>OY720127.1:0-5896174 GCA_963082685.1 Cyclophora albipunctata | reverse complement strand
TTTGTACATTGCAGAGAACATGTTGGTGGAACGAAGTATGTAAGGAGGAATTTCAGACATTGTTCCGATGTAAATGTCCTTCATGGTCCTACTGCAGAAGCCCTGGAGATACTACAACGCCGTGTGTTCCATGACCGAGACAGGCTACATCTGGGACCAGCCCAACTCCGAATGGAGGGGCCAATGAGTTTAATTCATTAAAATTTATAAAAAAGAGGTTATATTAAACAGTCCATTCGCTTACCATTATCAAAAATGTGCCAAAATTCTCAACATCGATGTATACGAGACTGATTCATTGTATTTTAATGAAATAAAATTTCGTCTTATATTTTCTTACTTAGAATTATTATGGTGTTTAATTAATATGTGTAATTCCGTTTGATCTACTCGTACTACATGTTAATCTAAATTCTCGTACGCTCAAACGATTCTTTGAGTATATAGTATGTGTGATTGAAAATATATGTTTACTCTATAAAGTATGTGTTTTTATTTGATTTCATGTATTTTGACCTTGGAATTGTTCCGAAGGCAATCTCGTTTGGCGCATGCGTGGTACAGGAGTGAATGTGATCAATACTCCTTTGGCAGACGGCAAACGTACTCCAACAATAGTAGGATCATAACAAATAGTTGGCGAAAATGTTGCAGTTAATTTTATTGGGTATCTTTTTTGGCTCCATAAATTGTGAACCAGAAACGGTGAGGGAGAACTTTGATTACTTCAATTATGGCGCGAACGACGATTTGTTGAAGAGCTTGGACCTACATTTGGTAATTAAATATTTACTATCGTTGAGAAAATCTGATACCGGAATTTACCTACTAAATGCGTCATTTGTATTTTTAGCCTAAGGAAGAAGTGGTGCTTAGACCTCAGGAAGTGAAGGACTGGCCACAGCAATCGTTGAATGTCGGTCAAATTACTGCAGTTTCCATCAACTCTTTGGGACAACCGGTGATTTTTCACAGAGCTGAGAGAATATGGGACGAGAGGTAATTTTTGGCAGTCCAAGACCAATTTAACAAATTTCTTTTGTTTATTCCTGATTTTATGTTGCGGCGATTAAGCTGTATCTTATCTATAACATTTTATCCCTTCAAGGAGAGGGAGTTTTACATAAAATACGATCTTTTAGTTCACTTTACTTAATATTTTGTTATTTTTTTGATGGGACCCTTAATTTTGTACGCAACAAAGTACGATCAAGGTATAATACATTTGTCAATCCACAGTACTTTCAACGAATCAAACGTCTATCAAAACTTGGACAAAGGCCCGATAATCGAAGATACTATCCTAGTACTGGATCCTCATACCGGTTCAGTACTCCATAGCTGGGGAGCATATGCCTTTTACATGCCCCACGGGCTCACTGTCGACCATCACGATAACGTATGGGTCACGGACGTCGCAAAACATCAGGTTTTTAAAGTAAGTGACCTTGACACATTGTTAAATTGGTAGTAAAAATCAACCTTGATTGGTGCCCTTGAAAGTTCGAGATGATGCGATATACGAATTTGCATAGTAGACTGCGACGGATATTGTTGCGATGCGCTATCATGCGGCAATGTGTCTCTTTTAAAGTTGTTTACTCTGCTATGATAATTTCGAGTAGTTCGTGAACTAATGAATTGTTGTCACTGTTAAAGGCATGACATTAGGCGCAGAGTTTTAATTTGAAATTTAACATAACAAATTCATCCTTATCTCCACAATGCACAAGGACATGCATAAAAAATAAGTGCACATTGTGAAAATGCCCTTGAATTAAGTTGAATTTGCCATAATGCTTAATTACAAATTGACATTAAGCTTAGTTCACTGCGCTAGTATGAAATGAGTATGTATGTATGTATGAGAGTATGTAGCTAACCTTTTTGAAGATACAACCTCCCGGTCAAATTAAAGTCCAATTGGGCTTTTGAAAAAAAAATTTTTTTGTGATAAATGGAAAGATTATAATATATTAGTTTTATAACAAAACTATATTTTTTTCTTTTTTTCGCAATAATTCAAAAGTTATTTCAAAATAAAAATTAATTTATTATAATTAAACCGAAGACACTCCGACAACTCCCGAACAAACCCGAGCGCGTGTGACGTCATAATGTTAGTTAATGTTAATGAAAAGAGGTTCGGTTACATCGCAAACTTTTGGAGGGAAAGAGAATAAAAGGGCGGGAATCTTGATTGTAAACGCTGTACGTACTTACAGTCCCACCATCTTATCTGTTCAGTTGACAGCGTCGCTAGTGGAGAATTTGGTTTTGCCATAATATAAGAAATTCACCAAGAAACAAAGGTAATTAAAACATGTCTTGCAAGTCAGTCTATAGATATCATTAAAATTTAAGAAACTACAATATCAATCGACACGACAACAGACGCGGCTGTAGTTCCCATTTTGCCCACCTGAACAGTTAAGTTGGTGGCACTGTATGGTTAAATAGCTATAACATTATGACGTCACAACTACGGTGACCAATCTTGGCGCGTTTATAGTCACGTGATTTTTATTTAAATTTCATCAATTTTTAATTGTTTATAATTCATTGAAAAAATATTTTTTTACGTTTTTTGCATTAAATATCAATATTATTAATAATAAAGTTTTAAAATACATTAAAAAAATCTTTTTTTTTTTTCAAAAGCCCAATTGTCTAATACATAACGTTTATGGTAATGAGACTTCGAACAATACATTTCTTTACAGTACACTCCAAACAATCACAAATACCCAACACTGACGATCGGAGAGGCATTCACTGCGGGCTTTCCCTACAGACGCCGAATCCTACTATGCATGCCCACGTCAGTTGCCGTGGCCACAACCGGCGAAATTTTCGTAGCTGATGGGTATTGCAACAACCAAATACTAAAGTTCAATGCGGCAGGAACATTGCTTATGGCTATACCGACCCATTCTGATACTCTGACTTTGAATCTGCCACACAGCGTTACTTTGCTTGAACGTTTGGACATGGTATGTGTAGCTGATCGAGAGAACATGAGGATTGTATGCCCTAAAGCCGGTCTGAAGAGCTACGTGGACATGTTAGATCCTCCTACCGTTATTGAAGATCCGACTCTAGGAAGGGTGTTTGCGGTGGCGTCTCACGGTGATACTATTTACGCTGTCAACGGACCCACGTCTCAGAATATTGCGGTCAGAGGATTCACTGTCAATGCTGTTTATGGAAACATTTTGGATACTTGGGAGCCTAGTACGGTAAGGAATCGTGTAATTATGAAACGATAGGTAGGTTTCTTGGACTTTGGACGGCGTACTGTTTATATGCAGTGGTGGAACAAAGTGTAGTTGAGTGAACTTGATTTCTCCTTTGTAATGTTTTTGGTAGTACCTAAAGCTCCCCTGAGTTCTAGAGTCACTAAACCAAAATATTAAATCCACCATACACATGTACAGGTTTTAATGTAGGTAACATTATTATGAGTAGGGTTGACAAGTGTTACATATGCCTTTTTCAATTTCAGGGATTCACCAACCCTCATTCTCTAGCTGTCACCCGGAACGGTTCTCACCTCTACGTCACCGAAATAGGACCTAACAAGATTTGGAAGTTCGAACTAACCGATGTATACGACAAGAAATAGCTTTAGAAGCATATTTAGACAAGTTTCAATAAAAATAGATGGAAATTTCTGACGAATGTAATTCGCGTGATAGGTTGAGAACTGGATAATTGGTAAAAATACTGGTGTAAGGATATAAAGGAGTGTATAGATGTTATGACTAGCGATCCGATTGTTTGAACCGACGAAAATACCATAGGTAATAAGATTAGTTCAATTTCTATCGCTTGAGAACTGGATATTGGCGCGAATTAACTGGTCAGCAAACTGCACTGCAGTCTTATTTTAGCCTGAAGAGCACTTTCAATTTAAACAGCTATACGTATGCAAAGACAACTTGTTATAAGAGTAAGGTATTCTCAGTTTTTCAAATCGGAGGGCAGATCATAAAGTCTATACGCCCCGTCTGAATATAAGGTGTAATTTCCATTGCTTCAAAGTAATAGATGTTTATATAATAACGCTGAGAACTAGCTTTCGACCATATTTATTATAGAGTAACAAATTAAAGCATTTCCTAGTCTAACTTATAGATTAGCATGTAACTGTGTTCTACCTATACTATAAATATAAATTGTATGTTATTTGTAATCACTGTTTGAACTTTTATTAGTGTTTTGTGTATTGTTAATCCTCTTCATATGACATTAAAGTTTAAAACAGGCAGTCTATTCTGCTAAATTACTTTTGTGTCAACTAAGATAATCGATAGAATAGTTAGTTAGACACTTTTTGTACCAAATGTGTCAAACTATACAATTGAGATCCAATCCAAATGAGATTCAATTGACACATAATGTATTTAGTAGAATTTACCCCAGGATATATAAAACTAGCAGCGCCCCGCGGTTTTACCCGCGTTGTGCCCGTACCCGTGGGAATTTCGGGAATTTTTATACATATAAACTTTCCTCATGAATCACTCTATCTATTTAAAAAAACCGCATCAATATCCGTGCAGTAGTTTTTCAGTTTATCGCGAACAGACAGACAGACAGACGCGGCCGGGGACTTTGTTTTATAATATGTAGTGATAATGCACGGAGGCCTAAAGTGTCAGCATACCAATAACTTAATCACTGGGAGTATTGTTTTTATTAAAATCAATTGAGATCCATTTTGGAAGGGATTTGTATCTATTTATCTATGTTTCTAACATTGATCAAAGCCATCGCAAGATCGATCATCGATCGCCTAGTATGGTAAGACCTTTAATAGGACAAAGTTCTAAATGGGGTTAGAAATATTAGACAGCGTATTCGATACAAAGTTAAACTTCAATGCTGTAGGGACTTGTCAAACCGTATAATAATTATCTCATTCACAAAACATTAATATAAAGTATTATATAACTTAGTCAATAAATAGTTTAAAAACTTGTATAACCAAATAAAAGTCAATATTATGTATTAATAAAATTATTGATATTTTATATTTTGGGATTATACTTAAGGTCCAGTAAACACGCACATTCTGAGCCTAATGCCAGCAACTTTTAGAAAAAGGATTAATATAAGAGTTATTTTAATTTAGACTTTTTAGTAATACTGCTACATACCGTACAATAGACCGCGAATGGTACAGTACACCGTAATGGTACAATAGACCGCGAATAGTACAATTGTGGTACAATAGACCGCGAATTGTTAAATAGACCGCGATTGGTACAATACCTCGCGAATGGTACAATAAGTATACAGCGAATAGTACAATAGACCGCGTGTAATGGCATTCCTTAGTTTTTCATAAAACACGTAGCAGGACGAATAGAAACGTTTAATTCGAAATAACCGTTAGATTAAAATCATGGACTAAGTTACGAAGTTAAATGTAATGTTATGATTAATTTCCATTTTCAAATCTGCCCTTTCGTATGAGTGAAAGAGAAGAAAATACATTTATCTTTTTCACAAACATTATATCATTTGAGTTTTTTAGATCGTTTTAATATAGTTTCTCGCAATTAATACTTTTTATTTGTAAATTAAAATGAGGAAAGAAGTATGAATTACGGACCAAATGTGTCAGGTTTGAATATATATAGCGAAAAATAATTTCTTTTAGATCTGCATTTCTTGGAACAGTAGCAAATAATATTAATAAATCGAATTGTTTGTGTTATTTTTTACCTATTCCTTTCCAATCTTAATTTTAAAAAGACTTTAAAATCAAAAGTAAGGTTGTCTATTGGAGCTATTGGATAAGTGGCCGATAGTGGCATTTCTATCTGTGTGCTCCCGTGATTCAGTTGTTTCAATCGTCAGACCATATCGGAGACCTTTATGCGGTCTAAAAAATCCGACACTAGGATGGCCATTAACTTACTTGATGTTATTACTTACTTACTTTACTTTAAATTAGCAGCGCGGTTTTACCCGCGTTGTACCCGTTCCCGTGAGAATTTTGGGATGAAAAATAGCCTATATCCTTCCCGTTGAATGTGGCTATCTATTACAAAAATAATTATTCAAATCGGACTGATAATTTCAGAGATTACCTCGAACGTACAAACAAACAAACAAACTTACAAATTTTACCTCTTTATAATACATATTAGTATAAATATAAATCTATGTTAAATATTCTGTATTTCTCAGCTTTATTATAGGTTCTTACATATAAAAATAGTCATGGGTAAGAATTTCTTATTTTATAACATTTATTAAAATAATCCTTAATTTATATACAGGTAGTTCTTAAAAAACAAGTAGGTACTTCTCTAACAGCAGAGCAAGATTTAAATAGAGAATACTATAGTTATAAATACATAATTAATATTATAAATAATGATGACCAGTATTAATGTTACATACCATTACAATTCAAGTTTTCTTTTCTTCATTACCTTCATGAATAGAACCATATCTGTAACAAGAGAAGTTAAGTTTAGGGTTATTTGTCCTTTTAAAAAAGACGTGTGGCACTCGGGGACTGCCGCGGTAAAGCTATTGCATAGTTATTTTTTGTATCACTAGATGGCGTTAGTGGGGAGCGTGAGGTTTTTTCACGTGAGGTTTTTTCATTACGGAATTTCTGGATTCGGTCCCCGCGCTCAAGGCCCGCGATAGAAGCTATGCAATAGCTTAAAAACGAACAAACTCTCTGATTACTTCAGCGATGTAAGAAAGAGATAACGATGTTATATAATGTCTGAAACTACCAGTCAGAATCGAATAGTGAATTATTTTTAAATGAATAGCTACAGTAAGAAGAAAGACAAGAAGTAAAATGTAACCGATGTGTCACACACTGCATAGTATAAAACAAAGTAGCTTTCCGCTGTCTGTCTGTGTCTGTCCCTATGTATGCTTGGCTCTGTAAAACTACGCCACGGATTTTGGTGCATTTTTTAATTAGATAGAGTGATTCAAGAGGAAGGTTTATACGTATGAAAATTCCCGGAATTCCCCCGGGAACGGACACAACGCGGATAAAACCGCGGGGCATTTAATTATATAACGCACAACTTTCAAAATTATATAAGTAGGAAGTAGGATGTACTATCTAATGCTGTTTACGAGACGGTTTTTGATACTCACTAATAAATATAACCATGACGACAGCGAGCATGATCCAGAGCCAGCACTTCCACGCGCTGCGGCTGTGCTCCTGCAGTCGTTCAGACTCTACTTTCAAGGAGTCGATGTTTCGGTCAGTCAGGTCTGATGACTTCTTTAATGCCTGTTATATCGAATAAAAGTTAGTAAGGCGACTACCTTTATAGAACATATTAGTCACTTGCTAACCTATTTCAGTTGCAATGATTTCTAACCCCTCTATGTCTATGATTCTTTTGGTATATTGTATTTATGACAATCACAATTTACTGACTACTAACAACCTGCTCTTGTCTCATTTGAACAAGATTTTTGCATGCCTTAGGCTGAACCGATTGTAAACTTATTGAACCTTGTATATATTTGAACCTTGGGGTTTAAATATTGAGATACTTTATAAAACAAAATTCAAGTGAGATTCCCCATGAGAATTTCCAAATAGAACAATTTTAAGCATTTAAAAAGTGCATTGCTGACTAAGTCATAACACAAAAACTTGTCAATGTTTTATTACACCTACTATCTAAATATATCAAATAATGAGTTTTTTGTACTGATATCTTCAGTGATATCTTCCTTTACCAGGCAGTGGGACATTACGGGTTAGTATTAACATACTAATATCTTACTATCAATTACTGCATACTCAAATGATTCTATTAAAAAGTTACCCCATACCTCAGTATCGCCCCTGATAATCGTGCTGGCTATCTGCGACTGCTCCTTCAAGCTCTTGGTCAGCAGCACCATATTCTCGGCCACCTTCTCCTGCATGTTCTGATGGTACTTGATGATGGAGTCGATGTCTTCCTGACTGGTACTGTTGCTTGTGAAGTTTGGCGCCTTTATGATGTTCCGTTTACGAAGTGTGTCGTCGCTATCGTCTGTGATGAAGAAGGTAATTTGTTGGTGATAATTTAAAAAAGATAGAAAGAAAGATATGAGAAGAGAGGTTTAGTTAGACTTTATAAAAGATTCAGAAGCATTATGAAGGCTATTTCCTTTATTTAATTTAACTCACTCCTTAAAAAGCTATGATCATGAGGAACAATACAAACTCCATAGATTAATGGACATGATATTTGTTAAACCTTATCGAGTTTATTAGACCCTGTGGAGTTCTTTAGGCAGCCTAAAAACTCCGGAAACCAAGGTTGGCCACTAACCTTCTTGATTACTTACTTATTTAATGGACATAAACTACTTTCATCCGAAATTTCTAATAGAAATTAGTTTGCTGTAGGTAAAACTGCAGGATAGCCAGTAATTTAATTAATAACTCTCTTAAGCTTACCAAGACCAAACAGCTCAGAGCGCAGTTCGACTCCGTACTTGTTGACTGTCTTCTGGTGGATCTCCTGAGCTGATTCATCAGCTGCGGAATTGGTTGCACCGTGAGAGAGCTGCTGTACTGCTTCCAACTGGAATTGAAACATTTTGGTTCCATTATTAATTTAACTAGCAGTGTCCTGCGGTTTTACCCACATGGTGCATGTTCCCGTGGGAATTTTTATATATATAAACCTTCCTCTTGAATCACTCTATCTATTTAAAAAACCGCATCAAAATCCGTTGCGTACTTTTAAAGATCTAAGCATACATAGGGACAAACAGCGGAAAGCGTCCTTGTTTTATACTATTTAATGATAGTGAAGTTTGAAGAGAATGTGCTGTGAATGTTAATGGTGTATTGGTATGCTGGTACAAAGGTGGAGGTATTTGCAATGGAACTTAAGAGGCCAATACTACTCATCACTACAAAATAATGTTATGAGTTAGTTTATTTTGTACATTTTACATCTAAGATACTTAATTCGAGCAAGCTAGTGGCATGAACTGAATTTCAAGAACCTATATTTTTAGAAGTAGTAAAAGTAATTTGTATACAACTTACTTTCTCAATTGGACTATTCAATGTAGCTGTTTGAATGACTCCCTTCAGGAAACTAGTTCTTTTCACATATTCAGATAACACATCTTTAGCTGGCTTGCTGAAAAGATATCACAACAATTAGTCATGCCAGGGACAATGTAACTTAACTAACAAGACTTTAATGAAGTAAAATATCAACAATAATCAATTAGGTACATACAATACCAATATTTTAATATGGAATTTAATGCATAAATTCATACTAGCGGCCCACCCTCACTTAGCCTTGGGATTAAAGAGCCACCTCAAGTTAGGGGTTGAATTTTGCTAAATCCTTTCTTAATGCTCACTTAAGTACATCATGAAAGGAACCCCTATACCATATTTCAAGTTTCTAGATACAGGTCAGGCAATCAGTTTTTCTTTCATGTAATTAATTTATCTATTTACTTATCATTATATATGTTTTCATGGTAAGTACCAATTCTATTAAACTTTGGCCATGAAGGTCTTATACTCCAGGTCAAACATTTAATAATACTTAATAATTATCCAGTACAGTGAGGAGGATTAGGCATATTGATATCCTCCTCACTATACTGATATCTTCAGTGGGATGAGAAGCCTTTGCCCAGCAGTGGGACATTACAGGATAATACTTACTTAATTCGGGTACGGATACACTGAAGTCACTGCAGGTGACGACGTGAAATGGACTTTTTAGTAAACAAATTGAACTTACTCGGGACCTGTTTTGAGTTCGGCAATCATCTCGCTCAAAGAGTCCACGTATTTCTTTAGCCGCCAGTTTCCATCTATAGGCTCATCTTTAGCTATCAGCTCGCATTTATTTAACAATTGCCTTACATTCATTTCGAGTCTAGATTTCTTTGGTGTCGGAGGTTTAGCAGGCTTCGCTTGTTCTACAGCCATGGCTGTGTATTGTTATTGAGCTTAAATCCTTTAGAGCAATTTATTTTAATTTTAATTTATAAATGTTTTTTTATTTATTTTCACAAAAAACATCACAAAACATTAGGGATGGGTAAAAAATATCGATATATCAAATTATCGATATTTTTTCAGAAAATTATCGATACTAATTAGCGATATTTTTTCCAGCGATATATCAATTTTCGATATTTATTTTCAGATATCAAAATCGATATATTTTTAAAGCTCTGATGTCTGCTCATGCGTCACATCATGATTTTGACCAATACGATTTCTTAAATTTAGAAAATATGTAGAAGGCTGTATGGGTTTAGTTTCTTTGCTTCAAACACAAACAAAAATTACTCTCTATGACTTGCTTGTCTATGACAATGACATTGCTTGCTTGTTGGTTTGGTTGGTATCACTGCACTGGACTGACTGTAGGTATTGTATTTTAGAGTGTTGGTACGACGAACGAACGTTGTTTTGTTGTGTTGTCACGAGTAAACTAAGCGTGGCTCATTGTTATTTTTTTTTGCGTGAATTGTATTTATGTTAAAAATAAAGTTATTAACACAATGATTCAATTCAGAGTAAAAAGCGTGGGGTGCTTAATATTTTTTTTAAATATTACAATCATCATTGGTATCTATGAGAGGATAGTTATGAACTACAGTAAAATGCACCCCACGCTTTTTTACTCTGAATTGAATCATTGTGTTAATAACTTAAATTTTATTATAATTTTGATTTGAGGTGAAAAATTATTTTCTAGTTTTTAGTTCAATTTGCAATAAAAGCGTGTTTTTTAGTTTTTTTAAACTATGATTTTATTTTAAGTCAAGCAATTCGATTTTTTTTTTAAATAATAAAACTTATGTTGAAACAGCCAGATGTGTATTTGTTTTAAAATTTCGATAATTTCGGCAATTTTTATAAATCATTGCAAATTGGGCAAAAAATATCGATATATCGAAATATCGATATTTCTTGGGTGATATATATCGATATATTTGAAAAATATCGATACGATAAATATCGATATTTTTTTTCCATTTGCCCATCCCTACAAAACATTAAAGAAATGAGGTTTTGTTTTGGTTGTGTTAAGCTGGCTCGCTGGCTGACGTAAATCAAGTAACGTCATAAGTGTTGCTGTCAAAGTCAAATTTTTGGCCACAACATGGAAGAAGGAACTTTGATAAAAATCTGGTTGCATAAGAGCAGAGCAGATTTAGGAGGCCCCTAGACCTGCAATAACATTGTACAATATATTTAATTGTGCAATAAGATTGAATTGCGTTTGGATCCAAACGGTCAATTATATTGCACAATAAGAAAATTGTGCAATGTTTTCTTGTTCAGTCGGAGAATAGTTTGATCCCGAGCAACATGTCAAATATTGCGCAATACTGACCCTACACGAAGCAATATTGTTCAATAATAAATATTGTACAATAAAAATTAAACTCGCTCAAACTTTCGTTCAATCATTGCGCAGTCTTCAATATTAGCCCTAGACGATCAATTATATTGCACAATATTCAATATTGCGCAATATAATTGATCGTTTAGGGGCCGCCTTATAATGGAGAATGCAAAAGGGTCAAATATTACTACCTATCAAATACACCTACAATCCGAGCTTAGGTCATATATATTACACTATTTTTTATTTCACTTCAATACATGCAGTATTTCCGAAGTTATAACGACGAGAAGTTCAAGCCCTTTTTTGAATTTCCGAGATTAGGTGCGCTTACGCTATGACGTCACAATACTGCTCTGCCGCGACCGCGAGACGGGCGGGGGCGCGGCGGTCGGGTCGGTCGGTCCGGTGAACTCCAGTAAACTTTGGTGCGTTTGGTTTTGGCGTCTCGTTTCATGTTGTTTTGATTGTCTTCGTATTCATAATACCTATAGTATGCTTATATTTTAAAGAAATAAAGTAAATTATCCTTTATATCCGATTAACTCAAGTGAAACGTGAAGTGTGTAGAATGGAAGGTTTTTTAAAAGGTCAGTCGGACAATCTGCCAAGAGTGGATAGTTTGATGGTGGCACAATATTTCATGAAGAACCAGGATTTAACGGCTGCCGAAATTCGTGGAATAAAGATGAAAAGGTATGTACCTACGTTCTGAGTTAGCATTTCCTACTCTCGGGTAGGTATTTATTAGGAAGTGTGTGTTTCATTTAGTAGGTACCTAAAGTCGATTTCTTTCGCATTGGCAAGACGTACAAATCACGTACAAATAAATATGGCCGATTTTCTGACTAAAGATAATATAGAGGTAAAGAGAAAAAAATAGTGATGGGGTAAGATGGAATGAACTGATTGATTGATTGATACATTAGCCACGGAGGTGGGAGTTCGTAATAATTTTTATGGCAGTGATAGTTAAAATTATTTGCTTTAGCGCTAGTATATTAACGTACGTTGCTATTATATTTAATTAAAAATAATGTCGTGAGTTTTCAAAGTAATACGATGATTTATTTTAATTTGCCTGTTAGAAACAAATCACTGCAATGAACGGTGCGAGTGAGATGAAAAAGTTCAATCAATCGATCACTTAGTTGATTTCATACTTATTATATTTATATTTTTTTTGCTTGCTTTGCTCATCACTATAGCTATAGTAAAAAAATGAGCATTTTACCATCTGTATTTTCACAACCTCTCTTTTTTCTTTTTGTTAAAAATATGATGTTGAAAATTAATAAAATTCATGAATTCCGTGTTTAGAACTTAGGAAAAAGTGTGTAGTGTGTGGCAAACTATTGATATTGATCGAAACGTGTGAAGTGAAAGATAAAAACGTGAATTTCGTAAAATCAAAGGTTTGTTTACATGAATTGCCTAAATATTAGAAATCTTCTAGTTATACCTATTATGGACGGCGATAATACTACCAGATACTCCCAATCTACATCTCGAGGTTTTCGATTATTATTTTACCTCCATGTTTTATTAGTACATAAGAAAATGTCACTATTTACCCATATAACAGATGTATAGTAGATTTCTAATTTTAATAGGGGTGTTGCAAGTTTGAACGCTAATGTGTCTGTCTACCTATGTATGTATGTTTGTCTGTAGTAACGTAGCATATTTTTAAGCGGGTAAACCGATTTTGAAGCGTTTTTATTTTATTTCAATGTTGTTTTTTAACAGTGGTTCATAGACATCTTTTGTCAAAATCGGTTAACCGTTCTAATAGTAAGTACATTAAAAACGTACGTTTTGAAGGTATTTTTTTTAATTCGAAGTGTTTTATGGTTCTAGGTCAGGAAGAGAGAGCTACGGAGATGATGCCATAGGGTATGTACAGTTAAAAAGAGAGGGAGACGTATGTACCGTCAAGTGCCAAATAACTCCTGAACACAAAGTGCGTTCAAAACCTTACCACTGTGTTTTGCAATGCAACGAGAAGGAAGACGAGATAATAAGCATATCCTGTGAAGACTGCGCAGCTACCAAAGGCGGATGTAAACATTCTGTAGCATTTTTGATGTGGCTTCACCGCAGAACGGAGGAGCCTTCGCCGACTTCAGTTAAATGTTACTGGAAGAAGTCAACTCTTTCAGGTGATTAATATAGATTTAGTAATAGCTTACAGCTAGTATATACCTAGTACAGTACCTATCATTAACTTAATTTTATTGTTAAGTATATTACATTGTTATATTATTGTTTACAGGTATTGGAACTACACTGAAGTTCATTAAAGCCAAGGATTTTGCTCAAACTAACAAGGTCACGGAAATTCCTAATAACGACGACTTTTTTGACAAAATTGTGCAAAAAATAACCGATCTTGGGCTTGATTGTCAGCTTTCGGCCTACTTTAAAGATAAATCAGATGTACAAAAATTATCCATGCATAACCTTATATGTACTTTTATAGAAGGCAATGAAAATTTAAGTATCGAATCTTTTCTAAATTTTTGCTTAACTGAAATGACAAATGAAAGATGCCAACTCGTCGAATCAGCAACCAAGGCGCAAGCCAGTTCAGACCTCTGGTTTGAAATGTGCTATGGACGAGTAACTGCATCGAAAGCTCACGAAGCAGCTCAATGCCGCACACAAAATGGATCTCTTGTAGAGGAAATATTTGGGGCTAAGCTTTTGATTGAAACAGATGCGATGAAAAGAGGGAAAGAAATTGTGAGAAAAGAAGTGGAAATAAAAAAACAAATTTCGATTAAACCCTCTGGACTTTATCTCAGTGCAAGTTGTCCATTTTTTGGAGCATCGCCAGACGGAGTAACTGAGACTCACGTTATAGAAATAAAGTGTCCATCAAAATCTGCAACGGTTAGTAAATATTACAAAGATGGATCATTAGGTAAGCAATATTTAGCAAGAATACAGACCCAGATGCTCTTAACCGGAAAAGAAAAAGGTTTTTTTTGTGTTGCACATGCAGACTTTGAGGTGTCAAAAGAAGTGGATGTTTACGAAGTTTTATACAATAAAAGCTACTGTCAGGATCTTTTTGTTAAAATTAGTAAGTTTTGGAAGGAGTGTGTTTTTGAAAAACTTATTAAAACAGGAGGGCCAACTGAAATTCAGAAATAAAATGGTATATCTGTATGAAGTCTTTTATTCTGTAAAATTATTTTTTTTAATTAAACAGTGAGCTATCTAAATTAACTATACCGCAGGCAGTCATCATTACGTAGTCTAATAAATCAACATGTTTAAGATCTACAGTAGCATGTGGTATCAAGAATCCAAAGTTCCTTAATCTGCCAATGGCTCTCTCCACATGTTTACGCAAAGCTGCATTTTTTTTTCTCTCTAATAATTCACTTTTTGTTGGAGTTACCTTAGTGCTGACACTAGGTGGGCGTATCAAGGTGCATTCTTTTTGCTGCAAAAGATGAGCCACATTCTTGAAGCCTCGATCAGCCATAACCGCACTATTTTGAGGTAGCAAATTTAGAAATCCACAGTCCTCAAAAATGATGGAGTCGGATGCTCTTCCTCCATATCCCTCAGATATAAAATTAATAAGACCATCCGGAGTTATGGATATCAAGTATTTCAATGTATTACATGATTTATATTCTGACCAGGTTAGTGCTTGCTTTGCGGCTTCAGTCGGTTTTTCAATTTGTATTTCGAGACAATCTATAATACTTTTGACATTGCTGTATCTCTTTCGAAATGGCATTGGTATATTAGCCACAATTTGTGTTGATTTCGGAAAAAATACAAGACTTTTTAAACAAGATGAAATTATTGGAATATTTTTTCTAAAAATATTTCCTACAGAAGCTTTTGTAATACCAAAATCAAGCGCAAGTGCCGCATTGGTTTGATATACACGGATCTTTTTTAAAACTACCATCACATCTCTTGGTGAGCATTTGCAAGATTCGCTTAAAAGCTGAATGCAACAATACCATTGTTTTGGTATGCCTAAAAGCATCTGAGGCTCCCGAGATACACATAAAAGAGCGGCTTTTTGCATGTGTGTTTTAAAAGATTCGTTCTCAAAATCAGCCTCAGAATCGGTAATGTCTGTTTCATCGAATACATCGCTATAGCTGTATGTATTTGTTGATATCGAAGATTCATCAAAACTGGAAGTCGATGGTTTATCTTCAAGCTGATTTTGTTTCTTGATTTTGCTTTGTTTTTTATCCATAGATCTCAAATGAAAATATTTATTATAGGTCTCAGTACTATTATGACAAACTTTTTTCCTTAAATTAGTTTTTAAAATTTCTTCTTCTGTACTATTTAGATTTTCATCTCTTGTAACATCATTTAAGGGATCATTCACAATATATATTTCTTCAACGACATGTGAAGTAGACGCAATACATTCACTTGAGGAAGTTATCAGTTTTGCAATTTTACGTTTTTTTACAACAGAGCGCTCAGGTTTTTCAACTGTTCGTTTTTGACAAGCAAACTTATGGGGCACTACGCCTTCCTTGAGTTTAAGTTTGCCTCCAACTAGTTTATACTTCACATAGTTTTCCATGTCATTTTCGACCTAAAACAAAAATAATCATTTTAAAAACAAATTAAAAACCGTGTTTAATGTACGTTGCATGAAAGCTAGTCTATCGTTAAAAAAACGTTTACACGAAAACTAAAGATAAATGCGGGCCGCGAGTTTGATACTTCTGACAAACATTGACTAAGGTACTTATAGTAGGAAGAAGAAAATATTTCCCTAAGTATGATATGTATATTTTGCGGCCCAGCAATACAGTCGGTTGAGAACCACTGCACTGCGCAAAAGGCCGCGTGCTAAAGCTCGAATGCCCGCGCGCGTCACCGTAAGTAAAACATAGTACTTGACTTGGTAAAGTCGATTACTTTCGCATTGGCGAGACGTACAAATAATTATGGCCGATTTACTGACCAAAGATAATAAAGAGAAAAAAAATAGTGATGGGGTAAGATGGAATGAACTGATTGATTCATTGATACTTATAGGAGTTCATAGTAATTTTTATAGCAGTGATAGTTAAAATTAATCGCTTTAGCGCTAGTATATTAACGTACGTTGCTAGAATATTTAATTAAAAATAATGTCGTGAGTTTTCAAAGTAATACGATGATTTATTTTAATTTGCCTGTTAGAAACAAATCACTGCAATGAACGGTGCGAGTGAGTTGAAAAAGTTCAATCAATCGATCACTTAGTTGATTTCATACTCTGTTATATTTTTTTGCTTGCTTTGCTCATCCATCAATAGCCCTATTCAAAACATGTCATATACATTAAACATGAGCATTTTACTATCTGTCTGTATTTCCATAACCTCACTGTTTTTCTTTTTGTTAAAAATATGATTCATGATTTTATTTAATTTTCAATTAATAAAATTCATTAATAGAATTCCGTGTTTAGAACTTAGGAAAAAGTGTATAGTGTGTGGCAAACTATTGATATTGATCGAAACGTGTGTAGTTTAAGATAAATACGTGAATTTCGTTGAATGAATTGAAATGAATTGCCAAAAAATTAGAAATCTACAGGCAAGATACCTATTTAAACAATCAAAAGTAGACAAGTAGGTACGTTAAGTAGGTCAAATGTGGCAAAGATAAAAAGAATAAGAAGAATAAATTTGAGTACTTACATCGAAATGGTCTTCACAGCAGTACGCTGTAGTTTTAGGGGTTATTGAATCCATTCTTTTTACTGATGTCATCCACTTCTTCCTCATTTTTGGGTCCTTAGGCACCATAAAAAAGAGTTTACCTGGTGTTTTAACTGTCGAATTGAAGCACTGAGGCACAATACAGTATTTCCTCGCTATTTTTTTACTCATTTTTCCGCAGAAAACAGTAAAATTTTGATTTTTAATGCGTAGCGGCGTGCGTACAGAGCGAGACTGCCGAATGAGTAGTACTGTGACGTCATCGACCAGTGAGCGCCCGCCCCGCGCGTTTTTAGAAAACCAACGGCCGAAAATACGCACTTTGATCGTTAATACAATCTTAGCCATCTATTGAGATATAGAAAAAGTAAAAACACAGTTTTTCTTGTAATTTTGTATAGATTTATTTGGCGTGTAAAGTAAAAACCGTTTGCCAGATCCATTCGAGGTGTTTTAGGGTTCCGTTGCCAAATGGCAAAAAACAGATCCCATATACCTAGATTCGTCATGTCTGTAATGTGGTAGTTATAGGTACGTCATAAATCGTAAACCGCAATTTCTTTCATTCAATCCACTGAAATCTTCTAACTACAAGAAGTTTTATATAAAGTAGGTACTTATGTTATTTGCTGCGACGGAATCCTTCATGGACGAGTCCGACTCGCACTTGGCCGCTTTTTTTATTTAGAAATAATTTGGTAGTGCCATGTTGAATGCATACAAAAAACCGAATAAATTTTTCGGAATACATATTCATATTAATCGCCTAAAAGGCAATTTTTAAACTAAAAACTTAAGTATAGCTATTTCTATTAATTCTAGCATGTAGGACTCAAGATTTGAAATGAACTTAGGTGAAGCTTTATTTTATATAATGCCTGTTCATTTCTTACTTCTCTTTAATTTAAATCAGGTTCAAAATAAAACAAACAAATTAGAAAGTAAAACGTGTTTTATTATACCAAATAGAATTCAATACTTATTCAAGCAATATATTACGACTTGGAAGCTTGCTTCTTGGCAGCCTCGACTTCTGCCTCGCTCTTCTCAAATGCCGTTATAAGTTTCTCCACTTCAGAGCTCTCTAGAATTCTGATAATCGTTTTGTCGCCTTTACGGGTGAGGGTTGCCATCTCAACTGGAATTATAGAATTAGATTAGAATATCTTCTTACATTTATGGTAAGGCCTCTAATTTTAAACCCTTAACTACCTACTCTGTACTTTAATTATCTGTTTAGATTGATCTGTTTCGCCTAAAAGGATTATCACTCTCTGTATATACCCATGATTCTTGTATCTACAATCAACTTACATGTTGTCTATGGATAGCAACCAAAAAAAATACTGGCAACATTTACTGCAGGTGGTTAAGACAACACAATTTTATACAAGTAATGGGTAGGTATATTAACCTTTTTCGGGAGTAAGTTTAGTCATATCAAGTGTTTTGCTCAATACTTTGATGGCTAATGTTTGTGCTTCAGCCAATGTCGTCTCATTCTCTTTGTATTCCTGTTTCAAACTTGATACAGCTGCCTGGAAGTTGAACAATAATTAATAAGATTAGTATCATGTTTTGGGGCCTCAATTTAAGATCCTGGAGGCACTTCAACTCATTGGGATCTTTAGTAGTCAAAATAAATTAGATAATACGAATCCAGTATTCGGAGAACAATTCAATGTTTGTTTTATTAGATCTCATTTAAAATCTGAGTCAGTATCTATAATATAAAAATGAATCGCTGAATCTGTTGCAAAGCGCATAACTTCAGAACGACTGCACCAAATTGGATGATTCTTTTTTTAATGTGTTCCTTATTGCCACGACAAGGTTTTTATATAAGAAAAATAAGGAATAAAAATCTCAAAATTCCCACGGGAACAGGGGCACTGCGGGTGAAACCGCGGGGCACAGCTAGTATTACCTAAATAATTTCATAATTCTGTAGTCTAACATGTATGATTCACAAACTAGATGCTTGTCCAACAGCTATTCTGAAAAAATATGCAATAAATACTTTCTTAACCCTACAAATGCTGACTTAACAGTTAGACTATACTTTAGATCTAAATTCACCATTTCTATCTCAAACCACGATCAACTGAACTCGGTTTTACTGTGAATCAATTTTGAAGTTTAAATCTCAGTTTAGCTCATAAACTCGGATTATGATGGACTGATCAAGTTGACTATTATGGCGAAATATGGACTTAAACCTCAGTCTAGTCAATAAACAAGTTATAAACGGCAATGTTTATTTATTAACAAGAAGCTATCATTTAGAAATACATTTGGATACTTACAGCACTATTATTTCCAATGCACGTTGCTTTCCATCCTCCATAGTTACCACTGGGGTCAGACTGGTACAACTGGTAGCCGTAGTGTTTGTCCCATCCCATGTACAAGATGGATACTCCGAATGGGCGCTTACCTATAAAAATAAAGTTTTGATTCTTCTTTTGACAAAGATCTAAGTCTAAGCAAGATCTTTTTTGATAAAGATCTAAGATCTTTAGTAGAGTATTAGCCTGTAATATCACATTGCTGGACAAAGGCCTCTCCAAGTGAGGAGGATTAGCCGTAATCAACAGACTTGCCTAATGCAGGTTGACAATTTCAACCCGAGCTGTTTGAAAAGTAGGGAACTTAAGAGGTCATAAAATAAATGCATTGAAATGCCGTAGTATTAGAAACTTTAGAGTGTTTGAATTGCTAACTTAATACGTTTCTACGATTACCGTTAACAATCCTGATACCAAATCATTATTCTGTTGCCAGTAGACTTCTTGATCTTAAGTTTAGTCTAGCTAGTCAGTAGTGATTTCAAGACACCTTACAGTCTACTTCTATGTAATACATTCATATAATGTAGACCCCACAAATTTTTATCCTTATTAAAGTTAGTAAATAATGTATTGAACATAACATACCTCCGTACTGAGTATAGGCCTGTTTCACATCACACAGCCATGACACAAGTTGTTCACAAGGAATAGATTCACCATAGTTCAACAGATATCTCTGTGCAATCAGCCTTAGTTCATTAGTCAGGACATTAGCATCGGAAGTGATACCGGCCACAGAACAGACCATGTCATCATTCAATTTGTAGATCTTCTCAGAGAAAAACACCTCATCAAGTAGCTTGTTGGTGTTTCTACGTTCTGCGGCCAGAAGGATGCCGTCTGTAGCCAAAATACCTAGAGAAGTACCGGCATGACTGATGGCTTCCATAGCGTACTCGACTTGGTATAATCGCCCTGTAGAAACGTAAAAAAAAGTTCAATTATATCGATTTTGCTTTCCATTTTAAATCAAATTGGCCAAGTATCAGTAGTAAATCTATACCTTCTGGCGAAAATATGGTCGTACGAGTATCATAACGCCGAGCCTGAAAAGAAAATTACAAGTTTAGTTGATACAAACCGGAATGACCAAGCAAGATGACAATAACCTACAAAAGAACGTATTAATGAAGAGAAATACAGTAAATTACCATAGACACTTACCATGATTGAAGTTTTCTTTAGGTTTCTTACACAAAATCAAGTATTCTACACAAATTTCAACAAAAATTACGGTTTAGTTTGCCGGATGATAATCAAAATCGTGAGATGACAATTTTGTTTGCAAAATGCTAGCTTAATTTGAGTTTGACAGTAATGAAAAATAAGTTGTGATTGATAATGACAGAAACTTGACAGACTTTGACAGAAACTTGACGAAGTAATGTTAATAACTTCGCGTTTAAATACAAATTTTAAAAAAATATGGGCAACTTAAAAAGAAAGAAAGAAAGAAAGAAAAACATTTATTCAGACGATCACACAACAAGGAACAAAAAAAAAAAAAAAACAAAGCAAAGACAGAAAGAAAACAACAGATATTACATATAGAACAATTACACGGACAGAACTACTGTGTGAGGTCTGAATAGGCCTCGTCTCAGCGTAATGCCGCCACGATCGTGTGACCCTGGCAGCGCTGATTTTCAGACGAGGCCTAGAGGTACGCCACTATTAAAAAACAATACATATACCTACATATAAAAACATAATAATAAATACATCAATATACTACATACAAATACCCCAAAGTAATCCCATTACATATACATACATAAATACACAATGTAAAGTGTAAACTAAACAAAACTAAACATAAACCTAATCGTCATTCATTCATTCATTCATCGTATCAAGCACCTAACAGCTATCTGTGGTCATCTGTCACGCCATTCACCAATCACTCAGGTCGCTCACTCACTCGAATCGAATCAAACACGCAGCCATCCACCATCCATCCATCCACCCAACAAGAAACAAAGGAAAAAATACCACGTGACAGGTTATGCCACTAAGAAGAAACGACATACATTATTAATAGACATTCAGAATCTACGAACATTAAGAATCAACAAACGTTGAGATTCGGCAAACATTAAGAGATTCGGCAAAAAAGCACAAAGAAAGGTTGCGTACCTAATTGAACTTCTCTGAAACGGCTCGACCGATTCTCATGAAATTGTGTGTACATATCGGGTAGACCTGGGAATCGGACAACATTTTTTTTTCATCCCGAAATTCCCTCGGGAACGGGTACCGTGGTTGAACTCCTCTGAAACGGCTCGACCGATTCTCATGAAATTTTGTGTGCATATCGGGTAAGTCTGAGAATCGGACAACATCTATTTTTCAGCCCGAAATTCCCGCGGGAACGGGTACAACGCGGGTGAAACCGCGGGGCGCAGCTAGTTATAATAGAATAAGTGAAAATTTAGGTAGTCAGAGGAAACTTATATTAAGTATAAAAACTCGTCAATATAGGTACCCACATAACTTTATTTATTAAAAAATCTTACTATAGCAAATAACAAAATAAGTACACTCATTTGTACATCAAGACTTCTAAAAATAATGATAAACTAAAAGTATAAACGATCCTCGCACTCTTTATATACATACACTTATCACCTACTTTATATTATTATGATATTAATAACAATACAAGTACTAAACTTATATACCTAACTAAGAAAAATAATAAGTTTACAAAGAGAATGGAAATGTATGATATTGATTTTTATAATTTGTAATCAATACTTACAATGAAAATGGTAGATGAATTTGTAATTTTTATACGTAACTTGAAAATTACGCATAGAAATAAATTATTATTTATCAGGGCTCATTCGATTCACAATCATACGTAAGTATTTTGACAATATTTTGATTTTGGAAAAGTTCGGATAATAGGGAAAACTTAAAACATACTAACTTAAATTTATAAGTTATTCGAACATCGATATCATAATTAATGTGAAAAAATAGGATGTTTATAGTTTGTCCATTACTAAAATTGGCACAGATTTTGGTAAGATATTCAATAAAATACAGCTGTATTTTTGTGGTACGTCAATCCCAAAATACTCCGGGAAAAGAGTTCTACGCATCTGTAACTACGGGGCACTGCTATTTATCAATAAATACTTAAATATACCTTAAACTACGCGGTGCTATCCCCTCCAGTGGACCCAGCGACGTCAACTAGTCACATTTCGTTCCTAGTAGTGGACACTAAATCCGTGATCGGCTGGACTATGATATAAAACAGTATCAACGCAACGAATACCATTAACGCAGTCCCTAGCGAGCCATTGGTTGTCATGAAGTAGTCCAAATTGAAGCCCAGGATTAAAGTAATCAAGCCCATGCTAACTGCGAATAGACCTACAGCTAAATGGACGATTTTGACTGGTCCACTTTTGATCATAAGTTTGACTTTGGACGAGAATAGTGCGGCGATTCCAGATATTAAACTAAGGAGCGTGAAGGCTAGAGCGATGACACCTGAAATAGGAATAATTTATTATTTTGTTTGTCTTAACTTTCTCAAGAAAAGCTTGCAAAAAGGATTCAAAAATCTATACTAATATTATAAAGCTGCAGAGTTTGTTTGATTGAACGCGCTAATCTCAGGAACTAATGGTCCGATTTGAAAAAATCTTTTTCTAATGGATAGCTATATTCAACGGGAAGGTTATAGGCTACTTTTCATCATGAAATCCTCACGGGAACGGGTACAACGCAGGTAAAACCGCGGGGCGGTGCTAGTGTGTTATACAAATGTTGTAAACTCGATCTAAACAATAAAGTAAAAATCGCTTAATTCGTTTAGGAGTTTATAAAAGAATAGAAAGTAAACTACATTTTAGATAATGTCGGGAAAATGTCTTTGAAGCTTAGGTGGTCCAAAAGTGGCTTAAAGTAAGTCCTGGCTATAGTCATATTATTTTTATCACAACATTATTATCAATAGCATCATGCTACGTTTTAGCAACGTAAGGTAAGTACCTAATATTGGATATTGTGCAATGCCAAATATTATCTAGAGATTGGTCTTAAGTATTTGATAAAACAATATTGGAATTTACAAAAGCAGGTTGTATCTTGTTGCTATATTCAAGTATTATATCAGATTGCTTGTCTTCCCTTTCCACGTTTGATGCAAAAATTCTAACGAGAAAAGCTTCCAGACTACGGAAAATATCATTGATACCTAGGTATTGCCAAAACTGTTTCGCAATGAAAACATTCTAAACGAAACTTTCTTCAGTAAGGCAGATATTTTTGACACCGGGCAGGAATTGAACCCGCAGCCCCAGACACAGGAAGCGTCACAAACCACTGTGCTTACAAGCTTGGTCACAAATACTTACCACAAATGCCATGAGCTGACGAAACAGTCATATTAGTTCTTGACAATGCCAGAACTGTGCCAGTTATAACAAACAGCGCACCGATGACTTGTAAGCATCCGTGGATGATCCGTCGACTGTCCTTGGAAAGTTGAGAAGACCAGGAGTTGTGGCGGTGCAGGGTCATCACTGCTTCTACTAGGAATAACTGGTACTGGAAGAAAAAGATAGAGCTTCTTATTGGATGCTTCTCTTATGGGCTTCTTCCAAGCTATCCCAATGGTGAGTATTCGACCCCCGTAGACAATTTTGATTCTGGCATTGTTCTTCTGTCACATTTTGGAAGAAGTTACGCATATCAATTAAATATGGGGTGCCTCACTTAACCTAGCCTAGGATACCCAATTATATCACCGAGGGAAATATTCACCTCTAGTCTACCTGCCCTTTCAGGGATTTTGGGCGTTGCAATGGGGAAGTATTCCCTGTTTCAGCTTTTTGCTCACATAGTTAATTAAACGACGGTGATTTCATCAGGAGTGGATTAGGTATCTTCTATATTATTCAACAGTTATTACACATAGCATCATCATGTCCTACCAATATCCTATTGCTTTAACTTTTTGTGTTTAAACCGACTTCAAAAATTGGATCCTAACTTCTTTTAGGAAGCACCGAATACAAAACTAAGTTCCTATAACAGAAACAAGAATAAATACTACATACTAAATACGTACGCCAGTGCCTGCAAAAATAATATGCAGCTCCATATTGCTAATAGATCCGTTAGGAGCCGAAGTTAGTGCGAAATGCCATAAACAATACACAACTAGAGCCACTTGCATATGGTGGAGGAGGTTGATCAGCTGGCACATGGCTTTCCATGCTGAATCCCAGGAGTTTCCATACTCGTTCCCACTTTCCACATCGTAAGGACCTGGTGCTCTAGTCACTTCAGCCTGATAAGGTATATGCTCTCGCACTTCGTACATTTCCACTTTCTCAATCGACTGCTGACTCGTGCTAGGCCTATCCATTTTCGACTCTAAAGAATAGACCCCGCGAACCGTTGTCACAGCTAAAACACGCTTTTAGAACTAAGTCCAAACATTTTAAGATGCTGATAATGTTTATGATAACAGTAGATTTTTTGGCTATCTTTGACAGATATATCTAGTTATCTCTTGCGTAAGATATTGGTACGGAGATGGTGATAGTTCTTTTTGGTATTTTAGATTAGTCTTATCGGGTAATGTTGCAATGTTTTAGACTTCTGAAGGAATGTTTGATGTAATTTCCGTTGACCTACATTCCTTGCTGAATCAATCGGTGTTTCACTAAATAAGTTGGTAAGTACATAAATAGGTAGGTTTATTTATTAAAGGTCAAATAATAATATTTAGATTCTCTCTTTTTCTTTTTTTCAAGTTCAATAAGTTCGTGTTTAAAAAGTTAAGTGAAGCATAAATAAAATAATAAGACTTAATAAACCTACTTATGGACTTAATTAGAGATTAAAACTTACTATTGCGACTGTAGGTAATCTTTCAAATAAAGTAAGTTAATTTCTTACTATCATAACAAATCAACAAATGCTTACAGATGGAAACAGAAACATTGTTATCATATTTTTTCATGTAGGTTAAATAAAACCAATACAGTGCTGACCTCTATCTTAATGTTTGTTATTTTAGAACTACCTTAATCTACTCATCAACAGATGGCGTTAGTAGTACTCACTAAACGAAAGAACACAATTCTAAAACACATTACATAATTAATTATATTCCTTTTCAACTCACGTAAAATAAGAATTCAATTAAAATAAGGATAATTAATTGAAAACAAAATGTGAAATACGATGTAATAATGTTTTTGGTACACCGTGGATAATTAAAGGAAGAGGGGCCCCCGCCTTCTAATTAATAAAAGAATTAATTAATTCTTACCCGAGGGCTGGATACAAGGCGTTACCCATTTGTCAATGAATCACCTGATAAGACACGATATAAAGTGTGATATAAGGAAGACAAAGGACCGGCAGGATAAATCTTTTGGGTCGATAATAAGTTGTTTTCGAACTATTAATTTATCGGTCGGTAACGATGAAAGATATCGATGAGACTGTTTTACTCGACTGCATGGGTTAAAAAGAGGGTTGTGTTATTCTGATTTTTTGTTGAGGGATTTGGATCACGGTAAAACCAGTATTTTAAAGGCGGCTTAAAACTGCTACTCATCAATTTATAATAAAATACTTGATCTATTTAGGTATCTAGGTGATAAACATACAGACATGATATTAAAAATCCTAAAAAATATTTCTGACACATTTCTAGAAAATCTTCATAAATAAAAATATTTACGTTTTTCGAAAAAATACATAGATGACAAAAAAATTAGTTATGCTCTAATAATATGAAGTGTGTAGATTAAATATATTAAGTATGTACTTAATAAATTAGTAAATTACCTATGTATAACCATAATGAAAGTATTAACCAACAATTAAGTTGTCAGTAAATCTATGCATCTCATCTACATACATCAGGTTATCTAGGAATCAATAACTTATTGTACAGTAATTACATCAAACTAATACCGTATAATAATCAAAGATTACTTGATAAATCGACCCTCGTTGACCGCCGACCTTTCTCTATACCATCATCAAGTTTATCACAAACTTCCCTGTGTCTCGATTCCCATCGATTATAAATCGATTTCCGAGGATCCTGGATCGATTATGAACGATTATTGATACTGATTTATTGATCATCGGACACGATCGACTTTGCATCGTTATCTTTGAGGTAAGATGCTAGGACAGCTAGTCACAGATTAATTAATAGTTGCTTGGTGCAGATCTTCCACTTGTTTGCTTAAATTTTGTTGCTTGTATTGTATTGTAGGTAGAGTGTTGAATCTTACTGTGTGTGTTTTCGGGGACCTTTAATTTAGATAAAAATTCAAGTTATCGGTGTAGTGTATCAAACTGGAATAGATCCTGTGACCGTAGGTACTTAATAGGTAGCTACTATAACTTAAAGACCTTATTAAAAAATTAGATTATAAATAAAATACTACTACAATTAGAGGATAGAATTAACACAGTCATATCTGTTACTGGGATAGCTACTGGCAAACTAATTATAAGCATTTACTTACTCACGGGCATGGCTTGCCTTTTTTGACAAGTGTGCTTTACGTTGACTTGCAGTTAATAGCATGCTAGTTACTGTTTCTTTTTTCGACGGGTGTATTCCTGCCATAATTATTCGCTGATCAGATATTGAGGCTAGTACCCACTAGCCTCAATATCTAATATAAGGGACTATACCCATAGTCCCTTATATTTCGTTCCCACAGAAATACTTTGTAACTTTGTGTGAATCGTGTGTGGCAATAAGTAAAAGCTAATAAATAACAAAATCTTTGATAAGTCAAATAGCTTAGAAATATAGCGACAACTGTCCTCTGAATGCTGGTAAAAGCTGTATGTTTCCGTGTTAAATCACGAGATCGCACGCAGCCCGTCATTCTATGGTTGTTAATTATTATATATCGATATTCTGCCTCTACGTTAGAATGCATTCGATTATCGAGATTTATCGTCGGACGGATGCCGGCGCGGGCGTGTCCAATACGTGAATCATACTAAGTAAGTATATTCGAACTTCGAAGTCATAGAATAGGTTATAGCAGCTACAGGTTAAGTTTAAGAGGTTTCATACGATTTTAAAAAGGTAAAAGGAGGTTCTATTGAACTGGCTGGTTCACAGCTTGCTTTTTTAAAACCTTAATCTAAAGTTATTGCATTTTGGTTAAATAAAAAACTAATAAGTTGATATAGGATGAAAACTCCGTATTTTATAATACGGAAGACTAAATACTTCGTAATAAGTAGATTTACTTCAGCATAAAATTCGCATCGATTTTGCCATCCATAAATAATTGCAGACTTCTGAAATATCATAACAGCACAATTGAATTGTCAAACACATTTATAATGGTGTCAATACGAGGTATTATGCAGCAATTGTATTGAATTTCTACTCGATATTGTCATCACAATAGACCCCGAGGGTTGTTCTAGAGAGTGTGATAAAATTAGATATTCATGAGCTTTATTGAAATGACAAACTTTATAGAAACTTTAGCTCATAAACTAGTTAAAATGAAAATTTACGATATCGATGTGGATATTATAACATCATGTGCAATTGCTTAAATTGAGTGTTTTAGTTGCCTGCGCTATAACAGTAGTAATTATAAGTCAAGTATTGGAAACATAAGTAGAATGTTACAACATTAGTGTAGATAAAGGCTTTTATCTACAAGCAAAAGCAAGCAATTGCACATGATGTTATAATATCCACATCGATATCGTAAAATCTCATTATAACATCATTATAACGCGACCAATTAACCTGGCGAGCCTTATGTCAAAATCCTCATACTAGTTGTATAAAATTTTGATATTAGGCTGGCTTTTGAAAACAGTTGGGTTATACGTGAAAACTTCGTCGAAACTACATACACAAAACTCTTTGGTAAGATCTCGCTCGCTCCTGATTGGCCCTACGCGCAGCTGCGCTCTCATTGGTTAGATTTTAATGGCGGCAAGTTCACTGTGACAATACACGTACGCGTGAAAAACTATTGTCGGCTTTTACTCTTGTTGTTTGATTAATTGCATTAGTGAAGATAAAGTAGTGTATGCAACTGCATATAACACGGGCATTAAAACATGAGTGTGAGTTTATGAAACGAGCGCAGCGAGTTTCATAATAGTAACGAGTGTTTTTCTTATATGACAGTTGCATAAACTACTATTATACACGAGTGGCAATAATAGTTGACTGCAGCTGACGACACGAAATCTGTCAGGTAGTTTCTACCTCACTTGTCCGTCATTTTTTGCCTGCTGCCGCTGCGAGACTCGATTGCAGCCATCGATGGTTTCGAGTGGACGGCTGCATTAGACGCTTGGGTTTGTGTAGGAGCCCAAGGTTCCTTGTTGCTTTTTAATTTAGTAAAAACCTGCACTTTATCTATTAAAAGTTAATAAATATCAAATATCAGCTGACTGTACGAGTATAGTCTGGTTCATCATTGCTATTTTTTAGCTTTACGTGTAAAAGTATGGTCCAACCTCGACATCTATTTTTATAATATTTCATGTAGTACTGCTAAGTACCTTACTGAATCTGCAGTCACTACTTACATTGTTCAAAAAACCGCTTAGCCAGTAACTTAATAGATAAGTATTTACATACACATATGGATTTATAAACCTACTTAAATGAAAGTGTGTGATTTACGGTTCGCTGTAGTTAGTTAACATTGAAGTGTCATCCGTATGGCTATTTTGTGTCTATTTAGTTTAGGTGTAAATGGAATATTTAAATAAGTCCGAGTAAATTGGAGAACTGGTCATAAAGTTCGGATGCAGATGAGCTTCTAGGCTATAGGTGCCTTTTGGGTCTAAGAATTTTCTATCTATAAGGGTCAACACTGCGTTAAGCGTGCGCCCGTCGCGTGCGCCCGCGTCGGTTCACTTTTGTATGACACCGCACGCGACGGGCGCCCGCGTCGGTTCACTTTTGTATGACACCGCACGCGACGGGCGCCCGCGTCGGTTCACTTTTGTATGACACCGCACGCGACGGGCGCCCGCGTCGGTTCACTTTTGTATGACACCGCACGCGACGGGCGCCCGCGTCGGTTCACTTTTGTATTGAACCGCGGCGTGCGCACGCTTAACGCAGTGTCGGCCCTTAAACCCTTTTTGAATTTAATTGGTTAGTTACCGTACTATAGGCTGATGTCATGCAGTAATGGAAGACCTGCGTTAGGAGTAGCATCGTGGTTATTTATTAGTAGGTAAAGTACAAGTCATTAAAATATTAATGCTTCGCCCGCTTCCAACTTGTAAACTTGCTTAACTCTTCATATGCCGGAACGCAGATCCAAGCCAGACACAATTGATTTTCTGTTGTGTCTAAAATGATGATAATGATAATGATAAATCTTTATTTACTAAAAGACATTACATTCTTAAAAATTACATTAGTAATAATTATAAAATAAACAAGTTGAAATATGAAATGTATGGCGGTCTCTGCACTAGGCTCGAGGTCTGTATCGCAGAGACCAATGGCGAATTATAAAAATAGAGATTGGCGACAACGGCGGTTCAAAACCGATTAATCTTGTGGAATAACAAAAATAAAATAGAAAATAAAATAAAAAACTTAAACTTAAAAGAAAATTGCCTCCAAAATATATAACATTATACGAAAAAGTGTGTGTGTGTGTGTGTGTGTGTGTGTGTGTGTGTGTGTGTGTGTGTGTGTGTGTGTGTGTGTGTGTGTGTGTGTGTGTGTGTGTGTGTGTGTGTGTGTGGGTGGGTTTGTGTTCTGTTCGTGTGCATGTGGGTGTACATATGATTGTGTGTTGTGCGTGAGTGTGTGTATGGGAGTTGTACAAAATATGATTGTTTGTGATGTATGAGTAGTCAGGTCTGTCTGCTTCGTACATTTAAAAACCATGTTCAAGGATTTGCTCCGTTTCATGATAGTCCAAGGTTTTTAACCACTTTGTTATACAGGACTTAGTTTTAGAAACGGATAGTGACTTGAGGTCATTGATAGCTCGCGATATTTTGTTGTAGATAAAATGATGCATGAAAGGGGGAAGTCGTCTAGCGAATGTGGAATTTATGGACGGCAATGGGATTTTATATGTGCGACGAGTGGAGATCTGTTCAAAATTATCAGAGTTAATTATGCGTTTGTGTACTAGGGTACCAACCTTGGTGATATAAAGTTGGCGGACCCTAAGCAGGTCACTTTCCAGGTACAAATCGTTTGTTGGGAATCTAAAAGGTTTCCGTAACATTACCTTGATAACAGCGCGTTGAGCTCTTTCCAGTTCCAGTAGTGTGGTTTTAGCCACACCGCCCCATGCAGATATACAGTATGATAAACTTGATTGGCAGATAGATTTGTAGACTTGAGTTAACATACTTTTTGGTGCTGATTTACGAAGTGATTTCATTATGTATATAGATTTTCTAACTTTGCCTGATAGGATTGATATGTGTTTTTTAAAAGATAGATTTTCATCGAGTTGGATGCCTAAGTATTTAATGGAAGTGACGTGATCTATATGAGAGCAATTACATGAAATGGGTGTGGAGAGATTGTTATGAAATAGAGGGCAAGAATGTATGGTAAGAATTTTATCAGTTTGAGGACGAGAAGCACGAGTCTTATGAAAGGTTATGTATTTCGTTTTGTTTAGGTTTAGGGTAAGAAGGTTAGTATTTAGGTGATGTAGAAGTTTATTTAAACCGCGTTCTGCTAAATTTATTACAGAATCCCAGGAAGGCCCATGGAAGAGAACTACCGTGTCATCTGCGTAACTGATTATGTCAGCCGACTGAAGGGAAATATTGATGATGTCATTTAGATAGATTATAAACAAAGTAGGTCCTAGTATGCTTCCTTGTGGAACACCAAATTTTATCGGTAGCTGATCGCTACATAAAGAGCCAACTTTCACACATTGGCGACGATTTGAAAGATAGCTACTAAACCAGTTATGAGCAGTACCTCTAATTCCCATATTCCATAATTTTTGAAGTAGTATAGGTATGGAAACTGTGTCAAATGCTCGTGCAAGATCTAAGAATACGCCTAAACAGCATTTGTTCTGGTCTAAAGAACTTGAAATTAAATTTGTTAAAAGAACTACAGCATCCTCAGTACATTTGTTTCGTCTGAAACCAAATTGTTTATTTGAAATGAGGTTGTTAGATTCAAGATAATTAACGAGACGGCGATTAATAATTTTTTCTAAAAGTTTTGAGAAAATGCTTAAAAGTGAGATAGGTCGATAGTTTTTGGCTAACGTCTTACAGTCTTGTTTGTGTATTGGAGAAACAACGCCTAATTTCCATTTGTCAGGGAATTTACCAGAAGTTATACTTAGATTAAAAATGTGCGTAAGTGGTTCAACTATTGATGGCTCTATTTGTTTAATTAGAAAAGGAGTGCAACTATCAAAACCTGGCGCACTACCTGGTTTAAGCTCTTTAATTAGTTCCTTGACCTCCACCACGTTTGTTGGCATAAGAAATATGGAATGAGCGGGACTATTTGTAGAATTTGAGTTTGCGGCTAATATGTTTTCCGTTGTATTTAATTTGTGTAGAGTTTTTGAAGCCAGTTCAGCTCCAATATTTGAAAAATAGGCATTACATTCGTTGAGTGATGTTATAGGGTCTGTAGTTTTTATTAATTGTACACTATCATTTAGACGCTTTGGGAAGTTACAAATTTCTTTTATAGTTTGCCACAGTTTTCTGGGGTTATTGACATTTGCAGTTAATCGTACATTTTCATATTGTATTTTTAGTCTGCTTAATAATGTAAAAAGGAAATTTCTATATCTTTTATATATTTTTTGAAAGTTTTTATTATCTGGATTTTGTTTTGCTTGAATGTGAAGGAAATCCCGGTGTTTTTGACATCTCATCAAGCCGGGAGTGACCCATGGTTTTAGGTTAAATTTAGAGCGGGGCACAACTACTTCTTTAGAATTTTCTGCTATAGTTTTATTAAGGGAATCTATAAAGAAATTTGCAGCTTCGTCGACATTATCACTATTTGTAATGAATGACCAATCGAAGCATTTAAGATTTTCTGCTACCCTAGTGTAGTCAATCTTAGTTTTTGTACGTTTACGGCATCCTTTGTTAGCCAGAGACGGTGTTGCCAGAATACAAACATTGTGATCTGTTACATCAGACTTAGCAGTAATACCTATACCAGCTGTACCATTTCTAACAAAGATGTGGTCCAGACATGAGTTACCTCTGGTGGGTTTGGTAATAGCGGGGAGCATTTGGTGTTCGGTAAGAAGGCAGAGGTACTCTAAACATTGACTACTTAAGGGGGAACCACATAGGTCAATGTTAATATCACCTGCAATTATGACAGTTCTTTTACTATTGACTTCGGTAAGTGCTTGGTTTAATGAATTTAAGTAACGGTCGATAGATGTAAAAGACGGGGAACGGTATATACCAAAAATACTTGTGTCGGAGCCCAAGTCAAGTTTTATACAGTTACAATCCTCAATGTTAGGTTCCGAAACAGAAGCGTCCCAAGAGTTAAAAATCCCGGCAAACAAAAGGTTAGTGTCGACTAAGTTTAGAATTTCCGTTATTTTTGCAGTGAAGTTGTAAGCAATAAATAAAAAAATTAAAAAAAAGTATTATCCTGTAATGTTCCACTTGTTGGGCAAAGGCCTCTCGTCTCAAACAAAAAAAATTTTTTTTTTTTTTTAGATTACTTACTTTGTATATTCATAATCTGTTATACTTAGGTACTACATAGTCAGTCCCGGTTGTTTCAATAGACAGATCATGACGGAGGCCTTTAGGCGGTCTAAACTGTGGTCAGAGTTGGTCACTAACCTAACTTAATTCATTACATCTATACAGTGCAAAAAACCAGAAAACTGTAGAACTAGCTTCAACAATAAATACCTAGGTACTAAACTAGACTAAACTAGACAGTGTATGAATAAAAAACATCACGAAAGCTCAAACACCAGTACTTATAAATACTAGACTTAATAATAGCCACAACAATCACAGGCAGTAGTTAATATCTTAATAAGAAAGCTATAACCGAGTAGGGTGGCCTGTAATAGCGGGCTTTGTAGCTATTATTTAATCTGCTGGCTTGGGTATGTGTGGTCCTCGTAGACGGAGGATGTCGATAAATACTCGTCTAGTTACTATGTTATGTTGTAATGGGCAAAAGCATGCGATTGGCGTGGTTAAGTATTAAAGGAGTTAAAGATAGTTTAAGAAGGAATAGTGTAGATGAAGATGAGCAAAGGGTTGCTCTTAATTTTTATAGCATAAGTATTACTTTATTTAAGCATAATATAGTTTTAAGAAGTGTTGCATACCTGATTCAATATTAGGTGAGGTTCACCCTTACTTCGATTCTCTTATATTTACGCCAGTACATACTCAAAGACGTCAAATGCCTCCTACACTCAAAAACAATCATTAAATCTGTAATAAGATTTAATGATTGTTTTTGAGTGTATGAAAAATTACATCAATTAGCTAAGTGTCAAGTGCCTGCGGCAGTTAGCTTTTTTCGTGCATCATCCACTAAGTTTTTAGAATTTTGGACAGTTTTTGTATTACCTAATGTTACTACTACTATTTTACTACGAGAACATACTTAACCACGTGTTTTGAAAATATGAATTAGGGTGCATAACACTTTAGGCAATTACTTAGTTCCTCACTAGGTATAATAAGCAAGCCCTTAGTTTTTTATGTGAGGTCCCATCATAAGATTCTTATAAATATAACTCCCTACATAGATAGATAAAAAAATAACTTCCTCATTGTGCACCTCCATAGCAGATGACCGTAGAATATCTATAAATTTCACAAGATTCAGTATCCCAGATGTCCCGTGGCGAATGAGTAAGTACTAACACTACTACTGCCATAGAATACTTGATAGTTACTACGTAAATGTTGCTATCTGGGTAATACTAAGTCACAGTATACACAATAGTTAGTAAGGATGTTGTAGCGAAGGACAAAAGGACGATGACAAATAATGATGAGAAAATCTAAGTTCTGATTACGTGTAATAAATGGAATTTTATGAAGTATTGAATGTTGATGGCTGGCGGCTTGTTTCATGTTTCATGTCATTTAGAGATAGGTATAATTGATATAAGATTGAAAACTGAGCAAGTAGATAAAGTTAATACTTTTCTTAATGAAAAAAGAGACGGTCGACTTTCTTGACAATTCATCAAACAATACCTGTGTTTTGCACTTAGAAAAGAAGGCAAACTGTATGTGTGTTCATTGTTATTATTTAGAATATGTGTTATTTTGGAAATATATTTTTGTTTAATATATCTTTCTTTCAGACAAGTTATATTATAAAGAAGTCGACTTTAGAAAGGAATATTGATTACAGAAAAATATGTAATTCCTTAGTATAAGTATAACGAACATATTTATTAAGTGGAGCACTCTTTAATTGTATTGTATTGTATATCCCCCACTAAGTGAATGAATTTATATGAAAATTAAACCCAGAAACCATTTTACGTGTATCTTTCACGCCATACTTTTACTTCTCAATGCATTTTCCGTTGATCATAACTCCCAGAGCGAGCCCTTTTCGAACAGTCGAAAGCCGACGAGGTGCGCGCGCGCAACTACTAGGTGAAAATATAGTGAGGTTATTTTCTTTTGCCAACTTTTAGTTTTAGAAAATAAAAGTTTGATGGTTTGTGGTGTTATGTTTTAACTACTGTTAGATGCTTACATAAGTAGGTTCTGAAAAAAAGCGTTGGAAGTTTTCATAAGGTATGTGATATTTAATAATGTTTTTGACATAGGGTTTTTGACATGACAAAAGGTATTGACGGGTTCGTAATTTAGTTAATGTATTTATTTTACAAATATTTTCAATAATCTAATATATAAAATTCTCGTGTCGCGGTGTTTGTTCACTCCTCCGAAACGGCTTGACCGATTTTCATGAAATTTTGTATGCAGTTCGGGTAGGTCTGAGAATCGTTTACATTTATTCATTTATTTTTCTTCCCCCTAAAAAGGGTTAATTTTTATATGGCAAAACAATGTTTGCCGGGCCAGCTAGTATAATTTAAAGAATACATTTAAGTTAAAACAATTTTTGTACCATTAAAACCTAAATATAAAAAATCACATGCCATTATTAAAATAATCAAACCAAATTAAAAAGAAGTCACATAAAATAAACATTTAAAATATAATACCAACGGTTCTAAGAATCTGTTTATAATGATGTTACTTTACACTTCCTCAATATAATCGTTCTAAATACATAATACTGTGTGTAATGTCGTTTGTCCAAACAGTATGAATGAGTACAATTTGTGCAAGTGTTGTGTTACATTCATGTGTAGATCGCAGAGGTTCTCAAAGGTTTATTTTTCCTTATTTTCGATTGAGTGAGTTTACTAGCGGTGACTTTGTGACGGTGTGACGGTGTGAATGAGTAATTGGCAAGGACTATATATTGTACTAGCAGCGCCCCGCGGTTTTACCCGCGTTGTACCCGTTCCCGTGGGAATTTCTGGATGAAAAATAGCCTATAACCTTCCCGTTGAATGTGGCTATCTATTACAAAAAGAATTATTCAAATCGGACTGATAATTTCTGAGATTACCTCGAACATACATACAAACAAACAAACAAACAAACTTACAAATTTTACCTCTTTATAATATTAGTATGTATAGACTAGCAGCGGTTTTAACCGCGTTGTGTCCGTTTCTGTAGGAATTTCAGCCTATAACCTTTGAATGTGGTTATCCATTATAAAAATAATTATTCGAACCGGACTAGTGGTTTCTGAGATAAGCGCGCTCAAACAAACTCTTCAGCTTTATTATATTGTATATATAGATATTCAATACATGGTAATTTGCTGTAGTGTAACGTTGGCGTTCTATTGAACTGTTCATGAACAGTAATTAACATAAATCAGGATCAAGACAAAACCATGTATAACCTTTTATTCCTATTATTTATAGCTGCTTTTTCCAATTCTATCATCTAATATAAGCCTCTGAACTCAAAGTAAAATAAATAGCCGTCTGTACTCAAAGTTTGAGGACCAGTGAGTATTGGTAGTAAGTTTGGCCGGCAGGTCTGGTGTCTGTGATCTGAATGCCGCATTCTGTTTGCATTGCGATGAGACTCGTGCACGATAACAGGTTATTCAGCCTTAGGGAGAGATTACAGCGATGAGCGGAGCGGAGTTGAGGCAGTATTAAAAAAAAAGGTTTATTTAAAAGTGTAAATTACAATATTATTATTATATTTTTCTTGAAATTGTTTCACTTTTAGTAAAGTAAAATGGGATAGTGGGATCATTAGGAACATTTGTCTTACTGTTAGGCAGAGTTCATCTCACTGAAGATATTAGGATAATTAGGCGTGAACCCGCGTTCCAACTGAAATGTTACTATTAAGGTACGATTCCACCAAAACAATGTGCAGCACATTTGTTTACAAACATTTTGCGCAAAACTCCAGCAGTGCGCGTACTAAGCTGGTATCGCATTTGGCTTCCATGTCCACTGGTAAGCCTGTGCGTAACTTTTGTAAGCGCACAGTCCAGCACATTTGTGCGCGAACATGTACACTGAGCAGAGTTTCTGGCGATGACAGTTCACAGTAGTTAATATGGACGGCCAGGAAAACGTAGTGCTTTGTGCTGCAGCATGTGTTTTACTGTGTAGTCTGCTATGCATAGGCAAACCATTTTGGCTTATATATATATCTAAAATCCCAGAACCTGAAGATTTTGAGTCCACGATTTTCTTATTTTCTCTTCGGTAAGCCAAAATAATCTTCCATTTTCTCATTACCTCAGTCGAGTCACAATTGAAGCTTTGCGCCAACTCTTGAGTGGCGTCATGTTTTTTGTTTTTATTTTTATAATCACTGTGACTAGAATCCCACAGCACAGGATAAGTTTCAATAGCTTGAATAAATTTAATAATTTTATCATTCGTCCAATCCATATTTAATTTGGTTAATTAAAAATGTACGCGCACAAATAAATGTTTTCACTCCGGTAGCGGAAGCAAGACTGAGTTCGCGAACAACAGGTTTGTACACGTCGAAGCGAGTCCACTGCCTGCATGTGTGCGCGTACAAACGTTACAAGATGTGCGCGAACATACCTAGAATGTTCGTGCACAATTTGTTATTGTATGCTTTAATGAGTCGACCAGAATAAACATTTGTGTGGCACAGTGTGCATTGCAGTGCCGCACAGTGCGGCACACTGGTGGAATCACACCTTTACATACTTTAAAGGTACGATTCCACCAAAATAGTGTTTGGCACATTTGTTTACAAACATTTTGTGCACAACTCCAGCATTGCACGTACTAGCTTGTGTCGAGTTTATCTTCTGGCTCCACCGGCAAGACTGTGCGTAACTTTTGTAATCGCAGTGTGGCACACTTGTGCACGAACATGTTCACTGAGAAGAGTTCTGTCTTCAGTTGTTAATATGGACGGGCAAGTTTATCATTCGTCCAATCCATATTTAACTCTGTTAAAAATGTGCGCGTACAAATAAATGTTTTCGCTCCGGTGGCGGAAGCAAGACTGAGTTCGCGAACAAAAGCGTGTACGCGTCGACACGAGTCCACTGCATGCTTGTGTGCGCGCACAATGATAAACAGATGTGCGCGAACATTTCTAGAATGTTCGCATACAATTTGTTATTGTTTGCCAGAGTGAGTCGACCAGAGTGAACATCTGTGTCGCACACTGTGCATTACAGTGCTGCACAGTTCAGCACACTGGTGGAATCGCGCCTTTAGATACCATTCATTAATATTCAATACCCATTACCTTTACAACAAAATGTAAATATATAAATAATATATATATCAAGAGATATTAGGAGTACTTATTATTTGACAAATGTGCTTAGTTTTTCGTATCTATGTCACAATACAATAATTAAGTACATAGTAGTAACTAATTATAATATTATGTTCGCAATACATTGAGTACTAAGGTACTACGCAAATAAAAGGACATCTTTTGTTTGAACAGCGCCAAAGTTCCCTTGAATTGAATACAAACTGCTATTATAATTTTAATTACCGTGAAAAATCAAGTAATTACTTCGTATAAATAAATAGTGACTTGTTCAATTGCCCGTATACAAGATAATTAACAACCTATTTGCTAATTAAAAACACTCATCACATTTGTCCATAGTACCTATTAAATGACAACGAATCAGTAGCACGAAAATATATTTACCTAACCTACATATGACTTGGTACTATTGACAACTGATATCTTCAGTGAGATGAGAGGACATTGTACTACAGAAATACATTAAAGGCTTACAGCCGCATTTATAGAAGTCTTTTAATGGACGCCTAACTAATACATAGGACATAATGTTTCATACATCTACTATATAAAAATAAGTCGGGTTTTCCTCCCTGACGCTATAACTCCAGAACGCACGAACCGATTTCCACGGTTTTGCATTCGTTGGAAAGGTCTCGGGCTCCGTGAGGTTTATAGGGAATAAAAATTTCAAAATTCCCACGGGAACGGGGGCGCTGCGGGTGAAACCGCGGGGCACAGCTAGTTACATATAGAAATCACTCATTTAATCTCCCTGCTGAGGAAGCATTTGACGTCTCTGAGTACAAGCGTTAAGAATTTAAGTATTTATATAATATGTCCTTTAATATGCGAGCATGAAGGAATCAAGAAAAATAAAATGTATCGCTTCATATGGCGGGAATTTGTTCGAATGGTAGATTTTAAACATTATTCTCTACACATCTCTTTAATTAATCCCAAACAAAATCTCAACAACTTCAATTAACGATGCCATCTCAGTATATTCTACCTGTAATCTATCTTCACCATTTTAAACTATCACCCAGTTAATCTCTCAGTATATCAATAAAACCACACCCTAATCGAGTCAGCTGGCTCCTTAATCGATGTTAGATAAACCAATAACTGTCGCGGGTCCAAACATTAATATTACAAGTAACTAGTTATAGTTGTGTTAGTAGCTTACGTTTCCATAACTGATTATTATCTAATGGATATTTGAACAAGGTTTTTGCAACGGTATAATCTATCTTGTTAGTGAGCATAGTTTGTCGAACAGTTCTTGGATCGAATTCATTTAGGTGATTGGTTGGTAGGATATTAGACATGTAGTACCAAAACATTGGCTTGAACACGGAGTCTTCCCTAGCCAATAAAGCAGTAACTGTGGCCAAAATCGCCCATGAACATTATTATTAAGTCTTCTTCTTTGTCGAGTGGATGGTCACCCTGACCAATCCTGGTGTCAGAGTTATTGAGCCGCCAAAGGCCTCTGACATTGCTCATGTAACGACTACTATCTGTAGAAAGTAACCGGGACCGACGGCTTAACGTGCCCTCCTAAGCACGGAATCATCTTACTTTTCGGGCAATCAGGCGATTCAGCCTGCAATGCCCTAACCAAACTGAGGGCAGTCTAAGAGATTTTTGTGAGCGAACCTCCGGATCGTGAGCCGAGCGGTCAAACGACAAGACCACAGAGGCTGTTATTATTATTAAGTACTTACTAAAAACTGTTTAATAAGTATAAAAAAAGTACTTTTCATATAAGTATCGTACAAGTTTCAAAAGAAGAATTTTTTGGCACTATTTGGTACAATACTATTTAGGTAAGCATGTGAACATGTAGACTTTCAGATGTGCTCTGCAGGTCACACCTAATAGATACTTGATAACAACTTTATTCCAATAATTTTTTAATAAGTTCTCAAACTATGAATATGATTGAAACGAAGCACAGAGCAGTTCATATTACCTAATAAGATACTACTGTATTTTATTACAAATGCAAAACCTCGTGGCATCACAACTCAGCTAACATAATCTGATTAAAGTTTTATCAGAGCATTTATAACGCTCCGTAAAGGAACATGATAATTTTAACGGGTGAGCTATAATTAAATTATTATTTAACGATAGAACTGTGATCTCAGAGACGACTGTTTACGAGACATCCTGTGTCGGCCGTCGTTTCATACTAGTGTCGGATTTGGAAATGCTACGTACTAACGATTGGTTATGGGCAGAACTTATCATATAACATATTACCCGCGTTGTGCCCGTTCCCGTGGGAATTTCGGGAATTTTTTTACATAAAAACCTTCCTCTTGAATCACTCTACCTATTACAAAAAACCGCATCAAAATCCGTTGCGTAATTTTAAAGATTTAAGCATACAGACAAACAGACAAACAGACACGAAACAGAGACGACTTTATTTTATACTATGTAGTATGTAGTGATGATTATCTAAAAGGAACAATAACATACATAGGTAGGCTTTCAAATGATTGAACTTTGAAAACTTTTACGTTAAAAAAAAATCATTTATTGCTTTTAAAGTACAAAAAAGTAACTTAAATACTATCTTAAAAGTAATAAGAAAGCTTTAAGGAAATTCGTTTTTTTGAAAATTTTTGCATCAATATATATATATATTTGTCTAAATGCTAGTACATTACGTTTTAAACTGGTTTCTTAAGTTTAAGCGAACACTACTAATTTTAATTTGAAACTACGTTCATGAATTCACTTTCATTTTATTTTATTTTAAAATTTTATCGGACGTTACATTTTGTACGATTTATGTTCAAAGTTTTAGATATTTAAATCCAACCAAAATGTGTGTTCCTTCTGATTCAATTAAGAACATTGATAACAGACCCAACTTGATTACGCATTAATTTCCAACTAATACTAACATGTAATCCGATAATCTCCCACGGAAGTAACAAACAAAATAACATTAATTTACGTATAAACATTGTCGTAACAAGATGTACGATGAATACAAAGCCCGCTATAAATATAAAACATGAAGGTTTGAAAGTTCAAGACCGATGTTTTATGTAATTGGATCAGTTTAGGACCCCAGGCTTTGTATTAATTTGTTTTCTGTAAATTGTCGTGGTTTGTAGTGAAAGTTTTGTGTTTGATTTTTATTTATTGTTTATTTAGTTTTTTGGTGTTTAAGGTGATTAAGGTTATAATCCCTTCTAAAGGCCTTTTATCGCAAAGTTTGATATACTTCTATTTTTCTGAGTTTCCTGAAGAACCTTACTAATTATAAAAATTTAACCTTACTAATTATGAATTTATATCAAGATCTGTATGGAGGTAAATGACATACATATGCTGACAATTCTCAATAACTTTCTTAAGTTTCTTCGTCTCTTCTTAAAATTCTTAAGTTTAAGTTAACACGACTTGAATTGACACGACGTTTACGAATACACTTCGATTTTATTAAAACTTTTTTTTTATCTGACATTTTGGCCTCTTTACAGGCACCGTGGTCATAGAAGACTTTTTAATTAACACCTAAGCTGCCGGTACCACAGATGTCAAATAACTTGCTCGTTCGCATTCTATTACATTTTCCAGCTAATATCTCGCGAAGTTGTTCAATAGGGTGTTAGTTTTATATTTCTAAACCCAGTGTACATCACAACTTCACAAGCAACAGGTCTCTCCAGCCTCTGCTCACTGCCGCATAGCTGGTGTGTAATCGAGCATTTTATTCGCCAACCGGTTGTCGTTGACTATCAAATGACAAGTCCCATCCTTGTTTATACTTGAACTATTGATTCTATTTAATATTATTATGGCGAGTAGAAATTCTAACGTCTTACACGCGTACTCAGAGACGACAAATAATTCCTTAGGAGAGATTTAATGGGCGTATCTGAGTGTGGATATGTGTTACACTCACATTGTCAAAATCAGTCATTTAATCTCTATGGAAGCATTTGACATCTTTGAGATTGGATGTAAAGGTCAGTACTCACATACGGTATTACTCGATAGTTTTACTCGAAGTCGAGTAAAAATCAACGTGTGGACCGCAAAACTCACAGCTCGAAGGCTCGCACCGAGCCGGCTCGATGGAATTAAATGAAAGTAATTTCCTTCGAACCTACTCGAAGCGAGCCGTCATCTTGACTCGAACGTGTGTACGTGACTGCGAGTGGCGCGAGGCGAGCGTCAGTCTGGTATTAATTATCGTGATTGAAACACGTGTTTTTAGAGAAATGAATTTGCGAGTTTATTCCAAAAGCGTTTTTTACTTTTTTTCTTTTCATTTTCTTTGATTTTCTTATAAAGAACTGTGAGACTTGCTAAATACAGCCACCGTCTCCTTTGTTGCACAGACATCCTTTGGCTCGAACGGTTCGGTGAATACTGAACGGCGCGCCTCACTCGATAGATCAATGCTCAATGTGTGGACGAAAGCCCATGCCATGAGTTTTACTCGACAGTTTAGCTCGATCGAGTAATACCGTATGTGAGTACTGACCTTAAGGGTGTGTTACTTATGGACCTTCTATTTTAATATCATAATTTAATTTGAATAATAAATCTTACTAGCAACGCCCGAGGTTTTGACCGTTCCCGAGGGAATTTCGGGAATTTTTATACATATAAACCTTCCTCTTGAATCATGATATGTACCTATTAAAAAACCGCATCAAAATCCATGCAGTAGTATTTGAGTTAATCGCGAACAGATAGACAGACAGACGGACTTTGTTTTATAAATGTAGTGATGAATTACGGAACTTGGTTACTCCTAACCTAACATACTTGAGGTTTAGTTAGGTGGATATAATAATTATTTATAAATAGTACTTAATTGACTAAAAATGAAATTGGTTTGTTAATTGACGCATATAACAATACAATTTAACATTTTCAAAGTGTATTTTGTGTTCGTTACATTAATTTGCGTAATGTAAATGCATTTTTTGTTAGCGTTGTGTTCAATTTCCATATTAAACGGATGGTTTTGTTGAACTTTTATTAGATTGTTCCGTTGGTCACGATTTGCTCTTAATATTCAGGTCGGAAGGTGAATACTTATGTCAAGCTTGAATTGCTCTACATGTGTTGTTAAGTGGCAAATGAACACTACACTAGATTACATTACATTGATACTTTGTACTAGTTATTAAATAAACAATTTAAGTACAAACTTTAACCACTTTATTGCAAAATTGATGTTATTTTTGAACTTCATTTTAGTTCATTCTTCTGTGACCACGGTTCCTGTAAAGGGTCCGAAACGTCAGATTAAATGTAAAATAAAAGCGAAGTGTATCCGTAAACGTAGTTTCAAAGATGTTCTTTTTTTAAACTTCATTTACTAAAAACAAATGACAGTAAATGTCATCCTTATTCGATTTTTCAATTCTTTCAAAAGTCACATAACAATAACTATTGTGTCCCCTTGAAACAGTAATCACAGACAACAGACCAACGTACAAAAAGATAGACGAATGTCGTATCTAACTTATAGAGATTGAAGTATTGTGATAAAACACGTCACATGAATCCCTGTTATCTATTGAATTAAGTTAATACGTATCTAAATAGTGTGTACTCTAACTATCTGGAAGATTAATTTAGTTTTACTTTCTCTCGGTTGCTTCAATTTGTTTTTATGTTTAACTGATTGAAGACAAAGATTTTTGTTAAGTACTTACATATTTGAGGAGTGTATCTGATATTATTGTGGTTATAATATTAATATTATTCGGATGTTGCAACGAACAATTTGCCTAGTGATAACTCTACAATAAACTTGTATTTATAAAAAAGGTTCCGACAAATTGAGAACCTCCTCCATTTTTGGAAGTCGGTTGAAAATAATCTCAAGAAAATAAATTCAACCTTACTTAATGATACTTGTAAATTAAGTTATTTGATGGACATAAAACCGTTAATTGTAGGTCAAACTATTGTCCTCCCAGGTGTATCAATATTAATTTCGTATCAAAATTTAATATCTATTAAAAGCTCCATTAAATTATTGAATATCCTTTAAAAGCTCTTAAACCTTTCGACTCAGCTGATAAAACCTCTACTATTCTACTGTGCGTTCTTACCCCATCACCAAACTTTTTGTCTATGCCTGGAAAGTCGGCCATATTTGTTTCTACCATAATTATTTAAAAAAAAGTTTCTAAAAAGTAGTTTCTAAAAAGTAGTTTCTAATATCAATAAGGAATTTGACACCTATAAAAGCGTTTTGTGATTGATATTCCGGGCGTCTGGATGGTTATAGACATGTTAGGTAGTTATTTAACAAATGTTTAACAACCAGGAACAAATCAGCGGCGGTACGTGTCAATGCCCTCCCGGACTGAAATCACGGGTGTTCTATTCAGAAATTTATAGCATTATAGTGTTACTTGCCAATAGCCACCGCCTGTTAACCTGTGACACTATCAAGTACCCTATTTCTATCTATTTATTAACCACTTCAATTATTTAGCGCTAGCACTTGCTTGCGGTTTGTAATGTTCTGTTTTTTGGTAGTTGATGCTTGAAGAGTTTTTTTAGATTAGATCTGAATTAATATTGACAGTATTTTGGGATACCCTAGATTTTTAAGCGGTTTAAGTATTCAAGTATAAATGACTGCCCATTCCTATTAGTTTTACCATGGTCGATTATGTTAGTGGCGAATACTGGTGACAGAGTTTTTAGACCTCTTTTAGTTTTTCACTATTAATAAAGCTATATTTTTCTGCGATTAATGATCTCCAACTAATAAATTTTGTCATTAATGTGTTTTAAAATTGACTTTATTTGTCTGTGAATTTGAATTTTAGTCAAACTGTTGAATCTGCTGAACTTTTACCAGGCTCAAGGCTCAAATCTTTTACCAAAATCACACATACATCGGCATCTTTGTATCCTTACCTACTCCTACAAGAATGAGCTTATCTATACAAATAAAAATGAATTGCTGTTCGTTAGTCTGCTTAAAACTCGAGAACGGCTGAACCGGTTTGCCTAATTTCAGTCTTGAAATATTCATGAAAGTCCAGGGAAGGTTTAAACGGTAAGCAGTGAAGAAAAAAATGCAGGTGAAACCGCAGGGCACAGCTAGAGTATTTACTAAAACTCTAGACACAAACAAACAATCTCGATTTCTAGAGCACTAGTATAATTTCGTCACTGCCCTGTCCTTGGTCAATAATACACTATTAACCAAGCTTTTGTATTGATATGTTTATTGTCGCCTTTTTAAATTGACGTCAAATATTTCGCGCTTCGTTTAGCAGTGTTTTTGATAAGTTCTTTGAACAAATTAAAATTATTGTTTGGTATTTTTAGTACCTATTTAGTACGGTCTACGTGACACGATGAAGATACATCATGAACTGAATCGTTTATCAATTGTGGAGGTCATGAATAGTTGTAAGAGATCAAAAGAATAGAACTAATAAATAAGACTAGTTATGCAAATTGTGGTGTCGTCAGGGGGAGACAGCTGCCTCCCAGGAATGCCTAAAGTCATTTGAATTTAATAATATATTAGATAATTTTTACTTACTTCATATCAACTCGCCCCTTTAGGCTACTACTAACCCCCGTCCCTACTCAATGCAAAGATCAAATATAATAGATGCTTTTGTTTCAAATATTACTACAGTTTGCATTATATCATTATCTTAAAAAGCAACAGATACTAAAAATAGTCAACTTTACTGACTGTAAATTAAATAAATATCTTATTGACACGCAGATGCGTCGCCATCAACTATGTCTGCACATATTGTTGACTCCGGGCCGGAATCGAACCCGCAACCCCCGACATATTAAGTGCTCTCACATGCCACTGAGCCAATGAGGCAATTAATTGACAGAATCAATGTTAATGTCGATCCCGGTTGTATCAAACGTTAGACCATGTCGGAGGCCTTTAGGCGGTCTAAAATCTCCGACACCAGGGCCACTAACCTACTTGAACTTACTAACTTAATCTTTATATATAAAAATGAATTGCTGTTCGTTAGTCTCGCTAAAATTCGAGAACGGCTGGACCAAATTGGCTAATTTTGGTCCTTGAATTATTTGTGGAAATCCAGGAAAGGTTTAAACGGTGAGCATTGACGGAATACATGCGGGTGAAACCGCAGGGCACAGCTAGTATCTTATAAATGTTAGTTTTTTATCGGTTTAGTTGAATAACACTAAGGTTAAGGAGCCGCCGGTAGTTATGATAAAGTACAAGGTAGAAAAAGTATTGCAATTTACGATCACGTAATGTCTGAGTAATTCTTAGCTAATGCCTGAAGGTTTTTAGATTGATGGTAGAGTATGAATAGGAATATTTGCTCATATCTAAGGAAACGAGACTGTAGAGAATATTCCAGATTAATGTTCCAAGATTGGAGTGTTGGTGCAGTGGAGTTTTCATTAAAGTATCCCCAAGAAAGAAACAACGAAATGTTATTGAGGTATAGTTGCTAAACTAAACTAAACTTGGTGTCAAAATTGTATCCCCTAAAGACCTACGATAAGGTGGAACTATTAAAACAATCGGAACTGTTAATTTTACGAGCCCTCCAAGACACGGTAGCACTCATATAAATGCCAGCATTGGTCCGTAGTCACCAATTTAAGTAGAAGCCAAGGTGTACATTTCTTAGCAACACGATGATTTCACATCGCTCATTCATAGCCTCCTTTAAGAGTAAGGTTACAGGCTAATTCCAAAATTCCAACGTAAACGGGTATAACGAAGTTACCGCCTCCTCCTAGTCAATTATATTGATGAGTTAAATCCATAGGTTAAATCTTTATTACACACTAGCAGCGCCCCGCGGTTTTACCCGCGTTGTGTCCATTCCTGTGGGAATTTCGGGATGAAAAATAGCTATGTTACTCGTGGATAATGTAGCTTTCGAATGGTGAAAGAATTTTTAAAAACGGTCCATTAGTTTTTGAGCCTATTCATTACAACCAAACAAAGTTTTCCTCTTTATAATATTAGTGTAGACAATAGTAAAATCTAAGAATAGCACTTTTAATACTAATACGGGAGCTGCGTACTTGCGGTAGACGTTTAACTGAAACCACAAGAAAGTGTGCGTCAGATACTTTATCCACTGGTTTTTGATATGCGGTTTCTTGCATACGAGTAGATAACACGAGTAAATACTATTGCAATGTGGAGCGGATCTGTGCGGAACTCCAACGACCAATGACATCGCATTGAAACTGTCAAATGAGTTATTGTCAATGTCAAAATCTTTTCGTAATGCGTTATGATTGGTTCACTTCGATATTGAACTTGAAGGTTTCATTTTTCGTAAGTTTTTTTCGAATTCAGAAACAGCTTGTTAACTCGCTCAATCTTATTACGAATTGGTGAAATATGTATTAACATCTAATAATTTGATTTTGACTTTTTTACAGGGTTTACTTAAAAGCCATATTTTAATTTTCTTTAAATAAGTTTTAATACTTATTTAAAGAAAATTAAAATATGGAAATCACTGAAACCATAATTGATCGGTGACCTGTGATAGGTCATGTTGGTCACTGTACCGACCTCTTAAGAGGTCAGAAGGCTGTCCTTAGTAGAGGTCCGCTAAAGGCCGCTAAGGGTCGCTAATTGGGCCCTAACTCACATCAATTATACGCTCACTACTTATGTGGTTATTGTCCGAAAACATAGTAAGCTATTGATAATTTACAATACATTTCAAGTGACATTATTTATGTTATTTATAACCAATTATATTTATTTACATGTTAAAAGTCAAAGTAAGTTTAAGTAGGTTATAGTGGCCAACCCTGATGTCGGAGTTTTAGACCGCCTAAAGGCCTCCGATATGGTCTAACGATTGAAACAACCGGGACCGACAACTTAACGTGCCCTCCGCAGCATGGTAGCGATTAGATAGAAATGCCACTATCGGCCACCCATCCAAGTAGGGGCCGAGCTGCACGTTACTAAGCATGTAGCACTTTTTCAGTTTTCAGGTATTTGTATTCATAACTTCTGCGAGATGAGAGGCGTTTGTCCAGCTGTGCTACTGCTAATAAATCCCACAATGTTCCACTGTCACAATGTAATGCTGATCTCTAGAGACTAGTCAAAGATAGGATAATTTTATAGTGACGTGCTTTACTTAACCACATTCACTTCGTATCTATTGACAACGTTTTCGGGCGAAAATTTTTAACCTAAAGTCTGATACAGAAATCTAAACATTTTTAAGGGATCTCAGTCTATACCACAGAGCATAGAAGCACCACGCGCTCCTACGCCGGCCCGGCGGTGCTTCTATGCTCTGTGGTCTATTCAATACTCAACTGTCTGCTCTATCACAATTACTCGAACACTAACAATAATCAGTAAGTTTCTTGATAACTAAAAGAAAGCATTGATAACATGACGATAAACACCTAACACTAAAACAATAATAAATCGAGCAGAGTATTTATTAAGTACTAATGGAGGGAGAGTATAGACAATAAAATGTTATCTTGCAAGTGTTAGGGCAGGTTTGTTTGTCTATGGTCAATGAAATGTATGGGTGTTAGTAGACCACCTAGAGCGGCTGCTGGGAAACGGTACTGGTGGGTATACAGGGTGTTCCTGACATGATTTACTTGGCTATGACATAAGATGGTGTAATTTTTTTTTATTCAGTTTTGACCCCAAAGAGACTCTTTTGAAAGTATCGTTGATGTAAGTCACCTGACTTATTTTAATATGACATAATTTATCTGAATATGACATAATTTATGTGACTTACTGACTGTAGGTCTCTTTACATAATACCTACTTGATTTTGTATTTATGCCATCTTCAGCCAAATAAGTCTTTAGATAGTTTAACACAGAACAGATGTAAATTGAAAAAGTATTATAAATGCATACCTACTTACACATATGTAGGTAATAACAGTATTTAATATGCTTTTTTTATATTTCTTAAAGGTTTTTTGTAAATAAAAATAGAATAGAATGTTTCAATTCTGATTAAAATAAAGAAAACCTAAACAAAATTGAATTGAAAACAAAGGAATTAACCCTTTGTTCACCCAGACAAAGTCACCCTGTAAGTAAAGTCACGAAAGTGAATTCTCAATGTAGTCGAGTATCGCGATGGATTCGGAAATTTTATGGCATTTTCAGCATTCTACTCCGATTTTATGGAAAATGCTTGATTACGTAATCTGAATCGTAAAAATAAGAGCTTTATTACATCATTTAATGAAACGTTTATCACACAATAGATATATTTGTGTCAATTTATCTTAACGTAATGAATAAGTATTATTTTTCTGTCTAATAAACTAATAAGTTGTGAAGTATCAAGCTCCGTATTTATTCTAAACATGGTTTCTTCACCGTGTTGCTGAGTTGCTGTCAACTTGTTGCGGGCAACATTTATGATGCAAAGTTCATCACGCCATGTTTTTTATATAAGATACAATTTATATAAGAGCCTCTACCACATACCAATAGAATAACAAAGTATGACTATGTTTTCGGAAAGGAAATAACTGTAAGTAAATTCTCAACATTGTATCAATAATGTTGCACCAAACGACTTAATAACAATCGCTTTACATTCTCTAGGCGTACATTTTATAGGACCATGTTATATTACTTGTTACTAACTTTATGAAGTGTGGAATTTATACTTCACTAGCAGGGCCCCGCGGTTTTACCCGCGTTTTACCCGTTCCCGTAGGAATTTCGGGATTTTTTATACACATAAACCTTCCTCTTGAATCAGTCTATCTATTTAAAAAAACCGCATCAAAATCCGTTGCGTAGTTTCAAAGATCTAAGCATACATACGGACAGACAGCGTAAAGTGACTTTGTTTTATACTATGCAGTGATTTAAAGCGACATAGTTGTAGAATAATTCGCTTGTACTTGACCATTTAAGAAAATTGGCATCTTCTAATATAAACGTACAAAGTAATGGTTATTGCAGCAATTAAATAGTGATACAAGTTTTGTGTTTTGTCCTGAGATTTTATACACATTAAACTTTTCCTGTAATGATGTTTGACAACAGCGCATTCCTAATTATACTTAGGTTATTAAATATTGACAATTAAAAATACAATATTGGTATGTTTAGTTTTTTTTTATTAAAAAAACCTGTATAAGTATTTAGCTTGTTTTAATAAAAAACTTCTTTTTATGGATTTTAGTGTAAAATAGCGACAAACGCCATAAATCCAAAAATAGTGCGAGCAGTGAGAACAATATTGTAATATCTTTTTATTAGTCGTTATCGCAAACATGTGTCGTGGTCAATGAAACATATTTGCATTGATCGATGCGGACACTAATGCTTTTCTACAATTGAATGATTAACGACATTTTGCAACAAGAAATCATTTATTGATTCCTGATGTATCGATTCACAATAAAACATTTAATTGTCATGAACAACCCACACAAATTTAGAAATCAAACCTTATTCTAAAAAAAACTTTTTTAATTCGACGAACATTTACGAACACCGTTCAATTTGTTAATAAAGATAACAAAAAGTTCGTATTGGAATAATAGTTTTTATTTTCATTGATGAAATGTCAGTCCCTAGCCAGGAATTTCCTATTGATAATGTACTTTCCATTCCTCTTTAATAGACATGGAACGTTCTATAGCCAGTACGCTGAAAGCAACACGTTGGGACGTACATCGGGCTATGCGCATGCCCTGTCCCACCCGGGCCCTTAAAAAGAACGCGGCAATTTAAACATTCGAACTCCTTAATTAAAATATTCGAACTCTTTTCTTAAAAAAAGTTTATTTGACCTATTTGGTTGTTTAATAGTTGAAATAATAGGAGTATTGAATTGACATTCTTTTTTTGAATGAGTTTTTATGATATTTTTTTGTTTTCGATTTGGTTCTGATTTTTTGGAGATTTCTTTTTTGGTAAGTTAATTAATTATTTTAAAACTTTGAACCTTTTTAATTTTATGTTAATAATTGTAGTTTGTTTTTTTTAATCAGTCCTTTATTATTTTTGTAAATTTTCCAAACAAAAGACATCAACGTCGTCATGAAAATAATGAGTTAAAATTGAACTTTACATAATGTAAACACTTTTCAAAATCTTTGACATATGAACTACCACAAAACAATCTTAATGTAATTCATACAAAACCTAAGCTTATATAAATCAAAAATTTTAACTAAATTGAAAAAAATACCGTTCTGCATATAACTATAAAAATTGCTTCTTTTCACTATAATGTACCAAACTGAAAACGCCATTATTGCACGTTAACGTAAACATAAAGGTCTTTAACCACCGGTAACCTAGCTACGATGCGCTGTTTGCACTGATAACAAGTTATCCATAGCACAGTGACACACTGCGGTTATTTCATAATAGTTTTGTAATAGCGTGTACTCTTGTGTGAGTGAAACCTGCACATACGAGGGATTTATGACAGTGACGAACTAAGAATAGAAAGAAAAAGATGAAAGAAAGTAAATACAAGATCCTTTGAAATATGTTCTTATTTTAAACTAGCTTTTGCCCGCGGCTTCGCTCGCGTGGAATTTAGTTTGCCGCATTAAGTTTCGTTATAGATCGTTTAAAACATTTGTTTATCGTAGCAATCTCCGCATCGTTGCAAACTCCCACCTCCGCATCGTAACACACTCCCACCTCCACATCGTAGCATACTCCCACATCCGCATCGTAGCACACTCCCACCTCCACATCGTAGCATACTCCCACCTCCGCCTCGTAGCATACTCCCACCTCCGCATTGTAGCACACACCCACCTCCGCATCATAGCCACCTCTGATGCGATTCTTTAGATTGATATAACTTTTTTATTTATGAACCGATTAAAACGAAACAAAGACTAAATTTTAATCCCAGCAAATCACAACGCATTGGTGAAATCCATATTCAATTCGGTTATGCCTTTTCTGAGATTAGCGCGCACAAACGTACAGACAAACAAACAAACAAACAGACAAAAAATCATTGTTTTGGGTTCATAAAGCCCCTCTTATTTCCTTATATATCTTCTATGTACAGATAGCGACCATTTACAATGTATTATATGAATTGATTAGGTACTGACAGGTTCAAACTAATACATTTACATCTTCCATCATCTCTCATTTTATCTGGGGGTTGAATTTATCAAAATTATATTTATGCGGACTTCGTCATCATAGTAGCTCCAATCTATTAAAGATTGGTTCAGTTCAGTTCAATCAGTCGAAAATCTAAGAAGATTTATACAAAATTTCATCCCCAATTTTATTCCCTTAGGGGTAGAATTTATCAAAATCCTTTCTTAGGGGATGCCTACGTCATAGTAGCTATATGCATGCAAAATCTCAGCCCGATCGGTTTAAAATTGACAAAGTTTCATACAAACTTTCATCCCGTATTTTATCCCCTTGGGGGTAGAATTTATCACAATTCTTTCTTAGGGGATGCCTACGTCATAGTAGCTACATGTATGCAAAGTCTCAGCCCGATCGGTTTAAAATTGACAAAGTTTCATACAAACTTTCATCCCCTATTTTATCCCCTTGAGGGTAGAATTTATCAAAATCCTTTCTTAAAAGATGCTTACGTCATAGTAGCTATATGCATGCAAAATCTCAGCCCGATCGGTTTAAAATTGACAAAGTTTCATACAAACTTTCATCCCCTATTTTATCCCCTTGAGGGTAGAATTTATCAAAATCCTTTCTTAAAGGATGCTTACGTCATAGTAGCTATATGCATGCAAAATCTCAGCCCGATCGGTTTAAAATTGACAAAGTTTCATACAAATTTTCATCCCCTATTTTATCCCCTTGGGGGTAGAATTTATCAAAATCCTTTCTTAAGGGATGCCTACGTCATAGTAGCTATATGCATGCAAAATCTCAGCCCGATCGGTTTAAAATTGACAAAGTTTCATACAAACTTTCATCCCGTATTTTATCCCCTTGGGGGTAGAATTTATCAAAATCCTTTCTTAGGGGATGCCTACTTCATAGTAGCTATATGCATGCAAAGTCTCAGCCCGATCGGTTTAAAACTGACAAAGTTTCATACAAATTTTCATCCCCCATTTTATCCCCTTGGGGGTAGAATTTTCGAAAATCCTTTCTTAGTGTGCACTTACTTCACTTGAAGAACCTTCCTGCCAAATTTCATGCTTCTAGGTGTAGCGGTTGAGGCTGTGCGTTGATTATCAGTCAGTCAGGACTTAGAATTTTATATATATAGATAGAAAACGATTTATAACGTTTGAAACAAAGTCTATATTATATTAATTTCTAAATACATATAAATATATTAAATACTATAATATCTATATACATATAATTATATCTATATAATAATATGAATATTAAAAAGCTAAAGAGATTATTGTTTGTTTGTTTGGCCGCGCTGATCTCAGAAACTAATAGACCGATTTGAATAATTCTTTCACTGTTAGATAGCCTATTTTTATCGACTGTATTTCTATTAAAGTTAGACCTGCCCGTGCCCGCTGAACGTTTGCTATGTGGCTGGTCCTTAAATAGCTGCACTATCTATTGGAATGCTTGGTAATATCTACTACTGCGTGAGTGAAACCGTAGTCGCCATGGGAAAAGTAGTATGGAGTCTAGGCCCACCCCTCAATAGTGACGTGTGATACACCGTTGGATAGGGCCTTTGAAGTTTAAAGTATTATTATTATTATATTATATTAGCCGTGAGTGTCCCATCGTTGGGCAAAGGCCTCCCCCCATCGTTTCCACTTCTCTCTATTTGGTGCTTCACGACGCCAACCAGGCAAAAATCCGTCGAGTTCGTCTCGCCATCTCCTTTTTGGTCTGCCGCGGCGTCGCCTTTTTGGGTCTGGGTCCCATAAAGTGGTGATTTTTGCCCAAGACTCATCAGGCCTGCGACAGACATGTCCGGCCCAGTTCCACTTTAGCTCAGCAGATTTGCGACCTACATCGGCGACTTTTGTGCGGGAGCGCAGTTCGGTGTTTCGGACTCTGTCCGTCAGCTTAACACCCAAGATGCTGCGCTCCATCGCCCGTTGGCAAACCTTGAGACTGGACTTCTGCGAATCTGTCAATGACCAAGTTTGCGCACCGTATGTGAGCACAGGAAGTATACACATGTCCATTAGTTTTCGCTTAAGCGACATTGGAAGGCGTCCCTTCAGGAGTTCCCCTAGGGCCCAATAACTCTTCCAGGCATTCTCGGTACGTCTTGCGACCTCCTTGTCTTGTCTGGTCTGGAAAGAGACTATTTGGCCCAGGTAAATGTACTCCTGGACATAGTGTATAACCTCTGTACCCACTCTTACCGGTTGTTGTCGGTGGTTGGTCATCACCTTGGTCTTTGACATATTCATCTGCAGTCCAACCTCCAGGCTTGCCTTGCTCAGGTCTTCGAGCATTGTTTGTAGGTCGGATGCTGAGGAAGCGAAAAGCATAACATCGTCGGCGAAGCGCAGGTCGGTTAACCTGACTCCCCCAACGATGATACCCTTGTCTTGCCAGCTTAGTGCGAGCTTACGGAAAATATCTTCAAGGACACTAGTGAACAATTTGGGTGACAGCGGATCTCCCTGTTTGACACCATTTTTTATATAGAATGATGGACCGGTTCTATTGAGTTTTATGGCTGCGGTGCTCTTTTTGTATATGAGACGGAGTAGATTGATATATGTAGGTTCTACGTGTTGGTTTTCGAGAGATTGGAAAATGGCTGCATGCAATAAACTATCAAAGGCTTTGGTGTAATCGACAAAGGCTATGTAAAGTGGAATGTTAAACTCTGAGTGTTTTTCAAAAATTTGGTTGACGGTATGAAGGTGATCGGTCGTTGACAAACCACGGCGGAAACCCGCCTGGGCGGGGGGCTGTTCGCTGTCTAATTGGTGAGAAATGCGATTTTCGATGACTTTCATGAATATTTTGTATAAATGGGAAATAAGACTGATGGGGCGATAATTATTAATATTAGATTTATCACCTTTTTTGTGGAGTAAGATGATGTTCGAGTGGCAGAAATTTGATGGTAGTTTTCCGGATTTTAATATTGAATTGAACAGGTTGACTATATGTGGAAGGAGAGTGAATTCACCAACTTTTAGTGCTTCGGTAGTTATGCCATCATGACCGGGTGATTTACTGTACTTTAATTTACTGATAGCAAAATGTATTTCAAGCGCTGTTATTGGTGGGATTGTGTCTGGACAGGAGTAGTTGGTGGATGTGTCTGTAATATCTGTTTCTTGTTGGAAAGGTGGTGTATAAAGTTCAGTGTAATAATTTGTGCATAATTCTAGTATCTTGTCTCTATTGTAGTGTTTTATGCCCTGACTGTCTTTTAAATTGGTAATCCATAGTTTTCCTTTAGATGCACCCTGTTTTGCAAAGCGTAATGATGAATTTTGCTCTAAAGCGTTTTTGAATAGTTTCAGATCGTAGTTCCTAATATCTTTTCTAATATTTCTTTTTACTTCTTTATCCTTCGTATTGTATCCGGAATCTGTTCGGTTAGTGTTAAGTCTGTCTTCAATTAAATCAATTGTTCCCTGGGTTAGTTTCTTATGTTTTGTTTTAATGAATTTTACTTTATTGCTTGCTGTTTTAATGGATTTCTCTATACTATAAAATTGTTGGTCGACGTCGTCTGTATCTACATCTAGTAATGAAAAGCTATTTTTTAAATCTATGTTGAATTTATCTTTATCGGCAATTAGTAGTTCTTTATTTACTCTTCTAATGTTACTTTTAAATAGAGTCTGCCGATTGATTTTTGTGTGTAAACAAATTTTAGCGCGAACCGGTCTATGATCAGATTTAAATTTAATTCTATTTATAACTTGAACATTTTTGACTTTTACTTGGTTAGAGGCTAATATGTAATCAATCTCATTTTTGACTACATTGTTTGGGGAAAGCCAAGTCCAACGTCGATCTGGTTTTTTGAAGAAAAAGCTATTGCATATTGTAAGATTTTGAGTATTGGCAAATTGAATTAAACGTGTTCCTCTATGATTACGATCTCCTAGCCCATATGGTCCTAGGATTTGAGGGTTATCTAAGTCTTTCCGTAAACCAATTTTAGCATTGAAATCGCCTATTATCATATTCCAAGTACTGTGATGTTCCTGAAGAGCTTGATTTAGCTGGTCGTAAAAATCTTCTATTTCAGTATCGGTATGTGAAAGTGTGGGTGCATAGCATTGAATGATAGTTAAAATTTTACCTTCTGAAACTTTGAACTTTAAAACTGCGACTCTGTCTGAATAAGCTAAGAATTCTAATATGTTATCTTTCCATCTTTTTGCCACTAAAAATCCTACTCCATACATCCCGTTTACTTCGCCATAATGATAAAATATGTTTTCTTGTGTTTCTATTATATTCTCGTCTATTCTTCGTACTTTGCTTAAACCTATAATATCGTAATTTATATCTTTGATTGCGTTTTCTAATTCTAATAGTCTTGAATCAGACTTTAAGGTCTGAACGTTAAAACATAAAATATTCAGAGTGCACTCGGAGTCCATTTTGCGTTTGACTTGTCATGGTTGGTTGATGGAGGGGGTTAGACAATTAACCCACCACGCTTGTCTAGTGCGTGTTGGTGGGTGAACAGTGGGCCTACTAACTCGGCCCGGAACTGCCGCCGTTGACGCTCGACACGTTCCTCCGCCGCCAGTTTTAGTAGATATCCTGTTCTGATATCCACTGCTCCAATCGAGCCTCTGCTACACTTATGACGTAGAAGCCTCAGATTGGCTTTTTAAAACCTTTAGTCGCTTTTTACGACACCCTAGGTTGAGTGGGGATGGCCTATTCTTAACCGGACCAACACGGCACTTTAAAGTATTGATAACTTTATTTTTATTAGCGCCATTTCTGTTTTTAACTTTATTTCATTTAAATAACAATAAATAACTCTTTAGTAGATATTTTTATCTCAAAATTTTTTCAAAGTACATATGATGAATCAAATGAGCCGAAACTCGATAGGGCTTCGACTTTTAATTACGGAGTTCCTATGGCCACCTTCCGGTTCCATCACCAGACCCTGGTTACCATATAGTATCAAAGTACTCGTCAAAATGAATCAAATGAGCCCAAACTCGGTGGGGCTGCGTCGTTTATGTACGGATTTGCTAGAACCTACTTCCAACTCCATACAAACATTTATACCGCTAGTTTACCCTCTTAGGGGTTTTTATAATTCCTTTTAGTAATCCTTATCTACGATAAATAAAAAACTTACATGTAATATTTTAAGCAAATGCATCAAAGGAATAAAAAAAGTCATAGAACAAACTGTCTACCCCTAAAATAACGTTTTAGGGGTGGATTTTCCAAAATGTTTTTCGCTGGTAGTTACTTTTGTTATATAGAGAACCTACATGCAAAATTTGAAGCAAAAACATCAAAGAAATAAAAAGTTGCATGTAGTTAAGCGATCATCCCCTAATTTACGCTCTTAGGGGTGGAATTTCCAAAATTCCTTTTGCAACCCTTATCTACGTTAAATAAAGAACCTACATGCAAGATTTGAAGCAAATCCTTTAAAAAATTAAACAAATATTATAAATCTTTCAACCCCTAATTTACCCTCTTCGGGGTGGAATTTCCAAAATTCCTTCTGTAATCTTTAACTACGTTAAATAAAGAACCTACATGTAAAATTTGAAGCAAATACATTAAAGGAATTTAAAAAGTCATACAGACTTTCAACCCCTAAATTACCTTATTAGGGGTAGATTTTCCGAAACTTTTTTAATTAGTGGTTATTTTCTTTGTATAAATAACCTACATGCAAAATTTGAAGCCAATACATCAAAGGAATAAAAAGTTGCATATAAGCGATCATCCCCTATTTTACGCTCTTAGGGGTGGAATTTCCAAAATTCCTTTTGTAATCTTTATCTACATTAAATAAAGAACCTACATGCAAAATTTGAAGCAAATCCATTAAAGAATTTTAAAAAATTGTAAAACTTTCAACCCCTAATTTACTCTCTTAGGGGTGGAATTTCAAAAAATCCTTTCTTAGCGGATGCTTACGTCATAGCATCTACCTGCATGCCAAATTTCAGCTCGATCCGTCCAGTAGTTTGGGCTGTGCGTTGATCCCTCACTAACCACTTTGAGTTTTATATATATATATATATATATATATATATATATAGATTTGAGACACTTTTGTCTTGTGTGATGTTCGATAGAGAAAATAAATGTCGATCAACAATTGGATATATGGTCCAAATAACCGCTCTCGAGGAACAATCAAAATAAGCCGATGAAGTGAATAAATTAATAACAAATATTTATAGAACAAATTGACTCATAATAATTAGACGCAAACTAACCTCTTAGATTGTTTTATGGAATCTAAGTAACTGATACATATGTATATTGCATACATAAATACTTTACATGAGTATTTAATTGACACCCAGACGTTCGTCGCCAACAACTATGTCTGCACTTTAATCTTTTTTTCAGCAGCCAAAAGATTAAAAAGAATTGAGTACTTTGTACTTGAATATAGAATTTATAAAACATAATTTAGATCTTATCTTAGCACTGGGTTATATCTTTTTCTATTTTATTCTGTCTCTGTCTTATTATCGTTAGTGTCTGTCTGGTTATGGTCCTTCGTTTGCACGGACCTTAAAATAATATTTACCTTAATATTTGTTTTGCTATACAGATAGGTGAGGTGACGTGTGACACACTAACGATTAAGTTTTGCATTTAAATATTTTATTTAAAACTAGCAGCGCCCCGCGGTTTTACCCGCGTTGTGCCCGTTCCCGTAGGAAATCCGGGATAAAATGTAGCCTATAGCCTTCCTCGATAAATAGACTATCTAACAGTGAAAGAATTATTCAAATCGGTTCAGTAGTTTCTGAGATTAGCGCGTTTAAACAAACAAACAAACAAACAAACAAACAAACAAACAAACAAAACAAACTCTTCAGCTTTATAATATTAGTATAGATGTATGTTAAATATATTTGTATGGCATAAGAGGAAAAGCGAATGAAAAGGAAATATATTATTTAGTCATAATGACAGAGAAACGATATTTAATAGTTTGTCATAAGTGAAGCGAATATTTTAATGGGAGTCCAAACTAATTAGTTCTTATTATTTGTTTAAACGGGAACTTACGTACGACGGAGGCTACTGTTGAACTTACACAAAACAAATAAGTAAACAAATAATAATGACATTAACATACGATTCAATTAATAATTAATTCTTAAATAACTATCAGAACGGTTAAAAAACTCAACAAAATGATTAAGCATTCACGTAGTATCGTTTAAAAAGATACGTAAAATAGTGAGTACAGTAATTTGATCCAGATTTTTAATACTGAGTCATGTTTCACACTTCTTGTCTATTTGCCCTTTATCTTAGAAGTTTCCGTTCTCTTATGAAATCGACGTACGCAAACTTTGTATGGAAGATTCATTTGCAATGCTCTTAATAGTGAAAGTTGAGAAATGTTTGATAGATAAAGGATAATCAAAGGAAAGTATTCGCCTGTAATGTCCCATTGGGCAAACGCCTCCCATCTCCCTGAAGATATCATTACAGTGAGGAGGATTAGGCATAATCACCGCGCTTGCCAAATGTGAGTTGGTGATTTCAAACTCGAGTCATGTCTGAAAAGTAGGAAACATGTTTTCGCTCGACCCGGGAATTGAACCCGGGACCTCAGAAGCATAATCAATGTATCTAAAATTATAATGCTTAACATGAAAAAAAGTACTAACGGAAGTCTAGAATAAATCTAGAATAAAGAAAAAATATTTACAACATAATTAGATACAGCATTGTTTACACAAATACGATAAAATAACTTAAGCACTATTTTTGAAGAAAGATGAAAGAGAAATCACTTTTTAATGAAATTATTTGTTTGTTACAGGAAAAAGATGTTTCAGTTCGGAGATGCTGAAAATCACGGGTGTGACGTAATACCATCGTTAGATATTTAAAACAACATTATGGATTATTTTATGAGCCATAAATTTGTCGGACATTAACAAACTTTAATATAAAATGAAAAGACTCAAGTTTTTGTGAATTAATCCGAAATCTAAAATGTGGGGAACACACTTTCTCTGGTTCACTGTTTTATGGTAAGTGTTTTTTGATAATTTTAATCGCTTTTATAGTGAGTGTAAACTTAACGAATACAGATAAAAGGTTGTAATTAATATATTTTAAATACAAATTATATTTTAAATAAATATATTTTAAATTAGGTGAAACATGGTCGTTTCACTTATTTAGGTTTTAAGGAAATCATTGATTACTTCCTGTACAGGATGCTTACTAATATGTACGAGTATGTCAATAATTTATGTGGTATGTGATATTCTGTAGTATGAAATACACAATTTGACGAATTTAGATGACACGGTAAGTCCATAATATCCTAAATGATGAAAGGTATAAAGTTTTATACAAACGAATATGTACTGCAACATGACTTGATATTAAAAATTACTTAGATACGTCTTTCTACGTAAATATTGTTTTGAGAAAATGGACAATGCAAAATTGCCACATTGAAGACACAACCTTTATTTTTTTAAGTCGGTTCAGATTTTGTCATCGCTCATAAACCGTATCCAATAAATTGTAGCTTACATTTACGACCGATTAATGTCCTAAAAATATATTTTAACAGTTTCAAGGTTCATAAAAGATATCTATAGATCAAAGAAATATTCACTTTTGATTTAGGAGTCTAAATTGAGATAGTAGAGCGGTATAAATAAATAATTATTACATAATTAGCCAAGTTTGTTTTATTTGCGATGTTCGCTGTACAAAGTTGCGAGAATAGATCCTTCGTCGTACTACTGAAAACTATTTATTTAATTCAAAAATAATTGTTATCTGCAGTGCGCGGGTTTCCCTCAAATATTTCGTGCAGGACCAAAAAACTATAGAGTCTAGAGAAATGTTCATTCTCAATCTAAAATATATCCTATTAACATTATACATAAATGCGAAAGTTTATGAGGATGGATGTATGTATGTTTGTTACTCTTTCACGAAAAAACTACTGGACGGATTTGGATGATACTTTACAGTAATATAGGTTATACATCAGAGTAACACATGGGATACATTTTATCCCGAAATTCCCGCGGGAATGGGTACAACGCGGGTATCCGCGGGGCACGGCTAGTATAAATTCAACCTATCTCTTCTAGTTATATGTACCTTTTTTTTTAAAGTGAGGAAATGCATTTAAGCATCCCCGGTGTTCGGGTAAACACCGGGGTATGTGGGCTCGACCCGACCGCCATCCCCTCATTATAGGAGTCATCGGCGGCGGGTAATACCCACTAAAACCGTCACTGTATTCCTGCGTCGGCGGTAAAGTAGGTGATGCCGTGGGTCCGGCTTTCGCACTCACGTACCACAGCTCATTTATAATCTATTGCTATTGAAGACGATTGCTTCTGAAGAGGAAAAAGGTTTAGAGATAGGGTAAGAAAGAAATAAAATCACTAAACATTTTTCTTCTTCAGGAGCAATCGTCTTCGGCTGAAAAATTGACGACATTGGTCCACATTTTGTGCCAATCCAAAAAAAAATAGAGTATTATGCCGCCTGCTTGCCATCGGAGGCAAGCACGTCTTATTGTTATACCTGACCTGCGCATTCTTATAACGTGTCTTTTCGTCACATAATCCTGCCAGTCACTACACAAACTACTCGACACACTCGCTCACACAAAGCTGACTAATTATACTTCATGTCCGTTACTATAACATTTATCTTTGCTTTATAGTGTGTTCGAAACGACCACCGATGTCTTGACGGAAAAGGATGTTAGATACTAATAAAAATATGTAAAAAATGGGAGGAAATCACAAAACTTTAAAGTTTGTAATTTTCGACAAGCCCGTTGGCACAGTGGCAGTGAGAGCGCTTACTGTGTCGGGGGTTGCGGGTTCGATTCCCGCCCGGAGTCAACAATATGTGAAGACATAGTTGTTGGCGACGACGTCTGGGTGTCAATTATATATTCTTATAAAGTATTTGTGTAGTATATGTAATAGTATCAGTTAGTTAGATTCCATATTACAAGCTTATAGCTTAGTTTGGGTCTAATTAACCGTGAGTGAATTTGTCCGGGATATTTATTTATTTATTTATTTATTTTGGATAAAACTAAGACCGTTTTGAGAGACGTCAAATGCCTTAGTAGAGATTTAATGAGTGATTTGACATGTAATGTAGAAAAAATAGGTCAATTAGGTAAGTGACAATTTAATGGACCTATTTGAGTGCAGTAGTTGGTACTCTAGATTTGTGTTTACTCCCAATTTTCGCAGGAATTAAACGGTGGGAAAAACGTTACTGACATAGTTTAAAGACATAACATAGTTTCTAAGATCAGAATGTCGCCTCCATATCTACGAACGGTCTTAAGTCTGAACACACTATAACAAATATTTTTATTTAAATCGAACAATGATTTTTAAAGGAGTCACAAGAGTCCTTAGAATGAAATGTAAACACAAATTTTACGGTACATTGAATGGACGATGATTTATTGAAAATATAAAGATCAAGTGGTGACGTCAAAAGAGAGGGTCGATTCTGTTGTGGGCCAAACTATACTTGATTTATGGTCTTCGACCGTTATTTCACTCGTGTTCCGTTCACGAAGGAATTTTGAGATTAAAGTATCTATGTGTTATTCCACAGTCTAATTTACCTTTGTGCCAAGTTTCATTCTGATCTGATTAGTAGTTTTTGCGTGAAAAAAGAACATACATCCGCAAAAACTGTTGCGTTTATATTAGTAGAATTACTCTACGTCAACGAAAATTAGAATTACGAATATTAGTTAAAAAACAAATCTGTACAATAATACCGAATATGATTAGAAGAGTAGGATAAGCAGCTGCTATAGTGATCAAAAACACCATTTTAAAGCTAGAAGCCACAAAACGAATTTAATAAAATCTCTTACTTACTATCCCTCATTTCGGTCTCCAACAGAATAGCCACTAACATCCTTTTATAGCGTAACTTTGGTATAACGGATCTAACGGCTTCCAAGGCAAGCGCAGGTAGTCGTGTGGAGACCCTGTTATCTGCTATGCCGCTTAGTGTGTGAACGTGTGTACTATACTCGTACAGTCAATAGAAAACGTTGAGCACCTTAGCACGTATGTATGTACTTTGTCAATGTATGAAATTTGGAAAAAAAATCTGACTTGTATAGTTATTATAGAAGTACGAATATGACAAGGTTCTAAGTATGCTCATGATTTTTATAGGCAGATTTTACGTACTTACTACTACTGGAAGTAGTATATATTTCTAGTAGTTAGTACTGTCAAATCTGTGGGTGACCTACTAAGCAAGTAAGTTCGTATGTATTAGCTAACCCTAGGTGTCAGAGTTTATATATCGCCGGGAAAGACAATTTCATGTACCCTCCAAAGCACCAAAAAAATAAATGCCCCTATCGGCCACCCATCCAAATAGGGGCGAGCTGCACGTTGCTTAACAATCGCAATGAGCTAACCTACTGTATTAATGTACCTACTTAAGAATACCGTACAGTACAGTTGTACTTTTTACATAACCACCCATTCGCTCCATAGAAACGTAAATAATAAAGAGCAACAAAGCAAAGCAATAACAGCAACGTAACGTATTGAAAACAATAACGATTAACACCTTTTTACGAACCTGCTACATGAGCCCAAGTGTTAGATAATAAACATAGCACACACACCACAATCTATTCCAAACAATAACAAACAATTACCTCCTCGGCATTAACCCGACAGTTCTGAAAGTAATCACTTGTTTTAAAATATAAACACTTTAACGACCTTACAATATTAACCATTAACAATAATAGTCCAGCAGTGTTATAATAAATGCAAGGCGGAGTAACAAATAACTAGGGGAGTATTCTGTAAACTCGATTCTCTACTCAAATTTACAGAATAAAGATTGACATAACTTTCTGCATAGTCTGTAAGCTCTAGAGAGTAAGATGATTCCGGGCTTCGGAGGGCACGTTAAGCCGTCGGTCCCGGTTACTTTCTACGGATAGTAGTCGTTACATGAGCCATGTCAGAGGCCTTTGGTGGCTCAATAACTCTGACTCCAGGATTGGTCAGGTTGACCATCCACTCGACGAAAAAGAAGAATTGAGTCAAAGTTACAAAATAAAAATGTATTGAGTTACTTTAAGCAATGTGCATGAACTTTACAAGATACGCCCTTGGTTAATTGGTATATGTACTTATAATAAGACTAGCAGTGTCCGCGGTTTTATCCGCGTTGTGTCCGGTCCTGTAGGAATTTATGGGAATAAAAAATAGCCTTTAACCTTTGTCCAGAATATAGCTATCCAATACAAAAAATATTATTCGAATCAAACGGGTAGTTCCCGAGATAATCCCGAACATTTAAACAACATTACATATTATAATAGTGTAAATGTCGATGGATAGATCATTCTATAGCTAGTTTCTTTGAAATGACCCAACGATTTGCTTGTTCAATTTCCAAGTAAAACATTAAATGTCATACACACGTGCCTAAACGTTGATTACTTTAATCAGATGTCTTTTATTCCCCTTGACGATGTTTTAAGTACAATGCACGGTACAATTGTAAAGACATTGAAACGTCTTAATACAGAATACGTCTACATCTTAGCCATTTCACCAGTGCGACTTGTTACCGGTGTCCTTAGGCTATGACTTTACTATTCTAACTGTACCCAACAGTGCTAGATAGTGTCCATTCATATTTCGTACCGGACCAACGTGTATACTTACTTTGTTTGTTCATCGACTTTTAACGTCCCATTCTTGCAGATGATTATATTTTATAATGTATGTCTGTATTATTGCAGTAACTGTGCTTTCTAGTTTTAATAGTTTTCCGTTTAATGCAGGATATAATAACGATGCAGTAATGGATGCGAATTTAATACTATTACTGCAAATCAATAAAATAAGATCGTGATTCGTCAAACTCTTCTTAATAATATCTTTATCTTCTATATAACAACACTCTAGCTAGGTAATACGTGGAAAAGCTGAATAAACAATCTCTTGTGGTTTTATAAATGCGCAGGACTCGCATAGTGCAGGTTGCGGGCCGGTTGGGGGACGCGTGACATTGTTTTCGATTGTATTGGTATGAATATAATAAATTCACACACGGTTAATTAGACCCAAATTAAGTTCTAAGCTTGTATTATGGGATCTTTCTTCGTAATACTCCTACATACAGGGTGTAATCGTTAAGTGTGCACAGGCGATTATTCCGTAACTATTGCAGATATCAAAAAACTTTAAACTGATATCAAAAGTACTTTACCTAATGAGTAAAATGATATCAATAACTTTTTTAAAATATCAAATTGTTATCCAACTTACGTAAATACGTACCAGAAGGAACTTCTCTATCTGGGTACTCTCTTCTGTAGGCGATAATGGCCGCCCTATTGTTACAATCATGTTTGTAGTACATTTTTAACATGTCCCTCTTTTCTGTATTGGAATATGCCATTTTTCAATCAATAAATGCAACAATCACGATTATTAACGCAAATTGAAAAATACAATAAATTGGCGGGAACGAGAACCCGCGATAAAGAATTTGAATTTAGAACGAACACCAATGAGTATCTTTCTTTTTGTTTTTATTTAGTATGTTGCTTTTCAGCTAGTTCAAATCAATACAATATTGAAACAAGGTTTATTATAAATTTGAAGTGGTAAGATAATTAATCTACACGTGTATCTACTTGAAATTCATTAATACCTTCATATCGTACATAATTATAAAATGACAAGGGTAAAATGAGTAGGTACTATTCCACTTAAAATAAGGAAACTAAAACCTTTCTACTATCTCATACTAAATGTATGGGAGTGATTAATGTTTTTTTTTTGGATATTTCTCGTTTTATTTTTAAAAAGTTATTAATGTCATTTTACTCATTAGGTAAAGTACTTTCGATATCAGTTTAAAGTTTTTTGATATCTGCAATAGTTACGGAATAATCGCCTGTGCACACTTAACGATTACACCCTGTATACATACTCAAATACTTTATAAGAATATATGTATATAGGTGTCACACTGGCCCGCAGCGGGCCTGCAGTGGGCTGCGATGTGTGTATCTTGCGTTTGAAGTCGAATCCTGTGTAACCGCAACAGGTTAAAATAAAATATTGTAGCCGGCCGCTTTGACCGAGCGACAGCAGCTGTCACCTAATTAGTTGACCCATAGATTAGTTAGCAGTCTAGTTAAATGATTTTTGGTGGCCTAAATAGATTGAAACACGTCCGGCGATCGCATTAGACAAAATACTAGGCAAATGCATGCAATTACAAACTTTTATAATTATCTTTTTCTATGAAAATTGTAATATGCCATCACGATGTATTTTTGTAAACGTCAACCTGAACTTAACCAAAACCTCAAGGAAACAAACACACGGCTACCTTCAAACTTTTTATCTATTATTCAACCCATTTACCTCCCGATACGAGTCCAGCCGAAACGACAAGTAGAGGTCTAACGACCCAATGATTTCCAATTACGTGAGCTTGTTTATTTTCCAACATGCCCTTATACAGTGTTTAGTGGTCATCATCAAATGTGTAGCGTTTTATTTACATTTTAGTGTCTTAATTAAAGTTGTGTGACATTTTTACTTAATAATTAAAAGGATTGGATAATGAAGAGTTTTAATTGAAGTTATTTTGGATAGATTTACCACCGCCTTGGGTTGTAGATCACCAATCCTTATGAGGCAAGCGTGGTGATTACGCCTAATCCTCTTCACTGTACTGATATGCTCAGTGAGATGAGAGACTTTTGCCCAGCTGTGGACATTACAGGCTAAGTTTACTTTTACTACTAACTGCCTTATTCATAAACACACTGTTAAAAAGTGTTTTGTCTCTTTTGCTCTTCGGAAAATAGCCTATGTCAGATAGGGACAAACCATTTGAAGGCCCAATACTCTTCTTCACTGTGCTGATGGATCTTCTGTAAGCTCAGAGTGAAGCTTTTGCCTTGTGGGATTATAGGCAAATAATACTCTTTTGTACGGGTTTTTTGGCTTAATATAAATCAATATGCGGATTGTGTACACTTTTTTTTATCATATTATACTTTTGCTTTCTCAATAGAGTGATTAAGAGGAAACATATTTTTGTAATACTTTAAGATTTCGTTTTAATCTCTATGGAACGGGCACAACGCGATCGAAGTCGCAAGTCGCAACTAGATATGAATAAAAACACATTAATCTTTGTGTGTGTATAATAAATCCGGTGATTGTATTGAAGAGGCCGTCTTTACCTGCGTAAATTCAATTAGTTCCCAAGACATGTTTACATCTTAGTTTATGAATGTAGGAGATAGAGATTGATAGAGTTTGCGATTTATAATGCACTGTTTAAGGGTATTAATTGCACTTATTCTACTCTACGTTATTAAGTAACAAGAATAAAGTATTTGATTATGTTACAGTGAAGCAATTTTATGACTCCACTCGAGAAGAAGTAAAAAAAATACTATTTTGTGTATTTATTAGTTTATTATATTACTAGCTGCGCCCCGCGGTTTCACTCGCGTTGTACCCGTTCCCGCGGGAATTTCGGGATGAAAAATAGATGTTGGCCGATTCTCAGACCTACTCAATATGCTCACAAAATTTCATGAGAATCGGTCGAGCCGTTTCGGAGGAGTATGCGAACGAACACTGTGACACGAGAATTTTATATATAAGATTTATTATGTCATGTCTTGTCATTGTGCTAGGAGAGGCAGGAAAATAATTCATACCACAAAAATATTAGGTTATTAAATGTCAGAAATCAACTCAAAAATATCAAAGACCAAAATATAATGAACTATTCCAACTCATAAGAAACCGCAAAATACATTAAAAAAAATGTGTCAACCCAAAAATTAACGGCCATTTTTCATATCATTTCTTGAGTGATTTTACATAAAAATAAATGGTATCGGCACTTATTAAAGCACTCAAACTGTTCATTAGTCTGGGCGAGAGTCGTTTGGATCGTTTGATCGTTTTAATGTTGTTTGTGACGTTTGTTGGTCGATACTTCGGTTCCGTAAGGTCTAATGGAGTTGTAGCTTACGCAATGTGGTTACAGATTAGCTGTGAGTGAAATGCAGCGAGAAAATCGTGGGTGGATCGTGAGTAGGGCTGTCGGAGTGTGCTTTAAGATTGGGTTCGATCTTGTTACTGGGAGATGATAGGTGTAGAATGTGGACGATTCTGTTGTTTCATAAATGTTTAAGTATACTAGCGCTTTTGGCGTAGTTTGACTAAGCGATGTTAGTTAATTGCTATTGTTAAGCAACGTAAAGCTCGACCCCTACTTGGATGGGTGGCCATTGGTATTTCTATCTGAACGCTACCGTGCTTCAGCAAGTCGGTCCCAGTTGTTTCAATCGTTAGACCATATCGGAGGCCTTTAGGCGGTCTAAAAACTCCGATATCAGGGTTGGTCAGTGACCTACTTGAAATGAATGGATAAGGCATAGTTGTTTAATTTCACCAGCGTCCTAAACCATTATTTGTAGTTGTTATGAGTATAAACACGCGTTTTTATGTGCGTAACTATCAGTGCCGTCGACAAGATCATTGTCTATATTCATTCGATATACCCTTTGGACATACCTCACTGTGAAAAACCATCGGATGATTTTTCTTCGTTTACTCAAATCTACCATGCTGTCATATCCCTACTTCAAAGACAATTTTGACAGGATTATGACGCGGTCCATGATGCACACTAAGACACTTTTTTGTGCAAAACCTGTGCTGTCCCACTGCTGGCCAAAGGTAGTTAGTAAGAAAGAAGATATTATCACCAGAAATCACACATTGTTTCATTCCAACCTAAAAACTACATCACAACCCTATCACTCATTACTCCAAATCTGGAAAGTAAATGTGAAAGACTAAGTGAATCCGGCTCTTCACCCACATCAAGAGCCATAGATATCCATAGACAAACACTTACAAGCTTTCTTGTTTAACATAGACAAAGGGCAAACTAGATGGTTAGTTCTGACCGTGAGTAGTAAATCGTGTGAAGACAGCATAAACAGACAAATTGTGTGTGGAGTTGATAATTGAACTTGTTATACGTAGTGCGCGTTTTCAGATTCCAGCGTGTAGTTTGTAATTATGAATGGGAATGGTTGAGAGTTGGGTCAGTGCGGAATATGAGTAGTCAGTCCATGTAAATGATATGCACTTTAGAAATCTGTCACATGTTTGAAAATGTTCATTGACTTGTTAGAAGGTATTACACTTTTAATATGATAAGATCCCAAGTAAGCATTTCATTTTCTCATAATTTTTGGACCTATTCGAAATTAATGAATTAATGAATGACATATGAGATAAGCATAGTGCAGTGCGGGCCAGGTGCGGGCCAGTCGAGTGACGTTGTATTCCTTGTATTTTTATGAAAGGTATCAATTAAATAAATTTGTGCACTATCTATACATATAATAAAATTGTAGAAAAGTGCTGTCTGTACATCTGTACATTGAAAATAAAAATTAAAAAAATAGCAGGGGTTATTGTTATGTCGATGTCGAACCCAAAAATGTAATCAACTTTTTTTTTGTCTGTTTGTCTGTTTGTCTGTTCACGCTAATCTCAGAAACGGCTGATCCGAGTTGGATGCGGATTTCACGAATATATTGTGGTATGCTTCAGTTATGCTTTAGTGTTTGTTTCATGTCAATCGGTTCATAAATAAAAAAGTTATGTCCAATTTAAGGAATCACGTCGAACACTATTCTATGCTTATACATAGGCACCATTGATCTCCGCAACTATTTGACGGATTTGGTTGAAATTTTGTACCGACATATTTTAGAGCCTGGCGCAACATAAAGACTACTTTTTACCGCGGGAAAACATCCGTTTCCCATGGGAATCGGTAGTTTATTGTTTTTTTAACGCCTGTTCCGGTCAACGAACGACGTCGATCATTGTTACTAGATAGGTAAATTACAATCATTAATAGAATATGTTATAGCTACTTATTACCTTGGAATTGACTGGATTACCATGGGAAAAAAATTAAAAGGGCTCATCTAAATTCTTTCTACTTAAGTTAGTTTAGGCTGATATCATAAACTATAAGAATAATTTACCGAGGGAAATCATAGTACTCCCATGGGAATGAAAAAACATTGTTCTTTTACGGCTGAAGGTAGTTTGTAAGCTGTTGAATTTTAAGAATAATGTCGAACAGATTCCTTCCAGTTTCCCGTGGGTCTGAGATGTTATCCCGCGGTAAAAAGTAACATTTAATAAGTGTTGTTATTTCCAAGCCTAAACTAACTGTTTGCCAAATTTCATCCATATCCGTTCAGTAGTTTTTGCGAGAAAGACTAACAAATATGCGTCTATACAAAGTTTCGCGTTTATATTATTAGTAAGAGTTAATTCTATTATGAATAACTACTTTTTTTCTCTGTTAGTAGAATTTACTGAAACTTTATAATAATTTTAATTTAATAATTAATTAATTAATTAATTTACAACGAAATCTGATAGAAGCAGAGATTTTAACAGGGTGCGGAAAAGGTGATAGTGTTTTTATTCCTCGGATTCCTCTCATTCCAAACAATTTTCCGTTTAGTTTTAAACGAATTCAGTTTCCAGTGAGCCTATGTTTCGCCATGACAATTAATAAAGCTCAAGGTCAGACTCTAAAAGTTGTGGGTGTAGATCTAAGTATCAGCTGTTTTTCGCACGGTCAATTGTATGTGGCTCTGTCCCGTGTTAGCAATCCCAGCAGCCTGTATGCTTTCACCCCCGATGGCCATACGTCTAATATTGTATATAGAGAAGCATTACAGTAAAGTAGGTTTTTTAGCTACCCAAAATGACTGTGATTCTGATAATGATCCAAAATAAAAATAAGTATATATTTAAAAAAAAACGCTGCTCATAGTCACTATTCCACGCGAACGAAGTCGCGGGCACAGCTAGTGTGTATATATATTTGTGTCTTGCGTTTTAGTCCATGCTCATAATGGCATACTCTGATGCTTACTTAAGTATAAGGCGTTGTTAAGATTCGCCAGGCTAACAAGTTGTCGGACGAATTCTAAAAAAGCTTGTAAACTCACTTGATCTAAATTACGCTTAAGGTAACTTTAGCACAATTGTCATGTTAATTGAATAACTCTCTCCGTTCCCAGGGCCGGTGTAATAGTTCAAATCACAATGTCAATATCAACCTCAGCAACAACTAGTGAGTCTCCGGAAGCTTCTAGAACACAGGTACGAATATGCTTATTTATATTAATTTGCATCCGAAGCTTTACCCGCTTTCCCTGAACCCGTTTCAGGATGTAAGGAACCCTAATAAGTCTTTCTACTGATATTGTCTGCCATTGATAAAAATGCATGGAAATACGTTCAGTAGCTGTTAAGTTTAACGAGAACATTAAGACAGTATAATGAGTAAAAAGTTCTATGATACTAATATATTAAAGCTGAAGAATTTGTTTGTTTGCACGCACTAATCACAGAAACAACCGATCCAATTCGAATAATTCTTTTTGTAATGGATAGCCACATTCAACGCAAAGGTTATAGGTTCGAAATTCGTACGGAAACGGGTACAATGCGTGTAAACCCGCGGGGTGCTGCTAGTATGATGATAAAAGTGAGAAGAGCTTTTTGCTTTATAAGGTTGGTTATCAATCGTTAAGCTTAACCGAATTTAGACGGCTCACACCAATGTTCAAACTAGTAGTATGAAACTACACGATCCCAACCAAAATTTATTTTTCCTAATTAATTTTGTTTCTAGCCGCGCCCGCGGTGTTACCCGCGTTGTACCCGTTCCCGCGGGAATTTCAAGATAAAATGTATTCCATGTGTTATTCTGATATATAACCTATATAACTGTAATGTTTCATCCAAATCGTGAAAGATTAACAAACATACATACATCCATCCTCACAAACTTTCGCATTTATAATATTAGTAAGATGTAAACTAAAATAGATGACATGCTGTGCTTAAAGTCATATGTAGACATTTGTAATATTTCAGACGTCCGAAGATGAAGTATTAAATGGATATGCATGGAGTGCTTGGAGCAGCTGGTCTCCGTGCTCCAGGACCTGCGGCGGAGGCGTCTCCATGCAAGATAGACAGTGTCTTCCCAGGTAATATATGTATCACTACATAGTATAAAACAAAGTCGCTATTTTTGTCTGTTTGTTTGTCTGTTTGTCTGTATGCTTAAATCTTTAAAATTACGCAACGGATTTTGATGCGGTTTTTTGTAATAGGTAGAGTGAGTCAAGAGGAAGGTTTTTATGTATAAAAATTCCCGATATTCCCACGGGAACGGGCACAACGCGGGTAAAACCGCGGGGCGCTGCTAGTATCATAGTAATGTAAGTTCGAGTAGGTTAGTGGCCAACCCTAGTGACAGAGTTTCTAGACCGCCTCCGACATGGTCTAACGATTGAAACAACCGGGACCGACAATTTAACGTGCCCTCTGAAGCACGGTAGTGCTCAGATAAAAATGTTATTTGGCCACCCATCCAAGTAGGGGTCGAGCTGCACGTTGCTTAGTAATCGCAATGAATAACATCGCTTAGTCAAACTACGCCACGAGCGCTATATATCGCGCTATATTTGTATAATCACACGAAGACTATCTCAATCTGGCTTGAAAACTTACCAAAGATGCCTTTTTTAAGTTAAGTATATAATTTCTAATAAGTCCTCGAAGATGTCAAATGTCAAAAAGATGTCAAATTTCTATTAACCTTCTAATTCATATGAATACAAGGAATACAACGTCACGCGACCCGCACCCGTAATATGTGGGTTTTGCGCTTAAATGATGCCATGTCATCCATGACATCAAAAGTATGCATACTAGCCGTGTAAAATAAAACAGATTCTTATATCTGCTACACCAGTGACCGACAGCAAATTAAACCACTATCCAAAAGTTTTCCATCGCTTCCAATTTCTGTATTTCCAATTTATGTCCCGTCACTGTTATAATTTAAAGTACAAAACCTTTTAAATTTATTAAATCTGCCATCATGGACGCGATTGCTTTCTCTTTAACGAACCAAAGCAACAAATTTTAAATAAATCGTTTCCGAAGAGTGTCGACAACGCATGTTTACCTATTGTGTCTGTAATGAAACAAGCGCTATGGAGGCGAAACGCAAGCGCCGACAAATTTTACACGCCCATTACCGTAATTCTTTTAAACCGTTTAACTTGACCGCGTACGGCTTGAAATTTGCTTCGATACGGCACGAGACATACTTTACACACTAACTCACTAATATACTTTGACCGAAATAACTTTATGAGTTTAGTTTTTACGTTGGAATCGGCAAAACTGCAGGGCAGCAACTACCTAATTTTATGAAAGTTAACATTTGTACAATTATGCTAATGTTATATCCATTTGTTATCTTTAGGCATACAAGGAAAAGGTATCTGTCATGTCGTATAAAGATGTAAAGGAATATGCCAATAATAGAAACAAATGGAAAAGCATGTATCAGTTTCCCCGACAAGAGCTTAACTCTTAAGTAAGACGATGAAGGTGTACAAATAAATTAATTATACAAAAAATAAATAGTAAATTAACAAAGAAACTAAATTACCTAACACCAAATCTCTACCAAAAAGCACACGGTTAAAGCAAGTATCACAAGAAAACCACACTTTGGCACTAAACAGTATAAAACCAATTCACATTATGCAATAATAATAAAATCACATAAATAAGCACGTCACTAAAGTTGCGCTACAAAATGTAATGAACATTGCAACTCGATGATTGAGTATTAACAACGTATTAACTTCGGTGGCATTGCGTCTGTCACCGCGTATTAGCGCCGGGTCATTTGCGTTTATCAATCCGTTGACGTCTGCGATTTACCGACACTCACTACCGATACTTCACCGATAGAGTTCAATACGAAATACGATCGAGTGGGTGTTCTAAGTTGGCGGTATTTGATACGTGATTTATTTGTTTCGCTTATAGTGAAATTAATAGAAGGCTTTGATAAATGGTGTGTGAGAATTTTAAGCGTTTTGTCTTGTATTTTCTATCATATTATGAAGGAGGAGGTTGCTCAATTCAACCGTACATATGCTTTTTATTGTTTTACCCATTGATGTTAAATGAAGGGTGATAGTTTCATGTACCTACGTAGTTTAATTGTGTGTGTTTGTCTATGGCATCGCAGTTAATTTGATTTTGTTTTTATTGTTTGTAAGATGAATTTGATGATGGAATACCCCCCCCCCCCCCCTTCTAAGTCTGAATATTGAAAATATTGCCATGGTTGTTAAAATATTGTATTTGTTTTATTTCAACAATTACTTTTCATTACAAAGATACTATAACCATCATCGAATAACATAGCATTCCATAGTCACGTTAAACTGTTAATCGGCATCTATTTACCAAACCACAGTTACTAAGCCAACTCCAAGTCAATCCCATTCCCACACCTACGCGCTAGTTAGTGTATCGGAAAATGAATTATATACACGTCCACCCATTAAAGACTAAATTATACACAATAAAAAACAATTTACGGACCCAAAAAAGATATTCTGAGGTAAGCACGTAACGTAAAATACGTTTAATATAAAATATTCGTTAATGTATAAAATTTGCCAGAGCAAGGCGTTCTAACTCAGGTCAAAGGTTAAATATGCCCCGAGTGCACGGTTTTTATCGGATAAATGAAGGTAATGGAAACCCCATAGCGAGCTAGTAACAAGCTGTTATTGTGCGTTTATCCATTGATTGCTTGCACTTGAGGTTGATTGACATGCATCGGTACATTGACGGTAATGAGCGTGCGATTACCGACCGACGAACAAGATAAGTCGGGTTTTGTTTACATGTTTTACTAATGAGACCCTTCGACTTGTGTTTGAGTGGTGGCATGTGATAGTGCAATCACCTGCCAAATTAGGAGCTCAAAGTTCAATCGGGTTACTATGCTATGTTTGTGACTTGGCAGAGATTCTTTATACTTTTTTTTAAACTCACGATTTGCACTCATTGTTAAATAAACTTTAAAAGGGGTTATAAACTAAAACGTCAGGTAAGTATTTATGCTAAATATGATTTATGTAGTTTAATCACGATATAGTCCCGTTTTATTTACTACTAGCAGCGCCCCGCGGTTTTACCCGCGTTGTGCCCGTTCCCGTGGGAATCTCGGGATTTTTTTTACATAAAAACCTTCCTCTTGAATCACTCTACCTATTACAAAAAACCGCATCAAAATCCGTTGCGTAATTTTGAAGATTTAAGCATACAGACAGACAAACAGACAGACACGAAAAAGAGACGACTTTATTTTATACTATGTAGTGATACATTCTTCAGTTTTGTATTTCTTTTGATAGTGACATTGTATCGATTGTGCAGCGCAGTGATTACACCTAATCTTCACTACCGTGGACAAGTAGCGATGACTTGTCGCTTCGACGCTATAAAAATGTATGGGAATGTGTCATGACCACATGACTATCAAAAAATACCTTTTCTATACAAATTGATGCAAAGCGAATACCGCTATCTGTAGCCATACCATGACCTCTTAGATGGCGTCTCAAGATCCAAGCAGATTAGTTTAGGTTTGCGTTTCAATTCGTACCGTGACCTTATTTAAACAATATCGCACTTGAATCGCCATCGCTTTGAATGAATGAACAAACCATTTTGCTGATCGGCTAATTGCGTCACTTCCTCTAAGAGAAGTTATTATGGTGCGTTCGAAAACCTTAATAATTAAAATTACGCAAAGTTACGGTTTTTAGGAGAACCTATTTAAAATGATATGTATTATTTAAAACAAACATTGGTTTGTTTACACACACAATAATTATTTTTACCTAATTTGTAATCATAAAATGTTTGAACTATAAAGTATTTATTGCTCCAGAAACCAATGGTATTTTTAATTTTAAACAGACATCCAAAATAATATTAAGATTTAAGTGTTCGGAACGTCACTGAAAGTGGCATTTCATTTTTGGCAAAGATCAAACAATTCATAGAATAAAAAATAGACATAGAATAAAATATAGACATAGATTATAATATAGACATAGATGAAATATATTATAATAAGTATATTTTTAAGCATTTAAATTATTACCTTCATGCTCGTTTGATATAAATTGCGATTGTTAAAGATTTATTTCTACGAGTATTATGGATTAACCAGGAATATAAGTTAAGTCTCAGAATTCTAGAGCCTTGTGCCTTGTCGCTCTCGCTTCATTGGGGAAATTCAGGATAAAACAAAGCATATCCTCCATGTTTATATTGATAGTCATGTTTACCCTCGTAAATACCTACCTACTCGTACATCCCCTGCGCTCAATCCACACTATACAGTACTACAACCCGTCCGCGCTTGTATTTTATTTTGTGTAAGTACATATTAACTTCTCATCATAACTCAGAAAAGAAATGTCCAATTTTCATCAATTCTTTCAGTTGAATATCATTAAGTTATTTGCACAAATGCATTGTTTATAGTAAGGAACAATTAAACATTAATAATTAACTAAAGTACATACTTATTGTTGTTAAAAATATCAACAACGGTTCAATTTATGTTAGAAAAATGTATCTTTTATTGAAGTGCTAATTTTGACAGCTGAGACGCTTTACCAAAGCCGCAAAAGACGCTCATGGTACGAAATGAATGAACGAAAACATCTTTAGTATGACAAATAGCGAATCAGTTTAGGTAATCTGCTAATCAACTACAATGTGTCACTCATTGATGTCATGGTACGAAAACTGACAGCGAACTAGTTTAGGTCCGCATTTGTATCGCGCTAAGAGGTCACGGTATGGCTCCTGTACTGTCTATATACATGGTTTTATTGATAGCTTCAGAGAGCTAACGTCCTTAACCATTACAGTACGATGTTACAGGCCGTTACATTAACTAATGGGAGATGTTTAACGCGAGAGGTGTTACTGATTGTGAGTGTACAAGGTTTCGCTGTTACCAGCTGTTGTAGGGCGGTGTAAGCAAATGTTGTTTGTCTAATACCTTATGTTAAATGGGCGTGCTTTGAAAAATGGCGGACGTGTTACAAAATGCGAAAGCTTTTTGTTGTTGTTTGTACCATTTATTCATACATGTAAAGATAAATGTTCATGTTAGTACAAACATAAGACTAAGATTTAATCCTTTTATCTATATCCATCTATCATAATACCATACAGTACCATAGATGTGTTTTAATCTGTCGTATATCCAATTAAAGCTGTAAACAGAACGTAGCTTAGCACTCACAATGATGATGCTTATGCATCATTAAGTAAAACTATACCTTAAAGTAAAATAATAAAAAAACTTCTGTAATGTCCTATTACTTTCAAAGGCCTCTCATCTCACCGAAGATCAGTACAGAGAAAAAAATATTTAAACATATTTAAATACAGAACCTTCTTTACCGAAGTCGGCTAAAACAGTAAACAAAGGTTCATCCCAACAATCGTGCACATCAAGTTCAGATTGATCTTTAAACTTTGGTAATTGTAGCCGTGTTTATTTAAAGTAGCTGTTTATGTGATTCTCATGGCGTCTGGCACTCTTGGCGGGCAAGGGTCACTGTGACGGTCAGGGAATGTGCTCGCTCAAGATTAATGTGCAATTGTTGACTGTGCCGACTGTGTTCCGAGTACTAAGAGCGTAACACTTTAGACTGTAGTTAGACAGGCTTTGCTCGAGTAAGTTCGACAGTTAGACAGTTCGATTTTTTTTATTTTTTTTTATTAGGTCAGTGTCGCTGGTGTCGGAGTTTTTAGACCGCCTAAAGACCTCTGACATGGTCTAACGAATGAAATAAAGACATAAGGACACATACATACTACACCAGAGACAAGGTGTTTAACAGTCAGTCTTCTAGAATATAAAAACAGAATGCACAATAGAGAAACAAGACGCCTTACATTGATTTTTGATTGACTAGGCGTTCATAGTATAAAACTGCTCTTTTATTGTTTGAAATTTATAGCTAGCTGACCCGAATGATTGACCAAACGATGATTCGCCATATAAATTACTAGCTGCGTCCCGCGGTTTCACCCGCATTGTACCCGTTCCCGCGGGAATTTCGGGATAAAATTGTATTGTGTTATTCTGATGTATAACCTATATTACTGTAAAGTTTCATCCAAATCCCTCCACTAGTTTTTGCGTGAAAGAGCAACAAACATACATACATGCATGTACATCCTCACAAACTTTCGCATTTATAATATTAGTAGGATTTAAGAAAAAAGGGAATGTTTTTTTTCAAACCCCTAAATGTTAAGTACCACCCCTAAACACCCAATTTCATGAAAATTGGTCGAGCCATTTCGGAGGAGTTTGGCAACACACACCGCGACACGAGAATTTTATATATTAGATAGATAGTATGGCTTAATTCTTCATTTCTAATAATTGGTGGTAAGTTCAAAAAGCCAATTTTCTGGAGCTAAAACTGAATAATACTTGATTTTGTCATTTATCCTTTTCACATATCACGGGATACGTTTCTAATTATTGATCTACATCTACAAGTATAAACGAATGCTCGCTGTAGATAATTGTAACGAGCACGGGCCAGGATTAATAGTAACAGATACAAGGTCCTGTTATGTAGATAAGTAGGTAATCAAAATACCGTCATTCTTAATTAGTTAGGGTGCCGACGGCGGTTCGACCTCCTCTTTACAGACTTTACATATAACTGGACTGTTCTGGCTTTAATTAATGAAAGGGATCTTTTTAAGGCGTATCTATTGATTACCTAAGGTTGTAGGTTGTAGGATTTGCGTACTCTCTTCATTCACAAAACTGCTTGCCGGAAGCGCAAGTGAGACTGCAATTGCAATGCTTGTATTATTAACGCCCGTACTCAGAGACTTCAAATGCGTCTGTAGAGATTTAATGAGTGATTCTTACATGTAATGTATGAAAAATTATGTCAATTGGCTATGTATCGACAATGAATGTCTCTGAATGCGACAGTAAATTGAATTCCGATTGAGCGAGTTTCTAAGCTGCGAGTTGGCAAGTTCAATAGATCACTAGCTACAGATGTGTTAAAAAAATTGCTCGCTTGTTTGCATTGTGTTGAACTCGCTGCACCCCGGTCTGCAGCTTGTAAACTCGTCGAACTTAAACGAACGTATTATTAAGATTAGCATATTAGCTCAATGTATACTCTAGGTAAAGTCGTAGGAAAAGAGTTTTGTAATGACACAAGTTATTTCAATCAGAATAAGCGCCAAATATCCAAATCTTTCGCTCCTAAGTGTCAAACAAACGAACATCTACTTACGAACAAAAACGAGTTCACTTATTAGGTCTAAACTCCATCTGATGTTGTGATTAAAAGCCATGAAGGTAACTAACCTTAATGCCTTATTACACGAAGATTATAGACACGTTTTACTCCAACAACTACTTATAATATATCAGTATCCTGCTGATTACCGTCCTATAACGTGCTCGACAAATTAGGATGAGACTCATTTGTCATCACTTGAGCTTTGAAGTACGAGTTTTATTATGTATGGAAAATAAAGGAATAAGGATCCATTCGTAATGTCGAGGTTTAAAGAATTTTAAATATTGGTCCGGCTTTGGAATGACTTGTTCGATTTTGAACGAACTTTCGGCAATACAATTAGAAAAAGGGAAGGGACCCACGGAAGTGCGAAATACTTAATTAATCGGCCTAGATGGGAGACAAAACTGAACAGACCAAGAGTAAAAATTGCTTCAGGGCAAGATTTGGTTGTTCGGCAAATATTGACGAATCGAGTCGACTATGCAGTCCTAAGTTATAACCGGTGTTGTCCCCTTTTTGGGATACTGTTGAGGCGTATGTTACCTAATTTAGCTAAGCGTCGTTAACAAATTGCTATTGACAACGTGCAGCTCAGCACCTGCTTGGATGGGTGGCCGATAGACTTACTTCTGTCTGATCGGTATCGTGCTTCGGAGAGCACGTTAATTTGTCTTGTCGTTAGATAACGTCGGAGTGCTTTAGGCGGTCTAAAAAAACATACTTTAACTTCTCGGATAGTCTTAACTTATTCTTACTTCTCTTAACGTTTTCTAAACGGATAGATCACGAGTAAAATCGTGCTAGTAATATTATAAAAATAAACCCTACAAGATAAATTAATATTCCTGTCAAAAGTTAAGAGAAGTTGGTTTAAGTTAACAATAGTTAGAGGCAATAGAATATGCATAGTGAGGATACTGTCTTAATTTGTTTTAGAAGTGCCCTCAGGGAGAGCTTTGGAATATATTGTTTAGTTTACACTTTTACCCAAGGCTTTGTCTTACTGAACTAGTAAAGTATATACCTACTAGTAATACCCCGCAGTTTTACCCGTTTTGTGTCCGTTCCTGTGGGAATTTCGGGATTAAAATAACCTATAACCTTCCCGTTGAATGCGGCTATTCATTACAAAAAGAATTATTCAATTTGGATTAGTAGTTTCTGAGATTAGCGCATTCAAATATGCAAAAAACAGACTCATCATCAGCTTTATTATATCAGAAAAGATATGCTCATTTAGTAACAGGGGTAGACTGCGACAGAGAGAGTGTAGTACTAAAAAACCGACAAACTTCCACGATTGGAAACTGTTACCATGGTTACTTAATTGGAACCCGATTGGCAGTCCCTTAACATGACATTTTATTGTTTACAAAATATATCTTGAATTATAGCATCGCCTGAAAGTAATCGATCGCAGGTAACGTAATTAATATAGATCAACATATTTAGATTTCCTATGGGATAGAGTCAACACTGAGATAACACAAGGAGCCAGTAGTCTAGCATAAACATAGATTATCATTAGATGCAAACACCTAAGTAACGTTATAATATTAAATACTTAGATTACCTTTAATAATAACCCTCGAAGCCTTATTTTCCAATATAATCGATTATTAAACCGCGTCTCATGCAGAAACTAAGATATAATCATTTGATGGCGCCAAGGAATCTAATGACTTTGTCCGTTGGTATTCATTTTATGATAAACTAGCAGCGCCCCGCGGTTTTACCCGCGTTGTGCCCGTTCCCGTAGGAAATCCGGGATAAAATGTAGCCTATAACCTTCCTCGATAAATAGACTATCTAACAGTGAAAGAATTATTCAAATCGGTTCAGTAGTTTCTGAGATTAGCGCGTTTAAACAAACAAACAAACAAACAAACAAACAAACAAACAAACAAAACAAACTCTTCAGCTTTATAATATTAGTATAGATGTAAGTAGTCCGAAGATCGGATCAGCCGATTCTAATGAATATTCATAGTTCAATGTATGCATTAAACTAATGTAAACTAATATACGGGCCGGTTATGAGGAAACATTTGTTATAACACAAATAACGAGACGCTACAATATATCAAACATTCTTTTTATATCTTTTAACTAAATTAGATTAACGCGTAAAGAGCTATTTGTTAGTAATGTCATTGATTTCATTAGTGGCTTTGGTGTTGCCGCTTTATCATTCTTGTTTTATTTACTATTTTTATTATTTAGTAGATGAGTGTTACCATTTAAAATAAGTGAGAGTGCTATGACATCTCGTTTATATTTTTCAACCTGTTTTTTGTTATTTATATGTTGTTCCTTTTATTTTGTACGTGAATGTGTCGGCTTAATTTATTGTCGTTTGTAGGGCCAACACTTTCGTTGTAATTAGTTTATACTTGTTGATAAGTTATGGGCATTGGTACAGTATTTTTTCTTAATAAGTGCTGTTATAGAGTTATCACTTTTAGGGTTATTTATTTATCAGGTTTTTAGTCAGTAGATAGGGCTTCAATAACCTCAAGTGATTATGCCAGATTCATTGATAAAGTACAGATCTTTTTCTTTTCGAGACAAGATGGTTATTTTAAGTAAGATATGTTTAGACCAGATTTAATATAGTACAGATAGATAAAGATCATCCGATTTTTGTTTTATGTAATACAAATGTATCTGTTTCGTTCCGTTTGTATCTAACTAATCAATAATTCTTAAGTAACTTAATGTAGGCTTCAATTATTGAGTACCAATGTATTTTTTCCTAGATAAAGTAAAAATCAACTCTTTAATCACAAATTATTTTCATTTTTTTTTCAAAAATGACTCAGGTTTGTGATCATTAACCCACAGTAGGCAAGTGACTTGGTGACTTCTCCTCGCTCTCACTCCTCACTGTAATGATATTCTGATGTCTTCAGTAAGAGAAGCTTTTGCCCCGCAGTGGGACATTTATCGATACCTCACTGAAGAGATGAAAGGCCTTTTCCCCCGTGGAATATTTTTAATCATTAAGTGCTTATTTGTTTGTTCCAGAAGTCTTTCAAATGCTGCCAATGGAACGTTGCCCCCGCCCGTAGTGACGGTGAGGGTGACCCGACAGCTTCACAACACTGAATGCCTGGGAATCGATAAAAGATTCAGAGAATGTAATACTCAGGTGAGAAACACAATATCACCAGTAGCATTAAACCTTCCTCTTAATTTGAAGTTTTTTTATCCAACTCGTAGTAGCTTGGAAGCACTAATCTAGAAAGTAGTTAATTTAATGCTTACCTCAACGTTTCGGTAGTGTCGCAACGCCAGTTCACGAGGGTTGTTTTTTTTAACGATTAACTCCTATCGAGATTGGTATTTACAATGTGTTTATATGATAGTAGTTTAGAGATTGACGTACTCAAACAAAGAAAATCAAGCTCTTTAATAAAGACGAAAAAAAAAATTACACTAGCAATACAAAGCGTCGGTCATTTGAATCGGTGAATGGAATTTATTATAGTTAGTTTTGGTGAAAAGTATTTCAGTGGAATGAAGGTAACCCTAATCCATTTGCCTTATATCTATTGCAGCCGTGTCCCAACAGTTCTTTGGGCATGCGAGCTGAGCAATGTGCAGCGTACGACAGGAGGCCGTTTAGAGGACGCTTCTTCACCTGGGTTCCGTATATTGACGGTAAGACACTGTTTTTACGGGACTATTTTAATTCTATAAGACAAGTTGACTAGACTAGTCGAATTAAAGTTTTAAAGAAATCATGTAATGTTTGCTTTGCGCTACATGGTACTTTTCCTATGTATCTAATTAATTAATAGTCCACAAATTAATATACACTTAAATTATTAAGTAAAACACCATTAAAAGAGGTCTCAGGTTCAATTCCTAGGTCGAGCGATAATATGTTTCCTACTTCAAAGACAGCGTGGTTTTGTGATCACCACCCGCATTAGACAAGCGTGGCGATTGCGTAATCCTCCTCAGTATACTGATATCTTCTGTACGATCCTGTACCCAGCAGTGGGACATAACGGGCTAACACTTAACTTTACTATCACATTATAAATCAACCCGTGCATTGTCTCCAGGCGACTCTCCCTGCACTCTGAACTGTCGTCCTTTGGGACAACACTTCTACGCTTCGCTGGCCCTCGTCGCGGATGGGACGCCATGCACCAGGCCAGGGTATAGAGCCATGTGTGTGCAGGGAGTGTGTAAGGTGAGACTATAAGTAGACTTTAAGGCAATGTAGACTAAAATTACTACGTAGATTACTACGTTTATGTTTGCTATAGAGTAGGTTACATAATAGTTTTTGAGATTTAAGAAAAGACTACCCATTTGGGATTGATACAACGTTTGCACACTTCGCTTTTTCTTTTCGCTTCGCATTCGAAGACTTGGCCCCTTTTATTTACTTACTTTCTTTTCAGGAATTATTGTCATACTAGCAGCGCCCCGCGGTTTTACCCGCGTTGTACCCGTTCCCGTGAATTTCGGGAATGAAAAATAGCCTATAACCTTCCCGTTGAATGTGGCTATCTATAACAAAGAGAATTATTCAAATCGGAATGATAATTCCTGAGATTACCTCGAACATACAAACAAACAAACTTACAAATTTTACCTCTTTATAATATTAGCGTAGATAAGGCTATCTTCACTGAAAATTCTTCTTTGAAGATTCTACATTGGGTGACCATGATGCTAAAAGAAACCCAAAAATTAAATCAAGTATAGTAACAGTTAAATAAAGTATAATAAATAGAGTAGATATTTTTATTAACTTGAACTAGCAACTTATAGGTTTAGACATCTTTAACATTTACTTTAAGAACATCTAATTGATACTCTATGATGTCTTAGAGATACTCGTAAATGTCTGCGGAAGATTTACGCGTGTATCGTCGTAGTAGATCAATAAACGTCAATCAGGTTGCAGTAACTAGTATAATATGTTGCACTTAACTTAATAGAGCTGTACGTAATAGGACCTTACCTAACTATAACTTAAATATTCGATAGAGTATTTTAGAATAATTTTGTATGCCAAATAGAAAGAAATATAAGCGAAAGAACTTGCTTCTTCTTCTTCATCGAGTGGATGGTCAACCTGACCAATCCTGGTGTCAGAGTTATTGAGCCGCCAAAGGCCTCTGACGTGGCTCATGTAACGACTACTATCCGTAGAAAGTAACCGGGACCGACGGCTTAACGTGCCCTCCGAAGCACTGAATCATCTTACTTTTAGGGCAATCAGGTGATTCAGCCTGCAATGCCCTAACCAAACTGAGGGCAGTCCCACAAAGAGATTTTTGCGAGATAATATCCCCACTGGGAATCGAACCCGGAACCTCCGGATTGTGAGCCTAGCGCTCAAACCACAAGACCACGGAAGAAGTTGCTTATAAATAAATGTAATGAACATGCGTTTACTAACCTCCACTAGTGGTCCAATGTGCGGACAGCCTTATACATCTAAGTGTTTTTCTAGAGCCTTACCTATGTTCACCGTAGACCTAGATTTAAAAAAATACGACATCGCCAAATGTATCTCCAATTAACATAATCGATCAGCTATAATATCCTTGAAAGCAGTGCTAATACTGAGGCCATGCAAATTGTACCAATTACTGAACGATCTGTGTCTCAGCCGAGCCCACAATTATCCTAGCCTCGACTTTATTCTTCTACGCATACGAGGATGTTACTTGATATTTGTTTCCAATTGAAGGCTATTTCTGTTACCGATTGTACATTCTAGTATTCGTTCGTGAAACATTAAAAAGGCTGTGTATACCATAAGTCGGTTCTAACTCGCGGAATTCACAAATAAATACATTTATGTATCTGTATTTATGTTTGTAGTTACATGTTGGATGAAATAAGGTCCCGTACTTAGGGAAATATTCATATAAGCCTTATTTATGCCAAACCAAGTTGTAGGTCTAAACCCGTACTCCGAGACGTCAATGCCTCCTATGTAGACATTTAATGAGTGACTTTGACCTGTTATGTATGAAAAATTACTTCAATTAGATAAATTTCGATTTAGGACCTCTCTGAGTGCGACAGTTAACCACCGAAACGCTCATATAGCAATACTACAGTTGCCCTCCAAATGGTGTTGAATGTATCAAATATTCTCAGTCAAGCTATGAGTACGACAGAGCTTAAATCTATTGGGATACAATTTTCTTAACTTGTCAAAGTAGCTAAAAATTCCAGTGAGTTTAACCACAAATCTATGACAAACGCAAATCTTGATTTAAGTAGAAAACATCTCAGCAAACACGAGTTAGTTTGCGTAACCGCTAAACAAACGCAAAAACAGGGATTTACAAAAAAATAAGCCTTTTTGTGTATTTTAGTGAACATAGAAATCTGTTTGAGGTTTTAAATTCTACACTGTTATTTCCAAACAGGTTTATTTGCACTTCAAATAAAACAGACATAGATCTGCCATTTTTCCACCTGGCACCAATCTATATCAATATAATAAAGTTAAAGAATTTGTTCTTTGTTTGTTTGATCGTGCTAATCTCAGAAACTTCTAATCCAATTTGAATAATATATTTTGTAACGGATAGCCACATTCAACGAGAAGTTTACGCGTTATTTTCATCCCTAAATTTTCTCGGGGACGAGCACAACGCAAGTAAAACCGCGGGGATCTGTTTGTCGTAAATATATCTACTGCTCGTTTGTCATATAACGTTTGCAATAAAACTAGATGAATTAGCCATGAAAATCTGTTCCATTGCGCTACTTGTATTCATTCGTATCATATTTATTGTTCGCAAAACTAACTTGTTGTAGTAACAGTTTTATGGTAAGGATTGAAACCATCCTCAATAGATGTAATACGAAGTGACAAGGTCACAAACACTATGAACTACTCTGTTATGACTTGATAATGATTCGTCGGAGTCGTTACATTGTTATACAACGTGCAATTTACTCCCAAGTCCTTGCCAACTAACAAAAGTTCAAGCTTTTAACTGCTTCACAATATATTTCAAACTCCATTGTCACAGAATTGTAAATTTTATGATTATAACTTACTGTACTTTATGGCCTCGAGTTTAAAAGGTGAACGGTGAGCTATGTTTCAGTATTTCGCTTTAAATAATGCTATCACGACTGCAATAAAATTTTATATTTGGACTAGCTGTCCCGCGCGGTGGTTCTAACTGCGACCCAATAGATGACGTTAGTGTGAATCTAAACCATACGGGGTGCCACCCAAACGCATACAAAAAAAATCATTCAAATCGTTCTAGACGTTTAGGAGGAGTTCAGTTACAACAAAAGTGGCATTAATTTTTATATATATGATGATGATATGATTGACTATCTCTATATTGATTACTGAAATCAATATGAGTTTATTTCCCACGTAAATTGTCCATAGACCAGATATAAATATTCTTATGTCAATAAAAAGCATTATATACGGGCGACTTGAGAAACCTCCTTTTTTAAGTCGGTTAAAATTAAAAAAGGAATTCTGAATCCTTCTCACTGATTCATGTCAGTGGGATAGCGGTCTTAAAACAATATGTACGTACGAATACTGACATCTTCAGTGAGATTAATTTTTACGTGAAAGAGTAACAAACATACATACATCCATCGTCACTAACTTTCGCATTTATAATATTAATATTAGTATTATAATCCCAAAGTGATAATAGTAGCATGGTTGTTTTGAGGCATACTTCGTTAAATCTAAACTTATTTTAAGTTATTTAAATTAACCTTTAGCGAATTTACACTTACTAGTACCGCTCGTCGAAAATCATTCAATTTTAATGAAAATAACAAAACACATAATTTCCTAAGAATTAGCGTCTTACAATATTATGCTTATTCACGGTTAATGTAGGCTTTGCCACTTTGTAAACACCCGTGGCGCCACGGAACAAAGTTACTATTTAACCAACAAGAAATATAAAGAGCCATGCTTATAAATTACAATTAACACTACGGACTCTAAGTTTAACTTGGCGGTTATTTAAATAATTACTTTGTAGTTGAATAAAGTATTCTTCGCTTGTTTTGTAGCTTTAAAGATTTTGCCAACCACCGGAAAATACACCTTAGGGGCTGTCTTTAGAAATCACGAAATATCACAAGGAGAGGAGGGATTTGTGTATTTATTTATTAGTTATTATTATAGACGTTATTATTGTAAAATTGGTTAAAAATGCCAAGAAAAGCATCACGTGAATAATGGACTCCCCTTACGATTTTGAAATGAAAACTTGCCGGCTCTGCTGCTGAATAAATTTTGTATCATTCATTACGTGTAATAATATAATGTCTTTCAATAGGTCAAAGAAAATCATAGGTTTTATAAGTTGTTCAAAATGTATGTACGACGTATGTGTAGGTATATTGTATGATTGTTATGTAGTAAAAAGGTAAAATTTCTAATTATATTTGCAAGGGCTAATCTCAAAAACTACCAATCCAATTTGAATAATTATTTTTGTAATAGATAGCTACATTCAACGGTAAGTTTATAGGCGATTTTTCATCTACTACTAGTTACTACTAGTTACTAGTTTTAATATAAAACTATTAAGAGTCATGAGCACGCTCCTGCACTATCTTTTGATGCGACGCGACGTGAGGGTCGAATAATTCGCAATAAACCTTAACGGATTTCATGTCAGTCTATCACCGTTATTAAATACATGCCATACGGGTTGGTAAGTTACCTACTCGAAATTACTTACTTTATCATGCCAGTGCAATTAAAAATACAATTGCATTTAATGTTTGGTTAATATATTTACAGCTGAAGATGCCCTCGGACAGATAACAGTTAAAACATCCTAACATCTTTCATTTTTCAATATATTACAAAACTAAATAGTTAAACTTGGCTAGCATTATTATAAAACTAGGAGTAACTCGCGGTTTTACCCGCGTTGTGCCCGTACGAGTTTCGGGATGAAAAATAGCCTATAACGTTTCCGTTGAATGTGGCAATTACAGAAATAATTACTCAAATCAGATGGGTAGTTTTTAAGATTAGCGCGCTCAAACAACTTAAAAATCAATACATTCTCATTATTACATCTATAATTCTAAAATACTAAAACTAGCTGCGGCCCGCGGTTTCACCCGCTTTGTACCCGCTTTTTTATACCGCTTTGTAGATGTTTTCCGATTCTCAGGCCTACCTAATATGTACACAAAATTTAATGAGAATCGGTCGAGCCGTTTTAGAGGAGTTCAACCACGGTACCCGTTCCCGCGGGAATTTCGGGATGAAAAATAGATGTTGTCCGATTCTCAGGCCTACCCGATATGTACACAAAATTTCATGAGAATCGGTCGAGCCGTTTCGGAGGAGTATGGCAACGAAAACTGTGACACGAGAATTTTATATTAGAAGATAAAGCTATAGTTATTTTAGTATATTGGTGTAGATAGAATAATGAGCACCTTCAGTATTATACCCTATCTTCACCATTCTTAATGTCCGTCGTGCTAGCCGTGTGTCATCCTGTATAGTACAGCAAACAACTAGTACAGCAAATATCCTGTATAGAACAGCAAGACAACCCTTGCAAATGTTGGGCATTCTTTGAACCTGTATAGTTAGAACCTTATCATTTTATAACTAACTAGCAGCACCTCGCGGTTTTACTCGCGTTGTATCCGTTCCCGTGGGAATTTCGGGATGAAAAATAGCCTATAACCTTCCTGTTGAATGTGGCTATCTATAACAAAAATATTTATTCAAATCGGACTGATAATTCCTGAGATTACCTCGAACACACAAACAAACAAACAAACTTACAAGTTTTACCTCTTTATCTTATATATAAAATTCTCGTGTCACAGTGTTCGTTCGCGTACTCCTCCGAAACGGCTCGACCGATTCTCATGAAATTTTGTGAGCATATTGAGTAGGTCTGAGAATCGGCCAACATCTATTTTTCATCCCGAAATTCCCGCGGGAACGGGTACAACGCGAGTGAAACCGCGGGGCGCAGCTAGTAATATATAATAACACCTAGTAACATGTTAATAAGAATTTATAGATTGCTTAATGTGACAAAGCACTAAAGGCTGTGTACATTATCCTAAGCTGACTGTACTTAAGTTATACGTAAGTGAATGACGTCGGCGGGCGTTGCAAAGGTATGCGAGATCACCGATATACTGCCTCCCGACCAGCCAGGGGGTCAATTACATACGATGTTTACGGTATTATGCTATTTTCTAGCTTTTTCTTGATGGATTTCTAATATTGTAGTGTAAAAAGTTGTAGCGTTTTGAAAATTACTCTTTCTTATCTTTATTTATTTATTTAGCAAGAGAGAGATAAATAGGAGAGAGAGAGAGTCTAAGAGACAAAGTTCATAAACTTACATAATAACTGAATACTATTTTCAATCATGAGAAAACCATCTTCGATGTACGTTTTGGTAAGGAATAAACGTTTATTAAAAAGAAAATGTATTGCCTAAAATAATTTTATATAAAAAATGCAACTTAATTGATAACTTTTCTAAAAATTCGTTTCAAAAGGTTGTTCATTTTAGTAAAATTGTAAAAGTTGTAAAATTGTATCTTTTAAAATCTGAAACATGAGAAGCCAATTTTGCTAAACAAACTAGCAAAAAACTGCTAGAAATAATGAAAGGTTTTTATTAAAACTGGTATAGAAATCCGAGCTTTTACAATTATTCAATGCTGTTGGATTCTTAAGATTAACCGACACTGCCCATTTTCAATAGTAAATCCCTTTACAGTATCAGTTTCTTTGCTAACACAAAAATCACCAATTAAATATTCGATTCCTATCTCTAAGCTAGAATATGGCTTGTATTCTTATAATATAACTAGCCGCGCCCCGCGGTATACCCATTCCCGCGGGAATTTCGGGATAAAATGTATCTCATGTGTTATTCTTATGTATAACCTATATTACTGTAAAGTTTCATCCAAATCCGTCAAGTAGTTTTTTCATGAAAGAGTAACAAACATACATAAATCCTCACAAACTTTCGCATTTATAATATTAGTAGGACGTTTTATTCCGACTATTTGACACAAACACTTTAATCACAAAACATTTACAAACAATTTCTTGGACAAAACTTCCGTATAAGTAGAAAGCTTGGATTCTAGGAGAATCGTGATCGGCCTTAAAATGTATTTTACAGGGTAATTAATACTGTAGAAGGCATTCTTGACAGTTGCAAATTATGAGGCTCAACTAACACTTTGATATCCTATGTGTTATAATAATACCTTGTCGTTTGCGGATACATGCCCCCAGGTACAGTATGGTAGCCTTATTTATACTTACAAAGAAATAAAATTAAAATGGCTGTACTAGACAATAAAGGTAACTAAGTTTTTTGTTTTTTGGTCTGTTTGTTATATTATCTGAGACTGTTGAACCAATTTTACAGAGGACATACTACATAGTAAAGTTTTTTATTAAGAACGCTAATTTATTTTAGCCATTTTTAAGCGCTTAACGTGTAATGGTGAAATGTGATTTACCGCCAAATTGGACAGCCTTTTTTGACAGCTGTCACTAAACCAAGATGGCTGCTATACGCTGCTGCTGGTAAATTTTAAGCATCCCTATTGAAAGATTTTAAACCCAGCTAGAAATATAGATTACTTTAAGTATATTGAGACAAATATCGAAAAAGTACTGTGGGAACGTTTGAAATCACAGGCCACCGCTAGTTTCAAATAAAATGGCTACTTACTCACGGTTTATTTTATTTATTTGCCTCGTTCTATACTCACGAAATTAATTCCGCCTCCCGAGTGAAACGTATCGACGCGAGCGAATTTATTGCTCTTTGGGGTAACAGAATAGGGTATTAGCAATTGAAATAGATTATTTCACTAAATTATGTGTTATAAATCAAGTATCGTTTGAGAGGTTAAGAATTATTTTTTCCTGCATGTTTAGGTAGATATTTTGATCATTTTTACCGGTGGGGTTTGGGAATTTACCTGAAACAAAATGAATACTGGTATTCATAAGTAAGTTTGTTCAGGGTTTTGCTCTCTAAGCCCTGTCAATTGTAATACATCCAACCTCAACAGGGAAACAGATGGTGGCCAAGATCTGGGCTGGTTCAATTTAGTGCCAGTGACATTTAAATAATAAAAAGCGTTAGTATTAAAAGCTATATTTCATAGAGTAGTTTCTTCGAAGAGCTATTTTTATCCTTAACCTATACCGTCCCACTGCTGGGCCAAGGTCTCTCTCGTTTCCAAACCTTCCTGTCCATCGCGGTCTCCCACCACTCACTGCTGAACTTCCACATCGAAGACTCTGAATTATCTTCTCTATTGAAATTCAACAAGTTTAATAAAATGGGTAGAAAACCATAGAGTTCCATTTCGGCACACCCATTCAGTAACATTGAATCGTTTGAAGCAAATAAATTCTATTGAGCTATTATAAAACGTTTTCACAGCGGCAGATGTGTGTCAATGGCTGAATTGGCTATTTTACTGCTGTCTATAAATAATATAAAACTGGTTTGCATACCAAGTTGGTCTGACATTGTTTTACAATGGAGTTATTTATGAAATTATGTTTTGAAGTATTGTGAAGCTAATGATAAATAAACAATCATAATCAGTACAGTCGACGTCATACACAGTAGGTATTTGTTTACAGTGTAAACAGTTATTGAACTTTTTTAACAGTGACTACTTTTACGTGTGTAGAAAAAGTTAATAGATTACGCTCAAGTCAGTCGCTGCGGGCGCAATCTGTGCTTAATTTACCAATAACAACGCTAAACTGAAATAGTCAAAATCTTTTCGTAATGCCCTGTCAATAGAGCAGTGGACTCCACAAAACGATTTCACTCGGCTTCAAAGGAAACGCACACTAACCTCTAAATAGAAATGACACTACCAGATTCACATCCATATTTATAGTTCTTTAGGTCTTAGACCCTTTTAGTAATAGTGTTTTTAGTTATAATATCAATTTTAATAAAATAGGCCACTAAAATGCAATAAAGCATCAAAATTTACGATGTAATAGTGTTAAGCTTGGAAATCGATTTGTCTATAAATATAGAGGTTAGTAATACTTTGAGTATCGCACTGTAATTTATTGAGAGTTTAGATTCAGATTAAGGACGACAGCGTATGGATCTATTGTTTTAATAAAATAGCATTTGCAATAACTTTGTGTGAGTTGAACAATAAATCGTAGCGATATATCGTATACATAACGTATACACATGTACACATTTCTTATGAAAGTCGTTAGTAAGAAAGCCCGTACAAACAATATAAGAGAATTAATCTCATAATACCGAAGCTTATTTAATTTCATTAATAGTGCCGAAGCTTTTTTAACAAAAGTTGAAACAAGTGACATTTAGATGAGCGTTGAAAAGGGCTAACGAGCTTTACAAGCTCTTGTGCGATATAAAGCATGCAAGAGCATGTGTAATTAATTGTATACACGGAAGAGCGAAGTACCTCTTTTATAGTACAATAAAAATAATATTTGTATATAACTATTACAAAAAAAAAATATTTTTATTAAAGTCCTTCTTTTTTTAAAAACCAGTCCAATTACATATCAGTAGAGTTGCTAACCTCAAAAAGTTTTTCTTTACTTATTTAACCTCTTCAACCACTATTATATTATGTAGCCATCTTTAACTAGTAAATAATTTGAACCGTCTACTTAACAACTGTAAAATATGGTTCTTTTATTAGTCTGTTCAGTGGGCCTAACCACTGGAGATGTAAGTAGGTAATCTTTATTTGTTTGTGCGGTTAGTCGCGACGCGATGTTGATCAATTGAATATATCATTAAATAACTGGGAAGCTTTACGAAATTGAATCTCTGACCGCGCTATGACGTCCGATGCATTAGTCGTTAAGCTGAACACACAGTGGGAGAAAATCAGCAATTTCACGAATAATTATTTTGATAAATCATTGTAAACTATTTGTTTAAAGTTTGTAATTAATATAGTCTTTGACAAGCCTGATAGAATAGTGGTGTGTTGTGAGAGCGCTTATTGTGTCTAGGGTTCAATCTCGCCCGGAGTCAACAATATAAGTACCTACGTGCAGACGTAGTCGCCTAGGTATCAATTATAATTCTAAACATCTAAATAATGTGACAAAACTTGTGTGAACTATTAAAAATAGTTTAGTAACTGCCTATCATGAGTGTCTACCTAATGTAAATCTCAATCCTTTTAATCCAAGCTATGACAGGTTTTTATATTTTCTCGTATCGATAATTTACCTAAATCAAATATTTCATTTTCAGTCCCACTCGGTTTTAAAATAAACAAATTACATTACTTCATTGCTAAATAAGACGAAATAAGGTAGACAAAACATGTCGGATTCTCTGTTTATACAGCTGATAGGTGACAATAGTCCATTCACATTATTGCAAAAACAATGCAAATATTCCATCTATGGTTGACCTAAAAATATTGTTCCATTTACGTCATATCTCATTAATCAGTAGGTACGTTAACCAAAAATATGAATAATGTAGAGCGTTAGTAACGGTTCATAACGGGTGAGAGGCCTTCAATTACCTTTCCTGTGCCGACTAGAAATATTATCTAAGAAATTATAACAAAGTCAACTTCAAACAATAGGTTAGGATACCAAAACAAAAAAATTACGCAAGAACTCAAAGTAATTGAGTGCGAAGTAGAATCTATACGCACAAGGATGAGTGTGATATCTCGAATGCGTAAGAATAAGAAGTGTAATTCTCTTGGTATGTCTCAAGTATAAAGCGTCCATAGTTTCGGTTTTCCACGTACGAATGCGCGGGAGTTTACGCGCCAGTACTACACGACGCGGCGCGCAATCGGGCGAACAAACGGAACGTTCGGAAAATACGATTCCACATTCAAATTCAAATTTTCACACTATAAATTAAATACTCTATTTAAAAAAAAGTTTTATCAACTATCATATTTTAGCTGTGGTTCGTGCTTCTAATTTTAATTGTCTTCCATGTTTGAAATTTTGAATCCAGAATTTCGACACCAAACAGTGAATACCCGTAAATATTAAAGCAAATGAGTTTTTAAAAAGCTCTTATCGTCGGCAATTATAATACAAGTTCAAGCTAAGTGCTGTAACTATCGGTCAATGACAATTCGTTTTTAATTTAATGGCTGTCAAAATTCGATGTTGAGTGGATTGGGCCCATAATTCTCGGGATGTTTAGTACTTTATCAGTATTTAACATGTGGTTTAAAAATTAATAAAATATTACGCAAGCCGAGAATGTTTTCTCGTGAGATTGCGGTGCGCTATGAATGCAGGCGATGGCATTTTATTGCATCGTTAGTTTTCTTTTATTAATAATTTTATTGTGTACAAAATTAATGAGTGCTTTATGTTACTCCCAATGGTTTTGTGTCATTGTGAAGTTTAATTTTCTTTTGAAAAGCTTATCAACGATACTATTACTTTCTCAGAAACAATATCAATAAACAATATATAAAAGTGATCAGCTGTCAACAGTCTTATAAAAAGTAAAGTAAAGTATTAGCCGGCAATGTTCCACTGCTAGGCATAATCACCACGCTTGCCAAATGCGGGTAAAAAAAAAAAACAATTATATTCATGTTTAAAGCTCAGATAAGTTTTTATAGGACGACTGGTGAATATTTCTACTTCCTAACGAATTATGTGTGTATACCATCTGTTATAATAAAGTGTCTAAAGTTCACACTCCATCGTGCGTCTACAAAGTACATTATAGTCAATTTTATTCGCGATGTAGGTGACCGGTTGTAATATGAAACTGCACTAGCGATGCATCTCATCAATCCATTTGGTTCTTATTTGTACAAGTCTTCCTGCTTGCTTTTATTACTTAGCTGTTCGGACTTTGAATGTATCAAGTTTGTGTTCAATTTATTGGTAAAGTAAGATTGAGTAGGTGAACTATGGTAGAGGGTGATCTATGTGAATATGCGTAAAAGAAAATTGTGTTTAGTTATCTGTTAACGTTTTAATTTTTATTTTACTGCGTTTATCTTTGATTAAGGATTGTTATTCGTTTTTGTTCGGAGGCTTAAATTTATCATAGATAAATATCACTTTTAATACTCAATGTTGACTCTTTAACTATGGTGTGAAATGATTGCTCAGCCTATCAACCAACGACAAAAAGCGTTGTGCTCAAATGAGCTTATTAAAAATTATTAGTATTTACAATATTCGAAACTAGCAGTGCCCAGCGGTTTTACCCGCGTTGTGCCCGTTCCCTTTGGAATTTCGGAATGAAAAATAGCCTATAACCTTCCCATTGAATGTGGCTATCCATTACAACAAGAATGATTCGAATCGGAATGGTAATTCCCGAGATTAGCCCAAACATACAAAGAAACAAAGTTACACATACCTCTTTATAATATTAGTTAAGATAGATTCAAATTGGGTAACATGGGTGGCATTCTTCCTATGCGTTACTGTAACAGATTCTTATCTGATCACGATAAGCTGTACCAATTAATTCCTTAACTACATAATCATACGTTGATCTCATTCGCTATTAAAATCGTTCAATTTTTGTCGCGTCACTAGTGACACTAGCTCGCGTTAATTTTTCGAAGAGATTAATGAAAGACCGCAATAAACAAGTAATTGGGGTTACCGCAATGTTGATTAACCTCTGCTGGTAGGGTTGCCAAGCTTAATTGGAAATTTATCAATGGTGTTTACTGTTTAAATTAAGGGCTTATTAAAATTGGCTTTGTTTATTTTGGTGTTGTACAAGATTTGCTTTGTGGCCTGATATGTTAATAGGTACTTTTTATGAAAATTACTTTTACTTTTTTTGGTAATTTAATCTCGTTGCTTTGAATTTAAAATGTATATAATAATTAATATGTTTGGGACGTTTAAATTGTTTATAATGTTTTTTAAATTAATATATTTTTCTATTTACCAAAATTCATTTGATAATGACGACAAACAAAGCTTTGCAATTATGCATTTTATAGAATCAGATATTTACGACATATCGACGGGGAAGTGCGAACAACTCCTAACTTACAAAAACCAAATTTTACAGGAGGCGAAAAAAACCGTTTTTTATTTTTCCCAGATGTTTAAGAAAAAATGTGTAAATGGCAATTTTATACTTAAATGGACCCGCATGTAAGGTAATAATCAAAATTTGTTTGGAATAAGTATTTGGCGAGATAATGTAAGATAGGAGGTATCACCAAGCTCGTGTGGCTGAAATTTTGAAGATAGGAGTATTTTCCATACTTCAAAAAAGTTACAGAAATCATTTAAAATTATCATTTCTCGTTGAAGTTTTCAATCATATTAGGTAATAATATAACAAAGGAATCTAAAAATTACTAAAAAGCGACCAAATATTCAAACTAGGCGATTTTTTTGAAGATAGGAGTTATTGGCTTTCTAATATCAACATCATCGTCACTATATCGGTTAAGATAGGAGGTATTTTCAAAATGAAACACTGTTATAACTCTGAGAAATCAATGTTTTTTGTCCATTGCAATTTTTATTGTAGTGTTTGAAACTATAATCCTATAATTACTGTAACATTTATTGATAAAACATCCTTTAAAAATCAAAGATAAGCTTAAATAAAAACAGTCCCACTTCTAAAACTAAATCAACGAGAACAAAATGAGAAAGCGGCATATAAAAATAAAAATCTCTTTAATGACTCTAATTATTTATAGATAATAGTTTAATAGTAAGCTATGTCAATGAGTACATTTACTTGGGCCAGTTAGCATCTTTCGGCAACAGGCAAGATGCAGAAATTGCTCGCCGCATAGACAACTATTGAGCTATTGGGCCCTAGCGGAACTCCTGAAGGGACGCCTTCCAATGTCGCTTAAGCGAAAACTAATGGACATGTGTATACTTCCTGTGCTCACATACGGTGCACAAACTTGGTCATTGACAGATTCGCAGAAGTCCAGTCTCAAGGTTTGCCAACGGGCGATGGAGCGCAGCATCTTGGGTGTCAAGCTGACGGGCAGAGTCCGAAACACCGAACTGCGCTCCCGCACAAAAGTCACCGATGTAGGTCGCAAGTCTGCTGAACTAAAATGGAACTGGGCTGGACATGTCTGTCGCAGGCCTGATGAGTCTTGGGCAAAAATCACCACTTTATGGGACCCAGACCCAAAGAGGCGATGCCGCGGCAGACCAAAAAGGAGATGGCGAGATGAACTAAACGGATTTTTGGCTGGTTGGCGTCGTGAAGCTCTAAATAGAGAGAAGTGGAAAAGATGGGGGGAGGCCGTTGCCCACCAATGGGACACCCAAGGCTAATATAATAATAATAATAATAGACAACGCCTGGAAAAGCTACTGGTCCATGAAAACGCTAATGAAGGGAGATTTGCCAATCTCTCTGAAGTGCAAACTCATTGACATGACTGTGCATCTTGCCCATCCTCACCTACGGTGCAATGGAACGCAGCATTGTATCAAGAGACAAGACCGCGTCAGAAACACCATGCTGCGTTCCATGACAGGCGTTGCAGACGTGGGAATTACAGCTGCCAAGCTCAAATGGAATTGAGCTGGTCACGTAAGCAGGATACACCCGGACAGATGGGCAAAGATTGCAACGGAATGGGAATTCCAGGATGCCCCCAGGCCCCCAGGTTGGCCTCCGACTCGATGGCGGAAAGAACTGGGCGATTTTAATAAGGATTGGAAGGAGTTGGCTATGGAAAGAGATAAACGGAAAGAATTGGGGGAGACCTTTGCCCAGCAGGGGAACAGCGAGGTTACGTAAAAAAAACTCTATGAGGTAGGTTGTTGAATCCAAGTAAAATATTTGTCGTCCAGCACAATTTACATAGTAATTGACTATTATTTACTCAAAAACAATCAAAAACGCTGCAAATAGATTAAAAACACAGCACTACGTGACGAGACGTTCGCGCACGTAAGCCGGTGTCCCTTTCACACTGCGAGAGACGCACCGTTTTTGTCTCGCTCTAGAGCGGGAACACTGTACTTGCGTATGAAGATAGGAGATATTAGCTCAAAGTTTTATTTTAAATGAAGTTACGAGATGTTTCCATTTGTAAGTTAGAATATATTTCCTGCCAAAATTAATCAGGTTATGTTGGACCTTAACTTAAGAGATGTTTCTTCGATGCCTAGCTACGTCAATTTTGCGAATTTCAACTTAATTCATATATCAGTAGACGCGCAAATTCATTCTCTATCGAACTGCATTCAAAAGTCGTTTTCGTAAAAAATGTAAGTTAGGAGTTGTTCGCACTTCCCCGTCGATATGTATATCCATCCTACTATACTGCCATACATCAAAAGCTTTACATTATGCATTTTTGATGGATTACTATGCTTAAATCAAGAAGAACTTTTTTTACAGCTTTTCTTCGTTTTCAATGAGAGCTTTTCCTAGCTAAGTGACGTCATAGGAAGCACAAAATAGTATTTAAATTGAGTCATTCGATCAGACTTTAAGGAGATATAACCACAAACTAATTAGTGCACCTGTGTTTAATGTTTGTTTATTTACTTCTAGAAATGTTAACTTTTTTTACTTAACCTATATCGTCCCACTGCTGGGCAAAGGTCTCCCCCAAACTCTTCCATTTTTTCCCTAAAATAAATGTTAACTAATCAACTTATTTCTATAAGCATTATATTAAACACACTTATTGCAAAAGTAACAATTTATATGATAATATCTTAAACGTATGTACTTAAACTGAAATTACTAAATTTATTGAAATTACTAACTAATATTATGTAATATTTCTATATATTGGATTAACATGTTGGAAATTAAATTATATGGAACTAGGTGACTGTAATTGTTATAATTTCAATATTAAATACTATGAGTTTATCATATATATTTTATTATATCATAAATTTGAATGAAAATAGCGATAAATATAAGCTATAGTAAAATTTAAATAGTTTCAAGAGCGGATATTAAAAATTTTAAGTTTTTGATTTTTGAATAAAATAATGCATCGGAATTCTAACAAAGCCTTTGATAATGCAAAACTCAAACGCAATTCGTCTGCGTTCACATATGCTCTAAAAACAGTGCCATCATCAATCAATTCTTCTAGTAGCTACGTTGCCACAATACGGTTTAAAACCTATTATCAAAATCTGCATTGTAAGATTTCTATTATATAATACTGGTTTCTTAAGTATAAGCAAACATTATTTGTTTTGAATTGAAACTACACGTTTACGGATATACTTCGCTTTTATTTGACGTTTCGGCCCCTGTACAGGAACTGTGGTCACAGAAGACATTAAAATGTAAAATAGAAGCGAAGCGTAAACGTATTTTCAATCACTACATAGTATAAAATAAAGTCGTCTCTGTTTCGTTTCTGTTTGTCTGTATGCTTAAATCTTTAAAATTACGCAACGGATTTTGATGCGGTTTTTTGTAATAGTAGAGTGATTCAAGAGGAAGGTTTTTATGTAAAAAAAATCCCGAAATTCCCACGGGAACGGGCACAACGCGGGTAAAACCGCGGGGCGCTGCTAGTTTCTATATATTCTTCAAAAATGCAACAAACTAGTAGGAGTATAGAATTAAAAAAAATACTTATACTCGTACAAGACAAAGTTTATATTTACAAAGACACGACTGGAAACAATACAAAACAATGTTGATTGTTTTGTATCGACTTTGTGTTCCGTTCCTATTATCTATACTAATATTATATAGAGGTAAATTTTTTAAGTTTGTTTGTTTGTATGTTCGAGCTAATCTCGGGAATTACTAATCCGATTTGAATAATTCTTTTTGTAATGGATAGTCATATTCAACGGGAAGATTATAGGCTATTTTTCATCCCGAAGTTCCCATGGTAACATACACAACGCGGGTAAAACCGCGGGGCGCTGCTAGTTTAAAATATAGGAATACCACAACGTAATAACCCTAATAAAAATATTAGTTTGTCACACATCTCTATTTCACAGTATTATTCTTCGTCACACTTCTATAGAATTGGTTATGGTCAATAAAGTTGTTCTGGTAAATATTTATTATTGTTAGCATTACGTGTTAATTATTATTAGAAAACGACACTCTAGGTCTATTTCATTGTCTTTGGTACGTAGAAGTAGATTGAAGAAACGTGAGACTTTGTGTAATTTACTAGCAACAATCTAGTGAATTCTTAAGTTAAAGCTGGTTATCCACTAGACTTAGTTTGCCTAAAATAGGTACAAAACATACATCGTATCGGACTCAGCCGGTTATTATAGTGGATAACTGGGTTTTGGCGTGTGAGGCACCCGCTATTGAACTCGTCAGCTCGCAGCTTGTAAACTAGCCCATCAGCTCAATATTTAACGCAGCTATACAAAATAGGTTATCAATTACTCATTTCGCAGATTAAATATGCTTATTAATAAATATGGACCTTAGGTACTATTGGTGAGGATAGATATATGTATGTTTGTTACTCTTTCACAAAAAAACTACTGGACGAATTTGGAGGAAACTTTACAGTAATTTAGGTTATACAGAATTAGAATAACACATGGGATACATTTTATCCCGAAATTCCCGCGGGACGGGTACAACGCGGGTAACACTGCGGACTGCGACTAGTACAATATAAACCATACTTTTTTAACCGATCCATTTCTTCAAAAACATTTTATGGTAACATTTCATAATTGATATATTAAGTGGGGACACGCGATTGGGGTTAAACTTAGGATACAATTCAACATGATTTATTACACCAATAAAAGCCACCGATGACTCGATTTTACGTCTAGCTTGTAAAATTAATGTGTTTTAGATAATAATGTCAACGGGAATAGAGATTTAGACCTGTTGAACTTGTTACTGATAGTTTTAATGTCTCAATCTGCTTAATTTATGAAATTATTTGCGACGGCCCGCGGACTTTACCTGGATCAAAACCTTGTTTACAAAAACTGGTTTTATTTCTCAAGAATTGGCAAAAATTAACTCAACTTTATACTTATCAAATTAGTTTAGGTCTTAGGTTAATCCTAGCTAGTTGTGACTTAGTTTAAGCACTGTCTAATTTTTAGGCAATTATAACATTATTCTCATTTCCATTCAGCATCATAAATTTAAGAGCAAGGCTCGTGTCGGCGAGTTCGATGCAGACTTCTCCATCTATTCCTATTAATTTCCATTATTGTTTTTAAATTACGTCTACCTGTCTTGTTTATGAATATAAAGGGAATATATTTGGCAATTGAGCCTTGCATCATAACAACATTATTCCATTGATATCTTCTATCAGTTCATGCCCATTGTTAAATATTTGCCCACGTGACTTTATTATCAGTCACCCATCTCAATGTATGTAACATTTAGATCACGGCTTCTCGTCACCCACAACAGCTGGCGTGAAGCCACCGATCATTTTACTAGCTCACTGTCCACTGGACAGTTAGCGATAGAATTGTTAAGGCTGTTTTTGTTTAATTTTTTTTATTGTGAAACATCTTAACATGTCGCGTTCTATTTGTCTACTGAGCTATAATATTTAGTTGTAGGTATAACTGTCATTATATAAATAAATCTTAATTAAGACAAAACATGACATGTAGACAAATCGACTTGTAGACAAGTGACAATAGCTTCGCATTTTATTGTATTGTCTGTTTAGGTTATTATTTAGTTTTCTACTGTCAAAAAATTTACGCTTTAGTCAAATTGATTTTGCAAAACAATGTTCCTGGTCAATTTGTGTATCGACATTCTGTAATAGTATCAGTCAGTTTAATTCCATAAATCAAGCTTAGAGCTAAGTTTGGGTCTAATTAACCATCTAAGAATTTATCCTCTCAATATTTATTTTATATATAAGTGTCCATTATCAATTCAGGAGCTTCTAAGCGATCTATGACATCAGGATTGTGTCTAACTTCCCCAAGAGTTGATATCATAATACATTGTCCTTTCCTATTGTTATGCAAATGTAGATCTTAAGCAGCAGTCTATTTTGTTATGGTTACATCTACAGTAGTTTTGAACCTTTTGTCTAGAACAGTACGATTAGTATTCGATGAAGAGATGTTTGTAAATAGAATGTATCGGAATGTGACAATCTTGATTACCGCCTAGCATTTTAGTAGAATTGAGTTAACAGTTTACACCAGCACTGTACCTTATTTAGCATTTCCTAATACGGCGGCAAATTGAAAAAGTATTTTAGGCTACTAAACTATTCGAACTTACTTTTTAGGGTTCCGTACCCAAAGGGTAAAAACGGGACCGAACGGATGATGTATTTCTATTGCCGTTATAACAACAATTACTAAAAATAAAATAAAACAAATATTCAAGGGGGCATCGCAAATATACAACAACAAACGTGATTTTTTGCCGTTTTTTTAAGTACGCGAGTCCGACTCGTGCGCGAGTCCGACTCTCACTTGGCCGGTTTTTTTTACTGCTTAATGCGAAGCAGCGCACCAGGTTAAAAGGGACTTGTGATGCCCATGATATCATATTATTTTTATTATTTTACAAACAAATAAAAAATATATGCCTTTGAAACAAAGCGTAATAACTGTCACAAACCTTATCAGACAATTACTATGATATTGCAAAAATTGTAAAAAACATTGGACTCATATTTTTTTCCATTTTTACATTTCATGAAGGTATATCATTTTCTTAAATTGCTTTCCATTATTTAATTAAATGTATGTATATCACCGTACTGTGGTTGACTGCCAATTTCACTCAGCATACTCACTCACTCAGTCTGTTTACTCGTATTTTCACACGTAATCTGCGCGGACTAATCCTTCTCAACCTCAATTTGTATAAATAAATAACGAGAAATCCCAATTTATAGTAAACGGAACAATTCAAGTGGAAAAACATGTTTTAAAAGTTTGCAATTAACATTATTCTTCTACACTGAGGGATAAAACGACTTCCCCTTTGTATGTAATTTTATTAAAGGTGACGGAAGGGAAGTGCCGTGGTGTAGCTATGGTGACTACGGTTTTTTTTAAAAAATATCACTAAATTATAGCTTGTTCAATGTTCTTTTATAAAAATAATAACTTGCGCCGTCGTAGTGTCTGCAGAACAACTACCACCGCCGTAATATTTGCACTGTGGCACCCCCATAAGGATAGGTCATAGTATACCATGACATCGAAATTCTGAAACTCCGATTTTCGACTGAAAATGGATCCAATGATGGCAGAACACCGAGATACTGTGGTTTTAGTATGGGTGATTTTTAAGTCTAGGCCCAAATTTGCCGTTTCTATCTTGACCACGGTCTACTGAACTCGGTTTAATTGTATCAATTTTGTAAATTTGATCTCAGTTTAGCTCGTGAACTAGGATTAAGTTGAACTGATCGTGTTCAGGTTTAACGGTGAATTTGGACCTAAGTCGTTTCTAATGTTTTATTGATACAAGAGATACAAGACTATAAATATAAAAATAAAAGTATTAGCCCATAATGTCCCACTGCTGGGCAAAGGCCTCTCATCTCACCGAAGATATCAATACAGTGAGGAAGATTAGGCATAATCACCAGGCATGCCTAATGCGGGTTGGTGATCTCAAACCCGAAGTATGTTTCAAAAGTAGGAAACATGTTTTCTCTCGACCCGGGAATAGAACCCGAGACCTCAGTACACATGCCAGTAGACCACAGAGGCGTTTGGGGCTTATCATTTATAATGTTATGTTAATACAAGAATATAAATACAAGTTAATCCAATTGAATTTCTCAACTTACTTACATTGTTGCATTCGATTATCTCGTTCTGTCGACAGAGTGGTCGATAAACTAAACTGCATGTTAGCTTGATCTGAAGTTACGACTTCTTTACAAAAGGGTTAACTATTTGAATGTAGAAAATGTTTCTAGAGTTAGAGTTCTTTACGAGAGCAATCACTTTTCTATTTTACACCAATCTGGTTCTAAAATTAATAATAGTTCGAATAGAACTTGCTCAAACGTACCAAATACTAGCAACATTCGCGGTTTCCCCTGCGTTGTATCCTATATGTTTTTTCAGACACCAATCTTACTTTGTGCCATTTTCTATCTATATATAAATATACTCGGACCCGGACAAATTCACACACGGTTTATTAGACCCAAAGTAAGCTGTACCAACGGGCTTGTCTATTTCTTGCATGTGATACTTACTCAATGTATTTTTAAACCCTAACCCAAAAAAAGCATAATAATTGAAATCGTATACGAGCATTCTAAAAATACCAATCATATCATTAAACACAAACATAAATGATAGAAAAAAATACGGACAGAAATTAGTCTGCGTTACTCATCCATTAAATATGCTGTTTGTCTACGTACATACACTACGTATTAAGATATCAATGGATATTGCTAATACTCATTAAAATTCAGTTCAATTCAAACATCAAGATCAAAGCATCGTTCTGGCAACATCCACTAACAAACAATAAAATAATTCAACATGCAACGTGAATAATTGCTTTAGTTATTCAAATTAAATATAGACTTCAAAATTTGGCTCATCACTTACGTTTAGCCTTCAAGGATTTACGACACAAGACTTCGCAGTGCAGTTTATACAACGCTATCAACTGTTTGCAGTTTGATCCAGTTGACATTTACGTTCATTTAAGTAAACTCATTTACTCAGACGTCAAAGCACTTACCCTATTTATTATACGTCCGTATAGACTTGCAATCAAACTTTATTTCATTCTTTATTTAAACGTATCCTCGCGGTTGCTTAAAAATATATCTGGATTCAAAATTTAACAATGCTCTTTGTTTTATATTGAAATAACATTAACCGAATGTTTTCATATTAGACAGCTAGTATTGTTATTACGAATGTATTAATATTGGGTCTTAGTGTTTTAAATCTGTTCATTAGGACATGTTCTCCTGTTCGATACAGACTTATAAAGTCAGGAGCATATTGTAAATATTAAGTATATTTTTCGAAAAATTATACCTTTTTCATTTTATACTTATATATAAAAAATAACAAATGTGAAAATCATAAATCAAGTGCCGCAGAGATTATAGTGTGTAAATCATTATCTACGCCGAGAATATTATCTATGATACATATTGACAAGAACAACATGGTGGCTGCTTCCGGTCTACTTTTGTTTTGGATGATTTTGGTAAGTCTTGTCTATAGCTTGTGTTGATCTAACCTAATTTTTTTGGTCATGGTTAATGAGTAGGTACAAATTCTTGCTATACTTGACACCTACTAATAAAACATTTTTTTATTAAGTTAAAAAATGTTACTTGTACGCATAATGTAAAGAGAAATAAACTTAGTATATTTGAACCAGAATTTCTAAGCGTCCAAATTACTCAGAACCTGGCAAAAATCTCGGCCAAAGTAAATAATAGTTTATGTAACAATCTTTAAGACAGTTGTACAATGATTAATATGTAAAATATAACCTGTAAAATTTAGCCTGTAATATCCTATTACTGGGTAAAAGCTTCTCACCTTACCGATGATAACAGTACAGTGAGGACGATTAGGTGATGCTAGTAATAATGTTAATTTGTATATTACCAATAAATTAAATTAAATTCAGAAAATAACTACGTACTAGAATACACATCAAAAGATCAAAACTGGTTCACTTCAACCGCCTACTACAAACTCGTAAAGATTTTAATTCAACTAACATAAGAGACAAATGTAAGCAGTCAGTGCCTAGTTAACTTGGAATTTATTACATTTGTTAAGATTTATAAACGATATTGTCCAATGAGCGGAGTGATTTAACTAATGCAGTCCGAGAAAGGAGGTTAGAATTAATTGATTTATAAGAACACATTACGACCAATTAAACTTATATGGACGTGTCCCAGGCGCCGCCTTTATTATGTAAACCCACTGACTTACATTATTCGAACAGTCACTCAATGTGACATACGATATTTGTTAGAAAAGATTGAATTTAGAATGTTGAAGCTTTAGTTTGTCCTGAGTCATCGTTTGCTATTCCTCGGGCACTACTATAAGGTTTTATTCGGTCTCATTTTACCAATTCGATTTTTGAATTATTTTAAATATCATAAATGTCAGATAAATTACGTGTCAATATGCCTTCATATCTATACTAATATTATAAAGCTGAAGAGTTTGTTTTGTTTGTTTGTTTGTTTGTTTGTTTGTTTGTTTGTTTGTTTAAACGCGCTAATCTCAGAAACTACTGAACCGATTTGAATAATTCTTTCACTGTTAGATAGTCTATTTATCGAGGAAGGCTATAGGCTACATTTTATCCCGGATTTCCTACGGGAACGGGCACAAGGCGGGTAAAACCGCGGGGCGCTGCTAGTCCTTCATATATATCCTTTGACATTTATTTCTTACTGACGCTTTTAACATCTACCGTACGAATTTTAAGAAAAGTACGTTTATCGTCATTATTTAATGAAAATAAGGTCAACCACATTCCACAAATAAATTTTAGGGAATCATTAGTATCTTCCACAGAAAAGTGTCTTACAAAATGATTAAATCCCGTGGAAAGACTATTAAATACAAATGTTCCGAAACACACGAGAGTTCAAAGCAAAGCTGTCAACCGTCCAAGAGCAACGGTGTGATTCATTAACGCACACTTAATCCTAATTAATAGCCTATTAGTACACCTATTCAATTACAACTTGTTTAATTTATCTATCTGTTAAAATTAAAATTTATGCGCCGTGTAATAGATCAGCGCTTAGCCACCATAACGACGTGTTATCAGATATTTTATTAGTTTATAAAAAGCTTAAGAAACTATTAACAAACCATTTGAATTCTTCATAAATTTTAATGAGAACTTAGTTTATTGATTCTTACTTATTAATATACGGAAACTGAGTGAGTAACTGTACGAAATATTTCGTTTTATTGCCTTAATGTTATGGCGTCGTAAAGTTTTTGGCAATGGGTGAAATATTTTGGTGAATCGTAGAGAATATTTTTACCGCAATATTGTTGGATTGGCGCCTTTTTGGCATACATTATGATGATTTGTTGAATGGCTAGTGAACTCTGCCTATTGATTTGCAAATAAAGCCTTCATAGTAGACATTTAATGGGACCAAGATTAATAAATGTTGCCGATGGCGACAGTTTAGATTTGAATAATTAATTTATTTTGAGTTTTATTTTATTATACAGAATAGTAAGTATTCTTAAAAAAATATTTCGCTATGTATTTTATTTGAAACAAAGACATAAAACCAATTAAAATTATTGCGAATCTTTAATGCATTATTAACATAAATAATTTTAATTATACTGTGATAAAAATACACAGTTTTGTGAGGGCAGAACGGGTTTCCTACTGAATCATATATTAGAATGACTTTTTTAAATTTAAAATTCGATAAAACTTATTTTAACACGACTAGGGAACTGATACCCATTTTATAAGTCTTGTATGAGCTTTTATGTTGAAATATACCTTAATGAGTTTATTTATTAATACAGGATAATAATTGTGTCTCAGTTTAAATTATACTTCTTGTAAAATAATCCTTTTTCAAACGGACTATTCATTTTGTAAGCACTTGAAAGCATTCGAGAATACACATTTTATATGCGAAGTTGAAATTGTGTTAATAAGTAATGACTCAATAATCAATTCACTTTATATTCGCTGGAAGCGTAAAGTATTCATTTTTACCTCAACTAGTACATTAAAATATATATTTTATATCTTTCACTATCAGCTTCAAAGAATAAACTTGTTCATTTTACAGTTAAAAGTCTGTTAAGTTACTTTAGATTTTTGCTCTTATTTTCGAGGTTAAAATTATATGCAAACGATATTTTAAGATAGAAGTCTCCTTCTAATCAACAGCTAGCAACTACTATTTGTATTTAAACAGTAAACATAGTAATTTATGTATCAAGTTCCGTTTGATAGCTTGTAATAATCCGTTGGAATATGTTGGGATATGAAATGTTTAATCCTCTTGTAACATTACATCTTACGGTTAAGTAAAGTCGAGTGTGCAGACATGTTAATCACACTCGCTTTGATATGCTTGACGTGGAGTGAAATATAATTTCAGTTTGATGTTGGATTTACATCGTTCAAATACGATGAATTTCTCTATAATTTATCAACAAATAACATTTGCTATAATATGTTACTAGCAGCGACCCGCGGTTTCACCCGCGTTATACCCGTTCCCTCAGGAATTTCGCGATAAAAAGTAGCCTATGTCCTTTCTCAGGCTCTGGACTAACTGTAACACATTTCATTCAAATCGGTTCAGTAGTTTTGGCGTGAAAGCGTAACAGACAGACAGAGTTACTTTCGCATTTATAACATTAGATATGATTAGTTAGGATTACATGTTTCTTTGTCCATGATATTCTGTTATAAAAGGAACATGGGTCGATTGTGTTACTCCTTCCTTTGAAAATGGTTTTTTATGATATTTGGCGGGTCAGTTTTAAAACGCCGATGATCCCAATGTTTCAGTCAAGTACTTACTAAAGTTAACGAACCGATTCCAACCGATTCAAAACATCTGAACACATTTAATTTTGGAATCTTAGAGTGTTGAGGTGTTATGTGACACTAAAAGTGTTTATCAACTTTTCTCGTTGTCTGTACATTTTGCGTTACCATTAAGGTAATGAACAGGCGTTTTATATCGGACTCATATTTTGCACACGGTAAGCTTGAAAACTATGTTAGCTTATACATGATTCACGTTAAGATACCACGGTGTGGGTAAACAGTATTTTTATATAAAGAACGCATAATTATAGTGTGAGAGCTAATATTGAATTTTATTTTTAATGCTCCTTGCCGTCAATGTTGGTTTGAGGCGTTTGGCTTTGATAGTAGGTATATTTCTCCCTTTTGTACTGATAGGTTTGCAGTTGCACTTCCAATTATGAATTTCCCCCGCTTCTTTGGAACTGTGCTATGAAATTATATAAGTCTAGTTATCTTAATATGGCATTTAGTTGTAAAGAGATGAAGACGGTTTTAGACATTTTTAAACAATAAGACGTTGACAGGCATCGTACCGTATATTAACATATAGTTCATTGTTACCAATATCGCTGTTCCGACGGCGACAAACCGTGGACTCGTAAACATTTCACAGTAGCTGGATTGTGACGTGTTTTCGGCATGTCTCAATAAGTTTGGGAGTTAATGAAGTTGAGACAGAAGAAGGCAATGATATCATATTGTGTTTCATTCATATTACTTACCGATACATATCTCTTTATTATTTTAAGATCTTTCATGTTGCGGTATTTTACTATTATAGGAAGTCTGATGAATGCAATGCAATAAAAAATCTTACACTTAAAGTAAATTATACACTATTAACTCTCTGTTTAATGTAAAGAAAAAAAATGCTCGTCGCGCAGACGTCGTCTATACATATAGCACTGGAAACCCTCTGAAGAGTGATGTGTGATGTGTCGATTCGATGTAACGATTTTAAATAAATCGTTTTTTTTCAGACACATCACACAACACCCAATAATAAAAGTAAAATAAATATGAGGTTCAATAAAATTATATAATAAGTTGAAAATATAAAATATATATGTATAATAGAAATGCCACTATCGGCCCCATCCAAGTCGGGGTCGAGCTGCTCGAACTACGCCATGAGTTTCAATGCCATAACCTTTGTCACAGATCGTGGGACGGGAGACAGTGCTGGCAAGTCCTGGGTCTCATGAGCTACGCTGCGGCCGTCGGCTGGTTTCTGGGCTGTTCTCCAGGCCGCGACTGCCTCTGGGCTACTCGTACGTCACCACCGTGCCGAGAGGCGCTTGTCGACTCAACGTATCCGAGATACTGCCTAGCGATAATTATATAGGTAAAGAACTTACTTACCAAGAACCCACTCTTCATTCATATCGAGTAGGTTAGTTGCCAACCCTGGTGTCGGAGTTTTTTAGACTACCTAAAGGCCTCCAACATGGACGATTGAATCAACCGGGACCGACTGCTTAACGTGCCCTCCGAAGCACGGTAGCGCTCAAATAGAAAATGCCTCTATCGACCAATCCAAGTAGGGGCCAATTTCTGTAAATGGTACTAATATAACTATAGATGAAGAGTTTGCCTTTTGTTTGGATGTGATAATCTCCGAAACTGCCTGTTGGGTTAAAACAATATTTTGAGTAAGATATCCGCAGGTACGCGAAATTTGATTTAGGTATTGAATACATCTGAATCAACACCATTTATCACTTATGGCCTCTCGGTTCGCCCACTTTAATGCTAACCTTGTCTTTGACGTGCATTATGCAAAATCAATTCCCAACATCTCTGATGTGTGGTTTACAATATCTAACTCGGAGAATGATGAATCTATGACCATTCAATAGAAAATATATTGCTGCAAACGTCTTAAACAAAACTATTTCAATTTAGTAATTTATGTGTCTATTTTAGCTCTGAAAATATCAAATGGATCCTATATAATAAACGGCGATTTTGCTGTGAGTATACCAGGCAATTATGACGCGGCAGGAGCCCGTTTTGTCTACAGTCGAGCGGCTGGTGTTGATAAAATATTTGCCTACGGGCCATTACTTCAGCCTATTGATATCATGGTGAGTCAACTTCCTATTCACTGTTCAGCAATCGTTGTTAACCGTTCTTTAAATAATGCTATGTTTTCAGATATTGTACACAGAACCTAATCCGAGCATCACGTATGAATATTTTGTACAATCATTGGATTCTCAAGATGAGACGGAGACTTTGCGGGCAGATGCTCCCGAGAGTCCGGTGGCCGCTACTGAGCACAGCAGGAGACATCACATCTCCTTCATCTTCAAATCTACTGGATCTTCTGCACGACCTGATGTGTTTGGAGTAGAGTTCGACGGCGATTCTAATAAGGATGTAGATGATAGCCCCACCGGGGGAAGAAAGTTCTCTTGGAAAGTGATGGGGTATACGCAGTGCTCTCGATCGTGTGGAGGTGGAATTCAGGTACTTTTCAGAATATTTTCTTAGTACTTATCTATTTCCTCACAAATCAGTTATTTTCTCCATTACTATATAGTATTCAAGGATTTAAGCTTCATTCATACTATTACTGAGCACACTCTTCTCTTACACTAGACAATAAATATGTACTGAATATGATATGCTATTTTGCGTTAAAAAAATAATAAAACGGTTTTATTCATACAAATCAATCAAAAATAACAACGATCCCTTCACTACCAGCTAGCAAAATACCGCTGCGTAGAAGCGATACCCTCTGAAGGAGATAGAGAGGTGTCGTCCATCCATTGCTCGGGCCCATCCCCCCCACCCCGACGCCGGCGCTGCGGCGCCGGGCCGTGCGCGCCGCGCTGGCGCTCCGCCACCTGGAGCCCCTGCCCGCAGTGCGGACCTGCTAACAGGACCAGGATCGTGGGCTGTGTGCAGGACCACTCCAGAGGAATTACTAAGGTACTCTATCTACGAGGATTACAAACGTATCTTTGATGCTACTTAAGTAACTGTATGTATGATCACACTTCAGTTCATTGATTCCTAAAAAAATAACAACTACTCTGCATACAGAGCATCCAAAGTTGACAAATACTGTAAATATTATAAAGAGTCAACTTGAATTGGTCTGCTTACATTCTGTTCCTTTTTCAGATCAGTGACCAAAAATGCCCACCACAGAAACCAGTGACCTTCGAAAAGTGTAACATTCCCGACTGCAAGGGGACCGACAATTATGGCGTCAGATACGTGGAGCCAAAGCGATCGAAGCCAATTGAACTCACGGAGTCGTTCCGATATGGCCCAGAGTACTCTGTGGCTGCCAACTCCACTTATTTTGATATCGGACCAGAGTATACGTTCAGCGCGGCTGGGGGCTGGCTTTATACTGAATGGTCTGAGGTAAGTTAGGTCTGGAAAATTTGGGAACATATTTGATTCTTATAGATAGACGCCAGTAATTATTACGGCGATTGCTGAAAAACCACAAGACATAAATAGGGATATAGGGATAGGTTATTTTAAATGTGAGTAGGGTAAACGTTAATTTTATTCACACATTTTAATCCTTAGGTATGCCAAAAAATCCGTTACGTTAAAAGATATAAGCCGTTAAGAGTTTCATCCTTCAATTTCATATTCTTCATCTCCCTTTTACGTACTAATGACGCCTTATTGTTGTGGTGGACAAAACACAAAAGGACGAAGATGCGGAAGACGGAAAGACAAAACTCTAAGTGTACATCCTGTGATTACATCTTCGACTTCAAATTTCCTTCTGCCTATTGTGCGTTATCTCGTCATCCCCAGTGCACGGGGTGGTGCGTGGGCGGCGGCGTGCAGACGCGCGTGGTGCGCTGCGCCGACCCGTCGGGCTGCGCGCCGCGCCGCGCGCCCGACACCGCCCGGCCCTGCGCGCTGCCCGCCGCCTGCGAGCCGCTCGAGGGGCAGTGGTTCACTGGTGAGACTACTTCTAACTGACCGGACTGGATAACTGACTGACTGACTTATCTGGACTGGCTAATCTTCTTTTCTTATCATTAAAATAACTAAATTGCACATTTTTATGGAAGTCTTGGTAGCCTTTCATCGTCTCCAAAGTTTTATCTAACTTTACTGCGCCTCATACGACTAAAAGAGACAGGCCTAATCTACAATAATCTGTGGTTAGCCAACTAATTTGCACGCTCTTGGTTATGATCTTTGCGAAGAGCTTAGTTTTGGAACGAATACTAGAAATAATCCCAATACCTTTTTAACGTGTCTATTTTTCAAGTATATTTTCTTGCAGGCGATTGGTCCGAATGTTCCTCACCTTGCAACGGAAAGCAAATCCGTGGAGTTCTTTGTGTGGGAGGAACTGGAAGACATCTGAGAGACTCGGCGTGTAAAGAAGTGCGCCCGTCGAACGAGAGAGAGTGTGCGAGTGAGGACTGCGAGCCAACGTGGTTCATGAGCGATTGGGGCAAGGTTTGTGCCAACTTTGTTGATTTTTTTATCTTGAATACGTAATACGATATATATAACTGTGAACAAAAGCATTTAATGAACATTATCCATTAAATTGTTGATTTTGCTACTCGGTTACAACATGTAGATCTTACGAGTCGTATCGTGTTCCATCGGTCTTCTTCTTCAAGTCTCAAGATATATATATATTTAAATATAGCTATTGCCCGCGACTTCGTCTGCGTGGAAAATCCTTTATATATGATAGCATTTCTACACGAAAATCTATACCCTTATGGGGATCTCCTGTGTGTTCTATCAGTTCAAGTTGATTTTTAATTTCATTTTATCACGATAAGGAATAATATTGGTTCATTTTATTTTATATGTGATATGATGTGATGTAATGATGCGATTCTTTAGATTGATATTTTTTTTTAATTTGTGAGCCGATTCAAACAAAACAAAGACTAAATGTTAATCCCAGCAAATCACAATGCATTAGTGAAAACCGCATTCATTTCGGTTAAGCCGTTTCTGAGATTAGCGCGCACAAATGTACAGACAAACAGACAAAAAACATTGTTTTGGACTCTATTGCGTTCATAAAGCCCCCTTATGCACAGACAGCGAACATTTACAATTTAATTATATATATATTGATTGATGATTAGTGATGGAATGAGACCGGTGCGATGGCTTTGCATATGGATGCCTGCAGGTCTTGGTAAGAGCAAGGATTTGGATAACCCGAACTTATACATCTGCATGTCTGTCCGTTTGTTTTTACAGTTGGCACGACTAACAATAGTGATGATCTTGTGTCGGCACATCCAAAATCTTGTACCATTAATCACACTCCACCGCATAACTCAAGAAATGAAATTAATCGACGTCTTAAAACCGATACATAATGACCTAATTAGCGACAGCCATAATGTTAAGACGCCCACTGGTACGAGTTAGACAAATGCGCTTGTTAAAATATTGACAAAGATGGCCTTTTTTCGACACCTGATTAGTTTTAACAATATTTATTCAGCTAATTGGACGTGTATTTATTGGATTGATTAAATTATTTTGGACGTTTTTCTGGTAACAAAGGTTTCAAGAATTCATTTGAATATTTAATCTTCTATAATTCAAGATTCAATAAATTATGGATCGAGTGTGTCAACGATAAATTGTGAACGTTTAGCAAATGCTGTGATTATTTGGTACTTTTGATGCTTTCCACTCATGTTGTTGTTGTATTTAGTACTAGCAGCGCCCTGCGGTTTTACCCGCGTTGTGCCCGTTCCCGTGGGAATTGCGTGATGAAAAATAATCCTGAGTAATCACAGACAAACAAACTTACAAATTTTACCTCTTTATAATATTAGTAAAGATTAGTGAAATCTCTAGCTCTGCAGCGCATTTGAAAAGTCATAAGTACTTAATATAAGTCAAAAGCACAAGATAATACTAGTTGATCTAGATGAATGTTCTAGGCATTATGTCACAGCCTAGATTAGACTGGAATGTGATGGAATTCATATGATTCCGGCGATTCCCGAAATAACCAAGGTAACATAGTTTTATAGCACTTAATGCGAGCCAGAGTAATGAGGCAATAAGACTAAGGATTAACTGCAACAATCTTAGAAAGGATCGTAAACTTTCTATCATACATTATAATAAAGATTTAGCTTGTTGCTAGGATGTTTCCGTTTATTTTATTGTCATAACCAATTATCAACACTTCTTCTTATTTTAGGGTTTTCATACTCAAAGGTTTGCCAATACTACGTGGAGGAGGTGGAATTAGTTTGGTATTACGAGTATGTAATCTAACTGATACTAAACCAATAAAAACACAGTGAAAAAAAATCTCACAGACTGACTTCAGCCAACTTAATAAGAATTTAAAAAACCTTTGGGAGACTAATTAAAATTTCAATTTCCCGGGCTAATACAGGTTATACAGGCGGCAACTGAAAATCAGCGCTGTGCGGACTCCATCCCGTAAAGCAACAGCTGAGTTGCAGCCAAGTGCCTTGTATTTTTGTCTTTTTGTACCTGATTTCATTTTTGCCAATGAACTTCTTTTATTCTTATTCATTAAATTGAAAATCTTTTCTACCCATAGTGCATAAGCAATTGCACTGGCAAGCCGTTTGGCGTCAGCCGGCGGTCGGTAGTGTGCGCACGCGGCGGCATGAGCGACGCGCCCGTCAACGAGGCGGAGTGCGCCGCCGCGACGCGCCCGCAGGCCTCACGCGACTGCGTGCCGCTCTGCGCCTCCCACATGACACAACCACCCGAGTTTATTGTCGGTGAGTGGACTACAAGTGTTACTGACATTGGTATTATTGTATGTTTAAAATAAAATATAAATAACCGAACAAATTCATACACGGTTAATTAGACCCAAAGTAAACTCTAAGCTTGTATTAAGGAATCTTACTCACTGATACTACTACATATACATACATAAATAGAAAAGAACATAAAATTGACACCCAGTCGTTGTCACCAAAAACTGTCTTCACATATCGTTGACTCCGGGCGGGAATCGAAGCCGTAACCCCCGACACAGTAAGCGGTCTTACTGCCACTGTGCCAACGGACTTTTTAAATGTTTGTGATACTAAATGGGACTCAACTGAAGGAGGTCCGAAGTTCCGGAAGAAACAGATCCAATGGGTAGAGTGTGTAGAGTTTATTGTAGATGAGCAGTACTAGGCAATCTAAGAAAATATGTATGTAAGGGATCATAGGTAGAGTATAGAAGGCTGCACGCCACCGTTACAGTGCGTCCACACTGAATGCGCGGTGGCTTACGCGGTGGCTTACGCGGCGGCGGGCGCGACAGCGGTGGCGGAGGTGGCCACACTGAGGCGCGAGCTCTAGTAGCGATCAGACGTATATCAGGGGTTGCAAACAATCTTCGATCAACAATACACAACTAGATTTCGGGTCGGCGCAAATAATACGTCTAGGTGCTTAGCGCCTCATTTATTCAAAAGTTGCAAAATTAATGGCCGGAAAAACAATTTAACGGCCGGAGTGTCTTACTTTCGGTAAGTACATGTAGAATAAGTTATTATGTTAAGCTAACTAATAAATAATATCAAATTTTGAAAAATAATACTGTTTTGAAGTCACCGATACAAATGTTTGGCCAACGTTGGCGCAAAATTTTGTGAAACAGAATAGCAAATCCATGGAGTAGATTTGTATTGAAGTAATAATTTATTTGTTACCAAAAATTCCGGGGAGCGAAATCCGAAAATATTGAACGCGCTAAGCACCTAGACGTATTATTTGCGCTGACCCGAAATCTAGTTGTGTATTGTTGATCGAAGCCATTTTACGTCAAAACGCCGAGCGGTAAGACCGAAGGTTTGATACACCTGCCGCCCGCTTGTTAAGTCGCTCGCCGCCTAGGCCCGTACTGTGGCCAAAACACGCGGATCGGTGCGTTTGAAACCACCGCGCGCTGAATCGCTCGCTCTTGTCGCGCTAGGCTTCCGCCTTAGTCACTTCAGTATGGACACAGACGCGCGTTTCATACGTTTGATATTTCGCGCCCGCCGTCGCAACCGCGCTAGGCCCGCAGTATGGACGCACACTTAGGCTCTCAGACCATCCAAGTTTATTGTAGCGGGACTAATCAATGCTGGGACGTAGGAAACAGATCCAATGGCTAGTATATAGTGTTGCACGTTTCGGTCGATCTTAGACTACACCCGTACATTCGTTGCACCGTGCCATCCCCGTAGAACTATAATAACTACTTGCTAATAATAATGCTGGTGACATAATGGTTTTCATTTATATATACATTTTTCCCTTGACAGAGTCTCAAAGGTCATCAATCTCCGATACAACTACACCTTTCACTACAACTACCACCACCCATAAAGAAGAAATAATGTCTATTGAAGTTCGACCTGCTAATAAGAAGGGTAAGTTTTACAAACAAACAGCCTTATCCCTACAGAACCTTTACTCATTTTTGTATGTAAAAAAATTGGGTTATTCTGGAAACTTAATCTCTAATATATAAAATTCTCGTGTCACAATGTTCGTTCCCGTACTCCTCCGAAACGGCTTGACCGATTCTCATGAAATTTTGTGTACATATCGGGTAGGCCTGAGAATCGGACAACATCTATTTTTCATCCCGAAATTCCCGCGGGAACGGGTACCGTGGTTGAACTCCTCTGAAACGGCTCGACCGATTCTCATGAAACTTTGTGTGCATATCGGGTAGGTCTGAGAATCGCACAACATCTATTTTTCATCCCGAAATTCCCGCGGGAACGGGTACAACGCGGGTGAAACCGCGGGGCGCAGCTAGTATCAAGCTAAACTTTCTTTAAGATTCTACTTCTGCGATATTGGTGAAATGGTGATATTTGACTCAGATGCGTCAATTGCTTCCGTGATAGATTTTTAACCGACTTAAAAAATGGAAGAGATTTTTCAATCACTCTACCTATTACAAAAAACCGCATCAAAATCCGTTGCGTACTTTTAAAGATTTAAGCATACAGACAGACAAACAGTGTGACAGACACGAAAAAGAGACGACTTTATTTTATACTATGTAGTGATAATTTGACGTGTAACGTATGAAAAATTACCGCGTACGTAGTTATGTGTCGATTTATTGGAGGTCTCTGAGTGCGGTAGTTGTAAGTTTCAGCCACATATTCATATTTATTTTTTCTATTCGTATTAAAATCATAATCGTAATTTTGTCCAGGATGTAAAGACAAACTTCCGAACTGTTTCCTCGCCGTACAAGCTCGTCTCTGCCACTACAGCTACTACATACAGAACTGTTGCCATTCCTGCAAAGGTAAATAACTAACAAACCCGCATTTCTCATCAAAACGACTATCGCATTAAAATTTCACTCATTTATACCATACATTGAAAACTTTGAGGTAATTTTGAGGAAAGCTGCCTACAAATAGTTGCTTTCATCGTAAAAATGCTTAATCAGTGTGATATAAGTTTAAGTGCTGCCTAAACTGCCTTATTTAATGAATGTATAAGATATCATGACTCAATACTATGAAATTCTAATAGGTATTTAGTTCTATTGTACTGTAAATACAATTAGGCTCTTTGAAAAAGTGATAAATAAAATAACGTAGTTTTGTATTTATTTGTTTTATTTATTCCTTTTATACTATAACTTAATCTAGTTTTATTAAATTATTTTTTGATGATGTATATATATGAACAATAGATATTAGGTATCTTCTTTATACTTAAGGTAAAGGCATGGTAAAGGATCACCAGTTTAGTAACAAGTATAGTAGATCCCATCAAAAACATTCTGTAAAAAACTAGCCAAGTCTCGATGAAGCTGCTTGTTTATCTCTAAAAAGTAATGAAATCTAGACAAAGTCGCGCCAAGTTTAAGGTTCCTTACTGCGATTTCTTTATTATTTATAGTTAATGTTGTGTGACTTGGCCGTTGACTTGTACCCATCATCGTATAAAAAATGTTCAAAGTATATTCTCAACAAACATTCATACAACGCAATCCTCTGTGTAAAAATGTGTTGAACATTCACCTTTATATTTGAATTTACAACAAGGGTACGGCCAAGTCACACAACATTAACTATGGAGCCGCGCGGTAAGAGCATTCATATGACGCGAGTGCGGGTCAAAGCGCGGTGCGCGGTATCGGTACCGCGCGGAACCGCGCGTTCATGTAGGCGGTACTAGGTATTTATTGCGATCGAGTACCGCGCGGTCGAATGTTCCGCGCGGCCATCTGAACTTAGCCATAATGTGCATCATGGTCCTCGTCTTAATCCTGTCAATATTATCTAGTTTAACGTACCGACAGCATGGTAGATTTGAGTTAACGGAGAAAAATCATTCGATGATTCGCAGTAAGGTATGTCAAAGGGATATGAACAGTAAAATTGTCGTCAGGACTAATAGAAGACGCGTGTTTATGCGTGGTCTATTACTCGTTACAACTACAATGAATCGGGGGCCTTCTGATGGTGGCCAACCCTGTTAGCGTAGTGTATACCCGGAATTTTAATTCGATTCCAGATTTGACAATTTCAGTGTTGCAACATTATGACAAGTACTAAATAGTGACGTTGCGAAATTATTCGATATGGAAATGGAATATTGCCGGATCGATTCTTCTCGTTTATAATTTTACTCTCGTAAACTAAGTATATCAGGAAATTAAATATTTCTGAACCGATAATTTAGTTTTGACGATTAATTAACGATCTGAGACTTTTCTTTTATAATTGTGTGTGAAATAAATAAAAAAATGTGATCATGAAGGAACATGACAAATAAAACAGATAGATGTATTATGGTAATAATTTATTTTATAAATTGTCGCCGTCATCGCTATCGCTGTTACTTTCTGTAACATTTATTATAAATGTGTCTGTGATATTGTCAATTAACATATCTTTGACAACATGGGATACGCATTTAGACCATTCGGTAGCTAATGTCAAATCTGGAATCGAATTAAAATTCCGCGGATACAAAATATCGATTCGCAATTAAATAAGATATTCGTATCACTACACTACACTAATAGATGTGGTATCATTATTTCACAAAATGACAGTAGCTAATGTCAAATCTGGAATCTAATTAAAATTCAGAGTATAGTATAGTATAAAATATGACGTATTAGTAAAACATTGTAGATTTACTTCACTACCAATTTGAAAACTCAAATTCTTAGAAGTAAGTAGTCTACCGGGAATAATACAGTTTCTCGAAAATCCTATCGCAATATAGGTGTTCGAGCAATGATAAGGTTTTGTACGTAGGTGATAAGAACTAGTTTTAAATACTTTAATAATAACCTTTGAATAGCAAAACCCACTTAAATTAAGAATAAACAATATTTGTTTAAAAACGAGATGGAAAAAATTTCAAACAAAGAACTTAAAAGAAACTCCCTCAAGCCCATACCATTTTGACAAATGCTTCCTAATTTAAATGGTTTTGCAGTATTCGATAGATAGACTATTCTTAAGAACTACTCTACCTAGGGAATCGTACAGATTGAATGAGTTTATGGTCGGCGAATTTTAAGTAAACAGTTTTTACTTAAAAATATTAAAACGGCCCTTTTAATAGACTACAGGGACTATCGGTAATGGTAAGTTCGCGTCATCATGCAGCTTGCAAACTCGCTCAATCTATACCACCTCCAAAGATATTTCTATTGACTAAACCTCCTAATAATCCTACTTACACTAGCCAATAGGACGCCAGCTAACGCCAACACGGACAAGGCTATACCATAGTTAGCATTATTATCTTCTAGAATATTGGTATAAAGAGAACTAGAAAATCCAAGACATAGTGTGATGAACGCAAACGTTATAGTAAGAGCGCCGAGTATACTGTAGAATGTTTCGTAAAATAGTGTTTTTGATAGATTTGAACAAATTATGTGTATCAGTCCTCCAAGCAGACTGCAGCACGTCAATACAAGAGCGCAGAGACCTGAAATGAAAGATATGATGATTAAAAATAAAGAGAAATATAGGAAAATCATTGTGGAATATTGGTACACCTAGTTTTGCTACTATGTCAGTTTTTTTACTAAGTATGTTTCCAAAAAAGAAAATGACTTCGGCAGTAAAAATATGTGAATTGAGAATAAGATAAATCAAATAACATCTGAACCTTGTCATTGTGAATTATTTATACTAAAAGACAATGATCTAAAAGAATATATCAAACAATATCATTATGATGTACCTACGAAAGTATTCAAACTATGTACGACGGAACAATACTGATCTCTATGACTAGAAGATTTTAAACATACCTTTTACCTAATAATTCAGTGCAAAAATTACTCACAAAAATAATAGATTTATTGCTATTGTTTGAGGACGTGATATACTTTCTATACTATTTTTCTTACCTATAACTCCATGGGTGTTATTAAACGGGTTCCCGCTGTCGTTTATTTTGATAGCTGATCCAGCTATAGCCATTATGGATCCTATGACTTGCAACACCCAGTGTATGTTCCTCTTTTGAGGGTATTTGAGAGTGCTGGCCCAGCCGGCGTGCGGCTGCATGGTCAGTATCGCTTGGCTCATCAAAATGACGTACTGGAAAAGTGGAAATCCCAAGTAATTAGTAACTCCAACCTCCTCAGTTGTCCTGTGTGCTCTTTCAGCTATACGGTTTAGGATCTGTTTTGAGCTACTGACAATTCCATTGAACTGGCATTGAACTGCTATTGAATTGGAAGAATTGAATTGCAGCTCTTGAGTACGAGGAAATGGAAACAATGTTTCAATCAAAAGACCACGTCGGAGGCCTTCTAAAAACTCTGACACCAGGGTTGGCCACTTAATTACTTTTTTATAGCCTTAGTATGGAGTCATGTTAGAGCACATGTAAGGCGTGGAAGCTAGGAGTAGAAGTGAGCACCGTTGCTGAAATAGGCTGGAGGACTATTATTATTAATTATTATGGCAGGACCTTATTTTTGGAGAGATAAACTAACTAGTACCCGTACAATTGGTACCCGATGACAAAGAATAATCAGACATATTGATAACTAATAGAATCTTTATGTAAACCAGTAGTTGCTATCGATGGCGTAGGATACTTACGATAGATTAAATAGAGCTACTGTTGGTTTGACAATCGAGATATCATCAATATTGTTATTATGTATGCTATCTATGATCATGTGCTATTGCGTCAATAAGTATCTAAGTCAGACACTTTCTTGTAGTAGATACAGATATATTTGTAATAGATGACTTTTACTAACTGGTTATCATGACAATTTCAAGTAATACAATAATTAGATTTGCTCATCCACTTTGTTAAAATAGAAACGTGCGCATTTGTGATATTCTATGAATTTTAAAATATTGCAGTAAAACGTGTTAACTAAGTTATATTAAAACAGCTTGATAGATTAGAAGAATGGCTCATTAAGGCTGTAAACATTCATACAGGCGCCTAATTTGTTAATACATAGGTCTGTTAAATCTCACAGGAAAGCGGGCAAACCACGAGCGCAGCAAGTAAATAATAAATACTCATAAAACACTTACCCCAGTAACACACAAATAGATATGTTGCTCAAAAGCCACGCTTCTATTATTACTCGGGTTTTCTCGTAATATATTAGCTGCTACAAATGCACAGATCGTGACACCACCCAGGAGAAGATGCGTAACTGTATTCACTATATTCATGAATATTACGAAGGAGTGGGAGACTTGAGATGGCTCTTTGTAAGCGTTGGATTCCATGACATGAGGGTTGTTGGGCCCAGAAGGCATTGGAGGGGGTGGCGGTGGGTTCATGGTCTTTTCAATCTATTTCCTTCTAAGAAGATCCAATAAAAGAATCCTTTCAAGGATTTTTTAATACACTATTTTACAATTTTTAGCTGCACTGTATAGTACGGCGCCTAAAACTTGAGTTACGAGATGAAAAATTCCAATGATAGTGTTATCGATATCTTATTGATAGATGCTGTTGATTATGAAACGGCCTAATCTTGGGTGAGATAAGATTTTGAAATATCAATATGAGAAGTAAACTTCGATATTGGTACACCTAGTTTTTGCGTAAAAATATGAACATTTTTTCGGTACATACTTAGCTTCAAATTATTGTTTTTTACTTTGATGACAGACACATAATTACTTATTGTACTATGTACTATGTCACTGTATAAACACTAGTTTATTTTTATGGGAAATGCTCACATGATTAAAAACCACGTACGATTGTATAAAAAATGTTTATTTATTACATACATCTACTTAATACTCCAATAACATTACTTTTACATAGATACTACATTATCCTCTCAAAGCATTATCTATTCTTTTAGCAGTACTCATCCAAAAGTCTAAAGCAACCAGTATAGTAAACACCCACGTTATACAAATAAGTGCTCCTATACACTCTTCGTTTTTAGCCCAAAACTTGAATGCTATCCCATGGAAAGCCGTTGAAAGACTAGCAGCGGATAAAAGTAAAGTAAGTACTCCGCAGAAGTAATGAATGAATTTCACCCAGAAACCGTATGACTTACTTATTTTGTAAGCGCGTTGAGCTAAAAATCCGTTCATTGCGCTTATTAATGTTGTTATTAAGGCGCACATTCCTGAAAGAAAGGGATTTACAAATTGAACAGAGTCTCTATATAAATATATTCCAATACCTACAAAATAGACGTGATAAAAGGTTCTGAAATGATATAATTGTTGGTGAAGATAATTTACTTTGCTTCAGAATTTAAACTGCATAGTAAGGAAGACATAACAGATATCTCATGTACAGGGCCAATACCACTAAGAGCGGATTGGACAAGGATTTCTAATTTGATTTAGCACCAGAATATATTAAAAAAACAAAAGATCGTTTAAAGTTGTGTTCTATTAAGTGTTTAATAAGTATTAAATAGTTCACTATTGAACAAATCTCTTTTGTTTATTAAATACATTTAAGTGCTAAATAGATTTAGGAATAACTGTTCAATCTGTTCTAAAAGTACTAGAAAGGACTTCTTGCTCCTCAATATCTATTTCTTTGCCCCAATATCTATTTATTTTCTTTCGATTTGGACTTGCGCTTCTTTTTTATTAGTTTCTTTGCGGATTTTCTGCCGGCTGTACAAGGTTAAGAGCAAATATTATGTTTTTGTGTAGCAAAATATTCCTACCTAAAGTTCCATGCGCGGTATCAAAGTGAGTATTTTTCTCCGACATGATCAATCCAGTGCCAGCAGCTACTAATATAGTAGCAATAATTTGAAGGCCAATGTGGAGTTGTCTTCTCAAACTCTTGTCCAGGAACATTGACCAGCTGTTGTACTTGGACAGTAAAACTATTCCTTGGCACATGAAGAATTGGTACTGAAAATTTAACATATATTTAAGTACCTCAGCTTAGTAAGTTCTGCTTGGGTTCTATGTTATGTTTGTAGTGTTTTGTTTAAGATGAGAGTTTTTGAGAAATATTCAAGTATTTGCACTCACACATGAACACAATGAAACATAATATGATACATAACACATGATGGAAAATGAATCGTATTCACTGATGCACATTGAACATAATATACACCTGGATAAATTCACCGTTAATTAAACCAAAGCAAAGTTGTAAACTTATATTATGAAAGCTAACAAACTGATACCAATACATACGCAATACTTCATATGAATATAATTATAATTGACACCCAGACTACGTGGCCAAGAACTATGCACATATTGTCCAAAAAATAAAAACATTCTTTGCATCCCTCCACTTTAGGTCACTGTACCTCATCACACTGAAAATTATAATTTATTCACACACAAATACCCACCCCTAAAACACACAATATAATATGCCAATGGTATTCATTCAAATTGTCCCCACTCAGGGCGAAAGATAAACAAATGAACACTGTTATACACATCAGCACATTAGTCACCAGATTTAAAATTAATCTTATAGTTTTGAACATAGAACTATCACCCATGGCTTTAGGGAAATCTTCTGTATACCCTGACATTGTTTCACTCTATTCCCTTCGGTACTAATAACCGATAATGCAACTGATACATCACTTTATAGTCCTCTTGAAGTTAATGGCCACTTAAATAACGAGGACTTTGATACGAGTTATGTGTGATTGATCACGTAAAATAAGCGCAATTAACCAGGTAGAGTACCTTTATCTTAATCATTAATTACATAACGAACTGTTTAAGGTGTCAGTGATGTTTCATAAGAACATGAGATAGGTTATTTACAAGATGTACGTAGTCTATATCTTCGTCTATACCTATTATCTTATTATAACTTCCCTTAACTTATATCTGACAAGATAAAGAGTATACTATACCCTCTTACCTATTATCTATATCTATATATATAAAAGAAAGTCGTGTTAGTTACACTATTTATAAATCGAGAACGGCTCAACCGATTTGGCTGAAAATTGGTGGGGAGGTAGCTTAGAACCAGGAGATGGATATACGATACTATTTATCCCGTATTTCCTACGGGAACGGGTGCGCTGCGAGTGAAGCTGCGGGGCGCTGCTAGAAGGTATACAAAAGGCAAACTTGACTGACTTATTGACTTATATATCAATTCTATAGCTTGATATCCACTTAAGGCAGTCTCAGGTTAAGCAGTCTCGATATAATAAGTATAAAATATATATCGTGTCGTAGCGTGCCTCAGGTTGAGGCAGTGTCTCCACTTCCGCAAGCTCGGGGCGAGGCAGTCGCTCGATCGAAGCTGCCTCTCTAGTAGGTAACCGTTTTATTAAGCTTGCTGGATGACAGCTTGTATACTCGCTTTGTGTGCAACGTGTAATGTAATTTTTAGCATTTTTTATGTGGGATTTTCGCTCAAATAAAATTCATAGCATTGTGTTTAAAGCTTATTATTTTTGTACAATGTTATACGCTTTACTGGTTAGACATTATACGGCAGTTATTTAGCAAAATTAAATATACATAATCATTGTGATGGTGGTACTAAATTATATAAATACTTAACAGCCAGTATATAAATGCACTATACATATAAATATATTATTTACATACATTAAATAACTTTACAATCTAGTGTACAATAAGTTAATTATGGCTTTTACACTCTCTTTGGGTACAAATATTCAGAGAAAAACAATGGAATAAAAATGTTCTACGCAAATTATACAATATTGTTTAAGCAAAGTAAAAAATCATTTGCGACGTATAGGTAATAAGCTTACTATGTAGGTACTTAACTTGATAAGGTAAGCGGATATACCTAATTATTACGCAGCACACACCCCATTCATAATGACAAACACACCCAGTATACAGAAAAATAAAACATAAATGATAAAACCTGTTATGTATAATTAGAGCTGTTCCGCGCGGTGGTTCTACCCGCGATCCATTAGATGGCGTTAGTGTGAAATTTTTGTAGTTCGCGCTTACATTAAGTATTTTCTAAATTTTAGAAGAGTTATGCTCATACATTTTGTTGGACAGAAAAAATCTCCTCTTTATAATTAGTGTTTATATGTTCTCTGAAAACTGTAATACGTCTTATACAAAACAAAAAGAAATGATTTTTCATAACATATATCTTTTATACATACATTTTATAAAAAGCCAATCAACTTACTGTACATTACATAAAAACATCTACTTATTAATGAATCATAAAATAAATTATGAACACTTTGTCATACTTTCTATCTAATATTAATAATCAAACTTTAATAAAACTAGATTTTATTTTCATAGAGGAATACTATTTTGTTCCTATTCTAACATAGCCTAGGTGGATAGCCTGCGAACACAGAAAGAATTCTAGATTTTGTTACATACAGGTTGTTTTACTCGAAAGTTAAATATTTTAACTTTAATTAAAGTTAACTTGTAAGTTCAAATTAAGATAAACAAATTCAATGTTATAAAACACCTGAACACTTAAAGATTTCTTAAACAAGTGTCGTGTCATGATGAAAATAATTTGCAAAAACAGTCAGTACCACAATTTTCCATAAGTAAGTGTAGGGCCACATCTGCGGAACGTACGGCGCCGAACCTTCCGCTAAATACGCTCGTAGTGTATTTCAAGTTATCTATGACACATCAGTACGCGGCGTAATTTCGACTGATGTGTCATAGAGCGGAAGGTTCGGCGCCGTACGTTCCGCAGATGTGGCGCTACACTAAGCTGAACGCGTGTTTTAAATGTATTTATTAACTTTTGTGGTTGATTGTCCGTACCTAATGTTAGGTACCATAGACTCTATTAATATGCAGTCTTCCGTTTTTAGGGTTCCGTAGCCAAATGGCAAAAACGGAACCCTTATAGATTCGTCATGTCTGTCTGTCTGTCTGTACGTCCGTCTGTCCGTATGTCACAGCCTTTTTTCTCCGAAACTATAAGAGCTATGTTGTTGAAACTTAGTGTGTAGATGTATTCTGTGAACCGCATTAATATTTTCACACTAAAATAGAAAAAAAATAAAATTTTAGGGGGGTCTCCCATACTTAGAAATGAAAAAAATTTTTTTTTTTTTCATCAAACCCATACGTGTGGGGTATCTATGGATAGGTCTTCAAAAATGGTATTGAGGTTTCTAATATCATTTTTTTCTAAACTGAATAGTTTGCGCGAGAGACTCTTCCAAAGTGGTAAAATGTGTGTCCCCCCCCCTGTAACTTCTAAAATAAGAGAATGATAAAACTAAAAAAAATATATGATGTACATAACAATGTAATCTAACACCGAAAATTGGTTTGAACGAGGTCTAGTTAGTAGTTTTTTTTATTTTTTTAGTTTTTTGGTTTGTGAGGTCGTTAATCGATCACAACCCACACGCTAAGTAAGTAAGTAGTAGTAAGTACAACGAACTTCAAGAACTTCTTTATTATGTTACTCGCTGCTACGGAACCCTTCATGGGCGAGTCCGACTCGCACTTGGCCGCTTTTTCCTCTTTGACATTAATAAACTTTTTCACAACTGACGTAAATATCATGTTGTTATTTCTTATAGCTTTAACTATGAGAAACTCTTTCTGTCTTCGCAGCCTAAGCCCTTATTACTTAAAAGTTGCTATTAATTGGTTATTAAGAAGAAAACAAGTATTTATTTATACAATTTCAAGTGCAAAGTTATATAGTTTTGTGCGATTAATATTTAGAGAAAAATGTTTAAGCGAGTTTAATTCAATTTGAAATTACAAGAATTTTGAATTTGTTTACAAACTAAATTAAACATCAATAAATAGGTACTTATTATTTAATGAATAAAACTCGCATAAACAGTTAAAAGTTACGTATAAAATATATTTTATTTCAAATGCACGATTTTCAAATCTAAACATCGAGTAACTGTAAAAGCTTATCACGTTACAAATCAGTATTATCTTCAATACTTTGACACTTTTAAACACGTTAATAAAATCTATATTGAAATTATATTTTTAATATACCTACCCCAATTTAATACGGGGAGTTACAGTATAAATATTAATATAATCGTAATTTTCGTGTAAAAACATTGAAGTATGCCCTATTCACTTAATCCACAGATCGCGTCCATAGCTCGACTAATATATCGAGATCACGAAACTAATTCCTAATACTTATATTATAGCAATCAGATAAACCTGAGTACACACGTGAATACAATAATAAAATACAATGAAATTCGAGAATTATTGACAAACTTTGATACTGATGTGTACTAGGTTTTGGTAGGCCCTTGTTTTCTGTAATATTTCGTATGCAACAATATGTATTGCAGTTGAATAAATTTTAAGATAAATTTTTCATCAAAAATCTTAGTAGTCATTCTTATTTTGAAATTTAAAATAAATCAAATTTTGAAATTTTAAGAATCGGAACCACAAAAATTATATTCTTAACGAAGCTATAGATTACTTTAACATGGCTTGTGATTACTTTAACTGATACCATTAATAAGTAAATAACTTGATTCAATAAATCACCTTAAGTTACCTTTACGAACCTTTTTGTTAATGTTATATCTTTAAACCTTACACCATTGAAAACAAGGGCCATTACGTATCTCACTAGGGTTGCACCTCGCAGTGGTGTAGCCGGCGCGGTGGTGTGACACCACTGTGTTTACCGTCCGTGGCACGAATGACAGCACTTGTCCGCGTAGTAAGGATAGTGGCAGAGCCTGGCCTGGACGGCTAGCATGCAGTTGGTCAGCTTATCTCTGCAGGCACCTGGTGGGAAAATACGGAGACAGAGTTATGATCTTCTTCTTTCGAGTCAATGGCGCAAAATAATTTTTAGTATTTATATTTTCCCGGACCAAATTCACAAGAGAGAGGGCAGCGTCTGATACATTCAGTAAGTCCTCTTTAGTGCAGGTGGTAGGGCACAGAGGACAGTACAAGAGGTGAACCATGTTATGATAAAGTATGAGCACAAAAGATTCCATTGGGTTGAAGTACTTGAAGACTTTATTTGGGCTTCAAATCATGATATTAAAGTAAATATACATTCGAGGTGGGGTAGTGGCTAACTCTGGTTTCGTAGTTATTAAATCCTAATGCTTAGATGTAAGGATTGGAGTCCCATTTGAGTAGAACTGCACGTTGTTTCAGAATGGCGGTTTGTATAAAAATGCTTAATTGAGTAGTGTTACAAAGGAACAATAATGAAAAAAGTTTAATGAATTACTGGTCAAAAACAGTTGTAGAATGATTGGCTTCACATTTTATAGGTTACAAAATGTCGTACCTACTTTTATTTTTATTCTTACTGCAGTAAGGTAACTAAAAATATTATAAGTACAAGTGCTCTAGGTATATAATTCCATATTTTTTCCATATTTTGCAAATAAAATTGGGTAACATTTTCATACAAATAAATTCATCACATCGTCCAAATATTTTCGCTTCAAGTGTTTTGGCAGAATATATTTCCATCAGAGATTTATCGCAATACCAACATAGCACAAAGATTTTCGCAAGCTCAAACATTTCTCGTTCGTGATTTTACTGATCTCTTTTTATTAAATCACATTCCTGGAATATCTATATCGGTTTGCAGAAATATCACGCACGTGGCTTAGATGTGATTTTGGACAAAATTCAGATCAAAAACCATTGCGGGTTTAAGTTGTGTAGTACCTTACTTATTGTCAATCTATTCTTTCATTTACTTGGTCCACTTATTAGTAAGCTATTTCTAAAATAGTCTTACCCAAAACGATAAACAACCTGACAACAATATGAATATTGCCTAATAATATTTGGGTCTAATAACCCAATATAACATCAACCATCATAACTACTATTATAACGTATTTAGGTTAATACTATTTCTATTAAACGGCACACAGGATTTTACTGTCAACCTTTGTCAAGCAGAAAATCTTTATAATTCCCTTATTCATGTCCTAGTGCTTAGTCGACACTCGATAACTGTGGGGCCTTAGGGATCTGTCACTTTAATATTGTGAACCCTTTTCATAGCACCCTTTTAATACCCAAAAATACTGAATGGGTACAATCAGATAGACGCTATGTATTATTATCAGTAAAGACTCACCTTCTTTGAACGGTCCATCCCTGCTTAGAGTATTATGGCTTTGGTGTCTTGTCACCCTTTGTTGGGGATCCGAAACTGAAGAAGAGTTTTATTCAAAATTATTATCTAAGTTAAGTTTTCAGTGAAATTAAATTAAATTTCATTTTCCATGTGTTAAACATTAATAACCTCATCCATCATATTCAAACTTCTGTCTTCTATATCATTGATAATTTCCAACTTCTACAATGTGACAAGGTTTTAAAGTGCGAAGCATTTTGTGGACCAGATGTGCATCACGAGTTACGATGGTAATGAGATAACATTACATCACAGTCACAAGTCTTCTTCTTCATCGAGTGGATGGCCAACCTGACCAATCCTGGTGTCAGAGTTATTGAGCCGCCAAAGGCCTCTGACATGGCTCAAGTAACGACTACTATCCGTAGAAAGTAACCAGGACCGACGGCTTAACGTGCCCTCCGAAGCACGGAATCATATTACTTTTCGAGCAATCAGGTGATTCAGCCTGCAATGCCCGAACCAAACTGAGGAAAGTCTCACAAAGAGATTTTTTTGTGAGATATCCCCACCGGGAATCGAACCCGGAACCTCCAGGCTGTGAGCCGGCGCTCAAACCACAAGACTACGGAGGCTGTTTCAGTCACAAGTAACCCTCCCCAAAAACCTTCAAGTTACCTGACGGCGCCGGCGCAAGCACCCTGGGCTTGGCAACAGGCCTGGTGGTGCACCTCGCCGGGACACACGATTTCCTGGCCGCGGGCCGCACCCCGGGACAGTCGGCGTCTCGGGCCGCCCCGCCCGCGCCCTCCACCCCGCCGCGCGCGCACCACACCGTACGAGATTGCACCCCGGCCTCGCATGGCCCTTGGCACTAGAGTACGAAGAGTGGGGTTAAAACCACGGAAGAGCGAAGCATTTACTAAGTGTTAAAACGGGATGTAATATAATAGATATAAAATTATGCATAATAGAAGGCGTATAACCTGAAGTCAGAGACTCTTTGGTACTAAAGAAAAAATAATAAGGTTAAAACCTAACGAGTAAAGAATGAAGTAGATGAATTAATAGTAGATGAGAGCTACGTTATTATAATGCTATAGAGTTTAAAACAAGATAACAAGAATAACAAAAAGGACTTCCACCTCGTATGGACCTTTTCGTTAACAGGAAAAGAACAAACATCTTCCAGTACATCAGAGGTATTTATATGACACGTGTTTTTGTATGAAATGGTCTTGGAAACGGCTCGTCTAATCGCCGTTTAGGGAAGGTACTAACCTCACTCCAATCACTTAAATACCACGAGGGATTACACTTCTCCCCACACGCCCGTTCCGTCTCTGGTTTGGGCTTCGTGCAGGAGTTATCCCGGAGCCTCCTCCCGTTGCCTCCGATGCAGAGCACTCCTCGCACTTGTCTTCCACCACATTGCGCTGAACATGGTGACCATTCGCCTAAGGAACAAATTATAAATTAATATGTTGGTGTTCATTCAACTAAACTACGTGTAGGGTCGTAGGTTTTTGGTTTATCACCTTTTTTTTACCATCACCAAAATTCTTAGTTACAGTTTGATAATTGTAGGAAACAGGATTGTTAATCTTGTCTTTCAAGGCAGGATAGCTCTGAGAAATGCCATACATCCCTCCATACATCAGAGTATTATCAGTGTACAAGATTAAGATTGGTTTTAGTAAAATTTACATATGTATACCAAATCATTATTTAAGATCCTTACCACTAAACCACTGTGCGTCGCATTGTTTTCTCACTGAACACGTCTGTGTGGACTCGGGCATCCTATGAGGCACGCATCCAGTGGGATCTGCGCATCGCACACCTCGTGATTGCACTCCACCACCAACACACCAGCCAACGCACTAAAAACATTGGTGAATTCAGAATTTTGCTAAATAGAACTAATTTAAGGATGAAGACATTTCTTCTGCTTTTACCTCAGACCATTCCGTATAAAGCCAGCCTCCAGCAGCACTGTAACTGTAATTAGGACTTTGTTCCGGCGTTCCCTCAGTGATATTACTTGTCAGAGTAATGGCTGGTGCTCTGAAAGTGTCAGTATTGTCTTTAGGTCGCACTTGACGTCTAGTGTCAAGTCGTGGTAAGCTTGTCGTTGATGGTGTTCCATCGCAGTTGGGAATGTCGCAGGGTTCACTGCTTGGAGGCATTGGGAGGGGACATTTTTGATCACTGATCTGCAACAATAAACGCAATGTTGGAATATAATCATTTCGGAATCCACCTAATAGGATAGTAATAGTTTAAAGGTACTAAGAATAAAGTACCTTAGTGATTCCCCTGTTATGGTCCTGAACACATCCCACAATGCGTGTCCTCGTGGCCGGCCCACACACTGGGCAAGGTCCCCACGCCGCCGCCCTCCACCTTGGAGTGCAAGGCGCTGTTCCACATCGTCTCCGCCGAGGAGCAGGCGCCGATCCACTGCAGTGTACTGGAGAAACTTCCTTTTCCTTATCCCCAACTTCTACACACCTGAATTTACCAATCTGCAGCCCACCTCCACATGTCCTAGAGCACTTCGTAAAGGACAGTATCTTCCAAGCGAATTCCCTATCTCCAATGACATTGCTTTCGATCTGGGCTCGACTTTCCAAGTTTCCTATATCTGGCTTAGCCAGGGTGGGTTCAGGTTTGTGTTCCAAGTCTCTCAAATGAGGCTCGGCGTTGTGGTGTCGGTGGTGTCTGGTTATCTCATGATGGGGTGAAGGAACAGGCGGTATATCGTTGCTAGTAACGTCTGATGTGTCGGTAAAATATTCGTATTTTATATTCGGATTTGGTTGGGTGTACAGAATCTGAAAGAAGATTCCAATCCATTTACTAAATGAAATATTTGTATCTTAATGTATATGTAGTGTATAAGTTTGGGTGTCGATATAACCTTACCATAATATCGATAGGTTGGTGTAGTGGTCCAGGTGAAAATACATTATCCAGGCCCGCAGACCTTGTATAATGAAACCTGGCTCCAGCTGCCTCGTACACGCCGGGCGCGCTCACAGCGAACTCTCCGTTCATGATAAAAGAACCATTGGTCAGCTTCAATGCTAAAACAAAACAGTTAGGGATGAGCAAACCTAAAAATACTGGTTTGGTTTAATGAGAGCATCCAATAAATTACTTGCTCAAACTAAATTGTTACCGGCTGCGTCATGCAAATAATTAACCATCAATTGCGCAGCCGGCTACCTCCATTTATCTCACAATTTGTGGCGTAGGCGCCTCTATTGAAGAGTTACGCCGCCGCTGCGCATGTGCAATTCCGATTAATCGATTCGACATCGATCTTTGCACTAGAGAACACTTCATTTTTCGATTAAGGCCCGCGCCTGTGGCCTACTATTTGATGTGGATCACGTTTTCATAAAGGATCGATATTGACATCATTATGATTTCTAAAGTGTGTCACAAGGCCAACGAAACTATTGTGCGAATGTATTCATAATTTCTCATTAGAATCTGAACAGCCAATTTGGTTAAATAGGTCAGTCTGATTTTTCTTCTAATTGAGCTGCATCTTCAACGAGAGCTAGCTTTAATTGATTTACTGGTTCACAACATTGACTGATGTTTATTTAAGTGATTCGAGGTCTTCCGGTATTTAACAAGACTGGAGAAATAAGAGTGGTTAGGAATCTATAAGTATTTGTGGCAGGAATCGTGACTATGGAAAAAGTAACGCTTTACTGACGTCAACAGCTATAAAAAAGTTCATAAATTTTTTTTTTAAGTGAAATACAAACCAGATTTTTTTGAGAACTACCAACTCTGAAAACGGGACTATTTTATAAGCATACCCCTTCATATTATGATCTTCTTCTTCTTTCGAGTCAATGGCGCAAAATAATTGTTATGCTGAAAGTATTTATGAAATCTGTTCACAAATGATGAAGATCAGGTAACAAACATACAGACGAATTGAGCAGTTCTTTCGGTCAGTTCAAAATTAATTCTTTACCTATATAGTTCTCGCTTGGTAGTATCTCGGAGACGTTGAGTCTGCAAGCGCCCTTCGGTACAGTGGTGACGTGGGAGTAGCCCAGCGGGAGACGAGGCCTCGAGAACAGCCCCGAGACCAGCTTGTGGCCGCAGGATATGTCGCGGGAGTCGGTTTGACCCAGCACACCCTCTCGGCCTACCACCTGTTGACAAACAGAAGAATATTAAAGAACAAGCTAGGCCAATTTGGGAATTTGCAATCAATTTGGGAATTTGCCATCAAACAGATCGAATCTTAAATAACAATGTCCTTATTTAAACAAAAATAATACACATAAGGTTATTTATTTTATATCTTCAAAAACATGTGTCAGCAAACTATGCTATCGGCAATATTTTTTATTTTCCTTCGTGTTGCATTCCCGAAAATCCGGAAACGGAGCCTCCTATTATTCAAGTAATAATTTATTATTTCTAGCTATACAAACTGATTTCTTAGGTAAGCGAATACTACTCATTTTGAATTGAAATTACGTTTATGGATACACTTCGCTTTTATTTTACATTTTTATCTTACGTTTCAGCAAACTTCATTTCAACTAGTTTTCTAACTTCTTGAAAATTTCGTAGGTATATTATTTACTTATCTAAGCTTTACGCTTAGCTAAGCTTTTTTCGTCGCACTTATCTACGTTATTGGAAACCACAATTCAAACAAAGCATTCATCTGTACTTTAACGTTTAAGTAGTAAAAACTAGAAGTTCACGATGACTCAATAAACCATACAATGTGGGGTTTTATTGAAAATAAATGATATATTTAAAGCGGCAATAAAGTGGTTTATTAGTCACGCAAATAAGCGTAAAGTGAGATGAGTTTCATGTATTAAGTTATCAAGTTGAGGGCATTAACTACGGTGCTCAGTTTAACGCCTGACAACCAGGACGTTTCAATGCGGAGCGAACCTTCGTGCCTTTCTTATTTTAAGAGAAAAACATTATATTAACTTTGATAAGTTAATACGGAAGATATAATGTTGATACATTCTGTATCTTTAATTCCTTAATTTTTAAGTAGTGAATTGACTCTCTATGCGGACTATACACGATCAAGCTCACCGTCAAATTTGCAGCGGACTTGATGAGGCGTCCAGTAAACTTGAAGGTGTTAGTAGACTTGTCATGCACTTCTTTTTCATCGAGTGAAGGTCAACCTGACCAATCCTGGTGTCAGAGTTACTGAGCCGCCAAAGACCTCTGTCATGGCTCATGTAACGACTACTATTCGTAGAAAGTAACCGGGACCGACGGCTTAACGTGCCCTCCGTAACACGGAATCATCTTACTTTTCGGGTAATGAGGTGATTCAGCCTGTAATGCCCTAACCAAACTGAGGACAGTCTCACAAAGAGATTTTTGTGATATTATTGTTGTCCCCACCGGGAACCGAACCCACTATCATAGCCATACACCGTCAAGTTTCCTGGACACTGCATCAAGTCCACTACAAACTTGATGGTGAATTTGATCGTGTATAGCTCGCATTAGTTGGATTAAGCGATTGAGCATGTATATAAGGTGCGAGAATATCAAACATGTTCGCTCGCTCACTCGCTCTCGCTCGCGTTCTATTGAGTTGAGTGAGAGTTCAATCTAAGCGTGACGCTCAATGTAAGTAATTTTTATTGTATTTGATCAAACATAAAGGTATAAATATAAAAAAGACATAAATTACACTATCCAAACACAAACGATTCCAATACAGACTACCAAACAATAAAGCTGTTGACTTAATAAAATTTATTACGACCAATTCAAAAGGATATCAAAACTTATACGCTCCATTACGATGCCGTTCAATGCGCTTGCGCAGGTAATCTCTTACTTAATCTAAGTAGAAAAGACGACATTGTATAGATTCAGCTTTATTTTACGAACAAACCCAACTTTGTAAGGCCAATAATTTTAATCCTATTATGAATGGGAAACATACTTACTTGAATTAATATGTTAATATTATAGAATTATCAATCGTATTATGTCAATTATCCATACTTTGAGATGAGTTTGTTTCCTTTATATGCTATGGGACTTCACTTTGTTTGACTAAGCTTTACTAGCAGCGCCCAGCGGTTTTATCCGCATTGTGTCCGTTTCCACGGGAATTTTAAGATGAAAAATAGCCTATAAACCTTCCCGTTGAAAGTGGCTATCTATTACAAAAAGAATTATTAAAATCAGACTGAAAATTTCCGAGATTAGCTCGAACATACTAACACATTTTACCTCTTTATAATATTAAATAGATAATGTTTGATCTTAAAATAACGGGTGGGATTTGAAAATATGTTTTAAGTAATACGGTTTTTGGAGGAGGTTAGAGGGCATTATATTTTTATAGGACACTATTAGGAAAACTACTTACATCCCTCTTGTTATCTGTATTATCCTTTTTATAGTTTGTTTATAATAAAGTTTAATCAAAATATTTTTATCACATGAATTCGGTCTCGATTTTATAACAGGTAGGAATTTTGGGTATTAATACAGGGTGGGCATTATGCAATAAAATTTAAGCCTTATTATTGAAAAAAAAGCAGAATCTCATACACACTGTACTTACCTGAAGCTATAAAAATAGATATTTGTTCCCTTCAGTGAGGTACCATACCATACCACAAATTTTAGTTAAGGTCTATCTAAATTGAGGCATTGCCAAAGTCTTATAGCCCCTAATGACGACAACCATTTGTGACAATTGTGACAAGACCATCAAATCAAATACTTTAAATAATGTTGTATTATGATGCTTTGTACGAGTATGTCTTGTAACATTTGATCAACGTTCTAGCTTGGGACTCTTGGGAGCAACAAAGGATGCAATGTCACCGAATCGAATAATTCTTCTTCTTCATCATCGAGTAGATGGTCAACCTGACCAATCCTGGTGTCAGAGTTATTGAGTTATCTACTAGACTACTATCCATAGAAAGTAACCGGGACCGACGGCTTAACGTGCCCTCCGAAGCACGGAATACGGAACGGAATCGAATAATCCCCACAAATGGCGATTCCAATTTCAAAATGCTCTAAGCAGATGTACCATTTTACAAATGGACTAACAGCCATACAAATGTGGTGTGAACTACAAATCTATCGCGAGATGTCTCAAACATGTGCAATTAGTAATCGGACCAATATATCGATAGGTAATTAGTTGCTGCATGTGACGCCTGCCATTTGCAGAGATGGGCTTAACAATGTTACTCATATATATTGCAAATGGGAATATAATATACTTGTATGCTTTATGCAATGTTCAAAAATATGTTTAAAACTGAAAATAATTTAATATGAAAATAACGTTTCTATCTATTACATTTTCTAATATTCTTTCTTCACAAATATTTCTTGTCCAAGGATTCATTCATACATGGACCTTCGCCCACATGTTATCTGAATATAACAGTTACTTTGAGATTTCACAAGATGAGTGCTCCTAACAAAAAAAAAAATGGTTCATTGTTAAAGTTGGGTTATTTGATCTCACCAAACTAAAGGATCCAAAATAGGACTCTCATATGAAGTACTTTAGTGAAGATGTTCCTATTGGGAACTATTAAAGTTGCCAAATAACTTCACTTCCTTGATCTTTATATTTATTGTATTATAATAATAACCAACTTAGTCCAGGAAACGATAAAAACTAATAAAGATTTCCCAAACGTCCATAAAGAGCTAACGAATCTTGAAAGAAGTATCTTTGTTAATTGCAACATGAATCATTTTAAGCGCCAATGATTCAATCCGCTCCTTTTGTGTCGCAGAAATTAATGTTATTTGCTACTTAGTTAATGTGTTGGTTCTAATAGATTTACGATTATGTGTGTCTGTTCTGATAGTATAAGGGTGCATCGATATTTATAGTGCGAATGTTAGCAATTTTCTTCGCAAGTATGAATATGAAGATATTTCATAGTAAAGTTTTACAATAAGGGAATGTCACAGTCACAACAGCAGTGTTGGTGGTCAGCTATTTATCTATTTGACAAAAAAATACAAAATAATTTATAGTCTAAGAGCAAAGAGAAGAGAGAGAGGTAGTTTTTTTTCCAACCGTGGTACGTCAATAACTTTTGAGGGTGACTCCTTTATGTATTGTCCTAAATGTGCTTATTTCGCAACACATTTAAAATTGTTTTCCCAAAAGGTTAACAGAATTCCTATGAATCATTTGGTATTTCAATTTAAAGGAAACTATTATGAGTTTATTTAGAAACTTACTCCCATGACTCATTATACATTTGTTTAACTATAATTGTCCTGTTCTATTATTGCGGTTTCTAATAAAATTACTAGCATTGGAGGAAGCTGTCTGTATTATCATACTGAAATTAAGTACAAAGTCGAATTGGATATTACAGTGGGAAATCAAATATTCAGTAAATGAAGCCATTCAAATACTATAAGAAGATATGTTTATTAAAACTGTTAACTGTTTGTTAATAGTGTCTGTTAACGTACCCAATAGAACTACAAGTAACATGTAAGGAATAAATAAAGGTAGTTTTATTATGTAGGTACAGTCTAAAGAAAGAGCAAATGTCGTGTCGTACGAACAGCTATAGAGGATGGCAGAAGTGGAAAGTGGAAAGAACTCCATTGAGAATGAGCTCAGCTCTTATTCTTAAGAAGATATAGTGTAAAGAAATATAAGTACCATTAGTAAGAACCAAAAAAAATAATACTAACTTAAGAATTTAAATTTTTCAATGGAGTCCAAACAAGTGAATACCAAACAAGGAATTTAAATATTTCAGTGAAGTCCAAAGGTCCTCATAGTATTTTTTATTGAAATGTTTCCAATTGATCAGCTATTGTATAAATCGCAACTCCTAATTTATTTAATGAATAGAAAAATGCTACAAGTGTAATCATTGACGCCACTTGACAAGCGTAAACTCGTTAGCCATTGGTTTTATTGAATAGTTTAAATGTGAATTATGGTTGTGATGTCAGGACGGGTAGGAGCCATGTGGTTAATAAAAATTCTTATACTATTTGTCACATTGCTTGAATGTTTCGACAACTTGTCATATTCTCTGATTAATTAGGAACAATTGGAAGATGTGATGAGTGACCTTTTTAGTTTGTTTACAGTTGTAATTAAGGATCTAGTTATGCAGCTACGTAGTTAACGCTTATTTAATATCGGTAAAATAAAATAAAAAACTAGTTTCAAGAAGCTCTAAAACAAATTTGCCCTTTGTCAGAGACTCTGGTTACAGAAAACTGAGGTGGTAAGTGTTTATACAAGAAAAAGTTAAAAATGTCACTAATCCAAATACAACGAAAGCGGTGGGCTGCAATGTCCGAAAAAAATACATGAAAGCGAATTATATTCGTACACGTAGTTTCAATTTATAATACAAATAATGAAAATGGCTTAGAACTTAGGAGAAACAACATACTAATATTTTGTCCACCTTTTATCAAACATTTTCCAGATAAAGCAATTTCGACACTACATTCAACTATTGCACTCGCACAAACAGTTTACCAAGTCAATGTGTGCACAATCGAACGTCAATCACATATTAGCATGACACAAGTGTACATTTGATAAACAAATACAATGTCACTGCAATCAGGTTTTATTCGCAGATGTGACTTTATTACTTTCAATTGTTGTCGTTCATAGAAAGAGGCAAGGACGAAACGGTTAGGTTAAGTGATTTTTTCCAATTTTGTCAAGTGGGTGGTGGAACAGTTAATAGGTGTATCAACCTGTTATAAATGTAACCTGTTCTATATGTTCACCTTCTACACCACAAGACACACATACCGACCTGCAGGAAGCCGCGAGTTACAGCAAGAGTCACAGTTTAGTGGTCAACTTAAAGAATTATAACAAATTATTCATCGACGTAGATATATTTTCTTCGAGACCTAAAGCATTTAAGACTGACATACTGTTGCGTTTAGACATGTAGGTAGTTCTAATATTTGTATTATCATTTTTTATTTATTTTTTTTGTTGTTCTCTTCCTCTTCACTATTTCTGTAAGTGCACTAAATTTTGCTAACTTTTTATTATTATATTCTTATATTTCGCCGCCCTCTAACTTGTTACACATAATAGTGTTAACATGTGAATAACGCTGTGGGCAGGTACATTATTGTTTTGTAACTTATATTTTCTTTTCTTTATTCATGTATCTGCTGTTTGTTGTTCCTATTAATAAAAAAAAAATTAAAAAAAAAATAAATAAACTTCATCCCATCATCATACGCAAAATGGGCGTAACGAGGACGCCTAATTGCGGAAGAAGCGGTTATCAGTAAATAATTAAAAGCCTTTCATCTTTTACTTCTTACATGTACATGAAAGTTTTCAAATTTATATTTTATGTTTATGACAAAGTAGTAATAGGTAGCTTTTCAGCATTTTAATTGCTGACTGAATCTACCTAAACTGTGACTATCGAGTATTACAATCAGATAATACTTAACGAAAAATCTTGTTTGCCTATACACTTAAGTATGTTACATTTTCGTGTTGTTAAATAAAACTTTAATTCAATACTATTTGTACTTTTCTGACGCACATCCAAATAATTATTATTAAAATTACTGTACATATTTACAAAATTACTCATTAAACAGATTATTAATAACATTCCGTTATTCGGAGTTCCATTCCGATCGTTATTTACATAAGTGCTTCCACATTATACCTGTTCATTGTTACCTTAATTAGTTGACATTTCATTATCATACCTGACGAAGGCAAGTTAAATTACGTCCCCTAGAGTTATAAATACCAGACCCGAGTACCGCGCTCGCTTTGAAGTTGAACTAGCATAATTCCTTATTCACTACCAACTGAATAAGTAACGTCTGAATCCCCAAAGAGGCTGATGGTTCGTATCCATCCATCTAAATTGGAACTGATCGCTTCGCTGGCTTCACTCACTCCATCTGAATCTCCTAGATTTAATCCTGATGCTTTATTTTAGGGATAAACTGTCCAGACATTACGCACGAAACAAAGACAATGGCATTCCTAACGATTAAGACGCCGATTTTAGATTTATAGAGCCGAATATTCAGGTCGGGTGAGCATCTGAATCAGATAACGTATTGTAAATTAGCCTGTGATATAGTAGGCTGTGAGACAAAGGTGCCTGGGAGTGTGCGGAGCGCGGTGCGACTGCGACTATGCAAATAGTCAAACACCCATCTGTGTCGCACGATCACAACTGGGTCGCGAAACATTTATCGTACAACATAATAGCTCTTATTCAATACGAATAAATACAACAATCTACAGAACAAACGAAAACGACAAACAATGAACCGCTTCGCATTATTTAAATAACCAACGTGTATTATACAAATTGTGACTAAACCAATGTAAAGTAATAAATTACGAAGATGACCAATTATGATAGTTGGTATAAACAGAAAAATCGTGACTAAGAATTTGTAAGTTTGCATTTTAAATACGTGATGTCCGTTTGTGAACAAATATCGCGGTTGGTTGGCGCCAACATTCTTCGGAATTGATCCAAAGAATGTTTCGGCCAACATGTGGTGTGGTAGGCAGCGGGGTTCGCGATCACCGCGAAATAATTGTTGATCAATGGCCCATAACCGCCCTGGAATTTCAACTACATTTCCTAGCAGTGAACACGAGCAAACAGTTTCAATGTCAAATTTTACGATTCGCAAATGAAATAACGCGCGTAAATCTATTTTTTCCAAATTCCGATCTCGCTTTTAATCTTGGTTACATGTTTATTCTGTCCACGACCATTTTATATTATTGGTTACAAGAAATGGCTCGACATTACAGCGAGAGTGAAATAAATTGCTGTTGCATTCGCCATTGAATTTAGCATTGGCTTAGATGGCGGTAATAATTCAAAATTGAACGTCTAGACATCATTACAATTTGTTATAATTCATGGTTTATATTATTTTAAATTGAGCAATTGAACTAATAACAAAAGTATACCGTATCAATACAAATACTTATATGTAATCTATAAAATTAAGTTTCTCTTTGAAATTATGCTTACAATTTTAAGTATTTGCAAGAGAATGGTATTGTTGCGGACGACGAACCCTCTCATTAAACCCCCTTGTAAATATTGTAAAACTATTGTAAATAAACCCCGTAGTCAGTTTAGCTTAGATTCTCTCTTTTAATTTGTATAGCGCTATCTCGCTCACTCGCGCGTGTTAATTTAATCATTGTATGTACAGCAAGTTGCGGGCACTATTTGTGTATATATTGAGGCGCATTTCGCCAGTAAAAGTGGACCAACAACGGTGCTCGCAGCTTGCTCAAGAAATCTGGAAGAATACACAGAATCAGAATAAAGAAGTCTTATTTGTTTATTGGAAAGTTGGTGTTTGATTCAAGAAAGAAACCCCTCGTAGGCAGGCAGGAACTACACTACACGTACACCACCAACAGTTTATGGTCCTTCGAGCCGGATAGCAAGACAAGAATCCGTGAAGACTTGAAGATCTGCAGAACAGCTCCAGCATTACGTCACTAGTGGTGCCGTCATACCCTAGTGAACGTAATTGTCACTCCACTGGCGTGTGACGTCACGGCCCCGCTACACGGGTCGAGGTTCCAGTGAAGAGGCGCAGCCGGGCGTTATAAGAAGAAATATCTTCGAACAGGAGGCGCTGGGTTGTTTTAAGAAGATATTCCAAGGAGGATTGAGAGCAGCTGGGCGATTGAAGCATCATCGGGAAGCTGACTGAGTCAACGAGGACAAGACGTCGCTTCAATAACGCGTGTTACGCGGCCCGAGTACTACTCCACCTAACGGTGTCAAACGGGGTGGTACTTTGGGTTAACGTCTACCCAGACGGTGTGGTGTTGTGCGGCGCCACCAACCTGAACAGGTTGAACAGCACCTGACGCCAGTACGTTTATAGCCTGGGTCGAGGGCCGGACTGTAGGCACTGCTGACTGTGTCCGGACATTCCAGCCGGACATTTAGCACCTCGATCCTTGTATAGACCACTGCTGGGCAGACCCCCCCTACCTCATCCCCCCGCATTCCATCCCTGAAGGAGCATATCCCGGCTCACCCCGGGCCCTCCTGACGGACTGTTAGGGAATAGGGACTGTTAGGGAACGTTAGGGACTGTTAGGGGCGTCAAGTGCCAATTATGCCCACAACGAGGAGCCCACCACGAACGAGGCAGCGGACTGCGGCGTCATCGACGCCATCCACCACACAGCCACCACCATCCACGTCCACGGAACAGCACCGTCCACCGCCGACCACAATGCCGACCGGGCTTGGTACGTCGAGGCCGTTCACCACAGATCGAGCACAGCATGAAGAGGACCAGCCGCAACAAGAGGTCACCGAGAGACGACGAGCGCCCTCAATCCAAACTGTGAGATCAAACACAAGTGCAACGGCGCGCATTCGACAAGCGGAGTACGAAGCTGAGGAGAGACTAGCGAGGATACGGAGGCAGCAAATGGAAGTCGAGGCATCACTCGTACGCAAAAAGCTGGCAGCTGAAGTTGCGATAATTCGAGATGAGACAGACAGAGATAGCCGCGCCGGGTCAGACAGAAACAGCGATACACAACAGCGCGTCGATGAATGGATGCACCGGAGCGCGCCCCGTGCCCGCAGGGAACATTATGTTGCACGGGGGGAGCGCAATAAGGAGTATTTTCCTCCGATGAGGAGATACACTGATGGAAGACAGGAGCGCACACGTCAAGACAGATCACCTAGCTGTGGAGGGGTTATCGACCATCGAACTACGCGTAACCGGACTCCGAGCCGAGAAAGGGAACCGCGGCGTCACAGGCGATCGCACAGCCGGGACGGGATTGATCGATTAGCCGATCGTTTGGAGCGTATGACGCACAACAATCGGCCGTCACGACAAGCGCAAGATCTACCATCATTTTCGGGAGCCCTGAATGAATGGTTGCCGTTCAAAGCTGCAATGGAGGAGAGCACCGCCATCTATAACTTCACGCCTACTGAGAACTTGTGTCGGCTGAGGAATAGTCTACGGGGGGAGGCGCATCACGCCGTTGCTCAACTATTACACGTAGCCGCGAACCCAGACCAGATAATGTCAACTCTGGAGCAATGTTTTGGGCGTCCAGAGATCATTATGGATCAAACTATCAACAGTTTGAAGAAAATGCCACGCGTGGGCAACACGGCTAAAGAGATGAACCGTTTCGCGTTGAAAATACAGAACATCGTTACCGCATTGGAATGTTTGGGTAATGAATCAATGTTAACGAACGAGTACTTGATTCGCCACACATTAGAGAAACTGGATTATAGCACCCGCCGACGCTGGTGCGATTTTGCAGCGGAACGAGGACGCGCACGGGAGCCGCAAATGATAACTTTGGCTCGCTTTCTCATGCGAGAGGGAGACAGAGGATTACGTTTCCTGCATGAACCGGACACGCAGCCTACATATATGGAGCGGCCAACATTGGACAGGCGGGTCAAAGTTAACAAGAAGTCAGCCGCAGTTTTCGTCACTATGGATAGCGAAGCGATTAGAGACGAAGTTTGTTACTGCTGCGGCGAGAAACACGTTACAACGAAGTGCCACAAGCTGATAGCGATGCCCACTAGTGAACGTTGGGAGTGGGCAAGGGAAGCGCGCATGTGTTATCAGTGCCTTCGAAGTAAACATCGGCGCGATAAGTGCACGAATGCACGAAAATGCGGAATCGACGGGTGTAAGAGAACTCATCACACATTGTTGCATAGCGATAGCAACAAGGAGGCTAGTGAGCGAGTCACCGTGTCCGCCGTTAACTTCAAGGGTTCGAATACGTTTGGGAGAGCTCTATTGAAGATTTGTCCGGTAACTCTAAAGACAGATACCGTTGAATTGGAAACCTACGCGTTGTTGGATGAGGGATCGACGATTACGCTCATAAATGAGAAGTTGGCGCAAAGCTTGGGAGCCAGCGGGCCGCAGAGATGCCTAAATATATGTAGCGTTACCTCACAACAAAAGGAGCCGGCGAGCCGCGTAGTACAATTGGATATTAAAGGACGACAACAAGATACCTACCACCGCATGACTGCGCGGACCGTCGGTAATCTCGTTTTGGGAAGTCAGTCCATTAATAAGGAATCGCTCAACAGACCGCACTTGCGAGGACTGCCTATCGAGGACATTTGTTACGAGAATGTCAAGCCACAGATTCTGATTGGAGCAGACAACTGGCATCTCATAGTCACGCGCAAGTTAATGGCCGGGCCGAGGAACGAACCCGCTGCATCGCTCACAGAACTGGGGTGGACGATACACGGGGCGGCGCCCCGCCACGTAGTCAAGAACGAGCAGATTTATCACGTCAGCGAGCCAAGAGTGGATTTACACGAGCTAGTAAAGGCGCACTTCGACATCGATTCAATAGGGATAACATTGCAATCGAGACCGTCAGCAAATGACAAGCGCGCGCTGACAATATTTGAAGCCACCGTACGCCGCACCGGGGAGCAGTACGAGGTTGGTTTACCATGGAAGAGCGATGACGTCATACTACCACCGAGTTATAATATGGCGTGGACTCACTTGAAAGGAATTGAAAGAAAAATGGATCGTTCAGAAGCATTCAAGACCGCATACACCGCACAGGTTGAGAGTTTACTGGAAAAAGGTTACGCCTCGCTATGCGATAACCCCGAGGAAGGAAATGCACGGAATTGGTATTTACCTCACTTCGCAGTAACAAACCCGAACAAGCCGGGTAAAGTACGTATGGTGTTCGACGCGGCGGCGAAAGCGAATGGAGTTTGTTTGAACGATATGCTGTTAGACGGACCGGACCTGCTTCAAACGTTGCACGGGATACTGTTCAGATTCCGCGAGGGGCCCGTAGCCGTGACAGCCGACATAAGGGAGATGTTTCTGAGGGTGAAAATCAGAAAGGAAGATCGCGTGGCGCAGCGTTTTCTGTGGCGCGGAGAAGACCGCCGGAACCCGCCACGCAAGTATGAGATGAACTCGATGATATTCGGAGCGAGAAGTTCGCCGTTTTTAGCACACAGCGTGCGCAACAAAAACGCGGAGGACAACAAAGAAAGTCACCCCCTCGCCTACACGTCAATCACGTCAAGCCACTACATGGACGACTGGGTTGAAAGTTTTGACGACGAGAAAACCGCAGCGCGAACAATGGCCGAAGTAATCGAAGTACATCATAGAGGAGGTTTCGAGTTAGCCGGCTGGGACTCAAACCGACCTAATTTATTGCGAGATATCTCATCAGATAGCCGAGCACGAACTCCAAAGGAGCTGGGAGCGAACGCGCACCCATATGGGAAAACGCTGGGAATACTGTGGCTACCAGATACCGACGAGTTGAGTTTTAACACTGCTTTGCATAGAGTACCCGATGACGTCAAAACTGGAAGACGAGAGCCCACCAAACGCGAGGCTCTAAGTACCGTCATGTCTCTATTCGACCCGCTGGGATTGATAAGCCCGTATACGATCACGGCGAAGATTATACTTCAAGGTTTATGGCGCCTGAAACTTGGGTGGGATGAAAAACTGCCCCCTGAAGTATGTGAAGTTTTCAACCAATGGCAAGCCGACCGCGAGTACATCGAGCGTCTACGTATACCGCGCTGTTATCAAACTGGGAGAGCACAGCAGAGGCAACTACACGTATTCTGTGACGCCAGCGAGCTAGCTTACGCCGCCGTCGCATATTGGCGTTTCAAGAAGCGTGACGGCACAATCGAGGTGTCCCTGATTGCGGCAAAAGCAAAGGTGGCACCAATGAAAGCTCAAAGTATACCGCGTATGGAGTTACAAGCGAGTTTGATCGGCGCCCGATTAGCGAGAGATATTATCAAGGAACTTAGAAAGGCACTAGAGGCTTGGAAGCCTACAATTAGAGATTTTTACCTCAAAAAGAGAATTAGCTGGAAGTTCATTGACCCGGGGGCGCCTAATCAAGGAGGCGCGTGGGAGAGATTGATAAGGACGTTCAAATCATCTCTGAACACTATTCTCAACAGAAAAACTGTACGGGAGGAGGTACTGTCAACATTGGCCGCCGAGATCGAATACACGATGAACGCGCGACCATTGACTCACGTGTCAGTGAGTCCCGACGATCCCGAGGCACTGACCCCCAACCATTTCTTGTTGGGTACTGCAAACGGAATGCCTCACATTGGAACATACGACTCGGCGAACAGGCAGGTGTGGAAAGCCGCCCAGGGGTTGGCCGACGAGTATTGGAGGCGATGGACGCGGGAGTACCTGCCGACATTGACAGCGCGAGGAGAGTTACATCGAGACACCGGGAACATCACGCCGGGAACAATCGTCCTAATCGTAGACGGAACGCTGCCCAGGAACGTATGGCCATTAGGAAAAGTCATGGAGACGTATCCGGGCCCGGACGGTGTTGTGCGAAGCGTGGATGTGTGGACAAAGGGTGGCATTTTTAGACGCCCTATCAGGCGTCTAGTCGTCCTGCCGGTGGAGAAAGGCTGCGGGGACCTGCGCCGGGGGGAGACTGTTGCGGACGACGAACCCTCTCATTAAACCCCCTTGTAAATATTGTAAAACTATTGTAAATAAACCCCGTAGTCAGTTTAGCTTAGATTCTCTCTTTTAATTTGTATAGCGCTATCTCGCTCACTCGCGCGTGTTAATTTAATCATTGTATGTACAGCAAGTTGCGGGCACTATTTGTGTATATATTGAGGCGCATTTCGCCAGTAAAAGTGGACCAACAACGGTGCTCGCAGCTTGCTCAAGAAATCTGGAAGAATACACAGAATCAGAATAAAGAAGTCTTATTTGTTTATTGGAAAGTTGGTGTTTGATTCAAGAAAGAAACCCCTCGTAGGCAGGCAGGAACTACACTACACGTACACCACCAACAGGTATATAACACTTTAAAATTATTTTTTTACAGATAATTACTTTAATTATACAGATAAGAATATCATCTACTAGTTTTTAAAACTGGTTAAAGAATACTTAACGATGATATATAGAAAAAAAAAATTCTACTTACCAAGGACATGAAGATGAAAACAAACGAAACTCGATACATTTTCGTTCACTTCAAAGTTCACAGTTCACTTCTTACACTTGGCAAATGCAATCTTTGCCAATAAAGAATTAGTTCACCAAAGTTCATTCACTTAATTTCCTTCAAAACTGAATATTAAGATGTTAGTCTCCATCAACAAATACAAATATTAAATAATTAATCATAGACGTTGTAGCTAATAGTTGCATTTAAATTCAACAGTAATACTGATAACCTAAATACTGTATTTATACTTAACTAGCAGAGCCCCGCGGTTTTACCCGCGTTGTGCCCGTTTCCGTGAGAATTTCGGGAATTTTTATACATATAAACCTTCCTCTTGAATCATTCTATGTATTTAAAAAAACCTCGTCAAAATCCGTTGCGTAGTTTTGAAGATGTAAGCATACACAGGGACAGACAGACAGCGGAAAGCGACTTTGTTTTATACTATGTAGTGATTATGAAACTAAATTGATTCCGTATCTAAGATTAGAATAAGTGCCAAAATATTGATAAGTTTGTACTTGTGGTGTTAGTATTTTGTTATTATATCTTATAATGTGATTTGTTTTTTGACACGAGATACAAATTTAATTATATTTTTGTCTCAGCTACATACTACCTTTATTATTTAGTTTTTACCCGACTACCGTGAAGGAAGTAGTTATGATCTTGACCGAAATCTTTATGGCGTATTACCATTTTGTCAATGTAGTTGTATACATATATTGTTAATCATATATCTTAGTAAGCAAAAATCATCAGTGGGATTTAAAAAGATGTCTTGCATTTTTCTTTTGTTTTAAAACAGTGATTTAACGGATATAAAGAAGTCATTGATTGCGAGGGTATTTGAGGCCTGAAACTGCGTTAAGCGGGCGCCCGGACGGGCAACCGTTGTGGGTCCACGCGCGTGGACACACGCGGGCGCCGTCACGAGCGGGCGTCACCCGCGCGGGTAGATAGTTATACTGTGGCGCGGGCGTCCTAGCACTTTTGTATGAAACCGTGCAGGTTGACGCAGTATCCGGCCTAAAGGAACTTCTTTAGTCGGTAGCTTAGATATGATTGTCATAACTTACTAATTTTCAAAAACTACATAAATAACGGAAATGTACCAAAAATGCATAATAACATCGTCACAAACTTATGCATCTAACATAAGTAAGTCAAGGGAACAAAAAGTGATTAAAATGACATTCGATATTTGAATGCCTGTTTTAGTTATCAATGTGCATTCTGTTATCGTTCAATCTGTATGCAAAACACATTATTACCTACCTAACGACATTGGCTGATAACGACTAGTATTTAATTGAATATCGGAATATTGGGATGAAATGTCAGTACTTAATAGGTACAAAATGTAGGTTGATATAAATTGATAGGTATAAAATGTAGCTGAAAAGACTCCTGATAAATATGTCAGTTCATATTAGTCAAAACCAGGCGAAATTTTTAACCGCTAAAAGATGAGTTCAATAAAGTATTATGGGTCAATTACATAAAGTCGTTCGTCGCATGCATCATGTGCTGATCGCAAACGTGTTAAGAGTAGGCTTTTCCATTTGGGGACAGCAACAATGACTTATTTTTCACAATTTCGGATCTATATAATGACTTCAATAAATTAAGTAGTTTGCCGCATGCGGTGAACGCAATCGTGCAAAGAATATGGCGCCTTTAGTTGCAAGCTACAAGAACTGTTACCCTTCTTCACGATTTGGGTCCTTGTTATTATAAACAGAATATTATATGGTTGATATTAAAGAATATTCATCGAAAACCTGCTTCCTTCCTACTTCTCAAACATGGCTCGGAATTGAGATCACCAACCCGCATTTGGCAAACGTAGTGATTATGCCTAATCCTCCTCACTGTACTGATATTTTCAGTGAGATAAGAGGCCTTTGACATTACAGGCTTAATATTTTACTTTAAATTACATCGTAATGTAACTACGTAGTTAAAAACAATGCATCTGTACGTCATCAAACGTGCAAGATTACATGAAAACCATAAAAATTCTTTCGTAATTTGTCTAAAGATAACGGATAACAATTTTAAGCGACTGCAAACATTTGGCAAGATAACAGAGCGTGGTTACAAACATACAAAGTGTTATTTTCGTATATTTTGGTTGGTAAAACTTTATGAAAAAAACTATTAGAAAATTAATCATTCAAATATATAAATCTAGGGCGTTTATTTAGAGAGAGTTCAATAGAACTTGCGTTATGGCAATCGCCGGTTACTTGGCACCTGACAATTTGTTTACTGCAGCTAAAAACCCTCGAATACTTTTTACGGAAATCATAATCAGGTCACCCATTTAACAATTAAAATACACACACACAGACATGTTCAAACTTAGTTGCAACATGTATTATTCGACAGCTGCAGTTTTTTTGCCAACTGCAGCCAACTCTTTACACTGCAGCAGCCACTGTCATCGTCCTTAAGTACAAACTATCATCGTACCTTAAGTACAAACTATCCAGATAGACGTCAACCTATACCCCCCTTATTATATCTAGGGTTACAACAATTGCACAATATTAATCACAAAATTAATTAAAACTATAACAATGAAATCTAGTTTAAACAATTCTGGTTCAAATTACAAAAATGTCAAAGAAATATGACTAATATGTACCATTTTGTCCTTTTTACACAGCTGAGTAAACTCTCATTTGTTTTAAATATTTAGTATAGATACATACATAAATATTCAAATTAGTTATGCCCCAATTATAATTCAGGTAAATATTTTTAAGACGAATATAAGAGAATGATAAAACTAAAAATAATATATGATGTAGGTACATTACCATGCAAACTTCCATCACAATTGGTTTTGAACGAGATCTAGTTAGTAGTTTTTTGTAAAAGTCTCATATTGTAAACCGCAATTAACTTTTCGTTCAATCAACTCAAATATTAAAAAAGCCGTAGTTTACAAGAACTTTTATATTATTATGTTACTTGCTGCTACGGAAGCCCTTCATGGGCGAGACCGACTCGCACTTGGCCGCTTTTTTTCCCAGTACAGTCTATCAGCATTTAACCTACGACTCATACTGTTCATTCAGTGCTTACATAAGCAATTTAACTTTAACTATCTTGTACTAATATTTGATATTTTTTATTTTAGTTCCGAGTTACCTTATCCAGCGTTACCGTCTCACTTAAGATAAAAATAGACATTATACAACTATGTATCGATCGTTAAAAATATCCGAAGAAACATTTCTGCTATGAAAATAGAAGGATATGAAACATCAATCATAAACTGAACTTTTTATATCCCACAAATCATGTAATGTATTTTTGTGAATGATATAAATATACATTTAGTTTACGATTCGGGATGGAAACCTTTTCAAGGTCAATTGTTCCAGTTAGGGCTGTAACTACTGCTTATTTAAAAAGAGATATAAAATATCTTATCTACTGATATCTATTCTAATATTATAAAGAGGTAAAATTTGTATGTTTGTTTGTTTGTTTGTATGTTCGAGCAAATCTCGGGAATTACCAGTCCGATTTGAATAATTCTTTTTGTAATATATACCCACGTTCAATGGGAAGGTTATATGCTATTTTTCATCCTGAAAATCCAACGGGAACGGACACAACGCGGATAAAACCGCGGGGCGCTGCTAGTTTCATATAAAGCAACATACCGAGTTCGCTGCAGTGCAGCAGTGTAAAGAAAACGGTAGTCAGTCGCAGTCTGCTAACGACTGCAGCTGTCAAATAATAATTGGTGTTGGCAGTCGACGGACAACCTAGTGCGGCGTGTGTGTAGTGACTGAAGTAGATTGAAATAAGATCAACGACCACATTAGGCGTACGTAGTAGTGTATATGTTACGGCTAATACCCGAAGTGCGGCTACACCTAGTTTTAGCCGGTTAGAACTAGGTGCTTATATATGTCATTTTAACCTTTAACTGTGGACGCGCGGTCTCACAGACCGCTAACGGTTTTTAATTTTCGAATTTACCACCTTCCCCTTACTCCCCGCGTCTGTGACGCTCAGTAGCTTCAGTATTAGTGACAAAAGGAGTGTTGAAGTGTGAGGTTGTGTCGCCGGCTCCAAATTGGGTGAGTTATTTTACTTTAAACTTTAACTGCGGTCTGTGAGACCGCGTGTCCATGTTTTTCATACATATAATAATTTATGGCGTTTTGTTTTTTTTAGGTTTTTTTGCTTCAAAATGTCAATAAATAACATCGAGAGCGCCAGTACTTCAAAACGAATATTAAGGTCACCGGTGCAACAGCGTGCTAACAACATATTACGTGTCGAAAGCCCATCTTTTGAAAACGAGGTGTCTGAAGCACTTTTAGCGTCCGATCATTCTGATAACGAAGAAACTGTTGAGGAATTCTTGGTGTCAGAGGCTGATTTTATAAGAAATCATTTGAGTGACGACGAAGATAATGAAGAAGATACTGAGTGTTTAGATTTAGCCACAGATAGCAATATTACAAGAAGTAACATTGCCAATACTGACAGTTCAGGAATGCCAATAATTTCACCCATATTGACCTACTGTCAGAATTTTTATATTTTATGTTTATAAGTTTTCTAGTTGATTTTTATTTAGTGCACATATTAGATTTATAGATAAGAATGTTAATTTTTCTAAAAAGTTTAGTTGATTATAAGTTTTAGTCCTAAAACTGATCTCAAGTTAATTAAGACTAAAAAGTGCCTTTAATTGTTTTGAAACTTTAAATATGTGAGAAAAGAAATAAATATTTTTATTAAACTTATAAAATGTTTTAATTTAATATATATATAAATAAATAAAAATGATAGGATATCAATAACTTAATTTTTTTAATTTATTTTACATCGAAACTCATTGCGGTCTGTCAGACCGCTTGTCCATAGTAGTGTTACAAAAAAATAGTGTCCATAGTTAAAGGTTAATGAAAAGAGAGAGTTTGAACATGAAAAAAAAATAACCCTAACCTACCGAATAGTAAGTAATTCGGTAGGTTAGGGTTATTTTTTTTTTTCATGTTTAAACTCTCTCTTTTCATTAAAATGACATACGGCTAATACCCGAAGTGTGGCTACACCTAGTTTTAGCCGGTTAGAACTAGGTGTAGCCGCACTTCGGGTATTAGCCGTAACATATATACAGCATAATATTCTATTACGAACTATCAGCTAACCAGTGCCCGCAGGTCGAGATATCAATACCCCGTTGATGAAGTTAGTTTTACGTCAGAGACTATATTTATAGCTTTTAATTCACACATGTCCGTCGGAAGGTTAGAATAACAGTCGCTACATATATAAACGTTTTATTGGTTGTCTAAACCTATCCGATATTTAAATATATTAGTTAATCCATCCGAATAGTTGCGGGTATTTTTTTACACGAACCATCAAATAAAATAAAGTTTCAAACGCTTGAAACCACTAAAATTCATACGTTTGTTTACTATGAGATGACGCCAGCAAACATGAGCCACGAATGTTTCAGCGAATTGAATTAAAATGTATTAAAATATTTCACCTGAATGGTTTTGTAAACACGGAAAATGTGCGGTTATTTTATTAAATTATATATTACTAGCCCCGCCCTGCGGTGTTACCCGTGTTGTATCGGTTCCCGCGGGAATTTCGGGATAAAATGTATCCCATGTGTTATTCTGATGTATAACCTATATTACTGTAAAGTTTCATCTAAATCCGTCCAGTAGTTATTACGTGAAAGAGCAACAAACATACATCCATACATCCATCCTCACAAACTTTCGCATTTATAATATTATATTAGTATATTAAATATGATGGTTTATAGTCTATCGTTAATTTATATGAAAAATTATTTTGTTAACTTCAGTCTAGGTAATAATTTAGGTAAAAATAGGCCGCCATTCAGGTATAACAGTTTGTTTAGGTTACCAAAGTGGCTGCTAATGATTTAGTACTCTTTCTTAGGTTTTTATGAATACTTTTTGTGAATGGATGATGCGCTTGGCTGCGAGCCAGAAGGTTAACACGTTGTTCACGCATTTAACATCACCGAGAGTGTTCTTTGTATCAAACACAAATTATTTTCGACACACATAAATCAATACGAAGACTCGAGCCTTCCATTGTAACTTTTAGTTTAGTGTGAACGCGGCATAATCATAAAATTATTTTGATGTATCTAAATAAACCAACACTCTGATTTTGAAACGAAACTCTTATCTCAAATATTTAATGTATTTTTTATGGGTTTTCTTTAGTGTTGTCAAGGTTATTTATTGTTTTCTCGTTGACATTGTTTTTGTGCTGAATATAATGAATGGGATAGACCTAGTTTTAATGCTTTGGATGTTAACAATAACTGTAATCAATAGATTGAAACAAAGGACTAACTGTTTCGCTCATTGCGAGAGATAAGAGTAATCGTTACCTGCAGTATTGTCTTGCCTTAGTTGTTCACATTTCAAACGTATCCCTTTAAACGACAGTAAGTGTAAAGGATACTGCAAGGAAAAACTTTTCCTTGTTGAGTCTTTTTCATGTTTCAAGATATTAAAATCGATACTACAAAATAATTAGCACGCTTGCTAACCTAACGTAAGTAAAAGTCAAAGTGTTAGCCTGTAATGTCCCACAGCTAGGCAAAGGGTTCTATATCAGTACAGTGAGGAGGATTAGGCTTAATCACCGTACTTGCTTAATGCAAGTTGGTGATTCTCAAACCCGACTCATGTTTAAGCGAACCTAAACTTATCAAATCAAAATCGTATCAACTTAGTACAGAAATTGGAATTTAAACGCAGTACTACCTACCCGATTGAGTGATTTTTTGTACCAAATAGGATATCATTATAAGATCGTCATAGCTTACAATCGAATCAGAATTGATTTGAATTATTTAAATCAGGACATGATTGTTATAGTAACCCCGCTGACCTCGGCGTGTAAGAAAAAAGACTATCCTCACAAACATAAAATAAACTTGAATGTATTTAAATATAGGTAAAAAAAAAGATAAAGATCAAAAACAATAGCAATTCAATATCTATACATCGATAAAATACTTAATACAAAAACGCGCAGAACAACATAATTATGATACTGTTAACGAACTCATTACTATTAAAATAAAACACGTATTCGCGTCAAATATTTGTGTTGAACCTATAAATTACATAAAATTCAAAGTGTCAACGATTTAAATAACTTATCATAAAAGTAAAAATAGAATTTAGTCATGTACATGTGTATTGAATTCTATCTCAAATGATGCCTCAAGTAGTTTTTTAATAAATTACAGTTATTTTAATGGCAATAAACTTGAATTCAGATCGGAATAACTATTTTATAAAATCATTAAATAAACACTCAAAGCAAACTTTTTAATGTAGGTGTGCTTATTGTCTTCTTTCTCACTTTAGATTTTAGTTCACATTAACGAATATCTTTCCATATTTTATGTAAAAAAAGATTGAAAAAAACATCAAGTCAAAAAACAAATTCTTTTTTCAATTCGAGTGAAATATCAGAAACAAAATACTGACAAACATTCCCAATTTAAAATTTCACTTTATGAAAACAAAAGTACCTACCGATGTCGAATATAATGGAACAAAAATACGCTATAAATCATGAGATTCAATTGAAAAAACTAGTATTTATTGGTCAGATTAAAGTATCAGATAAAATAACATCCGATTGTAAACCAATTAACGGTCTCACACCTCGATCGCTACTCAATTTGGCGGCGCCTAGGCTATAATTAACATAATTTTTATATTGAGTGTTACTGTCTGGCCGATAGGTAAAATGGTTTGATTACACACAATGGGTGTGATTGATAAACGATTTGGAGATTTATTGTTAGATTCAATTATTAGACTGGTAATATAAGAGAATTATACATAACTTCTTACAAACACGCCTTTGACCGGTAGGTAGAGTGTTAGTATTACTTTACTTTTATGATTCCACTAACAGCGCCCCGCAGTTTAACCCGCGCTGTGCCCGTCCCCGTGGGCATTCGGGGATGAAAAATACCTTATAACCTTCCCGTTGAATGTGGCTATCCTTTACAAAAATAATTATTGAAATCGGATTGGTAGTTTCTGAGATTAGCGCGTTCAAACAAACTCTGCAGCTTTATTATATTAGTATAGTAGATGATTGTTCAGGACTGATGCAACATTAACCTCTTCTAATCAAGGTAGGTCGTATCACGAATCAAGACAATCCTATGTAACACTAGAAGTGTCCCAAAACTTCCTTTCCTAAATTTGTTGCTATTTCAATTCTAATGTGTTTTTCACTAGTCATTTAATTATTCTTAGTATCCATACTCATATATTCAATTTTAATCTCGCTAATGCCCACATTAGCTGGATGCCAATGCGTATGTGTGATCGAATAAGCAAGAGTATTAAAATTCCTGTCCCATGAACTAAAATTAGTAAGCACTGTAAGCTCCTGCCGGGACTCTAGATAATTTTCATATAAAACTGTTGGCTTTATGTATTTCAAAAGCATGTAATGAAGGTTGTGAGCAAATAGGTAGTATATTTAATTACATACGTACAAATGGTTTCTCACTAGAGACTGCTAACTATTGGTTAATTTGTTGTGATGAAGTAACTATGTGGACCTTAAGTAATTGTCTATGAATTAAATATTTAGTTTTAATTCTTGACGGATGTACCTATGATGTCAATTGCTATTGTTTTCTCACTAGAAATAAAACGTATTGTTTTATATGTTTTAATGTTTTAATTGACTAATGCTGTAGTTTTCTCTAACAGATATTAAGTAAATAATAGAACTTCTTATATTTGGTTACTTCTTTTGTAGTGAACTAGAAGCGGTTCCGCGGTTTTACCCGCGTTGTGCCTGTTCCCGGGGGAATTTCGTTTTTTTTAATTTATGTTACATTTATAAACCTTCCTCTTAAATCACTCTATCTATTTAAAAAACCGCGTCAAAATCCATGCATGTAGTATTTGCATTTATCGCGAAACAGACAGACGCGGCCGGGGACTTCGTTTTATAATATGTAGTGATATCAAAAGATACCTAAATTGCTCTTTACAATACCTACGACAGTTTTGAAGCAGAAAAATCCCAAACAATTTAACACTTACACCATCAAAAAATGTATTCGTAAAGTGTTTCACAAAAATTTCCACTAAATAAGCGAGATATTTTGTATCTCGAGCAAAATTGACATTAAAGATAAGTCGTCCCTTCTTAGGAAGTAATTTAGGGCAAGTAAATGTTATGGTATGGTTTAGGGCGGGCGAGGACAGCGTCGGCAAACGTTAAGATATTTATTATATTTTGTAATTGACCCATTTTTTCATAGTAAATCTTATCTTTTGATGGCATAGAAAAGATTTTTTGAAACTGAGTTTTAAAGACTTTGAGCGATTATTGTTTGTGATTTAACTCTTGTGTTTTGGCGGATTAAACTGTATATGTTATTACTAGCAGTGCCCCGCGTGTTCCCCGCGTTGTGTCTGTTCCCGTGGGAATTTCGGGATGAAAAGTAGTTCCATCACAAAAATAATTGTTCAAATCGGAAGTAATTTTTGAGATTACCCATTACAAACAAACAAAGTTTTTTTAAACAAACTTTATCTCTTTATATTAGTATGAATTTGTAATTTTGCAGATATATAGCATCAAGACAAGTTCAAGACCTCACGATTAGCTATTAAGTATGTATCATGTGGTTTATCTGTGAAAGTCTTTGGGATTAAGCCAGCTATACAGATATACAGCTATACCATGATACTTAGGTACTCATCTTTATGTATTTACCTATTTAAAACTAACAGCGTTCTGTGATTTCTCTTAAGTTAAACCAAATGCTATAGAAATTTGAACAAAATGTGTTGTACAACGTTCCTAATAATCTTTATTCCAATTCCGATAAAAAATGTCGTAGTTCGCTTCAAAGACGAACAATATCCGCCAATCCCTTTCGCATTCATAATTTTAGTTATTCAAGGTACCTACAGACTAAGATACAAATCCAAGGTCACACGTTAATCCAACCCAGTTCGTTTCCATAGTTACATAAGCCACAATCGTCAAGTTTCCTCGTCTATCCGCGGCAGACATAAGATCAATTTTCATCACTAATTGTCCGCAACAACAATATTCAATTGAACGATTGTTTCACGGTACATCAATTTTTAGATTCCGCGTAATTAATTTGTTCTGTATCGAGTTGCAAAATGTAGGTGCGTTAATTAATATACGAGGCGAATGATCAAGAGTTCCATTGCCACGGTCGTTGAGAGATCTTGGGATCATTTTAGATGCAATGTTTGCAGCATAATTATTTTGTAGGTACTATGTTCTTTAAAAGTTAGATCTTCTAGATGTTTTATGTTCTTATAAAGCAATAAATGATTTTTTATTTAGGTAACGAATCACAGGTAAGGTAGAATAAAGATATAAGTTAAAACAAAGCTTTATAAATTTCCAGCGTTATCAGTGATTGTGTCACATCATTCATTTCGATGCAGTACCTATTTTTATTTGAACGCCACTTTCCTTGCAGTGATTCTGAGCTATGTATGGTAAAAATAGGTCGAACCATTTTTTCGCAGGGGGTTTCAAATTTTTAACTTAACTTTTTGTGTCAGCGAAACTAAGGTAATGGTAAACCATGAAAACAGATGATGACAAACTCATTGTACAAGCCTTCCTGGAACCACATTTGTCGGTATCCGTTCGAAATATGATACTGTAGTTCTAGGTAACATTATAAAAGCGAAAATTTTCATCCTGACCCACACAAGGTATTATGTGGGCGCGTAGCCAACCTTACCCACACCTCTAAATCAACGTAGGTAAGTAGACGAAGTCAAAGGATACAGGTACTCTCCGCTTCATCCATCCCTTACCGTATTTTATAAAAACAATCTTCCAAAATGCTCGCCATTATTTTAACAGGTTGTTCAGCAGCCCAGAATTAATCCGTACAATATGACATGACCTCATTTCCGAAAATAAAACCGACGTATTTTAAAGGCTAACTCCGTTTACGCTTAGAGTGTTCGACGTTAATAGTAAAATAAAAAGTTATGGATTGAAACCCCTAATGGTGCGAGGGGGTGTATTAAAGGGATGTAGCTGTGTCTTTAAAAAATAATGTACCTATAATGCGTTTTATTGGAGATTAAGGAAGAAATATGTATCTACGTTATTGAGTCAGATAAGAATGTAAACCCAGAGGGAATCTAAAAGCTTTTCAGTCTGAAAGAACACAACAATATCAGCTGACTGCATCCCTAAGAAAATCATAGGTAATTTAAAACGTCTTTCGATGAGACATGACTATGTGAGAGTCATGACTAAGTATGGAGTCTTTAGGCGTCTAAAAGCCTAACGTTAAAGTTAATTGCCAACGTTACAACCCAAAAGTAGCTGTAATATTATTGCGTAGATAGCTATTTTTTTTCTAACCAACACAATTTAGAATCAATTGATGTCTTTCCCAATGTTCTTTGTCCTTTAAAACGATTAACAAAAAACAATCGGTGCCGTTTTTAGCAAAAGTACATCACTAATGAAAACAGTGCGTCTAAATTAATTTTGATGATTCATAAAAAATATGGAGATTTATTATTACGTGCTCCATATGTTTTTGATTAAGAAGATAATTCTTAATTTATTGCTTCACACAACACACAATTATGTATGTTAAATTATTTCTGAGCTCAATGAACATCTTATTTTTTGATAAATTATGATTTAATTGTGCGATCTTGAGAGATAAGATAAGAACCTTGGGAGATTTATTAGATTCTAAAGAACATACAAAATCTTAGTGGGTTAAAAATGTAGGAGAATTAGTAGTTATCTTTATAGCTAATGGTGAAGTTTCTATAGCTTAGCCAATAGTCAGTTAAGTCTGAGGAAGGTGTACAGTCCAAGCAATGAAAAGCAACTAACTCTAACTAACTTGTGACGCTATTTTTACGTGGAGTTTCCAAATAGAAAATTCGATGAAAAAATAATTATAATGACCAGAAAGGGTGATACGAATCCCATGCCATGGTTTATGCTTAATATGCCTATATAAGCAAATCAATATATCATTATTACATGGCAGGTCTCTCGCCCACAATGCATAGGACAGAGTAATCATTGCGCTTTAAACTAACGTAAAATAGTATTGTATGTTATTTTGAACTACAGTCATCCTCCGATAAAGACATCCTTTAGATAGAGAGATGTTTAAATTTTTCAAGTTGCGAGATGTTGAGTACAATCCAACGCAAGTAATTTGACATGTGTGACGTTTGCGTTCTTTTGTGCTTGTCAGCTAGCAACATTGCTAAATCTAAACCAGAGTTAAAGCGCTACACTTGATGGTAACTCCGTCACAAATCTTCCGCCGATACATGTTATTGCATGTAATTTGACAAGCCCGTTGGCACAGTGTAACCGTACGTGAATTTGTCCGGGTGTTTTATTTATTTACAAATAGCGGGCCCACTAATCGGAATATCGGTCGCTCCGTCGATTTGTAAATTAAGTATATGCAAAAACATGTATTGCATCACATCGCTGAGGCTCCGGGGTTTCTGTTACTGACGGAGTTTCCGCCAAGTGTGGCTGAAGCCTTATGAAGATTTATTTCTAAAATTACTCTCCAAATATAATATCCAATCTGTGCTCCCATCGTTACAAATAAACATTGTCAGTTCAAATATTTGCTTTTAGGTAAGCATGCCGGCCGACAATGCCCTTTCAGATGCAAATGTTCAGTGCGCGTGCGACCTACATAGTTATTCTCTAGATAACACAGAGTATAGAGCATAGATCCATTGATAACATACTCTACGATATTGGGCAGACCTTGAGGAGATGTACTATCTACTGTTTATCTAGGTGATAATTTGAGAAAATTACGATATGTGTGCGATAAGTTATATTTTCAATATATTTTGTAGGTGTTTTTTTATTTTGTTGGTACAGGTGGTTATGTATAAGAGTTATTAAAGATTTGTATGTAAAGGTTTATAATGTATTTACATTACATTGAAGCTATGTAAAGTATTGTTTTAAAATTACACAATGTTTCATGACCTTATATATTTGGGATGTTGTTTAAGTTGGGTAACTTTTAATTAAATTATTTAACTATGTATGTTTATTGTACAAGTGTCTACTAAGTTACTTATTGCCCAAGACATTGTACACTGCTCTAATATCAAATGTATCGTTAGTTTATAACCATGGGGTTTATCAACTTACAATCCGTTTTTGTTCGTGATTTACGAATTCAACATAACTAATTCGATTGACTGATTTCACGATCCTAATATCATCTGTTCACGATCTTCTCTTGTGCCTGATTTACGAATCTAAAACGATCCTTATTAGATATTACCGTACCACAATCCTAAGCTTATACCTTTTTATCAGACCACATTTAACTCTTATAATAATTATTTTAAGCTGTGTAATTTTTTTTAAATAGTTTTTTTTTACCGGCTTGATGTGACTGGCATGCCTTGTGGATAAAGTCCCTAATTTTTTTAGACTAAAATATAATGAATTTTACTCAAGAAGCCTAAATAATTGTTGAGTGTCGTTTTTAATGTAAATTTTCACTCAGAGTTGATTTCGATTTGGTCTCCAATCGATCGGTTTGTGTATCCGACTGAGATAATCATAAAGGTACTTCTAATCCTGATAATCGGACGATACAAGAGATTACGATTATAAAGGAAGTCAGTACGGGGGGCGCAGCTAGTCTTAATATATTAAACCGATTTACTATTCTATCATATAAGTAAGTACTTAAGAAGATAACTAGATATTACCAAGAAAAATATATTATAAAAAATATCATATTATATTGATTAGATTACCAAAATAGTGTCGTAAAATTACCATAACGCCAAATTAGGTAGTTCGTGATGACTTTTATATTGAAATTACTGAATAAATATATATTTTATATTGATTTATTTGTTGGAAATTATGTTATTTTACCAATTTATGAGTATCAGGTTTAACCGTCGGTTACATCGATTGTTCTAATATGGTTGACAAAACGACAAATATGAAATGACAAACTGTTGTTGATATCGTCATGTGTGGTCGGAATGGAAAACATCAAAGAACTTGTACATGAACGAGTCTTGACAAAATAATGTTGTTTTTTAGAAAAACAAAGAAGAATATCTTAGGTCGATATTTATTGTTTGGTTTTCCGAGAAGTTCCGAATTTTTTCTCGAGTACCTATTAGGTAGGTTATCTACTCTACGAGCTATCTTCCGGTTATGGACTTCATTTTCAACTTCACCACGTCCAATACATATTTTTTGTCACACAATATTTATAGTTCAAAGGACCTAAATATAGCGATATTTAAGATAGAGTGAATTGGCTAGTTTGGCTATAAAGCGAGTGAGCAAGTCATTTGACATGTGTAACACTTGGGTGCTATCCAACTCGCCAATTCGCATTTCGCCAACTTACAATTCACCAACTCGCTCAAACTAAACCAGACACCTAATGAAAGAAGAGTTTCAGCCAGTGTTAAAAATAGGTACTTTGTCTCGTTTGAAGATCAGATGAACCTTTTAACGTGACTCAGTAGTTACGCAACAGTAAGTGGTTTCTGTATTGTTGTTGAGCCCTACAAAAACGTTCCTAAATTTGGTAGGGTCAAGGGCCTTTTATCTATCCAATTGTAACTATATCAGTTAACAAGATATGTAGTGGTGAGTAATGCAAAATGACGGGGCAAAAGTTTGTGCGAAAATATGCAAATAATAGTAAGTACTTGTGTATGTGTTTGTGAGGACTTTGCTCTGTAGCAGGGTCAAAAATATAATAATGTGTACTGTTGTAAAATATTGACTCACGGTAGTTAACTGTATCGAATCTTGTTAGCAGATTAGAATTTTGAGTTCAAATGTAGTTATATAAGTATACTAGCAGCGCCCCGCGGTTTTACCCGCGTTGTGCCCGTTCCCGTGGGAATTTCGGGAATTATTTTACATAAAAACCTTCCTCTTGAATCACTCTACCTATTACAAAAAACCGCATCAAAATCTGTTGCGTAATTTTAAAGATTTAAGCATACAGACAGACAAACAGTGTGACAGACACGAAAAAGAGACGACTTTATTTTATACTATGTAGTGAAGTATACAACATATATATATCAACCCCCCACGGTTTTACCCTCGTTGTGGCCGTTTCTAATATATATGCCTATAACCTTCCCGTTGAATGTGGCTCCATTACAAAAAGATTTTTTCAAATCGGATATTTAGTTTCTGGGATTAGGCCCTTACAAACAAACAATGTAAGAAGCTTCACCTCTTTATAGTATTAACTTAGTACAGAAGTATATATACATGTTTGGTTATACAACTTTAATCCATGCAACAGTAACTGTTAATATCTGATGGAATCGTAAATATTATTTCAAAAAACTGTTGCCAAGTGAACCACAGAGGAACTAATTGAATAAAACGCTACACTTAATTAAGTAATCATGTTAGCAATGGCTTACGATACAACTGAGAACACATTTGACCAGTTTTCATTAAACAGCATTGCTTTTCTATAATCAAGCGCCGAGATTGCTAAGAGGAACATATTTTCCATAATCAGGAACCAATTTTCATGCCACAGAGAGAACGTAAATAAGTACTATTTGAAGCACTCTGTTATTTGTATTGCGATAAGTGAGTTCTTAAACGTAGTTTTATCTATACTACGCATATACAGTGTTCTTATTTCGAATTTTCGTAAACTCAACTTCTTTTAGTAAAAAGTTATCTTTGAGTAAAAAGTTTGGTAATGTTTTTTTTGTGTTACTTTTTTAAATTAAGAACATGTTTTTCTGAGTGACTTTTTTAATTTAAGAACATTATTTGTTTGTAATGAATTAATTAATTTTAATTTTAAAAGATAAATGTCCGAAAAGTTATACGAGTATTCTTAGCGTTAAAATTATGTAGCAATTTAAATGTTGATCTTGACATAGAAGAAACGGTCTAAACCCGGCAACTCGTTAACGTAGTCAAAACAAAAAGCAATTTATGAATGGCACGTGTCTTTTAGAATACTTTATTAATGGTCAAGATTTAATAAATCATTATTTCTTTAATCTCAACATTTGTCTAATAAATAATTATTTATTTGTAAAGTAACATGGAGACTAACATCACGGAAAAACTTACAAATACAGAGGAAATTCCACAAAAGAGTTCAATTTATTTTTTTAAATCACTTCACTTAAAGTACTGGCTGAATGCAACTGTTTGCAGTTAAAAAAGTATAACTTGACAGTTCGTCATTTTCGCGCCAATTTTCCGGTTTGCGCGGGAAGCCCGTGGCCGTGTCGGATAGTGGAGCGAGCGCGCGCTCTCGTTGCGTACTGTGTCGCATTTGCTCCGAACCCCATCTTACTACCTTACAATTTATGTGCGTGACGCAAAAATGGACAAAATACATAGCGGTTGTTTCATAATACATACTTGGTGTGATTGAACGCACATTTACGGACAACGGTTAATTAATTTACGCACTTTGTTTATTTTTTATTTAGCACTCTATGGTATTACGGACTCTTTCAATTACTGTAATTAATTTTAAGTATGTAGTATGTACATAGATACTCACTACTGTAAAAATGTGTTGTTCGAATATTGAATTTAATTTGACAGTTCTATTTTTGAATATTCGAGAAAAAAATCAAATAACACGAGGAAAGTACAATTTAAAACAATCGTAGGTTATTTAAGGTTAAGTTTTAAAATAAACTATTTAAATAAAAAAGTTGTGCTACTAATTTTTATACGGATATTAAAGGACCTGTTTCCTCACCTCCTTAATATTTATATGTTGTATTGGACCTTTTTAGCGGTCCTTTTTACTAAGTATTCATGTTTATTTTTTAATTTCATCGCGTGTCGTAGCTTGTATGGTAAATAGCTTTCGTTTTTCCGACGTGTTTCAAATATAGAAAGCTTATAACTTGTAGTTCAATTATTTTGCCGTGAGATCGTTTTTCCTTTTGAACTATAATTATTATTGTATCAAGGTGTTTTATGTATGTTAATTTATTTTATTGAATAAATTAAATGAGCTACTGTTGTATCGTAATTTCGCCACTTTAATACCTATCAATCTTTATATTTATTACCTTAATGTCTAGGTACCTGTCTATGTCTAACTAGATAGGTAGACATTAAGCTTATTATATGTGTAATAAATACCTGTATATTTAATAGAAATTTCTTTTCCTTTACAGGTAGTAAAAATGCTTTTACTATTAATCAAAAAGTATACCTACCATCTAACCGTAATTCAAAACTTCCTGTTTAAACTTACAACAGCAAGGAGTCAGCAATCATCCAATGACATACAGGTAAAGAGTATTCATGTTAGGCTAAACCAACAACTCTGGACGTTCATATTATATTAGTTAGTAGTTACACACGTCATAAACAGTGGGGCTACTATCTGCACTATCGTACACGATCCTCGTTCCTGATTTACGAATTCGTTTATAATAAACATTATTCGATATCATTATACGGTACTACGATTCTAAACTTAAGCCGTTTTTAACCCTCGACGCAAAGGAAGAGTGTCATAAGTTTGACGTTGATGTCTGTGGCCGTGTGGGGGGGGGGGGGGGGGTGATACCATAGCTCTTAAACGAATGGAGCGATTTGGATGCTTTTTTAAAATTTAATTAATTATTAAATTTGTTCCAGTTTTTATATAAAATGTAAGTTCGAGTAGGTTAGTCCTGATACTAATCAAATACGACTTAAATTTGTTGTTGATCGTATTAAATAGCAACCCAACTAAACCTTACGACCAATTTGCAATGTGCATTCTCAAAAGTAGTCTTCCATTTTGACCAAGTCTGAAAGCTTAACGTGCTCTCCAAAGCATTGTAACGCTCAAGCAAGCCTCTCGAGGTAAAACTCCCCAATCTACATACAACTACGCAAATCCAGTAGAACGACAATAATAATTTATTCTTCCGTATCCATTGCAAGTAAACTTGACCATTATCTAACACGACATGATTACTCGCAGTCTATCAGATATTTGAATAACGAATGGCGCGTCCTAGGTAAGTGAACGATAAAGTCGTCCAGATAATATATTTGATAGACAGATGTAATTAGCGGGGGGCTGCGGCAAATGGAGCCTAGTGATAACGACTGGCCAGTGTGGAGTAAACAACGATGGAAGACGACGGGGCCAGGGATGGTGGGACTGGGGAAGGAATGGGGGACACTGGAAAATGCGGACGAATGGGACAAGAGAATAGGTTGGGCGACATAAGGAAAGGAATGGGACAATCTGGGAAAATTGGGACGAACGGAATAATAGACAAAGGTGGGCGGAATTTGGAACGAAAGTTTTGAGGAAAGTTGGAAGAATTGGAAAGAACGGAACAATAGACAGGAATGGACAAAATTAGGAACGCATTGGGGAATCTGGAAAATTGGGAAGAATGGAACAATAGACAGCGGTGGGCGGAATTGGGGACGAAATAGGGGAAAATGGAAAAATAAAGTCTCTTAAACCTTTACTAACTAATTGCCCTTATTTAAACTTCCTTAACTACATCCCTGTATTTGCGATTACATCTGATGTTTAAGTGGTTAAATGGGATTGCGAAATGCGAGTGGATATAAATAATACGTCTTACTGTTACTACGATACACTCCATATAACGCTGTGAGTACAATTATTTTGTTACTCGCTTATCTATATGGAATCTAATTCTGTGGATTCATTCATAACGTATCATAGAGTTTGATAGATAAGATTTTGTATGGACTTGTAATGGATGTAGGTTTTGGTACTTGTAATGTTGGCTTAGTAGGTAAGGCAAGGTTAAAGTGATATGCCCTCTACAAATAATTAGTGGGGTATATTCTACCGAATATAAGCCTTCCTCTTTGCCCCAATATATGCCAAATAATTCCCACTAGTGTGTTGCCTTGGTAGAACAGAATACAATAGATGTTCAGTGAATGTTGTATTCATAGATATAAAAAGTAAAATAGTAAAGTATTAGCCTGTAATGTCTCATTGAAGATATCAGTACAGTGAGGAGGTACCTCGCTAACCTCACCTAATCTCCTCATAGATATAACCCAATCAAAAATATCTCCAAAAATCCTGCTAATATTAATATTGCAAATGTTTGTCAGAATGTACTAGTATGTCTGAGGCCCTTTCACACAAAAGCTATTCAACGGATTTAGATAAAATTTACAGTACTAATTACTAAGACATTATTATACATATTATTACGAAATTCCCGCGGGAACGGGTACAACGCGGGTAAGACCGTATAAGATAGAACAAAAAAATATCTCTTAGCTTACCACACTATTAAAGCTTAGTTAAGTATTTATTCCGTAGGTAGATTAAAAAGGAATAACTTCATTGGCGCCACTATGAAATCTTATAACTCTTCAATTAACTAGGTATCTTATGAATAGAGTAATGTAACATAGAGGTGTGAAAATACAGAAGGATCTGCTTTATTTGGTGTCCTCTAATTGACCTTGTAGTTTTGCGTATTGTCTGATATTTTGTGTAGGTTATGTACTTGGCTACCTACTGGTACTTAGGTACTGGATCTATTGTTATGTGAGTTTATATCAAGGCCGATTGAATGGAAATATGGTAAATATTTAGTTTTATATGAATGGAATACTGATTTCCTTGTTTTTTGTAAGCATTGCAGCAGTAACTCTACAGGGAAAATATAATAATTATGTGCTATTATTCCTAGCATTTTTGGTAAAGGCCTATCAAAGTACGCCCTAGTTAAAGAGAAGTTGCACTTGGCCGCTTGCTTTTGACTAGCCTACTCGCCGTAAGTAATCTCACTCACTCCATTGAAGCGGGGCGGAGCTGTGCATTACTAAAAGTTTTTGACAATGTCAATGCGTTGTTTGACGATCCCAATGCGCCGTGATTAGTGAGTTGAACTCCGTTCCGCTCTTCTAAGAAGACACACTCCCATCTAGCAAACTAGCACGTGGCCGGTTCTCTTGTTGCAAAACTAGTTTCATATGTGATGCTTACTTTTGACACCAACTAGCCGCTGGTAAACTCGTTCAAAGTCATAATCCAAGTTCCTAACAGCCTCTGTGGTCTTGTGGTTTGAGCGTCCGGCTCACGACCCGGAGGTCCCGGGTTCGATTCCCGGTGGGGATATCTCACAAAAATATCTTTGTGAGACTTTCCTCAGTTTGGTTAGAGCATTGCAGGCTAAATCACCTGATTGCTCGACAAGTAAGATGTTTCCGTGCTTCGGAGGGCACGTTAAGCCGTCGGTCCCGGTTACTTTCTACGGATAGTAGTCGTTACTTGAGCCATGTCAGAGGCCTTTGGCGGCTCAATAACTCTGACACCAGGATTGGTCAGGTTGGTCATCCACTCGATGAAGAAGATCCAAGTTCCTTATCTTTCCATTAAATACATATTTTTATTACATTCCTCTGAATCTGAACTCTGTTTGCTCAGCGAATATTTTGCACTATGAGTATTTCGATAAGAACAATATGTGCAATCATCTGAACTGATAATTGTGATAACGTTTGTGTACATAATGCATTCCACCGCTGTGTAACTAATTAATTACTGTCACGTGATATTTGTTTGGAGTAACAAGAATTTTAAATACCTAATCCTCTGGTATTATTCTACTTAAAAGGAGCAAGTTAGTTCGAGTATGTTAGTGGCCTTAAGGCGGTCTAAAAATTAGACATCAGGATGTCTGATTTTTCGACCGCCTAAGGCCTCCGACGTGGTCTAAAAGGAGTTCTTCAAAATCATTAATACATGTGTAACAGTAAAATTGGGTTTAAGTAGAGTTGGCATGATCAGAATCTACTCGAACCGAGCGTACTTGAATGATTAATCAAACCCTTCGGATCTGACACCCGCGTAAGACTGCGCCTTAAAATACGAATTCAATTGGGTCCGGTAGACTTGGCTTGCCAATTATAGGTCATTATATAGACCCCCCGCCACGATGAGTAAAAGTATCAATATTTTAACCATAATCAATAAAACAGATATTTCGGAAACCGATTGATATATTGTATTTAGAAGAGCATTGATTTATGTGAAATGTAGGCAACAGGAATGTTTTATATGACACCTACGACCGTTACAGCAATATGTCGAATATCTGGGTTTTAACGTGATTTACGAGTTGCACAGCTGTTGGGACCTTTTACCTTTTACGGGGCACCACTATTTTGTAGCTACTCGTCCGTGAGAAGCGTTTTATTAATAAATGTGCAACTGTCAACAGGACTGACAGTTGCAAAAGAAGATGATAATTATAATATCTGAGGTGTTTTCATTTACACTCATTTTGTTTTTTCGATCAGAAACTACCGCTCCGATCTGAATAATTTCTTTGTAGAGGTAGCCACATTCAACGGAAAGGTTATAGGCTATTTTTCATCCTCAATCTCCTACGGGAATAGCAAAAACGAGGGTAAAAAGGTTTGCACTTGCTTAAATTTTTCAACCTTTGGTCAAACAGTTAACATTTAAATATTTTTCATGCAGCAGGTGCGCGATAACTTCAAAAAAAGCATAATTTTTGGTAGATGTCAAATTCATATGATTAATCATTATCGACCACCTACTTAAAGAATTAAATTAAAAAACTGAATAACAAACAGGTAATTAAATTGGAAAGTAATCAATACGAGTTAAGTAGTGAGTAAGTGTACTTTTTGGTTTTAATTAATACTAGCAAGGCCCCGCGGTTTTACCCGTGTTGTGCCCGTTCCCGTGGGAATTTTCGGAAATGTTTATACATATAAACCTTCCGCCTGAATATCTCTATCTATTTATAACCGCATCAAAATCCTTTGCGTAGTTATAAAGATCTAAGCATACATAGACAGCGGAAACCGACTTTATATTATACTATGTAGTGATGATGATTCAGGATATTATAACTACGCTCAGTATGCGATACAACATCGTATTGTGTTTATGTGAACGAGCTCTTACTTAGTCGGTCGCACTTGTAGCTAGTAAAGCAAAGCATAAACAACGCATTTAGTGAATAGTATTACTTCAATTAATATATCATCTTATTATTCCAATAATAACAGAGTCACGAGACTCCTTGTGTTTCATATCTATCATGGATGCCGTATTCGGAAGCCCAACGAAGCCACAACCTTGCTCCCATATAATGACTAACTTTGCCCAAACACAAATATGTTTATACCTTATCGGGACAGATTTCACAACAATTAACGCACTTTATGAAGATTGAGCGGTTTATTATGGTGTAAACATTATTATATAATAGATAGATAATATGATTCCAGGTATTGTTGGAAAATCCGTAGTTTTGCGTAATCTGGTCTTGGTGAGGTAATGTGCGAAAGCATTTAGATTAGTAAAAAATGGGGCGGTTTTCAAGCTGCGAACTGGTAAGTTCAAAATAAAGCGAGTGACACACAAGTCAGGCAAGCTTTGTCTTTGGATTCCGTTGAATAGCAGCATGTACAAACTTTCTCATGTGAACAAAGCTTTGGTATGTAAAATAGCTTTTAAGAAATTGGTTTCTCACTCTCTCGCTCACCCTGATATCAATAAAAAGAAACCTCATTCACATTTAAATATATAAAAGGCAAACTTGACTGACTGATTGAATGATTTACTGACTTATATGTATACATTCGAAGCTACTATACCTAGATACTTGAAATTTGGTACAGAAGTTTCCTTTCATGATGTCAGTGAGCACAAAGGAAGAATTTTGCGATATTCAAGCCTTAACAGGGGATGGCTCTTTCACCCGAAACGAAGTGACCGAATTTCATAAACAATCACAAAAGAAAATCTTATGAAAAAAGAAAAACTATAAACCACAAAATAATTACCTCATTTAATTACTCGCGTAACATCTCATGTTGAGTAACGTTCAAACGATGCATGCGTGTGATTCAACCATTACTCTCGGTCAGTACGTTAACATGTGCTGCCAAAGGAATCCATACATGAATGTATCTAATGCGCGTTCATTAGATCTGTTAGCTATTAACGAACTTTCAGATAAGAAGTCTGATTGATGACGCATTCGTGACGTCGTAGTACAGTAGCTTGTACTGTGAAATGTTGGAGGTATGTGGGATTATTAGGATTGCGTTAAATATGGTTAGTAACAAAAAGTTGTTCGGAGTGTAAGCTATATTATGGATGGTTGCATCAAGATAGTTTTACGACATTTAATGACAAAGTCAATAGCAAGACAATAGTTTTATGAGAAAGTAGAAAATAATAAGAATACATTATATAAAATAAAGCGATATTAACATTTATTTGATACGTTGTATAATTTTACCGAATATTATTTAAATAATAATATGAGAAAGGCTTAATCTTTATATTATCTTTAACTTACTTCACGAGAAGGTAGTGCAATATGTACATCGTGTACGTACACCCATTTCTTTTAATTTGTTTAATGTTTGTTATCTCTGTCATACATAAAAGAATATCGCCCCCGAAATGTTTTTATCCCATTTTAAAATACATTTCTGACACTAAATGTATAAATTAATTTCGATCACTCTAGCCTATACCAATTACAAAATAATTGCATCATTATTGTTACAGCTGACTTTCTCTACCTAGTTCCTATTTACAGGACATTTACAATAATAATTAGGAAATGTGTCACTTGACTCAGCGAGTTATCTTGACACTATGCTATAACACTTCCTTATCTTATCAAATGCATTTGTCATGTCTATGCAAATATTATTATTATTTTATTATTATTATTTTAGCCATTACTGTCCCACTGCTGGGCAAAGGCCTCTCCTCTATCCCTCCATGCATCCCTATCCTGGGCCACTTCCCTCCAGTTGCTAAGATATGTGTCGAGTTCATCCCGCCATCTACGCCTCGGTCTGCCGCGCCGCCTGTTTGCCGGATCTGGCTGCCACTCAGTGGCTGTTTTTGCCCACAGCTGTTCAGACATGCGGCAGACGTGGCCTGCCCAGTTCCACTTTAGCTTAGCCGCTTTGCAAGCGACGTCCATAATCTGTGTCCTGGAGCGCAGTTCAGTATTGCGGATCCTATCCGTTCGCTTAAAACCCGGCATGATGCGACACGCCACAGGATGCAACGGCATGACGTGTCATGCTGTTTCATTCCACGGGATGCCCCGGCGCGCCATTGCATCCCGCGAGACGTATGGGTCACTTTGGGGTCGAGGAATTATGATTGCTAGCTAGTTGAAATAAGGTTGAAACTTATGCAGCATTTCGGTGGGGCGCAGTGATGGATGCCAGAGTGGCTGGGCTTTCAGCAGGATGCCACGGCATGCCACGGAACGCCGCGGGATGCCGCAGCACGCCGCGGGATGCCACTACACAACCTGCCGTGCCATGCCGTGCCATGCCGGCAGTGAGCGCCGGCCCTAAGCGTACGAACAAAATATGTTATTTTCATCCATTATTATGATCCAGTAAGTATTAAGTATTAGCCTGTAATGTCCCACTTGTTGGGCAAAGACCTCTCGTCTCACTGAAGATATCAGTACAGTGAGGAGGTTTCAGGCGTAATCACCACGCTTGCCTAATGCGGGTTGGTGATCTCAAACCCGAGCCATGTTTGAAAAGTAGGAAACATGTTTTCGCTCGACCTGGGAATTGAACCCGGGACCTCAGTCTTGGCAGGCGAGTGCACATACCACTAGACCACCGAGGCGTTATTATGATCCAACTAAAATTATATTTATTTGTACTAATTACTAAATATAGCGGTTATTTTTAAATTGAAATTGCGTTTTAGGATACACATAGCTTTTATTTTACTTTTTTATCTGACGTTTTGGCCCCTTTACTGGAACCTCCATCTGTGACCACGGTTCCTGTAAAGGGGCCGAAATGTCAGATAAAAATGAATGTGTTCGCTTAAAGAAACCAGTATATAGTGGTTAAGTTAAATTATTATTCAATTGACAGCTTTAAAGAATAAATTAAATTAATATTTTTCCATACCGGGTCGAGCGAAAACCATGTTTCCTACTTTTCAAACATGGCTCGAGTTTGAGATTACCAACTCGCATTTGGCAATCCTGGTAATTATGCCTTATCCTTCTCATTGTACTGATTCAGTCAGATGAGAGGTCTCAGCCCAGCATAGGGTAATTACAGGCTAATACTTATTTACCTTTTTCAAGACAGAATGTCAGACTAATGGAAATATAAACTTTATCTCTTTATAATATTAGTATAAATTTATTTTAAAGTAGGTCTTCGACAATAGCTATTTGTAAATGGACTCTGAGTTATTACCTAGTAGAATTTAAAGCCGAAACGAAACTGACTCCGTTAACTAATGAAGTGACACGATTTATGTATTTACTTCAGTTACTTTATAAATAAATCTTCAGTAAGATGAAAGGTATTTGACAGCAATTTGACATAACAGACTTAATTTGACAGTAGGTAAATAATAGTTTTAACTTTTATAAAAGAGGATTGTAGTAAAACTCTTAAATCACTGTTATCTACCTTAGTGACAAACTAAAAGTAATGAATGTAAGATCGAATGCAAGACTGCGGCTATTTGTGCTCGTGATCTCGAAAAATACCTCTCTACCATCAATTTGCTACGGCAAGCCAATTAATTAGTTTGACTTTCAGGTTCGTAGGACGATTGAGCTCAGATTGAGCTGCAAGGTGGCAGACTCAACCGAATTTTATTTTGTAAGATTGCAAATAATATTTATTGAGATAGGTACTGGCTTTTGAGCTGCAAGTTGGCAGACTCAACAGAATTTTATTACATAAGATGGCAAATAAATAAGTTTAAATTGAGATACTGTTATTTTTAAGTTTAAGCGAACTCTAGTCATTTTGAATTGAAATTACTTTTACGGGTACACTTCGCGTTTATTTTACATTTTTATCTGACGTTTCGGTCCGTTTACAGGGACCGTGGTCACAAAAGACTGAGTAGTCACAGTAAAAAAAACCTACAAAATTAATTGAGATGTTGAGGAGCACTATATTTCACACTTTAGGTAATGTACATAATCCAGAAGGTGGTTATTGAACGCGAGTTGCAAGTGATTTAGTTAGTAATAGAATATTAATATCATATGCGACCTAACTAGGTCTGCAATTGGAGAAGCAGCTTAAGCTGCTTTATTAGATCATCTTTCAATTTGTTATACAATTTCAAAAAGGTATCAAAACGCAGTTCAGAAGGAGATGTTTTTTTACAACCCTCAATACATGACACTACTGCCGGGCTACTATATAACTAGATCAAATTTAATCCAAATCGAAATTGGGTCGTAAACAGAGGCTAGTAAGCGATTGTTATTGGTACAAAAAAAAAATACGGGTTGCACTCCGGGAGTGCCGGCAGAAGTGAAAACTTTAATATAAATGTCAAAACGTCTTACGATTTTTCGATCAGGTCACGTGAGTTTAAATTTTTTACTCATCCCAAAAAAGTGCGCAACGCCGCTAAAAAGTTTTCACCTCAAAAATATTGATACTTATATGTATAATGTATGGAAACTGATTCATGTACGGATAAATAATTGTAGGTGAATTAAAGTACTGAATTTTGTAATACCAATTGGTAGCAATCACCCATCACCACCATCAATCCAAGGGCCATTAGATACGTGGTTATTGATTTGATTTATTATTAAACTAGCAGCGCCCCCGATTTTACCCGCGTTGTGTCTGTTCCTGTGGGAATTTCGAGAATTTTTATCATTATAAACTTTCCTTCTGATTCACTTTATCTGCCTATATAAAAAAACCTGCATCAAAATCCGTTGCGTTGTTTTAAAGATCTAAGCATAAATACGGACAGACAGACAGCGAAAAGCGACTTTATTTTATACTATGTAGTGACTACTAATAGCCTATTCGGAAAATAGGATAAAATATGCGAGAAAAGCAGCTATAAATTACTATAGTGTACTGAAATATGAATGAAAAAATATAAAACCCAATGTCTTACAGGTAATATATAGCGTAAACAAAAGTTATTTGTGAACGAACAAAAAAGATTATTTTCAAATTCGTTTTAATTCACGTTTAATTTATGAGTTTACCGCTAAACGTTATTCGTTTATATTTATGGGATGACGTATTGCATATTTTCAACCTGAAATTCTTGTCTTCGTAAATGTATCCGTAAACGTAGTTTCAATTCAAAATGAGTAGTGTCAAAATGAGTAGTGTCAAAATGAATAATGTCAAAATGAGTAGTGTCAAAATGAGTAGTGTCAAAATGAGTAATGTCAAAATGAGTAGTGTCAAAATGAGTAGTGTCAAAATGAGTAATGTCAAAATGAGTAGTCAAAATGAGTAATGTCAAAATGAGAAGTGTCAAAATGAGTAATTTCAAAATGAGTAGTGTCAAAATGAGTAGTGTCAAAATGAGGAGTGTCAAAATTAGTAATGTCAAAATTAGTAGTGTTAAACTAGTATGTTTTTATTTTAGGCAAATCAGGAGTAATAACCAATCCTGTTTGTATATGTATAGATAGTAACCCCACAGTATCAAAACTTAGTTCAATAATATTTATTAGTCGTGTTTATGAAGTTAGTTTCGCATAATCAACTGTACAGATAATGAAAACATTCAGACAATTTGCATAGATTGTTATCTATAATGAAATTATGTAATTTGCTTATTATTTTAGTTCGCGTATAGATTTGAAGTTAGGAAGGGCTTTGTTATCTATGGTAATCTATGTATATCTAGTTATCTGATTTTGCGGCTGAGTGAGTTTCTGCGTTCGTGATTACTATAATTAATAGATAATTTAGATATACATTAATTAGGAAACTTCGTAGCTTATCAAATGTTTGAATTGAGTAATTAGGAATATGCGTTGCTAGGCAAGCGTGGTGATTACGCCTAATGCTTCCTCACTGTACTCAAATCTTCGGTGAGATGAGGGGCCTTTTTACAGGGTAATACTGGTAATACTTACTTTTTTAAATTGAAACTATGTTTACGTCGTATCGACCCCTTTACAGGAAGAGGTGTTATGCGTCTATACAAGAAAAATTAAAAATATTGCTGTTACCGCCAAATAGATACTTAGTTACTTAATTACGTTGCTAATTCAAATCTTGACGATCACGTTTACTATTGGAGCTATCGTGACGTAGTTTGACTCTGGTTTGTTAACTCATCGCCATTGTAGCTCATAGCATAGGTAACTAATAGCGGGCGGCTTTTTGCATGGTTTGCCGATAGTGTTATATTTATCTTAGTGTTCCCGTACTTCAGGCACGTTAAATTGTGAGTCCCGGTTGTTCCAGTCTAAGACGATGTCAAAAGTTTTTTTTTTAAATCTCTGACCAACTGAACCACATTGATGGATTCGGGTTGTTCACTAACCAATCGAACTATACAAGTAATTACAAATCATAAATATGTTGAGCTTTCTGTATTGAAGTTTTGGGTTTCTGTGTGGTTTTAAATCAGTTATTTTTTCCGAGAAAAACGCCCATTGTCTCTGCCATTGTTATATTGAATTAAAAGTACCAATTTGTACTCCATAGGTAGGTACTGTCAGATAAGTTAATGGTCAGATATTTTTAGTCGAAAATCCCAGCGATGGCAATCGTAGAAACATTGCTCATGCAACAGTCAGGCAGACAACTCTGTGTCAAAAGTTCTCCCGATTGTGTGGTTTTAGTATAATTCAATGCTACATACACAATATTATGTCATTAACTGCCGAGTTTCCATCCGACCGAGTCACTACAATACATGTTAAACTCATACCACCCCTTCTAGTACCATTTAAATGACTACTGATACTAATTTGATTCCTTTTCCATATATTCTAAATTCGATTATGTGTGATAGCAACCCAGCAGATCAAACGATAACTTCCCTGATTGTACATTAAGGTACAAACACGAGACATTACGTTAAACATTACGTTACTAAGGTACCATATAAATTAGTATTTCATACGCCACGGCCTTACCGCGGTAATAATTCGTTATTAGTCCGGTGATCTCATATCAGTTATTGTTAATCTAATCAAGTTACCGTGGAATTCATGAAGATATCTATCGTTGATCACGTAGCGAGTTAGCACGCCATCAGTGGCCTTCACCAATTAGTTGGAGGGTAAATGTAATGTTATCCGTATGGAGGAATTATTGTTGTATTATTATTGCATAGTAATATCAAAATTAATTTATTCAGTGGTTATCCATTACAATTTTTGTGCCATCGACACGAAGAAGAAGAAGATTACATTATACATCTCCAAAGGTCTTCTACGAGTCGGATCTGTATCCTTTCACATGCCTCTCATAAAAGCCTTGTCCTGTTACTCCTAGGAGAAACAGTATCATAATTCAATAAAAAAATGGAGTCACTGGGATTGGCTTGGAAAGCATTATATTAGAGTATTTTCTCTAAACTTTGGTATCTAGTTTGGAAGTTTTGAAGTACCTACCTAGGTACAAGAGAATCACATCGAACGTGTTAGAAAGTGACAAGACATGATATTATGATACATACTGTATGTTGATTGGTGGAGAGTTTAAAATTCGAAATTTCGACCAATCAACTAACAGTATTTATCATATGGTGTCTTGTCGTCTTCTATCACGTTCGTTACTCTGTTAGTTGGGAGAGCGACATGGCTTGCTCGTTAAACTCTGGGAGATAGTTGGCTAGTGTCTGACTCTGAGAAGATAACGCATTAACATTACCAACGTTAAATGAGAACAAGAGACATAAATAATCACACGATTTAAAAACCATCACGCTATTTAAAAATATCGATGTTTTTGAAGTCAATAGAAAGAAATACAAAGGAGAAGAAATAATTGAATTTTGTTTTATTTATTATTGACTAGCAGCGCCCCGCTGTTTTACCCGCGCTGTGCCCGTTCCTATGGGAATTTCGCGATGAAAAATAGCCTATAAAAAAAGTTGAATGTGGCTATCTATTACAAAAAGAATTATTCAAATCGGACTGGTAATTCCCGAAATTAGCTCGAACATACAAACAAACAAACTTAAATTTTACCTCTGCATAATATTAATATATGTAGATGGATATCTTCGGTGAGATGAGAGGTCTTTGCTGAGCAGTGGTACATTACAGACTATTTTTATTTATATAAGCACTTCTCATTGCAACAAATACTGAACGAATTTTAACAAGACTACAGCTGGCACATGTTAAAATAGATAGTAAGTAAGCTTTTTTGAATAAAAGCTTAATTACTATCTATTTTAACATGTTTTTAAATGCGTATTTCAATCTTATTTCTTGAGTGTAAAACCGCGAGCTACAGTTAGTTCAACGTACACCTAATCTAATCTACTAATGGAATTTATGGGAAAATTGTTTGGATTTGCGAGTTTTTTGATCTTTAAAATGATCGTTAGCTTTGTAGTTAACGTATCTGTTAGAAATATGAATGGTGTGTACAGTATGTGGTAGTAACCATTACCCATTGGCCTTTAAGAAGAAGGATAGTGTGCTATATTTTATTAAATTATCAGGATTTTTTGTAGGCAATTTGACAGTTGGTGTCAAATTTTGACAATCTTCACAGTGCTTATTAACGCTTAAAGTCAAAGTCAAAGTCAAATATTTTTATTCAGTTTTGGCCCCATAGAGGCTCTTTTGAACGTACCACTTACTTAAAAACCATTTCATACTCTGATTTCTTAGTTTAAAGCGAACAAACACTACTTATTTTGAATTGAAACTACATATACAGAAACACTTCGCTTTTAATCTATTTATATCTGACGTTTCGGCACCTTTACTGTAAGCGTGGTCACAGAAGACTGAGACTTTCAAAGGTCGATGAGTAATATATTCTGTCCAGTACTATACGTGTGTACGTGTTATGGAATACTGGAACGTAGACTAAAGATTCTTGTTTACAGAGGAATGTCTATGGATTCTTTTGCGTAAGTCTTCATTGGAAATGTTAGCTCACGTCTACGTTATATGAAAGTTAATGAAATCGATTCATAATGTAAATGTATGTGAAATAAATAGATACATGTTTAATATTTCCTTTGCTAAGGAATCATTAAACAAGTATTTAATGCTTTATGATTAAAGCGCCATAAACATTTTGCTAGTTGCCAAGCTTTATAATAATACTAGCTATTCCATGCGGTGTGGTTCGATCCACGATCCAATAGATGGCGCTAGTGTGAACATTTTGTAGATCGGGACGTTATTTTCCCAGGTTTAGTGGATCGCGCCCAAAAAAATTCTTACGGAAAAATCTTCCGTTTTATCTTATGGCTATATTGATCTTCTGTTAGCTTGATATAGAATGCTCTGGTTGTTATGGTTGTTAAAGAAGTAGCCCTTCGTGTGCTCACTGGCGATGCATTTATTAGTTTTGTAACAATATTGAATGTAAATAATGTATAGAATTGATAATATGATGAATTCGCTCAATGTCAATGATGTTTAGGTAACGAAGTTAAGTAGGTATTATAATTGTTTCATTAAGCCACAAAAAAGGATTTTTATCGACAAAATGCATCCGAATGCATTTTAGGTTTGAAATCTTTTAAAAAGTTTTTCATAAATATACATGTCATTGAATAATTATTACTTGTCTTCAAAATTGTTTGTTTATTGCATTTGTTGCAATTTCCGTCTGCACACATAATTTATTTAAAGAATTAAACAAAGATTCTTCTGAAGCGAATGCGTAGGTACTTTATGAGTAACAAACTGACATTATTTTGAGAGAAAACACTTGTCTTTTGGTTTTCGTTTATTCTGAGAATAATTCAATGATATTGTTTTGTTTTTCTTTAATTTTTATCTGATTTAACACTTCTTTATAACTCAAGTAGGTCTCAATTTATATTCAAATTCAATCCATTGATTAACAATTTAAGCGAGTATCTAGGTATCTGCAGAGAATAATTTTCATGACGGTAATTACTATAACTATTGCTATTACTATTAGTCATTATCAATCCTGTGCATAGGTACATACCGCCAAGTCGACCTTAGTGCCAAACTTTCTATTGTAGCTATTCTATTGGTATTCCTATATTTTCATAGTAAACAACTTGAAACCCAAACTATAATTTGTTCTAATTTGGGTTTCAAGATATTTTTTTATCTTTGTGCCAGCCAAATGAAACTTTAATAATTACCTTTCGCCACTTTTTCCACGGCTGCGTGTAAAGATGGGTTCAACTATATGTTCCATGTGTCTTCTATTTAAGAATGGTCTAGTAAGAACACCATTTTTAATACTTTATACTATCTAGTACAGTTTGTAAATACATACAATGCATTTCAAAATATTTGATAGCTATTTCGTCTTATCACCCAGAGTCTAACCCGTTATCCACTATCAATCTTACTCAATGCACTAGTAATTTTATGCAAAATAGAGTTGGCAGTAATCAGGGGGTACAAACAATATTTATGGTTTACAAAACGTAATGAAATAAACAGGTTAACGTAACGATTGGTAATGTCTCACTTTATTGATAACTGCCTCAAATTATTACTTGCTTCTACTCTGATTGGCTGATTTATAAGGATTGGTAACAAATTGCCAATGAAAGTTACTTCTTGTTACGCAAATAAGAAAAGGTTTCGGTGAGATTTTGAGAAAGTTGTGGGTTATGAAGATTGAGCGAAATTTTCGGGGTAAATTGAACGGTTATTGGTGTAGTAATAATGCAAATTGGAATATGTAAGTGGTAAAAACGTGTGTTCATTTCATATGTGACTAAGGGTGAGATTTACGTGAGCGCAAGCTGAAGTTACGCACACGTAAACACAATACTATCAACCTCCACAGTCGTAGGAAAATGAAAAATTGTCGCTTTCTACTGACCACCCCAATAACTTTAACAGATGAAACAACGCTTTCGTAAGTATTTAACAGATGTAAGTGTTTACCAGTATATAATTTGCGAACTTTTTAGCGAAAGAATGTTGCGATAACCATAGCCTACCGTTTGAAGCAACCCTTATTCCAGTCAATTTCACAATTATACCAAGCCATTTTATTTTCTCCACTTCATATCAATTTCTTCTCTAGCTATTCTAGTACTAATTATGAATGCTAGTTACATCTCTAAATTACTTTCCACTGAAACTAAATTACTATAAATTTATTATTGACGTAAAAGTCAAATGCCAAGATATTATCAATTATTTAAACAAATTCTTCCCATCTCATTACACCCAATCACTGCTACATATTCATTTCCATTCAATCAACAACACCACTATGACGCGATTACATAGATGCAATCATTAACCGCCTCGCCCCGGGCGCCTTTACACTGGACAGACGACAAATTAATTATATCTTGATTGTTGTATAAAGTCGGGTAATCACAAGTCGGCGAGAGAGTTTGCCGGTATAATATAAGGGGGCCCTTAGGGCATTATACGAGCTCAGCGACGGCGGTGGCGGTAGCGGAATTGGTCAATCATAGAGCTTGAAACGATTTTGACTCACGATTTAAAGGCCTGTGATTTGTCAATTAATGGTCCGCGACGCTGCCGCTCTGGTACCGCAGATTTTGTGACAAAGACCTTAGGACTTCAGTAATTGCAAGACAACGTTACCTCCCCATAGGTCTTCTACAATTTATAATTTATTATTTTCTTGTATTTTCTTGGGAGCAGATTTAATATGATCTTTAATGTAAATATTTGACTAATTTTGCGTTGTTATAAGCGTGGATAAGGTACATTTTTATTTTTTATTAAGTACGTTGATACAGGCATTCGGAAACCGGAAAGTAGTTTCGTGCAAGATTTGATTACAGACAGACAGAGTACATGACAGGTAAAGCAAAAAGCTTGTAAAATACGAACCGTACGTTTAAAAAAACATTGTTATTCATATTATACTTTACTGAAATGAAATAATATTTCCAATATTATAATAACGATCAAACTAATCCAATAGAGCCATTCTATAAACCACATCAATTCCAATTACAATTCAAATCCCATAATTCCTATCAAACAATAATACCATAAAGAAAACAAGAAACAGTTGAATGCAGCCAAAAGACTGATAAGTAGTTATATTCACAGACATAGACAACAATTACTGTCAAAACAATAGCAACTGATCTTCAATACCGTTAGGGCAATACTACCGTAATATAGGCAAGCACTTTGATAATATTGTACTTACAATATACTGCGCGTGACCTCAGGCGAGATAGTTTGGACGGATAAATCGTAAAGGAACATGGTACAAGAAAGGAATAAACAGTAGATAGACACCTAATACCTAGTATTCAACTTTTAAATCTAGTAATAGTAAATGCATTTTGGAATGGTGATTCGATGTATATCATAGGTAATGATGCAAGTGAGTATAAATAATATGTGGTAAAAACATGTGATCATATTATGTGACTTAGTTTGGTTAGGGCATTGCAGGCTGAATCACCTGATTGCCCGAAATGTGAAGATGATTCCATGCTCCGGAGGGCACGCTAAGCCGTCGGTCCCGGTTACTTTCTACGGATAGTAGTCGTTACATGAGCCATGTCAGAGGCCTTTGGCGGCTCAATAACTCTGACACCAGGATTGGTCAGACCATCCACTCGATGAAGAAGAAGATGTGACTTAGGGCTTCAGCTTACGCCCATGCACCAGTATACATTGACACAAAATGCCTGTCTCATCACGTGTAAGAAAATAAAAAATCGCGATATTCTATTGGTTACTAAAATTAAATGTTCTCAAAAAGTAGAAATTGGAACTCTGCGCCATCAATCGCCACGGTTTTTGACACACAAATATCAGAAACACTAACATATTAATTTTGAAAAAAGACCTAAAGACCTGGAAAACTGTGAAACTGTGAATAGCCAGTTCTGTTGTAAAGTTAAAGTACCTGTCCAAGTATCTATTATGAGATACCTTTTAAAACCTTGTTATAGGAAAGTATGCAATTATCGAAAGCGGTACAGGCACGGTATAGATATTAAAAAGGTAGACTGGCTTAGGTCTAGATGTGACAAGTATTTAGTACTTTATGAATGCCAGTGAAAGTTAATCGTTGGGGCTTAATAGGAAAATGTTCTTTATAATCATTTTACCTACAGTAATGGATAGAAATTAAACGTAATTTTATTGGAGTTACAGATTATAGTCATTTATAGTACTTATTTTTTGATTTAGGGATTGAGTATCAGTATTTAAATGAATAATTCGTAAAAAAATATGTTTTTATTCAACGAATTATAAAACTAATTAAGTAGAAAAGGTAAGTAGAAATTAACCACATTACGCATTTTCATTTTATCATACTGTTAATCTATAGTATCTTTATAAGGAATGTAAAGTTGAAAAAAAAACTGAAAACTGAAACTCTGACTTCTATCACAACCGCGGTAAACTTTCTTAACTTTATATAAAGAAAGTTGTTTGCTACTCATCGCTAGATGGCGTTGTTCGCAAACTTGTAAAATAAACTCTTCAAAGAAACTGTTTTTTCCTTTAATTATCGTAGCATTTTGGAAGTGTTTACCGTCATCTCTGTATTTTTTCTTTTTAACCCCCAACACATAAATTGGGTACCTATTACTTATTATAATTGACGTAAACGCATGGACCGATTATGATGCGGTTTTTTTAAATATTTGAAAGCTAACTTGATTGACATGGTTCTTAACTCCAATTCACTGTCGGATGGTTAATCACAATTTTGAATTTTAGTCCAAATTACCACTCATATTAATTGTAATGACAGTTGACCTCTCAACATTTCCTATATTTTCCAATTGATTTTGGAACGAAGTTCCTTATCGCGGGTTGCGAAAGGGGGCTAGACGGAAAATGGTAACGACATTTTTTTAGGCCAGAAAGGGACAAACAGAGAAACTTGCGCACGCCAGAGAGAGACAGACAGAGAAACATGCGCGAGAGAGACAGACAGAGAAACTTGCGCACGCCAGAAAGAGACAGACAGAGAAAATGCGCGAGAGAGACAGACAGAGAAACTTGCGCACGCCAGAGAGAGACAAACAGAGAAACATGCGCATGTTTCTCTATCTGTCTCTCTCTCTCTCTCTCTCTCTTATAGAAAGCAAGCTAGATATTTTCGTTTCGTCTTTCTATTTCGCATTGAACAGTGTGGTGTCGCGACGATTATTTTTGTTGATAATAAATAAACTTCGTTCCATCCGGGTGTCCCTTGACACCTCTCAAGTTTTTATTATCTTCTACGCCCGTAATAAGAAAAGCCATATGTTGCTTCCTAGTAGAGATTAAAGACCTTATTTATAAACGCTTACGAGCAGCATTTTAGCTATCAAATGGTTTGTCCCTTTCTGACATACGCTTTTTTCCAAAGAGCAAAAGAGACAAAACACTTACTAACAGTGTTTTAGTTAGAGAGCGTTTATGAATAAGGCAGTAAATGACTAATTTTGACATGTAATGTATGAAAAATAACGTCAATTAGTCAAGTTTTGATTTTAATGACGTCTTTGAGTGCGGTATTGACATCTCTGAGTTTAAAAGAGGCAGTTTAAGTTTCTTTTTGATATTCTACTGACCTTGCAAGCTCCTTGCACGCAGATGGCGCGGAAGCCTGGCCTGGTGCAGGGCGTCCCGTCCGTGACTAGAGCGAGGGACGCGTAGAACTGCTGCCCTCGGGGACGGCAGTTCAGGGTACATGGCGCTTCACCTGGAAAAAATATTAATTCAGTAGGTATATCACTGGACGCATACAAGAGGGACTGGCAAACTGGTGGGTTTGAATCGAGAAGAGTGCCGGGAATGGGGGGAGGAACTTTGCCTAACATTGGAATGATACAGGCTAACAGTAACAGTAGGTATATTAGAAAAATCCTTCTAAAAAAGGCCTTCGATGTGGTCTTTCGATTTGGTTACTAGATTAATTGCACTACCTTTATGTTTTGTTCATTTGTTTTAAAATATATAAATATCATAGATGTTTACCATCAATGTAGGGCACCCAAGTATAGAAGCGTCCCCTGAAGGGCCTGCGGTCGTAGACTGCGCATTGCTCAGCACGAGTGTCTCTCTTCGGACCAGGACACGGCTGGAAATAAAAAAATTACACATTTTAAATTTCAAATCATACAATGGTAGGTATATCGGAATTATAGGAAACTAACAGCACCTCGCGGTTTTACCCGTATTGCGTCCGTCCCTGTGGGAATTTTGGACTGAAAAATAGCTTATAACTTTCCCGTTGAATGTGGCTGTCCACTATAAAAAAAGCATTAAAATCGAATTATTAGTTTCTGAGATTAGCGCGCCCAAATAAACAATACAATCAAATTTCGAAATTTCGGAATGGAAAAAGCCCCCTTCCCCTTGAATAGATCCATTTCAAAAATAATTATTCAAATTGGATTGGCAGTTTCTGAATAGCGCGTTCTGTTTGTTTGAACGTGCTAATCAGAAACTACCAATCGTAATAAAACAAAAAAAAACAAGTATTAAGCTTTATTAAATTACTCGTAGTATGGATTAGTTTGAAGTCTTAAGAAAATAAAGTCAACCAATATTTTTTCTTATAGAGACTACCAGTCCAGGTACTTAAATTGCGTATACATAACTAGCCGCGCCCCGCGGTGTTACCCGCGTTGTGCCCGTTTCCGTGGGAATTTCGGGAATTTTTATACATAATAATATAAACCTTCATCTTGAATCACTACATCTACCAAAAAAAGTGCATCAAAATCCGTTGCGTAGTTTTAAAGATCTAAGCATACATAGGGACAGACAGCGGAAAGCGACTTTATACTATGTAGTCAGTAATTCCCAAAACCTCTTCTCAGTAACTCACCGCTGTATTGCACTCGTGGTACCTCCGTGCTAGGCCGGGGCAGTCGGGCACGGAGTCCCGGTACCGCGGCACGCTACGAACACGTCTGTCGTGCTCGTGTTCGTGCTCAGCACGCAACACTAATTTCCTTTTCTTCCTGCTGCGCTTTATTCTGGAACGAAGGGACATATCGGGAATTAAAGAGACTATTAAGATTAGTGACCCTTGGACAAGTGATTATAATTACAAGTAGTCGGTCCCGGTTGTTTCAATAAGTAGTTTGACCAGAGAATGAATTCGATTTTTTTTTAATCAGAAACCTTTTCCGCAGATTTAAGAACACCCCAGAATTAGTAACTTACACAACTTAAGCTTGCTTACTTACTTATAAGAATATTCTTAAAATAAAAAACATAATATTTAATGGCTTTGTCCACACGTTACAAGCATTGTTAAACTCAACTATTTGTTGACAAACAATAAAACGCTGTGCAAAGATTTGCCTACGACATAACATTGACGAAGATTGACTCAAAACTTAAGTAGGTATAAGTAAACTTGGCACTCAATTCCTCTTATTTCCATACATCACAGCCACTCAAGATAACCACAGAGTTAACATTTGATGGATGCACGTAATGCGGTTTTGAATGCCGTTCCCACTATGTCAATAGCTACTAGATTAGCCCCCTGTTCCGGGTCAAATAATACCCATTCTATATCAACCTATATTCAGTGGTAATTGTGACACTTGTGGTTACCCATGTGCTTATCAACGATGGTTTATGCAAATTCAAATATGGAACCAAGTGGAAAACGCAGTGATTTGGATATATTTTGTTTTTGTTTATCCGGATGTGGTCGGATTGTTAAAACTGGTTTGAATTAGATTTTGGGCTTTGGTTTTTGATTGGTATTGGACCATAAAGACCCACATTTTTACACATTTAAGAAGTACATTTACGACTAATTATTTGTAGCTTTTGAACTCCATAATTTTCTATCTAGTTAGTTCTGAGATTGTGTGAATCTATTTCTCCCATAAATGGTTTTTAATTCACTCTCTCGCGCTTATAATTCGTTCTGAACTTTCTGTTTCAATCCTCAAAACTATTCGAAGTTCAAGATTCAGATACCTATCTATTAGATCATCAAACATTTATTTTTCCAAATACATAATTCTAACTTAAAGCTTAGTTAGAATTATTTTGATTTGAACCTTGAGGGAACCATTCGAGTCGCTGGGACCAAAACATGCTCCATCTTATCTCATCTAATCCACAAACAAAACTAATAATCAAATCATTACAATAGGCAGATTCTTAACAAATCACAATCAAAGAAACGAATCGGTCATGATAGTTATTAATCCTACAGGCACGCGTATCAATATCATCGAGCACCATTCTGAATCCTACTCGCGTCGTAATGAAATATCATTGTTTTAGTTCTAAGACCCGCCGCGGCGGGGCGCCTCATAACTTTTGTGGTGTAATTAAAATTATGAAATGTGTTTCATATATTTAATTGTACTACGATATCTATGGTAATGTTCTTGTTGACTTGTAATGTTTAGACGGGGATTTGTAGGTTATGGGGTGTGTAGGAGGTGGACATGCGAGGTACTGTTGGTATAGTCAGTGATAACGCTTTGAAGTGTAAAATTTCCTTTCAAAACTCTATAATGAGATTTGTTAAGCTTGGTACATCACTTAAGAAGATAGGTATTGCGGTCGACGCCAACTTCGTAGATTATTGGTTATAAGTAGCAACCCAATGCAGTTTAAGATATGATTTTTTATTTAACAAATAATAGTAAGTTTATTGTAATAGCTTTAATTTTTCTTTTTCTTTTATAAAGTTGGAAAATGCTTGTCATAAAATCAAATAACTATCCCAATAGTAACCAAAGATCTCCTTTGAAAGATCTAATTAAACCAATTCCCAGTACTAATATCAATAATAGTTTACATTTAATCAGGACACGGCACTTTCAAAGAGATTAATTTAATGTTCGTTTTAGTGCTCCGGCGCAATCTTTGATCGTTTTGTTCTCATACGTCATAGTATACAACAGAGCTGGACAATTTCATGGGAAATGAGTCTCCAATATGTTTATATTCTATTACTAGCAACGGCCTGCGGTTTTACCTGCGTTGTGCCCGTTCCCGCGGGAATTTTGGGATAAAATGTATCCTATGTGTTATTCTGTTGTAAAACCTATATTACTGTAAAGTTACATCCAAATCCGTCCAGTAATTTTATCGTGAAAGAGTAACAAACATACATACATCACAAACTTTCGCATTTATAATATTAGTAGGATTAGCAATGCCCGCGGTTCCACTCGGTTTCTGTGGGACTGTCGGTGTAAAAAATAGCCTATTAACATAGGAAATATCTACAAAACAGTGTTTGATTTTATCAACATAAACAATGGATTTTTCGCTTTAATTATATCGAAAGCCAAAGTCGGAAGCCAGCGACGTTTGTACCTAATTCTTCTCATCGCGCTGATACTTCAGATAGCTGATAGGCCTTACTGGACATCTCTTATTTACTGACCATTTTGAAAGAACAGCTTTTCTGTCTTGTGCAAGCCATCTTACGTACCTACGTGTAATGAATCGGTTCTTCGATTATGATTCCAATAATAAAATTGTCATTTATCCAAATATCAAAACATTACGAAATCCGTACGTTTGTTTAGATGTCAGATGTTAGTGAAAGTTGACATATAAAATGTAATCTATTTCAACACGGCTCGTTTGATGAGCGGAAAGAATCATGTGTCCAATCGATGGACACGGCCGCTCAGTTACATCTCAATTGATTTTATTTTTTATAAGTATGAGTACTTCTTTGAAGGCAGAATATGTCGATGGATTGGTAAGCGAAGGATAGGAATAGTTGGAGATGATTTGAGGAGACTGCCGAGACTACCGTCTATGTATCTTTTGTTATTGGTTTGTAATTTAATTATGTAAAAGACCAGTCTGTTTTGTTTTACGAGAGTAAACATTCAAACGACCAAAGACAACTTATTCCATTGAGGAAAGGGTTTCAGTGGTGGGGTGGGTTAGAAGGAATTATTCGGGTCGGAAATCGAGCAGATAATGACTTTTAACTCGTGAGATAAAATAGTGAATGTAAAAGGTCAGTAAATAAAGATTTTAAGAGTAAACCGACTTTAAAGCAAATTTTGATGAATACTGTTGACTGTCGAAATTAAACGAAGGAGAAAAAAAGTTCTTCTAAAACGTAACATATTAGTCGTAAGGACCCACACCAATAATCAAGCAAGCAAGACTTGTAAACTTCTTAAACTTGCAAGGTTCCTAAACTTGCAACTCTAGGTCATTCAACTATTAATATACTACTCCCATACCAAGTAACAAAAAAATCAATTGAGTACGTTTTGAGGAAAATTATCATAATGCTGTACACATCACTCCATCGTGTAAACGTGCCTTATCCAATCGATTTTGATTGACAGACAGACGCACACAAAGCCCTCACACATACAATTGTTACCCACATTTACATGAATCTCTAATTTTGTAATTTCATAATATCAATTCTGCGGTCAGAGGGCAGAATTTGAAGCAATAACTTTGTTGAAGAGATTGCGTAATTCAATGATTTGGTAGAGTTTGGACTTTACTAATAACTTCGGAGAAAGTCCTTCGCTGTGTAGTGAGACCACTCTATGATGAAGGTAAACAATTGGGCTTTTGAAAAAAAAAAATGATTTTTTTTATGTATTTTAAAACTTTATTATTAATAATATTGATATTTAATGCAAAAAACTTAAAAAAAATATTTTTTCAATTAATTATAAACAATTAAAAATTGAATAAAAATCACGTGACTATAAACGCGCCATAATTGGTCACCGTGGTTGTGACGTGATAATGTATAGCTATTTAACCATAAGTACGTACAGCGTTTACGGCTATTAAGTACAGTAGAGCGTCGATTATCCGAACTAATTGGGGGACGTGGGTGTTCGGAAAACCGGTATTTTCGGATAATCGAACTACATTTATGTAACTATTGATTTTTGTGTACATAAATAATAAAATAAATAAATAATGTACATATATTGATTTAGCCATACAAATTTACGTACAGGTATGTAAATGAAAACCATATCTATACTAATATTATAAAGCTGAAGAGTTTGTTTTGTTTGTTTGTTTGTTTAAACGCGCTAATCTCAGAAACTACTGAACCGATTTGAATAATTCTTTCACTGTTAGATAGTCTATTTATCGAGGAAGGCTATAGGCTACATTTTATCCCGAAATTCCCACGGGAACGGGCACAACGCGGGTAAAACCGCGGGGCGCTGCTAGTTATTTATATTTATGAATATCTTTAATGACAAATAGGAAATAAACAAAAAAAGTGCAGACAATCTTGTCGTAAAAGTAGTCTGTACTAATTACAATTAAGGCTTAAAAAAATCTTGAATCTTCGTGTGCCGAAGCAAGCCTACCCGCTTACGAGCGCGGCTAGATCACGTACTTTTTTGAGAACAGATACCTGGTCGCTCTCGGCCTGTGTTTCAAACCAGCGCAAGGCAATATCTAAGAAAGTAAACGCTTCAGAAGCACTAACTATGTTTTCATCTTCATTATCTGAACTTGCAGTCGATGTGGTGCTAGTGGTGGCGTCAGCCTTATTAGTCATGAGGTCTAAAATTTCGCTATCCTGCATAATTTGGTACCCGGGATCTTCATCGGTGGGGGCATTGACCCGCGCGTTACTACGTTCGGATAAGCGGTCGTTCGGTTGAGCGACGTTCGGATAATCGACGCTCCACTGTACACGAGTAACCGAATGGGGCTATACATTATGACGTCACACCGCGCTCGGGTTTGTTCGGGAGTTGTCCGAGTGTTTTCGGTACTGGATTCAAAAATTAATTTTTATTTTGAAATAACTTTTGAATTATTGCGAAAAAAATAAAATAAAAATAGTTTTGTTATAAAACTAATATATAATCTTTCCATTTATAACAAAAATTTTTTTTTTTCAAAAGCCCAATTAACTTTAACAATTAAAAAAGTAAAGTATTATCATGTAATACCCCACTGCTTGGCAAAGGCCTCTTATCTCATTGAAGATCATACGCTTGCCTACTGCGAGTTAGTGATCTAGACTCCGAGCCATATTTAAAAAAGTAGGAAACAGGCTTTTATCCGACCCGGAAATTGAACCTGGGACTCCAGTCTTGACAAACAAATGCACATACCACTAGACTAGTTGGTAAATTGTACTATTATGCCTCGTTTTCTGTTCATCGAATTAGGTCATATTGCTGCCTAAAAAATGTTGTCAATCAAGGCACATCAAGTTATTTAAAATCCAATTTCTAACTAGAAAAAACATGACGTATTTTCCCAGTGTTCCCTTAAATTATCGCATGGCGTCACCAACAATCAATATTCAAGAAAGATACCTGATTAATCCTACTTACGTACCTAACTCGCATCTCCTGATTATTCTCACTAAGATCATGATTAGCTTTCACAACCGGCATGTGGTTACCAATTCAATGAGACAAGACCTCATCTTAACAATCGTGTTGATCAAAATCGCTTCCTAAAACTCTACGTGTAATCACAAGTGTTAAAGGATTTAATATTAATTAAGGAGTGATGGAGAGTTTGGGTGGTAATGCAGATTTTATCCTCAATTACTTAAGTGGCTATTTAAACTGGGTGTAGTTGGTTAATGTGAAGCAACCACCAGCTCAATGCTCAATTGGATGGGTAGCCGCTAATTTTTATGTTAGCAGCGCCCTGCGGCTTTAACCACATTGCGTCCGTCCCTGTGGGAATTTTGAAATGAAAAATAGTCTATACCTTCCCGTTGAGTGTGGCTATCCAATACAAAAAGAAGCATTCAAATCGAATTAGTAGTTTCTGAGATTAGCGCGCTCAAATAAACACTAAAATCAAACTAATCAGCTTTATTATATTAGTATAGCTGAGGGCATAGAGGGGATACAGTGTTTTGGATTGGCAAGTAATTTCGTCGGGTGTTTTAATAAAAATTAAAAAGTCGATATCTGCGTCAAACACACCAAAGCCAGGGCTGGACTCTCACTTACAGGTAAATGTAGATTTCTTTTGTTATATATGGTATATACTCGTACATATGTGACCAACTTAAATTACCGTGCCTGTGCTAAGTGAGATTGGTCAATCATGAATGGTCAATCATACTATAAACTCTTTAAAAGAACATACTTTGACTAACGGGTATCATTATGTGACTAGAGGTACTCAGTTTTCTAGGCATCAACTAATCAGAATACCTAGAAACATCAAATCACCTATATTAAGTGTAGATGAAGTAAGTTATAGGTATTCATTAGTTAACACCATTATACCCTTAAAGGAAAGTAATCATCTCTCAAACTGGTGTGTAATTATATGAATGGGAGCCTGCGCAGGCCATAGGAAAGAGAGTTTTCTGGTCTATAAAATTTATGAACGAGCGCATAGACAAAAGACGTCTAACAGACTATTTTGCTTGACGCAGACATTTTGTCTATCACTGTTACTTTTCGTCTAATATAGACGGAATAGTGTATTGTAGAGGTTAATGGGTTGGCCACCAACCTGCATGAACTTACTAATCTAAGGGCTCTAATCCTCCTCACTGTATTGATATCTTCAGTGCGATGAGAGGCCTTTGCCCAGCAGTGGGACATTACAGGCTAATACTTTACTTCACTGTACTAATCTCTACTAATATTAGTAACCCTTCATACTCCTTTCATTCAAAGCAATCTAATCCACAAACATCTCCTAAGAATCGCTCCATACCATCTCTTAATTCAAATGTACTCGTAATACTCAGCGGTGGTCGCGCGGTAATCTTTTATATTTATCTCCGTATCATTAAGTATCATTGTGATCCATCAATGGCGGCACAGACACGTGACAGAGGTTACAACTTTATTATACTGTAACCAACCTATTTGGTCACTGTTTGGTAACTTGTTGCATTGTCAAGTTACGTGGTTTGGTTTTGCTTTGGTGATGATAAGGGGAAATTTGGATGATATGTTTATTAGTTTGCAGCGATGGAACTAAGATTAATTTGTTCGTAGGTAACTAATGATGGATCCACACTGCGTGATGGCATTGCAGCATGCATAACCCCACCGGCAGCCATCGGTAAGTGCGACCGTGAATCGATATTATCAGCTTTCTGTAAGACTAAGAATCTAAGCCCTAAGCCAAACTGTGTGTCTTATCTCTTTTATATTCTATTCCGTTCTTTGTTTAAAAATAGTCAGATAGAGAAGGAGATGGAGCGAGAGAGAGAGAAAGAGATGGACAGAGAGAGAGGGAGAGAGATAAATGATTTAGTAATGAGAAAAATGAAGACATGCACCTTTATCCTTGTTGGTGAAATTCCGCCGGCATTATAAGAGTTTAGAGTAATAAAAATAAAAATAACATATTTTGTGTCTTGTACACTTCGAATGTCGTAAACATAAACAAATGAAAATCGTATACACACATGAAATAGTACCAGAATAATACATCGCACCATGCGGCGTCATTAAATCAGCTCAATGAATAAAAATAATCCCTACAACTATCACACTTGTAGCTCACCTAATCTGACATATTTATAACGCGGACAAACAGAACCAAGGATTTGTATCTAAACAAGCCATCTTATCTTAATAGCCTCATACTCTGTACAGAACAATAATTCAAACACGAAATAAAATATTTTAGTTACGTTAATCTTTTTCACGTGTTCCCTTAATGAGATATATGAGAACTTTTGAAGTTGTCTTTTGAGTAATTTGGAAAACTGGATGGGAATAAAGGACCGATTAGAATTAGGACCATTTTGCGTGGAGCATTTGGTATCTAATGCAGGTAGCATTAGATTCGAAACAATCGTCACTAACACCCATATTCTAAGTCCTCACACTCCACTCACACTCGACTCACACTTGAGTGAATAATCGGTATTCTAAGTATATTGAAAATAATTATGACAAAGGGGTATTTATAAATAGGTTAACCTGTTCCTGCCTAAATTTATTTATAAAACATAGGTACGCTGAATTATTATCGGTAATTTTTATGTCATCTTATATATAAAATTCTCGTGTCACAGTGTTCGTTCGCGTACTCCTCCGAAACGGCTCGACCGATTCTCATGAAATTTTGTGAGCATATTGAGTAGGTCTGAGAATCGGCCAACATCTTTTTTTCATCCCGAAATTCCCGCGGGAACGGGTACAACGCGAGTGAAACCGCGGGGCGCAGCTAGTCTAATATACAAAATTCTCGTGTCACAGTTTTCGTTGCCATACTCCTCCGAAACGGCTCGACCGATTCTCATGAAATTTTGTGAGCATATCGAGTAGGTCTGAGAATCGGCCAACATCTATTTTTTATCCCGAAATTCCCGCGGGAACGGGTACCGTGGTTGAACTGCTCTGAAACGGCTCGACCGATTCTCATGAAATTTTGTGTGCATATCGGGTAGGTCTGAGAATCGGACAACATTTATTTTTCATCCCAAAATTCCCGCGGGAACGGGTACAACGCGGGTGAAACCGCGGGGCGCAGCTAGTATATCTATAATAACTGCCACACTCAGAAACGTTCATTAAATCGACAATAAACTAATTGGCGTTACTTTAAAAAAAACACGTCAAAATCACATTAAATCACTTCTAAGAAAGTATTTGACGTCTCTGAGTCCTAAATATGTTATGTTATGTTATGTTATGTCCATAATAATGTCAATAAATGATTATGATTATGATTAAATATTATTTTATACGCTACAAAACCGTTACGAATATGAGTAAATTGTCAATTACAACAAGCTAAGTTTTCACTGGTACAGAATAATATTAATATGTACTCATTAAACATGTATATATTCATAGGTTTGTATTCAAGCCGACACCTTTCTATGAAAGTTGAAACTTAGTGGAAATACGAAGCGTTTCAAGTGGAAAATACAAGCTAAGTGTTACAAACCTTCTAATAAGAAGAAGATTATTATTATTTAGTACATTTTAAGTGTCGCTTAGATAACAAGGTAAAATCGAGTTAAAAGTCTAAGGTCTAGAAAGTCTCTTTCCTGGTCTAACTATGGGAAAAGAAGGGATATCTCACCTGGAAGGATCTCTAGGCAAGCAATGCCTCTCCTGGATGGCGACGCCGCCGCCACACGTCTTGGAGCATGGACTCCACTTGCCCCACGCTGTCCACGCATAGATTGTCGTATTCGATCGTATCGCTTGTGTATTTCGAGTCTGGAATATTTAAATCAGTTATGAATTAATTTTTATTGATGTTGTTTTGGTGGATTAGCATATTATTGAGTGAAATATGAATATTATATTCAACGTGTTATAGTTTTGATGGAGTTTAAAACTATTTCTAGTTCATAGGAGATATTAATTACGAAGCTAACAATGAGGTAACAGGCTTTTACTATGTGGCAAAGTTATATTTTAGTCAAAGATATACTCATATTATCATTATTTCGACGGCTACAAAGAAAGTGGTACTAAGGAATCAAGATTTTATCTTTGACACGTTGTTAAAACTTAATGATTTGATTTGTACCTACAGGGCCCATTATAAAAACGTATTAAGAACAGTTTAGCTATCAAATGGTTTGTCACTTTTTGACATACGCAATTTTCCGAAGAGCAAAAGAGACAAAACTCATTGTAAGAGAGTTTTAGTTTTAGACCGACAGTGTATTTTTTCTTAATTGTTCTAATTTCTAAATTGAGACGAAAATCTTAATGGCACAAAATACGAAAATTAAAAAAGTATGACACCGTCAAATTGAAAAGTAGACCACCAATCAACAGTGTTCCTAATTCAAAAACGGGCATACCTATCATTGTTGTAAGTGGCCATTTCTATTAAACAAATGGCTATCAGATTGATGCCTCATTGACGTTGTATCAATGTTTCCACTATTCTAATTGGTTGTTAGAATAGGTTAACAAGAGTCCTTGAAGTCATTGGTCAATATTTGGCATAATAAGGTCAGGTTTCTGGAAAGTTTTTGAAAGTAGAACAATTTTACAATACTTTTATGACGGCAGACTAACAACTAACATTTTGGTGCAGATTTATTTGAGTAAAATGTTATTGTTCCTGGAATTATGTTCCATATTAATTCGGATTCAAGTTAAGTGTTTTCCTACCTTAAAAAAGCATTATTTATCAATTTTATGATATTTAAAATAAACACAAGACCACTTAGTGTTACATTCATTATTACAATGTTGCATTTTGCGTGGTTCAGAACTATATTTCTAGAATAATTTACAGCGAATCTTAATCGGATTTATGATGTCATGTGCAATTAGCGCATTTAAATCATCTGTTTCATTGTAAAGCTTTATTACATTGTACAACATTTTATGTACAATTGTATTTAACAAAATCGTTGGACAGTTGAAATTCAAAGTGGAAATGTTATAATATTGTAAAGTTCTTTAAGGGGTGGTTAAGTTTGGTTTTAGTTTATGGATATATCCACGATTTCTATATTCAAAATTATATCAAATATTGGTCATATTTATATAGAAATGTTTTGATAAATTGATGAACTCCATGACTCCATAAAACTATTGAAACGAAAAGAATATGAGAATATTCTTTTCGTTTCAATAGTTTTATCCAGTTAAAATTTTCATAGATATTGAAAATTTGCATGTTATAATATTTAATCATGTAAAAATCACTTTATTAATTTATCATGTTACTAATTGATTCACTATTCTCAAACATACACGCACGGAAGTCAAATGTTTAGAATATCAATTTCAATACGTTAGAAAAACACGTATTAGTATCGTGTATCTACATAATGAACCATTCACACTTGTCAGTTTCAATCTATAGAGGTTCCCGATTTGATCTCAATGATTTTGACGTTAATTTCCTATCTAATGCAATTTATTGACCAAATTACTTGCAATCGAAAGTGATTTGTGGTTAGTTATAACTTAATTTGGTAGTGTCAAATTACTGGGTGGCCGTCAAAATAGTATCGATTACAGTTGCCTACTTTTTATTTCTAGGTATATATCGAGTTTGTATCTGAGAAAATATAGATATTAAACTTTATTGTAGATATTAGGTATACGTTTTGGAAATGTTAAAAGTCATGTTAAATTCTTTATTTTTAAATCGTTCATGTAAATCCTAAGAACTCGTGAGGTTACAGACAAATATAATTGTCTTGTTTTAGTCAGTAAATAAAGAAGCTTGAGCTTTGCTCTTTGCAATTACGCTTCAATACACGCTCTTCTCGCCCGCTACTCGCTGCTATCTGCTAGTTAACACTGCTACGCAGTAAAAAAGTAAGTAAGTTCGTGTAAGTTGGTATCAAAAGGTTATTGCACCTAGCTATGCCATTTTGCTATTTTGCAAATCGTGGATAGGAAGAATGTTGCTATTTTGCTCTTCACATTATGTTTGGTGCTACGTAAGATTGCTAGGCTACTTTTGAATAAACTGATAAAAGCAATAGTATATATTTAGTTGACTTAATGAATCGATGGATATCGATAGCGAAGATCTAGTGAAGAGGTACCTTAAGGCCGTTGTTTACCTGTCTTAATTCTTCGACGCCCGTCAGTTGCGCATTCGTCAGTAAGTCTCGAGAGGTCGCCAATATTCTGAAACAAAGCAAATTTAATGTTATTCTGAAACTGTTTGTAAACAATGTCTGATTTATGAATTTATTCATTTGGCGAAAGCCTGTGAATACGGTGAGCGTTTTCTAAAAGCTTTCTTGTGATTTATTGAGTGCAGAACGTTTTATGTGTAGTTTGAACTTGGTGATGTGTCTTTTTAGCTATACATATATTATAAGATGAATATGTATATTTTTGTGAAAATTTTAGAATTCTTATGAGCAGGCCTGATGAGAGGGACCTTCCGACAAAATTTAAAAAATATTTAGAGTTAAAAACTGAGCAAACTAAGTAACAATTGAGTTTTATCTGTTGTCGCCATAAATAAAACACTTAAATGTTATTTTCATAACAAAGTCAAATTCTACTGAAAAAAGACCAAATCTAAAATCTCCTGAAAATCTCTAAACTCAATTACCTCTTTTGTTATCAAACCAAACTAATTTAATTTGTAACTGACACCGTTCCAATTATCTATTTACGTAACACGTCAAACTGACAGTTATTTTGACAGACAAATGGAATTCTTGAAAAAATATCCAATTCCCATTTCTGGTTCGAAATTGTCTATGATTTTTCTTCCTAATTGACTTTAGCTAATCTAATACGGTGTGTTTTGTTAACTGGTGTGAGTGTGTGTTTGTGTGTTGTGATATTAATTGTTGGTTTATAATGAGCAGGTGTCACATCAATATTATGTTTAGTGAAAGATAGCCGAAGATATTTATGGTGTTCAAAATAGGTATTTCACTGTCTGTGGCACCGTAGCTCTCAAACGGATGAACCGATTTCGATGCGGTTTTTTTTAATTTGAAAGCTAGTTTCCTCGCCGTGGTTGTTAGTGTGTTATGTTTTGGTAATACCAACTGATATAGATATGGTGGCAGTACATAATCGATGTTTTTAATATTTTTAAACTAATAAGGTACTTATTTTGAGTCATAAACAAATAAGGTTACCTACTTATACTTTAAACTGAATTAATTTATCTATTAGCAACTATTTGGACTATATAAACAAAGGGCTATCTATAACGGGCTGTATAGTGTCAAAATAATTAAAATTTCTGTCACAATCGGCGCTAGCGCTTTATACAGCCGATCGGACTCGCGGTGAATACCAATAGGCAGATAACATCGAAAAGGGCCCAGGATTTACCAACACCATGGGCTATCAATGTAGTTTTGTTTAATGAATTAATCTTGTTATGTAAATATCGAATTTAAATAATATGTGAAAAAATAATCATACTTGTAATGTTCTGAAAGATAAACGATGTGTACCTACAGTCTACTTTATTGATAACTAGCAGCGCCCCGCGGTTTTACCCGCGTTATACCCGTTCCCGTGGGAATTTCGGGTTGAAAAATAGCCTATAACCTTCCCGTTGAATGTGGCTATCTATTACAAAAATAATTATTTAAATCGGACTGATAATTCCTGAGATTACCTCGAACATACAAACAAACCAACAAACAAACAAATTTTACTTCTTTATAATATTAGTATGGATAATTCTTCCTTCAAAAGACAAAGTTTGAGTAGGTAATGGCCAACCCTAGTTTTGAACTTAATAGACCACCTAGAGGCCACTGACAGGTCTAACGATTAAAACAACCAGGACCGACAATTTAACGCGCATTCCGATAGATAGAAATTTTACTACCGGCCTCCCATCCAAGTTGTAGTCTAGTTGTATGTTGCATAGCAGCGCCCCGCGGTTTTACCCGCGTTGTGCCCGTTCCCGTAGGAAATCCGGGATAAATGTAGCCTATAGCCTTCCTCGATAAATAGACTATCTAACAGTGAAAGAATTATTCAAATCGGTTCAGTAGTTTCTGAGATTAGCGCGTTTAAACAAACAAACAAACAAACAAACAAAACAAACTCTTCAGCTTTATAATATTAGTATAGATAACAATCGCGAGTTAAGATCGCTTAGTCTAATATACTCTACTAAATATACGCTACGACTATTATTTTAGTATACTCATTTATACCGAATGAACAATAGAATCCCAATCGACTGAATAAGTTTTACCGTTTCCTATTTCAAGCTAGATCCAAGTCTGGATAAGTCAACATGAAATACTAGCCCCACGAACTAAAAGGGAATACTATTCCCTAAGAATTTATGGTTCAGTTACTTGCACGAGTTCCTTCGGCGTCTTTGATGCAAGTGGGAAGAGATTCTGTTAAGCAACGAAGCTTAAATATTACTTAACTAGCAGTGCCCCGCGGTTTTACCCGCGTTGTGGTCGTTCCTGTAGGAATTTCAGGAATTTTTATACATATAAACCTTGCTCTTGAATCTCTCTATCTATTAAAAAAAATCGCATCAAAATCCGTTGCGTACTTTTAAAGATACATACATATGGACAGTAGTGGAAAGCGACTTGTTTTTAAGTAGTGAAGTGCGCGATAGGTAGTTAGTTAATTTATAGGTTAGTGGTCAACCCTGGTGTAAAGAGTTTTTAGACCGCCTAAAGCCCTCCAACATGTCTATCGGTTGAAACAACCGGGATTGATAATTTTAAGTGCCCTTCGACGCACGGCAGCGCTCAGATAGAAATGCCACTACTGTTCATGATTGCGTAAGCTGTTAAATAATTGTTAAATTTTCAAAATGTTGTTTCATAACTTAAATGACAGTATGTTAAAGCTATCCGGGCGGCCAGTAGAAAGCCACGATTTTTCATTTTCTTACGTCTGTTGGGACTGACATTTTATGTTAACGTTTACTAGTGTGTAAGCGTAAGCTGAAGCAACTCGCGTTTAATGTAAAAGCTGACCAAATTACGAGTGATATAATGTGTAGGTCCATAACATTGGTAAATACATAAACTGTACTACCAACTTAACATAAAGTCTAGCCTAAACGGATATGAATCGGATTCATACATAAAAGTAAGTGCGGTAGAAAGATACATATCATACAGCACCTAACATACCCTAAAACTAGGGCGTTGTGAATACAAAGCAAAATTCAGATTTATCATCTTTCCTTTTATAGCTCGAGAGCCATAGCTCTCGTATCTGGATGAATCGGGAATGGCGTTAACGCGTTTTAAAAAAACCATGCCTGTGTTGCTATGTCGTGTATGTGACATTTGGAAAGAGTTGTTTGTAGTGAAAAATGTCCTTGTGCATTTTTTGAACTGAGTTTTCGATTCTGATTGGAATTTCCTTTGGAAAAAGTTTTTTGGGAATGTTGAAAATTGGGATATTGGATTTTAACATTAGATTACTCACTCAGCTTTCATTGACGATGATGATTCCCTGTATGCTATAGTTCAATATGAGATCTTAAGATTATGTATCGGAGATAGCTTGATAAAACTCAAACATAAACGATATCATTGATTGGCCCAAAATTATTTCTGATTGGATCAGATCTTCAAGCATTTTTGCGAAAACTGTGCTCACATTACACATTAATTTACTCACACATTAGGCCTATCCCTACCTAAACAAAACACAAAATATCAAAAACCAGTCATCCCAACGATAACCAAGCATTTCAAACAAGAAATACACAATTAATGTAACAGTTTGGCATGTGTAAAAATAGGTCATTTTATAGGTAGGAGTGTTCTTTACGCGCGAGTGGACATTGCGTCACCGATAGCTCGTCGGCAGCTGTAAATCACTTCAGCTGAATGAGATCACGGCATCCAGAGATGCGGTAAAGCTCGGTTCAGAGTTTCGGACGCGGCTGACGGACGGAAACGCTGCATGTGAAAACATCCGTGAACTGTGCTGGTAGATACACGATAATGATCAATAATTACATAGACTAGTTTTCCTCTCCTCTTTCTGTAGACTTTTTTTGAACAACCTTAAATGTCCCACTTCTGGGCAATAGGGCTATAGGTCCCACTATAGGACCTAGCAAGCTTATACATTACTAAATAAATAACTAGGTTTACGTATATCTCATGTTTCCACCCCTTTACAGACACCTTGGATAGTGAAAACTGTTAGAACGTAAGCCACGTCAGTTAGCCGCGTCCGTCATCTGCGTCAGTCAGTCGCATCCGTCAGTCGCGTCCGTCAGCCGCGTCCGTCACTCTACCGCCGCCTTATCTCGTCCGATTATATGTTTCTGGCTTAATTGTTCATTTTGGACATTGATTTGTGCCCATTTGTAGCACTGAAAGATATGGACGAAATAACGGTTGAATGATATGAGCTGGAGAAACTATTCGTTGAATGATATCACTAATTGGCTTCAAATAGTAAATTAAAGGATTTTTGTAATTGGATTTTTCTTTAATTGTAGTTGTTGACAGATTTCTTTGTTTCGTGATGATTTTTCTAATGAACTAAATAAATAATAATTAATTAAATACTTATACATAATTATACCTACCTATATAAGCAGTTATTATCTTTGTTTACAACATATGAGACTAATTTCACTATCCTTTTCCATGATTAAATAAATTAAATACCATTGCTGCATTTGTATGATACTCAGGATCGAATTAAGTCTTCAGCTCGCTTTTATAGTTCAAATCGATTTACGAGAACTATTTAAGGATCCTTTTAAACTGAAACTTTAAGGGCGCTTTCAAATTATGCGTTTCGTGTCGGACCGCTGCGGTGCCGAAGCGGTGCGTTTGTCGTATTGTGTACGTACGATCGTGTGTTTTCATACAAATCGAGCAGCTCGGCAACAGTGCGTAATAAAATTATTTCGCGGTACCGACGCCGCACTGTTGCCGAGCTGCTCGATTTGTATGAAAACACACGATCGTACGTACACAATACGCAAACGCACCGCTTCGGCACCGCAGCGGTCCGACACGAAACGCATAATTTGAAAGCGCCCTTAGGCTACACACGCACGGGTAGGTCATCTAAGTAAAACGAACGTTCGCGAGTGTTCGCGAGTGTTCGCGTTCCGAATGCACTGCGCGCTTGGCGCCTACCTAGGTTAATCAGTTAGAATGCAAGCCTAGACTCTAGGCGTCAAGCAAGCCGCCTCCCTACGCATAGGTACGTATTAGTCTAACGAGTACAGCACTGACAAAACCTGTTTATTCAGCACCGAGCAACGCTTTATAAATAAAAAGTTCAGTAAGCCTTCGTATTCAGTTTACCAACAAATTAAGCACAAGCTGAGTCCAAAAATAATCGTGAATCATCGCGTGATCCTTAAGTATTGGTGATTGAATCCAGAACCCGGCGTGGATCAAACTCCTTTACTTATCATTAAGAGGTAACGATTAAATAACGATCATACCCTGAGGTTTACAACGTGTGTGGCTAATTGAACATTGATTAATAGTTTAATAATATAATGTGGGAAAGATATATTTTCAGCCCTTTCCTCTGTTCAAAATGTTAGGAAGTGCCTATTGAATTACGAACAGTTTGATCCTAAGGGCATGGGTGTTAACGCAGTTAAAACCGAATCGATTCCGATGGCTTGGCTTAGAGGATAACGCAGCTATCATTATAATTAAACTAGCAGCGCCCCGCGGTTTTACCCGCGTTGTGCCCGTTCCCGTGGGAATTTCGGGAATTTTTTTACATAAAAACCTTCCTCTTGAATCACTCTACCTATTACAAAAAACCGCATCAAAATCCGTTGCGTAATTTTAAAGATTTAAGCATACAGACAGACAAACAGTGTGACAGACACGAAAAAGAGACGACTTTATTTTATACTAGCAGCGCCCCGCGGTTTTACCCGCGTTGTGCCCGTTCCCGTGGGAATTTCGGGATTTTTTTTACATAAAAACCTTCCTCTTGAATCACTCTACCTATTACAAAAACCGCATTAAAATCCGTTGCGTAATTTTAAAGATTTAAGCACACAGACAAACAGACAAACAGACACGAAACAGAGACGACTTTATTTTATACTATGTAGTGACTATGTAGTGATAGTAAATACTAACGACATGACAACCTAAAAAAATTTATTCTATGTTGTTTACTTCAAATTTTGTACCCATGATGGTGCTAGGGGTGAAATCAACTATTTAAATCTAAGTTCCCATCCCTTTACTTCACACTATGGCATTTATCACAACTACTGACAACCTGACTGACTGACTGACTGACTGACTGACCTTTGTAGTCATCTGATTCTGTCAGTCGGTACCGCCTTGATCTCGTCTGTAAATGCGCCTCCTATCAAACAGTTGTCACTTGAGCCGACGCCCTACTCACTGTCAATGTTAAACTAATTGGCTGAATTAATCATTAAATCATCAGCTTTTGCAGTATGTCGAGTTTGTAGGGTTGTTAAGTTGAGTGGGTTGAAAAATGTGGTTAGGTTAGCCTCGCATGAGAAAAGTACTTGCTGCTCAAGGGGTTAGCTATTAAAGCTTGAGTGATTAAAAAAGCCTCTTGTCATTTTTTAAATCTATTTTAGAACAAATAATACCACCGTAACAGTACCGAATAAATATCTACCCACCGCCGCACTGACCGTCCATTAAATCGTCATTTAACTAACTAACGGAATTATTCATACATTACATGTTATATGTATGTCTCACTCATTAAATCTTTATTAAATCTCTACTCTGAGTACGGAGAATATTGGTCTTTTTAAATGAAAACTACAAGAACTTGAAATTATGATAAGGTAAAGTCACCCAATTCCGTGGGGTTCTAAAATTGGCACTTAATTCCGCGGTATTTAGAAAATCCCAATTTCCTAATTATGTCTTTGTTGTATCTTAATGCAAATATTTTTATTGAATCCAGTGTATATTTTTACGTATTAAAAATATAGAAAAATAACACAAATGTATTAAAAAGACACAATAAAAGGTCAGTATTGCGTCAACGGGTGGTCGAAGCGCACGCTTCATACAATAGTGACCCTTTGCAAGTAAATGTTTAGGTTTTTTTAATTAGTGTTTTTAATACTGTTTTTCTATGTGGTGACTAGTTATTTGTGGTCCACTTGCTCGAGACTTTATTTTTTATGGGTAAGTACTAACCTTTTCTATTATTTTCTTAATAAATTAAGCTTAAAATTTGATTTTAAAATAACGTGGCATTAGGTTCCAAAATTTTTAGTCGGTTCCCAATTCCGTTGTATTACCACGGAAAAGCAAACTCATAAGCTTGGTTTTGTTTCTTGTTTTTTTGTGTTGGTTATAAAAGAGTAGTTTTTACTTTTATAAGTACTTAAAGCAAAAAAGTCAGTTGGTACTTGAAACTAATTCCGTGGTATACTTTTAGTTTAATTTGAACAATAAAAATGTTAAATCGTAATTCTTTTTACGAGTTTTGTTAATTTGTTGTATGGAGAACTGATGCAGGTAATATTAATTTAATTACAAATTGCCTGTGTAAATGAATGCAATTTTGTAGATGATAAAAAATATATTATAAATAAAAATTTATCTGTATGAAACATATTTAAAAAAATATATTTATTTAACACTCGGAAATAGAAATAGTGTTTTCAAAGTTTGAAATCCAATTCCGTTGCACTATGTAACTGACTGCAACGGGATTGGGTTGTATGAGCACCTAATTCCGCGGTATAATATAAGAAAATCACAGGGTGTTCTTTTTTATGTTTAACAATTTGTTCAGATAAACAATAGCTAAAAACACTTTTTGTCTGTGTATCGAATTAGTAAATTATGTGATACTAAAATATTCCCTTTACATTTTTTATACTCGGATTTAGGAACCACATGCCGCGGAATTAAGATTTTTAACGCGGAATTAGGTGCTTCGGACTTACTTCATTATTTATTTTTTTTAAACTATAAATCAATTTAAAATAGATTTAACTTTAATTTAGTTTGGTAGTCAAAAGAATACCGTTTTTAATGACACCAGATAAAGCACTGTTAAGTTACAGTCAAGAATTCATATATTATGTCTTTCCTTGTTATGTTGAAAATACCACGGAATTAGGTGACTTTACCTTAATATTGTTGTATCAACTTATTTAAACTTATTTCAGTGATATCAAGAGGTAGTTAATAGAATGGGTACTATACTTAACATGTTGGTTAACCTATAACGTTACAATGAAAGTTAAAAAGCAAGTCCAAACCGCTTTCCCATAGCAACTAATTAAGTTAATCAAACTAATTAGTTGATTATACCATCACATTTAAAAACAAGGAGCGTTTAGTTAGATTTATTTCAGTTTTAACTAACAAGACACTTATTTACGAGGTTAATATGCAAATGTTAATTTAAACCCGCACCGCGATCGGGCAGTTAAATCAAATTATAAATTTGTTTACAAAGAGTAGCCGACCCTTTGTTAAAAGAGCCATAAAAATAATTGATGCAATTTGTTTCAATCGTTAACAGTTTGGGTAAGTTCGATGTGAGAAAATTTTGTGATTTTGCCATTCATTTTGTTTGCTTCTGCTTAATAAAAAAGTTTTTTTAATAGCCTCTGAAATACCGAACTACCAATCTAATAAATTGGTTTTTATAATATCTGGAACGACCAATCCAGTCATCGATTCAGTCGAGTCAGATATAAAAAATATATTATCGTTTATAACGAAGTAACATTTAGGAAATCTCAGAAAAATCACTTCATATTCCTGTAATTTCAAAGATAAACGGCCTCAAACTGACTCTAATTCGCAATCGATGCGTTTCTACCTCCGTAATGTATAGAAATATCATCTAGGTAGTTTCGTGACTAGCAAATAGCATATCATTTGACCTGAATCCAGCAGCTTGGTATATGAGGTAGAACAGGTGGTACTAGCAAATTAATTAATGTTACCTTATAATCTCAATGAAGATCAGGATGAGAGGATGAGTATACCTACTATACAATGATACTGATATTATTTGACTAAAGTATCGGACTATATACCTAAGAAAACGTATATACCTTCTCCATATGAGTATTACACTATATGAGTATGTTACTGTCACCTACATTCATCTATCCAAACACACAAAGTCATGCACCAAACGACAGCCGTAAAGTACACAAAGCCGAAACTGTGATGCAACTCTCTATGACATCAGATTCATTCCACAGCCAAGCGAACCACTCCCGCCGCGGTCCTCGATAACCATTGTTTGGCTAATTGTTGCAATTATAAATCAGGCTTTTGGGACAATTGGTCGTACAGTTGGCTAGCTTTTAGGTTATGATTATGTGCTTTTAGGTTATGTTATGATACTATTTTGGGTGAATGTTATTGGTTTTATTATACTGTTATAGCCTCCGTGGTCTTGTGGTCTGAGCGCTCGGCTTACGATCCAGAGGTTCCGGGTTCGATTCCCGGTGGGGACAATATCTCACAAATTGTGAGACTTTCCTCAGTTCATTGCAGGCTGAATCACCAGATTGCTCAAAAAGTAAGATGATTCCGTGCTTCGGAGGGCACGTTAAGCCGTCGGTCCCGGTTACTTTCTACGGATAGTAGTCGTTACTTGAGCCATGTCAGAAGCCTTTGGCGGCTCAATAACTCTGACACCAGGATTGGTCAGGTTGACCACCCACTCGATGAAGAAGAGAAGAAGACTGCGTTAGGGCCGACACTGCGTTAAGCGTGCGCACGCCGCGGTTTCATACAAAAGTGAACCGCAACGTGCGCCCGCTTAACGCAGTGTTGGCCCTTAGGTAATGATACTATTTAGGTTGAATACTAGATTATGCTTGGGTTGTTTTTAAATGATCAGTTCGTTCGTTAAAAATCTCACGATTTTTTACGTTGTTTGATGTTTGTTAACAGAAAGGGTTGTTAAAAACAGCCTGTTAAAGTTATTCGGGTTGCCAGTAGAAAGCTTTTTTAATTTGCTTACGTCTGTGGAGACTGGCATTATGTTTTAACGTTAACTGCTGTGTGAGCGTAACCTGAAGCCACCTGCCCCATAACAGCCTTATTTTAATAGCTTTAACAATATCAATGTACCTTTAAGCTCTCTAGAGCTTTATCATACTGCGTTAGGTTATGTTACTATTTCCGATTATGCTACTTTATGTCTTGTTTTCATAGGTATGACAATGTGATGAAAATTACCAGGTTACTAGGGTTGTCATCAAAGTTTATACTCTGTTATTAGGATATTAAGAACTATTATGTATTGCTCATTGCAGATACATAATGCAGTAACTTTTAGCACTGGTAAGCAAAGCTGTTATATTTACAAATACAGTTGTTTTGTTTTCGTTGTTCAGCTGTCTATTTAAAAGGAAATATTACGTTAAAGTAAAATTTGTACAACAGTGCAGGAGCCTATGATTGAATATTAAGGATTTTGGAAACTACACAACTTTCATTAAACTAAGCAAACCGAGGGCGGATATATACAATTTATATAAAAATAATAAGATAGTACTCAGCACATACATATTGAGACAGGTTCATTATGACTCTACGGCCGTGTTATCAGAAGGCTAGTAATTTATAAACTAATTTCTAGAATGTAACAAGGATACCTACTTGATACTTCGTCTACAACTGAGAAATGATTACGCACTGGCTGTTAAAAATGCACTATTTAAGAAATAATTTTATATGTTAAATAAGCCTAAGAATAATGATTCAGTTATATAATAGGTATAATGTTTTGGAATAAGGCTGTTTTTTTTAAATACAACCATTTTAGTCTCTACTTTACTATCACTCGTGCTTAGAGACATCAAATGCTTGAGTGATTTTGACTTGTAATGTATGAATAATTACGACAATTAGTTAAGTGTTGATTTAATCGACGTCTCTGAGTACGGTAGTAGTTTCACTACATTTTATACTAGCAGCGCCCCGCGGTTTTACCCACGTTGTGTCCATTCCTGTGGAAATTTCGGGATAAAAAATAGCCTATGTTACTCGTGGATAATGTAGCTTTCGAATGGTGAAAGAATTTTTAAAAACGGTCCGGTAGTTTTTGAGCCTATTCATTACAAACAAACAAAGTTTTCCTCTTTCTAGTATTAGTGTAGAAAACAAAGTCCCCGGCCGCGTCTGTCTGTCTGTCGAACTAAAATAATATGGCACGGATTATGACGCGATTTTTTTAAATAGATAGAGTGATTCAAGGTTTATATGTATAAACATTTCCGAAATTCCCATGGGAACGGGCACATCACGGGTACAACCGCGGGGCGCTACAAGTTCCATATAAGTACAACATTTCTGTATTAAATATTAATAATTTATTACTAACCGCCGCGTTTTTTGGTCTCAGTGCGAAAACTCAGTATAACGGTGTACTAAGTCCTCGAGTTGCAATTAACAGGGCCTGGTTTGCAATGCCTGGAGATTACATTTTGTGCCAGGATTTACTGCGAGATAAATGTTTTGAATAGTTTTCTGCTATTTCAAGGCATTTTGAAAAGAGAACCCGCTTAAGTAAGGTTAAGTGCTGCTACAGGGTTTATAATAGTTTTAAAGATCTCACTACAAATACAAATTAATTTATTTGCCACAGTGTAAATACATCACACCGTGTTAGGGCACTGAAAACTAAAATAAACACTTAAAAAACGTTAATATAAATATAAAAAATGCATAAAATAATACTTATGACTAAAACTGGAAAAATAAGTTCATACAGTCATAAAGTGGTAACTGCAGGCTACCCTAGCATGACGAAGCCAAGCGACTAAGTGTGACACGACAAGACTTGGTTGATAGAAGTCTCGAATTCCAAATATTCTACTAAAACACATACAAGCAAATTATTTATCATATGCTTGAAGGCCTATAGATCCTCCTGATAGGTCTTGTACTCCCTGATATTATCAGTGCAATCATGTAGGCTATCAAGCCGAAAAAAAAGAAAAGTTAAAGCTGTATGTTTATTAAATTAAAGGTTAAACTACCTTAGTAGGACAGTCGAACGGATTACCATTGCCCTATTTATTTTCCGCAGAACGTTCCTATTGATCGACCACTTTCTTTCAGAATGAATAATAATATTTCACCACTTCATGTCTCAATATATAACCCAAAATATTCGTAAATAGTATATCAGATATATCAGAACCATCTTTAACCTAAATCCTAAACAAACATAGGAATTCTCAATACTTGCAAAATGCTGTGTATTTTTAAGACAAAAAGTAAAGTTCAGGGCATTATGTCAAATCCAAAATCATCTGTGACTGTAGAGAATCATCCCAAACGATGGCGCAGTTACTGACCTGCTCTCTATGCCCTGTGAGATTTCCTTAGTACATCCGACCTCAACAGGGCTACAGATGATGCATTCACTCTGACCAAGTTCTGAGCTGGTCCAATTTAGTGCCATTGACACGTAAAGAAGAAGGGCATTATGTCCTGTATGATTTCAATGCAGGACAAAGGCTTTTCACTGACCAAAGATAAAGGTGATAATCACCATGGTAACGTGGTTATTGATGATTTCAAACTTGAACCATGTTTGGAAAGCACCTTACTAACAAAGTTCCTTTTTAATCTAATTAGTTTCCAACACTAAATATTTATTAATTCGTTATTATGATCACTGAAACATGTTGAGTGAATTCTTTGAGGCAAAGGATGTTTACTTTAGAAAGTTTTGGCGGTTCAAGCACATTAGTGGGTTATATTCTGATAGAAAACAGATAACGTTAGATGGATGGGTTTATGGAATAGTTTCGGGAAAAATATGTTTGGCACTAGGTAGGTAACTGTACGTCTCGACTCGATTAGCCTAAAATACACTTGAAAAATGTAGCCAAAATATCGTGCTAAATATAATGGTGATAGGTGTGAAATTTTTCGTGCACAGGCAGAAACAATTTAATAAAACTTTATAAAGCAAAACTATATATACAGTTGAACCAACAGACCGAACGGCGACACGGTGACTTGCAATTTTTTGAAAAAAGAAAGTCAAGTTTTCTACATTATCTATTTCCTTATGTAAGGTTAAAATGATATTTTTGTGTTCCTATTTAAAAAAATTGCAAGTCACGCTCGTCAATCATATTCACCATGACACTTTCATAGATCTAGAAAGGTATCAGTTAGTAAGTCTCTAAAATAATGTCTATACTATAGCAAAGGAACTCCTTAAGATACTAACCAATACCGAATGCAGTAATTGCAACGAAGATACTTCCAGTGAATCTTAATCGTAATTCGCATGGAGAAAATAGTCACAGTGCATTCAATACGTGCAAACGTGCAAATATTATGGCACCATATTGACGTTACTATTGCTAGTGAAGTACAGTCGAATACAAACTATACTATTTATAAGAATGGAATAAAGCTGAAGAGTTTCCCTTGATATTAACAGCCACGTTCAGGGAAGAATGAAAGCTTTTTTATGACAAAAATTCACGGAATTTGGTAAAAAAACAGGAACTGCAGGTGATACTAATTTACCTTATGAAACTTGTAGATAGCTATAGAAAACTTAAGTCTAATAGAGGAAATATTGATGAAATGAATGATATTATGTTCTTACTTTAAATATTTAAAAATCTTTTGAAGATCACACATTATAGGCTATTTTTTTATCTCGACCTTCTACGGGTCGGTATTTACGGGTGTTAGATTAAATGAAATTGTGATAATTTATTTTGTTCTCGATTGTACTTGTCCATATAGGTTAACTATAGTGTTTCCATAGAATACTGTTGGTCTTTTTAACCTAATACCATAATGTAATGGTATACCATGATATCATCGCTTCATTTGTACCGTGATTTATCTCTCGTAATACTTTATAGTAAACTAGCAGTGCCCCGCGGTTTTACCCGCGTTGTGCCTGTTCCCGTGGGAATTTCGGGATGAAAAATAGCCTGTAACCTTCCCGTTGAATGTGGCTATCTATTACAATAAGAATTATTCAAATCGGACTGATAATTCCTGAGATTACCTCGAACATTCAAACAAACAAACAAACAAACTTACAAATGTTACCTCTTTATAATATGTATTAGTACACATGTACTTGAGACGATATTAGTGTGTTTAGTGGTAAGATGCAATTTACTCTAAAATTTATAATCTTGGCTCTAGATTCTCGTTTCGCATGTAATCTTAATTGCTTTTATAATAAAGCCTAAGAGTTTGTTTGACATTCAAAGCGAATGAAAAAAATAAGGCATTTCTTAAAAAAAGTCTTCTACATTAACGTGAAGTTATTGACTACCTTTCATTCAAGAATCTCAAGGGTACTGGTACAACGTTGAATGTTAAAAGTTTTAACATAATACACGTACCTTTCATCCTGAAATTCCCTCAGGAACGATTAAAACGTGGGTAAATCCACAGAGCACTATCAGTGATACACTACATGTGTACAAACAACTTTATGCACCATCCAGCTACATCGATCACAACTAGACTATCCAGTCAGAATTAGAATCAATAATTCAATGTCAAGTGTAGGTATGGAAATAACAGCCAGAGGAAACGTTTAACTCACTCTTTTTGAAGTGGATAAAGCTCTTTTTAAATTACGCGTTCGGTTTTTAATTATGGAGATTGAAGGAGGTTTAAAATGGAGTGTTAGAATGTGGTTTAGGTTGGTTGTATGGTATTTTTGATATTTTGATGTAATTGATAATAGCATAATTTATTTATTGGAACGAAGTTCCTTATCGCGCGTTGCGAAAGGGGGCTAGACGGAAAAAAAAAGGTAACGACACTTTTTAAGCCAGAGAGGGACAGACAGAGAAACTTGCGCACGCCAGAGAGAGACAGACAGAGAAACATGCACGAGAGAGACAGACAGAGAAACTTGCGCACGCCAGAGAGAGACAGACAGAGAAACATGCGCATGTTTCTCTATCTGTCTCTCTCTCTCTCTCTTATAGAAAGCAAGCTAGATAATTATTTTAGGTTTGTCTTTCCATTTCGCATTGAACAGTGTGGTGTCGCGACGATTATTTTTGTTGATAATAAATAAACTTCGTTCCATCCGGGTGTCCCTTGACACATCTCAAGTTTTTTATTTCTATCGAAGCGCTACCGTGCTTCGAACAGCACGTTAAGCAGTCGGCCCCGGTTATTTCAATCGACAGATCATGTTGGAGGCCTACCTATGAATGAATGGAGTAAAAAAATTAATTCCATCGTTAATATCAAAGTTGGTTTGTATAGGTTTATCCGACATCTAATTTTGGATTTTTTAGAAACATGTTTTTCAAATTCTGCGGAATTTTTGACCGAATTGTGTGTGTAGCAGTAGTTAGTTCATAATATGACAAAACCTTACTTTGATGAAACTTTTTTACAAATGCATTTGAGGAATGTAACCACCTTTTTCACTCAAGTTTATTAGTATTTTTACATTTCAAGCCACAATTTTCATCTACGTCCGTACATTCGGAAAAAAAACCATTTTCCACAGCATCCAAAAAAAACCCGTATAGATTCAACAAATGTTGTGAATTCAATAAATTGTGAACGCACAGATGTAACGTTGATTTTCTTTTAACCGCTCCTCGTGTAAATATCTTAAATCTTCATTAGCAATTTGAATAGCTGAACGAAATATGAGGTCGGGTAATTGTTTCACAAGTGGAATGGTGTGTAGATGTGGACGTATCGAGGGAGGAATAAGAGGGGATGAATTGGATGCCCCCGTGGATTATAATTATATATCTCCCTAGAAAAAATTACAATACTTTATGACTGGTAACAAGTACGTATTAGTCTGCAATGTCTCACTGCTTTTAGTTATTTTGAACTGAGTTAAAAAATCAAAGGAATTATCTATTCCAATTCCTTCTTCGCTTAAAGACTTAAATTATACTTTACTTGTAAATTAGCCGCCATCTGTATCAATTTTTAATTAAATATAATAAAAAAAGAACAATTCCTTCGGTTAGAACTATCTATGTTTGAGTTCCACCCCCTGGCTTAAAATTTATACAGATTACTGGTTTCTTAAGTTTAAGCAAACACTACTCATTTTTAATTAAAACTACGTTTACGAATACACTTCAGTTTTATTTTCCATTTTTATCTGACGTTTCGGCCCCTTTACAGGAAACGTGGTCACAGAAGTTAAACTTTAGAAGTCAGATTGCTCCCCTTGGTCCATACCCTGGGTACGCCCCTGTCTATACATGACTATTGGAAGTCGTATTTTGGTACCCCGTCGCCACACAAGTCGTACTCGACTCGTAAAAGTGATTTGCAAAATTAATGTCTCGAAACCGTTTAGTCAGGAATTTGATCCCAGTAGACTAATAAATCAGATAGAACTGGTTACCGTATATTGTTATTAAAGTATCATATTCTTGTTTTTGGGTTGATAAAAGTCACTTGATGGTTTATTATGTAGATACCTAGGTTTAATGGTATAGCATAACTGCGAGTGAAAAAAATTGTACCGTTAAAATGAACTTAATCTAACCTAACCTACAAATTTAGGACAATAATTTGATACAACTTCTTCCATCTGCTTTACTTTATGTAATTTAAATTACATAGTTCTTCTTTCCTAGGTTTTTTTTAAATAGTGACAATCGTACCAAGACGGAATATTCTAGTAAGTAGTGGTGTGTTTAGTGTTCCTAAATTTACCCAAAGTTTAAATTCGAAAAAGGAATGAGTTCAAAAACTCATGGATGTTTTCGTACCAAGAGCTACCTTTTCGAAGGGCACTTTAAATTTTCGCTCATAGTTGTTTCAATCGTTACACCATCGGAGGTCTTAAGGCGGTCTAAAAACTCAGAAACCAGGGATAACCACCAACCTATATTCCTGCTAATAACTCCATATTACTTAAGAGTTACAAAATATCTTCAATGACAAAGGAATGAATTTAAAACCGAGGAAAGTTTTCCTATGAAATCTCCATCTACTTGATCCAATTCAAGTATGTAGTTCCACTTCTGGTCGCATAGCGCCGCGCTCCACTAGCATACAATATTTGACACTTACGCAATGATGCGTGTGTGCGTATGAATCGCTAACATTGCACAACATAAAAACTATGTTATCGCCCTCGCTTAGATAAACGCCTTACTTAACCGAACTAATTACATAATTATTTTATTAAATATTTTTATGTGATACCCACTACCTGTCTAATTTGTCACTAGCTTGCAAGTCTGTAAATAAATTGGCTTTATTTTAATCTTATTGTTTATTATATTCATTGTGTACCCTTTAAATTACAAATATTTACTTTAGAATTCGAACCCTCGGTGGTCTAGTTGTCTGAGCACTCGCCTGCTAAGACTGAGGTCCCGGGTTCAATTCCTAGGTCGAACGAATACATGTTTCCTACTTTTCAAACATGGTTTGGGTTTGAGATCACCAACCTGCAGTAGGCAAGCGTGGTGATAACGCCTAATCTTCCTCACTGTACAGATATCTCCAGTGAGATGAGAGGCCTTTGCCCAGCAGTGGGACATTACAGGCTAATACCTACTACTACTACTACATTTGCAGTTAATGATTCAGTAAAACACTTCTAGCCTACTTCGAACGCGGCATTCATTGACAATCAACTCTACTTAAACCTAAACTCATATTCAAATATTGCACAAAGACAATAATCCCAATTGCGCCGTTTGATCGTTGTTAACTCTACATTTAAAATGAACATGAAGGCGACAGTTAATTGAGACGTCTACTTACTATCATTTTATTTGCACAGTGGTTAAATTAAATTGGGTCTAAGGACGATGCTAGTTGCTACACATTCCAGTTCAAATTACCTGTGAAGTAATTAATCTTTTTTGAATATTTTGTAGTCTGCACATTCAAGCTACTGATGGTGGTTGAATGTCTGGGAATTTAAACGTCATTAATAGGAGTGGAATTTTTAGCGTTTTGCTTAAAGTATTAGGTAAAGATTAGCATCCGAGTCTTTCATTAAGCCTTCTTTAGAACACCTTGTACACTTCGCAAAAAGTTTAATTTTAAAAACCCCCTACGCAATACCTGACGACCGATTTTTACAACACATGGCTAGGAACCATAGTTTAAATAAATCTGTGATATACTAAAGTCCGTTAGACGTCTTGTTATAGTATGCGCTCTTTGATATGCTAACTATTGTCTAACTAACACAACCACAGTCTTAACTAAAGAGTGATCAGGCTCAACTAAACAAAATATTATTTTAAATCAAAACCCGAAAATTCCCTGATAAATCCTACTGATCTTGTACTGAAAGAATCCTACTGTGAATCTGTTCACAGATACATATTAATCTTGTAATACCGTATGTCCAGTCGATCAGAGGGCTTCTTTGTGTCACTGGTGACCCGATTGTGGCATTCACACGTATCTATTGGATTAGCGGCCGATGAAACTCGTTGAAAAATGTGTTCTGAATAAAGGATTGACTGTTACTAAGTCTTCTATATTTATTAAAGGTATATTATTATTTTAGGATATAAGATTATGATGTGTTTTAAATTTAAAGGGCCTGAAGACCTGAAGGGTTAGGCTGCAAGCCAAGACAAAATATTAATGATTTCATTTCTATAAATACATCTCCTTTTATATACATCTCTCTCCTCTTTCTTCCCTCTCTCTCTTTCTTTGTGAGGACAAGAGAAAAGTGATAGAAGCGATATTGTCTATGGCAGAAAATTTTGCCCTGTTAGTCTATCTTAAATTAGGTAGCATGTCTTGTTTTGATTAAACACTGTTTAAGTACTTGTGAGGCAGTTAGCCTGGTATAGGACTTTAAGTATGTATCTATTACTATTATATCAGTATCTATTTTTTATATTAAACTGATATTAACATGTCGCCAAGATGACCTGAAGTTAACCTGTAAGTGCTTCATAAATATATCTTATCGTTAAATACTCGTTTTCTCTCAGTAGCGTTAATAAGTAGTAGGCTATAAAACCACATAAAGTTGCTACTGAATAAGTTGGCGTGCGGCCAAATATGGAACTAAATAGCGGTAGAACAAAGTTAGTCGTTCCAAAGCTTTTCCGACTCAGAAATGCTTTAGTGGCGCCCCCAGTTAAGCTCAAACTTACCTGGTACTAGTTTTATGTGACCATAGGGAAGCATTTCCAAAAGCGCAAAGCTCTATAGACATAATTCTTAAACAAGATATTTAAAACATTCCATTGTACTACAATTTATTTCGTCTGATCTATTTTCGGAGTTGATTTACGCATCATAATGTAAGCATTGAGTTGTAAGTATGTTTCAAAGAAAGATTTATGGTTCTGTATTGTAATATTTTAGGATTTTTTGAGAAGCAATGTCAGATCTATTTTAGGGTTGTCTGCAGGCGATTTTAGTAAGGTTATCGCATCATATTATACTAATTATTTCTCAATATTAATGGTCACTATATACTTCTATATCCTACCTAACCTATAGATAGAAAACACGAAATAGAGAAGTGTAAGTACTTGGCTTTCCGTGATAGAAAACGGGGAATATTCACTAATTTACCATTATCTATCAGTACAACTTCAAAGCGCGTATTAAATAGTTCAATCCTGATTTTGTATTCATATACCACATTGGTGATTTTACATTGACGGTATGAGGATTGACACCGATTTAATTACTGGCTAACAGAAGCATTACGAGTTAAACCCAGACCGCATTACAGGCCGCAAACATTCAGATCCGCGTTGCGGGGAAACCGCGGTGCGGACCCCACTTTTTCATTCATTTACCGCCTGCGGTTGCGGCTTGGAAGTACTAACCGCTTCTTTATTTCGTGGCTTGCGGTCTCTAATACATCACCTTGACCTAATAACCAATCAAAATAAAAACAATAACTTCAACAACCAAGTACAATCATGAACAGAAGTCCGAGTCAGGATGTGGACATGAATGAAACTGTCCCACTTTTGGGCGTGATGAACCGGAACGGGTCTCGCTCTCTTTACAATAAGTGACACAATGCACTAGTCTGTCACTTTGGGATGTTTGGGTGTGTTTCGGAAAGTTTTAGTGGAGTTATTTTTGAGGAATGAGGTAGGACAAATGTACAGGGGGTGCCATTGTGGTCACTCCACTACGTGGCGACGACAATGAGTAATGTCAAAGTTATTTTTTTCAAGAAAAATTTGGTAACTCGTCTTCGCCACACCGTACCTCCATTAGTTACCATCTAGAAACCGGTTGAAAAACTACAAGCAAGGAAAATATTTAAAACGATTCATCACTGAGACACCGTATTCGTACAAAACTGGGATTACGTACGTACGTGCCAAACAATCGCTAGTAATCAAGCGTAGTATACACAGTGTAGTCTAAACAAAATGATCTATAAAGACGAGTGTTCATTCGCTTTCAATGCCGTACGAATATGTTTATTAGCCTAAATTTTCAGCTTCACGGTTATTAAGTCTCGTACAGACTAGACATGCTTATGTAAGGTCAGTAACGTATGCACTAAACACTACTTAAAATAGCATGTGAAGAATAGGTGAGCGTTATCTTTTGGTAGATAACTATGGAACGTCCAGAAGCCTACCCTAAGTTTATTACCTAGCGAGGTGTCTCTAATGGTTCGTCTTAGCAGTTTTAGTTCTGTTTGTTAATTTTTTGAAATTAAAAAAAAACATGCCTATCGTATATAGACGTATAAAATGACGTCATAATATCTTGAAGGTAGTGAATACTATGGTCACACAGAGGTTACCGTCGCGAAGGATCGGTCATTCAATTGTTAATTGGGAACTTTCAAAGCAAAGTCTGTGTCTTCATTTATTCTGTACGGAGCTTTAAATGTCAAGTTGACAATGTGGTGACACAGTTAACGCCCGTGACAGGTCGAATTAGGATTTTACATTTTTGTAACATTTTTAGCCGGAATTTGTGTATTTAATCCTTTGGTTTTAGTATGTCGTAGATATTTTGTAGTTTGTAGATTAAGTATTAAGTCGATAAGAATTCGAAGAAATGTTAAATGTAAGTATCAAATACAGTTAGTTATTTTAATAATACGCAGATTTTTAGAAAAAGAAAAACATCTTTGAAAAAAATTACATATAATAGCCTTTATTGAAGTTTGTTAAAGTACACACAACCCGTCATCAAAAATATTTATTGATTTTGACACGACACGTCTCGATTCCCAATAACAACGTATTACCGTCCATTTTGTCTTGTCTATGATAAAGTGTCAATTTGACAATTAAATGTCATAGAACCCCTATGGCGCCAAAACATATTAATTCTCGATATGAATAAATTACTTCACGTCGACTTTGATTTATAGCCGAATATACTGCGTGATATTGCCAATTTATTGTTTTATTAATGGTTATGTTTTTATTATACAAAAATGTAGACAATCATTGTCTGAGCTAGTTTTTATAATGTAAAAACGATATTTATATTTTTTGTAATAAATATTGCCTAATATTATGCTTTCATTCGGTTCTTAGGTCATAATTTTAAATTATAACTTTGCTATCGACACGGCCTTCTTATTCTCCATCTCGTATAATATAATATTAGTTACTTATATTATAAAATTCTTAATATGTATCGTTTGGGGTATGTAAGCAAATCTATACATAAAATAAACTTTTTCATATTGAATTTCAGAAACCGAAATATGACTAGTACTGAGACTCTCTACCATTGATAAATTACACTTGAAATTTAAAGCTTCCCAATTCCATAGTCAGTCAACAACATAAGAAGAGTTTGTCTGTATGTACTAAAAAATATTTGTCTGTAATGTCTCCTTGCAGAGTAAAGGCCTCTCATCTATCAGAAGAGATCAGTACAGTGACGAGGAAATGAACAAAAAACATAAGAACAGAACCAAACATTTAAATATCGAATTTCGAACATCGAATACCGTTCCCGATTTCAAAGTCGGTCAACAAATAACAACAGATGCGCAAATAGAACTTAATAAACTCAATCAAGGAGCGATATTCGCACGCCTCGGCGCTCCCCAATTATTGGCCAGCCGATGAAGGGCTTCCTTATGTTCTTACAATTTGTTATTACTTTTATTAGTAACTGTATCAGTTCCAATGAAGTCACGAATCATGGTTTCACTGGTAATCGGTAATCAAATAGAATCGGTTAGAGTTGAAAAGCATGTTATGTAAGTTTGAGAAGGTTAGTAGCTATAACCAGCTGTTAGTCCAAGGGGCTAATTAATTGTTTTTTGTTCATTACTACAGTAACAATAGTTTAAAAATCATCAAAATTTTGACAATCGTCCTTCAAAATAATACGACTACTTATCTTCAACATTTTATAATTTGCAGTTATATTTTTGTTTTATTTGACATAGTATTTCACTCATTGATAGCTATTTAAATTTGACATCTAATCTGTCAAATATCAATTCCGAATTCGAAATTATGAACGTTGAATGTCGCTAGCAATGGTCGCTACTTACGCTAGGCAGTTTTATTGGTGGCATTTCAATTTTATTGGCTTTTGAGTCTAATGTCACTGGTATTAAGGATAAAATTACATGTATTTATGTACTAGGTATCATTTTATTTATTTTGTTTTGATTGTAATGCAACGTGCAGCTCGGAGGAAGCCTTGGAGGAATACTTGGAGGTATAGCCGATAGAGGCATTTCTATGTGAGCCCTACACCATAATATGAGGCCTCAAGGCGGTATAAAAAGGTCACGATTTATGATTCGGTCTTTTTCCTTATTAACGCAAAAATAATTCGATTTCTAATTCGATGGACATAAAATGATACAATTATAGAAAGTTTGTTTCTCTATTGGGAACCATGAGAAAAATAACATCTTTTATTATGTACCGAGCGCATATTTCTATGAAACCAGCTTTTATAGTAATAAATCGTAAGCACATAGAATAATAAATAGTAACAACGCGATGAAAAATTGATTGCACCGCACGCGGAAATCTCCACGCGTTTATTCGACATAAGCTTGGATACGTTATGGGGTGACCATGTTGAATTAAAGTTCATTGAAAATTGACAGAATTTCTGCCAACAAAACTGCCAAAAAAAGGAAAATCTGCCCTAACACAGCGAGCGTAAGTAAAGCGACAAGATATGATATGATAAATATTGTGTTTTAATTGGTGACACATTGGAGGAAAATTTATGTCATGACACAAAAATTTACAATTTAATTGAGCCACAGTGTGTCGCTACCCACTCTTCATTTAGGCCACTTAGGGTGCAGCTTTGAGGGTTCGAGGGGCCGATCAGAACGTGCTGCAGGGTCTGTTCGGGCTCCCCGCAGTTGCACTGGGTCTGACACGGATCTATCATGCCTCACTTCCCCATGTTATATCTGCAGCGACCAACCTGGATCAATAAAAGCTAGAGAGTAGAGCTTAGTTTCGGTTTAATTAACCGGGTGAGTTTTCGTTTGTATTTATTTATTTAAGTTTTCTTCTTTTTGGCAGCCAGATCCGGCAAACAGGCGGCGCGGCAGACCGAGGCGTAGATGGCGGGATAAACTCAGAGCAGGAGCCCAGGATAGGGACGCATGGAGGGATAGGGGAGAGGTCGTTGCCCAGCAGTGGGACAGTAATGGCAAAATTAATAATAATAAGTTTTCTTCGCTGGCCTGTCCCGCTGTTCCCCGACAGATGTGGTCACTCCCTTACAATGATTTGTGAGTCCATGACTAATTCGCCTATCGCTCATTGTTCCAAGTGGCCCGATCAGAGGAAGTGTTTCGTTTCACTATTTAGTTCGCATTAATTAGTTTTGAATTGGGTGCCATGATTAGCCGAATTCATTTGGGACAGGTACAATCAAAGAAAAGTGAAGAGCTTTTATAAATGCAACTGCAATAGTCTCTCTGTTGTTAATGCTTTCGTGGTTAATTACTAGACCAGATCTTAAAAAAGTCTGTGAAACACCTTGTCTCTAGTATTCTAGTTTTCTGTGTAGATACCTAGTATTATAGTAGTCATAATCAGTTTTATTTATTGTTACATCAGCGGCGTTTATAACATTAATAATTTAGAAGGAGTTCGAATTCGGTGTGCAACACCGATTATAGATGTAATCAGCGATTATAAAGAGTAGGGTATAATAGTAAGTATATTAGTTTTAATAATGACTTGACTATGATAGTCCGTCGCTTTATATATGTAACATCCTAGAGTCAAAATATCATAGTTCAGAATATTTCTTAAAAAGTTAGTTGATCGTTTTCTTTCTTCTCAGATCCATCAATATTAAGAACTATGACTCATGAAACACTTTCTTATCAAAGATTACCAGATTGATAGATTTTAGTACACTATTGAACACTAAGCAGGAAGTTGCTAAACCAGTATTAAGAACGAACGAAAGTGGAAACCGAACTCTTTGTAGTGATCGAACAGAGCTGCAGTTTGCTTAATTATCACCATTATCATGAGAACTTGGCGCCGTGGATTGTGTTATTGGGTAAGGAAACATACATACTGTCTATGATTTATGAACATTTATTGAAGAAACTTGTTAATCGTTTTGATTAGGTATTATTTAGAATTGAATTATTAACAGTTCATTAAAATATTTAACAATGCTTCCCATTTGTATTATTTTTGACAAGCCCGTTGGCACAGTGGCAGTGAGAGCGCTTACTGTGTCAGGGGTTGCGGGTTCGATCCCCGCCCGGAGTCAACAATATGTGAAGACATAGTTGTTGGCGACGACGTCTGGGTGTCAATTATATATTCTTATAAAGTATTTGTGTATGTATATGTAGTAGTATCAGTTAGTTAGATTCCATAACACAAGCTTAGAGCTTACTTTGGGTCTAATTAACCGTGTGTGAATTTGTCCAAGTATTTATTTATTATTTATTTTAAGATCTTCTTATTCATCCTCAGGTCCTCAATACTATATAAAATTTATCGTCGTTGGTTCGTGTTCGTGATTCACTGTTTAATTAATTACCCCCTGCTGCGCCAAAATTACAACGGAATTTTTGTGATACTCGTAGTTATGCATGTCAATAAATGGTCCTCTAAATGGTTCTTTTAGCTTGTTGAATCTAAAATATAGGACCATTTTTTCTGGACCAAATAATTCCATCCTGCACACACCCATCCCGGCCGGCGGTATCGAGTTATCACATTGTTATCGCGCTATCATTAATCAACGCTCACTCCGAGCTTTCAATAATTATAATTAATAACTTTATCACCTCAAAGTCGGCGAATATAGACGAGCTTTTCGAAAAACCTTCCAAGCTAACATAATCTTTAATATCAAAGATTAAGGTATAATTTTCCTTGTACTTTTTTTGTTTGAAAAGCATTTAAGCTTCCAAACAAATTTAACCTTTAATGTCAAAGCTTATAGTATAATTTTCTTTGTACGTTCTTTGTTTGAATAGTGTACATTGCAGATTTTAGTAGGAGTCTAATTGATTTATTTTTCTGTGTTATTAGTGATTAATTGTTGCATAGTTAGTAATTTATAGTACTTGTTGTGGAGTTTATGTATTGTTTATTGATATGTATGGACAATATTTGGAAAGGTGGGCGTTACTATCTGCGCTCTCTATACTGTATTGTCGTTCAATAAAAGCTTATTAATAACTAGCAGCGCCTCGCGGTTTTACCCGCGTTGTGTCCGTTCCCGTGGAATTTTCGGGATTTTTTTAACTTTTAAACATTTCTCTTGAATTACTCTGTCTACTAACAAAATTGCATCAAAATCCGTTGCGTAGTTTTAAAGATCTAAGCATACATAGGGACAGAGAGACAGCGGAAAGCGACTTTGTTTTATAATAAGTAGTGAAATTGTAAACCAAAGGATAAATAGTTATTGTGGTTGCTTGGAATCGGTATAATTGTATGGTATAATAATAATTAATTTTAGTGCGTAAATTCCACAGCTGGACAAAAGGCTTCTACCCTCACTATGATTCCACTATACACTGCCAACGTTGTCATTCAATAAAGCCTCGACTTTTTTCAACGTCCAGTAAAACTTTTCCTAACTAAAGGTTTCGCGATTCACACGTTATTTTCTGTTATTTTCGTTATGTACGTTCTAAAGCGCAAGACACAGCGGGCCAGTGATAAGATAGTTACTATTATATTAGGCAGCTTTTTGGAAATAAACATTTCGTATTTGTTTATTTTTTTTATACTGAGTATCAAATATGTACAAGGAATACAACGTCACGCGACCCGCACCCGGCCCGCACTATGTATAAATGTTTGTGTGTCTTGTAACCTATCCTATATGAATACAGAGCTTTATAGAAAGCACACCAGGATACAATAAAGTCATTAATATGACAATAGTCGCCTTTCATTTCCTTGAACACAGGATGGATCACACACTGTGTACATTATCTACAATGTTGGCAACTAATCTCATGTCGCCAATCACCAACGAACGCATAACAAACAGCTTTTACAATAAAGCTTAATACACTTAGCAACTTAAGACTTATTGCGGTTCTTCGTTTTTCGTATTCCATTTTGCGTTTGAATTTGGAGATTAGGAGTAGTCAATAACCGATGATTTTAATAAAGCTTTGTATGCACTAAGCAACTAAAGAAGGCAACGAGACTAGCGCTATTGCGTTAAATAGTTCATCGTATTCCATTTGAATTTGGAAAATAAAAGTAGCCAGTAGTCTGATTGTCAACTTCGATTGCCGAATACTGTTCGAATCTATTTGTAGGTTCGTACACAGCATTATTGTGCAGGAAATCTAATCAATTACCTAATGTCGTAGTCATTTGTCTAGTATTGTGTAGGATTCGGTTGTGCGATTTCAATCGTAACCATTTGGGTGATGATGCAAATCAATTTTGTACACAAACAATTGATTTTGACCTTGATTAGTTTACAATAAGTCAATTAAGCGATTGCTTCTTTATTCTGAGGCGCGGTTGAGAGGATACATTTGTACTTCCATTTGCTTTTAGCTTTGTGTAGAGAATCAATGAAATTACACAGTTCATGTGTTATACGCCAACTGGTGACAACACATGAACTGTGGTATATAGAAAGACTAGCTGCGCCCCGCGGTTTCACCCGCGTTGTACCCGTTCCCGCGGGAATTTCGGGATGAAAAATAGATGTTGGCCGATTCTCAGACCTACTCAATATGCTCACAAAATTTCCTAAGAATCTGTCAAGCCGTTTCGGAGGAGTACGGGAACGAACACTGTGACACGAGAATTTTATATATAAGATACTATACGCAAGTTTCAATTTGAAACTTGAAAAAAAAAATCTCACTACATTTGAAACTTTCAAATGTAGTGAGATTTTTATCTCAATATTAATTTTACAAATTATAAATTATATTATACTAGCTGCGCCCCGCGGTTTCACCCACGTTGTACCCGTTCCCGCGGGAATTTCGGGATAAAATGTATCCCATGTGTTATTGTAAAGTTTCATCCAAATCCATTCAGTAGTTTTTGCGTGAAAGAGCAACAAAAATACATGTATACATCCATACATCCATCCTCACAAACTTTCGCATTTATAATATTAGTAGGAAATGCTTAAGATTAATAAAAAATCGTTTGGCCATTTTACACTAAGCAACTTTGAAATTTTAAGTAAGTCCGAGTAGGTTGGTGGCCGACCCTGGTGTCGGAGTTTTTAGACCGCCTAAAGGCAGCCTACTTAAAGTTTAAGTAAAAGTGTACTGTGTACGTACCTAACAGCCTCTGTGGTCTAGTGGTTTGAGCGCTCGGCTCACGATCCGGAGGTTCCGGGTTCGATTCCCGGTGGGGATATCTCACAAAAATCACTTTGTGAGACCGTCCTCAGTTTGGTTAGGGCATTGCAGGCTGAATCACCTGATTGCCCGAAAAGTAAGATGATTCCGTGCTTCGGAGGGCACGTTAAGCCGTCGGTCCCGGTTACTTTCTACGGATAGTAATCGTTACATGAGCCATGTCAGAGGCCTTTGGCGGCTCAATAACTCTGACACCAGGATTGGTCAGGTTGACCATCCACTCGATAAGAAGAAGTAAAAGTGTACGTGATTTTAATCCAATTTTTTTAGCCTTTTTAAGTTGATAAATTCTCTAAACATATCTATGTATTTTAGAAGATGTTTTTTAATCTGTAAAAAATCTATAAACCATCCGAAGTCACGTACTTACAATGTTTTTTCGAAATCAATAAAAAAATAGTTGCTCGTTTAAAAGCAATAAAATCAATAACAAAGTTATAAAAACGCTTATAAGGAACAAAAGCAATTTATATGTTTGTTTATTTGGTAAACGCTTTTAATTGGAACGTTATATTTTGCCTTTAGCAAATTAGTTACGATTTGAAATAAGTGATTTTGGTAATAAAAATATTATATTTATCTAAATGGTTTTGATATGCTATGTTAATACATGCTTTAAGGTTTATATCTACGTAGCCCACGCAAAACATTAATAGCTCGAAAAGTGTTTCAAAAATATATTTTTAAGGGCCGACACTGCGTTAAGCGTGCGCAGGCCGCGGTTCCATACAAAAGTGAACCACGGGCAGTGTTGACCCATACAAACTGTGCAATAAATACGAGTTCACTAATATTATAAACTAGCAGCGCCCCGCGGTTTTACCCGCGTTGTGCCCGTTCCAGTGGGAATTTCGGGAATTTTTTTACATAAAAACCTTCCTCTTGAATCACTCTACCTATTACAAAAAACCGCATCAAAATCCGTTGCGTAATTTTAAAGATTTAAGCATACAGACAGACAAACAGACAGACAGACACGAAAAAGAGACGACTTTATTTTATACTATGTAGTGATGCGAAAGTTTGTCAGGATAGATGTATCGATATAATGTTATGTTTGGTACTCTTTCACGCAAAAACAACTGAACGGATTTTTATGAATCTTTACTGTATTATAGGCTATACATCAAAGTAACACATGGGACACATTTTGTCCCGAAATTCCTTTGGGAACGGGTACAATGCAGGTGAAACCTCAGGGCGCGGCTAGTGATTTTCTAATTTCAGCTATGTAAACACCAGCTCACATAATTCAACACACATTGTAGCAAAGAACAGATATTCCCGTTATCCAGTATCTGCGCTATCTACCTGATAATCTATCTATCGGTTAGATCAGATCTATGGCGCGATGGCGATTCGTAACTCTCGGTGCTTGGTTAAGTAAATTTTGCTCCTAGATAACAGATAGAGTAGTACTTTGCATAATGTTTGTAGATTTATTTGAGTACCTACTTCCTACCTCTTCAATATTATACTGCAAGATTTTTATTTTTATTTTTATGTAGATTATACAAGTCGTTCGCCTAATGTTAATGTTACTAGAGATGTAATTTCATAATTATCGAATAATGTGGTCGCCAAAACGAATTATTTCTATTTGACAAGCCCGTTGGCACAGTGGCAGTGTGAGCGCTTACTGTGTCAGGGGTTGCGGGTGCGATTCCCGCCCGGAGTCAACAATATGTGAAGACTTAGTTGTTGGCGACAAAGTCTGGGTGTCAATTATATATTCTTATTAAATATTTGTGTATGTATATCAGTGAGTTAGATTCCATATTACAAGCTTATTAACCGTGTGTGAATTTGTCCGAATATATTTATTTATTTATTTCCGTTGACTGTGAACATGTAATTAGGTGACAACTGCGGCCGCTCGTATCATGTAGGCAACTACCGTATTCTTTACACTGTTGCAGACATTTGTTGAATGCAACAAACATTTCAAATTACTGCTCTATAGTAGAGTGCCTTAAGCATCTAGAATTGAAAAAGCTCGGAATCCAATTACTGTCAACGAATTATTATGAGACCTGTTGGATTGTATTGTTGATAAGGTATATTAAAATGTTTACCAATTAAAAATCGTTGCTTTTTATTTAATAATAAAATAAATAAATTAAGGCATATAATATAAGACATTACGAGCTTAACTAAGTAATGTAGTGTCAAAATCGTGTTATAAATACATTTCTATCATATAATATTAAAAAGTAATAGTATGAAACAATGAGTATAACAAAAAAAAGTATATAAAAAATATTTATTTAGTTCGCCTCTCATACATGCTTAAAAATGATTAAACTTCAATTATTCCGTTTTCGTCACTTTCTTCTACTTCACTTATTTTTAAGACAGGAGATGCATTAAAACAACTATCACCATTGCACTGTGAACACGCTGAAGTGCAGTATAAGCCACTTTTTCGACATCCGCAAGCATTACCACATCCTTTTTTACAATTACAAAATAGCATTTTAAGTAAATTATCTGGAGCTGGCGATTGTTTCATCAGTATTGGTTCAAGTTTATCAGAAACGTACCTCCAACCCCAATTTTCAACAGAAATATTATTACCTAACCATATCTGCACTTGTAAATATACTCTTTTCAAATGTTCAAACGCTGCATCAGACGTAGGTGGTAGAGATGCCAATTGAACACCCGTTTTTTTGGCTGTGCCCTTTAGAAAAGAATTAAACCTCAATATATTCAAATCTTTAACTTTTTTGGGAGCACTGTATAATTCCAAAATACATGCAACGCCAGCTTCAAAAATTCTGTCAGGATCTGCATCAATATTTTTAAATACTTCAGCAGCGCCATGTAAATTCTTGCATTTTTCGAAATTTTTAGCGAACTTGTTTTTGCCTCTATTGAAAAAAGCAGACGTTGTATCGCAACCAGTGAAAGCGTGTACGAAAAGAATATGCTCTTTACATTTCGGTAATGTACCTATTTTCTAAGCTTTTTGATGAAAAAAATTTCTGTACAACATTTCCTCGAGGTGGCTTTTGAAAATAAATTTCACGGTCGTTTGGAGTTAGTGCAGTTAATAGAACTAGTACTGCTGCCCTTCCCCTTCACCTTTTTTCTACCTGCTCCTTGCTTTTACGGCCCTTTTTGACTATCTGGTATCTATGAAAGATGTTTTCTAAAATGTATTTTACTTAAATTATGAATATTTTATAAAAATATTTAGATTTAAAATGGAAAAATTGACAATTTCTTGAAATTAGTGTCGAATTAAGAAAAACAAAAAAGCAACGAAAAAAAATTGGTAAACTTTTTAGTAATTTATGTATAAAACATAATGCAGAAGGTCTCACATTAATACATTGACAGTAATTGGAGTCCGAGGTCAAACTCCCCAAGCACTCTACTACTACCCCACGCTTAATAGCAAGACACACATACTGCGGCAGCGGGCCTGCAACGGGCCAGTGTGACATCTTTCATACAAGGAATACTACGTCACGCGACCCGCACGCGTTCAGTATCCGCACTATGTTTGACTTGCGCTTTACAGACACTTCAACTACTAACGTATTACGTATGAGCTAACCTGTAAAACTGAGATTGTTTAAGTACTTATACGCACTGTCGACTAGTCTAGTAGTAACAGTCGAGACTGTAACTTACTACACTTTCAATAGGTAGTCGCCGGCGACTAGTCGACAGTGCGTATAGGTACTAAAGGTCTTTATTTAAAACATTAGCTCTAATACTAATGGTTTGTGTTCTGCAAATCTTTACATAATCTTTAAATGTATACGCCAACACCTACATTTTACTTATCTCGTGTTAATTGTACTATTATATAAACTTCCTTACAGCCTACACTGTGCGAGTCAAATAAATAACTCTAACGTTTTGACATCTCCAGTTGAGAAACGCTGTGAACCAACTGGTCGAGGTGATATAGAAATTAGCCGAGTTTCTACGAATCAGGATCGCCCACTAGTCAAAGTATTGATAAAGTATAAAATAGTTTACGTTAGGTCGGGGACATACTAGATGGAACTTCTGCAGAGCTTAGTTGCTTATCAAAGGTTTAGTTTACGTTTTATCTCTTCTTCATATAGATGTATACTATAGATGTCATCTCTGCTCTAAGAGATATTTATATATGAAGAGAAGAGATATCAAGAAGACAAAACCTTAGCCTAGTCTAGGCGAGCATCTGGTTCCTAGAGGGTTATGTTTCTATAAGCCACTTAAATAAAAGTTAATATTAATACTACACATGTAAAACAGAGTAGTTAGCATACCACTCAACTCTCTTGCTAATTTTTGGGAATAATCGGTTTCAAAAAAATCAAGTTAATGAATCAATCCATGATATATGCTACTGGTATGCCAACTAACATATGCCAGTAAGTAAGTACGTGCAACTGGTAGGCCATTATGCCAGCTATGGGCATGAATATTCCAACCTTGATTACAACTAGTCTTTTAGCAATAAAAGATAAATTTCCATTTCCACCTTTCACTGTGAGCTTTTACTCAAAATTATTCAGCGCTTTCATTAGATAGGTTCAAACAATTTTATTTTTACAAGATCATAAAGTAAAATTAAAGAACACCCTTTTGGGTAAATACTGGTTTCTTAAAGCGAAGTTTACTATGTAGAAACATAAACTTAGTTTCAATTCAAATTTATTTTTTGGTAGATACTACAATAATATCTCGTGGTATCACTACATAGTATAAAATAAAGTCGTCTCTTTTTCGTGTCTGTCACACTGTTTGTCTGTCTGTATGCTTAAATCTTTAAAATTACGCAACGGATTTTGATGCGGTTTTTTGTAATAGGTAGAGTGATTCAAGAGGAAGGTTTTTATGTAAAACAATTCCCGAAATTCCCACGGGAACGGGCACAACGCGGGTAAAACCGCGGGGCGCTGCTAGTAAATAATAAAAAGAGCATACACACTATCATAAATACTGTTTATCTTTACGCAACGTACTAATATGAGCTTCGTAATGATGTTCCGAATTAAAACACCCGAGATACACTACAGTCGGATAAAGGGGATATCAAACGGTTCACTCATTTTTATTTCATTCCACGTGTACACGGCTTAATAAAATGATAAGAGAATGACATAGAAATGAATGATCATCCGCAGTTTCTTTCAAAATGGGGTTAAGATTTCGTTCATGCGAAATAGGAATAAATAAAATATACACCCGGACAAAATCATAAACGGGAAGTTAAACCCAAACTAAGCTCTGAACTTGTAATAACTGATACTATTATACAAATACTTTTCATGAAAAGCCGAATGAAATAATCCATTAAAGTTGGATAAATTCACTAACGAATTCATTCGGAATTTTTCTTTCACATTTTTGCCACTGAGTGAAAGAGATGATAAATGAAAGTTGAAAATGAACGCAAAATGAACCGTCTACTTCCACCTTTACAAGTACCTTTATACTCCGTACTGTAAGCTCATATACACATAATATACATAAATAGATTCATAAACAGGACAAGGTCAGTTAATTTGTAGTACAATCAAACAGTACCCATTTTCGATTCATGATATAATTATGAGGTTTCAGAATACTTTGTTTATGGATTACCGAAATATGTATCCGCTTTGTAAAACGATATTGTGATATCATAATACTACACAAAAGCTAGAACATACGATCTTAATTAGTGAGGATTATGTTGTTAGGGCGGTTTCAAACAAGCGTTATACATAATACTAGCCGCGCCCCGCGGTTTTACCCGCGTTGTGTCCATTCCTGTGGGAATTTCGGGATGAAAAATAGCCTATGTTACTCGTGGATAGTGTAGCTTTCGAATGGTGAAAGAATTTTTAAAAATGGTCCAGTAGTTTTTGAGCCTATTCATTACAACCAAACAAAGTTTTCCTCTTTATAATATTAGTGTAGATACAACAGTAAAAAAAAACTATTTATTAATTTTTACTATTTGATTTTACTACCATTATTTTGCTTTTATTACTACCCGACTGCGGCGAAGCTCAAAGGTTGGGTTATGTATTCGACCTAAACATATTTCTAATTATGTTCTTTTCATGAAGATAATCATGAAATAGTTTGCTCTAGCACACAGTTTCATTCAATGACCAAGAAATTATACAAATAACCAAAGAAGGATGACGCTTAATATATTTTTGTTACGTTTGAAAACACACTAATCCTTCCAAAATTAATCCAATATAGTTACAACGACTGTCAATAGTTTTTATTACTTGTAGAAGTCAATAAAATAGTTTTATAAACAGTAGTTTCTATTCCAAACATCAAGTCATTACGTTTGTGCACCTGTTGACGATTTGTGTTAGAATTTTTATGTTTTTGAAGAGTTTTGTAATGGTATACGAATAGAATACTTATACAAAAATGATTTTATTGTATAATACTTATTACTGAGGTTGTTTGAGTTGACTCTATGGTATAACTAATTGGTGTTGACATGTGACTACTTTTAGACAAAATCTCTTGATGTTAAAATATAGTAAGTTATAACTAATAATAAGATTAATTAGTTGTACTCAGTTTTCTGAAGCGCAAGAAGAATATTCTGATCATATTTGAAGTGTATAAATGGGTTTTTTTCATATTTCTACAAATAAATGGTCGCTTGCAAGAAGATCAAAGCACAAGAGTCAATCTAACCTAAATCACTCAAATTCATATCCAAAGTATTAACACTCAATAAAACTTAACTATATAGTCACAGTAAATTAGTCCAAACATATATATAACATAACTAAATAGATAACAATACTTACATAATAAATATGTAGAGCATTGTCCTTTGAAGCTTCATGTTGAAGGCACATTAACACACACACGGCCACCGTAACTAAACCATTTATTATTGAAAATATTACCAATGGCAACACTGAGTCACGGTTCTGTTTTAGCACTTGTAAAAAAATAACACTCTATCGCTTGGATTGATTTCCATTGTACATAAATTCGCTGGATAATTGTTCCATTTTCTTTAATTGTTTCGGTCATGTAACACCAATGTTAGTCATCTTTGTAGATATCTGTAAGGGAGAAAAGAGGTTAGCAATGTGATATTCAAATAGTAGTGAAAACATTTATATGTACATTTTTCAGTAAAACACTTAAAAATAATCAAATTCTATTCACTGTACTTTAGTTAAAAGCCTATATAAAAGCCAGTATCGAATATAATCAATATCACTAAACATAATTACAGAGTAAAGTTAGATTGCCAAAAGTTGGCACTTACAACTTGGACTCATTTAGTACTATGTCATATTCGTATGTCAATCAAACTTCAATGACAATGATTAAGCCATTCATGGACTAACTGATCTAGCTATCTATCTAACTCAAAGATAGCTGTGTAGAGTCAGTTTACTATTTACCCTAACATTTATACTTGTAGAGCAGTAAAGTCTTTAGAGCGGTAGATAACTCCCGTAACATAAACAAGGCTTTATACTGCATTAATGTGTTAAGTATTCTCGCTATGCCAAGATTCATATAACGTGCCAACTTCCACTTACAATACTATACTTCGCTCGTCTCCTACACTTTTTGTAGGACAGCAACGGCGCCGCAAAGTAAATATTTAATATTATGAAATGTTGAATGGGACGGTTAGAAGAATTGTTGATTACCAAACAGTGTAATGATGTATTAGAAAAAAATATATGATCAAATGATTGATCGTAATAAAATGATGACCACGTACAAATAACTTGACTGTACGTGTACTGTCGACGTCTTAAATATCTATACACTTTTTTGCCTTATTACAATGGCATAAGGTGAAAAAGACTATAACATTTCGATGGCTTCTACAGTACCAATCGTGTCGATCTCTTCCCACACTGCCCAGACAAATATAAGGATTGATACTCATAAAGTAAGTCATGCTTTAAGTAACGAAGTAGCTGGTTATTGATTAGTTTGATTTAGATAACGTAAGTAGGTAGTACTTAGTAGTACGATGTTAAGGTAGATTTGCCCTAGTGAATAGTGTGTTAAGTACTGCGTATAAAACTTACATGAAGAATTGGGTTTATACTTTGAAGGATGAATGACCAATAAATTACGATGTACAGTTACGATGTTCTTTTGTTTTATGGAACAAGCACTTTTAAACAGAAATCAGCCGACTTCAATTTTCGAGACGCTACTAATATTTTTTGTATATTTTGTCTTTTGAAAAACCTAGTATGGTATAGTCGACTATAAAACCTAGTTCATTCACAAAAACAATAAACCTAAATTCTTAAAACCTTATACTAGAAAAAGTAAGTAATTTTTATTAGGTTGGCCAACCCTGGTGTCGGAGTCTTAAGGCCTCCGACATGGTCTAACGATTGAAACAACCGGGACCGACAATTTAACGTGCCTTCCTAATCACGGTAAACCTTATACTTCAAATCACAGACAATTTCAACTCGTATTGTAGACTGAGGTAGAGCATCGTAATATTTCATTAACGAACGAATAAGTATAAATTACTTCGTAAAGGTCCTTAACACGTGATTTAATTAAGAACATACAACGATCAAACAGTAATGATGAATGATTAATATTTTCCTCGTTCAAACCTTAACTAAACAAACATTGAATGAAGAACTAAGTTTAATAATAAAAATAATAAAACCAACATATTGATCAAGATACTAAAGTACAGTAGATGAAGTTATTAGTCGACCATTTTAAGCTGTGCCAATCCTCCTGTATAAAGTCTCGTTTGACTATTGAATGTAAGCTCATTGCGACTGTTAAGCAACGTGTAGCTCGAAAACTATTGCGATGGGTGGCTGATAGTTGCATTTCTGTCAGAGCGTTACCTTGCTTCAGAGGGCACGTTAAAATGTCAGCCCCGTTTGTTTCGATCGACAGGCCATGTCGGATGTTTAAGCGGTTTACAAACGGACACTAAGGGTGGCCATTAACCTTCTCCAACTTACTTTGTAATTTAAATTGCTAACCACCGAATTGAAAACCACGAAAACAAAAAAAACAAAATTTGCTGTTTGTCCAACCGCAAGTTTTGTTGACTGTACTCGCAAAAGAAACTACAGCAAAAAACCTAAAGAAACTTATATTATTACAGTTTCAATTTAATAAAAAATCTCTTAACGTTCAACACGTATTAGTAAAAAACTTAGTTATTGAAATTTTTAATATCAGTAACAGACGGACACTCCTACAGTGAATCATAGTACATAGTTTCTATTGGATGTGTACACAGAATACGTAGTAGTAGTACCTACACTTCAAAACTGGTAGCTCGAAAGACTATTACGAAATGAAAAAACGTACCTATGTGCTGTACAGTAAATAATGTTTGTATCTTATTTTCATACTACAAAACAATATATTATTGTAAGCATATGAATAGTATAAGGTAACTAAGTTGCTTTTACCACTTTATTTTATACCAGCCCTCGCGTCATAATTTCATGTACTAATTTAAAGACAAGTGACTATGCACATCAACAATAAATACAAATTACCCTGATATGTCCCATAGATGGACAAAAATCTCTTATAATTATCAATATAGATTATTTTAAAAGATTAGCCTGCAATGTCCCAGTGCTGGACAAAAACCCCTCATGTCACTCATTCATTCATTTCGAAAATAGGTTAGTGCCCTATCCTGGTGTTAAAAGTTTTAGACCGCATCGTATCACTAAAAGTATACTCGTATTACATTCAAAGTGCGACTTAAATCAAACATGACAAAAACACGAGTAAAGTCGCCACTAATACCTAGCTCAGAGATAATTATCGTATACAAACTGTACAACGGCGAGACGAAACAAAAAAGGAAGTGTTTAACATTTGTTTAAACAATATGGTAGCGAGTTAACGGTGAACATTGTGATATAATCTCTTTGGATGTTACAATATTAAGTAGGAGAGGTCGTTTCTTTGAGGCGTTTGGTTGTACGCATCTATATTAATATTATAAAGAGGTAAAATTTGTAAGTTTGTTTGTTTGTTTGTATGTTCGGGGTAATCTTAGGAATTATCAGTCCGATTTGAATAATTCTTTTTGTAATGGATATCCACATTCAACGGGAAGGTTATAGGCTATTTTTCATCCCGATATTCCCACGGGGACGGGTACAATGCGGGTAAAACCGCGGGGCGCTGCTAGTTTTTCAATAAATCCACCGCTCGTGCTGTAGTTTGACTAAGCAATATTAGCACATTGTGATTGTTAAGCAATGTGCATCTTGGCATCTATATATTTGGATGGGTGACCGATAGTAACATTTCTATCTGAAAGCTAACGTTCTTCGGAAAGCATGTAAAATTGTCGGTCCCGGTCGTTTCAATCTATAGAGAAAGTCCGAGGCCTTTAGGCGGTCAAAAAACTTTGACATCAAGGCTGGTCACTAACTTATAAGAGACTTATAAGAGAAGTTACTTACTTTTAGCACAATTATTATTGTGAGTGTTAAGGTGTCTACACACCAAAGCCGCCGGCCCGGCGGCACGAACCCGGCGGCAAGGCCGGCGGCCTGATTTTGAACGATGCTGAACGATTTTCATTCAAAATCAGGCCGCCGGCCTTGCCGCCGGGTTCGTGCCGCTGGGCCGGCGGCTTTGGTGTGTAGACACCTTTACAGGCGCACTAAGAGACGTCCATTTAATCGACAATTAACTAATTGACGTAATTTTTCATACATTTTGTCAAAAACACACTACTATTTCTTTTTTCGTTAATAAATAATAATAATTGTATCACTTAAACTGATTAAATGTAAATGATATCATTAGTAAACCATAAACTAACACTTTTGTAGAAACATATTTGACAAGCCCGTTGGCACAGTGGCAGTGAGAGCGCTTACTGTGTCGGGGGTTGCGGGTTCGATTCCCGCCCGGAGTCAACAATATGTGAAGACATAGTTGTTGGCGACGACGTCTGGGTGTCAATTATATATTCATATAAAGTATTTGTGTATATATATGTAGTAGTATCAGTTAGTTAGATTTCATATTACAAGCTTAGAGCTTAGTTTGGGTCTAACTAACCGTGAGTGAATTTGTCCAGGTATATTTATTTATTTATTTATTTTATTTATATTTTATATATCAGCTGTAGCAGCAGAGTAGATTAATGAATCGACAATATTGTAATCTCTTATCTCATTGTAAATGAACTATGTAACTGTTCGTATGAGAAATAAAGTCTTTAAACCTAACTATCTATTCGAAATAATAAAAGAACTGCAAGTTCTAAAATAATCTCTAGTTTTACAAAACATCTTTATCATCATTCTGTGACATAAACTGTTTCCTTTTCACATAAATATTTTTGTTCGACCGAGAAATTAACATGTTAATTCATATTTAGCACTAATAGCCGAGCAAATTAACTCGCATTTTGTTTTAAAAGTTGTATTAAAATGATACATAAAAAACACTTTTGAAAGGCACATTTGTTCAGAGGCTTTTATAGACTAACATACCTATACGAAAACTGGGCAGTTTTGGAAATATACATACATACGGGTCGAATTGATAACCTCCTTTTAATACAGTCGGTTAAAATGTTTTAACATAATCCCCATAAGACTGAAGTCCCGTGTTCTATCCCGGGTCGAGCGACGTATGTTTCCAATTTACTTTTCAAACATGACTCGGGTTTGAGATCACCAACTCGTAGTAGACAAACGTGGTGATTACCCCTAATCCTCTTCAATGTACTGATATATTCAGAGAGGTTAGAGGACTTTGCCCAGCAGTAGAACATTACTTTCTTTAATAACGTAAAAAATATGTATACTACTCAAAAGAAAATAAGGGCCACTTACATATTTCTGTTTTTGAGTTAATTTTTTGATGTAATCTAATTAATAAGTGATTAATTTATGATGTCCGGCCTCCTTCAGTATCCAACCTCTTTAATGATGGTGTTTAAGTCTTACAGCTGGCCAGAAATTGAAGCAAATAAAAAAAATCGAGCTTCAGGTCAAATTTCTTTCAGATGGAATCACTATAATATTCTGTAAATTAACAATTTTTTTCCATCTTTTGCCTCTTTTAACATCTTTTGTTAATAATGCCACTCCAACGAAGACATATGGATACCATTGCTGCCACCAGAGCCGTTACATTGATTGCTGAAGGTCATTCACAGCGGTCTGTAGCTTCTTCGTTGGGTTTCTCTCGCAGAGCCATCCAAAATGTGTGGGATCGGTTCCAAGAGACTGGCAGTGTTGCAAGAAGGCCTGGATCGGGCAGGGTGCGAGCGACTACGGCACAAGAGGATCGCTACATCCGATTGTGTGCCCGTCGAGAGCGCTCTGTGACGGCACGAAGTTACAAAATCGCCTACGGTTGACAACGGGGACTCGTGTTAGTGATCAAACGATACGTAATCGACTGCATGAAGACCAGCAAAGGTCCAGACGCCGAGTAGTACGAATTCCTTTATCTAGGGTTCAACGTGGAAATCGTTTAAGTTTTTGCCGCGAACATTCAGATTGGAGCATGAATCAATGGGGTATGGTGCTCTTCACAGATGAGTGTAAAGTCAAGCTTTGTAGTGATGATCGGCGGATTAGAGTATGGAGACGACAGTGTGAGAGATTTTCCGATGTCTGCATCAAGGAAATTGACCGCTTTGGAGGTCCTAGTGTGATGGTTTGGGCTGGGATTAGCTTACAAGGCAAAACCGAGCTGGTTTCCTTAAATCAAGGCACAGTAACTGCACAACGGTACATCGAGGAAGTCATCAGGCCTCATGTGATTCTATTCTCACAGAGAGTGGGGCCAGGGTTCTGGTTAATGCATGAAAATGCCCGCCCACACACAGCTCGGGCCACTCAGACTGTACTGGATGACTCCCATATTCGTGTCCTACCATGGCCAGCATATAGTCCGGATTTAAATCCAATAGAGCATATGTGGGACCAATTAAAACGAAGGGTCAGGGAGCATGAGCAAGAGGTTCACAACCAGCAGCAGCTTATGGATGCTCTGAAACGTGCGTGGGAAGAGATACCTGATGAAAACATCAGAAACTTGATCGAGAGTATGCCTTCGAGGCTCCAGGAGTGTGAAAACAAGAGAGGAGGACACACCCGTTACTAAACCATTAAAAAAAACAGCTTGTGTCAGTTTTTGTTTTGATTTGCAAAGAGTTACTGTTTAGTTTTTCCGGTTGACAATGGACTAATTTCATGATAACTGAAATAAGTGAAACAATTGACTTCACAATTAAATGGTTATTAGCCTAAGTTAAAATAAAAGCCTTGTTACGTGTTATTTGAATAAATATACATTACCATTTACTATATTTTTCAAGTAGCAATCAAAATACTTAGTGGCCCCTATTTTCTTTTGAGTAGTATATGATGTTACAAATCTAACTAAAAAAATGTAATTTCCCTATTTTTAAAAAGGAATACAAATGGAAAATTATATAACAATAAGTATTATTTTAATCAATCCTTTTCATTATATTAGCTATCAAAACTCTTTGGTTAATTTAAATGTTTATAAATTGACCGTTAAGTATCAATTAATTTGATAATTATGGTCGTAAAACGAATGTTTATAACTTTTAACGCACAGGTGCTTAAAAGAGTATTATTAATACGAAATTCTAGATAGATCGCTTAATTTAAATAAAATCTAATTACTTAAGATCACATAAACTTGCTTTAATTAGATATGATTGAAACTTGCTTTAATAGCATAGTAATAATCTATGGTAAAGTTCTCATTCTCAAAAAAACATACATTATTGAGACCAAAGCCAAGCGCCTGCGAAACCAACTTAATTAAATAATAAATAGTGACTTAGTGAAAAAGTATATTACGAAAAAAAAACTAAAATTATTGTTTAGTTTAAGTATAAGCATAGTTCTTAACTTTTATAGCTACTTGCCTATTTACAATCTACCTAATCAAGCTTTATATAAGAAAGCATTAAAGTAAGAATTCTATTAGTGTCAAAGAATTAAATTACTAAGCGTTCCACATAAATAACTAGGTAAGTACTTAATAATCTGAAAATGATAGCACACTGTACTTTAATACTGTTTATATGCTACTAATTATAATAAAAGCTGTAACTAGGTACGTAGACTGTCTGGAATAACATGCAGTCTACCTAAATACCCGGTAGGTAACTACTTAATAAGAAATTCCAATGCAAACGCAAATAATTTACTAAAAAGACGTGTGTCTATCGTAAATCCGTAGTGCTGGACACTGGACGATGTCCAGAAGTCCACACGAGACAGATGGACAGATGAAACGTGTCTGCGAATGATATTTTTGGAATGTATCACCTTTTGATATTGGGTCGTTTCTGCGACACGGTTTGGGTGGCAAGTGAAGTGATTTGCGACATTTGTACTGTCACATTAGCATTAGTGCACTTAACACTGGCACAAAATATTTATACAGAAGTTTGTTTAAAGCAACCGTAGAGAGCTTATAAAGTAAGTAAGTTTGTGTTGGTTAGTGGAAGTTTGTGTTGGTTAGTGGCAGAGCTTGGTGTCTGAGTTTTTCGACCGCCTAAAGGCCTCTGACGTGGTCTATTGATTGAGACAATCAAGAAGACTAGGCAGTTGAATATTTATCGTTGTGTCAGTGTACTTATTTTTCTAGCTTTTGTCAAAGTTATTTTTCTTTGGTAACGTTGAGGTTGCCTACTCGCTCGGTTGGTGTGCAGCGAGTTCAATAACGCTAGCCAGCGAGCGAGTGTGTGTCATTTGTGTAGCTTTTCTTATGTCTTATTGAAGTAGTCAACTAGTAAATTTGCAGCTTGCCAACTAGCTCAACTTAAACGACGACTCAGACGGAATATAAATGGACATTCTCTTTGGAGCTGAATGAATGAATTACATTAAAAATCGTAGTAAATTGTATTCAATTAAAGCCCTTAATTTTAGATGCAGTTAAATTACACTTTGCTTTGCTAAATAAATGTACATAATTTACAATAAACCGTCAGTATCTTGGGTGGTAGACATACTTAAAGAAGTAGATAAATATCCTATTTTACTGATTTCTCGTAAATGGCAGTTTGATAGTTACATCTATTTGTTCCACTTTCATACCACCGTGCTTATGGTCACGTTAAATTGTTGGTCCCAGTTGTTTCAATCGTTAGACCATATCGGAGGCCTTTAAGCGGTCTAAAAACTCCGACACCAGGGTTGGCCACTAACCTCGGCTAACTTACTTACTTTCGTACTAAAATAACTGAGCAGTAAAAAGTATTAGCCTATAATGTCCCAATACTGGGCTAAGGCCTCTCATCTCATTGAAGATCAGAACCGTGAGTAGGATAAGAAAGAACTGAGTGAAATTAAAATAACTAGACACACTACATTAAAGAAATTCGATATTATTAAGAGATTAACTATCAGGACGAAATCAAGAATTAGATATCTTAGGGAGTAAAATACTTTTCTTATAGGTTACCATATATACGATCGAGTCAATTGAAAATGATCCTCAAACTAAATAGTTTGGTAACACGGTCCTAATCCTTAGTTACCTAGATTAAAGAAACTGTACTGAAACTGTTGTAAGACTGGCTTAAGACAGTTTTATTCGCGTTTTACGTACAGACGTACAGACGTGAGTACAGACTCGGAGACGTCAAATGTTTCCTATGTATGAAAAAATACGTAAATTAAGTGCCGATTTAATGGACCTCTCTGACTGCGTTTAGACTGTTGTCACTTTCGTGGGCTCAAGCTCTATCACGACATATTATAAAACAAAGTCCCCGGCCGCGTCTGTCTGTCTATCTATCTGTCTGTTCGCGATAAACTTAATTTTATTTTATTTTATTTTATTAATTTTAGGAAAACTTACAGCTAGGTTACATTACAATTATAATTTTAATACACATGTAAACATGTGGGCAGACGGCCAATTACAAGTTTCCACTACTAATGGTAATTACAAATAATTATAACGAGGACGACAAACTAAAATAAAGGAAATAGAAAAACATAACAAATACAAGCATCAAATTAACCAGATTATAAACGGGAAAAGACAAATAGAGTGAACAACACGAAGGAACATGCAGCTTGCTTAAACTATACAAACTATACAACTAAACAAAAAACTGATTACAATATTTACGTTTCAAACTGAGTATCGACGTATTAAAAAGATCCATATCAGTATCAGATTGTGTCCAATGGTTGAATAATGCGCTAGCCCTAACCACAAAACTGTTCTGCCTATAATTGGTCCGTGACCAAGGAACATGAAGAATACTAGGTCTTCTGAGTGCCGCTGTGTTTGTGCGCAAACCTATCCAAATACTACTACACGGATTTTGACCCGGTTTTTTTAAATAGATAGAGCGATTCAAGAGGAAGGTTTATTATTATGTGTAAAAATTCCCGTAATTTCCACGGGAATGGGCACAACGCGGGTAAAAGCGCCCCGCGCGCTGCTAGTTATCAATATATCTACTTAGATGATTTCGATTTGGTTTAAAGTTCAATCGTTTTAAATGAAAACCGGTACCACGGAAATTGGTACCCAATGAATATTTTATTTATAACAACAATTTAGGAAAATTTATAGTATTCTTATCGAATATTAAACATTAAAATAATGCGACCAGTTTGATTGTTTCCATAAAAAATGTATTAGTTCCAACCCACGCGCAAATTTGACATTATAATAAATTGATTTGTAATAAGTTCAAAATATTTTTTTCTATGAATGCTAGGTTGTTAATCCTTGATTTATATAGCAATGGTCATGTCGAGATAAAATATATTGATTGTAAAATATAGATCGTATTTGGTATGAGATTATTATAGTTGTAGTAAATTTATGTGATTTTTTGACAAGCATAATAAAATAAATTAAAAAATAGAATTTGCTGACTCGAAGTTTCTAAGCTCAATGTTAAGGAATGCTTAAAGTATATGATTCTTAGCCAACTTCAAAAACCAAAGGAGATTCTTCAGACCGAGAACGAGACGGAAATTCAGCTGTATATTTTTTATTAGTATTTTTGGTACCTGATTTCTCATTTCTGAAAATTATTTCATTAAGTGTATAAAAGGGAATGCTAACAGAATGGGCCAATATTAATAAGTTTAAAAAAGTTATATATATAGTAGGTTTAAACCTGTTGAAGCAAAAAACCGACTTTAAATTTGATTTCTAAACATTATTTTATAATCGACTTTAAATTAGGTATTGTATAAGTTAAACCTAATTTAAAGTCATTTTTTCGCTTCATAATGTTATTATAACAAATCTATGCATTTCTCTCCTCCACTAGAATTAAAATAATGATAATTCAAGTTAAATGATTCGAATGCATTACGATTGCATGTAATTCGATAACGTGATTACAGTTAGTACAATCATTTGATGTTATTTATAGTTAACAAACAAAGATATGTGTGTTGGTTCACGCCCATTCAATTTGATTCAAATGTTTCGTCATACACATCATAATATATTTTTATGGTCACAGGTATGGCGTATGGTTGGCAAAAAAGATGAGCACTGTTATACTTTTTACATAAGAGTATTGAACTTTGTGATCTTAACTTATGTTTTGTCTAGCAATTGCATCTAGAATTTCCGTTACTTATGTCATTTGTTCTTAAAAGCCTTCAAAATTGAAATTTTAATAGATTAATCAATAGAGTTGTAATGATAAATCTAGATTACAGTCGTTTAATGGAACTTCAACTTATTTTTAACAATTATTTTCTTGCTAACTCTACTAACATTTTTCTGATTAAAGTCACAATATTTAACATAAATAAGCTCAACACGTTATCTCTCCGTATCTACATTTCAAATGACAAAAATATATTAAAACACAATTAATCAAAATAATAATTGGTTGTAATGCCAGTTATGCCGCGTACACACGAACAAACTGCATCCGTGACCTCGAGGCGATACAAATCAATGTATCTGACGTTTCAATTTGTATATTGACACGTTTTTAATCTTCAACCATTGTCTATACGTTCGGAAGCAGTATAAAGTGTAACTTAATAAATATGTTACTTATCTATGTAGTGGTATCGTCTGTAATGACCATAAATCTTATTCGGTTGTTTTATTTAAAGTTGATGTGTGTTTCAACGCTTTCTTTATTATTAATCATTTTATACGCGCTTCAAATCCATCTCTGTTTGCTTTGGTTAATATTTCAAGTATTCACTCTTATTCAATTTGTTTTATTAAACAACTTTGTTTAACAAGTAAGCTATATTGAATTTAGAGATGTAAGTTTTAATTAAAATATAAAGACTTCAGTACCTTGGGAACTGTTACTATTAACACAAGAATGTATCAAAATAGTTTAAACACGTAATAAATCTGTTCATAACAATTGTAATACACAAAAACAAATATTAATTGAAGTCATTAACCTTAAAAAATAATTAAATTTAAACAAGTTAAACAGTGTCTCAGAGTTTACCCAAACACAACACTAAATTGTAAATCCTCCAAAACAACTGAACTAACAATTTGTTTCTTAATGTTTAACCACACATAGGAATTTAATTAAGTTGCTGTAGTACATAGTGTTACGACATTTATTGAAACGTATGAACCCTGACCGGTATTAAGAATTGTGTCAAATTGTGGACACAAATGTGGCGGAGCGGTAGCAGTGGCGCCACTGTGCAAATATGCTATGAGTTGACACGTTTGAACGCGGCAGTAGGTGTTTTTGTAATTTAAAAAATTGTGATTAACATTTTGACCTGAATGGTTTTAACGCCTATTGCGATAATCAGTTTTAATATAATTTTGGAAAAGTTTTATTTATAAGTTATTATAATAAAAACATAAACTGCCAAGTCATAAAATGTCATAAATAACAGAGAAAATCTCTGAAATCAATGTTCTAATAAATCTTCTCCGATTCATAATAAATTCATATAAAGTCACGTAGAAAACGTTTAAAGCTACAAAGAATTATACTAATAGAATAGTCGGCGATAAGAATGCGACAGTAATTGGGTTATCACAGTGTTGCCCATCTCATAAACAAATATATAGTTAGAAAAAACGCCCGAGATATTAGATAGGTTGCGAAACGAAGATTTCTAGGTGTGTAGAGTGCGTTATTTTTATAGATAACTAGCTGTGCCCCGCGGTTTCACCCGCAGCGCCCCCGTTCCCGTGGGAATTTTGAGATTTTTATTCCTTATCTATACTAATATTATAAAGCTGAAGAGTTTGTTTTGTTTGTTTGTTTGTTTGTTTGTTTAAACGCGCTAATCTCAGAAACTACTGAACCGATTTGAATAATTCTTTCACTGTTAGATAGTCTATTTATCGAGGAAGGCTATAGGCTACATTTTATCCCGAAATTCCCACGGGTACGGGCACAACGCGGGTAAAACCGCGGGGCGCTGCTAGTTTCTTATATAAAAACCTTGTCCTGACATTAAGGAACACATTAAAAAAAGAATCATCCAATTTGGTGCAGTCGTTCTGAAGTTATGCGCTTAGCAACAGATTCAGCGATTCATTTTTATATTAGACTAGCGGCGCCTCCCGGTTTTACCCGCGTTGTACCCGTTCCAGCGGAAATTTTGGAATGAAATGTAATTCATGTCTTATTCTGATGTATAGTCTACATTACTGTAAAGTTTCATCAAAATATGTTTAATAGTTTTTGCGTGAAGGAGCAACAAACAAACGTACATAAATACATTCTCACGAAGTCACGTTTATAATATTAGTAGTACTTAGACATTTTTGTAATAGTCTTAATAACATCTGCTGTCTTTAAGTAAAAATCTAATTGTAATAGCTTCAGTAAATTTGGTCACTACAAACATATACATCATTCATCATATTAAAACAAAGTGGGAAAAAAAGATGCCAGTATAAAATATGTAAAATTAAAAAGAGAAACTCAGTTACGAAAAGAAGTTACAAGTTTCTTCAAAAGAAGCTGAAAACTACATTTGTGTGCAAAAAGTGAATTTATGACTTTTGGCACTAACGAAAGAACTTAAAAATGTATTGAGGTAAACAGGAAACTCTTTGCAAAGTCAAAACGAAAAAAAGGCCCTTTGTAAATCTGAAAAAATGACAAGAGAAAATTATATGTAGAGGCAGGATATGATTAATTTTAGCATAAGTTTTGTATATATTTATGTAAATATATACAATTAAAGGTTCCGGAAATGAGGTGAGAGTGCTTTGTAGTATTTTATGTTGATTGGGAGGATTTATTTTAACCTACTTATAAAGAGGTGAAGATCTGTAGGATGTTAAGGAATTAAAACTATAAATAAAAATATCTATATTTCACATCATTTAGATTAGAAGATTTTTTTAATTTATTTAACCCAATTAAATCATGGCTCGGGTTTGAGATCATCAACCCGCATTAGGCAAGCGTGGTGGTTACGTCTAATCCTCCTCACTATACTGATATCTTCAGTGGGACGAGAGGCCTTTGCCCAGCAGTGGGACATTACATACCTTACTTTTAAACATAAAAACGAGAAGTCTTCGAAAAAAGTCAATTCAGTAAGTCTCAGAATGAACATTTTTTCAGCGTTTTCTATCGACCTACATTTAAAAGTATTTTTAATCGTCGCAACTGTCTTTCTATAATCTTTTTCAGAAGGTTAGATAATAATTTTTAATTACCTCAAACATAAACAAAGTAAATCCGAGTGTCCGAGTGCCAGTTATTTTATGCGACCTACATTACGATGCATTTATAAAAACATTGGTAAATGTATGGTGTGACTAAAACCAGTGCGGTTCTAGGGTTTACCCAAAATATTTTACATCTACAAGTTTTTATTTACAGTATTTTTTTAATGGAGCTTTTTGAAGCTTGTACTTATATGGCATGCATTCGTTATCTCTTATACTGAAAAAATATCGTTTATAAAGAGAACGTCAGACACTGACAAAAGCTGAAAAAAGCTGTCAGAGCTTTTTTCAGGCCCGCAGCATGTAAGCTTCAAATTGATCAGAATTTAATAAGCGAATGAAATAATTTGTCCAGAATTGAGATCTCATCGATCCTCGATGTTATACCGATAATTTGTAGAAAATCAGTAATACCTTTCTATTTCAAAAATCGATTTCACTAAATCAGAAATAATGAATCCTAAATACCTATTTAATTATAAAAAAAAATGTTTTATTTCAGACACCATCCCGTGACAACCCTAGCTATCATCACATCGTAATTCAACTAGGTTCGACCCACATTGGAATGGAACACAAAAATCACACGATCAACGTCGTTAAACTATCCATCGATAAGTTATCGCGTGGGGTGCGCGGGCGCACGATGGAATGCTAATGAGCTAGGGTTGACACTTGCATAAGATTAATCACTAGTCGGGCCATCATTTTGGTTTTCAAATATAACACTGGTTTAATCCCTTGAAGACTATACACTCTGGTTTGATTAGTAAGGATGCGTTTGCATTGAAGCGAAACGGAGCTGTATGTTGATTAACTGACCAATTACAATCTACTACGAAAAGATTTTGACTTTGTCAATACGTTGTTTGACAATCCCAATACGCAATGATGAATCGGGCTCTGCACCGCTCTATTACGCTTCTATGAGAACGCACCCTAAGGACTTTCATAGACTAGACTAGAGCCATCATCTTGTTAAGCAGTCGATTCGTTCTTATGACCTATTTTGAAAATAAAAGGTGGTATGAATTCAAGTCTGATGATTACGCCTAATCCTCCTCACTATACTGATATGAATTCAAGTCATCTTTCTCACAAGCTTTTTTTAGTTTTATGGAATAGAGAAGCGATCATGTTTGATTGTGTGCTGGTCTCAAATACATCATGTTGGTTAAATTATATGCGTGCGATATTTGACTGTACCCAAAATGAAAATTGTATGCATTTAGTACTTTGTCAAACGATCAATTTTAAAATTCTCGTTGATCTGTAAGTAGTTATACTAAAGTTTTAATGCGACACGGTTCTTAGTATCCTCAGCAAGTTGACTGATCTAAAACATACGTTTAATAAACGTGCTCTTGAAAGAAGGCCTTTGCTCTGTTGAGTTTTTACCACTTTTTAGGGTACCGTAACCAAAGGATGTTAACGAATCGTAAGCTTGTCATTCTTTTTCTCAACATAAATCCCACCAGCCCCACTGCTGGGCAGAGGTCTCAACACTGCCAACCTTCCCTGTCCTTCGCAGTTTCCCACCACTAGCTGTTGAAGGAGACAAGGTCATAAAAAATATATCAAATATGTATATGGTTCATTATATGTCTACAATTAACCCGTTTAACTAATAGAGATCACAGTGAGCTATCGCATGAAAGACGTCGCGCCAACAGAGTAATGTAATTTATGTTAAAATATTGTGTACTAGTAAAATATTGTATTTTATACAGAACTCTTCACACCCAACTCACAATTGACTACTAGTTATTCTCTCATTAGGAATAACCAATAAATAGTACAACATGTTACATTACAAAGCATCTATTTGACAATACAGCGTTTAATAACAAAAAACCTCTCTATACTGAGCTATGACGTATGATTCGAGATCGCTTTTAAATCGGTCATTCTCCTTTCAATTATATTATTTACTTAAACAATGTCATTCATAAATAATATTTCAATTACTGTGGGCTTTGCACGTGTAGTAGTATTTGATTGTTAGGGTCGGTGCACATATAACGAAAAAACGCTGCGTGTATCCATCTAATACTAAATTTAGTTAGAGGATTATTTTTTCCTGCTCAATAAAATGTGTGGGCGATCCCACTAAATCTGGGAAAATAACGATGATCTACGAATTTTTCACACTAGGGTCATCTATTGGAACCTTGTTCAACTTTGCACACCTAATCGATACAACTTCAATGCCTTGACTACGCTACGCTCGACGGATTTTCCGTCAAGTGTGTACCGAGCTTTAGATCTGGCTGCATAGTTATCTTAGTACAAGTCCCAAAGGAAAAGATTCTTATCGCAGTTCAATGGACAAAGACTGAAGGTATTCAAATATTGAATGAAGCTTCTTTAGAGCACTTCTTCATTTGTAGACTGACTGACGTATAACTGAATATATTGTCTTGTCCCTGGTTGCTTCATGTCTTCCCATACACCAGAAGACTGTCGAAATACTGTCTTAATTATAGCGTACTCAGAGACTTGAAATGCTTCCTTTCAAGAGATTAATGAGTAATTTTGACATTTAAGTAAGAGAAGTAAGTACCAGCCTGTAATAACCCACTGCTGGGCAAAGTCTCTCATCTCACCGAAGTTATCAGTTCGGTAAAGAGGACATTTAATGTTTGAAATATTGCGTCAATTATTGAATTGTCTTTTGAACGTCCTTGAGTGTAGTAGTTACACCATAAAGGCCATATTCATAAACGACTAGCTGTGCCCCGCGGTTTCACCCGCAGCGCCCCCGTTCCCGTGGGAATTTTGAGATTTTTATGCCCTATAAACCTCACGGAGCCCGAGACCTTTCCAACGAATGCAAAACCGTGGAAATCGGTTCGTGCGTTCTGGAGTTATAGCGTCAGGGAGGAAAACCCGACTTATTTTTATATAGTAGATTACTCTCGTAGCAGCATTTTAGCTACCAAATGGTTTGTCCCTTTCTGACAAACGCTATTTTCTAAAGAGCAAAAGAGACAAAACACTCACTAACAGTGTTTTAGTTAGAGAGCGTTTATGAATAAGGCAGTATGACTTTAACAAACATTGAAATTCAGTTCTTTAGCACTCAATTCTCGGCAAATCTTCATAAATCGTTAAAATCTAAGCCCATAAATAAAATGTCCGTTTATAAACGTTTTTTATCGCATTTCATAACAGGCAGGTTTGAACTTAATTACAAGCAGTTCTTATTTCAACATTCTGCGTTGATGCCGTTTAATTGCCTAGGTATCCTGTAATGTAAGCACTGACTAGGACATAAACTATACTTTACTAATAGATAAGTATTGGTCTAAGTAATAGGGTATACTTGACGAATATTAAGTTATTTACCAAAATCTGAGCTACCATAATTGACTGTTGCGGTTTGAAACTTGGTACCTGGTAGGTATATCAACCAAGATAAGACTTGTATTACCGTATTTAAAGTGCAACATTTTATAAACATGCATTTAAAACTAATTTTCGTTAGACATGTCTAGTCTTGTGTCAAAAGACAGAAATTTCAAATTCAATGTCAAAGACACTTACATTTAAGTAAACAACTCAATTTTATTAAAAAAGTACTTTACTATAAAAGTACGATTTAATTTTCGGTAAACATGTCTAGTATAGTGTCAATAGACAGAAATTTTCATCATTGTCAATGTAAAAAATTGGGCAACAAAATGTCATCAAAATATTGTAATCATAGCATTAAAAGTGCGATCATAAATGTAAATGTGTAAAAAACGTGTAAATCTTTTTACAGGACAAAGGTTCGAGCTCACTGAAGACATCAGTACACCAATAAGTGCTACCTACAAAAGTAAAAAGTAACGTAAGTTCGATTAGTTTAGTGGCCAACTTTGGTGTTGGAGTTTTAGACCACCTAAAGGCCTCCAACATAGTCTTACGATTGAATCAACCAAGACCGACAATATAATTTAATAAAGTACCAACCGGTAATATCCCACAGCTGGGACAAACTCTATACTATAATATTATAAAGAATTAAAATTTGTAAGTTTGTTTGTATGTTCGAGGTAATCTCGGGAATTATCAGTCCGATTTCAATCATTATTTTTGTAATAGATAGCTACATTCAACGGGAAGGTCATAGGCTATTTTTCATCCCGAAATTCCCATGGGAACAGGCACAACGCGGGTAAAACCGCGGGGCGCTGCTAGTACTCAATAAAAATACAACCGAAAAAAATATATTTTACACGCGCCCAAATCAGACAGGGACATATCAATCAATAAAGATAATCGAAATCGGTCACAAAAAGATAGATTACATGTCATCGAACTATTACAACTGATGCATAAATTACAATGAATTACTTGATTAATTAAAACGCTTGCTAGAATCTGTTTGTGACTGTTGAATTAGTGTACTAACTGCTATGTCAGCTGTGGTATAGGTGTATGTAAATAGGCCTCTATATCGAAATTTAAAAATTAATTTTAATTTAGTTGTCTACTATCAAATTGTGATTAAAGAATGTCTTGTGATAGTAAAACTCTTGCCATGGGAAGTTATCTTGATTTTCGATTACATTTTATTAGTAGACTAGCAGAGCCCCGCGGTTTTACCCGCGTTGTGCCCGTTTCCTTGGGAATTTCGGGAATTTTTATACTTATAAACCTTCCTCTTGAATCACTCTATCTATTTCATAGTTTTAAAGATCTATGGGGACTCTCATACATAGGGACAGACAGACAGCGGAAAGCGACTTTGTTTTATACTAAGTATATAGTGACAAACAAAAAGAATGCGAAACGATTGACACTTGTCTTTGAGGTAAGAAGTTTATATTCATAGTGGAAACGATATATCCCTCTCAATTATTTCTAATCTATTTAAATTCTAAAGCCTTCTGATTCTAAAATTGTTCCACAAACTTTATCAAATGATATTAATCTTAGTTTAGAAAATAAATTGTATCTATCCGAAAAAAAAGAATATACTATAAGGTCGAATTGAGAAACCTCCTTTTTTTTATTCGGCTAAAAACGGTTTCCAACTTCCATACGAGACGTTAAAAGCATATATTTATCTATTAATAATTAATAGAATTATTATAAAAAATCTAGCAAAATACATAACTGTATGCGCTATAATGTTGTACGTTTTTAGATTAAACTTTTGTACGGCCAAGTTATTTATACGAACGTGTAAGACTAGTTAGTAAATATATAATCTTTTTTAATATATTCAATGAATGCAAATTGGTAAAAAGCATAATTCGATTATGCTTAGCAATAATCGTTATGGTACAATCTTATAAATTAGTACCATTCATATTTAGGGTACCGTAATGTTTTACGAGTTAAAAAGATAGATATAAATAGAATTGGCAAATTGGATGATTTTTGCAAAGTATTACAAATATCTTATTAGTATGATCCAGGATTGGTCAGGTTGGCCATCCACTCGATGAAGAGAGAAGAAAAAGAGATAAGATTGATAATTTTGTTGACAATAACTAGTGTTGATCTCTAACTTCAAGATTAGCAATGTCTTCCAATGTTAATGCAGCTAGGATTGAACACAAATTATCTACCCATTAAAATAATAGTTTAGTTAACTACCGTAAGTTAAGGTTATTATTAAATGAGACAAAAAGAGAACGAATAAAATAACATATTCCTGTCAAAAATAACGTATGTATATGTAGTACTTACAACAGAACAAATAAGCACTCTTACTCGTAGCAAATGTACCTGTTTCCTAGGATTGAACACAAAGCAGCTACCCATTAAAAATAGTTTCGTTAAGTACCGAAAGTCAAGGTTAAATTATTCTACTTAATAAAGCATTGAAGCAAAAAGATAAGGAATACAAAATTCCTGAAAAACATAACATATTATATAAATTATGACAGAATAAATAAAATAATTGTTGAATAAAATTCCTAACAAAATAAAATCCAATAACCTACGGAACCCACATTAAGTAAGAAGAATTCTTGTCCAAATCAACCTGTCATTTGATACAACCGGTTTACATTAACGGTCGCAGATGAAGTTATCACTTATCTATTAGTGATTGGCGTATTTTCCAATGTTTTTTTTTAGTATTTGATGGTTTAATTTTAGAACGATCATAAGCGCGCTTATTAACACGTTTAAAATAAGCGATGATCATCATGTTTACACGGTTTAATATAAAATGACTTTTTTATAGTAAAAGTTGGTTTTTGAAAACGTGGTTAATATAAAACAAAGTATTAAGCCTGTCCCACTGTTGGGCAAAATCCTCCCATCACACTGAAGATATCAGTAGAGTAAGAGGATTAGGAATAAATCACCACGCTTAAAGCTAATCTTGATTAATCAAATAAAACAAAAGTCATCAAAATCGGTTCAGCCTTTCTTGAGTTAAATTTTAATGTGTGTAACACAATTTTCTTTCTTAAATATAGATTTTAATGTAAGTAATTTTGTGTTTTTATTGTTTTTAAGGTTCAGGGCATCATTTGTGTGACTGGCATGCCTTGCTTGGGTCAAACTCCGTAAATAATGTTAGAATAAAAAAATAAAAAAAATTGAATAATTAATTCCCATGTCAAGCGAAAACATGTTTCCTACTTTTCAAACATGGCTCGGGTTTGAGATCACCAACACGCAGTAGGCAAGCGTGGCGATTACGCCTAATCGTCCTCACTGTAAAAATATCTTCAGTGCTATGAGAGGCCTTTGCCCAGCAGTGGGACATAACAGGCTAATACTTTACTATTTTACTTAAAAAAGAAAACTGGTTTCAATTGAGCGTTTTTTCAAGCTGCGTGTCGGCGAATTAAAAATAACATTTTTCTTCTTCATCGAGTGGATGGTCAACCTGACCAATCCTGGTGTCAGAGTTATTGAGCCGCCAAAGGCCTCTGACATGGCTCATGTAACGACTACTATCCGTAGAAAGTAACCGGGACCGACGGCTTAACGTGCCCTCCGAAGCACGGAATCATCTTACTTTTCGAGCAATCAGGTGATTCAGCCTGCAATGCCCTAACCAAACTGAGGAAAGTATCACAAAGAGATTTTTGTGAGATATCCCCACCGGGAATCGAACCCGGAACCTCCGGGTCGTGAGCCGGGCGCTCAAACCACAAGACCACGGAGGCTGTTGATGTTTTAAACATATGATTCTTGTTTTCTTAATGATCTCCTATAAAAGCAACTACACGATTAACTATCAAACTAGCTTTACTATCAATTTACGTCTAGTCATATCCCAGTACTATCAGCGCCCGCGGGTTTACTCGCATTGTGCCCATTTGACAAAACATAAAGATACCAATATTAAATTTTTTCAAAATTTGTTTTGTTTTTTGTTGCGGGTTCGATTCCTGCCCGGAATCAACAATAAGTACTGAGTACTGGCATAGTTGTTGGCGACGACTTCTGGGTGTCAATTATATATTCATATAAAGTATTTGTGTATGTGTATGTAATATGTATGTATATGTATGTATGAGTATTAGTTAGTTTTCATAGCACAAGCTTAGAGCTTAGTTAAGTTATTAATCATGTACCTACGAACTTGTCCGGGGGGTATTTATTTATCATTTACGCTATAATTGTTTTATCAAAATGTGTTTGACAAGTATTTGCCAAACATACTTAATCCTTTCATTCTGATTAACTCAAACCAAAATCTCAAACAAACTCAAATAAACAAACCTTGAAAATAAAAACTTAAAACGCATAATATGATTACAAACCTAAATAACCGAGTGCTAATAATATCATTAAATATATATATACAAAACTAAAATAGATATTAAATGTTAATGATTTATCAATGAAGAGACCACCCAGATGTGTCGATAGTATCCGTGTACTTTAAACTTGAGGTTAACAGTGACTTTGACTCGGACGTTAAATCAGCTATTGCAATCAAATGTAAATTGACTGATGTATCGAATTAATGTTTTTACTGACGTTGTATATCTGAGAGTTAACATAAAGACCATAAAGTGTGACAGTTAAAATTGTTTGACCCTTTGACAGATGAATGAGTTATCCTATATGGGTTTTCGTTGAAGTTAGGGAACCCTAAAAAGACCCTAAAATGAAAGTTCTTGAAAGGCTTATATATGGTCTTTAAATTATTACCCATTTTGCAATTTTGTTTTTGAAAAAATGTACTACTTACAAAAATACTCCTAATGGAAAAAATGAAGCTAAGACACGGAAAATGGCACGTTATAATTTTGAAAAATTTACAAAAAAATGCACCTATTAAATAAAGTACATGAAGTTAAGTCACATAAAATAAAAATAAATAGTTTATTATACAATAGTTTGAAAATGGAACACCATTTAAAATGCGAACATAAACTTAAAAGCAACTTCAAAGAACGGAAAAACAAAAGAAAATCGAACGTAACTAATACCAACCTTTAAATATTGGGTCACATAAAAATCATTCACTTTTATTTGCACATAAACAATATGTTTTAACTGAACGAACGTAATTATAGTATCGTAAAGAAACGGAGGGATTTAACACGCGTCCGTTCTGTAACGGGCCTTATAATGAACTGTTGAGCCAGAGTGCTACATTACTCGCGGTACTCTAAGAACTATATTGTTTTCTGTAGTTTAGTTTGAGTTTCATGAAAATGTGTTCAGTATTTTCTATAAGGGCTTTTTGTTTTGGTTGTGTTTTGGCGGTTTAAGAGATTTATTTAGAAATATTTTTTTGCTTAATACGTAAATTCCAATTTTTTTTTGGTTTCAATACATCTATGGTTATAAATTAATATCTACTTATGAAGAATTTTTGATTAACTCTGCCACAACAGAAAACGTTTAGTGGAATATCGAGGTACTAATAATTTGCGGGGGTGACGCGGTCCAGCGACAGTGACAAGACATTATGTATAACAAACATTTGTAAATGTTTTTTTTTTCAAAAAATAATGGTCGCCTTTTTTCTTCTTGCGCCGTGACACCCTTACATTATTATGGTTACTTCTCAGTATTAAGAAAGGATTATTAACCTCTCCAAAAATGCATAAACTGTGGAATGCTGAAATCCGGACCACGATAAGCTACAAGTATGTTAAAATGCACCTACGTAGTAAATTGTCGTCCTACATTTTATAAGCTACGACTATTTTTACACCATCAAATAATCTACTAGCGGCGCCCTGTGGCTTTGTTGCATGAATTCCCGTTGGAAATTCGGGATAATAAGTTACTTAAGTCCTTATTGAAGATTTATTTTATCACTATTTTAAATTTCATCAAAATCGATTCAGTAATTTAGGCGTGAAAGGATAACAGACAGAGTTCTTTCTTACCTATCTATATTCTTTCTAAAAAAAGTTACCTACGCCCCTTTCAAGATTTCATCAAAATTGGCGAAGTAGTTTAAGCGTGAAAGTTGTTAAATTCTGTGAGTTAATTTCTTACCTATATCCTTTCTAAAAAAAGTTACCTAGACCCTTTTTATAGATCTATCTCCATTCAAAATTTCATCAAAATTAGTTCAGTAGTATAGACGTGAAAGTGTAACAGACAGAGTTACTTTCGCATGTTAGTAGAAATATAATATTGTAATTTATGCCGTGAGTTCGTAAATATGCACCAAATATTTACCACCACTTAAAATCAATCTACATAATAATATACATTTTGTGAGAAACACCAAATTGCAGTCTGCGTAATTAAGTAGTTAAAGATTACTAAGAATATACGTTTTATCTCATTTAAGCTGGTGTAGGTAAATCGTGAGTGTTAAGCAACGTGCAGATAAGATACTACTTCGATGGGAGGCCGATTGTGGTTCTATATTTAGACGCTGTCGTGCTTTATAAAGCACGTTAAATAGTCGTTCCTCGTTGTTTCAATCGTAACACCATAATATTTGTGACCATTTTTTTATTTTTGACTCTCCTAGAACATGATTGACATTTTGAATACAAAATATCGATCATATAAAGTCATGTGGCAGTCAGGGAACGAAAAGTTAACTTTAAATATTTATTGCGTTAAAATTATGTCATGTCATTTACTGATAATAAAAATAATTGTCGTATTTCATAATCACTACAATAGTTTATAACAAAGTCGCTTTCCGCTGTCTGTCTGTCCCTAATCCCTATGTATGCTTAGATCTTCACTACATAAGTAGTATAAAACAAAGTCGCTTTCCGCTGTCTGTCTGTCCCTATATATGCTTAGATCTTTAAAACTACGCAACGGATTTGACGCGGTTATTTTAAATAGATAGAGTGATTGAAGAGGAAGGTTTATATGTATAAAAAATCCTGAAATTCCCACGGGAACGGGTACAACACGTACGTACAAAATCTCTCATTAAATCTCACTAAGGAAGAATTTTGACGTCTCTAAGTATGGGCGTTAGAACTCTATCTATACAGTTTCTGGTTTCTGGGTTGTGTATCATATATCCTTCATTTGAAATAGTATTTTTACCATTGACAATGCACAAATGTCAAAGTAACAAACCCTTTCTGAGAATAAGAAAAAATGCAAACAAAATACGAAAAAAATAGTAACACTAGCTCTGTTACATGAGCCGCGTCTAATAACAATTGATGGTCTTGTTTGTTTGTTTATTTATTCACCAGAAATGCTTGTTGGTTTTACATTACTTACTTACTTATTATTTTCATACTTAAAACGAATAGTCGAAGTACCTATAACAATACGATATGAAGAAAAACAAAAAAGATAAAAATCTGAGTAAATTATATAAAGCATTAATGTCCTGTAATCCTGTGTCCTGTAAAGCCTGTAATGCCCACTACTAGGCAAAGGCTTCTCATCCCATTGATTATTACACTGAGGATGAGGCGTAAAAATTTTTTTTTTCCCAAAATATCCGTATTCAGATTTTCGATATCTTGTATAGTTTATAAATAACTAGCAGCGCCCCGCGGTTTTACCCGCGTTGTGCCCGTTCCCGTGTTAATTTCGGGATTTTTTTTACGTAAAAACCTTCCTCTTGAATCACTCTACCTATTACAAAAAACCGCATCAAAATCCGTTGCGTAATTTTAAGCATACAGACAGACAAACAGAAGACAAACAGACGCGACTTTGTTTTATACTATGTAATGATCTAACATCACTTATCGTTACCACCGCATATAGTAAAGATTATCAAGCACTAAAACACATTTTGCTTATGTATAAAATTAAGTACTTACCTACTGTAAAGTTTTCTATGAAAAATTCCTTGCGCCGATGTCGTCAGTTTCCCATTTCCTGTCCATCAGTCAGTGTCAACGCACATTTTGATGATGTGCGCTATTTTAGGTTGATTTGACTTGCACATATTAGATGCGAGCTAAATTGGATTTGTGTTTTGTTGTTTTTATTTTATGTCAAAAATTTGTTAACATTTTGTGACAATTAAAAAAACATGGCTTCATTAAAATATTGATAAATGACATTGTTCCCATTGAGCGAGTTTACAAGCCGAGCTGGCTAGTTTAATAGAAAGCGAGCTACCCTCGCTCGCTTAAGCGCGTTTTATTAAACACCTTGCAACGCCCCGCAGTTTTACCCGCGTTGTGCCTGTTCCTATGGGAATGTGGGGATGAAAAGTAGCCTATAACCTTCCTATTGAATGAGGCTATCAATTACAAAAAGAATTATTGAAATCGAACTGATTATTATAAGTTTTATAACATACTAACAAACTTACAAATTTAACCTCTATATTATTATTAGTATAGATGCAGTTTGGGATTTGTAATCTTGTTAAAGCAAGCAATTTAATAGGCCCTGATTGTGCGATAGCCCCTAAATAAATATAGGTTCAAAAAATGATTTATTTAAAAAAAAATAGCCTCTAAACATAATAATTCAACTTACCTACTATAAAGAAATGCAGACTTTAAAAACAGTTTCAATGTCTTACCACAATCGTACTATAAAGATACGATAATCTCCAAATCCATAGAAATAAAATAGGTATTCAATATTACAGAGATTTTCAAAACAAAACAACACTAAAATTTTATATTTACGTCCAAGATTAAAGAATTTTGAAGCTACCGAGAGGCTTACGAAAACATCAACGAAAATATCTATCATTTAGTCGGCTATGTTACAAAGTTTTATTGCTTTTGGACTAGCTTTTTATTGTTTAGTTCACACGTTTGATTTGACATCGTGGAGTGTCAAATATTATGATGTTTATATAATATTTTTTATTAACTTCTGTGTGAGTTTAGTATTATTTTGTTGTCTATGAGTCTAGCATTTGTTTCCAAAATGGGAATTATCATCTTCTTCTTCATCGAGTGGATGGTCAACCTGACCAATCCTGGTGTCAGAGTTATTGAGCCGCCAATGGCCTCTGACATGGCTCAAGTAACGACTACTATCCGAAGAAAGTAACCGGGACCGACGGCTTAACGTGCCCTCCGAAGCACGGAATCATCTTACTTTTCGAGCAATCAGGTGATTCAGCCTGCAATGCCCTAACCAAACTGAGGAAAGTCTCTCAAAGAGATTTTTGTGAGATACCCCCACCGGGAATCGAACCCGGAACCTCCGGGTCGTGAGCCGGGCGCTCAAACCACAAGACCACGGAGGCTGTTATGGGAATAATGATATTTATTTTTGCGACTCTCTGAGTACAAAGACGTTAAATGATTCTATAAAGCTAAATGAAAAACATTTAAAATCACTCATTTTATAAAAACTATAAAATGAGTGGTTTTAGATATGCATGTCATGTATTTATAACTGCGTAGTTAACTCAGACACGTTAAATGATTCTTTAAAGGTATTCAAAGATTATTACATACTAATCTTCATAAATAATAAACATAGTTACTTAAGATAAATCGCTAATGATTTTTTGAAAGCAGAAATTATATTGATAACTTTAAAACTTATACGAGAAAAAAAACTTTAGGTTTATCAATTGGACCGTATGTATGTTTTTTCTTTTGTATTTCATTGTCGATGGTATTAAAGACATCAATGATAGTTCTCTTTAAAGCTCATAATCCTTTCTCGTACCAAATTACATGCTAATTATTCCAAAGATGACATCATGTTTATGACGACATTCATCAAAAGCCATTAGGTAAAAGTAGAGAATGAACCTTGAAATTCAATTTCACGGAATTAACTTTCATAACTCTTGTTTAATTGAAGAGACTAATTTCTAAGGAGTTAATTTCTTAATGTGGTACCATTGCGTTTTCAAAGTGAAGTTATGTTATAGCTCCTCTTTACTGATCTGATATCTTCGGTGTGATGAGATGTTTTTGCCCAGTGGTGGGACTTTTATAGACTTATTATTAACAAGTCCTTTTTGGCTCTAGTGCAGTGGCTCTAGTGATACTAGTGATTTTAGAAGTGTACTTCAATTGTATGTTTGCAATATATTGTGCTCGTTAAGCAACGTTATAAAGTGGATGGGTGCCCGAAAGTGACATTTTTATCTGAGCGCTACTATGATTTGGAAACGCGTTTGAAAGATCAAGAGGCATATTTTATATACATACAAATGAAAGTTAAATTTTGAATAGCTTTTCTAGTCAAAATCAAATTTCTGCCTGAAAACCATGAAAATACTATACAACTTTACAATACAAAATTTTATTTGTTATCTCAGATTGGCCGATCAAGATCGCTTATTGGCAGCGGCCATTGTTCTTTTATATAATATAGACCTCCATAAAACGACATCAAACACCGAAAAATGGAGCAGGAAACAAATCATTTGTTTCTCTGTTCTAATCTGTATTTTATTGTTATTTTCCTTTTAAAGGAACTTGTTTTGATTAAGCCTACGCGGGTTAATCACCATGACCTTACTCTATTCGTCACATAGGAGCTTGGACTATGTTGGAGAGAATTAAATTAAGTTATAATGTTCAAAGTCGTTATAATGTGGAGCATAGATGGTTATTGCAAATTGGTATTTTATATTCTGTTATGATAATGATATACTTAGATCTTAGTGAATGGTTTTAATGTGGTAGTGAATACTGAATACAGATGATATGAGTCATAGACATGGTTCTTTAGAAGTTTTGTTGAAGTGCGGTAGCGAATGGCGCAAATATAGTATAGAAACGTGTTTAACTTATCTTATATAAAAATACATTTTCAGTGCTTTTTTTTAAATAATTTATTCGTCGCTATAGCTGCCATACGCTTGCACCTTGGTACTTTTCGCTACCGCATGCAGATGTGACATTTACCAAATATCCTATACAATTTACCTACGACTAAAACAGAATTTTGTTCAAAAGCTCTACCCACCTTATCGGATTCATTCTTTGAATTCAACATTAGAATATCGTTGCCAAACTGCCACATTTTTCGTCCCAAATATAATCTTTCTTGATAAGTGTCAACAGGCTAATATTTGTCCTAATACAAGGTAACTCGATCCGAGTGGGTAAGATCGAGTGAACTGTGATTATTTGGCCAAAGTAATTGATTGTCACTCGACACGTTAGTAGGGGAATGCCGCTCGATTTGTGAATCTAAGAAAATAGGCTGTTACACTGGGTTCTAGAAAACAAACATGTTTATTTGATAAAGTTGCACCTACATATTTACGTTCAACATTTGGGCAGTTTAGTACATTTTTGGTAATTAAATCACAGTAATTTTCATACAAAACTTAAATATTTATAAAAAGTTACTTAGAGCCAGCGCACAATTTATCATCGATAGTCTACATGTACTATATAATATGTATTATATTATCTTATTATATTTACTTATATAATTTAACTGTAAAGTTTTTAAGGGAAATGAATGTCTTTAAGCTTTAAAGCGTGTGAATTTCTTAAAGAACCACGGTTTAATGCGTGCGAATTTCTTAAAGAACCACGGTTTAAAGGTGCGAATTTCTTAAAGAACCACGGGTTAAAGGTGCGAATTTCTTAAGGAGCCACGGTTTAAAGGTGCGAATTTTTTAAAGAACTACAGGTAACCGCCCAACATGAGTAACTGTAACCCAATAGCACGTCCACAAGGTGACGGTTCTCACGCCAAACCATCGAGTAATAGAACACTTCATCCATTCATCACTTTCATTAATAACTATCACCGAAATTCAAAACATCGTCGGTTACGGTGATTACCTCACTTCACGTCGAAGCATCTGGGTTTTCGTACGAGTAATAGCTTGAGCAGACGAGAGAAAAGATCGCGGGGACAAAAAGTCTCCCAAATTTTTGTTGACCTATTTATCCACTGTTTGTATTATGGGATATCTCTAATTTCTAACAGACGGGAACGAAAGACTGAGCAGGACATAAAGTCCCCAAAGAAATTGGTGGACTATTTGTCCGGCGTTTGTGTTATGGGATATACGTAAGAACGTATAGTTTATAATTGTTCTGTTTGGTGCGGACAAAAAGTCCACGGGGCAAAAAATGTCTCGCCTGAGCAGACTAATAAATTGTCACACATCATCATTACGCGACAAAAAAGATGTTGAAAGAATTAATTTAATGTGAAAACATTTTTCAGTAGACTTAATTAAAAATGGAATTTAGAATCAAATGTACCTTCTTAATAGTCTTTCGAATGTTTCCTAAGTGTAAAGCACCAGTTTAATTGAAGGGAAATGAATGTAGTTATGTTGGAAAGTATAGTAATTATTATTAAGTAAAGTACCTATTATTAAGTTCATTTACAGATTAACAACTGATCTTAAATAGTTAAGCTGATTAATTATGTTTAATCCTTCTTAATGTAGGTACTAAGCTAATAACATCAATAAAACCTCATTCGCATTTAGCACATTTACAAGTTCTTCTTCATCGAGTGGTCAACCTGACCAATCCTGGTGTCAGAGTTATTGAGCCTCTGACATGGCTCATGAAACGACTACTATCCGTAGAAAGTAACCGGCACCGACGGCTTAACGTGCCCTCCGAAGCACGGAATCATTTTACTTTTCGGGCAATCAGGTGATTCAATGCCCTTACCAAACTGAGGGCAGTCTCACAAAGAGACTTTTGTGAGATATTGTCCGGAGTTTCTGGGCTCGATTCCCGGTGGGGACCGGGAATCGAGCCCAGAACCTCCGGATCGTGAGCCGAGCGCTCAAACCACAAGACCACAGAGACTAACAATTTACAAGTTATAAGCTAGCGAGTTTATTAGTACTGCACATATCAAACATACTTATTTAATGCTTTAACACTCGTACCTTGTTAAGACCTGGTCAATGTTATTGACAATTAAATAAATATTACGTTTCTGTTTAATTTTTTTCAATGTAAAATACCTTGTCTCCAGGGTCATAAGTTGAATCATCCATGTTGTAGCATTTTACACGATCATACTTAAATTCCAAATTCAAAATTACTTAAACATAATAGAGGCAATAAACCTTTAAGCATCATTAACCAAGTTTAAATCCAATCACGAAATTCGAACACCTTTGGCCCTTCCCCACGAACAAAACAAAACATAGGTTTTAAACAAAGGAGGATGTAATGTCGAACTATTCTGTTCTGAGTAAGATCTAGCTCAGTATCAAAGTAGAGACTGTCCATTGTCTTGGGGTAAGGTTAGGCGTAAACGGCAGGACTAATAGGAATTAGGCGGGTATAATTTTATAAAATAAATATCAAATTTTATGACAGTTAATTTCAATTACCTCATCCTTAGGTTTCAATAGGTGGAAAATACATATATGTACCGCCATCGGTACCGGTCAGGCTCGGGTGGAGTCGCCGGTTGGGACAAGCTGGCTCTCTCATTACAAAATTAAATCTTACAAAATGCGAGCCAGTAAGTGAATTCAAATGTCTGACCATGGTGATTTGTAAGCTCGCTCGATGTAAATTGGAATTTTAAACTGGTCTGAAAATATTAATTGTATTGTGAAGTATGTAGATATGTTGAAATTAGTAGTTAGATTCAATATCATAATCTTGATGTGTAAAAATAATGTGCTGTGCTGACGCCAGCGTTTTAGGGGGTGTGCGTGGTAATATTGGTTGAATTAAACCACAAAGATGAATTGCCAAAGTTTATTAGCCACACACAACACACACTATTTTAGTTTTTAGAAGGATAGCAAGACAGGATCAATGTAGCACATAATACATATCATGTAATTAATCAAAGTAGTAAGTGAACAGTTCACGCGTGGGCAAAACGCGAGTGCGCGTGAGAACGAGTTGTATGTGTCTCTCGTAGCATACGCTGTGATCGACTGCGCGCGCGCGATGCGCCTCCGCGTGGCTTCACATTCCACAATTAACTTAAATGCAAGATTTGCACAAATTCGGAACAACGCATATCGCGCGGGTTTGCTTGCCGAATTATTGTTTGTTTACATTTGGTTAGAAATTATTTATTTGTGTTATGAATGTTATGTTACTGGGATATGAATGTGTGATGTATGTAAGTGGTTTTTAATATATTATTGTGTGTAAATAAAATATAATTATAATGTATGTTTAAGTGGAGGTCACCTACATCATCCCCCTCCAGAGACCGACTAAGGGCGATAAAAGTCAGGGAACCGTACTGTACGACCTGAACGCGTAGTTGTTAGCGCGGTCTTTTCCTGCGGTGGATGAACAGGGACACGTTCTGGAGTTGCAGTGTAGGATCGAGGAACGGGTACACGAACGTCTAGTATATAGGCTGGCTTAAGGCGGTCTATAGTTACTGTGAGATCTTTGTTCCTAACGCGAATAATAAATGTTTTACTCCTTCTTTTGAGCACTTCGTATGGACCAGTGTAAGCAGGCTGGAATGAGCCACGCATCACTTCTTCCCTAAGGAATACGTGACTGCATGTAGCTAGATCTTGGAATACGAAAGCTCTGCGATTTGAGTGGTGTTGGGAGGGAACCGGACGAATATTTTCCGCAAAGGACTTCAACCGAGCCGCGAAATCGGTGATGTCGGTGGTGTAGTACGCAATATCGTGACCGAAGAATTCGCCAGGGAGACGAAGTGGTTCACCGTACACCAACTCAGCTGATGAAGTCTGGAGGTCTTCCTTAAAGGCACTCCTAATGCCTAGCAACACAAGTGGAAGTGATTCGGTCCACTTGGTGTCTGCATGACAGGTAATTGCAGCTTTTAGTTGCCTGTGAAAACGCTCCACCAATCCGTTGCATTGCGGATGATAACTCGTTGTCCTACGGTGATCGTAACCGATGGACTGAGAAAGCTGTTGAAACAGTGCCGATTGGAATTGTCCGCCTCGATCGGTTACGATCTCGGTAGGACAACCATATCGTGCCACCCAACAGGAAATAAACGTTTTGGCCACTGTTTCCGCGGAAATATCGGTAATAGGCACAGCTTCCGGCCATCGCGTAAAGCGATCGACGGCTGTGAGGCAGTACCGATAATTATTGGATGATGGTAGTGGGCCGATTAGGTCTAGATGTACATGTTTGAACCGTGCTGAAGGTAAATCGTGCGTACCTAAAGGTGAGGCAACGTGTCTCGTTACCTTCGAGCGCTGGCATGCCAAACATGACTTAGCCCATTCTCGGCAGTCCCTTCGCATCAGTGGCCAAACAAAACGTTGTGCAACGAGTTTGGCGGTAGCATTTGCACCGGGGTGGCTGAGGGAGTGGAGACTGTTGTAAACTTGCATTCGAAGTTGTTTAGGGACGAAAGGTCTGGGTGTCGGTGTACTGACGTCGCAGTACAGAACGGTACGACTCCCAGGTATATTCGTCTGTGTAAGGCGAAGTGAAGTGTCACCTTTGAGGTGTTCCGCAAGGTCTGGATCTGAACCTTGGAGCTCAGCCATCACTTCAAGGTCAACTGGTACCTGCAGTTCATCGACGCGTGATAGTGTGTCGGCAACCACGTTGTCCTTACCAGCAATAAAAACGATATCGGTGGTGAACTGCGAGATGAAATTAAGGTGTCTATACTGACGTGGTGAGCAGTTACTTTTACGTTCACTGAATGCGTAACAAAGAGGTTTGTGGTCAGTATAGATAGTGAAGTGAGTAGCTTCCAGCATATGGCGGAAGTATTTTATACTCTCGTAAATGGCAAGGAGCTCACGGTCATACGGAGAGTATTTCGTTTGTGACGGGCTTAACTTGCGAGAGAAAAATGCTAATGGCTGCCAGTCTCCATCCTTGAGCTGTTGCAGGACACCACCTATCGCCGTGTCTGAGGCGTCAGTGGCCAATCCTAATTTAGCTTGCGAATCAGGATGAGCTAAAAGTGCTGCATTGCACAGACTCTTCTTGCAGTTTTCGAACGCTTGCGATGATTCTTTAGTCATAACAATCGGATCGGATGCCTTAACCGATCCGGACAGTAAGGCATTCAGGGGTGCTTGAATCTGAGCGGCGTTGGGTAAAAATCGTCTGTAAAAATTTACCATGCCCAAAAATCGTCTGAGTTCTCGGACGGTTTTTGGTAGAGGGAAATCAGACATTGCCTTTACCTTGCTGTCCAGAGGTTTGGTGCCGCTTTCAGAGATTTCGTAGCCGAGAAATTGAATATTAGACACACCGAAGACACACTTGGCCGGATTGATTAATATACCGAATTCTCTCATTCGCGTAAAAAGTTGACGCAAGTGTTCTTCGTGCTCACGTGGCGTGCGGCTGAACACAAGAAAATCGTCCTGGTAAGGCCAGCAAAAGTCTAAGCCACGAGTAAGCTCATCAACAAATCTCTGAAAGGTTTTACTTGCGTTACGAAGTCCAAATGTCATGACTAAAAATTCAAACAATCCGAAGGGTGTTGTTATTGCAGTTTTCGGAATATCTGCCCTATTAACACTAATCTGATTATATGCTTTCACTAAATCGATACTCGAGTATACAGTACAACCCGACAGGTTTTGCGAAAAATCCTGTATATGACGAATCGGATACTGATCTGGTATAGTACGAGCGTTTAATTGGCGGTAATCGCCGCATGGACGCCACCCATTATCTTTTTTAGTCACGAGATGAAGAGGTGATGCCCAAGGGCTGTCAGAAGGACGTGCGATACCGCTAGCAATCATAGCGTCAAATTCTTGACGAGCTACCTTCAATTTATCAGGCGCGAGACGGCGAGGAGAACATGATACAGGTGGACCTGGTGTGGTGCGAATGTGGTGTTGTGTATTGTGTTTTGCGATTTGAGGAGTTCCAAAAGGACGTGTAATTTCCGGGAAATTAGACAAAATTTTATGATACACAGTATCACCATTAAAACTAGCTACCTTAACACTTAAAACAGCATTGTCGCTTAAATCTAAACAAGCTACAGTGCTAACATTGGTTAGACTATCGATAAGCTTCTGTTGGCCAACATCAACAACCAAACGATAGTGAGAAAGGAAATCTACGCCTATGATTGCTTTTGTGACGTCAGCAACAACAAAACGCCACGGAAAATCACGCCGCAGACCCAAATTCAAATTTAATTGCATGTAGCCGTAAGTGTCGATAGTCGAACCATTGGCAGCACTGAGCTGATATGTTGATTTACAAAGTTGCCTTTTAAGGGCTGAAACCGGGTACACACAAATGTCACTTCCAGTGTCTATTAGAAACTGTATCTGTGAACCACGATCCGTGATGAAGAGGCGACCTGAGCTGGGGTTGTGGCAATCATCAGTCGCCATCACTGACTGCCTCTCTCGTTTCCCTGGTTGTAGTCGCACGGCTGGATACACCGACGAGCTTTGGAACCATGCCGTGAGTGGTACCAACAAACTGGGTACTTGCGGTAGTTCGACGCTGAACGTCGTGACGTCGATCGGCTGCGTTGCGCATCTCTGCGGCGCTCGGTGGGTCGAGGTCGATGTCGCGATTGGATAGTTAAAGCGCTCACCTGGCGCGTCAGCTGAGCTACCTGGCGTGTGAGCTCCTCAACAGCTATTGATGATGACGGTACCGTTGAGGTTGCAGCAACTTGATGAGATGGCACTGCGATGTCATGGACGCGGTCAGCGAGTTCAGCGAGTGCGTCAAGACCCAGGGTAGGCTGTGACGCAACGATAGGCTGAAGTGAAACGGGTAGTCGGCTCGTCCAGATTGTTTGGAGAAATTCTTGAGGGATATCTGGACCGGCGAGATGTTGAAGATGCCGAAGGAATTGTGACGGCTTGCGATCACCTAGCTGCTCGTAGGTCAAAAGTTGTTTGACTTTATTTTCTCTCGACGCAGACAACCTTTTGATTAACTCCTCTTTGAGGCGTTGGTAATTGGGAGGACCAGTGAGGATGTCCTCTATTTCAGCAGCATACTGACGGTCGAGCGAAACCAAAATGTGGTAGAATTTGGCTGCTTCGTCTGTCACGCGCATGATTGCAAACTGTCCTTCTACTTGTGCGAACCAAATTGCTGGTTTTTCAGGCCAAAAAGGTGGTATTCTTATGCTCACTGGATTACTTGCAACTGTTAAAGCGGGCACGACGGGAGACGCCATCTTGATTTTGGAGTGGCGTCGTGGACGCGTGTCCACGTTACCGGTGGTATCTGAACCACTCGACGCCGACATCCAGGCTGCGAAATGCTCCTTGTCTTCCGTGTTCCTCAGTTTGTTACGGGGTCACCAGTTTTAGGGGGTGTGCGTGGTAATATTGGTTGAATTAAACCACAAAGATGAATTGCCAAAGTTTATTAGCCACACACAACACACACTATTTTAGTTTTTAGAAGGATAGCAAGACAGGATCAATGTAGCACATAATACATATCATGTAATTAATCAAAGTAGTAAGTGAACAGTTCACGCGTGGGCAAAACGCGAGTGCGCGTGAGAACGAGTTGTATGTGTCTCTCGTAGCATACGCTGTGATCGACTGCGCGCGCGCGATGCGCCTCCGCGTGGCTTCACATTCCACAATTAACTTAAATGCAAGATTTGCACAAATTCGGAACAACGCATATCGCGCGGGTTTGCTTGCCGAATTATTGTTTGTTTACATTTGGTTAGAAATTATTTATTTGTGTTATGAATGTTATGTTACTGGGATATGAATGTGTGATGTATGTAAGTGGTTTTTAATATATTATTGTGTGTAAATAAAATATAATTATAATGTATGTTTAAGTGGAGGTCACCTACAAGCGTTACGGTATACGGCGAACCTTAAACCTAGAACACTGCCCGCGGCATTCACCTTACTCATTGTCTATACGTACAAAATCTCAGATATGGTTTTAAAATAATACTTTACGAGTTACTAGCCCTGGCAGTTGTAAGTCTTCCGAGATATTTTGTGGTATTACTGGAATATCTTTGTAGGATTTCGATGTCTGTGGCGCGATAGTTTTGTTTGTCTATGGTTCTATTTTGAATTTAGAATACCTATTAAATTCGTAGTTTTGGCTGATAAAAATGAGATGGAATCTGCGCAAAAACTGCGAATGATTAAACAATTGGTGGTTACAATTTTAAATGAAGCTGAGTTATATTATGATGAGATTGATGAGTAATATAATAAATTTTGAAGCATTTTTTGCTTTTTGTTTCTTACAGCTAAACAAACTATGGCATAGAAAATATGCCATAGTTTGTTACATATCTTACTTAGTATGCACTTATAAAATACATCTTTTACAAATTTATCAAAAAAGTAGTAAAGTTAGTATCTAACTATTTGAATTACAAATGAAAGTCATTTACGTTGACAAATACCTAAAATACTTAATTCAATCCAGATTCAATATCAAAAGACTGAATGACAAATTGGACTGCAAAAGCAATGCAATCTCTATGCTAAGATTTTAAAATGATAAATACTTTTGCTGTACCATTTTCAACTTTACCCATAATTGAATAAGGTTTACAAGAAACGTTGCAGTTCGAAGCTAGACTTATTATTGCATGCATCGGAATCTTATCTTAGCTTTGATAGTGCCGCGCATTGAAAATAAATGAAATAAACTAATCACAAACATACTAAATTAATTATACTAACTGACAGAAGACAGCAACTGTCATCTGTGAATTAGGTAGGAGGGCTAAAATGTTGCATGACTTTTTGGGGAGAAATGTATTGTATGGTAAGTTCCTTGTTTCATTTTATTTTACCCGCCATAAGTTTAAATGTTATTATGTTGCCTTTTGTCTATTTATTTTGGAAAGGCCTTTGTCCTGCAGTGGAAATTCAGCAGAAATTCAGCCTAAAAATAAATAATAATTTATATGAAAAATAATATATGTTATACCTACCAAAATATATAATAACATTTGTATTGCGACAAAATGTCAACAGAAGCAGCCCCACCCAACAATAATTAAAGATTGAGTTTAATATTTAGTATTTTTTAACCTACGAGTATAATATCATACTTTTGGGGTTGACAACGATTTAGTTTGCTATGAATATTGCACTAAAGATTCCTTGATAGTTTATCTACAACACCATTGTTCAATGCCTAAACAAAACGCACTAGACACCGCACATTTATAACAAACCGAGTGTAATGAAGCGTCATTTTACCACTCCACAATTTCCAATCTGTGTGCGGTCTGTTTTCCAAACAATTTATTCTCTCGGCGCCTTTGGTCCAGTGCTGCTAAACAGAGATATCTAATTTAAATAAGTAATGTGAATTTGATAAATTCAGACCTATATTTGTACCGACCGCCTTGATTCGACCAACTAAATTCGCTTAATTGACATTACTTGGTCTTACGCATTGTTTACCAAATTGATGGATATAATTGGAGTTTATGACTTTTTGACGCCTAGGAGATGAAGAAAATGTGCCAATTGTTATTTTTAGAAACGTTTGTGACCTTTGAATTGATGGTTGTCTGTTAATAGAGCATGCTGTTGGATGGGGCGGGAGAGACAAACATTTTTGTAGGACTTATGAGTAGAACGTGTATGATAAAAAAAAATGTATGAATAGGCTGAGTAGACTTAGTTGTGATTTGAACGCTTTTATAATAGTCTTCCAAAAAAGGAGTTTATCTGTATGACAGATACATTGAAATTATGTATATACAATGTCCATTGGTTTCTTCGCAATGATCCGATTTGGATAATCATCAAAAAGAGATGAGCATTTGTAGAGTAAACTGTCTTTCCATTTCTTTCTAAAATTATTTTTCTTTTTGCTCCAATTTAAGTGTTTTCATTTTTGGATAGCATTTCGATATTGAATTAGTTAGGTTATCTTAACCAATATTTTATTGCAAAAATGTATACAATCAGGAAGTGAGTTATATTTTAAAAGTACACGTCTCACTATTACATAATAAGGGTCAGTTTAAGATCTAGATTGTGGATAGGACCTTGTGCATTGATTCCAAGTCAACCGCAGACCATATCCCGGCGGTTTGACCTCAAAGACTCTCGTTGCAATTCACTGCTAACTGTCACACTTATGAAATAGAATAGTTAGGTTTAGTCTAGTGCTTAAGTAGTACCTTAATCATGTAGATATCCTACCTAGGTCTTGTCTAACAGTTAATACGTAGTAGGAATAAACTTATGTTTAGCCTAGTGCTTAAAAATACTGTTTACAGATTCCTTCCATTTTTACCACATTACTAAACTTTCTTCGTAAATCGAACACATTTTTACAATTTTGAAAATAGAATTAGCGTACCTATAGTTAATCGTATCGAAGATCGTATCTAATTGATGTATAATCGAATAGTCATGTCAGAGGCCTTTGGCGGTTCAATAACTCTGACACTAGGATTGGTCAGGTTGACCAGCCACTCGATGAAGAAGAAGATCGAATAGCAGTTGCCAGGAATTGACTGCCATAATTGTCAAGAGTTGATTTGGTACCTATTTTGGTCTCTATGTTTAAGTAAAGATAAACTCCAAGCACAATTTAAAAATCTACTAATTTTGTTACATCACAAAACATGTTTTAACTATTCAAATGACTTAATAAAACCAAATAAATATTACATATTGCCCCATAACTGCCACCAAAAGAAATATCTTTCAAGATCTAATCGATAATTTGTCAACACCATTTATAGTGATGTGTTATTAGCAAAATGAATTCTTTCCGTTCCGATAGCTCTGCATGAAACGAATAAATATTGTTACATAAACGTAAAATATGTTTACAAATTGATATAATTTGCTTTGAACTTACTAAAGGTCGGTGCATATAGAAGCTTTGGGATTAAACGTTATGAAATTATTGAACTTGCAGTAGTAGTGGTTAAGGTTAGTCCGAGGAAGTACTGGTAAATGGTTATGGTTAGTTCGATTAGTTTAACCATTATAATACTGGTTATATTCATTACGAGTACAGGATAGTATACGAGTTATTCGATATTTTCATGAATAATAATTATTACGTAGTGGTTATGACCTTCTCTGAATATTTCTATGCGAAAGACTGCAAATGTAGGATATTTTTTTTAAATTTGTGTCTTAATTTTTTATTAAAATACTGAAGCTAAATTATGCTATACTAATAAAATATACGCTGTTCTTATAATACGTAGTGTGTGAAGGCCCTTAGCACAGAATGCATGCTTGACATTACAATATGGTTCGTACCATAGAGAACATCTGCCTTCCGGAATTACGTCACACAACAATTTGTATGAATTAAATGTTTTTGAATGTAACAGTTGGTGGTCAAAGCGCTATTTTGTGTTTGATTTATGTTTATATAAGTTGTTAGTTTTTTTCATTGAAACATTGATTTATTTGCTGATGATTGAAGCTAATGTACCTATTTATTTTGGCAATTGTTTTTAATGTAAACCGTATGTATGTAAATTAGGAAAGTGTAGGCGTTAATTTTATTTACCTTTTAATTTATACTGGTTTCTTAGGTTTAAGCGAACACCGTACCTTTTGGTTTATTTTTCATCAATGAACACATATTAAATTACCTTATCCTCTGCCTAATTATTACAATTGGTTGCTTCTTGACTTCTTCAAGCGTTCCTCCATACCATCACATGATATCACCTAAATAGAAACATATTAGTTCAATAAAAATAAAGATGTTGACATAACATCCTCACAAATACTTTAAGTCTTTCTTCAATCCTTTCTATACGATCTGGTCAATACTTTCCAAGATATCTGTTGTAGGTAGCAAGTAAGAAGTACCCTAAGCATAATCGGCTTACATTTATTATAACAAGCCTCGTAAGAAACTGCCGCAAGGATAATAATTAAATAACATGAAATACTGGAGACTTGTTGAATAATAAAATGTTTGGAGTTAACTGGAGTAATAAGAAAGGATCATTGTTATAAGTAGTTTATCACCTAAAGCTCGATACACACAGTGAGCGGCTGCGGGCCGGGTGCGAGTCGCGTGACGTTGTACTCCTTGTATGTGTATGAAAGGTGTCACACTGGCCCGCAGTTTACACGTTCACTTACGGCCCGCACTCACACTATGTGTGTCTTGTGCTTAAGGTCCATCATCCCTTGCTAACTATAAAAGTAAGTTTAAGTAGCTTGATTAGCCAAATAGCCAACCTAAGTTTTTAGACTGCCCGAAGGTCAACTGCAAACTATTATTGTGATTCACACTCAAGACTTATAAGCGGTCTAAACACTCTGATACCAGCTTTAACTACTACTTACTCCATACACTTTGAATCTTAGATATCTAGTATTAATTCTATGCTCGTTCCACAATAGATTCGCGAAACGATTGACAATTCAATTTTTTTCTATAAAGGTTGTAATGGATCATGTATGTCGTAGGAGTGTCACTCCTACGACATGAGTGACAGCATTTGTTAACCCTTTTCAGTCCAAATCTTACGTATAAAATTGCGTTCAATGTTGCTAACGACAAAATGTTTCTCAGTTTAATAATGATTTAATATAAAGCTGCTTATTTTATCAATACAATTCGGGATCAAACAGCTCAATTCATCACAGCCGAAACAAGGATAATATCCTATTCATGTCTATTATCGTCCTATATTTTATTCCAATGTATGGCAATGAGATCACACATTGTATAGTCAGATAAAGAGATTTATAGCAGGATAAATAGATATGTAACGCTTGATACCAGTTATCTTTGACAAACACAATCTATCGTTCGTTATCATGAAATAGAAATACTTAGATGTTTGAGAAAAATAATATTCTGTTTACCCAGTTTTAATGTCAATAACCTTTATTGTTTTTGATCTTTTATAAAAAGAAGGGACTTCTATAGGATGTCATTACATACATACTAACTTTTCTATGTTTTATAAAAAAGTTTTTCAAATATTTTTCGAAATTGCGTTACAAATTTACGGCGTTACGAAATTCTTAAAAATTTGGAATCTTTTTAGATAATATGAGCTTGTTTTACTGCGAATAACATCTAATATAAAAAAGTATATTATTCTTTGGATTACCTTTTACTGAAGACACGTAGATGAAATATTGAATTTCTTTGCAAATTACTTTAAACAGTTATCTCCAATTTCACCATTTCGCGTTTGTTTTCATCTACTTATATGTATCAAGTCATTAAATATTCCTCTTAAACAAAAAAAATCGGACAAATTGAAAACCTTCTTTTTTGAAGGCATCAAAAAAAGTTACATATAAAATATATATAAGAATCATAAATCTCCATATTATAATAGTTATCAAACGATCTCATTGGTATTGTCACAGTGATGTGCGTGTGTTGGTCATTGTTAGTCCTTACGGTTTAGCATCCTCGTGATAGGGGCGCGGACAGGACAATAAAGGTATCAAGCATATACTAGGATAGGAGGCTTGTGTTACAGTTGATTGGGTGAGTTTGGGAAGTTTGCGAAATTAATAGTTTGAGCAGTTTGATTGATTGCTTTCAATTTAATGGGTTAATTTTTGACGTGAAAACTTCTTTAGCGGCGTTGTGCTTTTTTTGTGAAGGGTAAAAATGTTAAACTCGCGTCGTGACCTGATCGAAAATTCGTAAGACATTGTGACGGTCTTCTTCTCTTCTTATCCTATCTCATCCACTCGGGATGGTCAACCTGCCCAATCCTGGTGTCAGAGTTATTGAGCCGCCAAAGGCCTCTGACATGGCTCATGTAACGACTACTGTCCGTAGAAAGTAACCGGGACCGACGGCTTAAAGTGCCCTCCGAAGCACGGAATCATCTTACTTTTCGGGCAATCAGGTGATTCAGCCTGCAATGCCCTAACCAAACTGAGGACGGTCTCACAAAGTTATTTTTGTGAGATATCCCCACCGGGAATCGAACCCGAAACCTCCGGATCGTGAGCCGAGCGCTCAAACCACTAGACCACGGAGGCTGTTATTGACTTTTGATTGATTATTGATTATTTTGACGGTAATATTCAAGTTTTCACTTCTGCCGGCACTCCCGGAGTGTAACCCGTTGATTTTTATTACTTTAGACGTAGTTAGGTACTTTACTTATTCAACTATTAAAACATAGGTAGTAAGTTAGGTGTTACAATGTGCTTATGTTCTTGTCTGCAGCATGGAATCTGTCTGTCTTTCTGAGGCAGTGCAGGTCGTAATTCGTTTCACCATAAACTACTCATCGATAAAAGGTGATCGAATCCCTGTTACGATGCTTGTTCCCTTCCCAATGTGTGTGGTGTATTTTATATCGTCTTTAACAGCAATTTTTGAATCAATGTTTCTTCACGATTATTTGGTACCACGATTGATTTACGCTTTAGCCAGTTTAAAAACTTTCAAGTTTAACGCATCGACTACAACACAGCTCAGCTCACTTTGACTATTCAGATGTTATCGTCGCTTGCAGTCCATTGTGCGCTTAGTCATGCACCTTACAGCGCTGTGACAATACCGTCTAATAGCGAACCAGCGCTGGTTCCCATCAGAATAATATCCCTGCATTTTACCTTACTTTACTTTTAAGTTCTAGAATAATATTTTTATAGAATAATAACTTTAAAAAGTTGTTTACGTTTCCTTAACAACATAGTGTATCAGTTGAGCTTCAGCGGAATCCGTGCTTCGGAGGGCAAGTTAAGCCGTCGGTCTCGGTTACTTTCTACGGATAGTAGTCGTTACAAGATCATGACGTAACGACTACTATCCGTAGAACCGTAGGACGGATTCCGCTGAAATGTCAGAGGCCTTTGGCGGCTCAATAACTCTGACACCAGGATTGGTCAGGTTAGCCGTTCACTCGATGAAGAAGAAGAAGAAGCGGAACTAAGAAAATGAATGACCGTGGCTTTTGCAGAGTTTCAAAGAGAATCTTGAATTATCTCTCCCAGTTGCTTCATAGATACTCGTACTTTGTCAATGCATATTCATGTAATTCCATCAGAGCTTCTCCCAATTTCCTAAATGATGTCACAGTCATTGTGCGGCGATCCGGTCCAATAACTCAGTTGTCGAGTATTTTTCTCGGAACCATTGTTTAGCCACACGTCCAAAGTGCGGTACATTTGAACAGACAATTTGAAACTTTAATGTATTGGATAATTACTGTGACATGGGCGTTGAATAAATTATGTTTACGGTTGCAGTTATAGGTTTTCTAAACTGTTGTGGTTTGCTATAATCTTGTTAATTTTGGGCTATAGGTATCCAATTAATCGGACTGAACAGATTTTGGACAGAACTGCCGTGCGTAAACCCGTTTATTTTACTTGGGCATTAATTGTGGTTAATAAAACCCTAACTATTTTACTTAAGTGGTTTTAAAATAACATGCGGCTGTAAGAGGTACTTACCAATTTACCTATATAACATTAAATTTCTTAAAACTCTTAAATATATTTAGTCCTTAAATATGTTTAAGAAACAAAAGCTTTCCCTTCAAAATTGAACTTTATAAAACATCAAATAGAACACCATTTCAATCAAACGAACGTCATTTGTTTCTTAAATAAGTTTAGGCGCTAAATCAAATTAAGAATCTTTGTGCAATTCACCCTAAGATACCCACATAAACTATGCAAGAGAAAAATAACAAGGTGAATTGAGAACCTCTTTCTTCTGACGTTGTCTTAGAACCGTAATAAAAATAAAACCATCTTCGATCTCATTACACAGAGAAGCAAGGGTGACAACAAACGTTTCCATTAACAATCAAAAAGGTCTTGTTAACAACTTAAAACTGCGTGGAAGGAACAAAGCATAACTCATTCGATTAACCCGATACTCTACCCAACGCCTGCGGGCTTTAGAACAACCACTAACCATTATACAAAGACCTTTCTTTCATTCTAATATCAATAACTCAATAGTTCAACATGTAGTAGACGCTAACTTTTTTTAACGGCTAATATAAAGATCTTAGTGACGCCGGGAAAGTATTAATCCCATTTTAATATGACTAATTGCAGGATAAATTGACATTGGGTTGAGTTAGTAAGCAGTGGTATGTTTGTGGGTGGATCTCAATTTGTTGATACAGTCATATTTATTTGTTAGGCTTAGGGTGCTTCATAACCGTACATTATTGACATCGATTACTGTGTCGATAGTACTGTAGGAGGTGTTTTGCAAAGACCGTATTTTTTCTTCTGAAAATCTTACAAAGCGAGTACTTACAGGTAGGTTACCTACCTAAATACATTAATCTTTAATGTTTTCTAAATATATAAATTGATAATACCTAAATAAAAAAATAATAATAACCTACTTGCGTATCACGAAATGCTTTATTAATGAGACAATAGACAATGAGAGAAATAGAATAATAATATTAGTCAGTAAATTAAAATTCTTCATAATTTAATAATCTGGGGTGGGTTTTACGAGTCAAAACTACAGAGTTGTGCACACTGCCATCTAGTGATGAGTAGATGTAGCACTTACGAAATAAACTTGCCCTCTAGCGGAAAGTATCAGAATCTTTTTACAAACTTGTTTCAAAACTAACCAATAGATGCCGCTGTTTAGTTCCGCTTACCTGACATAATGCTTGGTTGTCACTGTCAAGTTGACATTTCAAAGCAAATGTCAATTTTCCAGGTCGAGTCACCGTTACGTCATAACAAAAACAATTACTGGTCTCAACTCAACTCAAGTTAGTAGTGATTTTATATCAAATTTTAGTTTAAAGATTTTTTAAGTATGTAGTTTATGAAATTATAAATTTGCTGTAATCATTTTAGATCCCTCATGGATTATTAGATGTAATCATGAGATGAATAACGACTAAGGTTATGTCTTCAAAGTTAGAAGATCATTACATTTTTATACAAGAATAAATGCTATATATAGACGAAATACAAAATGAATACATTAAGACTGCAGTTTTTGAAGAAACAAGATAATTACTTGAGAATATTGAGCTACATTTTCAACGGCAACTGCAACACTTTGCCCGGTATGGTAACCTACGTAACTACAGTTGATACCTTCGATCCATATGTTAACGAAGTGTTTCAAAGGCCTAAATATGACGAAAACACCATACGAATGCCTATCATAAAGATGCAGCAAATCACAGGCACCGAAAACAGTAGAAACATATCAGATTTTACAGATGAAGAATTAGACACAACTATCCAACAATTATCAAAAAAGAACAAAGATAAACAGATAGAGAAGCTCATATTAGACGCTCTTGAAGCCAAGAAAATATTCACAGACAAATCTCTTAAGTTATTACTGAAACACTATTCAAAACAAGGTAAACCGGATATCATAGAACTGATACAACAATACTGTGCAAAATTACTTCCAAGTGTATTGAAACGGAACGGTGACTTCACACACTATCTGGCTAAAGCCCAGTGCTTCAAAGGCAACTCAGAGAAAGGTTTATCGTTACTGAAAGAATGTTACATAGCTTATCCTAACATTGTCAGTGTTTATAGGCTAATATTTAGAGAATTAATCAACGATTCTGTGATGAATCGGTCGGAAGCTTCTTTGGTTGTTTTTAAGAAGTATGTGTTGGAGTTTAGCCAGGAACGGGACGAGCATTACCCTCTGATCTGCTTGTGGCATATTTGCTGGTTGAGTGACTGGTATTCTGATCAGATGCTTGCAGATGAGTTGTGGGACACATCGGCGCAGCTTAGATTACTCATTGTGGAGAAGTAAGTAGGTTTTATCAATTTTCCGAATATTGGTGCAGACTCATTGCTACTAGTTTTTGAGTATTGTTATATTATTTGAAAATAACATTTTAAAACACATGATTCGATTTAGGAAGAGATAAATGGAAAGAAATGGGGGAGACCTTTGTCCAGCAGTGGGACAGCGAGGTTACATAAATAAAAAGTGTGGTGATTACATCTTATCCTTCTCACTGTACTAATCTTCAGTGAGATTAGGGGACATTACAGGCTCAAACTTAATTATCTACTTACTATTTGATTGTACAGTCACGTGCAATGAAATGTATACATGGGCAGATTTTCAAATAAATGTCCACTCTAAACATTTCAAAAACATATAGCCACTTAACAATTCATACTATATACCCACCCGAGTTTCTCACAATAATGTATACACTTTAGAAACTGTAGCAGTTTTCACTATTTTGACAAATGGGTACTAATTTCAATAACATGTACACATTGTAATTTTCCATTTGATGTAAACATTCATTTTTGTCGTAATTAAAAATTAAAGAACCTCTTTGGGGCAACAACTGAAAAAAATATATGACTGACTTTGATAGTTTAGAATTTTTTTTTGTTTTTATTGTGAAGGATAGAATGAGTAATAACCATAGAGATATAGAGAGATGCCAACCTATGCGCTGAGCATGAAACCTAGTGACCCCATTAAACATTTACACACACAAAGTAATCAAAATAATAACAATACCAATACTTCGCGTTGAGTGTGTGTCACGCACACATACATTTTTTGTGAAATAATATCGTTTACCTACATATTTATTATTGTAATTCATAGTGGATACATGTATACAAATATCTGAAAACAACCTGTGTACATATTTTTGATAAACTCGGGTGAGTACATACATATACATAGTATGAATTGTTAAGTGGCTATATGTTTTTGAAATTTTCAGAGTGGACATTTATTTGAAAATCTGCCCGTGTATACATTTCATTGCACATGACTGTACAATGTAGGTAAAGGAAAGTTTGTTAGAAACAAATACTTAAATTATTAATTTGCCCAATTTAACAATGTATGTAGCAAATAGCAATCTACTACAGACTATTATAAATCAACATTTTCCTTAATTTTTACTATCATATCAGCATGTAGGTATGTGTATAATATACACATTCTGATATGTGTATATAGTGTAATAGTGTATAGTATAGTGTAATGTGTAATAGTGACATCAATTTTAAAGTTTTTTCAAAGATAATCAACAATGATGTTGTCCATTAAAATTTACATTCTCTGCCCAACTACAAACAGCTCTTTTTAGGGTTCCGTAGCCAAATGGCAAAAACGGAACCCTTATAGATTCGTCATGTCTGTCTGTCCGTCTGTCCGTATGTCACAGCCTTTTTTCTCCGAAACTATAAGAGCTATGTTGTTGAAACTTAGTGTGTAGATGTATTCTGTGAACCGCATTAATATTTTCACACTAAAATAGAAAAAAAATAAAATTTTAGGGGGGTCTCCCATACTTAGAAATGAAAATTTTTTTTTTCATCAAACCCATACGTGTGGGGTATCTATGGATAGGTCTTCAAAAATGGTATTGAGGTTTCTAATGTCATTTTTTTCTAAACTGAATAGTTTGCGCGAGAGACTCTTCCAAAGTGGTAAAATGTGTGTCCCCCCCCCCTGTAACTTCTAAAATAAGAGAATGATAAAACTAAAAAAAATATATGATGTACATAACAATGTAATCTAACACCGAAAATTGGTTTGAACGAGGTCTAGTTAGTAGTTTTTTTTTTACGACATAAATCGTAAACAACTTCTTTATTATGTTACTCGCTGCTACGGAACCCTTCATGGGCGAGTCCGACTCGCACTTGGCCGCTTTTTAACTTACCATTTGTATCTTTGATTTTATCCAGATTGCAATCTCTGTGTATATCGGCTCTTTGGTCGAAATTCAATGAAGATGCTGTGGTGAGAGTTCTACAGTCATTACTGAGATACAAGATGATGGGAGAATACACCAGTATTCTGCAAGTCTTCTTCAATTTTAAGTGTACGTATTAACATTGTCTTATGATATAAAACTACCTATTATAGGTAGATAGACCACGTCTGAATCAGGACATCTTTAGGCGGTCTAATAACTGATATGATGGATTGCCATTAACTTGGAGACTATTTTAGAGATTTAGGATAGATTGCACAAGAATTCTTCATTTTACTTAGTGCCTAAATATTTAGTAAACAAATGACGTTCATTTTAAAAAGTGTTCTATTTTGTGCTATATAATTTTTTTCTTACAAACAGCTTTTGTTTCGTAAATATATTTATAGTTCTTGTCCTAGCCACCCCTTGAAATCAAACAATCACTATGTATTTTTTAACATAATCATTTATATTGTATCAAGTAATGACCAGCGAGACAGTGTCAGCTTTACCTATATTTATATACGAAATCAATAAATACATACATTATTCAAAAAAAAACAATATATTATATTGTATTAATTATTAGGTTAGATATAACAGAAGTTTGAAAACAATAGATAACATTAGTGAATCACATGGAATTGGCGCATTTGATAACCTTTAACACTTTGTAACTAATTTTAACACTATGGAAACTAACTTTATTATAATAAAATGTAATACAATGTGTTCAGAATACTAAATAATCTTGGCTCTAGTCAGATTAGCTCGTGGCGAGTGGCGAACTCTGGTGTCGGAGTTTTTAGATGGTCTGATAGCCTTTAACTTGCATGGTTTAACATAGTTTAATGATTTGTAACAAACAGGAATGACGATTTAAAACCTCACTTTGAACCTAGTTTTAGTGTTTCCAATTTATCTAATACGAGGGCGGGTCAATAAGTCCGTGACTTTTTGAATTTCCGACCTCTTTACTGAAACAATAATACTGGTCCCGTCAACAGGCATCTGTCAGTTGACTCCTCTGAAAATTTGAACTTGCTGCGTCAGTTAGTTTGTGTTTTACAGCTATCTTTATCAGACTACTCACTAATTTGACGAGAAAATGGACAATAGTGAATTTCGTGTGCTTATTAAGCATTATTTCTTGCGAAAAAAAACCATTACCGAGACCAAGGCAAAGCTTGATAAATACTATGGGGACTCTGCACCATCGATTTCCATGGTAAAAAAGTGGTTTACTGAATTTCGTTGTGGCCGTACAAGCACTAAAGATGCCGAGCGTCCTGGACGCCCAGTTGAGGTCTCTACACCCAAAACATTCGAAAAAAATCACGATATGGTGTTGGCCGACCGAAGATTGAAAGTGCGAGAGATTGTGGAAGAAGTAGGGATCTCGCATGGCTCAGTGGTTTCAATTTTGAATGATCACTTAGGCATGAGAAAGCTGTCCGCAAGATGGGTGCCGCGTTTGCTCACAGTCGACCACAAACGCAATCGTGTAACAACTTCACAGGAAGGTTTAGCATTGTTTAATCGTAATATGGAGGAGTTTTTGCGCCGTTTTGTAACCGTGGACGAAACGTGGATCCATCACAACACACCAGAGACCAAACAACAGTCAAAACAGTGGGTTTCCAAGGGTGAATCGGCGCCAAAGAAGGCCAAGGTGGGATTGTCGGCCAATAAAGTTATGGCGACTGTTTTTTGGGATGCACGCGGGATAATCCACATTGACTACCTTCAAAAGGGAAGAACAATCAATGGGGAATATTATGCCAACTTATTGGACCGATTCAATGACGATTTAAAAAGAAACCGACCTCATTTGGCCAAGAAAAAAGTTCTTTTCCACCAAGACAATGCAAGGGTGCACACATGTGCAGTTGCCATGGCCAAAATCCATGAATTGAGCTATGAATTGCTCCCTCATCCGCCCTATTCTCCAGATTTGGCTCCGAGCGACTACTTCTTGTTCCCAAACCTGAAGAAATGGCTTGGTGGAAAAAGATTTGACTCCAATAATGAAGTCATCTCGCAAACAAAGGCCTATTTTGACGACCTCGACAAATCATATTTTTTGGAAGGGATAAAAAAATTGGAGAAGCGTTGGACAAAGTGTATAGAGCTCAAGGGAGACTACGTTGAAAAATAAAATATATTTTTAATAAAAAAATCTGTCTTTTATTGCAAAAGTCACGGACTTATTGACCCGCCCTCGTATATACAGGGTGAAAATGTAAATTTTTGTCGGTCCCGGTTGCTTCAACCGATAGATCATATCCGAGGCCTTTAGATGATCTAAACACTCCGACATCAGGCTTGACAGTAGTCACGTGTAAGTTAGTACTTACTTAGGGTGGAAACTATAGGTGATCTCGGTTAAATAGTTTTGAACTATACAATATATTGAAAAATGTATTACTTATTATAAAATTTACAAGTCATATGAAATAGCAAAACTTTCTAAATTCGCATAAGTATTCTTGTTCATTTATTATTATTACTAACAGGAACCAAGTTACTATGTAGCATTAAAATATTAGTTGACATGTGTCATCAAAATTGAAGTGTGCACAAATTGTCAGATAAAAACCGGATATAACAAGCTATATCGAGATGTGTTTGCTTAGTCTATCAAATGACCTTTTGAACTAAGTTCACGAGTTGGATTTATCATTTAAATTAGGTGTCCAACTAAGTCATCAGCGACAGATCCTATCTGTTATTTATATATCCTATTGTAATAATACTAATGATGTATTATTTTGGTGGCGTAATTAAATAATCTGTCCTTTTTCTTTTTGCAGTGAAGAACAGAGATCTAAGAGGTTGTACGGAGATATTGAGAAACTGCGAAGTTCTCGGGATAAGTCTTACCTCTGATCAACAAAGTAGGTATATCAGAATGTTAATAAATGGCCAAGATGATGTGAGAACACACCCTAAACTTATTTCAAAGGACTTCAAACTGAAATTCTAGGTTCTAAGGATGTAAAGTATTATTGTATTGTAATATTTGTATATAGTTTGTATTAAAAATAATTTCTTAAAATTGATAGGTTTTATCTTTTCTTTCTAGTTAGACTATACAACAGAGGGCGCAATGTCTTGCTAGTTTTGTAGAGATTTTGACTGGTATTGCAGTGGTCAAATATCTTTCTTCAATGTTTATTGTATCCAAGAAATTAAATGACTTCATTAAATGAACACAAAAAGTTGGGTTGGCGACTAATTTACTTAAACTTACTAACACAAAAGCTTCGATCAACAATACACAACTAGACTTCGGGTCACGTACAAAATCAAAGCTAAATACTGTCCGCGTGAATTACGTGTGACAGCTTATTTTGTTTACTACCGAACTGAAACAAAAGTTTTAAAACAGTTCGAAGTTCAACCTAATTACAACCATGACACCTAGAAATAAAGTAGCAAATCTTATGAATAAAATAAGAGCTCACTTTTCAAATGAGGCGTTATTCACCGAGACGTATTTTTTGCGCCGACCCGACATCTAGTTGTGTATTGTTGATCGAATCACAAAAGTAATAAAATATTAGATACCAAAATTGATCAAGATATTTGACCAATAGAAGCTATCACACCACCAATGCGAAGTTTGTCACATTCTGTCAACATTCCTGTCAATATGTCACTTTACATCAGTAGCGTGTGACAGAGACAACGCTCTACAAAACCGCCACAAACTCTTTCTATCCCCTTCTAAAAGCCAAAGAGCAAGACATTTAGCCCACTGTTTTACTCTTAGTACCTAGTTACCTACATAATAGTTCCTACGTAGCGATATTTTGGTAGTTGCTTCCTGTAGTGTAGACGATAAGGCATTATAAACAAAGTTTATCTTTGGTCTTCTCAATTAATTAGGTTTCGGTATATAATAGACTAGCAGCGCCCTGCGGTTTGACTCGCGTTGTGCCCGTTCCTGGGGGAAACTTGGGATAAAACATAGCCTATAACCTTCCCGTTGAATGTGGTTATCAATTACAAAAAATATTATTCAAATCGTATTGGTCGTTTCTGAGATTACCGCGTTCAAACAAAAAAACAACTTTATTAAAGTTGGAGTCTTTTCTTTCCGCGATGTGCCCGTTCCCGTAGGAATTTCGAGATGAAAAATAGCTTATAGCCTTCCTCGATAAGTGGACTATCCAACACTGAAAGAATTTTTCAAATCGGACCAGTAGTTCCTGAGATTAGCGCATTCAAACAAACTCTGTATCTTTATAATATTAGTATGCGTGCACAATATGCCAAGTAAACTACAATGCGTTATTGCTACGCTGTAATCGAGTAATTCAATGGAATTTTCATTTGTTTGCCGCATCTAGATAAAAATGTCAAATTATGATGAAATTATCAATGTTCTCCATCTTAATACAAATAAGTTATTTACTTACTGTCACCTTGGTGATGTCTGAAGGTAAACAAAAGTAGGTACGGACAAACAAATCGAAAATAATTCTACGTAACTCGTAAAACGGAATTTCAATTCATTACAAGTACCTACTAACTGTTACCAATCGAGCAATCATGGTTCCAGCTGATGATTAAACTCGTGTGACCTCTAATGGTTTATATCTATATCTTTTTCAGTTTTTAAATAACCTAAATCAGCTTTAAAGTAGTTTTAGTAAGAGCAATAACCTCTTAAGTCCCGTAACATTAACCGATCAGTAAAGGTGAGTGGGAGTGGCAGTGAGAGTGGCAGATTACAGTGACGTTTTTCGGACACCTATTTATTTGAGCTTTAATGAGCTCTACAGTTTGAGACGTTTCATGAATTTTTGAAATATTAGACGATCGTTTCATGAATTTTAATGAACAAAAAAATTTGCCTTTGCCCTGCAGTGGGATGTGGGACAGTAACGGCTGATAACAATAAGCTGTAATTATGTAGCTGTAGGTTGTGCCTTAAATATATCTTAGACAATGATTTTATATTGCTAATAATACATACCCGGACATACCCGGCAAAATATTTTAACCCTGTTAACTTAGATTTTAGATTGGATTAAAATTACCTTCTTGTCAAATGTCAGAATGTGACATCATGGCGTTTAGGACCCCTCGTGGTAGTTGATGGTAAATAAAATAGATGAACAATTCTTCGAATCCTAAGAGTAGATCTTCGTATCCCGTGCAGTTTGATTATACTATACATACATCCTGTAGTATTTAAAAAAACAAGCGATATAAAAATAGAAATCTTAATTTATTGAGATTTTTGGATAATTTGTACCTATAATAATAATAACAGTTAATCTTAAAACTAACTAAACTATTTAAATTAATTATTTTAAAACGAGGTGATCTCATTCTCTTTTGGTTTCGTCTCTTTTTGGTCTTCTTCCGCTTCTTTTTTGCGAAGAAAGTGAAGTACTCTGTGGGAAAACAGAAGAAAAAAAATTAGTCATAATAAAATCACTACATAGTAAAAATAAAGTCGTCTCTGTTTCGTGTCTGTTTGTCTGTATGCTTAAATCTTTAAAATTACGCAACGGATTTTGATGCGGTTTTTTGTAATAGGTAGAGTGATTCAAGAGGAAGGTTTTTATGTAAAAAAATTCCCGAAATTCCCACGGGAACGGGCACAACGCGGGTAAAACCGCGGGGCGCTGCTAGTAATATATGTATTGGTTTCATATGTTAAGGCGAATACTATACATATGGAATTGAAATTACGTTTACGGATATAACTTCGCTTTAGAATTTTCTGTGACCACGGCATGATCACCACGGGGGTTGGTAAGGGGCCGAAACGTCAGATAAAACAGTTAAATAAAAACTTAATGTATTCGCAAACGTTATTTCTATTGTAAATCTTAGTTATAAGTAGTCAAAAGTACCCTCGATTTCAATCACCTGAGTAGATAATATGTGACCTTACTTAAACAACAATCGGCTCGCTAAAATATATTTTAAATGCATTTTGTGTGTTCATAATTTGAGCTCAAACGGTTCACGTTTATTGGTTCAAAATGCAGCTCCAAGATTTACTATAATAATAATATAATATAGTTACCCGGACACTAAGTAAGTATAAACTAGTTATAACTCGGTATCCTAAGCAAATCCTGTGTAGGAATTCACAGTATGTACCCAACATGTACCCAAGTACCTACAATGCCCATTATACATTATAGAGAAACTAGCAGCTAACTAGCCCGCGGTATTACCCGCGTTGTGCCCGGTCCCGTGGGAATTTCGGTATTTTTTATACATATAAACCTTCCTCTTGAATAACTATCTAATAAAAAAACCGCGTCAAAATCTGTTGCGTAGTTTTAAAGATCTAAGCATATAGGGACAGACAGACAACGGAAAGCGACTTTGTTTTATACTATGTAGTGATATTCCATGCATACATACAAGTTTGTAATGTCTACTTTGTTACTTCATCAACATCATAGGTTAATGTTTATTTAAATAGTCATTAAAATAATATAAACCAGAAAAACCTTATTTATAGACATCTACACCTAACGCCTCGGTGGTTTAGTGGTATGTGCACTTGCCTGCCAAGACTGAGGTCACGGGTTCAATTCCCAGGAGCGCAAATTATATGTTTCCTACTTTTCATAAATGGTTTGGGTTAGAGATCACCAACCCGCATTAGGCAAGCGTGGTGAGCCCCGCGGTTTTACCCGCGTTGTGCCTGTTCCCGTGGGAATTTCGAGATTTTTTATTCTTATAAGTATTCCTCTTGAATCACTCTATATATTTAAAACCGCGTCAAAGTCCGTTGCGTAGTTTGAAAGATCTAAGCATACATAGGGACAGACAGACAGCGGAAAGCGACTTTGTTATATACTCGTACTAGGTATGTAGTTAGTGATTAGTATATATGTATGAAACTGATTTGCCAACCAACAACCAGGTACCTTCATTACTAGTGTTCTATTATCAATTGTGCCTTACCAGTACTATGTGTTTTCTATTTGCAATTCCAATACGAATGTCATAATCGAAATCACCATTCTATTCTTCTAAGAAGGCGTTGTAAGGTCGTCTATATAGAAATATATTTTAAAAATAAAAATGAAATGTTATCAAGGTCTCGAATACCATTAGAAATCGTTTTCAAGTAAATTGGGTGTAATAAGGGCGTTCTCGACTTGACCGCAAGGCCTTTTTTTGCTAATGTCGAAATGAGCTGTCGGTCTTTACGTGAAAGCATTCGATTGGTTTTTATTTACTCGTGTTTATTGTTAGACTTGTATTTACGAGTATTTTTGTAATGTTGTCTTCTATTTGTAGTAAGTAAGTAATAATTCATAAGATTATACATAATATAAAGTATTTATGTGTGTATATGTAGTAGTATCAGTTATCTTATTTTTGGTCTAATTAGCCATGAGTGAATTTGTCCGGGTATATTCATGACGAGCAGCGCCCCGCAGTTTTACCCGCGTTGTACCCGTTCCCGTGGGAATTCCAGGAATAAAAGTAGCCTATAACCTTCCCGTTGAGTGTGGCTATCCATTACAAACATATTTTTTCAAATTGGACCAGTAGTTCCCGAGATTAGCGCGTTCAAACAAACAAACTCTGCAGCTTTATAATATTTGTATAGATTCGGATTTGAATCTGAGTGGTACTTGATAAGATTAGAATTGGGTAAGTAAGTATAGGTTACTAACCTCTAAACAATTAGATTAGGAACTCAAAAATACAGATTGAGAATCTCTAAAGTATTACGTAATATTGTATACAAGTGCTATTATTTTCTTTAGCAAGCGTTCTTTAAAATGTTGAATATTATACACTTGCATAGAAAACTTAGACATTTACATTTTCTGAACAATACGCGAAAGACCGTATCAAAATGATTTGCGTACTAAAAAGATGGTATGACAACCACAGTAAAGCGTATTGTTAAATACTGTATTTCATCTATTCTAATACACCTCTCGCCTCGGTAGTCTAGAGCATTCTCGGACTGTGGTCTCGGTTTCAATCTATACTAATATTATAAAGCTGAAGAGTTTGTTTTGTTTGTTTGTTTAAACGCGCTAATCTCAGAAACTACTGAACCGATTTGAATAATTCTTTTACTGTTAGATAGTCTATTTATCGAGGAAGGCTATAGGCTACATTTTATCCCGGATTTCCTACGGGAACGGGCACAACGCGGGTAAAACCGCGGGGCGCTGCTAGTTCCCAGATAAAGCATAGCATGATTCCAATACTTTTGAAATGCAGATCAGGCAAGCGTGGTGACTACGCCCAATCATACGAACTGTAACTACTGATATCCTTAGTGAGATCAATTTGCCCAGCAGTGGGACATTGCAGGCTCATTTTTTAATCTTCTTCATCGAGTGGATGGCCAACCTGACCAATCCTGGTGTCAGAGTTATTGAGCCGCCAAAGGCCTCTGACATGGCTCAAGTAACGACTACTATCCGTAGAAAGTAACCGGGACCGACGGCTTAACGTGCCCTCCGAAGCACGGAATCGTCTTACTTTTCGAGCAATCAGGTGATTCCGCCTGCAATGCTCTAACCAAACTGAGGAAAGTCTCACAAAAAGATTTTGGAAAGATATCCCCACCGGGAATCGAACCCGGAACCTCCGGGTCGTGAGCCGGGCGCTCAAACCACAAGACCACGGTGGCTGTTTATGTAATTTTTTTATTAATACATATATAACGCTTTGGTCACTTTGATGGTGTGACGGCACATGCACTAGCATGCCGCTTGCATTACTAGTTTTTAAACACGGTCCAGGTTGATATCACCAACCCGCAGTAAAAGCGTGGTGATTATTTTATTACGTCGAATAATTCTTTGTGTTCTAATATCTTCAGTGACCTTTAGGATCTTTGCCCTTAAGAGATTACAAGCTTATACTATATTAAAATTTTTGCTAATACACGTAACAATTCATCAATATACCTATTCGTATTATCATGGATCAACATATACATTAATAACTAGCAGCGCCCCATGGTTTTACTCGTTTTGTGACCGTTCTTATGATAATGAAAAATAGCCTACAATCTTCCCATTGAATGTGGCTATCTTTGACAGAAAGAATTATTCGAATCGGACTGGTAATTCTTGAGATTAGCTCGAACATACAAATAAACAAATATTTTACTACTGTATAAAATTTGTATAAAATATACAATGAATGGTATTATTCATTTCATCCATGGTATTATTAAATTTGTTTGTAGCAACAATGAGTCATCTTATTGTGTATTATCTTTGAACTTATAAATAAATAGTTTTCTTATTTGAAACAAAGAATTTCCTGTTTACACCCTATTGTTATTATTTACACTATATCTTATTATTTAAACGACAATCGATTTGATTAGATTGTTTGGTTATAGTAGGGGAGCCCAAGTGGGGATATAATATTATCTTGGTTTGGTTGGATGACAATGCCTGTTCACTTGGAACCTATCCTCATCGGGTCATCAAGAAAACGGCAAAGCCGATTTTTAGTCGATTTCAAAGAACGATGTTCTATTCGGATGTTTTTTATTAGCTAAAGAGTTTCTTTGATCGCGTTAATCTTTGGAAGTCGGGTTTTCAAAACTCCTTTTTTGTTCTATACAAATTTATTTGACAAGCCCGTTGGCACAATGGCAGTGAGAGCGCTTACTGTGTTGGGAGTTGCGGGTTCGATTCCCGCCCGGAGTCAACAATATGTGAAGACATAGTTGTTGGCGACGAGGTCTGGGTGTCAATTATATATCCTTATAAAGTATTTGTGTATGTATATGTAGTAGTATCAGTTAGTTAGATCCATATTACAAGCTTAGAGCTTAGTTTGGGTCTAATATTAACCGTGTGTGAATTCGCCCGGGTATATTCATTCCGAAAGATCCCATTTTTCATCGAAGGTCAAATTATTTTTTTATAAGTCTGCTAGTGTTACGAGTGGCGGTTCCACCCGCGGTCTAATAGATGGCACTAGTGTAAAAAATCTTTAGGTCTTGCTTAGGTAATTTTTTCAGATTTAGTGGGGTCGCGCTCAAACATTCTTTGATCATGAAAAAATATCTGTAAAATTTGTATAGATTAGGTGATCTTCAGTGAGATGAGAGTTCTTTGCCCAGCAGTGAGACATTACAGGTTAATAACTACTGCTATTTACTTAGCATAGCAATAATTAGTAACATGATATATCAGCCTCTTGTTAAAAAACTATACTAGTCTTAAATAGATAGGCTACCTAGAAAAACACTAGGAGAAAAAACCCGAATAACATTATACTGTCTGCACTTAGCTCTTTCATTTCTAGCCAATCCCTTGTCTGTCTTAGTCTGTACGATAACCTAAGCCTTGGAACCCATTAATATGAATATAATTACTAACGTGCTTGTTTACTTACGAGTACAAGTCAGCAAGTGAGATATTCACGTGAATTACATTTTATAATAATGATGTTATGTAAAATGGTTTAAGTAGTTTGCTATAATTGCGTATGATTATCGCTTCATTCTACTAGTTAGTTAGTTATTAAGTGTATGCTTGAAAAGCATTTTTTCTTAAGTACGAGTATTCCTATCGTATTAACTTTTATAAGTATATTAATAAATTCGGATCCCTTACTTTATAGCTCGTGATTTAACCTGATATTCAATTTAGTTTTTAATGGGCTCGATTTTTATAAAGTTTTCAATTAGTTCGTTTGTTAATGAAGGGCAAATCTTGGAACTGAACTTTGAACCTAATGCGGGTCATACGTATGTACGTTTATCATGCACACCCATAGCCATACACCGTCAAGTTTATTGGCCGCGGCATCAAGTCCGATGCAAACTTTACGGTGAACTAGATCGTCTATAGCCGGCATTACTGTTAAAATTACACATAGTCATTTATCTTGTCAAAATTAACATAATTTTATCTTTATCTAAAAGTTGTTATAAAATCAAATATATCATGACCAGTATCTAACTATTATTATCATTTTGATTGTGGCAACATTTATCCCTCTTTTTTCTACTAAATAGACATGTTTCAATGGGTGTATATCTACCACGTACAAAAACCGCTTCACTACATAGTATAAAATAAAGTCGTCTCTTTTTCGTGTCTGTCACACTGTTTGTCTGTCTGTATGCTTAAATCTTTAAAATTACGCAACGGATTTTGATGCGGTTTTTTGTAATAGGTAGAGTGATTCAAGAGGAAGGTTTTTATGTAAAAAAAATCCCGAAATTCCCACGGGAACGGGCACAACGCGGGTAAAACCGCGGGGCGCTGCTAGTTATTCATAAACGAAATTTAACTTAAATGTCTTAAAGTGTTGTGTCTCTTTCGCTCTTTGGCAAATAGCGTGTCGGAAAGGGACAAACCATTAAAATATGATAGCTAAAGTGCTGTTAAGCGTTTATAAGGCCCAAAGTGTATACCTATTACTTCCCTATGACTACTCACATTAACAAGGTGGACGGATGTAGTGTCCAAAGACATGGCTGAGTGCAAGATTGCCGATGACGACGTCGACGAAAGAGCGAAGTGGAGGAGAAAAATAAGGAAGGCTGACCCCACCACCATGTGGGACACATAGCCAGGAAGAGAGAGAGAATACTCACATTAATATGGCTATAGCTGGTACTGCGAGCAGAGAGCTGATGAGATAAAACGCCCCCGGCAGTGTAGACAGTGTTCTGTTATACACGGCGCTATATAGTGGTGAATATATCGCCGGCACCAGGGCTTCTGATATGCTTATAAGAGAGCTGGTTTTACCTGTTGACAGAAATAAATTGGACTTAGAAAGGAATAATATATAATATAAGTTGTTAACCTTTTTAATGATCTAGGTGTGGTTTATGGAATATTTCTAGAATCTACAAATAAAATCGTGATGATTAAGTATTCCAATCTAATATATTAAATTCTCGTGTCACGGGGTGCGTGGTTGAACTCCTCTGAAACGGCTCGACCGATTCTCTAATACCTACCTATATAAAATTCTCGTGTCACGGGGTGCGTGGTTGAACTCCTCTTAAACGGCTCGACCGATTTTCATGAAATTTTGTGTACATATCGGGTAGGCCTGAAAATCGGACAACATCTATTTTTCATCCCGAAATTCCCGCGGGAACGGGTACAAAGCGGGTGAAACCGCGGGGCGCAGCTAGTTTGTATATAATATACAAAGTAGTCTTAGGGTCGGTTGTTTCAAACGGTTGGTAACATACGTTCGTTAAAAAGTTTACAATACGCTGAAAATATATGTTAAATACAAAACGTAGTTTCATAACTTAATTTGCAATCTGTTAAAGTTATTCAAGTTGCCAGTAGAAAGCCACGAATTTTCATTTTCTTGCGTTCGTGAGACTGACATTTCGTGTTAACGTTAACTGATCCGTGAGCGTAATCATTAACAACCCGCCCTTACTGTCTGTGTCTGAGTCACAAAATCAAAAGTATTTTATAAAAACTCTACGTCTTACTACGTCTCGGTGGTCTAGTGGCACACTCGCCTGTCAAGACTGAGTTACCGGGTTCAATTCCCGGGTCGAGCGAAAAAAAACATGTTTCCTACTTTTATATAATAAAACGTAGCTCGGGTTGAGATCACCAACCCGCATTTGGCAAGCGTGGTACCTATTCTCCTCACTGTACTGATATCTTCAGCGAGATGAGAGGCCTTTGCCCAGCAGTGGGACATTACAGGCTTACGTTACTCTACTACGTCTAGCTGATATGTGTAGTAGTTAGTTGTAGTTATAGTAGTTAGTAGTAGGTACGCTAGGTATGTAAGTAGTAACCAGAAGTGTCACAAAATAAATAGTACTGTAGTGTCATTTTTAATCCGCCTTAGGGTCTAATCAGTTAACTACAGATATAATGTAGGCACAGCACATGTTGTATACTTTGTATGTACTTAGAAACTGTCACACACGTGCTCCCATATTACGCTAGTACATCATCACTACATAGTATAAAACAAAGTCGCTATTTTTGTATGTTTGTTTGTCTGTTTGTCTGTATGCTTAAATCTTTAAAATTACGCAACGGATTTTGATGCGGTTTTTTGTAAGGTAAGAATAGGTAGAGTGATTCAAGAGGAAGATTTTTATGTATAAAAAATCCCGATATTCCCACGGGAACGGGCACAACGCGGGTAAAACCGCGGGGCGCTGCTAGTACTCGTATATAATCTATACTAGTCTATACTAATATTATGAAGAGGTAAAATTTTTGTAAATGCCACATTCAACGGGAAGGTTATAGGCTATTTTTCATCCCGAAATTCCAACGGGAACGGGTACGACGCGGGTAAAACCGCGGAGCGCTGCTAGTGTGTACATGTAGCTATTTGTTGTCCCTTCCTGGGAATTGCAACGGTTTACTATGTAGCTGGACTTAGATGATAACTATTTGTTCTGGACTCTGGAGTAATTTATTGTCAGTTGTTTTGTTAGAGATATAACGTTAAGAGATACTCTAACTTGAAAGTCAGTTTTTATGAGAAGTAATAGTTACTTTCTTTGGGAATTGCTGAAAAATGGAAGTATTTTGTAAGCATATTTTTTCATATATCACTATCACTACATAGTATAGTATAAAACAAAGTCGCTTTCCGCTGTCTGTCTGTCCCTATGTATACTTAGATCTTTTATAGTACGCAACGGATTTTGACGCGGCTTTTTTAAACATATAGGTAGATGTTTTTGAATACAATAGATGATTCAAGTATGTAGAAGGTTTATACGTATAAAAATTCCCAAAATTCCCACGGAAACGGGCACACGGCGGGTAAAACCGCGGCCGCTGCTAGTACAGGAATAATTAAGCTCAATTAACAAACACAAACACAAAAACATCTGATCTAGCCAATATCTATACTTGTTTTATAAAGAGGAAGATTTAGGAAGACTTACTTATTTGAACGGAAAAAAAAAAAATTTCATATTTTACTGCCACTAAAGATTTATTATCATGTAATCCTGTAATCTCCCACTGCTGGGCAAAGGCCTCTCATCTCACCGAAGATATCAGCACAGTGAACCAGATTAGGCGTAATCAAAGATGTCAAGAAACAAATTTTCCATACCGATAAAACTACACGTGTTGCCAACGAAATAATGATTCCTTTACAGTAATTACTAATTAATGTAATATCCGTAAAGTTAATTAATTATAATAAATCAAACAATGGCGTAAAATCACTAACAATATGTACTTATATTATTTACGGTTAAATGTATTTGTTACAGTATTAAAAATATATGTTAAATTTACTAATGAACCCGGTGAATTGGTTGAGCCTGGGTGTGACGTATTGATTAGATTTATACTGAAATCGATATAAAATGTGAAGTAGCCCTTTATTTTTAAAGTAATGTAATCGATAATGTACTTAAAGCGGCCCTTTCAAAGTAATTAAGGGTTGGTTAAAATTAGAAATGTGCATTGGAAATTGCATTGCAATTTGATGATATGAAAGGCCAGCAGTAGGACAATTATTGTAAGCTTATCCATGGTAATACTAGTTGTATCCCGCTGTTTCAGCCGCAGCGCTTCCCGTTCCCGTGGGAATTTCGAGATTTAAATTACATAATTTCATATATAAAAAACTTCTCCTGACAATAAGGAACACATAAAAAAAGAACCATACAATTTGGTGCAGTCGTTCTGAAGTTAGGCGCTTAGCAATAAATTCAGCGATTCATTTTTATATTATAGTTATACTAGCAGCGCCCCGCGGTTTTACCCGCGTTGTGCCCGTTCCCGTGGGAATTTCGGGAATTTCTTTACATAAAAACCTTCCTCTTGAATCACTCTACCTATTACAAAAAACCGCATCAAAATCCGTTGCGTAATTTTAAAGATTTAAGCATACAGACAAATAGACAAACAGACACGAAACAGAGACGACTTTATTTTATACTACATATGTAGTGATAAATCTTTTTAATTTTTTTTATATAACTGTGTAGAGTTATATTTTTTGTTTGTTTATTTGTTAGAACTCGCTAATCTTAGGAACTACCAGTCTGATTTTAATAATTATTTTTGTATTAGATAGCTTCAAGAGGAGAGTCCCACCCATGATACTTTTCATGACGAAATTGCAGATACAGTTATTATAGTAATGCAACATTTTTACGAGTTCGTGCGAATCCAATCCCCTTTAGTCCAATATCTAAAGTAAACATTCGGCGCTATCCTATCAAGTTCATTTGAGGTCATTCAAATAATCAAGTGTGCTTAGTACAAACGTAATTCGGTGACCTAATAAATTAATGAGATTACACTGTATACCTAGTTTGTATGTAAAATATACCCACGATAGATTGTATAAATATACCTTTGTAAAGTATTTGTTGAGCAATTATTATGTAATATTAATAAGACACGGTTCCAGTGTTGAGGGTCAAGGAAAGTTAAAAGGTCAAAGATTTGTAAAAAGATTTTCTTGAAATGATTAAAAATTTAAAACATAAGTATAACAGTTCATTGAGATTTCTCTTGAAAATATCGGGAAATTTTGGGTGAATTTATAAACTATGATTTGAATTTTGGAAAAATTTACGGAACATCGGCAAGGACAAACTTTACGAGTCTATTATTATTCAAATTGTATTGGTAGTTTCCGAGACTAGCGCGTTCAAACAAAAAAAAACCTAAGGTTTATTATATTAAAGTACTAGCAGCGCCCCGCGGTTTTATCCGCGTTGTACCCGTTCCCGTGGGAATTTCGGGAATTTTTTATATAAAAACCTTCCTCTTGAATCACTCTACCTATTACAAAAAACCGCATCAAAATCCGTTGCGTAATTTTAAAGATTTAAGCATACAGACAAACAGACACGAAACAGAGACGACTTTATTTTATACTATGTAGTGATAGTGATAGACATTTATACTAATATTATAAAGAGGTAAAATTTGTAAGTTTGTTTGTTTGTTTGTATGTTCGCGGTAATCTCAGGAATTATCAGTCCAATTTGAATAAGTGTTATTGTAATAGATAGCCACATTCAACGGGAATGTTATAGGCTATTTTGCATCCCGAATTTCCCACGGGAACACGCACAACATGGGTAAAACCGCGGGGCGCTGCTAGTACCTATATAATATTATGAATGACTAAATATCAACCATTGATTTGACCATTGAGTATTATTATATAACAATCACAATTTCAGTACACAATAGTTGTAATAACTTAGGTTACATAAATAAAGAAATAAAAAGTAACATGTGAACAATATATTATAAAAATAATAAAATAATACTATAAAAAATGCATGTACCTAAAGATTATAGGCATTACCTTAAATTAATATGAACCAAATAAGCAGGTTTGTCCTTACTCCAAATTATTATCAAGGAGGGTACACACTTATAAGTAGTTATGACTCTGAATTCGTTAAGCGAATGCAATTCACCTTCAAATCAAACGGATCATGTTCTGTTGTTTTTCCGCGTTTCATTTTGCATCTTTCTATCAAAACGTAATTTTAGGTTTAGGCCCATCTCGTAGCCAGATTTGGTAGCTAGCTTCCAAATGGGAGAAATAATCCCGATTCGAAGCTGGCTACGAAATAGGAATTCGAAAGTCCAAGATTTAGGATTTTAACTAGTAAAAAAAAAAATAACCCTAACCTACCGAATAGATCGTTCCCATTTAGTAGCTAGCTACAAGATGGGAAAACACTTTTCTCATTTCGTAGCTAGCTACCAAATCTGGCTACGAGATGGGCCTAACCTTAATTTTAAAATGTTGACAACAACCAATTTCCTACGGTTTTACTTACAATTGGGGTAAAAAGTAAATGCCCCACTAGACAAAAGCATCTCCTAAACTCGTTTGCCCACGCCGTTTTTGTAATTAACAATTATTAGTTACTAGCAGCGCCCCGCGGTTTTACCCGCGTTGTGCCCGTTCCCGTGGGAATTTCGGGATTTTTTTTTACATAAAAACCTTCCTCTTGAATCACTCTACCTACTACAAAAAACCGCATCAAAATCCGTTGCGTAATTTTAAAGATTTAAGCATACAGACAAACAAACAGACAAAAATAGCGACTTTGTTTTATACTATGTAGTGATTTGTTACATCAAACTCCTGTAAGTTATGAAAACCATCTTAAAACAAATATTTAAATCTATACTAATATTATAAACCTGCAGAGTTTGTTTGATTGTTTGAACGCGTTAATCTCAGGAACTATAACAGGTCTGATTAAAAAAAATCTTGTGAAGCCTGAGAAGAAGAACATTCAACGGGAAGGTGACAAGCTACATTTCATCCCGAAATTCCTACGGGAACGGGCACAACGCGGGTATAAGCGAACTTCCAGAGGTGTTAAATCTAAATTAGACTTGGTTTTTGGTGTACCAAAATTTCCAAATGATTTAAATTGTGTCATTGTTTGACACAATTTAAATTTGACAACGTTGCTTATCAAATGACATAATTAAAATATAAATAAAATTAAAGTCTTATCCAAATAGTATTATCACGATACTCTTTGACCTAAATTTGTGTAGACCCTTGAATTGTATAATTCTGTATACACATTTACCGTTCTATATTGTTGACATCGTATCACGGCATATTTACATGACGCTATCTGTAGACACGTGTTCTTCATACTATAAACAAACCGAATGTATCGATTACTTGGTTATTCTTTTGTCTATGATAGATGTAATTTAAAAATATATAAATGAGTACGTAATGTCTCGATTGAACTGAGAATTTGAGAAATAAATGAAAATAATTAGGTGGTGATAGATTTTCTGTCGAAGCCAGTGTTGGCGAATTAAATCATTCGAATTAACTAGTATGATAAAGTTACTTTGAATAGGATAGTGGCCAACCCTGGTTTCGGTGTTTTAGACCGCCTAAAGGCGTCTGACATGGTCTCATTAGTATGATGTTGCAGTGTGAGTATGATGCGTAGAGTATTGGTCAAAATCAGTTGAATGGTAATCTTTAATCATGGCAATCCTGCTCCTCCTAACCCTCCAAGTTTGCTACTGCTACCTACTGCCAACTTATAGTTTCTAATTAACCCAATTTTCAAACGATAGATATGGTATCATAAGTATAAAATATTGCATATTATCACTACATATTATAAAACAAAGTCCTCGGCCGCGTCTGTCCGTCTGTCTGTTCGTGATAAACTCGAATACTACTGCAGGGTTTAAAATAGATAGAGTGATTCAAGAGGAAGGTTTATATGTATAAAAATTCCCGAAATTCCAACGGGAGCGGGCACAACGCGGGTAAAACCGCGGGGTGCTGCTAGTTTGATATAAAAAGTAGACGGTCAAATGGTTATCAGCGGCGAGCGGCGCGGCGCGTAACAAGGCATCGTTCATTTCAAACTTCGGTGAATCGTGTTCGACAAAATGAGCTTCGGTCAAACGCACTTCGAGAAAAAGGCAACGCGTTATATGTCTATGTTATTTAGTTCTATAATTTAAATCCTGATTTTATTGTGTTAGATACAATAAGAACTTATACAAATAATATAAACGGAGGATAAAATAAATGGAGATTGTAACCCATTGTTCATTTAGTACGGTGCAGATGAATCACTAAAAGTAGTTACCAATGTAGTCACAAAACCTAATGGTATTCATTATTTTCCTTGTAATTGTTCCAAATTCGATCAGCTGTGTTTCTAACGGGGTACCTAAACTCTTGTTTAGAGACACAACCGATTTCAGTGAATTTTACGAATGTATGGGCCCGTTTCGGAACCAACCCCTTACAAAAAAGTGCTTTAAAAATCTAAGCATATATTTACGGGTTAAGCTCGAACATAATTTACTTCTTTATCTATACTGACTTATATATCAACGCACAGCCAAATTTACTACACCTAGAACTTGAAATTTGGTACAGGAGTTCCTTTCATGATGAAAGTGAGTACTAAGAAAAGATTTTGAGATATTCAACCCCTAACAGGAGGTGGCCCTTTCATCCGAAGCGAAGCAAGTGCGGGCCTAGTAAAAATATACACTTCTGCTCCATTTTTAAAATACTTGGGTTAAAAATACTCAAGAATTGTATTTCATCGATGTTTATTCAATTTATTTTGGAACTGTAATTGGTAGTAGACGGCTATTAGCCAACGTTAGCGGACAATTTAGATTAGTGAAGCAAAACGTTGACTAATTCATGTAATAGAAGATAATTTTATCGTTCCAACGAACGTTTAGATAGGTACATATTTAGTGCCTACTTCCACTTTGGAAATATCTGTTAGGTGCCCGTGATTGAGTACTATATAAAAATACTCAATAATAACAAATCATACTGTGATTAGAAAAAAAAAACTGATTCCCACAAAAAACTAATTTCCGTTAATAGTTCTTATTTAAATTGCGAAAGTTTAAAAATCAAAAATAGTATAAGTATTAATTAGCTTGTAATCTCCGACTGCTGAGCAAAGATCTTTCATCTCACTGAAGATAACAGTACAACGAGAATTAGGCGTAATCGCCACACTTGCCTAAAGCAGATTCGAGATCTCATCTAGTGCCATGTTTGAAATGATACTAAAGTTTAATCTTTCCAGATATATCTGACAAACTTACCAGCTGCTTATATCTTACAAGTTTACCAGTTATTTCTTACAAAAGAAAAAAAAATAAAAATATAGTAGGTATATGAAAAACTTACCAATCTCATCACTATTAACAAGCTTAGTCGCTATAGACCGGAGACAGCTGGCTCCTGCTGAGCTGAATATATCCAGCAAAGGTCCAAGGAAGTAGATCTGAGATGTAGGAGCGAGACCATAGGCCACACTGCCAGCTATCCTACTGATGCAGGCGATAACAGCTAGGGTAATATCATCCATCTTCCACCGTTTGGTAAATACGTATATGGTTATGAAGGAACCTGTAAGAAAAGCTGATGTTAATGGTCTATAAAAAGACTTTGCTAATCTGTAGGAAAGATTTATGTTAATATCAATTCTATTGGTAGACTATGTAAGTTTTAGTTAGATGTCAATCAATGTCTTACGCCCGTTTTCAGAGACGTCAAAATGCTTCCTTAGTAAAGACATTGTGAGTGAATTTGACATGAGAAATTAAGTCAATTAGATAAGAGTCCATTTAATGGACTTCGCTGAGTAAGGGAGGAAGTATGATTGGTGGAAATCAAACAGAACATAGCTTGCAAAGAAGCTCTTAAAAAGGTGTAATAGAGGTAGTCAATAGACACGAAAAATAATTAAAATTAAACATCATCAAAGGAATATGCAGCAGATAATATACATAGTAATTTAAGTGTAAATCCAAATACTCAAAGACATAGTAAGAGAGATGTTTTAGTTCTTGAAAATATCTAAAGGGAACTTTGACTATAGTTGGTACAATATCCCCATGTGGATAGTCTTTATCTGCGCAGGCGTAAAAAAATAATTTTGAACCCAATAAAGTTCATAGCAGACATGAAAACTTCCTAAACTGTATAAATATAAATGAGGGTACTCATTGCAAAACAAAGCCTAACACAATATTTTATTTTATAAAAGTGCATCACTTGTACGGAATTCATAACAGTCTAACTAATAGTATTGATTTGGAAAGTTTTCTTGTTAGTCACTATTGTTGACATTTTTATTTCAATAAATATCACTTTATGATATTGTTCATTCAACAAAGGTTTGAAATGATGTGAATACAATGGTTTTATTAATAAATTTATCATCATAAGTTAAGAGCTAGGCTCTTGTCGGCGGGTCCGACTGAGTCGACATTACCTTCTATGATATTTATTACCTTCTTTTACAAATTAGGTTTAGTAGGTTTATAAATTTAGTGCATCAACATAACCATTTATGGGTACAAACTCAACAAAACATGCTATATTTAAATACGAGTTAATACTGTGTATCCATTGGATAAAAAATATAACCTTAATCATTCCACCCATCAACACTCTATTTACTAGCAGCTGCTTTTAATATCTAGCAGCACCCCGCGGTTTTACCCGCGTTATGCTAGTTCCCGTGGGAGTTGCGGGATGAAAAATAGCCTTTAACCTTTGCGTTGAATGTGGCTATCCATCACAATAAGAATTATTCAAATCGGATTGGTCGTTTCTGAGATTAAAGCGTTAAAAAATCAAACTATTCAGCTTTATAATATTGTAGTATATAGATCATGCATGTCTTGTCGCATTTTTTTTGTGTCGATTGTTCTATTTGATTCTAGATGATTCTGTTAATTAGCGAGACAAAATATTTTTAGCAAATTTCCGGTAGGTTTCGTTTATTCTTTGTTATTACTCTGAATGACTAATTAAGATCATAAATAATTTCAACGGATGTTTGCTAATCTTTTTACTCTGCGCACTTTGTTATGGACTTATTTTTATCTTGTATTTACATAAATTTTCCTTCGTCTAGTGATTTGGAATTGCTATTTAAAATGTCATTATCTTTTGTACATATTTTGGCAAGGACTTTTATTATATCTATTTTGTTTGTTATAGAATCATATGGGTTGAGAAAATTCCGGTGTAAACCTAATGTACTATCTCAAAGTTTGCACAATTTTAGTATAACTTATGTAGGCTTAAATAATATGTAAGAGAAAGATAAACTGTCCTTTACGGTCAGCAATACAAAATAAATTATATTAGGCTTTGTTTTGGCTGCTTATAGAAATGGCTTCACTACATAGTATAAAATAAAGTCGTCTCTTTTTCGTGTCTGTCTGTTTGTCTGTCTGTATGCTTAAATCTTTAAAATTACGCAACGGATTTTGATGCGGTTTTTTGTAATAGGTAGAGTGATTCAAGAGGAAGGTTTTTATGTCAAAAAATTCCCGAAATTCCCACGGGAACGGGCACAACGCGGGTAAAACCGCGGGGCGCTGCTAGTATTTCTATATTATCATGTTTAACTATGTAATACTAATCGCCTTATTCATAAAAGCTCTTTAACTAAAACACGTCCTAAAGTTTTTTGTCTCATTTGCTCTTTGGAAAATAGCGTATGTCGGAAAGGGACAAATTTGATAGATAAAATATTGTTAATAAGCATTTATGAATAAAGCCCAAAGTGTAATTAAAAGTATAGTCAGATTATGAAATCCCACTGCAGGACAAAGACCTCTCTTGCAGAAGATAAAGAATAGGATCGCAAAGTTACATCATAATACAAAAATCAACTGCAACATCAAAAGACGTCACGTGCTTCACGATATGTAACTCAAAAATTAATTAAGACCATTCATGCGTACAAACCAACATTACTTACCTAGAATTCCGATAAGAGCCGAGTAAGTGAGGAACAAACTGTAATCCACTTCAGTGAAATTAAACTTGTGTCTTGTGAACCATAATGTCATCTGCGTCTCACCTTAAGTCCAAACGAAACAGGTATTAGTACGTGGCTTCACCCTCTGTTGGTGATCTGGAAACATTTTAAGCCTCATAGGCTCTGTTCCTAGATCTTAGGGGATGTAATGGGTCTATCATTAAGGTTCAGGAAAACTGGGAATGAACGTTAGTCTTCTAACTTGAAACCTCTTAAACTTGAAACTAGTATTTTGCTCGTGATTCCCTTTTCTAATCCTCTTTTCTGGAGCCCTTCAAAATGAGACCATAACCGACCTTTTAGGTGCAGCTATCGTCCTATAATCATTGGGAGGAAAATCAGCTAACGCTATTAATATGTATATTTGGGAGGTGAAGTGCCCTTAATTTGGGACACTTGAAATAAAGATCTGGAAGGTGTTCTAAAAGTATAAATCTAGATATATTTCTGTAAGTATGAATGAAAAGATTCAGAACTCAAAAATAATAGGGCTACGTATTTCACAAAGACCAAATACTTTGCTCTCGACTTACATTCTCCCCTTGTAAAGCAATGGGGTAATCAAAAAGTATACAAAAAGAAATAAATTTTGGAAGAAAAAGGACAATGATTGATGCATGAGTGGAAATGAAAGATTGTTTAATCCTAGCACAAAACAAGGATATGCAATATGAGCTTGTGACCCTCCATGTCATATAAATTGTGGATATGTCTGTAGAAAATCTCTTTTAGCATTAGACTTAAGTAGATTTTTATCTAAAATTAAGATCTGAAATCATATGCCTTAATTTCTAATAATATGACGTGAACAGCATTAGGTATTACGGAGGATAATTGTGTTATTATAGAAAATACTTTAGGGTATTATCCGCCTGCACTTATTTAAGTACCTATCTTTTTTGTACGGAATTGTATTTTGATATTCATACTATAACCCAGTCTCACACTTTTTTTGTATTGACAACAATCTAATGTTAAGCCGTCGGTCCCGGTTACTTTCTACGGATAGTAGTCGTTACATGAGCCATGTCAGAGGCCTTTGGGGGCTCGATAACTCTGGCACCAAGATTGGTCAAGGTTGACCATCCATTCGATGAAGAAGAAGAACAATCTCATTACGTTTAAATGCTTATATAACGAATTTAAATGTCTACAACATTAGCAAGAGTATTCTTGATTCTAATTATTTGTATAATATCATTGGGGTATAACATAGTCTATATTCATGAGGTAATTTTTTATTATTGAGAAATATTGTAACAAAGAGTATCCTGCGGTTTTACCCACGTTGTACCTGTTCCCGTGGGAATTTTGGGATGAAAAATAGCCTATAACCTTTTCAGTGAATGTGGCTATCTATTACAAAAATAATTACTCAAATCGGATTGGTAGTTTCTAAGATTAGCGCGTTTAAATCAAGATAAAAACAAAAATCAAACTCATCAGTTTTGTATAGGTACTTAGATTACTTAAATTATTGTTTGTAGGTATATGAATAGCTTTGAGTACTAACAGACAAATTAGATCAGTATTAGTTATACACTAACTTAAGATGTGAAAAAGGCTTAGTATACGTGACTCATATCTCATTCTTAGTATAGGTACTCTAGTTTCTTTGTAATCTATCTATATAAATAAAAATGAATTGCTGTTCGTTAGTCTGCTTAAAACTCGAGAACGGCTGAGCCGATTTGGCTAATTTTGGTCTTGAAATATTCATGAAAGTCCAGGGAAGGTTTAAAAGGTAAGTAGTGACGTAATAAATGCGGGTGCAACCGCAGGGCACATCTAGTCTATAATATAAAAATGAATCGCAAAATGTGTTGCTAAGCGCATAACTTCAGAACGACTGCGCCAAATTGGATGATTCTTTTTTTAATGTATTCCTTATTGTCAGGACAAGGTTTTCATATAAGAAAAATAAGGAATAAAAATATCGGGAACGGGGGCGTTTCGGATGAAACCGCGGGGCACAGCTAGTTGCTTATAATAATGACAAACCATTACACCATTTAATATTGCTTAAATGAATAACTAATGACTCAAAAACAGTAAAATCTACGCATTGCGATGTCATTATCAAAGTATGTCCTAAAATAAATGAGACAATATTTGTTGCGACAAATCCAGGTAAGATGCGAACAAATATAGGTATGTGTATTATTTTTATGGAACAATTTTCCTTGAGAAACAACCACCTGTAGATAGTCAACAAGATAACGCTCATTCATAATAAAAAAATGAAGGATCTTTGCTAATAAAATAAAGAGCAGTTTGTTTTATTTGATTATGCTCTGTAACAATGGGTCGGATTAAAAAAATATTTTGTATATTAGCCTTGGCGGTATAGTGGCATGTGCAACTAGCCTGCCAAGACTGAAGTCTGAAGTCCCGGGTTCAATTCCATCGAGCAAAAACATGTTTCCTACTTTTTAAACATTGCTTTGAGGTCACCACACCAACCCGCATTAGGCAAGCTTGGTGATTACGCCTATTCTTCCTAACTGTATTGATATCTTCGTTGAGATTATGAGATCTCCGAAACTATTAATCAGATTCGTAAAACCCTTTTCTATACAAGTAAAGTGGATGTCATAGCACAAGTCATAGGCTAATTTTCTGCCTGTAATTCTCAAGAGAACGAAAACAACGGCAACATAACGGTAAAACTTTATCAAGGATGATGTGTGTGTGTGTGTGTGTGTGTGTATTGTTTACTATTTTACGCGCAAAAAAAACGAATCTTAATGACCAATTCATTCACACTTTATATCCTGAAATAACTTTTATAACATATAAATAAAACAAATCTAAGAACAGGTATCTACAATATATTGAGCATTTTTAAATGCGTAGTCAATTTGACTATAGATATAATCGAGATGCGAATATTTGGCAATTCTCACATCTGTGTCAAAATTGACACCTTTAAATAATACCAAAATCTATCTAAACGCCACAATCGTTGGCGCGAAGTTAATTCAGGAACGTCGGTCTAAACTTGCCAGTATAATTAACGTTTCGACGGATATCTAGGTTATTCAGGTAGGCTAGGATAGACCTAGGTATTCCATGTGACTGCCTTGCACGGTCTCGCTAATGTTAATGGTTGTTACGTCAGTAATTGTTCAAACACTGTTTTGACGTCGATACAATTGTTTCCTAATAATCATACCATTGCTATATGATTACGACTATACATATAGGTACTGTACTGCAGTAGTAAATAATATTCATTGAGAAAAAGATTTGAGACTTTTGAAGTGAAATTTCTTTATCGGTGTTGTGTACTTTTTGTGATGGGGGAAAAAATTTAAACTCGCGTCAGGACACGTGACTTGATCGAAAATGACGTTAATATTCAAGTTCACTTCTGCCGGCACTCCCGGAGTGCAACCTGTTGATTTTTTTATTTAGTTTTTGTTAGAGCTACCTGCTTCATTTTATCATCGATCCTACACTCTAAAATTGGTTAGTATGGGCAAGTATTTATTTTTAAATCTAAATTTATTTAGGAACTTTTACCCATTCAGGGCATAGCTGGCAAATCTAAAACTTAAAGAGGTACAATGTTTTCTTAAATACCTTCATTGATTTTAGTGACAATAAAAACTGCACTCATGATTTTTTTGAAAATACGCTTGGTTCCTAAGACAAGATCGTGTTGTAACTCTTGTATCTTCGGACTTGCCCATACTAACCGATTAAGCCACTCTGTATATATCATAAAAACTCTGAAATGTGTTTATACTCTGGACTATTATATAGCTATTATAATTATGACGCTCGTTTTGAAGACAAGACATTTTTACTAGTGTATTATGACATTTTTAGGGTTCCGTACCCAAAAAGTAGAACCGGGACCCTAATACTGAGAATGCGCTATCCGTCTGTCTGTATGTCTGTCTGTCTGCCCGTATATCACCAGGCTGTATCTCAAGAACGGTGATAGCTAGACAGTTGAAATTTTCACAGATGATGTATTTCTATTGCCGCTATAACTATAACAACTACTAAAAATAGAATAAAACAAATATTCAAGGGGGCTCCCATACAACAAACATGATTTTTTGCCGTTTTTAAAATACCGAACCCTCCGTGCGCGAGTCCGACTCGCTCTTGGCCGGATTTTTCATCTTTTTTAGACTACACAAAATATATATTTTGTCTATTCTTTCTCAACATTCGACTTATTACCGCACAAAGATTTAGGCAATATTTAATAAAAGTTAGATAAAAATATTTTTATGACATACTTACTGTAACCTAAATACAACGTAATGATATTTAATTTAAAACAAGTATTACTTAAAAACGTGTTTCTATTAGATATTGTATATCAGTTACGACAAAAGTGTATTTGTAGATTAATCACGTGCTTGAAGGAATATTTTAGAGGTGTCTATCAGTTTTGATCTATTATCTTATTGGAATATAATTACGTATATTTTCTATTTGTAAAGAACACATTTATACAAGAACATATTTTTTCATTGTGACATTAATATATGGCTAGCGAATCAATATCGCTTCACCTGTTATAGCCAAGTATTATTTGCTGAAATTCAGGAGAAAAAGTAACTTTTGATACCTTTTTAACGTAGAATAACTCAAAGATGCCGACGCGGTCGGTTTTGGATGTCAAATGTCAAATAATCAACTGTTTTTACTGCCAAAATTTGACTTCAGTTTTCTCAGTTTGTCTGTAGAGATAAATACATTAAAATCGGTCGCAAACCTGGGGCCTTACTCCAAGCACGATCGAAATCGTTGACCGGTCAATTCACCGGCCTGTCATTCCCTTACAGATCCACCGCCAAAACGTGAAATTTTGTACTGCACATTGTTGCGCGGACATTGTTTGACAGATACTTTCATCAATTTTGTAATACGCCTAAATTAAAAAACCACAATTAGATCTATAACACAATATCAACCTTCAAACTTGGTCGCATTATGCTGACGTCACGTACCTACCTATCGTGTTATTAGCAATAGGGAGTAACTTATAAGGAACTTGCTTAATCTGTCACTCAAATCAGGTGGCCGCCATGTTTATTGTTTCCCGCCAAAATGTATGAAGGTATTCATTTTGTAGTGCGCGGACATTGTTTGTAGTACCATAGCAACCGTCGACACAGCTTTCTTTTAAAAATATAATCTGTTTCAGTATTTATAATAACGTCAAATTTACTTGACAGTTGTAATGTCAGTTTGTTATTGATTGCATATGAAGTTGGTTGAATGTATGTTTATTTTATTCAGTTCAAATAAATAGAAGCACAAAGATAATATCATCTCTTTTTTTACTCGCTCGCCTTTTTGGAACCCAGTCTTACTGGTAAGAGTTGTGTCACTTTCGCCCCGTTTAGATTCCCTTTAAAACTAATCGGTGTTGTGAATTTACTGTTTCAGTGCCATTTATCAATCCATCTTGTGCTTATTCTGGATGGGAAGTGAATTGCGGAACCACGCCGGGTAACCACATGTGTGTGTGCCGCGTGTGCGTATCATGTTCCTTTACAGGACGCTTAGGCCTTTAATATTCACTTCATCCATCACCGGCTAGCCTTTGCACAATGCACTTAACCTAAGCCCTGCATTAAACCTAATTATTTGCAGTTTTAATATTTTTATAGCCTTGTGTCTTTTGATGTTCCCGCTTAGGTGATCACGTCTCCATTTTTACCCCATGCCTTGTTTATTTTATTTTGCAACCTATTTAGCTTGGCTTAATCTCATTCCAGGGTTCCACCGGCGGGTTTCCTCCACATGGAGGCATGTGCAAAAATCAGACTCTGAATTGTTGATATCATATGAAGATCGATGAGTTACCTATATTAATATTGAAACCAAAAAATCATGTCATTGGTATGCATGATTAATATCTCAGGACTTTTCTACCTTTATATATATGTGTATCCTGCCCGTCCTAACCTACGGTGCACAGACATGGTCGTTAACAGAGCTCCAGAAGTCCAAGCTCAAGATCTGCCAGAGGGCGATGGAACGCAGCATCCTCGGACTCAAACGAGTCGAGCGAGTGCGAACACCACGCTGCGTTCACTTACCGGCATCACCGATGTCGGTACCAAAACCGCCCGGCTGAAGTGGGAGTAGGCAGGGCACGTGTCGCGGATGGCCCCCGAGAGATGGGCCCACATCAACACCCAGTGGGCACCGAGCCGAGCGCGGCGCCGAGGACGGCCGAGGAAACGCTGGCGGGATGACCTTGACTCCTTCGACAGCGAGTGGTGGGAAACCGCAAAGGATAGAGAAGGTTGGAAGCGTTTGGAGCAGACCTTTGCCCAGCAGTGGGACGATACAGGTTGAAGAAAAAAAAAGAAAATGTTTCATAATAAGAACTTTAATCCTATCTTGACAGTGCAGACTGTTGGTATAGGTACCAACAGTCTGAAAAACATGGGTTTGTGGTAATCAAGCCATGGACAACAAAGTCCCTTACACACTTCTGTAATTAAATGATTAAAAGTGAACTAAATAATGGACCTCAGTGCCATAAAACTTAATAAACTTAATAAATATTTTTCACATTATAGAGGTTTTTTCATTTCATTCATTCCCTTATCGCCTCGGTGGTCTAGTGGTATGTGCACTCGCCTAATAAGACTGAGATTCCGGGTTCAATTCCCTGGTCGGGCGAAAACATGTTTCCTAAGTGAAGATGTTGTTTTAAATGTTTAACATCTATATCGATAAAATATAAGCTATTAGAAATTAAAACTACCAAATTACGGATACACTTTTGTTATATTTTAAATCGATTCATTTGGGATTCATCAAATCTGAGGTGATGACTGTGCTTATATCCAAAGTATGGACTACCGTTTTCAAATTACGTCGCTGTTTGACGTCAGCTATGGTTTGTGTTCCTCATCGCACTGGTCCCTGGACTCCGCTTCGTTTGACCAATAGAGGAGAATCACAGCCAACCTCAAAGATACCAGTATAATCCAAAGGAATATTGCACTTGATATTGTGCTCTCTAAAACAGTGACTGGCCCACGTAGCTGACTTGGATGGTGATGAAAAGTCAAGTTATTCAAGAATTTCTCTATGTTGGTTTACACAGAAAATGACAAAAGTTTCTTGCCACATGTTGCGCCAATCTATTATTGGAGAATAGATTTGGTTTACAGTACGTACTTATGTATTTTAGGTATTCTATATAATTCGGGAAGTTTCACACAGGTCGGTATTTGTGGCTATCATTTAGACAACCATTCATTGTGTTTTTTCACCAATTAGGCAGGTTTTCTTGAGCACAAGCGTAGTATATCCGTAATGATATTAGAAGTCGTTATATTTTAATTTCCTAGAAGATATATAAACTAAGTATTTTAAACCATGTGTGAATCCCTGTAATGAATATTTATTTATTTGTATTGTCAGTCCGTCTCTTAGCAACTCATCGGTTGTAACAGATGCGTTCAAAAATATATTTTCACGCAAAGACCTTTTTTATGCGTCCATGACCGCAGACGTGAATCATTTAAAGCATCAAGTTACTGATTTAATCAAGAAATAATATAAACAATGATTAATTTAGTACTTACCAAAGGACAGAAGACCCGACTCAAGGTTTGCCAAAGAGCAATGGAACGTAGCATTCTCGGTATTAGGTTATCAGACCGCGTCAGAAACACCACGCTACGTTCTACAACTGGTGTTGCAGACGTGGCGGTTAAAGCTGCCAAGCTGAAATGGGACTGGGCAGGCCATGTCTCCAGAATGCATCCGGATCGATGGGCTAGGATCTCCACAGAATGGGAGTTCCAGAATGTTCGGAGACCTCGCGGTAGACCCCCCACGAGGTGGCGGAAGGAACTGGAGGACTTCGACAAAGAGTGGAAAGAAGTGGCAAAAGATAGATCCAGGTGGAAAGAATTGGGGGAGACCTTTGCCCAGCAGTGGGACACAACAGGTTAAATAAAAAAAAAAAAAAAAAAAATTAATTTAGTACTATAAATGTATTTTTTTCAAATCCAAACTCTCAACTGTTTTGAGGAAATAATAAATATAAAGCCCTGACATTAATTTATTTATATTTATTTGGAACGTATCCGAACTACTGACGGCATCATAGACACTCTAATGACATAATGCAATTTGACAACTCGTTGTATTCGAAAAGGTACTATGTGCTTTGTTTACATTTTTTTTCATTGTAATAGGGTTTATAATTGCGTGTCATTGTATTTTTTAAAACATGGCTGCGCTTTTAATTTGACACTAAAAGGCCTCATGGTACCAAATTTTCGATTCCTTAGAAGCAACTTGCGAGCGATCAACTTCACGATCGTGGTAACCCCCTATCTGCCTATTTGTACGAGAATTGTAGTGCGACATTTAATACATTTCTATTTTATAAATTCTATAAGAATTCCCTATTATATATTAGATCATAGCATCTTTAAAATCTGTTACACAACGACGGTGACATCAAGTAAAAAATGTACCTACAGCAAAATTACCCGAATTGAGAAACCCCATCTTTGGAGTCTCTTAAAATAATGGCAGACTACTTGAAATGCCTATTGGTTTTTGGTACAATAATGCTTTATTGACCAATAGCAGCGTCCCGCGGTTTTACTCACGTTGTCCAGTTCCCGTGGGAATTTCAATTTCAAAAGTAGCCTATAACCTTCCCGTTGAATGTGGCTATCCATTATAAAAAGAATTATTCAAATCGAATTGGTAGTTTCGGAGATTAGCCTTACAAACAAACGTACAAAGTTAGAAACTTTACTTCTTTATAACATTAGTATAGATTGGCTTTGAAGCTCTTTACCGTACTTTAGACGGCACAAGAACTGTCGAGTCTGTTTGTTTCAATTGCTAGACCATGTTGGAGACCTTTAGAAGGTCTTAAAACTCCGATACTAGATTTGCCCACCCAAATAAGATATCTGTTCGAACCAAATACATTTAAAATCGGTTCAGCGGCTGTTGCGTGACAATGGAACAGACAAAGTTCCTTTCTCATTAACAATATGAGTATGGCTAGAATAGATTATTATCGCTCTTAAACGTATGTACGTCAAAGCAAACAATAAGCTATGCTTGTTTTAATATAATTCAAGGACGGTAAATTCAGCTGAAACAACAGTTATGCATTCTTAGTACTGGTGATGAATGATTCCATTGCCTTTAGAAGATAAGTGAAAACATAAACTACATTAATATGTACTAGCGACTCGCCCTTGCTTTGTTCCTGCGATTAATCAATATTGTTAAAATATTAAAAGTACATAAAAAACCTTCCTTCCTTCAGATGAACACAATTGCACGGATATCATTTCAGATTTTTTTTATTAAGTAGCCCTAAACTTCCTCATGAATCACTATGTCTTCCAGAGAAACCCGCATGCAAAACTGTTAGTAGAATTAATATATATTCTGATATATAACCTATATTACTGTAAAGTTTCATCCAAATCCATCCAGTAGTTTTTCGTGAAAGAGTGCCAAATATACACACATTCTCACAAACTTTCGCATTTATAATTTATTGGTAGGATGTAAGGAAGAACTGCCTGACCCTTATGAATGTCATTGCTTTAATGAAAATAAATTCGTCGATATGTAAATAAATTAATGAAAATAATGTTTATCGAAATAAATCCGGTGATATACATAAATACGGTGATATAAATAAATGTCATTAGATAAAGTTAATAAGTTGATTCGTCTTTGTTCCTTTTCGATTCGTTCCTTCTCAAAACTTCATACAAGGTTTATCAATAAGCCAATACCTTTAATTTGTACTCTTTTTGCAAATGCAGCCTTCGATTAATGAAACATACTTTATCTTCATACTATGAAATACTTGCTGTGAGTTCCGATAGTCTAAAAACGACTCAAGTGATTTTGATGCAGTTTTTACAAACAAAAGTAAAAAAAAAATAAAAAAGAATAAAGGAAACCTTCCTGTTGAATTTTGGCGTTTGAATATACATACTTATAGTTTTTATCCTGAAATTTCTTTTGGAACCTTAGTCAATCCTAATTTACGCAAACGAAGCGAGGGTACATACTAACCTAGGTTGTTAGTCTATACTACATATTATTATAAATAGTAAAAGTTTAAATTTGTTTGTTTGTTTGCAAGAGCTAATCTCAGAAAGTACCCATCCGATTTTAATAATTATTTTTGTACCTAATGGATTATTCAACGGAATGGTTATAGACTATTTTTCATTTCGAATTTCTAACGGGAACAGTTGCAACCCGGGTAAAACCGTGGGGCGCTGCTAGATCTGTATAAAAAGTTGAGAATGATTTCTTCTCATTTTTATATCAAGAACTCCGACCTCGTTGACAGTTTCTTGAACTTTGATTCGACAATAAATAAAGTATTTTTTGCGATAAATTCTTTAAATAATGCGATAATATGTCTTCTGCTCGAATATTATACAATTTAGTATTTAGTATTCATGATTCTAATACAAGTTTTTTGTTACATGGATATTAAATTATAATATTTTTGAAAATGCTTTGTTTATTATCAAAAAAATGCGTCATTTTTGATAGTTTACTCAGTTTATATTATGTATTTATACGCTTAAGTGCGGTTACATATTCAAGGTTTCGCAGAAGTGCTAATGTATAGGAAATAATAGAACAACAGTACATATTTGTAACGTATCGAACATTTTTTTCCTGGCATTTTAAATACTTTACATTGCCCATTCATCATCAGATCATTTGGAAAAATACGCCTGTCTATAGTAAACCATGTCTCAAGACAGGCATTTTTGTAATAAAATCTTATAAAACTGCCTGTCTTGAGAAAATTTTAATAATATAGGTACCGGAAAATTCACACACAAATTCCTTTTGGATAAACTAATCTCTCAGCTTGTATTGTGAAATCTAACTAACTGATACTACTACATATATGTACATAAACAAATGCTTTAAAGAATACGAGGGCGGGTCAATAAGTCCGTGACTTTTGCAATAAAAGACAGATTTTTTTATTAAAAATATATTTTATTTTTCAACGTAGTCTCCCTTGAGCTCTATACACTTTGTCCAACGCTTCTCCAATTTTTTTATCCCTTCCAAAAAATATGATTTGTCGAGGTCGTCAAAATAGGCCTTTGTTTGCGAGATGACTTCATTATTGGAGTCAAATCTTTTTCCACCAAGCCATTTCTTCAGGTTTGGGAACAAGAAGTAGTCGCTCGGAGCCAAATCTGGAGAATAGGGCGGATGAGGGAGCAATTCATAGCCCAATTCATGGATTTTGGCCATGGCAACTGCACATGTGTGCACCCTTGCATTGTCTTGGTGGAAAAGAACTTTTTTCTTGGCCAAATGAGGTCGGTTTCTTTTAAATCGTCATTGAATCGGTCCAATAAGTTGGCATAATATTCCCCATTGATTGTTCTTCCCTTTTGAAGGTAGTCAATGTGGATTATCCCGCGTGCATCCCAAAAAACAGTCGCCATAACTTTATTGGCCGACAATCCCACCTTGGCCTTCTTTGGCGCCGATTCACCCATGGAAACCCACTGTTTTGACTGTTGTTTGGTCTCTGGTGTGTTGTGATGGATCCACGTTTCGTCCACGGTTACAAAACGGCGCAAAAACTCCTCCATATTACGATTAAACAATGCTAAACCTTCCTGTGAAGTTGTTACACGATTGCGTTTGTGGTCGACTGTGAGCAAACGCGGCACCCATCTTGCGGACAGCTTTCTCATGCCTAAGTGATCATTCAAAATTGAAACCACTGAGCCATGCGAGATCCCTACTTCTTCCACAATCTCTCGCACTTTCAATCTTCGGTCGGCCAACACCATATCGTGAATTTTTTCGAATGTTTTGTCTCTACACAGACCTCAACTGGGCGTCCAGGACGCTCGGCATCTTTAGTGCTTGTACAGCCACAACGAAATTCAGTAAACCACTTTTTTACCATGGAAATCGATGGTGCAGAGTCCCCATAGTATTTATCAAGCTTTGCCTTGGTCTCGGTAATGGTTTTTTTTCGCAAGAAATAATGCTTGATAAGCACACGAAATTCACTTTTGTCCATTTTCTCGTCAAATTAGTGAGTAGTCTGATAAAGATAGCTGTAAAACACAAACTAACTGACGCAGCAAGTTCAAATTTTCAGAGGAGTCAACTGACAGATGCCTGTTGACGGGACCAGTATTATTGTTTCAGTAAAGAGGTCGGAAATTCAAAAAGTCACGGACTTATTGACCCGCCCTCGTACATAGTTAACACCCAGATGTTGTCGCTAACAACTACGTCTTTACATATTGACTCCGGGAATTGAATCGAACCCGCAACCCCCGACACAGCGCTCTCACTGCCACTGTGCCACCGGGCTTGTCATGTTTTGTCATTGCTTGTTAATGTCTGTAAGTTTATTCTTTATAAACTTACGAAATTGCCTGTGTATTAACTTCATATTGGCATCTAATCGATTTGGTACAGATGTCGTAGATGATATACGTCAAATCCTTTCAAAACCTTTGTAAGACAACCATACGTTTACTTTTAATATTCAAATTATAAAAATAATGAAACATTTGTTTACTTTACATACATTATAAAAAATAATGCTTGAAAAAGGCCACAAGCGGTCTTTATATTTTTGGCCACCAAGGACAAATATTGAGGTACTAGCAATGCTCCGCGGTTTTACCCGTGTTTTGCCCGTTCCCGTGGGAAATCCGAGATGAAAAATAGCCTATAACCTTCCCATTGAATGTGACTATCTATTACAAAAAATATATTCAAATCGCACTGGTAATTTCCGAGAGAAGCCCGAGCAAATTGGTACATTCAAAAGAGCAAATTGGTACATTCAAAAGAGCCTCTTTGGGGACAAAACTGAAAAAACACATTAGGCTTTGACTTTGAAAAATCAAAGCAGCTCTGATTTCACAAATCGCTAAAATAACCGAAACCACAGTCATAGTTCGTAATTTCAACTCGATGTTTTTATGTACATTAAAATAGAGGCTAATAGTTATACAAAAATAAACTTTATGAAAATATATAGAGGAATTAATAACAATTCACCCATATTAAAATGGGCCTTATAATATTATAAGTACCTTCCTACATATCGAGTTGTTTTTTTCCAAATACTAAACATGTTGTTCCACGAGATATTCTTTATTTTTCTATATAAGTAAATAAGACCTCAGGACAACGATGTAAACACGAAATTTTACGTTGATTGATCCAATGCAATGCAAAGCGTAGGAGCTTATGCCATTGCCAACGCAAGAAATACTTCAGCGAAACGAACGATAAAATATGTAGTAATATTTTATGCATTTGATCGTAAAAAAGGCAATCCAATTAGAATTACTTAAGGTTTATTGTGAGGTGGGGAACCGCATCATATTTACATAGTCACAAAGAATGCATGAGCGAATAGAACTATATAAATTGATAATATTGAGCGAATTGCGGCAGTGACATTACTTGGAAGGGTGGCCATTTATTTCTAAGCGGTACACCGTGCTTCAGATGACTCGTGAAACTGGTAACGGTTGTCAATCGTTTTTAATTTTGAAAACTCAGACTCCAGCCTTGGCTATTAAACCTCTAGCTAGCTAGATATTAGGTTTCGTTTGGATTTGTTTTGGTGCACATTATTATCAGAATAAAACAAGTCAATGACTCAGGGTGATTGCTCTTCTAAGATGGACCTATTTTCCTTTCACAAAGATTGTTAATTTGGCAACATGTTTCGTAATTAGACTATTTTTAATTCGACCTGAACATAGACTATGTTTAACAATTTTAACTTGAACAATATAAATGCAACACGAATGGTATTGAGACTGAGATACCGTACGAAAAAACTTAAACGGTTAAAAACCTTAGAATAATTTTGTATGCATCGTGAATTTTCAAGTGACATGGATGGCCAAAAAACTGAATCTATATTTTTACAAAATGGTGTAAACTTACCTAATACAGGTCCAACAATAAGCATGTGTGTTATCATAATCAACAATAACTGAAGACGCCTCGAACTTTTTCTCTTCTTCATACCAACATTCACTGTTTCCACTAAATCGTGCACAAAGAAGAAAGAGCCACACACTCTAGGCTCAATGCTCTTCACCGGCGGTTTCGAAGTTTTTTTCACTCTTTGCACGATATAAATAAACCCGACTAAATAGAAAAAACACGCCACTGAAAATACTCCATAATAGCCGAAGTATTTCATCGTGTAACCACTCAACGCCTGACCCACAGGTCTTGTAAGAGTGAAAATTCCAGTTATGATTCCCAATCTAAATGTCCTCTCCGATTCGGTTGTAATGTCTGTAATATAACTGTATACAGCCATAGTCATGGCGGCTCTGCCTCCAGTCAATGCAGGTGGCAGACCGTCCATCAAGGCAGTTTCATTTACACCAATCTCCACCATGTAAACAGTGCACACTATGACTCCTATGGTGGAAAACAATTTCCCTAATATAGGAAGTACCATGAAGGTTTTTCTATTGCCTGTTCTGTCACTGCAGGATCCTAGGAACAACGTCAGGATTCCTGACACTGCTGTCTGCAGTGGAAAGCTCCACCCAGTCATTGTGGAGACCATTTGTGTTGCTTGTGCCTCTTCTCTAGCGTAATTCTTCGTTTTACTCAACATTATGTGGTCGCATGTCGTGCTGTTGAAGTGCAAGTTTACTCGACATGATTTTTCTAATGATACTGTCTGGACTGCTAATGCAGCGAGCACGCTGGGTAACATGTAACATATTATAAATGGCTCCACTGTTATTTTGGATCTGATCTGCCACCCATCCTTGATATATGCCTTGAATCTTCTGAACCATTCTGTTTCTTTCTTTATTTCTGTTGGGAAAGGAGGGCATTTGTATTCCGTGTTTATATTTTTTTCGGGCACTTCAACAATTAATGTCATTTTGGTAACTGCTTATCACTTTATCGTTCATTTGTTTTAAATTTAATATTTTTATTTTACGATGTTTTGTGTAGTTTACGAAATTCGAATTATTCAGTTTGAATCGTGTTTTGTTTTGTTTCGTGTACACGTGTTTTGCGTCCGCGCACTGCGTTACGACTGGCTATCAGCTGGTGACTGAGAACACTTTTATAGCACTAGGCATACACCACTACGATAATGCTTAACTTACAATAATTTATCTCAATGAACTCTAACTTGATAATGTTGAAAAGCTTATCAATCAAAATTGCCACTTAGTTTTTGTATTAGTAGTTCCCAAAATTAATATATAATGTCGTATAAATGTTTTATGTTTCTTTAAAAAATAACTATTTATTTTCGAAGTACCGTTAGATTCGTACAAAATATACTCTTTTCGCAGTCTAATGATACAGTTGTTTTGGCTAGAAACGATACTGATATACAAATACACTCATTTTTGCATTTATAATATTTGGAGGTATACAATGATGTTTTTATAGTAGATTTTTTTAGTGCATTATAAAAATGACGATTAGGCCTATTTTCCCTTACTGTACTAATATCATCAGTGAGATGAGAGGTGTTTTAATAACATTTAAATAAATGATTTTTAGGAACATTACATAATATTGCATAAGTATCTTATAAAGTAACTAGCAGCGCCCTGCGGTTTTACCCGCGTTGTACCCGTTCCCGTGGGAATTTCGGGAATTTTTATACATATAAACCTTCCTCTTGAATCACTCTACCTATTACAAAAAACCGCATCAAAATCCGTTGCGTAATTTTAAAGATTTAAGCATACAGACAAACAGACACGAAACAGAGACGACTTTATTTTATACTAGCAGCGCCCCGCGGTTTTACCCGCGTTGTACCCGTTTCCGTGGGAATTTCGGGAATTTTTATACATATAAACCTTCCTCTTGAATCACTCTACCTATTACAAAAAACCGCATCAAAATCCGTTGCGTAATTTTAAAGATTTAAGCATACAGACAAACAGACACGAAACAGAGACGACTTTATTTTATACTATGTAGTGGTTAACTGTAATTTTCAACGATATGTTAGACTTAAAAGTAAATAAGTAATTTTGTCTAGGTTTGTGACCAACCCTGGCGTCGGAGTTTTTAGACCGCCCTTAACTATCCGACATAGTCTATCTGTTGAAACAACTGGGACCGTTTAACCATCTATTTGATACAATTATAGCTTAACTAGTAGCGCCCCACGGTTTCACCCGCGTTGTACCCGTTCCCGCGGGAATTTCGGGATAAAATGTATCCCATGTGTTATTCTGATGTATAACCTATATTACTGCAAAGTTTTATCCAAATCCGTTCAGTAGTTTTTTCGTGAAAGAGCAACAAACATACATCCATACATCCATCCTCACAAACCTTTGCATTTATAATATTTATAAGGATCAAAACCCCAAAATTTTACTTTATGACATTGCTAAGGAATGTAAGCATAAGCTTTAGGGTAAGACCCTAAGCATGAAACTCTTCCCAGCGGTAAAGACAAGTCTCCAACTGCCCTATCCAAAATAGTTTCCAAATGGCATGGTAAATTTAATAACTACAATCCCGTTTGGAACATGTTTTGTATTGTTGAAAACAAGAGGCACGTGAACATGATTGGAATCTAAATTTACATATTTTGATGCGCTTAATCCAGTCCACATTTGTAAGTCATCAAGAAAATTGCATCACATATGACATAGCCAACAAAATGTATCTCATCGAGTATCATTTAAAAAATAAAATAGGATTTTATCATGGTTGCGCACGTGATCATCAAGATTAACACGTTCCTTCTAGCCGGTCGCGTTAGTTTTATACATATACATATGTCTTATTTGTTATTCAAGTATATTAAGTATGTATTTAATTGCATACATTTGACACCCTATAGCCTTTAACTGGTTTTATTGGTTGTCAAACATCTTTCTCATTTTTAATATAGCGGTCCTTAAATTGTTTAATAGCTTTGGGTTAACTAATAAGTGCCTGATTAACATACTGGAATGTACTTCTCATAACCTTTAGCCGAACAAATTTTGTTATATGTTCAAGTCAAATCTTAAATTCTGCAAATCTCACTTATTATTTAATCTGAACCTTACATAACCGTTCTTTAACTAAAACAGTGCTATAATGTTCTTTGTCCCTTTTGCTCTTTGGCTAATAGCGTATGTCGGAAAGGGACCAATCATTTGATAGTAAAAATGCTGGTCATAAACGGTTATGAATAAGGCCCTTTGTATTTATAATAATTTGCTACGCATATACTTCAACGCAAAAAGCAACTAACAATTTTCCACTAAAAAAATGCTACGAAACTAGATTGCATCTAGAGGTTTCTACCACTTTACATACTTGCTACAAAACTTATTTGTACCTAAAGATTTGCTACGAAATTATTTTCTACCACAAGATGAACTACGAATATTTTTCTACCTAAAGATTACCTCGAAAGCATTGTCTATCAAGAGCCAGACGGAACTGGTCGTCCAGTCATTCATTGATCATTTATAAATTCAGAAAATTTGAAGGGGCTAATGTCAAAAATTCCTAATCCGATTCGAACAATTATTTTTGTAATGGATAACCACATTCAACGGGAAGGTAGGCTAGGTAGGTTCTAGGCTATTTTTCATCCCGAAATTCCCACGGGAAGGGGCACTAGAGAATAAAACTGTGTGGCGTTGCTAGTCGTCTATAATAGGTGTTTGTGCAGGAGCGCTGTGTGGCCTGTGTGGTATCAAGTTTTCACTGGGCCTGCGTCTACTGATATTCCAGCAAGAGGTTTTCGATTTTGGTTTCTTGTATACCTTTAATGTTTGCACTTGCGGTGTGGTAAACTAATAATACTTTAGGTACTGTTCTCAGCTATAAAACACTTAAATAAACCTATTAGTAATTAATTGTATCACGTACATTTCTAATGGAAACATTATTTTTTCCCATAAAGTCGGTCAGTCGGTCAACATATTTCGTAATATTATGCATTCTATATTGTTGTCATTGATAGTAAATATTTATGAATGATTAGTATACGTGAATTTATTGCAAGGTCAAATTGATTCCAATTGTATTCAATTCTCTTATTAGATAGTACTAAAGACTAAAGTGTAAGAATTTGTCTAATAACTGAACTAATAATGCCTACCGATAAAATCCCAATAATTGGTAAAACTTCACTTCCTAGATCGAGCGAATACATGTTTCCTACTTTTTAAACATGGCTCAGGTTGGAGATCACCAACCCACATCAGACAAACAGCCTCCGTGGTCTTGTGGTTGGAGCGCTCGGCTCACGATCCAGAGGTTCTGGGTTCGATTCCCGGTGGGGATATCTCACAAAAATCTCTTTGTGAGACTGTCCTCAGTTTGGTTAGGGCATTACAGGCTGAATCACCTGATTGCCCGAAAAGTAAGATGATTCCGTGCTTCGGAGGGCACGTTAAGCCGTCGGTACCGGTTACTTTCTACGGATAGTACATGAGCCATGCCAAAGGCCTTTGGCGGCTCAATAACTCTGACACCAGGATTGGTCTGGTTGACCATCCACTCGATGAAGAAACTCAGACAAAGTGTGGTGATTACGCCTAATCCACCTCACTGTACTGATATCTTCGGTGAGACCAGCAGCCTGTGCTTGGCAGTGGGACATTACAGGCTAATACTTTTTTAGTTAACCAGGAATTCTCCCGAGGTACTTTAACGGTTAATCGGCAGGGATAATGTTGAAGTATACCTAACCGCAGTGAGACATTACAGGCTAAAGGTTTCTACCCATTACACCGTATCATACCATGACCGTGCTATGAACGTTTCAGCACCGGCAAAATATTAGGTGAGAATAGTCGACGTTGTTGGTTGGTTGGTGACGGAACGGTCTAGTGAGCATAGTCTCATACTTTTCAATACAAAGAATACTTTTTTGCCTGACACGTTCATAGCACGGTCATGGTATGATACGGTGTAATGGGTGGAGGCCTTTATACTTACTTTTAACCAATCTATACAAATCTATTGGGAGAATCTTAAAAGCGGGAAATGGATGTGGATGTCTTAAAACTGATCTAAAAACAGACTGTTCTTCTCGTGTCAACCTACATCAAATAAAACGATACAGCAAATTGCTCTTGAACTCGTAGATGCTGATAGAGTAAATTGCTATAGAAGATGTAAATAAAGCAAAACGCTGTAAGCTGATACAGCAAAATGTAATGCTAAGTAGATGATGAAGGCCATCGAATGTGGCTGAAGCTTTTCAGTAAGTAAGTACTCAACGGACCTGGGACTCGATAGGCGCTTGGAGGTTGCTCGCCTAAAAGTTTTCGAAATGCTCTGTTGATTGAAAGGACCGATAATTTTACATAATCTCCGAAGCATGGTAGCACTCAGATAGAAATGCCACTATCGGCCACCCATCCAAGTAGGGACCGAGCTATACGTTGCTTAACGATTGCAATGAACTAACATAGCTTAGTCAAGCTACGCCACGAGAGCTACACTCATATTATTTTAAGATTGCAGTGAGAATTTTTTGCCCCTTTTCTACAGTCACATCGTAGGTGCCATAAATAATGCCACAAGATAACCGTGCCTAAGATAAATACATCTATAAAATAAAACCTGACAAAATATTCATAGCAATCAATTTAAGTAACAATGCTATTAGATATGTTACAGGCGTTAGCGTCATGTTTGAACATCTGCGTAATGTTTTGTTGCTCTTTTATTATATTTTTAACCGACTTAAAAAAAGAAGCAGGTTCTCAATTCGACTGTATGTTTTTTTTAAATAAAATTTTCCAAAAACCTTATTTTCTTAAAAACTTTGTTGGTAGTATTAAACATGGCTCGGCGTCCTTAAGAGGTAAGGTACAGTAGGATCAGGAATATTATGAAGACAGTTTTTGACGTCCTAAGCTTTAAAACGAGTCAAAGCTTTAAAAAAAACAAAGCCTCAAACGATTTTTTTTTTAAGGAAAATCAAAACTGCATCTTTGAGTTTATATTACACTTCAAAAAAGATGGATTTTAATTTTAAATTCACTTGACATTTACGCGACTCAAATCGACTATAAACTAAAAATAATGTATAGTCAAAACAAATTCAGTTTTAGGTAAAATATGTATTTTTACAAAATGGCTGTCATTGATTGTACTATCTTTACCTAGAAGCTGAGGTGTTGTTCTTTATTTAAATCTATACTAATATTATAAAGCTGAAGAGTTTGTTTTGTTTGTTTGTTTGTTTGTTTAAACGCGCTAATCTCAGAAACTACTGAACCGATTTGAATAATTCTTTCACTGTTAGATAGTCTATTTATCGAGGAAGGCTACATTTTATCCCGGATTTCCTACGGGAACGGGCACAACGCGGGTAAAACCGCGGGGCGCTGCTATTTATTAGAACGCGCTAATTTTACAAACTAGCAATCCGAATTGAATAATGATGTTTGTAATGGAGCCACATTCAATGGGAAGCTTATAGGCTAATTTTCATCCCCAAATTCCAACGAAAACTGGCACAACGCGGGTAAAACTAAACTACTATTTTGAATTGAAACTAGGTACGTTAACGGATACACTTCGCTTTTATTTTACACTAGCAGCGCCCCGCGGTTTTACCCGCGTTGTGCCCGTTCCCGTGGGAATTTCGGGAATTTTTTTTCATAAAAACCTTCATCTTGAATCACTCTACCTATTACAAAAAACCGCATCAAAATCCGTTGCGTAATTTTAAAGATTTAAGCATACAGACAGACAAACAGACAGACAGACACGAAAAAGAGGCGACTTTATTTTATACTATGTAGTGATTTTTATCTGACGTTTCGGTACAAAAATACCTACCTTACAATACTCGGTTTTGTGACTAGAAACAAAACACATTTTCTGCTTTGCGTCATGCTTTCTATGACGATTGAAGGTCGATATAATAAATGCGTGAAATAATATTTCACACTCAGTTAATGAGATTATAATTAACGAACAATTAGTTAATTAACTCTTATATACAAATATTCTTATGATACGTTACTAATTTTTGTTTTATAATAGCTTGACGTTTAGGTAACGTCACTGGTATACGAAACTGGTTAATTGGGAACGTAATATAGTTCTTCACTACATAGTATAAAACAAAGTCGCTACTTTTGTCTGTTTGCTTGTCTGTATGCTTAAATCTTTAAAATTACGCAACGGATTTTGATGCGGTTTTTTGTAATAGGCAGAGTGATTCAAGAGAAAGGTTTATATGTATAAAAATTCCCGAAATTCCCACGGGAACGGGTACAACGCGGGTAAAACCGCGGGGCGCTGCTAGTCTAATCTATAGATTAGATGAACTAGGTATATTAATATATATAAAATTCTCGTGTCACGTTGTGCGTAATTGAACTCCTCTGAAACGGCTCGACTGATTCTCATGAAATTTTGTGTACATATCGGGTAGACCTGAGAATCGGACAACGTCTATTTTATATCCCGAAATTCCCGCGGGAACGGGTACCGTGTTTGAACTCCTCTGAAACGGCTCGACCGATTCTCATGAAATTTTGTGTACATATCGGGTAGGCCTGAGAATCGGACAACGTCTATTTTATATCCCGAAATTCCCGCGGGAACGGGTACCGTGGTTGAACTCCTCTGAAACGGCTCGACCGATTCTCATGAAATTTTGTGTACATATCGGGTAGGCCTGAGAATCGGACAACATCTATTTTTCATCCTGAAATTACCGCAGGAACGGATACAATGCGGGTGAAACCGCGGGGCGCAGCTAGTTAATATATAAAATTCTCGTGTCACGGGGTGCGTAATTGAACTCCTCTGAAACGGCTCGACCGATTCTCATGAAATTTTGTGTGCATATCGGGTAGGTCTGAGAATCGGATAACATCTATTTTTCATCCCGAAATTCCCGCGGGCATGGGTACAACGCGGGTAAAACCGCGGGGCGCAGCTAGTATTTATATAATAATGCTAAAGAGTTTGTTTGAACGCGCTAATATCGGAAGCTACCAATCAGTGTTGAATACATATTTTTGTAATAGATAGCCACATTTAACGGGAAGGTTATAGACTATTTTTTATCCCTATATTCCCATGGGCACGGAGAAACTGAAGGTAAAACCGCGGGGCGGTGCTAATCGTAGTTTAAATAATACTAGCAGCGCCCCGCGCCTTTACCCGCGTTGTGTCCATTCCTGTGGGAATTTTGGCATGAAAAATAGCCTATGTAATGCGTCCGCGAGACGATCAAGTGCACTTGACAAGTCTACGGGCTTGAAGTGAATATTGATCGTTTACAGCGTTGACTTGACAATTCCCGTCAAGTATCTACGTGCTGGACATGACTTGACAATAATTTTGATGATAACTTGACAACAAATTTGAACCAACTTGAGCTTGATGCGACTTGACGCGACTTGACAAGTTTTATTCATTTGCGACTTGTCAAGTGCACTTGATCGTCTCGCGGACGCATTACTCGTGGATAATGTGGCTTTCGAATGGTGAAAGAATTTTTAAAAACGGTCCAGTAGTTTTTGAGCCTATTCATTACAAACAAACAAAGTTTTCCTCTTTATAATATTAGTGTAGATAGTGTAGATGTGGAAAAGTGAAGAGTTAGATTTTTGTTTGTTTGAACGCGCTAATCTCAGATAATACTTACCAATCCGATTTGAGTAATTCTTTTTTTAATAGATAGCCACATTCAAGGGCAAGGTAGGTTGTATTTTATCCCGAAATTCTGACGGGAACGAACATAACGTTGGTGAAACCGGGGGCGCTGCTAGTAATTGTATATTTGACTAGCAGCGCCCCGCGGTTTTACCCGCGTTGTGCCCGTTCCCGTAGGAAATCCGGGATAAAATGTAGCCTATAGCCTTCCTCGATAAATAGACTATCTAACAGTGAAAGAATTATTCAAATCGGTTCAGTAGTTTCTGAGATTAGCGCGTTTAAACAAACAAACAAACAAACAAACAAAACAAACTCTTCAGCTTTATAATATTAGTATAGAGGGATAAAATGTAGCCTATAGCCTTCCTCGATAAATAGACTATCTAACAGTGAAAGAATTATTCAAATCGGTTCAGTAGTTTCTGAGATTAGCGCGTTTAAACAAACAAACAAACAAACAAACAAAACAAACTCTTCAGCTTTATAATATTAGTATAGATAGCATTACGTTACTTTTATTACCACTGTTTATTGTAAAGCTATAAGTCTAAGCGTGGGGTAAATATTTCGAAGCCATTTTTTTCAAGGATTTTAAACAAAGCACATTTGTCTACACGTTTAATTTTTATTTAGGTTTAAGCTAACATCACAGGGTCGAAACCGCAGTTCACAGTTTGTATAGGTATGTACTCGTAGGTTAGATATTAAAGTAACCAAGGATATACTAAATTGTCAAAGAGGAATGTGAATTTTAGGCCTAGAGCTGCACATAGTATCCCTAAAAAAATATGTTAATGTTTTAGTCATGTCTTAAATTGTCAATTTTTTTAATGAATCCTAACAAATTCTGAAATCTACTTCGATATTTTCGATACAAGTAGTTCATCGACCACCACAATATACTTATTAGGCCACCTGTTTTATATACTTACCGCCTTCATATATGTATACTTACCGCTTCATAAACGATAAACAGTGTTTTAAAGTGTTTTGTCTCTTTCGCTCTTTGACAAATAGCGTATGTTGGAAAGGGACAAACCATTTGATAGCTAAAGTGCTGTTAAAAAGCGTTTATGAATAAGGCCCTTAATCTTTATCACTACATAGTATAAAATAAAGTCGTCTCTGTTTCGTGTCTGTTTGTCTGTTTGTCTGTAGGTATGCTTAAATCTTTAAAATTACGCAACGGATTTTGATGCGGTTTTTTGTAATAGGTAGAGTGATTCAAGAGGAAGGTTTTTATGTAAAAAAAATCCCGAAATTCCCACGGGAACGGGCACAACGCGGGTAAAACCGTGGGGCGCTGCTAGTCTATACATAAATAAAGCTGAAGAGTTTGATTTTGTTTGGTTTGAACGCGGTTATCTCAGAAACTACTAATCCGATTCAAATAATTATTGTTTAATGGATAGCTGCTTTCAACAGGAAGGTTAGAGGCTATTTTTCATCCCGAAATTCCCACAGGAATGAGCACAACGAGGGTAAAACCGCGAGGCGCTGCTAGCATTCGAATAAAATATAATCAAAAAAATGTTTGAACATCATAAAAACCAAATACTTTTTTCATTACGTAATCTATAATGAACTTTAATTTATCAATCAAGGACGTGATGAGAAGTTCAAGATTCAAATGCACGCTCGCTACCTATACGATAACTTGATAGAAGTAATCACAAAAAACAAGTTCTCCGTCGCTTTTGAAACAAGTTACGATGGTCAGTCGTTCGCGGTCCGTGTATACAAATAAACATTCCACCAACAGACATTTAAAAATAGTATTCATTAACTAGTGATGTGAAAAAATGAAGCCAAATAATGAACCTGCCACTGAACTCAGTGAAACAAGACACAAACGCGCAAATACAGAACAAAACGGAAAAACAAATGACTCAACTATATCTTGCAGCGAACGGGTTAAAAGTATATTCACTTTCTTTACCGTCGAACCGTTCCTGTTATGCTACATCTTGCCGATAGCAATATCAGCCCTCGCCGTAAACAAATTCAACACGGAAAAAGCTTGTCGCGTTGATTTGAATTACACGGAAGAAATATGTACGAAAGCTATCAATGGAGAAATAGATGACAATATAACGAAGTTGGCACAGGCTGAGGCTGTGAAAATGATAACAGATATGCAATCATGGCAGTTCCCTGTACAGAGCAGCGTTCCAGCTTTAGTTATATTATTTGTTGGAGCTTGGAGCGACCGAACGGGAAACAGAAAAACTTTGATGATGATACCAATTTTAGGAGAAATAGTTTCGTCATTAGGGTTGCTTCTCGCCACCTATTTCTTCTTCGAAACGCCTTTATGGGTGACCGCATTGATCGAAGCGGTACCTAGTGCTTTATCAGGAGGACAGACCATTGCTTTAATGGGATCATACAGTTATATCGCCGACGTTACTTCGGTAGAAGCGAGGACCTTTAGAATAGGCGTTGTCGCAGTCATCGTAACTCTGGGCATTCCATTTGGGACATCGATAAGCGGCGTGTTAACACAAACTGTCGGCTATTACGGGATATTCGGGATTGGTTTCGGCTTGTATGTAATTGGCTTTGTGTACACATTGTTGAGAATTCATGATGTGAACGTAATCGAAACTGAAGGAACGTTTTTGCAGAAGATAATTGAATTTTTTAACCCGAAAAATGTTTGGGATACCCTTTCAGTGATTTTCCGAGCTCGTGGAAGGCAGCTCTTACAAATTATTCTTGTTATATGTGCACATATTGTTATTTTGGGACCGGTTGTTGGTGAGCCATTTTAATTTCAAATTAGTTTTGCTAAACAATATATAAAGAATAATACATTAAATTTTATTTTTTTAGGTGAAGCGTCAGTACTTTATCAATACACTTTGGTGAAATATGAAATGGATATAGTAGAATTGAGTTTATTTAGCACTTACTCTCTGTTGATGGGTACTATAGGTGAGTCACAATTTCACTTACTTACATTATTTTTACATCAAAAACTACCTATAGATAGCTATCGTGTATCTACAGGAAACCATGCTAGAACGCTTTTTTAAACCAATGTTGTGAATAAAAATTAAAGTTTTCTGGCATAATTCCAAGTAACGCACTACCCTTATATTCATTACAAACACTATTAGGCCCATCGCAGACGACAGACTTTTTGTGCGATCGAGTCTGCGGCGCACAAAAATTCGGTCGCGGATTGTCGCGGATTTTTGCGCGTCGTGTGCGTTACTGCATATAATTACATAGGTTCTATTTTCACAGACTAAAGTGCGTCACGGATAGTCTGTCGTCTGCGATGGGCCTTAATCTTATTTTCAATATTTTTCAGGAACGGCCGTAGCAGTGACTCTTTTCAGTAAATTCATGAAAATGGATGACACGTTTATCGGTATCATAGCCACTGCTTGTAAAACAGTGTCGAGTTTCGTGTACGGATTGGCGCCAAACAAGAAATGGTTCTATTCTGGTCCTGCGTTTGATTTCTTCGGAAATTCAGGAGTTACAGCCATCAGGTCTTTGGGGACTAAAGTGGTTGATGCCGAGGATGTTGGTAAGAGCATAATATTTGTAGCTAGCAGCCTGTTCCCGTGTGAATTTCAAGGTGAAAAATAGCCTATAATCTTCCCGTTGGATGTGGCTATCTATTACAATAACAATGATTATAATTGGCTGGGTAATTCCCGATATTAGCCTGAACATACAAATAAACAAAATTACAATTTTACCTCTATAATATAAGTATAAATCTAGTAACAATGTGATCTCTGAAAATGACTCTGTTAGAAATAACCTCTTCTAGCTTTCTCTATTAGGGAAGTGATTACAACTAACCCAACATTTAAAGTACTGAAAGATTTAGTGAGCGTAAAGACCTCTGCCATACAATAGAACTTTAGAGGCTAGTACTTCATTACATAGTATAAAACAAAGTCGCGTCTGTTTGTCGTTTGTCTGTTTGTCTGTATACTTAAATCTTTAAAATTACGCAACGGATTTTGATGCGGTTTTTTGTAATAGGTAGAGTGATTCAAGAGGAAGGTTTTTATGTCAAAAAAATCCCGAAATTCCCACGGGAACGGGCACAACGCGGGTAAAACCGCGGGGCGCTGCTAGTATATTATAGTTACTAAAAGCCTTATTCATAAACGCTTACCAGCAGCATTTTAACTATCAAATGGTTTGTCCCTTTCTGACATACGCTATTTTCCAAAGAGCAAAAGAGACAAAACAATCACTAACAGCGATTAGTTAGAGAGCGTTTTTAGATAAGGCAGTATGTAGATATACTTACCTACTTATTATTAATTACTTTGAATTGTAAATCATTTGCTTACTAATTACGAATGACTACATATTAGATATTATCGATCTGCTAGATGTCTCTTGATGATTATTATTTTAATTATCTACTCAGTTGCTTGTTACTTTATTATGCTTATTTAGGCTTTTTCCATAACTAACATTAAAAAAGGGATTTGTTAAAATACTCATGTTTCATTCCGCCTGTCCGTACTACTACATTTTAGTAGTAGTATACAGTGTTTCTCCACACTACTGCGATAAAATATAGAACACCAATTTTTAATACTGCACTGCACTAATTGCAATCATCCAGCCGTAAGTCTTCAGCTTTTTTAGTATAGACTAGCTGCGCCCCGCGGTGTTACCCGCGTTCTACCCGTTCCCGTGGGAATTTCGGGATGAAAAATAGCCTATATATAACCTTCCCGTTGAATGTGGCTATCTATTACAGAATTATTCAAATCGGACGGATAATTCCTGAGATTACCTCGAACATACAAACAAACTTACAAATTTTACCTCTTTATAATATTAGTCTACACTATCCTTTTCCGGGATCAATCATATCCGTATAATAAAGCTACTTAAATTTTATCGAGACAAATTATTCATTAAAGACAAGGTGACAGACAGTTCCGACATACTTTCGCTTATTATTAGTAGTCAAATATTCAAAGGTCATTAAATGAACCTTTACTTTAAAATAATTTCAATGTAAATTAGATCAAAACTTTTAAGTGCCGATTGATGTCCTAACTTTATAAAATGATCATTATTTAAAAATTCTTTAAGAAGATTTTCTTAATATAACAAAATACTTAAAAATAGGTATTGATTTAAAATATAGCTTAAAATAAACCTTTCTTAGTGTACAAAATTCTTTTAAAAAGTATCGTAAAAGCTTTAAGCTTTAATAGCTCTTTACATTAAATAGCAGTGCCCCGCGGTTTTACCCACGATGTGCCCGTGCCCGTGGGAATATCGGGATGAAAAATTGCCTTTGACCTTCCCGTTGAATGTAGCTATCTATTACAAAAAGAATTATTAAAATGGGCCTGGTAATTCCCGAGATTAGCTCGAACATACAAACAAACTTACAAATTTTACCTTTTTATAATATTAGTATAGATGAAAGCTACCTACCAACCTTAATTGATATTCATAATATGTTCCTACCTATAAAGATACTTATTCGTATAATAACAGTTTTGCTAATCTAAATATAATAAAGCTGCAGAATTTGTTTTTTTATTTGAACACGCTACTTGGAATTGAAAAAACATTTTTGTTTACGACAAGCTCCATCGTTGTATGTACCTGTTCCCACTTTAATTTGGGGATAAAATATATCCCATGTGTTATTCTGATGTATAACCTATATTACTGTAAAGTTTCATTCAAATCCGCAGGATAGTTTTTGCGTTAAAGAGTAACAAACTTACATCCATACATCCATACATTCATACATCCATAAATCCATACATTCATACATCCATACCTCCATCCTCACAAACTTTCGCATTTATAATATTAGTACGAAGTAGGATATAATATAACTGTAAAGTTTCATCCAAATACGTTCAACAGTTTTTGCGTTAAAGAGTAACAAACATACATACATAATTACATACATCCTCACAACATTTCGCATTTATACTTATATTATTAGGATTAAGATTCATCCTATTTACTTCTTCTTATACCGAAATTCCTACCAAAACCATAACGCGAGTAAATTCATAGGTCACTGCGAGTATTCTAACGTTTCAAGTTTAAGAATCACAACAATCAAATATTATAATACCCAAATCAATTTCCTTTGCCAAATCTGGAACCCGTCTTTACGATTCCAAAACTTTCGTTACCAAATTGGATTCGAAATCATTTTATGGAATATGGTAATAAACTTTCGAGTTTTGTTTGAACAATTAGCAGAAATATTGTTTTGAAAAGCATTAAGTTGTAATGTATACTAAGGAATATAATATAGCAGACGTTGTACCCGTTCCCGCGGTAATTTAGGGATAAAATATATCCCATATGTTATTCTGATGTATGACCTATATTACTGTAAAGTTTCATCCAACTCCGTTCAGTAGTTTTTGCGTGAAAGAGTAACAAACATACTCCATCATCACAAACTTTCGCATATATAATACTAGCAGCGCCCCGCGGTTTTACCCGCGTTGTGCCCGTTCCCGTGGGAATTTCGGGATTTTTTTTACATAAAAACCTTTCTCTTGAATCACTCTACCTATTACAAAAAACCGCATCAAAATCCGTTGCGTAATTTTAAAGATTTAAGCATACAGACAAACAAACAGACAAAAATAGCGACTTTGTTTTATACTATGTAGTGATTAGTAGGATATGATGCGACAGCATAGCAATTGCAGTTTCATTATTTACTAACCAAAATTATGCGTAAAATCGTAAATGATTTGTACAGTTCCCAATCAACAGTTTACGAGTATAATCTTACTAGATAGTAGTACCTATATTAAGTATCAATACTATTATTATAAAGAGGTAAAAAATAAGTTTTATGTTCGAGCCAATCTCGGGTATTCCCTGTCCGATTTGGATAAATCTTTTTGGAATACATAGCCACATTCAACGGGAAGTTTATATGCTACTTTTCATCCGAAAATTCCCATGGGAACAGGCACATCGCGAGTAAAACCGCGGGGCGCTGCTAGTTTATTAATATTCTAACGCGATACAGTCCCGTTTCATTAGTATAACGACTACGAGTACACTCCTACGCAACCTTTTGTAGTTTTTTATTATAAAAGCTGATGTAAGCATCGTTACCTACATATATTGTATTTTGACCGCAGATTCCATGTCCGGATTCTTTAGATAATTGAGACCTCTTGATCTTAGTCGCAAGGTAACTTTGTAACTTATGCAAATGAATCATACTTACAATATTCAGACAGGCACAATATTGTTAGTTTGTCTTTGAGTTTGGGTATTTCCTGTATAGGTACGTTTACTTGTAAATTCAGAGGTTGATCAATTAAAACTGTTTGTACCGGTCAGTATGAGATACCTATACTATGGAAAAAACAGAGTTGTTGGCGACGACGACGTCTGGGTGTCAATTATATATTCATGTAAAGTATTTGTGTATGTGTATGTAGAAGTATCAGTGAGTTTGATTCCATAACACAAGCTTATAGATTAATTTGGGTCTAATTAACAGTGAGTGGGTTTGTCCGGGTATATTGTTATATTATACTTGAGATATGCATGTTTTAGAAGAATGACTTATTCACAAATTATGAGTTTGTATACTCAAATCTAAGCCAGTTACATAATTTTTACATTGTATGATACAAGAAGCTTTTAATCAAAACGTGATACCAGCCTAATGTCATGTTAGTATCTACTCCCAAATTCAATTATCTTGTATTGTTCAAAAAAGCATTTGTTGTCAAGCGGTTTAAAAACAATTATTTCTTCCTATACGTCTACCATTATTTTTAATATATTATGAATTATAAAGTGAAAGTTTATTTTTCTTATATATATAGAGAACCAAATAGCCACATTCATGAGGAAGGTTATATGCTATTTTATCCCAAAATTCCCATGGGAACTAGTACCACGATTGCTGCTATTCTTCTTTATACATTTATAAAAATTACGTGTCACGTCGTTTGTCCGCCATGGACTCCTAAACTACTGAACAGATTTCAAATTTGATTTACACACCGTGTGCAATTAAATCCAACTTGAAAGATAAGATAGCTTACATCTCAATTTATAGTGATTAGGGTGGTCCACCCCTTAATTTTTACATGGCAAAACAACGTTGGCCAGGTTAGCTGGTTATATATTCTACACCTAAACGTGCCACCCACCTAAATGCATCGTCTAACAACAAAACGTTTTCCTTTTCAGCAAAAATGTGTTCAATAATAGGATTTGCAGAAGCCGTACTACCCATGGTGTACGGTCCTTTGTACACGCAGATATTTTCAAACACCTTTGAAGATTTCCCTGGGACCGTCTATATTATAGGTGGTTTCATGACTATACCTGCTTTTGTTATTTTCATGTAAGTTTTAAAAGTATTGTTTTAAAATTTAGGGTCTTTTTCATAAACGCTTAATAGCAGGATTTTAGCCTTCGATCAACAATACACAACTAGATATCGGGTCACGTACAAAATCAAAGCTAAATACTGTACGCGTGGATGACGTGTGACAGCTTATTTTGTTTACTACCCACTTCGATCAACAATACACAACTAGATATCGGGGCACGTACAAAATCAAAGCTAAATACTGTCCGCGGGGATGACGTGTGACAGCTTATTTTGTTAACTACCGAACTGAAACAAAAGTTTTAAAACAGTTCGAAGTTCAACCTAATTACAACCATGACACCAAGCAATAAAGTAGCAAATCCTATTAATAAAATAAGTGAGAATAACGCCTCACTTTTCAAATGAGGCGTTATTCACAGAGACGTATTTTATGCGCCGACCCGACATCTAGTTGTGTATTGTTGATCGAAGACTACCCAACTGAAAAAAAAGTTTTAAAACAGTTCGAAGTTCAACCTAATTACAACCATGACACTTGGCAATAAAGTAGCAAATCTTATGAATAAAATAAGTGAGAATAACGCCTCACTTTTCAAATGAGGCGTTATTCACCGATACGTATTTTTTGCGCCGACCCGTCATCTAATTGTGTATTGTTGATCGAAGATTTTAGCTATCAAATGGTTTATCCCTTTCCGACATACGCTATTTGCCAAAGAGCGAAAGAGACAAAACACTTTAAAACACTGTTTAAGTTAATTATCGTTTATGAAAGGCGGTAAGTCTCTAACGCCCGTACTCAGAGACATCAAATGCTTCCTTAGTAGATTTTAATGAACGTTTTTGACATGTGATGTGTGAAAAATTATGTTATTTAGTTAAGTGTTGATTTAATGAACGTCTCTGAGTGCAGTAAAATGCGTAAGTAAAAATGTGGCTATTGCATTAAAAATTCGTTACGGTCCTGTTAAGCGGCCATCGTAGGTAACGTCCGATAAATCTTATAACTATTGCTATAAATGTCTGTAAGTCAGTCTGTTGCCTTACACCTTGATTTCGTTGACCAATTTTATTCTATTGACAGATTTTTATTTTGACCGAAATAATTATGAGTGATTCATACGCCTGTATAAGCCAACAGAGTATTTTGTGATGTCAAGTCCATACAAAAAGTAGGCTTTAAACTTTAACCCGGTTATTAGTAAAACTGTAAGTCGAGTCCATTTTCGAAAATTGATGAATCACGTTACATTGAAAAAATGTAAGCCTAGAAATAACTTTTTAAACCAAACTTAGCAACAATTAATCATGTGTCTAATATCTTTTAAGTTGTGACCTAGTCCAAAATTTGCTTTAGTTAAAGCCCGTTACAGATGGTGAATGTAGATACTATTTTAAGATACACCATATCAGTTAAGTTATAATATACTAGCAGCGCGGTTTTACACGCGTTGTGCCCGTTCCGGTGGGAAACTGGGAATTTCAGGAATTTTTATACATATAAACATTCCTCTTGAATCACTCTATCTATTTAAAAAACCGCGTCAAATTCCGTTGCGTAGATTTCAAGATCTAAGCATACATAGGGACAGACAGACAGCGGAAAGCGACTTTGTTTTATACTACTTATGTAGTGAAGTTAAGTACTCGTATATCGTTGAACCACTGTGATGATGCTCTAAGCATGGTGATTACCTGATTACGCCTTATTCTCCTCCCTGCCTTTGCCCGTAATAGGTCTTCTTCTTCATTACAAATACTTTTTTTAATTTACCTATAATGTCCTAGTCCTGGGCAATTTCTCCCTCAAAACTCAATCATTCCTGTTAGCTGGATTAGGCCAACCCCTATCAATACTTATAATTCGACGCCTCGGTCGTGTTTGGCATGTGCATTGTGCACTCTCCTGCCAAGATGTTTCCTACTTATATCTTCAGTGAGATGAGAGGCCTTTGCCCAGTAGTGGGACATTACAGGCTTATACTTAACTTTTTTAATGGGAAATCATAAGTCTAGCCACAAAATTATTTATTGGACACGTGATTAAACTTCTAATTTTATAACTAAGCAACGGGAAAATGACATAGCCCCCAAAAATGTATGTTGCCTTCTAAATTACTAAGTCAGCCACAATTAACGAGCATCTAAATAATACGGGTCAATTCAGCCCGCGGGCGTAGGTACTATTCGGTAGGTTAGGGTTAATTTTTTTTTAATTTAGAAGATAACTAGTGGCTTAAGTACTATTCGGTAGGTTAGGGTTATTTTTTTTTTAATTTAGAAGATAACTAGTGGCTAAGATAGTATTATTTAGATGCTCGTTAATTGTGGCTGACTTAGTAATTTAGAAGGCAACATACATTTTTGGGGGGCGAAATATGATATTAAAAAGAAGCCTGTTTAATTAGCACCCTTTTGTAATTATACTTACTTATAATATACTTTATCTATTTTCAGCGTACTCTATATCATACACAAACGACAACAGAGAGACATCGTTAAAAATCCAGCTGAGAAGGAAAGATATGCTCATGATAATGATGTCACTTCCTTGTAGATAATAATTATAATAGAATAATAATTATAAAATATCACTTATAAATACACTAGTTACATAAGGTCTAGTTTCCATTAATATCATAATTCAGTTCTTATTCCTCTTTTAGAGTAGAAAGGTAAAGGATTAGTTATGCTAAACCGTGGCGAGCACGAGCCGTGTCCGAGACTTTACGTGCTACATTCAAACACGTCATTTGTAGAATATCATGGTGCGATGTAAAATGAACTACTTCATACATAAGTTTGTAATTTTTCGAATGTGATACATATTCATTCATACTACACCGAGTATGTTATTTGTAGAGTGTCGTGTGTCGTCGGTGTACGTCCGAGACACGTCCGCGGCGCTGACACCTTACGGTCATAGGTATGAGATATCAAGAACTATCTAAACATTTTGAACAATTTTAACTATGTTTACTTACAGATACACTTTTTTAACTGAATTTTCAATTCAAAATGAGTATTCACACAAACTTTAGAAACTAGTATGAAGTCAATATGTACGTAGGTACTTCATAATAATATGATCTTCAAGTTGGGAGTCCTCATCTGTTTCTCGTCCGAGTCTTGTGCGGGACACGGCTCGTACCCGCTACGGTGTAGCATAAATTGTCCTTAAGTACACCACCCTAGTATGTACACGGCACATTATATAGCCTAGTTTAAATACGTAATGTACCTATGTGGTAGAGATGTTAGATTGGTTAATTTTATTTTTAATACCTACGTAATTATTTTAGCTTTATACGCCTAGTATTATATTTTCAGCCATGTTTATTATACCTACTCTTGTTATTTTATAACGAAATAAAGTTATCTTAATTTTATAACTTGATTAATTTTTAAATCTCAGGTCATTCCCAGACTTATTAATTCGTGGCGGTTACCTTCTATTAGGCACTCTTCGTGTTAACTAGCGAAATAATATGTATCGTTTATACAAATTGTAAATATCGTTAGGTAATTTGTAAAGAATTACAAACGACCCACATTGAATTAATAAAAGTATTTCAACAACTAAAAATACACAGTTTGTCGCTTCTGTAAGTGCAAAACTAGTTGTAGCGCCTGCAAATAAACGTAGAGCAATATACCGTGACGCGTCGTTGTTAACAGTAAATATTTATTTGGCAGGCGTCTGTGAAGATTGTTTTAAAGTCTAACCTCGATATTGGAAGGCTCAAGAACGGAATATATGAAGTTGGGAAACATAATCCAACAGTGATATAAGAGAACTATAAAAAACTATTTAGTAATCAATTGTATATAAGTTGTTGTTTCCTTAGAGGCCTTATTCATAAACGCTTATTAACAGCATGCACTTTAAATGGTTTGTCCCTTTCCGACATACGCTATTTGCCAAAGAGCGACAGAGACAAAACACTTTTAAACACTGTATAAGTTAAATATCGTTAATAAAAAGGCGGTTAGTCTTTACTTATGTCTATATTTTCTGCAATAGAAATGCAATGAAAATAAACTTCTTATCAGTCAAATGAACTTGGTGAATGACATTCATTAGTACTTTCCTGTATTACAATTACGAGTATAAAATAAATACCGTGTTTGTAGTTAACTATCTTGTAGGAAACCCTAGGGTCCTTTAGTTATGGTTTACATGTTTGTAGGTCAGGGCCATTTTTAGGGTTCCATACGCAAAGAGTAAAAACGGGACCCTATTACTGAGACTTCGCTGTCCGTCCGTCCGTCTGTCACCAGGCTGTATCTCAAGAACGGTGATAGCTAGACAGTTGAAATATTCACAGATGATATATTTCTATTGCCGCTATAACAACAAATAAAAATAAAATAAAACAAATATTCAAGGGGGCTCCCATACAAGAAACGTGATTTTTTGCCGTTTTTTAAAGTACGGAACCCTCCGTGCGCGAGTCCGACTCGCACTTGGCCGGTTTTAAAAGGATATTTTTCCACGCAAAGCTTAACATACTTTAATTTTACTTTTGTTAATACTCAATTGTTTTATTTGCCCATATACTCTACTCGTTACTGTAAATCGTGATTATGTTACTTGCAACTCTATGACGGTTGCGAATTACATAACGATATCGATAACGCAACAAAATGTATGGGTTGATTAATATGTAATGTGCCATGGGTGACCCACTGTTGCCATGCTGCCTCAAATATGGAATTCCTACGTCACGAGAGAAAGTACATCTCCGTATAATAAACATAAAAAAACTCCTTCGAATATGTAAACAAACTCCACAAGTAATTCGGAACTACATGCAGTAAAATTTAAACCCACGGATAAGAAATAATAAAAAAAGGTTGTTAACCTCACGCCACTATACGAGTAGACCTCGCTCGAGTAGCTGATGAATTCGGCAATTGAAAATAACACAGCTTAAACTTATCAAGTAGACCCTGTACCTACTTAGATAATAACTTGGCTATTCAATTCACTATGTTTTTATCGTTACTTATGTTTACTATATAATATGTGGTGATGTTGCTAATGAGTGTTTAAAGTTTAAACAGTTGTGCGGTGTTCTATAATTGATATTTATACGAAACAATGTTGTTTTTATAGTCAGTGTGCGGCTAGAGTATCGCGCGCACTGGTGAGGCGTCAAGTAACTTAAGGCACAAGATAAATGAGCTATATTTATTAAAGTGGTGTCGTCGACAGACCCGTGTTATCGTATCCGAGATGTGAGCGACTCATATGCGCCGACGCACTCACATCGTGTTTGATTTTACAACCTTACATTTACTGCTCAAGTTTTTGGAAACGACAGTCGAAAAGGCACGGATTAACCGTAGAGACACCGATGAGAGACGCCGTGTGGAACTAAATATCGGAGTCGGCGACTCTCACTTTTAACGCAATGATTGCGAACACTGAAAACGTAGTCAGTGTGAGCGACTTGACGAATTCGAATATACACCTTACCGGACATTCTTCAAAGAAAACATGGAGGGAAAAATCGAAGAGCGTTTTGAAGAATATCAAAAACGTGTTCCGGGAGATGACGGTGGAGCCTTGCCTGTTCACATACATGATGTGCACAGCGATATCGTCGTTTGCAGTCCAGAACATGCACTTGGAAAAAGCCTGCAGAGTCAACTTTAATTACACCGATGACATCTGCGATCGAATTAGAGATCGGGATACGATACACTTGCAAGAAGAACTCGTGAAGATCCAGTCTCTAGTTGCCACAGTAGTAGCTTGGAAGTTCCCCTTACAAACCGGTATTCCAGCTGCTATGGTGATTTTTGTTGGAGCATGGAGCGACAAATACAAGAAAAGAAAAATATGCATCCTATTCCCTTTCCTCGGAGAAATAGTTGCCAATATTGGGTTGCTACTGGCAACTTATTACTTCAGAGAGTTACCGCTAAGAACGACAGTGTTGATAGAAGCACTACCGGCTGCTTTCTCCGGCAGTTATATCATTATATTCATGGGGATGTTTAGTTTTATAGCGGATCGGACGTCGCTTGAAAGCAGGACGTTTCGTCTCGGTCTTGTAACAATATGCGTGACACTAGGTACTCCTACAGGAACCGCGCTCAGTGGCATATTGTTAACAACTCTTGGTTACTACGGAGTGTTCACATTGTTATTAGTGTTTTATACTTTCTCTTTCCTTTACGGTTTGTTTAAACTTGAAGACGTTGTTAATGATGAGGTGAAAAGTGAATCTGTTGAGTGTAGTAACCGGTGTGCGAAGATATTTTGTGAAGTTCTGCAGTTGGTTGCTAATACTGTGATGGTGGCTTTAAGACCTAGAGTGTTGAAAGGAAGGACTCAGATATTTTGTGTGTTAGTGCTCTATTTGCTTATGGTTGGACCTCTTTACGGTAAGTAATATTTGAACATTTATATGTCTCTAACTGTCTACTTAAGTTAATGGCTCACCTTGATGTCTCAATTTACACAAGTCGAAGGCTACTTAACACGTGTTTTTGATATAAAATATGTAAAAGAAATTACAATAGATATGATAATTGTGTACTAAGCTGTTCCAAAACTGTTCTAAAATTATACTGTACTTTATAGAAAAGTAAGATGTACAGTAACATTATGTTTCAAATTTCCGAATTGAAAACCTCCTCCCATTTTGTAGTTGGAATCATTTTAGGTATGAATTAACTTGTTTAGAATTTGAATGAAAGCGGCCACTTCCGTGAAGATACAGTAATTTCGGTATAGACTTTTACTACACTGTTTATTCAATAATTTAGAGCAATTTTTGGCCGAATCAAAAAGCGGAGAATAGGCTTACTTTCTTCCGTTGATTTAATTTAAATAATAATTCAACATTTCTTGTATAAAATCGTCTTGTTTTCAAAATACTTACTATTTACTATTTTAACGATAACCAGCTACTTCTAGAGATGGCTATTACGTTATCTTTATTAGTTCCACACTAAAATATCCATTCAATATTAATAGCCTTAGAGCTAAATCATAGTAGCGGAACGTAAACTTGAAACATGACAAGGCAAATTGATCCTTATCTTATACGCGTAATGCACATATTTACTCTGAGATAAAATAAAAATCCGATGCATTGAAGATCTCTCCTTTTTAGTCAGGTTCATATATAAGTTGTAGGGATTCACCTGATAGCGCGTATCCTACCGAATTGTGCATATCCTCTATGTGGTAGAAATAAGTGTCATTTTGCTATATCAAGAATTACAAGAAATGCGAATGTTGACCATTGAACCATTTTGTATTTAAGGTGCCTTCATCTGTTTTCTCATATTTATTTTGTGCTATGAACTATTAGTAAAGTTCCTACAAAATAAATCAAACAAGTAAATAGTTTTTTACCGGACAAATTCACGCATGGTTTGAATTAAACCAAAACTAAGCTCTAAGCTTTTACAGATGAGGGTTATCAAATCAAATTAACTGATACTATGACATATACATACACAAATACATTATGTTAATATATAATTGACACCCAGACTTCGTCGCCAACAACTATGTATGTCTTCACATATTGCATACTATGAATAGTAATTTTGCACAATAATCGTGGACCACCTACTATTTTTTACTGCCCAATATATAAGAACGAAGGCAAATGACTGCGCTAAAGAACTAGATAAATGGTCCAAAAAAATTGAAGATACACCTCTTTTTTATTCTTATTTATTACGCACTTCTCCACTCGTACAAAGGACTAGCCATTATATCTAAGATAGCAGCGCCCCGCGGTTTACCCGCGTTGTACCCGTTCCCGTGGGATTTTCAGGATGAAAAGTAGCATATAACCTTCCCGTTGAATGTGGCTATCCATTACAAACATATTTTTTCAAATTGGACTAGTAGTTCCTGAGATTAGCGCGTTCAAACAAACAAACTCTGCAGCTTTTAATAATACTAGCAGCGCCCCGCGGTTTCATCCGCGTTGTGTCCATTCCTGTGGGAATTTCGGGATGAAAAATAGCCTATGTTACTCGTGGATTATGTAGCTTTCAAATGGTGAAAGAATTTTTAAAAACGGTCTAGTAGATTTTGAGCCTATTCATTACAAACAAACAAAGTTTACCTCTTTATAATATTAGTGTAGATAGTGTAGTGTTAGTATAAATAGGTACGAGCAGTGCCCCGCTATTTTTCGGAGTTCGGTCCCGTAGAAATTTGGGGATAAAAACTAGCCTTTCCTTTGAATGTTGAAATTATTCAAATGGGATCAATAGTTTCTGAGATTAGCGCTTTTAAACAAAAAAAACTATTCACCTTTATTACGAGTATATGAGTACTAGCAGCGCCCCGCGGTTTTACCCGCGTTGTGCCCGTTCCCGTGGGAATTTCGGGATAAAATATAGCCTATAGCCTTCCTCGATAAATAGACTATCTAACAGTGAAAGAATTATTCAAATCGGTTCAGTAGTTTCTGAGATTAGCGCGTTTAAACAAACAAACAAACAAACAAACAAAACAAACTCTTCAGCTTTATAATATTAGTATATATGAGTATACATATACATAAAACGCAACTACTACTAAAATATTTTATTATATGTATATGTATAATCGGCCAAGAGCAAGTGGGACTCGTTTTCGAAAAGTTAGTAGCAAAGAAACAAAATCAGTCGATCTCATTAATTCCCCTTTATTTTACCAAACCAAAAAAGTAACCTAAGTAGGTATAAACATTATACATACCTGTCTTTTGCAACGCAGTCATCTTTTTCCTCTATAGACTGGTCTATAAGGTGACTTCTGTTGAAAACCACAAATACTTGCAGAGGCAAAAACAAATCGTATATTCAAGGTTACGGGTACAATCCGTATAGTTGATTCATATGCGTTTTTAAATCGGTTTTTACGTTGGCTTTAAATACGTTGTACAGTACTAGCCAGAAACCGTTGGTCAACGATTAAAGATGGCCAGTCTTAAATTTCATAAATTAGATGCAGTTTCATAAAATAAGATTCAGTTTCATAAAACCTTTGTCGCCTCGGTGGTCTAGTGGCATGTGCACTCGCCTGTCCAGACTGAGGTCCCGGATTCAATTCCCAGGTCGAGTGACAACATGTTTCCTACTTTTCACACATGGTCTGGTTTGAGATCACCAAGCGTTGTGCCGTGTTGATTTCGGGATGATAAAAATCGCCTATATCCGTCTCGTTGAATGCGGCTATCCATTGCAAAAATAATTATTCAAATCGGACCACTAGTTCCTGAGATTTGCGCGTTCAAACTAACAAAAAACAAACTATTCAGTTTTATTATATTATTATTCTAAATGAAACGGGTCTGTATCGTGTTAGATAATTTAACGTATTTACTAAAATACGTACCCGACGTTTCGAGTGGATTACACCGCTCGTGGTCACGGGAAGACTGGCTGGAGAGGCGAATATTCACTGGACAATATTGTTTTTTCCAATTACCCGCACAAACTACCCGCACTTAATGTTTATCACGAAATTGTTAGTCATTAAGTTGGCGACACACCACGCTCACTACATCCGAATTTTCGGTCAATTTTTCGTGATGCCGACGACCATTAATTACCGGATTCCACATGGACGAGAGCTTAAAACCACTTTCCCGGTTAAAATTCAAATGTTTTTTGATTTCCACCGCTTCACGAACAATCCTGGAGTAGAAATGTCGTTCCGTGGAAAGGATTTTCGGCGCATGCAACTCAATCCAATGGTTTGGTCCTGATGATAATAAATGGTCGGCAATCGCGGACTTTTCGACCTGGCGGTTTTTGACCGCTGCGATATGTTCTCTGACCCTCTCCGCTATCGTGCGCTTGGTCTGTCCAATGTATGAACTACCGCAGCTACAGTCAATTTTATAGACGCCTGGAGTCTGGTAAGGGATCGTGTCCTTCGGTGACCTCACTTGCTGTGCTATTTTCGACAAAGGAGTAAATATGGTGTTTATGGAATACGATTTTAAAATCGAACCAATCTTGTCTGTTACTCCTTTGATGTATGGCAAAAAAGCGGGCTGCCTGACAGGCAGCCCGCTTTTTTGCCATACATCAAACGACACGGAACGACATTTCTACTCCAGGATTGTTCGTGAAGCGGTGGAAATCAAAAAACATTTGAATTTTAACCGGGAAAGTGGTTTTAAGCTCTCGTCCATGTGGAATCCGGTAATTAATGGTCGTCGGCATCACGAAAAATTGACCGAAAATTCGGATGTAGTGAGCGTGGTGTGTCGCCAACTTAATGACTAACAATTTCGTGATAAACATTAAGTGCGGGTAGTTTTTGCGGGTAATTGGAAAAAACAATATTGTGCAGTGAATATTCGCCTCCCCAGCCAGTCTTCCCGTGACCACGAGCGGTGTAATCCACTCGAAACGTCGGGTACGTATTTTAGTAAATACGTTAAATTATCTAACACGATACAGACCCGTTTCATTTAGTATAATGAGTGCAAATCGTGTGAGTTTAAAAAGTTTATTATATTAGTATAGACTAGCAGCGCCCCGCGGTTTTACCCGCGTTGTGTCCATTCCTGTAGGAATTTCGGGATGAAAAATAGCCTATGTTACTCGTGGATAATGTAGCTTTCGAATGGTGAAAGAATTTTTAAAAACGGTCCAGTAGTTTTTGCGCCTATTCATTACAACCAAACAAACAAAGTTTTCCTCTTTATAATATTAGTGTAGATATAATTTCTTACATTACTTTTCTAAGCATTGACCCACGGTCAGTTTTTGTGTGTTCATTTTAATTTGATTATTTATCTTAGAGGTCTTATACTTAGTCTTAAGGCTGTAACTCACGTCATATTCTTACTTATATTCTTGAAAGTTGAATGACCTATATCTACTACTAGATACTACTACTAGTACTAGATATTTATCTCCTCGTAATATTAAAGAGATTGTTTGTTTGTTTGTTTATTCGGGCTAATCTTCGGAACTATTAAACCGATTTTAAAAGTGCGTTCACCGTACGTTTTAAAGTTAAATATTTATGGAAAAAAAACTTTAATGCCACTTTTGGGATTTGGTACAAAACATCTAAGTATGTTTATTTGACGTTTCGGTCTCTTTACGCTAACCGTGGTCACAGAAGGCTGGTGAAACGAAGTGTATCCGTAAACGTGGTTTCAATTCAAAATGAATAGTGTGCACTAAACCTAAGGGTCTAGTAAGAAAACATCTACCTAGAATGTAAGGGCATTTCATACGATTTCATACGATCATATAAATACGAGTAACCAATCAATCACCATATTATTAAACGAAGTCCCTGGCCGCGTCTGTCTGTCTGTTCGCGATAAACTCAAATACTACTTCATGGATTTTGACGCGTTTTTTTAAATAGATAGAGTGATTCAAGAGGAAGGTTTATATGTATAAAAATTCCCGAAATTCCCACGGGGACGGGCACAAAGCAGGTAAAACCGCGGGGCGCTGCTAGTCTAAATCTATAAAAAAAATGCTTTATTCCGTTTGATTCGGACATAAAATCCTAAGATGATTGAATTATAGGAAGTTATTGACTTCACTAAACCAAGAAAAGAAAGCGTTTCTTGTAGAATACCCTAATATTAATCAGACGTAGGTACTGCAAAAAACATTTTATCTACACTAATGTTGTAACATTCTACTTATGTTTCCAATACTTGACTTATAATTACTACTGTTATAGCGCAGACAACTAAAACACTCAATTTAAGCAATTGCACATGATGTTATAATATCCACATCGATATCGTAAAATCTCATTATAACATCGCAGCCTGCGCGGCGCGCGCCCTGCGGCCCTGCGCGGCGCGCGCCCTGCGGCCCTGCGCGGCGCGCGCCCTGCGGCCCTGCGCGGCGCGCGCCCTGCGGCCCTGCGCGGCGCGCGCCCTGCGGCGCTGCGCGCGCAGCTGCGCTCTCATTGGTTAGATTTTAATGGCGGCAAGTTCACTGTGACAATACACGTACGCGTGAATTTAATGTTTCGCAATGTGTTTTGTTTTTAAAATTTTGTTTGATTAATTGCATTAGTGAAGATAAAGTAGTGTATGCAACTGCATATAACACGGGTATTAAAACACGAGTGTGAGTTTATGAAACGAGCGCAGCGAGTTTCATAATAGTAACGAGTGTAGTAACTTCTTTATATGACAGTTGCATAAACTACTACGAGTATTATAACCTTAAACACATTTTTATATCCATATGTAGTTCGTTTAAATGGCATAGTTCAGTCATGGTACTCGTAGGTACAAATGCAGAAACATCGGAGCGGTGCCTATACGTAAAAATAAATGAAAATACTTATTAGTTTCAAAGATTATCCTGTTATATTGGAAAGTAATAGACCGCATTGATAGAAAAAATAAACTGTTTATCTGTACTGCTTTACTTGTTAACCTAAGTTTTTGATATCTTTTTCTCATCTGTTATTGGTGTTCATATCAGAAATGTACTTTGTAACGGTAGATTTAAATGTATAATATGCAACACTGTTGATGTGTTATTATTTAAATAAATACATCTAATATAAATTCTCGTGTCACGTTGTGCGTAATTGAACTCCTCTGAAACGGCTCGACCGATTCTCATGAAATTTTTTGTACATATCGGGTAGGCCTGAGAATCGGACAACAACTATTTTTCATCCCGAAATTCCCGCGGGAACGGGTATATAGCAGGTGAAACCGCGGGGCGCAGCTAGTAAATAAATAAATAGAGTCATGTGTCCGGACCAGAATTTGGACACCTTCGCACTGTTACCGGCTTTCCATAAGTCCTCCATAGTGGAGGACAGGGGCCAGTTAGGGCATTGCACTAGGTGGTTTATATTATGGACTGTGCCACATTCGCAATTTCAGTTCTTCATATACTATCTGTTACTTAAAGTCCCAGATGCAACTGAAATAACAGGGTGCACTAGTAATTAATAAAAAGCTTTATGAATGCCGTAGAGCTTAAATATGTAGCTATTAGTATTTAACTGCATTGATTACATTACTTGTTTCACTTTAAAAGCAAGGTGAACTGGGTATTTACTTACCAACTTGCTGTTTACAGTAGTAACTATTATTCAATCTGGGACTAGGTTTCCTTGACTCAATTGAGTATACATATGTAGGCTTAAAGGAAGGGGTAAGTAAATCAAAATGTATTTAACTCCACTAGATATTAACAAGTAGGCAAATATCGCTATTATTTAACATTTTTTTTTATCAACAGCCGCCGTGGTCTTGTGGTTTGAGCGCCCTGCTCACGACCCGGAGGTTCCGGGTTCGATTCCCGGTGGGGATATCTCACAAAAATCTCTTTGTGAGACTTTCCTCAGTTTGGTTAGGGCATTGCAAGCTGAATCACCTGATTGCTCGAAAAGTAAGATGATTCCGTGCTTCGGAGGGCACGTTAAGCCGTCGGTCCCGGTTACTTTCTACGGATAGTAGTCGTTACTTGAGCCATGTCAGAGGCCTTTGGCGGCTCAATAACTCTGACACCAGGATTGGTCAGGTTGGCCATCCACTCGATGAAGAAGAAGAGCATTTTTATCTGACGTTTCGGCCCCTTTACAGGAACAGTGGTCACAGAAGACACAGAAGATGAAAGCGAAGTGTATCTGTAAACATAGTTTCAATTTAAAATGAGTAGTGTTCGTAAATATCGGTAAAGTTTGTAATCAAATGGAGAGCTTTTAGGTTATACTAGCAGCGCCCCGCGGTTTTACCCGCGTTGTGCCCGTTCCCGTGGGAATTTCGGGAATTTTTATACATAAAAACCTTCCTCTTGAATCACTCTACCTATTACAAAAAACCGCATCAAAATCCGTTGCGTAATTTTAAAGATTTAAGCATACAGACAAACAGACAAGCAAACAGACAAAAATAGCGACTTTGTTTTATACTATGTAGTGATTAAACTGTCTAACTATGAGAAACACACGTCGTATACACCAAAGCTGTTTAAGATTTAGTCTTAATCACAATTCCTAATGATCTAATTTGAGGAGCTAAAATGATTGTCGTTCTTGGTTTGGCGTAGTTTGCGCGTCAAAATCCGTGCAGAAGTATTTGACTTTATCGCGAACAGACAAACCCGGTCGGGGACTTTGTTTTTATATACCTAGTGATAGTGATGGGTTTATTAAGCGGTCTTCTTTACCTTGAGTTCTTGTTTACCTTATCGCCTAAAATAGTCTGTAAACTTTTGCGAGTCACGTACCTAAGTCAACTTAACATGTATTACGTCTCACAATCTAAAGTTCAGAAGTCTCCATCCATCACAGAAGTTGTGGCCTCTTGACGAATGTTATGTATCTCTAAATCTGCGATTTGGGACTCGTTACTCTTCGGATTTTGGAAAATGTGCGAGAAAAGAGTTATTGTTTTCATGTTTTATGAAAATGAATGGGGTTTAGTGGGACGACTTTTATTAGAAACTTTAGTATGTTTGTGTAAAATTTGTATCTATATACTGTAGTAATATTATAAAGAGGTAAAGTTTCTATTTTTGTTTGTTTGTAAGAGCTAATCTCAGAAACTGCCAATCGGATTTGAATAATTCTTTTTGTAATAGAAAGCTACATTCAACAGAAATATTAAAGGCTATTTTTCATCCCGAAATTCCTACGGGAACGGGCACAATGCGGGTGAAACTGCGAGGAACTGCTAGTGGTAAATAAATTGAAAATCAAAGTTTATAATATCATCATCATTTTGTATAGTCACGAACTCTGGTTTCGGAGTTTTACATTGAGACAGATTTCGAATACATATTTTAGATTAAATATTATTTAAAGGGATTCCATATTAAAGGAAAATATGCACCGAAACGGGAACATAACAACAATTACGTCCAAAAACCGATGACTACGACATTTCGCCCATCTGTACTCAGAGACATCAAATGATTCTTAGTAGAGATTTAATTGGTGATTTTGACATTAATTAATTACATCAATTAGTTAAGTGTCGATTTAATGGATGCTTCTGAGTGCACCAATTAGATACATACGAGTAAGTATTAACTGCACATTTTCCCGCTATTGCCTCGCTGGCATTAATTGTCATTTCACAACAATGAGTAATGTAAATAAGATAGAGACAATTGGTTCAATGACACTTGAATTTTCCTTATTTTCTCATAATCATTTTGTAGAGTTTGTTATTTGTTCAGTTTTTGTGTTTGTATAACAATTGTTTGTCGCAAAGACAAGGGCATTGCTTCGATACTGGCTAAGGGTAAATGTTGAAAAGATGGAAGTTGGAACAATAGCCTTTTTGTACTTTTGTTACATCGTTATGCTTCATTAATATAATATACCTGGACAAATTCACACACGGTTAATAAGACCTAAAGTAAGCTCTGAGCTTATGTTAAGGAATCTTACTCTCTGACACTACTACACAATACACAAATACTTAGAAAACAAAGTCGCTTTCCGCTGTCTGTCTGTCTGTCTATATTATTATAAAATATCCAAAATTCCTACCGGACCGGACACAACGCAGGTAAAACCGCGGGGCGGTTCTAGTTACCAATAAAGCGATACAACCACTACGTGTGCTTGTATGGGAATCAAATGGTCTTAGGTTTTCCGTTATGTAACTGATATTTGAACAGGCTTTTAAAAAAGTAAAAGACTTTCATGTGTAATAAAAAGTAAGTAAGTTCTTGTAGGTTAAAGGCTAACTGATGTGGGAATTTTCAGCCGACCGATTCCAGGCCTCCGACATGGTCTAACGGTTGAAATAACCGGGACCGACAGTTTAACTTGCCCTCCGAATCTCGGTACCGCTCAGATAGCCATAATCGGCCGGGTTGCCGAGCAAGAGCCGATCTGCACGGTGCTTAACAATAGCAATTAGTTAATATATCTTGACTAAACTACGATACGAGTATTGATGTAATAAGAATGATTCTCCCCGTAAGTTAACTTAAATGAATTATTAGTCCAATACTTATGAACAGAAACATACTTCTTCTTCTTCTTATCGAGTGGATGGTCAACCTGACCAATCCTGGGTCAGAGTTATTGACCCGCCAAAGGCCTCTGACATGGCTCATGTAACGACTACTATCCGTAGAAAGTAACCGGGACCGACGGCTTAACGTGCCCTCCGAAGCACGGAATCATCTTACTTTTCGGGCAATCAGGTGATTCAGCCTGCCCTAACCAAACTGAGTATAGTCTCACAAAGTGATTTTTGTGAGATATCCCCACCGGGAATCGAACCCGGAACCTCCGGATCGTGAGCCGAGCGCTCAAACCACTAGACCACGGAGGCTGTTACATACTAAAACATCAAGATTGTTAAGTACTCACCTATTTCGTATTCAAAATAATCCCACAGCCCTAATTTTTTTCATCCTCTTTTTTCAACAATGACCTTTTAAGAAGGTTAAGGGACTTGACATTTTAAAATGTCTGACGATGATATTTTTTGGGTAACCATTTGTATAATATCTCATCTGTGTTGAATCTTATCAGCTCATTTGGGATTATGTGTTAAAAGATTCGTATTCAAACGCAAAAATACTAAGAAACGTATATCTGAGTAGGTACTCAGAGAGATGAGTACAATGGTACCTATATTAAGGTTCAATTAAATCCTACTAATATTATAAATGCGAAAGTTTGTGAGGATGGATGTATGTATGGGTGGATGTATGTTTGTTGCTCTTTGACGCAAAAACTACAGAACGGGTTTGGATGAAACTTTACAGTAATATAGGTTAAACATCAGAATAAAACATGGGATACATTTTATCCCGAAATTCCCGCGGGTAACACCGCGGGGCGCGGCTTGTCTCCAATAAACTATTTTTTTCATAGTTTCACTTGTGAGTTTTTGTTTAGAGTCTTTAGGCGGTCAAAAACTTCATCAGGGTTGGCCACTGCACGAACTTACCGAGAACAAAAAACATATTACGGAGGATTTCCTACAAAAACTAGGCTGTATAAAACCTTTAACACTACTAAATTACTTCAGCATAGTAAGAAGGACTCAAACTAACACATTACCAACAAAATAGTGACCAAGTACTAAGTAAATAATTTACTTCGCTCTTCCATGATATTACCGATGAATGTTCTCCCCAAAAACTATATAGGTACACTCAGTAATCATAGTGTTTCAGTTCTAATATCGATACAGCGCTGTGTCGCAACATTAGGTACAATATTACATTATCGGTTAGTCGGTTACGTATTTCTAATGTAATTTGAAATTTCTCCACGTCTGGCACGTGCCATGCGGCCGTGACCAATTCCAAGTCGCCATTGACACGCTAAAATCTGTAATGTTGATTCATTAAGATAAGTATTTTGTTGTAATTAGATCCTGTGCAAACCTTAGTCCAGTTAGACTTTGGCGGTTTTCTAGTATGTATATACTTCTCACTTCTAATTTATACCATCTCTATACTTATCTATACTAATATCATAAAGCTGCAAAGTCTGTTTGTTTGTTTGTTTGAACGCGCTAATCTCAGGAACGAATGGTCTAATTTGAAAAAATATTTTTGTAATGGATAGCCACATTCACAACCGAGATATGTCAAAAAATATTGTGACATCTGCCCTTGAATAAATTACGTGCCAGACACGGACTTTTATATTTTTAGACAACTTTCAGAACGTCAAAACAAAGATATAGCGTATTGTCTTTGTTGGAAACGTTAGCCTTTATTTATGCTAAAGAAATTGGGCTATATGAAGGAGTATATACAGCGTCCACATAAGTGAAAACCAGACGTAGATGTTCACAATATATTAAAAAATATTCTTTGTCTGTCACCTGTGTTGTCTGTTACACTAAAGAATTTACTGTTTAACTGATATCCGACTTGACTGTCTTGAACAAGTCAGTGTTAAGACTGAACTATAGTCTGCCAGCCGTTACATTACGTATTGATATCATCTGGGAGAGCTGACATAAATAGAACCTAAGTCCGTCCTGAAAGTTTAATGTTAGAATTAGCTAAAGTTTAGTACCGTTTGAGACTACCCTTATTGTACCGAAGTCACAGATCTGAAGTACGTTTGATGTGGTTTGCTCGAAGCTCTCTCTAACATGAAGCATCAAATACCCGATGCCTTGTGTCGCTTTAATTGACCGATGTTACGTTTGACCGAAGTCATATTTTACCGATGTGCATAACGTTTGAAAGTTTTCGTTCTGAGTTAATTTGTTTTGAAATAATACCTGTAAAGTATTTGGATATAAGCAAGACGTTACAGAGTCATTTACCCTTAATTATATGGTTGTCATATCTTCTTCTTATTCATGTCGAAAACAAGACAATGTATTTTGTAGGGAAAATGTTATTGTTACTGACAAGCCCGTTGGCACAGTGGCAGTGAGAGCGCTTACTGTCTCGGGGGTTGCGGGTTCGAGTCTCGTCCGGAGTCAACAATATATGAAGACATACTTGTTTGGCAACGACGTCTGGGTGTCAATTATATATTCTTATAAAGTATTTGTGTATGTATACGTAGAAGTATCAGTTAGTTAGATTCCATAATACAAACTCAGAGCTTAGTTTGGGTCTAATTAACCGTAAGTGATTTTGTCCGGGTATATTTATTTATTGTATTGAAGGACTCTAAAATTTAGCCACCTCAATAGCGTTGCGGCGACAGGCCATTAAGTCATCCAGGGTGCAGGAGCTGGGGCAAGATGGGCACTCTAGTAGATGCGGCATTGTTTGTGGGATGTCGCATTTACACTACGTATCGGACGTCTCGATAATTCCCTATAATCATACTGCTTAATTACATTATTTTATTTAAAAAATAAATATAATTTGGTTGTATTTATCTTACATAACTTTTACTATTACATATATTTGTATAACAATGTTCGTAGAACGTTTTTACCGACAGAATATTTTGTATAATAATATGAGGTAAATCATAAGTAATGGTAATTTATTTTTCAAAGTTTATCATCATCTTGCTACATGAAGAATAACCGTTTTTGTTCAACATTTTAGTTGAACTTGCGTTAACAATACATTTTTGTATAATATTTTGTATAACGTTGTTTTTTCATGTTTCAGGTGACTCAAATGTCTCGTACTTGTATGCCATAAGGAAATTCAACTTTACAGAAGTGGAGTTTAGTGTTTATGGTACCATCAACATCGTTCTTGGTTTATTTGGTAAGATTCATTCATTCATTTCCAGTAGGTCGGTGGCCTGCCGTGGTGTCGGGAGTTTTTAGCCCGCCCAAAGGGCTCCAACATGTTCTAACGATTAACGATCTAAACAAACGGGACCGACTACTTAACGTGCCCTCCGAAGCACGATAGCGCTCAGATATAAATGCACTATTGTCCTTCCATCCAAGTAGGGTAAGATAGTTTACGTTTATAGTACAGTAGTACGCCTCGCGGGTTTGCCTGCGTTGTATCATTTCAATAACCTCTTGTACCTATACAAAACAAATATGACTATCCAAATATGGGTAGTTCCAGAGACAAACGTAACAACAAAAATAATAAAAAGTATATTTCTTTAGCTTTATTATATTGGTAAAGAATAAAACTTAATTATAATTCGCTTGACCCGGAATTTGAACCCGAGACCTTGTTCTTAGCAGACGATTGCACATGCCACTACACCTCCTACGCTTGTTCATGTTAAAATTATTCCATTCTAAACAAAACTTTTAGCGCGGTTTTTATTTAATTCGATGTTGCTAATTTTAACGTGAAAATTTAATCCTTTGTTTAAAAAGGAATACGAAACGTTTATAACTGGCCGAAACAGATAAAAGAGGAAATGACTCTGTTTGTGAGTCTTTATGCCTTCAAAAAATGCGTCGAAACGCCTCGGTTAAGCTTAATTGCCTCAATACAGGGTGGGCCATTAACATCGGTCAATATGGTTGTTTTAATCCGTACAGTTGCAGTGTACAGTTTTTCTTGTCACTGAGAATAGAAATGATGTCAAAGTTTCTAAGGGGACATCTTCATGGTTCAAAATTGCCAATAGGTACTGACATACCTACCCCCGTTAATGGAATATGTATTAAGACGTCCAACGTTTCGTTTTGTACTACCACTACCACGCTATTCCATCTATGTTTCATGATAGACACATTTTATGCAATGTTTATCGGGCAAGATTAGATGGTATATTGTTGCTCAGCACCTATACACCTATACTCAGAAACGACCAAACCGATTTGAGTATTTATTTTTGTAATGAATAGCCACATTCAATGGGAAGGTTGTAGGCTATTATTCATCCCAAAATTACCACGGGAACGGGCACAACGCGGGTAAAACCGCGGAGCACTTCTAACGGGTGATCCAATATGCCTACAAAGTACTCAACTTTGTAGTCATATTGGAGGCGTAGAACATGAGAAAAATAACGTTATCTCCAGTAATAGACATTGGATTGCGTGTACAACTTCATATTTATCATCGTAGGTCAAGGATACAGAAGAGATAAAGAATGCATTCACGCCATGCGAAAACGTATACAATAATAAACTCTATATCTTTTAACATTAAAATTGAAAATTGAATACAGTGGCAGTTATTAATTTATTAATTACTTTTATCGAATCAGGTTTCAAGAAGCTCATTAAAATTGCCTATAATTTTAAATTTTCTGATGGCACAGATAATGACACCTATATATTTTATTTTGTTTTGACAATTTTATCATGAAGTTTACAATTACATGAATTAACTAATTAGCTATAATTACCTTTTATTCACTATGTGTATTCAAAATGTATCGTCAGAAAAATCGATTTTATTTAACGAAGGTTCTAAATATTTGGGAATTTATGTTAGTCATCAGTAATAAGTTGAATAACAATATATACGGTACGGTTCTTCTGTACGATCCGTCGTTAGATCGAATGAAACAACCGCTTGGTGGTCAACTGGGCCCGCAGAGCACTGAGCCCGCAGGTTCAGTTACCCACTCCGTTTTTTTTCATAGGTGACTCGACCCACACTAATCACACGACTACTATTTACCGATAAGGGCCTGCTCAGCCCACAGGTTCAGTCGATAAAAACAAAAATAACCCTAACCTACCGTATAGTACCTACGCCCGCGGGCTGAATTGACTCTTAGGCGGTAAGTAAGCGGGCTGGGTTGACCCTTGGGTGGAGTCGCCCGTAAAGAAAAAAAAATGGTCAACTTAGCCCGTGGGCTCAGTGCTCTGCGGGCCCAGTTGACCACCTTGCGGAAACAACAAATCGATAGTGTATGTCAAAATCGTTAAGGTTAACATTTAGGGAAAAATAAATATGAGAAATACATAGTAGCCAATTTTTAGATGTGCTGTATATGTATGTATATTATATAAAATTTCAAAACAATCAGTCAAGTCATTTCGGAGGAGTATGCGGTCACAAACATTGTGAAACGAGAATTTTATATATAAGATGGTTTGCATCAGATTTTTTATAATATTGAACGGGTATTTTTAGATGTTTCTATAACCTCTAAAAAGTATCTCTTTTGATAATAAAAATATACTTTAATCACAATTAAAGCATATTTTTATTAGCGATGCAACTTTGAAAACATGTTTAAATATTTGAGGAATGTACAAAAAATTAAAGAAACATGTTCATTAAAAACTTGTTATTATATCATTATCAAGGTCAAAGGCCGTCAAGGAGAAAAATGAGAATGACAGTAGATATCATCAATATTCACTATTATAAGTTTACCAGTGTAAAGAACTATTAGCCTGTAATGTGCCGCTGCAAGGCCTGTCATGTCACTAGGTTTCTTACGTACGTTACATAATATGTTACATTCGACAAAATTATTAGTCGGTCAAATATAGTGTAGTAGAAATAAACATCGGTAAATTGGTTTTCGGTGAGTTATTACATCGGGGAATTATAGCTTGGTTCTAATAAGGCATGGATCAATATAGCAATCGATCAATGGTTTTCGAAATGAAAATCGATAATTTATTTCGATTTTACGTTGGAAACCCCCATGTCACTAAAGCTGTTTTTGCAAGAGAATCGCTTAACCAGTCAATCACCACGCTTGTCTGCTGCGAATTGGTGATTTCAAACACCAGCTTTGTTTGAAAAGTAAATTCGAAGTTTTCCAATTTACTTTTCAAACATGGCTCACATTTGAAATCACCAATCCGCAGTAAACAAGCATATTGATTACGCCTGATTAGGCGAGTCTGATATTACTGACTTTAGTGGGATTACATGCCTTTACCAAGCAGTGGGACATTACAGGCTAATACTTAATAAGCTAAAGAGGGGACAAATGTTCAGCCCGACTGTGAGCGCTATCATGACGCCATAGTAACATAAAAATATTGTTACGCTCGTGGCGTACCTAATTAAACAAAGCAAACGTAGTGAGTACCTAACGATGTCATGAATGCACTACCTTATGAGTATACTACTTAGATTTTATCCGAATTGAATACTGACTTACTTAAGACATTATCGCTCTTAATCAAACGCTTCCTTAATAGAGATTTAATGAGTGATCTTGACATGTATGAAGAATTACGTCAATTAATTAAGTGTCGATTTAATGAACAATTCTGAGTCCGGTTGTTACCAAGTGACGAGCTGTTAGTGATACACACACCGGCTTCTCTTAAAGGATTGACGAAACCGACTGGAAAAAGAAATCGAAACATATAAATAAAATAGCAGCGCCCCGTGGTTTTACCCGCGTTGTGCCCGATCCCGTAGGAATTTTGGGATGAATAACCTAGCCCATAACCTGCCCGTTGAATGTGGCTATCCATTACAAAAATATTTATTCGAATCAAATTGATAGTTTCTAAGATTAGCGCGTTCAAACAAACTCTTCAGCTTTATGGATGGCACAAAATAGATACACCATAATTTTTAGCATTTGTTTTAGTTATATAATTGTAAATGTTCCATTCTGTCAGTGTTATTCTGATGAACCTATATTACTGTAAAGTTTCATTCAAATCCTTTGAGAGGGTTTTGCATCAATTTCATACATCCTCACAAACTTCGCATTTATAATATAACTAGCAGCGCCCCGCGGTTTTACCCGCGTTGTGCCCGTTCCCGTGGGAATTTCGGGATTTTTTTTACATAAAAACCTTCCTCTTGAATCACTCTACCTATTACAAAAAACCGCATCAAAATCCGTTGCGTAATTTTAAAGATTTAAGCATACAGACAGACAAACAGACAGACACGAAAAAGAGACGACTTTATTTTATACTATGTAGTGACTAGAATGATGATCTAATTAAAGCCATTGTTTTTCAGGTACGGTCTTCTGTATCGGTCTTTTGAGTAAAAGACTAAGGGTGCAGGATAGCGCTATTGGTGGTTTGGCAGGAGTGAGCAGGATAGCAGCATGTCTCATGTTCTCTCTTGCACCGACCAGGAAGTGGTTCTACGTGGCTCCCTTGATGAATATCTTCAGCCATTCGGGCTTGACTGCAGTGAGAGCTATAGCTTCGAAGAGTGTTCCTACAGATGAAGTTGGTAAGGACAAGGCTAGTACAAATAAAACAGTATTTGCAGAGATTTGTATAATATGTGCGTACTTGCACATGTTATATTTATGTACCCCATCAAAATGTTTGGATGTGTAACTTGAGGGCATATTTTTTTTAAATTAGAAGTATTTTACTCGACCAGGTTTTATTTATTCTTAAATTTAAGGAGCTGATTTAGATTTAGATATTAGAACATCGCAGGACCCCGCTGTTTTACCCGCGTTGTGCCTGTTCCCGTAGAAATTGCGGGATGAAAAATAGACTATAACCTTTCCGTTGAACGTGGTAATCCATTACAAAAATAATTATTGATTAGTAGTTTCTGAGATTAGCGGGTACAAACAAACAAAAAATCAAACTTATTGGCCCTTATTAATAAACGTGGTGTAACTAACACTGTAACACTGTGTTTTGTCTCTTTTGCTCTTCGGAAAATTGCGTATGTCAGAAAGTGACAAACCATTTGACAGCTAAACTGTTCTTAATACGCACTTATCAATATGGCGCTAAATCTTTATTATATTATTATTGATTCAATAAATGACTCATTAAAAAGGAACTAGGTATATAATACTCGTATAATTTTAGTTACGCACTTATTTCTTAAAGAAACTAATCTAATCCTACGTTCTAACTTTAAAATATAACTTCTCGAATTTTCCATAAACATACCAACATTTTACGAACTAAATGTGTTTGATTATGTTGTCAAATTATGCATTCCAATTTGTAACTCGATTTACAAATAAGAACGCCAGTTGCCAGTATTAATTCACTTTTTATACATTTCGCAAATGTTACGTTACTGGCACAGTGTATGATAAAGACAGTAGGTCTATGCCACAGATGTCAGAAATACAGGAGATATGCTTTGTAAACAAATGTATTCGTGTTCAGATGTCGCCGTGTCACAGATTAATAAATAGTTAGAGATTGTCCAAGCTGAAATGACACGCCCCACCTCCGCATTTACGCACACTAGCAAATTTTAAATATGGACGCAATACACATAAACATGCAATTATAATTGGTCGTTCAGTTGCCGTACTCGCCGTACTCGCTAAGAAGTGCAATTCTCGGATTTGTTGTCCAACTAGTTTAGTTGATCGTGAACGCGCGAGAGGAGAGGACGTCTTGTTTCATACAAAGTGACGGCGCTGCTCCATAGAGCGAGCGTTTTCGGATTTATCACCCGACTAGTCGGCCGACATGTGCACATAGAAATCAATAATTGGCGCTCCCACACAGATGAAGTGCCGCTATTAATATTTACACTCACACATCTAAATAAAGTAATTAAGTAGTGGGGCGCGTCATTTCAGCTTAGACAATCTCTACTAACGTTCACTAACACAAAAGCAAAAACTATAAGAACGGCACACGAGCTCATATTTCTCCCGCACACAAAGAAACTTACAGCAACACTAATAAACTCAGTAATAGAACACATGCATACAGGGGGCGGGGCTTCTACCTGTAGCTACAGACAATAAACACACATCGCAACTAGTGATGTGAAGAGGTAATTGATTTGAATTTGAATTTGAATTTGAATCGTAGAAAAAATAGTATCGATGAAATTCAGAGCCGACGAACTTTCTTCAATGGTTGAAAGCACTTAGGCTCAAAGTGAGACGAACATATCGTGTTATTTTTTGTGGGAAACCAGTTTGGACCTTTTCCTGTTGCATTTATCCACTTTTCTTTTATTTTTGGATCCTTCGGATAGCTAAAATATTAAAAAGGTGTGAATGATGATGATGATATCAATGATACATGTGTAAGAGTACCGCAATAAATTAAAAACCCATACTTGATTCAATAATAATAATAAGTCGAGTAATCAAGAAATAGTAATGAATTGTGTTTTCAATAATTAATTATATCATTTTTACCTCACATTAGTAAACAACAGCTATAAAGTTCCATGCAGCAAAAAAAGTCTAATTTTGTTCCCTTGTGTAATCATTCGAACTAAGTAGGATCGATATAAAATATCGACAACCTCAAAAGTGACATCACATCTCTAATTATCTACCTAACAATGGACACTGGTTCCAATTAATTAAATCAGGGACATAGAGGTAGTCTTGGGCGTTATAACATACAACAAATAATATATTTCATTATAATTTTATAGCAACAACAACCATTATTTATTTTCGACAAAGACTGTTGTAATATTTATTACGTACCTATAATATAATCGTGCGCCTCGATTCGGCAATCATCGGAGATACTCGGTAACTAGTAGAACTAGAAACTACCGGTACCGAGTATCTCCGATGATTTCCGAACGGACCGAACCGAAGCCGATGTCGACTCAAATTCAACTATTCAAGGTTCAAGGTCAAGGTTAAAAAATAATGATAGCGAACTTCACATCGTAGAGCGTTAGACGAATATGAACTTTAAATTACTAAGTACAAGAGCAAATTTTACTTTCATTAAAATACAACAGTTTATTATAATTTTGATTTTATATTCGTATGAAGATAGATTCATGTCTTCGCTGTTGCCTGTTGTTTTATTGGTGTATATTCATTCATTAGAAAGTTTGTTTTGATTGCGAAAAAACTGCTTTTTTATCACATACATTGTCCACAGTAAAATAATTCCAAACGGCGGAACTTCGAGCTCGCGACATTTTTCACAAATATGTTTTTACAATTTTATAACTTAAAAACTATTTTACACACACAATAAATTTATTATTTACAACACTTATTAACTTTTGCATCAACTTTTTCGAGTAAGAAAATTCAAACAAATACGTAAAGCCTGTAACGAGTAGGAAGGAAAGTTCGTTGAAATCAAATCAAAACCAAATTTGTTTTTCTGTAACACATTTTAAAACATGCAACACTGAAAAAATTGTACCTACTATTATAATCTTGTGCTATAACTTTATCATCGTATTTACAACCGTAAAATGTTATAATCGCAATTCAACATACAACTAATCTTACAACAGATAATAAATATTACAACAGTTTAACACAACAGTTAGAAAAATATAATTATAACGGATAATGCAATATGAAAATATAGCGATAACGCCCAAGTTTACATAGAGGTCAAAGTACGAATTTCAATCTGATTTTTTGTAATTAAGGTCTTTGAGTGATTCTAAGCCTATTTTATAGAATACGTTTTTTTGAAATACCTGCCCGTTTCCGAGAAAAAAAATGTTAAGTTTTTTTTTGTATGGAGAAAAATCGTTTTCTTTATTTATTTCATAAACGGGCAGAGACGTTAAAACCAAACCTTAAAGGGATTAAAGAACACATAATTCCTTGCATTTTGTTCGAAATCATCTACTCCATATCTCTGCCCGTTTAAAAACGGCAGGCGTTCCAAATTTTTTTTTTCTTTTGTGGTTTTTTTGGTTTAAATACGCTTGAATGAATACTTAAATAGCAATATTGTAATACTAGTACTTCATTCCATCGATACAAAATGGAATTGTAATATTAATAGCTTAAGTAATTTTATACCTACATACCTGCTATGTTACTTTTTTACCTGGGTATTGTTTTGCGTAGAGGCTTTTGCAAGGCCGAATATGTTTTATTGTTCACGTTACCTGGATAAGATAAGAAAAGAGGGCACTTACAGGTTACAGGTAATCAGGTAACTTACCTGATTAGTTGTTTTCAAAACGGAGTCACTCGTTCCTCGGATCCTAAAGTATCAACACGTACCTACACGCTCTTTACCATTAATATGTCTCAGTTTAAATCAAATTTGGATATATAATGTGCTACTGAAATCAAGTGGAAATATCAAAAACAGTGATATATTGTGCACTACGTTTTTAAATCAAATAAACTTTGAAGTTTCTGCTGAAGATCTTATAATTCTAAAACAGTTCACAAGAACATATGTTGCAAATTTACACAAGAGATGGTTGCAAGCAAATAGATGTCAATCTAATTGTCTTTCAATCTATCTAATAATGCAGACAGTAATTCTTCTTCGGAGTGGTTTTTAAGAGATGAAAGGCACCTTCTTTTATGCTTGTTTGATAGATCCTCTGGTGGGTCTCAGATGGCTTTCTGTGGAGTATTTGTAGCAGCATCTGACTGCGGACTGGCTTCCATTGCTTGAGACATCCAAATTCTCTTTCGCAAATATTGACATCAAATATGGTGTTCTTGGTGAAAAAATTAGATTGGCATCTATTTGCTTGCAACCATCTCTTGTGTAAATTTGCAACATATGTCCTTGTGAACTGTTTTAGAATTCTAAGATCTTCAGCAGAAACTTCAACGTTTATTTGATTTAAAAACGTAGTGCACAATATATCACTGTTTTTGATATTTCCACTTGATTTCAGTAGCACATATATATATATCCAAATTTGATTTAAACTGAGACATATTAATGGTAAAGAGCGTGTAGGTACGTGTTGATACTTTAGGATCCGAGGAACGAGTGACTCCGTTTTGAAAACAACTAATCAGGTAAGTTACCTGATTACCTGTAACCTGTAAGTGCCCTCTTTTCTTATCTTATCCAGGTAACGTGAACAATAAAACATATTCGGCCTTGCAAAAGCCTCTAAGCAAAACAATACCCAGGTAAAAAAGTAACATAGCCGGTATGTAGGTATAAAATTACCTAAGCTATTAATATTACAATTACATTTTGCATCGATGGAATGAAGTACTAGTATTACAATATTGCTATTTAAGTATTCATTCAAGCGTATTTAAACCAAAAAAACCACAAAAGAAAAAAAAAATTTGGATCGCCTGCCGTTTTTAAACGGGCAGAGATATGGAGTAGATGATTTCGAACAAAATGCAAGGAATTATGTGTTCTTTAATCCCTTTAAGGTTTGGTTTTAACGTCTCTGCCCGTTTATGAAATAAATAAAGAAAACGATTTTTCTCCATACAAAAAAAAACTTAACATTTTTTTTCTCGGAAACGGGCAGGTATATCAAAAAAACGTATTCTATAAAATAGGCTTAGAATCACTCAAAGACCTTAATTACAAAAAATCAGATTGAAATTCGTACTTCGACCTCTATGTCCCTGATTTCATTAATTGGAACCAGTGTGGCAGCACCCGCTTCACGAAACTATCGTGTGAGTGAGAGTATCAGTAAAACACTTTTCCATTGCGCTATTAGACCAGGCGATTCATTGATCGATGTGTATTAAGCAAACAATGGTTTTAGTTCCTAATGAAAATAATTGCTTTTGGTACTTTATCGTGTTACTAGTATCACGAAGTAATGTTTTAATGAATTTAATAAGAAAAACAATCATATTTTTATACTTACGTGTGAAATGAGATGCCATCTTTCGTATAATTCACAATAGAGGTGTTATTTTTGCAAACAACCACTGTACAACGCGGCATTTTGTAAAAAATCACAAGCAGTGAAGACGTCGCAAGTTGGCATTCGACTAATGGCCGAAACTGGCAACAAGCCGCTTTGCGGCTAGATGCGTTCGCAAGCGCCACGCCTCCTTGCCACATCTCCTGTATTTCTGACATCTGTGGTCTATGCCTTTTTCTGATAAACAGTGTCATTACAATGCTTTTACTGTCATGTTATGTCATTATGTAGGATGCGCCGTACTCAACTAATTTAGATACGGATTTTTATCTAGAAGTCCATTTTATTGTTCTAGTTCAGTATTATTATTTTCGTGTTGGTTATAAAGAGAACCACTCCTTATTCACTGCATCAAAAACCTACGTTTTTAGTGTTTTAAGTGTACCTACTTTTTTTAAAGATATTTCAACTCCATGATAGTAGAACATCTTCAACCCGAACAGCTGAAGGTTTTTGCCAAAAAATGTATATCTTAATTGCTTTTTAAATTACACACAGTTTCATAGTTTGAACTTCTATTACTGTTTTTTCTATACTGTGGTCTCTAATAAGATTAGTAGTGACCAGATTAACTCAACTTTAATGGAATTGCACGTGCAAGATTGTTGTTGTGTTGCGTTAATGGTACTAGCTGTGTTATGTGGCATTACTATCTGCAGTTATTACTATCCCGTGACATAGTATAATGCTGTTGCGAAGTAGGCTACAATAATTATGTTATATAAGCTCATTGTGGGGCAAAGGCCTTCCCCCACTTCTTAAACTCAGCTCTGTCAAGAGCCTCCTGGAACTAACTAGATAAGTACCAAGCTCGTCTCGCCATCTCCGTTCCACATGGAGGCAATAATTGCTTAACCTTTTGTTTGCCGGGATTAGAAACACAATAGAAAATCAATTGTGTCTGGCTTGGATCTGCGTTCCGGCATAGGAGGAGTTAAGGAATAAAAAATAAAAAAAGTGTTTTTATGAAGGCAAAAAAGTAAAAAATAAAGTATGTATTAGCCTGTAATGTCCCACAGTTGGGCAAAGACCTGGCAAAGACCAAAGAAAGTGAGGAAGATAAGGCGTAATCACCACGCTTGCCAAATGCGGGTTGATGATCTCAATCCCGAAAAGGCAAAAGCTGGAATATAATTACAAATACCATACTATGAAATTTTGAAACAGAATAGACTTTTGGCAAGCAGTGGAAGGCATAGATAAAGAAATATAATCAAACTGTTTTCTAAACATGAAGTTTTATGGGCAAACTAGGAATCGAAGTTTTGAGGTTGTATTAATATCACTATATTATCTGAAACCTGACGTGTACATACTTTATGTACTTTTATATATATCTCTCAGTTATATCAGTACATACACCCATCTAAAGAAAATACGATAGTTTTCAAGGTAACCGATGCTTAACAATCACGATCGCTCTCACTTTTATAAATTTTTTCGGTTTAATCCCTTTTTGTAACATGGTAAGTTACTTTTACTTCTCTCATAAGTAAATAAAAGTACTTTGAAAGTAATTTTACGTGTTTTCGGTGATTTGAATTTATCAACATGAAAATCAAATGTTTCTTTAGCAAATTAAAGCTCAAGTTAAAGAAAAGTTTGACTTAATTACTAAAGTTTCAGTTTATTTCAACATTTGACACCATTTCATTACAATTTCATGAGTTATTCGTCAACGTCTTGGTCCTTTTACTTTTAGTTAGTAAATACAAATACACGTACTACTAAATAAATATTCATCTGAGCACACTGTTAAAGTCCAAACAGTCTTTAGTTGTTAGACAGTTGTTTGTCTTAGACAGAGTTCTGTCTTTAGTCAAGCATTTACTAATTTAACAACAGTTTTCGGTACAAATTCTTACTGGTTAGTGGATGATTCGTACGAATTTAACTCGCCCAAAACTTTTCATTCTTACATACAAAAAGTCTCTGACAGACAATAAGTCTGTTAGTCCTCTTATCTCTTCGATCTTATTCCAGTCTTAAATAAACTCTGTTCAGACTCTTACTGATCTAACTGCCGTACTCAGAGAAGTCCATTAAAGCGACACTTTACTAATTGACGTATTTTTCATACATTAAAATCACTCATTAAATCTCTAATACGGAAACATTTGTCGTCTCTGAGTATGGGCGTTACTGATCAAAGACTAACTAGGTAGAAAGAAGGGCTATCTAGTTCTATAAGTCTCTGTAACATATTCATATTTAGAATCCATTTTAACAAACGTTTTCCTTTCATTATTTGCAGCGAAACTTAACGCTCTGATAGGCGTAACGGAGGCGTTAGCGCCTTCAATTTACATGCCGGCAACGAGTTATATCTACATGGCGACTATTGAAACATTCCCAGGCGCTTTCTATCTGTTCGACGCGTCACTTACTGTATTGGCTTTAGTGCTGTTTGCGTAAGTGATTTTTATCTAGTATTAAATAAGCAAAGGGTTGTAATGATGTCTTCGGTGATATGTGAGGCCTTTGCCCAGCAGTGGGACATTACAGTCCTTTTCACTTTTTTATGCTAACGGTTTGTGTTGTATGTGACCAGCTTATTTTTAAAATTGTTAAATTGTCTGTTCCTGTTGTTTCAATCGTTAGACCATGTCGGAGGCCTTTAGGCGGTCTAAAAACTCCAACACCACTGACCTACTCGAACTTACATACTTATTATTAACACGCTTTTATTAGCTTGGCCTGTATGTATGTATGTATGTATGTATGTATGTATGTATGTACGTATGTAATGAAATCTTTGAACATCATTTTCACCAACTTCCAGAAGTCTGATTAATTTGAAACTTTGCATATGTATCAAGGACCGATGACAATGCAATAATTTAATAACAGTTTCCCGTTATCCTTAATGGATTTGCCAGATTTACTAAAAAAATATTACTTCATATAAAAGACATCAACGGGCGCTCGCTGTGGGACGGAACGGGAGTTCTGTTTTATTTTACTAAATGGTACTAGACACTAACAGCGTCCCGTGGTTTTCCCGTGATGGGCCCGTTCCCGTGGGAATTACGGGATGAAAAGTTGCATATCGACGGGGAAGTGCGAACAACTCCTAACTTACATTTTTTACGAAAACGACTTTTGAATGCAGTTCGATAGAGAATGAATTTGCGCGTCTACTGATATATGAATTAAGTTGAAATTCGCAAAATTGACGTAGCTAGGCATCGAAGAAACATCTCTTAAGTTAAGGTCCAACATAACCTAATTAATTTTGGCAGGAAATATATTCTAACTTACAAATGGAAACATCTCGTAACTTCATTTAAAATAAAACTTTGAGCTAATATCTCCTATCTTCATACGCAAGTACTGTGTTCCCACTCTAGAGCGAGACAAAAACGGTGCGTCTCTCGCAGTGTGAAAGGGACACCGGCTTACGTGCGCGACGTCTCGTCACTAAGTGCTATGTTTTTAATCTATTTGCAGCGTTTTTGATTGTTTTTGAGTAAATAATAGTCAATTACTATGTAAATTGTGCTGGACGACAAATATTTTACTTGGATTCAACAACCTGCCTCATAAAGTTTTTTTTTTACGTAACCTCGCTGTTCCCCTGCTGGGCAAAGGTCTCCCCCAATTCTTTCCATTTATCTCTTTCCATAGCCAACTCCTTCCAATCCTTATTAAAATCGCCCAGCTCTTTCCGCCATCGAGTCGGAGGCCAACCTGGGGGCCTGGGGGCATCCTGGAATTCCCATTCCATTGCAATCTTTGCCCATCTGTCCGGGTGTATCCTGCTTACGTGACCAGCTCAATTCCATTTGAGCTTGGCAGCTGTAATTCCCACGTCTGCAACGCCTGTCATGGAACGCAGCATGGTGTTTCTGACGCGGTCTTGTCTCTTGATACCTACAATGCTGCGTTCCATTGCTCTTTGACTAACCTTGAGTCGGGTCTTCTGTGCTTTGGTAAGTGACCATGTTTGCGCACCGTAGGTGAGGATGGGCAAGATGCACATGTCAATGAGTTTGCGCTTCAGAGAGATTGGCAAATCTCTCTATTTAGAGCTTCACGAAGCTAACCAGCCAAAAATCCGTTTAGTTCATCTCGCCATCTCCTTTTTGGTCTGCCGCGGCATCGCCTCTTTGGGTCTGGGTCCCATAAAGTGGCGATTTTTGCCCAAGACTCATCAGGCCTGCGACAGACATGTCCAGCCCAGTTCCATTTTAGCTCAGCAGACTTGCGACCTACATCGGCGACATTTGTGCGGGAGCGCAGTTCGGTGTTTCGACCTTGAGACTGGACTTCTGCGAATCTGTCAATGACCAAGTTTGTGCACCGTATGTGAGCACAGGAAGTAAACACATGTCCATTAGTTTTCGCTTAATCGACATTGGAAGGCGTCCCTTCAGGAGTTCCGCTAGGGCCCAATAGCTCAATAGTTGTCTATGCGACGAGCAATTTCTGCATCTTGCCTGTTGCCGAAAGATGCTAACTGGCCCAAGTAAATGTACTCATTGACATAGCTTACTATTAAACTAACATAACATAGATTATTATCTATAAATAATTAGATAAGATAATAGTTTAATAATTGTAATAAAAAATTACATTATACCTACTTTTAACAAAAAATCTTAGTCATGTTTTCGATATTCTTAACAGAAAGTTTATTAAGTAGTGAGTTAAAATAGTACTTAACTGTTAAATTTTTAAAGTACATAATTTAAGTTTGTAAACGGAGAGACTGAAATAGATTATGCATATTATTATTTATATAGAGAGTCTTAAGAGTCCTTAGTTATCATTAGAGTCATTAAAGACATTTTTATTTTTTTATGCCGCTTTCTCATTTTGTTCTCGTTGATTTAGTTTTAGAAGTGGGACTGTTTTTATTTTAGCTTATCTTTGATTTTTTAAAGGATGTTTTATCATTAAATGTTACAGTAATTATAGGATTATAGTTTCAAACACTACAGTAAAAATTGCAATGGATAAACATTGATTCTCGGAGTTATAACAGTGTTTCATTTTGGAAATACCTCCTATCTTAACCGATATAGTGACGATGATGTTGATATTAGAAAGCCAATAACTCCTATCTTCAAAAAAATCGGCTAGTTTGAATATTTGGTCTATTTTTAGTAATTTTTAGATTCCTTTGTTATATTATTACCTAATATGATTGAAAACTTCAACGAGAAATGATAATTTTAAATGATTTCTGTTACTTTTTTGAAGTTTGGAAAATACTCCTATCTTCAAAATTTCAGCCACACGAGCTTGGTGATACCTCCTATCTTACATTATCTCGCCAAATACTTATTCCAAACAAATTTTGATTATTACATTACATTACATTCCATTTAAGTATAAAATTGCCATTTACACATTTTTTCTTAAACATCTGGGAAAAATAAAAAACGGTTTTTTTCGCCTCCTGTAAAATTTGGTTTTTGTAAGTTAGGAGTTGTTCGCACTTCCCCGTCGATATAATGTTATGCTTACTAAAAAATAAAAAATAAAATTATAGTTTAAAAAAACTAAAAAAACACGCTTTTATTGCAAATTGAACTAAAAACTAGAAAATAATTTTTCTCCTCAAATCACAATTATAATATAATTTAAGTTGTAACACAATGATTTAATTCAGAGTAAAAAAGCGTGGGGTGCTTAATATTTTTAAATATTACAATCATCATTGGTAACTATCTATGAGAGGATAGTTATGAACTACATTAAAATGCACCCCACGCTTTTTACTCTGAATTAAATCATTGTGTTACAACTTAAATTTTATTATAATTTTGATTTGAGGAGAAAAATTATTTTCTAGTTTTTAGTTCAATTTGCAATAAAAGCGTGTTTTTTTAGTTTTTTTAAACTATAATTTTATTTTTAAAACTAGCTGCGCCCGCGGTTTCACCCGCGTTGTACCCGTTCCCGCGGGAATTTCGGAATGAAAAATAGATGTTGTCCGATTCTCAGACCTACCCGATATGCACACAAAATTTAATGAGAATCGGTCGAGCCGTTTCAGAGGAGTTCAACCACGGTACCCGTTCCCGCGGGAATTTCGGGATGAAAAATAGATGTTGGCCGATTCTCAGACCTACTCAATATGCTCACAAAATTTCATGAGAATCGGTCAAGCCGTTTCGGAGGAGTACGGGAACGAACACTGTGACACGAGAATTTTATATATAAGAAGATATCTACTCAATAATTAGTAAATAATTCTATTATTTGTACATTATTTGAATGCCGCCATCTTAATTCGCGTAGCTAAAATATTTAAATTTACCAGTCGATTAAGATTAAGTACATGGAAAGTGGTTGTGAAACAGCATATTTGATGAACACTTGTACACTTTTGATCTCGTTCGAAGGTTGATGTAGATACTAATCATCCACTGACAGTCAAACAAACAACACAGAAAGGTATAGTGACAGAATTATTGCTCTACAAATCCTGAGCTCACTCTCCGTTCAGAGGCTGACAGGGAAGATATGTCGCCTTTTGCTGTGTATAGTGCCATTTGACAGCGAAACTTGTATTGGACATAACGTCGTAATGGCCGGGGCATATTATGCCGAATCTCGATCTGAATTGCGTTTCTGAATTAAGAAACTGAATTTCGGGATCACCCGCACATGTTTGAAAAATCTGATTGACCAGTTATTTTATTCTTACAGATCAGATCAGATCGTTCTGAAAAATTAAGAATCTGAAAAATTACAATGTATAATGGTCCTCGTTATTTTTTTTACAATTCTGTGCTTTCCGAATGCAGAATCTGAAATTCGGCATGTATGCTGCCGGCCTAATATTTTATATTGATTATTTACTGACTAGCAGCGCCCCACGGTTTTACCCGCGTTGTGTCTGTTCCTGTAAGAATTTCGGGATGAAAAATAACCTATAACCTTCCCGTTGAATGTGTCTATTGTTAGTTTCAGGAATAAGCGCGTCCAAATAAACAAACTCTTCAGCTTTTTTTATATAAGTAGATTGAGATTAAGTTTAAGATCCAAACGGCGTAAGATGAAAATCTTTGTAGACAAACATCTAATAAATAAATTCCTCAAGAACGTCCATAATGAATATTTCAATTCTAGAAATTTCCTACAAAATACAACTTCAAAAGCAAAGTTAATCCACCGTTGTACTAAACTAAAATCCTTTGAAATCCACAACATGTTTCTGGAGAATTCCAACCATTTCTAGAATGAACCAGATTAATCCAGTTCGAAATAGAAAATTACTTTAAATGAAGCCATTTTTTAACTGAATCAGTAATTTCAATGTGCTTTGATTTGTCTCTGTTGACGTTATTTAGGTCGAAGAGTTTCAGCTTGTAATTTTGTTTTTGTAACCGTCTGTGTCTCTAATTGGTAACTCTTTATTTACTTGCAATAAGTACAAGTCCACAATAGCGTTGGCTCTATAGAACTTTGTTGGTTAAATCATTTGTTTTTTGTTGACATTTGTTCGTAATTATTGCAGAAATTAAAATATGATGAGGTTCTATGTATGCTCAATATTTTCATCATAGATTCAGCATACTCGTATTTTTCCTGGACCGACTGTAATGCTAAGACTAAGCGTCTATAAAAATACCAAGTTATCAAAAGTGATTACACACAATTTGAAACCATTTTCTTTACCCAACGGACTGATGGGGTCTACGCAGTTCCGATCTCGTCCCTGATTTATGAATTGTAAATAAATCTAATAGGTTTAAAACCTCAGATACTGAGATTGACCACTAACTTGCTTGAAATAAATTAATTCAACCAATCGTTTGGGATATACTATAGCAATAAGTTCTTCTCATACAACATTTAAATCAGTGAACCATGTTCAGTTCAAGATCGTGCGCTAGTGTCATTTTTGAATGCTAGTTTTGACACAAAGTTCATTCGATTTCATTTTCGTTTGAATTCGGTTGCGCTAGATACTCGTAGGTATCTGTTTAGCACGTACTATGTACACTCACCGTTTTATTCACCAATTTTTATTTTTATTTTCAGGTTTATTTACACCCTGGTCAAACGCCGAGACTCGATCTTAGTCAAAAACCCAGAAACTAAAGAATCATTTGCCAGAGTGAACGAAGCATCAAGGTTTTAAATTATTAAGGAATTAGTGATAGATATAGATGAACTATAAAGGTGGCTATTGACTTGCGAATTCGGATCTCAGATCGTGAAGATACGAAAAACTCGTGTTTTTGTTACGATTCACATCGTTGGCATTGTAAAAGGGACACAAAATTGAGACTATACTTAAAGTCTAATGTTTAAAAATTATTTAAAAAATGCTAGTCACCACCGCCGTCGGGACACCATGGCTTCCCGGTGAGGTTTAATGTCCATGGAAGTGTAGTGTCATAGCTGTAAATAATACAGTTTTTAGAGGGTTTTAAAAAGCACTCGAGGGAAAGATTGAGTGTCATAGTTTTGTTTGTAAGCTCCTAACGGGTACCTATATACTATATTTTCTTACAAGAGTTCAAATTTAGACCATCATACCTGATTTTTCAACCAAAAACAATTAGAAATTGAGGAAAAGGGTTCAAGGATAGGATAACACTGGAATTAAATCACTTTACCTTTTTCCTCTTCAGAAGGAATCGTCTTGGGATGGAAAACGACCACAATAGACCACATATTATTTTAACTTTCGCAAGATAAAATAGGTACACGTATTCTGATGAAAATGTGTTCTATCTTTGCTGCGACGATTCCGTATACTCTATTTTTCTTACTTGTCTTAAAATGTGGACTGATGTCGTCAATTTTCCAGCCGAAAACGATTACTCCTGAAGAGGAAAAAGGTTTAGTGATTTTATTTCATTCTTACCCTACCACTAAACATTTTTCCTGTTCAGGAATAATCGTCTTCGGCTGGAAAATCGAAGACATAAGTCCACATTTTAAGACAAGTAAGAAAAAATAGAGTATAGATAGAGACCTTATGGAATTTGGAGTTCCAGAATTATCTTTAGTGTAAACGCAGCTTAAGACTATTCAAAGAAGTGAGTTAGTAAGAAATCTCAAATGTATCTCAATTATATTTGTTTTTGACTAGAGTTGAATGTGCCTTTATCATGTACAAATAATATTAATAAATGACTGATTACAATGATCGTACGATAAGTATGGTTTTAAAGTGTTTGTTTCTTTTATTTGTTTCTTTTTAAACTTTGTCTTTAATTAAAAAAATGCTTAGACATTCTGACATACGTAGCTGATTGTCTAAATAGTATATAATGATACAGTCTTGTGGTTACATTGTTACAGATTTGTTACAGTACCCAAGACGATTTTAGGTTTGTTATGGAAATACCTGCCTTTAAAGATAAGTGACTTTCTGTTTGGTTAATATACATTTTAACAACTTTAACTTTGTGTCAGGTTATGATGTACACAGAAAAATATTTCCCCTGTCTATAGATTATGACCATTTTGACAGATGACAACCAAATAGAGTACGAAACGATTACAACTTGTCTACGGGGCTATAAACCTGCAAAAATTAAGACAATATTTTACTATTAATTGAAACGTACGTTAATGTCATTATTATTTATTTAAACGGGAACTTACGTACGACGGATACTACTGTCGTATGTGGCCGAAACGTGTCGAGGAACTCTCGACAGTAGTATCCGTCGTACGTAAGTTCCCGTTTAAATAAATAATAATGAAGACAATATGTTAAGAGAAAAAATAAAACGAAGACAAAACGTTACTTGGTAAGTATCTTAACTCTTCAGGTAAGTTCTTTTGAGCCCTAAATGCCCTAAAGTTTCCTAATACCGGACACGGTTATTTCAATTAGGCGAAAACACTTCCTTATACCAATAAATAAAGACAACACAGTAAAAAAATACACATCATTTAAAACTTACGTGTACCCAAACTCAAAAGCCTTATTTTAAGAACTACCTAACTACCTTTTCCTACCCCCGATAACGGACAATAAGCCCGTATATTCACCACATTATAATGAGAAAACGTCTTATAATAGAAGCAGATAAGTTCCATTCTATGTCACTCTACTTTAACCATTGTTAGGATATATTCAGCAAAATTGTGACTTCGTATAATGTGATTGAAACTTGAATCATTTCTATAGGTGTTTGAGAAAAGCGGAGATTTGATTTTGATGAAATGAGTTCGTTTTATCAAGAATCTTTTCGCATAGTTGCCACTGAGTTACTCCAACTTACCAAATGGCACTTTGTTAGGCGTCTTTGATATGCTGATGACGGTTGATGAATCTAAGCGAATTAGCAGATAGATAGATAAGAGTCTGGCATAACACATACATTGCTGTTTATCCTAAAATTCCCATAGAAAGAGGTAAAATGAAACTGTGGGAGCTGATAGTTTACATAAAACAATCTGTATTATAGACTAGCAGTGCCTCGCAGTTTTACCCACGCTGTGCCCTTTCCCGTGAGAGTATTGAGATGAAAAATAGCTTTTACCCTTCCCGTTGAAAGTGGCTATCCTTACCAAAAAGAATTCTTCAAATCGGATTGGTAGTTCCTGTAATAAGCAAACAAGCAAAAACAAACTCTTCCGCTTTATTATATTACTAGCTGCGCCCCGCGGTTTCACTCGCGTTGTACCCGTTCCCGCGGGAATTTCGGGATGAAAAATAGATGTTGGCCTATTCTTAAGAAAATATCTTAAGAAGAAGATATCTTCTTATATGTAAAATTCTCGTGTCACAGTGTTCGTTCGCGTACTCCTCCGAAACGGCTTGACCGATTCTCATGAAATTTTGTGAGCATATTGAGTAAGTCTGAGAATCGGCCAACATCTATTTTTCATCCCGCAATTCCCGCGGGAACGGGTACCGTGGTTGAACTCCTCTGAAACGGCTCGACCGATTCTCATGAAATTTTGTGTACATATCGGGTAGGCCTGAGAATCGGACAACATTTATTTTTCATCCCGAAATTCCCGCGGGAACGGGTACTACGCGGGTGAAACCGCGGGGCGCAGCTAGTTATAGATAATAATAATGTATATTAATTGTTTGAATGTGTAATAATAAATTATTACCTACACTACTCATAAATCTCATTTCTTATGTTCACGTTGTAAATACTTAATAAGGATTGTGTTTACTTTACACGGAAAATACCATTTAATAATCAAAATTCTCGATACTTTGTGCTAATACTGGGTTAATCTTTCTTCACTACATAGTATAAAACAAATTTGTTTTCCGCTGTCTGTCCCTATGTATGCTTAGATCTTTAAAAGTACGCAACGGATTTTGACGCGATTTTTCTTAATAGATAGAGTTATTCAAGAGGAAGGTTTATATGTAGTTATAAAGTATCCCGAAATTCCCACGGGAACGGGCACAACGCGAGTAAAACCGCGGAGCGCTGCTAGTAAGTAATATTCGGAGAACATCCTTTGAGAAGCAGCGTAATGAAAAATGAATTTTCATATTACTGTTAGTATAGTAACAATACCGCGATGGTTTTATCGAATATTATGTAATATTTTATACCGTATTTGAATTTGTTTGAGCAAGATTTTCGCATATTGAAACTTTTATAAGTAAAATATTGAATGTGTCTACCATTCTATATTAAAGATTTAGCTTTACTCACTACACATTTGAATTAATATCATAATATAATTATAGATTAAATGGATAACATAAACAAAAGTGGTAAAGATTACTATTGTAAGCAAAAAATAAAAATACCAACAAAAAACTAATAAAATGATGCATTTTTATGACGGACCTGAGTTGTTGAAAACTAACATTACATCATTGAAAACTTTACAGTTAATTTATGGGGTCCATATTGGCTCAACTAAAGTTCTTTACCCGAAATTGTTCTTCCTAACGATTTGTAATCCGAATGATCACTCTTCCTAAAATTTTTCATCCTAAAGTTTTCATTCATACTATTTGTAGTGCTACCGGCGATGTTCATAACACTCATGTTTCCGAAAATTGTAATTAATAATATCATTAATGTAAATATATTTAAACTCCTACTGTTTTTTATCATAACGCTTTAAAGGAAAAGGTTTGTTTTTAAACTATTTCTTGTGATTACAAAACGGTTCCCTATCCATTTGCATAAAAACTTTAGACATAATATAACATGGCATAATTTTGTTGTAGCGCTCGCCGGCCGCTGCCGCGGCACCGCTCGCTTCGCTCGCTCGGCTCGCGCGTAGTTGGTCACAGTTCTAACCTAACCTAACCTATAAAAAGAAATCTAAACAAAAAAGATATGACTTTGAATAATAGTATAAAAGAAACATGAGTGTTATGAACATCGCCGGTAGCACTACAAATAGTATGAATGAAAACTTTAGGATGAAAAATTTTAGGAAGAGTGATCATTCGGATTATGAACATTAGAGACAAAGTAGTTAGGAATTGTGATTGTTAGGATGAAAAATGTTAGGAAGAACATTTTCGGATTTCCAATTATCGGAGTTGAAAATTTAGGTGAACTTTGGCGCACCCTAATTTATGATGTACAGTCTACAAAAGTTGGTGAACATATTCAATATGACAAAACACTTGAACATATCATGGAATCTTTTAGCGTTGAAGTGTTTTGTAATATTGAAAGTGTTCATCAACTTTTGTAGTCGACTGTACATAAATCACAATACCCATAGTACCCAATATGTTTAAAAAACCAAACTTCCTTATTTCAGTAAGGGTTGTACGTGGGCTCACCACAGGGTGCGCCAGTTAGTAGTTTCCGATCCCAAAAACTTTGCTCACATGTTCCGTTCCGATTTCATGTTTTACATGAAAACTTTATATGGAAGAGTTCAGAATCGTGAATTGTTTCTCAGGTACAAAGCGTAACCTTACATTCATGTGAAGTTTTGGAGAACCAGTTTAGTGCCTTTACAGTTCATTAGAAGTTTGATTGTTCGATTTGTTTTTGATAAGAGCAGGCTGATGTTGTATGGCCAAGAAGAAGACCGCTGGACTACGTGGGGGAGGTTGATGGCCACAGTAAGAGAAGACCGCCGGACTACGTGGGAATATGGCGCTCCAACAGCATATAATGTTCCACGGCTGTCAAAAGCCTCACTGAAGATATTATACAGTGAGGAGGATTAGGCGTAATCACCACGCTTGCCTTATGCGGGTTGGTGATATCTAACCCGCAAATAATAGTAAAATAATAAACAGTTTAATCTTGAAAGGTTAACAATAGAATTACCCACACATTAGCGCACAATTTCGTAGTTTCGTAGAATAGGTGTCTATTTTAAAGAGATCCGTAATAACTTTTCCTTTCAATTGAGTCCGTCCATTAGTACCCGTTGCCATTTGGAGTCATCCATGTGAATTGTCAAAGCAATATCAGAAAATACAATAATGTATCAATCAGTTATTGTTAAGTTAAAATATTCCAAGTTTTAGTAATTAATTCCATACCCTGACACTGAACGCTGTTCAGAAGAAGTCTTCATCGAGTGGGTGGTCAACCTGACCAATCCTGGTGCTAGAGTTATTGAGCCGCCAAAAGCCTCTGACATGGCTCATGTAACGACTACTATCCGTAGAAAGTAACCGGGACCGACAGCTTAACGTGCCCTCCGAAGCAAGAAGAAGAAGAATAGAAGAAGTTGTCTTTGGTTGAAAATTCAGTTACGGTGGTCCAAATTACACTTGTAAGCAAAAATAGAACATACCTTATTCTATTCAAACAAAGGATAGCCAGCTTTGTTGTTACTTTACTTTTAAAATAAACTTTATTACCATCAATTTCGCTTGAGGTCCTTACACTTTAAATAAATCTGTAGGTGTCTTACGTACTTACTTCACCATTTGGTAAGCAAACAACTCGGTTCTAATTTAAAATAGAGAGAAAGGTTTTCTAAGACTTTAGGCTACGAAATATAATACCAATATTAATACCTACACTTTTAGTTTAAACAAGCTTTCAGGCATTACTTTTGAGAGTTTCATTAAAACAATTTTATTAAAAAAAAAACGTGTAGGTTTTCAGCAATATTTTGTTACATAGAGTATTAATTGCGGGTTGTTTCAAAAAGTTTGGATATCGTAACGATATAGTTCGCCATTTTTAACTCTATTGAATACAAAGCGTTGTATCATAGGTACTGAAATAACATTTTGATAATGTTATTTTCCCAGTAGAAAGCCACGATTTTTCATTGTCTTACGTCTATTGAGACTAATGTTAAAGGTAACGTTTTTCACATCACTAGCTCCAATACACTGAAACAAACTGTTTGAAAAATTGGATATCCAAAGAAACGTCTCACGATTTTTTGAAATTCGACTTTCGTTCCAAGCTTGCATCCAACACATTTTTCTCTCGATACGTATGAAATGTTCGGGAACTTTCTATCGCATCATTTTCGTGGAAAGGGACAAAGCTCCATAGCTATCCATTTTCAAAGAATTTCACAATCTCGTCTAATAGTTTTGGAAAGAAATAGGGTCAAAAGTCATTCCTCTAGAATCGACATTTTATAGTTTTCATTTTAGATCGCCTGTACCTTTAGTTTTATGAAGGTAGTTTCTTAGATAGTGAACCTGAAAGAACGTTAGCTATGTGTACTTTATTTGAGAGTAGATTTTATGTGGTGCATGTCCGGTCATGGTAAATTACAGACATTAAAAACCGCAGTGCTGCCGGATAATCAATTATTAAACGATATTTGCCCATTCTTCTTTTCAGATTAGATAGTCTTTGTAACAAAATAATTAAGTTTGTATTTGTTACTAAAAATGTTTATCCTGTAATCCTTGTAATAGGACCTTGTGCGCCATTTACTTTCATTCATCAAGTGATCTGCAAATTAGTGTGGAAAATCATTCATTCATTCATTCATTTCAAGTACCCGTGGGCACGTCGTAGGTCAGTGGTCAACTCTAGTGTCAGAGTTTTTAGACCGCCTAAAGGCCTCCGCCATGGTCTAACGATTAAACCAACCGAAACCAACCGAAACCAACTACTGAACGTGCCCTTCGAAGCACGGTACCGCTAACATGGAAATGCCACTATCAGCCACCCATTCAAGTAGCTGCCGAGCTGCACGTAGCATTACAATCGCAATGAACTAACATGGCTTAGTCATACTACGCCACAAGGAATATAATCACATCGGCATAAAAAACGAGCTCAAGTAAGTAGGTATATGTAACATAATGCCACAGTAACCCTTTATTATACAGTCACAAAGCCTTCTCTCGAGTCTGCTTAAATAACCCTAATATTCAAGAAAATTCCAGACCATTTAACTTGTAGAGAAAAATAACAATTACTCAAATGAACAAAAATATTCTCGGTATTTTTGAAGGCTCTACGGCATATGTTGAATGTGTGTTGTTAGTTTGGGTGAAATCCGTACTCAGAGACGACAAATGCTTCCTTAGTAAACATTTAATGGATTTTATCTACACTAATGTTGTAACATTCTACTTATGTTTCCAATACTTGACTTATAATTACTACTGTTATAGCGCAGACAACTAAAACACTCAATTTAAGCAATTGCACATTATGTTATAATATCCACATCGATATCGTAAAATCTCATTATAACATCATTATAACGCGACCAATTAACCTGGCGAGCCTTATGTCAAAATCCTCATACTAGTTGTATAAAATTTTGATATTAGGCTGGCTTTTGAAAACAGTTGGGTTATACGTGAAAACTTCGTCGAAACTACATACACAAAACTCTTTGGTAAGATCTCGCTCGCTCCTGATTGGCCCTACGCGCAGCTGCGCTCTCATTGGTTAGATTTTAATGGCGGCAAGTTCACTGTGACAATACACGTACGCGTGAAAAACTATTGTCAGCTTTTACTCTTGTTGTTTGATTAATTGCATTAGTGAAGATAAAGTAGTGTATGCAACTGCATATAACACGGGTATTAAAACACGAGTGTGAGTTTATGAAACGAGCGCAGCGAGTTTCATAATAGTAACGAGTGTTTTAATACCCGTGTTATATGCAGTTGCATAAACTACTATTATGTCTGATTTTGACATGTAACGTATGAAAATGTACGTCAAATAGTTAAGTGTCGATTTAATGGACATCTCTGAGCGGCTAGTGGTAAGTAGAGTTAGTGGAGCAGTTTAGTAAAGTAGTAGAATTTAGTTTCTAGAAGACATTATTCTCATACTTAACCAATAAGTTATGATCTTTTTTACTGTACTCCTTACCGTACTGATATCATCAGTGAGATAAGAGGCCTTTGCCCACTAGGACATTTCAGGCTAACACTTTTTTTGCTTTACTTTTTTAATGTCAATCTTCTTTCGAGAAATCCAATAACCATAAAACATGCTTACCTATTCCAACGTCTAGAAAATAGTTTATCGCCCCGCTAAAGGCCACATCCGGTGAGGCAAGGCGTGTGGTGGATGCAATATCCTCGGAACAATTCACTTACCGTATTGATTCGAACACGACTCAACTTTTCTCAATACTCACTCCGACATAACAAAGTTATTTGCATGAAAAATCCAATAAAAAGCAATTTCATAACATGAACGCTGCCCTTGATTTTATATCCTGCTGATTTTGTATCTAGATTGAAGATTTATTAGGAAATCTTTCTAGAAAAACATTTTTGTTTTGCTTCTATTTTATTGAATATTTTCTAGGAAAACAAATAGTGGGAGAGGCGAACGTTCTTTCGTGATGTCATTAGAGCACGTCAGACTAAGATATGGGAGATACCTTGGGCCAATATTAATTCCTCCACTAAATATTTTAACTTTGTAGCTAGTGACGCAAGCTATCGAAAGAATAATTTTCTTCCACGGTATTATAAAAATATCACAATAAGATATGGAAGATAGCCCATTCAATAGCATAGTATGTACACCGAACCTCTCCCGTAGCGATGTTGGCAGTACGGATGCATAGATAGAATCTAATTCTAGAATTTAATCTAGAATTAAATTATATTACCGTGTATTAGGTTTCTTATTTTCGACCAACAATTTCGAATCATAATGTTTTATAATACTTGACATCTTTTTGACATTCCACCCACCACTGAATTTGTGCACTCTCCTAAGTTTTTTGATGACTCTTATTTTGATGTAATCTTCACATTCTATAAGGTCTCAATGACGATCGAGTGACGACTTGATTAGCACGTAAAGCTCCCGATCTAAAAAGTCAGTGTCTGTGTTTTCAGTGACAATTTAGACTACATTCTTGGATAGTATAAATAGTAAATTCGTTCTTGTTGACGAATTTGAGCAGTAAACCAAAAACAGGCCAACAAAAATACATTCCTATTTTAGGATCTAATAAAACTTCGATACGTTTCTTGTAAATAAGTTCTGAAAAGTCTTGCGGAGTACAATATTCGAATGTTGGGCTACATCCAAAAACAGACAATTTATGTTCATTCATTACTATTGACGTCAACTGTCACTGAACTAACAATCAATAACAAGTTTTTTAACATAAGCTCTTTTACTATTTTTGCTTTTATGTGGATATAGTGTTCTTTTCCTATTCCATAGATACTAAATACCGACGACTCTTCTCGCTTACACTATTTGAAGTTATTATCAGATATAGACACGATAGGATAAATACTGAAAAATGATTGATAGGATAATTTGAATTAGAGTTTTGGCCCAATATGGTCTCGACATTTTGTTCCTTTCCTTTTCCATAGATATTAAGTACTGATGACGACTTTTCTCGCTTGCACTATTCGAAGTTATGGGGTTGAAAATGACCTCTAGCATAACCAAATGTGACAAGACACGATTAGATAAATTTTAATACTGTGTATTGATTGGTGAAATAGTTTGAATTAGACTGTTCCACCAATTGTTATCATTACTTTCTACGGATAGTAGTCGTTACATGAGCCATGTCAGAGGCTTTTGGCGGCTCAATAACTCTGACACCAGGATTGGTCAGGTTGACCATCCACTCGCTATGAAGAAGACCAATAGATAATGATATCTTACTATATCTTACTATGCCGATAGTATGTATGTTCATTTTGCCCGCCCTTTTTGGTTTCCTATTTATATATAGTTTCCCATTTGTAACTAATATTTTAGCTCATGGTTGATACTTCACAAACAATATACTACCATCTTTGTTGTCTAATAAAATACTAGTAACTTTTACATAACAAATGGCACACACGAGAACTGTATACCTACGCAATAAGTTGCTCAGATCAATATATCAGGCGTTTTGTAAACGACGCGTCTTTTTAGTGGAAAGTTATGTTCACGTCAAGTGTAATAGATTGTACAAGACACTTGTGTTTGAAGTTGAATGGAAAATAATGTATTGACTCTTATTTATATACTTACCTAAAAATTTGTTAACTGGTGATTGAGGGAGATTTTAGCTGTGAGTCGGCGTATTCGGGAGACAATGTTTGAACTTTGTGGACAACTAGTTTTTTTTATAGCACGCACAACTAGCTATAAAACTAATATTGGGTTGAATTTAATATAGTCCAAAGTATCTCCCGTGTCTTAGTGTGACGCGCTCAGGTGACTACAAGAAAGCACGTTGGCCTCCCTTACTAATAATGCAAATTCAAAATATTTTGTTTGCAATTTAGTCTCCATACTACTTTCCTACAGTTGAAAAGTATTGTTGTGTTGTACTAAACTATGTGTTGGTAGATTTCTTCACAGTTGCACTCTTTTTGATTGTATTCTCTTTACACTAATCTAACTATTACCACAGAATAATAACTAGTACTACGTACAGAAGCTTTACTTCGCAATGGTTTTCAAAGAAATATGACTCGAATCTGATAAACAATATGATTTAATTTAGCTCGCGGTCCAGTCGAGCACGTGTTCATTTACATACCTACCAATTTCTTTTTGAAGGAATATGGGCCTTAATTCACTATACTACGGTTCATAATAAGTTATACATGGTTATACGTATTGAAAGAGCCGCGGACTAGGGTTGCTTACTTCGAGAAACTACTTACCTATGCCATCTAGCGCACAGCACGAGCGTTTACTCCTACTTGTGGCGGGCAACGCGCAGCAGGCAGCGCCGAGTACGTTCATGTAGTCTAAGACCTAGCTGCATAATTGTATATGCTATACGATTATTGCCAAAGATTTAATTTAATGAAGTAATAAAAATAAAACACAAATAAACAAAAATATAAAAAAAAATAAAACACATTTTGTTCATTATACTTATATAGACAAAAGAATAATAGATGTTATGTATGTGTAAAAATGAATGTGTAGAAATGAATGTGTGGAATTGTTTTTGTTTCGGACAAAACATAATAATTGTATCATTTTTACCTCACTAATAAATTAATTTATTACTTAAATGATCTCTTTTGAAATAATCCTATCCTACTAGCGCACGCGTGTGTTTTCTTTCGCTTGTGGCAGCCTACTAGATTGGCCCTTGCGCAGTGGCCGCCGCCCGTAGGTATGTTTTTAATACCTACACGCGGAGTGACACAGGCCTGCTATTACTAATATTATAAAGAGGTAATTTTTTTAAGTTTGTTTGTTTGTATGTTCTAATCTAGGGAATTATCAGTCCGATTTGAATAATTATTTTTGTAATAGATAACGAGAAGGTTAATGGCTATTTTTCATCCCGAAATTCCCATAGGAACGGGCACAACGCGGGTAAAACCGCGGGGCGCTGCTAGTACTAATATAGGTATATCTATAAAGTATAAACACTCTTTACGAGTATTTTCGAAAAATCTAATACCAAACGCCTTCACACCTTTGTAAATGGCACCCTCCTTTCAGCAGTAGGTTAACAAAGAGCATCGTTGGTTTGAAGGTACATTGTCGACAGGAAGAGTGCTCCAATTTATACAGAAAGCGTGATAAATGACCGGGAGACGAGTCGGGTACAAGTGAAAATATCCCCACTTTCAGATAGAGGTCGAACAAATTCGTTGGTAAAAAGTTCTTGCATACTGATTTATCGAAAACTAGCAGCAACCCCGGGTTTACCCGTACACGTTCCGAAAAATAAAGCCTAAAGCAAAAATAACCTTCCCGTAGAATGTGGTATTACAAAAATAAATATCAAATGTAAAAAAGTATATCAAATGGGCTTGGGATCAAACAGTCAAAAAATGAAACTCTGCAGCTTTATTATTTACTATACATCACAAATTATGTCTCTTAAAATATAGCGTGATGTTGTTCATCGGCGAGTTTTGGTGAAAAATATTCACCATTTTTTTTCTGTTTCGTGTGTAGTTATGTTAATATGGTGTATAATAAAATGTTTATCTATCTAATTGTCGGTAAAGTATATAACTGACAACTTGCTAAGCAACATTACCAAGGCAAGGGGCGGGGAGGAGACATCATTGAATTATTTCCTTTAACAATGTAAATCTATAACATTTATTCCTATAAATTTCCCGGATTTTTGGAATCTACTTTTTTCAGTTATGAACGAAATTCACATCACATGTACATGTGTGTAGTTGTATGTATACGTAAAATTTTTCTTCATCAAAATGCTTTTCTTCATAAAAATACGAATCCATATAAAGTTCACCTAAAATAATTTTCAAATTTCACCGTAAACTATTAAAATAAAATTAAAATGATTCGCAAAATTAATTTCACAACAATCATTTCATGAGGACCATTCAAAAACTTTTGCAAAAGTTCAAAGCTCAGAAAGTTTAAAAGACGATCATCATTTTTTAATTTGAACTCATTTTGAACTTTTAAAAGTTTACAGCTTCAGTTGAAGGATTTGTTTTTACAATAAGAAACCGATAAAATATTTCATTTGATAAAGATTCAAATGAAATTGAAATATTTTCTCGGTTCTTGAACTGTATTTCATTCAGTTATTTCACAATTTATTATAAACCTTATATTTCAAGCTTAGGTATAACTGTATATTACACACTTGCCATCCCCAGCAGCATACCAGTTCCCGTAGACTAATTTTGGAATAACAAGCGATAAAAAGTTCACACGTATCCAAAGTCTTGTCAAAAGTCATCAAAATCGATTCAGTAGTTGAAACGCGTAAGTCTAACAGACAGATATAGTTAGCAAAACTTAGTTAGCTTTCGCATCTATAATATTGATATAAGTAGAGACGGAAATTGTTTCAAACCCGCAACATAATGCAAAAATGTTCGACACCCAAGAAGTATACAACGGCTAAAATGAATTTCATTAAGATTTTAAAAGGCAAGTTTACAAGAACACATCTTTATGAAACTGTCACGTATTTTTAGCCTCAACCACCTTAACTAAGAATTCAGCTGTGAATAGATATTAATGAGAACTCGAAGCTTAAAGTTATGCGAGAAGCTCTGAAATCTATTAAAGTTCCAAGCAAACTTTCGTTTTACAAGGTATGCCTTTTGGGTATACACGTCTTACTCAACTTGATATTAATGTAAATTGTTCACATTACATTTAATGCCCGGTACCTACACTTACTCTAAATTGTCATGGGATTTGTTTCCAAACCACAGAAGCGAAGATTTATGTATTGTATCAATTAATATTGTAATAGCTGTCTTCATACTGAATAGGTGATTGCTTTATTATACGACCATAATAGGTAAATTAATCAAGTCTCCTACTTTTCAAACATATAAACATGTTTCGGGTTTGAGATCAACAACCCGCATTAGGCAAACGCGGTGATACCTTTTTTATGGATGGGATTATGCCTAATTCTCCTCACTGTACTGAAACCTTCAGTGAGATGGCATGAGAAGGGCTGATAAGGCAGTAGTGAGACATTGCAAGCTTATACATTTACTTCATGTGATTATGGCCTTAAATAAATAAAAATCATAATACATTCTACTAATATTATAAATGCAAAAGTTTGTGAGGATGGATGTATGTTTGTTACTCCTTCACAACAAAACTACTGGACGGATTTAGATGATACTGTACAGTAATATAGGTTATACATCAGAATAACACATGGGATACATTGTATCCCGGAATTCCCGCGGTAACGGGTACAACACTGGTAGCACTGTGGAGCATGGCCAGTTTCATATATATAAACAACGATTGTTTCAGCAATGATTTCGGGAGTGTAAATGTATTCCTTAAAGCACAGGACGTCACTCACAGTAACGTAATTCCACGTAATAGCTTCTGAAATTTCAATTTGCAGAGGGAGTAGCCTTCGATGGCTTCATGCGTTCGCTGCTTTGTGACGAGGCCTAGTTAAAACGCTTTGAGTATTGCGAGTCACGTGACGTGCCTGCCTGTCTATTATATGTCACTGGGTGGATGCCCTATAGTTTCACCCGCTTTATAGTTTCACCAGTTTCCATGAAATATTTGATATGAAAACTCGCATGCGTAGTGGTGTAATGACACGAAGGAGTAAACCTTTTGCGGTAGTCGTACGACACCACTCAACGTGGCTAGCTTTTTAGATAGCTTGTGAGGATGGATGTATGTATGTTTGTTACTCTTTCACGAACAAACTAACAGACGGATATAGATGAAACTTTTAGTAATATAGGTTGTACATAAGAATAACACATGGGATACATTTTATCCCGAAATTCCCGTAGGAACGAGTACAACGCGGGGCGCAGATTAGTTCAAGTAGGCTAGTGGCCAACTTAGTGTCGGAGTTTTCAGATCACCGAACACTAGTAATCGTTCATTCGTAATGAACATTGTAAATTCGATCGGTTCACTAATGAATTCATTCAACATTTTTGTTTCATTTTGTCAGACATTTCTCTTTGAGTGAAAGATGCAAAATTAATCATAAAATGAAAGAAACATAAACCGTTTCATTCCACCGTAAGTACATATACCGTGTACATAGATGCTTCACGCCACATACTACATCTAAGTACATATACCTAGTTGTCCGTTGTGTGAATTAGCAGCAATATAAATCACTCTCAAACGGTGACGGACACCACTCGAGAACATTTATCAAGAGCCCGGAACGAGCCGGGATCCTTTGAAGGATAGCACGGTAATATATAGAAACGTACCGGAAAAATGTTCGTATTATTGTATGGTTCACCTGTATTGTGTTTTATGAAGATAATACACGAAATAATACAGGTGATTAGCAGCGCCCCGCGGTTTTACCCACGTTATTCCTGTTCCCGTAGGAATTTCGGGTTGAAAATTACCTATAACCTTCCCGTTGAATGTAGCTATCCATTACAAAAAGAATTATTCAAATCGGATTTGTAGTTTTTGAGATTAGCCTTGACAAACAAAGTAAGAAACTTTACCTCTAGTATTAGTATACATAGATAGAATAGATTCATTGAACCCTATTTAAAATACATCAGAACTATTATTTAGAGTGATATTTTCTTTACACGTGTAGAAACTAAAAGGTATGAAGAGATGAAATAGTTTCTGCTTCAAATTTCATAAGTCTACAAAGTTTTATCATCGGCAGCATGTGTTCTTGAGATTAGTTTAATGCTCTTTTCAACAAGAATTCATTTTTGAAACGTTTAGTTTCACTGTTTTATTATTTTTGATTTAACTTTAAAATTGTTTAGTTTGAGTGAAAGCAAACATTTATACTAAACTATAGCTGTCCCGGCAAACTTTATTTTGCCATATAAAAAGTAAGGGTGGACCACCATTTTTAGAGGGATGAAAAATAGATGTCCGATTCTCAGACCTACCCAATATGCACACAAAATTTCATGAGAATCGGTCAAGCCGTTTCGGAGTTTAACTACAAACACCGCAACACGAGAATTTTATATATGTATTAGATTTACTTTCCTTTTGGTCATAAAGTTTCTTGTACTATCATATATCCTTCATTAAAGTATACTAATTTTGAAAAAGAAAAACAGTTTGCTATCTTTTCAGATATGTTTAAAAAATAATTAAAACATTTTTATTTACAATGAATAACAATAAATATCCTTCGCTACAAACATTATCCATTTGGTAACACACCAAATAAATTATTTTCATTTGAAAAGAACGTACAAATAACAATGTATTCTCGAAGGTATACTCAAGCCCCACATTAGTGTAACCTAAGATACAGTGAGATACCCGCATGATCTCATATAAATCCTTTGATCGTACTATTTAGGTTATACAAAGAAATGTGGACGGACCCTGGAATAGAACTACAATAAGAATAAACTACTTTTAGTATTACATATTTATATTTAAACTAGCCGCGCCCCACGGTGTTACCCGCGTTGTACCCGTTCCCGCGGGAATTTCGGGATAAAATGTATTCCATGTGTTATTCTGATATATACCCTACATTACTGTAAAATTTCATCCAAATCCGTTCAGTAGTTTTTGCGTGAAAGAGCAACAAACATACATCCATACATACATCCATCCTCACAAACTTTCGCATTTATAATATTAGTAGGATAGGATTATTGACAGTATTATAATTTATATATTATTGTAAGGTGTTAATTGGGCTTTTGAAAAAAAAAAATTTTTTGTGATAAATCGAAAGATTATAATTATATTAGTTTTATAACAAAACTATTTTTTTTTTTTTTTTCGCAATAATTCAAAAGTTATTTCAAAATAAAAATTAATTTTTGAATCCAGTACCGAAGACACTCGGACAACTCCCGAACAACCCCGAGCGCGTGTGACGTCATAATGGTAGCCCCATTCGGTTACACGTGTAATAGCCGTAACCGCTGTACGTACTTATGGTTATTAGCTCTATCATTATCACGTCACAACTATGGTGACCAATTATGGCGCGTTTATAGTCACGTGACATAAAAAAATCTTTTTTTTTTTCAAAAGGCCAATTATATTATTAAGGTGAGCCTGTGTGTGTTTATTAAATAGTAGTCGAATGAAAAACCTCATTCGGGGCCGTTATACGTACTGCCACATTCAACGGTAAGATTATAGGCTATTTTTTATCCCAAAATTCCCACATTGCTGGTAAAACCGCGGGTCGCTTTTAAAATGCACTTAAGAAACCTATGACACTCCCTAAGATATTCTTACAAAATGCAAAATCAGTTACGAATCCTGCAAGCTGTGGCGCGGTTCAATTCTCAAACATTTTGTAGCTGCCCTGAATATTTCATCAAAAGCTTTGGAAGCACTTTATCTTATTTATTCAGTATACAAGGACACGACTTACGAAGGGAATTTCAAAATAGAATGTATAGTAAAGGAGGTACAAAGGGTTGATGTTCTGCGGACGGTTTAAATTAAACGGAGACTAAAATAATAGTTAATGTTTAGAAAGTGTTACTTGATCCTTAGCTGGCTTATTTTATTTATCTTTGGAGGCTGGTACGAAGTATAGATAGAATTAGAAATTATTTATTTACGTAAAAGGTTATTGACTAACAACATAAATAGCATATATCACTACATAGTATAAAATAAAGTCGTCTTTGTTTCGTGTCTGTTTGTGTGTTTGTCTGTATGCTTAAATCTTTAAAATTACGCAACGGATTTTGATGCGGTTTTTTGTAATAGGTAGAGTGATTCAAGAGGAAGGTTTTTATGTAAAAAAATCCCGAAATTCCCACGGGAACGGGCACAACGCGGGTAAAACCGCGGGGCGCTGCTAGTGTTTACAAATAAAAGAAAACAAAATTAAAATCTTCATAACCATAATAGGTACTATTTCCCATATCAATTTATATCTTAAATATTTTGTATTCAGGACAATTAATTATTAAGTAAATCAGAAGCATTGCTTGTTTCTCAAAAAATGGTAAATAGAATCTTGACTTTTAAAAGCTAATTGTGTTTATTCAAGTCACAGAGCATAGAAGCACCGCCGGGCCGGCCGCTACAGCGCCGCGTGCTTCTATGCTCTGTGATTCAAATGAACTGACAATTTAAAAACATTTGAAATGCCTGTATTTATGTTGTAATAACTGCTGTGTTATAAAATAATTAGATGAATAAAATCAATACTTAGGTAACTAAGTAAGTGAGTATTAGCCGATTATTTCCCACGGCTGGGCAAAGGTTTTTCACGTTTCGGCCGGTCGCGGGCCAATGTGACACCTTATACAAATACAAGGAATACAACGTCACGCGACTCGGGCCGGTTGCGGGTTGCGGGCACCCGCACTATGTATGTATGTCTTACGCTTTAAGTAGTTACCATTACTACAAATAACTAACGGTTTTTGATCAAAACAAAACTCACCAGGCCACAGTACAAACAAAACAAAAGTGCAACTAGTTAAAAGAAACAGCTCGACCACAGTTTAATGCACACCCCAGAAAAACCGATTTGCAATCCTGTTCGGACCTACTGAATTTATTTGGGTTAAGTGTGACACAAATTAGGGTCGGTTTACACTAGACACAGCGAAGCATTGCGGGTTAAGGGACGCATAGACTATTACTGCAATTACGGGGTGTTCGCTTACTGTGGTAACTATTTACTATAGTTAATAGGGGAAAGTAAAGTTGTTTGTAAATAAAGTGTTGTATTTATAGATTGTTAGTTTGATATTGTTTACGTAAATGTAATACTGCACGGAAGAGGGAAGTTCTCTTTTACTGAATAATTATCATTGTCAAGATTCGTAATATTTTTGAATAATAACGTTTTTGACAGTCGAGTACACTCTATTTTTTTCTTACAAGAGTAAAAATATGTGGTCTCGTTATTCCCTCTTAAAAGGAAAAAAGTTTATAAAAAATATTATTTCATCCTTAGCCCATAACTGAACCCCTTTTCTCATAGGAATAAGTTGCCTTTGTTCAAAAATTTGTCCTGATGGTTTGATGTTGACTCTGTAAAAAATATAATATAAGTAAAAAGACTAGCAGCTCCCCGCGGTCTTACCCGCGATGTCCCCATTCCCGTGGGAATTTCGGGATGAAAAATAGCTTATAACCTTCCCATTGAATGTGGCTACCCATTACAAAAATGGCACGTTAAGCCGTCGGTCCCGGTTACTGTCTACGGATAGTAGTCGTTACATGAGCCATGTCAGAGGCCTTTGGCGGCTCAATAACTCTGGCTAGGATTGGTCAGGTTGATGACCATCCACTCGATGAAGAAGAAGAAGATTACAAAAATAATTATTCAAATCGGTCTTTTTATTCCTGAGAATACTCTTTACAATATTAGTACAGATAAAGTTTAACTTTACGTTCAAACTATCTGCACCAAGCTTTACAATATCTCGTCTCTTGGGCATTTACCGTGTATTAGCGGTGTGATCCAATTAACTGGTGGATAATGCACTTTCAATACGGTTACCCTGTAACTACATTTGTGTGTACTCCTTTATGTATTTTAAATGGCTTTACATTTTTCCAATGGAGTTAAAGCTCGGGGATTGGATAAATGAAAGTAAATAGAGTTGATATAGATCCTGGTGTACCCAGGGATTATAGTGACATTAATGTATGTACATACTTGTATTCTGTATTCTGTTCGTGGAATACAATGGAATATTGTAGGTTTATAGGATTGGTAGTTTCTGAGATTAGCGCGTACAAACAAACAAACAAACAAAAAATCAAAGTCTTCGGCTTTATAATATAACTATTAGACCAACACATATGTAATAACTTTATATATATTAACTTTAAATGTATGCTTACTACCGCTCATTTTGTATCAAAAAGGAAGGTAAAGTTAAAAGGAATCATTTTTTAAAAATAGGCTAAATAATTCCTTGCCATACTATGTAATTGGAACATTGAAATACATTTCTGAAGATTGAAACTGGAGAAGTATTCAAGAAATTGAAATTACTTTTGAAAATCATTCCTTTGATATTACACGTAATGTGAAATATTACATTGTATTAATGTACCTTCAAAAGTTTTCCTTTAATGTTTCCCTCAATTATATTAACATGTTTGGGTCATAAAAGGTTTGTTATGTTCATTGCGATTTAGAACAAAATGTTATTCAGTATTCAGGTAAATTTTGTACCAATTAACTGCTTGATTAAACATGGTTATATGTTAAAAGATAATTGACAATGAGATTATACTTAGTTTTAAAACCAAAATGTTTCATCCAAAAAAAATCAAAGTCCTAATAAATATTAGCATCCAAATATTATCTACTTAATATTGGCATCTAAATATTGCCTAGGATAAGTCCATAAGCCATAAATGATATTTCAATACTACCCGGCCACTAATATCCACGAACACAAATATTTTTTCAGTGAATTAAGTTCGTCTTATATTATATCACATAAAATGATATTAGAGTCGTTAGAGTGTCCCTAATGACCTCAGAGCTGATTTGAGAGTACTTGACCTCTACCAAATGGGTTTAGAACAAATAATGACAGTTTAGTCGACCAAATCGTCGTCAACCCCAGTGACATCAAACTCAAATGATCATTTTATTTACTGAATGAGGAAGAATATCAATAAATCTATAATAATAAAAATGAATCGCAAAATGTGTTGCTAAGCGCATAACTTCAGAACGACTGCACCAAATTGGATGATTATTTTTTTAATGTGTTCCTTATTGTCAGGACAAAGTTTTTATATAAGAAAAATAAGGAATAAAAATCTCAAAATTCCCACGGGAACGGGGGCGCTGCGGGTGAAACCGCGGGGCACAGCTAGTAATCAAGTAAATCAAACATAAACGTTGAATTCGAAACATCCTCTTTCGGTTTTTGAAGTTGGGTATAATTTAGTTCTTAAGGAGTGTTCCTATTGTAGCGTAGCAGAGCTCATCACACAGCTCATAGAAATTGTTAAACAACGCATTGACATTGTCAAAATCTTTTCGTAATGTGAGCTCCCGCACAGCTCCGCTCCGGTTTAATGGAAACGCCCCCTTGGCCTCGTAAAATCATCTTTAACGAAAGATCCTGTCTACTAACTACTTAATCACAAGCTGCCAATATAAAATACTTGCAGCATATTTCTTATTGCAAGTCCTTAGTAAAATACTTGCAGCATATTTCTTATTGCAAGTCCTTAGTAAAATACTTGCAGTATATTTCATAGTGCAAGTCCTTAGTAAAATACTTGCAGTATATTTCTTATTGCAAGTCCTAAGTAAAATACTTACAATATATTTCTTATTGCTAGTCCTTAGTAAAATACTTGCAGTATATTTCTTATTGCAAGTCCGTAGTAAAATAATTGCAGTATATTTCTTATTGCAAGTCCGTAGTAAAATACTTGCAGTATATTTCTTATTGCAAGTCCGTAGTAAAATACTTGCAGTATATTTCTTATTGCAAGTCCTTAGTAAAATACTTGCAGTATATTTTTTACTACAAGCCCTTAAATTAGTGTTAATTATCAGATTTTCCAATCTAGCTCCTTAATTAGCACATTTGAAAGTAAGTAAGAGCAAAAAGACAATTCTAAGCCTTTTTTGGTAGAAATGATATCTGTGTGGAGCTGAATTAACCAAACACAACGCATTTTGAAAAGATTTTGATGATGTTAATACGTTTTTTGACAATTCTAATACTCTGTGATTGAATAGGCCTCCGCTCCACTTTTTTGGAGACCCACCCTTATGGTCATACATATAGTTTCGAGTGAGGGACAAAATTGGGGTAAACTAACAAATGACGCACCAGGGGGCGTCAAAGTGCTCTTAAGAACTAACAATCTTAGTTTACCCTATTTCCGTATATAAGTACGTTTTTGGGGCAATAAATAATTTAGGGTATTATATTTTGTTCTTTGTTTTGTTATTTAGTTTGTTTTGAGAAGGAAAAAAGAAAAGGATTCGTATAAATAGCTATGGAGACATTGAGTATTAAATTTATTTACTCTTTTTCCTACTATATCAGATTAAGGTTTCTTGCCCTTTCTTAAAGATTTAATAAAAAAATGTTGATTTAAAGGTAAAAAAATCGTTGAGAGTATACATTTTTATACCCACCTGACACCCCGTAAACCAACTACGATTTTCGAACGTGCATCTGTTATTTTATCAATACACCACAGAGTCTCTAATTGTATCTACATTAAGATTACCTCCAATAGTTCTAAAGACATAGAAGACATCTTCATAATAAAAAACACTAACTAAAACTTTCTCATATGTATACTTACAATGACTCATAAGCATCCTTTGGGACCTTGTCACATTCACATCAGCAAATATCTTATATACAGTATCACATCAAAACTCGATTCCATTAAAATGCAACAGTCCCAAAGCTAGTGAACTTCAAGCGTGGAAAGAGAGTACCCAGGAGTGTAACTAAGTTAAATCTGCTAACTGCACTTAAAACAGGGAGAGTTCACGGTAAATATCTGAGTAATGAACTTTACGACTCAGTTATTGAGTTTGTAAACTGCGAAGATTGTTCTTTTCAACCCCCTATGGGATATGGGTTGAAAGTTTGACACCTGGATTGACGAGTGTCTAATGTTTTAACAGCGAAATTGAAAAGTTAGTGGGATAATGTTTTCTTCGGTCTACTGTGACCACGGTTCCTGTAAAGGGGCCGAAACGTCAGATAAAATGTAAAATAAAAGCGAAGTGTATCCGTTTGTCCAAAAGTTCGTCCAAAAAAACGTTTGTGGGATTTTATGTGACGTATTTTCTAGGGATAGCTAGTGTCACTTAACTCGCACACATTTAAAAATTACAGTAATTTGTGTTGGTGTGATCCTTGGGTTATTAATGCAGTATTGGTAAAATCTTTATTGAAAAATTGAGTGACATCTTTTTGTCAATTTTGACTTAAATCAGTTTGACAATGTCAACCTGTGGTACAGCCGTACTATAAATTGATTTGAAAATTGAAAGGGTCTCATTCACTTATTTCCTTATATTATTGTAGAGTTTTTCAATACTTTTTGTATTAACTAAGTGGATAAATGGATACTTAAAAATACTAAAAGTAGAAACCTCATTTTGGAAAACGTTTATTCCTTATCTGCCATTCCGCAGTCTGCCAAAAAAGGCTTAAGAGAAACTTTTCAATTGAAACCGAGTTTAGTAATTATTTTCAAATGTCTTTTTGGGCTTGTTTTACTTTCAAATGTCTCAATTAAAAAGCTTTCCGCATTCTTTAAATATCTACGTTTCGCAACTATACTCTTGATGTGATTTTTGAAGAGATTGATGAAATATTGGCTTTGAATGGCATTGGCTATTGACGTTTACACTTTTGTCCTGAAATTCCTGTAATAAATAGCAAGCAAGAGCAGAAAGCAGAGAAACAAGACGAAGTTTCCATAGAGCAAGTATGGTGCAAGCAATGCGTAGAATGTAGATGATCTCTAAAGACATGCAAGATTCTTGCATTCTATTGCACTGGCCGGGTCACGACTAGTAATCTCACTTAATAGAAACGATGGCTTACTACCGCTCTCAGATACATTAAATCGATATTTAACTAATTGCCGTATTTTTCATACATTACTGTGAAAATGCCTCATTAAATCTTTACTAAGGAAGCATTTGACGTCTTTGAATACGGTCGTGAATACTGAATCTAAATTATTTCCGTTTATTCGTCTCAGTGGGCATTTCAGGATAAAAGTTTAGGTATCTTCAGTCAGAACCCATATATTAATGACTAGCCGCGCCCCGCGGTTTCACCCGCGTTGTACTCGTTCCCGCAGGAATTTCGCAATCAAAAATAGCCTATGTCCTTTCTCAGACTCTGGACTAACTGTGTACCAAGTTTCATTTAAATCGGTTCCGTAGTTTTGGCGACATACAGACGGACAGAGTTACTTTCGCATTTATAATATTAGTTACGTAGTAGGATTACAAACGGTTATAATAATAGTCGCCAATGTTTCCTGCAATATTAAGTTCCTCTTTTAGCCGGACAAAATTAATAACTACAAAGACGTTGAAACCCTAGAAATCGCTTTGTTTTAACTTATTCTCTTGTCAAGACAAGCTTCATTTCACTCTTTTGAAAAGGACCATCTTACAAATCCATTGGAATGTATACGAGTGTAAAATGACTGGTCCTAGAAATGAGTACTGCTGCCCACGTTGACTGACGGTCTTCAGGAATTATTGATGACTGCCATAAGTTGAAAAGAGATTAATATAGTCTTTTGTTGCACCTTTTATTAAACTGCCCGTAAGTGCAAGCGAGACAGAAAATTATTCTTGACCCGACTACTCAAGTTGGTAATGCGCAAACCATAATGACATTTGGAGAGGCCACACTTGCCGACCCGACACGACATAAAATCATTGACAGGCTCATAAAATCATAATAGTAAAATAATGAGAATAATCAATCGATACTCAAAAACATTTTTATAGTAATGCCCCCAAATGCTAAGTACTTAAGTACTTTTGCCTAATGCAGTTGCCGATTATATTTTACTTCCGTCGTCAAAAGTTATCTTCCCACTAAGTTGTCCGCCACAGTTGTCCGTCGACAGCACTTAATTATTTGACAGCTGCAGTCGTGCGGTCAACTATTCTAAACAGCGCAACAGTCACCGCATGTTTGATGCAGCAAACGGCTTATTAATATATTCCAACCAGTCTGTTGAATATATTTTACATTTTCTAAATAGTTGCAAAACTAATATTCTTGTAAAATATCATAGAGATTCTTGTACATACAAAGTGCAATGTCCACAATCCAACAATGCTTTGACAGTGTAATGACAACGTATAATTATGAGAAAAATAATAAATCCGCCGCTGAAACGGCGGCCCCTTCAATTCACGTTCAATTCGTTTTACATTAATTTCGTCTCTTTATTGAGAGCATTTCATTAAATATTTTTGAATTGTCAATTCAATTCTATATTTCAAATTTTGTATACATAGGGAGATCAAAGGATGATTTGAATAAATTGTTCGACTGTGTAGGTTCTATATAGTTACAGGTAAGCTCAGAGTTAAGATGTCCGGTTATTTATCAGGATATAGTTGGCCGTACTTTTTTTAAAACTTTTTGAAACTAAAATCCCAATTAATTATATACCAGATTCTGTACGGTTTTTTAATTGTACCTTGGGATAGCGGCCAAAATGGCCTGTAATCCTTTAACTAGGAATGCTCATTAACGAATAATGAGATGCCAAACAAATTCTGTATGTTTTATTTTATCGTAGAAATAGAATAGTAGCCAAAATCACCTAAAATCTTTATCATGGAATGCTCATTGAAACAAAAAAGTGATCTCTAAAAGTTCAACTATCTAGACTAGAGATAACAAGTATCTAGAAATACTCGTTCCTCAAACCTAGTAATCTAAAAGTATGACAATCATTTCTCAGAACCACTTTCCTTCATTCTCCTTTATTTACCATTCTATCAAAGAACTTCTCTAGATGTTTTTATTTATTACCCCAAGTCCACTATAAACAATTGCATTTAGAACTAGAATCGTTTGTTTATGCCTCAGTTTATTTACGTTTCTAACCTTAAGTATTAATTCACTACAAATATGGATTTAAATGTCATTTGATCGTCTTTAGTTTTATTCACATTTCACCCCTGAAACGCAGTCACTTTTCGGTGTCTGTCTGTCCCTATGTATGATAAGATCTTTAAACTACGCAACGGATTTTGATGCAGTTTTTTAAACTCTGTCTGAGTTCAAGAGGAAGGTTTATAAGTATAAACATTCCCGAAATTCCCACGGGAACGGGCACAACGCGGGTAAAACCGCGGGGCGCTGCTAGTCTATATATATATAAAAATGAAACCCGTTTTCCTTGGTCGCGGCATCACGAGTGAATGGCTGGACCGATTTCCACGGTTTTGCATTCGTTGGAAAGGTCTCGGGCTCCGTGAGGTTTATAGGGAATAAAAATTAAAATTCCCACGGGAACGGGGGCGCTGCGGGTGAAACCGCGGGGCACAGCTAGTTTATTAATAAATATGTTGAGTCTAAATCGTTATCTGTTGGTAACCAAAATGAGGCCGATTTTTTAAAGTTTCTTTCTTTTATAGTAAGTATATTAATATAATAATAGTATAATAGAATTAATAAAGATATTTGTAATCCATTACATTAAACATCTCCAAAGGGCCTCTATGAGTTGGATCTGTATCCCCTCGCATGTCTCCCAAAAGATCAGGCTTATCCCAAGATACTAAGGAAAAACACTGCGTTAATACTAATTAAAAACAATCATTCATTAAGAATTATGTATGAGTTAACTTAATAAAACTAATTTAATATATATTTCACCGACATTCTTGAGGTAATTACAAGAGTACAAGAATTAAGAAGAGTTCTTAACAGCATCTTTAAACGCAAACAACACTTGGAAACACTCTCCAATAAAATCCCGGAAATTTGAAAAAAGAAAAATAAAAGAATTCAAATTAATGTTTTTTCTTCCATTCGTTTTTCAAATATTATGAAAACGTTTTAATTGGTCCGAAATAATCGATGTGGTGTGGGTTAATGTTTCCCTCCAGTTAATTTTTCTCGGAATATATTTTACATTTTGTTGGTATACGTAATGGAATATTTTCATAACATTGAATATTAATAGTAAGTATTATTTTTGTCATAAAGTTATTTTTTTAAATATTAGCAAAAGAAGTAAAAATGATAAAGTTCACTAGCTTTTTAAACATTTTTATTACCGCCTACGCGAAAAAGAGTATGTATTTAACGTTAGTTATTTTCATAAAAATAAATTCATTCATTTCATAATTGCTGTAATTAAAACGTAAAGTTTTATTAGCCTGTAATGTCCCACTGCTGGGCAAAGGCCCACATCTCACTGTAGACATCAGTGCAGTGAGGAGGAAATATAATGAAATGTGTTTCTCATTTCCCTGACTTATATAAACCTATACATTCAGTTACGACTTTTTACTTACACACTCAAATATCATAACCTGTCCATCCTCTTTTTAAAATCATGTCCAAAAAGGTATACTCCTATAATATAAATTGTTTTTTGTCACGAATTTGTCACCAGGGTCATTCCGACCCCGAAGGGCCCGTCAAGAGCCCGCCTTGATCTGTGAAGTGTCACTTTCCGTGTCAATAATAATGTAGGGCCCAGGAAGGGCCCCGGGTTCTGTCTCGGTCACGCTTTAGATACTTACTTTAAGGTTACATTCAGTAGGGTTGATATTTATGCCCTGCTATTACAACGGTAGGAGAAGTTGCTTAGTATGTACTTAGATCTTAATTACGGTTTGTAATGTCTAGTCTAGCCTAAATCTAGTAATTATACTAAGACTTTGATATTTACTCATTAATGTGGTAAATATGTTCCCACTAGTTTTTATTAACATATTATTTAATATTAACGTTAAAATTAATACATAAAAAAACTAATTACAACATGTAAAAATACATACTTGATACAATAATATACTGCCCTAATAAAAAAGTTTCTAATAATAACAGTAATGACAAAAACACAAGCCACACCAACATAACGTAAAACATCAAAACAAACAAATGCATCAATGATTATAATCAAATTACAGTTATTAGAATCATTACACCAACTACAAAATGTGCGTAGGAAAATTAACCCAACCATCTACAGAATGTTCTTATCACAAATTGAATCGTAAAAGACCTTTAAAACACCCCACATAAGTTAACACGAGGGCTCTTAAGCTTTACGTGGAATGTAAGCAATTCAAATTATGAATTTTTGATATGAGATTCAAATGACGTACTTATCAAAAAGTGATTCGATAAGGGATACACCTCAGAATACAGAATAACCAGAACCCGTGAGCGCGCATAATACTGTAGCTACTCAAACTAGCCTTAAATAGTGTAGTTTGATGCGCAACCGATCAGTCACTTTGTGACCGTCGGAACGCGCTAACGTGTTTTACCCGTGACCAATTTCACGAAACTATGCCGTCTTGTGTCATTCCTACCTGTAAAAATGCAGTGGGTCTGAAAAAGAAACAGGATGGGATCACATTTCACGTGTAAGTATCGCATTTAGGTATCGTCTTATTTAAATATTTAATTATTTTCTCAGATTTCAATTGTCATAGAGAGTGATGCGTCAATCTATGCTAGTGTTGCCAATATAAGAGTTTTGATTTACCCTTCTTTTTATTACCTTTTCAGGGCTTTAATTCGTTGTAGAATATTAATAAGTAATATAATAAAAAATCACCAACTTGAAAAAAGAAAGTATAAAGCGTAAGTGCGGCTCCTATGTACCTTACCTAACAATCCTATTAAATAGTAAGTATGTTAGTCTATAGGATTTCTAAACAAATTTTTGGTGTGCGTGTGAGGTAGAAGGGGAGAGGGGGAGCGGGTATAAAATTATGTTTCTATATTAGCCATCTTAGATAGTGAAAAATTGTAATTGGCCCTAAGTTATTATTCTTTTTTATGTAACTCTTGTACCTAGCTGTAAGTTTTCCGAATACTTTAAAATAAAATAAAATAAAATAAAAATATATAATTTTTCCATCACCCGATAAAAGTGTGCAAACATCCACCTTAACACCGTGTTTTATTTAATATACCTATCTATTTCTTGAGATAATCAGGTAGGTACATAGTTATAAAGAAAAGGACAATTTTTATTCTATTATCATATTACCTTCGAAACTCCCAAAATTTACCCCAAAAATGGGCAAATAATGCGAGAGCTAACAACACTACGCGAGGGACTTTGTTCTGTTTTTGGACACAGCGTGTAGCTTGTAAATACATTTGAATGCTACATCTAGTACTTTCTATAATCTAAGGGATACACGCTATACCTACACGAGACATCTTCAGTACTATCTTAACCACGGAGGCGAACGCACGCGCGGTACGGTTAACTCGCGACGATCCATTCGGAATTTAAATAACGTTAAATATCGTTCTAAACTTGGATTAAAACTGTACCACAATGATAAAACGTTAGTAATACAGTGAAGTGAATTTAAGTGAGTGTTTTTCAGCTTTAAAGGTAGCTTTAAAACGATTTCCTGAAAGTTTTCTTCGCGGTAAGTTTTGAAGTGTTAAGTGGTATAATTTTCTTAGATGTATACATGTTGTAGTGGTGTTGATCGTTATCTGTGACCCCGGCATTGGACCGATTGAGTTGTTTGTTCAATTTGTTAATGGCGAGATGAATAGTCGCATCAACGGATAAGGACGTGTGAAATAATACATTACGTAGATACATCAATGTGTTATATTGTAAAGTTGGAATTTGATCAAAATGTGCGTACAGTCGACGTCATTATGTGTTTACACATTTTCACCTTTAATCACATGTAAGGTGACATTTTTTTAAACATATATTGACGTCATATCGACTATAAAATAATAAAAAATCTACGCTACTCACACGCAGTGTTCGCATCTGTGTTACGTATCTATTATGTGAAAGTTTCATGAAGTGAAGTCCGTTTCTCGGGTATTTGCGAGATCCATAAATCAGGATACTGCTTCGAAATTCAAATAATTTACATAGTAATAATATACGTGGTAAACCATAGAGAGTGTCATAGACATTGACTGCAAATCGCATTTTTCCAAGAAGTATTAACCTGTAATATCCCACTGCTGGGCAAAGGCCTCTCATCTCACTGAAGATATCAGTACAGTGAGGAGAATTTGGCGTAATCGCCACACTTGCCTAAGGCGGATTGGTGCTATCAAACTCGAGCCATGTTTGAAAAGTGGGAAACATGTTTTCGGTCGACCCGGGAATAGAACAAGAAATATATTTTTTAAATAATGAACACGGAATTTTAGTGTAAGAGCTAACTGTTCAATATCGCAGTATACATTAGTTAGATCGTCAGTTAGATTCCATATTACAAGCTTAGAACTTAGTTTGGGTCTTATTAACCGTGAGTGAATTTGTACGGGTATATTTTTTATTATTTTTATTTTACATTATACAAAATATGTCCAGTAATACAAAGTACACTCAGCGTCTTAATTTTCTCATATACTGTTTCTGTGTTCCGTGTGAACTTTGCTTGTGAAACCCTACATTTATAACAATTAGACCAGATGACTGGATAAAAGCATTTGGAAGTGAGTTTGCAAAATACAAGGATCGTGTAATGTATCTAGTTTTAAATTCAGAGTAGCTTGAAGATAGCTTGAAGCTAGCTCTCGTTACTAGTAGAATGTGTTGGTTCACTTTTGAACATTGAATTTCGCGCAGTGGCTCTTGTACTATTTAGACATCAAATTGCACAGCGAACTCCTCGCATCGCCTCTTCTACTATTTGGACATTAAATTCTGTACAATTGTAATTTATTAAGTATCACTACATAGTATAAAACAAAGTCGCTTCCCGCTGTCTGTCTGTCCCTATGTATGCTTAGATATTGAAAACTACGCAACCGATTTTGACGCGGTTTTTTTTAAATAGATAGAGTGTTTCAAGAGGAAGGTTTATATGTATAAAAAATCGAAATTCCCACGGGAACGGGCACAACGCGGGTAATACCGCGGGGCGCTACTAGTTTAATATAAAACAATTTTATTGCGACTTTTTACAATATCTGACATTGATTTAGCAATTTGTATCATTGTGTACGCTTACCTTTACACATACATTTCATAACATCATTCCAAATCTATCATTTCATACATTAGATCATATCAACAATATTTTCTGTAGATATGTAGAAAACGTTATTTTTTCTGTTACCGTTCCATGCTAAATGTGAAGGTAACGGTTTATTTGTAACCAAAATTTCCTGGTGTAATGTGTACAAATGTGATACATTTTTATAAGGGTAGATTTTTTGGTGGTAACGACCTATTTGATGTAATGGCCCACCTTTGGGGGCGAAGTCCTATTGGTTTTGTAATGGTACAGTTATTTTTTGAAAAACGAATGAAATGTTTTTATTTTATATCCAAATAGAATTGTCTCTTTCTATTTGATTCATTCGAAGCCGAAAGAGGAAGTTCTCAATTCGACTCGTATGTATATTTTTATTGCATAGTTACACTAAATATACATATGTTAATAAGTACTGAGTAACCTTTACTAAGAGCTATCGATGCAAATTAAAAGAAAAAGATGAAAACTTTCGGAACGGACAAATATTATGCACTTGTATTGTTTAACAAAGAACTTTTAATAATATACCTCAAGTAAAGCGCGAAAAACACATAGTGCGGCTGCGAGCCGTGTACGGGTCGCGTGACGTTATATTCCTTGTATTTGTTGAAAGGTGTCACGTTGCAGGGTCGCACTGCTAAAACCCGCACGCTTCAATCCGCAACCGCACACCCTAGCAACCCCGAGATACATCTTAATCCAATAATAGTTAAAATTAAATTACATACCTACCTACTTACGTTAAGGGTCATTCGATAATTAACGTTTTATTTAACAAAACAATAGAACATCGCTTCTATATTCAAATGCAAAACATTCTAATAAGTCGGCGCTACTACTTCTAGTAATGTATATCTTCCTTAACCGTATTGAAACATTACTATTCTACATTGTGTAGGAATAATTTATTGATTATATATCAATTAGTTAAATTAACGTTCGCGGTCGGGTGCGGTAACGATAGTTTTATTTATGAGTTTTAAAACAGTATGGATTGAGTAGCGTTTGCAAGGCCGCTGTTTGTATTATAAGGAGTCTTTTAAAATATTCGAATAACTTAATGAGATTTATAAATGAAAACACGTATATTTTTTAATGTAGATTGTTTGAAAACTAAAAAAAAAATATTATAGTAAGTATGTAAGTTCGATTAGGTCAGTGGCCAACCCTGGTGTCGGAGTTTTTAGACCGCCTAAAGGCCTCCGCCATGGTCTAACGATTGAAACAACCGGGACCGACAGTTTAACGTGCGCTCCGAAGCACAAGATATATAGTGCAAACATCAATTTACTACAGTAATTTTTTTTACTGTACAAAGTTCTTACGCATACTGAATATAGAATACGGTAGTCGCACGAATTCGGTAAGCGACCAGTTGTCATCGTATAGTCCTAAGCCGTGGAACACCCAAACAAGTTCACTCTTCCATATCGTTCAAAACAATTGAACAACAATATAATCAGTATTTGTATGAAAGAAATAGAAAGTTTATAAGTATATAACCTCTTTGGAATTCCGAATAAGTTGATACCGAATAAGTATTCCATCACAACTCGAATGTAAGCAGATGTAGGGGAGTTTTCCTTCAAGTAAACAACGAAGTTATTCACAGAAAGTTTTACCAGTACCACAATATGATGTGCTGTCAATAGGAAAAACTTTTGTGATATTGGCTTGCCATAACTCTTTCGATTATACTAACCCGACCACTATATTACCCTTTTGTTTCAATCTGCTTGCTCCAAGTCCATTTCGTTTTGAAAGTAAACTAGTTATGTCCCGCGGCTTCACCCGTTTCCGTGGGAATTTAAGATTTTTATTACTTATGATCCTGTTCCAGAACAAGAAAAATAAAATAAAAAAGAATCAATGAAATTGGTCATAAATTTGTCCGGGTATATTATTATATATTATTAATATTATGATAACTATACATACGAGTTCTTACTTGAATATTGTGTTAAATAATAAAAAGAAGATTTATGACTACATATGGTATTTTTTATTGTTACGTTTTACATACAGTTTGTGATACTGTGAAACCTCGTTCGTGGGGTGGATTTATAGCGAAATATTAAATATTCATGACTTAACAAGCTCCTAGGCAAACGTTTGTACAAATATTTGTAATAAACCAAACTTTATGCTAATTTTAGTGGATGAGAGCCTGCGCAGATCGTAGTTTAGACAGTTTTAGGCTGTCTTTTGGTCTTTGAAGACTTATACAGTAGCTTCTAAAGAAAAGGCGTCATACTGACTTTTTTGTCCATCACAGACCAAAGTATTGTACCAATACCTTACTCAATTTTAAAGATCTTAAAGAAACAACTAAACAGACAAACTTGATTTCGTCAAACCAGGAAGTATGAATACTATCTCAACTATAGTTTGCAATGGCCGTCCAATTTTAGACCATCGAAACGCATCTCAAATTTCGATCTAATAGATAGGAATAAATAGGAGTGTTAATTGAAATTGCTCTCCAAACCTGCTCATTAAGAAGCCTTACGTATTTGCGAAATTCTGACAAATTTCACCTACACTTTAATGGTAAATGGAAAACGCTAAATTTCGCACAATAAACGCGTAGGTTGCGTATAATTTACGTTAATACACATTAATAATATATCTTATTTGGAAAACGTTCATTTATTAATTAAAATGACTATTAATTATTCACTAAAAGAGCATTCTTAATTAAGGCATATCCAAAGTAAAAACAATTTTATTAATAGTAGGCAATCATGTACTTAATAGTCCAACTATTTTATCAAAAGGAACATTTCAAAATGGGTATAATAAAACTCGATGTTTATCGGAATAAAGAATGTCCAAAGCCCAAATGCAATACTAAACTTGGCATCGCTATCAAAAGTGATGGAAAAGAGTCATATCCAACCCTCGACATTGAACTACTAAAAAGAAAAACACTTTGTAGCGTCTAAAACCATTACCATTAGGTACAAATTCGCTCTAACATTGTATAAAATGTGAGTTTCGAGTGGGCAGTACAATACACTGTAGGTATATTGGCTATAGCGTGATAAAGCGGGGTATTCAGTAAGCAACATTACCTCCGAATAGGTGTCGCTCAATTTGACATGAGATTTTGCACAACAATGCATGCTAACACGAAATGAGCGGGATGCCTTGCAATTTGACACGCCTTTTGTTTTCAGACGAAGTTGGGCTACTAATGTTGCATGTAAATAGTGGCTTAAAATTATCTGTGTTTGATCTAGCTGAGTTAAGCTGAAGAATAATGTCCCAAATACACAACAACATTCGCCTATTACCTATGTCTGCCGATATTATTTCAATTTACTTCGGGCACCAAATATCAGCTTTCACACCAGATTGTCCGCTGATTGCTAAGACCATGGATTTAATATCCATACTAATATTATAAAGCGGTATTTGTAATTTTGTTTTTTTCTATATTCGGTCTAATCTCAAAAACTTCCAGTCCGAATCGAATAATTATTTTTGTAACGAATAGCCACATTCAACGGGAAGGTTATAGGCTATATTTCATCCCGAAATTGTCACGGGAACAGGCACAACGCGGGTAAAACTGCGGGGCCCTGCTAAAACAATAGAAAGTCCTAGACTAGCACCTAACATTTGACAGCTGCAGTCGCCGCATTCGACCAACTACCGTTATCTTCACACTATACCTGTCAACGTATGTTGCATGCAGCGACGTACTGTAGTGCTCACGTTGCGAGGTGAATATGTTGCTTAAAGAGTACAATATATCGCTAAGAGCTGCCGGTACAAAGGTGTGGTTATTCCAATAAGTAACTTTATTGTATCGCCTCAGCCGGGAAGTGCTTGGTTTAACGAGTTCGGAGCACATTTTATGGCCATTTTTACGGTCTTTGTGGTTGACTGACTTGAATTACTTATCTAGTTGTCTAGGTAAAAGTGTTTTTGGATTGTTTTTGTCGTTTTTTACATCGAATTAGGGAAAAAGAACATCTAACATGGCATGACACTTTAATAAGTTGAAAAATTCCATACAATTTCTGTCTAGCTTTCTTTGTACTGAATCGCACTTTATTTCATGAGCAGTTAGTTTCGTCTCTATCAAAACAAGATTGTTAGTTCCAACCAAAATCCTTTTAAAAATGCGAGCCGATTACAAAATCCCCCATCTCGTGCATGACTGAGCAAATCCTACTAATCTTATAAACGTGAACTTGTATTTTTTGGTTTGTCCTTTCACGGAAGAGTGGACTATCGAGATGTTAGGATTGTCCGTGTTTCATTGGACCAAAGGCTTTTTGCATATAGTTTATGTACCCGAGAGTGATATAGGCAATTTCTTTTCCGGCAAAATCGTGGGTTCGAAAGTGGGTTTGTTTAGGTGGAAAGCTAGGTGAACAAAAAAGAATCAGAAATACTATTTTATCATGTACTAACTGCGCCTCGCGGTAATACCCGCGTTGTGGTGGTTGCTCGTACAAATTTCGGGATAGCCTACAACTTTCCTCCATAATGTTATATACAGAAAATATTATTCGAATCGGAAAGGTATAGGCAGGCTCCCGAGATTAGCCCTAACAAACACCTCTTTATAATATTAGTAAAGTAGAAGTAGAAAGTAGATTATAATATTAGTTAAATACATTAAGGTCTATTTTGTTAACTAATATATTGTGTTCTTTAGAACGTGTTAAGCTTTTATTTTTTTTCGTTTTGGTAAGACGCTAAATTTCTTAGTTCTTTCGCAACGGTTAGCGGCTGAATGGCTTGACTTGACTAATTTACTACTAATTTACTCGTCTCGTCCAACAGCCTCCGTGGTCTTGTGGTTTGAGCGCCCGGCTCACGACTCGGAGGTTTCGGGTTCGATTCCCGGTGGGGATATCTCACAAAAATCTCTTTGTAAGACTTTCCTCAGTTTGGTAAGGGCATTGCAGGCTGAATCACCTGATTGCTCGAAAAGTAAGATGATTCCGTGCTTCGGAGGGCACGTTAAGACGTCGGTCCCGGTTACTTTCTATGGATAGTAGTCGTTACTTGAGCCATGTAACTCTGAAACCAGGATTGGTCAGCATTGGTCAGGCGGCTCAATAACTCTGAAACCAGGATTGGTCAGGTTGGCCATCCACTCGGTGACGAAGAATTTACTCGTCTTTACCTACTGATAAATTAGGATCCAGTTATAATGTTCATATTCATATAATGAACTAATCAACGATTTCCGTACATAGGTTTAATATAATATATAAAATCTTTCCTAAGCTTCTAACGAGTAGGTACAAACAAATACAACTTGTAAATTGTTACATTACATGAAAGTTTTAAACCCTTTGTCACATTTTATCAAATTTCTTCTAAAGTGTATTTCATACCAGACTTTCAAACGAAACAACACAACTCAACTTGTTAAGTCACACAATTTATGTAACAGTAATATAGGAACGTGTCCTAGTTTCCCTACGGTAACAGGAGACTTCCTTTGAACGTATGAACTTATGATATTATCGTATAGGATTGTTAGGGTGAAATACTGACTATAAAAAGTGTATAAAAATAACAGCTTTATAACATTCTCGAAATTTTCTCGTTTACTTTTCATAGCGTTTTGAACGCCTTTTGGACCGCCTAAAGGCCTCTAACATGGTCTAAAGATTGAAACAACCGGAACCGATAATTTAACGTGCTCTCCGAAGCAAAGTACTGCTCAGATAGAAATGCCACAATCGGCCACCCATCCAAGTTAGGGCCGAGCTTCATGTATCTTAACTATAATATTGCTATGAACTAAAATTGCTTAGTCAAACTATAACACGTAATAGTTAGGTGTGTACCTCGCATTGTATTATCAGTATTTGGCACCTCACTTCAAAAACGTAGGTAAACTTTGCAAGACTCGTGTCTTCAATAGTCTACTACAAGATTATAAACTCGCCGTAGAATCAACCTATTTGTTTTGGCAACAGTACAAAATGTTTAGATAACATTGTTGAAAGTCAATTTCAATCCCATCTTAGAGCAAGAACATTATGATAAAAGCTTTTAAAACCGTTTAAATAAACAATGTAAAAGCAAAGCCGACTTGACACGGGCTGAAACTCTTTGGACCGAGAGTGCACTTGAATGGTTACTTGGACTAAACGCATATGATAGACACCTTTCATTGGCAAGTAAGTAAATTCGAGTAGATTAGAGGCCAACCCTGGTGTCGGCAATTTTTGACCGCATAAAGGCCTCGGCCATGGTTTAAAAATGGCTTTATTGGAAAAATAATAAGCATGTCGAAAATAAATGGAACCTCGGTCAATAGTAATATCGGGCAGATGAGCCATCGGCGAATCAGAACATCGGTCATTTGATAGGTCGGTGAAGACACACAGTTGTTTTTGTAACAGTATATGCTTTGTAAGCAATCAAATAATACATTTGTACATTTTCTAGATGCCCAAGAAATGTCATTAAAATGCAATCGCTTTACGAACTAAAACTAAGTTATAGTGCATAAATACGTGGGGCATACTGAAAGTTTCTGGAACTGGCCACTTACGATAAAAAAAATAAAAAAGTTATTAAGGAATTTAAAAAAAGAACTCTCTGGGAGCATATCGCTTTTTAAAACGTGAGACTGTCATTTGTTTTTTTCATTCTGGCGCCCTTGGAGAAATTGCGTGCCACTATTACAATGAATTTAACTCGGGAAAATTTTCGCTCAATGATATTTTACGATTTTCGCTGTGGCCTAATTCAACAAGAGAGTTGCCAGAGACTTCAATTGGCGTTTGGTGATGAAGCCCCATGTCGTAGCTCTGTGTATTCGTGGTTCGGAGAATTTAGACGAGGACGTGTTCATCTCCATGACGATGTACGTGAAGGTCGGCCGATGACTGCGGTTACCGAATCTAATATTGATACCGTACGACAACTAATTGAAACTGACAAAAAATTACTTGTCAGCAAATTCGTACTATATTAGGCATTGGAATGAGCCAAGTGCAAACTATTTTGCATTTTCATCTGAAGGTTCGGAAGCTTTGCACTCGATGGATACCGCATGATTTATCGGAAGACCAGAAATTACTGCGTGTAGAGTGGTGCCGCAAAATGATAAAAAAGAATGCAAAAATGTGTAAATGGCAAGGGTATAAACTTCGAAAAACAATAAATGTATCATAAACATAATATCTGGTCTCATTTATCTAAATCCAGAAACTTTCAGTATGACCTAAGTATAAACGTGGTTTTTAATTCGTTTACTGTAAAATGTTCAGCGAAAAATATTTGCAAAGAAATAAACGGGAGAAAAAAGTGATCACTCAGATTTCATTCATAAATCACGATGGTGAAGGATTGAGATGGATTTACTTTAAAGGTACAGATTTCAAGCGAAATCTTTAAAAATAACTCTATTTTGTAAATAATCCTTTGTTGGTTTATTTTAGTATGTTTGCCTTTTAATTTTTGAACTACAAAAAGGCTAGAACAATCACTGCAACACAAATGACTATTCTTATACGGAGGAAAATTTCCCTATTAGCTAAATGTATGGACACGACCTGACTACAACTGAAAAAGTAACATAAGCGCCATCTTGAAAAATTTTCACACTAGCACCATCTATTGGATCGCAGGTGGAAAAACCGCGCGGAATGGCTCGTAATTTTATCAAAAATGATACCTATTCTGAATGTTATAATACCAAACCAAAGAGAAAACCAACTTTTAAAATATCTGTTCTTTTAGCATTTAAATTGCAATGAAAGTGATGAAAGACAATGTCGATGTTCAAATAATTAACTAATTTTGTTCAATATTTACGCTTCTATTGCTTCTAAATAACAAATCTCGCTACAGAACACAATTCGGCTCTACAGTGAAGTAATCAAGTCCAGTCTTGAAAGTTTACGAACTGCCAAACATAGGCTTTGTGTTTCTGTGAACACGGACTTAATGATCAGAGTTTCTAGGCGATTCTTAAACACCCTTAAATTTTGTGGCGCATTTATTTTAAATCAAAATTAGGTATTTAGAGCAAGATATTCTTTATAAATATTTAAATACTTTTTAATGAACACTTCGTTTTTGGATATATTTCGATTACATTAGCAGCCTCGCGGTTTACCCGTACTGTACCAGTTTCTGTAAGAATTCATCAATAAAAAGTAGCCCGCAACAAAAGTCTCTTAAGTAATAATAATTTTAATTTATTTTGACCACTCTGAATGAAATGGGCCCCTTATTTGCACAGCAACCTTAAGGCGAGGATATGTGGCGCTCGGGCAGATCTGAGGTGGTGAGGTGCGGGGCAATCAGCGGGGCGCTGCCCGCGCGCCCCGCTACAAAACATCGCACAAAGCGCGCTGAATAAATTAAAATTACCGTTGAAACTTTTTTATTATACCCTTCGATCAACAATGCACAACTAGATGTCGGGTCGGCGCAAAAAATACGTCTCGGTGAATAACGCCTCATTTGAAAAGTGAGGCGTTATTCTCACTTATGTATGTTAGACTAAATTATGATTCAAGTTTGCATTCATTCTCAACAAGCTGGATTTTTGTGCAGACCTTGAATACGTCATTACAAATGATATGTCAAAAGTCTCTATCGATCCCGCTTGTGCGTTGTTTTTAATTCGAGGTCAAAGGTCACAAATTTGCGTTTATTGCGTATATCTCTGAAACAATGAGAGCTACCGAAAAATGGTACAAACAAAGTTTGTAGATCGTAAAATTGTCTACAAAAAAGATCTCAACACTTTTTCTTCTACGGTGCACAGTTCTCGAATTATGGCTATTTTAAACATAGAAAATACGAATATGCACTCATACGTGGCCAGTATAGATATTTGAGTTTTGTGATAAATACAAGAAACAATAAGAGAGTGCAGTTATCTTGTCTCCCTCCAACATCTGCTTCTGCTTATCAACACTTATTTCGTGTGTTCTACCAAGTGCAAGTGTGGCTAGGCAATGATCTAAATCCTGAAGATTGGGGCTGGAAACTGATGAATAATAGTTTGGAGCCAATACAGACTTTACTGTCACCTGCTCCAAAAAATTACTCAATACAATTTTTTGTAATTGCAAAAAAGTAGTTAATTTTAATTTTTAAATTTTTAAAAAAATCGTCATAAAAATAGTGTCCCAGTACATTACTGGGGAAACCACGTTAAAAAAAAGCGCCGTGTACACTACTTCAGAGGTGGGGCGGAAATATGTGCATATTATATAGTCGAAAATACGACTTTCCTGCGGTCTAAAGTCACGATATCTCGAAAGCGATGCTTTGTAGAAGAAAAGTGTTGAAAGCTTTTTTGTAGACAATTTTACGATCTACAAACTTTGTTTGAACCATTTTTCGGTAGCTCTCATTGTTTCAGAGATATACGCAAAAAACACAAATTTGTGACCTTTGACCTCGAATTAAAAACAACGCACAAGCGGGATCGATAGGGACTTTTGACATATCATTTGTAATGACGTATTCAAGGTCTGCACAAAAATCCAGCTTGTTGGGAATTAATGCAAACTGGAATGTCTATTTTAACTGGAGTATTTCCTAGTAGTATGTGTAGTATGTAGGTACATTCAATTAGGCAATATGAAGTGTAGGTATTTTTATGACTTACTCGTTTTGTGCATGAGTTGGTTGCACGGGAACAAGTTCAGTTAGTGTTATTGGTATATTATCTGACTGTTTATTCTGACACCTAAAAAAATAAACAAGGCTATAAGTTACTAATTTACTCTTTGAAACTTTACTCTTTGACCAGCTTTGACTATTTATTTTACTTTGAGCTTTGACTATATTTATTAATTTTACATACTTACCTAAACATACCAGCATGTCTTTTTACCTTCCTTTTCCGCTTCCTTGTGCAACAGTTTCTGATTTTATTGATACTTTATTTTACCATGATGTAAACAATAGTCGATTTTATAGATGTGAACTCACGAAGCAGAGCGTCCGGTTCACAACCGTACACTACGAGCTACGCTCGTCGACTGAAGCTAGTAAACAATCTGATGCGATGCCTGCGTTCCATAAAATAAGGTTGAGATTTGTGAAGCAAGACTCAAGAGTGCGTGAAACATGGCGGGCGAATATTTCGTTTTATTTGAATTCTTTTGCGTTTTTATAGAAATTGGCGGGTCTAATGAAAAATGTAACTGATTTAGAATCTAAGTGAGTATTAGGAAATTGATATTAAAAAAAAAAACGATGAATATCGCTTCAAATAACGAGATCTAGGACGAGAAAAAAATATTTTTACTTAATCTTGTGCATCTTATTTCTACATTATTATAATGAATTTTAAAATTCTACTCGATTTAGTATTTTATTGAGGATATATTCTTTTAATTGGTATTTTTATTTTTTTGGTAGAATCTATAGAAGTGTTAATATTTGATCGTCAAAGTAGCGACTATGCGCGTTATTTTCACATATCCTCGCCTTAAGATTGGTCACTAAAACTTCTGACGAAAAAGCGTCTAACGCGTACAACGAGATCCGTAATAATAGTTTCAGTGCAAAACATACATATTATTGACTAGCAGCGCCCCGCGGTTTCATCCACGTTATGCCCATTTCCGTGGGAATTTCGGGATGAAAATTAGCTTACAACATTTCTCATGAATGTGGCTATTCGATACAAAAGTAATTATTCAAATCGATTTAGTAGTTCCTGAGAATAGCCCGTTCAAACAAACACAAAAATCAATCTCTTCAGCCTTCAATATAGTATAGATGAGAAGTGTCTGCTTATCCAAGGAAATCCATATTCAAATCATATTTTTATGTATTAAAAATCGGTGTTAACTGGTTTTAACAGAATTTGATTTGCAAATATAACTGGTTTTCTTCATTCAACATTATTTTATATCGGACTCTCTATGATATATTAAATGGTATTTGAATATCCTAGTGGAACGTAATTGACAATGAACCGTTCAACAAGCTGCTAGCGCAAGCAGGCGAGTCCTACTAGTATTATAAATGCGAAAGTTTGTGAGGATGTATGTTTGTTACTCTTTCACGAAAAAACTACTGGACGGATTTGGATGCAACTTTACAGTAATATAGGTTATACATCAGAATGACACCTGGGATACAGTTTGTCCCGAAATTCCCCCGGGAACGTGTACAACGCGGGTGAAACCGCGGGCGAGGCTAGTTCTGTATACAACGAACGGCTGTGGGCGAGTTCTTAAGACACTCGGCGAGTAAGGTTGGATTGCACAAGGAATCTTAATTAGATTTAGCTTCTTAATATGTTAAAAAAAACAAATGACGATGATTTTAAATTATGTTCTTTTTTAAATTATTTATTTAAATCGCTTTTTAACATCTAGGTCATTAGCAACAATTCAAATTACAATAACAGTAACTAAAATTAGTAAAATAACATTCGTGTGACTTTAATTGACATTTAACTAATAACAATACATCAGATACATTATGTTCTATTTCGTAACAATATGTAATACAATTTTGAACAACGACCTTTGGTTCTTTAAACATATTTAGATACTAAATTAATTTCAAAGAACTTATGCAATCCACCCTTAGTATGCGAAGACAAGCACAACAAAACTCAGCTTAAAAATTGGCCGTAGATTCGCTCATGCAAGGACGTTTGACATACATATATATGCAAAGGTCAGTCTACATTATAGAGATACATTACTCTATCAATGTCAACGCTTAAGTATAGACAGGGAATAAAGAAGTGTGAAAATGCTTCTCTCTTCCGTGAGTATAGATGCGTCTTCGATCGCCACTAGTTCGTAAGTATCTCATCTTGTTTCCGTTCTCATCATCAGTTGGTCTAGAAGAGGGAATTCTTGGCCAAGACTATTTCCTGATACGCTATCTTTTACAGTAAAGGGCGACATATCTTGCTTGTCGACCTATAGACCTATGTATGTATAGTTAGCTAGTTTCAGTTTTGAAGGCACTCTGTCACTCTATCGGTTTTCCATTATTTTATTAATGGACAAGCCGTGCCCTGCGGTATTACCCGCGTTGTACCCGCTCCCGCGGGAATTTTGGGATTAAGAAAAATAGATAAAATAAAGCTACGTTGCTAAGTTTATTTATATTATCTCTGATGAAGTCACCCTAAGCATTTTCTGAGACACATTTTAAAGTACATATAGATTAAATAGTTGTAAGGTATATTTAGTCAAAAACTTATATATGTATCATAATAGCGATAACAAGAAGATAAATAATATTAATTAACAAAGAGCAAGAGTTGTTTGATAAGAAGTTATGTCACGAAATAAGTAATCAGTCTCAGAGGTTACATTTCATGACCTGCATTGGAACTGGGATCAATATACATTACTAGCAGCGCCCCGCAGTTTTACCCGCGTTGTGTCCGTTCCCGAGGGAATTTCGGGAATTTTTACACATATAAACCTCTTGAATCACTCTATCTATTTAAAAAACCGCGTCAAAATCCGCTCAGTAGTATTTGAGTTTATCGCGAACAGACAGACAGACGCGGCCGGGGACTTTGTTTTATAATATGTAGTGATATACCTAATAATAGTGTGTATGTATGTATATGTGTGATTAATCGTTCATTGTTATGCATTGTAAATTACTTATCAAATCAAACTTTGTTATTGTTTGCATGGTCTATAATATTCATTAAAATACCTAAACGATTTTACCTTCATAAGTTTACTAGCAGCGCCCCGCGGTTTTACCCACGTTGTGCCCGTTCCCGTGAGAATTTCGGGATTGTTTATACATATAAACCTTCCTCTTGAATCTCTTTATCTATTTAAAAAACCGCGTCATAACCCGTTGCGTAGTTTTAATGATCTAAGCATACATAGGGACAGACTACGTAATGCGACTTTGTTTTATACTATGTAGTGACAATGTTTTGATGATATTCCTAAGCAGAAATATTTATTATTAATGATTCATATTATAATTTTTCTTAGTAGATTTAAAATTCATACCAACAAGTCTAATATTCCAACCAAAGACAATTTCATCTATTGAGGAAAAAGGTTTATTGATGGGATAAGAATGGAATGAAATTACTAAACCTTTTTGCTCCCCAGAAGAAATTGTTTTCGGCTGGAAATGAACCACATGTCCACACTCTCATAAAAATATATCATACTACAGAATACAACTACATAGGAATAAGGGCCCAAACTGCGTAAAGAGTGCGCCCGTCGCGGTTTCATACAACAGTGAACCGTCGCGGACACACGCGACGGGCGCACGCGACGTTTCTCTTTTGTATGAAGCCGCACGCGACGGGCGCACGCGACGGGCGCACGTGACGGGCACACGTGACGGGCGCACGCTTAACGCAGTTTCGGCCCTAATAAAACGGAATAGATTGTTGTGTAAATCGGTAGAAATACCTCAGACTACTGCGACCACACGGTCAGATTCAAAAAAGTATTTTATCATTATAAATAGCTATAAAAAAGTATTAGCCTGTTATTTCCCACTGTTGGGCAAAGGCCTCTCATCTCACTGAACATGTCAGTACATTTAAGAGCATTAGATGTAATCACTACGCTTGCCTATTGCGGGTTGGTGATGCCAAACCCGAATCATGTTTGAAAAGTAGGAAACATGTTTTCACTCGACCTGGGAACTAAACCCGAGAGTGTGATTGCAGTCGAGCGCACATACCACTAGACCACCGAGTAGCCACTAAAGAGAAAAGTTATAGGCTATTTTTTATCCCGAAATTCACAAGTAGACGGGTATAACGCGGGAAAAAGCAGGACGATTTTTGAAAAAAAATTAAATGTAATGCAAAATGTACCAATGTATCCAATAAAGTAATTATTTTACTATAAATAAATAGAATAACCACACATGTCGATGTTGATTTATTAAAATGAAAACCAATTTAGTATGCAAATATATAAATTGGCAATAACGTGATAGCATGTTATTATAATGAAATATATTGCTTAATTCTATTAACTATTTTATCTACACTAATGTTGTAACATTCTACTTATGATTCCAATACTTGACTTATAATTACTACTGTTATAGCGCAGACAACTAAAACACTCAATTTAAGCAATTGCACATGATGTTATAATATCCACATCGATATCGTAAAATCTTAATATAACATCATTATAACGCGACCAATTAACCTGGCGAGCCTTATGTCAAAATCCTCATACAAGTTGTATAAAATTTTGATATTAGGCTGGCTTTTGAAAACAGTTGGGTTATACGTGAAAACTTCGTCGAAACTACATGCACAAAACTCTTTGGTAAGATCTCGCTCGCTCCTGATTGGCCCTACGCGCAGTTGCGCTCTCATTGGTTAGATTTTAATGGCGGCAAGTTCACTGTGACAATACACGTACCTACGCGTGAATTTAATGTTTCGCAATTTGTTTTGTTTTTAAAATACAAATTAAAAGTTAAAAATGGATAGCGACGATGATATTTGTACGCCTCCGGATATTCTAGAATTGGCAACAAAAGTAACTCACAATAATTTGCCAGAAAAATCTAGAAAATTATATGAAAAAGAATATAATAACTTTTTGGCATGGAAGATCGAAAAGAAAACTACATCATTTTCTGAAAATGTCATTCTTGCGTATCTCAAAGACCTCTCCGACAAATTCAAGCCATCTTCTATGTGGGCTAAATATTCTATGCTCAAGTCCACACTGAGTATCTACCTACAACAATATTGATATCACGAAGTATTCAAAAGTCATAGCGTTCCTGAAACGCAGTTCAGAAGGACACAAGGAAAAAAGTCCTTGACGTTTACAACAGGTCAAATAAAGAGGTTCCTGGAAGATTCACCAGATATTTTTTGTATCTTTTTGAAAAGGTAAGTGTATTTTAGTTCTGTTATTTAATCTACCTAGTACTTACGTACTACACATGCAAGTTATCTAGACACTCCGTTTAAGCGCTTTGTGTATAAATTTGGTAGTAGGTACCTACACTTTACTACTTCATAAATCATAGTTTTTGCCTTGGCTATGTACATCAAGCTTATTAAATCGTTTATTGTTACAGGTTGCACTAATCTTCGGCATAATGGGGGCATGCCGAAGGCAAGAGCTATACAACATCCAGTTCGATGAAGTCTCTAACGTAGACGACAGTACAATCATGGTGAAAGTTTCGAAAACAAAAACGAAAATAAATAAACTATTTTCAGCTTTTACTCTTGTTGTTTGATTAATTGTATTAGTGAAGATAAAGTAGTGTATGCAACTGCATATAACACGGGTATTAAAACACTCGTTACTATTATGAAACTCGCTGCGCTCGTTTCATAAACTCACACTCGTGTTTTAATACCCTTCATTATATGACAGTTGCATAAACTACTATTATTCGACGGGGGTCGATTTGAGAACTCCGACTAGAGTAGTATATTTATTTACAAGCTCAGCGTTTACTTTAGGTCTAATTAACCGTGTGTGAATTTGTTCGGATATATTATATTATTATAATACATACGAGTATAAAGAAGAGTTCTATTACATTGTACATGCTTCGTTTCAGATTACAACCAATTAATAACAGTCACGAAAGTTAGTTGCAAATTATATTCGGCACCCAACATAACCTCTAAATTGAATGATAATGATTAATAGCTATCTACAAATTATTATTGCCGTTTGGTCCCGCTTAGGGCTATATCGATTGATTTATTACTTCTAGCATTGATAACAATCAGAGCTGATTTAAAAGTCCAGTTATAATAATTATAACGAACGAGTATGTGTAATAGTATAATGCATAGTATTTAATCTTAATTATTTGATACACAGATAGGTTATTGAAAGATGTAGAACAATTTGAATCTATGTATTCAGTTGTAGTTATAACTAGTTTTAAATTGATCTTGTTTATTGGAGATCATTTATTATGTTTAATTTCTCATTTAGTTGTACTATGTATGGATAAATGAATATACTAATCAAAGTTTAATTAAAGTAAGTTGGAGAAAGTTAGTTGCTAACCCTGGTTACGGAGTTTTTAGACCGCCTAAAGGCCTCCGACATGATCTAACGATTGAAACAACCGGGACCGACAATTTAACGTGTCCTCTGCACTGCAGTAGCGCTCAGATAGTAATGCCGCTATTAGCCACCCATCAAGTAGGGGCCGACCTGCACGTTGCTTAACAATCGCAATCAGCTAACATCGCTTCGTCAAACTACATAGTCAAACTATAATATAAAAATATATCACTTCATAGTATAAAATAAAGTCGTCTCTTTTTCGTGTCTGTCTGTTTGTCTGTCTGTATGATTAAATCTTTAAAATTACGCAACGGATTTTGATGCGGTTTTTTGTAATAGGTAGAGTGATTCAAGAGGAAGGTTTTTATGTAAAAAAAATCCCGAAATTCCCACGGGAACGGGCACAACGCGGGTAAAACCGCGGGGCGCTGCTAGTATATAATAAAACAAAGCATAGCAACATAAGTATCATAGCTCTGGGTGTAAAAGTCACTTGTGAAAAAACTTAAGTTGCCGATTTTTCTCGCCAACTGTAAGTTATAAGTATAATAAGCGATAAGAATAATTGTAGGAGGGATTATAGAAAATTATATTTATTAACTAAGATACTACCTGTAGATTTAAAACTAAAATACAAAATAGTAATCGATTCCTATTTTAATAATGACCTAAAAATACCAGTGGCAAATAAATATAAGACCAGAGGGGTAAGGGAGCGGAAGTTTATAGTCCCTAAATATAAAAATTGCTATGGGAAGCGTTTAAATAAATATGTGGTACCGGTCCTATTCAATAATGTTGCCTGGCTGAGAGGTGAACCCACATTATCTAAAAATACACTTAAATTTAAAATAAAGAATTATTTGCTGGGCCGCATTGAATAACATGTTGTTCAATGCGCCTCAGCAAATAATTTTTGTTTACGTAGTTTATTAGGATTATTCATTATGTTATTAGATAAGTAGGAACACGCAATGTTATATGTATAAGCGTAATTACTTGCCAACAAACTTATATAGTTTGGCAAGAGATAATTCTTTGTAAAGTGTGTTTCTTTGTAATATTAAAATAAATTAAAAAAAAAAAAAAATGTAGATTCTTTTGTATAGCACAAATTAAAAGTTTCAGCAAAATAGTATACATTAGCATGACCTTAGCCGCCTTATTAATAACCGCGCTCTAACTAAAACAATGTGTTTGGTCTCTTTTGCTCTTCGGAAAATTACGTATTTCAGAAGGTTCAAACCATTTGACAGCTAATATTAATATGGCCGTAGTGGCACAGACTCCCGATCAGAAAGTCTAAGTAGCAAAACGTCAAACAAAGCGAAAAGTCTAATGAGCATTCTGTCTATTGAGCTAATTGCCCATGTAGCAAAATGTCTTAACTATATTATTGGTGACAGTCTTTTTAAAAATAACTTAAACAAAAACATTCCAAAGAAAAAAGTCCAACACCAAATTAAATTAAGATTTTATCACATCCCTATCAATTCCCTATTCTCGTAAATCATTCAAAACGTGAAGGAAGGAAAGAAATCCCATTAAAGCATATTATGGCTCTGAAATCGTCCAATCTTTATGTCGAACTCCGAGGAATCATTTATATACTTATTGGCACACACTCGATCACAAAAAATAAGATCTGTCTCGATTTTTCCAACGAAATAAATATACTTAAAGGAAAGTTTATTTTTCTGTTATTGGATCGGTTATTACAAGTCGATTATCAGTTTTTCTTCAACCTTCGTTGGTCAAAAGAAATACAGATGTTTGGAGTTTTTTGTTTTATTTATTACTAGCAGCGGTCCGCGGTTTTACTCGCGTTGTGCCCGTTCCCGTGGGAATCACTACATAGTATAAAATAAAGTCGTCTCTGTTTCGTGTCTGTTTGTCTGTTTGTCTGTATGCTTAAATCTTTAAAATTACGCAACGGATTTTGATGCGGTTTTTTGTAATAGGTAGAGTGATTCAAGAGGAAGGTTTTTATGTAAAAACATTCCCGAAATTCCCACGGGAAAGGGCACAACGCGGGTAAAACCGCGGGGCGCTGCTAGTTGATATATAAATTCAAATCTCTTTATTATATCAGATCAATACAATAATTTCTAATACATTAATGATAGCGCCATAGACTCGAAAGAAGAAGAAGAATTTGTATACTGCCATAAACAAACTACTTTTCCAGCTTTTATCTACATCATCTTAAGGTGCCTGTCCACTGAAGCGGAGCGAGGCTGCGGAGTGGAGAAACGGAAAAATATTAACCAATAAGTTTGCATAAAATATCTGACCGGAGATTTTATCCTACCTTATTGATGTATCTACCTGTTATACTATTAAACTTTGAAATATATTTTAAAACGTTATGACGTACATATTCGCGTGAGTGTTCGTGGACTATAAATCATTATTTTAATACCACGAGAAGAAAGGTGACTTTTATGTCTTGATTCCGCGAAGAAAACTTGGCAGAGCATTTTTATTATAAGAAATTGTAGCTGCGTTGAGTCACAGATAACTTCCCTTATTCTACTGAGACGGAACATTGGTAACGTAGTTTGTTTAAACGATAGTAAATGAATTTGATATTAAGCAACGTACAGGTCTGCTTCTACTTGGATTGGTGGACGAGTGTAATTTCTATCTGATTTTTTACCGACTCCAAAAATAACAATACTAGTTTATAATTACAATTATTATGCCCAAAAGTATAAATAAGTATATGACCTTAGTAGTAGGAACTCATATGATTATAGAGTTATTTTGTGCTTTTAGTTTTGAAGTTGGTTTTTTAACGTATTTTTAAAATTTTATGAAGATTCCATATTTTTCTTCAAAGGGCTCCATTCTTTTTAGAAATCGTAATTTCTGAAACATATTATTTCATCTAAACAGGGAAAGAAAATTGTATAGTACACTCAAGATTACTTTAAGCTCTATAAAGGCCTTTTTTCAGAAATGCGACTTACTGTATGACACAAAAATGTATAATTACAAGAAAACTTCAAACATGTTTTCAGGCAAATAACGACTTCCTCATAAATTATGTATTTAAAACATAATTTCATACTTTTTCTAAATTGCATTTTTAATATTAACATAACTTTGTTTTCAAGTATTTTTACATTTATTTACACTAACAACATGTTTACGCATTTACATAAAATACATAAAATTGCTATGAAATAGCTATTTCATCAAATATATTATATCGTAAATGGGCAAATTCAACTTTATTGAGTTTCATTCTAATGATAACATTTTATGAGATGGAATGGATACAGATGATTCGGTAGGCATTACCTTTTTCTGAATGTAGTTATTTTTATTTATTCTTAACCTATTTCGTCCCACTGCTGGGCAAAATCTCCAACGAACGCTTCCAACACTCCAATATAGTTATTATTTTAAAAAATGGCAGTTCCAAAGATTACTGTCTTCAAACAAATAATTTCTTCAGATTCATGTTAGTGCACCTAGGTCTATTTAGGTATCCCACTGGACCGCTTAACAAAAAGAGCGAACCCGTCAGACGTTTATAGTTTCACAAATACTTCTTCTCACTTTATTATTACTTTTTAACACTCCAGACGACATTTTGTAAACCTAATTTTCGGTAAATTTATGACTTTCAATAATGCGATTTATTTTCTTAGGAACAGAGCACATATTTGCATAGGAAATTATGCTGAGCAATAATTTACTATTTGTATGACTTTGAAGACAGTTTATTCGTGTGAATAATTTCAGGCGCTCGGTGAAAGGTCGTTGACACAATTTGTATATTCAAATACATAGAAAAATAAAAATAATAATATTAAACGGTTGTGTATATTACGTGGTTACTGAAGTAGATACAGCTCCCATAGACACTTATGTATGATCCATAAAAAAACTTCTAAAAACTCCAACACCAGAGACTTCAAATTATCCCTTAATTAATGCTTGATTTTGTAATGTATGCGTCAGTGACCTGTTCAAACTAGCTTGCTTGCTTGTTTTCCTTTATAGCAACATCTCGATAGAACTTGTTGACGTACCTATGTAGTTTTTAATTTACTGCTCATATTTTTAAATAGGATTTTTGTCGATATCTGGTATTATCAACCCATCTCTATCATTTGCACTTTTTCAGATACGTAGTACGTTAAACATGGTATTACTTATAGCAACGCCCCGCGGTTTACCCGCGTTGTACCCATTCCCGTGGGAATTTCAGGATAAAAATTTAGCCTATAACCTTTCTGTTGAATGTGGCTATCCATGACAAAAATAATTTTTCAAATCGGACCAGTAGTTCCTGAGATTAGCGCGTTCAAACAAACAAACTCTGCAGCTTTATTATATGACTAGCAGCGCCCCGCGGTTTTACCCGCGTTGTGTCCGTTCCCGTAGGAAATCCGGGATAAAATGTAGCCTATAGCCTTCCTCGATAAATAGACTATCTAACAGTGAAAGAATTATTCAAATCGGTTCAGTAGTTTCTGAGATTAGCGCGTTTAAACAAACAAACAAACAAAACAAACTCTTCAGCTTTATAATATTACTAGCAGCGCCCCGCGGTTTAACCCGCGTTGTGCCCGTTCCCGTGGGAATTTCGGGATAAAATGTAGCCTATAGCCTTCCTCGATAAATAGACTATCTAACAGTGAAAGAATTATTCAAATCGGTTCAGTAGTTTCTGAGATTAGCGCGTTTAAACAAACAAACAAACAAACAAACAAACAAACAAAACAAACTCTTCAGCTTTATAATATTAGTATAGATTATATTATATTATATTAGTATAGATATTAGTATAGATTTAAGCAGGAAATTACGTGTGTGTATGTCGATATTCTCGACAGTTTCGACTACATACCTTACCTCACCCACATACCTTCAGGAGTTAGAACGATCGGCCACCGCCTGAGTACGGGGTGAGACGCAGCATTTAATAACTAACTCTTTGCTTTGTTTAGCTCAACACAAACAGCCTTACAAGTTGAAAGCTATTCAATAACTCCACAGACATGTAAAGCAAAGTTCTCTAACTTTATAGCTTCATAAGAAATTCTTTGGCACAATATTTATCGGGCAAACATAAATACGAACAATGAATTTCTTTTCAATTCATTGCGTTTTCTTTAAAAACTTGAGAGAAACCTAATTGTGTAGACAAAGTGGCTTTTCCTGTTTTTTCCTGATGATTTAAAGGAGTACGACTTATGTTAAATATACAATTTTTAAAGCAAAATCAACTAAAGGTATTTCCACAAAGATTGCTAAAACAAACTAGCTATGCCCTGTATTTCCACCTGAGGCTAGTGCTAATAGATAGTATCAGCGGGCGCAAGATGCACCCGAAAAACAATGTCTCATCACCACATTTGCCTAATGCAGGTGAAAAGTGGGAAACATGTTTTCGCTCGACCTGGGAATTGAACCTGGGATCTCAATCTTTGCAGTTGGCAGGCACATACCACTAGACCACCAAGTCATATTTTTTTATATAAAAGAAAAATTATTATCCTGTAATGTCTCACCGCTGGGCAAAAGCCTCTCATCACACTGAAGATATCAGAACAGGAGGAGGAATAGGCATAATCACCACGCTTGCCAAATGCGGGTTGGTTATCTCAAACCCGAGCCATGTTCATTTTTTGCACAAGATTTTCAAAATGTCTAGCTAAAGATTTCCACTATAATGGAGACTGTAGTTTAGTCTACCGGATTAGTTGACGTCATACTCCAAGATCACCGTTATCAGCGTCTAATCCTCGAGCTCAAGAGATTGCCCAAAGAATTCCATCTCCAACACTTATTATGTAAATTATGAAACGTTCTCATACTGTGATAAGATGCTGGTGTAATCGACGCTTGGTTAACACGTAACCAAACAAACTTATTACGTGTCACTACTTAGATATTCTACTAATATTATAAACGCTAAAGTTTGTGAGGATATAAATATGTTCCTTTTTTAACGCGAAAACAACTGAACGCACGAACCTTGGCTTGACCGATCTTGACCAATAGCTAACAAACACCGTAAGAAAATTGGCATTCAAAAAAAAATTAAGCAAATCCAAATCTGTTTTTCCATTTGAGAGCTACGGTGCCACAAACATAGACCTACGTCAAACATACAAGCCTTTCGCGTTGAGGGTTCAAAAATGCCACAGGGATGGCTCCTTTTTATCCCGACATTCCCACGGGAACGGGTACAACGCAGATGATACCTCAAGTTAGACTAGTTATATCTATACGGGTTCATAAATGTAAACGAATATGTCTAATTATTCTACCAAAGACCAACCGATGGAATTAGGACCATTTTGAATCCATACTTTAGGATTAAGACCGGATTGTGTATAGATAACCCCGCAGAACTTTAGTAACATACATTATTGTAGTACGTAGATAACAGAATAATGTGCTTATAGTGAGCTGAACTTTTAGGTATGTTGACTGTGCCCAAACCTTAACTTGTTTTGGAATTAGATTTTGCCTTTGTTTGTATTTTGGTTTTGATATCTCATGGTGATAAAAACAGGGTTCATAGGGGATGATAACCATGTATCTAATTTATACTAATACTAGCAGCGCCCCGCGGTTTTACCCGCGTTGTACCCGTTCCCGTGGGAATTTCGGGAATTTTTATACATATAAACCTTCCTCTTGAATCACTCTACCTATTACAAAAAACCGCATCAAAATCCGTTGCGTAATTTTAAAGATTTAAGCATACAGACAAACAAACAGACAAAAGTAGCGACTTTGTTTTATACTATGATGTAGTGATGTAAAGCTGAAGTTTTTTTGTTTGTTTGAACCATTGAGTTAAATGGACTCGTACTAGCGTACATGATATAACTCGATGGTCTCAACGCGCTGTTTTCAGAAACTACAAATACGATTTGAGTTATTCTTTTTGTAATGAATAACTTCATTCAACGGGAAGTTTACAGTTTATTTTTCATTCCGAAATTCCCACAGGAACGGGCACAACGCAACAAAGTTTCATTAAACTTAAACAGAAATCTGGACGATAAAATAGTCTGTGGTCTAATATGTGTTTTAATAATAAATTAAAAACACTTGATTTTAACGAGTTGCTAAGCGGCAAGTTAAAGAAGTGGCGAGTTAATTAAAAAACGCAAGCGAGCGAGTAATTTGACAAATCTGACGCTCATTGAACTCTCCTATTCACCACTCACCGTCTTTCAATCTAAACAACATCACCACGGTTTAGAACCAAATAACTAAATAAGCATAGCATTGAACAGCACCTGTTCACAGCAGGATGTTCGAAGCTCTCCGCTAAAAACTTTAAGTTCCGGCTTAACACGTTGCACTGACCTCATTCGTCAGCTGAGTTCAACAAAATGAGGGTAATTCTGACCAGTTGAGTATTCCTTTTGTGAGTCCACCCATGCGTAGTGCACGGTTTAAATTTTGCACTAATTATGAGGGCAACTGAAAACACTAAGCGTGTATCTTTGAAATACGCTCAGGCGAAAAGGTTAGAGGGAAATAGAACATTTTAAGAGTTGCTGTTTTCTACATGTGTATTGTATGGTCTAACTTATATAGCATTAGAGTAAAATATACGCAGTGCTTTAAATATTACTTTTCATTGTAACTTATTTTATTTATTAACAGTAGACAAATCCATTTGGAGTCTTCTTTTAAACATAAAATGCTTGCGCTAAAAGGCTGCAGCACAATGTTTCTTTTGATGGGATAAAAGAGTTGTAAATTACGTGTCTTTTTGACGAAAATCCAACATTTATTATCATATAATATGTCTTCTTCTTCATCGAGTCAATATATATATGTGAAATATATTCTATTATGTTCATTGAAAATAATATTTTTTATGGTTTACCACTCGTGTCGGTAAACCTATACTTTTAGGCTCTATGTACGGTTTGGCACAAACCCAAGCGGTTTTGTTTACATTACCGTTAAAATTTACGAAACAACATTAATATCAAAGTACTTTATATTATCGAAGGGTTTCAATTAATTAAATTTTGTTTAAAACAAAAGTAGATAGGTACCATTTACATATTTGTAGCAAACCAAACAGGATTTTGGTGTAAGTCGTTATATCTTTGTTATTTCTCAATACAATGATATATCATGGGGTTCCAACGTTCTTATGAGATGTAAGATTGTGCGAGTCAGATTGCTAGTTGCGAGATGCGAGTTGGTGAACTGTTAGTTGACGAGCTCAATATAATACGTCTCACAACTCAAAACTTGCTCACTCACTCGCGTTCGCATTCGCTAACTAGCTTATCCTAATCGACATGATCTACAAAAGTATTACCTTGGAATTGACTGGATTACCATGGGAAAAAAATTAAAAGGGCTCATCTAAATTCTTTCTACTAAGTTCTAATAAGTTAGTTTAGGCTGATATCATAAACTATAAGAATAATTTACCGAGGGAAATCATAGTACTCCCATGGGAATGAAAAAACATTGTTCTTTTACGGCTGAAGGTAGTTTGTAAGCTGTTGAATTTTAATCTATACATATAATAAAATTGTAGAAAAGTGCTGTCTGTACATCGATACATATAATAAAATTGTAGAAAAGTGCTGTCTGTACATTGAAAATAACAAACATATAATAAAATTGTAGAAAAGTGCTGTCTGTACATTGAAAATAACAATCTATACATATAATAAAATTGTAGAAAAGTGCTGTCTGTACATTGAAAATAACAAACATATAATAAAATTGTAGAAAAGTGCTGTCTGTACATTGAAAATAACAATAAAAAAAATAGCAGGGGTTATTGTTATGTCGATGTCGAACCCAAAAATGTAATCAACTTTTTTTTTGTCTGTTTGTCTGTTTGTCTGTTCACGCTAATCTCAGAAACGGCTGATCCGAGTTGGATGCGGTTTTCACGAATATATTGTGGTATGCTTCAGTTATGCTTTAGTGTTTGTTTCATGTCAATCGGTTCATAAATAAAAAAGTTATGTCAAATTAAAGAATCACGTCGAACACTATTCTATGCTTATACATAGGCACCATTAATCTCCGCAACTATTTGACGGATTTGGTTGAAATTTTGTACCGACATATTTTAGAGCCTGGCGCAACATAAAGACTACTTTTTACCGCGGGAAAACATCCGTTTCCTATGGGAATCGGTAGTTTATTGTTTTTTTAACGCCTGTTCCGGTCAACGAACGACGTCGATCATTGTTACTAGATAGGTAAATTACAATCATTAATAGAATATGGTATAGCTACTTATTACCTTGGAATTGACTGGATTACCATGGGAAAAAAATTAAAAGGGCTCATCTAAATTCTTTCTACTTAAGTTAGTTTAGGCTGATATCATAAACTATAAGAATAATTTACCGAGGGAAATCATAGTACTCCCATGGGAATGAAAAAACATTGTTCTTTTACGGCTGAAGGTAGTTTGTAAGCTGTTGAATTTTAAGAATAATGTCGAACAGATTCCTTCCAGTTTCCCGTGGGTCTGAGATGTTATCCCGCGGTAAAAAGTAACATAAGTGTTGTTATTTCCAAGCCTAAACTAACTGTTTGCCAAATTTCATCCATATCCGTTCAGTAGTTTTTGCGAGAAAGACTAACAAATATGCGTTCGGCGTACCCATAAGGGCCGGCGCTCACTGCCGGCATGGCACGGCATGGCATGGCAAAGGATTTTATTACTAATCAAGTTATTTTGAATCTTATTTCAATGAGTTTAGAAATTATGTTACTTTATTTTGATACCACGATGCCGTGACGTGCCGCAGGATGCTGCGGCATGATGCGACACGCCACAGGATGCAACGGCATGACGTGTCATGCTGTTTCATTCCACGGGATGCCCCGGCGCGCCATTGCATCCCGCGAGACGTATGGGTCACTTTGGGGTCGAGGAATTATGATTGCTAGCTAGTTGAAATAAGGTTGAAACTTATGCAGCATTTCGGTGGGGCGCAGTGATGGATGCCAGAGTGGCTGGGCTTTCAGCAGGATGCCACGGCATGCCACGGAACGCCGCGGGATGCCGCAGCACGCCGCGGGATGCCACTACACAACCTGCCGTGCCATGCCGTGCCATGCCGGCAGTGAGCGCCGGCCCTAATGCTCCTTAGAAATTTAAGCCCACCAAAACTTTGCAACGGTACTAGATTAAAAGTAACAAATTTACAACGAAATCTGATAGAAGCAGAGATTTTAACAGGGTGCGGAAAAGGTGATAGTGTTTTTATTCCTCGGATTCCTCTCATTCCAAACAATTTTCCGTTTAGTTTTAAACGAATTCAGTTTCCAGTGAGCCTATGTTTCGCCATGACAATTAATAAAGCTCAAGGTCAGACTCTAAAAGTTGTGGGTGTAGATCTAAGTATCAGCTGTTTTTCGCACGGTCAATTGTATGTGGCTCTGTCCCGTGTTAGCAATCCCAGCAGCCTGTATGCTTTCACCCCCGATGGCCATACGTCTAATATTGTATATAGAGAAGCATTACAGTAAAGTAGGTTTTTTAGCTACCCAAAATGACTGTGATTATGATCCAAAATAAAAATAAGTATATATTTTAAAAAAAAACGCTGCTCATAGTCACTATTCCACGCGAACGAAGTCGCGGGCACAGCTAGTAATAAAATAATAATCAAAATTAAATATTAAAATGTATATCTTGGTTATTTTCCATATTTGAGGGCACAAGCCATAAAAATGCCACATAACCTTGTCTTCGAAACACCGCCATAACCCGCCATAAACAAATATTTGTCCAGGCCAAACCTTCACGGTGTGACGTCATCAGTGTTCAACTTGCAGAAATTCTGGACAGTCGTAAAGAAACTCTATATCTTTAGATCTTCAGTTACTAACCGTTGATTGTAGTTTATCGGTATACATTAAGCGTTTCACCAGATTTATTCGTCAGTTCGTCAAACTTGATGCCTTTTTATTATCCTTTACTCTTGAGCTTTGGTTTCCACTACCATGATATCGACAAAGCGATTGTTTCATTCAGGCTTACGGCGAATGAATTTAAACTACCTATGTTCTACACGTTTCCTACTTGTTTGAAATCACTAACCCGCATTTAGCTAGCGTGGTGATTATGTCTAATCCTCCTCACTGTACTGATATCTTCTGTGAGATGAGAGGCTTTCTTTACTTTTTATATTTGAACAAACGTTTGCCTATTGTCTTCGCGTGGAGTCTAATGGGTTTTCTTTTCTTACAATTAGTGTTGCAAAGAAAAACGTAGGTACTATAATACATCTACCTATGGAATCTATGTGAGGTAACCAACTGTTGGCCGCGGTTTACATTGATACGATTTTGAGCTGTTCCATTCAAATGGAATACCGATTTTGAGCTGTTCTATTCAAATGGAATACCGATTTTGAGCTGTTCCATTCAAATGGAATACCGATTTTGAGCTGTTCCATTCAAATGGAATACCGATTTTGAGCTGTTCCATTCAAATGGAATACCGATTTTGAGCTGTTCCATTCAAATGGAATAACCGAGTAAAAATAACCGAGTTATTCATAAACGATCTTAAATTAAAACACTGTTTGTTATAAAGTGGTTTGTCTCTTTTGCTCTTAAGAACATTGCGTATGTTAGAAAGGGAAACCATTAAAATTTACTAAAATGCTGTTAATAAGAGTTTAAAAATAGGACCCTTAAATGTTTATGCGATCCCAAGGGTTTTTACTTGGTCAAGATCAGTACTTATACTGAGGATTAGATTTAATACGAATAGGTGAACTCAAACTCGAGCCAAGTTTCAGTACTAATTAACAAACATGCTTTGATCAACCTCAGGCGTCGTATCTGGCAGGCTAGACAAGTTCACAGACCTATGTAGTTCATTGTTGAGAGGTTGACTCATATAAATTGAGTCGTCTGCTTGCATTATGCATTGACTGCAATATTTTAGGGAATACGGTAGTCGACTGCATTCGGCAAGCGACAGCTGCTGTTCTTAATAAGTTTTGGGGAATATATAATAAAGAATTTCAGGATTTTTATACATATAAACTTTTGAATCATTCTATCTATTAAAGAAAAGCGCTTCAAAATCCGTTGCATAATTTTAAAGATCTAAGCATACATAGGGACAGACAGCGGAAAGCGACTTTGTTTTATAATATGTAGTGATTATAGGCTAACACATTTTTTGATTATAACTGGATTTTTGATAATGGATGACCATAGTTTCGCTTAGGATTTTCTTTCTCTTCTTTCATGGTAGATGTAGCACGACCCTTACAGACGTTATCAAGTCGTACAAAAGTAGTTGACATTTACACTCCACTTGATTTATGTACTTTGCTAACTAAACGTGTAATTGGTAGTAAACGACGAAAATAAAAGAAATGTTCTGGTTTACTTTGCGTTTTATTTAGATGTTGACACAATTTTTTACTTTGATGATTAGTTTTTTGGACAGTCGTATGTGAGTCGTATGCATAATTGTGTTTGTGACGTTTACATGTATATAGTTTCTTTCTTCTTAAGTTTAAACGAACACTATTTTGAATTGGAACTACGATAACGAATATACATACTTCACTTTTATTTTACACTAAGCCGCGCCCGGCGGTGTTACCCGCGTTGTACCCGTTTTCGCGAGAATTTCGGGATAAAAAGTATCCCATGAGTTATTCGGATGTATAATCTATATTACTGTATAGTTTTATCCAAATCCGTTCAGTAGTTTTTTCGTAAAAGAGTAACAAACATACATACATATATACATCCATCCTCACAAATTTTCGCATTTATAATATTTCTCCTCGGAGTCACGGGACAAGCCCGGTCTTTTTGAGAGGCATGCGAGGGGATACAGATCCAACTCGTAGAGGCCCTTTGGAGATGTTTAATGTAATGGATTACACACCCCGACCACATCAGTACAACATGTCCGGGAATGTGTACCTGCAGAAGTAGGGACTATTGCAAGATATGATAGAAATTAAAATTGGCTATGAGAATGAAGGTTGGATGGACTGAAAATGGGTTATTGCAGAGAGGTCGGCACCTGCCATAACATGTGAAGTACAAGTTATCAGCCGCAGGCCGTGGCTCGCCACCCACTACATGGGCCCTATTAGTAGGATTTTTTATCTGAAGTTTCGGCCCTTTTACAGGAACCGTGGTCACAGAAGACATATTATGTAATATATGAGAATAGGTGGGCGTTTCAATTAAAGCAGCTGTGCAGAGCTCAATCGACCAATCACACAACGCATTGACATTGTCAAAAAGGTTTCGTGATGCGTTGTCCAATCTACGAGTATATATATATGTTACGGCTAATACCCGAAGTGCGGCTACACCTAATTCTAACCGGCTAAAACTAGGTGTAGCCGCACTTCGGGTATTAGCCGTAACATATATAAAACAAAGACGGGTTTGTTACAACACTTATAACTCGAGATCGGCTGGATCAATTGTCATGGTTTTTGTTTCGTTGGATTTGTCTCCGCCCTGAATAGCAGAATACATTTTAAAAACAATGAAAACTTGGAATAAAAATCTCAAAATTCCCACGGGAACGGGGGCGCTGCGGGTGAGACCGCGGGGCACAGCTAGTAAAGTAATAAAAAGTAACTTTTTCTGTAACAAGGTTCTATATTCAAACGTGAAAAATTACTGTTACATACAGAAAATGAAAAGTGACTCGGGTTTGAGATCACCAACCCGGATTTGACAAGCGTGGTGATTGTGCCTTATCCTATAGGCCTTCCCCTACTTCGCTTTCCTTCAATTTTTCCTTCCATGATATTATTAATGTATATAAAGTATTAGTTTTAATAAAATATTGCACTTAAACTTCTGAATAAATGTTCTTGAAAAAGGGCCATAGAGATTCAGTTAGTAAGTCTAAGTAAGTATCAGCCCGTAATGTCCAACTGCTGGGCAAAGTCCTATCTCACCGAAGATATCAGTAGTGACATGATTAGTCATTTTGAAAGTACAAAAATGTCATTTTTGTACTATAAAGTAAAGTACTTTATTTTATTATATTAGCGTGTAATGTCAAACTACTGGACAAAGGACTCTCATCTCACTGATGATATCAGTACAGTGAGCAGGATCCAAGCCTATACTATCATAAATTAATTTCCTCAATCCACATTACACACGGCACGTCATTCAATACTCGACATCACTCGGTGCCAATTAAGAGGGTCACATTATAAAGATCGATCGTAAATTGGACATCGAGCCGGTTCAATGCTGACCCTGGAACATCCATTCAGGACGTTTCATGAACATCGATATCAAATTCCATGAAGATGAAGGGTTAATGTGAAAGGGCTTTTATTTTTGATTTGTATTGAATGAACGGGTTAACCAACTGTAAAGAGCAAAAGTCGTGAGGAATGAACAGCTAAAGAGGATAGCAGAAGAAAGAGAAACATGGAAAGGATTCCATCGACAAGAGACCATCTCTTAAATTTTTTAAGAAGAACGGTTTAAATATATATACTCTGTATACGATCACCAAAACTTTAAAGAAGCGTGGCGCTAACGCCTAATCCTCTTCAACATGTGTACTGATATCTTCAGTGCTGAACTTAGTTGTTTCTTCTGCACTAACTTTTAAATTAGTTTATTAACTTGTTAAATTAGTTCAATACCTCGTTGTAGTAGAAAAGTCAAACTGTATAATACTTGCTACTAATACTTACCAAAATTATGGCCATTTTATGATGACTTTATGAGCGAGCCCTTTGCCCTGCGTTTTGATTTTACAGGCCTCGACATTATATTTCTTAAATTATTTCAATTTATTGTAATAGATAAACAAATCAACAACAACAAAATATGAAAGATTTTTATCTGACATTTACAACTCTGTTTTTGATATTATTTTATTAACCGTCGTAAAGTTTATAAAAATATTATTTGCTTTAGTCATGAAAGTGTCAAATTGACCCCGATTCATAAATTCGCAATTTATTTTGATTTTTATGAAAGAAGCTTGTCATAAAATATTTTTTATTGAATCAATTTGTTGTAGGTAGGTAATTCAATTAGGCTTGGTTGCACCATCTTACTTTAACAATAACAAACATCGAAACTTCAGTTAAAGTATCGGTTAGGCCTAAAATTAGTTGCACCATTTGACAAATAGTTAAATGACGTCATAACTTTAACTGTAACTGTAACCGCTCACTTTTCGCTGGTTAGTGCTATTGTTATTGTCAAATTATCCGTCAGACACCGAACTGACATCAACATCGAAATGAAGTGACAAGTGACACTAATGACAGCGCTAGAAACGAGTTTTTACGGTTTTATTTAGTATTGTCATATTTAAAAATGTTACCCGCATCGAATTTGGGTTAAATCACGCCTCATTTGACTTGTAACACTATTAACTTAAACAAAGCTAATGAATTCGCTGGTGCAACACATTTTGCTCTAACCGTTTAAGTCAGCGTTACTGTTAGTGTTAAATTTGACACAAACCTTTACTTTAACTTCTTCTATGGTGCAACTCAGCCTTAGTTATGTACAGTAAATATATTTTTTTGTTAACCAATTTTACTCTCTCTTTTATATCTATACAACTTTCTACAAACATCTTATATATAAAATTCTCGTGTCACAATGTTAGTACCATACTTCTCCGACATGGCTCGACAGATTTTCATTAAATTTTGTGTCCATATCGGGTAGGCTAGTAATTATTATAAAGTGACAAGACAAAAAATTCTGTCTGGCAATTTCAATGATCTCAAACTCACTCGGTTTGGTGTTTGGAAAAATCGTTAACATCTTTCAGCTGACCCCGAAATTGAAACCGAGCCCCGGTCTTGGCAGACAAGTGCATATGCTACAACCCCACCGCGGTGTAATAAAGTATGAGTACATGTTCGTTGTATTCTAGAGCTTATTCAATTCAAAGATGATTAATTGATTACTTTAGGTGAAATATTTGACATACATCTTCAAATATTACCACATGTTTCACTAATACTAAACTCCACTTTAACTATACTCCACCTTCATCAAATCAATCAACGTATACAATGTACTTATTGGCACTTAGCACTTGGCATCGTAGACATACATACGACGTAAATAGAATCAATTTGACGAGACCCGACCCACTGCGTTTAATCATGGGCGTATAATAATATTAGGAATATTATGAACCATATAACCCGGCCAAATGATGATTGGATATCGATATACTGGGATGATGATTTTATTATCTGTTATGGTCAGTAGGAGCTATAATGTTAGAAGATATGTCAAAAGTAAGTTTGATACAGAGTAGCTAAATAAAAATATAAAATACAGTGTTTGGTTTCTTTTTTGTCATTCTTTGTCAATAATAAACAATGGAATCATTTATTTTTGGTAAACTTGCCTTAACAAAGAAGTTGATCAGTTAATCTTAAACAAAGTAATCTTTATGAATAAGTAGATTATTCGCACAATTTTCCTTCGAAGTCAAGAGAGCCACTTCGCGTCGAAACTCTTTGCTTCTACAATATTGCAGTTTCCCCAACTAGTAAACGGTGCGTTATATTTGTTATATTTTCTGGAAAGTTGGTTTACTGGGAAAACGTTAAGATATGGATTTGTGAACGTTTTCATAGTGTTGTTTAAAAAACTAAAGCATCTATGTATTTATCTATAGCGATATAGAAAATAGTATTTTCAAACCTACACGATTTGAACACATAGTAAACGTACTACGTACGGTATAGAAAATATCTTTACGACTTTCCTTATATAATTGAGCCGAGAATGAGAAGATCATTTTCAAAGATAATGTAACTAAATAGTTCAATGCTTAACATTTTCATAGGCTCACTACGTAATCATTTTGTCATAAGCCTCCAGTCCGATCCATTTAAAAATGGTCTTCCACTGGAAAGCGTTGAGGATGTATACCTAAGTGAACTTTTCAAGTAGCCTCAACCTTACACCTAACTCTTTAAATAGGAGCTTTATTTTTATACCGATTACCAACCCTTTCTCTTCCCCCTTCACTTATTTACCCATGATCACCTTATTTCTCTACTCAGTGTTGTGTAAGAATTGCTTAAACGACTGTTAATTTAGTGAAAGAATCGCGTTTGAATTAGCTAAATCTTTCCTTGGATTAAGGAAAATACTTTTAAGAGACTACTAAAAGGAGTGCTGTTTATTACGGTACTACTAACTTTGTAATCATGAGATTATAGTTGCATTCGCTTAATGCGGCCGCCGAATTTATCTATTTCGGTCACCGAACATCGCGTAACGCGCTCACATTAGATAGTCCGCTGACTGTAGTCTCCTAATTAGGTGACAGCTGTTTTCGCTCGACGTATTCTACTCTATTGCGGTCACCGCTTATTGCATTCGGCGAACGATTAAATCTATGTGCTTTGACTTTTGTTACAAATCTTTGTTTTGTAACAAATATTTCTTGATTTATCAAGTAGAATTAAATAGTACACTAACATTTTGTACCTATATGACCTATATGAATACAAAAATTCCATCACAATACAAATCTAATCAAGCCACAATCATCATAAGAACGGATATGCTTAGAATCTGTAGTAAAACCTCCAATATTCATGTTAGTCTCCCGGGAAAGCAAGGAATAGAAAACCAAATAAATATAAACCAGTCTTTAGGGAGCCAGAAATGATGAAGTGCCGAAAGTAAACAATCCAGTATGTTCTGTTTTTATGAATCAAACGCCAATTGAACTCGAAGGAAACTCGAAAAGTTTTTATGTTATCACTTTCATCGACTTACAGGATTAGCCTATTTTTTATCAAGAACATGTTACGACATTTTGGTACATTTTGTGACGAAACACTAAGGAGATAAGGTTGAATTTAGTTTTAGCAAGTTCCAACATATTTGAGTAGATGCTTGCTATATCCTCTTATTAAAAGTGGCTTGTTGTCTTCAAAGAGGAATTTTTTGAAGGTTTCCGATTATTCAATTTTTTTTTGTCCTCATATTCTAATTACAAAAATATCTAAAAAAACGAATTTCCTGAAAACATAAATTATGGGTAAACATTATTTAACAAAACAATCTTAGTAATTACGGACGTGTCAGTTACAATGTCGGATTTGTAAGATAAAAAAATGGAAACGTCAGATTGGCTCGAAAATAAACGTTAAAAAAACATGGAGGTTTTATTCTTTGTGTCATTTCTTTTGGTCACATACTTTGACAATGACAGTGACATTAATGACAGTGCTTGTCCGCCATTTTTAATCAAGATTAGTAGGCGGAGTGATAAACGAACACACCTATCAAATTCCCTAATTGCATCACCTGATATTGACAGGATAACCACCATGTATGGATACCATTAAAAGGATTGGATATTTGGATTGTGTAAAGGTCAACTTAGACGCAATAATAATTAGTAAAACACACATAAAACTGGTGTTTTATAGATGTAGTCGTAGTGTATGATTGTCCATTAGCCTAAACACCTGCCCACTCCAAGGCACACCTTTACTAATAAAATACAACGCTATTTCACGACCCATTAATTCAGGCTTTGTTCCTATTTCAAGAGCTTTGATTGTACAGTTTAATGAAAAACATATAAAAAACAATGGTATATGTTCTTAAGTGAAATTGCGGTCCGTTTATTTGCAATACTTAGAGAGCTTTTTATTTATATTGGGTTTAATTGTTTAATTAGGAAGTGATTGGAAAAATAAGAAGATGTAAAGAATTTCATAACTTTAGAAATTGGAATTCTACAAATATTTATGAAATAAAAAATAGATATTTAAAAAGTAAAATGAAATAAGCAAGATAATAACATTTCCGTTTGAGCGCTACCGTACTTCGGAATCCAGAAGGCACCGTTAAATTAACATCGAAGGTAATACTGAAAATATTAAAATGTATTTTTTTTATAATACCCCCCTAAGTGTTCCACGTGGAAGTTCCACCCGCGTACCAATAGATGGCGTTAGTGTGAAAATTTCGTAAATCGCGCTACATTATTATCCCAGATTTAATGGAGTGGCACCCATACGTTTTATCAAATCTACTCTCTTGTAGAATAGTATCACTATTTAAACTATCACGATATGAACACATTGTAAATACAGAATAGTATCAGTTATATAGTGTTTACAGAATAGTATCAGTTAGTAAGATTCCATAATACAAGCTTAGAGCTTAGTTTAGGTCTAATTAACTCTGTTTAAATATTAGTCCATTATAATTAAAAATATGTGAAAATTTCCTGTAAATATTTATTTATTTTATAAAATTAGTATAGAAGTATAAATTACCGTACTATAGAAATGTAGTCTTAAATTCAAGTCTATCACAGTAGTCATAACATCGTCATCAATAGTAACCATTAAATCACAAGTATCATCTTGTGACGTAGCTAGAGACTTAATCCCGGTGACTGAAATTTAAATAATTTTCAGCAAGTCCCATGTAAATTCGAAAAGGAAAGCTATAATTTTAAGATAAAAAGCTCTAGAATAAAAAGGGTCTACTTAACTTTATTTCTTTCTTTGATCTCAAGGTAAATTCTACGTAGAAAAACGTAAATATTCGCAGATTTCGAAATACGTACTTAATTTAGTTTCGTTTCTGTTCATGATAGTAATTAAATAGACTGGAACGAGTCTAGAAGCTAAAAAATGAGCATTTCAATTTTCATGATACCTTAATAGGCTCTCAAAAGACAGCTCTTGTCGTTAAATTGATGATTACTATTATTGTTTTGTTATTTAAAAGGCCTGTTGCTTGCCTAATAGCCGAGAGTAATCTATGTTAATATTAAAAAGAGGTATTTTTAAGCTATTGCATAGCTTCTATCGCGGGCCTTGAGCGCGGGGACCAAATCCAAATAAATATTCCGTAACGAAAAAACCTCACGCTTACCCGATCCGACGGGAAGGAGGTGTGGCTTGAAGGCCGTGCATCGTCTAACGTCGTTTCAGTTCGGCAGTCTTCGACACGGCGTTGTGTGCGATTGTGCGTTGGGGGTGAGAGAGGGGGTGAGAGAGGGTGGTGAGAGAGGGGGGTGAGAGAGGGGGTGAGAGAGGGGGGTGAGAGAAGGTGGTGAGAGAGGGGGTGAGAGAGGGGTGAGAGAGGGGTGAGAGAGGGGGGTGAGAGAGGGGGGTGAGAGAGGGGTGAGAGAGGGGTGAGAGAGGGGTGAGAGAGGGGTGAGAGAGGGGTGAGAGAGGGGTGAGAGAGGGGTGAGAGAGGGGTGAGCGAGGGGTGAGAGAGGGGTGAGAGAGGGGTGAGAGAGGGGGGTGAGAGAGGGGGGTGAGAGAGGGTGGTGAGAGAGGGTGGTGAGAGAGGGCGGTGAGAGAGGGGGTGAGAGAGGGTGGTGAGAGAGGGGGTGAGAGAGGGGGGTGAGAGAAGGTGGTGAGAGAGGGGGTGAGAGAGGGGTGAGAGGGGGGTGAGAGAGGGGGGTGAGAGAGGGGGGTGAGAGAGGGGGGTGAGAGAGGGGGGTGAGAGAGGGGTGAGAGAGGGGTGAGAGAGGGGTGAGAGAGGGGTGAGAGAGGGGTGAGAGAGGGGTGAGAGAGGGGTGAGAGAGGGGTGAGAGAGGGGTGAGAGAGGGGTGAGAGAGGGGTGAGAGAGGGGGGTGAGAGAGGGTGGTGAGAGAGGGGGGTGTGAGAGGGGGGTGAGAGAGGGGTGAGAGAGGGGGGTGGGAGAGGGGGTGAGAGAGGGGTGAGAGATGGTGGTGAGAGAGGGGGGTGAGAGAGGGGGGTGAGAGAGGGTGGTGAGAGAGGGTGGTGAGAGAGGGGGGTGAGAGAGGGGGGTGAGAGAGGGGGGTGAGAGAGGGGGGTGAGAGAGGGGGGTGAGAGAGGGTGGTGAGAGAGGGGGGTGAGGGAGGGGTGAGAGAGGGGGGTGAGAGAGGGGGTGAGAGAGGGGTGAGAGAAGGGGGTGAGAGAGGGGGTGAGAGAGGGGTGAGAGAGGGGTGACAGAGGGTGGTGACAGAGGGTGGTGAGAGAGGGGGGTGAGAGTGGGGGTGAGAGAGGGGTGAGAGAGGGGGTGAGAGAGGGGGTGAGAGAGGGTGGTGAGAGAGGGGGGTGAGAGAGGGGTGAGAGAGGGGTGAGAGAGGGGTGAGAGAGGGGTTGAGAGAGGGGGTGACAGAGGGTGGTGAGAGAGGGGGTGAGGGAGGGGTGAGAGAGGGGTGAGAGAGGGGTGAGAGAGGGGTGAGAGAGGGGGTGAGAGAGGGGGTGAGAGAGGGGGTGAGAGAGGGGGTGAGAGATGAGGCGGCAGGGGAGAGAAGAGGCGGGAGGGGAGAGAGAGAGAGAGGAGGCGGGAGGGGTGAGAGACAGCGGAAGCGGCGGTAGAGGAAAGATGATTATTAAATTAATGATTTGGAAATTAATCAAGATTAATATGAATTAAGATTGACATGAAAGGAAATGTTGAAATGAATGAAGGAATATTAATAAATAATGGAGACAAGGGCTGCGAAAGAATGACTAACGGAAGGATTGAAAAGGAAGCAGGAAAAGGGTCATATAAGGAAGGGTATATAGGTATTTATCTACACTAATGTTGTATGTTACAACATTGCGAGTTGGGTGGGCGAGAGAGTTGGGCGAGAGGCGGGTGGGGTGAGAGAGAAGAGATATCAAATATATCAAATATAATTGCATAAGTTGATACAAAATGCTATGCAATAGCTTCACCGTGGCAGTCCCCGAGTGCCACACGTCTTTTTTTTAAACTAACGTTTGTTTGTATGTTCGAACTAATCTCGGAAACTGCCAATCGGATTTAAATAAATTTCTTTATAATTGATAGCCAAATTCAACGGAAAGATTATTTTTCATCACGAAATTCCGACGGGAGCGGGCACAACGCGGGTAAAACCGCGGGGCGCTTCTAGTTTTAAATAAATTGATGCACTTTTTCCTTACTTTTTATCCTAAGAGCACTATACCATTTTTTTCCTTTATCGATTTTAAATGTACTTTTGTTTTTAATGCTCTGGAAAGGCCATAACTTTACCGGCCTAGTTATAAGCTACCAACGTATCAAATAATTAAAGACTATTTAATAAATGCCGTATAATAGACTATATTAACCTCATCAATAACCATAAACAACTAGAGACCTATAGACTACAAAACAAAAACGGTTCAAAACGCGAAGTCATTGCCATTAATTTGGAACAACAAAGGTGTTTTTGATGAGACTTAAATTGATGATCATCTAACCATAGAGTACGGAAAATATAGATGCAGGTATATACAGTCTTTTAGGCCTATAAAATGAAAAGCATGCCAAGAATGTTGTGACATTAAAATTTGTGTAAACCGACGTAAATAAATGTATTTTGACAGCGTTCTAACCGCTTTTGGACCAAAAATAGAAAAATATAAAGTTTTGTAAATTATATCGGGTGACAGTTAAATAAATAATAAAGTATTCGCGTGGAATACCCCACGGCTGGGCAAAAGCCTTTAATCTCACCGATGATATCAGTGATTCGTTAATTTCGAGTAGGTTAGTGACCAACCCTGAAGTCGGAGTGTTTAAGCCTCCTAAATGATCCAAAGTAACCAACTGCTTAATGTACTCTCCGAAGCACGATAGCGCTCATATAAAAATACAACTTTCGGCCACCCATCCAAAATCGTGTTGTCAAACTGTACTTGTACTGTACGATACCATCAGTATACCAAAATAATATAGTATAGTATCAGCCTGTAATGTCCCAGTGCTGGGCAAAAGCCTCTCATCTCACTGAATACATCAGTACAGTGAGGAGGATTAGGCGTTATCACCACGCTTGCCTAATGCGTCTAATACAATCACGGAAAAGCGAAGCACTTACTGCTATTCCGTGAATACATACGGAGTCTAAAATCAGAATATATTTTTCTTCTGAATCGCCTTGTGAATCAAGATCCCTATAGTACAACCCATCATACAATACCCAGTTGTGGCAGTATGAATCATAGCAACGGCTGAAAAGATAACACTATTCAAATCTCGAATCAGCTCAATAAAGGAATATTTCACTCACGTTCTAGATATGTCATTTGCGATATTTCTCATACCTATTACAGTAAATGTAATAGGTATGTACATGGCATAGATATTCGAGCGTCGATTACCAAATGGAGGTGTGTCGTGCAAACCATTTTTTATTTCACCCTAATGCTGTTACTGTGTTACACTTTGTACGCAAAATTTGACTTAGGAAAGGTTTTTTCAAGTCAAATGGGGAAGATTTAAATAGGGTGATATATAAAGAAGAACAGTAAATTCCTGTGACAGTTTGTGTCTTTGATTGGAGTTTGAATTATACTATTTTATCTTTTTGGTGTGTTGTGTAAATAAATATTTTGTAAATTGATAACTTTTTAGGCAATTTTTTATTCTAAAATTCCCACGGGAACTGCCACAATGCGGGTAATACAGCGGAGCGCTGCTAGTATCAAATACATCAGTCCAATTTATACTGTTTAGTCAATAATGGTAGTATGTATTAATAGCAAAAGCAAAACTGAAATACCTAGTTAACTATACATAAATAAAAGTCTCTCTGTTGTAAATTTCTACGAACACTCGAGTTATTTTATCTATTCAGCCGTTAAAAGTTGTTCATTCAGTAGAGTCCAAAAATGCGAGGTGTTTGTAAAAATAAAACAGTCCAAAGTCAAGGTTCAGCTCACAAAGGTGTTTAATTTCTGTAAAACACCAGACGAACAAAGTCCAACAATTTATTTATTCAAACGCTCTCCGCGCCAATTCTTTGTAACTTTAAATCCACATAAAAGTTTTACGGATTCTTTCGAATACGTTCCTTTGTGTGAATGAATTTCTTAACTGTCAAAGAGAAGGAATAAAAACACCGACAAATAATCATTTTGACCTCTTTATATTGACAGTATTGCTTCCATTCCAACACCCCACGGCTATAATACCCCCGTTACGGTCATTCCCGTGGGAATTTTTGGATATAAAACAGATTTTTCCATTGAATGTGGATACCTCTTACTCGTACAAAAAGAATTATTAAAACAAAACACAATCGGATTACCAAATACTTTGTGTTCCATGTTGACTCATAGACCGCACGTGGCTCTAATGATGCGCTCACGGTTGACCGCCATTACGTTCGCACCTCACTGAGTATCCTATTAACCGCACACAAACGTAAGCTTTACATAAATAGTTAACAAGCAAATATTTGAGTCACATTACTATTTGTATGAAAAATATTTGTGGTGATATTTGATGATAAATATTTTTGATAGTAAATAGGACAACACTGCACTGCCCTACATTTTAATGCTGTTTGGTAGTCATTATCAAAATGTAGAGTTTAACTACAAACACCGCGGCACAAGAATTTTATACATTAAATATTATAGTATATACACCAATAGATATTGGTTCAAAAGCAAAAGCTCCAAAGCGTTGAAACGTAACTTCCTTCAATTCTGAAAGAACTTTAAAAGCACTCTGCACTTCCAAACTGAAAGTGAACAGTCACTTCTGTAAGGTGGCATCAATTTTCTGTGCCACAAAAATGATGAATGATACTCAGAAATTGGGTTGAAAATGTAGTCGTATCTGTCTATGTATATCATCACACTTATATAGTTAATGTGGAAGTTTATCAGGATGTATGTTTGTTCGGGGTTCTTTCACGCTAAAATTACTGAACGGATTTGGATAAAACTGTACAGCACTAGGGAGGTTGCTATTGAGGGACACTCAACAGTAACCTCCGTCGTACGTAAGTTCCCGTTGGAACAAATAATAATGACGTCAATGTACGTTTCAATTAATAGTATAATGTACTATACATCAAAATAAGACATCGAATACATTTTATCCTGAAATTCCTGCGGGAACGCTCTTGACGATAAGGTCTTATCACTGTTCTGTACTCAGTGAAATTAGAGGCCTTTGTCCAGTGGAACATTACTGACGCATTATACGAGTACTAAATGAAACAGGACTGTCTAAAGAATCTGATGACTATCATCCCGTGGTGTTAACCGCTCGAAACATTAGTCACGTATTTTAATAAAAACGTATTCTAACGCGATACAACCCCGTTTATTAATTACTAGCAGCGCCCCGCGGTTTTACCCGCGTTGTACTCGTTCCTATGGGAATTTCGGGATGAAAAATAGCCTATAACTTTCCCGTTGAATGTGGCTATCTATTACAAAAATAATTATTCAAATCGGACTGATAATTCCTGAGATTACCTCGAACATACAAACAAACAAAAAAACAAACTTACAAATTTTACCTCTTTATAATATTAGTATAGATATCATGAGTGCAAATTGGTTGAGCTTAAAAAAGTATATTACTGGCTAACACTTTACTTAGGTACTTCTCAAGATATTGCTTTAGCAATTTCAACTGACTACCGCACTTACGACACTTAACTAATAGACGTAATTTCTCATACATTACATGTCAAAATCATTAATTAAAGGTTTCTACCCATTACACCGTATCATACCATGACCGTGCTATGAACGTTTCAGCACCGGCAAAATATTAGGTGAGAATAGTCGACGTTGTTGGTTGGTGACGGAACGGTCTAGTGAGCATAGTCCCATACTTTTCAATACAAAGAATACTTTTTTGCCTGACACGTTCATAGCACGGTCATGGTATGATACGGTGTAATGGGTGGAGGCCTCTAATCTCTACTGAGGAAGCATTTGAGGTCTTTTAGTACGGGCGTTAGTTATATAGAGCCAAACTGACCATAACATCTGTTACCAACCCAAATCGCTGCCACTTCATAACAAGTATTCAAAACACTTGTCACTCCAATAAATTCCTCCTAAATAGAGAGCGATAGGACAGTTTCGTCAGTGAATCGTTGAATATTAATTCAGGGTAGTTATTGGTTCTCTTTGAATTACTTTCACAAGGTACCGTGTTTGCAATCTGTTGCCAACTCGAATTAATTTTCATTAAAGATCATGGGCGTTTCCGAGCCTTCCCTATTTATATCAATCGTGTCTTTTGTACTATTTTTACGTTTGAATGTAATTTGATTTGATTGTTCAATTAGAATTTTATTGGGCTTTTAAAACTTTTATTCAATTTGAGGTTTTTACAAAAAGGCGCATTTTGGGTATTTAACATTTCTATGTATTTGAGTACAAAAAATAATATCAGCCGATACTTCTGGCACAAAGAGCACATTTTATCCCAAGATAAAATAAATTCTTCTTTCTTAATCTCATAATGTTTAAAGAAGTTTATTTCTCAAAAGATTTACAAATCACTTTAGAGAAAACAGTAATTATTATTCTAATAACATAATGAATCATTTATTATCTAGGTACTGCAATGCAGTAATACATAGGATATATTATATTTATGGATACTTTATAATTCCGACACTTTAAAAAGAGAATTCCTAATGCAGGAAAAGTGCAACAAGCTAGTACTCGTAATACAGCTCAAAGGCTTACTTTGTTAGTGTCTTTTAGGGTCCATAAAAGCTGCGATGCGAATTCGCATGCGAAATTGTGCGGTGAGGCGGGTCTGTCTGTTGAAGACTTTTGCTTTACGATGCGAGTCAATTCAAGTATATTTACTGTTTATTAGATTCACCCTATAGAGGTGACATAGTGCAGTGGTAGCAAAGATTAGCAAATATTTGAAAAAGGAACAAAAAAATGTGGCCAAGGAGCACACAATCGATTTTCTTTTTTCAAAAAAATCTCCTGTCTCAACCACTGTCACTACATTAGCGCCCCCCAATTGACCTACTCGTTTCTCCCTACCTTCCTAAACAAATCATATGCTACTCATTAGATTGCATCACATGTGCCAAAACCAAGGGAGGCCAGTTGGCAATGCACTGAAGTAGGATATCCAATAAACTTAATTATATACATATTCATATAACCTATATTAATAACTGCGAGACTTCGATGGGTGGCCGATAGTGGCATTCTATCTGAGCGCTGCCGTGCTTCGGAGGGCACGTTAAGTTGTCGGTCCCGGTTGTTTCAAACGTTAGACCATGTCGGAGGCCTTGAGGCGGTCTAACTCCGACACCAGGGTAGGCCGCTAACCTACTCGAAATTACTTAATAAAATTATTTATGAAGGATCTTTTCCATATTCATCATCAGATTAAGGAAATCATCGAAGATAGAAATAGTTAGGTGAAAACCTAAAAGCTTAAATTGATAGTTAGGTATCTACTATCTACAAACAATACCCTTTCACAGACCCACGGCTGTATAAACACCCTCTTCGATTCTAATTAAAACCCGCTTCCTAACCAAAACACAGAACTTACCTTTTAGTAAAACGTGCCTTTTCTCTGACATAATCGACTCGAAATTAGTCCAAACGAGACATTAACATGTCATAAAAGAAAATTATCGAAGAGATGATTAAAGTTCGATATTACTTCAATAATATTATTGACTAGCAGTACCCCGCAGTTTCGCGTTATGCCCGTTCCCCTATTAATCTACACTAATATTATAAAGAGGAAAACTTTGTTTGTTTGGTTGTAATGAATAGGCTCAAAAACTACTGGACCGTTTTTAAAAATTCTTTCACCATTCGAAAGCTACATTATCCACGAGTAACATAGGCTATTTTTCATCCCGAAATTCCCACAGGAATGGACACAACGCGGGTAAAACCGCGGGGCGCTGTTAGTTTGGTATAAAAAAAAACTATATAACCTTTTCCTTTAATATTACTATCTAATACAAAAATAATTATTAGAATCGGACATGCAGTTTCTGAGATAAGAGCGTTTAAAAAAAGTCAAGCTCTTCAGCTTTCTTACATTAGTAAAGAAGATATAGATAAACATGCGGTGTAATTTTACTGAGTACAGAAATCGCATTTGTTAAGCAACGTTCAGTTCAGAAACAAATGGGTGACCGATGAATAATTATATCATGCTTTGGATATCAACAAAATTTTTTGGTCCCGGTTTTTTTAGTTCTTCGAACTCTTTGCTCACCCAAAATAAAATTAATATATCAGTAAGTCAGTGATAGGAAAGTAAAATAGCTCTGACAATTAAAGTAACAAAATAGAAAGTACATAACATCCAGAGGCAACAAGGTAGCTAATGGTTTGTCACTTTCGGATATAAGCAATTTTCTGAAGAGCAAAAGAGACAAAACACAGTATAACAGTGGTTTAGTTACACCACGTTTATTAATAAGGTGGGAGGAGCTTTAAACGTAGGTTCGGAAATTCGAAGCACATTTTTTCACTCAACCAAATCTATGATTAAAATCTTTAATTAAGATTAGCAAACCAATAAACCGTTAAAACGCTCGAAACTTTTTTACAATTATAAATTTACAATTATAAATCTTCTAAACAGCTTGAAGAATATACCCAAACGGTATAATGTATGGTAAATTACTCGTTTATCACTGAAAGCTTTTTATAACATAAATCTTTATATAGGTATTTCTTTTTGGTGGAAAACGTCATGGAAACGAGATAAGTCGTAAATACTTATTTGAGGGGCAATATTTCGTTTGTATACGTGTGAACTAAGTAGGTGAAGAAGGGGCGATAGGAAATAGGGTCATAGGTTCAGGTTTGGAACCTAGCTAGCTAAGTTTCTAGCGCGTTTTTAGTCAACGAGCCTAAATGACTGTCACCTACTTTTGATAATAAGAATCAATCCATAAGTTGTAGTTCTCGTGGCGTAGTTTAGCTAAGCGATGTTGAGTCATTGCTATTGTTAAGCAACGTTTAGCTCGACACCTACTTGGATGGGTGGCCGGTAGTAGCTTACTATGTGAGCGCTACCGGTTTAGGGCTCTCCCGGTCGTTCAATCGTCAGATCATGTCGGAGGCCTTGTGGTGGTCTAAAAACTATGACATCAGGACTGCTCACCTACACGAACTTCTTTATTTACTTAATCTATAAATAAATGTAATTCTGCTACTTTAGGTTTTCTATATAAACTGTAGGTGAAAAGAAAAAAACGCAAGGTGGTCAACTGGGCCCGCAGAGCACTGAGCCCACGGGCTAAGTTGACCTTTTTTTTTTCTTTAGGGGCGACTCGACCCAAAGCTCAACCCAGCCCGCTTACTTACCGCCTAAGAGTCAATTCAGCCCGCGGGCGAAGGTACTATTCGGTAGGTTAGGGTTTTTTTATCGACTGAACCTGTGGGCTGAGCAGTGAGCAGGCCCTTATCGGTAAATAGTAGTCGTGTGATTAGTGTGGGTCGAGTCACCTATGAAAAAAAACGGAGTGGGTAACTGAACCTGCGGGCTCAGTGCTCTGCGGGCCCAGTTGACCACCAAACGGAAAAAAAATAGTATAAAATGAGACAAAACCGACAAATTCAAAAGCATTAAAGTTCAAGTGATTGTCTTAATCACCACTAAGCTGTCACCACCAGCAGGGATTACAGTAATTTCCAAAAAAAGGGCATTATACACACTTACATTTCTGATTCCGATAGCAGGTTTGTAATCTTGCTCAATGTAATAACGCTTTACCAACCCATTTAAAGTGTACAGAATTCTCTATATTGCATTGTTTAATATAAGATAATAACCCAACAAAATACAATAAAATATGCCAGTTATAACCGTTACTATATCTTGTTTGTATACAGAAAAGATCAAACAAACCGTTTATTATACTTCGTAGATCTCTGTGCATTTGCATCAAAGATGAGTGATGTCGGGGGATTTAACTAAATTGCTTAAGGGATGCTATGCTCAGTAAACAGAACGGCTATAATGCACACTGTATTTACTTGTCTGTCCATGTTCACGGAATGCGGTTTGGCTAGACTGAACTGACCGTGTTGTTGTTTAATCATGAATTGCATTCCATTTGTTTGATACAAATACAAAATGGTGATACTTGCCGAATATTTTGGCTGGTCTAGCATCATATACACATAGTGCGGAGGCAGGCCCATGTGCAGGCTATGTATGTCTTGCGCTTTAGAGCAAGTATGGTCGTGTAAGTTTTTGAACTAAAACGCTTTCGAAAGGAGCTTTGAAGAGAAGCTCAAAAATCGCAATTATTTCGAAAAACAACAAGGTTCATTTGGTCACTACTTGGATAATTCATAATGTCGTCCATTTTCAATTAAATTCATTCTTTTCATCTCGCCTGCGTAGATTTTGTGAATTTAAAAAGTCTATTTACAAACACGAAGCTATGTCTTTTGATGAGGTAAAGCGTCCGGTTTCTTCAAAGTATTTTAGTATCTTATAGGTAAACTACCTACCCTTGTTTATTACCTAAGTATAATATCAAAAGACAGAATAAAAATAATATCTGTTATTGAACGTAAAAATCATTTCAGATTATATCTGGATTCATTTCCGACTGGACATTTATTGACAACCATTCTCTCTTCGAATTGTGTTTGATATACCAACATTATAAAATATTGAGTTTCAATTCAGTCGAAATAGAAGTATTAATTTACTCTTCATTGGTGAAATATTTTACAAACTATAATTAACTAAATGACGTACTCAGAGATGCTAATGAAATAATTGACGTAATATTTCATACATTTCATGTCAAAAATCACTCATTGACCTCTTTCAAAGAATCATTTGAGTACGGTGGTAAAGTTCGTGTAGGTTAGTGGACAACCTCGGTGTCAGAGCTGGTAGACAGCCAAAAGACTTTCAACATGTTACATCGATTGAAACAACCGGGACCGACAATTTTACGTGCCCTCCGTAGCACGGTACCTCTCAATTAGAAAAAGCCCTTATCGGCCACCCATCCAGGTCAAGAACGACCTACACATTGCTTAACAATCGTAATGAACTAAGATTGCTTAGTCAAACTACACCACGCGTGGCGATAACAACATAAAAAACTATAAAGAAAGAATCTCCAATAAAAATATATAACTGAAGAAGACACACCTAAAACATCTTATACAGTACTGATACAAAACATCTAATATACCTATAATGAACACCGCTCAGCCTCATGTTAAATTCAGTTTAATCTCAGAGCTCTACAGAAACCACTTCCTAGATAATTCTAAATAGATCTAGATAGCCTACCTTGAGCTAATAGAATGAAGCACAAGGCTTAGTCTTAGGCTGGGTACATAGCTATACTCTAATGCATTTTGCTTGTACCTGTAATACTTTGCGATGTTTACTCTCTAAATACTAATTTGAAAATATTGTCTTTGGGTTTAGGTACCTACTTTATCATAAGTACTTGTGTTAAAATTTGCTGAATTAATTTTCATTTGATTTCGTTTTTCAATTTATTTTTGTGTTACTTTAACCAATTAGAACTTCAGATTTGACCTCGGATATTGAAATAGGCAACTTACTATCCCAAATTACGGGTACACCGTATCCCCGTGGGAATTTTGGGAATTTGTACCCGAAAGTAAATTAAGTATGGTAGGTTAGAGTAACTAAGGCCTGAAACTGCGTTGAGCGGGCGCCATACGCGCGTGGAGTCGCGCGTAGACTCTGTGGCAACGCGACGGACCGCATCACGAGTGGGCACCCGCGCGGTTTCATACAAAGTGCTACCTCGCGGGCGTCCTTCGCACGAAGGAGGGCCCTGTTGCTTTACGCAGTTTTAGGCCTTAGTGGCAACCCAGAGCCGGATTTTTAAACACTAACGCTGAGTGCGTTAGTGTTTAAAAAGAGAGACGTCAATTGCTTCCATAGTAGATATTTAAGGAGTGATTTTGACATGTAATGTATGGAATATTACGTCAATTAGTTAAGGCTCGATTTAATGGCCGTCTGTAAGTGTGGCAGTAAAGTTGAAACTAGAGAATACTTATTTCACAACATTTTTTATTTAAACGAAACGAAATCATTGTTCCAGCAACGTTGTTTCCAACAGACATGACTGACGTGTGTATATGGTATTTTTGATTTGGTTGAAATGAGACTAAAGTTCAAAAGTTCTGTATCCAAGAGAAAAATCAGTTGAAAACACTACATTATAAGAAACAAATAATTTGGAAGGAATCCGACCTTTTATTTCAAAAATCCCACTAATCCCATTCCACTTAATATTATAAATGCGAAAGTTTGTGAGGATGGATGTATGTATGGATGTATGTTTGTTGCTCTTTCACGAAAAAACTACTGAACGGATTGGGATGAAACTTTACAGTAATATAGGTTATACATCAGAGTAACATATGGGATACATTGTATCCCTTAAATTCCCGTGGGAACGGGTACAACGCGGGTAACACTGCGGGCACGGCTAGAGTTTATATCTGTCATAAACAATTATTAGACGCACAACATTTTTGTTCAAAATGTTTAAAATACTTTTCCATTATCAATCAAAATAGAGAACATTTTGGTATCAACTCATTTTTATATCATTATACTTTGTGGTGGTAACGCCTCGGTGGTCTAGTAGTATGTGCACTCGCCTGCCAAGACTGAGGTCCCGGGTTCAATTCCCGGGTCGAGCGAAAACATGTTTCCTACTTTTCAAACATGGCTCGGGTTTAAAATCCCCAAGGCCCAAATATATGAAAGCTCGATATAGTGAGCTTCGTCGTAATTGGAATCATCTATACAAACATTCATGAACAGAATAATAAGTGTGTTGTGTATCTACGTAGGTGTTTACACGAGTACAGCGGACCCTTAATGAAGAAGATTCGAGTCTTTAGGAAAAATACCCAAAAAATTCCCCAGCCTTCAATTAAGTATAATGTAATAAATAGGGTATAGTTATAATAAGAACTTAAAAGACTCTTAAAAGAAATTCTTTGGAAGGTTTTTCGCATCAAGATACTTGATCAAGCAATTAAATCACTTAGTGCGTCACAAATTTTTAGTGTTGCCGTTTTAATTGTCTTATTACGAGTATCGAAAATTCTATCTCCATTGCTTCTATGCTTTTATAGTTTGAGCTAGACTGTTTTTAATAATTGATAATTAAGAGTGAAAATATTATCTCATCCTGTATAAACTAACAAACTACAACATGAGCTTCAAATACGTAAAAGCAAAATAGACATGACATTGATATTACTCGTATCTTGAATTAAACTACATTTACGGATACATCTCGCTTTTAATTTTACATTTTTATCTGACATGTAGACTCCTTTACAGGAACTGTGGTTACAGTAGATTAAGATGTAAAGCGTGAATACAATTCAGAACTGAGTTTTATAAAAAAAATACCAACAAAAGCGAGAAACACCAAAAACATTTTTTTTTTTTTTTAATACCTGGACAAATTCACACACGGTTAATTAGACCCAAAGTAAGCTCTAAGCTTGTGTTATGGAATCTAATTAACTGATACTACTACATATACATACACAAATACTTTATAAGGATATATAATTGACACCCAGACGTCGTCGCCAACAACTATGTCTGCACATATTGTTGACTCCGGGCGGGAATCGAACCCGCAACCCCCGACACAGTAAGCGCTCTCACTGCCACTGTGCCAACGGGCTTGTCGAATATTGATGATTTCAAATGCTATCATCATTCTCTAAAGAGGTCAAGTAGACTATGAAACTCATCGGAGCCTATCAATCAAACAGCTAGTAAATCTAAGCCGTAAAGTTCAAATGTAGAACACAATCACAATTCTCTCGACTAATTACCTACGTTTCGCAGGAAATAAGAGTTATTCAAGTGGCGTTGAGCGCGTGAATTAATGTGGAACTGATATCCGCTGCCAAATGAGATTTTCGACCGTTAACGATTAGACCGTTTGATTAGGACTCATGTGAATGTGTTACCACTTATTAGCAACAAGTGGGTTAGAGTTTCGGAGATACGTCATGGTTTTGTTGACACACTTGGAGAGGAAGTTCGTTAATCTTTTTGGAAATGGTTTTTTGTGAAAAGGGACTTTATTTTGAATTTTTTAAGTATAGTATAATACTAACGACCCGCGGTTTTGCCCACGTTGTGCCTGTTCCTATAGGAATTTCGGTATAAAAAGCTTAACATTGGTAATTATTCACTCGTAGTAAAATACTCGATCATATTTATTGAACTCGTTGTTTCGTGTTTTGTAAACTCGCCTAAGGAAACATTTTGATAATGTTATCAAGGCTTTTAAAACATTAAACACAAAAAAATCTGTCATGGTAGGTAATTTAGTTCAAACAAAGCATACGAAGTATTGCAGAGTACCAACATACAATATACAAGAGCACGGTCAATAGTGATCTCTATCTACCCCGCTATTGTTAGTTCAAAATTGATATGAGTAAAAAACCGATACTTTATTGTTTGTACGTTACAAGTTCGTGATCAGTTTTGTGCAAATTGCTCACCATATACGACATAAAATATTGTCCTACAGTCATTGACTCGTGTCGCATGAATCGTGTACCATAATAAGATATAATACAAGTATCCTTGAAGACATAAATAAAAACACTGTGTAAAAACAGATAGTATATAGATCACGAATCCTACTTCCTACTTAATATTATAAATGCGAAAGTTTGTGAGGATGGATGTATGTATGGATGTATGTTTGTTGCTCTTTCACGTAAAAACTACTGGACGGATTTGGATGAAATTTTACAGTAATATAGATTATACATCAGAATAACACATGGGATACATTTTATCTCGAAATTCCCGCGGGAACCGATACAACGCGGGTAACACCGCGGGGCGCGGACAGTAAAATTTAAGAATAATAAAAAATAACATAATAATTTACTGTTTTCTTGTTGACAAATAAATATGTCTAACTGACCCAATAGATGTCGCTAGTGTGAATCTAAACCATCCAAGATGCCACCCAAACGCAAACAAAAAAAAACATTCAAATCGGTCCAGCCGTTTAGGAGTTCAGTTACAACGAAAAGTGTCATTGATTTTTATATATATGATGATAAAAAATGTATAAAAAACAGTTCAAATTGCACACTAACATATCTATAAATATAAACAGAAAGCTTTTTAAAATTTAACAAGCTTTAGAAAGTTTTATAACCATATGCTGACTTAGAATGTCAGCTATAAATTCAGACTTCCAATTCCTTAGAAAACTAAAGCTCCAAGCTTTAGTGTTAGAGATGTGTAATTCTATCCAGTGCTTTTACACTGACATTTATTAAAACCTAACTCCATGCGGTTTCAATTTCGAACGTAAAATGGAACGTATTTTGTTCTCTCTACTCTAACTTTGTACGTTCCAAAATTGAAAAAGTATGATTTGAACTTCGTTACGTGTTAATTAAAGTTGGTGTCTTCATTGCACCATTAAAAAGTATATATTCTAAAACATGCAGTTTTCCGAAGAGCAAAAGAGACAAAAAAGCGTTTCTTAATATGGCGGCCTATGTTTTGTTTGCGTTCATCTTGCGTTCATCGAGTCAGTTGACAGATTGTTGTGTCTATTGTAGGTCTTGGGATTGTGGGGTATGGCGGCTCTTAACCTACTTGTATTAGGTAATTAAATTATTAGTACCCCGCGGCTTTTCATTTTGCCCTTGTTCCTATGGGAATTGCGGGTTGAAAATGGCTTTCTTTGTGTTTAATATAATAATGATTGAAAAGTCTAAAATATTAGTGCGTCCAGGTAAATAAAAACAAACTCTTCTCCTGTATCAATAGGTATCCTGGTTTTGAAATTTGGTGGGTATTTTAAAAAAAAAAATATACAATACTATTCTAGATCCTTTGTTGGTTTAGTTAGATGAAATAAATTGTGTACCATCATATCCCAAAATATTACCTTAACCAATAGCTAAGCCTGAACTGAAACATATTTTTCTATTTGATTGATCGCTTTTAATATTGAACTCCTACAAAAGCCTAAACCGTGAGAGTATTCAAATCCGTATTCCAATCTAGATTTATTTACGAAATATATTCAAATCTATTGTTTTAATTTTTTATTTAACCTTTCAGTATTTTCAGTTTCAACCACGATATTTTATGTTTAAACATTTCTGATCAAGCGTAGGATGTGATATGTGAAATCGTAATAAAAAATGATTTATTTCGATTGAATTAATTGAATTATTAATTAAAAAAAGGCAGGTATCATCTCCCTGGGTACCTATATCGTTTTCAATAGAGTTAATGTGGCAAAATAAATACCGACCGAATTGAGAACCTCATTCTTCGTATTTAAAGTCGGTCAGTAAATGTTATCTGCGGACATTATTTCACAAAGCAGTCCTTGATATTAAAAAAAACATTTGTTTTCAATAATGATGTCATATTAACATATGAAAAAAAACTGAAGAACAATTTCGTATCTTCAAAACATTGCACCAATACTTGGATGACAGCCAGATAGGAAAACGCATGATGAACTCAAAATAGAGAAGCCGATTTATTTTGATCAATAGACGGTATCTGGATATTGAAAGACAAATCTGTTTTGACGGGCGCTGTTAACACATTGTGTTGAGTTTGATTTTGCTTTTCACTCGCTAATAAATAAGTCCGAGTAGGTTAGTGGTCAAACCTGATGTCTGTGTTTTAGACCGCCTAAAGGCCTTAGTCTATCGGTTGACCGCGACTGACAATTTTACGTGCCCTCCGAAGCACAGAAGCCCAGATAGAAATGCTATTGGTAATATTGAGGTACAAAGGTACAATTTATTTATTTATTAATGTACAAATATGACATTACTAGCCGCGCCCCGCGGTGTTACCCGCGTTGTATCGGTTCCCGCGCGAATTTCGGGATAAAATGTATCCCATGTGTTATTCTGATGTGTAACCTACATTACTGTAAAGTTACATCCAAATCCGTTCAGTAGTTTTTGCGTGAAAGAGCAACAAACATGCATCCATACATACATCCATCCTCACAAACATTCGCATTTATAATATTATTAGTTAGTAGGATAGTAGGAAGTAGAATAGTAGAATAGGATAGGATGAATAGGATAGGATTACTATATTACACTGTAATGTATAAAAGGGGATGCCATGCAGTGACGACAATAGCAATAATCGACTTTTTTTAAAAGAACACTAAATTATAGGGTAAGAGAACAGACTTATGATAACGTTCAATGTTGTTTCTTTTTCAAAATACGAACACTTTGCTTTGTAATACGCTTTTTTTGTTATTAAAATATATTTTTCTTTACAGATTCCTGGATTCCTTCCTGGAAATGTCTCCATAAAACATAAGGTCAGTGCTAGTTTATTTACTCAATACAGTAAGAAAATAGAAAAGTAGTTTACTTTTCATTCGACAGTAGACTTTATGTATCACTTTCAGTAAATAATCAATGGTATATCTAATATTATAAAGCTGCAGAGTTTGTTTGTTTGAACGCGCTAATCTCAGGAACTAACGAGTTTGATTTGAAAAATTCTTTTTGTAATGGATAGCCACATTCAACGGGAAGGTTATAGGCTACTTTTCATCTTGAAATTCCCACGGGAACGGGTACAACGCGGGTAAAACCGCGGGGCGCTGCTATAATTTATATTGCAAAACAAAGTTTGCTGAGTCAGCTAGTATATCTAATACAATAGCAAAATTAACCACCAATAAAAACTTCACTGCCTTACATTTTTAAACGATCTTACTTAAGAAGTAAAACAAGAAAGTAATTATCGTTAAGACTTTTAATGAAACTTTAATTTTCTTGTCAGTGAAATAACAATTTCCTTCAGAGAATGTATTTTCATGGACTTGCCGACGTTTCCAGCGGAACTCAATCCTATGAGAGTATAATTAATTATACAGTAGGAATCACGTAGTACAAGTCTATTAATAGTCTTAGGTATAATAGATGTATATCACTAGCGCCCCTGAGTTATACTTGTGTAGGTAATTAATTATACATGCACATTGTCTTTGTGTGCATCATGGTCCGCGTCAAACAACTGTCAAAATGTATTTGAAGTAGCGACAGCATCATAGATTTCAGTAATCTGAGAAAAGTCATTAGATGGTAATTCGCAATGATGTATGACAAATGAACATAAACAACTATTTTGCTAACGGTACTGATAGCTACGCACACAAAGATGCGTGTCTCTACTCATTACAACTACAGAGTATGATTTACGGGCGCTCTGAAACAACTATAACTATATAATACGTCTTTACTTGTTTTTTCCTTGAAATTGCCGAAAGGTGAAACTTGGTATACATTTGTTCCTAGTATAACATTATGTATGACTACCCAGGATAACAAATAAATGATTTTATCTACACTAATGTTGTAACATTCTACTTATGATTCCAATACTTGACTTATAATTATACTACTGTTATAGCACAGACAACTAAAACACTAAATTTAAGCAATTGCACATGATGTTATAATATCCAAATCGATATCGTAAAATCTCATTATAACATCATTATAACGCGACCAATAACCTGGCGAGCCTTATGTCAAAATCCTCATACTAGTTGTATAAAATTTTGATATTAGGCTGGCTTTTGAAAACAGTTGGGTTATACGTGAAAACTTCGTCGAAACTACATACACAAAACTCTTTGGTAAGATCTCGCTCGCTCCTGATTGGCCCTACGCGCAGCTGCGCTCTCATTGGTTAGATTTTAATGGCGGCAAGTTCACTGTGACAATACACGTACGCGTGAATTTAATGTTTCGCAATGTGTTTTGTTTTTAAAATTTTGTTTGATTAATTGCATTAGTGAAGATAAAGTAGTGTATGCAACTGCATATAACACGGGTATTAAAACACTCGTTACTATTATGAAACTCGCTGCGCTCGTTTCATAAACTCACACTCGTGTTTTAATACCCTTCTTTATATGACAGTTGCATAAACTACTAATATGATATTAACGTGAATAAGCTCATTTAGTTGAATGCTCATAATAACTATGTAAATAATATTCGCATGCAACATTTTTAACTGACTTCATTCAAAATGAAGATTTTCTCAACTTTGTTGTTTTTTTATTGTTTTTATGAGAACGAGCCAAACTTATTTTCAGAAATGATATTTTGTTCGAACAAAATTAGCTCCAAAATGGTCCTTAAAACACTGAAAACTGTTGATATTTATTTTCAGTTATTTTTCATTGCGATCAAATTAAATTGAGAAGAATCTACATTCGGACCCCTTCTTGACGTTCATCTCTCGCCATCTTTGGTATTTATAAAGCCACTGGAACCTATTAACATTATATCGAATCGTTTCAGTAATTGGCTTAGTGTAAACCTCAAAGAACTTTCTTGAACCCATTTCATATCACTACCCTTTTACTTTCGTAAAAACATTGTATGTTACATAAGAGTTAAGAGAACAAGCACACTATACCCAAGACTGTAAGATAGCCTTTTAAACATATAGACACTCAAGAGAGACATGCATCTTTGTCTGTTAGACGAAAAAAATTGCACTGACACACTTATTAGCTCGGAAGAGTGATTAACTTAATGCTTACACTTATTTATTTCGTGGTTATTAGAGTGACTACTGACTGACTAAAAACAGTTTTGTTCAAAGTCAGTTTATAGACTATTGTGGTGAGCTCGGACTCTTTTTTTTTATAACAGTACCGTTTTCTTAATAGTAACTATAGAGTATTATTAGAGGATGCCCTATTATGCCCGTTTAACCCCAGATATTTTGGTATATATTTCCCTAGAGTACATCCAAAAGATTGGTCGTAAAGAATAAGGGTTTCCCCTAATAGAATTACTTACATTTTTGTATCGTTTAATGTATGGGCAGCTTTTTATTTTTGTACACAACATGGGTTGTTATACTCGTAGCTCACACATAATGATGTTGTTATTCCTAATATTTTCGTTTTGAAATAAATATAATGTCAAAGTTCTTACATTTTTTAACATAGATATTTAAGTCAAAGTTGCTATTTCTCTTAAATCGGTATCACCCTAAATGAAGTAAGATACTGCTGAACTTTGTAAAAACAAAGTTCTTAAAATCCTTTACCTTGATATTGTATAACCTAGATATTAGTTATTTATCTTAAGTTAGTGAAAATGTTGTAAATATTAAATTCAAAAGAAACCGAGTGATAATGGTTTTTAAACAATATCAAGATTTTGCACGCTTGTTGCTTATACACTAGCTAACATAAAATACGCTACAAAGTAAAATCCTACTGCACACAAGGCGTAATCACCACACATCCCCGGCTAGTAATCTGAAACAATTTATCATCCTACTATCTGTAATCAAACTTAGCTCTGTAATTATTACCGCTATGTTTAAATAAGCAATGCAGGCGTAACCAAATAGCGATCAAACACTATCTTGGTGAATTAATTATTGTGTGTTGGCAATACAATCACGTTGGAGGCTATGTGATGTTCAATTGTGTTCAATTGCTAATTCCAGCACCGCCCATAGCCGTGGACATAGTAAGCATTCTGTGGCAATACTGGAGTGTTATGATTGAAGTTAGTACGACGATAACGGGAAACTTTTTTGAGAAAAGAATATCAAATATTGCCACTGACATTGATATTATTTTTAAAGAAGCCTGAAATGTCCCACAGCTGGGCAAAAGCCTCTTATCGCACTGAAGATTAGGCATATGAAACGGATTAGGCATCATCACCACGCTTGCCTAGTGCGGGTTTGTGAAATCAAACGCAATGTTTTAATATTTCATTATTTTAAATAATAAAATATTTACTAACAGTCCCCCTGGTTTTACCTGCGTTGTACCCGTCCCTGTGAGAATTTTGGCATGAAAAGTACTCACGAATCTTCTTCTTTAATCACTCTGTATGTTAGGGAAAACTATATCTATACTAATATTATAAAGCTGAAGAGTTTGTTTTGTTTGTTTGTTTGTTTGTTTGTTTAAACGCGCTAATCTCAGAAACTACTGAACCGATTTGAATAATTCTTTCACTGTTAGATAGTCTATTTATCGAGGAAGGCTATAGGCTACATTTTATCCCGGATTTCCTACGGGAACGGGCACAACGCGGGTAAAACCGCGGGGCGCTGCTAGTGAACTCATAGTCAGCTTTTGTGGATGTTTTTTATAATGTATTTTCCCTTTCCAAAAAACATCACGTCACTGGCTCTCTCTGTGCTCGGCCTCACATCTCACTGAAGGTATCCAGTACAGTGAGTGAAAATACTGTAAAGAAAACATATATTTATTTGCAAAATAAAATAAACTGCATTCATATGTTACTAATCATGGTTAATTAAATTATAACAATACCTTACCCGCACCATCCGTAGCCACATACGTATCACTACATAATATAAAACAAAGTCGCTTTCCGCTGTCTGTCTGTCCCTTTGTATGCTTAGATCTTCAAAACTACGCAACGGATTTTGATGCAATTTTTGTTAATTAATAGAGTGATTCAAGGATTTCATTCAAGAGGTTTATATGTATATACATTCCCGAAATTCCCACAGAAACGGGCACAACGCGGGTAGAATCGCGGGGCGCTGCTACTTTATCAATGAACTCAAAAATATGTATCGCACATAATTGGTCGATCGCGTCAACAAGAAGCCTTCTAATAGGTACAACATCGATGACTATAATATAATATAAGAGTTGTCAAATCAACTAATAACACCCTCAATCAATCAATCAAAAATTATTACTTAGAATCGTAACGTTTGTGATAATATTACACCACCACTAATTGGTACACTCCATCTAAATTGCTGTCATGTAACATTTAGTGGTAACATGACCGGCGCTATACTGTTAATTAAATTTGATTTGAACAGATATGTAGGAGGAGTCTTTAAAGGCTTTTAAGCCTTAATGGATATAGGTACTAACAGATACTGTAGTAATCCAGTTAGTACGTGTGTTCAATCAATGTTTTCGAGAACGGTAGGTTGGGACGCATAATTTTTTAGTAATTGAACGAACTATTTGCACTTTATAAAATACTAGCAGCGCCCCGCGGTTTTACTCGCATTGTGCGTTCCCGTGGGAATTTAGAGAATTTTTATACTACCTTCCTCTTGAATCACTATCTATTTTTTAAAACCGCATCAGAATACGTTGCGTAGTTTTAAAGATCTAAGCATACATAGGGACAGACAGCGGAAACCGTCTTTGTTTTAACTATGGATTGATTGCTCGAATTATATTTAAAAACGGACTCGATATTTCAAACAGTAAAAAACTGAAATCAAAGGTACATCCCACTCAAACACTCAACAAAATTATAACATTTGTTCTGGAATTAAAGCACTTAGGCTATATACATGCTGAATATTGATCTGAATTCAGTTTCTAAATTAAGAAACGTAATTTCGGAAGCTTTGTATCACACAAGTCTGAAAAATCTGATTAAACGCTTGGCGCTCATTCTACAGATCAGTCTGAAAAATTAAGAATTTGAGAAATCAGAATCTGTGTGGTGGTACTCGTTAAGTTTCTTGTACATAATTTCTTCTTAAATACAGATTTTGGAGACAGATATAAATTCAACATGCATTGTGCCGGCTTTAAGTTACGACACCATTACACTTTACTTACACTTTACTTATGAGCTCATCTATATTAATATTATAAAGCTGCAGAGTTTGTTTGTTTGAACGCGCTAATCTCAGGAACTACTGGTCCGATTTTAAAAATTATTATTGTAATGGATAGCCACATTCAACAGGAAGGTATTACTTTTCATCCTGAAATTTCCACGGAAACGGGTACAACGCGGGTAAAACCGCGGGGCGCTGCTAGTATTTGATACACCGCTACTTAATTTCTCAAGAGTATAATAAGTAACCTTTTCGCGTTAGATCTGACAAATTGACGTGCCACGAGATTACTTTGGTCAGTTGGTCTGAGCCAATCTGTCCGTCAGCCATAACTTAGTTGTGGTAATTGCAATATTTCTCACTACAACCTACGTATATGTTGTGACAAGTTCTGATCATTCGATATATATTTATCAGTTGTATTGCCTGTTGCAATATATCGAGAATGACAGATTGAATAGGTATCTAAGTGTGTGTTCGATGTACTACACCTTATGTACAAAAATGTACAAATAATCTTAGTTATTTTTGCGCTTTTGTAGGTTTTGACAATCTTTTTAACCAAGTCAAAAAGATGATTACCGAAATGTATGTACTGTACAAGTACATTGTATGTTATGTGTTTACGAAAATAAGCTTTTTTAGGACCCTATTTCTTTACAGCAATTTTATTGATATCAGAAGCACACATAACATTAATTACACTTGTTTTAAAACTTTTTATTTAACTTTCATTCTAAAACTATAAAAGCCACATATTACACAGGAAAGTCCGCATACATCTTGATTAATGTACCGTACCGCCGTATAATCGATCTTAGGTTAGACTCACATTAGGTTAGGCTTCCATCGACGCGCGGATTAAGCCACGGTCAGCTAACTCTCTAATTGATGGATGATGTCTGAGGGTTAGGGGCGTAATGTGACTGGTGTGACATGATGACCAACTTACCCAATAAACATCGGTAAACCACGTAATAGGTAAGTGGATAATAAGTATAAAGGCCTCCACCCATTACACCGTATCATACCATGACCGTGCTATGAACGTGTCAGGCAAAAAAGTATTCTTTGTATTGAAAAGTATGAGACTATGCTCACTAGACCGTTCCGTCACCAACCAACAACGTCGACTATTCTCACCTAATATTTTGCCGGTGCTGAAACGTTCATAGCACGGTCATGGTATGATACGGTGTAATGGGTAGAAACCTTAATATGTGACAGGTCTTCAATAAAAGTAAGTCTGAGTATGTAATTTCGAGTAGGCCACTTACCTATTTGAAATTAATGAGTGCCAACCCTGGTGTCAGAGTTTAAGGGCCGTCTAGAGGCCTCCGACATGGTCTATCGATTGTAACGACCGAGGCCGGCAATTGGGCTTTTGAAAAAAAAAATGATTTTTTTTAATGTATTTTAAAATTTTATTATTAATAATATTGATATTTAATGCAAATACTAAAAAAATATATTTTTTCAATTAATTATAAACAATTAAAAATTGATGAAATTTGAATAAAAGTCACGTGACTATAAACGCGCCTTAATTGGTCACCATAGTTGTGACGTGATAATGATAGAGCTAATGACCATAAGTACGTACAGTGGTTACGGCTATTACACGTGTAACCGAATGGGGCTACCATTATGACGTCACACGCGCTCGGGTTTGTTCGGGAGTTGTCCGAGTGTCTTCGGTACTGGATTCAAAAATTAATTTTTATTTTGAAATAACTTTTGAATTATTGCGAAAAAAATAATATAAAAATAGTTTTGTTATAAAACTAATATATAATCTTTCGATTTAGCACAAAAATTTTTTTTTTTCAAAAGCCCAATTGTATGTGCTCCCCGAAGCACGGTAGCGCTCAGATAGAAATGCCACTATCGGCCACCCATCCAAGTAGGGGTCGAGCTGCACGTTGCTTAATAATGACAATGAACGAAAATGGCTTAGTCGAACTATGCAACGAGCGCGAGATTTTCAACGTTACTCAGTGCCGACAAGTCTCATTTGAATATGACTGGTACTTACGATTTTAAAACCCCTGCTGAGTTCTATTGTCGATTGAATAAAAATGACAAAATGGCGATCATAATAATGATGGTGGCAATTTAACTATCTCAACGTCTTCCACGACATTAAAATTTAGTAGAAGTGTTAAAATATGATTAAAACAAGTAAAACGGACAGTTAAAACAGAACTAATTTTTAATACTATGATAAACTTTTACTTTTTCATACATAACATAGCGCCGTCACTGAAACTTTATGACAACACCAAAAATATATATTTGATAGACCAACCCACATAAAAGTAGGTAATAAACAAGCACTGCGGAGTACTAACAATTATCATTTTATTGTTAACTAGCAACGCCCCGCGGTTTTACTCGCGTTGTGCCCTTTCTCATTGGAATTTCGGGATGAAAAATAGCCTATAACATTCCCGTTGAATGTGGCTATGTATAACAAAAATAATTATTCAAATCGGACTATTAATTCCCGAGATTAGCTCGAACATACAAACAAACTTACAAATTTTACCTCTTTATAATATTAGAATAGACTAGTTCAGGAACGTGGTTCTGTATGCTGACTTTTGAAAAGGCACTGTTCCAGTATAAATTATCACTGAATACTTGCTTTTATTTCAAAGTGATAAGGTACTTATTTTGTTCAGCAGTAAAACCTACAGACTGAAAAACCTATAGATTTTTTTTATTTGCCGAAAATCGTTTATAAACTGCCTTAAGACTTGTACAGTCTGAACTATAGTCTGTCATGATGCTTAGGCGCAGGTTGCTTCAGCTTACGCTCACACACCACTAAACGTTAACGTAAAATGACAGTCCAAATAGATGTAAGGAAACGAAAAATCGTGGCTTTCTACTGGCTACCCGAATAACATTAACAGATTGTCATTGAAGTTATGCAACAACGCGATGTATTGAACAGATATTTAACAGTAATAATCGTGATATACTCATGATTTTTTCGCTGTTAAATGTCTGTTCAATACAAATAACCTTGAAACAAAACACCGTCAATCTCGCTCACTACTTTCAGTTAATAATGCTTGATAGACAATTTTCCTTTGAGAAATTTTATTAGCCGTTTATAACACCTACCTCCGAAGGTGACAAGAGAACACTCAAATTAATTAAGTAAAAAGCAATTAACTTGAGGATCGACACGTCTAATTGTGAGAAGCATTTCAAAAGTAATATTTAATTGATTTCGAGACAAAAACGTATTGTTTTTCAGTTCTTAGAAGAAATAATAGGAATTTCTTATTGAAATAAGTCTTAAGCCCGTACTTAGAGACGACAAATGCTTCATATATAGTAAAGCCCACACAAGTAATGTCCCGCTGTTAGGCGAAGGCCTCTCATCTCACTGAAGATATCAGTATAGTGAGGGGGATTTTAATAATTACTAGTTTGCCTAATGCGGGTTGGTGATCTCATACTAAAGCCATGTTTGGTAGGAAAATTGTTTTCGCTCGACCCGGGAATTGAACCCGAGTCCTTGGTCTTGCCAGGCGAGCGCACATACCACTAAACCACCGAGGCGTAGTAAATGAAATGTCATGTAATGTATGAAATCATTTAACTACTTCATGCATTAGTTAAATGTCGTTTTAATGGACGTCTGAGTGGGGCAGTTATTTAAATTATTCATCCCTATCATCACCATGTCTTCTACACTAAAGATACACTAAAGATTATCAAATTTTAAGTCTTCACATTTATGCTTATTTTTTATATTTGTATAACATACACGAAATGAGAATATATCTTCATTAAGTAAGTTATGAGGTAACCTTACAAAGTAGATACATCCGATTGAAAAAGTTATGAAAAACAACGCCAAGATAAGGGTAAGACAGCGACGAATTTTGTTGTTATACCATACCTACCTCTCGTGTTATATGAAAACCTTGTTTTTATATTCTTTTGTTTACACTCGACTTATCGTTTATGCAGATGTTTTTGTTTCTCTGTACATAAGTAAATATCCTCCTAATACTCGTACGAGTATTATAAATGCGAAAGTTTGCGAGGATGGATGTATGGATGTATGTTTGTTGCTCTTTCACGTAAAAACTACTGGACGGATTTCAATGAAACTTTACAGTAATATAGGTTATACATCAGAATAACACATGGGATACGTTTTATCCCCAAATTCCCGCGGGAACCGATACAACGCAGGTAACACCGCGGGGCGCGGTTAGTATATTATAAATGCGAAAGTTTGTGAGTATAGATGTATGGTTAGTAAATGTATACTAACCAATAATATATATAAACTAGCAGCGCCCCGCGGTCTTACCCCCATTGTGCCCGTTTTCGCAGGAATTTCGGGCAAGAAATAGCCTCAAACCTTTTTCTTGAATGTAGCTATTTCGTAGATCGTGTTTACGTTATTTTCCCAAATTTAGTGGGGATACAAAACATTTGACGACCAGAAAAAATCTTCCTTTTTATAAAATATAGCAACACCCCGCGGTTTTACCCACGTTGTACCCGTTCCCGTGGGAATTTCTAGATGAAAAATAGCCTATAACCTTCCCGTTGAATGTGGCTATGCATCACAAAAAGAATTATTCAAATCGGACTGATAATTCCTGAGATTACCCCGAACATACAAACAAACAAACTTACAAATTTTACCTCTTTATAATATTAGTATACATAATATAGATAAATAAAATCTACACAGTACAGAGAACATAATCCTAAGCACATTTTGAAGAAAAAATAGATACACGTTCCTTACAATAGAAACCACTATCGTCTACTAATATTTGTTCAGGCTAAAGTCTACAAAAGTAAAGGTAAAGTCTAGTAAAGAACTGATAATTATTCTCCTGAACCGTAAACAAAGTTACCAAGTCTTGTTTGGCTTGAGGCTAGCGACTTTCTTATGTTCTATGAGCACTCCTAACTAATTAACCAACACGTTTAGCTTTAGAAGAACAAGTATTTATTATTCAGTGTGTTGTTGAACTTTGGGTTGAGTAGTTATTTTAAAACTAGCAGCGCCTCGCGGTTTTACCCGTATTGTGGCCGTTCCTGTGGGAATTGCGGGATGAAAAGTAGCCTATAACCTTCCCGTTGAATGTGTCTATCCATTACAAAAAGAATTATTTGAATCGGATTGGTAGTTTCGGAGATTAGCGCGTTCAAACAAACAAACAAACTCTGCAGCTTGTTGAGCAAAAGTTGGAAGACTTATCCGGTAACAGATGTGGGGGCAACCAGCACTTATTTATTTTGCTCTAGAATCTTCTAAGCAAAGTATTTGGGTGTCAATTATATATTCTTATAAAGTATTTGTGTATATATATGTAGTAGTATCTGTTAGTTAGATTCTATATTACAAGCTTAGAGCTTAGCTTGGGTCTAATTAACCGTGAGTGAATTTGTCCGGGTATATTTATTATTATTTATATGATGGAATTGCGGATGCATTCCTTAAAATGAGAAGTCTTTAAAAATTTAACGTCATAAAACTACAGGATACTATGACGCAAAAAAGCTTGTCTTCATACTAATGTAACATAGCTGAAGAGTTTTAGTTTTTTATTTTTTAATTGTGTATAGTCTTTTTGTTTGTTTGAACGTGCTAATCTCAAAAACTGCCAATCCGATTTGAATAATTATTTTTGAATTGGATAGTCCCATTCAACGGGAAGGTTATAGGCTAGTTTTCATCCCAAAATTCCTACGGGAACAGGCACAAAGCAAGTAAAACCGCGGAGCGCTGCTAGACTACAATATTTCACTCCCCAATTACATTTCTAATTAAGTTACAAATACTCTCCGTCTCAAATAGCGATGCTTGTCACTTAAAACGGGCCATAAATCAAGACATTTAATACTAAATCAAAGTCGACGTGGTCATCCAAAGGTCTGACGAAATGTTATTAAAGAGGAGTTTATTTTAAGCGTTTCATAGCTCCTTTGCAGAGTAGAAAGGGCATATTAAGGGGGTACTAATTGCTCGAAAGCTTTCGTTATTAAATTAACAATGGGTAGGTGAAGGTTTCCTTAATAACACGGCTTTTTATAAGCATCATTAGACGGAAAAGTTAGCCGAAAAGTTGCCGAGTTCACTGGGATTAACTTAAGCTGGGCCAAGCCAAAATAACGATGGATTTACCTGTATTAACATAATCAATGATATTCAAGTTTCTTTGCTTATGTTGTAAGCTAGTTTTATGAAATATAAAATATTTTAGTATGAAGTATTTCTTCCTTATTGTTCGTTGCACTCGTATAACAAGAATATGTCAAATGGCGTATGTCTTTATCAATATTTATGTACATACTCGTACAGTGGTAGTGAGAGCGCTTACTAAGTCGGGGATAGCTGGCTTGATTCCCGCCCGAAGTCAATAATATGTGAAGACATAGTTGTTGGCGACGAACGTCTGGGTGTCAATTATATATTCTTATAAAGTATTTGTGTATGTATGTAGTAGTATCAGTTAATTAGATTCCATATAATAAGCTTAAAGCTTAGTTTGGGTCTAATGAACTGTGTGTGAATTTGTACGGGTATATTTATTTATTCCGGGTAAACTGTGCAGACTAAATTGCACAATTTCAATGTTTACCTAGTCAATGGACAATAACCTACAACGATAACTCATACACACTGACGGACACTGACGGACAAAAACTGCACAGTTCAGATAGCACCGTTCGATCGCTACGATTTATCGGAACACGTGTATAACTGACTTGATATTAAAATAACAAATGAAATCGTACAAGAACGTCCTAACAGAATCAATTACGCAAAATGGCATTACAATATATTTTTAAAGCTTTTCGGCCACAAACGGCCCGATAACATTGTTAATTCAATATGAAAAGGAAAAATATACCTAGTTACTACCTGTTATGAGTTCCCCGAGGATAAAATGTGGGAACATTCGAAATAACCCGAGGGGCGGACTGATCCTATTCAAATATAATTATTAATAGGTACAATGTTCACTGTTCGGTACTTTTTTGTGGGAATGGAGGATAATACTAATAAATAGCAGTTTTTTGATGTTTACCTTTATGTGTAGGTATACATGCCGCCATTTTTAGAACGCCTAAAGGTCTCCGATATGGTCTGATGATTGAAATAACCGGGACCGACAATTTCTCCGAATCACGGGACTGCTCAAAAAGAAATGTCGCTATCGATCACCCATCCAAGTAGAGCCGAGCTGTATAAACTATGAAGAATATTACAGCAAATATAATTTTCAGAAACAATACTATACAACAAGCAAATGTATACAACCAGTAGTATAGTGCCATATAACAGGGTGAGATTTATTTATACTAAGATACTGATTCATAAACACTTATTACAAGCACTAACAGCGCCCCGCGGTTTCACCCGCGTTGTGACTTTAGGCCCATCTCGTAGCCAGATTTGGTAGCTAGCTACGAAATGAGAAAAGTGTTTTCCCATCTTGTAGCTAGCTACTAAATGGGAACGATCTATTCGGTAGGATAGGGTAATTTTTTTTTACTAGTTCTTTTTCCTTAATCTTGGCCATCTTGTAGCTAGCTACTAAATGGGAACGATCTATTCGGTAGGTTAGGGTTATTTTTTTTTACTAGTTCTTTTTCCTAAATCTTGGCCATCTTGTAGCTAGCTACTAAATGGGAACGATCTATTCGGTAGGTTAGGGTTATTATTTTTTTTTACTAGTTCTTTTTCCTAAATCTTGGACTTTCGAATTCCTATTTCGTAGCCAGCTTCGAATCGGGATTATTTCTCCCATTTGAAAGCTAGCTACCAAATCTGGCTACGAGATGGGCCTAAACCGCGTTGTGCCCGTCCGTGGGAAAATTTCAAGTTGAAAAATTACCTAAAACCTTCTCGTTAAACGTGGCTATCCATTACAATAATAGTATTCAAATCGGATTAGGTAGGTTAGGTAGTTTCTGAGATTGGTGCGTTCAAACAAACAAACAAAAATATCAATAAACGAACTCTTCAGCTTTATTAGTATAGATTTTAGCTATGAAATGGTTTGTCCCTTGCCAACATACGCTATTTGCCTAAGAGCAAAAGAGACAAAACACTTGTTCACAGGTATAACAGCAGCTTAGTTATGGGTATAGAGCGAGAGTTTATGATTAAGGCTGTTAGGTTAGTATGATCGCCATGTCAAAACAGACCAAACACTTTTAATTTAACAGTGCGTTTGTTATATTTGACAAGCCTGTTGGCACAGTGGCAGTGAGATCGCTTACTGTGTCGGGGGTTGCGGGTTCGATTCCCGCCCGGAGTCAACAATATGTGAAGACATAGTTGTTGGCGACGAACGTCTGGGTGTCAATTATATATTCTTATAAAGTATTTGTGTATGTATAAGTAGTAGTATGAGTTAATTAGATTCCATAACACAAGCTTAGAGCTTACTTTGGGTCTAATTAACCGTGTGTGAATTTGTCCAGGTATATTTATTTATCACTACATAGTATAAAATAAAGTCGTCTCTTTTTCGTGTCTGTCACACTGTTTGTCTGTCTGTATGCTGAAATCTTTAAAATTACGCAACGGATTTTGATGCGGTTTTTTGTAATAGGTAGAGTAATTCAAGAGGAAGGTTTTTATGTAAAAAATTCCCGAAATTCCCACGGGAACGGGCACTACGCGGGTAAAACCGCGGGGCGCTGCTAGTTTATTTATATTATAGAGCGTTGATGGATAGGGCGGTGAGTACGAATATGTACGTACACGCTACTAAATTTTTAAATTGCAATTTGCTCCGTTCTATCCTACTAATATTATTACTAAACTTAATATTATAAATGCGAAAGTTTGTGAGGATGGATGTATGGATGTATGTTTGTAGCTCTTTCACGCAAAAACTACTGAACAGATTTGGATGAAACTTTACAGTAATATAGGTTAAACATCAGAATAAAACATGGGATACATTTTATCCCGAAATTCCCGCGGGAACCAATACAACGCGGGTAACACCGTGGGGCGCGGCTAGTTACATTTAAAGCTCTTCTTATTACAAACATCATTTTCTGTGCAGAAAATGCAAGAAGATCAAACGGATCTTTCACTTTATTATTACATTAGATATATAGGGAATAGGTGAACCGATACATCCACTCTTTCAAATGAAACCATTACGTTATATTTTCAAGAAAAATTGAAGGAAAATATAAACGAACTATTGGACAATTGGCGAACCATTCCGGTTTCAATGCAATTTCTTTAAGAACTTCTCAATAATATCTTCATGAAATTGGAACTACATGTTGTTTACTTACAAACAAAAGGAATTGCTTTATTTGTTTTGAATGATGTGTTATTTGCATTGAGTTAGTTCAGTTGATAAACAAATTGAACGATTATGATCTCATATTTCTCAAATACAAAACTTTGGACTAGATAATGACTTACATTTTGGCTCCTTTTACGGGAAAATATCTGGTAAATATTAAAAAAAGGTAAAATTTATAATTTTGTTTGTTCGCATATACTCGTACGGGCTAATCCCAGGAATTGCCAGTCAGATTCGAATAAACCTTTTTCCTATGGATAGCCACATTCAACGGGAAGGTTATAAGTTATTTCTCATTACAACATTCCCACGGGAACGGGCACAACGCCGGTAAAACCGCGAGTCGCTGTTAGTACTCGATATTCACATTAATACTCAATGCTATTTATTCACGTATACATTTACAATTAGTACATGTGATTAGAATTGGATATCCATTTCACAGTTGACTCCGTGCTTAATTTTGATACGTAATATGCCTATAGGTATATGTATAAACACACATAATCTCGTGGAATATATATCCTAGCTGCACCGACATAACGTTTTGCCATATAAAAATTAAGGATGGACCACCTTTAACTTTTAAGGGGATGAAAAATAGATGTTGTCCGATTCTCAGACCTACCCGATATGCACACAAAATTTCATGAGAATCAGTCAAGCCGTTTCGGAGGAGTTTATCGACAAACACCGCGACACGAGATTTTTTTATATTAGATCTTCATCGAGTGGATGGTCAACCTGACCAATCCTGGTGTCAGAGTTATTGAGCTGCGCCTCTGACATAGCTCATGTAACGACTACTGTCCGTAGAAAGTAACCGGGACCGACGGCTAAACGTGCCCTCCGAAGCACAGAATCATCTTACTTTTCGGGCAATCAGGTGATTCAGCCTGCAATGCCCTAACAAAACTGAGGACAGTCTCACAAAGTGATTTTTGTGAGATATCTCCACCGGGAATCGAACCCGGGACCTCCGGATCGTGAGCCGAGCGCTCAAACAACAAGACCACGGAGGCTGTTAATTAATTAATTTATATTAGATGACTTAATATATGTAGGTAGGTACGTAATATTGTTGGTCTCGGTTGTTCCAATCATTGTACCAAGGCGAAAACCTTTAGGCGGTGTCGAACACGGCACTCGAATTAACTTCACTTAGTTGATACAACGCCTCGGCGGTCTAGTGGTATGTGCACTCGCTTGCCAAGTCTGGGGTCCCGGGTTCAATTCCCAGGTCGAGCGAATACATGTTTACTACTTTTCAAACATGGCTCGGGTTTGAGATCATCAACCCGGATTGGGCAAGCGTGGTGATTACGTCTAATCCTCCTCACTGTACTGATATCTTTTGCGAGATGAGAGGCCTTTGCCCAACAGTGGCACATACTTTTTTAGTTGATACTTAGATTTAATTTATCTTTTTCGATAAAGGATCATGAAATTAATCTCGTTGTTTGTCGAAGTATTAAAAGGCATCGTTACCAATGTTTTTGTTGCGTTCTTTACGCCTAATTCTCTCTATGCTTATTGTGACAGGCCTTTGACCTGTATTGGAATCTTACAGGTCGTCCTTCATTGCAATTACAAATTAATGTCCCACGCAATGATTGGTTTGAGTTCGTAAGTGAATGCCGCCCTTTAAAGCAAACAATTCATGTTAATGAAAGCTTTCCAGTGTTGTATTTCAATGTTATTTACACTGTATAAATAGAAACGATTATTCAATGTTATTCTTTTATGTGTGATTTATTTACTTAGGAGTAAGGTTCTGTTCTGAAGGAATATTATATTGTTTAAAGATTTCCAATGTGTTCGTTTAGGGGATCAAATGATTTTCAACTTTTAAAATAGTCATATAAAGATATTTAACGGAGGCCATGAGAGGATAGAAAGTTGAAGACAACAACAGTGACATTTTAGGTGGTTTGCTAATATTGCAACTGATTCTTTTGTGTCATAGTATGGATCACGAAAGGGCAAAGTATATTTTGCTTCCAAAATAATTGTTCTCCCTGGCGAAACTAACTTTTTTTTAAAGGTTAGGTTATTAAATTCGAATAAATGGATAAGGTATCTCAAAAACCTAGATCCTAAAAAGGCGCATCCAATTACTTCTATTATTTATTAATCTGCGGTAAACCACATAATGTTCTAGATGTAGAATCACGTCGATGCATAGTGCTTGAGTGGCGCTTCGTGTCCGACGAGCTTCGAGAACTCACAAGCATAACATGAACTGCAGTTTTTAACTATTTAAACGTAATGAGAGCTCCTAACAAGCTGGTCGGATTAACTCGATCGTCTGAGTTTTGCACAGTCTAGGGAATCTTTTGATCCCTATATGTTCATATTTTTAACAAGATATTGATGGGTGCATCTCATTATGGCGGTAAACGTTCGTTGAGTTAAAATGGTTATACATTTAGGGCCATAATTTTATACGCGTATTAAAAACAGTTTAGCTATCAAGTGGTTTGTCACTTTCTGACATACGCAATTTTCCGAAGAGCAAAAGAGACAAAACACAGTATAACAGTGTTTTAGTTACATCGTTTATTCTCCTTTTATTATGATACTAGCAGCGCCCCGCGGTTTTACCCGCGTTGTGCCCGTTCCCGTGGGAATTTCGGGAATTTTTTTACATAAAAACCTTCCTCTTGAATCACTCTACCTATTACAAAAAACCGCATCAAAATCCGTTGCGTAATTTTAAAGATTTAAGCATACAGACAGACAAACAGTGTGACAGACACGAAAAAGAGACGACTTTATTTTATACTATGTAGTAATTAATGAAAGCGATTCATTAATTCGTTCATTACGAGTAGGATAGTGGCCAACCCTGGTGTCGGAGTCTTAAGACCGCCCAAAGGCCTGACGATTGAACAACAGAGACTGACTGCTTATATGAGATTCAAAATGTAGTTAACGTTTATTGCCCTTAAATGTATTCTAGATTAATTTTATTAGTCTTAAATTTGTCTAAGTTTTATTAAAGTCAATTTAATTCCAAAGAATCAAATAAAATAATCAAAAACATTGTTCTGAAACCACTTTACGAAATTTCAATAAAACATAAGCCATTGAGATTCAATGAAGTGTGAGGTTTATCTCAATGAAAGTTTTCCAAAAGTAAATTGAATTTCGAAGAACGTTTTGCCACTTAGGTAATAAGGCGGCCCTACTTGAATGATAAACGAGGCAATGCGAAGCGATGCAATAATATCAATCGGTTATTATTGTCGATCCTGGTTGATTCAATCGATATACCGTGTGGCCTTTAGATGGTCTAAAAACTTCGATACCAGGGTTTGCCACGAACTTGCTTACTAAACTTACGCTATTTAGAGCTAATATTTTATCGTAATATCAATGTCATATTGTTTACCATCGATAACTTTACGTTTATATCAAACTAAAGTTTCGACCTTATTGCATTATGAATGTTCTAACAACATTTGATGGAAATGGGTCCCAAATTAACGCTCGTGACTGTACTTATCTTTTTAGTTAGTTAAACCATTTATAACTCGAGAACCGCTGGATTTTAATGATTCTTTCTGTATTTTATTTATCTTGGTCAGGAATAGGATAATACGTGATAAAAATTCAGAAATTCCCCCGGGGACACTGCGTGCACTGCGGGTGAAACTGTGGAACCGTGGAACAGCAAGTATAGTTTCTTAGTATACAGCTACATTTAGCATACTGCTTTTGAGCATCAACTTTGACGTCACAATAGTCAGAACGAAAGAATCACTACATAGTATTAAGCTATTGCATAGCTTCTATCGCGGGCCTTGAGCGCGGGGACCGAATCCAGAAATTCCGTAACGAAAAAACCTCACGCTCCCCACTCCGACGAGCAAGGAGGTGTGGCTTGAAGGCCGTGCATCGTCTAACGTCGTTTCAGTTCGGCAGTCTTCGACACGGCGTTGTGTGCGATTAGACGTATTAAATTATAATTGCATAAGTTGATACAAAATGCTATGCAATAGCTTTACCGCGGCAGTCCCCGAGTGCCACACGTCTTTTTTTAAAACAAAGTCGCTTTCCGCTGTATGCTTAGATCTTCAAAACTACGCAACGGATTTTGATGCGAATTATTTAGATAGATAGAGTGATTCAAGAGAAAGGTTTATATTAATAAAAAATTCAGAAATTCCCACGGGAACGGGCACAACGCGTATAAAACCGCGGGAAGCTGCTAGTATTTAATATAACTACCATATCCATAAACCTTACTTACGCCATCAGAACGCATTGGGTTCCCTTTATTAAAGGAATATTTGCAGAAAAGAGGGTTGAAGTAGTTCGATTCGGTAAAACTCGGGTCAAAATACTTCACTGGTCTCCAAATTGAATGTTACCTCCTTTGCATTTTATGAATTTTATATGTAAAATCGAACTTTGATACCCGCTAGGTTGATATTTCAGGGAATGACGAAGCTGGAATGTGTCTCAAACATCGCTTAAAAGTGTCTGAAACGCTTCTCAAACTTGACTTGAACGTGGGTCGAACTAAGGGCCGACACTGTGTTAAGCGTGCGCACGCCGCGGTTCCATACAAAAGTGAAACGTCGCGGGCGCCCGTCGCGTGCGGTGTCATACAATAGTGAAACGTCGCGGGCGCCCGTCGCGTGCGGTGTCATACAATAGTGAACCGACGCGGGCGCCCGTCGCGTGCGGTGTCATACAATAGTGAACCGACGCGGGCGCCCGTCGCGTGCGGTGTCATACAAAAGTGAACCGACGGGCGCACGCGACCTGCGCACGCATAACGCAGTGTTGTCCCTAAGTGTTCGAAATAAATTTTGTACGTGTGATTTCCGAGCTTTGAAAAATCGGAACTACAGTTGTAGCTAAAAGTGTTAAATGATTGATTTGCCACGTGTTTTATTACCTCTCATTACATCTTCTTCTTCTTCTTTCAAGTCAATGGCGCAAAACAAATTATATGTTTATATTTTCCCGGACCAATAAGTCGCAAGCAAAAGGGCAGCGCCTGATGCGTTCAGTAAGTTACAATCTTTACATTAACGATATTTATTGAGGCGTCCATGTTAATTTTATTCGATATATTTTTTGTTACTATAATAATTATGGACCAAAAGCGCAATTAGACTGATTCAACAGCCGCATGCAACATATGCTGATAGCTACAACATGAACTTTCTTTAGGACTGTCAACCTTTGTCATTAGCGGCGGTCGACCTAATCCAATTGCGCCTTAACTGATCCAACAAGCCCCAAAAACACAATCAACACTAATATTATAAAGAGGAAAACTTTGTTTGGTTGTAATGAATAGGCTAAAAACCACCATTCGAAAGCTACATTATCCACGAGTAACATAGGCTATTTTTCATCCCGAAATTTCCACAGGACTGGACAAAACGCGTGTAAAACCGCGGGCGCTGCTAGTAGTATATAAACTGTGATTTGAATTCAAAAAATCGTCGCTTTTTGGCACGAAGATAAAATGATTAAGAACTGAAATAGAGGTAATTCAATTTATGAAGGTAATGAGAACTGACAACGAGCTTTAACTGCTGAACTAACTGTGCTTTGCCAACTGCAGTTGAATCGAGCTAACGATACTGAACCGGGTGTTCGAATAGACTGTTACGCTTAGGAATCATATTCACTTCGTTGTATCATTTAGTAGAACAGTTCTTACTGAATATGTGTAGATTTGTGTTATGTAGAAATTTATTCACGTTATTTATAGATGTGAATAAAATTACAGACTAGCTAACGTTACGTTGTTATGAAAAATAGATATAAGTAACTGATTCTCAGACCTAATTAATATGTAAATGAAATTTCATTAAAATCGATCAAGCCGTTTTGGAGGAGAATGGTAATTAACGTAGTGACACAAGAATTTTATATATAAGATTTAAAAAGGTTTCTAGGTATTTGTATGAAGATATAATTTGATAGTATACGTTAATAATATTTTCTATTTTACTGGAGATTTATCTAATTTTACTCAGTAGAAGTAATCAGCCCCTATAGCCAAGTGGCATTCGATCAACATCAGTCATCGTTCATCAAATCTTTTCACATTCGCTTTGCATCGCAGTGTCACATTCGTGAAAAAAACTTTCCTCAAATTCCTACAGGAACAGCCACAACCGCAACCGATTGCTACTAATAGAACAACTATCCTATGCTAATGTATCACAAACTTTCGCAGTTAATAAACCTCAACAGTAAAACTACGGGAGGTAACCACAGTATAAAAGGCAGTTAATCGGAAAGCCAGTTCGATGTTCAATTGGATATTAACAAAGTTTTAACCCGTTACCACGCTATTCTCTCACTAGGAACTGTAGTCAAACGAGTGTTCACGAGCGAATTAGCACTTTGGATTAATTTAAATTCAATTCTCTAATTAGTTCCACTTTTACACTTATGTTAATCATTACTGTTTTGAGGAATGTATAATCATTAGTTTTTTAAGTAATAAATAAATAAATAAATAAATATACCTGGACAAATTCACACACGGTTAATTAGACCCAAAGTAAGCTCTAAGCTTGTGTTATGGAATCTAATTAACTGATACTACTACATATACATACACAAATACTTTATAAGAATATATAATTGACATCCAGACGTCGTCGCCAACAACTATGTCTGCACATATTGTTGACTCCGGGCGGGAATCGAACCCGAACTCGAACTCGAATCGGGGGTTGCCCCCGACACAGTAAGCGCTCTCACTGCCACTGTGCCAACGGGCTTGTCAAATACTGTTTTATAGTAAGTAATACTGTTTTAATACTATTGATTACTTATTCCACCCTCAAAGTTACGAGTGCTATTGATTCCTTTAAATAATGAGTAGGTAATTGATTTTATACATGTATGTAAAGTGTCAATTAGTTAATTATCGATTTAATTGACGTCTTTAACCACCGTAATCAGAGACGTGAAAGGCTTCCTTACTAGATTTAATGAGTGATTTTGATGTAATAATGTTGTCAATTAATTATTTATCGACTTAGTGGGCGATGGGCGTCTCTAAGTGCGGCAGGTAGTCGTCTACTGTTTTATTAATTGTCAAGTTATCTTTCATTTTAATATCTAACTTTTAAGGTACACGATTGTTTTATTTTATACCTATTCCCGTCCGTAGTTTCGTTTCATTTCGTCAAACAATATTTACCATTCATTTTATGGAATAGACCTTTCGTAAATTAAGACGAATTGTATATATAAAGGTTAAAAATAGATAGTGGTTAGTGTTTTGTTAGCTTTGGACTAATTACTATTTTGTTCAAAGTAAACAGTTGTTTATATGAAATAACTGTACCATTCCAATTGGGCTTTTGAAAAAAAAATGTTTTTGTGATAAATGGAAAGATTATATATTAGTTTTATAACAAAACTATTTTTATTTTATTTTTTTCGCAATAATTCAAAAGTTATTTCAAAATAAAAATTAATTTTTGAATCCAGTACCGAAAACACTCGGACAACTCCCGAACAAACCCGAGCGCGGGGTGACGTCATAATGTATAGCCCCATTCGGTTACACGTGTAATAGCCGTAAACGCTGTACGTACTTATGGTTAAATAGCTATACATTATCACATCACAACCACGGTGACCAATTATGGCGCGTTTATAGTCACGTAATTTTTATTCAATTTTTAATTGTTTATAATTAACTGAAAAAATATTTTTTTTAAGTTTTTTGCATTAAATATCAATATTATTAATAATAAAGTTTTAAAATACATAAAAAAATCAATTTTTTTTTTTCAAAAGCCCAATTCTTGCCAAATTCCAGCGTCAAATTCCGTAGCGCCTACGCTACGCCTTAGCGTAGGCACGTAGCGAAATCTGTAGCAGCGTAGCAATTATAGCTTCTAACTTTCGTAGCGCTCCCTACGACATGCTTCGCACATATTTCGTAGCCTTACCTAACTGCCATTCATAAATGTATCTAAGTGAAATATAAAGTGAAGTAGTTTGTATATCAAGCACAAAAGTTGCTGAAAACTTCCTTTTGTTTGTATACATTGTATATAATAAACCATGTTGTTAAAATATCGTAACTTCAGTGAACAGTGAACCTTCCATTGTCTTGGTTCTAATAAAACATCAACAAACCGAACAAAGGCGTCTCTCCTGAAATTTAAAGCCTTCAGGCTAACTTCAGGGTTATATTGAATTATTAACACGTGGAAAACATCATTAACATAAAATACTTGAAATTTAAAGCAGTGACCGTGATAACTTATATTCTACTGAGAAGCATTAGCTTTCATAAATATTCAAGTACTATTTATGGCTAAAGATACATACATAAAGATATTCTAAGTCGGCTTTCATCATAATTTAAGTTTTGTTGATGTCACAGTGGATATAAAATAGAGAAATACGAGTTATACTAGAGTACTTTGACAATATACCGTTATAAAATGTTAATTGCCAAAAATGATGGCTTCTTCGTCCCAATAAAACATGTGCAATATTCACATTAGTAGCTGGTTATTGTTTGATCGTAAAACTTTAAATTACTCAGCGCATTTACTATCTCTGTCGTAAAAATATAATACACTAGCAGCGCCCCGCGGTTTTACCCGCGTTGTGTCCATTCCTGTGGGAATTTCAGGATGAAAAATACCCTATGTTACTCGTGGATAATGACGCTTTCGAATGGTGAAAGAATTTTTAAAAACGGTCCAGTAGTTTTTGAGCCTATTCATTACAACCAAACAAACAAAGTTTTCCTCTGTATAATATTAGTGTAGATATCTATCCTTATTTGCTGCTTCAGTGACAGTAGGTACAATTTGTAGTTTTTGAATAAATACATTTGGCATCAGAACGAAAAGCCTAAGCCAAACGACATATGGGATGGAATTAGTCCGGTTTTCAACGTTCAGGAAAGTTTTATGATGTCATAGAATAGTGTTAGACACGGTAGTAAATTAATTTAAACGTGAACTTTCGGTATGACATTCATGTGGCAATTATTTGCTGTTTTTCATATCAATCTAGTGAATTGATATCGCATATTTAACGAAACTAAAAACAAGATCATTTCATTCCAATGATGTAGTTTTAATTAGTTTAAGAACTGTAAGCTTTGACTATTTACAAGCAAAACTGCAGTAAATATATAGGTTAAGCAGTTTGACTGTAACACACAGATTTTGGCATTTTTACTTTGAAAAAGACGAAATCTCTATGCATTTGTCATTTCAACAAAGGAAGTACTTATGCGAATAATTCACATTCAGTAAATATTTACATTTCCGAGACCTTCGCCAAAGTATTTCGACTTTACGTAATAGCATACTATTTGCTATTTGCACTGAATATGTTGTACACTGTAAATTACTTGCATGTTTATTTAAATTGAGGTACTAGCGTGATTTGTAGACACAGCTTTGTCGTGCTTAAATAGGACGCCAAAACAAATAACTGTGACTGAATTGAGTTTTAAGAACATTTGTTTATGTACAGAAAATAAAAGCACCTCCCATTTTGTATTCTCTCCCTTCGGATCTTCGGGATAAGGAAAAAGTATCAACCTATATACCGCCATTCAATTTACATGTTTCCCTTCAAAAAAAAACCTCCCACAATACCTATATTATTCTAGCTTCAATTTTAGCGTACTCAATTTTAGTGGACACAGGCTCTTAACTGTAAGTCTACAGTTAAGAGCCTGTGTCCACTATACACACACATGGACACAGGCTCTTAACTGTAAGTCTACAGTTAAGAGCCTGTGTCCACTATAGCTACAACAGTTTATAGATAGACTTATTTCACGCAAACTGAACTGTCGTGTCAGACTAACAACAGCAGTCATAATAAATTATTTAGTCTAACACCCAAAACAGTCTGTGACCTACAAAAAGTCAGACGCCTTGTCCCTAGTGTATGCTTCTTCATATGTTTTCACAGACCTGAAGACTGTCTAGCTACAATCGTAACTATAATGAGCTCAGACTTTTACGATACCTGCTATTGTTAAATAAGTACCGTAATTTGAACAACGAGAAATGACTACAGTATTTTTCATTTACTCCGTTCATTTTCAACCTCTATTGTCCATTGTACGTTCCTCTCATTTTGTGAGCTTTATCTTTACTGTTGATTACAATGCCACTATTTTTGAGCGAATAAGAGAGAGATAAAGGGAGATTCAGAGTTCAAGGAAAGTTTAGCTGATGCGGGTGAACTTAAATAAGGAATCGGGGTAACCTAATTAATATACGTCTGTCAATGTTGACTTCCCTTTTTGTTCTGTCACTTTGACAGTTGTCAATTTGTTTTTTGGATATTATGTTTGAGTTAAGAATGTTCTGTCATTGAACTAAACTCCGCTTGCATTACAAAATTAGTTTAGATTAGATAATTTTCATGTTGTGGTCAATTCGATATTGTTTTTTCCAAAAGCTATCTCTGTTTGGCAAGCGTGGTGATAACGATTAATCCTCCTTACTGTACTGATATCTTAGATGATATATCACTGACTGTACTGATATCTTAGAGATATATCAGTGAGATGAGAGGCCTTTGTCCATTAGTGGGACATTACAGGCTAATATAATTACTTACTTACTCAAAACAAAACTCATTTAACTTTACCAATAAAAAAGCTAACCTAGTCAGTTGATTCTCTATTAAAATAACAATGACATAATGTCAATATGAACAAATTACGAACGGACAGGAATGTCACACTTAAAATAGTACGAACATATACTCCGAATAACTTTTCTTTAACCCTTTTATTTTCTTTTTGCTGATTGACTTTGAATAATTCTTCTTCTTCTCCATCGAGTGGATGGTCAACCTGACCAATCCTGGTGTCAGAGTTATCCAGCCACCAAAGGCCTCTGACATGGCTCATGTAACGACTACTATCCGTAGAAAGTAACCGGGACCTTAACCGGGCTTAACTTTGAATAATTTAACTTGACAAAGTTCAAACTATATCCATAATCATATTTAAGGCGTCATAATGATTCCCAAATATTTCTAGAAGACATATAAAAACCGTAGAAAGTAAGTAAAACATATTATTCCTTCCCAGGAGTCCAGGAAACTCATTGATCGTAATGTAATGAAACATTATTAAAGAAATGACTATTACAGAAAGTGTTTGTGGCGTTTTCCGGTAAGCACCTTTCTCAGCTCTATTATGGTGAGATGACAGCCGCTCTCTGCTCTCTGGGGCCGTTAGATCGTATGACATCGTATAACTGACAGTTTCGTTGGTAGCAATTCATTATCATAACCAGAGATTTTCCGAATAATATTAAAGCTAAACTAGAGAATAAATAAAATGCTGTAATTAGACAAACCAGAGGTTGCCTATAGAATAATATTGGGAAGATAGATTATGTTTTACGGTATTTGTTTATTTAAGAATAACCAGTGAAAATTAAATCAAACTTACAAATAACTCCTCCAGAAATTCCCACGGGAACTGGCACAACGAGGGAAAACCGCGGGGCGCTGCTAGTAAAACTTATTTATTAAATGGTACCTATTGATCTAGTTATATCTAATTCAAATTATAATTAATCGAAGGTAAGGTTAACCGAAACTTCGATTAATTATATCGACGAAAAGGCATATTAATTGTGACATATTAATTGTTTTTACTCAATCATTGAACAACTTAAGGTAATTAATTTACACCTCACAAGTTTCGAGTTTACATTTGATTCTAATTAAGATTTAAGATCAGAAGTTTAGTAATTCACGGCGAGACTTCTAATTAATTTCATTGATAAATTAATTATAGAAGGGTTAATCGATTTAGTTTCTTGGTGAATGAATGTTGAAGTGTTAACATATCTAGTGTTCTGAATTTGAACAGCTGAAGGGTTTCTTATTTTCCCTACTAGATGTACCCGCGCTTTCATCGCGATTTAACAAAAAAGTAGCCTAAGTTACTTCTTAGTACATCAGCTACCTGCCATAAGTCTCGTCAAAATCGGCCCCGCCATTTCAGAGGTTAGCCGGAACAAACAGACAAAAAATGTTTAAAAAAATATCTTGGTCTATGTATCTACCGCATACATATATTACAAAAAGGCGGTTATTTTAATATTAAAAACAGACACTCCAATTTTATTAATATGTATAGATGAATAGATATGGATACATATGTCGTTCAATAGTTGTAGGTGATATGATATTTTATAAAGAGATTTGGACTTGTCTACTCAAACAGTGATTGAGTTATAGTACAGTAATGGTAAAAAGGGTTCGACTACTTACGGTCTATATTCGTTTGTAATAAAAAAATATATCAATTTTTCCGATTGAGTTTATGCCATTTCATTATTATGGTCTTAAAAGGAATTAAGTTGAAAACTAACGAAGGTTTTCCTACCACGATTGTACATTTTGATCTCTACTTAATTCCAATTGCATTACACCCCACGCAAAAGTTCATTAACAACATACATTTCTGTAAATATAAAACCTGCTTTACACTAGTGTAGGCGTTCATTGAACATGCAACTGAATTTGCGTAGGAGACATTAAGCGAAAGACACATAGTGGGGGTGAGGGCCCGGAACAGGCAAGTGTGACACCTTTCATACAAGGAATAAAACGACACGCGGCCCGCAACCGGCTCGCACCCGCATTTTTTTATTTTTTTTTATTTAAACACAAAACGAATTACAATCATGAAAATACCACATAAAATAAGTCGTGTTACAGTACTAGATTATAATTCAAAACTATGTGCTAACATAAAGATACAATATATGTAAGTCAAACTGAGCGTGTGCGCCCTACTACATTGGCAAATCAAAATTTAATATAAAGTTTACAACAAAAATAAAAATATGTGTGTCTTGCGCCTTAATTGCTTAACATACCAACTAATTCTACGTATAACATTCGTTGTTCAGTAATTTGCTTGATTTAAATGCTTGAGTTGATTAATCTATTCACACGCGCTATACATTTCATAAGCTTTTCAGAATAAAGTGAAACTCGCGAAACCTTATTAATAATGAAAGTAACAAACACACCGTGTAAAGGATACATTTCAATAGGTTGTATATACTTTGTGTATATATAATAGTACATTATATACTGACCTTCAGCACTTTACAATATATTTAATTTATCTTTTTATATTTATATTTTTCACGTTGTTTGAACATTTTGTCGTACCTTGGTTTCAAGTCACAATAAACATTCATACAAACCTTTTATCTCTATGAGTATGCTGTTATATACACGCTCTACATATTAATGCCAAAATCCTTTTATCTTTTACTTTCGTATCCACAAGTAAAGTAGGTTCATCCCGGCTCAACGCTTTTGTTCCCGTTTGAAAAATAATCAGCGTCTCTAAGCATTGTTTTAAAAAAAATGTAACGTAAAAATTGTTCTTTAGTCTGTCCTCGGTCGAGGTCGAGCCTCTCTCGCCGCGCCTGACTCAGCATTATACATCGAAAACAATACTTCAGCCGAAACCTTTTGCTTGAAGATGCTCTCATGAAAGTTTGATTAAGCAATTCCCTGTCTGATTTGTTGCCAGTCAACCGTTTCACGGCTGTCGGTAAAGTGCACTCTTTATGTTCTGCGAAAGTCCATTTGCGTATTTATTGCCTTGAAATATGGAAACGAGGACCAAAAGTTCATTTAGTACCGCTGGCTTGCTACACCGCGGTCGGACCGAGGTGGGTTCGCATATTTTATTCAACAAAAGCTAACAACACTCTCCTTACATTCCTGTATTTTATAAAGGGTTAGTTCACGTTTAACTTGTTACAAAGTTAATTTGTTTCGCGTAAGGTATTGCATTAATTTTTTATAGGGTTTGTGGTTTTTTAAGAAAATGGTTGCGGAAAGGTTTATACAGGTACAAGGAAGAATGCCGATTGGTTTTAATAAATTCCAGTACAGTCGGCTTTCCGACAAAAGTTACTAAACGGACTTAGATTTATATAACAGTGAAAATATAAGATAGTTACTCAATCAAAAATACTTCCTGTAATACCATTACTTTACATGGTTCGGGATTGAGATCACCAACCTGCAGCAGGCAAGCGTGGTGATTATTCCTAATCCTTCTCACTGTACTGATCTTCAGTGAGATGAGAGGTTTTGCCCAGCAGTGGGACATTACAGGCTAATACTTTTACTTTTTATTATCATTAGTATACTCGTATTATGTTAAGCCACTGACTGAGACGAACTTGCTTATCATAATAAGCGCAAGACACACATCGGGCCGTTGCGGGCCAATGATAGTGCCCATCATTGGTCCGCAACGACCCGCTGCGGACCAACGTGACACCATTCATACTCGTACAAGGAATACAACGTCACTCGACTCGCACTCGGCCCGCACCCGCACGTATGTCTTGCGCTTTTGTTTGCACAATTCTTTCTCAGCATCAAAGTACGCTAATTATAAAGTAAAAACCACAATTCTCTTTGAAACTAAGTGAACGCGTGCTTTTGGTCGCGTGTAATTAGTTAAGCTAATTACAGAATGTCCCTGATATCGGATTATCAAATCTACACGAGAGGCGACCGTCCGTCACATGTTACCGAATAAATTAAATCTTTTGAGTATACAAAGTTTGTATGTAACTTCTGAAAACCGCTTTGCAAATTACAATTTACATAATTTGGAATATTACCTAATTCGGAGTATTTGTTTTTCAGTTATACATTTTAAATTAAGTTCGCTTCAACTTTTAACGATTAATTTAAATCTTTATAGCTTTGTGTATTTACGCTGATTATATGTATTTTGTTAAAGGACAATGGGCAAAGTGGACCCCAGTGAGAATGACAATTACATCAAACAAAAGGCGATATTTTATACACATGTATTTACACGCACATTCATAATCTGGAAGCCACTTGTCTGAATTCCCTGTGTGTTCACTGATCAGAGATATCCGGTTTTGAAATATTGATTTTGTGGTTAATCGTGGAATTTATTTCTCAGCTATTTATGAGTATAAATCGATTTTGATATTAATTTCTTTATAGACAAAGATTCAGAACTTCCAGATTCATTTCCATGCTCTATACAAATTTGCCCTTTATCCTTTTACACATTTTTTTAGAATACACTAACTCGTGTGTAAACTCGCCCAATCTAAACTACGCCTTTTAATGTTAGTCATTAGTTTTACGTAGAAGTTAATTGAAGAAAAATCTGCTATTACATCTATGAACATGGATTTTATGAAGAACGGTATTCATATTTTGATAACCCAATCGATATTATTGGTTTTGTTGAATTATTATTTTTCCATCCGAGAAGTAACGTCAAAAAACACAAAACATTTATTCATATTATTTTAACCAATAATTAGGTATATTTTGTATCATTTATCTTATCATTTATATCATGATATAATTTCCTTCTATTCCAAGTTTATTTATAAAACGGAACGTTGTATTGTTTGTCTGATATAAAACGCTTGGAATGACTCAAACGGCGTGTGTTTTTATTGTTTGTTAGAAATATTTTATTGAATAACTTTTTGTTTGTCAAATGTTGATGAAAATACAGTAATTTAGAAGTTTAATATTTTCTACTAGAACAACTTAATGCTTTGTGAGAATTGATATATGTATGGACGTATGTTTGATGCTGTTTATGAGGATGGATGATTGATGATATGATTGTTGCTCTTTCACAAATCAAACTACTGGACGGATTTGGATAAAACTTTACAGTAATATAGGATATACATCAGAATAACACATGGAATACATTTTATCCCGAAATTCCCGTGGGAACCGATACAACGCGGGTAACACCGCGGGGTGCTGCTACGAGTAGTAATGAAATACATACCATAATCTCTAAATTCAATGTGTACTTATCAAATCTAGACTAGCCGTGGAAGATGTAGCAAGTGGGATGAGTTTGCTAAAGCTCAATGCACACATGTGCAGTGCATCGGGCCCATCTGATGCCTCACATTCTGTGTGTCTAGCGCTTAAATCCTACTTACTTTATTTAGTTTGACGTTTTTGTCCTGCACGTTCTTATAGTTTAGAGTTGGCCTCTAAAATTATTGGTTTTCATTACAATTTCATAATTCCCGAGTCACATAAAACTAAAACTAATTAAAATCTTTAAACAACAGGATTCCTTTCATAAACTAAAACATTTCTAATTACCTATTGATGTCTCTTCTAAACTATCTGCGTGGGTGTTGTGAGTTATCCAAAAATATGTATATGTCGGAGCGTGGCATCAGTGCCGCCACACCAGATAGCGGATTATAACGTCACTACATTATTTTTAGTCTGTAGAAGTTTAAGAGTAGTTTGTAAATTCAGTTGACTGATGGAATCGGTAGTGTTGTTATTCCGCGACGTGAGTTCTACCTTCGTGGTGTAGTCTGTGGTATGAGAATAGACTATGTTAAGTCTGTGGTGTTACGCACTGTGACAGATGACAGTTGTTCGATAGAGGGATGTGAGCTGGTTTGGTAGTCTGTGGCAGTGAGTGAGTGGGGGAGTCTATGATAAGTAAAGATGGCGGACATTAGAGGTGATGGGACGAATGGAGATGGTTGGATGGCGATTACATTGGAACGTAGATTGGAGGAAGGATGGGTTGACGACATCACGATCGTATTGTGAATCGAGTATAGGATTAGGAAAAGATTCTATGGCGTGGACAGGACGACTATGGGGTGTAGGGAGGTCGTTTAGGTTCCATCAATTAATTGAATCTAGACGTATCCTAACTGTAATGTGTAATCCATGATGATCGTGTGTAAAATACAAGCAATGTCATTGTAATGAAGTCCTGTGAGTTATTATTTCAAGATCAAGACCTAGAAATCCTAAGATGTTGGATTGACAGTATAATGCTCGTGCTTATCCTGATGTGACATGTCCCCAATATCAAAAGTGGGGTAAATATCGCTGTTCCCCGACATCAAAAGTGGGATGATTATCGAAGGTGTCGCCGACATCAGAAGTGGGATCAAGATCGCTATTGCCCACCGTGCATCTAGCAGAGAATGATAAAGATCGCTATTGCCCACTGAGCCTGGATTGCCCACTGTGCTGAATATCATATCGCCATGGATTGTGTTCAAGATCAACCACGGAGCTAGGTTTATGATAAGATGAAAGAATATTGAGAGCTGCAAGCTGAGCTCGTTAGTGCATATTATCGACGACAACGGCGACGACGACGAGATTGAAATTCATGTACCTTCCCCTGGATTATGAAGCTCGTAGTATTCGGAGATATGTCTGAATCATCATCCCGCCAAAAGCGCTACTGTCATGCGCTTTACGTAATGTTTATTTTGCAATTGGTTATAAAACTTGGAATGTTCTGTGAGTATAGTTAGTTAGTTTTCCACTCTATTGTGGAGTTAAGAAGGTAATTATGAGCTTCCGAAAGAGTCAAGTGTAATCTTGTACGTAATGTGATATGTTCTAATATGTTTTCTTATTTTCATGTTGGTGCAATGCTGGTAATTATTGTGAGCATTGACAAACCTCGTTCAGGGTAGAACGTGGTTCTCTTCTCAATCCTGTTACCTGAGGAATATGAGGGATTGCGGTATTCCGAATTATTCAAGAATCTATCACGACGAATTCACATTGGATGTTAAATTGGTGATGTATTGCGGTAATGTTTGACATGAATTGGCGTATTGAAGTATCTTAGTTGGGAAATATCCGGTGAGCTATTTTGTGATATTTGAGTCAGTTAACATTGAGAGTTTTGTAGTGAATCTTCGTACCACTTGATAAAGTAGAAAGCTTATTGAAAGTATTCTGGATGTTTATCCCGTTGTAAAATATGAGAGTATGAGTAAGGGTTTCTATGTGACTATGTGACTTATTGAGTTCAATGTTCGAACTCGGCGATGATCGTGGTCTGGATTGACCGTACTGTGGAGTGGTCTGCTGAGACCGTGTGTTGTTGAGCAATGTGATTGCTCGTCGGCTGGTTGCCGTGACTAGACGTGACTAGACAAGCTTACTGTTACTTACTCATGGCTCATATTGTAATGTGCATTTGAGATAAATAGTCTATTGAAGTTAAAGTTGAAAATTACGTGGTACCTAGTATTCATGTGTTACATAGCATTGATGATTCCCGATTGATAATAATTGTAATTAACTTTTGATTGAAATCAAGAATTTTAAGGAAGAACAAGCTTCTTAATAGTCAGGTTGACCGAGCGAGTGCAAATTACTGTGGCCGCGAGGTTTAGAGGAAAACGAGTACACAATATTGTGTCATTGACCGGTCTAGGAAAATGCCTGAAGGGCAAGTACCCATTGTTAGTGATTCTGAGCCTTGTGAGGATGAACTGTAGTCACTTTTGACTGTGTGGTAACTAGTTATGCGTGTCCTCTTGAGTCTGGGTGGTCACGGGGATGATCACGGGTGGTCACTGGGATGACCACAGGAGCGGCTGATCACAGGGATGATCAGGGCTAGGCGTGATCACTGGGATGATCACGGGAGTGGCTGATCACAGGGATGATCAGGGCTATGGGTGATCACTGGGATGATCACGGGAGTGACTGATCACAGGGATGATCAGGGCTATGGGTGATCACTGGGATGATCACGGGAGTGACTGATCACAGGGATGATCAAGGTCATGGGTGATCACTGGGATGATCACGAGAGTGACTGATCACAGGGATGATCAGGGTCATGGGTGATCACTGGGATGATCACGAGAGTGACTGATCACAGGGATGATCAGGTCATGGGTGATCACTGGGATGATCACGGCCAGTCACAGGGATGACTGCGTATTAGGGCTACGGGGATAGCCGGACAATAGAGACACACACACTTGACTTTTACTTTGATTTGAGATTAATTTGATTTTTAATGGGTACTTGCGCCTGACGATGTTCTAGTTCTAATGTTTAGATAAGCAATGTGATTAGGAATATTGAGATAGTTAAATTTGTTCATTGGAAAAGAATAATAGTTTGAGCTTTACTAAGTCTTTCGTTGAAGTAGTTAATTAGGTCAGGAGTGACCGAACGATGGTGATCGGTACACGTTGAAAGCTTTGAACTCTAAACGTACTTACAAGTATGCACACGATAGATTACGAAAGATGCCAGTAAGTCATGTACCAGTCGAAGTTGATGTTAATAGTGATCCTGATGAGGATAAGTAAACTTGTTTTGGTGGAAACTCGAGTAAGGGCTCCATCGGCCGTATTGTGTTGGACCGTACCAGAGGTTGTCGTGTAGCCGTAGCTCAGTAGAAATCGGTGTCTACATTGTAGTCCGTGAGTACGCGGTAGCAGGCAACTCTGGCGGAGGTCGGGTTCTGGAGGAACCATTGAGTCCAGGAGTAGACTCGGCGGCTGTGAGAGCAATTGCGATTGCTGGACGGCTCGAGAGCCGTGGTGATAGAGGGGCTTACTAGAGTGAAGTTTCGATTTGTGTGGTTAATTAAATTGTGTTAATTTGTTGTTACAAGCGATAGTGGTACATGGCTCTGGTTGATATTTTTTTACATGGCTCTGGTTGATATTGATCGTGTTAGTAAGATGCCTGTGGGGCAGGTAACAGCTGACTCAGACGAAGGTGGAGACAGTGAGGTTGATTAAGTTGTTGATTGTTACTGGGTTTTATGTCAGGGGGTCAGTCTGAGACCGCACCAGAGTGCCGTAGCTGTAGCCCGTTAGAAATCGGCGTCTACTACTTGTAGTAGTCCGTGGGTAGGCAGTAGGCGGTAGCTCTGGGTAGTGTGGTCGGGTCTTGCCTGGTAGCGAAGACCGTAGAGTCATGGGACGACTCGGCATTCCGAAATGGAAGTGCATAAAGGGCAAATGCGTTTGCTAAATCTTGTGTTGTGACCACGAATAAGGCTCAGTAGTAAATCAATTGTGTTTAAATTGTTGGTTGTGTGTGAATAATGAACCAGAGTCTGTCACTGTTACTGGCCCCAGGGTTTTGGTAGATGAAACGTTATCATAATTTACTTTGTGATTTCTTACGCTATTTGATCATATTGTTAATCTGAATTTGAGTTGTTAGTAATCATAGTTAGTAATTTAAAAGAAAAACTATACAGTTACAAAGTTTCTTTATTTGAGCTGTTTGTAGAAATATGATTGGTCAGAAGTGGCCGAGGCGAACAAATACTCTCGTTGGTTATTTCTGTGCAGGTTAGCCAACACACGAGGACGTGTGCTAGCAGGATGGCCGTGTCGGAGCGTGGCATCAGTGGCGCCACACCAGATAGCGGATTATAACGTCACTACATTATTTTTAGTCTGTAGAAGTTTAAGAGTAGTTTGTAAATTCAGTTGACTGATGGAATCGGTAGTGTTGTTATTCCGCGACGTGAGTTCTACCTTCGTGGTGTAGTCTGTGGTATGAGAATAGACTATGTTAAGTCTGTGGTGTTACGCACTGTGACAGATGACAGTTGTTCGATAGAGGGATGTGAGCTGGTTTGGTAGTCTGTGGCAGTGAGTGAGTGGGGGAGTCTATGATAAGTAAAGATGGCGGACATTAGAGGTGATGGGACGAATGGAGATGGTTGGATGGCGATTACATTGGAACGTAGATTGGAGGAAGGATGGGTTGACGACATCACGATCGTATTGCGAATCGAGTATAGGATTAGGAAAAGATTCTATGGCGTGGACAGGACGACTATGGGGTGTAGGGAGGTCGTTTAGGTTCCATCAATTAATTGAATCTAGACGTATCCTAACTGTAATGTGTAATCCATGATGATCGTGTGTAAAATACAAGCAATGTCATTGTAATGAAGTCCTGTGAGTTATTATTTCAAGATCAAGACCTAGAAATCCTAAGATGTTGGATTGACAGTATAATGCTCGTGCTTATCCTGATGTGACATGTCCCCAATATCAAAAGTGGGGTAAATATCGCTGTTCCCCGACATCAAAAGTGGGATGATTATCGAGGTTACCCCGACATATAAAACATGGGAATCGAATGAACAATATGGTCTGTATGTATTACGAGGGGGCATGTATTGCCTTTAAGCGTTATATGTGTGGGTTCTTTCGTGGGCGTAGATCCGTACTGTGTTTGTACAACGACTAGCAGAGCCCCGCGGCTTTGCCCGCGTTGAGCCCGTTCTCGTAAGAATTTTCGAAAATCCTTTCTTAGTGTGCACTTACGTCACTTGAAGAGTTGTTTGTTTGTATAGAGCGAGTTGGCGAGTTAAGTAGCGAGTGAGCGAGTAATTTAACACGTGTGACGCTTGTGATGTTTGATATTTTATAACTATGTAGTTGTATAATGCTTTGATATTTTGTCACCAGCAGCGCTCCGTGGATTTACCCGCGTTGTGCCCGTTCCCATGGGGACTTCGGGATAAAATATACATCCTTTTCTTTAAATGTGGCTATGCATTACAAAAATAATTATTCAAATCAGATTGGTAGTTTCTTGGTTATATATAAGTAAATAGTATAAATTTAAGGCGATAGTCTGTGATAGGACCCTCCTTTTTTGCCCATTGCAACAAACCGCACTTATTACGTATGTACAAATAACACATAATTACGTGAAGAATCTGCTGCACACACACTTTTTCCTAACTGCAATACAACACGCGATTCTCTTAAATATTTCTGACCATATTTCTTGAAACGTTTAAAAGTGTTCTGAAAGGTGTCAACTCCTCGAAGCAGTAACATCAAGACAAATATTTGAAGTGCCAACAAATTATTAACTTTGAGACAACAAAAGCCATTACTTAGACTCAGAAGAGCAAACACTTCAATACTATTGTAAGAACTCTGACATCGTTAGGAATGTTTTACAAGAAAAGTATTTAATAACTGTCGTAATATTCTAATAGTGATGAGACAAATGGTTCTTGTGAAGATATGCGTCAGTCTGAGAGCGTTAAATAGACTACAAAAACGTTTTCACAGTACATACATCAACAACAATGTGAGACAGTAAGTCAAGTTCAAAGTCAAATATTTCTATTCAGTTGTGGCCCCAAAGACGCTCTTTTCAACGTATCACTAATTCGGAAAAACAACAGCAGAGAAGAATAGTAAAAAAGTAAAAACATTAAATCGCGTAAGTTTGTGGCCAATTTTGGTGTCTAGAGTTTTTGAACTCCCTACAGGCAGTAAAGTATAAGAATGTTAATTTTATTCCATTTCAATAACATCAGGGTATCATATTATAATAATGCTAGTTCTAAGCTAGCAGATCTTATGCATTATTCGGAGCTATAGATTTCGGTGATCTCATCAAAAATGTAATATCTTTCTTTCAAAGCATTTCTAAGTACTCAAACTTTCTTCAATTTTGTTGAAGTGGGTAACCTCTTAGTTTCGTATTAAAGTATCTTGAAAAACTTTTACGACCTCACTGCGAAACTAAGTTATTAAAACTCGCCTTAACTTTACTTTACATGTAGGTTAGAAGCCAACCTAGGTAAGTTTTTGAGTTTTACAAACCGCCTAAAGTTCAATTGTGGGTTTATGGGGAGTTGCACACGCATTCGTAATTTAATTTAGCGCCTAAAAACGTTGAGCAACAAATGATGTTCGTTTTAAATAGTCTTCTATTTCAAACGTACGTAAGTACAATTTTGAATTTTGTTGCTTTTGTCTCTTGAAGATAAGATAGGTGTCAATTATATATTCATACTAGCTGCACCCCGCGGTTTCACCTGCGTTGTACCCGTTCCCGCGGGAATTTCGGGATGAAAAATAAATGTTGTCCGATTCTCAGGCCTACCCGATATGTACACAAAATTTCATGAGAATCGGTCAAGCCGTTTCAGAGGAGTTCAACCACGGTACCCGTTCCCGCGGGAATTTCGGGATGAAAAATAGATGTTGGCCGATTCTCAGACTTACTCAATATGCTCACAAAATTTCATGAGAATCGGTCGAGCCGTTTCGGAGGAGTACGGGAACGAACACTGTGGCACGAGAATTTTATATATAAGAAGATTAAGAAACGTGGTGTAACTAAAACACTGTTATACCGTGTTTTGTCTCTTTTGCTCTTCGGAAAATTGCATATGTCAGAAAGTGACAAACCACTTGATAGCTAAACTGTTCTGAAAAGGCGTTTATTAAAGTGGCCCTAATTTGTGTATGTATGTAATAATATCAGATGGTTAGATTTCATTTTACGATTTTAGGCCTTAGTTTGGGTCTAATTAACCGTGTGTGAATTGGTGCTAAAAATATGTATTTCATCTATACTAATATTATAAAGAGGTAAAATTTGTAAGTTAGTTTGTATGTTTGAGGTAATCTCAGGAATTATCAGTCCGATTTCAATAATTCTTTTTGTAATTGATAGCCACATTTAACGGGAAGGTTATAGGCTATTTTTCATCCCATAATTCCCACGGAAACGGGTGAAACGCGGGTAAAACCGCGGGGCGCTGCTAGTTATTTATATTGACACACCTTAATGTTAGATTTATTACCCTTTAGTCGACTACTGTTTCATAGTAACTTGACTGAAAATTGCCACGTTCAACAAGTAGTGCTCACAAACGAAACATGTTTTGAGTTTGTTTTAGGTTGGGTGAACATTTAGCTTTGAATTTCATAGCTAGCGTTAAATGCATTGCGCTTAATTTAGGTCCATTTTATTCAAAGTACCAGCTTTATTTATCTTTTTCTATTCATATTTAACATTTAATTACAATAGAACACATAGTAGTAAACCCAAATAATTTGTGATAGCATGCGAGTTGAAAAAGTACTTGTCGTGTGTTTCGTTCATTCATACTACGAGATTGTATTAAAAAGTATAAAAACTAGTGAGTACTTATTTGTTACAAAACACTAAACTTCAAAGGAAATAAAATTCATACTCTTGTTATTTTACGCGTACAAATTAATTACAAAGATTTTATCACTATACGACTTATCAAATAATATTATCAACATGAAAGGTCAGAATGGAAAAAAACTTTTTATAAACACATGAAATATTTTAATTGTGAGCACGAAATAAAGTAAGTCAAATTAATCTACAGATTTTTAAGGTTGTAGAGTAACTAATAGGATTATTTTCTTTTAATTAAATCCAATTGCTTTTGTTGCTTTCAAATATGATCAACTATCATTTGTTTTTATATTAAACTAGCTGTGCCCCGCGGTTTCACCCGCAGCGGCCCCGTTCCCGTGGGAATTTTGATTTTTATTCCCTATAAACCTCACGGAGCCCGAGACCTTTCCAACGAATGCAAAACCGTGGAAATCGGTCCAGCCATTCACGCGTGATGCCGCGACCAAGGAAAACGGGTTTCATTTTTATATATATAGATCAAGATGTTTACATACAAAGGTGAGATATTCGATTTCTAGATGCTCGCTGCATGTAATATGCGGTGACAATCGAGTTTAAAGAATAAGGTAGTCGGCTGCATTCGGCGAACGACTGCAGCTGGCAATTAGTTAGATATTGGGTTATGTTATTCAATCTTGTGTGAAGTTACCTTATGCGACCGAACTTTGAAACACAATTAACGACCACATTTTCGCGAATTTATTTGACATTTTGAGAATTATATGTAGTTTAGTGTGAGGTATGTATATTTCATTTGTTATGATAAGTCTATCTTATATTTTAATTAGGTATATTTTGTTTGTTATAAGTAAATGCCCTATATTTTAATTTTACACACTGTCATGGTTCTAAAACGTGGTTAAAATCTAAGGTTCCTCTTATGATCTACTATTTCAATGCCATTGTTATGGAAAACAAATATCCCTGTAATTTGAAACTGCAGAGGTTGTTGACGGAAATCTGTTGATAGAGAGGTCAAACCAAATCTATAGACACAAGTAAAAGTCGTTTAAGATTTCCTCAAAACAATTAGTCACACAAATAACTCAGTTAACTTACAGAAAATTTTTGGAAAATATTTTGGTGACCTTTACTTCACGGACTTTACGAATTATGTTAACTTTCCTCTGATTTACTTAAAAGACTTAAGTAAATATTTTTAAAAGTTATCCGGTTTTGATTGGGCCAAAGTTTTCACAATTTTCGAGGCAAGTTTAAAGGTCGATTCGGTTAAGGAGCACAAACAATTTTGATGTTTTTTGTTTTTGGACCGATGGAGGAGATTGGAAAACAAAAACATTGAGCCGGGATTGAAGTATCGGAAACGAGATCCCAGCTTCAAGTATACAGAGTACTTGGTATTTGGTGATTTAAGGACTTACGCCTAAGTACGTGTAAGTTTCAAATAAAGGAAGACAAACTAAAAAGGTGTGTCCGGCTTGGTCAGACCAACGCATGGCCATGGCCGCCGCAGTCGGTTTTGACTTCTCGCTGCGGGCCGTAGTTCACTCTATGGTCCAAAGTGAGGAGTCCTGGACCGCGGTGGCCACCGTCTGCGAGAGCGTGCTCATGCAGAAGGAGGCGGCAGAGCGCGAGCGTGAGGCGGTCTCCGACTGCCCCATGCGCCGCCGCCGAGGAGGCCGGCGTAGTCCTTAGTTGAGGCTGCGGTGGCCCCCGGGGTGCGGGTGTGCCACTGCGAAAAGGCCTCGAGGTGGCGCGCGCGCGGTGTCTTCCGCGCGCCACTTGACGAAAGACCGGGGGGTGTTAACCCCTAACACCCCCCGAGGAGGGGGCCCCCACCCCAGGGGGCCCGGCTCTGTCGGGTTCGGTGGTTGAATCTCCGTTTCCCACGTTCCCGACACTAAGCGCACTGAAGACACAGCAGTGGTTTTAGTGGGTAGTCACTGCGGTAGGTGCGATGAGCCCCGGCAGCGGGGGGAGCTTGCCTACCGGGTTGAGCCCCACATACATAAGATACTTAAGTTACGCCACGAGCGTAAAAGATACTTAAGTTACGCCACGAGCGTAAAAGATACTCAAGTTGCGCCACGAGCGTAAAAGATACTTAAGTTACGCCACGAGCGTAAAAGATACTTAAGTTACGCCACGAACGTAAAAGTTGCGTAAGTCCAAAAATAACATTACACGTGCTCAAAATAAGATCATACATAACAAAGTGCCCAAATTAAGAGTAACAACGTCCTTCGCGATGAAAAGTGATTATTTTTTAATAGGTTAAATATTTTATGAGAGCGGTATAAGCTCGAGATGTGTCGACATCTAGCTCGTTTCGTCCCACGCACGTTTTCGTATTAATTAATTTTTACGGTTTCCATTTTTCAAAAGTTCTTTGTTTTTAACAAAAACGTCGGAAAATTGGGGAAAATATCTCTCTTTGATTATGAACAGGATTTATAAAATATTTTTCACGAGAATAAAAGTAAACCTATTCAATTTCTGGTTTAAGATTCAATCATTTTTTGCCGCGAAAAAGTTATTCAACAACCGTAGATACTAGAGGTTTAATCATGTTTGTGATTTACTTTTTAAGAATAGCTCAAGTTTTAAATCTCGAACTTTCATTTCCCCACATCGTTTTCACTGTCTTTCATAGAATGGATGGATGGTATGTATGTATGTTTGTTACCCTGTCACGAAAAAAGTACTAGATGGATTTGGATGAAAGTTTACTTAGTAATATGGGTTATACATCAGAATAAAACATGGGATACATTTTATCTCAAAATTCCCGCGGGAACGGGTACAACGCGGACAACATCGTGGGGCGCGGCTGGTACTTTATAATTCAATGCGTCAATCAATTTAATAACAGTTAAACCCTGCACTGATTAATTTTTAATCACATGACTTATATTTCAAGTTTAAACGCCCGTTTCAGTGATTTCGAATCAAAATCATTTAACCCATCTAAGAGTTAAAAACCACAGATAAACACGTTCACACTTCAAACGCAAGACTCTTTCTCTTTCGTATCCAGAGTAAAAATGCATAATATCCAGAAAATAAAAGCGAGTACCAAATGACTGTTATTACCCCACGATAGCCAATTAAAATGTTCACGGTGAATGAACCCAGTATTCGTTAAAATTTGCTACACTTTACCGTTAATTTTATAAAAATTACTCTTGCCATCCAATTAACGCATATTGGTACTCAATTGTTCACCATATTTTCAGTTCATTTATCTTCATGGGTAAAAAAAATATTGTTTGGTGATATATGTATACTTACATAATTACTTGCTGCCAATTATTACCTACTTATAAGGATCTGCCAATCAATTAAGTCGACACTTAAGTACTTCACGTAATGTGTCATACATTACGGGCGGATTGCACAAGCATTCTTAGCCCCAATTTAAATTCATAATTGATACTTCAAAATTGATTCACTAAAACCGAGTTTAGTTGATCGTGGTTCAAGATAAAAAATGGTGAATTTGGACCTTAAATATATTGAATAAATAAATGACGTTTGTTTAAAAAAGTGCGTTCTATTTCGTGCAATATAAAGAACAAATTTGAACGAAATGCTTTTGTTACTTAAACATTATTACGGACTAATCTTCCATCAACAGTTGTGTATTGTTGATCGAAGGTACTAATACCCACGGTTTCACCCGCGTTGTGCCCGTTCCCGTAGGAATTTCGAGATGAAAAATAACTTATAGCCTTCCTCGATAAATGGACTATCCAACACTGAAAGGATGTTTCAAATCGGACCAGTAGTTCCTGAGATTAGCGCGTTCAAACAAACAAATAAACTGCAGCTTTATAATATTAGTATAAATTTTGGGGGGAAAAATGTAACAGAAGTTAGTATGCCGAATATAAATAGAAAATATTTAAAGGAAAATAAGCCTTAACTTTTTTCCATAATTAATTCAAAAAATGTCACCGAGCTTTTAACAAAACATTGACTTTTAATGAGTTTAAAAGCTTGTTTCGTTTGCCACTTATTAGGTTATTGGGTTTACATTAACTTAACGCAAATTAAAACTTTCTACTGCGAATCTGAATTTGTATGTAATTAACCATATTTGTTAACATAATGACTAATGTCTAAAATGTTTGTTAAATGGATTTAAATCCACTTGTAGACTTGTTTAATTACTTGTGTTTTTCATAGTGGAAATAACATCAAAAAGCCTGTTAATCTATATAAAGAAAGTCGTGTTAGTTACTTAACATATGTATCTTTACCAATCGAACAAGTCCTTCTTCTTCTTCTTCTTCATCGAGTGGATGGTCACCCCGACCAATCCTGGTGTCAGAGTTATTGAGCCGCCAAAGGCCTCTGACATGGCTCATGTAACGACCACTATCCGTAGAAAGTAACCGGGACCGACGGATTATCGTGCCCTCCGAAGCACGGAATCATCTTACTTTTCGGGCAATCAGGTGATTCAGCCTGCAATCTTCTTCTTCTTATCGAGTGGATGGTCAACCTGACCAATCCTGGTGTCAGAGTTATTGAGCCGCCAAAGGCCTCTGACATGGCTCATGTAACGACTACTATCCGTAGAAAGTAACCGGGACCGACGGCTTAACGTGCCCTCCGAAGCACGGAATCATCTTACTTTTCGGGCAATCAGGTGATTCAGCCTGCAATGCCCTAACCAAACTGAGGGTAGTCTCACAAAGAGATTTTTGCGAGATATTGTCCCGACCGGGAATCGAACCCGGAACCTCCGGATCGTGAGCCGAGCGCTCAAACCATAAGACCACGAAGGCCACGGAGAACAAGTCCATATATCTTTATTACAATATCTACTAATCTCTTCTTCTTCTTCTCTTCTCTTGAGAAGAAGAAGATCTTTACTAATAGTGTAGTGGAGTAACTTCTAGTGGAGTACAACTTCAGTAAACAAACATATTTAAAAAATATACTAGAAAATGAAGTAAAAATAATATCCAACGCTTCCCGGAGCAGTTTTCTACACAAAATGAAAATAACGACTAACGCACTGACTTGTTTTCTAACACAAACTGAGATATCTTTAGATGAAGGTTTCTCGGGACTTTGATATACATAAAGCACTTAAATAGGACGAAGCATATTTACTCAGCGATGCATTACAGCCTTATACATAGCTATATATATAGCATAACATCCTTGTTAAATAAAGTGTGATTTTTCATAAATATTCATAAGTGTGTCAGTTTTAGTAGGAATAGAAGCAAATTGTTTATAATTTATTTTGTTTGTTCCAGGTAAATAGTGGTGTTTTGATATGTGGCTGTGATTTAAAGGTACAAAATATTATTATACTTGTAGTAACGGTAAGATTTCTGTAAAAGATTAACACTCAGGTATGCAGGAATTCGAACTTACCTATTGGGATGACTTATTCAAATATTCGCCCTTAAATTCAGGCAACTTTGAATACTAGCTTTGAAGATACTTACACTACATATTTGCGCATCTGTAGGTAAAATTAACATTCTACTTATGAATATTATAAAGGCGAAAGTTTGTTTGTTACTCTTTCACGAAAATAACTACTGGACGCATTTGGATGAAACTTTACAGTACTATAATACTACATTAGACATGGGATACATTTTATCCCGAAATTCCCGCGAGAACGCGTAACACCACGGAGCGCAGCTAGTACTTAATATATAGAAATTACCGACACCGAATTATAGGTAGCTAGTTTACGGTGATTGGTAATATCTTTGCCAGCATTGTGGGACAGACGACAGTATACGTTAACAAGAACGTTAAAAAAGTATCTGCCGGTAATATCTTACCATTGGACCTGAAAACTTACTGACAATGTATAATATAAAAATGAATCACTGAATCTGTTGCTAAGCGCATAACTTCAGAACGACTGCACCAAATTGGATGATTCTTTTTTTAATGTGTTCCTTATTGTCAGGACAAGCTTTTTATATAAGAAAAATAAAGAATAAAAATCTTCAAATTCCCACGGGAACGGGGGCGCTGCGGGTGAAACCGGGGGGTAAAATAAATAAAATACCAGTAACATAAATACGAAATAAATATCGGCAAGATAATAATTACATGAGTAAGATAATAAACAAAATAAATATCAGTACACCGAACTAACATCAATAAATAATACAAAACAAACAAGAAATACCAATAAAGAACATTGATAATGAACTGCGTTCTTTTTTCTGTCTAACGAGTTGCTCGGTCTGCATCAATAAGTCCTGCTACATCACTAGCCAGACAAATTAAATGCATTTCTTTTGAGACAGCTTACAAAGTGAAAAAGACACGATAATTAATATTAATTGGCTGGATGAATACGTGTTGAAGCGAGCGCAGACTCTATACTCTATTCACAGTCTTAAAATTGACTGTGACTTATGCTGTAGGCGGTACACCAAAGATAATTAGACGAATCACAGATTTACTTTTGGAAAGACTAACTTTTTCTGTCGCACTCAAAGACTTCATTAAATCGACTAACGAATAGACGTAATTTTCCACACATTATACGTCAAAATCATTCGTTAAATCTCTACTAAGGCATACGAGCATACGTCCCATGAAATACGAATATTAAAAACAATAAATTTTCTAACGCTCGTACTCAGAGTCCTCGAATACATCCTTAGTATAGATTTAATGGCTGTTTTGATCTGAAATGTATGAAAAAATACGTTATTTAGTTAAGTTTCGATTTAATGGACGTCTCTGAGTGAGTCAGTTAGACTTTTAAATAGGTTTTCATATATCTTTACTATGTCTGCGGTCAACCTTCAGCACAACACAACAAAATGTCATGTGTAAATGAAATATTAATTTAACTTTAAAAACAGAACCACAAACTAGGTGTTCGCTACAGAGTTAGTTTAAATATGGAATTATGCGTTTCATCCCAAAAATTTGTACTCCAGGACAAAGTTTGACATGTTCATAGTTATAGGTTTGTGACAAAAAATGGCGGTAAAAGAGCTTCACTCTATCTTTTATTACGAGAGTTAATTTATGGTCTAATGAGGTTGATTATACAGCCGAAGGCGATTTCTTCTTCTGAAGAAAGAGATTTAGTGATTTCATACAATTCTTACCTATCACTGAACCCTTTTCCTCTATGGAAGAAATTGTCTGTGGTTGAAAGTATAGTCATGATGGCTTGAATTTTAACTCTGGCACGAAAAAGAATATTTTGAATAAAGAACACTGTAGAACATTATCATGTTTGAACTAGAGTCATCACGCTCAACTTGAATAAAAGAAACATAAAAGCTTAATAAACTGACAAGAGTAAACTCAGTTCTGAGTTGCAATATACCCCTATATTATTAGTTTAACATCAACAAGTTGATATCTAGATCATAAAGAAGCCTTGTTACGTCGTATTACGTTTTTACAGCCCGACCCGCGGTGTAAACGCGTGTACTTTAGAGCTTTCAGGAAATAACGTATTTACTCCTCATGTATCGACACAAACCCAATAATGGTTTGGTAAATGGTTGATAATATAAACAATAAACAAAAAGTGTAATGTTGCACTGCAAGGAAAAACACATTGAATATATCAGCGAAGAAATTTCAGTAGAATTAAAGTTAGGTGTAAACATTACATACAAAAGTAAATATATGAAGAGTATCGCTCGTACTCAGAAACGTCAAATGCTTCCCTAGTAGAGATTTAAAGAGTGGTTTTGACATGTAATATATGAAAAATTACGTCTTAATTAGTTAAGTGTTGATTTAATGGACGTTCGAGTGTGGCAGTCATTATGTCTTATATATTTGTTTACGATTCACTTTTCAACCATGGCTCGGATTTGAGATCACAAACCCGCTTTGGGCAAGCGTGGTGATTACGCCTAATCTTCCTCAATCTACTACTTATCTTCAGTGATAACGCCTTTGCCCAGAAGTGGAATTTTACAGGCTTAGTCTACTTACTTATATGTGCTTCATATGTGACCTTAGCCCAACGCTACATTACAAGCTTACTTTACTTAATTACTTATATTTGCTTCATCTATATTAATATTATAAAGAGGTAAATTTTGTATGTTTGTTTGTTTGTATGTTCGAGGTAATCTCAGGAATTATCAGTCCGATTTGAATAATTCTTTTTGTAATAGATAGCAACATTCAACGAAATGGTTATAGGCTATTTTTTATTCTAAAATTCCCACGGGAACGGGTACAACGCGGGTAAAACCGCGGGGCACTGCTAGTTCTATAATAATTAAAATATTTGCAACAGTATGTAGTGTTATGTTTATCTAAAGACAAGACGGTAAAATCTTATATATAAAATTCTCGTGTCACAGTGTTCGTTCGCGTACTCCTCCGAAACGGCTCGACCGATTCTCATGAAATTTTGTGAGCATATTGAGTAGGTCTGAGAATCGGCCAACGTCTATTTTTCATCTCGAAATTCCCGCGGGAACGGGTACAACGCGAGTGAAACCGCGGGGCGCAGCTAGTAATTAAGTAAAATTGCATGAATAATTCTGGTTTGATATGAATAATGTAGCGCATTTCCCCTTCAAAGAATTTCTTTGGTAATCAAAAGAATGCAGACAATTACTTTGGTGTTTTATCTCAAAACAGACATTTATACTTCACTTTTAATTCATTTACTAGTTTGTATGGTGGTTTCTTAAAGGGCAAGGTTTCTGTCACAGAAAAAAAAAGTATCTTAGTACCTTAGTGTATATTAAAATTGATAAATGAAATAATCATTACTTATCAACTTAGGTCATATCAACTTTATAGTTCTTAATAAATAAGACGATAACACGAAATTAATAATCTATTATGTTTTTTTGTGTCTTCTGTGACCACAGTTCCTGTAAAGGGCCCGTTATATAAAAATCACTACAACATAGTATAAAATAAAGTTGTCTCTTTTTCGTGTCTGTCACACTGTTTGTCTGTCTGTATGCTTAAATCTTTAAAATTACGCAACGGATTTTGATGTGGTTTTTTGTAATAGGTAGAGTGATTCAAGAGGAAGGTTTTTATGTAAAAAAATTCCCGAAATTCCCACGGGAACGGGCACAACGCGGGTAAAACCGCGGGGCACTGCTAGTGTAAAATAAAAGAGAAGTGTATCCGTAAACGTTGTTCCATTCAAAAAAATATTGAAAAATTTCATCCATTTTCATGTGTTTCAAAAACACCGAGTTTTTAGTGACGTGTATGTTAGACATAATAAAAGGAAATCAGAGCCATCTTGTTTTTATTGACCCTAAATATTTTTATAGCGGGACCAAATCCGGGTTGTAGACGAACACAGATGTTCGATATTTTAATGACACATATATTGTTTAAATGATTGATAAATGTAGTCTTTTTTAAACTTACACGATTTGAACACATAATAACTCACACGTACTCACACGTGTGAGTACGTTTACTATGAATGATAAATGTGTTTGAAAGAGGGACTTCGATTTCGATAAACTAATACAAGTGAAACTAGTACTTACTGCCGCAATCACAAACGTCCGTTAAACCGACAATTAACTAATTGACTCCTGTACAGAAACCGTCGCCACAGACTGAAGTTCTAAGTGTCTACAATTATTTTTAACGTAACCTCGCTGTCCCACTGCTGGGCAAAGATCTCCCCCAATTCTTTCCATTTATCTCTTTCTATAGCCAACTCCTTCTAATCATTTTTAAAATCGTCCAGCTCTTTCCACCATCGAGTCGGAGGCCGACCTGAGGGCCTGCGGGCATCCTGGAACTCCCATTCTGTTGAAACCTTTGCCCATCTGTCCGGGTGCATCCTGCTCACGTGACCAGCCCAATTCTATTTGAGCTTTAATTCCCACGTCTGCAATTGCTACGTTAAATTGTTTCAAGGATTATAAGACTGAGATACAATATGTAATTTGGAGTCCAGCAATTTTGAGTTTAGAGATTTCTATGATAATTTCGTTATTATTAGGTAATAGCTGTTTCCATCAGCGATCCGCATTTAGATCGCGCTCACGTTATTTCCCATACATTTTTGAGCAGTAACAAATATAAAATTACTATAGAGTAGTATACACTATATTCGGCTCTAAAATTACAAAAAATATGAAAAATATACAGTTGCGCGTCTTTATAATAAAACCAACAAACGCTTTTATTTTCAGATATATGTTTTCTGTGTTTAAATTTGTCTTTCATTTTTATCAAAAAATATCGAGGCATGCCATATGTATTCTAAATAAATATGTATTTATTTATTATTCTAGTTCATGTATTCTTCATCTCGGTGTCTCGCAGTAACTCGGCAAATATGTATAGCCCGCATTATATGCTATGTGCAATACATTTTTCCAACACTAAACTTTGCATACTTGAGATGCAGTCAGGTTTAATTTAAAAGTTTGATCGCATGATCTTCGTAGCTTTTCAGCGTCGTCTTATTACATTTTTGTTCGCCAAAGGACACATTTTCATATGTATAAAGTTTGCTTTGTAAATACGAAAATATCACGTTTTATATGCTAAGTAATTTACAAAATTAATGAAGACACTTTGAATAAAAGCAGGCGACCAAATTGAAAAAGAACGCGCGGCAAATGTTATATGACTTGATAATAAATTGTTCTGTTACATTCAAGTAATATTATTGTTTTATTTATCCAAGTAAAAATGCATACTTCAGATTAAAAAACGAATGTTTTTTGTTATTTTAATTAAGACTAGGAGTGTCTTGAGATTTCATCCATCTTGTATTTGTTTCTGTGGGGATTCCTGGATATCAGATCAGATATATAGACTCCGTATCAGATACTACCGTACTCAAAAACGGTCAAGAAATGTACACTTAATCGTTCGATGGAATTTTTCATACCTTACATGATTACAATATGTCAAAATCGGCCACTAAATCTTTACTAAGGAACTGTACTAAGGAAGTCTTTGTCATCTCTGAGCACGATCGTTAGATGTACTTATATTATTTTGATCTTCTTCTTATCGAGTGGATGGTCAACCTGACCAATCCTGGTGTCAGAGTTATTGAGCCGCCGAAGGCCTCTGACATGGCTCATGTAACGACTACTATCCGTAGAAAGTAACCGGGACCGACGGCTTAACGTGCCCTCCGAAGCACGGAATCATCTTACTTTTCGGGCAATCGGGTGATTCAGCCTGCAATGCCCTAACCAAACTGAGGACAGTCACAAAGTGATTTTTGTGAGATATCCCCACCGGGAATCGAAGATTTGATTAAAAGACACAACAGAATGAATATCTGAAAATACTTTTAAATAAAGACCTCTGTAACTAAATTCATCTTATTAAAAGAACATGTTCTATGGAATGAAAACTCGCAAACTACAAATGCATACAAACAACTGACTTCAATTCGGATGCAAAACGGAATTCCGATATCCCGAATTCTCTTCACGTTTGGTTACACCGTAGTCATGTCATACGGTTCACTCGAAATAAGTGGTTTTAACCTAGTACATTAACATAGGGTGCCTTTTTTAAATTAGTTAGTATGGGTAAGTATGAAACGATAAGTAATACCAAGAAACGTTTTTTTAGGAACCCTGTCATCGAGAGGTAATAAGAACTTGTCACCGTCTCCACTCAGCTCAACTACTCCACTTAACTTAACACTACATAAATCGACTAATGACCCATCCCTAGCAAGCAACGGTGCATTATCTATGTTTTGTCGAACACTACACTCACTTGTCAAAGAAAGAAGGATTATTATGACTATAAGAAGGAAATTTGGCGGAAGGAACGACGCTTCTTCTTCAATATGGTTCCAATTTAAAAACAAGTAAATATTGTAATAAAACAATTGAAATATCTATGATTTACATTAATATTAACGTTCGAAGTAAACCATACATATCTATGATTTGCAGAACAAAATAAGACCCAAAAATAAGTCAGACTTTTTTCAGTGCGGATGCTATTTATTTCAATGATTCTTAATAGCTTAGGGTGCATAAACAATCGTTTGGAACAACCAAATTCAATAACTCAGCTGTCTAAGTAATGTCTAAGTTAATTTTATGAACTATTTAGGATGACCGTATTTTCGTACTTATATCTTCGATGAGAAAAACCCTTTGCCCATGTCAGAGGCCTTTAGGCGGTCTAAAAACTCCACTAATCTACACAAACCTTCTTACTTAATGGGACATTACAGTCTAATACCCTTTTATTTAGGTAGGTGAAATAACTACTTTACTAAACTTCCCTACGACAGTTTAATGTAAAACTGTTTATCTTTAGGGTATCTCGCCACGTCACTTAAAGGTCCCCCGTTATAGTCCCATGTCCCTTATTTCTTAACGTGTAAAACAAAATCTTATGTACATGACATTTTACAAAGATTTACGATGAGGGTGCTAGGTCATATAACACATGGTAATTTTAAGACAAACTTTGTAATTTACGTGATATATTGTTATGTAACCCTTATATTATATATCTGTCATGCCAAAAACTTATAGTTTACTAGCTGCGCCCCGCGGTTTTACCCGCGTTGTGCACGTCTCCGTGGGAATTTAAGAACCGCTCCACCGATTTTGTGCAAACTTCACATAAACCATCCAGGTTTGGATAGGAGAGCCCGTTATTGAGTTATAAAATTACAAGGAAAAGTGGTATTGATTTTTATATAGAGATTAAGCAAAAAGTAAATTTGAGAAGGTTACCGGCCAATCGAGTACCTACTGAGTACCTAGGGTAACTAGAGACCTTACCTAGACCTTATTGAAACTAATATATCAAGTCCTATAATACTAAGTACAACTCTTGTTCTTTGCACGAGTACAGTTCTTAATTAAAGAACTATTAATTAATTATAATTCTGTCAAATGGATATCAACCTTGGCAAAAACAACAAACACTCTCCATATACTCGTAACAGTGGCCATCCCCCTTTCCCTATCAAATAGTGTAAGCCTGTTATGTCCCACTGCTGGGCAAAGACCCCTACTTCACCAAAGAGGATTAGGAATTAGGGGAAGTAGATTAGGGATTACGGAAAGGATAAGGTGTAATCACCACGCTTGCCCAATGCGGGTTGGTGATCTCAAACCCGAGCTTTTCAAAACTCTTTCCCTAAATAAGCTTAAACATGAAAGCCTTTCAAGTTTTCTTAAGTTATGGACGTATTTATATGCAAATAAATGTGTGAGCTTTTAACACGCATCCGAAAGAAAACATCAAACTTTATGGGACCAAGTTTATAAATCACGTAACTCATAACATCACGTCTAAGATGCTTGCTCTGGAATCATAATGCCGTTTCTTATCAGACAAAGAGACATGAAATAATACTGTTTTATATACATATAAAGTAAATGAGGTTTACTTTTATTTTGTTTTGTTTGAATGCTGATAAGCAAACGAGTGGATTCAATTACGTGTCACCTGAGTGAGTGTAAGATTGATTATAATTATCGATGAAACAATAGGGATTGATCATATTTAAAGTATACATTATGTTAATCAAAAAATAGAGAATGAGATATTGTGACTTATAACTTGAAAAACTTATTTTCCCTTGAATTTTCTCACCATTCATATATCGTCAATCGTCGTACCTTCTTTTTTTCCCCTATGACTTTCCAAAATATTCACGAATACTCAATGCAGTTTCACGTGTGACAACAAAACTAATAAATAAATTTAATCAGCTAACTGAAAACAGCCATAGGAACATTTTTATATCTATTTTTTCTTTCAATTAAAATTTTACATTTCCATTAAGTATTTTCAGTATACTTATTTTCTGTTTTTCTGTGGTTAATTAATGTGCTTTCATCCCATGTAGAAGAACTTTCGCGTTTTAAAGCGTTATTTAATTTTTGAAACATCAAAGGACTTTCTTCATTAAATATCGTATGGATGTTCTCATAAAATATCACTGGAATAAATTTAGGCTACGTTTTCTGAAAAAACTAGCCGCTCCCCGCGGTTTCACCCTTGCTGTGTGAAACCATTCCTGTGGGAACTTTAAAATAGCCGATAAGATTGTTTTTTAATGTATCTATTCAGTACAAGAAGAGTTATTTCAATAAAATAGTAGTTTCAGAGCTTAGCGCTTTCAAACGAACAAACAGAAATCAACCAAACTTTTAAGCTTTATTATTGAACTAGCAGTTTTATCCATGCTTTTTCCCGTGGGAATTTTGGGATGAAAAATAGTTTGTAACATTTCGTTGAATGTGGATATCCATAACAATAAGAATTATTCATATCAGATTAGTAGTTTCTGAGATGAACGCGTTAAAACAAAATATCAAACTTTTCAGCTTTGCACTAGAACAATCGTCGAAATTGTAGAATGCTGGTGGTATGACAATGATATACATACATATTCATACTCACGAATACAACGGCCGTTAAATACGAAAGCTTCCACATTCAGCGTAATACTATGACGTGTACAAATGCATGTATGTTTAGTAATTCGTAAACATGTCAAGTGTGCACATACTAGTTTCCGGCACCGCAAAGCTTTTGTCAAAACAGCAAGCTTTAGTGGCGACGCGATAAAGCCAAAACATACCTTTTCTAATTATAATTTTGGAGAAAATTACAGAGCATTAAGGCAGCATTCCTTTGCTAAAATTATACGTCACATTTAGAGCTATAAGTTAACTGTGTTAGAGTCTACCTAGACATTTGTGCAAACAGTTTTTAGTTCAAAAAAGCCTGAGTAGTATAAAGACAAGTTATAAGTAATAACTAGTGGCTTTATTCAACAAGCAGTGCCCCACGGTTTTACCCGCGTTGTACTCGTTCCTGTGAGAATTTTGGCATGAAAAGTAATCACAAACCTTTCTCTTGAATCATTCTGTATGTTAGTAAAACAGGATGAAAATCCGTTGATAAGTTTTGAGAAAATCTATTACTTACAGTCAGATAGCTTTTGGGGACTTTGTTTAGTAATATGTATAGATCTATCCAATAGCCTTAATAAAAAGATCAATCAAAGGTAGTCAATATTGACTTTTTCATTTTAAACTAGTAGAGCACAGTCAAATATAACCAAAGTCAACGGGTTCATAAATAAAATCATCGGTTTTTTTCACAAAAACCCCGTCCATTTTTCTCGACAATAAATACAAGAGAATAAAGTTCCATACGTGTTCGTACATGCAGTCACATTATGAAAGGCTAATGACAATAGTGAGTGGAACTCCTGAAGTTTCATGGCTGCGGCTTCTAACTTTATCATGCAATATCTGTACAGCTTAAGGGAGTGTCCCACTGCGCCAATTCAAATCATACATACATAAAGAGCTTTCGTGGTGATGCGTGATAAGCGCATTATTTGATACGCTGCCTAACGCAACGCTACGCTACGCGCAACGCTCCACGAGTGAGAGACGGTAGCTGAATATATAGGTCTTAATATTAGACCTAATGAAAGCTTGAGAATTGGCAATATTGGTAATGAATAAATAGGTCCTGGCAGTTTTGTTTATAGATTTGGTTCCTTTTTTTTATCATTTCAATTTAATATCAGCTAAATAACAGCGTATTCTTAATGCTTCAAAGAATACACTGTGATTTAGTGACATAATGTTTTGGAAATCCCCACAGAACATTTTTAAAGTTTCCGACTCTACCGATTTCAGAAATTTGTTTTTTTATAAGTTTATATAGTGTGCTTACAAATGTGATTTTTTTATACAACAATTATATATAGCACAGCGATTTCCACAGTGTAACAACACTCTTATTTAGACAACAAAACTGCTTATAGAATTCCTATCAAAGTCGACTTAGTTAGGGTACTTTCATTGAATTTGGAATCAATTAATGCACTCGCTATTTACAGAGCTTCTTGTTGGATGTTGGCAAATATTAGCTCATTAAAAAACGTCATATAATACCAATAAAAGGTGACATTATAATTCTACTAATGGAATTAAAATGTTAGCTGTGAAGCGTTATTAACTTTAGCGAGCGTACAAGCAGCGAGTACAATATACAAACTTTGATTTCAAACGCCATATTGCCTTGCGCCCAACAGTTTTATGCCAAACTTGTTCGACGCGAACAAATCTGTCTTCGTCTGAAATCTATGGCTCAATGTCAATGAACCCCTCAGCGATGTGAGCGTTAACCGCCATATTGAATTAAAAGTGCCAAAATTAGATTTTTTCAAATAAATTCTTAATAATGTGTGCTCAAGTTCTTAAGTTGTTGAAGTTACCTGTACATATTTTTCTTTATTGATTCTCTAGTCTCTACTTTAATATAGAATAGGAGCACCGTCGCATCGAGCACTTATGTTATTAAGGTCACTATGACTTTCATAAAAAAATAGCAAATGTGTCATGACTTGTTTATTCTTTATGGCTGGTGTTTTCAATTCTGTCTAGATTCTTGTACTCACTAAGAACCTACTATCTAAGGGCTCCCACACAAAACCGCGAATTCGCATCGCATCGCAAATATCTGCGAATTCGCACGAACGCACTGTAAGAATTTCCGATCTGCTTCGCATCGCACATTCCTGCGATATTACGTCATCCTTGGTGACGCCATTTCAGGACATTTCAGGACAGGAATTCTTCCCTTGTACGATCGTTTTTGAAGGCATGGTGATAATAAACTCAAAAGCTCTTCAAATGAAGATATGCTCATTCTAAAATAAAAAATAAAAATATCTTCTTCAGTTCTCAACGCATAGTACTTTTGAGTAAAATAGTTCCCATCCGAGTTCATAATCGTAATAAATGGATGAACCCAGAATCTTCTTTTTCTTTTATATCTATTTAACATTAACAGCAGTGCAATAATCTTTTTGCGATCCATCTTACGCTTCCTAAAAACACATCCAGTACGGCTGACTACACTTGAAGGAATGGTCGCCCTAACAAACGGTTTGCCGCACTAAATCGTATCGCATCGCATCGCATCGCAGTTTTGTGTGGGAGCCCTAAGTTCCTTCTATATAAGTTTTTGTTGTGGCCAACCCAGCACGGGTAGCATGAACACTGGTAGACATATATCTCTATAGGGTTAAAACTTTTGTCTTGTCTACGGGTTATGGCGCAGTTGCGAGCACATAATGACAGGAAGCGAAAATCTCTACTGTATACAAAACTTTCGCTACGGAAGACATAGAAATATTGCCCTTTACAAATATATTATATTTTTAACATGGTCACACATGATTACCGATAAATTTGTTGAAGCACAACACCATCACAACACTATTTCATTCATTCGCCATTCATTCATTTCAGTGCGTTTTTGTCTGTGGTTATTGTTTCTTGTTTTCGTTTTTGTTACAAAAATATTGTATTTTGTAAGTTTAAAAGTGGTTTAAAATGTCTTGTACGAAAAAGAAGTAAGTATTATATTTTTAAGTGTTGGTTGTTTGATTTCGCTATCTTTTCACCTGAAATGTCAATTTGAAATGTCAAAGTCAAATTAGTCTCTGACGTAGACATAATATGGTCGTCATGCTCAAGGGCGTAGACATTTGTATACAAATGACGTGCGAGACAAGATAAATCTATGTCGCGGTAGCTACTGTAGACAAAATCGCGATGACGTCAAACTTGCGCCATAGATGGTAGACATATTTGTATGTCTACTTGTCATGCTACCCGTGCTGGTGTTGGAGTTTTTAAACCGCCCAAAAGCCTCCGACATGGTTTAAAGATTGAATTAACCGAGACCGACAATTTAACGTACCCTCCGGAGCACGGTACCACTTATATAGAAATGCATGTATCGGTCACCCATCCAAGTAGGGTCCAAGCTGCACGTTGCTTAACAATTGCAATGAGCTAACATTGTTTAGTCAAATTACGGTACAAGCGATACAAACCTGCCCAGATTCATAGCCATTGAAGATTAGTAAAAGAATTTCTGAAAAGGATACTTTTGGAGATTACTTCCTACATTCGTACTTACAAAATCAGACTTCCTAATAATTTACTAGTTGTTTCTCTCGGTAAACCCGGAAAAAGCACCTGCGCGGTTTCTGTGGAAATTTGAGATTTTAAATACCCTTTTCGTGTCTTTTGTGAAATCTAGATCAAAGCCAAAATCAGTCTAAAATTGGCATTAATTTAGTAAATTAGTGGTCTAATGTAGCGATGTTTCTTAATCAAAATTGGTATTAATTCGTTATTAAATGGAACGCGAGAGGGCGTACAGACAAACTATTTTAGTATACCTATCTATCTTTATTATAAAAATGAATCGCTGAATCTGTTGCTAAGCGCATAACTTCAGAACGACTGCACCAAATTTGAGGATTCTTTTTTAATGTGTTCGTTATTGTTAGGACAAGGTTTTTATATAAGGAAAATAAGGAATAGAAATCTCAAAATTCCCACGGGAACGGGGGCGCTGCGGATGAAACCGTGGGGCACAGCTAGTACTAATATAAAAAAGCTGAAGAGTTTGAAGTTTTGTTTGTTTGAGCTCTAATCTATAGACCAGTCCAGTTGGAGCTAATCTCAGAAACCACCAATCCGATTCTCATCATTCTTTTTGTCATAGATAATCGCAAGTAAAACCACAGGCCACGGCTAGTGTATAAATAAATGTATTTAGCCATAAACGTACAGTAATCATCGTGTAATATCAGACCGAGTGAACATCACTGTGTGACGTCATCGAGGGAGGTTAAGTAAAGTCTGCGATCATTAATTAGATATCGACGGCCCATAAATTCACAATACAATCCGTTTTTAATCTACTTAGGAATACATATACTATAGAGTATGCTGTTCAAATACGTTAAGTAAACACATACGATTGATTATGTTTAAGGTCGATTTAGAGGAGTATGTTTGTAAGTTACATAAGTTCAAGTAGGTTCTAATGATCTTAAACTCCTGATGATGAAGTAAATCTCGAGTAGGTTAGTGGCCACTTCATCATCAGGAGTTTTAGATCGCCGATACCAGGAGTTTTTAGACCATCTAAAAGACTCTAACATGTATTAACGACGTCATTAATTTATATTAAGAAAGTATTTGATGTGTCTGGGTACGGGTGTAAATCAACTCACCTACAATCATCCTACAATATATGAATAATTTGTTATTGTATATTCCGACTACTCTCTTGTTGCAGTACATAAAGTAAAGCATTATTGTTAATGTCCCAAAGCTGGGCAAAGGTCTCTCATCTCACAGAAGATGTACAAAAAAATATGAAAGTAATATTCAAATTCCTGAAAATGTCCTGTCTTAAAAACGCCCTAATTTAGAAGTGAAATAGGACGGAAAAAAAAGGAGCGAAACAATCGGAGCATTAGTACAGTCAAGCACAAAAGTAACTGAACGATTTACAAGTTTTGTGTGTACTAGTATCTAAATATTCAAATATTTATGACAAATTCGGACGTTTTCATTAAAATCTGGCGCAAACGGGATGTTATGCGATGGGTGATAAGTTTGATAGCTATGTGTCATCGTAACTCTGAAACGATTTTTAATCTAGTTTTGTTTTTATTGGCATCCAGGAAATTTACTTTTCATATTTAATCTTGTTTATTTTTACTTGTATAGAAAACTCTCTTGTGTTTTACATGTAATATTTTTTTTTATCAATAAGTACGTATGTAAATCTTCCCATATGACAGAGATAAAGTTCTACAAATGAAACTTACTATCTCCCTCTCAAGGCCAATAAGCAAGACACATCGCTCATTTCTGTACTTACATTTATCTCCGCCAGTGTACCACTGTGTGTCGATGACAAACAAAATTATTTTCTATATTTACCTTCTCTTCTTTATCTAACGGAATGGATGTCAATGTTATTTATTACTTTCATGTAATATTTGACCTTTATAAATGACTTTGATCTATTCGAAGGTGGACTAAAAGGCACTTCAAAAAGAAATATAGATCGTTGCCTAGGTAACGGTAGTTGTAGTTAATTTCATGACTAAGGGCTCCCACACAAAACTGCGATGCGATGCGATGCTGCGAACTGAAATAATTATATCTATCGCCATTACTACAGTACAAAGAAAAGAGATGAATATATTAAATGGAATTCGCATCGCATCGCATCGCAGTTTTGTGTGGGAGCCCTAAGGTCTAAATTCACCGATTCTATCTCGAACTACGATCAACTGGACTCATTTTTAGTAAATCTTATTTAAAGTATTGATCTCAGTTTAACTCGTAAACTAGGATTAAGTTCCTTGATCGAGTTCAGTTGGAACGGTAAATTAGGGCTTAAGGGATTGTTATTAATGTAAATAGTAATTGTATTCGCCTAAAATCTAAAGAGTAAGACTATCTCGTTACTGACACTCATCAAACAATTGAATTACAGGAGCAGAATATTATTTCATTTATTATTTCCACCATTTAATAAAATAGTTGTTTGCAGTTGAGATGCAAAATACAATTTTAATTAACAAAGGAATTGCTACCTTGTTCCGTCTGGTGAAGTTCCAATATTACATTTTCTATTACCTAGTTTCTATCTTGTTGAATAAGCTTCATGAGAAATAATTCTCGTGTTTAAAGAGAAAATATTTGATGTTGTTCTGAAATTAAATGATATATTTAATTTCAGAACATGTTAATTTTCATTTACTGCTCTCAGAAATGTTTATTAAATCGACACTTAATTATTTGACGTAACTTTTCATTCATTACAAATGTCAAAATCGCTCATTAAATCTCTATTGAGAAAGCATTTGACGTACGGGCGTAAGTGCAACATCAGTTGGTATTGGTATACCTACCAACTGATGTTGCATTTACGCCAACTTGCCGCCCTACCTACCGACCGGTACCGGTACCTTTGATTTATTACAATTACTTGATCTATTACTTGATCGAATACAAGGTAGGGTGGTATGTATTCGATGGGCGTGTGCAGTACAATGAAAAATACAAATTTGATGTAGAAGATTTGGTGTACAAGAGTAGAGTGGTTTTATATAACACAATAAAAAAATAATTTTTATGTCCTAGTTATGCAAAGGATTTAATATATGTACGCTTTTCAGAAATAGATTATATTTATATAAGACTATATTTGATTTTTCTCATCGTGAATAACATAAAAACATAAAAAATCATTAAATTCGTTGAAGAAAAAAAATTTTGTTTGTTTGTTTTAAATCCTTTTACGATTTCCAACTTCCTTTAAAATGGCGCTTGACATTTAAACATGACGTATCAAACAATGTCAAATTGTCGACATACAATTGTGAAATTCAACGTTTTATTTCAGTGGAATATAAATGGTTAATTGAAAACAGGGTCGCACATTGGGGTCGCATAGCCTTTGATTGATGGTTTCAATGCAATAAAAGATTTGTGAATAGGGCAAGAGAAACCTTACGAAACCTTTTTTACATTTCAGTACACATTTACATCTGAGTACAGGGTGGCCCGAGGATATGTAACATTGTAACTGGGAAACTGGGTTAGAAATTGCCTTAAATATTGTACCGTCTGGTTTGGTTGAGAAAATATAATTCCCAACATACTTATGTTTCTGTTAATAATGTTCATTTATATTTTTTCAACTTGTTTTTAAAATTAAAATTGTTTTCTTTAGAATGTACTTTAAAGAAACACAAACTTGTTGTGTAACCAAATGACACCCTGTACATATTGCAAGCAAAGTGTAATGTTTTTAACTCGCTCTTGTTTAGTTTTTTATTTGATTATCAAAAGTCATACGTATTAATAGAATTTCCAAAATAAATACAAACGAGGTAAAATTATTCCACACAACCCAATAATCGTAAAATACACGCAGACTCTGTACTGATTATAAATTCTATACAATTCAATACCATTATTTCGCACAGGCAATTTATACCCTAAATTTTACACAGCATGGTTACCATCTAACCCTATCATTTTAAACCAAATCTCGATCATATTGACTTACTTAGTATCAAAGTCTTCCATTAATCAGCAACAACATTAGTACACAATCAATTAGTCCTTTGAACTAAATATTGCACGACACAAAGTGGTACGATGGTTGAATGAAGCTCGTTTTGAATTCGTCATTTGGAAAATGGAACGAACACAAAGCTCATGACATCACTCTTCAACCAAAGCTTTAATTTGGATTGGAGAAATACCGACTTGTATATACCTAATTTGATCCTTTGTCAGTACATTGTTTACCAATAACACCCCCCGCGCACTAGGCAATCATGGCTGCGCAGCCAGGCTGCGGTAGCCAGTCAAACATATGACGTTGTATGGGAGCCCGCGCACTTGGCAGCCACGAAATCTCGGCTGCGGCAGCCAATGAAACGCGCCTGTTGGCAAGGCAGCCAGCTGGCTTCGCGCAGCCAGAACGTGTGTAGGCGAATGTATGTGGCTGCGGTCAGCCTCCGCGCACTAGTTGTAGCAGCCAGACGTATTTTGCGTTCCGAAGTTTGATAAGATGACTTTCGATACAGAGAAATTGCGTATTGCTCGTCGGAAGGATCTAGACTAGTCGTTGATTGGCTGTTATAACTGGCTGCGCAAATATTCTGGCTGCCGCAGCCTGGCTGCGCAGCCAGGCTGCCTAGTGCGCGGGGGCTCTAACCGACCGTTCGGCCAGTGTGTAAATAGAATATTGTTTGATAATTAATATCAATTTCAGGTATCAATAACTCTATCATGTTTTTGCGTAGTAAATATAATTAATAGAGTTCGGGCACCTTTCGGGCACCGTACTCAGAGTCACGTCAAATGATTCGATAGGAGAGGAGAGGTGAATGAGTAATTTTTGATATGTTATATATGAAAAAGTACATCAATTAGTTAACATACTCTTACAATTAGTTCATTCAGCACTCGCCAAGACTGAGGTCCCGGGTTCAATTCCCGGATCGAGCAAAAACATGTTTCCTTCTTTTCAAATATGGCTCGAATTTGAGATCACCAACCCGCATTTGGCAAGCCTGGTGAATATGCCTAACCACTGTATATATCTTCAGTGAGATGAGAGGCCTTTGCCCAGCAGTGGGACATTGCAGGCGAATACTTTACTTTTTAATTTTATGTGCAGGTAATTAGAAATGTTTTCCAATGCTTACTGCCGCATTTAAAGATCGTTACAGACATTACAGACATTGACATTTGTTATAAAGCTTGTGAGGATGGATGTATGTATGTTTGTGAAAGAGTATTTCACGAAAAAACTACAGCAAGGATTTGGATGAAACTTTACAGTAATATAGGTTATACATCAAAATAACACTTGGAATACATTTTATCCCAAAATTCCCACAGTAACGGGCACAACCCGGATAAAACTGCGGGGCACTGCTAGTAAATTATAATTGGGAATATTATTTTTGAACGAAAATAGAACAAATTATTATTGTTGATAGTTACTGAATAACGTAATATTTGAGGAAAATTATGTGATTAATTCCTACATATTATGTTTCTTTCAGTTTTGTTCTTATGTTTCCTATGGAATAGCTTCATTATAAAGCTGGCTCTACACTCGCACGTGAAGTCGCGCCGTTATTTCACGCCGTGAATGTATGCCGCGATCCACGCGTGAACTGTGTTCCTGCACACTGCATAGAACGTGAACGTGACCGAACGTGAACGCACTGGTATAGATGCGTTCACGTTCGCGCGCCGCAAACCCTTTGTCGCGGACAAAAAACCTACACTGATCGGGGAAAGGCGCGAACGCGAAGGCGTGAACAACATCTACACCTGTGATTCTCTGTTGTAGCGGACTTTCGCCGCCGTTCGCGGCGAGAGTGTAGAGCCGGCTTAAGGAAAAACATTCATGACAAGTGCAAATGACGACGAAAACCAAAGACAAACCTGTTTTACTTAAAGACTGTGACAGAAAAGTCATAAATAATACCTCATTTGATATATCTTACGCAAACTGAACCGCAGAGGGAGCGTTTTTCTTAAAATGAATCCAATTACTTTATTTCCCGATTTTATATTGCTTTTTCGCTCTTGATATTATATTCAGTATTCGCGGACCGCCAATCATTTTCATTCCGTTTTCATTAATACCAAATGTTATATTTTTATTCCTTTGTTGGACTTTAAAAAGTGTTTTACTTTTTAATTAGCCTGTTTTATTTTGTGGGGCTTTGATTTATGTTGTTACCTTTGAATTTTTAACCGACTGTAACCGAAAATTGCTGTAAGTATCGCTCGTGGCATAGTTTGACTAAGTGATGTTAGATCACTGTCATTGTTAAGCAACGATGGGTGGCGGATGGTGGCCTTTCTATCTAAACGCTACCATGCTTCGGAAGGTACGTTTTATTGTCGGTCCCGGTTGTTTCATTCTTTAGACCATGTCGGAGGCCTTTAGACGGTCTAAAAACTCTGAAACCAGGATTTGCCACTAACCTACTCGAAAAATATGAATTAACTGTGAGATCACGGAAATGGCATCATTCCAACACAATTTTATTAACAAAATCCGATCGCTTATAAATATTAACAGGTAAAAATAAAGTACAATATCACATCAAACAGAGTTACTAGTACATGGTTAGGAAAATAAACAGATATATTACTGAAGTAACATTGTTCTCGTTCAATTATATCGGTCTATTGAAACGACTCATTCATTACGAGAACGAAAGGTTAATAGAATGCTCTTGACGTCTTTATTAACGCTCAATGGGTGCAATCAGGTGCATCAATGCAATGGGTCATTGATATTACATGAGGGAGGCTAATTTTACTTTTACATTTTATCCTTATCCTGATTAACTGTAAAGGCCGACACTGCGTTAAGCGTGCGCACGCCGCGGTTCCATACAAAAGTGAACCGTCGCGGGCGCACGCTGCGTGAACACACCGCGTGCGCCCACCGCATGTGCCTTCATACAAAAGTGAACTGTCGCGTGCGCCCGTCGCATACGGTATCATACAAAAGTGAACCGCCGCGTGCGCCCGCGGCGGGCGCCCGCGACGGGCACACGCTTAACGCAGTGTTGACCCTAAAAGAAGTGTCTTAAATAATACGGGCTATATTGAATATAAATGCTTGGGACTATTCCCGAATTGGAGAAAGTGAACATAGGCGTTACATTTGAATAAGAACTCGATATGGAGTCGGGGTTTCTAGCCAAGAGTAGTTAAGGGTACTACACACTGACAAGACTAGTTTATTTAGACAGGTAAGATAAGTTTACATTCTATTCTCTATTATTTGTTCGATCAAAGTATATACTGTTACTGTTAGCCTGTAACATCCCATTGTTGGGCAAAGACCCCCATTCCCGCCACTGTTCTCGATTTGAAACCACCAGCTGCCAGTCCCTCTTTGTAGGCGTCCAGTACGTCCTGCCAATAAGTTTACATTCTATTCTCTATTATTTGTTCGATCAAAGTATATACTGTTACTGTTAGCCTGTAACATCCCATTGTTGGGCAAAGACCCCCATTCCCGCCACTGTTCTCGATTTGAAACCACCAGCTGCCAGTCCCTCTTTGTAGGCGTCCAGTACGTCCTGCCAATAAGTTTACATTCTATTCTCTATTATTTGTTCGATCAAAGTATATACTGTTACTGTTAGCCTGTAACATCCCATTGTTGGGCAAAGACCCCCATTCCCGCCACTGTTCTCGATTTGAAACCACCAGCTGCCAGTCCCTCTTTGTAGGCGTCCAGTACGTCCTGCCACCGCTTGAGGCAAAGAATATATATATTACGTAAAAATGTACGATTGGCGTGATTATGATACATCTCCATTTCTAGCAGAAATTGAATGGAATTCTCTGTATTCAAATTGAAGTAGTACAACGCTAATCTCCAATGGGATTACGTCCCATTGAAGACTAGAAGAGTCTTAATCGTATTGAAGCTAAATCTCTTTGCAAAGTATTATGATAGGAGCTACACCACGCTCTGTTGGGCAAATAGTGAGCACACTCACTGAAAAAGCACCCTTAGATTAGGTTATTTTAAATGTCCGGTTATCGTAACATACGTTCGTTAAAAAGTTATTTTTTTACGCTGTGAAATGTCTGTTTAATAATACAAGGCATTGTTTCATAACTTGAATGACAGTCTCAATCTCTCTGTTATTGTTATTCGGGCTGCCAGTAGAAAGCCCGGTTTTTTCTGGTAACGTTTACCGGTGCGTAAAGGTGAGCTGAAGCAACCCGCCCTTCAAAGTCAGAGTCAAATATTTTTATTCAGTTTTGGCCCCAAAGAGGCTCTTTTGAATGTACCTTAATCCTAAATATACTCCACAACCCCCCGGGTCACCGTTTAACATAATTTACTTTCTTTTCTTTTACATAACACCCCAAATCCCAAACATATCCTGGTTGAGATCCTCCGACTAAAACATTTTATATTGCCCTTATGAAAATATGTGGTTTTTATTAATAATTTATTCTTCGTACATTTATTTACCTTATGTTATGCTGTAGGTAGTAAAATAGAAGATTTACATAAAAAATATTCCCTAGTAGGTATATTTTTCTTGATTATGCTGTACATTTTATTTATTATCGAGAGAATGCGTCAATTTCGTTTTTTAGCCATTTTTTTATTTTCCTAATCGCAAAAACATGTTTGCTACTTTTCGAACATGGCTCGGGTTTGAGGCACCAACCCGCATAAGGAAAGCGTGGTGATTACGCCTAATCCTCCTCACCGTACTGATAACTTCAGTGAGATGAGAGGCCTTTGCCCAGCAGTGGGACATTACAGGCTAACACTTTACTTTACTTTGCAATATCGATTTGTATTAAATTCGCCTTTTAGCAGCTCAAAAACTCGCTCCAAATCAGCGAGCGTGATAAGTAAAAAAATCACACCGTGTACGTAACAACAACAAACACATTTCTCGTCATATAAAATGAATATCTGTACAAAATAAACCTAACTAACGTACAAAATTGATTACCAGCAATTTGGATAAAGGTAGATCCATCATATTGAGTTTCTCCCGCAAGCACCGCTTGTTGCCAAAGTTATAAGCACCCGGTGCCAGAAAACATGTGAATGATATACTGAAAGGAGATTGACTGATATACGTTGCTTATTTTCATCACATTATGAGGCAAAAACTATTTTATTCTTCATGTCCTCATTGTTTCTGGCCTGCAATTGAAGAATACAGGCCGAAAATAAATAAATACAATTATACATCACTTTCTCATTGCTGGGAAAAGGTCAATCACATTTCCTTCCATGACTCTCTTTCCTGTGTAAATTATAGATAAACAAAAAAATAGCATCAGCCATCTTGTCATCACCGCAATAGCCCAATACCCATAGTTAAATTACTCCAAACAAAAAATAGAGACCGCCATATTTAAAATTTTGGATTCCCCTAGTGTTCAGTTATTAATGAGTAAACCCGAGAGTAACGGCTAGTCAAGTTAATATGACATTATATGGCGGTTTACTGCGTTCCCTATAAAGTTATTTAGCACCAGATAACGTTCAAAATGACAATATTGATTCTATCTGAAGCGTGGCTTAGTGTTTAATCCTAGAGTATTATAAAATCAATTTCATATATAATTGGAGACACTAACTAGGTTTTAATTAAAAAGTTTCTTGCGCACAGTACCGCTGTATTTATGTTATACTTTTTTAACTGGCTTTAAACTTTGTTGGTCTTGAATATTATTAGGGGCCGTTTTCCCTTTAAATCCTTTGGGACTTAATTAAATGGTTGAAGTAATTTATGGGAAATTGTCTCTTCATCCAACCTGACCAATCCTGGTGTCAGAGTTATTGAGCCGCCAAAGGCCTCTGACATGGCTCATGTAACGACTACTATCCGTAGAAAGTAACCGGGACCGACGGATTAACGTGCCCTCCGAAGCACGGGAAATTGTGATAATGATAGTCTATGACTTGAAAAATAGTTTTTGTACTTACTTGTCAATCAATGCAGTTATTTTTCAGAGATCAATCAAAACTAAACTTCACAAAAAATAATTTGTTTGTAAACTACCAAGGTGTGATTCCGGTAGCGAGAGCAGCAGGCAACAACAGCTGCCGACGGCAAGCAGCAGTGTCGCCGCGCTAATAATTTCATAGAGATTCATGGAAACTAGTAGGTAGTTACTGTTGCTGCTTGCTGCTGCGGTGGGTACCGAAAATAGACCTTTAATTTGCATGCTGGTGTCAGAATTATAATGGAGTAGGGGACGAGGAGAATTATTAATAATAAGTTTCTTCTTCTTAAACTTCTCGCTTGAAAGTCAAAGTCAATGACGCTTAAACATTGCTTAAAAGCTATGTAAATATCAAAGCTCAAATTGATTATAGTACATTATATGTTGGAAATCACAAGAAATTGAATTTCATACTCGCAGCGACCGAGGAGTATCTTGATTGAAAATTTAATTATAACCGCTTCGTAAACTGATAAAGTCAGCAGCTATCAATATACGGCGATTTATTGAATACTGTGAAATGATATCAATACTAGCCACGCCCCACAGTTTCACCCACGTTGTACCCGTTCCCACGGGAATTTCGGGATAAAATGTATCCCATCTGTTATTCTGATGTGTAACCTATATTACTGTAAAATTTCATCCAAATACATTGAGTAGTTTTTACGTGAAAGAGTAACAAACATACATACATATATCCATCCTCACAAAGCTTCGCTTTTATAATATAAGTATATATTAGGATTTACTGAAGCAATGTCTCAGTTTTAATTTTGTTTTATATCGATAATTGAGTAGCTGCTTATTACTTTGATTGAACGTAATCATTGATGCGTTCGTTTTTAATTAAATGATTGCGTCATTGTGCTGATTTTTCTTTATCAAGAGTAGAGTCATTGAGAACATTTAATATTAAAAATGATAAATAATTGACTCATAATTAATAGATAACTAACACGAGTTGGTAATGTTTCGAGAGATGTTTGCCCATCAGTGGGATAGAAAAGGCTAGGAAAACGAAAAGAAACCCATAATATTTTTAATGTAATTTCTACCGGGTTTAAATTAAGTGACAGCGTCTCTCGTGTAGAAAATACCTCTTTCGCTTCAAATTAAAACGAGTTACAGAATCGTAAGTAAAATAAACGATCCCAATAATATTATACTACAGTAATACCATAAATAAGGCGATATGTCCGCCAAATAGTATCTGGTGGCCGTTAATAATTTCTTATCAAAATTAATGAGTTACATTACATGTTCCCGGAGTTCTTCCGATGATTTGTGATCGGTTCCTTGGCTTGTCGTAGAGATACCTATTACTATAGTGTAGTTGCAAAGCAGGAAAAATACCGTACATTGACCTTTATTAATCTGTCTCTATCACTAGTATACAATCTCTATCGCTAGCGTACAATATTATTACTGTCTTACTCGCACAATACAATGCGTTTGCGGCAGGTGAAACGGCAATATTATTGTGCACCAGTGATAGATAAAGGTCAATGAACTAAATTGTTCCTGTTTCGCGACCGTGCTTTACTAGTAGAACAACATGGTTGAATTATCAGAATCTGAGAGTGAACTTGAATGTTGGTGTAAAGATTTTACCTAGGCGGCCCCTAGACGATCAATTATATTGCGCAATATTGAATATTGTGCAATATAATTAACCGTCTAGGGCTAATATTGAGGACTGCGCAATGATTGAACGAAAGTTTGAGCGAGTTTAATTTTTATTGTACAATATTTCATATTGAACAATATTGCTTCGTGTAGGGTCAGTATTGCGCAATATTTGACATGTTGCTCGGGATCAAACTATTCTCCGACTGAACAAGAAAACATTGCACAATTTTCTTATTGTGCAATATAATTGACCGTTTGGATCCAAACGCAATTCAATCTTATTGCACAATTACATATATTGTACAATGTTATTGTAGGTCTAGGGGCCTCCTTACTAAAAGATGAAATTATAATTAGAATCCAATAACTTTCAAAATGTCATACATCCTTATGTCAAATATTTATCCAATTTATTCAAAATGTGAACGTTTTTGAGGATGGAGGTATGTATGGTTGTATGTTTATTGCTCTTCCACGCAAAATCAACTCAACGGATTTGGATGAAACTTAACAGTAATATAACATATACATCAGAATAACACATCGGTTACATTTCATCCCGAATTTCCCACGGGAACGGGTACAACCCGGATAAGACTGCGAGGCGTTACTCGTCTTTATATAATTAAACTTTGTTTTTCGTTTATTCAACTCACTTATCTCTGGAACAGAAAAATCTTCCACATTCAGACGCAGGTTTTAAATTCCTTTTTATGCAGTAATTCTGAGAAAATTAGTTATCTCCGAGGGCGCTGCTAACCAGTCATAAATGAACACAAACATACTACACATAACTTATTTAGTACCTTTTCATTTCTGTTTCATAAGAAAATTAAGATGTTATAAGTTGGTGTTTTTGTCTTCAAATTCCACGAAATGAGATAAAAAAGGCAATAAAACCATCTTGCCACTAAATAAATATTATTATATCAATATCTCGTAGTGAGTACGTTGTAGGTAAACGAATTCGTATCTTATCTCGACATGTGGCTTCCGAACCAACCTTAGCTTCGAACAAAATTAGCATAATGTTCTACTACAAATATAGAAACCTGATTTCCTTAGTAGTAACTGCTTTCAGATGTATTTCGAATTTTGAACAAGTTGTTATGATAAATAGAAGCTATTTTATATAAGACTAGCAGCGCCCCGCGGTTTTACCCGCGTTGTGTCCATTCCTGTGGGAATTTCGGGATGAAAAATAGCCTATGTTACTCGTGGATAATGTGGCTTTCGAATGGTGAAAGAATTTTTAAAAACGGTCCAGTAGTTTTTGAGCCTAATCATTACAACCAAACAAACAAAGTTTTCCTCTTTATAATATTAGTGTAGATAGTGTAGGTAGACTAACGCCCGTACTTAGAGACGTCAACTACTTTCTTAGTAGAGATTTGGTTTTGACATAGTTTAACTTCGATCAACAATACACAACTAGATGTCGGGTCGGCGCAAAAAATACGTCTCGGTGAATAACGCCTCATTTGAAAATTGAGCTCTTATTTTATTCATAGGATTTGCTGCTTTATTGCTAGGTGTCATGGTTGTAATTAGGTTGAACTTCGAACTGTTTTAAAACTTTTGTTTCGGTTCGGTAGTAAACAAAATAAGCTGTCACACGTCATCCACGCGGACAGTATTTAGCTTTGATATTGTACGTGACCGACCCGATATCTAGTTGTGTATTGTTGATCGAAGTAGTTTAATATCAAACCTAACTTTTGAACTAAGCGAACAACGACGTCTCGTTTTACCCGCATTGTGGACGTTCCTGTGGAAACTTTGGGATGAAAAATAGCCTTCCCGTTGAATGAGGCAATCCATTACAAAAAGAATTGCTCAAATCGGATTGGTAGTTTGTGACATTATCGCGTTCAAGCAAACAAAACATTAAACTCTTCAGCTTATACGATTATATTAGTATATATACTAATATAATTTTATAATATAAAGTCTTCGGCCGCGTCTGTATGTCAGTTCGCGATAACCTCAAATATTACTGCACGGATTTTGACGCGGTTTTTTTAAATAGATAGAGTGATTCAAGAGGAAGGTTTATACGTAAAAAAATTCCCGAAATTCCCACGGGAACGGGCACAACGCGGGTGAAACTACGGGCGTTGCTAGTATTAAATATGAAAATTTTCGAACAGTATACGTAACCCCAAGCGTAACTTTAAACAAAATATTTGAATTTTCAGTTTGACATGGTTCAGTTGATCAACCAGTGACCGTCATGCATTTATCGATTTTCCATCCAATTGGAGCCCCACATTTTGAAATATATTTCTCGTGTATAAAAGTTGATTAAACGAAATTATATTATGTGTTAGTAAATAAAGTGGAAATAGGTGAAGTTATCTTAGAGAGAGTTTCCTTAGATGATGAGTGGAGCTGTATGGAGTCTAATGACCAATCACAATGCGTTACGAAAAGACTTTGACAGTCCCAATGCGCTGTGATTGGAGAATGGGATTCCGCACTCCTCCACTCCGCTTCTTTGAACACACTGAGACCCTGAGCTGTGAGCACACTATTGTCAAGACTGTAAGATTACTAAGAATATCCTCGATCTATGAAAATGTATTAAGGACCGCACACTAGCCACAAGGGTGTCTAACCGCCTATTTTGTCAATCAGTCTTTCTTTGTCCGTCAGACAAAAAAACTGCAACTAAAACGGTCGATAGATTAACTAATGAATGTTTGACGTTCAACAAGGCAGCCTAAAGACTATAGCATGCTCAAGGTGAACTAATTTAATACCATCAAGGGTGACTAAGTCACATAAGGGTGACTTTTCACTGGAGCTATAAAACGTAACATTGCAATGGTATACTATAAATTGTGGTTACCACCTATGTTACAATATGTGGTGGATGCCAAAATATCATTTGGAAATACACCCTTACTACAAAGTACCCAGCACCTAACGCCCGTAGTCGGACACGTAAAATGCTTCCTTAGCAGAGATTCAATGAGTAATTTTGACATTACAAAAAGTAAACAAGTTTGCGTAGGTTAGTGACCAACCTGGTGTCGGAGTTTTTAGACCGCCAAAAGGCCTCTGACTTGGCCTAACGATTGAAATAACCGGGGCCGACAATTTCCAATTGCCCTCTAAAGCATTTTGACATATAATGTAAGAAAAATCTATTAGTTTCAATTACGTCTCTGCGTGCGACAATAAACCAGTAAGGCGCATTACAGCTGTCATAACCTACTATAACAGCTGATACTTTAAAGTAGCTACCACATTTTTATTGTTACTTATAAACCACCTGTCAAGAAATTTAACGTTTATTGCATTTTATAGTCTATGCACTAACGTTGCTCTACCTCAAAGCAGAATGAATCTTTACTATATCTTCAGTAAGTTTGATGGCTTCGTGAACTCGGGGGTGCCACTTAATGTGTTCTCATAGTTATGATAACTTCACTTTAACAACCACCGTTATAAATTGAAGTGTAAAACACTATATCGCCTCAGCTATAACATTATGGACGTTCTCTTTTAAATCATTATCAGTAGTAGTAAAAGGCGTCTACTATATAAAGTTTATTGAACATCTGTGAGAAAATAAATCTAAGGTTAAGTATGTCTGGTATGATTCTTTTGCATAGCAGCTTCTAGTTCACTGAAGATATCAAATAAACCATGAATAAAGGCTAGTGACGTAGTTTGAATGATTAAGCAATGTGCAGCTCAGCCCTTTCTTAGATAGGTGACTGATAGTGGCATTTTTCTATCTGAACGCTACTGTGCTTGGGGGGTACGTAAAATAGTCGGTCCCAGTTGTTGCAATCGTTAGACCATACCTAAGGCCTTAGGGCCTAAGGCCGCCTAAGTCTTAGGCGGTCAAAAAACTCCGATACCAGGATTGGCCACTAACCTACACGAGCTTACTTTATAAAGGTATTTTAAAATACATACATAATAGTGAGAAATTGGTATAATATTACAAGATCCATTTATAACAGTTACGTCTTTCCTTTTAAGGTACGGAACGCTAATTATAAACTTTAATTAATTTAATATTTACTCTCGCTATTATTTTCTGCACTGTTACTAAAGGCGCCCTGTCTGCAGTGGGGTCTTATGGTTTACAGCTTTATTTTTACCTCCTTATAGTTATTTTATTAAATGACGTGATGCAGGCGCCTGTCAGTAATGGCGGCTGGCAACGTTTTTAAAATAAGAACACAACATAATATATGAACTAAGTATGACAGTACAGTTCAATGTTCCTTTTTCCAAAAATGAATGCTAGTATGTACTGTTCGTCGTCTTTTTCACAAAGTGGCACCCTTATTATTTTTCCGTCCCGCGGTTTTACCCGCGTTGTGCCTGTTCCCGTGGGAATTTCGGGATGAAAAATAGCCTATAACCTTGCCGTCGAATGTTACTATCCATTACAAACAGAATTATTCAAATTTATCAGATAAGCGCTTCAAAGACACAAAAAAACAAACTTCAGCTTTTTTATATTAGTTACTGTCTTACTAGTCTGTCTATACATTCGTATTATATACCATGATATAGTATAGACGGTCTCGATTGTTGCATCGTAAAACCATGTCGGAGGCCTTTAGGCAGTCTAAAAACTCCAACAGGGTTAGCCACTAACCTACTCGAATGTACTTAGCTTATCCTACCAATATTATTAAAGCGTAATTTTGTGGGTATATATGTAGGTAGGTATGTATGTTAATCTTCAATACCATTATATACTGAAGAGCCAAAGCACTAGAACTGCAACTTAATATCAATTCTAATGACTTTTGAAAAGCCGCCAGCTAAATCCGGAGCGTATAGAGAGTTTCAATAAAAATTTGAATATTCATTCTGGGTAAACAAACCGCGTCATTTGTCCGCCACATTTCAGCGCTGAATGGTTGAATGCCTCCGCTTTCGGTTTTCGTTCCCCACGATTTTTGTTTTTACCTTTGTTTTAAATATACATATACGAGTACAAACGGGGAATGCGTGCTGCAACTGACGTCTAAAAAAGGAAAACATTTCATACGTCATAGCTGTTTTAAATGCGGTGATTTTTTTGTAATATTTTTTTTATTCATTCATACATGTCGAGTAGGGTTGGCCAGAGTTTTTAGACCGCCTAAAGGCTACAAGGCTACATAGTCTCTACATAATCTGACAATTAAAATAACTTTTTTTATTGAACTAGGTTTATGGTGAACGAAAATAAAATGCTTGACCAATATTTGGATGCCTTTTACAAAACGAATACTAGAAATAGCAACAAACAGTTGCAAGTTAGCACAAAAGCAATCAAGCTATAGTCATCGATCTTTCGCATACCCAATAACCGTCAGAGTACAACTAATAACAAAAGTCACATTCAATTGACTTCAATACCCTCCAATAACCAACGCCTGTCATATTCACGGCAATAGAGATGCGATAGAGCAGGGCTTCCAAAACTAGGCCGGCAGGCCTAGCACGGCTAGCACAACGAATGTCACAGAAGGCGAAAAGACTTGATATAACAAATTCTGTGAGTTAATTGGAATGTTTAAAATTCGAATTTTCCGTCGATATGTCACCAATTAAAACACAGTATTCATATTTTGTCTCATCGTCTTTTGTCACGTTCGTTGTGCTTAGGAGCAGGGGGTCTGCAGATAAAACAAAAATTAGATGAACTTTTACAACTCTATCGTCCTTTTTGCTATCAAATTACAAGGTTATTCTGAACTTTTAACATCTGTCTATGAAAACCTGTTAATTGAATCGACTTTACGAAGAACATTTAAAGAAATTGCGTAAGCAATTTTGGGCATGCATTTGAGCATTTTGGTGTTAAGGGTTCTCAGTGGAAAAAGGTTGAGAACCCCTTCGTTAGAGAAACGAACCCGACCGCAGTCGCTCATAAAATTTTCACAACAAACACCTGCTCACAGAACTCATGTGTTTCTGCTTGTAACAGTACTTTTTTTTTACAAGGTTATTGTATGGCCTATAAGCTTTGTTACACGAGTAGGGCCATAGAAAGTATTGTATGGGTCAGGTTTTCCGAAAGGTAGGCTGTGATATTTGTTTTGAGAATATGTAGTTTTACATACCTTCCTACTAGTACCACATATTCGAAGACCCTGTAACCCAATATCTTTAGCTAGCTAAAAATACAGTACATGGTATGAGATATAAGTAGCATGCTTATCTTACCTTCAAAAGTATTTCATAGATACCTAAATACAAAGTAAATAAAACCTCTATTATACACCTACACGACCAAAAGGGAAGACATGATGACGTGATAATACTAGGTGTTAATTGGTGAAATATTTAATTGAAGATTTTCACCAATTAACACACAGTATTTATAATATCTTGTCGCACTTGGTCGCCTTAATTGTAGCGCTCGAGCTTTGACTAAGCGATTTTACTTCATTGCGATTGTTAAACAACGTGCAGCTCGGCTCTTACTTAGATGGGTGGCCGATAGTGGCATTTCTATCTGAGCGCTACCGTGCTTCGGAGGGCACGTTAAGCAGTCGGTTCCGGTTATTTCAATCGGTAGGCCATGTCGGAGGCTATTAGGCGGTCTGAGAACTCCGACATCAGGGTTCACCACTAACCTTTAAACCTATACAAGTTTCCTTCATCTATCTATATATATAAAATTCAAAGTCCTGACTGACTGATAATCAACGCACAGCCTTAACCGCTACACCTAGAAACATGAAATTTGGCAGGAAGGTTCTTCAAGTGACGTAAGTGCACACTAAGAAAGGATTTTCGAAAATTCCTACGGGAACGGGCTCAACGCGGGCAAAGCCGCGGGGCGCTGCTAGTAAACAATACTATATCTAAGCCTCATCTTATTCATACATATTCTCATGATAGATTCATCTATAAGGCTGGTAGTAATAAGTAATCCCAGCTATTATCATAAATGTGAAACCGTGTTTGTTAGTTGGCAAGTCTCGCACGTATAAACGAATAAATGGATCGAGTTTTTGCTGACTTGTACCGAAATTCTATTTATATGAAGAAAAAATATACGGTTACTTAGGGTTTTATATTTTTCCTTTATTTAAGGAAGTAATAGAAATAAATGGAAATTCTTGTACTTTGAAAGGTATAGATAGAGCGCTTAATTAAATATATATATCAACTAGCAGCGCCCCGCGGTTTTACCCTCGTTTTATCCGTTCCGGGATTGGGCATCAGGGATATCGGATTTATAGTTTCTGAGGTTTGCACTTAGCACCACGTTCAGTGATTCATTTTTATATTATAGATAGATGGATTAGTAGGTAGTTATTATATTTTCAGAGCTGAAAGAAGAAAAAATTATATTAAATTATAAAAAAAATATCTATATTCTTGGTTATATGAATATTGTAATTGACGATAATTTTCACTAGCAGTACTTTAAATTAAATACCACAAAATGCTAACATAATGTATGTTATGTTTCACTGCAGGGCAGAAGCTATTTATCCCACAGAAGATTAAAAAAGTGAAAATAGTTTAAGCAAAAGACACACATACCGCGGCTGCATATAACATCATATGGCTGGACTCGTTCTAAACATTCTCTCACAAAAGCTTTAGTTGCAACCCGCCAGCAATACAAAGCAATAAATTCTACTTACATTCCTACACTTCCACTTAACTTTTAGAGGAAACCAACACCAAAATTACAAACCATTTGATTTATCTATACTTATATAATGAAGCTCCAGAGTTTTATTTTTCTTTATTTTAAACGTGTTCTCTCTGAAACTACGTCATTGAGTTATAATTTACTAGTGTACTGGTACGTATGCTCAATTTTTTTGGATTGGCACAAAATGTGGACCAATGTCGTCAATTTTCCAGCCGAAGACGATTGCTCCTGAAGAGGAAAAAGGTTTAGTGAGTTTTACCCGATCTGTGCCCGTTCCCGTGGGAATTTCGGTATTTTTTATACATATAAACCTTCCTCTTGAATCTCTCTATCTATTAAAAATCACCGCATCATAATCGGTTGCGTAGCATACATAGGGATAGACAGCGGAAAGCGACTTTGTTTTATACTATGTAGTGATAAGGCACTGTTCACTATACCGTAGCTATTTTAAAAGAAGGGCAAAGACCCTTAGTAAGCCTCATTCTAGAGCATTTATTATCCCGAAATTCCCACGGGAACGCGTACACAAAAAAACATATAGCCAAATTTAGCGAAAACTTTATAGGCTACTAGCAGCGCCCCGCGGTTTTACCCGTGTTGTGTCCATTCCTGTGGGAATTTCGGGATGAAAAATAGCCTATGTTACTCGTGGATAATGTAGCTTTTGAATAGTGAAAGATTTTTTAAAAACGGTCCAGTAGTTTTTGAGCCTATTCATTACAACCAAACAAACAAAGTTTTACTCTTTATAATATTAGTGTAGATTTTTCATCCTGAATCTCCCACGGGAACGGTCGGGTAAAATCACGGGGTGCTGCTACTTAAATGATAAATTAAGCTATTAAAAGTCAATCGTTAAAGCCTGCAGTTAAATAGTGATTTATAATGACGCAATAATACTAGTCATAAATCAAATGTTGGAAGGAAACAAGACAAACGACTTCGCCCGAATGATAATGCTGTTTACTTATATTTTAGTGGTTTAGGGAAATATTCTGGGTATATTAGAGAAGCGACCGCCCTCGCTCCGATTCCGATTCGAGTGAAAAGGCCCGCCCCTGTTAGGGGTTGAATTTTGCAAAATCATCTGTTAGTGCTCACCTACGTCATGAAAAGCATCCGAACCAAATTTCAAGTTTCAGGGCACAGTAAGTTCGGCTGTCCGTTGATATATAATTCAGTGAGTAAGAAGTATTAACCTACTGGTTAAGCGAACACTACTCATCTTCTGTGACCACGGTTCCTATAAAGGAATCGAAAAGTCAGATAAAAATCTATATATATAAAAATGAAACCCGTTTTCCTTGGTCGCGGCATCACGCGTGAATGGCTGGACCGATTTCCACGGTTTTGCATTCGTTGGAAAGGTCTTGGGCTCCGTGAGGTTTATAGGGAATAAAAATCAAAATTCCCACGGGAACGGGGGCGCTGCGGGTGGGACCGCGGGGCACAGCTAGTGTAAAATAAAAGCGAAGTGTATCCGTAATCGTAGTTTTAATTTTAAAAAAAGTATTAACCTGTAATGTCCTACAGCTGAGCAAAGGCCTAAGCCTCATCTCATCGATGATCAGTAGTGAGGCGTAATCACCACACTTCTCTAAAAAGGTTTGGTGAGATTTTAGACGAACGTAGTCAGTGTATCTCGTACTACAATGCATCTGTAGTGAATGCTTCAAAATACAGCGTTCGCCTGATATCGTTACCGAATTCGTTTCATAGGCAACGATCTAGATACGACCTGACAGACGAACATAGATTCCTTTATCCCGAATTGTATTAATTTTCGTACGCCGAAAGGTGACACATTGAGCTCACTTTATTCCTAACACCACTATGTACGTAATACCCACCCATGTTGACTAAATAAATGATTATGATTATGGTTAAATGAGTGAGTGCAATCCCTAAAGACAGGAACGATAAGCAATTTAAAAAACATCCATCATTGATATTGTATGGGACCAGTTCGGAATAAACCTCTTTCGGACAAACAATAAATTTTGATAATCAGATCACAATTTTCAGAGTGATGCTCGAACAAAATAGGAACATAAAAATTGCTTACTTTTTTAAAGATTTTCGCTTAAAAGCTGAAAACATTGACACTTTGTTTTCAGAATCCATCAAATTTTAATTCAATTACATACGTAGTTTTCGATCTCACCGTTAAATGAGTTTCCAATTCGATTTAAAGTTGGAACGAAATAGTTTTTAAAGTGTATAAAAGCTTTGACATTACATCGGTATGGAACTGGGCTATCGTATGTAGCTTCACTGCCTTAATCCCGGGCATGATGCCAATTTGGAGGCAGTCACTGCCATAACTTAGGCAGTACGTGCCCAATGCATCTGACTTGAAAGTTAAAATTCACGTTGTTTTATTGATAAAACTCTGCGGACCTTTTACGGTGCCAATAACTTAGTTTTACCTGTGATCTTACTTAGTACATACCGTTTTTTTAGCTCCCTTTGTACAGTCACTATATCAAGCTTCCGTCGAGAATTCTTAGGAACGAATGCTTGGACGAGCAATCGTGCGCGATAAGCTTTACACGCGCTTTCTTTCGCACAAGAATACTGTTTCACGCGCTTCTTTCGCACAATAATGCTATTTCACGCGCGTTAGAGTGAAAGAGAATATGGTTTCTTGTTTCTCTATCTGTTATTTCAAGCCTATTGTCAGCTAAAAGAATAAAAAGTTTTACATTAATTTACATAAATTCAATGTCATAACTTGATTTGCTACCTGAGATTACTGGTTGTGATAAATTACTGGGAGCGACCGTTACAAGTTAGACTGAAGCATCACAACTTACAAACTACTATAAATTATTTACGCTACGTGTTCAGTGGAGTTTTCTTTTGAAGATGTGCACATGTTTTACGGTGTGTTGTTTTGCATGTCGTTGCATAATTTAAATGGGTTTTTTCTAAAGTACATACAAATTAATTACATCATTTGTATAGTTTTATTCAGAACTAAAATTAATTTTATTTAGAATTTTAAAATTTTCATAAACAGTTCGTTCAGAATTGTATTTTAATACTAAGTAAATACTCGTAGTTACACAATTTAAAACGAACATTTGCTATGCGAGCTACCCTTATAATTATACTTTAGAGGAAAATTAACAGGATAATAATTATAACCGATAATACATTTTAATGTGATAAAAAGCTCTCTTTTATCAAGAAAATTATTCCAAGAGAATTAATGACCGGATCCGAACTTTCTTATAGATAAAACTTTCTTTGAACAATTTCTGTAAAAGAAGTAATAACTGGTTTTTAATGAGGCTCAAGCGGATTATTTAACTTTTTACGGACAGTTAAAAGGTAGGTAAATTAAATACAAAGTATTTAACTCTTATAATTATTAAGGTATCTAAAAATCTTCATTATACTATTTTAACTAGATTCAAAGTTTGAATTCAAACCGAAAGACGTTCTAAATTATGATATCTCCGTCGAGTATGAAGTGTAATAACTTCTAGGCATATTATGTAGGGTGCCTACAATTTTTTTCCCATTATAAACCGACTAGCCGCGCCCCGCGGTGTTACCCGCGTTGATTCGGTTCCCGCGAGAATTTCGGGATAAAATGTATACCATGTGTTATTCTGATGTATAACCTATATTACTGAAAAGTTTCATCCAAATCCGTTCAGTAGTTTTTGCGTGAAAGAGCAACAAACATACATCCATACATCCATCCATACATACATCCACCCTCACAAACTTTCGCATTTATAATATTAGTAGGAAGTAGGAAGTAGGATTTCAAAATAAATTCGGTCTTTCGCTTGAAAAAGTTATATGACCATTGCATTGTTTTTAGCTTGTTAAACCGCTCAATATAAGCGCAAGGCACACACAGTGCGGGTGCGGGCCACGTCACGTTGCATTCCTTGTATTTATATGAAAGGTGTCATACTAGCCCATTGAACGAAGCGGGTGCGGACGTTTTGTATGCGTTTAAATTGAGCTCCCGTTCTATTGATCAATCCTAACCAAAATGCGTAAAGGCGAAATTACACGGTTCAATCAAATTGAATCACTTTGGTTGAATGTAGCAGAAATGAAAGGAATGCTGTTTACACGGTATCTGGAAAATGAACTGTTCAACACATATTCTTCGAAAGATGTCGTCGAATGAGGTCGTACGTTTAGGAGTTGCAATAATATGTGATCATTTAATAAAAGAATTATCGAAAAAGAAGCTAAGGAAACGCCGTCGTTGGTGGGTGCGATCATGGGTATTAAGAAGGCAAGCCTTAGGAGCGTCAAACCGTCTATTGAGAGAATTGGCAGAAGAGGATCCAGATGCATAGTGCATACCTCAATCATCTAGGTATGTACGTATTGTCCAAAAATACGCCCTTCCTCGACACTGCGGCGCGCACGACTGACTGTAAAAGTGAATCGTTCAATTCTTGTGTTTACACATTCATTTCTCATTCATCCGCGTTGAAGATTGAACGCTAAAAGTGAAAATATTGAGCATGTTCAATTCTTTCAACGCCGTAGAACGACAACATTCAATGACATTGAATGATTCACTTATAAGTTTACATGGATCAATTTGGTTGCTTCATCCAAATTGAAAGACAAAAGTGAACCGTGTAATTTCGCCTTAAACAAATTTCCACTTCTTTTTTATTTAAAAGTACGTTTACGGATACACTTATATTTTACATTTTTATCTGACGTTTCGGCCCCTTTACAAGAACCATGGTCACAGACTCGACTTCTTTTTTTTAAATCACTAATCGCTCAGTTGCTGCATTGTGGCACTCCCTAGTGATGCCTCTGAAATACAATTAAAACTGATGTACTACTAGGTATCTGTGGTAAATACCAAATATCCAGATGTCTGTACCATCAAAGTACCGGATACCTATAAAATACCGTTTCATCTTCAAAAGGTATTTATAACTGTTATAAATTACATTATAGTACCGCGTTTCCTTCCCTAACTTCTACTGCCTTTGCCATTTTATTGCGTTTTAAAATCGCTTTATTATACTTTTTTGTAATTGTTAGCTGTGAAATGGAAGGAACGAGTTTTAAAATGATTCGGAAATTAAATTGCGTTGAATTATATTTGAATCTAGTCTGGATATGGTTTTAAAAGAGTAAAGTAAACTTTTAGTTTGGGAAATGAGATGAAAATATGACATAATTTTTAAGACAAAAAACGGATTAGTTTGTAACTCTGAATAAAAAAGTACTACGCTACGCTTCTCTGCTTCGTGGTTTGTGTGGTCACACTTAGCAAATGTCTCACTGGTTCACTGAAGATATTTGTGATAAGGCTAGTGGGGTTTGATTATCTTTTAATACGTAGATTGACCCAGATAGTGTATACAAATAGTGTGGGGTTTCCCCACTGCAGAGCAAAGTCCTAACTAAAAAGGATTCAAATACTTTCATTTACTCATATAGTCATCAATCCAATTAGGATTTAAAGTATTCGTTCTGCAGTGACATAAGCGGAAACTTGTTAACAGTCTAAAATACTATTTAAGTAGTAACTTCCTATCAAGTTTAACTCTGTCGCAAACGCCGGGGCAATTTATAAAATAGCTTTCTTGAAGAAAAATAAGGTGTCAGAAATAGTCGCAGCGGTTTCCGATCTAATCTTAATAGTGCAGTCATTTAAGCTTAAATTAGGTAAGAATTGCGGAATTCGAGATACCTAGCTGTAAATCTGTAAATACTTGTATATTGACACCCTAAAAGTTGTCTCAAAACCTACCGATGGTAGGGTGTGCGCAACTATTAGGGTGCGTCCACATCTGGCGAATGCGCCGCGAATGTGCAGCTCGCCAGCCATGTGCGAGCTGCCCGCAAGCCGCGCGCGTGCAGTCACGGCAATGGTTTGGTGCGCCTCTTTAGTGCAACTCATGCAAGGCTCGTAAAAGGCGCGCGCCCAGCGCGCGCGCGGCCCGCGATCTGCGCGCGCTCAATTATCGCGCTTACAATTGCGCTTATTGCTTTATGGCGGTAGGCAGACGCGAGCCGCTAGCGCGCCGCCCGCGCGCCGCCCGCGCGCTGATCGCATACGGCGCTTAGGTTGCGAGCGAACTGCGCGCGAGCGGCGCAAGAGCGGCGCACGAACAAAAATGCACGCGCGCAGCTCGCGGGCAGCTCACAAACGGTTCGCGACCTGCGCATTCGCGGCATATTCGTCAGATGTGGACGCACCCTTAAATTTCAAGGTCAAATGTCAAAAAAAAGTGTTTTTCGCGAATATCTGAAAAACGGTGCAATGTAGCAAAAAAAAGTGTATGATGAAATGAAAGCTTATAAAATTCTCTATAACTTTAAGTCTATCCACTTTTTCCATATTCCAAACCGTTATTGATCTACACGCTCCAGAAATGTAAAAATTAAGGACCTCGGGCAGGTAACTATGGAGCCTGCCCAATGCTCAACAGTGACATGACTCATGTCATTTGAAAGGTCTTGAAGAGTTGTACAAGTTACTCCTAGACAGTTATATCGAATTCGATGGCCAACTCGGTGTTTTCGACCACCGAAGAATTACCACTGGAGGTGCTGTGGAGCCTGGACGGAATGCTCAACAGTGACATGACTTACGCATTTGAAAGCTCTTACAAGTCACTTTTTGATGGTTATGTCGAAATCGACGCCAAACTCGGTGTTTTCGACCACCGAAGAAAAAACACTAGGTGTATGTGCACTAATGTGCAGTTGACCCTGATCGTATTGCTCAACAGTGACATGACTAATGTCATTTGAAAGCTCTTACAAGTCACTCCTTGACAGTTATATCGAAATCGACGGCCTACTCGGTGTTTTCGACCACCGAAGAATCTACACTGATCGTATTGCTCGACAGTGACATGACACATATCATTTGAAAGCTCATAAAGAGTTTTATAAGTCACTCTTTGATAATTATATCGAAATCGCCGTCCAACTTAGTGTTTTCGACCACGGAAGAATGGAGTTGGGCTATGCTATACCGAAGTACCGACCCTGATCCTAATGCTCAACAGTGACATGACCTATGTCATTTGAAAGCTCTTGAAGAGTTGTACGAGTCACTCTGTGACAGTTATATCGAAATCGACCGTCAACGCGGTGTTTTCGACCACCGAAGAATCGACACTGGGTGTATGTGCAGTTGACCCTGATGGTATTGCTCAACAGTGACATAACTTATGTCATTTGAAAGCCCTTGAAGAGTTGTCCAAGTACCAAGTCCAAGTCCAAGTCATGTAACTGTTGAGCATTAGGATCAGGGTCGATACTTCGGTATAGCATAGCCCAATTCCATTCTTCCGTGGTCGAAAACACTAAGTTGGACGGCGATTTCGATATAATTATCAAAGAGTGACTTATAAAACTCTTTATGAGCTTTCAAATGATATGTGTCATGTCACTGTCGAGCAATACGATCAGTGTAGATTCTTCGGTGGTCGAAAACACCGAGTAGGCCGTCGATTTCGATATAACTGTCAAGGAGTGACTTGTAAGAGCTTTCAAATGACATTAGTCATGTCACTGTTGAGCAATACGATCAGGGTCAACTGCACATTAGTGCACATACACCTAGTGTTTTTTCTTCGGTGGTCGAAAACACCGAGTTTGGCGTCGATTTCGACATAACCATCAAAAAGTGACTTGTAAGAGCTTTCAAATGCGTAAGTCATGTCACTGTTGAGCATTCCGTCCAGGCTCCACAGCACCTCCAGTGGTAATTCTTCGGTGGTCGAAAACACCGAGTTGGCCATCGAATTCGATATAACTGTCTAGGAGTAACTTGTACAACTCTTCAAGACCTTTCAAATGACATGAGTCATGTCACTGTTGAGCATTGGGCAGGCTCCATAGTTACCTGCCCGAGGTCCTTAATTTTTACATTTCTGGAGCGTGTAGATCAATAACGGTTTGGAATATGGAAAAAGTGGATAGACTTAAAGTTATAGAGAATTTTATAAGCTTTCATTTCATCATACACTTTTTTTTGCTACATTGCACCGTTTTTCAGATATTCGCGAAAAACACTTTTTTTTGACATTTGACCTTGAAATTTAATAGTTGCGCACACCCTACCATCGGTAGGTTTTGAGACAACTTTTAGGGTGTCAATATACAAGTATTTACAGACTTACAGCTGGGTATCTCGAATTCCGCAGTAACTTACTATAATCACTGGAGTATAACTTCAATATAAAACTACAATCTATTTGCAATGTTGAGGTACATAATTTTATTTCTGTTTGTACTTTGAATGTGTTCGAATAAAAATGTATATTTATAACGACAAATCCCGTGTATTTTTGGTAAAATTCCGACGTAAGTACGATTTTCCGGATGGGAAATGTGTGGCGGAATTGTGACGTATGTAAATATGACAAATTGTTAGGTAAAATATGTTTCTATATGTCAATATGTTTTGAATAGGCCATATTTTTAAATATAGTGTTGTGAACACTTTTTCTAAAATAACTTTTCAAGGAATAAACTCAAAAACTTGTGCTACTCCTATTTATGATTCCGATAAACGCGTCAACGATTGAAAGACCCATTTTTTGCTTCATAGTATCATCGTTAGTATTCCACAGTACATAACTAAGTATACACTTTTCAGTCTACAAATTCAACGAAGGTTATCTATATTTATCACAATTTTCCAACCTCCATCCATTCACCTTCACCTTAAATGATATTTAACAATGCCTTAAATGCTTGTTACAAGCAAACATTAGAACAAAACGACATTCATATAACTTGATGCAATTCAAATAAACCAACAAACTACACGTCTAAAACAATACCTTCTTTTGTTACAGGTTACTGAAGATTTAGATGAAATGGAGGCAATTAAATAAAAACTAGAGTTCGCCAGCGCAAATACTCGTACATATTGCAGATGTTTACATTCGCGGCGTTATCATATGATAAGTTAGAACACAAGCCGAGAACAAACAACGTTATCATGGTAACGTTCTTGCTGGGAAGTCAGACGCAGTGTGGAGCCTCAGGTCAAACGAGACTAGATGCGAACACTTGAACACTATGGGACATACAGACTCAGTGATTGTGGTTGTGCAGTGATTGCAAGATACATTTTCTGGTAGTCCAAGTTCAGCAGTCAAACTGGAGGACTTAGGCACTTTGGATAGCGCTGAGAGCATCGAGAATGCGAGCGCGAAGGCCCTGGAATGTTTGGAGAGGAACCTCAATCTCTCTGATAACTTTTGCCCCGCGTATTATGATGGACTGCTGTGCTGGGACCCCACTCCTTGGCACACGCTGGCCGTACAGCGATGCTTTAAAGAGTTCCATGGAGTACAATATGATGATACGCGTGAGTAGCTTTTAATTATAAAATGTTATATCCCTCTTAAAAATATATGGTTCTTTTAATGAAATAGACTGTGCAGATAACTAACTAACTTTTAAAAAGCAGTTCTTTTAATCTAGTATATGGAGACATAATCGTTTTATTGTTGTGTTATTTATAAGAATAAACTATTACACAATCAATCACATTTCAAATCAGTGGCAAAAATGCAGTAGACAATATAAATCGCAAATCGTGGCTGTACTGAAATATCTGACCGATAATAAGAGTCTGTGACAAAGATTAAGTCCTCCGATAAGATGAGATGATGAATAAGGGAGATAAATAAGTGATTTACAATCGTTATCCGTGTTAAAACATTAGCGTCTTGAAAACTATACAAATTACAGTGTTTTGCGCAAACGATGACAATAACAAGTAGGTAAGTGATGTGACCTGTGATGAATGAGGATAGAAAAATATGCACGTGGTGGAACTATAAACACACCAAAACAAACAGCCCAATTTATTACGAGCTGTTTCAAGAATCAGAGAGTTATGTCCGAGCACAGAACTTTGAGCTACGCCTTTAAGTGTGCCTATCCATTGATGTGGAGCGAGGCTGCGGAAAAACGGACAAATGTCCAAAATCTCCGAGGTTTCATGCAATCCTATTGGTTTATATTTGTCCGTTTCTCCGCTCCGCAGCCTCGCTTCGCATCAATGGACAAGGACCCTTAGGGTGAGTTTCTGTTGAAGCGTAGCGGAACTGTACCGAGCTAAATCTACCAATCACAGAACATTTTTTAACAGCCTCCGTGGTCTTGTGGTTTGAGCGCTCGGCTCACGATCCGGAGGTTCCGGGTTCGATTCCCGGTGGGGATATCTCACAAAAATCACTTTGTGAGACTGTCCTCAGTTTGGTTAGGGCATTGCAGGCTGAATCACCTGATTGCTCAAAAAGTAAGATTCCCTGCTTCGGAGGGCACTTTAAGCCGTCGCTCCCGGTTACTTACTACGGATAGTAGTCGTTACATGAGCCATGTCAGAGGCCTTTGGCGGCTCAATAACTCTGACACCAGGATTGGTCAGGTTGACCATCCACTCGATGAAGAAGAAGACAGAACATTGATATAAAAAATTAAAAATATTTATTGACAAAAAAGCTATTGTCAAAATCTTTTCGTAATGCGTTGTGATTGGTCAGTTGAACTCCACTCCGCTTCAATGGAAAGGCATCCTTATTAAAAGCAGTACCTCGCATAATTAATGACATATGTCATTCCAATACCATATTAAAATCAAGTTAAAAGCAAAACAAGCAGAATTTAGGTACGAAAATACGTTAAATTACTCCTTTCGTTTAACATAGTATAGCTTTTAAATACATTACACAAAGGTTGTTCGTCTAGAACCAAACAAACAGACGAGACTCAATTTTATGACAGTCGCATGCCGAGTTCAATCAACTTGCAGTTATACTATTATACTTAATGAATAATTCAAATAGAAATTGTAAACATAGGTAATAAACATTTTATATTCCAACAAGGTCTGTTTATTTACCTTGATAATTAGTAGTAGACATAGTAATAGTACTTTTTTACTATTAATTGAAACGTACGTTGATGTCATTATTATTTGTTAAAATGGGAACTTACGTACGACAGCGTCTCTCCCCGCACTCAACGTCGACGCTGTCGCGAGCGCTTCACCCACCTCCTGATGAAGGTCACCGTATGTGACCGAAACGTGTTGAGTGACACTCAACAGTAACCTCCGTCGTACGTAAGTTCCCGTTTTAACAAATAATAGTATAATAGTCCAAAAACACTGATAATTATTATAATCGTAGTGTCCTGTTTAGTGCTAAAACGCAAGACACATAGTGCGGGTGCGGGCCATTTTCGGATCGTGCGAATCGCGTGACCACAGAAATATATCGAGATGCGTGTCATTGTATTCCTTGTATTTGTATGAAAGGTGTCACCATTTAATATACAAACTGAACGGGCCCCCCGAAGCACGGTAGGCTCAGATAGAAATGCCACTATCGGCCACCCATCCAAGTAGGGGTCGAGCTGCACGTTGCTGTCCGTCGCTGTTCGTCCGACCGTCCGTCCGCCCGTCCGCCTGTCACCAGGCTGTATCTGAAGAACGGTGATAGCTAGACAATTGAAATTTTAACAGATGATGTATTTCTATTGCCGCTATAACATCAAATACTAAAAATAAAATTAAAAAATATTCAAGGGGGGCTCCCATACAACAAACGTGATTTTTGCCGTTTTTCAAGTATGGAACCCTCCGTGCCCGAGTCCGACTCGCACTTGGCCGGTTTTTTAAATTCATTTTTCGAACAATGCTTTATCGTTTTCCAACGTAAAATTCGGGATTCGGGATTTCATAATTGTTACAAATGGTTGAAGTTTAACTTTTCAACTGTTTCATTTGAGCCTTTTGTTGTAAATTGGGCAATATTTATAAATTGGCGTTCCATTGGCCATCCGTCCTTATAGATTGAATACAGGATGCTCGCAAAAATTGAAAGCAGTCAAACGTGTTTGTTTGAAATGGTTTATCGAAAAATTTACAGTTTAAAATTCCTAGAAATTCAATGAACAACGAAACTGCTTTACTTTATTTACCTATCTGCTTGTAAAAGTGAGCGACGGATTAATTTAGCAAAGAGATACAAAGTCAACATGTAATAATATTAAAGGTTTCCCAATAATTGTAATGTGGCCACATTTAGAATATTTATAGGCAATCGCAGTAATTTTCTGAGTACTATATTAACTTAGCTTCTTTGGCCACATATTTTTGCTGACTATATGAGTCATTTATAAAAGGCAAGCAGCGCCCCGCGGTTTTACCCGCATTGCGCCTGTTCCCGTGGGAATTTAGGGAATTTTTATACACATAAACCTTCCTCTTGAATCACTCTACCTATTTAAAAAAAATCGCATCAAAATCCGTTGTGTAGTTTTAAAGATCTAAGCATACATAGAGACAGACAGCGGAAAGCGACTTTATTTTATACTATGTAGTGATGAAGCCTTTTCCAATACCACCACCAACCACCAATTTGATATAGGTAAAGGAAATTGTAGGAAATAATCATTAAACTCTGTGAATAAACTTTATCTCTGTCTACTGACATGTAAATATTTTTCGCCTAATAGTGGTCGACCACAGAAACTAAACTGAGGTCGAGGATTGTGTAAACAGAATCCTGTATCGATGCCAGCAACGAACACTACGTTATCTCAAAAATCGTTTATTTTCATAATTATGGAATGCCCTATGGAAATTCTTCTTTAAAGCATCGCGAATAATTTACTTTAACACCTCTCCCACAAATCCCATTTTATTATTATCTGGAACATTTCGCATCCAATTACTTCCTTCATCTGTTTTCTGCTGACCGTACTAGACAAGTTATTGTAGACACTTATTATGCTAACGCGACACAAAACACGTTACGGAAAATGAGGGTTATTTAAATTCTGCATACTTTGTTAAATGTTTAGTATAAAATAACTTTCGTGGAATTACAGTTTAGCGAATATTTTTGAAAGGTTATAAGTACTCTTTTTTATCAGTCTCATTAATTTATTTAAATATGCTTAAATTATAGTTTCATCGGTAAAAGTAATTAATTAATTTAAAAAAATATCTTAATGGACAACCAGCTTGTTTATTTATTTTTTAATCCAACTAGGCACTTACCGAGATAAAAGCGATTAAACAAATTAAAAAAATCTACCATGGCATGTTAGCATTAATAATCCTCAACAGCGTTTACTAGCATTATAAATATTCTGAGGGCTCAATCAGTCTTATTAACATTTCTCTACCGACATTCTCAGAAAACAAATTTTACATGCATTGTCTTACAGATTAATCTGTGTAGCCACCAAGATATTATATAGAAAAAATATTACAACTCCATATGCAGCAACTAAGTCACAAGGCACCTCGCTGAGCGATGAAGGACCTAAGACTATCCTGAGCCAAGTTCTCCATAGGGACAGTTAGGGCAAAAAATTAGAAATTAGCAAAGCCATTAGAGATAGGTTGTCGGGTGAGAATCCGAAAGGGTACTCAACTGTTTTATTTTCTTACCAGAAAACGCATCGCGACTCTGCATGGACGGCGTATGGCACAACTACACGAACTACGCGAACTGTACCGAACGGATCGCCAACGTGTCGCCGACCGACGTCACCAGCCTCATCTACCTCGCCGGGTACTCGCTCAGTCTCGCCGTCTTGTCACTCGCCGTATTCGTATTCCTGTATTTTAAGTAAGTATTCTATTTTCAAACTGTTGAGTGCGAACTTAGCAAGGAGTCGGCAACTAGCGTTTTTTTTTTAAATAAAGAACACAAACTATAATGTCAGCAAATGTTATAGTGAAGTAATGTATGTGAAATTGGAAATGTGCTAATTTATTAATTTTTTACCAAAAAATGCTAGTCACTGTTCGTCGCTGCTGCTCATTGCATCCCTTGTGTATTGTAGCAACTCTGTGATCTATTTCACTACCAATAAAGCCTTTTAAGGTACAACACAATGTATCAACTGATCATGGAATTGATTGTCATTTTAGTCGGATTTCACAGACTAATGACATCACTTGGAATTAATTAAGAGAAATTGTTTGAGGATAAAATATATTAAAACAGAAGATCCATCAAACCAATACTCCCCTTAGTTCTTGTATAATCTTTACAGTGTAAAAGCTAATAAAAAAGGTATCAATTATGTTTATATCTAAACCACGTACTTATTGTAAATTTACCCATTGAAATGACAAACCAAATTTGAATGCGTTAACGACTCTGACCCAGATAGATGAATAGTACCGAAATGGTAATTGTTTGTACACTGAACGAGTACTACACATTAGTGCTGAAGTTAGGTATCACAACGACTGACAATATTTTGTTCAATATTGTAATAATTAAAGAAGCCCTAAGGTTTTACCCGCGTTGTGCCAGTTTCCGTGAGAATTTTGAGACGAAAATTTGCCTAAAAATATGATTAAATGGAGACGGAAATATGGGGTACATATGAAACATTAACAACCAGTTTCTAGAAATTAGACATAGAAAAGCTATCTTATAATATTAGAGTATGTAAAGGTCTTACACCGAAATAATACTAAATTCACCGCCATTTTGAAAAACAAAATGTCAGCCAAATGTAGCTAATCTAATTGGAACAGAAATCCTATAAAAAGAGTTCTATAAAAAAATCTCATCTATAAAAATTCTTCCAGCTAACAAATAAAACCCAAACAAGATTAATATAAAACAAAGAACACAGTATAATTCATCCGCGGTTTTAGACCGTCCCTCACAGCCATCAGAAACCGCTATCGTTATCAAACGGAATGAAACACAACCGCGAGTGACGCCTCCTAACCAAAGAGAAGAGACAGAGGGATGTTACGGATATCGTGTTTCGGATACGGATATTGTTAGAGCACGGATAATTCGGATAACTAATTTCGGATACCTACGGTAACGAATATTGGAATGATTTTACACCGGTTGCGGTAACAGTGACTTCTTCAGTGAGATTAGAGGCATTTGCACCGTACTGGGAGATTACAGTCTAATACTTTTTACTTTTTATGGTAACGATTATGACTATAAAATAAGTTCAGACTATCCCTAAAATTTGGATGATTGCAATTTTTTTGGGAGTTTAAAAAAATAGATTTCGGATATTTGATTTTGTAAAATCGCAAAAACTATTAAATAAAGGCTGTCACAATCGGTTCAAACGGTGTTGCCTCCCCCATATCCGATTATCCAATTATTCGAAACTTTTTCCATCAAAAAATACATTCGTTTAGATTAGGAACAATTACGCATAGTTGTTATTTCGGATATCCGATAGTTACGTATATGGTTACGGAAATCAAACACCCCTGCTCTATTCGGTGGGCTGTCTGGTTGCCGCGGTTTTACCCAGGCTCCAGTTTATCAAGAGAACAAATCGGCGATAATCATTTAATAGAGTTTACTTAGGCACTGTCAATTGAATGAAGGAAACTAGCGAGCAAAAATGTATGTCAATCACTAATTAGTGGTTACATAAATGTCATTAAAATAATCGAACATTTTGTAAAAAATTATCTTTAATTAAAATAAATTAAATAATCCCGTAAGATTTCATATAGTCCCTTAAATTGGTTTTAAAACAACACAAGTACAAAACATTAACTGAATTTAATAAAATAAGTGTTAATAGTATATTTGAGTGTAGTGCAATATGTTTAATAGAGCATAAAATAATCATAATATCTGTATATAGGTCTCCAAAAAACAGCTTAACTTGCACGGACTTATTTTTTCAAAAATTAGAAGCGCTCTTAAACAAAGCTTGCTATAATAATTCAAAGATAATATTATGCGGCGACTTTAACATTGACATAATGAAGACGTCCCCAATCACAAAAAAATTTGAAGAAATATTATCAAGCTATAACTTAAAATTAAGCATAAATATTCCTACCAGACTAAGTAGCAAAACATGTATTGACAATATTGCCCATAATATTAGAGGCTGTAAAACATCGGTTTTCGAATTAGGCTTGTCAGATCACACCTGTCAGTTAGCAAAATGTCCTGTTAAAAGGAGTTCATACATTAACCATTACTTTAAATATAAAAGAGACTACAGTGAAGAGAACACTACTAAATTTATTAACTGTTTAAAAAACATTTCTTTTAATGAAACCTACAATGCCGAGGATCCCAACGATTCTTTTAATTGTTTTATAAAAACGTTTAAATTATTTTATGACCTATGTTTCCCATTCATAAAAATAAAAATACCAATGATCAAAAAACCTAAGTGGCTTAGTAAGGGCATAAAAGTATGTGCAAAACGCAAGAGAACTTTGTTATGGAAATATCGCCGATTTAAAAATGAAGATAATAAAAAAGAATTCAAAAATTACAATAGAATATTAAAACTAATTATAAAACAAACACAAAAGGCGCAAAACAATTATCACATACTACAGTCCCAAAATAAACCGAAAGCAGCATGGGAAATAATAAATAAATACAACAAAATAAATCTCAAAGAAGATGTGACTCAAATAAAAATTGGTAATAAATATATAACAGATCCAAATGAAATCGCAGAATCATTCAACAACTTCTTTATTGATGAAATTGAAAAAAGTAAAGTAAAACATAATAAATATCAAAATAAGAATATACCCAGCCATCCAACATCAATATTTCTGACCCCAACGAATAATATTGAAATAATTAACATAATAAAACATCTTAAAAATACAAGTAGCTCTGGCTTTGATGGTATATGTACTAAAATAATAAAAAGATGCACACATATAATTTCTCCGATTCTATGTCATATAATTAACAAAAGTATGGAAAATGGAATATTTCCAGATCAACTGAAAACTTCTATTGTTCGACCAGTTTTTAAAAAACAAGATAAAGAAGATATGCAATATTATAGACCCATAGCACTAATACCAGTTCTCGCTAAAATATTCGAAAAGGTAATTCATAATAGACTTAGTATTTATTTAGAAAAATATAACCTATTAACTCCTGAACAATCCGGTTTCCGAAAAGGAAAATGTATTAATACTGCAATTTTACAGTTTTTAAAGATAATATTTGAGGGTCTGGAAAACAAAACAAGAGTTATTGCTTTCCTCATGGACATGACGAGGGCTTTTGATAGAGTTGACCATAGAATTTTATTTGCAAAATTAGAAGCTTATGGAATAAGGGGAGTAGCCCTTAACCTCATAAAATCATACCTAACGAACAGAAAACAAATAACAGAAATAACCAAACTAGATTTTCTCTCTAAATTACAAAATAAATATAAGTCTAAAATAAGAACGGTTAAATATGGAGTTCCCCAGGGGAGTATATTGGGACCCCTTTTATTCCTAATTTATATCAATGATTTCCCTAAAGTAATAGATCACCCCATGGTCCTCTTTGCCGATGACAGTACTGCAATATTTACTGATAATAAGTCCAATAACTATGAAATTGGCATAAATAATGCAATAGTATCTATCATAAACTGGTTAGAATCAAATAATTTAAGAATAAATATAGACAAAACACACTTCATAACATTCAAAAATAAAAATAGTAACTTTAATTCTGTAAATATTAAATATAACCATGATCCTATAGAAGAACTTCAATCAGTTAAGTTCCTCGGTATCCATATAGATGCAGAACTAACATGGAAAACACATGTAGAACAATTGTGTATTAAAATAAATAAATTTGCATATGCGTTATATATGTTACAAAAAGTAACTAACCAGTATACGCTTCTTAACGCCTATCATGCATATGTCGGATCTATACTTAAATATGGTGTTCTGTTTTGGGGTAACTCTACAGAGAAGCTTGCAGCATTTAGAGCCCAAAAGAAATGCATTAGGTCTATGTGTACACTTAAAAAAACCGATAGTTGTAAGTCATATTTTATAAAACTAAAAATTCTTACCCTACCTTCTTTATTTATACTAGAATCAGCTCTATATACAAAATCACATACTAATGAAATGTATAAATTCAAAAGTAAACGCCATGTTAACAAAATAATATTTCCACATTGCAGAACAAATAAATTTAATAATAGCTTGTTTTTCCTAGGCATCAAAATCTATAATTCTATTCCACTTTCTATTAGAAAAATAGACAGGACAGATAAGTTTAAACTGAAACTAAAAGAGTATCTTTTACTAAAAGCATACTACTCAATAGAAGAGTTTTTTGCAGATAAACACATATAATAATTAATAATGTAACTAGGTCTAAGATGTTAAGTTTTATTCTATTGTTTAGTTGATTTTAAGTTTTAGTTTATTTTAGTACTCATATAGTTTTTGATTGTTTTAATAGTTTATTTTAGTATTTAGTTTTTTTTTATTTTTATACTTGGGTTTGTAAATAGATGTAACAACTATTTACGCAAATAAATGATTTGAATTTGAATTTGAATTTGAAATTTTTCTTACATACTTAACGAATATATTATCATGTACTTATATTTAATAATTAGCCGCGCCCCGCGGTTTTACCCGCTTTGAGTCCGTTCCCGTGGATAAAACATGATAAACCTTCCTATCCAATACAAAAAAACGGATAAGTAGTTTCTGAGAACAAAAACAAAAAATCAAAAAACAAACTCAGCTTTATTATATTAAGTACTAGATAGATAGAATATATTAATTCTTTTTAGATTAATTCTCTTTATATAGTCCCTTAAATTTTCATACATATTTAATGAATATAGTACTCAAAAATGTATAATTTACTCATTGCTTTTGTTACGTAAAAGTATTTAATTTACACCGTTGTTCTATTCCATTAATCATAAAAGGATTATTTATTTAAAATAATAGATATTAATTATTATTGTTCACGTTTCCAGTGAGCTACAAACAAAAAGATAAAAAGTTCAAAATGATTCGCTTCAATGACCCTTTAGAGAGTACAGTCACGAACAAAACTAAATTACACAATTTAATAAAAAGTTTTAATAATTTTTCACCGTCTTTCGTACAGTTTCAATCAATTTAACAGAATTCGCAATAACACTTATGTAGTTTTATGATAAATAAAATCAATGAAAGAGCATTAAAGTTTTACCACTTTTTCATTTAAAAGTAAAAGTTAAATTGGATAGTTAAGGTTTACATTTTTATGGCAAACGAAGATTTTCTTTTATTGGTCACGTATTGTAAATAAAAAACGAAATAGCTCCCAGACTTCCATTTATCAAGTTTATTAAAATTGCCTATCTCCAAAATTGTACGGTGAAACGATTTATTTTTAGTGTCTGTAATATAAAGTGTAATTGAAAATCAAAAAGTGTAGTACATTCGTTAAGACTTAAAGCGTGCACACTTGTCAAAAATATACCTAAGATTAATAATCTGTGGTTTAGAACAATAGGTTTATCATTCTATTATTTTTTAATTTCAACTATTCACTTTGCCTCGGCTGAACAATAATCGGCTGAACTTTTTCATAAACGCTTTTTAACTAAAACAATGTTACAAAGTGTTTTGTCTCTTTTGCTCTTTGCAAACTAGCGTATGTTGGAAAGGGACAAACCATTTGATAGCTAAAATGCTGTTAATAAGCGAATAAGACCTTAAATCTTACTACCGTAGTCGTCCATTAGACGTCCATTAGATCGACGATTGACTAATTAAGACGTAATTTTTCATCCATGACATGTCAACATCACTCATCTGTACGGGCGTTAGAAAGAAAGAAAGAAGAAAGAAAGAAAAACATTTATTCAGACGAATCACACAACAAGAAACGAAAAAACAAAAAAAGAAAAAAAAACAAAGCAAAGACAGAAAAGAGAACAACAGATATTACATATAAAACAATTACACGGACAGAACTGCTGTGTGAGGTCTGAATAGGCCTCGTCTCAGCGTAATGCCGCCACGATCTTGTGACCCTGGCAGCGCTGATTTTCAGACGAGGCCCAGAGGTGCGCCACTATTAAAATCAAAATCAATACATATACCTACATATAAATACCTACATAAAATAATAAATACCTCAATATACTACATACAAATACCCGTACAAATACAAATACGCGTTAGTCATACAAATATTGACAAAATAATGTAGTATTTAAAGGCCTCCACCCATTACACCGTATCATACCATGACCGTGCTATGAACGTGTCAGGCAAAAAAGTATTCTTTGTATTGAAAAGTATGAGACTATGCTCACTAGACCGTTCCGTCACCAACCAACAACGTCGACTATTCTCACCTAATATTTTGCCGGTGCTGAAACGTTCATAGCACGGTCATGGTATGATACGGTGTAATGGGTAGAAACCTTAAGTCACAACCAGAGATACCCCCAAACATCTTGTTTTTTAATCAAATCCAGTCCTCGAAACAGAGTCCTTAATAGACAAAGTTTAATTTGTTTCTTCATACAAAAAGGACACCTTTCATTAGGTACGTTGCGCTGATGCCTGGTTTCGTTCGCTTTGTTTATTCTGATGAAAATTAACTATAGTATTACAATGTTAGTTATTACAATGGCGCATAAATTAAAAAATATATACTATTAATATAATTTAGCTGAAGAGTTTACTATAGTTTAGTTTTTAAAATGTTTAGTGCTTTTTTTGGTTATCAACCGGGTATCCCCTAGTATATTAATTTGCCGCGCTTTCCCGAAATCCCTTCTTGGGCTCCCCTACTATAGTTCGAACGCGTTAATCTCAGAAACTGTCAATCCGATTTGAATAATTCTTTTTGTAATTGATAGCCACATTCAACGGAAAAATTATAGGCTATTCCGAAGTCCAGAAATTCCCACGGGAACGTGCACAATGCGGGTAAAACTGCGGGGTAACTGCGTGTAAAACACTAGTAATAATATAAAGTATGTAAGTGAATTTGTCTGGGTATATTTATTATTTATTATTATTTATATGGCGTTGACTGTACCTACTTAAATGACCTTATCGATTCCTAATGCCTAAGTTGTTTTCTTGAGTCTAGGCTCAGATTTACCCTGTAATGCAATTCGGTGGTTCTAAAACGGCTTGAAACAAACAAACTTTTCCTCTTTAAAATATTAGTGGAACACAAACCAAGTTTAAATGAAGGAAGTCTTGTATTTTGTAACAAATTTTTAAAGAAAACACGAAAAGGTTTTATTACTTGGATTGCCTGAAGGAGTTTTGTTCTGTACAAGCTTTGCGAACATCAATTAAACAAAAATGTTGTGGTTTTAATTAAAATCACATTTTCATTTTGTAAATTAAAGAACGGTTATTTGATTATAATTAATTGTTAAAAAAAAATTGTTAAATATTTTTATTTTTTGTAAAGTAATTCTGGGCTAAACCCTCTCGTGTCACCGAAGATACTGTACAGTGTCGTTTTTTTAATGTATTATGGAAGGAATTAGGGAGGTTTTTGCCCAGCCTTGGGAGAGGTTGTATAAAAAAACGTTGTAACCAACTTTATTAAAGAGGTCTCTAAAATAAGGTTTATAACGTCATAGGTCCGCCATTTTGAAAAATATTATTTTGAATGAAAAAGTAAGTAAGTTCCAGTAAGTAAGTAGCCAACCCTGGTGTCGGAGTTTTTAGACCGCCTCAAGACCTCCGACATGGTCTTACTTCAACCTTAAATAGTTGTGATTAGTTTTGTCTGTATGTTTATATGAATGTGTTACATTTATTTAGAAATAATTATATACAAAAATTGATATAAAGATTTCTTTACAGGGACCTTCGATGTTTAAGGAACACCATCCATACAAACCTGATGTGTACCTACATTCTATCTGCTTGCAGTTGGGTCTTAAATTTAGCTTTACAAGTGAGTATTCAAACAGTTTTTTTGCATGGAACTTATTTTAAGGTGGCTAAGGTACAGTCATGGTAAGAAAAGGTTTGACACCTAAGATTTATACTTAAGGCCTATCGATTATATCGATTAAATTATATATTATTAAAGTCGATTGATCAATTGTTAACGATGTGTTAAGGCGTATTTTTTTTTGTCTTTTATCGTATAGAATAGGTAAACAAAAAAAATAGAATAATATCGATTAATTTGTTGGGAGTTCAAAACGGTCATCAAGCTCATCGCTCATTTAAAAACAAAACAAGTCAAAACTTTGTCTTATTTTAGTTTACTTGTAGATAGTTTAAAGCCCTATTTTGGGACCGGCCTTTACGGTTCATTCAAATTAATCGTTTTCAACGCACGTAGCACGGACGCTACGTGCGTTTTGTAAGAAAAACAAAAGAACATCCGTGCGCGCGGACTTCTGCGTCCGATAAAAAACGCTTACATTAAAACATGTCTTAGAGGGACGAACGCCCGCTACTGCGGCGCGTAGCCGGACGACTAAAAACGTAAAGTAAATACGTATATTGAAAGTATAGCTTTAGATTACAGTAGGAAATTCTAGTCATAGGCTATAATGAATCTAAATGAGTGCTATTCTAAATGAGAAACGAGTGAAGTTAACCTTCAACTTTTCCAATAATTTAAACTTAAATCTCACTTACTATCGCTCGCCTCTTAAATCTCAAAGTTATAAATGAAGTTATTTTAATCTGAATACACTTAAAACCGTTTTATGTGATTAATTTTAGTTAGTTTAACTTAACGAGTGTTAAACTTTATTTCTTGACTTAGGACATCTGGGACTTAACATTTCGTAGCACAAATTACAAATTGATGATATTACTTGCTCACAGAATGACGTTTCATATAATTTATATAAAAATGTATCAAATTCAGTAAAGATTTATACGACGCAGCAGTGCAACAATGACTTAATTTGAAAAAAGAACATACAATTATATTCCTACTAACTTACACTATGAATGTGTTCTTTTTTCAAAAGTATAGTGTTCTTTTTTCAAAAGTGTTAACTTGCACTATGAATTTATTTTCGTGTTCTTTTTTTAAAAATCACTCTTACCATAAAAATCGGAGCTCTTTTGTTAAAATGTTATTTACTCTTTTATCTACACTAATGTTGTAACATTCTACTTATGATTCCAATACTTGACTTATAATTACTACTGTTATAGCGCAGACAACTAAAACACTCAATTTAAGCAATTTCACATGATGTTATAATATCATTATAATATAACATTATAACATCATTATAACGCGACCAATTAACCTGGCGAGCCTTATGTCAAAATCCTCATACTAGTTGCATAAAATTTTGATATTAGGCTGGCTTTTGAAAACAGTTGGGTTATACGTGAAAACTTCGTCGAAACTACATACACAAAACTCTTTGGTAAGATCTCGCTCGCTCCTGATTGGCCCTACGCGCAGCTGCGCTCTCATTGGTTAGATTTTAATGGCGGCAAGTTCACTGTGACAATACACGTACGCGTGAATTTAATGTTTCGCAATGTGTTTTGTTTTTAAAATTTTGTTTGATTAATTGCATTAGTGAAGATAAAGTAGTGTATGCAACTGCATATAACACGGGTATTAAAACACTCGTTACTATTATGAAACTCGCTGCGCTCGTTTCATAAACTCACACTCGTGTTTTAATACCCTTCTTTATATGACGTTGCATAAACTACTATTAAATGTCCAGCAGCCGAATCGCCAATGTAAATATTTCTTAATACACATTGCCAGTTATACAATTCCCTGTACCGAATAACACGAACGATGTAATTAAACTCCATAATATCAAAGCAATTTGCAACATCGATGACATTTCAATCGCGTACTAATGTCCGATTAGTTTTCAGACGAGAATTAATTTGTATGCGGTTGGACTAATTGATGATTCTATTATTCGATATCAATGTATGGACACCTATAAACATTTACGATAAGTAGGTAATAGTTGAGATGCAATGCAACCTATATCTATACCTATATGAGACTGTGAATGTGTTCATTATAACTCCCTACGCAATTAAGAGGAATTGAAGTTTGTCGTATGTGTGTGTGCACATATTAATACATTCTTTAAAACTCTTTGAAATAGGTGCACACACACACTGATGCACGGCACTCGAATTTCGAATGGTGTCAAGCTAATGTCAGTGAAGACTATGAAAAAGGTGTAAGCAGGTCATTGGTGGTCCTTCTAGTCTAGATGTAGTTATTTTGTGATGTATGTGTTTGTCTGTAGCATCGTAAGCCGGATAATAAATGTACCTATTTTAATGAAGGATTTGTTCTGAGAAGTATAAATATTAAGTAATAAAAAATCTCATCAGACTGTAGCATCTTAGCTAATAAAAAATGGATCGATTTTATTGAGGATTTGCTCTAAAAAATATAAATAAATAAATATCTTGTTTGTTTCAGAACTGGTCTGATGAATCGCAGCAGGATCAAACGCCTTGTATGGTGTTAGTGATCTGCATGCATTACTTCTATTTAACCAATTTCTTTTGGATGCTCGTGGAAGGTATGTCATCACGCCATAATATGACACACTTAACTTTCTTATGCTTTAATAAATATCTAATACTGTCTAGCTACCTACCCCATCTAGCACAATAAACGTCAACGTGACAGAAGGCGACAACACATGATATGATAAATACTGTGAGGTGATTGGTGACACGTTTATGGAAGGTTCGAATTTTAAATATTCCACCAATCAAGGGACAGAATTTATTATGTCATGTCTTGTCGCCTTCTGTGACAATCATTGTAGACAATGCTGCTCCTTATAGTCAAGTCTTCTTCATCAAGTGGATGGTCAACCTGACCAATCCTGGTGTCAGAGTTATTGAGCCGCCAAAGGCCTCTGACATAGTTAAGTGACAAATACTCATTATCTTTTTGGTAGAACACTGTCAAAATGTATGGAAATGCACGAATGTGATATTTTGATAGTAAACAACTTTAATAGAAAAGTGCAAAGCAATTTTCACTTGTGCAGAGGACTTGATAATTTGATTATTTACATTTTAAATTCAAGTATAATGTTTTTCTTTTCAGGTTTATATCTGTACATGCTAGTCGTTGAAACGTTCACAGCTGAAAATATTAAGTTAAAAGTGTACGCTACTATTGGTTGGGGTAAGTATCGTTATATCTCTAAACCTATTTACACGGAGTAGTAAGACTACCTCCTATAAAATTTTATACAACTATTCAAAGATCACTGCAACAGTTTCTTGGTCGCATACAGAGCAATTTTCCCGACTCAGGAAAAACCTCGCAATAGAATATTATCAATGACTAGCCCCGTGGTTACCCGCAGTGTGCCCGTTCCGCTGGGAATTTCGGGATAAACTGTATCCCATTTATTATTCTGATGTATAACCTATATTACTGTAAAGTTTCATCCAAATCCGTTCAGTACTTTTATCGTGAAAGAAACAAACATACATACATCCATCCTCAGAAACATTCGCATTTATATTAGTAGGACATAAAATTAACACAACGCACCATTGAGTCCTAATGTACATTATAAACCAACTAGCGGCTGCCCTTACTTCGCTCCTCCTTCTGGGCTAAATTTGGCAAAATCCTTTCTTAGTACTCACATAGGTACTTTATGAATGGAACCCTTGTACCAAATTTCAAGTTTCTATATAAGTATACTAGCAACGCCCCGCGGTTTTACCCGCGTTGTGCCCGTTCCCGTGGGAATTTCGGGAATTTTTTTACATAAAAACCTTCCTCTTGAATCACTCTACCTATTACAAAAAACCGCATCAAAATCCGTTGCGTAATTTTAAAGATTTAAGCATACAGACAGACAAACAGTGTGGCAGACACGAAAAAGAGACGACTTTATTTTATACTATGTAGTGATACAAGGCTCGGCTGTGCGTTGATGTATAAGTCAGTGAGTCAGTCAGTCATGTTTTCCTTTTACATATTATATATAGATGTATAGACTATAGAAAGCCAATAGAATATCGATAAATGGAGAATTTAATTAATCATCATGCCATAATCTTACGCAATCATTGTTGAACAATATATTGACGATGAAAAGCAATATAATACCATACATTTTCGCGCCCTGTAGCAACTGTGCGAGAAAACTCGCCCCGTGTAAATGAACCTTTAATGTAGCCAAGTCGCGTACTTCCCTTTAACTTGACGAGAGCTTAAAGACTATATTATCTGGCACTTGTGAAGAGATCCAGATAAATTGACTGGGTTTTAAAAACAGTCTTAACTCGCATTAGACAGATGATTCGCTTTTGAAGTATTTTTCTGTTTAAAGAATCTTTTTTAAAACCTAATCTTTGGTAAGTGAGTCCTCGACTTTAGAAAGATAGAACTCTTGAGATAAAATCTATACAAATATTATAAAGCTGCAGAGTTTGTTTGTTTGTTTGAACGCGCTAATCTCAGAAACTACTGGTCCGATTTGAATAATTATTTCTTATCGAGGAAGGCTATAGACTATTTTTCATCCCGAAATTCCCAACGGAACGGGCACAACGCGGGTAAAACCGCGGGGCGCTGCTAGTTCTTGGAATAAATAGCGTTTGGTTTAGTCTAAGAAAACCTTTTTCCTCCTATCCTCCTCCTATGTATGTATGTATGTTTGTTACTCTTTCACACAAAAACCACTGAACCGATTTGGATGAAACTTTACAGTTTAGATACTTTACATCAGAATAACACATGGGATACTTTTTATTGCGAAATTCCCGCGGGAACGAGTACAACTCGGGTAACACCGCGAGGCGCGGCTAGTAACTCTATAAGTGTGCACATGATTTCAATGTAGTCTGATTGAAGTCGCCGGTACATTTGAGTTCTTCTTCTTCATCGAGTGGATGGTCAACCTGACCAATCCTGGTGTCAGAGTTATTGAGCCGCCAAAGGCCTCTGACGTGGCTCATGTAACGACTACTATCCGTAGAAAGTAACCGGGACTGACACATTTGAGTTAGTAAATAGTGATATTAATAAAAGTGTCATTATGTTCCCAGGAGCCCCAGCAGTGTTCATTGCGATATGGGTGACGTGCCGATGTTTTGTGAATGTCGTCCCGGCCAATGGGACGGATGGGGTAAGTTTATACCAAAAGTCACCACACTCAAAAACGTCCACTAAATCGACACTTAACTAATTGACGTTATTTATTTATCATATATGTATTACATGACAACTAAGGAAGCATTTGACGTCTCAGTTTGATTTGATTTGATTTGACACCAACGCCCATGGTTAGTGTCAAATGTTTATAAACCTACTTATTTTGTGTCATTGACTCTGAAGATGATGACTATAAATAATAAATATACCCAGACAAATTCACTCACGGTTAATTAGACCCAAACTAAGCTCTAAGCTTGTAATATGGAATCTAACTAACTGATACTATTACATATACATACACAAATACGTTATAAGAATATATAATTGACACCCAGACGTCGTCGTCAACAACTACGTCTTCACATATTGTTGACTCCGGGCGGGAATCGAACCCGCAACCCCCGACACAGTAAGCGCTCTCACAGCCACTGTGCCAACGGGCTTGAAATCTCTATGACTCTACAAGAATAGACCATATCTGAGCGATATTCGCCTGTTACTGTTAGTTTGATTGGACAGTTCGGTATTTGTAAAAATCATCGCCTTATTTCATATCCCTACATCAAATCTTACTAATTTAAAATAGTTCAAGCCTATCTATTTGCAGTTGGTTGTGTACGAATTAAAATTTAGCTTTACTCGAAGACATGAAATGAGAATTTTTAATAAAGTTCTAAATATAGGATGCGATAACATAAGGCCTTGATACGGCAGCATCTAATATGAGTCAAAATTGGAATTTGTAGGCGCAGCGTTGAATGTAAATTGAAACGCAGTATCACGAATATTACTCGTATAAGCCTTCGTCAGATATTGCAATATGTAATGAAGGATGGTCGTTATTTGTTCAATTCATTACCAAACAGAGTTCGGGGGCGCGAAAACGATGTAACGATCGCAATGGCGTCGATCGCCATGTTTTTGAATAAAGAACACAAAATAATTTCAATGCATAATCAACGTTCTTTTTAAAAAAAAATTGCCAGTGGCTATCGCGTAGTTGTCAATGGCGTCCTCTATTGACGCAGTCATAAATATTAAAAATGTACTATTAATGTTAGTAGCCTTCGGCTTTGAATTCTGATACTAAATATTTGGACTCAGATAGCACTTTCAACTAACACAGACTTTAGTCAGAAAAAATGGTTTTACGAGTCTATGATCGCTTCTAAAACACTTTAATTAAAAATTTTGTTCGAAAGAGGTTTAAAGGCTTAAACTTGCTTGCTGTTTTATAACCTGTTTACGTCCACAGCTCGCGCTAGCCGGCGAGACGAAGATGTGTATGTGGATGCACGAGCACCAAGTAGACTGGATCCACAAAGCGCCCGCGCTGGCTGGCCTGGCGCTCAACCTATTCTTCCTCATTAGGATTATGTGGGTAAGTGACAGGTACAAGCAAAGGTATCGCTTAGATAGCGAGGTTTACAAGCTGCGAGCCAACTTGGCTGTGACTAGCGACTCCGCTTTCTGCGAGCAACTTAGTATGTGTCTATTTCGTATTATTTTCCATGATCGCAATCTGTACTTGATCACTCTAAACGAAGGCTAAGGATATTAAAGTTCGTAATGTTGCAAGAAAAACTTAAGCTTAAATGTACAGGGGCCGAGACGAGCACTTGACTAGCGCTGCCTATTCTGATGTTATTAGGCTTAATGTCATATTGCGTTAGATAAGCGATGGCCTTTACGCGTAATAATCAAGCTTAAAACGCAATAATAACGTGCATTTTTTACTTTAAGTAGTACCGATATGTTTTCTGAATTTCGCTTACAAAACACCATAAAACACCTCCCTACTAGGATAGTTATATTAACTCATTTGACGACAATGTGTTTCCTACACAAATAACAAGGTCCCGAGGCACCTAACCCTTTCTTGACGTGCGTAGTTCCTTATTTAGTTTTGTCCCACATTTCAATTGCCTTTGTACTGTGAAGGGTCAATTACAACATTTACAACCCTTGAAATTGGGCAGTTAAATTTATTGTAATAAAACTACAAAAGAGATTTCACAAGCACACAATGTTTTTGTTTGTTTGATAGTAGGTAAATAGATTTTGTACTCACGTGAAGTTATTTTGTAAATATAACATTACTAGCAGCGCCCCGCGGTTTTACCCGCGTTGTGCCCGTTCCCGTGGGAATTTCGGGATTTTTTTTACATAAAAACCTTCCTCTTGAATCACTCTACCTATTACAAGAAACCGCATCAAAATCCGTTGCGTAATTTTAAAGATTTAAGCATACAGACAGACAAACAGACGACAAACAGACACGACTTTATTTTATACTAGCAGCGCCCCGCGGTTTTACCCGCGTTGTGCCCGTTCCCGTGGGAATTTCGGGATTTTTTTTACATAAAAACCTTCCTCTTGAATCACTCTACCTATTACAAAAAACCGCATCAAAATCCGTTGCGTAATTTTAAAGATTTAAGCATACAGACAGACAAACAGACAGACACGAAAAAGAGACGACTTTATGTATTTTATTTACTTATTTATTTACTTAAGTATGTAAGTTCGAGAAGGTTAGTGGCCAACCCTGATGTCGGAGTTTTTAGACCGCCTAAAGGCCTCCGACATAGTTTAACGATTGCAACAACCGGGACCGACAATTTAACGTGACCTCGAAGCACGGTAGTGCTCACATAGAAATGCCACTATCAGCCACCCATCCATCCAGTGAGAAGGATTAGGTAGTCACCACGCTTTTTCGGACATGCATTTTTTTTCGGACGTGCAATATTAATTTGTTATTTTACAGGTACTCATCACAAAGTTGCGATCAGCAAATACGTTAGAAACTGAACAGTATAGAAAAGCTACAAAGGCGCTGTTGGTGTTAATCCCACTGCTGGGCATAACGAACTTGCTGGTGCTGTGTGGGCCCAGCGACGACTCGTGGTTTGCCCACGCCTTCGATTACACTAGAGCACTTATGTTATCTACACAGGTGAGTCTTATTTTTGGCGTAATTACATTAAGTCGTTCGCATAATTTTCTATACTTGTTTTATTCTACTTCGGTCACTGAACGTCCACCACTGCCAATTGATAGCTACTGTTCTTCGCCAAATGCGTCTCACTCTCGTATTCTTTACAAATGTTGCGGTCACAACATGTAAGTTTTCCATATATTTAATCTACTATTTGTATGTATTTATAAAAGATAAACGAATAGAGGAAAGAGGATAAGGATAGAAGATCCGAAAAAAGGGCGTCTTCTGTTATTAAAATCATGCCTCGCGGTTTACCCACGTTGTGCCCGTTCCCGTGGGAATTTCGGAATGAAAAATAGCCTATAACCTTCCCATTGAATGAGGCTATCCATTACAAAAATAATTCATCAAATCGGACCAGTAATCCCCGAGATTAGCTCGAACATACAAACAAACAAACTTACAAATATTACCTCTTTATAATATTGGTATAAATTTTAAAACAACTTGAAATAGATTGTTACTAGAACATTGAAACAAAACAATCTCAACTTGATCTTGATTTCTAAACTTAACAAAAACAGCTAAGTAAGGAGGCACATTTAAGTACAAAGCCGGAGTAAGACTAAGCTTAAGTCGACCGCGTCCTTCAATGGTTGACCTCAGCAAAACAAGGTCCTTCAAACAAACTCCCAAACTCGAGAGCAAATCTCTTTGGAATCAAACACACTGAAAACATGAAGCGGTCTTAAGCTGCGTACAGACTAGTCATTCTATCCGATATACCTCCGTTGTGGTTTATAAGGATACGTGAAAACTTAACTCTTTCAAACATTATTGTATGTAAAACTAGCTCTTGTAAAAACTCTTTTAATTAAACTTGGTGTTTCTAAAGAGCTTCTTTGTGATCTATGAGTTCTAATTGTTGAGAAAAGTACAGAGACAGCGATGCTTTTATATTTTCAGTTGTTTCTTAATACTAGCAGCGCCCTTTAGCAGGTTTTACCCGCGTTGTGCTCATTGCCTTGAGAAGTTTGAGATGAAAAATAGCGTATAACCTTTCCGTTAAACGTGGCTATCCAATACAAAAAGAATTATTCAAATCGGATTGGTGGTTTTTGAGATTAGCGCGTTCAAACGAAACAAAAAAAATCTAACTTATTATATTAGTATGGATAGATAACATTTAACAGAGCCATCTGGTGTTGACAATTCAAGCGAACCGCAAAAGTGCAAAACAGACAACAAGTGTACACGAACGCTTAGTCCTGTAGCACACTTATAAAACGCCTACTTGATTCGTAGTCTGTATGCGGCTTTACAAAGTCCTTAGTGTAGCAACTTGTAAGATTGAAGATCTCTGTCTCCTTCTGGCTATCCGTGTATCAATCCAGGACCCGACACCGCCTCATTTCCATTGAATATATTCACTTATTTATCTTGAACTACTTCTGAATATTTAACATAACCGCAGCGGATAGATTTATCAATGCACAGCACATACTATCTATCCATCCATACTAATACTAGCTGCGCCCCACGGTTTCACCCGCTTTGTACCCGTTCCCGTGAGAATTTCGGGGTGAAAAATATATGTTGTCAGATTCTCAGGCCTACCCGATATGCACACAAAATTTCATGAGAATCGGTCGAGCCGTTTCAGAGGAGTTCAACCACGGTACCCGTTCCCGCGGGAATTTCGGGTTGAAAAATTTATGTTGTCCGATTCTCAGGCCTACCCGATATGTACACAAAATTTCATGAGAATCGGTCGAGCCGTTTCAGAGGAGTTCAATTACGCATAGCGTGACACGAGAATTTTATATATTAAGGCTATATTACACCGGGGCAACACTGTGCGGCATTGCGGCATGCCACAAGGCCGCATGCTACAAAGTCAAAAATGTCGCACATTGTGGCAAGAACCGTGCGGCATGGCAACACCTTGCGTCACGCGGCAGACTGTCGCAACTTGTATCCGGGCACAATGGATTCCTTGCGACATTTTTCGTGCGTCAAAACAGTTTACAGTACGTACACATGAGGCATCAATATCATCGCCACCAACAACAGTATCGACACCAGATATTGATCTTAATACAAATATTCAGTCTCCATAAGACAATCAACATACAATACTGGTATCTGATCCATCACCAATAGAACTGGCTGGCTACTCAACATGAGCCAATAGATAGAAATAGGGATGATGAAAGTCAATCTGTTTTGGTGTATCCCCTCGATCAAACAAGTAGTTAGATTTGGAAATTATCCAGGCACGATGTTGCCTCGGCGTAAAATAGGCTGCCGTATGCCACATATGCCGCAAATGTTTTCTATTTGTAGCATGCCACAAGGTGCCGCATGCAACAATGTGTAGCATGTGACACTGTCGCACATTGTTGACTCGGCGTAAACGAGCCTTTAGATATAAAGCTGAAGATTGCTTATCTCAGAAACTACCTATACGATTTGAGTAATTGTTTTTGTTATGAATAGCCACGGAAAGGTTATACGAGTATGCTATTTTTCAACGGAAACAACGTGGGTAAAACCATGGTACGCTAAATATTCACATTTACATTGGCCCCAATGATGCTCGAGTGACAACACGATTAGCCATTGAGTTATATGTACTACTAGCAGCGCCCCGCGGTTTTACCCGCGTTGTGCCCGTTCCCGTGGGAATTTCGGGATAAAATGTAGCCTATAGCCTTCCTCGATAAATAGACTATCTAACAGTGAAAGAATTATTCAAATCGGTTCAGTAGTTTCTGAGATTAGCGCGTTTAAACAAACAAACAAACAAACAAACAAACAAACAAACAAAACAAACTCTTCAGCTTTATAATATTAGTATAGATACGTTAGTACATATAACTCAATGCGATTAGCACGTTAAGTTTTCCATCTAAATACTAGCTTGTATCATTCATTTTAGTGTCAGGAGTTTTTAGATCGTCTTAAGGCTTTCGATATGGTCTAACTTTGTATGCAAAACTAAGCGATAGTCTGATTGGATCCGTTTGACTGAGTGTGAACACTTATTCCGCTTAGTTTTGAATATAAAACGATAATCGCTTAGCTTTGTATATAAAACTAAGCGATTATAAGACTTCACACACAATCAAACGGCTTCAATCAGACCAAGTTTTCTATTACTTTCGAACTTAAAGCGTTTGAAAGTTTACTCAGCCGTATCGGCATTGTCATTGCGATGTTTAGAAGTTCATTTAGAGTTTATTACTTGCTTTATTTAGTTTGAGTTTTAATGGTTTTCAACTTCATATAAACGGAAATTCACAAGGGTATAGCTTGGTTTATTTTACTGTGAACTAGCGTACTAAGAGATGGAGAGGAAGTGTATTCTTTCGTTTGCTTTGCTATACCTTTTACTTTATTTGTTGCCTAATCTATACTTAATTAATAAAGCTGAAGAGTTTGTCTTTTTGTTTGTTTGTTTGACGCGTTTATCTCAGGAACCACTAAACCGATTTGAATTATTATTTTTCTCATTCTCTTATCATATCTCTATCGGCAATCGATAGCCACATTCAACGGGAAGGTTATAGAATTCTCATCTCAAAATTCCAATTCACAGTTAGTACAATAAAGTGTCTTCCAAACACAGATTCTCAACACATACGATGGGATTTTATCAAAACACGTGCAAATATAGAACCTCATACGTAATTAATTTTCATTACATAATTATAACGCAAGCCACAATAACCACTGTTAAACATATTCAAATATATTATTATTGTATTCACCTACCTCTATAGTATATATCTATACTTGTTATTATAACACCCCTTGGACAAACAGCCCTAAGCACATATTGTTTCAATTGTATATCTAAGATCAGGAACATAATATCTCATTGAGTAACTAATCCTATTGAAGCTTATAAACAGAGCACAGAGCTTAGGTTTGCATGCCTTCAACCACTTGTTAGACTACGAACAATAACGCATTGTAAGTACTAGGAATAACAACAGGATAGGTCTAGGTTATCTAGGTATGAGTTCACATTGTTATTTACTTCCTACATACAAAATTTAAGGTGAATTGTTTCAACAAGTAATTAAGTTCGCGTAGGTTAGTGCTGGCTGGTGTCGGAGTTTTGAGACTGCCTAAAGGAGTCAGACATGGTCTAACAATTGAATCAACCAGGACCGACAATTTAACGTGCCTTCCGAAGCACGGCAGCGCTCAGATAGAAATGCCACCATAGGCCACACAAGCAAGTAGTGGCCGAGCTGTGCGTTAGGAATTGCAATGAGCTAACATCGTCATCGCGTAGTCAGACTTCGCTCCAAGCATCTACAAGCGCTACAATACCACCTACTACTGAAGTGACATAAAGCAAGAAAACAAAAATATATACTTCATTCGTCTCTTGTCAATGGAGATATCGTAATAATAATAAAAAGATCGGGCTTGTCCCGTGACTCCGAGGAGAAACACTATAATAAAAAGATTTCATTTTACGTATTAATAGACTACTGTCATATAAAACTGTTCTACTTACACATTTTTCTATCATTCGCGTTTCACCAAACGTGATTTGTAAAACGTAAGGAAATGTATTAATAATTCACGTTACGAGTTCTTTACCTTTACAAAGATGTCATTTACAGAGCCCAGTTCGTTCTTCCGATTATTCAATAATCCGGAAATTGGTAAAACGAATAAATAGAATAGAAAAATATGAATGTAATGTTTATTTTGAACAAATTATTGTATGATGGTTGTATGTTGGCTGTTAATGGCTGAGCGGCCGAAATACATAATATTTTTAACAGATAAATTTAAACACATAAATAATAATAATAATAGGCCCTCAATAACACATTTTTTAAAATCAATCAAAAAAGGGAAGATACATTTTCGTTCAGTAATAAAAAAAAATAATAAAAAAATAACCAGCAGAGTTTCTTGCCCATTCTTCTCTGCTGATGTTCTTCCGAATGGGTGGTTCGTTCAAAAGAGCCACTATGGGGCCAAATCTGAATAAAAATATTTGACTTTGAGTAATAATTAGGGCTAAATGATTTAATAATGACATTACTCAATATACTACAATAATAGGATACGATATCCCGAAATCTCCGCGGGAGCTAAGCGATATTACCTTTACCATAATATCTAACTAGTCTAAAACCTCTGCTAAGTTACTAAGTATGTCTTCTTCTCCAGGGTTTCACAGTAGCCCTGTTCTACTGCTTCATGAACACGGAGGTGAGACACGCCATCCGGTACCACGTGGAGCGGTGGAAGACGGGCCGCACCATCGGCGGCGGCCGCCGGAGAGGCGCCTCCTACTCCAAGGACTGGTCCCCGAGATCCAGGACCGAAAGCATCAGGTATACAGTCGATCTATACTGATATTAGAAAGGGAAGTTTTTTGGTCTACCCTATACCTGATCGACCTATACTACCTACTCGTTATATTAGAAGGGGAGGTATTTTTGTTGCTACCCTAGGTATCTATGTATCTGTCGATATCTATGCTAATATTATAAAAGGTAGTTTTTGTACGGATTTCTGGCCAGGAAAATTTACGGATGCCCCAGTAAAACTGAGTTTTGTATAGGGGATTATGTTTCTGGCAAGTAAAATGTATGGGCGAAAATAGCGTAAGCGTGATCTACAAATCCACACTGGTGCCATCTATTGAGGTCGCAAGTGAAACAACTACGGGGACCAGATAGTAGGTAATAATGACATAATTATGAAGTGTAACAGTCAAAGAATTAAAATTTCATTGTAGCTCTCTAGGATAGTCTTAGTTTAGAAGTTGATAAGGCACCCAGCTGAACGCCACCTGAGCGAAAGGCGCCACCTGAGTTTGTACTCCACCCAAGTCTACCCAACATGCAATATACATACATATATTGCATGTTGGGTAGACTTGGGTAGAGTACAAACTCTTCTTATACTACTGCTTTAGTGAAATCGGGGCCTCTTGGGTCAGGAAATGGATTGCATGCATATTATCAGTTTCCATACTTTTTAAGCGCACTCGATCATTATAAAAAAAATGTAAATGTTTTATCTTCCTCTTGGCTAAGCTTTACAACGCTACTTCACAAGCTTTTCTTAAGCTTTTCTACTTAAGGAAGATTTAACAAACAATTTATATTTACTCCTTTTAATTTTAAACCCTTCCATGGCTCGTGTTTGAGGTCACTTAACCCGCATATAGCATAAGCAAACGTGATGAATACGCCTAAACCTCCTCACTGTACTGATATCTCTGAGATGAGAGGCCTTTGCCCAGCAGTGGGACATTACAGGCTAATACTTTTATTGTTTACTCTTGAAATTTGAATGCAAGTCAAAGCCTATTAATAGGTATTAATATTCAAGCAAATCTTTGCTTACTAAACGAAATATATAGCGTTAATGTTTAGTAAGTAATCATTTAAGAAGTATAAGCTCGTGTTCATAACGAGGATTGCCCTCGGGATGTGAGGATATTATCTTACAAATACAGCTGAAACAAACATAATGTTGAGAGAAAATTAATTACGAACGTTACTGGATTTTCTACGTTTAATATTATAACTCATGATGATTATTGTAATAAATTTCATAGCTTATTTCGTAGCTTTTTTAACTTTACGTAACCAAATGGGAAAATCGTATCTCTTGCAGTTCTTTGAAACCGAGTTCTAAAAAGGAGTTTCTCAATTCGATCGTATATACACTTTTTAAGAAATGTGTTTTCTTTTATACTATCGCCTAGTCAATATTTGATAAAGCTTTTATTTTCCAATAGGCTCACACTTTGAAGTTGGGACTAACGAGAGATTAACCGACGAATTTCAAACAGATGGAATCTAATGCATTTATGAAGAAATTATATAATTTAATAACAGCACTAATGTGGTTATTTTGTTGCAAATAAAATTACTTTTTGCACTTTTCTTTTGTTTGTTTTTATTTTGTGTTTTTGTGATGTCTTGTTTATGATTGTTGTTTTGTAAGAAGATCTAATTTTTCAAATCATATAGGTACGACTTAAATCCTTCAGATATAATTTAATCGAACTACGTAGGTCAACCCATGAGAATATATGTATATAGCATAAAAAAATATATATTAGATATTATAGAGCTTTAGGCAAAAGTCAAAGACAAACCTGACTGGCTCACTGACTTATATTTCAACACACAGCCGAAACTACTGTACCTAGAAAATTGTTTTCATATGAAAAATAGTAAGGTTCTATAACATGAAGTAGCATGTCAATGACAAATTTTAAACTATATAATGTGACAACTAATGCGTCCGCGAGACGATCAAGTGCACTTGACAAGTCGCAAATGAATAAAACTTGTCAAGTCGCGTCAAGTCGCATCAAGCTCAAGTTGGTTCAAATTTGTTGTCAAGTTATCATCAAAATTATTGTCAAGTCATGTCCAGCACGTAGATACTTGACGGGAATTGTCAAGTCAACGCTGTAAACGATCAATATTCGCTTCAAGCCCGTAGACTTGTCAAGTGCACTTGATCGTCTCGCGGACGCATAAGTAACACGCTTTTACAGTTTTCATTGGTTGACTGTACATTCCATTCATAGCCTTTGACTGCCTTCTGTAACTTATTTATCAAGAAATAACATCTAACTCTGTATTATAAAACAAAGTCCCCGGTCGCGTCTGTCTGTCTGTCTGTTCGCGATAAACTCAAATACTATTGCACGAATTTTGACGGGGTTTTATTAGATAGAGTGGTTCAAGAGGAAGGTTTATACGTATAAAAAATCCCGAAATTCCCACGGGAACGGGCACAACGCGGGTAAAACCGCGGGGCGCTGCTAGTACTATAATATAATAAAGCTGAAGAGTTTGTTTGCACGCGCTAATCTCAGAAACTACCGATCCGATGCGAATTATTATTTTTGTAATAGATAGCCACATCCAACAGGAAGGCTATAGGCTACTTTTCATCCCGAAATTTCCACAGGAACGGCCACAACGCGGGTAAAACCTGCTAAAGGGCGCTGCTAGTATTAAGATCCAACTAAAATATAAAAGTTATAGGCTATTTTTAATCCCGAAATTCCTGTGGGACGCGGGCAAAACCGCGGGGTGCTGTTGTTTCTGAGATAAGTCCGTTCAAATAAACAAAAACCAACAAAACACACATCTTAGCTTTATTATATTAGTTACTAGCAGCGCCCCGCGGTTTTACCCGCGTTGTGCCCGTTCCCGTGGGAATTTCGGGAATTTTTTTACATAAAAACCTTCCTCTTGAATTACTCTACCTATTACAAAAAACCGCATCAAAATCCGTTGCGTAATTTTAAAGATTTAAGCATACAGACAAACAGACAAACAGACACGAAACAGAGACGACTTTTTTTTATACTATGTAGTGAAGCAGCAATGTTTTGTATCGTTGAATGTTGTGTCTAATATCTAGACTATTATTCGGTGTCACATAATGTACGACTTTATAATAAAACTTTTCTTCGCTTTGTTAAGTGGTGCATAAAATATGAATCGCGTTTGTGAAGGTACTTCACTTTTATTGTCTCTTTATCTGAAGTTAAAAGCAGTTTTATAGCGATACTTATGCCTACATATAACATGTTTGACAAAAAATGACAAAGACATTCGAAAAAAAAAAGTAGAATAAAAAAAAACGTAATCTATTTTTAAAACTTCTACTTTAAAGTGATCATTGTTTGTATTCAACTCTCGATAAACCTTATCTTCCTACACTGAAGAGTGATTTCGGCCACACACCGGTGTTTAAATTCTAACTAATTGACCTGCATTTTCCACTTCACATAACACTCCTCAAATGTAAAGTGTAATCTGGTGCTTCTAATAAGCGTTCGTTCGCTTGGCTTGATACAACCTCTTTGGGATTTAACCTCGGGCTCGAATGGTTTCCTAGCAAGAAGGTAAGTTTGCATGATTAATGGTTTTTATTTATTTTTTAAGTTTGGAACACGCTTTATTACACACACATGTAGGAAGTTTTAACACCTTGAAATAAGAAATGCATACATAATTTAAATTTAGAATCGACTCCATCACGAATATTAAGGTCATAGAAACTTTTTAGAAGTGCTTTTTTAAATCTTCTTCTTAATAATATTATGTCTTCCGGGATCTCACTTATTTGTTAGTTTTGCTTTCATAACACCTCTAATTACGAAACGAAACCTTAAGTCTGAACTTGTCTAGTCTGTTTGAATCTAATATATTATACACGTCTAAGTATTTACGTATAGGACAAACATAAAGCACAACAGGAACAGAACAAATTTATACTTTATTGTACGGATAATAAAGATGAATGACCGGCTTTCCCAGCTTTCATCTCATTACAAATTCCCCAGCAACACTGCACCATAGCTTTGCTTTGGTTTTACTCCAATTACAAGGAAAAATAAAACATAACTCAAGCTTAATATTAAAATCCAACTGATTAGGTTGGGCGAGTTTACATTCTGCTAGTAAGTAATTAAGTTAACCCTAACTAGCTTACCCAGGCTAGTGACTCGTGCTAGTGACCAACCCTGGTGTTGGACATGGTCTAACGATTGGACTACTTGACCGACTATTTTTACGTGCCTTCCGAAGTTCGGTAGCGCACTCATAGAAATGCCACTATAGGCCACCCATCTAATCAGAGCCGAGTTGCGTTGCTTAACAATCAAGACACATACATGTACTTACATATTTAGGGAATACATCAAACACACTGAAATAAATACATCATGCAAATAACATTAAAATTCAATCAATTTACGAACATACAGAAAAGCGGTGGGTACTTATTTTATTACTATCACAAAATATAGTAATATAATATAATATATATTTATTTCACCAATAAGTATACAAGTACATAAGATCATGTTCCAGTAATGTACTACAGTAATAGTTCTATTATAATATTAGTAGGATTTAAGTAAAGACTAGCCGCACCCCGAAGTTTACCCCCGTTGTATCCGTTCTCGCGGGAATTTCGGGATAAAAGATATCCCATGTGTTATGCTGATGTATAACCTACGTTTCTGTAAAGTTTTTCGTGAAAGATTAACAAACACACATACCATACATTCCATTCGCACTTAAAATATAAGTAGGATTGCTGTCATAAGTGTGTATTACAAGCACATTCTTTCCGATGTTTAATCCATTATTCAAAGCCCTATATATATATAACCTTTTGAACAGTCAAATCAACACAAAGTATCGAATAAAAAATCCATAGCTATTGACACTAAGGCCCATAGCACACGGCGTATTTTATACGCGCAGGCGACGCGCGTATTAGGAACGCGCGTCTTCGGCGCCGTAGACGCTGATTGTTGCGTTTGCATTGATGATACACACGCATGAAGCGCGTATACGCGCTTTTGAAGCGCATACAAATGAGCAGTATTGTCTCAACCGACGCCATTGTACAACTGGAGACTGGAGGAGGCTCTGGTCAAAATGCAAACGCCACAAGCGACTACAGCGCGTATACGCGCAGGAAACGCACGTTTCATGATCGTCCCGTGTGTCTAGGTTACAAGGTTGCGTTCAAATCTCGTATACGCGCGTCATCTGCGCGTCGCCTGCGCGTATAAAATACGCTGTGTGCTATGGGCCTAAACAAGATATCGGACTTACTCTTATAAATATGAAACAAAATGGCAGAACCTTTTCCCTTTAAATATTACTTTGGACGGTTGTTAGATCTTTCATAAAACATTCAATTTTATGCTAAAGCCTTTGCAGGTATAATCATGCAAAAATACTTTCCTTTAGAATGCTTTGACTGTTGTTTTTATTGAGTTGAAAAAGTTATAAAGGAATGTTATAAATAAATGTATTTTTATGGAAACTTGGACTTTTCACCTATACTTAATGTTATAAAGAGGTAAAATTCGTTCTGATTCCAATAATTCTTTTGTAATGGATAGCCAAATTCAACGGAAAGGCTAGAGGCTATTTTTCATCTCGTAATTCTTACGGGAACGGACACAACGCGGGTAAAACCGCGGGGCGCTGCTAGTGACATAATATTTACATCCATTTCTATTATATTATGTACTTACTCATTATTTACACGTCGGAGAGTAAATAAATATATAGGTACGAAGTATAAGACTCCACTGTAAACGGATTAACTAACTTTAGTAGAATATCAATCTAGAAAGTTAAGGAAGTTTAGGACCAAAGCGAGCACAGGTCCTTCCAGTAGCTTCTAGTCAACTTAAGTGCATATATCGAGAAATTAGATCGAAGCAGCTTTCAAACTTACTCTTCGGTTTCCACTTGAGACCGGTCAAGAACCTAATCAATGAGACAAGTTATAATAGACATCAATTCTGTTCCGTTTAAAACTTAACTCAAAAGTCTATTATTTATTAGAACCTATTATTTATTAGAGCAAAAGTATATTGTATATTTATTTATTTATTTATTTATTTACTAGAGCTTTATATCCCCTAAAAGGATTCTACGGTTTTCTTTACGTTGAAGAGGAGCGGATCTCAACGAACCAATCACATCGCATTACAAAAAGATTTTAAAAAAGCATTACAATGTCAATGCGTTGTTTGACAATGTCAATGCGTTGTTTGACAATGTCAATGCGTTGTTTGACAATGTCAATGCGTTGTTTGACAATGACAATGCGTTGTTTGACAATGTCAATGCGTTGTTTGACAATGTCAATGCGTTGTTTGACAATGTCAATGCGTTGTTTGACAATGTCAATGCGTTGTTTGACAATTTCAATGCGTTGTTTGACAATGTCAATGCGTTGTTTGACAATGACAATGCGTTGTTTGACAATGTCAATGCGCTGCGCTGATTGGAGAATCGAGCTCCGCACCTCGCCTGCGACGGAAACGCTAGTTTACTGCTTTTAAATTAAGGCTAGGATATCCCAGCCATTTCGATCACTGTCACTCTGGGTAGAAAAGAGCGAGAAACACTACGGCGCGGAAATGGTGGTGGTAGAATCTTGCGACTCATTTTTAAGAATCTACCACCTTTCGTTGGATTGAATCGAAATTTTACTCCAGCAGTCATAGTTTATTTTACATCACTCATATTAATTTTAGAAATATGCGTTTGAAATTGTTTAACAAACTAAGTGTGAAAGTAAGGTATAAAAGACCCAACTTTGTGCTTTTTTTCTATCGAGGAAATTAATAGACAACGTGTTTCGGAAACAGTAGTATGATTAAACATATGATCAAGATTAAAAACAAAAAAAAATTGTTCTTGTAACGTTAAGACTTTTGGCTAAAAATTTTTAATAGTAGCCCGTGTTCTGAACTCATACGCCCTTAACACCATACACAGTGTCTAATACAATATTACTCTCAAGTGTAGATCAACTTACTGTAGCACAATAAGCCAAGAACTGTTGAATACTTTATTACTCATATCAGTAATATTTGAATTTTTTTTGCTAAATTGCAAAATTGACATTGACACGTACCTTTACATGTTATATAAAAATGTGAATTGCGACCACTGGACATTTTGCGTATCAGAAATTAAACAACGTACATACAAAACTCTGAATGACAGAAAGTTCTAAGTATGCTCAACATTTTCTTAGGCCAATTATACTACTGGGGGGAAGCCTTTGCCCAACAATGGGACTCCCGAGGCTAAATAATAATAATTGTACTACTGACTACTACAGCATATAGTAGATACTAGTTCATCTACAAGTACCAACCCTCACCACCAGGTTATACAGTCATCCCTCGAAGCGGGAGTCAGCGGCGTCTGAGACCACCACCACGACTCTCCTGGTGCCGAGGACATCGCTGGCACCACCTCACGATGGAAGACATCTTCATGCTGTGAGTAGAAAATAGGTATTTCACTCCACATGGTATTATGAGTAGTAGCGGTAGAATGATAGTGATGTGAAAACTGATAACTATAACTATATTTCGTACTTATTAACATCGTATCGAGGAGATCGCAACGTAGCAAGCAAGCAACGTAGTTTTGCATAGTACTTAGTCTTCGAAAACATTTTTCCTACTTTTAAAACATGCCTAGGGTTTGACATCACCATCCCGCAGTAGGCAAGCGTGATGATAAGCCTAATCTGATACTCACTTTACTGATATATTCGGGGAGACGAGCAACCTTTGCCCAGCAATGGGACATTACAGGTTTATACTTTACTTTTACTTAGATTTCTTTTGTCAAAAGATATGAAAAATTTGCCATGACTAAGATATGGCAATGATTAGAATCTAGCGACAATTTAAATCGAATTTATTTTGAACAACAGATGAAAAGTAAAATGTTATCAACCTTCCCTCATCCAAAGTACCAACCTTCGTCATGATAAAATTTTCTCAATGTAAAAAAAAATGAGAAAATTTTGAACTAAGTGTTTTCTTGGGTATAAAATTCTGACATTAAGGTTATGCGCAGGATTACATAACGAGCGGTAGCGCGAGCGGGGACCAATCGCCTGTCTGAGGGGCAAGGCGGGGGGGGTTACCACGCCTGCGCACTTTACCCGAGGAGGACCCCGCGTCGCTCCCCGCCTCCCCCGCCTCTTCCGACCCCCTCTGCCCGAACCACGCGCCTGTCGCTTGGTTGGACAACCCACACAACAATATTACGCACGCATCCTTACATATTGTTGTACATAAACATGAAACGAATGGACTTTATATACTTAGCCCGTCTGATTTGACTAATGGTAATTGAGTTTCATTATAATGTATGTAAGAATTATAGAAGTAGTTAATATATGAAATCCGCGCAGGACACACGTATTGCGGCTGCGGGTTAGGTGCGGGTCGTGTGACGCTTTTCATACAAATACAACGACACGCGATCCGCAACCGACTCGCACACGCACTAAGTGTGTCTTGCGCTTTACTGGTACAAACAGCAACACAGCAAAGAAACGGAGCATGCCATACATTTTTACTTCCATAGTTGTCAAAAATGTGTTGCTGATTGTACCAAACCATATCCCAAGAGATTTATGATTTCATCGGATTGCAATAACATCACATCTCGAAAAAGAGGAGTATTAGTTCAGTTGTACTATATCGTTACTATATCGAGGTAAACTTGTATATTTACATTGATAGAGCTATTGTGATACAAGTCCAGCAACAGGCATTAAGGTTGGTTTTACCACCATATCATATAATAACTCCTAAAGCACAAATCTCATGTTTTTTTCTGCGTTGTTTGATATCGCTGTAAATAAATATACTAAGTACGATTGTAGCATTTTTCGCGATCGCGTTTCGAATAGCACAAACGCTGCTACAGCATGTAAATAAGCTTTAGTAAAAATCTTTTTGCATTTATATGTATTCATTGAATAAGTAATTTAATATTATTAAGCTTTTTTTTCACTTGTGCCTCCAGTTATGTAATAAATATGATGTTTATAATATACTTGTATGAATGTATATATTTGTGAATATAGTAAATATCAAATTTATTTATGATTTACAATAAAATTATTTCTTTTTCGATATGATCGTAATTATTGTATTAGCTATTAATAAATTAAATATACATAAAGACATCATGCTTTGTGCACACTTAAACAGAAATTTAAAAAATACTCGTATCTTAGAAAATGTAAATTCGAAGCTTCATTGTGTTTTAGCAGATTTATTATCAAGAAATGTCCACGAGTAAAAGTAATTGTAATTAATTGATTAGTATTTAATTAATTGCGTATAAGAAACACCATATTTTAGGAAATCCATTTAAAATCGTCCCAATTTTGTGTCACAACGTAATTATTATAAGATTTTTCGGAAAATTTAGAAATTCAATTTATAATTGTATATTTGTGTGTACGAAGTACTTATGTGTCCTAATTATTGTTGTATATAACGTAGGTATATACATACATGAAAAATATTTGATGTTTTTTTGGTAAATATCGCATTTTATTTATATACTAGTAGCACCCTGCGGTTTTACTCGCACGTTATACTAATTTCCGCGGGAATTTCAGATTTAAAACGACCTACCCTTTACGGTCCGAATTCGTAGAAGCGGAGCGTAGATATTTTTAAAAAAAGGTCAATATTTCTTCGTAATGCATTGTGATTGGTTAATTGAGCTTCGCATCGTTTCGTTACACTTCTATGGAAGCGCACCTGTCACATACCTTCCTTCGTCACATAGTTCCTTCAGGCTGTCACATACCAGTTCCTTCAGGCTGTCACATACCTGTTCCTTCAGGCTGTCACATACCAGTTCCTTCAGGCTGTGACATACCAGTTCCTTCAGGCTGTCACATACCAGTTCCTTCAGGCTGTCACATACCAGTTCCTTCAGGCTGTCACATACCAGTTCCTTCAGGCTGTCACATACCAGTTCCTTCAGACTGTCACATACCAGTTCCTTGAGGCTGTCACATACCAGTTCCTTCAGACTGTCACATACCAGTTCCTTCAGGCTGTCACATACCAGTTCCTTGAGGCTGTCACATACCAGTTCCTTCAGGCTGTCACATACCAGTTCTTTTTTATTGACAAAAGTAACTTCGTGTAGGTTAGTGGCCAACCCTGGTATCGGAGTTTTTAGACCACCTAAAAGCCTCCGAAATGGTCTAATAATTGAAACAACCGGGACCGACAATTTTACGTGTCCTCCGAAGAACAATAGCGAACAGAGAAATGCCACTATCGGTCACCCAACCAAGTACGGGTCAGACTACACGTTGCTTAACAGTAACTTGACAACGCTTAGCTAAACTACGCCACGACCGCTACTATCTAACTGGTAGGTATTTCTGCAAATTCAAACAAAAACAAACTCTATATACATCTTTACAACAAGCAGCGCCCCGCGGTTTAACCCATGTTGTGGCTTTTCCCGTGGGAATGTCAGAATAAAAAATTGCCTTATAACCTCTTGAATATAGAATACCAAAGTAATTATTGGAATGGGCCTGGTAGTTTCTGAGAATACCGCGTTAAACAAACAAACATTCAAACTCTTCAGCTTTATTATATTAGTATAGATATTAGCATAATAGATTGATCTAGCCACGTCAGAGGCCTTTGGCGGCTCAATAACTCTGACACCAGGATTGGTCAGGTTGACCATCCACTCGATGAAAAAGAAGAAGTAATTAATCTACAGTTGCATTTCTTTTAAGCTACAATCTCCTTTATCTTGTAAAAGTAATCTCTTTTTATTCGAGCTTTTTACCCGACTGTGCAAATAAAATGTAACGTTTGTAGTTTTTCTTTCCTTTATTAATAGTAATTAACATTAGATGTTAAGAATCATACTCGGGAAACAAAACGCTAATTTGTATTATAAAATTTATTAGCATATCGTAGTGTATGTGAAGTCATATGTGGGTAAAGTCATGGACAAAAGTTTGTATATTCGAATAGGACATGTGAGAATTTCTTAGTGAGTAAACTAAATTAAAAATATTTAATATTTATCATAGCTATTTAAGTCTAATTATTTATAAGATGTATGAGATTAATTTAACATTGAAATTAGCCAAAAACAAACCTATTATAAATAACATTTATTTATTTCAGCTTTTAATAAAATTATTTCTTTATTTATATATGCCATTTTCATAATTTCCTTGAATTCGATGTATTTCTAGTATTTCTAATTACTTTGTATAATTCAGATACACATTGGTACTAATATAGGTAATGAATGCATTTAGTATTTAACGAATATAGATATTAGTGTTTATACTATAAAATATAAAGCCAAATACATAAAGAAGATTGTACATAATTTATTTATTACTCGTGTATAATGATTTGGTCTGATTATTTATAATAAATTGTCGTTGTGAACAAATCTTCATTTGTTTTAATCATGGAGAAAAATGAGCACAAGAATGAATATACCTTTACGCTGTAAGAACTTCGCTCTTCCTCGAACAGATCTATCAAATTAAAATATTCATTGAGACCGAGCAAGTTTTCACCTTCAACAAAAGATAATGCAATATATACCGTACCACAGACACTCAAAGATAACATTGATTGAACCTCTTTTTGTAGCAGACCAAATTAATTTCATTCATTTATTTCGTTCAGTGGTGAACGAACAATCATACAGACAATTAAACGGATTACAATACAGAGCAATTCACGAGGTACGTTTTAACCACTGAGTTTATTTATTTAATTTGTATTTTAAACTTCGCTGTCGGTCTATCAAGGTGTGTATAGACCGTACGAACGAAAGCTCATTTGGAAATTCGCCCGTAAAATTCACTTCGAGTCGAGTCACTTCGGTAATAGATCACTGTGGTTTAATCTCTAGTCGGTACTAGTACCGATAGATCTAGCTTTTGAGCTTTAGGCAAAGTCATTTTAGTTACTAATTACTAACATGAACCAGTGTGAGTACTTTATGAGTGAGTATATAGAATGCTCGGTCATATACGTATAATATGATGTGTTTGCTTCAGTCATGCACCTAGTTTAAAAAGGAAAAGAATCTTCGGGCAAATTACACAACTCCTACATCTATTTAGTACGTAAGTATGTTCAAGAAACAAAAGCAGTTCGTTTAAAAGTTTGTTTGTATGTTCAGGGTAATCTCAGAAATTATCAGTCCGATTTGAATAATTCTTTTTGTAATAGATAGCCACATTCAACGGGAAGGTCATATGCTATTTTTCATCCTGAAATTCCCACGGGAACGGGTACAACGCGGGTAAAACCGCGGGGCGCTGTTATTAAACATAATTAGGCTTTAAACAAAATGAAGAGTTCTCGTGGCTCCCTTAATCTTTTTAAAGTAGTAAATAGAAGTAGAAAACCAAGAAACAATAACTCAAAAGCTTACTGTTTATTTTTAGTTCTCAATTGAATTGAGTGGAAAACCACTGTGCTAGGAGTCAGGACCATTTGTAAAAACGTTCCATCCGTCGTATCGTAAGTAATCAAAAGTTAAAATAGGACGGATTCCATTTCAGCTGAAACATTTGATCTATAATGACTTTCCTACTGGCCCATCAATTTGGTTCCAATTTTACGACCCGCACTAAACTTACAATATTTAACATAATGTATTCAAGAACTGTTTTATTATTTTATGTCTAAGGAACTGGGTCAGGACTTGTACTTATATCAACATATATCAATAATATCAATATAATGTCGTACTAACTCCGTTGAAAATGATTTCATAGCACACTAATTCTTATGATTCTAAATTATACTTTTTAAACTCACACGATTTGCAGTCATTAGTATAATGAAACAGGTCTGTATCGAGTTAGATAATTAGTAAAATACGTACCCGACGTTTCGAGCAAATTACACCGCTCGTAGCCACGGGATAACTGGCTGGAGAGGCGAATGTTCACTGCGTACACAATATTGTTTTTACCAATTATCCGCACTTAATTTTTATCACCAAATTGTTAGTCAATAAGTTGGCGACACACCGTATTTTAGTAAAATACATTAAATTATCTAACGCGACACAGACCCGTTTCATTTAAAATAATGATTCTAAGTATTAAAATAAGTTGAAGAAATGAAACACTTGGAGCAGAGCAATAGGAATAGTGTTGTTACAGGTACCGTGGTCACAGTAGTCTGCTAAAAAGGGCCGAAAGGTCAGATAAAAACGTAAATTAAAAGCGAAGTGTATGCGTAAACTTAGTTTCAATTCAAAATGAGTAGTGTTCGCTTAAACTTAATAAACCAGTAGGGATAGTGCAGTCACGACAGTTTTAGACTGACGAGTTCGACGCGAAAAGAACTGTCTTCGGTCAGTTTTGCAACTTATATGAAATATGCAATCTTAGAAGCTTGAAAAGAGCAACAGACATACTCGTATAATATGTATTAGTCAGTAAATAACCCCTTAAAATAAGTAAATATCTGAAGATAAGTAAGTGTTACATTTGATGTCCCACAAGCTATCAATTTCAGGAAAAAATATTAACTAAAAAAGTACGCACAAAATAATAAAATGTTGTTGAATATGGGTCAAATGCTAAGGTACTTATGATGTTACATTTACAACATTCAATGCCTCGACGTCGTACATTTTAAAAAGATTTTCCTATTTTGTTGGGAATGTGAGCTGTTTCTTTAAATCTATTGAATAGTAAAATGGAAAAATGTTTTGCATTCTGCCGGTTCATTTTTACAAGAAAATGAGACGGATCGTATTACTTATGAGCTGAGAGAGTCAGAGCTGTTATTTATAATTCCGTCTGAGAGGTATGAAGACTGTACTAGGCGAACGTTCAGGCACACTTATGCATTCATCAATAGATCATGCTTCAATCATTCGTCTATCTAGTATCATCCATGATTCTAATCTAACTGTTTATCTGTACTAGCAGTGCCCCCCACGGTTTTACAAACGTTGTGTCCGTTCCCGTCGGTAAGTTCTTATAACATTATGATTTCAACTCTGCTTTACTATTAATTGAAACGTACGTTAATGTCATTATTATTTGTTTAAATGGTAACTTCGACTCGGTTTGATTATAGCTAGCTAAGTTTGGATCTAACTATCCGTGTGTGAATTTATCCTGGTATGTTTATTCATTTATAGCTATAGCGTTGTACCTAAGTTCTCTGTTCTATGACTGGAATGTTTTCCCATGATTTTGTGATCTTCTTATCGAGTGGATGGTCAACCTGACCAATCCTGGTGTCAGAGTTATTGAGCCGCCAAAGGCCTCTGACATGGCTAATGTAACGACTACTATCCGTAGAAAGTAACCGGGACCGACGGCTTAACGTGCCCTCCGAAGCACGGAATCATCTTACTTTTCGAGCAATCAGGTGATTCAGCCTGCAATGCCCTAACCAAACTGAGGACAGTCTCACAAATTGATTTTTTGTGAGATATCCCCACCGGGAATCGAACCCGGAACCTCCGGATCGTGAGCCGAGCGCTCAAACCACTAGACCACGGAGGCTGTTATTTTGTGATTAAAGGAACGCTATACAACCGACCGCGGCCGCTAACCGCAGCAAAAACTGGTCCAAACCACAAAGCTAAATTGGATCATAAACAAAACACGTATGTAAAATCCACAAAATTATTCAAATCTATTTTCCACGTATTCGGACATATCAAGTTAAACTCAATTTGCAAACATCCCGGGATCCCCGGGATCCCGGTAATCTGTTCAGATACACGGGATGATCCCGCGGGAATATCTGCGACTTGAAGTTCACCCACTTGTCACGTGCGTTGTAAGGTTTCTATTATCTTTGACATGTTTGGGTTTGTTGTTGGCTGTTGTTTGTATTAGGAATTTGTATTTTCATTTGTTTTTTACCGGTGTTCTAATACGTCAGTTATAGATCGACTTTAAGTTTGGTTTTCTTCGATCAACAGTATTGTTGATCGAAGTTGGTTTTGGTTTGTTCTACCAATCTGATTCAAATATTCTTTTTGCCATATTATACATAGCCTCTTTCCACATTCAACGGGAAGGTTAAAGGCTATTTTTCATCCCTAAATTCCTACGGACGCAACGCGGTCAAAACCGCGGGGCGCTGCCCCGCTCAGTATTTTAATACAAATATGTACTTATCTGCATTATCATTAATTCATCAAAGTATGCTTGGGAGCTCAAACAAACAGAGCTAATTATTTGAAGTATTAAATGTTATGTTTCGCCGAAAACTATTAGCTGAAGCATTAAATGATCGATATTTAGAAGTAAACTAAACGTTTGGTACAGCTTTGAGCGAGCATAATTCGGGGAAACGAAGGTAAACTGAAATTAATAACAAAATAATGGATATACAATTCAATTTATTTATTTTAATGCCTTTAATTATCGAACATTTCCTAACAAAACGAAACCCTTTAAAGAGTAGATATTATTTCATTTAAGCACTTACAATGTAATTAATTCAACCCTTTTTTAGACAACGGGCGACACCCTCACATCCCGTTAATAAATTACTTCAATATCGTTAACGGTACAATTTAAAGATGAACATTACCATTAATAACCAGCGTTTGTATCATTATTAAATTACTAGTGACTCGACCAGGGTTTGCCTAATGTTTGCAACACTATGCTTAGTAAACTTTTACGATGAGATGAACTCTGCAACATGTTGAGCAACATTACGCAGGGATATTACAACAAAGTTATTGCAACAGTATTTATTAACAAATATTTACTGTGAATTCGGAACTTAGAGCGACTTGCACCAGAACTCCTAAATCTATTTAGTATTACTTAAATATGCTTAGGAAAAAAAGCTGTTGTTCAAAATTATTCTTTATATTGCTCAATATATACTTAAAACAATCGTCATTTGTTTATTAAACATACTAGCCGCGCCCCGCGATGCTACCCGCGTTTTACCCGTTCCCACGGGAAATTTCGGGATAAATTTGAAAATTTTCGTCCAAATCCGTCCAGTAGTTCTTTCGTGAAAGTGTTAAAGACATACATACATCCTCACAAACTTTTTCATTTATAATATTAGTAGGATTTGGCCGCTAAATAACGTTAAGTATGCTTGTGCGCTCCGACCTTAAAGAAATAATATATTTTCCACAGCATATTGTAGTAATGTTTCGTGACATATCTACTTCTATTACATTGTAATGTAACAAGGAATATACTCGAGCCATTTATCTCAATGGATGTAATAAAGAGAAGTTACTTTTTCAAGAGATTACCTTTATTACAATATTGTAAGGTTGGTATAAAGCTCTACAAATGTTTTTACATAAATCTTCAGGATTTATTCTTTATTCTTGTACTCGTACTTGGATTCTTAGTAAGGCTTAAACGTATGAATTAAAACACTGTATGAAAGCTTTTTATTTTTTTTAATATGTATTGATTTCCAGATTTATAATATCATTTAACTACAAATGACATGTTTGAAATGTTTGTTTTGACAGGTGACATTCGAAATAAATTTAGTGTAGACCATGTGCAGACAAACAAGTGGAACTGCGGAAATTAAAGCTGTCATTTTCTTCTTCTTACCTTGAATATAGTATACTTACGTGCTATAAATATATCTGCAACTCAATTAAATACAGCATAAATCTTATAAACAACCTGCGCCACATTACCGAAAGTCTCTCTATTCATAACAAATATATCAGCCGCGGTCAAACATAACGGTCTTTGTGAGATCCCCAACATTAGTAGAACCGCTCTTGCTTGTTTCACGTTCATGAATTCCCATCCACAATCGTAAACACTACCTGACATTTCATTACCAGCACTTATCAACAACTCCCCGCCGAAACAGTAGATAAATAAGGGCAACACACCAGTCACCCCAGTCAGAATCGTATTCCTTACATCCCATACGTTAAGTGTCTGCAAAGTAGTGACCAAAACTATCGTCATCATCAGAAAATGGGCCCCAAAAATAACCTTGTACAACTCCCTGATTTTATGATGGTATTTGATCAGAAACTGATGATGTATGATACAGAATTTCAGCTTTTCGTCTATTTGTTTCTCTACATTGTCATCAAATTTGTCGGTTTGTATTAGTAGTTTGTGCATGTCGTTGAATGTTTCTTTTATAGCGTAGAAATGTCCTAACTCGTGGGCGAGAAGTGTGACGAAGAGAACTATGTATCCAGTTTGGTTGACGGCGGAGAATATAGTTGCGGTGGTCGTCAGGGTGAAAGTGGCTTCGTAGAATGGAGTTTCGTATTTTGGTGATAGGCCTGGAAAAGGAAACCCGTTCAATTTTATCGTTACTTCATTTAATTTGAAAATCGAAAGTATTAAGGCCTATTTTCCCACCAAAGAATACCTTCCTTAAATGAAAAAAGTTTAGCGGTAGAGTATGGAATGAAATCATGGAAGCATGATGAAGTCTTAGGGTTCGTTACTAGCGCTAGCTTTCGCAACGTTTCGTCTACAGTCTGAAGAAACCAGTTAAAATGTCAACAGTATACCAAAATCCCCTTACCATAAGAGTCTCCCGGAGTAGTAGGCAAGTATCTATCGTTACCAATCAGTGTTAACAACAGAGGCATCAACAGATACACACAGTGTGAGGTCGCCTGGTTGAACACCACGAGCCAAGACGCGTACCGAGCCTTGTTTAACGTCCGCAGCATCTCCCTGCGAGCTGATGAGCCGGGGGGGATCGAGGACAGACCTTCGCGGCTCATCGCGAATATCCGGTTAAGACGCGATCTGGATAAATGGAGAAGGTGGAGTGAGGAGAAGGTGGACTGAATGTTATGTACACTAGTTTTACTACAAAGGTGGTAAACCTTTGTAGGTTGTAAACACCATGTAGATATACCGGTTCCTGAAGGTAATAATAGATATTAAAAGAAGTTTCTTAGGGTAAATTAAAATGTATTCTGGTGTTAGTTTTTGGTTTTGAATTAATGTCAATACTCAAGACTATTTTATAGGTTATGCGCATTTACAATCTTGAAGGACCCTTCATTCAATTCGAAGCTACGTGTGAGCCTTCGTATTTTCCATGATAAAAACTTTACTGTGTCTCAAAAACATTTTGGATCAGAATACGTTTCAGCATTATAATGTACTGAATATTTCTACTAATATCCACTACTATCCACTTACTTGGAGGTCCACATGAAGACGTACTTTGAGAACGGTACGCTCGTCGCACTAACGCAGTTAAACACTTTGAAAGCTTCCATTTTATTAGGGAACACTTGTATCAAGTAGACCAGCTGACTGAACTGGCCCACATAAAGAAACGATCCCGCAAATATTACGATTGCAAAGATAGATAGCACTGAAAATTCTGAAAATATTTAAAAATAAAATAAAAATAAAAATAAAATAAAATAAAAAGTCGGCTCAAAAAAATTTGGAGCATTCTTAAAACCTTGTCATATTCAAACTTCTATAAATCCTTCTAAACTTTTCAATGATAATTTTCAAATTGTATAATTTGACAAGGTGTTTAAAAAACCGAACTACGATTTGTGCAGTCATCGTTACTAGTTAATACAAACTGCATTGGTAAGTCTATTCGGACCCGATTAGTGTAAAATGGTGTAAACACGTTATTTGACATTTCGAACACACAGTCAACATCCCAAATGAATACTCGGATCAGTGTAGTTAATGGAAACAGCTTTAACTTACGTTTCTCTCCACCCCCAAACACATTTCTAACGCCAACTAATCTCTGTATATTACTAACTAGCTTTTTTTCTCCCTCAACAGGATCATTTTCGTCAATAGACAGTTTATCCAAATACGGTTTCAATTTCAACCTAAGCCTTTCCATTGCTACGCTTTTTACTACGAGTACTACGTCTGGCTACGAGGCTACGAAAGTCGTAGCTAATAGTGTTGTATATTTTGTTCTCTTATATATTTTTTTCAGTTTATAAATAATTTGTTTGTGAAATTAGTCAACAATTAAGTAAAACGACACTTAAACGACAGTTAATTTGTTTCGTAACTTATCAAAGTTAACAAATTGGTGTTAATTAACTTAATTGAACGGTAATTATCAATTTAGTACTGAAATGTTTGTCTACGTGTTTCTAATAATTACTCGGAATTGTTTTTTGTAAACACGATTTCAAACAAATTGTTGTTATTAGAACTTTAGTCAACATTATTTTTGTACTGGTTCATTTTCATACTTATATTACGTATTAATTCCACATAAGCTCAGTACTCCCACCAGTGGGCGCTGCCATGTCGACAACTGCTGTTTATTTACTCGGTTGTCTCTAGGTTTTCGCATAACGTGCCTCAATTGCAGCATCCAACCTGCATCAAGTGACGTCGTCATATCTCTGCTTCGCTTAGATTCTACACTTACATAGTATTTGATTACTTCTTACTTACTCTCTTTATCTCCATCTCGAATGCTCGAAAGTCTAATAGTAGATAACATGTTGGTAGTGTATAAAAACCTTAAGCCCATTCTCTTACACCGAAGTTTTTTAATTACTGCCCTACATTCGTGCTGCCCTGCAACCATTACTGAAAAGAATCGATGTAAACCTTAGGCCTTATTATTTGTAATTAAATCGTAGTTTGCGCACATTAGGTGCATTTACAGCGGCGACGGCATCACGGAAATTAAACATTGTTCCCGTGTTCCTGTTTAGTGCACGAACCATTTACTTTGAATAGGAACTTTGTATGTAATTACCTGTATGCTACTAGCGTGGTATCAGCTATGAACTCCAGCGGTTGGTCTTAGTTAAGTTACCATAATATTGAGGAGATCAACCATAGATTATGTGCAGTCAGAAATTTGTGACGTTTCACGGTTACGATTGATGATTGACGAACGACGATCGACGATTGAAAATTGACGAACGACGAACGACGAACGACGAACGACGCTTGACGAACGACGATTGACGAACGACGATCGACGAACGACGATCGACGAACAACGAACGACGAAAGACGACCGACGATTGACGTCTATAATCTCGTGGAGGCGTAGTTGATCACGACCACACACCTTGTAGTCACATTACACGTGTCGTGTCATGATAAACAGAATTTTCAAAAAAATATAGGGAATTTGATAAGTGAAAAAACTCAAGTTTTCTATAACTTATATTTCATATTCAACATGTGGAATCATTCATAACAGTAAGACTAGATAAATTATTTTTATCTTGAGTACACCATGTAAATACTTGAAACTGATTGTCAACAAAAAGGCGGTTTTCATTTCTTGTAAAATTTGTTGTGACTTATCTATAAATTAATTAATGGACAAATCTTAGTATCAAATCCCTTTTCTATGCATTTATCTGTATGATACAAGCTTTGTTTACAGTAGAACATAAATTAACTGCGGAATCTCAGCCTCGGGCAGCCTCATCTTGAGGCAAACAGTCTACAATAAGTACAAAATATACATCGTGTCGTAGCGTGCCTCAGGTTAAGGCAGCGTCTCCTCAACCTCAGGGCGAGGCACCCCGCTCAACCCAAGGCTGCCTCTAGTATATAACCAGCTTTACGTAACGCCATTTATTTTTATTTATTCCATTCATATCCCATACACAAAAACTTGATAATTTAAATAAACTACTACAATATAAATTAATACACTATTGTAATTATTTTCTATTATTCCTCATGCCGTACGGCATTCGTTTCTGGAACGCAGGCATGCCTCTTGGATCCTGGGATCTTTTCTTTGATATCGTTATTTCTGAGTTCAGAAGTTGGTCGATTGACTGAAAAAGAAAAGGTTTTAGCTTAGGTATAAGGTAATAAATAGCTTTGAAGTTTTGGAGACTGTTCCATTATTAATTATTCTGAGACTTCAACCATAAGATAAGATAGAACAATAAGATAAGATAGTCTATTTTGTACCAGTACATAGACTCTATCTACCACAGAAATCTACAGGTCAAAAATATTTTTAATTAATCCTTTTATAAGGTAGCATAATGTTGTCTTTAGTATCCAAAATACACCATTTTCATTGTATTTTAGTAAGTTGATAACGGCCAGGTTTTTATCAGAGGGAGAATATAATATTCTAGTAAGTATTAAGTACCTGTTTGTCAACCAGTCCTCGATCCCGTAACGCCTTCTCAATAGTTTCAAACTCCTTAACATAGTCTTTATTTTTAGATTTTTCAACTGCGTTTTTAACTACTGTAATCTGAAACAATCAAATTCAAAATATGATAAAACATGATGTAAGTATCTTATTTTTAATATAACCTTTGAAATATAAAATGGTGCCCATATCATACCTAAACATGCTAAGCTGATAAACTACTGATAGATTTTTATATTTTACTAGCTGTGCCCCGCGGTTTCACCCGCAGCGCCCCCTTTCCCGTGGGAATTTTGAGATTTTGATTCCTTATTTTTCTTATATAAAAACCTTGTCCTGACAATAAGGAACACATTAAAAAAAGAATCATCCAATTTGGTGCAGTCGTTCTGAAGTTATGCGCTTAGCAACAGATTCAGTGATTCATTTTTATATCTTATATATAAAATTCTCGTGTCACAGTGTTCGTTCGCGTACTCCTCCGAAACGGCTCGACCGATTCTCATGAAATTTTGTGAGCATATTGAGTAGGTCTGAGAATCGGCCAACGTCTATTTTTTATCCCGAAATTCCCGCGGGAACGGGTACAACGCGGGTGAAACCGCGGGGCGCAGCTAGTTTTATATAATACTAGCAGCGCCCCGCGGTTTTACCCGCGTTGTGCCCGTTCCCGTGGGAATTTCGGGATTTTTTTACATAAAAACCTTCCTCTTGAATCACTCTACCTACTACAAAAAACCGCATCAAAATCCGTTGCGTAATTTTAAAGATTTAAGCATACAGACAAACAGAAGACAAACAGACGCGACTTTGTTTTATACTATGTAATAATGATATGGTTTTTAGCTTTTTATCCCACAATTCCTACAGGAACCTTACCCAATCTTGATTAACTGAAGCAAAACAAAGCAAAGGCGGGTCGCTAGGAAAATACCCGCGTTTCACCCGCGTTATACCCGTTCCGAGAAGAAAAATAGCCTATACAGCCTTTTCCGTTAAATGTGGCAAACCATTACAAAACGAATTATTCAAAACGAAAAAATTGGTAGTTTCTGAGATTAGCGCGAACAACAAACAAACAAAAAATCATACTCCTCTTTATCATATTAGTGTAGTATAGACTATAGAGTATAGACTATAGAGTATAGACTATAGAGTATAGACTATTGAGTATAGACTATAGAGTATAGACTATAGAGTTTAGACTATAGAGTATAGAGTATAGACTATAGAGTATAGAGTATAGACTATAGAGTATAGACTAAAGAGTATAAGACTATAGAGTATAGACTATAGAGTATAGACTAAAGAGTATAAGACTATAGAGTATAGACTATAGAGTATAGACTATAGAGTATAGATAGAGTATAGATAGACTATAGAGTATAGACTATAGAGTATAGAGTATAGACTATAGAGTATAGACTATAGAGTATAGAAGATAGACTATAGAGTATAGACTATAGAGTATAGAGTATAGACTATAGAGTATAGACTAAAGAGTATAAGACTATAGAGTATAGACTATAGAGTATAGACTAAAGAGTATAAGACTATAGAGTATAGACTATAGAGTATAGACTATAGAGTATAGACTAAAGAGTATAGACTATAGAGTATAGACTATAGAGTATAGACTATAGAGTATAGACTACAGAAGTATAGATATAAACAACATAAACTCACAGTGTCTTCAAAGAAGGTGTGTTTCGCATCTTTTCCTGGAGCGTCTGTGTCCAAAACCTTCCTCAATAGAGGGAATGTGTCGTCCACTCGACCGATGTCAGCCAATGCCACTACCTGAGGATAAAATGACGCATATTAAAATTCAACAAGGTAACAAAACTTAATCAAATAGTATATAGTGTAGAACACCTCCAGAACCCTTGAATGCTTCTAACTTGATGTTATGAGTTAAGTTAGTAAAACTCTAACTGGCGCACTCAGAGACATCCATAAAATAGACTAACCGCCTTCTTCATAAACGATATTTAACTTAAACAGAGTTTGAAAGTGTTTTGTCTCTTTCGCTCTTAGGCAAATATCGCCCTAAATAAGGCCCTAAGTGTCTATACTTATCAATGTAATTTTTAATACATTATATCAAATATCAAAATCACACATTAAATCTTAACTGAGGAAGAATTTGACGTCAAAACAGGGTGCAGAATAAATTATAGTAGTAAAATATGAGCCCACAGCCGGATAGAGGCCTCTCATAACTCTCTCTGAATAGTGATCACAGTGTAAAGATCAAGGGTTGGGCATAATTGTATTTATAGGTTACTAGCAGCGCCCCGCGGTTTCACCCGCGTTGTACCCGTTCCCGCAGGAATTTCGCGATAAAAAGTAGCCTATGCCCTTTCTCAGGCTCTGGACTAACTGTGTACTAAATTTCATTCAAATCGGTTCAGTAGTTTTGGCGTGAAAGCGTAACACAGACAGACAGAGTTACTTTCGCATCTATAATATTAGTTAGGATTTGAATAACTTCTAAAGTGTTACCTTAATATTCCGGAGAGTAACATACATCGACTTCTGTGACGATATCGCCTCTAGAGCGGCGTGCGGAGCGCCTTGCTTATACGCTAGGGCTGTAACAAAACAAATAACCATTGAATACCATTTTTTTTTTTAGTGTCTGTAAGACCCAATTTCACCATTACTATCTCAAAACACGATCAATTGAACATGGTTTTAGGTAATAAATTTTGAAGTTTTAATGTCAGTTTGTCTCGTGAACTCGGTCTAAGTTGAACTGAAGTTAGATTCCATAATACAAGCAGGGTTCAGTTTAGGTTCCTATTCCTGTCCCAAACCTAATGACTATTGTATCTTGGTTTCAAAATTGGTTAAGGTGTAAACGAGTAACCAACACACAGACTAATTTACTTTCTCATTTGTTATCTATATAAATATTATAAATGCGAAAGTAACTCTGTCTGTCCGTTACGCTTTCACGCCAAAACTACAGAACCGATTTGAATGAAATTTGGTACACACTTAGTCCAGAGCCTGAGAAAAGACATAGGCTAATTTTTATCGCGAAATTCGCGCGGGATCGGCTACAACGCGGGTGAATCCGCGGGGCGCGGCTATATAAAAATAAAAAGGAAGTAGACTTCCAAAACATACCTCCAAAGTATGTGGCTGCTCTTCTTAGTGGGATATTGCCCACTTCCGACATGCCTGACCATAGTTTAGAAGCATATTCGAAACTTTCTTTGGTGTTCTGAAAAAAAAACAGCTGTTAAGGGCCGACACTGCGTTAAGCGTGCGCACGCCGCGGTTCCATACAAAAGTGAACAGTCGCGGGCGCAAGCCGCGTGTGGCTTCATACAAAAGTGAACCGCCGCGTGCGCACGCGACGGGCGCACTCTTAACCCAGTGTTGACCCTTAGTCTTGTTCTTAATGAGGAATATGATTCATGAGCAAAAGTGTCCCATTGTTAAGTATATGGCTAAGATAAGTATAATTAAGTAGAGTAGGATAATGGCCAACCCTGGTGTCGGAGTTTTTAGACCGCTTTAAGGCCTCCGACATGGTCTGAAACAACCGAGACTGTAACTAAAGATCATGCAGGTAATGCTCAGATAGAAATGCTACTAATGGGTACCCATCCGAGCTGCATATTGCTTAACAAGATAAAAAAGACTTTAAAATATTAAATATCATCTATATTAATATTATAAAGAGGTAAAATTTGTAAGTTTGTTTGTTTGTATGTTCGAGCTAATCTTGGGAATTATCAGTCCGATTTGAATAACTATTTTTGTAATAGATAGCCACATTCAACGGGAAGGTTATAGGATATTTTTCATACCAAAATACCCATGGGAACGGGCATAACGCGGGTAAAACGCCGGGGCATTGCTAATTCTTAATAAAACCCATAATGTAAAGCACAACGGTAATTTTTTTTATGACTATTGATTCTTAAAAACCATATTTTTAAGTGTTATATAAACTTACCTGTTTATAACAAGCTGCAAAAATAAGTACAACTGGATACTTTGGGTATTTTGACATATTCAATTGTTTTTCCTTCACCCTTTCGAACACCCTGTACATGTCATCATACCTCTCATGGTTGTATAACAGGTCTAGTAACAACTGGTATGTAATCTGTTGGTCGAAAAACCCTTCATTTTGAGGGTCTTCGAAACACTGGAATAGAGAAATTGTAATCGCTTAATGAAAATAATAGAAATAAACTTTTGAGACCTGACATGACTTTATTTAATAATAGGAGAGTATTGTTAGCTTCTAAGTTTAATGATATACTACATGCATACATAAATTTGACACAACTTTCATGTCCAGTGGACAGCAAACAGGAGTAACCAACAAGTATGGAACCATTTTAAACTACATAATAAGTTTTACTTTTAACCTAAAAATTCAATAGCCATTTTAATAGATTTATTTGCTATATAATAGTTATATCATAATTCATAAACTATGGAAAATAAAAAAATCAAACAAATGTTACCTTCAAAGCAACGTCAGGAGCATCAAGAAAATAAAACATTCTCATAACAACAGGACCAAACACAAATAAACCGAATCTGTACTCTGTGTTTTGGGAATTAAATCTGAAATCAAATGGAAAAAAGTATAAAGGGGTACGATTGAAAATTAATATTCTTGTAAAAATTTAACTGTAGATTTCAAATTTGATTTCTTATGTAATAATATGTAAAGAAGTATATAATAATAGTCACACATCAAAACTGCTTAATACTTACTTTTTAATCATATTAGCGACTAGGCCCAAATCACTGGGCTCTGCCATATGAACCATGTTCTTCAAGTCTTCAGTAAATATCAAACTTTTAGAATCGGTAACGAAATCAGTCATTTTAGTTCTAAAATTATCTGACAAGCTAGCAAATTGCTCCTTCACACGCTTTCTTGCCTGAAGATATCCATCAATACCCAGGGCTTCACTAGAGTATAAGTTGTTCGCTGTAAACACATAGAGGTTAGAATTTTTTAAGTTTTTGGGAGAGTAATAATTAATATCTGCTTTCGTGTAAATATTACCTGATGAAACATGAAAACTTCTACAAGCAGATATAGCTCTATAATTTAAATTCAAAGCAGTCTTTCTCATCAAAGTGTTCAAAAGTAAAGTCATTTTCGACTTTTGCTAAACGTATCCGCTCAAAAATATATATTAGTAGATAAATGCAGTTTTTGTTGTTAATAAAGTAAAAATAGATAAAAATAACGTTTTCAATACAGAATCCTGATAAGTTAGAGTAATAAGAAAAATGACAATTGGAGGTTATTTTTCATTTCAAACTTGAAATATGTTAGGTATAATTATTTGACGTTGCTATGATGACATCTCGTTGATTGATTCAATCAATGACAATGGCAATGAAGACCCTTTGAAAATTGACGTTGCCAATTATTGTATATTGTAAATCACAGGAGGTAATATTATATTACTAGCAGCGCCCCGCGGTTTTACCCGCGTTGTGCCCGTTCCCGTGGGAATTTCGGGATAAAATGTAGCCTATAGCCTTCCTCGATAAATAGACTATCTAACAGTGAAAGAATTATTCAAATCGGTTCAGTAGTTTCTGAGATTAGCGCGTTTAAACAAACAAACAAACAAACAAAACAAACTTCAGCTTTATAATATTACTAGCAGCGCCCCGCGGTTTTACCCGCGTTGTGCCCGTTCCCGTGGGAATTTTGGGATAAAATGTAGCCTATAGCCTTCCTCGATAAATAGACTATCTAACAGTGAAAGAATTATTCAAATCGGTTCAGTAGTTTCTGAGATTAGCGCGTTTAAACAAACAAACAAACAAACAAACAAAACAAACTCTTCAGCTTTATAATATTAGTATAGATATTATATTATGTTTCATACATAGTAGCTTAAAAACATATTAAATAAAAATTGTGACCAGATCACCAGACCAAGGAATAACTTCACTTCACGCATGGAATAAAGTTCTTCATGACACATAAAATGACAAATTGACTTGACAAACACTTTGAAAAATGTAATTGCGATCTGTGATTCCGTTCCCTAACATCTTGTTCATAAAACATCAATCAGTCAACAATGATAAATTTGTAAAATCCTGAAATCTTTGTGTTTTTCTGTTATGGTAAAAGTAAAATCAAGTGTTTTTAATTCTAGTGTTAACAACAAGCATTTATAATTATATCCCAACAATTGTTTGATATAATTTCAAATGCTTGTTTAATATTATTGACCTATTGGCATTCTTGATTTACAGAAACTGTTGCACACTAGGTTTTTGTATTAAATTCTGCTCATTAGCAAGAAATATTTGTTTGCCGTTGAACTTTGAACTTGGTTCTTTGATTATTTTATTATGAATTCTAATTCTGACAACTATAATTATTATTTCTTCCTTGCGACTATTTCTCGCTGCAATACTTGTGCCTATTACCCATAGATATATTTACATTTGTTATTAATTTGATACATTTCTTACATCTTTAATTCCAGCTCGATAATTTTGTAAGTAACAATATTATTGTTGCAAAGTAACCTTAAATAAAACTGATAGTAAGGTTGCACTGATATTGCATTGTACTTACCAAGATTTTTTTCTATTGGTACATTTGAAATAATGCATTAGGAAGCATATAGAGCGATTAAAGAAAAGAATAATTACTAAAACAATGAATAATCGGGATGAGTACCTACAAAATGTTTTTTATAATTTATCATTTGTCTGTTATATAACTTCTTTGAATAATTCATGTAACTTAATATACATAAGCTTTGTTATATTAATTTGTTCCATGTGTTTTTCTAGCATAAGAGAACACTGGCCATTGAGATAACCACCTTGAAACAAAACCACGGATGGTACTATAAATGATGATCTGACGGAACATAAAGAACATCAAATAGCGGGTTTCCTTGAGAAACTGTTTATCCCAGAATAAACATGAGAGTTGTTAAAGGAAGAGGGTGGAAATGTAATCAAAAATATAGTTATCATATAATTTTTATAATAGATGTGCAATCAATCACTTTTGTAATTGTTTTATGTAGTATTTTATCGAATAATGTAAATCAAAACAACCACAAAAGTGATGTCAACCGCTTTACATAAAAAATATATAATAAAACTATATGCAATGGGTTTTTTTTGGTTTTTTTGAAACACTATAACATTAACTTAAATCAGTTATTTTACTCATAATGCATTTTATCTTTTACAGATCGTTGGAAGCATAAGTTTGTATGTAATTAAATAAAATGTCAGGAAGATATGGCAGTCATAAAACTACATCTAGAAAATCATCAAATTACTCTTACAGAGTTGAATCACCCAAATATAGGAAAAGAAAAAACTCAAATAACAAGAAAAAGAAAAACGTCGTTTCCAAGACACCTCCATTGCCACCGAGGTTATGTATGGAAGAACTTTTGAAGAAGAGGGAATCCCTGCAGGATAAAATAAATGAAATAGAAAAATGCAAAGATTTGAGCACAAAAAAAAATAATGAAAATAAACGAAAAGTCAACAATGAACATCCTACGGCACCTAGTAAAAAACCAAAAATATTACCGGAAATACCATCATACCATTCTGAATCTGAAGATGAGGAAAACATAATAGAACAGAGACGTCTACAACGAAAACAACTTCTAGAAAAATTCAAGGAACCCAAATTGCCAACTGTAGTAGATAAAAAAATCACCAAAACAGTATCAGCTGTTAAAGAGGGATCTACCCTCCAGAAAACAAATATAAGTAAGAGCTCAGAAAGTGATAACTCCACAACAGATATGTTTTCCGATAAAGATGACTTTGTTCATAAAGATGCTGTGCGGCCTGGTATAGCTCTGGCTGAAGATGAAAGCTCCCAGTTGAATGATAACTGGGACGACCCAGACGGGTACTACAACATAAGAGAAGGAGACATCCTAAGAAAAAGATTTATGATAAACAAACTTTTAGGACAAGGCGTGTTCGCTAATGTGGTCTACGCTCATGATATCAATGATAATAACCACGTTGCCATAAAAATCGTAAGAAGCAACAATTTAATGTTCACAACTAGTCTCAAAGAAATAACTATATTGAAAGAAATAGCTGAAGCCGACCCCGAAAACAAGAGTCACTGTGTGAAATTCTTAGGTCAGTTTCTGCATCGAGGACACCTTTGTATTATATTGGAGCCATTGCACATGGATCTGAGAGCTGTACTAAAGAAATATGGAAGAAATCATGGAATTAACCTCAAAGCACTTATTAGTTACACGAGGCAATTGCTAACTGCACTAAATTTGTTGGCAAAAATTGGCGTTATTCATGCTGATATTAAACCGGACAATATCCTAGTTAATGAAAAGAAGACTATATTAAAATTATGCGACTTTGGATCTGCTGCAAAGATTTCTGAAAACGAACCAACGCCTTACTTAGTTTCTAGATTCTACCGAGCCCCAGAGATCATACTAGGCATTGCATACAATCATGCAATAGACATATGGGCCGCTGCTTGTACTATTTACGAACTTGCTACAGGAAAAATATTGTTCACTGGGGGCTCCAATAATAAAATGATTAAATGCTTCATTGAATTAAAAGGTAGAATTCCTGCTAAGTTAATAAAGCGAGGGAAGTTCAAAGATCAACATTTCAACTATAACAACAACTTCATGTTACATCAGAAGGATGAATATTCTGGCAGAGAGAAAGTGTTAGAAATAACAAATTATAGTATTCACAGAGATTTAATGAAGGAACTGATGAAATCAAACAGTTATTGGACCCCGACGGAGGAGAAAAAGATTGTTCAACTTAAAGACCTATTGGACAAAATGTTGACAATAGATTTCACCAACCGGTTGAATGTTACCAACTGTCTTAAACATCCATTTGTACAAAACCAAGTGAACGCTGACAAACCTTAACATGCTTTAATTAAAATTCATTGACAATTGATTTGTTACAAGAATAAAACAAAGTTGTAATTATATTTATATTTTATTATTTACGATAAAAGAAATCAACAAAAAAAACACCTTCAACCAAAAATATCACTAAAGTTTTAAAAGAATTATCACAATATAAAGTAAATTGACAAGATCATATTAGGTATTGTAATCTGATGAATGAATTGACATGGCAGGCAAAATAAAATCAACTTATTTACAATAATACATGTTATTTTGTTATGATGATTCAATATTAGTACATGCCTGTTCTATCCCTCGTTTAAAGTTTATTCTAGGCACCTAATAACCGCCAATATAATTACTTTCCTTATAAAAACTTAAATTAATAAACATTTCATAAATCAGCTTTGCCGTTTTGAAATTAATTCGTTGACTGTTGATATAAATAAAATCAACATAAAATAAAAAAAGAATAACATATTATAAAAGAAAGAATCTCAAAATTACACAATAGGTATAGAAAATTATATAATAGTTTATAATACAAATTAAATATTTACAAATAATTATTTCCAAGGAATCAACATCTGATCTAAGTAACTCAAGTAGGTACATAAATACTCATTTGTAGGTAGGAATATATAATTACTACAATTTTAAAAGGTATCCTCAACTAGCATCACTGTAATTTCAGCAGTGTTTTAGTAATCCTAACAGCAAAATAATAATCTAGGTAAAGGTTATTTCTAGACTGCCTAAACCGTATCAAATATAGATAGGAATTAAATATTGCTTCGTTAAAACATTTTCAATGAGGTAGGATAATTGAAAATGATATGAATACTGGATTTGCTTATTATAAAGAAACAATTTGATTGTACAGACTGATTCAAACTTGATGGCTACTCTGAATATCGCGATTCAAAAGAGAAGTGGAATAGAACACAAAATCCATATTAATTTTTAACCCCCGAATGTAATAAGTGGGGAGTTACAAGTTGTGTGTCAGTGGCATCATATCTCTTCAACAAATGGACTAAAATGGTGCAACTTTTTTATCACGACACTAGCAGCGCCCCGCGGTTTTACCCGCGTTGTGCCCGTTCCCGTAGGAAATCCGGGATAAAATGTAGCCTATAGCCTTCCTCGATAAATAGACTATCTAACAGTGAAAGAATTATTCAAATCGGTTCAGTAGTTTCTGAGATTAGCGCGTTTAAACAAACAAACAAACAAACAAACAAAACAAACTCTTCAGCTTTATAATATTAGTATAGATGAACTAAACGGTTCATAGATACAATAATTTATTGTTTCGGGGGTTATATATCTCAAAGGTGTGAGTGTAGGTTACTTTCTACGGATAGTAGTCGTTACATGAGCCATGTCAGAGGCCTTTGGCGGCTCAATAACTCTGACACCAGGATTGGTCAGGTTGACCATCCACTCGATGAAGAAGAAGAGTTGGGAAGATTTAAATAACATTCAAAGTCGGCATAAAGTTTGAATTTTTCTGTGCCCACTCAACGTGAACATCCATGCTCAATAATAGAATGCAACTTGTGTAGATAATTAAAAGTAAGTATTAGGGCCTTTTTCATAAACACTTATACCTACACAGCACTAGCTATCAAATGGTTTGTCCCTTTCCGACATACGCTATTTGCCAAAGAGCGAAAGAGACAAAACACTTGACACTGTTTAAGTTAAATATCGTTTATAAGGCGGTTAGTCTGTAATGAATGTCTCACTGTTGGGCAAAGGCCTCTCATCTCAATGCGGGTTGGTGACCTCAAACCCGAGCCATATCTTAAAAGTAAGTACTAAACATGTTTTTGTTTCTTTTGTTGTTTAATTAGTAATTTTAAACCCTGATTAATAATGTTTGTAGCTTATATTCTTGGGCATGGATAGTTACATCAAGCGGGATTGATTCCATTCTTAAATTTATAGAATAATTGAAAATTACTTCAAAATGTAATATTAAAAACAAGGCAGAGCTAACGAAAGTAGATGCTTGTTTGTAAAAGATTTGCGCCGGAATACACACACGCCTATAAAACAACAGTAACTTGCATTCCAGTTGCCGGCAAGCCTACTTGTCAGATATACCTTGTCAGATGTACCGGTGGTACGTTCAAAAGAGCCTCTATGGGGCCAAAACTGAATAAAAATATTTGACTTTGACTTTGACTTTGATACCGGGCGGGCAGCATTTGCTAGTAACTGATAGCAAGTCTGCCAACTATTAGCATGTATAATTCCATCTTAAACACTTTGATTGTATTGAATCAACATCGAAACGCATTTCCTAGGGAACTTTTCCAGAGCGTACAGTTGACCAATGACATCGCATTAGAATGTTCGAAATCTCTTTACAATGTTTTATGATTGGCTCCGCTTCGACCTATTCGAAAAGCACTCTTATTTACATGTAATAAGCATCTATATCTTCCAGCAAACAAAAGGGTCTTCTTTCCCGTAATGCTGCAATCGTTAGATCTGCCTCATTGAAACAAGCACACACAACATGGGACAATAAAAAATGGGTGACTATAGTGCATAGAAAACACGCAGCTTGGTTATAAGTGAGATAAATCATTTAACTATACTTAATAAAATTATAGCTTACAGGTATTACAGCCTCAATCAGGTTGGGACTCAAATCACATTGGCGCAGAGTTCATTTTACATTGCATTTTGAACTTAACAAACTTACATTTTAATTTGAGATTACATTCACACGTGATTAAGGTCCACTCCACTTGTAACATTTAATTAAATCTCGTTTATTGACTTTAGGGTTAAGTTTAAAATTATTTTGATTAACTTGATGGTAAGTAATAATAAGTTAAGAAATACCATGCATATATAATTATATCCTGTTAGTATAAAGTTCATAATGCAATGTAAAAAAATCCGCATATTTATTGCGAATTGAGTTTGAATTTGTTCATAAACTGATTCACTCAAACATACTTCTATAAGTAACACACTATTATAGTTCTTATCATCTATGCAATAGAGTTTTGTTTACATTCACCTCGATCGATTAATGATTACTAACATTGTGACATATAAAAAGAAAATGGCGGTTGTTTTCAAAAATAACATTTCAATTTCTAAGCAGAGAAAGATTTTTTTCCTTGAGCGTGCTTTCATAGTTTTAAATGTCCACCAAAAAGATCATTTTCTTTTGTTTCATGAGTTTGACATTTGACAAATCAAGCGACCTGATTGGTCAATACAATAAAAGCACGCATTTTTATAGAAACGCTAACCTTATTAGCATTGAAACGTAATCATTATCGTCTACATGAAGTAAAATCATCTTTATAGCTATAAAAATATTTTGTTAATATTTTAATTCAAACATGAGATAGCAAACTGATTGGTTCACTGCCAAGTCATCATTGACGTATTAATAAAAGGGTTTTACAATAAAATTCGCCATTGGCATTATGAAGCCGTAATGCACTATTATCACTTAACATAATAGCCTGTGGTGGGCCATTATGCACTGTAACTTACAGTACACAATGTCCAATTTTGGACCAAGATTACATCCTGTAACCTTTACATTTGATTGCCATGACAATATAACGTACTTTAAACGCTTCCCACTTATTAATTCACCAATGTAAACGCCGAATACTAAACCGTTCTCAAATTGATTAGTACTGAACAGAATCGACAATTTAACTGTTAATTTAGAAAGTCCTTCTCAATTTGTGTGAAGTTTGAGTATTCAGTATGCCTCAAAAACATTAAGCGATTTTATTAGATACTAACCAATTTGATTAGTAGCCTATTAAACTCGCTTAATAAATTCAAGGGTTTTGTCACAATAGTGTCACAATCTCTTACAATATTACAATTTATCTACAGTTCTTAGGTAGCTAATTCTAACGTCAAATTATGGATGGATCCATTACCAACGACTAATAGCAGAAATGGGATGTTATGACAGTCTCAATAGATTCGTTTAGATCACTGGCTCTTTTTAATTATCACAAAATAAATGAATAGTTCAGTTCTGGTCATATACTTATGTCCAAATCCTCTAACGCTAGTCGAACTAAGCAGCAAATCGTGTCACACAATTGACAAATGGTTGTCGACAATGTATGACATTATCCCTCGTATACTTAAACAGGAAAGCGGTAGTCAAATCCATACATTTTCAGCAACTATTTCACAAAACTATATGAAAATAAGTGCCATTTTATGTACTACTAAGTTTTGTGCTTAAGCGTATGACCACAACTGTACATACGAAAACTTAATTAGTTCGAAATTCAGAAGTAGAAAATAAGTAGCTATTCTAGACCCTAATATTAAAGAGATTCTAGTTTTAATAATATTTTCATGCTTACTCCATTGGCTTGTGGAATACTTTTTCAACTACCCTCTAGGTATTTTACATATTTCATTTATTACAGATTGAACTAATGTGGACCGAGATTCGCAAATACAACTCTGCGTAATCATCTAGCTAGTTAATAAAACTAGAAGCTCTATTTATATTGATTTTAAAGACTGAAAAATGTAGGTAGAGGATAATACTCGTTTGAGTTTCGAACTCTAACAGACCTGGCAATCGTTTATGAGTAAGTGTGCCAATTGCCCAATCACAATGCGTTACGAAAAGATTATGACAATGTCAATGCGTTGTTTGACAATTCCAAGCGCTATGATTGGTCAATTTGAGTCCGCTCCTCTTCAATAAAAACGCACACAAACACAAGGGTGTTAATCCTCAAAAACTTAGGGATGCCTTTCTACCAGATCCATACTATACTAAGTTTAATATTCACTAATCCCATTAACCTTAACAGCGCTAATAGTATCCACCAATCATATCAAACGTAGAATACCATAGTTCTGGTAAAACACCCAAGGACTTTATGTCATACAATACAACAGCATAAAACTCCAGTGCCTATAAGACCCACACTATTGGGCAATAGGTTAAATCGTACCAGCCAATAGAGCGCACATTCTTTGGATGTGTTGTGTAAGTACGTTACCGTTGTTATGTCGACGGCATTCGTTTGTGGAACGCAGAGGGCCCGATCTCTATGGATTGTCCAGAGGCTATAGAGTCGGGGCTCTGTAGTGATGCGCTGTACACGGGGTTCATTGGGGTTGTGCCGCCGGCTTCGAATAAAGTGCTGTCGTATACGCTGTTGCTCTGCTGGAATGAAAGGTTTTTGGCAATGGTAAGTGAACTATCTTTATCAGGGATAACTATATATGATGGTAATGAGCAGAATATGCTATTTATCTTTGTATTAACCACTTAACAGAGTTTAATGGGACTTGCATAGAAAATTGGAGATAGAGGGGTTGGGTACATATAGGTTAATTTTTAACCCGAAAATTGCACGGGAATCGGAGCAACGCGAAATGAACTATTTGATGCGGACGAAACGTGTAGGTGTGCCCTACAGCCTACAGATCTGATCGATTCTAATTCGCAATTGATTAAATGCTACTAAAGAAAAGTAAAAATTAAGGCTGTAGGTATGGACTATACCTGATAAATATAATCGGAGTCTGTCTTGAGCGAGCTGAAGCTCTGCTGGTGCGGCAGAGACACCTGGTCGTCGTCTACGGGCTCGTCCATCTGCGCCTTGTACGAGAACATTATGCTCGGCTGGGAGACGCTGCGGAACGATACAAAAATGTACATTAATATTTTTTGTTAATATGTAGTATACAGCAGCGAATGAGGTCTCAAAACTTGAAAACTGTTTGATAAGTACGTGTTTATGTAAATTACCTACTCGACGAAACAATTTTTATCATTATTTGACCATTACAACTTTTCCATTTGTTCTCTAGAAATCACATATTTTTTTACTAGTAAAGTTGAAATTGAAAAGTTTCTTGATGACCAAACTTATGTTAAGTCGTCTCTCTGTCTAACTATTGACATGGATTTATCTATAACTAGCGGCCCGCCCTCGCTTCGCTTCGGGTAATCAAGATTTCATGTAGGAAAATCGGGATAAAACATTGCGTGTCTCCCGCAGGAATATACACAATCAAAATTTCAAGTGGGAAATTGGGGATAAAATATTACATGTCTCGCGCGAGTATATATGTATACACAATCAAGATTTCATGTGAGGAAGAATTCGGGATAATACCTACATAGCACGTCTTCGTCGTTCGTAGTTCGTAGGTAGGTATATCCCCGCGCGCTTTGACCGCACGAAACAGTAAGTGGCCATAAGAGACCCGCCATCGAGCATTATTATTTTGTAAGCAGCGCCCCGTGGTTTTACCCGCGTTGTGCCCGTTCCCGTGGGAATTTCGGGAATTTTTTTACATATAAACCTTCCTCTTGAATCACTCTATCTATTACAAAAAACCGCATCAAAATCCGTTGCGTAATTTTAAAGATTTAAGCATACAGACAAACAGACAGACAGACACGAAACAGAGACGACTTTATTTTATATAGCGACCCGCCCTCGCTTCGCTTCGGGTAATCAAGATTTCATGTAGGAAAATCGGGATAAAACATTGCGTGTCTCCCGCAGGAATATACACAATCAAAATTTCAAGTGGGAAATTGGGGATAAAATATTACATGTCTCGCGCGAGTATATATGTATACACAATCAAGATTTCATGTGAGGAAGAATTCGGGATAATACCTACATAGCACGTCTTCGTCGTTCGTAGTTCGTAGGTAGGTACCTATATCCCCGCGCGCTTTGACCGCACGAAACAGTAAGTAGCCATAAGAGACCCGCCATCGAGCATTACTATTTTGTAAGCAGCGCCCCGCGGTTTTACCCGCGTTGTGGCCGCTCCCGTGGGAATTTCGGGAATTTTTTTACACAAAAACCTTCCTCTTGAATCACTCTACCTATTACAAAAAAACCGCATCAAAATCCGTTGCGTAATTTTAAAGATTTAAGCATACAGACAAACAGACACGAAACAGAGACGACTTTATTTTATACTATGTAGTGATATTTCTCATCATAACTCTGAAACTAACTGTCCGATTTTAATAATTTAAAGAGGTACACAAAGAAACATAATTAACCTTGATTGTAGAGCCATTTATTTTGATGTAGATTCATCTATACATACGAGGGCGGGTCAATAAGTCCGTGACTTTTGCAATAAAAGACAGATTTTTTTATTAAAAATATATTTTATTTTTCAACGTAGTCTCCCTTGAGCTCTATACACTTTGTCCAACGCTTCTCCAATTTTTTTATCCCTTCCAAAAAATATGATTTGTCGAGGTCGTCAAAATAGGCCTTTGTTTGCGAGATGACTTCATTATTGGAGTCAAATCTTTTTCCACCAAGCCATTTCTTCAGGTTTGGGAACAAGAAGTAGTCGCTCGGAGCCAAATCTGGAGAATAGGGCGGATGAGGGAGCAATTCATAGCCCAATTCATGGATTTTGGCCATGGCAACTGCACATGTGTGCACCCTTGCATTGTCTTGGTGGAAAAGAACTTTTTTCTTGGCCAAATGAGGTCGGTTTCTTATTAAATCGTCATTGAATCGGTCCAATAAGTTGGCATAATATTCCCCATTGATTGTTCTTCCCTTTTGAAGGTAGTCAATGTGGATTATCCCGCGTGCATCCCAAAAAACAGTCGCCATAACTTTATTGGCCGACAATCCCACCTTGGCCTTCTTTGGCGCCGATTCACCCTTGGAAACCCACTGTTTTGACTGTTGTTTGGTCTCTGGTGTGTTGTGATGAATCCACGTTTCGTCCACGGTTACAAAACGGCGCAAAAACTCCTCCATATTACGATTAAACAATGCTAAACCTTCCTGTGAAGTTGTTACACGATTGCGTTTGTGGTCGACTGTGAGCAAACGCGGCACCCATCTTGCGGACAGCTTTCTCATGCCTAAGTGATCATTCAAAATTGAAACCACTGAGCCATGCGAGATCCCTACTTCTTCCACAATCTCTCGCACTTTCAATCTTCGGTCGGCCAACACCATATCGTGAATTTTTTCGAATGTTTTGGGTGTAGAGACCTCAACTGGGCGTCCAGGACGCTCGGCATCTTTAGTGCTTGTACGGCCACAACGAAATTCAGTAAACCACTTTTTTACCATGGAAATCGATGGTGCAGAGTCCCCATAGTATTTATCAAGCTTTGCCTTGGTCTCGGTAATGGTTTTTTTTCGCAAGAAATAATGCTTAATAAGCACACGAAATTCACTTTTGTCCATTTTCTCGTCAAATTAGTGAGTAGTCTGATAAAGATAGCTGTAAAACACAAACTAACTGACGCAGCAAGTTCAAATTTTCAGAGGAGTCAACTGACAGATGCCTGTTGACGGGACCAGTATTATTGTTTCAGTAAAGTGGTCGGAAATTCAAAAAGTCACGGACTTATTGACCCGCCCTCGTATAATAAAATTTTAGAAAAGTGCTGTCTGTACATTGAAAATAAAAATAAAAAAAATAGCAGGGGTTATTGTTATGTCGATGTCGAACCCAAAAATGTAATCAACTTTTTTTTTGTCTGTTTGTCTGTTTGTCTGTTTGTCTGTTTGTCTGTTCACGCTAATCTCAGAAACGGCTGATCCGAGTTGGATGCGGTTTTCACGAATATATTGTGGTATGCTTCAGTTATGCTTTAGTGTTTGTTTCATGTCAATCGGTTCATAAATTAAAAAGTTATGTCAAATTAAAGAATCACGTCGAACACTATTCTATGCTTATACATAGGCACCATTAATCTCCGCAACTATTTGACGGATTTGGTTGAAATTTTGTACCGACATATTTTAGAGCCTGGCGCAACATAAAGACTACTTTTTACCGCGGGAAAACATCCGTTTCCCATGGGAATCGGTAGTTTATTGTTTTTTTAACGCCTGTTCCGGTCAACGAACGACGTCGATCATTGTTACTAGATAGGTAAATTACAATCATTAATAGAATATGTAATAGCTACTTATTACCTTGGAATTTACTGGATTACCATGGGAAAAAAATTAAAAGGGCTCATCTAAATTCTTTCTACTTAAGTTAGTTTAGGCTGATATCATAAACTTAAGAATAATTTACCGAGGGAAATCATAGTACTCCCATGGGAATGAAAAAACATTGTTCTTTTACGGCTGAAGGTAGTTTGTAAGCTGTTGAATTTTAAGAATAATGTCGAACAGATTCCTTCCAGTTTCCCGTGGGTCTGAGATGTTATCCCGCGGTAAAAAGTAACATAAGTGTTGTTATTTCCAAGCCTAAACTAACTGTTTGCCAAATTTCATCCATATCCGTTCAGTAGTTTTTGCGAGAAAGACTAACAAATATGCGTCTATACAAAGTTTCGCGTTTATATTATTAGTAAGAGTTAATTCTATTATGAATAACTACTTTTTTTCTCTGTTAGTAGAATTTACTGAAACTTTATAATAATTTTAATTTAATAATTAATTAATTAATTAATTTACAACGAAATCTGATAGAAGCAGAGATTTTAACAGGGTGCGGAAAAGGTGATAGTGTTTTTATTCCTCGGATTCCTCTCATTCCAAACAATTTTCCGTTTAGTTTTAAACGAATTCAGTTTCCAGTGAGCCTATGTTTCGCCATGACAATTAATAAAGCTCAAGGTCAGACTCTAAAAGTTGTGGGTGTAGATCTAAGTATCAGCTGTTTTTCGCACGGTCAATTGTATGTGGCTCTGTCCCGTGTTAGCAATCCCAGCAGCCTGTATGCTTTCACCCCCGATGGCCATACGTCTAATATTGTTTAAAGAGAAGCATTACAGTAAAGTAGGTTTTTTAGCTACCCAAAATGACTGTGATTATGATCCAAAATAAAAATAAGTATATATTAAAAAAAAACGCTGCTCATAGTCACTATTCCACGCGAACGAAGTCGCGGGCACAGCTAGTATCATCATATGAATATCATCAACTTAAAATTACACTCCTTTTTTAACTAATTAATTTTAACTTAAAACGGTTATTGTGTCTTAACTATAATAGTTAGACATATGCCCTCGCGAACTTATTTGTTTGCAATGATATGTACTTTGATTGTGTAGAACATTGTTTTTGTGTATCATCAATAGATTTAGTAGCGCACGCCAAAAACCAATTTTTTTAGGCATGTTTTTCATACCTTGGGTTACATATACCCGCGTTGTGCCCGTTCCCGTGGGAATTTCGGGAATAAATATAGCCTATGGCACTCAGGGATAGTGTAGCTTTCGAATGGTGAAAGATTTTTTTAATTCGGTGCAGTAGTTTCAGAGCCTATTCGAGACAAACAAACAAACAAACAAACAAACAAAAAATCAAACCTTTCCTCTTTATAATATTAGTATAGATAATATTATAAAGAGACTAGCAGCGCCCCGCGGTTTTACCCGCGTTGTGCCCGTTCCCGTAGGAAATCCGGGATAAAATGTAGCCTATAGCCTTCCTCGATAAATAGACTATCTAACAGTGAAAGAATTATTCAAATCGGTTCAGTAGTTTCTGAGATTAGCGCGTTTAAACAAACAAACAAAACAAACTCTTCAGCTTTATAATATTAGTATAGATTTAAAAAATGTTGTGTTTTGTTAGTAAATTCGGGCTAATCTCGAGAACTACCAGTCCAAATCAAATTTGTATTTCTTTTTATATTGGATAGCTATATTCGAGAGGAAGAATAAGCGATTTTGTATCCTACATATTTATATGTTCCTAAATGAACGCCCACAACACAGGTCAAACCGCTGGACACTGCTAGTTGAAAATAAAAACGGAACTCACCTGAAGAACTCGCTCAAGAAGGTGTGGTACACCAGCGGGGTGTAGAGCGAGAAGTAGACCCACGTGGTGACATCCACCACGCACAGCCCCGACTGCATCGACCCCCAAGCCAGCATCCCCGCGCCAGCCGCCTGAGCCGTGTTCAGTATTGCCAGGATCAGCACATACACGTAGAATGACAGCTTGGCTGTAAATAAAAAAATAGTTTAACTACATTGTCATGTTTTTCTACTTTTAAAGCGGTTCGTTTTGAGATCACCAATCCGCATTAGGCAAGCGTGGTGATAACGCCTAATCCTCCTCACTGTAGTTGTACTATCTTCTGTGATATGAAAGGCCTTTGCTCAGCAGTGCGACATTACAGGCTAATACTACTACTAGTACTGAAAAAAATTACAACCCCACTGAGTTTCTTTTTAGTTCTTTTCGTAAACGTAACGTAAACTTAATTTTAAGCTGACGATTATAAATTATTATACTACTAGCAGCGCCCCGCGGTTTTACCCGCGTTGTGCCCGTTCCCGTGGGAATTTCGGGAATTTTTTTACATAAAAGCCTTCCTCTTGAATCACTCTACCTATTACAAAAAACCGCATCAAAATCCATTGCGTAATTTTAAAGATTTAAGCATACAGACAAACAGACACGAAACAGAGACGACTTTATTTTATACTATGTAGTGAAGTAAAGTAGGTTCTTGTTTTTTAAACATTAGGAGCTAAACAAAATAGTTCTTGTGCAATAAGTCCTAGGAGTTAGAAATTTAAACACGAGAAAAGTGGCGCTCATTCACTAGTCCACAATGCTATAATGTAATAAATAAGTGTAATGTACCTATGTAAGGATTTAAGAAAGAGTTCAGTCCGATCCAATTAGTAGCATTGTTATTATATTACAACTTTCAAATCACTACCGAAGTATTATTAGTGTGTTATTGTGACGAAGTATTGTTTTTCGTGCAATCACTTTATATTTACTAAAAACTCGAGTACGAAATATGCTTTACTAGCTTCGCCCCGCGGTTTTACTCGCATTGTGCCCGTTCCCGTGGGAATTTAAGAACCGCTCGACCGATTTTGTGCAAACTTCACATAAACCATCTACTAAATAGTCCCAACAAAACCTAAACATTTGGTTTGGATAGGTGAGCCCGTTATCTATACAAATATTATAAAGAGGTAAAATTTGTAAGTTTGTTTGTTTGTTTGTTTGTATGTTCGAGGTAATATCAGGAATTATAAGTCCGATTTGAATAATTCTTTTTGTAATAGATAGCCACATTCAACGGGAGGTTTATAGGCTATTTTTCATCCCGAAATTCCCACGGGAACGGGTACTACGCGGGAAAAACCGCGGGGCGCTGCTAGTTGAGTTATAAAATTACAACGAAAAGTGGCATTGATTTTTATCTATAGAGATATTACTTTAGATTCTGCTTTTAAGTTTAATTCTGCATCTCTGCTCTCTGCTCTTCACTCTGCTTTTTAGGTAATATAGTATTTTGCTTTCATCCTACAATAAGGACTCTTTTAATCTAAGTGATTTTAGTCAGCCGGCTACGCGCCGCAGAAGTACGCATCGTCTGCATCGTGCGCGCGCACGGATGTTCTTTTGTTTTTCATACAAAACGCATGTAGCAGGATGACTAGAAACGAATTATTTAAAAGAGCCCTATTCCTATGACATTAGTAGCTAGGATACTGTTAATGTCTCTCTCACTTAGTAGATTAAATGAGAGACATAAATAGAATCCCAACAGACGTCACTATGTTTCAGAAACGTGATAATGAACGAAACAAGAATATCATTAAAGCTTCCCAAGAAACCTTTAAACGTTCAGAACGTTTTAAATTTGCATTTACGTCACAAAAACAGTTGAACGATATAAACGAATTTCTGTACCGTACTACCATAATGACCAAAGGACTTTCACTAACGAACAATAATCATTTTTCTTCGGTCATTTTGAGTACTTCGTAATGCATTATGAGATACTAAATACTACGACCGTTGAGTGACCACAAAGTCTTGCGAAAGAACTTAGCTGATGGTGTGTAGCAATTTCCTTAATGGCATATACATTCTTGTTAGATTTGTAGTTTGTTTGAGCGGCGATGCTAGTCCAAGTGAACATCGTGAATTGTTAAGCAACATTCAGATTGGACAGTAGTTAAATGGGAAATTATTCATTCCCGTAGGCATTTAAGAATGAAAGTAATTAGGACTGTTTATGCATACGAGTAGTTGAGCTCGATTTGTCCCAACGTTTTTGTTTGATAGAGTAACGGACTAAGTTCCTTTATAAAAATCATAGCCTGTAATGTCCCACTGCGAAGCAAAGGTGTCTACGTTACCTGAAGATATCAGTAAAATGAATACGATTCGGCGTAATAACGACGCTTGCCTACTGTGGGTTGGTGATCTCGAAAATCACATAATAATCTGTTCAATACTTTTCGAGATAACGAAAATCATACAGATAGACAGACAGACTTTTTTATACTATGTATAAAGATGTCAGTACCGTTCATGACCAACCCAACAAAGGCAAGGGTTATCTAAGTAATAAATTAAACATTGAAATCCGTCAGTTGTTACTACAACATAAATAAAGGAAATACATAAAATGTGATAACAATACGACCAATGCCTTGTTTAATGAACAGAATTATAACAAAGTCGATCGCATCTTTCATGACTATATTTCTTGCTTCATATGTTAATAACAGCCGCGCCCCGTGGTGCTACCCGCGTTGTACCCGTTCCCGCGGGAATTTCGAGATAAAATGTACTTATCCCATGTATTATTCTGATGTATAACCTATTTTACTGTAAACTTTCATCCAAATCCGTTCAGTACTTTTATCGTGAAAGAAACAAACATACATACATCCATCCTCAGAAACATTCGCATTTATATTAGTAGGACATAAAATTGACCCAAACCCATAGAGTACCATTGAGTCCTAATGTACATTATAAACCAACTAGCGGCTGCCTTTACTTCGCTCCCCCTTCTGGGCTAAATTTGGCAAAATCCTTTCTTAGTCCAAAAAAACTCCAAAAAAAAAACGGACAGTCTTATTCATTTCATTACGCTTGAATATTTGTTTTATTTTATTTTTATAGTTTTGTTGTTATAGCGGCAATAGAAATACATCATCTGTGAAAATTTCAACTGTCTAGGTAGACGGACGGACGGACGGACGGACGGACGGACTTCGAAGTCTCAGTGGGTTCCGTTTTTACGCTTTGGGTACGCAACCCTAAAAACTGCTTGCTTACTTAGACTGTTTTTAGAGTGATTGCCTTTACACACCTTTGTATTATAGAGTAAAAATTATCTTAAACAAAGCTACATTTTAATAATATTACACTAAAGGACATGGTACCTAGTATTATGCAATTATTTCATTATTGTACCATTAGAGACTTTTAAAAGCCAATTATAATTATTTTTAATGGTCGTTTTATTTATATTGCTCACTTGTTCTTATTAATATGGTTGTACTTTTATATCATATTATATAATATCTTCAAGCTATCGTGTTTTAAGTGGGTCAAATTGATACGGCATTTTTTGGCGGCAGTCTTATATTTATTTGCGTTAGGAGGATGCGTTCCCCAAGGAGTTAAAGGATAAATATCATCTCTCAGTTCATATTTCGAGCTACAATCTATTTATTTTTAAAAGGGTTAAATCCCAAACTAATATTAGACAACTTTCCAACGGAACATAATTCCTTTTATAGGGATAAAAAGGTTTATTCCCTTGAAATATCTTAATACTATAATCCATAAAATACTTCAGCGCCCCGCGGTTTTACCCGCGTTGTGCCCGTTCCCGTGGGAATTTCGGGAATTTTTATACATATAAACCTTCCTCTTGAATCACTCTATGTATTTAAAACCGCGTCAAAATCCGTTTGCGTAGCTTTAAAGATCTAAGCATACATATGGACAGACAGACAGCGGAAAGCGACTTTATTTTATACTATGTAGTGATATATAATTTATCTATAGAAAGTTTTTCTTTTGTTAGAAAATTGGCTTTATAACTTTGGTTTTGAGTTATTTTAAGATGAAATTGATAGTATATATGCCCAGCCCAGTTATACCACTTTCATTCACATAGGCTGGACCTTTTAGCCATTAGAGTGTGACAAAGTGACTTTCACATTTATATGGTTTATGTAATAATTATATACATATAACTGATGCATATTATATGTTTTATGTAAGGGTCCGTTCACACAGACCGGCTCGGAGAGCATCGGCGCGCATTTTTCTTTTCACACAGACCGGATCGTATGCGCTTGGAGTTGGTCGGAGCGGAGCCGCCAACTATTTCACATAGACCGGCTGGAAGCGACCTGAAAGCGGATGCGCTCGGAGCCGGTTGGATGCGCTCGCAGCCGGTCGGAATCGCTCGCAGCCGGTCGGATACGCTCGCAGCCGGTCGGATGCGCTCGCAGCCGGTCGGATGCGCTCGGAGCCGTTCGGATGTGCTCGGAGCCGGATGGGTACACTACAAAGGCAGTACCAGTCTTCCGATCCAGCACGCAATCGGAGCCGATCGGCTGCGCGAGCGAGAAAGAGCACGCAATCGGAGCCGATCGGTTGCGCGAGCGAGAAAGAGCACGCAATCGGAACCGATCGGCTGTGCGAGCGTTAAAGAGCATGCAATCGGAGCCGATCGGCTGCGCGAGCAAGAAAGAGCACGCAATCGGAACCGATCGGCTGTGCGAGCATTAAAGAGCATGCGATCGGAGCCGGTAAGCTCCTCTTATTATTTCACACCAAGCGCCTTCAAGCATTCTTAATCACAAAAGCAGTGCACATGCAAAAATAAACCTTAATACAAATACTAAAAACTCTGTTTTCAACGTGATAAGAATCTGCTCTCCTCTCCGAGCCGGTCTGTGTGAACGGACCCTAATGGTCATTTACTCGTAATGTGCATTATTGCCACATTTTACCACCTTTGTTTAATATTTCTTCGGGATTTTGAGATTCAACTAAGCCTTCCCTGTTATAGCTATCATGATAAAAAAGTATAAACCTGTAATGTCCCACTGCTGGGTAAATCACTCTTGCCTAATGGTTTGGTGATCTCAAACCCAAGCTTACCCGGGAATTGAACCCGAGACCTCAGCATTAAATTAGATTGACTTATTGGAATGATAACACATATCAGTATCATCAGGTCATCATTTAAATATAAATTGTATGTCAATTTAGTAGGATGAACACTCTTCAGGGTATAGCTGCTCAGCTCACTAAGAACATCATAGACATATCATAGCAATACAGATTTGGTATAATAAATAAAAAACAACTTACTCGGCAACGCCAAATATTCCCTTAAAGGTATCCAAGGCAGCAACAAAATGAGGTAATATATCATCGCAAACACCAAGGAGGATGTAAACCAGAACATCATTCCTCCGTGACCAAAGAGATCATAGTCTCTAGAGTCGAGTGTAATGTGGAACATGTCGTCCGGCATTACTAGCTCCAAGGTACCTTGGGTCACGGTGAAGGCAAGGGATATTAGTGATGTGGCAAGGAGAACATATCTGATACTGCTTCGGCTGTCAAGATGTCCTGGAAAAAAGGCTTGTATGAATTATGGGCGGTTTCATTTACTTTTATTTGCTGAAGAGGGAGAATAAGAATCTGGAGAATAAGGTTCCAAAATAAGTTGGGGCTCAATGTTATAAAAAATATTGTCTTTCTTGCATATACTGTAAACTAGCAGTGCGCCACTATTTTATCCACGTTGTAACCCTTGCCATGGGAAATGGCCATTTCGATATGTAAATAACATTCCCGTGAATGTGTGGCTTTCCATTGAAAGAGATATTAAGAGGTTGGTTTGGTTGGAGAGTTTCTGAGATTAGCTTATTCAAACAAACATATATATTAACTCTTACAATATTAACTCTTCAGCTTTATTATAGAGTTAATATATATGTTATATGTTTGTGTGGTAAAGAAAATTAGGAATTAAGAATTTTTGTCTATTAATAAAAATAACATAATTGAAAATCCCAACCCAACAGGGCAAAATTCCAAAATTCCTAACATAGTACACGTGTACTGTTTACAAAATAACTTTAGTTTTGTTTTCAAACAAAGTTCTCTTACACTAAATTAATTGTTTTCATTTCAAGACCAGAGAGTGAACTATCTGTAATCAATTCATATTATCGGAGATAAATCACTACCATACTAATACAATAATACTGGCAGCTCCATGCGGTTTTACCTTTATTATGACTGTTGCTGTGGGCATTATCAGATAAAAAAAACCAGCCAAGTGCGAGTCGGACTCACGCACGGAGGGTTCCGAACTTTAAAAACGGCAAAAAAACATGTTTATTGTATGGGAGCCCCCCTTGAATATTTGTTTTTTTTTTTTTTTTCAGTATTTGTTGTAATAGCGGATATAGAAATACATCATCTGTGAAAATTTCAACTGTACCCTATGGGTATGGAACCCTAAAAACAGCCAATAACATTGCTCTTCAATGCAACTATTCAATACAAATATAATAATTGAATCGCACTGGTAGTTCTTGAGATATATGCATTTATAAAACAAAAAATCAAACTCTGTAGCTTTATCATATTAGTGATTAACTAGCAAGATTATGTTAGACTAGCAGCACCCCGCAGTTTAACCCGCGTTGTACCCGTTCCTGTGGGAATTTCAGGATGAATAGTAGCCTAACCTTCCCGTTGAACGTGGTTATCTATTACAAAAAGAATTTTTCAAATATGACCAGGAGTTCCTGAGATTAGCGCATTCAAACAAACTCTGCAGCTTTTTTAATATTAGTATAGATTGATTGATGTTTGTTGGCACATCATGATTCAACTGAGTGAATTTGATTGATATTCTGCATTATTATTTTTTAAACATGAAATTTTAAATTAAATAAAAGTAAAGAACAAAACTTATAGCTGTAATTTCTGGCTTTTCCAATTGAATATAATACAAGTATAAGATGTTGAATGATTTAACTTTTCTTAGAATTTGTATAAAATTAGTGTTGGTACATATTATACATTTTTTACGGTAAGTTCATGACCTAAATGACTAAGATTTTTTCAGAACTAACAACCTGAGTATACTTGTATTCAAATCCAATTGGGGGCAACGGCCTGAATATACAACTACAGAAACTAAATAAACTCAAGAAATCTTACCAAATGCAAGGCCAAATATGACAACACTCATTTCTGTTGCCAACAGAAAGAAACGGACGACCACCCACAAGACCTTGTCCACCAGCCCTCCAACGGGCATTGCAGCGTTCACAGTCATTGATACCGCGCATCGCACAAGGCTGACGATCACATTGCCCCATACTAGCGCGTAAAATGTCAGGAATATGGGACTACTCGTCGCACGTAACTTCAACTGGGCCTTATTACACCTCACCACCAGAAACAACACAAACAAAGCACTCGGTATCAATATAATCAAATCCCAAATACGAACTCTGAAAATAAACAATACACATTGTAATTTACAATTAACTAAAGTAATAAAGATAGTGAGTTAAGTGACCAACTAACCCTGAATTATTTATCTCGTAGTACAAAACATATTTACAAAATGTGTCCTCCTTCACTGGAGGGAAGTCTGAACCATTTGATCCGTACATCATGATATTCCAAGCTAATGTTTAGCCATTTAAAAGTATGTTACGACAGCCTTTGGTTTCACGATACAGAGTAGCATTACTCCAATAATCGAGTTACTGGAATATTGTGGGTCAGCGTTACGTCAACTGAGCCCAACCATTATAAACAGATTCACTTTGCTTCTGTTGTAGATACTCGCGCTTTCTAATTAAATTTGCAATGACGACACCACAAACGCAATACAATATAAATTCAGCAAATTTATCTTGGTAAAGCTTGACTGACAGTTGTTGACTCTTCGGTCTTCCGGAAAATATTCAATTGACGTTAATTACTGAGAGATTGACAGTGACTTTCGACAGTTAACATATTAATGCGAATGTCAAAGTTTACCAATGACTAACACTAACATTTACTGCTATTGTCAAATTTGACAAATTATATTATGCGTCAATCCAATCAGTGTCACTGTCAATTAAAAGTTAAGAAAAATCTTTAAAAAAAAGTTGGTTTTATTCGGTTCGGACGGTCCTAGTTGAAATTAAATTCAATAAATTAAATTGCCCTGTTTTTTTCAAAGCATTTCTTCAAGAATACAGCCCTATGTAATATTTTCCGAGTTCATTTGAATGAAAAACAGAAATCAAGTTACGTAATAATAAAAAACATGGCATCTTATAGTTGCCGGTTTATTTTTAATAGATTTGTCAGGCATGGGTTTAGATTAAGACACGTACCAATAAGACAAGTATTACAAGGTGTACCCAAACACAATGCGACTGTGCCATGTATGCTTGGCTTCTCCATATTTTCTTGGTTAGGATTTGATGATAAGAAGATGTCACCAGAAGATGAACTTATCCATACCATAAAACATTCTATACTTTTCATTCAGAGAGGAGACCATGTGAAAGCTGAACAACTACTACACATAGCGCTTCGACAAGCGCAACAGCTGCGCAATGAACTGGCTGTCACTTATATTTATGATGTGATGGCAAACTTGGCGATTGAACAAAATCAACTAGATAAGGCCAAAGATCTATTTGTCGCTGTCGCTCAAAGAGTAATAGCAGCTGGGGCAGTTGATAGCGACCCTAGAGTCGTACACATAAGTGCCAAATTAGCCAGAATAAGTCACTTGAAGAAGGAATATGAAACAGCACAAATTGGATACGATTGGTGTCTTGAAAAATTAAATTCATTAATCACAAATGATCCTACTGGAAATAATCTCAAAGTGATGGCTTTAACTGAAGATTGGTATGGAAGACTGTACCTCGACAATAACCAGCATGAGAAGGCATTGCCACTGATGGTCAGTGCTTTGAATCGCATGAAGCTAGTCAATGATGTTGACGGAGAACATATTGTTTATCAACTGAATGATATTGGAACAGTTTGTGACCACATCGGTGAATCAGATCTGAGCATATCATATTTCCAAGAAGCTATTGATTTAGGTAACAGCCTGAAGATGGAGGACCTAGGAACCATGTATGTCAATCTCGGCAGAGCTTACATAAAAAAACAGATGATTGAAGAAGCCCGGAAAAGCTGTGGTAGAGGCTACAAATTGGGAGTACTAGCCAAAAACGATGATGTGAAAAAGGAAGCCACACTATGCTTACAACAAATAAAAAATTTATGATAGATAGATAGGCTTTTATTTCAAGTAAATTTGAGTTACAAAAAAAAAAAGGTTTCACCCTGTTTTTACATGAAACTATACTTAAAATTAAATGCACTGGTAGAAATAAAATAAAAGAAAAATGTTATATAATCTTAGTTCTAAGTTTGAGTGTTAGTGTTATTGAACACTTTCTTTTGTGACACTGAATGGTTCAGCAACTACTTCTCCGTGCGACTCTACAATAACCACATCCTTGACGGGGCGGTCGTTGGCAGCAGTCACGGTGCTCTCTACTTTTCTTACAATGTCCTGTAAAAGATAATGTTGATTAAGACTGTCTCCATTCATTACTATAACATCTTTCATTCGAAATTAAATTCATAAAATAAAATTTAATTAATAAACAATATTTAAGAAATTTGAAAATGTGCATTGAATAAAAAGTCCTATGTTTGAGCCGAACAAACAGAAAACATCAACTTTTATTGTTTAATTTACGTTATATTCGGCAACAATGGTAAATGAATGTATTGTATACTGAAAGGAAAGCAACTTTGAAGCAAACACAATAAGCATTCCAAGCAGAAGGATTCCTAAAGTAACCTTGCAACCTTAGCTATTCGAGATTATCCAGCTACCTTACATTATACAACTTTATTATCTGGTACCTATGCAATACATATTTTATGTGATACCAATCTCTTTCATCATTGTATTGAAAGTAACCTTATCCCAGAAATAGTACTGTCACAGAAATTCAGTTATTTGACGGAACTTAACTGTAAGTCAATAGTCATTATTCCACAATTTATTTTAAAATCCCTGTGGGTTTGAAATTTTTCATATTTTAAAAAATATACCAACTCCCTCACAAAAATAATTGGGTCCGATACGAGGTAAATTACCAGTAATTTAAATTTTTAGTCCATGTCGAAGGTCAAGTCAGCTTAAAACCTTCGCCAACAGGGTTGGCCCCTAACTCGTACTAAGTCAAAGGGTAGATACAATATCATGTAGGGTAATAGACAATACAATATCATGTATTGTCTATTCCACCTCTTCTTTATTTGAACTCACCATGCCGTCCAAGACCTTTCCGAAGACAACGTGTCTGCCGTCGAGCCAGTTAGTCTTGGTGGTGGTGATGAAGAACTGGGAACCGTTGGTGTCCTTGCCAGCGTTGGCCATGGACAGCCAGCCAGCGCCATAGTGGCGCAGCTTGAAGTTCTCATCTTCGAAGCGCTCGCCGTAGATGCTGCGGCCTGGAATGATTAATTTCATTTAGAATAAGCAGAGGTGATGGAAGAAACAGGGAGGAAGCTATTGTAAACAATGGGATATTTGAATAATCATTTATTCATTGGATAGTGACATACAAGATGAAAGTACTTTACGTCACGAAATTCAAACACGAACGGGCACAACGCGGGTAAAACCTCGGGGTGCTAGTCACAATATAATTAAAGTCACAAAAGAGTCCTTACTGTCCTATCTTCAGTGAGTGTATAAGCCTTTTTATCTGGATTATGATTTTTGCAGAAGGCCATTATTTTATTACCAAGGGTATACGGCACATGCGTAATCTAACCAGGGTTTGTAAGGTTCAAAAACTGTACTAATTTCCCTAAATTCTTATTCATAATTATAACGAAAAAGCGTAACAGTAATCACTGTCCCCCTCTGTTCTCTTGTAAAATCTAGGTACCCAATCATAAGTAAGTTATACGTTAATATTCTAAACTTAAGTAAGATTATAAAAGGTCAAGTTGAAGTGAATATTTTTTGCAATACTTAATTAATTCCATTACATAATATGCCTAATAGGCACCTACATTTTGTTTATCTGTAACAACTACAGAGTATGTTATGCGATTGAGACTTACACAATGAAATGAGATTTACACCATTATAATGCACAATGGTACATGCTTTATAAACATACTATAATTTTCTTGTTGGATACGCAACCACTATAGTTAGTAAGTACTTTTTCTTTATTCAAAAACATAACAGTAAAGACCGGTTTCAAAAATAGCGTTTTGCCTACACGACTGTACCTCTGTGCAAAACTATTGTAATCTTAAAATTAAACTCAAATACAACATTTAAGAGAAATAACCATCGATACGTAATGAAGGGAATTGATTTCCAAAATCTTTGTATGGGCTAAATAAGATCGATCTAAGCTAAGCTAGTCCTAAACTTACAATCTTTTTACCTAGGTAATTTGTAATTGTACCGCTCGTGGCGTAGTTTGGCCAAGCGATGTCAGTACATTGGGATTTTTAAGCAACGTGCAGCTCACCCCCTACGAGGATGGATGGCCGATAGTGGCATTTCTATCTGAGCGCTACCGTGCTTCGGAGGGCACGTAAAGCAGTCGGTCCCGGTTGTTTCAATCGTTAGACCATGTCGGAGGCCTTTGGGCGGTCTAAAAACTCCGACACCAGGATTAGCCACTAGCCTACTCGAATGAATGAACGACCCTAGGTAATTAATAGCTCGTCTTTCATTTGTTTATGATTGATTATATTACTGCAGTATTAAATATGATGAATGTATAAAAGAAACCAGACGTCAATGCCCTAATTACCAAAAGCCGGACGTAAACGTATACATTATAATATCGCAATAACATGTGTTTGTTATATTATATTAATCAGTGGGCGATCGTTAATGTATTTATATCGAGTCTAGTATAAAGATATGGTATAAAAATCCTGCTTGACTACACTGTGTGGTCAGTGACATCATTGTCAGAGGTCACAAACCTGCTAGTTGGCTGTAATAACATCCAATGTTTTTAACGCTGGACGTAAACACCTCCAAACCTATATATTTATTATCCTTAATGTATTCGTTAATCAGAGTAGGTAAAAGGTATATCTTATGATTTTTAACTAAACTGTTATCTACGTTTTTGTAAATGTTATTTATGAATGCACAATCATCAGACCAATCTGTTTTCTTAATATTCCGTACTAAAAGTAAAACGTCGAACAGTTCCCCGGGCTCCGGTAAATATATTATTAGCCATAAACCATCCTCTTGAAATTCTCTGTCTTTTGATGAAAAACGCGTGAAAAATTGTTCAGTAGTTAACAAGTTAAGCGCGGATAAACAGACACGTCATATTATTATGCGGTGGGGGACTTAATTTTAGACTATGCAAAGAAGATGATTTGTTGTATGATAGTTAAGTAATATCAATAACGTGTTATATTTACCTCCAGTACCATCACCCTTGGTGAAGTCTCCACCCTGGATCATGAAGTTAGGAATGACTCTGTGGAACTTGCTGCCCTTGTAACCTTCACCTTGTTGCAGGTTGGACAGTTGGTAGAAGTTCTCTGCTGTCTTTGGCACAGTCTTACCGAACAGACCAATCACAACATCTCCCAGTACTTGATCGCCAATGGCGATTTTAAATGTTACCTGTTGAAACAAAAAATGGTTTTGGTATTACCGGATAGAAGTATTTATAGGTTAGGCCCATCTCGTAGCCAGATTTGGTAGCTAGCTACGAAATGAGAAAAGTGTTTTCCCATCTTGTAGCTAGCTACTAAATGGGAACGATCTATTCGGTAGGTTAGGGTTATTTTTTTTTTACTAGTTAAAATCCTAAATCTTTGACTTTCGAATTCCTATTTCGTAGCCAGCTTCGAATCGGGATTATTTCTCCCATTTGGAAGCTAGCTACCAAATCTGGCTACGAGATGGGCCTAAACCGTATTTATTGAGTCCTGAATCCCGACTCCAGTTTCAAATCCATACTAATATGTATATACTGTACTAGAGGTGGACGTTATAACGTATAGCTTTAATTCGTTAGTTTTTTTGGTAAATAATTATAGCCGTTATAACGAGGCGAAAAATAATCAGCTATAATTATAACGTAAGAAATAATATACCTATAATGGCTATAAAATTTGTTTCCGCAAACGACGCCATCTCTAGGGAATGTTACGAAATATTAACACCTATTTATAGATTTCATTCAAGTAATTCAGTACAAATATCACAGATGGCACTAGTAAATACCACAGAGTCAGCATAATTAAAATTAAAATGCACGTTGCGGCCGCTAGTTCGCGCATGCGCGGGTAGCGAGTAACGACGACAAATGCTCTAATTGGTGGAAATATTATTAGTTTTAAATCGCGATTGGTTATTTAGCAGACGATGTTAGTTTTAAATATTTTTCGTTAGTTATAATTTGTCATTGAAAAACAGCTAATAGCGTAAATAGCGTTTAACGAAAATCAATATATAGCTTTTAGTACGAATTTTTAACCGAGGCGCAGTGACGCATCGTCTTTCCCGCGTCCTTCGTTTATTTATTTTTTTGTTTTTTTTTGTAGATTATAAAAGTATGAGGGAAAGTTTATTGCCAATTGCCAATAATGTTTCAATAAATACTTGTTACGATTTTTTATCCTTTATGATAGTAGAAAATATAGCACTTTTGTTAATAATTAAAAATAAAGCAGTACATACATAAAATAAATAAATAAAAATAAATAAATTAGAAATAGTAATAAATAACGAACGTTTCGCGAATCGAACTCATGTCAATCGGTTAAATATAATATAACGCGCGAGCATGCTCTTGCTAGTTAGCTATATTGTTATATCGTTGACAGGAACTACGTTATAATTATAGCAGATAAAATAGCGCGCTATTTTTTTATAGCTTTAACGTATAACGCGTTATAAGAAAATAGCCGTTATTCTCACCACTATACTGTACTATATTATAAAGCTGAAAAGTTTGTTTTGCTTTAATCTCTCGAATTCAAATAATTAGTTTTTTTTATTGGATAGCTACACACACTCTAAATAATGTACTTCTAAGAGGAAATTAGATTTTGTCCCCAAAATTACCACAACAAAACAGATGTTAAACCGCACGGCGCTTCTAGTAGCCTAATACTAGTACCAATAGGTATAATTTTAAAACTAGAACAACTTGATTTGTGTACAATTTAATCATAATAAACTTGCACGAAGTTAATATCGAATTACATTATTTTATAAAATAATAAAAGGACCATGACAAATTAGTATGGAGATGTTATTAAAGTTATTGATTTGTTAATCGATTATGAAATATATTATAATAAATAAATGAGAAAGTAATGATGTCATCAAACCCTAGAGGATTGTTACCTACCTAAAATTTTCTCAACTTTTGTGCGCTGATACTATATCATAAAGTCTAAATAATATCAATTTAAGTATTGGATGGCATGTGTTAATGCTTGGTGTGCGTGCTTTCATACCAATGTATGGGCTCCATACATTTATCACAAATGTTTGGCAGTTGAAATGTGGCGGAACAATCACCGTGAAACAAATGTTTGTTTCGTGTGCACCCGATCTTAAAAGGATTAAGTATACTATATTGTAGTCATGTCACACTTTATTATCCATATTTATCCTCAACATTATAATGCAAATAAGACGAGGTAAATAAATGAAAACAATATTATTATGCAACACAAGTTTCCTAACATTTTTAATTCACTTTTTGTTTCATTATTGTGGGGATACTCCTAACAGCTTTAAAGCTGTTCTTTGTATAGATACTTAGCTAATATATTATGAGCTTTTTATAACAAAGGTTTGAACCCATTTAAATTAAAAATATATAGGTATACAATAAACAAAATAATAGAAAATACAAGTCAAGATCAGAGTTATTTTTACAACCTAATTTTCAAAATTATTCCCTGTCCAAATATGTAGGTCATAGATCATGTTATTGTATTGTAATACAGTAGATATTTTATTAGTTAACAATTGCCCACCTAAAAGGACATGATTGACGATCAATTGTAGCACTTTACTATTGTGCTTCATTGAATGATTGATATCATACACATAAAAGGCCCTGGCATTATATACATACTTCTGTAATTTACAGCTAATGTACTAAAGAAATAAGTTGTATGTACTTAGGTATGTGTTTTTGAAGAACATACTTCAAAAACAGAAAATCTGTAAAAGATTTGTTAGCAAATACATTTTCAATCAAAAAGCAATTTGTTCCAAATGAAATCATAAAAAAAGAAACATAAAAATACTATAAAAATCCGACTAATGAGAAATTAGAAGTTATCTGATAACAAAAGAAATTAAATAGCGTCAGCCAGTGTTGCCACCATGGACTTTTTAAAGTGCTAGTTAAGAGTCAAATGTCGCCAGATTTCATGGATTTAAAAAAAACTCTAAAATATTGTATCTATTAAAATTTCAAATAAGAAAACCAAATTTAAACTAAAAATAAACAAATGTAGGATGTTTAAAAATACCCTTGTTCCATGTTTGTGAAACTAGTGGTGAACAATTTGATTACTCCTATCATTACTGTTACATGTAAATTACGAAATCTAATCGGGTTTTTTGCTGTTTATTTAAAATAAGCAGTTAACCATTAATTACATATATCTGACATTATTATGCATAGTAGGAAAATTAAATACTTGTAGGAATAAATAAACTGGAAGGTGTTTTTTTAGAAACAACTGTTGCAAAAATATCAGCATCAGATTACATAGATCTGTCATCTGACTGATCTTTACTTAGGCCCAGTCCCGTTACATGGAACATGGAAAAAATAGTTGTACTTGGCAATCATTTTTATTTATTACTAGCACTGCCCCACGGTTTAACCCAGTGGGTTTGGGTTAAAAAGTAACCACAAACTTTTCTGTGTGTTAGTAAAAATCACATGGATATTGAGTAGTATTTGATACAGACACCTTTTGAGGAATTTGTTTGATAATACTTTAATAATAATAAAATACTACCCTAGCCTAGCCTCAAAAAGGGCCAAATCTAGGGAGAAAACTACCAAGGTGGCAACACTATCGTCAGTAAAGGTCACCGACCGTTTGAGATCATTGAGCTTTTTTTTATTTGAACTTTGGCAAGAGAACTTTTTCATTATGCCACGATTTAAACGTGAAGAGGTTATTTTTTTATCTTTAATTAAAGAAATAACAAATTATTCATAAATTACGTACCTTGTGGGTAACCTTAGGTCCCTTTGGACCATCATCAGACCTGGCTAGGGATAAAACGAGGAGAAGGCTAAGAGCCGTGGCCAAAGCACCCATGATTAAAAAAAGTTTTGTTCTTTTCCTTAAAATTTTTACAACTTTAACAATTAGGTGAATATACACAACTATTAATTGTCGAGGTAATACTTTTTGTGACGGTATTTATGACTTAAAAGTTCTAGGGCCCGGGGCTGCCTTCTCAAATCCGGTCGCCAACAAAAGTGCCACACAAAGATGATGTCTATTTCAATGAAAAATATTAATTCTCTCGGCCAATCACAAAAAATTTAGTGGCAACTGTGTTTCAAATCAACCAATCAAAATTTTACTTGTCATCATAAAAGGAGTCTTGTTTGAAGCTGTCATCAGTCACAACACAAAGTGACATTTATGACGTTTGTGACCATGTGACAGACTTACTCATTTACTAATCGATTGTGATCGAATAAGTATGCACGATTACGATTATTACGATTATGTATTGTATACATACCGTCTCAGCATACCGTGATACATACCACAGAAATATGATGTATACTATTCGATTACGATTATGTATACTATTCGACCATGTAACATATGCCATGTAATCGTAAATTATTTTATCTACACTAATGTTGTAACATTCTACTTATGTTTCCAATACTTGACTTATAATTACTACTGTTATAGCGCAGGCAACTAAAACACTCAATTTAAGCAATTGCACATGATGTTATAATATCATTATAATTTAACATTATAACATCATTATAACGCGACCAATTAACCTGGCGAGCCTTATGTCAAAATCCTCATACTAGTTGTATAAAATTTTGATATTAGGCTGGCTTTTGAAAATAGTTGGGTTATACGTGAAAACTTCGTCGAAACTACATACACAAAACTCTTTGGTAAGATCTCGCTCGCTCCTGATTGGCCCTACGCGCAGCTGCGCTCTCATTGGTTAGATTTTAATGGCGGCAAGTTCACTGTGACAATACACGTACCTACGCGTGAATTTAATGTTTCGCAATGTGTTTTGTTTTTAAAATTTTGTTTGATTAATTGCATTAAATAGTGAAGATAAAGTAGTGTATGCAACTGCATATAACACGGGTATTAAAACACGAGTGTGAGTTTATGAAACGAGCGCAGCGAGTTTCATAATAGTAACGAGTGTTATAATAGTAACACTCGTTACTATTATGAAACTCATAATAGTAACGAGTTTCATAATAGTAACACTCGTTACTATTATGAAACTCGCTGCGCTCGTTTCATAAACTCACACTCGTGTTTTAATACCCTTCCTTATATGACAGTTGCATAAACTACTATAATTTCGCAGAAACAATAATCCCAAATGAATCGTGGTATGCATGCGGTAAGTATGATGCACGAGTTTTGTATAGAATCTTCGCTGATAAAGAACGTAGTTTAATTTCAGAACTATTCAGTTTAATAATAGTAATTTTCCCGAGCTGCGAGCACGTAGGTACTGAGAGGTCAATGCTTGATAAAAATGGATGAAAAATAAAGTCAATTTTTTTATTAATATTATGAAAAACAATATTACATATCTTTCGCACATTTCGTTTCTTAATTCAAATATCTTCTATTATAACTAACATCTATAACATAAGCTTACATTCAAGAACTTTAAACAAAAAATAACTTATTTTAAATGTACCGTAACTTATATTTTTTACTTTTGTACTTATCTGGAAAATAACTTAATAATTAATTTTACTTTAGTGGAACTTAACTTTTTATTCAAACAGCTGGCCAATCCTCCAGGTAGTTATTCCTCTGCATACCTACTTAATACTAACTAACATCTAACATTAGCTTACATTCAAGAACTTTAAACAAAAAATAAGTTATTTTAAATGTAACGTAACTTATATTCTACTTAAGTACTTAACTGAAAAATAACTTAATAATTAGTTTTGTTTTATAACTAATGGCGAACGAACTTTTTTATTCAGACAGCAGACCAATCCTCCAGTTAGGTATACCTCTGTAAAATAAGAATAGGTAAGTAGTTGTTTTGATATGGACGATCCATTATTATTATTACCCTGTTTCATGCCTGTCTCTCCCCAAACTTCAAAATGAATATAAGAATAAGGTCGCTTCAAACGATGATACTTACAACTTAGGCGACTCTTGGGTAGAAAAGTGAGAGTTAATATACACAGCTTCATCTTCGAGATACGTTCTGTAAATGGACTGTTTAGTTGGTAGCATATAACTGTCCTTTTCTCGAGCGCAATTTTTAATTATATTTTTCGGACATCTTTTATTTGATCTTTGATAACTTTTATCGTCCTGTTTTATGTTTTCGGAGCTGCTCGTGTTAGAAGTTTGAGGTGTTGATTCGTTGCTACTGTAATAGTTTAATTATAATTGCTTAATGAAAGTCTATTTGAAAAAAATCTTGAATAGTGATGGTAAATAAGATTAGTTTACTTACTCAAAGGATACATTCGATTGGTTGCTTCTCCTGTGGTTTAAAGTTACCTAGGAATTTAAAATAATTATTAACAATCTATACCTAATATAGGTAACTAGCAGCGCCCCGCGGTTTTACCCGCGTTGTGCCCGCTCCCGTGGGAATTTCGGGATTTTTTTTACATAAAAACCTTCCTCTTGAATCACTCTACCTATTACAAAAAACCGCATCAAAATCCGTTGCGTAATTTTAAAGATTTAAGCACACAGACAGACAAACAGTGTGACAGACACGAAAAAGAGACGGACTTTATTTTATACTATGTAGTGATAATATAAATGTCTACTTAATATCACTCTTAAATGTAATAGGTATTTGGATATAAAATTGCTAAAGCAGAACCGGTAAAATTTTAAGTGTGAAATCAGAAGATTTAATCATAATAAAATATAAAAGATTACCTAACCTTCAAGAAATTCTGTACCTGACCGGCAAATGATAAACTAATACACACTCTACCTTTTTATTATTTTGTAAAATGCTTCGTTTATTTTTCCATTTGTCAATTGCCCTTTGTTGTTGTTCTTTTAAAAATGCATATCTCGAGTACCATTTAATATGAGTTTTTATATCCTCCTCTGTGACTTCTAAAACAAGTTATTTTACTGATAAAGATAAATGTCATGAAGAATTTTAATATACCTAACTATATTTTAATTAATTATTAATATTAAGGTGTTCTTTAAAAATTTTAATGTTGGCTGATCTTTATTGAAATAAATGAATTGATTCATTAGAATTAATTAATTGTAATAGATGCCTACTTAGTTTATTATTTAACTAGCAGCGCCCCGCGGTTTTACCCGCGTTGTGCCCGTTACCGTGGGAATTTCGGGAATTTTTTTACATAAAAACCTTCCTCTTGAATCACACTCTACCTATTACAAAAAACCGCATCAAAATCCGTTGCGTAATTTTAAAGATTTAAGCATACAGACAGACAAACAGTGTGACAGACACGAAAAAGAGACGACTTTGTTTTATATTACCCGCGTTGTGCCCGTTCCCGTGGGAATTTCGGGAATATTTTTACATAAAAACCTTCCTCTTGAATCACTCTACCTATTACAAAAAACCGCATCAAAATCCGTTGCGTAATTTTAAAGATTTAAGCATACAGACAGACAAACAGACAGACACGAAAAAGAGACGACTTTATTTTATACTATGTAGTGATATGTAGTGATGCTATAAATATAATTGAGCAATAAGGTTTAGTTTCATAAATTGACAAACCGTGTAATCTAGATATCAATTCTTCAATAAAAGTATCGAACATATCCATTTGGGTTGCGTCTTCATACTCAGGAATATAATTTACCCTGAGGTATTTTTGCCAGAATCTTACAAAAATATTATGGTTGTATTCGTTCCATCCTCCATATCGATTTGGACTATTTTTCATAAAATCTTGAAATTGTTGAACCTCCTGCCAAGATTATGAAAAATACATTTTAAATTTAGTTAAATTGGAACCGGATATACCTCAAAGATGTCTATAGGTGGAACTATAAAGTAATAAAATAATCGAATAACCGGATGTGGATAACCGGAAGTTGAACGGAAAATACGAAAATGGACGATAATTCATATCATAATACAAATTAATTCTCACCGTGCATTTAAAGGGAGATGTCATTAACGACCTTACGGGACTTGGCACAATATCTTTATATTTAGCAGAAGACACTTTTGGATGCTTTTTAATTTTTACTATCAGAGTTGTTGAGTCGTTTATCTGAAAAACGGATCAATTGATTAATCATTCATTAAATAAATTGATTAATTGTTTGTATCATTGACATGTTTACCGCAGTGTTTACCTGTTTATTTAGATCCATTTCAGAATTTCTCAAATAGTTTAATTCTGAATGTAAATATGATTTTAATGATTTTATGTGTGTATCCAAATCGAATACTTTGCGTTTCATATCATCTAAATCTGTCAAAGTTGAATAATTTTGTTATGGTTGCGCTATCGATATAATATAAGAAAATTAAATAATTTGATTGATATAAACTTTACCCAAATCGGCGAGAAGCTCTTTGGAATTTGTGTGAATTTTCACTTCATCAAATAAATTTTTAATCAAAACAAATCTATCCTTCATTTTTGTCTCAAGTGATTCATAATCGTCGTAATTTGTTTGAAACTCCAAAGATTGTTTTTCTTCAACTTGTACCATATCGGACTTTTTCAACTGCTGTAATAATATTTTTTCTTGAATTTTTAATCGACGTATTTTAGACTGTTTATCAGTGTCACTTGTAGTTTTATTACTTCTACTATTATTTAGATCCATTTTTTTAAAGACGAAAGTGAATATTATTATTGATCAAACTTTCAAACAAAAGCTTCCGCCACCTGCCGCCCTGTTTTCATTCATACTTCAATGTTGCGTTTGTTGTACATACATACATACATACTTTGCTACCTGTACCTACTCGTACTCGATACAATAGAGGTCCCGACTAGATTTCAATAACCTGTGGTATCAATTTGACATTGACGATGCAATACTTGACATTGACAAACGTCAGAAGAGTTTTTAGGTGGTACGGTTTCAGTTCGGATTTGTGGTGGATTTTGGATTGGAAACCCGCAAAAAAGCATATTTTTAAGTGGTGGAATGGACTGAATTTAAATGCAAATATATAAATACTAAAAAATGTTTACCCGATCCCGAATTTTCCTTACTAAAGCGCTTCCTCTGAAAGTGAGTAAATATGGTGAAAGAGTTTGAATATTTCTGTGTTCGATATAACCTATGAATTTCTATATTTTCAGAATTTGTTTGTTCCTGAATCAAAAAACAATGCCCGATTTCTCTATAGTATCACAGCAGCGAGATACCGCTCGACTACTCCCCTAAACACTATTATAATGTTTGTTCCCCAGCAAGAGGTAAGCCAATATATTTATATAATAAATTAAATACGTATTGTGTCAGTATTGAACTTAGTTTTTATGCCGCTTAAGTAATATTAATATATAGTAACAGTTATTGAAAAAATAAAACATTAGTCCATGGTCTTATGATTTGTGTTTAACAGAGGGAAATGAAATGAATTGAGTTCTAAAGTGCAGGGTATCTGATCTTATGAAACTTGTGCATTCTGCTCAAGTGTCAATCAACAGATATTTGTGGCAAAATATTTAAAAGTTTCTTCAGAATATCAGTAATTGTAGTAATACCAGCACACTATATTTACCTACATTTTATACATTCCTATTGGAATTTCAGGGTAATCATAGCTTTTAACTTCTTTTAATATTGGTAGAATCATAAAAAAATACAAATTTGTCTTTTCAACTTTATTATATAGGTAAGTAGTAAGTTTGTGTAAATTTATAAATTTTTCACAGGCATGGGTAGTGGAGCGTATGGGCAAATTTCACAGGATTCTAGAGCCTGGATTGAATTTACTCTGGCCGGTCGTAGACAAAATCAAATATGTGCAGAGTTTGAAGGAAATCGCCATTGATGTACCAAAGCAGAGCGCTATCACTTCCGACAATGTTACATTGAGTATAGATGGTGTGCTGTACTTGAGGATTGTGGATCCTTATTTAGGTATTTTATTGTTTTATTCATCTTCTAAGTTTCCTTCTCATTAACTCATAATCTTCAGTGAGAGTAGAGGACATTGCCAACTGTGGAACAACACAGTAAGTAAGTTCAAGTAGATTAGTATTAATAATCATAATAATCAGTATTAATAATAATAATAGATGTAGTGATATATAATCCGATAACTTGTTCTCTACATGTTATGGCCGGTGCCGACCTCTTTGCAATAACCCATTTCTAATCCATCCAAACTTCATTCCCATAGCCCATTATTATTTCTTTAATTTCCTGCAATAGTCCCTACTTCTGCGGGTACACATTCCCGGATGCATTGTACTGATGTGTTCGGGAGTGTGTCCCTGGAGTTGTAATGCATTACATTAAACATCTCCAAAATGCCTCTACAAGTTGGATCTGTATCCCCTTGCATGCCTCTCAAAAAGACCGGGCTTGTCCCGTGACTCCGAGGAGAAACACTATAATAGATTAAAAATAAGTAAGTTAGAATAAGGTAATAGCCTACCAACTAGGCTGATACTTATATAAAACTTAGGTTGGTAAAAACCTGGTCTATTGTCCATGGACATCTTATCTTCAGTAAAATGATGAAATATGGATGAAATTTCAAAGCTCCTTGATTGTAGGTACTATGGAATCTGACTAATTGATACGATCTAGTATCTATTGCCTAGACATACTCATATTGTAATTGTATACTAATTTATCTAATTGTATGTGTAGATTAATAAACAAAACTTGTTCTAATTAAAACCCTAAATAATGCAAAACCCTTATGAGTTAGTAAAACTCTTATCAAAGCCTACAAAATAAAATATTATACCTTACATATTAACTTACTGATTTATCTTTGGATTTTAGCATCATATGGTGTAGAAGACCCTGAATTCGCCATAACCCAGCTAGCGCAAACCACTATGCGTTCTGAACTAGGTCAGATATCACTAGACAAAGTGTTTAGAGAGAGGGAATCTTTGAATGTGTGTATAGTCCATGCTATCAATAAGGCCAGCGAGGCTTGGGGGATCACTTGTCTTCGATATGAGATCCGTAAGTACTGTTGTAAACTTTATTTAACCAAGAATATTGGTTTTCTACTCAAAAATATATTGGGGTTGAGACAGAAGAAAGTTATTTGATTATTTGATTTGTAGCAGAGCTCAATCGACCCATTATAATATAACACATTGAAATTGTCAAACAAGGCATTGACATTGTCAAAAAAATTCGTAATGCATTGTGATTGGTTGATTGAGTTTCGCACGGCTCTGCTCTTCAATGGAAACATGCCCTTAAATAAGAGAATTGCCAAGATTGGGGAGAATGCAACCATTTATAGAAATTCTTTCGTTTCTGTAACTTTATGTAAACATTTCGATATTAATATTTACTCGCAAATTCCCAGGTGATATAAAACTCCCAAATCGTATACATGAAGCTATGCAAATGCAAGTGGAAGCAGAGCGGAGGAAACGGGCTGCCATCTTGGAGTCTGAGGGAGTGAGGGCGGCTGACATTAATGTAGCGGAGGGCAAAAGACAGTCTAGGATATTGGCTTCTGGTGGGTATATCTATACATTAAAATATTTAAATAAGTATGAAGATTTAACATGTGTATTTGATTTACCAATTTAATTTCTTGTTCTCATTTTATAAATAAAGATTTAATAAATTATTTCAACTGGCTCAATGTATACATACACAGTCTAGTTAGCTTATAATGTTTTATCTTGTATCCTGAAAAACTACACTGTATTTATGTAAATAATCCATCAATAACAATAACATATCAATAACATTTTATTAATATCTATTCAGTGGAAAAGCCTGCATCAATTTCCCCGAAAACGTCAACTTTTTAAAGTTTGATAATGATTATCTATTCAGTAATTAATATTGTAGTTACATACAATCACTGAATAATGGGTATTGCATCCATCTCATGTATGTTCATTGTCAACCTATAACCCTCTCAAATAATGATATTCTTATAATTCCAGAGGCTGAGAAACAAGAGCAGATCAACAAAGCGTCTGGAGAGGCGCAGGCGATGCTCGCGGTGGCCGAGGCGCGTGCCGCTGGACTCAAGTTCATAGCGCAGGCGCTGGCTGAGAAAGTACGTTACTTGGCTTTCCCGTATCTTTAATATCACTGTTTTCACAGTTGATCATTACTGTTGTACCCCAATGCTCTAGTGGAATGTGCACTCGCGTGTCAAAACTGAGGTCCTGAGCTCAATTCCCGGGTCGAAGCAATTTACTTTTCAAATATAGGTTTGAACACTAAGTTGTTAACTTTACTGTTGTTTTGGGCCAGTCAGTCATTTCCCAATGTTAAAATAACGTACCCACTAGTGGTATCTACAGCTAATAAAAGAATACACCTAGGTCCAACTTTACTTGTATTTGGTTTACCTCACTACTCATTTACTGTACAGGACAGCAAACACGCCGCTTCTCTGACGCTCGCCGAACAGTACGTGTCTGCGTTCCATAAGCTCGCGCGCACTAACAACACTCTCATACTGCCCGCGAACGCTGGAGATGTCTCCAACTTAGTAGCTCAAGTAAGTGAAGTATCTTTTAACCGAGTGGTTTTTTAAAACTGCTATAGTAAAACCGATTAGCTGGAGCTGTTAGGTTTTGTTTACTTATTCTACCCGAATATAAATAAATGACTTACCATGCATTTATATATTCTTATAAAGTATTTGTATATATATGTAGTAGTATCAGTGAGTTGAATTCCTTAATACAAACTTAAAGATTACTTTGGGTCTAATAAACCATGTGTGATTTTGTTCGGGTATATTACATATATTATGCATTCCTTGCCTCTAACTAACCTAATTCCAACAATCATTTAGCTTCATAATTAAATGTGAAAACTGGTGTTTCATTCTAGTTTTAAATAAATCAGACATAGTTTGATACTGCCCACTTTGATATTACGTTTTGCAGAGTGGTAATAAATATTGTGTTATTATTTTTCAGGCCATGTCAATATATTCAACAGTGACCGCACACAATAATCAAGCACACAATAGTCAGACTGAAATCCCAGAAGTACTAAATGCAGATAACATTATCAAGATTAACACGCTCAATGAAAAGGGCACCACTCTAGCTGGCCAAGCAATACCCAACGAAGACAGCCTAGCTGAATACTTCTCAGACGATGAAGAGAGAGAGAAAGCACTCAAAAAACAAAAAGAGAAAAAAGAACAATTAAGCAAGATAGAAAGAGACACATAATTAATTGTTCAGTAGTATGTTGTTAAAATAAATTTATTTAAGAGCAGATGTTGATTTTTTGTTCAATGAAAGAGTAAAAATGTGTTTGATGCATTTATTCTTATTAATTAAAGTACAAAGTTATAAATATAGAATTTTGGTGTTGTACTTATTTTGGAATGTTGCTCAATAACAGTCTGTTTGGTTAGTCGATTTTAAAGTTATTTTTAATAAATGGTTAAATAAATATCTCATTTTTGATCTCTCGACTAAGTAGTATAAATAATGTTTTTTAATGTAGAGTACTTAATAATAAAAAAACTCATTGTCCAATCACAGCATGGTGTGTAAAATACTATAATCTGATTGGTGTTTCTTGTCCATGGTAATTACATAATTTGATATCCCTCAACACTTAGTAGAAATACACAATATTAATAACAACTGACAAAAACCAATAACATTAATATAAATTGTTTTTAAAATATTTTAACTTATTATCATAATTCTTATATTTTATCACATCAATCCATCCATGCATCATCTTAATAATTAGTATATCATAAATTCAATATTTTTAAATAAACGTAAGCTGCTAAATGGGAGATGGAAAGTCTCGATAATTTCAATAAAGATGTAAAAAATTTCACAAAATTAAATCATTTGAAAAATATTTTATGCATATTAGAGGTTTTATTGACGTAAAGGTCATGCATAAATGAGATGCGAGCATTCGTTCGACTCTGATAAGTCTTAAGTTTGAGAAAATAAGGTTGAATTTAAGTTTAAAATTGACACTTCGTTTCAACTTCGATATTATAAATTAACCCCTGAAAGTTAGTTTGGAATGGTATAAAAAGGAACTAAGATTACCCTACACAATATGAATTCTGCATTTGATACAGGTTTTGTTTAAAATTTGGCACTAATAAAATTGACTAAAGTGAAATTCGATTAAATATTTCGCCTGCACCAACGCCTAATTTATGATCCATTAACATCTCTGCCAATTAAATTGCACGCAGATTAATGTACATTACATAATAATAGTTTTCATTTTTTTTCAAGAATCAATAATAACTATAAGTCTTTAATTCAAGACGAAAATAAACCCAATATTATACTTATATACTAATCATAACTTTAACTCCTGTATAATAAAGTACAAAATTGCTTCCTCAAACAATTTGTAAATAAGACTTATTAATTTATTACCATCCTACTAATATTATAAATGCGAAAGTTTGTATGTATGGATGTATGGATGTATGGATGTATGGATGTTTGTTACTCTTTCACGCAAAAACTACTGAACGGATTTGGATGAAACTCTACAGTAATGTAGGTTATACATCAGAATAACACATGGGATATATTTTATCCCGAAATTCCCGCGGGAACGGGAACAAAGCGGGTAACACCGCGGGGCGCGGCTAGTATATTATATTATAGGAAATACCGTAGCAATATCAACCTTGTTTAAATTGAGGTAGAGTACAAAATGGCTAGACGTAGATGAAATTGGAACGCCAATTTGTACATTTCTTTTGATAATCATTAGATTGATATCTATTCTCTATTCTAAATTTAAGAACAGCAGTGGGACAGCTTTATTGTTCAAGTAGATACGCGGCAGAAAGTCTTTCCCACTGATCTTTGGAAAATAATTTATAAATTCTGGGTATACTGAGTTCTAGTAACGGATGTGAAGTTTGACATACTGACAGTCTAACTACACAATAGTACAACTATAAATCAGTAAAGCTATTTAAAGCTTAACCATCCGTCCACCATAGGTTTCAAGGGGTCAGAGAATCTGCCGAGTACCGTAGAATACACAACTAGAAATGTATGGAAGAATGGTTGTTTCAATTCCACTGTTTTTCCAAATGGTTAATTCAATTCCTTTCACAGTGTTATATATTACTGAACCTTGCACATGTTCGATGACTTGTGTTATATTCCACTATACATGTTCTAGGAAGATATTTTAACCTTTTCCCGTTGGTTGAAGTAGCTGACGGTTCCTTCTTCAGACTGACCCGAGGCGGGCATCTTGTGCAGGTTCAAATACGATGGTGATTGAGACGTGCCGTCGAACTGTCGTAAGTGTATCTGTGAAATGAAATAAATAAAAGTAAAGAATAAGCCTGTAATGTCCCACTGCTGGGCAAACGCCTCTCATCTTACTGAAGACATCAGTACAGTAAGGATAAAAAAGGTGAAAGAAATTTATTAAACTTCTATAATACCTACCTATTATAATGACAATAACAATTATATTAGACAACTAGCAGCGCCCCGCGGTTTTACCCGCGTTGTGCCCGTTCCCGTGGGAATTTCGGGGTTTTTTTTTACATAAAAACCTTCCTCTTGAATCACTCTACCTATTACAAAAAACCGCATCAAAATCCGTTGCGTAATTTTAAAGATTTAAGCATACAGACAAACAGACACGAAACAGAGACGACTTTATTTTATACTATGTAGTGAAGTGCTAAAATGCCCAAAATTTTCTTGGGCTTAATAAAAAAGACATACAGACGTTCGGACAATGGAGTGATCCAAAAAGGGTATCCTCCTTTTTTACTTTTAAGGTATTAAGATAGGGTACCCTAAAATAATTGGCCCGTAAGATGCAACTGCATTACCAATAATAGATGTAGCCATTAATTAAGAAGTATTAATTGTATCAATGGAGTCCTCACATTAACCACCGTGCTTGCATTTTCACCGCGAAAATTGGGTACATCAGTCCTATGAGATGTCACATGACACTACATATTGACAGTCCATAAATTAACAGAAATCACAGTCGCATATAATCGGTGACATGTTTCCTAAGAAAAGTGTCCCCTGTCTGTAGTTAGTTTCAGTCTTGCATGGTCAGTATGGATAGACTGACCGTTTTAAAAAAGCCACCCTGTATAGATTAAGAAGTAAACACTTACCAAAAGATGTAAATTGACCTCATCGCTCCTACTCAAATAGGGGAAGTTGCCCCCGCTCTTCAGATGCGCTAGTTTCGCGTTGGGGTAGGACTTGTAAAGGTCTTCCCGGACCCTGGAACTGAGTGCACTCTCGTCCCATACATCCATGATGGTGACAGGCAAGTGACTCAGTTCATGAGGCTCGACGTAGCAGGGGTGGCAGTTGAGGGTGAGACGAGACGCTAGCTCTTGTTGGTTCAGTGATTCTAGCTGTAATAACAAAATTAATCCTTACTTTCTTAGCGGTTTCTTAGGTTTAAGCGAACTGTACTAATTTTGAATTGAAAGTATTTTAATGGATACATTTCGCTTTTATTTTACATTTCGGTTTGGTTTCGGCTCTTTTACGGGAACCGCGGTCACAAAAGACTAACTCCTTGCTTCGTTGCTAATATATAAATGCGAAAGTGACTGTGTCTGTGTGTTAAGAAATCACGCCTAAACTATTGAACCGATTTAAGTGAAATTTTGTACAAAGATAGTCTTGACCGAGGGAAAATGCATAGGCTAGTAATAAACAAGATGACTGGATAAATTTTCTTAAATATAAAATATTAGTAATACAATAACTATGTCTGTATCCAAATTTAGCTAAGAAGAGATCGCACTTAGCGATAACGACCGCCCATAATACAACTTTTAATAATACATATTTGTATTTCTTGTTTATTTTAATGTGTTGTATAAGAAACGAATAAGTGTTAATTTACGTATCTATTGATCAAGATATTCAAGTTATAGATAGGATAGAACGCACAATGTGATTGCGACTTTCTATAAGGTGAATTTAAGCAGTTGACATGACAATATTTATTTAAACGTTTTCATACTTATTAAATCTCCTTTGCACGTTTGCCAAATGCTACTACTACTACTACTACTAACTTCTAACCATCTACTAACTAATTGCTATTTAAAGTATTTATTCAAAACAACTTACAAATAAAGATAAAAAAACTCCGGTGTAGTAAACATCCATCTTAATTAGTAAGCTTGGCTCATAGATAAAGCATTAGGTTGACTGACCTTTGTATGGGTTTGCGTTAAATAATTTCATGTTACGACTTATAATGCGGAATTTATGAATAAAAATGCAATAATATTCCGTCCTGTAACCAGATTATAATCTATCTAACATTTTTTTTTATATAGTGGTTTTTTATAGAGTTTGTTTGAACACGATAATATTTGACAGTACCAGTTGGATTAAAAAAAATATAAAACTACATTCGAGAGGAATGTTAGATAAAAAGTAGCTACTAGGCATATAGTACCGTTTAGCACCGTTTAGATAGTAGGCTATAACTAGGCTTCTTTTCATCCAAATTTTCCACGGGAACGAGTACAAAGCGGTTAACACCACGGGCCATATACAGTTACTAATATTATCCATAGTTGGATGAAATTCATATTGTCTGAATGTGGAAAATAAAAATAAACTCACCCTTTCAACCATAAAGTCTATAGCTTCCGATATCCTCCTATCTACTTTGTCTGTGGTAAAGTTTCCCATGAGCATTCTCTTCAGTACCAATGAAGGAAGGATCCAGAATAAAGCCGAGGAGTCAGTGTATTCAAATACTGTTGTATCGTTGAATGTATTGCAGAGGATTAGAGAACACACTCGGGGGCAGGCTTTGGTGTGTTCAGCGAATTTCTGAGCTATGAAGCCTCCTGGAAGATAAATAAATAAAAAAAGTTAGTTATTTAATCTAATTTTAGGTACACACTTTCATAGTCTAGTCATCTAATGCACTCTTGGGTGACAACAACTCAAGTATAGCTTCACAAGTCCATGAGCCAGTTCATTGTAACCTAATACAAGCATACTGTCAAGTAATGTAACACCAACATTTGAAATTAAATCAGACCAATTAAAGTTTGAAGTAAAGTGTCAAAACAAATTAGGACACCATATTGTTAGTGACAGTTTAGTATTTTAGTTTTAGTGACAAAATACAAAATGGTTCATAATGAAATTTAATTTAATTTTGTTTTGTAGTTGAGGGCAATGTTAATTCATACTACATATATAATAAATCAACACATTAATTCTATCTTAGAATTCTATTTTCTGTATCACATTTCATTTAGGCATGGTTCAATGATTTGTGAGAGTACAACAGAGAAAGTTTTACTTAAACATGAGCATGTATGAATAACATACCTTTTAGGCGTAAATTAAAATCACCAATCTACAGTAGTAAATCACTACATAGTATAAAATAAAGTCGTCTCTTTTTCGTGTCTGTCTGTATGCTTAAATCTTTAAAATTACGCAACGGATTTTGATGCGGTTTTTTGTAATAGGTAGAGTGATTCAAGAGGAAGGTTTTTATGTAAAAAAATTCCCGAAATTCCCACGGGAACGGGCACAACGCGGGTAAAACCGCGGGGCGCTGCTAGTGATTCATATTCATGAAAACAAAACAGTAGTAATACCTGGTTAAGGGTGCCTATCCATTGACACGGAGCGAGCTGGCGGAACGGAGATACGGACAAATATTAACCAACTAGCAGCGCCCCGCGGTTTTACCCGCGTTGTGCCCGTTCCCGTAGGAAATCCGGGATAAAATGTAGCCTATAGCCTTCCTCGATAAATAGACTATCTAACAGTGAAAGAATTATTCAAATCGGTTCAGTAGTTTCTGAGATTAGCGCGTTTAAACAAACAAACAAACAAACAAAACAAACTCTTCAGCTTTATAATATTAGTATACGAGGTGTGTTCAAAAAGTAAGGTGACTTTTCAAATTTCGCGGGCAACGTACTTTCGATTATCGATTTTTTTGTTTTGTTATGGTGGTACACTCTTCCCGAACATCTGTACCAAGTTTCAAGTGTATAGCAATTAGCAAAGCAAAGCAAAGCAATTTTTATTTGGTTATGAGAGGCGTAAAGGTTATAAGTGTTTTGCGTGCTCGGCGATTTCTTGCTATCGAAAAATACGGATCCAAAGGATTTGCATAAAATTATGTGTAAAAAATAAAATAAAGTGCTCCGAAACACTTGAAATGTTGACAGTGGCATACGGTGAAACTGTTCTGAGTAAAATAAATGTTTACAAGTGGTACAAACTCTGGCCGGGAAGATGCCAATGACGAGCCTCGCTCTGGACGCCCAAGCACGTCAACAACTGATGAAAACGTTCAAGTAGTGAAGAAAATTGTTCTGGAAAATCGTCGAATCACTATCAGAGAAGTTGCTGAGGATGTTGGTATATGGCTTGGCTCGTGCCATGGAATTTTTTCTAACATTTTGGGCATGAGACGTGTGTCAGCGAAGTTTGTTCCGAAATTGCTAAATTTTGACCAAAAGAACCGTCGCATGAGCATCGCTTGTGAGAGATTTTTTAGCCAAAAACAACACCACAATCATGCCTCAGCCACCATATTCACCGGATATGGCCCCATGTGACTATTTCTTGTTCCTAAAACTAAAGAGACCTATGAAAGGACGGAGATTTGCAACGATTGAAGAGATAAAGACTGCATCGCTGGAAGAGCTCAAGGCTATACCGAAAAGTGCTTATGAGAAGTGCTTTGAGGATTGGAAAAACCGTTGACATAAGTGTATTATATCTGAGGGGGATTACTTTGAAGGGGACAACATAAATATTGATAAATAAATAAATATTTTTTCTTAAAAATACAAAGTCACCTTACTTTTTGAACACACCTCGTAGATAGGGTTGCGTAAAATATTTGACTGCAGATTTCATGCAATCCTATTGGCTTATATTTGTCAGTGCTCCGCATCAATGGACAGGCACCCTAAGAGGGACTTGAAGGGTCTTGCAAGTTAAGTCTCACTTAAACAGGTATTCCACTGAACCACTGTCTCAGATATAAATAAATAATCTGTGTCATTTACAGAGGGTCCCATTAATAGAAGAGAGAATAGAAGTTAAGTCAGTTATAGAGGAGGGGTTAGAGGTTTGGGTTGGCCACTAACCTAATCAAACTTACCTACTTAGTTATAGATGAGTTTGCAACTATATAAAATTGTGTATTAAGTATGTAAAAATTCATATCTAATATATAAAATTCTCGTGTCACGGGGTGCGTAATTGAACTCCTCTGAAACGGCTCGACCGATTCTCATGAAATTTTGTGTACATATCGGGTAGGCCTGAGAATCGGACAACATCTATTTTTCATCCCGAAATTCCCGCGGGAACGGGTACCGTGGTTGAACTCCTCTGAAACGGCTCGACCGATTCTCATGAAATTTTGTGTACATATCGGGTAGGCCTGAGAATCGGAAAACATCTATTTTTCATCCCGAAATTCCCGCGGGAACGGGTACGGGCGCAGCTAGTAAGTATATAAAGTATTTATATTTCATTATACTTAAATTCATAATTGGAATATATGAATTTTAGTATTCTGGATTCCATGTTTGTTTTAATTTGAATGCATATTAAACACTTGATCAAACATATCTGTCAAGGGACTTTACATACAATGAGTGAATATCTATTCAATGACTCAGTAAAATAATTTAAAGTCATCATGATTACTAAGTAAACCAGAAATCATTACTATATTAGGGTTTTATATTCTTTGTTATTTATACATGAGAGATAAATGGAAAATAACATAGAAGGTAGGTATTATAGCTTCTTTTGAAAATACTCTTATGTTAATTCAATTGTATTACAGTACATTGTGTGTGGATGTTGAATATAGTGGGTACTTGGGTAGGCTCTTTTTATTAAGACTAACCAGTAACCAGTGCCTAAAAAGGTGACTATAATTTGCATTTATATATGAAGGTATGTATTACTAATGAATTATTGAAATATATTTTTGTGTCATATTTACCTTATGTGGTCAAAGTCAAAGTCAAAGTCAAAGTCAAATATTTTTATTCAGTTTTGGCCCCATAGAGGCTCTTTTGAACGTACCACCCATTCGGAAGAACATCAGCAGAGAAGAATGGGCAAGAAACTGTGCTGGTTATTTTTTTTAAATCAAGGTATAATACAATTTAATTTAAATACTAACTATAGTAACTATGTCTAACCTTCATTGCTGTATTGCTATCAATGCCAGTGAGATGAGAGGCCTATGCTCAGCAGTAGAACATTACAGGTTAATACTTTGCTGTTTTTTAGTTACTAATAAGTGTCAGAAGAACCCATCATTATTATCAAACTAATACCAAAGCCAAGGAAGTGTCATAGACTAGTAGTTGTATAAGTATTATTCAAATTGTTTTACCCAATGAAGCTCCAAATATATGTATCTTATCCAGTTCTAAGTAATCAATCAATCTCTTGAACCCCTCACAGAACTCCTTCATGTTCCAATAAGGGGGAGGTTCAGCAGCGATGACCCTTACTCCTCGGGAGGACAGGCCCATCACTTGCTTAAAGAATACATCAGCTGTTCCCGAGACAGGGGGTAGACAGACCAGTGGACAACTCACTGACTTCGGCCCTGAGTCGAATATACGCCATGCCTAGAATATTGTTAGGATTAGTTTCAGATCTTGGAATTTCGTAGAATGTATTAGACGAGAGTAAGAATGTTTCAGACAAGCACAATGATAGTGTAGTGACAAAACAATAGTTGATCGGCATATTATTATTAGTTGACCAGCTGCGATTTTTCAAGTCTTTGATATTCCAATTTACTCAATAGAGATATTTACTTTATTTACATATCAGTTAAAGGTAAAAGTAGGTCAGTTTTGTTTACCTTGGATCCATCAGAGTCAACAATGATTTTTCTCAAAGGAATACAACTCCTGAAGCTGAGATATTCATTGGACTGAGCGAGGTCACTTACACAGCTCATGATAGTTTCTAAATTATAATTATATTTACGAAGAAAGATAAATTAAGTTAATTAAAATAATTACACATTTCTCCTGTATGAGATCTTTACATAATTGAGAATATTGGCTAAACAGTAAATAACATTATTTATTAATTTTAGCTGCAAAATGAAATAAAGTAAAATAATACTACGCGTAGCCTGTTTGTTTTAAAATGTGAAATTTGATAAAGTGGCAAATTAACTATACTCGGAATTTTAATTCGATTACAGATTTGACATTAGCTACTGTCATTTTGTGAAATAATGATACCACATATAATAGTGTAGTGTAGTGATACGAATATCTTACTTCATTGTGAATCGATATTTTGTATCCGATATCACAGACATTTATAATAAATGTTACAGAAAGTGACAGCGATAGCGATGACGGCGACAATTTATAAAATAAATTATTACCATAATACATCTATCTGTTTTATTTGTCATGTTCCTTCATGATCACATTTTTTTATTTATTTCACACACAATTATAAAAGAAAAGTCTCAGATCGTTAATTAATCGTCAAAACTAAATTATCGGTTCAGAAATATTTAATTTCCTGATATACTTAGTTTACGAGAGTAAAATTATAAACGAGAAGAATCGATCCGGAAATATTCCATTTCCATATCGAATAATTTCGCAACGTCACTATTTAGTACTTGTCATAATGTTGCAACACTGAAATTGTCAAATCTGGAATCGAATTAAAATTCCGAGTATACCTATCAAGAGTATCAAGTATCACTGGCCTATGACTTGAAAAACACCACAGAGTCAGACCAAGAAAAAAACACATTGAAAAATGACAAAAATGACTTTTCGATATTGATAAATGACATGACATTGACATGCTTATTAATGATGACATTATTAATTCTTGCCAGACCATACATTTATTTCACAATTTTCATGTATGAATATCGTAATTTATCGTATTAAGATTACAGCGTCTGATTGTCTTCGATCAACAATAGAAACTAGATTTCGGGTCGGCGCAAATCATACGTATAGGTACTAATCGGCTCATTTGAAAAGTGAGCCGATCTTATATTTAGTGCCCTCGAACCACAGCCAATGTAAACACGTGTCACAATGCCGCAATGTTTATTTAAAAGTTGCAAAAATAATGGCCGGAAAAAGAGTTTAACGGCCGGAGTGTCTTACTTTTGGTAAGTACATGTAGAATAAGTTATATTTTAAGCTAACTAATAAATAATATCAAATTTTGAAAAAAAATACTGTTTTGAAGTCACCGATACAAATGTTTGGCCAACGTTGGCGCAAAATTTTGTGAAACAGAACAGCAAATCCATGGAGTAGATTTGTTATTAATGTTCTCTAATGTTGAATCGTAATTAACATTTTACTTTTCATTTATTAATTGCACTGAACTGTACTTTTATTATTAAGATTATAAGCATGAATGTAAAGATGTGGAATTTAAGTGATATTTTTATTTTTGACATCCAGCGATAGACACCTTGACCAAAAACATACGTACAAACACAACAGAACACTAGCAAAAAAACAAGTATGTATACTATCAAACATAGATAGCCCAAAACATAAATAATTTTAAGTAAACTTTTACGTGCATTTTACAAATTATTTAAGTGTTCAACACGACTCCATTCCATCTGTAGTTCTTCAAAAAAAAACTGAAAAACACGCTTTTTGCAAATTGAACTAAAAACTAGAAAATAATTTTTCACCTCAAATCAAAATTATAATAAAATTTAAGTTATTAACACAATGATTCAATTCAGAGTAAAAAGCGTGGGGTGTTATTAAATTATTGCATTGTCATCGGTCCTCGATACGTATGCAAAGTTTCAAATTAATCAGACTTCTGGAAATTGGTGAAAATTATGTTCAAAGATTCCATTACATACGTACATACAGGCCGAGCTAATAAAAGCGTGTTAAAATAATAAAAGCGTGCTAAAAAAACGAAACGAAAGGAAGGTAAACACGGGAATAAAATACTTTATTTGTAGGTCGTTAAGGTTGATTTCACACTAAATGATGTCTTGACGTTTCTAAGTGACAGGAGTAATTTTAAATATTTGAAGATTTGCTACTTTATTGCTAGGTGTCATGGTTGTAATTAGGTTGAACTTCGAACTGTTTTAAAACTTTTTTGTCAGGTTGGTAGTAAACAAAATAAGCTGTCAAACCGGACAGTTTTTAGCTTTGATTTTGTACGTGCCCCGACATCTAGTTGTGTATTGTTGATCGAAGCTGATTGTGATCAATTTGTTGAGGATTTAGAGGATAGGGTAAAGGGGTCAAAGTAAGGGTTTTTACCTTCGATCAACAATACACAAGTAGTTTCGGGTCGGCGCAAATATTATAATACGTCTTGGTGAATATCGCCTCATTTGAAAAGTGAGCCTCTACTTTATTTAGTTCCCTCGAACCACAGCCAATGTAAACACGTGTCACAATGCCGCAATGTTTATTTAAAAGTTGCAAAAATAATGGCCGGAAAAACGATTTAACGGCCGGAGTGTCTTACTTTCGGTAAGTACATGTAGAATAAGTTATGTTTTAAGCTTTAAACTAATAAAAAATATAAAATTTTGAAAAAAAATACTGATTTGAAGTCACCGCTACAAACGTTGGCGCAAAATTTTGTGAAGCAGAACAGCAGAAACATGGAGTAGATTTGTTTTGTAGTAACTATGTATTATTTGTTATCAGAACTTTAAAATTACTTACTACTACTTTTGTGTCTATCGTCCAGTCGGGGCAGACATAAAACTAGACTGAAATATAATAAATCCGGGGGGCGATTTTTTTTAACGTCGTGGGGTGTCGTGGGGGGGGGGGGGGTTGGACTTATAAAATCTCGATTTTCTAACTAATCCCGGTAGAGGATTCGCCGCCATCTTCTTAAGTTCATTTTTTTAGTTTTAATTTTCATCTTTAGAGCAAAAATTACATAATACGCTAGGATTAATATTTGCAGAGTTATACAATCAAGTTTATCAAAAAAATCGTAATGAAAACAAATAAGTATACTATCAAACATAGATAGCCCAAAACATAAATAATATTAAGTAAACTTTTACGTGCATATTACAAATAATTTAAGTGTTCAACACGACTCCATACCATCTGTAGTTCTTCAAAAAGAAACGAAACGAAAGGAATGTAAACACGGGAATAAAATACTTTATTTGTAGGTCGTTAAGGTTGATTTCACACTAAAAGTTCTAAGTGACAGGAGTAATTTATTGCTTAAGATAATATTTTGAGATTTGCTACTTTATTGCTAGGTGTCATGGTTGTAATTAGGTTGAACTTCGAACTGTTTTAAAACATTTTTGTCAGTTCGGTAGTAAACAAAATAAGCTGTCACACGTCATTCACGCGGACAGTATTTAGCTTTGATTTTGTACGTGACCCGAAGTCTAGTTGTGTATTGTTCGAAGTTGTCGGCGCAAAATTTTGTGATTTGTATTGTAGTAATCATTTATTTGTTAAGTACCAGAACATTAAAATTGCTTAAAACTATGGCCGGTTCACATTATTCCAGTCCAGTGATCCAGCGAGCTAATCCAGTCCAGTGCTGGACTGGAGCATATCGTTTACATTGTTCCAGTCTTTTAAGAGTAGCTGGATTGGTCCCCAAAACAATTGACTCGTATTCACTGTTCAACGTTCAATCTAGCACTGGATTGCAACTGGAATGGCTGTCTACACTATTCCAGTGGGGCTGGATTAGGTGAGCTGGAATGAAAAGTTGACGGTCTCTCCAGTCACTGGACTGGAATGCTACATTCCAGTGTCGGTTCACATTATTCCAGTAGCATTCCAGTACTGGATTGGATTGCTGGACTGGAATAATGTGAACCGGCCATTACTTTTTGAGTCTGTTGGACTCTCATATGAGTCTTAGAGCGTTTTCACATTATCCGATCCGATATCGGTGTCGGACGCCGATCCGATATCGGGGTTAAGTAAAATGTATGAAATAAGTACCTGTCTTTCATATTGTCCGGCCCGATATCGGAACATATTTCATACATTTGACTTACCCCGATATCGGATCGGCGTCCGACACCGATATCGGATCGGATAATGTGAAAACGCTCTTAAGATAGGTACTTTGCTTTCCTTTTTTAACCAAAAAAGGAAGAGGTTTTGAAGTCAGTTTTTTATTTATTTTAGCTTTCCGAACGACCCGTTTATGTGTGCAGAATGGATTTCGATTGTCGCCAGAGAAAGAAAAGATGACTTTTTTACGCCAGCTAAGTTTTCGGTTATATGTTCGGATCACTTTGATAAATCGGATATTTGTGGAACTAACCGCCGTCGTCGATTGGTTAAAACAGCAGTTCCTAAATTACAGGTACAGTAATGAATAATACTTAATCGAAATGTAAATATAAATTTGTTTTCTGCGTATTTGTCATACGATAGATAGTTACTTGTGGTTTTGGAATTTATTTTATTTTATTAATATTAGTGGAGCGCCGTAAGGTTTATACCTCGGAATCCAGGGCCAGTCAATGAATCTTCATAAAAACTATTCGATTGCATTGTTAAACGCTCAAATAAAAAAGTAAAAAAAACCCGATCTTGACTGACTGACTGACTGACTGACTGACTGACTGACTGACTGGCTGACTGACTGACTGATAATCAACGCACAGCCTCAACCGCTGCACCTAGAAACATGAAATTTGGCAGGAAGGTTCTTCAAGTGACGTAAGTGCACACTAAGAAAGGATTTTGATAAATTCTACCACCAAGGGGATAAAATAGGGGATGAAAGTTTGTATAAATCTTCTTAGATTTTCGACTGATTGAACTGAAATTAAACATTGGAGCTACTATGTTATCAAAATCCTATTTGTCTTCATAGACAAATAGGATTTTGATAAATACAACCCCCATGGGGATAAAAGAAGGGATGATGGAGGATGTAAATGTATTAGGTTGAACCTATCAGTACCTAATCAATACATAGTGATCTATCAACGCACAGCCCAAACCACTGGACGGATCGGGCTGAAATTTGGCATGCAGGTAGATGTTATGACGTAGGCATCTGCTATGAAAGGATTTGGATAAATTCTACCCCCAAAGGGATAAAATAGGGGATGAAAGTTTGTATAAATCTTCTTAGATTTTCGACTGATTGAACTGAAATTAAAGATTGGAGCTACTATGATGAAGACAAATAGGATTTTGATAAATTCAACCCCCATGGGGATAAAATAAGAGATGATGGAGGATGTAAATGTATTAGTTTGAACCTATCAGTATCTAATCAATACATAGTGATCTATCAACGCACAGCCCAAACCACTGGACGGATCGGGCTGAAATTTGGCATGCAGGTAGATGTTATGACGTAGTTATCCGCTATGAAAGGATTTGGATAAATTGTACCCCCAAAGGGATAAAATAGGGGATGAAAGTTCCTCTAGTTACCTTTACAATTTCTCCTAGTTTGAAGCTAAATTGAGAACTAGATCCGTCTTTGTCGCAAATGAGGCAATAACTTTGATTATTATCACTATTTGATGGTTCAGTAATTTTGATAAGAGGCTCTGAAATGTTATTGAATTTTACTATAATAATCTATACTAATATTATAAAGCTGAAGAGTTTGTTTTGTTTGTTTGTTTGTTTGTTTGTTTGTTTGTTTGTTTGTTTAAACGCGCTAATCTCAGAAACTACTGAACCGATTTGAATAATTCTTTCACTGTTAGATAGTCTATTTATCGAGGAAGGCTATAGGCTACATTTTATCCCGGATTTCCTACGGGAACGGGCACAACGCGGGTAAAACCGCGGGGCGCTGCTAGTATAAGTATATATAAGTTCGTAATAATTATCCTTTTCAAAATATAACTTTCAAATAATGAAAATAAAAGAAAACTCCGAAAAATTAATAATTATTAATTTTACTTAATAATTAAAAAATTAAGATCGATTTAAAAAAAAAAATTAACATTTTTCATGCTGTTAAAAACACATTTCAAAAATTAATATGAAGATTCATTGACTGGCCCTGGATTCCGAGGTATAAACCTTACGGCGCTCCACTAAAAGAGGTAATCATAGTTATCGTGTTGATGTTGTTTATATTGAGTTGCGAGTTGGCGAGTTGGCGAGTTGGCGAGCTGGCGAGTTGGCGAGCTGGCGAGTTTGCGAGCTGCCGAGTTGGCGAGTTGGCGAGGTGGCGAGTTGGCGAGCTGGCGAGTTGGCGAGTAGGCGAGCTGGCGAGTTGGCGAGCTGGCGAGTTGGCGAGCTTTTTTTAATTCACTATGCATGAGTATATCGCCTAAGCTCGCCAGCTCGCCAACTCGACAGCTCGCCAACTCGGCAGCTCGCCAACTCGCCAGCTCGCCAGCTCGCCATTTCACCAGCTCGCCCACTCGCCAGCTCGCCAACTCGCTAGCCCGCCAACTCACCAGCTCGCCAACTCGCTAGCTCGCAAACTCGCCAGCTCGCCAACTCGCCAGCTCGCCAACTCGCCAGCTCGCCAACTCGCCAGCTCGCCAACTCGCCAACTCGCCTACTCTATGATAACTATGATTACCTCTTTTATATTTTTTTTTCAAAAACTCAGATTCAACCCCCGCCGATGGACTCACAATTGCCATCACCCAATACTAAACTCTCAGCATCTGATATTGAAGTGATATTGGTAAGTAAATTTTACTACCAGTAGGTATCGTCAATTAATTGTTTGAAGTGCTACATTGTTATTTAATTGAAATTGTGCATTATCTACTTAATATGTTATTACTTATTTTATTACGCAAAATGATTTAATTAAAACTAGCAGCGCCCCGCGGTTTTACCCGCGTTGTACCCGTTCCCGTGGGAATTTCGGGAATTTTTATACATATAAATCTTCCTCTTGAATCACTCTACCTATTACAAAAACCGCATCAAAATCCGTTGCGTAATTTTAAAGATTTAAGCATACAGACAAACAGACAAACAAACAGACAAAAATAGCGAGTTTGTTTTATACTATGTAGTGATAAATTGACTGGTTCCCTTACAATGTTGCCAAGTGATAATTTTTGTTTAGATTTCTAGTAAATTTCAGTTCGCGCTTTTGCCGATAGTTAACTAATTGAGACATTATATATTTTTTCAGCCTCTATCTTCAAGTTCCGGATTAGACATCACACCAATGGCCATCTATAACCAAGACGAAGCAGAGCATATTTCTGTTATGACCTCTCCTGTTGCACCAGTATCTGATTTAATTTCAAATCGTGAAACACGTAGAAGGAGGTTTCTTAATAAACAGTTCCTCGTTGCCCGCGAAATCATAAATACTAAATCGAAAAAAATTCTAAATTTGCAGAAAAAGAACAACAGGCTAGTAAAACAAAACAGTTCGTTAAAAAATAAACTTAATATGTTGAAAAAAAAGCTTAAGATTCACGAGACCATATTGAAAGACTTATCAAAAAATTTTGAAATTGCAGAAGTCTTAAATGGAATGTGCATAAGGAATAAAAAACATCGTAAAAAGCCATGTTCAAAAGAGGAGCCAGAAAATTTCCCTGAAAACCTGACTAGCTAGCTTAACCTTCATATTGTTGTTACGTAACATTTATATGTCTACGTGTAAGCTTATTCGCTATATGGAGCCTATTTTCCTGAAGTGTATTAAGCTCACTTATTAGATTCCAATTTATTTCTTGGTCATTTTCATCCAGAATATATTTTTTTGATTCAAAATGTATTCTTATAAGTTTAAACATATTACATGTATGGGGTCTAAGAAAACAGCTTCTTCAGAATTGTCTACCGGGTGTTTAAAAGTGGTTTCCACTCTACTCACTATTTTACATCCTAGTAACTTAATTGCCGTTATGTTGGTTACATTACATGCCCATCAAACGTTAAAGACACTACTTTAACACCAGTTTTTACCACAATTTTCATAATAGTAACGAGTGTTTTAATACCCGTGTTATATGCAGTTGCATACACTACTTTATCTTCACTATTTAATGCAATTAATCAAACAAAATTTTAAAAACAAAACACATTGCGAAACATTAAATTCACGCGTAGGTACGTGTATTGTCACAGTGAACTTGCCGCCATTAAAATCTAACCAATGAGAGCGCAGCTGCGCGTAGGGCCAATCAGGAGCGAGCGAGATCTTACCAAAGAGTTTTGTGTATGTAGTTTCGACGAAGTTTTCACGTATAACCCAACTATTTTAAAAAGCCAGCATAATATCAAAATGTTATACAACTAGTATGAGGATTTTGACATAAGGCTCGCCAGGTTAATTGGTCGCGTTACAATGATGTTATAATGTTAAATTATAATGATATTATAACATCATGTGCAATTGCTTAAATTGAGTGTTTTAGTTGTCTGTGCTATAACAGTAGTAATTATAAGTCAAGTATTGGAATCATAAGTAGAATGTTACAACATTAGTGTAGATAAAATACGTTAACGCGTTCCGACGTTCACAAAGTAACTGATCGGTTGCGCAAACTACAAATTTAAGAGTAGTTTTAGTAGATTCAGTATTAGGCGCGCTCACGGCTTCTGGATGGAAGGCGGAGTGTTATGTTAGGTTTTATTTTCGAAGCTTCTCCGTTTTTTCGTCAGTTAAAAATAAAATTTATTATTTTATGCTTCCAGTACCCTACTGTACAGTACTTACTACTTAGGTAGGTAGAATGGAAAATTTTCTATAATGTTGAATCGTTTTGATTTTTGATTTATTAATTGTAGGTACTTGTATTATTAAGATTGTAAACATGAATATAAAGATGTGGAATTTAGTGATATTTTTATTTGTGACATCCAGCGATAGACACCTTGGCCAAAAACATACACACAGACACAACAGAACGCTAGGAAAAAACAAGTATGTATACTATCAAACATAGATGCCCAAAACATAAATAATTTTAAGTAAACTTTTACGTGCATATTATAAATTATTTAAGTGTTCAACGCGACTCCATACCATCTGTAGTTTTGAAGAAGCAAAAAGAAACGAAACGAAAGGATGTAGCTCGCAAGGTAATAACGAGAATAAAATACTTTATTTGTAGCTCTATAACCCCTTGTCTGGCACGACGCCTGAATCAGTGTGCGTGACACCAGCAGGAAAAGTTGTGCTAGACAGATTTTAGTCTGATGAATAATTAGTGCGCTATCTCCTGTAAATGTGCGTGAAGTAAAAAATTTGTGCGAATTACCATTTCGGAAATAAACAGAAAAAACTAATCCTGCTGGTGTCACGCTGCTCCAGCAGGAAGATTTTTGAACTAATGATCGGAGGGGTAAGTGTTGTATATCAGCGGATAGCTTATATTGGTGCCTAATTGTGCGCAAAAAATGAAATTTGTGCGACTCATGGTTTTAGAGATATTGAGTTTCCTGCTGGAGTCACGTTTTGATAAAACCTGTATCTCGGAAACTATTGAGGGTACGACCTTGGTTTAAACATATTTATGTAGCTCTTAATTTGTGCGAATTTGTGAAAGAATAAAATTATCAAAAATATTTCCAGGATAAGAGTAATCATGAATCGTAGAAATCAGGAAAAAACCTCCTAGCGCGTTAATTAGAGTATTTAAAAGCCCACTAAAGATGGTTTTTAGGTCGCCTTGTTATTGCTAACAACATTCTTAATTTTCAGGAAGGTACATAAGCGCATTTTGAAATTATAACACTTTTACTGAAATCGTATTGAAATTGACTTTGCAATAAAACCACTCAACCAAAGATATGTAGGTATACATACAAAATTAGTGCGCATTTAGAATAACACAACCTGAAAATTTCAGCATCCTAGGTTTAGTATTTATCCAGATATAAACAAAAACAAAAATGGCCTTAATTACTAGGTAACCCAACCAATTTCAACAGTCGCAAAAAAGCGAGCGCTTCATACAAGCAATGACATACATAAATGGGCAGTCTTATACCGAATATTTTGGACAGTCGCGCAGACAACGGTTAATGTACTTTTTATAATTTTATAATAATATTTATAATTTTATAATAGGTAGGTAATCACATTTCGTCGGGGACTATTTTCTTGTATTTTATGCCTGCTATGGGATTACATAATAGACGTATTACCGATTGGAATAATTATTATTTTGATCATGAGTACTTGCTTTAAAAGATCCCGTGGAAATTTGGTGAGGATTCAACTAAAGGGGAATTGGATGGAATGTTACAAGATATGCCAAATATCTTCTCCGTAAAGCCTCCGTAACACTGTAACGTCATACAACAACGATCGCGGGGTACTGAGTGAGTTGTTCGGTGACGTCACACCGGTCAAGCAGTCGGCATTGTTTTACTCATAAATAGCAAACTATTTCACGTTGTCACTGTCTGTCCTACTCATACTGTGCGACTACTAACTGTCTCACGTCACGTAAAAAAACGCTGGCGCAAAGCTACGAATTGTTTGTTCATAGATCCAGCCATTTTGGGTGGTATGAGGTGCGGGGTGCGGCACGGGACGGGTTACTCGCTAGCATAGGTTAGGTAGGTACATAAGGTAATAATATCACAGGTAATATTTTTGTATTTTGTAAGTACCTAATTAATTTTGCAGAGTGGAATGCAAACGCTTTAAATTTCGGCGGATGAGCCGCTAGTAGCTAGCTATAATAATTATTGGATAGGTTTGAAATTATATTACTTACTATTTTTTTATTTTCCTCATATGGCCCACGGCTGGACAAAGGTCTCCCCCAATTCTATCCATTTCGCCTTTCGCCACTTCTTGCCATTATTATTAAAAGAAATAATAATTAATACACTTGAACCTCGATAAGCATTGTGAGCGCCATTGTCCGACAAAATATTCGGTATAAGACTGCCCATTTATGTATGTCATTGCTTGTATGAAGCGCTCGCTTTTTTGCGACTGTTGAAATTGGTTGGGTTACCTAGTAATTAAGGCCATTTTTGTTTTTGTTTATATCTGGATAAATACTAAACCTAGGATGCTGAAATTTTCAGGTTGTGTTATTCTAAATGCGCACTAATTTTGTATGTATACCTACATATCTTTGGTTGAGTGGTTTTATTGCAAAGTCAATTTCAATACGATTTCAGTAAAAGTGTTATAATTTCAAAATGCGCTTATGCACCTTCCTGAAAATTAAGAATGTTGTTAGCAATAACTAGGCGACCTAAAAACCATCTTTAGTGGGCTTTTAAATACTCTAATTAACGCGCTAGGAGGTTTTTTCCTGATTTCTACGATTCATGGTTACTCTTATCCTGGAAATATTTTTGATAATTTTATTCTTTCACAAATTCGCACAAATTAAGAGCTACATAAATATGTTTAAACCAAGGTCGTACCCTCAATAGTTTCCGAGATACAGGTTTTGTCAAAACGTGACTCCAGCAGGAAACTCAATATCTCTAAAACCATGAGTCGCACAAATTTCATTTTTTGCGCACAATTAGGCACCAATATAAGCTATCCGCTGATATACAACACTTACCCCTCCGAACATTAGTTCAAAAATCTTCCTGCTGGAGCAGCGTGACACCAGCAGGATTAGTTTTTTCTGTTTATTTCCGAAATGGTAATTCGCACAAATTTTTTACTTCACGCACATTTACAGGAGATAGCGCACTAATTATTCATCAGACTAAAATCTGTCTAGCACAACTTTTCCTGCTGGTGTCACGCACACCTGAATCAGGCGTCCGTTAAAAAGTGCGCATCTGGCGCGACGCCTGAATCAGGCGTTTGTGTCAGTGGGTAGAATTTTAGCATAATTAACAGTTAAAAACTATAACGTTTTTTGTGACGGATGATCGTAAGTATAAGATAATATTTTGAAGATTTGCTACTTTATTCCTAGGTGTCTGATTTTGTACGTGACCCATCTAGTTGTGTATTGTTGATCGAAGCCACGAAGTAAAATAAAACATTCAATTCTCGTTCAAACACATCATTTATTTATTAAATACTATCATTATGTAATATATCGTCCTCGTCATAAATTTTCCTACATTGTTTTCCAAACCACTTACGTAACTTATGTCTAACTAACATTTATGTTTGGACGATTTTAGCTGGATTACAAGAGAACAGTTGTATTGGAAGAAACTACTACATAACAGCGGATTTTAGACGCCAATTGTCACATACTTGGCTGTACGGAATCGCATAAACAATAAAATTGAACAAGCGATATTTTAAGTAATTCAAAAGCTAAAATCGTAAATGTAGTTCTAGAATCTTATACAATGATAGGGCTAAAGGTAAATTAACTTAGTGCACACTAACCGTTAATAATTCACTTGCGTGTATAAACATACCTACTAATTTAGTTCATGAAACACTACGTCATGTAATCTATAAATTATTTATTATGTAGCTTATTTATATACTGTTTTCTTTAGTATTAATATTATGTTAATGATTTGAGCATATCCTTGACTCGAATCATTTCATACGATAAAATCTCTGTACATTTTGTTTTTTTTCATATAAAATAGACGATGCGCTATGTTTAAATTTGGTAATATAACTTTTAATATTATTAAACGTTAATGTGATAAATGATTGCTAAATTGGTGTTACCAGTTTCATTTTACAATACAGTTAAAGTGACATTGTTATTAAATAAAATCAAATAAAATTAATATAAAAAAGATAAGTAGGTAATTTATGATTCTAAAAACGAGTTAAACTAAAACTTAAAAACTCAAACATTAGACAAAATATTTTAATTAATAGGTAATCACAGAAGTCTTGTAATAAATGTATAATATTTATATCGTTAACAAAACTCTACTTCATGTTATTTCGAAAGGGTCCTATCATTTACATTATGAAATTAAAATTAACATATTGAATGACTAATTCACTGCTAGAATTATTTATTTATATTTAAATTAACTATGCAGTTCAGGCAAGGATGTACGGACATTATTCCTTTTACAAAATTACAAGGACTTGGTCTGCAGCTTGAGAATAAAAAATACAAAAACACAAATACATTTGAATTCATTCATTGATAAAGATTATTCTTACATATCTTATTCAAACACAAGACATGGCAATATTATGGATGCTTTAATTTAACCTTCATACACTGAGAGACTGACAAATATAATAGACATAACCATAAAATAAATGTAACAAAAATATGGTTTTAAACATAAACTCATTAATTAAGAAATATTAATTGTAAAGTGACATTAAACCTTAATCTCTCAGTAGACACGTTTAGTTAAATGTTTCAAATCATTAAATATGTTTAAGAGTCAAAAATCTTTATAATATGAGTGACACATTTTAAGACACTATTTCATTCCATATTCGAAATGTTTACAAATGTACAGTTTTGGTATTGCAATAATATTTGAACCTAAACAATGTGTTTGTTAGCAACTTGAATGAAATATATACAATCACTTGTATAATGCGTTTGTCTGTGTGTACTTTCAGTCATTCTTTTGTGTAATTGTGTAACGGATGCTGTAACTGCATCTTACGCATGGTCGATCAGAAGTGACTTTGTAATAACCATTTGGTAATTAAAGCACTACGTATATTCATCTTCTTTTACCAATAAATTGGAAAAGGCCTTTGTACTGCAGTGATATATTACAGGCCGCGTATAAAGTGAGTCTTTTATTTACTTCCTCCATTTTGTCTGTATTTTCTTGTACCATCGTAAGAGCCTTTTAAATAGATATTTAACAGGCCAACACTTCACTTAAATATGTACCATTATTCTAAACACAAACGAATACATACAATAAAGGACGCAATAAAACAAAGAACACGTGTTTGCTACTTGTTAAAGATTATACAATAAAAATATTCGTGAGTTTATCATGAGTGCGCATTCGAAAATGAGCTGCGCAAATTTGACATGGGGCTTTGACGTATTTGACACAAGTAGGTACGTTTTAACACGTGTATGTATCACTAGTATCGTTTCACGGTTTTGTTCAAGTTTTACTCACGGAAATCTCTACTAATATTATAAAGCTACAGAGTTTATTTGTTTATTTGTTTGAACCCACTAATCTCAGGAACAACTGGTGCGATTTGAAAAAATATTTTTGTAATGTATAGCCACATTCAACGGGAAGGTTATAGGCTACTTTTTTCAGGTCGAAATCGGATACTTATTTAAAATTCAATAAAAAAATACCGTTGGTTAATCCACTCTCGAAATAACAAGTCATATCAAAGTCAAATCAATTGTCATTATGTCAGTAAAATAAGTCCTGTGACTCACTGTTTACGGCCGTATGTTGTTATTAGGGTCTAAAATGGTTCTTTGAGATTCAGTACACGTTTGTCTACTCATATAATTATGGTTAAATATTGCTGTATAATTTATACTTCTGTTAATTCGTCTCATATGGTTTACATGCTGCTTTAGTTTGTTTAAAATAATATTTTGTCTGTATAAAATAAGTTTATCTAGATTTACAAAATGCTTGCGTCTATTTGTTATATATTTCTGCCTATTTTCAAGCCAATGTCTATTTTTAATCAGTTTAAGTCGGTTTACTGACTGCCTATGTGTGTTTATGGACTGCCTATATCTATTTACATGTTGCCACTTGTTTAACGCATGTCTTTTAATATTCTGTCTGGTTATATGTAGCCAGTGCCAATTTATATCCAGTTTTTCAAATTTACATAGTAAGTCAGTATTGCCATATCTTTTACATGTTGCCAAGTCAGTATTGCCGTATCTTTTACATGTTGCCAAGTTATTAATGGCGTATAGTTTAGTTATTACCAAGTCCTTTATACCATATCCTTGTGTATCGTGCTGTCCTTGTCTCGCCGGGTGCCGTGTCCGCACGTGTCTCTCTATGTCCGCGAGAGGTCGCCCTCAGGACTCGCCGTTGCCGCTGTCGTCTGCGTCGCCGTCGCCGCCCTCCAACTCTTCGTCGGAGTCGGTGTCGAGATCATCGTAATCGTCGTCGTAGAAATCTGTCATGTCCAGCTAAAAAAATATATCAAGATTGAATATTGTGCTCTCTTTAACGAGACCTACAGTTTTAGCTGCGTTTTCGTGGGAATTTCGATATATAAAAGTAGTAGTAGTGTGTTATGATAGGTATCCTACAATATTATAAATGTGAAAGTTTGTAAGGATGTATGTATGTATGTATGTTTGCTTGTGTGTTTGTTTGTTTGTTACTCGTTCACGCAAAAACTACTAAACGGATTTTTATGAAACTATACAGTTATACAGAATAACACATGGGATACTTTCTATCCCGCAGGAACGGGTAACAACGCGGGGTGAGGCTAGTGTAGTTATAGTTTTGTAGTCTTTTAGTAGTTAATACAAGGCAGTAACAAACATCTATCCATCCATTTTCGAAAACTTTCCAGTGCATGTCATTGGTACCCTTTAGGTAAGTCCGAAATCATTAAAATGAGACCACTTTGTAAATGAGGTTAAAATTAACGCACGAAACTTAAATAAATTAATAAACTGCTTGCTTATTAACAACGTACCAAGAAACCGATTGAACAAAGATTCCATGTTCGATACAATCTTGAATTTGTTAATTTGATTTCCGTTTTCACAGTGACCTCAATAAGCAGAGTGCATGCGAATAATAACATCTACATATTGATTTATAAGCGTTTGTGGTAAATCGCTTATCATGATACTTGCGAAATTTTGGCACACATACTATAATGTATATGTATTGTAATCTAATAATATAAAATTCTCGTGTCACGCGGTGCGTAATTGAACTCCTCTGAAACGGCTCGACCGATTCTCATGAAATTTTGTGTACATAACGGGTAGGCCTGAGGCCTGCCATGAGAATCGGACAACATCTATTTTTCATCCCGAAATTCCCGCGGGAACGGGTACAACGCGGGTGAAACCGCGGGGCGCAGCTAGTTCTATATGTAATTTATCGTTGTTTACTGGTGAGTGAATCTTTATGAAGCGGAAAGTGACGTTAAAACCAATAAATTTAATTATTGTGATCCCAACTGATATTTTCCCGTTTTGAAATTTAATTTTAATTCGTACTCAAAAAGATGTGGCCAATTTTTTTTAAGTATATTGGTCGTTGCAAGCCAATATTTGGCCTGTAATGTCCCACATATGGGCAAAAGCCTCTCATCTCTGTTTTTTATATTATTTAAGTATGTTAATTATAGATATTTTAGGAATAATTTTGTATAACAGTCGAAAATATGGAACTGGAATATAATCATTTTTTGCTGATAAAATTAACATAGTACAAGCTTACCTGGGGTTCCTGCGTTGATGATTTGACCTTAGTTTTAATGCAATAGTCTTCTAACGTGAGAGGCACCACTATGCCTTCCTTCTCCGCTTCCATGCGAGCCACTTGGGCTTGTTTCCTGAAAAATTAACAGACGTACACAATTAATAATGGTAAAAGAAAACTAACGGAATCTGATTTACAAGAGAATATACAAAATATTGATCTAATGGCTGGTAGTGGCATTCTATCTGAGCTTTCGGTCGCAAAAGCAGTCGGTCCCTGTTGTTGCAATCGTTAGACCATGTCGGAGGCCTTTAGGCGGTCTAAAAACTCCCATACCACGGGTGGCCATTAACCCACTCGAAATTTATGAATGATGAATTTAAAAGAGTCATCCTGTCCTAATGGTCCAACTCTGGAGTTTGTATACGCCTAAAGTCACCGACATTGTCTAACGATTGGAATAACCGGGACCGACACTTTATCGTGCCGTCCGAAGTAGCGCCTAGCGCTCCGATAGCAATGCTACTATGCAATGTTAAAATACTAGCAACGCCAAGGTGATAAGACGTAGATCTTGTAAGTTACTTCATGGTTCTTCATATCTAACTAGTAGCGCCCCGCGGTTTTACCCGCCTTGTGCCCGTTCCCGTGGGAATTTTGGGAGTGTTTATACATATAAACCTTACTCTTGAATCACTCTATCTATTTAAAAAAACCGCATCAAAATGAGTTGCGTAGTTTTAAAGATCTAAGCATACATAGGGACTGTCAGACAGACAGCGGAAAGCGACTTTGTTTTATACTATGTAGTGATTAATAGTTGACCCGTCGAACACCGCAATTTTATGTATATGCGTTTTTTTACTTTTTCGTTCAAACCTTCTCAATAAGGAAAACATAAAAGAAGATTTATCCAATTTGTTGCAGTCGTTTGAAAGAAATGCGCGTACAAACATTTCGGCGATTCATTTTTATTTACATAGATTTTGTCCTACATTACTTTCATAATCAGAGTTCTCTGTTTGTTTTTATTTAAGTCACGGAGGCGTATACTGTTAGTTAACCAGCTTAAGGCCCTAACTAACTAATAGACTGATCGGTTATAATCTCATAATCCACCCACTGTACGTAAGGACAAGGGCGTGACATTGTATTGTGTAAGTACATTTTGCGACTCGCTTCAATCAATGATACGATTGTTGGAGTTGGGTTTGCTATAATGTAATATCGTGTATGTAGCATCGCCCTGCGGTTTTACCCGCGTTGTGCCCGTTCCCATGAGAAATTCAGGATGAAAAATATTGTATAACCTTCCCGTTGTATGTGGCTATTTATAACACCTCTCAAAAACTCCAAATCCGATTTCAATATTAATTTTTATAATGAACATTCACCAGGAAGGTTTTAACCCGAAATTCCCAAGGGAACGGGCTCCACGCGGGTAAAACCGCGGAGCGCTGCTAGTACAGTCATAAACAAGAACAAATTCAACTCGTTAAGCAGACTTGACCACGCCATAATGTGAGATCCTCACCTGATAATATTCTCGTACTCCTTGTCCTTGCCCTTGGAGTCGCGCCAGCGGCGGTACATGACGCTGGCGTCCACGTTGGCGGGACTGAAGGTGTTGGGCTCGTTCAGGAGTGAGATGACGGAGAGCAGCACGGTGCGCACCGACTGCGTGGGGTTCCAGCGCTCGCAGGGCAGCTCGCCCGAGTGAGGGTCGTCCACCGGCGGGTGCAGGATCGATATGCACAGGTCCCCGTTCTGGAATAACACGGGGTTGATTAGAAAGTGTTTTGAATTGAAACTACGTTAACGGACAAGTACACTTCGCTTTTATTTATCTGACGACTTTACTCAGACGTCAGATAAAAATGTAAAATAAAAGCTTTGAATAGCTTAAAAACCGATTAATCTAAGGTATTTGTTTTCCTTGTTGAAATGTTGTTGAACCCCAAAAATCTGAGATCCCTAATTTTTCTATTACCTATGAATTTGGTTAGTTAGGTTTTTGATGCGAGTTGTATGAAACCGACTGATCTTGTAAGGGATTCGTTTTCCTTGTTGGATACGGAACCCTAAAAATCTCAGATTCCTATTTATTCTATTATCTATGAATTGCATAATAATAAAGTGATCTACGATCTTCATTTTCCTTGTTACTAAACCCTGAAGACTCACTTTCCTAATTCCTTTTTAAGAGATAATAGAGAATAACGAAAGTGATGGAACGACTTATATGGAATGTTACATGGCATACGTAAATACAAACAAATACAAATATTTATTTCCAAAAAAGCCTAATACAAAGTAACTGATTATGAACCAGTTATACTATATATATTTTTTTACTTGTTCATAATCGATATTGTGCAATTAATTACGGATGACTTTTTAAATCTAAAGTATGTCTGAGTGAAGGAAATATTATGCAAGTCAGTATCAATTAGGTATAGGTTTATCATAACAAAGTAAAATTAAAGTTTCAGCATCGGTACTGGTATATGGTCATTGGTCATATCTATAAACACTATGGGCCATATTAATAAAAGCGTATTAATAACAGTTTAGATATGGAATTGTGTGTCACTTTATGACAAACGCAATTTTCCGAAGAGCAAAAGAGACAAAACACAGTATATTAGTTACAATACAACAGTAAACAGTGTATCTATACTAATATTATAAAGCTGAAGAGTTTGTTTTGTTTGTTTGTTTGTTTGTTTGTTTAAACGCGCTAATCTCAGAAACTACTGAACCGATTTGAATAATTCTTTCACTGTTAGATAGTCTATTTATCGAGGAAGGCTATAGGCTACATTTTATCCCGGATTTCCTACGGGAACGGGCACAACGTGGGTAAAACCGCGGGGCGCTGCTAGTTAGTTATAACGGGTTGATTAATAAGGCGGTATAGGCAGATCAGATCAGATATAGGCTTCGATCAATAATAGACAACTAGATTTCGGGTCGGCGCAAATCATACGTCCAGGTACTTAGCGCCTCTATTGAAAAGTGAGCCACTCTTATATTTAGTTCTCTCGAACCACAGCCAATGTAAACACGTGTCACAATGCCGCAATGTTTATTTAAAAGTTGCAAAAATAATGGCCGGAAAAACAATTTAACGGCCGGAGTGTCTTACTTTCGGTAAGTACATGTAGAATAAGTTATATTTTAAGCTAACTAATAAATAATATCAAATTTAAAAAAAAAATATTGTTTTGAAGTCACCGATACAAATGTTTGGCCAACGTTGGCGCAAAATTTTGTGAAACAGAACAGCAAATTCATGGAGTAGATTTGTAGTAATCATTTATTATATATAATTAATTTATTATATAATTTTTATTTATTTATTAATTGCACTGAACTGTACTTTTATTATTAAGATTATAATCATGAATATAAAGATGTGGAATTTAAGTATATTTTTATTTTTGACATCCAGCGATAGACACCTTGGCCAAAAACATACACAAACACAACAGAACACTAGCAAAAAAACAAGTATGTATACTATCAAACATAGATAGCCCAAAACATAAATAATTTTAAGTAAACTTTTACGTGCATATTACAAATTATATAAGTGTTCAAAACACGACTCCATTCCATCTGTAGTTCTTCAAAAAGAACGAACTGTTTTAAAACTTTTTTGTCAGGTTGGTAGTAAACAAAATTAGCTGTCAAACCGGACAGTTTTTAGCTTTGATTTTGTACGTGACCCGACATCTAGTTGTCTATTATTGATCGAAGGATATAGGCTATAGACAGACATATATAAAAAAAACAATTGGTTTCATAGAGGAATCCCTCTTTTTGCGTAAAGGGGTATATCCCATTTGTTCGATTATATCTTTATAATAATATTGGAACTGTACAATAATATTGTATAGACTCAAATGTAAGCGAACGCGACTTTTTAATTTCCGCCTGCTGAATAAAATGGAGCGGAAGACTGAAATATGTTTCAAGCTTATGAAGGTTTGTTTTTTACTAGAGCTCTTTGTATTGTATTCTTTCTAGTGTATTGAAGCCTACAAAAACGTTGTAAATACTCCTTTGTCTGTTTTCGTCTAATATAGTTTAGGCGGAATAAAACACGGCCATCAGGTTTAAGATACAAACCAAAGACAATAATATCTCTTCTAATCTGTCATAATCTTTTATTTCTTTTCTTCATATAGAAAAAGAGCGAGAGAGATATCTTCAGAGAAGAGAAAAATGAAGACCAAAACCTCTGTATTGTAAACCTCTGTATGTGACAAGCCCGTTGGCACAGTGGCAGTGAGAGCGCTTACTGTGTCGGGGGTTGCGGGTTCGATTCCCGCCCGGAGTCAACAATATGTGAAGACATAGTTGTTGGCGACGACGTCTGGGTGTTCATTATATATTCTTATAAAGTATTTGTGTATATATATGTAGTAGTATCAGTGAGTTAGATTCCATAACACAAGCTTAGAGCTTACTTTGGGTCTAATTTTAACCGTGTGTGAATTTGTCCAGGTATATTATTATTATATATTATTGGCTATCTTAGGCCTGCAGTCTTTAACACGGTTCCAATGTTGTCAGTAAAGCCGGGTGCAGTCGGCTAACCTTTACGTTTAGATTTTTAATACATATTTTCAAAATTAAAAAAGCATACATTATAAAAATCTTTCATAATAGGTATAGTAAGAGTTTGTTTTGTTCGTTTGATCTCTAGAATTACAAAAAACTATAGGCTATTTATCATTCTGAAATTCGAATTGATTACACATTTCAGTTACATAGTAATAGGTTACAACTAAACTAATTCCTGTTACTACTAAAACTAGATTTAGATCTGATAATGGCCGCTTTATATCCAATAATGTCTAGTCAGGAAGAAGCGTTTTTATAGCGCGTAAGGTCAGGCGGTTTGTAAGGTCAGTCGGAAACACTACTTCTGCATCCCTAGTTAACTATTGTGTGTCAATAGGCGCGTTTTCACTTGTCTTATTCATTTACGCTTTATAACAAAAACACTTTCTGTCTCTTTTGCTCTATCGAAAATAACGTATGTCGGAAAGAGACAAACCATTTGATAACTAAAATTAAAAAAGGAAAATAAAAGAGAAAAGGCGGTTTGTGTTTAGAACATTTCCGAATATGTGCGTGCTCTCTTTATATAAATGAAAGAGCGAGAAGCAATATGTTAAGGACTGTTCTGAGCGAGCATTCGTTCGGTGAAAGAAAATATTTCAGCGAGCGAAGATCAGCAGACCTTTTTATCGAAACAAAATGTGTGTTGACTGAGCACCGAGTGAGTTTTTTGGCTTAGGTAATAAATAGCATATGAAAATGTTTGTTATTAAATTAATAATGGATATATATGCGTTATAAATAACCTATGTGAGAATTAACTATTAAAACAACTGAACAAAAATACTCATTCAATTTCAATAAAGAAAATTGGATCAGTATTTTTTAGACAATCCCGTCCATACAACCACATCTCATAAAGGTCGAATATAGAACCTCCTATTTCAGAAGATGGTTACAAATGAGGTTCTCATTTCATCTCAAAAATATGTATTTACAGAAGCAATATCATATTTAGCTAGGTTAATTTAACAAACTAATAAAACAAACACAGCTAACGAGTAACAATTATAATGTAAATTAGTTAAAATGAGTCCTTGCAAAGTAATTCTCGTTTTAATTGTAAAATTTCAAAGCTGTGTAGGTTATTAGGACAATCTCAGCACGTAGTGAGTGTGAGAAGTACGAACGGTAAATGTTAACGTCAAATTATTTACTCGCAAAGATCGGAGACACTTCAATTTGGGGCACAGCGAATCGTTGGAACTTTCTTCGTGGATACAGTGTTTGGTGATATTTTTCTATCGCATTTTTATAGTAAGTAATTTTATTATTAAGTTGACATGTAGTAAGTAACTCATCGTGACTAAGCAATGAGCTCTAGCTCTACTTGAAGTCGTGTTTATTTAGTCGTAGCCTGATTTATAATGTTTTATTAGTAACTAGCAGGGCCCCGCGGTTTCACCCGCGATGTACCTGCTCCACCAGGAATTTCGCGATAAAAAGTAGCCTATGTCCTTTCTCAGGCTCTGGACTAACTGTGTACCAAATTTCATTCAAATCGGTTCAGTAGTTTTAGCGTGAAAGCGTAACAGACAGACAGACAGAGTTACGTTCGCATTTATAATATTAGTTAGGATTGTTATGCTCCTTAGTTATCTTGTTTACGGACCTTGTGTTCAAAGGTGCGAAGAAACAACAAGTTTATTGTTACAAATTCTTATTCCAAAGTAAATATGTACACACACCGGCATCAATTACAAATATTAAAAAAGATAATAAAGTGATTAAGTTTTTCTTGCATTTTTTGCATGTGCCTTCTAAATTACGGTAACCTTTAGATAGGTGGCGCCAAAAAGAGCCTCCATGTAACGTTATCAATTTAAATAAAACCTAGCATGTATTTGAGGTTCATGTTTACAACAATGTTAGTCGATCTATAGTATATGGCACCCTTGCGCAGGGAAAAGTCAATTGATCTATATAAGTACCTTCTGCGAAGGTTGCGCCCTCAATGCCATGCCCTTCATTTTTTGGATTAAGGACACACCACGTCAAAGGCAGAAAGTAAAACAGTTTCTAGTCATTTCGTCCGTAAATCTAGCTCAGAATCGACGCTATTAGTTGTCTGAAACACTGATTGTTTGCGTAACTACCGCCGAAGGCCGTTGTTATTAAATCTTGATACGATTTAATGCTTCGCAGTTATAAAGCGAATTCAGTTTTCTCTCGTGTTATATAAACGACAAGAATCTATTGTTACCTGTCGATTACAACTTAGCAACTGAACACATAACGTGTTTGTTTCACTGAACCACTGTAACCAAACAACATCAGAGGAAAATTCAATTTGCTAACAAAACGGGGTTTTACGAAATTGTTCGTAAGGGAATAAGGCTTTGTGTTGAGTTAACTATTGGTAACAAGTAACGGTATATGGGTAACGATAAATATGCTTATAGGTATCGTTATTTTTTATGTTAATAATATTTACCATAGCAGTTAACATGCATCAAGTTTACGACGAAAAAGATAATATTAACAGCGTTTTGGCGGAAGCGTAACGCGTTTTACAAACGCGGAAGGAAGCGAGTTTTTTTGATTATGCACTGATTGTGAGCTGGCTAATTAGAATGGGCAACCAAGGAACTGATGCCTAGTGTTGTCTATTCTGTGGACCGTTGGAGGTAAAACGAAGAAAAAAGATATAAAAAGTACGTTCTTTCATTACACGCGCGACCCGCACTGAAATGGAATCACATGGGGTAATGAAATTATTTCTTAGGAAAATAGGGATGAAATACGTCTAGTTATACTACACGATAGTGGAATTGGACTAAGGAATTATGAAAGATGCCATTGAAATACAAATTTTAATCAAATTAAAGTCTCTTTGACGTATTTTTGTACGAGAATGATAGCTATATTTCTGTTTGTTTTTTCGTTGAGAATAGTTACGTATAAAAATACTGTTATACGTGCACTAGCTAGTTAGCTAGATCCAATCTTTCATGTTAGTGAATATCCATCGTAAATATTTCACATTGATAACGAAATGTTTAGGTCTCAGAAAACTTTAGAGCTCCGAACCTCAGCCATGTAAGGGCAAAACAAAATGGAAGTCAACGAAAAGACATCGGGCGCCATCACTGAAACCGGTGTGACTATATCATCGTCAGAATTTTGTGAATGTATTTACAAGTCTAGACAGAAATAGAAAATAATGTATGAAAACGGTTATAATTATCAGAGTAGCTATATTTAACACTCAAACATTATTAAACACTCAATATTTGGAACTTGGGACGAACATCAGAATATCGATTGGAATTATAATGGTGTCCTCAGTTGACGTACGTCATATTAAAAATGCAAGAGTGTCGGTTTGTTGGTCCTCTATTCACGCAACGGTTGTAACGATTAATTTTATGGGAATGAAATTGATTTTATGTATGGTTTGATATAGTATTTTTATACACCAGGTATTTTAATTAAAAATAATTACGAATTTACAAAGTTATTCATTTAGATTCAGCTCCTAATAAACAACTTGAAACTACAGTAGCGCCCTGTTACGAGTAGGAAACCCTTGTAAGGCGGGTATTCTAAGATTAAAAACAGTACAAACAGTACAATATTTCATTCCTGCGTTTAGCTTGATACAATACAAATACATTCATTAAAACTACAAACTTCAAACTTTATGATATTTATTATACTAGTCGGTTCAGTAGTTTAGGAGTCCATCGCGGACAAAACATGACCCGTAATTTTTACATATAAATAAGATTTAACCTGTACGTAGCCCGACTTTCCTAAAATGTCTCTTGAATCACTATCCTGTTCATACATACTTCTCATACTTCTTCAGATCACCACAAATAAAAAAGTAAGTATGTTCAAGTAGATTAGTGGCCCTAGTGTCGGAGTTTTTAGACCACAAGTCATAAGACATGGAGACAGTAAAGGTAAGCCAGTGAGTCGGAACGGTTAACCTCGCGTCCCGCGACCTTGCATGCGGCCGACTGCCAACACTTTTGGTTCAAATATACTCACATCTCCGTAAAACTTCCCGAAGGTTTTTGGAAGGAAACTACTAAGAGTTATTAGTTAGATTGAAATCCCGGAAGATTAAGATGAAGGTTCGAGGTGTTAAACTAAAGAAATTAATGGGTGTTTCGCACGTTACACTTAACATTAAAATAGTAGTTGGAGAATTTTCCTTTATGGGAGAAAAAGGTTAAGAGTTATTATTTTTTATAGAAAATATATAGCTATTGTCGAATTACCGTGTCGTATGTGATGCTTTGTTAGGTCACTCATCCTAATAATATAAATGATGTTTGTATGGTTGTTACTCTTTCACGAAAAAATTATGATCGGATTTGGATTAAACTTTACAGTAATATAGGCTATACATCACAATAACACATGGGATGGACATTTTATCCCGAAATTCCCGCAGGAACGGGTACAATGCGGGTAAGACCGCGGGGAGCGGCTATCTTAACATAAATAAGGAAAAAGAATGATGAAAACTGTAATTTCTTTGGACTTTGGTCTCGAGCACTATTGAAAGAATGCTCGTGCCCTTGAGTGTCCAAATCGAGGGTCGATGCCAAATAAGCTCACGGCTAACGAAATTCCGCATTGGAGTCTTCAGTCGAATGAGAAATGATAATTAATAAATAACTTGCATATTTTAAATTGGTTTACAAACGGGGGTTAGATACATAAGGATAAAAGTTTTTTTTGGGTATTTTTAGAGTTCTGTAGCCCAATGGCAAAAATGGGACTCTTATATTTTTATTATATACCATCATCATCATCATCATAAATTTAAGTGCAAGGCTCTTGTCGGTGAGTCCGATGATCCAGACTTCTCCATCTATTCCTATTCAGTGCAAGCTCCTTCACATCTCTATACGACATGACAGACACTTTTTCTTTAATCTGACTTATGTAACTGATTCTAGAGCTTCCCGCGAACTGATCCTAGACCTCGCTTTCCTTCAAATATACCAAATATATATATAGGAAGATTACACATTAAGATCTGGTTTAAAAAAATATGATTGGTAGTTTCTGAAGAAGTTTCTAGAACATAATGTATTGTGTTAATCTAGTATCTTAGATGTTACGCAAAAATCTGGTCAACTGTTCGCTGTCTTTGCAAAAAATAACACGCATTCATCACGCAAAACTTTGCCGACTGTAATTTCAGCAAGATCCCAAAATTCCGTCACATCAAATGATAGAACACGATACCTAATTCATTAAAGTCAATTTAAATAGAGATGTTGAGAACAATTGGTATTATTTTGTAAGTCAAAACTAGTCTGTGGCCTACTCCGGTTTCCAAATGACCTAGATGGGCCGGCCGATATACGAGACACACTACGCTTCGTACTACTACGAATAAAGTAGATGGAATACAGCATAAAGGATCTCAGTCTATATTAGTAGATAAATACATAGTAGCAGTGCGCAGCGGTTTACTCGCGTTGTACCAGTTCCAACGGGAATCTCGGGGTAAAAAGTACCATATGAATTCATCTTGAATATCTATCAGAATCTACCATATCTACAAAAGAATGGTTCAAAAGAGACTATGGTAGTTTCTGAGATTAGTCCGTTCAAACGAGGAAAAAGAACAAAATCTTCAGCTTCGTAATTAGTATAGATATACTAGCTGCGCCCCGCGGTTTCACCCGCGTTGTACCCGTTCCCGCGGGAATTTCGGGATGAAAAATAGATGTCCGATTCTCAGACCTACCCGATATGCACACAAAATTTCATGAGAATCGGCCGAGCCGTTTCAGAGGTGTTCAACCACGGTACCCGTTCCCGCGGGAATTTCGGGATGAAAAATAGATGTTGTCCGATTCTCAGACCTACCCGATATTCACACAAAATTTCATGAGAATCGGCCGAGCCGTTTCAGAGGTGTTCAACCACGGTACCCGTTCCCGCGGGAATTTCGGGATGAAAAATAGATGTTGTCCGATTCTCAGGCCTACCCGATATGTACACAAAATTTCATGAGAATCGGTCAAGCCGTTTCGGAGGAGTACGGGAACGAACATTGTGACACGAGAATTTTATACATAAGAAAGATGGACAGATTTAAGTTGTTGCAATGGAATATGTTTAATAAAACTAACTGTTTATTTACTAAAACTTAATTTTACACTGTTGCCTGAGATTTGAAAGATCTAGGATAAATAGTAATCCCGTATTATTTTTAACCACAGACGCAAAAAAGAGGAGTGATATAAATATTTGTGGCATCGTATTTTCGATGCCAATATAAGAATTTGAAAGAAAAATATTTTAAGGAAATCTGATAACGGATAGACCGTTTCGAAGATTACTTCCTTATTCCTACAGTAACCTTCTTACAATATTTCAATATTTACTTAATGTTAAATAGAATTGAATCTTGTTAAGGCACCGTTACTCGCGTATAAACAGCGAATAGTCTTAAATGTTAGGTATAATTTACTCACTCATATAGTCAACAGACAACAGACAGTGAAAGTAGCTTCCTAACGGTATTCTTTAAGTATCCACAGTATTGACATGAGATTTTATCGAAACCACCGCAAAGACACAACTTTTTCGCCATCTACAATATAAAAAAAAACAAGTTTTCTCGTATTTGTAGTATATAAGTGTATTTTTCGTATCCATTTTTATTTTAGCATTGGTCGTTGAACTTCGTTACGTTGCAAACTTTTGGTAAACAAACTCCTTAAATGCAGATTGGAATGAGTTTTGAATAAAACATGGATTGGCTAAAAATACAATGGAATCATTAAAATTGGGTGGAACGGCGCATTTGAGATGGGAGATTACCCTTAACGTTGATTAAATAAAGTTATCTACAATGCCGTATATCTTTGGTAAACTATTTACGTGTGCGAGTGCTAGTGAACTCATAGCGATGCTGATGATAGCAATGACACGCAGCTTCACCCATAAGTGTTTCTTTTAGATAAGGAGTAGTCCAGGTAGCTCGTAGCGTATCCTTCCCTGTAAGGCCGTAGAAATTTCGAGATAAAATGTCTCATGTCGGATCTGGGTTTAAAACGCGCATTGAGATATACGCCATCAAAATTATGCGGTTTGGCCATTAAGTCATAATAGACAGACAGATTCGCAGTCACAATATCAGTATAGGTCAGGCAACTCATTATTATTTCGTATGTATAATGATGTAGTGAAAGAGTGTGACCGTCTTGGTAGGGGAACACCGTGCGTCGCCCTCGTCTAAATATACGCCACCGGTTCAGCGCTTCCTCACAAAGACTATACGTGACGCGTCCGACCTTCAGGGCGGGAAACAGTCTGAATATCGAAGACTAGAAAATCCCCGCGGTTTTACGCGGTTAAACGTGAGAATTTCGGGAGTTTTTATACTTATAAACCTTCCTCTTGAATCACAATAAAAAACTGCATCAAAATCCGTTGCTTAGTTTTCAAAGATCTGGGACAGACAGACAGCGGAAAGCGACTTTTTATACTACGTACATAGTGATAGACTGCTTGATTTGGACAAACATAACTACTTAAGCTATTTGGAATAGATTTTAATTGAATCACTGTGTGACCTGACCAGCATGCTACCCATATACCACCACCGTACTCACTTCACTTCCGTAAAATTGACGGGGTAAACATTATTTATATATATTCACTAGCAGCGCCCCGCGGTTTTACCCGCGTTGTGCCCGTTCCCGTGGGAATTTCGGGAATTTTTTTACATAAAAACCTTCCTTTTGAATCACTCTACCTATTACAAAAAACCGCATCAAAATCCGTTGCGTAATTTTAAAGATTTAAGCATACAGACAAACAGACACGAAACAGAGACGACTTTATTTTATACTATGTAGTGATATAGCTGCAATAACAGGGTCCATATTGGCTCAACTAAAGTTCTTTACCCGAAATTGTTCTTCCTAACGATTTGTAATCCGAATGATCACTCTTCCTAAAATTTTTCATCCTAAAGTTTTCATTCATACTATTTGTAGTGCTACCGGCGATGTTCATAACACTCATGTTTCCGAAAATTGTAATTAATAATATCATTAATGTAAATATATTTAAACTCCTACTGTTTTTTATCATAACGCTTTAAAGGAAAAGGTTTGTTTTTAAACTATTTCTTGTGATTACAAAACGGTTCCCTATCCATTTGCATAAAAACTTTAGACATAATATAACATGGCATAATTTTGTTGTAGCGCTCGCCGGCCGCTGCCGCGGCACCGCTCGCTTCGCTCGCTCGGCTCGCGCGTAGTTGGTCACAGTTCTAACCTAACCTAACCTATAAAAAGAAATCTAAACAAAAAAGATATGACTTTGAATAATAGTATAAAAGAAACATGAGTGTTATGAACATCGCCGGTAGCACTACAAATAGTATGAATGAAAACTTTAGGATGAAAAATTTTAGGAAGAGTGATCATTCGGATTATGAACATTAGAGACAAAGTAGTTAGGAATTGTGATTGTTAGGATGAAAAATGTTAGGAAGAACATTTTCGGATTTCCAATTATCGGAGTTGAAAATTTAGGTGAACTTTGGCGCACCCGCAATAACATTATTGCAGGCTATAAACTTGTATCTATGCTACATTTAATTTAAATCCGTGAGATAACAACAAATACTCATCATGTAAACATATGTACATCTTCGCTAAAACCTTTCGCAATTATAATATTAGTAAGACACTATAGTTAGCTTGGGTTAGGTAATGAACGAATTAATCACGGTCTATTTACAAATGTGCATCAGCGGATTCTAACGTCGAACACTTCACGCTGCTCCCGGTAACATTATCGACTCATACATACATACATCTCTAGGCTTTTCTATCAACATGCGGCAAGTCTGTTCATCCATGATAAATCTCCTGTCATGTTGCGACAAAACTCTTTCTATCTTCTCACAAATCTGTCTAGTTATTACTACAAATTATCTTGTTCAGAAAAGTCAGCTTCCTTCTTCTATCTTTATACAGAGTTTACATAGCAACTTGTATAATGTCAGTCTTGTACGCCCCATGGGTCGAATCTATTCCACAGTACAGCAGGGCCGTTCATCAGGCCCTATGTAATTCTATAGTGCGGTAAATATATCGGTAGTTGGTAAAGATTTACCGAGGCACGGTGATATCCGTGTAAAGGATGTCAAGGCAGACGGTCACGAACAATCGACAAAACGGAAAAAAGTTTATCGACAGGGACTCGCTGTAGTGCCCACGCTTGAGGTTACAATATCGTATTACCACTTTGTTAACTTACACAGTGATTAAAGACCCCACAAGTTAAACCGCAACGTTTATGCATATTACCATTATGCGTTGACATTTCCAAAGAACTTTTCAAGAAGGTGAAATCACAATAGACCATTACAAAAATAGACGCAGAACCGTGTACCTACCAATTTTGTATTCAGGACGTAGTACTTTTAAAATACGGCGAATAAAATTGACGTCAGTTATGCGCAGATAAGTCCAGGTGTCCTTACCGATTGTATAGGTTTCTATTTGTGTTCATAAATATCAATGGATACATGAATCGGGGAGTGTTTGTTGTGTCTTTCGACAGACATTATGATAATGTGAAACGTTTAGCTGTCGTAATCAAGACCTCACGGGAACGTGAAGGTCTTACGACGCGTGACTCTGCGGAAGCTTGATCGATGAAAAATTTTATATTTTAGATAATTGAGTCGTACTGGCGATTATTCTGGTCTAGTCTAGAGGTGTGGCTTTGAAAAAGTCAAGGTTACTCGATCATCGTATCGGACTTTGTTTCAACGTTCTAATGCAGAGCAATGAATGTTGGCACGAATATCAACCGTTGTGAGATCGAGGCGTTATTTAAAGATTTGCGCGTGGATGTAGAACAAGTTCAAAGAAGCCAACGAGACGCGGGCCGCGCCGTGAATAAGGTTAATTACCCCCAAGGCCGGGGAGTGCCAATATCCCAACATTCCCCGAACTTAATAACCACTTCCCAGGGACATCATAACAAACATTTGACACCGAGCCAATATGATTTAGCTTTATTAAATCGCATCGTATGATGACAATGAATGATTAAGAATAGGTTTCAGTTCAGAATGTGGTACGTCACGTTCTTTATCCGAGTGTCTGTTTCTCATTATTAATGTAGCGAATACTGTGTTTTATTGAATAGTTCCTGATATGGTTGTTTTGCACCTGTGCGCATTCGTCTCCTGAATGATTCACGATGCGTTTTGTTTGGTTACAAACCTGCGACTTTATGCCGGTCATTCAACCTTGTAGACTGTAGAGCATCCTGTTTTACGTCTGACTTTTATTTTATTGTCATAAGAAAACAACAAGGCAGTATAAGAAATGAATGATGTACTAAAGAACTGCTATTTCACGTTTATATACTATAAGAACTACTAGTTTGTTCTGCAATCATTTGGAAGGGGAGAAAGAAATATGAATTTCTCCTCAGAGTGACATGCAATTAGGGAAAAATGCACAAAGGGGACCAGTGTAAATGATTCCTAATTTCCCGTCTCAGTAAAATCTTCATTAACAAGTTCAGGTCAATGACACCCTTAGTTATCTTCTTGACGACATTTTAATTAAACACTTTGATGTACTTTGAATATACGTGTTTCAATTGACAGAATATTTCTGGAAATCAGTAATCAGCTTGTTTTAGAGAATTCTGTATTAAGTGATTCTTTGTTCAAAGCAATTTCCTAGAACATCCCGAAATATAGTCTTGTAGAATCAAAATTGGTTACTACGAAACAAGCCAATCAGTATACCGTGTACAAATTCGTATCTATCGATTAATTGTTTTTGTATTAGATAGTCACATTAAAAAAGAAGCTTATAAAAGCGTTGTACCCGTTCCCGCGGGAACTTCGAGATACAATTCAACCCATACTGTAAAGTTTCATCCAAATACATCCATTAGTTTTTTCGTGAATGAGTAACAAATATACATACATCCTCACAAACTTTCGCATTTATATTACTAGTATTAGGATTACATCTCGAAACTCCCATTTGAACGGGTACAACGAGGGTAAACCCGCTGGGCATTACTAGGAATGATAATACACAAAAAAGTTCCAAGAAGCATGAAAGGCCACGCGTCTGCGCCTGCGTCACGCAGTGATTCAGACGTTACCGTGGTATGATGACCCCTCGACAGTTCTAGCGAGTCACATTCAGCTCACACTGAGCTTATACTAACGGTAACCTCGGATACCACTTGAATACATGCTAAGGAACTGTTCACATTGAATAGATTCTATGTTATTTCTGTTTATGGGAATGCATTTATTTTTTCTTCTTATTCTTATTAGACAGATCATATTTGTGTGTTCATACTGATAAGACTGCGCTGATTTGTATTACTTTGGTCCAAAATTAACATTATTTGTGTAACAATCTGGATAGATCTGTATACTATTGTCCAAAATTCTCTGAATTCAGTGCAACAAATAAGGCAGATTTGTATACTTTGGTTCAAACTTCTCTGAGTTCAGCATTCAGATAAAGTATTACTATACCAAACTTCTAGGTATTCTTAGGACTTGAATGGTACTGAGAATTTTATATTCGTTAAGTCGGTACTGCGTATCAATGGTCGATCAATCATCATGACTTTGGAATAAAGTAAAACATCTACCTATCTCCTATGTACCATATAGAGGTAAAAGGTTTTAACGTTCAAGCACCTATCTAGTAAGGATTTATAAGAACTATCAATCCACTTTCAATATTTCTTTTGGACTTCGCATTTAAAATTGAATTAGATATTGGATTAATTATATCCTGATTGTCCTGGAAGGATAATTAATGGACTTATCCGATGTAAAAACAAAGCTTTGTATAACAGCTATAATATGCATTATTTTATTTTTTAAAGAGGGACTGGTAACTGGTGTCTTTAAATTGAGAAGAGTGGCGGGAATGGGGGCAAGGCCTTTGCCCAACAATGGGATGACACAGGCTAACAGCAACAGTATTATTTTTAAACTTAGTTTATGAATTGAAACTACGTTTACGGATACACTTCGCTTTTATTTTACACTAGCAGCGCCCCGCGGTTTTACCCGCGTTGTGCCCGTTCCCGTGGGAATTTCGGGATTTTTTTTTACATAAAAACCTTCCTCTTGAATCACTCTACCTATTACAAAAAACCGCATCAAAATCCGTTGCGTAATTTTAAAGATTTAAGCATACAGACAAACAGACGACAAACAGACGCGACTTTGTTTTATACTATGTAATGATTTTTATCTGACGTTTCGGCCCCTTTACAGGAACCGTGGTCACAGAAGTCTTCTGTGACTATGAATGAAATAAAAGCGAGGTGTATCCGTAAACGAAGTTTAAATTCAAAATGAGTAGTGTTCGCTTAAACTTAGCATTCATAGTTTACTAGCTGTGCCCCGCGATGTCACCCGCAGCGCACCCGTTCCCGTGGCAATTTATGGCACTTATTATACTATTCCTGACCAAGATTAATAAAATAATAAAAGAATCATTAAAATCGATCCAACCGTTGTCGAGTTATAAATTGTGTAACTAACACAACTCTTTTATATTATATAGATTTTCGTTTTAAATTGAGCTAGGTTGTCTGTGTATCTGAGCTTTACTCCTCAAGTCTAGGTTTTGTAGTTTATTGACATATTTGGGTCGGTGAGTTTCTCTAGTGTAATATTTAATTACATACAAGTATTTACAGTTTAGCGCTTTTGCTTAAATTAGTAAACTGGTTATTTGGAGGCATTGGTGCATTTCTGATGTTACCTAACTTTACCATAGTATTTAGAGCGTAAAAAGGCTTAAGCAGCAATAAAATTCGTCACAGACATTGCCACTCATTTGTTTCTTTAAAATTCATATACTTAGTTAAGTTTTACAAGATTAACTACGGACTGTATTTTTTAAGATTATACTAAACATGGCATTTAAACTTTACTCTTAAGCCCGTACTCAGAGACATTAAATGCATCATTAGTATTGATTTAATGAGTGAATTTAACATGTAAAAAATGTCAATTAGCTAAGTGTCTATTTAATGAACGTCCCTGAGTGCAGCAGTTGAAGTCGTATTTGCTCCTAAAAGTAAGTACGTATCTAAGTTAGTGGTCTAACCGGGTGTCGGAGTTTTTAGACCGCCCTAAGGTTTTCAAAATGGTTTAACGATAATCCATAGACTCTTTTAGAGATACCAAAGACTAATATGAATTTAGTGGTATCTTTCTAGAAATTATAAATGAAAGTGGTCTTGGCAACCGGTTACAAAGCATTCAGTGACGGTTGCGAACAGCTACTAACTACTTAATAGATACTACATTACAAACAGGGATATTGATTACATCCGTGTCTGTGTAAATGATAAATTAACTATAGATGTCGAGTGCGTAGATGTAACTAGCGGCGCCCCGCGGTTGTGCCCGTTCCCGTAGGAATTTCGGGATAAAACATAACCTATAACCTTCCTTTTGAATGAGGCTATACAATACAAAAACAATTATTCGAATCGGACCGGTAGTTCCTGAGATTAGCGCGTTCAAACAAACAAACAAACAAAACAAAAAATCAACCTTTATATATTTTTTTGGATTGCCACAAAATGTGGACCAGTTAAATGTCGTCAATTTTCCAGCCGAAGACGATTGCTTCTGAAGAGGAAAAAGGTTTACAGATAGGGTAAGAATGAAATAAAATTTTAAACCTTTTTCCCCTTCAGGAGCAAATTTCTTCGGCTGGAAAATTGACGACATTTAACCACATTTTGTGCCAATCCAAAAAAAAATTAGATTTATAGTAAAGCAAAGGTATTGTTTTCTTCTTTAACCTAGTGTTTAGTTAAGATTTTTAGAAGAAACGAATTAATCTATACCATGACCAATTCAAAATGAGTAGTGTTCGCTTAAACTTAGCATTCATAGTTTACTAGTGCTGTGAGTCAATATTTAGGGTGAAATACACAAACATTCTTAAGTTTATTCAGCGGCTAAATATGTTTAAAAAACAAAAGTTGTTTATTTGAATTGGTACTTTATGTAGCACCAAATAGGACACTATTTAAAACGAACGTCATTTGTTTTTTAAACAAATTTAGCCGCTAAATAAACTTAAGAATGTTTGTGCAATTCACCCTTAATCAGTTAAACCTATTTTTAATAATGACTGATTATTATAAACTATCAAAAGCTTTCACTGCATCCCAATATTGAAATAAACAAACACTGTACGATTAGAATAAAGAAAGCGAGCAATAAGGTCAGAAAATGACACAGTTTGAAAATGTTAACTTCAAATTGGGGTCAATACCATCATACATATGTTGCAACACTGGTAGTATCACTACATAGTATAAAATAAAGTCGTCTCTGTTTCGTGTCTGTTTGTCTGTATGCTTAAATCTTTAAAATTACGCAACGGATTTTGATGCGGTTTTTTGTAATAGGTAGAGTGATTCAAGAGGAAGGTTTTTATGTAAAAAAAATCCCGAAATTCCCACGGGAACGGGCACAACGCGGGTAAAACCGCGGGGCGCTGCTAGTAAGAAAATATGGTAGAAAACTTTCAAACTAGAAATAAAGAAAATATTATTCTAAGATGACAGTTAAAGTTAACATAATCAGTACCTAACCTACTTACAAATGGTATTTAATTATTACCACCAACCCTGATTAGGCAAGTGTGGTGATTAAGTCGCTGTACTGGTATCTTCAGTGAGATGAGAGGCCTTTGCCCAGCAGTAGAACATTACAGGCTAATACTTTGTTTTTTTTTTAAAATTATTACTAGCGCCCCGCGATTTGACCCACGTTGTGCCCGTTCCCGTGGGAATTTGGGGAATTTTTAAAGATCTAAGCATACATAGGAACAGGCAGCGGAAAGCGAATTTGTTTTATACTATGAAGAAAATAGGCATCTGGGAAACCGTGGTGATAGCGCCTAAGGGCTCTTTCCAATGAAATGTGCATTTTGTATGAAAACAAAAGAACATCCGTGAGCCCACGATTGCGTACTACTGAGGCATGCAGCCGGAAGACCAGGAACACTTAAATAGGGAATTTCGCCGTTTTTTTCAATATTATTTCTATTAACTCATCTTTTTATCACGTGTTAGCGACTAAAATCCATTTTTTTATATCGCTATTATTTCCAGAGTTACAGGCGGTCAAAGTTGCTGATTAGACAGAGACAGCACTACTAGTTCTGCGACGTCACAAAGCATGTAGCGCCATAGACGTCGCATACAAAAAATCGTTTTGCAAGAGAGGGACAGGAGAGAATCTTTCAGAGCTTATAATTTCTTTATTTTTTAATCGATTTTGATTTTGATTTCAGTTTTGATCGTAATGTTAGTTATTTTACTAAATTCTTCTGCCAAATTGTAAACTTTTATTATCAGCGAAATACCCTATTGAAAGAGGCCTCCTGCAGTAAAAAGCATAAAAGATCTTTGCCCAGCAGTGCGACATTACTGGCTAGGGCCTTATTCATAAACGCTTAGTAACAGCATTTCAGCTTCCGGATGTTTTGTCCTTTTCCGACATACGCTATATTTTCCAAAGAGCAAAAGAGACAAAACACTTTATAAGTGTTTTCGTTTAAACAGCGTTTATGAATAAGGCGGTAAGACTTTAATTTTAATTATTACCTAAGTACTGTCTAGTTTTTAGTCTATTATTTTTCAAGAATGAGAATATAGCTACCATCAAATAAAGAAAAACCTTAGTTGTGTAGCTAAGTTGAGAGAAAAGTATAATAAAATATAAATCCTACTAATATTATAAATGCGAAAGTTTGTGAGGATGGATGTATGTATGGATGGATGTATGGATGTATGTTTGTTGCTCTTTCACGCAAAAACTACAGTACGGATTTGGATGAAACTTTACAGTAATGTAGGTTAAACATCAGAATTAAACATGGGATACATTTTATCCCGAAATTCCCGCGGAAACCAATACAACGCGGGTAACACCGCGGGGCGCGGCTAGTATAGTATAATACTAGTAGCGCCCCGCAGTTTTGCCCGCTTTGTGCCTGTTCCCGTGGGAATTTCGGGATGAGAAATACTTCCCGTTGAATGTGGCTATTTATTACAAAAAGAATTATTCAAATCAGACTGGTAATTCCCGAGATTAGCTCAAACATACAAACAAACAAACTTACAAATTATACCTCTTTATAATATTAGTATAGAAGTATAGATAATTACATAATGTATAAATATTATATCTTTACTGTGGGATAGCCCTAGCGTGTACCATTTACCGAATCATATCAACAAAGTTGTTGACCTAATTGACAATCTAAATAGGTGTATTATAAATAGATCTTTTTACTTTAAATCTACGCTGATAAAGTAAGCAAGTATACGAGTATAACGAAAAGTTAGGCATTTTTGCCCTAAAAATAACTCTTTACTTAAGCAGTTAGGGAGAGGAAAATAAAATAAAAAGTAAGATCTTAAAATAAAATGTTTTGAAACAATGTAACAAGGAAAATAATTACGTAAAACAATCCCTCTAGGCTGGGGATCAAGTACGGAACATTTTCCTTTAATAAAAATCGATAATATATTATTTAGAACTTTACGGAAACGAGCACACTGTGGGTAAAACCGCGGGGCGCTGCTAGTTAAATTAATAAAACATTTGACTACTATTATTATTACATTTTACTCAATAGAGTGTTGGTTTCCATTCTTTTAACTTCATTTAACTTGCTGTTTTAGCTTTGATTGATATAGTTAGTTAAGAAATAAAAGGTTGAAAATATAATTGATAAGTAGTTAGGTGTTTTAATATTTAGTGACTTAACAACATTGTTGTACACACACACACACATATATTTTCAATTACCTACATTTCAAGAACCATTATCAACACAGTTTTGGACGTCTTTCTGTATTATAAAATTGACAATCTATTAACAAATTTGCCAGACAATCTTAAGGATTGTCTGAGCAATACAAATGTAATTGTTAATTTTCTGAAACTCATCAACTTATATCATCTCATTTAATCATTCGTTAGTTCATATTGGTTGTCGGTCGCTGATGACCAAGTTGTTAAAGCGACCTTAAATAAATAAATTAAAAAAAAAAACAGTTTTGGACGATTTCATCGATTGAATAAAAAATAGTTGTTCTTATTTTTATTCTTACTTTTTTGGTTCTATGTGAATTTATTTCTAATTCTGATTGATAAACAAATCTCTTAAAATTTATATCAAATGAAATGTTCCATTAAAACGTAAAAATCATAAATAGACTCAGTTATTAATTTTTAGCATCAGAAGTTAATGAGATCTAGACAAGGTTTCTAAAATAAAAAACAGTTAATAAATTATTCACATAAAATCTAAATAAAGCCCAAACTAAAAAAAAAAACTTACTTTTAGGGCTAAAGATAATGCAACAGTGGATTCCCAGTACCATTCCTAGAGTCGGTAGTCTTTTATTAAAAACAAATTAGCCTGTAATATCGGACTGGTGGTCAAAGGCCTGTCATCTTACCAAAGATCAGTACAGTATGGAGGATAAGGCATAATCACCATGCTTTCCTAAAAATATGCATAAACCATGTTTCCTACACATGGTATTGTCAGCAATAATAGTAAATACAGTTTTGATGACCTCAATACAGGCATTGCTTAATCAGGCCAATAATGTCAAAACAAATTGTAATGTAATTAATTACTTTAGTTACATTATAAATTATTATTAAAGATTATAAATTCTTGCGTCTTAAATTAGATTATAGATTATAAAGTCTTGCTGTAAATTCTTACAGAAAGTCTATATTCATAGGAACATGCTACATGAAGTATTGTTCACTCCATGGTATTATTTTGTGGTGTTTATTGCATAAGTAGTTACTGGATTTGGATATTTTGGAATACTGTCATGTGTGTGAAGTGTGAACTTGGTAATACAATTACATACATCTACCATAGATACTGATCAATATAATAAAGTCAGAGAGCTTGATTTTTTGCTTTTGTGAACAAACTAATCTCAGAAACTACTAGTACCACTCAATCAATTACTTTTGCAATTATTGGATAGCTAACATATAAGAGGAAGGTTATTATTTATCCCAAAATTCCCATGGGAACAGATACAACTGCAGATAAAACCGGTGGCCCTACTGAATATTTTTTTTCTGAACTGGCCAGTATAAGTGATTGGTGTGTGAATGTATACTTATTTTTTAAGACTTACCTCATAAACATTTGGATGCCAGACTTTTGTTAGAAACCTAATTGTTGGTGGCGAATACGGGTAGTCTGGGGGAAATTTCATATGTGCCTGAAAAGAAAGGAATTATCAATAAGTGGTGTGAAATGAGCCTACAAATAAAACATTGCAAAGTTTTCAATAAAGATATATAAGTAAGTTTGTGGTCAACCCCGGTATTGGAGATTACAGTCCACCTAAAGGCCTCCGACTTGGTCTGATAATGGACACAACAGGGACCGATAAGAATGGTAAAATAACATGTCATTTACATCCAACGGCCTCCGTGGTCTTGTGGTTTGAGAGCCCGGCTCACGACCCGGAGGTTCCGGGTTCGATTCCCCGTGGGGATATCTCACAAAAATCTCTTTGTGAGACTTTCCTCAGTTTGGTTAGGGCATTGCAGGCTGAATCACCTGATTGCTCGAAAAGTAAGATGATTCCGTGCTTCGGAGGGCACGTTAAGACGTTGGTCCCGGTTACTTTCTACAGATAGTAGTTGTTACTTGAGCCATGTCAGAGGCCTTTGGCGGCTCAATAACTCTGACACCAGGATTGGTCAGGTTGGCCATCCACTCGATGAAGAAGAAGAAGATTTACATCCAGGTTGGCCGTAATCCAGCTCTGCCCCAAGTTATGTTATGAGCAGCACAGCCAGAGTCAAATACAACACTATTTAACCTATTTTATTTATCATTCATCATATTGTACAAGGGAGAGTTTATAAACCTCTGTTTTTATCAACTTTGTTTTGTAAGGCTGGGAATATACAAATTTAAGTAAAATCATTGCAGGGTTATAGGTCATTATTTCACTACATTCATAGTACTTAAGTTAAAAAATATTTTGTTTTCCAAAATAAAGTATTGTTTATTATCAGTTATATATCACTATTTAAATTATCAGTATCACACAAAATACACCTACTACCAATAAACAAAAATAAGTTCAAAAGCAATACCAATCTGATGAATGTTGTATTGTGGTGCAAAGTAGCGGGTAAATTTTATTTTTTTAACAACCTAATATTTTCAGATACTGGCATCTTATAACTTCAAGACAACCAACAAAGATACCACAGCAATAGCATAATGTGTCATCAAAACGTAAATTTCTTACAAATATGCAACCAAGAGAAGGTATTTTAGGTCATTGCTATTAATGAGGGTACCCACCATCATAAAATAGTTATATTTCGATATAAAGGTTAGAAAACGTTCAAAGGAATTACAGGTTAATCTAAACCTGAGATACCTGATTTACTTCTCAGTGATGTTGGTTTAGTTAGGTATAACCTTCATCAACAGAGATCCATATTTCTCTCAACGATTAGTGATGGATGATGGATGATAATTCAATAAGCTTACCTTGAAGTATCCACCCTGGTATAGCGTGTCCGGTGGCCCGAAGATAGCCACTTCCCACTCAAACAAATTGTCTTCTCCCAGCAACTTGACTCTGAATCCCTCCACTGGCTCCTCCTGCAGACTCTTGTACTCAAGGCCCAGTGCCCTCAGAGCAGAACTCGTCGGTACCGTGTTAGACATTTTCAATTTGTTAAAAAACCACTATCTAAAATATTCTACTGACATAACACTACGATAATCTTCTTTTGCTCCACGTATTCACGAGGCATTTCAATCCGATTCACAATAACAACGAACAATGTTTTTTGGTAAACATAGCCACGAATGTAGTAACAGTTTCACGATTCACACGCTTCGAAAGTCTATACTGGAATAGATGCACAGCAATAAACTATGAAAAGTGGAAAAAGAACAGTCCAGACCACACGGCGAGTTGTACAACAATGAGAAAGCTAGCAGAGCAACACCAAACAATCGCAATTCCAAGGAAAACGGCTGCGTGGTACAGCTGCTGAGTTCTGCTTGCCAGTGCCTGAGTTGCCCGACCGAATATTGTAGAACAGCTGTTATTTTATTTCCGTGCTTGATTGCGCAGCCTGCCTTGACGCATACGGCCATTTATTGACTTTTAGGACTGGTGCCGCCATCTATCTCAAATGTAAACAAATATTTTTTAAATTGTTCTTAAGAATCTTAATTTTTTAATTTCTTACTAGATGGCGCTATAATAAGTGATGTTATTTATAGTACATGCTAAGAGATGTCGCTAGTAGTTCTTAAATCACATAGTTTACTCAACTGTGCAAAAATGCATTCAAGCTTTTGTTTGCCTGCAGAATAAGACAAAATATAGTATTAACGTTGTCATCTGTTCCTCGACATACCGTGCTTATAAAATTCTATGCTTGTAGGTAGCCTCATTCTCCAACGATTACATTTCTCAATTCTCTTACCCGACCAGCATAAATGAAAGTAATGTGTGTTACTTTTCCTTGTGCTTAGACATTTATTTACAGTTTACAATAAATAACTGCACATTATAATTAACGATGAGGTAGTAAATTATAGTTTAAAATATGTCATAAGTAACGGTGTAACGTTTGATTAAAGAGCTAGAATCCGCAGACAATCGGTCGTGGGCGCCTGATTCAATGGTCCTCGCCCACTGTCACCTTGTATAGGTAAAGTGAACTGCCCACGCCGGCAGTACAGTAATGCCTTTTGGCCATCAATATTCGACAATATCCATTCATGGCTGTTTAAAAAGGAAATGCAGTAACCGCGAAATGTTTTACCTACACAATTTAATAATTTGGGTGGGTGCAGTTTATTAACCAATTCGTATGACATGAATGAGAATTATAATGCAGGTTTTTAATTGGATATAAACTTTTCCTCTATGAATAATGCTTGCTTCATAGGGTTGATAATACTTGAGAGACTTTGCTACATTACTTATTTATTTATTTAATTGTTACATCAGCGGCGTTTACACATTAACATTGACAGTTTAGAAGATAGCAAGTATTCTAATACGGTGTGCAACACCAATTATGGATGTACTCAGCATTCACGTACCTAGAGTATCTACTGTTAATGTTTTTTAGAATCAGTCAGTATTGGCAAGTCTAAGAGCAAGAAATACGAAGATCTTTTCTTAGGAACCATGTCATCCATTGAGGAAAATGCATAAGTACTTAATTGTTATATAAAAAAAAATCTAAAATATATTTATAAATAAATCTACATTTTTAACAAAACACCTTTCGTTTTTGCCAATACATTCATTGATATCAAAATCTGCCCAAAAACTTTTAACAATAATAAACATTTCAATCTGCAAGTCTAGAATCGAATTCGTCCCACCCAAGCAACGTTAAATACGTTCTGCCACTAAACCATCAATGTCCCGTACCCTAATGACAAAGAAATTGGAACGAAAGGTTATTATTTACCCCACAAGGCCATGAGAACCAATGGATGTCACTAGTCGCGAAGAAATGGTCACTATAATGCCATTTACAGTCAGTGTTGTTTATCATAAAGATATGTTCATTTTAATAAACATTTGCTTCGGTTAAATGGTAAGTAATAAGTTAAAAAATATGAAGCATTTTCTTCTAGTTTCCAAGATGTGACCGGTAAGGTATAATTTTGTACATTGAGCACTATTTTTTGACATTTAATTCGTGTTTGACAGCTTTAGTTGATTGGCCGTAACTTTCTTATAATGTGACCAAGTATCGATCGCGTTTGACATTTAACTTGGATAGTTTGTGGAGTAGGTACCTCCCCTGGTCACAGTATAACTATCCCTGGTAGTTAGGATAATATTTTATTAAGTCACAATTATGTATCCACCTACCTACCTATGTATACTAATCGACCTACCTAATTTGACAGGTAGCTACAGCCATTTTCCTATATTCTTATAGTATAGATGGTAGAGTTACTTTATCACCCATTAAAGCTAGAAGCACAGCACATAACAGTAGATTAACTTGCATTGTAACTTTTGTAACTAGTTATAACTTTTGTTTTAAGTTTATTTAATATCAGACTTTTATGACAGCACTAGGTTTTTAATAGATACTAACGTAATATAATGACATTCATAACTGGCCTGTGAATAAAAGATGTTTCTAAAAATTTATTTTAAAATCTGTATTGTGCTATAAGTGTAGCTTTTTTGAGCGAGATGTCTTTGCTCTACACTAGGCTTAGATATCTTAAAGCACTGTAACATATGACAGACTAGTCGCGCCCCGCGGTTTCCCGCGTTGTACCCGTTCCCGTCGGATTTTCGGGATAAAATGTATCCCATGTGTTATTCTGATGTATATTAACCTATATTGCTGTTTATAAGTTTGATCCAAATCCATTCAGTAGCTTTGCGTGAAAGAGTAACAAAAATACATACTTACATACATCCATCCTCACAAACCTTCGCATTTATAGGATAGGATGAATTCGCTTTTTACCCGACTGCGGCATTTTTAATCTTTCCGTTTTTGTCCTATTATAATAAATCCACCCTCACTATAAAGTGAGATCACGATAACAGATCCATCATGAGGGCATCTCCCATGAGTGAGAGATACCCTGGATGGATTTGAGAAGAACGGTCAGAAGAAAGGGTTTTGCCCAGTAGTGGGACGTGCAGGCTAATACTTTACAACTTTTAATTTTATTTGAAACTACCCCTTAGATGATACAGTGGATTTCCAGTAGTGCGTTACTCTATCTTAGTTTACTCTAAAGAGGAAAAATCAATGAATAAAATGTACCTACTTATCGAATATCGATTGTAGGCACGTACCTACCTTACATAAAGGTGTACAAAAAATCTAGGTCATATGCGCTGCAGTGCGTTGCAGGGTTTGGCTCAAGTCATGGCAAGACTGGTCGAACTCGCTTCATTCTGGTACAGGACCTTAAGTGGATGCTAATTAGTGTCTTACTGTTAGCCTACGCATTGTCACTTACTCATGTCTTGTTTGAGTTAAACTAGCGATTTTATTCTATCTACCGATAAACTACCAATAGAATATTTTTCGTATGAAAATCTATACGAAAAATATTTGATCGGTTTATTTATATATGATTTTTAATATTATATCGAAGTTCTAAGTACGTATATCTATGAAGGTTGTCCTTGTATTTTCACTGACGAGGAATGCCTAATATCTGAAGGTATAAAATGAGCTTAAACCTAGAAAAAGAAAGCACATTAAAGTTGGTACAGGTTACGTCAACGAAAATAACTCACTTAATTCAAGTAACTTAATTTGTCTCATTAATAATGATTCTAAATATCATACGAAATATCGATTAGAGTTGTTGTTTTGTTAAATTCCGTACCAGCTGACACATTGTATACATAGATAAAGCTTGTGTAACATTAACGTAAGGTCAGCGAATCTATTACAGTAAGCCACAAACTAAGGACAAGTCTACAGTTGTTCTAAGAAAATTAACCATTTCTATAAAAGTTGATCATGATTCGTATAACTCAACAAACAATATTATTCATGATTTTTAAAAGTCGACGATGACTACATTTCAGCATCAAGTAAGGTTAACTTTAATCCATTTTTGGTATGAGTCCAACGCGAGATGTGAGCGCTTACGTGTCTTGAAGGTTGGTGGGCGACAGGCGGGGGGCGCCGCCGCCGGCTTGCGCGACGCATGCGCCGGCGCACCGCCGCGCCGCTACAGAATCCGCGAGGCAGTCGCGACCGGCGCGCGCGCACAACGCGACAACGACACGAAACGACTCTCGCGATATAATTTATCTCTGTTACATGGCATTTGTTTGACTTTGTTATTGTGATTTTATTTAAGCATATTTAATCTTTAGTTTAAGAAATACGAATCTCCTATTATTTTATTGTTAAAGTAAAAATTAAAAAAAAGTGGGACCAAAATGACGATAAAAAATAAAAAGACTAAGCAACAATCAAAATCTTCCGAAGTGCAATCATCGAGTGCTTCGACCAGTGTTCAGAAGACGAGCACGAGCTCCTCGGTGCAGTCTAGCTCCAACACTTTGCAGAAGGTGTCTTCTGGGAAGAAGGTGCGCTACATCGAGGTGAAGGTAGAGGACGACGACCCGCTGATGATCACCGACGTGAGCTCGGAGCACGACCACGCATCCGTCAGCGGCTCCACCGTCTCGGAGCTCTACAACAGCCACCCGCACTACATCATCACGGAGGCGCCCTCCACGCTGGACCTCTCGCGCTCCACGCAGGAGCACCACGTCAGTGACATGGCGCAGTCCAACACGGGCGAGTTCATCTCCAGCTCGGCGATGCAGGAGTCGTCCTCCCACCAGCAGAGCTCCACCAGCCAAACATTCCAGACCTCCTCCAGCTCGATTCAACATTCCGGCTCAAGCCACAGTCAGTCGCTTGACAAAACGACCGACTCTACCACGGCTAACCAAACCCTAAACACAGGGTTCATTGATAACTCCATTGGCAATCAATCGTCCAACTCTAACACAAGTTATACTTCGAAGTCGCGTAATGCTAACGCTTCTAACAACTTTTTGCAATCAGAAAGGGAAAATTTAGTGTCACAGACACAGAAAGGACATGCTTCGAATTCTAGAGATGCAAAGAATGTTAATCAACGCGAGAATGTAAGTTACCGAAACTCACCACAACCTACTAATAGGAACCAGACTGTGAAATCTGATAATTCAAACTTTCATGGTGGTGAAGGAAGTTTAGACAAAAATGTCAAGACTAAGGAGTACTCGAGCACCTCTCAGTCTAGCGAGAGTAAGAGCAGCAGCGCCATGAAGTCATCATCATCTTCATACGTTGTTGAGATTGTAGACGGAAAAGAAAGAATCATTGACAGTTCCAAAAGAGAGTGGGGAGACGCGAAAGAACAGTCTACGAAAGAAGACTATGCCAGTGTTAGTGGAACTGATATCAAACCTCAATCAGTATACAGCGTACAAAACCGTGACATGCAATCTAACTTCGACACAGGGAAGGAGGGCCAAGCTCCTACCAGCCAAATGACATTAAAACAAGACTCGAAATTTGTGAAAGATGGCACTGAAGTGACCAAACACGCTAGTATTGTCTCTGAAAAAGATAATTCTAAACATCAACAGTACATACAAGATCAGCTGACGACACAAGATCAAGGATCGTCTCATATTACCTCTGACAAGTACATCTCTGATACAAGCAATATTCAGAACAAAAACACAGTAGAAAACACAACAACAAGTCGTGAAACTACCAATGACCAGAGGCATAACGTGACTACAAATGAATCTACGGATAATGTTACCAGTCAACATCAACAACTTGTCAACAGGCAAGATAGAAGACGCAATCAAAACCATACCGATGCATCAAACTTTTACGGTTATGACAAGACTATCCAAAATGAACTCAGGAAAGTAGGAGACATTCTACAAGTTCAAAACATTGATAACATTGATTACTCAACTAAGATAATGAAGAGTAACACTAGCAGCGCTCAACAAGCTTCTACGTCATCGTACCGAGTTGAAATAGTTGACGGCAAAGAAAGAATCGTGGACAGTACTCACAGGGAGTGGGGTGACAGCAAAGAATACTCTACCAATGAAAAGAGTCACAAGGTCAGTGGCACTGGCATTGAACCTCACCACGAATACAGTAGACACATCTTAGATAAAGAATCTCATTACGATACTGGTAAAGACGGTGTGCCATCAAGTTCTACTCTTGTTACTGAGGAATCAGCTTTGTACAAGGACGGTAAAGAAATAGCTGCAACTAGCAACACCTACGTTGGAGGTTTTACTAAACCGAGACCTATCACAGAACACAGCCCTGATAAGGATGATGTGCATAACAGGCGCGTCCAAGATAACAAGACTTCATCAGACACCAACCACCAATCTACCACTTACCAATCAACTTCTACTGACTCCCACTCCCAAACTAAAGACGTGACTGACATAAGTAAAACTACTGAACATTCCACCACTGAGAAAAACGTTAGTAAACAAACGAGTGATAAGCAAACTAAAGATACTCTTACTTCCTATGAAAGGAGCACTGGAACATGGAATGGAAAGTTTACTTACGAAACTGATGAAGGCAGGCCGAAACGCCCCAAAGAAATGTCTCCATTCGGTAGGCCAGAACAACCAAGACATCATCTGAAACGACAAGACACCCAAGAGAACATTATACTCTCTTCTCACGACATCAAAGATTTTACATCAATCAGTGACCTTCGTAAAATTATAGAATCATCTCAATACAAGAAAGATGTTAAGGTCAGCAACAAAAATATTGTGATCAACAGGAACATCGATGATCGTATTTTGAAAGAAATTATTGACACTGTAAAGAAATATCCTTTCAAGCGTATTGAGAAGGTTACTTTCGGGACAAAGATTAATGAAGATGTGAAGGATTTGTACGAAGGAGTCGATACTCAGGAAACGACTGTTATGTCTTCAACCACTGGAGGTGCTACTAGGAAATCATTTGCGGTAGAAAAGAATGTGAGCCAAGTGGAAGTTACGAGATACATTACGGAAAATGGGATTACAACGAAGATAACAACTTACGAAGATGCCAAGGAGGACGATAAGATAAAGACGGACGTTTACGTCGACAAGAGCTCGATTGACTTCAGAAACCAGGTGAGAGATCAGATTTTAATTATAAGACCTTTTTTACTAGCTACTTATTTCGCTTTTATAGGCACATTAATTAAAAATGTGTACGATTACTTTAGAACTTCGAGTTTGGTACAAGAATTCATGCCTCTAAAAGGACATTTAATATCATTTATTTCAAGGTCTTCCATAAATAAACTAAGTCTAGACTTGCACAAGTTTAGATTAAAACATTACACCGCACACGCTGTACAAACAAAGAGTGCATCTGTGTGAACTGTATATTGTGAATTATATTGCGACCCGACAAATTAGTGGCGTTTCATCGGCTCACTGAAATTCCGTAAAATCTGAGTGATATAAAAACTTTTGTTTGCCATATCGCAATTTCTGTTTTAGTTCGTAACTTAGCTTAACCTTAAAAGTCAGTCTTGATTCTTGATACTTGTAGATCCATGAATTTATTACCATTTCTCTGCCACGCTACCACCTCCCGCTAAATTCAAGTAAGCTAATCATTCTTCCTATTCTCCTAGCGCGATGTCCAAACGACGAAAGACGTCAAAGAGTCCTACGACGTGGTGGACCGAGCCATCACTGACACCAAGGAGGTAGTCAGCACCGTTTACGACGAGACCATCATTGATGATAGGAAAACGGTGCGAGACGACCGGACTACTGTTGAGGAGACGGTCTACATCGACGAGAGGCCCAGGCAAGGGCCTAGGAAACCTGAGAAGACAGCTCCAAAGGAACAGTGCATCTGCGAGATTTGCACCTGTGGGTGAGTACCGTTTTATGACATTTTTGTTCCGTGATAAGACACGACACGATAAGGATGATTTAGGTTGAATAATGCGGGCAAGTTTGTAATTATTTTAAATATGCCTTACATTTTTGGAAATTGTATTACTTAAAAAATCTAATCACAATTTCATACCATGTATTTTTTTATTAAACAAAATTGCGTCACGTTACATTGCTTTAACCAACTTTAAAATAGGCGTAGGTTGTAAATCTACGCAATGATATAATTCTAATAAAATATACATTTTATTCGGTACTTATTAGTACATTTAAAGGTAAACACAGACATTATGTAACGTTTTTAAGGTAGCGGCGAATATAGTTAACATTGCTCACATGTGCGGGTCAAATAGTGTTTCTATTGTGTAACACCATTCATACATTAAATTGATTGTATTGTACGAATGAACGCAGTTAGGTCGTTATTTCGATGCGAGAATTAAGTACATACAATTAAACCGACTTCTAAACGAGATGATTACGAAAACAGCTTTTTAAAACAATATCGAAATAGTTGAAATTGTTTTTGTTGTGAATGTTGCCACTATTAATGTTTCTTTATATCTCGTTTATTGATTCCAATTCGTTTTGGCGTAATATTAATGTTTTAGTAAGTTGCTGCTATGATGCCTATGCATGACGTATTTATTTAATTTGTAAGCGGTGAGTTAGAAGGCAAATACTTTAGTCACGTTTATTTCTTTAAATCAGAGATTTAAATATAATTTGCATCATCTTTAGGTAAACTGTCTGCATACTTATTGGCTTTTCGTCGTAATTTTACAATATTTTAAATGTTGCTGATTTAAAAAATTATCCAAAAACAACCGCATACTTTTTCTTCTGACAATTTTTTTTTATAACCATTTTTTATAACCATTTACTTCATTTCAACAACAATAGAATTTCACACTATGTAGGTTCTTACTTACCATGGAGTTGGGATCTCTACATATTACCTGATTATTAAAACTTACCTATTACATTATATTGTTTTTCGTGATTACTTTGTATTTTACCGAATATAACTATCGTTGATTAAGCAAGATAACTGCAAGGAGTGTCACATTGGATTCTTATCTCGCTATATTTGTGTTCAAGAGATAAGATTTCTTTCAGGATTATATTTTATGGATCAAATAATATTTAGGTGACATAAATACTGTAATTATCTACTGATAATTATTTTTATGTCCAAAGGATAGATAGGTTATTTGCAGTTGTTTGTCAAGTTTTATAGAAGAGTTTAGCAGATTATATGCTGCATGCATCTATATCATACATTTGTAAATAGGACTATCATCGCCACGCGGTTTTACCGTTGTGCCCGTCTTGGAAATTTCGGGATAAAAAAGCCTATAAACCTTCCCGTTGAATTTAGCTATCTATTACAAAGAGAATTATTAAAATAGGATTGGTATTTTCTGAGATTAACAAATCAAACAGTTCAGTTTTTATATTAGTATAGAGTATAGTATACACATATTAATCACGTTGCCTTTTATTGTTAACTAGCAGCGCCCCGCGATTTTACCCGCGTTGTGCCCGTTCCCGTGGGAATTTCGGGATTTTTTTTACATAAAAACCTTCCTCTTGAATCACTCTACCTATTACAAAAAACCGCATCAAAATCCGTTGCGTAGTTTTAAAGATTTAAGCATACAGACAAACAGACACAAACAGACACGAAACAGACACTTTATTTTATACTATGTAGTGATATACCCAACAGTCTTAAAAGGAGTATAATGTATTTCCTAACAGTTTCTGTAATAACATTAGAAAGTCTAAAGCTTATACTTGACGCAGGCTCTCTGAGTACGAATTACTTAATTCAGTTTATGTACAGTTCATGTATTTATTTATATTAAGGTATTGTTCGTTTGTACGTGTACAGATTTATTATAGAAAGAATTGATCCAAAGTTTGTTATTTTGCAACACCTGTGTGACATATTACCTACTAGGAATTTGATTTCAAATTGCCTTTGAAGTGAATCTTTTAAATGTAACTGTCTGATAAATAATAGTTAACGTAAACTAAAGCTAAGCTTTTACTTTTTGTTAATTAAACTCGATATCTCAAAATTCAATTTAACAACCGTTTAGGAATTGACTAATTGAAACCTGCACATTACTTTCGACAATATTGCATAAACTTTAGTAAATAAAAAAACCGGAAAAGTATATTTATTTATCACAAAAAAAATTACCTGGCTACGTCCTATACTTAGAAAGGTAGTGACCATTTTCTTCCTAAACTAAATGGTATTTTTTTTCCCTAAAGTAAATGGTACTTTTTTCCTAAATAACTTAGTGGTTACTGGTCAGTCAACTCTATTTTTATGAACGTCAAACTCATCATAACGGTGATGACCTAAGCTCCTAATGCGATAAATTATCACCATCAAACATAACAGTGTACAACAACGTAACGTAAAACTAATGTTTAAAACAATTAACATTCTTATTTACCTTCTCATTGTTGACTCGAATATTTGAATAAGTGTTGGCAAAGTGCCGATTTCTCGGGAATTAATACCTTCAGTGCTGTTGGCAGTCAACCACTTTTAGGCGAATATCGCATGACAATTTTTTATTATTATTTATTTATTATTTCTCCTTCAAAATTCTTGTAATAAACAAGTCCTTTTTGTTTTAACTATATTGTCCCACTGCTGGGCAAAGGTCTCCCCTAAACAAACAGTCAAGTCAAGTCCTTCTACAGAGTAATTCAACTCCATTCATACCTAATCCCTTTTTCCTTAAGGAAACACCATTTTCTTATAGGTAGAAAGAAGGATTTGTCTTTATTTGGAAATTGAAAAAATATCTCAGCGTGCAAGCGATTTTCACTTATAAGTAGTTCTCTGAAAACTTCTTTAATAGTACCATACATACAATATAATTATAATATGAAGTTACTTTATGAGGTAAACGTACAACTAATTCTATATAGGTATACTTTGTAAGTGTATGAATGGATGTATATGTTGGCAAATACTTTACATTTCAATGTCATAGCCAATGACTAACGAGGCAATATTAGAAGATAGGGATTGATTGTAAATAAGTGGATGCATTGAATATAGTAAACATTTTGAATAACGAGGTCATTAAAGTTTTGTACGTAGTTGACTTTGCACAAATTTGTGACTATTCCAGGCCATAATCTATATGTACGTGCCTAGAGCGAAATTACTTCACATTTTGGTCATAAAATAGATACTTACATTCATTTCCTTATAAGAAAACGACAGACTATTTCAATGGACAAAATTACCAGTTTAGGCTAGATTAAGATTCATTACAGACTACATTAGAAAGGTCTCTTTAACTAAAACACTGATTTTGCATTTTGTCTCCTTTTGTTTCTCTTTTTTCTGTCTCTTTTTTGCGTTTTGTCTCTTTTGCTCCTTGGATAATAGCGTATGTCGGAAAGGGACAAGCTATTTGATAGCAAAGTGCTTATGAATACGGCCCTAAAAATAGATAAAGAAATGTTAACGAAACCTGAATGTCCATTAACTTCATAAATAGTTTATGAACTTACTCACACAGTCCGTATACCGTCCTTTCATCTCGTACATAACTCTGCAATTCATTGTATATTAAGTAGGCATATTATGTACGAAAATAGATTCAAACAACATACCTTAACCCAACCGCAACCTACATTGAGTTCTAATAATCATTGATTAGAAAACTTGTCAAGTAAACGAATGAGATCATCACCTAATAAGGATATTTAATTGCTAACCAATTACAGTTGTATGGAGAAGAGATCTGAGTCAGGTTTATTTAGCAATACGTTTTGTATTGATTGCTTCATTTGAGCGTAGGAGGCTGCAGTCAAAGGCAATAGGAATTACTGATGAGTATTACTCATGTGGTATTGAGATTTTCTGTTCAATTAAGCTGTACAAGTAATTCTGCCATAGGAAAATATCACTCCAATTTTAACAGATTCATTTATTTATTTCGAGTAGGATAGTGGCCTACCCTAGTGTCGGAGATTTTAGGCCGCCTACGGCCTCTGACATAAAGAAAATCTACCGTTTAAATAAAAAAAAATTAGTTTCCCAACTATTCTGTACCTATTACTTATTCTTTTGTTTTCAATAAACAAATGCCAAAAAAGTATTCCAAAAAAATATTAAATGTAATTTTTAACAGCATGTGTAATACAACCTCTTTGTAGAAATTGTATGTGTCTAGTCACGAACAGCTGTGAAACAGCCTTCAGTTATATTATATTGCAATTGATAAAAACTATACCTACATAATACTACATATAACTGCAAAACTATGAAAGGTAGGTTTCATACACTTGTATACTTGACAAAATAGTATTTATTGTCACACTTCATCGAAAATAATTTTTACCCTATCTATAAAAAATCGCCTTATTTTAAATCTTTCCGAACCTCCTTATAAAAAGGAATCTACTTATAAGTAGGTACATAGTTTTAGGGCTCAGCTCAGACCTAAGTCTAGACGTGCTTCGGCCCAATAGGATATACTGTGGTTTAACGTTACTTATTATTTTATTATATATAGGTATACGTCTTCATACAATCACGAAGAATGAAAGGAGCACTTGACCTCTCTCTCGCAATGAGTTAAACAAGCGTTGATCGTTTTAAATTGAAACCCTGGATGTATTAAGCTCTCTTAAACAGTACCTAACAGTAACAGTAGATGAGTGATTTAAATTATCCACACGGAGAAAGCAGCTGTTATGTACAATCAACCAATGAATATGCTTCTTCTTAAATTTAAGAGCTAGGCTCTTGTCCAAAGAGTTCTTGCCATTTTTCTCTTTCTTCTGCTATCCTCTATCGCTGTGAATGAATGCATACCTTCATAAAACCTTACTATATTCAGACTTTAGTCTATATTATATTTTAATGTGACAAAGTATGTAACCTACCAAATTGCTAAACATGTGCTTCCTATACCTTAACTGTATTTACGTAAATTTTGACATACATTAATTGTTACATTACATTATACCGGGTGCCAACACTACACAATAAACATGACAGTTAACAAAAAAATAAAATATCAGCATCTAAAAATGCATATAGGTATATTTTCTTACCCAACACTCTAAAAAGCTAATTCAAATGTAACACCGATTACGTCACCTGCTATCGATTACGTCATCTTACAAACAGCTGACCACAAAAACATTGGAAGTACCACTCAGAACTGGCGCAGTCACGTTTTATATTTAAGAGATGGGACTCAGAATCATAGTTGTTGTTTTATTTTGAAGACAGCTAGTATCAGTTGACAGATGGATAGTGTGCTCGTTTCATCCCAGTCGATAGGTATCTAACTATCTATGTATATTATAGGACGGAATAGATGGATCAATCGTGTGGCGAATGTTAGTTTTGGTCCAGTATTAAGACACCATTTTGAGTGAATGTATTAAGTGAATGAATGAATGGTATTTCAAAGACTATAGTACTTAGTATGTATTGCCCATATGAATTAAAATCTATTACATTTAAATAAAGTTCGACTAATATGAATACTTCTTAAATTAGCTAGGTTATATATTTTATTTCTAGTAAAAGCTTACGGTTATGTAAATTTTAATCAGTCTCTTAACCAAATATTCACTAGTATTCGCTTCATTCCTTGAAATACAATAAAATACCATACAAAATCCTTTTAAACCCATAAAGACCAGTAGGAACTATCTACCAGATGGAAAGTGGTACAGGTCACGCCATGCGTGCTGGGTTCAATGTAATGTAAACAACGTGAATATAAAACTAGAGTAAAACGATACAATATTGAAACTGAAAATAAAACCTTTGAATTGTTACCGGTTTGATAGTTGAACATAAATTACTCAAGCTGGAGAAATGAGGTTTAAAGAGGTTTGAATACTCTAGCTGTGCGTTCATTGCATCGAAAGCCTTGAATGGAAGCTCTTTTGGTTGTTCACTCACCTATTTCGATTGGAAAATAGTTTGAAATCTAGAATGCCTCGTGTGGAAAAAAAAAATTCGAGATTCATACCCCATCACTTGCACAAGTATATATTTAGAATAATCATTTTAAAACTGACTGCCTTAAATCTTTTTCCGTGTTATCCTATATTTGAGTTTTTTTTCTTCTGTCTGAGCACCAAAATACAATGCGATCAAAATAAGAAAAGGCATGTCAATGACCTCTACATTGACAATGAAATGTACGATTTGCTTGGAATTATTTGCATATGTTAACGTTTTACTTATTTTAAGCAACAATAAACTTGTCTGAGTTATACATAGAATTGCTATATAAGTAGGTACTAAGTTCGTCATAGAAACGTAAAATTTTGGTTATAACCATTGATATTACATAAGTAGCTATATCTACTGGTATACTTTCACGGTCCTATAGTTCTGACGAAGGTTACGTTTTATTTTCCTAAATATGACCCTTAATCTTAAAAGCTCTATCATGTTTCAAGTTAATACGATTAAAACTTTGAAAAAAATATTTTATCCTGGCTTTTGTTACAATAACCCTTTGTATAATGAGAGATATGATATGAAGGTAATGCTCTTAAGAACTTACTTATTATCTACGGTAGCCATGAAGATTGGTTTAGTGACAGAGGTTACGATCCAGTAAAGCTTCCTTTACGACTGTCTAAAATAAATCTTATATATAAAATTCTCGTGTCACAGTGTTCGTTCGCGTACTCCTCCGAAACGGCTAGACCGATTCTCATGAAATTTTGTGAGCATATTGAGTAGGTCTGAGAATCGGCCAACATCTATTTTTCATCCCGAAATTCCCGCGGGAACGGGTACAACGCGAGTGAAACCGCGGGGCGCAGCTAGTAATGTATAAAATAATGTTCACTTTAAAAGCTTAACGTTTGACCTTAAGAGGATTTGTTATTAGGGACTTGTGGACTGTGGATTAGAACTTTAACATGGTGACCAGCCGTCCCGGTTCCAAAAAAAAAACTGAGAACCTTCCGCCTTTCGGAAGCCGGTTGAAAAGGTGCTTTACGGTTAACAAAGTACTTTAAAACAATACCTTAGAAAATACAACTGGGAAATGTTACTTCGTAGAAAAGAGAAGGAACTTCTCTTTCAAATGTCTTCCAAAAGGAGTCCTAATATTGAAGTTATGAATTCAGTACAGTTTATTCTACACTTTATGAACACCTTATTTTATGCACAATCCATTTCGCACTCAACCATACAATGCAACATAATAATATGGACTTTCAAGGGTATTTAAAACAATGGAAGTCTTTGTATTTTATGAGATCATACCATTTTTTTTGGTTTCATAGTACGTCTCAAGATTTCTTGTTTCTGTATATAGTCAGATAAGTTAGAAACTGTAAATCATTTTTGAAAAAAGTTGCTTGTGGGTCGTTAAAGATGTGTTTGTTATTGTCATACTCTATGTAAATGACAAATAATTTTCGTTTCAAATAGGTAAAGGTCCCATCAATTTCTTTAAGCTCTATTCCACTCTACATTGTTTCGGAGGCAACGTTAAATTCTTGGTCCTATCTATTTCAACCGTTACACCAATCCATATAGGTCCCATATGCGGTCTAAGAAAGTCTGACACTAGGGTTGGTCACTAACCTACTCATACCTATCTAAAGACGTAGTAACTATTTATTAATCTGTGCCTTAAGAACAGAAAAGCAATTAATCGCTAATCAGGACAGCACCTCACAAGAATGATCTCGTCTTAATTATGTAGAAAGAAATCGGAACCAGTTGTGCTTACTCAGTAAATGTAGAAAGCTGATGGGTTTTCTGTCCATTTCTGCTGTTTTGATAAATTTTTCTTGTTGACGTGTTGATAAGAGACTGTTCTACTTTTAAATTGTTTTAGTGATAAGAGGTTTTGGCAAATGGTTTTGCAAATATTCTGCCTTAGCAGCAGTAGCTATCTTTGGTTTTTTTAAACGTTCGCATGCCAGTTTTATTATCAAAACCTGTCTTTATCAAAGTGTAGTTATGTTTATCTGTAACTTATATTTCACCGAAAATGTATACTAAAATGATATTAACTAAATTTAACAAAACAGAAGTGTTTTCAGATCCCACATAGACACCCGTTTGTAAAGATACTTTGAATATTTACAAGATTAGTATGCACCATTATAATTACAAAATAATTGCTAACTTCAGACTGCAGTCGATCTCCGTCAGTCACGCTAGCACTGGCCTTCCCTCCGACCTTTGATGGACAGACACTAACTACGATCGATTTTATAATAATCTATAGTAATGTTTACTATTGAAACACAACACAATACACATAAACATTAATTAACATTAAAAATACGAAAATTTGTTTTTGAATTTCGAACGGATTTATAATAGGCACTTAAAAGATTTTGTATTTCAAAGAAAGTAGGGTACAATAAGAAAGGATGAATACATATTAGAGAAATTGTCAAATATGAGTGCAACCGCGCAGCTTAGTAAACCATACGTGTACCAAAAAGTATAGAACACTGCACTGTCATGTATACTTATCTATACTATACCTAATATAATAAAGCTGAGAGTTTGATTTTGAGGTAACTACGAACTAACCATAGTGAGGTAACTAACTACACATAAAATAACAATGTTTACTTTGAGTACATAACATTTACATACCAATGTATAGTATAAGTAAGGTAAAGTAGATATACTAAGTACATAACTACTTTACCTATTAGTTTATCTCACATTCCGTATAAAGACATGTTTCTTTAATTATCGTACTTAAAATAAGAATGGCGTCATCTTTAGTGTCATTTTGTTTCATTACTCACTGCTATCTCTATTTCTTTGACATGACATTAAGATAAACTGTAGACAGCTAGTTTACGGAGATGCACAGTCCATGTTATAGACCTATAGGTATTCTACGTGTGTATGTATAACTAGATTGCAGCAAACAGTAATAAACTAACTAGCAAATTATTGACGTTATTTATAGCTGTCGTTTAATTAATTTAATTGCTTTATTTAAACAAACTGGCGAGGAACAAGCAGGCTTGTTCCTTGTGTAGGTTTTATTACACTTTATCTGTAATAGCAGCGCCCCGCGGTTTTACCCGCGTTGTACCCGTTCCCTTAGAATTTTGGGATGAAAAATAGCCTATAACCTTCCCGTTAACTGTCGCTATCTATTACAAAAAGTATTATTCAAATCGGACTGGTAATTCCCGAGATTAGCTCGAACATACAAACAAACTTATAAATTTTACCTCTTTATAATTTTAGTATGATAAAACCTACCTTGGTCCTTAGTACTGTCTTGTGTACTCGGGTACAGTCTAGACAGGTCCTTGAAATAGACATAGACAAGCATTCCAAACTAGAGTCTAGTTTTTAGTACGTTTCTGTGGTAATGTAGAGTTAATTTTGCTTGTTAAAGTATTAATTATTTACTGACGTCATATTAAGGTGATGAATGTAAGGCCGGCGATAGTTTGCGCTAATTCATGTTATTTAACCATTCATCAGCAGTGAGGGGTCAATGAAACTATTCTATAAACACACCTTCTTTACATTATGTATAGATACAAGTAGCACGCAGTAGCGAAATGTACTGTCGGCAAATCAAAACAATAGTACATTTTAGTACTTTGTCAAAATATATAATTAAAAATGTATTACTCATTGAAATGTATTTAGTTATTTAGTTGCAGTTTTCTGATTAATCCGTTGGGAATTTCGGGATAAAAAGATAGCCTTCTTATTAAATGTAACTACCTATCTGTTTCAAAAATAATTATTCCAATCCAACTGGCAGTTCATGAAATTTTGAACAAACAAAAAAGAAACTCTTCGATTTTATTATGTTAGTTATGATATTATTATATTATTTTATAGTCTCAATCTACCAAAATACACATCAGGTATATTAACCTTGACCATTACCTCAGCTAGTTCGATTATCGCCTTAAATTGAATTACATTAGTGATAACGAACGGCAGGTTTTTCATATATTATCTCTTTAATCAAAATATTTTTCAGTTCTTGTGATAAGCGACTAGAGGCTAGAAATTTTTAAAGAGAATATGCTTATTGATAAAGTAATAGATAAATATTTTAAAAATATGTGTAACTAGCCAATATCTACGGAGAGGGATTTCAGGGGGAATTTGGGAATGTGTTTTATATACTACTTGTCCCTCCCAAAGGGGGATTTATCAGGGGGAAATAGGAATAACCGAATAACCCAAGACTACCAAGACTTAGGTCTACTTAGACAAAGGACTTTAGTCCGCCAGACTTTTCTGGGTCCGTCAAAAAAGAACTCCAAAATCTTTATCAGTAAGTTAAAAATATAAGTTTGTATTTTTAGGTTAGCTGAACAAAAACAATGTTGTACTTACCATAACTAATATTTAAATATTTCAGACGGTATTGATTCAACTTGGCTCAGCTTTGAATAATTTAAAAGAGTAAAAGAACACGTGTACGATATCAAATAATAAAGTATGTAGATGGTAGACGATTAAATAGGTCGTATACTTAGGCTAGAAATTAGATTACCTATAGGTAACCTAGGTGATATTGATATTACAGCTTAATGTAAGTAGTTAAAAAGATAGATTAGTATTATGTAGAAGTCACGTTTTAAAGGGTGACAATCACTCTTATTCTATTGTACGTCAATATTTTTTCTATAATCAAAAATTGGTTTACCAATATGGCCGATTTTACAACCAAAGACAATTCCTTCTATGGAGGAAAAGTTAAGTGCTGGACTAAGGAATGACATCATATTACATACCTATTATATACAAGTATTTCATTAGGCATGTATTTGTTACTAACGTCAAAATTACTCCAAACTTCAAACCCAAATACCATAAGCACGACTATTCCAATTTATGTTTTAATATCTAAATACTAAGGTTACTTTTCAAATGTGATGATGTAATTTCCTAGTCGTTTGCAAATAACAATTCCGTGTTCCGTCATATTGTACGATGCGAGGTAGAAACGTATTGAGCATTACGTTTTTATTGTCGAGGCGAGGTTGGATCTATTAACCTCACTAGAGGCTAGCTAGGAGCAATCAGTTTTTATAGATTTGTCTTTTGGTTGTAAAAGAAACAATGGTATAGAGAGAGTAGAGAGTGTAGTGTTGTACCCTTTGAATAAATTCACACACGGGTAATTAGTTCCAAACTATGCTTTGGCTTGTTATTATTGCTCGTTTTTTAAAGATTTGTCTTCTTATTAGATTGTCGTCTAAAAGATTAGTCTAGTAGGGATTTGCTTTTTTGCTCGCCTGTTTAGCCACGTTTTTACCACGTGGGACGTTATAAGTAGTCTAAAACCTTTACTGACCTACTCGAACTTAAGTTATTTTAATTTTAACGATTGTGAAGTAAAATTTCGTTTTTAATGTTACTGCTTGGTGGTTCTTTATATGTCGAGAACCACTTGTCGTTAAATGCGAAAAAGTACCTGTGGTTACACTTCAGTACTCAACTCGTACAAACTACCACATAAGCTGTGGTCTATGGTAGAGTGCGTCGCTATTTTATAGTACCTATCACTTATTCTCTGGCAGACTCCAATAGTAACTGTTACTTATTCTGTGACACAGTCTTATAGTAGCTATCATTTATTCTGTAGCAGATTCATAGAAACTATTGCTCATCTGTGTAGTTTATGTACTTGTGTGTGCTCTTACCGTGTCCAATGCTTTGTTATGATTGCAACATGGCACGTTGCCACTGTCACGGAAAGGGACTGCTTTAGAGAATGAATGGAAAAAAATTAGTACAATTGTTGATGGAACTATTTGAAGTGGTGAGGGAATCATTGATAGAGCTGTACACTGTACTGTCGACGTGCTTTATAACTAACTAGCAGCGCCCCGCGGTTATACCCGCGTTGTTGCCTTTCCCGTGGGAATTTAGGGAATTTTTATACATATAAACCTTTCTCTTGAATTACTCTATCTATTTAAAAAAGCCGCGTCAAAATCCGTTGCGTAGTTTTAAAGATTTAAGCATACATAGGGACAGACGGACAGATGGGAAGCGACTTTGTTCTATACTATGTAGTGAAGTACAATAAGTACCTATCAGAAACCATCATTGTAATACCTATCCACCTTTGGAGATACGTCTATTCTAAATAAAGTTTTTAAATGATTGAAATAAGTCTGTAAGCTACACATTGCGTTTTTTATTTAGTCTAAGCATTGTTTACTTATTTCCTGTTGTTGCCATATAAGTAGGTACGTAATTATTCTTTTTCAAAAGTATATAAATTGATGTACTTCAGAATTCAAGGAACAATAAATTGCAAAGTTTTGTAAATGACAGTCAAAAAACACAAAAGTTCCTCAGTAATAAATGACTTCCTCTTTTACAGGGTCAGTATTTGACCTCAACATTTTTAAAGCCGATATAAAAGGATCGAAAGTGATGCTTAATGCAAGTAATGAATCACGTTAAAAAGAACCTCAATTTGTTAAGCACTAGCAGCGCCCCGCGGATTTATCCGCGTTGTGCCCGTTCCCGTAGGAATTTCGGGACTTTTTATACTTATCTATACTAATATTATAAAGCTGAAGAGTTTGTTTTGTTTGTTTGTTTGTTTGTTTGTTTGTTTGTTTGTTTGTTTAAACGCGCTAATCTCAGAAACTACTGAACCGATTTGAATAATTCTTTCACTGTTAGATAGTCTATTTATCGAGGAAGGCTATAGGCTACATTTTATCCCGAAATTCCCACGGGAACGGGCACAACGCGGGTAAAACCGCGGGGCGCTGCTAGTAATTTATAAGTATAAAAAGTCCCGAAATTCCTACGGGAATATAAATACATAGAAATAATATAAATACATAGAGTGAATCAAGAGGAAGGTTTATAAGTTATAAACCTTCCTCTTGATTCACTCTATGTATTTATATTATTTAAAAAAACCCGCGGCAAAATCCGTTTCGTAGTTTTACATAGCGACAGACAGACAGACAGCGGAAAGCGACTTTGTTTTATACTGTGTAGTGATTAATCAATCACTGTTATTTTGTATTAGGAGTGACAATTAGTGTCCTGTACCAATAAGCGTCGCGCGTGATTCTGGCGCCTTAGCTGCGATAAGGATTGCCCATTCAGCACACGTCTTGGCCACAGTTCATATTGGCCAACCATATCAGGCAATGGAATTGTTACTGTTATTAATATTTGTAGAACACACAATTTGCTTTTAAAATGTAAACGAAACGTAATAAAATGATCCTTTTGAAATATTTCTGACTTTTTTTTAAATTGATCTAATACCGAATGTTTTTTCCAAACCTGATGCGAAGGTTGTACAAAAATACGTTAGGAGTAGTTTCAAAATTCAATGTAACTAAAGCATGGTATTTATATAATTCCCAGCCGCAGGCAACCGTAGATAATTAGATACACGTTTCGTTTTATGGTTTTAGCAAAACTTGTTTAAAAACTGGTTTCGTCCTACAAAAAGTTTGCACACTTTGTGCCTAGAAATGTTCTATATTCTAATTCAAAGTCTGTGTGATGTAGTTTTGTTTTATCTGTGGTTTATATTACGCCTATCTTTAAAGGGTTTTACCCTTGTCGAGTAGGAGGCATTGATAGGCGTGGGTGGGACATTACCTGTGACATTACATTTGAAGAAGCAAAACGTTTGAAGTAATATATTTCAAAGTAAGAACTTCTTTGAAATATTTTATATCTAAAATAGGAACTCTATATACGATTCAGTTGTCCTTGAGAAAATCGCGACCATATTTGTAAACATTTTAAATACAAAACTTGCTTAGGCAATGTCGAGTGTACAGCGTTTATTATTGACTAGCAGCGCCCCACGGCTTTACCCGTTGTGTCGCGTTCCAGTAAGAATTTTGGTATGAAAAATAGCTTATTATAATCTTTACGTTGACTGTGACAATCCATTGCAAAAGAAATATTTTAATCGGAAGGTAAATTTCTGAGATTATCGTGCCCAAACATACAAAAAGCTTTATTTTATAAGTAAACATTGACGATTGATAGAACTGACTTATGTCACACACACGGAAAAGTGTCTGATTCTGACAAGACAATTGAAATGCCGAATATTAAGTAGAAATTGTGTAGCTTTTTTAAAAACAAATGCAAATATATTTCAATCACGAATGGAGCTAAGCTTTTGTGAATTCTGCGAAGTATTTGCGGTACATAATCTACATGTTTGGTTCATTGTATGTTAATAGTGGTGGGATCACTCCGTGGGACTATCTCACTGACGTGACACACATAAGATTTGCGATCACCGATCATTATCTGTCTGCGACATTCGAGCGAAACGGTTTATGAAGTTTACCTACCTAGGACGTTTATACCTTAGTTATTACCTTCTGCAGTAAGTAACATAGCTCAGCAGTTATGTTTTACAAGTTTTCTTATGTTTTTTGGTACTGTAAAAAGATAAGTCTTATTCATCGTAATTACTTAGATAAAATTGCATACTCAAAATATTTTTGTCAATATTTTTCCAGTAATATTATATCAGTGTATTGCATTTATCTAAAAGATATAGTGTCAAATTTCTTTTATCAATTTATTTGCATTCTATTTAAGAGTTTTTGATTTTTTGTTTGTTTGTTTGAACGTCCTAATCTCAATAACTGCCGGTCCGATTTGAATAATTCTTTTTGTAATGGATAGCCACATTCAACGGGAAGGTTAAAAGCTATTTTCCATGCTAAAATTACCTCGAGAACAGGCACAACGCGGGTAAAACTGCGGGGTGCTGCTAGTACTTATTATAAAAGGGGTAGAAAGGCTATGTATGTTCTGACATAATATTGCTATGTAAAAATTCTTCCAGGATCTTTGTTCTATCGCGGTTTTCATTAAAAACACTGCATTTTTACCGTGTAATATTTTCAATTTGTGTAGGGTAACATTTTATAACCTATATCAGCGCGGGTTGCCAGTATCATTACGATCGTAAACTATACAATAATAACAATCACCTGTCGCGTTGGTTGTGAGTGATAGCATCAAGTAGCTAACGAGACTAATCAGTAAAGTGCTTCTCGTTCCTCGCCCACGGGACTGGGACACAATTGGAAAATTCATCTCTTACTGACCTTAGTTCGTCCTACTCGGATCCATTTGATTAGAATGCGTTTCTAAACGTGTGCGAAGAATTCAACGGTGCATAATATGCTTTTAAGCTGTGTTATGGAGCGATGCATTTTGTATCTTATTTAGTGCTCGTTTAAACACAATTTTGCGGGAATCGCTTTTTTTTAATAATTACAGTCCGGCAAGTATAAGTTGGCGGTGGCGATTTGAGGAACTAAAACGGTTTTCTTGAAAATTCACTTTGAAACTTCCGAGTTCATAGTAAACATCGTTGCGAATATTTTGCTAACTACTGTGCTATCATCATGCCTAAAGTGATAAAAATTGGTACAAGAGAAGCAGTTATAAAAGTACATTGACATTGAACACAGTGGCGCACAGCCGCGCCAAGTTATACTTGCCGGACTGTATATTATAACACTTCGAGATTAACTTTGATTGGTACCTACCCGTTCCCGTGGAGGTTTCGGGGTGAAAATTCCCCTCTCTGTATACTATATCGGTGAAACCCATTTGTTTCTGATATCTATGGGTGAAACCAAAACAAATAGACAGAGCAACGGCCACCTAAGTAAGAGTAGTTAGGTACGAGTATATAAGCTTCGCATTTTGTTGCGTAATTTAATTTGAAAAAAACATGACGTTCTCAAGTTATCACTTTATTATAAGTATATATATATTTATATTTTATATATTTTATCAATGCAGTTTTTTGAATAGCATTTGTTTCGCTTTCACTCTAAAGTCTAAATTTTCTATGACCATATTGTTTAAATACATGTATTGGGACCACAGGGAATTGCTTGTGACAATTGTGACTTAATAATTCAGAAATGATAACCCATTCATGTCTAAACAGTCTCATAATTTAATTCGCATGTTGTTGCTAACGTCTTCGTTCCTATTTTGGTCATTTTTCGTATATGAATACTGCCGTGGGTCGAACAAGCCGTGTTTATTGCTGTTGACTCGCGCCTCGCAATTTGACTCAGGTAGAGTTTTCGGAGCAATTTGATTTCACCTTGAAACTTTTGCGATTTAGTTCCCATTAGTAGCAATCATGTTAAACTTATTTCTGTCGGCAATATAACATTGTTTGTGTTTACATTTCATTTTTGTGGACTCTATTCGGTATGAACTAAAACCGCAGCTTAGTTGACTAGGTCATCTTGGTAAGCGTGTTGACTGACTTTACTCACGTCGGAAATAAAAATTCCTTCTTTGTATTTAAAAAAATAATAATATTCGGTTATGTAAGACCAGTGACCACTGTAGCGCATTTAACTTTGTATGTTCGGGCTAATCTTGAGAATTACCAATTCGATTCCAATAATTATTTTTGTAATGAATAGCCCTATTCAACATGAAGGTTATAGGCTATTTTTCATCCAAAATTACAGCGGAAACAGGCACAAAACCGCGGGGCGCCGCTAGTATAGTATTAAATCAAAATCATACATCCAACAGTACCAATAAGAGAGATTGGTGACGTGGAGCAGGCTCCGACTCCCCGACTCAGTGGTGTATTCGCGGCGATGATCTCACCGAGCCCACGTCCTCGCTCAAACTCGTTTCTTGTTTACTTGTGTACAACAACTTAACGTTTTCGAACACAGGACGTTCTGTATCAACCTCTGCAGCATTACGTCATCGTCTGTGGCACTCTCTAATTTCTTAATTGAACGACCCACGGGTAAAGCTGTTAGTTCTTCCTGCATTGCATCGTACCTATTCTTAGCTTTCGTCACACATGCTAACGGCTTGTGTTGGCATTTAGCTGTATTGATTAGTCTTCTATTAATTGCTTTATGAATGAATAGACTATGACAACACCCCCACTCTTTACCAAAAATGGTTTGCTACAATCCTTGCAGTCAGATAACTGCGCGGAAATAAAAAACTAGTCAATATACGACCAACTTTTCAAGAGCAAAGTAAATTGCACAGGAAACTATTATGAAACAATTCGACGCCGTCAATTAGGTTGAACAATAAAAAATCTCATAGAGGTCATATTATCAAAATTGGTGAGATTAATCCGATTACAATTAGCATGGATTGTGTAATTCGGTGTGTTTGCGTGATAGTGCAGGGAGCTGGTCGGCCATATGGTCGACGACCTTGTCTGCCGGTGACTGGCAAACTGTTTCACCACCCACATCCATTTGATTCTTCACACCCAAAAACTGAACCATTAATATTGTACTAAATAATATAAAGAGGCAATTGTCGGACTGTTATGACTTGAAGCCAGCCATAAAAATGTATTGGAGACTATATACTATACATACTATATGAACCACTAAATAAAGAGCTAGGCTGTATAATTGGGTGGATACTGGCCAATTCTCGTAGGATATTTACTCCTTTAAATATTTTTTGTTGCTGCAGAAAAACTAGTTTTGGTAAGATCCAAATATTATGCCAGCAAACAAAGGTAACTCCAACATTATGGATATGTAAAGATTGTCGTATCTTATCTTTGTTTTAAATAACAATGACCTTTTTAAACAATTGTATAACATTTAGATACCTACTCGTATGGATAGGTGTTCAAAAGAGTCTTAATTTACATCGATATCGTCTGTTACTGCAAATAAAATAGGTTTGTATATGACAGATGGTTTATGTTACTCAACGTTTTGCGGTTTACCGTCTTTTGCGTCTGTCTTGATCGAGTCCCCTGTGTTCGATACTTATTTGGTTTCGATCCGTTTTAGGAGAGCCTCACAGGACAACTTTCCAACTTCGAAAGATTGGGGCCATACATTTTCTGATAACTTTTTTATTTGGTAAGGCATCTGATAACTATTGAATTGCAGATCAGCTTTCATGAATTTTGCTTGTTGCACAAAAAAAAACCGTAATTTTGCCAAGTTTTTTGGCTCATAAAATGTTAATGTTTATTGTAATTTAAATATTGTTTTGTGATAAGAGTTAACTGCACAAACCGGCTTCAATTTATGTATGAGATCACCAACAAGGCAGTTAACTTGTATCGAACATAAAAAAAGCCTCTTTACTTTTACACACGTAATATTCGTAACGACTTAGAGGTTTTTTGCAAAAACTAGTATAAAATAAATAATACGAAACAAACATAGTATAAACCTAGATAATGTAGGAAAACAGGGTTTAAAATAGCGAGAAAATTTAAGAAAATTGATGCAAGAATGAATATAGTTAGGACGACTTTTTAACTCAGTTAAAACATAACACCCTGTCCTCATAAGCACCCACAGTATTGAATTACAAGCACTTTTATATTATTCTGGGCTTAAGGAGAAACGTTGAGTAATGTTCTTATTATAGCGCCTTTACAATGAGTCAGGACTACAGATGCACAGCTGCATTTCATTTCAAAGCACTTTACTTGCGACATATAACTACTATATATCCTTAAATGCAATCGTTACGTCACCTTTCGTTTTAGTTTCCGCCTAGAAACCCACGGATGTTAGTTGCAGTAACATAAAATTATAATAAGTGGGCCATAGATCACAAACTTAGGTCTACAATTTCGATATCAGTGTTTATTGGTTATATGGACCAATGAAATATATTAGAACGAGGTGCGTAGGATTGTATTTGAAATTGGAATGAATTTAGGTAAATATATGTAGTGCCTAAACTGTATTTTCCACCTTATTACCAACACTACATAGGTGACACCTTAATACCTATGTATATACCCTTTTTTTCTTGCGAGAGTTTAAAAGCGGAATAATGAGATCTATTATCCAGCCGAAGACGATTCCTTCTGAAGCGGAAAAAGGCTAAGTGATTTCATTCCATTCTTAACTCGTCGCTGATCCCCTTTCCTCAATGGAACAAGTTGTCTCTGGTTGTTATATCAGTGGATAGTTCGAATTTTATTTCGTATGCAAAATAAATTTATCCTCGTCTTAAAAAAGTGTTTTATCAGTATTAATGATTTCAGCAGTTTTATTTTTGAGAGAAAGTTCCATATTGAAGTATGAAGGAATATTTTCGAATCTTATGTCACGTCAGTCTTATAACTTATTCTTGGAAATTGTTTCATTGCCAATTGATTCATTATTCACTTACTCATATACGTTATTAATATGTAGAGGTCATGAGTTGTGTAAGTAAATAAAGGATTTATCCTTGTTTTTATATTAATGTAGGTAGATACTTCTTTTAGTAAGTTTTTTAATGAATTAGCTAGTATTCATAAAATAACGTGCCTAGTATTTACTTACCAGATAGTACATACTTATTAACCTTTATAGGTTTACCTAGGCTATCCTAGTTTACCGATATATTAATTTTAACACCTCATTATCTTCGTATTACACATTAATTTGGTTCAATCATTAAAATTGTTGATTAGAAGTGTTTTACGTTAATACACAGGAGAAAGTTAAAACAATTGAAGCGCGAAGAAAATCTAAAGAGTTATTAACAACAGATGCAAGATAGTAAATTAATAATTATGTTATCATCTGTCTAATTTTCTTTTTATAATTACCAATAACCGAATACACCAAATAAATACTGAAAAATATAGACACCGTATTTTATAGCGCTCTTGGAGACAACATGCTATCACCCTGCTTACTGAAAGGGCGGTATGAGTTACAAAATTTGCTGTAAAATGACATTTTGTTGAAATCTGAGTGTATAAATAAGGAAATTTAAAAAGTGGAAATAATTAAACAACTATTTTCTGCTATGACTTTGCTTAAGTTAATCATTTCAGTATTTCCACATGCATTTTAAGTTTAGTACATGCACGTAAACGCAAGAAACGCAAGTACGTGCATGCAAGTAAATCCTACCAACAACTCCAACAAGTATTGGAAAAGCTTATCAGATAAACTTTCAATAATGGCCACGCATGAAAAGTTCGTAATTACAACGAAAGCCTACAATCATTTAGAGATACCTAGCTATAGAATGCCATTATCACACCCTACGATATCATTCAGTATTCATCAGTTATACGCTGTGAAGCTTTCTATTATCAGTCTGAAATACTAGTATTTTTATTGCTTGCCTGTTATTGATGTGGTAATCATGGTGGTATTCGGAAGGTAATGGATACAATTAGTGGTCACTATAGATTGATTTTACGGTCGATTGAACATTGTAAAGTTAGTGTTTTGTTGCGTTAGTTGATTGTGAAAAGAATAGGAAGTTTATGGAGAGAAGAAAATTAGTTGTTGTTATACATGCGGGATTTTTTATAGGGAGGCAACTTATGCTTGTAGAAATCACTATCACTATGATGATGAGTGATTTTGACATGTAATGTAACGATATTGGACATCTCTGAGTCTGGCAGTTAGAAATGAGTTGGCTTATTATGAAAATCATTTCACATACTAACTAGGAACTACATAGGAAACTATAGTTTATATAAGACTTACACTTATTTGTTTGTCTAAGGCTGTGGTTTATAGTGTGGAAAGACCTCGTCAATCTCACTTAGTAAAATTTATAGGCGGATATTATATTTAGAGGCTTAATTTAATATTACTCGTGTTAAATTTAGGTGAAACTTTGTAGATTAATTCGTCGTAACATTTGTCGGTCGATCACCCAAAAAGTCTTGGTAATAATTGATGAGATCCTACTCAATGGAGGCATATTGATCGTAATGATGGGTGGGATGGATTTAGGACATGTTTGTCTTCTATCGCCTAGCGACCATTCAAAGTATCGTGACTGTTGAATAACGTTCACCATTTTCAGGATATGAACATACATGTGCTCTTTAGAATGATATGATCGAGGTATTTTCCGAAAACTAAATAATATCTGCTGAATTTAAATGGTTTAATTTAAGTCCAATCGTCCTCACTATACTGATAGCTTCAGTGAGATGAGAGGCCTTTGCTCAGCAGTGGGACATTATAGGCTAATACTTTACTTTGTTTTAGTCAATTTTGATTTTCGCGACATTGTAAGTCAAAAGGTTATCAAAGCTTTTAAAAAATTAAATAATACCTCTTTATAAAGACGCATTATAAATTCTAGTAACAGTTTAAATAAGTAACATACATTTGTCTGCAAACCACAAAATCTCTTTAATATTCTTAATTAATCTCTGACGTTACGTTTCGTTATGATACGAATCATGAATAGTTTATATTACAACTTACAGTCAGCTTCTGATCCTGAAAGGAACGTTTGTTCCCGAAACATTTGAGTCATTGCTATAACAGGAATAGCTCTTAGTTTCTCTCCATGTTAAATGGCGTCTTTATTTATACAGTTGACATGATTTACACCTTCTGAAAGTGAGTAATGTAATGTAACGCGTGAAAAACGCGCGCATAATTGCTGGGTTAAACTGTGACGCAAGTACGAAACGGCGAAATGTTTGATAGTGTTTTGTTTTCATTAAGATAATGTGTGAGAGATATCAAGTTAACGAAATACTGTGTAAGAAAATGTGAAAAGGTTTTGAAAATGCTGAAAGTTTGTAATAAGGCATGGAACTTCAGTAGCAGTTCATTATGTTGTTATGGTAACAGTAACGGGGTCATATCACCACAGACTTTCAGTTGTAAACTTTTTCTTTGTGTATAAAATATCTGTTACAGAATTAATCATCATCGATTAATCGTTTTTAAATGTTACTAATTCAATACATCCGCGGTAATTCGTTAAAGGGGTGAATTATCGACTCGGGGCTAAGTAAACCATTGTTGTTATTACAGTAACCTACTTGTTGATGGCGCGTTTCAGTTTCAGTCTCACGAATGCGGCAGTACCCGTCGCGACGTCGCTCTCGAAGTATTGTCCCGACATTTTCCTAAAAAAGAATAAAATTGACACGGATCTTTCGTAGGAACAAACGTGATATTAAATCTGATTGTGATATTTGTTTAACAAAAGGGGAATTAAGATGTTTCTTAAGGAATATAGGGAAATATGGAGGACTATTATTATTTGAGAGACAGCCGTGTAGTGCCGAGTGCACCGCTGGTTTGTGTCTCGGGCGCGCGGCGGGAGCAGTGAGCGCTATGGACGCGTGCGATGGCCGAGCCCCTGACGCTGCCTCCATTGCCGCTACCACGCACATTCCCGCTCTTTTTACATCCTTATCGTGTCAAAAGGTCTACATTTTAAAACAATTTCAAATACCAATATTTATTGCAGTATCTAATATTGTATTGTGCATTGCAGGCGTCACCGTTGCCCACACAACGATGTCCCGGAGCCATTGTTCGATGTGGAGCACACGACGAGCGTGGTCTCCGCATACAAGCGCGACTACGACGAGAAGCACGTCAGCCGCACGACGGCCGTCCACCACGAGGACCACCTGCGGCTCGAGGGCGACTTCCAGCAGCCCGAGCGCCACCCCTGGCAGCCCGCCGAGAGGCAGAAGCCTAAGAGGCCCGAGGACAACCTTAAGCCCGAAGGAGACTTCGAGAGGAGGCAGCCTGACGAATGGAAGCCCGGTGACAGGGCGCCGGTCAGGAGACCTGTGGATAATTTGAAACCCGAAGGGGATTTCGAAAAACGCCGTCCAGAGGAATGGAAGCCAGGTGACAGAGCGCCAGTCAAGCGCCCCGAAGATAATCTTCGGCCTGAAGGAGAGTTTGAAAGGCATAAGCCTGATGAGTGGAGGCCTGGCGATCGTGCTCCAGTACGTAAACCAGATGATAACCTAAAACCAGAAGGTGAGTTTACTACTCCGGAGAAAGACAAATGGCGTCCAGCAGAAAGACAGAAACCCAAGAGACCTGAAGACAATTTAAAACCGGAGGGTGACTTTGAAAGACGACAACCCGAAGAGTGGCAGCCTGGTGACAGGGCTCCTACTAGGCGTCCCCAGGATAACTTGAGACCGGAAGGAGAGTTCGAAAGGAGGAAACCAGACGAATGGCGCCCTGGCGACAGAGCACCAGTCCGTCGTCCGGAAGATAACCTCCATCCCGAAGGAGACTTCGCTACCCCAGAAAAGGAACGTTGGCAACCAGCAGAGCGTCCTAAGCAAAGTAGGCCAAAGGACAATTTGAAGCCCGAAGGTGACTTTGAGAGACACCAACCAGATGAATGGCGTCCTGGTGACAGAGCATCTGTGAAACGTCCAGAAGATAACCTCAGACCAGAAGGTGCATTTACCACGCCCGAAAAAGAACAATGGCGTCCTGCTGATCGCCAAAAACCTAAAAAACCGGAAGATAACTTGAAACCCGAAGGTGAATTTGAAAGGCATCAGCCAGATGAGTGGCGTCCAGGTGACAGAGCACCGGTCAAACGCCCTGAAGATAATCTGAAACCAGAGGGTGACTTCACAACACCAGAAAAAGAGCGCTGGCAACCCGCTGAACGTCCCAAGCAGAAAAAACCACAGGACAATTTGAAACCGGAAGGAGAGTTTGAAAGTCGCAAACCGGAAAAATGGCAACCTGGAGATCGTGAGCCAGTACGACGACCAGAGGACAACTTGCGTCCGGAGGGCGAGTTTACAACACCTAAAAAAGATGAATGGAAACCAGCTGAAAGGCCGCAGCAAAAGAAACCTGTAGATAACTTGAAACCGGAAGGTGAATTCGCTAAACGTGAACCGAAAGAATTTAAACCTGCTGAAAAAGCAATTGTTAAGAAACCTGAAGATAACTTGAGACCTGAAGGTGAATTCACGAAGCGCACCGAAGAATACACGGTGGTGACTGGAGAACGAGCTGAAATTATTCGCCGTGTTGACAACTTGATCACAGAAGGAGAATTCACAGGTAATTTTCTCATAACAGCTTTAAATAAAACAAATATTTTTCATGGTAATAAATAAATAGAAAAACGACGTTTTTCTTATTTCACAATCATTAAAAGCAATGTTATAATTTTTGTTTTTATTTAATTTCAGATGTAACAACGAGTCGTACCGAGTACACCAATAAACCAGTGGAGCGTCCCAAGCCAGTGCGTCGCAATACATGGACCAAGATCGAAGGGGATATGACTACAGAAACTACCAATCAATCTGAATATATTGACCACACGGACACCGTAGAAAGAACAAAAATAGTCGCGCGGAGAACTGACAATCTTATACGAGAAGGTGAAATTGAATTTATTACTTCAAACCAAGAAGATTTCCCTGAAAAAACGGGCCCTGTTGAGAGGCCGCAGAGACGCCGCACATGGACTAAAGAAGACTTCGACAAGTTCTATTCTACAGAGGAAACACAAACTGTCACCACCTCTCAAGAAGAGTATAGAACATATGAAGAAACCGACGTGAGACAACAACGCATCATTAGGAAAGATAATTTACACATGGAAGGCACTTTCGACAGTCAAACTGTTTCTCAAGACACGTACCAACACATGATTACTGAGAGACCAAAACAAAAGAAGCCTGTAGATAATCTGAAACCCGAAGGTGAATTTGAATCTCCAAAAAAAGATGAATGGCGCCCAGCTGAAAGACAAACTCCCAAGAAACCAGAAGACAACTTGCGTCCCGAAGGTGAATTCGATAGGCATCAACCTGAAGACTGGCGTCCAGCGGAAAAGCGGACTCAAAGTAAGCCCAAGGATAATCTCAAACCTGAGGGTGAGTTCGAGAAGCCCAAACATGATGAGTGGCGTCCGGCAGAAAGACAGTCTGCCAAGAAACCAGAAGACAATTTACGCCCAGAAGGTGAATTCGATAGGCATCAACCTGAAGACTGGCGTCCAGCGGAAAAGCGAACTCAAAGTAAGCCCAAGGATAATCTCAAACCTGAGGGTGAGTTCGAGAAACCCAAACATGATGAGTGGCGTCCGGCAGAAAGACAGTCTGCCAAGAAACCAGAAGACAATTTACGTCCCGAAGGTGAATTCAATAGACACGAACCTGAAGATTGGCGTCCAGCCGAAAAGCGAACTCAAAGTAAGCCCAAGGATAATCTCAAACCAGAGGGTAAGTTTGAACAACCTAAACAAGATGAATGGCGCCCAGCTGAAAGACAAACTCCCAAGAAACCAGAAGACAACTTGCGTCCCGAAGGTGAATTCGATAGGCATCAACCTGAAGACTGGCGTCCAGCGGAAAAGCGGACTCAAAGTAAGCCCAAGGATAATCTCAAACCTGAGGGTGAGTTCGAGAAACCCAAACATGATGAGTGGCGTCCGGCAGAAAGACAGTCTGCCAAGAAACCAGAAGACAATTTACGCCCAGAAGGTGAATTCGATAGGCATCAACCTGAAGACTGGCGTCCAGCGGAAAAGCGAACTCAAAGTAAGCCCAAGGATAATCTCAAACCAGAAGGTAAGTTTGAACATCCTAAACAAGATGAATGGCGCCCAGCTGAAAGACAAACTCCCAAGAAACCAGAAGACAACTTACGTCCCGAAGGTGAATTCGATAGACACGAACCTGAAGATTGGCGCCCAGCCGAAAGGCGAACTCAAAGTAAGCCCAAGGATAATCTCAAACCAGAGGGTAAGTTTGAACAACCTAAACACGATGAATGGCGCCCAGCTGAAAGACAAACTCCCAAGAAACCAGAAGACAACTTACGTCCCGAAGGTGAATTCGATAGACACGAACCTGAAGATTGGCGTCCAGCCGAAAGGCGAACTCAAAGTAAGCCCAAGGATAATCTCAAACCAGAGGGTAAGTTTGAACAACCCAAACAAGATGAATGGCGCCCAGCTGAAAGACAAACTCCCAAGAAACCAGAAGACAACTTACGCCCCGAAGGTGAATTCGATAGGCATGAACCCGAAGACTGGCGTCCAGCCGAAAGGCGCACTCAGAGTAAGCCCAAGGACAATCTCAAACCAGAGGGCAAGTTTGAACAACCTAAACACGATGAATGGCGCCCAGCTGAAAGACAGAGTCCGAAAAAACCTGAGGATAATTTGCGTCCCGAAGGAGACTTTGACAGACGTCAACCTGACGAATGGCGTCCGGCTGAAAGACCGGAACAAAAGAGGCCTAAAGATAATCTGAAGCCTGAAGGACAATTTGAGCAACCTAAGCGGGAAGACTGGCGTCCAGCAGAAAGACAGACTCCTAAAAAACCAGAAGACAATTTACGCCCCGAAGGTGAATTCGATAGGCACGAACCTGAAGATTGGCGTCCAGCCGAAAGGCGCACTCAAAGTAAGCCCAAGGACAATCTCAAACCAGAGGGTAAGTTTGAACAACCTAAACACGATGAATGGCGCCCAGCTGAAAGACAAACTCCCAAGAAACCAGAAGACAACTTACGCCCCGAAGGTGAATTCGATAGACACGAACCCGAAGACTGGCGTCCAGCCGAAAGGCGCACTCAGAGTAAGCCCAAGGACAATCTCAAACCAGAGGGCAAGTTTGAACAACCTAAACACGATGAATGGCGCCCAGCTGAAAGACAGAGTCCGAAAAAACCTGAGGATAATTTGCGTCCCGAAGGAGACTTTGACAGACGTCAACCTGACGAATGGCGTCCGGCTGAAAGGCAAACTCCCAAAAAGCCACAAGACAATTTACGGCCAGAAGGCGAGTTCGAAACTCCAAAACAAGAAGAATGGCGCCCTGCAGACAGACCTAAGCAGACGAAGCCTAAAGATAATCTAAAACCGGAGGGTGATTTTGAAAAACCTAAGCACGATGAATGGCGCCCAGCTGAAAGACAAACTCCCAAGAAACCAGAAGACAATTTACGTCCCGAAGGTGAATTCGATAGGCATGAACCTGAAGACTGGCGTCCAGCGGAAAGGCGCACTCAAAGGAAACCCAAGGATAATCTCAAACCAGAGGGTGAGTTTGAACAACCTAAACAAGACGAATGGCGCCCGGCTGAAAGACAGTCTCCCAAGAAACCAGAAGACAATTTACGCCCCGAAGGCGACTTCGATAGGCGTCAACCTGAAGATTGGCGTCCAGCGGAAAGGCGAACTCAAAGTAAGCCAAAAGATAATCTGAAACCAGAAGGCGAGTTCGAACAGCATAAGCCTGACGAGTGGCGTCCTGCTGAAAGACAGACACCGAAAAAGCCCGATGATAATTTACGTCCAGAAGGAGACTTTGAAAGACGACAACCTGAAGAGTGGCGCCCAGCGGAAAGGCCTAAGCAAAATAAACCTCGCGATAATCTTAAGCCTGAGGGTGAGTTTGAACAACCTAGACACGATGAATGGCGTCCAGCTGAACGACAGACACCTAAAAAACCGGAGGATAACTTGCGCCCTGAAGGAGACTTCGATAGGCATCAACCTGAAGACTGGCGTCCAGCGGAAAGGCGAACTCAAAGTAAGCCCAAGGATAATCTGAAACCAGAAGGCGAGTTCGAAAAGCCAAAGCCTGAAGAGTGGCGTCCTGCTGAAAGACCACAGCAAAAGAAACCTCAAGATAATCTCAAGCCCGAAGGAGAATTCGAACAACCTAAGCAGGATAAGTGGCGTCCAGCCGAAAGACAAACACCAAAGAAACCGGAAGACAATTTACGTCCTGAAGGAGACTTTGATAGGCACAAGCCCGACGAATGGCGTCCGGCTGAACGACCACAACAAAGGAGGCCTAAAGATAATCTCAAGCCTGAAGGAGAGTTTGAACAACCCAAGCAAGACGAATGGCGACCAGCTGAACGACAAACACCTAAGAAACCGGAGGACAATTTACGTCCCGAGGGAGACTTTGACAGGCGTAAACCTGACGAATGGCGTCCGGCGGAACGACCGCAACAAAAGAAACCTAAAGACAATCTTAAACCTGAAGGTGAGTTCGAACAACCCAAGCATGATGAGTGGCGACCAGCTGAACGACAGACACCTAAGAAACCGGAAGATAATTTACGGCCCGAAGGAGACTTTGACAGGCATAAGCCTGACGAATGGCGTCCGGCCGAACGACCGCAACAAAAGAGGCCCAAAGATAATCTCAAGCCCGAAGGAGAGTTTGAACAACCCAAACAAGACGAATGGCGACCAGCTGAACGACAGACACCTAAAAAACCTGAGGACAATTTGCGTCCTGAAGGAGACTTCGACAGACGTCAACCTGACGAATGGCGCCCAGCTGAAAGGCCGCAACAAAAGAAACCGAAGGATAACCTTAAGCCTGAAGGTGAATTCGAACAACCCAAGCACGATGAGTGGCGCCCAGCTGAACGCCCTAAACAAACTAAGCCACGAGACAATCTTAAACCAGAAGGAGAATTTGAGAAACCAAAACAAGATGAGTGGCGTCCTGCTGAAAGACAGACACCGAAAAAGCCTCAAGATAATTTGAAACCCGAGGGCGAATTTGAGAAACCTAAACACGAGGAATGGCGCCCTGCAGAACGTCCTAAACAGAAGAAACCTCAAGATAACTTACATCCAGAGGGAGAATTCGAATCACCGAAACCAGAAAAGTGGAGGCCAGCGGAACGACCCGTTCAAAAAAGACCCGAAGATAATCTTAAGCCTGAGGGCGAATTCGAAACACCTAAGAAAGACAAATGGAGGCCCGCAGATAGGCCCGAAGTTGTCAAACCTAAAGATAATCTCAGACCAGAAGGTACATTCGAAAAACCAAAGGTAGACGAATGGAAACCTGCTGAGCGTCCAGAAGTCAAGAAGCCGAAAGACAATCTAAGACCCGAAGGTGAATTTGAAAAACCAAAACAAGACGAATGGCGTCCAGCTGAAAGACAGACACCGAAAAAGCCTAAAGATAATTTGAAACCTGAAGGTGAATTTGAACGCCCGGAAAAGCCTAAGGTAGTCAAAGGTGAAAGACCTGTACAGAAAAAACCAGAAGACAATTTAAAACCAGAAGGTGATATGAATATTGTCAGGCGTACTGACTACACTGCAACACGTGGTGAACGTGTCGATGTAGTTAAGCACGAAGATCATTTGAAAATGGAGGGTATTATAGATACTCATAGAACGAGTGACGATTACAAACGTATTGAAAAAACTGAAAAGGTTGTCATTAAGAGGCACGAGGATAATCTTCGAACTGAAGGTGAATTTATTGATCTTGAAATACGAAATGACTACAGTGCCACTAAAGGTGAAAGAGCCCCAGTTGTCAAACCTCAAGACAACCTTAAACCTGACGGCAAATTTTACAAACCTGAAGTTGTGCCATCACAACCAGCTGAGAGACGTAAGCCTTTCAAACAAGTCGATAACATCACTATTGAGCGTGAGACTGATACACGACGCAACCAAAAGATTGAGCGTTTGGATATAATCCGAAGGGAAGACAACTTAAAAATAGAAGGTGAATTTATTGACATGAAACAAAGAAATGACTATTCGGTTGTAACTGGTGAAAGGGCAGCTGTTGTAAAACATGAAGATAATTTGAAGATGGAGGGAACAATGGAAAACATACGAACATCTGATACATACCGTGTTGTTAAAGGACAGAAGGTAAAGTTAACTCGCAGAGAGGATAACCTTAAAATAGAAGGAGTTTTTGAGGATCATACTCGTCGAGATGATTATAGGATCACAAAGGGTGAAAGATCTGCAATAATTTATCATCAAGATAACTTAAGACCAGAAGGAGAATTTGAAAAGAGACCCATTCTTGAACCTGTCCATGGTGAGAAACGAACTCCATTAAAGCAAACCGATAACTTGAAACCTGAAGGTGATTTTGATAGACCATCAAAACCAACATGGGAACCTTCTGATAAGCCTGATATTAAGAAACCACATGATAATTTAAGACCGGAGGGAGAATTTGATAAACGCCCCAAGACGAAGTGGCAACCCGGTGAAACACCGGATCAGGTGCGGCCAAAAGACAACCTTAAGACAGAAGGTGATTTTGATAGACCCGATAAACCAAAATGGGCCCCATCAGAAAGGCCGGAACAAGTTAAACCAAAAGACAATTTGCATCTCGACGGTGAATTTGAAAAACGACCTAAAACAAAATGGCAACCCGGAGAAACTCCCGATCAAGTTAGACCAAAAGACAATCTAAAACCTGAAGGTGATTTCGACCGCCCAACTAAATCGCAATGGAGACCAGGTGATAGAACGGACCAAGTCAAACCTAAGGATAACTTACATCCCGAAGGTACCTTTGAAACACCATCAAAAACTCATTGGCAACCTGGAGAAACTCCAGCTCAAGTACGCCCGAAAGATAATCTTAAACCGGAAGGTACATTTGATAGGCCCACAAGACCTAAATGGGCCACCGGTGAAAGACCAGAACAGTTTAAGCCTAAAGATAATTTGCACCCTGAAGGGAAATTCACTGATAAGCCTAAGACTCATTGGCAACCTGGTGAGACACCAGCTCAAGTTAGACCAAAAGATAATCTCAGACCCGAAGGTGACTTTGATCATCCAAACAAACCAACGTGGCAACCTGGAGACCGCGCTAATGTTGTTAAGCCAAAAGATAATCTACACCCTGAAGGAGACATGGATTCACGCACACCAACTAGATGGAGTCCAGGCGAAACGCCCGCTCAAGTTCGTCCCAAAGACAACTTAAGACCAGAAGGTGACTTTGACCGCCCTACTCCGCAAAAGTGGTCCCCAGCAGACAAATCAGGTCCAATCATGCCGAAAGATAATCTTCATGTTAATGAGAGAATTACTAACCAGGAAATAATAAGAAGAAATGAAACTAGTCAAAAGACAACTGGTTCACACACTGTAATCGGTAGGGATGACCACGATAAAAGATCTACAACTGTTGTAAGAAATGGCGTCGATAAACATAGGGACGATAGAACTCACGTCACACATAGTGAGACCCATAAGAAAGAGTCTCATACCCACAATGTTGCAGAACATCACACTTCATCAAAACAGATTAAATCTGGAACTATTATACAGCATTCCTCAACCACATCTGAAAATATTCACCAAAATGACACCAGAAAATATATTGATGACAAATCTACCAACAAAGATGTCACGCATAGCAAAAATGTAGTAGATCGCTCATCAACACGGGGCATGGTTGATAAGAATGTAACCAATAGAACCGACTCGAGAAATGTCAAAAACATTTCATCTTCTACTACTAAAGTAGTCAAGCAGATAACAGAAAAGAAATTGAGAGGAGGTAAATGGGTCCAAGTCACTCGTAACGTAGAGGTTGACGTCAGCTCTACAGGAGACAATAACTCCAAACCAGGGGTACCAGGACCGGGAGATAAGGGAGAACCCGATAACCGATCACCGCGTTACCGCCAAGGAAGTGAAGTTATACATAGAGATGACAAAAATTCGACTAATTTCACTTCTTCAGACTCAACCACTAACACAAACAGAAGGAACGTTAGCCACATCACGAACGAGCAAAATGATAATCCTGTCACTAACATAACAAGAGGAACTCATACTGGTCAAAATATATCTCGGTCGCACCAACAATACTCTGGCGACGACTCACAGAGATTGATCACATCTGAACAAACTTCAGCCAATACCAATAATCAGGGAATCAGATCTCAACAACATGTTTCTGAGAATACTCAAAGAAATATTGGGTCCTCCACCAGCACGACTTCAGTGACTAGAACCAGTCATACCGATCAAAACACATCTCGTTCGGTGCAGCATTCGACTTCGAACAGCAGTATCACAAGACAAGTCGAAGGTGAGACCAGGAGGATAGTATCCACCGAACATTCTGGTGGAAATATACATCAACACCACGAAACTGGTACCCATACCCAACGCGGCGGCTCAACTCACGTGACATCTTCTGATAGCAATGTTACGAGACAAACAGGAGGAGACACTCGGCGAATTGTTTCCAATGAACGTTCAGGAGTGAACAATATAATACATCAACACCACGAAACTGGTACCCATACCCAACGCGGCGGCTCAACTCACGTGACATCTTCTGATAGCAATGTTACGAGACAAACAGGAGGAGACACTCGGCGAATTGTTTCCAATGAACGTTCAGGAGTGAACAATATAATACATCAACACCACGAAACTGGTACCCATACCCAACGCGGCGGCTCAACTCACGTGACATCTTCTGATAGCAATGTTACGAGACAAACAGGAGGAGACACTCGGCGAATTGTTTCCAATGAACGTTCAGGAGTGAACAATATAATACATCAACACCACGAAACTGGTACCCATACCCAACGCGGCGGCTCAACTCACGTGACATCTTCTGATAGCAATGTTACGAGACAAACTGGAGGAGACACTCGGCGAATTGTTTCCAATGAACGTTCAGGAGTGAACAATATAATACATCAACACCACGAAACTGGTACCCATACCCAACGCGGCGGCTCAACTCACGTGACATCTTCTGATAGCAATGTTACGAGACAAACAGGAGGAGACACTCGGCGAATTGTTTCCAATGAACGTTCAGGAGTCAACAATATAATACATCAACACCACGAAACTGGTACCCATACCCAACGCGGCGGCTCAACTCACGTGACATCTTCTGATAGCAATGTTACGAGACAAACAGGAGGAGACACTCGACGAATTGTTTCCAATGAACGTTCAGGAGTCAACAATATAATACATCAACATCACGGAACTGGAAATGACACCCAGCGCGTGGGATCATCGACACACGTATCTAATGTGTCCCACATTGAACGTGCATCGTCGGCGTCATCGCAACATTCTACGAGAAGCCAGTTGAGCGACAGCGTCACCAAGACAAGCGCCGAGTTCCAGCGGGCCATGCACGGTGGCGGTGACAACGTTAGGTCAGTAGTCGACAACACGTCTCGTAGTGGTCATCATAAAAGATCTTCGGATTTGGTCAGCGACGCCTCTTCCGCAAACGCTGTACTTCATCGCAAAGGCGTTACCTCAACTACCGAAGCTCAACATTCAATAAGCTCCACAGCTGCCGCTCAACGGAAGAGCATTGTGAATCTGTCTGAGCGCGAGTACGTCAGCAACTCTACGCAGAATACTGACAGGAAGAGCATTAGTTCAATGCACCGTTCAACTAGAGACAACATGGGTGTAATCTCTCAACACCACAGCTCCTCGGATTCAAGTCGTGACCAGATCAGACGGGATGGTCAGTCGACGTTGGCCAGCGAGCGTCAACAGAGAGTTAATGCTAGAGACAATTTGCGCGTTGGAGGAGAGTTCTATGGTCACTCTGAGGCCCGTTCTTACGGCAACTTCTCTCGGTCAGAGCAATCCCAGAAGTCTGACCGTGTGGAGAGGGTGGAGCGCGTCGTCCGCCACGGCACCACGTCTCACTTCGTGCTGGATGACGGCAGCTCCAGCTACAAGCGCGAGTTCAGGTCGCACGTCCACGGTACCTGCCCCGCCACTCTCATCGAAGTCCCGAAGACCCCCTTCAAACACACTCGGGACACGCGCGAACACAAGTTCTACACCCCTAAAATGTCCCAACAACAATTATAATTATTTAACTTTTGAACTTTTCACATTTTTATTATTCTTATTTTGTAACAGTTGCTTTCAGTGAAACTTGAATGTTATTCCTTTTTTAAATGAGCTAACTTTGCTAGTCCTAATCATTATTATAACGTCATAATATTATTTACATAATTCACTTTTATTATACAAAAATATTATATTGAAGAACGATTAATTATTATTAACCTAAGTTTTATTTTTTGTCAAACATTGCCATGTAATAATTACATTTTATAAAAATACTTGTGTTTTTTTTACCTAATTTCCTCATTCTGTATCGATAGGGACTGTGGCTCAACCCTCTACCCTTACCGTTTAAGTATGTAAGGAAAACACCAGTTACTAAATTCAAACTTTATTCAACAACTACTCAAGGAATCTTAATAAAAATAACTATGTTACGAAATAAATATACTATGCATTAGGTATCAAATAGCTTAGAAAATATATTAATTAAAAAATATTGTACCAACTATAGATGAAGATTATTAAGTTTCTGGTAGTGTGCCGTCTGCATGCGATTGTTTGACTCTTCTTATCCTTTTGAACCTACCTAAATCACCTTCATAGTTGTGCGGCAGAGGTCCAAAAGAGTCATTTTCCTGATAATAGGGATCCTTTACAAATTTATCAACCATATCCTTATCTGCAATTTGTTTCATTTCAATGTTTTGTAATCCGTTGGCATCGTCGGAATTTTCGTTCGTCATTCGTTTGTCTCTCGAATTAGTATTGCACATAAGGTTCTCATCAATGCCACCGTCTACTCCCGAGAGCACACCATCCGTATCAGTACCGAGGCTGTTCGAATCCTTGTTCACATCGTTCAGATTAGAATCAGATTTAGAAGCTGACCTTTTACTTTGCTGTATTTTGTTGTCGTTAATCAAATGTTTATTTTCACTGCTGCAAAAATTAGGATTGCGATCGTAGAAGCCGTCATCGTCAAATTCATTGCCTTCTTCAGAGTCTTCGTCGTTTTCCGCTTTGTATGGTACATATGCGACCTTGGCATCGGGAAGTACGCCAGCCGATCTCTTCATCATGGAAGAATCAGGATTCGTTCGTTTAACCCTGATAAGAGGACCAGGCGACTCGTCGTAGGAATCCGAACTAGGGAATGATTCTTCAAGGGATTTCATCTTCGAGTCTAATTCAACTTGATTGTCAATATCACGTTTATTGATGTTAGCCTCGTCTATACTCTGAATTTTGTCGTCGTCTATATATGGATTTAAGTCATCTGCAGGACATCTATAGCCCTCATTTGCCTCGAGACCTTTAGCCATCATATTATTATCAGAGTTTTTAGCGTCCTCATAAGCTATATCTGACAATTCAGCAGAATTTACTTCTCGTTTGTTGTCACTTTTGGAGGTAACAGGTTCATTAGAAGCTATTTCCGCGTTTGCTTTCGAATCCGAATTGGAGTTCGAAGCCTCAATTTTGCTTTGTAAATTGTCTAATGCACTGTTAGTAGTCTCAGAAGGTTTGGCTACTTCCTTCAAACCTTCTGTTTTACTTTCAGCTTGTTTATTAGTTTCAGTAGTTTCAGCGCTAAACGTAGGCGACGATTCCGCAATAGTCACTAAATTTTCACCCTTACCTATATCTTGATCTGAATAACTATTACCGTCGATAGCTTGCGCCTTCTTAGTTATTTCTCGTTTGTTAACCTCAGCTTCATTTAGCTCACTGTCGTCAATAATTTTTTTCAGTAAAGCTCTTTTTTCTTCCGAGAGAGAATTCAATAGCTCTTGTAGTTCTTCGTTGGATAGTTTCTTAATGTGCTGCCTTATAGCTGTTTGTTCGTCTTCATCAGATTTGATAATGGGATTTCCTTTACCATTTTCAGAGTTTGTTTGCGAGTTGGTATCTTCCGTTTCGCGTCTCTCGCGGTTCATAAAATGTAAAAGGTGTCTGTTATCAACCATTGCTCTGTTCTGAAATTGGGTGGGGAACTGTTTGGTTATTTCGGCGTTCATGGTAAGTTGGTCGTTGTATTCGGCTCTATCGTTTTTCGCGAGGTCATCCTTTTTGTATCCAAACAATAAATCCCCATCTTCGTTGATTTTGCCCTCCTTCTTATCATGGGGGCTCTCCATCAACATTTCGTTATGAATCAGCTGGTTCTGCAAGTATGGAAAGCTCTTCGGGTTCATCTGACGTAATGGTTCGGTTTCGTCTTTTGATTGCGAATATTTCATGTATTCTCTTTCGTCTAAGGCATCGAAGTTATTGGCTCTCTCGTTTGCGCCAATGTTTTCGTCGCCTAATTTTTTATATGGTTTGTATTCATACATCTGAAATGAAAATAATAATTAATAATTCACGTTTATTGTTTAAAACCTTTTAGAAATAAGGTTCCAATTAAATGCCCAAGTATTAGAAAATGACTTTACAGTGTGTAAACTTACATCAGATTTCTGACGATCAATCCTAGGTTTGCTAATTCGAGATAAGTAGGAATTTTTATTCAAATTTACTAAAAATTTATCAGATTTTATGGAGTCACCAGGGTACTGAAAAAATAATAATAGTTATTCAGTTCCTGTACTACCATCAAATGTCAGATCCTTACGAAAGTAAGCAATAGACGTTATTCTAATCTACTCGCACAGAAAATACTACTCGCGGAGTGTTTACAAAACTACCTTATTGTTCTTCCTTTACTTATATTAGAATGGACTGTAAAAGGGGCACCTTACCTCCTTGGATCTGATTCTAACCGCAACAGGATCAGCCATGCCCTTAACTTCCTCGTATTCAACCTCTTCGACTTCACTACAACACAGAAGTAAATTAAAACAACTATTCGTAATACCTGAAGTTCATGAGAGGAGAAATAGTATAATTATTGTACCTATTAGTATGGCTCCGTGGTTTTGTGTGTATTCAACCAATTCCCGTAGGAATCAAATCAACAAATTTTTATTTTTTTAAGTAATAAATTGTCTTTGTTTAGTTAGTAGAAGGAGACCCAACTCAGTCAACAAAATCATCAGATTTCCCAAGAATACGTGTTCAAGTGAAGTTTTGATTAAACCTCGCAGGAGTCAAGCCCCAAACCATCATCCCCTAACTACACAAACCAGTGTATCCCGTAATCACCTGATTTAATCCTGTAATATTTTCCGTACTTTTCTTAGATAAAAACCTACCTCCATAGGGGCCAAAATAGCCTAGCCCTTCTCCAAAATCAAAATAGTCTACTCCACCGGCGTCAAGCCCCCTCCTTGAAATCGAACTCCCGGGTCCACCACTGAGAATGTTTGGAGGCAACACTTCATATAAGTACATACCCATCATTTTCAAATCCCGCATCAGCAGGCCTGCAGTAAATTAGCTCGGTAAAACACACAACTATAATAAAAATGGTTACTTTAAACATTTTCTCGTCACAATAAAATCGCATACAAATCTGCCAAGTTTGTTCATTCGTTGTTTGAATTTGAACCGGGCCAAATTTTGAAAACTTTGACAAGTTATTTTCAAAAGTTTGTATATCGGTAAGCCAAAGAAAAGCAAAAGAGAAAAAAGGATTCTTCATTGATAAGTCTTTTCGGAAAAGGCTTTATATTCGGATTTTAGTATCTATATTACTACTTCTGTGGTATTAATGGCATAAACCACAGAAGGAATATAATACTATTGTTAAAAATACTCACCTTTTTTTCTTACGTGGCTAAAAAATATATGAATCAAGAGAACACAATATCTTGCCATTTTTTCGGTAGACTTTAAGTACACTTTTTTAACTTTAAGCCTCGTCCTAATCAGGCTCACAGTGGTTAACTCTTGGCCTATAGTTTGAAGTTACCTTACCTTCCTTTATAGTCTACTAGCAGCGCCCCGCGGTTTTACCCGCGTTGTGCCCGTTCCCGTGGGAATTTCGGGAATTTTTTTACATAAAAACCTTCCTCTTGAATCACTCTACCTATTACAAAAAACCGCATCAAAATCCGTTGCGTAATTTTAAAGATTTAAGCATACAGACAAACAAACAGACAAAAATAGCGACTTTGTTTTATACTACGAGTATGTAGTGATAATATAAAAATGAATCGCTGAATCTGTTGCTAAGCGCATAACTTCAGAATGACTGCACCAAATTGGATGATTCTTTTTTTAATGTTTTCCTTATTGTCAGGACAAGGTTTTTATATAAGAAATTATAAAAAAAAACACAAAATTCCCACCTTGTATTTCACCTTGAATTTTAAATAGCGTCCAATGTGTCCATACAGGGTGTACTGTAACGCAGTTTACTGCGTTTCGCTTGCCGTCGACAGTGAGTGGCAAATTTAGGCGGATTAGTTACCCGTAGCTTATTTATTTAGGCCATCTGATACGATATTAAGGGGAAAAGCTCACTGCGGTGCTCTGGCGCACTGCGCTCAGTAAGTGAACAATATAGTCGTAGGTAGAAGTTCGATTTCAGCACTTCGCTTGGATAGTGAACGTATTCACACGAGTTTTTTCAAGAGGATTATTCGAGAAGCAATTGAAATAAGGAAATATCCGCATTTCAATACGGTCGTAATAAGTACTAATAAGTGATTGAGACGTGCTGAAAAGGCCATACTGTCAGTCTAATGTGAATGCACCGTTAAATTCTAACATTGACCATGTGAGGGTACTTCCAACACTTGGAACGCCTACCTTCGCATCACAGCGGTAACTCCGATGTCTTCAGTTCACCCACGACCACGAGAGGAGCAATCCTCTCGAAACGTCGGGAAATACAAAGTAAGTAATTACTTGCTTTATAAACTTTCTGCCGCGAAAAAACCCGTGTGAATACGTTTACTATGTGTACAGAGCGCGTAAGTTCAAAAAAGATTTCTCTTGGATGTTTCTGAACCGTCTGCGGTTGCGGTCTGTGTTCGAACTGTTTACCTTTACTCCAATATTTATGTTAGCTGTACCTTTATAAATGACTAGCAGCGCCCCACGGTTTTACCCGCGTTGTGCCCGTTCCCGTAGGAAATCCGGGATAAAATGTAGCCTATAGCCTTCCTCGATAAATAGACTATCTAACAGTGAAAGAATTATTCAAATCGGTTCAGTAGTTTCTGAGATTAGCGCGTTTAAACAAACAAACAAACAAACAAAACAAACTCTTCAGCTTTATAATATTAGTATAGATGATATAATAAAATAAAAGTCAACATATTACTTACAACAACTTTATTTTAAATGAGACCGATTCATCTCTATCACACTTATGTACATTTGGTTTAAATAAAACAAACCTTAAACATTTCACTGCTCTTAAACATTCTCATATAGTTTTGTGCATAGTTGAGAAAAACATTAAGGTCCTACATTAAAATTTCGTAAAAATTGATCAAGTAGATTTAATGAATAGATATATTCGATCACACGTTTTGGTGTCTCGTTGCTCTCAATGGTATCGAGCTGGCATCAATCACATTTGACGGGAATCATCAAGGTTAAAGGCCTGATTTTCTGTAAAGTTGACGTCAGTGGCGCGTATCAATAACCTCCAGTTCTGTGACACTGAGGCACTAAGTCAGCGGCGTAAAATTCGCGAGAGTCGTCGGCGTAAGAAAATATAAGGCCTAAGGGTATTGAATAGTTTTGAATAATTGAAGTGAATTCGACTAGACACATACAAATATAAACTCTAGCGCTTGTTAGAGGTATCAATAGCCTTGCTCTCCCGATGGCGTCCGTCAGTTGTGACTGATGCGTTGGGCACATACTATGTACGTCACATTACTAACTACAGTAACCTAATCAAAATGCAAGGTAGTGTGAAACGCAACATTTATTTGAAAGGGCGCGCTTCCAATAAACTCCAAGGTACATTGTATAATTACCAATTTGTACTTTAAAAAATTTCAAATGATTTAAAAAATAATGAACTTATTAAAATTTAAATTACAATAAAAATCAAGACTCCATATATCCCAATATATTAAACATTTCGCACCTGCATCAGACTCAAATCCAACCCAATATTTCGTAATTACATCCTGCATTACATGACGCTATCTTAAAATATATAACATGAACATATAGTATCTCTAATCTTTAGAAAAAACACTATTTAAAATTTTATTATTAGAAAAAGAAACTTATATTGTAACGTCAGATTAGGCTCCCCTATTAATTATCTTGTGCTTTTTTATCTTTATCACAATAATAGTACAATAACTATTTACAGAGCTATTTATATCAATCTGTCATACAGTAAATAACCTCATAGCGGTATGTTTTTAATTTAAACTTTACAACGACATTGGTACGGTCGATTATTGCGTACGCCCGTCGCCGGTATACAAGTACAAACACATACGAAACACGGAAATATGTAATTTAACATAAAAAGAAAGAGATTGCAGACATTTCACAAACATTTTATCACCGACCCATTCCTTATTGCCACACAAAAATGCACTCAAGTAGCATTCATTTGTATTGGAATGGTAATGAAACTGCAAAAACGCAACAGTTTTAAAAGAACAAAATAAAAATTGTTATTTCATCGTCTGTAATTCATAACGTGATGACTAGACTCTTAAACACAATAATAATGAGCATTTACAAAACAAAAAAGACGATATTTGTATGACGATACACTCACAATTGTTGTTGCACAAAACAAGGTGTGAAGACATTATAATGACAATAAAATATAACTAAAGTGAATAGAGAATAACGACTAATACTATATTGTACTACTTTTATATACATAATGTTGAACATTCTGTATCGTTAAACTTATAAAAATAGTTTACAAGAGGTTCAAACCAACTTTGCGAGTGCATCGAATAGTGTGGCCCATCCACACTGTCAGTCCTTACGGCACAAATTAATTTAGAACCATTTACGCTACTGACGTCGTTGAAAAATGAGCCACTTACGTCAGTAATCTGGCAAAATTAAAATCACGCCAAGAATGTATAGAACAATATTAATTAATCTTCATTGGTACAGTTCAGTGCTGAGTTTAGTTTACAGTACTGACGCGTGTGGATGAACCTTAAAACTACATTAAAAAAACAAACTTATTAACTAAAATAAAAATAGTTTATAATCATATTCCTTATGTTCTACTCTAACCGTTGTGAAAATGCAAATTATTTCCACAGTCGAGTATTTAATGATAACTTTAATTGTAAATCAAAACAAATATAAAACCAAAAAGGTTTCATACACCCTGTAATCTATGTTTTCAAAAATAATTTAGAACAATGTACAGTCGGTGTCAAAAATACGAAATTCAATGAGCACTATAATCGTTCTCTTAAATATTATGCATTTATTTTTATTAGCCTGTAAGATGGCACCACAGATGTCATAAATACAGAGATGTGGCAAGGAGGCGTGGCGCTTGCGAACGCATCTAGCCGCAAAGCGGCTTGTTGCCAGTTTCGGCCATTAGTCGAATGCCAACTTGCGACGTCTTCACTGCTTGTGATTTTTTACAAAATGCCGCGTTGTACAGTGGTTGTTTGCAAAAATAACACCTCTATTGTGAATTATACGAAAGATGGCATCTCATTTCACACGTAAGTATAAAAATATGATTGTTTTTCTTATTAAATTCATTAAAACATTACTTCGTGATACTAGAAACACGATAAAGTACCAAAAGCAATTATTTTCATTAGGAACTAAAACCATTGTTTGCTTAATACACATCGATCAATGAATCGCCTGGTCTAATAGCGCAATGGAAAAGTGTTTTACTGATACTCTCACTCACACGATAGTTTCGTGAAGCGGGTGCTGCCCACACTGGTTCCAATTAATGAAATCAGGGACATAGAGGTCGAAGTACGAATTTCAATCTGATTTTTTGTAATTAAGGTCTTTGAGTGATTCTAAGCCTATTTTATAGAATACGTTTTTTTGATATACCTGCCCGTTTCCGAGAAAAAAAATGTTAAGTTTTTTTTTGTATGGAGAAAAATCGTTTTCTTTATTTATTTCATAAACGGGCAGAGACGTTAAAACCAAACCTTAAAGGTATTAAAGAACACATAATTCCTTGCATTTTGTTCGAAATCATCTACTCCATATCTCTGCCCGTTTAAAAACGGCAGGCGTTCCAAATTTTTTTTTTCTTTTGTGATTTTTTTGGTTTAAATACGCTTGAATGAATACTTAAATAGCAATATTGTAATACTAGTACTTCATTCCATCGATACAAAATGGAATTGTAATATTAATAGCTTAAGTAATTTTATACCTACATACCTGCTATGTTACTTTTTTACCTGGGTATTGTTTTGCGTAGAGGCTTTTGCAAGGCCGAATATGTTTTATTGTTCACGTTACCTGGATAAGATAAGAAAAGAGGGCACTTACAGGTTACAGGTAATCAGGTAACTTACCTGATTAGTTGTTTTCAAAACGGAGTCACTCGTTCCTCGGATCCTAAAGTATCAACACGTACCTACACGCTCTTTACCATTAATATGTCTCAGTTTAAATCAAATTTGGATATATATGTGCTACTGAAATCAAGTGGAAATATCAAAAACAGTGATATATTGTGCACTACGTTTTTAAATCAAATAAACGTTGAAGTTTCTGCTGAAGATCTTAGAATTCTAAAACAGTTCACAAGAACATATGTTGCAAATTTACACAAGAGATGGTTGCAAGCAAATAGATGTCAATCTAATTTTTTCACCAAGAACACCATATTTGATGTCAATATTTGCGAAAGAGAATTTGGATGTCTCAAGCAATGGAAGCCAGTCCGCAGTCAGATGCTGCTACAAATACTCCACAGAAAGCCATCTGAGACCCACCAGAGGATCTATCAAACAAGCATAAAAGAAGGTGCCTTTCATCTCTTAAAAACCACTCCGAAGAAGAATTACTGTCTGCATTATTAGATAGATTGAAAGACAATTAGATTGACATCTATTTGCTTGCAACCATCTCTTGTGTAAATTTGCAACATATGTTCTTGTGAACTGTTTTAGAATTCTAAGATCTTCAGCAGAAACTTCAACGTTTATTTGATTTAAAAACGTAGTGCACAATATATCACTGTTTTTGATATTTCCACTTGATTTCAGTAGCACATATATATCCAAATTTGATTTAAACTGAGACATATTAATGGTAAAGAGCGTGTAGGTACGTGTTGATACTTTAGGATCCGAGGAACGAGTGACTCCGTTTTGAAAACAACTAATCAGGTAAGTTACCTGATTACCTGTAACCTGTAAGTGCCCTCTTTTCTTATCTTATCCAGGTAACGTGAACAATAAAACATATTCGGCCTTGCAAAAGCCTCTACGCAAAACAATACCCAGGTAAAAAAGTAACATAGCAGGTATGTAGGTATAAAATTACTTAAGCTATTAATATTACAATTCCATTTTGTATCGATGGAATGAAGTACTAGTATTACAATATTGCTATTTAAGTATTCATTCAAGCGTATTTAAACCAAAAAAACCACAAAAGAAAAAAAAAATTTGGAACGCCTGCCGTTTTTAAACGGGCAGAGATATGGAGTAGATGATTTCGAACAAAATGCAAGGAATTATGTGTTCTTTAATCCCTTTAAGGTTTGGTTTTAACGTCTCTGCCCGTTTATGAAATAAATAAAGAAAACGATTTTTCTCCATACAAAAAAAAACTTAACATTTTTTTTCTCGGAAACGGGCAGGTATTTCAAAAAAACGTATTCTATAAAATAGGCTTAGAATCACTCAAAGACCTTAATTACAAAAAATCAGATTGAAATTCGTACTTTGACCTCTATGTCCCTGATTTCATTAATTGGAACCAGTGTCCATTGTTAGGTAGATAATTAGAGATGTGATGTCACTTTTGAGGTTGTCGATATTTTATATCGATCCTACTTAGTTCGAATGATTACACAAGGGAACAAAATTAGACTTTTTTTGCTGCATGGAACTTTATAGCTGTTGTTTACTAATGTGAGGTAAAAATGATATAATTAATTATTGAAAACACAATTCATTACTATTTCTTGATTACTCGACTTATTATTATTATTGAATCAAGTATGGGTTTTTAATTTATTGCGGTACTCTTACACATGTATCATTGATATCATCATCATCATTCACACCTTTTTAATATTTTAGCTATCCGAAGGATCCAAAAATAAAAGAAAAGTGGATAAATGCAACAGGAAAAGGTCCAAACTGGTTTCCCACAAAAAATAACACGATATGTTCGTCTCACTTTGAGCCTAAGTGCTTTCAACCATTGAAGAAAGTTCGTCGGCTCTGAATTTCATCGATACTATTTTTTCTACGATTCAAATTCAAATTCAAATTCAAATCAATTACCTCTTCACATCACTAGTTGCGATGTGTGTTTATTGTCTGTAGCTACAGGTAGAAGCCCCGCCCCCTGTATGCATGTGTTCTATTACTGAGTTTATTAGTGTTGCTGTAAGTTTCTTTGTGTGCGGGAGAAATATGAGCTCGTGTGCCGTTCTTATAGTTTTTGCTTTTGTGTTAGTGAATTAAGTGGGGAGAACACGGCGACATCTGAACACGAATACATTTGTTTACAAAGCATATCTCCTGTATTTATGACATCTGTGGATGGCACAATAGTGCTTGAAGGTTCCGGGTTAATCATCGCATTTGTCGGTAATACCAAACTTGGGCCATAGCATAATCGATATACATACTTTTTATATTAATTGATTTACATAAAATTATTTGAAAACAAAAACTGATTATCATATGATATTTTCGACACTGACTGTACACAAAACCCATAAAATCTATTAAAATAATTCAATGTTCAGTATTGAATAGTCGTTAGGGCGATGTGTATAAATCGAATGTGTATAAAGTGTGAGGCGCGAGCCAGTCTAAAGTAATCTAACCACAACACGAACCGTCCGCACCCAGGCATGCGCGCGCACAACGTACACACAGATATGTTTGCGACAAAAGCTTATTAAAAATATACAATAACAAGTCTCTCCCTTATATGATACATTACAACGCACTAAACTGTTATCCCTAAACAATTACATTTAGAAAGGAATTGGGGCTCAATGTAAACATGCTCGAGAACGTAACGAGGCCTGTGCTCATTATAATAAGGATATTCAAAAAGGATGGATACATTTAAAGCTAAAAACGTTTTTTAAAGATTTTAAAAATTCAGTCAACGCTTGAGCAATCACTGAACGAACGTTAAAACATGACATAGAATATCTGAAAGGTGCGCAACAGGACATAATATTTCAAAGAGATAAAAAACGACAATAAAACAGAAAACTAGAAACGCTAGCATGCAACATTAGCGACTTAAATGCAATTTAAGTAAAGTGAACACTTTCGAGTTTTATTTACAAAAGTGACTGTAGAATCACAAATCACGATTTTTTTAAAAATGTCTCGGGTATATCGAATATAGTGTTGTTATTCGAGTTGTGTGTAGTACTGGGGTGGGTACCTTAAGTACTACAAGCGGTCGAGCCGGAACTCGTGCTCGACGGCCGAGTCGGGCAGCAGCGCGCTCGGCTCCTCCAGCAGCGACAGGTCGTCCAGGTCGAGCCCGGCGCGCAGCTGCGCCTCCTCGCCGCCGAATATGCCCGCGTCCAACTCGCCCGAGTAGTCTGAAACGATCACCACTTATGGGTTAACTTAGATTAAATTATACGAAACATTATGATGGTGAACGAGCTCGTCCGAGTAACGTGAAAGGAGGCCTAAGTTAAAGATTAGGTTGGATTTTAGAAAACATTATGAAGGTGAATTTAAAGGTTAGCTTAGATTTTAGGATATAATGTGAAGGTGAATTCAAACGAGCTTACCCAAGTAATGTGAAACGAGGCCAAGTTAAGGGTTAGGTTAGGTTAGATTTTAGCAAATATTAGAATGGTGAATGAATAGGGTAGATTGCAGGAAACATTATGATGATGAAAATCAATTCTTCAATTTACACTAACACCCAGCTAGTATTATTTTCAAATTCGGCTAAAACTTATACTTAATTGCAACTGGGTTTCGTTTTTTTTCTGGGTGCGGAAACATATACATGCCTTGTTTGAAATAATGTTTGTTGCTTTAATGCTGTATTTGTAATAATAACCAACTGTGATACCTTTTTGGATAGCCTAAAAAACAAGGAAGTTTTATGTGTTATTTGCAAGCTTGGTGTCATAGTGTTTTTTTAAGAAAAATTAAGATCTTTGGCTCTAAAAGTAAAAAATAAAATTTATTAAAAATACTTTATCTACACTAATGTTGTAACATTCTACTTATGATTCCAATACTTGACTTATAATTACTACTGTTATAGCGCAGACAACTAAAACACTCAATTTAAGCAATTGCACATGATGTTATAATATCATTATAATATAACATTATAACATCATTATAACGCGACCAATTAACCTGGCGAGCCTTATGTCAAAATCCTCATACTAGTTGCATAAAATTTTGATATTAGGCTGGCTTTTGAAAACAGTTGGGTTATACGTGAAAACTTCGTCGAAACTACATACACAAAACTCTTTGGTAAGATCTCGCTCGCTCCTGATTGGCCCTACGCGCAGCTGCGCTCTCATTGGTTAGATTTTAATGGCGGCAAGTTCACTGTGACAATACACGTACCTACGCGTGAATTTAATGTTTCGCAATGTGTTTTGTTTTTAAAATTTTGTTTGATTAATTGCATTAAATAGTGAAGATAAAGTAGTGTATGCAACTGCATATAACACGGGTATTAAAACACTCGTTACTATTATGAAACTCGCTGCGCTCGTTTCATAAACTCACACTCGTGTTTTAATACCCTTCTTTATATGACGTTGCATAAACTACTATTATCAGTCATATCTTTTCCATAGCAAGTATTTTTGAATGTTTTATTACTTCTTAAGCTTTATCACTGATTACCATACAAATAAACAAATAAAGACCTAACATTGAATAGCCCCATTTTTAATTATTTTGTTAGAAACCTCTAAATTTGGGTATTTTTCCAAAAACAGCTAAATTCCTAATATCTTGAAAACCATTAACTTTCGGCCATACATTGGGGCGGTTAAATTTGTTGCATATATACCCTACCTGATCCTGACGGGAATATGTTGAGTTACCAATAGCCCTGTATATAAATAAACTAGCAACACCCCGCGTTGTATCCGTTCCCGAGGGAATTTCGTTACGAAAAAGAGGCTATACCCTTCCCGGTGAATGTGGCTATCCATTCCAAAAAGAATTATTCAAATAGGAAAGGCAGTTTCTGGGATTAGCCCTTACCAATAAAAAGCAAAGTTAAAAACCTTACCTCTTCATCTATACTAATACTAGCTGCGCCCCGCGGTTTCACCCGCGTTGTACCCGTTCCCGCGGGAATTTCGGGATAAAAAATAGATGTTGGCCGATTCTCATACCTACTCAATATGCTCACAAAATTTCATGAGAATCTGTCAAGCCGTTTCGGAGGAGTATGGCAACGAAAACTGTGACACGAGAATTTTATATATTAGACGAGAATTTTATATATGTATAAGATTATAAAGAGGTAACATTTTAAGTTGGTTTGTTTGTATGTTCGAGCTAATCTCGGGAATTACCATTCCGATTTGGATAATTGTTTTTGTAATAGATATCCACTTTCAACGGGAAGGTTATAGGCTATTTCTTCATCACAAAACTTCCAAGCGAACGGCCCAACGCGGATAAAACCGCAGGATGCTGGTAGTAATATTAGAATATTAGTATAGATAAAGGAGGAGGCGGTACCTGTGAGTATGATGTCGGGGATGCTGGCGGGCGTGGCGGGCGTGGGCGGCGCGGAGGGCGAGGCGAGCGCGAACCCGCCGCCGCCCGCCACCGGGTCGCGCGCGCCCAGCCCGCCCTCGCCCCCGCCCCGGCTCGCCTGCAGGACCACCGCTACGTTATGCACTTCTTCTTCATCGAGTGGATGGTCAACTTGACCAATCCTGATGTCAGAGTTAATGAGCCGCCAAAGGCCTCTGACATGGCTCATGTAACGACTACTATCCGTAGAAAGTAACCGGGACCGACGGTTTAAAGTGCCCTCCGAAGCACGGAACCGTCTTACTTTTCGGGCAATCAGGTGATTCAGCCTGCAATGCCCTAACCAAACTGAGGACAGTCTCACAAAGAGATTTTTGTGAAACATTGTCCCCACCAGGAATCGAACCCGGAACCTCCGGCTCGTGAGCCGAGCGCTCAAACCACAAGACCAGTTGAGGCTGTTAAATTATGCACTGACGACCCCGTTACCTAACTAACTACGACTGAGTTACAGGCAGTTTTTAACACTGCTTTAAAGGCTTCCGACATGATATGACGGTTAAAACGACCGGTCCGACAATTAAAATGCCCTCCGAAACACGGTAGCGCTCAGATAGAAATGCTACTATCGACCACCCATCCAAGTAGGAGCCGAGCTGCACGTTGCTTAACAATCGCAATGAGCTTACATTGCTTAGGCAAACCCCGCCACGAGTGCTAAGCACAAGCCCGTTGAACGTAAAACACATTATAACAGTGTTCTAGTTACAAAGCGTTTATTAATAAGGTATTTGTTTAATTTCTAATCACACTTACTTGTGAATACGTGTGCTGCGAATTCGTTGTCTGTGGCGAGTGCGGTGAACTGTGGTTGATATACGACGAGTTATAGGACGGCACGGGGTGATCCAACTGTAAGACAAATGGACCAATTCAATAACCGTTCATTCATTCATTCATTAATACCTCAACTACGTTAAGTGAGTTCTCTAACTACTAGACGTCGAGTTCACTATCTGCTATTAAACTCGCCCAGGATGTTAATTTTGCTACATAAAGTGTGGATTCATTGAATCTCATGCATTATTGGATCTTGATATAATAGTTTGATACAATTTGTTCCGAGTATACTAAATGTGTTCAGAATGAGTCTCGATTGAATCTTGATATAACAGTATGACACATTTTGTTACTAACGTAATGCCATGTGTCAACTATTCGAGGTCCTATTCTATCGAGATTCAATTGATTTCTTCATTCAATGGTCAGAAATGACTGCTAATCACATTCAGTAGCTAACTAGGCATTTTCAGACCTGATGAATTTAAGAGCAGATATAGAATTCTTCGACTAAGAACTAGTAATCTCGCTTTTTGTAATTGAGGCTTTAATAAACAAGCGGAATTCAAATGCCAAAGAAAATCTATATAATTTACCATTCCCAAAATAAAGGTAGTTTCAAGTCTGAGCAATGTTCAAGAGTTAAGCGTAGGGTACTATTTGTAAATGTACAATAATAAAACGGATGGAAAGTAATGCTGAAATATTAAAATGAAAGTGATATTGCAATATATTTCATTCTGTAACACATTTGGCTTAATGTAAAAGTTCAAATAGTTATTATCTTTACATATTTTGTCTATCCATTTCCAGCATCACCTTCCAAATAAAATTAAATATGTAATATTAAGAAGTATCTCATAAAATCATGCTAACATGCGAGTCTAAACTTTACAGAATAGTACTTAATTGATAGCAAAATAATCTTATATATTTAAATCCAAATATAATAATAATAAAAGTATGAAAAACTATAAGCAGCGTTGAGGAGAACATCTACAAAAATATCCAAAGTTACAATTAAATGTGCTTCAAGTTTACAAAGTTAACAAAATTATAAAAGATATACTAAACTAAGTTACTGAGATAGAAATTAATAGTGTCATATCGCGGGAATAACAAACTTTACCAAGTGGCTTTTGATGAATTATCGCATTTCAAACAAACAAACAAACTCTGCAGCTTTATAATATTAGTATAGATATAAATGAGGAGGATAAAGAAATTATAAAAGGATGACGTCATTTGACTTGTCAATTATTCCCGCGAAAACACTTCACATGCTTTGAATAATAACAATCTTCGTAAATAATAAAAAAATAATCTTACAACAGTAACAGTGCTACAATAATTAATATCAACATTTTACATAGAATGTAATAGTTGCAGTAGCATTAAAATAACTAAAGGCTGATTTACACAGGGTCAGTGAGTGACTCCGGTTTCTAGATAAATCAGCGCTGACCCGAAAAAAGACAGTACAGCAGCGGTGTGAATTCACCACTGACTTGAATATTCGGGCACGAATTTTCGGGCCAGCTCCGATTCAGGGACAAATCAGTCTCGAAATCAAAGTCGTCAATCAATGACCCTGTGTAAATCAGCCTTAATGTTCATTCACACGTATCAGTCGTTCATATCAAACCTCACGATCAGTCAAGACTCAGTCAGTAGTGACTATTGACGTGAGTGACATGCGTATTGCGTAGCCAATATCAAGCCAAAGCCAACTTCTCCATAGCTAGTAGTATTGACGAGTTTGACGTCACTGATGAGTGTAGATGAACCTTTATAGCCTTAACTACGCATAGTATAGTTTGAACTAGTAGGAAATAATTTTAACCGACTCCTAACCTTAGGAGAAAAGAGGTTATGTAAAACATAACTTCATAGATTATTTTCAAATTGTTCTATGTATAGTTAAAATGATTTCCTTATTGTGCTTATAATTATAATACAATGGTGTTTATTAAAACTATAAAACCCACAATTACGTCAAATAACAAATTGAAGAGTAAAAGTCATTGCTTTATGATTAGCGACCATCAAGTATTCATAAATAGATGTTTATTTATAGTCAGAAAGTTGGAATAAAAGTAGGCAGCCGTTTCATTTGGTTGATTTTATTTGTTTGACATATCAACAAATGTCACACAACTGATATATAAACAGATTGTCAAACATCAGCAAAGGTTCATTGATTTATTTTATTTAAATTACCCCCTATAGTTGAGCGAGAAAAAGATCTACTAATGGTGGTTGTTTTATTCACATATCCCTCTATTCCCTCTCACACATCTGCACAGACACACAGGACACACACACGCTTCAAACTAAAAAAATACACGAGTCTTTTTTAAGCGACTTCAAACACCGAAGGAGGAGGTTCTCAATTCGGTCGGTATTTTTTTTATTCTGAATATGATGGTCGCTAAGGATAAACACAAGGCATGTATCGTACATTGTCCGCGACTTGCACATGCGCTGTCCACCCCGACTCGACCAGGCTCTGCACCAACTGGGCCCAGTCCTTTTGCAATATTTCGGCACAAGTTATTCGTCAGTCAACTTATTAACTAGTACTTTAACCTAATTTAAACATTAATTAATTTAATGTAATTCAATTTAAAATGCTATATCCATGTTTGATAGCATCTTGTTCAAATAGAACAGTGACATTATTTTTTGAAGTTTTAAAAAACAATAGTTGTATTTTCTTGAGAATATACATTGAAGTATCAATATGTGTACAAAATAAATGAATATATATTATTTTATTAAGCATTAGCAAATAAAATAATTGTGCGCAATAAAGCCAACAATAAAATATTACTTACAACTCCTTGCTACCATATCCGATGAAGCACAAAACATTATAGACATAAATTATTAACAAAACAGGTAAACAAATCTTAGATTAAACGAATATATAGGTTTAGAAGTGGAAAATAATATCTTCAGAGGTCGATTAATATAAAACTACAATTAAAGATTAAATAAATGTACTACACAGCAAAACATATAAAATATTATTATCATGTAAATTCATAAATGATTTTTATAAAATCTTCTGATATAAACTATAGTATATATTCGTACTATCCTCGAATTTCGAAGATTGGAGATTTATACCATAGTGTGTATTGAAAGGACCAACATATCCCACAAAGTGTGTTAGTGTAAAAACATCAAAATGGTAAATAATCTCATTCTAAAAATAGACTGAGAGAGCTCAACACTTACAAATCCCTAAGTTGAAATTAATAAACACTTAATACACTGTTCCGAGGTATTAACCCAGATACAGAACACAGAAAGGTACCCAGGAGTGAAAATAGACGTAACGAAGATATCGCTGTAGCCAGGATCCATAAAAAACGCGTTTTAGAATGACTATGCGACAAGATAAGATAAAATACTGTGTGATAGATTTTCGATCCACCACCATAAATAGTTTATTCTATCTTATCACGTTTTGTCACATCGTCATATTAAGAAAGTCTAGACAGACATTTATGGGCATTATTCATAAACGCATATTAATAGCACTTTAGCTATCAAATGGTTTGTCCCTTTCCGATATAAGCTATTTGCCAAAGAGCGAAAGAGACAAAACACTGTTTAAGTTAAATATCGGTTATGAATAAGGCGGTAAGAACCCAAAAAAGTAAGATTTAACGGAATATTCACTGTAGCATAGAATATTGCGAGTGGCAGTATTATCTTAGTACAAATGTTACTGGTCAAAATTGTAAGTACTGACATGACAGGTGCCACTCGCATCTTGCCACAGTGTAAGAAGTATAATCAAGTCAATATTAACGTACTTACCATTGTTATTTGTTCGAAGGGCTGCAATAAAGCTTGATGTAAGTTATTAAAGTCAGACTGCGGTGATTCGGCGGGACTACCCGGACTATTGACCATCTGGAATTGTGTTGTTGAATATTCAATACATACAAGTTTTGGGGAATGTGTCATATTTTAATGACACAATTTTAACGACACCGATGGGAATGACACGTAATGCAATTTTCTGAAGAGTTCATTAAACTGGCAATAAAGTTATTGACACAATTTTAGATTAAATGTCAAAAATCACACATTAGCCAATCATAGGGACTGCAATATTAAGATTATAAGTGCCTTTATTTAGGAAGTTGATCAAATCCGACTTACTAGATTTGATTACATACAATCAACTATGAAAAAAATGAGCACTTTACCACTTCATATAATTCGAAATTTCTCATAGACTTATTAGTAAAACATGCATTATAGAGTTTTGAATATGATAAGTTTTTCAGTATGCTTAAACTTTCATGAATTGATTGTACATCGGGACAAGTTAACAAAAAGTCTGTGAAATTCACAAACGTTTTGGCCTTTAAATTGTAGCTTTATCTATTTCAAACGTACCGTAGGTGAAGGTATGTTAATATTAGACGTCGATGAATATTGCGAAGGCGGACTACAGTGCGATTGGTAGCCGGACGCCATCCAACTGTGGTCTAAGTGGTCTAAGGGGGACATATTCTGGAAATGACAATAAAACATTATTGAGACACGATTATTATATATAGTATGGCATCTTCAATAGTTCAGGTAAAGTTTGTACATTGTATGATTTTAGTTATGCAGGTACAACAAGAATACTACCGCATTAATTTACAAACAAATGAATTAAAAAGGCTGGTAATGCCTGACATCAATATGACTATAATAACGGCCTCATAAATGGCCTCATAAACGCTTATCAACCGCATTTCAGCTGTTTCAAATGGTTTGTCCCTTTCCGACGTACCCTTTTTTCCGAAGAGCAAAAGCGACAAAACACTTTATAACAGAGTTTTGGTTAAGGAGCGTTTATGAATATAAACCTTGTCTAAAAAATACTAAGATTGATTTGTCATTCTGATTATATTCATTTGTGCATTTCAGTGATAAATATCAGTTATAAACAGCCTTTTTATACAAAAATGGATATTAATTAAGGCATTTGTTGTTAAACTTTTAATCTATAACATTATCTAGGTTGAACTGTATCATTAAAATCATACATTCCTTTATAAGCCAGCGAACATGCGGTTAGATACGATATAATCATAATATTAAAGCTATTGTATAAAATTATTATTGAAACTGTACAGTATGTTCTGATCAAGCAACTGAATAAATAGATGGTATTTTTAGTTCTAAAGTATGTAGTTTATAAGCAGTTTGCGTAACGTTGCACTGAAAATACGAACTTCTATGTTATAATATATATTGACACTTTACCGTATGATATTAAGGGTGGGTCGATGTTTGTTGCTCTTTCATGTATTTAATTAAGACTGGGCAATAAAGTATATATAATAGGGGTACTTTTGGTCTAGAAATTTCTACGAGAGAGTAAATTTTCGACACCTGGTAAAAAGTTAATATCTTTATTGATAACTATCTGTTTCGCGCGGTGATTCCATCCGCGACCCAAAAGAGTGCTAGTGTGAACATTTTGTAGATCGCGAATACGTTATTGACCCATTATTTACATTTTGATGAGCAGGAAAAAACCATCTTTTAAATAAATTGTATAGATAAAATAAATATTAATATAAGTATCATTTTATGACAAAATTGTTTTGGTTGACATTTTTTTTTCAAATCGCAGTTTATTTTTGTGTCTCAACTACCAATCCGTTTTGTATAATTATTTTATAAGATAGCCTCATTCAAGAGGAAGGCCACATTTGTATCCCAAAATTCCCACAGGAACGAGCGAAACGCGGGTAAAACCGCGGGGCTCTGCTAGTGTTAGTATTAATGTCACAGCTAAAGGAGTTTGTTAGTCAGAATGTTCATGCCGATAGTGGACCGTATTACAGCGTAAGCTTAATGTTTTCGCTTCAGCGTGAGTTTGCTTATTACTAGTAGGCGAGTGAATATGACCAATAAGGGTCACTTGCATAAAATGTCTCTCTCCCTCTCCGAGTATCTCTGAGCGATTTTATGTAATCTTATTGGTTACTATTTCTCCGTTTCCCAGCTCGGCAAGATCGCACCGCTTCAATGGACAGACAGCCTAAGAGTTTATTAAGGTTCAGTATTAGTGCTACGAGTATATCTATCTTATTAGGTTTGAATGAAAGAAATGGCAATACTATTTAATTAAGATTCTTGTGGCACAAATGAGATAGTAAAGTTAAATATTGTTTCTTTATTACCAATACTAGATCAACGGAGCAGCATTACACCCGTTCCCATAAAAATGGGATAAAAAGTGGATTTATGGTATTAGTATGGATTTGTGTTACCTAAGCCCGAATACTTACACTCCACACGTAAGGCCATTTTAATACATTTTGATTGATTGTTTGTCAAGCTGATTGTTTGATTGATATTGACGACCGTCAGACGAATACGGCGAAACTATTATGGTGTTGTGTGTGTGTGTGAACAATTATGCCTGACAATGTACTGAATCCAATTAGTTATTGGTCATATTCAACACCTTTTTAAAAAAACCTGTTAATATTACACAAAATAAATATTAAGTTAAACAATCGATTAATGTTCCGATGGCAAAAATATATTTCAGAAGAATATTAGAAAAAAAATATATATAAAAAAACCAAACACTTCAATACACCGTGCCGTGAGAAAGCAAGTAAGTATTGCTTTTCAAAACTTTTTATTTATAAAATATTTTTGAAATTCATGCAATTTATCGCCAATAAGATTATATGAAAAGGAATGGAAATGCCGATTAAGCTGAATTAGTTGTTAATGCTTTTGAAATAAGGTAGGTAATAGTGATATAAAATTTTGAATTACAATGTACGTATTAGTAAGGTATCGTTGACGCGTTTGTATTACAAGAGGCACCGAAAAGCGTAAGGTAGAGCCCATTTACTTCACCGCCCCCATAAAGCACAAAAATAACAATCCTAAATATGCTTAACCTTTCGTAAACACATCTAAATGACATCTCGAGTGAAAATAAAGGGACTTGTGTATCCAAAAATATACAAACTTACAGAAGTAGCTTGCACATACGTTAAGGGTTATACACATTTGTCATTCGCAAGTGACACTTGCAATAAAGGTCCATTGGAAGTGTCACTTGCAAGGACTTCTTCTTGCAAGAAGCGCGCGTATGCATGTGTTCACTTATCGTAAGCACTGAGCAGGTCTCTGTTTTTCACTAGAGATGTTATTGTAAAGTGTATTTACGAGGTATCAGATTAAGTCCATATTTGAATGGCTATTTCTGCTCTATGTGGAAGCATTTGGTATACAGGGTGTTTCGTAATGAGCCGATAAATCGAAGACCTGCAAGGAGAGGACACTAAAATATGTGAAGAATATTTATTTAACATTTTATATATTGAAGTTACCCCAAAACCAGGATTTATAGTTTGAAATTCACAATTTAAGTTTTCTCTTTTTGCAAATGTCTTGTGTTAATCGAATGATTACAATCCACCTTGTATATGGGCCATAACCTTAAAAGCGATACCCTGACAAATGAATGAGGGAAAATAATTTAGACGAGGTTAAACAAGAGAACGAACCTTATTACGATGGAGATAATTATTTGTGTTTGGTACAGATAAGTGATTCTGAAATAAACAAAAATGATTTGTGTTTCAAAGCAAATTTAACACAAAAACAAAATAAAATAATAAAATTAAAAACAATAAGAAAATGAATGTTAACTTTAGAGTAACTGATTAATTATACCGGCCGAATACTCAAATTGTACTTAAATTGAGTGAACTTTTACTAAAGTAAATTACTTCTGACAAAGATTTAGTGAAAAAAAAATTGTGACAAAAAGTTGCCAGTTTCAAATTGATTTATCAAACTAATTAAGACATTTCATATCATCTATACTAATATTATAAAGCTGAAGAGTTTGTTTTGTTTGTTTGTTTGTTTGTTTGTTTAAACGCGCTAATCTCAGAAACTACTGAACCGATTTGAATAATTCTTTCACTGTTAGATAGTCTATTTATCGAGGAAGGCTATAGGCTACATTTTATCCCGGATTTCCTACGGGAACGGGCACAACGCGGGAAAACCCGCGGGGCGCTGCTAGTTGTTAATATGTATAAAATGCTTAAAATAATTTAAATATCTCCCATTTAAGCACAATTCGAGTAAGGCGGTTGTACTTTTCATTTTTAGCCTTGTTAACCTAAGCCATGGTTAGGTTCAACTACTAGCTTAGTTTACATTAGTATTGATTATAAATTAGTTTTACTGATGTAAACACCGCTTTATCTACAACAACTATGACATAGAGATATAAGATCGATATGAAAAAAGGATTTTTTTTTCTTCCTGAATATAAGAGTCATTAAAATGGTTCTAGGCTGTGAGAAGTATCATTTGTCTTTCAGAATTAGGAATAGGGTCTACACTCCCTACTAATTGATATTGAACTGTTTGTATTATATTTCTTGGAAAGCTGTCTGAAATTAAAAAAAAAACAGCACATTATCATCTCATAACCATTCCCGCCACCCTCCGTAACTTATTCCAAGTGCTTTTTTCCTTTAAAAGATACAGATTTTTTCGATGAATTAGTCAATAAAGTAGACCATATTTGATTTCATTAAATTAATCTTTAATAGAAATAGAGTATCCTGTTTTAAATTGCTTGTCTATTTATTTTTAGATCTATATGAATAGGGAAATAATAATAGTACAATGATTAATTGATCGTAAAATAGTACGTTAGTTACAATAGGCTTTTTACGTTACATTTAATAGACTATTGCTTGACATCGATAACTAATTAGTGTAAGTAGTAACTTGACTTGATAATAAGTAATTATTATATTCATACTAGCTGCGCCCCGCGGTTTCACCCGCGTTGTACCCGTTCCCGCGGGAATTTCGGGATGAAAAATAGATGTTGTCCGATTCTCAGGCCTATCCGATATGTACACAAAATTTCATGAGAATCGGTCCAGCCGTTTCGGAGGAGTACGGGAACGAACATTGTGACACGAGAATTTTATATATAAGATAATGCATCTGAATATTACATTGAATGAAAATCAAAACTCAAGACTGTCATCTAGAAATAGGAGTCGGTTTGTTTGTGTGCAATTAATTAACTGTAATTTGATTTATATTGATTAGACGATATAGACATGGAAATGTATATTACCCCATCTACAATCCGCACAGGACATTCAGCATGCTTCACTGTAATGTTACGGCACAGCGTTTCATTTTTTATTTGGTCTGAGGGAGAATCAAGAGATCAAGACTCCTTAGCTTCATCATAATTCCCATTTATTTTCATATCGATCTCATATCTGCTCAGTGACATATAGACACGACTATCACACATCTACAGTCAAGTACAATTCACGCAACAAGAACTAGTCATAAACATGTCATTTCATTATATTCTTTTAAACTTATAATATCCTATATAAGTAATGATTTAATGATGGATACAATGGCCTGGACAATAGCAATTATATGCTTGCTCTTATGTCAGAATTCCGTCATATCTTTTCTTTAAGCCTTGGACCTTATATATTAGTCCTTAATTCGTATATTAAACTCCAATCACAACGTGTATAAATTAGTATACGTGTCGTGATTGGGTGGTATCGCTGCCACTCATCGAAACAAAAAATGCGTATAAATGTCATAAAAATTTTAATCATTACTAATTTCCCTAAGCGAATAAAAGTCTAAATGAGTCGATGAGAACCAACTATGTCGTATTCATTTTATCTTACGAGTCCTAAAATGTCAATTGTGGCCGATCTTCCAACCAAAAACATTTTTTCTACAATGGAAATATGGGGTAAGAAGTTATGGGGTTAATGGAATGAAAGCAATAAACCTTTCTTCTACAGAAGGAATCGTCTTTGATTGGAAAATCGGACATTTTAGGACTCGTACAGTAATTGTACAGTTTGCAGTCCAAGCTCGGCCGCAGACCGCAACCGCAGGCGGATCACTAACATTATTCGCAATCATTACACCACCAACAAAATCATTGCACCGCCAACGAAATCATTACACTACCAACGTTCGAGAACTTTCTGCGTTTACCGTCTGCGGCAGAGGTCTGTAAGTAGGTTGTTAGTGACATACCTGGTGGTCGTATATGTTGAGCTGGTGGTCGTGGTGGTGCAGCGCGGCGAGCGGCACCGTGGCGCCCACGGGCGAGCCCGAGGCCGGCGACAGGCCGCCCGTCGCGCCCGACACCGGCGACGTCGGCGACTGCGGCCCGCACTACGCGTTAGGCACGGGGTTACAATAGCTGCGGGGGACGCTATGCCGTCTTCCGTATAAGGTTAAATTAAATTTGCTTTTTTAATGGGCCGACAATTTTACGTCCCCTGCAGCATTTTAAAGCGTACTTTTCAGAAGAAATAGATTGTATTGAATCTTTAGTAATAAGTATTATAAATATATATTCTTTTCTGGCCAACAAAATGGAAGGGCTTATACATTTCGTTGGTCCATATTAGGCGCCACCCCGCCAAACTTGAGACAGAAACGTAAGCGCAATCTACGCAACCACAGTGGCGCCATCTATTGAGGAGCGGACGGTGGCGTCTAGTAATATGTAGTATCCTTACATATCTAGGTTGGTAGTCGGGCGAGGCGGTGGTGCGGTAGTCGGGCGAGGCGGTGGTGCGGTAGTCGGGTGAGGCGGTGGTGCGGTAGTCCGGCGAGGCGGTGGTGCGGTAGTGCGGCGGGAAGTGCAGCGCGGTGAGGTCGGGCAGCGACCCGCCCGGTACTTGCAACTCGCCGCACGCCAGCGACCCGCCGCCGCCGCCTGACCCGCCACTCGAGTATACACTGGAAATAATATACATAGGAATAAGTTTAGGAAGAGGCCAGTTCAGTTATCCAGCCGAAGGCGAAGGCTACTACTTCTGAAGAGGAAAAAGGTTTAAAGGGTAAGAATGAAATAAAATCACAAAACCTTTTTCCTCTTCAGGAGCAATCGGCTTCGGCTGGAAAATTGGTCCACATTTTGGGACAAGTAAGAAAACATAGAGTACACAAATGTAAGCTCTTATACTCACTTGTTATTATTTGGTATCCTAGGTATTTCACACGATGATCTGGGCCGATTGTTAGGGTTCATTCCGACTGATAACACGTCGAGATGTATGTCCGCTGAAACGTTAAATAAACACCAATGAAAATGTGAAAATAATAACGTGTCTATACTTTGCATAGCATATCAAGGTGGTAGTAAACTAAGTATGTATTAAAAATATTGTTACGTTACTAATTTCTATCATATTAGAGATTCATTAGCGTTCATTAGCCTTCTTCAAAATGAAGTATATTTGCTTAGTATCTTGTATCGAATAATAGATTTATTAACTCAGGATCATAAGGCAGTTAAATATTGTATTCCATGAACCCGATATACCCCAGTATGGGAAAACCCACAAACGCAACAACGTAATACGCATAATTCTAATTCATTATAACTAGTACCTAACAGGTTTCGGCGTACAACGCGAATATTATATTAATTACTAACAACACCCCGTGGTTTTACCCGCTTTGTCCCCGTTCCAGTGGAAATTTCAGAATTAAAAGCCTATAAGTTCTCCCAGGCTCTAACCTATCTCTGTGTCAAATTAGAGATTCATCAGAACATTTTCGTGATAGAGTTACAAACATTATATTATGTTACATTCACACATCACTACATAATATAAAACAATGTCGCTTACCGCTGTTTGTTTGTCTGTCTGTCCCTACTCCCTATGTATGCTTAGATCTTTAAAACTACGCAACGGATTTTGACGCGGTTTTTTAAAATAGATGGAGTGATTCAAGAGGAAGGTTTATATGTATAAAATATCCGGAAATTCCCACGGGAACGGGCACAACGCGGGTAAAACCGTGGGGCACTGCTAGTTGTTCATAAATTGTCACACTTATAATGTTAAGTGAGGAGTATACGTAATATTACGTACGTATATTACGATGACGAGTCCATTAATTATGCATACTATCAATGCCGATTCATCTAAATTTTACACATGTGGTTAACAAATAATGAATGTGCAAAAACATTTTGGTCCGACACGATGAAGGCTTGAACTTGATTGATTTAATGTTATCTTTTAAACTATACGTTACAAGGTCTAAGTCGTAAACTTGGGTGCATAGATTTTGAAAGGCTTAAAACAAATAACGTGTTAAGTTTAAGGTAAAATAGTTTAACGGTTTTGTATATAAGGTTATGCTTAGTTCAACATTGTCCTATTATGCTGTTCTAAAGTCCTAGTAAAAATTGTTTGTTTATTTTTAACGAAGCCGGAAACGAAGTTTAATAATTAGTTATTTTTTTAATGATTTCCTTTTGTTTACTTTTGTCTAACTCTCCACAATGTACTGATTTCTTTCGTCTTAGCCTTGGATTGGTAAATTACATGATATTATTGGGTGCGCCAAAGTTCACCTAAATTTTCAACTCCGATAATTGGAAATCCGAAAATGTTCTTCCTAACATTTTTCATCCTAACAATCACAATTCCTAACTACTTTGTCTCTAATGTTCATAATCCGAATGATCACTCTTCCTAAAATTTTTCATCCTAAAGTTTTCATTCATACTATTTGTAGTGCTACCGGCGATGTTCATAACACTCATGTTTCTTTTATACTATTATTCAAAGTCATATCTTTTTTGTTTAGATTTCTTTTTATAGGTTAGGTTAGGTTAGAACTGTGACCAACTACGCGCGAGCCGAGCGAGCGAAGCGAGCGGTGCCGCGGCAGCGGCCGGCGAGCGCTACAACAAAATTATGCCATGTTATATTATGTCTAAAGTTTTTATGCAAATGGATAGGGAACCGTTTTGTAATCACAAGAAATAGTTTAAAAACAAACCTTTTCCTTTAAAGCGTTATGATAAAAAACAGTAGGAGTTTAAATATATTTACATTAATGATATTATTAATTAAAATTTTCGGAAACATGAGTGTTATGAACATCGCCGGTAGCACTACAAATAGTATGAATGAAAACTTTAGGATGAAAAATTTTAGGAAGAGTGATCATTCGGATTACAAATCGTTAGGAAGAACAATTTCGGGTAAAGAACTTTAGTTGAGCCAATATGGACCCGATATTATTTTACTTGTATATATTTTCATTCTAGATGACGATCACCAATATATAGACATTAACACCTATTTTATAACAAGAGGCCTATGCCCCATAGAATTTTACAGACAGTTACAGTTTTTTACATTAAAGTTTGAGTTAATGATATAGATACTTTTTTACTTGAAATAAATGTATCAAATTTAATTTGTTAGGTTGCGCAGTAGATTTTTTGTTAGCAAATTCGTTATTGCGCATCGTTCTAGTACTAATCAGTTTAGTTATATATTGGTATACTTGTAAAAGTAATGGTAACTTGGTAGGTTTATTTCCTGTACTTTGTGTTTCCCGCCGACTTCAAGAGAGGTTCTCCATTCGGTTAGTATTCTTTTGTATACTAACTTTATAGTCAATATTTAGTCTGTAGTAGTTAAGTAAGTAAGTAAAAAGTATTAGCCTGTAATGTCCCACTGATGGGCAAAGGCAGTATTTTTTATTTAGGATTTCTCTTTGAATTATATCACCAAATTCGGTGAAATGGAATAGATATATGTAAAAAACACTATTAGTTATAACGATGAAGGAACTAATGCGTAATACAATTACTGTACGACGTTGAGATATAATTGAATGATAAAACGAAAAGTTGAGCGATATTACTTAATATTCACAATACGTACACACACGGATTGTTGGCATAAAACCGGTTTCTGTCATATAAAAAACGTCCCTATATCAAATTAAAGGCATACAAAACGTATTAAATGTTTGGGTGAACGTAAAACTTTAATTAGGCATTTAAAATGGTAAAGTAACTTAGTCCAATATAACTTGATTCTCATGGCAACTTAAATGTCCTGTTGAATATGAATTCTGTAGTTACACTGATTTGGATCATGGAATAACTCCAGCCCGGCAAGCATATACACAAAGAAGAACTGAAGACAAAGGTATTCTCTTCTTTTTTTTAGAGAAATTAGAGAAAACTCTATATCTACATGCAACGTTAAAAGCTCTCGTTTATACTCTGAAGTGATGAAGAGAATGGTTTTAATATATTTGAAAGTTTTTAGACCGCCTAAAGACTTCCGACATGGTCTAACAATTGAAACAACCTGGATCAACTGCTTAACGTGCCAACCGAAGCACCTCTAACTATCTTCTTCTTCTTCATCGAGTGGATGTTCAACCTGACCAATCCTGGTGTCAGAGTTATTGAGCCGCCAAAGGCCTCTGACATGGCTCAAGTAACGACTACTATCCGAAGAAAGTAACCGGGACCGACGGCTTAACGTGCCCTCCGAAGCACGGAATCATCTTACTTTTAGAGCAATCAGGTGATTCAGCCTGCAATGCCCTAATCGAACTGAGGTAAGTCTCACAAAGAGATTTTTGTGAGATATCCCCACCGGGAATCGAACACGGAACCTCCGGGTCGTGAGCCGGGCGCTCAAACCACAAGACCACGTAGGCTGTACCTCTTACTATAAAAACTCACCTCTATGATGGTTCTGGTGTGGATGTAAATGGGGATGCTGGTGCTGCCGCAGCGGATGATGCGGCGACAGCGGTTGCTGCGTGCTCTGCTGTTCACCGCAGGACTGGTGGAGGGCGGAGTCAGAGTGTGTCCGCCGCCAATTGCTGTCCGGAGGTGGACTGGGTAGAGAGAGAGAGAGAATAAGTTAGGTTTTTTCGTGAGCATACAGGTTTTAGTATTAAGTGATCTCGTTATTTTGTACGACTGAACACCTAATTCAAGGATCAAGCGAAACATAGATGAAGGCAGGTTGAAATCTTCTTTTAATGGCCTCTCCACTATAGGAGGTTTTGGCTGTCAGCTTCCTAGGTTGAAATATAAGTAGGTATGTTCAAAAGTAGCATAGGCAAACGCGTTGAATGTAAAGCTTGAGAATGACAGGTTAAAAATTTTTTTTTGTTGTCTTGGAAGGTTCTTATGGATAAAATAATGCAATCTACGGCAATGGGTATAATACTAGTTGAATTGCGGGGTATTGCTAGTAAAAGAAAATAAGTATCAGCCTTCCTGCAAGTTGTTAACTTATTCTTGTTATTAATAAGGCGTATTACGCTGATTTTTTATAAACTTCAAATTCACATAAAACAAATAAACTTTTAACACAGCTTGAAGACTAATATACCCTAACTTAGAAGTAAATACGATGAGTAATAATATCAATACGTCTTCAGACATTCGTGTTCATAATATTTGTTAAACCTAGTGTACATTGGTAGTTAAGCTCGAATGCTTAAACTCTATTCAGATTAAGCAACCATTAATTCTATAAAATTTTGACAAAAGATTGTCAATGACTGTAATTTTTGACAAATCAAATGGTTGTCAAAGTTTGTCAAGTTTGACAAATGTTTGTCAATGTTTGTCAAGTTTGACAAACAGTTGTCAATGTGGAACAGTAAAGGTAAAAAAAAAACAGTTTTCTCAACGTATACCATTCTCCACTTTACATTAGTAGGACCTGATTCATCACCATTAACACGATGGGACCAATAAAGTGTTCAGACGAAGCGCGTGTCACTTGTTCAATTAGTAAATTAATTACCTACTTTATGGCACAACTAAGTGACATCACTATTTAATTTCAACGCAATTTGTACTGATTTATAAATTTAAACGCAGTATGTAGAGAAATCATGTTCTTTAAAGACAAGGTTGTGTTTACTAAATGACGTCAATTTTGCATTTATCAACTATACATTTATTTATTAAAAATGTAATGATCGAGATCGCTTATTATCAAGCTTCAAAAGTTCTGAATAAATTGAAAAAAGATCCAGATTTCTGGGGACAATAAAACAATTAAATAACTAAATATGGGACGTTCGTACTCTATGGTGGAAATGCATTTATGACTACTGTACACTCCTACGAGACATAATTGGGCTTTTGAAAAAAAAAATTTTTTGTGATAAATGGAAAGATTATATACTTATTAGTTTTATAACAAAACTATTTTTATTTTATTTTTTTCGCAATAATTCAAAAGTTATTTCAAAATAAAAATTAATTTTTGAATCCAGTACCAAAGACACGCCGACAACTCCCGAACAAACTCGAGCGCGTGTGACGTCATAATGTTAGTTTTCACTCCGCCGTTTCAGCCGTAAACGCTGTACTGTTATTAAATAGCTATAACATTATGACGTCACAACTATGGTGACCAATCATGGCGCGTTTATAGTCACGTGATTTTTATTTAAATTTCATCAATTTTTAATTGTTTATAATTAATTGAAAAAAAAAAAATAAGTTTTTTGCATTAAATATCAATATTATTAATAATAAAGTTTTAAAATACATTAAAAAAATCAATATTTTTTTTTTCAAAAGCCCAATTAGGCATCTCTAACACTGCAAATTAAGTCATTTATGTCAATTAAGTGCATTCATAGTAACATAGTTAAATCCTTTCGTAATTACAACACTTAAAATATTCCGTTAACCGAATAAGGAAATGTAATTATAATAACTGCTTTTCAACGTAGTTAAGTTACGCGCAAACGCACTGTATGTATATTTTAAGATTCCAAATCACTACATATCATAAAACAAAGTCCCCGGCCGCGTCTGTCTGTCTGTTCGCGATAAACTCAAATACTACTGCACGGATTTTGACGCGGTTTTTTAATAGATAGATTGATTCAAAAGGAAGCTTTATATGTATAAAAATTCCCAAAATTCCCACGGGAACGGGCACAACGCGGGTAAAACCGCGGTGCGCTGCTAGTTGGACATAATTACAGAGAGTTCTTGTTAGTTATTTTAGTCAAACAATCGCCAATAAAGTAAAAAATCGATAGTAAAAGTAACGGGGACTTGTTTTTGTGAAGATCATACTTACAAATAAAATATTCATGACGTATGTTATGATGACACACAAATGTGAATATTTAGAAAAATACATTCTTTTTTAAATATTTTAAGTTTAAATACATACAACAATAAGTTGGAAGGTATATAACTTGAATTGCTAATAGGATATCTTGTATTGAAAGCCTACTTCACCGTCTTAAAGCATTTTTTTTAAATCCTTTTTAAATGCCGACGCTAAAGGAGAGGTTATAATATTGACAGACGTGTGTCTGTCTGTGATATAGTAACTCCTAAAAGAATGGACCGATTTGAATCCAGGTTTTTTGTTGAACAGGTAAAGCTTACACGGGGAATATTCTTAACTATGATTAAATGAAAAAACTGTAACGTAAACCAAGTACGAGTGGGACTCGCGCATGAAGGGTTCCGTACCAAAATCACGTTTGTTGTTTGGGAGCCCCCTTGAATATATATTTATTTTTTTATAGCGGCAATAGAAATACATTATCCGTGAAAGTTTCAACTGTCTAGCTATCACCGTTCTTGAGATACAGCCTGGTGACAGACGGACGGACGAACGGACGAACGGACGGATGGTCGGACAGACGGACAGCAAAGTCTCAGTAATTCCCGTGTTTTGGGTACGGAACCCTAAAAAGGGCTACACTACAAGCCATATATATTTTAATCTATACTTATAATAATAATAATATTATAAAGAGGAAAGGTTTGATTTTTTGTTTGTTTGTTTCGAATAGGCTTTGAAACTACTGCACCGAATTAAAAAATTCTTTCACCATTCGAAAGCTACACTATCCCTGAGTGACATAGGCTATATTTAGTTTTAAAAAAAAATTTATTATAGTTTTGTGACAATAAGCGATTTTTTATATTAAAAAAAGACGTGTGGCACTCGGGGACTGCCGCGGTGAAGCTATTGCATAGCATTTTGTATCAACTTATGCAATTATACTATATATATATTTTTTTAAATTATTTTATTCATGCAGTATTGCTTATTGTGGGTTCACCCCTCCCGCCTCCTCTCTCACCGCTCCCGCCTCTTCTCTCTCACCCCGCCCGCCTCCTCTCTCGCTCTCACCCCTCCCGCCTCCTCTCTCTCTCACCCCTCCCGCCTTCTCTCTCTCTCTCACCCATCTCTCTCACCCCTCTCTCTCACCCCTCTCTCTCACCCCTCTCTCTCACCTCTCACTCTCACCCCTCTCTCACCCCCCTCTCTCATCCCTCTCTCTCATCCCTCTCTCTCACCCCCCTCTATCAGCCCTCTCTCCCACCCCTCTCTCTCACCCCTCTCTCTCACCCCTATCTCTCACCCCTCTCTCTCACCTCTCTCTCTCACCTCTCACTCTCACCCCTCTCTCACCCCCCTCTCTCACCCCTCTCTCACCCCCCTCTCTCACCCCTCTCTCTCATCCCTCTCTCTCATCCCTCTCTCTCATCCCTCTCTCTCACCCCCCTCTATCACCCCTCTCTCTCACCCTCTCTCACTCACCCCCCTCTCTCACCCCTCTCTCTAACCCTCTCTCTCACCCCTCTCTCTCACCCCCCTCTCTCACCCCCCTCTCTCACCCTATCTCTCACCCCTCTCTCTCACCCCCCTCTCTCACCCCCCTCTCTCACCCCTCTCTCTTTCCCCTCTCTCTCACACCTCTCTCTCACACCTCTCTCTCACCCCTCTCTCCCACCCCTCTCTCTCACCCCTCTCTCTCACACCTATCTCTCACCCCTCTCTCCCACCCCTCTCTCTCACCCCTCTCTCTCACCCCTCTCTCACACCCCTCTCTCCCTCCCCTCTCTCTCACCCCTCCCTCTCACCCCTCTCTCTCACCCCTCTCTCACCCCTCTCTCTCACCCCTATCACTCACCCCTCTCTCCCACCCCTATCTCTCACCCCTCTCTCCCACCCCATTCTCTCACCCCTCTCTCCCACCCCTATCTCTCACCCCTCTCTCTCACCCCTCTCTCTCACCCCTCTCTCTCACCCCTCTCTCTCACCCCTCTCACTCACCCCCCTCTCTCACCCCCCGTCTCATCTCTCTCTCTCACCCCCAACGCACAATCGCACACAACGCCGTGTCGAAGACTGCCGAACTAAAACGACGTTAGACGATGCACGGCCTTCAAGCCACACCTCCTTGCCCGTCGGAGTGGGGAGCGTGAGGTTTTTTCGTTACGGAATTTCTGGATTCGGTCCCCGCGCTCAAGGCCCGCGATAGAAGCTATGCAATAGCCAACTCGCCAGCTCGCCAGCTCGCCAACTCGCCAACTCGCCAGCTAGCCAACTCGCCAACTCGCCAGCTCGCCAGCTCGCCAACTCGCCAGGTCACCAACTCGCCAGCTCGCCAAAATGAATTATATCTAAGAATTAAATTTCCCATTTTGTTTAAATTCGACGCGAAAAATTGAGAATGTGTGTTTCATGTTTAGTACCCGTGCGAAGCCGGGACGGGCCGCTATATAAAATAAAGTCGTCTCTGTTTCGTGTCTGTTTGTCTGTTTGTCTGTATGCTTAAATCTTTAAAATTACGCAACGGATTTTGATGTGGTTTTTTGTAATAGGTAGAGTGATACAAGAGGAAGGTTTTTATGTAAAAAAAATCCCGAAATTCCCACGGGAACGGGCACAACGCGGGTATATGTAACCCAAGGTATGAAAAACATGCCTAAAAAAATTGGTTATTGGCGTGCGCTACTAAATCTATTGATGATACACAAAAACAATGTTCTACACAATCAAAGTACATAATATCATTGCAAACAAATAAGTTCGCGAGGGCATATGTCTAACTATTATAGTTAAGCCACAATAACCGTTTTTAGTTAAAATTAATTAGTTAAAAAAGGAGTGTAATTTTAAGTTGATGATATTCATATAATGATATGAATCTACATCAAAATAAATGACTCTACAATCAAGGTTAATTATGTTTCTTTGTATACCTTTTTAAATTATTAAAATCGGACAGTTAGTTTCAGAGTTATGATGAGAAATATCACTACATAGTATAAAATAAAGTCGTCTCTGTTTGTCTGTTTGTCTGTATGCTTAAATCTTTAAAATTACGCAACGGATTTTGATGTGGTTTTTTGTAATAGGTAGAGTGATTCAAGAGGAAGGTTTTTATGTAAAAAAAATCCCGAAATTCCCACGGGAACGGGCACAACGCGGGTAAAACCGCGGGGCGCTGCTTACAAAATAATAATGCTCAATGGCGGGTCTCTTATGGCTACTTACTGTTTCGTGCGGTCAAAGCGCGCGGGGATATACCTATCTACCTACGAACTACGAACGACGAAGACGCGCTATGTAGGTATTATCCCGAAATCTTGATTGTGTATACATATATACTCGCGCGAGACATGTAATATTTTAGCCCCAATTTCCCACTTTAAATTTTGATTGTGTATATTCCTGCGGGAGACACGCAATGTTTTATCCCGATTTTCCTACGTGAAATCTTCGGGAGGGCGGGTCGCTAGTTTCATATAAAAAATCAGTCGGGCGTTATAAAAATTGTGTAAAAGTTTTACGTATTAAAACACCTTCGTCCAAATTAAAAGAGCTACGTACAAAAAGCCTTAACATTTTTAATTATTAAGTATAATTCCCACAAACAGATTACCCTTTGCGGCTAAGGCACGTTACTTGTGACTATAATTTCATCGCGTGATTACCAATACCTGCCTACTGTGACGTAGACGATCTCATTTCCTTAATCGACTGTCATATTTATTATTTAATTTATATTTATGAATTATATGAATCAGTGTGTGTTTCAGTTTTATCTGTGTTGAACTTATGTAAATTTTGGGGGGAGAGTATACTCTATAACACTTAATATATTAAGTGTTCCAGTAGTACTCAGCGGGCTTAAGATGCACACCAATCTCCTACCTTGTATTTCTTTTCGTTATAAAAAAAAAACTAGGAGCGCCCTGCGGTCTTACCCGCGTTGTACCCGTTACCGGGGCGATATTGGGATGAAATGTATCCCATGTGTTATTCTGATGTACCTATAACCTATATTACTGTAAAGTTTCATCCAAATCTGTTCTGTAGGCCACGAAAAAGACTTTCGGGAATATCACAGTGTCTCTCACAAAGTATCTCAAAAAAGTTATCAATTAAACATAAATCTTATAGAACAGTTCAAAAACAAGAACAATACATACAATAACATCAAACGGTTTAATTAATGTAAGCCTGTAATGTGACCTGTTATCGTCGGCGGTAAATCATACATAGACATGCCCCAACTCGACAATCAATTCAAACTTATATGTATTTTCCTGTACATAATAAGCCACTGCCAATCGTACAGTTAAACGAACAAAGATACGAACTACTTGAACTATATGTCGCTGTCAGTTCATACTTTATACCTACTGAACAGTTAAAAGGCTTTGTTAAGTGCGACATAGTTCTTTATTGTTTTTCTAGGACTTAATTTAAATTATTTTGAAGTAGTTGAGACTATGTCGCTTTGAGTATATTATTAAGTACTTCGTTTCAAAGCTAATTAAAATACTGTTTTAAATGTGACAAAGACTTTTGTGAGCGTATTTTATAATAGGGTTGTACTGGCTGTACAACATTATTATAAATTATGAATGAGGTTTCTCAGAACGTGTCGCATCGAATTGAATTTATATTTAACGTGACTCATATTCATGATAACACGGTGAACGTTAAATTACAATTTATTTACCTATTTATTTTCGATTGGCGTTAGCTCGGGCCCGTTTCTAACATGTTACAATATGCATCTTAATCTACTAACGACTCGCTTTAGCATCACAATAGGATAATGAAATTATATCGCTTGATGTCAGAATTATAATATCATTAAAAATAGTCCATGGTGATTTTATTAAATGATTAAATTCTTTTGTTTTCTCCATGCAACTTTTACGTGTTCGTAATATCAACACAACCTAGATTTTATTTTTTAGAAACTTGTTCCACAAATAAGTTAATCCTTATATGGTGAAAAGAAACACTTCTGCATAGTTTATGATCATAGATATTACTCATAACACAATTCCTAGGAAGACATGGTCTGCCAGTTGGGATACTTTGCAAACTTTTGAAGAAGGATTTAGGAAAGTTTCACTCACTATTTTAAAATGTGATGCAACTTGTAAGCTTGTAAGCATTTTTCATCTTATTTAGAGCCTTAATATGGTTAAATGACGTTCCTTTGAAATAGTGTCCTATTTGGTGCACTATAAAGTACAATTTTGAAGTAAACAGTTTTTGTTTTTGTCGTATGTAAATTTGCCCTTAATTCTTATTAAATATTGTAACTTTTATGTATGAGTTCAGTACTGTTTGCTTCCCTAGAGATTTAAAGCGTTCAAGTTTCCAATTAGGTGCTATTTTTTATATCAATATATATATATTTAACAATCTTTTTCAATTGCTAAAATGCTGTTACGATCCTAGCACACTATGTACCCAGTTCAGTCATCAATATTCCACGTTTTTCATATCACATTTAATTTAGAATTTAAACATATTACGTAAATATCCAAAATAAGTTTATCTCCGATATTTTATTGTAATTTTCAACAAATATTTGGTAACCTATAGTGACGTCAGGATCACAGAACGTACGTCGTGGTTGTAGCAGGATGCTCCGGTATAGACATACGCTCGTGTGTAAAAACAAACACTTACAAGACAGCCTTGTTCTGATGTGAGATATATGTTTTTTAGCATATTTAATTTTGAACTTAATCTAATTGTTTTACAACTCTTTTACGTTGGTTAAGGTTAAGGTTCGAGAGACGAATGCGGAAGAAAGGAAGGTATAAGCCTGTAATGTCCCACTGTTGGGAACGACCTCTCATATCTCCGAAGATATCAGTACGGTGAGTAAGATTAGGCATGATAACCATGCTTACTTACTGCCGGTTGGGAGAAAGTAGCAAATAATAATTCTAAAGACTTCTATACACTATAACTGCAAAGCATACGGGCGTGCAGTCAACCGATGATTGCTTGTGGCGCTGTTTTAAATGGGTAATATAATATTATGTCGTAGATTCCTCACGGTTACGACACGGTCATAAGCCAGTGTGTAACAGCTTCAATTAAACTATACATATCCATCACCCCTGATGGCATAGCATGATGACAGCTGTCATCCCAGCACAATTTTCACTCTTAGAGATAATACACGATCCAGACCGTACTATGTCGCTAGTGTTGTCAGTACAGTAGGAACTTACCTCAAATAAACAGTGCTTCCGTAGGGGCTAGTGTCGTGTTTCCTGTCGGCCGGCCTCCGCATGGGCCCTACGGAGGACGAAGTCCGGCCGCGCTGCCCCGGCGACCGCGATGGCGACGCGCCGCCGCTGCGACCGCCTCCCATGCCATACTGTGTCGCTAGTGCTGTCTCTTCAGGCTGCGGGGAAAGGGTTGATAAATTAAACGTGCTATTGGTGTTGGAGTTTTAAAAGAACTCAAATGTTAAGTTTTGTGTAGCTTTAGTTCCTACTAATAAAGCTAAACGACCTTTACAATCCTTTCATAATGTAAAAGGTGGCATAGCAACGTAACAAAGCGTGGTATACTCTTAACCAATCATTTCCAACGTAACTTTGCACAGCTGTGTCGGAAAGTTACCCTTAATTAAACTATTTTTTCTACCATTTAAGTTACGTACGCATTTTTGGGAGAAGCTTATGCTTGATCGTTCAAAAGTTTGTGGACGAAGAAATAGGAAATCGACATGCAAGACACGATTTTTGCCGCAAAATGGTCGACCATCATCCTTTCTATCTGTCCTATATTAAGGAGTACATAGGAGAATTGGTGTGTCATCATGATGCCGATATTGGTCATGTCATAAATTAGATCTATACTAATACTAGCTGCGCCCCGCGGTTTCACCCGCGTTGTACCCGTTCCCGCGGGAATTTCGGGATGAAAAATAGATGTTGGCCGATTCTCAGACCTACTCAATATGCTCACAAAATTTCATGAGAATCGGTCGAGCCGTTTCGGAGGAGTACGCGAACGAACATTGTGACACGAGAATTTTATATATAAGAAGTGTGAAGAGTTTGAACGTGCTAATCTAAGAAGAATTATTCAAATCTGATTGGTAGATTTGAATAACTCTTTTAGTAATGGATAGCCACATTCAATGAGAAGGTTACGGGCTATTTTTCATTCCGAAATTTTAACGAGAACCAGCACACCGTGGGGTACAAGTATAATAATATACACATTCCGTTAAACATAGTATTCTGTTAATAAGTACATATGTTGGTCCGACTACGTCAAATACTTATCCCTATGATTAAGGATAGTTCACACAAAATGTCTTTACAAAACGTATACTCCATTGTATAACATAAAATACATACAGCCGGCAATTTTTCCCGTTAATAAAACATAATAATTCCAAACTTAATTGTTGTTATGTGTTGGCGCGTAATTCCCAGTAGGTGATACATGCATTTCAATCGAGTTAGTTTCCTAAATAACTATGCGTCTACAAGTAATTGTTTTTCCTTGTTGTCTAACAATTTAATTATATAAACAAACTACCGGCGTTCGTACAGTCGGCATATCAAAATGCACGGCACTTTAGGACTTTGTCAAATTTATAATATCTAAATTCTCATTGACAGTTCTTGAAAGTTCTTGTAGAAATTGAATATGACACGGTTCTTAATACGCCAGCATTTGGGTCTCTCAGATTTTGTCTCAGCAATACACTTCTTTATTTTATTTCAAGACCTGTCTGGAAAAAAATAAACAATTTATGGGACAAAAATAGAACTTAATAATTATTAAGTTACTGTCGAGGACACGTTCGAAATGAGACAAAAACATATCAGAAATCTGTTACGTATGAAAGTTGTTTCAATTTCCGTATCTTTTGTTGAAAACTAACTTTTTTTATTGATCTCGGAAACTTTATTATATTGTTACTTTTAAGCTCTTATTGCTAACCAATATAATATACCCAATTGGTAAACTTAAAACCTCTTACACTTATATAACAGTAATCAACAGAATTAAAAAATACTGTTCAACTGAGTTTTAGCTTCTGATAAAATCACGCGTGTAAATTAAACACTGATTAAATTTACCACCGCTTATATACCTTATTTGGGAAGTCAATAAATTAACTGAAACTTACTAAGTATAAAATATAGATATAACTACAACTATAGTAAAGACTATCGCTCATCTAACGTCCAGGCATCAGCTTCATTATCACTATATTAAAAAGTATTAGCCTGTAATGTCCCACAACCTGGGCAAATATGTTAAATCTCATTGAAGATCAGTACAGTGAGGAGAACCACTATATTATTTGGTCATAAAACTCTCCATAATGTAAGATAGAGTTGCTATAATAAGTTTATAAGTTGATCATCCCTGAAGGCGGCGTGTTTGACAACTTTCAGGCCTCCGACACAGTCTAATCCGATGATGTTACGTTTACTGAGTCGATGAGTCAGGTGCGAGAAGTTAGATGCGCGACAACCTTAAGGGTTCGACCGAACTTCAAGACCGCTTCGCGAATTTCCGCCTGCGCAAGTTGCGCAACAATTCTTGTGCGATTTAAAACGGCCATTAAGTTCGAACAGTAGTCCATTAAATACTTAACATTATCACTACATACTTGTATACATACATACACATACCATATTATTATACATAGCCACATAACTCATGCAAGTCTATTCAATAAATAGGAACTTGAAACTTAAAGATAACTTAATGTTTGCTACACAAGACCTGGCTGGTACCGACTCGACATTTTTATTATTTAGGTTTGTTACGTCATAATTATAGGCGATCGAAGAGGTCAGAATTACTTCTACACATAGGATCGACCTTGAGAGCAGAACAAACCGGATTCTTTAAATTTAGACGAAATTTTCGTTAAACGCTTTATGGTGCTTTAAGAGCGTCGTCAAAATCGGTTATGTTCGCATAAAAAGCGAGCTAAGCCAATACTAACTCTATAGAACAGTTGGTTGAAATCGATTGTGTGAACGGCACGCTAACTCTGAAATGGCGGGAAAACGTTCGCAACAAGTTCTTGGCGTAAAGGCCGGTTTACATTGATAGGAGGTGCTAGCGTATTCATTCAATAGCGGTACAATAATAGGTATAGTATACAGACGTGTAGGTCCTACATTTATAATTAACATTGCTTTAATCAATAGGACTGTAGTTAAAGTATTGATTCTAGCAAGAGTGGATTTCTCAGTGTAAACCAGCCTTTAGCTAGCCCGCGCCTTGCTGTCTCTATCTGTTGGGCGAAACTTGGACATGCAAATCATATCTCTAAGAAACTAACATTTAACTTGAATTGAAATATTTTAATTGATAAATTACATAATTGTCTTTTCGTACTTTTCGTTCTTATTGGATTCCTTTAATAACTAGTCTGTTTGTTTTTAAAAGACATTAACCATATTTTCACAAAAAAAATTATTGCTAAATAACACTTATTTTTTCAATATTTTTGCTTCTATAAAATGTATACTCATATACATCTTTGTTGACTCAGCAAGTAGGTATTTTAATTCATAAATGTTTGTTTTAAAGACTTAACAGATGAACAAGTTGTGGTTATTTCAAACAGCACGGAACACATGTTTCCATAGTCTTTGTACTTTGTTATAAAGTTGGTAGAATATTAAGTTTGTATATTACCAAATCATTGGTAATGATTCATTGTGACATCTTTAGAAACAACTACATATATTGGTAACAATTGAAATGAGATAATTTATTAGGTAATTACAAATGGTAAATTATTATTTAATTTGAATATATTGTGAACTGGTTTATTTTCAAGGTTTATATTGCTTTTATTTTCATTTAATTTGATTCTTATTAGACTCTGATTGGTTGAAATTAACTACATAATTTTATTAGTTAGCAAAATTTATCTTTGAAATTAGACCTCCAGACTTTTGTAAATGTACCATTATCAAATCATAGTGGATTCCTTAAGAAAATATTTGTTAGGTAAAGCCTTTTTCTGTACAAAATTGAACCCTCACAGATTAAGGCTCTTAATAGCATCAATAAATTAAACCACAAAAAGTTTTCTGTAAAATAATTGTGGTGAAAAAGAAAAAGGGTATAAACAAAATTTTATAAAACTCACAGCCAAACTACAACTGCACCACTACCTCAAACAATAACATAAACAGTAGCTATCAGGAATCTACTTCATATTCAAAATCAATGCACAAATTAAAAGAGATTTTTTTAGAAAATATAAATAAATTGAACCTCATATTCCAACATGCACAATAAGAAGGTTTTCAGAAAGTTTTAGGGTACCAATAAATTCTTTATGATAGTAAACTAAATCATAGAACATTATTATAGAGGTAAAATTATTTTTGGCATGTTGTTCACATTGCGTTCTATATAGTGTTGTAGCATGAATTTTATAGTTTAGTTGATGTATTAGTATACTGTAGTTAGGTAACCACCAAATAGTGACTCAATTAATCATGTACTAAATCATAGTGGCTTGTTAATTTGCGGTCTGCACATGAGTAATAAAATGTACATATATCAAATATGACACAGCAAAAACCAAGTAAGTTTTAATTAAAACAAGAATTCAATAACTAATGCCTGTCAAACAATGTTGTAAAATAACTTATAGATTTATTGGTTAACTGTAAGCATGTTGTTGATTTGTTTTTATTCATATTTGTAACTATATGTACATAACAAGTTAAAACTATACCTTCTTTGCCATTAATATAATTGTATTTCTCTGCTGAAACTAAAGAGGTACCTATAATAAAAGATAATTATAGCCCTTCTCAAAATTAAATGAGATATAATTACGAAATTTACTTGAGCATTAACTTCAGTATCATAAACTGAATTTATTTTATAACTTTTGATGATGAGAAAATATAAATAGGTACAAAGAATATTATATAAATTAAAAGAAAGATTTATTACCACCTGTTTGACTTCATAAAGGTACCTGATATCTATGTTTTAAATTGTGCATTGAGGATAAAAATTTCAACTCTGCAGGTATACATTAGAAATTAATTTGATTTAACTCAATAGTTATTTATAACTGAGAAAGAAATGAATGAACTGTTTACCTACAAAGTCAAAAAAGGTTTACTACAGAATAACGGATTCCATAAATAAGGAACCTTTGTGTTTTCCGTGTCAGTGTTAGTGGTCTGTGGTGCAGCTACATTTGGCAGGGAGCCACTGCGGTAGGAGCCCAGACTCTGCTGGCTCTGACTCGGGCTTAACGTCTCAACATTCTCTGTCGCCTCAACATCCTGACCACACACTTTAGTCCTTGCACATCTGCTACTTGTGTTCACCTGAAAACATGCCTACTGCCTAAAAATCACCACTCTTAACACCACTGATTTGTCAACAATTCAACACTACACTTTTTAGTTTATTTATAAATTAATACACAATTTTCAACAGTCACTTTAGCAAGTTATGAAACTGGAAGGATTCTCATTAAGTTGAACGTTAAGTGCCCTTTGAGGAAGCATTCATAACATAACTAGCTATTGTGTGGAAACTAAATAGAGCTGAAACACATTTGACAATGACAATTGAACACTACTCACAGAGCAGGCACAGTATTTTGTTGGTGTATGTATTATAACAATAACACTTTCTTGTTAAGGCGCAATATGCATATTGTAATGATTATTGTTTACGTCGGCGAGCACATTTGACGGCCAAGAAGCGTTTGCCTAAGTAAATAGGCGACAGACCTACCTTATTGGTTGCGTCGGAAACTTCGCGCATAATTTTCTCAAAAGCAGCAGTTTCTTCGGCCTGCTTTTGATTGTGAAGGGCAATTTTTTCACTGAATTTCCTTGGATTCGCCATGATGGCAAATAAACATTTATTTATCTCTTTACATCACAATTTTCAGCGCTCAAGAAATAAAACGCGCTTGTATTGTCTGTCAAATCAGGCAAATACTACGTTTAGTGTTGCCATTTTGCATAATTAATTATTAGTGACGTTACGATTAATTTATTTGATAATGGTAATTTCATGCGACATACTTTTATTTAAGGTCTAGATGTACTGTCGACATTATAGTTTCGTCTTTCGAGTTTTAAGGAGATATGTCTTTTGTTGATCGAAGAGATATGTTTAGGAAACTTATTGCAATTTTTTTGTAAATTGTAGTAACAAATAAAGATCAAGGTGTACCGATGTGTTTGTTATCTTGTTTTTTTTTTTTGCTGTATAAAATGGTATTGGAGTACTAGCCGGTTAGTTTGTAATTTGTAAAGCCCTAACCTATTAAATCCCTAATCTGTGTCTGTCATGTGACAGTCTTATAAGATGACACTTAACAGTCTCTTAATGTTGCCGCCTTAGTATATTTACCAATAAGTTAAGGAATTTACCAGTACTTTTGACAAACTAATCAAATAATACAATGTGCCGTAAACCAGTGTTATTTGGGACTCTGGGTGTTATTCGGGACTCTCTACATTTTTATGTTCATTTTGATTACCAAAATGAACATTTATATTTTATATTCTTGTAATAATAGGTTAATGTAAATGAATGTATTCTGGCGATTACATTTATTGACAGTTGCGACAATTTCACATTTGAGTTTATATTGCCATCAGCAATGTACAAAAAACGTGATACTAAAAGTGATATTTTTTGATCATTTTTAATGATATAACTAAAACTTTCATCTGAAGTTAGAAAATTATTATTAAGACCAACAAAAAGTTACGTTATTCCGGAATAAACTAGGAATAAAAGTTTATTTACACAACGGTGATATTTGGGACAGATTTTGGTGTTATTTGAGAAAATAATCGTGAGGCGATGGAGATGATGCGATTAACTTTTCTAAAAAGGACAGACTTTGTTATGAAGATATGGTTTTTTTAACCCCCGTCGCCGCGATAGTCGGGCATTATAAGTTTCATGTCGATATCTGCGTGTGTATGAGTCTGTTTGTGGCATCTCAGCCCTCAAACGGATGGACCGATTTCGATGTGGTTTTTTTCATTTGAAAGCCAGTTTCCTTCCAAGCGGTGGTTCTTAGATAAGATATTTTAAAATCGGTCCAGCCGTTTCTGCAGACAGGGGATATTTGTGATGATTTTAAATTATACTCTAGATGTTGTCCCACGTAGTCGCAAATTACTTTATTTTAGTTATTTACTTAATATCCACCAAAAATGAACAATATATTATTTACTCGTCCCAAATAACACCCCTTGCGAGGTTATTAGGAACATGCATTATTATATGCTATTTTCTATGAAACACCTGCACATTTTTTCTAAAATTCGTTCGGTATTGATTGTCAATAGTCATATTATATTATATATCCATAGAAAGTATTTGTGTATGTATATGTAGTAGTATCAGTTAATTAGATTCCATAACACAAGCTTAGAGCTTACTTTGGGTCTAATTAATCGTGTGTGAATTTGTCCAGGTATATTTATTATTATTTATTATAGTGTTTCTCCTCGGAGTCACGGGACAAGCCCGGTCTTTTTGAGAGGCAACTCGTAGAGGCCCTTTGGAGATATTTAATGTAAAGGATAACAACTGCAGGGACACACTCCCGACCACATCAGTACAACATGTCCGGGAATGTGTACCTGCAGAAGTAGGGACTATTGTAAGTAAAAATGAAAGAAAAAGACTGGGCTATGGAAATGAAGGTTGGATGGACTGGGAATGGGATATTGCAAAGAGGTCGGCACCTGCCATAACAAGTGTTAAACAAGTTATCGGCGGCAGGCCGATTATTATTATTATTTATTACATTGTTTCTCCTCGGAGTCACGGGACAAGCCCGGTCTTTTTGAGAGGCATGCGAGGGGATACAGATCCAACTCGTAGAGGCCCTTTGGAGATGTTTAATGTAATGGATTACAACTGCAGGGACACACTCCCGACCACATCAGTACAACATGTCCGGGAATGTGTACCTGCAGAAGTAGGGACTATTGTATGAAATGAAAGAAAATGACTGGGCTATGGGAATGAAGGTTGGATGGACTGAAAATGGGTTATTGCAGAGAGGTCAGCACCTGCCATAACATGTGAAGTACAAGTTATCAGCGGCAGGCCGTGGCTCGCCACCCACTACATGGGCCCCCGAAACAGCAGACGTAAAGACGGCAAGGGGGCAACATGGGCGTGGGCGACTCGGGGGTGTAGAGAGGTGTGCTGCGCTTTCTCTTACGTTACTCGCGGCGTTATGCCCTTTAACACTTCCACCCCCGGATCACACAGCCGACATCGACTGTGCCTCTAACGACCCCCCTCTGGCTGGCCGGTGAAGGCAAGCCAGAGCCGAGAGTCCTGCGGGCCCCCTTGGGGTCCACTCCGGCCGGGGAAGGCTCGCCGGAGACGAGGGCCCTGACCGACTCCCTGGGGCACTCGGGAATCGCCCGTGGTGTCGCTACTACTCACCAACAGCTCGCCACAAGCTGCCCTGCGGGCATCTATATTATTATTATACATAAGCAATACTATTTTTAGATTGAAATCTAGCATTCTTATACTCAACCATTTCGGAGGAATTACATTTTGTACAAAAAAATCTCGAATAACACTGGTTTAATGTAATAAGACATTATAATTAAATGTCTGCTTCTCATCTCATCGAAGAAATAATATATTAAAAAAATATAATAATAAACAGTTATAACTTTTAACGTTTAAGTCCCTACAGTGAATACATTATTTTGTGAATATCATTAGATTGAATGATAATGTTGACAATGTTGTTGATTGTTGACAACAAATAACATTGGAAAAGAGCGTTTAAAAAGCGAAGTTAGAGATAATTGTATTAATACTCCCCATGTTTATTTCTGTCTAATAGTTGAATAAATATGTTTGGTGATAACATTTTACTTTTCTTCTAGCAGCACTGCCCGTAGCAAGCGTCATTGTCAATGTCACTCAATGCGATCATTTGTTTATATTGTATCGTAGTTAGTTCCCTTGTCAAAAATGAAAAAAAAAAACATATCAAATCGGGCCGTGAAGACTGCAGAACCTTGATTGTATAATTTGAATTAATTTTATTCGTAAAATTTAATAAGTATCCAGTCTTGCATGAACCGTGAACTGACTATGTATTTAAATTACAGTTTGGTATTAATTTGCACAGTTTGTTGAAGTTGTTCTTCAGATAAAGAACAATGGAAGAAAAATATATTTTAGCTTTGGACATTGGCACATCCACTGTGCGATCCTACATTTATAATGTAAAACCTGAAATTGTCGGAAAGGCAGTAGATCAGGTAATTGTAATTAAATATTGTCAAATCAAAGTACTAAACTTGACGCACTAGAAGTGTACCAATTGGTACCATATTTTCTTTAATATTTCTTTAAAAATTTTAATCATTCTTTATATTTACTATAGGTGATACTGCACTATCCTAATCCCGGCTTTGTGGAAATTGATCCGGATGAGCTATGGAACTCAATAGTTGGTGTAGTTAAAAAATCCATTGCAAGTATGTAAAAAAATATTTTTTATAAGCCACTAATAATGTTGACATTGTTTCAATGTATTTATTTAATATGCTTAAGCTTCAGTTGGATGCCAAATATTTAGTTTACAAAGTATTATCTTATTTTTAGTATCTACGTAATAATAATACAATATTAAATTAGAATATAACTGCATAATAATGATTACATACTTTTATTAACATTTCTCTAAAAAATTTTAAATATACCTAATATATTATTTCGTTATATACAATACACATTTTTAACTAGATACCAATAGGCTTGTTAATAGGAAATAATAAGTAACATTTTGTCAGCTAATTCAAATGGTATCAGCAAGTATAATAGCCAAGTTACATTATAGATGCCAGTCTGTCGGCCGGCCAGATCACAGCCATGGGTATTTCGACCCAGAGAGGGACATTTTTAACCTGGTCTCGGCAGACGGGGAAGCCATTCCATAGGTTCATAACATGGAAGGACATGAGAGCCGACAAACTCGTGAGGCAGTGGAACCAATCTGTTACTTGGAAGGTTAGAGAACAAATTTAGATCTGCTGGTCTATCTGCAGATTTCCTAACTCTATTCTGTCTTTTTCCATCTTATTATAAAATGGTATAAGAATAAAATTCAATATATTGGACAGTTATGTGCCATTGCTGGACTAAGGCAAAAAAAAACATATTAATTAGGTATATCAATGAATACTAGCAACATGCATTCACTTCAGGCCTATTAATCAAGATTTCCGATGGTAAATTTGTGATAAATATTTACCAAAAACTATCTATTGGAATCACTTTGTCCATTGCTGAATACTGCATGAAAATATGTCAGTATTTTTTGATAAGTGTGCACATGTGATGGTCTGTAGTTAAGACTCTTTACTGTGCCTGCTCGTAAGGTAAACCAATGTCTGTATGTGTCTGTTTGTCTAAGGACCATAGGTACAGTAAGTAGAGAGAGTAGAGATAGAGTAGAAATGGTCATGTTCTTTGGGAAACATTATTATATGTTCCCTTTTCACAAGGACATATTCTATCTTAACTTCTCTAAATCTCTCTATACTTCAAATAATTTGTACTGGTATTCAAATGGCATTTTGTTTTCAGTTCATCAGAGTAAGCGCCTATATACTATATCTAGTGTCGAGGAGCAAAAGATTTCAAGCAGGCAGTGTTTTCAAGTTCATGAATACACAGGTAAGTTTGTTTAAAATGTTTTTTATATGATTTAGATGTGACTGGAAAATTGGCGGTTACAGATTTAATTCGACACCTATCGAAAAAGCAATAAACACTTTTTTATTGAAAACTTTAATCTTTACGAGTTCTAGACGATATTGATAAAATATTGTTTATAGTTAACGACATTTAGGAAGTATATAAATTACGCATGTTTGTCCTGTAATTCCCACAGGATCAAATTGAACGGGTATGTCAGCAATGTTCTTCTTAAATTTGTTTACCGCCAAATTCCGTGAGCATACACCATTATTTATAAAACTTATGTATCTAATTTGCTTCCTAAGGGATCGGTAGGTAAATATGCACGCTTTGCAAATACTAGATATCATATCAGAGAAGTCCAGTCAGAAGAAGTCAGAAAATCGTCAAATACGCGGCTGTAGTATGTTTATTTATTATGAAGTTTATTAATATATTATGATAAGCACGACTGCCGGTTCGATGAAAACAATACAGATTTAATTTTTACAATTTAAATTAAACACTTGGTGATGTGTTATTTGAAAAACATGACTTTTATAATAAGCACCTATGCGTTTATCGGACATGTTTTAATTTAACCTTTAGGTCTCGCATTGTACTTATTGATATAATAAAAGCGCGAGGTCCTTTACTCTGTAGATACATACTGTAATGTCAATAATATAGGCCGTTAGTAGGTATATCAATTAAGTACCAATTATCTGCGTGGTACTCTTTCTAAGGATATTTCTGGATCTTCTTCATCGAGTGGATGGCCAACCTAACCAATCCTGATGTCAGAGTTATTGAGCCGCCAAAGGCCTCTGACATGGCTCAAGTACCGACTTCTATCCGTAGAAAGTAACCGGGACCAACGGCTTAACGTGCCCTCCGAAGCACGGAATCATCTTACTTTTCGAGCAATCAGATGATTCAGCCTGCAATGCCCTAACCAAACTGAGGAAAGTCTCACAAAGAGATTTTTGTGAGATATTGTCCCCACCGGGAATCGAACCCGGAACCTCCGGGTCGTGAGCCGGGCGCTCAAACCACAAGACCACGGAGGCTGTTAAAAAGTATAAAATATAATGACCCCTTGGTCTAACCATAACTCCATATCGTATTTTTTATCAAAATAGGTTCAGCAGCTTAGCTCTGAAAACGTACCAAATTAACAGTAGTATAAGTAAAGTTTTTTTTATATAGTATACGAATAACAAAGCCCCTGCCAGCGCCTCACGCGTTTCCAATAATTTCAAAACTACTCAACGGGTTGTTACCAACAGACAGTGTGTTAAAAAGGAAGGTTTATTTATTAATTTTGATGTCGTATTCCTTACAGAAATCTTGATTAACCGAAGCGAAGCGAAGGTCCCTAGTTTAAATATTACGATGGATTAATATGTCCATTTGGTATTATTCCAAATAGACAATGACATTAATCATCATCGTAATTTTGTTAATAACATGCCATTATCTGGTTAATGCCTTATCACTAATAGTAGGTTACTTAGCACACACACACTTAGGACATTTGACCTTAGGGGCGATCCTCTAAATACTGTTTACAATAGTTATAAATAAAATTAATGTTGTTCTTAACGATACTAGCGGCGACCCGTGGCGTCGCTTGACTAAGCGATGTTAGTTCATTGCTACATATTATTAAGCAACGTGCAGCTCGGCCCCTACTTGGATGGGTGATCGATGGTGGCATTACTATCTAAGCGCTACCGTGCTTCGAAGGCACGTAAAATGCACGTATGTACCGTGCGTCGGTCCCGGTTATTTCATTTGTTAGACCATGTCGGATGCCTTTACGCGATCAAAAAAATTCCGGCACCTGGGTTAGTCATTAGTATTTACATTAGTTAACTTACTAGCTGACTAAAACGTATATAAAATAACAATGAAAGGCCAATTAAAAGTTTCCACTTATTATCTACATATTCGAGAACATACTTACAATAAAAACATATTGACGTAGTGTCAACAGAAGACGTCCTTAAACTAACCACCTGTGTTAAGTATCCAGGTAATTAGCAAAAAAATAATTAGTGAATCTTGAAAAGAATCCATGTGTGCTAATATGTAACTTTGTTTTATTCGCCGCCGTTAATAAACCTATAAAAGTGACGTCATTTGTTTTTAGGGTTCCGTACCCAAAGGGGTAAAAAGGGCTCCATTACTAAGGTTGTTTCAAACAGTTTGTTATCGTTACATATGTTCGTAAAAAATATCACGCTTTACGAGTTTACGCTTTTTAATGTCCGTTAAATACAAAACGCTGTTTCATAACTTTAAATGACAGTCAGTTAAAGTTATTTGGGCTGCCAGTAGAAAGCCAAGCCATTTTTCATTTCCCTACGTCAGTGGAGACCGAAATTTTGTGTTAACGTTTACTGGTACGATAGCTTAAGCTGAAGCAACTCCTAAAACTCCGCTGCTTCTTCTTCTTCTTCATCGAGTGGATGGTCAACCTGACCAATCGTGGTGTCAGAGTTATTGAGCCGCCAAAGGCCCTGACATGGCTCATGTAACGACTACTATCCGTAGAAAGTAACCGGGACCGACAGCTTAACATGCCCCCCGAAGCACGGAAGATAAAAAAGATAAAACTGTGATAGCTAGACAATTGAAAATTTCACAGATGACGTACATCTGTTGCCGCTGTAACAACAAATACAGGATAAAATAAATAGTTTAGGGGGCTACCATACCACACACCTACGTGATTTTTTTGCCGTTATTATGGATAATGACACGGAGCGGTTCGTGCGCGAGTCCGACTCGCACTTGCCTGGTTTTTTAATTATTATTGCTTCATTAGAATGTCTATACTAATGATGTAAGTAAGAGTACTAAATTTAAGACGTTTTGTTTGCATGCAGGATGCAAGTAATAAAACTAAGTTCAAGTAGGTTAGCGGCCAAACCAATGAGGATCTATGTTACTATGAAATAGATTTTGATTATAGGTATTCGAAATATTAAGAGTGAAGCGAATCGATTGTAATTTACACAATCCACTTTAAGAATTCAAGAATAAGATCAAACGTTAGGTAACTATAGTTTAAACGTACTCACACGGGTTTTTTCGCGTTAGAAAGTTAATAAAGCAAGTAATAACTTACTTTTTATTTCCCGACGTTTCGAGGGGATTGCACCTCTCGTGGTCGCGGGTGAACAGGTGTTAGGTAAGGTGTTAGTAATTAGTATTAGGTAGGGTGTTATAACGTACCTCAACGGAGGTCATCCAATCATATCAAACCCTGCACCCTGCGGTTTTAACTGTGTTGTGCCCATTCTTTAAAGCATACCTCTACAATTTTGCTATCCACTTGATACAAAAATACTTATAAATACAAAATAAGTTTGTCATGAAAAAAAAATTGTTCTAACTGCCCTTGCATTTTTAACTAACTTTAGTTAAAAATATGATGGATTTTATGTGCATGGATACGTTGCAGTTTTGGGACGAATTCAGGGAGACCTTTACCTAGCAGTGGGTTACATAAAAAAGGGTGTGTCATTGCGATACAAGTTTTTTATACTTATACCAAAATAATCTTATATATAAAATTCTCGTGTCACAGTGTTCGTTCGCGTACTCCTCCGAAACGGCTCGACCGATTCTCATGAAATTTTGTGAGCATATTGAGTAGGTCTGAGAATCGGCCAACGTCTATTTTTCATCCCGAAATTCCCGCGGGAACGGGTACAACGCGGGTGAAACCGCGGGGCGCAGCTAGTGTTAATATAAAAACTTCAGGTCCAAATTAATTGTTGATACATTTATTACCTACATAATTTAATACGTTATTGACTTGTCAGTGACGGTCGTAGGTAACGTTTTGTCCTCAGAGCACATTGACTTTACTAATTAATTTAAATATTTTTATAATGCAATTATAATACACATTGACTGAGGCGATACTAAAGGGCTATTGTAATCGGACGGGTTTGTTCTCATCATAATTATATTTTTTCGTCTGTTCATAAAAGCTGTAATTTATTGAAGTATGTTTATTCAACTAACCGTATCATTTTTAAGATGTTTGTAACGAATAAATACCTAATGAATATTGAATCTTTTGTTTATTATTTGTAAGATGTACCTTATTTGGTAGTTGGTATGTAAATTCTATTTTTCTTTACGAGAGTTAAAAGATCAAAGACAATTTCTTCCATCGAGGAACTGGGTTCAGTGAAGGAGTAAAAATGGAATGAAACCACTAAACCTTTTTCTTTTACTGAAGGAATCGTCTTAGGTTACATAGAGTTTCTTAGAAACCAATACAGTTTGCAGCTGTAATTTGCAGTCTGTTTCATCTTCGACTTGTTACCTTAATATTAAAATTTGGGTAGGTATGTTAATTATCTGAAATATTTAAATAATAATAAATAAATAATAAATATCTTTATTGACATAAAAGTATTACAAACAAAATACAGTCCCTGACTTCTACGCTAAGTTTAACTTGTATTGCAGAATATTGAATCATATTATTCTTCTTATAAAATAATTCACCATATTTCTATTACAGACTACGCTCCGATTAAGTTGGGTTCTACAAAATGTGGCTGCATTGAAGACTGCCGTACAGAATGACGACGCGATGTTCGGAACTTTGGACACGTGGCTATTGTATAAATTGACTGGTGAGTTTAAGTAGTAAGAGTACGAAAGTTGGAGATTGCGGTTGACCACTTTTGAGCAACGATCACATGACTATTTTTGGCTTTTAAAATCAAGATTTTGTATGCAATGCTTTGTGCTTTGCATGCCATTAAAAATTCAAATTGTGTACCCGCCAAAAAGCGTATGACTGCTACTAAGTAAAAACTGCTATTAAAATGACACATTAAGCGCAGTCTAAAGTTCTGTTTCTCGTTGTGTAACGTGTTTACTATCTATAAATTATACAGTATATCCTAAACCATATATAGCACTGAGACCATAACGGTCAAACAAAAAATAAGAATGCAAAACTGAGGACTCTGACCCTAGATACCTGCATACTGTGTTAATATTTTGCATGTACTTACATACATTGTTAGCCATTACCAGTTCAATTGAGAGATATGAATCGCTTTATCATCATTGTATTCCTATTGTCGACCTATCAAATACTAATTGATTGTTGGATTGAGGCAGTTATTGCTGCAGGGAAATGTTGACACAGATCGTTTTCTTATGACCATGAATTTCACCAAATAATCGTAATTTTATATAATTTTAGAACAAAATAACGCAAGAAGTTGTACCTCTTTTTGTCTTCGTCTCCGCATGATTATATTGTCAGTCTATATATAGTCATCACTCTCTATTTGCATATAAAAAAGAATAGAAGAGATATTGTCTTTGAGACTTGTATCTCAGCCTTACTGGTCCATTATTGAAATATGTATAAGATTATGAATAAATATATTTATAATACGACTCTCAGTACTCTATCAACCCCCGTAGCACATCGAACGTGACAGAAGCCGACAAGACATGATATAAATACTGTGTCGTGATTGGTGGAATGTTCAAGAATGGACTTTTCCACTAATTCATTTATTTCTAATAGGTCAGTAGCCAACCCTGGTGTCGTAATTTTTAAACCGCCTAATAGCTTCCGACATGGTCTATCGATTAGAACAACCGGGGTTTCATTCTACCAATCAGCTCACGGTATTTATCATATCATTTCATATCTCCTGTTCCGGTTCTTGTGCTAGACTTGCTGTTAGTCTATGGTTCATCTCTCTCTACAGGAGGTAAGATCCACATGACGGACGTATCATCAGCATCAGCCACAGGGTTCTACGACCCCTTCACAATGCAGTGGGCGGGCTGGGGCACCACCCTGTTGAGTATACCCACGGCAGCTTTACCCACAGTGGTGGATACTGCGGGCGAACATTTCACTGAGACGCTGCCTTCAATATGGGGGCATAGCATACCTATTAGGAGCTGTGTGAGTATTCTTCCTTGTTTTAATCCTTAAGACTAGTTCCAATAATTGATATCTACTCAAATTTGACAGTTATTACATACAAAAATGTCAAAGTTTGTTCTGCTATTTAGATATCGATTTAGTGGTATTGGCTGTTACTTATTTTCTTGCGCGTGGTAGTTTCCAAAAGGTTGGACCGATTTCGTCTTTAAAACTACTAATGTAATGATCTAATGTTAGTCCCAAAGTTTCAATGTTACTATTTTTGGAAAATTAGGTTTAATCATTCTTTTTTAATTAACTTTTTATTTGAAAAAAATGACCTAACTCACTTTAAAATTAGTGACGTAATGGTAGTAGTAGATGTTTTTTTAGCTATGATTAAAAATGAACATTGAGTCAATTACTTTAATATAGCGATTGCATGTATAATGTGTTTAAAGCACAAACGCTGAAACAAACAACAAAAATAGAACAAACTCAGTTGCCAAACCGGTTTATCAATTTAAACTGCACACATCTTGTTTTTAAGTAATTCAAATGTATTTCTCATTGAAGTGAACTGTTATTTAAGTTCTTTTTTAATAATAATTCTATAAACCTAAACCAGGGTCGGTCATTAACACACACTGAATAAAGTGTGTTTTGGTGATTTTTTTTTTCCAAATAGTCCTTCGCAAAGTCTAAGTAGCTATAAATACAGATGTCAACGTAAGCTCATACTATTAGTAGAATGTTAAACAACACATACTCCAGTCAATAAAGCCCGAAAACTAGGGGTTGCATAAATTTACAGAAAGCTGATCCCAGATTGATAGGCACTTTTAAAGTTTCTTTATCGTTCTGTCACCAATTTTCAGCTTTGTATGAATTTATGCAGAAGTCAATGTCTCCAATGACTGGTCTAACACCAGTTCTAAACCCATACACACACGAGTTTAATCCCTAATCATACAAAAAGTAACCTAATTACTTAGCAAAGACCCTTTGCGACCCAGTCCACAATCGGCAATTATTGTAATGAGTCGCCTGCACTGATACATGCACTTAATTACACGGAATGCGGCGCGGTTGGCGCATTTCGTGATCGGCACGATAAAAAGGCATTGAAACACTTGCATAAACCAGTTCGGTTCGAGTTACTTTGTGAAATGAGTCCGTGTACATTTGATGCTAAGAAATACAACTGCAATTTACAGTTTTATTTGATGAATACTAGTAATAAACTGCGGTTTTACCCGTGTAACCGTCAGAGGCCTTTAGGCGGTCTAAAAATAGACACCAGGGTTCGACACTAACCCACTCGAAATAAATGAATGAACCGTTAGGGTTATCGGTCGTTCAACGATGTCAGAGACCTTAAGAGGGTCTAAAAACTCCGACAACATTGGCCACTAATATCCCCGAACCTACTTACTCTTCACCATCGCTATGTTATCCTATGTTTGTTATCCTATAATATAAAATCGAGCATTGCATAATTGTAGTGTAAACATAATTGTATTGTAAATTGTGTGTTAACGGATGATACCAGTTGTAATTTTGGCATCTAACTTGCATTTTATCCGTGATTGATTTGACACACAAACCAAAAGCTTGTTCTGCAGATCACACGTTAGTATGCCAATCAAACAACAAATCTCTTGAACCTTTTAACACCTTCTAATGTTAATATCTAAAAGCTAATAGTGACTCTAACTGAATCTAATTCCACATCAGTTTCGACAGTTATTCTCACTTAAGTATACCACATCCATACATTCGTCGAAATAAACCCATTAGTTATTCTACCAAGAATATAAATGAATCGCTATGATGTTTCATAATAAGTATTTGCATTCCCTTCGACTCTTAATATCAAACAAACCTTTTATATTACGTGAAAGAAAATATCCGAGGTTCTTTATAAAACCAGTTGGCCTTGTTTTCATATTTAACTGTTGCATAAACTTTAACTTATTGTATAATTTTATATAGTTAAGTACTGTCGGAGACTTTGGGAGTTACCTCTTTTAAGCGTTCGCTCACATAAAGATTACCTAATAATGAGGCAAAAGACGACCACGCATACACCTTGTGATTTATGAACATTTGACAAAAATACATAGTAAATAAATATACTAGACAAAGTAATTGCCGTTTTCGTTCCGTTCCGATATATGCATCGTCCTTCGTTATGTATCGGCCATTATATTGCCTCCTTCGTTATGTATCGGCCATTATATTATGACTAATGCGAAGTTTCCTGACTGTACTTATGTACACTTAAACTTAATCTTAATCTTTCCATAATATGTTAAACTTGTTTTTATATTTATCTCCCGACGTTATTTGTTTCCGTCATTATGTAAAAAATATGTTGAATAATGAGTAAATATAAAAATGAATTCTCACACGCATTAAAATATGAAGGTACGAAGATATAATGACAAAAAAAACCTGTGTTTGTAGGTATGGTCTATAAGTCAACTAGTAAAATTATGAAATTCCCTTAGCTTTAACTGAAACCATTAGGGCCGAAAAACACATGTATGTAAAGCTAGCTATTTTAGAAAGCCAGCTACATATGTGTATATTCCGGATTCCACTAGGGGCATAAAATAAGGTCTTCAAACTAAAAAAAAGTATTGAAGATATCGGTACATTGAGGAGGATTAGACGTACGCACCACGCTTGCCTAATGCGGATTGTTAATCTCAAACGTGAGCCATGTTTAAAAAGTAAATCGGAAATGTTTTGCTTGACAGGAATTGAACCTGAACTAAGCAAAAAATCTTATAATAAAGAAAAACCCGTTTTTCTCGCATGGCCAAAATAAGAAAGTGTTGTATTAAAAAACTCCTTTTCTCACCAGATGGCAGACCAAACAGCGTCAATGTGGGGCTCATGTTGTTTCGACGTCGGCGACGTCAAACTGACCATGGGAACTGGGACGTTCTTCAACATCAACACCGCTACCAACCCTCACGCCAGCGTGTCGGGGCTGTACCCCGTGGTGGGGTGGCGTCTGGGCCAAGAGCTGGTGTACGCAGCTGAGGGTGCCAATAATGATACAGCTTCCATTATCAAATGGGCGCAGAACTTAGGTGAGATACTGCTAGAGCTAGTGATAATCATAATGGTTTAGTAGACTTGAATCATAATCATAATTATAATTTATTAGTAAACATGGGTTATTTACTAATGTAGTCGATCTTCCAACCGAAGACGATTCCATCTGAAGAGGAAAAAGGTTTAGTGATTCCATTTCATTCTTACCTCATCATTTGACCTTTTTCCTCAATGGAAGAAGTGGTCTTTGGTCGAATCGAAATCAGTCGAAATCAGAAAAAAATTGAATATACATAATGTTACAGAAAAAATTAGCACCAAATTTCACATTGTTATAACAACACCTTGTAATAACATAATTATTGGTATATTTTTCAGGTCTGTTCGATAACCCTGAAGACACGGTTGAAATAGCGAATTCAGTTCCAGACTCCGACGGTGTTTACTTTATACCCGCGTTCAGTGGGCTAGGGGTAAGTTGACACGTTATTTAACAATAAGATGTAAGTACATTACATCATACGGTTTGACCGTACGGCGTACTCAAAATGAAAACATCTGCATTGACCACCAAATTTCGATGATTGTAAAAAAATCCCAATTTAACCTCCGGGGTGTTACAAGTTTGTGTGTTTGTGTTTGTAGCTCTCGAACGAATGGACCGATTACGATGCAGTTTTTTCATTTGGAAACCAGTTTGCGGTGGTTCTACTATGTCTATGTCTGTTAAAATCGGTCCACCCGTTTTTGCATAGAGGGTTATTCTGTAAAATTTAATTTGCTTAAAGTACAAATATCTTTACGCGAGCTATGCGTTTTATTTTGTGTAACACTTGGCCATATAATGCTGTTTGCTTTCAAGCTGTTACTCCCTTGAACGAGAGATGTATTTTCTACATTTCTGCATTATTTAAATTCAGTGATATGTTCTTTTTTAATCTTATATATAAAATTCTCGTGTCACAGTGTTCGTTCGCGTACTCCTCCGAAACGGCTTGACCGATTCTCATGAAATTTTGTGAGCATATTGAGTAGGTCTGAGAATCGGCCAACATCTATTTTTCATCCCGAAATTCCCGCGGGAACGGGTACAACGCGGGTGAAACCGCAGGGCGCAGCTAGTTTTGTATATATTTTTGAAGTTACATAATACATATATAGTTTATCCCACATAAAAATCGTCCCGCGGGCTGAATGACCCCTTTCGATTTTTTGCGTGGGTGAGTCGTTCCACCTGTCTGGCCAACTGAGCCCGCGGGTTCAGTCAACCACTCTCTACCGCTAAAGGGTTTACTGAGCCCGCGGGTTCAGTCGACCACTATATATCGCTTAAGGGTCAACTCAGCCCGCGGGCGTAGGTACTATTCGGTAGGTTAGGGTTATTTTTTATTTTTATTTAACTACAATATACTTGACATAATTTTTCACTTCAGCCACTTTGGTAACTAACTGATTTGTAACCAGTTACGTAAAAAAAAAATAACCCTAACCTACCGGAGTAACTAACTGATTTGTAACCAGTTACGTAAAAAAAAAATTACCCTAACCTACCGAATAGTACCTTAAGCGATATATAGTGGTGGACTATGCCCGCGGGCCGAGTAGACCCTTTAGTTGAAAGTAGTAGTCGTCTGAGCCCGCGGGCCAAGTAGACCCTTTAGTTGAAAGTAGTAGTCGTCTGAGCCCGCGGGTTGAGTCAAGTCCACTCACCCACGCAAAAAATCGAAAGGGGTCATTCAGCCCGCGGGACGATTTTTATGTGGGATCAGATGACCATGAAGGGCATTCTACATGTAATCTCCATATGTTCTGTTCCAGCCCCCGTACAACGACGGCTCGGCGGCGTCGGGCTTCGTGGGCATGAGTCCGTCGAGCCGCAAGCCGCACCTGGTGCGCGCCGTGCTCGAGTCGCTCGCCTTCCGCACGGCGCAGCTCTACGCCTGCGTCTGCAACGAGACCGACTTCACTTTCAACAGTATTCGGTGAGTGATGTAGCATGAGTCCGTCAAGCCGCAAGCCGCACCTGGTGCGCGCCGTGCTCGAGTCGCTCGCCTTCCGCACGGCGCAGCTCTACGCCTGCGTCTGCAACGAGACCGACTTCACTTTCAACAGTATTCGGTGAGTGATGTAGCATGAGTCCGTCAAGCCGCAAGCCGCACCTGGTGCGCGCCGTGCTCGAGTCGCTCGCCTTCCGCACGGCGCAGCTCTACGCCTGCGTCTGCAACGAGACCGACTTCACTTTCAACAGTATTCGGTGAGTGATGTAGCATGAGTCCGTCAAGCCGCAAGCCGCACCTGGTGCGCGCCGTGCTCGAGTCGCTCGCCTTCCGCACGGCGCAGCTCTACGCCTGCGTCTGCAACGAGACCGACTTCACTTTCAACAGTATTCGGTGAGTGATGTAGCATGAGTCCGTCAAGCCGCAAGCCGCACCTGGTGCGCGCCGTGCTCGAGTCGCTCGCCTTCCGCACGGCGCAGCTCTACGCCTGCGTCTGCAACGAGACCGACTTCACTTTCAACAGTATTCGGTGAGTGATGTAGCATGAGTCCGTCAAGCCGCAAGCCGCACCTGGTGCGCGCCGTGCTCGAGTCGCTCGCCTTCCGCACGGCGCAGCTCTACGCCTGCGTCTGCAACGAGACCGACTTCACTTTCAACAGTATTCGGTGAGTGATGTAGCATGAGTCCGTCAAGCCGCAAGCCGCACCTGGTGCGCGCCGTGCTCGAGTCGCTCGCCTTCCGCACGGCGCAGCTCTACGCCTGCGTCTGCAACGAGACCGACTTCACTTTCAACAGTATTCGGTGAGTGATGTAGCATGAGTCCGTCAAGCCGCAAGCCGCACCTGGTGCGCGCCGTGCTCGAGTCGCTCGCCTTCCGCACGGCACAGCTCTACGCCTGCGTCTGCAACGAGACCGACTTCACTTTCAACAGTATTCGGTGAGTGATGTAGCATGCTACTAAATGCTGTATGTAAATAGCCGAATTCACACAGGCGAAAATACTACATGAATACATCCAAAGTTTTAAAAAAGGTCTTTCCTTTACAGAATGGACGGCGGCGTATCTAACAATGACTTCATAGCTCAGCTGGTGTCGGATCTGACAGGCATGCGTGTTGAACGGCCGGTGCACGTTGAGATGTCGTCTCTAGGGTGCGCCCATATTGTGGGCTTTCAGTTAGGTAAGTGATACAATTACTTTTAGCCCTGAGACTCATTGGAAAAAAAAAGTATTCAATATATATTTTTCTGACAAACGGGTTTTTCTCTCATTATCATACATTGTCTTCGAAACAAAAAAAAGAGGTTGATCCAATTTAACTTGTAAGATTTAATTACAGACAAACATACTGGGAAAGGTAAAGCTGAATAAATGTTTGTTTTAGGGCTTGTAATGGCCGTAACTTGGGTTATTTTTTTCAAAATATTTATTTAAATATAAACAGCCACAAAAGGTATAATATGACCTTATTGTGACAAAAATATTACATCGTTTATTCACTCAATATTAGTATTTCAAAAAAGCAAGTACAATTATGTCAATTCACACTCTGATTGTTATAACCAACATGTATATATCTTGAATTTTAAGTATTCTTTTATATTACTTACCAAAATACATCAAAACATAAAGCTAACACACTTTAAAACTCAATTTCAGGCATATGGAAATCAAAGGAAGAAATAAAATCGCTACGCAAAGTAGGTTGCGTATTCCACCCGCGCCCGCACGTACGTAAAGCGTACGAACACACAATCGCCCAATGGGAGAACGCCGTCAAACGAATGTGCGGATGGTATTCAAAAACGAACTCTACCAAATCTCTATCTATCACAGACTCTAGCAGTAGTTCAATGACCTCCAGATATAGTTTTAAGATCTCTAACAAGAAAAACGGTACAATAAACACCTAGCGGTGGCTTTTGTATCTGCTATCGTTGATCATCGTGTGGACGTTAGGCAGATGATACATGATGCTCGGGGCGAGTTTGACTCGGCGTAGGATGATATTAACTAGGTTTTGATCAGTTTAGGTCGAGTTAGGACGCGTTTTGCTCGTTAGAAGGTGAGTTTAGTTCGTTTTAAGACATTAGTTAGCTTTGGGATGAGTTTAACTTGGCTGAAAACGAGTTTAACGTTATATTCAGACGAGTTTTTTGTTAAGAATTAGTCAATGAATGAGCTCTGCTTAGAGCAAGTTTTAGATCCAACTTAGGTTGAGTTAAGCTTGGCCTAGGACGAGTTCAGAGCGTTAAAGCAGTTAGAGCGAGTAGCATGTAATAAAGGGCCTGTTAAACTTTTTCAGGCCGAGTTAAACTCCTTTTAGTTCAAGTTTAGTGTCTAGCTATGTATTATAGGCATCTCTTCTACTATCTTAGGCAAAATACGTTACGATAGATATTTTTATGTAAATATATTGGGCTTTGATTAGAAAACGTAATTTAGTGTAAATAATTGATGACATAAGTAAATTTTTATATATTGTACCAATAAGTGTCATTTAAATGATGTACTATTATGTAGTTAAGATAGAGCAATGAAACTATGGAGTCTATTAGTCGTTGTGTAAAAAAAAGTTACTAACTCGCTATGAAAAATTATTATGATAAGTAAAGTACTATTGATCGTATAAGAATGAACATACTTAATAAGATATACAATGTAGTATGTGACTGTACAATAATTTGAACTTTATGAAGCAATAGTCTATTGTAACGAAATTGTTCCTTTATTTAGCGCTCCGCGGTTTTACCTGCGTTGTGCCCGTTCCCGTGGGAATTTCGGGAATTTTTATACATATAAAGCTCTCTTTTGAATCACTCTATATATTTAAAAAAAACCCGTCAATCTGTTGCGTAGTTTTAAAGATCTAAGCATAGATAGGGACAGACAGCGGAAAGCAACTTTGTTATATACTATGTAGTGATTCTATTGTCAAGATACTTTAATGCAACTCAAATTCAAGGGGCCCTCAAACAATTTTGACTATGACTTCTATAGCCCAACCTGCCAATTAATGCCGACCCGAATATGTGTGTAACAATGACAACCCTACATTGTATTGATTAAACGTAATTTGTAAGTAAGAATCTTAATTTTCATTAAATAACAAGGGACTTCAACAAAACTCGTGTTTTATCTGAGTGATAACTGTTCTTTAAAGTTGTTAAAAATGTATAGATTACTTATAATATCTAAGTATTCCCATGTTTTTATTTAATAGAAGTGGGTATATTAGTTTAGGTAATGTAATTATGTATGACCTAACCTTTAGCGCTGTGAAACATAAAGACAACTTAGTTTAGTTCTAATTCCCTTTGTATAAGGCTCATTATTGAATAGTGCGTATCAATACGATGAAATATCTATGTATAATGTTTTGTAAGACCAATTATAAATTAAATGTTATAAATACTAATAAGTTTGGGATGCTTGGAATGGAATACAGCTAAGTAATATTATAAGTAGGTTATCTAAGAAAATATATGTTTGGGGTGGCTTGTGAACCATCTCATAACTTAGTTTAGTCCCAAACATGATTAAAAAAGTTATTTGTCGAAATTAAACTATAAGGGTGGTTAGTATAAGATCTAATATCTTTAAGACAAGCAGTTTTAGGAAAACTTAGTTACGCAGTAATTAGTTATACTGAATTAAATTAACTACGTTAAACACACCGTCCTTACAGTATATGTTTGCAAATAAAAAGCTGAAAAACAGAATTGAATTTTAATGTGCATCAAATAGAATACAATTTAATACGAACGTCATTTGTACAAAAGGAAGCTTATTTTGGTATGCAAGCCATCCTTAATTAATTAAGTACATGGAATATGACATAACCCTTTCGGAACGCTCCAATACAATTGTGCGGGTTAGAAAGTCTAGAATATATCATTAGTTTTACATCGTAAGTTGACGGGCCCAGTGTCGCACGATTGCGCGCAAAGCGAACTTTGACCTTGCACCGAGTTTTGAGAAGTTAATCAGTCGGCCAACAGGTAGTGAATTGTGCGGTTTCACGTGTCCTTGCTCTCCCGGATTTTACCAATGTAAGTAAAATACTGAATTATATGCGTAGGATTATTAAATTATGTGTTAGTTATTAGTTAATTGGATAAATTTAGAACGTATTAGTGAAAATACTAGCCCTTTAATGTTAAAAAACATCGAGGTAATCACGTAACAAACTTTTCCGTCTCAATTGTGTCAGTTCGGGCCAAACTAAACCGAATATTTCAATTTGAGTACCTAATAGTTTTCATTTTTTCAGGGTTTTTACTCAAAAATGAGCATTCTAAATGATGATGACATCGCACAAATGCTGTTTGCATCTAGTGGGGAAGACAGCGATGACGAACCGGACCTATTGGGCACTGGAACCGACCACGGAGCTGATAGTTCGTCCGATTCTTTATCTTCGCTGAAGCAGCCACGTTGTTGTCGTGCCCCTGGCTGTAATAGCAGAAGTAGATGTCGCTGCTCTAAGTGCGACATTTACCTGTGTCTCACCAAAGACCGTAACTGCTTTTTCCATTTCCATAACAACATTCAATAGTCGTTTCTTATAATTGTTGATTATTGATCTCATAAAAATGTTCCTTATATGTTTAATTGTAAGTTTTGTACTTTTCTAATAAATAAAAATTCAAATTTATTGTATTTTTGTTTATTTTACCAAACCTATAAATCAATCAAATTGAAAAGATTAGGCCCAGAATTGTGGGTAACACAATCGTACGTATGATATGACAGGCCCAGAATGATACAATTGTTGGTAACCATTTTCTCCAAGATGGCGTTGGGAAATTCGGGAAATTTTGTCAAAATCGAAATCTACAACCCCAAATTACCTATTATTCAATATAAAAACAATAAACTTCCCTGTAGTTTAGAAGCGGGTCCGAAAGGGATAATTTGTTTTACATACTTGTCACCAAATATTACTAAATTATTGGTAAGTAACTAAATACTGAAGATTATGAATTAAACATGCACCTTTTAAATTATGTAAAAACAACTTTTGTATAACTCGAGAGTTAGTTGTCAATCCGCAGTAGATGAAACATGTATATCCTTTGTTGACAAATTGAATTTAAATCTAGTATGACTGGATGGTATTGTAAACATGACAAATATTCTAAAATTGTTATTTTCTAATGTAAATAATACTTCAATTAGTGACACTTTTGTTAATAGCTTGAAGCTCGCTATTTTAGATAGTGATATTCAGTTCGTAATATTTAATATGTCAATACTGTGTTAATTATTCTATTAAAAAACTTCATTAGAAAAAACTTATGTCTTAAAAACTGAGAAATATTAACTTAGATTGAATTGAATTGAATACAATTTTAGAAAAGGATTGAATACTATTTCTGAACGGAGATTTTATGCAATCATATTGGTGGTTGGTGGGTATTCGAGGGTCACCCTAAGGGTACGTAGGCACCGACAGGCGCCAAGGAAAACACAATTAAGGTTATGAAAGCACAGGCATGCTGTGTATTCGTAGCCTTAAGGACTCAGTCGGAATATTTAATATTACGTACAGGATGATTAATTTTCACTGTCACCATTTCAACATAAAGCAAGACGTTCGCATATCTACTTAGTATAATTATATTATCACTAGGGCGATGTTCCTCAGCGAAAACGCTACGCTAAAGCAATCTTATGTTTTTAAGATCACATCAGATGCTACGTGTAGCGAGTGCCGCAGTGAGACACCGCCCTTATCACGCCAAAAGTATGTTATTGTGCTCAAAAGTAAGACTGTCCAGTAATTAGTCCTATGAGACAATTAAAAATGTAGCTTATCGCTAAACACATAAGAACTATATTAATATAGCTCTCATTTTAATCTTTTAAGTATATTAATCCATCAATTTACTTTTAAGTATCAACTTAATTGGTTACCACATGGTAGTTATCATATGAATTAATGGATTCTCTGAATTTATTGTTAAAATAATAATTGTATGATACAATGGACTGGCTATTCGCAGTAGTGACTTAAATTTTTGATTCAATGTCGCTTTCTTGCCTAAGTATACTTATTTTAATTACCTCACATGTTAATTAGAAATTTGTTAGAAAAATATTGAGTGTGTCTAATGTAAGTAGAGATTGTCCAAGCTGAAATGACACGCCCCACCTCCGCATTTACGCACACTAGCAAATTTTAAATATGGACGCAATACACATAAACATGCAATTATAATTGGTCGTTCAGTTGCCGTACTCGCCGTACTCGCTAAGAAGTGCAATTCTCGGATTTGTTGTCCAACTAGTTTAGTTGATCGTGAACGCGCGAGAAGAGAGGACGTCTTGTTTCATACAAAGTGACGGCGCTGCTCCATAGAGCGAGCGTTTTCGGATTTATCACCCGACTAGTCGGCCGACATGTGCACATAGAAATCAATAATTGGCGCTCCCACACAGATGAAGTGCCGCTATTAATATTTACACTCACACATCTAAATAAAGTAATTAAGTAGTGGGGCGCGTCATTTCAGCTTAGACAATCTCTAGTTAAATTTGACATTATAATTATTTTATATTGATTTCTTTTAAAATTGACATTAAGTAAGACATATTTTAAGTTGAAATATGTAGGTGATTATGAAACTACTCTTAATTTTGATGGGGTAAATAAATCGAGATGGCTCAATAATTTGTTTTTTATTTTGTTTACACATACTGCTTTACATACATACCTACAGCAAACGATTGACGTCAAGTAACGTTCAGGCCAGCGGATTTATAGAGCATCTCTGTCTCATGCACTCGTATCATATTTCACATAAGTGGTTTTAAGCTCTCGTCCATATGGAATCCGGTAATTAATGGTCGTAGGCAACACGAAAAATTGAACGAAAATTCGGATGTAGTGAGCGTGGTGTGTCGCCAACTTAATGACTAACAATTTGGTGATAAACATTAAGTGCGGGTAGTTTGTGCGGGTAATTGAAAATACAATATTGTGTACGCAGTGAATATTCGCCTCTCCAGCCAGTTATCCCGTGACCACGAGCGGTGTAATCCGCTCGAAACGTCAGGTACGTATTTTAGTGAAATACGTTAAATTATCTAACGCGATACAGACCCGTTTCATTTAGTATAATGAGTGCAAATCGTGTGAGTTTAAAAAGTATGAAAACTTTAGCATCTATAGTCATAGACGCCATAGACGCCATGTCGACACCCTACACTCCACACACATACGTGTTATACGTATTACTACATTGAAAGTGTAATACATACAAATATCTGTTTATTATTACGGTCTGCGGCCCAACTGATTGGTACCCAATACCAACATAACGGGTATCTTAAATACTAAATTCAATGGCTAATCAATATACCTTATTCCTCCACTCGATTCAGCGTTAATTCTTCTACATCCTTTCCTTCTTTCCAAGATAAAAACGACTATTGTGACAATATAACCAAGTCCTAGAATAGCGAATGCAGTGCGGATTTTTTCTAAATTGATCGGCTTGTACGGGCGAGGACGAGGTGAGAAGTTTTTATAGTGTGTTGCCATCGTCACTGTACGCTTGGTCCATATGAAATACATCTCTGGTAACCCGGCTTCAAGCATTCTCATCATGAAGATACGGGAGTCTTCTATGAATATGAAACCTGGAAATATTTTCTACATTGAGTACTTTGCAGTTTTTTGCTAAAGTTTGTGGTTATACTTAGGGACAAGGCGGTTATGCGCAAACCAAATAAGTCCAGACTAAGAGAACCTATATGGTCAAAATTGCACGATAACGATAACGTGAATGTACTGTATATAACGTCAAACTTGAACGCCAAGGGCGAGTTGGTTCGGCTTACGCTCACGCACCAGTAAATGTCAACAAAAAATGACAATCTTAACAGACGTAAGAACATGAAAAATCGTGGCTTTCTACTGGCCGCCCGAATAACTTTAACAAACTGTCATTTATGTTGAGGAACAAGGCTTTGTATTGTAGTTTGTTTAATACAGTCCGGCAAGTATAAGTTGGCGGAGGCGATTTGAGGAACTAAAACGGTCATCTTGAAAATTCACTTTGAAACTTCCGAGTTCATAGTAAACATCGTTGCGAATATTTTGCTAACTACTGTGCTATCATCATGCCTAAAGTGATAAAAATTGGTACAAGAGAAGCAGTTATAAAAGTACATTGACATTGAACACAGTGGCGCACAGCCGCGCCAAGTTATACTTGCCGGACTGTACGTGCGTATTTAATGATGTAGAATACCGTGAACTTTTTGACTAACGTATGATACGATAACGAACCGTTTGAAACACCCACCCTAAGTACAAGCAATAAGCATGAGTAAAACATTTATTTTGCGCGCTTTAGACTCAAGAGGATACCGAGGATACGTTCAATTGTCTTTCCTTTTTGTTCCTATTGCTAGTGAATGTACGGAGGCCTGGCGGTCTCATAGTGAGCACTGTCATACTCGGTAAAAGTAGAAGCAGTGGCTTAATATACACTGAGCTCATTAAAATTAGCACTTCAGTACTTTATCCGATAATCAAATTTTAAATTTAGCATTGAAACGTTAGTATGTACTACAGAAGTTTGAATATGACAAGGTTTTGAGTATTCTCAACATTTTCATCATTACACTATTTCCTAAGATATAGTACGTACCAGGCCTAGCGATATAAGACAGCAGGTAAGACCTAAGGCATTCTTCAACCAGGTATATGCTGGAGTACGTTTTCTCTTCGGGGTGGTTCACGAGCCAGTCCAGTATAGCGTCGTTGTATCGCCCCAAAGCCGCAGTACTCTTTTCTTTGGTGACGTATTCTGAAAATGATTTGAAAGTTTATTTAATTATCTACCTACGTGTATACAGCAAGCCAGCCAGGATGCCAGCAAATGATTGGTTATATTTACGAGTACGTTACAGTTGTATACAGTAGTCGGTTTTTCGCAGCTCGAAAGTTTGTTGCAAGTGAATATACTCTTGTACGCTCAATCCTTTACCTGTACTAGTATTCTCCCGGATGACAACTCGACTGTTTATCTCCCAATCTTCTGGGTAAGTTTTTCTATTGGAGGAAAATTCAAGCAGTTTCGCGGTAGACGGAGTCACGTAAAGTACGGTAGAGGACTCATAGAAGTCTTTGAGGGTCTTGCACTCTTGGTAGGAGGTGATGGTGGTAAATTGATAGTTTATGTAACCCTAAAAATAGAATATAAGTTTTATTGAACTGTTGTATAGGTAATTTTCTTTGTAATTTGTTTTGGGTGCACTGTATTTAATGCAGTAATAAATCTTACCTGATATTTTGCCAAAAAGAGTATACAACTTGCAAAGGAAATTGATTTCAAAATCAAAAATTTGTGTTCTTTATACAAAGGGAATCCAAACGTAGAAGATACGATAGAATTTATAATATATTGATGTACAGGCATGACTTTATTTAAAGTTGCTTTAGCAATAACCCAACTGAAGACTCCAAGAAAGATGTAGGAAACAAAATAGGTGAGCCACGATGCTGAAACGAAGATATTATGAGTAGAATGCCACAATGGCACAGTGCCGGGAGCCTTCATAATGATGCATAGGTGGTCCTTCATAATGTAGTGTAAATAAAGTATCTGATCTGCAATATAACCGACCAAGAATCTAGAATTAAATGAGATATCAGTAATGTTTCTCACTATGCAACCGAGACTGCCGGTTGTGATGTTGGAACTCTGTAGGTACCCATATTGGTTGCAGGTGCCATCGTTTACCAACTCCATTTTAAATTTGAAATAGTCCATGTAGTCGTGCATTACCACGCCATCCATTCCACACATCCCCGTGTAGGGTTCGAACTCCATGCCTGTATAGTGATGGACGATATCACACTGAAATATTGAAGTTGGGTATCTAAAGAAAATATGTGCTCTTATAGGAAATCCCACAGCCAGATATCGCGAGTTACCGCTTTCTTTCAGCGCTCCGTATAACTCATCAGTATCATTTGTCTTTATTACTCTAATATGCCGGCTATACATCGATACCCTGTGACTCCATTCCTTGCCGTCGAAAATCACGTAAAGGTCAGGACAAATGTACGGTAAAGATACAAGAACACGAGCTATGTAGAACTGAAGCCACAACGTGTTAACGTATTTTTTTATTCTCTTCAACATTTCTTTACTCCGCACCCGATTATCTTCACAAACATTGTTCTCTGTTGTTGTAAATACAATGCTTACGGGTGACCAGGCTGATTTAAATAATTGACTGAAAGTCTTAGTTTCAAAATCCACAATATCCAATGAGTTTGTTACTACTAAAATAGATGCATCTAAATTCGACGTTACATCTCTATAATGCAGGTCATCAGTTACTATTGTAACACTGTTGTCTTTGTTGAGTCTTGCCATTATTTGATCGATGAGCACATGGTCCGTATGGTCTTTCTTGAAGTGCACTACGTGATTATTGACACCTCTTAAATTGATAATTGGTATGTGATACTCTCTTTTTGACTCGGCAAATTTGTATTCTTTTGACTCTACCGCAGATATCATTAAGATGATTGCAATGATGAACATTTCGTTGTTATTTTTACTTATCAATTCCTTATTGTTTGGGAGTTTACGGAAAGGTTATTTTCAGTTTAAAAACACATATGAGACTGGGTGTTTGATCGACGCGTGATAGTATCGTGAATACGCACACAACTTCCCCCTATATTTTCCGGGCGGGTCGCGAGAGCCTTATGTACGTTATCGTCCATATCAGTTATTAAACATTTGACATGTCACTCCACTTTTACAAATGGGTTTGATTTCGTCCAGACAGTAAATAAACATATACTTACTTCAATTACATACGAACATGTTTGTTTACGGAATATTTGACGCTTTCTCTATCGTACGATCTAGTGTTTACTAATTCCAACCAAACACCAATCTTATAAACATTATTTAATCTCTTATATATATTTTGAGAAAAATAATGTTGATAGCTACCAGTTTAACACCTTATAGGAGATTTTCGAAAACAAATCAATTATAAAATTCTAGCTCTCCTGAAAAGGAAAATGACTCAAAACTGTATCCTGTGTTGATTTGTAAACCAAACACTGATGGTTTATTTCAATATTGGATTATTTATTATACCCTCTTCGTCTTAGTATCCATTCTAATAATTATCACATTTTTCTATACCGTATATAAAACATTTCCAATGAATCGATAAGGCATTCAAAACATAAGTGAGGATGGCAAACCTGGCTGTAATTTTATTGTTTGCTATATTTTTTAAATCTATAAGTGGATTTTATTTGGATGGACTCACCCTTACGCCTGAAGTTGAAAAAAGGATAACTGAAGTAAAGAAATATGGGAATGATTATATGGACTACGATCCTGATTTCGTTGTGAGAGAAATAAGGATTATCGATGTTCCAGTCTTTGATAATGAAGTTATAGAAATTATAGACCTTTTAGAAGAAAATAGTGAAGGAGATAAAAAAGAAGAGTTGATTATTGAAGATGTTGTGATTAGTCCTTAAGTTATTTGATTTTGTATTGTTTTTTTATGAATTAAATATTTGAAAATGCTGTACGAAACCTCATATGTTTTACTTTAACCTGCATATCCAGTTACGGTTAAGTTTATAGTAGTAGAACAGGATCCTTATTATAGAAATTGGATAATAAATTCACATTGATAATAAGATTTTCAAAGTCTTATTAATATTTATTTAATTGCTAAATGTTTATACATCACCCTGTAAGATCACTGCAAACTAAAACAAAAACTTTCAAACTAACTTTAAAAAAACAAACAAAGTAACTAGGTATGTAGTAAAAAGAATTTATTTAACGCTTATTGGTTCAATATTTTTGGTAAATTTCATTTTATTTTAGCCTTATATTTATACAAGTAAATAACATAGTTATACACAATTCTAACTGGAACTAGACTTTACAAAGTATTTCTAATTATTGCACTTCATTTTTAACATATCTTAATATAACTTAACTTAAAAAGTTAACTCATTTTCCTACCCAAGTAGGCAAGAACTTAATCCTTCTGCCATCAAGACTTGACAGTCCGTTTTCATAGTTGAGACCTTCAAGCTCAGCTAAAAGGTCATTATTGGCATTATCTCCTCTGATAACCGACCTCTTTGCTACTTTGTGCGTTGCTTCTTCAGGCAGGCCTGTGGTAGTTTCAATTGCTACCTCATCTGGGATGACTTCAATAACTTCATACACTGCCACTAGAGGGATCACTTCGTCAGATTCAGTGGTAGTTACCTCAGTGGTCTCAGGAACGGGTGATGCGTTGATACAGGCGAATAACGCAAGCGAGAGAAGGATGCACAATTTGGAAGCCATGTTGGGGATGGGCTTCAAGATTCTTCTCCGCGTTGTAATGTGAGGACGTTTGATTGACGTTTGCTGTCTTCCGTTTGCGTTAGCTTTGATGTTACCACTGCCATGCATTAGTTTTTATACTCCACCGTTCGTTTCAGCAGTGTTAATTAATGTTTCCAGAATAGGAATTTATTGACGCATTGTATTCTAACTCACTAATGCTGTAAGTAAATATTCTCAATAACATAATGGCCCTGAATGCTGTTTGGTTGTGCATTATACTGAAAAATTATGATTATTTAGTTTACTTTTTGTCATTTTGTTTAAATAAAACTGAAAAGCAAAGTATTCACTGTGTGTTGACGCAGTCTATCGATGAGTAAGGTTATTTCTGGTTATTGACCATGAATCTCGCGGTGTTTTCGTTGCATAACGTTGCGTGGACAGGTGTGTAAATGGACTCCCTAAACAACAGATTTTTCCACATAAACACATTTGTGTGATGTTTTTGTTAGTAGAATGGTGCTTGTATTTTAGTGGTTTGTTTATACTTTAAACTTATCTAAATATGTAGGGGAGGATTTTAAGATATGAATCATTGTCTCCTCCATTAGGTATATCCTGTTACTTATTTAAGTTACTAGCAAGCCCACTAACAATATAGTTACCTACTAATGGTTCCTAATGATACTAACTTGCTGATTTCTTCCGTACCCTTTTAAGTATAGGTACACCTTTTATATTATTTACTCGCTGTGCCTTGCGGTTACACCCGTATTTATTTGTTTGAACCTTCCCTGGACTACGATAAACATTTTAAAACCAAACTCAGCTAAATCGCTCTCGAGTTCGACCGAGACAAGCGAACCACGATTGATTTTTAAATATACGAGTATATAGATTATTAAATGTTCCTGCCGAATCAAAGGAGGTTGTTTATGTCACTCATGCCTGCCATATCTTGTTTTAAATTTTCAGATTTCTTACGTATGCCTGTTACAATCTTACTCATTAACCAAAACACCATAAAAGTACCTATCTAACCAACAAGCTACTAATGAAAACCAGATATAAGTATTCAACACTGGAAATATCCAGTCAGTTCTTCAGAAATATGAAGCAATTACTTAGAATAGATTGTCTTTTGTTTGTCTAATTTATTGAAGTCATTTTGTATGATGAGTGACTTCTTCTCTTTGCATATTCAATATAGGGACAGTACCTATTACTGGAGATAATACATTGAGTGTTTATTGTGACACATCATTTATGTAGATTGTAGAAGAAGTTACGATGTGTTTAACAAAATAAAATGGTTGATCATTTAGAAGAGATTCCTGTGTGGCCCGGCATTAGCAGCATTGTTCCTAATAAGATCTCTGCTCCCAATTTAAGATTGCAGATCAAGCTTAGAAATGGTTTCTCTGTAAATAAACACTAACATTTTTAACATTTTTCTAGCCCCTATAGGACTTAGGCACACTTAACACAAATATTTAATCAATTTTACAACCTAAATATCAAATACTAGCAGCGCCCCGCGGTTTCACCCGCGTTGTGCCCGTACCCGTAAGAATTTCAGGATGAAAAATAGCCTATAATCTTCCCGTTGAACGTGGCTATCCATTCCAAAAAGAATTATTCGAATCGGATTGGTAGTTTCTGAGATTAGGGCGTTTAAACAAACAAACTCTGCAGCTTTATAATATTATAGTATAGAGTATAGATTAGTGAAAACTACGAGTCTATCGTAGGGATACTACTGCATAGCGCAAAGGCTATCTTCCACAACAGTATTATCAGGTGTTTTCTGGTTGTGAAAATTATGACCGAACAATTTGAGGTTGTCTTCCGATCCACAACTTCACCAAGAACTTAAAAGTACGAAGAAAGTGCAAAAAACAAACTACCAAGGAAGCTCATAATGAAATGATTGTTCTTCCCAGTTTCACACACAAGTCGTGCCACAAATGTGCCTGTTCTACGGGATTAAAAATAGCCTATAAGTAAGTTACCTTCCCGTTGAGTATAGATATCCATTACAATAATCTACTATATAAAAATACTAGCAGCGCCCCGCGGTTTTACCCGCGTTGTGCCCGTTCCCGTGGGAATTTCGGGAATTTTTTTACATAAAAACCTTCCTCTTGAATCACTCTACCTATTACAAAAAACCGCATCAAAATCCGTTGCGTAATTTTAAAGATTTAAGCATACAGACAGACAAACAGACAGACAGACACGAAAAAGAGACGACTTTATTTTATACTATGTAGTGAAGTCGGGTTTTCCTCCCTGACGCTATAACTCCAGAACGCACGAACCGATTTCTACGGTTTTGCATTCGTTGGAAAGGTCTCGGGCTCCGTGAGGTTTATAGGGAATAAAAATCTCAAAATTCCCACGGGAACGGGGGCGCTGCGGGTGAAACCGCGGGGCACAGCTAGTAATTATTAAAATCGGATTGGTTGTTCCCCAGCGCGTTCAAACAAACAAAAAAACAGTCTGCAGTTTAATTATATAAGTCTAGGTTACATTACAAAACAATGCTACAGAATGGGCGTATTTCACAGTAGATTCGAAGTGCTAACTGATGGTTTGTTGCTCTTTATTTTTATCATGTTTTATCTACCGCGTTTGGTATTTCATTAGCAACCGGCCCCAGCCAGGGCTTAATGAAACAGTCACTTACTGACTGTTTATAGAACTTCAGCAAAGAGCTCGTGCGTCAGTCTTTGCAAATAATAATGCGCATTATCCAAGTGTACTGTTTCAATATAAAATAATTGGTTTTGCCACCAAAAGGACGGTATATAAACCGGATTGTTCATAGATAGACAACAGTGTAAGATTTTGAAAAGTTAAGCAACATTGGATCTTTCGGGAATGCGTTCAATACTGTTTATCGTGGCGTCGTTAGCGCTGCTCGCAGTGTGCGCCTGCGCGCCTTCCGGCGAGGTGATCCAGCACATCCCGCCAAATCAAGAGAAAACACCATCAGCTACCGGAAGCGAAGGTGCGGCGTCTGGTGCTGCGGCCTCGGGTGCTGGCTCTCATGACAGAGTGCGTCGCGACATAGGAGGGGAGGAGAGCGACCTGCTGCCATCAGCTGATGACGTCGACGCTTCGCCCTTCGGAGAGACCAGGCAGTTAGCAGGCCGCAGTCGCATCAGGGTGCTCCCAGCGTACCTCGGCTAAACCACCACGACCCACGACTCCGCTAACTCCACCCGGACTCCGATTTATCGAAGGAACATGAAAGACATTGATTGCTTTGTAATTAGAGATAACCAGTAGCGTACTAACATAAATTTAAGTTGTATTTAGTAATAAATAAATGTAAGTGTAAGATTTTTGAGTTTTTCTTGTACCTACGTAAATCTACGTATTCAAAACAAAACCTTTGGGTTTTGTTTGATCACCTCTTTGACCACATATTAATAACCCTCAGTCCATTTTATAAATGATATATTTTTTAGAATCATTTTTGAAGAAGAATAAATAAATAAATAAATAGAATAGATCACTTACTTACTAAAGAAAGACTATTTCTATAGGATCTATATTTTTGTTTTGAATATTATAAAGTAATTTGTCTTAACATAACTAAGCCAATGCATAGTCCCTTTATAACATTACCTACAAGATGCTAATCAAGCTCTATGATTAGTATTAATTAACATCATTCATATAACTAACTTCTTCTTCATATAAATAGCTTGATGACCTTTCACAACAATAATAATTCCTAAGCCTTTCATTCACAATGTCAATCACAACGCTTCTCCTTCTATCTTTATTATTATTCAACGTAACTTCAAGTCTAAATATTCCAAGATATAGTGATATATTAGATGGTATACCGAATGATGAAAAAAAGGTTACAAAAAATGGTATAGAAGAGAGAGAGAAAAGGCATTTGTCTGGAGATATCCGTGAAGAAAATATGGCGACAGCTGAAGATAGGCACTATGTGTATCGGCCTTTATATGTTTATAGGAAGATAGAGCATCATAAACGAAGAATAACCATGTTTAACTCGTTTGCAGGATAATGTAAGTTTTAAAAATAATATTGAAAGTGTAAAAGAAACTAAAGGACTTCAACTAAACTCCAAAACAAATTCCTATAATGTATTTGCAGGGTTTACTTTTCTATTAGTTTATTTTCCATTCAATAAAAAGCAATACAGTTAAAATTGTTATAGTTGCTAACAGCCAATTATTTGCCAAATAACCTCACAAATTGGTGCCAATTAAAAATCACTTCAAACATTTATATTTCGAACTTACGTTGTGGGCGGACTCTTCAATATGATTCTCAAATATTTTACGTTTTGTATTTATGTAAGTAGTTTTCTACATAATATTTTGTACTAGCTTTCGATTGCTTTGTGTCCATCAACGGGAGACATTCGGGATATTTTTCTCTTGGATATGGCTATCCAACACAAACAGAATTATTTAAATCTGACTGGTACTTAGTTCCTAAAATTATCCAGTACTAACAAACAAAGAATCAACGACTCTCGACTTCGACTTCGACTATTATATTAAATATTTTATAGATGATAGTTCTGTTAATGAATGGCATTATTTTCAGTTAACAATAGTCTACGCCGGAATATCCCCCGTCCATGAAATGAGGGAAAGAATGAATGCCAAAATGCCACAAGGAAAACTTCTCCTAAATTCCCCCTACAAAGTCATGAAACATCTGGACGATTCTCTATCAAGAGCAACCAAAAATGTCACAGATAACCCTGAAATGGAACAAACACTGTATCAAATTGCTAAAGATTTGGTATCTTCTATCTTATCCAAAATTGAATCACAGGATAAGATAACTAGAATGACAAGAGAAGCGTTGGACGCTTCGGGGAAAAATAAAGGTGTAACTGCTATTGAAACTAGACGTATTTTGGACTACATCTCAAGAACTTTATCTGGGCACATTCTAAGTATTACCCGAGCCTCGACTGAACCTGAGCTACATCGTTTGGTTTACGGACTGGCTGTGATAGCAGCTGAAGTTTCCATAGTATCAGGTCTCAAAGATATTACATACGCAACAGCATTATCTAAGAAACAATCAATAGATTTGTCTTTGAGGAGAAAAAGGTTCATTGATTTCGACGCAGATTATGGCCCGTATGATGTTGATGTTGGAGAACATAGGCGCGAAGAAAGATCTATAGTTGGAATCCCAACAAAATCTATTAATACATCTACATCAGCTCCATTCAAAACGTCAACTATTATTTACAATGCTGTATTAAATAAAACTAAAGTGCCTACTAAACCTATGACAACAACTACTGAATTCATCAAACCAGAACCAAGACCTCTAATTCCAGCATCGTTTTTGAAAACACCCTTCTCTGTCATTCCTCATCAAATTAAAACCTCCATGGTAGTGTTGAATAATAAAGAAATGGACCCAATGGAAACTAAAGGATTTTTGAACCAAACCGCACTTGAATATGAGAACTTGAGTAGACAAGCGGCTAATGATGCTCAAGCGATTGTCATGCAGGGTACTATCAATAGTAGTAACTATGAGAGAGTGGAACCAACATTGGATACGCAAGAACTATCAGCTCCCGGACTCATTGACGAATGGTTAGGTCCAAAAGATAACTTGTACAAACCAGCTAAAGTCCCTGAAACTATGGCAGAAATGGAAATAGATAGAACTGAAATGGAAGACGAAGTAGCAAACCAGAAGAAGATGCAAGAGAAATTGGAGAAACTGGAATTGAAGGCTAAGAAAGCAATCCTTTACGCGGGAGATGTTGCTTATTTGACAGCAGCTAGTGTGATTGCGATGAGGAGGGCTCTCACTGCATCTATAGAGGTTCAGATGTCAGTGAGATATGCTAAGAACGGAATGTCAAACCATCAAGAATTGATGATGAATTTGGCAAAAACTGCGGCGCAACAAGCTGGTAAGGAAGCCAAGAGTGCTACTTCGAAGTCATTAGCATGTGATCGAGTAATAAAACTGGCTCTAAAATACACTGCGCAGTCTCATGGCGCGAAATTGAATCATGTCGCTAATAGAATTATTATGGACTCTCTATCGTTAGCTACGCTGGCCAAATCAATGGCGTTTGTCTCTTCGGATATAGCCATCAATTCTTTATATCAAGCTACTGACGTGAGACCTCCTGTAAAATAAGAAATGTTTAAGATTATTGAAGTATGTATCGAATTGTATGTATAAATAAATTATTTAAACATTCAATTGGTTTTTCTTTTTTGATGTATTCGTGGATATATTATCTCCCCCGGGAGTGACCCACGGTGTTGAGTTCTGAGCCAACTTGATTTAAACAAAAAAATTAACAAAATATCAAACGCCCACGCAACTTTGTTTAAATGTATGAAAGCGACATCTGTCGTTCCATCGCAGTACTTTTTCATATTATGCCTTTAGAGTACGGAAAACTTAGGCTATTTTGTAGTAGAATTTTGTTGTAGATTGATTGAGTATCTATTTTATAGACGAGCCGCTAGATGGCAGTACTAATTTGCTACTAAAATATTACAAGTGCTCATGAAATCATGTAAAATTTATTACAAACTGCGAACTCTACGTCAGGAATTTCTAGAATTATAATTAGTTTAGAATAACTCTATTTGTCGTTTTTAAATTGTTAGTTAGGATATGCTGCCGCGGAATGCCGGGAAATCTGCGGTAATAATGGGACGAGTTCCTTAATTAATAGCTAGTGGGTGCCCGAAGAAGACACGGAAGTCGGTGTCAATCAAAGAAGCGCTGGCGGGACGATCTCGTCGCCTATAACAGCGATTAGGGTAGCTCGCAAAGGTCAGGGAGGATTGTCGATGTTTGGGGGAGACATCATAGGCTAGAAAAAAATAGATACAATCAATATTATATGTATTTAAGTTCAATTAATTAGCTCCTGATTTCAAAAGAGCTTACCTTTATAACTATCAGTGGAAACTAAAGAGTTTGTTTTTTGTTGTTTAATTTAATTAAACGCACTTGAGCTACACTCCGGTCAAGCATACATTATGTGTATACCTATATATATGACTAGCAGCGCCCCGCGGTTTTACCCGCGTTGTACCCGTTCCTGTGGGAATTTCGGGATGAAAAATAGCCTCTAACCTTCCCGTTGAATGTGGCTGTCTATTACAAAAAGAATTATTCAAATCGGACTGATAATTCCTGAGATTGCCTCGAACATACAAACAAACAAACAAACAAACAAACTTAGAAATTTTACCTCTTTATAATATTAGTATAGATAGATGTATAAACATACATGATTTGTATACCTATTTTCATCGTAAGTACTTATGTATAACACACCTACCTGAGCTACGTTGTAAAATATGTAAACATGATCAAAGTCCACTATCGATTTATAGCCGGTTGGTATTTCCAACTCGTCTATAAGATACTTGTTAATTATTTAAATTGCCTTACTTAGTGCTCGTTGTATACAATTACTAATATATTTGGTAAATAGTGCAAAAAGTCAAGTGTATTGTTTTAAATCAATACTTTAGTACTTCTATCAACAATGTGTATTGTTGATCGAAGTCTTAGTACTTCTTCTAGGTACTTCTTTCGTTGTACCTACTTCTTTTTGATATCAACTGTCCGAATATGCACTGATAAGTGCATTTTAGTGAAATTATATATACGATAGAATTGAAAAATATCCTCCTTTTTGAAGTCGGTTACTACAAATAAAAACGCAAGTACTTAGACCTTTTCATCCTTTGGTCTTTTGCAAAAGAAAAAACTGCACACTCATCCATCCATCACAATTATTTTATGATATGTAGCGTAACATCAGGAGGATACAATTACAAAATAATAACAAATATCATTTTAGTGGTAGCTTCTAGTGTGTTACGCTTTAAAAACAAAACAGTTTTTATTGTATAATCATGGTATTATGTAAGTAGGTATTTGGTATTTGAAGGTCAGCCCCCCTAGCCAAGTTGCAATTCTATGATCGCAAACGCATAGAAAACGAAAATAATGTATGGGAGTGACATTTCTATAGCGTTCCAGAATGTCATCTGTCAAAGTCATTTCATACATTATTTTCGTTTTCTATGCGTTTGCGATCATAGAATTGCAACTTGGCTAGGGGGGTAATAATCAATTAAAATATCGTTAAATTCCATAGTACAAGCTTAGAGCTTAAGCCGGGTTTACACGCTTGCCAAGCCTTGGCAAACTGCAAACAGTCCCAAGCCTCCACAAATCTCGTTTGGCGTTTGAAAGGCGTTTATACGCTTGTGAATGCGTCAGTCTGCAATATACATCCAAGCATGGCGGACAGCGAACTTGTGACGGCTATTGCATTTGGGTTAACGTACTTTTATTTGAAATGTCTTCTTATCTTTATGATTTGCATCTCTCGGATTCCAGATGCATGGTTCCATTTGGTAATGTTCCAGAAACGAAAGACTCTCCTCATTCGACCAGCAACTCATTTTTTATTTATTTTTTGTAAAATCAAGCAAGCGTGTACTCGCCGCGAAATCACAATGGCTACTAAACGCGGACCAACATGTAAATGCATCGCAAGCGCTTGCCGCAAACGCCCTTTGATCTGCGTAAAAAAACCGACACTCGACTGGATCGGAAGCAAACAGGCACAAGCCCACGCAAGCCAAGCCAAACGCCCTTTTTACATGCTTGCGATTGTCGATCCTTGCCAAGGCTTGGCAAGCGTGTAAACGTACCATTAGATTTGGCCTAATAAAATGTGTGTGATTTTTTCCGTGTGTATTTATATTTATTTTTATGTCGTGTGACTTGACTACAATAACAAGCCCGGTAGATACTCGTACGTACTGCGTTAAAAACAACAACAATGTTCTAATCTATATATAAAAATCAGTCGTGGTTTGTTAGTCTCGCTAAAACTCGAGAACGGCTTGGCCCATTTCGCTGATTTTGTTTTTGAACTGTTTGTAATCTAGGGAAGGTTTAAACGACGACGGAATAAATGCGAGTATAACTGTTAGGCATAACTAGTAAGGATTAAATAACACTCCTGAGGAAAGAACATTGACTGATAACTAACTCTTTTCCTGCTTGTTGAAGAGACTTGGAATGTCAAGGTAGAACATTTTTGAGTCAGTATTAGATATAATTGTTAATACTGACTCTACATTGAAAGTTGCATAATAGTATATCTGTAGGACCTACGAGGACTTTGGAAATGTTAGTCTCTTAAGGTGATATGAGTTTAGTGCCAACGAACTCTACAACCAATCTGCACCAAAGTGTGATAATCTTCAGTCATCAGCGTGACATCATTAGATAGCTCAAAACGAGTCGTAAAATGTCGTGACTCATTGTCTGTGACAAACATCAAAGAAAAGTAACATATACAGACATAGGGTGGGTTGCTTTAAATGGTAGGTTATTGTTACAAAAGTTCGTTATAGAGTTCACGATTTTTAAGCTGTTAACGCCTCGGTGTGCCTCGGTGGTCTAGTGGTATGTGCACTCGCCTGCCAAGACTGAGGTCCCGGGTTCGATTGCCGGGTCGAGCGAAAACATGTTTCCTACTTTTCAAACATGGCTCGGGTTTGAGATCAGTGATCACCAACCCGCATTTGGCAAGCGTGGCGATTATGCCTAATCCTCCTCACTGTACCGATATCTTCAATGAAATGAGAGGCCTTTGCCCAGCAGCGGGGCATTACTTTACTTTTAATGTCTGTTAAATACAAAGCGTTCCTTCATTACTTAAATGACAGTCTGTTAAAGCCAGTAGTTAGACACGATTTTTCATTTTCTCACCCCTGTTCAGGCTGACATTTTGTGTTAAATTTTACAGGTCTGTGACCGTAAGCTGAAGTAGCCCATACTTGTATAATACAGGTAACCAGGTATGTTTCTAAAGGACTGAACTACTTAAAAGAACAATGATTTATAATGCATAACAAACGCCCAGAAATGTGTACTTACTTACATGAAATCGTTATCATTATTCCGTGCATACACTGATAAAACTATAACGAACATTGCTACGTGCTTATCTATCGTTAATTAAATATGTATGTGTTGCAACAGAGGTGAAGACCTTTATTTACTATTCATACACGTTGGTGGTCAATACGTCGTTAAAGGTAGAGGTTTTGTTCTGTACGTCTATTGTCTTCCAAACCCTGACATTATTTATGAAAAGTTAGTCGTGTTTGTTGATTGTCCAAATATCGTTACGAATTGATAATTGAAAAGTTCTTTTGTTTTTGGACGTCACTAAAAACGATTTTATTTTCTTTTGGACGGCCTGTGTCTAGATTCCCACCAGCACTCATCATATTACCATTTTGTTTGGTAACTTCTAAACAAGACTTATGTGTGCAAAAAATCTTCATCCGGTACTTAAAACTTTATTATTCTTACCTATTATCCCAGGGGTTGAATCGCCGATATTTTTGCCGCCAAAATCCGTCTGAATATTTTAAAAATATCTCTAAATCGGCTAAGAGTTCGAATTGGCATTGACGCGTCGATGGGTGTGTCGGCTGGACTACGCAATCGCGACGCTCGTGTCCTTGTGCTGCATTCTGTTTGAGTTTATTTTAAACATATCAGTCTCATACATACACCTAACACTATAAGTACGTTACAAGCACATTTCCCCGGTCACTGTCCTCACTTATGTCTCGGTTATATGACGTAGGTTTCGTATCTACCGATGCAAATACAATGTATAACTTTCACTACACGCTGAGCTACAAGTTATGGAGTTTCATCTTCAACGGAGAAGGGCTAAAGTTGAATTTCATAAGTTGTTATGTCAATTTGTAAGTTACAAGTATCTGACGAGTTATGGAAGTTCATAGTAGATGTTAAACTGGCATTTAGAGCTGGACTATGAGCTTGGCTATGTGATAGTAGATTTTTTATAGTTCAAAGTTAATTCTGTATCCAAGACCTGTATCTCAGTAAGCTATCTTTGAGGAATGAGATCAAATATGCGTATAAATCTAGACTTTATCTACCATCTTGCCTATGTGTCACTTTTATCTTATATAGGCTTGTACTAAAACTTGTTATCAACTCAACTCCTACATTATTTAAGACCATTCTTATCTAATTCATGTGTCAATATTATCACTTTATATTCTAGATAATGCCTATACAAGGCCTATACATTTTATTACCAATATTATAAACGAAAGTTTGTATTATAATATAATCTATTTTTTCTTCGAGAATTAAAATGTGGTCGATTTGCAAGCCGAAGACGATTCCTTCTGGAGAAAAAAAGGGTTTAGTTATATCCGATTACTTCATTCTTTTCTTACTCCATCACTGAAAACTTTTCCTCAATGAAAGAAGTTGTCTTTGGTTAAAAAATCAGTCATAAAAGTTTGACATGACATCTTGAAAGAAAAAATTAAATATAGATGAATCTATGTGTTATGCATGGACTTATTATTATAAACGTGTTATGAAACTCATGAATGGTTATCGATTTTTCAGTCTTTTGCTGACAGTCAACGCAACATCTCATTATACCTATGTATAATACATCAACATTAGATAGACAACAGTGAACTTTGTCACGGTCAAGCCAGAGGTGTCTAACAACAAAATATTAGACAAAACCTATACTAAAGTCTAAGACTAAAAGTCTATAAATCTTTAAGCCATTAATTATTGGCGCGTCTCATAAATTCCAGTGCATACAAAGTATTAAGTAACTACGCACGTTCATATTGCAACGCATGTCATGCAAGTCATGAAGCACTTTATTGGCCAGAACGGAGGAAACTTCTAGAAGGAGAGGTCATTGGTCCGACCGCGGTTTCGAAACCTTGAGCTTTAACCGAGCCTGAAGTTTCGCAAACATCGTGCATTTCAACTACTTACTCTGGGTCACGGTTTATTAATTTATTCACATATTAATGAACTTATATACTCGTACTTACTTGGGTACATATTGTTATGATCAACAATTATTTTTTTATGAACTTAACTGGATATAAACGTACCTAATTTATCTAATAACTAGCAGCGCCCCGCGGTTTTACCCGCGTTGTGCCCGTTCCCGTGGGAATTTCGGGAATTTTTTTACATAAAAACCTTCCTCTTGAATCACTTTACCTATTACAAAAAACCGCATCATGTATAGGTACCTCAAAGAGTGCAGCGAAGATTCTATGACTATGAAGTACCTAGTACTGAATTTAATTAAGTTGACTAATAATAACTGAGATTAGGTGAAGGTAGGTTTGCGGTGAGGTCTAGGTCTTAAGACTAATAATTAGGTATTACAAATGTCCTAGATAGACTGTTGTATTAAATATATATCTTTAGCTACTCTGCCGCAGTCTAATTAGCAGTGTTGATGAGTTGTTACAAAGTATGACATCTATTAAATTCAAAATACTTGTTTATCGGATACCTAATATCTAAACAAACAAACATTCTTTATCATATGTTTCGATACAATTTACCAAATATTGTCTAATTGTTCTAATACGGCTTACCTACTTAGGTATCTACTGCTAGCTAATATACCTACTTAGATAGTAGGTAAACAAATATTAGACAAATATTAGTTTTGGTTAAATTATAAAAAAATGTTTCCTACTTTTCGACATGGCTCGGGTTGGAGATCACCAACCTACATTAGGTAAGCGTGATGATTATGCCTAATCCTCCTCACTGTACTGATATCTTCAGTGAGATGAGAAGCCTTTGCCCAGCAGTGGGCCATTAGAGACTAATACTATGTTTAACTTTTTATTTTATAAAAAAATAATTGAAGATATAGAAAACTAATAAAGCAAGTCAGTCGGGTTTTTTACCAAAGAAAGTTATCGATTAAGTCCCCTTTACAGCAAAACACGTTAGTATACCCGTATAGAAGATATGATGACGTCACAAAAAAAGAAATCCTATTCAAAGCTTACCTACTAAGTTAGATACCTAGGCATTATCTTCGTCTTATTAAGGTTTCGAGTTTGGAACACCAGGTTTATGCAGGGTTCTAATGAAGATCGTAATAACTTAATAAGCAACTATTGTGGTCAAGGCATGCTTCCGAGGCCGGTTGTGCTCCAAATTATTAAACTATTACATTAAAACAGGATGTAACGTAATGATGCCAATTAACCTTCAATTATTTTATAATAAGTATGTATGCACTAACAGTCGCTGGTGCAGCTTGGAAATCCATTTTTTTAATTGTCGATCCAAGCCTTATACAAACAACGAGGTATTCATTCGTATTTAGGTTTATTTCTACATGTTAAATCCTACTAACTACCTAATAATATTATAAACGCGAAAGTTTGTGAGGATGGATGTATGTTTGTTGCTCTTTCACGCAAAAACTACTAAACGGATTTGGATGAAAATTTACAGTAATATAGGTTATACATCAGAATAACACATGAGATACATTTTATCCCGAAATTCCACGGGAACGGGTACAACGTGGGTGAAACCGCGGGGCGCGACTAGTATATTATAATATTCAGAATAGACCGGATTAAACTATTATGTTATTTTAGAAAATAGATGTACAGAAAAAATGCTTACCTTTACCTTTATTATTCTGCCTGCAAGCTGAAAGTAAGTAGGTACCTGCAAGTTCACATGTTGTGATACTTGATTACTTCTTAAATTCGAGAACACCAAAGAAACTGCTCTGTTAGGAAACTTCGTTCTATGTGGAAATAAGGGCGCCACTGTCGCGGCACAAAAAGGTTCGGAAAACTCATTCGATTCTACAATCAAATACAACCTCTCTAGAACAACCATAGATTATCACTCTTGTTTAACCAATAAATTGTGGCAATGTTTCTCACAAGTTGATGTATGTTACACAATTCGTATTATTACACAATATAACGTACCTACTGTATAATTTACATACACATGTAGTTACTTTTTAGTAGTTCTTTAAGATAGTACCTACGGGCAGTAGAGCATTTTACGATATACGAGCAGAAACGTCTCGTCGCGGTTACGCGCTTTTCTCGCTTGTTTTTTGGAATATTTTTAAGAATTATAATTACAAGACTTATTTACTTAACTTATTTATATTATACATACTTATCTTAGTCTGCTCCTCTGCATCGTAAATTGTTTTGTTCTCTGTTTTATTTTTGTAAATTGTATATTTTTGATGTGGAAATAAATGGTTTAAATGGTTTTTATAGTGTTTCTCCTCGGAGTCACGGGACAAGCCCGGTCTTTTTGAGACGCATTGCGAGGGGATACATATCCAACTTATATAGAGGATAGAGGCCCTTTGGAGATTAAGACACATCTCGAATATATCAGTACAACGTGTCCGGGAATATTATACTGTATTATTTATTATACTTACTTTCCTACATTATTGGTCTGTATGTGAACTGCGCGCCAAATGCATTCCATATCAGATTTGCACTTTTGGCATTGTAGAGTAAAAACACCTGTTCAGTGCAATCTATCACTAAAGAGTTGCACAATACCTATAGTACCTAGATACCTAGTACTTACGTGACCAATTTTAAAAGACAATAGCCACCGTCCAGCATAAAGACTAACTACCATGCTAAAATAGGTCATTCCGGAAGCGAAATAAGTACTATTAGTTGCATATCGAAATAATATTCGAAGTCGATTCAAGAAAGACGAACGAACACACGCGAATTAAAATCTTTTCCTGGGTTATATAGTCGTTGAATAATGACAGCAAGCTCTTTAAAATAAATCAGTCTTAAGTATATATCTAAGAAGAAACTGCGTATTTTTCAGCATTTTATTTACAGCACGTGACTTTCGCTACACGAGTAGTTTTAAAAATAATTTCAATTTCAAACATGATCTTTTTATTGATTGCACGTTTTATAGAAAACGTTTTTGTAATAAATAGATAAGATACGGCAATTAGCACCTAATGTTAATTACTTGGTGACCTACTTAAGATAATGTGAGTGAGACGAAAATCAGAAAATGGATTTTTCTTTGAATTTCATAATGATTTAATTGTCTTTAGTGTAAATGTTGGTACCTTTTGATATACTTTGTTGAGCTGCAAAGATATTAAAGACTAGCAGCGCCCCGCAGTTTTACCCGCATTGTGTCCATTCCTGTGGGAATTTCGGGATGAAAAATAGCCTATGTTACTCGTGCTTAGCTTTATATAGCTTTCGAATGGTGAAAGAATTTTTAAAAACGGTCCAGTAATTTTTGAGCCTATTCATTACAACCAAACAAACAAAGTTTTCCTCTTTATAATATTAGTGTAGATATTAGATACTAGCTGTTCCGCGCGGTGGTGCCACCCGTGGTGCCACCCGTGGTGCCATCAGTGGTCCAATAGATGGCGGTAGTGGGAAAACGTTGTAGATCGTGCTTACGTTATTTTCGCAGATTTAGTGGGGTCGCGTGAATACATTTTGTTAAGCAGGAAAAAGTTGCCCTCTTTAGAAAATTAGAATAGATTACTAATGTTTCAGAATATGTATAAGTAGGTAGAGTAGAAACAGCTGAAATACCAGATATCTATCATCGATCATAGGAATGCCTATCTGTAGCAGAGAAGAATCAATAGATATTTCATATAAATATATTTTTTAGTATAACAGGTTTAAATAAGTATCAACAATTTCGTCTGCTTTTTGTATAAAGATGATTTAATGAAGATTTGCGGTCAACTACATCATCCTAAAGCTTTTTCTTGCGCAAATTGACGTCTTTCTTGTACTACTAAGTTGTAAAGTAAACACAAGTGGTACATTAACAGTCTGAATATCGTCACGCGTAAAACAAACATATAACTGATTCGTAATAAGTATAGGTACTTTATAAACTAACTTCTTAATAATGCGCAAGATTTTTATTGGTGGCTAGCAGCGCCCCGCGGTTTTACCCGCGTTGTGTCCATTCCTGTGGGAATTTCGGGATGAAAATAGCCTATGTTACTCGTGGATAATGTAGCTTTCGAATGGTGAAAGAATTTTTGAAAACGGTCCAGTAGTTTTTGAGCCTATTCATTACAACCAAACAAAGTTTTCCTCTTTATAATATTAGTGTAGATTTTAGCCGCAAAAGCTAATGGTCTCCAAATTCGAAATCATCATTGACCTTCTCAAAAGTGCCGTTTCGTTCACAATTTTACGATTTGCTATAAGTAAGTACTTACTGACCAAAGAAAAATTATGTACTGGTTTCTTCAGTTTAAGAGAACGCTACTCATTTTGAATTGAAACTACGTTTACGGATACACTTCGCTTTTAGGGCGATTAGCTGCTCGATTTGTATGAAAACACACGATCATACGTACACAATACGACAAACGCACCGCTTCGGCACCGCAGCGGTCCGACACGAAACGCATAATTTGAAAGCGCCCTTACTGTCGTGTCTTCTGTGAGCACGGTTCCTGCCTAAGGGCCAAAACGTCAGATAAAAATGTAAAATAAAAGCGAAGTGTATCCGTAAACGTAGGTAGTTTCAATTAAAAAAGTATGTGTTTAATTGTAAATGGTTTGTTTAGTTCGATGCCATATCTATTGCGATTCCAGAAGTTTGGGGACTTAAAGGACGAATGTATTTGGGTACATAGGACTTTGGGGTAATTTGGGACTTTATACTTTAAATACAGTCCTTACATCTCTCCACCATATCACAGTCACCATTTAACTATGACTAGACTAGAGATAGAGATGAGAAGTGGTATGAAGATCTCTTCTTTACCGGTAACCTTGTTTTACAGAAGTGCATTTGATCGAAGTTCAGTTTACTTAACAACATTTATAAAAGTACCAAAGGGTCGATGCTTGGTTTTGCAGATGTAAAGTTTGACTTACAAATGGCCGAAGTAATGTTTCACCGGTACAAAGTAACGTTAGTTCTCCATTGTTGTTTAATATTGTCTGTGTTCATTTAAATTTTAAAACAAATGATCACCTGGAAGTGATGTTACGGAAGATCCTTTATTTGCTCGACTCTTTCTGAATTTTAACCAGTTACGTATTTTGAAAAGGGTATTTAAAGCATTAGAATATAAAGTGGACACAACACATGTGTGTTGATAAAAACATCGCAAATCGCAGTTGGACTTTGACCGGCCTCGTTCGAGAGAGCTCTGACGATCCGGTTTCTGTAATGCCAACAACATTTTTGTTCTTATATTTATACAAATGTATTGAAAAAAAGTATTATTTTTGTTTTGAGCAAAATTGTATCGAACCTTGACGTGAGCGGTTTGATTTGTTTTTATTACTTTCAAAAATTTGATTTTGTTTTGTTTTTGCTGACGCGACGCTTACCTACAAACAAAAACTATTTTCCTTTATATTACGATGGATACGTATGTACCTACTACCGGGACCATCGACTGACTTGCCCTCCAAAGTCCGAAGTACAATGAATTATTCCTATAATATTTCACTTCTTCATTGTCGGCCACCCATCCCAGTACGGACTGCGCTGAACCTTGCAATGTATTATCATACTCGTATACTTCACTTGAATAACTATGTCATGTGTGTATCTTTAACTACTTATATTTGTGTATAAACCCATAAATTGACATACTTTATTTTTATTTTAGTTCAAAACCATTATGAATCAAGCAAAGACAAGTTTGAATAACGTCACTAGCTTATTTAAATATCCGTTACCTTTTAATAGGTATTTTATTGTTTTTATTCACTTAATGCGAAAACCCAAGAAGGTAGGTACTTACTGTGGTACCTATGTTAATCTAACGGCCGCGGCCGGTCCCAGTAACATAATATGTATCTCTAGATACCGACATGCAATATGAAAATAGTAAATCAAGTAAATTTGACATTGTTACTATTATATTATTCATCGTGTGGGTCAACCTGGCCAATCCTGGTGTCAGAGTTATATGTTAATATTATAATATGTGAATATAGGTTTGTTATGTTGGCCGCGTATCTACAGACTTGAATAGAAAAACCATTATTGGCAATGATTCTGTATTTCAGAGAGTAATGTACTTTGATGTCATTGACTTGTAAAAGTATTGAAGCTGTACAAGATGATCAGGTAATTACAGGGCAAGTTATTTAGAGAACTAACCACATAACGTTAAAAGAATAAGCACACATGGATAGTTAGAAAAGGTTAGAAAAATAAGTGATGGTACCGCTTACGCTCACACACCAGTTAACGTTAACACAAAATGTCGTTATAAACAGAGGTCAGAAAATGAAAAATCGTGTCTTTCAAAGGGCAGCCCAAATAACTTTAACAGACTGTTATTTCAGTCATGAAACATCGCTTTGTATTACAGACATTGAACAGTGTAACGATCGTGAACTTTTAACGAACGTATGTTACTATTAACCAACCGTTTGAAACAACCCCCACTAAAAAGGTACTTATAAATGCATCCTATTATTTACCTAGAATGTTAGTAAGTAATAATAAAATACTTTGGAAAAGTATCAAATATTATTTTTCATATTAAATTAATGTTTTTTGTCGGTGACTAATTGATTAACCTATGATAAAAAAAAACAAGCCATGAAGCAATTTGATGAAGCTACTGTTTATAGCCCTTTGTTTTGTGTTTTCCAACACAAAATAAATACATAATCTAGCTTGTTTAAATAGTGTTTATCTAATCAGATATTAATCTAGCGACGCCTCTGTCCGATACATTCGTCTGTCACTATTATCAGTAAAAGTATGTCAGTCCTTGAAGAATAGAAAACACTTCTTATCTTCCTATTTATGAATTAATTTAGTCTTACTTCCGATTATTCGAAAAGGAATTATACTTTACTTACTATTCATTAATTACTATTTACTTTAATTATACCTTTATTAAAGACTCTATTTTAATTACCTACTTAACCTCACTTATTTGAGTTTTAGAAAAACAGTTTTATCTTTGTTGTTACTTTAATATTTTCCGACGTATTTCCCATGAATTAGAATTCATGACAAATTAGTACTAGTAGACGTAGGAGAACATTAGTTGATTAATAATTAATTGATTTCATCAAATACTATTGAGGTATAAGTAAATATAATTGTCCTACTTATATAGTTTATATTAACGAGTATATACATACATACATATGTGTAATATTATAAAACAAAGACCACTAAAGCGATCTGACTGTATGTAATCGATTTTCTAAAAAACTACTGAACAGATTTTCATGCGGTTTTCACCAACATACAAATTGATATAAATTAGTTAAGTTTTTTTTTATTTATATATTAAGCCACCAATGATATTATTTTATTAAGTAAGTGTAATCAAATCAGATGACGTGGACACTTCATTATGATTCCTATATCTATATTAACTACAAACAAACTTACAAATTTTAACTCTTTATAATATAATAATTATAAAGAGTTAAAATTTGTAAGTTTGTTTGTTTGTTTGTTTGTTTGTTTGTTTGTTTGTATGTTCGAGGTAATCTCAGGAATTATCAGTCCGATTTGAATAATTCTTTTTGTAATAGATAACCATTCAACGGGAAGGTTATAGGCTATTTTTCATCCAGAAATTCCCACGGGAACGGGCACAACGCGGGTAAAACCGCGGGGCGCTGCTATCTAAGATAAAGCCATCTAGAGGCTAAATCTAATCAATAAATAGGATTTTTGTTGCGCCTATCGAAATGTACCCGGATCTGATAAGGGGATGCGATTAAATATTTTATAGACCAACTGCGAATATGTTTGTTGTTTTAAAGAGTGTTATGTGATTACCCTGATAAGATTCGATACCTTTTAGATACTACCTAGTCATGCGACCTGAGTCCGGCCCTGTTGTATTCACCAGAATAGCTGACTGAGCGTCTGGCTCGAATACCCGGTAGAGATAAGACGGTCATTGTGGGCGGCCTGCGAGCCCAGTAGAACTTTAAGTTAGATTTAAAATTCATTCCTTTGTACGTTACTCAATAATAAACTTGTCTTAAAATATTAAATTAATTTTTAATTTTTAAAAAGTCGCCCCGAAGCTCCCAAAGTAAAACTGGCGCAGCCGGTAGGATACCGTGTAAACCGTGTTGCTTAGTGAAAAACTCCAAAAATCGGGTTTTGGGCAAATTGTGTTCGGTATCCTCGAACCAAAGAAAATAAGTTTTCCGGGACGGGCAAAAAGATATTAGTGAACTGCAGAGGAATCACCACTGGAGGATTATGGCTGGCTTGTGAGTAGTCCAAATTCACTATTCCTTTTCCATTCATATTCTATTCCTATTTAATTAACTAGATTGTAGAGGTTCAAAATCACCTCATAATTATTAGTTAACTTTTCAAGGTAATTGCACAGAAAATAGGCAATTATCTATAGCGTACATCGTGTACAATTTTATTTTAATAAGTTGCAACTAAATTAAGTTAAATTGTAAAATGACTCAACCACAATTGGTGTCAATTCCACAAGAAATTTCATCTATTATACCTAAGTTCGATGGAGATGAAAGGCTCCTAAATTTATATATTAAGAAGTGTGAATATGTTATAAGGTGTTATAGACGGGAAAACAATCCGGCGCAGGATTTATATGTGTTTCATGTAGTGTCGAGCAAATTAATTGGCAAAGCGGCCCACTTAATTAGTGAGCGCCCAGACATAGAATCCTGGACCGAATTAAAATCTGTATTAACCCAACATTTCGGAGATCCGCGTTCGGAAGAATGTATAGCCATCCAACTAGAGACATTAAAAATTAATACTAACGAATCTTATCTAGATTTCTGTAACAGAATTCAACAGGTTAAGAGCTCTTTATTGGCAAAAGTTAATTTAATCACCGATGATCACATTAGGAGAAGTAAAATCACTATTTACGACAATATGGCACTTAATGTATTTTTATATAATTTACCGGAAGATCTTATTCGTATAGTGAGACTTAAGGGTACTAACACACTGGAAGATGCCCTCAGGATTGTTCTAGAAGAAGTCAATTTTAAATTTCAATACGAGTCGCGCAATAGAATAATGAGACCTTTAATGAATAAAAACCCTTCACAGCCTTCAGCTATTACGAGTAACCCTTATGTAGAGAAGTTTGGTCTTAAACCATTCTTTACCACTAACTCACAACAAAATCAGGGTTTCAGATTTGGTATACCGAATCAAATACGCCCTCATGTTCAGCAACAGCCTAATCAACAATTCAAATTTGGAATGCAACATAATCAGTTTAGACCTCAAGGTTTTACTAATCAGCCTAAATTTGTGAACCAACAAGTTCCTCAAGGTTATAGACCTTCGTTTGGACAATCTTTTAGACCAAATGTCAACCCTCAGACTCAATTTAAATTCGGGATACCCCCAACACATCAGAATAAACCAAAGGTAGACACCGATGTTACTATGCGTACAGCATTACCAGTTCGAAATCAGGCTCACCATAACGAGTTACACGTAAACTCACCTTATGAGACGGATCAAGATTATTACGAGCAGGACGTAGTCATAGATGACTACCTGTATGACGGTAACTGTGGAGTACAGGAATACACACATGAGGTAAATAACGAGACAGTGGAAAATTTTTACCAGATAGCCTCGGATATAGATCGACCGAGTTGATTAATTTAAATTGCGAAAATGTTGCAAAACTTCCGTACATTTACTTACCAGAAATCAACGCTAAGTTTATGATTGATACAGGCAGCTCTCGTTCCTTTATCAGCCCTAAAAAGGCGAATGAATATTATAACCAATATAAATTCCCAGCTCCATTTGAGGTAATAAGTACACATGCTCGAAGCTTACATAATGAGGCAATTTACACCCCACTTCCTGAAACATTTAAATCTATAGTTTCACACACATTTTATATTTACGAAGTAGACAAAGACTATGACGGACTTATAGGATCTGATCTATTATCACAACTTAACGCTAGCATTGACATGAAAAATTTGATTTTAAAGACTTGCGATACTGAAATCCCTTTTGTGTATAATCCTCAAGTTACAATTAAATTAGAACCACGTACCGAGACTAAAGTTACTTTACCGACAAATCTTGCTAATGGTACTGGAATTATTAATTACCATATATTTGAACCTGGTGTTAGAATGCCTTCTGCACTTGTTAATTGTAAAAATGGTCATGCTGAAACATTTATACAAAACAGTTTAGAAACACCTGTTTGTTTTACAATAAACAAATTAGTTTCAGTTACTCCATACACACCTGATAAATGTGAAGTTAATGCTAATACGGTACCTGATAACGACCTTGACATCGATGACCATTTAATAGAAAACCTAGAGAAATTAAGACTTGAACACATGAACACTGAGGAAAATAAAGCAATCAGTGCCTTGTGTTACGAATTTAGAGACATTTTCTACTGCGATAAAATACCCTTATCTTTTACAAACAAAGTAAAGCACCATATTAGAACCAAAAACGAAGACCCAATCTATATACGACCTTACAGACAACCCCAGAAGATAAATGACGAAATTAATAGACAAGTTGACAAATTACTAAGTGAAAATGTTATCCAAGAGTCTTTTTCTCCTTGGAACTTTCCTGTACATCTTGTGCCAAAGAAGCTGGACGCTTCGGGAGAGAAAAAGTACAGAATGGTGATAGACTACAGACGTTTAAATGACTTGACTACCGATGACAAATACCCATTGCCGAATATATCAGACTTATTTGACCAATTAGGAAACGCTAATTATTTTAGCACAATAGATTTAGCAAGTGGCTACCATCAGATCGAAATTGACGAAACTGATAGGGAGAAAACCGCGTTTAGCACTCAAAAAGGGCATTTTGAATTTTTACGCATGCCGTTTGGCCTAAAAACGGCACCTGCCACCTTCCAGAGGGCCATGGATCGCATACTAATAGGGCTACATTGTTTAGTATACCTGGACGACATTATTATATTCTCTAAGAGTCTTCAGGAACACATAGAAAAACTACGTAAAATATTCGAAACACTCAGAAAAGTGAATCTAAAAGTACAGCTAGATAAATCCGAGTTTTTAAGAAAAGAAGTTCTATACTTAGGACACTCAATCACGCGTGATGGGCTAAAACCTAACAATGACAAGATAGATGCAGTCTTGAGATTTCCGCTTCCAAAAACCCAAACTGAGATTAAAAGTTTCCTCGGTTTAGTAGGGTACTATAGGAAATTTATCAAGGATTTCGCTAAACTCACACGACCTTTAACCGTTTGTCTAAAGAAAAACCATAAAGTAGTAATCAATAAAGAGTTTATAGAATCATTCGAAAAATGCAAAGAATTACTAACAAACGCACCCCTTTTACAATACCCAGATTTCGATAAGCCATTTATTCTGACAACCGATGCCTCCAATTATGCAATTGGCGCGGTATTATCACAAGGATCGGTAGGAAGTGATCGTCCTGTGGCATATGCGTCGCGAACACTTAACGATGCGGAAAGCAGGTATAGCGTTATTGAAAAAGAAGCACTCGCTATAATTTGGGCTATAAAACATTTCCGCCCGTATCTATATGGTAAAAAGTTCACAATTTACACCGACCATAGACCACTTTCATGGCTTCATTCATTCGAAGAACCCAATAGTAAGATCACGAGATGGCGATTAAGATTAGCGGAGTATAATTATGACGTTATTTATAAAAACGGACGTCAAAACACAAACGCCGATGCGTTGTCGAGGGTTAAGATCAATGCATTAAGAAAGGGAGCTAAAGATAATAGTTCAGTAAAAGTAAACGTAGATGAAAAAGACTTAGAATTACAAAGGCACTGTGAACAAATTACACAAGAAATAACTAAATTAGGTAAAAAGAAAGGAAAAGCAAAGAAAAAGCCAGATAGTCCAATTTCTATTTCATCAGAATCGGAAAAACCCATATCACTTTCATCGGACTCTGAGCGTACCGTTAGCATCCCCAAACGTTTGCGCTCACCCTTTCCAATCACTGAATTTTCAAGCGGAACTGTTACTGCCTCTGAGTCAGAATCACATGTAGGAGCAGAAACAGTACACTCTGCACATAATATGGATTCTACAGGAATTCCAATATTAAAGGAATCAATAGATACCAAACCAAACCAAATTTTGGTATATACTTGGTTCAGAGATCAAATAGCAGTTAAAAATATTTCTAATGTTAAACAGAAAATATTGGAAGTACACTTACCATTAGAAAGACCTGATTTAATAAAAGACTTTTTGAAAAGATACATTCGTACAAAAATTAAATATTTTATCTATTTCGAAGACCCACAGCATAGGTTAGAATTTACTAATGCTGTTTTAACACTTTTTAAAAAGGGAACCGTTAATATATTAGAATGTACTGAGCGAGTAGTTTACGTAGAAAATGAGGACGAACAGAAAGCAATTGTAGAAAAATATCATGTAGGTAAAAACTGCCACCGGGGTATCAAAGAGACTGTAACACACATAAAGCGCACGTATTTTTGGCACAATATGGACATAACGGTAGCAGCAATCATTAATGCATGTGAACCGTGCAAAAAGTTAAAATATGACAGAAAACCACTCAAACCTAAGATTCAATTAACACAAACCCAAAACAAACCCTTCCAAGAGATATTTATAGATTTATTCACAATTGAAAGTAAAACATTTTTAACAATTATTGACGCTTTTAGTAAACTTGGTCAAGCTTTCGAGATTCCTAACAAATCTGCCCCAGAAGTAGTCAGAGCACTTATCAAATACTTTTCTTTCTATGGATGCCCAAGTAAACTAAGTTCCGATTCAGGATCAGAATTTAACAACGCACTTATTAAGGAACTTCTAGATTTTTATAAAATAGAGTTACATTTAGGAACCCCAAACAACCCTAATTCAATGGGTTTAATTGAGAAATTTCACTCTACTATAATAGAGACATATAGACTGGCTAAGTACGAGCAAAAGTTAACAGACGCTTCATCAGTTATGACCTTTGCTGTATTAGCCTATAACCATAGTATCCATTCAGTAACAGGTTTTACACCTTTTGAGGTGGTATTCGGCCATACCGAATCAGCAAGCCCCTTTAACGTAAATTTCGACAAAGAATATATGCAAGTACTTATTCGAGATCATAAGAAAAGAACTAAATATCTTTACAAATATTTAACTGATAAAATGTTGCAATTAAAAGAAAATGTTCAAAATAAGCGCGGCGGTGAGACCGATTTTAATATTCAACTAGATGATGACATCTTTTATAGAGGAACGAATGTAAGAAGAGGTAAAGATAAACCTAGATATGATAAAGGTAAAGTTATAGGTGAAGTAGATAGAAATGTAGTGACAATAGCAACAAAGAATCGCGTATCTAGGATCCCCATTAAAGATGTTAAACGTCCTCCACAGAATCGACACAGTCCTGTGGCTGGTCCTAGCCGCAGCAAACCAGGCCCTTCAGCTGCACCCCCTTGAAGGAAATCCAGGTGTTTTGCCTATAAAGGAAGGAACAGCTGTTATAAGTTCTGAAAAATGGACAATTATTAAAAGATTAGATTTAAATTTAATTTGCGACGATATAAACATTAATATAGCTAGATTAAGTGACCTTAATAGAATTATAAGAGGTAATTTTTCCGTTACAGATAATCAAATATTTTCTGACTATAAAATACAAACCGAATTTGCTATGAACTTAACTATAAATAAGATTAAACAAATAGTTCCTAGATATAGAACCAAAAGAGGTCTTGTCAACCCACTGGGTTCGATTATTAAACTTATTTCTGGTAACCTAGATAACGAAGATGCGATTAAATACGATAAGCTTATAGAAAATACTCAGTTAAAACAAGATTTTTTGAGTAAGAAACTGACCCTGGTCTCCGAAGTAGTTAAAAACTTATATAACATCACACACAAAATTAGAGATAATGTTATACAAATTGATCTTAGAATGAAAGAGTTTCAGAATGGTATAGATAAAGCAAAAGAAACAGAAAAGATTCATTATTTGAATAATATAATAATTAATGTGTATTCTATGATTTTACACAATTTTCAAATCATAATTATAAAGCTAAATGAAGTAGAAACAGCAATGTCATTCAGTAAGCTTGAAACCCTACACCATTCTATAATAAACTCTGATACCTTGTTAATTGTACTAAAAGAAATTGAACTTACTGAAAGATTAATTTTCCCTGCTGAGCCTGAAAATCTTGTGAAAATTGAACAATACATTAATGTAAAATCTTTTATCAAAGAAAACCAGTTAACATTTGTAATGGAAATTCCATTAGTATGTAAAGAAACATATACTTACTATAAATTGTATCCTATCCCTATTATCCATGATCATATGACATACATTATCCTTCCTAAATATCCTTACCTCATAGTGAAAGGACTTATCTCCGAGCCGCTAGCCAAACCGTGCCAGCGAACAGATAACAACAATTTCGTCTGTTTCGAAGATTACCTTGATAAAATAAATGAAGATCCGTGCATCTCCGAATTGATGCAATTCGCTAAAAACATCTCTTCCTGTAAGTTGATACCTGTCAAATACAAAGGTGTCCTTGTCCAGCGCTTACAAAATAATAAATGGATTGTATTTTCTGAAGGAAAGACAATGATTCGCAGTTTTTGTCAAAACGAAGTAAACCAAGAGAATATCCAAGGAACATACATCGTTACTACAGAAGATACATGTGAAGTGAAAATAGACAAATACTCACTAAAATCACGCCCTCATCGGACAACAAATTTGAACTACGAAAAACTGCCAACTGTAAACCTACCGCACATCAGCGAGATAAAGGCGGAACAGAGAAAACCAGTAGAACTAGAAGAAATGAATCTGGATAACATACAAGAAATAACGAATTCCGTAAAGTTCGATACCAATAGTGAAAGTGAAATAGTGAGAGTCAATAGTGTCAGTGTTTGGACCATTGGGTTATATTTTATTATAGCAGTTTTTGCAGGAGTTATGTTTTATATTAGATTAATAAAATTAGGTTATAAATGTAACTTTCGAAATTCTCCGAATCAGGTAAATTCGGATAATCTCGAATCTCAGGGGGGAGAAGTCATGCGACCTGAGTCCGGCCCTGTTGTATTCACCAGAATAGCTGACTGAGCGTCTGGCTCGAATACCCGGTAGAGATAAGACGGTCATTGTGGGCGGCCTGCGAGCCCAGTAGAACTTTAAGTTAGATTTAAAATTCATTCCTTTGTACGTTACTCAATAATAAACTTGTCTTAAAATATTAAATTAATTTTTAATTTTTAAAAAGTCGCCCCGAAGCTCCCAAAGTAAAACTACCTATTTAATTAAGCGTAACTACTTATCATGTTTACTGGATCGTGTTTACCTAAGCCTTTTAGGTAGGTACTTAAATGTGAAGATACCTAGCAAGAAAATGTTACTGTTATGGCAAATTTAATTATATCGGTATGTACGAGATTAGTCGAGTTTTTGTTTCTCACACTCTAAGGGCGGTTTTGCTTCAGCTTACGATCACGCACTAGTAAACGTTAACACAAGATGTCAGTCTTCAGACGTAAAAAAATTAAACATCGTGGCTTCCTACTGGCCGCCGAATAATTTTAACAGGCTCGGACTCAGTCAGTCATAACTTAAATGATAAGTTATGTTATGATACAGAATTGTATTTAACGGACGTCGAAAAACCGCGAAATTTTTAACGAACGTAACCTATGTTCAAATAACCAACTGTTTGAAACAGCAAATCCTAAATCGGCTGGACCAATGAGCTATTGAGCATTTTGATATTAATTCATCTCTTTTCCTAACCAAATTAGTTATTCGACTTTGATGGAAAACTTTTTATCCTATTAGTCTCGTCTATGGAATTATAAGCGTACGCCCATAGATTACAGATCCATGATCGAATAAAGAATACAGGTATAGACAAAAAGTAACCGGATGTTGTGATGACTATCATCTTATTAAGTTTATACGTACGTCTGTGATGAATGTTAATATAAAAGGCTCGTGACGTATCCAGTTTTTTTCCTACAATAATATTGTTTTCCTTATAGAAAACACTTTCGTAAACAATTATTTCGGTGTTATCGAAATCAGGTTTGTTTGTTTTCAGTACATTGCTAGGACTACTAGGTAATCCCTTCTCTTTACGATTTACTATTCTATTTCTTTGAAAGTAACTTAATAGTAGGTTTCAATAGCGGATCCAGGGAGAGAATTTATCCCTTGAAAAAAGAAATTTCGCCCCAAATAATTAAATAATTTCTATTTAGTTACACATTATTTCAATATATTTACTTACTACCAAATTTATCGCCCACGTGTAATGAAAAAGCACTTAAACTTATGTATGTAAACCGCACTTGTATAAATAATCATAATTTAACTTTAATTAATTTCAAACGTCGCATTTTGCTAACACAACAATGTTCAAATTTATGTAGAACATTATTTGGTAGGTACACGAAACAAATAGTTACACTAATTGGACATTTATTTGGTTCATGGCATATCCAAAATGTCCACCTTTAGTTCGAGAAATATTAACATAACATCTAATTTTATTCTTGTACAGTACATGTCATGTTTCTCATAGTAAACTGTACTAAAGCTGAATCAAATCTTCCAATTGAAATGTCCAGAAATGTTTACTGGTTACTTGCTAAATTGATTGTGGTCGTAAATGGTTTTAATTAATGATCGTTTACTTAATTTTCCATACACTCAAGTTACCGCTTTGACGTTACTTACCTACCTATAGGAACGTATTTACAATATAGGTAGGTAGCATGTTCAATGTTCATATTGTGAGTCAAACACACTTATGTAAGTACCCAGGTATTAAAAACAATAAGTACTAGGTACAGTAGTTGAATACGGTAATGTACCTAACATTATTTAATGCCTTAAGACTGTGGTACTCAGTTCAAAGTAATCCTATAAAGAAATGGTTAACAATATCGACTGCACGAACTCTACCTCATGAGAAAACTCTAGAAACATCTGTTCAGTAATTAGGGCACGATAGGAGGTGTGTATCAGAAATAACCAATAGATAACTATTACTGCAGTGACGTTACACTTTGTTATCGGCTTACAATACAAACTAAGGTAAGTACCTACTATCTGCTAGATAAAAACACCAACAGTCTCGGTGGGTGTGTGTATACCACAGTGAATTAAAAATCACGGCGACAATATTTGTTTTATATACGATTGCTTAGTACGTATCGATCAGACAGTGTTCTTTCTAATGAGTCGACTTACCATTCAAGGTTTAACGTAAAGCAGAACGATTGTTTTTAGTTACGGTCAAACACCACAAGTCATTGAATACGATCGGACGTGCCGCGTTACCGCGCAAAACCAAACGCATTTTTCCTTCTTTTTAAATTAAATAAAAGACTTAGAAAATGTATACCATCGCCGAAGCTACCTTAGCTTTCATGATTCTATATCTTTTCTCCTTCCTATTCGATGTAGTCACGGGACTCGTAGCATAGCACACAGTGATGTCTTAAAGTATATAAATGTGATATTTTATGTATAAAAATTTAGCGTGTAAGTTAATTCTAATCAACATATCAATGCAATTATATTTATTGTAATTAGGTTAAAATAATTAGTCATTTAAACTTTCTTTAAATTCTTTCGCGCACCTTTCTAATCGCATCTTCAAGGAAAAATATCGGTGAGTACATTTATGGTTTCTTAAAATACTGTTGGAAATATGGTATTGGTTTTTGCATAGTTCATTGGTTAACTGGCTTACATTTTAATTATGTGTGGTGTGAATACTAGTCTTACTTCTAATACGTACCTGTCTAAAAGTTTATATGTAGGTAGATTCTAGGTATTTTGTGTTGTCCCTTATATTAAAGTCATTCTTTTGTTTTTTCTTGTCCATGTAGAATGTAGGGAAATAGTCAAATAATGAATATTTTACTTATTGTATTTACTCGTTCGTTACTGAATTAAGCCAAATTAAACCAATATTGTATATTGTGATAACTATTATCGTACAGTAAATCTCAATTTGTTCATTTAAACTGCCCGCCATCTGCCCGTATCAAATAGCGCCATCTAGTGAAATATTTGGGAACTGGGTAGTGGTCGAGATGAATCGAGGAGACTTTTCGAATCGGATGTAGGCAGTGACACGTGTTTTCAATTATAAAATTATCTTATCTTTATAAATTTTTGTTTGCTGTGGTGATTTGTAATAATAAGCTTAATATATTATTATAATTCGATCACCAGTTTATTATAATACCGGTGTAACCGATGGCTTCCGATTACGTAATCGATTTTTCGTAGGCTCCTTGACGGCATTGCTTTGTCAAAATCCAAAAGTCAAAACAATACATGTCACAAGTGTCAAAACAAGAACAGCTGATTCAAATAATAAGCCGTATTTTATCAAAATAATAAATTAAAATGAGATTTTTAAATGTTTGTCGTATCAGAAATACAATCAAACCTTTTATAACTGCTAGAAAGTACTCTACAAACGTGTCTAGCAATAAATGGGAAAGCGTTATCGGGTTAGAAGTTCATGCGCAACTGTTTACCGAATCAAAGTTATTTTCTGGTGCTGAAAACACGTTTGGCGGTGTTGTGAACAACTGTGTGTCTTTGTTCGATGCATCTATACCGGGGACTTTGCCAGTACTCAACCGGAGATGTGTGGAATTGGGTGTAATGACCGCTCTAGCGCTTTCTTGTACAGTAAATGAAGTGTCCACTTTTGACAGAAAGCATTACTTTTACGCTGATTTACCGGCTGGGTATCAGATTACACAGCAAAGAGCTCCTTTAGCCAGTGATGGAGTTATCAATTTTCAGGTAGATTTATTGTCAGGCTATGAAAACATTTACGTATCCATTATCCAGCTTTTGCAACGAAATATAGTTCCTGTAGAATTTTAACAGATTCTACAGAAACTACCCACCCCACAGTTTATTATTGACTGTGATACTTAATACCAAAATTCGGTAATATTCAATCTCCTTAATATTCTATTTATAAATGAATAATAAACAGGTCTGTAAATTAAACCAGAAGTCAATATACCAATATGTAGTACATAATTAAAGCATTGAAATGAATAAGGAAATACAAACTTGTATGTTTATATTTGGCATAAATTTAACTTATCTTGAAAACTAGTTTCACAAAAGTTCTTTGTTGTCATATAGTTAGTATACAAAATTAAAACAAATAGTGCCTAAACTTAGATATACAAACCAATGTATAGAAATCCTACTAAATAATATTCTAATACAACCTAGGTGACAAATCCGACTCATTTCTTTAAATTAAAAGACCTTTTATTTCTTTCTAGGTTTACACTCCCGGTATCCACAAGAGTCCATATCAGAAAAGCTCCAAAATCAAACAGATTCAGTTGGAACAAGACAGTGGGAAATCTCTTCATGACAACGAGTTGAAACGGAGTCTGGTTGACTTGAATCGGGCTGGAGCTCCGCTGATAGAGCTTGTGTTCGAGCCGGACTTACAGGTAACAATTATTCTATTATTTCTGTTTACATATTTTCATCTACTTTTGTTCTCCTTGGCCTCTTTCAATTGTTCTGCACTTTTGCATTGAACAGATTAATATTTTTAAAAGGTAGAGTATCTATGTACTTCCAAAATAACTCTGAAAAATGTATTGGGGTTAAAAGTTAAAAGGGTTATATCAGTTATATTAAATTTTTAATTGAATATCACTTTTAATATTGAATAAACTGAAGCAAAGCATGTGCATGTTAAACTTTAAATAATTACTAATTTCTTGACTATCCTTGATAATAAAGTCTTAATTATAAGTTACATTTTAACTGTTAGTTTAAATCACTCAAATAATTAAATTAGTGAAAAATATTCTCATTCTGTTCATTAAATTGTTCATTACTGTAAATTAAATGTGTTACTTTAATTACTTATTGTATTGTCCAATAATGACGTTTCGCATAATGCTAACGACATTTAATTGTTACCAATTCAATTGTAGTTGTAAATTTAAATTTTAACCTTTAATCAACCTGGCCGAATAACTTTGTTTACAACTATTGTGTTGAGGTACGAGGTTAAAGGTATTTAGACTATACTCGTATGTTTAAATCAAGTTTAAAGTCTTTGTTTAGATTTTGTATGTAATCAACCTAAATCCTACTAATCAAATTGAATTCTCAATTTAAGTCTGCTATAAGAAGGCAAATAATTAAATCTTCGAGTTTCCATTCTTTGTCTTCAACCACCTATTTCTTTGTTTTCAACCACCTATTATGCAACCTCTATTCATCTTTCTCTGTCCTTCCTTTCTTCAGGACGGTGAAGAAGCCGCTGCTTTGGTCAAAGAGTTGGTGCTGATCGTGCAGCGGCTTGGAGCATGTTCAGGGAGAATGGAGGAGGGGGCGCTGAGGGTCGACGCGAATGTATCGCTGAGGCGGCCCGGCGACCCGCTGGCGACTCGGACTGAGGTACATATAACGTTTTTTAGGTTCAAGTGAACACTATTCATTTTTAATTGAAGCTACGTTTTCGGATACACCTCATGTTTATTTGTAATTTTTATCTGACGTTTCGGCTCTTTTACAGGAACCGTGGTTTTCTGTTTGTCTTTTGTGATCGTAAACATTATTTCAATTCGAAGTAAATACAAAGTTTGATCACTTCTAACGCCCAAACAACCGATTCTCGGGGTCTCAGGGCGTTAGATAAATGATTACCTTTATTCGCCTTTACTAACTACAGAAAAACAGTTAATAATAAATAAATAAAAAAAGAATATTAAATGTCTGAATTGACGCCTTCATAAATGTTGTCAAAAATGTTGAAAAGAAAGTTTATCTTATTTAGGAATACAGGTTTTTATAAGGACTGGCAAACTTTCACAAATCAATTGGTTAAAAAGATTATTGTAATTTACTTTACAATGTAGTCCTCATTACTACTAATGAGGGGACTACATTGTAGTTTAATTACCTAGCTTTGTCCACATAGTGTTATACTCGTGCCCATGGTAATTTTACGGGATAAGTATACTATGCTCTATATACTATGCTCTTCTCCAAAATATTCATAGCATAGATCTGTAATTTCACCTTCGTTGTAGGTACCCATTCCCGTGGGAATTTCAGGATAAAAAGTAGTCTATAAATTCACCTTGATTGCAACTATCCAATACAACAATAATCATCAAAAAATAATGATTAGCGCTTTCAAATAACTAAAACAACAACATTATTATATTGATATAGATTTGTATTGTACTAATTTCTATTAGAAACGGGAAATAAGATGCTTTCGCGGTTATAATATTAATTGAGATATATTTTGCGGTGTGTGGTTTTAACTGCGCAGTAACCATAAGTACACAGTACATCGGTAATTATTGTTAGTGGACTTTGCACGCCCGGTACGTTATTAAATATGAATTTCTAGTCAGTAACTCCAATAATTATTATCACCTTGGAATATTTAATTGGTTAGGTTAAAGTATTTGGAAATTCTTATGAAATAATGATAATTCATGATTATGAATTAATTTAAATGTATATTTTGTTAAATTGAGATGTAAATAAGACAATGCATACGTTGGGTGAATTTCGACATGTTGTTAATGTTTAGTATGGTCAATGCCACACTTATTATTATGTATTTATATTATAATTGTGAAAGTATATGAAGATGACTTTATTGGGTAGTCCCCTTTTCACGGTCATATTATGTAGATCTACTACATAATTCGGCGCATATTAAAAATACAGGTTGAAGACTATAGCGTTTTAAGAATCTTTGAAATTGGCACTGCAGTCTGCGGTCACTGCATTCCACTACTACAATTTAAAACTTTTACTGTACTTTAAAAGTATATAACACAAACTACTTTTTATTTTAAAATTCCTCCGGGTACGGTTACGATGCAGATCAAAATTCGGTGTATAGCCATTGAGTTATATGTACTAACGTAGTACATATAACTCAATGTGTATAGCTAGTTTGGAGATATACTAAGGGTGTAATTCCTTTGAAACTGAGTGGAGCTGAAATGACCAATCACAAAGCGTTACGAAAAGATTTTGACAATTGAATGCTTTGTTTGACAATCCCAATGCGCTGTGATTGGTGAATCGGGCCCAGCACCATTCCGCTCTGCTTAACGCACCCTAAACGGGAAATACAGTCCGGCAAGTATAACTTGGCACGGCTGTGCGCCACTGTGTTCAATGTCAGTGTACTTTTATAACTGCTTCTCTTGTACCACTTTTTATCACTTTAGTACTACGATGATAGCACAGTAGTTAGCAAAATATTCGCAACGATGTTTACTATGAACTCGGAAGTGTCAAAGTGAATTTTCAAGATGGCCGTTTTAGTTCCTTAAATCGCCACCGCCAACTTATACTTGCCGGACTGTACGTATAGAGTTCAAATTCGGTGTATAGAGAAGTACTAGCACTAGACTAGACAAGCCAATAATTGACGACTATTCTAACCTTTACCGCCAACAAACATTAAGAACCTTACCTCTTTACAGATAAAGAACATAGGCTCCATCCGTGGCGTGGCGGCCGCCATCAAACACGAGGTTTCCCGGCAGCAAAGTATCCTGGAGTCGGGCGGGAGAATCGTGAACGAGACGCGCTCCTGGGACGCGGCGCAGAGAGTCACGGTCGCCATGAGGGACAAAGAGGTCGTGCAGGATTATAGGTAAGCACAGTTCTGTTTTGAAATTTGACATATATCTGACAGAATGTTTTGTTCTTTCACTAACTGCCACACTCAATAAAATCCATTAAATCGACACTTATTGACGTCATTTTTCATGTCAAAATAATTCATCAAATTTCTACTAATTAAGCGTTTGACGTATCTGAGTAAGGGCGTTAGTCAGTCATACCTCTCTCAATTCAGTCTCTTTTCATATCAAAAATGAAGTCTAAAGCTTAAGAAGAGGTTCATGAATATAGGTCAACACGAAAGATTATATTTTTGTAAAACCTTAAAGTCAAACTTATAACTTATCTTCTTGAGTAGAAGACCAACAAACCTAGATACTACTTTTTCCTTTTTATACCATTAAGTAGTATGAAAAAGTGATTTTGTAACATATTATCTTATTACTAGCTGCGCCCCGCGGTTTCACTCGCGTTGTACCCGTTCCCGCGGGAATTTCGGGATGAAAAATAGATGTTGGCCGATTCTCAGACCTACTCAATATGCTCACAAAATTTCATGAGAATCGGTCGAGCCGTTTCGGAGGAGTACGCGAACGAACACTGTGACACGAGAATTTTATATATAAGATAATAATTAGCTATTGTTCTTCCAAAAACCCATTGACGTAATGTAATAAATCTAAGTTTAACACCCTAATGTTATGTTTGTACCTTATTTAGTAGATAATTAATCGTTGTCTCACATTCTAAAATTTACTGCATTCGTTATTTACGTATTAGATGTACTAGATTTTAACATATTATGTAAACATGTATGTAGTATACATACTATGTTTGTATATGTTTAATTTAAACTTTTATTATTCCATTACAAGTAAACAGACGTCATATATGTAAATAAGCCTTATACTACTTGCGTCATACCAATTATTTATCGTGTCTAGTATGTTTATTCACTTTTTTAATTTTGTTATCATACATTAACTTATTTTTTATTTTATTATATTTACAGGTTCATGCCAGAACCGAATCTGCCGCCTTTACGAGTCAACTTGAAAACTACTCAAGACACCACAGATGTCGTTAGTGTGCCACTGTTAAGAGAAACTCTTCCAGAATTACCCGAAGAAACCAGAAAGAAACTCATAGAAAACAACCAACTCAGACCAGAGACAGCTATCCAACTTGTTAACGAACCTATCCTGTTAGACTTTTTTAAAGAGCTAACCACTGAATCGTCCAGAAACTCTACCAAGGTTGCCAACCTCCTTCTCAATGAACTACTTACAGTACTAAACAAAAAAAAGTTAGACACAGAAGATTGTCCCATCACTATACAACAAATGAAAGAACTATCAGACTTGGTACTCGATAAGAAAATCAGTCTAGATGTTTCCAGAGAAGTGTTCGACCAACTTGTGGAAATATCGGATGGTGACGTCATGCCGTCAAAGATAATAGACGAAAAAGGATGGGCTCTTAACTCAGATGAAAAATTAATCAAAAAGATATGTAAAGGAATCATAGATAATAACCCAAAATTAGTTAAGCAGTATAAGGAAGGTAAAACGAAAGTTTTTAAAGCGCTTTTGGGCATATTGTCGAAGCATTCTCAAAATAAACTCGACATGTCACTAGCATCTAAGATAATGGAGGAATTGTTGAAAAAATAATAAAATATTTTTTTGAAATCTTAATTTTTGTGTTTCTTTATGCTAAGTTCGGCCTAGTTTGGTTTATTTATTGTAATTTTATATCAGAGTGCTGTCATGGTTCGGTTCGTAAACCGTTAGTCCTAGTTGAAAGTATGTTGGAGACTACAGGCTTTCTACTAGTCCAACGAGTAATAAGAAAATAAGAAATAAACAAAATAAATAAGTATGCATAAAATAAGGTGTGTGCAGTGATAATAACGCGAGTAAATCTCTTACTTTTTAATTTGATCTTTAACTTTCTTACCGCGAAAGTTTAAGAAGGAGGAGAAGAAGAGAAGGAGAACAGGAGAAGAAGAGAAGAAGAGGTTGTTATTTATTTATACCCACAGAGCATAGAAGCACCGCCGCGCCGGCCGCTAGGCGTGGTGCTTCGATGCTCTGTGTTTATACCTTACGTGTGCGTCTGCTTTTTGTTTTCCTAGTTCCAACGACAAATACATGGCATATGTAATGACGAAAACCACCTCGCGTGACATCATCGTATCTGTTGTACCCTTTATTTTATAGATACGGAAAATTAGTCAACCTATCTCAATAGATCTATACTTCTATACTATTATTATAAAGAGGTAAATTTTCTAACTTTATCTGTTTGTTTGTAAGGGCCAATCTCAAAAATTACAAATCTGATTTAAATAATTCTTTTTGTAATGGATAGCCACATTCAACGGGAAGGTTAAGGCTATTTTCCATCCTTAAATTCCTTCGGGATCGGGCACAATGGGAGCAAAGCAGCGAGGCGGTGCTAGTAAGTTATAAATACATAGGTTGAGTGAATTTTCCGTCTCCGCCTATCAGAAATATAACAGCAATTTATATCAAGCGTGGTTTGAGATAATTCTATACGTTGTATAAGTAAAAGAAGCGGTGGTGGACACAAATATTTATCCCTATCTGTCTATCTGTAGTGTCGTGCTAATCTCAAAAAATACGGAACTAACCTTTATTCTAAGGGAACTAATTATAATGTTTCAACCAAAAGTCAATAGACATTATGAGAAGAAGGTTTATGTAAAAAACTTACCTAACATTATTTTAAGAGGCCAAGCAAATCTACCCATGTCGCTAGTTTATCAAAAATCTCGTATTTTAAATTAGAATTAAAAGTAAACTAGACTTAAAAATAATCATAATTTGCCTACATTACATAAGTAATATTTTCAAAGTGGATCTACTTACTAAAAATATCGATATTAATTTAACTAACCATATTTAAATAGTATTAATACCTTGACCCAATTTATTGGTTCCTTAAGCTTATTTATCTTGCTCGCTGTAAATAAATATTAAAGTATCAGCTTTACTTCCTAATTAGTACATACAGTTTTAAGTATTATTTTACTCATTTAAAGTAACACCCATAATTTGTCCTGGCGTCAATACTTAGGTACCTTAATTTTTTTTTTATAGTAACAGCTAAAGTGTGATCAACAATTTGCCTTTCCATATGTCGACTAGAAAAGAGGTAAAAACTTTGTGGTAACTTTGTACAGTATGTAAAATAAAATAACCAATAAGTAAGCAGTACAGTTATGGGCTACATGTCTTACTCGCTTCTGGAGTGAGGGAGATAGTCGTCTTGTTTCGGGTTTGTAGAGCGTAACTTTTTTTCTCTGAAACATGCCGCGAGGTTTTGTCAGCGTGCTTTGTACCTTTTAACAGCTGTTTTTATATCACACTTCGTGTAGCTATAATATTCAAGAAGGATTTTTCCAAATCTGACTAGCTGGCAGTATTATCTAATATCTATTTTTCAAATCCTTACTAGCTGGCAGTGCTATCTACTAGTCAGATTAGAAAAATCCTTGAGATATCAACTACCAACGACATCTACTTATACTATTTCAATGCGATAACAAAGAATAGAAGAATAAACTTCAGTGGTATACGAGGTATTGAAAGTCGAAAAACAAGTTCATATAAGTATATGTTTAAATTAAACCAAGACAAATTGATTTTATAAAACTCCTTCTTTACAGTATTTAATGACAATACTACATTATTTTCATTGTAATGTAAATATAAATATGTTTGACGATGTTTCTTATGTAATTCGACACACAGCTGATAAAAGTCTGTGAAAATAATACCAATGAAATGTTCCTATCATCACAATGGGATGATCAGTTACAGTGTTTTTAGTTTGTAAATAAGTATCTAAGTTTTCGAAGTCGAGATGTCAAAGATTTTCGCCTTAAAATGTTTTAGATGTTGCCTAAAAGATGGTATTCATGTGCATTCACATTAGGTTTAAGTACCCAAAGTTAACGGTAAAATTCGCTAACACGCCTACACATATGTTTAGTTTAAATCCAATACAATAAAGTTTGTTTTTTGTTTAAACACAACAATCTCTGGAACTACCTACCAGTGATGGAAAATACTTTTTGTACCTACAAATAGGATAGTCGGTCACACTCAAGACGAAGGCTACTTTTGGTTTTGAAATTCTAACAGAAATGGGCACAACTCCAAGTCGAGTAAAATCCTGCTATAATATAACTATAGTCTTAGATTTGTGATGTACCCAAAGATGTACCTATATAAGCCTAATAAGCCAAAAGAGAGAAATCATGCACCTATGTCACCTATGCATCTATGTCACCTGTGCATCTATGTCACCTGTGCATCTATGTCACCTGTGCATCTATGTCACCTATGCATCTATGTCACCTATGCATCTATGTCACCTATGCATCTATGTCAAATTGTTCAAATAACTTACAAACTTATTTAAATATCTAGTTACCCATCGGTATAGTGCATGACAGCTGTTCACTATGCCAAGAAGTCATGATGAAAGTGTAAAAAGAGGGACGTGCTTCAACTTGGTTATGTGAACCCAGCAGAGTTAGGTAACACTACAAAAAGAGTAGTGGACTACTCTACAAAGGTTGATGGGTAATACTTTCTGCCGGGTACTGTACTTTGGTTTCAAGCTCCATTTAATTACAAAATTAATTTAATATAGTGTTTTCGATTCAAGTGTCACCTTCGACTTATTTCCGTGTATATTTCGGTTAGTTTAATTCCTGTTTTAGTAAGGTTAAGGTTTACATAAGACTACGTAAGAAGCAACTACCTACTTAGGTGTTTAATAAATGAAGTAAGTAACCTTCATTGTAAAAAGATATAAAAGTAGCATCGTATAGATTAATCTCAGAAAGTAACCCTTTACTCCAGAGCTACGCTACGATATTATGATTGATATACCAGTCAGATCAAACGTGATGTCAAAAATTACCATTGTTAAACTACATTTGATGAAATGAATAATGAAATGTACCTAAGTTAAGTAGCGTAAGTAACTTCTTCTTCTTCATTGAGTGGATGGTCACCCCGACCAATCCTGGTGTCAGAGTTATTGAGCCGCCAAAGGCCTCTGACATGGCTCATGTAACGACTACTTTCCGTAGAAAGTAACCGGGACCGACGGCTTAACGTGCCCTCCGAAGCACGGAATCATCTTTCTTTTCGGGCAATCAGGTGATTCAGCCTGCAATGCGCTAACCAAACTGAGGACTGTCTCACAAAGAGATTTTTGTGAGATATCCCCACCGGGAATCGAACCCGGAACCTCCGGATCGTGAGCCGGGCGCTCAAACCACAAGACTACGGAGCGACGTAATAAATAAAGATGGTGGTATCCACCAACCATATCATACGTACCGTAGCATCATAGCTCTGCCCTCATAGTACAACGACAGTGATAAGATATGATAATTACTGTGCTATGATTGGCGGAATATTTATAATTCGAGTTTTCTATCGAAGTGTCACGAATCAACTCGCAGTATTTATCATATCGTGTCTTGTCACCTACTGTCACGTTCGTTGTGCTTGACGGGTTGGTAAAAAGGCATCCAAAGCTTGCTTGCATAGAATCGCTGACACTTTGACAAATGTTTGGCGAAATGCATCGCGACATTCGTTTGTCAACAATGTTATTTATTTATACCCACTTGGTATTCAACTCGACGAAGGTTGTTTGTTGATATCAGACGCGCCCCGAATACTTGCTCACTGTACACCTTCAGTGGTCTACAACATTTGGTATTCTTCTACGGAATAGACACTGATATTATTCTACTGGAAGAAGATTTTTCCTAGCCGGTCTTGAAAAATAATAATTTAACTAGATTGGTAAAATAATTATCTTTTTTAGCAAACTTAAAATCTAAAAGTTATAATTAGGGCGTGTTGTTTAGATTGACAGAACAATTGACGAATTCTAAATCAAATTTAGAAAGATAGTTAGTACTTTTTTGGACATGTTGGTTCGCCTGTAGACAATATTAACAACGCTTAAGAAATACTGATTTTTAAGCTATTGCATAGCTTCTATCGCGGGCCTTGAGCGCGGGGACCGAATCCAGAAATTCCGTAACGAAAAATCCTCACGCTCCCCACTCCGACGGGCAAGGAGGTGTGGCTTGAAGGCCGTGCATCGTCTAACGTCGTTTCAGTTCGGCAGTCTTCGACACGGCGTTGTGTGCGATTAGACGTATTAAATTATAATTGCATAAGTTGATACAAAATGCTATGCAATAGCTTTACCGCGGCAGTCCCCGAGTGCCACACGTCTTTTTTTGTACAAGACACGATGTAACATTTACTTTACTACTTCTGCAAATCTTGGTATGGGTTGTTTGAAACGGTTGGTTATCGTAACATATGTTCGTTAAAAAGTTCGCGATTTTGTACGCTGTTAAATGTCTGTTAAATACAAAGCATTGTTTCAGAACTTAAATGACAGACCGTTGAAGTTATTCGGGCAGCCAGTACCAGCCAAGATTTTTCTTTTTCTTACGTCTATTTAGACTGAAATTTGTGTTAACTTTCACTGGTGCGTGAGTGTAAGCTGAAACAACCCGTGCTCTACTACCTCTACTAATTCTGTAAATCAACAGCCCCTATTTATATAAGCAGTAGAAATGACATTAATTAGTATCATTAATATGTAAAGCTATGTTTATTTAGGTATTAAGCTATACTAAGATCCATTTACCTTAAAATAAGTGATTTTGCCTTGTAAAGTCTACATTAGGGCTAAGTACTGAGTATATAGGTACTAAGTAGTTTTCCATTTCAATGAAATCTTTCAAAGTAATATGATTTCCTTTAATTTGTTTTTGAATGTACCTAATTACATATCCACTGCATTCCAGTACAATTCTAGAGTCTTTGAATCTAACAACTGTACTAAGTATGGAGATATAATTATGAGTCTAGTTAGCCATTGGTATTGGATATTGGTCTTTATATCTATACCAATAAAGCTGAAGAGTTTGATTTTTATTTATTTTGGTTGTTTAAATGCCTTAATCTCAGAAACTACCATTCCGATTTGAATAATTATTGTAATAGATAGCCACATTCAACGGGCAGGTTAGTTTAGGTTAGATTATTATTCATCCCGTTATTCCCACGGGAACCAGCACAACGCGCGTAAAACCGCAGAAAACCTTTAGTTATGTTATAACGAAATCCTGCAAATGAAATTGATTACGTTTCTTTCGATCGCAATTATAATTTGTAGAAGGTACGCTAAAGAATCGGAATTGAAACCTGTAAACTGGTTACCTTAGCATTGCATTGATATAAGTTAATAACTTCTAGTGTACAGTGCACTTATTTCGGAGATCACTGAACTTTCAATGTAAGTACGAGTAAATACTTATTATAATTACCATTCTGGTTTTAATAACATAAACCCCCCTTCTTTTAAGATTATAAATATAGTCGCAAATGTTGCTATCGGTTCAATAGCGAATATAGCGAAGTTATAGTAGAAACGTGAACATAGCAAAGTGATAGCGAAAAGGTTTTTAACACCTGAACATCCTAATTGTGTTTATAATATAGTTGTGCATTAATTAGCCGAGTTTGGTATTGCATCAGTAGTCAAGATCTCTCGAGGCATTGCTGTAGAGGAAGACAGCGCGCGCGGTTGTCACCATGATAACACTCATTTATTTCGGCGCTCTATTCTCTATTGCTTTAACCGAACGTACCGCTCCGGGCATAGAGAGAACAATTTCCGACGGAGTCAACAGTATTGGATACAAACTTGTATATGGCGATGAAGACATGACGGTAATAAATGAAGCTATAACGGATGTTGAGAAGAAGTTTCATAATAGTAAGACGACCAGCTGGAAGACTACTCTGAGGCCGCTGGAGCGAGAGGATGTGAAGTGCTTGATGTCTGTCGACCGGTACTGTTCCAAAGATATGGGGGAAATGAAACGTAAGTATTTTAGGTGTACTACAACAGTGTGACATTATTTAAATAAAATTAGCAACGGATTGGACTATAACTCCAAAATCTCTTTAGTACCTATATATGTATAAGAAAGAAAAACTGCTCGCTCGAAATTGTACTTTATTTACAGTTTTTGTTTCTCAAACATACTTAGGTAATACTAGATTTAAGAGTTCTTGTGCAAACCACCCTTAGTTTACAAATTGTGACTAGACAATTAATTAAATGACATTAAATGACACCCTTAGTTTACAAATTGTGACTAGACAATTAATTAAATGACATACTTGACATACCCCCGTACTCACTGACGTCAAATGCTTCCGTATATTATATACTAGCAGCGCCCCGCGGTTATACTCTCGTCGTGCCCGTTCCCGTAGGAACTTCGGGATTTTTATACGTATAAACCTTACTCTTAAATCACTCCATCTATTAAAAAGAACCGCGTCAAAATCCGTTGCGTAGATTAAAATATCTTAGCATACATAGGGACAGGCAGAAAGCGGAAAGAGACTTTGTTTTATACTATGTAGTGTTATTAGAGATCGTAGAGAATTAAGGACCGATTTTGACATGTAAAATTACGTCAAATAATTAAGTGTCGATTTAATGAACGTCACTGAGTGCGGCAGTTAGATAATCGTACTAATATTATAAATGCGAAAGTTTGTGAGGATAGATATGGAGTGTATGGAAGTATGGATGTATTGTTGCTCTTTCACGCAAAAACTTCTGAACGGATTTGGATGAAAGTTTACAGTAACTTTACAGAAACTTTATAGGTTTATACATCAGAATAAAATATTGGATACATTTTATCCCGAAATTCCTGCGGGAACGGGTACAACGCGAGTTAAACCGTGATCGCGGCTAGTTATACTTATATGTAAGTAGGTACTTATTAACTTGATGTTAAACTTATAAAGGACCAATGCCGATCTATTGATGTACTACGAGCTGGTATATGTGTCCAATATTCGATAACATTATGATTTAATCCAAGGATTATGCAGATGTAACTTAAGTATTAGTGAATGAATATTAATTTAATATTCGATATAACTGACTGACCTCTGGGAATTAGATGATTACAATTAAGTATAACATGATTTTTTGATTTATCCTTTGAGCAAGTTTTATGTTTCTAGAATATGTATAGATTTATTTACTATTTAACACAAGTATCCTTAAACAAATAATAATAGATTAGGGGCCATATTAGTTCAAGCGTATTAAGAACATTTCAGTTATCAAAAGGACTTGTCACTTTCTGATATACGCTATTATCGCAAAATATTATTAACTGGCTGTGCCCCGCGGTTTCACCCGCAGCGCACCCGTTCCCGTGGGAATTTTGAGATTTTTATTCCTTATTTTATAAAAACCTTGTCCTGACAATAAGGAACACATTAAAAAAGACTCATCCAATTTGGTGCAGTCGTTCTGAAGTTATGCGCTTACCAACAGATTCAGCGATTCATTTTTATATTATAGATAGCAAAAGACACAAAACATATTATAGCAGTGTTTTAGTTACACAACGTTTATTAATATGGCGGTTAATGTAATTTAATAAGTCTTTACCCAAGTAACATCAAATGTTATTTCCAGAAATCCTAATCAGCGCAGTGACTGAAGACTGCGCGAAATGCTCCAACGATCAAAAGGACAAAGCTGGGAAGATAGTCGCTTCCATGATGACTCACGACCCTGTGGCCTGGAAGATGTTCCTCAGCAGGTACGGAGGGCAACCCGTCCAGAGGATCCTGGGTTAATGTACCAATCAATCATTATTTATTTCTTCTTAAAGCCCTTACAGGTTTACAGCGAACTCTTTCGAATATCTTGGTTTGAGAATGGTTTAGTACCTACCTATCTAGCACTACCTACCTAGCATTGTGTATTGTGTGTCAGTCTCTAGAGGAAGATAGTTTATTATTTCGGGTTTATAGAGCTACTAGTAGCGTCTTGCGGTTTTTCCCGCGTTGAGACTGTTCTCGTGGGAATTTCAGAATGAAAAATAACCTAAAACTTAAACTAAACTAAATGCTTACAAACAAAACTAGCGATATGAATCCCCCACCCCTTTATATCTGAATCTATCTCGCATTAAACCTGTATGGTATATTACACAGTATTATACTTGCCATAATACCACAAATATATCTACAACATCCAAATATTTGTATTTTCAAGTAAAATAACTTAGAAACAGATTTTAAAATCCCATTGTTGAGTTAGGTTCTAAAGCCCTGAAATAAGGAATATAGTGAATACAACTACATGTAGAATTCTAAATGAGCAGTTAGATTTTAAGGATCACTATATAAACAAGAGACATGACAAATAAAATGCACCAATAGTGTCCTTAGAGAATTAAAAACAGTGGCGTAACTACAAAGAGGCAGAGAGGGCGAAAGCAATAAGCAAAAGCTGAAGGGGCCCCAGAACTTAAGAGCCATATTATTCAAAGTGCCACTAGTGTTACGCCACTGAATCAAAACATATGAGAGTGCACTTACCTATAGGTTTAGGAACTCTAGAGGACTAAATACATAGATGAATAAGTATAACCTATCATTATAGGTTAATACTTCAAATAAAACAATCGAAACCGCCTAAGACTAGGAATGAAACCGATCAGCTAAGATTTAAGCTCATAGGAGAGCCAGAAGAGATACCCTCAACCAAATACAGATACACAGCGCCGGGTTTCAAGGTGAAAGTGAAAAGATATGCCGCTGAAATTATACCTTAGACATGTAAAACCGCATGTACCTATACATTAGAGCCTATAAGTACGATTACAGTAAAGGCTCTTTCAAATTAAGCGTTTATTAAGGTGCCTGTCCATTGATGCGGACCGAGGCTGCAGAGCGGAGAAACGGACAAATATTAGCCAATAGGATTGCATGAAATCTGCGGTCAGATATTTTACGCAATCCTGGTCAATTACAAAATGCAATATGTCCGTTTCTCCGCTCCGCCAGCTCGCTCCACGTCAATGGACAAGCACCCTTAGTCATTCTGCTACGTGTGAAAATGAAAAACAATAGAATAACAATAGAACATCTGTGACTGCGCACTACTGCAACGCGTAGCCGGACGAATTAAAACGTTTTAATTGAAAGAGGCGTCAGTCTTTCGCCGCATGCAACATGTATGTATAGACAGCCACTGTTTAAAACATTCAGTCTCTCCAATAAAACTGTTAAAAAACGAAGCAGTGTCATTTCAATATTAAAATGGCTGAAGAGAAATATGAAAAAGGTACTAATGATGTTTTAAATAACTTTGTTTTTTACTTAGCCTGTTATAAAGTTTCATTGTAGCGGTAATATAAATTGCATTCGGCGCTCGACTTCTTGAAATCGGACATTAAATTATGTTAAAAAATATTGTGACATTACACACGCTAAACATGGTGAAATTATTCTAAATTGTGGTGGAATTACGTGCGACAATTCAAGATGAAATTACCTACCCCGAATCGTGGTAAAGTTAAGTAGAAAATGTGGAAATAGGAAAATAAAATGGATTTTTCATTACCAGTTTTAAAAATTATGTAAAAAAAATCACCTGTTGAATCAATCATTGAAATTGAAAAACACTGAAATTGGGTAAAATATGTGAATATTATTGCCATTAATATTCTTAAACATGTTTAAGTTATTGCCAGTAATACCTATATTTATTAATAAAGTTTACGTAGCATTAAGATATTTATTAAATTATATATTCTTCATTAAATTATGGATAAAAAGTTTTTTTTTATTTTCTTCCTTTCATTTAATTCTTTTACTTTCCAATTGAAAGAACGGTTTAGGTTCAAAATCTTCACTTATTCAAGTTCGCATCCCTAACAGCACTTTCAAATTAAACGTTTTCAGTCCTACTACGTGCGTTTTGTATGAAAACCAAAAGAATATCCGTACGCGACTACGCGCAACGGCGTCGCGTAACCGGATGACTAAAAAAGGTTAATTTGAAAGAGGCCTAATGAGCGTTTCTTCCAACTAACTTTATAATAATTAAAGTACGTAGTTATAAGACTGAGGTCTCGGCTTCAATTCGCGAGTCGAGAGAAAATATGTTTCCTACTTTTCAAACATCGCTCGGGTTTAAGAACACCAACCCACATTAGGCAAGCGTGATGATAACGCTTAATCCTTCTCACTGTACTGATATCTACAGTGAGAAGAGAGTACTTTGCCCAGCAGTGGGACATTACAGGCTAATTCTGTGAATCTGATAATATCGACAGTTCGACACGAAGTATCAGGCGTATTTCATAAGTTAAACAAAATTGCTCCTTATAAAAATGTATTAGCAACTCTCATGATTAGTTATTGTATCGGATTTTGCGGTTATATAATTTCAAGGCATTCTAGTCTTCCTTTGATTCTTCAGATTTCTTGCTGTCTTCTTCTACGCTGTTTGTTTCCTTCTGTTCTTCGTTTTCTTTCTCTTTCTCTCCCTCTTTCCCTTGTTCCTTCATTTCCAGGTATTTCTTTTTGTAACTGCCATCAGCGTTGTACCTATAAGATAATTAGGAATCAGTAGGTATCTAAAGTGAATGTTTTATATGAAGCACAGTATATTTAATAGTAGCAATACATAAAAAGAATATTGCATTACAACAAAAATTAGGAGTAATTAGGTAACTACATAGTAAACTAAAGATATTAATTCACATTAATAGCTCTCATAAGTGGAGTTGTACATTGCAAAAGATAATAATAAATATGTAGTTTAAGAAACATCTAAAGTAATTAAAGATAAGCAACTCTTTTAGATCCCTTCTCCGCCTTCAGATGAGACTGTCTCACAAGGTTTCGTCTAAATTTCTGCAGGACTGAGATGCAAGCCAAGACAATGGTTTTGCCTTCGTTTTTTCTTTTCACTCTATTTCTATACAAAAAAAGTAAAGTAGCCGTGTAATAACCCACTGCTTAGGGAAGGTCTCTTATCTCTTGGAAGATATCGTAAGAGATACAATGAGGATAAAAAGAAAAAAGATGAAAGATAGAAGAGGTATTGTCTATTGTCTTGTCTATGGTGTGAATGTTAAGTCCGCGGACTCACTTCTTTTCCAGCTGCTCCCAGTCGTCCGGCTTGTGGTCTATGATGTAGTGCATCACCTTGTCGGCGCCCTCCCGCTGTCTCTTGGTGCACTTCTTGCAATCATTCTCTACGGCATCTGGTAGATTATCTGTAAGATATACAATATATAACAATAAATAAAAATGCGTACGTTTAATATGATTGGGGATTACCACCTTCGCTGCATTTAGTTTTTATACTCGGTGGATACCAGCATCATATCACAACGTTGCACAACCCAGCTCTGGAAAACCACTCTTACTCTTAAGTTCCTTCGCATCAGGCGTGCATGGTCCCGCGTCGAGCAAACACTTGACGTATCCGTTGAGCAGGCGGTCGCTCGCGAGGATCTCGTCCAGGTCCACTCCATCGTACTGGCTGGTGTACTCCTCGGAGGAGCAGAGGACGAACAGGCTGAGCGCTAGAGCGTAGCTGAATACACTCATCTGGAAGTGGTATGGAATGATGAAAGTAAGTATGAAAAGAATGAGTAAGTAATTAGGAAGCAAATTGAAAAATGCAGAATTTTGAGACGCTATTCTGACATCTAGTCTAGGTAAGGTTATTATGGGACATTATAACTTACCTACATGGGACATTATTAAGGGATTCCTTGTATGTACGTGTATATTCAAATATACTGTTTGTATTGTAAAAGTTTACAGCGGCTTGTTGTTAAGCCCATGTTTTATATGCCTTGTGAGGCGGCTAATCTCAAAGGCTAAATTTATTTCTTAGCGCTATAGAAGAGTGGCGGGAATGGGGGGAGGCCTTTGACCAACAATGGGATGATACAGGGTAACAGTAACAGTAACGCTATAGATCTTAGGGATATTGTTTCTAAATAAAATTACTGAATACTCCTACAGTAATTAAATACCATTTTAACTTACATTCAAACAGGCGTTCCCACCCAAAACCAAAAACTATGAAAAGTTTACTACACGTCCAATTTCTATTTCGAAACGCAAATAAAATTACGTTTCATGACAATCGTACCTTATATATGAAGGAAGTAAATTGTAAAATAATTTGATGCTATTACAATAATCATGTAAGTGCTGTAATTCGAGATATTGACTTCAATTGGCCAAGTTTATTTACTTCAACAAAATGATGCAACTAAAACTTCTGGTTTTGTTCAATTGTAGTTATAGCAGAATATACCATGTACGTATTTATTAGAGTTTTGTAAGTTTTGCCAGATTTTAAGTCTCGGAACACGAAATAGTTTACAATCAAACTCCCGGGAAACTCCGGGATTTGGGGGACTCAGAATAAAGTAAAATCGAGTTAATTTCTGACCGCCCTTCATTTATAAGTGAAAAAAAGACTATACAGGTAAAAAAATCGGAAACCTTCCCTTATACCTTGACACCCTTAAATCCTTGAATGGCCCGGGATGTTAAGTATTGCTACTTGATACTTGCCAAGAGTCAACCCTAGTAGAAGTACGAATATATACAGCAAAGAGCTTATAGACTGTGTTTCTAATTACCGTTTTTTACCCCCGACAAAAGCAGGGTGGTGCGTGTGTGTCTGTCCGTGGCATCGTGACTAAACGGATGGGTCGATTTCGATGCGGTTTTTTCTCTTCAAAGTCAGTTTTCTTGCGGTGGTTTTTAGATATGTTTGGTCTAAATCGGTACAGCCGGTTATTTAAATTTGATTTTACTTGTGTTTGCTCTTTACTCATACAATATTGCTGTGAAGACGCTACTTTGGTGATTATGTTTATCATTCTACAAAATCTAAAATAGAAGATTATCTCCCTGGGAATGTCAGAATGAGAACGTTCACACGCTTATTATAACTATTTTGTGTTCTTTCAGATGACATAAAGTATTTGTGTAGACCAGTAAAGTGCCACAGCTGAGCAAAGGTATCTTATCTCACTGAGGATACAAGTAAAGAAGGCAAGCATGATGATTACGCCTAATCCGTCTGACTACCTCCAGACTACTGATGAACTAACTGCATTACAAATATTTAATTCTCATTCACTCAAATGTTTATCTAAATAAATTTCACAATATTATTAAATTATCAAAAGTAGTTATTATAATTTTGGCGAGTGCGTTGAAGTCTTTTTGAAGAAAATTCGTAGCTGGATCTATTAAGTTACAATTTATTACTAAATGGGTCATGTTTTATTTACATATATTGTTGCTATCTGCTTTTTAATACGAAATTGGTTCGGTTCTCAATACTATTGAAATACATCTACTATCCTACACCAACGTCAATCCGTTTAAATTGTCGGCCCAACGTATTCTAAACTAGTTATATCCACGGAAGACTGACTGGTCATGGTATTTTCCTTAAAACCGATATTAATTAACAAAAGGAATAAAACTAGCATACAAAACAATTAAAAAGTTCCGCCAGATTATCATAAGGCAAGCCTCACAAACACTCGTGTTTCCGTGAATTATTTATTTTTATTGTAATTAAGTTGTTGCACTTGACTTTTGAGCGGGAAATTACCTACATTACTAGCTCTTTGCGGTTTTCCTGACCTCAGCAAGTTCAGAGCAAGGTCGGTGATATCTAATTATATCACATGGTTAGCAATAAACACAAACAAACGTAAACCAAAGACAAATTGGTTTATTAATAGAGTTCTTAAGAAACAGTTTAAATTTGTTTATTGTCGACGTCCTTTAATAAAAGTCGTTTAAAAATGAGTAAATATAAAACCACTTGTTGTTAATCCGTACATAAGTAAAGCATAGCAATCCTTATAATATACCTACACTAGCAGCGCCCCGCGGTTTTACCCGCGTTGTGCCCGTTCCCGTGGGAATTTCGGGAATTTTTTTACATAAAAACCTTCCTCTTGAATCACTCTACCTATTACAAAAAACCGTATCAAAATCCGTTGCGGAATTTTAAAGATTTAAGCATACAGAGAAACAGACAAACAGACACGAAACGACTTTATTTTATACTAGCAGCGCCCCGCGGTTTTACCCGCGTTGTGCCCGTTCCCGTAGGAATTTCGGGAATGTTTTTACATAAAAACCTTCCTCTTGAATCACTCTACCTATTACAAAAAACCGCATCAAAATCCGTTGCGTAATTTTAAAGATTTAAGCATACAGACAAACAGACAAACAGACACGAAACAGAGACGACTTTATTTTATACTATGTAGTGATAATGTAAAAATCCATGTTAAGGCGAATAAATTAATTCAAATTAAATTTGTTATATCGAGTGATAGAGGAGAATGCCCACTGAGCATAGAAGCACCGCCGCGCCGGCTGCGCGTGGTACTTCCATGCTCTGTAAGAATGCCAATGTCAAATTATATTTAATTATTAGGGTATAAGAATTACAGACAATATCAGAAAATAGATACAAACACAGCCTTTTAACATAATTACTGTATTTCTCACAAAAACCTTCGAAACATTATGATCGCTAAAAACATTGACGCTATTAGATTTTGAAGAATTATAAAAAAAGCAATAAAGCTAACATATTCCTAACTAATCGAAACAATAAATTGTTTACAAAAATACAAACATTATATCTGTGCAAACGAGACACCAGCATGTGGTTATCCAATACAATCTTCTTCTTCTTCTTCTAAGATCCAATACAATAAGAAATAGGTATTCAAATCGGATGGGCAGTTTCTGAGGTTAGCGCGTTCAAACAAACAAACAAACGATTCGGTTTTATTATATTAGTAAGTAGGAGCGCCCCGCGGTTTGACCTGCGCTGTGCCCGTTCCCGTGGGAATTTCGTGAATTTTTATACTTATAAACTTTCCTCTTGAATCACTTTATTTATTAAACAAAACTGCATCAAAACCCGTTGCGTAGTTTAAAAGATCTAAGCATACATAGCGGCAGACAGACACACAGCGGAAAACGACTTTGTTTTATACTATGTAGTGAAGTTGAAGACTAATTGTACCGAAAGATCGACATGTAGTTTTCCTATGCAGAACTTTTTACAATTAAAGACCAAAGGTTAATTCCGACAGTTTTATCTTTCACAGACAGAAATCCTTCGTCTGCACAGACCTTTATTGTGATCGTTTTTTGCCAAGAGTCGTTAGATCGAAGAAAAGAAACCAGTGTCCTTTACGTCATAGAAACGCTTCGATACATGATTAAATTATTCCAGTTTATTCCTTTTCTTGAAAAAAAAGAACTTGTTTTCAGACCGTTTTTTATCTTAAACTACTTATGTTTGATTGATCCAATAACTATTTTTAAGTACTATTCATTAAAAATCAAATATTATAGATGCGAAAGTAACTCTGTCTTACTGTCTGTCTGTTTGTTACGTTTCCACTATATTTATTTAGACATAGATTTGTAGACTTTAGAGAAGGATATAGGCTACCTACTTTTTATCTTGTAACTCCCAAGGGATCGAGTACAATGCGAGAAAAACCAAGGCTGGTGTAGTATAGATTTGTACTTAGATCTAAAGAATATGTTGAACAATACTAATTGAAGGAGACAGTGTGTATCGACGCATAACTGAGAGAGACTTCACGTCACATGTATGGAAACACGTGATCAGTTTTTATTTAATTAATTTTATGCTCAATGCCTTCAAAGTCAAGATCATAATCTCACAAATAAAAAGCCTAAAAATGTAAGACATGTTTTATTTATATGTATGTATGATTACTATCATTAATAACTATTGTCTGTGTAACAATGTCCGAAAAATGGTATTGCTTGTAATGTTCCACAGCTGGGGAAAGGCCTCTCATCTGTCTGAAGATTGATATCAGTACAGTGCGGAGGATTATCACGCTTGCCAAATACGGGTTGGAGATCTCAAACCCGAGGCCTGCTTGAAAAGTAGGAAACATCTTTTCGCTCGTCCCGGGAATTGAACCCTCAGTCAGACTACTTGGTTGGTGATCTCAAACCCGACCCATGTTTGAAAAGTTAATCGAAAACATACTTCGCTCGACCCGAGAATTAAACCCGAGACTTGGCAAGCGAGGGCACATGCCACTAAACCACTGAGGCATTGTCTGTAATTTATATAAATAAGTATAATATTAGCTACTGCAAGGTGCCAAATAGATTAACTAACTAGAGATGTTTATTGTTTCAAGTTCACCTTACACCTAATAGTATACCCGATAAATATTCCTCTGAACCGAGATCTCTATCTAACTTTTTCTACAGTCAATCAATTTCAACGTTTTTTGTCTACCCCGAAACCGGTTACTTTCAAATTAAACACTAATCGAAACATGAAAGATTACAACATTAAATATATATAGATGAGCAATTGGAATCATATATTTTTTATGATTACTTTTTATCGAAACATTGTATTATTATTTTTATAGCATGTTTGATTGTAACGTCTGCGTGACTGCGAAATACAATCCTAACTAATATTATAAATGCGAAAGTAACTCTGTCTGTCTGTCTGTCCCGCTTTCACGACAAAACTACTGAACCGATTTGAATGAAATTTGGTACACAGTTAGTCCAGAGCCTGGGAAAGGACATAGGCTATAAGGACATAGGCTATAAGACAACGCGGGTAACACCGCGGGGCGCGGCTAGTACTAGGTATATATGTTGGTCTATGCTATACGGCGATAATTAATACATCCAAAACTTTATACCGAAGCTTTCAAAGCCTAAAAGCTCTTTTAATTTATTGTTACTGAGTCTCCCATTTTGTTTGTAAACAAAAAGAATGTTCACCAAGGGCAAAATTGCCGCGCCACTGCCAATGCCACGAGTTGCTGACGACACAAAACGCTTAAAATAAAAGAGCCCAAAAACATTGAAAAAATACAAACCAATTACAGACCATCAATTGACGTTTTTGCTTACGTTACTTAAAATATTTAACCATCAAACTTGTTTAAGCCCATGCACATCACTACGTATATTTAAGAGCAATTATGGAGATGTCAAATGTTCTTTTATACTATCTATTTTCGCTATTATAGATATCTAATGATTTTTTTATACATAAATGCAACAAAACACTAATGCCATTCCGCGGTCTCACCCAAGTACATTCTGATGTCACCGATTTTTTCCCCAACTTCGTCTTTAATCGTTTCAAAAGTGATATTCGTTCGACGATGAGATATGAATAAAAACAGACAGACATGCAGATCATTTTGTTCTTATAGTATCAGCATGAACAAAGAAACATTCAGATATGTGCGTCATTGAAATACTAAGAATTAATCAAGACTCTACAACTTTACAAGTACAATAACTATCAATACCTCGTGATTATCCACTTTGTAACCGTTCCTGAGAGAATTTAGGGGTGAACTATTTTTCACCTCTTATTAGTAAGTTAAGTTATTTTTATTTTTTAAACCCAACTAGTGGTGGTTCAAGATCAGGACGTACAAGCGCACAAAAAAACGAACAGCGTTATTACATTAGTATTGTTGAGTCTTAAGTTGTTGTGGCAATCAAAGATTTAATAGTTCACTATAAATCGATGATCATATTAATAACTTTTCCGCTATGAATATTAAATAGCATAAACTTCCTATGTACGAGAAAATACGAGTACATTATAATTGAAATATCATCAAATCGTCTTCTGGATCATCCCAGGCCGACCCCTAGTACCTAGTTGCATACAATTTTAGTTTTTTTTATGATTAGTAGTGTTTAGTAGCAATTGTTCTAGGGTTTAGAGCCTGTAACATGGAAAAAAATCATTAACCGACTTTAAAATAAGGGGGATAGGTCCTAATTTAGTTGGACCCTAAAAACGTAGGGAGAAAGACGTGTTTATATTCGGATGTTTCTTTTTTCCCTTTAGGATTGTCAGGGTGTATTGTTTGACTTTTGAAATAAAACTTTATGGTGTTAATTAAGAGTACAATTAGACTAGTTCGACCGCAGCTTGCGACATGCGTTCCATTTAAAATATTGAAATATTTAAAACAAAAATTGTGATGAAATTTATTGTTGTCCGTGTATGTACTTAATAATACCTAGATACTTTTAATAGGATAAAAAGTGTAATATGAAGAATATATTGCAATAAATTGATAATCGACACTTTTTACGATTGAACAACAACAAAGCATAACAAGAAGGAGGTTCAATCTATACAAACAAGTATTAGGCACTTTTTATGAAGACTAATAATTCAAATTCTTCACACAAACGAACAGAAAAAACCCGAATATTCCATGTAATGGAGGATTTAATAACTATGACGAAATGATCTGAACACGGGATCCTAATGTGAGGAATAAACTTGATTGAAACTGGTTTTTATGCACTATTCAGGTCGTATTTTATAGTATATAAGATAGAAGGATTCGATTTCCGAATTAATTAAATGACTGCAGTGGTCCTCTACAGTTGCACCAACCGTAAACACAAGGTATTGAAACATTTTTGTGTGCATTTATTTTGTTTAATTTATATAAAAATATTTGTTGTGATAGTTTCTTGGGTGTGAGTGAATTTATAAAACATTGTGGTAATTTTATTCGATTGAATAATATTTCTCAATCCGTGAATTATATTTTCAATTCAGCGTTTCTAGAGAGTAGTGTAGTAGTACCAAGTTTCAAGTCAAGATTTTCTCGATCATTCACGTCTATTTTACAGGTTATTGCTTAACTGCCCTATTCATTCACGCTCTCTAACTAAACACTATTAGTGAGTGTTTTGTCTCTTTTGCTCTTCGGAAAATAGCGTATGTCTGAAAGGGACGAACCATTTGTTAGCTAAAATGCTGCTAGTAAGCGTTTATGAATAAGGCCTTTAGTGTCGTTGGATTGTGCTAGTTTACAAGCTGCAGGACGATTAATTAAATAGGATACGAGCTAGCGCAGTCATTTCAATGTATTAATTAATCTCTTGCGTTATCTTATACTTGCTAGCATGTGTTTTGTAAACTTCCTCAATTTAAATAGTTACGCTCAACTCAACTAACACTTTCTGTGCATTTTAGAAAAGCCTACGCCCTGTAGTAGGCTATTATAATTTCAATGGTTGATAGAGCGTTATAATCGGAGGGCACGTCAAATTGTCGGGCCCGGTCGTTTCAATCTTTAGACCATTTCGGAGTCCGTGAAGTGGTCTAAAAACCCCGACAATAGGGTTGAACTACCTTACACGAACTTACTTAAATTTTTAATTAGTTTATGGTGTTTTGCACTTTTCGTATGTAAAGCTTATTTTATGTACACCACATTTAAAAATACGAGTAATGTAGTGAAAAAGTGTGCACGAGAAAAATTTAATATGCAATATCTGATTCTCCAACCAAAGATGATTCTTTGAATAAAAGAAACGGCCCGGGTTTAATGATTTTATCATTAAATTTATTTTGACTATATATGTAGTAGGAATTGTTTTCGCTTGGAAAATCGGCTAATTCAATTTACATTTGAGAACACGTAAGAAAAGACAAATGGGAAAGACATCATTGTTGTGTAGTCAACATATTCTCGCTTCAAGCTTTTTTGGGTGTAGCTACGAATGCGTATATGTATATGTATTCACTTGCAGCGACCCGTGGCTTTACCCGCGTTGTGCCCGTACCGTTGATAATATACCTTCCTGTTGAATATTGGTATGTTGGCTGTCAATTACACCCCGTGGGAAATAAGGATGGAAAATAACCTTTCCGTTGACATACAATATTGTAAATTTGTGTTATAAAGTAATCATCATGGATTGATCATTTCTCCGATAAGCGCATACAAATAAACAAAAAGAGACCAATACAAAACTCTTGTTCTCTATAATATTAGTACAGGTTTGTGTTATTTCTCCTCAGATAAACATGAACACTGTCCTGATAGTGGCTTGCGTGGTGCTGGGAGTCGCCCTGGCCGCTCCTAGCGAAGACAAATACACCAGCAAGTACGACAATGTGAACATAGATGAGATCCTTGAAAACGATGTTTTGCTCAAGGCCTACTACAATTGTTTGTTGGGTACAGGCAAATGTACCGCTGAAGCAAATGAACTCAAAGGTAACTCATATCATAGACTAAACTCCGTATTCAGAGACGTCAAATGCTTCCTTAGTAAAAAATTGAGAAATATTTTTGGAACGAAGTTCCTTATCGCGCGTTGCGAAAGTGGGCTAGACGGAAAAAATGAAAACGACATTTTTTAGGCCAGAGAGGGACACTCTTATAGAAAGCAAGCTAGATATTTTTGTTTCGTCTTTCTATTTCGCATTGAACAGTGTGGTGTCGCGACGATTATTTTTGTTGATAATAAATATGCTTCGTTCCATCCGGGTGTCCCTTGACACCTCTCAAGTTTTTACTTGCAATGTTTAAAAAAATAAAGTCATGTGCCGATTTAATAGACGTTTCTCAGTGCGTCTCGATTTCACCTGCGTTGTGACAGATCTCGTGGGAATTCTATGACCTTTAAATATCCTCCCGAATTCCATCTCCTATTTCATACAAAATATCGAATGGGAATGCTAGTTCCTGGGAATCCTGAGATAACCTTTTCGAACAATCAAAAAATTAAATCTTTAAATATATGATACTGGTAAAGATACGAATAACGATAACGATAAGACATACGGTAACATGACCAGCAAGTAGCCACTTAAGCATTTTCATAACTTTGACCCGCTTGAATTATGTTAAATATTATACTTCTTCTATTTCAAATCGATAAAGTACCAAGTGGCCAGTTACTGATCGTTTTCCCCTACTTAACTAAAATGGACTAGCATACCCGTGGTATTACTCACGTTAGCAGCGCCCCGCAATTTTACCAGGTGGGAATTGCCAAGCCAGATGGCACAAAAATGGATTCTGAGGGCGCTAAGCGTGTTGGTGGCCGCTGGCTCGATTCCCACCCGGAGTCAACAATATATGCAGACGTTGTTGTTGTTGGCGACGACGTCGCCGCAAACAAATAGGTTACACAAATACGTGTACATGAATATTGTCATACTTTTTAAAAATTGTGTACGTGAAAAAGGTACGGAACGTACAGATTAGGCCTAGTCACCACCGAGGAGGTGGTGGAAGAGGGTGGACTATAAGGATATCTTCGGAGACGAGAGACCTGTGCCCAGCAGTGGGACATTACAGGCTAATAGTTACTTACATAAAAAAGAATGAGCGCGTTGATGTCTTTACTTTCATTACATTTCGAAACTTCTATAAAATATTTCTTGAATAAATCATACTCTATTATTCGATTTTGCTCATATCTTATCGTTATTTTTCAGGTCACATGTCTAGCGCCATTGCTGACGACTGCTCCAAGTGCACTGAGGCTCAGAAGGAAAAATCCAAGAAGGTGATGAAGCACCTCATCAACCATAAGCCAGAGTTATGGGACGGCCTGGCTAACAAATTCGACCCCACCGGCGTGCACAGGAAGAGACACGAGGCCGAGCTCAAAGAAGTCAAGGCACACTAAAACAATCATATAACTTGACTGTAACTTCGTTTTTTTGATATATCGAACGCGTATAAAAGGTTATTCCTAATTCAAATATTTCAACAATGTCGATTTTAAAAAAAATCATTTACTTATTATTCCTTGATACATTAATCGTGATATTTCCTAATTTTGTTACTACATAACTTTAATATCTATTACTACAGTATTTTTTATTCTGGGTGTGATCAAATAAAATAAATTATATAATGTGTTAATTCAGTTTTTGTTTTTTTTTTCGTTCATTGTTCTACATGGTACTAAATATACAAATAAACTACAATACGCAAAGTGAGACCACTTCCAATAAGAATTACATATTCATAAAATTAAAGTAAAGTATTAGACTGTAATGTCCCACTGCTGGGCAAAGGCTCTCATCTCACTGAAAATATCAGTGCAGTAAGGAGGATTAGGCCTTATCACCAACCCCCCTTTGGCAAGTGTGGTGATTACGCCTAATAGCCTTTCGCTCGACCCGCCAATTGAACCCGGACATCAGTAATCGCAGGGAGTGCATATTTCACTAGTCCACCGAGGTATCAAAAATTAAAGGACTGAAATATTTTGCTAATACACAACATATTGAATAATTTGAATAATGGACAAACGCCGGAAATTATTTTTAACATGTTTTATTTTCAGTTTTTCATACTAACTAGCGATATTTTCTCAGCTAGTTGCAAATCATAATGTACGAGTATATCAGTCATTAAGTATTACATTTATAGAAATGCAGTTACGAACATCCTACTAAATGCTTATATGGGAAAGTTTGTGGTTCGATGGATTGTTGTTACGGAAAACTAAACAGTGATAAACTGATTTTCAACTTAGAAAACAAAGTTATTAAGTTCACTTTGGAATATGAAAATTAAATGAAAAACGAAATAAAAACCTTTCTCATGAATATAATATCATAGTTAAATAAATATTTCTCCAAATAAATATAAGATAAAAATAAAAACTTTCTTTAAAACAACTGAATCATAATTGAGTTTCAATGAGGCTGAAATGACACCCCTGCGGCAGCACTGAGACGCGAGTTCCAGAAACATATCAAAAGTGTCATTTTCGTAAAAACCTGTGGTGAAAACCCTCATTGAACCGTGACAGAATAGTTAGACTCATTTTGTTCCAAGCTGAAACCGTATCCGTGAATGTAGTTTCAATTTATGAATTGAAACTACATTCACGGATACACTTCGTTTTTATTTTGAATGATACTGATCACACGTGATCTAATTGAGACTCATACAAATAACCACTTATTCACAGAGGCAGCCTCAGTTGTCGGGCTGCCTCGCCCCGAGGCATCGCGAGTGAAGACACTGCCTCAACCGACTCCGTGAATATTTTGCACTTATTGTATTGTTTCAAGTCGAGGCTGCTAGAACTAATAAAATTAGGAGGTTTAATAGAATAGGGTATGATGGATGAATTTAGTAAAATAACTAATATTATGATCAAAACTGAAATAAGAATCAAATCGATTACAAAATAAAGAAATTATAAGCTCTGAAAGATTCTCTCCTGTCTGATTCTGTCCCTTTCTTGCAAAACGATTTTGATATGATATCAATTTTCCTAACATTTTGTTATAAATGCTATTGTAATAAAGTGATTGAACATATTGTGATATTGATACCGGAAGGTTTGTTGATCAAACTAATTAGCAATTATGTTTTTACGAGTATCTACGTATTCCAACTTCATTTAATAAAATACTCTAATGGTACGAAAAGGGTAAAATAAACCGAACAGGTCGTAACATTCAAACTTTCTATCCAGCTTTCTCTCTCTTTGTCACTCCCACTCTCTCCCACTCTCTCCCACTCTCTCCCCCCTCTCTCTTTCTCTCTCTCTCTCTCTCTCTCTCTCTCGCAGAAATGAAGTGTGTGTCTGTGTGTGTGTTATCAAAACAAAACCTATCAATTTAGCGAGATGAATTTAAAAAAAAATATAGTCTTAATCTTGGTAACCATGTCCATCTTGCCCAAAGGATATCAAATTCATCATGTTCATAACATATCTAGTGTTCAAGCGAGTTATTCAACATAATGTGTATTACGTAAACGGATTTTCACCCACGCTTTTCTTTCTCCAAATGAAGGATTGTTTTTCTATTTTTCGTTTAGCAATCCTATACCTTCATGGGCTATCAAATGTGAACATTGAGTAGGCAAAAGTTTTAACACCGTACGGATACTTTCCTCTAAAAACTTCCCATTTATTTTCCTTAAGTACCCTTTTATAATCTTCTTTATATTTATAATTCTACTGTGTATGTCACTGAACTCCTCCTAAACGGCTAGACCGATTTGAATTTTTTTTTGTATGCGTTTGAGTGGCACCCTGTATGGTTAATAGATTCACACTAGCGACATCTATTACAAACCAACTCGCGGGGCATAGATTACTTAAAAGACAGAAAAATAAAACAAAACTTTATAAAAATTTACATAATTTATTTTATTTGGTCATACATAGAATAAGAATAATATACTCTCACATTAGTAACAGCAATCAATTTAGGAAATATCACATTTATAGTATCACTGAGATAGGAGATATTTTGATATTTTGTCGAAAATGAGTTACATAGTCATAAAGATTAACTAACGGAAATGCTTTGTATTGTCATGGAATTTATGATTAAACTTCATAATGCGGTTTGCACGAACAATTTAGTCGAAAGATTTTTAATGATGTTACGACACGTACCGTCTATTGCTACCGGTTTAAATGATGATAGTATGATATTAAAGTAAAGTATTAGCCTGTAATATCCCACAGCTGGGCAAAGGATTCTTATTCATCTCACTGAAGATATCAGTACAGTCAGAAAGATTTATATTCCTAAACCTTTTTCTTCTACAGAAGCAAGGTCTTTGACTCTGAATTGGCTAGTTGACTACATTAATTTACATTGTACGGCTCGTAAAATAGATGGTATTTATCTCTAGTGCATACCGCGGTTATTAAAGAAGTTTATTCAATGTAATGTTTATGCTTTGATTTCCCTGAGTTCGTCCTCGTGTCTCTTGGTGTGCTCACCGGTGGGGTCGAACTTGGCCTTGAGCTGGTTCCAGTACTCTGGCTTGTTGTTGATGAGGTACTTGATCACCTTCTTGGTGCCATTCTTCTGTACTTCAGTACACTTGGCGCAGTCAGACTGAATGGCATCAGTCATGTGAGCTGAGGAATAATGAAATGGGATACGTTAACGAAGAATAATAGGTAGTGAAAAGTTTAACCTTAGTTTGTCTATGGATAACGGAGGAGTTTTGGGTAAAACTCCTTGGTCGGTAAAACTTGATGGTAGAAGCCCCAAATAATAAATGGGACCATTTTTGTTTTAATGGGTACTTTATGTCTATTTTTAAAGTAGGTACTAATTGCCGCACTCAGCGATGTCTAGTAAATTGACACGTAACTAATTGACGTAAAATGTCATAAATAACATCTCAGAATCTCTACTAAGGAAGCGTTGGACGTCCTTTCAATACTGGTTCTGTTAAGTGAAGAATGAATATAAACTCTACAACTAGTGACTATGATCAATTCTTGTTTTGTTGAAGAAATGTTAATCGAATGTTTCGTAATAATTTCAATACAAAAGACGTCAACGCGCGCATTTAGTTTTGTTGTTACGCGTCTGCCAGGGAAACAAGAAAGCATACATTATTTATCGTTTTTGCGTACATTTCATTCAATTTTGACTTGTAATTTGAACTTTGGTCTTAACAATCAATTGTGCAGGAAGTTACGAATATTCACGTTTACCACGTGACTGAAGAAGAAGAAGAAATCAGCATTAAACCCAACTAATTTACCTAGTTTGTTTAAACACGTTAATCTCTGAAGATTTGCAGATTACGCTGATAACTAACTGATGGCTTCAGAGAGATGGGAGACTTTTGCTCAGCAGTGGAACATTACAAGCTAAAACTTATAACTTTACTTTTATAGAGTTTATTCAAGAGAGAGTTAGACAACTTATTATCTCGCAATTTTCTCGAAAGAACAACGCCGCTAGCACTTCTGTCACTCACTACATGTTACGTACCTTTAAGTTCTTTTCCTTCAGTGGTACACTTGCCCTTTTCAAGAATGCAGTTTACGTAATTTTCAAGCAACTTGGGATTAGAGATGATTTCGTCTAGGTCGACGTTGTCGTATTTGTCTGTGTACTGATCGTCGCTGGGAGCGGCCAGGGCGACTCCAAGCACCGCGCACGCCAGGATCAGGAGAGTCTTCATGGTCATCTGAGAAAACGAGAACAGGATTATTGTAACGGTAATGCGTTTAGAATCTGATTTGTCTAAATGTAAACTAACTGCCGCATTTAGAGACAACCAACTAATTCGTATATTTTTTCATACATTATATGTCAAAGTCACTCATTAAATCTCTAATAAGGTTGAAGTTTGTGTGCATTTGAAGCACGTTTCTGAGAACGGGCGTAACTCCGACGATTTTACTTGCGCGTGAGCACGTTAGCGTTTAAATAGAAAATGCCAGTATCGGCCACTAGCGCAGCAGTGACCAGGGTTTTGTTAATTGGTACAAATAATCGACATGATGTGTGTCTATTTGCATTTCTTTTAAACCCCCATCAACACTAGTTGCACAGGTAAACATATTCAATGGTTTCCGCGGAATATTACGTAATTAATATTTGAACTCAAAATATAAGTCAACTCAAAATATAAAAAACAAAGACAAGCTCAGAAAATATGAATTAAACTACATTTGAATAAAAAAAAAAAATCTAATAAATATTGTTTGAACACTCGTGTATTTCATAATTTAATATTTAGTAATTTAATTTTTCGTATTAGCTACCTTTAGTTAGTGGGTCACACGTCTATCGTAGAGAAGCTCAGAGGAATATACTCGCTTAGATTAATTCCTTCCTTCTTATATACTAACTAACAACACTTGATACTGACGTAAGTACTTCCATTAACATAAACTCTGAACCGCGCTCATGGTAAAAAAAACAGAATTTGGGTTCCGTGTAAAGTTTAAAAAACTATATATGTCCTTATTACTTTAATTTCATGCGATATTGAACCGTTACCAAATTAGGCAAAAAGTCTGCGATATGGTTTTAACTTACTATGTAAAAGGAAAAGTTGGATGATTAATGATTATCGGGAATCTAACAAAAATTTAAATAATGTAACGGAGGGTATATCAAAAAAATCATTTTTATCGGCGTGCTTATGTCGCGTGCGCTGCGAAAACTATAGATGATACATAAAAACAATGTTCTACACATTTAAAGTACTCATTATTTTGCACATTTAAACCCGCGACGGTATTTGCCTATCTATTATAGTTTACGTACAATTACCAATTCTAGTTAAATTTCTTCAATTTAAAAACTACTGCAATAGTTAGCTTATGATATTCGCGTGATGATATCAATATATATCAAAATAAATACATCTACAATCAAGTTCAGTAAAGTGACTTTCAATACCTTTTTAAATTATTAAAATTGGACCGTCCGTTTAAGTTTAACGACGAATTAAAAAGTACGAAATATGCAGCGGGCGGGTTAAACAAACCGCTGCACGCGCTGTTCGAATCAATTGGAAATAAGTAATTCACAGTTAAAACATTACCAAGAGTTGAATTAAGAAGCTAATTAACTAACAAACAAAGAAAGTAGACACTATAAAATATAAAATTAAAAAATACGACGTTTAAAAAAACCGACTTCAAAACTAAAAAGCAAAAAATAACTCTATAATCATAATATGAGTACTACTAAGGTAGTAATAATTATTAATTATATACTAGTATTGTTATTTTTGGAGTCGGTGACAGCCAAGTGAGATTGTGTGTGTGGATGAGAGAGAGAGAGAGAGAGAGACGGAGAGAGAGAGAAGCTTATGAAAATAAATTCCTCTCTCCGCTGGATGTTCGCAATAAGGTTCGGGTAAGGTATAACTATAACGCGAGCATAGCTTAACAATTTTTGAATAATAAGTTCTTTCTTGGAATTTATTTTCATAAGCTTCTCTCTCTCTGTCTCTCTCTCTCTCATCCACACACACAATCTCACTTGGCTGTCACCGACTCCAAAAATAACAATAATAGTATATAATTAATAATTATTACTACCTTAGTAGTACTCATATTATGATTGTAGAGTTATTTTTTGCTTTTTAGTTTTGAAGTCGGTTTTTTTAAACTTTTTTTTTAAATTCAATTGAAACTATATTTACGGATACACTTCGTTTTTATTTTGAATAATACTGATCACATGTGATCTAATTGAGACTCATACAAATAACCACTTATTCACAGAGGCAGCCTCAGTTCTCGGGCTGCCTCGCCCCGAGGCTTCGCGAGAGAAGACACTGCCTCAACCTGAGGCTTGCTGCGACTCCGTGAATATTTTGCACTTATTGTATTGTTTCAAGTCGAGACTGCAAGAACTAATGAAATTAGGAGGTTTAACAGAATAGGGTATTTGACTGATATTAAAAGTGTACAATTTGAGAGATGAATTTGGTAAAATAACTAATATTATGATCAAAACTGAAATAAGAATCAAATCGATTACAAAATAAAGAAATTATAAGCTCTGAAAGATTCTCTCCTGTCTGATTCTGTCCCTTTCTTGCAAAACGATTTTCGATTTTGATATTATATCAATTTTCCTAACATTTTGTTATAAATGCTATTGTAATAAAGTGATTGAACATATTGTGGTATTGATACCGGAAGGTTTGTTAAATCAAACTTAAAAGCAATTATGTTTTTAACTACGTATTCCAACTTCATTTAATAAAATACTCTTACGGTTCCTACGGAAAGGGTAAAATAAACCGAACAGGTCGTAACATTCAAACTTTCTATCCAGCTTTCTCTCTCTTTGTCACTCCCACTCTCTCCCCCTCTCTCCCCCCCCTCTCTCTCTCTCTCTCTCTCGCAGAAATGAAGTGTGTGTGTCTGTGTGTGTGTTATCAAAACAAAACCTATCAATTTAGCGAGATGAATTAAAAAAAAATATAGTCTTAATCTTGGTAACCATGTCCATCTTGCCCAAAGGATATCAAATTCATCATGTTCACAACATATCTAGTGTTCAAGCGAGTTATTCAACATAATGTGTATTACGTAAACGGACTTTCACCCACCCTTTTCTTTCTCCAAATGAAGGATTGTTTTTCTATTTTTCGTTTATCAATCCTATACCTTCATGGGCTATCAAATGTGAAGATTGAGTAGGCAAAAGTTTTAACGCCGTACGGAAGTACGGCGAAGTAAGTAAATAAATGGGAAGTTTTTAGAGGAACGTAATCCTCTAAAAACTTCCCATTTATTTTCCTAAACCCTTTTCTTATCTTCTTTATATACACGGTGAGCCTTAATAACCCGAAAGATTTAAACGAAGTATTTGTGACCACAGTACGAGTAAATAATGCTATATCAACATGGGTCCAATTATGTGTCTTAATTAAACTACTATTTCAGTGCAAATTAAATCATATTAATTGATCGCTTCTTTGTAAACAAACCTTTACTTCAGAGAGTGAGCGAGTTTTGATTAATCTCAGTTGAGAAACAGTTGAGGAGCGAGCATGACACTTAACGAATCACTCCGATATCATACGATGCATCAACCATGCGGTTAGTGCGTCTGCGTGTAAAAGTAGTAGGTGGCTACGTCACGCCTTTAGGGTGTGTTACAATTGAGATTTTCTTACTTGTGGTTTACTTGAAATAATTAATATGGGTTTTTGGACTATACGTTATATAACTTTATATACTCTAATTAGGCTCTAAAATCGTTGGTTTAAATCTTTCGGGTTATTAAGGCTCACCGTGTATATAATTCTACTGTGTATGTCACTGAACTCCTCCTAAACGGCTGGACCGATTTGAATTTTTTTTTTGTATGCGTTTGAGTGCACCCTGTATTACGAACCAACTCGCGGGACATAGATTACTTAAAAGACATAAAAATAAAACAAAACTTTATAAAAAATTACATAATTTATTTTATTTGGTCATACATAGAATTAAGAATAATATACTCTCACATTAGTAACGCAATCTTTTTAGGAAATATCACATTTATAGTATCACTGAGATAGAAGATATTTAGATATTTTTTGTCGAAACTGAGTTACATAGTCATAAAGATTAACTAACGGGAATGCTTTTTATTGTCATTGAATTTATGATTAAACTTCTTACTGCAGCTAGTTGGCTTCATTAATTTACATTGTACGTCTCGTAAAATAGATGGTATTTATCTCTAGTGCATACCGCGGTTATTAAAGAAGTTTATTCAATGTAATGTTTATGCTTTGATTTCCCTGAGTTCGTCCTCGTGTCTCTTGGTGTGCTCACCGGTGGGGTCGAACTTGGCCTTGAGCTGGTTCCAGTACTCTGGCTTGTTGTTGATGAGGTACTTGATCACCTTCTTGGTGCCATTCTTCTGTACTTCAGTACACTTGGCGCAGTCAGACTGAATGGCATCAGTCATGTGAGCTGAGGAATAATGAAATGGGATACGTTAACGAAGAATAATAGGTAGTGAAAAGTTTAACCTTGTCTATGGATAACGGAAGAGTTTTGGGTAAAACTCCTTTGTCGGTAAAACTTGACGGTAGAAGCCCCAAATAATAAATGGGACGATTTTTGTGTTAATGGGTACTTTATGTCTATTTTTAAAGAAGGTACTTATTGCCGCACTCAGCGATGTCTAATCGACACTTAACTAATTGACGTAAAATGTCTAAATAACATCTCAGAATCACTCATTAAATCTCTACTAAGGAAGCGTTGGACGTCTTTTAAATACTGGTTCTGTTAACTGAAGAATGAATATAAACTCTACAACTAGTGACTATGATCAATTCTTGTTTTGTTGAAGAAATGTTAATCGAATGTTTCGTAATAATTTCAATACAAAAGACGTCAACGCGCGCATTTAGTTTTGTTGTTACGCGTCTGCCAGGGAAACAAGAAAGCATACATTATTTATCGTTTTTGCGTACATTTCATTCAATTTTGACTTGTAATTTGAACTTTGGACTTAACAATCAATTGAAGTTACGAATATTCACGTTTACCACGTGACTGAAGAAGAAGAAGAAATCAGCATTAAACCCAACTAATTTACCAAGTTTGTTTAAACACGTTAATCTCTGAAGATTTGCAGATTACGCTGATAACTAACTGATGGCTTCAGAGAGATGGGAGACTTTTGCTCAGCAGTGGAAAATTACAAGCTAAAACTTATAAATTTACTTTTATAGAGTTTATTCAAGAGAGAGTTAGACAACTTATTATCTCGCAATTTTCTCGAAAGAACAACGCCGCTAGCACTTCTGTCACTCACTACATGTTACGTACCTTTAAGTTCTTTTCCTTCAGTGGTACACTTGCCCTTTTCAAGAATGCAGTTTACGTAATTTTCAAGCAACTTGGGATTAGAGATGATTTCGTCTAGGTCGACGTTGTCGTATTTGTCTGTGTATTGATCGTCGCTGGGAGCGGCCAGGGCGACCCCAAGCACCGCGCACGCCAGGATCAGGAGAGTCTTCATGGTCATCTGAGAAAACGAGAACAGGATTATTGTAACGGTAATGCGTTTAGAATCTGATTTGTCTTGAAGTCCTAAATGTAAACTAACTGCCGCATTTAGAGACAACCAACTAATTCGTATATTTTTTCATACATTATATGTCAAAGTCACTCATTAAATCTCTAATAAGGTTGAAGTTTGTGTGCATTTGAAGCACGTTTCTGAGAACGGGCGTAACTCCGACGATTTTACTTGCGCGTGAGCACGTTAGCGTTTAAATAGAAAATGCCAGTATCGGCCACTAGCGCAGCAGTGACCAGGGTTTTGTTAATTGGTACAAATAATCGACATGATGTGTGTCTATTTGCATTTCTTTTAAAACCCCATCAACACTAGTTGCACAGGTAAACATTTTCAATGGTTTCCGCGGAAGATTACGTAATTAATATTTCAACTCAAAATATAAAAAATAAAGACCAGCTCAGAAAATATGAATTAAACTACATTTGAATTTAAAAAAATATCTAATAAATATTGTTTGAACACTCGTGTATATCATAATTTAATATTTAATAATTCAATTTTCGTATTAGCTACCTTTAGTCAGTGGGTCACACGTCTATCGTAGAGAAGCTCAGAGGAATATACTCGCTTAGATTAATTCCTTCCTTCTTATATACTAACTAACAACACTTGATACTGACGTAAGTACTCCATTAACATAAACTCTGAACCTCGCTCATGGTAAAAAAAACAGAATTTGGGTTCCGTGTAAAGTTTAAAAAACTATATATGTCCTTATTACTTTAATTTCATGCGATATTGAACCGTTACCAAATTAGGCAAAAAGTCTGCGATATGGTTTTAACTTACTATGTAAAAGGAAAAGTTGGATGATTAATGATTATCGGGAATCTAACAAAAATTTAAATAATGTAACGGAGGGTATATCAAAAATCATTTTTATCGGCGTGCTTATGTCGCGTGCGCTGCGAAAACTATAGATGATACATAAAAACAATGTTCTACACATTTAAAGTACTCATTATTTTGCACATTTAAACCCGCGACGGTATTTGCCTATCTATTATAGTTTACGTACAATTACCAATTCTAGTTAAATTTCTTCAATTTAAAAACTACTGCAATAGTTAGCTTATGATATTCGCGTGATGATATCAATATATATCAAAATAAATACATCTACAATCAAGTTCAGTAAAGTGACTTTTGGACCGTCCGTTTAAATTTAACGACGAATTAAAAAGTACGAAATATGCAGCGGGCGGGTTAAACAAACCGCTGCACGCGCTGTTCGAATCAATTGGAAATAAGTAATTCACAGTTAAAACATTACCAAAAGTTGAATTAAGAAGCTAATTAACTAACAAACAAAGAAAGTAGACACTATAAAAAATTAAATTAAAAAAAACTACGTTTAAAAAAACCGACTTCAAAACTAAAAAGCAAAAAATAACTCTACAATCATAATATGAGTACTACTAAGGTAGTAATAATTATTAATTATATACTATTATTGTTATTTTTGGAGTCGGTGACAGCCAAGTGAGATTGTGTGTGTGGATGAGAGAGAGAGAGAGAGAGAGAGAGACGGAGAGAGAGAGAAGCTTATGAAAATAAATTCCTCTCTCCGCTGGATGTTCGCAATAAGGTTCGGGTAAGGTATAACTATAACGCGAGCATAGCTTAACAATTTTTGAATAATAAGTTCTTTCTTGGAATTTATTTTCATAAGCTTCTCTCTCTCCGTGTCGCTCTCTCTCTCATCCACACACACAATCTCACTTGGCTGTCACCGACTCCAAAAATAACAATAATACTATATAATTAATAATTATTACTCATATTATGATTGTAGAGTTATTTTTTGCTTTTTAGTTTGAAGTCAGTTTTTTTAAACTTATTTTTTTGTTATTGAATTGAAACTATATTTACGGATACACTTCGTTTTTATTTTGAATGATACTGATCATACGTGATCTAATTGAGACTCATACAAATAACCACTTATTCACAGAGGCAGCCTCAGTTCTCGGGCTGCCTCGCCCCGAGGCTTCGCGAGAGAAGACACTGCCGCAACCTGAGGCTTGCTGCGACTCCGTGAATATTTTGCACTTATTGTATTGTTTCAAGTCGAGACTGCAAGAACTAATGAAATTAGGAGGTTAAACAGAATAGGGTATTTGACTGATATTAAAAGTGTACAATTTGAGAGATGAATTTGGTAAAATAACTAATATTATGATCAAAAATGAAATAAGAATCAAATCGATTACAAAATAAAGAAGTTATAAGCTCTGAAAGATTCTCTCCTGTCTGATTCTGTCCCTTTCTTGCAAAACGATTTTCGATTTTGATATGATATAAATTTTCCTAACATTTTGGTATAAATGCTATTGTAATAAAGTGATTGAACATATTGTGATATTGATACCGGAAGGTTTGTTGATCAAACTTAAAAGCATTTATGTTTTTAACTACGTATTCCAACTTCATTTAATAAAATACTCTTACGGTACGGAAAGGGTAAAATAAACAGGTCGTAACATTCAAACTTTCTATCCAGCTTTCTCTCTCTTTGTCACTCCCACTCCCCCCCCCCCCTCTCTCTCTCTCTCGCAGAAATGAAGTGTGTGTGTCTGTGTGTGTGTTATCAAAACAAAACCTATCAATTTCGTGAGATGAATTTAAAAAAAATATAGTCTTAATCTTGGTAACCATGTCCATCTTGCCCAAAGGATATCAAATTCATCATGTTCATAACATATCTAGTGTTCAAGCGAGTTATTCAACATAATGTGTATTACGTAAACGGATTTTCAGCTACCCTTTTCTTTCTCCAAATGAAGGATTGTTTTTCTATTTTTCGTTTATCAATCCTATACCTTCATGGGCTATCAAATGTGAACATTGAGTAGGCAAAAGTTTTAACGCCGTACGGAAGTACGGCGAAGTAAGTAAATAAATGGGAAGTTTTTAGAGGAACGTATTCCTCTAAAAACTTCCCATTTATTTTCCTAAACCATTTTCTAATCTTCTTTATAAGTATATATAATTCTACTGTGTATGTCACTGACTGAACTCCTCCTAAACGGCTGGACCGATTCGATTTTTTTTTTGTATGCGTTTCAGTGGCACCCTGTATTACGAACCAACTCGCGGGACATAGACAGAAAAATAAAACAAAACTTTATAAAAATTTACATACGTTATTTTATTTGGTCATACATAGAATTAAGAATAATATACTCTCACATTAGTAACAGCAATCTTTTTAGGAAATATCACATTTATAGTATCACTGAGATAGAAGATATTTAGATATTTTTTGTCGAAACTGAGTCACATAGTCATAAAGATTAACTAACGGGAATGCTTTTTATTGTCATGGAATTTATGATTAAACTTCTTACTGCAGCTAGTTGTCTTCATTAATTTACATTGTACGGTTCGTAAAATAGATGGTATTTATCTCTAGTGCATACCGCGGTTATTAAAGAAGTTTATTCAATGTAATGTTTATGCTTTGATTTCCCTGAGTTCGTCCTCGTGTCTCTTGGTGTGCTCACCGGTGGGGTCGAACTTGGCCTTGAGCTGGTTCCAGTACTCTGGCTTGTTGTTGATGAGGTACTTGATCACCTTCTTGGTGCCATTCTTCTGTACTTCAGTACACTTGGCGCAGTCAGACTGAATGGCATCAGTCATGTGAGCTGAGGAATAATGAAATGGGATACGTTAACGAAGAATAATAGGTAGTGAAAAGTTAAACCTTGTCTATGGATAACGGAGGAGTTTTGGGTAAAACTCCTTTGTCGGTAAAACTTGACGGTAGAAGCCCCAAATAATAAATGGGACGATTTTTGTTTTAATGGGTACTTTATGTCTATTTTTAAAGTAGGTACTTATTGTCGCACTCAGCGATGTCTAATCGACACTTAACTAATTGACGTAAAATGTCATAAATAACATCTCAGAATCACTCATTAAATCTCTACTAAGGAAGCGTTGGACGTCTTTTAAATACTGGTTCTGTTAACTGAAGAATGAATGTAAACTCTACAACTAGTGATCAATTCTTGTTTTGTTGAAGAAATGTTAATCGAATGTTTCGTAATAATTTCAATACAAAAGACGTTGACACGCGCATTTAGTTTTGTTGTTACGCGTCTGCCAGGGAAACAAGAAAGCATACATTATTTATCGTCGTTTGCGTACATTTCATTCAATTTTGACTTGTAATTTGAACTTTAGTCTTAACAATCAATTGAGCAGGAAGTTACGAATATTCACGTTTACCACGTGACTGAAGAAGAAGAAGAAATCAGCATTAAACCCAACTAATTTACCTAGTTTGTTTAAACACGTTAATCTCTGAAGATTTGCAGATTACGCTGATAACTAACTGATGGCTTCAGAGAGATGGGAGACTTTTGCTCAGCAGTGGAACATTACAAGCTAAAACTTATAAATTTACTTTTATAGAGTTTATTCAAGAGAGAGTTAGACAACTTATTATCTCGCAATTTTCTCGAAAGAAAAACGCCGCTAGCACTTCTGTCACTCACTACATGTTACGTACCTTTAAGTTCTTTTCCTTCAGTGGTACACTTGCCCTTTTCAAGAATGCAGTTTACGTAATTTTCAAGCAACTTGGGATTAGAGATGATTTCGTCTAGGTCGACGTTGTCGTATTTGTCTGTGTACTGATCGTCGCTGGGAGCGGCCAGGGCGACTCCAAGCACCGCGCACGCCAGGATCAGGAGAGTCTTCATGGTCATCTGAGAAAACGAGAACAGGATTATTGTCGGTAATGCATTTAGAATCTGATTTGTCTTGAAGTCCTAAATGTAAACTAACTGCCGCATTTAGAGACAACCAACTAATTCATATATTTTTTCATACATTATATGTCAAAGTCACTCATTAAATCTCTAATAAGGAAGCATTTGTGTGCATTTGAAGCACGTTTCTGAGAACGGGCGTAACTCCGACGATTTTACTTGCGCGTGAGCACGTTAGCGTTTAAATAGAAAATGCCAGTATCGGCCACTAGCGCAGCAGTGACCAGGGTTTTGTTAATTGGTACAAATAATCGACATGATGTGTGTCTATTTGCATTTCTTTTAAAACCCCATCAACACTAGTTGCACAGGTAAACATTTTCAATGGTTTCCGCGGAAGATTACGTAATTAATATTTCAACTCAAAATATAAGTCAACTCAAAATATAAAAAACAAAGACAAGTTCAGAAAATATGAATTAAACTACATTTGAATTAAGAAAAATATCTAATAAATATTGTTTGAACACTCGTGTATTTCATAGTTATTTAATATTTAATAATTTAATTTTCGTATTAGCTACCTTTAGTCAGTGGGTCACACGTCTATCGTAGAGAAGCTCAGAGGAATATACTCGCTTAGATTAATTCCTTCCTTCTTATATACTAACTAACAACACTTGATACTGACGTAAGTACTTCCATTAACATAAACTCTGAACCACGCTCATGGTAAAAAAAAACAGAATTTGGGTTCCGTGTAAAGTTTAAAAAACTATATATGTCCTTATTACTTTAATTTCATGCGATATTGAACCGTTACCAAATTAGGCAAAAAGTCTGCGATATGGTTTTAACTTACTATGGAAAAGGAAAAGTTCGATGATTATCAATTTGATTATAAAGCGAAAATAAGTTTGGCTTTCACTAAACCGAATTTAATCAATTTAATCAATTATAGTACATAATGACACGTAGATAGGATCTAAAGGTCTTGGGAGGTTAAAAGTAGTGTTTTTAAAATTGCCACGAAATCGGCTACTGTGGGGATTGCAGATTAAACTGCAGTTTCACCCGCGTTGTACCCGTTCCTGCGGGAATTTCGGGATAAAATGTATCCCGTGTAAACTTTCATCCAAATTCGCTCTGTAGTTTTTCCGTAAAAGAGTAACAAACATACGTACACACAACCATGGAGGAGTTTTCAGGTACCATACATCCATCCATCCTCACAAACTTACCCATTTATTTATTTTTTTCTGGGCAAATTGTGGGATAGGATTATGCGAGAATAAATGGGTAAGTGTGTCTATAAGACGTCATCATCAGTATATACTTACAGGTCAATTTAAAATGAACGTACGGAACCAACATGTTACTGTACAAACCATAGTATTGGCCCGTATGTATTTATTATATAAGTACTATATACACCAATAGTTCATTGTAACAGGTTTTATGATCAATTTTATTGATAATTTGTATTGTTGTGTATGCTAGTCTTAATTACATATTAAACTTAACCAAGCAAAGTCAAGTACAAAATGTAATTAAAAAAACGTTATTCAGCCAGGACTAGACTATAAAAGGACTAAGGCTAATAATAATAATAGTTATTAGCCTTTATTAGCCTTTCCTTTATGAAAGCACGAACTTTGGAAAGAACTGATGTTTTTTTTATGTTATTCCCACGGGAATGGGCATGCTACGGGTGAAATCGCGGGCAAACAATACTATGAAATATAAAAACAAATATTTGTAAAATTAAAATACATTCTTAGAAAACCACTTGTTTGAGATAAAAGAGATAAAAGCCTTTTTCAAATATTATGTACTAGCTATTGCTCGCGACTTCGTCCGCGTAGAAGTAGAAAATGGCTCAAATATATTCAATTCTTTACTTATGGTATTGATTTTGTTATTTTATTCAATTAAGGGATTCATTTCGTTAAAATACGAAACAAGTACTTCAATGGGGAAGAACATTTGGCAATGAGTCACATTATCCCATACAGACATTTTTCATACCCTTTTTCACCACGACCATTGCCCCGTTTTTCACCCCTTTTCGGGTAGAATTTCGAAAAATCCTATCTTATTGGATACCTACGTCATACAAAGTATCACACCCTCTAGTTTCAGTTCTCTACAATCAGCGGTTTGGATTGTGCTTTGATCCATCAGGACAAAGTAATTTATAAGTTTTTGTATTATAGATGAGTGTTTGCAAACTAGTTTTGGCGTACTGAAATCATCACGTTTTTAGCTTAGTTTTTTATATTAGTCGACGTCGACAAAAAAGTATTACGTAGTTATGTGACTATGCGAGTATTAAACAATTAGGCCGGCACCACACATGCTAAACGAATCGAATTCATAATCTGAAATTCGGATTCTGTATTCGGAACGCCCAGCATTGCAACAAAAAGGTATATGGGTTAATAACTTAATAACAAGCTTTTAATTTTTCCAATAAAAACATATTTATCGTGAAGTAATCAAGTGACTTAACATAACCGCAAATTATAACAATATCAAGGTATCAATTAACACTGGCGCAGGCGACCCGAGGTTCGTATGCGATTATGATTGTACTATATACCTACCTGTAATAAGTGTACAAATATTATACGTATTGGATACATAGTCTTGATCATAGTCTTGGTTCGTTGTTTGTGACATGCCTATACGAGTACAAAGCAGTTTCAGGCCTAAGAGAGAGAGAGAGGAGGTGGGGGATGTATCCGAGAGACAAAGAGAGAAATTGAGAGTGAATTAGAGAGACCTCGTATAAGCCTTGCCTTGCCATTTTTTTGCTAGCAGTAAAGGTAAAGGGTAACAAAGGGCGCATTTATTAGTCTCAGTTGTAGCTGATATACAAATAATTAGGTCCTGTATTTGTTTCTACCTATGCATAAGAAAATCGGTGTCGGTTTTTAACGGGTAATGTTTACTGATATCATCATATCATACTTTTTGGTGGTGTAAAAACTCTGACACCATGAGTAAGCATCTCCCAATCTTTACTGGCGCACTCACTAATTGGATACTTATCAAAAACTCTCATTAAATCTCTACTAACGAAGTATTTTACGTATAACTTTTCACAATAACATCATATTCACGTAAGAGAGTCAAGTAACCTGCACCCACGCAAAGACCTTGAACATTAAGCACCTAAACATGAATCATACTAACGATACTGACTTTAATTATTATCATCTGACGTCAAGTAAACAAATCAGTGTAACAATTAGTTTATAACGCTGTGAGAAATAAGGACAAGCTCATAAAAATATAATTAATTAAACCGGACATAATTTTAGTGTCTAATTAATGTAGTTAGCCTATACCTAGTTATTTCCTACATAAGAAAGATGTAACGAACTGGACTTATTTTGAACATTTTCAGAGTTAACTGTTCGCGATTCACAGCTTACTTCGGCCACCTAATTAGCTGACAACTGCTGTCACTCGCCGAATGCAGTCGGCCGCATACCCTTTATACTGTTGAGGTTACCGCATGCACTGGCCTTAGTCTAATTAAGCCATTAGAAAGTACTATGCCATTGCTCTATCTATTATTGTAGTGTTGAGTTTGAAAATGACTAGATTTTAGATTTTAGAATTCATATTCTAGACTCTAAAAGATGCTCCAAACTAGATAAGAGATGTGTTTAGTAAATATTATGTTTAAATCTAACGACAAAACAAATGCTAACGTCATAAACTAAGTTAACATACTGTCAAAATAACACATGATTAAAGCTGTAATTTATTATTTAACGAATCTACGGAATTACTTCCACTAATTTTAGGTAATTATGCCTACTAAGTATATAATTTATTCTACAATGTTAGACTTTTAAACAAACAATGACAAGCACATGCGTCAAAAATTGCAAGCAAGTAATTAGAGCCATGTCGTCATTTTTGTGTGTCGATTAATTAATAGGTCACTACTGGTTTCTAGGTCTCATGTGACCACGGTTCTAGTAAAGGGGCGGTAAGTAATTAAGTAAATATTAGCCTGTAATGTCCCACTGCTGGGCAAAGGCTCTCATTTCACTGAAGATATCAGTACAGTGAGGAGGATTAAGCGGTAACGTCAGATAAAAATATCAGCGAAGTGTGTATCCTTCACGTAGGTTCCCGTAGACCTGTCGCAAAACAACCCGTTCCGACATCGCTGGGAGGATAATTGTGTCTTTCCACCAGGACTACGCCGCTACGAAAATAAACAATGTGTCCGTTTTCACTGCCGTTTAGCCATGCAGCTGCGCGAACATGCGTCGACACAAGAAATATGTCATTACAAGCTGCCTTACATACATTAAAAGTTACAATCATAACATTTTGGAGATGAGTGACATAATAATGTATGTCTTCATGTCATTAATATTCAACGGGCCCGAGATTGATACAGTAGTAAGCCCATAATCATGCTTTAACACAAAAATACTGAAAAAACTGCCCTAAGTAAGTATGTAAGTGTTTGTTTCAAAGCCTATGTGACCGTAACAAATATTGTAATTACTCAAGTTGTTGATGTTTGTGTATCAAGATCAGGGAAAATCCGGAGTTATTTTAACATCAAACCACAAGCACGTCATGGAATCAGGATTGCTTATTTTTTGTATCGGTGCGCAGCGCATTGACGTAGGAGATAAACGATTATCTCAGTCGTTGGGTCTGTAAATATAACTCAGATCGTATTTTTAACTTTTGATACTAAAAATAAATGTTTTTCGTATAATTACTATGAATTTTATTCGTGAATCACTTTTCAAACATCGCGCGATTTTTATCGCGTCTCTATTAAGTTAATATATTTAGTACTAGCCGCACCCTGCGGTTTTACCCGCGTTGTGTCCGTTCCCGTGAGAATTTTGGGATAAAAAATAGCCTATAACCTTCCTCTTGAACGTAACATACTCGTAGATAACATCGAGCTAAGGCTTCGCTTGTTTAGACTGAGTGAATTTACAAGCTACAAGATGGCGATTTTTAATAGAACGCGAGAACACATTTCAAATGACTCGCTAGCTCGCGTTTTATTGAACTTGTCGGCTTGTAGCTCGTAAACTACGTAACTTTATACTAATGCACAATACTTATAACTAGACCCTAATTATTATTATTCGTTGTATACTGGCCGTCAGTAGTAAATCACAATGATTTTGTTGTTGTTTACCTCGGCATCGTGTGAATTTTATTATACTATTTACAAATTAAGCTTCAAGTTAATATGCTTAGTTTCTATGCCCAAATTCAATAATAACAGGCTCATATTTTTGGAAGCTACAACATCAAGAACTCCCTCAAATACATGTCAAAAACTCACTCCTCCTCTGATCAGGTGGTTAAAAAGGAAAAACTAGTAGTACCATGGACCAATTAAACAAGGTAGCATTCATTTCGAGAAGTTAATGGCCAACCCTGGTGTCGGAGTTTTTAGACCGACTAAAAACCTCCGTCATGTTCTGACGATTGAAACAACCGGGACCGACTTCCTAACGTGAACTCCGAAGCACGGTACCGCTCAGATAGAAATACCACTATCGGCCACGCATTAAAGTAGGGGTTGATGCAGGGGTCGGTGCACGTTGCTTTACAATCGCAATGTCTTAACATCGCTTAGTCAAACTACACCACGAGCGGTACATCACTACATAGTATAAAATAAAGTCGTCTCTTTTTCGTGTCTGTCACACAGGTCACACTGTTTGTCTGTCTGTATGCTTAAACCTTTAAAATTACGCAACGGATTTTGATGCGGTTTTTTGTAATAGGTAGAGTGATTCAAGAGGCAGGTTTTTATGTAAAAAAATTCCCGAAATTCCCACGGGAACGGGCACAACGCGGGTAAAACCGCGGGGCGCTGCTAGTTATCAATAAAGTTTTGCTAATCTATAGAATTTGTTTACGATCATATCCGATATAAAGAAGCAATAAAGCTCAGAGTATAATGAATCGTTTATAATTTTATTGCCACAAAATTATTGTAATTCACACGTACTTCCTATCTTAGTGGAAAATTTGAATAATTTGAAGTATTGTAATTAAGTCTGTTATTACAACTATTAATCACGATGATTCTGAGATCTCAGTTTTTAACACTATAAATAAACGTCAAAACAATAACTTATTGTCAAAAAATACGCTAAAAACTTCGGGTAGGTACGTATTTTTTTAAATAAATCTATACTAATATTCACAAACTACCAATCCAACGGGAAAGTTATTTTTTATTGCGAACTTCGTACAGGACCGGGCACAACGCGGGTAAGCTCGCGGGCGCTGCTAGTACGTTATAGTTTCAACGCGATATAGTCTCGATTCGTTCATTTATAATGAGTGCAAACTGAAGTAAGTTGAAACTGTTTTTGAAAAGTGCATTGTCTTAGATAATTGTCAGACTGACTAGAAAATAGACTTGACTACGTCGTACAAGGCCTTTTTTATGGATGGGGAATGCATTTACGCATCCCCGGTTGTTTGGGGTATTTGGGTATATGGGACTCAACCCCGGCACAATCGCGTCGGGTTATACCCACTAAACCCCATCCGTGTTCCGTTGTCATGGCCTAGGCTGAAGTCACGGGGCTACCTTTCGGCATACCAAGATGTCCGCTTCTTCAGCCACGCCAACAGCTCGCGTGGGCGAGCACGCCTCGGACATCGTACAAGGCCTGGTCTTTATCTATCTATATAAATAAAAATGAATTGCTGTTCGTTAGTCTGCTTAAAACTCGAAAACGGCTGAACCGATTTGGCTAATTTTGGTCTTGAAATATTCATGAAAGTCCAGGGAAGGTTTAAAAGGTAAGCAATGACGGAATAAATGCGGGTGAAACCGCAGCTAGTTTATGATAAGTTTCAAAGTAAGTAACTAAGTCAAACTTAACAACAATTCTTTAATTATGCTTTGACATCATGACATCTTTTTCGTTACAAATTAAGTAAGTTACAGCAAAAAATGTACAGCCGTAACGTATACACGACACTATCTACAATACGCCTCCGTCAAAAAAGCGTAAATTTCAATTACTCAAAGTTAATGAATTTAGGAATCTTTGAAATTCTACATCAACAAAAACCAGGATGTGTAGATTGTGTAGTTTCCTGAATTGTTCTTTGAAAAGATTATTAACTCGGCCTTAATGTTACAGTCGCAATACATTAGGCATTTTTTCTTATGCGTTACTTTGTATAAAAATAGACAATGTATCTCAAGTCGACACAGAACCATCCTCGGCATTGTCGGATTAACTACATTCAGGTAAATAAAATAATTGTATTTATACGAACTTAGATACATAAGTTACATATTTTATAATGTTCGGAATATTGTTCTGTGAATTATCTCGCGGCCATTCGTTTAAGTAGGAAACTACCGATGCTTATCAACTAGTTTTGCATTTTTACACAGTTCACAAATTTTGATAATATTTTTTTCTGTTTATTTACTTTACTTACGCAATATGACTTCACATAAATGCATGCAATTTTTTAAGAATGCGGTCGATTTTCTAGCTGAAGAGAACAAAAAAGGTTTAGGTAAAGATTTTATTTCAATCTTACTCCATGACTGAATCCTTGCTTCAATGGTCTTCTTTCTTACCTTCTTTCCCGAAAGAAAATCAGGATATACCTAAGATGTTTTTTGTAAGCTCAGCTGTTTTACGTACTATTGATTTTTTGAAGATCTACCTACAACTGCCTTCATTATTTTACTTGTGAACTGTGTTCAGGAAGTCCCAAAATACATTAACAGCTTTTTTTACTGCACTGACATCTTCAGTGAGCATAAAGGCCTTTGCTAGTATCTTTATATTACTTATAAACAACGTTTAACAAGTCCACTTTTACTCGATGTAAGACCATGCTGGAAGCTTTTACGCTGTCTAAAAACTCCTCCACCAGGGATAACCTACTACAACTAACTCACTTTCTACAACCCAACAGCTACAAATCAAAATGAAGACCATCATCGTATTGTGCCTATTCTCGCTCGCCGCTGTCCTGGCCAAGCCCAGCGACAATTACACAGACAAGTTCGACAACATAAACCTGGATGAGATCCTGGAGAACCGCCGGCTTTTGGTGCCTTACGTACACTGCGTACTTGATAAAGGGAAGTGCGCTCCGGAAGCTAAGGAACTGAAAGGTATGTTCGAAGAAAATTAAGATATGATAATGCTTATAAAACAAAGATTCTCGCCGACAAGACATCGCCAGCACGCTCGTAAAGTAAATTGTAAAAATTTACAAAAATTTTTGATTGACTGCAGCAGTCATTTTTCTATAAATATTGCCCTGTGATATCTATTAATGCATCGCATCTTAGTCAAGATATAAATTGGCAAAATTAAGTGTAAAACAACGTTAAGTCGCTCTTTAAAGTACCTACAGTTAACAAGGCTCTCCTCACTTTCCAATCAATTTAAAAAATATGAGGTTCTCCATTTCAAAAAAGACGAATAATTCATCGAAATCATATTCTACGTCAACCATTTGTTTAATAACGTCCAACTTTCCAACAGAACACATCATAGACGCTCTCGAAACGAAATGCGACAAGTGCACTGAAAAGCAGAAGGAAGGCACTCGCCGCGTCATCTCACATCTCATCAACAAGGAGGCGGAGCTCTGGAGCGAGCTGACTGCCAAGTACGACCCTGACAACAAGTACAGCGCCAAGTACGAAAAGGAACTCAAGGAGATCAAACAGGAGTAACGTGGTTACTTAGGAGGACTGTACCGTGATATGTCAATAAAAGTGTTAGTTTTCTATGACTGAATTATTATTTACTAGCAGCGCCCCGCCGTTTTACTTACGTTGTACCCGTTCACAGGAGAATTTCGGGATGAAAAGTAGCCTATAACCTACCCGTTGAATGTGGCTATCTAATACAAAAAGGATTGTCCGAATCGGCCTGGTAATTCCCGAGATTAGCTCGAACATACAAATAAACAAACAAACAACCATACAGATTTTACCTCTTTATAATATTAAGTATTACTTGCGGTTTCACGTGAGCCACCAAATAAGAACATGCTATTGCAGCTAATTAGTACATGGTATCATTATTATCTCAGGTTCAATAAGTGTTCAATTTTGTAGTCAAGAAGTTCAGCACTTTGTTGTATCAGGTTTTGAAGTGAATCCTTAGAAAGGCTTTTGGGGAAAATGCTTAGGACAATATTTATGTATCTTGCAGTAATTATTCCATATTTCCTTTGGAAGGGAAAAATATAGCGGCTTCTAAAAAATAAAGTGCCCGAAATAAAACAACAATTCTAATTAGTTTCCATAGGTTAGGTTGATTTGAATACCACAAATAGTACTGTATCTTTAGAATAATCTGCCTCAATAAGGGTGGTAAAAACACAATGACGCGATATAAACCGATATAAGCTAACAAGCAACGACATTTTAATTAGCTAGAAACAAAATATTATACAAAAGAGAGTAAAAATCATTCCAATCTAAAAATATTCCTATAATTCTCCGAAGTAGGTGTTGTTTGACGTCAGAGAAACTTCCAAGTTCACTCGAACTGTTTGCATAAAATAATAAAATGCAAACATTCAAGAAGCGAGCTACGTCAACGCAATTTATCATACATTTTATATCTGCTGGTAGCTTTTGATAACCAGTATAACAAGTTTGCCAAATATAATTTCTTTCAATTTTCTGGGCTCTCAAGTTTTAGCGAACACTATTTATTTTGCATTGAAACTACGTTTACTACGGATACACTTCGTTTCATTTATTGTACATTTTATCTGATGGAGCGTGGAACCGTGGTCACAGTAAACATCAGAAGACTCTGTGACCACGATTCCTGTAAAGGTGCCGAAACGTTAGATAAAATGTAAAATAAAGCGAAGTGTATCCGTAAACGAAGGTTCAATACTTTATGCTAAATAAAAACATGTTGGAAACAAAACAAGAACAGACAAGAGAACAAAAATTGAATAAGTACATAAATATTCACGGGAGAAGGATTTTCTAACACCTAAGTACCTAATAAACGAAACTGTAACTCATGTGTTTATGCATAAAAATGCAAACAGTTAGGTAAAAAATCTTGTATTAATGTAATCATTATATTTTTGATGCATAATAATGTACCTACACATTAATACCTAAAAAGTATTTACAAAATCAAAGCAGTGAAAAAATTAGGAAGGAATATAACAAAATAGGGATAATTTTTGGTACATTTAGATTTTCCTTTATAAAGCTTAGTTTAGTACATTTTAATTTGTTTATGGATAATATACTGTAAGATACCTTACACAAGTTATAGGTATCTCTGTCCAATGTTTATTAAACATAAATCAAATTCAATCCTGTTCTTCTCCGAATGATGTTAATGAACTCGAATAAATCGTAATAAAGTCTAATAACCAGTAACTAATAACCAGTAATCTATTTGGTACGATGTTAACTCACTTTTTGCCGATTTTCGGTCGGGTTGCTCTAGAACTTACTTCAATATTTAATAGATGTTCCAACTACTCTTATATTACAGTTAAATATCAATAGATAGGAAGAAAAATAACAAAAGCTATGACATTGAGAAGCTTTGTTAACAATTTGACATAAATTGAGATTTGAACCAATTTAAAAAAAAAGGAAATCTACAGCGTTTTTTATAATTATTGGTCAAGTTAATTACTGCTAAATAAGAAAAAATGCTTGAAAAAAAATGTATGAAAGGATGCTTGGAAGATGTTGAGGGTGACTTGCTTAGGAGTGGGACAGTATTGGCTGAAAAATAATAATAACAGGGAATGACTACACGGAACGAGTAAGTGCCGAATGTGCCCTAAAGTTAAACCATCAATAAAAAGCAAGCAGAGCCACGAAATGTCAACTAAAGAGATAAATAAAACTAGTAAATGAGGCTCAACTATCATATAGCGAGTCAACTGTTTACGGACAAGTGACGAACGTAAAGACAGGTTCTCGGAAAGGAAAACCCGTTTTAGTATGGCTTATCGGGACCAATGTCCCAAGTAGGTATATAATAAAAAATATCGCGGCGACCACATCATAGTGTCTCGGGACGACGTGAAAGAAGGATTCCAACTCAGAAATGTAAGTTAATAAGTTTTAATATACTATTAATAAAAGTAAGGTAGGAAAGTTCAAATCGAAATCCAAAAAATTATATTTAAGTTTTTCAAAAGTTTTCATATTCAAAGTTCAATACCCAAATTCTGCAGCAACTTTTTCCAAACGTACTTTTTAAAGTTTCTAAATTAAAAACTAAATCTTTTTTGGTTATTAAACGTTAACTTCCTGAGTAACTCTAAGTCAAGGTTGCATTGCATTTAATAACTCTAATCCAAAAAGGCCAAAATACTACTCTAATTGCCAAAATATCATTAATTAAATCCATTAATGGACTAAAATTTACTATTTCGTTAAAATAAGTGAGGTCTTTCCTAAAAAGTTATCGGTCATCGACCAGCTAGGATTGCGATTAAACAATTAGTTACAGTAATTGCTCAACTCAACAACTACAATATTTGTTCAACATAAGATTGAGTTATTTCTCTACCCAGTAATTCCTAGTGAGTAAAAATACTGAAAGATCCCACCGTGGCATTAAAATGATTTACGTTTTTAATTATCTTCAATTCTCGATGGTTCTTTACTCATATCTCCGTTCGTTTTCAAACGGAATCCTAAAGTGCTTTTAGTATAATAATAAAAGGGTGTGCTACAGAGATACCTACAGTCTGAGAGTCCTGAGATAAAAAATGGCCATTTTTGGGGTTAAAAGATTATATTTTTAATTGATCATTTCTTCACTGAACATGCTTCATAACTGGAGAAAACATGACTATAATCACCATTGTTTCTTTCCCAGCATGAACCCAACAATATTACTGTGCCTGGTTACCGTGGCCGTTGCCATGGCAGCGCCAAACACGGACAAGTACACCGATAAATACGACGGAATCAACGTCGATGAAGTCGTCCATAACAAACGACTGCTAGTGCCCTACATCAAATGCGCTTTGGACCAAGGAAAATGTTCCCCGGAAGGCAAGGAGCTCAAATGTAAGTCATACATACTTACCGTATTCTTTATCGGCGGTACAAGGTTTGAAGAGTCATTAAATGTGCCATTAACACTTATAAAGTTAAACTACGAGTAGTTTTGTAGCGTTCGTGATTTTCCGTAAAAACTACGTATAACTAATTTTAAAAGAACGTTAATCACGTCTTACTTCTGCTCCATATTATTTTACTCAAAAAAGCTTCATGATATGAGAAAGTGACTGAAATTGATCATTTGTATTGATAACATTCAAAGTATTGACGGAAAAAGGTATCAATCAAATAAAATAGTTCGTTCAAAAGGAGGCTCTTTATCTTATTCAAATTATGAACAAGTTTTATGGATATAGGTATTTTTTGTGAGCACTGTTCAAAACAAAAATAAGTTTAAAGTTGTAATTGTAGGTACTTAACTATGTTCGAATTGATTTTAATGATTACATGTTTTGTTTGCATGTTAAGTTTGCTAATTAGTTTAATTACTCGCCTTTTTTATCAGTTACATGATTACTATGATTATTAACATTGAAATTGTATTCTATGATAATTGCAAAAAATGAAGAAAAAAAAACAACTCTTTACAATTCAGTTTAGATATTATTCCAATAGATTTTATATAATTTACTTACCAAGTATCATACTTACTAAGTTAGAACATTAATTTATACGAGTACTTTACTATATGTACTTTTGTCAACAGCTCACATCCGTGAGGCCCTTGAGTCTTACTGCGAGAAGTGTACCGAAAGCCAGCAGAAAGGGACCCGCCTCGTGATCGGTCACCTGATCAACCACGAGCCTGACTACTGGAACCAGCTCACCGTCAAGTACGACCCCAAGAGGAAATACGTCACCAGATACGAGACCGAACTCAGGAAGGTCCAGGCTGAAGGTTAAGACTGACATTAGTTAATAAATTATTTAAATTATAGTTACATTGTTGTTCTTTTTATCACCCGATCGTTCTATCTAAGTATTTGGACATTAGGTTTGACCTAACTGAACTTTATACGTACATACCTACTTTACTGAGGAAATACTTAGCAGTTTCAATCAACTAAAACATTATTATGATTTTATTCATTACTTCTTGGTTGTCATTATAAAATACCATCATCATGTTAGATATAATGATCATTTATTCGTTCATTTGGAGTAGTTTAGTGGCCATGACGACTACGTATAATAAAAAATCTAAAAGAGCATAAAAACCTCTATTTCGCAACGGTATACATCAAAAATGTAAAGATCTAGGCTATAGCGACAACCTTAAGGTATGAATAAACTTATAAATCATCAGAATCAGTAAATGAACAAATTCTATCAAGGTGATTGGCATAAAAAGGCATAATTTAAATAAATATATTTGACTATTTATATAAACAATAAATTGAGGTAATTTTCTAACATTTCCAAGGTCCTATGACAGACGTAAACATCATTAGGCCTATCTTCGAGAAGATTAATATCCTTGAAGTTCGTTTCGATTTATAAATAATTAGTGGTAATAAATCTATTGAATATGATACTATAAATCAGAATCAAGTAAATTGGATACACAACACAAATATAGTTTATCATAATTGGTGGTCTAAAAATTCCGACAGAAACCCTACTTGTATAAACTTATGATTTACCACTGACATAGTATTATCTCGTATCTCATAGGTTATGGTTATTGATTCTATATTCAAACTCAATGCATAACCCGACGCAGGCATATGAAATAATAATAATATACCCGGACAAATTCACACACGGTTAACTAGACCCAAACTAAGCTCTAGCTTGTATTATGGAATCTAACTAACTGATACTACTACATATACATACACAAATACTTTATAAGAATATATAATTGACACCCAGACGTCGTCGCCAACAACTATGTCTCAACATATTGTTGAGTCTGGGCGGGAATCGAACCCGCATCCCCCGATACAGTAAGCGCTCTCACTGCCACTGTGCCAACGGGTTTGTCCAATGGGATACATACTAGTCTCCTCCTCTATCTTTCCTCATCCGTGTCCCTAAAGAGAAAAATATATTCGTTTTGAATGAAGTAAAGATGGTTTATTTATTTACAAACACTCCAGTGTACCATCGTCATGAAATGTCGCATTAAACTAAAAGGTCATTGCCGGGGTTAATGTAAATCAACAGTCATCGCTGCAAAAACAACGTCAGGTAAATATCATGTCTTAAGTATATAAGGAACTAGGTATGGTATTACTGAGAAAAGTGGTGAGTAAGTAGTTTGTATGGAAACTATCAAATATTAACGAAATAACCTTTAAGGCGACATACTCTTGTCATTTGTTTTTGTAGTTATATTTGACTTTTTACTTTGACTTGTTTGTTATTATGACTGGCGGGGTTTATCCTAATGTTTTTATAAATTATTGGTGTCGCTAAAATTGTTGTATGCCAAAAGAATTTAAAATTATCAAGTGACGGCAGTGGCTAGGTAATAATATGTTATGTATTATTCTGTTATTTTTAGAAACATGTATGTAGGTAACAAATTTGTTATTCTTTTTAACAATTATTATTATATCGTAAGTTTCTCGAAATGTCTGGTAAATGTATCCCAATATTATTTTAATATATGCTATAAACTACACTTTTTATGAATATAAATGCTTAATTATTTTCTATTCAATTTTATTTTTGAGATGTAATACGTGGTCCAATATGTGTTCTATTCAAATTAAAGACGAATATGTTTCTCGCATATACATGTTTATTTCGTCTCCAAAGTATGGGTGTATTATTAGCCTATATACCAATGAAACGCTTCTCTTCTTTTGGTTTATATATCTTTATATTAATTATAAAATCCTATTAAAATTAGTTAATGGACACTTTATTTTCCGTAAAATAACTTTTAACGGTAAAGATGTTAGAAGACAACACATAAGTCCTCTGTGAGGCAAAGCCTCTCGCTTGTACTTATTTTTAATATGATTAAAAATATAAAGGTCACCGGGCACCATAGTATGAAATCCATACCTACGTTGTACAGAAATAAAATAAGGTGAGGTAGATAGGTAAATGTGTCTAGTTTACGATAATATGGGCCGCATTAATGTGGGTACTGTCTGTCTAGGCAAAAAATAAAAAACTTTTTTTTCATCATTTTGTATTTTTAACTTTGAATCACAACATAATTATCCAATATCTCATCTATTCGACATTGTCGATATCAATAGGTACAATTGTACTGTCTAAAAAGGCACATGATGTAAATGTCTTTCGAGGAAAAGTCCTGTGAGGATGTGCTTTCTCCGACGTAGCACAGATCGGTCACATGAAACACATTTTAATGTTTTAATGTTTTAATGTTTTAATGTTTTAATGTTTAGTTTACATTGTGTATTTATGTATGTATATGTAATGGGATTACTTTGGGGTATTTGTATGTAGTATATTGAGGTATTTATTATTATATGTAGGTATTTATATGTAGGTATATGTATTGATTTTGATTTTAATAGTGGCGCACCTCTGGGCCTCGTCTGAAAATCAGCGCTGCCAGGGTCACAAGATCGTGGCGGCATTACGCTGAGACGAGGCCTATTCAGACCTCACACAGCAGTTCTGTCCGTGTAATTGTTTTATATGTAATATCTGTTGTTCTCTTTTCTGTCTTTGCTTTGTTTTTTTTTTTGTTTTTTCGTTTCTTGTTGTGTGATTCGTCTGAATAAATGTTTTTCTTCTTCTTCTTTCTTCTTCTTCTTCATCTGTTCTGTCTTTCCATTTTAACGAAATCCAATCCAAAAGCAAACAATAAAACCAGTAAACACGCCAAAGTAATCGATAAGAACAGTTTAAACTCAAAGAACGCACAGATCGCAACGACAAATGACGAAGGACTGCGATGTTGGTTTATCGGTGCGCGAGCGCAACAACAATCACCAAACCGGTGTCTTACCTGGCTGTGTGAGAGAGACAACAGATAAATACGTCGCGCGGCAAATGTGGATTGGGGGGTGAAAGTGGCGGGGCGCGGGGTAGTGTAGGAGGCAAGCGATTAGGCAATACAACGCGCAACGCGTAGTGCTAGCCATGCATCGCGTCCTCTTACCCCCCCCCTCCCCTTCCCCTATAAACCCGACAAGTTCAGCGCTCATGACTCGTTTCGCGACGTGTAGGTATGTACTCTAAACCCCGTAGTAGGTGCTAGTAGAATGGCGTAATGATAATAAATGTTTAATTAATAAAGGGCAAGTTATGAACAAAAATATTAATAAATAATTAATTAATTATATTTTACAGACAGGGTTTAAAAAATACATATTTACAGAAAATGAAAGACAGACACAATTTGACAATTTAAACCTAGTTTGGTTACTGTACAAAATATTTCACTGACCGGGTCGGATTATGCCCAGTGACCTTTAGATGGAGCACTATATTTATGTACAATTGTTATACAGTTTACGTACCAACTGGCACTAAAAAGCGCAGTAATTACCCCAAATCGTCCTCACTTCAGCGAGCAGCGAGAGGTCTTTGCCTTGCAATGAATCTTTATTACTTACATTATAAAAACACAAGATTTGAGACCAAGACCTTTATTAATACTATATTTCACTCTGATAGCCAATATAGACTCCCGACGAGAACTAGACCACTCGAGAACTCTTTAGCAGAGATAATGTAGAGATTTCTTAACTGAGATCATGAAGAGACGCAGAGTTCCCTACGTATCTTTAAAAATTATAAAGCCTCTTCATTATCTCTGCCAAACAGTTTATACACTATTCGTCGTTAGGATGTCACTGAGCTGTCTCCGAATTCGAAAAATAGTAAGCGTGCCTTGCCGCATACGTGCGGAATCCGTATTCGATTTCCGCATTCGTTTTCCTCATTCAGAGAGTCGAATGCTGAATCCGAATTCGGAAATCGAATTCGGTTTCTGCACGTATGCGTCCAAGTTTAAATTCTCAGATTTCTCACGAGACATCACTTCTTACCATAGACATAGAAACCTCCTCGCTTATTTTAGAGTTCTATGCTGCTTACTAAGAATCTATACAGGCTATAGAGTCATTCAATAACACATCAATCTTCTATTCGTCAGCTGCCAAGAAAGCTTCGTATATCTCCTTGTTCTTGTTTCCCGGGTCGTATTTAGCGATGATCTCCTGCCAGTACTCCTGTTCGTTCTCTTTGAGATGATTGACCACCTTCCTCGCTCCTTGACGCTGCTTGATGGTGCACTTGGAACAGCCAGTCGTGATTGCGTCTGTGATGTGGACTGGAACGATAAGAGTAGTTTAGTAAGACTTCGAAAACATATGAGACGATATAAACTATCGTTGACGTTATAATGTAGCGTTTCAGTTGGAAGATAAGTAACTTTTGGTATGGTTAAGCTTTTCAGTCGCTTGTTTATTTTTTTGCTTATAGCAATACTATACTAAATTGGTGATATAAATTAGTATTTTAGTGTAGTAGAGATACTATCAAAAATCTACAGTTAGTCATGTAGACAAAGTTCCGCCTTACCTTTCAACTCCTTGCCTTCAGGAGTACACCGTCCCTTGTCGAGTAAACACTTGACGTAAGCCACCAGCAGTCGCTTGTTCTGAAGGATCTCGTCCAGATTGAAGTCGTCATATCGATCCGTGTATTGTTCGGCGGTGCACAGACCGGCGACACAAACCAATATCGATAGAATGAGGATATTCATCTGAAAGAATAATTAAACTCATTATTGCTACCAATTAACTGTTTTATTAGTTTGGCCACATACTCCGTACCACTATTACGAGTAGAAGTATAATTCCTATCAATGTGACTAAGATTTAAAAAGCTGAACTTTGTGAAGAATGTTGAAACGATTAATTGTGGTGTTTGTCTTATTAATTGAAGATTATCTAGCAATCTAAGAATAGACTAACAATTATATTCACTCCCACATTAGATTTTCCTCTCGATGTCTGCTAAAAGAAGAAGTGCACAAGTGCTTTTTATTAAACGGAAAATTGTTATAAAACATCTGGATTTTTCTAGAGTACTTCGGGGACTCATTCAGATAATTAGTTATTTACTCGATTAACAGTAAAAGAAGTGTTCTTTTTGTTACCTTACTTATCAAATAGCAACGCACAATTTCTCACAAGTCGTTAGTATCATTTATACGAAGTTGACTTTCAATCTATAGTTTCTTTAAGGAGTTATTTAAGAAATGTTTAACATCTCACCTTTAGCTCTTGGTACTCCTATAGAAGTGAAGTGACAAAGGGTAAAAAGGGACTAATGAAACTGCGTCTCATTCTCCGGTCTTATATCTAATCATATCTGTGCATCAATGTTGCAAACGATGTCGACTTGTCATGAATATCCATTGTTGTATTGTGGGTTTTTCAGCCGCAGCTGTGCTCATAACAATTAATTGCAATTATGTTAATGCTCTATAGTTAATCGTTATTAAAGGATATCGGTTGCAGAGCGTTCTATTGCGGATACTTTGTAAGTGAAGCAAACACGACATAGTTGACTGGATCTGTCATCATAAATACGCAATATGCAATGTTAAAGAAATATCCTGGAGAGCTCTAGAAAGTATTGACATATTGGAAGTATTAGCCTGTTACTGCTAATACTTCCCACTGCTGGGCATGTTTCTCATCTCATTGAATAGATTAATACAATGATAAGAATTAGGCGCAATCACAACGTTTGCATAGTGTGGATTGGTGATCTCCAACTAAAGCCATTTTTTTAAAAGAAGGAACCATTTTTTTTGCTCGAATTGTTACCGGGATCTCAGTCTTGGCAGGCGAGTGCACATACCAGACCACCTGCCTTTTATACCATCTGAAATACGGACATATGCAGTAGAACTAATACATTATCCGTATAAATACAAAATATGCTTCATTTAAAACTTTTTGCCTTTACATAATAACATAAAGGCTTTTACAGCCATAACTATAGTACCCGATAAAAATAAACCCCACATACCTAAACGTATTTAAAGGTGAAATGAAAGGTGGTTACATGATACTTATAATTCCCTGTAATAAATTCCATAGGCCTGTAACCACAGATGTCAGAAATACAGGAGATGTGGCAAGGAGGCGTGGCGCTTGCGAACGCATCTAGCCGCAAAGCGGCTTGTTGCCAGTTTCGGCCATTAGTCGAATGCCAACTTGCGACGTCTTCACTGCTTGTGATTTTTTACAAAATGCCGCGTTGTACAGTGGTTGTTTGCAAAAATAACACCTCTATTGTGAATTATACGAAAGATGGCATCTCATTTCACACGTAAGTATAAAAATATGATTGTTTTTCTTATTAAATTCATTAAAACATTACTTCGTGATACTAGTAACACGATAAAGTACCAAAAGCAATTATTTTCATTAGGAACTAAAACCATTGTTTGCTTAATACACATCGATCAATGAATCGCCTGGTCTAATAGCGCAATGGAAAAGTGTTTTACTGATACTCTCACTCACACGATAGTTTCGTGAAGCGGGTGCTGCCACACTGGTTCCAATTAATGAAATCAGGGACATAGAGGTCGAAGTACGAATTTCAATCTGATTTTTTGTAATTAAGGTCTTTGAGTGATTCTAAGCCTATTTTATAGAATACGTTTTTTTGATATACCTGCCCGTTTCCGAGAAAAAAAATGTTAAGTTTTTTTTTGTATGGAGAAAAATCGTTTTCTTTATTTATTTCATAAACGGGCAGAGACGTTAAAACCAAACCTTAAAGGGATTAAAGAACACATAATTCCTTGCATTTTGTTCGAAATCATCTACTCCATATCTCTGCCCGTTTAAAAACGGCAGGCGATCCAAATTTTTTTTTTCTTTTGTGGTTTTTTTGGTTTAAATACGCTTGAATGAATACTTAAATAGCAATATTGTAATACTAGTACTTCATTCCATCGATGCAAAATGTAATTGTAATATTAATAGCTTAGGTAATTTTATACCTACATACCGGCTATGTTACTTTTTTACCTGGGTATTGTTTTGCTTAGAGGCTTTTGCAAGGCCGAATATGTTTTATTGTTCACGTTACCTGGATAAGATAAGAAAAGAGGGCACTTACAGGTTACAGGTAATCAGGTAACTTACCTGATTAGTTGTTTTCAAAACGGAGTCACTCGTTCCTCGGATCCTAAAGTATCAACACGTACCTACACGCTCTTTACCATTAATATGTCTCAGTTTAAATCAAATTTGGATATATATATATGTGCTACTGAAATCAAGTGGAAATATCAAAAACAGTGATATATTGTGCACTACGTTTTTAAATCAAATAAACGTTGAAGTTTCTGCTGAAGATCTTAGAATTCTAAAACAGTTCACAAGGACATATGTTGCAAATTTACACAAGAGATGGTTGCAAGCAAATAGATGCCAATCTAATTTTTTCACCAAGAACACCATATTTGATGTCAATATTTGCGAAAGAGAATTTGGATGTCTCAAGCAATGGAAGCCAGTCCGCAGTCAGATGCTGCTACAAATACTCCACAGAAAGCCATCTGAGACCCACCAGAGGATCTATCAAACAAGCATAAAAGAAGGTGCCTTTCATCTCTTAAAAACCACTCCGAAGAAGAATTACTGTCTGCATTATTAGATAGATTGAAAGACAATTAGATTGACATCTATTTGCTTGCAACCATCTCTTGTGTAAATTTGCAACATATGTTCTTGTGAACTGTTTTAGAATTATAAGATCTTCAGCAGAAACTTCAAAGTTTATTTGATTTAAAAACGTAGTGCACAATATATCACTGTTTTTGATATTTCCACTTGATTTCAGTAGCACATATATATCCAAATTTGATTTAAACTGAGACATATTAATGGTAAAGAGCGTGTAGGTACGTGTTGATACTTTAGGATCCGAGGAACGAGTGACTCCGTTTTGAAAACAACTAATCAGGTAAGTTACCTGATTACCTGTAACCTGTAAGTGCCCTCTTTTCTTATCTTATCCAGGTAACGTGAACAATAAAACATATTCGGCCTTGCAAAAGCCTCTACGCAAAACAATACCCAGGTAAAAAAGTAACATAGCAGGTATGTAGGTATAAAATTACTTAAGCTATTAATATTACAATTCCATTTTGTATCGATGGAATGAAGTACTAGTATTACAATATTGCTATTTAAGTATTCATTCAAGCGTATTTAAACCAAAAAAACCACAAAAGAAAAAAAAAATTTGGAACGCCTGCCGTTTTTAAACGGGCAGAGATATGGAGTAGATGATTTCGAACAAAATGCAAGGAATTATGTGTTCTTTAATCCCTTTAAGGTTTGGTTTTAACGTCTCTGCCCGTTTATGAAATAAATAAAGAAAACGATTTTTCTCCATACAAAAAAAAACTTAACATTTTTTTTCTCGGAAACGGGCAGGTATTTCAAAAAAACGTATTCTATAAAATAGGCTTAGAATCACTCAAAGACCTTAATTACAAAAAATCAGATTGAAATTCGTACTTTGACCTCTATGTAAACTTGGGCGTTATCGCTATATTTTCATATTGCATTATCCGTTATAATTATATTTTTCTAACTGTTGTGTTAAACTGTTGTAATATTTATTATCTGTTGTAAGATTAGTTGTATGTTGAATTGCGATTATAACATTTTACGGTTGTAAATACGATGATAAAGTTATAGCACAAGATTATAATAGTAGGTACAATTTTTTCAGTGTTGCATGTTTTAAAATGTGTTACAGAAAAACAAATTTGGTTTTGATTTGATTTCAACGAACTTTCCTTCCTACTCGTTACAGGCTTTACGTATTTGTTTGAATTTTCTTACTCGAAAAAGTTGATGCAAAAGTTAATAAGTGTTGTAAATAATAAATTTATTGTGTGTGTAAAATAGTTTTTAAGTTATAAAATTGTAAAAACATATTTGTGAAAAATGTCGCGAGCTCGAAGTTCCGCCGTTTGGAATTATTTTACTGTGGACAATGTATGTGATAAAAAAGCAGTTTTTTCGCAATCAAAACAAACTTTCTAATGAATGAATATACACCAATAAAACAACAGGCAACAGCGAAGACATGAATCTATCTTCATACGAATATAAAATCAAAATTATAATAAACTGTTGTATTTTAATGAAAGTAAAATTTGCTCTTGTACTTAGTAATTTAAAGTTCATATTCGTCTAACGCTCTACGATGTGAAGTTCGCTATCATTATTTTTTAACCTTGACCTTGAACCTTGAATAGTTGAATTTGAGTCGACATCGGCTTCGGTTCGGTCCGTTCGGAAATCATCGGAGATACTCGGTACCGGTAGTTTCTAGTTCTACTAGTTACCGAGTATCTCCGATGATTGCCGAATCGAGGCGCACGATTATATTATAGGTACGTAATAAATATTACAACAGTCTTTGTCGAAAATAAATAATGGTTGTTGTTGCTATAAAATTATAATGAAATATATTATTTGTTGTATGTTATAACGCCCAAGACTACCTCTATGTCCCTGATTTAATTAATTGGAACCAGTGTCCATTGTTAGGTAGATAATTAGAGATGTGATGTCACTTTTGAGGTTGTCGATATTTTATATCGATCCTACTTAGTTCGAATGATTACACAAGGGAACAAAATTAGACTTTTTTTGCTGCATGGAACTTTATAGCTGTTGTTTACTAATGTGAGGTAAAAATGATATAATTAATTATTGAAAACACAATTCATTACTATTTCTTGATTACTCGACTTATTATTATTATTGAATCAAGTATGGGTTTTTAATTTATTGCGGTACTCTTACACATGTATCATTGATATCATCATCATCATTCACACCTTTTTAATATTTTAGCTATCCGAAGGATCCAAAAATAAAAGAAAAGTGGATAAATGCAACAGGAAAAGGTCCAAACTGGTTTCCCACAAAAAATAACACGATATGTTCGTCTCACTTTGAGCCTAAGTGCTTTCAACCATTGAAGAAAGTTCGTCGGCTCTGAATTTCATCGATACTATTTTTTCTACGATTCAAATTCAAATTCAAATTCAAATCAATTACCTCTTCACATCACTAGTTGCGATGTGTGTTTATTGTCTGTAGCTACAGGTAGAAGCCCCGCCCCCTGTATGCATGTGTTCTATTACTGAGTTTATTAGTGTTGCTGTAAGTTTCTTTGTGTGCGGGAGAAATATGAGCTCGTGTGCCGTTCTTATAGTTTTTGCTTTTGTGTTAGTGAACGTTAGTAACTATTTATTAATCTGTGACACGGCGACATCTGAACACGAATACATTTGTTTACAAAGCATATCTCCTGTATTTCTGACATCTGTGCCTGTAACTCTTTAGGAAGACACGGTACAGTAAGATCGAAGCTCTAGACGTAATTTCTTACACAGTATGCTTCACCAAATCGTTACCGCAATGTGTTATAACGCCTTCGAGAAATATCGTAGCACGGTGCGCGCGTTGATGTCTTTTCCTTCACAGTGTTTCCCTTGCGGAAAATCATTCGTTTCAGATAAATTTCTATACAATACGATAAGGCGATGTTTATCTTAAACTAGCTGCGCCCCGCTGTTTCACCCACGTTGTACCCGTTCCCGCGGAAATTTCGGGATAAAATGTATCCCATATGTTATTCTGATGTATAACCTATATTACTGTAAAGTTTCATCCAAATCCGTTTAGTATTTTTGCGAGCAACAAACATACATTCATCTTCACAAACTTTTGCATTTATAATATTAGTAGGATAGGATTCGATATTTTTTATTGGAGTATTATGTAGATATCTACAATATAATGGAATATCGTATATTCGATGCCAAAAAACACCTATAATGGTTTAAGTTAGCATTAAGTTTTATGAATCTTTTTTGTTTCTGACCGATTAACATCAATAAATCGTTTATTTTTAGACACAATTTAAAATAAATACTTCAAATAAATAGAAAAGACATATAACAAAAATACATTTTTAATTTTAAACATATAAAAGTCTATCACATATCTTCCTCATTTCTCTTAAACTTTTACTTTCTATCAGGTATGACGATTCCATTAGCCTTCGCTCTGTCTTCGTACTTCTTCCTGAAGGTTCCTTCAGGGTCGAACTTGGATGCGATTTCCTTCCAGATGTCCAGCTCGTTCTTGATCAGGAACTCTATGACAGTGTAGGCGCCTTTTTCTTGCGCCTCTGTGCACTTTGTACAGCCAGTCTCTATCGCTTCTTGGAGATGTTCTGGAAAAATATATTGGTTTTTTAAGTTAGGTTATGTCAGTCGTTATGTATAAGAAGACGTATGTGGTTTTTCTAAAAAAAACATTAACTAACAATGTCGTTAGGGTAACTCTCAAAGTGTCCTTGAATAAAAGCCGATGTTTCGATGATATTATAATAAAATTGTCTATCGTTAATGTACAAGATCGGTTTTATCTTTTTCCGTAAATATTCTGATAGATGTTATATCTGAAATCTTTACTTCCAATAAATATATGTCATTTCTTTTTATTAGAACATGTGGTTTTCTCCTACATATTCTACTCATATGGACATTTAATAGCATCTTATTACCACAATCATCTTCGCAGCATAATAATTTAGTTACATAAACTATAAGTAATGATTCAAAGTAGGTATAATGTGTATCAGTAATCTGTGTTTTTGCGTTTACAAGTGTAATAAATTATTGTGCAGACGTAAGTAATTAGATGTCATTATATGAGCAGCACCGGACGCTGTGTCGTAACAGCACAATATTTAATAAACATAATTTCAACTATAAAGTGGATATTCCTCATATTTCTAGAAATATCCGGTAAAGTAACTAAGTCATGGTCAAATTAACTTTAGGTTTTGAGTTTTTAAACAAAATATTCCGTAGTTAATTATTGTTTGGTTTTGGTTTTTCAAATTAATTTTAGTAAACTTTAGCAGATTGAACAAGAATCCTTAATTTTATTTAGCAGCTAAATATGTTTAATAAACATATGACGTTCGTTTTAAACAGCTTGCTATTTCGTGCACTACAAAATACAATTTTTAATGAACATATTTTGTTTCAACATATTTAGACGGTACATCTTGTGCAATCCACCCTTTATATTTAATATTAAATATGTTTATCTCTTTCTACTTAGCTCTATTTAATTGCATTTGTTTTGACACCACTATTAAATAATCTGTGCCATATTGCAGGCGTGATTACAATAAGTAGTTAAGGTACTGCCAGGCGTGCTCAAAAAAAGCATGCTAATAAGCTTGCTTAAAATTAGCATGCTCTGCAAACTGTTCACATTTGCCAGAAATAAGCATGCTTGTTTTAATTAATTACATCAATTAATTGCATAAAACATGTTCAGACGTTTTCCGATCACGCCCCCCCCCCCCTACCCGCGCCTCAGGTAGCATGCTCATTACAGTACACACGTGCTACTAATGAGCACTTGCTCAATAAAATGACATAAGCATGCTAGTAATGAGCACGTCTGGCAGTACCTTTAGCGCTTGCAATATGCGGTGACTGGTACAATGTTGTCGGACACATTTGCCGAACAATTAGTTGTTGGCAATCGGTGTAAATTTTACTGCTAAGATGACGTTTGGAGACTGGAGTTGATTGAAACTATATCGGCGATCACATTGAGCGAACTTTGTACTTAATGTGTTTGGGATAGTGGCATTATATCTAAACAGGTACTTAGTACAACCAACACGTTCCTAATTTAAAATGGTTATACATAATTAATTATGTTACCTTTCAGTTCCTTCCCTTCAGGGCTGCACTTGCCTCGTCCCATTATGCAGTTAACATAAGCGACCAGCAGTCTTTTGTTTTCCAATATCTCTTGGAGGTCGATGTTGTCATATTTGTCCGTGTATTTGTCTGATGCTAGGACTACTGCAGTTAGACAACAGAGAAGGAGTAGGCTCTTCATTTTGACCTGAAAATTATGGCGTTACTTGATAAGTATAGAATTGGTAATGTACTAGTATAAGGCTCTGTAAGAACTATATAAGGGACAAAGATGTTTCTCTATAAATGTAAGTATTTAGGGGTTTTAGTTGAGAGGCTTGACAAGTTAGAAGCAATAGAATACAAGCGTCACGTATAGAAATTTGCCCGCTGGCCAAAAACTTAAAAGCTCTGAACGAGTTTACAATCTAAACACCTAACTACTAATATGATTATATATTTAAAAACAAAATTATATTGAACGAAATCCATGCTCATCTATTTTATGTAACCGTCATAAGCTGAATTTACAATACCCTAATCAGCCCAAGATAATAACATAAGCCAAGCTCATCAAAGCATGGAACAAAGTATCGAGTCAGTGGCACGTTGCGTTAATTACGGACTGCCGTCCAGTCCAGTGTGTCACGGACGGTTTGGTCCACCGCGACCTCGGAACGGAACGTACTAGTGGTTTCCGTTACATCTTTGATAACTAATTAGGAAATATTTTTTGAGAAGGTTTGATAACTTTCCATATTAAGTAGGAATGACGGTACCATTCGGAGGTGGGTTGCAGATCGTAACTAGACGGTTGGCGACTACTGCCTATGTTTGTAAACAGATAGCAGCGGTTGCGGTATGCCGACTAACGTGGAATAGTATCAACATTTAACGATTTTGCAAGTTGCGAGTCGGAGCACACTAATGACAAAGTTTGTTTGAAGTGTGTTGCAGGTGTACTATTGGACTCTCCGGCATATTATAAACTTGGGAACGTTTCAACAATATGCATCGATTTATGTTTTTTTTTTAATTAGATAAAACTACTTTCAATAAACGCAAATATAATAGTAATACACTAAATCCCCACACACAATTCAGATTAGGTTAGAGATTAAAGTTTACACGCGCCTAACATAAAATTTTTATCAATCTCATCTATAGATATTCTAACTACCGCACTCAAAGACGTCCATCAAATCGACACTTAGCTAATTGACGTAAATTTCCATACATTATACGTTAAAATCACTTATTAAATCTCCACTAAGGACGCATTTCACGTCTCTGAATACGGACGTAAGAGTTCCTTTAATAAGTCTCAAAGGAGTCTGTTTAAAAACAACACCAAGAAAAAGAAACAAAAATTCAAACCTCAAACAACCACAAAGACATAACCTACCTTAGCTGCAGCCGGTAAACAGTAATCACACGTGAAGCGAAGTGACTTATGATGACATTCGTCACACCAGACAACTTTATATACTCGTATGATCCTCTACGTGAACCATCTCATTGCCTCGGGTTCGCCCATTTATTTCATTTGTCTTTGATATTGAAACCGGGTTTTAAATGCAAGCACATACAGGCTGATGTCAACGTGATATGTGAATTTGGGTAATTCGCAGATTCGGTATAGCCTCACAAATCACAATGAAGCCAGACAAACATTCCAATAAAATATTCCAATTATCTCGTTCAACTTTCAACCTTCCTTCTGTTTTTTTTGGGTATGTTCGCAGATGTTTTGCATTTCCATTAGGAAGTTACATGTTTATAGAATATGTAACAAATTACGATTGATGCACCGATAATTAGATGTTGGTAATATTGCTCTTTTTTGGTCTCTTCCTATGATAATTATATTTATTCTAGGAAAGGGAACTTAAGCGCACCACGTAGCCAACTTTAAAAGTCCATGAAACATATACTGAAAGCTTAAAATACGTCGACAAAGTCGGGTGCAAGGCAAGTCATCATTAGTATTGAAGTTGGGGACATCCTTTCTCATTTGCTTGGATTAAATACTAACAGGTTTGCTAACAGACAGACACACCGAGAGTAGGCCAATTTTGAAACCTACCGATTACTGAACACACAATTATGTAAGTCTACTTGCTCATGTTTAAACCTATCTCATTTTGTAATGACATAACAATACAGTTTGATCTAGGATTCCTAAATGCTAATATGTCTTTAGCGAGAGCTGACATGTTGCCTAACTGGCTACGTTAAGTATAATGTCTAAGAAAAACGGTGACACAATATAACTCCTCGAATAATGCACGAGTAGCATCCCTCTAGATTAGACATCTATGTTAATATAGTAGCATATTAATAGTGAGGTGATACGTGCCTTAGTAGATCTTCTTAGCTAATCTATTTCGAACTAGCTTTTCAAAGTTGTTTAATATTTAGCTAGGTAATATATCGAAAACTCAAAACTCACTCCAAAAAATATTCTAAAAGCAAAAGAATCTATAATCCGATTTCCGATTTCCATGCCTTTTCTTCAAGCTTAAAAAGAAAAGAAAATCTTCCGGTAGAACTCTAGCTCTCGTGTTTCAGCGATAGTTCTTTCCCTTACTCTATATGGGCTATTGTAAACTGAATAACCTATAAATGCAATAACCATATTAAAACCACAACAAATCTCTCAATATTATCTGCTAGTAACATTCCAGTCACGACGCTAAGCCATCGCTGATGTATTGTGACGTGCAAGGAATAACTACAGCCTTCTATTGTCTCTATGATACAATAACAGCTCATCCGATTAGAAGCTTGATAAACAAACCAATTGATCGTTAGGAATACTCAAGCTCAATTGAGTGGAAGCGATGAGTGACCCAACACGTAGACCTCATTTATGACTATTGTTATAGGTATCCAGTACAATAATATTATTAAGTAATTTAGGAAAAATAACTGGTTGAAAATCCTCTTTAAAATGATCACGAAAACGAGAAGTCTGTGCTCTGATATGAGACCTCTTATTACCATACCATGTAATAATCATGGTTTGGATCCCTGGGTAAGTTAGGAAGCACTTCTTCTACAATAGGAATATTGTGACCTCAAAAACCATAGAGTTTTTCAATATCATCTAGAGAAAAAGTACTCTAAAAAGTATGTAAAACAAATTGTACTCAAAGGAAAAAATAATTTATTTTTAAAGAGAAACAAAACCTAATTAACTCTACACTAATACTATACTTAATGCCTTTGTTAAACCGTCATATTAGATTTAACAGTCGATTTTCTAAAAACAGGCATCATTATCGTAAAGTCTAATGTCAAACTAACCTATAAACTCGTGTGATATGAATTTAAATCATCTTTTATTGGTTTATCCTTCACACTTACGGAAACAAAGAGCGGAATACTATGAAATCATTGCAACTACCTGACAATTGAGGAAAATGTAACAAATAGGTACTTATGTATAATTTTTTATTCATACTTTATTTAAAATCGTTAGGTTTACTTAGATGATCATCAATGTCACTGCCATTTATTAAATCATACCAATAATTCATTAAACGGTCTGAAAGCAAATACCACACGTAAATGAATAAGTAATATGCTTTAAAAACATAATTAATTCTGCCCCTAATGGATGATAGGAACCGGTCAACATATCCAGTTCCAGGCTTTGGTTTTCGTTCTTGGGGTGTCTAGCAAAGTCTACTAGCAGAGTTAACACTTAGCATAGCCAGTTTCCAAGCTACAAGCCAGCGTGTTCAATGGAAAAAGAACTACACAAATCTCTTAAAAACTTGCATTACCCAGCTAGCAGCGTGTACACCAGCTCACCAGTCAATGACCCTTAAGTTCAAAAAATGTTGAACTTAAACATGAATTACCTACTCACTTACATAACCTATCACATAAGTACAGGTGAGTAATACGTACTAACAAGTATCCACTTAAAGCAGATACTTAAGTTTTCCAGAGGTTATTACACGCGACCAATCTATCATTTAGATACATGAACGTAGTTAAATTATACATTTCAGAACACTCCTTAATTATAAGAGAGTCATGTAAAACCTAAATTTACCGTGACGTTAGACATACATACTTAAGAACAGAGGATGTTTGTGTATATCTTTATATGAGTGAGTAGCTCACGGCATCCTCCTCCTAATTGCTTAGTTGTTTCTTTACATTGAGAGTCTTGTGCGACCACGGGTCCTGTAAAGGATCAAATAAAAATGTAAAATGAGTAGTGTTCTCAGCCTGAGAATGACTAATTCTGCATTTCCGTTCTAATTATTTCAAAGAAAATATACCTATCAGGAAAAGCCTTGCCTCATAATTAATTTAAATACTTCACCCAAGTCATTAAAACAATAAGCAAATTGCCTCCTCCATTCCAATGTTTTTTTTTCAAATAAGATAACAGCGATAATTTTCCCACTTCCGAGATTTTCTCATAGTTTGCCACAGATTATAAAACAATTAGAATTAATGGAATATGCTGGTTTCGATTTGTTTAAATAATTTTATTCATTAAACGAAGCGTAACTACAGGGTGGTAGTGGTGGTGAAATGCAACGGTCGATCAGCCTGAAAGGTCTCCTTACGCTTAACGCAGTGTTGGCCCTGAGAGGTCATCATAATTTATAAGGATGGAATCTACTCCAACTATAGGGACTTACAATGGGCGTCAGTTGGTATAGTACCTACACCACTGACACAATAACCCTAGAGAAAAGGCTCTCGTCGGCCTAATCACAGATTAACTAATAAACAATACGTGGGATTCTCGCCAAGATTTGTCAACAATATTTAATTGATTATGAGTTTCCAGCTGTGTGTATATTTTGTATTATTGTGTATTAATTACGATGTCAAGTATAACCTCTTAGTTCGAGAACCTATTGAATGTTTCAATTCATATAACAATTACATGACCGACTCAATCAAGTTATAGCGAAGTATGTTGTTAATTTATTCATCGGTTATTAAGTTATTATGTACCTAATCATCTATTCAAGTAGGTAAATAAAATACGTACTATTTTAAATTGTTACCTACCCACCCCGCCCTATTTGCCCATGTTGAAACTTTTCCCTTAAAAAGACAATACTAATAATTGAGATTTCTTTCTAATTTTAAAAAATGTGTACCTAATATTAATTCAAAAGGGCGTTTAGTTTGTACGAGTTTTAAAAACTGCGTTGTCTCGAACTTAGCCATTTGCATCACTTAGGTAATCAAATTGAAAAAAAATGAATTCGCTAACTCGCATAGTGTGAACTCGGTCAATCTAAACAACGCTTTACAAACATCTCCACGTAATATATACTCGTACAATAGTAGGATTAAAAGGAAAACACGTTAGCTAATCACTGACATTCGCAATAAATAATAAACAATGAACTGACAATTAACGTTAGTTAGACAAAGCCAAGACCTAACTATACATAACCAATGTAAACTAGTTAGAGTGAAACAAGGTATATTTATGCAACTTGTTATAGGTAGGCGAACTATTAATAAAAAACCGGAACAAGTGCGAGTCGGACTCGCGCACGGAGGGATCCGTACTTTAAAAAACGGCAAAAAATCACGTTTGTTATATGGGAGCCCCCCTTGAGTATTTGTTTTATTTATTTTTAGTATTTGTTGTTATAGCGGCAATAGAAATACATCATCTGTGAAAATTTCAACTGTCTAACTATCACTGTTCTTGAGATACAGCCGAGTGACAGACGGACGGACGGACGGACGTCTGTCCGTCCGTTCGGACAGTGAAGTCTCAGTAATAGGGTCCCGTTTTACCGTTTGGAACGGAACCCTAAAAATATTAATGCCCGTACTCAGAGACGTCAAATGCTTCCTTAGTAGATATTTAATGAGTGAATTTGACATGAAAAATTACGTCAAATAATTAAGTGTCTATTTAATGATGTCTCTGAGTGCAGCAGACGTAATGTCAAATACTGTTTAGAGAGGGTTAAGATATCCAAAATATGTACAGTTAACTAGCAGCGCCCCGCGGTTTTACCCGCATAGTGTCTGTTCCCGTGATAATTTTGGGATAAAAAATTGCGCCTTCCCGTTGAATGTGGCTATCTATTACAAAAATAATTATTCAAATCGGACTGATAATTCCTTAGATTACCTCGAACAAACCAACTTACAAATTTAACCTCTTTATAATATTAGTGTAGATAATGTCTATTAAATAGCTTGGATCCAACATTCACGGAACATCCATCTCCATCTTTTTATGCCACACTGCCACTGGCGGAATTGCGACGTAACGTCAGCAGAAGACATCAATCAAAAATTGAATTAAAAGTATATTGAATATTTTTTCTTTGACTGTCTGTACTAACTTCATAAATTCGACAACCACTTATCTTTTATTATTAACTATACTTCATGCCATTCTGCTTACTTTTGGTATTCGTTTGAGAGTGGTATTCGTTGGGAATAGAAAATGATTATCAATAGTTTAATTATTTTCGTATTAAACAGGAAAAGATCAGTTATTTTACTTGTGTATGAATTCTATGAAGTGCATTGAGACTTATGACTTTCTCCCATGTAGGTATATCCATGGTATGTATTTAGGGCCTCTAGGCTTGCCAATGTCCTATTACTGCCGCCTACCATTGTGACATTAGCATAAGTGATACAAGTCGAGATTTGCTAAGGAATGTCTAATAGGAGTTCTGAACTAGGAAGAATGAAACTATAATTTATTACCAGGCCATATATATGTATATTACTAACGGCGACTATATTGTGAAAGTCAACAGAAGTGTATAATGAAAATATATGAACTAGCCATTAGTTGTTATAATCAGTATGTTAAGTAAACTAGTGAAACTGTTATGATTAAGTAACAAATCTTCAATATCTATACGAGCTAATCTCGAAAACTACCAATGCAATTCGAATAATTATATTTATATTAGATATAATAATTATATTAGATAAATAGTTAATAGATACTGTAAAGTTTCATCCAAATCCGTCCAGTAGTTTTTTCGTAAAAGAGTAAACAAAAAACAAAACGTAAAATTTCGTAAAAAAAAGAGTCACAAACATACATACATCCATACATCCATCCTCACAAACGCATTTATAATATTAGTAGGATATCACTACATAGTATAAAACAAAGTCGCTACTTTTGTCTGTTTGTTTGTCTGTATGCTTAAATCTTTAAAATTACGCAACGGATTTTGATGCGGTTTTTTGTAATAGGTAGAGTGATTCAAGAGGAAGGTTTATATGTATAAAAATTCCCGAAATTCCCACGGGAACGGGAACAACGCGGGTAAAACCGCGGGGCGCTGCTAGTTGTTAATAAATGAAATAAAAATATTAACAGGAATGGAGCACGTAAATTGTTTCTCATCTTCGAAGCTCGGTAATTATCACTGGTTATAAAATATTGATGTAAAATATAATCGTTATAAAATCATTTATTTTCACACAATAAATCTTAATATTCCCACATTAACATATTGTTTTAAAAAGACGTCAAAAACTGAAATAAAAAAACCAAACATTATATCTACTATATAAAAATAAGTCGGGTTTTCCTCCCTGACGCTATAACTCCAGAACGCACGAACCGATTTCCACGGTTTTGCATTCGTTGGAAAGGTCTCGGGCTCCGTGAGGTTTATAGGGAATAAAAATCTCAAAATTCCCACGGGAACGGGGGCGCTGCGGGTGAAACCGCGGGGCACAGGTAGTGTTTTAATACAAGTCTTTAACATAATGTTAAATATTAAAGACTAGCAGCGCCCCGCGGTTTTACCCGCGTTGTGCCCGTTCCCGTGGGAATTTCGGGATTTTTTTTACATAAAAACCTTCCTCTTGAATCACTCTACCTATTACAAAAAACATCAAAATCCGTTGCGTAATTTTAAAGATTTAAGCATACAGACAGACAAACAGTGACAGACACGAAAAAGAGACGACTTTATTTTATACTATGTAGTGATAGTGATTCCCTTGTTTTGAACCCCGTTAAACCAATTTACGTTGAACCAAATGTGGCGTAGGATAGGTAGTTACAGCAGGAGTCGACAGGTCTTTACTTGTTTAACGACTAGCTTGTTTAACGTAGTAAAATCTGCCTTTAGTCAATCTTAATATAGTTGTGGTAGAATTCTTTCATCTTCCAGACAAAAGTTTGTGCCAGACGAAAAACTCTCTTGGATGTTTTGTGTCTGGTGCGTGCTTTTCATATGTTTTCATGAGATAAACATCTCTTGTCTATGGAGCATAATACTGTCTAAGTCTTGCCCATTGTGTACGGGCTTTAGTGAGTGACTGATCTGAATACTATACTTTTTCTTCTTCATCGAGTGGATGGTCAACCTGACCAATCCTGGTGTCAGAGTACTACTATACTGAAACTACTGATACTGATTACGTTGAGGACAAAGATGTCTGGCGTCTAATTCCTGCACCTGAAACACAATCTGGCTGTCATAACCTATACTTAAAAGAATTTTATAAGCCTTATAAAAAAAAAAACCAGCAAATCTTCTTGCCCATTCTTCTCTGCTGATGATCGTCCGAATGGCCGGTTCAAAAGAACCTCTTTAGGCCAAAACTAAATAAAAAACAATTTAAAAAAATACATTGGAAATCGTTTATCGAAATCCATATTACCTATATAGCGTGAGTTACAAGCAAATTTTATTTAGGTAAAGCTCCTTAAATTTAGCTCCTCTGTTCCGCAGATCAGCATGAGAAATACAATCTTTTTTTTTTATAAAAATAATCTAACCATCCCTATATGAAATAATCGTTGGGGACTAAGCAGTCATCTTCATCATTCCTTATCAAATGTAAACCTATTTAAACTATGTTTTGAAATCACACGCATGATTTATAATAAGAAAGAGGTATGTTAGGTTCGGTACTCTTCTATACAGTTGGCGATATTCCTATCTGAAAAATGACACTCAATTATTATATATCGAATAGGTATATATAATAAGTCTATATAATAAGTATATAATAAGTCCGGAGGCTGCTGATCGACTTATTATATATAGTCCACCTATGTAAAGACAATATCAAAGGTATTTTCCTAGTGAAAATCTCTGATGTCTTGACTTGATCAACGAATTATTATATATGAAAATTTAGGGCTGATCAAGTTAAGACATCAGAGATTTTCACTAGGAAAATACCTTTGATATTGTCTTTACATAGGTGGACTAGATGGATATTTCAAGCCGTATATAATACAAAACTAGGATCTAGGTATTCCTACTTATAAGTGTACTCCAGTAATTGATGAATGGAATTTACCTCAGACCTCAGACAATGAAGTTGAGATACAGATTACACAATAACTTAATAAACGTTCTGCAAGGCGACTATTGTTCATTTCGTCCTGCCGGCTACGTCACAATACTTAGTTAACACCTAAGAGAATGCAGTATAAATGCTGTCTTTGATAGCAGGTTTAGTCACAGCCCAGCGAAGGGTCGATCTGAGCTAACCGCCACTTCAACATAGTTATTATCACTGGTAAGTTTTTTAAATAATGTCTAGTGTTAATCATAACTTTCTGGTAGTATAATAATATTGGAAGACGTTAAACATTTTCATAGTTTTGTTTTATACATAAATGTCTATGGTTTTATAACACCCTTTTAAGACAGGAAGTTAAAAATGGCTGCTTTTACGTATTTTAAAGAGAGATAGTTTTCCTCCGGGCAGTAGTTTTGACTCGAATACCATAAATCATGGACACAGCAGCGTAAGAATAAAATATGTTAAATTTTCTATAACGTTAGTACTTTTACTATACACTTTTAGATATCTATTTGTTAAATATTAGTTAGTTCAAGTTAAATTAAAGCTTCATAGTTTGTTGTTCAAATATAGTTTTGGTGACAATAAATTCGGTGAAACTTGGGGTATGTGTGTGTGGTGGTAGCTGCTTAAGTCCTTATAGCAAGGATGGAGTTTCATATGGTGATTGGTGAAATCAAACTTTAAGTGCCTTTCGATACTTTTTTTGACAAGCCCGTTGGCAGAGTGGCAGTGAGAGCGCTTACTGTGTCGGTGGTTGCGGGTTCGATTCCCGCCCGGAGTTAACAATATGTGCAGACATAGTTGTTGGCGACGACGTCTGGGTGTCAATTATATATTCTTATAAAGTATTTGTGTATGTATATGTAGTAGTATCACTTAATTAGATTCCATAACACAAGCTTAGAGCTTACTTTGGGTCTAATAAATCGTGTGTGAATTTGTCCAGGTATATTTATTATTATTATATTTAGTAGTGCTCAATCTAGTGGCCACCCATCTAAATAATATATGTGTTCAACGTTGCTTAACTATCATGATTTCGTTACAAACCTGTTTGGCTTGCTAAACACAATCACGAGAAAGTCTAGAATTTGGTAATTTTTTTTCCAAAAACACATCAAACAAAAATTAAGTATCCAAAATATTCGGTTTTGAATCTATTTTGACTTTTCCAAGTAATATAGTGTAATATCCAAGTGATAAAAAGATATAACCGGCGTTTATTTTGAGTTTAAGCTTTATCTCTAGCTCACGATAATGGTTGAATTACTTGACAGAACCATTAACTATATTATCTTATATATTAAATTCTCGTGTCACAGTGTTCGTTCGCGTACACCTCCGAAACGGCTCGACCGATTCTCATGAAATTTTGTGAGCATATTGAGTAGGTCTGAGAATCGGCCAACGTCTATTTTTCATCCCGAAATTCCCGCGGGAACGGGTACAACGCGGGTGAAACCGCGGGGCGCAGCTAGTTAACTATATAAACTAGACAGATGTCACCATTTACTTATCATTTTTTGTTACGTGATTACTTTCCATTGGAAATATTGTAAAAAATACCTCAAGGAAATAATTTCAATTACCATTGTCAACAAGCGCCTGCTTTCGTGTGAATCAACACACATTAAAAAATACAAAAAATCTTATCACACCGTATGCCTGAACAATAGATAATAAACAATTAAAATACCGAGACTTGTTCATGGTCAACCTTTAAATTGCATACATCAGCTGCCTGAATAATTATTTTGTTTGTATCCAGTAAAGGTTTACACGGTCTTAAATCAAAAGCTATAGGTTTTTAATAGCTTCTAGAAGTTTATGTATTACAATTAAAATACGACCTAACCTTTACGTCAAGCGTAAAACAAGTAGTCTTTTATTATACCCATATAATGTTTTAGCATACCTTTTAGTATTAGGTCTTCCATAAAACAGTAGACAGTTTCTCTAGGACTAAAGAAATCTTTTTTATAAATCTAACCATGAAATTGGGATTCAAGTAGATAGATTGATTAGCTGTTCACTGTTTTTTTTTTTTTTTATTACCTCACACTGAGTGAAAATATTGATGAGGCTAGGGAACATTATACATATACTCGAATATAGGTACCTAGCCTCGCTTATTATTAAAAACTTAAAAATTAATATCTATCATCTATTCCAGATTCAGAATGAAGACAATCATACTTCTTTCTCTCGCCTGCATCGTCGCTATCCAAGCGGCAACTTACACCGACAAATGGGACAACATCAACGTCGATGAAATCCTGGAGTCGCAGCGTCTGTTGAAGGGCTACGTTGACTGTCTTCTGGACAGAGGACGATGCACTCCCGACGGCAAAGCTCTGAAGGAAACTCTACCTGATGCCTTGGAACACGAGTGCTCCAAATGTACTAAGAAACAAAAGACCAGCTCCGACAAAGTCATCAAGTTCTTGGTCAACAAGCGTCCTGACCTCTGGAAGGAGCTCTCTGTCAAGTATGACCCCAACAACATCTACCAAGAGAGATACAAGGACCAGATCAACGCTGCGAAGGAAAATCAGTAATTGTTAAACGTTTTTATTGGTGTATTAATTTGTTTGCCAAAGTTGTGATTGGTTTATATTTATGTCTTTTATGAAAATAAATATCTAAATTTAATGAAGCGTCTGATTTCACTGGAAGATAACTTTACTTAGCCCTTTAATTAATGTACTCTATATTTGTCAATGTACTAAACTATAATTATAATTATATTATATTATAATCATCTACTAGCAACTCTATCTTAACTACTTCTTCTTCTAATATATCAAATTCTCGTGTCACGGGATGCGTAATTGAACTCCTCTGAAACGGCTCGACCGATTCTCATGAAATTTTGTGTACATCTCGGGTAGGCCTGAGAATCGGACAACGTCTATTTTTCATCCCGAAATTCCCGCGGGAACGGGTACCGTGGTTGAACTCCTCTGAAACGGCTCGACCGATTCTCATTAAATTTTGTGTGCATATCGAGTAGGTCTGAGAATCGGACAACATCTATTTTTCAACCTGAAATTCCCGCGGGAACGGGTACAACGCGGGTAAAACCGCGGGGCGCAGCTAGTATTATATAGATTGCTCTCTTCCACTTTATTGGTAAACTAGCAGCGCCCTACGATGTTACCCATTTTGTGCCCGTTCCCATGGGAATTTCGGGATGAAAAATATTATATAACCTTCCCGTTGAATGTGACTATCCATTACAAAAAGATTTATTCAAATTGGATTGGTAGTCTCTGACATTAGCCTTTACAAACCAACAAATTTACAAACTTTAGCTCTTTATAATATTGGTGTAGATTAGTATCTATAGATATAACTACATATAAATCTAACATCACATATCACAGGTTCTACAACACTATTTTAATCTAACAACTTCTCGAAAATTCTTCCCAACGCCCATTTATCTCAGTCACTGCCTTCAATAAACCTGTTAAAGCTATCCCTATACTTCCTGTCCTGGTCGTATTTGTCCACGAGCTGTTCCCAGGCCGCGGGGTGCCGCTCCATGACCTTCCCGATGACTTGTCGGATCAACTGCTTCTGTTTGGGCGAACATTTACCGCAAGTCGTTTGCAACGCCTCAGGGATTACCTCTGAAAAAAACAATGACATTAGGTACTATAAGAATCTGATAACACTACTGTCACATACCTAAACAAAAGGTTATGGAAACGGAATTTTTGGGCTTAATTTCTGGACTCTACCATTACTGCAAAATAGCCTATTGGGACGTGATGGACTCATGGATTTTACTACCATTCCTTCCTTTCAGCATCAGTCACTAGCTCACTCACTTCTGAGAAGAAAAAAAAAAGTAACGTTCATTAAACTTTTCGTACATACTTCTAAAATCTTTAGCTTCAGGCGTGCAAGGTCCAATTTCCAAAAAACAGTTCGTATATCCTATCAGAATCCTGTCGTTTTCCAAAAGAGGTTGGACATCAAATTCATCATATTTGGAACTGTAAAAATCAGCTGCGACACTCACTATTAAGTATGCCACGACCACACAGAAAAACATTTTGTAAATAAAACAATAAAAACTAGAATTTTGGTGGTAATGTTCCAATAGACTTTTGGTTTGGACAAAGGCTAAACTCGTGAAATTCGCGTAGCAAAGCTACAATCACTACGGAAATTCGATTTTTGAACTTCGAACTTTCAGATCTGGTCCTTGATTGGTTCGTGTCAAGACTGACACCTATCTGAAAAAGGTTCTTTATAAAGAAGGATTTGTCATGGTATATAAACGCATGATATCAGACAATTACAATGTTAGTGCCATGTGTGCAAATCTAATGGGCATGCAATTAGATAAAACTATATGTAATTTATCTCCACTATATGCTTAGTTTATTGTGATGTAGTAGGACTAATACGATGTGTGGTGAAGCGTTTATAATAAATGCCGACAATGAGTAGCCAGTTTGATTGGCTATTTCCATGACCTAACGACATACCTACTCATAAATACCTACTCATAAATGTAATTTTTTTAATATATTATTATAGTGATAATACCTTATCTATGGTATAAGACGTCATATAAATCTATGATATATAGTGAACTAGCTGTCCATTTCTTTTATTTAGCAAGCCAAGTTGTCTTACATGCATGTTAAATGAAGAAATTGAGTTAAATAAACGCCTGTTATAAAAACTTGAGCAACAAACATAATGCACCTCGTGGTCGACTAACTGGCAGGCGTTATTTTAATTTAAGTCAAAAAATGTCAACAGTCGCATATTTCATTGTTTATTATATTTTGTAGCAGGCGAGGAGTTTTATATTACTTCTTTATAGTGACGCGCGGTGCCCAAACAAAATTATCATTTACCTCATTTCTCTAATGGTTGAAACCATTGAAACCTATTGTAATATAGATTTTGATTTTGGATATTAACCTAGAGAAATGCAAGCTGTAAGTTTGTATAAACGACATCTGTGACCGCATAACTGACAATAAACATATAACGTTTTAATTATAAGTCGTGGGAATAACACCAAATACGTGTTCAGCAAAATAGTAATACAATGATTATGTTATTGTTTTGTCTGATTCGGTCGACGATCGACCTATTAACCTGACCAGAGATTACAAACATTTTAGCACTTTGTTTTTCAAAAAAATGTTATTTTGAATAACGATTTCTCTTTTGAAAACCACATACTATTCGTTTTAATTTAAAGATAAACTTTTCTGGTTATTTTCTAGAGAAAACTCTATTTCAGTTACCGAAATAAATACCGTTTCTTAATCTTGCCTGGAGCAACAGCAATTAACACGCAAAGTTAGTGAAAGTTACCAGAATATAACAAAACAAACATCTATCACAACTTCACAAGTATCGTTATCCGTAAGAATGAAGATCTCAATAAAAAGTTGTTCACATCTGGCGCGGATGATTCGCGACGCTCGACTCCCGTCCATGCGTGTTGCTTGACAACAGAATGTACACAGTGAGATTGCGCGCGCGTTGACCGTTGCACGAACATTTAAAAAAAGAAACAATTTAAAAATAGATTGCAATTACTCATGCCGAGTCTATTTATGACAGTATAGTTGGAATAATACGAGTACTTCTGTGCCATATTTGAAAAAAAAAACAAATATAGAAAACCGCGGGAAACGAAAAATAATTGACAGTTTCTGTTTTTGATAAAATTACACGAGTTTAAATTAATTAGCGACTAATTATCGCATAAATATCATTGTTAAGACGATTGAAGTGAGAAAATGCTTGTTTATTTGAAACTGTGATCAAAGACAATGAAGTGCTTACAGATAATACTGTTGATATTTTTGCCCGCCTTCCGGTCGGAATACACCAACTCTACTCTGAATAATGGGAGTACTTTGAGGTATGTGTGAGTGAGCTAAGATAAACAAACAGATCCTTAGTTAAACTATTAATTACAACAGATGCATAGCTGCTTAAATTCAGTCCTAAATGGTGTTTCTTAGTACAATGATTTAACATACTGTGGTACCTTGGTAATCAAAATACATCCAAATGCTATCATCAGGATATTTATTTAGAAGGACGACTAAGTTTATTTCGATGGAACTACTATAGGCAAGAGATACGTTTAACTATTCCTGTAATTCCGGTATACCTGCTCGGTGAACCGTATATCCTACATTAAAACACGACTTCTCTAAATTTTCATGCGCAACAACTACCTACCTACGTAGCTGAATCCAAAAAAACAACAATAAATAATTGTTTAAATAGATAGTTAATCATTAATTAACTATATTTGTCCGCAATATGTTATTTTTCACCCCTTTTAACATTTAAACACTAATCGAAATCACAACACATAACGAATACCTATATTACTATAAGTGTAGTTTACATTTATCGTGTTATCTGCAAAGTACAAAACTGTACAAAACAGAATCAAGCTAGCGTGAAATAACAGGTTCAATGTATGTATGTGCCTACTTGTTTTACTCGTTACTGGGATAGATAAAAGATCTTGCGATAGGATCGTACATTTAAACCACCGCACCGACTATGATCAGTAGGTTGGCGAGATCTACCTATAGGGCGAATGCAAACTATACTCACAAGTCTAAGATAAACTTTTACTATATGTACTCGAAAAAGCAATGAAAGTACACACTAGAGACGAGAGTCTTTTCACAGTTTTTAAGTCTGGCTGAGTTGACTCTGTAGAATCTCCACGCTCTACCTTAAAGCTCTACCTATTTCAACTAGGTTTATATCTAATACTGACTAAAATCCTACCTCCAATATAACTGACTAAAATTCTAATCCCAATAACAAGCAAGAATAAATTTAATGTAGAAATAAACCCTTAGGTATAAATTGAATCAAACAACATTTGGGAATACACTTTACTTGTTTCTTTTTTACATTATTTTAATTATCTTTTCGGTCTCTTTACAAAACCCATGCCGTGATTAATGTAGTCAAAATAGTTTGTTAGGTATAAACTAATAAACTACGCATAGCTTTAAACACTGCCTAACATTTATGTAATAACAATCCAAGTATGGCGAAAACCCACGACCTACTCGATTCTAAATACATGTGGGATTAACATACACAAGCAGTTTTGTCTATAAAACTCTGGTTTTGCCCTCAAATTAGGTTCGTAGTCTGTATAATGAGCTCTAATGGCATCCTTGATCCTACGCTACCTATTACAAGGAAATAATTATTGGATCCAACGATTGTTATCAGCACGATTGTTTTTTTTTATCTTCGGTCTATGGTGTAGCTAGTTATGAGATGATGGAAGAGTAGGTACATAATAACTCACAGTAGATAACTGTAATATTAACGTTCTATGGCTACTTATCTTACAAAGTAAGTAATAAATCTCACATATCAATGACTTTTTTTAATTTCATGCTGTACTCTCGTATTATTTCTTACCTAAGGTACTAAAGATTATACGCTCATTTTAAATTTTTAAGTACATAATAATATCGTAATACCCTTCTTTGTAATTTCTCTTTTCATTTTATGGTTACTATTCAGTCTACCTTTTCTATTACCTAAATAGCGCAACCTGTAACATCCTTCAAAAATGGAAGACCGTCTACCTGCAAGTTATTTCTCTACTTCCAGATCACCATGTACAGACCAGAACCACTTATTCCTCGCTCCAGGAGTACTCACAGCAGGTAGTCTGAACAGGGCATGTGTGTCCCGGTTCTACCCTGAAGGAACTGTGCTGATGCTGCTCACCTTACACACAAAGGACCATAAGACTGTTACAGCTTCGAGAGAGCTGGCTCCAGGTTAGTTTGGGAATAGGTAATGTGGCTAAGAAGATAGATAATCTATTGAAGGTCTTCTTCAAACTTAAGAGATAGGTTATTGTCACGGGAGAAGCGAATTTTAATACTAGTATAATATGAAAAAAACGAAATACTGAAACTTTTTACAATATATCTTACACTAGCCGCGCCCCGCGGTGTTACCCGCGTAGTGCCCGTTTCCGCGGGAATTTCGGGATTAAATGTAGCCCATGTGTTATTCTGATATATATACTTTCTACAGATAGTAGTCGTTACATGAGCCATGTCAGAGGCCTTTGGCGGCTCAATAACTCTGACACCAGGATTGCTCAGGTTGACCATCCCCTCGATGAAGAAGAAGAATTCTGATATATAACCTATATTACTGTAAAGTTTCATCCAAATCCAGTAGTTTTTACGTGAAAGAGTAACATCCATACTTACATCCATCCTCACAAATTTTCCCATTTATAATATTAGAAGGAAAAAGAATATTATAAAACAATGACTCAAAAGATGGCTCTCTGTATGTAATTGATTTTCTCAAAAGAGATTTTCATGCGGTTTTCACTAACATACAAAGTGATACCAGAGGAAGGGTTTTGTGACTTCTTTTCATGCCAAATCCAAAACGTTAACATTAATAAAAAAATATATTAATCATCCTGCCATTTAAATTGCAAATCGTTTCAGGTGACGGAGGATGTATTGACATCTCGGTGCCACAACTACCAAATACAAAAGCAGAATTGATTGTCAACATGATGTAAGTAACAAAAGACAGAGTTGTTTCTCGATCAATAATATTTAAAATGTTTTGTATACATTTCAGTTCATATTTGGGTTAGATTGTAACTAATACTGATGTTCTTGGAAAATTCTTAGTACTGTTTACGAACAGATTTTACAACATGCAACACAAGACATAACTATATTGAAAGATAAAGGTAAATGCAATAGTTTGTACTAAAACATTAGAAAACCTCAACCTCAATATTTCATCCCGCAGGTACAAAGAAATGCAATGTAACTGGGAAAGACGAATGACGTTAAGAATAGCAAGTGGAAGAGTGGTCATAGTGCAAACGGAGAAGCCACAATACAGACCAGGGGAGACATTGAGAGCCAGGGTGTTTGCGATCAAGGCGGATTTGACGCCCGCGCATAGCTTGGTAAGTTGTGGAAATTAGTACCTATTTTCTTCATAACTTTAGGGTCCTAATTCAACGTTTCTATCCCGAACCACGATCAACTTAACTTCGTTTTTTCGTGGAACATTTTTGAAGTTATAATCTCAGTTTAGCTAGTGAACTAGTATGAAGTTGGGGTTAAATTATCCGACTATACGGAGTACAGTAAATTAATGTTTTTTCTTTAAAATGTCCGAGACCAAGGTTAAAAGGTGTCATGCATGATAAAATAATAGTACATTACAATAGCTCTATTCATATCACTTATTAACCATGTCTTTACTAAAGAAGGATGCGTCCTCGGGACATCTTAGTCGAGAGAATTATAGGTGCTAGACAAGCATATAATGTATAATAATATACCCGGATAAATTCACACACGGTTAATGAGACCCAAAGTCAGCTCTAAGCTTGTGTTATGAAATTTTACTCACTGATACTACTACATATTCATACACAAATACTTTATAAGAATATATAACTGACGCCCAGACGTCGTCGCCAACATCTTCACATATTGTTGACTCTGGGCGGGAATCGAACCCGCAACCCCTGATAAAGTAAGCGCTGTCACTGTCACTGTGCCAACGGGACTGTCTTGTCATATATCATCAAAGCAGGCAGGAAATGTCTAAAATAGCATTAAATTGTAGTGTTTATATGATTATAAACACTACAATTTAATGCAATTTAACATCTAGTTGCTTGATAGCAACTAGATGAAATAGGAGTAAAAAGGAGTGAATTATGGGTATCGACTTAATTTTTAACAGCTTTGCAACTTTGATAACTTAATTAAATATCTAAATATCATTTAAATTGTATTTTAAGTATAGTATTTCTAACTTAAAAAGCCTAAAGATCAATAAAGTCGCGTTCATACATTGGGATACGCCGCGAATGTCTCACCAACCCTATTACATTTATTGTTACAAAATATAGCTTACACACGAGTATTATTATATAGACTTTATACTATAATATATTATTATATTTCATGCCAATTGTTAGCCTCACCTAAACCATGTCATTCATCAATCTAATTTCTATGGATATTATCATAATGAATGTAAACACTGCTTTGTTCCTTATATCATATTATTATTAAGTAATTATAAAGAATTTCCAAAGTAAAATTAGCGAAATATTAGCATTCCAACTATGTATGTATTTTATATCAATATATCCATGTAATTTTTATCGATGAATATAGGAGAAATTTATTTCTCGTAATCTTGTAGGGAATTAGTCGGGGTGTCGAAATTAATCGATGTTTTGTAGAACGATGACTCTATCACCTATAGATATAAACACCATTGGACTTGGTTTCGACTATTGTGCCGTTCTCCATATTCAATACTTGCTACTTTTTGCTATCAAGATGGTTTACATTTAGCTGTATGGGTGTACCTACTAAGCTTTTCAATACAAAGAGTTGGCTTAACGGGTTCCAAAACAAGCATTGAAATTAACAAAGAACCATAAAATTCTTGAAGTTACGGTAATTTATCCGGCGCCAATACATATTAATCACTTCTACACCTTCACCAAACTGTGGGCAATTATCCTCGTAATTAAATCAATAAATAACACAATTAAGTAATTAATGAACTTTCCAAGAGCTTTTGCGAATTGTTTCTCATTATATTTAATGATTGGGCGTATTGTTTACTAACTTTAAATATAGGAAGAAGGTTTTATAACACCACAGACTAATAATGATGGTACCAAACTTTTTACGTAACGCCAATTTAAATTTGGAATGATAAATGGTTTGGATAATAACTGGAATTAAACCTCGTAAAGTATTTGGCGGACGGTTTCGATAAATCTTTTTGATGTACCAATGATATACAATTAGAGTCATATAAAAACCTGTAAAAAAGGAAACTTGAATGGTTTTATTTGCCAAATTCAGTGGTACAGAAGTCGGTTAAAAATTGAACGGGGTTTTCATTTGCCTAAGCAATAATTGAGGCTTATTTTTTTATAGACTTGTATTATAATGTTTTATTATTATTATAAATGTTTGGTACATTTTAAGGACCCTAAAGCCTATAACAATCACATTGTCATATCGGGTGGTCTTATTGTTATCAACGCTTCTGTTATACAAAAGGTACATAGAAAATAGTACTGTTGTCTACTTCTATCTGACAGTTCCGTCCCGTTAAAGCCTAATGAATACCACCCAGCTCTTAATGATTCGAATCTACGTTGAACTTTGAACAATAATTGTAAGCCCTGAGTTAACAACAAAATACTTCCATACTTGACCTGCCAAAGGTACGAATTTAGGTAAAGCAGTAAAAACTTGCAAACAAGACACTTGTCAGCTTTCGCGCGTCTCAAACAAGATACTTTCATTGCAATACTTTCTTCGTGTGACCTTGATATTGAAAAGATAACACGATGATATTACGCTTAATTTAAACACTTAACATTTATTTGACCTGCATTCGTATTTAATCGTGCATATAGCAAAGTGTGAACACTATCAGATAAAATGCATGTCGCAGTCACTTTCTGACTTCACTTTCCGATTTAACAAGCGAAAATTGCTTCTTATTGGTTGAGTGCTTTAATGAGCGTAGATAACTGTTGATATAATAGTACTATAGATAGGCTACCATAGGCCGCCATAAAGCCTTTTCCCAGTATGTTAAAACACTAGGAACCTCTGACATTCCGTAGTAGGATTATATTTAGATATATCTATTCAAACTTCTTTATCGTATCGTTGCATCGATGAGAACCTATTCATAGGTGAATGAACTTATAGAGATAACGTTATTATTCCATATACAACTGTATAGAATATTAATCTGTATGCTGATTGTCAGTCAGAAAATACATGTCACAAAGAAAAAGCCCCTGCAGTAGAATTTAGAACTTTGCCCGCGGTATTACAAAGAGTATTTGAACCAGTAACCCTATATTTGAACGACCATTTTATATGTTACTAGCTGCGCTCCGCGGTTTTACCCGCGTTGTGCCCGTTCCTGTGGGAATTTAAGAACCGCTCGACCGATTTTGTGCAAACATCACATAAACCATCTACTAAATAGTCCGAACAAAACCTAAACATTTGGTTTGGATAGGTGGTCCTGTTCTTGAGTTATAAAATGACAACGAGAAGTGGCATTGATTTTATATATTTAAAGTATATTTATAGATGTCGAATCAAATATACCCAATGTTTATCATACCTTTTGACTTTTGAACTGAATTGGTAATTATAAGTAGGTTTATATAATAACGTGCTCATTAAGCGTACCACTGACACCGTTAAGGGGCAGAGTTAGCAAAATGTTTGTTGTTCGATCCCTCAACGTGGACTTCACATTGAGTTGGCTGAATCTATGTTGATATGAAAAAAAAATCTACAGGTCTTACCGGTAGGTTACAGGTAGGTAGGTAACGTGTTACAGGTGGAAACTTACTAGCTATACGTTACTGTGCATAGGTTCTTGGGTACCTTCCTATATTATTATTAGTCCTGTACTGTACGGCTAAAATTCACGCAAAGTTTTGGTCTTATCTCTTATCGATCCTTTATCTCTTCTCCTCGTAAAAATAGAGAAAGATTTGAATTAAGAGAAGACAAAAACCCTTGTCTAGGCGAGCCCTGCTAGTGTATGTCAAGTGTCGACATGCTAGGAAAGCATGTGTGTATTATACAAGTATTAGCATATTTAAGAGTAGGTTAGTAAACTTAACCAGAATCTGCAAGTAATGTGTAATAACCGTTAATTGTAAAAGTTATCTACATCGTGTAGCGGTTTCATACATCGACACAATAAGAACCGGTCCCGGTTTCCGTACACTCGTTAAATAATCAGATTCCGGCCATTTCTCTTAATAATAAATTAATTTTACGACCCACTTATTGGAAGCGTATCAAGATCACTTTTTTCGATTAGCCGAAGTCATTTCGGGCCACCTTGTGTTATGATTACATTGATTACCCATTAGTATGAATAAAATTTATATGAAGCATACCTTCACCTACTTTTCGGGATTACAAACGTTGTTTTACAGTTTTACAATACTTATTTAACTTCTGATATTTGCTAGATGCCTTAACTGTAATCCCGTAAACAACTTCAACTTACCTATATTTAGTGTAAACATCATGAATATACTTAGATTATCTGATCTGTTTCTATGTACTCGTATAATCAGCTTCTATAAAAACATTTAAACCCTTCTTCTAGATTGAAGAGATCTGGATAGAAGGTCCTCCAGGCGCGTGGGAAGGGACTCGAGTGGCCGAGTGGCTTAAAGTCCGAGGCAAGATGGGGTTAGCTCAGATACAGCACGAGATCGACGAGCAGGCTCCGCCGGGACAATGGACGGTGAGAGCCAGGCTTGGAGATGGAAGTCAGGTAAGGCAGAATTTCTCGATATGTGGTGATATAACTATAGTAAGTTTTGGTAACTTAAATCTAAGGCGTCGCGCGTTGGTGACCTTTAAAAAGAAACAAAGGCAAGTTGAATAGAAAAAGTATTAATTGGACTTAAATGTATAATCTAATATTCAATATAAGTCTACTAGGAAAGGAGCAGTTTTGTTTCTTAGTATCACTTTCTTGGGAAACCCCTAAATATTTTGAATAGACGGCTCAAACTTTAAAGACACAAAATAGACACGTAAATTGTTTCAGGGGTCAGCATCATTTTTGGTAGGAAACTATGAACTGCCACCATTCCAATTGACAGTAAGACATGCGAAGAAAGTGTTCCGAACTGCGGACAGGCTGGTGTGGACCGTTTGTGTGAGGTATGTGCCATTACGTATATTTTATGAAATGATAACTCTGATTAGAATTTTTGACTCTTTAAACTACAATGCGTTAACCTTCCTAAAATTTAAAGTGAGTGTATCTAACTTGTAACGTTGTTCTCTTAAAAACATTTAACTGGATTCAAACTTAATTCTCCTTTTGCCTGCTTGAGAGGTAAATTCCAGTTCCGTCTCTTCATCTATGCCTAAACATCAAGGCTCTATAGATTTTTTTTTAATCCGATCATCGAACACACGATGCACGATGTGACACTATGCACGATGTGAGGCTATGTACGTATGATTGTAGATATCCATGGGGCGAAGGCGCAGCAGGTATGCTGGTGGTCCGGCTGCGCGGCGCGGGCGGCGGCGCGGGCGCGGGCGCGGGCGGCGGCGCGGGCGGCGTGCGCACGGCGCTGCGGTTGCGGCGGCCGCGCGCGTGCCACACGCACGCGGTCGCGGCCTCGCGCCTGCCGCTCACCGACCAGAACGCGCCGGACGTGGTTGTTGCTGACTTTTCGTTCCAGGTAAGAACTCTTAGGACTCTGAACTATTCCGAACACATGTTCGTACCCCCGTTCCCGGGATATACGAGTGAGTTATAGTGAGGTATAGTGGGGAGTGGTACCAAACAAACCCGTAGCCCCTAGCCTAGCATTTTTCAAATTTGCTGGAACCCCTTAATAAATCATAAAGCTTCAATTGATCAATTGACTAGATATCTATCTAGATTGTATGCTTGTATCTTTCTAGTTAGATAAATTGACCAGTTGGACGGTATTCTAAAGTAGATTTTATGTTTCCAGGAAGAAGGAACGCGAGTTTGGCAGAACACGACAGTCGTTTCCGAAATCATCGATAAACCATTGTTCCTTCAATTCGTCACTAACCCCAAGACTGTTATATCACCAAGTTTACCCTATAAATTGAAGGTAAAACATGAGATTCTTATTACTTCTAGCTTAATATAACTTGGATCAAGCTGATAACTAATAAATTGGATCAAGTAGTGAATTTAACTTAACATTCGTGCTAACAACACTCACTGCGGAATACTCACTTCACTGGTAACTGTATGTAAATGGAATAAGGACTGTTATATTTCAAAGTCATCTGAGTTTTTGGCTTCAGTTAGATCACTTATATAATGATGCCACACAAGCAATAAGTCATCATTCTTAAATTAAATCTTTAGGTAAAAGCATACCGCTGGGATGACAAGCCGGTGCCCAAACAAACGGTCCGAGTCTGCCGAACTACCAGCGTCGTCGGGGGAACCAACGTGCAGACTTGTATGGTAGACGTCACGGACGTCGACGGCATCGCCAGGGTCATGTTCGAGGCAGAGGCTAATGCTAGCCCTTTGTACAGGTTCGAGGTGAGCAACTGCTTTGATCGATTTCAAAAAGGAAATATTAAATAAGATTCTTACCTGTACCAAGTTTTAATCTGTACCAGGATCCCAAGCTGAAATCTCTACATTTGTTAGAAATCTTTACATTTGTACCAACGCTAGACATTTACCATCTTCCGTAATCTTTCCGTTTACCTACAAATCTACGTTTTCCTACCAATCAACGGTATTTATTTTAGTACTTGGTAATACAGCAAAAACTATCAAACGCATAAGATAAAAAACATTCTCAATAGATAGCATATAACTATTCTATTGTCTTCTATATATTTTTAGCAATAATGTTCAAAGTATCTTTCTGTTCCATCTAGGCTTCTTTACAAAACGACAGCTCAGTATTCGCCCCGCACCTGATGCTGGCCACTCGTCAAACGCACACTCAAGCCGCTCTAGGACCAATGAGAGCCGACACTAAAGGAATAAGGACATTTGTACCACTTTACTTGAGTCTGAATAACGCTTCTGCACCAGTTACTGTACACTTTGTTGTGAGTATTGAAATAATGTTTGTTATAAGAATATCCATCGTATCCAATAACATAGCCTATTAGGACAAGGAAATCTATACATGGTATAAAATAAAGTTTCCTGCCGTGTCTGTTGGTATATTCGTGCTAATCTCAAAAACTACTGAACGTATTTGTATGCCGCTTTCACCAACAAAGCGAACGAGAAGGGAATTCCAGAAAATGAAAGGAATGTGAAAATTCTCCTGGAATCTGTATTAACCCAAAACCAGAGCGATCGTTTGGTTACTAGTACTCTCTTGCTACTTTCCAAGGACTATTTTTATTAACCATCCAAAACCTTTTTTTTAAGGTTATAACTAGAGGAGGCATAATCTACCGTTGGGGTGCAACAACACAATGTCCCATAGACAATTCATCACCATACATACAAATAGCAACTAGAAAAGGCAAATGTGACTCATTACCTCAATTTGCTGACAAAATTACTGAAAAACCTTTGCAACAAAATAATGTTTTTGACAAAAGTAATAAAGCTAATACTGGTAAAAGCGCTTACTTTACAAGGACTAGTGATGTTTATACCACTGAACGGAATAGTATTCGTCGTACAGCCAGAGGGGTGCACAGCTACAGTAACAATACTAAACTGATAGGTATATTTGATAAAACTAATGAGGACGAAATGAACAATATTCCCTATGACACCAATGTGTCTGATGCTTTACTCGATAGGCATCTGTTACGAGTGATGTTGCCTATAAAAGTGACGCAACAAATGTGCCCTGATAGTCATTTGATAGTGTACTTCTATCATAATGGAGAATTCATCAGTGCCAGCAAACATTTCGAAATGGATGACTGTTTTGTTAATAAGGTAAGCTCTATAATTTAATGTATAGTATGTAATCTATTTTAGTGTTTATATATGACAAACCGCCCGTACTCAGAGATGTGAAATGCTTCCCTAGTAGACACATTTTTTAGTTGTGTTTTTTTATTGACTTGTGATGTATAAAAAATTACATTAAATAGTTGTCGATTTAATGAATGTTTCTGAATGCGACATAGAGCCACAATCAGTATTGAATAAATGTGTTTCGAAAAAAACATCTGATTGTCCTTAAAAATGCTAATTATATAAGGAAACTGTCATTTTGGCAAATTTTTTCCAATGAAGGATGAAGAGCAAATATTTGTAGGTATTTAAAGTCTTAATCGTCAGCGTTGTCCAAAAATTTTATTTAGATAATGAAACTGACCCTTTACTTATTTGTTTGGAAATGTTTTAATTATAAAAGCCTGATAAGGTAATAAAAACATCTCTATGTAAAGAAATAATTGGTGAGCACTCCAGACGGTATTTATATGAAAGCATAACCTTGTGTGAGTAGGCGGAGGCGGCGTTCGTGTCGCGGCAGGTGGCGCCGGGCGGCGCCGCGGTGCTGCGCGTGCGCACGGCGGGCGCGGCGCTGTGCGCGCTGGCGGCGCGGGACGCGGCGGGCGGCGCGGCGGGCGGGGCGGGCGGCGCGGGCGGGGCGGGCGGGGCGGGCGGCGCGCGGCCGGGGCTGGGCGGCGCGCTCGTGGCGGGCCTGCGCCGCCTCATGCAGGCGCACCGCAACCTCACGGAGTACGACGCCGCCGGGGACTGCTTCTACTGTGAGTGCCGTGGAAACGGAACGAACATCACACGCAGCTTGCGTGTAGCTACCTGCTACTATTCTTTTTTTGATGGAAGTGCATCTCACTCATACTCAATGTTCCATAAAGGACGTATGCAGCTGGCAAACCGTTCACGTAGGATCCGTGAGTGGGCTCGTGGGAGCTACACATTTGCCAGGTCTGAATGCATTTGAAAATGTTACAAGGAGTGCTTGGTTGGTTTCTGAAGATGAGATAAATATCTGCCATCAATAGCACCTACTATTTGTCATGCCTTCAAATATTTGAAGATGACCAAGTGATTTGTAAGGAATTGGCTGATAAGGAACTTTAATAATATTAGTACAATTTACTTTATTTGAGACAGCGATTGATTTTGATTACAATAAATTATTCTCGTACCCCAGCTGCTGATAGCCTGGACCTTCCTAAAGACAGTCTCCAGTTGACCGCCACGTGGCTCGCGTCAGCGGGCGTGCGGACTATCGGCGAGCTGCCCAAGAACAGGCGCTGCGACCGACCGGCTGCACTAGTTGATGACAGAACTGTGCCGAGGAAAGATTTCTCGGAGGTAAGGCACATTGGATTTTTGTTTTGAGTTCTGAGGTCCAACTAATCCCCAAAATAAATTGCTGTAATTTTGGTCTCCACTGATTTGGTAGCATAACTCTTATGGAAAAGTGGTAATAGAATATCATCTCAATAAAACTAGGCTTTTTGCTGAAGTATATAAGTAATAAAATTAGAATGCAAAGATAATATGCACAGGGTACTGCGGCACTGGCACGAGACCTGCTCATAGAAGGGCTCTTTCAAATTAAGCGTTTTCAAAGAACATTTTACTACCTCCAAATTACTTGACTACGTATTTAAGTATGACACAGTTTATCCAGTACCCATTTCCACATCCTCTTCCAGACCTGGCTGTGGAAGCTGGCAGCAGTGGGCGCTAACGGCGTGTCGGAGACGTTCGCCACCGCGCCCGACTCCATCACGCGGTACGAGGCCGTCGCCGTGTGTCTCTCCAGGACTGGGGTGGCTGTGTCGCCGCCTGCTTATTTGCAGGTGATTGTTGCAGGAGTTGATTTATAGCACTTCAGCAAAGGAGTTAGAACTTCTTACAGAGGCAGAACCAGATGGATCTAAGATCTAATACTGCTCCATCTCATCTCTCTCCCCGATTAACTATGTACATTTGTTCCTAGACAATATCTTATTCGCTCCAGCTCTATATTTATCTCCTTTACAATAATGTCATCATATTATATTCTCCTTTCCAAACAAATATAATTATATCCTTTATCTACACTAATGTTGTAACATTCTACTTATGATTCCAATACTTGACTTATAATTACTACTGTTATAGCACAGACAACTAAAACACTCAATTTAAGCAATTGCACATGATGTTATAATATCATTATAATATAACATTATAACATCATTATAACGCGACCAATTAACCTGGCGAGCCTTATGTCAAAATCCTCATACTAGTTGCATAAAATTTTGATATTAGGCTGGCTTTTGAAAACAGTTGGGTTATACGTGAAAACTTCGTCGAAACTACATACACAAAACTCTTTGGTAAGATCTCGCTCGCTCCTGATTGGCCCTACGCGCAGCTGCGCTCTCATTGGTTAGATTTTAATGGCGGCAAGTTCACTGTGACAATACACGTACCTACGCGTGAATTTAATGTTTCGCAATGTGTTTTGTTTTTAAAATTTTGTTTGATTAATTGCATTAAATAGTGAAGATAAAGTAGTGTATGCAACTGCATATAACACGGGTATTAAAACACTCGTTACTATTATGAAACGCGCTGCGCTCGTTTCATAAACTCACACTCGTGTTTTAATACCCTTCTTTATATGACGTTGCATAAACTACTATTATCGCACCTAAAAGCTAAAAGAAATAATTATATTTACATACGTTATGATACGTTCAAAAGAGCCTCTTTGGGGTCAAAAAAAAAAAGTACAACAATATTTGGCCTTTACTACTTCTAGATTGTTTTGATTGCAGGTTTTCCGCGAATTCTTCATCCACGCTGACAGTCCCAAGCTTCTTCGTCGCGGAGACGTCGCCATCATCAAATACAGGCTTTTCAATTATCTTTACGAACCGATAAGTGTAAGTATTAAGGAACTTTTGAAATATGTTGACTTAAGTACTTCATATTTCTTCAACAATATAGTCTTTTAAAATCTAATTTCCATACTGTTCGAAGGAGGAGAAAGGTTTTCAATGCTTTCTGGTTTTGATGATTTGAATGAACTGGTTTTAGTAATTCTTGGCTTGTATTGGCTCAACATTTACCGTCTTATTAATAAACGCTCTGTAACTAAATAAAACACTGTAATGTCTGGTATTAATACGCGTTTATTAATATGGTTCATTATGACGTTTAAATTACAAAGAAAAAGTAACTAAATTCAATCTGCGATGCCAGCTTTTATATGCAGATTCGTTATAACTACCTGCCGTTATTTTCCAGTGTTGATTGTTAATGGTTCTCTATAAACCCTGCATTCTGTATTATATTCCAGGTACAAATCCAAATAATGACCAGTTCAAATCTAAAAGGCCCTACTGCTGTAGTGGAATCTGTATGTGTGGAGGCGAGGGGCGCTGCGGCGAGAAGAGTCAGTGTGACTGCGACGGGGCTGGGCGCCGGCAGCGTCAGCATCCGGGCCAAGGATGTCGCGGACGGGGGCTGCGGGGGCGCCGCGCTGCGGGGCGTCAGGTGAGAGGGGGGCGGGGGGCGGGGGCAGCATCCGGGCCAAGGATGTCGCGGACGGGGGCTGCGGGGGCGCCGCGCTGCGGGGCGTCAGGTGAGAGGGGGGCGGGGGGCGGGGGCAGCATCCGGGCCAAGGATGTCGCGGACGGGGGCTGCGGGGGCGCCGCGCTGCGGGGCGTCAGGTGAGAGGGGGGCGGGGGGCGGGGGCAGCATCCGGGCCAAGGATGTCGCGGACGGGGGCTGCGGGGGCGCCGCGCTGCGGGGCGTCAGGTGAGAGGGGGGCGGGGGGCGGGGGCAGCATCCGGGCCAAGGATGTCGAGGACGGGGGCTGCGGGGGCGCCGCGCTGCGGGGCGTCAGGTGAGAGGGGGGCGGGGGGCGGGGGCAGCATCCGGGCCAAGGATGTCGCGGACGGGGGCTGCGGGGGCGCCGCGCTGCGGGGCGTCAGGTGAGAGGGGGGCGGGGGGCGGGGGCAGCATCCGGGCCAAGGATGTCGCGGACGGGGGCTGCGGGGGCGCCGCGCTGCGGGGCGTCAGGTGAGAGGGGGGCGGGGGGCGGGGGCAGCATCCGGGCCAAGGATGTCGCGGACGGGGGCTGCGGGGGCGCCGCGCTGCGGGGCGTCAGGTGAGAGGGGGGCGGGGGGCGGGGGCAGCATCCGGGCCAAGGATGTCGCGGACGGGGGCTGCGGGGGCGCCGCGCTGCGGGGCGTCAGGTGAGAGGGGGGCGGGGGGCGGGGGCAGCATCCGGGCCAAGGATGTCGCGGACGGGGGCTGCGGGGGCGCCGCGCTGCGGGGCGTCAGGTGAGAGGGGGGCGGGGGGCGGGGGCAGCATCCGGGCCAAGGATGTCGCGGACGGGGGCTGCGGGGGCGCCGCGCTGCGGGGCGTCAGGTGAGAGGGGGGCGGGGGGCGGGGGCAGCATCTTCAGGCCAAGGAGACAAAAGTCGGTGCCGAAGAATGATCTTTTGTTTTTTGGAACGAAGTTCCTTATCGCGCGTTGCGAAAGGGGGCTAGACGGAAAAAATGGTAACGACATTTTTTAGGCCAGAGAGGGACAGACAGAGAAACATGTGCACGCCAGAGAGAGACAGACAGAGAAACATGCGCGCCGCGCATGTGTCTCTCTCTCTTATAGAAAGCAAGCTAGATATTTTCGTTTCGTCTTTCTATTTCGCATTGAACAGTGTGGTGTCGCGACGATTATTTTTGTTGATAATAAATATACTTCGTTCCATCCGGGTGTCCCTTGACACCTCTCAAGTTTTTTTTAATCTGGGGTAGCGCAAAGTTGGATTTAGGGAGACAAAAATCTGGCCTGTTGAATGGTCCTTTCGTTTGGCTAAAATGCCAAAATAAATTCGATGCCAAAATGGTATTTTTTTGGAAAGACTTTTGCCTTCGACCTTCGATTGTTTTGGGTTTCATTCTGACGAACCTTAGGACCCTCTTCTGCATAAATCTAAGTAAAATGTAAGCTTCAGCTGAAAATGTCTTTTTCTTCTAATGCTTTAAAATGTTCTAGAAAAGAAGATACTTTGGGTAAGTAAATCAATGTTATCATCTGCTTGCAGTGACGAAGTAATCATCAACATCAAAGTGGAGCCGGAAGGTGTTCCTGTCCAGGAGTACAAGTCTACTTTACTTTGTGGTTCAGGTGAGGATTCGCACTTCTTCGAGTCTTTGCTTCCCTCTCCAAGATTCAGGAAACCCAACTGTAAATCGAAAAATCGATTCATAAACATACGAATATCAGCCGAAATAAACTTTTTTACTTTTTTTAGCAAGGAATTCAGATTTCATGCCACTACTGCCTTTACCACTGAACCAATTTTTATCAAAAAGACAGTTTAATCCAGGTTTAGGAAAGGGCATTTATTTACTTTTATACCAAAATTTACGATCCACCCATACTAAGGGCGGATTGCAAAAGAACTCATAAATACTTATATTTAGTACCTTGTCTGTCATGTTTAAAAACAAAAGCAATTTTTTCAAATTGTACTTTATAGTGCTCCAAAATAGAGCACCATTTCAAACGAAAGTTATTTGGTTTTAACAAAATGTTGGTGCTAAATAAAATTAAAAATGCTTGTGCGATCCAAAGTTGACCTGTCTTTTCTATTAAATTTAGTTGTCTCCTCTATAAATAGAGAACGAGTTATCAAGCAAATCATCCGTAAAGTGGTCGTGGGGGCGGGCGGCGGCGGCGCCGGGCTCCGCCTCGCTCAGCGTGTGGGCCGCCGGGGACTTCACCGGCCCGCTGCTCGCGGTAACCAGCTTCACACTTGTTAACTAGTCCCATACAAAGTATTATACAAGACATGACCTGCTGTAACAACTAAAGCCTAATTTCATTCATCATCATTAAATTATAGAGCTGAGAGCTCTTGTCGGGAAAACTGATACAGGCTTTTCCATTTGTTTCTATTATGAACATGTTCCTTACAATTAATGAGTGCTTTCAAAATTCAGCTGGGCTAAGACAATATGTAGCTAGGTTCAACCCATCCATCCAATAAGGGTGTTGTACGGTGCTTAACATTTACGATGACCGCGATCATTTGCCATAATTACAGACGTGGTCATAACAAGAAAGACGTGTTCACAACGTGGTCATAACAATATTCTTGATCCCTCAGAACTCAGACTCTTAACTGTTTACTCTCGGTGTCTCTCCCTCTCTCGCCTCTCTCTCCCTCTCTTTCTCGTTCATTCATTCATTGTCTCCCTATTATATCTACTGATGTTTGTCCCCCAAAACTGATTGTCCTCGTGTATCCTCAGGACTCAGACTCCCTAGTGGTCCTCCCGCGCGGCTGCGGTGAGCAGAACATGGCTCGTCTCGCCACCAACCTGTTGGCGTTATCTCAGTTGTCACCGCAGGCGGCGGCCGCGCTTACAGCCAGACTACATGTTGCTAGAGGTACGTATTTGATGAACAGAGCTTGGTTTAGATTTATTTTTGGAACAGGGCCCTACTTTTTTGTCAGTCCGTCTTGAGGTAAAAAACCAGAAACAAAAAAAGCCGAAAGCAGATCGAAGCAAAGATAACGAGATTGGGTCAAAGGGGTTTACCCAGAATGAAGTTTAGATGGTAAGCAATGAAAAATACCCGACACGTATTGGATAACACCTTAGCTTATCCGCTTAAGTATTGAAATATGTTAACTATGAACCTTATAATTTCAATTTCTGTAATAATCTTCTGTAAGCATAAGCTATTTTGCAGAGTTATATGAGTAACCTTGTTATCCAAACTTCTGTAATAGTATTTTTTAAACTTACACGATTTGAATAGTAAACGTGCTGACACGGGTTTTTTCGCGTAAGAAAGTTAATAAAGCAAGTAATAACTTACTTTTTATTTCCCGACGTTTCGAGGGGATTGTACCTCTCGTGGTCCCGGGTGAACTCATCCGCACCCTTTCTAACGCGAAAAAATCTATGTGAGTACGTTTACTATGTAACTAACCTGCCCACGGTACAGGCTACACCCGCCAGCTGCAGTACGCGCACCCGGCGGGCGGGTTCAGCGCCTTCGGCCCGTCCGACGCCACTCCATCCACTTGGCTCACAGCATTCACTCTCAGATATATGAGGAAGGCTCATCAGGTCAGTGCAGTAAACATGGTGTTTCGTTACAGTGGGCTTGGATGTCAATTAAAAAATATGTGGAGTAACGAATAATATTCTTTTGAGTTTAAAAAGATAGAATAGATAAACTCGATGTACATAACCTTAGATTTTTGTAAAATGTGTGGAAAAAATTCAAGGAACAAATTCTGGCAACTGCAGTAGGCTGTATAAATACAATAAGTAATAAGTGTAAATTATGCCTGTAATGAGAGCTAGCATTGTATACCAAATAGCATTACATACTAAAGCTAGCATTAAAGACTAGTATTACAGGTTAGCAGAACAGGCTAGTATTACAGTACAGGCTATCATTACAGGCTAGCATTACCGGCTAGCATTACCGGCTCATTTTAAAACTCAAGGAAAACGTCGACTTTATGCAACACATTTTATAAATCTCAAGACCACATCAACAAAAATATATTTTCATGCCTATTCCAGCTCCTATACCCAAACACTCCGATCCCGCCAGTACTGGAGCGCGCGGAACAATGGCTGTTCAGCCAACAGATGGAGAACGGGTGCTTCAGGAACGAGGGACAGGTGTTCCACAGGGAGCTCAGGGTGAGCATTTTCGGATTTCTATTTTATTTTCCAACTACTAAAAAAAATTAGGGAAGAGATTAATCAATTATCATTGTCATGTAATTAGTAGGTACTTTTACTATAAAGTAATAATAAATAATTTACTAAAAAATAAATAATATTAAAAAAAAAACTTTTATCTACACTAATGTTGTAACATTCTACTTATGTTTCCAATACTTGACTTGTTATAGCGCAGACAACTAAAACACTCAATTTAAGCAATTGTACATGATGTTATAATATCCACATCGATATCGTAAAATCTCATTATAACATCGCGCCCCGCGCGGCGCGCGCCCTGCGGCCCTGCGCGCGCAGCTGCGCTCTCATTGGTTAGATTTTAATGGCGGCAAGTTTACTGTGACAATACACGTACGCGTGAATTTAATGTTTCGCAATGTGTTTTGTTTTTAAAATTTTGTTTGATTAATTGCATTAGTGAAGATAAAGTAGTGTATGCAACTGCATATAACACGGGTATTAAAACACTCGTTACTATTATGAAACTCGCTGCGCTCGTTTCATAAACTCACACTCGTGTTTTAATACCGTTCATTATATGACAGTTGCATAAACTACTATTAATATATTCATTTAACATTATTTTTATTTACATACACCAAATAGAAAAACCGCTTACAAAAATAACCTTATCAATCAATTGCCATATTTTAGATCCCTATTTCTTCTCTGAAACTTGTTGGTAGCTTTGTTTGACAAAATCCTCATATTAGCTAACAATCAAATGGATTACCTACTTTTAATAAATTCATCTCTCATATTTTTCCAGGGAGGTCTGAACGAAGAATCGGAGATATCTTCCGTCGCCCTGGCGGCCTACGTCATCACCTCGCTCATTGAAAGCAACAGCTCTTTGCCCAACAAAGTGGTTCACAACACTCTGTCTTGTTTGAGGGCGTTACCTGCACTCAAATATAAGTCCCATTCAAGGGTGTATGCTACTACACTGTTGGCGTACGCTTTCATGAGACTGAAAAAGTGAGTGATTTATCTGTTAAGATTTTAAAGGTTTTTAACCAAAAGTAAATTCTAATATGATGGTAATACATGACATCAATGGCCCACACGTGTCATAGTTAAGACCGACAACAGACTTCTTAAACTTCGAGCAGGGTTTTATCAGTCTCTTTTATCTTTGGCGGCTCAATAACTCTGACACCAGAATTGGTCAGGTTGACCATCTACTCGATGAAGAAGAAGTATAACATAAAATTGAAAATATTGCTTACATGTAGGATGTATGGACCATATGGATCAGGTTCTCAATAATAATGAAAGTCTTCTTGCATTATATGTACCATAAATTCTATTATTTTCTTTTCTTTTAGCTATGAAGAAGAGTTGAAAAAGACCAACGATGTCATCTCGTACATGAGGAAGGGAGGATTGAAGGAAAACGAAGGATTGATCGAAATGATGGAACTCATCAGAATAGCCAAAAGAGACGGCGAGTTCATGTGGTGGGAGACTAGTAAGTACTTTGGTATGGTATTGTGGCGGTTATTTTCCCCGCACTACTGGTGATTGATAGACCTAAGCGCATCACTAGGGACGCGCACTTGGAACACAATAAGATGTTTGTTCAACGGACGTCTAAAATAAATTATGGATTCTAATTACTGCAATTCCATCTTTTTGTTATATTACTCTGACACCCCAAATTGGTGACCCCCGAACGCTGACCCCGAACGCTGACTCCGAACGCTGACTCCGAACGCTGACACCGAACGCTTCAAAATTCCTTCACAAGTGGCATGTGTGATTTGCCGCGTGAAGAACCAGTCGTCGCCTGCGCAGTGTATTTCCTGCTTACAAGTTGCTGGAAACCCTGGTGGTGGACACTGCCGCGCTCGGGTGGGACCCCGGCCGACCTTTCGTCGTGTTTTCGTCGAACAAACTCGCCGTTTCCCTCCCGAAATTCGACTCGTGTTGCGTTGACTTGCACCTATTTTCATTGCCTGAACTGTGTCTTGCACAGCCCCCTAGCTGGTGCACCATCGTGAGGGCCCCCTGTGTGCTAACATTTGCAAATTCACCCATTTCCTGCACGTATTTTGCACCGGTTTGCAGTGACCTTGAACACTCATAGTGGCACCTAAACTTCTTCACCTTACTAATTCATCATTATCTTCTAACAAGGAAAAACTTAGTGTGGTGTGATTTCTGGTGTACATAAATAAACTTCACCTACTTACTTTGGTTGTGGTGTTTGGTTTGTGGACATTTATTTACAATTTTAATCTGCAGATTAAGGACAATTCTTACAATAATTTCTAATAATTATTTTGGTTTTTGTTTTGCATTTTGTCACTTATTATTTAAAATTTAAAGTGTTTTGTTTGGCCTGTCACAAACTAATTTTAGAATTAAGTTTTAATTTTAACAATTCTAATTACCTTACATATCACTTACTCGCTTGTTGAACTTGTTTTGAATTGCCGGTAACACTATTTTTACTATTAAGTATACTAACAATTTAAATATGGTAGCAATTTTAATTAATATTAATGTTTGTTCATTTGTGTTCTTTTGTCTGTGAAGCAATTTTGATTGATATTAATGTTTGTTAAACTTACTAATATTTTCTGTATGTTTTAAATGATATTTTTGCATGTTTTGCACTGCTTGCCCACAGTTTATGGTTAATAATTTTGGTTGTGTTTCATGTGTTTGGTTACCTACTATTTCCCAGTCCGGTGTGTGGTTCATTAATTACCTACATAACAAATATACTTACCATACAGCCTACTTTCCTAACCTGTAACACTTATCTTATTACATAATAATACTTTCCTTATTATTTATTTGGTTTGTTTTTTGGTTGCGGCTTGGTCTATTTTGTTGCTCGCTGGTTCATTTGTTTTTTTTCTGTGATTTATTTACTAAGTACTTAGCAATCATGGACGAGCTGAAAGCTGAGCTGGAAGTGATTAAAGCTGAGAATGCTGCCTTGCAGGAAAGGCTTGCAGCCAGCAAACCAGACTCAAAGGAACAAATTAATCAGGCACAGGTTTGTAAAGTTGCTGTGAAGCTGCCGTCGTTTTGGTCACATGCTCCGTCGGTTTGGTTTGGACTTGTAGAGGCTCAGTTTCACCTAGCTGGTATTACTACTGACACAACTAAATATTATCACTTAATCAGTCATTTAGATCACAAAGTTGCTAGCGAGGTAGAAGATATCGTCACAAACCCTCCTAAAGAGGGTAAGTATGAGTTACTGAAAGCAACGCTCATCAAGCGCGTATCTGCTTCACAAGAACAGCGGGTGAGACAGCTTCTCAGTATTGAGGAGATTGGGGACAAACGGCCGTCGCAATTTTTGCGGCATTTGCGCTCCCTAGCGGGTTCTTCACTTACTGACGATAATCTACTTCGTGAATTGTGGCTTCGTCGACTTCCCGCTCAAGTGCAAGCAATTTTAGCCGCCCAAGCTGACCTCAGTCTGGACAAATTATCCCAACTCGCCGATAATATTATGGAGGTGTCTTCTTCTTCGGTGTCTGGCAATTTGTGCGCTGTTACAGGTAGTGGTCCTAACACCAGCACACAACCTACACTGGTTTCTCTGATGAACCGTATCGAGGACCTGAGCAGGCAAGTAGCTGCCCTGACTTCATCGCGATCGCAGCGCCCTCCGCGAAATCGTTCTTCTTCCTCCAACAGGAAGTCTTCGCGTGGAGCTTCATCAGAACGAGCCTCAAAAAGTTGCTGGTACCACAACAAATTTGGTATCAAAGCGGCTAAATGTGTTAGCCCCTGCGATTGGAAGTCGGAAAACCGGGAGAGCAATCAGTAGCGGCGGCCACTGATTGCGACTCCTCTCAAAGTAACGGCCGCCGATTATTCGTCACGGATAAAATTTCCAAGCGTCAGTTTCTTATAGATACTGGGTCTGACTTGTGCTGTTTTCCCTACCGCTGGCTCCATGTTCAGAGGAAACCCTCTGACTATGACCTCAGCGCGGCCAACGGGAGTAACATTAAAACTTACGGCACTGTCAACCTGACGCTTAATTTCGGTTTGCGCCGCAGTTTCGTTTGGCGATTTGTTGTCGCCGACGTCAATACCGCTATTATTGGCTCGGACTTTTTAGCTTATTACCATTTGCTACCCGATTGCCGTACTAAGCGTCTTCTTGACGGTACTACTGGGCTGGCAACTCTCTGTACTGCCTCTATTTCCGAGCAGTCGAGCATCAAGGCCGTAGTTGCTGATAAATCAGAGTTCGCACTACTGCTTTCAGAATTCCCGGAAATAACCAGACCGCCTGGTCTTCCGAGAGTTATTAAGCACAATACTGTGCATTATATCAAAACTACGGACGGCCCACCCATCTCCTGTCGACCCCGCCGCTTGGCTCTCATGAAACTGACCTCTGCCAAAAAGGAGTTCGAGGATATGGTTCGTTCCGGTACTGCGCGCCCTTCACAGAGTGCGTGGTCTTCTCCTCTCCATATGACCTTGAAGAAGGATGATACCTGGCGTCCTTGTGGCGACTATCGCAGCCTGAACGCCAGGACTATCCCAGACCGGTACCCTGTTAGGCACATAAACGATTTTGCCAACAGCCTTAATGGAGCGACCATATTTAGCACCCTCGACCTGGTGAAGGCATACCACCAAATTCCCGTGGCAGAAGAGGATATTCCTAAGACAGCTATCGTCACCCCGTTTGGCCTCTTCGAGTTTCCATTTATGACTTTTGGACTCAGAAATGCTGGCCAGACCTTCCAAAGATTTATAGATGAGGTCACACGAGGTCTCGATTTCTGTTTTCCTTACGTGGATGATATCCTCGTCTTTTCTAAGGATGAGGCTCTCCACAAGGAACATCTGCGCATCCTGTTCCAGCGCCTTCAGGACTACGGTGTGGTGATAAACCCATCGAAGTGCGTTTTTGGCGTGAAGGAAGTGGTTTTCTTAGGCTACCATATTAGCCCTCAAGGTACTCGACCACCACAGGATCGCATACAAGCCCTTCTGGATTTTTCTCCCCCGAAAACTGTTCAGGGAGCGCGTCGTTTCCTCGGGATGATCAATTATTACAGGCGTTTTATTCCCCAGGCTGCTAAATTTCAGGCTCCTCTAGTTGACGCTGTCGTCGCTACCAATGGTAAGGGTGCTAAACCATTCTTATGGACACCCGAGCTTCTGGAGTATTTCGAAGCCTGTAAGACCAGCCTTTCTAACGCCACATTGTTAGAGCATCCTGCCCATGACGCACCCCTTGGATTGTTTACTGATGCATCGAGCGTTCATATTGGTTCCTGCCTCCAACAGCAGGTGGACGGTGTCTGGCGCCCTCTCGCGTTTTTCAGCAAAAAGCTGACCCCGCGACAAGCCGAGTGGCCTGCTTATTACCGAGAGTTACTGGCGGTGTACGAAAGCGTACAGCATTTCCGTCACATTCTCGAGGTTCAGCACGTGACTGTTTTCACTGACCACAAGCCGCTACTGTACGCTTTCGTACAACGCCGGGAAAAATTACCTCCACCGCAGTTGAACCAACTCTCGTTTATCAGCCAGTTCACGACAGACATCCAGTATATCAAGGGTGAATACAATGTCGTTGCGGACGCGATGTCTCGCGTTGACGCTGTCGCACTGGATCAAGACTTTGAGCCCCTCGCCAAATCGCAGGGATTGGACCAGGAACTCGCTGACTTACGCCGTAATGGCTCTCGCCTTCAGCTTACCCCTGTCCTAATTCCAGGCACAAACATTTCGGTTACTTGCGACGTCTCCACTGGCAAACCCAGGCCTTATTTGACCCCTTCATTTCGTCGCGCGGTGTTTGACAAGTTTCACAACTTGAGTCACCCCGGCGCACGTGCTACTACACGGCTTGTGACAGACCGATATGTTTGGCCGTCAGTCAATAAAGACTGCAAAGAGTGGGCTCGCACTTGTCAGTCCTGTCAACGTGCTAAGGTGACGCGGCATAACTCGGCTCCATTAGGGAACTTTGCTCTTCCATCTGGCCGATTCGCTCACATTCACATTGACATCGTAGGACCATTGCCCCCTTGCAATGAATTTCGTTATTGTCTGACAGCCATTGACAGAGTCACAAGATGGCCCGAAAGTTGGCCCATGCGCGGCATAACCGCAGAAGAAGTTGCGGAAACCTTGGTTCGCGAATGGTTTTCTCGTTTTGGCGTACCTCTGGTCATTACTACCGACCAGGGTACCCAATTCGAATCAGACCTGTTTCGCCGTCTCACACAACTGTGTGGAACCAAGCGCATTAGGACTACTTCCTACCATCCTGCCGCGAATGGGATGATTGAGCGGGTACATAGACAGCTTAAAGCTGCACTCATGTGCCACAATGATGCGTGGGTTCGGGCGCTTCCAATGGTTCTTTTGGGTATGCGCTCCTCATACAAAGAGGACCTTAAAGCATCTGCTGCTGAAATGCTGTACGGAGAGCCCATACGGCTTCCTGGGGAGTTGTTAGTTCCCACAGCTGGGTCTGACGCTGCATTAGAAAATCCTGCGGATTTCGTCGTGCAACTACGACGCATAATGTCGTCTGTGCGACCTGTTCCTGCATCGCGCCATTCTGAGCCAGCCGTCTTCGTTTTCAAAACGCTCCAAACCGCGTCGCATGTTTTCCTTCGCGATGACGCTGTTCGTCGCCCCTTACAGGTCCCCTATACAGGTCCTTATCAGGTGCTCGAGCGTTCCGACGGTGGAAGGATGCTTACCATCAGCGTCAAGGGCAGAGCGGTTGTTGTTAGTGTTGATCGCGTTAAGCCGGCTTTCATCGAGCCTGAGTCGCAGCCGCCTAATCAGGTGTCATCCTCACCTGCTCAGCAACCGCAACTTCCTGCTCCTCAGCCTCCTGTTCCTGCTCCACAGCCTTCAGCACCAGCTCCTATCCCTCATCAACATCAATTACCATCTCCACCCTCTATTCAACAACATACCACCACATCTTCTAGTAAACCTCCGTACACAACCCGGACCGGGAGACAAGTTCGTTTTAAAAAATTTGATGACTACCATGTATAGCTTTTCCCTGGTTTGTCTTACTCCGTGGGGGGGTGGTGTGGCGGTTATTTTCCCCGCACTACTGGTGATTGATAGACCTAAGCGCATCACTAGGGACGCGCACTTGGAACACAATAAGATGTTTGTTCAACGGACGTCTAAAATAAATTATGGATTCTAATTACTGCAATTCCATCTTTTTGTTATATTACTCTGACACCCCAAAGTATAAAATATCTTGTGAGTGTTTACAGAAAGTACTCGACTGCATTTCCTTACCTGACAGAAGGCGTATAATTACTGAATAGCATCATTACACTGAAGATGTCCTCTATCACACTCATTGAAATCATACATTGGCCTATGTTAGGGGAGTTTTGGAGATCAGAATCTCACCTAGCATTGAAAACTTAGATTTCGTCATTGAATTAACATTACATTGAAAACTTTGATTTCTCCCTAGCCTTGAATTCGCCAACCCTCTCTTTTAGACAAAACTGTAGCTATGCCCGTGGTTCTTTTCGGAACAACCTGTCCACAACCAGTCTGTCCTCATCAGTAGACATTCGTTTCGTTATCGTATCAGACTATGTATTATCTTGTGTTACCCTTCATGGGGTCATTCTCTCCTTCCTCATCAGTAGTCAGCAGACTATGCATTACTAGCGTCATCCCGATCCATGCAAGCGTATGTAAGCGTATCGTTACGACGTTACGCGTGCGGGACGTGCAGAGTTGCAGTGACGGAGTGTGTAGTACATTGTGTCGTTGCGCAGGCAGCGTGTCGTCGTCGGTGGAGGCGACGGGCTACGCGCTGCTGGCGCTGCGCGGCGCGCCCGGCGTGCTGCGCGAGTACGGCGCCGCGGCGCTGCGCTGGCTCGCGGCGCAGCGCGCGCCCGCCGGCGGCTTCCTCGCCACGCAGGTATACATATCTACACCTACTCTATTTCCTCTTCAAGAGCAACGTCTTCGGCTGGAAAATTTACGACTTTGATCCACATTTAGGGACAAGTAGCCGGCCCACCCATCCAAGTAGCTGTCCGAGTCCGAGCTGCAAGTTGCTTAACAATTGCAATGAACTAACATCGCGTAGTCAAACTACGCCACGAGCGCTACAAGTTATATTATAGACTGACATCTTCAGAGCAATGAGATTCCTTTGGCCAATTTAACTTACTTAGTGATCTCTCACAGGACACGCTCGTAGGTCTGGAAGCCCTCTCGGCGTGGTCTTCCATCCAGAAGACGCCCGTCCGCCTGACGGTGTCGGCCGTCAGCGGACAGCTGGCGCGGACCGTCAGCCTCGAGCCCGACGACAAGATACCCGCGATCATGAAGATGAGCGGCGATAGCGTGCTCGTGCAAGTTAATGGTATGGAGATTTACATTTTCTTATAGTAAAAGTTCAAATGATTAGTGGTGGATCTAAGGGAGACTATAAGTCTACCACTAACCCAAAAAAACCTACCATCATCAGGTTATTATCTCCACTGGTTTCCTCTAATACACTACCTTTATATAAATCTTCCAAACTAAATTAGGTAATCAGTTGTAATCAGTGTGAGTATGTTGTGGGATAGACTTTTGATTTGATGATTTTTGACCGATTTGAGGCTTTACCCTGGTAAGAGGTCCTTCCTATATCCATGATAGGTTATTGAGGCAAGGAGTTATAGAAGAACGCAGATGACCCGCAAGCCTCCTTGCGGGTCATTTAGACCGTCTATAAATAAGTAACTCGAGCACCATTGAATAAATCCTTCCGAAATTCACGAGGGTTATTGAGATAGGGAGTTGGGGAAGGACTCGGATGATTCGGGGATGAGGGGGCTTGAGGGTTATTTGAACTAGGTGAAACTACGTCCCTTCACCACCCTTGAATGCCTGAAGGCACGGGCTGCGCGCTGGTGCAGGCGACGCGCCGCTACAACACGCTGGCGCCCGCCGCGGGCCGCCAGCGGCTCACGGTGCAGGTCTCCGTGCACACCGACGGCATCTTCGACTGCGACAACTCTTCGAAGAACTGCTTCTGTGCTGCTATGATACAGGTATTTCCTCGAACATCTTGGTGTCAAATCTTTCACATGGACCTATTAAATAAAGGGGAACTAAGTAAGTAAGTCCGTGGGTTAGTGGCCTATCCTGGTGTCGGAGTTTTCAGACCGCCTAAAGGCCTCCGACATGGTTTAACGATTTCAACAACCGGGATCGATAAGTTAACGTGCCCTCCGAAGCACGGTAGCGCTCAGATAGAAATGCCACTATTGGCCATCCATCCTAGTTAGAGGTCAAACTACACGTTGCTTAACAATAGCAATGAGCTAATATCGCTTAGTCAAACTAACTACCCCACGAGCGCTGCCTGGGGAACTGCAAATAAGTATCGTATACATATAAATAAGTAGCGTATACCACTAAAGTCTCCTCCGATTGACAAAGCTCCTTGCACTTCATAAAATAATATAGTATTTCTTCCAAATCCTTCCGTTTATTATAATCTAAAAACTACTGAACGAATCAACTAATTAGAAAGAGTGATTCAAACAGATTCAGGAAGCTCCAACGCTAGTAATGCCACTCATAATATATCAAGCAAAAATAAGTTTAGGCCCATCTCGTAGCCAGATTTGGTAGCTAGCTACGAAATGAGAAAAGTGTTTTCCCATCTTGTAGCTAGCTACTAAATGGGAACGATCTATACGGTAGGTTAGGGTTTTTTTTATTTTTTACTAGTTAAAATCCTAAATCTTGGACTTTCGAATTCCTATTTCGTAGCCAGCTTCGAATCGGGATTATTTCTCCCATTTGGAAGCTAGCTTCCAAATCTGGCTACGAGATGGGCCTAAACCCAAAAATAGACTATCATTAAAAAAAGCTTAAGGTGTACCTATATATTTCAGACATGTATACTATGGACGAATGGCTTTCCAGACATGGCTCTGTTGGAAGTAATGCTCCCGGGGGGATACGGGGCCGACGCGTCCAAATTGTACGCGCAGTTAAATGAACCTGACACCAGTGAGTACTTAGTGAATCTCACTTCACTTTGATAAGCCAACTTCTATATAATATTCCTAATTTCCTCTATGAAGGTGACCCTGTAATAAACTTAATAACATTAAATACTAACCCTAATAATATCTAATCCTATACTTCCTCCCACAGTGATACGCCGTATAGAGCTATCTCCCGGTAGCAACCGCTGCTCCATATATCTGACTAGCGGGACAGCTGGCTCGTCGAAGCGCGGCCACGCGTGCGCGAAGATACACGCACTGGGACCGGCCGCGACTGCGCCCGCGCATGTCTCAGTGAGGGACTACTATGACCACACCATTAATGATACGCAGGTAAATTAATATACCGGTCCAGTCCAGTTTGATTTTAGATTTGGGGAGGATTAGCGAACTTCTATGACTGTTGCTAATTCTTATAAGTGTCACGCCATACAATCCTCAGCATTGAAGGTCCATAAAGTAATGCCAACTTAAGTAAATCAATCAAACCTTTGTTCAGCTTTACACTGTTTATGATACAAACTGTTTGCAGGTTTACACTATTCCCGAAGAATGTCCAGCGCAAGTGATGCACGATCCTAGTCAAGACCTAAAAGACAATATCTTCAACCGAGCGCGCTCAGAAGCTGACAGCAGAGAGATACTCATCACTAACGAATTCACCTTCGAGGACATTCCAGAAGGAATCCCTCTTGAAGACCCACTTTTCGAAAATATGGAACTAAAAGGGACCAGGGTAGGAAAGACAGCAGATAATACACTAAATCCCTCCTACGATAGTGAGAACCAAACATCTGAAGTAGAGAATCTCAAAAAAGATGACACAATAAGTAAAGATGATATTACTAATCTTGGTAAAAGAGCAGTCACCACTGAGAACAAGTCTGGAGATAAAACGAGAAATGATACCAATAATCATAGTCTTAATGAAAGAATAGTAGTAATCCAAGATGTCCAAGGTGGAGTAATAGAACACACTACAGCCCAAGTACCGACTGAAGAAAGAAATGAAAATTACAATAACAAAATGACAAGTGCGGCAGAACTGCAAGAAAATACTAAAACAGATGTTGAGAATCCAAAATTAAGCAGCTTTCACGTGATAGATACTGATAAAGATTTGGAGGTGCCCAGTGGTGTCGAGGGACCGATACCTTCAGTAGTGTTGCCACCTCCAGACTTCGTGCCTCCTTCAGGTACCTACATTCACCCGCATGAAGAAAGCTTAGTTCCTCCCCCGCAATATGTATCACAATCTTCATACAGTTACGAATTTCCCCAACCGATCCAACACACGACTTACAATTATGAATTCCCCCAAAATTTCCTATCGCCTCCTGAAAAATTGCATGTACCGCCACAGAATTTTAATTGGTACAGAAATTACTTTAAAACACCGTACTATTTGAGACATAGACGTAATAATCGTAATTATTACTATCCGTAGATAGTCGTTTAATAAGAGTAAAATAGCTAAGAGTAAGAATCATAGTACCTATTATTAATTTTTAACTGCCTAGTATTCAATGCATTTATTACATTAGTATATTACTTGTAAAAACATTAACCCACTCGCTAAATAATTAAATCAGAGTTTAGGATACGAATAGATATAATAGAGTTAAAAAAATACTAATTTGTTATACTGAATGAGAACCCGTTTCCATAACAAAGACTGCTGACTAATACTCTGGACTGAGACATCTTTTGGTCAAATGGCCAATGAACTTTCGAACAAACCAGATATCAAAGTAAATTATTTTCTACATTTGAAATGATAACAATTATTTCCCTAATATTAAGATTGTATTACGTATATCATTAGATAAGAGAAAAGTTATTATAAGTACATAGGATAGGTACTTAATTAATTAGTGATATTTATTGGTATTTACTAGGCTGTGAATACAGACTTCTGTACCCTCCTATTTTTTTTTTCTAACACAGGGGAATTTCCCAGTTAGTCATGATTGGTCAAATCCAAACTATCCACTTGAAAAAATCAACTTACACATAGATATATCTAATGTCTCCAATTAGTGAAATCTTTTCTTCATATGACGTAATCTAATAATAATAAGTATTCAAAGTTACGTAGGTACCTACCAGTTTTATTATCTAAACTTTCTTTGCGTACTCATAAATATGGAAAGTATATTTCAGCAAATGTATATTATTAAATAGTAGGAAAATAAGTGACCTGTAACTTAAGTGATAAAAGAATGTTATGATTGTAATAAATGTTGAAATGTAACTATTATTTTTAGACGTTTTCTTCCGTATATTTTTCCCTGAAGGCACGCCCTAAATTAGCCTACCCTACTTTGTGATCTCGACATTTACAAAACATTTTCTGCAAGAAAATATTTTTCACGACTAATATTAGAAATGGGTTACCTACACTGTACACAATATCCGTTCTATTTCTATGTCTGATATTAATAGTTAGAATCATACATTAAACGTCTAAGCTGGATTCATCGCTGTATCGATGTCGTGTTCATCAGTTACAGTTATGTTAAAAGCATAATACCAGTTTCCGCAAATCAGGTTTGCGTAAAGTCGGTAATTATTTTGGCGTCCCCGCCCCGATATCGGTATTCGTCATTCAATGAGGCCGATGACTTCATGCCGGCATTATCAACAAACAACCGATAAAATTATTGATATCCTCTCACAAAACAAAATGGATCACTACATGAAAATACATAATATCCTACTAATATTTAAAATGCGAAAGTTTATGAGGATGGATGTAGGTTTGTTACTCTTTCACGCAAAAACTACTGAACGGATTTGGATGGAACTTTACGGTAATATAGGTTATACATCAGAATAACATGAGATACATTGCATCCTGAAATTCCCACGGGAACGAGTACAACTCGGGTGAAACGGCGGGGCGGGACTACTATTATATGTATTCAAATCCAGATTGCAATTTTATCATTTATTTCTTTTAATTGCATGAACAAAATTATGTATTATACTTTAGTACTGTGTAGCTAAGCTAACAGTAATATGTATATTAATTTACCTATCATTATTTATTGTTTTTTTCCTGCTCTCCTACTAAACAATACATTTTGCAATGAATATTAGCTCACATAAAAGGATCAGAATAATATGTAAATAAAATACCAGAATTAGCAACATTTTAATATATATTTTTATTCAAATGAATTCAATCATACATTACTGAATATTTAGATTTTGAATGTATGTTCTTTATTAAAATAATTATAATAATTACAAAATAAACCTTAGTGGCATTATAGTAGTTAATGTTATTTAAAAAAAGTTATGCTTTCAATCATACTCTCAAAGCCATAGTACCTATATGGACAATATTAATATTTTTTCTAATCTTTCGTAAACTGTATGATACATTTGAGCAACACACAAGTTCTAAATTATTTGAAATACACTGAATATTGTGCTCTTTGCTCATAAACATAGCGTTTAAAGCTAAGTGGACAATTTGTTAGATTAACTACAATTAAATGCACCATTGAGAGCTTTCCGCATATCCTTCCTGTACCATTTGACACATAATACTGTGTTATGCAAGCAATATTTAACATAATACTGAAACATTCACATTATGTATGGAGTTACATCTCATGCAAGATTAGTTAAATTATGATTTACAACAGACAAATTAAGTATTATTTTCATGTAATTGACACACAGTGTTTACATACAATGATGAAATGTAAATTGAAAGGTAAGTATTGCTCACACAACAAACTGTGGAAAGCACATCACAAATCAAATCTGCTTTACTACAACGGGCTCAGAGATCTACAAGCCCACCTAAGTACTTGACACCTCTATTGCTACCAACAAAATGGACAAACTCGTTGAATAAATCACTTTCCACAATCTAACCAGATCAGACCCATCAGTATCATTCTGAGAGTAACAAAATGCAATAAAATTTAACAGTTACGATAGCATTTTCTCTATATTATTCATAGATAAATATGCACCGAGAGCATGCTGCGATGCCCTTGGAGCCAGTAAACATTTGAACAAGATTTACTCTTATGCGACATATGTACAGAGGCATGGAGCGCCCGCTGCGGCTCATAGCGCAGCGGCAGGACATCATTGGCTCTTGAGTTCCTTACCAATTGTGTAGGAGACAAGTCTTGCCCAGTCAATCTTGCTGCGGGTGACTGGCAGCTGTCGCCGCAAGGCTTTGAATGTTGTATCACTCATGGTCTTGTAATTGTCCGATATAGCTGTCTGGTACGAGTTCTCAGCGTCGCAAACCAGTCGCACAAACTCTTTTGCAGTAGCTGTTTCACCAGTAGCCACCAGAGGTGCACGAACTTCTTTTGAACTCACCAGTTGGACATTACCATCTTCATAATAATGAACTTGAACTCGTAACATGCCCCGCAGTTCGGCAGCGCCTCCTCCGACAGTCATAGACCATACTGAACGCCATCTCCCATTCCAATAGTTTTTGGGTTGGAACTGATGATCTTCAATGCATGCTACCAGTTGTACTGTGCTGGAATCTACTGCTCGGCCTACTACAAGGCTTGCACCGTGCTTATAATGCGCAGCCACGTACGCCGTCAATTCTTCGTCTAGGGCCGCCCGCCAGGGCTCTGCCACCTTGTCAGGCTCATAAGACTCGTACTCCGAAGCCTCCTTGCGCAGGTGGTCATACTTAAATGATCGCTTTGAGCGAGGATCGAAGAACCTACCACCTCCGAGCTCATTGTGGTCGGTTATTAGCGTGTGTAATTCCGACCCTTCCAGGCGCACGGGCGTTAGTTGATCCTTATTGTATTGAGCGAATGCTCCGCTAGCACCCTCCTTTAGAAGACTATCATTGTTTAGTAAAACTCTCACATCGTTGAACACTTCATTAAATTCACCCGGAGGAGAATGTAAAATGAAATCTGAAACAATTCTAACTTTTTCTTGATCACTGATCACTTCGTCACCGTCCGCCGCCATTTTTGATACTTTTGACACTAGTGACGGATCACGGATCAGATTGCAGTGCAGCAGACAGAACCGCTAGTGAGTGACGGCACTAGAAAAAAATTTGGATGCGTTCATAATTATTTGCGAGTACATTTAGCCGTTTTAATTTAATAAATATGTAGCTACTTAACTAAAGAAATAAACTGGCAACGTTGTTACTAGTGTCTGTTTTCATGTTTTGACAGTGCTGTGCTCTGTGCTGTAGTGCTGTGTGCTTTAAATTTCTGTGAGCTTTGTTTAGTGTTTTTTAACGGATTTATTAAGTAAGTTACCTAACTGTTATTTTTATTAGAATACTGTTGAACACTGTTGTATTCTGCGTGCATTATTCTATTCAGATAATTCGTTGTAAGTAATACTTCGTAAAAACCAGTAATCTACATATACATACTAATAATGTAAAGCTGCAGAGTTTGTTTGTTTGAACGCGCTAGCTTAGCGCAAAGACGCAGTTTGTTTGCCCATAGCCAAAAATAAAGGAATGGAAACCATTTACCTATGACGATTTTTTGAATAGGGATATGTGCAGGTGTGTCGATAATGGAGAAGGCAAACATTTTTTACTTTACACACCAAATAAATCAATACAAAATTACAAGAAAAACTGTGTTTTTACTTTTTCCATATCTCAATACATGGCTAAGATATTAACGATCAAAGTGCGTATTTTCGGCCGTGGGATTTTAAAAACGCGGGCGGGCGCTCAGGCTCACTGGTCGATGACGTCACAGGTCGGCAGTCGCGCTCTCGTACGCACGCCGCGCCGCTGCGCATTAAAAATCAAAATTTAACTGTTTTCTGCGGAAAAATGAGTGAAAAAATAGTGAGGAAATACTGTATTGTGCCTCAGTGCTTCAATTTGACAGTTAAAACACCAGATAAACTCTTTTTTAATGTGCCTGGGGACCAAAAAATGAGGAAGAAGTGGATGACAGCAGTAAAAAGGATGGATTCAATAAGCCCTACATACATCTCCCTCTCTTTTTTACTGTATATACCCTATGGCATCATCTCCGTAGCTCTCTCTTCCTGACCAAGAACCATAAAACACTTCGAATTAAAAAAAAATACCTTCAATACGTACGTTTTTAATTTACTTACCATTAGAACGGTTTAACCGATTTTGACAAAACATGTCTATGAACCTCTGTTAAAAAACAACATTGAAATAAAATAGAAACGCATCGAAATCGGTTCACCCGCTTAAAAATATGCTACGTTACTAGTACTACAGACAAACATACAGACACGCAGACAGACATAGGTAGATAGACACATTAGTATTCAAACTTGCAACACCCCTATAAAAAAGTAAAAATTAGCGGCCCGCAAGTTGATCACCACTGATTGTGATTTCTTAACTAAGTAGGTATTATTTATTTTTATTAAAAATACAACTGTGATTACTGTGAATGAAAAAACTAAAGCGGACATTGGATAAAATTAAAAAAATATCTGGTTATAAAACCATTTAAATAGGCAGGTAGGTACTTACCTACCTATTTGTCTACTCATAAAAGTAATAACTACGTAAATACCTACCTACTAGAACTTACCTACATCTGTATATGGGTAAATAGTGACATTTTCTTATGTACTAATAAAACATAGAGGTAAAATAATCATCGAAAACCTCGAATGTAGATTGAGAGTATCTGGTAGAATTTTTTAACGCCGTCCATAATAGGTAGGTACCTACTAAATTAAATACACACTTGCTAATAAATACCTACCCGAGAGTAGGAAATGCTTACTCAGAACGTAAATACCTTTTCATCTATCAAACTATCCACTCTTGGCAGATTGTCCGACTGACCATTTAAAAAACCTTCTTCCATTCTACGCACTTCACGTTTCACTTGAGTTAATGGGATATAAAGGATAATTTACTTTATTTCTTTAAAATATAAGCACACTATAGGTATTATGAATACGAAGACAATCAAAACAATATGAAACGAGACGCCAAAACGCACCAAAGTTTACTGGAGTTCACCGGACCGACCGACCGCCGCGCCTTGTGACGTCTTGTGACGTCATAGCGTAAGCGCGCCTAATCTCGGAAATTCAAAAAAGGGCTTGAACTTCTCGTCGTTATAACTTCGGAAATACTGCATGGTTTGAAGTGAAATAAAAACTAGTGTAATATATATGACCTAAGCTCGGATTGTAGGTGCATTTGATAGTAATATTTTGACCCTTTCTTTTGCCTTCTCCATTATACGATGAAGTTTTGTTACTTAGTAGGTATCTCATAAATAAATTGACTTTTATTTTGTGGTATATTTATTTTTGTGAATAAATTTATATATTAATATTACATAATAATCATTATATAATGTTCTGTTTACAAAAAATAACGACAATGGGGTATATGAGAACTTTTAAGTCAGTATTCTCGTTTTTGTTATAAAGCATGTCAACTTGGCGTAGCAGCAATGAGGAGCCACCTAAGAAATTCGCCGAACTCCTATATCTAAAGGACGAAGATGGAAAGGAGGAGGGCATTAGCGAAGAGGATATGAGTGATGACGAAAAATACTTCTCAGAGGATGAGGTTTGCTATATATAATTCGTATAAGTAAGTTTCGCAAGGTGGTCAACTGGGCCCGCAGAGCACTGAGCCCACGGGCTAAGTTGAACATTTTTTTTTCTTTACGGGCGACTTGACCCAAGGGTCAACCCAGCCCGCTTACTTACCGCCTAAGAGTCAATTCAGCCCGCGGGCGTAGGTACTATTCGGTAGGTTAGGGTTATTTTTTTTTATCGACTGAACCTGTGGGCTGAGCAGGCCCTTATCGGTAAATAGTAGTCGTGTGATTAGTGTGGGTCGAGTCACCTATGAAAAAAAACGGAGTGGGTAACTGAACCTGCGGGCTCAGTGCTCTGCGGGCCCAGTTGACCACCAAGCGGTAAGTTTGAGTAGGTTGTTGACCAACCCTGTTGTTGGAGTTTTTAGACTGCCTAAAGGCCTCCGACTTGGTCTAACGATTGAAACAACCGGGACCGATTTGTGTATATGATAAACTGTGTGTTTTACTGATAAAAGCTGTATATATTATGCTAATGTGTCTTTTCTTACTTAGGGGGAAGCATACGACCGATCACCAAAAGCTCCACCCTACTCTCCACTGCCGTTTCCAGAGCACCGTGAGTGGTTGCCGCCAATGGTAATGTCTATTTTATTGGGGCCAGACTGACCATCACACCACCCTGTCACACTAGTGTGGTGGTTAGGAATTCTATTTCTTAACTGTTACACTAGTGTGACAGTTAATATTTCCTTGCAATTTTGAATTCTATTTCTTAACTGTCACACTAACATTCGTACAAATAGGTGCTATAAAACCGATAACTATGGAACTAGTAAAAAAAAAATAACCCTAACCTACCGAATAGTAAGTATTTGTACGAATGTGGAATTGTACGAATGTGGAATTGTACGAATGTGGAAATTGTACGAATGTGACCTCACACTATTAAACATACCTACTTGATATTATCGTATTTTCTCGATCTTCTTTTGTCGGTGTGACAGTTAAGAAATAGAATTCCTAACCACCACACTAGTGTGACAGGGTGGTGTGATGGTCAGTCTGGCCCAATTTTATTTTGTAAAGTTTTTCATGTATTTATTAGATTTAGGTGGTACTTATCAAATACTTTTTTTGTATATTTTAGGAAGAACAAGAGCGTTGTTATGCTGCGCCTCGCGACAGGTCCCGTTCGCCAATAAATGTGGTGCTGTTTGACGAAAATGGCGAGCGGCTGGACATTACCAATGATGAAGACGTATTTTTCGCCCCGGATATTCACACTTTGTATGTGTCCCCTGAAGAGAATGATAGAGATGTAAGCAACAGAAGAAGAATGAGTGCGCGAAGGGGTGGACGAAGGGGTGTTAGAGGTGTGCGAGGACAGAGCGCACGTGGGTGTGAGTATCCGAATCGGGGCCGTAGGGGGGGACAACGATGGGAGCTGGGACACCCACTGAAAGAAATTTGGACAAATGATGAGGACGTCCCCCCTGAATTGGTAAGATTGGTGGCGGATGTATTGAGGAGACGACAATTGGGAATGCAAGATGCTGATATGATTGAGAGAAACTTTGAAAGTGAGGATACTAGCGAGAGTGAAAATGAAGATGTATTTCTTGCCGCTAGTGATGGAGCGGAAGCTCTCCCTAGACTGGAAGGTCAGAACCTCCACTTTGAATGGTCTTCTTCGGCCTTTCAGGGTCAAGAGGAAACTTTTAAGCCCGAGCGTACTGGGTCCGTATTTGTTTTCGGTTCGGCTTACGACGCTTTTCGTTCCTTTTGGAGCGATGACGTCTTAAATCTAATCGTGACCGAAACAAATTTGTACGCCACCAAAATTGCCTCTACTTCTTTCCAGTCTGAATGGTACCCAACTAATATTCACGAGATTTTGTGCCTCTTTTCGTTCTGGATGATGTTGGGGATCGTCAAAATGCCAACTGTAACCAGTTGTTTTTCTGTCGATCCACTTCTAAAGACAGAAGTTTACAGAAGGATGTTCACACGAAGGAGGTATGAAATGTTAAATAAAGCATTACATTTTATAAATTTAGGCCCCGCTGTGAATAATACAAGTACCTCCATCACTAGCGCCGGTAGCTTTGACCGATTACACCGTTTGAGACCAATACTAACACATTTAAATTCAGCTTTTCAGTCAAATTATACTTTAAGTAAAGACATTTGCTTAAAAGAAAGTCTTACCCTTTGGAAAGGAAGATTAAACTTTAAACAGTATATTCGGCACAAAGCTTCTAAGTTTGGGATCAAAACATTCGAGCTTTGCGAGAGTGCGACTGGTTACCTGTGGTCTTTTATTGTTTACACCGGTAAACAATCCGCAACAGATCTGGAGCAGTCGCCCGGTGTTCTGAAAAGTACAGCTGTTGTGCAGAAGCTCATTGGTCCCCTACTCAACAAAGGGTATAGATTATTCATGGATAATTGGTATAATTCGCCCCTATTAGCTAGATTTCTAAAGCTCAATGGCACCGACTGCGTCGGTACTTTGAGACCTTCTCTTCGCGACGTTCCCATTCTGATAAATAAGGCTCCGCTTAAAAGGGGAGAGTATATCGCCAGACATTCTGGCGATGTCTTGGTATTATCATGGCAAGACAAGAAACGCGTAACCATGATTTCCACTTGTCATGGTTCATCTACTGCTTTGCCTAAAGTCTTATCCAGACCAACATCTCGGAAAGTACCTTTCAAGCCACAAGTTGTGCTGGACTATAATAAATTCATGGGGGGAGTAGATAAGAAGGATCAGATGTTGGAGCCTTACTTATTGGAAAGGAAACTTTGTACTAAATGGTACATGAAAATTTTTAAACGACTTCTTGATGTTTCAATCCTCAACTCTTGCATACTTTTGCAGTCTTCCACACAAAAAAATCACGAGCATTTAGCTTTCCGCCTTGAGCTTGTAAATTCCATCCTCTCAAATCATCTTTCACATTGTCCGCAAAAGCGTAAATATACTGTGGCCAGCAGTAGATCTACGCACGAACAACCAGACAGATTCACTACTTCTACACATTGGCCCGTTTTACTAGAAGCGACAGAAAGTAGTTCATCGCGCAACCGGAACTTCTGGAAGCGTTGCGTCGTTTGCCTTCGCCAAGGGAGGAAGAACCAGAAAACCCCTTATTCCTGCGAATCCTGTCACGTGCCACTGTGTATAAAGCAATGTTTCAAATCATATCATACATCATCCTAGTAATGCTTTCTTCTTCTCTTTTCACTATTATCCATAAATAACTATTGTGAAAGGTTTTGTATGAAATTGGAATGGTTGGTAAGATGATTATGTATTTGTCTTCAGTTCCGTGTACTCTGTTTTTATTTGTAAACGTGGAAAGTCCACAAAATAATTGACGACATTTTGTTTTTTTTTTGTGTGTGCTGTTGTGTTTCTGTAAATTGTGTCTCTTTCAAATTATAAATATATTTCATTATTATTATTATTTTTATTCAAAATAAAATAAGTTTTTGATAATATTGTATTTTTATTCACATTTCCTAAATTGCAATACCTTGCAATAGGAACGACTATTGAAAAAATTAAAGGCGACCACATACGCTACGAGAAATCACTACGATCAGACTACAGTTTCGTCCGATGTAGCTTATATGCCATGTACGATAATTGTACCGTTCGTATTGTACTGTCTGATCGTAGTTTATATGACCACCATAAGGTGCCTGTCCATTGAAGCGAAGCGAGGCTGCGGAGTGGAGAAACGGAGAAATATTAACCAATAGGATTGCATAAAATCCACGGCCAGATATTGTATGCAAACTTTTTGGTTAATATTTCACCGTTTCTCCACTCCGCTATCGGTACGATACAATTTGTACGCTATAAAACTGTACAGTTTCATACGATTTTTGCTTTTATGCCATGTACGATAAATTGTACCGTTCGAACTGTACAGTCTGAGAGCGTTTTCACATTATCCGATCCGATATCGGTGTCGGACGCCGTACGATATCGGGGTATGTAAAATGTATGAAATATGTTCCGATATCGGGCCGGACAATATGAAAGACAGGTACATATTTCATACATTTTACTTACCCCGATATCGGATCGGCGTCCGACACCGATATCGGATCGGATAATGTGAAAACGCTCTGATCGTAGCGATTTCTCGTAGCGTGTATTTTGCCTGTATTCAGATAGTGAGGTATTATTAGAGGACATTTTCAAAGTCACAAAATGGATATATGAGACAGGAATTATACCGGAAGATTTTACAAACACAAAAACAGTAACTCTACCTAAAAAAGCTAATACTTTCAAATGCGAGGAACATAGAACGCTTAGTTTAATATCACACGCTTCAAAAATACTACTAAAATCATCCAAAATAGGATTAGGGCAAAAATATAATTTAATTTAGGGAATGATCAATACGGGTTTAGGAAACACAAAGGTACTAGGGAAGCAATTTTAGCATTAAGAATCATTTTGGATAGAAGATTGGACTTAGGAATAAATACATATATAGCATTTGTCGATCTAGAAAAAGCGTTTGATAAAGTTAATTGGAAAAAGATGATGGCTATTTAAAAAAATATAGGAGTAGATTTCAGGGATAGGAACATAATATACCAGTTATATAAGAATCAGGATACGATAATTGAAGTAGGAAATGAAAAGGGAAAAGCAAAGATTAGGCAAGGAGTCCGACAAGGATATCCGCTCTCACCGCTCATATTTAATATATTTATAGAAGCAGCAATTAGATAAATTAATGAAAAAATAGATAAAGGGGTTAAATTCAACGGGGAAACTATCAAATTCATAGGTAAGATTTGCAGACGATGTAGCGGTTGTAGCAGAAACGCAGCTACAACTAGAACAAATTCTTAAAATTATGGACTCAGTATTCAAAAAGTTTTTACTTACGATTAATACAAATAAAACTAAAATACCTACTCATATCCTCAAAACATCCACAAACCCAGAAGAAACTTTAGTCATAAATAACAAAAATATTGAAGTAGGTAGTAAATAAATTCATGTATCTGGGTAGTTACATCACGTCAGACTCCAGATGTACCTTAGACATCAAAACCAGGATAGCAATAGCAAAGCAGGCTTTTCACAATAAAAAATATTTACTTTCTTCCAAAATGTCTAGAAAGGTAAAGAAAATGTTTATTAAATCATATATTTGGAGTACTTATAGCTTTGTATGGATGTGAGACGTGGACGATGACTCAGCGGGATAGAGAGAGGTTGGAAGCATTTGAGATGTGGTGTTGGCGTAGGATGGAAAGGATTAGTTGGACGGAAAGGGCACAGTATAAATATCATACAGTAATTCGACTCGGCTGTGACCTTGAGTTAGATACCTACAGCCGCGCGGTACGTAAACATGCGCTAAGGCTGCCACCCGCCAGCATTTTAATTATATTTGCCTACTTTGTGTTTCCATTTAGTTTTGTGACTGTATTTTTTTTTTATGTAAAGAATTACAATACTTAAAATTGAATAGGAAGTTTCAATAAAAATGCGTGATGATTTGTGAATGGTAAATTTAATTTAAAAAAACATGTATAAAATTGAATAACAATGTTCTAAATTTCCGACAGAAAAATATTTTCCGACCGAAAAATATTTTCGACAGATACGTACGAAACGCTTGATTTTTCAATTTTAAGGTATAAAAAATCCGCATTCTAATAAAAAGCTTCAATAGAAATTGTTTTGGGAAACATGGACAATGTGTTATAACAAATTCATACAACCAAAAACAAAAATCAACACACCGCCCGTAAGTCACTGCGGCACAGTCGCGACTGCCTGCGTACCTGGGCCTCAAGTCTGCTATTACAATAGTGTCAGAATGGTCTATCATTGATTTCAAAATTGTTGATTTTGACAAGTTTCGTAGTCTACTATTACAATGGCGTCATTGTGACTTTCCAATGGTCGACCACTGACACTCCAATGAAAGAAATGGCATAAAATGGTAGTCTCGTACATAATGACAAATGAATGACTGACATAAGCGGTAGTCTGCTAAACTTTTGACAGTTCCTTTGATCAGTGATCTACCACTATGACATCATTGTGCAATCATTGCATTTGATTCATGACGCGGTAGAAAAGTGTTTGTTCGCGGTTTGTAAATAGGTAGTGTTGATTTATTTATTACGTGGAATTACGGTCATGTATTCACTACGACTCAATATTCTTGAGTTAGCTAACGCAGTGGATGCTAGAGAAAGAAGGACGGAGGAACGCAAAAGACGTCGTCGAGCCCGTCGCTTGTCGAGAATGAATACGGACCCCTTTATTGATATTCCCGAGGCGGAATTTGTGAAAACGTTTCGTCTTGGGAAGGACTCAGTAAGGGGGTTAGTTGAAGAACTCGTCCCCCTTATCGCCAGGCTCGAAACAATTGCGTATCGACAGAAATGAAGGTGAGTAAACTGAACTTGACATTGATTAATTATTCCATAAAAAGCTTTAGCTACACTTACATAAACACGAAATGTTATATTGATTAATGGTAATGTTAAATTTTATATTGCAGATTCTAATTGCACTTGCATTTTATGCATCAGGGTCTTACCAAACTTTGATTGGACAGAGTGCCCTCCATAATGTTTCCCAAAAAACTGTGTCACGGGCCATTAACCAAGTAACGGAGGCATTAAATAAACTGTATCACAAATATATTAAATGGCCTACACAATCTGATGAAAGGAATATTATTAAAGCTAAGTGAGAAATGAGATATACCCGGATTGTGTTGTTTATATTACCTGTTTTACCTAAACAGAATTATTTAGTTACTAAAACTTTCAGGTTCTATCAGAAATTTGAGTTTCCTGGCGTCCTCGGTTGCATTGATGGCACCCATGTAGCTATATTAAGGCCGCACATACATGAGGAGCGATATTATAACAGAAAGGGCTTCCATTCCCTTAATGTTATGATAGTAAGTATTGGGTAGAAAGTAGAAATGTCTACCTACCTATTGCCCAATTAATATAATATAGGTAATGCCAAAATACATAATATGTAATTCATTTACAGATTTGTGATGCTGATTTAAATATTTTATGTGTGGACGCAAGCAACCCAGGCTCTGCACATGATTCCACAGTATGGCAGGGTCATCCAATCAGTCACCACTTAAGACAAATATCGGAAAATACGAATGAACAAGTATTTTTATTAGGTAATACAATATTTTTGTTGGATGAAAATCCTAAGAACTTTATCATGTTCATGTATTAGTGTTTGTTTGTAAAATGATTATAATTTTCAGGTGACAGTGGGTATCCACTAAGAAAAACAATGATGACCCCAATCCTCAATACTGTAGATGGGACACCACAACATAATTATTATGTAAAACATGTAACTGCACGCAATACAGTGGAGCGTTGCATAGGCGTATTGAACAACTTTTTAACTATCCATGTAAGATTTGTATAAAAATATAATTATGCGTCAGCGAGAACAAACCCGCGCGATACAAACAAATATTGTATTAGTTTTAAAAGCTTGTAAATAAATATTTTTGTGTGATGGAATGTTGTGTTTCAATTTTTTTTGTTTGACATGGTATCTATTGAAATATTTAAATAACCTAAACCATAGTTTACCCCGCAATTTTTAAATAAAATATCATTTTGTACATAATGGTATAACTTTTACTAAGTTGTATGTTCTGAACTATGTTATTTCATAATATTGCTTCGCACTCTTATAAATTATGTGTCATTCAAAGCACCATTTCAGCCATAACAAAAAATACCAACACAAGTAGGGTCTAATTACAATGAGTTAAGTCGTAAATAGCTTCTAAGTGCCAGAAGTCGAAGCGCGCGCCGGCCAAAAAAAACGGTCGGCGCGTGTTGTTTTTGCGCCACGCAGAGCGCGCGGGGCCGGTGTAGCAAGCGGAGAGTAGTAATATTCTTTGGATAATACTCTCAAAGTCAATTCAATTCAATTTTTGTTTGATGGCCTCTGCTCACTGCTGACATTTCGTCGCAGTCTCTCAAAGTCTCATGAAATATTTTGAAAAATATACATTTAAAACAAAACCGATAACCGGCGGCAGTTGTGTCAAAGTCAAATATGACATTACTATGTCACATTTGATTTAGACAGCTAATAAAAGATTATTGAGTTATTTTTCTTTTAAGTTTATTGCTATTTAGGGACTTCTTACTACTTCAGATTGTTTATAACACTAATAAATCCTATGTAAAAATATATCTTATTAAAATCTAGCATGAATAAATGTTCAAGTTTAGTAGTAGTTTTTCGAAAATCATTTCTACCAACGGGTTTTATAATAATGGCAGCACGACTATGTCATTCTATTACAATTCTATTACGAGACCACTGACCGACCACTGACCGACCATTATGAATTAGCAGACTACGAATTTTTGGCAAAATGACAATGGGGTCGTATTGGAATGACGAGTTTATAAAAAATAGCAGACTTGGGGCCCAGGAGTGTACCACGGTCGAAGCGCGTAGGTATAACTCGCGTTTCGGCCGTTTATATGGAGTTAAAATACTGGATGTATACTGTGGAAAGGGTGACAAATGAAGAAGTATTAGAATTGGTGAGAGAGAGTAGAACATTACTTGAGACAATAGAAAATAGGAGAGGGAAGATGATAGGACATCTCATACGACATGACAGATACATTAATAATATCATAGAAGGTAAAATTGAAGGAAAGCGAGGTAGGGGAAGGCCTAGAATCAGTTACATGAGTCAGAATAAAGAAAAAGTGTCTGTCATGTCGTATAGAGATGTGAAGGAACTTGCACTGAATAGGAATAGATGGAGAAGTCTGCATCGGACTCACCGACAAGAGCCTTGCTCTTAAATTTATGATGATTATGATGATGTATTTTGCCACCTTAAAAAATATTATGTCAAAGTTTTGAAAGTGCTTAAGTGGCTAGTTAGTTACCGGTCATTTTACCCTACATAATTTCATAATTTGTAAAAAAAAATATTGTTTGTTTATAAAAGTCTTCTCTCCCATATCACATCCCAAATGCATCCCAACGAGTTAGGTGGAACTAAAAGTAGCGCTTCTTGACTCCTGCTCAGGTGCCAAACAGCATTGAGCTGAGTTCTGCCCATTCATTAGTTTTTTTGTCTTCTCAAACATAAAGAATTTGTTTTATTAACCCGTCAATCTTGACAGAAAGGAGATCATTCAAATTGTACCCAAAAATTAAAGTGCCGGCCAATGAAAAAAAATATTTTTATCTTATGGAAAATGATGTTTTAAATATTTTTTATCAAGACGATAAATGTCTACGACCAACTTTTGAACCCTATAGGCGACATCAAAAATCATAAATGAGCATATCAATATATCATCAATATAAATAATTGTAATAAACTATAAACAACGCTTGATAGATCGCCTTCATATGCTTGGAACTACCTGTTTGTTCTATATCGGAAACTTCATAATTGAATACATTCTATATCTTTACAAAAACTACAATAAGCAAGTGTAGTTAGACTTATGTACGTTAGGCACAGTGTAAACTCTAACGAATCTCAAGGGACCGAACATTTTTTTATCGTTGAATCAAGAGTGATGGATAGGATTTTTTTCCATAGCCCCGAGTATCGGAAACGGTAACAACAAATAATAATAATATAAATAAACATTATATAAACATATAAACATTCAATGATTATAAAAGTCCATATAATTAAAAATTGCGGGAATCACATCTAACACGTTTGATTTGTTAGACTAGGTTTTAATAGGCATAATTTTAATTAGCAGATTTAAGTTGATTTACCTATGAGGGTGACGTTATCATTGTGATCAAAACCCTCCATAAATAAATAAAGAGAAAAAAAAACGTCCAGACGAATTAAAAAAATGCAATAATTTAGAATTTCTATATCAAATAACTTTAAAAAAATTGATCATAGTCATAGCTTTTAGTTGTCAAAAGAAAAAATGTTTAGAATGTCATTCCCTAAAATATACATACATTTTTTTTTGTTGGCCGGCACTTTTTTTTTTGGGTACTTTTTGTATGCAACTTGAATGATCTCCTTTCAAATAATCGATTACGGGCTTGAGCGCTAGACAGATTATGACGTAATGATGACGTCGGCAATACTGCGCTGTCTATAATTTATAATTACTTTACAATCAAACCATTTATTCTGTAAAAGGCAATGTACTTATTGATTTATTTCCTAACTATGATGCATGAAAATAAATTCGTAATACAAGTATTTTATTATGTAATTCATGTTCAAACTTTAGAAACCATATTGTGGGCGGCTACACGAAAAATAAATAAATACTCAAGTATAATCCAAAGAACAAGGATCTATTCTACCTAAATATATAAACAGTTTATCTAAAGAGCTCTTATGTTTACGATTAGACCACTTGAAACTCGACGCCATGAACCATAACAACAGCTAGGGATGTCCCTTGACTTTGTTATGATTTTATCGATAGTAGTTTTTATTGCAAGGTATTTTGGAAATGTGAATAAAAATACAATATTATCAAAAACTTGTTTTATTTTGGACTGATTTATAATTAAATATATATATACATAACATATAATGTAAAAAAAAATATAATTAAAAAAATATCGGATATCGATTATTTTGTGGACTTTCCACGTTTACAAATAAAACTACATGCACAATACAACACAAATAATAAAATTAATCCCTTACATTTGTAGTGTTCGAGGTGTTTAGTAAGGTAATATCAGATATCGATTATTTTGTGGACTTTCCACGTTTACAAATAAAACTACATGTACAATACAACACAAATAATAAAATTAATCCCTTACATTTGTAGTGTTCGAGGTGTATTAGTAAGGTAATATCAGATATCGATTATTTTGTGGACTTTCCACGTTTACAAATAAAACTACATGTACAATACAACACAAATAATAAAATTAATCCCTTACATTTGTAGTGTTCGAGGTGTTTTAGTAAGGTAATATCAGATATCGATTATTTTGTGGACTTTCCACGTTTACAAATAAAACTACATGTACAATACAACACAAATAATAAAATTAATAATCTCCAAAGACCGGGCTTGTCCCGTGACTCCGGGGAGAAACACCATAATATAATAATATACAAAAAAAAACAATACACACAAAAAAAACAATACACCCAAAAAAAAAATACACACAATCATCTCGCCAATCATTCCAATTTTATACCAAACCTTTCACAATAGTTATTTATGGATATGAAAAGAAAAGAAGTAAGCATTACTAAGATGATGTATGGTATGACTTGAAACATTGCTCTATACACAATGGCACGTGACAGGTTTCGCAGCAATACCTGGTTTTTTGGGACTTCTTCCCTTGGCGAAGGCAAACAATGCACCGCTTCCGGAAGAATCGGTTGTTCGATGCACTGTTCTCTGTCGGACTGAATAAAACGGGCCAATGTGTAGAGGCAATGAATCTGTCTGGCTGGTCATGCGCAGATCTACTCATTGCCACAGCAGTCGATTTGCGACTTTGCGGACAATGTGAAAGATGATTTGAGAGGATAGAATTTACAAGTTCGAGGCGAAAAGCTAAATGATCATGACGTTTTTGTGAGGATGACTGCAATAGAGTGCGAGAGTTGAGGATACTGACGTTAAGAAGACGTTTAAAAAGTTTCATGTACCATTTGGTACCACGTTTCCGTTCTAATAAATAAGGCTCCAACATCTGGTCTTTCAGATCTACCCCCCCCATGAACTTATTGTAGTCCAGCACTACTTGGGGCTTAAACTGCGCTGGCCGAGATGTTGGTCTGGATGAAACTGTCGGCAAAGCAGTAGATGAACCATGACAAGTAGAAATCATGGTTATGCGTTTTTTGTCTTGCCATGATAATATCGAGACATCGCCAGAATGTCTGGCGATATACTCTCCCCTTTTAAGCGGAGCCTTATTTATCAGAATGGGAACATATCTACGGGAAGGTCTCAAAGTACCGACACAGTCGGTGCCATTGAGTTTAAGAAATCTAGCTAATAGAGGACTATTGTACCAATTATCCATAAACAATCTATACCCTTTATTGAGTAGGGGACCAATGAGCTTCTTCACGACAGCTGTACTTTTCAGTACACCAGGCGACTGCTCCAGATCCGTTGCTGATTGTTTACCGGTGTAAACAATAAAAGACCACAGGTAACCAGTCGCACTCTCGCAAAGCTCGAATGTTTTGATCCCAAACTTAGAAGCTTTGTGCCGAATATACTGTTTAAAGCTCAATCTTCCTTTCCATAGGGTAAGACTTTCGTCTATGCAAATATCTTTACTCAAAATATAATTAGATTGAAAAGCTAAATTTAAATGGGTAATTATCGGTCTCAAACGATATAATCGGTCAAAACTTCTGGCGCTAGTGTTGGAGGTACTGGGATGATTAATGGGGTCTGAATCTACAAAATGTAAAGCTCTATTTAACATTTCGTACCTCCTGCGTGTGAAGATCCTCCGAAATACTTCCGTCTTTAAAAGTGGGTCGACAGAAAAACAACTGGTCACAGTCGGCATTTTGATGATCCCCAACATCATCCAGAACGCAAAGAGGCACAGAATTTCATGAATATTAGTGGGGTACCATTCAGACTGGAAAGAAGTAGAGGCAATTTTGGTGGCGTACAAATTTGTTTCGGTCACGATTAGATTTAAGACGTCATCGCTCCAAAAGGAACGAAAAGCGTCGTAAGCCGAACCGAAAACAAATACGGACCCAGTACGCTCGGGCTTAAAAGTTTCCTCTTGACCCTGAAAGGCCGAAGAAGACCATTCAAAGTGGAGGTTCTGACCTTCCAGTCTAGGGAGAGCTTCCGCTCCATCACTAGCGGCAAGAAATACATCTTCATTTTCACTCTCGCTAGTATCCTCACTTTCAAAGTTTCTCTCAATCATATCAGCATCTTGCATTCCCAATTGTCGTCTCCTCAATACATCCGCCACCAATCTTACCAATTCAGGGGGGACGTCCTCATCATTTGTCCAAATTTCTTTCAGTGGGTGTCCCAGCTCCCATCGTTGTCCCCCCCTACGGCCCCGATTCGGATACTCACACCCACGTGCGCTCTGTCCTCGCACACCTCTAACACCCCTTCGTCCACCCCTTCGCGCACTCATTCTTCTTCTGTTGCTTACATCTCTATCACTCTCTTCAGGGGACACATACAAAGTGTGAATATCCGGGGCGAAAAATACGTCTTCATCATTGGTAATGTCCAGCCGCTCGCCATTTTCGTCAAACAGCACCACATTTATTGGCGAACGGGACCTGTCGCGAGGCGCAGCATAACAACGCTCTTGTTCTTCCTAAAATATACAAAAAAAGTATTTGATAAGTACCACCTAAATCTAATAAATACACTAAAAACTTTACAAAATAAAATTGGGCCAGACTGACCATCACACCACCCTGTCACACTAGTGTGGTGGTTAGGAATTCTATTTCTTAACTGTCACACCGACAAAAGAAGATCGAGAAAATACGATAATATCAAGTAGGTATGTTTAATAGTGTGAGGTCACATTCGTACAATTTCCACATTCGTACAATTCTACATTCGTACAATTCCACATTCGTACAAATACTTACTATTCGGTAGGTTAGGGTTATTTTTTTTTTACTAGTTCCATAGTTATCGGTTTTATAGCACCTATTTGTACGAATGTTAGTGTGACAGTTAAGAAATAGAATTCAAAATTGCAAGGAAATATTAACTGTCACACTAGTGTGACAGTTAAGAAATAGAATTCCTAACCACCACACTAGTGTGACAGGGTGGTGTGATGGTCAGTCTGGCCCCAATAAAATAGACATTACCATTGGCGGCAACCACTCACGGTGCTCTGGAAACGGCAGTGGAGAGTAGGGTGGAGCTTTTGGTGATCGGTCGCATGCTTCCCCCTAAGTAAGAATGCATTATAAGACACATTAGCATAATATATACAGCTTTTATCAGTAAAACTCACAGTTTATCATATACACAAATCGGTCCCGGTTGTTTCAATCGTTAGACCAAGTCGGAGGCCTTTAGGCAGTCTAAAAACTCCAACAACAGGGTTGGTCACCAACCTACTCAAACTTACCGCTTGGTGGTCAACTGGGCCCGCAGAGCACTGAGCCCGCAGGTTCAGTTACCCACTCCGTTTTTTTCATAGGTGACTCAACCCACACTAATCACACAACTACTATTTACTGATAAGGGTCTGCTCAGCCCCCAGGTTCAGTCGATAAAAAAAATAACCCTAACCTACCGAATAGTACCTATGCCCACGGGCTGAATTGACTCATAGGTGGTAGATAAGCGGGCTGGGTTGACACTTGGGTCGAGTCGCCCGTAAAGAAAAAAAAATGGTCAACTTAGCCCGTGGGCTCAGTGCTCTGCGGGCCCAGTTGACCACCTTGCGAAACTTACTTATACGAATTATATATAGCAAACCTCATCCTCTGAGAAGTATTTCTCGTCATCACTCATATCCTCTTCGCTAATGCCCTCCTCCTTTCCATCTTCGTCCTTTAGATATAGGAGTTCGGCGAATTTCTTAGGTGGCTCCTCATTGCTGCTACGCCAAGTTGACATGCTTTTATAACAAAAACGAGAATACTGACTTAAAAGTTCTCATATACCCCATTGTCGTTATTTTTTGTATACAGAACATTATATAATGATTATTATTTAATATTATATAAATTTATTCCCAAAATAAATATACCACAAAATGACCACAAAATAAAAGTCAATTTATTTATGAGATACTAAGTAACAAAACTTCATCGTATAATTATCGACACACCTGCACATAATTATCCCTATTCAAAAAATCTTCATAGATGGTTTCCATTCCTTTATTTTTGGCTATGGGCAAACAAACCAAAACAAACTGCGTCTTTGCGCTCAGCTAGCGCGTTCAAACAAACAAACTCTGCAGCTTTACATTATTAGTATGTATAGATTACTGGTTTTTACGAAGTATTACTTACAACGAATTAACTGAATAGAATAATGCACGCAGAACACAACAGTATTCAACAGTATTCTAATAAAAATAACAGGTAACTTACTTAATAAATCCGTTAAAAAACACTAAACAAAGCTCACAGAAATATAAAGCACACAGCACCACAGACCAGGAAAGCACTACAGCACAGTCAATACCACGAAATAGAGTATAAACTTTATACAAAATAAACAACAGGATCACGAAATTAACGCCAAATGTACGCCAGTCGCCAAATCAAATTCGCCAATGTCGCCAATCAGTGTTGCCATTGCCACCTCGGATTTTAAGGCTTGTTAATATGAGAATTTTGGATTAAAAAAACCCACTAAGTTCTGCTAAATTTATTGCATTTAAATCTCAGCCTAAAGAAACCCATATTTAAATTAAAAACGAACGAATAAGTATGAGATGCTTAAAAATAATTGTAGACCATTTTACGTATTGTAATTTTTTTGTATATTTTTACTAGAAGGCTGTGTTTTTACTAGAATACTTACAATTTGCCAAACATGAACATTATATTCGGTCGGTATAACTAGAGAAATTCTATAGGCAGTGGAATAAAAAGATATTGTAAAGTTCATTCGTTCACAGACTGTTACAAAACACGACTTTATCAACTAAAGGGGGTGATAGACGTTCGAGCAAGTACGCGTACTTATGGCTTGACGACCTTTTTCGCTTGTGTGTCACCGTAAGTACGCGTACTTTACCCACACTTTTCGACTTCATCTATTATTTTTAATTTTAAAATAAAATACGATATAATTCCTAAATAACACAAAGCTTCTTCTGTCGACGACATCGCAATACAGAGTGAGTAAGCTTCACGTATGTCACCGAGTACGTGTATCACCCACATCATCAATAACGGATTTATTATTGTTATCGTTTCCACATTATCCGATCCGATATCGGTGTCGGACACCGATAGCCGACATCCGATAGCCGATAGACACCATGTGCTATTTTCACATATTTCCGATAAAATCGTTCCGATACGGCCATTTGCTCGATAGCTTAGTGCGTGCAGGTCGTCAGGGCAGACCACAGACCTGGGGCAGACTATAATAGAAAACTTTATTTGCTGTATCTATTATATTTGAGACGCAAAAAAAGATCTGTCCACAGACAGTATTGGATACATCCCGTTGTGGAAGCTAGATATTCAGAGGGAGCATTATAAACTATTTTTAGCAAGCTACAAAACGCACCTAGAAAGTTTTAATTATATCAACCAAACTAGTAAACTAGCATCGGGCTCTACGCACACAGAGACAATTTAGATACACGTATAGCACACATACAAACATTATCGTCCGATGGCTCACGGGCGTCCGATGGTGCCGCCAGCATATCGGTGTCGGCTCCGATATCCGATATCGGGCCGGACAATATGAAAGACAGGTACATATTTCATACATTTTACTTACCCCGACATTTGACTTTTGACTTACCCCGACTTACTATACATTTGACTTACCCCGATATCGGATCGGCGTCCGACACCGATATCGGATCGGATAATGTGGAAACGCTCTGACACAGGGTGTCCCGGTGGTGTTCCGACTGTGATCCTCCGATAGACAGACCATATAAAATGTCAGTGTCTTTATAGTCAATTGTCAACTGTCATTTATTCCTGTTCTGTTGCCTGCCTGATCCATCCATCCACCCAGTGTGTTGTGATTGTGTAACAAGAACAAAATTAATTAAAAATGGATAAAATCATTGGGTATAAATACTACGACACTCCTGAGGGTCAAGATATTTTTTTCAAGACCGTGGCCCTATCTAAATATGCTGCCATAACTGGTGTGGGCATGGCAGCATTCGATGTTTTGATGTTCTCTAAACCCAAGGGTATTTTGGGTTCTGCAGGACGATTTGCTCACTTTATTGGACCTCTTGTTGGTGCTGCTACTGCATTTGTGGTAACTTCAAACGTTTCGCAGAACATTCGAGGTAAAAACGATAAGTTAAACTACTTTATCGGAGGTTCCGTGTCCGGCTTGATCCTGAGCGCCTGGCAGAAGGCCCCTGTAATGGCAGTGCCTCTAGCCGTCATATGTGGCTGTGCTGGTATGATTAAGAAGACCGCTCACGACGCTGGTTATGAATTCTTCCCAAATATTCCCCATATGACTAAAACTATTCAATCTGTGAGACATGACTGGACTATGGCGAAGGATGTTGAAAGCTTGAAGAACTGGACAACAGGTCAGCATTTCCCAACTTACATACCTAGCTAGATTTTTTGGTTAATGCCTTTCTGAGTCTCCCAATGCTACAACTCGAAACATAGTTTTTCACAATTTGTTTCAAAAATCACCAGAATAGCACTAACTAATTCAGTACCTACTAAATCTCTACGAAATTGTATGGTTTTGGTTTTATGGATCTTTCGATGAGATACTTATTAGAGCAAGCTTTAAAAATGAGATGGATATAAACATACATGACTTTTCAGTTTATGAAAGACATTTCTTTTATGAGCTTAATTGGAGACCTTCGCTCTACAGTGCTAGTTCAGGGGAAAATAAAATTTATAATACTTATTAACCTATCACTATGGTTTCTTTAGCGGCACAAAAGATTGTTTTAGCAAGTAACAACATTTACATTGATGTAATGACGGTTGGAGAGGATTGCTCCATTCATGGTGGCAGGTGGACTGTAGTGATATGTTTATAATGTGTACAATTTGATAAGGTTAAAAAAAGACTAAATTATTCTTATCCTAATTTTTTTTGCAGGTTCTGGCAACTAGAAGTTTTTAGAAGATTTTTTGAAGTAGTTTGTAAATAAAATCAGTTTGTTATTTTATTTGAAGTAAGTGCAACAAATAATTACATAAGCAAAGTGAAATAAATATTAAATTATGTGATATATTTTTTATTTTTAAGACGGCAACTTTGATATGATCCAGTTAGTTTCAGAGTCCAGTTATGATTTCAATTTCATATTTTGCCCTCACATACTTTTTCTTGTCTATGGCAAAACTGTATTTATGAAGCTGTTGTTGTTGCTGTTTTGCCTGATAAAATTCTTGTTATTCCAACTGAGTAGGAATACAGAAAAAATAGGAATAGGTGATATAACTTATTTGTTTATGTACATATATGTTTAGCAAATATAGGATATTCTGCACTCCTACTCACTTGGCTGTAATTGCTTTTATTTTTAACCCTTAAACAAACAAGAGCCCCTGTGGCTGTTTAAGAAAAAGCGAGGGTGTTTTCTGGGTAATTAGGGGCCGCTGATTTCATTTTTGATGAAAAAAATATAAAAAAGGGGGAGGGAAGGGGTGTTTTTTGTGTGGTAAATAACCTACCATTATCCATTACCGACTTGTAAAATTTTACGATTGTGGTAAAATAGTTACCATTATCCAACCCGGTTTGAAAAAAATCTATACTAGTTGTTTTCTCTGGGTTTGCTTGTCTAATTTAGGTAATTTAAAAAACATATACATATTCACATTTCTTTTGTTCAATACATTATATTTCTTCTAAAGCATTCGACATAGAAGGAGTCTAATGGTTTTATGGTCTATCTTAGTAGGTAAATAAAAATTGTCGTTTTATATGTAAGACTTTTATTAATTATACTTATAAAAAATATGCACAATTCATAAACCAAAAAAACATATAGTTTTTATATTAGTAAAGAAAAATATGCACCATTCACAACCCAAAAATACAAACCCAATACAAACCGTTTCTATATTAGTAAATCCAATAACAGTTAGGCACGAATGAACAATGGTAGATAATTTACCACAATCACCCATAACTTCACATGATCGAAAACCATGCATAGATTACCAGAATTCTCAACCAAATGGATGCAAAACAACAACAATATAGCCTAGTTTATAAATCTGGATGCAAAAACCACTTACCAGATTTTTCGTAGAACAAAACTCAAATTTTTGTGGGAGCGATGCACAAATTTCAAATTTTTTTCGCCAAACTGCCGACTTGCCCTCTTTGACATTGACTTATAAGGACGGGTGACGTTTTTTAGTGAAATGTTGCCAGTAGTTGGATAAAAAAAAATACAACGTTTTACTTGCTATTCAATTCGATTAAATTCGTTGAAAAAAAAGTCCTTTTTTTAAAAAAAAAATCAAGTGGTATGCATTCTACCTTTGTTTTAATAAGGGTTAAAGTCAAAAGATGTTATGTTCATGACTAACAAAGTATAATTATGGCATAACTACGGTCTAGTCCTAATGTTAAATTAGGTATAGAAGCAAATCTAGAAAAGTGTTTATGCCTTTCTCTCAGTATCCACTAAATTAGTACTGGAAGTACTTTCCGGATAGAAATAATACATTATTTTATATCTAGATTGGAAATTATCTAAGTAATTAAACTCTTAATTATTGGGACCTGTTTTAATAATCTAGAGCCTCATACATTGTATCCTTACACAAACATAGGCTTAGATAATTGAAGGATGCAATGAAAAATAATAAACAAATATTGAGTTAATTTCATTTATTCTTACTTAATATTATAAACCAACTATGCATAACAAAAAAATTATAAAACATAACAAGTTCGAGAATAAATACTGAACAACAACTATTTCATCAAGTTAACAAAAAATAATAGAATGGTTAAATACATATTCACTGAATTAAAACGATGGACTCAATGTTACACTGAATCCATTTTTATTTCACTGTGTCAGTGTAACCTTAAATTCCACATTGTTAAAAAATCCTTAAATGCATAAATTAACTACATAACCACATTTACTTTCCTCTATACACAAAAGGACTTGCTACTTTAAAATTGGGACATTTTAAATTACAAATTTGAAAAGTAATTAAATTGTAATTGGCACTTAAAGAGGACGATACTGGTTGTGGTAACACATATAAGTAAAGACCTGCAAGATTTAATAATACTAACTACACTGGTATACCGAAGGAAGAACTTGTAGACCAGTCTCCAAATGTTGATTTACTTGTATAATAGCAATTTCAATACTTACGTAAATACGATCTTTGATTACGATTGTAAGGAAAATAAAGTTATATAATGGAAACAAAAGCTCATATTCATATGTCACGATAGTGAGAAGCAGCAAACATTATTACGTAATAAATATCATTTAACATATTATAACTTTAGATTCTATATAAAAATTATACATAAAGAGTAAAAATATTGGAAGTAGGTATGTTTGTAAACAATTTGGCACAAATTATGAACACTAAAATTTTGAACAAACTAACCACAAGCGAATGCCAATTTTTTAAAAATATCGTTGATAAATTAATAAAATTGAGCTGACAATTTATGTATTTCAAAAAAACTAGTAAACTTGTTGTTCTACTCCTTTTATGTAAATTACCCTCGCTTTGTAAAAATGTATAAAATTAAGTACGTATTTTATAATTAACATGAAATTAATTATTATGTATCTAACTTTCATTATTTCAATAAAGAAAGAAATTATTATGATACCACTACACAGAAAACTGCGTGAATTACCTATATTTATTTACGATCATGTAAGTATTTAATTCTAATAATATAATTTTAAGACTTTCTACAGATTGTTTCACCACTAGATTTTAATATTTCAGACCGATTCCTATTCTTTCAAGACCAAACTAATCTTTCACAATTTAGTATGTTTGTGTCAATATTTTTCAATTCCACCAACAAGTTTCGCTTGGTCATTTTATCGATAAGGCTGCAACATGTCTGTCAATTGTAAAATCGATATTTTTTCAAACTTTCAGGTAAATTATATTTAGTTCAATCTTGAAGAATAATAATCATTCATTCCCTCTTGCTTCTAATCTGTTCAGTCACAAAACCGTCGTAACACTATCAGTTCATTCTGTTCCCTTCTTCTTCTTGTTCTTCTTCTTCATCGTCTTCGATCTCGATCTCTTCTTCGATCTCCTCAATCTCTATCTCTTCCTCTTCGAGATCTCCTTCATCATCCGATTGGTTTTCGTCTTTCTGTTGAGGTTACATTTATATGAGACATTCAAGAAACTTCTCAGGTCAACGTTGAAGAAGTAAAGTAGAGTAAGCCTTTATTACATTCACATATTTTACAAAGTGGGGGAATATGGATGTTATATACTGACTGGATTTTGATGAAATTTTGGAGTAATATACTATACAAATAAGTTATGATAAAAACGCTGTCTTGATATATTTTGGTATTGATAATTTAAGAGATGGACATTTACTGCCTTATTCATAAACGCTCTCTAACTAAAACACTGTTAGTGAGTGTTTTGTCTCTTTTGCTCTTTGGAAAATAGCGTATGTAAGTAAGAGACAAACCATTTGCTAGCTAAAATGCTGCTGGTAAGCGTTTATGAATAAGGCCCTTAGACTACTTTAATTTAACTGCTGTCACCAAAGTGCGGTCTGGACTCTGATATAAATGATTACCTCGGCTGCATTTTGCGTGAACGCACTCGCTGTTGTGAAGTCATCTACTGTAGACTCTGCAATACGTGAAGAACAACAATATAAGTAAGTACAACATTAAATTTTGTGTCCAAAGTATCTTACAAGCAATCAGTAGACTGCGTTAGTTTTGTAAGATTTTTGTAAAATATTGAAGCGCCTTTAAATGTTATTAGCAAACTACTTATGTCACATTGCTCTGTAAAATGCGTTTACCTGCATCTCTCTCGGGTGTGTCTCGCGGCGCGTCCTGTATTAACGAGAGCGTCATCTTACCGCTCACCACCATCTAGAAACAATGAATAGATAATATTATAGAGTAGGAAGACAGGTGAAATGCAGAGTCAATATTTTATTACCTTCTCAATGCTATCGAACCTTTTTTAAGACCTTTTTTAAGTCATTAGACTGACTTTTCAAGCAAAAATATCCTTCTGTAGAAGAAAATATCAGTGATTTAATTCCATTCTTACCAATAAATTGTCTTTGGTTGGAAACGCGGCCATATTGTTTTAGGCAGCGGCACGGGCCGTTGACCAATCGTTTTAAGCAACCTGATTGGCCAAATCCATCACCGCTCCCACCCAGCCGACTTAGTGACTGAAGACTAAGTTTTAGGAATAATAATTAAGATCGAGTAGGTTAGTTTAGGAATACATATATAGTAATGATACTTACGGGAGAATGCTTGGGCGCCTTCTGGTCGGGGCGGTCCTGCGCAAAGTCGGCGACCAGCACGCGCGTCTGCTGCGGGATCTCCGTCTCCAGGAAGATGGACGTCACCTCCGCCGCCTCGTGCTGCCGTTGGAAATATAACGTAAGATTGGGAGTATAATGCTCGGTTTGACCAAAGAATATGATCTGTACTTTAATTACAAATGTGAAAATAACGAAACCACTGAAGCAATATATTACGGGACTGTATCGTGTTATAAAACGTACTTATTGAAATACGAATCCGAGGCGACGTTTCGAGAGGATTACACTACTTGTGGGTACATATAATGAATGAGTGTAAATCGTAGTAGTTTAAAAAGTATGAATACATTTTGGCTTGGTAAGAAAATAGCATGACATACTTTATATCCCGAAATTCCCACGGAAACGGGTGAAATGTAGGACACAGCTAGTTATTAATGGGGTTATACATTGGATACAGATGAAATTGTATTTTTAACCATGTAAGATTTGTTATACAACGGAATAAAATCAGCTAGGTCCAAAAATGTATGGCCAAAACATATTGTCATAAAATAACATAAACGAATAACTAATCCATAGAAAAAGGTAAATGTTAAATTAATTATGTTATAACAAGTTAGTGTCAAATAAAACTGATTTATGAAAAAGTAACCATTTATTAAAATGCAATCAAATAAAAGCAGTTTCATTCTCGTAAATGACATGCACATTGCACAATAAACATTTCATAAATACTTGAAAAGGGACTGTCACAAACATAAAATAATCGGAATGTTTTTCGTGAGCTTAAAATGTTGTGATTTAGGTTTCCGTTAACAGAAAATAACTAATATTAAGTTAAATAGTTTTAAAATAAAAACGTTCTACATGGTATAGAATATTAATGTTGTTACAAAATATTGAGTTATTGAACATAACAGTTTAAACAAATACAACTGATTAGGCTACAGCTACACGTATACATGTAGTATAGAGCTCATTCACAGGACATATTTTATACATACACATGAACGCGACTGGCGTCATCACGAAAAATTTGATTGAAAAGAAGCGAGCGGAAGAGCGAAATTGTCCGAGTGAATGGGCTCTTACTAGGGTGCACTAACTACTACATCTAATAAACCAGGCGCGATCCCAGCCACGAGGGTCCGGCATGGACTCTTTTTTAAAAACAAATTTAGTGATTGATTGATTATTTTGAGAGGTTTACCAACCAATTATTTTTTTCAAATCATCTCAAAATCTTTAACGGCAGGTCTTCATAATCTATCTATACCGGCAATCTCAGAATTCTCAGAAAGTAAGGTTTGAAATTATTTATATGTAAATAAACGCCAAATTTTGGCGACTAACAAAAAGAACATAGTTATATTTGGCAATCATTTTCATACTTGTCAAATCTTGTTCTGATGTCTGAGATTGCCGTTACGGTAAGGTGACCAGGCCTTTAGTGCAGTCCCTCTAAAATTCTCAGATGCTGGTACCTCGCCTGGTTTAGCACTAACTACTGGTACACTAATCAACATCATAAAGTGTTTGCACGATATGCACGGTGCAGTGCGGTCTCACCGAGCGCGCGGGGGCGGCGGCAGGCGGCGCGTGGGCGGGCGCGGACGGGAACACCCCGCCGTCTGCACTGTGCGCCACCAGCTCCATACCCATCACCTGCAACGCGAAGAGAACAATCTACAATGTTGCCTATGCAATACCCTGCTTCAGGAAGTTCGGTGGTAAGTAGGAGGAAATTTAGAACCTCAATTGAGAACCATGCATCGGGATCGGTGACTAGAGTGACTAGAATCGTCACGGAATGGGTGGTAGAGGGAGAAAGGTATAGAGGCCGACCTCGAATGAGATGGCGTGACGATCTAGATAATACTGTTATATTCTACATCCGATCCCAACAGTGCCACAGATGCTGTTGTCACCCAGAAGTTCCTAGTAGGCTGTTTCAATTTAGGGCTAATGACACTCACAGAAACTAAAGACACAGAATAGATACCTACATACATCTAAATAGCTAGAATCTAAACTCATTGATATATGTAATTTACCTTCACACTGGCATTCTCCTGATCCCCATCTAATTCCTCATCGATCGCTTCTTCTAACAATTCCTTTGTCTTTTCATTATCGGCTTCGACCCTCACCTCCTCTTCTATAAAATCCGCCGTAAAATTATGTTTGACGTCACCATTCTTTTTCACCTCAATCGGTTTAGTCAGATCTATTAATACACTCTCTTTGTGGTTCTCTATCAAGTCATCTGTAGTTGGTTCTGATTCGTTATCAAGTGGTTCTATTTCTTTAGGTTCCGTGCTTTCGTTGTCATTTTCTTGTTGGTCCTCAGTATCGCTTTCTTGAGCTTTATCTTGGTTTGTTTCTGGCTCCAATTCATCTAAATCTTTGGACGGATCATCTTGTGCTTTTGATTCAAGTTCAGGACTCTGTTCTTTGGGTTGAGGACTATCTTCCTTTGGTTCAGGACTTTCTTCTTTAGCTACAGGACTTTGATCTTCAGGACTTTCTTTCGGTTCAGGTGAAGTCTCCTTTTCTACAGGTTCAGGGGATTTTTCTTTGTCATCGCCAATCTTTTGGGAATTCTCTTGGTATTCGCTAGCAATGATATGCACGGGGCCACTACTGTGGATCACTTTTCCATTTGTGTAAGGACGGGCGTTATCCTGCGCTTCCTGAGGGATAATTTAAAAGAATTATAGATTTTGAGGTTAAGAGAACTTGCTTGCAGTAAAGGTTGAAAAAGATTTGAATTATTGATCAGCACTGTTATAAATACTTTGAGATAGCCTTTAATTTTAGAAAAGCATCTTATTTCTGTGTTTACTGCAAACAAGTTGACGGTGTCTGTAATGCATTCAAGTCACTAAAATCTTAAGTATATATTAAGAAACAAATCTACGAAAGTAGCAGTAGAAAAAAACACGCTGCAACCAAAACAGACTAACTTATTTCTGAGTTTACCGACAACTAAGAAACACCAAACGGGCAAACGAAATACAAATAAATATGTACTTTTCAGTACAGTTTGTATCGATAAACTCTCTAATTTTTTATATAACAACTACAAGCTTTGCACAAACTGCATTCTAAAAGAATAAAAGGAACTAAATCAGCACAGAAACAACAGAAAAAGAAAAGAGAGACAAAAAAACGTTTACTCAGTGGTTTTAGTGTAATTATTTCAATGGAGGAAAAGGTAAACGACAATTATTCTTTATTTTATAAATTAGACATCGATAGTTCTATTTACAGTGTGTTAGCTAATCGTGAATATTAATTTGTGAATTAAGTGATTCTTTATTAATTTTTTGATTTTTATTAATTTGTTTTTTAAATGATTTTATTAGTCGGGTGCAGTGCAGATACGACATAAAGCTATGTTTCGGAGAATTTAGTGAAGCTGCAATTTAAAAAAAGTTAAACTCAACGGCTGACAGAGAGGCAATTTACGCACAATGATATGAAGAGAAAAGCAATAGGCCAACCTATCTATATAGAAATAGTATTTTCTTTGACGGGAAACGATATTAATGTTTTTTAGAAATATTTTTCAGTTAGACTGATAAAGGTAACAAACCTTGAAGAATGAAACAAAATCATGAGTTAAACCAATTGCTCAGGTGGTTTTAGTAAAAATCCTAGTTTTCGACCACGGGGATGAGAGCTTTAAGCGCCATTTTGAGATCATCTTGCCTTTGCAAAACTTTTGCGTCAAAACCCCGACTTAAACTTTTACGAGGTAAAACACCTATCAACTGTTTAATGCATTTACAACTTTTTATACGTAAGATCTCAAGAATAAAGTTTTCAGGTGGCGAAAAAACGAAGCTCTGCTAGCATCACATACAAATAGTACGCTCAATACGATCATCGTGAGGCCATAATTGAAAAGAGATAGGTACAATTTTTCGTTGCACCCTTCATTAGGCGACTTAATAGGGCCCGTTAGTGCAAACGAGAAAGACGTAAAAAAATTATATAATGGCCCGACGAAGCAGTTCGTATTGAGCGTACTATACAAAAACGTACGTATACAAATCCCTATAAATACAAATGATTAAACAAAGGGCCATAAATATAGAACAATAGTGCGGTCATAGACACGATTCAATTGGCTGCGATTCAATATATGTATTGTTATAATAATAATATTAATTACAGGACAGTTCTTATTCATCGATTTATTTTAGGGAACCCTTTATAGAAGATATTATCAAAAAGGAAGTAATTTAGAACAAAGAAAATATATAGGATGAAGACAAGACTGACTATTATTACAAAAGAAGAAAACTTAGACCCGATATCGAATGATTTTATTTAAATATTTTATAAACCGGAAGATTTTTTGTCTGCTCAACATACTGTATGGGCGCAATCTACAAAATTTTCCCATTAGCGGCATCTATTGGATCGCGGTACGCGGTAGTTCCACAGAGAAAAAGCTTATTGATTGTTGGACATAGGAGCCATATTGATAAGGTAAGCTAATTCAAATATCCCTTTATTCTTCTGTCCAATCCCCATCTTCTCTTTATCTAAAAACTTCCGCGGGAACTGGTAGAGTGCGGGTAAAGGCGCATGGCGCTAGTTACATTATATAAATTGCGACCAATTACATACAATTTATGTACTTTACAATCACTTCAAGTGCCAAGATATTTCGGGATATGTTTGTACAAGTTTGGGCCAAATACGAACTTTCTACGGAATGCAAAGGACATTGTGTTTGTAAACTCAGCGTCCGTTATACAAACAGAGAATATATTGTTGATCAACTTTCATATGTTTTGATTACAGATTGGACTTAGATTAAACTATGCGCGGTAATATGATACGTTTCCACCATTATTATATCAAACATTCAATACGTATAGAAACATGTTGAATTGTAATTGAAATCTTGGGAAGTGATATCATTATTTTATAAGGAAGTGTATACTTTAAACTGTATAATAACGACGATTAAATCATTATGGAAGAATGCATTATGAATGAACTATATTAGCTTCATATCGTGATAAGTATTCTTACTATGTATACAATTTAATAAAGGGAGATCTTTCAATCCCATATGATCTTATAAATAATTACGTTTCTTTTTCCAGGATTCGAAATGATCAAGATAATAATTATCATTGATATGATATTTATCATGATGCTTTGTACTAATCAGACGCGGATTCATACCGTACGGAAGACTAAAAGAACTGTTTAGTAAAAATGCTTTCAAGGGCAACATCAAAATCGACTGCGGTAAAGCCTACCAAATCTATAGGAGTAAAGATACAAGACAGCTTAGAAAGCTGCACATTGTAACACAAGTGTTCCCTAAATAGTTAAAAAAATATATTTAATCGCCACAACAGCGACAAACATTTGTTTAAACAGCGTAACAATTAAACATGTGAAACTAATGGTGATGTGCGATTAGATACGCGACACGTTTGAATGAAATGTGAAACAAAACAGTAAACAATACAACATTGAAACAGAACAAATAAAGCAGAAGCTAAGAGTGCGTATCCGTTTCATGTGCGAAGCAACGAATATGATATGTGAGAAAATTTTCATCAATGACATCTCTTTATTCTCACAGTCTTGTTTTGCTATTCGTAGATTTTTAATTTTTCATAGACGACTTCATAGAGGTGGAATAGTGGAAACGCAGCCTAAAATAAGTTTTATAATACTTCCCTAATTTATTTTACCAATTCTTGTGCTATTGGATCCCTAGAAAAGTATTGCAGTAATATTTTCCCCAATCATTCTACAAATAACTTGCTCCAAAATCAAGTCATGAAGAAGATTTGTTCCCTACATGGGACCCAATTCGAAACTTTAAAATAAAAACATATGAACCAAGAACATAGTTAGTAAAACTTCGAACATAAAAGTGGCAACATAAAGCAACACAAGGGAACCAAACGTAAAGGCACTTTCTTATTAGACGGGTGCATTTTCTGTCACATATTTCATACATTATATCCTCCAACCAACCAATACACCTATATTAAAAAGTAATTGAAATATGGTCAATTCACTGTCGGTAGAGATCACTCTACTTTACAAAACAGAAGTATATTTTTGAATCAGTGTTTTTTTGTATGAAAAACGTTCAACAGGAACCGCAATGCAAGCGTCTAACTCGAAAGTGCAAGAGGCAAATAAAATCAACTCGCAAGATGAAAGGCCATGCAAGGACCTGATTCTGCCGGTTCTGATCGTAGCCCGTCTCCATCTGCTGCCGCACCTCGGCTACCAGCCCTGATATGGCTGAGACAACTGCACCCGACAATCATTACATTCAAACATTATATATTATACATGGTTATAAGTATGTTCATGAATACGGATTGATTTTATTAGTGAACTTTGAGATTCATTTATTTGAATTAACCAATAGATATCTATTCGGTTGTTAAATTTTGTTAGCCAAATTGTCCTTTTTATGTCCATTATGCTTATGCATAGACTATGCTGACACTCGTTTTAAAACAAATTTAAAACTAATACTAACCATCGAGAAATTTGCGTTTAAATAAAGAATAGAATGTTCTCAGTCGAGAAACTATCAATTTGTTTATTTATTTGTTCGTAATCTAAAGTCAATAAAGTGTTTATGGTTTCTCACAAACAAAAACTGTGTTTTCCATACATCCAGAAGTGTAAAGTTGAATTAATATTTGAGTCGTGTCCGAAGAACCGTTCCCGCCGGAAACATTCACTCGTGGCGAGGTTTCGTTAACAAGAATCCGAGTTATGTGTAATGTACCGACACATACTAATAGGGGTCTTTACTTTACGTGCTTAAAGTATTGCTGGGAATTAACAATTTTTTTTAGTTTTATTTTTGTAAACAAGTATTTAAAAAAAGTTTAAATAGGTATTTGTTAACAAAAATATGAAAAGAACTTCCATGAAGCTTATTAAATGATTATTACATTATTTAGGACTTTCCATTAGTTATATTGATTTACCATAATTTGTTTTTATATCAAAAGTCCATCACCAAATATTAAAAATAGTCTCTGCCACTCATCGGTTAAATGCTTCCGGAAGGAACGAGTCCAAAAACATAGACAACAAGAAAAAACATTAAAAAATCAATTTAAGAATAGAAACAAAACCAAAACAAACGTGGAAGGACGCTGAGCCGCGAATAGACGTGGATGCATCCGATCGAGGGCACGCCTGGCGCCGCGCCAGCCACTCGGGTAATACAGATACACTTAGCTAGTCCGGGGAACATATTCCAGGTTTGCGAAGGGAAATTTTGTGCATCGAGAAAATAATAAGAAAATGAGAGAAAAAGTTTAAATAAAAGTTTTTTTTATTGGACCGCCTGGAAGCTTCCGCCGGGATTTCGACGAGATTAAATCTGAACTTAAATCCATAATTAAAGAAAACCTCTGTGCCAAAAAAATATATAAGTATGTAAGTATGTAATAAAAATAAAACTTTGAAAGTAATCATAATATTTGACATTTTCCTTAAAAGTTGAATTTCTAAAACATGTTTTTCATACAAAATTAAAACAAGTACGTGATTCAACAAATACTAAGTACATAGAAACTAACACAAAATATAACAAATAACAAAACATAGAAAATAAATTAAAACAAAAAAATCATAGACAATTAACCACAAAATTCACTCCATAAACCTCGGTACAACTATGTGTTCTATGTCTATTGTAATTAACACCACAATCGTTTGGATGCATCTCGTGCGTCAGCCAACCTTCTAGAACCGTCACCATGCCAAGCTAACTGCTAAATACTATAAAACCACGCAGGCCCAACGGTATGATGAACTGGCTTCCAAGACTATATTTGTATAAAAATATATAATTTATTTTTCCATTTTTAAAGGACCATTGGTTTTTTTCGGGTTACATTTCAAAAGGACAGAAAATGATGTATTTTTTTGCTATTTTCAAATCAATTTGCAGGGCAACAGTAAAAAATATATATTTTGGGCTGACTAAGTTATAGAAACCTTTTTATATTCATTATTGTCTTACATATTTCGGGTTAGAGATCACCGACACGCATAATTACAAAAAGTGCGGTAATTACATACTTATAATCCTCGTCACAATACGGAAATTATCAGTGAGCGAGGTCTTTGTCCTATGGTAGGATCTTACCGTACTTAGTAAAATTCGCACTATGAAATATCAGTAAAAGTGTGAGGTAAACGTAATTTGTTGACAATACTACAAAGAAAGCCAAGATTGCATACTCTTTCTTGGTTTAGCAAATAGTGCCATATTTTGCGTAACAGGCAGAATTTGAACTAAAAAGAAACTTACAAATAAGCAATTGAAAAACAAAGCAAACCGGAAGATATGAAGCCTATTTCAGATTTTTGGTAGCAGGCCAATTATTAAACCGCATCGCAGTAGTCAATCTCCAAAAAGTATTTACTACAGAATAAGATCAATATCAGCCTAAATGTACTGTTTTCTTTGAAGGCCTTTGCCCTGCAGTGGGGCATTACAGGCTAGGCTAGGTATATTGAAATTTATGAAAGGTATAGTCTGAAGCCAGTCGATCAAGTAAGAGATAGTACTTGGTCGCGTTTCGCCAGATTGTCGACAATCCGTTGCATGGTGCGTTCGGTCTCCGCGAGGCGAGCCCTTAGCGCCTCCAACTCGATGTCCCCTACGCAACGCACCCACCGATGAAAATCATATTGTGTCACGATGTTGTAAGAACAAACCAAAATAACGACTCCTTGCTATTAAATAGTGCAATGAATGTATTCTTATTGCTCCTAGATAATTTAATTAAAGGAATGGGTTGACCATAGTGGCATTAGCAGTGCCAGATTTAAATTGAAAATTCTGGGACACCTTCTATAATTATGTTTATAGCACATAACGTATTACAACGCTTGATAGGATATTTGTTTGATATTTTAAGTAAAAGTTACTTAGATTCTTAAATAAAGTAAAGTAGTGTATACTTGATCACCTGAATGCAACATCATATGGTCCTACATTTCTTCTGATATTCATATTCTTATGACATTACTTGTAATACTTTGGGATGTCACCACCTCATGGTTAAGACCGTTATTAATTTGAACGAGTGTGGGCAGCACAGTTATCCCCATTTTATCAATAAAACAATAAAAATAACTACAGTCGATCACAAAATGTTGTTGTTATCATTTCATTAACAATACTTTTTGTCCCTAACGAATGATTACGTAGCTGTGAAGCTTTGACGTTGAATTATTTAATTAGTCCCTTATCAAGGACTTTGTACTTTGGCGCACGATATAAACAAATATAACGATTGTTTTTTTATTCAATTAAAGTAATAATAATACTTACTCGTGTCCCTCTCTTTGGGTCCTGCATGCGTCGAAAATAATTACAATTTTAAGTAATTGCTGAAGTTAAAATTAGGAGTTTACATCGGAGTTTAAAAAGCACTAGATATGAATTTACCGAATGAATCAAAATAGTCTCATATACAACGTTCAGACCTTTGATATACATACAATACAATATGTAATGTTTTTTTTTTGGCGTACTCAATATACAATCCATCTTTGGTATATTCTTTCCATCGTTATATTGTTCTGATCTTCGGTAAACCAGAGGTCTTATATTACTGAATCTTACTGGTACATTATTTTACTAAATGTAATATGCCCTGTACAGGGACCATCAGTTACTAACGTTTTTATCTCTGGAAATTGTAAATGGACTTACCCAATTTATCAGGCGTAGTTCTGGAGTCTTCCCGGAACACCCTCCTTCTGAATTGAGGGTCGGGAATCACGGTTTCGTATGGCGAGGCGGTAGCGCGTTTGAAGAATATCTATGGGTTTATAAAAATATTCGTGTTTTTTTGTGGAAGTAATTGTTAGATAGCTAACATTAAACGTTCTATGGTAGGCATGTAAGGTAGAGTTGACACTACCGTTTTTCTGCTTAAGTAAACTAAGCTATAGGCTTAGATCGAATAGTGACCAATTACCGATTTTTTCGGAACTATGTCGTATGCCATTTCCGCAAAAATAAAATGCACCTTTTTAAAATGTCAATCAATTACTTCAATACCTTATATTTGTACATTTACCTAACTACTCCTTATTGCCAATACCTTAAAAGCTATAGTTTATAATACCCACCTTGCTAATAGTGTAGACAAAGAACACTATGATGCAGATGGTGTAGATGGGCATCACGAAGCCCATGGAAGACTTGGGGGCCTGCACGGGGCCCCCCGGCGAGCCCAGTGGGGGGCGCATGCCCGGAATCGGGGGAGGCTGGAACGTAGAATTCAAAATTCAAAATCAATTAAGACGTGGTGTGTGTTCATACTACGTCGGAGCGTTATAAAAACTATGAGGACGAATCTGTCGTAACGCGCAAAATAATTTGCACAAACTAATTCCTTGGCTTTACATAAAAAGCCTGCATGTTCCTTTTGTCATTGTTACTAGCCAAAAAATATTCCCCATTGGGTAAAATAATAACAATCGCTCTAGCTTTATTTTCTGAGGCAAAGCTCATTATCGCGCCTTAGTGACCTCGGACACTATCACAATTATAAATAACCATAAATAAATCCAAACTTTACAAGGAAAAGCTCTGCTTCATTATTTTATCGGAACTTGGCTAACTAAAAGCCAAGCTAACTTTAGTTAGATTTTTTGGAGCTCTTGAATCACATTTATTTACTTGAATGAAGTTTAAGAAGCAATTTCCTGCTATGAAATTTGAAATAACGGTTAAAGTACACTCAAACTTCCGCCAAGGTCGCTAATTGTATAGTAAAAGTGTTAACTGGACTGCAGTTATATTCTAATTATATTCGTAAACTGAAAATATCTTAATTATTCCTCACTTGAGTATCTTCAATTTTGATTTCTTGTTTGGATGTTATTTTTCAAGTTGATTAGGGCTTTCCTGTTTTCAGTAATTCTTAAATTATCAAACATCTGAGACACAATATGGCCCCAATTTTGGTCAGGTCAGGAAAAATGGAACATTTTAAATTGTGAACAAATAGGAACAAACATGAATCTCAATAGTAAGATACTTAGCACAAACATTATTTCAGTACTGCGCACGTAAACTGCGTTAACATTTTGTTATTGTAAGCAAACATGCCGTTAACTGTACATTTATTGAAGCTTCGAAATTTTGTACACTTACCACGTTGTTTTTCATTTCAGAGCTCATGAAACTGATAGATGCTTTTGAATATATTAGTTTACTATTTATTTTTTAATAATTTAAGAATTTCCGCTATTTTTTATCACAGTTTAACAACTGTGATAAAAAATATAAATAAATAGCGTATAAATAAAAGAAAAAAAGAAAATGAAAATTGATCCAGAAGAATTTTAAATAATTTGATTTTTAATATTAATGTAGTTAGTTAATCTAAGTACACGTTACGTTTTTTGTTTTTCAAAATATTTTTTTTATTTTTTAACAACTGATTTTTCTAATATTTTCGCTCAAACTCAATGGAAAATATTGTGTGTGATGTGCGCATAATCACAGATCAGTGTTTAACTGAATATTGACGGCGCACTGGGCGGAATGTATACACTGGAGCAACTTTACGACACCAGACAAGACGGTTTCCTGTGTACACGGAAATTAAGGCATAACGCACAACCGCGATATTTTTTGCGATACGGAAAAAGTACAACGTTTTTTAAATTATATATAAGCATACTATTATGACCCTTATGTAATTAAGAAGTGCCGTCAATGATTATTAACACCGTTTAAGATAACATTATCATTTTAAGACATTCTTGAAAGACTAATTTATTAATCTGTCACGGTGGTCTTTTGATAATTTTACAAATATAACAGGGCAGTATTTTTGTGTTACCTAATTGTCTATCATCAACAACTACTAATCGCTATATTTGCTGGCTTACAGACCGTGGTCTCGGTGCCCACGCTTTCGTTCTAATCGTCAAAAATAATCGCGAGTGCACGTTCGACCTAAAGCCATTAATAACTTCAATGCGTCCACTGTTTTTGTGAGGAATTGCGTAATTTACTTCTATTTACTCGATAAAATAAAAATAGTTTTATAACGTTACATTCCGGCGGTTATTAAAATCGATGAGTTTTATTGACGCCAAATAAGTCCATGCGAAGTTCAAAGCCAGGGACAAAATTAAGCAGACAAGTACCTAGATATTGTTTATTACGCGAGTTTATGTTCTCAAAAATATTTGAAATCCACTCACGCTATAACCGTCGATTTAATCTGTATGAAACTTAGGCCTGCCACCACCTGGTGTTCTATTTTATGGATCAGTTAGTAATAGATAGCAACAATGTTTACAGAAGAGAATAGAAGAACAGAACACAAACAAATGACCCAGCTCCACTGAGCATGAGGCTCATTAAAGTTAACTTTTTTGTCCTATCTATAGTAGAAAATATACTCAGTACTATCACCAACTGTATTGACATGTATCCATATTTTCCTTTACATATTTAGATGGTCTTCGCTTACATCTTATCATAATACTTGATCACATAATATGTACAGTACCAAGTAAGTAGACATACATAAATAATGTGACCTTAACATAAAGCGTTATTGTCTTACTCGCCCACCTGAACCGGCTTTCTGTTAGGAAACCGTGTGTGTGTGTTTGTCCGTCACTTCACAACACTTAGCAAAACGTTTGGTAATTAACTACTACGGCGAAACTGTGACAAAGGCGCGGTTTGTTATCTGTAAAGTGTAGTAAGATATGGGTGTATGGGAGAAACCCATAATTCATGATTTCTCCTATTTTTAACTTGCTTCCAAAACCAATTTTCAATTAATTCCTTCCACCTCTATCATTCGTTTATGAAACGATTTCGAATTTCAAATTCTATCAATATTGTTGTACAATGTACAATTTTTTATGTATTAGTAAAATAACGTCTGGGTACCAAATATTCTAAATTCGTCTGATTTATAGGGAAGGAATCTCAAACATCAAACGCTGTAACACTTTCGTATTTATCACTATTAGTAGGATTCTAATCCCTTTCTTTTCTTGGCAGTCAAACAAACTGCACCATTTATCATTATTGTAAAGGCCCGCATAGACAGCGCGAGTTCGTATACAAAAGTTGAAAGCAATAATCGGTAGCAATTTGTTTAGTTAGACGCAAGTATTGATTGTCGTAAATCAATAGTCTACTATTGCAATGTAATTTCAGTACAATAGAAATTATTTTGGCAGCTCTTACATTCCACAATACTTTCCACGAATAGTGAATGTTAAAAGTGTAACTTTAGCACAAAACCTACTTAATGTTTTCTTAAAATTGTTTAATGTTTTTTTATTTAACGTACCTATTTTCAATTATGTTACTTAATTATTAATTATGAATGTGAACTTTTCTGGATGCGGGAGTAAATAATTTTAATTTTTTCAACTCTAGTGAATTCGAGTGTAAACTCATTCACGAATATCTCTAGGTCTACACAGCCCATAGCATAGTGTGTGATGTGTTATAATGAGAGATGCGCGCGAGTGTCACTGCTATCTATTCCTGCGCTGTGTGTCTAGGCCGCGCGCGCGCATGTGGGTCGACATTCGCCAGACCAATGCCAAACTATACCTATTGACATATAACTACGGGTGTTTTGTGGCAGGAGTTTAAGCAAGTAAAGACACCATACACTATTATTTTAGAGTTAAAATGTCAAAGAATAAAATTCCAACCAAAAAAATATAACAAGTCCTTCTGAGAAAAATATTTAGTGACTTTCATTCCATTCTTCATTTCCCAAACCTACTGAAACTTTACTTTTGTGGGAGGATTATCTATGGTGGGATATTTAGCTTTATTCATTTGAGTTTTAACTTAATCATTAACACTCCATATTTTGAACTAGCAGCGCCCCGCGGTTTTACCCGCGTTGTGCCCGTTCCCGTAGGAAATCCGGGATAAAATGTAGCCTATAGCCTTCCTCGATAAATAGACTATCTAACAGTGAAAGAATTATTCAAATCGGTTCAGTAGTTTCTGAGATTAGCGCGTTTAAACAAACAAACAAACAAACAAACAAAACAAACTCTTCAGCTTTATAATATTAGTATAGATACTCGTAACTCCACTGCAGAAGTGAGCATTCAAATACATATATTATTTTGGACTTTATAGTCATTTCATCGAAACCCTCGCAGTTCCAAACTCGCCAGTTGTCAACTTAGTATATTAAATTTTGAAATATTCAAATATGTCGTAAACCATTTTAAAGCCCATGTGAGGTTCAGTACCAGAGTTAAACGCCCAAAAATAATGAGAATGACATCATTCGTGAAACATTGGGCTCTTTCTAACTGTTTGTAGAGTACAAGACAACTGCTGAAGCGATTTAGAAAATGACAATGTTTTTGTTAAATCTCAACAGTGTGTAAAGCTAAGTTCTTCGCTTTTAGGGTACCCCAGAGTTTATATAGGATTGCAGGGGATATTTGATAGCCGTTCCCAATTGTCGGCAGTCTGATCCGAATTTTAATCAGATCGGTACACAAGAATGAAATAACGGAGGTGTCGATACAAAATTGCCCGAAAAATGTGAATAATTGAAATAATTTGTGACTAGAACGTCCCTTTAAAATCCGGCTCATATTAGTTACAATTTTCATTAAGGCTGCATGCAACACAATTTGCCGGCGGCACGACAATGGGTGGCTAGTTGCCGGGTATTTGGCTTCAAGCCTATTGATAACAGATTTTTTATGGTATTTATCTCTAAACCCGTGATTTCGCCTCACCCCGACCTACCCACCGTTACCACATGTAACGTCCAACACGTAACATGGCCATCACCCACCACACTATTTACTTTAGTACACTTTCTCTCTTCATATGAACCACGCCTGGTTCCGATAGCATCACACAGTACACGTCCCAAGTACTGTACCAACATGTCTGTTGTTTCACTCAAGGCACTCCAGTGTGCATTGTGGATCCACTTCTCGGATGCAACTTACGTTTACAATAGTATGCTTTCTAATAGTTTTACACAAAGTAGTTGCAGTAGTAGTAGAAATAGATACCTAAGTATACAATGAAGACAAATTATTAAAATTTACTCCCGTTACACGTTATAGGTCTTTAAGGTATCTTTATTAGACGACTGAAACAAGACAGCAACACTATTTTGCTATTACGGATTTTGGTTTTTATTTAAAAAACCTGTCTATATTATTTATTTAAGTATGCAATTTTAGTTTAGTTCTAAACACATTTATGAATAGTATTAGGACTATTCTAATATCTACTCTACTAACAAGTTAATCGTTTTACGTAGAGCTAAGCTGTATTTACTATGCATTGCTATGGTTAGATTTTAGAACATTAGTGAGCTAGTTTCCAATGATACCCTAGAAAAACTCTATTCAAGTCCATTATGTAAACGATAGATAAGTAAACATACATAATATCTCAATGGTTTCGCAAGATTTTCCTGTGTACAATGTTGTCTTGACAAAGTTTAAGTATTAATTTAGAAATACTCTTTGTCGTCAAAGTCGTAAATCGTACAAAGTTGTAACAGTGTCAACAAATAAAAGGCAAGATTTCTTCAACCGACTTTGACTTGGGAAGTTGCATCAATGATGATCATCGTAAAGATTCCAGTATTTCTGATAGAGGACAGTGGAAGGAGGCTAAAATTAGTATAAATATAAGGGGAAATAATGGATGGGTAACAGTTAATGTACTGGAATATTCTTGGTTTTCTTTTGATCATAGAAATTCATTGATCTGAATAAATGCTATTTTTGTGAAGTTAATATTAATAGCGTAAAACGATCAAAAGGTTCCCAAGATTTAATAAATGTTATTGCAATTATGAATCGACCAATAATCAATATCCATTCGGTTCACACCTTTATTTCACATTGCAAATCAAGTGATCAAGGCGAAGCAGAAGAAGTATGCTGAATTCCTAAATTAAAGTCAACGAGAGACAAAGAGCAGGCAAGGGAAAGAGAAACTCGTGTCCTGTATCGACTTTTGCTACAACCTCAGAATACAGAATAACCAGAACCCGTGAGCGCGCATAATACTGTAGCTACTCAAACTAGCCTTAAATAGTGTAGTTTGATGCGCAACCGATCAGTCACTTTGTGACCGTCGGAACGCGCTAACGTGTTTTACCCGTGACCAATTTCACGAAACTATGCCGTCTTGTGTCATTCCTACCTGTAAAAATGCAGTGGGTCTGAAAAAGAAACAGGATGGGATCACATTTCACGTGTAAGTATCGCATTTAGGTATCGTCTTATTTAAATATTTAATTATTTTCTCAGATTTCAATTGTCATAGAGAGTGATGCGTCAATCTATGCTAGTGTTGCCAATATAAGAGTTTTGATTTACCCTTCTTTTTATTACCTTTTGAGGGCTTTAATTCGTTGTAGAATATTAATAAGTAATATAATAAAAAATAACCAACTTGAAAAAAGAAAGTATAAAGCGTAAGTGCGGCTCCTATGTACCTAACCTAACAATCCTATTAAATAGTAAGTATGTTAGTCTATAGGATTTCTAAACAAATTTTTGGTGTGCGTGTGAGGTAGAAGGGGAGAGGGGGAGCGGGTATAAAATTATGTTTCTATATTAGCCATCTTAGATAGTGAAAAATTGTAATTGGCCCTAAGTTATTATTCTTTTTTTATGTAACTCTTGTACCTAGCTGTAAGTTTTCCGAATACTTTAATTTTTCCATCACCCGATAAAAGTGTGCAAACATCCACCTTAACACCGTGTTTTATTTAATATACCTATCTATTTCTTGAGATAATCAGGTAGGTACATAGTTATAAAGAAAAGGACAATTTTTATTCTATTATCATATTACCTCCGAATCTCCCAAAATTTACCCCAAAAATGGGCAAATAATGCGAGAGCTAACAACACTACGCGAGGGACTTTGTTCTGTTTTTGGACACAGCGTGTAGCTTGTAAATACATTTGAATGCTACATCTAGTACTTTCTATAATCTAAGGCTACAACGTTTGCCTAGCATTGAGACAAATAAGATTCAATAATAAAAATACTCGGAGTTGTTTTCCCAATCTTACCCATCCTACCATAGTACCATTGGAAACAGCATTCTACATCCAGCGAAGCGACCACGCTAACTCGCCAAGACTGACCTTTATGTCCGTGTCATAGTATACCGCTAGTGGGGAGTTTCGTACCCTAACGTTAGGAGGCAGCGTGATGTGCGAGCTCCTGGCTGGTGCGGGAGGTGTTCCGGCGGGTATAGCGCGGCCTCGCTCGCGCAGGGCAGGGTGGGGTCCCGCCCCACGGATTGGGGACCGCTCTTGCTTCACTGCTGTATAAAGAACAGGGGTTTAAGTGGAACTGGAGAAGAATGTTCAGTTGGGTTGGGTTTCCATCAAAGCGTGTCAGGAGAGTTAGCAACTATATTGAACAATGTCGAAGAATTGTTATTTACGTAGTTTTACAGTGTCAGTTTTATAATCCAATCCAAGCAGTTATGTGTTAAATGCGCTATGCTTAAATTCGATTGGTTTTTGGGACTACAAATCATCTCCCGGCTTTGATGAAAACCTGCTAGTTAGTTGACAATAACTTAGTTAGAGAGTTGCATCATGCAATCCAATGATTAGTTTAAGACATATTTGCGTCATTCTACTTCCGCCCAACATTTTTACGAAAACACCACAAGCTTAAATGCAGCACTTATTTTCCATGACTAATACGAGTATGTAAGTACTTAATTTTGGGCTAAGTTTGAGCCTTAAGATGTAGTATTTATGATTTAACAATATCGTTAAATAATAAATAATTTCTTAAATAACCTAATCATCCTGTAGCCTGGTGCTGAGTGTAGGTCTCTTCCAAATCTCTCCATCTCTTGTTTTATGGTTACGGTTTTATGACACCGACAGGCTTTCTTAATTGAAATCTTAATGAATTATTAAAATTATCACAAATGTTAATTACTCATAACTCTACGAAGTGAATGTTTATTAATCTGTGATCCGGTACAACAATAATGTTGATTAAGTAAATGCACACGAAAAACTAGTCATTTCCTAATTTAGAGCACACCGAGTCGGTTAAGTGAATGAATCACACAACGCCCTCAACATATGATTGGCATTTATAACGAATAACTACTTTTATAATGTCTAGGAATTTAATTGTATGGGAAACGTTTGATATTGTTTCGACTTTTTGACGTGTCTTTATGTGTATGTAAAACTTAAACGATGGGCCAATTTTAATTTAGGTAAATACTTACTTACCATTTGTAATGTTTGGGGTTAAATTTTTTTGAAATTACGAGAAGTCAGCAAAATAAAGAAGTGTACCTAAATAATGACAAGTAAAATTATGCTGGATTCTTCAAGGAAGAATTGATATAGTGCGAGTATATATCTAACATCCAACACTGCAACTAATATACGTGGACGAAGATTTGGTGAAATACTACATAGTATGTATAATATTTGGTGTGCATCTAAAGCTAAAATTAGCCATCGTCAGATTAGAATAATCCCCCCGTATCGCACATAACCTGCTGGCACACATTGCTGCGCAAACACTAACACAATTTGACCGACTTCACCAATTGGCACATTACCTAATTTGTTTAAAAAACCCATATGCGACGTGACGCCAAGGCTGGCATGACGACATGCGTACATCGTTGTTAAAACTATGGCTACGTAAAACAAATATTTCCCATACTTCATACGCCACATGTTTGGAAGGCGCCAGTTTTTCTAAAACGATTAACATTAGATAACGGACATCTGTGCAGAAACATTTAAGTGATATTTTAACACTATTTGTCAGCGTTTAGCAGGCAGTGTTGACCTCTTTCACTTGGGAATATTAGGATAAATGTATTTAACTATTGTAATAATATATAGTAAAATTACTCGTTATACATTTATGCTTATTATTCCACTATAATTATCATATGTAAAGAAATATTTGTACCGAAATGATAGCAGTATTTTTTACTTATTTCATTGAAGTAGTGTTCAGCAAGATGAGAAACTAGCTAATATTCTTATGAAAATTTTCCATCTGTTCAATGTTTTTGCTAAATCCGGTACTTGAAATCAAACACTTTTATAGCTGAATATTACAGATAGGTGTTTGGCATGAACAAATAGATGCCACAACTTGATTTAACCTTATATTTTAGATGTTATCATAAGTATACATAGAATCAATTGACACTTACTATACATACATACAGTAGCTAGCAGTCTGTGTATGGATGTACACTAATTCAAACTCAAACTTGGATAAGTTAGGGTCATCAAAGTACGGAAACTTTGAAAATAGTTTAATGTAGCAGATATTTGACCCACTACTTAGTATCTCATTTGTACTCTTTTCCTAAATTGGTAATCCGGTGCATTTTATTGGGGAAAATGACGACAATGCAAAATAGGAAAGGATATTTGCTAAATCTGGAATATGATTAAAAGGGCTCCACCTATAGCATAACCATAAATAATTTTAATGTTAAATGGGTGAAAAGCCTCTTAGGTCAATAGATTGGTTAATAACATAATGATATTAAAAGCATGTCTTGGCAGCCCTAGCAGTAGTCGTACGTATGACCTCAACTGATGTGACAATAAGCGTTAAAACTTTTGTTCTTGCCAGAGAGGCCTCTTTCAAACAAGTATTACTTGAAACACGGACTAAAACACATTGTGAAAGCGTTTGCTTTTGTCCGACAAATGAATTTTTAAGACGTTTTGTGCGAGCAATGAGATATGACTGAATTTCCAAGAGAATACATAGGTACATACTCGTAAACCGACCACGGTTTACAATGATTTCTATTTTCGAGTGTCAACGAGAGTTTGTTTGTTCGTCCATACAACTATAGATATAGGTAGCAACGTCAGATTTTGCATAAACATGAGATTAGTTTGTGAAAGATCTTTAGACTTTAAACGCAAATTAGGCGAGTTAATGACCGACGTATCATCTAACGACGATTGTTTAAACATTGAGCACTTAACAACCGATTAAATAAGGAATTAATAAAATTAAGGTTTGGAAACGGAGCGAATGAAAATTATAGGAATAAAATAATACATTGCATCTCATATATGGATCGATACATACATACTTACATAGTTAATATTTCGTAGTATCTGATATGGACGATTATGCAAAATGGTATATTTATATAATGTAAGTATACGATTGCAATGACTAGTTAGTGTTTGAGTTACTAAGATGTTTGCGTATGTTAAATCCGCAAAACTAACAATTGATTGACAATGAAGGTAATAGAAGTTGGCTTAGGGTAGCATTATTTTGAAATATGTGTGTATTAATAGTAGTATAATAGCTGCATACAAAATATAGGTTATTTTAATTAAAGTAAAGGTAGCTGACGTGGCCATTCATCAATCCATCCATTCATCTTAAAGTGTCATTTAATTCGTCATATCGGTTTATTTTATAATGCTAACATACTTAGTTAATAATATTTACAATAAATCCATCAACATTTAACACATTAACAGCTTCGGAAAATAACTCAGCATTACATAAAAGAACATTAAATTCCATGCCTGTTAGTAATTCCACGCGTCGACTAATAAAGTCATTTCACACATATTATGCTTGTTTCACATTGAACTAGTGGCAAAGTGGTTAATGGAATACATTACTAAAGACTGAAGATAATAAAATTCACAAGATTTTAGTTAATTAAACTATAGTTATAAATTCGTCTTCATGTTAGTTTAAAACCGCAACGCATGCGTTTGTTATACCTATATCAAACAATAGTTTGAAGCGCCAGGGAGACGAGTATCCGAATAACAGTTAGCATTTTTAAACAGTCAACAGTTTGTTATGGGTAGTATATATTTTTGGAAACTGTCTCACTATCGCCAAAACTAACAAAACCAAAACTCAAAAACTAACTGTCTTGAAAAGTCCAAGAGTTGAACGCAATGTGCGGGCTCAGGCTGATGACCGGAACTCCAAAATGCTCCTTCAGGCAGGAGCTATTCGAACTCTTCATGGCATCCACGAGTATTCTGGAACTCTTGCCTATATTATCCGATCTCTTAAGGAAGGCTGCAATATCCAATCCGCAAGTTTCGTTGACCGCTTTACGGCATTCTGCTGCCGCGTACGGAGAAAGCTTTCCGTTGACGTGAACAGCTGAACTGCACACTTCGTTAATCATCTCCAGAACTGCTAGTTCTTTCTCGAACATTACTTCACAGCATCCTGTAGTAGTTAGTGCTATTTAAAATGGTATAAAGTACAATGTTATGTTTATAGCTTTAGGTATAGTAAGAGAAGGCAGCCGTTGAACAATTTTACACTTTAAAGTATATATCCCTCGATATTCAAACCTAGCTGCAAAGTAGTTTAATTACCAGTCATCCTATGAAAGAAATGTGGTTTTATGTGACCAATGACTTAATAATTCTTATAATCCTAAGAAATCTAGTACATAGAATCCAATCTTCTTGATAGGCACTGCCCTCAGCAAGTCAGCATTATATTGAAACAGTAGTAGGTACATCAGGTGACTCTGTAAATTGTTACTATGTGTAATGTGCATTGTTATCTAAGTGACCAGAAATTTAATTGTACCCTGTGTCACTCCAGCCCTGAAATAAATTAATGTGTTTTACAAAGTAATCACAAAAGGAAATATCACCTTCACACTATGTAACTACATTCTACATTTTGAGTCCTAAATGTAAACTATGACTTAATATACTTATGACAATAATGAAATTAATAAAACATTTTCCACCACAGACATTGTCTTTGATTGGAACATCAGGCTTGGTTAACATTAATCATAAAGAAAATGGACTGTAGCTAACAATAACTTTAATTATTTCTTTAAATAAGTTGATATTAAACAACATAGTAACTAAAGCTAAAAGCAAAATAATACAATCAAATTGTACTTCATAAAATGTATAAATAAGAAATATTTCGCAAGTTGTCTAGTTACATACACCAGCTACATTATTTATAGACTTTGACAGACAGAATGCGTAATGTGTTTATTAAACTTTGTGAACGGCACACAAGTTACTAAGTAACTATATTATTATGTAGGTTCTACATCATGTTATGTTATCATATATTATACATTTGATTATTTTTTTATGTTTGCTACCATTGCAGATAGTTTAAGTTCCAATAAATCATAATTTGATCAATCGAGTTGTTAATCTGATTTTATAGCCATAATTTTTTTACATTTATTTACATAGAAACAATGTTGAACTTAATAATTATTACATCAATCTATTTAGAGATCGATTTTTATCAAATTATTAAATGGAAATGTAACAATATCCATAAAAAATATATGCTACAGGTTCGCAATAAGATTCAAAGTGACCTGAAACATAACAAGAGTTTTGAAAGTAAAATAGTAACAACTGGTGAACTGCCTTAGTTATTGAACCATTATAGATTTTAACTGAATAATTAATAGTTTGAATTAAATTTGAAGGAATATATGTGAAACCTCCTTACTGTACTGATATCTTCAGTGAGACGAGAGGCCTTTGCCCAACAAGTGGGACATTACAGGCTAATACTTTACTTTTTTTTATATGTAGTTTTATTATATTTAGTGGAATGGTAAGCCGGTAAAAACTCATAGCAAAGTTGTCTAGCTACAACGAAGATAAGTATGTGGTGTAATTTCAAAATTACCAATAAATAATGTTGGCCTACTTTAATTTAATAATTAATTATTTAATCAGCAAGGTTATTTTTCCTGGTACTGTCAACAATTAATTATTATTTAATGTAACGGAAATCCTAACATTAATTGTATTATCAAGTAAACGTAATGATGACTGTAAGTATTACTTATGTACCTATTCTCATATTGAAATTTGTTTAACATAGAGTTGACTTGCCCATAATCTTTAATTCACAATTAATTAAATGATTTATTCTTATTTTTCTTCTATTCTTGACCTTAAACAATATTTTATTTTTTTAATCATTGAATTGAAATAACTGCACTAGTCATGTATTTTAATCAATCAGTCATCACATGTGTATTAAATTAATAGTTACCTATCTGTATGGTAAATAATGAATCAAGTTGTGTAATAGGTAATGCATACATGGAAAATATGAGCTAAATTCCAATCAGATCTTCAAATATGCTCAAAGTCAACAACTGGACCAAGATTTATATTTGAACAGCTATTCCGTACTTGAGAACAGCAAACATTGCGCATTAATATCGCATGTTTAACATTAATCTAATTACCCAACCGTAATTCAATTTACACGGACAAATTAAGCATTTTTAAATTCTAATATTTAGCTGTCTATAAAATTAATGATGAAACAAATAATCGTGATAACTCGAATAACATAGAGAACGTGAAGCGCGCGGTTTTCGGCACGAAATCCAGCGGTATTGACATTGAGCTTGTGTTAAAAATACCGACATTACCTGCCTCCCGGTCGAGCTGGTTCGGCTGGAGCTTGTCCCGCGCGGGGCCCACCACCAGCGGGGACAGGATCCGGGGCCACAACACAGCGAAGCACCCAACAACAATCACTAGAACGAACATTGTTTTTCGCGGACCCAACACCTCCTCGTTCGCCATCTCGTCGTGTTTTCGTATCGTTTTCGTCACTCACGTTCACAGCCGCTCGCACTCTACGGGAACATCGTCGTGTGTGATAAAAATAAAGATTTTCCACCCACGACTCGCCCGTGCCCGTGAAAGTGTTTTCAAAGTTTTCATTTCATGATCTTGACAGCGGCTGTCAGGCAGGCCAGCCGCCAGCCTGTCAGATGCGCCCTCTCCCGGCGACATCGTTACGGGAGCGATCCAAAGTACGATTTTCTTATGGAAGCGTCCAAGATTTCTTCTTTCTTCGAACCGTAGAAAGCCGGTGGATTGAGCTGGCTCGAAGTGACACAGCCGTATATTACAGTCAAACAGCTATGCCGACTTCTTGCCTTCCCAGCCACCGGCTCGTCTTCTAGTGATGATGGATCCGTCCGCGCGCTACTGCAGTTCAAATATTGACAGAGTGAATTAGCGTTTAGCGGACGAGCGTGCGGCGCTCAGTGGGCAGACCTCGGAACAATATGCCTGGGCGCGGAGGCGGCGCCGGCTAATAACCCGTCCCCACCGCGAAGAGAACTACACGCTCCCAGATGAATACTAATTAGACGCCGACTTGGTAGTAGTAGGTACAATAACTGACAATTTAAATATAAAAAGTTCTATCGACCAAGGGTAGGCTATCGTTATTGAAATACCGTCCTTATTGAAATTAAACTAAACAATCACGTAGAGCACAGTAGCTCGGTAGGTATCTACGTTCTTACCTACCAAAAACGAACTTGTAAGTGGTGTTTGGCACGTAAATCATGACTAAGTAAGTATTAAAAAGAACTGAGAGCGAGAGACTTCAACAGAAATTAATAGTGATGCGGTAACCTTAGGTAGGCAGCCTACAGCCTACTATTCAAGACTACCTACATAGCGTAGCGTAGGTCTAAGAGGTGTCTCTACCTATCGATCAACTAACTCAAAATTATCCACATAATATATTGTTTTGGTAGGTATTTGTAAGTATTTACATAGGTACTATTAACTAAGTATATCTTACAACGTTTTATATTTTTTTATGGCAGCACCTAACTATATATATACCTATCAAGTATTCTGTATTCATAGTTAACCCATTCAGGTTAACTCATCGACACACATTAAGTACCTACTAACATTGGTTTAGTTAACTAAATTTTTCTAGTTATGGTTATGATCATAACACAGAAAAGGTCACAGAGATACGCAGGTATTCATAACTAAATAGAAAAAAATGTTTATCTTTCTCTGGCTTATCTCTAGCTAACTAACGGAGATAACGCTAGATTAATCATTTAAAAATAACTTGACTAGGGTCGGAGGCACCATGAACATTTACACCATAACTGAAACAATGGAGACTTTATACAAGTAAGTACTTTGGTATGTAATGAACGACCTATCAAGTATCTAAGCGCTTAGGAGCTCTAGGGGATTGAAAGGAAACAACAAATCTTAGAGAAAATTAAGTTACTATATTAGGTAATAGGTAGGTAGGTACCTACGTTTTCTTAGTTTAAAACAAGCTTTAAGTATTGTTGTGTGGCACTCACAGTATCATGGTGATTTTATCACATATCCAACGGAATGTGTTTTTGTTACAAAATCCATACAAATCATTTGAACCTTCGTACTTTAGGGTGTATTTTTTATCGACAGTCAAACCTTTATTAGTTTTTTGTATTCATGTCACGCGTATCCCCTCCATTGTGACAATAGGTAGCTCTTTTCGTCGCAGGAAACTGCGCACGCGCACCAACTACAAAATGGTGGTGGGAGGCCATTTTGTTTTTCGCCTGGAATGGTGTTATAAGCCTGTCTGGATGCGATAGAGACTCCACACCATAACTAGAAAGGATATCCGGGGCAGTTTCCGCTGGGTGGTTCACTTAAGTTACAAGCCGCGTATCAGGATATTAAATGTGATTCATTTCATATACAATTTTGATTGTTCCTTCCTTGGGTGTGAAAGAAGTGCCATTGGGTGTCAGCATGGGAATCGTGGGTGTGCATTATGTGGGTCCTTTCGTAGGTTCTTTGAACTTCTAAATAAGCAAAATTAATGAAACACAATTTAATTAAACAATCAATGCTTCGTTAGATGAAGTAGGCGGCTCTATGTGGGCCCGAGGTTCTATCGGAGACATTATTTTTTTCCTGTCTCTAGTTTCATGCCTCAGGGCAGACAGCACACAGTAATATATCCAAGTCTAGCAACCAACAACCTTACGCAAGTTCTAATAGCATAGGCTCGCTTAGGTCACCTAGACGAACTAAGTACTTAAAACTCATCAAGTATGAGACGAACGGTTCCAAAGTTAGTAAATTCTAATCAATGAATGGTTAGAAAACTGTTTTAAAAGCGTACCTATCTCATTAATATTAGTTGAGGGGCGTAATTACATGATTAGTCATGTCGGTAACAGTTACATCAGACCATTCATTAGTTAAACACCCACGGCTGGATCGCAGATGTCTATGCTTCGAATCCATTCAGTGTGTTGTTGGTACCTTAAGGCCTACTTTACCAGGACTGTACTGACACTCCTACATATTAATAGGTACCTACTTAACTATATTTATACCTATTTGTATTTCTATACATTCTACGGTAGGTGTATAACCCATGTTTCTAAGTAGCTACGATGTTCTACGTTATGGGCGTAGCTATGACTTTGTCATACTTACGTCGAGTTTACCTGAAATTACCTGAATGTACTAGGTACTAACTATGGCGTAGTTGTTAGCTAAGTAGACCTAGGTATAGGTATGTTATATTATATTAAGTTACAATGTGAGTAAACGTATATAGGTAGTGTGAATCTATCAAAAGGCATATTCGCGTCTGACAGTGTCTCATTTGAGGTCTCAGATACCTACATATTTTCATTCATTAAAGATAAGCTGATTCATTATTTATCCTGTAATGGGAATCAGACTCGTGTTGTAGGTACTGTATATTGTACTCCGATGTATTAATTACGGGTAGAACGAAGTAGATAGGTACAATTCCAGTTAGATTTTCGGTAAATGTTATGGTATCCGATAGCACAGAGATATACCTATAGTACCTACCTAAATGAAAGAAAGAAATAAATTATTTGTTTACGAAAAAGATTACACGTCCTTATGTAATGTTTAACTTAATTTAAATATAAGTACTAACCGATATAAGATTAGGTAAAATAAAGTATTATCTTGTATTGTCCCACTGCTGGGCAAAGGCCTCTCATCTCATTGAAGATATCAGTACAGTGAGGAGGATAACGCATTATCACCACGCTTGCCAAAAGCGGGTGTGATCTCAAACTCGAACCATGTTTGAAAAGTAGGAAACATGTTTTCGCTCGACCCGGGAATTGAACCCGAGACCTCAGTCTTGGCAGACGAGTGCACATAACACTAGACCACCGAGGCGATCAGGTAAACAAGGGACAAATTGTCGAGATTCACAGCGGTCTCCACTCTAGCACATCTAGGCTACAGCCGCCCTCGTGAAGGCCTGGGTGAGGCTCCAGGAGTACCTATCGTTTGTTTAAGATATTAGATGTTAAGATATATATGTAGTGGCATATTTTACTCATGACTAATCGTTATTGTTGAAGTCATTATTTTCATTCACCATGTGGGAACTCTTCTTCTTTCAAGTCAATATTGCAAAACAATTGTTATAATTTAAGAATTTATATCGCGGACAAGCATGTAGACTCCCTACACTCGAGTTTGACACTAACTAACCTACATTCAACAAGATTTGATAATATGACGGTCAAGCAGCAATAGCTTTTTGCAGGATGGATTCGCGTTTGGATTCGTTAGTGCTGTTTGTTTACATGCTAGTAAAGAGAACGAATTATCAAGAAACTGTTGCGTAAATTGAGTATTTTGCCTCCCCAAAGAAGGTGCAGCTTAACCTCACCTTATAGATAAACCATGGTCCAATTACATATATGTCACAGTCGCTTCGTCCAGCTTTCTACAACACATGTCCTCAGTATTTGGTTGCGAAATTATAGAGACGCGACACGTGCGCATATTTTCGCGTGCCGCCGCCATTGTGTTTGAAATGGATGTGATTTGAATGTGCACTCGCATGATAATGGTGCTTTTACTGCGTTATATGGGTAACTTTTAACGATAATTTTTTAACGTTGGTTAACTACTAATTTAAAGGAATAAACCTAACTGGTTTCTTAAGTTTGAGCGAACACTACCCATTTTTAATTAAAACTACTTTTACGGATACACTCCGCTTTTGTTTTACATTTTTATCTGACGTTTCGGCCCCTTTCGCAGGAACCGTGGCCACAAAAGACATACGAGGGCGGGTCAATAAGTCCGTGACTTTTTGAATTTCCGACCTCTTTACTGAAACAATAATACTGGTCCCGTCAACAGGCATCTGTCAGTTGACTCCTCTGAAAATTTGAACTTGCTGCGTCAGTTAGTTTGTGTTTTACAGCTATCTTTATCAGACTACTCACTAATTTGACGAGAAAATGGACAAAAGTGAATTTCGTGTGCTTATTAAGCATTATTTCTTGCGAAAAAAAACCATTACCGAGACCAAGGCAAAGCTTGATAAATACTATGGGGACTCTGCACCATCGATTTCCATGGTAAAAAAGTGGTTTACTGAATTTCGTTGTGGCCGTACAAGCACTAAAGATGCCGAGCGTCCTGGACGCCCAGTTGAGGTCTCTACACCCAAAACATTCGAAAAAATTCACGATATGGTGTTGGCCGACCGAAGATTGAAAGTGCGAGAGATTGTGAAAGAAGTAGGGATCTCGCATGGCTCAGTGGTTTCAATTTTGAATGATCACTTAGGCATGAGAAAGCTGTCCGCAAGATGGGTGCCGCGTTTGCTCACAGTCGACCACAAACGCAATCGTGTAACAACTTCACAGGAAGGTTTAGCATTGTTTAATCGTAATATGGAGGAGTTTTTGCGCCGTTTTGTAACCGTGGACGAAACGTGGATCCATCACAACACACCAGAGAGTCCAGAGACCAAACAACTTATTGGACCGATTCAATGACGATTTAAAAAGAAACCGACCTCATTTGGCTAAGAAAAAAGTTCTTTTCCACCAAGACAATGCAAGGGTGCACACATGTGCAGTTGCCATGGCCAAAATCCATGAATTGGGCTAAGAATTGCTCCCTCATCCACCCTATTCTCCAGATTTGGCTCCGAGCGACTACTTCTTGTTCCCAAACCTGAAGAAATGGCTTGGTGGAAAAAGATTTGACTCCAATAATGAAGTCATCTCGCAAACAAAGGCCTATTTTGACGACCTCGACAAATCATATTTTTTGGAAGGGATAAAAAAATTGGAGAAGCGTTGGACAAAGTGTATAGAGCTCAAGGGAGACTACGTTGAAAAATAAAATATATTTTTAATAAAAAAATCTGTCATTTATTGCAAAAGTCACGGACTTATTGACCCGCCCTCGTACTTACCTAACTCTTGAGTGAAATTAAAACAAATAATGATCAACACTATTTTCTTTTATACAAGGCATATGCCATTAATCAACCATACCCATATCATTGGTAGTCTAAAAACCTAAAATAACATCGATCTCAAAAAATCAAAAAGTCTCCACCAAAGGAGCCAGTCACTGGTCGTAACCAATATTTACAGGAACGGTTCTAATAGCGGCCCCTGTGTAACACCGCACTTCACGCTTGCACGTTCTTGAACGTAGTATAAGCCGTACTATAAGTTGTTATGTATCACATGTGGAAGTGAATCTCATCCAAATAAGTCTAAATAGGTAATGGCCCACGAGTCCCACCCCACAACACAATGGAAACTTACCCACGGCGTACAAACATCAAATAAGGCTGCATTTATACAGTAAAACGCATAGTTTGCTATGGTGTATGTCGCATTATTGCAGGTGTTGGGAATGATGGAGAAATTACACAAAAATATATGATTGTTCTTAATACATAACATAACACATAGGAAATTCAATCATTTATTGAAATACTTACTGAATAGTTTATAGTTGTAGCTCGATACTTGCATACGATAGGTGCTGTAGCGTGCTTAGCGTAGTTTAACTAAGCGATGATACTTCAATGCGATTGTCAAGCTACCTATGTCCAACTCGGATGGGTGGCCGATAGTGGCATTTCTTTATGATCGCTCCGTACTTCGGAGGGCACGTTTAGCAGTCAGTCGGACACGATAATGCTTCCATAATAGAGATTTAATTCGTGATTTTGATAGGTACGAGTATGTATAACTAACTATATTGTAAGTACAATGTATGAAAATACTTATCAAAACTTTGTTTAAGTGTCACGTGTCTCTCCCATGGGTTAGACTAAAAATGTTTACACAAAATATAATGTGCGTTTTAGCTCTATAATTTAAAACTTATTTGGTTTCAGTTCTGTACTCAAACTTTGACCAACCGGGTCAGATATGGGCCATTACCTTTACGAGATTAGCTATATTTTCTACCAAATTACTGGCTGTCTAAGTATCAATGTACATTCAATACTGCATCTAGTATACCTAATACTGATGAGCGTGATATTAGAATTTGGCCGTAGTATTCAACCAGACGCAGTCTGGGCTGTCAATGACTTAACTGACCTAGTACTTACTCTCAGTAACTCTTTAAGGGACCAAGGGACCTTATTACTTTATCATCAATCGATTTTTTTCGCCATAGAATTTATTGGTATAAAATAAGCCGATGCTAGTTAAGTCTAGGTAGGTATCTAGCTCCAAAACTATATCTGGTACAAGGTTGGGCACATTAGCGGAAGCATGTAAAATCTTGAGCGGCGTCACCTGTCGCTAAACTGGAGGTCACGATCAGGGTGTTAATAATGTCATGTGCATGATCCCAGGCAGTGGCTAATAAATATTCAGTATAATAAAAGTTTATTACGAATTTCATTGATCATATCTTCAAGTAGTTAGTTTAGGTAGGTACCTAGGTACCTAAAGTAAAAAAAGATCTTACACTATAATCTTTATACCTACTACTGGTTTAACGTTCTTTAGCATATTCTAGCATCTTCTTCTAAACTTAAGAGCTGGGCTCTTGTCGATAGAGTTCTTTTCACTTTCCTCTGTCATCTGCCATCCTCTTCAGCTGTTCGTATATCAGGTAGAAAACGTAAATGAAGTCTTTTAGTTAGACCATAGGTAGTTTGATTTCTAAGAAATGGAACAAAGGGTGTGTGTCATACATAAGTAATTTATTAATCGAAATAGGCAACAACCGTCCACAGTGGAAATATTTAACATCACCAAATATGTTCAAGAAACCATTGTGGCTACACACGGCTAGCGAAGCACCATTTCGTTCCATAATTGAACACGATATTCTTTCATTGGATCATTGGTCATCGCACGTCGCCGCCATATTTAAATTAGTATGCGATTCGCGTATTCCCGCCAAAGACATTCGTGCCGCACCCAACTGCTCAATAGAAAGAATCATGATGAAGGAATTTATGTTCGGTTTGAATAGATACTTTATGTAGGTACCTATGTACCGTGTATGATAAATGATGAATAGTTAATTAGATTTCTAGGTAATAACTAGTAACTAGGAATAAATAAGACAAGGCAGGTAGGTAGTTGTAATGTTTGTTTATTTAGCTACATAATTTAGGTAAGTATATACCTACCTTTGTGTTAGATATGGTATAATTAATCTAGTAATGCGAATGTGCAAAATAGGTAATTACCAATTGGTTCAGATAGATCAACAGTCATGAGATAGATGATCCAAAATTCACTGCGCATAAGCCGGTCCTACGAGGTTTTATAATGATGCTGGAGGTTTTATAACCTATTCTATGTCTGTTTGATGATCCGAGAAATCTGTAGAACAGTTCTAAACTTTATTTTGGGGTAAACTTCGGAAGTTCGAGGCGTAAGATAGATTATTTTTGAAGATAATTAACATAACTTATTAAATAAACACGGAGTTAGCAATAACCTCTCGAACGTCGCGGCCAATTTGCGCGATTTAGCGCATCTGTCGCTGTATGTCTAGGTGACCGCGCACGATATTGGCACGTCCGATACAAATTACGATATCTCTAAAAAAAATTAAGGGAGCTGTATATAAATATTATATAGTTGGAATCGTTATGAAATAACCTAAATAATGAAATACAAATAAGTAAAGTTTTGTTTTGTTATTTTGTTAAAAATTATGCTAAGTCAGGGTAAACCATTTTTTCCCAGTTTATTATACATCGTGATAATTATAAAATTAAACCAAAATTCCAAAAAGTTTTTATTTTATTTACATAAAAGAACATTCCTTTATATTAATCAATTAAGAAGTATCTATTAAGAATATATCCCAGCAAAATCTGGATAACACAACCACAACAAAGTACACGAAAAAGCAACTGAACCCGACCTCAAAAAAATTCAAATAACCGGCGCTGTTAGTGTCAAATATTTGACATGTGACTATGTGACTTAAAACCATCCTTGTCCTTTTCTCTACCCCTTGTTCAAGTTAGAGCAGTTAAGATATAGTTTAAAGAGGCAATACTGCTCTTTAAAGTACATCGGAGCCACAGATGTCAGAAATACAGGAGATATGCTTTGTAAACAAATGTATTCGTGTTCAGATGTCGCCGTGTCACAGATTAATAAATAGTTACTAACGTTCACTAACACAAAAGCAAAAACTATAAGAACGGCACACGAGCTCATATTTCTCCCGCACACAAAGAAACTTACAGCAACACTAATAAACTCAGTAATAGAACACATGCATACAGGGGGCGGGGCTTCTACCTGTAGCTACAGACAATAAACACACATCGCAACTAGTGATGTGAAGAGGTAATTGATTTGAATTTGAATTTGAATTTGAATCGTAGAAAAAATAGTATCGATGAAATTCAGAGCCGACGAACTTTCTTCAATGGTTGAAAGCACTTAGGCTCAAAGTGAGACGAACATATCGTGTTATTTTTTGTGGGAAACCAGTTTGGACCTTTTCCTGTTGCATTTATCCACTTTTCTTTTATTTTTGGATCCTTCGGATAGCTAAAATATTAAAAAGGTGTGAATGATGATGATGATATCAATGATACATGTGTAAGAGTACCGCAATAAATTAAAAACCCATACTTGATTCAATAATAATAATAAGTCGAGTAATCAAGAAATAGTAATGAATTGTGTTTTCAATAATTAATTATATCATTTTTACCTCACATTAGTAAACAACAGCTATAAAGTTCCATGCAGCAAAAAAAGTCTAATTTTGTTCCCTTGTGTAATCATTCGAACTAAGTAGGATCGATATAAAATATCGACAACCTCAAAAGTGACATCACATCTCTAATTATCTACCTAACAATGGACACTGGTTCCAATTAATTAAATCAGGGACATAGAGGTAGTCTTGGGCGTTATAACATACAACAAATAATATATTTCATTATAATTTTATAGCAACAACAACCATTATTTATTTTCGACAAAGACTGTTGTAATATTTATTACGTACCTATAATATAATCGTGCGCCTCGATTCGGCAATCATCGGAGATACTCGGTAACTAGTAGAACTAGAAACTACCGGTACCGAGTATCTCCGATGATTTCCGAACGGACCGAACCGAAGCCGATGTCGACTCAAATTCAACTATTCAAGGTTCAAGGTCAAGGTTAAAAAATAATGATAGCGAACTTCACATCGTAGAGCGTTAGACGAATATGAACTTTAAATTACTAAGTACAAGAGCAAATTTTACTTTCATTAAAATACAACAGTTTATTATAATTTTGATTTTATATTCGTATGAAGATAGATTCATGTCTTCGCTGTTGCCTGTTGTTTTATTGGTGTATATTCATTCATTAGAAAGTTTGTTTTGATTGCGAAAAAACTGCTTTTTTATCACATACATTGTCCACAGTAAAATAATTCCAAACGGCGGAACTTCGAGCTCGCGACATTTTTCACAAATATGTTTTTACAATTTTATAACTTAAAAACTATTTTACACACACAATAAATTTATTATTTACAACACTTATTAACTTTTGCATCAACTTTTTCGAGTAAGAAAATTCAAACAAATACGTAAAGCCTGTAACGAGTAGGAAGGAAAGTTCGTTGAAATCAAATCAAAACCAAATTTGTTTTTCTGTAACACATTTTAAAACATGCAACACTGAAAAAATTGTACCTACTATTATAATCTTGTGCTATAACTTTATCATCGTATTTACAACCGTAAAATGTTATAATCGCAATTCAACATACAACTAATCTTACAACAGATAATAAATATTACAACAGTTTAACACAACAGTTAGAAAAATATAATTATAACGGATAATGCAATATGAAAATATAGCGATAACGCCCAAGTTTACATAGAGGTCAAAGTACGAATTTCAATCTGATTTTTTGTAATTAAGGTCTTTGAGTGATTCTAAGCCTATTTTATAGAATACGTTTTTTTGAAATACCTGCCCGTTTCCGAGAAAAAAAATGTTAAGTTTTTTTTTGTATGGAGAAAAATCGTTTTCTTTATTTATTTCATAAACGGGCAGAGACGTTAAAACCAAACCTTAAAGGGATTAAAGAACACATAATTCCTTGCATTTTGTTCGAAATCATCTACTCCATATCTCTGCCCGTTTAAAAACGGCAGGCGTTCCAAATTTTTTTTTTCTTTTGTGGTTTTTTTGGTTTAAATACGCTTGAATGAATACTTAAATAGCAATATTGTAATACTAGTACTTCATTCCATCGATACAAAATGGAATTGTAATATTAATAGCTTAAGTAATTTTATACCTACATACCTGCTATGTTACTTTTTTACCTGGGTATTGTTTTGCGTAGAGGCTTTTGCAAGGCCGAATATGTTTTATTGTTCACGTTACCTGGATAAGATAAGAAAAGAGGGCACTTACAGGTTACAGGTAATCAGGTAACTTACCTGATTAGTTGTTTTCAAAACGGAGTCACTCGTTCCTCGGATCCTAAAGTATCAACACGTACCTACACGCTCTTTACCATTAATATGTCTCAGTTTAAATCAAATTTGGATATATATGTGCTACTGAAATCAAGTGGAAATATCAAAAACAGTGATATATTGTGCACTACGTTTTTAAATCAAATAAACTTTGAAGTTTCTGCTGAAGATCTTATAATTCTAAAACAGTTCACAAGAACATATGTTGCAAATTTACACAAGAGATGGTTGCAAGCAAATAGATGTCAATCTAATTGTCTTTCAATCTATCTAATAATGCAGACAGTAATTCTTCTTCGGAGTGGTTTTTAAGAGATGAAAGGCACCTTCTTTTATGCTTGTTTGATAGATCCTCTGGTGGGTCTCAGATGGCTTTCTGTGGAGTATTTGTAGCAGCATCTGACTGCGGACTGGCTTCCATTGCTTGAGACATCCAAATTCTCTTTCGCAAATATTGACATCAAATATGGTGTTCTTGGTGAAAAAATTAGATTGGCATCTATTTGCTTGCAACCATCTCTTGTGTAAATTTGCAACATAGGTATGTCCTTGTGAACTGTTTTAGAATTCTAAGATCTTCAGCAGAAACTTCAACGTTTATTTGATTTAAAAACGTAGTGCACAATATATCACTGTTTTTGATATTTCCACTTGATTTCAGTAGCACATATATATATATCCAAATTTGATTTAAACTGAGACATATTAATGGTAAAGAGCGTGTAGGTACGTGTTGATACTTTAGGATCCGAGGAACGAGTGACTCCGTTTTGAAAACAACTAATCAGGTAAGTTACCTGATTACCTGTAACCTGTAAGTGCCCTCTTTTCTTATCTTATCCAGGTAACGTGAACAATAAAACATATTCGGCCTTGCAAAAGCCTCTAAGCAAAACAATACCCAGGTAAAAAAGTAACATAGCCGGTATGTAGGTATAAAATTACCTAAGCTATTAATATTACAATTACATTTTGCATCGATGGAATGAAGTACTAGTATTACAATATTGCTATTTAAGTATTCATTCAAGCGTATTTAAACCAAAAAAACCACAAAAGAAAAAAAAAATTTGGATCGCCTGCCGTTTTTAAACGGGCAGAGATATGGAGTAGATGATTTCGAACAAAATGCAAGGAATTATGTGTTCTTTAATCCCTTTAAGGTTTGGTTTTAACGTCTCTGCCCGTTTATGAAATAAATAAAGAAAACGATTTTTCTCCATACAAAAAAAAACTTAACATTTTTTTTCTCGGAAACGGGCACGTATATCAAAAAAACGTATTCTATAAAATAGGCTTAGAATCACTCAAAGACCTTAATTACAAAAAATCAGATTGAAATTCGTACTTCGACCTCTATGTCCCTGATTTCATTAATTGGAACCAGTGTGGCAGCACCCGCTTCACGAAACTATCGTGTGAGTGAGAGTATCAGTAAAACACTTTTCCATTGCGCTATTAGACCAGGCGATTCATTGATCGATGTGTATTAAGCAAACAATGGTTTTAGTTCCTAATGAAAATAATTGCTTTTGGTACTTTATCGTGTTACTAGTATCACGAAGTAATGTTTTAATGAATTTAATAAGAAAAACAATCATATTTTTATACTTACGTGTGAAATGAGATGCCATCTTTCGTATAATTCACAATAGAGGTGTTATTTTTGCAAACAACCACTGTACAACGCGGCATTTTGTAAAAAATCACAAGCAGTGAAGACGTCGCAAGTTGGCATTCGACTAATGGCCGAAACTGGCAACAAGCCGCTTTGCGGCTAGATGCGTTCGCAAGCGCCACGCCTCCTTGCCACATCTCCTGTATTTCTGACATCTGTGATCGGAGCGTATCGACTTCCAGAAGGCGGCTCGACGTACGCGCGTCTTTTGACATCGACCTTTTAGAGGTCGCTTGACTTTCAAGGGGTTATAAGTCAGGAGATAGGATTTTACTGACAATGTCAAGTGTCATGATGGTTATTTGTCACTGTCAAATTTCATGACAATGTCATAATTGTTATGTTTTGATTGCTCATTACCTACTGTCAATTTATTGGAGTAAAAGTGAAAAATCTGATTGAATCTAATAGATTCTATTGTATTTCTGTTTATTTCCGTGTTCCTGAAAGCATTGGAACAATGCAGGACTTCACGAGCGTCCTTAACATTATATTTATAATAGCTGCTGGTGTTCTTACATTTGTGATTTTGTTCATATTCGCTAAGAGGCAAATAACACGATTCGCCCTAAGATCGCGAAGGGGTCCCCATGTTGCTATAGGATCCGAGGCTAAAAAAGTAAGCTAGTGTCATAATTCAGTAATAAAACCATTCCAATATTGATGCGCACCTATACAATAAGCGTATTTGGTAATGATAATATCATCATCGATCTTAATTTCCAGTGTTTGAAGAAGGAAATCGAGCGCCGTATTGAGGCAGTGCCTCGGATCATGCTTGAGCCCCGCCTGCTCAGCACCGAGCCCTCGCATTACATCCTGGAACCACAGCAACCGTATCATTATCGGTTTAGAGCTGTTGATGATGTGAAGACTTTGGGTATGTTGTTGATATGAAACATAGAAACAACTCTGATATATGATCGTCTTCTTTAAAATGTAGTTTTAAAACCTTTCAAAGTCTTTTCTAAATACTAAGAAGAGTATTGGGATAGTTCAAGTGTAATACAAACTAATTGGCTATTGGTGCCACTTTTAAATGAGCTTAAATGCTAAAATAACTTGACTTGACATTATACGAATTGTAAGAGGACTATCAATTCCTTACCTAGATTCAAACAGTCGAATCATGCCAAGAAGAGTGAGATTCTACATTTAAACAAATTGAAGCCAGCATAGTAAATATTCTTGTACATGAATTTCAGAAGAGGAAATTAACCGTCAAGACCCTGGCCTCAAGCGGCACCCCCGTGAGTCATTACGGGCTTTCCTGCTGTCTTCATTGGCTGCTCCCCTGGATGGACGTGGTCAGAAGATCGTCCACCAATTCTGTGATACATATGAGTATGCGAGGCACCATCCTGGAGAGTTTGGGGATGATGAATACCAGGCCTACAGTAGACTGTTGTTGAAGTTGATTGACGCGTAAGTATTGATTTTTATCAAACTCATGTCAGTTTTTCATCATTTGTTGAAAACTCTGAATAAAATTTAGCCAAACCTATCTATTGTTAAAACTATATGAAAACATATTCAATAATTTTTGACATTAGTGCAAGTACACAAACAGATGGAAGAATTGGCCTTATCTATTTTCAGAATATTCAAAATTTCAAATACATAATGCAGGTAGTCTTTTCGAATACCAGTTAATTAAAAAAAACATTGCCATGTGATACCATATATTTTTTTAAGTATAAATTTGACAGAACTGGCACAAAACAATCCTTTCCCATTTCAGAGCCCGTCTCCTAAAAAGTGTGGGCACACTGCCTGGTGGCTCGCCACTTCGAAGTGAAGCTAGAAGACCGGTGGCGGCGGCGAGGCTTTTAGACGCCGCCCGACTCCGCCCGTCAAATAAGCTTCCTACAGCTCTACATAAAAGATATACAGCTTTAGAGGTAAGGAATTGTTACTGTGCCATAAATTATAACATTTCTAGTTGAGAGTTTGCCTGAATGAACCTTTAAATGATACTGTAGAGCAAGGGCTTTTGTTCTCTGAAGTTCTCTATAATGAGGTAAATCTTATCAAAACTATTTATAGAATATTTATCCATGATGCTCACCTCATATATATATATATCTCCCTTGAGATAAAAGCCTTCATCCAGAGAACATTACAGGCCATAAAATAAATTCACCCTGAACAGCAATATCAACAATGCTCACTTTCTGAACCCCTCGTAAACATGCTTGCTTTCTGGGTGCAGTAATTTATCTACTTTACTCTATGCCCTTCCACAGAACGTGCCAATAGACTCGAAGTGTGAAGACGAGGTGATCCGCGTGCCCATCCGGAGCGCCGCCGAGAACAAGGCGCCGACGCCCGCGCCGCCCGACGAGACGGCCGTCTGAGCTCGCACCGCGCACACTTTGTAAGTGTGTGCGGTCAATATGGGGACACTAAGTGTATAAAGATTAAGGCAAAGGTTTCTTAGGTTACTAAGGGCAAAGGCTAACTTGCATGAAGAATAGGGAATACATAAGCCCATGTAGAGGTTTTGTCAGCTTTTCGTAATGTTCGGGTTATAAAAACTCTTCAGGTATAAATAAATACTTGGACAAATTCACACACGGTTAATTAGACCCAAAGTAAGCTCTAAGCTTGTGTTATGGAATCTAACTAACTGATACTACTACATATACATACACAAATACTTTATAAGAATATATAATTGACACCCAGACGTCGTCGCCAACAACTATGTCTTCACATATTGTTGACTCCGGGCGGGGATCGAACCCGCAACCCCTGACACAGTAAGCGCTCTCACTGCCACTGTGCCAACGGGCTTGTCATATAATAAACGAAGCAGTTACCTTACCTAGTGATGGAGGTATCTTCTACTTGTAAAAGCCCTTAATTCCAGGTTTTAAAAAGGACATTACAACAGATTATGGGGCATAAACTTTGTATACAATGTCAAGCAAAATATAGTGTGGAAATTAAGCAGTCTTGACACTGTATAACTTCAACATGGTATGTGACACCAGGCCAGTGTTTTCCCTATATGTTTAGTGAGAGACAGTAAAATACTGTGAACAATAATCAACTTGTAATGTTTAAGATGTTTGCTTATAGATCTCATGTTTCGACGGGATATCCTAAATAAATAGCCCATAGTGGCATTAAGTAAAAAGAGGGTTTTACACTATTTGTTACTTTATGTACATAAATATATAACACATGTTTATTTGAGATTGAGTTTTTATCACACTGATTTAGCAGCGATGTAAATTTTTGTCTCATTTCGACGAATAGTGTAGTACCCTCTTCATAGTAAATGAGTTATGTTAATTTTATTTTCTTGCCAACCCAATGAGGCAGATTGTGATTATGTATATAGAAAAAAATATGTTTAAGGTATTATGTATAGGAATTATTATTTATTAAATCATTCCCGGTCGGTAAAACTTGGATTGTAAATAAAAATTATATATTCTGATAGAAATTAATTTATTAGATCATTAATCGTTATGATTCAAAGAAAATCTAAAATATCGTCAATCATAAGCTCAGTTTTGTTTGAGGTTTAACAAATCTAATATCATTTTGTTATACGACGATAAAAAGTAAACGAACGGGAATGACCTTTATTATTAACTTGTAAATAACTATTAGAAATAAAAAATTAAAATATTAGAATGAATATTTGTATTGATTGTATAAACATATATATAATACATTATTATTATAAACATTAAAGTACATTATTATTTAGATTCTGTTCCTATTCAGTCAAGTTCAAGCTTCATTCTTGAATAACATCGACGCCGAAGTAACTTTCCCTGAAATAGGTTAAAATACTTGTAGTAAGATACACAGAATAATGAGGTACAAAAGGAGGTGATGGCGGGAACCATTACATTCGAAAGTGATCGGTGGGAGCTTGCAAGAGACAGGAAGTGTTTTTAAAACTAATGGTTCGCCCTCGCTTTGCTTCGTATGTGAAATTTCATATATACTAATCAATAGAGTAGAAGTAAACGATTTATTTCGTTCAAAGAGAGACCAAGACGGCTACGTAAAGTGGGCCTAGTAGTGGGATAGTAATGGCTAATATAATAATAATAAAAGAAAGATCCGCCCGATTCATTTCATGTTAAGGTCTCTGTTTAATTCCTTTCAAAAAGTGGAGACACTGGGTACTCCAAATCACTGTATTGTATACCAAGTATTCCTACAAGTAACTGAAAGAAATGTTCAGTTTTAGTATACATGACTTACAGCCTGGTCCATATCTTGTTGGTGGCGAAGGGCTGCGTGTGGCGCAGCGCCAGCAGCGCGCGCTGGCAGCTCACGCCCACGTCGCGCTCCACGCAATCACGCGTGTGCCATAGCCATTCTAACACCTAGGGGGAAAACAAGTTTTATAAGAGGACTTTAAGCCCCAATTTCACCGCTACAACTGATCTCGATCAGTTCAACTTAATCCTAGTTCACGAGCTAAACTGAGATCAAAACTTGAAAATTGATTCACTCAAAGCGAGTTCAGTTGATCGTGGTTCGAAAAAGAAAAAGTGAATTTGGACCTTAGATGGAAGTAGAACATGAAAAGGGTGTCTAGGTTCAATATGCCATTCAAAATTTATGATCAAACTTGTGAGATGAACGCTAATGCTTGTGTTACCTGCAGTGTACAATCCTTCCAATGCGGTCTCTCCAACAGATAGTATAAGGACTCGGGCAGAGTAGCGAGCGGCGCGGAGGCGTCGAGCGCCGCGCCGCTCGCGCCCGCCGCCGCGCTGCACACCGCCAGGCACAGGTAGCGCTTGGATAACACGCTGTCCGTTCTAGAGATATATTGTATCGATTAGCGACCGGTCCCAATAACCTATTTCTACCGGCAATCTCAGATAGCAGATCAAGTTTTGACATTGCACTGCAGTGCAAAGGCTCATGCACACAGAAGATTATTAAAGTTGGACTGGGCCGGCCACGTCTGCCGCATGCCAGATGTGGACCAAAATAGCCGCAGAGTCTCATTACAGATGTTATAAGTAAATGATGTTTTTCTTCTTCAATTCAAGGTAACAATTAATTCATAATGATGGTGAAAATACAAGTACTTACTCTTTGAAAGCAACCTGCGTCCTCGCCAACAGCTGCAGGAACCATTCCTTAGTGGTGTCCAGTTGGGCGGCGAGCACGGCGCACACGAATATATATTGAAGAGAGAACTCTTGCTCCCTGGGGAATTAAATAAAGAAATTAGTAAAATATAGCAAAAAATAATAACGAAAATAAACCTTCGAATTAATCTTTCTGTATGCCAATTAACCAGTAAGGGCTTCCACACAAAACTGCGAATTCGCATCGCATCGCAAATATCTGCGAATTCGGACGAACGCACCGTAAGAATTTCCGATCTGCTTCGCATCGCACATTCCTGCGATATTACGTCATCCTTGGTGACGCCATTTCAGGACAGGAATTCTTCCCTTGTACGATCGTTTTTGAAGGCATGGTGATAATAAACTCAAAAGCTCTTCAAATGAAGATATGCTCATTCTAAAATAATCAAAAAATTTATCTTCTTCAATTCTCAACGCATAGTACTTTTGAGTAAAATAGTTCCCATCAGAGTTCATAATCGTAATAAATGGATGAACCCAGAATCTTCTTTTTCTTTTATATCTATTTAACAATAACAGCAGTGCAATAATCTTTTTGCGATCCATCTTACGCTTCCTAAAAACACGTCCAGTACGGCTGACTACACTTGAAGGAATGGTCGCCCTACCAAACGGTTTGCCGCACTAAATCGTATCGCAGAAATTCGCATCGCAAGTTCCTGCGATGCGAATTCACATCGCATCGCATCGCAGTTTTGTGTGGGAGCCCTAAAGTCAAGTCAATCGTTATTGTAAAGTAAATTTCAGATGAAGTCAGGAAGTGTCTACCATGGAATATGAAGATGGATAAGAAAATACACTGGGCTTAAAATATAGAGGGTCCAAAAATATTTATCAGTATTCCGACAAAATCTTCTTATATTTCCCACTGTTGGGCATCATAGTCACTGTAGAGTAAAGTATGTCGTAAAAAGTATAATAAAAATCCTCACGCCAACTGCCCCGCATGTGCATCAATCATCTCATTAAGCCAGACAAGCGGGCGCTCCGCCCCCGGCGTGGCCGCCAGCGCAGCCCGCACGGCGCCCGCGCGGCGCAGGGCGGAGCCCGACACCTCCCACCAGCTGGTCGGAGACGTCATACGTTCTAGGTACTTGGTTGATAGAGACGTGCACACTTGCACGTAGGCTGGCCACGACTGGAAAGGATAGGTTGAACAATACAGATAATATTGTAATGCAAAGAGTCGAGTATGTAAATACATATGCTTAACTTAACTGTGTTTTTTTCTATTTTCTAGCAATTTCATGTTAAATGTGAATTAAGCAAATGTGGAATCGGTACTGGACTTATTTAGTACCAACCAAGCAACGAACAGAATATCCTACAGTGAAGATGCATTATTTTCGAAATGTTTAGAAAGTCATACACAAAAGGTAGTCCAAGAAAAAAATACAAAATAAAAAAAATAACATATGCCCAATACCAATCTCAGACTTACCACATTGTCATCTCCAATCACACCGAAATACTTCTCAATAACTTGAGACAACAGCGTTCTATTCGCTTCATGGATGGTTTCACAATCCAAACATACTTTTATCAACTTCAATTGTTTTATGAACAAATGTTCTTCTTCCACTGACTCAGAACTAACAGATGTGTCATCTGACTTAGATCCATCTTTATTTGTCGATTCTTCATGTACTTTTGTCGATATGTCATTGGTTTTACATTTATTTAGAAGGCTCAATTTAAATGTTTCTTCGTAAGGTATTTTGGCTTTAATTTGGGCCACTTTATTGTAAGCGTCTGATAACGATCTTTCTATGGGTCCTCGGAGTGCGTTCGGTGGTATAGTGCGGGTCAACGTAGGTAGCAGTTCGTATAGTAAGATGATGTCTGATTCCTGAAACAATAAAAGGTAAATGAAAGCAATGGTTACTATGTTAGACACTACAGCTGGGCAAAGACATCTTGCACACTGAACTGGAGTTATCACTAGTGTAGGTAGACAAAGTGTCACTACACTTGTCTTATGTAAGTGATTTAATACAAAAATGTAAAGCTTACCTCGGCATGTCCACTCTGTATGCCGAGAAGCCAATTCTCAATAATTGCTTTACCCGACGGTGAAACCTGTAACATACATTACAATTATAACTGTAATATTTGTAACTAAAAATGAGAATCACTAGAACTAGAGTTGTATAAGTTAATCAAGTATCTATATCTGATAACTTTGTATTATTCTATGCAAAGGCAGGTTTTCTTATTTAAAATCCTATATTTTACCTACCTTGGACATTCTCGCAGCAAGCCTGATCCCGCCTCTTTTCCACTCTCCTTTTCTCTCGAACAGGTCGGTTAAGAAGTGCAGCTCTATCGGCGGCAGTGGTTTGGGGTATTCCGCTGATAACGTGTCTAGGATGGCCAGAGATACTGGCTCAGGGCATTCGTGGCTTGGCGCGGTGATCTGTACAATATTTATTAAATTATCCTCTTCCCCGTACTGATATCTTCGGTGAGACGAGAGGCCTCACATTGAAATCTACTTATCTAGACGGAGAGAATACTATCTACAACACCCGGCCGATAAAGCCACTAAACAATCTATAGTTTCGTCTTTGGTTTATAAAGCAGTTGTGTCACCGACAAAACTAGTGTCAAACTTGAAATCAAATAGAAAAACCTAAACAAATCCAATATTTACTCCCTCTAATGCACACAATATACTTACAGTTACTGTAGTAACAATTAATTAAAGCAGAATACATATGTACCGACCTGTTTTCTAAAAAAGTCCATAAGTCCCCTGACAGCGCTAGAGGGCTGTAAATGCTTGTAGTTGGTCGGTTCTCTACCGCCCTCCAAATGATAAGCGCCACTTCTGAAGCTACCCACTTCTCGTTCAATCACTTTGTGTAATAAGTGAGTTACTCCCTTGAGTGCTGCGTAGTTTGTGTTCTTGAATACTTCGGGCCACACTTCACCTAAAAATAAATGTCAGTTTTGATTTGACACTAATTTATTTATATTTAGCTTGGGTTTGACTCAGTCATGGTTATCTGTAACTCTGCTGCTCCAGTTGTTTCGAAGAAGTATAAAAAGTAACAAAATATTCACACATTTAAATATGTTTTATGGAAGTGCCAACACAATCAGCCATAAAAATAGAATCACATGTAACTTTCAAAACTCCATTGAAGATACAGGGGCATGGTGAAAATTAAAAACATAGCTTGAATGTAATCTTACACGGTATATAGTCCAGTACATCTTCGGGCTTCCTCGCAGCATCAGCTGGTGTCTTACAATAAGACGAGGGAAGAGTCACTGTTTTTCTGTAAATCTGTAAATGAGTTCACATACAGTAGTAAGGTAAGCCAATCGCAATATTTTTAGTTGTACCTTTGTTTATATCAATAACTAGCTGTGCCCCGCGGTTTCACCCACAGCGCACCCGTTCCCGTAGGAAATACGGGATAAATAGTCTTATATCCGTCTCCTGGTTTTAAGCTACCTCCCCACCAATTTTCAGCCAAATCGGTTCAGCCATTCTCGAGTTATAAATAGTATAACTAACACGACTTTCTTTTATATATATAGATTGTTACCTCCGGCACGTCCTTCAAAGTGTAGGCTTCAAGCGGGTACTTCCCGAGCGCGCGACACGCGTGCGTCACGACGGAGGGGGTGCCCTCGGCGAGCAGCGACCACAGCCGCGCCGCGCCCGACCGGACCAGCGCCTCGAACTGCGGCGTGGGCCGCGCCAGCGCCGGCAGCGAGCCCAGGAACTCGCACAGGCTGCGTGCCGAACACTTCTTATTACGGATTGTTTATACCCTACGTATCATGCACAACTGAGTCAAATGTTAACTTAGTTAATCTCGTATCAAATAAGCCCATAATTCGCTTTGTCTTTAGTGTTAGTGTGAATTGCGTGAAATCTGTATTGCACCTTATATCTATTCTTTGGAAAGAAAATTATCCATTATCCATATCCAAATAAGAAACATTCTATATACTTGAAATATGAAAAATTAAAGCGTCTGTCTCGGCTATTGCAATCGGAAAATGATGTCAGAGTCCTTCGGGCGGCATTTGGTTGGCCACTGACCTATAGGATCTTACTAGTAAGAGGTTACTGAGAGGTAATATATAACCTGTGCAAGACGAGCGGGCGCGTGTCCCGGAGCAGGCGGTCGCTGAGCGCGGCCCAGGCGCGCGGCGGCGCCAGCGCGGCGGCGGCGCACAGCGCGCGCACGCAGCGCAGCGCCGCCGCGCCCGCGCCCGCGCCCGCCGCGCCCGCGCCGCCCAGCGCGCCCGACACCAGCGGCACCAGCTGCAGCCCCAGCGGCGCGCTGCCCACGCCACACACTTATATATTTAATACGAGCCTAAGTTACACGGAATGCCACGTAGTCAATGTTGGGGATGGTAGTTTTGATTCTTTGGTTATCGAGAAGTTTCGGTAAGAAATTAGACTTTTTTATACACTACTTTTCTATCTACATAACTGTACACACATTACTTTTCTATCTACCTTTTAGGGGTTATGAGGGGAATAATCCTAGAGATTTTGCTATGGAAACCATGCTACAAATTCTTCCTATCAAATCTTGATCATGCTACGAAATAGACTACGGACATGCTATGAAGATGACGGTCCCTACAGACCTGCGTTTTTGCAACAAGTTGGCTGCGGCCCCAGATTTTGCTACGAAATCGACTAAAGACCCTGCATATTGTTAGTGCTTGTCCACGTTGAAAGCGCGGGCGCGGGCGCGGTGGAGGGCGCGGGAAACGTCGCGAGCTCGTGTTCACGTTAACCGCCAGGCGTTCGCGCGAGTGTGACGTATTGTCAGAGGTCGTAAACATATCAGGAAACATTATACTAAATGAAACGGGTCTGTATCGCGTTAGATTATTTAGCGTATTTTACTAAAATACGTACCCGACGTTTCGAGCGGATTACACCGCTCGTGGTCACGGGATAACTCTCCAGCAATTTCCTTCCATAGCCTTATTAAAAACATTTCTATTCATATGATGACTGTGTTTACTTTGCCAAATAGGAGTTCTAGCCTGAACAGCACTAATAAACTCTTCTGTATTGAACGACATGATAAAAACGCGCTATCGTTTCTAGCGGCAAGTTCAAACTGGTTGAACTTACCTGACGTCGCGAGTAAATCGCGCGCGCCACCGCTAGTTTGACGTGAACACACACAAACGTCTCAAGCGTTTGAAATTGGAGCGAGCGCGCCGCGCGCGCTAGTCGCTAGTTAGCTCGCTACTTACACCGCACGTGCGTTTTGAACGTGAACACTTGGAAATCACGTCATATGTTTGATATTTCGTGACCGCGCCCGCCACCGCGCCCGCGAGTCAACGTGGGCAAGCACTTACGAAGTAGGCTACGTCAGCAGAGATTCTACTACGCAGTTTGCTAAAGATTTTGGCAGTTTTGGCGGAAAATGCCCAATGAATGATGTTTTCGTGTCACTAAAATCGATTATATGTTTCTGAGAACTTACTTGGTTTCGCATATTCTCTCTATAGCGGTGATCTTGGCCATTTCAACCTCCCATTTTAAATCGTCAGGTCGCAGTGGTCCCGTTTCCACTAATAATTCTTGCAGGTAGGGGAAGCATCTCACCTACGAAATACAAATATTTAACTTTAAGTTAAGTAATCCATACTAATTTCATAAAGCCTTTTTCGGTTTTATGATATTGTTTATATAAATTGAAACTACATTTTCTTTGACATTATTATTCGGTGTTTCGGTACCTTTACAGGAACCTAAGAAACCAGTTTGCTTTATTTAAAGGCGGTGATTTCTATTCTAGAATTACCCATTGGATTTCAACAATTCTTGCCTTATTCAAGATGTATATTACTTTATTATATGCTACTTTATTCCGAAATTCCCTCGGGAACAGACAAAACGTGGGTTAAAACTGTGGGGTGAGACGTTTATATATATATATATATATATGTTAGATTAATAATAAGGTGATTTTTACCTACCTGAGTTTCAGCTAAGCGTGCATAAAGATGTATGAGAAACGACTGCGGTACACCCTTGCTAGTTTTAAGTTTGTTCAGAACAGAAACTATATTTGGCACATTTTCCTGTAAAAGATAACAAATATGAGACAAATGGAAACCTCTTCTTTTTAGAATTCAATTTAAAGAAGGGATATAAAATAAATACATGCTAATAATTAATACGTGCTACTAACCTTCGCTTTAGCCATCAACGGTATAGCCTTCAAGCACTGCATCTTAACAACTGGAGACACATCATTAGCCACCTTATAAATCAATATAGGCAGTAACTCAACAGACACATTCTTCTTATAATCGACTAAGCCCACAGCAATATTTAACACCCTTAGAACAACTTCCTCGTACTTTCTATCTCGTTGCATTAAAATCCCATAGAAAAAAGTCAAACATTCCAATTTGACAGAATTATCTATGAGATGTAAACTTTCCAACCACGTTTTAATTTTGGAAGGGTCATCTCTAATTCTTTCCCATAAAGCATGCAGTTTAGTTATAAGCGATAGTTTACTGTCCGTATGTACTAGATAGTTGAATATTTTATTCATTTTCAAGTTAGGTATGTTCAAAGTGTTATCTTCTTTGATGTTTTCCCGGTAATGGTCGAGGATCTTACTGGCTACTTTGAGCGCTGAAGCCGTAAGGTAGGACGGTAGATGGAGCCACTGTAGTGTGTGCGCTATTAGCGCGTTCACTGATAAAGATGGACAGTCGAATTTTGTCATTATGTTGTAACCTGGAAATGTTAAATTGCTTTATCAGACAGATTTTTTATTACGCTGGATGCCTTTACTGATATTACTGAATTCTTTACCTCATTGATTAACTACGAGCTTACTAGTGTCACAACTAATATTCTAATTTCATAGTTATGAATAGATTAAACAACATAAGATGATTAAAAATATACAGTGAAGTGAGTAAAACTACAAGGTTATAATATCAATAGCTATTCGGCATAGCAGAAACTAGTCATGTTAAGAATTCAGACGCTAATATAGAACAGAACTCACAAGTGACAAGCGTGTCATGAGTACAAAGCGGCGTAGTGTCAGTCAAGTTGCTGGCCAGGAGATGTAGAGCGATACCAGCGGCAGGGCGTAATCTATCGCCACCCAGAGATATACAGCGCTCGATGAGACTGTAGCAAGGGCGGGGGTCGCGACTGAAACGTTGTGTCACTTGGGTTAAGGCTTTGCATTTTATTAACTTACTTTAAAAAGGTATTTGATGAGCGAGGAACAAGGAACGATGGGATGGTGCAGGCTAAGCATAAGTCCAATCACAAGGCTTGCCTCATATCATATATCTGTAAACTGGTAAACCTAAGAAGCCATCAATATTCTTCTTACCAATGCTTCACCATATAGTTGGATATTCTAGCCAGCATGGGCAGTAGTGCGGCCACATATTCCTCGTTACGTTGGAAGATGGCTGCGTCGGTCACCGCACAGTAAGCACTGAACGCTCGGTCTAACATTGCTGGGTTGCTTATCTGTGAATCAAAATGACAGTGATTTTATTTTATTGAAGCGTTCTTTAAAAGGCAGAGCCAGAATACAGCCGCTAGTATTTATACTGATCGATAGATGATTGAACTAGCAGCGCTCCGTAGCTACCCGCGTTGTACCCGTTCTAGTGACATTTTTGGATGATTACGACATTCCTACTAATATTATAAATGCGAATGTTGAAACTGCTGACCGGATTTAGATGAAACTTTACATTAAAACACGATCAATATCAGAGTAAGACATGGGTAACATTTTATCCCGAAAGTCCCGCAGAACCGGGTACTACGCGGGTGAGACCACGACGCGCTACTAGTCCTAAAACACAAAAAAATTGTAAAACAACCTGTTGACAACTTAGACAAGCGAGCAACAGTGAGCACTGCGCCGCAGTCTGCGGCAGACTGAGCAGCAGCTGCCAAGGCCGCAAACTGCTCTCGCGCTGAGGGTTGCATGTCAAGTACAGGAACACAGGCCGCACCAGCTCTACACTGTTTGATTGGATTCTGGAAGGTGAATGGGTTAGTTTAGTATATATCACGAAGAAGTTATTAAGGATAAACATATACAGCTTCAATGAGCAACACTTAAATTCACTTAATGCACAGCAACATTGAATGAGCATTTTATCCCAGATTTTTTTTATGTAACCTCTCTGGCTCCTCAACTCTCCACAACCACAAGGTCTCTCCAATTATGATTGCGTTTGGCATTTGAAACTACTTCTGATATTAAAAAAAAATTAAACACACAAAAAATTTCTTAACAAGATGTACCCATTTTGCTTTTCGCATCTTCCTCTGCCATGGTGTTAGAATTGGTCAATAAAACTACCAACCTTTTCATTCCATTATACCTTAATGAAACGGGTCTGTATTGCATTAGATAATTTAACGTAATTCGCTCGAAACGTCGGATACGCATTTTAGTAAAATACGTTAAATTATCTAACGTGATACAGACACATTTCATTTAGTATAATGAGTGCAAATCGTGAAGTTTAAAAAGTATAGTCTTCATATGACGATAAGGATTGGATTAGAGCCATTTTGAACCAATATAATTATTAATATGTTACAGTTGGACTTAATATCAGATATATAAAAGTCTTACATATAATCTGAGTGAGTACAAATAGCCTGCATCTGATCCAGTACATCATCTTCTGCTCCCTTATTTCTCTCGAGGACCGTGATGAATGGGTGCTGAGGAGACTTCAGGGAGAAGTGGCACTTGTATGGCTGGCCAGGAGTCAGACGAGACTTCATGTCCAGGACCAGCAGACCAGCCATTGTGGAGATTATTGCTGAGTAGTGGCTGGAATTGGAGTTAGGGAAGGAAATGAGTATAACATATTATGTGTATGTCTGAGACTGACTTATCTGAAATGTTTTGCTCTGTCATAGTATTTCACATTACCCTTCACAAAGATTACTTTTTTATTGTACATACTTAATTAAATAATTATTATAAAATATAATTTTCTAAATCTTTTTATTTATGAGCATGTAAGCTGCTTAAAAACCATTAAAAAGTTATTTACAAAAGATTCAATGAGATACTTTTAATTATAGTTGTATTCAGTAAGCATTAACTTCTAAATTACGCATATCATTTAAAAAATTATTTGCATCTAAATTGAGAAGCAACAGGTGGGTAGAAAATAATATATTAATTTAGAATTAAGGCCTACATATACCGGGATGGGATGCCGGTGATTTAAATGTTTATTATATTCCTCTTTACCACAGAAACTTCTATAATCCTGTCCTGGTTTTCATAAGCCTTTACACGTATTAACTATAAAAATGCTTACTGTGCACTGGGAAGTAATGTTACTACAGTGGACATGGTATACGCGGTCTCTAGAACGCCCAGCTCTACCAGGGCCAGTAGACCCTGACACGCCGTCACGCTCACCACAGCCTCCTTCGAAGAACATTTCTCCCTGAGGAACTTCAACTCTTCATTGTCCAAAACAAACTTTTGTCGATCTGCCGGTTTATACTTCGATTTTATAGTCGATATTAACTTCTCCACGGCGTTAACCACTAAAACACTATTCTTTGTGTTGAGCTTATATTCAATTTCATCCATTTTTGTATTTAAATAGATATCTTTACTTTAGAAAGTGTCTTTTATTTTCTTTCATTTAAAAAATTTGATTAATTTGGCGAAAATAAACCGGAACAGCTGTTTCATTTTACAACTCTTTGACATTGACTTTTTGACTTTTTGGCATTTGACACGCATTGATTGATGAAGTTGAGTATAAAATAGTTTTCACATTGATGTTATTATGTGACAGTAAAGTTTTTTTATCTATGGAGTTATTATATTTTATTTTCAGCGCTTGTCCCACTACAGAGGAAAGGCCTCCCCTACCGCCCTATCCTTTTTCCACTTTTCTCTATTGAGTGCTAGACTGAGCCAATCCTTCATGAAGGTCTCGAGTCTCGCCATCATCGCCTCCTCGGTCTACCGCGACGTAGTTCCCGATCTGTCGACCAAAAAAGTTCATTCAAAATACAATAAATAGAAATTAAGCCAATGTAGGGTGACCATGAATTCGTTGGTTAGTTATGTTTATGTAGGTACTTTTGCTAAATCACGTTGGTTTCGATAAGCATTTGTAAATCATCACCTAATTATTAAATTGTAAATTATATTTCGTTACCTAGTCGGAAGTCGAAAAATAACATTCAAAATGTCTACAGATAACAAGGACATGAAAGTTTCATATTCTGTTTACAAAATGAGTCTTGATCACCAGCGCAACAGCAAATTAAAACCGGTAAAAGCAAAAAGATAATTAGGTATTTTATAAGATTGTTGTTGAAATACAATAGGTACCTACTGTGCAATAATTTGATAGAAGGTTTTATAAAAAATAAATCTCTTTTAAATAATTTAGATTGACCTAGGCCATTTATCGAAAGCTTTCCAATTCTGTTTTGCGCATAGTAACTTTATACCCCCGTAACCATGAATTTTCTCTATCTATTGATCAAACTCCACCATGACGGAACCAAAAACCAAACAGGTGCGGACATATCAACCAACTTACCAACTAAATCCTCGCAAGCGGTTCAGCGCCGAGAAAGTTGAGAAAATATTGAAACAAATAGTGGACTCTGAACTTGAGGAGATTGAATACAGCGATAAAGTTGTTCCTGACCTTTGTATGAGTCTAGCGGAATCGATACGCAACGCCGTAAAAGAAGAAAAATACGATAGGTACGTTGACTGTCTCGTCTCTTTAAATTACGTAGGTTCATGTGAATATTCTTATTTTACAATGTAAAGTTAGTGCACAAATAGTAAAGAATAGTACTTAATGCATCACTACATAGTACTTATAAAATAAAGTCGTCTCTTTTTCGTGTCTGTCTGTTTGTCTGTCTGTATGCTTAAATCTTTAAAATTACGCAACGGATTTTGATGCGGTTTTTTGTAATAGGTAGAGTGATTCAAGAGGAAGGTTTTTATGTAAAAAAAATCCCGAAATTCCCACGGGAACGGGCACAACGCGGGTAAAACCGCGGGGCGCTGCTAGTAATTAATAAATTAATTACTTCATGGTATCGCAAATTATGGTACGTATGTACCTACACCATTCATGGTCATTATTATAAGGTTTGCATAGAAGAGGTTTAATTAATTAGTAGTCTCATTATTATCACCCTAGCTTGACTAGGTACCTATACCACTCTTTTAAACCTGTAGACCACCGTGTAGACCACCATCTGTAGACTATTCGGTAATTTTATTACTCTATGATTCCGTCTGTTTACATACGGTTTACATTCACATTTTAATACCCACAAACACAAAATGTTTTTTTAAAAATTAAAACAACATTTGACAATAATGTACTTAGATGGTAAGTAGACATTGCCATTTTACTCGGGGTGTCTAAACAAAAATATATAGGAGTCGGTATAGGTATTATCCGTTTTGTATCTAATTGTCCTACCTATATCATATACTATTTCTATGGGTAGATTATGTAGGTATTATATTGTAGATACTACATACATTCCTTCCTACATCATAACTTAGGTAGGCACTGTAGGTAGGGTTGCCAACTCTCGAAAGGACTAACCCGGGAGAATTTGCATGTTGGGGGGGGGGGGGGGGGGGGTGGCGGCTAACAGAAAGTCATTGTTTAATGTTTAAATTTATATTATATTTATAAATTTATATTTATTGCTTACGAGCAAAATAAATATAATACACAAAATCATAATATTTTTAATCATATAAATACACAAAATCATAAAATTTTTTACAAGAAAAATCTAAGTTTGTTAGAATTTGTAAACACGCATTCACACTGCACTGCATGATTGCAATGAATCGAATAAGACTAGAGAACAACAAGTGACAAACGCGCGGCAAGCCAGTACGCGGGATGTATAGGTGCGGACTGCGGGCGGTGCCTATCTCTATCACGCACTCACGCGAGGCGCACGCGGCGCGTGTGACAGAGACAAACACCGCCGAGCCAACAACGTCGACGGCGCGCGTACGACTCGTGCGAGATCGGCACCGGAGCGATACCTACACGATGTTTTGGCCGCAAAATGAGTGAATAGCGACGATCGAGTGACGGATACATTTATTTTTTAGAAAAACCGGAGAAATTATTGCTCTCCGGGAGGTCGGGAGGCTAACCATCATTACCGGAGTCTCCCGGGTAATCCGGGAGGGTTGGGAAGCCTAACTGTAGGTGTAGCTTAAATAGCGACCTAATTTAGTAATTACCAAACTTAGGTAAGTACTTAATTAGACACTTCAATCTCCAATCCAAGCTACATCGTTACTATTACTACTACAGATTATTAGGCAACATTTACGCGCCTTGAGCTAGTTCTAGTAGAAATTGCGGGATAAAAACAGTCGAAACATTCCTCATGAATCACTCTGACTATTGGTAGAAAATGAGTCAAAATTCGCTTTGTACTTTTGAGTTTATCGCGAACATACACAGACGCCGCGGCAAACTTTTTCAGTAGCGATGATAATCCCTGAACAAAGCCCTCTGAAAGTACATATCGAATTTCAAAAAATATATCTGTTTTAGATAGCCACACCCAAGAGGTAGATTGAAGATCAACATTCCGACTCGTAACCTACGCGGGAAAAACTCGAGGCATCTCTAGTTGCCTATAAGTACTTGTATAACCCAGGGTTCCGTACTTTTACCCGTGTTGTGTTCGTTTCCGTGGGAATTTGGGGATACAATACAAAATAGTTTATTTATTATGTATCTCTTTTGAATGTAGCTAATCTAATCTACTATATAAAAATAAGTCGGGTTTTCCTCCCTGACGCTATAACCTATAACTCCAGAACGCACGAACCGATTTCCACGGTTTTACATTCGTTGGAAAGGTCTCGGGCTCCGTGAGGTTTATAGTGAATAAAAATCTCAAAATTCCCACGGGAACGGGGGCGCTGCGGGTGAAACCGCGGGGCACAGCTAGTACAGAATAATTATTCAAATCGGACATAAACTTCCTGAGATTAGTAAACTCAAGGTAAAAATAAAGTTTAGCTCCTGAAATTAGCTAAAAATATGAAAATCTAATTCTTCAGTATTATTCAATTAGTAATAGGAGGGAGATAGATAAATAGGTGGGTATAGGGAGGGAGGGATGCCATACTTCGATATTTATGGGGTATAGCTAAGTAAGTATATAAATATAGAAATAGGTTAACCCTCCATACCTATACCTTTTTCTAGGCATTTCTCTGAAAAAAAGGTTATTATATTAATAAAGAAACCCGAGCAAATTCATTCACGGTTAATTAAACCCAAATTAAGATCAAATCTTGAATTACAGGATCTAATTAATTAGGTACCTATTTGGAGGGTTTCGAGATGTATCAACTTAACACCCTACATATGTAGCAAGTACTTATTCCATGTAGCCACTAGTTCAGCCGCCAGTCTACCATCCGAAAGGAAACCTAGCATTGATTTTCCTCGCGCATGCGCAGAATACATAGTACTTACTATCCCGATGTCTCGCTTACTTGAAACGTGCTCGAAACTCACACGTGGATGCTGAAAGCTCGACTTTGATGATTAATTCGAGCGACATTTATTAGACCTTACACATATAGCATCTTAAGTGCTTAAATTGGGTAGGCTTTTAGGTAAATATAAAACATTAATGGAATGTTGTTTCTTGGAAGGTTAGGTACCAACTTAGTTAGCTAAAATACTTAGATATATTTACTAGGACGTACTTAACTAAGACTTAGCGATAAAGTGTTAAGTTATTAACAAGAATATTAACTAAACCTTCATTTGTTTATTTCTAACACCGGTATCGAATATGTTATACTAATAATGGAGACTTTTCCCCAAAACTACCCTTTTCTTTTTTGCTGTTCTACGATATTCATAAAATATTGTATGTATACCTCAATCGTATCAAAAACGTAGTCGAATATTAAAGCTCTGGTGGATGGAAAGATAAAACTTCACAAGAATTAATTAACGTTGAACTATTAAATGCCCAGGACTTTTAAGTAGTACCTCACCTAATCTAACCTAGGCTAAACTGCGAGGCCCCGCTAGTCCAGTCCATACACTGCAATACCTAGGTATAACCTACCTAACAACATATAAAAGCGAATGCCTCCCTGCTGTCTGTTACGCTTGCACAGCTAAATCTGTATCGAATTTTATCAAATATGCCAAGTAGATATACTTATTGAAAAACATGAGCATTCATACAGCTAACGAACGGGGATGCTACAATGTCTGCACTGAACCTGGTTTCCACTGCAAGCGAAGAGTACTAATCATTAATGTCGCGGTCAAATGGCGATTTAATAAAAGTACACAATGGAAGTTCAACGGTCATATAAGTCAACTCCGTTCTCAGTGGAAACTGGCCTAAATTATCAACGCCAGCCGTTGCTAATATTGAATTCATAAATGGTACATAAATATACTAATTTAGTATTCGAATCGAACAAACTTTGGTTAGACATTACCAAGCCGCTAATAAATAGACAAGCGTGGTGATTACGCCTAATCCTCCTTCCTCACTGTGCTGATTTCCTCTTTGAGATGGGAGACCTTGCATTGGGATATTACTGACTAAGGTTGCTTCAGCTTATTCGTAGAACTCAACATTTTGTGATAACATTTACTGGTGTGTGAGCGTAAGTTAAGCAACTCGCTGTCATGTTCAAAATTCACGTTTTACTACTTCTTGGACATGTAGGTATACGACTATAGCCATGTTCTGCTTTGACTATAAGTAGTTACTTAACTAATACTCTCTGATTTTCTATTCCAGATATCGAATCATAGTATCAGTGACAATCAGCCAGCGACGGAACCAAAGCGTGGTGATGTTCCACTCCTTCCTGTGGGACCCTGAGAGAGACGCCTTCGCGTCCTACAACTACGAGAACTGCCATCTTTTTCTTACTGTGGTCGTATACGGAATCTATTTAGATTAACTGGTAGTACGTTAAATTCTCGGTCCCAGTTGCTTCCAGAGGTTTCCGAGGCTTTACCTTACAAATCTACTAGAACTTACTGTCTCTTTAAGGTATTGTTGGGATAATGTTGTCAATCACTACTTTAATTAAAGATAATCGGAAAATATTGTATGGTTTTTAAACCCCATACGCAATAAAAGAGTGTACTTAGATTTTGGCATGTGAACCCGTGTCTGTTTGTGGCATCTTAACTCTTAGCAAGTGATTTTAAATTACCTAGTTTTTTAAAGGTTTACCATGCATGTAGGTACTGATTTTAGAGGATTATATTCTTTGTTAAGATAAATCCATAGGATTGTTAACTTCGTTAGATACTTACTTTAATTATTTTTGACCAAAGGCCAAATGTGAGATGAGTAAGTGTCGAAATGTTTCCGAAGCGGATTGAAGAATAATTAATTTGGAACCAGGGTGCCGAATAGTACCGCTGTCTGAAATACTGATTACTCGACCGTCCCGATTAAATCATTCCGAAAACATATCTTAGTTAGTACCTTTCACCTGCCAAAGCCAATCGATCCTCCCAGTCTTATTTCTCCGTTAAATTGTTTTCCAATAACGTGAAAACAATTTAGTTCTCCCGTTTATTTTGTAAGAAGCGGAAGGCCTAAGTTTGTTTGTGTGTGAGCGACAGGTAATAAGGGAGGCACGTGCGGGATATTGGATAGTTTTATGAACTTCCGAGTCTTGGACGACTTCAATACGTGCGCCCGATGTCTCGTGTCTGACAATATTGAGAAACGTGATGCTATCTGGAGACTTTCAGACGTTTCAAGGTACCGTACCTGTAGGTATCGGTACATAGGTATATGCTTGGGTATATGAGAGGAATTCCGAAGGTGTTTCTATATACACTTTCATAAGGTGTTCTATATTTTGTGGTAGGTAGTACCTAGGTACTCGGCTCCCGATGAAATCTTTTCAGCATTTAGTATTTTTAATAGAATTCGGTATGAGTTTGTTTTTTTTGTAATTAAACTTTACGAAGGCATTAAGTAAGTATTCGCTTGTAAAGTCCCACTGCTGGGCAAAGGCCTCTTATCTCACCGAAGATATCAGTACAGTGAGGAGGAGTAGGCATTATCACCTCGCTTGCCAAATGCGGGTTGGTGATCAAACCCGAGCCATTTAAAAAAGTGTGAAACATGTTTTCACTCAACCCAGGAATTGAACCCGGGATCTCAGTCTTGGTAGGCGAGTGTAAATGCCTCTAGACCACGGGAGCGTAAAAAAATTAAATTGAGACACTCGTTTATGATTTCGTTTCTTCAAAGTACCTGACAGACAGGCGAACAGATTCACATACTCGTCAAATAAATAAAACCCCTTATTATCACTTTAGGCCCATCTCGTAGCCAGATTTGGTAGCTAGCTACGAAATGAGAAAAGTGTTTTCCCATCTTGTAGCTAGCTACTAAATGGGAACGATCTATTCTATTATTATTGGTAGGCTAGGGTTTTTTTTTATTTTTTTACTAGTTCTTTTTCCTAAATCTTGGCCATCTTGTAGCTAGCTACTAAATGGGAACGATCTATTCGGTAGGTTAGGGTTTTTTTTTTTTACTAGTTCTTTTTCCTAAATCTTGGACTTTCGAATTTCTATTTCGTAGCCAGTTTCGAATCCGGATTATTTCAGTTTAGGCCCATCTCGTAGCCAGATTTGGTAGCTAGCTACGAAATGAGAAAAGTGTTTTCCCATCTTGTAGCTAGTTACTAAATGGGAACGATCTATTCGGTAGGTTAGGGTTTTTTTTTTTACTAGTTAAAATCCTAAATCTTGGACTTTCGAATTCCTATTTCGTAGCCAGCTTCGAATCGGGATTATTTCTCCCATTTGGAAGCTAGCTACCAAATCTGGCTACGAGATGGGCCTAAACCTTATTATCTACCGTCGAGGTTAATATTGTGTTTAGGTAGATCAGACTTTTTTAACCCCTTTCTGTTGCTTACATTAAAATTAAAGTTTTTTAGGTTGATAACTATTTATAATTTAGTACCTATTTAGGTGGACCTTCGTTCTTTAGTATGTAGTAGAATTTCATTCACTCTTCATTTCTTTCCATTAAAATTACTAAAGATGAATTTAGTTCGGTATCTACTTAATTTTTGGATTATCAAGGATTGTACTAATTTAACCCTTAATTTGATTTTGTTCATCACAACAAACATTAAAAATAAAAAAATCTGAGGTCGAAACACGTTGCATTTTTCTAGATATTAACTTTTTTTTGTTTAGTAGAAATATCAAATTTTTGGAAAAAAATATTTTTTACCATATCAACAGTCAAATAAGTCAGTGTCAGTGCAAAATGTCGTCGAACCGAAAGGCGCCTATTTTACGCAAGGTATTTATTTCAATAATATTTTGTTTTATTGCTAATTTTGACGTTGTGTTGGCTTAGGTTTACTGACAAATATGTAAACTAATTGTTTTGTTATGCATAATGGCAAGTGATTATGGATTTGCTTGTTTTATTCACTTATAAAGTTGTTTGTTCATCACAGCGAACATTACCAAATACATAGCGAAAATGGGTTTTATTTTATTGTATATTGGGATGAACGTTGCTAAAGAAAGTGTGATTGATAATATTTTTTACTTTTTTATTTTTATTTACATATGGTTTTGGTTTCCGCTTCTTAACAGCATGAAATACGTAGTCGAGCACATCGAATATTAGCTCTTGTCCCAAGACACCATGCACCCTCTGAAACGAGTGATAGATCTTCGGATGATGGTGATAATGAGTTTCTATCTCCGCCCACAAGCTTAGCTTCATCTCCTCCTCGTTATTTTGACCCGTCGCTTAGGAGCTTACACTTATTAAGTGACTCTGATGATGATGTAACTGATTGTGAAGGTGATGAAAACGACTTGCAAGAAGACAATCCACATGAATATAACTGTGAAGAAAAAGATCAAGACCAAGAAAACACAATAGAACAGGTTCCATTGACTCCTATTATTCAGGATATTTGTCCATTATCTCCTGCGCTGCCTAATTATGACAATAATCCCTCACTTTCATCTATACCCTCTCTTCCAACGCCAGTTCAATCGAATAGTAGTGTTACCAGAAAGACAAGATCTTCTAAAACCATTAGAGCCCCGCCTGCCAAGAAGATTAAAAAAATACCTAAATTCACTTTGCCATATAAATGGAAGAAAGCTGTATTCCGGCACAGTGCTAGAATCGAAGGTAATACCGACCCTGATCCGACTCCTACAAACAACAAATGGTGTCTGGATTACTTTTATGATTATCTTTATCCTGATGTTATAAGTGATATAACGGAGCAAAGCAACTTATACTCCGTTCAAGAAACTGGGAGATCTATTCACGTGTCCGAACAGGAAATGAAAGATTTCCTAGCAATACATATTCTGATGAGAATAGTTGAAATGCGTTCGTATTTAGATTATTGGAGCAATAAATTTAGATACCCGCAAATAGCTGACATTATGTCACTAAAACGTTATCAACAAATCCGAAGATATTTGCATTTTGTGGATAACAATTTAGATGATGGTGACAATTATTTCAAAGTGAGACCTGTGGTTGAGAAAGTGAGGAGAAACTGTTTATCACAAGATCGAGAAAAGAAATATAGTATCGACGAAATGATGATTGCATACAAAGGAAGAAAAGCTAATTAAAAAAAAAATATTAAATTATTATTATTTTCAAATTATTTTGTGATTCAGTTTTATTTCTTTTCTATAAGTTTTTTCCTTTTTTGACAATTTGATTAAAAAACTTCATTTTTTTTCTTTCTAAAAGTATTTTTCTTTTTATGCCTTAATTTGACGATGTTCATCATGCTGAACATATAAATTTTAGGATAACTTTCAGTAAATTTAGCAATGTCCATCATGATGAACATCGATTTTCTGAAAATCTAATAAAGTAGAATTTTTTTTTAAATTTTTTTCCTAACCTTTTAGGACCTAGAAACTCAAATATACAAATAAAATACTCAATATAAACAATTCATACTTCTGCCAAATTAAGGGTTAAGGATAAGGTTCATAAGTCTAGAAATAAAAGTCATCGATAAGCATTTTTACAGATCATACATATTTATTTATCCATTTCATAGTATAGATAGTTATCACTGGCCCGTCCTTACAAAAATAAATGTGTTCCACCAACGACCCAGTCTGCGGAGCCTGGCGCGGCCCGCGGTCCCGCGGGACCTCTTTCACAATACATTGGCATTCGATACTAACCTACAACAATTTGGACACATTCGGGCGCGACCACGCCAGCCCTCACATCTATTGAATTTCATCAAAATATTCTTATAGAAGAAAATTCAGGGATAATAATTCTAAACCATTATACAGGTCGATAAACACAAGATTTTTAAATATGTTTACATAAAAATTCGCACATATTTGACACACAAAGCGAAGATTACTGAATAAGAAGACTAAATTAGCTTTTAAGATATTGGTCCGAGACACTGAAGCGAGATGTATCCGCATACGATACGAAACTAGCACCAAGCCACCGTACGATACGTTAAACAAAGCAACATGTTAGCACTCGTGCCACTTATACATATACTGGTACAACGATACAATACAAAAGCTATCTAAGTTGAGTCACGCCACTATCCTCCGTCCGAGGTCTATCTAGCCTTACTCCGTCCGTCCGTCCAATCCGCCGAGGCGAGCGGCGAGTGGCAAAGCGAGTGGCCAGCGACGAGCGTCACTCGCGCTTGCACTCGTGCCCGCACTCGCCGCTCGCGTTCGGCCTGCGCTCACGCACACTAGGCCCATGCAAAAACGTTCAAAAAGGGTAAAAACTTTTATAAAAAATGTAGTCTGTCAAAGAATTCAGTGCAGAGGTTGTCGGAGCGTATTATCCGTGAGCGCCGTGCTTCGCGTATCTATATTTTGAGCAGTTTGTTTGTTGGGGAAGTGAGTTCCACCGGCTGCGGCTTTGCCGGACTACATTCAGCCTCTCAGAGTTACATTTTACATCCGCATGATATGTGTTACACAGATACATTTACAAAGTACTGGGTACATACATCTATAACCATAATGTACAATACATACCGGTCGTTTTAACCTTAGAAAATTAGGTGTAGACAAATACGCTAAATATCAAAAGAAATGCAGTGAATATTGTTATCAAAATATCATAAAAAAGTGTACGTTGGGTTAGATATGTGATATTTATGTAAAGATACAAAAGCTTCTAATTATGAGAGTAAACATTGTTCGGAATATAAAAATATGACTTATACCGAATAGAGGTCGATTATATTGATTACGATCTAACAGTTAGCCACAAAAATATCGAGGTTTGTCATGTTAAGCTCGCCGGCCGAGGCTCGCGGGACGCGGGCCCGGCCCTAGCCCACACAATGGACCGGTGCCTCTGAACTGATCATCGTCTCGTTCTTATTCATTATAAAATAATTTACAAAACTCTAAGTATAAAAATATAAAATAATTGTATTTTTAGATTTTACAAAAAATAAACAAAAATAAAATGTAAGTATAGGCAGCATAAAATACCGCAAAATATCTAGCATACCTACTACAAAATATCACACTCAAGATTATCATTCGTTAGAGTTTCGGAGTGTACAGAGTGGAGTGAGTGAGTAAGTAGATGCGAGAGTGAGTGGAATGAGCCAGTGCTCGGCCCGAGGCGAGGCGAGGCGCGCCGAGGGAGGCCAAGGCGAGGCGAGCCGCGGCGAGGCGCTCGCCCGGGCCGGGGCGCATGCAAACTATTGGAACACTACACCTTACCACACGATACTAGCAGTAACTCGATGAAGGAGTCCTTGCCCATCACTAAACCACTTCCATTTGGTAAATGCACTTCACTTGCATCGTATAAAAATCTAGTGTTCCAATGAAAAAGATTAATTTGCATAGCCCCTTTAAACATTTACTAATAAAATATTAAAGGTTAACATACATAAAGATTAAGCATCTCTGCACCTTACAATATATAATAGCCATTCAAAATAACTGCAGATTAAAATATCTCATCTTAAAAATAAAGTCTTAAACTATAATAAAAGACTCGTCATGTATTCGAAACAATTCCTAAATTAGAGATAGGCCAAATTAAAAACAATATTTATAAAATAGTGAAATTCATTGTTAGTTTCGCTGTCGCGTACCGAAGTAATTATAATTTATAGAACTAACAAAAACTAGAAAGAATGTGATGAAATAGTTTCATTAAAACTAAATTACAAGTTAGGGTTGGGACATTGTTCTATCGATATGGGTATGGCGTTGGTATCGATAAGCGATGACAATAACGTGTGCGACGGAACAATGCCGTAATCAGACTTAAACTAAACATCAGGCAACATATAGTCGGTGCTCTGTCAGTGAAGCGCGAGCGACAGCGCCGCCGCGCGCCGCGGGGCCGGTAAACGAGTAGCAACAACTTCTAAAATAAATCAATTGGCGGTGGTTTGTGTTCAATTCTCAGGCGAAACAATTCAGCTAGATTCTTTCTCCTTTTCCTTTGACTCTGAAAATATCAAATAAACGTCAGCAATTCAATCAAACATTAGTATCAGTAACTTTAAATGGTAACTTGCGTGAATGTGACTTCCAATCATTTTAAAGATTATTATTCATAAACTCGCACATTCCGTAAAAATGCTTTAATTTGTTCAATATAACTGTTAGCAGCATAACAATTCCCAAAAACAAATTGGGCACGCAATCTTATTAAATCTGGGTGCTTCATTTAAATATCATTTAAGCATGCATAAAAATAAGTATACATACATAATTTGAATATGCATTTTGTTCAATAAATGCAGTGATAATGCGTGAACTATCGATACTTTTCAAATGATTGGATGCACTATTCGCACGAAGATCTCGTAATCTCGACTGCTCATGACCAAGCTCTCTTGGCTAAACGATTTACAACCTTTACGCTTCACTATTAAGTTTAAAGTTAGATAAAGATATCGAATCAGTATAAGTTCAAAATGTGATTAACTTTCTTAGATTTTTAAGCGATATTCGCTTGTACAGTTGCCTACCGCTTATAATAGTCACGTGTCTACACTATGAACAAATGACAAAACTATTGACTTCGCTTATCGTCGTCGCTTACCCATGCGACTATCATCCTAAAATCTAACCATCAATTTGCTATTTTGACAAGTTCTATATCAACTATTAATCCTCTTAAAATAATGACGTACGAGAATACACCTTATCGATGCATCGATTTATTAAACCCACGCTGAAATTAATTTCTTCGCTTCATTCTCTAACATAAGCACTCGTATGTAATAAGTTCATACTTGTGTCCACTTATTTGTATATTAATCTAATAAATAGTAGGTACTTCTATTACTTTTTTGTAGACAACTTATTAAGAAAACCATATTTGTCTATGACGACAAATAAGAAAATCTCAATTTAGACAGTTTCATAAATCCTCCTAAGCAGGTTCCTTTTTCGTTCATTAGCATCTTTGCCTATGCCTGACAGCAAAGTGAAATAAAAATGCCGAATTAATTTATTAGTGAATCAATCCAACGATGTTCGATCTTATAACTTGACGTAAACTAACTACATGGATGATCCAGTGATTGAATGTACCTAAATATACTAACTAGATACATAATTAAACTAAAGTATTTATTTATTTAATTAGGTAACTATCTCGAATAGAAAGCATGAATGATTTCATTTCTATATATGTAGTGAATGATTTCTAGAAAGCGCAATATCTTAAACTAATATAAAAGCTGGTATTCAATAAATATCCATCTTAATACATCACTAATAATATTATAATCTAATATTATATCTGCCATGGTTATCGTCGTATAGCACTCTAGTGGGATTATTAAGATTTGTATAACTACATAAATCATAGCACTGTTACTATTTGATTCCCTAATTAACTGAAAGTGTAGGTGCAGTCCATAAGTCTCAGTTTTATCACTTAAAGTGATTAACTAGTAGTATAGCGCCCTAAATGTCTAGGCCATCTAGTTTATGAGCTTAGCCCTAATTCATTACTAGTAATAATGGACAAAAGTTCTAAAAGATCATTTAAATTAGTGAGGGGCTAGGTAAAATAGTACTTATCGCTAATTCATATTAAGTACCTTCAGACGAATAGTATTCGGTTGAATAGTTTCTAGTTAAGCTTCAGTTATTTCTAAAAGCTTTACGCAGAAAATTATATCTTTGATTGGCACTTATGGTCGTCTTAAGTAACTTCTAGAAAGTTATGCGTAAGAAATAATGAGAAAAAATCCTACACTTTTCTTTCAATTTCACCATTTGAAATGGAATGAAATGATAATACTTTAGGTTTAATTTATTTCTATTAAAACTTAAACAATATCTAGAAAGCTTTTTAGAAACCTACTTAAAGATAATGGTGCGTGAAAACCCTAAGGTAAATCTAAGTAAAAAGGCAGTAATGATATTTCTAGAAAAGCTTAATTCATCGCTAGAAAGCTTCAAGAAAAATCGTTACGATGCGACTCCTAAAGTGATGCTAACTGAATCGGCACTAATGATCTTGAAAACATTGTGTCTAAACTTAAAGCGAGTGTAAAGGCTGTACTGGATCCCAGTAAAACGTTTAGCCAAATGCGTGCGTAGTTATTGATAAAACAAAATCAAAGGAAGCGAACATATAGGTATGTTATGTTTCGTTGTATGATTGCGAAGCTCTACGCTGGCGCATGCCTGGTCACCGTCGAGACTAACCTTCGTCGCTGTTACCGTTAGTAACTGCTTCTTCACCGTTCTTGTCTCCGTTCTCCGCTGGTTTCTTCTCCTCCTCCTTTACTTCTTTGTCCTTCTTCTCCTCGGAGCTCTCTTTGGCTGGTTTCTTCTCCTTGCCTGACTTGCCCTTAGCGGGGGTGGCCGGCTTGGGCTTCGGCTCCAGTGACGGGTCGAGGACCAGCTTGCCGATGTTCTTGCGGTCGTGCATCTTTTGCATGGCTTCGGCGACCTAGAAGAAGATATATTAGTACCTAGTTTTTTCTAACCTCAGCATTTCGTAGTTGAGGACTGCAAAATTTCGACATATCAGAAAAAACTAATATTTTTGTATCCATATTTAAAAGATATGCTAATGTAGTGTGCAAATCTTCGCTACCCAATACAAACAAAACCCGTCAAAGTACAGGTCCATTTTCCGTAGCGACCGAAGCATCCGGCAGCAACAGTCGACCGCAAGTAGCACTACTGATTTATATGAAGTAAGCCTCGACAGCACGCCACGACCGCAGGCAGCACGCCGCGGCCGCAGGCTTACTCATAGAAATCCTGCTGTTTGCGATCGGCAGTTGCTGTCTGCTGTTGCGGTCGTTACTGAAAACCAACCTTACAGCACCATATCCTGAATCTATACTCACATCTTCCAGAGCCCACGTGGAGTCCACCAGTGGCTTGACCTTGCCCTCTCCCCACAGCGAGAAGACGCGGTCAACCGCGCGACGCACGTAGTCGGCGCGGCCATGTTGGAACAGCAGGTGTCGCAGGTTCAGCCCCGACAGGGACTTGTTCTCATCGAACAACTTGATCGGAGACACTTTGTCTACTTGCCACCACTAGGGGAGGAATGGGGAGTTAGTATTGTATGTCAAAGTGGGTTTTTATCCGGTTTAAATTCCAAAGAGACCTTTGATCGTTTCGTCGAGTAGGAAAAATATTTTCGAATTGTTGGCATCATTTTTAGTGTAAAGAATATCCTATATCGTATCCTTTTGATCAACCTTGCTTTGTAGCCGGAGAAGTTTCATGTCAGAAGTAACTATTTAAAAGACAAAAAAGATTTCGAGGAAACATTTTTCAAGTAAATATGGTGATAAAAAGATATCCTTCTATTTTTACTGTGAGAATCAGAGTGATAAACAAACGTGTAGGTAGTTTTTAAAACAAGCAATTATAAAATAACATAATTAATTTAACACATTTCGAACAAGCTCATAAAATTATTTAATTTATGGGTGCCGTATTAAGTACAGTTATTTCACTTTTAATAATATTGCAGGCGAGTGATACGGCTGTTCGCAGCCAATTAGTGTCAATATACAGTATTGCACGAGCGATGCGCTCATTGCGATCATATCTACTTATTTAATCCGTTAAAAGGCTGCCCAATTAACTAAATACCTAGTGATATTTGGCACACTGGAAGTATACTAGCATTTTTATTGAAGTATTCTAAATATATGTGTGTGTCTATGTGTGTTCAGTTTGGGACCAATTCACAAGTCTGTAATGTAAGGTTATATTGGATGGAAAAGACCCTTTCTTAAGATACATTGAGAAGAATCCGTAATCACCACAAAGATGCACTTAACTGATTACACGCTTTGCGAGTTAATGATCAGAATAAAACCGACATTATATTCAATATTTATTTAAGATCTTATCTATTCTCCTGGCAGACAGTGGCATAAAATACATATTGTAATCTGACAAAAAAATAAGCTTAATGGTAGATTAGTTAGAGTTTAATATCACGAGAGGCACTGCGCAAACGAAGTCACATTTTGCAGCCCACAGAAAATACCGAGCATTTTTTTGTTGTGTGTGTCAAAACTAAACAAAAGATAGGCAACAGGGCAAAAAAAGGTATTTTGTACACGCAACAATTTTTCATAGGGTTTGGTTATTTTCACGTCAAGAAAAATTTGATATTACGCTGTGTAGGTAGGCTTTTCTACGGTTAAAAGATGCATGTGTGTGAACCTTAACACTAAAGCAATTGAATTAAGTTTGAACACTCACGGCACGCGCAGCGCTGAATATGCTCCTAGTCTCGCCAGTCACGATGTTAGATGATCCTGCGATAAACACCATTGTTTACAATCATGTACATAGATACTCCATGGAGGTATAACACCTTCATACATGTGGGTGCATCGATCTTGTACATCGATGTTACATCACTCATTCATCACACAATCCATAAATGAAGTGGGAGAATTTACTAGAATTCAGTTTGGTTGTGCGTGGAATTAGAAAACTAAAATAGAAAAGTAAACAAAACACGTCCCTAAATAACGATAATATATGCCTTTGATATCGCCAACATCGATTCTGTGTTCAAAAAATCGTTGAGCACAATAATAACAGTAGGAATTTGACATTGAGCCATTGAGTGAGATGACCGTTACGGTTCAAGATTGCCAAAATCCCTTCGTAATTTTCATAAGAGTTACGTGATCAGAATGCGAAACGTTGACTCACGAGCTATAAAAAATCCTTTATTTTTATTGTTTAGATTCGAACCCAGTAGTTTATTTTTATAACACCCATCAAATATCATCAAGACGAAAGATACTGATCAGTATTTAATGCCGAGAAAACCTCGTATTATGTTAAAGGGTAAATTACTGTTGGAATAATGAGGGCAATGACTAGGTGTACGGCAACTTTTATATTCACATAGATGCCGGTGTACCATTAAAGTGACCGGTTACGATCGCCTCGTCTATAACGAACCTTATTAAAATGACGTGTCCTGCATTCATAGAGACAAAATCAATATCAAATGTCTTTGAACCGATAAACCGATTTTATTTGTCCATGATTGATGGCCGTTAAAATAATGCCAATCATTAGGTACTTAATGTTTCATAATGCTTTTGTTTTTTATTAGCTTTGATCTTATCTCTTCCGATTTTCATTTGATGTTTTTGAAAATCGAAATACTTTTTTTACGAAATTAGACCTATTTAGACAATGGCCAATCTTTGAGTAGACCAGTATTGAAAAGAAGTATGAACTCACCATAAAGAATGTATCGTCCCATTGGCTTGAGCAGTGAGTATCCACGGTTGCATTCTTCTCCGCAGAGGCAGTCCAGAACAATGTCCACTCCATCGGGAGATACCCTGGGGGCAAGGGAATTTAGTTAAATAGTGTTGTAGTAAGAAAGAAAGGGCTTAAGCCTTCTAGATGTAGGCGGGATAAAATAGGTTATAACCTTCTAGCTGTAGGCGGGAAGAAAGAGGTTATATTCTAGTTGTAGATGATGAAAAAGAGGTTCTATCAAGAATATGGCTTATGCTATTAAAATAGTTGGACAATAATACGGAACGAGTAGCGAGAATAAGGTTTTTCCTAACAAAAGGATGAGGCTAGAAGTTATCGTAGAAGATAGAAACAACATTTGAGCTATTGCCTCGGTAAAATTTACGATATTTTCATGCTTTGGCTGATATCTGACTGAATGTTAAGTAACTGCATTAAATCAAAAGATAAATGGAAAGCAAAAGGCTTTCGATGCTCAACCAATTTCCTTAGTTAAACATAAATCTATGAGTTTATAGATTTTATAAATCATAACAAGCATTATAATCAGCGTGATACTTTTATAATCAATGCAATTATTTATGCAATTTTACACTGCACATTAAAATGACATGCAGGTAAAATATTATTTTAAATAAATCAAACACGCGTGGAAATAGCATTACATATAATGATTAGTAACTACAACTTCTGTTTAACTTCACCAGACAAGTTTTGAATGGAAATAAGTGAAATAAAAGTGATATAAAACATAGTCCATGAAATTCCAGCCGTTTGTCAACATTTAACTTTACAATAGAAAAGTTAGACATAACAATGACAGCAGTATCGTAACTTTTGCAGGAAATTGCGGCGATGTAAACTTTAACCATTAGTTTAGTTTACCCAGAAATGGTTCAGTAAAGTTGAAGTTTGAAGCGATTCCGTTTCCAGTTGTGCGGAGTTTGTAAGGGCCCATTGCGTACACGAAAGTAGAATATAAATACAGCGGTTATTACTTCTTTACGATGAATATTCACATCTCGTTTACATATCCCGGCTATCTACATATTCTACATCCACTCGGTCAATTCGAAGCAACATTTAAATAAGTTTTTTATTCAAGTGTACGCAACTACAAGTAAATAATAAAATGTTTGTTTATTTACATTGAACTTGTGAGGCTGTTCTGTTTACTCTATGAAGAGCGCACCAGATATAAAAATATCTTTGTCTATTTACGAGAATTAAATGACGCGGTTGTTACGAAGCAGCTGCCCTTAGGAGCGGGTTATAAACGGAACAATTAACGCGCGCTGTGGCCAGTTTAATTGGGACCCCGGAGCCGCTTACACTATCCCACGACCGGGGTCTACGAGTAATGGAGACGCACATATCGCGCGGATCCAGCCTCTGAAATATGTAACTGTAATGACCACCAATTAACAAAGCTTGGGATCGGGAACAATTCACTCCATTCTGTTCAACGTGTGACCATTACACAAGACTTGTGCGTCTTATTATTATTTGTGACAGGACATGAACGAGGCACATTCCTTCCACTTCATGTCCCTGCATGAAATAGGTCATTACCCAGTTTACGTCACCCGCTCTTCGTCAAATAAGTGCATCGTAAACCAAAATAATTCGGTGTTACCGTAAACACGCCCGGAATATGGAGAGCATCTACTTATTTATTACAGTAATAGGAATTCAAATCTCGGTGGGCCTGAATTTATAGCGACAATAATATGAATAGGCAGAGATAAAAATTTCTCACATTGTAGTACACGTTGAGATGCGTAACATAAACAAAGGTATTATTAGTAGTCGGTGAAGGGCCGAAGAGCGTGTTGTATTATTAATAGTCGCGTGATATCATGATTCCTTTCGATCCCTTTAATTTTAGAATTTAAAATCGCTTTCAAATTATTATAATCCTTTGTCTCACATGACTCTGAGATCACGTCACTGAGGCGCTAACCAGTTAACCGACGCATTATGTAACATGTTAAGTAAGTAAGTATGTAATTTTAAAACGGCCACTGTTCAAAATACAATGTTCAAGTTGGGCGCAAAAAACCGAACCATCTCCGCGCAGGTGATTGTAATGTGGACCAGTTTTTTATCGGTTCCTATCAGAACCTTAAACATTGGCATCTGTTCAAACTTTTTGCATGATCAAATTTCATTCTGCCTACCGATGTGATGATCTCATTAAATTATTGTCCAGAATCTAAATACAAATTATTTTAAACATTAATCTTAATTTGTGTTATTTTGTTTTATGTTATTATTATTACGTCCAATTATTTTGAAGTCGACCCGTTGAGAGTCGATTAACGAAGACTTTGAAACATGAGTTTTTAATTCTGTAAGCCTCACTTGAGACAGTGTTTTATTTAATTAGTCTACTTCGAAATATGACCTGCCGTTAAAGTCTGTAATTTAGTAGAAATAAAGAGAACTTTTTGAAAATGGAAAAGAATAAACTTGAGGCTATTATTATGAAAATAAAGGCTTTTCGCATCTACAGTTAAATTTGGATATTTCTAGAAATTTTGTAACGGTCAGTGCATGCTTGCCTAAGTAAAAATGGTAAGTAACAATCAAAAATGATCTTATGAGACTTCTGCTCGACAGGGTAAATACTTTTTGCTGGCCTAAATAAATTTTAATACAAGTTACAAGCATCATTCCGATAGACATGTAGGTAGGTATACCGCAAAACTGAAACTATATATCTAAGAAGTATAAACTTACAAAAAAGTAACTCTTAAGGAAACACCAGCAAGGCAAGCTTACAAGTGAAGACATATCTCTCCTCTTCCCGAGAGTTGTTACCTCCCTCTCGAGTGATATGTCGCAAGTACCTGCAAAAAGTATATCTAAAACACAAGGTACTCACTTCCTGACTTCGCTGGTGTAGTCGCTGCCCCTCTCCAGCAGATGGTCGATGTTGTTGTTGTTGGCCTTCAGCGCCTCGTGTTTGCTCTTGGAGCACACCCCGAAGACGGTCACGTTCTCCACGGTCTTGGCGAGCTGGGCTACTGCTTGACCCTAGGGAAGAAAATGTGACTGTGACATATGGACGGACACACAGACATGACGATTCCATAAGGGTTCCGTTTTTTGCCATGCTACGGAGCCCTAAAAAGGAGGTTGAAAGACTGGGGATAATAGCCTTTTGAAAGTTAAGAACAGCTTTGTAGCAAGCAACTACGTAAAACTCATCAGCGTTGAACCAAATAAATCTTCTGATGACAAGGCTCGGTCGTCAAATCAAATGTCCCTAACTCATTGCTATGTAATGTGCTCACTTAGTTGAGTTAAGCTCGCATCTGATTTACGTTTCGTACTTGTGTACAGACTGCAAACTAAGCTTTGGTAGTACGATAAACTAAATCTACTTTGCGAGCTAAACTAAACTCACGGCTTTGCTTACGGTTTGCAAACTACATAATGGACACACCATAATATTTATCTATTTGAATCTAATTAAGAACAAGGATATCTAACATGAAGTTCATATTATCTTAACTGCGTTAATATCCTAAAGTTCTACGTCTTAACTACATCCTAACTGTGCCTAAAGCGTTCCACGAGAATGGTGCAATCAGAAGTGCGTGAGTGCTTTATATTATCTCGATCCAAAAAACCAAATTATCGAGAATTATAACAAAACCCACGGACGTCAATCTCCTCAACGGATATCATCTAAAACCCGTTAAAATATCTTAGGGTTTCGTAATAATCCCAATGTTTACGATTTGTTTTCTGTTTACGTCTATAGACTGAAAACGTCATAATATTCAAACTATTGGTTCTGATGTGATACAAATAGCCTTGATAGTGTATGCTACTGTCAATCACGCTCTAAATATTGCACCCATCAAGAACTACCCAATGAGTGTTAAGATAAATCAAACAGACAGAAGAAAAATATAAAATGGATTCAAAAAGTAATGACCCTAACTAAGTAGTAAATACTAAAACCGCAGACGCCATTAGTGAAATGAAAACGATAAAAGCACCCCATAGAATCAACATGTAATATGCTCCAATAACACATTCAATTACAGCATATTGACCGATACTGTAGCCAGCCTACTTAGAGTAAGCACGCTAGCTTATTTCCCTACAAATTGATTCCCCCTTCGTAATGAATGTTGCTAATTAGACGGAACCCCACCCAGGTCATTGACATCCAAGGGTAAATACGATGACGTCATACCGGACTCCATTTTTCTCACCCAATAAAGATGAACAATTAGACAAGATGCATTGTTTGCGTTCCTATTAATAATCTCGCACACGCTTTTAAGATATTTAGCAGATCCGAGAGGTCGTTGGAACTGAAACTTATTTTTGGTCTCGCGGATTTTGTCATGTGTTCCTAAATAACCTTAAGTTCGTGAACTTGGTTTGTTTATTTGTAGCGGAGACGTAAATAAAAATAAATCTGCATTTGATGCGCTTATTATGTTCGTTGACATGACTAATATCCCTTTCATTTTTTCCCGTTAAATGACTAATCTTTTCTGGACGCTTCGTGAGAATAATATTACAATACCAGATTGAAGTACAAGTCGAAATTAAATACTTTTACAACATATCCCCTTTTAAGAGGATAATAAAAGGTATCGTCAAGTTATGAAGTCCTTCTTTGGAAACATCGAAGGGGAAAATCAACGAGGGAAAAGAAAAGCACACCAAAGACAATCTTGAAAAGCGTGCCTAAAACTGGCTTAAGAAACCTTAAAGTTTTACCCAATCAAAAATGATACTTGACAGGAACTCGTAGAGACCAGAAACCTAAAGTTTATAAAACATAGATCAAAAACAAAATACTACTTACCACACCACCTCCAGCCGAATGGACCAGCAGGCTCTTGCCAGGAGCCAGGTTAGCCATCTCAAAGAGCAGCAGGTAAGCCACCACGTAGTTAGTGGTGACGGCTACCGCGTCCAGAGCTGTCATACCCTCGGGCAGGGCATACACGTACTGCGCTGGCACTGACACCAGCTCGGCCCAGGCTTTGAACTCTGGCAGAGCTACAACTTGGTCTCCAACCTGGATGAAGAGATAAAAGTATGAGTATGTAAGATGAAAGAGAAAGAGAAACTTGGTATAGGGCTCTTTATTTGGTCAAAACTATACATTACTGTTTTTATAACCGGTATTTCGGTACCTTTTTTCCTACTGTCAATGTTTTATACAAATTAGCAGGTCTTATGCAAACGCTTTAAGTCACATAAAAAAGTCATTGACGATCCCACCTGCCTATTACCCAAAATAAACATTCGTAATTAATGTACAAATATCGACACGATTGGAGATTGCACCTTGACGTTTATGTTTGCAAATGGGAGTATCGAAGTAAGTGTCTGAAATTCTAAGTTTTACTTCTTTTGTTTTCATCTTCTTATCCTTAAGGTGCTCCCACACTGCTGTTATAGAATGTTAAGTAACGTTAGTAAACATTTGTTAGCTAACATTTAATCACCAAAGTCAAAAAATGTTTTCATGTTAGTAAATGTTAATTAACATTTTTGAACATTTTGTTTGTAAACATTTTATACGGGTGACGGCGGGGTATGCGGTGAGTCGGTGAGTTTTTCTCTAGCTTTAAGCGTTCGCATCCAATAAGAGCGCTTTTTCTTTTTTTTTAAACAAAAAATGAAAGCTATCCCAATTAGCAAATCTTCTTCCATTTTCGTGTAGACGCCTCAGAACGCAAAACCAAACTGCGAGCCAATGCCAGATTCAAAATGTTATAAAATGTTAGTAAACACTTTCCATCAGTGTAGGAGCACTTATAACATATAACAGTTCCTAACAAAATGTAAGAATTGACAACATTTGTTAGTAAATGTTTTAGTGTTCAAAAATGTTTATAAACATTTTGTAACAGCAGTGTGGGAGCACCTTTAGGCCTCATTTGAGTCAATGAATGTAACTTCTAAATGAAGAATGTTACTCGTATATTTAACCTTCCTGCTAATGACTTTGACTAACAGCAATTAGCTAAAGAATCCCAACTATGCCATGTTTTAATAGATTCAACGCGTATTGTAATACAACACACATAACTCACAGTTAAGGTGTAATTACGGCTTCCGATTAGCGCATGATAAACTGTTTCATGACTAAGTGGCAGTAAACCTATATTTACTGACATTTATCTTTACATTTGCATATCTATAATTGTATGTGTAAAGAAAACGAGGGCGAAAAGTAGATTAAGCATTTACACTTTTACTTACTTAACTCTTCGATTAGATTTATATTAAGTATTAAACATTCCGATTCCATTAAAAAGAGAGGCAAGTATTTTCCGCTGGTCTAGATTATTTGTTATTTCAGATACATGACAATTTCTTTCTTAGCATCTTCTATAACATTTTAAAGGATGATGCGACAGTATAGCGACGGTAAAGGCGACTAGCAATTATTTATTAATAAGACATTACTACCGAAGATTTGAGTAGCATTGTGTACGAAGGGCCTAAGAAAACAACATTATTTAAAAGAGGTAATATTGAATGTTCTTTTTTCAAATAGTCCAGAAGTTTCCGTCGCTGCACCTTCGCAACCTCTGATGGTAAAACCGTTTAACTTACCTTGAGGTTGGTGACTCCTTCGCCAACCTGTTCGATTTCGCCAGCACATTCGAATCCGAGGATGAAGGGCGTCTTAGGAGGGGAGTCGATGGCGCCTTGCCGCACGATCAGATCTTGGAAGTTCAGACCACTGTAACAAGAGAAATGTACATACATATAGAACACATTGCAGTACAAATCAATGAACTTTCAAAAAATTTAAAGGCGAAAAGAAGAATCAGTAAATAAACAATGAGTCCTGATGCTTATAATTCTTGAGGTAGTTTAGTTGGACGATCAATAGGTTTTTTTTGTGAAAGTTATCACTGAGAAAGAAACTTGGTAGTTAAAGTAAGCTTCCGGAGAAACAGTCAATGAGGATTAAATCCGAAGAAACAGAATGAGGGTAAAACAGGCAACAGCCAATGTTGCTGTTGAGTGCCTATCTATTTCATTCATTCAACACGTGCCATCTTAATTAAAATTCAACACTATTACTGCATAGTCCCAATAATTGCGACTTAATTGTATACAACAACATCGTAAAAACTAGTCGAATACGAGTTCAAACAATTAATTAAGCAGCGTCGGTGAGGAATGCGGTAGTCATTCATTATTATATCATGTTCAGTCCGACACATCCATACCTGCATTTAAATGTTTAATTAGAGTGATGTACCAATCGACATTAATATGGGATCCATAACCGATCGCCAGACCTTTGTGGTGTGTAAATAACAATCATTCCTACACGTAAAGTATGATGGACCAACAATTATGGAATCGGTTTCGTTCAAGGTTTATTAATTGTGTTATATCATTTAACTTGAAATTATTATTGTTTTTGTAAATTGAAAACCATTTAACTGGTAGTATAAAGAAGTGTAATTAATAGGTTATTCTTGCGTGTATGTAGTATTTAATAGAAGACTTAAGTCAAGTATTGAGCATCTATAGGAAACCTGACTGACCGTGTATTTTTCTACTAAAATAAAACAGCAAGTTTCGCAATAATAACGAATTCTAATGCAGGTACCATTACATTGTATTTAAAGCAGGTACTCGCACCATTCTGCCTATTTTCCATATTGACGGATTAGCGAAGTCAAAGCCACAAAGTACATACGAAACCACCCCAGTTGGGTATCGAGTTCCACGAACAAACATACATAATTATATACGAATGCTGTATACCGATGGTTCGTTTGAAATCGATTACTGCCCAACCCTAGCAAATTTATTTGTTGAGGGAAATGTTTAGGACGAAAAAACACAATTTATAGGCCCTTTAAGATAAGTATCGTACGCATTTATTGCCAAGAGTACGGTGCCGTTCAATTGGAGCTGTTATATTTTGCAAGTATCCACAAAATAATAAGTCACGAATCTTCTTCTTCTTCTTTCGAGTCACGAATAAAGAACGTCATAGTGATAGTGTTATCCATCAAACATATCGAACGTAACATACTATAGGTCTAGTGGGACCGCACCTTAATTAAAGTCTGTTTCATAATTGGATTAAAAACAGTGTGATACCAAGTTCAATAAACTGCAAATAAGATAATCGATAACAAACAACAACCATTAAAATTATATTTACAATTCTTGTTTACGTTTGATAGCGATTATGTGTAATATGAAAAACGTTTGCACCGGTGAGTCATTTGCATGGTTCATGTTAATACAGGCTATTGCGCTTTTGCTTAAACAAGGAAATACCATGCGGTGCAAAACACGCCAAAAATATCCACCTCGAACAAACATAATAACGGCGAGCTGGCTAGCAACACACATTGACTAGCGTTCCCTGGAAAAGTCGATTCAAACATTCTATCAACATTGACACTGTACGGTACGATTCAAACACGGAAAAGGTTAGGTACTCGTAGGTCCCCCGATTTCCTAACTTGAGATTTACCTTAAAGATTGTTACAGAATTGGATTACGATTAATCACGTGATCTTGACCGAGTTACTACATAATTTGTTTCAATTTGTTTACGAACTAATCACGACCCGTTAGGAAATCGAAAATTTAGAGGAAAACATTGAAATTGTATACGGCAACAACGTGTTATTTTTTGCAATTTGTAAGCAACCTTCTAGCTTTTGGAAGTCGATTTAAATAACTGTGTTATTCTGGATACATTTAGCATCGATATTGGTAGCGCATACCGGATAAATGTGATAAACGAACACTGTAGTAGGTATAGTATTATCATTAACACTAGAACATTTGCAATATACCGTGCATAGTATGTGAATCACCATTGTTTACTATTAGTAAATAGGCTACTGCTTCTAAATGATTCACAAGTGCGTTCAGAATTCGCAGTAGAGGGTAACGGATGACGCACGGTGCGGTCGCCTCCCCTCGGTCATTTGTCATTACGTCGATATTAATGTTATTTAATTCGTGATTCCGAATAATTACATCGACATGGGAGCCGAGCGAGTCAATCGCGTCACGGTGTCGCGGGAGCCCGCATACGTTTTATTGGTTAAATTGGACGCGGGTACTGCGGTCTCATTATATAAAAAGGTTTGATCTACATTGTCCTGGGAGCCAGCGGCGCAGGAATGTTAATCCGAGATAATCTCCGCCAGGGAGTGTCGTATCGGATTTTACGCACGCTACCTGCGTATTGAACGCGCTCTTGAATGGCTTCTTCCAATCCAACAACAATGGCTCTTAACGAGCTCCGCGTACGGCAGGTAGAGGAGCTCTTTGTAATTCACTTCCCCAAATTGATAATTCATTTGTAACTATAATATTTCACATGCCGTGTCTGGAACGGTGCTAGTTCTCATGTTGAACAACATTTTTATTTTAATCTTATCAACGTTACGTGCGTAATCGCACTAAATATTTATTAAAGCTTTCGTTATTTTTAACCCTCCAGCGAGTTTCAAGCGCTTGTTGCGTGTTTCTCGATCCTTATGTCAAGGTTCTGTGCTCGATTAAAACTCCTTCAGCCGAAATACCGACAAAGGATTGTAGACAACCTTGCTCCCGCCCTGCGACTGAAATATTGTCACAGTGCCGCTCCATTACTCATAAATAATGCACCATTCGGAAGGGGCTCCGACATCGACACCGCCACGATTTTGTTATAAATATCTATTATCAAGCCAACTGCTAATTTCATTAAAGTAATGCATCGTAATACAATTTCTATGCACGGAATCCAAATAACTTCACGGCTTATTGAGCAGAAGCAGATGATACGTTTGGAATAATTTTGATAGACATTCTCGGGATCGCAGTCGATGTAGTCAGTCACCCCATTACGTGCAAATAATAATTCTGTAGGGCGGTATCAATGATTTACGTGTATAGAGTAGGAATGAATGAGTGAACACCCTCAGTGGAGGGTAATTTAAAATTGCATCGGGGTAGAACTGTCGCGACCTGACGCCGTCTGGCGTCGCGACGCTCGTGGCGCGCCGACTATCGTACTTAATATCGAGCGAACGGGTACGTTAAACTGTGCCCATTAATTACATTACAAGCAAAAATAATACCCTCACAAAGTTTATATTGGATTTATTACTCAGAACTGAAATAATAAAAGAAAATTGCTAGAAAACTTCAATCTCATAAATCCTTGGTAATCCCTCAGTTTTTGCAAGCGAGTCCGTTATGATTTCTTTGTTTTGTGGCGTTCACTTTTGTCAAGGAACTTGCATAAGACGGATGTCGGGCGTCACGTTCCAATGCGCTTCGTCGAATCCCTCCGCGGCACACGTCACTTCGACGAACCTAAATTGGAAATGCGAATGCACTTTCGTTTTCGCACCAGCATTCGACCCTTCGTAAATGTTAAGTTCCTTTCGGTTTTATGTCACAGATATATCTTTTACGTGACAAAGGTGTCACGTCCCTTCATCTTGCCTCGTGTAATTTTATTCAGACTGATCAAAAGTCCTATGGACAATTTTGATAAAAGTTGCACAATCATCAATTATTCTTCATTCCGTAGAAGATTGGACAAGGTTTAGTAGAGGACACGATTGCAGGCGCACAACAAATAAAAGAATATGCCACGTGTATCTTTAATACAGCAAAAAATACTTGCTTTTACATGAAGATCACCAAGCCTATGGTAAAAGGTATGTAGCCACCCTTTTGATCGTACTTAAATCATATTTATTTCTATTGAAAATGTATTACAGAAGGCAGAAAATTACAAGCTGCTTCACGTATTGGAGACATCTATCAGAGAAATCGTTTCATCTATCTCTTAGAGGCTCATGTTCATTGTAATTCAGCTAGTGTGTCATCGTGAGTGTGTAGTAAGTTCTCCTTCCGCTCGTAGGTTCAAGAGCTTCATACGAGACTCGTACGTGTTTATAATAGAAAACATTGGATATCACAGCCCTCGACGCGTTAAGTTTAAGTGCTAAGTGCATTAGCTATAACGACTGTGCTATTGAATTGTATAATGACTTCACAACGAGAACAATCTCTATTATCACGTAATAAGGTGTTAATTACTGCAGGGAATCAAAACTTTACTGGCTTGCAATCCGCTACTTCTACTAAATCTTTTTCAGCCCAGATTAGACAATAGCCTCCTTTTTCCGTAATGTCTAGGTAATCTCAAAACCAGTTTACCACGTGTAAAAGTAATTTCTACTATTTACTAATATTGTCGTAACCACATCAAAAGTACTAAACGAGGCTTTCACAAACATTGAGATCTAAAGTGAAACTTACTTTGAAATATTACATTTAAGACTAATAATACTGAACATTAAATTATCTTAAGTCTTCAGTCAGCTTCACATCAAGTCAAGAGGGATCGTCGAGTAAAATTAATAAGCTTGGTTACAATATTAATGAAGTTCCCAGACAGAAGATTATTTAAAGAATATTCCTCATGGGAATACGAAACCAACCCGACATGGGAATAAGCTGCGTTAATAGAAAGTATCATAAAATTACATTGTTAAAAAAGTCAAATTGAGACAATAGGGCCAAATTGTTGGGGGGCATTATCGGGTAGCGTGTATTTAATTACTTGAACCGACATTCCGACGTTAATTTAACGTTTCTACAAGGATCGAGGATGTCGTGAGTCACTGTCCCGTGTTCATAGCGAATGTCCTCTACAAATAGAATACGGACAGCTATCATTTCATGAGCGAGAATCGAATGGAATTTACTCATTTGCAGACTTTCTGATTCATTTGTATTCAACAGTGACACGTATTGCCGACATGTTAGCGAGTTAATACACAATAACTAATGTTATGAGACAAAGAGTATAAGAATAGACGCCGGAAGTTTGATTTACTGAATCATTATTGATACATTAACAGACATAGCAAGTTTTGCTCAATATTACCTTTAAATGGCAAAAAAGGTCATTGGTAAGCTAAGGGAATAAATTATACAATTAGGCAACCAATCCTAAATTACATCAAGTACGTAGGTGCCAACTTGTCGCATTGCTGGTCTAAAAACAAGTTGGCATGACTAGTTGGTATAATTTCCATTACTCCCTATTGTTTTTAGAATTTATAGTCACGTAAAGAATGGTATTTGTACCAGTATGTCAAATGTACTTTTGACGTGACCAAAGGTTCGTTCACTGCCTAGTATTTGTACTGTAAACAAAACCTAACAAACCTTGTAATAGTTCCACAATCAACAGTGTTTTAATGAGATATGCACCAAGAAGCAATTAGTCACTTAGAAGGCATGAGGCAGAAAAAACTGGTACCTACTTAATTGTTTTCAGCACTGTTAGAGGAGAAAGTATATCGTTTTCATTTGTTTCTCTTTCCAGTCTGCAATTGTTTTGATTACGTATTTGATTTTAATTATAATCCGAGCACTAATTAAAATAATGAAATCCTTTTGTTCACTAATGATGTGTTTGCCAGTTATCGCTAATGACGAGACTGCAATATCTAAGTTTGATTGCTAAAACAAACCTACTCACTTCTTTATCTGGAATATAGGTGTACCTGAATACAAATGCGGGTTAGTTTGGATTAGTTTGCAAATACGTATGTAAAGGAAGCAGGTGCCTAAATATTAATATCCGGCTAGCGGGGTCCGGGGCTGACCAGAATGAATACAACGGGACTGCGGCAGCCGTGACGGCTATCGGCTTCCGATCTACTCGGCATGACCACACGATGACATTGTTAGTGGATCCCCTCGGAAATTAGACCAGGTTTTGAACTGTTAATGTTGCATCACAATTAAAATTGGTGGGTCAACAGTAATGATTGATGTTAATGTGAATATCAAAAGTTATGATGGTTAAAACCAGTATTAGCAGAACCATGAAAGTATTTCAAGAGAAGCCGAACATTTGGTACACAGCTCAAAATGGCAACAAATTAAGTGCCACGGATCGTCAGGTAAACACACTAACTTGCAGTAACAATCTATAAATGGCATCTGCAAATAACTGCATAACAATTGTATTTGCGAATAAATATATGCAATACAGAGTGTCATAATGTACGTGCTAGTAAGGACGGGTCCTCATTAGTCACCCCGCATGTTAATGCCGCCGTCTGATTGGCCCTCGGTCTTTCGGCCAGGTCACCATCCGCCTCAATTGTCCAGTTGTCTGCACATCAGGAAGTGAGCTTGCATTCTTCACATGAATTAACGTTTTAACACTTGATTGACTTGTCATTGGTGTTGTGCAGCTGTTAATTACTTCTGATTAAGATAATGTTGCGACAATGAGGCTTATGGTTTTTAAACAGACGATGTAAATTTTTTGTAGCGTTGTGTAGCTCCAAACTTAATGCACTGATCCTGAACTAGTGCTTTCGAGGGAAAACATGACTTCAGTCCAAACCATGTTGATAGATCCTAAAACGATAGTACTTTAAAGATTGATAAAGACGCAACTGGATAAAATGCTATGGCCTGTGTTGATACCAATGCAGGACGAAAGCATTTCGTATACCGGAGTTATCATTACAAAGGAACTGGATAAACAAATACAAGTAAAAATAAAGAAACAGTAGTTTGTAACTCCAATACAAATCACTTAGTTAAATTGAATTAGGGACTAGACGGAGCAAATTCAATAAGAAAGAAGATTAAAGAAAGTAGGCATTGCAATATCTATTTGCAAATGTCTCTCACTTCGTTCAGACAGAAAACTAATACTTTTAACGGAAATTGCATTAGGATTTCTCATACATACATATTACCGGACGAATAGAGAAAAGCAGCAGTAATTATTTATCGGCCAGTACTTTTCATACGAATAATAAAGCCATTACGATTATAAATGAAGTATCTAATCAAGATACGCAAAATGTGAAAGTTTCTGTTTCTCCTCTCCGTTTTAACACCTAACTAAACGGCTGAACTGATATTGATATTTCCTGCCATGGTAACAGATAAAACACTGGAGATGGCCACACGTTTGAAGCAAAGTTCCAAGTCGGTAGCAAGCAATTATTATAAAAACGATTAAACCCGATCATAAACTGTTAAAGTAATTGGGATTTATTAATGAAGTAGCAACCGAGGTAATACAAATCTACGCTACAGTGCGTGTGGTCCTATTTTTACATCGATTTACGCACTATAATCGAGTAGTATCAATTTAAATAGGCAATAAGAATTCGTAATGCGTATTGGTTACGCTGCCAGTGGCTCTAACACCACCCGGTATAACACGTGTGTTGTTGGATATGTATTGCTAATCCTGTCTGCATCAACTATTATAAGTATTACTTTGCTACATAGAATGAGCTTTTGTTCATATTAATGAGGTAGCCTGAGTTTAGGTCTAAAGCATTTTTAAAATACTTCCATACGACATCAATTTATTTTGACTAACTGGATCTGGACTAAACCTTCATCTATGCGCCTATATGGTACTGATGCAATTTCGTGATAAGCAATACAGTTTTAAAGTGAATTGAATACTAACCTATCCTTAAAGTACCTATAGAGTATAATAGAATATGATTCATTTGTTTAAGGCTAATATTGTTATTACAGGCAATATAAGCCCGGCCAGGCAATAATTATTGTCCCGATAAATATAACCAAAAGTAAAGAATGTGTATTTCTATTCTACATACATATATCTACGCATTTATTCGTTGTATTATACAACAATGTACGTACTCCTACGTGTGCAAAACAACGTAAGGAACGCTAAGCTTGGAATGTCTTCATCGTTTCTGCTTATACCATAAATAATAAATATTGCGTGAAAGTATGAATATAAGTACCTACCACATACTGTATGTTATTTTTAAGGTAGTGAATTTATAGGTCACCCTGAAACTTTGAAATAGAGAAAAAGCACCATCATTTGAAATAAATATGAAAAACTTAGGTAGGTATGAAAAATAATTAGTCCATTCACTTGATGACAGTGTTTGATACACTGTAGTCAAAATAATGATTGAACATAGTGATTCTACTGAGTACCCCGATAAGAGTTACGAAAGAGTCCATCATTATTACATCACTATAAAAGGTAAAAAATGAAAGTTACAAATGATTTTCTAATATAACGCTCGATACTTCCATACGTATAATTTAAATTGTAACTGTATTTTCATTCTTGCGTACAATAAGTGTTTCGTATTATAAACGTGACTACGAAACGTAAAATCATCTTATTTTCATTAGTCTGTGTTAGCAATTTAAATAGGTAAGGAACTGACCTGGAAGGATGATGAAGGATAACTCTGAGGCAGCCACTCCAGCGATGAATTTGTGGTTGTGTTCTTCTAAAATGTTTTATTGAAAGCACCGGCGTAATCGCTTGCTGTTGATCGGTCGACAGAGCAAGGAAGAATAGGGAGGGGACTACCATGGCGCGGAACGGAAGTGATTGGGAAGAATGAACAGGAATGTTTAAAGCGCTAACATTTATTCCCCCCCGCTGGCGAAATTATGAGCCAGAGAAAAAATAACACACAAAAAAAAACTAGATTAAAGTTACATGTTCACTATAACCAATAGCCAATGTGTGCAATAGTGTATGAATAACAAGATACTATGAACAAATACTATAAATGATGGATATTATGATATACGTTATAAATTATAATACATGATGATAATGATAAGATAGTACTAATTGTCGTCGTCGTCGCCTCTATTTGGTATAGGACAAAGCTTAACCAGAGGTCGACGTAAAATTCCGTGTGCCGTCCTGACCGATGCAGAGCGAGCGACCCCATCACGACCAGGATACACTTCAATAATTCTGCCTAATCGCCATCGTAATGGATGGGTTTCTTCTTTAATGATAACAAGTTGATCGCTGCTTATAGCACGCGATGGCTGAGTCCATTTTAAGCGTTGGGATAATGTTGTTAAGTATTCAGCGTGCCATCGTGACCAAAAGTCTTGATGCATGCGTTGCAACAATTGCCAACGAGTAAGCTTGTTCATTTTTGTGTTTGTATAATCTGCGGTCGGCAATGTCGTGAGAGGAGCTAATGTCAAAAAATGACCTGGAGTAAGTACCGATAAGTCATTGGGATCTGTACTAAGCGGGCATAGAGGCCGTGAATTTAATATTGATTCTACCTGGGTTAAGAGGGTGTTCAGTTCCTCGTAGGTCAGAGTTTGTGCTCCTATCACGCGATACAAATGTGTCTTTACTGATTTTACTCCTGCTTCCCAGAGCCCACCAAAATGAGGGGCCCCAGGGGGGTTAAACTGAAACTGGATTCGTTCAGACTCACAAGCAGATTGCATGAGTTTAGCTAGTTGGGTCTGTGCACCCTTGAAATTGGATCCACAATCACTGTGAATAATGTTGCATCTACCGCGACGCGCAATAAATCTGCGGAGGGCAGCCAAAAATACGTCAGATGATAAACTGGATGCTAGTTCTAAGTGTAGAGCTTTAGTGGAGAAACACACAAACAAGCATAAATATGCCTTCATGGATCGTGATCCACGGTAACGTTGAAATGTGACATTGAAAGGACCGGCGTAATCGCATCCCACAGTTTGAAATGCTTTTAATTGGGTGATGCGAGAACGAGGTAGATCTGCCATTGGAGGCTGTAAATGTTGTGGTTTCACACGAAAGCAACGATAACATGTTGATATTACGTGACGTATAGCTCTTCGAGGCGATAAAATCCAGAAATTTTGAAGTAAAAGGTATTGCAATGTTTGCAAACCTGGATGAAAATGTTCGTCATGCACGGTCTGAATGATAAGTTGAGTGAGACGATGCTTACGAGGAAGTAACGCAGGGTATTTAGTTTCAAAATTGAGATCGGACTGAGAGAGCCTACCCCCCACTCGAAAAACGCCTTTTTCATCTAAAAATGGACTAAGTGATTTGATTGATTTGGGTAATACTCGTCCCGACCGCATACGACTAATCTCTTTCTCGAAAACAGAATGCTGTACATGACTTACAAGCACCATTAACGCCTCATGCTGTTCTTGATCCGTCAAATGCTCTGCTCCAGACCGTCTTTTGTTTCGTGAGGCGTCAGCAAAACGCTTACAATATGCTAGTATACGCTGGATTTTCCGCAATGATGAGTATTTCTGTATGAGTTTGTCTAAAGGATGATCGTCGATCTGATCAGTGCTAATTAAAACGCATGTGCTGCGCTTTTCGCACGAGACCTCTACTTGATTTGGTTCTGCTGAATCAGGTGTTATCATATTAGGCCACTGAGGCTGATCTTGAGAAAGCCACTTGGGGCCCGTCCACCACATGTTATGATCGATGAGTTCGTCTGGTGTCAAACCACGGCTTGCACAGTCAGCCGGGTTTTGTTTTCCAGGAACATGTCTCCAAAGAGCGCCTGATAGTTTTCTTTGAATGCTTGCTATACGATTGCCCACAAAGGCCTTATATATGCCTGAATTGGACTTTATCCACGCCAAAACAATCATGGAATCAGACCATGCCTGTATGCTTTCTATGTTAATGATCGATGAAAATATGCTGATGATATGCTGCATAAGTTCGGCCAACAACAAGGCTCCACAGAGTTCTAGCCTGGGTAATGTTCTACGTTTGGTGGGTGCTACCCGTGATTTAGCACTGACGAGAACCACATGGTGCTGATTATGCTGATCAGTGGAACGAAGATACACGACACCTGCATAACCCGCTTCGCTCGCATCAGAAAAGCCATGAAGTTGGTAAGTTACAGCATTTTCTTGTGTAATACGCCTCGGAATTTGAAGCCGTGATAAGTTTGACAACTGCTGAGCATACTTCGTCCAAAGTTCGTTGATTTCGTCAGGGACCGGTTGATCCCACGATGTTCCTAATAGCCACAGACGTTGAATGAGATGTTTTGCTTGAAATGTTAATGGAGTTAAAAGACCGATAGGGTCGTATATACGAGCCAGTTCAGAGAGCATGGCTCGCTTGGTGCAAACACGTGAAATTTGATTTACATGATAATTGAACATGTCTGTTTGTGAATTCCAGGTTATGCCAAGGACCTTCACGAAATTACTGTCACTGTCAAAGGTAACTCCAGAGATGGCTCTGTGATTCTCAGGTATGTTCTGCAGTACAGCCTCATGATTGCTGGACCATTTCCTCAATTCAAAACCTCCTTCTGCCATAATGCTGATGAGTTGTTGCTGATGATCTACAGCCTGTTCCACGGTTTCGCAGCCCGTAACTACGTCATCTACGTACAAATCCTTGAGTAACAAGTTTGCAGCGGCTGGATATGCTTCTTGATGATCTTGAGCCAACTGATGCATGGTTCTGATTGCCAAAAAAGGCGCTGATGAAACTCCAAAAGTCACCCGATTGAGTCGAAACTCTTCAATCGGACCCTCCGGAGAAGGCCTAAAAAGGATCCTTTGATAATCTTGATGCTCTTTACACACGCTAATACGGCGATACATTTGACGAACATCGGCAGAGAATACAACCGCATGAAGACGGAACCGTATAAGTATGCTACCGATGTCTGCTTGAAGTTTTGACCCCGTTAGAAGGGTGTCATTCAATGATTTCCCTTGTTTGTCTTTACAAGATGCGTCAAAAACCACACGTAGTTTTCCGGGCTTTACGACAGCATGATGCGGAATGTAGTACGCTGTTTGTGACTGACATTCGCTAGGTGGAACTGCTTCCATTTGTCCACTGGACAAATACTCCATGATATGTTCGTGATATTGCTCTTGAAATGGTGGATCCTGTAGCAAACGCTTTTCCGAATGTTTCAAACGGCGAAGCGCGATTGAATACGAATCGTTAAACGATGGTGCCTGTTCACGAAATGGCAGGTTAACGATGTACCTTCCATCGGCGTCTCGTCGGTGAGTTGTTTTATATATTTCTTCGCAACGGAGGTCCTCTGTTGACTGATCTTCTTCCAAATTTGATGATGGTATATTATCAATCTCCCAAAACCTTTGAACTGCGATATCTAGCTTCGCATCCAATGATAAATGATTGATCGATAGGGGAGATGATGATGCATTGTTGTTTGACGCCGTGCGTCCCATTAGGATGTATCCAAAAATGGTGTTGATTGCTGAGGCTGCTTGGTGTCCTCCATCTATTTTCCCCGGTAACAATATTTGGGGAAATAGTTCACCTCCAATCAGAATGTCAATCGGGCGTGACTTGTTATAGTGTTCATCTGCTAACTTAATATTTGCTATATGATCGAAATGTTGTATGTTCATTGGATGCGTCGGCATGTCACCACAAATCCTACCCAATGTCAAGGCTTCGGCTGCGAATGAAGGCTCTGTCTTACCCACAGGACGGATGATAAGGTGAACACGGCTGGTTGATTGCGATTGAACTTCGCCGATGCCAACCATCGGAGTGTTGAACTTGTGGCGAGTAAGCCCCAAACGTTGAGTACAGCTGTTCGTTATAACGTGGCTTTGACTCCCTGGGTCCAAAAGGATACGAACCTTCTGATAGTGGCCACGACAATCCTGCACCTCAACTTCGGCCGTTGCTAGAAGCACAAAGGATGTAGCGTTGGAGTTTCTTGATATGTTTGATAGGGATGTTACAGGAGTGATGGTATTCTCTTCAACTCGAGAAATACCTGATGCTACCTCCGCCACTGCGGATGACGAATGTTTATGATGTTTAGCCTCTGACCTCCTTGGTGGAAAATGCAGCAGACTATTATGAAGTTGATTACATGTTTTGCATCGGTTATGCGACATGCATTGTGGTGTTAAATGATTGCTTCGAAGGCAATTGAAGCACAACTTCATTTGTTTTACGCTGTCGAAGCGTTCTTGTGGTGTTTTTGCCAAAAAAACCTTGCACATATAAAGAGGATGATTCTCCTTACACATGAAACACGATAGGCTGCTGGGCGCTTGGGCAACCAGCATTGTTGGTGCAGCAGGTCTTTTGTCCTTTGACTGTTGTCTACCACGTTGAGGTTGATTGCTACTTGGTTGGTTTGATAGTGTTTGACCCATGGATGATGATAGAGATGAACGCTCTAAAGCACTGCATCTTTGTTGTAGAAATGTTTTCAGTTGGTCGAAACTTGGAAAGTCACAATTTTTGCAGTCCAGCTCAAATGCTTCACGAGATGCTTTGTCCAATTTGGTCAGTAGTGAATGATATAGAACAAAATCCCAATTAGTAGTAGGCAGCCCTAACGAGCTGAGCATGGAAATGTTCTCACTATAAGTATCAAGTAGCCCACGTAAATTCTGCGCTGACCCTGAATTCATGTGTTTCTGATGGATGATTTGTTCCCAGCAAACGAAGGCTAAATAACGTTTGTTGTTATAACGATCAATTAACGCCTGATATGCGCTCAGGTAGTTTGCATCTGAGATATGGAAAGCCCGAATGATATTAACAGGCTCTCCTGATAATGATGTAAGCATGTATTGGAATTTCTCCACGTTTGTTAAGTCGGTGCGCCGATGAACCAGTGTGTTATACAAATCAATGAATCCTGGAAACTCTTTAAGGTCGCCACTAAATAACGGAAGCTTCATGGGCGGGAGCTTGCTTTTGGGTTTGGTGCTCTCCGAAGTACACGGCTGATCAGTTGCTTTCTGTACACCCGGGAGAAGAATCCGCTTAGCTTCCAAAACCTCAAAGTACATATTGTCTGCATGTTCTTGATAAGCAGTGGTCTCATTGATTTGCTTCTCATCAGCATTGGCCTTTGCTAATTCAGCCAATAAACTGGCAAGCGACTCATTAAAAGAATCCATGATTGAGTCAACCCGTGAACACCATGTTTCGAAACGGCCGAGTAAATTCGCATCCTGTTTACAGTTTCTGGCACAGGTAGCGGCATCGGATATCCGTTTGTAGGCCAATTTAACTTTTGATTTATAATGAGCAATCATAGCCTCACCCATGGTTGAGAAGAACACTCGAAAACGAGCACTAAAATGTGTGTTAAAACCAAAAAAAATAAAAAATATTTCAAGATGAAAACCCGTTCACAATGAATGTAGGACAGAGTGCCCAATATCTTACTACTTTTCCCAAATGAATGCTGGAGTAGAACGGAATTCCCAATATCCAACTACTATTCAACAATTTGAAAATGATATTATTATGTTATTATTTCAATATATGTATGAGCACAACCCGAAAATTATTATTTATTATGCACAATAAAACAATAATGTTGTATTGATAAGATATTTAGCTGCTATATGTTACACCTAAACACAAAAATGCTTGACAATTGCTGCACACAAAACACAAAGTAAGTATTATACAAAATTATTATCTATTATGCACAACAAAATAACAACGTTGTATTGATAAGATGTTTAGCTGTTATATGTTACACCTAAACACAAAAATGCTTGACAATTGCTGCACACAAAACACAAACTAAGTATTATACAAAATTATCATCTATTATGCACAACAAAACAACAATATTGTATTGATAAGATGTTTAGCTGTTATATGTTACACCTAAACACAAAAATGCTTGACAATTGCTGCACACAAAACACAAACTAAGTATTATACAAAATTATTATCTATTATGCACAACAAAATAACAACGTTGTATTGATAAGATGTTTAGCTGTTATATGTTACACCTAAACACAAAAATGCTTGACAATTGCTGCACACAAAACACAAACTAAGTATTATACAAAATTATCATCTATTATGCACAACAAAATAACAATATTGTATTGATAAGATGTTTAGCTGTTATATGTTACACCTAAACACAAAAATGCATGACAATTGCTGCACACAAAACACAAACTAAGTATTATACAAAATTATCATCTATTATGCACAACAAAATAACAATATTGTATTGATAAGATGTTTAGCTGTTATATGTTACACCTAAACACAAAAATGCTTGACAATTGCTGCACACAAAACACAAACTAAGTATTATACAACATTATCATCTATTATGCACAACAAAATAACAATATTGTATTGATAAGATGTTTAGCTGTTATATGTTACACCTAAACACAAAAATGCTTGACAATTGCTGCACACAAAACACAAACTAAGTATTAGCAACTGAGCACGCAGAAATACGGTGCGCAGCAATGAAATTATGTTGAATGATATGGCTGGGGAGCACCCGAACCCTGCCGTGGACGCCGGGCCCACGTGCGATAAACACAATCAAACTTGTTAGACTTGATCAAAAATATTTCAAGCTCGATTTTGGTATGATGATATTTTGATAAAAAGACAATGAAAACCGCTAAATATGATAGAACACACAATATAATTCGATGATATGATATGCGTTGTACGAATAAAAGCACACTATGATAAATCAATGTGTTTTTTTTTGTTTGAGCGCTATTTGGTTATAGTGAACTAAAATGGCGACATTAGGTTGCAATAGGTACAATTACGAAATCCGGCTCGAAGGACCATAAATGTTAGCAATTTAAATAGGTAAGGAACTGACCTGGAAGGATGATGAAGGATAACTCTGAGGCAGCCACTCCAGCGATGAATTTGTGGTTGTGTTCTTCTAAAATGTTTTATTGAAAGCACCGGCGTAATCGCTTGCTGTTGATCGGTCGACAGAGCAAGGAAGAATAGGGAGGGGACTACCATGGCGCGGAACGGAAGTGATTGGGAAGAATGAACAGGAATGTTTAAAGCGCTAACAGTCTGTTTGGTATGAAACCGTAACTTTTTAGTTGTCGAATTACTAAAGACCGAGGTTGGCGAACAAAGTACCTAACATAACAAGCGTAAACAAACTATGATGAAATAAATGACAACCACAAGTGAAGTAAAGACTTTGTACTCCTGAGGCAAGAACATTTTTAAAACTCCCTCGCAAAAAATTTCAGACTTTTTACATTAGACGACAAAGGAAAATTTCTCGACGAAAGGGGATGAATAATAACAAGTTTATGAATTTACAAAACACGGAATGTTTTCCACTTTTGGGACTCCCATCATCTGCGCGAAACATTCCCGAAATAATAAGCAGCAGATGTCGCATCAAAAATAACTCAGTCTGATTATAAAAAACAATTTGCAAATTTTTGGCTAATTTCAGCTGTTTTGATTTTGAATAACCATTTTTTATGAAGGCACATTTACACGTCATCCTAATTTTATCAATTTGATCTATTCTCTCAGCGCTCGTAATATAATTAAACAGTGCTATGTTAAATCATCGTAATTGTTAAGTAACTTGCAGTTGGGTTTCTAATTGGATGGGTGCAACAGTGCTATCTGAGCGCTACCGTACTTCGAAGGGTATGCTGAAATGTCAAATCAGATTGTGCCAACAGTACGATCATGCCAAAAGTAGTTTTAAACCTCAGACATCGGATCGGTAGGTCACTTATCTACCCGAATTTACTTATTATTATTATTATTGTTACTAATCTTTACTAGGTATTTCAAATAAGTGCCAGTTTTTTTAAGAATTGGTTCTTTAATCTTTAATAGTTGAGATATGATGGCCACACTGCCCTATATCAATAAGCTTCTTTCAAAACCTTATCTTTCAAATTCCATAAAAGGTTTTTTTGGTATTGATAACATTCTGGTTCTTTCCAGTTAAAAACAGATACTCGGAGATGGACACAGAACACAGATTCTCCTTCAAATACAAAGTAGAAAACAATAAACAAAGATAATATTATTATGTTATGTTTGAAAATACCGAAAATAATTACCCGCTTAAAAATATTGTTGTGTAGGAAGTGGAAACAAGAAGATAGAAATTTATTGGTACAAGCTAGATTTTTAACAATTTGCAAGAGTCTTAATAGTAATGTTATTTAACAATCTGTATGTTATGTCTCCTGTGGAGTTCCTGTTCCTGATTTGCGAAGAAAAAACGAACAATAAATGATCCCGATAGGACGGAATTACGATAGGACACAATCCTAAAATTAGACCCTTCTTATTGCAAAATTTACTTGACTATTCTCTCATGTAAGCAGTTCATCAGCCAGGCTGAAGCCCAGAGAAAATTCTCCTGTAAATGATTAAACACTAAAAACCTTAATTACTGTGCCTTACACAATTTGGAGCCGAGCTCAATTTTAAGAAAACATTACGAAACCAACTAGATTGCTCATTTTCTTTTACACGACTCCGCTACGGCGGTAGCACGCTCTCTTGAATTTACACAAAGTAAATTGTTTGCTGTTTGATAACATTGCAGAAAAACAGCGAGCACAATTCCTAATTGCATTTTAATTCAGTAATTCAATTTCACTGAGCAAAGATACGAATGACTAATATTTGTTCGAGTAAATGATCAATATTGTTGTTATTTTTTAACAATTGTGTAAATATGTACGAGTATAATAAAAGTTTTAACAAAACAATAATAACTGAAATCAATGTTAGCCGGCGACCCTTTGGCTTTCGTCTCGACATGCGGGCGGCAAAAAATCACATGAGGGACCCAGAATACGGGATATGGTAATAAACCGAATATAATACGCCATCTCGGAATCGTACGCTGAATAAACATACGTTTTTCGTTTCGTTTTTATTAAATTATCGGTTATTTTTGAGAAAAAGTTGATTGTTTTATTTTGCAAACTTGTTTCAATTGGGTAATCCTAATCATACTTCGGTTAGTAATATAACGTACTCAATAATAATACATTGACGACTCAAAATATTATAAATCTACTTAACTACAATCTACAAAAGATACACAGTAACTTAAAAAACTAGCGGAAAACTACAAAAAAGATCAAAGAAAAATCCGATCTACTTGAGAACAAAGTGAAAAATGAAGTTAATCCAACAAACTTTGAGGACAAACTTAAACAAACAGTATATCAAATAGCCGAGGGTTATAGTGTAACCCTGGTAGGAGGCAAAAAAAAAGGTGTTGTGTTGTGTACGGAGCGAGCGGCGGGCACAGGGCGCGAGGAGGCGCCCTTCCTCACTAAATATAGATCCGCAAGGAGCCCGCCATCGGAATTTATACTCTAAACACGTTTCACGCACTAGCTGATTACAAAGCTGACCACAACCTGGACACACCAAACCCCCAACTCAATTTCCGTACAACATAACGAGAAATTCTAATTTGACAATTATTTTTATGCCAAGTTATTTTTCACGCATTATCATTTCCAATTTCAATTGTAAAGTAAAAACCTAATAAATTGACCGCTTTCGTGACAAATTAAGTGGTCATTAATTAACAACGATGACAGTAATAACGCCACTGAATATTGTTTAGGTAGAGTAGGGTGACAACGCTACAAGAAAAACAGAACAAATGTCATTTAAAATCATGTAAAAATATTCATTGGATTCAAATAGACCGTCTTGTAAACAGAATTATAAATAATTCATAAGTCACTTGTAAGAAGACAATCCTGCTTACTTAAATCAACTCGGCGACATCGATCAAATATTATAATTCAACAAATTTCAGCGACCAAATTTTGCAATGATAAAAACACGCAACAGATAAACTTAGGAGCCTTCCTACCTAAACGGAAGTCGTTATTATCAGATATGAGAATTCCAATCATATTTCAAAAATAAACCTCCCGAGATTCCGATAGACGGAGCTGAGAAAAAATACCAACACATGCTTATATTCATTTATCGAAAAGCATGGTTAATGGGAACTATAAAAAACAAGCAATGGCGTCGAAAGACGAAGGGCCTGCGGAGATTGGTCGGCGCGGGCGGCGCGGGCGCGGGCGCGGGCCGGGGACGCGTCGTATTGATCCGGCGGCCGGCCCGCGCCCCGCACCCTCCCAGACATTACACGAGCACTCACCACCCTCACTCACCCTCACCCACCCTCCGACACCCAGCCATAACGCAACCACACCCCTTTTCCATGCGAGCCACGACTCACGGGAATTTCCAGTTTATTTTACTTAGTAATCCAGACGCAAAATTACTACCTAGAGACCTAGCTAGACCAATAATTTGATCGGAGATATGAGCCATTAAAAAATGAATTTGAACTTTAATTATAGTTACTGGCACAAGACCGTGATCTAATCGATTGCAAATTGCGAGAATTGTAATTTTAAATCGTACGCGTACGACTCGAAAACGTTAGGGCAATGTTGTCAATTCATGCGTTATAGAAGTTTTATTACTTATCACGAACATTTTATTTGTTAAAAAAGAGATAAGGGAGTTGGACGAGCTTACTTCCATATACAGTAGCGACTTGATTCGATTATGGTCACAATAAGCGAAGGAGCATTTTGGTAAGTTCGTTGACTCGCACAATGTGTCCTCGGGCTGGGCGACGCTGCCGCCCGGCCCGCTGCCGCATCTGCCCTGGCTCCGCATTAAGAATGGCGAACGTCCCAGATCCTATAAGTCTCGATCCCGAACCTCCCCGCTCCAGTATCGTGACTCGACAATCATTACCATAATTCGACAATAGCGACCTGTTGCTAACACAATCCATTCCCTTCTTGAAAAAGAAAGCCATTAAACCATTCGAGTGTACATGTTCCTGTTTAACATGAAAATGTTGAGTAGATTGCTTTACTAACTTTATGGACATGTTCCAATTGTGATAATTCGACAGGATCGTTTTCGAAGAGAATATAAAAAGCAAGTCCTGTATTATCTTGACGGTATCTCAGAGTTACTGGACTAGTTATTCAAGTATGATTCAGAGATTAGCTCTAAATACCTAATACGGCTGAATCATCTACAAAGTTCACTCCAGTTATAAATATATCGATGTGACAAAGAGTATTTCCTCACACCTAATTAATAGGTACTTACAAACTCAGATAAGGGCGACCGTGACACAATCATTATTAAAAAATGTAAGCAAAATAAGAGAGAAAATACATATTTATTAGGAAGAAGCGACCCTTATCAAAAAATGACACGTGTTTTTTAGAAAGGTTGAATTTGCAGAGTCGGAATCACTACACAATATTTAGGCCATTATCTACGAAGCAACCGAATTGGACTAACACATTGACCAAGATAGCTTATATTAATAACGGAGTCGAAAAGCATTGTTTATTTAAGTACATATGGATCGAATGTAGCTATGTGCCGTCCTTCGCGGTGATTGATTGATGTATAGCCGCATCCAGGGGTCACGATAACATGTTATTACTCAGAGTAACCTCCAGTATAAATAACAATACTTTCTTTCACGAAGTAATACAATATTTCTTTATTTAATTATGAATCTGTGATAATGAAAGATTACACAGAGGAACATATTCAAATATCACCATCACATGTTCAATGTAAGCTCTATGAATTGCATTTGTAATATTAGCCACCCACATGGGAATAAACTAAGAGTTATTCGAATCGAGTTAGTCAAGAACATAACTTTCTAGTGACTCATAGGAAGGGAGCTATCTTGTGCAGACGCTCTCAATAAGGAAGAGAGTAATAAACAAATTCATCTCTCCCATCATATGCGGCTTTGGAGCCCATTAAAATGCACAATACTGCACTTTATACCATACTTGTACAATGTACCGCTGGGGGTTAAGCTCTATTTTTAGACATTAAATTGATACATCAACAAAGCAGAGGATGTGAGCAATTAACACGGCACTTTCGTTACAAAAAGACGCACAATCCGCGCGCTTGTCTCATTGATATACTGGAGCATCCATGACCCCGAAATAATCTCGACGTCCAATAATGATGTAGGCCAGATGCCTCGAGTGAGAACAAAAAATAAAAGAGAGTCCATCCCATCCATCGCATTTCCCCGTCATCTCCACACACAAATTAAACACATGGAATAAAAAGAAAGCTCTCAGAGCGTGAGTGCGCCCATTGTTCTTGGAACTCTGGTGCTGCTTGACCTAATTGAAGATAATGGTGCGTTATTCGCTAGTCCCACTCCGGCCGCCACTTACCAAAACTTATTTATCCGAACAAAGTACAACGGGCTTGGATTGTGTTGATATTAACGCTTCGAAGGCAACAGCTGCATCTTGGAGAATTCATTTCGAGACCCATCTTTTAATTAAATGGAACACATTGATTACGAAACAAATTAATTCCATTTCATAATTGCATGTTCTTTAAACTTATGTTTTATTATAAACTGTTATATTTTACGAGCGTCGTTCCCAATGAGACGTTAACTATAGGTTCTGTTTCAACTTGCCCGTGGACTTATCTTCATGTTACTTAACGACTATTTAATTGTAGGTCAACATCCTCTATGAATCTAGTTTCATTATGTTTAACTGCTTTCCGTGTAACCACATATTAATCGAACCAATTTCAAATAACACAATTTGTAACAAATTGACTGTTGTTTCTTAACAGTTTTAAGGGCCAAGAACAATTTAAAATGTAGTAAAAGTTCGTTTTGTAATTACTAAACTAGATAGGAATTACGTTACATTTTTTCTGTGTCCAATCAAGTAAACCCTCCTTACTATTTTATTATCTATCATGTCAATCATATCTGGATTTCTGTCAAATTTGGCAAGAAGCTACCCTAAGTTATCACACCAAAAATGACCGGGCCCAAAGGCCACAAGACACGAATGGACCACGCCCAGACATCATAAGATCTGTATTTACAGAATTAACGATTACGCTGTCAAAGCAATGTAGTAAAATTATATGGAATGTTGGTTGGCTATCCCAAATATTGTTCTTAAACAGATGTGAAGCGTGGGCTTCGTAGCTAGTGAGGTAGACCGGCAGACCGGCCGGCCTGTGTGGGCGGAACTCACACGTTTTTGCAATGCAATACTAGGGTACAAACTCGTTGCTCCTATACCGGTCGGACACGACCACTCAGTTAATATTTTCGCGGCAGATGGCGTCGTATGTCGCGGACATTTACATAGTAGGTAAGCAACGATAAGCGCGCTATATTTAGCACCGGGGATGCGCCTCGAGCCTACGCGCTTCTCTTTGCTCTCAACCAAAGCCTACGATTTCCCACTGTTTTTTTATTGTCTAAGTAACCCCTAAATGTATTTCAAATGAATCGCCGACTGTATCCAGCCTCTATTACTACTCTTCTCTTCACCATGTTCTCCATGGGAGCAAGTGGTGAATAATACGTTACAATTATTATCGTGGGAAAGTTACCAAACCCTTTATGTCCTCGACAATCGAAACATATTTGAACTAAATGAAGATATCCTGACTTTCATAAACAATAACATTGTTATCAAGTTAATGCCGGATGAATACCGAGTAACCAACAATATGTTGCCACTGCTAAGTAGTCAGTTAAAGCTCAACAAATTGCAGTTAACGTTAACGAGAAAAGTGGCGGATAAGTCATACATGTCTCGCCGTCGCAAGTGGCATGTTGACGCGGCTCGTTCACTGCATTATCTGAAGCAGTGGAGCGATAAAAAACGAACAAAGAACAATGCCAGTAGGTGCTCAACTCCCTTTCGCACGAACTCGCTCCGGCTTCATATGACAAAATAACATTAATTTGTTATAGTCATCCATGCGGCGTCCGCGCACCGCCGCGCCGCGCTTCGGTGCCCACATGCATGCAACTATTCCACTACGATCGAAAACATATTTACATAGTAGTCGAGTTGCTGCATAACCAATCGATTGGCGAAATCGTATCGAGTAACGCGACAATTTAGCACGTCATCACAACAAAAGCGATTTTTTTTAAACTCGTATTTACCCTTCTTTTGATAACGGACATATTGGTTTGAATTCGTAGGAAGGGGTGCAACGCTTTGCTTTAAAAATGTCATACGTAGGAAGGAATACATCGTTGGCAGTTAGTTGGACTGCACCCTTACTGGAAATAACTATGGTTACTATGGTATGCTTAGATAGTTATATTAGAAAAATAATGTAATAATTTTATAAAGTTTAAAAACGGATGTCTGAAAGAAGGGTCTTCTTCCCTGTCAAATGTGATGCAAAAAACATCAAAAAAATTAAACGCAAAAATCGTCCACACGAGCCATACAATACAAGGCACCCTCGGCGAAAATCGATAAATTAAATACCATTTTTTTTAACCATCTCAATGATCGCATCATTTCCAAGGAGTCACGTTGCAAACTGCACAATATCGAGCGTTATGTCGAAATCGGGCGCGCGGGGGTAGTAAAACAATAATTGACTTACCAAGCTTTGACGCGGATGAGGACCTCGCCCTCGCCCACGGTAGGCTCTGGTTTCTTCAGGATCTTGACGGTCTTGAGGCCTCCGAAGCCGGTGAGGACGACTGCGCGCATCTCTTTGGGCGGGGGTGTCTCCTTTTCCTTCTCCTCGGTAGCCTTCTCCGGAGCCTCCTCGGGCGGGGTCTCGGTGGTCCCATTCTCAGTGGGGGTCTGGACCTTTTCGGGCGCAGCGGCCGCGGGTGTCTCCGTGCTTTCCGTCATGTCTGTGTTGAGGTGGTACGGTAGCGGTGCGGGTAACGGACGCGGTGCGAATGAGCACTGAGTGGAGCGGAAGCCGGCCGGCGAGACGACGCGTCGCGGAACGAATGACTCGGAGGGAGGGAAGCGCGCGCACCGAGGGTGCTGCGGGGGCGGGCGGGGCGCGGGCCGGGCGGGGCGCGCCGCCAGCGCTACGGGCGCGGGAACAGGTGGCCCGCGAGCCGGCCGGTTTGGGCCCCCGCGCCCCGCGCCACACCCCACACACACGACCTGGACGTATTCACTTTATATTGCACGAAGGCTCATAACTAATATGTATTAGATATGTCCCGGTCTAGGTCTCCGAGTCGTTCCATATCGAGCCTATACCTTCAAAATTGTACTTACGCCGTACGTGACTTGGCAACCAGACCGATCGATAATGACGGCTACGGCTCCGCTCGACATACGTACACATAGGTCGGTCGGACCGCCTGGACTCGTGCCTACCATCTACCTCCCCAACGTATTGACTACCTACCTACCTATTAGTGAAATATAGGGCCCTAAATCTTCATTGAAGGCCCCAAAGGGAATGAACGTTGCCCTCATTTCTTAACATATCGTTAATGGCATATAACCGCAACCTGTTGAAGGTTCTGAGGTGATGGACAAACAAGGGTCCTCCTTTGTTCGTATTTGATTTGGTATCATGTCGTACTTTGCCTACACTCTACATAATAGTAAGCCGCTGTTTGGCTATGATTGGGCTTCAAATTGAATACAATAGGTGATAGCATCCTCAATGCATATGGCTTGATCCTATAGTATAATTTTAGGTATCGAATCATAATTTAAAAAGTAATTAGGTCTCCATTTTACATACATTTAGATAATATAAGTATGTACTCAATTTTCCCCGAGAAGATTCTCCATGGGCGAAGATTTTTTCAATTTGCAATTTAATTTTGAAATATTGTGCCAAAGCTTAGTTCAACAAAAGATATACATAAACATACATATAAAGGCGGAAATAAACTTGCCTGTAAAACGGAGCAGTAACTAGCATGCTAGTTAACCGCAAGTTCACAGTCAGAACAGGCATGTCAGTTAGCTTACGCACATGGCATTGTGCCAGCTACAAGCATGTGTACTACCGTATTTTGGTATAGTGACTACCCCAAACATAACCTAGGCACTGCATAAACAATTAATTATCCTCGTACAACATACGTAGGCATTGCATTAACGCAAAGCTCAGATAACGTAATCTATACAGACTACGAGTATACTAACATTATAAAGTTGAAGATGAGTTGAAGTTTGATTTTTTGATTATTTGAAATGGTTTATCTCAGGAATTACCACCCCGATTGAAATATTTATTTTTGTATAAGAAAACCACATTAAAAAGGAAGGTTATATACTAAAGTATCCAAAAATCCCCTCGGGAACGGGTACAACGCGGGTAAAACCGCAAGGCGCTGCTAGTGGTTAATATACGAGTATGCGATAAAATCAGGAACGCTATCACAATGTCCTTCGGGCATGAAAATATAAACAATAAAACGGCAATGCCCTGGATATGTGTCTGTAATATTTATTTATTGAATCACATCACATTCTCAAGGTTTTCGGTTGTATTGTACGATTTATTTTATTTGTTTACAGTGTACTTACGAGTATTTACTGCTAAATGATGATTTATACTTATAATTCCTTTATATTCATAATTATAGTACACGGTTGTTGATAGTATAATTTTATTAGAAATGAATTATTATATTATTGTTCTTTGTATAAGATTACGAATAGCATGAATTGTATCAACTTCCATCGTACTAAACTCCATTATACATACGTGCCGAAATCCTAGCCTAGAGGCCTTTACAAAGCACTTAGTAGCTTTTCCTTACAACTTAGTATTTACCGAACGCTTATGAGACAAATCTTTGTATCTCAAAGCTTTATTAACACACAAAAGTGACGTCCATAGGGGACCATTAGACTCCCTTACGTTTCATTCGATTCAATTGGTAGGGTCTCACAAAAGAAGGGCAATCAACTCAATAGGATTTTAATAAAAGATTGATTTTGTGACTTAAAAAATGATACGTCATGTGTCTGATAGAAATAGATTTGTTTTAGCTTCATTGTTAACTAACTTAACAAATGTGAAGTTAGGTTTAGTCACGTTTTATTCATTCACTAGCTCCCCGCGGTTTTACCCGCGTTGTGCCCGTTCCCGTGGGAATTTCGGGAATTTTTATACTTATATTATAACACTTGAATCTATTAAAAAAACTGCATCAAAATCCGTTACGTAGTTTTAAAGATTAAGCATAGTTACATAGGGACTATTAGGGACAGACAGACAGCGGAAAGCGACTTTGTTTTATACTATGTAGTAATTAACCGCGTATTCTTGTGGTAACCGAGATGGGATATATTTATGCTTGAAAATTGGGTACAAAATATATTCCAAGTAATTAGTCATCATCCTAATTTACTGCAAGATGACCGTAATTATTTAGTTGTATCAATTACTTTTTCTTGGCCAAAAAGATATTAATCCAATGTAAAGTTTAGCTTACATACAATAGAAAAGAATGATATAAAAACTATTAGTCTGTAATGTGCCACTGCTGGGCAAAGATCTCTCATCTCACTGTAAATATGTATTACTTAGTACAGTGAAGAGGAAACAATAAAAAAGAATAGCCAATGTGTAATAACGAGTTATAGGTAAATGTATTATCAGTTTATCAGTTTCATCATAAAAAGATAGCGAATATTGACAGCACAGCTAAGAATAAATTAATTTGATAAATTTCAAGGAATATCTGATGAATAATTACGAAGATGCCGTAGATAGAATGTAGAACTTGGTAAATTAAAACGATGTCTCTGGAAAGTTTTATTGGACTGCTAGTTTTAATTCAGACTTATTTATTTCTCTTGCTTATTTCTTAGAAACTCAGAGTCTTCTGATAAAGGTATTGCTCCTACCTATCTATTCACTAGCACAGGAGTACCCGTTCCTATAGGAATTTCTTCATGAAAGTCGCCTATATAACCTATGACCTTCATCTTGACTATGGCTATTATATAGAGCATTTTTTAATTCCACTGGCAATTCCTGTGTTTGCTTAGTGCGTTTAACAAACTCTTCAGTTTTTTTATCATACTAGCAGTGCCCCGCGGTATTACCCGTTGTACCCGTTCTTGTAGGATTTTTTTCATGAAAAGTAGTCACAAACCTTCCTCTTGAATCACTCTGTATGTTGGTGAAACCTCGTGAAAATCCGTTCAGTAGTTTTTGAGAAATTTAATAACGTACAGACAGACAGTTTTTGGGGACTTTGTTTTATAATATGTATAAATATAGATTAGATAGTAATAAGGTTTCTTGCTGAGAATTCTCAAGTCGGAAATTCCTGGAAACTTCGGCAATAGAGAGGAGAAAGGTAGGGTCTTAAGCCTACAGAATACTTCTAAAGAACTCCACAAAGGATGAGGGGCATCCTGGTGCCTCCTCCAATCAATATGAGATAGATATACATCATCCGATAACTAACATTAAAATCTATGACGATTTAGTATAAAAAAATTACAATTTAGCAACTCATTCACAATAACCCGGTAAGTATAAAATCAAGTATTGCAATGTCCCACGGCTGGGCAAAGGCCATATCACCGCAGATATCAGTACAGTGGGGATTAGACGTAACTAAGGATATAAATAATAAAAATCAAATCACTACTTAAATAAAATATATTTGTTCACCTTTATTCATTCTGTTATTTCGAATAGGCTAGTGGCCGACACTGGTGTCGGAGTTTTTAGACCGCCTAAAAGCCTCCGACATAGTCTGACTATTGAAACAACCGCACACCACCTTCACCTTTATCTGCCGCTATCCTTAATAGGAACATCATTAATGTCTTGATTCTCATAATAATAATCCCAATCTTCTTCGTCGTAGTCTCTCTGATCACCATCATGGGTATCCTCCTCTATGTGTTCAGTATCGTCCAATTCGCACTCGATTTTCACTCGGTTAAGATGCTTCATTTTATTGTTAAGTTGTATCTGCGAAAAATATGAGATACGAATACTGAATAGTCAATATAACCTAATCTAAGCATGGATTACAATATGTATGTTACTCATACATTTGTATTAGATTTTTGTCGTAGTGTTAGTTATCGATTTCAACTCGGTCAGAGTGGAAATCCTATTACTTAATATTGTAAATGCGAAAGTAAGTGAGGCTATTTGTTATTCTTTCACGCAAAAACTATTGAAAGAGTTTTGATAAAACTTTCCAGTAATACTTTGTATTTATAGCTTAGACATCAGAATAACACATAGGGTACTTTTAAGAAGAAGAAGATCTCGAAATTTCCACGGGATGGATACATACAATCCGGGTGAAACCGCAGGGCGGAGCTGGTACATGCATATATTTGAGTGCCAATGCTTGGACGCTTGTAATACCAACTTATGTAAGTTTAATACAAATGATTCAATACTTATTAAGTACATTATTTTAACAATAGTAATTTAAAATAAGTAAGTCAAGTAGTATCTACAAGTAAAAACAAAAGGTTGACTCAAAAATGTTTCGCAAGTGAATCACAAGAGAACAATAGTTTAGCGATAAATTGGAAATTCATTCGAAACAATTACAGTTTTATCGTTTTAGTTATTGTGTTGTATAGGCCCATCGCAGACGACAGACTATCCGTGACGCACTTTTTAGTCTGTGAAAATAGAACCTATGTAATTATATGCAGTAACGCACACGACGCACAAAAATCCGCGACAATCCGCGACCAAATTTTTGTGCGCCGCAGACTCGATCGCACAAAAAGTCTGTCGTCTGCGATGGGCCTAATACAAAGTATTACTTTTCTTCGCGTATCTGTTGTAACGTGTCATCACTTCCGAAATATTTGAAACTAGCTACCTCCTTGCGGTTAGCTTGTTGTACCACGTCGTACCTAATTTTTCGTAGGAATGTAGCCTACATATAGTTACGTAGTACTATTTAGTAATCTGTGATATAGTAGCCTATGTCCTTCTCTAAAATTTAATTAATATCTGTACCAAATTTCATAGTTTTAGAGTTGACTCATCTCATCACAAACATGCAAGAATACAATACTCTTTATTAGGTATATTAGTATAACTATATTTAAAACTATAGCTATAACTTCTTGATTAAGGTACCTACATATATCTTTACTTGAATAAAGAGGCTTTGTATTTATTAGTTAGATTTAACGATAAAACGTCATTATATCATTAGTACAGGTAGCGCTCTGCGTCTCGTATTGAATCGTAAAACTAACGCGATAGTTCGTATGAATGAGCGTATTATTTACCGCATTTCACTGTAAAGAGATTATAAGGATTTAAGTATCATAAGTATCATAAACGATATTTAACTTAAAAGTGTTTTGTCTCTTTCGCTCTTTGGCAAATAGCGTATGTCGGAAAGGGACAAACCATTTGATAGCTAAAATGCTATTAATAAGCGTATATGAATAAGGCCCTAAGTATTTAAGTAATCAATAAAAGATTATATTTTAACCCGAAATTCACACGAAACTAGTTCAATGCGTGGAATCCGCAGGCCACTGCTTATCTCAATCTTTATAGTCATAAACAGAATGACTTTAAAATCCCACGTCTAAACAAAGGCCTTTCTATCCTTTACGACTAAAACACAATAAGGACGATTAGGCCCTGCTTAATCACAAAAGGCCTTTAATACGAAACTTAAAACTAGTGCTAAGTCTCTAAGACAATGCATTTAATGAGGGTACAATCCATTCTAAACACGAACAGGGGGTTATAATCCTTAGTAATTCCTACTAATATTATAAATTCAAAGGGGAGGGTTAGTACTGCAATCACGTAGCAAAGGGTTAGTAAATCAAAGTGACGTAATTTTTTACCATTAAATATGCATTTTATGCGTCTAAGTTGCGTTTCAACTTTGTGGTATTTTAGGGTTACGTACGCCAAGGGAATACACGGAACCGTTATACGAACACTGAGTTTCTAAACAGTGCACGGTAGCGCTTAGAGTAAATAACAATATCGGTCACCCATCTACGTAGTGGCCAAGCTGAACATTGCTTAACATGAGTTAAACGACACCCCGACACATACATGCCAGTAATCTTTACAAATTACTGATCAGCAAATATATCATACTAGCAGCGCCCCGCGGTTTTACCCGCGTTGTGCCCGTTCCCGTGGGAATTTCGGGATTTTTTTACATAAAAACCTTCCTCTTGAATCATTCTACCTATTACAAAAAACCGCATCAAAATCCGTCGCGTAATTTTAAAGATTTAAGCATACAGACAAACAAAAAGACAAAATAGCGACTTTGTTTTATACTATGTAGTGATGTTTTATTCTAATACTAGCAGCGCCCCGCGGTTTTACCCGCGTTGTGCCCGTTCCCGTGGGAATTTCGGGAATTTTTTTACATAAAAACCTTCCTCTTGAATCACTCTACCTATTACAAAAAACCGCATCAAAATCCGTTGCTTAATTTTAAAGATTTAAGCATACAGACAAACAGACAAACAGACACGAAAGAGAGACGACTTTATTTTATACTATGTAGTGATTATAAAAATGTATTTGTAATTTCGTTTGTATGTACTGATTAATTTCGAAAACTACGGTTTTATTTTTTGTTTTGTATTGGATAACTACATTTAACGGGAAGGCTATTTATTTATCATCCCAAATGCCCACGAGAACGGGCACAACGCTAGCAAAACCATAGGACGCGGCGAGTTTAAATAATTTTACTTTAAATTAAATGGTGATGACTGATGACATACCTTACGGGTCAGCAAAAATTGCGCCAATTCTTTCTTTTGTTTATGGATATCTATTTCAGCATGTTTCCTGGGGCCATCCGTTCTGTACGTTATCAGAGTGTCGCCCTCGTCGAGTCTACTCCAGGCATCCCTGTTCTTCTTACGAGCGGCTAACAGTCGGCTCATTATTTTTTCGTGGTCCAATCCGTAGATATTGTGACTCATTAACGGTATCGGCTCTTCCGTGAATGGTATTTCATCTTCTAATTGTTTTATTTTTGCCTGCGAAAGATAGGATAGAATTATGTCTTTGAAATGTTTAGATACTTGTATTTTAGGATGGTTAATAATTGGATGTAACCTCATTTTGAATTGAAACTACGCGTACAGATACAGTTCGCCTCTATTTTACATTTTTATCTTAAGGCCCCTTTACAGGAACCGTTCGCGTGGACGTTTTTGATCTTGACCATGGCAGACGGTCATATCTATGGACGAAACGATCATACTCGATAGGTATAGGATTAAGATACTATTGCCTGCAGCATCATGTTATATTTGTATTTCTGTGAACATTTATAATTATTTATTTACCGTACTAAATGATTACCTGCATTTCTGGTGATAGTTTCGTGTTCAAAACGAACTCTGTCTTGATGATGTCTCCCAAATTCGTTGGCGTGTAATCTTCACCGTAATCAGCCACTTTCAGCCGTCGGTCCAGATCTACTATTCTGGCTTCTTGCTGATCTAAAAATAACAATGATAAGTTAGAAAAGTTATGAAAATTCTTAAGGAGATTTAGATTAAAATACATTTGGATTAATTTTCATGCTCCTTCTTGCTTTACAGATAATGTCAGTAAGGAGACCCTTAATCCATAAGGGACCATTACTCTAGTTTGCCTACTTCTTATTGTTCTGAAAGGTGTCTCACTCAAACTCAACTCAAATACAACTAGCAGTGCCATTTTTACTCCTTAACATAAAAAATTACATTCAAAAAACTCTTTGGGGCCAAAACTGAATAAACATATTGACTTTTTTTAATGACTTTAATGTGATATCAATATCACCATTCTGAATTATGTCCCACCATAATTACCTTTAACAAAACAGATGTAAGGCACCTCTCCCATGGCCCTCAACGTGGACAGCTCATGCCTCAAAGCCCCCGCTGTCCTGTTGAGTACCGCCTCAGTCTCCTCATCTGAAGCATCTCCTTTGCACACCCAGAACACATTGAGCCTCTGCATGTCAGGGGTTATTTTTACCTGGATACAAGATGACAACAAGAAATCACTGTTAATATATACTTATTTATTGTAGTGGGATTCCACTAGTACTAACATAATAATGGCTATCATCTTATAAGCCTGTTTCCAAGTCCATTCCTTGTTACATTCACCCTAAAAACTTTGCAATCTATAGTAATATACTTAAAAAGTGTGCTGGATTATTTTTATGAAAATACTTATCCACATATAGCCACATTTTAAAATCCAGACTTCTATGGGGAAAGATAATGACAGATTTTACTCAAAAATCTCAATAAAAGCAGCCCAATATAGGTTTACCGTGGAGTATACCAACAGGGTACAAAATATTTGTATTTTCTTACCTTTGAAATCTCTATGCTCCTGCCAACAATATCCATAGAAACTGTGCCCGTTGACATCATATCTGTAATATGTTTCATGAACAACTTGTTCAGCATCGCGGCCCGGCGCGACGCTCGCTTCCCGGGCTCATTCTCTGTTTTACTCAAACTCTTTACACTGGGCATGATCTCTGTATCTAAATAGGCGGGAAATGTTTGTCTGAAAAAAAGAAAATTCAATTTTATTACGTGCATTAAGAAATTGTGACTTAGGATTTAAATAGGAAGTAAATATTTTTTTAAATAGGAAAATATTCGTTTGTTTATAACTTTGTATATTATCAAACTAGCAGCGCCCCGCGGTTTTACCCGCGTTGTGCCCGTTCCCGTGGGAATTTCGGGAATTTTTTTACATAAAAACCTTCCTCTTGAATCACTCTACCTATTACAAAAAACCGCATCAAAATCCGTTGCGTAATTTTAAAGATTTAAGCATACAGACAGACAAACAGACAGACACGAAAAAGAGACGTCTTTATTATAAACTATGTAGTGATTAGGTTATGCAGAGTTGTTATTTCTATGCCACTTTAAGTGTAAATAATTAAATAAATATTAAATTACCTTTTCTTTGCGGGATTTATCATCTTATTCAATTTTATGCCTAATTTTTTATAATTATAACTTACAGAAGTAATATGGTAAAGTCTACGAATTGATAGCATTTTGATGTAAATTCTGTTATGACAATTGTACCATAATCACTTAAAGTAATATATTTGTACTATTTATTGCAGAAAATCGCACTAAGGCCCATCGCAGACGACAGACTATCCGTGACGCACTTTTTAGTCTGTGAAAATAGAACCTATGTAATTATATGCAGTAACGCACACGACGCGCAAAAATCCGCGACAATCCGCGACCGAATTTTTGTGCGCCGCAGACTCGATCGCACAAAAAGTCTGTCGTCTGCGATGGGCCTTATTCTGTTATTTATTAAAAAATAATTTCCATTTTCAAACATAACCCTAAAGAGAATATAACTTCAGCTCAACAGCTGTTTTTGTAAACAAATATGCTATGACATTGACACCAGTGACACAGACAGCTACAACAATTTGACAGTATAGGTAAGAACCGAATCAATCCAATCAATTCACCATCAAAAATAATTGCTTATTATTAATACATACATTTATTATAGATTTAATATATATCAATTTTAGGAGTGAAGATGCTATAATATCATTTGCTTCTAAATTATTATTAACACCAAAATAACGTACATTTGCAATAGATCAGTAAAACGTTCGTTTGTGAATAAGCCGCCTTATTAGAATGGTAATGTTGTCCTACTTGAACATCCGTCATCCTCCTGTCAAATATCATAGACAAAAGGCGCGCGGGGGAGGAGAGCCATGAAGCGCGCCGTTCCCGCCAACAATCATGAATAATCTGTCAACTTGTCAAAAACGGGAGAACTTTGCTTCGCTGTATTACGAATTTGGTTGTTTATTTTTGTTTTACAATTAATTATAAATAAAATCATTTACAAATATGTCTAATTCAGAGGAAAGTGAAGAATTTTGGATTTCCAAAATAGATAATTTGTGTTCCAATTTAAATGTAGACCCAGCTGCTGCTAAAAAGTCCAAGGAATCATTTTTGGATATAAAACGAAATTTTACTTTAGACGTGAGTTATTATTTCACTACAAATATATAACATTCAGTTAAGGTTTATATGTTATATTTTATGTTGAGCTAAGAATCCTCCTTCAATTGAGGTTTTCTCAGAGCACTTTTGTTTTCATTCTTCCAAGTGTTTCACAAAGTTACTATTCGATATTATTTTAGGGCGATATTCTACACTGGATAGCCTGCGCTCTTTACGTAGCATGTCGAACATCCCAAACTCCCACTGTTCAAACAGGAAAAGCGGTAGAAGGAAACTGTGTCAGTCTGACAAAGCTTCTGAGGCTTTGTAATATCAGGTAAAACACAATATTATGAATATTACTCTAAAGAAAACTTTATGACCTTCTAAGTAGCTGATAGCAATATCACATCATACAGTCATATCCACATACAAAAAATATATATAATTATCTATTGTTTGTATCCAGGGTCAACCTTTGTTTCCATAGTGTGAAGAATAAATTAGCTCCATAACATTGTCAAAATTCATTTACATCAGAACTTCCATAAATGTGATACCAATAAATAGACAAGTAAATTCTGCTACAGAATTTTGGTTTATGAGAAATAAAATACCATGCTCTCTTTCAGCCTTATACAATTCTTCACCAAAATCAAGAACTGGATTGATATGACATCAATGTCAACAGATTTCAAGGATAGAATATCCCGTTTAGAACATAAGTTTGCTGTATCCACAGTTTTATACAGAAAATTCCAACCAATCTTTCAAGAAATGTTCTCTGGTCTGAATGAACCGGTGAAAACACCCAACTCTAAAACTAGAAGACCTAAGTAAGTAAATTTAAGTAATAAATAAACTCTATTCTCATGAAATAACTACCAAGTTGAATTAAAAAAAATAGATCCACTATAAAATTATACCAACCCTAACATCAAATAAATATCAAAATGCTTCAAAAATTCACATTAATTCAGAACCACTTCCTATTTTGGAAATGAAAAAAGCTATCGAATTAAGTTTTAATTATCACATAGTGAATGAAAACCTTTGTTAATCAATTCCAGGTTGCAACCTTGCAGTGCAAATGCCCTTTATGAGTTCACTTGGTGCCTCTACGTCTTTGTTAAGGGAGAGTTCCACAATTCTGCCGATGATCTGGTTGACATGTACCATGTACTACTGGCGTGCTTAGACTTCGTATATGCCAATGCATTCATGGATAGACGCCTGGATCTGATTAATCCTTCATTTAAAGGTAATGTAGAGATATGTGATTTAATAAGTAAGTTGTGTAGGATAGGGGGCAATCTTGGCGTCAGAGTTTTAGACTGCCTCAAGGCCTCTGAAATAGGGTATTGATTGAAACAACCAGAACCAACAAGTTAATGTCAGCTCTGAAGCATGGTAACATTGGTAACACTCATATAGAAATGCCACTACCGGCCACCCATCCAAGTAGAGGTGGAGCTACATGTTGCTTAACAATATCACTTAACTAAACTACTCCACAAGCATGTACAAATTACATAAAACAATACTAACCATGCAACATGGTTTCACCCACGTGGTTAAAGCTCCTGTGCCAATTTTCAGATAAAAAGTACCTTATAAGTAAGTAGTAGCTTCCCTCAAAACTCAGATATATTAATTAATTCTCCTTACAGGATTACCCAGCGATTGGTTAAAAGATAACTACAGTTTACCAAAGAAACCTCCGTGTATTATATCAACATTATGTGAAATCAAAGATGGACTCACAGTGGAAGCCACTGCTATGAAGGAATATAGTTTCAAACCTGTTATTAAGTCATTTTTTGACAAAGGGGTAAGTTTATATTAACTAATTTGTGAATATAACATTCTTCTTTGGAGTCAATGGTGCAAAATATTTTTTTTATTTATATTTTCCCGGACCAGTAATTCACAAGCAAAAGGGCAGCATCTGATACGTTCAGTAAATCCTCTTTAGTGCAGGTGGTAGGACACAGAAAGAATATTCACTAAATATTTTTAATTTAATTTTAGGTTTTGAAAATGTTGTCTGCATTTGATATTAATCATTCAATGCAATTCATTATCTGTTCGCAACTATATGGAATGTTAATACCTACCTAATACACTATGATAATATATCTATTAAGAATTTTCATAGAGATTGTATTGGAGGTGCACGGTATGTTTAAATACTATTGACTAATATTTATGGATGCCTTTGTTACAGATTTTAAAAAGTGATAGTAAGGAACAATTGGGTGTTTTAGATGTAAGACATTTTGAATCAAATCTTAAATCCTTGAATAATCACTACGAGATCTATGTGTTGAGTGTGGGTGAATTTGATGAAAGAATATTTTTAGGTAAGTAAACCTTTTTAGCATCAACCCTCTTTAGTCTTTACTAAAGAGGTGATATGTATGTTAAAACCTCTTTACTAATTGACATGATATTAAATGAAAAATTCTGTCACTCATTTGTCAATATTTCAAAGTTGCATCTTAGCCTTGTTTAGATATAATGAATAAATTAATTAATTAATTTCCCTATATATAATTATACTCTTTGGTTTGGATTTAATTTGTAAAGATTGGTATAATGTCCAAAGTTCCTAATTTGTATTGCATTAATCAAATACTGTCGTGTATTATTGATGTAGAAGGTAATTATTCCTACCATACTGTCAAAGTCTAACAACAAATTTCTCTGTACCAACCATGTACCAACTAATTTCTTACTTCATGGAGAATCACCTATACACACTACACTATATTAATCCTACCTATGTAAATCCTACCTATGTAACTTGCTATGCTATTTTTCAGGTGAACATGCAAATGAACAGATTGGAACTAAGAATAAAGTGTCAGGAGATGAAATATCACAAGTTATCGCTTCATTTGGCCCTGTAAGTATGATTTTTCGACAATTAAGGAAGCTATGTGGGTGTGAAATGCTTTCTATTGTTTTCATCAACATGAACCAGTCTCTTTTTACTCGAAAACTTTTTAATTACATATACATACTGCTTATTTTTTACGCCATTAATTCAGGAGCAATTCTTCTAATTCAAAAATAACATATGCTTCTACTCTGGTATCCAGTTTTCTACATGCCATTTCGACAAGAGCTCAACTGATTGACTGACAGACTTAGCTATAGCAAAGATTCCAATAAAAACTAGGGCTATTCAGCATTCTAATGGATCATTCGTACTCCAGAGTAGCCGCTCGTGCCCCGACACTCCGCTAACGGGCCGCCGGTACCTCGGGCGCCGCAGCGAAGAGTTGACTCCTGTGTCGGAGGCTAAGAACAGTCTCGCTAGACTGACGGTGTATTTGCATCAAGCAAGACCGCAGCCATCGGCGCACCTTCTGAAGTTATTTAGGTAAGTTAAATTGTAACCAAGTTGACCCTGTGAATGTTACAATTTTTGTCAAAGCCAAGGTTTCCCAACATCAACTTGAATCCCAAGGTACTTAAATTTTTTTTTCAAAAATTACAAACTCATAATAAAGTTTATCTATGCATTTCAATTGAATTCTGTTGAATAAAAATGTTACGAAATTATATTATTTACAGTGAATGTGGAGTAAACGAAGAAACGGTGAACACCAAACTAGTGAAACCATGCAATGCTTGGATGGAGAAGTTCTCACAAAGCTTGCGGGAAGCTAGCGGTGGGACAGTGAGCGAAACAACCATGTTCAGATGTAATATGATCACTTGTCTGTATTATAAAGTGCTGGAACATATTATCAGGGAAGAACATAGGAAGAAGCCGCAAGTTTCTTTACAGGTATGTGTTTTAATTTTTCTTCAGTTGGTTATATTCATATAGAACAAGCGCATACGGTGGTAGGCGCGGCGTTCTTTGACTTCTACCTGTATGCTATATTTCATGTTTCGAGTCCTCCTCGAGTCAATGTAATATGTATTTACTTACAGCTCTGTATAAGGACTAATAAAAATACAGATACACGCCACCCGAAATTGCTACATTGTTTATCTATCTATCTATATCAAACCTCGCTCTGTTAAATAACAGAGTCCACAATCTTATTGTGTCTAGAAATAAATACCAAACCATGCTTAACAGATGCTGTTAAGCCAAGAAACATACCAGCTGGCAGTTTACGCGTGTTGTACAGAAGTAGTACTCCACGCGTACGTTATTCACTCATTGAAGTTCCCGCGGGTGCTCCAGATATACGGCCTTAGCGCTTTCCACTTCTACAAGGTCATTGAGCTGGTTGTGCAAGCCGTGGTCGAGAAACTTAGCAGAGATGTTATCAAACATTTGAATGCGGTAGGACATTATTATAATACGGAATATTTCACATTAAACAAATAATTTGAAACATATGAGAACCACTATTGTCTGTGCCACTTATGCCCATCTCAAATGCAGGCAGATATTGCACGCGACGCGACGCTTTGTGTGCGTGCATGCGTTTGTAATTATACAACTTAAATTTATTTAGGCGTAGCATCACATGGCCTTTTGCTATTTTCTGCACATATAATGATTTACCCACATATAGAGCCCTGGGCAAAGATGGGTTGAACTATATCAATATCATTATATGGTTTTTCATTACGGGTTTTCCTTTGAAACACAAACTCTTGTTATTATTTAGGTTGAAGAAGAAGTCCTAGAGTCTCTAGTGTGGACATCAGACAGTCCTCTCTGGGAACAGCTGAGCAAGAAGACTCCAGTGCCCGCGTCAGCTGATGTGTACGTTCAAGAGTCGCCGCTACGTAGATTAAATAGTAAGTTGTTAACAAACGTGTTGACTTATGTGATATTATGTGTTTCTGCAGTTATATTTTCTGACTACTTATGTAATGTTAAATCACTCTTGGTAAAGGTTATTTAAATTCTATCTACTAGATTTTTTCAGGTGTTTGTTTGATATACTTTGAATTCTTCCAGATTATTGTTTATGGTCTGAATGAATGTACAAATACCGCGTTTTTATCACGATTTTTACTTTAAAAGATAGCATCCCAAACCAAAGACACATTGTGTTTGTGTATTCTGCATTTGTTTCAGATGATCTTCAATCGCCACTGTCATTGCCTTTCGATCGGTCAATGCATCCCATAGCAGATCAGGCCAAGAAGCAGCTGTTCAAAGACCCTATTAAACCTGGGCAGTCTCTATTAGGTAACTTATAATTACAACTTATATTCTAATATCATCTATAAGGGGAAAAGTTTCGTTATTCACAGGAAAAATTATGGTTTATGTAAATTTATGATTATGTTTAAATCCCGAAAAAAGGCAGCCTATGTACAGTTTGATCCGAATTTCCTACGCCAATTTTATTTGATAAATTTTGTTTCAGTATCAACTCACAATAAGCATGATAATCAGAATACGACACCAGTCACTTCAAACAATTCATCAAATAGTGAAAATGTGACTCAAACTACACCGACCACCACACCTAAGAAGGCTAACAACTCATTAATATTATTCTTTAGAAAGGTAAATTATATATTTTATATCTATGAACTAAGTTAAAAAAGCCTGAAGCACAGGGGGCATCATTAAAAAAGCATAACTATAAAAAGTCTAAGTCTAACTCTGGACACCAGGGTTATTCTAATCTTATTTAAGAAAAACATTTAAAACTTATATTGATGTGATTAACTAGCAACTGCTGTGAGGTAATGGACATCTTAGTGGGATCTTATACACCCGACCTTTATTCATAACCCAATACATCACTCCTCACAGTACCAATAGTACTAACGAACACTTTCGTTCCAGTTCTACAGTCTAGCAGTGGTCAGAATGAACGACCTGTGTAACCGGCTCGGACTCACTGAAGACCAAGAGCTCAAACGCAAGATATGGACGTGTTTGGAGCACTCGATCATGCACCAGACTCAGCTCATGAAAGACAGACATTTGGATCAAATACTCATGTGCGCTGTTTATGTAATTTGCAAGGTAAAAGAGTTTTTTATGGATATTTTTATAGTTTGATTATTTAGACATCTAATACAAATAATACTTAAACATGTTTCCAACACGCACCGAGTTTGGTTGATAACTTTTATATATTCACTTCACATAACTATGCTAACATCACAGACAATACGATCTAACGTTTATAAGACTATCGTATAATAATAATCTTCTCTTAACATCAATAGTTTCAAGATATCTTTATAACGATATTGTTATTTCAGGTATCGCACAATCAAACTAATCAAGTAGAGAGGACTTTCGCGGAAATCATGAGATGTTACCGTCAACGACCACTAGCCGATAATCATGTCTACAGATCAGTACTCATTACTCAAAGTACTGACGAAAGTGAGTATTTATAGTTTATGAGTTTAATATTATTGGCCTGGCGTCAAGTTCTAACCAATTCATTCATTCGATTACGATTACATACATTCATGCATACCTCTGTTAATCCTCACACACGTAGTTATGACGATTAACGAATTAATAAGTAAATTAAACAATAACACCCTCTATATTTCACAGATCAAGCTGAAAGAGGTGACCTGATCAATTTCTACAATAAAGTTTATGTGCAGTGCATGCAAAACTTTGCGCTGCGATTTACGGGACGACACAAAGATGTAAGTGATCCTTAACTAATAAGCAATTAAGTAAATTACTGAAAGGCCGACCGACTTTATTAGTTGGAATGTGCATATTGTTCTTCAAGAGCTGTTTACTTAATTTCAATGGTTGCCCACAGGAATGCAGCCTATCCCCATTGCCGGCTGGTCGCGGTGACGCGGCGTATTCACCAGCCGCGCAGCGCGTGTCCGACCGCCACCAATTGCTAATCAAACCACTGACCACTCCTCCACCGGCTAACCATCACTTGACTTATAGATTCAGCCGTAGTCCAGCTAAGGTACTTATTTATTTGAAGCTTTTTTACACTTGAAAGCAAAGACCCTGCTTACATTCCCTGTTTGGAGATTGGTTCAAGTCACGAGTTGAAATTATAAAGTAAAGTCCATCTGTTGCTTATAATTTAACAGATTTTTGTGTCTTTTTGAACTTTCTGTAGGTCCCTCTTTCTGTAGGTGTGCAAATTCACCTTATCAATGCAGTATTTACTTAGCTCTAGGTTAATAATGCACGAAAATATATTGGACAGCAATAATATTTTTCCTTCAGGATCTTCACGCGATCAACACATTGATATCGTGTGAAGTAGGCGGTTTCAAGCGGCTCGGTGACGGAGAGAACGACGTGGTGAAGCGCGCGCGTTACGCCGGCGCAGGCGTCGCCAGGAAGCTGCAAGGACTCATGAGCGACCGGCAGGCTTTATGAATAGGTAGGTACTTTTCACTCTTAAAAAGATTTTGCCCTACCGTAGGAAAATGTCCTAGATTACAATTGTTTTAACTTTATCCAAATATATCAAACTGTGCAATTCCATTCTTTTAAATCTACGAATGTTACTTTTTTCTACAAACATGGCGCTCGGGCTTAAGATCATAAACCCGCAGTAGGCAAGCTTGATGTTATGCCTAATTCTGTACTGAAATGCCCTGCAGTGTGACATTACAGGCTAATACTTTTTTAAACTCAACTAAATCTAACATGTTATATTAATATTTTGTTTCAGAATATCCACATACAACTATTAGGCTAAACACAACACATTAATTTATAAGCACTCTTAGTCATTTCAGTATAAAACATCATTAAAAACCTAACGTAATTGGTTCTGGCTCTCTACTAACCAATCTTTATGGTACACGAAACATGATATTTATGTCCAGATTGTAAATTTAATTAAATCAAGTCACAGTTGCATGGAACTGGTTCCAAATTGAGCAATTGGTGCTAAGTATATAGCAGTCAAATGGATAATGAATATTGCAATGTAAAAAGCCCCTAAAAGAGCTGTATTCATTCACATAATGAAAGCATATTGATCTCATTTCTTATTTATATTGAATGTATAGTATTGATATGCCATAACCTTGGACGTTGCTCATTGGTAACTTATTTTAAGTTTAAATTAATTGTTAATTTGAGTCTACGAAGGCTGTGTTGGAATGAATTTGTGTTCCAAAGTGTTTATGGGGCAATGTCGTCGTATTTGACAGAAAATTATTTTATTTATATTTAAGGTTACAAGTGTTTGTCGTTCTGTAGAAGATTGCAGATCACTACAAATCGTTTTAGTTTTTAATATTGGACTATTCAAAAATTCATTAAGTATTTTCTCTTATAATTAGTATGATAGGTATCATTTTATATTATGTGTGTGTAATATTACACAGTCGACGGAGTTCCTTATCATTTTGTTAACTGACTACAGACGGAGTTTTATCTAATTTGCTTCCATTAAATCTTTATATTATTCCTTAGCTTGTAAGTACTTAATCAGAAAAAGTTATAAATCAATTTTGTTTTTAACCTCCAATCAAAATTGTATGAATGTATATTTCGGATGTGTAACCATTTATCGGTATTCTAGATTTTATTTCTAGGATCTTCTAGAATAATAAAACAATGTATCTCTTACTCACGATTTTTATTTTTTACTTATGATGCAATACATTCTTGTATTATACTATAAATTTATGAGATAAAAACTGATATATAACATCATACCAAGGGCAAACGTTGCACATTATTTATTTATCATATTAAAGATATAATGTAGTTACTTCCAAAATCTATAGCTGAATTTTTTATTACAAAATGCACATCCACTTTCATTATTTACAGAATCTTTGTTATACTGTAACATAGATAATCATCTAATTAAATGTTACCTTATACTAACTGCTAGACGAGCTGTCTCTTCGAAACTACATTGAAATAGCAAACTTTACACCTTATCACTAACATTACGTTGACGTTTCAGCCGTAGCAGAACAAATCCATTCCTAAATATTTTTAACCGAAATATTACTTCTGAAATAATATTAAGCCTAGCAAAGAAAGTCAACATCAGACGATCTACCAATCACACGCGGCAGTAGTGCTGTTGGTATGAATATTTATTACATCAAATGAACTACTAGCCAAGGTTTTTTATAGCTAAGATCGCAGGAGACAAACAATTGAGGATCACAATCACTAACGCGAAATGTATTGTCCATATAATTTGAGATATCTAGCTCCCAAACATGTTCCTTGTTCCGCCATTTTAATTCAATCATATCTAAAATTCTATGAGTGAATAAAAAAATAGGTCAAGGAAAATTGCATTTCAATTGTCTTAGTAAGTTAGCGAAAGCGATATTTGTCGCTTTGAAAAGTATAATATGTTACAGTAAAGAATCCGAGGAAATAGACTCGGAGCGCGTGGACGTAGACGATGCCCGCGGCGGGCGCGAGGCCTGTCAGGTAGCTCGGCCTTTGCCCTCCTTTATAGCGATAACGTAGCGCTGCGCCACGCGCTCTGGCGGAGAGTAGCCATCGGCGTATGAGGAGTCCTGGAATAAGTGGAAGAGATTTTTATGATATTACCCTCATTTAGAAATGTACTGCGCTGTGGTATCCTGAAGACTCGGCGGATTTTCAAAGAGTTAGTCATAACTCCAACACAACCACTGTATCACCTCTGTGTATATTTGCCGGGCGCACTTGTATTATTGCGGTTTTACACAGAAAGATCCATTAACTATATTAACTCGTAACTGTTATAAAAACCTACACAATACACTATTGAACACACTTCCATTAGTTACATTAATACATACCTCAAACAGCACTTCATAAGGATCAGCAGCGCTATTAGGGAGTCTGTTCACCACAGCTCTGTAGAAGCATGTAGTCTGAGGGTATAATGCCATCACAACAGCGCCCTTTGGGAACAGCGCATGTTCGTCGGTACGAGGGTCGGCGCGCATCAACGGCAGAGGAACCACTCGTCGCTTGCTGAGTACGTGACGGTTCTTCTGTTCTTCGTCTATGTCGTCAACTTCGTATTTTCCTTGAGCTGGCAGCCAGCTGACAACCTGTGACGTACAAGCGAAATGTATGTAATAACTAATGAATTATGTTTTAAGATCGCCTTTAGACCTGCAACACAGCAAAAATATTCACCTCAGCCAAAATCCAATTCTCCTCTTTATCGGACACTCTGACCAGTGCAGCAACAGCATCTCCCGGCCTCGCTATATGCCCGGCATCAGCGGGTACAGCCCCACAAAGTTGTGGCGCTCGTTCACCCACTCGACCAACATGCAGCGGCAGTGTTTGTGCAGCACTTAGTAACATCTTCATTAGGGCTCCGCAACCAATTGTCTCTTTGTTACCTGCATGACGTGCCTGTAAAAGAATTTAGTGTGAATAGGAAACAAAAAAACAGTGCAGAATCGAGACAAGGGCGGCCAAGATTCGACGCAGGCGCGTCACGAACCAGCTTGTTTCGGACTTAGAAGATTAAAAGAAAGAAAGCATGTGACATGGTGAGACTCACCTGGATTCTTCTTTCATTCTTAATAGTTCGGATCTCATATATTCTAGAGAGAGCAGCTCTTAGCAACCTCTCCTCCTGCTCCGATGCAGTGAGACCAGCTTTGTACAGGTTCTTTAACTGCATCTGTTGCTGTTTATAGGATAAATAAAATTTTATTTTGTTGGATTCCACACACATGAAGAAGGTAGCAAACTTTTCATCCCAAATACGCCACAAGAATGGCTACAGTGCAAGTGAAACCATGAGGTATTGCTAGTAGCTCATGATATTCACTAGTGGGCTCTAACCTTCAATGAAAGACTTTATCATTGAAGATTTCACAGTACAATGAGAACCAATATCAGCATTTCCAAAGAAATATTATTAGACTGATTGACTAGGAAGGTAGATTTAAACAAAAAATCTAATCATATTATATACTCAGGCCAAATCACCTGTTGAGAAGAACTTGATGAATCTTCAGTGGCTGGTGGGGAATCAGTCTTCTCCGCTCTGAGTATTGAATCAATACACTGTTCATTGCGAGTCCTCTCTGCTTCTATGTCATAAATGAGTCTGTGTAGTGATCTGAGCCGTTCCTGAAACCACTTCGATTTTAAAAAATTGAAGCGTACATAGAGACCCTTCAAACTACAATGGATGGTATATAAATACCTTTATTTATCTTAGTACCTTCAAAGGTACATTTCATTAATCAGTTTACAGGTACAGTCTACAACTACCAACTCACAAACATTATAGTCTGCCACCTATCTCGGTAAGGACTTAGATTACATTTAATTGTAAGGATTATACATTATACTGTTATTCAGGTGTTTGCTCTGTAGTCATGAAATAAGTACTGCCTGAAGCAACACACATTCATTTTCCATAACATGTGCATTATTGTAATTGAGTAGTGGAAAGAATAAAGTAGGTAATTCATTTGAAATATTTACTTGCACTTGTTGTGCGGCTACATCAGCTGTGAGCGGCATCTCGGAGATACTGCGACAGCTTCCAACTTAGGACGACAACATGCAACCAACTGGCGCCTACAAATGCCTGTAAATATATCTTTCCTAATAAGCTTCATGAAAAGCGAAAAAAAGTAAAACAAACAGTATAAACAAATGATAGGTACTAACGCAAACAATTGTTTTGCACCAATATCCAGGTAGCATCAGTCTCGCTTGGAAATAGTCTTAAAACACATTCATACCCGATTCATTGAAATGCACAATCAATCGACTTAATTTAATTTAGTCTGCGATGGCTGAAACTTATAATAAGTTCTAAGTTTCTAACAATCCAGAAAATTAAGTCGCTATTTAGATGCTATTTAGCGCTATTTGCTAATGCTAGCTAAGTCATAACTTTTTGCAAGTTGCATTGCAATAACTTTAACTCCGCTTGCAGTCTGACCGCTGATGGATAATTAATAGTGATGCGCTGCGCCAAGCTAAAACGCCGATCCACCACACCATCCAACCTACTCGATTTATCCGATCATTTTAATGAAACATTACACAATTTACGCATTATTTTAATGAGCGGATCACGTGGGTGGGCTCAATAAAAGATCCAATGTGTAGATTTTGGATCAAATTGGAACTGTGTGATCCAATCTGCAAATCTATAATTTATGTTCGCGGATAACATGCATGCATTGTGTTGTGTGTAAACCACTAATCGGAGCATGGATCGGAAAACTACCTAAACAAAGTAATCAAAATTGTCAATTTAACTACTTAGATTAATACAAATTTGTTAAATTATTATTTATATCACATTTATTTATATAATGCAGCTCGCTCTTTTTTTACACCCTATATCTTGATTTAGGTACATTTCTTAATGTTGCATATCAGTGAGACGGCTGGCATTACTGTTTACTATTAATATTTTTTCTTGGAATTTTTAATGTTTGTTATCATCATCTTATAAAGAGCAAGGCTCTTGTCGGTGAGTCCGATGCAGACGACTCGGATCGAAATAATCGTTAAAATTCTGATCAAATTATCACATCACTTTATGAGAAAATCGATCAATTTCAATTGTTTTTTCTATTTGACAGTTCTGATTAATTTTTACATTTGACAGACATCCAAATGTTAAAACCGCTATACAAATCCAGAAAATTGATGGCATTATCGACTTGAGGCAAATCAAAGTCAAACGCCTAAAACCCAACAACTAGCATGTAAAAAAATTCCGAATAACAATGTACGAATGTAGTCACATCCAAACATATACGGTACTCAGATAGTCTTTGAAGAAGAATACAAAGTCCAACCTCTAGTTTAATCAAAAGGAGATAAAACGTAACCATCATTATTCACATAACATTTGACTAGCGACTAGCGAATTCGAGGTCGACTTAGAAGTGATTCAAGTGATTAGGGGTAGCCTGGTACAGTACTCTCACTAAATCACCATCGATTTTCGGGTTGTGCATAGGTTGTAGTGGTTGTGACCAGTGTTGCCAACTTTATTTTTCCCAACCCACCAGATGGGGCAGTGTGAACCACTAGAAACCACTAAAACTTAGCGGCCTCTCAATCCACCAGAATTCCACTAGATAATCCAAACTTAATACTCAGTGTAGCCAGAACGTGGGGTTTTTATACCCCTCTTTAGCACCGCGTGCGTTAGAGAGAAGTAGACAAAGACATGCTGGAGAGTAGTGGAGAGGGAGTAAAAATATACCATGATCTGGTTGCACTGCTATATAATGATATTATTTTTTATTGAATTGATAATAATATTAATGGAGAAGGCAAAAGGGTCAAAATATTACTATCAAATGCACCTACAATCCGAGCTTAGATCATATATATTACACTAGTTTTTATTTCACTTCAATCCTTGCAGTATTTCTGAAGTTATAACGACGAGAAGTTCAAGCCCTTTTTTGAATTTCCGAGATTAGGCGCGCTTACGCTATGACGTCACAACTCGACTCGGGCGCGGGCGGTCGGTCGGTCCGGTGAACTCCAGTAAACTTTGGTGCGTTTTGGCGTCTCGTTTCATATTGTTTTGATTGTCTTCGTATTCATAATACCTAGTGTGCTTATATTTTAAAGAAATAAAGTAAATTATCCTTTATATCCCATTAACTCAAGTGAAACGTGAAGTGTGTAGAATGGAAGAAGGTTTTTTAAAAGGTCAGTCGGACAATCTGCCAAGAGTGGATAGTTTGATAGATGAAAAGGTATTTACGTTCTGAGTAAGCATTTCCTACTCTCGGGTAGGTATTTATTAGGAAGTGTGTATTTAATTTAGTAGGTACCTACCTATTATGGACGGCGATAAAAAATTCTACCAGATACTCCCAATCTACATCTCGAGGTTTTCGATGATTATTTTACCTCTATGTTTTATTAGTACATAATAAAATGTCACTATTTACCCATATACAGATGTAGGTAAGTTCTAGTAGGTAGGTATTTACGTAGTTATTACTGTTCTGAGTAGACAAATAGGTAGGTAAGTACCTACCTGCCTATTAATATAGTTTTATAATAAACCAGATATTTTTTTTATTTTATCCAATGTCCGCTCTAGTTTTTTCATTCACAGTTGTTTTTTTAATAAAAATAAATAATAGGTACTTAGTTAAGAAATCAGGGGTGTTGCAAGTTTGAACGCTAATGTGTCTGTCTACCTATGTCTGTCTGCGTGTATGTATGTTTGTCTGTAGTAATGTAGCATATTTTTAAGCGGGTGAACCGCGCAGCGGGTGATATTTTATTTATTTTATAAACTACCACATTTTATTAATAGCGTTAGTGGTTAAATTCGGAACTTACCACTAACGGGAACAATCGAATCCACTAAAGAAATCCACTAGCCACTAAAACAAATATTTACCCACTAAAGCACATGTCTAAACCACCAGAATTAGTGGAAAATCCACTGAGTTGGCAACACTGGTTGTGACTTTTCCGTCATGCTAAAGACAGAAAGTAAAAAAATGACTTTGACATAAATTGAATTAATTTCATCGCGGGTAGTTTTGTTATGGTAACATTTGTTATTATTTAATTAATTAATTAGTAATTTAATGAATTAAAATATAAATTTAAAAGGACCTTGTAGATAACAATAAAAATATCTTCGATTTGAGTAAAACAAAATAAATACAGCGCGCGCCGATTTGTACAAAATATCATTAATAGGTTATTTTTGTTAATTGCAACATTGCTGTTGTATGTTTGGTTATTTGGTTTAGTTTATTTTGTCGGACTATTTGTGATTAAAAATCTGTAAATATCAAGAAAAAGCAGATATGACTTTGAAAATGCTATATTCTAAGTGAATAACAGTGACCAAATGTGTTAAGTGATAAATATATTTTTTAAGTAGGTCATTTGCTTCATAACGGATTTGGTTACCGGTAAGTACGTCAGACTGAAACGTCTTCGCCGTCGTACATAATCATCAAAATTACACGGGAGCCTGTCGGTCACTATTATAATACGTGTTATTATATTTCAGGAATCACAATACGACCATTCATAATTAAGTTATAAGAATATTCACAGCAATGGCCGATAATGACGATTATTTAGATTCCATTGACAATCACCACTTGGAAGGAACAAATGGTTCCCATAATATGACCGATAACAGTATGGGGGTGAGTAATTAACTGAATACGATGCAATTACTTGGCAGCGGACATAAACATCTCATTGTAAACATTGATTACACACAAACAATTCAATGTATCAAAACATCTATTGAAACTGATTGAAACTCAATCATACTTAACTTTATTGTACGTTTTCAATAACAAAACTACAGGTCTCTTTCATCAGAACGATTAATATTCAGTCTTACGTCCCCAAAGTGAAAGTGAAGTGTTTAGGACTTACAGTGAAATGTCTATTTAGGGAAACAGCCAAACAAACCTAACCTGAATTTGATTCGCCGATATCTACTATCTAATGATATCATTTATTTTTTATTTATGCATTTCATGTCTGACAGTATTGAGAGTGGATCCAAAATGGTATTTTAATATTACCATAAATTGATAACAATTTGTTTTAAATATTGATGTCATTATTCAGGGTTAGTCTAAATCAATGTTGCTCTGTTTTGAGCTCTCAATATATATTGGTTATATTTATACAGCTGCTAACAATTGGACATAGCATGTTAATGTTGCATGAATATCTATTCCAAATTCTGCCTGATATTCACTTAATTGTCGTAACACATTTTTAATTAAACTCTGTGGGTTTTAATATGAGTTATCATGATAGGGTGGAGATGAAGCAGCTGGCGGTGAGGAGCCAGATCTGGCTGCCATTAAAGCGAGAGTGCGGGAAATGGAAGAGGAAGCTGAAAAACTAAAACAAATGCAGACAGAAGTGGACAAGCAAATGAGCTTAGGAAGTCCCCCCGGATTAAGTAAGACAATATTCAGTTTATTTTTAACTAGCAGCGCCCCGCGGTTTTACCTGCGTTGTGCCCGTTCCCGTAGGAAATCCGGGATAAAATGTAGCCTTTAGCCTTCCTCGATAAATAGACTATCTAACAGTGAAAGAATGATTCAAATCGGTTCAGTAGTTTTTGAGATTAGCGCGTTTAAACAAACAAACAAAACAAACTCTTCAGCTTTATAATATTAGTATAGATATTCATAATGCTCATTTGTGCTATCATTAACTTATAATTTAGTGAACCTATGGCCCATTCAATATGAATACTATTATTTAAATAAACTAATTGAAACTATTTATTAGTCTGTTATGCTTTTATCTGAGGAAATCACTTGATTACAGTGCTTGGAAATATAATCACTCATTTAATTGCTATTTAAATTCATAATCACTACGATAGATAATACAAAATGTTTATATGTTTATATTTATTGTTTGTTGAATACATTTAATAAACAAATGTCATTGTTGTACATTTATCCTCTAAGCTGACATATCAGCTGGTAACTAACATGTAGGTACAATACTTTTAATTTAATTTTCTTATAACTAACATTGTATCATGTATTTCAGCGAGTCCATTAAACATGTCGTTAGAAGAGAAAATAGAAGCAGACAACAGATCTGTGTATGTCGGCAATGTGGACTACGGTGCCACTGCCGAGGAACTAGAACAGCACTTCCATGGATGTGGCTCTATCAACAGGTGAAAATTTAGAATATCAGTTGATTTGATTGGTTTTTGATGATAATATGGAGTTTTTTTTCTAAATAACTAGCAACAACGAGATTAAATAAAAGACAAATTAATGACTGCAAACATTTGTACTCCTTTTTCTCAGTTTCTTAATTCTGCCCTTACTTTCCCTTCAATATTAAAAGCACAAGTTTTTCTCAACTTGTTCTAAATTCATAGTCTACTGTAATTTCGAAATGAGAATAATGAACTGATTATGTTTTTATTTCTTTCAAACAATTCATTTTAGCATAGTAGAGACAAACTCATCACTACTACATTCAGTTTTTCAACGTTATGATGTTAATGATATCATCCATTAAATTATTATTTTGTTTCTTAAATTATCTGTTTTTTTTTATTCTAGGGTTACAATTTTGTGTAATAAGTTTGACGGCCACCCAAAAGGATTTGCATACATAGAGTTTGGTGACAAAGACAGTGTACAGACAGCTATGGCTATGGATGAATCATTATTTAGAGGGCGCCAAATTAAGGTAAGCATTATTTTCAGTCACTGATTATTGTCTACGCATATTGACCACCTTCTATCTTCTAATAATAATAAAGCTGGCTACTTACTGCGGGTCTAATATTTACGAAATTCGAAAATTAGAGGAGATAAAAAGGTTTTTAGAAGGGCAATTTTATTGTTGTTGCTTCACCGCGACTGTTGCGTTTATCGTAATTTTCGCTCTTATCAAAATCTCAAAATGAACTGAAAGTGCAAGAGGTTTGTCTACATGTTATCCCAGATATTCTACGGGAATATTTCGTGTCGTGTCGACATTACATGCTAATACTATCTTTCTTTATCTCCTGTAGTTATTTATCGTTAGTTCAATACGGTTCGCTATATGTTACAGGTGATGCCAAAGCGTACGAACAAACCGGGTCTGTCGACGACGAACCGGCCGCCGCGGACGATGCGCGGGCGCGGGCGCGGCTCGTTCCGCGGATCCTACTCGCCGTACTACTCGGGCTACCGACCCGTGCGCCGCGGCAGGTACAATCCATATTAACACAACACTAGCTCTTCAAACGCAACTCGCCTGCTCAATTTGCAACTGTAAACACAACAGCCTACTTATCATAATGATGGTGACTGACATGATATGATCAATACGGTGTGTTCATTGGTGCTGAATACTCCAATTTCAAATATTCCACCTATCAATACACAATAATTTATCATGTCTTGTGGCATTGGGTCGCCATCATTGTGCTAGAAGGGCAGTGGTGGTGCACGTCTACTGAAAAAAATACAATAATATAAAATATTCTTATACACTGTTTGGTAGACGCCAACCTTCAAACTTACTTTTGGCTGCCTCTAACTGAGTACAAAAATTTAATTATAATTATATTTTTATAGTATTGCAGTTGCAAATTTATATACATAATATGTTTCAGCTGTTGATGTTGTATGCAAAGTACATATTTTTTTACTCAGCCTGATGAGCCTTGAGTTAGTTGGATGTCTGTAGTTGTGGTGAACACAGTATTTGATATGTTGAAATTGTATTTGGTCTGCATGTAACAGTTGTAGCTGTTGTAAACATTGTTGTTTCAAAACTTGTTTTGTTGATCAAAAAGACTATTTTATACTCACTGTCAAGTGTGTTAATAAAGTTTTTATGATAGTAAAAAATATGTATTTTCAATCCAGCCTGACCTCCTTAAGTTATTTATTTTATTGAACACAGCGCACGGTATATTGTGCATGACATTATGTTGAGTTGAAGGTGGTTGTTCTGACATGGGCTATTCAGTTTTGTTTCTTCTAGGGATGGTTGCTTTATTATATGTAGACTTAGATATTTATCGAAATGGCCTTAACTTGTAAGCTTCTTTTTCTGTTGAACTTGTATTTGCCTGTCATAAGCATCTTGGTAAATTATATACTCGTACTACACTTTTCTGTTTTCAATGTAATCACTTATTGTTATAGATAATGTGTTATGAAAAGCATAATTTATGTAAACATATTAGTGGCCTTAGAGACTTGACATACATAATATGGACGATGGGTTAGTGCAATTAGTAAATGACCATGAAATTATTAAGCCAAATATATGTGTCTTCCAAAATGAATTTACTGAAATTGGAATAAAAACGTCTTTGAAATTACTTCAATGAAGAAGTTTTATTCGGTCGACCCCAATATGCAACCTCGGTCTAAAACCGGATTGAGAGATTAATGCATCGAAAGGGTCAAAATTCAATCAGAGAAAAAATTTAATCGAGGTTGTTTATTGGGACCATAAACAAAATCTCCACTTGTAAGTTAGAGGTGTCGATTTTGTGGTCATCCCCAAATAGCAAACTAATTAATAATACTCAAATCATTGTTTACCACAATGATTTATTATATAACACATATTGTTGTATTTCGTCAAAATTGTCACCATATATTTATTTATGTATTTAGATAGCCTTCACAAAATTTTATTTTGCAATACAATTTTTATGCAATATTATTTTCAACCGACTTCAAAAAGTGTGAGGTAATAATTTCAAGCTTACATCTCAATATTGTTACCTTACATCAGAGCACACTCTTGTCCTGTGAACTCATTTCGAAAGTAAATGAAAATGGTGCTGCTCTTCTATTCTTGTAAGATTCGGCTATATGAATGTTATCCAGTTTGAAGTCGGTTTTGTCTTGTAAATGTTTTGACTATATTTCAATATGAGCATGGGACACATGTTCGTTCGAAGTAGTATTGCTATCGTAGCAGTTACTAATGCGTGACGTTGTATTGCAGACCTTTCAGGCGCGGTTCGTTTTACTCCCCCTACTGAAACTGAGTGGGGTAAGGCCGCCGCCGAGGTCTTACCGATTCGTTTGTACTCGACGCCTCTGGACTCGTACCACACGTACACACATACCTATTTATATAGATAAGACGACTATGACCTGTCTCGATTCTAAGGAATATTGTTAAGTAGTTAAGAATATATTTTTTTGGTATACTTAAAAATGTTGTGCTATTTTTATGTATAATTCCGTTTAGTTTCATGGAGTGTTTGCTATACCACCGAGTACTGCTCAGTGTAATTTTGTCGCTATAGTGAAACCGCTAACAGTAGGATCGTGTAAATTAACTGAGCATACATTTAGAACACGCTCTATTTGCCAAAGTTCATTATATTGGTGTTAAATGTATATCTCTGTACTGTTTTTGCTATGGTGACAGATTTAGTTTACTGATATAATGAGGTACATTGTTAATGATAGTCGTATGGAGTCATTTAAGGTCCAAACAGATATTACTGCTTTAGTATTTTAGTTAGTTATACCTGTGTGAACTTTAGATGCTGATTACTAGATAATGTAATACAAATTAGATTAAACATGTTTAGAATGCTAGTTGCCCAGACATTGACCATGCAACCCATCCGAGGCAAACGACATGCCTTATTAATCTCATATTTATAGTTGCAACTCTATTTAGTGATAAGTATGTGGAGAAATCTTTACCTATGTATAATTTTTCATGTAAAATCGAATGATAGATTACAAGTTAAAATAAGTGTAGTATTTGCTAAACCCAAAATATGAAGCTACTTATTATTTGTTTGGTACGGGATGCATATTCCTCACGCAATAAGTACGAGTATGTATGTTATAAGTATGCTATATATAGAAACAGACCGAAAAATACTTGTTAGTTTGTAGCCCAATTGGATAATTTTCTTGAATCATATCTAAGAACAATCTCGATCAAGCCATCTTTCGCACGAAAAATCAGAATCGGGTCTCATTTCAGGCTAAGGATCTGCGCACATTATAACAACTCAACGGCGACTCGACTCTATGTCAAATATTGAAATTTAAGCCCTGTGTCATATGTTCAAGGTTTAATTTCAAAAAATTATATTAATGTAGTGTACGACGAGTGGCCTACGCATCGTACACTAAAGGTCAACCCCGACACGTTTATCACGCAATGACCACACGTTGTCCACGCAACGACCACACGTTGTCCACGCAACGACCACACGTTGTCCACGCAAACTGAATTCAACCGAAAACTGAGGTTAGACGAGTTGTCTGTTGAATACGCATTACCCACTCGTTGACACCGCGTTGACACCGCGTTGTCCACTCGTTGACAACGCATTGCCCACTAGTGACCATGGGGTGGATCAACTAGTTGATTATTCATCGAGAGTGTGAGTAGAGTTGCTGCCGCGTTGGCGTGGAGTTGTTATAATGTGCGCAGACCTTAAGGTTTCAGGCTAAAGGCTTCAGGCTAAGGCTCCAACGCAAAATAAAAAACTAAATATGACATGTATATGTCTGTTGGCATTTCCACAGACACATACGCAAATTAAACTTTCAAAACATTTCCTTCGTCCTATTGATCAAAATCGATTACGAATTCGGTTGTATTCGATTATGTTCATGCTGATTACCCGCTCACTAACCGGCCAGCCAATAACCGATCTCGATCAGTAATCTAAGACTCGGCGATTTAATCATAATGAACCATAAATAATGGCCTATTATAATTATTTACACAGGAAACATGTCAAAAAAGAAACTGATGTCTTAGAATATGGATCGGGGTCGGTTATTGGCTAATAGTCGTTAAAATTAAGGAAGATAATTTTAACTTAGATTATGTTACAGCATAGTTTAGTGAAAGTTATAAATTAGTCAGTATAATAAGTTATATTCTGGTTTTGTTTCAATTTGTACAAATATGTGCCTGATTATCGAGAGACCCAATATTTTTACTTTGTGAAGGGAAAAGTTACACAAATTACTCTATGTAGTGTGTCTATTTTCATGTATTTAACTTACCTACATAATTAACTAAATTAAAATACGATATGATTAAATGTTGGTTAATATTTTGATACCATTGAAACGAGAATTGTTTCGTTCGCGTCAAAGTAATTAACGTCATAGCCGTAGTTTTGCACATAGGTATAATTTGATTTGGATATAATTGCCTGGTATTTTTACCGCAGGTTTATTGTACAATAATGTATTAATTCATGTTTTTGTGAAGTAAATTAACAAAATTGTATTTTTATTTTATAGTATGCTGATAAAAAATATTTCAGCTAAAATAGCTTTGTCAGCAACTACCTAAGATGGAAAAAAAAGTTTTTGAGTAATAATTATAATGAATGAATTTGAATAGCTTGAAAAGAGAAAATTGAAAATTAATTTTAAGAATTCAGTTTGGTGTTTTATTTACTGAAACCTTTTCACAATCTATTTATATACAAATGATATCTAGGAGAGATAAGGCCACTAAGTAGCCAACTAACATTGATTAGGAGCAAAGTGACTACAGTGTGATCCTTAGAGATATTTATCCTAAAATCCGCATTTCAAACCGAATTAATTCAATTTTTTTATTTTAAACGGATTAAATTAAAAAACATGATTGATGCAAGCTGACTGTAGGTATTTCAGACGTGGCGTACCAATAGCACCTGACCAAGCGTGAGTCTAATGCCGTATAACAAAATTTCTAATCAGCACTAACTGAACTCAACCTACTGGCGTGACCAAACATAATACAAGTAAGATAAAAATACTTGAGGTTTTTTATCTACTACCTTTAGGTATTCTTAAACTTATTTTAATTATTAATAATATTTTTTATCTGATTTGGTGAAACAGATTTGTTCGAATGAAAATATGGCAAATACTAACAAATTAGGAGTATAATGTCATCAAAATCATGAGACTACCTTTTTGTACGATAAAATCATTCAGAAAATAAATTATGAGATCTATTTCTCGTATTTGTCATAAATATATGGTTACGTTGTCGAATCGACAATTCCTTTAACGTCATGACAAATTGATTTGCTCAGTAAATTCTTAAAGGCAGAGTAGATATAGATAAATGTAAAAACTGAATAATTCTGCACATATGTACCTACCTAAATAAATAAAAATCCGGTCATAATAATTCCTGGGAATAACCTATTACAAGGAAAGTCAAACGACACCGGCACATAATATTTGTTTGTAGTTGCGATGTACACTTTACTCGGAATTAAATATTGATATTTACACAGGTCGGCGCAGGTTATCCAAGAGACTATATATATAAGAGTTCACTACAAAATATTCACAGATCACTCAAAAGATTCACCGTTGCCTAAAGTTCGCGATAACATACCGAAAAAATCAACATGAAGTCTCTGGTTGTAAGTATATTTCTTTTTTTGGTATCTTGTAAGAAAAGGGCGCGAATATTCTCTTTGCCAGTAGATTAGAAGAAAATATTCGGTTCTTAACTTTCGAAAGCATAGGACAAAAGTATGGTTATAAGCATTTTATAAAGGCAAAGACGAGAGGGGTTTTATCCGCGGAGGTTCTATTTTTATGGACGGAAAAGTTCAGCTGGGATGTATGTCCTTCTTCTGCGCGGGTTCTATCAGATATTAGGTACTAAAATTCTGATATAAAGACACTGCGTACGCAAATAACCTAAGCACTTCCCTTGTTTAACAGTATTGACAGTCTTCAAGTCAACAAAACAATAGAATTCTTAAATTAACTATTTCCTACGCTAAGTAATAACCTAGTACTAGTGCAGCTAAGAACCTATTTACGGACACTTACCGTAGGCGGTTAACGAACGTTTGTCCCGCGACCGCAGTCAGCATCACCAAAGTTTGTGAACCGTGTGCGGCTGCGGTTGCGGTTCTACCAAAAGTGGTAGTGGTTGACCCACGGTTGACCTTTGTACTTAGATAAATAAGTAAGTAGGTACAAATGTACCTAGTTATCTATGTATGTTCTCACGCTAGCTTTATGTACCCACCTTCAGACACTTAACGAACTATTTAAGTTCATTTTAAGAGTGTATACTACCTCAAATCGCTTATTTTCAACTCGGCGGGATCTCCATATATTCCTCGTTACTCAATATTTAACTTTGAAACGTATGTATGGTAAAGTTCATGATATAATCTATCGATCATATGTTTCGAAAACACGACTCCATGAAATTTTCTCGATAGAAAAAAATCGCAAAGTTATCTCTAAATTTTTACTAAAATCTTAATATCTCAATAAATACAAAAGTTGTTGAATTAAAATAAAGTGTAGTAAATTGAATAGGGTTTACAGAACAATTCATATGTTGCGGTTTTTTCAAATGAGTACCATAATGTTTGTAGGGAGCAAATACCTACAATTCGCGGGCCGAAACACCAAGCGCTCAGGTGTTTCTGTCCCGCTTCGGCTCAGGGGAAAATCTGAATACGCGAACTGAGGTAGTGTACACTCTTAAGTAAACAGTAAACGACAATACATCCTTGACACAAAAAAACATTGTTAAATTATGTTGTTATTATGACCGCCGAAATGTAACGGACGTGTTTTCATTTGACAAAATAAGAGTTGTATAATTATGTGAAGTATGTGCCAAAGTTCCTACTCGTATATAGATACAGTAGTCAGTTTCTATAATAAGCAGGTACAAATACCTATCGACCATAGAGGAGTACGTACCTATCTATCTAATTAATTAAGCCAAGAATAGTAGAATAGTAATTTAGCTGATTACTGAATAAGTAATCAGCTAAATTACTATTCTTAGCGTTGTACAGGTTTACTGACGTTTGAGGACCCGCAGATTAATTCATGTAGTTCTGTTACTCCCTTTGAAATTTGGCAATAACAGGTACCTGGCTAGTGTTTGACCTTGGGGATTCTACTATCTCCATCAAAACACTTACCTATTTATACGTAGATATGTCTTTTTTATCCGTCCTCGCTTATCTTATCTAAACGACTGGATATTTATTTTTATTTCTAGAACAATGATAAAACTATTAGAGATTAGTCATAATATACAATTTAGTCAGTAAACAAAGACGCACTGATTTATATAAATTTAATTACCTAGTGATATAATAGAATTCTAAGTACTTCTTCAATGAGGTCTTTCTTCTTCCAGATTCTAGTGGTCACCTTGGCAATGGCCTACGCGCAGGGATCTGGTAAGTACCCATCTACTTAAGTATTTGTTTGTACTCATTGTAATTAAGTACTTATACTTAGTCTTACTAAGTGAACAATGAACAATCTTTATACTGACCGATTTTTAGAGGTAAGTACCTTTTATTTTGGATCCCGAATTTAGCATATTTTGGTTAGGGAGGTTTTGGTAAATAGAGGATTTTAAGTTTGGGAGGGCTTCACCCTAGACAGGGTAGGTTTAATCAAGAGAAACATGTTGTGAAAGCACTCGAATATTTGGTGTAGCTGTGAGCCTCTTACATCTCCCCATATATCCCGCCTGCCACTGGCTTCTGATATTATGATGGGACTTACGACGATTAGATATCAACTTATGGTACCTACTACATTTTGCCTCTCAGACACTTAAATAAATTAGGTAGTTACCTAGATAATCATTCGTTTTGATTTTCAGTGAACTTCGTAGAGAACAGCAATCAACAAGGTTAGTCCGATTTATTTATTTATTTACAAGTACTCACTTACCTAGGCACTTTTACTTATCAATATTTAATCAGGTATACCTAGCTAATTTATTTACATTAAAAAAAAATATATATTTTTCATATAAATTAAAAGTGATCCATGTCCTCTATGCGGGTAGTTACCTAGTACTACATATCACTGTACTGATATCTTTAGATGAGAGGCCTTTGCCCTGTAGTGGGACATAACAGGCTAATACTTTACTTTACTTTGGTACACATATCATTCTTCGCCAATTTATTCGATCATTTTTCCTTTTCCTATCTCGAAGTGAGAGACTATTAGTGGTATACGTTTAATTTAATGTTTAAATCTGTTATTGTAATTGTATTTCTCACTATGTTACGTTTTCTTTCAGCAGTCGATCCCGCATTCTACAGGCCCTCCAAGCCGAACGTTGCGACTAATTACAACCCACGTAAGTTTACCTCCTTTAGGTTTAAGATGTCTCTTCATCACAGAAATGCTATGCTACGTTTAGTACCCACTAATGCAAAAACGTAGCATAGGAACCTAACGTAGAGATGGTGTTTACACAAATCACATCAATAGCAAGCATAGCAACGTAGCATAGCATAATTATGGCTCTGGTGAAAACACATTCTTAGGGGCCGACTCTAACAGTCCGAGCTTCGAATTTTAATATCAATCTAAATCCATACACTTGTGTTTTTGACTGTTCGCGCTCCGTCTCCTTTTACCTAATGTGACTACGAATCTAAGATCCTAGAGGTTATAAAGAACATAGGTATCAATATGTAATCAAGCTTCATTTACTTTATGTCACTACTCATGTAGGTACACGAGTACATACCTACATGAGTACATAACATACCAATTTATGCATTACTTTCAAACTTTAAACTATTATTTGTTATTGCAGAGAATTTCCAAAACATTGATCCTGGATTCTCGGTACCGTCTAACCGTAAGTGTTTTTATTTCTACTAATTTCTAGATGTCTATGGTGCGTACTCTATTGTCTTGTTTGTGGGGCTCGTAGTGAAATAAACATGACCTAAAATGTAACTCCTTCTTAAATGTATTTAAGCCAAATTTAACGGTGAAACCGCGGGGCATTGGTAGTTTTTTTTATGTGTCTCAAATAATAAGGTAATTTTAAGTACCTAATTGATGGGATAGAAAAATAATCCAATATAGAGAATAGCATTTTACACCACAAGTCTTCTAAGTACCTAATTTTCTTACTACGTATTTGAATCGATCTCTAGGTTGCTTATTTAAACAGCTTACCTTTACAGGAAGGTATTCTATTAGAAGTAACATTAAATGAACTTTTTTCTTTCTTCAGCCAACTACAACCCCAACCAAGAAGGTCAATATATCAGACCCGGTAAGTTTACCTCCAATAAACTTAATTAACATAAATATCACTAGATACATTAGACTGGAGACTTCGTATTAGCCCACTCTATCGTTACTTGTCTTAACTGACTCTATCTTTACTTTATCTTTGCTGTGTCTAATTAATTGACTAAATCTAACTATATTTCTTGTCTTTCCTGACTGTACCTTACATATTTACATTGACTCTGACTTTTTTTAACTTTTTCAGTTTTTCTACATACAAATAAATGTTTTGAATTTATTTAAATCTTCCACCTCTCAATGTCCATAAGTTTTGATTTTATATCAATTTAAAGACCACTTTTAGTGCAGCTTGCCTCCAATGAAGCTATCTAACATTCTTTGTTTCTGTTATGTCAGGCACGGGCCCATCTAACGTGGACTACAGCTCTAACAACGGACCCAAACGATGTAAGTAGATAATACAAGTGTATAAATAAATATAATATTGAATCATCCTTTACTTACGTACCTACTTGATATTTACTTTCTTAGACACTTTTTTGCATCCGTTAACGATTCATTAGAAGAATTGTATTATTATACTTCTGATTAAAAGTTCCCACATACTTTATTGTAGATTTGTGCGTGAGTACAATGTAATTATGTTATTATGTACCTGATTATTAACTTGATTAATTATATTTTCAGACGACAACCCTTACTTACGAGGAGGCCGCTGAATTAAAAACTGAAATATTCTACGAACGTCACTAATTATGTTTGCACATTTAATATGTTTTCTAGTTAAGGTTCACTCATAAGAGTATTTAGATGTTAGGATTTTGCACTCAGTATAATAAAAAATAAAAACTATACATATCATTTTATTTACTACCTAACTACCTATCTTAAGTCCTAAGGCCGAAATTAAGCCTCATTCGCACTAGAGCTTTTCTAACGGACGTCAAAAAGGCCTTGAAATAGAAAAGATATGACCACTTATTGATACACATGGCCTCATTCGCTAGACAAAGACGCTTATTTGACTAAGCTAATATAATAAAAAGTTATACCTATACTTAATGAATTTTTCTTGTAATCATTCATCACATAATCACAATTCTCGATAAATAACCGCCAGGTTTTAAATAAACACTGACGGATAACATCCACGTGACGATATTGACACGCGTTTCCAAAGCGCTCGTGCGAAATGCGAATGAGGCCTAATAGTACATACCTATAAGTACTACATCTCTGCATATTACATTTCTTAAGAAAACTAATAAGTAAGTAAGTATAATTACAAACCTTTAATTGACACACGCTAGAATCACAACAAGAATCGTAAGTAGTTTACAAACGTGACCAGTAATTGCAAATATTATCAATAATTGTCTAGTAAAATGATTGAATTATAATTACGACGCTGTTGAATTGTCTTATAAGTCGTTACATCCTATTCATTTTCGAATTAGAGCGCTTTTATATAATAATATTGACATTTTTGTCGTGTGGGAGTCCTTTGTTCTATGATTAGTTTAATTAAAAGTATCGTATAAAAGGATGGAAGGATTGTTCGAGGCATCAGTTCGAGAGGATCTCTCCATGCAGACTCGCACCATGTCTCGCATTGCTGTAAGTCCCATCTCACTATTAATCACGCTAGTACTATTTATTTATCACAAAAGTCCCGAACCCAATCGGAGTCTTCCCTTAATAACATGTATTCCTTGATAAAACACTCGATAAGGAATCCTGAATCCTGTTTTGTAACAATCCTGAATCTACCCTACCTATCTATAAATATCTACACCACTGATCTATTGAACTAAGAAATCAAGTGATATTGTTCATGTGCACTTATAACCACATGCACTGGATATGTACTGAATACTAGTCAGCAGTTCAGTAGACACATCTCATCTCAAGGGCTTGTGATTTTTTGTACATCAGTACCTATCTGTGAGCGGCTCTGTGTACCGCATTGGACCTCCTTAAATTCGGTCGTAATTTAATGGTATTTAGTGGTTTTACTAAGAACAATGATTAATGGTTGTAGGTCGTAAAGAGCTATAATTTCTTCTATTAATAATTCTTGTTTAAATTAAGTAACTGAACGTAATTAAATTTTAATAGCCACCATTCATTATAAAAGCTTCTGACTGAATCATTTAGGATCCTAGTCACGATAACTATGACGACTGAATTGTTGACTGTAAGTTTCCAATAGACATGACCCGTTTCGGGATCGTGATCCATTATCATTATATCTTAATTTAAAGATTATTAAATCAATAAGATCAGGGTTAAATAGTACCAACTTAGTTCAAATAAACAATCTTGTCTGCGACAAATTTGACTGATGTGGTCGGAAGTGTGTCCCTGCAGTTGTAATTCATTACATTAAACGTCTCCAAAGGGCCTCTTAAGAGTGGATTTGTATCCTCGCATGCCTTTCAAAAATACCGGGCTTGTCCCGTGACTTCGAGAAGAAACAATATAATAATAATAATGTAACAAGCAATTTTGCTTTACTGAAATACTTAAGCTGAAATAAGTTTTATCGGAATTGAAGCTCAATTTCCTAAACACGATTCACTGAAGTATCAATTAACCGAGGTCTTGATTGTCTAACGTTTTATGTTCCTGATACACAAAGTAGCGTTTAACGGAAAGTTTTACTGAAACACGATTAAAAGTATAGAATAGTCTAATCTGATGACATTAGACAAAGTTGTTCTATCTGCCTTGCTAATTAATTAAAACCTATCTTAAATTTAGCTGCTAACCAGTACTAATAAAATACTGTTTATCAGGTTTTTGTCTGCTTCCTGATGCTGGCCACAGCGGTGATGTCGGCCGAGCTCCCCGGTGGGCTTAAGCTGCCCACCGACGCCCCGAAACTCCCCGACACCCCGAAACTCCCCGACGCCCCCAAAGCCCCCGACGCAAAGGCTCTGCAAGACCTGGCCGGAGGGAAAAGCTAGACCTTCAAAACATTTGACTTCTCCTTTTACCAAATGATATTCTGTTAGTCCCTAATTTTATTAAATAATTTTGTATTTATTTTATATACTACTAAGATGCATTAAAAAATCAGTTGCAACTGTATACTTAATTTTTTTTCTTCCAAACTAATGTATAATAAAACGTCGTGTGGTAAGATATTATGTGTGTGTGTATGTATTACCTTTAAATTTTAATTATTTAAGTTTGCTTAAAATGCTAAAGGATTTGTTAAGAACATTTAGGAGGAGTGACGAAGGTTACGTTAATATTTACTACTGCGTATTTTTTTAAACTTTATTTAATACAATGTTAACTATCTTAGCATATTATCGATATCGTATCACCTATATTTTGCCTATACTTTACATGAAAAGACTTCGGACGGTTTAACTTGCCTAAGTTTAATATCCCATTTCTTTGTAGCCTCCATGGTGATGTGAGTGGCCTCCGTGGCCGTACCCTCCCTGGCTTCCTAGCCCACCCTGGCTGCCAGATCCGTAACCTCCTTGTCCTCCCTGGCCTGGGAAGCCTTGATTACCCGATCCAAAACCTTGGTTTCCTGGACCAAAACCTTGGTTTCCTGGTCCAAAACCTTGGTTACCCGGTCCAAAACCTTGGTTTCCTGGACCAAACCCATTGTTGCCAGGACCAAACCCTTGGCCTCCATGTCCAAAACCTTGATTTCCTCCCGGTCCATAACCTTGACTGCCTCCTGGTCCAAAGCCTTGATTTCCTGGGCCAAAACCTTGATTACCTGGGCCATAGCCTTGGCTGCCACTTCCTAGGCTGTTATGGCCTCCGCCAGAACCATATCCGGGATAACCTGTGGAAAATACATAAATTAGACTAGACATAATAGCGCACACCGACACTACTGCATGATCATATTAATGTAGTCGAGTTAATAACTTATAGTTACCGTAACATGTTGCAGACAGCAGCAAAACAACAACAACAATCTGAAATGAATATGAAAAGATTAAGAACATGAGGCTAAATTACTTCATTTAAGGTGCCTCGGTGGTCTAGTGGTATGTGCGCTCGCCTGCCAAGACTGAGGTCCCGGGTTCAATTCCCGGGTCGAGCGAAAACATGTTTCTTACTTTTCAAACATGGCTCGAGTTTGAGATCACCAACCCGCATTTGGCAAGCGTGGTGATTATGCCTAATCCTCCTCACTGTACTTGATAACTTCAGTGTGATGAGAGGCCTTTGCCCAGCAGTGGGATATTACAGGCTAATACTTTTTTTTTAAACTTTTTTCATAAGGTGCCAAAAAACTTTTGAACTAAACGGATTGGAACGGTTTGACGAAAAATAAGCCTTTTGCCTATAATGTCCGCAACGAGGCATTACTCATTGACCCTAGAGGATCCTCGATAGTGTTAGTGGGTAATTGGCACCAAATTAGTAGCAATAAGGTTGAAACTTTTTTCAATTTAAGCGTTTTTAGTCGTTCGTCGTTTTTACACGCCGCAGTAATGCAATTTTCTTTGGTTTTTCATAGAAAATGCCGGACGCCTGGAAACGCTTAATTTAAAGGGCCTTAAAGAGAAATAATAAATAACTGAGCTACTCACTTTGCAAACCATATTGATGATTATTTCACACAAACTCTAAGAGAAACAGCTTTGTTATGATGCTAAGTAATGAAAAGGTCTGTATTTATTCACATCCACTGGCCCGTTATCAATGTATTGATGTGACCCCAAGCAGATTGTCATTATCTAGAAATAATGTTTATGTTGTTAAATTAATTAGTTTATAAATACTTAGAAATGTGAGTAATTTAGCACAATATCAGAGTCATTTCAAAATAGTCAGATAAATTGTGAGGAAACTTACCTACTTCTTAAGAAGATTTGGTCCAAGGTGTTTCTCAGAAATCTGGTTGACGTAATTAACGTATTATCAGAATTCGAAATACTCCTAGCAATCATCAACAAAAATCTTCTCAGAAAACTTTATTTTCAATCAAAGTTTTGATACTTGCCTACTTCACACGGAATTCTCCTAGAGCCTAGTTGCCCCCTGAAACCTTTAAAAAGTAAGTTGGAATAGGTTAGCGTCGGTACTTTTGTGTCGGAGTTTTAACCCCGACACAAACACTCCATGGTCCTACGATTGAACAACCGGGACTGTATTTAAAACAATGTTTCAAAAAGTGCCCTTCTAGGCTCGGTGGCGCTCAGATAGTAATGCTACCCTGCGATGAGCTAACATCGCTCAGACAAAATACGCCACGAGTGCTACAATCCACTGCAGTATACCCACCGACATACAGTATATCGAGGGGTCTGTGCATTCGATACAGCTGTGGACTACCAACTAGCAAATACCAACTACTAAGTACCAATAGTACCAATAGGTACTTAAAGTTCTTAGCAACTAATGCATCATGTCTTCCGAAGCCACTTGATTCATTCAATCCATTTTGAAAGCCAATATCGAAAGTCCTGATATATTACTTAACAACGTTTTAACAGCTAATATTAATTATTACCAGTCAGTATAGTGGTAATGAATAAAACGTGACCTCCATTTCAATTTTCATCTATGTATGTCTATTGGTGGACGTCGAACATACCTTGCTTATTAAATTTATTATGATTTACGAGAGGTACAGAGCACCCTGCCAGTTCTAGTAGTTTCTATTCTATCCTACTAATATTATAAGAAAAGGAACTTTTTACTCAGTGATTTCATCCTATCACTACATAGTATAAAATAAAGTCGTCTCTTTTTCGTGTCTGTCTGTTTGTCTGTCTGTATGCTTAAATCTTTAAAATTACGCAACGGATTTTGATGCGGTTTTTTGTAATAGGTAGAGTGATTCAAGAGGAAGGTTTTTATGTAAAAAAAAATCCCGAAATTCCCACGGGAACGGGCACAACGCGGGTAAAACCGCGGGGCGCTGCTAGTTTATTTATAAGGAGAGAAAAATAACCAAGACGTTTCGCCTGAAGTTACTTACAAGCTAGCTACAACAAACTTCTTTACCTAGGTTTACTAATATGTTTGTGAGAAACGGACTAGGTACATTATTGTACAATGTACATATTTTAAAGTAATCATATGTTAAGGTTTAAATATTTGTTCTAAGGATGAAGAATTTTAAGTTCAAAGTTTTCCGCAGTTCCTCAATACCTACTGTGCTACCTCAATACTACAATCAATATTTACTGTATTATCAGTATTGTGTGCCCGCATATACTCGTAGTATGCAGTTCCTATAGACAATGGTACACACATTAGCTTTTTCACATTAGCTCTGCTATTGCTACACTGCTATCAAATAGAAATGTCACGTGAGATTTTTGTGAGATGTGTCTGTGACTTAGATTTTCCCATATACTTTGATAGTGAGTAACGAACTGCGAAACGAGACGTTTTTTTTGTAGGGGCAGAATACCTTTAGATACTGCACAGAAGAGCAATGTACTTAATGCGTTGCACTTCTCTATTTTGTGAGATACTACGTAATTACACCTATTATCATAGGTTCAAACCATTTCATACATTCCTTCCGCATCTTTTGACAGCGTCAACTTATAACATCTTATCACATTTTTGTTGGCCACTTATGTGACATGAGAAAAACATGCAGTTTGAGTTTTAGGAAAACCACAACTGAACTGAGTAGTTAAATACCAAGGACAGACACTTCGTATCATTTGATACCATAATATATGATAACTAGCTGCGCCCCGCGGTTTCACCCGCGTTGTACCCGTTCCCGTGGGAATTTCGGGATAAAAAATAGATGTTGGCCGATTCTCAGACCTACTCAATATGCTCACAAAATTTCATGAGAATCGGTCGAGCCGTTTCGGAGGAGTACGCGAACGAACACTGTGACACGAGAATTTTATATATAAGATAAACCTGCAGAGCTAAGATACGAGCCAAGAATTCTGTCTTCATTTTTCTGTTCTCTAACGACAAACCTCTCTTTCTATTTCTATATAAAGAGAAAAGACAAAAGATAGAAGAGTTTTTGACATGCATGTTAGAACTACAGGAGCAAGTACCACTTGATGACGCCAAGCAAGCAAAGCTTTTTAGCGCCGCCAGTGGAGTCACAGGCAGGAGTCATGAGGAGCCGTACTGTCATACTTACTACTACTATCTCAGTTACTCAATCATAACAGTGTTTGGAATGTCCTTTCCTTAGTGATTTTTAACTACGAGAATTAAATTAGTTTGAGTGCGGCAGATACTACAACGAGGGCGTTTGAGCAGGTACTTGGAAGCAATATCATCATGGGACGCTATTAAGATTTCGTACTGCGCTTTTCTTTATAAATTGTTCCTTTAAAATAAAATTATGTAGGCCAATTAAGCAACAGGTACGTAATATGAATAAAACATCAAATGTACTTAAGAAGTAAAGTAGGCCAATTCTGGTATGATATATGAATAAAACATAATAAATGTACTTACTTAATCATTATTATATTTATTTATTGTATCATGATTGTATCTGTGTCACCTTTGTTTTGTACTTAATCATTATATTTATTGATTGTATGTCACCTTTGTTTACAACTCGGTAGCGTGAAGAGTATAGAATTCAAATACTTATTTATTGGTTTCAATACAAATACATAAATCTCTATTAATTAACATTTGTGTTCACTGAAGTCATGTTTAATTGATTTTTAATTAACTATTTGTATCTAGTATCCGTTGCGAGCGTATCCTCCTTGTCCGCCAAAACCACCTTGCTGTCCGCCCTGGTGTCCACCAAATCCGCCTTGTCCACCTCCGAAGCCACTGTCACCCTGGTGACCACCCTGGCCGCCGCCGAATCCTCCTTGTCCTCCAAAACCACCTTGCTGTCCGCCCTGGTGTCCACCAAATCCGCCTTGTCCACCTCCGAAGCCACTGTCACCCTGGTGACCACCCTGGCCGCCGCCGAATCCGCCTTGGCCTCCGAATCCACCTTGGGAACCACCCTGTCCACCGAATCCTCCGTGGCCACTTTCTCCACCGGAACCACCTTGAGAACCACCCTGACCACCGAAACCACCTTGGCCACCTTGCTGTCTACCACCACCGTACGGGGTTGCTGTAAAAATTTTTTTTTCAAATAAAGTATTTGGATTATAGAAATATGCTTTGGTCCGGTACTTAGTAAAAACTAATATCAGTGTAAATATAAGTCCGGTACCGGCATAGAGGATGTTAATAAACAAAACAGGACTTTAAAATAGCACAATTTATATGATTAATTATATAATAAAAGAGCTTTAATTGAAACTTTTATTTATAATTGAAATACGTTTTAAGTAATTATGATTAGCTAATTTTCTACTTAGTACAGCAATGTTTTTGATTCTCACTTACCGTGGCAAGCTACCACCGCCAACATCAGCAAGCAGGCAACCTGAAACCACAATGAAAAGTTAGTGTTGTAAGTAAGTAGGAAAGGTTTTCGGAGTTCTTAACCCTTTTAACTTACATCTAGACACGCGGCAGCGTGTCAAGCCAAGTTCAAGCAAAGGAACGGCTAGCCAGCGCCGAGTGTAATATTACACGAACCATTTGGTGCCACTTTTGACCCTTCTATAAGTCAAAACCAATTTAACGTAAACACATGAAACTTCGTGTGTTTAATTATATCCATTAGGACATCTAGAAGCCTAAATTTCATGAAGCTAGCTCAAACGGTTATAAAGACATGAACGTCAGAAAGTCGTAAATTTTAGTATTGACTGACTGACTGACATATAGTACCTAAACCTAACCTACTTCCAGATGACCTAGAAGGATGAAATTTGGAATCTAGCTTGGTAAATGTGTGTTTAAGCGTAAGAAAAAATCTAAAAATAAAAAAAAGTTTAAAAATAGCCCCTATTTTTTTACTTTTTTTTATTTTTAGATTCTATTTATATTTTAAGATTTTTAGAATCTAACCCACTTTAAGATCTCACATTTTTAAATAACAGCAATTGTCGTAGGTATCCAATAGAAAGAAGAAATAGAGTTTAATAATTGTTCATAATGTTATTTTGTTCCTTTAAATACATATTGAGATTTTGCCTAGAACTTGGCACTCATTTAGATCTCCATTCTTTTTGCGGCGAAGCCCATAGCCAAGCATAATTTTTGTATTGAAATGGCTCTCCTTTTTTACATTTATGTTTTTGGTGGGATAGTATATTCTTCAGGTAGGTACCTAATTTATTTATATTTTATTTATTTATATTAGTGTCTAAAGAAGATACTATGTAGGTTTAAAAAGCTATGTATGTACTCGTAACTTAGTAGAATTTATAAATTCATACGTGGATGGGTAAAGCGCGGGTGAAACCGCGGGACACTGCTATCTATACAAATATAATACAGCTGAAGAATTTGTTATTTTTGTTTGATTGAACGCGCTTAAGAAAGTACCAGTACTAGGTATTTGAATAATTATTTTTGTAATGGATAGCATTTCACTTGAATGTTGTCCCGAAATTCACTGAACGTGGGTTAAACCGCGGGGCGCAGCTAGATTTCTAATAATAATTGTTTCTTTATATGCATATAATATCCTATTTATATTTATAATTAATTGTAATAATAACCTTGAACGCCATTTTAACTGTCAAGCACTTTGATTGAAACTGAACCGAATTTCGAGATTCACTAGGTAAATATGTTTCCGAACAGCCAGAAGGCGCCTTATATAGCACATATTGTTATTATCTGTGTATAGTTATCACGAATTTTGGTATAGATAACCTTTAAGCCTTTACCGCACTACAAGATTATAGCGTGTACTAGCTGAACCCGTCGCTTTACATGCATAAATTCACTTCTTTTAATGCTAAGTAACTCGGTTTCGTTTCAATTTTTTTATTCAGGAGCTTCTCCAAGGTGATCAAATGTTGAAAAAAATCCCCCTAGCTTAAGAGTCGGTTAAAATTTACGATAGTTTTTATTCAAATATATTTAAATAGCGACCCGCCCTCGCTTCGCTTCGGGTAATCAAGATTTCATGTAGGAAAATCGGGATATAACATTGCGTGTCTCCCGCAGGAATATACACAATCAAAATTTCAAGTGGGAAATTGGGGATAAAATATTACAGGTCTCGCGCGAGTATATATGTATACACAATCAAGATTTCATGTGAGGAAGAATTCGGGATAATACCTACATAGCACGTCTTCGTCGTTCGTAGTTCGTAGGTAGGTACGAGTATATCCCCGCGCGCTTTGACCGCACGAGCCATAAGAGACCCGCCATCGAGCATTATTTTTTGTAAGCAGCGCCCCGCGGTTTTACCCGCGTTGTGCCCGTTCCCGTGGGAATTTCGGGAATTTTTTTACATAAAATCCTTCCTCTTGAATCACTCTACCTATTACAAAAAACCGCATCAAAATCCGTTGCGTAATTTTAAAGATTTAAGCATACAGACAAACAGACAAACAGACACGAAACAGAGACGACTTTATTTTATACTATGTAGTGATATTTCTCATCATAACTCTGAAACTAACTGTCCGATTTTAATAATTTAAAGAGGTATACAAAGAAACATAATTAACCTTGATTGTAGAGCCATTTATTTTGATGTAGATTCATATCATCATATGAATATCATCAACTTAAAATTACACTCCTTTTTTAACTAATTAATTTTAACTAAAAACGGTTATTGTGGCTTAACTATAATAGTTAGATATATGCCCTCGCGAACTTATTTGTTCGCAATAATATGTACTTTGATTGTGTAGAACATTGTTTTTGTGTATCATCAATAGATTTAGTAGCGCACGCCAATAACCAATTTCTTTAGGCATATTTTTCATACCTTAGTTTACATATACCCGCGTTGTGCCTGTTCCCGTGGGAATTTCGGGATTTTTTTAACATAAAAACCTTCCTCTTGAATCATTCTACCTATTACAAAAAACCGCATCAAAATCCGTTGCGTAATTTTAAAGATTTAAGCATACAGACAGACAGACACGAAACAGAAACGACTTACTGTACCTACTAGGTATATTGTACGTAACTTTAATTCAGTACTTGGTTTCATAGAACTGATATTTGTAACTTCCTTTAAAAAGAGGGAAGTTCTGATTTTGTCTAGTCTAACTAATAGGTACAAAAATATTGTGAGTTAACTAGGTTCTTTATGTACAATGTCTCGGTGCGATAATGTTAATGTGTTATTGTAATGTAAAGAAAAACACGTCCAATTCACGTGATAAGACTATTGACCTTAGAAAATACAAATCACAGTTCTTACTGCTTTTTTTGTTGTTAGTCTACTGAGCGCCTCTATCACTCAATCTAATATTTAAATACTTTTCTTAGTACTACTACCTAATCATAAAATTCAAAAATAATAATTAAAAAGGAAGTATTTAAAGAAAACAATAATTGAAATAACAAATCGTTTATTCGTTCAAGTGTTGGGTGAAATTTTTTTAAGACACGCATTTGCGAGATCCGTTTTAAAATCAATTTACATCCGGTCCATTAAATCAATCTGCCGCTAACCATTTCTATAATACGGGGATGAAATGGATGTAGGTAGAAGTCTGTTCAACTATTAATACGTGAAACTTTAGGGGTGGGTTGGATAGTCTTGTCGTGTGCTCCACTTAGTGGTGTCCGAGCTTGCCGAGTCCGCCCCAGCCGCCCAGGCCGTAGCCGAAGCCGACGGGCGCCGCCACGGCCGCGGGCGCCGCGATCACCGCGCCGCCGCCGTGTCCGTACACTCCATTTCCGTAGACGCCGCTGCCGCCCAGCAGCAGAGCACCGTCCTGCGCGTTCCTGGCGACGGCGTCGGCGACAGCCTGCGCCTGCGCGGCGCTGGACGCCACGGCGGCCGCCTGAGCACGCGCCGCGTTGGCGATGCGCGCCGCCTCCACCGCGCGGGTGTTCGCGATGGCGATAGCCTGCACGCGGGCTGCGTTGGCGAAGCGTTCGTTCTCGGCGGCGCGGGCAACTTCAGCGGCGCTGGCGATGCCGGCGCGTCTGGCGGCCTCGTTGGCGCGAGCGTTCTCCCAGGCGGCGGCCTGCGCTCTTTGTACGTTAGCGACGCGAGCGGCGTCAAGGGCTTGAGCATTGTTGATGGCGTTGGCCTGACCGACACGAGCCGCGGCCTCGGCGGCGCGGGCGCCCTGGATGGCGGCGGCGGCGGAGTTGGCGATCTGAGTAGCTTGCACGGCCTGAGCGTTCTGGATCGCGCTGAGGTGGGCGGCGCCGGCGGCAGCGGCGTTGTTGAGGGCGATGCCGCTACCGATGGCGGGTGCGGCGACTACCGCCGCAGCGGGCGCGGCAACCACAGCGGCGGGGCCGGCGGCGTAGCCGTAGCCGGCGCCCAACCCGCCCAGTCCGAGCCCGCTCAGACCGATGCCGCCCAGGTGCCCGCCGCTGATGCCGTACCCGATGCCCGACGCCTCAGCGCGGGAGTCCTTAGGAGCTGTGGTAATAACATTGGATCAGACGTGTTAATACTGATTAATAAATATCTGAGTGGGAGTAGGTTTTTATTTATTTTTCTTTCAGATACGAGCTAGGTTTCCTATGTGCTGTATTTGGTTTCCTTCTGCCTGATTTTGGTAAATGTAAACGAATGAACTGTACTTGTTTGTATTCAGATGATTAATTTAAACTTACCATCTCCCAAAACTTCGTACGCTACGGCGATGATAAAGAAAATCTGTAACAAGATCATTTAGTTTACTATAAATTTGATCTAGAGATGTGCTAAAGTTTATATTCCAGGAGGCTCCTTGTCTTACCGTGAGACGAGACATCGTTGTGTTTGTTTGTTGTTTGTTAACACCACCTATTCGGACCGAAGTCAAGAATGTAATTATGCCATGAACAAAATTGCGTGCACTTTTATACTGCACCAAAAATTAATAGTCGATGAATTACCAATGCTAATAGACGGCCTATCGAAGCCGCCCCATTTGAATATGATTAAGTGGGTGAGTAAAAAATCGCTGTAGGTACATGTGTCGGCGCAACGACGCCGGGCGGCGAACCGTGGCGGCTGCCTCGCGCATCCCTTCGCGCTGGAGAACAACGTTGCACATCCACCGGTGTACGTAGCCCTTCACCATACTCACAACATACCTACCATATTCACATGTACAGGTAGCTATTTGCGATAACTAGTTGAGTTAACGTTACACTAAATTAGTTTGTCTTTATGTAACTGTCTCGTCTCTCCATACACTGCTGCACCCATTTTTGTTTACGTAAACGCTGTCAAACGGCTGAGTGCGACCGCAGCCGGGCGCGGCCACATGTCAAACAGTAAATCGTAACGTATTGTAATAAAACATACAAAAAAAGTGTAGGTAAACGCATCGCGTGTCATTTGTATTCGGTTCGCAATCGATTCGCGAATTGACTAATCATTGATAAATAATTGGTTAAGAACACATTTATGGTAATAAATAATAAGGGGATGCTTTAAATTATAATGGATTCTTTAGGTAGGTACAGTGCCACCAACTTAACTGTTCAGGTGGGCAAAATGGGAACTACAGCCGCGTCATATTGAATCTCTCTCTCTTAGTTAGGCTTTATATCAGTGGTGGGGAAACTTTTTTAATGGGGGGCCACAAAGTTCAAAAAAAATCTAGAGGAGGGCCAGAATTATAGAAAAAATGCATTTTGTGTGAAAGCTTTTAATCATAATAATAATAAAAACAGTAGTATTTAAACATAAATAGTAATTAAATTTAACTTTTATTCGAAGGCCCTGCCATGGTAACGACCCCGCCGCCAGCGCCTCTCATTTCACCACGCTTTGCATACGCAACACATGAACTACGCGGGTAGTTTAGCTTCACCTATAGATTATGCATCTATTAATCTACTAAGTAAAATCTACTTTATACTTCTTGACCGTCAAAACGTAACTATAGCGGGCCATATACTCCATATCGTGTGTTGTCCATGTCGATGGACCTTTGGCGGGCCGGATTAAATACCTTCGCGGGCCGGAGTTGGCCCGCGGGCCGGAGTTGGCCCGCGGGCCGTACTTTGCCCATCACTGCTTTATATGATTGATATTGTAGTTTCTTAAATTTTAATGATATCTATAGACTGACTTGCAAGACATGTTTTAATTACCTTTGTTTCTTGGTGAATTTCTTATATTATGTCAAAACCAAATTCTCCACTAGCGACGCTGTCAACTGAACAGATAAGATGGTGGGACTGTACTGAAATAGTATCCATACTTGTTATTTTAATATTTACTTATTCACTTGACATTGAGAGGGTGTAACATGCTATCAACATTGGCACAGCTTATACAGTAACAAAAGGTAGAAAACAATCAGCACAACTGAACTGTGAATATTCACGCTTTTTCTTTAGAATTCTCCGACTCGCAGCTTACTATAATTAATAAATAATAACCTTAACTAATGTCAAAATTGTAAATGACGCTTTTTAGGTAAATAATAAGCGTATCCAACCAAAAAACTAGTCTACCAAGGAAGGTTAATAATGATGAAAATACCTGTACTGTACCTGCTAGGGATATTTTATATCTATCTTCAAATACTCGTATATTTATTTAAAATACAGTAGTAATCTTCACAAATTCCCTATAAAGCTAAAATATCATATTTTGTAAAAGCTATTTGAACTTTTAAGATAAAGGAATATCTATATAGCAGAAGTTGATCGCTTAAATAAAACTTAAGCTTAAACAGTAATAAATACTTAAGTATTTAGTATTTAAGGTATTTACTAATTACTTGATACCTACTACATACTTTGATATAGATACATCGATCGATAGATTCATTAGCAATTATATCAACATATCACAGTGACTGAAATGCATCACTAATCAATCAATTTTACACGATTCAGGAATATACATGTTGTGTGTCAGTGTGTGTATGCGCCAGCGATTCGACTTGGATCAAGTTTGATTTATTACGGTAGGTTTTGACATTTCATTCATTCTTAGATTTACATATTAGTATATATTATATTCATGGACTTATTATTATTATTATAGTGTTTCTCCTCGGAGTCACGGGACAAGCCCGGTCTTTTTGAGAGGCATGCGAGGGGATACAGATCCAACTCGTAGAGGCCCTTTGGAGATGTTTAATGTAATGGAACAACTGCAGGGACACACTTCCGACCACATCAGTACAACATGTCCGGGAATGTGTACCTGCAGAAGTAGGGACTATTGTCAGTAGAAATGAAAGAAAAAGACTGGGCTATGGAAATGAAGGTTGGATGGACTGGAGATGGGATATTACAAAGAGATCGGCACCTGCCATAACAAGTTGTAAACAAGTTATCGGCGGCAGGCCGTGGCTCGCCGCCCGCTGGATGGGCCCCCCGAAACAGCCGACGTAGAGACGGCAAGGGGGCAACATCGGCGCGGGCGACTCGGGGGTGTAGAGAGGTGTGCTGCGCTTTCTCTTACGTTACTCGCGGCGTTATGCCCTTTAACACTTCCACCCCCGGATCACACAGCCGACATCGACTGTGCCTCTAACGACCCCCCTCTGGCCGGCCGGTGAAGGCAAGCCAGAGCCGAGAGTCCTGCGGGCCCCCTTGGGGTCCACTCCGACCGGGGAAGGCTCGCCGGAGACGGAGGCCCTGACCGACTCTCTGGGGCACTCGGGAATCGCCCGTGGTGTCGCTACTCACCAACAGCTCGCCACAAGCTGCCCTGCGGGCTTATTATTATTATTATTATATTAGTATAAAAATTCCCGAAATTCCAACGGGACAGGCACAACTCGGGTAAAACCGCGGGGCGCCGCTAGTAAGCTATAAAGAACAAAATTTTCTTCAAGAAAACGTCCCTACGGGAGATTTTCTTACATGCACTTATAAAATAGATGGCGCTAAAACTTGAACGTAACTGCAGAGAATTAAATTAATTGGAAAGTTCCTCATTGTATTTTTTAAAACAAATATTATTTCATTATAATATTTGTCCCACCTAACGAAAAAGTGTGGTCATCCTATTAGAAAGTGACAAACAGCATCGGCTCTCAACATCTCGCTCGGCTCGTTTTTCGTCTGCTAGAGCTCAGTCCAGATTATAATAATAAGTCCATGGTTATATTATATAGGTACCAAGTGAGAGCAATATAAATAATAACCTCCCTGCGGTTCACTTTTTTATCTGGAGTTCAACTCGAACTGGTACTGGTCTGGTAGTGCTGGTACCTTTAATCTAAATATATATATATAATGTTAAAATGTACTCGATAGGTGTTTCTGTTTATATAGATTTATTTTTAAAAAGACACTCTTGTTATTACAGGTAACGGGTAGGGCGCAAATCTCTCCTTCTCTTGAACTATGACTCTGAAAAAAGAATTAGCAATCATTGAATAATAAAGTTTTTAAATAAAAGTTTGAGTAGTTAGGTAATTAAAAGGACACGCTAAATGTAGGGAAAACTTTTAATTTTAATTAATATTGTAGGCTGGCGGCTTCTCTCAATTTATCAATACAGAATGTAGTAGTTAGCTTCATTCGGTGAAAGACTGTTCAAATAATTAAAGAATCGACAAACTAATCTGAAGATGACGTTTGGTGACCGAATACCGAATCATTAAAACTCATTAGATTTAGCAGAATTTACTAAGTACCACTTTTCATTACTGACTACTTATCTCCTTTGTTCTCTTCATCATTTCATATTTATCATCATCATTTTATATTTATCATCATCATTTATTTTATTTCAAGGGAACTTACTCGACAACAACCGGTTTCGGCGTGGTCGTGGTAGTGGTGGTGGTGTTAGCGACGAACACGACCACGTGCTGCGGTCCCTTCAGCCCGCTGATGAAGGCTCCAATTGCTCTGGTCTTTGAGACCACGGCGTCAGTCATTGAGCTCAACAGACCGGAGATACAGCCGAAGATTGAAGGGGAGGGTACTACGACTGGGACCTGGAAGGAGAATGGAAGGTGTAAGAATAGGTAAGAACTTCAGGGCGTCAGTGGTTCTGTTCGCGGTTTGTGTTCTGCAACTGATATGCGACACGTCAGTAACGGCCAGACACGTCAAATTTAAATTGCTAAATTTTTATGTAGTACCTGGAATTATTCACATTATACCTTAAGTCTAGGTCATCCCTATATTAACCCTGAGTCCTTTCCATTTTAACTGATCATACATATAACCTTAAATTTTCTCGGTTGTACTTACCATGCGTTACTAAAATGTGAACTAAATACGTACCGGTCCAATATGGATGGGATCTGGATGAATGACGACATTGTGAATTGGAATGGTCTCCACCAAGGGCTCGAACCCGGGGTCAGGGATGATGACCGTCTCGCTGCCTTTTGATAGAAGACCTGAAAAAATTATCAATGGCTTTAGTATATCAACAAAGGACGAGGGATTTTTGCTTGAAGCTGCCAAAACAATGTACTTAGAGTACTAAGCTTTTCAAAATAAATGAATATGAATATGAATATATAATTTGGTCACATTGATATGTCACCTACAATTTGTATAGCTCTGGTGGGAAAGTAGACTAAAGCTGAATCTACTTGAAGTAACAAGCGGCCACATTGACGTGATCGACATGGTTTTTAGACAGTGGAAGTTGCCCCGAAGATTTGTGTTTAAAAATAGGAATCAGAAATATCCTGGTAGTGATTTAATGTAATTAGGTAGCAATAATGATAATAATAATATTAACACAGAAACTCACAATTAAAATGATGTAACGTAATCGTAGTAATTACCGACAAATATTGGAATTTTAAAACCGGTACTCAAATCAAGCCGTTTTGTGGATAATTAATAAATCAATTTGAATATTCGACCGCGTGGCAACAGATTTGCAACAATGCTTATAATTATTATGCTAATCGAATATGTACCAATTAGATTATACATTACATTTACAATTGCAATTTGAAATTGATGAATATGTAGGTAGTCCTATTTGTTTCGTAGCCTGTAGGTTAGTAATAAAATTAATGAAGATGGTACTTAATGCTATCTGCTAGGTCCTGGGCACGGAAGACCGAAGTACTTAATACGCAAGGTCCTAGTCCTAGGTCAATGGCGTTTGTTCAGATTAGGCGAGGCTATAAGCCGCGAAAGGGTAAGCGTCATGTCAAGTCTTTTTTAGAATTCGCCACTCACTCTTCTTTAATTAGGGCCACCAATTGCCAGTATCTGTGGCGGAAATGATGGGAGGATGGGAGGAAAACCTCCCATCATTTCCGCCACAGATACTGACACGACCCACTGGTCGATACGAGCTAACAGTAAACTTACTCAATCTATACGAACGCCTACATAGACAAAAAAATGTTGTTTACCTTTTATACCAGCTCCTAAAATGGCCTTTTTGAGTCCAACAGCCCCCGCCAAGCTCGCTCCGCTAGCTGATTGGAGCAGGCACAAGCACGCAGCCTGGAGCAAGGATGGGAAAATCACCGTTATTTTACATACATGTAACATGATCGATACAGTAAAGTAACAAGATCTATTTCAGGAGTAAGCTAATAACACAAACGTACCGAAACCAAAACCACTTTGATGTTCATTATGGCAATTGAAATTATACTAAACTATTATGTTGATGACAAACCTTGTTATATAGAGCTCATAGAATGTCACTCAAATGATCCTACCTTAATACTTGTTCCTAATTAATAAAGTAGAATTCAAGTATGGCATTTTAATGTTTATTCTTGCTTCATCGAATTTTTTAGGTTTAATCTAATCATCACTTTTAACTATCTGGTCAATGTGTGGTACCTAATAGTATTTAGGGATATCGCAGTAATAAAGCAGTGTTGTATAGTAGGTACAGGCGTCATCCATTCAGGTAGCAGTTATGTGGTCTATATCAATTTACTAATAATATTATATGTAACATATTTTATCTATACTAATAATATAAAAAGGAAAACTTACTCCCTGGCGAAAAAAAATTATGAGCGCAATCCTACTAAATCTGTGAAAATAACTAATTATCTAATTAAGAACAGCACACTATAGAAATACTAGGGTAGCCAGGAATTTAGGAAACTGACCAATTTCAACTTAACATGACCTAGGTAGGCCTTGAGGTACTTATCATAAACAGTTTCATCTACAAAATGTTCTTTCCGACTATTGTATAAAAGTAGGTTAGTTAGTTCATATATTGACAAGTTCACCGGTCACCTATATCGGAATAGTAAACTGTGTCAGTAGTCGCGCGCCTCTCTGAGCTATGCTAATTGACCCGTGACACACACTCTCGTAGCTTAGGACAAAAACCAATAGAATCGCTTATTCTGTAATATTGTTAAAAATATTAAAATATTTACTTCTATGCTTAATAAAATCTAGAGTGGCTTATATCATAAAACGAAAGAGCTTTATATGTTTGAAAGCTCTAATCGCTATAACTAACAGCCGGATTGAATAAATATGTTTGTAAACTATCCACATTCAGGGGAAAGATTAGGCTATTTTTATTAGCAGCTCGGCCCCTATTCTTCTTCATCGAGTGGATGGTCAACCTGACCAATCCTGGTGTCAGAGTTATTGAGCCGCCAAAGGCCTCTGACATGGCTCATGTAACGACTACTATCCGTAGAAAGTAACCGGGACCGACGGCTTAACGTGCCCTCCAAACCACGGAATCATCTTACTTGGATTGGATGGGTGATCGATGATGGCGTTTTCTTTCTAAGCGCTACCGTGCTTTGGAGGGCACGTAAAACAGTCCTAGTTGTTTCAATATTGAAACCAAGTCAGAGGCAGAGACGGTACGAGTAGGTTAGCGGACAACCCTGGTGTCGGAGTTCTAAGAAGAACTCCGACACCAGGGTTGTCCACTAACCTACTCCATTACTTACTTGCTTACTTATCCCGAAATCCAGAAAGGGGCGCAACATACCAATTTCAAACCGCTAGGTGCTACTTAGAACATAGGTATACTATCGTTACATTGAAGTTTAAGTGTGTTGTATACACATATAAATAAACATATAAAAATTATTTGTCCTTGATCTTTTTTTTCTTATAGTTATTTTAAATAAGTAAACAATTCTCGAAATATAAAATGGTCAAAGGTGAGACTGTGTCTCGATAATAAACGGAAAAATAAACATTAACAGTTATCTTTTCTTGGTATTGTTTTGTACACAAACTGGGGCTCAAAATTAAAATAAGTCCCGAAGTGAATGATTCCGTGAATGTTGTGTTTATTGAAATGTTATCATTTGTGAACTAAAGTATAACTTTATTTATCTTATTATTTCTTCATTGATATTAGACCTTACGGAATTATTTTATCATCGAGGACAATTTGCATAATGCCCTTCACCTCTTATATTTTTGAGAGAAAGACTACTCCATTATGATCTTGTTCCGCAGTGCAAACAAACACACTTCACTTTTTAAATGTATAAAAAGAAAAGTCAAGTTCAAGGTATTTTCATTTCTAGTTTTGAAATGTGAGTGTAAATAATTTATCTAAGTATCTGAAACAAGTGTTGAAAACCTTTGAAGTTAAATACAATGGATTCTGTCAGATCTCTTTTATTAAAGGTGAGTCACCCTCTACAGTTAACTAAGTATACTAAATAAGTAATATAAGAACCCTCTTTCCTTACATAAAATATTTATGTAAAGAAACGAATACTATATTGTAAGGCCCTTTACTCTCTCACAAAGCGAGATTATCAGATCGGATCAGAACCCTCTTTATAAAGTTACCATAATATATATAATACTAGGTCAAAGGTTGTCTGTACACATAAAGCGCTTTTCAAATACAATATTTGGGTGTCAAACATACAGATAAATAAACTATAAAACTCTACTATTGAATTAATCTCCAATTCCTTTATTTTTCTCTCTGAGGCAGAACTTGAGTAAGGTAAGTAAATAAGAAAGCTTCAGATTTTTTGTTTGTGTATTATTATTATATTATTGTATTTTTTCCTTCTACAGATAATATTAATAGCCATCATAATCAGCGTCACATCGACCTACCAACAAGGTTACAAAGGGAAGCAGTACAACTACTCAACGCTGACTTCGAACAACGCCTACGCAAGGAGCTGGGCAAAGTCTCTGAACTACAACAACAATGTTCCGCCATATTTGATTTTTAACAAAAAAGTAGGCGCTTATTTCCCATTCTTTAAGTACCCCAGTGAAAATGTTAAACGAAGTTATAATAGACGCAAGATGAGACAATATAGTGCTAATAAAGTTTAGAGTGGCTTTTAAATTTAAGTACCTACTATATTTTATTTATGCATGGACACGGGGCAGCCTTTGTTTGGTTTGGTTGGATGTAACTTTTACGGTTTTGACCCTGAGGATTTATCTCTGCAAGGTTCATGCTAAAAGTTGATTACTCCTTGGTGGTAGGTATTCTTACATAACTACTTTATTATTATGTTACATAACTTTGTCTTCGTTAAACACAGGAAATTGCTATTTAATTGTTGAGGTAACCGTTACACTTTATAATCTTTTGCAAGTTTATATCTCCTTGTAAGTAGTTTTAAATTTTTGAAAATAAATATCAATTGACTACGGCTGTATGTACTTACATCCTAGATACAGATGAATATCTTGGTCTTTGATATAATTATTTGCAAAACCGTTTTTGATCGTTCGTTATTTTACCTGACAAAGAACCGTTGTAATATCGGAGTCCGGCTTATTGGAGCCTTCATTTTGTAAGCCCACGTTGTGTAACATATAAAAATCTACTTTCTAAGTGAATGTAACAAGGATAATTACTTTAAAATTGTTGTAAATATAGTAATGTAATAAATGTACATACTTAATTAAATATATTTAAATCTTTTCACTTTTGTTTCAATAAGGTATCAGGGGATTACACCAATTCACGTGTGTTCTTAATAGTTCCTCTCTATACTCAAATAATAATCTACTACTAGCTGTGTCCCGCGGTTACACTTGCAGCGCCCCCGTTCCCTTGGGATTTTTTTTGTAAAATTAACAAGGAATTTATAAAAAAGGAATTAGCGAAATCGGGTCAGCCGCTCTCGAGATTTGCGCTTTAACAACACTTTATTTTTATATTATAAATATTAAACGCAAGTCCATACCAATCCAACCTTAGGTACCTTATTGTAGTACGTAGGTAGTTCAACTAATACATCATTATTCAATAAGACTTGAACAATTAATTATTATGACCCATTATCATCATTTATTAAATAAATAAAATACTGTGTATATCACATAAAAATGTTGAAATGCGTAATAATATCAATATTAAGTACACGTGACATATATTGTTTATTTACGCATACCGAGACATGGAAGATCCCATTGCTGGGCAAAGGGTTTTGTCCCACTATTAAAACTAGCCCGGTAACGCGAGGCATTGAGCCTACCCCATGAAGTGATCACCGTAATAATACTTTAAGCATTGTGCGGCGAAAAAACCTGGCCTGACACTGGTTTATCTGCCCAAATATTTTATTATTCATAGGATTTTATTGCAACTGGTCGTAGGTATGTCTCTAATTGGTTGACATCACGTGGGTCTAACCAGTATAACATCACGTGTCATTTTGTTATCCTACTTAATATTATAAATGCGAAAGTTTGTATGTATGGATGTATGGATGTATGGATGTATGGATGTTTGTTACTCTTTCACGCAAAAACTACTGAACGGATTTGGATGAAACTCTACAGTAATGTAGGTTATACATCAGAATAACACATGGGATATATTTTATCCCGAAATTCCCGCGGGAACGGGAACAAAGCGGGTAACACCGCGGGGCGCAGCTAGTCGTCTATATATGTATGTACCTCTACCTACGTAGGCAACTGTAGTAAAACTTAAAGTTCCGTGCAGTAATTTGAAGAAGTCTAACTCTACGAGATAATGAAAGGAACTAAACTACGAACGCAACGAAATGAATTATAATTTTTCAGCACTTTCGTCAGCATTAATTTTGATTTTATAATATTACGAGACGTTAGATCACTGTACAAAATGTCGGGTAGAATTATAGCTAACTACGTATACCAAATTTTATGTTTAACCGATTTGATTTGCTCGTAGCAAAGTTCGACTGATGATAGGTAATCAATTAAGAAGCTTAGAGCAGTGACCGCTAGTGGCATTTCATAGGAAGGAATAATGTTTCGTTTGGTTCCTGAACGCCTCGGTGGTCTAGTGGTATGTGCACTCGCCTGCCAAGACTGAGGTCCCGGGTTCAATTCCCAGGTCGAGGGAAAACATGTTTCCTACTTTTCAAACATGGCTCGGGTTTGAGATCACCAACTCGCATTAGGCAAGCGTGGTGATTACGCCTGAAACCTCCTCACTGTACTGATATCTTCAGTGAGACGAGAGGCCTTTGCCCAACAGTGGGACATTACAGGCTAATACTGGTTCCTGAAGAACGTAGGTACCATGTATGTACTTAGGCATTATTTATTAGTTAGGTATTATATGTACCACTACATATTATTATACAATACTTAAATTTATAACTTTAATATGGCTTTTGAAAATGCTTTACCTTTTAATTAATCTATCACAGTTCTAATTCGTTCATAATTTATATTAAGTGGTACTTTAGATGTAAAACTGATGTTATCAATCAATCCTAGTAAGTAGATAAGTAACTAGTAAGAGCATTGTAAATCCTAATACATATAATAGTAGTTTATGCAACGTCATATAAAGAAGGGTATTAAAACACGAGTGTGAGTTTATGAAACGAGCGCAGCGAGTTTCATAATAGTAACGAGTGTTTTAATACCCGTGTTATATGCAGTTGCATACACTACTTTATCTTCACTATTTAATGCAATTAATCAAACAAAATTTTAAAAACAAAACACATTGCGAAACATTAAATTCACGCGTAGGTACGTGTATTGTCACAGTGAACTTGCCGCCATTAAAATCTAACCAATGAGAGCGCAGCTGCGCGTAGGGCCAATCAGGAGCGAGCGAGATCTTACCAAAGAGTTTTGTGTATGTAGTTTCGACGAAGTTTTCACGTATAACCCAACTATTTTCAAAAGCCAGCCTAATATCAAAATTTTATACAACTAGTATGAGGATTTTGACATAAGGCTCGCCAGGTTAATTGGTCGCGTTATAATGATGTTATAATGTTAAATTATAATGATATTATAACATCATGTGCAATTGCTTAAATTGAGTGTTTTAGTTGCCTGCGCTATAACAGTAGTAATTATAAGTCAAGTATTGGAAACATAAGTAGAATGTTACAACATTAGTGTAGATAAATACAATTTTAGTGTCCACTACATGCATATGAATATAATATATACGGTAGGTATCTATACCAAAATATATTTTTTACCATTTTTGTCTGTCAGTTTGTTCCGGCTATATCCGTAATGGCTGGACCGATTATGACGGGACTTAAACTGGCAGGTACCTGATGTAATAAGGAGTAACTTAGGCTACTTTAATTTTTTTTAAAGTACAAAATTCCACACGGACAGTCACACAGTTAGTTTCAAATATATGTAACTTTTTCATAATTTAAAAAGAAACAATTGGGATTGTTTTATAAACCTTTATACAATTAAACATGTCTCGAGATAAGTAAACAATTCTCAGGAGTGCGAGCACCTTTATTGTATCGTCTTTCGTCAATTTTAAATGTTATTATTAAACCTTGAGTGAATCATTAATCTGATATAAGTAACCTCGGGAGAAGCAACAATATCGTAATCATATACGTATATTAACTTAAGTCGGTACAAACAAATAAATATATTTATGTAGGTAATTAATTATTAGGTACGTAATTTTATATTTTGCTGTGATTGGGCATCTTATCAACCGCCCTTTCTGAGTTATTGTGATAATAAATGAGCTTATTTTTTATCTTTTATACTGACGTAAGTCGCAACATGCAGCAAGCATGGTTAAACCATGCTTGCCATATATGGAATAGAAACCATGATGGTTTCTATTCCATATATGGGTAGGTAACAAAATCTTACGTATCATTATAAAATTACAGTATCTATACTAATATTATAAAGCTGAAGAGTTTGTTTTGTTTGTTTGTTTGTTTGTTTAAACGCGCTAATCTCAGAAACTACTGAACCGATTTGAATAATTCTTTCACTGTTAGATAGTCTATTTATCGAGGAAGGCTATAGGCTACATTTTATCCCGGATTTCCTACGGGAACGGGCACAACGCGGGTAAAACCGCGGGGCGCTGCTAGTTATAATATAAAGTAGGTACATAATTTATTCTTAAACTTTAGTATGACAGTTACGATTAGGCTAGGCACTATTCTCGTTTGCTTACATTAGTATTTATTTGTATAGTTATTACAAAACGTTATAATTATTTAACCGTTACATATATTAACTATGAAGTTCAGGTTCTAGGCAGGTCGTTCACCTCTGAAACGAGTTTATCGATGACTCACTGAAATGGACTATCCACTAGCGACAGACAAGCTTATGATTAACGATCTCTAATCTAATCATGTAGCGTTATAGCGACAAAAACATCTAAAACGGAAATATGTACCTAACAGTTAAATAAATAATAACTTATAAAAAATAAGTTCAGACTTAGTTTACTAAATAAATCTAGGAATTTTCGCAACCTAAGTAGGTATCTAAGTACATAGACCACTGAAATGACTGATTAAAAGGTTAAGCACAGAACAGGAACATAATGGAGTAACGTAACGAAGGAAAACTTCATCGAATAAAACTCGTTAAGGGATCATCCTACGTTTTCCTGTATATGAAGCTTTAAAGGTAAAAGTTCTAGCCGGTTTCCTCGCGTTCGAGTCCACGCGGGAATTCCCGATGGAAAGTATCTAGGCCCTAGTTACTTTCCATCGGAATTTAAACGAAAAATTTCCGGTTGTACATATGTCCCTTGTCACTCTACACATTGCAAAGGCATAGTATATCCAGCAAAGATAAACCGACAAACATCCATCCAAACATATTAATTTCTTTCTATATACTTTTTAAAATCACACGATTTGAACTCATTATACTAAATGAAACGGGACTGTATCGAGTTGGAATATAATATAACGTATTAATTTAAATAAATATGTATAGATATACTATGTTTCAATAATAACTTGGTCCGATATTTAGGTACGTGCTTTTTCGGGTCGTTAATAATAAGTAAGAAAACCAACTATATTAATTTATGCTGCATAACATTCTTTTTGTTTACGTTTTTTATACTTATTTTGATGACAATACATAGAAAACTAAACAAACTTGTTTGTGGAATATCGCCAAAGCTGTTCTTTAGTACCTGTACTGACCGTCACAGCGCACGGAAACTGGTTGTTACGAATTAATCTTTAATTACTATTAAATGCTTCGAAAAACAATTATATGTATTTTATGAATCTTTTTCCTTAAAATGGTATAAACTAAGGCCACCAAAAGCACGTTTTATTAAATCTCAAGAAATATTGTAAAATCGCCATAAAAGTCGTCATTTATTTAACTCGACTTGTTTTTTTTATTTTAAACTAGCTTTTGCCTGCCGAAATTAGTTATACAGGATGTTTTATTAATTTCATACCAAAAGTGATATCTAATATTTCCGTACAAACTTTTTATCCCCTATTCCCTTTGTTATTTCATCTCCTTGAGCATTAAATTTGTAGAAACTTTTTTATTTATGTCTAATCAAACAAGCAGACAAAAAATCATTGTTTTGGGTTTTATTGCGTTCATGAAGCCCCTCTTATATTTTTTCTTATATATCTTCTATGTAGACAGCGACCATTTACAATTTTATCATATGTATTGATTGATTTGCATATTTCGATCGTTGATATAGGTATCGGTGAACTACCTAAATATGTTGTAGTTAAATTGTCAGTAAAGGTATTCTCTGAACTTTACTCCGATTTTTTTTCTAAATCTCGTAATTGAAGGATTTAGACATTTCCCATAGAAAAGACATCAACGCGCGCGGCTCATACAGTGAATAGGAGATCTTTACCTTCATTTATAAAGAAACTAGTAGGGCCCCGCGGTTCTACCCACGTTGTGTCAGTTCCCGTGGGTATTTTGGGATAAAAAAATCCTAACCTCCTCATGACAGGAATATTACCCAAATCGGGCTGGTAGGTCCTGAGGTTAGCGCGTTCAAACAAACAATACAAAAAAAAATCTACAGTTTTATATAGTTATAAGTCTTTCTTTTTCTTTTACTTTTATCTTGTTATAATGTTACTTAATTCAATTAGTGGATGGCTCTTGACTATACGCAGCTTGAAGATGTTGAAGCTTGAAGCATGAAGATAGCACAGTATTTAAAAATACTGTGCATCTTCCATTGGTTTATGATTAACAATGTAAGTAAGTATTAGCCAGTAATGTCCCACTGCTGGGCAAAGGCCTCTCATCTCACTGAAGTTATAAGTATCGTGAGGAGGATTAGGCATAATCACCACGCTTGCAAAATGCGGGTTGGTGATCTCAAACTCGAGCCATATAAGAAAAAATACATTTAGTGTAGGGCCACATCTGCGGAACGTACGGCGCCGAACCTTCCGCTCTATGACACATCAGTCGAAATTACGCCGCGTACTGATGTGTCATAGATAACTTGAAATACACTACGAGCGTATTTAGCGGAAGGTTCGGCGCCGTACGTTCCGCAGATGTGGCCCTACACTTAGATATAACTACCACTAGTTTCCACCCATCCAAAAAATGTCTGAGTAAACTGTTGCTCAACATTAAAGATTTAAGACAAAGTGATCATAATGGAACATGGAGCAACATTTCATGAAACCTGTATAAAACATATTTATAATGTATTAGCTATCTACGAGTAGGTATTATATGATTCACAAAACTTTAAAATTCCATAGGCAATAATGATATTGGTATAGGTAGATAATTAGAACAAAATAAATTAATTTCTACCCACAACCTTAATATCGATTTCAACCAATTCCAATGATCAGCCATTACCAAAACATCCCAAATTTATAATATTCCAGTAACATTCATGACGAGATGGTCGTTACTGAATATTATAATAACGAGATGGTGTCAGGATGGATAGCGGCTGAGGTCACATGGAAACACCTGTTTACGAACAGACGGCCAATTGCCACTTGTATATATAAGGATCAGCATCCATCTCTGAAGCAGTTACTTGTGCACATTCGCAACAAACGTATCAAAATGACGAAACCAGTGGTGAGTAGTCTTAGCGAAATCTTCGTTAAAAAAATCGTTGTAAATGTTCATGTTTTTAATATATTGTGTACATTTGTTTGTTGGTTGATGAAACGATTTTCATTTATATTTAATACATATTTGAAATTATGGTGTAATGATTGTTCCTTATTCTCCACACTGTCTTCGGATCTTCGGTGAGATGACAGGGCTTTTCCCAGCAATGGGACATTACAGGCTACTAATACAACTTTTTAAATGATGTGGTAACTCAAACTATGTACTTAATAATTATGAGTTATTTTAAAACTCGGGAAAATGGCGTTGAATTAACATTTTGTTGTGGTCCACTCAAACCAGCAGATACAAATGGCTACTAGCGGGCACCCATCTAATTAGTATCGAAGAACGTTACTTTACTTTCCAATGCATTTCATCCATATCCATTGAGTTCCTAACTCAATGATTTCATCGCTCAATACTGATATGAATTTAATTTATTAAACTTAACCTTTTTACTTTTTTACCAATAATTAAAACAATATAAACAAATATTGTCGGATAGGACGGCTGGACAGGCTTCATCAATGCATTCACCTTTTCGTATAATATAATCGTAATTACCCAATAATTTGAATGTGAAAATTTGAAGAACTTACGTTAACGCAAATGTACCTTATTTAGACACGTGTACCTTGAAATCATCTAAATTTTGTTTTATTTTCAGATCATCTTCGCATTGGCCCTCGTGTCTAGCGTCGTAGCAGGTGAGATATCTTTTTATTAAGAAGTTATCACTGATTTTACTTGAAAACACCTTTTTGAAAAAGGTATAGGTAAAAAGTTTGTTTATTTGGTGCCTTGCTGAATGAAAACCTAATGTAACCAAATATATTATAACCCGTTTCACATGAGAACTACTTTTCGCAAACCTATTATTCTGTTTTAAAATAAAATAAATAAAAAACAAACAAACAAACAGGCAAACTAAATCGAACCGTTTAAAAGAACTGTTTTTTCTAACCACACCTTTTTGTTTAGGCTACGGCGGCGGTGGCAGCAATCATGGTTTCGAGCAAGAAAGCTATGGAAGCCACGGTAGCCACGGTGGATTGCAAGGCAGCCACGGTGGATTGCAAGGCAGCCACGGTGGATTGCAAGGCAGCCACGGCGGGCTACAAGGCGGCCACGGGAGCCAATCTCACGGCGGTCAACAAGGCGGCCACGGAAGCTCTGGACAATACGGCCACGGAGGTTCTGGACAATACGGCCATTACGAGCAAGGGCACCATGGCGGGCAGGAGCATGGAGGCTACGGACACAACCAGGGACACAACCAGGGACATGGCCACGACAGCCATGGTCATGGATATGGCCGCTAAACAACTAAGTTATGAAATAAGTTCACTAATTTAGAAAGTATCACAAAAACGGTTCTACAATCTTATGCCAATGATTTTTGTAATAAAATTGACTGACTGTTAAACCTTCAAAAATTAAGGCAAAATAAATTTAGTATAGAGAACGCTTTATTTAATTTAAATCCCTAGCTTTTAATAACTAAGCTTTCTTATTTTATGAGACGCACGTATGGTAATAGTAAGGTAACAATAATACAATCACGTATAATAAAACAATATTATTTATTTCAATACCATTATATTTCTTCCTATCTGTTTCCTTGACGTCGTTGTCACAAACTCCCGTTAACTAAAGGCAAACCATACTGAAGCGCAATGTATAAAAGAAATCATCCATGATCCTCGACAAATGGACAAAACCTACCAATTAGGTATAGAAAAATACACGTCCTTAGTGCTTTGTCTAAACTTTACATTTATCTAATAATAATATTGTAAGTGTTACATATTGTGCATGTAGATACATGTATACATAATTTAAATATTGTGTTTATTAACAAATGCACCCTTTATTAACATTGTGATGACTTCATGATTTTAAATCCATAACTCTCTATTATAATAAATAAATATATCTATCTAAATAAAATACATTTACATACTAATATTTACAAACAGCTAACAATTATATACAAAGACATAAATAAAATGATGCTTTACCTAAATAACAACTATAGTTAAAGCATTTATAGAAGGCGTTTAAATGAACACTATTTATGTATTAAAATTTATTATATTAAAAAGGTACAATTTTGATGAATTTTGTATAAAAACATATAAACAACATACGTGTGTTACGATAGATACCCTGTTAAGCGTTACAAATTAAACATCGTTACACAAAATAAACCGTTGACATTACAAAACTAAGATAAAATTACAAATAATTGATAAAAAAATCTAAAAGTATTGCATAATGATGAGATAGTTAGGCTGGCGATCGAATGGTTTATAAGTAGTACATATTACTTTAAAATTAAATAAACAAAGAGACCACCTACGGGGGCGCAGCATCCACCAATAGTATCGCTTCATTTATATAGCCTCGCTGGCTGACCGTATCTGGTAAAACCCCTTTATTAAATATTATTATAAGCATAAATTAAATACAACAAGGCCCTTAAGGCCAGAAATAATTTCACAACAAATTTAAGAAAACGAACACTACAGTGTCGAATAGTTTGCTCGTACAAAATCTATTTTTGAATTTCAACGTGATATTCTATTTTTACAGTGATATAATTTTTTTAATTTATTTCTTAATCCCTATACTGCAATTTTTAAGTTTACATCAGTATAATCGTAGGTAGTATTATATTTAATGAATATGAAATATGTTTATTTATTATTGATGGATTTTATAGAATCCGACGAGTTTCATCACTAAATATACGATTCTTTGAAATAATTGACAGAAACATTAAATTAAAATTATGTAATATAACAACATTGTAATAGAAACATTATTTAATTTTCGTGATTTGATAAACATTCCCGATAACAAACATAACAAATGTGAAATCTTAATAAATAAAACAAAATTTTGTTTTCTTTCATATCAAGAAGTAACGATCATAAATGCAATCAGTTTTATTTATAATATTTATATCGTTTAATGAAAAAATATATTTCACGGCCTCAACGACTCTCAACGGCCTCAATTTTTAATATTAAGAAAATACTGATTTTATCATCAATAATTAATTATCTACTATTAAATACATTAGATTTAATCTGACTTGGAACTACTTACAGTGGTTAAATATATCTTCGTTATCGACTGTGTATTACACGTTCAATTTGAAAGTGAAGCCCCCGACCTGCTCTTGATCAGTCCCGCCACTGTCCGGCCCAGTTCATATGTAGGTGGGGCAGTGGTGCAGCGACGTGCTGCAGGCGTCGCAGGCGCGGGCGTCGCGCCGGTTGACGAGCGTGCAGGCGGGGCACTCGCGCCCGCCCGCCGTCAGCGGCCGCAGCGAGGGCCCCTTGCGGGACTTGCCGCACATCTCGCACGCCGCCGCGCCTCCCCTGTTCAAGTAGGTACAAGTGCCGCACTCCCATTTCCTGTCGTCTTTCTTGTCGTGACTGGAGTTGCGGCTGATCGGCCGCTCTGCGCGTTCGCCGTTCTGTCGCGGCGGTGAACGACGAACCGAATCTGTTTCGTCCAAACTGACGATTAGTTGTGCCTTTAGGTCGAAGTTTGGATGTGAATTTGCTGGAAAAGAATAACATATAATAATTATATGTTATAAATAATGTTACAAAATTATTTTGTTATTGGAACGAAGTTGTAACGATACTTTTTGCGTTAGAGTGCGCATGTTTCTCTGTCTGTCTCTCTCTCTCTCTCTCTTATAGAAAGCAAGCCAGATATTTTCGTTTCGTCTTTCTATTTCGCATTGAACTTCGTTCCATCCGGGTGTCCCTTGACACCTCTCAAGTTTTTTTGTTTGTATAAATCTTGCATAATTTAAGTAACTCTACATTTTGTTAATAACTTGTTATTTCACATATTAAAAGTAGACGGTACTTTACAAGTTTATGAACTCACCTGATGATTTCTGAAGAGTCTTCTGTGTCCCGTTCTCCAAAGGTTTACTCCTGCTAGGCTGGTCCACCTCTGAAGCGACTAGTTTCGTTGGTTTCCTCACTTTCTTCACCTCCGCCGTACTGGAAGAGCCGCCGTTCACGGAGTTCTGCTGTTTTATGATTTCCTTCCTGTCTTTAATGTCTGTCTTCGTCAACAACTTGACTTTATCGGGAGCCACTTTCGGTGTGATTAGGCCGTCGGCTTTAGGAAGCATAACGGGTTCAATCTGCCTCTTGGACCGCTTCTCTTCCACTTGGATCTTCTTGGTCACCTGGCGGGATTTCTTCAAGTCTTTCTTGAGCTCGTCCACGCGGTGGTCGAGGCTGAGCGCCGTCAGGCCGTCCTCCAGGTCCAGCGTGGTGGGCTGGTGCCTTCCTCGGTGCGTCTTCTCGAGCCGGTCGAGGGTCCGCGAGTCCCTGTCGATGGAGGGCGAGTAGCGAGGCCGCTCGGGCTCCTGCTCCTTACTAGACAGGTTCCGGAACACATAGTCCCAACTCTCATAGGTGCCCATACCATCCTCTCTAGCTTTGCTCAGCGCTGGCTGCGTATCAGAGCGTGGCAGAGACGGTAGTGTCACATCGCTAAAGCCAGATTTAGACGTGCTATTCCTTCTAGAACTTTCTGGCCTCTTCTTGCGATCATCACTATTTTCGTAGAGCGCAGGAGAATCTAGCTCGATGAGTTGTCCGGTAGGGACCGGTGGGTACCGATAGTGGGCGCCGGGGGGGTACCCGTTGACGGGGACTGGTTTTATCGGGTACAGCGGGGCGGGAAGAGCGTAAGGCGCAACGGGGTAGTAGTAGGGCAGGTATGGGGCGGGGACAGGCTCATACAGGAAAGGGGCGGGGTACACTTCGGGTACATTTCGTTCGGGGCAAAGCCCGCACGGGTAGCGCGCTCGGGCAGGCAGCTCCGGGACGTTGCAGTATATCTCTGAAAGATACAAAATAATGTTAATCATAATTCATTATAATAATTCAGTGAAGTAACTCGCTAGAAATCGTATTGGTTCCCCAACAAAAAAAGAAAAGTAAGATGATTCCGTGCTTCGGAGGGCACGTTAAGCCGTCGGTCACGGTTACTTGTCAGAGGCCTTTGGCGGCTCAATAACTCTGACACCAGGAATGGTCAGGTTGACCGTCCACTCGATGAAGAAGAAGAAGAAGTTCCCCGACAGGGCCTGACCTTGCCCCCGGGCGGCGGCGGCGCGCAGCGCGGCGACGGCGGCGGGCGGGTGCGGCGCGCGCGCGCGCTCGCGCCCCACGTCGCGCCAGCACACGCGCCCGCCCGACCCCACTACTGACTCCCAGATGTCCACCATTATCTGCACAAATATTCATTATTCAACATGCGCCTTTGTCGATATTGGCTATATAAAAGAAATATCCATATGGATGCCAACTTCTCTGTTATAGCAAGCTATAGATAGAATAATATATAGTAAAATCACGAAGGCAGTGCATTAGAGTTACCTGACACTCGCACGAGGCCACGAGCGCGTCGCGCGAGACGGCGGCCAGCGTGTCGGGGCAGGGCGGCTCGGTGAGCGCGAGGCGCGCGCCGCCGCCGCGGTACCCCATCGCGACCAGCAGGCTCTCCGCGCCCAGCAGGTTAGCTTCTACTTCGTGCTTGAAGAAGCCACTGTACAACTGGAGTCAAACAAAAGACAGGTCATAAGCTAATCTGTAATGTCCCACTGCTAAGCAGTCACTGTAGGGTAGGTCAATCAAATAACATAGACCAGATATTTGACAAAAGTAAGGTTAACATAAAAATAAAAGTAACAAACTGCATATCACAGATTACGACAAAATAAAGTTAAACTTGTTAAGCCTTTGTTGGCGAAATGTTTGAAATTCGAGTTTTCAACTAATCAAGTATTAACATAATACAATATTTTATCATATTTCTAACCGCATTAATTAGCGCCATTGTAGAAGGGTAGCAGATATGACGAACGGTTTTTATTGTTATGGAGAAAGCCGCCACTGGAGAAATAATCCTCTCAAAGGATGAAGATGAGGACGTCAGGACATTATATACTTTTACTCGTGTTTTAAATTATATACTTTTATTAGTATCGTATTACCGCCTTATTCATAAACGATATTTAACTTAAACAAAGTGTTTTGTCTCTTTCGCTCTTTAGCAAATAGCGTATGTCGGAAAAGGACCAATCATTTGATAGCTAAAGTGCTGTTAATAAGCATCACTACATAGTCACTACATAGTATAAAATAAAGTCGTCTCTGTTTCGTGTCTGTTTGTCTGTTTGTCTGTATGCTTAAATCTTTAAAATTACGCAACGGATTTTGATGCGGTTTTTTGTAATAGGTAGAGTGATTCAAGAGGAAGGTTTTTATGTAAAAAAAATCCCGAAATTCCCACGGGAACGGGCACAACGCGGGTATAACCGCGGGGCGCTGCTAGTATAAAATAAAGTCGTCTCTGTTTCGTGTCTGTTTGTCTGTATGCTTAAATCTTTAAAATTACGCAACGGATTTTGATGCGGTTTTTTGTAATAGGTAGAGTGATTCAAGAGGAAGGTTTTTATGCAAAAAAAAATCCCGAAATTCCCACGGGAACGGGCACAGCGCGGGTAAAACCGCGGGGCGCTGCTAGTTTATGAATAAGGCCCTTAGTGCCCACAGAACCAATTAGTTATTAAATACTGAAAGTTTTTGAACACCACTGAACAAGATCAACACACAAATGACAGTAAATTGAATCTTCAATCTTTGGTGACTGAAAAATTAGTAATCAAAAAAGTAGTTTGTTTTGTTTTGGTTCCTCTCTTGTAAACATTAAACAATAAATATCATTCATATCAAATTTCATATCAAATTTCAGTGAAATTGTTTGTCAATAAATAAGATGACTTAACTTTTGATAAATATTTGAAAATTGTGCTCATGTCTATGTCATATAGTGTAGTGGACATATATAAAATCTGTTTTGGTTTTCAGAAAGCGGTAATCTTTGTAACTCACAATCAGGTTAAAAAAAGTCGTTTTATATAGTAACTGGACAATGGCTGGACCAATTGGTAATTTTGATATTGAATTTTTGTGGAAGGCCTGTGAAGGTGAGTACTAACGGAATCAATATGGGCGAAACCCACTGACCTCTATTATATACACACTGGACTGGCTGTTACCATACAAATTACAGCTAATTTTGTGTGGCAATTTGAAGAACTAATTTTGACGTTCACTGCAAGCAAATAGGGGTACCACAGTCGACTTAAGTCTTAACTAATTTTAGTTCCATGGACATTCGTATCTGCCTACAGTGGCCTACAGCGCCAAAATGGCGACACTCAAATAGGCACAAAATTATTATGACTGCAACCTGTCCAGTGTATATAATAGAGGTCAGTGGCGAAACCGCAGGGCACAGCTTGTTTTTTTTTCGTATTGTTGACTTTGTGACTAGAATTAGCCCGCTTTATTGCATCACCGCCTCCACCCATGCCCTTGTCGTTTCCCTCATTTAACATTGTTACAATTATAAATGAATACATAAACCTTGATTTATAAGTTTTATAACTGAACTCACCCGTATAACTTTATATTCCTTCCTCCAGGGTTGATTTAACAGATTGGCGGCATATCTGGCAATGGCCGCCCACCCCAGCGCCGCTCGGTACGCGTTGAAGTCGGGCAGCTCGTGGACACTTCTGTGGAACACCTTGCTGGTCTCTGCGAGGCGGAATTTGCACTCGTGTGGAGCGTGCGATAGGTATTCCATTATGAAGTCTGTGGAACAAAAGTGGACATTTTAATTATAGCAGTGGTGCAATGAGAGATTTGCTTAGTTGGATAGAGTAAGGATGCATTGAAATAACTATACCTTATTCCTGAAAAATCGACCACATAAGTTCACATTTTGCGGGTTGGGTGCCGTGTTGTTATATGAGATGACGTTTATACTTATATTTGTGTACTAGCAGCGCCCCGCGGTTTTACCCACGTTGTGCCCGTTCCCGTAGGAAATCCGGGATAAAATGTAGCCTATAGCCTTCCTCGATAAATAGACTATCTAACAGTGAAAGAATTATTCAAATCGGTTCAGTAGTTTCTGAGATTAGCGCGTTTAAACAAACAAACAAACAAACAAACAAAACAAACTCTTCAGCTTTATAATATTAGTATAGATAAGATATTTTGCAGATTAACCAGATAGATAACAGATTGTTACTTTTGCATACGATCCTTACAGCACGTATTGTCAACGCCGGTGATCATCAATGCGTAAAAACGTGTACAAATGATTTAAAACGATTTTTTTCATTACAATGCATACATTTAATTCTCAGGTCGAGCAAAAATTGATTTCCACCAACCCGCATTAAGCAAGAGCGGTGTATACTCCTAATCCTCTTCACTGTACTGATATCTTCGGTGAGACGATAGGCTTTTGCCCAGTCGAGGGACAATCAATACTAGCTAAAACTTTTACTTTTTTTTACCCTCAAGTTTCTTCTTCTGCTGCAGCTTCTCGGGGCTGTCGTCGGTCTCGAGGTAGCTGTAGTGCGCGTCCTCGATGCGCCGCCACAGCCGCGGCAGCCAGTCGCGCAGCGCCGCGTCTCCCATGCCGGACGCATTCATCATTATTACCATCACACTGAAAACATATATGTATACATACGATCATAACCTTGATAAAGGAATTGGGTCTTGTATCGCGTTAATATTTTAAATAACTTATGATATCCTACAGCGGCAAAGGTCTCCCTAAAATATCGCCAGTCGTCACCATCTTTCGCCTATAATTACAAAAATACTACCCAAAATGACATTTCGAATGGATGAGGCATGGCAACTGTTAGTAGCTGTTCTTCCCTTGTCCTTCATGTTCCTAAAAGAATTTCGGGATGAAAAGTAGCCTGTGTTAACCTGGCATTGTTACTTATCTCCATGTAAAATATTGGATCAGTCAATTAAAGTTAATATGTTATTGAGCCTCGCCTCGGTGGTCTAGTGGTATGTGCGCTCGCCTGCCAAAACTGAGGTCCCGGGTTCAATTACCGGGTCGAGCGAAAACATGTTTCCTACTTTTCAATCATGGCTCGAGTTTGAGATCACCAACCCGCATTTGGCAAGCGTGGTGATTATGCCTAATCCTCCTCACTGTACTGATAACTTCAGTGAGATGAGAGGCCTTTACCCAGTAGTGGGACATTACAGGCTAATACTTTTTTTACATACATAAAAGAGATAAAATATTAAGTAATTGAATTGTGTTTGAATTTTAGACATAGGTCATAAAAAGTAAACTTGAGCATGTCAGTGGCCAACCTGGAAATTAAGTCATATTATCCTCAAATGACTATTGACCTGTATCAATGGCATCAATAAAAAACATAACAATTGAATTGAGCAACCAACAGACAGTATCGAATTTAATTGTTATCAAACAATGCACCATAACAGATCAACAATAATTTATCATGAGTTATTGAAGTGCAACACACATGAGTCATGACATGAGTCATGCACACAGATCACAAAAACTAAAGGGAGATGTGAAAAGGGGGCGGGATCAGTGTCGGAGCAATATGCGCAAAAACGGAACACATTGCGAGTCGAAATATTATGTGTAAATAGTATACAATGCATAGTTCTAAAGATTATTCGAACATTGAGTTCTGATACCGCAATGGATAATGAGCACATTCAAGCAAACAAAATACTTAAAGTAGGGCTGTACGTACATTATTAGCAGCCTAGTTGCACACAAATACTCGCACTGAATGCAATGTGTATGTGACACGCACACAATGTGAAATATTGTTTTTATTTTGATTACTTTGTGTGTGTAAAGTTCTAATGGGTTACACTAGGTTTCATACTCAGCATGGAGGTTGGCATCTCTCTATATCTCTATGGTCATGCAGCATTGTCAATAGAATTCATAATGTACTCATACCATAACAATAACAAGATTGATGAATCAAATCTGATTGCATTCATAACATCAAATCTGATAGTGACTATTGCTGTGGACATCTTTTATTAACATTAATGCAAAGAGATGACAGATGTAAGTTTGATGTGTGTGACTTTGTGTCTAATTATGTATGTATTTAAGCATAATTCCCGATGACAGCACAAGTGCGAATGACGCTGAATGTTAATTGTTTGATTTTTATTTGCTTGTTACAATAACATGAACAATTTTTCTTCTTAAAATAGATATTGTTATTGTATTCCTGGATATAGTTAGAATATTTATTTTGATAAAATTAGAGGACACGCACAATGAATCTATTCTCATTTCTTTTCCATAGACAGTACCATATTTCTTTATTTTCTGGATTTTTGTGTTCACAATTTTACTGCTTACGTTTTGTGAATCACTGCACTAATGAAGACTAGGCTCAGTTAGAGCTTATTTCAGTAGTAATGGGCCATGTATGGGTGGGATATATACTAATTATTTACAACTTTATGGAGAAGTTTATTAGTAGTGAAAACTGCATACCAACTATAGTTATTTGAACATTATGGTGGGTAAAGTATCTACCCTCTTTCCTTATATGTGGTCCTTGTATTGATTCAGTAGCATAAGCATTCCTTTATTGACTCTAGTAGTAAGCTAACACTTGTGAATCTCAGTGTATGAATTTGCTAGTGTGAATATTTATAGAGTTATTTCTGGTAAAGTTAATATTTACATTTAAGTTCCTCCTCACTGATATAGGTAGAAAATATAAGGTACAAACCTTATACCTTATATCATCTTCAATGAGATGAGAAGCTTATGCCCTGTAATGGGACATAATGGGCTAACACTATTACAACTAATAGTAAGTTATGTGTTACAGTTTCAATTTGTAAGGAACATGGTTTAGTTTAGACATTATCTCTAACAAGTTCTAGTCACTTGTAATATCTAAAGAATAATCCGTCTATAAAAGCATTTCTGGATATGATGGACAATTCATGAAATACCGTAAAAGGGAGTAAGTTAATGTGATGCACCCACGCACACACCATTATAATATTACCAATATTCACGTAAACATATTCCAAAACTCAGTAACAACAAATAATTTCAACAACTCACCATACAGGAAGAACATTCTTTTCCTGGATGTCAAAATTATTTCAATGCACTAAATGTGGAGCGGACAAAAATAGTTCACCCAAAATATCAGGGTTCCTCCTGCAACCAATATAATACTGCCAACAAACCGACTAACATAAAACAAAACAGTTCAATGGCACACCATCGACTACAATACAAGCTGAACAGGATATTCTCAAGGAATTTCGATAAATTGAGAAAATTGAAAAACAAAATTTTGATCTTGTTTTGACGTTGGTGAGGTTGAGCAGATGTCTGCTGAACATTTTGACAAATGACAATATCACGAAGATGAAATTGACTAAAGTAATTTGACGGACAGTAACGTTCACTTCATTCATAGTCCACACCCATGGATTTAATTACAATAAAGTCCTTGGTCACACCGCTTCGTGGTCACACCTGTGGGTCACACCACAAAAACTGCCCACCTAGCATATAAACACTCGAAGACAAAATCATGAGCGCAGAACAGTACAGAGATAATATTGCTATCCTCTTTGATTGAATATTAATAATTAAGTATTTTAGGATACCTAACTTTGTTTCCTGGCCTGTGATACCTAATACCAATATTTTTTTATGTAGTAGCCCAGGAATTATTCGTGAAATTCGCACGCATACTCTGTGGAATAATCAAAGTGGGGCGAATGATTGGCTGCGAAGTGACATTGACAAGTAATAGGCGCCATCTTTGGACTTTAATCAGTACTGCAGAGCACCTACCTACCGCACCTACAGAGTTCAAGAGAATCAAAACAAGAGAATGTCTTCTCTTGAAAGAGATAAGCAATATATAACCACAGTATAACTATCATACAGTAATCCAACTCGGCTGTGACCTTGAGTTAGATACCTACAGCCGCGCGGTACGTAAACATGCGCTAAGGCTCTATTTTCAGGACTTTTGCATTAAATTCGAATGGAAAGAAAGCCATAAAATCTCGCGGAAAGAGTAGAGATATGTCTTCAGCTCAGGGTGCTTCAGCTACATACTAGCTGGACTGAAGTAATTCTCTTTGGTTGAGTGCGATCCTCCTTCGTTCGTTACCTCCATCCACCCATGGATTTAGTGCACTATTAAGAGCGTTTTCACATTATCCGATCCGATATCGGTGTCGGACGCCGATCCGATATCGGGGTTAAGTAAAATGTATGAAATAAGTACCTGTCTTTCATATTGTCCGGCCCGATATCGGAACATATTTCATACATTTGACTTACCCCGATATCGGATCGGCGTCCGACACCGATATCGGATCGGATAATGTGGAAACGCTCTTAGTGATTTAACCTAACCACTCACTGAACCACTGGATTTAACCCACTGACCTATAGTGTGCCTGCCTCACGCCTGCATAAAGTAGAGGTCAGTGATATAATATAATAACTGGATTGCGTAATCTTTTACCACAGACCAGGAAACAAAGATCTATTACGAATAAACAAATAAATACTTATTGTAAATTTATGAACTTTTGTTTTCTTATTATATTTTATTTAAGTAAATATCTATCAAGGAATCACTAAAAAGAGATTTTTAGATTGGCATCCCTCAAATTTACATAATTATGTCATTTTGTCATTTTTTTTTAAATCGAATCCAGTAAAATTATTGTAATAATGGCGTGTAGCATGAGCGCTGAAGCAAAAGTGTAGCGTATAAGGTTGCAGAAGCGAGAGCTATGCAACCTGTAAAATATCCTTTGACAAGTAAGACAAGTAAGCAAGTAAGATGTGACAATGATTCACATGGAATAGGATGACCATACCAAACATTGCCTGAGACTTTTTTTAGTTACAAGACATTATACTCGGAATTTTAATTCGATTCCAGATTTGACAATTTCAGTGTTGCAACATTATGACAAGTACTAAATAGTGACGTTGCGAAATTATTCGATATGGAAATGGAATATTTCCGGATCGATTCTTCTCGTTTATAATTTTACTCTCGTAAACTAAGTATATCAGGAAATTAAATATTTCTGAACCGATAATTTAGTTTTGACGATTAATTAACGATCTGAGACTTTTCTTTTATAATTGTGTGTGAAATAAATAAAAAAATGTGATCATGAAGGAACATGACAAATAAAACAGATAGATGTATTATGGTTATAATTTATTTTATAAATTGTCGCCGTCATCGCTATCGCTGTCACTTTCTGTAACATTTATTATAAATGTGTCTGTGATATCGGATACAAAATATCGATTCGCAATGAAATAAGATATTCGTATCACTACACTACACTATTATATGTGGTATCATTATTTCACAAAATGACAGTAGCTAATGTCAAATCTGGAATCGAATTAAAATTCAGAGTATAGTAGGTATCATTTGGGTCACATAATCTCAATGCCCTATTTTATGTAAAGTGCAAGATTGTAATTTCTTCGTAAATTAACCATATTCGTCCAAATTTAGTTTTTATACTTTTTGTATAAATGTTTGGCGTCTTAATTATGTTTTAAGCTATTGCATAGCTTCTATCGCGGGCCTTGAGCGCGGGGATCGAATCCAGAAATTCCGTAATGAAAAAACCTCACGTGAAAAAACCTCACGCTCCCCACTAACGCCATCTAGTGATACAAAAAATAACTATGCAATAGCTTTACCGCGGCAGTCCCCGAGTGCCACACGTCTTTTTATATATTAATTTTTAAGCTATTGCATAGCTTCTATCGCGGGCCTTGAGCGTGGGGACCGAATCCAGAAATTCCGTAATGAAAAAACCTCACGCTCCCCACTAACGCCATCTAGTGATACAAAAAATAACTATGCAATAGCTTTACCGCGGCCTTCGATCAACATGTGTATTGTTGATCGAAGACCGCGGCAGTCCCCGAGTGCCACACGTCTTTTTTTTAATATACTTAGCAATTAACCCAATTATGATTTAGATAGGTGAGAAATGTTAGTGGGATTAGTTTTTGCTTGATAATCGTTTTCATAAACCCAACTGTTCAACTACAATTCAATTCAAGTTCTGTCCCTGAAAGTATTTGGTCACCCTAATTAGAAAGGGATGCAGGACTCTCTATGACTCATGGACTTATTATTATAAACTGGACTTAGCTCCAGCAGCCGAAAAACGAGCCGAGCGAGATGTTGAGAGCCGATGTTGTTTGTCACTTTCTAATAGGATGACCACACTTTTTCGTTAGGTGGGACAAATATTATAATGAAACTAGCTGCGCCCCGCGGTTTCACCCGCGTTGTACCCGTTCCCGCGGGAATTTCGGGATGAAAAATAGACGTTGGCCGATTCTCAGACCTACTCAATATGCTCACAAAATTTCATGAGAATCGGTCGAACCGTTTCGGAGGAGTACGCGAACGAACACTGTGACACGAGAATTTTATATATAAGATAATATTTGTTTTAAAAAATACAATGAGCTTAGCTTCTTTATAGCTTACTAGCGGCGCTCCGCGGTTTTACCAGCGTTGTGCCTGTCCCTTGGGAATTTCGGGAATTTTTATACATATAAACCTTCCTCTTGAATCACTCTACCTATTACAAAAAACCGCATCAAAATCCGTTGCGTAATTTTAAAGATTTAAGCATACAGACAAACAAACAGACAAACAGACAGACAAAAATAGCGACTTTATTTTATACTATGTAGTGAATAGATGGTGCTTTGTGAATTTGAAATCGAACTATCTACTGAGGTGAAACTAAAAAAAGATAGTCCGATTTTACTTATAAAAGCATAATGTTTAAATAAAAGAAATTGTTGTAATTTAAATAAATTTTTATTAACACTTAAAAAATATTACTTCATATAAAAGACATCAACATGCTTGCACTTATGGTCAGTTGGTCACCCTACATAGGTAACACATTTACAATTTTTCCCTTATTTGGCTTACCTGTGAAAGGATATCCCGCAACCACCATAGGATTCAGATTTACAGAAACGAATACAGCAGTTTTTAACCATTTCAATAAGCTAATCTCTCAAAATTGCATACTAAAACAATAAGTAGATATTCACGAGAAGACGAGAATTCAAAGTCACCATCATGACAAATTCAAAGGATTACTAGAGAAATAAATAAAATTTTTACCAAATAGTTCTAAATAATTAAGGCTAATAAATAATAAGTATTATAAAGCTAAGTAAGTAATTAATAAATTTTATCTAATTCAATATTTACTTTATATGTAATATAAGGATAAGCTTAAAGTCAGCGTTGTGAAATAATTTTCTACCAACATGCTACCAACTACCACTTTTCGATCGAATGGCAAGTGTTAGAAAGGAATAAACGACCTCGGTCGGTACTACTGTGGTTAGGGATGGGCAAATGGAAAAAAAATATCGATATTTATCGTATCGATATTTTTCAAATATATCGATATATATCACCCAAGAAATATCGATATTTCGATATATCGATATTTTTTGCCCAATTTGCAATTATTTATAAAAATTGCCTAAATTATCGAAATTTTAAAGCAAATACACATCTGGCTGTTTCAAACATAAGATTTATTATTTAAAAAAAAATCGAATTGCTTGACATAAAAAAAAGAAACAAAAAAATACTGCATATTTTCTAAATTTAAGAAATCGGATTGGTCAAAATCATGATGTGACGCATGAGCAGACAGCAGAGCTTTAAAAATATATCGATTTTGATATCTGAAAATAAATATCGAAAATTGATATATCGCGGAAAAAAATATCGCTAATGAGTATCGATATTTTTCTGAAAAAATATCGATATTTTGATATATCGATATTTTTTACCCATCCCTATGTGGTACTAGCTATCTCTCTTGGCTCGTTTTGCCTCTGTCTATCTTGGTAACCCAAATTGAATCATAATGTAAATGTGTAAGGTGTGCTTTCGTATTTTTCATTTTTAACAGTCCTCAGTCCAGTTTATAATAATAAGTCCATGCTATGACTTCCTTGTAATTTTTTTGGCAAGTCCGTAGCCCAGATAATAAGGTATTCTGTGGCCCAGTTCGAATAGAGTAGAGAGTCCTTGCCTTTACCTAATCTTATTTTTTTAAAAACATTTTTGATCTCTGTCAATTAAATTATTAAATTCGGTAATACATAATATATAACTATTTTTAAATATTTATAAAAGTTATGCTAGAAAATGGTTAAAAACATTTTGTTTGTAGATGTTTTGAGGCAAGAAGAAATAGACATGTTTTATGATGTAAGTCCATAATATTTCAAACCTGAGTGAGTTGGTACTTGGTTGGTTGGATTTTATATTACTTACTATTTTCTTTAAAACAGGTTGCTCAATTACATCGCGAATATTACAGAGGATATCCTAACCGCTACCATCCATACTCATACTTTAAAGAACCTAGTGCTTCCTTCCAATGTCCTTCTGAAATGTCGGAGTTAGTAACAACATTTTATTATTTGCTCAGATTCTTGCTTGATTTAGGAGCTTCCTAAATCAAGTTAAACTTGACGCAATTTGAATTTTGTAGGTACCTACTTCATTAATATTTTATATGCATTAATTATTCATTGCAATGTTAAATGACTAATAATTAAAATGAATTAAGATAAGCAACGTGCAGCTCGACCACAACTTGAATTGACAATTCCATGTGATCGCTGACGCGCAGGCGCTTCAAAGGGCACCTATAGTTAACCCATGCCTAAGAAATACAAGATTCTTTCGATGCCTAAAATTATAATATGTTTTAATTTTCAGGGTGTATTTGAAATTCCCATCTTACCACATTAAATACAAACAGCCGGCCGTCTTGCCCTCAACACTGGGGTATACTTCTGGGTTCCCTCAGTTGCCTAATCGTTCTTTGGCTGCCCGTTACAATAAAGCAGCATGCAAAATTTTTAGCAGATAGTTAGTTCGATGCCTTTATTAAAGTTTTTTTTGAATAATTAAAATTGTTTTCTTCTTAATTCTTCTCATTGCTGGTTCCCCAGTACCACAGAAATCACGTTGAAGATGCGCTACATACTTATATATATGATCCAAGATCCAGGATGGAACCACAAATAACATTAATATTACTTAGTATGAGATGACTATATGATGACTAGGCAAGACGGAGCTAGGTCCGGACCCAAGTTCCACTCCTGAATGAATCCTCTGGATTGTGCGAGGGGTCTCATTGAAACTAAGGTTCAGACCCATGGCACCCCTGGATGAACCTCCTGGACTGGATGAGGGTACCATGAGAACTTGGGTTCGAACCCGTGTCTCTCTTCGACCACTATCCTTGGCCAGTTCAGGGATGCCAAACTAAGATAGCTAGCCCGGAGATGACCAACGATCCGGCCACACAATCGGATCAAAGATCGTTCTGTATAAGATTATCTCAGATCTGTCTGACATTTTCACATTAAGCCTGGCCGCATACGTGCGGAATCCGAATTTGATTTCCACATTCGTTTTTCGCATCCGGAGACAATGAATGAAATGCATCAAATCTATATAGACAATTCATTGACTGCCGCACACATATACCTATTTTTTTTCCGTGCGGAATGAATTCCGTATGTACGTTTCGCATGTGGGCCCGTCACGCGGTACGCAGCACTTCTATACATTTGCTATGTACCGCCGCACACATTCGGAAATTTCCGTACGGAATTATAAAAAAATCATGGCAAAGTTCCCATTGAACATACAGCAGTATACCATTCCCAATGCAAAAAAACGAATGCTACGGAATTCCGCAAGCGGAAAACGAATGCGGAAATGGAATTCGGATTCCGTACGTATGCGGTCAGGCGTAAACCCATGGATTTAAAAAGTCCTTGTATAAACCCATAAACCACTGATCACTGTCATGCAAATCATAACGAATCAGTGCCAAAAGTTGACATCTGTATTTATTATTGACCTGTGTTTGACCTTTTCCTTTTGTTCTTACGTAAAACGTCGCGGCAAATACAAAATTACTTTTCATGTAGGTCATTATTTTATTTATTATGTATTCCAATTAGCTCTTTAGACAAAACTAAATCCCAAATTCATTGTGAATTCTCATAAGTAAATCGTTATTATGGCAGCAGAAAATATTTTATTTGTTGATTATGCCCGCCAATATGAAATAGACACGTTTTACGAGGTGAGTCAAGTTGAGTAAATAAATTATATAAAATAAATAACTACTCCATACTTAATCTAATTGTTTAGTGTCCTTGAATAGAACTTGTCCTGTTACATACATACCGCGATTCATTGTTTTGTCAGGCTTCTCAGCGCCACCGGGACTATTACAGAGGGTATCCAAAAGCTTATCATCCTCTTGCATACTTCAGGGAACCCCAGTATGAGTACCAATGTCCATCAGAAATGACTCCGTGAGTAACTAAATGTTTTTATTTGAAATACTATATTATGCTACGACACGGTACAAGCGCTTCAACTTAACAACTAATAAATTTAAGGACGGCGCGGCGATTTGAATCGCGTTCTTTATATCACTGCGTTCGCCTCTTCTTCAAACTTCATGTCATACTTGCATCATAATTAAACTTTTTTGTCTTCAGGGTTTACCTTAGTTTCCCGTCTTACCACGTAAAATACAAGCAGCCCTTGGTGTTAGCTGGTATCACAGGCCGCACCAGCAACATACCCGCGCTGCCGGATCGCACCCTTGCCGGAAGATTCAATAAAGCCGCTTGCAAAGTTTTCACTCGCTAAAATTCATAATTCAATCACCTGTTGTATGGGCTCAATAATAAATAATAAATTCCGGAAAATATTTTGCATTTCTTCTCTTGTTCATGATCGGTAGGTTAACACCATTTTGTACATAGTTTTCTTACTTTCTGTCCCATAAAATGAATTATAAACTAATCAGAACTCCCACTTATATCCTCAGTCGGAAGTGCTTGATGTGGCATTTTTGGGGTCAAAATGGGTTTGAGTTGGTTGAAATAAAATAAATATCTTGGTAGAAAATAATTTATTGTTTATCAAAGATATCTGAGATCACACTCAGCAATAGTAACACATATGCATAAACCACTTCAAACATACAAGCAATGAAATTTGAGCTACTATATGCTATTAAAGTCAAGCTAACAAAATAAAATTATAAGAATAATAACAGTCAGTGCTTCGGAAGTATCCACATTATGTAGATCGTTTAGTACAAATTACTTCCAACAAAATAAGTGAATAAGTCAATATAATAAAATACTATCAAAATCCTCTATTTTTACTACAAGATGCCTACATGATTGTTAGTAACCAGACAAAGACATGTAACATGTTGATTCAAGGTATACGCAGAATTATCACGCTAGTTACGACGTAGCAAAAGTTATACATAGTAATTCTTATTTCTATATTTATGTACTTAGGTATTAAGAAACTAGATATGCCATATGACAATTGGGTAAAGTAACAAACCCAAATTCAATATCTACAACATTAAATGTTTATGTAACTAAAATAATTTAATACACAAAAAGGAGATGCAAATAAATAGCGGATTAGTTCACCTCTTGGGAAAGTCAACATTATCAAAACTAATTTGCCTACGAGCCCTCATTTTGGCTGCTTCCTCAAATGATGGCATTGAATTAGACTTAAATAGACCTACACCAGCTTTGTCAATGGTGCTGAAACCACTACTACTGTTTGAATTGGAGTCTATGTTAACTAACTTGTCTTGGAGAATGTTCTTGTTGCTACTCTTTGGTTGTTCTTGTTTAATTGACATGCTATCACAGGTGTTTTCCTTAATCTGTGAGGTGAATGTGGTGGGGGCGTTCTGTCGCAACTTCATTTGTTGATAGGCGTTAGCAGAGATGTAGCCAGACACTTTGCTGTTAGCCTCATTAGCTAGTTTCATCTGTTCCTCTTGGTAACAATCTTCGACTGTGCGACCCTGAATTATGGCGAACACGTATTGACGAGCTAGTCTGAAAATAATTTATATGTAAATTAGCTAAATAGTAGGTAATTGCGGTGTATTTTTTTACTCGGCAGGAAAATCAAAATTCTTGTTTAGAAAATTGGCAAATCTTACTTTAGCATAGTATCCGATGTTGATAAGTTAGGAGCGGCCAAGCGAGCCGCGTGCGGTGGCAGCACGAGTAACTTGCGCGTGAGTCTCGCGAGGTTCGAGGCCTTCTCGCGAAAGCCGGGCGAAGACATGCGCCAGCCGTGTACTCGGAGCGCTTCAGAAACGGCCCAGAGGAGTTTCTGAAAATAGGGATGGATATCAAGTCGTAATAACATATTTTACGGGATTCAACCCCACCAAGACATATATAAAATCAGACATTACATTTTATAGAACTCCATAAATAATTAAATGGGGGATATACCTTCAAAATGAGCAATGTAGAAGATAGATTTAAGTAAAGATTAACTTGATGAAACTGCTTTCTTACCTGTTTATGTTTTTCATTTAACTCCACAGACTTCTTTGCTGTAAATACTTCGGAAGCTCTTCGACTGAATGAAATAGACTGGGAACTTCCGATTGTGTCCCCTCCAAAAGACAGGCTCTTGGCTATTTTACTTCTACTATTTTCTGGGGCTTCATCAAACGCATCTAGCTTTCGTTTTAGGAATTGATCACTTTGGGTGCCGTCCGAACTTTTGGTTTCGGCAGCTCTTACTGGGGATCCGAAAAGTGCTCTTTTGGTTTTCATGGCGTGAACAGGTACTGATATCGAAGCCATTTGGGGCATCGGTTTTCTGTTTTCGGGGCTGACAAAAAGGGCGCGTTTAGACGTCTCTCTGGAAAGCTGTGATCTCGTAAACCCTTCAGAGTCCATCAGCAGTCGCCTCATAGCTTTCTTCTTACTAGACCCGCCACTCCTTGTCTTTGGCGTTTTGGCGGGAGTTTTCTTGCCTGGTGTTTTCCGGTTAGGTGTCTTCTTGCCAGGAGTGCGCCTGACCCTTGGACTTTTCCTTTCAGCAGAATTTATGAGCTTTCTGTGTGGGAAGAAACTTGGAAACATTTTGATATGATTAGTGTGTATTGATTGAAGCAGTTTTTAAATATATACTTTAAATGGGTGTGACATTTAAAAACGATAATAGTATGAAGATTTGAAATGTCTGTTAGCGACAACAGATAATCCCAAGATCCAAATCCATCCCATCTGGGAATTTCAGTTAACAATATTATAATACGGTATGTCATAAACTTTTACCTAACCTATACTGTCCGACTGCTGGGCAACGGCAAAGGTCTCCCACAAACACCGGCAACCGTCTCTATCTTTCGCCTTCTCCCACCAATATCTATCGAAGGCGATAAGATCGTCCTGCCACTGCTTCGTCGGCCGACCCCGACGTCGCCCTCCTTGGGGATCCCACAGAGTTGTAATGTGGGCCCATTTCTCCAGGTTCATGCGGCTCACGTGGCCGGCGAATCCCATTTAAGCCGGGCGGTCTTATTTCCGACATCGGTAATGCCGGTAAGGGAACGAAGCGTGCTGTTGCGCACACAGTCAATGCGCTTATAAATTCAACTGCTAAAATAATGAAGTAGATACTTACTTCTTGTCAATAAGGACCATTTTGGAGGTGGAAGTCTGTGCTTTTTCGTTGATAGTGGCTGCACTGCAGAAGGCTTGTCGTCTTCGCGCTAGATGTGATAATCGTCTTCCAGGGGACTTTGCTTGAGCCATTCTGAAAAAAAATATTATTATGTAAAAATAAATATTACATAGTATAACATAGAAACTAATAGAGCCTTTTTTGGTTGGAATATGGGTTCAGTATAAAAACAAAAACTTGCCAATGAAATGTTTAGACAAAAGAAAAATTATGACAAAACTTTTGTTGTTGAGAAAAATGTTACTTGCCGAGTTCATCAGTTAATTACCAGATCCCAGATTTTGTTGATGCTGTAGGTTATGATTTTATGATACAAAATTTATCACAGAAGTTAAGTATAACTGCAAGGCGCTTCCAGTTCAGTAAATACAGGCACTGTGTGCCAGCCACTCTCTATCAATCAAATCTATGTTGCAACAAAGTATGTTTCAATTGAAATTAATATGATAAGCCAGTAATTGTCTTATTGGATTCCTAATCATCTAATAGTTTACTTGCTAATTGCATTCCACAAATGACAATAAAAATTTGTAAGACAATGTAGATATATTTGAATAAATCTGCTCTACAGCATTTAGTTTATTTGCAGTATACTCAGCAGATAATCTGCCCATCAAGTTGTAAAAGATGAATAGAAAACTATTATGATACATACCATCATACCTGAAACCAGATAAGGATGCAGTGTAGAACTCTCTGACAAGAGTCTAACTCATTCCTTACAATTACGACTTATTGCAATTGAAAGAAAGTATTGCATTATACACTCAAATTATTAAATAAGATTTAGAAAACAACTCACTTTAATCTTAGAGCTTTCCTCTTATTGGCGCTGCTTGGTGATTGGAATCCTCCAGAGTAAATGTTGACACTTGTATCTGTTTCTGCACCAACATATCTTTCCCCATACTTAAGAGAGAGAAGCTCATACTTCTCAGAGTATTTAGTTAGATTATAACTGAAAAAAATAACTACTTGTAAGTAAATCACTCTGATAACATAATTATTAGGCCTCATGCTGTGCTCAGCAGTTTATGCTTTTTGTTTGAATACTAGCAGTTCTGTAGTAGAAGTGTGGGGATACATTGTATAATGTGTCTTATTCTATGATTTATAATCTAATTTACTGTAAATTTACAAAATTACCCATATCTGTTCAGCAGTTTTTGGGTGCATGCTCAGTTTCACATTTATAATATCAGTGGGATACTTACTAAACATCATAATGTCTGCATTTCAACACATCAGGCCACATTGTGTCAATGGCTTCAATTTCTGAGCAGGATTTCAATTCTATAGTTTTATCATTCACACTGGTGTCTAAATCTGACTTATTTTGTTTTTCTGGAGGGTCTACTGATTTGTCTATGGTGGGATTAAAAGTTTCATTGGAAAGAGGTTCTGATTCTTGTGTCTGTTCAGGTATTTCTACAAATGATACCCTTTTTGTTGGAGTGGTTGAGTTAGCTTCCTCGGAAACATTTAGTTTGGTAGTTTCATGAAAAAGGGGTAAATTAGTGTGATATTTCTTAAGCATTTCAGTAACATCTGTTTTCACAATTGTGACAGATGGCGGTGGAAGGATGCCTTGGAGACTTTCCTGAATAAAAAGGAAACATATATGTCAATGTGTAAATATCAAAATTATATGTAAATGTTTCAGAATTAAGTAAGAATGTAATTACCTCAATCTTCTTAACTTTTCTCTTGTCATATATTTCAACATGTTTGAGGAAATTCCAAAATGGTTCAGCATCAGGTATTTGGTCTACTTCTTCCTCTTCATCATCTGAAAACATGTCTGGAGACCTCACCCCACTGTCAAATGATGCTTCAAATGATGAATGACTTTGATCTAAGTTCCACTTATTACTACTCTCATCACTGACTAAACATTCCTTTTTTAAGTTAAACTCTTCATATTGCGAGTCACCAGTACTCTCCAAAGTCTTCTCATTTTTATTAGTTTCCATGCTTCTTTCATCACATGTGTCACTTAGTCTATGATCACTGTTGCTGTGGTCTGTGCTTGATTCATCTTCAACAGCGCTGTAACATTCAGGGAGGTCTACAGACTTTTCTTCCAAGTTGAGCTGATTAGTACTGAAGGCAGTCAAAGGGTCCACAATAGGTTTGAGTTTTTTGACATGTTTAATAGTTCCATTAAATGATAGCTCACTTATAGGCAACTTGAAGACACTCTGCGTGTGTCTCACGTCTCGGAATAAAGGTACACTATCCATTGCATTGTTACTATTTTCCATTGTAGAAGATATAAATAAAGGTTGTTTGAAGCCTTCCCGTTTAGTCTCTTCAGATGAAACATGCACATCTGTTTGGTTAGATTTCTCGGTCAATAAACTGTGATCGTGATCGACGGTGGCAGAAGAGTTTTCAAGGAGCGAGGCGGCGGGAGATGTGCACTCAGAGTCAACTTTGATACACTCGACATCTGAACTCGAGCACTTGTCCGTAATATTATCACAGGTAGCTTGGTTTAAAATACAATCATTGTCTAGTAAGTTACAATCTTTAGACAAAACGTTACCTTGAGCGGTCGACAAATCTATGTTCCCTCGCAGAGTTGGACTTCTTGAATTGCAATGGTCTGAAAATGGTACTTGATCTCTGCTATCTTCCTTTTTTTCAACAACTTTGAAACTTCTTAGGTAACGTTCATATAAAGAAAAACTATTGCTCATGGAATGGCAATTCGAGTCCCCGAGAGACTCCATCACCACATTTTCCAGGATGAACGAAATGTGTAACTTGTGTTCATGTTTGTTTAGTACGTACACTTTAACATATCTTCTTACAGTTTATAAATAATGTTCAAAGTATGAACCCAATAAACTAGATAAATATGGATAAATACCTAACAAAGATACAGAGATACAGCTATTGTTTCCTGGTCTGTGGATACAGCGCGCCGTTTTGTTAGTCCACCGCCATATTTATTTTAGTTTGTTTTTTTCATTTTTTTTTCATTCACAACACAAGGCTCATTCAATTCCGTTCCGTTTACGGTTAGTTCTGGATGGTAGTCTGTTGAGCACATCACAGACAATAAACAATAGGTCTTGCATTCATTCCGTTATGGCTTCACTACACTATCGGCGAACACACGCGAATACTGACGTTCACGATATTCGTCTGTGTTCGCCGCGACCCGTCCGTTGTCGGCACTGACCTCTATTATATATATATATATATATATATATATATATAACTAGCAGTGCCCCGCGGTTTCACCCGCAGCGCCCCCGTTCCCGTGGGGATTTTGAGATTATTATTTCTTATTTTTCTTATGAAATATAAAAACCTTGTCCTGACATTAAGGAACACATTAAAAAAAGAATCATCCAATTTGGTGCTGTCGTTCTGAAGTTATGCGCTTGGCAACAGATTCAGCGATTCATTTTTATATTAGAGATTAATTAATGGTAGCAGCGGATATAGTCTCCACGTCCGTTGTGAATGGCTGCCGCTCAGTTAGTTATTGATCTTATGCGATAGTGCGGATGCCTGCACTGCATGAAAGTGGCGAATACAGATGAATACGCACGCACATCGCTAATATAGGCGATAGTGAAGTGGAGCCAACGTTTGCCTTGGTCTGCTGTAACCCACTAACTTCAGTCATTAGTTTTAAATATTTGTAATAATATTCCATTCAAGAGGCGTAGTACCCCCTGCAGGACAAAGGTCCAATACTTTAAAATCTCAGAATTCCAGTGCATAGTCTACCGTTGTCAAATGGAATAACATCAATCGTCAGTCAATGAAACTGTTATTGTCACCGTGACGTCTACTAAGTTCTTCGAAAAGTCAAAATTGACAACAATCGTCAAACGAAACGGACAGATCGGACAGATGATGCATTTTGTATTTTTTTAGTTTCGTTCAAAGTTTTGAGTTTTGATTGTCTTATTTCCTGTCCATCAACCTCCAGGCAGAATACAGATTTCGATTTTAAGGTAATTATAATTATAATTCACTCTTGGAGATTACGTAAAATACACAATATGTAAAGATATTTGCACTGAAAGTAAGTAGTTTGAAATATGCACAATAGGAAACAAGTTCTAAACCTAAATAAAAGTAAATAATCTAAAAGGTTTCGGACCTAAGATATACCGTCAATTTGCCGACAATATATTTTTAATATAAATACACTGAATTGCGTTAATTGAAAACCTATTATGCACTTACTCAAGCGAGTAAGACATCTTTATTGGTAAATGGAGGCATAGAAATGAACGTACAATGTGTTACTGTGCTGTAAGTACTTTTCCTAGAGATAGCTATCAAAGCCGCATGTAACACCGTAACTATGTGGCAAAACTTAATTATCCCTAATTATTATTTACTTTCCCTAAAAAATCACTAATAAAAATTGTCTTTGAATATGTTAGAGATATTTTTTTTAATAAATTGGTACGTATCTATTTTTGTGTCATGCATAATTAATTTTCATATCTATGTGAATGTTATCCTACCTATTTAAAGTTTGTATATAATTTATGCATACATCACCTATGCGTATGCTTGTATGTATCTCCAACTTATTGTAAAAACCACAGATGAGGGAAGCACTTACTGCGTAAGGACGGCAGGCCCCGTTGACACTTTTTACATATGTTTTTGATATTCGTATTGATGTACTCAATCTATATGATATTTGACTATTATGATTTATCATTATATTATATTATTGAAATTAATGATTGATGTATTTTTATATTAATGAATCAATATTTTGACTGTTACTTTGTAAAACATATTTACTTGCATTGTACTTTGTGCTGTATATGCGGTGCGTCTAGTGCAAGCCAATGGATGCATACCTTAAATGAGTAGCCATGAAATTACTATTATTTCAGTTCCCACTTTAATTTATAAGTACCCGGGCTCTGGGCCCATGCCCCTCACCCAGTAGAGATCCAAATGGCTAACAATTTTATTGGCAGCGCATGATACAAAATTAAAGATTAAAGCGCCTTGACCGAGTACGCAACACCACGCTGCGTTCCACTACCGGTATTGCAGACGTCGGTGACAAGACCGCCCGGCTAAAGTGGGAGTGGGCTGGGCACGTGAGTCGGATGAACCCGGAAAAGTGGGCCCACATCACATCTCAGTGGGTCCCCGAAGGAGGGCGACGTTGAGGTCGACCGAGGAAGCGTTGGCGGGACGATCTCATCGCCTTTAACAGCGATTGGTGGGTGCTCGCAAAGGACAGGGGGGAGGGTTGGCGATGTTTGGGGGAGACCTTTGCCCAGCAGTGGGACAATATAGGTTAAAAAAAAAAAAAAACATGTTTTTCAAAATAAATACAAAAGAAAAAAGTTGCTTATTTTCTTCTCTACATTTTCACATCTCTCAAGTGGATTTGCCTGTTTATAATTTTTATTTATGGTATTGTAAGCAACTGTAATGCTCAGTTTCTTATGACTTTCTGATGAATGGCAAAACACGGAACCCGAATCTATAAGGGTTCCGTTTGCCATTTTTTGCCATTTGGCTACGTTACCCTAAAAAAGTATACCAAGACCATCCAAAAAAATGGATATAAAAATAAATTACTAAGTAAACTAAATATGACACCTATATCATAAAATAATGTGCTGTTCTGTGGTCTCGCAGTATCTGCCTATGATTGGATTGACCTATGGCCCTATGATACTCATATAATATTATCAACAAGGTATAAGAAGTCAAAATAATGTATTTACCGTTTGCACTTACTATTGTGCTGTGTGCCATGTGCATTTCATCTAAATAACAGTATTTTTTTGGCTCAAAACTTGATAATTTTATCAATATATTATTACCACCAGCTGTATATTATTAAGGTAAGCAGCAACAAATTATTTCCCTGGCAGATTTTGGATAAATAGTATCTTTAACGCCTTATCTGTCCTGTTATTATAGCATAAGTAGTAGTGAAAGAGTAACTTGAGCAAAAAGATGCAATATAACGCAATTTTAATGAAGCACTAATAAAATTCATACCATAGCCATTCTTCATATCAACTTGCTAAATGGATTTATTTGGAGAATTATCTATACTAATATTATAAAGAGGTAAAATTTGTAAGTTTGGTTGTTTGTATGTTCGAGGTAATCTCAGGAATTATCAGTCCGATTTGAATAATACTTTTTGTAATAGATAGCCGGGACAACATTCAACGGGAAGGTTATAGGCTATTTTTCATCCCGAAATTCCCACGGGAACGGGTACAACGCGGGTAAAATCGTAGTATATAAAAGCGAAGTGGTAAATTTTTTATATTATAATAAAAACATTTTGAAATGAAATAAGATAAATTCAAAGTTTCATAGGAGACCAACCAAGGTGCAAGAAAAAAAGATACATTAACTAATCCTAGACCCCTAGCTAATGTTTATCACTTAATACCTGACTTGTTTTCATCTATTTAAATAACTAACAAAATAAATATGATTTTAACAAATTCATGGTCATACCTTTAATAATTTTATTTTATATTTGTAATGTAAGAAAAAATAATTGTAGTTTATTACTTCCTCAATGCTTAGATTATTTGGCTATCTAGCTGTTACCCGGCCCTGATTACCATAGGAGTTCCGGGATCAAAAGTAGACAAAAACCATCCCCTTAAATCACAGAGTCTACTAGTGAAACCGAATGGAATTCCTTTCGGCAGTTTTGTATTTATCGCGAACATACATACAGACAGACAGATGTGGCAGAGGACTTAGCTTGCGGTGCATATGACGAGATATAGATTTTAGAAGGAGTAACATAGGCTAAGGCTACTTACTATTTTTTATCCGAGGGTCTTTTATATTCCCCGCGGAATACAAAGCTCGTTGAACGCAGATGAAACGGCGAGATGCAGCTAGTCCATTATTAAATTGCAAAATGTTTTATTACAACTTATATGAAAATGTTCGTATCAAAAACCGTAAATAAATAATTTGTTTATTCTTAAAATAAATTACATACATTTAAATTATATCAAGTTGGAGGCTTTTAGGTGGTCTTGATCCCGAAACAAGGGCTAGCCACTTCCAGAGGTATAGAAGTAAATAAGTAATAACACCGATGGAGACCCTCAATAGAACTGGTATGGGACATTTATTTATGCATACCCCGCCGTTGGGGAATATGAATAGTGTAAGTGGTACTCCAACCAGGCGCGATCACTTGGTTACCGGGATTACGCACAATTCAGAAATACTTTTGACCAGGAAAATTTTGAAGACACGAGGCTCTCAAATTTCTGCCCTCTTGGCCAACCCTTTAGATACGCCACCGGCGACAAAGCTACACGATAAGAAGAGGATCTATGTATTTCACTAATCACCGTGTCCCAAAATCGTGTACAAATGTTTGATTTACCAATACTAATTGGGTTTGATATTAATTATCTTTACGGAGATAACTCTTGACCATGCATAGTTGTCGGAGCGCTGCATGTACATTTATCAACGGGTTGAACATTGCCCGTCTAACTTGTAACTCGCATTTTGTTCCGGTTTAGTTTATCACTTCTAACACCTTCGTAGTAAATAGCAGTGTCTGTTATTTTACGTGTTTTATTTTTTTAATTTGACGTACAAATTAAGTATCTGGCGGTACGTATTTCGGTATATTTCTAGAATAAAATAAATATTTGACGACGAGTGCATGCGGCACGTGATAACTGTTAGGGAGAGGAAACTGCAGCCAAATTTTTACAACTGTTTACAATATTTACCTGAGTACATATAACTCAATGGCTTGTCCGTCTATACCCCACTTACATGAATACTTTTATTGTTCACCAGTGGGTCAACTCTACTTAATCAATGGTGTGTCATTTGAGTCTAATTTGGATCTCAGTTAAATAGGTCGTTGAGGGTGTTGTTGTATCATTAAGTTTTCATCCTCGATTTCACAAACAAATCTTTGTCCACCAGAAATGGAACTAGTATCCCTGGGCAAGGAGGTGCTTCAGAACCTCGCGGAGAAGGCGGCGAGCTACCGGCTCGGACAGAACGTCCTTCGGCAGCTGGACCGCGGGCTGTGGGTCGTGGAGAAATGCGCGCGGTGGGCCGTGCCGCCGCCGTGTGAGTATTGAACACTAATAATCCCTATATTATATTATACTAGCTCAACCGGCAATCGTTGTTTTGCCATATGAAAATTAAGATTGGACCACCCTATCTTTCCAGTTGAATCAAATTGCACACGGTGTGCAAATCAAATTTAAAATCGGTTCAGTAGTTTTAGGAGTCCATCGCGGACAAACAACGTGACTCGTAATTTTTATTTAAAACTAGCTGTGCCCCGCGGTTTCACCCGCAGCGCCCCCGTTTGTTTACATCTTGGAACTATCTGTCCAGAAGAAATAGATTGTGTACGTGCCTTTCATTGAGGTGGGTCAAAATTAAACTAACTATGTTTTTTATTTCATGTGTCCAATGATGGATTTTTCAGACCGCATATAATATTTAACCGAAGCGAAGAGACCGTACTTGTTTTAATAAATTCTCATTCTAGTGGATCAAGATGAGCGCCCCCCGTCGGAGCTGGTCCGCCCTCTGCCATGGGTCTTCTTCCTCGCCATGCTCATAGCTCTGCGCATCACCAGAGAATCAATTTCGCTTCTCAACCTTGTCATGGGAAAACCACCATTAAGATCCGCCGATGTCGTAAGTTTTTAATGATTGACAATTAACACTGGCTTGGAACTAATCTTTGAACTTTGACATCCATTTACGGTTGTTGCAATATTTTTGTTATTGAATATGTTTGCTTATTATATTTGTACGTGTGGTGTATGCTTTGGTATATCAAACAATGACTTGCTTGATAACTTTGTCTAACAGTGATCGTCCTTCAAAATAGGCGAAATTATAAAATACGGATTCTGGGACTTTTGCAGCAATAGTGACATATTTTAAAATGTAATCGGCCTTTTCCCAAGAATGCGACAATACAAGCTAAAGCTTTAATATTTTTTTTTCCAAATTCCAGGTGATGTACATCCAAAGCAAGCGGCGCTACCTGCGCACGCTCAAGTACCAAGGCAGCAGGATGATGCGCGCGCGCAGCACCGCCGCCGCGCCGCGCGTCTCGTGGTACACCTCGCTGGTGTCGCTGTTCGAGCTCACCATGTGCTTCAGGAACCAGTCCAACAACTATGGCAACAACAACACCACCAGGGTCAGCAACAATGATGAAGTCATAGTAAGTTGAAACGTTATGAAGTCTATTATAAATTACAATCTTAAATCTCCCTCAAGTTTTAACAATTGTACCTAATAGAATCGAATATCGATCATGTAACGAACGTGCTACTTCACCAATTTGCCGATCGTGTGTCCACGATATCCATTGATGATGGAATGGATTAGTCAACATATCCATATCAGTATTTGGGTATGGTGGGAACTACCGATTGACGTCGATTAATCCTTTTCATACATTGATTCGCGATCGATCGAACTAACTATTTTTTAGTACTTTGTAGCTTGTGTAAATGTAACTAGCGCGTGAATAAAGCCAAACATATTTATTTATTTGTATGATTTCGAGCAGTTTAGTTTATTATGTGAACAAAAGATGCTATTTATAAAACAATGCCTCTTTTTATGATAACGCACAATGCCAAATAAAAAAATAAGTACCAAAATGAACAAAAAAATACTAAGTCGAATGTACGTTTACGTGTTTGTTATCTCCTCGACGATAGTGAATGAATGTCATACATAACATAACACTTTCATTGTTTAAAATAGGCCCGAAAAAGATATTGAAAGTTGAAATAGCTTCGAGTTGAGACGATTTAGAAAATAGAGATAAAACAAAGTTTGTGATCTTTTTCAATCTTTTAAAATAGAGAAGAAATACTATCTTCAGTTACTAGCTAGCTACTAAGCCAATTATTCCTTTGAGTGACCTGGTCAGTAGTCATAATTAAATACTATTATATGCTTGTTAAGCACCTTGTCACAGCACAGGTCATATTGTAAACACAACATATATACAATAAGCGCGAGCCCAATGAAATCGTTTATGGAACTATAAATAAACAAATATCCAAGCGCAATCTGCGTGAGAAACGAAAAAGTAGAGATACCTATTATTAATTTGTCCAAGATAAAGTTAAAATCATATGTTTATTATTTGCTATTGTTGTCGACGCACATTAGTAAACGCTCGACAAAGGTCAAACCATTTGTTATATTTTTCTAATGATAATGAATGCGTTCGTTATTGGGTATCTCTGAGGCTCTTTCAAAACTAACTGATTTTAGATTATGTAATCTCCACTGTTTCTTTAACCATATCAAAAGACAATCAAAATTGACCCAATCGTCCCAGAGCTATACCACTACAGAGTACCTACAAAGACTCTATACTCGCCTTCAGTACACACTCAAATTTATAAAACCTCTTGTTTTGTGCTGGGAGTTTAAAACATTTAATTCACACAATCCAAAGTTTCGTATTTACAATATTCAGAAATATCAGATAATATCTATATTAATGTAATAAAGCTGAACAGTTTGTTGTCATCCGAAATTCCAACGGAAACGGACACAACGCGGGTAAAATCGCGGGGCGCTGCTAGTATAACATATATTTAACCATCACTTTTTTATCTAGTATGTACCTATAAAATTATTCATCTTTTTCTTATAAAGAGCTCTGTCGGAAGTTTCTCGAATAAAATCATAGCCGATTAATCACAATATTTCATCAAAACGTCAGCAATAAAATAATTGATTTATGTATTGGTCTGGAGGGACTGTGTACTTTCTTATCTGGTATTATATACGAATATTTACTTATAAAGTTAACTATATTACTCTTTAATGCTATAAATAGAAAATTGTTGTTCTATTGAGCAGTAAAATGTAATTTACAGGTGTCTGTTGAAGATGTAAGTCTCCCAAACGAGTTTAAACTATTCACATTTAGTTTTTGATGAATGACGTGGCATCAAAGTGATACGATTGAGAGTTCTGAGCTATGATTAAAAAACATTGCCGGGTATTGCAATTTTCGATTTCGGTTTTGATACAAAATCTCATCAAACAAACTATATATACTCACAAACTTTCACATTTAAATGAAATTGTAAACCATCCTTTGTGTCAGGTGGTGAAACGCAACAAGCACGGGCAACCCGAGGCGAGCCCCGCGGCGGCGCCCGGCGAGACCACCATGGAGCGCCTCCTCGAGAAGATGATGCTGGACCTGGGCGCCGCCAGCGACGAGGACTCCACCTACACGGTGAGGGCAGACCACCGGCGCGGGCCACAGGTACCCGCCCACCTGTGGACTGTCGGCTGGAGTTGCTTGTGTAGAGCGCTGTCAGTCACGTCAGCTGGAACCGGCATCCATCGGAAGTCTCAAGTTTTATTTTCTTGACAAATTGATTTAAATAAAAGAGCTCTAAATCTGTGTCTAAAATATTTATAATACATTTTATGGAATGTTTTCATACTTCCAGTTAACAAACATAACAAGTCAGAAGAGCGATCGATCGGATCTCACGCTGGACTCGGATCAGGACACACTGCGGGACACCGAGACTTCGAAACAAAATGGCGACGTGTCTCACGAAGATGTCTTCTCGCTGACCGAGAACATTTCAACGTCCACGCCCGAGAAGAAAAACAACCAGGAAAACGGAGCCGATCAATATCATGACAATGACTCAATGAAAGAACATAACGCTCAGAATAATGGCAATGGCATGCAAAACCATGATCACGAAGATTCTTTAAATAACGATGATTCGAATCTCAACGAATCTCGAAACAGTGAAAAGTCGCCCAAACAAGAAACTGAAAATTTAATACAGAGCGAAAGAGCACCAGAGTCACCGAGAAAAGAAAAGAAAATTGGTAGGAAAATAAAAAAATTGGTCTGTTACAATCAGAAATGTGTTTTCTAAAGAGTGGTACGTTGTGATTGGTTAATGATGTTTGTGTTTGTTTTTCAGCCAATGGGCGAACGGTAAAGAGTGTGCCCAACAAAAAGAAAGGTACTGTTTTATATTTCAATTATGTTTTTTTGGGACCTACATTTTAGTCAGTTTATCACTACAGAAAACCAACGTTTGCATTGTATCAAAGTGGTATTTGCTTACACTTTAGCAATGCATATTGCATTATTGTGTGTATTTAACTATAGTGGAAATAAAGATAGGCAAATAATTACTGTTTGTGCAGGAGCTTACAAGGAGAGACATCACTCAAACGAAGTGCTTCAACCAAGAGGTCTGCAGTCAAACAATTCATTTTAAGGAAAACAAGGTAACATTTTGTTTAAAATCATCCTTACTTCTTGTTTATCTTTACATAGTACGTAAAAAATAAAATCCCCCGTCCTGTCTGTCTGTCGCATGTGTACGCTACACTTTTTGAACAAATTTTCATGCGGGTTTCACCATTGAGCAGTTATTTAAGGAGAAGGTTTTTGGTTCATTATCCAGGAATTCCGACGGGAATCATACGCAATCTGGATTAACCGAAGCTAGAAAAGTTATTTCGTAATATGAATACGTAATTTATGTACGTTTGTTCCGTATTGACGTCAAAATGGCTCAATAGATTTAGATTACAAATAATGAGGAACGGGCTAGGTTATTTTTATCTCGCGAAGGCCACGGAAACGAGTATGCGGCGGGTGGAACCACGGGGAAAAGATAGTGTTTGGAACAGCGGTAATGCTCAGAGCAGTCATAGAAAGATCTATAACATAGTATGGGTGTGGCCCCATCACCACGTGGTGATGCGGCCTCGCCCTATGTCTGTGGAAAAGTAGCCAGTGTACTGGGAACATTTGGTATTTTAAATTATTTAATTTATTAAATGTGAATTTCATCCACAGTAGACCCATCAATCGTCATAAGAAGTCAGAAGGTCCATTCCTAAAATAAGTCATTTTATAATGTTAGTTTTACAAACGCGAAATATATATAGTTATAGTTTTCCTAACAATGTACACGACATATCAATCGTTTAATTTTGTTTTCAGAAAAGTATATTATTTCCTATGCATGACATTTTCGGTTTAAAAACACGTAGGTGGACGGAACAGTAAACATTTCGAATCGTAATCATATTTGTATTGCATCGCCTTTTTAATTGTTATATTTCCATTAATCGAAATTCTCGAAAGTGTTATACGAGTTCCATTCAAAATGATTTGCTTCTAAATATGTCGTGTTCCTATTAAAATATACAATATAATATTATCTTCAAGTTAAAGATGCAAAATCAGATGCTGATTATATTATTCAATACTTCTTACCAATAAAACACTTGATTAATCGTTCCTTCCTTTTACTTTGCGCTGAGCGGCTAAGCGGATTCTTGTGTTACAAAAAAGGTGACAACTTAGCCAGTAACGCAACTTATTTTTATGTACAACGCATATCTTGTGTATTTGAAGTCTTAAATTACAAGGAAAATTTTTGGCCATTTGCTCTCTAAATTTATATGTTAAAAGTTATTGTTGTAAATGTAGAACTTACTTCTAATCTATCTTATTTGTGTATTTTAATTAGAATGACTGCGGGCTGGCTTAAGTGTTAGTCAAGAACTTGGATAAGTTAATAAGTAAAGTACTAATTCTAACGTTTCAAAGGGTTCAATCAATATTTTTCGCTTTGTATTTTTGATCCCGTTTCCTCGCGTAATCTCATCCAAACCTAGCAGTCGTTTTAAGAACTATTAGTTTAATCTTTTCATTTTATTGTAATTTAAGTTGAGTTTTATTTGTCTCTTCTAGATCTGACAATATTACCATTGAAATCTTTTTATCTATTTGAAAATAATTTTATGATATTTTAAAATATAATAATTAATAAATATTCTGTTTACGTGATTTTGGTACTTCTGTGTCCATTCATTTTATTACTTTGGTACGATTTCCTGAAAGTTGAAACGAATTGAAACTGTCAATAAAATTTTTGTCAACTATTCCGATAATTTCATCCAAATCGCTTTAGTATCACGGGCAGTATGCACCTTTTTTGCTTGTTTTTTAACGTAGGTATTTTTTATTGCTCAATTAAAGTCGACCGTAAATTGTAACATAAGTACCAAAATCGCATATGAAACACGAGTTTGATGTTAACTAAAACTTATGATTAGTTCCTATTTTTAAGTGCAATCCTTGTAGCATTTTAATATGTTGTCTATACTTTCTATTTTATTCCATATTTTAATTAGAATGACTGAAAGAACTAACCATAGTTAAACGACCATAATGATGTAGTGAAATATAAATAATTAAAAACAGTGAGTAACATAAGAGTAGTGGAATTAATGATGTAATTTCCGATTGCGGTGTTGTATCCCTTGCGGTATAATTTACCAGTAAATGCACTAATATCCTCGTGGTATACAGTCTGTATGGAAATCGGATCGTTTAAATATTTTTCCAGTAAAGGAACTTAACAAAATTGTTTATTTATAAAAATACAGTCCCTTTTTTTGAACAGACTATCACCGCCGATGGATAATTTTGCAATTCAGAATACTAATACTCTGTATGTAGTTTATTCGACTTTCTAATTTCCAAAGATTTGGCTGTGCGGCTCGAATAAAACAAAAGACTGATGAAATTGATCAAATAATGTTATATTTCAAAATTAACCTTAAAAATCGTGTTTATATATAGCTTGTACTAGTTTTAATTTTATTTGTTTTGTAAGTTATTGAAATGCTATGTTAATAAATGATATATTTTATTAATGATTTTCTATAATTGTGTATTATTCATTCCCTGTAATTGTTTGTAAATCCATAGGATGTCTTGTAACGAGTTTATATTTTAGCCCCCATCTAAAATAAGATAATAAGACACAGTGCCTTTCTCTTCATGTAACCCCAAACACTCACCCCAAATTATCAAACCGATATCTTATATATAAAATTCTTGTGTCAATGTAAGTTACCATACTCCTCCGAAACGGCTGGACCGATTTTTATGAAATTTTATATGCATATTCAGTAGGTCGGAGAATCTGCTGCTGCTGAATCTATTTTTCACGCCTTGATTTTTATTTGGCAAAACATATTTAAAATTTTGCCCATGGCGACTAGTGATTCTGTGCTTATTACAAACTCGCGACCGCGACAGCACCGCGAACACGATTGAATCGTGGTTTTGTAGGCGACGGCACTGCAAGCTCGCTACCGCGCATCTGTGATCGCGCGACAGCATCGCTTCTCTAAAAGTCGCCGTTTATGATGGCCCTAAAATAATTAGTTACATTGTAATAATTGTCAAGTTTGGGATAAGTAAAGCAAAAAGTTGCTGAAATCGTGTTTCCGCCCGGGATCGAACCGGGGACCTTGTGCGTGTGAAGCACACGTGATAACCGCTACACTACGGAAACGCTGATATTTTTGTTGAAAATTAGTAACAGTAGTTGTCGTAATAAATTCTGAAAACCAACTAGACATTATTTCTGGTCATTAATTGACATTGACGAATAATCATCATCTCGCGCTGGCCACGTGTTCAATTCTCTTTGACCAAAATAAAAGAAGCGTGTGACCGGCTCCATTGGATTGGAAGCCGAGCCGAGCTCAGTCTCGCGGCAACTTCGCCCGCGTTTAGTCGCGGCCGCCTCTGTGCCTCCATTGTCGGTGTTTAGTTGTGAACAAATATTACCATAAAAATTAAATAATCAAACAAAAACTAACACCATGGATCCCGAATCGTTCCTGGACCTGGCCAACCAGGTTATCAAATTAAAAATGTATCCGTATTTTGATATAGCGCATTCGTTATTATGCGCTCTCGCTGTCAGGGAGGATTTGGGGGCTGGTAAAGTATTTATTTAATCATCTAACTATATTATTACACCTGCTAAAGTGTTCTGGTGCTACATTTTAATAACTTCCGCATCCTTCTGTCTTGTTAAAAAGTATATTAAAAGCTTGAAATGTCCTAAAATAAAGCGCCGAGTCCGGTTTATAAATAGATCGTTCCCTTCCCGGTAGAACAAGATATTTTCTGCTCTATTAATGTGTTCAATTTGATGTAAAACTTTGATTAAATGTTCAATAAACGCGTTCACTTGCTTTGAATTAACTTATTTATCAATTTACTCACATTATAACATATTAAATACCTATGAAAAGAGGAAAAATATTAATTTTCACAAAAAATTCTGATTATCTAAAGCTTATTAAGATACTGTTCATACTTTTTCTGCTTATCAATGATTATAAAATTGCACTAAATAGATAAATTTTATTCGTACAACGTCGAAGAATATCCTATCTAATTTAATGGTATCAGATATGAACCTTGATACCAGTAGAGCTAACTTCAATGTTATCGTAAAATTAGTTCTAATATTACAAACAGATGTCGCCGTTAAACATTTAATAATTTGCCGTAAATGTCGTGCCATAACCTAATTAAGTAATGATTATTATGGTTAGAGATTTAAATTAAATTAAAAAAATAGTTTCTTAAAAAAGGTGACATTATCGGGCTCGTCCGGGATTTGAACCCGGGACCTCTCGCACCCGAAGCGAGAATCATACCCCTAGACCAACGAGCCATGTCAAGAAATGGCGAAATTGTCAATCTGTTTTCGCAACGAATGACGTCAGTTAAAAGAATTATGGGTGTTGCTAGAAAACAAGTTGTTATCAAAATTATCAATAATGTTTAAATTTGACTTACTTTACTCATTACAAAAATGAGCGCTACCGTACCTCGGAGGGTACCTGTCGGTTCCGGTAATTTCAATCGTCAGACCATGTCGAAGACCTTTAGACGGTCCATAAACTCCGATACCAGGGTTGGCCACTAATCTATTCGAAATCAATGAATTAGAAAATAACCAACAATTATAAACATCAATAGGTTTGTTTTAAACAAAACAATCTACTTAATGGTTATTATAAATTGGGGTAATATTACCTAGGTTGGGTCAGCCGTCAGCCCACGAAAATGTTACGTACATGTGTTTGTCGAATTACTTATTTGTATAGATATTCATATTAACAACTTGGCCTTTGGTTAATTATCTAGAAGTTTAAGTTTAACTTCAGACTAAATTTGCTTAACATTGTCACGGGGCGACTTCCAGAAGGACCTATTGTTTTCATCGTATCATTCCGTGTAGGTACTAATAGGTTAGTTAAATCTCTTTCTAACCTGGGGACCAAAGCTTTCGCAGACGCCCCCTTAATTTGTGAAAAATCGTATGTGAATTAGTAGTACTGTAGTACTGTACTAACAAAACTGTTATACCTATTTGATGATACAGGGGCCCAAACGTTCTCCCGCAAGCACCCGCTGGCGTGCTGGCTGTCCACGATGCTGGTGATCTTCGCGGGCGGTATGGTGGCCAACGGACTGCTCGGCGAGCCCATGCTTGCGCCGCTCAAGAACACCCCGCAGCTTATCATCGGCACCATTACCTGGTAACCATGATGGCCTTCTTTGTTTCGATTTTTCTACTTAGAACTTTTTAAATATCGAACGAATTCACATAGGTACGTAGACGTAGAAGAATTTAGTTACTTTGCTCTACCAAAGAAAACTCTACCATTCTGCCATCTCTACGCTGCTCTACTTACCTAATTAGTTCTACCATTGTTCTACTAATAACTTTAGCGACATGAAGGAGTATTCATGTTTACGGACAACTAACTTATTACATAAGATTTCAACCCGAACGTTAATTATATACCTAATTCAGACAATGTTGGTTATTAACAGCAACGTAGCTAGGCAGTTAAAATAACTAGGATGTTCATACCAAACTAACAGGTGTTTTATATTTTGTGCTCAAAGTAAGTCCATTACAAGATCTATTAAAGACTCACTGCTCACATGTATCCCACCCAGGTACCTAGTATTCTACACTCCATTCGACGTGGGCTACAAGGTGGCCAAGTTCCTGCCCGTGAAGGTGACCGCATCAGCTATGAAGGAGATCTACCGCGCCAAGAAGGTGTACGACGGCGTCAGCCACGCTGCCAAGCTCTACCCTAACGCGTACATTATTATGGTCATTGTGGGTAAGTTCATTCACTTACTATCTCTAAGTAATCGTTGTCGTTACTACAATCTTAGAGCTTACTTTGGGTCTAATTAACAGTGTGTAAATTTGTCCGGATGATTTTGATCCGATATTTAATATTTAGGTACTTAGAGCAGAATAAGTGTGTGAATATTTCCGGGTGTATAAAATAATATAAAGGCCCAATTTGTCCTTCGATTTCTTCCCAATCCTGACCTAATCCTCCTCAACGTACTGACCCATTTAGATGAGAGGCCTTTGCCCAGCAGTAAAGGAGGACATTAAAGGCTACTTTCCCCCGAAGCAAGATTTTTCTAATTTTTTACCCGTATACAATATTTATATATGTAATTCGTTACAAGTTAGATCGCTGGAGTTTTAATATGCTTACGTACTTTTACTTATTACCTAGCGTAGTTATAAGTTAAACTATTATTTAACAATATTTTAACTTAATTGACTGACTTACATATCATGGGTTGCCCTTATACATTAAATTACCCTATCGGATTTTTTTTTTAACTTTGTAATTATTTAATTGTATTCAATTTTTTTACTATGATTGTTTATATTCCAGGAACCCTGAAGGGCAACGGCGCGGGCTTCACGCGACTAGTGGAGCGCCTGATCCGTGGCGCCTGGACGCCCACCGCCATGGAGACTATGCAGCCCAGCTTGTGAGTACACTTGTTCACATGTCCAAGTTCGTCATTATTGGAAATGCACTATGCACGAGGTTATTTTTATAGTAGTGGCGGTGACTAATTTTGTTACCATTCACGAAAACCTATAATAAGTAAAAAGGATAATAAACATTAACGTCGATGTTTAAATTGTCAAATTCCTTACACTTAACAACTATTCGTGTTTGTAATTTAAGTAGAATATTAATGTTGAAACCAACTATAGACCAGCCCGCTTTGGTTTATCAAGATTTTACTAGACTACAAGGTACCTTAAATTCTCGAGTTTACCTTTTTACTGACGGTAAAAATCGCAATAAAAAGCCGTGACATGATTGAGGAAGATTTAGCGGAACGATAGTCAAGCGAGGCCAACGAGTGTATTTTATAACCCGCAGTAGGCAAGCGCCTAACCCTTCTTCCTCACTGTTCTTTTATCTTTAGTGAGTTGAGATGCCTTCGCCCAGCAATGAGACATGGCAGGCTAATCCTTACTACTACTGTACTCTAAGTAGTGCTCCAGGCGTAGTGACTGAGCGATGTTAACTCTTCCTGCAGCTCGGCTACAACTTGGGCGACTGGATGATAGTGGAATTACTGTCTGGCCACTAGACGCCACGAAATGGTCGGTCCAGGTTGTTAGTCGCCTCCGAGCGGTCTGAAACTATAACTTCAGGATTGTATAACCTACTCAAACCATGGACATATGTCAGTCCTCTTATATATTTTGGTAACTGACAATTGTACAATAAATTCCAGCTACACGAAGGCGTCGCTGGTGGCGTCCATCATCTTCGTGCTGGACAAGAAGACGGACCTCATCTCCGCGCCGCACGCGCTCGTCTACTTCGGCATCGTCATCTTCTTCGTATACTTTAAGGTAAGGCTTACTTATAGCATAGCTGGTAGTAACTATAGCTGTTCCCCACGGCTCACGCACAACAAACTGTTCAATATTTTTCTGCCATTCAATATTTTTCTGCTATCATGAAAATTGGTTGCCATTCAGTAGTTCTTGAGATATATGTAATACAGTGTACCTACCTAACACAACTTGTGATGGGATTTTATAACGTAATAGAATAACGTAATTTTGTGTAAACTAAATTGGCCCATGTTGATGAAGTTCTTTCTATTCCTCAGCAATATTCTATTTTTATAATTTAATAAATTTAATTAACAGTTAAAAAGTATAAATTAATACCTACCTATTAGTTTTTGTTGTGCAGTTACACTGTACACTGTAATAGGTAACGTATAGGTACCTACACCGATAAAGAGTAATTGAAGCACGATCTATTTAATATGTAGGGCATTCGGTAACCGTTTTGCACACAAAATAAAGCGATCCTGAAAATAAATAAATAAGTACACCGTTAGGTAATACCGTGAACCGTTAGGTAATATATTATAGTTTTTCTTTTCCACTGAACTGACTCGTTCCTTAAAAAATAAATAGCTTATATTATGTATATTAGCTTATGTGCTAGGTCTCGTTTGGACAGAAGTGGCTAATTTCTTCATTATCTGATACGGTATCTTATTGATTACGGTATCTTCATATTCTGATACGGTATTTCTAGTTCCATCAAAACTAAATTACACATTCAATGCCACGTAGCTTACCTGCTGAAGGCTTGACTCAGACTAATAATTAGGATACCTAACCTTGCAGCGTTAACATTTACAGTTGTATATATAGTACTTACCTCCACGACTATTATAAACCTGAATTATAATCGAGCTTACCGTATAGATAGGCTTTTTACGTATAATTAACTCTAATATAACTGTAACAACTTATCCACAGCTATCATCGATCCTGCTGGGCATCCACGACCCATTCGTGCCTTTCGAGAATCTGTTCAGCGCTCTGTTCCTGGGCGGCATCTGGGACTCGCTGGCCAAGCTGCTGGGCAAGGGGCAGCCTAAGGAGGAGACCAAGGACACCAAAAAGGCTAATTGATGTGGTACGTAACTATTTAGATATGACTTTCTGTTTATTCTGCCGTAATCCGAGACCTCAATAAAATCCACAACCAACTAATTGATGTTATTTTACATACATTACGACAACACGTTAAAAAATATCGATTACTTAGTGTCCATTACTCTTTTTTGAGGAATTATTCGACGTCTCTGAGTCAGAGAGTCCGTCTAAAAAACCTCAGAGTCTCTGAGTACGACAGTTAGAGTTTTTTAGACGGTTGACATTACGATTTTCACACGAATAGTAAGACGCATAGTAAGACGACGAAATTAATGGAATTTGTATATAAAGCTTGGTAAAAGAAAGACAACTAATTAAAGCAACAAATCTCAGTACGTTCTACAGTACTGCGCTGTGGCTGTATGTCAAGTAAACGCATAAGGGTTGAAATCAGAAATTCGTAATTGCAAAATTGAAACTATAGCTTATAGCAGTAGTCACCTGATTGAAATCACTTTATGAAGGAAATGTTGGTATTTACAATTGAACTTTGTGGATTTCAGATAACAGCATTTAAGCTCCATCAACAGACACCGACAATATCATCCCTGAAGGCTTCCCTAACATAAGTTACAAAACAAAATAAAATTATAAAAAAAATCGTAAAATCCTTAAAGCTAAAAAAATGGCGCAACGACCAAAGTGTTAATTTTAAGATTTTTAAGATGAATGACTAGTCCTTATGTTAAATATGATTTTTATTGTGAAAGCATGGGTTTGTTTGTGATTTAATTGTATTAGTTTTCAGTTCCTTTACACCAAAAATATAAATAAGAAAACAAGTATTTTAGTTGACAATCACTTTTATTTAAGTGTTAATTTTATAGTTAAGTGAGGTATAATTATTTATATCTTAGAATTTTATTTTCCTCTGTGTTATGGTGTGAAAAAAAAATGGTATCGAGCATTTTAATTATAATTTTAATAAAACGAAACGACTATCGATGACTCCGACTTCCTTTCCATTTGCCATACTTTAATTATCATAAAAATATATACAAACCGACACTTACCTTTAGGTGTTTCTATATTAAACGCCATACAAAATCACCAATCTTCCCATACAATTAATTGAATAATAAATGTGATGTTTTGTGAAACGTCTGACCGAGTCGCATGGGTGCATCGCGCCGAGGGACACATGTTTCGTGGAACTAATTCAATAATAATTAAATTATATTACAAGTACTTAATTAAATTATAATGATACTTATCTGTTATTTGAAAGGAAGCAATAAATTGTTTTTTTATATATGTGAAGCAGTTTTATTTTAAGATCCTTAGGGTCCGTTCACACAGACCGGCTCGGAGAGCATCGGCGCGCATTTTTCTTTTCACACAGACCGGATCGTATGCGCTTGGAGTTGGTCGGAGCGGAGTCGCCAACTATTTCACATAGACCGGCTGGAAGCGACCTGAAAGCGGATGCGCTCGGAGCCGGTTGGATGCGCTCGCAGCCGGTCGGAATCGCTCGCAGCCGGTCGGATACGCTCGCAGCCCGTCGGATGCGCTCGCAGCCGGTCGGATGCGCTTGGAGCCGTTCGGATGTGCTCGGAGCCGGATGGGTACACTACAAAGGCAGTAGGTACCAGTCTTCCACGCATTCCAAGCAATCGGAGCCGATCGGCTGCGCGAGCGAGAAAGAGCACGCAATCGGAGCCAAACGGCTGCACGATCGAGAAAAATTACGCGATCGGAGCCGGTAAGCTCCTCTTATTATTTCACACCAAGCGCCTTCAAGCATTCTTAATCACAAAAGCAGTGCACATGCAAAAATAAACCTTAATACAAATACTAAAAACTCTGTTTTCAACGTGATAAGAATCTGCTCTCCTCTCCGAGCCGGTCTGTGTGAACGGACCCTTATGCTAAGTTGTTGCATGTTTTTTTTAACACTCTATTTCGTATTTAAAATGTATATTCTTTCTTCACGTTATATTCTATTTTAAATATATGTTGACCTATTCAAAATGAATGAAGGAATGAGTATATGTTCTCAACTTAAGACTTACTAGAGAGAATATGAATTGGGAGATTCTTATTTACCTACATGATGGTCACATAATGACAGGTACAATATTTCTACGTGTTCTAATCGAGTATGTGTAGTAAAGTCTATGCAAAACGCATACTGTAATCTAGCGTAATCCAACCGCTTCGAATTAATGAATGTCCACATCGAAAGTAATACAAAAGGTGTAAATTACATTATTGGTTAGTTTGAGTGACCTTTTCCTTGGCACTGCTTGCCTTCTTAAAACATATCACACATAGTAATAATGTTAGATGTAACAAAGTTATGTATAAAAGACATCAACGCGCTTTTCAATTTCCAATGACATTAGTTTTACAATTTTAATACTGACCTAATAAGGTACGTGATTTGTTTATCTTTTTACGCTTTTCCATGTCTATAAATTATCAATTTATGAAATAATTATGGTGCTTATCTTTTATTTACCTTTTAAACAACATGATAATACCTAATTGATATTGTTTCATTAAATTGGTTTCTACAAAATGATGTTAATTGATACCTATGATTAATAGGAATTCCAATTCGGAATCTCGTGGCACTAATAAAGAAAATATAAGTTCGAAACATACTTAACACCTATTTTAATTTGACCTACTTTATAACATCTACAAAAACATCTTGTTTTAATCACAAAAAATGAACTCAAATACTTTCGCATATCCGAATTCCGAGTTGCTGTCTAATGGAGCTGATCTAACGGTAGTCAATTTGGTAACGAATGCCTTATTAACGAATACAACGGAATCGTTCGTAATCTATCACTGTACGGTGGTCCAGACAGTTGATCTCGAAACGGTATTCCGCAGATGTATCTACATACGTAAAGCACAGTTTGAGGTCACTGTCGATTGAGTGTCTATCACACCGAACATAGCGAAAGCAAATTAAGCGATAATCGAACCAGAAAATCTAAGGATAATAAAAAATATTTAATTTAGAGGCTTCATAAAAGTGAGGTAAGTGACATTTCATTCAACTTTATTCAACATGTTTTGGTAGCATTATGGATAGGTGCAGTATTGACTGCCTATAATCTGATTTTGATGTTAAAGACAAAAGATCGCGGCGGACAGCGACGCGGTTATATTCGTTCACCTCGGAATACATTATGTCTCTAACAAGATTCTAATCAGAATGTTTACGCACAAAATGCATTCAAGCATCAATAAACCGCTGCCAAAACTACGAGTAGGCGCGACAATCGCGACAATATGAAAATAAACGGCGAGGCCGAGGCATACATTAATCGCGGATTCGCTATCTTCATGTTTGGGTGTGACAGCGGGCCGGCAGGTTGCAAACAGTGACGTGTCGAGCGCGACACACGGCAGATGCGCGGGCGCACCGCTGACGCCTGCACGCTCCAACTAACAATAAGTTATTTAATAATTAATTAATTATATCGATTAGCAGTGTACGAATACTTGATGAACATCTATAGTTGTTGATATACGGTGAGTTTCTTTTTGCTTTTTAATTTCTTTGGCGTGAACTTTTTTTGTTGTTAAAATTTAAAGTTTTAATTTGAAAATGAAAGCGTCGTCAGAATGTAGTTTTTTGTTTTTGTCTTTTCTTCTTTTGTTTTGAATTTCTATTACTACTTTCATTTAAAACTTGGTCAGGTTATTTAATTGGATTTATTAAATACCTATACTATGTTAGTAAACAGATTTCTAATTAAACATATCTCGATTCGAAAAAGGTGAATTTGTTAGAAGCATTTTAGTTCTAAGCGGAATAAATCAATAATAATATTTGAGTCGATACATAAACTAGTGATATTATTGTCACCTTTCTCCAATACCATAGTGGTCGATATCTCTTCAATACCTCGCCTGCAACGAATGTGCAATACATAGACAGTTACTCTCACTTTGCGGTTCTCTCCTAAGGAAACTCACACTTCACTCATGAGGAAAATTAATGACACACGAGTTGCCGAACAAAATGCCTGTTAGTTCGTAATTCAGATACTTTCACAGTTTTTAAAACGTTTACCTACGATAAACACAGAAAAACTGCCATCATTTTGTCTTATACCGACTTCAAAAATAGCCTCATCCTATTTTTCTTATTTATTATTTCTCAATACGGATTACGGATGTTTTTATTTAATTTGTACAAGGGTACATCACATCAGGAAAAGCTAATACATGCATGAATCACAGACGAAGTATCCGCTAACTGTTCCAAGCATTTTATAACTCTTCTCAGAAACACATCTTGGTTAGTTTCGTGTGAAGTCGTGAACATCCTGCACAAGTGTTTTGCAGCTTTTACATCTGTTTATAACTGTAAAATGGCAATTCACATTTTTATTTTTTTTATTAATAACTAACTGGTATACCTAATAAAACATAACTGCATAACATAAAGTGTAAGGATAGTATAGTTACCTATGCGTTATTTTAATTTGGGATAGATTTTATATCTACATAACAACTTAACTATGTTTTCGTCACTTAAGTATATTAGGTTTTAATCATACAGTCTTGTAGGTATTCGATGGAAATACCCTACTTCCTTAGTGCAAAATAACCTTCAATGATCGCATAAACAAGAGGTGGTTGAACCGGCGAAGTTGCACAGTAAATAAAATTACCTGTCTTTGAGGTCCCGACAACGTTCCCAGGAATCGCAATTATACCTCACTGGGTCCTGATGGAATTTTCATAATTACAGTTTACCTGACGGACGCATAAGATTATGAAAATGCAATCTAGGCAATGGTAGGTATGCCTTTATGGGCCGCCTCTGATATGCAGTAAACCTCTGTTATTTATGATATTTTGCTGGCTCGGGACAGCTTTGTTGTTAGGCTTTTAATAGGATTCTATGAATTGAATAGGAGTATGTTCACATGCTAGTTTAACCTCTCGGCGTCCACATCTGGAATTCCTATTCCTAATCGATTTCAAGGAAAAATATTGAGGATGAGTCATCTTTCTTTACTAAACGTTTATAAAGTCACGATTAAAGAGTAAACATTTACGGTCAATTAATTATTTACTCATCACGATTATAAAAATGGCCTTTACTTGTTTGTATTTAATATCAATACGATTGCGAAAAAAATGCGGATGTAGATATCTTGAGGCAGGATGATAGAACATACTAACGGTTAGTATGGTACAACATTATAGGTTAGTAAGTAACCTATGTATAACTTACCTACTAACTTAATTTGGAATGTTCTTGGTAACTGTAACTTGCGTGCGTCCGTAAATAAAATAAGTACATAAGTATTTCTTCAGTTGAAATCAGAACGCATTTATTCACCGTCTCGTTCTTATTTTATGAATTACAATTGCGAAATCATCCTTGATGTCTATTTAGTAAGAGGAAACTAATGAACGCTCAAAGTACTAGCGCTTGAGACAAAGGTTTTTCTTAAAAATATGCGGCGTCAAGGTATTTTCGTCTATTAGTCAAATCTCGCTCGACATTATTGTTGTTAATTTCTATAATTTTAAGTATCCAGAATATTACCTAAATAGGTTTTAAAATTAAAGTATCTCGTATCTATTTCTTCATTGATAGCACACTAGGTCATTTTTATTCCGTTTTGGTGCAGTTCATTATTAGTTATTCAGGGGTGATTACGTCTAATTCTCCTCACTGCACTGATATCTCCAGTGAGATGAGAGGCCTTTGCCCAACTGTGGGAAATTACAGGGTAATACTACTATAATACTAACTACTACTTTGGTACAGTTCATAAAATAAGGTTCAATGGCGGAAAAGAACCGCGATAAGAATGGAAGGAAGGAGTCTATTAACCGACTGAAGTATCATAACTTTTATTTTTATGATGCAAATAGTTCGTGACTTATATTTTAAGTGCGCATTTATATTCCGAACACGATATCAATACTATATTAAAGTAACAGCTGCAGTTTTGCGATGAACGACCTCAGCTGATAGGTAAGTCGCTACTAAACCTTATCTGATACTCCTGCCTCAGCCTGACTGAGTAATAAACATAACTAAGGCGGTGCCTAGCAGGATTTTGGGCTATTTATTTTGGGTTTAGAGTTTGCCTATCCTTAGTTACATCGCGGTAATAATTTCACTATATTAATTTAAATATAACGATATCTTCTTATTTGTAGAAATCTATAATATAAAAATGAATCGCAATTTGTGTTGGTACGCGCATAACTTCAGAACGACTGCACCAAATTGGATGATTATTTTTTTAACGTGTTCCTTATTGTCAGGACAAGGTTTTTATATAAGAAAAATAAGGAATAAAAACCTCAAAATTCCCACGGGAACGGGGGCGCTGCGGGTGAAACCGCGGGGCACAGCTAGTTAATTATAAAACTATCGCCGCTCTCCTATGATGGCGATGGATAAACAATAATTATAAGAATGGGTCAATTAAAAGCTCTACAAGTCTAACAAGCTGCTAACTGAATCGCTAATCACTTTAATGTAATGAATAGTTCAGGAACTAAGGTATTAAGGTTCCGCCGTACCAAATGCAGTGGCACAAAGATGGTACACGAGGCCACGCAATTAGTACTCTAGATTTATTGTTCTAACCACGGGCAGGCCACAGACGCTTCTATTTATAATTGGATGTTGTTTCTATCTATTTTTTTCATCATCTGATTAAAATAAAGCTTTAAAAGCGTCACTGATTTAGAAATTATTCTAAATACAAATTATACAACTAAATATGTATATGTTTTATAATTGTTTAAGAGCTATCACAAAATCCAACTTCCAGGCATTGCTTCCAGGCTGGAATAGAAGAGCCGTTGAAATGTCAAACCCAGAAAAACAAATGCTCCGTAGAAACAATCAACCAAAGATACATTATTAAGTTAATTTTAAACCACACAATCCCATTTCACCAGTTTCTAAGGCGAATCTTATTTCAGCTTAAAAATGCCAAGATTCAAGACCATTCTAGTGACTGGAGGTGCTGGGTACATCGGAAGCCACTGCGTGGTAGACCTCCTGGAAGCGGGTCATGAGGTCATCGCCATAGACAACTTCGCAAATGCCGTGGAAGACGACGAAGGTTCCCCAGCTCTTCATAGAGCAGAGAGAATCACCGGCAAGAAGATCACATTCTATAAAGCAGACTTGTTGGACAAGCCACAGATCAACGATATATTTGATAGAGTAAGTTCACCAGTTTTAATGTCAACCGTATCCTATTGCCATTATAGAGACAAGAGATAAGAAGTCTTCTCGCCTACAAGACCAACAAGACGACTAATATCCATATTTAAGAACTTAGGGTCCGTTCACACAGACCGGCTCGGAGAGCATCGGCGCGCATTTTTCTTTTCACACAGACCGGATCGTATGCGCTTGGAGTTGGTCGGAGCGGAGCCGCCAACTATTTCACATAGACCGGCTGGAAGCGACCTGAAAGCGGATGCGCTCGGAGCCGGTTGGATGCGCTCGCAGCCGGTCGGATGCGCTCGCAGCCGGTCGGAATCGCTCGCAGCCGGTCGGATACGCTCGCAGCCGGTCGGATGCGCTCGGAGCCGTTCGGATGTGCTCGGAGCCGGATGGGTACACTACAAAGGCAGTACCAGTCTTCCGATCCAGCACGCAATCGGAGCCGATCGGCTGCGCGAGCGAGAAAGAGCACGCAATCGGAGCCGATCGGTTGCGCGAGCGAGAAAGAGCACGCAATCGGAACCGATCGGCTGTGCGAGCGTTAAAGAGCATGCAATCGGAGCCGATCGGCTGCGCGAGCAAGAAAGAGCACGCAATCGGAACCGATCGGCTGTGCGAGCATTAAAGAGCATGCGATCGGAGCCGGTAAGCTCCTCTTATTATTTCACACCAAGCGCCTTCAAGCATTCTTAATCACAAAAGCAGTGCACATGCAAAAATAAACCTTAATACAAATACTAAAAACTCTGTTTTCAACGTGATAAGAATCTGCTCTCCTCTCCGAGCCGGTCTGTGTGAACGGACCCTTAAAGGACTATAAAGGGGGATTCCGACATGTCACTATCGCAACGCAACAGTCTCAATTCCTCCTAAGAATGTACTAATATACTTACTTCATTAAATACAATCTGACCATTCACGTTTATAATGAGAATGAGCACTTTGTCTTCAAAGGATGTGGTAATAAAAATAAAAGTCTTTGTTGTCCAAATACTGCCAGGTCATTACTCCTTTGAAGCTCCTCTAATTTGGCGTGAGTTAACTCTGGAGTGAGACATGTATCGGGTTAAACCCAACTAAATTACAGAGAAGAAATTGTCAGGAAAACATGATTGCATGAGGATAAATAATTTGTAAATTGTTCTTGTAAGCCCTTCTCGTAAAACAAAATGATGAACATTTTGAGCATGTTTACCGATTGGTTCATGTGTTTTTTTGGTGCCTAATTGTAATAGTTTGTCGCCTTTGACGGGTGAATCAATTAGAGTGGCGGAGATACCGTTTTTGCTACTAACATGATAAATACATTATAGAATTGACAAATATATTTTTTTGTGTACAGCATCAAGTAGACTGCGTGATCCACTTCGCTGCGTTAAAAGCCGTCGGCGAGTCGATGCAACAGCCACTGCTCTACTACCAGAACAATCTCCTTGGCATGCTTAACTTATTAGAGGTATGGTATCTGTTCATTTGGTTTATATTTTATAGTCATTGAGATTTATTTTTTGATATTTATTATAGTACTAGCTGTGCCCTGCGGTTGCACCCGCATTTATTCCGTCACTGCTTACCGTTTAAACCTTCCCTGGACTTTCATGAATATTTCAAGCCAAATCGTTTGAGCCGTTCTCGAGTTTTAAGCAGACTAACGAACAGCAATTCATTTTTATTATATAGAAGATAGAGAGAGAACGAGGAGCCACTTGAATCGATAAATAAAGCTACCTCTATTTCTGTTTGGTTTTTAACGGTAAGGGAGAAAGACTGAAGAAATAAAGTGATTTACAAATCGGTAAACTGTCCGTATGGTAGAAGTTACTAATGCGGCGAAAATGTAAAAAAGAAATGTAGATTTCCGGTAGTGTTTTTATGGGCAGTTGTTTAGGCAGTGCTCGGTTCGATATACCTACCTATAAATGACGTATTAGTTAATTATGTTCAAATTATATATCAACACCAAGTATGTATTAAATAAACAATTGAACACGGAATTCAATCACCATTACTATAACGATATCGAAACGACATAAAGGTATTCATTCATTTACTGAGAAAAGATTATCATCATTAACAAATTTTTATCGGCAGTATATAATATGTTCCGTTGCGTAGTCGTATCGTATCAAATTTCTGATTTATTGGTTTTGTACATTGATTTGTTTTATTGATAAGCTTAGTTAAGTCGATAGTAATTTCGCAGTATTTTACCATAATCTTAATATTAGGTATTTAGATAGTAAGAAACCCATCAATATATGTTTCACATACATAGGGAGAGTACTATTGGTACAACCGTAAAATCTCAAGACCGTTAAGTCCATCAAATCGTAGTTATTAGTCAACACACGCATAGCAAAATCGTCGACCGCAAACAGAAGGGTGCTAAAATATAACGTTTACTTACATAGGTATCTGTACTTTAAATCATTAACCTTCTAATCGATGGATAGGTATTGGGTATTATAAAAGCGAAAAGAATTTTCATTCTGCATACATAAAGTTGTGTGTATACCCTTAAAATGTTTACGATGCATTTGGCAAAGAGACGAATTAAGTTTGGAAGGCTAGTATTATTTAACCGACTAAAAAACGGAAGGAGGAGGTTCTCAGTTCGACAATTTGTATACTACTCGTATGTTCACCGAAATTTCTGCCATTTAAGAAACGACGATGGGTCATAGAAATTCCTGTAGATTTCGCCTCATAGATCCTAGTAAAGTATAAACATCACGTTAATTTCCAGGTGATGCGATCCCACGACTGCTACCAGATGGTGTTCTCGTCCTCGTGCACGGTGTACGGCGAGCCCGAGTACCTCCCCATCACGGAGACCCACAAGACTGGAAGCATCACCAACGTGTACGGACGAACCAAATACTTCATCGAGGAAATGCTCAAGGATTTAAGTGCGGCTGACAAGGTGGGGTGCTGGTGTTCTTTACTATATCTTGCGATACATAGTTGATGTTGGTAGGTATTTCTTAACGGTCTCACGTTTAGTGCCATCGACCACGGTATCAATTTTGCTAAGTTGAATCTCGATTGAACAGTTTGACACATTCAGTACTATTCGATCGAAATCCAATGGAGGTAAATTGATTTAACCGAATTGATACCCGGTTGGTGTATGTCACACAATTATAAGCATATACGAACGAGTATATAGTCCTTAACTTTACATCACAACCAATTGAAATTTCGTATCAATCACCTTATATAAATGAAGTTAAGCTCAAAATTTAAAAAAATCCTGTTTTAATTTAACGTTAAACTTTTATCGATCATCGGCCTCTCCTCAGACATTGAACTTGAATCTTGCAAGCGGGACCGCATTCAAGTGTTCCATAACTTATTATCGCACGGTTTAAATTCCACTCGCATCATAAACGCCCCGGGCTATTCATAGTTGTTAAAATAAAAACAAGTAGAGCCACCGTACCAACATCAGCCCGAGTAATGAACACTGATCGTTCTTTCATCTACGGTCTGCTTTTGTTCATTTGGATTAAAAATTTAATATAATTATAATGATCAATCAAGATTCTTATATTTTAAACGCCGTACTTCATGTGAGTGGTAAGTTGTAATTGGCTCTTTGCCGCCAAAATGACTGGACAAGATTCGACTTATTTTGGTTAAACTTTTTACTCAAAACCTAGAGAAACCGACGCGTTTAACAGGTTTTCCTACGCTACACGCTAGTCAAAACGAAACGTCTTCAATACCGGAGTATTTTTTCAATTGATTGTGATTGAGGTGAAATATGTACCACTATATTGACGTAACCGGTTCCGGCGGAGTGGCACGATGGCCTACTGTCTAATGTCAAGGTTCACCGCGCATCCGCGAGTGAGAGTCACGCGTATACGGGGTGTTGGCGACAACTATCGGATTTTACTATCTCTAATCTAATCTCTAACACCTCAATCTTCTGTGACCACGGTTTCTATAAAGAAGATGAATCGTAAATACAACATGTAAAGCTATGTGAAGTCTATCATTAGGTTAAGGTAGGTTCAATTTAAAATACTACCCCATTCTTCTTAAAATAAGGAGCTAGGTTCTGGGCCCCTCTCTTGTCTCTTTGCTCTTTCTCACAGTTGCATTACATATGACCTTCGAGGTATACCTAGCTAACCATTGGGTTAGCCATTGGGCTAACTTAAAACTTTTCCGACATTTTCGAAGAAAACAAGTCAAGATCATAATAAAAGTTTGATTTCCCAAAACACTCTGTAGTCGGTGACCTCATCTATCCGCGTGAGTTTGTAATACGATAGCAATTTTGATTTATATGTCAGATAGTTAATTGAGTCGCAACTTTTATTGTATACTTATTAGTGTTGAGTAATTTAAATTGCTTCGCTATATTCTCCAAAATGAAAGATGTTTCTTTTTCAAATTGATAAGGAATTTAACTTAAAAGTGGAATGTTATAATTTAAATAATGCGCATACAAATAACAGTTAATAGTATTATTATTATGCCAAGCCCATTTTTGACTGAATTAACTAAGACATACCAGTTTTCTAGACTAGTAGTAAAATATATGTTACAGTTTATTCCAAAATATTTTTTTACATTTTCAATGTTTTTTTGGAACGAAGTTCCTTATCGCGCGTTGCGAAAGGGGGCTAGACGGAAAAATTTAAGACGAAAAGATGTAACGACACTTTTTGCGTTAGAGAGAGACAGACGGGGAAACATGCCGACGCCAGAGAGAGACAGACAGAGAAACATGCGCACGCCTTTCGTTTCGTCTTTCTATTTCGCATTGAACAGTGTGGTGTCGCGACGATTATTTTTGTTGATAATAAATAAACTTCGTTCCATCCGGGTGTCCCTTGACACCTCTCAAATTTTTTTAAACTGTTAGCCGACCTTATTTACAGGAAGATGATATAAGACTTCCCAATAAATACCAGATGCTTCGTTACTTTTTTTATAAAATTTGATGTATGATTATTTTCTGTTCCAGAAATGGAACATAATATCGCTCCGGTACTTCAACCCGGTGGGCGCGCACCCCTCCGGGCTGATCGGCGAGGACCCCACCAAGGAGTTCACCAACCTCATGCCGTTCATGGCGCAGGTGGCGCTGGGCAAGAAGCCCGTGCTTACAGTATTCGGCAGCGACTATAACACTCCAGATGGCACAGGTAAAATAGATATGTAGAGTATTTTTAATTGAATACATTTTTGAACACATTAATATTTTCTTTAGGGAGATGACTGGCTTTTGCTCAGCTGCGGGGCAATTTACGCTATACTTTATATGAATGGACAAACATCTACGAATATTAAAATGAGTTGTCCACTAGTTTTATACATATTCTGCGATTTCGTTTTTTCATATGTATAATTCTGTAATTTCCAGGTATCAGAGACTATATTCACGTGATGGATTTGGCGAGCGGTCACGTGGCAGCCCTCAACCTTCTTAGTAGTAAACATATTGGACTCAAGGTTGGTATCGACCCTAGATAGCTTGCTGATTAAATGGGATAGTCAGTTTAATAAAAGAGATAATTATTATCATTCTAGATTAGCTAAACCACTCGCGTAATAAAATAAATATAACACAAATGTATCATTCAGAGCTTTCAATGACCATCAGCACTTTCAAATGGTTAACTGATTAGGACTTAGGTTTTTGTTTGAAATTCTTTTGATCGAGTGTGACAAAATATGTAATTTACATCTTTTGTTTTGTTGTTTCTCCACAGGTTTACAATCTAGGTACGGGTAGAGGCGTGTCGGTGAAAGAGCTAGTGACAGTTTTTGAAAAGGTGACGGGCACGAAGATACCGCTGAAGTATGTGGACCGAAGACTGGGCGACATCACGGCCATGTGGGCCGACGCCAGCCTGGCCAGGCAGGAGCTGGGCTGGGCCACCAAACATTCCATTGAAGAGATGTGTAAGTTAACAAATCAATCTTGTTGGCTCTTTTATTTTTTCATTTTATTATAGTCCATAGGTTATAAACTCCCTGGGGTACGTGCAGGTATACATTCCCAATGTATTTTTTGTTCAGGTTCGGACTTCTGGCGGTGGCAGACGATGAACCCCGACGGGTACCCGAAGAAGCACGTGAAAACTAGCGTCATAACCAACGGCAACGGGAACAGTTAACGACATTTACAAACGTTATTTATATATTATATTATTATAGCACGTACCTATCCATTAATTATACTTTAAACAAACTAAATCATTTTGTTTTTGTCTATGATAAAAGTTTCGGATTTGAATTGATTTCGATAACAGGAAAATCGCAAAAAATAAAGTAATTACCTTAGTATACGTCATTTATTATCTATAAGTTTCTCATACAATGACAAGTGTTGCCATTTCAAAGGCTCGTAGCCGACACTGGTGGTGTTCGGTAAGAGATACCGGGCGAACAGCTCCAGAATTTTGGGGCTTTCTTCCTTGATATAAGGTTTTAGAACATCTGCAAGAAGAAATGTAAGTAAGTATTTTTTATTGTACTATTTACTAGATTTTCTTATGAACAAACTACCAAATGATACCATGGAATTTTATGTGCACAAATTGTAAACTAATTCAAGATTTTAGTTAATTATTGGATAAATTGACAACATAGAATCAATCAAGATTGATCAATATTTCATTATATTTCCTTGAGCATTCTGGGTGAGAAAGCATTTTGTCTGTTAATGAAAACCAAATGAAAATCAGTTCTATAGTTTTTGAGTTTAGGGGCGAACATACAGCCTGATACGGCAGGGTACTTTTTATTGTATGTCATAAAGGTAATCAAAAATACTCGCCGATTAAAGGTGGTTTATGTGAATGCAGAGCGCTTGGCACACTCACAATCACTAAAGATTTGGGTACTTCAACATCACCTATTTTTCCCAAAATAATCCTTTCATAAGGTTGTTTTTTACTGCCCGAACTGAAAGGGCACACTGGTTCCATATCTACATTAACTTTTAGCCAATACCAAGTAGCTAAGTATGTGACACCCCATTGAGGAAATATTATGTTTGTAACAGCTTCTATATTACTGGGAGCATTTGTGCACCAAACTGCGACGAGACAGTTTTCTGATAATATATCTTTAACGGGTATAGATGCGATATCTTCATTGTACATCATGCTGTAGCTGTGAATAGGTTAACAAGTATTAATCTTAGGTTCAAACCAATGAGTATCAACTATGTAATATCATTATTGTAAGTAGTTAACTACAATGAAGTACCATACCATCAAATGAACATGTCACAGCTAAAGTGGTTAATGTGGATCAAAAGTGGTTATTTTGCATAAATACCAACAGTCATTATGTAAAACATCTAATTCAAGTTTTTAACTTTTTAAGTAATTCAAATAACCTGGAATAATATGATAAGAATATTCCCAAAATTCGCAAAGTGGAAAAGCACCCTAGATTATTGCAACTTTGGAGAATAGCCAGTATCAATATGGTATGATGGTGTTCAAAACAGGAACATCACAACTTACCTCAGTTTTTCATTAGCACTTTTCAGTCTTCTTATGTATTTATTCCACCATGGAGGGTCAGCTATTAATACATCAAATCTATCATCTTTCAACTTGGCTGTTTTCTCTTTCACGCAGCCACAGATGAATCTGTAACAAATATACAAAATATAACCCAATAGATTTTTATCTTTGAACACTTTGTAGATAACACATGGTTGTTGAATGGGGAGGTAATTGAGTATGTATGTAATGAATTGATGATGACATTTTAAACTGGCTTCAAAAAGCAAGAGGAGGTTCACAATCAATGTGAGTATATACTTTTATTCTATCTATTGTTTAGGAAACCCATTTATTTTAAATAAGTTCAAAATAAGATAGTTATTCTTATAAGAATCTTGAGGTCTCCGAATCAGTTTTTCACTTATTTTTATTAACCTACCTTGACTGAGAGGGTATTAAAAACTCCTGATCTTTAATGTTACATATTAGTGGTGTATCTGCAGTATTACCTCCGCTGAGCCCAACATGGTCAAATGCAGTGGCCTCAAACAAATTTTTAGATAATTCACGGACAATGGATACATCCTCTTCTTGAATATTGTTTGATAAATACAGTTTTCCACTTGTGATATCAGCTTTGCATTTGTTTAATATTTCCTTTATATTTAAAGCCTGAAATGATTTCAGGTATGGTTAATTATCAGTACAATATGATTTAACCATATCAATATGGTTAATTCATGAATTTGATTTAACTAACAATTTCACTCCAACAATAAGTCAACTATAATCAAATTGTAATTTAATCACAAACAGTTTTATAACTCATTAATACTATACATAGAAAAAGTTTCAAAAACTAAAAATAATTCTTACTTCTACTTGAATTTGATCACATTTCCATGAACGTTTTCTATTAGCCTTCTCTTTCTTGTTCTGCCTCTTGAACAAGGACTCATTTAATTTATAACAAACAGTGTTTTCCACAGAAAGATGTGTTTTTTTGTACAATTTGTCGATGTATTCCTTGTGACTGATAAAAATATATTCGTCATTTTTCAAAATTATACTCATTTCCGTGGGTTTTACTGTTTACATTTATCCATAACTTGATAATTATTAACAATCGACATTAGATTGTGTTACATAATACCTTACATTAATTAATTATGATTACATTTTCTTTATTGTAACAGCTATGTTTGTAAGCAATATTTTATTTTGTATTTTTAGTTTGTTTTGAATTTGAATACCCAAGTTTTGAATCACTGCTTTGCTATAATAATTGCTTTGAAACTTTGAATTGTCAAAAAAAGTGCTGGCTGACATATCTCAGATCCGATGGTCAATTATTTATGTCAATGTCATGTCTTCTATTTATCCGTCAAATACAGTTAGCATTTAAAATTAACTTTTCAACCACTCGGCTCTAATCCCACGTCCACGTTCCACGGTTGGACAAAGGTCTCCCCCTGCCCCCAACCAAACGCTTCCAACCCCACCCCACCTGTCCTTCGCGGTCTCCCGGTCCCGACCGACACTCGTTGTCGAAGGAGACACCGAACGCATCCATTCATGCATCCATTTCATTTTTAATTGTCACATTTGTCATTGTCAAGAAAGCTCAACAACATTCAATCAAGCAACCAACCAACCAGCTGACTGACTTGAGACTTCAGATGAGTGAGAGAGAACTGAGAATCAAGAAATTAATTTGAGAAATAATGACTTAACACGTTAGCTGTCCCCATACAAAAAAAATTACCAACCCCATATGTCCAAGTAAGTTTTTGCAATATTCCAGTTTCAAGTAGTTCATCAATACAAAATTTTGATAAATGGGTCTAAACTACCCCTAATTAGGCCTCCTGGCCCCCTTTAAGTCAGTGTACCGAATACGGTACACGGACTTATCGAGTTGAATTAACGTGTACACTTTAGGCGTACCGAGGACTTGTGAATAGGCTGCATATAAAAAACGTTATTTTTTTTGTTTATGCTGTCGTTTTTTCAAAACCATTTGATATTGAGAGAAAGTACCATTCATTTTCATGCTGTCAATTTGACAAGTATGAAGAAAGAAAGCATTCAACTTAAAAATTTTCAAATTTTAAAAAAATCTTAAAATCAAGTTATCTACCTATTCTGTCAAAATCTTTCGATTTCTATTTCTAGGGTCCGTTAGCTATTTTTTTATTATCAATTGATCTTGAAAAAATAATAAGAAATACATGATAAGAATATTCACATTTGACGAATTGTGAACTTCCTCCTTTTTTTTGAAGTAGGGAAAAAAATTCGTCATGTCCCGGGCTTTTTTTATTCATTGGTATTCTATCGACACGTCCCGGCAATTAGAGCAATCTATCTTATAAGTCCATCAAATTAGAACTCATAGAACGAGGTAGGGGTGCGTGTACCGTTTTCGGTTCACGGACTTGTCAGATTTGTCAGGCGTGTACTGAATTCGGTACACTGGACAGCTAACGTGTTAATTAGGGATGGGCAAATGGAAAAAAAATATCGATATTTATCGTATCGATATTTTTCAAATATATCGATATATATCACCCAAGAAATATCGATATTTCGATATATCGATATTTTTTGCCCAATTTGCAATTATTTATAAAAATTGCCTTAATTATCGAAATTTTAAAGCAAATACACATCTGGCTGTTTCAAACATAAGTTTTATTATTAAAAAAAAAAAATCGAATTGCTTGACATAAAAAAAAGAAACAAAAAACTACTGCATATTTTCTAAATTTTAAGGCTAGATTACACCGGGGCAACACTGTGCGGCATTGCGGCATGCCACAAGGCCGCATGCTACAAAGTCAAAAATGTCGCACATTGTGGCAAGGGCACAATGGATTCCATGCGACATTTTTCGTGCGTCAAAAATGTCGCATGGAATTCCATTGTGCCCGGATACAAGATGCGACAGTCTGCCACGTGACGCAAGGTGTTGCCATGCCGCACGGTTCTTGCCACAATGTGCGACATTTTTGACTTTGTAGCATGCGGCCTTGTGGCATGCCGCAATGCCGCACAGTGTTGCCCCGGTGTAATCTAGCCTTAAGAAATCGGATTGGTCAAAATCATGATGTGACGCATGAGCAGACAGCAGAGCTTTAAAAATATATCGATTTTGATATCTGAAAATAAATATCGAAAATTGATATATCGCGGAAAAAAATATCGCTAATTAGTATCGATATTTTTCTGAAAAAATATCGATATTTTGATATATCGATATTTTTTACCCATCCCTAGTGTTAATGACATACGGACGGACTAGACGAGACAAGACGAAACGAAAAGTAAATTAAATTTGTGTGAGATTCGTTCAAATTCATAATAAGTTATGAACTTTTGTCTAGTGCTTGTATTTCTGAATGAAACCCAAACAAAATTAAGTGTTTGCGTCGGCTTTCTTTCACATAATTTTGTAAATATTAAATTAAAATAACATTACCGCAATAATAAGTGATATAAAAACCAGTTCTATAAATTGTTTTGAGATGAATCCTTGAGTGTAAATCTGAAGACCATGGATAAAACCGGTAAGCATTGATGTGTAAATAACTTTACAAAGATCTTCCATTCCTATTGGTATATTGTTAATACATAAAGATATAAATATTACAATAAATAGGTATCTAGTTAATTAAACTGTAGTTAGTGTAACGTTTATTTAAGAAGGTACCTTTTCTAGAATCTACAAAAACCTCATTCAGAGCGGAGGCAGTTAATAATTTTTATTTCAACCTGTAAAGATGGAACATTTTATTACTTTTAAATTTTATATTCCATTTTTTCAACGTAGTTCTTTTAAATGTTCTATGTCAAACTTTAAATACTGCAAATATAACTAATAACTCTTACCTTATGGAACATAACAAACTAATATATTAGTGGTACATACCATAATACTCGGTGGTGGTCTAAAACAATGTATACCATTTATTATTGTGTTCATACTTTTCACTTACATTATGGTGTAAGCTAGATCATAAGTCACTAGACAGGGTACACCGATGGGGACATACTAAGTTGGGATTATGTATGATAAATGATAATACACTTTAAATTATTTACCATCAGCATTAATTGATAGGCCTATTTGCACAGGAATTTTGGTATAAAAATTGTGTTAATGAATCCTTATAATATTAGCTACTATTAAAAAGCTGATTTTTTATGGATTCATTTAAGTATATCACTTTTTTTTGTAACAGTTAGGAATTATGTTTACCATTGCATTTGCATTACTAAAATGCTGCTATTATATCATTGAAAACTTTATGGATAGAGGCATATCAATCACTGTTGTATATTCAACTGTGGCCCTGTAGGGTCTCTCATAGTAATCGAATTTTTTTTTTTTGAAGACATATATTACTACTTCATGATTTCTTAATAATGTTTTCATACCAAAGGAGTTATATATTATGTAACAACATTTATCAAACTTGTTAAACACTGAAAGAAAAAAACATACATACATTCTGTAAGATTATGAAGTATGTTCACAGACACATAAGCAATATGATATTATATTATAAAAACAAATATTAAATGTTTATTGTTGATTGATGCAACTAATGTGGATTTTCAGTAAAATGTTTGCATTTTATTAATTAACCTACTGTCTCCACAATCAGGTCATACTAATAAGTATAAATAGAAACAATAGTTTTGACTAACATCAAATCAAATCATCAAATCCATACAAAATTACATTATTATCTTATGTTATTTAAGTATAAAAACAATTCATGATGGGAAATATAAAAACAGCAGTGATATTTACAGAATAGTTTGTTAAGAAAACTTCTTATCCTTACGATATATTATTTAGAAAAAAAGAAATGTGACGCCTTGCGAGCCGCCCGCGGGAGACGTGAGATTAAGTCAAACGTACACTTGGCTACGTAGACAGGTACAAGTTTAACAAATCTTCATTGAGGACCATAAAAGTTGTACGAAGTAGAGAACGGGTGCGAATATTGATTAGGGTGTCGGTGTTGTCGGTCGCCGGTGTGTGCACGGCAGTAGGTCCCCTCGGGTTGCACCCCTTGCACCCTCTGCGGGGCGGGGCCACTGCTCATGCGCGGCACCGCTGCGCGCGCACCCAGCCACACAACCGACGGGCCGCGATCTCGCGACACCATCCATTTCATAAGGGTAATGATAAATTCTCGACTCCACACCGAATACACAGCGTGTTATCGCAACGGCGCACCCGTTGTACTCCGAGACATGTGATTGTACTCGCGCCGCGTACCCCCGCAGCCCCGACCGCTCCGAACTCGACTACAAAAATCAATACTCAAACCCCAAAGTGTAACGCGAATGTTGCATCCGATAAGTCCGTCCTAGCCGGAGGAGCCACCAGTGACTCCCCTAGTGACTAGTGTATTTGCGTTTCAGTGTCACAGAAACGTAATTAAGCTCCCGATGTTCAATCACAAGTTACCGACAGACTTTCCAATGCAAACCCTCCGTAAGAAAACCAGCCCTTGCAAATGTGAGTCGCAAACGTGTTTAGATTATGTTATAAGCTTTCATTACCGATGTTATTTTATATTTTGATTTATTCGGTAATGCGGTGTTGTTAGATAGCGCTACATGTACCTGACGTACGATCACTATAACGCCTATTCCCCTAGCTTTGTTATATTTTGCGATTTTATGTTGTAACTATGCATGGATGGCTGTGACATTCACCGTGTACCAACTGTTGAGATGTCGCGCTAGCACCGTGCATCCGTGCATCATGTCGCGCTACCCGTTCCGTGCTAGTGCCCGTGTCGTGCTACTCATGTCATAATAGTGACCCCGGTGGTGTTTTGGACAGAGGGTGTACTCGTAGTGTGGGCCCGGCGCTGAGGACCGCCGGTCACCGGACCTTACTTGCTATTTGTCCATTTATTCGGAGACATTATGCAGGTGTGTCATTTCCAGCATCTCTTGAGGCAATTCGGTGAGTATCGCAACATCACTCGTACTCCTTCCACGCTTCTACATGTTGTGTAGTTCTGATCATTGCATGTCGATTTATTGATATACACTGCGGCAACTTTAACGAGTAGGAAATGTGCCGTAAATGTGGCCTGAAATTACTGCCATCGTTGCGACAACGAAATGTGTGTCATGAAATTAAATTTTATGGTATTTCAGTAGCTATCGATCAGCAACTTTATGCTACAATTAATGATCAATGTTATAATACAAGTACATGATATGATTGGTTTCATAACGAACACCTAGCTTTTTCAGCAAACTAACAACAGCTACTAACACGGGAACTCACTAAAGACAGGGTCTCACATCGCGTTACTCTAAACTAATGAATAAATGTAGGTAATGCTCGATTTAAAAAGTTAGGATTATATGCAGGCCGTCCCCATCTGACGAGGTTCTAAATTTAAAAACAGGAAATTCAATTAATCTGGGAATGATGCACAGTAAACAGGGACCGAAATAGGACAACCGTGCTCACTTTTATTTTGCACTCAGATCTATTCGTATCAAAATGACGCTGAAAAAAATTGAATTTAAAAACCTCATTAAAAAAGGTATTGCCAGTGTTCGACCTCTTTATTTCCTGTGTGGTTTGAAGAATATATAAATATTGGATTAGTTTGTGTGCTTTGTTAAATTATGATGCTTATTTGCTGTACAGTAGTGATTTATTTCTATAATAACTGCATTTAAGGGTGCATTTACATCAGGCGAGCGAATGCTCATTCTAACCCCACTCTATAAAATTCTTAAGGCCGATTTACACCAGGCGAGCGAATGCTCATTCTATCCCCACTCTATAAAATTCTTGTAAATTCCTTTAAGAATTTTATAGAGTGGGGTTAGAATGAGCATTCGCTCGCCTGATGTAAATCGGCCTTTACAAGAATTTACAAGAATTTTATAGAGTGGGGATAGAATGAGCATTCGCTCGCCTGATGTAAATCAGCCTTAAGAAGAGAACCACACAGTGTGTACTGACTGTGCTTTTATAATTTGCCAGTGTTAATTACCAATAAAAAAAACATATGACTACAGACAAGAACGAGCCTGGCCGTTTTCTCGGCGAAGGTGTGTCGTTTCGCGCCAAACTGATAGGGGTGTTGGAGGTGCCTGAAGCGAGAGGGGATAGGATGTGTCAGGAGGCTTTGGCTGACTTGAAGATGGCCATCCGCGCCGCAGGCGAGCACAAGCAGAGGATACAAGTCCACGTGGCCATCGACGGACTGCGCCTGCGTGACGATAAGACCGGAGTGAGTACTTATCATTACTAAGTATAACTATTCGTGATTCTCAACTGATTTAAACGATAAATAGGTAGATGTACCTAGAGATAAGAATCTCTCCTAGTCTCTGCTTACCTTCGAGTTTTGAATATACCGAGTGTGTCTATTAAGAGCAAACTTGTATGTTGTTAAAACTAAGCCATCATAATGATAACTTGTAAAAAAGTCTCCCTACTCGGTTCTTCTACCGTAAAAAGTTTAACATGTAAAACACAAGTCGTTAATTTATTCTGTCCCTACTTAAGAGGCCTTCTGTTTTAACTTATTATTTACGTATAGTGACCATATCAATATTGAAATTACTTATTAACTCCAAACTATGCATGGAGCATTACTGCAAAAAATTATTAAAAAATAAGCACTCACGTAGTCGTACATACTTAGATAACATAGAATAGAGAACTCTTGTCTCGTATGCAAATAAGAAATGATAACCAGATAAGATAACCACTATAGTGTATAAAGGCCCTAATGTTACCGTAAACAGTATTATGCCATTGTTGAACGCATTCGAGACGTATTTGGCACAAAGGTCAACGACAGAGAACAAAAAATACAAGAAGTCGACGATGCTTACTCATTAAAATAATGTTGGCCAAAATTGCACGGTTTGGTGCATTCAACATTAATTCTATAATGAACGTTTTAAGCTCAAGCTAACATGAGAAAATAAGCGTACGAAATAAATTAAAATGATAATAAATTAATAAATATATATACAAACTACAGTAACTGTCATCTTCCTTTCATGAAGTCTCCGCGCTAATTAAAAAATGCAGACTATGTGAAATTACAATGTCCTGATTTCACACGGATTAAATACTAGTGTATTTTTCCCTGACGCAAACATAGAGGTGTCTTTCATGTCTTTTGTGTAATATAATCACTAGTCTCAAATGTTTGTGGCATCCCATTTTTGAAGGAGTAAACCGATTTCGATTCAGTTTTACTTTGAAAAGTAACCCCACCCCAAAACCGTGTTGTCGAAAATATCGCCAGGTGACGGGTGAGAGTTTGCAAGATAAATTGATTGAAATAGAGAAAAGTAATTTTAGTTAGGGTGTTTCAATAAATCTTTTTTTTTATTGTTAAAAAATTAGCTCTGCATTAAAATAGTACTGAATATAATTAAAACAACATAAAAGTTCGTAAATAATTAATTACAACATATCCTTAAAATAATACTTTTATCAGGTTAAATACGTTCGCCGCAATGGTATTGAAGTTCGCTTCCGGACATGTAAAGTGCATTGGCCCGCTGGAAACAATGATACGAGCAATATGGCTTCCTTCCGAACGCCTAGGTCACGGCTTCGAGACCCGGCTCAATAAAACTGCATATCTTATTGTATTATGCAGTTTTACTTGTTTATTTATCATTTATCGTCGAGGAAAACCTTGGAGATGTACATACATTTAATTCGTTTACCTTCAAACAAAGTGATAGGCACTTTATGAATATTGCTCACGGGCTTATGTTGAATAGTATGGGCCCATGGAGTAAGCTAAGTCATAGCGGTCTTAGATAACTATATTTGTAACGCCATATATTTTAGATATGTTTTTAAAATAAAATCATATTATGCCTGACTGGAAACACCTAGCTAGATCATACCTTGAAAATGTTACACTTTTCTCTTTCTTTTTAAACATATCTAGGGTTTTACCAACACACAATAGGCTAGCTCGATGACACCTAATCCACCATACTTTTACTAGCTAAACTAAACTCTCAATTGGGCGTGAAGAGAGGCCTTGCACTGCAGTGCGATTACCACTCGCTCCTGTTTGCCTTAGGTTTATCTTTCCCAGAATATTTCCAATCTATCTCGATAATTTCTAACCATTAAATTTGAAATTCCCTTCAAATAAAAAAGAACTCAGCTTCACAACTAGTTCACCATAATTGATTGTTCACAAATGACTTTTTTCCAGGACTCCCTGTATCACCACCCGGTGCACAAGATCTCGTTCATAGCGCAGGACATGACGGACTCCAGGGCGTTCGGGTACATATTCGGCTCGCCCGACACTGGGCACAGGTTCTTCGGCATCAAGACTGATAAAGCAGCTAGTCAAGTAAGTGCTTTATCAAGTATGTGATTTAGTTATAACGGCTTGTAAAGGTGGATTCACACAGCGCGGTGGTCTGTGCCGGTCTGTGACAATATTGTCAACTGATTACATCTGAATTCACAGTTTCGTTTGCCGGCAGCTTTACTTGACACAAACCGTCGGCCGTGCCGTCAGGCTATGTGGATACACCATTATTCAAGTTTAAAGGAACAACTTGTGTCTTTAAATGAATAATTAAAAAGTCGTTTTACTAAAACTAAGTCTGACATTATTGTTTCAAATAAATACGTAATTAAATCAAACTTTTTGGAAACTCACTGTTAGTTCTACAAAAACGCATTCTAACAGAAAATAATGATGTAACCGTCAATCCCATTAGTTCTAATTATATCTGAAAATAATACCTGTCGTTATTAAAAATTGCCAATGATTATACTAGTAGGTGTAGTTAGATTTCACGCTCTAACTCCGAGTGCTAAATATAAACTATTCTAGTGCTAATACTCCCCGCGGCTAATCGCCCCTTCCTCTAGGGACCCCAAGGGCGTCCAAGTGCCTACCGATCAACGTTACAATACTTGTATCACGTCACACTTTAATACATGGATACCCACTTAGAACCGTCTGTGCATATTAACTTGATATTGTTAATATGTAGCCGCTTTTAGAGTTCCGTACGCAGTGTATCGTGAACTTACTCAACTGGAATGTATTACTGAGATTCCACCGTCTATCTGTTTATCTTTCTTGCAAAATACATGTGTTTTGTAATAGAATATAACCGTCTAGACACTAGTCATATTCGCAGAAAACGTACGTATTTTATGGCCTTATAAACATAACTTATCGATATGCGTGAGAATATTTAATCAACTTATAGTTATTACTTTCACTTGAATAGTTTATTTTCCACTATTGATAGAGCATCTTCATAAAAGAAAGGTGTTTGTGATAAAAATGTTTGGCCTTAGTATTCTTAATGTTTCACAATAGTACGGAACCTTTCTTGTATAAACACAACTCGCACTTGACCGATTTATCTCAACATATTTTTGTATTTTCTTTATGTTATGGCTAGACATTGGCAGCGTCTCCTTTGTTGAAATGTTAATAGAGTAGCCATTTTATGGGAGGCTGACATTATGTTAATACAAGGCTAGACATGTGGTAGAGTATAAGAAATAGGTCGAGCGATCTAGATTTTGATTTTAATTCATTTACAGTATAAAGACACATGTTAACATTTTACGTAATATTCCTTAGTACCACCATGGCTGACTTTTATTAATTGTGTTATTAACTTTAAATGATCTACGCAATAGATATCTGAAAATTATTTATTTATTTATTAAAACCCGACAGGTAGTAATAGCGATGAGGGACCTCTTCCAAGTAGTGTTCGAGCTCAAGAAGAAGGAGGTGGAGATGGCGAAGCAGCAGCTGGAGGGGAAGTCGACGGTGGGCACCAGCATGACGCGCCATGTCTCGGTCAACGAGGCCAAACCGAAGGTCAGTAAGGTTGGTCACACTTTATATTATTACCAGCACCGCCCTCCGGTTCTACCCGAGTTGAGCCCGTTCCCGTGGCACGAAAAATAGTCTACAACTTCCCGTTGAATGTAGCTATTCATTACAAAAAGACTTTGCCTTATTACATTAGTCGGAAGATATAAAAACAATAATTATTTTGCGCCATTGACTCAAAGAAAAAGGATAAGTCCAGATGATACTTAATGGTTCTGTGGGTTTAAGGAATTCGTGGTAGACAAATTTATTCGTGAAGAAGGTGTTGTGCTACTTTTTATCTTAATCCTGAGGAAACAATAACAATGCCAGTAAAACCTCACAACGCTGCTAGTCAGATATAGGTGCGAGTAAGGGTTTTCTTTCGTCGTGTCAATCTCAAGTCAATCTTCCCTGTGTCCATGGACACACTGGATGGCCAACCTGACCAATCCCGGTGTCAGATTTATTAAGCCGCCAAAGGCCTCTGACGTGGCTCATGTAACGACTACTATCCGCAGAAAGTAACCGGGACCGAACGGCTTAACGTGCCCTCCGAAGCACGGAATTATCTTACTTTTCGGGCAATCAGGTGATTCAGCCTGCAACTGCTTTACATTAATCAATTTCAAATTGTATTTCTAGTTTGCAGTAAACAGCTTGTTTTAAAACAAAGATAGTCACGCGATCTGTTTCGGGTAGTACAGTTTGAGGTTTATTTTAATGTATACAGTCCAAGGTAGCGGGCTCGAATAAACTTCGGTCACGCGATCTATCGCGGTTACGGAATTTGTATCCTATGAATCCTGAAATTACATGCAGTGAAGGAAATAAGCAATTTATACTATACTAATATAATAATACATTTGAAGAGTTTGTACTTTGGTAATCTATTAATGAGTAATTAGGATTATCAGTTGGATTAAAAATTGTTTCTCTCAGAAATGGGTACAAATCGGATCAAACCGCGGGACGCTACTATATGTTTGGGAATAAAATCATTTGAGAAGCGTTCTAATACATCATTTGCCCTATTGACTTTCCCATTCATGGGCAAGGTCCTCACTCTCAGAGGCAAGGTCAATTAAAAATAGTCTCTGTGACCTTAAAAATAAGACTTGTATTACTAAGATTTATTTACAGAAAAATTGTATATGTTTTGTGTTGAAGATTCTAATTGATAAAGCATACTAGAGCTCAGGGTCAGTGTGTTCTTTGCATACAATGTGGAATGCGCTGATGTAATGATATTATCAGATTTTCTTTAATATGTTTTGTGTATGTATATGTTCTAAAATAAAATGTTTTGTGTGTGCCAATATACCTAACATCCCACTGCAGTGCAGGGAAAAGTTCTCACGAAAGCAGAATATCAGTACAGTGAGGAGGCATAGGTATTATTTAAATTTCTGATCGGCAATTTCTTATCTTGTTATCTATACTCTATACTAATATTATAAAGCTGAAGAGTTTGTTTTGTTTGTTTGTTTGTTTGTTTGTTTAAACGCGCTAATCTCAGAAACTACTGAACCGATTTGAATAATTCTTTCACTGTTAGATAGTCTATTTATCGAGGAAGGCTATAGGCTACATTTTATCCCGGATTTCCTACGGGAACGGGCACAACGCGGGTAAAACCGCGGGGTGCTGCTAGTTCTTAATATAATTTTACCGTTTTAAATATTTACCTAACTTTTCTAAATATATGTTTTTATCTGAAATCATCAATTAAATATTGGTTTAGAGAAGCACGTGATAAATTGTTATCTTCTGTTCTTTTCAGCTTCATATTTGTTCGGTAGACAGGTGAATTTATAGTCCTAGCAGTTAAATAGTGTGACATTGTCGTCATGTAAAGTTTATGTAATCTACTAGTTTCTACTACTTTCTTAAGTTTAAACGAACATATTACACATTTTGAATTGAAACTACGTGTGCACTATTCTGTAACCACGATTTCAATATAATTGCCCAAAACGGCCCATAAAATTATGCATAGGTTTTTATACATATACTATCTGTTTGCTTATCGGTTTTACCGCCAAATTTCAGGATAAATGTAGTATTTAGGTATATGTGATTTTTCTTTCCACTTAAAATGTCACCAAAATCGGTTCAGTATATAAAAGTCTCGAAAGCTTAACAGACAGAGGCATTTTCATTTATAATATAAGTAGGGATAAATGTTTATCATACAGCCTTGGATAAAACCTCTATGATAGCCGGTCGGTGACATGATGGCATTGCATCGGTTGATGACGCACGGTTCAAGGATGACTGCTATCTCTTAAATAATTAGCGATTGTTTTATATAAAGACTATAAAATATTTAAATACGCGTTGATAACGGATCCTTTACTATTTTATTTATTTTTAAACAGCCAAAGTACTTAAGTTTGAGTAGGTTACCTTTCTTTCCTGTCTGGGCACTTTTCCCAAGTGTGTTGTCCTTCACAGTAGCTGCAGAAGTCCGTTTCCTGCTTGCACACCACTCGAGTGTGGCCGAAGCCAAGACGGTCAAACAGGGTGTAGGTGTTTTAGACCGCCTTAAAACCTCGGACCGACGTCGTCTAACGAATCAAACAACCAAATCGGACAATCATTTAACGTGCCTCCGAAGAGCTCGCATAGGAATACCGTTTCTGTAACGATTTGATAATGTCGCTTATAATTATAGTCAAACAGTGCCACGTGCGCTACAAAAATATACCAATTTAAACTTGATAACCTGAACTAAAGGTTTCACTTTAGTTGTTTTTCAAGTTTTCATTTAACTCGAACGGTGAGTCACTGAAGGAAAATAAATAAATTTGAAATAAACTTGGTAATTAATTTTGGACCAGTTAGCCTTAACCGATTAAGCTGTATATTTGAAATAAACTATTAGTTCCGATGATGTTGCAATTATACGTACTCATAAAGCTCATTTTTGAAAAACATTTAATTTTGATTACAGAGTATAATAACGTCTAACGACACGGCATCCACTCCGAAGCCCGCCGACCCTGGCGCGGAAGGGGGAGTGGCTGAGCTGGTGGACCTGGAGCAGGAGCTCAGCTCGTTGAGGAGAGGACTCACGCAGGTCGAGGGCCTGACGCCCAGCACCGACCCCTTTGGAGACTCCTTCATCGTGCCTTCGGGGAACGCACAGGTAACAAAATATCTTATGTTTCTTAAATATACAGTCAGTCTCTGAATATGATGTGCTTACATAGAGCTTTGAAATATTCTCATATTTAAACTGTATGAGTACTAGATTTTAATGGATTCAACACATTCGTGGGCTGTACAAACAAACATTTATTGGTCCCGCAGTGCGTAAATTGCAGTAGTCTATCAACTCTGGTAACAAGTAAAAAAAACTGCGATTACTCTCACTTACTAGATAATAGAATAAAAATATAAAATTATTATAAGTAGACTAGTGACACTAAGCTTATGAAAGTCCCGTTGTTTCCAGAAGGGCCTGCTGCCGCCGCCGCCGCCGGGCTCGTCGACGCGCGGGCGCGGCACGCCCGCCTCCTCGCGGCCCGTCTTCAGCCCCAACAAGTCCCTTCCCTTCGACATCGCGCCCGCTGACTTCGAGCCCACCTCGCTCGTCGACTCGCTCAATCAAGATCCTCCTGTAAGTCTTAAACTTATAACGGCCTCAGACTTAGTAAAAAGACCAGAACGAACGCTGCGAACTTTACAGTGACGCATGCAAAATAATGTCCTGTGCCTACGAATAAGTCACCTAAATTACGTCTTAACTTGGTTAGTTTGACGTAAGACGTATTAATAACGTATGGCTCACACATGTTTAGAAGTGTGGCCTTCCTGACAGTTGACAGCGGTCTGTCTAGCCTTCTTATTTGGTTTGGGATGGTAGCTCTAATAACCATCTACCTCTGGAGGGAGATCTCGGTTCTCTGTTAGTTCTACTTTATATAACAACAATTCGACCTCTAGTGGGAGATGGTCGACTATTCATTAGGACACCGGTCGCGTCAGCCGGCTCCACGAAAATTGGTAGCGCTGAGCTGATATCAAATGTGCTTCCTTTCATAAAACTGTATTAGTTTTGTTGATGGCGCCACGGTGTCCTAACGAGATCTGGTACTTAGTTAACATAATTAATTACATGGGTGTAGCTAGGTTAAAAAGAAACTATCAAAATTATTTAATAAATAGTGTAACTGACAGAAAAAACGAAGATGGTTTTAGAGCCTGGCTATGCTCATGACTTATACGCCTTATTATTAAAGCCTGTTCACTTAGTGCTGTAAAACCTGGCATTTGGAGAGACACACAACAGGCAATTATTGAAACTTATTAAATTAATTAACGCAATATTGCGTAATAACATACAGTAGTAATAATTATTTGTAGACTTAACTGTCTATAAATTATGCGGTCCATCAGCCTCGTTTTACAATGCTTTGTTACAGATATAAAATACTATGTATACCTACTAGTGATTGTAAGCAAAACGCAAACTATTTAACTTATGTTGCTTTTTATTAAAGCTTGATTTCCTAAAGCTGGCGTGTACTTGACTGATTCACGTACCCACTTATTCAACACTATATTTCATGTCACTATTCTGAACAAGCCCAAATTGAACTGTCAATAACACTCCAGCTTTAGCTTATCTTATCAGTAAATATTTTATGATTTTCTATTTATACTAGATACTCGTACAGGTAACCCGACGCAACAGATTAATTCCGGGATGTTTGAAACATATTAGTAAATAATTATTTTATGTATATTACTTACTGCAAGTAATGTTCAATATTATTTTATGTAATTTAGTTCGTCGGCCCGTATGTCAAATTATTAGTACCTAAATATGTTCTAGATACGAAAACTGTTTACTCAGTAATAAGTTTATAACATCATTATATACTGGTTACAATGAAGTTAGTTATTTTTATATATGCATATTTAGGTCCTAAGATTGTATGCAAATGAGCCTTAGCTTTTGAGTTGTTTAATGTAAGATTATATGTGTAAAAGTATAGGGATGATGACTAAAGAAATAACCGTCTGGTAGATCATAAAAAAAGCGGCCAAGTGCGAGTCGGACTCGCCCATGAAGGGTTCCGTAGCAGCGAGTAACATAATAAAGAAGTTCTTGAAGTTCGTTGTACTTACTACTACTTACTTACTTAGCGTGTGGGTTGTGATCGATTAACGACCTCACAAACCCTGGCGCGACTTATAATTTCTACTCATGGTGTATAAGTATTACAGATTACAGATTTATTATAAGAAAATAATGGTTCAGGGTTTATGCATAAGATTAATGTTTATTAAAATAAATGTTTTTTTATTTACATTTGAGTTATTGAATGAATAATCAGTATTTTTTTGCGGTTTACGATTTATGTCGTAAAAAAAAAACTACTAACTAGACCTCGTTCAAACCAATTTTCGGTGTTAGATTACATTGTTATGTACATCATATATTTTTTTTAGTTTTATCATTCTCTTATTTTAGAAGTTACAGGGGGGGGGACACACATTTTACCACTTTGGAAGAGTCTCTCGCGCAAACTATTCAGTTTAGAAAAAAATGATATTAGAAACCTCAATACCATTTTTGAAGACCTATCCATAGATACCCCACACGTATGGGTTTGATGAAAAAAAAAATATTTTTTTCATTTCTAAGTATGGGAGACCCCCCTAAAATTTTATTTTTTTTCTATTTTAGTGTGAAAATATTAATGCGGTTCACAGAATACATCTACACACTAAGTTTCAACAACATAGCTCTTATAGTTTCGGAGAAAAAAGGCTGTGACATACGGACAGACGGACGGACAGACAGACAGACAGACATGACGAATCTATAAGGGTTCCGTTTTTGCCATTTGGCTACGGAACCCTAAAAATTGCCTTTCTGTTGTAAATAGCTAATTCAAACACACATTTTGTTTATTCCACATAACTTATTAATATATATATATTTTATATCTAACTGACGGATATTTAATAAACTAATATTTTACTTCATCATCCCGTTATGCATGCCACTGATGTATCTATATTCATAGTGTTGGTGTCAGGTAAGTATGCACTTGTCTTATATATTTCTGTACAAAGCAAGTATTTTATAAGTTAATGTCTGACAGTGCATACTTATCTGATCCCACCAACTATGTCAATGAACATTACGTTTATATTGTGTGGCTATGTAAAGTTCAGTATCTTTTAAATAAATAAATAATATATACATTATTTGACATGTTAAATAAATATATTTTTATGTTCGCTTGTTTCTCTTTGCGTTCCTCCTCTCTGTGCCTCCCTCGCTGTAAGACTATTATGTACACGTGACACTAAGTAGTTAGCATGCAAATAGCATCCCTAAATACCTAGCACGAAGAACGAAAATCGCATAACAATTCGCACACGAAACTGCGATACCTGTATCGATGTTATGTTGCACGACTATAATATTGTTTTGTTTAAAAGCGCGGCTGTAGTCTATTGGGATGAATAAATTGTCCATTATCTGTGCTGTTACTTCAACTTGAATAACTGGCACTGATTTTGATTTGATTGGTTTCTAATAATACAGTTTGAGGACGTGTCGTGTGGCGTTGAGTTGAAGTACAAGCGCTTGCGAGTGGCGTAGTGTCGTAGTAGCGGCGCGTGTCGCGGTGACTGGTAGTCTTACGGTGACTGGTGGTGTTGCAGGTGAGGCAGGCGGCGCCGGCGCAGCTCGGTTACGACGTATTCACCGAACTAGACCCCCTCGGCACCGGCCGGAGTAAACCTTACGTTGACAAAAAACTCTTCTTTCAGGAGCTCAAAAATCCACCAAAGAAAGTGCTCAAAGATCTAGTGCCGAGGACTGAGTCGCTCATAAACGAGATAATGTTAGGAGGCGAGGTGGTGGGGGGCGACCAGTACGGTCCGGCGACGACGATGACGTCTCTGAGCCGCACGAGCGGCGGGTCGGTGGCGGTGGCGCGCCCGCCGCCCGCGCTCTTCGCGACCGACCCGTTCGCCGAGACCGACCCCTTCGATAACACCGACCCCTTCTCCGAGTTTAAGGACGATCCGTTCACGAGCGTGCAGGAGCCGGCGCGGGCCGAGGGCAGGGGGCAGGGGGGGCGCGAGGGCCGCGGCGACGGCGAGGGGGGCGCCTTCAACGGGCCGCTGCAGGTCAGCCTGCCGCCCGAGGCGCGGCGCGGGCGCGCGTCGCCGCCGCCGCCGCTGCCGCCCAAGAAGACGGAGCAGGGGGCGGGCCGCCCGCCGCCGCGCCCGCCCACCGACCACGACGACCTCGCGCCGCCGCTGCCGCCGCCCGCGCGCAAGAAGGAGCCGCCCGTACGTACCCATCACTGCACCTTTAACGTCTTTTACTTCTACATCTTCTATAGAACGTCTCATATTATAAGCTCCTAGTTAGAATGCTACCTAATCTAATAACTGAACAAGTCCTGTGCTATTCCACTGCTGGGCAAAGACACCCGCCTCAATGAAAATTTCACTACTTTGAACAGAGAGAGATATCAGTTTTCAATTTACTAAATAACTTTACATTGAATAACTAAATTAACTGCACATAATGAAAGGCAAGTTACAATGAGATACTACGAAATGGAACCGTACCATACTATAATGCTGCACTGACCTATAATGTAATAATATACGTGGCCGCCCCTGCACAGGCCGACCGCAGCACCAAGCCGCGCCTGTCGTCGGCCGCCACCAACAGCAGCGAGGACGAGTACCTGACGCCGGCGCCGCCGCCGCTGCCCGCCGCGCGACGGTTCGACATCACTCTCTCGCAACTGCTCACTTGCAACATGGACGAGCTGGCCACCAGGTATGTACAGTAACACAGACATTTATCGATCTACAAAATCTAAATAGTTTAACATATTTTATTTTTAACCGAATACCAAACGTGTGCCTATAGTGGCAACATTTTTCGAAGCCTTTTAAAAAAATTGTATTAAACAAATTTTCTGTTTCGTGATCCCTTACATTCAATAATATTGCGATGTTTTTAATAAACAATCAAATGTGGTTTTTGCTGTAAAATATCTGCCATAATATTTACTCTGCCCAGGTACGTTCATTTATTTTATTTACAATTTCAGGTTAAGAGTTCCAGCAGCAACGTTATCTTCTATGACGCTGCCACAACTCACGGAATACTTGAGGTCTTATTTAGCTTCGGACAACGATCGGGCTGTAAGCAATATTTAACAAAAATAAATGTTATTCTATCTCAAACAATCTTCAGATTTTATAAAATGATATCTCTCTTTGTAGCATATACACGTCGAGCCAACGCCTGCAGAGAAACCTCAACAAACTCCCATACTGACGTCCTTGACCAACAATTCAATAACGTCAGATATTGTTCCATCTCCAGCACCGTCAATTCCATCAATACCGTCAATCCCGTCAGTCCCGTCAGTCACGTCAGTCACGCCCGCCGTATCAGCCTCGTCAGTAAACAACACCGCACCTTTAACGTCAGACTTCAAACCCCAGTTTGAAGACAACTTCGCACCGGCAGTCGAAACAAGTGATTCTTTTGTCGCGAATTTCGATGATTTTGATAAGAAAGCTAATCCTTCCTACGATAGATACGCGGCATTTAGAGAAATACAAGAGCAGGAGTTGAAAGCTAAATCTATATTAGATCCCATAGACAGTGACCAAAAACAAGATTCAGATGAGAAAGAGGAGTTGGCCGCCATAGACGACATGATGAGAGCCAAGCAGGAGCGAGAATTAGAAGTTAAAGAAACTTCTAGAAGTCCATTAAAAAGTTTAGATGAATTGACGATAGATTCGTTCAATATGTTCCGCAATTCGGTAAGTCCAAAACCTTCGCAGATCGACGCGAAGATAGAAGATATAAAGTCGGTAATGAAGACTTTGCAGATAGAAAAGTCTAGAAGAAGTGTGTCGCCTCGAGATAACAACGGACACGTGGAGGTTAAACACGAGGATACTAACGACAGGTTTGTGCAATAAGTTGTTTATAGGAGAAGTAGATTTTAAAATAACCGCCGATAATTCAAGACTATAAGTATTATATCTAGGTATTTTTCTCGTGTAAAGTTAACGTTGTAATTAAGTGCATCGATATCTACCCATAGGTATGCAGCTCTCCGGGAAATAACAATAACAGAGCCACAAGATGAATTCGAATCGTTACCTCCAGAAATACCCAAAGAACGGAAGAAATCCGACGAGAAATCGGACGGTTTCGATAACTCCGACTTCTTCGACTGCATCGACAATAGTTCCCTCTCTTTTACTCACGTGGAGGACGCCTTCAGAAAGAGTCCCATCGTGAAAGAGAGAGAAGAAGAAAAGAAAGTTGAAGAGAAGAAGGAGGTTCAGGTGATTTTATGTTCTATCTTACTAATATAGCATTAATGATGAGATATGCCAGTAAGCATATACACATACGAGTAAGCTGGTATGTGGTATGCCAGTATGCTACAGTCGTTATTTTAGTCTAATTGTGGATTAGTTAGATTAAATAATATTTGCTATCCGGTCTTATTGTGGATACTATTAATATCTATATCACCCGACTGTGCGATTCCAAGAAATGGCCCGATTTATATGAACGTGTCTCGACTGCTGAAATCGTTAGGTCTTCTTATTTATTTTGTTGATTTTATTTTCAGGTTGAATTGACCCCGGTGCGCGACATGCCCGCGCCGGCGAGGCTGTCGACCGGCTCCATCAGTGACGTCATCAGTGGCTCCTCACCCGACACTAAAGGTATTGCAGTTGTTCTATATTGTTCGCCATTTCTAGATTTGCTTTTGAATTTAATACCTTTTCACATGTCAAAGTAGGTATAAACAATAATTAAATTGACACTTTCCTATTACGTTAAAAATAGCAATGAAAATAGTAAAAATGCATCAATATATAATTACATAAAAGAAGAGAAGCAAAGATTTTATGCAATTATATTCGCAGATTTTTACGTCTTTCTTGTTCAGAGGCCAGAGAAAATTTAAAATGTAGGGAGAACTCGATGTATATAATAGTAAAGTATCGCCAGATGGCCTCGTAAGGTTGAGCACAAAGCTTACGAGCAGCTGTAGCGGGTACTCGTGTAACGCACGGTGGTGCAGGTGCGGCGGCGGGCGGCTGCGGCGGCTGCGCGCGCTGGGCCCCGCTGGGCGCGCCGCGCTCGGCCCGCTCGGCCCGCTCGGCCCGCTCGCCCCCCTCGGCCCGCTCGCCCCCCTCGCCCCGCTCGCCGCCCTCCTCCGACTCCGACCCGCCGCCGCGCGCGCGCAGCCGCGCCTACGGTAACACGCACCCGCACACCCGCACACCCGCACACACACCACACGTACACCGACCGATCACCGCGGGACATCCTTACTGTTTTATAGCCATTTTCCATCAACACTAATAGTATAAAGAGGAAAACTTTGTTTGTTTGGTTGTAATGAATAGGCTCAAAAACTACTGGACCGTTTTGAATTAAATCCACAAGTAACATAGGCTAATTTTCATCCCGAAATTCCCACAGGAATGGACACAACGCGGGTAAAACCGCGGGGCGCTGCTAGTCTAAAAATAAAATAGATCATACGGATACTATTTGTGAAACACCCTTTAACTCTCTCAATTGCTTTATCCATGTTGCACCCGCTCTTGTTAAAATGTTGCATTCTCAATCCCAATTGGCCAATCTTTAAACTGCGTCGAAACCATTAAGCAGTCCAAAACTCCGTCATACGGGCTACAGACTAACGAATTTACTCACCGCAATTCAAGAACAAAATCCAGTGTTGTGTTGTAACCTTTATTCGTGTGCCAGGTCGCGACCTGAAGGAAGTGGACCGGCGCGTGGTGAGCGCCCGCGGCCCGCGGTCGCACCGCACCTCCAGCGTCACCAAAGGTAAGATCTTCAACTTTATATGGCTAAATCCTAACTAATATTATAAATGTGAAAGTAACTCTGTCTGTCTGTCTGTTACGCTTTCACGCCAAAACTACTGAACCGATTTGAATTAAATTTGGTACACAGTTAGTCCAGAGCCTGAGAAAGGACATAGGCTATTTTTTATCACGAAATTCCTGCGGGAGCAGGTACAACGCACAAGGGTGAAACCGCGGGGCGCTGCTAGTTCTCTATACGATTTGTATGTATTAATACATATATGGATGTTTCGACCGTTAGATCTCCTAAGGCGCACTTATAACTCCGACTCTAGCAGAGTTAATATGCTCGTAAGGCAAAGATTTGGGACCTACCTAAACCTTAGGTAGTTAATGAGCCGCATAGGTTGTGAGTTGGTTACCGAGTGACCTGTTGGAACTCGTTGTTGGTCGCAGTCCACACGTCGTCGTCGTCGCGCGACGCGTCGCCGTGGGACGAGCAGCCGCCGGCCGCCGCGCGCGCGCCGCGCCGCGACCGGGATTCCAGGTGATAATACTCACAACATTATATACTTAGTATGGCCACAGATTACAAAATAGTACTACGTACAGATACTCCACTCTGTAGAAAATGTTCAATACCTACTGCTATAATTGCCTACTCCGTCGCGTCAGCAACCGCTGCACGTTAAAATGTGCCTAAATGCTCAAGCGTACAGTTGTGATTGCTTCGCACCGCGCGATCCCACAGCAATCGCAGGGCTGCCTCTTCGATAAAATTAAATTGGCGACGCATCGCTAAACTAATATTCTAAAACAGAGCGTTGCTTGCTGCTTGTAGGTACCTATCTATATTTTTTTCGAGGTTGGTGTAATTGGGCTTTTGAAAAAAAAATTTTTTTGTGATAAATCGAAAAAGAAAAATGTTAGGTGTTTATCCCTTCTTTTACTTGATTTGCACCCATCTACAGCATATAATGTACCAGACGGCATCGTAGGTACGCAAACGAATGAATAATAGTAGTTTATGCAACTGTGTAGATAAAACAATTAATATGGTACAACGTGGGTGTACGCTTCGCTTGCGGCAACCACACTGAATTTGGCCCCAGAGGGCCCGAGACCGCTCGGCCGGGCGGTAGGTAATTATAGCGCGCAAGTACATGGAGTGACGTAGCCCTGGTATGGCGTAGGGCATTACAGGCTGAATCACCTGATTGCCCGAAAAGTAAGGTGATTCCGTGCTTCGGAGGGCACGTTAAGCCGTCGGTCCCGGTTACATTCTAAGGATAGTAGTCGTTACATGAGCCATGTCAGAGGCCTTTGGCGGCTCAATAACTCTGACACCAGGATTGGTCAGGTTGACCATCCACTCGATAAGAAGAAGAAGTATGGCGTATACCCGTGCCAACATATTAATTGGAGAATAGTCAAGTCTAGATAGTATACAGCGAAACTACTGGCCTCTACCTGACGTTAATCTAGCTAATTACGACCACACTGACGGCAATGCCATTCCGCTTTTATTGGTGACATGTGTATAATACAAAAAATCATGCACTTTTGATAATCATTAAAAATGCATCATTGTTTCCCTTGCTACCTGTATTTAGAATACTATCACCGAGAGGCATTTGTTTAACTCGTCCTGTATACCCACACTAAATCGTTCTGCCTAATTGTTCCACTTCATCAATTATAAAATTGCAGACACAACTCATCCGGGTCCAGAGAATGCTTGGACTCGGGCAGCGGGCGGGAGAAGGAGAAGCTGCGGGACAAGAGGGACATGCGGGACCGCGGGCGGGACATGAGCCGGGACGGGCGCGAGCGGGCCGCGCGCGAGCCGCCGCGCCGCCGCTCCGGCGAGCGCCGCGAGCGCGAGCGCCGCACGCGCCGCCGCCGCGACTACGACGACGACATCGAGTTAGTATAACTACACCACTATATCTGATTGAGACAGCAATCTTACGTTCGGTAAATCTTTGAACATTGGCTCTGGTAACATAAACAGATCAATTAATACTTGCCCCCGCGCCGAGACAGTTTCTTTAGCAAATTCCGTTGACGCAGTCTGTAATACCGGCAGCGATCAGATCCGTGATCGCTGTCATCTTGTCAAGTATTCGAGTTCATATATAATTCATCGTACGCGTATCGCTTGACATTGTCCTTATTAGATCATTTTATTAAGTTACAGTGACGGGTGCGGGTCAGGCCGGTCTTCACCAAGGGACCGGTGGTCGGACCAGCGGTGGAGGCGAGACGGTATGTTCAACATTCAACTTCGTCTTTCTTCTGAAATAGCTTCTCATATTTATCACTTGCGAGTAAAACTATATAAAATGTTTGTTTTTTATTTTAGAAAGAAACTACGGTTCGTTAGGATGGAGGGAGACTAGAAGAAGAGCTGAAATCAGACAGAGCGACGACTCCAATGATAGAAGGTAAATTGATGCTCATCAACTTTTATAGTCACTTCATTTTAACCTAACTGAAATGTTTCCTCAACGATGCCACAGTCTAATTTTAGTCAACAACACTAAATATATATTAAACTCACGTTCTCACCAGATACGGAGCAACACTAGGTTGGTCAGCCAGACGTACATCATCACGGCGCGAAGGGCGAGACTCGCGGGAATCCCGAGAGTCTCGTGACTCCCGGGACTCACGGGACTCGCGGGACTCGCGGGACTCGCGGGACACGCGGGACAGAGACGATCGGGACGACAGAGACGACCGTCGCAGAGTGAGAAGGGAAGACAATCGACGTAATCAGAGGTTTTCGAACGACTTCTCGCCTAGAGACCATCCGTCGCCGTTCGACGCCGACTTCCATGATATACCGGCGCCGGTGAAGAAAAGAGCGCCTTATGCCACTCTGGAAGGAACTAGGTAACTACACTTTGGAACATTAGGATTACAAATACCAATCGGTACAATTTAACACGAATCAATTCCTACTCACCTTCAGTACAAATGAGTGTTTCGTTTTCCAGGTTCATATTCGACTCGGAAGACGTGACGGCGTCCCCCATGTCGGGCAGCAGCGCGCGCGCCCGCGACGGCGACTCGCCGGCGACTCGATTCCGATTCGACTCCGACTCGATATCGCCGCGGTCGATGTTCGAGGACGACTTCACCACTCTGTCCACTCCTAGAGGCCGCACCGCCTCGATAGCGGAAGAGGACGAAGATTTACCTCCGTTACGAGCGAAACCGGTTCAACAGCACAAGGATATTAAGAAGTCGGAGTCTATAAACATATTCACGCGGGAGGCGGATCCGTTCGAGGGCGACGCGTTCTTCGCGTGCACCGGCTCGGACCGCGCCGCGCGCCGCGAGAACTGGCCCGGGGACTTCCAGGGCTTCGACAACGCGTGAGCCCCGCGCCGCGCCGCGGCACTCGCGGAACTCGCTTGGTTTGATCCACCACCCGGAACAGTACCCATTCGATTCTAGCTATTATTTTTTCTGTTGGTCGAGAATGTTGCCAGTAAGTATTAACTTTTGTAAATCATTAAAAAAAACATACTTTGAAACTTTAATTATGCGTGGTACTTATTGATCTACTCATATCATATTTTATGATATTATATACTTTTTGATATTTGAGTAAATCTCAGTGACACCTGTACGCACTACGTCCGTGTATATTCTGTGACCAAAGCAATAGCAGGCTTTATTGCTGCGATTAGAACATTTGTAAAATTTATAGTAAATTACATTTTCAATCCATAGATTTTGTAATAAATAATTATCAAGTTTTTAAGATTAATATAAACAGTAATGATTAGATACAGTCCATTAATATTGTAGAGTTGCACTATTAGCCCGAATTTATTCAGTGCTTTCAGTTTGGTATCGAATGACATTGCCTTTCGTTGAGGTGTAACACTTCCCTTAGGTCGGAATTGTTCTCTTGCGATAGCAACGGACAAATTCAGGCCTTACGGGAATTACAAGATAACTTACTAAGTAGATAACCAACAAACAAGGTTTTCAATGAATCAGAATGGGAATCAGGGAATACTCCGTTTAAAACACCTATCTCTTTTACCCGTTTCAAAAACAGGCAGTTCTTAATTCAACATTAATGCTCGGATTTTAATATTATTTATGTTCAAAATAGGTTTCACTGAAATACTTGTTAAATCTTCTTACTAATGGAGATGCATTTAGTTATATTATTACGCTGCTATTTATTACCTAGTTTAATTAGTTAGAGTGTACCCATTGACCATTGTCGCCCTAGCGTTATACGCCCTAGTACCTATATAATAAGGCTGATTTTCACTTGTCGTTGAACTAACAATTCTATTTATTTTCTTGTTTGTTAGGTACCTTTGTTGCGTTTGTAGTCAGTGGGTTTTAAGTTAAGGGATGTTTTGGTTTTAACATCACTGTGAAGTACTTTCCAAATGACAAAGCATATATTAAATGTCTGACTAAAATGACTTCGTAAAACAATTTTTTAATAATTTAAATTACTAAAATTCTAGCCAAAACATCTCAAAGGCCATAGAATTGAGTTTTCAATTTTGCAAGCCTTTTGACAAATCCTGTGATATGTATAAGCAACGCCCGTTGTTTTCGCTTTTTAGTCTAATAAGGTTTAATTTAATATCTGTATTATAATTATATATAGGTAATTTTAAGATGGTAATATTTTGTATCACTGTAGGCAAACAATCTCATTACAATTATTGAATTTTACGGCAATTGTGCATAGAAAACAATGGAGTATAAAATATTTGAAAATATGTACTACTAAACAAGAGTTAGAGGTTTAGTCGGCTTTCAAATAGAAATAGCGGTAATAATGTCGGACTCAAAACAAGAGTCATATATTTTAACTTTCCGTCGACAACCATAGTTACTCATGTTTTCTGTGTACGATTTTGTCTATGAAATGTTATTCTATTTATGTTTGGAGGAACAACTTTACATTTTTGAACGCACACATTTATGTTTATTTTTAGGCTCAATTTTGTATATATACATTATAAAACTTGATATATGTATGTTCATTGTAATTTAAGCAAACTTTAAACATTTTTTTTATTTTGATGATAACCACAGCCCATGAAATAATTTACAATATTTTTATTTATTTATTTTCATATTCGAGTTGTGTAAATACAATGTAGTCTAAAAAATAAAAGAAAAATCATAAATATTGACCAAATAAATGTATCATACATTATCATGAATTTGAAGAATTTTTCACAAAATAAGATTTCAAACAGGGAACTTGGGAAGGTTGTACGAAACTTGGATTGTGAAAAAGACGTTAAATTAGTCCCTTTATCTGACCACTAGGTGGTGCTACTGGACTCGTAAGATGTAATCATCATTTTAATGTAATGTTTGTACCTTTAAGGCTTTTTATCTACACTAATGTTGTAACATTCTACTTATGTTTCCAATATTTGACTTATAATTACTACTGTTATAGCGCAGACAACTAAAACACTCAATTTAAGCAATTGCACATGATGTTATAATATCCACATCGATATCGTAAAATCTCATTATAACATCGCGCCCTTCGCGGCGCGCGCCCTGCGGCCCTGCGCGCGCAGCTGCGCTCTCATTGGTTAGATTTTAATGGCGGCAAGTTCACTGTGACAATACACGTACGCGTGAATTTAATGTATCGCAATGTGTTTTGTTTTTAAAATTTTGTTTGATTAATTGCATTAGTGAAGATAAAGTAGTGTATGCAACTGCATATAACACGGGTATTAAAACACTCGTTACTATTATGAAACTCGCTGCGCTCGTTTCATAAACTCACACTCGTGTTTTAATACCCTTCTTTATATGACAGTTGCATAAACTACTATTATAACTTTTCTTTTGACATCGTATGTGTTACAAATATTTTATTTATTAACGAATTTCTAATTATTATTAATAATATTGTATTCGTATATTTTTACATTCCCAACTTACATAAACCTTAAGATAAGAGCATACTGTGTAGGGTGTCGTTTGAATACGTCCCATCAGTAACCTACTCAATAATGTTTAGTTAATTTAATTTAAAAGGTATTCCTGTGATATATTATTTGAATGTGATCTTTAGACCCCGATGAAATGTTTATTTATCCCGATTTCTTTGCTCAGTATTAATGACCTGACTTTCAATACTTTAAATGACCATAAAACTGAATTTACAAATGTATGCAGCATGCAGCTAGTCAGTTATGTTACCAATGTTGCAGAAAATAAATGTTTAAAAAATCTTTATGTAAAATTATTGAAATACATTTTAATATAGTCTTAATAATCAAGCTTATACATTTCAAATAGATGAATATAACCACTAACCACAACTAAATCTTGTATTAATTTGATATTATGTAATGTTATACCTACATACTAAAATGTTACCTAAACAAAATCTTAGTTATTAATATAATACAAGTCACTTTTGTATTTAAAGTATTTTTTGTACATAATGTAGCTAGAGGAAATTAATTATTGTGCAATTATTACCACCTCTATGATGCAATACCAAAGGTATAAATGTTCTGTAACTGTTGTGTAAAATACTCGAGATTATTATAATAATAACAAAACAGGCCAAGTTGTTTTATTCAACCAGATTTTATGCATACTTATTGTCACCCATCACTCTCTTGAACGTTGCTTAACACTCAATATCGACGACGACGACCCTTACTTAACACTCAATATCGACGACGACGACCCTTGCTTATCACTCAATATCGACGACGACGACCCTTGCTTAGCACTCAATATTGACGACCACTCATCACATTCATGATCGCGACAACCGTTGATTCAATATCGACGGCCACCCATCACATTCATAATCGCGACAACCATTGCTTAACATTCACTATCGACGGACATTCATGATCGCGACAACCGTTGCTTAACATTCATTATCGACGGCCACCCATCATATTCATGATCGCGACAACCGTTGCTTAACATTCAATATCGACGGCCACCCATCACATTCATGATCGCGACAACCTTTGCTTAACATTCAATATCGACGGCCCCCCATCATATTCATAATCGCGACAACCGTTGCTTATCATTCAATATCGACGGCCACCTATCAAATTTATGATCACGACAACCGTTGCTTAACATTCAATATCGACGGCCACCCATCACATTTATAATCGCGACAACCGTTGCTTGACATTCAATATCGACGGCCACCCATCACATTCATGATCGCGGCAACCGTTGCTTAACATTCAATATCGACGGCTACTCATCACTGTCATGGTCGCGATAAGCAAGCACCAATAAGCACCCCATAGATGCCGCCAACGCCTAGCTGCCTACTTCAAAAACTGAAGGTGGACGTTAATCGTTTTCAAGGATTTAATTAAAGGTTTTCTCATCACCTTCTCATAAAAACATTTTAATCAAACAACAATTAATAAAAAAGAAATAGAACTCGGGAAGAACCATAGAGTAACTTTTTATATTGGGGAAGAACCGGAAGAACCTGTGAGATCTCGCGACATTTGCACAGATGTTCCCACCAAAGCCTACTTCCGGTTCTCACAGTTGTATCACAGAGTACATAATTTAATACAAGAGGTAATATAAATCTGTGGTTCAAATAGCAGGGACCACGAACCAGGGATAATAAGATTATTTGCTTGTTGGGTGATCTTTTACCACAGACCCAGGAAACAAAGAATCTTTTAAATTTTGGAAAGTTCATGGTTTTAATAATACTTTTTCTTCTTCTTCTTCAACATCACTAATTAAATCCATGGGAAAGTTCTACTGACTGACAAACTTCGATCAACAATACACTAGATTTCGGGTCGGCGCAAATCATACGTCTAGGTATCAGCTCATTTGAAAAGTGAGCCGATCTTATATTTAGTGCCCTCGAACCACAGCCAATGTAAACACGTGTCACAATGCCGCAATGTTTATTTAAAAGTTGCAAAAATAATGGCCGGAAAAACAATTCAACGACCGGAGTGTCTTACTTTTGGTAAGTACATGTAGAATAAGTTATATTTTAAGCTAACTAATAAATAATATCAAATTTTGAAAAAAAATACTGTTTTGAAGTCACCGATACAAATGTTTGGCCAACGTTGGCGCAAAATTTTGTGAAACAGAACAGCAAATCCATGGAGTAGATTTGTAGTAATAATTTATTATATATAATTAATTTATTATAGAATTATATATAATGTAGTAATAATTTATTTGTTACCAAAAATTCCGGGGAGTGAAATCCGAAAATATAAAGATGTGGAATTAAAGTGTATTTTTATTTTTGACATCCAGCGATAGACACCTTGGCCAAAATCATACACAAACACAACAGAACACTAGCAAAAAAACAAGTATGTATACTATCAAACATAGATAGCCCAAAACATAAATAATTTTAAGTAAACTTTTACGTGCATATTACAAATTATTTAAGTGTTCAAAACACGACTCCATTCCATCTGTAGTTCTTCAAAAAGAACGAACTGTTTTAAAACTTTTTTGTCAGGTTGGTAGTAAACAAAATTAGCTGTCAAACCGGACAGTTTTTAGCTTTGATTTTGTACGTGACCCGACATCTAGTCTATTGTTGATCGAAGCTGACAAATAAAAAACACAAAACCCACAGATAAAAACTATTACTGGCAAATGACATTACATTAAAATACCGGTAAATGGCATGGACATATTATTATAATCGTAAATGGTTATTCGTATATCTGTCACTCACTCACGTTAATGTCAATGTCAGTTTAGTTCTGTGGTTTAGTTAGCCAACCAACAATGCTCAACAGCTGTTCTAATTATTATTTCGTAAATATTTTATAGAATAATTTCTTGGTAATTATAATAAATAAGACGAAATTTTATGTCGTTGATATAACAGGTACTGTTGCGTAAATCGGTAATGGTAGTTATTAGTGCTAGTGTATTTGAAAATGAAACAAAGGTAAGTGGTAGCAAGTATTTTAGAGTAGAGTGCTAGTCAATATTGTTTACGTGTTACTTACAGAGACTGTTTACACAGGACGCGCCTAATGCATCTCGGAGAAGATATCACCTTCAACATGGGAAATGCTAAGAAAGAAGACGTTGATGACAGCGAGATACAGTTGCACAGAATAAAACCACATGAGCATTTTATAGAGGCCCAAGTGCAGGAGGGCGACACACTTCAAGCTATTGCGTTGAAATTCTATTGTTCTGTGAGTCAATCTTTTATTTAATCAAACTTAATATTATTCAATTGATAATTTCAAACTATTTATTGAATCATGGGAAGGTGTTTACCTATTACAAGGAAGTGTTATTATTTGTATAGTCCTTGTAAATTATAAAACTTAAGGTCATCAACATTCACACCCACACTTACTAAATTCAGCTCAAGAATTTGTTGATATCTTTCTATATTTAGATTTCAGAATTGAAAAGGATTAACCACATACACAAAGACAATGAGATATTTGCAAGACGAACAATTAAAGTACCAATCACACCATACTCAGTGTTAACTGAGATGGTGCCAACTCAGACTGCTGCCTCTTCAGTGCCTTCCACTTCTAGCCAGATCCCCGACTCACTACAGGAACTAGTTCAGAACACAAACCCCAACATGTATCAGACCAGTGTGAACACACACAGTAATGACATGGACTGTGCTATAGACTGTAACACTGTAGTATTAAATAGCACTCTTACTCCGGCGGTGATCCCTTACATGGACATTGAACCGGCGGAGCAAGCTTCTGAAGGTACTCAATTATTGCCCAATAAAGATAAAATATCAGTAGAAACTGTAGTTGTTAAGGAGTTAACGGCACATGGTGCTGATTTTGGTTTAAAATGGTTCCATTTAGTATGCTTTATGTTGGTGCTCGGAGTTGTGGCACCCCTTGTGTATGTAATGTTTTATTTAGAGAAACATGATATAGAACACCCAGATCTTCCGCCGTTGCATACAACATGATAGCACAGACTAGAGTCTGGTGGGAAAGCTTTAACTTCGGTATAACATGTATAAATCAATGTAATTTTACAATATAGGGGACTCAAAGTGATTTATCTATACAATAAATTGTAATGAATTTCAATAAGCAGTTGTTTCATTTTTATGAGTGAGGTTGATGTATGTTATGCATTTTGCTAATTCATTCATTAGATAATTTCTCAATGATGAGTCATTTTTGTAATTTACAATTACTTTTACAGCCTTAGTTAACGAACATTATTTATTACTTTTAATAATTAATTAATCTAAGATTATAAATAGATGATTAAAATTTGTATTAAATTGGTCAAGTATCACATTATCATAACTCATCTAATAATGGGGGGAAATTAAAAAAGAGATAAGTTCAAAATAAAGTATTTTATTTCATCTCTATCACTTAAAAATACAATCATGTAACAAATAATTCAGTAAAATTATTGACACAATCTTAATTAAACCTCTTACTAAATTACAATACGAAAATATGGATAAATGCATTTACTTTTATTGAATCGGGAAGAGGAACTTATAGTCTTTATTACAATCGGAATATTAACGGGGAGCTTAAAATACTAAAGCAAATAAAATCATAAATTAATCAGTATCATTTGGAGCCTCGATGATAAAATATACTGTACAAAATATATGGATTGTGGCTAATATGTAAAGCTATGCACATCTAAGTAATACCGACTTCGCATCAGAAGTTGCCGCGTCCGAGATTCGGGTTGTTCTCGTGCACGCTGCGGAAGAGAACGTTCGTGTTAGTATAATATATCGATGCCATATCAAGTAAAAAGACATAAAAACAGATCAAAGATATGTTAGTCACACAAGTATGAATGAAGTTATCTTCCTCCCGAAGAGTGAGCTGACCCTTTGTAGGCAGATTAGTGATTCCTTGTTAGTCAAATCAAAACAACAAAATCACTAGTCTTCCATACAACGAGTGGCAGTGTGCGATGCCCGTTGTTAGTTGATGACACCTAGAAGATATGTTATCATACAAGTTATTACAACTGCAAGGTGAAATATAAGTTAAACAACCAGTATTGAACATGAGACTATTTATTATATGACGCCAAATAAGCAAATTACACAAAGAAATATCAACAATACATTTACCTACAATAGGTTCAAAGACGCCCTTTATGAAGGTGAAATTCTACTAACAATTTTTAAAATCTTTACCTGAACGTCACAATCGACGTCGCATTTGAAAGGCGATCAAACAATCTCTACTTAATCTTATTTGGGTTTGGAGCCAAATCGGGGAATTCTTCAAACATTCTATTGTCAAAATAAATATAGCATGTTAGTGGTGAACCTATACATTGTCCTATTTATTTCGTATCACACAGGACAGACGTGGAAAGAACAATAAACCGATATTTTAATGATTAGGTACTAGCATTAATGATGCGTTGCGAGTTGCGACGTGGACACTTGCAGCATGCATTTGGTTGGACAATGACATTAGGTAGGACGTATTTACATTATGTTAAATGTTATGTATTGAAAAGTAGGAGAAATAAAAGTGTGCATAATGGGTGTTACCTCTGTTGTAAGAGATACTGCGCCATCTGGATGCGCTGCGGCGTGCCGGTGATGGTGATGATGCGGTCGTTGGAGCCCTGCAGTGGCTCCGCGATTTCGATGCCAGCGCCACTCTCCGCGCGGATTTTACGTATACGCGACCCCGCTTTGCCTATGATTGCGCCGGCCAGCTGCAACACACCGCCTCGTCAATGTACCGCCACACAAAGATAACAAGGAGATAATTGCAGAGAGGTAGAGATACCCACATCTTTGGGGATGGTAACTTGTGTGGTGGTCTCCTGCTGGCTGCCGCCGCCGTTGTTGTTAGCGCCGAAGCCGCCGCCGGAGGAGCCGCCGCGGCTGCCCCCGAAGCTGCTTCCGAAGTTGCCCCCGAAGCCGCCACGCGGGGGCCCGTTGAAGCCGGAGCGTGGCGGCGGGCCCGGGGGGAAGTCCCCGAACGAGGGCCGCGGAGGTGGCGGGCCCCGGCCGGGCGGCGGGCCCCGCGGCCGCGGCGCGCCCAGCGGCGGCGGCGGCCGGGGCCCCGCGCCGGGCCCGCGCGCCGCGCCGCGCCCTCCGCCGCGCATGCCGCCCCCGCCCTGCCCCACGCCGAAGCCGCCGTACTCGTCCGCGTAGAAGTCATCGTAGTTGTGGGGGTCATAGTTCTGTACGGCTCCTTTGATGGGCACCTGCAAGGGTTAACAGTGAGAGGTTCATATGTGAAGTCGCGTGACGTTGCTGGTGTTTCCTCCCCCTCGAGTTCGTCACGCACCTGGTAAATGAGGTCGAGCACCTCCCGGATGCCGGCCGCGACGGCGTCCGACTTGCCGACCAGCTGGACGACGCGCTCCGTGCTCTGCGGCGCCGGGTTCGAAAATATTTTCAGACGAGCACCGGTTTTCTGTAATAGGAGAACATTTTAGACCTTTATTCGAGTAACAAGATTAACAGCAGTGACCCAGTTTGACAAATCTAGTAACATCATTTTATAGTCACAAACTGAAATGAAACTGCAATGTCTAGTACATAATTTTAGGTTGAAGTTAATCATAAAATGTGTCGAAACAACTCAAAAATTTTCAATAAGGTAATTTCAAGTCCAATAACTATTCGTGTATCTAATGACTGTAGTAGGTGTATGATTACCGTGTCTGGTAGTTAGATAATAGGAACAGTGACGTCCGCGTTATGTTCCGTTGACGTTTGTATAGTAAGGGCGAGGACGCACGCGCGCCGACATCGACCGTCGCACGTGGCCGCCGCACAGAAACGCACAAACACCCTCGCGATAACAACCCATTATACACACAATCTTCTCTATTGAACACTAATCCTTTACACTATTATCACTGCACTCAAACTGCAATCACTTCAGATCAAACACAACGTTATAATTTTTATTGGCGACCGATTTCGATGATATTTTTTTACCGCGGAAAATATATATTACTATGATTTTATAGAGTCGTAACAAATTGTAAACCCTCGTATTATAAAAATGGAATTTCAGAATATGTTTAAAAAATTGTAGTCCGTATTGTATGAATAAGGAACGAGGGCGCGTCCACAACTGTCGGCAGTTGGTATCAGAATACTCGGTGAATGCGCGGCGGCCGCGTGCAACACCTGCCCGCCCCGGCCCCCTCCCCCCGCGGTGCACTTGTAGGGCTCCGCCGACCACGCCTACAACACTACGGGTACTTTATCTGGACAATAGACGTACCGCAGAACCTAGATAACTAACAGAAACGCCACTAACACATTGCATCATCGCATCACTACTAACAGGAAAACTAATCATGATGACATTTCTGCATGTATTGCACACACACGGCCATCGACTGTGTAATGTAATACATTCATGAGGGTTCACCCGCAAAGGTCTCGTAATCCATCACCAAAGTATATTCGCGTGTGACCGTCCACAGGGAATGGTAGGTTTCGTGGAAATATGTACCATTCCGGCCGAATAACATGCCCCTAAATACTTTCAGAAATATCTTTCGAATAATTGGACGTGGAAGATTACTTATTAAAATTGCTGTGTGAATGTTTTCGTGGGGTAAGTAGAAATATCCGTCTGGATATAAAATATATCGAGAGGCAACAATTCATCGTAATAACCGTGCGCGGTGTCGGGTATTTCCCAGAGGCGGGGTCTCCTATAAATCAGTCGGGACCAATTAGCTAAAATTTTCAGCGTTTATTTGTTTGTGCTGGAGATTAATGTAATCTTTCTCTTTTTTATTGCCGAAACCATACACTTTAAATCAAATTGAGCAGTTTGATTAATGTTATGAAGTTGTTACTTTTAATGGCATGTTGGCCGGTATGGCAATTAAGAGGTGAACGTAGTGAGGACATGATTGGTAGTCGAAATAACGTTTGTGTGCGAGTGCCGAGCGGTGTGGGAATGGGAAGGTAGAGAAGCCATATCGAGGGTGTGGTGCGGTTCGATAGGAAACGGAAGCGAGTCGCGTGCCGACCGCGGTAATTGTCGGTGTCACCGCGACGCAGCCTGTGTCACCGGCCGCCGGTAATTACCGCTCGCGCGCCGCATATGCTCCACAACCGTTTCTGTTACTCTACCTATATACTCGTAATTGTACCTACACATACATTGTTCACTGACGATGACGACCAATGGCACACAGTTTGCGGCGAAAATAATAAGGGGTGACTGACTGTTGTCTCTAATGCAAAAATTCTATTGGGGGAGCCTTATCACCTTATCAGACATTAATTTAACAGCTAAAGCTTTGATAAATTAGAAAGGTTATGAACGTTTAAGGATGATGTTGAAATGGTTGTGTGAAAGTGGTTCACGTATCCTGCGTAGTTTTTTGTGAGTCGTTATAGCGGCGGGTCTATGAGGGAGGATGTGGCTCACAAAAAAGCTTCCCGCGTCACGTGCGCCGCCGTAACTCGAGCCGGCGCCGGCGCGGAAGCGGAGCTGCACGTGAGCCCCCACACCGGATAAATTACAACAACCATTGTTTCGAAACCTTCAATTGGACTTCGCGAAGCCAAATACTACACAACTTCTGCGTGAACGTTCTGCCTCAACGGCGAATCCTTTTAATGGAACACTAAGTTGAGTTATCGATATTTAATAAGTCGATTAGAGTCGCAGTCGCGAATGTCGCGATACATTGCATCTTGAAACGGGGGGACCATATGTCGGATTTCTATTTAAGTAAGGTGGGACGTCGCGTTAGCATTGTGCAAGTAGGTAGGCCGGTGAAGCCCAGGTGCGCGCGCGCTTTTTGTGCGCCTTCCGGCGGCTGCGCGCGCGCACCTGCCGCGCCAGCTGCCGCACGCGCCTCCGATACACACAAAGGACCTCAAGAAACCAAACCTCCCCCACGCCTTATCTCTCCACCCCCTAATTCCACATTTCGTACCAGTTATACTCGTAGACTTTGCCAAAGTTCAGCAACCTTGTTGAACGTACACAATTATGTGACTATGAATTCGACTTTTGTTTGTACAAAGAATATTGCACCATTACATTTTCTTGAATTTTGATTCACAGGTAAAAATATACAACCTTCGCCGTCGATAGAAACGGCGTTGCCAGCTGATCGATAAAAAAACACAATGCAAAAGAATTCAACGTACATTTTCAGGTAGATTATGTTTTGTATACGGAGTGTGTGTTTAAATCATGCATGCGATGTAAGCCGAATAATTTAGACAACGCTATTTAGACAACGCTACGATATGCCTGAGTTACGTAAAAGCTCGACATCTCGTTAGAGACATGTCTATAACTATTCAGGTGGGAGTTATGAAACCCAACACCAAATCGAGATTGCAAAGTTTGGAGCAACCGCCGACGTTTTAAAAGTTTCGAGGCGAAGTTGGACGAGCGGTAATTGATCCGGGTTGCACTCACTCTGCCGAGCTATGTTCCTACACTTTTGTTTGTTCCGCCGGTTATGCGTTTGCTAAATCAAATTTCCTTATCTAAAACTTTAATGAAGTTGAAAGGTTTCGAGAGTTTAGAGCGCTTGTGTTTTACACTTTTGTATGAAAAATATTTGAAGTCCTAACCGTACCGCCAACGTTGAGGTAGCGAAATTAGGACACTTTTTTGACATTAGCATGTTATTGAAATAAGCGTAAAGTGTATAAAAGTGCAGGTTTGGTTTGTTATTGAAGTGAGAGTAACGCGTTAAAACATCCGTTGTGGGAGATAGCGTATGATGGAGCAGCTGGCTTCGCATCTGTCCTTCATCCTCGATCGACACCACGTGGCTCCATTACCTTCGCGCACAAAAAATATATAACTGTACCACGGACAGATGACTGTTAACATCTTGTTAAAAGCACGCACCATCTGCTCTATGCATTTACGTTAAACTCGTATAAAGGTAAATAACCCGGGGACTAATTAGTACAAAGTGTAAATGACCTACCTCTCTGAGCTCCTTTATCTTGGCTCCAGCCTTGCCGATCACGCAGCCGGCGCGGCTCTGGTGGATCAGTAGGCGAACGTCCAAGTCATCGTTCCCTCCTTTGTTAGGTCCTCCCTACGAAAATTACAATAATTTCAGTTTGAAAGCGAGATTTATTTCCTACGAAATAGTGTCAAAACATCGATGATTGAATACTCACGTCAGCCAAATTGGGAAGGACATCTTTCACGATTTCCATAATAGTATCGACATCTTCCGCGCATATCGAGAGCACTCTGAAATACATACATTTATTTAACAAATGGAAATTAGAGTGATGCGAGTTAGAAAATCACAATACAATATTGATAAACGGTAAAAGATATCAACGGTCAGGGAGATCTGTTTGGTGATCTTAAATCAAAAGAGAAGCATGATGATGAGTAGTTGTAATCTGTCTTAAATAAATAGGAGCCTCGGCGTGGAGAGCGGTTCGAGTGAGGTGAGGCCCGCGCGGGGCAGAGAGAGCAGCGATGAGCGGGAGCGGACGCACGCGTCGGAAGTGAGAGAGAGGCGGTCGCGGCCTCGCGGTTGGTCACGCCGACGGCTCGAGAATGAAGCGCCTAACGCTAGTGAAATATCAAACACGGACCGACTCCTGACTGTTGACGAGTGCAAAGAGAACTCACTCGGCTTGTTAAATTGTTGAGAGTACATGTTGGCGATATAGTTTACCGTTCGGGGCCGGGGCAATCTGGGACTGTTATAGAGGCTTTGTACTGCGTGGCGGGGCGGCGGATGCGGGATGCGGCGTCCGGCGGGGCGGGACCGGCAACCAAGACACGCTGTAGCGGTGCTCGCCGCTCCACGCACCTACCGCGCCATTGACCACCCTCCGCGACTTGCGTGCTACGACCACACTACTGCTACGGGCTCTCTCCGAGCCTCGAGGATGGTCAATAGGTGTAGGCGAGTGGAGCGAGGGAGCGCGGGAGCTACGAGCCACAGAGGCGTCTCGGGGGCGCTAAACACCTGTAACTGGCTGCCGGGGGGTTATTCTACACCTACGGACTTGCCGCTCGGAGCCTTGACAGCCCTAATGACCGTCAAGATATTACCGTATTATCCTCTTCATTCAACAAACTCTTGAATTAGCTACATGAACCAGTGTGGTCGGAAATTATAAAATAACGACGTGATTATAACATCGTTTCCTTAAAAGACTGGTAATATTTTATAAAATTGGTTGACGTACCTGTGGCGAGAAATTCAATAAGAAAACATTATACAATTATTGAATGTATATCAAAGGCCTTATACACATAATGAATATTGTAGTCTAATACAACGTTAATAATAAATGCAATTAATTTATGTTGAACCTGTACTTTTGATATCGTAATATATATGAAATACCTTTCTCTGTAAATACATACCTAATTAATAAGCCAATTACTAATACACCAAGGAATGGAGACCAAATACAAGAATGCAATGTCGATACGAGTAAAATAATACAGAGGAATACGGAGGAATACAAAGTATGTTCGTACAGTAACGTGAGCCCATTAATTAGCTACTTTACCTAATACTCGGTTACGTTAAATACTGACCTGATTCCTTAGTTTTGATATATTGGCGCCGCCCTTTCCGATTATTGAACCGGCAACCTATTCAAACAAAAGGAAATATAAAATAATTATATTTTTTGTAATGCTAATAAGTATTTCAGTTTTCTAGGATTTTTACTTTTCTGATTATGATTCGGGATCAAAAAAATAAACCAATGTTATAAGTATTAGTTGATTTCCCGCAATATAAGTTATCTAGCAGTACAATACTTCTGGAGATAAGGTCAAAGAGACATTCAAAATTCTTAAAATATTTTTCTTTGTTGGTACTTTAACTATTGCACGTACTTCTAACCGCCAAGATGCTGCCACACAGATTTCCATTACATGAATGTTATTCCTAACATGGACGTGATTGTTCCATTTCCTACGGCGCGGAGGCACTTTGAAGCCCTCGTTTTACGATGTACATTGGACTGACCTTGCTCGGAATCAAGAATGTGACTTCATCGTCGGTCTGCCGCTGCCTCTTCTGGGCGGGGCCCTCGTCGCCGTACGCGTCTCTCTTCATCTCCTCCCTGCTCATAACATTACCAATGTTTTAGGGACAAAATGCACATACTAAATGATTTCGTTAACTAACTAAATAGCCAAAAACAACCTTAAAATACTTAAGACAATTTTGTAATAAGAGGATTTTTGCAAGTCGAAGTCGGGGCCATCAAACTTTTATACGCGCCGTTTGGAAGAAGATAGAGGGATTTTAACACAGACTGTCAAAGCTAATATGTATTATAAAGAGGTCTTAACGTGTATAAGGTTTGACTTCGTAGCCATAACTATCCATCCAGTTTGACAATATTTCTCCAATATTTAAAATAGATTTCCTTTGAATAATACAGTCTGTTTTCTCACGATTATTCTACGGAATATCTTGATTAATTAATGCAAAGAGAGGGCGTGCCACTAGTCGACCACATTCAACGTAGATGATAGACGACACAGATATTCGATAGAATCAGGCACAGCCGTCAGTAATTAGGAATAGAACTGAATATCCAACATGAAACACAAACGAAATACCATCAGTGTAATCACAGTTCCATTTTATTTAATAAACTTTTAAGTGCAGTTCCAACAACGCAGCGATATTACTATGAAATACAAATCGATACAAAAAGAACGCATTTTTTACAGTAATCCTATTTTTATCAGTCAGACCTGTGTTTCAAAAAAGGTTTGGCGTCATGATAGACAATGCCATTAGTATTTACCAAAATATGTAAAACACTCCAATTAGTATTTTAAATAAAAGGTAAAAACAATAATAACGTGCACTATTGCTTCTACTGTACCTCAATTAATGCGTTGATAAAAGCCTAAAGAATATCGAAGTGAGAGACCCTTTATTCTCGATAGCATAACTTAGCTCTATGCCGAAATGAAAACCGATCGCCTAAGCCGTTCACAAGTCTGATCAAGCAAAACTTCTTTTTAATAACAGCACCACGATAAGCTAACTATAAAAAATGCACCTGCCATAAAGTGTAACCACGCATTATACACAACATTTAAAGAGAGCACTTAATGCTGGATCATGTAGATTTAATGGGCGCCTCAATCATCTGATTCCAGGCAGTCGCGACTGGCTCCACCTGCTTTTGAAGCAACATCACGCAAAGGTCTATTTAAATAAGTTTTAGAGATCATATTATTTTTGCTGTAATAAATTTGATGTTAATTAGAGGACAGTTAGGACTACGTACCGCATATAGGTTTGATTCACATATACTAAACTACTGACACACACCCTTGATTTAATTGTGTTGGTTTCCGTAAGAAATGTTCTCAACGACAATGAAAACTGTACCTTTTAAAATCTGTAGGGTTTAGAAAACGTTATCAAATAAACAAACGCGGAGGACGACCGCCGACTTCATAAAATACATAGAGTGATAGACATAGAGTTAGACATAGTTATCTACATTACTTATTCTATGCCTATTTGCACATTTATCATGGACGACACATGTTCTTATAGGTATTGAAATAACTGAGAAACCAAAACCAATATTCATAATATCTACTATATCCTTCAAAACTGCAGGACCAAATGAATTATACAGTATCTACCAAGAAGAAACTTCAGTATACTTAGAATACCCTTGAACATGGAATCTATCAGATCCTGTATATATATGCTAATATGGATCGTCTTCCCAGCAGGTGAACGGGGTCAATGACCCACAGACCGCGCAGGTGCCTACTACATAACATTATATGGATACCAACAGCAAAGCTACCAACAATTACAACTCGAACTTTGTAAATTATTTAACTTTAGTTCTTCTGGCTTCTCAAGAACATAAAACTGGACATTATGAAAGCAACTTCAGAATAATCAAAGAAAATGTTAAATTGAATGATATTCGATAATGATATTTTTAATCAAATCTATACTAATGTAACTGCGGAATTAACTCTCGTCAGTCTGCCAGTTCCACTTCCGCAGCCAATCCAAAGGGTCGATTGAAATGTAATTTGATTGTCTATAGCCTGATGCGGCTCATAGATTACCGCTTATTCTGCTATTCTCAATTCATGGGAATGTAGATAACTGCAGGGACTTTATCACCTAAAGAACTTACTACTTCTTTCTACTATTTCAGATATCATTTCCCAGAATCTAAAGCCAGCCAAAATATATGATATTACATGTCATCAAAGTCTAGCTAGCTAGATAATAGTGTTCCGCAGTATTATACCGATTGAGTTGGCACAGACTGTGTTGGACAAGTTCCATCAGTTAATCTATTAGACAAGGAACTGCGATATCAATTAGATGCATAATGCGGTGGTGATTGATGACTTATTTGAGACACATGGTTTGCTCACCTACCGAAATCCTTAAAACATGTCCTTACTCTATGGCCTAGGCATTCTAAAACCAACTTCCAACAAGTTTTCATTTTTAATGGCCTCTTTTCCAGGCCATGGATTAAAAATTACCTCACTGTGAAACTGTACGTAATCATAAAATGTACCTCGCTATATCGCCAGTGTGCCTACATGAACAGAACGAGGTTAAGGACGAATAAATACAACCATAAAGGAATGAATAGACCCGGCGGAGTTGAATCAGGACCGGAGACGCCCCGGCAGGTGTTCAAAATATAAAGACGTAGTGCCTACCTAAGGCAGCGAGCGCGCAAAAAAACTTTGTATTAAAAAACGCAAAGTATCCGCCGCTCAAAATGTCACCAGCTGCGCTCTCACCTGCCTTACATTTCTTTACCTAGCTTCGCTACGACTTGTTATTCAACTGGAGGTATTTCATTACAAACCAAAGGAAATCTTCTTGAAACATTACTGTTGCAACATTTTCATCCAACTACGCAATCACAATGAATCATAACAAGATCGATATCAAACATTTCTGATCATTGTGTTCGATGCATTGATTTAACAAAATCATAACGTAGCATTACAATTAAAACAAACAGGTATACTTAACTAAATTATAACAAGTACTTACAGATTTATCTGGGGCGTTTTGACAAACGAGGTGAACACCTAGAACAAGAGATATGCCAATTAGAGTCGTTAAATTTGACTGTACAAAAAAGTCATACTGTTTTAAAGTTTTTAGATTAATATTGTTTTATAATGAGGAGACCTACATTGTGAGTAGGTGTGTTGTATTATATTATGTTGTATTGCATGTAATCATCACGTGTGAGTGGAGAGAGCGTCGCGGGCAGACTGATCGGTCGGGGCTCCTGTCGGCCGCAAGCACGGCACCCCCGAGACTCCGGGGCGCCGGCCCCGCACATGCGCAGTGCGCGCCGTCCCGTCGATAACCACCCTTCCTCTCATTGTGCCCCGGAAACGACGACTTAACGAGTCACGCCGCAAGACGACACCCTGCTCTCATGACGACTCCAGTCAACTCGACACATCATATCTACTTCAATTCTGGAATTCCTCCCCACACAATACAATTAACTAACTAATACGTGCGATCACGCCAGCTCATATTTCTATCATCAAATGATATAACATTCTAAAATACATATGAATAGCATCCTACATTTTCAAAACCTACAAGAAGCTCAGATAAGTTACGTAGATGTTACAACGATAGGGTTGAGATAGGTCTTTGACACACATTTTCAATACCCACGCATGAATCAATATTTTCCAATTGACCTATGTAAATACAAACACAGTAACCATACGCAACAATTCTACCTGTAATGTGTGTAATAAAATGAGTCTTATGAAACTGTAAAACCAATCAAGTAAAACATTGTTCGATATTCTAATGATTTTGGTGTCGTTGATAATGTCTGAAGCGGAGTTCGTGACCATAGAGTATGTAGGAAGCACATTACCGTGAGAGTACAATCTAAATATTAAACATCTGAGTGGTGTGCCTCAGTGGCATGCAAGTCAGTCGTTAAGAGCCGTTAATGTCCACCTACAGGTTCACTTAACAAATTGACCACCGGCTCCGGCCAACAGCTAAATAGATGATGCTTCGTGTCACATGTCAAACGAGATCTATATCGATTATGTAATATTACTTTTGTTCAGACAAATTATAAAGGAAATAATGGGCAAATAAAAAAAATCTAAGACATTGACCGACCATTTATCATTTAAGGAGTTTAGACGTAAAATTCGTAGTGTGGTGCAATTTATGTGCAACCGGATCGGAATTTTAAATAAAAAGACTGAGCCCCATCTGGAGCGTTTGCTCTGGAGTCTTTGCTTCCAAATGCTAAATTATTACCTGGTTACCTGGCCAAAGTTCGTGAAATAAACTAGTAATTTCGTACGTAAACCTATACATATACATATACCAATGTAAATAAATTCGTGTCGAGTGACACGGAAAATCTATTAGTAGTTAAATATTGTAAATGACTTTCAGCGGAGGCACGCTCATCAGCATTAGGTCCATCCAAATATTAGTGGCGATCAAATAAGGGCGATATGACTGTTTGGACTACATTTCATTTCATAAAGGTATATGTATGCGGACACATAACTTCCAATGTTTGTGGTTATTTGTCAATAGCTAATGGCTAATAGCTGGCCGATGAAGCGGCGTGGAAGACAATCGTAGTCACGGCAACGGAATGACAACAGAAATGCGCACTATTATTTGCCTACAGGCGTTATTATAATACCGCAACCTCGGATATATTATTAAAAGACTGCTTTTATTTATTTGATTCAATATTCATTATACTCCATTGTAACAAATGAATGCACGTATAATTATGTGTGTGTATGATAGAAAAACCAAGCAAGAACTACTCTATAGCACTCAACTGTTAACCTACTATGGCCAACTTCAAAAAGTTCAATTAGTGAATTTTCGCTACTTCTTGTATCATATTCATATCTGCGTTTTGTCTTAACTAATGGAGAAAGTTCTTTTTATTTTTTGCAAGGGAATGAAAGGTCAAATGATCAATTTGATTTCGATTGTATTAACTATTCACTACACACCTTATTTATAAAACTAACTCTTAATCTTAACTTAATCTTTCGTCAACTGAATTTAATTTCACGAGCTAATAACTTTTTGTACAAAAAAATAGGATTTGTTTTCTTTTTGATTTCATATTTAAGTGAACATTTAATTTCCTTGTCTGTAGAATTAAAGAGAATGATAAAATAATGTGTGAAGCACCAGGTGTGTTGTATGGCCTGAGGCGGACAGTCGTGGGAACAGTCCGAGTGTTGAGACATTCATAGCTGACCTAATTGCACTCCAGCACTAGGACGATTATTATTTTAAACGGAGTAATTGTGGCAGCATGAAGGCCTGACGCGAAATCTATAATTTGCCTCCATCGGTCTGCTAAAATATTCAGGGGGCTGTGTGAACTCGGCGGCCTATAGCCACCCGTCTTGAGACACCCTCGAGGCCTGGTGGGTTGCCAGTGCCGGACGAGAGGCGCCACTCGTGGGGAAATCGCAGATGTCTTCTACTTCATACACCACCATGAGTATAGCCCTCATTACAAACGTAATTCAGGTCAATTACAATAAACTAACAAGTGACGGAAAAGAATACTTGGATATAATTTACATAATTATTGTCCTTAATAACTACGGAACTTAATAATTGCTGTTATATTTGATTTCGATAATTTTTTGTTTACTTTAACTTAACCTTATTATTTGACTTTTGCTTAGGATATATGTTGCTTCAAGAAGAACTTTAGCGAAATAAGATTGTATAGTCTTCGTCTTTTTCGCAATTTCGGTTCAGTAGAAACTGCATTATTATGTCAGTTAATATCTTAAAATGTTATCTTAATGTCTGCTATTAAACGTTAAAGATAAGTAAATGCTAATAGCTCCGTTTTTTCCGTCGCGTACTTTTATGGTTTTATCCTGGTTATTGCACGTTTTCCTTCAGGATGTATGGAATGAATCATAGAATATGCTAAATAAGAATGGCTGCTCCTGTAATGGAGCCGGCACGTAAGGTAACTGCCATTTAGAGGCACACGATCGTCTCATATATTTTTTTAAAACGATTCTTACTCGATATATTTGGAGACATTTAGAAAACGAGGTCGAAGCGAAGGTTGACAAGGGCCTAATCTATTATTGATAGAAGCTTTGGCAAAAGCCCTTTTTGCAAAAGGAAAAATTCGATTATGGATACTGTCGAGAAACACCTTGTTATTTCAAACGATATCGACCTGTGTGACACTTTAGATCAAAGCAACCAGAACCTCCAAATATTCGACAACACTGGTCTTGATTTATTTATACATTATATCAATATTAATTCATCGATATTTATTTATTTATTTATATTTATTAGTAAATCGTAAATGATATTTGTGTGTCTGGGAAGTGCATAACTTTCTACTGTCTTAATGAATTCATGAAATGATTTTTTTTTAATATTGTCGTGTAGTGATTTGTAGGATTTTTTTTTCCTTTTTCATCAAACAAAGAATTGTATAACATATTCAAAGATACCCTCTCACTTACGGTAATAATAAAGCGTTCACTTGACTCGACCCTTAACTCAATCTAATCAAATCAATCAAATGAAACAAATGTTATTATAGATCTATCTACTGATACGAATGGCCCGCTTCTATTGGATTATAAGGGATCCAGCTGGAATATCTGATTTGATATGGGTTAAACAAAACAATTCGCTAACTTTTTGTCAATATTAGAGTGTAGATTACGGTCATCGGTAATAATACCGCTTGCTTGATTCAAAGCAATCGTACTTATTTCACGGTCCAAAAAACGCACCCCGGCACGCGTCTGTCGCTTTAGCTTCCAAATAATGCTCAACGAAACGTAAAAGTATTACAACCTTGGTTACGACCCGCGACGAAGACGCCCTTTTACCCCGGCAAATTTTTACCAAATTGGCGGAGCTGAATTTTAACAAAGTACTCTTTATCTTTTACGATATGCAAACAGTATGTGCTCCTCCCTATCATAGCGTCAGTAACTCTCAACTTCATCAAACATTCAGAGAGGCTTATGTTTGGTAAAATTAACAACTAGTTAATTCGTTCCAAGCGCTTATTCGGGACTCGTAATTAGGGAAAAAGACTGGAAATTACGTCGGAGCCACGTTCGCCCCTTGTGGCCTTTCAGACATCGGGTTATTTCATTCCGTTTCCTCGTGGGTCGGCCGGTGTGCGTTAATATTTGATGTTTCTATCGATCATAACTTCTTCGCGGCCGCGCTTCAAAGAGCACTCGGATTAAGAAATACTGTCTTTGTGTAGAGTTCATTGAATTACATTAAAGACTTTATCACTTAACAACGAGATAATTAACAAGTATCGAAACTTATTACGATGATAATAACCCGGGAAGCATTAAAAGACCGATCGTAACATAAATAAGAATTTTTAATTTTCCAAGAAGCAATTTCATCGTTTTCGAAAACCCAAGCTCTCTTCGATGCTTTGGTTAGACTTTCAATAGAGTACGCACGAGTACACTATTGGTAGTACAAAAGGTAAAAAAGCATGTTAAAGCATGCAAATGCCCCATGCAATAGGCCCTTTCATCCATTTAAACTGTTAGAAAATTCAAAGAGAAAATTAGATTAAAGAAAAAGTACATATTGAACACTTGCGTGCAAGACTGTTGGGCAAAAGGAATTTACAATGACGCATTTAACATGTAATAGGGTTGTCTTCATGACTTATGAAGACGACATGGTGGTTAGAAGGCAAAAATAGACTAGAATAGTAAGAAATGTATTGGACGGACGTTTCGTGAGTGTAATTGGAGAGGCCGGTGGGCGTGCCGCACGCTACGGGCTGGCCGGGAGACATCTTGTATATGTATTTGCCTCTCTGGTAATTTCCCCGTCGTCCGTCCTTGTATATTTAAGCGACGGCGTCGTCCGAGCCGCTCTCATGCATATGTCATGAGCAGTTGCCGCGCGACCGTTTGTTGACGGTAAAGGCACCACGGGCGCGGGAAAGGTACCACCGGCCCCCACAGGCCCCGTCGCTGCCCATGCCGACCCACCACCACCGATAATTATATACTACGCTTTCGATTCTGTTGACTATCGATGTCTGCCGTCACGCTGCGGCGTTTCGCCACCACAGGCCCTCGAGGGACGAACCGACAATTACATTCCTGTTTTCTCCAGTACCTATTACATGTGCGCTCAAATTAAACAGCGGTCCCCATAAAAGCAGTCATAAGTCTGGTGGACACACGCGAGCTTGTAACTTGCCTTCAATTTAATATCCCTGTAGGTGGATCAACTATCCATAGCATAGGTTATATTGAACGAATTAATATAACCACTGCCCTGCTTCAATTAGTGTTTTACAATATTTTAGTATCATTGAAGCACAAGTAACAAACTACACCAAAGTTATTTTAGTTTTGTACCAATTTTGTCCCACATTTGTGTTAACAGCATTACAGAAAAATTTGCAATATCACATTGGAACGATGCATTTTGCAAAACACTTTGAACCCCTGAATTACTTAAAAGAAGTTACAACTTGATTTTTCCATCAATTTCAACAAGAAATATTTTAATCTGTGGCAAGGGTATTACAGTTCTAACGAGGAAGGAAAATCAATAATAGATTGATTAGTTAATTGGCATTTGATTAATAAATATGATAGGTTGAATATTTATTATGTAGGTCATCATTAATATTGTAATGATATTAGCTACTGACTAATGATGACTTTAGAATAATGCGACTATTTTACTAACCTAAAATAAACTTGAAGGACGATGTTGTGTAACTTGTTTGTTAGCTTTTATGTTATTTTACCAGAGTTGGCCACTATCCTACTTGAATCCACTTTATTAATTTGAATACTATCTGTTCTCTGCAGTTTTACCCTTTCTCATGGGAATTTCAGGATGTTATGTGTATAAGTCTGCATAGACATGAATGTGTGCGACCAACCAACATGACCGAGAGACCAACAGTGATACTCTTGTTTTTATAATATTAATTAGAGATGAACCATTACTAACCTATGCTCTATTTAAATGGAAAAGGGTTCTACTATGTTGTTCACTCAAAATATACCCTTTTACTTTTTTAATCAAACATTTTTTTAAATATGACTGAAGAGGCAAATTTCCTTTGTAAATTTTAGATGTTTTTTGAAATGATAATTTATTTTAAGATTCTTCCATCTATCAAGTCTATACCTGTAATTGAGCTTTCCCTTTTAAATTTGTATTTTCTAATTGGGCAGTATTATAACATAATCAGAATTTCTATGATATTTTAATGATTTGTATCAAGACAGTCTAGTAAATGTTTTCATTCTAAGATGTTTTAAAATTATATCTAAAACATTGGTAGTTTCCAAACATAGCCTTTGGTGGATTAGCATCCCACTCAACTTTATATCTGATACTGTTGCTAATAAACTAACAAAGGTAAACATAACTTCAGAAGCAGCACACTATATTCTAGTACCAATTTGAAGAAATCAAAAATTAGTAATCATTGGTATTACTTGTCTCTTTTCATTAAAATTCATTGCAGAGGTATATTTAAGTAAGATACCCTTTATGATATTTAATTTTCTTATTACATTTATATTGATGCATGCTTGAGATGCCGAAGACAAATATTTCTGCTTCTCATAATAACAACCTTTTTTGGTTCTTGGTTTATAATATGTTAGTTGGATTCAATATCTATAACAATCTTTAATGGGGAATTAGTTGAATTGAGATGGCAGATCAAACAAACGAGGGTTATATGTAAAAAATCAATGTGCCTACCTTGTCTGGCCTCATACACATACCTGTAAGATGTAGGAACGTTACATATTAGTACAAGTTACATAAATTAAGTTGTTAGTTTAATTAAAACTTAAAACTGTTACATCTATTCGAACTTTATTTAGCCAGGAAGAAGAATGATTACCGAAAATATCATACAATAAGCCGGTTGACAACAAAAATCAATAAAATGACGTCCACAACAACAAGAAAAGTTTACTTTTACAGAACACGATTTATACAATAATTGAAATGAATATTACCTTTAGTTAGACAGCGAGATGTAAACTGTACGATTTATTTATTTCACACACAATATATTTTATCGATAAAATGAAGGATTTCACAAGAAAACAGTAAAAATTAATTGAAAAATGACAAAAAAATGGCGGCAATGACAACAACGAGCAATAGAATAGTGTAGGGATGATGCCCAAACCAAAATTAATTTGAATATTTTTAATGAAATCGATCTATAACTGTAATCGATTCATTCGATTAATGTGATCTATTGAATCATTTAATCACGAAGCTAAAACAAAGAGGAGGTGTGGTAATTCAATTTCCCTATGAAACGACGCGTGATAGTTTTCGGGGTGAGGGGGCACTGAGGTGGTGTTAAGCTCCGCCCACTTCTCAATATTCAATCTATCGGCTAATAGCAAAACTACTAGTTTAGGTTGATGTTGATGTTACTACGTAGTTCAGCTACTTCACACTAGGTGTCAAAAGTCTTAATGTGATGGGACGTACTCAGAACTCAAAACTCAGCATCAAAAAATTTTTATAGGGAAATAAATCAAATAAAAAGACTTTTTTTTAAAACAATCTTTTATTATTTGTTAATAAAATGAACTAAAATAATAAAATAATAATTAAAACAAGATAATAAATGTATGCACTGACATTGCAACCTTTAACGAAAAATTAAGCTTCTTTGTCTTCGTCACAATAATATCGTAGATACCTAATTTTAGATACCTAAGTATCTTTTACACCTTGTATTAAATCTTTGCGTTTTTATCACGTACCCAATTTTTGTTAAATAAAAGCATGTTACATTTTTTTCTTTTGCAATCGCGATCACGAATATAAATAACGACAAAAATGTACACCGCCATTTTGTTAGGGCGGCCATTTTAGATTAATAACAATACCGACTACAACTAATTAATTGCATTGTCATCAGAACCAAAGATGTGTTGCAAATTTCAGCTCAATCGGTAACCGGGAAGTGGACCAAATTTAACTTGCAAGATTTAATTTCACACAAACATCGGGACAGGTGAAACTAAATAAAAGCTTGTAATAAAATAAGAGCCTTTGCACACGACGTTTTTTATACGCGCCGTCAACGCGCATTTGTATCGATACAAACGCGAGTCAAATGCACTTTCTAGACTGTTGCATCCTACTATAATATTATGCGAAATTTTGTGAGGATGGATGTATGGATGTATGTTTGTTGCTCTTTCACGTAAAAACCACGCGACGGATTTGGATGAAACTTTACAGTAATATAGATTATACAGAATAACACATGAATGTACTTATTTATTTATTTTATCTACACTAATGTTGTGACATTCTATTTATGTTTCCAATACTTGACTTATAATTACTACAGTTATAGCGCAGACAACTAAAACACTCAATTTAAGCAATTGCACATGATGTTATAATATCCACATCGATATCGTAAAATCTCATTATAATATCGCGCCCTGCGGCCCTGCGCGCGCAGCTGCGCTCTCATTGGTTAGATTTTAATGGCGGCAAGTTCACTGTGACAATACACGTACGCGTGAATTTAATGTTTCGCAATGTGTTTTGTTTTTAAAATTTTGTTTGATTAATTGCATTAGTGAAGATAAAGTAGTGTATGCAACTGCATATAACACGGGTACACCCTTCTTTATATGACAGTTGCATAAACTACTATAAATAAGACATCATTGAAATGGCAAGAACAAATTTTTGTGTATTTTGTTGGTGTCCAATCCGGTCTATTAAGTTTTGTAATCCATTGCTGTTTTAAATTATTGTCGGATGGAAATCTAAAACGAACATATAAAAATAATTAAAATTACTTTTAATTAAATTAGTTGGTAAAATTTTTACAAAAATCTGAGTACGGCCCTGGATATTTCTGAAGTTTAAAATAGTTATTCTAGTTGACGATAGATGGCGGCCCATTAATAATATAATAATAAAATCTATAAAAGTACTGTTTTAGCTACTAAAAGGTATTTAGGACTAAGTGTATAACAGTTTTTAGTATTTACGTATTATTATTACAATATAATACTGCAAAATTATACGTAAACTTATGTATTTTCTTCCGAAATGTGTCGCCATCTAGTGTCAAGTAGTAGAATTTTAACGCTGAAAGCTGAGAATGTTCTAGAACTTTTATATTTATTTGGGGAAAAAAATACTTACACATGAAATGAGATGCCACTCATATTATCAGAACGTCTGTCTGAGTAACTTTGACATAGTAAAACACAACACTTCATCCTTTTCTTGTTAAAAACGCAAAAAACACACTTTTATTGCGAGTCTCGTCACATGTGCACCTGAGGAACGCTGATAGCATACTACAGCGTTCAGGTGGGCGGAGCCTAAGTGGCTCCGCCCACCATGACAACGTCAGGACCGAGTTGAATCCCAGTGCTACGTTGCTTAGGGCAACTCCTCTTTGTTCTAGCTTCGTGCATTTAATGTTTATTGAAAATATTATATCAAGTTTATTATGAATAACAAATGTGGACCTTAAAATGATGCGTTAGGCGAAAAGCTACATAATATTCTACTTGGATGAATATTGTATTAATTTATTAAAATTGGATAAGTAAGCGATATAAGATTTGAAATAATATTTGGATATGATAAATATAATTAAATAAGCGTGGTGATTATGCCTAATCCTCCTCACTGTACTGATATCTTCAGTGAGATGGACAAAGGCCTCTCGCCTTTGTCCAGCAGTGGGACATTACAGACTAATACTACTACTTTATCATAATAGTCTTACTCATTAACATGGGTTAATAAGTCATAACATATCTTCTCGATAAAGGCTCTATCGACGAAAGATATGTTCAATTAATTTTTAATTTTTTAAACATGCATTTTATTTATTTTTCATTGCAATCATGTGATTTCATTATCAAAATTACCTTACGATTATTATTGATAAATGAGATGTAAGTTACGCTACCTACTTCAAGAATAAAAATGTTCTATCCATCTACACTACAAAAAATTAAGACTCGAAAGATCTAATAATTTAATATGAATCGAACTATTTGATCCAATCCGATCGATGGAATTTCGCATGTAGATGATGTATCAAACGTAATTTATGTCAATGTCGTCATATTATTTTTGGCCAAAAAATGTCAAAGTCATGTTGTTTGGAAGTCAATTATCAGTGTCATATTTGACAGATTGTTTCCTTTCTTTCATAATCAGTCGGTGCGAATGCGAAGATAGTCAATAGGCACCTATTTAGTAATTTCTTTCTCATAAAAAACATATATTTTTAATAATAAATACTACATCAAATTTATTGCGCGTGCTATTTTTAAATATTTATTATGTATAATAACAAATTTTCGTAGTTCTTTTTTTATTCCACGTTAAATACAGAACATTACAATTATTTGAAGTGAACCAACTGCTGGTTAGTGAAGTTTTACAAATCATGTGTTTGAAATCTGCGACGTTTTACTAATTAAGTTTGTAGAGAGGACAAGAAATGAATAATAGTTCTGATTATATCTTCTGGTCGGAGCTCCATTGCTCCAAGGATGCGTTAACGGATACTTATGGATGGTTTATGCAGTTTTTGTTGGCTGTCCTAGCCTTCACTTGCTTAGTGGGTAAGTCCAACATTATTATTGCAAAATGTAGTTCGGTCAAGGTAACCCTGTAAAAAACTTTCTTGTAAGTATATATCAAAGTTCAGTAGTACAGTTGATATCTATTACCCTAAGAATAATGATTGAACTATACATCAATAAAACAATAATGTGATGTGAATTTATTATTCTATTTATAACCAGATGAATTAATTTTTACATCTGCGTATTTCCTTAAATGCTTATTGAAATTATTATGAGAGGAAGGAAATTCTCACCATGTTAAGTAAACTTTAGAAATATAAATTTTAACCTGTTGCACCAATATTATTCTGCTTTCTTTAAGTATACATTGTGTTTTTGTGTTTCATTAGTTATGTATCTGTAATGTCTACGTCATATATGTGCACAAAGAACATTGAATATTAATTTAGATTTGTTATTTATTCAGTTTCGAAGTCTTTCGTTGGTGGGATATTATGTAAAATACCATGGTTCAACCATAAATAGGTAATCAATAATGTTAATACTTTGGACATTCAAGTAAATTACAATTAAAATTACAAATGTCTGTCACCTAATATAATTGTCATTTTAGGTAAAAGATTTTGCGAACCTCGCTATGCAAGAAGACCCTGGTTGATTTGGTTTTACGATACATCAAAGCAAGGTCTTGGAGCCCTGATCATCCATGCAGCAAATGTCTGGCTCTCACCACATCTTACCGGGAACCCTTGCACCTGGTAAATTGGCAATATTATGTTATATTCACAGTAGTGATTACTTTTTTCGTCCATACAGTGCTGATGTCTTTGGTGTGATGCAAGATCTTCACCACAGCAATAGGACATTACAGACTAATACTTTATTATGTTATCCTCTATTTAACCCAAAAATACTTAAACATCTCTCAAGTTTACAGATACTTAATTTCATATTCATCCATTTTGGTCAACTACATATTAATGTAAAATGTATGGATTGTAAGTATTGAATGTCGAGTTATTTTTAAGTGTTTGGGTATAAGATCTATTGTTATTTAATAACAATGAAAAAGTCTCACACTGAATGTATAAGTGAAACTGGATGACTGGTTTTTGTAATCTGATCATCAATTTACTGCATTTATGTTCTTTATGTTAGAAATAAATGAAGTGTTTTGTGTCATTGGAAGATTGTTTTTTCCTTAGATCATATATATACATATCTCCAAAGAGTTCCTGTTTTTCCATTGGTCCTATTTTCTATTAATTTTGTCTGTGTTCAGGTACATAGTGAACTTTATGCTGGACTCGACTCTCGGCCTGCTCATCATTTGGGCGGGAATCAGATTCGCACAGTACTGCGCGCGCACCTACGACATACCACTCATCAACTTTGGAGAATATGGTTAGTAAAGCGCATTATACTTAGGCAACTTAATAAAATGTTAATTATTCTATACTTAGATAAAGCCGTTGTTCAAAGTCGCTTTGAAATATGACGGTCCCGGTCTATTGTACTTAACTGTAACGAAAATGAGCATCAGATGTCCTTAACTCTCAGTTTACTTGTTTGAAAACTAGGATCATGAAAATTTGGACAAATGATAGGTAACCTATTGAATGCAGATGCTAGATATAGAAACTTTATTTTTCCACTAAATTTGGACCACGAAAGCGACGTGAAGCTGAACATCGAAAAACTATTATATATAAAATGTTATGAGGTCTTTGTCCTGCAGTAGGACAATATATGCTGATAATAAGTAAATAATACTCCTTCCTCTAAAAACAGATTAACCATTACACTCCGCAGGTAAGCCTCCGATGTGCCTAGCGTGGATATGCCAGTGCATATTGTACGCAGCACTCGCTACGTTCGCCAAGTCGGTATTGGCGCTGGTGCTGCGGCTTCCCCCGGTGGTCGCGGTCTTGTCCACCTTGAGACTGTCGCCCGTGTCCGACCCGAGGCTGGAACTAGCAGTCGTGATGCTCATCATTCCATTCTTTGTTAATGTAAGTAGCGTAAGAGCCTTATTTGTATACGCTTAACAGCATCAAATAGTTTTTCCTTTTCCGTTATACGAAAATTTTTAAAGAGTCAAAACAATTTATGACACTGTTTTAGTTGTAGATTGTTTATGAATAACGGTAAGTGACGGTAAGGGTATTAATGTATCCTGTAGTTTTTTCTATATCTCTCCAACTGCCGGACATGTCATATCTACAGTATTATATCTTTTACTTTTTTATTAAATCTACAGTATTAAATCTTTTACATTAAGAATAAGAATAAAAATACAATAGATTATACCAAAAATTATGTTAAAATACCCCATATATGTACGAGTTATAAACTATTGTGTTACTCTCCACTGGTTAAGTACAAAGTCAGTTATTTATAAGTTGTTATCATGAAATATGTTTCACAATAAACAAACATAATTCGCGATTACGACTACACAGTATTTCCATTATCATTTATTTACTCATGTAGAACATAGGCACCTAGTAGTTATGTATGTGTATATTGTACCTACATAGACGATAACCTCTTTATTATTTACGTTATTATTATTAGCAATGCAACATTTAACATTAAAATGATGTAATGTATGTATTATTTGGTTGCTAAATACTCCATAATTGCCTATGTTTTACGTTCGTAACACTAAAACATAACATCCTGTATGAACACTATTATGTTGGTTAATGAACAAATAATTAAACAAAAACTACTTTGTGTCATTAACGAATTGTTTTGTTAACTTTAGTCATAACACGTTTTGAAACATGCTTTGTTTTTCAGAGTTCTTTACCAAAAATAAATAATTTAAAATACAAAATAGCTCTTTACCCATTGTTTATAATAGAGAAACCTGTAGTTGTCGGTATTTAAAATATCATAGTAATTCAAAATAATCAAAGTACGTTTGTAGTTCGATTATTTTTTTGGAACCCTCTCCACGCGATTATAATTACTGCCCGTCCACGTCAGACAACCGGTGAACGACTTTTTGTAGGAGGAAAATAGAACGTACTGGTTGCAAAAGTATAACGCACACTAACGAAAGCTACAGACAAAATTACGGCCGTGTGCGTTGAGTTGGTCCCAAAATCGGTCATAAGAATCGGAGGAAAAATCTGCATTTAAAAGTATGATGTGTGCGGGCAACCTTATTCACACAATAAAATAATGTTAAACTCACTACCTACCTACGTTCTAGTTTATAGGTATAGATTAGTTAACTTTTACTTTTTTTTATTATTAAATAGCTTTTTACATAAAATTTTACAAAATTGACAAATTATAAGAAATTTTTGTATGTTAGCCTACTCTAGTTCAATAAATATGCTTGGTATGTTACAGATCTTAATATTCTGGGTGACGGACAACTTCTTGATGTATCATCCAAGAGGAGTCAGCACTAAGATTAAAACGAAAGTAAGTAAAGTGGTTTTTCAATATATTTTCCCTGGTGACCTCAGTCATAGATATACCACCTTGCGAAGAGTCACAAAACAGTTATATAAAGTTTAAGATTGGCTAAGATATCACCGAATAGGAAGGAATTGACACACTGTTCTCTAGTACCCCGCTGAAATATTAGTCAGCTTTTGAAAAGATACAGATATACATACAGAGTGCAAAGTTAGCGCCAACTTCACATTAGTAGTAAACGCTCTACGAAACTAGCTGACCATCTCCCTCCAGAGGTTGGTTTTTAGTTTAGTTGAAGACTGTTAAGCTAGTAAGATATTGATAGTGAAACTCATCTTTCCGTCGTTCTAATTATGTGGGTAATCTTACTTCGTTCTTCCTTAAAAAAATAGCGATAAGAACATGAACTGTTACTCAAAATGAAAGTGGTATAATTAGTAGGGTGCAAAGATAAGTATAACTGTGTACAGTGGCATGTGTACTCGTCTGCCAAGACTGGGGTCCGGGTGGAGTTCCCAGGACGAGCGAAGCATGTTTCCGATTAACTTTATTAAAATGGCTAGGGCTCTATCATGGCTTGGGCTTGTGATCACCATCCCACACTAGGCGAGCGTGGTAAATACGCCTAATTTTCAGGACAGGAGTTTTCCCAGTAGTGGGACACAAAACATGAATCAAATTTTTCTTTGTTTCTTATGTACAAGTGGTTGTATGTCCACCAGGTCCGGTACCAGTCCATAAAGAAAGAGAAGGCCCTGTCTGACGAGGAGGAGCACTCGGCGGACGAGCGGCTGCTGGGCGCCAGCGTATGACCCCACCGCAAGCCCAGCGTTCCCCGGGCCTAGTAGTAATCTCAAGTATGTACCATACTCACTCCGACTCAGTCCGTAAGCTAAGATATCAATGTACAAGAATTACGCATAACATTTCACTCTTCTGTGACCACGGCCCCTGAAGGGACCAAAGCGATAAAAATGTAAAATAAATGCGAAGTGTCCGTAAACATAGTTCCAAGATATCAATATAATAAGGAGCTTTGTAGATATACTTCATCTGGACATAACCAGTTAAAGTCTAACTGCTGTACTCAGAAGTCAATTAAATAGACAATTATCTATGTAATTGACGTAATTTTCCATACATTATAATAATATGCCAATAATCGTTCATTACTTTTCCTTAGGACGAATTGGATGTCTCTGAGTACGACAGTAAAACAATATTGGAGATGATACTTTGACTATACATGTTACTTTATCGTTCATTACATTTATTATGTCTGAATGTCAAATGAAAAAGTGTGTATTAATAGTCTAAGATCCGTCTATAGATCGACCTTTGCCCATCTGTTTGAGGGAGTATGTAATTAGAATTACAAATGTACAGCTATTTTTATCACATATTTTTCATTATTAAGTTCACTTGTTTACAAAAATGAATGATGGAATGTTTCAAATCAAATGATATTGATATTATAATATGCCTTTGCCCATCTGGTGCCCTTTGTCTAATTATGTATTTATAGCTGTCTCGACTCTCGAACTATAAATAAATACCTAAACGTCGATATCTTGACGAGCTCTGGAGATTTCTTAAAACTTAATTAATAAGAATAATACAGTCCTATTAAATTATAGAGCAACGACCCAAACATTGGCATTTACGATTAAGTTTGGTACGATAGGTATAATGTAAATAAAGTTGCTTTTACACGACTAAAACAATTGCCAATGGCGCATGCTCAGTTACCTCTAAGAATAAGGTATTATCTACTTAATAAATATGTTATCTACACTAATGTTGTAACATTCTACTTATGTTTCCAATACTTGACTTATAATTACTACTGTTATAGCGCAGACAACAAAAACACTCAATTTAAGCAATTGCACAGGATGTTATAATATCATTATAATATAACATTATAACATCATTATAACGCGACCAATTAACCTGGCGAGCCTTATGTCAAAATCCTCATACTATTTGCATAAAATTTTGATATTAGGCTGGCTTTTGAAAACTGTTGGGTTATACGTGAAAACTTCGTCGAAACTACATACACAAAACTCTTTGGTAAGATCTCGCTCGCTCCTGATTGGCCCTACGCGCAGCTGCGCTCTCATTGGTTAGATTTTAATGGCGGCAAGTTCACTGTGACAATACACGTACCTACGCGTGAATTTAATGTTTCGCAATGTGTTTTGTTTTTAAAATTTTGTTTGATTAATTGCATTAAATAGTGAAGATAAAGTAGTGTATGCAACTGCATATAACACGGGTATTAAAACACTATCTACTATTATGAAACTCGCTGCGCTCGTTTCATAAACTCACACTCGTGTTTTAATACCCTTCTTTATATGACGTTGCATAAACTACTATAAACGTTCAACCAATTTGGTGATAAACTTTAAAAATTGAGGCTAATGTTATTTTTTATCTACACAATGTTTATTATATATATGTACCGGTCAAATACTTATTAGGTTGAGTACGCCCGTTATTTATGTGCAACTTTATTTCATTATTTATTTTTTCAAAAATGAAATGGTACTTTTTATCAGTTAAGATCGCTTTAAGACCAGTAGACCAGACCCTATATTCCTCTAAGAAATGAAAAATATGACGTGCTAATACATTATTTCGAAAATGGTTCCAGTTTAACCCCACGTTATTTATTTTTATGATAAATTATGTTTATATTTCAAAACGGGGATCAAATACAATCTTCGGTAATCATTCTACGAAAATTAAGTGTATTTATATAAATGGTCACCTCTTTATGACGAGAATGGACATATAGTATGATAAACTTTATTATTGACAAAGGCCAAGGGTAATTGATATCCATCGAATATTATATTCTTACAAATAAATTAATTGAAAATAATCGTCTCCTTAGCTCTTTTTTTGGCACTTGTTAATCCTACACGGTCTAAAAGCATCTCAATTTAATAACGTTTACAATTACATATAATAAGTCACTTAATCGCTGAGACGCTTTATTGTATATTAAACATATTGTATATACGAGTACATAATGTATCTGTAAAATGTATATTCACTAATTGGCCATTTCACTGTAAAGTGTATTTTTATTGAATTATAGTAAATTGTCAACGACTGAAATTTATATTTTTAATTGTGTATGGAATTGATATTATTTTCGATAATTTCAAACACGACACACACAAGTACCTTCAAACAAAATGTACAAAACTCCATATAGTGCTTCGAATACTTAAAAATAATGAAAATATTTTTTTATTAATTTTAAATAGTTCCTAAAATTTTGTAAGCGTAGATCCTCATAAGTGCCATTTGTTTCGAATTTTGATAAAATAATTAAATTGTACACTTGACATCGAATTAAGACTGAATGGAGTCGTTGAAATTGTAAAAAGATCGTTTCAGTTAATTTTGTTACTGTATTGTGTATACCTTAATCAAATAAAATAATAATTGTAAAAGTTATATACTATATTACTTCCCTTGCACTGCTATTTAATTCCCAGTCCTTAAACTTAAAAATATTCTAATGCTATTGCCCACTGTGTTCTCTGACACTTTCCGAATCGAAACAGAGATCCATCCATTCGTCCAAGCCACATTTTCCCTTAGTGCTCTTAAAATATCTACTAACTTGCCAGCTCGCTAATTAATTGAATGAAAGAGCAAGGCAAGGGTATATGTTCGGAATACTAAGTGACCAAGTGACAACGCAGTTTTAGAAGACATATTTCTATGAGAATTAATAAAATATGAGAATTAATTTTGAATAATTAATCCTCGCGCACTTCGAACCAGTTTCTCTATACTACTTGATTGTCTTGAAAACATTACATTTTCTATCTCACTATAGTCTCGGTATTAAAAAATATTAGCAAGCATTTGCCTCTTATAAATATAAAAATATATCACTTATATTCGAACTATTACAATGTTATAAAAGTAAAAGGGTGAGTTTCATACAGTTAAGTATTTCGCCTAATTGGACAAATTATGTATTTATAACTGTACTGTGATTGTTATGTAAATATTGTAAATTAAGCAGAATTTTATAAAAAAATTGAAGTATAAGTACGCATAAGTATACTATCGGGGACTCATTATATTTTTTGCAATGTACCTTAATTTTGTATGCAAATATATTAATTTATCAATAATATGTATACTTGTTTCATTTTATGCAGTTAAAATATCTTGCTTATTAGTCGGTTTTAAGTAACCATAATTATAGTGATAGAATTATAATTTTATTAATTGTTAACAATAGTGAGACAGTAAGAAGTATAGGGTAGAGACACACCCTGAACAGATCCAAAGCGCTCCAGAAACGTGGCTCTCATAGGTATGCTTTAGCAATAGCGTATCGCTGTTGGAAAGGTATAAATAACCTTAACGTTTCCCGATACCGTGCCTGGTGCCTGCACACTGGTGACCTGTTTCCATATAAATAGGTTACCACTATTTTATTGATCAACCTCTATGCACCTTTGGTTTCCATGGTAGCCCCAACAAAAATATTTATTTACTATTCCCGTAGTTCGCGATCAAATTAATTATCAAACTGTCATATTTCTTATAATAAAATGTTTTTATTATCGTTGTATAGATAATTTTATTTGTTTTATTAATTATTTTGTGGTAATTATGGAGGAAAGTGAATTGAGGAAGTTACTTCAGACTAAGAATGGGTGTAAGATCCCGAAGATGCAGCCTGTGCCGGATGTCAGCAAGATGCGGGACCTGCCCTTCACGCCGCTGCCCCCGTACAACAGGATCAAGGTAATTATAAACTGACTATCTAATAGTACCGATGCTATACCGACGAATGCTATAGATGTATATGCCTATTGCTCATGTGCTATCGATACTTATATAGCATACTAGCTGTGCCCCGCGGTTTCACCCGCAGCGCCCCCGTTCCCGTGGAAATTTTGAGATTTTTATTCCTTTTCTTATATAAAAACCTTGTCCTGACAATAAGGAACACATTAAAAAAATAATCATCCAATTTGGTGCAGTGGTTCTGAAGTTATGCGCTTAGCAACAGATTCAGCGATTCATTTTTATATTATAGACTAGCTGTGCCCCGCGGTTTCCCCCGCAGCGCCCCCGTTCCCGTGGGAATTTTGAGATTTTTATTCCTTATTTTTCTTATATAAAAACCTTGTCCTGACAATAAGGAACACATTAAAAAAAGAATCATCCAATTTGGTGCAGTCGTTCTGAAGTTATGCGCTTAGCAACAGATTCAGCGATTCATTTTTATATTATAGACTATCTGTGCCCCGCGGTTTCCCCCGCAGCGCCCCCGTTCCCGTGGGAATTTTGAGATTTTTATTCCTTATTTTTCTTATATAAAAACCTTGTCCTGACAATAAGGAACACATTAAAAAAAGAATCATCCAATTTGGTGCAGTCGTTCTGAAGTTATGCGCTTAGCAACAGATTCAGCGATTCATTTTTATATTATAGACTAGCTGTGCCCCGCGGTTTCCCCCGCAGCGCCCCCGTTCCCGTGGAAATTTTGAGATTTTTATTCCTTATTTTTCTTATATAAAAACCTTGTCCTGACAATAAGGAACACATTAAAAAAGAATCATCCAATTTGGTGCAGTCGTTCTGAAGTTATGCGCTTAGCAACATATTCAGCGATTCATTTTTATATTATAGATAAGCTAACCGGCAGTCTTAGATTATCCAAACTTAACATGTAAGAAATGCCCTACAAACTGTCGTCGTTTCTTTGATGCCAATATATTAATTAGCTAGCAGCGCCCCGCGGTTTTACCCACGTTGTGCCCGTTTATTTGGGATGAATTCCCAAAATTCCTTATAGCCTTCCTCGATAACCTTTCGGCCGCCATGGTAACCGAGGTTTGGTAATCAGTTACCTATGAAGAAATTTTGCTCTTTCCTGGTAATCCAGTTACAAACGAAGATTTTTCCTTCTGCTTTCGTAATTTTTTCGTAACTAATTACCAAAGAAGAAATTGCCCTCTTTCCTCATAACCACGAAGAAATTATGATTTGCAAGTGGCAAACAATTTTTCTCATAGACAGATAGAGAAGTGATCCTATAAGAGTAAATTTTTACGTTTTGAGGTACGGAACCTTAAAAAACAACTTATTTTTAAATTTAAATTTATTATAAAATAAAGCAATTTAAAATAGGTAGGTACTAAAAAATTATAAAAAAAACCCTAACCTACCGAATTGCATGTATTGACGAGTACTTTGAGTATTTTCTTTGAGATTTGGGAGTACCTAACTTACTTTCGTGTGCCAAAAAAGAACAAGTTTCACTATGTTAAAATCTTCGTTTGTAACTGGATTACCAGGAAAGAGCAAAATTTCTTCATAGGTAACTGATTACCAAACCTCGGTTACCATGGCGGCCGAATGGCTCGATAAGTGGACTATCCAACGCTGAAATAATTTTTCAAATCGGACCAGTAGTTCCTGAGATTAGCGCGTTCAAACATACAAACAAACAAACTCTGCAGCTTTATAATATTAAGTATCTATAGATTACAGACTTAACGATTTAGTCAAACAATGCAAAATAAAATTATTAGGTCGGCCATAAAGCCTACATGTTGTTTTATTTATTTTCAGGACAAACAAGCAAAGTTTAGACAGATCCTTGAAGAGAAAGCTTGCAAGACAAAGGTGGTGACTGCCAAGCCGCCCCTCGAGCGATGCGAGCGAGACAACCTGGAAATATCACAGGACAGACACATTGCGGTACTTAGGGAATGTGCGGACAAAATACGCCCTCCGCCAATGCTCAAGTCGTGGGAAAGCAAAATATGCAACCTTGTTCCTCAAAAGCTAAGGTCGTCGTTCCCAACCATCATGGCGGAACTTATACTCGAGAGCAAAGCCGCCTGGAACCAGAACCTGCACCGACAAGGAGTTAAGACCGTCATCCGCGACGTCCCGGGCGTGTCGCGCATTAGATACCAAGAGCCGTATTTCAAATACAGAGGAGTCACAGAAAATTTTGAAAAAATGGTTAAATACAGAAAGAAACTACAAGATGGCTCCTTGCTTCTCCATCCGTTCATAAGACTCATCTTAGAATCAGCAGAAAAGACATTTCCGCCGTTCATTATCGACTTGGGAACATATAGAGCCCGAGGTCCAATGAGCTTGAGTCAATTCGAAAGTCTGGTATTAGATAAAATTAAAAAGGCTGATTATCTTGTTTCTAGTACTTGGTATGGTATTCTTGTAAACTGGATGAAAAACCCGAGGTGCCTGAAAGGGATGCGTCCCAAAAGAATACCTGACTTTATAAAATGTGCAGCGAAAATGATATCTATGCAAATACAAGACCTGATGCGGCGTTCGATCGATGCGATTATTGAGCTTTTAAACGATCCCGATAGTGTACCAATTTTAAATATTGAACTAGATTTTGATGGAGAGTTTATGTATGATCCATCCTTACAAACTGTTTACAAAGTGTTTCATAACATAGCGGATGCAATATCTCTCATTGCGCAGAGACTAATGCCAATAGAACAATATTTGAGAATACCCTACTCTCACGATGTCCTGCCAGTGAAGTATAACGAATGGCTACACCAGGACGGGCACCAACGACTGCAAAGCCAATTAGATGAAGTGTTCAAGCCTCTCAGAGATTACTTGGATACGTTGAGGAAGCAATACAATATGCTGTACGGAGAGCCAGCCAAGGCGGCGAATCTTAAATTCATAGAAGATACAGAGGAATTTGAAGATGGCCAAGATAAAATACTATATTTCCAGGACATTGATGGCGAAATAACTACTATACTAGAAAATGAATATTTTAATTGCTCTACAGTATGTCAACTAAGAATGATAGACGGACTGAAAAAGAAGGCAAATGAATTCATTGGTGATATTATAGCCGGCATTGTGAAAACTCATATGGCCGAGAATGACAGCATATGTCATGAATTTGAAATCATAGCAGCTAGGGCCCTAAAGGAACCAGAGAATGCCGCAGAATTAGTTGAACAAGGAGTGTACATTTTACATGCTAAAAGTGTTCTCGTTGAATTGTTAAAAGAAAGAATATTACGTCAACTTAGTATCATTTCGGCTCTATTGGAAATGACTTCACTGAGCGCAGAACACGTGGCATCGAATACACGAACAGTGAACTGGTTGAATGATATCAAACCGATATTTAACAAAAATGCAGCTGCTTTTGAAACCCATAAAGCGGAAATGGAGGAATTTCTTCAACGCAAAATCGCTTTTCTTAACCAAGAAGTGGCCGAGATGACTCCATATTTAGAGCTCCTCGATAACATGGATGATATAAACCACACACTCGAATATTTAGAATATTTGAGGAAACTAGTGCATCGGCTCGGCGAATGCGATAAGATTGTTACATGGATTAACAAAGAAGAGGCGACATTCAAATTCCCAATTTCAAGTTATCCTGATCTTGAAGAATTAAAAGATTACATAATTCCATTCTATTGCCTAATTTTTCTGGCTCATAAATGGAAACGAAGCTATTATACTTGGATGGATGGTCCATTTGAATATATGGATCATGTAAAAATTGAATTTGATCATGATTTTTATTACAAGGAATTTCTAAAATTAAGTAAAAATTACCGAACTAAAATAAAGCAACAGATTGCAGAAGGAAATGAAAAAAGGTTTCAAGGTCTAGTTGATGACCTCGACGTGAACAACCTCCCGGCGCCTATGAAGTTGTGCGCTCAAGCTGTAGCCGAGTTGAAAGAATGGAGACCGAACGTACAGATGGCCCATATTATGTGTAACCCGGCGTTATTTCAAAGACATTGGGATGAAATGTCGTTAATTGCCGGATTCGATCTTACCCCGACGGCTGGCACTACTTTAAGAAAAATAATTCAATATAATCTCTGGAGTGAAATAGACCAATATGATATTATAAGTGTGGCGGCTACCAAAGAACTCGCACTAATTACAAATCTCAATAAAATGATGGCTGAATGGACTGACATATGCTTCAAAACTAGTCCTTACAAAGATACAGGTATATTTATACTCTCGGGCTTAGATGACATCCAAAGTGTGTTAGACGATCACATTGTTAAAACTATTGGTATGCGAGGGTCGGCTTTTGTGAAACCTTTTGAATCACAAGTCAGAACTTGGTATGAGAAAATCACTCGTGTTAATGCGACCATTGATGAATGGGGTAAAGTACAGAGTCAATGGTTATACTTATTACCAATTTTTTCATCAAAAGATATTGTAGCACAAATGCCTGAAGAAGGTGTAATGTTTGTAGAAGTCAATAATATCTATAGACGATACATGGGTTCTGTAGAGAAAGATCCCCATGTACTTGAAATCGCCGGGGGTTCAGGGGTTTTAGAATCGTTCAAAGCAGCATCGGCTTTCTTAGAAAAAATTAATGACGGCGTAAACAATTATTTAGAAAAGAAACGGTTGTATTTTCCTCGATTTTTCTTCCTATCAAACGATGAAATGTTGGAAATTTTATCGGAAACTAAAAACCCTCTCAAAGTTCAGCCTCATCTAAAGAAGTGTTTCGAAGGTATTAATAAACTAGTATTCGATCCGGAGTTCAATATTTCTACTATGATATCCATGGAAGGGGAGCAAGTAGATTTTCTTGAGATAATTAGTGTTGCTGCTGCTAGGGGTTCAGTCGAGAAATGGTTAGTTCAAGTTGAAGATCAAATGTTGAAGGCTGTTAAGTCAGAAACAGAAATATCGTATTATGATTATCCTACTCTTCACCGGGTTGATTGGATTTTATCTTGGGAAGGAATGGTGGTTTTAGCAATATCTCAAATTTACTGGGCCATCGATGTTACCGAATGTTTGGAAACTCACAAGCTTAGTGAGCTCCACGCATTTCATCTTGGTTTGACAAAGCAACTCAATGAGACAGTCGCGGTAATACGAAGAACCGATTTAACGAAATTAAGCAGCATTACTGTCAAGGCTCTTATTGTTATTGATGTGCATGCAAAAGACGTCATATTTGATCTTGTCGGGAAAGAGGTAACAGAAGTGACCGATTTTCAATGGCTAGCTCAACTACGGTATTACTGGGAAGAAGAAAAGTGTATGGTTAAAATTATAAACGCTGTTGTTAATTTTGCTTATGAATATTTAGGAAATTCAGATCGATTAGTTATCACTCCACTAACTGATCGATGTTACCGTACTTTAGTCGGCGCGTATTATCTCCATTTAAATGGAGCTCCAGAGGGTCCTGCAGGAACTGGAAAAACAGAAACCACCAAAGATTTAGCGAAAGCGTTAGCTGTGCAATGTGTAGTCTTCAATTGCTCTGATGGTTTAGACTATAAGGCTATGGGTAAATTTTTTAAAGGTTTGGCATCGTGCGGAGCTTGGGTCTGTTTTGACGAATTTAATAGAATTGACGTTGAAGTGCTGTCCGTAATAGCACAACAAATATTGTGCATCGTTCAAGCTGTGAGGCAGCATGTAGAAAAGTTTGATTTTGAAGGCACAATGCTCACTTTAAATCCTGCTTGCTATGTTTGCATTACAATGAATCCTGGTTATGCAGGCAGATCGGAATTACCAGATAATTTAAAAGTTTTATTCAGGACGGTAGCCATGATGGTTCCTGATTACGCAATGATTGGAGAGATATCATTATATTCTTTTGGTTTTATAGACGCAAGAAATCTGTCGGTTAAAATTGTTACAACTTATCGACTATGTTCAGAACAATTGTCGTCGCAAAACCATTATGATTATGGCATGCGAGCTGTGAAAACTGTGTTATCAGCAGCAGGCAATTTAAAAAGAAGTTTTCCGAATGAAAGTGAAAGTATTCTGCTCCTGCGATCAATAACAGACGTGAATTTGCCTAAGTTTTTATCTTTTGATGTACCCTTATTTGAAGGTATTATTTCAGACTTATTTCCTGGTATATCGCTGCCAAAACCGGATTATAAAAACTTTTTAGATGCTTGTGACACTTGCTGTGAAAAGAACAATCTTCAGCCAATGGAATGTTTCTTAATAAAAATAATTCAAACATTCGAAATGATGATAGTGAGGCATGGATTTATGTTAGTAGGTGATCCTTTTGCTGGTAAATCAGTTACTTTACAGATTTTAGCCGAGGCTTTGACGCTAATGGAGGAAAGAGGTCTGCCAGGAGGTTGTGCAAGTATGTATAAGGTCTTAAATCCAAAAGCTGTTACCATGGGTCAGCTATACGGTGCTTTTGACCCTATATCATATGAGTGGACTGACGGTATAGTTGCAACAATATTTCGTGAATTTGCCTCTGAAGATACACCTGTTAAAAAATGGCTTGTATTTGATGGCCCCGTAGATGCCGTGTGGATTGAAAATATGAATACAGTATTAGATGATAATAAAAAACTTTGCTTAACTTCAGGCGAAGTTGTTTCTATGTCAAGTGTGATGTCCATGATTTTTGAAGTGATGGATTTATCTCAAGCATCCCCGGCTACTGTGTCCAGATGTGGCATGATTTACATGGAGTCATCATCTCTTGGTTTGATGCCATTTTATAAATCATGGATAAATACTCTGAATCCAATATGGCTTGAAGAAAACGAAGAATATATCTATAACATGTGTGAATGGTTATTTGATCCTCTTGTTTATTATGTTAGAAAGTATTGTGGTCAACTTGTTACCGCGGGTGAAGTAAATTTGGTGGTAAGTACACTTCGCCTCATTGAAATGCTAATGGATAACGCCATCGAAGGCGAGGAAGATTGTAAATTTACCAGATCTTGGTTTTTAGCTGCTCTTATGACGGCCCTCGTTTGGGGTATAGGTGGAATATTAAACACCGATTCCCGTGAAAAATTTGATGATGTAATAAAAGAATATTTTAGAGGGGAGAAAGGAATCCCAGCAGCTATAGATAGAATAGATGTATCAATCCCAACCGAAGGAATGATCATAGATCACTATTATATGTTCAAGAGTAAGGGAGCCTGGAAACCGTGGCCTGACGCAGTTAAAGCGGTTCAAATAAAAGAACAAATTAATCTCCTTCAGACGGTTGTCCCAACATTAGAGTCTGAGAAAGCGACATACATTTTAAAGCTACATACAAAATTTCAAAGACCTATTTTGTTTATTGGACCGACTGGAACAGGGAAAAGCTTTTATGTACAAAATTTCTTGATGACGGTGGACATGGACAAGTATACTCCTGGCTTCATAACGTTTACTACAACAACATCTGCTAATCAAACACAAGAATTGGTGATTTCTAAACTTGTCAAAAGACGTAAAAATAATTACGGACCAACAAAGGGTAAAATAGCTATTCTATTTATAGACGATATGAACATGCCAGCAAAAGAAGTTTACGGAGCGCAACCAGCGATTGAATTAATAAGGCTATATTTTGATCAAAAACACTGGTACGACTTAAAAACTACAGACAAATTATATATTTATGACACAGTTTTCTATGGAGCCATAGGACCAGTAGGTGGAAGTAGGCAGCTAATATATCCAAGACTACTACGCCACTACAATATTTACTCTATTAATGAATTTTCAAAGGAAAGTATGACGAAAATTTTCATTTCTTTATTACAACTAGGTTGGCGACGTAATGGGTTCGGTCAAGATGTTCAACCAATCATTATAAACGTCGTAGCCGCGACCATGGAAATATATGATCGGGCAACTGAAGGACTGAGACCAACTCCTGCGAAATCTCATTACATTTTCAATCTCAGGGACTTTTCAAGAGTTATTCAAGGATGTGCTCTACTTCGAAGAGAATCCGCTGAGAATAAAAAGACATTTCCTAGAGTGTGGGTCCACGAAATAATGCGAGTATTTTACGATAGACTAGTAGATGAATCAGATCGAGCCTGGTTTTATGGCCTTTTAAAAAGAACTACAGGGGCTTTTATGAAGGATACGTTTGAATCAGCATTGGATATTTATCAAAATGAAAAAGGGGAGGTTACTGAAGAAACGATAAAGAGGATGATGTTCGGTTGTTATCTGGATACTGATAGTGCTGAAGGAGAAAGACGATATGAAGAGATGCCATCTAAAGAAGTAGTTTTGAACGTAGCTATTTCAATGTTAGTGGAATATAACACTATGCATAAAGCGAAAATGAATATTGTACTGTTTGATTACGCACTAGAACATCTTTCAAAAATATGTCGTCTATTGTCTATGCCCTCAGGAAATGCCTTATTAGTTGGTGTCGGTGGGTCTGGTCGGCAATCCCTAACACGCTTAGCATGTACGGTCTTAGGTCAGAATGCATTTCAGCCAGAAATAACAAAAGCTTACAGTGTCAGAGACTGGCAGGATGATATTAAAAAGGTTTTACGAGAGTCTGGTGGTCTTAACAAAGATACAACTTTTTTATTTACCGAAAGTCAAATAAAAGAAGAAGTTTTTATTCAGAATTTAGACAGTTTATTGAACTCTGGGGAAGTACCTAACTTGTACGGTTTGGACGAAAAACAGGAAATTCTTGAATTGGTCCGTCTAGCTGCACAGGGTGGCAATAGAAACTTGGATATTATTCCGTTACAAATTCTTGCGTTTTTTGTTGGTCGATGTAAAGCCAAGCTTCACGTAGTATTATGTTTTAGTCCAATCGGAAGTTCTTTTAGGACAAGGTTAAGATTGTATCCATCGTTAGTAAACTGTTGTACTATTGATTGGTATGACAGCTGGCCTGAAGATGCCTTGGAGATGGTAGCAAACCATTACATGGGGAAAGTAAATGTTCCTGATAAGGTCAAAGCTGCAGCTGTTATAGCATGTAAGCAGTTCCATGTCGATGCCAGAGTTGTATCTGCCGATTTTTACAGTCAGTTCGGACGAAAAACTTATATAACGTCCGCATCATATCTTGACCTTATTAAGTCATTTACTTCTTTGACAAACCGAAAACAAAGAGAGTTACGCGCAGCTAAACTAAGATACACAAACGGTTTGGACAAACTCATGCAAGCAGCGGAGGCGGTAGGTATTATGCAAGTTGATTTAAACGCATTGAAACCCCAACTTATAGTAATGGCGGCAAAATCAGTCAAAATGATGGAAATGATAGAAGGAGAAACAGCCATTGCTGATAAAGCAGCTGCACAAGTAAAAGAAGACCAAAAAGTTGCTAATGTCCAGGCAGCCGCCGCTCAAGAGTTAAAGAAAGATTGTGAGGCTGATTTAGCCTTGGCGTTGCCCATTTTGGAAGATGCTATTGCCGCTCTAAATACTTTAAAGCCAGGAGATATAACAATAGTAAAATCTATGAAAAATCCACCCTTCACGGTTAAATTAGTCATGGCAGCTGTGTGTGTCATGAAAGGTATACCACCTGATAAGATACCGGATCCTGACAATCCCGGTAAAAAAATATTTGATTTTTGGGGTCCTAGTAAAAGAGTCTTAGGTGACATGGGTTTCCTAGAGTCATTGAAGAGCTTTGATAAAGATAATATTCCTGTGGCTACTATGCAGAAAATAAGGAAAGAATATTTGTCACATAAAGATTTCAAGCCACATATAATTGCCAAAGCATCGGCGGCTGCTGAAGGATTATGTAAATGGATTATTGCTATGGATATGTACGATGCTGTTGCAAAGGTTGTGGCCCCCAAGAAAGCGAAATTAAATGCAGCAGAAAAAGAGTTTGCTGAAACAATGGCAATATTAGAAGAAAAAAAGGCTACGGTAGCTCGATTGGAAGCGAAACTTTTACAATTGAACGAAGCATTGGAAGAAGCAAATGCAAAGAAAAAAGCTCTTGAAGATGAAGTGCAACTTTGTATTGATAAATTAAACAGAGCAGAAAAACTGATAGGTGGACTGGGAGGTGAAAAGGTTCGATGGACTCAAGCTGCGGAGAACTTACAATTGTTATACGACAACCTTGCTGGTGATATTTTAGTATCATGTGGGATTATTGCTTATCTAGCACCTTATACGTTACCTATTAGGATTGAAATGATTGACAAGTGGCGAGACCTCGTTATTAAACTGAGTATGCCTCACTCAGAAAGTTTTGTTTTCAAAGATATATTAGGAAGTGATATTAAAATTCAGAATTGGTACATTGCAGGTTTACCGCGTGATTCTTTTTCCACAGACAATGCTATAATTCAAGATAATTCAATGAGGTGGTCTTTACTCGTTGATCCACAAGGTCAAGCCAATAAATGGGTAAAAGTCATGGAAAAGTCAAATGATCTGCAATTGTTAAAATTCACCGATGGAAATTATATGAAAGTAATTGAGACTTGTCTAGAATATGGAAAACCCGCATTAATCGACTGTATACTTGAAGATGTGGAAGCTCCACTAGATCCAGTATTAATGAAAAACACGTATATGCAAGCAGGTAAAGAATTTATTGCTTTGGGGGAAAATGTTATTGAATATCACCCTAATTTTAGACTATACATGACTACAAAACTCAGGAATCCACATTATTTACCAGAAGTTTTCAATAAAGTGACTTTAATTAATTTTGCCCTTACAAAAGATGGTTTGGATGACCAATTATTAGGTATTGTAGTGGCAAAAGAAAGACCTGATTTGCAAGAAAAAAGGGAAAAGCTCATTATACAAGGTGCCCAAAATCGAGCTGCACTTAAAGGAGTAGAGGATGATATTTTAAGGACTTTGCAAGAGACCAAGGGAGATATCCTAGAAGATGAATCGGCAATCGAAGTTCTAGATTCATCAAAAGAACTGGCAATTGATATTATGAAGAAACAAGAAGCAAGTTTGGAGACTGAAATCATTATAGAGCAATTCCGCACTGGCTACCGTCCCATTGCCTCCCATTCAGCAGTTTTGTATTACTGTGTTACTGAATTGCCTAATGTTGACCCAATGTACCAGTACTCGTTAACTTGGTTCATCAATCTATATATAATTTCGATAGAAAATGCAAACAAGTCTAAGGATTTAGATAAACGACTAAAATTCTTGAAAGATACCTTCACCTACAATCTATACAGCAACGTATGTAGATCTTTATTTGATAAGGATAAACTTATGTTTTCATTCATAATGTGTGCTAAAATGATGATATCAACTGGTGAAATGGCAGTGGACGAACATTTGTTTCTAATTACTGGTGGTATAGCTATTGAAAATTTGCTGAAAAAACCCGTTGAATGGTTACCCGACAAAGGTTGGGATGAAATATGTCGACTCAATGATTTGCCAGCTTTTCGTGGTTTTAAAGACGATTTTGTTAAAAATATTAAAGGTTGGCAAGAGGTGTACGATGACCTCGAACCGCAAACTAAACCATTACCTGGTACTTGGAATGAAAAACTTAGTGTCTTTCAGAAATTGTTAGTAATAAGAGTTTTAAGACCTGATAAATTAACGTTAGCTGTTTCTAATTTTGTGGAAGTTTCTTTAGGTCGCAAATATATAACCCCACCACCCTTTGACATCGGAAAATCTTTCGGTGATTCAAATTGTCTTTCTCCGCTAATATTTATACTATCGCCAGGGTCAGACCCTATGGGTGCTTTAATTAAATATTGCGAAAAAATGGGATATCAACATAGATTTAATTCAATATCTCTGGGTCAAGGCCAGGGCCCGATTGCCAGAGCAATGATAGAGCGAGCTCAACTAGAAGGCGGTTGGGTATGCCTACAAAATTGTCATTTAGCTGTGTCATGGCTTCCAGTTTTGGAAAAGCTTATTGAAGGTTTTGATTTAACAAATACTGACCTAAGCTTTAGAATATGGCTAACTAGTTATCCTTCAGATAGATTTCCGCAATCGGTTTTACAAATAGGAGTCAAGATGACTAATGAACCACCTACCGGTTTGCAACATAATTTAAACCGCTCTTATATATCTGAACCATTGAAAGAAAGTGAATTTTATGAAGGATGTCCAGGAAAAGATAAACCTTTTAGTAAACTTTTATATGGAATAAGTTTCTTCCACGCTGTAGTACAAGAAAGAAAAAAGTTTGGACCTCTCGGCTGGAACATACAGTATGGTTTTAACGATTCCGATTTCCAAATATCAGTGATGCAGTTACAGATGTTTTTAAATCAATACGAAGAAATCCAATATGTTGCTATTAAATATTTAACTGGTGAATGTAATTATGGAGGTCGTGTTACTGATGACTGGGATCGTAGGCTTATAGTTACCATTTTGGACAATTACGTGAATTCTGGAGTTGTTAATGATCCTAATTATTTGTTCTGTGATTTGGGTACTCAGTACGGTCTGCCAAGAAGATGTGAATATCAAGATTACCTCAAGCACATTGAGGGTGTTCCTGTGAACCCCCCACCTGAAGTATTTGGACTGCATATGAACGCAGGTATTACTCGAGATTACTCCATTTCTATGGCTTTAACCTTCGCCTTGGTGTTAGTAGAAGGCGCAGGGAGCGGGGGAGAAGGTGGTAACACAGAAGCTCTACTTGTACAAATGGCCATAGAAATACTTTCTAAGCTACCCCAATTGTTTGATGTCGAAGAAGCTAAGAAAAAATACCCTGTCGACTACAACGAGTCAATGAACACTGTACTTATACAGGAAATGGAAAGATTTAACAAATTACACGCTGAAATAAGGAGTTCTTTAAACGATTTACAGAAAGCCGTAAAAGGTCTTATTGTTATGTCGCCGGCATTAGATAACCAATCTAATGCCATGATTTTAGGGAAAATTCCCGATAACTGGCGAAAAGTATCTTATCCTAGCCTGAAGCCTCTTCCCAGTTACGTGACAGACTTAGTAGAAAGATTGAACATGTTAAAAAACTGGTATGATAATGGCAAGCCCTCAAGTTTTTGGCTATCTGGCTTTTTTTTCACTCAAGCGTTCCTTACTGGCTCAGTTCAAAACTTTGCCAGAGCTAAAAAGATTCCAATAGATTTATTGATATTCGATTTTGATGTAAGGAAGGTAGATTACGAGACAGTCCCAGCGGAGTGGGGTGTGTATGCCTTCGGGTTGTTTATGGACGGGGCCCGATGGGACCGCACTACGCATGCTATTGGAGAACAGTATCCTAAAATACTAAACGACAACATGCCAGTAGTATGGCTATATCCGAAAGTGAAAAAAGATTTCAAAGAAGGCGATAGATACAGATGTCCTTTGTACAAAACTTTAGAGAGGAAAGGTGTATTGGCCACTACTGGTCATTCCTCTAATTTCGTTTTAGCCTTTTATCTGCCTTCAGACAAACCGTCCGCTCATTGGGTCAAACGTAGTGTTGCTTTATTGCTACAGTTAGACAATTAATGACCTTGTAAAGAAGAATTTAAATTATTAAACATAATAATGGATGAATTTATCTAAGCTCTAAGGATATATTTAAATCCATCCATTGGAATTAACATCAAACAATTATTACTATAATTGCAATTATTGACTACGATGATATCTTAAAGGCGAAATGTACAATATACTTATGTATATATCCTCTTTCCCGTATTCTGTGCTTATAGACCGGAATACACATGACTGTACCTGGCATGCTGGCTTTTAAGTGCCTACTCCTGGCAAGTGTATAAATAAACAAATTGGTATAAACATTGTACGTCAACTACTGCCTGCTTCGTTTTACATTCATGGGTATGTGCCAGAAGTACCACAATTGCTTGGCATGCCTGTGTGTAGATATATTTTTTCTTACGAGAAGTAAATTGGAACCCAACATGGCTCATTTCCCAACCAAAGCCAACTTCTTCTATTAAAGAAAAGCGTTCAGATGGGTACCCACCCATCTGGACCATAAAATCACTTAAACTTTTTCCGCTTTAGGAGGAATCATCTTCGGTGGGAAAATCTACCGCATTATTCCACATTCTAACATTCGTAAGAAAAAATTGAGTACCTATGACATGCATGCCAGTTAGCATGGGCACGTATGCACCGGACTTGCATGGCAATGAAAGCGAGTAGGTACTTCCAGGTTTTACACGCATGGCCATTATGACCATTTACAAATTTTATTTTTGAGGCTATTCAGAAAAATAATTCAGTTCACTTTATAAATTGATTTAATGACATAATTGAATTATATTTTGTAATTTGTTTGGTCAAGTGACAGGTAGATTAAATTATTGAAACATTGCTATATAACTACCTACCTATCTATGATGATTATGTACCTTTTATTATTATTTATAACTTAAGTAGTTTTAATCACTCTATCATGACTTAATAAAATATTCAAAATTATATCCTTTATGTTTTATTTGAACATCACTGAATGATACATGAATATCACGTCCTTAAAAATAATAAACTAGGTAATTAGAACTGTTGAAGATAGAAATTCCTTACTTGGGTGTATTTTCGGTCCTTCTGATTATTTCACGTCTAATATTTTCAGTTTCTAGTAACTTTCGTCTCAGTTTTAGCATAATAGCGTTGTTTCTTTTCTGTAATGTAAGTACAATATACACGTATCTACATACAGGGTGCGACGCAAGACCTTTCCTTAAGGAAGAAATTAAGAAAATCTCGAGAACCTTATAAATGTTGATAAATTGAAAATAAATAAGAATAAGTTCCAAAGAAATAAAACTTATACAAATTTCGACATCGCATCTTGTATAACTTGTCACACAGAAATACTGATTTAAATGCTATATTATTTACCTTGAATATAGCACACTCCGCCTCAATATTTCGACACTCCGCTTCTAAAGTGGCTATCTCTCTGGCCCGGCTCTCCTTCAGCTTGGACAAATCTTCGCTCTGAAGTCGTATCTTTTCCTGTACTGCTAAAACTGCATCTTCTTGTGCTTTATTCCTTTGCTGCTGTAGGTCGCTTTCTGACTTGCATAGAAAATCATACCTAGGTAAGTATTTAAATAAAAGGTGAAAATATTAATCCGATCAATTTAGACATAAAAATTGTGTCAAATAACAAAAACTCCCGGGGAATCAAATATTGGCGGAAAGGCTGGGGTTCACCATTACAAATATTTTTTTGAAAATCCCCATCGATCCTGTGTGCTACGATATTATTCGGGTTCAAATGTAAAAATTATGGTTTTTGGATTTTTCTCCAAAACGGTAAGTTTTATCAAAGAAAACCCTAAGTTGGTAACTCTTAGGAAATAATCACGAAGACCATTTATGTAGAGAATTTTAAGATCTACAACTTTGGATTGGGTTTTTTTATAACACCGTTTTCGAGAAAAATCCAAAGATCTCAATTTTTACCTCAAATACCTTTGACAACTAATAACTTTTGTATCTTTGATTAGGCTCCCCGGATTTTTGTTTTATTGTCTATATTGACCGGAGTAAATACGTACCTAATTCTTTATTACCTTTTTTAAAATAATCGTCAAACCCTTTTCTATGATCTTGTAAATGTATAATATGCTCCGTAATTTTACTCTTCTCTGAAGTAGAACAGATGTTAATCATAGATATCTGATGCATGAACTGCCCCATTTGACTTTTGATTTCCTGAACAGCAATAGACATGAGTTATAAGGTATTAGTGACTGTATTCTTTATAGTCCAATCGATAAAGTAGTTATAGAGTGCGTGAGAGGGTACCTAAGCGATTTCTTGAGAAACGTATTCAGGGTGTTCAGGGAAAAAACATACTAAAAGTCCTGACGTCTAGGAGGTGCGCCGGAGGGAGGGGGGGGGGGGGGTGACAATGGTCTCAATTTTAGGTTATTCGCGAATATCTCAACTACACGCTCCAGAAATGTAAAAATTAAGGACCTCGGGCAGGTAACTATGGAGCCTGCCCCAATGCTCAACAGTGACATGACCTATATCATATATGTAGTTCAATAACGGTTGGGAATATGGAAAAAGTGAATGGAATTAAAGTTATAGAGAATTTTATAAGCTTTCATTTCATCATACACTTTTTTTTGCTAAATTGCACCGATTTTGAGATATTCGCGAATAACCTAAACTTGAGACCTTTGCCCCCCCCCCCGCCCCCTCCGGCGCACCTCCTAGACGTCAGGACTTTTTGTATGTTTTTTCCCTGAGCACCCTGAATACGTTTCTGAAGAAATCGCTTAGGTACCCTCTCACGCACTCTATACCCTCCTTTGAGTTGTTTTTTAATTGGACTTATAAATAAGTTTGGACTTCTTGCAACTACAAAGTCAAATTGAAAGCGTAAATTCTGATAATTAAGATAAGTAGTACGTAGTACATAAAACTCAATGAAGTAGGTAAATAATAGCTAATACCAACCTCTAGTTGTTCTTTTAGAAACAAATTTTCAGATTTATAAGTGGTAAATTCCCGCTGCAAAGAAGCTTCTTCATTATGTAATGAATTTAATTCTCTTTCTCTTTGTAGCTTTAATTTTGTGCCTTAAAAGAGTACACACAGTAGTTATAAATTTAAAAAATTTAAAACCCCTGGCATCTTCTTCTCTTCATCGAGTGGATGGTCAACCTGTCCAATCCTGGTGTCAGAGTTATTGAGCCGCCAAAGGCCTCTGACATGGCTCATATAACGACTACTATCCGTAGAAAGTAACCGGGACCGACGGCTTAACGTGCCCTCCGAAGCCCGGAATCATCTTACTTTTCGGGCAATCAGGTGATTCAGCCTGCAATGCCCTAACCAAACTGAGGGAAGTCTCACAAAGAGATTTTTTGTGAGACATTGTCCCCAACGGGAATCGAACCCAGAACGTCCGGATCGTGAGCCGAGCGCTCAAACCGCAAGACCACGGGGGCTGTTGTTACTTTTTAAAGGGTACTTAGGTTTTTGTGTCAGGGATTTTTAAATATAATTATTGTACTTTTATATTTTATACTTTTTAAAGGTACATACTTCTTATAAACGAACTTAAGAACATTCTTGCTTATGCCGTCAACATACTCTTTCAGTAAGCTTTCATTTGAGATCCTTACTCGAGTATATTTGTAAACATTCGGTTATTCTTCCCAACTTTTACCCCCCACGACTTTTAAACCGCTCAAGCAATTTCCATCAAACATGTTTAAGACCACTCGCACATAAGTCAATTTTTATACAAAAAAAAAACTTGATTAAAATCGCTTCATCCGTTCGGGAGCTATGAATGCTATGATGCCAGACAGACAGACACGTCAAACTTATAATGCCCCCTTTTTTGCGTCGGGGGTTAAGACTAAGTTCTTATCCCTACTTCCCTACTAATATTATAATTATTTGCGAGTGTAATAATTGTTTCCGTCTGTTTATGTCTATCTACGTTTTTATCCCAAATTTCCCAAAGGAATGCGCTGCGGGTGAGATATATGGTGATTTGGTAATTTCGTAAAATAACATTCTAATAATGTACTTATTTAAACTGCTTAATTAATGACTAGCATCTTATTAAAAGGAATAAAATATACTTACACGATTTTAATTTAATTTTCAATGTTTCAATGGAATCTCTTTTGTTAATCATTGTTATTTTTTTGTTTCAATACCTAACTAAATAGAATAGTCGCAACTTTAACTTTGTTTACTTGGGTTTCGCTTCGCGCCATAAGTGTTCAACGTGACCACATGACGGTTAGACATGGGTAGCTCGCGAATGAGAGATAAAATTGAGCTAGTTCTTTGATCATAATCTAGCTCCCAGTCGCTCACTCATTCACCGTATAGCTCACTAGTTCATTTAGCTCGCCGACTAGTTCACAACTCTACCGAATATGTAGTCTATGGACTCTACCGAAACCGATATACCGATTGCCGACGACGGCCGACAGGGTCCGAACTTCCCCGACGAACAGGCGAACGATTTTGCATATCTCACTGACCGACTCTTTCGCTCGCTTTTAATATTTCTTTATCTAGATTGACAGTCCTAAGCCTGTTCAAGTATGAAGGAAAATCATTGGCTTTCATCGTTTTAATATTAATTAGTAATAAAACAATCTAATGTATGTACCCAATTTTATCTGTAGCTCGCAACTGAGCTAAAAGAACTAAGGAACTTTAAAGATTCTAAAGAACCGTTGAGCTAGTTGTCTCGTTTGACTCGCATTAAAAAGCGCGTCTCAATTTGATCTGTAGCTCGCAACTGAGCTAAATGAACTAAAGAGCTAAAAGAGTGATATAGCTCTTTTGATCAAAAGAGCTATATCACTCTTTTCTTTTCAGTGAGCTAAATTTCGCATGTCTAATGACGGTTGGATTGGATATCATAGACAAATTGCTTATTTAAGTTCCTGCTTGGTTTCCGGTTTGTGAGTCGAAGCCATGGTTGAGGCAGACCGGCCGCCGCGCCGAACCAATATTAAAAAACTCTACTGTTTGTGGCCATGGTCTATCATTGGCTGTGTTAAATAAATGTCATTTAATTTCTCTGAATGACATTAAATAAATTTCATTCATTCATTCGTTCATTTTATGGCGTTGCGGTTTGTTCGATTCTTTTTCTCGAAAATTTCTATTGTAGGTTATGTTCAATAAACATTTCGCTTTGTGAATTTGGTTGTAATTATTAGAAATGTAGATCCTATGTGCTTTCTCTATAAACGTTAGTTAATTTATTTCATTAGTCTTGATGTGTAAATCGTCAAAAATGGTTTCCGGCAGTACGAGGGTGATACAAGTCACCAACATCGCGCCACAAGCAACCAAGGATCAAATGCAAACTTTGTTTGGCTATCTAGGTAAAATAGATGATATTAGATTGTATCCTACCATCCGAGACGTATCGTGCCCTGTACAGTCGCGTATATGTTACGTGAAGTATTACGATTCGGCGACAGTGAATGTTGCTCAACATATGACCAACACTGTGTTCATCGACCGCGCTCTGATAGTTATCCCAATGCAGTCTGGTGAGATACCGGATGAACACAAAGCTCTGGAGATGTCCAGCAACGGCACGCTGGTCCCCGGACTGAGCACTGTGGAGCCGCGCCTGCCGGCTCACATTATAAACACACTGGAAGGAGTCCCGCCAAGTCAAGTGATACAGTCTCATGATCCTAAGATGACTGCGGCAGGGTTGCCGCCGTACCCTCCTCTGCCGGCTGCGTATGACTCCAGGAAGATCGAGGAGATCAGAAGAACTGTTCTTGTTGGTGATGTTGAGAATCTGACATCTCAACAGTTGATTGACCACTTCTGTCAGGTAGGAGAAGTGAAGTACATGAGGTTCTGTGACCGAGAGGTGGACAAACTCAAGTATGCATTAATAGAGATGACTGAACAAGAAGGGGTTATCAAAGCTCTGCAACTCAATGGATCTGCAATTGAAGGACATATAATTAAGGTATAGTATTAAAATAATGTATAATAATAATCCATTAGTTCAATACTTCCAGAACTAGGGGTTTATTATAAACATTTCCTTAAGTACCAAAATACATAATGTAAAAGAGAGAATTCTTCCATATTCTGACCTAGTCGAGTGTCCATTATTGGGTATATAATATAACTATTTATTTTGTAGGTACAACACGCTACTCAAGCTATATGCAAACCACAAACAAAGAGTAATGAAGCTGCTCAGCGTGAGATTGAAGAAGCGATGTGCCGAGTCAAAGAAGCTCAAAACTTGATCTCTGCTGCTATTGATCCTGTAATTGGATTGTTATCCAAGGATAAGAGAAGGTAACGTTAATAAATACAATTACTAGTTTTTTATAAATATAAGCAAAATAAAAAATAATACCAATAAGGGATACTTATCATACCGTTTACTACAAAAGAGGTGAATGTTTTATCTAAGTAAACACTGAAATTGACATGGTAGGCATCCATAACCGGTTGTGTGTTGTTCTTACTTATGAAATGAAAGATCCTATTATGGAGATGAGTGTATAAACATTGTACATACTTGCCGAAAGTCTGTGATAAGATAAGTGATTCGTAGAATTTTGAATTGTGTAGATGCATTTGTTGGGTAAAGTTATTGTACACTGTTATTTTAGTTCTGAAAATTAGCAACAGTGATTTATTTTTATCAGTAATAAACAGCAGAGATCATTTATACATATTTTGCTTGGAAAGATTATACTTACTAAATGTATTTAACAAAAGCGGCCAAGTGTGAGTCGAACTCGCCCATGACACTTCCGTAGCACCAAATAACATGTTCTGTATCTCAATGTTCTGTTCAGTATCTGCAATGTTCAATTTGAATTAAAGTTCATCCTACTAATATTATAAATGTGAAAGTTTGTGAGGATGGATGGATTTTGATGAAACTTTACAGTTACATCGGATACAGGTTATATATCTGATCAACCCATGGGACACCGCGGGGCGCGGCTAGTTAAAAATCAGTACAGACAGTGTATAGGACGCTCAAACGGAGTCATTAGGCTTAAATATTTTCGTATTTTACCTTATTGAGCAACTGAGTAAAGGGTGCAACAAAAATACCTATCTCTTCAATTTTATGTCTTCAACTCAATTTGTATTGACATATATAACACAATTACTTGTATATTGATATAAGGACGAATTTGTTAGCAAGACAATCTAATGAAGTTAAAAAATAAAACATTATATTAAAACAATGATTGATTCTATGTTTCAGGACGCGGTCGCGGTCCAGATCGCGCCGCCGCTCCCGGTCCCGTAACCGTCGCTCGCGCTCGCGCCACCGCAGCAAACGCTCCCGCTCGAGGTCCAGGCATCGGTCGCGCCGGTCCAGGTCCAAACATAGGCATCGCTCTAGGTAATCATCGCATACAAATTGCCAATGAGGTTTTGACTTACACATGTCCTGCTGGGCATATTTTATGATGTGTTCATAAAAAAAAACAATTTTATTATCTTACATGACACATAATCTTGAATGATCTTAATTTTACTCATATCCATATCTCTTACACATATTTTAGTATGGTAAAGTATTTTCTGTTAATCTAGATCCTGCAAGTTAGTTAAAAATTAAAAATACATGTAGTGTTTTTCTTTCTTTCAAAAAAAACAAGATTATATGTACTTATAATATGCATTATTTTTTATTTGTTTCAGGTCTCGATCTCGACGTCGCAGTTCCAGGCGGTCCCGGTCCCGGTCTCGTCACCGCAGCTCCCGCTCCAAACGAGACCGGTCCCGCGATCGCCGCGACAAGAAAGACTCACCTGAAAAGGATAAAAAGGAAAAGTCTAAGTCGCCTCCACCAAAGGAACCAGAGAAAACTGAGAAGGAGGAAACTAAACCGGTACTAGTTGAGACCAATGGGAACACTGAAGTTACCGAAAAAGAGAACAAGGATAACAAATCCAAGGCGTCCACTCCCGCCGACGATAAAGATAAAGAGGTCGATAAAGAAAAGGACAAGTCTACGAAAAGGGACAGGTCGCGGTCTCGGGACCGGAAACGAGACCGCTCCCGCTCCCGACGGAGGTCGCGGTCGCGCTCGCGAAGAAAGCGATCCCGATCGCGCAGGAAGTCTCGCTCGAAAGAGAGGAAGAGATCGAGGTCGAGGGATAGAAAGAAATCCAGATCTCGCGATAGGAAGCGGTCTCGCTCTCGGGACCGTAAGCGAACTCGTTCTAGGGATAGGAAGCGATCCAGATCTCGCGATAAGAAGCGATCCCGCTCCCGCGATCGCAAACGGTCGCGCTCAAACCGCCGATCAAAGAGTCGATCTCACAGAGACTCCAAAACTCCTCATGAAAGAAAATCACGCGACCGCACCCCCAATCTGTCTGTAATAGAAGAAAAAGATATCTCCATAATAGACGATAAACCAGATATAATTAATGACGAAAAGAATTCACCTGATAATATGGACATTTCTAATTCGCCCTAGATGGTACGCATTTGCATAGCTTTTATATGCAATTTTCATTCCTGATTTAGATCAGTTTCATAATAAATTCATTTTTAAATAAATTAACTTTAAGAACATTGTAATGTAATAAGTAATAAATGAGTTCAAATTATTTTATTTTTTAATATTTTCTTATATGTACTACCTACCTGTTTTTTATCCCCATTTTTATCTTAATAATATGTGCAACACAAATTGCGTAACTTAAATTGAAAATTCCTCGGAATGTATTTCATGCAAAATTTTAATTTCCAAGGATTTCATAATATGATCCAATAGTTTTATGCAATAGTTGCGCAATATAATGTAATAATTTCACAAGATTGTGCAACACTGAAGTATCCATATAAATATCCCGATACCGCCACATTACATTCGACGACACCATAAAGGCTGACCACTCGCATAAGGTCCTAAGTATACTTATTCCTGTTGGTGCTGAAAGTAAGTATGAATGCTAAACAAAGTGAGTTATCTTCTGAAAAAGTAAGTGTTAAGTGTAGCTGAAATTGATAAAACAGTCAATAAGGTTAATTCTTCATCAAGTGAATTAACTAGAAGATCTTTAGAAGGATCACGTGACAGATCAAGGGATAGATCTAGTGGTAAGTCGAGACGGAGATCCAGAGAAGGGTCCCCTGATGGCTCCATCGATAGAACTCGAGGTCAACCCAGGAAGACAATAAGAAGTAGATCAGTAGAACTGGTATCTGATGAAAGTTGTGACAGTCTCAGGCATACATCTCAAGATAACATGATTTTGCCGACAGAAACATTCGGAGAGAAAAGTAGGGCTGGTTCACGAGATGGATTAGTAAGGAAGTCAAGAGAAAGAACTCGAAGCAGGTCCCGCGGACGATCTAGGGGGAGATCTCGCGGCCGTTCAAGGGGGAGATCTCGCGGACGTTCGAGGGGGAGATCTCGCGGTCGTTCGAGGAGGAGATCTCGCGGTCGTTCGAGGAGGAGATCTCGCGGTCGTTCGAGGGGAAGATCTTGCGGCCTTTCGAGGAGATCTCGCGGTCGGTCAAGGGGAAGGTCTCGTGGCACTGGCACAGCTAAGGAAGGGTCACGTGATCGAACTAGACGGAGATCTCGTGATCGATCAAGGGGAAGGTCTCGTGGTCGATCAAGGAGCAGATCTCGTGGCAATTCAAGGGGAAGGTCACGTGATCCATCTAGAGGAAAGTCACGAGGTAAATCTAGGGAAAGGTCTCGTGAAACATCAAGGGGCAGATCTAGAGCAACCTCCCGTGGTAGATCTAGGGAGATGTGCAGAGCATCAAGAGTGGCTTCTCACCAAGGATCCAGAAGCAGGTCACTAAGAAAATCAATGGGGCGATCTCGCGAATCTATTACGGGATACAGGGCCGCATCGAGAGAAACATCGCGTGATACAATTCAGGGGGACCACGTGGATTTACAAGAACAAGTGATAGCATACAAATTCAAATTCTGTGCATCTAAGTAGATAAAATAATTAAGTATGAATACGACCGTATCTGTAAACAAAATGTTTAAAAAAATACTACAAAGATCTATATTATTGTGATAGTCAAAATGGGTTAAAAGAACTATTGTTTACTTAATTATTGTTAATTTAGTTAAGTGTAGCTTTAGTTTGCTAAAGGTTTATTTTTTTTAAATTTAAGTAGCTAGAATAAATATAATTTCTATGCCAATGTTAAATTGAGTCCCTATCATAGATTAATTTAACTTTGTAATCATTATATTGTTAGTACCGATAAAAAAGCAATTATAATGTATACTTTACCAATACAGTTTGATATCGTGCAGTCACAAGTGTGTACATTCTATTTCATGCTTGATTTAATCTTAAATATAACATTTTCTTCTGTTTGATTGATAACCTACTAAATAAATGTTAAATTAAAATTGTGCTTTTCTGTTGCAGGGCCTATTTCTTGTTGCAGTATACATTAATTATTTTAAGCATGGGGATTTGAGAATTCATACAAATATTTTACTCCTAAATATAGAGCAATTTGAAAGATTTTTCGGTGAATCTGGTGAGTTTTTTACTAGAAGGTGGTTGAAAAAAGGGGAAGCGCCGTACCCTGGGTACTGTAGAGCGCCTGGCAGTGGAAAGTGCGCGCCGCTTCTATGTAACTGCGAGAAGCTCACCGAGATATACAACAACATATTGACGAAACAAATCAACTATGATGGCCTCTTGACCAAGATTAACTACTGATAAATAGTCTGTGAGATTTAGTGCATTGGCCTTTTAAAAATTAAAACTTTTAAATAAAGTTATTTGAAAAATATCATTGATTATAATTATGATTAGGTGAAACAGTTGTTTATTAAGTAAAAATTCTAGAAAATGGTTAACATAATTTATTACAGTAATTCAAAATTGTAGATAAACACAGAAATACATAAAGAGAATACAGTTATTAGATATGAAAGATTAATTACATAAAATCTAATGTACGGTGCAAAAAATAGTTAATTAATGGAAAATTCATCCACGATCCTACTGTTGGGCAAAAGTTGTCCCACAAACTGTAAAGCTGCGTATCGATTATGCGCTCCTGGCGCGCGCGCCATGAATGACCGCGCCGAGAGTGCGTTCCGAGGAACGCGATCCAAACTTTTGAAGTATATCAACTAAGCGCGCCTGGCGCGCGTGGCAACCGTTCCAGTGTTTGACCCTTCATCATGGAAGCCAGTCGTGTAAGAGCAGCAGCAGCTTTTCCGTCTCAATTGGCGCGCGCGCCGCGACTGATGCGTGGTAAAAAACCGACAGCCGATGGAACGGACCGCTCCGCGTTCGGGCGCTCCAACGAACACATTGGCGCGCGTTCCAAAATGGTATCCATTTCGCGCGGCTGGAGCGCGCGCCAATGTTCGATCTCTTGGAGCGCATAATCGATACGCAGCTTTATAATTCGCATTTTATACCTATCTCCCCCTAATGTAATGAAGTCAACAACATCATATCACCAAAACAATGCATCACTACGTATTATAAATAAAGTCCCCGCCGCCCGTCTGTAACGATAAACTCAAAAACAAAACTAAACTCTCTCATGCGGTTTTGTGCAACTTTTTATCCCGACGATTTTTATAGAAACTTAAGTACAAAGAGAGTAAGTACAACAGCGGGGCAATACTAGTTTCTAGAAAAATAGTTCATGCATAGCGTATTTCCAAGTCCAATGGCGAGCGAGAGCTTCGAAACGTCCGCGGTCGTGGACATACATCTCGCCGACTTCGGGCTCCATACACACCTGACAAAAAAAATGTACAGTATAAATAGTTACCCATAGCATACCGGTTGGCTAGTGCTGACTTTATAGAGCGATATCTTAGCAAACACTACCAATGTGATGTTTGCTCATCGTTGTTTTATTGCGAGAATGATAGGTCAACTTAACATTGAATGAGTTCAGATTACGCTCTACGAAACCTGTCGACTAGTGGTCTGCTAGTCACGATCACGATGGAATCTATACCCCGACCTATATAGCCTTGTTCTCATTGTGCTTTTCTTATTGCATTGAAAATTGGCTTGCGCGGCATTCGCATTATACTGCATATGCCGCATTTTTTAAGGTTTGCTGTCAGTAGTGTAGACAACGCTTATTTGTATCATACAACTCACCGCAGTATAAGGGTCAGTCAACAAGCTCTGCACTGATATGAGCACTTTGCTGAGGGTAAGTGCCAGCGACCAGTTGTGATGCACAGAGTCGATGCCTACATCGCCGTGACGTGACACATTCGGGTGTAGTATACGAGTCAGGAACCGAACTACGGGCGGGGACATCGGGTACCTCGGGGACAGATAGAGATGAAAGGTTAGGCTGAACATTTATATATATTCATTCTTCAGAGCTGAATCGATATGGGTTAGAAAAAACAGATCAATAAGATTACTGAGCTAGAAAAAATAAGCAATACTATTTGGTTGGTATAAATACAGATTTTTGCGCTTAAATTTATAAAAGATTCCATTAAGTTATTATTGTAAAAAAAAACCGAAGACCAAAGAGGATAATCACTACGATATACTCGTGACCACGAGTAGCGCATTAAAAACACATTTTATAAACTTCTTTGGCGTGTAGCAATAGAAAAAAACCGTGTTGATGCGTTAGTTTATGGCCAAAAGGCAGGTTATAGTGTCGGTCGAGTACTATGGAGCTATAAAGTGTGATACTCACGAGTAAGGCACCTGTATGTAGAGGTAGAAGACGCCGCCCTCGTACGGCGAGCCGGCCGGGCCCGTCACCATCGCCTGCCAGTGGCAGCCCTTCAGGTCCAGCGGGGTCGCCGCGATGCCCTCCGGCGGGTCGCTGCGGAGCATCTGTTACGGGGAAACGGTTATTGGATACAATATTGTTCAAAACGTATGCATAATTAATAATACATTTATGTTCATTGGGACAGGTTAATTAAAAATATGAACTTTTTCTAAGAAGCTTGATTAATAAGTTTCTTATGGAGCTTTGTAATGAGATTTTTTGGTTAAATTGTTGCGACAAACTAGTTTGTAAAGTTCACATTGATGGACTATAAAAAAAGAGGTAGAAATAAACTGTTTCGACTAACTTTATGTTCGATCCGGAGCCGGTTGCGTCGCCAGGCGTTCTCCTCGCCCGCCGGCTGCGCTTGCACGCACATCTGTACCAAGCAGTTGCGGCAGAAACTAGACTCCACCAGCGACTGGTATTTCTGTGAACAAATGTTTGTTGTTGGATTACTTTTGTTCAGAAAAAAATTTTGAATACTGTATGTACTGTATGTAGATTTTTATTGAATACAAGTGTAAAGTTTGGTTATACTGACAATACAACATCGAAGTTTATTATTTTAACTTTCTTTGTGCAGATTATACATGTTCCTATTTACACAAATAGCCTAAGAACTAATAAGTCAGTTATCTTCCAGCGAAAATCCCGGCTGATGGAATGCGACGACACATGCTCCAAGTCGTCTTTCTATTCATCTATATGTATAGACATGTAGAATGTAGAGTATGTGTTATATTATCTAGATGACTACACCTTCGACACCTAGTTAGTACTATAACATGCAGAGTATAATAATATGTTGGTTACCATATGCCAGTCCAGCAACGTGTTGTCCAGCATGGGCCGGTAGAGCGGCCAGCGGCGCGCGGTGAGCGCGGCCCAGCGCGGCGGCGGCACGCGCGCGCGCACCAGGCGGCGCCAGCGCCCGCACACGCGCGCCGCCGCGCACAGCGACATGTCGTCCAGGTACCGGAAGATGCACAGCACCACTACGGCCATTTACATACATACATACACTAATAATACAGGTGTACAATGGCCAATATAATACTCAAATTTAAAAAATTATGGTGTATATAAATAAGCTTCAATATTCCTCTCCCAATCCCGAAATGTTTGCTTACATTTGTGACAGTGGGCAAAAGGAAATAATTAATCTTTTTTAGTACAGCTTTAAAGAATGATAACTAGTAAAAGTAGTCCATAAACTTCTTCATTAATGTGAAACTACAGCAATGGTTGATCCATTCAACCATTGTTTTAAGGTTTTAGGGCATTGATATTTTATCTGTTAACAATTATAAAAACCTATTGGCTTGTTTCTAAAAATAACATCAATGTTCAATATTCACCTTCTGAAGGCAACTGTTCCACCAGTCCCGGTGGTAAGTTATCTGGAGGTCGTGGCGTAGACAGGGCCTGTAGAGACCGAGCCAAGCTCGGCGGCGGGGGGGGCGGTGCATACCCTGCCCTGTCTTCAAGCGGGACACTGTCTGACCTACCCCCGGTACTGCTGCTGGGACCAGGGCCCGAGTTGGAAGCTCTACTGGCCTCATCTTCAGGACTGGTCTCACTGTCCAGAGAGTTCTGCAAAGAAGTCTCTGCTCTCTTAGATACCTTGCCTTATATATTCATGAAATATATTTTGCATTATGTTTGTATTCCATCAGTCACATTAAAAGAGTTTACAAGAAGTTATAATACAGCAATGTGGTTGTACCAAACTATTGTTATTGAGGCACAAAACAATTGAAATGCTGATATGTATTACCCTATTCCACCATGAAGGGACAGCACATGCTCTATTCACTTTCCGTTCTGAAGTGGTAAAGTTTAAATCTGAAGGTTCATCATTCCCAGAGTCCCCATCCTCAGTTTTTTCGCTGCAGAAATATGACGATGGGAGATATGAAGGGAAATCAGGAAAGAGGAATGAGTGACACGTCACACACACTGGTTCTCCAAAACTGGGGCCATAGTAGCCATTGCACACAGAGCATACAGCATTCTGGAAAAAAAACGAACAATAATTTTGATTTACACCTACTACTCATCAAGCACGCAAAATAATATATATCATTATAGGGCCTAAATTTGTTAAACCAGTAATAGTGAACTAGTTAAGAATAGCATCCCAGCCTGACCAATTAATAGCATTTAGCATACAATTATTATAATGAGCAAGGCTTAGCAAGGTCAAAGACACAGTTAGATATTGATTAACATTAGATATCTTCATATCCTGTCTTGGGAATTTGCACAAGACTCAGTATTGCATCTTACTTCTATTGTTGACAGAAGGTAATGGTAATGCAGATTGAAATGAAAAGCATGCAAAACGTCGCAAACCAAAATAATGCTCTCGTTTTAAGAACTCGTGTGTACTAGATACTTACGTTAAATTCGAACTCTAGCGAAGGTTGTGGAGGGGCCGGAGATGCTATTTTGTCACCATTCTCTTCTAGTTTTTGTAAGAAATTATAAAACTCAGGGCCAATAGCCGACATTGCGATAGGTCTTCACTTACACGGTCAACATTTTAGCCCCTGTATTTATCTCCGGTTATAATAAATAAAAATATTATATATCTTGTAAACTAAGTTGAATTGAATGCAAAATATCTAAATGCTAATTATTAATTCCACAGTACGTATTCATATTCAATTATTAGGATTTATTTACTTTTTTACAATACAATACAAATCATTACAAATTTCCGATATTAACAATGACAATGACAGAATTGACTGACAAATTATATATTGACAATGACAAAAACACTATGAGGTTTTACCATTGATTTATGACAGCGCAATTGTGAAAACAAAATGTCAGAATTAGCATTGTCAACAAATATTCACGAAGTCCTTTTTGAAAATAAACAGAGCGAAAAATATCATTTAGTCGCGGGAACTTATGGATATTATCACTATTTGTGTGATGGATTTGATGATAGAGTAATTATTTAATCATTATGTACTTAAGAATAATGTTTATTTTTTTCACATTTGAGGTTAAATGCGGAGTTATTAAAATAAAAAAACCTGTTATCTATTATTTTTCAGGGCTGGGGCTGTGGCTACAGAACATTACAAACAATATGTTCTTGGATGCAATTCAATTATGATGACAAATCAAAAGTTCCTTCTTTGAGACAAATACAAGAAACACTTGTACAACTTGAAGATAAACCAGCTTCTTTTGTGGGCTCAAGACAATGGATCGGAAGTTTTGAGGTGTTACGAACTATCACTTAATTAATCTAGTTAAGCATAACAGAACTAGTAGGACTAGCATACTTTTTAAACTATCACGATTTGCACTCATTATACTAAATGAAACGGGTCTGTGCGGTTTGTGAGGGTAATTGGAAAAAACAATATTGTGGACGTAGTGAACATTCGCCTTTCCAGCCAGTTATCCCGTGACCACGAGCGGTGTAATTCGCTCGAAACGTCGGGCACGTATTTTTTAGTAAAATACGTTAAATTATCTAACGCGATACAGACCCGTTTCATTTAGTATAATTAGTAGGACTAGGTTCCAGACAATAGTGTCTTGAGCACTTATTTCAATAACAAAGACAATTCCTATTTTAGGTGTGTCTAGTAATCGACAAGCTATTTGATATCCCATGTAAAATTCTGCATGTGAATCAAGGTGATCAGTTGTTGGACATTGTAGAGACGCTGGTAAACCACTTTGACCGATTCGGCAGCCCTGTAATGATGGGCGGTGACGTAGACTGTTCCTCAAAAGGAATTATGGGCATTGATGTCAGTGGAACTCCTCAATTATTGGTTGTGGTAAGTTATTAAGACATATTTTGTCATTTGATAGGTAGTATATATTAATTACAGAACTCATTTTTAGGGTTCCATACCATATTTTCATTCAACACAAATAAATAGAATTTATATATTTACTAGCTGCGCCCCGCGGTTTCACCCGCGTTGTACCCGTTCCCGCGGGAATTTCGGGATGAAAAATAGATGTTGGCGGATTCTCAGACCTACTCAATATGCTCACAAAATTTCATGAGAATCGGTCAAGCCGTTTCGGAGGAGTACGCGAACGAACACTGTGACACGAGAATTTTATATATAAGATATATTAGATATTTCTTGTGTATATTAAAGCAATTCACATATCTGTGTGTGAATTTGTCCAGGTATACTTATTTATATTGTTAAAAATCATTTACTATTGATTTTTACTAGTTTTTAGAAAGTTGTCATTATAGTTACTCAACTTCATGGCAAGGCTCAGCGGGATTATCATAATAATGTTATTTTTATCTTTTCTTTCTTCTAGGATCCTCACTACGTTGGCAAAGAACAATCAAATGAATATTACAAGAACAAGGGCTGGGTCAAATGGCAACCATTACCAGACTTTCTCAGTTCATCATTCTATAATTTATGTTTACCTCAAGTTAAATCGAAGTTAAAAAGATAATAAAAGGCTTTATTTATGTTGACCAATGGGATATTTTATTTTAAAACCCTTTTTTATAACAGGTACATTTATAAAAAAATACGTATAGACCACAGAGCAAAGAAATAATCACCTCGCGCCCACCTCGCGCCATCGCGGCGGTGATTCTATTATTTCAAGTTGATGCAGGTTAACTTCGATCAACAATACACAACGGCTAAGCACTTGCAGTCACTGACCTCTAGTAGTAGTATAGTAGAGGTCAGTGACTTGCAGTGCATGCACCACGAAGCTAGAACAAAGAGGAGTTGCCCTAAGCAACGTAGCACTGGGATTCAACTCGGTCCTGACGTTGTCATGGTGGGCGGAGCCACTTAGGCTCCGCCCACCTGAACGCTGTAGTATGCTATCAGCGTTCCTCAGGTGCACATGTGACGAGACTCGCAATAAAAGTGTGTTTTTTGCGTTTTTAACAAGAAAAGGATGAAGTGTTGTGTTTTACTATGTCAAAGTTACTCAGACAGACGTTCTGATAATATGAGTGGCATCTCATTTCATGTGTAAGTATTTTTTTCCCCAAATAAATATAAAAGTTCTAGAACATTCTCAGCTTTCAGCGTTAAAATTCTACTACTTGACACTAGATGGCGACACATTTCGGAAGAAAATACATAAGTTTACGTATAATTTTGCAGTATTATATTGTAATAATAATACGTAAATACTAAAAATTGTTATACACTTAGTCCTAAATACCTTTTAGTAGCTAAAACAGTACTTTTATAGTTTTTATTATTATATTATTAATGGGCCGCCATCTATCGTCAACTAGAATAACTATTTTAAACTTCAGAAATATCCAGGGCCGTACTCAGATTTTTGTAAAAATTTTACCAACTAATTTAATTAAAAGTAATTTTAATTATTTTTATATGTTCGTTTTAGATTTCCATCCGACGATAATTTAAAACAGCAATGGATTACAAAACTTAATAGACCGGATTGGACACCAACAAAATACACAAAAATTTGTTCTTGCCATTTCAATGATGTCTTATTATAGTAGTTTATGCAACTGTCATATAAAGAAGGGTGTACCCGTGTTATATGCAGTTGCATACACTACTTTATCTTCACTAATGCAATTAATCAAACAAAATTTTAAAAACAAAACACATTGCGAAACATTAAATTCACGCGTACGTGTATTGTCACAGTGAACTTGCCGCCATTAAAATCTAACCAATGAGAGCGCAGCTGCGCGCGCAGGGCCGCAGGGCGCGATATTATAATGAGATTTTACGATATCGATGTGGATATTATAACATCATGTGCAATTGCTTAAATTGAGTGTTTTAGTTGTCTGCGCTATAACTGTAGTAATTATAAGTCAAGTATTGGAAACATAAATAGAATGTCACAACATTAGTGTAGATAAAATAAATAAATAAGTACATTCATGTGTTATTCTGTATAATCTATATTACTGTAAAGTTTCATCCAAATCCGTCGCGTGGTTTTTACGTGAAAGAGCAACAAACATACATCCATACATCCATCCTCACAAAATTTCGCATAATATTATAGTAGGATGCAACAGTCTAGAAAGTGCATTTGACTCGCGTTTGTATCGATACAAATGCGCGTTGACGGCGCGTATAAAAAACGTCGTGTGCAAAGGCTCTTATTTTATTACAAGCTTTTATTTAGTTTCACCTGTCCCGATGTTTGTGTGAAATTAAATCTTGCAAGTTAAATTTGGTCCACTTCCCGGTTACCGATTGAGCTGAAATTTGCAACACATCTTTGGTTCTGATGACAATGCAATTAATTAGTTGTAGTTGGTATTGTTATTAATCTAAAATGGCCGCCCTAACAAAATGGCGGTGTACATTTTTGTCGTTATTTATATTCGTGATCGCGATTGCAAAAGAAAAAAATGTAACATGCTTTTATTTAACAAAAATTGGGTACGTGATAAAAACGCAAAGATTTAATACAAGGTGTAAAAGATACTTAGGTATCTAGATAATTAGGTATCTACGATATTATTGTGACGAAGACAAAGAAGCTTAATTTTTCGTTAAAGGTTGCAATGTCAGTGCATACATTTATTATCTTGTTTTAATTATTATTTTATTATTTTAGTTCATTTTATTAACAAATAATAAAAGATTGTTTTAAAAAAAAGTCTTTTCATTTGATTTATTTCCCTATAAAATTTTTTTGAAGCTGAGTTTTGAGTTCTGAGTACGTCCCATCACATTAAGACTTTTGACACCTAGTGTGAAGTAGCTGAACTACGTAGTAACATCAACATCAACCTAAACTAGTAGTTTTGCTATTAGCCGATAGATGGAATATTGAGAAGTGGGCGGAGCTTAACACCACCTCAGTGCCCCCTCACCCCGCAAACTATCACGCGTCGTTTCATAGGGAAATTGAATTACCACACCTCCTCTTTGTTTTAGCTTCGTGGCATGCACTGATTTCAGAACATTTTTTCTCGAAGATGTATCCAAACATTAAGAATACCGCGAAATTTAAATATTCTGTCATAATGACAGCCATATGATTCTATTTTGTTTTGTAACCATGGTGTCAGCTGTTTGATGTAAATAAACATCGCTAAAAAAACATGCTGTGTTTTTGGGTATGGTTGGAAACCAAAATATTGATTAATTTCAAATTAATTTCAAAGTAAATTGTGTAGTTACTAGAATGCGCTGTAGTGTGTAGTGCTGGAATAAGTGCTGACTACTCTTAATATCTCTTCTCATTCATAGTAAGTTTTTTCTTGATACATATCATTCTGAAAACTGAAACCCTGTACAGACAATAATAATGCTATACACTTTATTTTCACGTCGTAGTCGAACCATAGTTATTGATTAAGGACGGGTAATGAAAAGCAAGTAGGCAATTGCCGGTACCAGATACCTATCACGAAAAGTCCCACTCATTCAATTTCTTTCGATTACAAAACACACAAGAATAAATAAAATAATAAAACAATCAAAACATAAATTATTGGATAATTTGGTATGTTAATAATCATTCAATACCTAACTAACAGCATCACTCAATCCTACCTGCATGGTAGATAATTAGGGATATGAAGTAGGTAGCTTATAAGTATTTATGGCCAACCCTGGTATCCAAATAACCTTCTTTATGAATGTTCTATCACATCCCAATATTACTAATCAAATAAAAAACAGACTACAACTTTATTATATACAAGGTATGAGAACCATGTTGATCAATGGCGAAAAGATAATTACCAACAAGTAGGAATAATTAAATTAAAAAGTATCGATGAAAGGTTAAGCGAGGTTACGTAAAAAAAAGATATAAGTAGATGTAATATTCACATAAAAAATATTTCACAGCTCTGAACCACAAAATGGAGGACCATGACGTTGAGTCCTATGTCTTAGAAGAAGAGGAGGAGGAACTAGAGACTTCGTTGGACCTACTCGTTGACCCAAGGGTGCAGTGGTTCAAGGAGCGGATCCTCAACTTCATCGGCATGGATGATGAAGAGTTGTTCTATGATATGTTTGAAGGAGATGCTAAATATAAGTTCTCCAAGTTCATAACAGCTCCAGTGAAGCCAAATGAATTGTCTTTGGATAAAAAAACATTTTACGTCTCAAAGATTATTGTGGATAAGCTGATACATGAAGACAAAGAGTTTACTGAGTGGAGTATGTTTGGGTTTATAGTTTTGAATATTAAAACTATGATGATTACTACTGTAGCATATTATGTTATGATTCACTCCTCCTCACTGTACCTATTGATATTTTTAATTTATTTTAAATCTAAAAATGTTTAGGGTATTGACTGATATCCTTAGTGAGCTTAGAGGCCCTGCAGTGGGACATTACACGCTAACTACTACACTACCACAATAATATGTTGGTTATAATAATAAAACCTCTAGTGTTCTGTCACACTATAGACTAAACTACATGCTCTCTACTGCTTTGTATGAGATTCAGTTCCAAGACTAGATTGAGCAAAACATTCTTCTAAGTAACTCATCAGAAATAATTTTGTGGCTACACCTAATGCTCAATAGTGAGTGAGATCCTTACCCTTTAAGAGGATCTTCGAACACTGATATTTGCACTGAACATTTCCTGCAGTGAATAAAGATCTATGCAGATCTTTTTTCTTATATTATTTTCCATTCAGAGTCTCAAGTTAAGCCTATTATTATGTTTACTTCAGGAATAATACCCCCTCCGCCACCGCCTCCCCCTCCGCCGCCGAAAGAGAAGAAAAAAAAAAAAGCAAAGCCGGTAGAAATAAAGGAGGAACCCCAGGAAGAGCCGGGGCCGGCAAAGGAGGCGAAGAGCGCCAAGAGTATCAAGAGTATGAGAAGTATTAAGAGCATGAAGAGTGTAAGAGGTATAAATTAATAATCACTATAACAGTGAATACCTTAAGCTTCTTCTGATAATTTCAATAAGTAGATATAAGACTGGGCCAGGCAGGATATACCTCGTACCCAGCCATAGGCCGTTAATTGTACTTTAATTTAAATATTATGTTACAGATATTGAAGACGTTCCTGTAGAGGAAGGTGATTACTATACATATAATAATATGTAACTATATACTTCGGACAAATTCACACACAGTTAATTAAATCCAAACTAAGCTTAAGCTTGTATTAGTTAATAGAATTGAGTGCTATATCACACTAGCGGGTTGCGAGCGAATTGAAAGCGAAGCGAGTACGCAGCGAGTTCGTCTGCGCGCCGTGTTCACCGCAGGTGCGCGGCGAACTCGTCGCGCAGCGAAGACGCAGTGTGTGAGCAGCGAGTTCGCGGCGTGCGATTCGCGTTTTGGACACTCAGTGCCAGAATGGATTCCGAGGAACTGCTCTTAGCTTTATTACTCTGACAAAGAAAACGGGGACTAAGGCGGCTGCAACGACGAATATGGGAAGATCCATTATCAACTGATTGACTGAGAGCGACTACTATGTGCTGTCCTGCAAACGAATTAAAAATAACCCTAAACAATTTCGTCCCTACCTGAGAATAACAAGACCTACATTTTACGAGGTGTTGCACCTGTTATTTAACACGTGAAGACATACACTGAACCTGAGTGTACAATATGGCGGCGCCAGGCGCTGTAAGCCGAGAGCACGTTGCGAGCCCGCGGCGTGTTCGCCGCGCACACGTTGCGAACTCGCTGCGCACTCGCCTCGCTTTCAATTCGCTCGCAACTCCCTAGTGTGATATAGCACTAATTACTTTGATTATAATCTGACTTATTCACCTAGTCTAAAATTTTGATATCTTCATTGAGATGAGAGGCCTTTATCTAGCAGGGAGTATAATTACTTTTAAGGTATTTAATTCAATAAAATGAAAAGGTTACTTCACTGTCTGAGTTCGACCGCAGACCGCAACCGCAGACAGGTCACATACAATAGTGGTGCAGTCTGCGGGCGAGTGGTGGCCGCACCCTAATGTTTATGAACCGCCTGCGGTTGCTGGCTATGACTAAATTTGTGCTACTTATCAAATCAAAATTGTTTATTTGTTCGAATACGGGTTACATAGTTTTTTAAATTCATATTCCGCATTTTGGCATACAAATATAACAAGTAATTGCTAATTCCAGAGGTAGACATAGAGACGGCGGCGGCGGCGGTGCCCGACACGGCTGACCTCGACGACGAAAGGGCCGAATCGGAGCTCAAGATCGAGGAGGAGGAGTCCAGGATCATCGCGGAGGACACCTACTCGTTCCCGCCGCGTCAGTATTTAAGTTATCATTAGTTGTAATTCAGTTAAAAGTATGTTATAATTCAATAAGGATTTAATTACCAGTGGCGGATGCTGGGTTATGGTTTGAGTCCTGTAAGTTTTAACTCGGGAAACACATTGTTATGGAAGGTCTCTGATGTTGATCTTGAGCTCCTTAGCTGCCAGTTTCTCAGGCAATTGTTTAGTGTTAAACCATTCATTAATTTTGTTCTGAATAAGAAGGCTGATGCGATTTTGATATTTGCGTAGTATTGATCTTAGTTCGCATGGACGCGATTTAGATTGGTGTCTGAATCGGCAGTGTAGTAGCATAGTCAAACAAGGAATCGCCCTCCCCATATTGTGAAATGATAATAACTACTAACCTCACGGGTTTCCTACCTTTTGGGTCGGGGGGCTTTATGGCAGGTCATCCAAGAAAAAATACTTTTTAGCTTCGAAGTAACTACGAATGAAATTAAATATAAAATACTATTTTAGCTCCCGAGGAAGTAGACCCGGAAGTGGACGGAACTTTGGAGTTTTACACTATAATTGTAAGACAATACTAATACCGGTTATAATTGCACTGAAGTACTATACCTATCTGATTTTGAAATGTAATTAGTTATGACACGAGCACCCAATAGTACGTTAGAATTTAAACTTTAAGAAATTCGTTCATTTCATATTTTAAGAACTTATCACTGTAGCTGTAGTAAAAGTTTGCGTATACACTAGAAATGTAGAAAGTAGCACACAAGAAACCGACTAGAGGCTTTTGGCCACCAGGGACTTTATAGGTTAAAACCACCTACCCTACACTCTGCAAAAACTTTTATTTCTTTCAGAGACCAGTACCGCGAGTCATTCAGTATCCCAAACTGTTGCCTGTCTTTGGTGCGTTCACCCCACAAGTGACGAATCGCAACCGCAGATACATTTACTTTGTCCGACAAACTCAAGAAGGCATTCCACTGCAAGATACTAATGCTAACACTAAGCTAATGATGGCTGAGTACTTGCTAACTGGAGTCACTACCGGGAAAGTGCTCAGAAGTCTGGGATTACAGTTGAAGAATGTAAATACATATTATGCCAAATCTATATATATACTAGCTGCGCCCCGCGGTTTCACTCGCGTTTTACCCGTTCCCGCGGGAATTTCGGGATAAAAAATAGATGTTGTCCGATTCTCAGACCTACCCGATATGTACACAAAATTTAATGAGAATCGGTCGAGCCGTTTCAGAGGAGTTCAACCACGGTACCCGTTCCCGCGGGAATTTCGGGATGAAAAATAGATGTTGGCCGATTCTCAGACCTACTCAATATGCTCGCAAAATTTCATGAGAATCGGTCGAGCCGTTTCGGAGGAGTATGGCAACGAAAACTGTGACACGAGAATTTTATATATTAGAAAACAAAGACGGGTTTGTTACAACACTTATAACTCGAGATCGGCTGGATCAATTTTCATGGTTTTGTTTCGTTGGATTTGTCTCCGCCCTGAATAGCAGAATACATTTTAAAAACAAGTGTTGGCGACCGGTACGACGATCACGGTCGACGACCGCGTCTGTCACTGCTAAGTATGAATTTACATAGATTTGAATCAGACCAGTAACTTTTCCGATTCAAGCGACCAAAAATCCCGCAACATACAATTCTTAGGATGTGGTCGACAGTTTTGGTCACCAACATCGGATAGCAATTTTAAAGCCAACTGGTTCTCGGCAACATTATAAAACTTGAAACAGTTCTTATAAGCCCACACACTATATGCCCGTTGGAACTGTGGCATGTGATAGCGCTTACAGTGCCGAGGGTAGCGGGTTCGATTCTCTTCCGGAGTCAACAATATGTGCAGACATAGTTGTTGGCGACGTTTCTGGGCGTCAATTATATATTCATAAAAAGCATTTGTGTATGTTAGTTAGATTCCATAATACAAGCTTGTGAGAACCATGTGTGCATTTGTCTTGTTAATATTTTATATATATTTGTCCTACTTACGACACTTTAAAGCATTAACAGACGATCGCACCGCACCGTGACCTTGGTGCGCTCCGGACCATATTCGATAGTGTGTACATCGGTCCGCCGCACATTATTATTATTATTGACGGTCCGCTCGGTCCGATGGTTCTGCCAAAGGATTTGGTGCGGTTCGCGCGTTGTTCGCTCGTGTGGCCCACGCACCGCACCGTTTAGCGCTTTAGTCGCAATTCTGCCTCCGAGCGAGACACGCGTAACGAAGTTGTAATATATGGTTTCACCATTTCCAGCAATTCAGCAAATAGACCAGAACTCATGCGAAGGTATATACGAAAGTCTTCATCGTCTAGTTCCTTTATCAGTCGCATATGACTGTATGAGTCTCTGTATCTTAAATAAAATTTTGCCCATTCTTTCCTTTTTTTCCTTTGCCTTTGGATAGGCGTGCTAGCTACGACGGTTGCCGCAATTAAAGCTATTTTAGCTTCCTTTGACAAGGTTGGAGGCATGTCTGACGCGATCAAGCACGGATAGCACACTGGACCATCTCGTGTGCGGTGCGGTGGTGTGGCGTGTCGAGCGCACCGTACCGGTCCGGCGGTTCGGGCGGACAAGTTCGATCGTCTATTAATGCTTTTACTAATCGCACCATACTGGTGGCAGTCGTTCATCCCGCTGTTCAAGAAGCAGTTCCGCGAGGTGTCGTCGATGGGCGACGACGAGCACTCGGGCTCGCACTCGAGCTCCATTGGCGGCGCGCACCACAAATCGGAAGACACGGCGTCGCAGGTACGACACAACATCTACCAAATATATACACACAAAGGATTGTTCTATTGACTAATCTGTTTATTTATAGTAAGTACACGGGAAAATTCATTTCAAGTGTCTGAAAATGTTTACCTCTGAAACTATCATCTTCGATTCCAGGTAAACTATCTGAGGCCGTCAGACTATAGAAGAATGTCTAATATTGCCAGGGGAGAAAATGCTGAAAGAAGGTACTATGCAATAGACCTTTAGGGTGCCTGTCCATTGATGCGGAGCGAGGCTGCGGAGCGGAGAAACGGACAAATGTAAATCAATTGGATTGCATAAAATCTCCGGTCTCGCTCCGCGTCAATGGACAACCACCCTTAGACTCTGAAATAACCATTGAGGACTAGCTCTCTTTTTAAAAATAAATCAGTGATAATATTGTTGTTAACTGGGAACTGAAAGCGTTGTATTGTCATATTGTGAGCAGGATGATTCCCCTTGAACCTTGAACCCTTTAAACAATTTGAGTTCACATACCACTTTAATTCCAGAATGCAAAACATGAAGAGTACTTCGGAAGAGTCCATTGAGAAATCCCACCATTACATCAGGGTATTTGAATCCTCAGTCGCGGGCGATGAAGGATTCGACCACGGAGACGGCGAAAACAAGTCGACGGCAGATGAAGTCATCACTGAGATAAAAGAACTCATTGGTATTGTTCAGTGGTAAGTCATCTGCGATTTTGAAGCCTGATGTAACGTTCTTAAGCTTTAAATCTTCCAAGAAGTTCTGAGATTGAGAAAAAGTGCATTGACTGTTCATTTAGTTTGACTTACACTAAAAGCTTCAACGAAAACATGTGATTAAAGTTACGTACTATCATAAGTGATTGCGCTAAGTATGTTGTCTTTACCCATACTGACAAGATATGGACGTAATTTACATTATGTCATTCGCCTTATACGGCCTCTGAACTTATTTTAACATACTTAGATTAGGCTTCACAATAAACTGTGCACCAATTGCACCAATCTACCTAGGTTGCAGCTACGGTAACTCGCCAAATGCCATCGTTTTCTTTACCCGACAAAATGTTAATGCACATATTTGTAAAGTTCCACTTTAGTGCTAGCCTTCCATCAGTCGGTGTTACACAAAAGTCACCCCTATAACTAGGACAATAGAGCACATCGAAGGCGACATCCAGCTGCCGATGCCGAACATCCCCGCGCTGATGGAGGAGCGCACGGGGCGCGTGGAGTTCAACGACCCGGTCTTGGTGACGCAGCTGGAGGAGGCCGTCATGATGTGGCAGTCGCACATCGACGGCACGATCGCGGCCTGTCTGGGAAAGGTATTACTGTGATGCATTGTGGCTTGCATGGGATGGGCAAGAGTTTGGGGCAGGTCTGTCACGTTCGGTTTTGTAACGCTTGTTCGAGTAAAGTCGGCTTTGGTCATCTAAAAGAGAAAAACAGAGCGGAAACGGAAATATACAGTCAACGCCATTGATATTGAAGGGTAAGCAACGGTTTCTGCAATTGGGTATTTGAATGGTTTTTTTTTTATTCTTCCTATTAACTTATCTTGTTATCACGTGTAAGAAACTAAAATCCGTTTTTTATATCGTTATTATTTCGAGAGTTACAAGCGGTCAAAGTTGCTGATTAGACAGAGACAGCACTACTACTAGTGTGACGTCACAATGTTAGAGCGCCATAGACGTCGCATACAAAAAATCGTTTTGCAAGAAAGGGACAGCATCAGACAGGAGAGAATATTTCAGAGTTTATAATTTCTTTATTTATTAAACGATTTTGATTCTGATTTCAGTTTTTTTTTAGTTTAATTTTAGTTATTTTACTAATTTCATCTCTCAAATTCAAATTAAAAAAAAAATCAAATACCCAATTGATGGTGGCCATTGGTATTGGATGTATAGCGGCATCTTTGAAATGTAGTAAGTATATACGAGTATGTTTGGCATTTTTACCTACATTTTTATTAAAAGCATAATTATTTAACAGACCCGTGAAGGGAACGGTCCCGTCGCCGAATATAAGTACTGGCGGGAAAGAGACGCCGAGATATCGTTGTTGGTGGAGCAACTGAAACAACCGATGGTTGTCAAAATTTTGGTTCTGCTACAAAGAGCTAAATCTACGTATCTCGAGGTATGTTTTACCAAATAATAATTCTTAAGAATAAGTTGGACAATTGGTTCACTCGGGTCTAATTATAAGATTTGTTACAGGGTTTCAAAAACTACAAAGAAAGACTATTGGACCAATACAATTTGGCTGGAGACAATCTCAAATTCTTATCTACTTTGATGCGATTTTTTACGGTAAGCAGTTTTTGATCTGTAACTATCGTTTTTTATAAAATAAATAACGGGCAATTTTCTTTAAAAAATTAAGCAAATATGAGTTTGTAACATGAAGGTGTTTCCCAGGTGATCGAGGACGACTCGCCGCTGCAACTGGTGATGGAGGTGCTGCCGGAGCTGGTGGAGAGCCTGTACATGATGTGGGTGCTGTCGAAGGGCTACCGGCACGACGAGACCATGGTGCCGCTGCTGGCGCGCATCTCGTGGGCGCTCAGCGACAAGCTCGAGCGCTTCCTCAACGTGCACAAGCTGTTCGAGTGAGGCTCATCCCTAACGCTTATTCATAGAATGATTAGGCAACACAATGCTTTTCGATTTTTTGTTAGATTTTTAGGCAGTTCGGCGAAATTCAAATCGGACTAGTTCCTGAGATTAACGCGTTCAAACAAACATAAACAAACAGCTTTATTATATTGGTGTAGATTAATTATTTTACAAGTAACCTATTAATGGATTTTGTCACTGGTTGGCCAGATGTCTTAGTGCAAAAAATCACATCGGTTTTATCACAGAAGAGATTATAAAACAGATATTACAGTATTAACAATACCGAATCTAGCCGAACATCTCTCGGAAGTCGATGGTTAATAAATTAAACTCGGCAAACGCTCGCTTGCTCGATAAATCAATACATGAACCCTAAAAACCTTTCAGCAAAAGCAACGAGGAGATACTAGCGGTATCGAAGGCAGGCCAAAACATAATGGAGATGTGGCACAACTTGTACAAGCAGACGCGCAGAAACATCGAGATCAGCGGCAAGGGCGCGCGCTGGGAGTTCGACCAGCCTTATCTGTTCACCACCACCGATTACATCGGCACTGTGGCGCGGGACCTGGCCAGTATCATACAGGTATCATTACGAGCTATTAAACAAGATTGTATAAAATCTCCGGTCAGATATATTACGCAATCCTATTGGTTAATATTTGTCCGTTTCTCCGCTCCGCAGCCTCGCTCCGCATCAATGGACAGGCACCCTTAAGGTTAATTTATGTTAATGATTCAACTGATACCAGCGGCACTGGATTTATTAAGTAAATGCCCGGTGTATTTCAGTGCCAGTCTAGCGCCGAAATTAAGTGACACTCATACTGTACTGTACCAGGAACATAAAAAACTACTAACTTAAGCAAATTGATTTCGTTTAGTCCTCCTCATACTGATATGGGGGGCTCTGCAATAGAACATCAGGCTGATACTTAACTTAAGGCGGGTTGCTTCGGCCCCGCTCACGCACCAGCAAACGGTAACATGAAATGTCACTCTCTACTGTTGTAAGAAAATGAAAAATCGTGCCTTTGTACTGGCAGCCCGAATAACTTTAACAGACTGTCAACTTAAACAAACAACGCTTTGGATTTAACAGACATTTAACAGCGCACGTAATCGTGAACTTTTTAACGAACGTATGTAACGATGACCAACCGTTTCAAACAATCTCCAACAATCCACCTATTGTTACTACTTCCTGTCTACTTATAGGTGATAATAGACTTCGAACGCATATTCGGTCAAGAGCTGAAGTCCATTATCAGCGACCCGACTCAAATCGACGACGTGCGCAAGCGGGTGACGAACCTCGTGTACCCGATCCGGACTATCGACTTTAGCGTGTTCGCGTTCGACAACAAGGAGAACTGGGACGTCATCATGGGGGACTTCTGGCGCGAAGTGCGCTACCTGGAGGACGAGGCCAAGAACTACATTAACAGCAGCTTCGCCAACTTGAGGCCAGTGCACCTCTTTACACAACTACTGTTTCTTAAGTTTAAGCGAACACTACTCATTCTGAATTGAAACTACGTTTGTCTACACTAATGTTGTAACATTCTACTTATGATTCCAATACTTGACTTATAATTACTACTGTTATAGCGCAGACAACTAAAACACTCAATTTAAGCAATTGCACATGATGTTATAATATCATTATAATTTAACATTATAACATCATTATAACGCGACCAATTAACCTGGCGAGCCTTATGTCAAAATCCTCATACTAGTTGTATAAAATTTTGATATTAGGCTGGCTTTTGAAAATAGTTGGGTTATACGTGAAAACTTCGTCGAAACTACATACACAAAACTCTTTGGTAAGATCTCGCTCGCTCCTGATTGGCCCTACGCACAGCTGCGCTCTCATTGGTTAGATTTTAATGGCGGCAAGTTCACTGTGACAATACACGTACCTACGCGTGAATTTAATGTTTCGCAATGTGTTTTGTTTTTAAAATTTTGTTTGATTAATTGCATTAAATAGTGAAGATAAAGTAGTGTATGCAACTGCATATAACACGGGTATTAAAACACTCGTTACTATTATGAAACTCGCTGCGCTCGTTTCATAAACTCACACTCGTGTTTTAATACCCTTCTTTATATGACGTTGCATAAACTACTATTACGGAGTCTTCTGTGGCCACGGTTCTTGTAAAGGGGCCGAAAAGTCACAAACAAAAGTAAAATTTACACAACTAGCTGTTATCCATTGTTCCGTAGTGGATCGCGCAAGAATCCAAGTCGCGTTAACGTTGTTTTATTGGTCGTGGAATCACCTAAACTCTTGGTTAAACAGTAGTCGTTACAAATAACTCTGACACCAGGATTGGTCAGATTGACCATCCACTCGATGAAGAAGGAACTCTTGGTAGTTAGATAAAACATTTTCGCAGAGCGCAGAAAATGACCATAATCCATAACAACGCTGGTATTCAATTTTAATATTCGTTAAATTAATTTTACAGGTCTTCAGAAGAAGCTCTGACCGTGTTACTGAAATTCCTAGAGTTTGACATGCGCCAGTCGATCCGCAAAGAATTGGAGACCAAATTCGATCTTGTGATGAGACAGTTCATAAAGGAACTCACTTCCATTGAGGATAAGTTCACTGTGAGTAGAGAGAATCTTATAACGCGAACATTTTCCGTCTTAGAGAATTATGCAAAACACAAAGGATTTTGGAACGAAGTTCCTTATCGCGCGTTGCGAAAGGGGGCTAGACGGAAAAAATGTAACGACACTTTTTACGTCAGAGAGAGACAGACAGAGAAACATGTGCACGCCAGAGATAGACAGAGAAACATGCGCACGCCAGAGAGAAAGCAAGCCAGATATTTTCGTTTTGACGCGATTACAAATGTGGTGGTCGTCGATATTGAATGTTAAGCAACGGTTGTCGTGATCATGATTGTGATGGGTGGCCGTCGATATTGAATGTTAAGCAACGGTTGTCGTGATCATGATTGTGATGGGTGGCCGTCGATATTGAATGTTAAGCAACGGTTGTCGTGATCATAAATGTGATAGGTGGTCGATATTGAATGTTAAGCAACGGTTGTCGCGATCATGAATGTGATGGGTGGCCGACACTTTTTGCTATAGTAAGCTATTTTAAGCCGTGCGGCGTGCGCCTGTTTCTCTGTCTGTCTCTCTCTCTCTCTCTCTCTCTCTTATAGAAAGCAAGCAAGAACAGTGTGGTGTCGCGACGATTATTTTTGTTGATAATAAATAAACTTCGTTCCATCCGGGTGTCCCTCGACACCTCTCAATTTTTTTTTGTCTTAAAATGGTTAAGTCGTCTGATGATATGTACATATGTACGAGTATATCTTTATTGCATTGATGATTTGATGTTTGCCAATATTTTAATCAATAAAAGTACTGTACAATATAATACAGAATACTATATTGTTTTAGCGGTTCCGTAAAAACCCGCCTCTGCTAAGAAATCACCCGCCGATAGCTGGCGCCATCTATTGGGCGCGATCGTTGTTTAACAAGATGAAACAGCCTATATTGAAGTTTCAAAAAGTAAGTCTTTTCATTGCTAACTACTATACGCAGACTACATTTAAAAGTAACCTTTTATCACTACATAGTATAAAACAAAGTCGCTTTCCGCTGTCTGTTTGTCTGTCTGTCCCTATGTATGCTAAGATCTTTAAAACTACGCAACGGATTTAGACGCGGTTTTGTTAAATAGATAGTGATTCAAGAGGAAGGTATATATGTATAAAAATTCCCGAAATTCCCACGGGAACGGGCACAACGCGGGTAAAATTGCGGGGCGCTGCTAATAGCTAATAAAACATTTTACTATTTAATTCCTGGATCATGGCGAAGGTAAAAGTTATAAAAAAGCTCTATATAACAACTTATATCCTAAATAGGTGCCAGAACTAAACGAATGCGAGCAAAAGAAAGAAGCATTTCTTCAGTACAAGACCTTCTCGAAAGTTCTGAAGGAGTTCGAAGATGCCAAATACAAAGAATGGGTCGATGGAGCCTCGCTCTTCGTGGACAATATGATGAAGAAAAACATACTCAAAGTAGTTTTTAAGCAGGAAGACGGTATGTATACTTTGTGCTGCTACTAGCAGCCCGCGTTTTCATGGCATTTGGCCGCTTTCCATTACCCATTTAAATAAAACGATTTTGCTTAATTTTATTTTTCCACATTTTACAAGCTGACGATGTTAATGATGACGAAAGTGGTAAGGAAATGTTAACTACATATTATTTTAAATTATTTGAAAGCAAAATGAAACACATTTCAAGTTTGTAAGCAACCTTCCAAAATTTTTGAACGACTGTTTCGTTAAGGCTTACGGTACTTAAGAAGTAAATTCTTCCATATACATATGTCTATTACGAATCTTAAGTACATTACTCACGTAAGCAAACTCGGCAGTTACCCATCTATACTACAATTACAAAGAGGTAGAGTGTCTTACTTTGTTTGTTTGTAAGGGCTAATCATAAAACTACCAATCCGATTTGAATAATTCTTTTTGTAATTGATAGCCATATTCTACGAGAAGGTTATAGGCTATTTTTCATTCAGAAATTCCTACGGTAACGGGCACAGCGCGGGTAAAACCACAGGCTGCTGCTAGTTGTACTATATTTATGTTTAACCCATATGGTAATATTTAGAGCCAGCGAAATCTGGCGGCCGAGGCATGCAACTAACAGCGGCGGGGCGTGCGCACGTCGCTAAGAAGAAGGGCTCAGAGATATCGCTGCGACCGGTCGATATCGTGAATAAGGAAATCGCTGAGAAACGGAGAAGAGATAAAGCTAGTGAGTATAATCGAGGCGTATCTTGTAGTACTTGGCAAGTTATACCCAGTTATGGTTGAACAAATAATTCGAGGCCAAGATCTGACGGTTCCTGCTCGGCATGTAACTGAAGACAATGGTTTTGTCTTCGATTTATCTCTACTTTTTAAACAAACTATATCTCCGTGCAACGCCAAAAACTCTAGTTTTTACTCCGAAGTGTAGAGTAAATGCGAATGGTTTTAGTATCTGTGGGAGTTTCCTCTACATTTTGTTTACAAACGGCAACATGCGTCTTAAAAGCGTAGACATAAAATCTCCCGGGAAGAGTAGAGATATGTCTTCAGCTATATGCTTTCCTGTGGGGAAAGCATATAGCTGAAGAGGGTTGCTTATTGAGGGATTTATTGTGTCGTTTGTCAAAAAATATTTTGTGAGAGGTTATTATTATAAGATAGTCTGCAGTAAGTACTAAATCTATCTATATATAAAATTCTCGTGTCACAGTTTTCGTTGCCATACTCCTCCGAAACGGCTCGACCGATTCTCATGAAATATTGTGTACATATCGGGTAGGTCTGAGAATCGGCCAACATCTATTTTTCATCCCGAAATTCCCGCGGGAACGGGTACCGTGGTTGAACTCCTCTGAAACGGCTCGACCGATTCTCATGAAATTTTGTGTACATATCGGGTAGGCTGAGAATCGGACAACATCTATTTTTCATCCCGAAATTCCCGCGGGAACGAGTACAACGCGGGTGAAACCGCGGGGCGCAGCTAGTATATTTATATTTAGAAGTCAATAGATTATGCCATGTATGCTTTTTTCAGTAATGCTCATGAGGATACCAGGACAGCACTATGAAAATGTTAGATCTCCGAGCTCCGTTTCTATGTTAGCGAAGGAAGGATTGGTATGTTTTGATACGCTTTCTGTTTACACGTTTTTTCAAGCCATATCGTCATATTATACCGCTTTAAGCAGTAGTAATAATATGGCAACTTTTTCCACCAAAGCCGGATAATGTCACTAAGTAGTGTCTATACATACTATAGCCTAAAATGAAGTGGTTATCATATTACAGACAAATTATCTTATGACAATATATTTATTTTTTGAACATTTCAGACTGACGTGTCTTGGAGGGATTTGACAGTCCACAAACTAATGCAAGAATACGGGCTGGTGTTTGAAACTCAATTCAACAGGACCATATTCCTCGTGATACATGAGGCTGAACTGTTAGAACAGTTGGGTAAGTGTGTCGTGTTTATATTTAAGTGGAGGCTTTTTGAGTTCCTACAGAGAATTCTGAGATGAAAAAAATAAAAAATTAATGTCAATGCTTGTCTTCGGGTCTTCAACAACTTTGTTAATTGCATCAAAATTGTTCTGCTTGATCGAAACAGCGCAACAGGCTGACAATTTACTGATTTTAATAAAGAAAAATTCTTATATCCGTGTATTTAAACAAACCAGGCTACAAACTACCGGACAACGTTCGCAACGTGTCGATGCAGCGCGCTCGCTTGTACTACGAGCTGGAAGCGCTTACCATCGTGATCGCCAAGTACAACGCCAACGTGTCGTCGCTGAGCGCGTCCGAGACCAACCTCATGAAGAAGCACCTGCTCGACATGGAGCGCCACATCCTGCCGGGGCTCACCCGCCTCTCCTGGACCGCGCTGGGGATCAAAGACTACATTAAAGATATTACTAAAGGTATTTGTGTGTGATACGAAATCTTGATTTACTGTAAGAAAGTTGAATTGTTTTTCTGACGGTTGCAATGCATTATATAATAAGCGCAACTGCTTACAATAATGTGTACTCTACAATATTTGTTCTGTAGGAGAGAACTCCCTCCGCGCGGTGTACCAGCAGCTGAAGATGGTGGAGAAGGAGATCCAGAGCCTGATCGACCAGATCGAGATGTTCGACTCCTTCCCCATGCTGAAGCCCAAGGACTACAAGGACCCTGTTACCGGCCAGCCCGACGATACGTGGCTGCATCCGTGTAAGGTAATACTGACATTACGATTGGACACTAAACTGCTTTTGGTTACTGATTTTGTTTTTTATTAATCTTGTACTAAAAATATTTTAATGCGCGATGTAAAAATACCTCTTCAGTTAGTTTATTTGTGGAGTTAATTAACTACCTTATTATCTATGTGAAGCGGATGGTTTATGTCTTTGTGACAGTCCATCAAGTGTCACATCTATGATGTCCAAAGACTGTGTGTTTTATATACTTTGGTTATATACTATACCATTATATATACTTTGCCAATCAATGAACAACACTATTATCTGCTTGCAGAAACCTAGATCACTAACTTCCTCCATGAGACAAGTGAGATGTCGCTATTCACATCTGTGTGGTGTGTGACAGAGATAACGATACTATTTGCCTTCAAACACTAGACGACTATTTGAAGCTAGCGAGAAGCCGACGATTAAAATGGTTGTTTGTATGATTGGTGCAGCAGTCGTTTGATATTGTTGCAGACGTTCTTCGTGGAGGTGGAGAACGAGCGCCTGGAGCGCACGGCGATGCTGGCGCGCATCTACGAGCGCATCGGGCCCATCCTCATGAAGCTGGAGTACCTCATCCTCGGCTCCAGCTCCGGCCGCTGCGCCGTCATGAACGCATACTACTCCTTCTGGGAGAAGAAGATATTCAAGTGTCTCGTAGCGTGAGTTGCACTAAATAATAACATCTCTTAGAGACGTAGGTTTTTTCTGAGATCACAAACCCGCAGAAGCAAGTGGTGATTGCGTCTAATCTTCGTAGGTTAATAATTATAATAACTAAGGAATGCCAACATGGGTCGTAGAAATGGAAGAAGTTAAGAAGATTATATCAATTTCTTAAGATTTTGGCTGCTTAAAATTTGACATTTGTTTACATTATACTTTCACATTGCTCTGCCGGTAGATCAGCTATTGAGACCGGTCGTCGGGCCACCAAAATGACTATACTGTTCAAACTGTTCTGATCACCAGCTTCACCTTCGAGAACCTGGAAATGTTCCAACAAATGTTGAGTGATAAGAATCCCTTGTTCCAAGTGGATGCCGTACTGGTTCCTCCGGACATCACCATGAGACCGACGCCCGCTGAAGTGTGCAACATACTTGGATATAACATCAAGCATTTCCTTAACAGGTTAGTGACATTTAGCGGCTGGCATGGTTATTAATAGACTTTCGGAAGAAGATACTTTCAGTTTTGTAGTGCGCTATCTCTATCACAAGAGAAAAGTGTCTTCCTACCTATGTTATGTTAAGTTTCTATGCTAAGTGTTTTGTCCAAAAATCAAATCTAATCCTAGCATAGAAATGTAATATGGCGACAGGGGCATCCAACAATCATATTCAATGTAGCTTGGCAATGTGGCATATGATAGCTGCGGTGCACAAACCGTAAATATATGAAGGTGGCTAAACCTATACTAGCGGCTCGGCAGTAGATTGCGAGTTGATGTTCTACAAAAACCGTCTGCCAGCTCTCTTCAGACCTTTCATAAAATGGTATCCGCTCGAGCAGTTAATTTCATCTGCTGACATAGCATGCCGATTGATCGATTCGGTACAGTAAACCGATAATGTTCGGTGAAATCGGTGCCGCTGAGGTGTAGAGGAGTCATGAATGAGTCGCGTCGCCTCATGTGCCTCTCACTCGGGCAGGCTGACGGCGTTCCCGCGCTGGATGAAGCAGTCGTGCATCCCGTGCCCGCCGCAGTGCATCGTGGAGGCCACCGGCAACGAGTTCTACGTGTTCTCCTTCTTCGAGGACATCCTGCGCGTCGTCTCCATCAACGACGTCACGCTGCTCATACAGGACACCATCTACCGGCTCACGCAGGACATCAACACTTATGTGCAGAAGTAAGTGGAAGTTAATAAAATATGCGAAGTATGTATGGCTAACATTCATGGATAGGTCGACACCCAGCAACGTGGTGTAATAAACCTAAAGGACTGTGAATGGAAATGGTTTTTCTGCATTCATAAAGAGTCAGAATGTGGGTGATATGAAGTCTTAGTACTCGTACCTCATTGCATACAAGTCATTGGAATATTTAATAACATTCCTCAGCATTCATATAAAACATAACCGTTTTCCAGATGGCACAAGTACCAACACTTGTGGGCGTTCGACAAGAACTTATCATGCGAAAAATACATACAGAAACATGAGCAAATACACAAATACGACGAGAAATTCTTCTTTTTCGAGGACATTATCGCCGATTTGGATGAACACGTCAAGTTTGTGGACATTGGCGCTATAAGGGTCAACTTGAGACCGATTATAAAACAAGTGCAGGATCATGCGCAGGAGTGGAAGACTACGCTAGGGAACTGTGTCGCCAACAAGACGAGGATGGGTATGCACGAGCTGAAGAATCAGATAGATGTGAGAAATTGTTTTTTAACTGTTATTATTAACTTGTTTAGTGATCATTTTGTTGGGTAAAGATTTTCCACCTTATTGTGCCACTTATTTATTATTGTGTTATTGGTACTTAATTAAGCCAGCACAGTACTTATCCAAGTGGAATGCTTCATTTGTAGCCCTATTGAGGACGGATGTAGTATTATTAACCAACCAACTTACCTTCTTATGGCGCGTTTAATTTCTGCCGTTAGGTCATATCTACTATATAAAAATAAGTCGGGTTTTCCTCCCTGACGCTATAACTCCAGAACGCACGAACCGATTTCCACGGTTTTGCATTCGTTGGAAAGGTATTGGGCTCCGTGAGGTTTATAGGGAATCAAAATCTCAAAATTCCCACGGGAACGGGGGCGCTGCGGGTAAAACCGCGGGGAACAGCCAGTTAGGTATAAAGAGCGAGACCATATATGCTCACTATCAGTTTGAAGAGGTTCTTTACTTTTAAAGCTACTGTGATCCAGATGTAATTAAGTATTAGTGAAGCTGATATCGTACTATGGCATCGTTTACGTTTAAACTATTAACATAAGTTTCTTTTACTAACTTTATGTTAAGCTATTAACTTAATTAACTGTAGTTGTTTGACCGCAGTCTCTCCGCCTGACGATGAACATGAACATCAAAGGTCTGGAGGACTTCAAGCTGGTGATGGCGACCATCACGATGGTGCAGGCCATGACCGTCACCGCCGAGGTAAAGTACAAGACCATGCAGGAGATATTCAACATGCTGCGGATGCACGGGCTCGAGGTCAGTATACATGATTTACATAACCAAACATTTTTACCCCAAGCCACCGTTGTCAACACTAACATACTAGCGAAGTCATGCCGGCCATAAATTCGATCTCCTTCCATTGTTCGACTAAGTAACTGTATCGACTGTGTCCTATACAATACTATCAGCGTTACTATACTTTGTAGGTATCCGAGGACGACATTGAGTTCGCCAAATCGCTCCAAGCCTCTTGGGGCACTCTGTACCAGACGTCTCTCTTCCGCGCCAACACGCTCGAGCAGACCAAGGAGAAGTTCTCCAAATTAAATGTCGTCGAGATATCCAAGTTCTTGATGGAACTGGATGATTTTGTGGAGAAGTTTGACAAATACGGACCGGCCACCGTCGGCGATGATATGGATGGAGGACTTTTGTTGATGGAGGTACAAATTACTACTTCCTTGTTATTGACCGGTTCTTTATTGTACTGTTGGGCAAAACTTTGTACTTTTGATGTTTCAAAATGTAAATTTCCCCTTTCTACCGTTTGTAGACGTTGAGGTACTAATCTTAGAACATGTTTCCACCGTCAAATATTCTGAAAAAAAGAATATTCATATCAGAATTTGCTTTTACATATTAATTTCTCAATAGGAATACGTAAAGTACTTCGACGAGCTAGAAGGCCGTAAAAAAAATCTACAAGCCGCCGAACAGTTGTTCGACAATCCTTTAGCAGACTTCTCCAATTTCAATCGAGCGAGGACTGATTTCCAAGCTATGGATCAGATTTACAAGATATACAAGGCGCAGAAGAATGCGAGGGAACTCTGGGCGAAGACTCTGTGGGTGAATCTCAACCCGCAAGCGTTGGTCGACGGCATCGAACAGTTCTTCAAAGAATATAGGTTGGTGACAGCAACTTATAGTCTAACGGGCTAGTTAAAACCTGATTTATACAGCATAAAGTTAAGATTCGTCAGAAATAGTTTTCCTTTTTACCTACATAGTTTTATTAGTAGCTAAAATTCTGTCTCTATTTAGTAAAAACGAATAAATGCAGTTATATTTTACTTAATTTTAGTTTATTTGCAGTTACCATTCACATAGATCCTATTACAAAACGTATAGATCCAATATCAAAATATTCCATTACAGAAAGCTGCCGAAAGCAGTCCGGTTGAGCAGCACAGGGTTGATGTTGGACCTGAAGATGAAGCAGTTCAAAGGCGTGGTGCCGCTCATGGTGTCGCTCAAGAACGAGGCCATGCGCGTGCGGCACTGGAAGGAGCTCATGAACAAGACCCGTGCGTTTCGAAATAACTCTTACCTAATGCAATTGTTATAGTATTTGATAGCTTTCACTATTGTTTTTTGGTCAGCCCGCTGAAGACAAGTGTGCCAAACATGTCTTATCTTCCCTATTGCACTGATATATGTATCTATTGAGCTTTGAAGTTTTGCCTTATAGAAAACTAGATCTAAGTAAATCTGCGATAATTTATAAGTATCACATTGATACACCATACTGGTATAATCCTGTTCCTAATATAATTATACCTCATCTTTAGATCAGGACTTCGACATGTCTCCGGATCGGTTCACTTTAGAGAACATGTTTGCCATGGAACTGCACAAGTATCAAGAGGTTGCCGAGCAAATTGTTAATTTTGCTATTAAGGTAAATACCTTATAAGTAGTGGCTGAATTGCACTACTAGACTGGTTGAGTTTTAAGAATAAGAATAAAATAAATTTATTGCCAAAAATTAAAAATTGACATATACACAGAGATAAAATGAAAATACAAGGAACTTGGCAAAAGGCTGCAACTCAGCTGTTGCTGTGCGGAACGAATCCCGCACGACGCTGGTTTTCAGTTGCCGCCTGCTCCCTGAGATGGAGGGCGGGTGGCGGGTGAGCGTGTGACAGATAGATATTATGGCTTAATAGTAAGCTCATTATATTTTAATGTATCCACTGTATTGGGCACATTCAAGTAAAATGAAGTTGATTCTCAACTCAACCGGACATTAATAAATTCATAAGATGATTGTCACATGGAATTACTAACCGTCACGGCAGACGATAAAGTGTATTTCGCGCCGCTTTGGCAATACGCCGTCGGAGCGCGCAGCGCACCGCTTACAACCGCGGCGGTGCCGCGGTACACGGTGCCGTGTAATAGTCACGTTGCTCACCCGGTTGGAACTTGTACGTGACAGGAGTTGGCGATCGAGCGTGGAGTCAAAGAAGTGCAAGAGACGTGGGCCTCCATAGCGTTCACCGTGATGCGCCACTTCAACCGCGGCGAGGACCGCGGCTACACGCTCAACCCGTGCGACGAGGTCGTCGTCAAGCTCGACGACGACGCCATGACGCTGCAGAGCATGGCCGCCTCGCAGTGAGCATTACTTTATACGTAGATCAGTGAGGCGAGGAGCGTTACATATGAAATAATCACTATACTTGTTAAAGGAATCAGTCTACGTGATATAATCTTACCGCCTTATTCATAAACACTCTATAACTAAAACATTGTCTCTTTTGCTCTTTGGAAAATAACATGTGTCGGAAAGGGACAATCCGTTTGATAGCTAAAATGCTTAGCATCCTAAGATCATTAGGATCATCGTTCATAGGACAGCCGACAGCCGACAGCCGATCGCCTCGCCTCTCATTGATGGTTATTTGGCACGGATAAGGCGATGATAGTGCGAGGCGGGTAGGTGCCGTGTAGTAATATAAACGATGACCTTAATCCATAAACTATATATAGCACTCGATGCACGCATATTGTGAAAATAAAAGTATTTACCTTCTTTCCCAGGTTCATAGGTCCATTCCTAACGGTTGTCCAGCAGTGGGAACGTCGCTTGTCCCTCATATCCGAAGTTATAGAAGAATGGTTCGCGACGCAAAGGAAGTGGCTCTACCTTGAAGGTATATTTGTTGGGGGCGATATCAGAGTACAACTGCCCGAGGAGGCGAAGAAGTTTGATGATATTGATAAGGCTTTTAGAAAGGTTAGTTGCTATTATTTCATGGTTACTAGTTGGTATTAAGAATGTATGCTAGGTCAGTATTAAGTATGTTTTGTATGAATCTTTATGAACGTAGATACCAGACAATATGTATGATTAAAAGAAACTGTTAAGTATTCGTCAATTTTGACCCAAATTCTTATTATTCTCATATTGGCATTCAACTTATAGGGTCTAACAAAATACGAGTATCTGTTCGTAGGTCTACCCCTAGCCCAAGATAAAAAGTTAATCCTTGTATGTATGATTTACTTTGCTATAGATTATGTTGGACACTGCGAAACGTCTGAACGTGGTCGACTGCTGCACAATCGGCGGGAGACTTGAGGAGTTCGTTAATTTGGGACTTGGCTTGCAGAAGTAAGTTCAATAGAAGTTACCTGAAGATATTAAATATAGTTAATTAATTAATTATTAGCCTGTAATGTCCCACTGCTGGACAAAGGCCTCTCATCTCACTGAAAATATCATCAGTATAGGAGGATATATAAGTATAGATAATGTTAGTAAAGAAAAAAAAAGTAAGTATTAGCCTGTAATGTCCCACTGCTGGGCAAAGGCCTCTCAACTCACTGAAGTTATCAGTACAGTGAGGAGGATTAGGCATAATCACCACGCTTGCCAAATGCGGGTTGGTGATCTCAAACTCGAGCCATGTTTGAAAAGGAAACATGTTTTTTTCGCTTGACCCGAGAATTGAACCCGGGACCTCAGTCTTGGCAGGAGAACGCACATACCACTAGACTACCGAGGCGTTAATGTTAGTATGGACAACAAATTATTTGTCAAATTTCCAGGTGTCAAAAGTCTCTAAACGACTACTTGGACTCAAAAAGGCGTGTATTCCCCCGTTTCTTCTTCATATCAACGGACGAGCTGTTATCTATACTGGGTAGTAGCGAGTGTAGTTGCGTGCAAGAACACATGATTAAGGTATGAGGATTGTAGTTACTTTGTTAAGTATATTGCTTCTTTTTAACGGTATAACGGTTGGTCAAACAAAAAAATAGTCGGCACAATTCTAAGGCCTCATCTCCGTTAACACGACCCAATTATACAAACTTTACTTGATATAATCTTTGTTATTTTTTAAGCTCTGTTATGCTGTAACTATGTATGAAAACCACGAGGATTAGGGAACACCACTAGAAAGTATCTTGCCGACTTAACTTAAAATAGTTAATATTCTTGATTAATGTGAGTTTACGTAAATTTTCAGATGTTTGACAACATAAAGGCTCTTGATTTGTACGTGGATCATACCAACCGTCCCGTGGCGGCAAAAATGATCTCCGCTGAAGGAGAGGCAAGTGCTTCAAGAGAAAAATATAAATGTTATTGTAATATATGTAAAACTAGCCGCGCCCCGCGGTGCTACCCACGTTGTACCCGTTCCCGTGGGAATTCCGAGATTAAATGTATCCCATATGTTATTCTGATGTATAACCTATATTACTATAAAGTTTCATCCAAATTCGTTCAGTAGTATCGTTCAGTAGTTCATTCGTGAAAGAGTAACAAATATACATACATCCATCCTTACAACTGTTCGCATTTATAATTTTAGATATTAGACTGTGAAAATATTCAGCTATGCTTGTCAATTTTCGAATTGTATGAGCTGAAAAAGTACTAAAAGCTCAAAATTTTCATGTGGTATCTGTTTTTTTTTCATACAGATAATGGAGTTCCGTAGAGTGGTGTACACTGAGGGGCGTGTGGAGGACTGGATGAACCTGGTGCTCATCGAGATGAGGAACACCAACAAGTTCATTACCAAGAAGGCAGTCTTCTATTATGGACGGAATTGGAAGGTGCCTAGGTATGATGTTTATAAGATTAAGGTTCCTGAACAGCCTGCTGTTGAGGTCTGCGGCCCAATTAAAAATTCAATTTGACATGTTTGTTAAAGAAATTTGATCATTATGGTTGATGAGTCGATTGTACCACAGGGAATCACTGATCAATGCGGTTTTGTTTCTCTTAAAAACTTAAATTATTTTTAGTTCTTATTTATGGTACTTAACCTCCACCAATGTACATTGTACAGAACGGAATGGATCTTGGACTACCAAGGCATGGTGTGCCTCGCCGCCAACGGGATCTGGTGGACGGCGGAGACCGAGGAGACGTTCATCCGCATCCGCAAGGGGAACAAGAGGGCCATGAAGGAGCACCTGCAGGAGCAGAACGACCAGCTCGACGGACTCGTCGTCAAAGTCAGGCAAGGTACTGCAACCACCAATCATTGTAATACTTATTCTTCTCCGACGACGACGACGAAAAATAGTTTTTAGTTAAGTAATTTTTTAAGTTCTTTAGTTCAAAGAGAGAATAGTACTTTTGTAATGGATATGAATGTACACATTTTGTGTCGTCAGAGTTGATTCGGCAATATTTACCGAACAACAAAAGTGAACCGGAGAAATTTCTGCAAGAGATCGGCTTGTACGGGTCAAGTAGTTAATTTCAGGTTTACCTTCCGCTAGGCGACCGACTAATGTCATCACAATGCCATCTGTTTGCGCCAGTGCGTGTTTGATGGTTCAGCTCGGGTAGTCTGGACGACGTTGAACAATATATTGTACACCACTACTATCAGATCTGAGCGGTAACGACCGGCTGAAGTTCCGCACGATCGCCACCATCGACGTGCATGCGCGGGACATCATCGATGGCTTCGTGCGCGACAACGTCACCGAGGCGGCCGAGTTCGAGTGGGAGAGCCAGCTGCGCTTCTACTGGATCAAGAAAGACGACAACCTCTGGATTAAGCAGTGCACCGGTCACTAGATATCATTCATAGAGTAGTTAGATAACTTTGCCCGTAGTTTATGATTTTGAACTTGTTTCTCGCTTCTTTCCTCAACTTTTGGTAAACAAACGACATTGTTTAACTATCCGATCTACATCACTTTAATTACCGACTATAATATACATTATAATTTTTAATAGTATGTACTAAGTTGGTAGGCGTTTCTACCCCTCAATTAAGCAGGTACGTAATTGCAGGCGTGTTCGAGTACGGGTACGAGTACATGGGGCTGAACGGGCGGCTGGTGGTGACCCCGCTGACGGACCGCATCTACCTCACCATCACGCAGGCGCTCACCATGCAGCTGGGCGGCGCGCCCGCAGGTATGCTCGCTACACGCATACGCACCTGTACATACACTATCACATCCATACACGTAAACACCATGTACACAGATATCCTAATTCATATGAATTAGGATATCTATTTCATGTATATACATAAAATAATAAAATAAAAGCCTTGAAAACGATCAATCGTGCTCGACAAGGATGCTTGATCATTTTGACGATCCAATCGACCTGATTGCAACTGCATTCTCCATTATGTAAAGCATGACAAACACCACCGTGAACGTTCAAACTTGTTTGACTTAAGACTTCAAATGAAGTTAGTTTATCGGTAAATAGTTTATTTGTCAAACATATTCGCCATGGACTGCTACTCTAGCACGAAATGTTTTTATAGCATCTTGATCATTTATAAATGACTAAATGAAAACAAAAGAGCCGTAAGAAACTGTTACTAATAGGTCCGGCCGGAACCGGCAAGACGGAGACAACCAAAGACTTGGCCAAAGCGCTGGGCCTGCTGTGCGTGGTGACCAACTGCGGCGAGGGGATGGACTTCCGCGCCGTCGGCCAGATCCTGGCGGGGCTGTGCCAGTGCGGCGCCTGGGGCTGCTTCGACGAGTTCAACCGCATCGACGTCTCCGTGCTCTCCGTCATCTCGTCGCAGCTGCAGTGCATCCGCAGCGCGCTGCTCATGAAGCTGAAGCGGTTTACGGTCAATATCGCAACATGCTATATCACATTGACACTGAGAAGTAACTAAGTCTATAGGTTTCTTAAGTTTAAGCGACTACTTATTTTGAATTGAAACTACGGATACACTTCACACAAGACTGAGGTTTTATGCGTCTGTACAAGAAAAGTAAAAATTTAGATTTTTTCTTTCATAAGTGATAAGTGATGATCCTACTCAGGAAAATAATAAAACTTGATAGCTTACCTGATGGTTTCATAATGTCTCGTATATCGAACGCAGAATTCTAATTAATTTGGTCACTACTCCCATGTGACATAGATTTGTGCAACTAGTTCATTGTGATTAAAATATAAGACACTAAACTGAAGATATGAGACCAATAAGCACACTATATCTATCAGTATCTGTTGTCTCGTTCCCTCAGTTCGAAGGTCAAGAGATAGCGATGGACAGCAAGGTGGGCATCTTCATCACGATGAACCCGGGGTACGCGGGCCGCACGGAGCTGCCCGAGTCCGTCAAGGCTCTGTTCAGACCGGTGGTCTGCATCCTGCCTGATTTGGAGATGATCTGCATGATATCACTCTTCTCCGACGGGTTTTTGACTGCCAAGGTGGGTATTGCCGACTGTCAAAGTCGCGTTCATGACGTTGCTCTCATGCTGCATGAATGAATGCCTTGTGAACGTCAGAGCGTCCACGGGGGGATGGAAAGCGGTGCTCTTTATTTACCGCTTATGGTTTGGTAATCTGAATTGTCTCTCCTTCCACTTCTACATCCCTTCTGCCGATGTTAGTTCATTGCGAATGTTAAGCAATGTGCGCCTCGACCCCTATATGGATGGATGGCCGATAGTAGCATTTCTATCTAAGCGCTACCGTGCTTCGAAGGGCAAGTTAAATTGTCAGTTTCTTGTTGTTTCAAATGTTAGACTATATCGGAGGCCTTTAGGCGGTGTAAAAACTGCGACCCCAGGGTTGGCCACTTACCTGGAATTCAGTCAGTAATCTGTTCCGGGCGCAGGTCCTGGCGAAGAAGATGACGGTGCTGTACAAGGTGGCGCGCGAGCAGCTGTCGAAGCAGTCGCACTACGACTGGGGGCTGCGCGCGCTCACCGCCGTGCTGCGCATGGCGGGCAAGCTGCGCCGCGACAGCCAGGGGCTCAGCGAGATCGTCGTGCTCATGCGCGCGCTGCGGTACGCACTACATACACTATTTGTGCAAGCTGCGCCGCGACAGCCAGGGGCTCAGCGAGATCGTCGTGCTCATGCGCGCGCTGCGGTACGCACTACATGCACTATTTGTGTTTGCCTAACCTATGCTGTGGTGATTATGCCTAATCCTTCTCATCATACTGATATCGATGAGATGAGAGGTCTGCCCATCATTGGGACATTATAAGCATCCCCAAACATTTCCAATCTTCCCAATCTCTCGCTTTTTTCCACCGATCCTGATCGAAGGTGACAAGACTGTCGAAATTTTGTAAAGATATATGTCTGTTTGTTACTCTTCTACGCAAAGACTACTGAACGGATTGCGATGAAACTTCACAGTAATTAAGGTTATACATTAGAATAACACATAGGATACATAAAGTATAAGTCAATGTTTGTCTCGGAGATTATTCGTCCCAAAATAATTGACGCTTTCTATTCTCAGAGACATGAATCACCCCAAGTTCGTGTTCGAAGACGTGCCGCTGTTCCTGGGTCTGATCAAGGATTTGTTCCCCGGATTGGAGTGCCCTCGCGTGGGATACCCCGACTTCAACGCGGCCGTAGAGGATGTACTCAAGAACGATGGATATTTGATCCTTGATCATCAGGTAAGGACATAGTACATACTTTGCGAAAATATAAATAAGTATTTCTCTAAGTTGTTGTATTAATACACTTGCTCACTTGCCAGAATTTTGAGTTTTATAATTATAAATTGTTATTTTGATTGAATGTATCAAATGATATACTAATATCTAGAATATCGGAACCGGTAGTGTAATCCAGTAGATTCGATCGATTACAGAAACGGGGTTTAAAAATCCGGACACTTAGCCAATAAGAGATGACGATTGTGAAATGGAATGATTAATTATCATGGGATTCGAAACGGATAATTAAACCGTTTGCGTATTCTGACCACTGTTATGTTATTTACCGACAGATAGACAAAGTAGTGCAGATGTACGAGACAATGATGACGCGGCACTGCACCATGCTGGTGGGCCCGACGGGCGGCGGCAAGACGGTCATCATGCAGACCTTGGTCAAGGCGCAGAGCAACCTCGGCCTGCCCACCAAGCTGACTATTATCAACCCCAAGGTAGCATCATTTTATTGAAAACTAGCTGACCCGGCGAACTTTGTAGCACATTTTTTTTAATATTTTTTATTTGCTATTATTTTTTTATATTTTCGTACAATTGCTTCTCCTGACAATACCGAACACAATAGAAAGATTTATCAAATTTAGTGTAGTCGTTTTGAAGTTATGCGCGTACAAACATTTTGTTGATAAATTTTTATGAAGATTTGACAACAATGATATTTAGTACATAAAACTTAAAACATGCTTTAATGGAGTTATTATAAAACCTGACTAGGGTTTAGAATTAACAATAGAAGATTACTCGAGTGTGATGTTCATCACCAAGCTTTATTTGGTTTACTATATATAGTGATCTATCCTCTTCTACAATAGCTACAATACTCTTGGGGTACAAGATCTCACTAATATCTTCAGTAAGATGACTGATCTTTGCCCAAATGTGGAAAATTACAAGCTAATACTTTTATTTATCCAATAGGCATGTTCCGTCGTAGAACTTTATGGAATTTTGGATCCAGTCACAAGAGACTGGACGGACGGATTGTACTCGAAGATATTCAGAGAAATGAATCGGTAAGTTGTTGGAACGAAGTTCCTTATCGCGCGTTGCGAAAGGGGGCTAGACGGAAAAAATGGTAACGACATTTTTTGGCCAGAGAGGGACACAGAGAAACTTGCGCACGCCAGACAGACAGACAGAGAAACATGCGCGAGAGAGACAGACAGAGAAACTTGCGCACGCCAGAGAGAGACAGACAGAGAAACATGCGCGAGAGAGACAGACAGGGAAACTGTCTCTCTCTCTTATAGAAAGCAAGCTAGATATTTTCGTTTCGTCTTTCTATTTCGCATTGAACAGTGTGGTGTCGCGACGATTATTTTTGTTGATAATAAATAAACTTCGTTCCATCCGGGTGTCCCTTGACACCTCTCAAGTTTTTTATTGTGTTAATAATTAAATACGTGTATGTATAGGTATGAACATATCCTAACAATGTACGCAAGAATTTGCGAAGTTGATAAGAATCTTAAAAAAAAGAGTTACTATCATAATGTAATAATGTCCCAAATTACGATATTTAAAGTTACGTTAAAAAAGTTATTTATTTTTAAAATCGCATCTTTATTTTCCCTCAAACAAGAGACGTTAGCTTAGTGCATCGAATTATTTATTAAACTATAGCTGGGGTTGGGTACTAACATACTCGCACATACTAACAATAAGTGCACTAAAGATCCCATTTGGGCAAAAGTGAACATAAATGTGAGCTTAAATATGAGCCCAAATTATGATTAATCATGACAGGCCTGCCGAACCAAACGAGCGTCGCTACTCTCTGTTCGACGGCGACGTAGACGCTCTCTGGATAGAAAATATGAACTCTGTAATGGACGACAACAAGCTGCTAACACTAGCCAACGGCGAGCGAATAAGGCTGGCGCCATACTGCGCGCTGTTGTTCGAAGTGGGCGACCTGAACTACGCCTCGCCGGCCACGGTGTCGCGGGCGGGCATGGTGTTCGTCGATCCGAAGAATTTGGGCTATCAGCCGTATTGGGATATGTAAGTATTCTAAAGATAGGAGGAAATGGAGTTTAGGAGGTTGTTTGGTATATTAACAGCCTTAATGAAATGAAACCGTTTTCACAGGTATCCATAAACTAATTATAAAACACCGTACTTATACAATGCAAGTACCTATTGTTAACAATTGGGCTTTTGAAAAAAAAATATTGTTTTTTTATGTATTTTAAAACTTTTTGATATTTAATGCAAAAAACTTTAAAAAAATTTTTTTCAATTAATTATAAACAATTAAAAATTGATAAAATTTGAATAAAAGTCACGTGACTATAAACGCGCCATAATTGGTCACCATAGTTGTGACGTGATAATGATAGAGCTAATAACCATAAGTACGTACAGCGGTTACGGCTATTACACGTGTAACCGAATGGGGCTACCATTATGACGTCAAACGCGCTCGGGTTTGTTCGGGAGTTGTCCGAGTGTCTTCGGTACTGGATTCAAAAATTAATTTTTATTTTGAAATAACTTTTGAATTATTGCGAAAAAACTAAAATAAAAATAGTTTTGTTATAAAACTAATATATAATCTTTCGATTTATCACAAAAAAATTTTTTTTTCAAAAGCCCAATTGTATGAGGTGAAATGTCAAAATTATACTATGAATGTTTATGATCCAAATATGTTTTTATGAGATAATACTCTACGTTTCCTCCAATTCGCAATGATCGTGGTCACGATAGTCTCATCACAAAAACTGTTTAGTTTAGAATACAGAATATATTCCACCTAAGAAGGGAGATGCCCTTCTTAGGTCGTCAGGTAACGGTATCTTGGCATCTTTCGGCAATGTGGCATTTTTCGACAATATTGCATCTTTGGGCAATATTGCATCTTTCGGCTACTTAGCATTTATCGCGTATTTTCGTTATCTTATAAATCATTGTATATAGGTGGGTCAAAGCGCGTAGCAACGAGCAGGAGCGCGACCAGCTCTCCGGCCTTTTCGAGCACTACGTGCCCGGCGCGATCAACTACATCGTGTTCGGGCTGTTCGGGCTGCAGCAGCAGACGCCGCTCAAGACTATCGTCCCACAGACGGCGCTTAACTTGGTAACAATACCAATCAACAGCTTCGTTTCTGAACGTTTGACAGAAACAACGCTCTGCAAAACGAAAACTTGATGATCCATAATTGATTATTTTATTCAATCATAGCTGAATGTTTCACATAGAAACACCTCACGATCAAAGAAAAACATTTTAAATTGGTCCATTATTTTAAGAGCTACGAAGATACAGATTGTGGAACACGCATACGATAAGTCTCAGGATACGTCTAACTTTTGACACAACTTTTTTATATCGGTGGTTAAAACCTACTAGTTATCTCTTTAGAAGCTGACGTGCAAGACATTTCTTACTAATACCTGTTTCCATATTTCCATGAACTAATAATAGTTTGAACTCGTAACCTCTGCCGCCCTATAAGTTGTGTACTCCACAGGTGGTGCAGCTCTGCTACATGATCAGCGGCCTGATGCCGAACAGAGAGGATCCTAACGAGGAGATAGACGAAACTATCGTCGAATGCGTGTTCATGGTGGTATGTACTACTACTACTACTACAGTACTCGTCCATAAATCGAATCAAAGTCAAAGTCAATTATTTTTTTATACTAAATGAAACGGGTCTGTATCGCGTTAGATAATTAAACGTATTTACTAAAATACGTGCCCGACGTTTCGAGCGGATTACACCGCTCGTGGTCACGGGATAACTGATTTTTTTTGCAGTTTTGGCCCCAAAGAGGCTTATGAGGAATGTACTAGAATCGATTTGAATAGTTTTTGAAAGTAGTTTAAAATAAAAACTAACAAAATTCTTACAAGTTTGCATGTCAGAGAATAAACACAACTAGTCAATACATTTATACATTTAGAAGAAATAATTTATTTATTAAAAGTTTCCCAAAAAATTCTAGTTTATTTAATAAATATAAAATCTAAGGACCGTTCAAGTAAAATAAAATAAAATAAATAGATCAAAACACTATCTACTATCACAAAATAAAAAATTAACAAACACAATGCATAATAATTTGATAAGCTGTTTATTTATTACTACACTATAAATTATACCTAACGCATAAATTGTAAATATTACTCCACTTAATATTTAATTAAATATCACCATCAAGGTCAGACGTTAATCGTTCACAATCTTGCCGTGTGTAAACTAGACCGGTTATTTTGATAAGATTGTAGTTGTAACTATATTTGAGACATAACGGTATCGGGGGCGTAGCTCAGATGGTAGAGCGCTCGCTTAGCATGCGAGAGGTACCGGGATCGATACCCGGCGCCTCCAATACTTTTTGCTTTTTTTTTTGTTAAAAAGTATTATATTATTTTATCTAATTGAATATTTTACTGGATGCTTTCTTTGATTACATCAAAATAGGCTACAACAACAATCTATTTTTTCTTATTATTGTGTTTATATTGTATCTATAAACTAGTACCAACCTGTGGGTTTACTCGCTAAGCACCTATTCCTATAGGGTTTTTTGGTAAAATACGGCCCATCACCTCGAAACACTCTTTGTGGTGAAAAATTATTTTGTACATAGCTTTTTTAAGCTTTTATTTACCTAATTGAACCCTTTTACCATAATTCTCCTTTGCAGTCCATGTATAACAGCTTGGGCGCGGCGATCATAGACAATGGGAGGCTGGACTTCGACGTGTATGTCAAGAAAGCGTGTCCCATGATGCTTGTCGAGGACTCACCGGCGAAGAAAGCCACTACAAGTGAGAAATATTTGTAAATTATATCTAGTCTATAGTCTGCTATTTGTCTATGCTACAGTAATGACTTTGATCCTCTCTTCTGTAGTCCAATTTCTATATGGTACAGTCCTGTTCACTGTACTTATATATTGGGATGAAATACCGTTACTCAACATAACAGAATAATAACTTTTGCTTTGAATTGATGATAGCTATTGGTGAACTTATTGTGACACATCTTTTAGTCTCTCAGGATACAAAACCTTGCTCCAAGTAAGTTTGTAGTATGTGTATCTGTACTAATTGTACAGTACGGATGGAGATTGACGGCTAGCTTTATTTTGTACACTAGCTAGCCGAATGTCATTATTGTGTTATGTTTCGTTAGTGCGGGTAATAAAGCCCAGTAGTGTATAAATAAAAAAACAACTTTTACATACACTTATTCGCTTTAACAATATCTATAAGAAAATATCAACCAAATTGACGACTTACTTGTAAAAGTCTGTTTCTTACCTACTTACTATTTGACATGTTAATTACATGACCAAACTTCTAGAACACTTCCCGATGGCATTCCCCACTCTGTACGACTACTGCCTCGAGTTGACCACTAGGACATGGGAAGCGTGGGAGTGGCTAGTCCCCGAGTATGAACACGACCGGGACATGAAGTTCCCGTCGATCCTGGTGCCTACGGTAGACACCTTGAGGTTAACCTGGCTTATCAAGATTATGGAGAGTGTAAGTATAAAGCACAAGAATATAGGTGACTAGCGGCCGCTCTCGCTTCACTTAAGCTGAAATAGCCACCCTCTGTTAGGGATTGAATTTCGCAAAACCCCTTCTTAGTGCACGCTTACACCATGACGACAACTCCTGTACCAAATTTCAGGTTTCTAGGAACAGTAATTTCGGCTGTGCGTTGACTTATAAGTCAGTGAGTGTCAGTCAGGTTTGCCTTTTATATATATTGATTTATTCGAAATTAAGTGATCGTAAGCGACTATTATATTTTGAAAGTAAAATACTTCGGTCGGGTACTACAAGGTTTTACAGTCAACTAAGCTTTTAATAAGATAATTTTTCTAATAAGATGTATTAGTACGTGCTAGCAAGATTCTCAGATATGGTATAGTTAGAACAAGTAACCATATGAAGTACAAATTATAATTTTTAAGTTTAATACTCGTAGGCCCGCTACTTAAAGTTTTTGTAATCGTCAAAATCTGTAATACCACTGAGTTAAGTTATAAATAAAATATATATTATTAAATTAACAGGTAGAAAGGCCCGTACTGCTGGTCGGAGACACGGGGACGTCTAAAACGGCTATTATTACCAATTTCCTTCGCGGCTTGCCGCCCGAGAAATACGTAAGTATTACAAGTCTATTTTTATCACGATGTTATCTACTTCGATGACATAACATAGTATGAGGCGAAGTAAAATTAACAACTCGTTGCCAACGACGCGCTATTGTCGGAAAGAACAAGTCAAATTCAAATTAGTAGCGTTGGATAGCCACATAAAGAGGAAGGTTATAATATGGTATCCTGAAATTCCTACGGGGAACAGACACAAAGTGAGTAAAACCGCGGGGCGCTGCTCGTTTTACATATACGAGTATGTGACAAAACAGTTTGTTGATATTGTTAAAATTCTCTTTTTGGAATGTAATTAATGACTTACAATCTATAATATAAAAATGAATCGCAGAATGTGTTGGTAAGCGCATAACTTCAGAACGACTGCACCAAATTGGATGATTATTTTTTTAATGTGTTCCTTATTGTCAGGACAAGGGTTTTTAAATAAGAAAAATAAGGAATAAAAATCTCAAAATTCCCACGGGAACGGGGGCGCTGCGGGTGAAACCGTGGGGCACAGCTATTAACATTATAAAATTAAAATGTGTATTAAATCATACGCTACTTTAATTATATCACCTTTTCTGCACACATGTTACTTACGAATGAATAAATGATTTATGATGCAAGAATAATAATTCAATTCTGATGTTATTGCACACTATAGTACGTTGTGTTAATTGGACCGTTCACTCACCGGGGGCGTAGCTCAGATGGTAGAGCGCTCGCTTAGCATGCGAGAGGTACCGGGATCGATACCCGGCGCCTCCAAAATTTATCTCTTTTATTTTTTTATTTTTAGTTAATTCAACAAATGAATTTCTCATCGCGAACATCGTCGATGGATGTTCAAAGGAACTTGGAGTCTGTTGTTGAGAAGCGAACGAAGGATGTTTTCGGTCCGCCGGTCGGCAAGAAGATGTTGGTCTTCATCGACGATATGAACATGCCTATTGTAAGATACTTTCTGTTATTTTTAGAAATTGATTATTATGCTATTACTTTAATAGTCGAGATGAGGATGAAGGACTTTCCGCGTCCGCGGACAAATATTCTCGATTGAAATCTTCATGTTGTACGTGAAACTTTTAGTTCTTCATGTGCGTTATTCGATAAAATTTGTATTTGTTGTTCTATTTTGGTGGATAAGTCAAAAGGACTTAGGTCCGTTGTGTGCACTTTTATCATCTTTTATACCTACAGGTATCTAAATAATTACTTATTAAAAAATAAAGTGTTTGAATCTGCAAATGTATAAATATTTTGTGTGTTAAACTTCAAAACTTTGTTTTGTTTTTTGTCAAATCGAATTATTTATTGTTATATTTGTAAAACAATAAATAATTTTAATTAAACTTTTAAAACAATGTAGTTTGTTTCAAAAGACTATTTGTTGCCCAGGTGGACACATACGGCACTCAACAGCCGATAGCGCTTCTCAAGCTGCTGTTTCAAAGGAAAGGCTTCTACGACCGCGGCAAGGACCTCAACTGGAAGAACTTGAAGGACATCGGGTTTCTGGCCGCCATGGGCAAGGCGGGCGGCGGCAGGAACGACGTAAGAAACACATACTTCACTCACTTTATTTGCGTTTTTTGTTTTTTAAAGCTAGTACCAAGATAATGTGTCATAGTATTATGACACATTATCTTGGTACGTGGTACTTGGTACGTGGTTATCGTGGTTTTGAATGAATTCGCGGTCATTAGAAAGGGTTAATTTAGAGAAGTCGAGAAATCAAATCGAGAAGAAAATATTATTTTTTTTCAAATCAAGCAGAAGAATGATAGAAAGAAATATATCGACCAACTTCTATGTTTATTTGGAACGTTTTTGTTATAAACCTCTTACGAAGAAAATAACTGCAAATTCATCTACACTAATATTATAAAGAGGAAAACTTTGTTTGTTTGGTTGTAATGAATAGGCTCAAAAACTACTGGACCGTTTTAAAAAATTATTTCACCATTCGAAAGCTACATTATCCACGAGTAATATAGGCTATTTTCATCCCGAAATTCCCACAGGAATGGACACAACGCGGGTAAAACCGCGGGGCGCTGCTAGTGTTATAACAGGTTTATAACTACGGGTGTGATGTATTTAGGTACATTATGGCAAATAAATAAATTTGAATTTGAATTTAACTATTTTTGTTTTAAAAACGCACCTACGAATAACGCGTCTCGTTTATGCAGTGTTTCACATAGCCCCCTCCCCCAGGTGGACCCGCGCTTCATCTCGATGTTCTCGACGTACAACCTGCAGTTCCCGTCGGAGAACACGCTGCGCCACATCTACACCTCCATACTGTCCGGACACTTCGACATCTTCCCCGAAGACATCAAGGACATCGTCTGCAAGATCGTCCAAATGACATTGGATTTGTACAAGGTATTGATACATGCAATCGTTTCTGGGATGGTTAGCTAGTTTCCTAATGAAAAATAAATAAAGTTACTGTGATTTCGACTTCTAGAGATAGTTTCGGTTTTAAACAAGTATGTCTTGTGTGTCGGTCACTTGTTTGTCGTTTAGTTTGTTTTGTCGCTGGACGATCTAATATCGATGGTAATAACAATTCTCAAATCCGATTGTGTTGTGCAATTAATACTATAATATGTTAAAGGTTTAATTCATGCTCACTGCTAACGCCCTCATCTAACGCCCCATTCGACCAGGATTGCCTTGCATAATATTGTGTAACCCTTTACGGAGTCTATTTCCATCTCTGTCCTATGCGAGGGCTGTGGCCGCCACACATTATAAAGGCATATGAATATAATTCCAGATAATAATAGTGGAGCTGCCGCCGACGCCGGCCAAGTTCCACTACATCTTCAACCTGCGCGACCTGTCGCGCATCGCGGCGGGGCTGCTGCTCACGCACCCCAACTACTTCGGCGAGCCGCGCGCCGTCGTGCGCTGCTGGCGCAACGAGTTCGTGCGCGTCATCTGCGACCGCCTCATCAGCGTGCACGTCAGTATACCACTCTATGATACCTTGGTAATAGTGCTCTACATATTAGTATACGACTCTGCATGTGTGTCAGTACAGTACAGGTACAGCTATCAACTACTTTATTGAGATATATTACTTTATTTTCTCCCCATATCGCTCTGTGTTTTCTTATCCACTCATCATTCGACCCGCAACACCGTGGTTTGGATACTCTATGTCTTAACTCATGCACATCCAATTGCAGACTTCTATCGTATTTGCTACCGTATGCTATACGGCATTTATGAAAGTTGTGTGTTCGCTTTAAAACGTTTCATGTGAACGTTTTTGCTGATGTACCTATTTCATAGTCATGTCAGTTGTGTGTTCGTTTTTAAACGCCCAAAGAGTACGTGTTGTATGTTCCAGGACAACGAGCTGATGAACATCCACATCCAGGAGAACATCGTGAAGTACTTCCCCGAGGAGGAGCCCGTCGTGCTGGAGGAGATCGTGGTGCCCGAGGAGGAGGAGAAGGTGGACGAGGAGGACGGTGAGCCTACCACTGTATCTCTCTCGTGACCACTTTGCTGTGTTAGTTAGTTAGAAGAACGCGGATTAAAGAATACAGCGTGGATAGGGCTCTGGCGCTACGCAAGTACGCAGGTCTGTCCCCTAAGGCTATGTTCAGATGGCTGAATTATGACGCGCGTTTTCAAATCGCGCGCTTAGACATCCTAATATATACCTAGCAACCGTTCACATGCGCGCGCGTCGCGTCAGCGAGCGTCAACGCGGCGCTCAGAGAAAAAGTTTCTAGACGCAGACAATCGCGCGTTGACGCGCGTTACATGTGAACATAGCCTTAAAATCGGGTTCAAAAGTAAATAATAGATTAACTTGAATACGTCTTTATCTTTATTTCAAGAATTCGGAGAACCAAGACCGGAAAAAGTGAAAGATGAAAAAGTAACTGTCGAAGAAGTTGAGGAGGAAGTCGAGGAGGAGATGGAAGTGGAACGGATTTTGACGGTAAAGAGATACAATATGTTGAAAAATAGTTTATTTGGTGTTTCAATCAAAATCACTGAATGTTGGGTATAAATCCGAATGATACTAATCAATCACAGACCCATATTTTAATCATGAAATAATATCTATACTATTTGTAAAAGCTGAAGAGTGTTTTAAAAAATCGCTAATCTCTGAAACTGCCAGTCGGATTTAAATTATTATTTTTTGACAAGCCAGCAATGGCACGGCGAGAGTAAACCCGCTGGGCGCTGCTTGGTTGGCAAAAAAATAAATAAAAAAAGAGATGCGGTCAAAATTCAGATCGATTGTTACATGACAGTTGGAGGAGTACGCTATGCGCAACCCGCTGCTGTTCGGGGACTACCGCAACGCGCTCGACGAGGAGGAGATCCGCTACTACGAGGACCTGCTCGACTACGAGGCTATCTACTTCCTCTTCCAAGAGGTAATATTAGACATGTTCTATAGTGGGCATAAAACTGTCATTTTACTGAAGATATCAGTAAGAACATATGGTGTAATCATCGTGTGTATTGTAAGTTATATTTAAAAAACAGGATCTTGGTAGGCGTGTGCACAAGCCAATACGCCGCCTAAACGTATAATAATACATATATTGATTTAATATTTCTCAACATACAACTATTTTTATTCTTACTTCACAGATATTAGACGAATTCAACGAGCGTGTAGGCAAGATGTCCATCGTTCTGTTCGAGGATTGTTTGGAACACTTGACGCGTGCACATCGCATATTACGCATGGACCGCGGCAACGCCATGATCATAGGAGTCGGCGGCTCCGGGAAGAAATCTATCTGTCGACTGGCGGCTTTCGCAGCCGGTATATATATATATATAGCTTATTTAATTTTAGTAGTAGGAGTTTCATGTAACAAGGGAGAATTTGGGCTGAAGAACTTTTATGGTCTGGAAATATCTATGGTATGGAGATGGCTTCATACCATAGATATTTCCATATACTTAGATACTTAGGTGTTTTCAAATCAGGACCTTTTTTGGTACCGATACTCACCTATAGAGGTGAGGGGAGGCAGGAGAGGAGAGGGAGGAGAGGGAAACTGTTTTTATCCCTCATATCCTATCCATATTATACGTACCGTCTTTTCTTGTCACACGGGCTTTAACTTAGAGAAAGACATTCTGTATAACCAAAGCACTGTAACTATGTATCTTAATACACATATTAAAAAGTTTCTAACACATTTTATAGGTTGCGAAGTGTTCGAGATCACAGTGACTCGCAACTACACCGAGAACACGTTCAAAGATGACATGAAGCGGATGTACATGCAGCTCGGGTGCGATAACAAGAAGACCGTCTTCCTGTTCACTGCTGCACAGGTAATGTATCGCTGAATGAACATGTAAACTGATATAAATGAATGAATGCATGCTTGAATATTTGAACGAATGAATCAAATCACACAGAAAATAAAGAAGTTTAACGAAGAATATGAAAAAAAATGTTCTTCAAATATTAGCCACATTCATTACAGTCTTCAAGCTTCTTTATACCGCTTAAGTACCATGAGAACGGATACTTCTGGGGTAAAATCTTGCACTTATAAAAAATAAACATTATTTGCATTAAAAACATTAAATGAGTATATTAACTCCCTAGATCCTGGAGGAAGGCTTCCTGGAGTACATCAACAACATCCTGATGATCGGCATGATCCCCGCGCTGTTCGGCGACGACGAGAAGGAGGCCATCATCAACACCGTGCGTACCGCCAGCGCCGACGCCGGCTTCGGGGTGGCCAAGTGAGGCACATCAATATACACGGGATCTGCAGGGCTGGGATGACGCCAAAGACATGATATGAATGTAGTGATCATATCATGTCTTAGTATAAAACAAAGTCGCTTTCCGCTGTCTGTCTGTCCCTATGTATGCTTAGATCTTTAAAACTACGCAACGGATTTTGAAGTGGTTTTTTTTAAATAGATAGAGTGATTCAAGAGAAAGGTTTATATGTATAAAAATTCCCGAAATTCCCACGGAAACGGGCAGAACGCGGGCGAAACGCGGGGCGCTGCTAGTAAGGGATAAATTGATGGTCTTCATCCTTATATCATATATCCTTATATGTATCATCCTTATAGCATAAGCTGGACTTAACGCAGCGAGGCGTTGAGATCAATTGAAGAATTCACTCACTTACCACAAAATTACTACATTCTTAATTATAGTGTTTACGTACTTACGTACGTATTGATTCAGTGTGTTTTTCTTCTAGGGACGCTGTGTGGAGCTTCTACTGCAACAGATGTGCTGATAATCTTCATGTCGTCTTGTCTATGTCGCCCAGTGGAGATATATTGAGGAATCGGTAAGTTACTAAATATTCTCACTTAATAATTGTCTGTTGCATATGTGACGTGTTTTAACTGTTCTTGACGGGTATCGCGATGGTTAAGCCACGTGCATCTGGACCACTTTAGCATGGGTGGTTGGAAGTGGCATTTCCATTGAAATAGTGTCGGATTAACATACAATTATGTTAGACTGTGAGACACGGTGCCTTTAGGCGAACAAAAGTTCGACACCAGGCTGGCTGCCTTGTTCGAAGTTTGGTTTACCGCTTTGTAATATCGAGTTCCTAACATTGATATCAAATGTTAATATTTCAGATGCCGAAGTTTCCCCGGTCTGGTGAACAATACTACTATTGATTGGCAGTTCCCGTGGCCCAAGCAAGCGTTGTTGGCTGTCGCTAACGTGTTTTTAGCTGACGTATGTATTAAATATACGTTGAATTAACTGTTAAAGCTTATTAAATTGTCTTGTAAGTCTTGTAAGACCCTAACAACAACCAGCTTAGATAAAAATAACATGGTTGGCCAAAACAGCGTTTTTTTCTGTTACAGATTGATAAAATCCCCGATGAATTCCGTTCCATTATAGTTGAACATGTTGTGCATGTTCATATGTCTGTTGCAAGGTATGATGAACTTCAAATTATTTAACATTATATTTGTATTCTTAATATATATGTATACTGTACTGCTAATATTATCTAAATGTTTGTCTATTGATAGATATTCGATCGAGTTCCTGCTTCGGTTGCGTCGCAACAACTACGTGACGCCCAAACATTACATGGACTACATCACCAATTATCTGTCTCTACTTAACGAGAAAGATTCTTTCATTGTCGCACAGGTAGATGTCGCTCATTTTGGTATTCTTCTTAAACATAAGAGCTCTTGTGCTCTTGTTGATGGAGTTCTATCCACTTTTCTCTATCTCTATCTTCTACTTTACTCTATCTTCTGCTCTATCCTCTTTACTCTATCTTCTGCTCTATCCTCTTTACTCTATCTTCTGCCATCCTCATATTGATATAGATATACGAAAATTGCGATGATTTTTAGTACTCGTATGACTACTGGATATTAGCTAACAATATATGTTTATCATATTCGCGCTTATTTAAAAAACTACCATTGAACTTGGATTTTGATGAAGATTTCACCAATAAAATTAATCATTTAGGAGACAAACATTACTTTAGTTACTGAATTCTCGATTGACCGAAATGGCGTCCTGATAGATATGTTTTTATTAAAATACTCTGGATAGAAATAAGTATCAATAACTACATCAGTAAGTTACCATTTCAGAGGGAAGAATTGCCCTGTTTATGTACAAACTAATATAGCCTTTGTTTTAAAATATTAGAGTTGTAATTGCTCTGTCGGTTCACAATGTAGATTTCTCTTGTTTATCTGTCTAGTGCGAACGTCTAATAGGCGGTCTGGCCAAGATCGAAGAGGCTAACGTTCAGCTGGAGGACTTGAACGCCAAGCTGGCGGTACAGAAAGTCATCGTGGCGGAACAGACGGCGGAGTGCGAGACACTCGTCAAACAGATCACCAAGGGTACTGTTATGACATATTTTTAGTCAAATTTAGCACAGCATGGTATAATGAGATGATAATGTGTAATAGTAAAACAATTATGTAAGTTTCTGAGGATATATTACGGAGGTAGGATTGTATGTTGATTTCGCTTTTTAACGCTCCTACAAAATTAATGCTTGTTTGAATGCCTGCCGAATAATATTCACATAAATTATATCCACATTCCTGAATTATATACATTATACATACTTTTTATTCAGTAATTTAACGCGTGGGCCTTAGCTAATCTATTTGTAAACTACCTGTAATATATTTTATCTTACATTATCCTACAGCTACCGACAACGCCGTTGCCAAGCAAACGGTAGCCGCCGTCAAGCAAGTAGAAATCACTGAGCAAAGCAAAGTGATTTGCGTCGAGAAGGGGGAGGCCGAAGAAGCGCTCTCAGCCGCTTTGCCCGCGCTTGAAGCGGCCCGGCTCGCGCTGGCGGACTTGGACAAGAACGACATCACTGAGATCAGATCCTTTGCTACGCCGCCTGAAGCTGTACAGGTAATTAAAATCAAAAAGGCTTTCGTCAAAGTTAAATGTTTTTTTTGTTCTTATCGACTGTCACGGAGAATCGAGCAACCACGGTAGCCGTTAACCGTATCATATACAATCACACGTATCACAATGTTTTTTTTCTCTTTCCCAAAAAAGATGTTCTTGGTTCTGTTGTCATTATTAAAAAGTGATTATGTATCGCAGGTGGTATGCGAGTGCGTGGTGATCATCCGCGGCATCAAGGACGTGAGTTGGAAGGGCGCCAAGGCGATGATGGCCGACCCCAACTTCCTGCGCAACCTGCAGGAGATGAACTGCGACCTCATCACGCAGAAGCAGGTCAAAGATGTCAAGGCGCACATGAAGAAGAGCAAAAAGTTGGAGACTATGCAGAATATCAGTAAAGCTGGGTGAGCATTACTGTGTAATAGCCTCGAATTGTACCCTTTTATTATAAGAATGATGGGATAAAGATTGACTTATGTGCTGTTCTACAGTCTAGATAAATATTTTCTCTATGTTAATTTCCTTCTAAATCTGATCCACAGCTTTCTGCGCTGCATCCGTTCTGAAAGAATTTAGAGCACAGTTTTGTTATTTAATTTGTTAATTTGAATACAGGTTTCTTTCATAGTTTTACCGTTATTTATTTATATACCTGGTCCATCATTATTATTCTACACATTATCTCGACACATTACGTTCAACAGATACGGTCTCCTTAAATTCGTGACCGCTGTCCTCGGGTACTGCGCAGTGTATAAAGAAGTGAAGCCCAAAAAAGAAAAAGTAGAGGCTCTCGAAAAGGAATACTCAGAGGCGGTCAACTATTTGGATTCATTGAACAGGGAGATCAATAGACTGCAGAAACAATTGGATGGATTGAACGCCAAGTACGACTCAGCGATACTGCGAAGACAAGAGTTGCAGGAAGAAACTGACATCATGATGAGACGATTGGTCGCTGCTGATAAACTCATGTCTGGTTTGTCTAGTGAACAAAAACGTTGGACTTTAGACTTGGCAGCTTTATACGTAGAGCAATCTCGTTTGATAGGCAACTGCCTCCTAGCTGCCTCTTTCCTGAGCTACGCGGGACCGTTTTCCTTTTACTTCCGACAGACAATGATCTATGAAGATTGGTACGGTGATGTCATGGAGAAAGGGATTCCTTTGACCTTGCCATTTACCTTGGAAAGGAATCTTACTAATGAAGTTGAGATTAGTGGGTTAGTAATAATCATATTTTTGGGATGGATGATTTTTTTTAATTTGAAAGCGACCATTTTAATGACTTTAAAAACAGAGGAAGCGTCTGAATTTGTCTGATTTTGTTACATATATGAACTGATTTTGAATATTATTTCAGTACCTATTGTGTATAAAAGCGCTTCATATCGCTCCTTAAACATTTCAATTAAATCGGCTGAAGCTTTTTTAAATGTGTGTTTCCATTTTTATTATGGTCGTAACTCGATATGAAACCTCTACAGTGAAAGGGCAGGTGTTCAATTTAAATATTTTTCCTCTATAGTTGGAATTCCGAAGGCCTCCCGCCAGACGAGCTGTCTGTCCAAAACGGCATTTTAACGACGCGTGCGTCTCGCTTCCCACTGTGCATCGACCCGCAGACGCAGGCGCTCACCTGGATCAAGAGGAAGGAGGCCAAGAATAACCTCAAGGTATACTAAGGAAATTATGGGTATACTAAGAAAATTATGTAAATGATTGCGTGTTTTAGAGCGGATCCTTCAGGATCTATTTTATTTTGTGGCAACAGAGTCTTTCAAACAATATAGTGTGACGTCATCAAACAGTCTTGCTATTGAAACCCGTAGTGACGTGATCCCCGCAGGTGCTGTCGTTCAACGACCCTCAATTCCTGCGTCAGCTCGAGATGGCCATCAAGTACGGTATCCCGGTGCTGTTCCAAGATGTCAACGAGTACATCGACCCTGTAGTCGATAATGTGCTCGAGAAGAACATTAAGGGTAATTTAAAACGTACTTTTTTAAAATTGTACGGATGGTTCTAATGATGGAAAGAAGAGAGGAATGAGTTGGGAGTGAAATCTATCTGTCTGCATCTATCTCGAGAACGGATTATTTCTTTTAAATCTTTTTTTTGCAGTAAGTATATGATAGTCCAAATATCTACCTCAACCTATCGATCCTAAAAGTTATTTACCTCCGTATATCGACGATATCTGATCTTCCAATTGTCACAGTGGAGAGCGGTCGCACGTTCGTAATCCTGGGCAGCTCTGAAGTGGACTACGACCCTAAGTTCCGCATGTACCTCACCACCAAGCTCGCCAACCCGCAGTTCAACCCTGCGGCTTACGCGAAGGCAGTTGTTATCAATTATACTGTCACGGTGCAGGTATGTAATAGTGTAGTCTTGTGAGTCTTTTAAATTGTCAATTTTGTTAGATTTTTTAAATTGTTTAAATTGAGAGAGTACTCAACTGACGAGGCACGGACCGTTATAATTACTAACCAAACTTGTTTGATTCATCATATGAGTAAATTCTTCCATCATTAGCATCCCAATAGCTTTCGCCCTCTGTACATAATTCTTCCACCATCCCCAATAGCTTTCGGTCCCTACACATGATAGTTCCACGATTCCGTGTGCTCATACTCCTCCCGGCGCAGGGCCTGGAGGACCAGCTGCTGTCGGTGGTGGTGCGCGCGGAGCGGTCGGACCTGGAGGAGCAGCGCGAGAGCCTCATCATCGAAACGAGCGCCAACAAGAGCTTGCTGTCGGGGCTCGAGGACTCGCTGCTGCGCGAGCTCGCCACCTCCACCGGCAACATGCTGGACAACGTCGAGCTCGTCGACACGCTCGAGAACACCAAGTCCAAGGCGGCCGAGGTGCGCCCACACCTTACACATTACACATTATACACTACATATTACACACTACATATTACACATTACACACTACACATTACACATTACACACTACACATTACACATTACACACTACACATTACACATTACACACTACACATTACACATTACACACTACACATTACACATTAAACATTACACATTACACATTACACATTACACATTACACATTACACATTACTCATTACTCAATACACATTACACATTACACATTACACATTACACATTACACCATTACACGTTACACCATTACACATTACACATTACACATTACACATTACACCATTACACATTACACCAAAAGCAAAAGAAGAAGTGTGACAGATCTGGGTTTGATTAGTTGTATTAGAAACTAGCGCCTGCATTGTGTCTATTCTCGTGGGAATTTCTTTATAAAACCTGCCTCTTAAATAAAGGTACCCCAATACAAAATCAAATATTTGAATTGGACTGGCATTTCACGAAATGAACCCGAACACATGAACAAAATATGAATGTATCCTCTTTTTGACACAAGTATAAAATTATAGATGTCATCCGTTTGTTCGGAACATTATTATTGTTGACCTCGGTTATTTAAATGGTTAGACGGTATTGGTGGTTCTTAAGCCGTCTAATAACTTCGGATTGACCATAATTACTCGAACTTATTTACTTCTTATTACTTACAAGTTCAATTTGTATAGGTGATGGAAAAACTGGCGTTGGCTGCTGCAACGACCGCTGACATAGAAATTCTCCGAGACGGGTACCGGCCCGTCGCCAAGCGAGGCTCCATATTGTTCTTCGTGCTCTCAGACATGGCTGGCGTTAACTCCATGTATCAGTACTCACTGTCTTCTTATTTGGAGGTTAGTACTAAGTTTCCTAAGGGTTTAGTTGAGTTGGCTACAAGTAAAATTTAAATAGCCCCTACGCAAAAAGGTTGGACCGATTTTTGCCAAACATAAATAAGAACCATCGCAAAGAACCTAGCTTTCGAATGAAAAAAAACAGCATCAAAATCGGTGTATCCGTTTGAGAGTTAAGATGCACACACATCGCATACAGTATAAGCACGAGTATAAGCACCTACGACTGAAAACACATCGACGTTCAATATTCTTTGCTTATAATGAGTTGTCATAATTTTCATGAGTCATAATCAATGTTTTTTATTTATATATTTCAGGTGTTTTCGTTTTCACTACGTAAAGCGATGCCCAACGTGATTCTGTTCAAACGTCTGAAGAACATCATAGATATGCTCACGAAGAACGTTTATGACTACGGATGTACCGGTAAGAATATGTCGCAAAGCTTATCACAAGTAGGAACAATACCTCCGACATGATCTATCGATAGAAGCAACCGGGACCGACAATTTGACGTGCCTTCTGAAGCATGGTATCGCTCAGGAATGCCACAATCGGCCACTCATCGTTTGCTTTACAATCCCAATGAGCAAACATCGCTTACTCCTACTACGCCACGAACGCAACTACTACGGCCAAGTAGGTTACTATGAATATTCTCTAAACCTTGTGTTTGATGGAGTGGTTTTTCCGATGTCAGATGTAATTGTTTTAACTATTTAACCTCCACAGGTATATTCGAGCGCCACAAGCTGTTATTCTCGTTCCAAATGGACATAAAGTTGGAACAAAGCGAAGGGAGGGTATCCCAAGCACAACTGGACTTCTTCATCAAAGGGAACGTCTCATTGGAGAAGGCGGCAAGAGCCTCCCCCGCGGCTTGGATACCGGCTCAAGTATGTATCATGCTCAAATATAGTAGTTTATGCAACGTCATATAAAGAAGGGTATTAAAACACGAGTGTGAGTTTATGAAACGAGCGCAGCGAGTTTCATAATAGTAACGAGTGTTTTAATACCCGTGTTATATGCAGTTGCATACACTACTTTATCTTCACTATTTAATGCAATTAATCAAACAAAATTTTAAAAACAAAACACATTGCGAAACATTAAATTCACGCGTAGGTACGTGTATTGTCACAGTGAACTTGCCGCCATTAAAATCTAACCAATGAGAGCGCAGCTGCGCGTAGGGCCAATCAGGAGCGAGCGAGATCTTACCAAAGAGTTTTGTGTATGTAGTTTCGACGAAGTTTTCACGTATAACCCAACTGTTTTCAAAAGCCAGCCTAATATCAAAATTTTATACAACTAGTATGAGGATTTTGACATAAGGCTCGCCAGGTTAATTGGTCGCGTTATAATGATGTTATAATGTTATATTATAATGATATTATAACATCATGTGCAATTGCTTAAATTGAGTGTTTTAGTTGTCTGTGCTATAACAGTAGTAATTATAAGTCAAGTATTGGAATCATAAGTAGAATGTTACAACATTAGTGTAGATAAAAGATCTTTAACCTACAGCATTGCCGTTCCCGTAGTAATTTCGGGATCAACAAAAATAATCGTCGCGAAACCACACTGTTCAATGCGAAATAGAAAATAAAATGCGAAATGCGAAATAGACCATTCAAATCGCTTAAATTTAAAAGAACCCTTAATTTGTAAGGTAGTGGTCTAGTGAGTGTACAAAACAGCTTTCTATGACTCTTGTTACTGAGCATTAAGAATGATATTAAATGAATGGTGAAATTGCAACAAACAAATCTGTGTCCAATCATACTACTATTACCTATATGCCAAACTGAAGCCATAGTTTTTGGGAGTTCCGCGCGTAGCTATGTAGTGTTGGGACACACCTTAAAGGATTTTTTTATTTTGTTTGTTAAAGGGCTGGCAAGACATAACGAAGCTAAGTGCAGATTTCCCGGAACCCTTCTTGGAGCTGCCGGACCAAATCTCTCGCGGTCTCGATATTTGGCAGGAGGTTAGTGTTTCATATTTCTTCTTATCGACGTCAAAATAAGTTTTCTTTTCATATATTTTCTTTTACATTGTAAAACAACATCTAAACGTATTTTATACTTTCAGATTTAGTATTGCCATTTTTACACATAATATTAGTAAGATTGTCCGCATGATATCCCATCACTAGAAAAATAACTGAGTATCTTTTGTCAGTGGTTCGACAGCGACACTCCTGAATCGATCGACATCCCAGACGGCTACACAGCCAAAATAGTGCCTTTCGAGATGTTGATGCTATTGCGATGCTTCCGCGTGGACCGCATCTACCGCGCAATCACAGACTTCATCACCGTCACCATGGGCGAGGAGTACATCACCCCGCCCGTAATCAGGTAAACAGCAGTGTCATTAGGTGAACAGTAGCCGTGATTAGGTGAACTGTAGCTTAATTAGGTGAATAGTAGTGTCATAGGATGAACAGTAGCTAACATTAGGTGATCAGTAGCCGTCATCGAGTGATCAGTAGTTGTCTTCAAGTGAATCGTGTTTGTCATCAGATGAACAGTAGCCGACACTAAGTGAACAGTAATGTCAATAGGTTAACAGTAAACGTCAAGAGATGAACTGAAGCGCCAACTAAAAAGAATCAATCATGTTCAAACGATTGGAAAAAACAGAGACCGACAATTAAACGTATTTTCAAAGCTGTCATACCATGAATGCTTGTATCAAACTTCAATTAAAAAGTAGATTTGTTTGCGAAAGGCTCTTGTTAAGATTTCTGTTCAATAAATCCTAAAATCCTAAAAAAACATCTATACAATCCGATCTTTTTGTATAATTTTTGCACACTTTCTAACAACTATTTTCTTCATTAGTTCTCTTTAACATTATAATCAATTTTGACCCATTGCCCCGTATGTTCGATCTCGTAACCCGTTTCCCCATACGATCCCGTTTTAACCTCACCTCGCCTGTCAATGCAACCGGTGTGCCCGCAGCCTGGACATGATCCTGGAGCAGACGTCCCCGTTCACGCCGGTGGTGTTCATCCTGAGCCCCGGCTCCGACCCCACGGCCGACCTCATGAAGCTGGCAGACCGCTGCGGCTTCGGGGGCGGCAAGTTCAAGTACCTGTCGCTCGGACAGGGGCAAGAGGGGGTACGCGACACGCACCATCACACTATCACAAGTTAAAGTACCTTTTGCTCGGCCTGGGGTAAAAAAGGGGGTACGCGATACACACCACCACACCATCACAAGTTCAAGTACATGTCGCTCGGACAGGGGCAAGAGTGGGTACGCGATACAAACCACCTCACTATCACAAGTTCAAGTACTTGTCGCTCGGACAGGGGCAAGAGGGGGTACGCGATACAAACCACCTCACTATTACAAGTTCAGGTACCTGTCACTCGGACATGGGCAAGAGGGGGTACGCGATACATGTAGGTGACCTCCACTTAAACATACATTATAATTATATTTTATTTACACACAATAATATATTAAAAACCACTTACATACATCACACATTCATATCCCAGTAACATAACATTCATAACACAAATAAATAATTTCTAACCAAATGTAAACAAACAATAATTCGGCAAGCAAACCCGCGCGATATGCGTTGTTCCGAATTTGTGCAAATCTTGCATTTAAGTTAATTGTGGAATGTGAAGCCACGCGGAGGCGCATCGCGCGCGCGCAGTCGATCACAGCGTATGCTACGAGAGACACATACAACTCGTTCTCACGCGCACTCGCGTTTTGCCCACGCGTGAACTGTTCACTTACTACTTTGATTAATTACATGATATGTATTATGTGCTACATTGATCCTGTCTTGCTATCCTTCTAAAAACTAAAATAGTGTGTGTTGTGTGTGGCTAATAAACTTTGGCAATTCATCTTTGTGGTTTAATTCAACCAATATTACCACGCACACCCCCTAAAACTGGTGACCCCGGAACAAACTGAGGAACACGGAAGACAAGGAGCAATTCGCAACCTGGATGTCGGCGTCGAGTGGTTCAGATACCACCGGTAACGTGGACACGCGTCCACGACGCCACTCCAAAATCAAGATGGCGTCTCCCGTCGTGCCCGCTTTAACAGTTGCAAGTAATCCAGTGAGCATAAGAATACCACCTTTTTGGCCTGAAAAACCAGCAATTTGGTTCGCACAAGTAGAAGGACAGTTTGCAATCATGCGCGTGACAGACGAAGCAGCCAAATTCTACCACATTTTGGTTTCGCTCGACCGTCAGTATGCTGCTGAAATAGAGGACATCCTCACTGGTCCTCCCAATTACCAACGCCTCAAAGAGGAGTTAATCAAAAGGTTGTCTGCGTCGAGAGAAAATAAAGTCAAACAACTTTTGACCTACGAGCAGCTAGGTGATCGCAAGCCGTCACAATTCCTTCGGCATCTTCAACATCTCGCCGGTCCAGATATCCCTCAAGAATTTCTCCAAACAATCTGGACGAGCCGACTACCCGTTTCACTTCAGCCTATCGTTGCGTCACAGCCTACCCTGGGTCTTGACGCACTCGCTGAACTCGCTGACCGCGTCCATGACATCGCAGTGCCATCTCATCAAGTTGCTGCAACCTCAACGGTACCGTCATCATCAATAGCTGTTGAGGAGCTCACACGCCAGGTAGCTCAGCTGACGCGCCAGGTGAGCGCTTTAACTATCCAATCGCGACATCGACCTCGACCCACCGAGCGCCGCAGAGATGCGCAACGCAGCCGATCGACGTCACGACGTTCAGCGTCGAACTACCGCAAGTACCCAGTTTGTTGGTACCACTCACGGCATGGTTCCAAAGCTCGTCGGTGTATCCAGCCGTGCGACTACAACCAGGGAAACGAGAGAGGCAGTCAGTGATGGCGACTGATGATTGCCACAACCCCAGCTCAGGTCGCCTCTTCATCACGGATCGTGGTTCACAGATACAGTTTCTAATAGACACTGGAAGTGACATTTGTGTGTACCCGGTTTCAGCCCTTAAAAGGCAACTTTGTAAATCAACATATCAGCTCAGTGCTGCCAATGGTTCGACTATCGACACTTACGGCTACATGCAATTAAATTTGAATTTGGGTCTGCGGCGTGATTTTCCGTGGCGTTTTGTTGTTGCTGACGTCACAAAAGCAATCATAGGCGTAGATTTCCTTTCTCACTATCGTTTGGTTGTTGATGTTGGCCAACAGAAGCTTATCGATAGTCTAACCAATGTTAGCACTGTAGCTTGTTTAGATTTAAGCGACAATGCTGTTTTAAGTGTTAAGGTAGCTAGTTTTAATGGTGATACTGTGTATCATAAAATTTTGTCTAATTTCCCGGAAATTACACGTCCTTTTGGAACTCCTCAAATCGCAAAACACAATACACAACACCACATTCGCACCACACCAGGTCCACCTGTATCATGTTCTCCTCGCCGTCTCGCGCCTGATAAATTGAAGGTAGCTCGTCAAGAATTTGACGCTATGATTGCTAGCGGTATCGCACGTCCTTCTGACAGCCCTTGGGCATCACCTCTTCATCTCGTGACTAAAAAAGATAATGGGTGGCGTCCATGCGGCGATTACCGCCAATTGAACGCTCGTACTATACCAGATCAGTATCCGATTCGTCATATACAGGATTTTTCGCAAAACCTGTCGGGTTGTACTGTATACTCGAGTATCGATTTAGTGAAAGCATATAATCAGATTAGTGTTAATAGGGCAGATATTCCGAAAACTGCAATAACAACACCCTTCGGATTGTTTGAATTTTTAGTCATGACATTTGGACTTCGTAACGCAAGTAAAACCTTTCAGAGATTTGTTGATGAGCTTACTCGTGGCTTAGACTTTTGCTGGCCTTACCAGGACGATTTTCTTGTGTTCAGCCGCACGCCACGTGAGCACGAAGAACACTTGCGTCAACTTTTTACGCGAATGAGAGAATTCGGTATATTAATCAATCCGGCCAAGTGTGTCTTCGGTGTGTCTAATATTCAATTTCTCGGCTACGAAATCTCTGAAAGCGGCACCAAACCTCTGGACAGCAAGGTAAAGGCAATGTCTGATTTCCCTCTACCAAAAACCGTCCGAGAACTCAGACGATTTTTGGGCATGGTAAATTTTTACAGGCGATTTTTACCCAACGCCGCTCAGATTCAAGCACCCCTGAATGCCTTACTGTCCGGATCGGTTAAGGCATCCGATCCGATTGTTATGACTAAAGAATCATCGCAAGCGTTCGAAAACTGCAAGAAGAGTCTGTGCAATGCAGCACTTTTAGCTCATCCTGATTCGCAAGCTAAATTAGGATTGGCCACTGACGCCTCAGACACGGCGATAGGTGGTGTCCTGCAACAGCTCAAGGATGGAGACTGGCAGCCATTAGCATTTTTCTCTCGCAAGTTAAGCCCGTCACAAACGAAATACTCTCCGTATGACCGTGAGCTCCTTGCCATTTACGAGAGTATAAAATACTTCCGCCATATGCTGGAAGCTACTCACTTCACTATCTATACTGACCACAAACCTCTTTGTTACGCATTCAGTGAACGTAAAAGTAACTGCTCACCACGTCAGTATAGACACCTTAATTTCATCTCGCAGTTCACCACCGATATCGTTTTTATTGCTGGTAAGGACAACGTGGTTGCCGACACACTATCACGCGTCGATGAACTGCAGGTACCAGTTGACCTTGAAGTGATGGCTGAGCTCCAAGGTTCAGATCCAGACCTTGCGGAACACCTCAAAGGTGACACTTCACTTCGCCTTACACAGACGAATATACCTGGGAGTCGTACCGTTCTGTACTGCGACGTCAGTACACCGACACCCAGACCTTTCGTCCCTAAACAACTTCGAATGCAAGTTTACAACAGTCTCCACTCCCTCAGCCACCCCGGTGCAAATGCTACCGCCAAACTCGTTGCACAACGTTTTGTTTGGCCACTGATGCGAAGGGACTGCCGAGAATGGGCTAAGTCATGTTTGGCATGCCAGCGCTCGAAGGTAACGAGACACGTTGCCTCACCTTTAGGTACGCACGATTTACCTTCAGCACGGTTCAAACATGTACATCTAGACCTAATCGGCCCACTACCATCATCCAATAATTATCGGTACTGCCTCACAGCCGTCGATCGCTTTACGCGATGGCCGGAAGCTGTGCCTATTACCGATATTTCCGCGGAAACAGTGGCCAAAACGTTTATTTCCTGTTGGGTGGCACGATATGGTTGTCCTACCGAGATCGTAACCGATCGAGGCGGACAATTCCAATCGGCACTGTTTCAACAGCTTTCTCAGTCCATCGGTTACGATCACCGTAGGACAACGAGTTATCATCCGCAATGCAACGGATTGGTGGAGCGTTTTCACAGGCAACTAAAAGCTGCAATTACCTGTCATGCAGACACCAAGTGGACCGAATCACTTCCACTTGTGTTGCTAGGCATTAGGAGTGCCTTTAAGGAAGACCTCCAGACTTCATCAGCTGAGTTGGTGTACGGTGAACCACTTCGTCTCCCTGGCGAATTCTTCGGTCACGATATTGCGTACTACACCACCGACATCACCGATTTCGCGGCTCGGTTGAAGTCCTTTGCGGAAAATATTCGTCCGGTTCCCTCCCAACACCACTCAAATCGCAGAGCTTTCGTATTCCAAGATCTAGCTACATGCAGTCACGTATTCCTTAGGGAAGAAGTGATGCGTGGCTCATTCCAGCCTGCTTACACTGGTCCATACGAAGTGCTCAAAAGAAGGAGTAAAACATTTATTATTCGCGTTAGGAACAAAGATCTCACAGTAACTATAGACCGCCTTAAGCCAGCCTATATACTAGACGTTCGTGTACCCGTTCCTCGATCCTACACTGCAACTCCAGAACGTGTCCCTGTTCATCCACCGCAGGAAAAGACCGCGCTAACAACTACGCGTTCAGGTCGTACAGTACGGTTCCCTGACTTTTATCGCCCTTAGTCGGTCTCTGGAGGGGGATGATGTAGGTGACCTCCACTTAAACATACATTATAATTATATTTTATTTACACACAATAATATATTAAAAACCACTTACATACATCACACATTCATATCCCAGTAACATAACATTCATAACACAAATAAATAATTTCTAACCAAATGTAAACAAACAATAATTCGGCAAGCAAACCCGCGCGATATGCGTTGTTCCGAATTTGTGCAAATCTTGCATTTAAGTTAATTGTGGAATGTGAAGCCACGCGGAGGCGCATCGCGCGCGCGCAGTCGATCACAGCGTATGCTACGAGAGACACATACAACTCGTTCTCACGCGCACTCGCGTTTTGCCCACGCGTGAACTGTTCACTTACTACTTTGATTAATTACATGATATGTATTATGTGCTACATTGATCCTGTCTTGCTATCCTTCTAAAAACTAAAATAGTGTGTGTTGTGTGTGGCTAATAAACTTTGGCAATTCATCTTTGTGGTTTAATTCAACCAATATTACCACGCACACCCCCTAAAATACACACCACCTCACTATCCTCTCACTATCCTCGACCTTACTATATCACTAGGATTTGGCCACTAACCTACTCGAAATGAAATGAATGAGTGAACTCTAAAACACATGCACGTCAGCACATTACATCCATCGTTTTGCCCCCAAACCGCATCTCCAGCCTATCTAACCCCCAGGCGGCGCTGGCGCTGCTGGAAGGCGCCATCTCGCACGGTCAGTGGCTGATCCTGCAGAACTGCCACCTGCTGGTGTCGTTCCTGCGGGAGCTGGAGAAGCAGCTCGAGATCATGACCAAGCCGCACCCCGAGTACCGGCTCTGGCTCACCACTGACCCCACGCCGACATTCCCTATTGGAATACTGCAGAGGTCTTTGAAAGGTAAGCGAATGTCTCCAAGAAATAACACTACAGAGTACGTGTCACTTTACTGTTCCAAAAACCTGAGTTCTGGATTAAATCCCCTCCCACACCGTAGACACAACCTTAGAGCTACATTGATAGGAATGGTTTATTTTTAACCGACTTCAAAAAAAGGAGGAGGTTCTCAATTCGGATGTTTGTATTTTTTATTTATTTATTTATCTAATAAGGGTTGCCGGCGCCTACAACATATTAAATTATGACTATAGCATTATAAAAGCTCACATAGAAATATGTGTGCCACTTACAGGTATCCACACTTTAAAAATTGCTGGTTATATGTTACTTCTTATTTTGATCTTACCTCGGCGTTTTCCTCTCGCGATTAAAACGGCGGAGAATTGCTAATACGTATGTAACAAAGCTGAACAGTTTATTGGTTTAATCACGTTAACCAATGGAAATTGCTTGCGCTGCTGAAAAATTAGAACAGGAATCCGATTGCAGACGCCCCATGAACAATATCTATGACTCGTCATCACCTACCTATAGATTAAACAGCTGATATAGTTTCATGAAGTCCACTCTACCTCACACATTCACCAAGAAGAAAAAGAAGAAGACTGGAAATACTTGTAGAATTTAAAATCATAATTCTGTACATATTATATCTAACCTAATTCAAGACAAAAGTTAAAAATAAGGAGTTAGGAAAGTTAAAATGTTCATCCCCAAGTACCCCAATGAGGGTATAAAAAGTTTTCAAAATTTGTACTGTTCAGTGGTGACGGAGCCCCCGAACGGGCTGAAGCTGAACCTGCGCAACACGTACTTCAAGATGCGGCCGCACGCGCTCGAGGAGTGCCCGCACCCGATGTTCAGGAAACTCGTCTATGTGCTGGCATTCTTCCACGCAGTAGTGCAGGTAACACTAATCAATGTTTTATAGCATCCGACATTAATTTATGGTTACTCTGAACAAAAAAGACTTGACAAGAGACTATCGTACCATACGTTACGCTATCGTATCAAACATAACCTTATAATGTTACCGTAATATAGTTAAAGCAATTATTTCGTAAGTTCACAAACTGTCCATAGCAAACCGTTAAAATATAATCTTATATATAAAATTCTCGTGTCACAGTGTTCGTTCGCGTACTCCTCCGAAACGGCTCGACCGATTCTCATGAAATTTTGTGAGCATATTGAGTAGGTCTGAGAATCGGCCAACGTCTATTTTTCATCCCGAAATTCCCGCGGGAACGGGTACAACGCGGGTGAAACCGCGGGGCGCAGCTAGTAATTTATAATATTTGTTTACACAGGAGCGTCGCAAATACGACAAGATTGGTTGGAACATCGCGTACGATTTCAGCGAGAGCGACTTCCTGGTGTGCATGCAGATCCTGCACTGCTACCTCGACCGCTGCTATGACGCCAAGGGACCCATTCCCTGGGCCACGCTCAAGTACTTGTTCGGAGAGGTGAAATATGACACATTGTTGACATTACTGTTACTGTTACCCCATATCGTCCAACTGTAAAAATATGACGCGTTAGGGAACGAAAAAACGTTGATATTTATTCATTTAAAAGAATATATTTTGAGACCAGTGATATGATAAAAGAAGCTGTATTTTTCACTGAAGCAGGCTTGAGCGATGCAAAGTTCAATTGCAGCTTCTCGTCTCAGCTCAGTGGAAACGCACTATTGGTGCTATGTCAACAACCCTACCTGTGCTCCATAATATGATTGTATGATACAATTCGTTGATTGGTTGTAAACACCCTATCTAATTATGTTATTCAAATGCATATAAATTTGGTGCATTTAAAAAAAATATTCTGTCTCAGTGTAATCAAACCTAGTCCTATTATCAGGTGATGTACGGCGGTCGCGTGATTGACGATTTCGACCGGCGCGTGGTGAAGACGTACATGGAGGAGTACCTCGGGGACTTCCTCTTCGACAAGTTCCAGCCCTTCCACTTCTATAAGGACCCGATCTTCGACTACGTCATCCCGCCCGATTCAGAGCGGGAATTCTATATTGGTAACTTCATTTTTGTAAACTTCTTATTCTCGGTGTCTAGTGAAATACAAGTATGCAGTCTGCAGCTTGCTAAGACCGACAGACAGGAATGGGTGGTCAGTATGGCCGATAGTGGCATTTCTATCTGAATGCTACCGTTTTTAGGAGGGTGCTTTCAATTGTCGGTCCCGGTTTTTTCAATCGATACTGTCGAAGGCCCTTTATGCGGTCTAAAATCTCCGACACCAGGGTTGGCCACTAAGCTATACGAAGTTACTTTTATGATATTCGTTTGTGTGGCAGAGTTCATCGACCTGCTGCCGCTGTCGAACTCGCCGGAGGTGTTCGGGCTGCACCCCAACGCGGAGATCGGGTACTTCAGCCAGGCCGTGCGCGAGATGTGGGGCCACCTCATCGAGCTGCAGCCGCAGACCAGTACGTCGCTACATCGGTCCACTCTACCATCATTTAGAGTAGATCCTTAGTCCCAAGACAAACCGGCGGCTTGCCGCAACCCCGTCAATAAAGTTTGCTGTGAATCGTTATTATCACTCATTATGTGACAGCGGTTTTGTTGCGATTGACGCTTGCAACTGTATGGGTTCACCACTACAGTAGTTGTCTTGTATAAGTTTTTTGGAAGACATTTTAACGAGCCTCTAAAGTTCTCGCGTGGGTAAGGTAAGGCTAATTCGAATCAAAATTCTAAATTGTTCAATCGTTTTTTTCATGCTACCTTTAGTTGGTGTATTGAAACCACCGAGTAAGTATATCAATAGACTTCAATTTTCTGCTACCATATCTATACCAAATTTACTTGTTTTCACGCATACACGCTAAATTTACTTGTTTTCACGCGTCCACGCATCATCCATTAACGCATTAGTCATTATAGTACGATTAATATGCATTGTGTAATCCAGGCGAGGGCGGCGGCGCGATGAGTCGCGAGGAGTTCATTGACGTGATCGCCATCGACATCATCAACAAGCTGCCCACGCTGTACGAGATCTGGCGCGTGCGCAAGCAGTTCGAGATGAATATGACGCCCACTGCCGTCGTGCTGTTACAGGAACTCGAGAGGCTAGTGCAACTATGTGATCTTAATTTAGTATTTTTTAGCATCATTTGCTTAAACTACATATATTGTCAGATTTTTTTAAAGGTATTAAACATAGAGGTATCGTTAACGCTTAACGCGTTAACATTTTAACGGCCAAAAAATCTAAAGAGAATTTCTTGTTCCGTCGTACGTAAGTTCCCGTTTAAAAGAAATAATAATGACATTAACGTACGTTTCAATTAATAGCAAAATAAAGATAATTCGTTACCTTTTTTTCCGTCTAGCCCCCTTTCATAACGCGCCATAAGGAACTTCGTTCCAAAAATCTCTAACATTCTATGATCATGTTTTGGTTTCTTAGGTTTAATCAAAGACTATACTTACATAATTTGAATTGCAACTACGTTGACGGATACACTAAGCTTTTATTTCACATCTGACGTTTCGGGTCCTTTAAAGAAACCGTAATCACAGAAGACGTGTTCGCTGTTTTTTTAGTATCCGTAAACATTGTTTCAATTCAGAATCACATGATGATACTTCTTATCTAATCATATTCTACACGCACACGCATAGATTCCATGAATTTGTCAGGGTGTATTATTATATTATATTTATTAGTTCCAAATCCAAATCCATACACCAGGTTCAACCGTCTAATCAGTCGCATGCGAAGCACGTTGTCGATGCTGCGCAAGGCGCTGGCTGGTGAGATCGGTATGGACGCGGTGCTGGACAACGTGGCGTACAGCCTGTTCAACGGGCAGCTGCCCACCGTGTGGCGCGCGCTGGCGCCCGCCACCTGCAAGGGGCTCGGCGGCTGGATGGACCACTTCATGGGCCGCACCAAGCAGTACTCCGACTGGGTATACTGCTCTTGTTCTTAACCCCCGACGCAAAAAGAGGGGGGCTATAGAGTTTGACGTGTCTGTGTGTGTGTGTGTGTGTGTGTCTGTGGCAACATAGCTCCCGGATGAAGCGATTTCAATTTAGTTTTGCAACGTATAACCCCGAATAGTCAAGTTAAGTGGCACTTGTTGATATATAATTTGACAAAGTAAAAGCCTGCAATGTCATATTGCTGGGTAAAGGCTTGAATTTAAGATATCAGTACAGCGAGGAGGGAAGATTTCAAAAATGTGTAGAATAAAGAACTGTCTAATTTAGTTGCGTTTGAGTATTTGGGAGCGAGTCTGTCTTTAGAATTAACTTGTACTTAGATTTTGAATGCATGATTCCTATTGTGCTGTACGTTGCTTTATCATTTGTACAAGCTGGTGAGCTAGGTCAAAAACTAAACTACGAATTGTTTTCACCAATATAATGAATAATATGTGATTGAAATATTCACAATGAACATCGTTCCTATGCTTCCCTCTTACTCTGTGTATGTATATACAGGCCACAATCGAAGAGCCGATAGTGATCTGGCTGTCGGGGCTGCACATCCCCGAGTCGTACCTGATCGCGCACGTGCAGATGGCGTGCCGCCTGTACACGTGGCCGCTCGACCGCTCCACGCAGTTCACGCGCGTCACCGACTGGATCGACGCCGACGATATTGAAGAGCGACCCGTCACAGTTAGTACTAAGCTTATTTACATGAGACTACGCTACGATCCCCTTTGACATGCTACGTCACACTACACTGAGACTACGCCTTAATACGTCACTATGCCATGCTAAGCCCCCCTGCGCCCTGCTACGCCACACTGCTCTGCACTGTATTACACGACACTACGCCACGCTACGACCCGCCAAGCTACACGTCGACACCATATGCCATGCTACGATCCCCATCGCCGCCAGCACTTTTAAAATTTACATATAAACTTCCCAGGGGTGCTACGTACGGGGATTCTATTTGGAAGGCGCCCGCTGGTGCCGCGACGACAAGTGTCTCCGGAGATCACATCCCAAAGTGTTGGTCACGGAACTACCCATCATGTACATTATACCTGTCGAGTTCCATAAACTCAAGTTACAAGTGAGTCAAATATCTATAACTATAAGTTATTAAAAATGTATACTATACTAGCTGTCACGCGCGGTGGTTCCACCTGGGACCCAATAGATGTCGCTAGTGTGAATCTAAACCATCCAGGGCGCCTAAACGCATAAAAAAAACCATCCACATCGGTCCACCCGTTCCGAGCATCATCGCCGTGTTTGGTCATTGACTTTTAATTGTGTCATTTTTGTGTCACTTTATGGTTACTCTTTAGGTTGCAGTTTGAGAAAATTTGCTCTGAAATTCGTTCTCATTTCTAGAATACACTAATAACGCCCGTGTACACGACGTCCACGCGTCGCAACGCCATGGGCGTGGGCCTGGTGTTCGAGGCCAATCTGTTCACGGCCGAGCATTACAGCCACTGGGTGCTGCAAGGAGTCTGCCTCACCATGAACACGGACTAATTTACTCATGTATGACAACTGACATGTTTAACTGCGTTTTCACGAAGGGCTATATTAATTAAACGCTGTGTCACTAAAAAAATCTCTGTTATAAAGTGTTTTCTCTCTTTTGCTCTTCGGAAAATTGCGTATGTCTAAAAGTGACATACCATTTGATAGCTTAAATGCATTTATTAATATGGCTCTTAGTGTTTAGGTCCGTATGTATGACTGACATGTGAAACCGTGTTTTCAGCTCCGAGAGAATTGCTTGTTTGTTCTTTCATTCAGTTAAATAAGCAAGTAAATAATCGGAAATGTTCCGAGCACTTTGTAAAAACACGGTTTTGCTGTTAATTTCTTGCTGTTAGTCCTGACAACTTTCGTTATGATGTGGCGCTGGGATGCATGGTTACATTACTTTTAACAAACTACTCGTATCAAAGAAACTTGAGTAAAATTGAGTAATTTTGTCATAATATTGATGGTGTGATTTGTGTGTCAGAGACTTGACACTGACGTTCATCGGTTGTGAATGACAGTACTGAGGTCCGCAGCAGATTCATTGCAGATTAATTAAATAGCTACCGACGCGTAGAATGCGTAGAATGTTATTCGGGCTATAGTCGCTCTTGTTATTAACGACATATCCAATATATTCTTTGTATTAACTTACGAATTTATACAAAGTTTATTGCCAGCGCCTCGCTTGACAGAAATCATGTTGACTTATTGAATTAATTCATAGAGGATATTTTTTAAGTAATTATTGACAAGAGAAATGCTTATCATGTTAAAGACTTTCGGGTTTATTCGAGACTTAGGTTACAATGACTTGTCCAACCTAAACTAAACTTTGAGATTTGTTATTTCTTTCCTTTTATCTCGAAACGAGAGAAACAGCGCCTCTTTTAATTTATTTTTGGATGGTTTGTCAATTGACTGATTAATTTGTAATTTGAAGACTGATTTTCATTTAGTTCTTTATTTGGTGTTTTAAGTATTATTATAATTTTTAAATAAAATATTTAAAATAAACGTAAAAAGGGTTTTATTAAATTGAACCTAATTTAACACACATGTTATTGAATGATTTATAAAAATAATAATTGAAGAAAGGAACAGGTGAAAGAACAAATGTCGTGTTGTTAGGACACAAAATAAAAACACAGAAGTCCGGGAACCTTCTACAATAAGGGTACGCACACACACGCAGGCGGCTTGCTCGGCGCCTAGAGTCTTGCATACTAGGTAAGTCGAGAGTGTTCGCGATCAGTCGCACTACGCGCTTGGTGACTACATGCTTATGCTACATGCCTTACTACATGCTTACCTAGAACGCTATCCACGAGGCTCTAGGCGCCTAGCAAGCCGCCTGCCTGTGCGTTCATAGTCTAACGGACGCACACATACATGAGCACGGGTTAAGTCTATGGTAGCTCCTGGCATTAGTACTCCTTGATTTGTTCTCGTTGTCCCCGTGCGCCGAGTTCTCGTCCACAGGCACTTAATTTAATATTTGAAATGACTTCCCGTTGCCCCCATAGGTAGAATTCGGTTCTGGCACTCGCCGGCCACCGCCGCTGCACGCTCGCTTCGATGGCTCATCGTGTTGTGGTCACAGTTATTGTATCCTAACCCTCAATTACTAGGCAGTTGGTCACCTACAGGGTAAAGGGACAACGGGAAGTCATTTTAAATATTTAATTAAAGTACCGCTGTCTCCGTGTTAAAACTATTGGTAAAATGAGCAACGATTATGTTTACTTAGATTTATTTGTAATAAAAAAGTACAATGTAGGTAGTTCGTTCAATAATAGGATCCTAATATTGCACTTTAACTTAATAATTAAGTAATTGAAATAGGAGTGAATTATTTACAAAATAGTTATAAAGCTTACATCATAATATCGTTATTATACCTTGATAACAAATTCAGTTTTAAAGATATAAATTAAGTGCTACTTACAAAATATTGAAGTTTAATAATTATTACTCATTAGAAACTAAAATAAACTTAAAATACAAATCTACGAGTGGGGGCAGACTTTGGGTACCCTTCGCTATTCGAGCTGTCGTTGAGTTCTTCTATTCTCTCGCTGTAGACTCTAGGCTGAGCCGACGGCCTGACCAAGTTGCCGACCGACCCTTGCGGGGCGGAGTATGATGATGGTCCTTTGTAAATCGTATTAACATGACTCAACTCACTTATCTGTTTCGACGAAGGATGTTGAACAGTATAATCGATATTGGAAACTATAGTTCCTCTCTGGTTGGAGCCTTGAACTAAGTTAGCCTTCATTATTTCTCTTGGAGCACCAAATTCGTCAATTTGAAAAGTGTTCAACAATTTTTGTTGATCTTTCTCGTCCTCCAATTGATAGCTAACAGAGGGCACAAATTGGAAAGTTATTACGTTAGGCGGTTTATTTTCAGGAACAAATCGATAATTACTTTTTGTTTGAACGGGTTCGGCGGATATGATCTGGCCGTTATTATTGAGTTTTGTGTACAGGTAATAAGACTGATCTTTTTCATAAGTCAGAACCTTGTTATCCTCCAGTGGGTACGGTATGACGCCAGCAATTTTATCTTGTAATTGCGCCGATATTCCGTTATCGCTATTTAGCAAGTTGTTCAAACTTTCTGGAGTATAAAACGATTCGGGCTCATTAGTCGATGCCAATTGTAGCTTAGCTGGATTAAGCGGTAAAGTTTCCGAATTGACTATTTCAACTTCGGCGTTCGATTGTTTTCCTAAATTATTGTTATGTGCCGTGTTTGGGCGTGAGACGTGCGGTGTATCCTTGATTTTCTGTTGAATAAAGTCTGCTGATTGTGGTCTGTTGTAAATCTGTCTGGTCACCTCAGGGACTGGCAATTGATATAACTGGCCGCTGTATATTTGGTTTTGCTTAGAGAAATCGTCAATGTCATTTGTGTCTTGGTATTGCGATATTAATTGCTTTTGTATTCTATTGTATTGAGCAGATTGTGCTTGTTGGTTGGTGTTGGTCGGTTCTGTGTGTGCGTTACTTTTCTCTTGTTCTATGCTACTTTTTCTGGGAGATTGAGATCCCTGAACTTGGTTATTATTATTGCCATTGAAAGTGTTTTGTGAAGAGTACTGTGACGAAGTCAGTTGAGATACTTTGTTTGTAATTTGAGAAAGATCTTCATCATTGTTGTTGTAGAGTTGTGGTGTCTGAGTTGTAGATGTGATGTCTTGTTTTACCAAATTATTATACTGTTTGGCTGCATTCAGAGAATCAGCCAGAATGGAAAACACCAAAGCCTGTGAAACATTAGATGTTTTAGTATTAGCTAGACTGCCCAATGGTATTATATTGTCACCAGCGTCCCTATAGTTGTTGCTAAGGACTAAATAGTTGCTGCTTCCTGTATTGAGAATTTCAAGTCTATCAAAATCAGTATCGTTACCCCCCTTAAACAAATAGGAAGCTACCTTTTCAGGAATTGTTATTTTTAATGATACAGTTCTCTCTATTGTGTTGGGTACCGCTGGCTCCTTATAAAATGGTAAACTGGATAATGGATTAACGTTTTGGTTAGTATCAAAAGTTTCAAATGGAGGTTCGAGATTTTGAGAAGGTGCTGTAAGACGAGCGCTTTTCGAAGCAGATGTGGTCGAAGGAGATTGTGATGTTAATGATTCCCCACTGTCACTAGTCTCAGTAGGTAAGTACTTTTCGTCAGGATAATCTAAGTTTTGATTGAAAGTTTCATATTCGGGAGGAGACGCTGTTTGCAATATTTTACCAGTATCCTTGACAATATCGTTTACTGTTAAATCTAGTTTTTCCTTAGTCAGTATGTCAGTGAACGTTAAATTCTTAGGATTATTGTATAACACTGAAGGAATCGGAGACTCGGGAAGTGCATATGTAGGCGTTGGAGTGGTCGGGGCTGCTTGTATTTGAGAATTTTGATAGTAAGGCGTTTGCCTTATTGGCGATAGGTTTTGACGTAAGAGTACTGGTGGACTTGATGGTGGTAAGTACAGTCTTGCTAACGGTTTGAACGTAGTAGGTAAGATAACCCTGGATGATTTCGTCGGTTGAGTAGCTGGCGAAGTTTGGATCAAAAGTGCTGATTGACTAGGCCTAGAAGGTGGTAAGTAACCTCGGTCGGGAGAATTTTGTGTGCTAAGTATCTGTTTTGGGGCAAATGTTGGTTTATCATATATGTACGGTTCTACGTCTTCACTAACAAATCTAGCAGTTTCCGGAGTAGTGGTAGTAGTAGTAGAAGGTGGGTTATAAACGTAAGGTGTAGGACTTTGTTGCGTCACCAGTCTCTGAGGGGGAGGTGAAGTGGGTTTGTTGTATACATAAGGAGTTTCATCAGTCACTAATCTTTGAGGTGCAGGTGGCTGTGTAGGCCGATTATAAACATAAGCAGTCGTATCATCCACAAGCCTCTCAGTTGCAGGTGGAGTTGGTTTGTTGTAGTTATACGGAGTTTCGGGTTCAGCTACTAGTCTACCTGATTTTGAAGGTTTCACTATCCAAGTTTTGATTGTTATTCGAGAATTTGGCTTGTTGGGTGAAGGGTTCTGAATAGTATTACTGTTGACCGATGTTTTAGTAACTATAGTGGAAGGCGTACTTACCAGGTTTTCTTTAAATTTTCTTACGTTACCGTCTTGAGGAAGTTGTTGTATCGGTGCTTTAAATGTGTATGTTTGTTTGTCTTGATGGTATGGTTGTTTTGTGTAAGCGCCTAGTAAATTCTGATTTACAATGCTAACTTGCTGTTTTTTTACTTCAATATTTTGTGACCTTTGACGGTTAAGTTGCGCTCTCTGCAGATTTTGAGCTGCATTGAGTTTTTGGCCATATCTGATCTGATTATTATAGTTAGGATTCATACGAGGTTCTGTATTTATTTTATTAGGTTCAGACTGACCGTTTTGTACAAATTTAGCTATTCGTGCTTGCTGTGTGGCTTGTATGTTGTTTGGTTGTAAATATTGAGAACTTTGTCTTTGAAGTATTTCACTATCTGCATTAAATGGTCTACTTGTAAAGCCTGCTGGTATGTATCTCGTATCAGGCGTTGATGCAGCAAACGTTATATCATTCGATCCAAAATTTTGAATGAAAGGTTGTATTTGCTTGGCAGGAACGTAGACATTACTTGGATTCCTCTCGGGTCCTGCGAGCAAAGCTCCGTTGGGGAAAAGTTGTCCAGGAGGAGGCCTGTAATCTTGCATGACTACAAGATTGCTCTTCATAGCTGTTTTATCGTAAGGGTTTCTCATAGTGTGAGTCAACATTTTCTTGATATCTTTCATAAGTTCAGGTCCTAATCTGAGGTTTCCGAATTTTCCTGTGTTAGGCGGCTCGTAGTCTCGGCATTTGACGTTCATCCACCAGTCACAGACGAAGACATCTTGGTTGAATAGAGTTCCGTTGGGGCAGACGAAGGATTGGAAGCCGTACGTGGACCCGGTGGTGCAAACTCGAAACACTTGGCATCTAGCTTCAACGTCGGCGTAGTATCCTGAAAATATAAAAATAATAATCTTGAAAATATATGAAGTTCGAGATCACTAAAAAAATATTTATTTAAGAAAACGTAAAATATAAAACTGATCTTGTCACTCTAAAATTCTAACGGTTTAAAAAACGCGGGCAATATCTCAAGCTACTTGAAAATAATCATAATATAACGATATGGCGTACCTGGTTCTTTGCCAGCACACGAAAACCGTGTCCTAGGTATATTGGAAAGTGTTGGGTAGTCATTTCCGGGCTCTCCCGGTACGGCCAGGCGGATGTCCCAGCCATTCCTGCGGTCGGGAGCCGGTGGGCCGCGGCCGTTCTGAGCTTCACTCCATGATGTTAGCACCGCCACTGAAATTGAAAGTTAACATTCCATTTCCATCAATTGGTATTTATTTTTATTTCTTAAACTATGGTATGGTATTAGATATTGCTAAGGCATGAAAATTGTCCCAATCATTGCATTTTGTTAGTAGACATTAATCTGAGCATGGAGTCTCTATCCCCCCTGATATTAGGACCAATGCTGAAATACAAATATGTATAATTTCTACTATTTTCATTACTGTGAATCAATGCAGGATATTGACTTTTTGTAATTACTTTATTGTAAAAATTTAGCATATGAAACTGACTTCAAAATTTCCTGGAATAATCATAAAGGTATATCTACCAAAGGTTTTGTTTACTAAAATAAAACTATTTTAACTGCACTTGGTAGAATATTGAGCAAAAGCAAAAGCCAAAAAAATATGGCGAAACATATTCGATTTTTATTTTTTTACAAACGGATTCTAAAAATCACAAAAAAACATAGGTTGGCCGAACATATCTTTTATCGTACAAACATTTGCATGGCTATCGATTATTCATTGTCCCGTTTACCTTTCCTTATCTCTACTTTCTCCTCACATACTGACATATAAAGTACATCTTTACGGAGCCGATATTTTCCCTCATTGTACAAAATGGTCGCTGTACAAAATGTTGTACTTTTATCGGCCTTCGGTTTTACGATAGCAAGAATCATAAAAAAGAAAATGAACACATTAGGTGTGAGTGTTGTGTCAGGTTAGATAATAGCAAACTGCCGACACACCGTGTGTTAGCAAATGCTTGATGTAAAAGTAGTGGAGTTATAGCCTAGATACGGACTCGAGGGTAAAAGTTTCGACATTCTTTTAGCTTCTCACACATTATTACACCAAATTTTCCTACACGGAATGGGTAGTAAAACTGTGATGACTCTATATAAGCTTATCTACTGTCCATCTCATGACGTCAAATGATCGACAAAATATTATACCAATCTAGTGTAGTTAGAATTCAATCTTTTACTTAGTAGTACTATAGGACTACATTATTGAAAAACAACAGTGAAGATATTTCCAATAGGTAAAGAACTAGTTATTACAAAATTAACATTGAAACAAAGGAAAATTCTTCGGCTTTAAAATTCAATTAAGTTAATGAACTTAGTAAAAACATCAATAATATTACATTAGCAATTCTCATGTACTGACACGTCACTAACAAGCACACGCGGGTTCTTTCAACAATGGTGTTGCAAACTAAATACTATGGAGACAGTTCTCATAGAGTTTTTGTTGGTCCGTAGTAATCAAAGAGACAAAAAGTGGCTCAATACATCGGATACTCTCTCACAGTACGTTTGTATCGTAATAATAAAAGGACGCTGGGTCAATTTTATAAAAGCTCAGCAGCGCCCTGTGGTTTTAGCGACATTGTGCCCGTTCCTGTGGGAATTTCGGGGTTAAAAATTTTTTTCGGGGTTCATTACGAAAAGAATTATTGAAATCGGATTGGTGGTTTCTGAGATCACCGAGTTAGTACAAATAAAAAAACAAAATCAAACAAAGAGAAAACGAAAAAACAAACTATACTCTTCGGCTTTATTATATTCGTTAGTACCTATATAGATGAATCTATGGAGCTATAGACATGGGTCCTTTCTATGCGATGTTGACAAAACATATTGTGACTTGGCACATTGCTAGGGAAAGTGCTCTCTGAATAACTTATTGTATTTATTACTCCACTTGGCTAAAGAAATATTTTAGATCGGTACTCTCCGTCAATTTGCTAATTCACTGTGTTTATAAGTCATGAACTTTGGGTAGGTAGATACCTACTTAAGTAATGAGAATGCCACACGTATAGATAGTGAACATATTCATCATACATATGTAAACATAACTATAGGTTAATAATTACTTGGATATTACAGAATAGGTATTACATTAAAATGGTCACTAAAATACAATTTATACCTAACTATCAATTCTGAAAACTATTCCCAAAAAACTAAATCTATCCGCTAGATACATATAATGTGATGATTATCTATTAAAGCACTTTAATCTTATTAAAGGTACATTTCTTAAGGGGACAATAATGAACAATGCTCAAAAGAGTTCTTCCTCATAGTTTCAGATTCGGCTATCCACCTGTATTTTGAGTACCTAGTGTATTTGCCCTGTATTTTAAATACCTACGAAAGTTACCTTTTTATATACAAGATAGAATATTCCCGTACATTATTTATTTCGTTTACACAGGCTATTTGCCCACTTTGTATCTTGACATTGACTTATACCGGGTAAGCCATGCCCACAAAGATTGGATATGGATTGGATATTGAATGCTTTCAACATGACAGAGGATATCGGATTCAGGTTACGTTACCGCTGCCATTGGAACGTCACTTAGGGTCAGAACACACACTGATATTCAAAAGTTAGAAACTGCAACTTGCATCACTTTATTGATTTGCCTCTACAATATCCTACCTACTTACACATCATAAAGCAACTATGTATTTCGAACTTGTTAGTTTGATATTGCCGTGTGTTCTGGGTCTTACTTATGTTACATTTGAAAATGTAACTAAATATCAAACGTCCAACTTTGATTTCAACGGAAAATATGTTTTAATAACATTTGTTTGCAGCGCAACTAAACTGAAAACAAAGTAGGGATCTGAAACTGATGTGTTTATTAATTCTATCCATCAAAGTCACAGCACTGGCCATCTAAGTGAACTAGTGACGTGAAACCCGATAGGTTTACCGTTTAGGGCGCTTTCAAATTATGCGTTTCGTGTCGGACCGCTGCGGTGCCGAAGCGGTGCGTTTGTCGTATTGTGTACGTACGATCGTGTGTTTTCATACAAATCGAGCAGCTCGGCAACAGTGCGTAATAAAATTATTTCGCGGTACCGACGCCGCACTGTTGCCGAGCTGCTCGATTTGTATGAAAACACACGATCGTACGTACACAATACGACAAACGAACCGCTTCGGCACCGCAGCGGTCCGACACGAAACGCATAATTTGAAAGCGCCCTTAAAACGATTTAATTGTTGTGGCTGTTGCATTTTATGTTTACAGATCAACATTACTGGCAATAGTGGTGGATGGTACGGCAGTTGTGCTATAGACAATTTTAGCGACATAGGGCTTCAGCGTGTTATTATTACCTTTCATATTAATTATATTAGACAAGGTGGCTTTTTAAACCGGTCAGTATTGGCATTCATTCGTTCATTCGAATAGGTTAATGGCCAGCCCTGAATGAATGATTGAGTATGGGCAAGTCTGAAACTACAAGACATAAGGTCTTTTCCTAGGACTCGTGGACTTTAGTGAAAATTAAAACTTCACTCATAATATTTTAAGAATACGCTTGCTAAGCCCGGGATTCAAACTGGGTCCGATTTGAAATATCACCCTGTATATTACTGTGCTGATAAGAATCGAACACTTTTTTCAAAAAACTTCAAAGTATCACTTCTGGGTAATGGGTTTTCTACCCAACAGTAGTTAATGTAAACACAACCTTTAATCAAACATTTTGATTGGATAACCACGGTGTACTCGTATGGAGCTTGTTCCTACATAAATGACATCCATGTTGTCTGCCCATTGACATGACTGAGGGAATAATTGAACAAGTCCACATGTTGTTTGCAGCGCAGATTGTTCCAATGTTGTTCCATGTACAGACTTTTTTGATGATTTTATGATCTTTTGATTGTAAAAAATTTCACAAATTCATTTAGGTAGTACCTTAATGAGTTTCAGAAAAATTACTTTTTTAAATATCATTCAGTTAGGTGCAAAAAATAAAGCTGAAGAGTTTGTTTGTTTGTTTGTTTGAATTGTTGTTTGTGCGCTAATCTCAAGAACTACTGGTACGATTTCAAAACTTCTTTTTGTAAACGATAGCCACATTCAACGGGAAGGTTATAGGCTACTTTTCATCCTTAAATTCCCACGGGAACGGGTCCAACGCGGGTAAAACCGCGGGGCGCTGCTAGTATTTAATAACGGCTTTTGTTTCTTAGGGCGGCTTGCATAAGAACGCTATTTGAAACGAAAGTCAATTGTTTATTAAACCACGGTATTAGATTATAATACCGTGTAATATACCGCCTTATTCATTATTAGTAGTTTATGCAACTGTCATATAAAGAAGGGTATTAAAACACGAGTGTGAGTTTATGAAACGAGCGCAGCGAGTTTCATAATAGTAACGAGTGTTTTAATACCCGTGTTATATGCAGTTGCATACACTACTTTATCTTCACTAATGCAATTAATCAAACAAAATTTTAAAAACAAAACACATTGCGAAACATTAAATTCACGCGTACGTGTATTGTCACAGTGAACTTGCCGCCATTAAAATCTAACCAATGAGAGCGCAGCTGCGCGCGCAGGGCCGCAGGGCGCGCGCCGCGCAGGGCGCGATGTTATAATGAGATTTTACGATATCGATGTGGATATTATAACATCATGTGCAATTACTTAAATTGAGTGTTTTAGTTGTCTGCGCTATAACAGTAGTAATTATAAGTCAAGTATTGGAAACATAAGTAGAATGTTACAACATTAGTGTAGATAAACGCTTTTAAACACTGTAATAAAATGTTTTCTCTTTTGCTCTTTGGCAAATAGCATAATGTCGGAAAGGGACAAACTATTTGATAGCTAAAATGCTGTTAATTAAGCGTTTGAATAAGGTCCTTAGGCGCTAAATCAAATTAAGTGTACTTGTGCAATCCGTCCTTAAACTTGTTTAAAATAATATAAACACGTGATCGCATTGAGTTCGTCCCGTATACGGACGATTTATTGATTTTATTGTATTCGGAGGAACAGAAAATCTGATATTTTGATATCTATAATTTTTGAAGGCAAATTATTTATTAAAACGCATACTCTTAACTACGAACCTTTATGTAATGTTTTGATAGGAAAAGCTTATTCATAGAATTGAATATGGAAAATACATAAAAAAATTATCATCTATTTTATTCATGCAAATTAAATTCTTTGTATACCTGCGTTTTCGTGTGACTGTTATTTACGGAAAAAATCCGATTACTGTAGCCTGACACTTGCTGAATAAGCAACGTTGGAAAAGGCCCCTCTCCGTTTTAGTTTTTAAATTGTCCCACGTAACGATGTCGACGTAGAAATTGACCAACCGTTAACCTTTGGGATGGAAAACTACGGCCAGGTTAGTTATACCTAGATTGGACTAGAAGGTAAACTAGACCGGTCTAGTCAGTGATTGATGGTCCTAGAGTGTTATATCGATTACTGAAATCTGCAAGTTAAAGTTGATTTTCAATCTTAATTAGAAGTTAATATAGTAAGTAGTTACTATTAGTAGAGGATCCGAACCTAAATCGACCTTCACCGGGCTGATAATATAATGAAACTAATGTTTTAATTAATTTCATATATTAGAAAATATATTTTAAAAACCGGCCAAGTGCGAGTCGGACTCGCGCACGGAGGTATCCGTACTTTGAAAAACGGGAAAAATCACGTTTGTTGTATGGGAGCCCCCCTTGAATATTTGTTTTATTTTATTCCTAAAAAGGTTGGCTAAAAAATCCTGGACACAATATTTTTAATAATTTTTGAAAAATCATTTAAATTCCTTTTGCTATGAAAATTCATTTTCTCCTTGTTTTCTAGGTAAATATTTATTAAATAAGCTCCTATTATAAACAATCTATTGCCCAATTAAAGTTTCTCTACGTATCATCACATACTGTGACAGTGCTAATCACTCACTGTAGGTCGCCTTGTAAAGCACCCGAGTAAAGTGCCATCCTCACACAAACAAAACGTTCTCCTATTCCACCTACAAGAGATAAATTAAATTCCTGATCACAATGTCAGTCTGTAAATTGATTTCCTTCGGTACTGAAGGGATTACTTAACTATCAAACGGCGGGTCCATACAAGCTTACTCCCCGATCAAAGTTGAATTTAGTACTCTGGTTAAAAGCTGACCCATTATCTTTAATTATACTTGAAGTGGGTTTCGGACCTACTTCACTTAGTTATGTTATGATGAAGGATGACGGATAATAATATACCTACACATACAGACAGACTACAGTTTCCTAATTGGTGCTTGTTTAGAAATGTCGCTAGGTGTAGTTAGTATGTTACTTTTAAAAAGTAAGTTTAAAGTTATTCATTTAATTATATGCCTTACGTTCGCTTCAGTTAATGAAGATTGCGAAGGTTCTGTGAAAAGGCAAAACCTAACACTCAAATCACTCTGTTTGGTTCAAAACCGAATAAAAATCCTTTCAGTAGGTACCTAGTTATAAAAAAGTCCTTATATAAAAAAAAATTGTCCGTTGGTACTACTTACATATGTACATAGGTACTCAAACAGACATTTTATTTTTCATAGCACGTAGTCGCACCTATACTCTCTATATCTTCCATTTTTAAATTATATCTACAGTGTGTTTATGGTAGACGGCTCACACATATTAAAAACTGGGATGTAGTCATCATAAAACGAAAGTTATCCCGTAAAGCCGCGGTGAAGAGCCACCTACGGAAGTTTTGATGAAAATTATTATAACAAAACTTGGGAGCCGCGCGATAGTTATACTCTATTCAAACTGAAAGAGGATTACTCTTGTTAAATGACTTCGGGAACGAGGGGATTGACAGGTCTCCGCTTATTATTTCATAATATGATGATATTTTCATATTTTCTGTATAATATTGTATTTTGAATAGAATTTAAACCTTATATAAGAGGTAGAAACTAATAAGATAGAGCCTTCTTTAAATAAACTATCTAAATGTCTTCATCCAGAATAGTCTTTATAATATGTAAGGTATTTCCGTTAATGTAGCCTAGCCGTGAGATCTTACGTCTATACCTAAAAATTCCAAAACTATAAATAATATCTTTAATTAATTATATGTTTTCGTCATCTAAGGTCTACCTGAAATCATAATGATTCACTTACCAAAAAGCAACAAACACTTCATCTCAAAATGTTCACTCATTCACTGTTCGTTCACTCTTGGCACAAAACCACTCGTTCGCGGAATGTATTGGATTTATTAATACTGTATCGGAGTGCGACAATGGGGCCGCATTGTCGTACCGAGCCTTTCTAACAAATGGATCCCAAGCCAAGAAAACTGTGCTAATATGAAATATTGACAACTGCCCTACCATCTACTCGATATTCATACAATGATCACATCTGACTATCGATTTAAGTCTACTGTGTGTGTGCTTGCTTACACCTGACAATGTGCTTACATATTCTGCTAATTACTACACCGAAGACTAGAACCTTAAGTTTAACCCTCTTTTACATCCGATTTCCAAGATTTCGATGCGATGAGATGCGACATAGATAACATCTTATTTTTAAACTATGTATTTGCAATTCTGGATTATTTGGTGAAGATCTTATTATCTTAGGTTACTTCATTTGTAAGTCCATATTCAATAACATTTTTCGTCTTCTATTACCTAATTAATTGATCTTTGACACTTGTCATATCGACAAACAGCCACATTTAAATATGAGGAAGAAATGATACTTTAACTATCTTCTATTTCTACACATTTGAAAATACATAGTTTATTACATTATTTTCCTTTATCATTAAATCAAATAAAGTATTAAATATGTTCGTATTCTCAGTACCTAACTGGATACAAAATGAAATAAAGATAAAATTGTTCTCAATAAACGGTGGGAACCAAAGAAGCACTTCCGATGAGGATCTAAAAGCTATTGCTATTACATCAAGTGGCTGTCAAGGATTAGTTTAACCTACCGTTAACCTTTTATGAAGCAGTGAGTGAACCTTAGGGAGCGTTTCCACTGAGGCTCAACCACGGACGCGAAAAAAACCATGAGTTACGGCTCGGAAATCATTTGACCAATCCATCACAATACATTGCTGTGAAATCCCTTTGCAATACATTGTGATTGGTCTATTCACTGGTCAGCTCAATGTAAGCGTAACCGAAAGGGTACATACTAGGTTGGTCTCAACTCAATTTTAATGATAGTGGTGTCTATAGGTCTTCAAATTCTTTCAATATGAACGAAAAGAGATCAGTGGTGTCATTAAAGTACTTCGTACCTATGGTAAATGCTAATATGGCATCCGATACTTTGTCCATCCTGTAACATTGGTGATTTAACTCAGAATGAACTCTGATTTAACATACCGAACGACGTACGAGATATTTACTCTGAAATTATATTTTCCTGGAAAGTCAATTAAAATTCGTTTATTAAATTCCGTAATCTAAAAGCGAGTATTGACGTAGATCCCACTCCAAATAATTTAAATTTATTATTTATAGAGGAAAGGATTTTAATAATATCCTATAGCTTGGCGGATTTGATTAAAGTATTTTAACCTAGTAGGTATCTGTAATAACTTCTGTCTGTCTCAATTAAGACCGGTGTTTCATTTATCTATTTTCAAATAACAAGTCTTATTTCAAAGGCACTGGCAATTAAAACAAGAAATGAACTGAAATGGGTTCACTTGATTTATTTTGTAAAAAAATAGTCAAATAAATTATTCAATTTCAAACACCTAATTCGAATTGCTAATCCGTATTATTGCAGAAAAAGTTCATTAGACAAAGTAGCAATATTATGAAAATAGGTTTCGATTGTCATGAGAAATTGTGGAAAAAAGTAAATATGAGCAAACGCAATTACGTTGGAAGCGAACTGGCATGTAATAGAAATGAATTTAGCAATAGTAACACGGTGAGGTAGGTAGGTGGATTCACCTATAATCGTTTGTTAAGTAGGTAAATTGTACCATCTACAAATGTCCAACTACAGGGCAAAGATGTCTAAGAAAACTGAAGATGGAGATAAGTTTAAATACAGGATCTACTGTTTCAAGGTCTACTGTTACTAATAAACTAATTTCATCTATAAGTTTAAATAATAAAGCTGAGGAGTTTGTTTTGTTTTGTTTCTTTGAACGCGCTAAACTCAGAAACGACAAATCCGATTTGAATAATTCTTTTAGTGATGGATCCAACGGGGACTTTAAAGGCTATATTCGGGAATTTTAAAGGCCATTTTTCGAAATTCCCACGGGAACAAGTACATTGCGGGTAAAAGCTGCTAGTGTCTTTATATCCAGAGGGCACCGCTATATTGTTTTGTTTTTTACCCATGATGTATGAGCTGATATGGTGTGATATGGAAGTAGGTCTGTGTTTGTTTGTTATTTAGCACTATTTGAAATTTTGATTAATTCAGATGCGGTTTTCTGTAATATATTAATATATTTCTACTGTAATTGGTGACGTGGCGAGACTTCAAGCCCCCATTACCCAACAGCTTAGCCAAAATTATTAGTTTTATTTGTTGCGTGTGTAAAAGTTGAGCATGTATCGGAAAACCCCATTCAATTTAAACCGTTGCATTGTATCGAATTCAAAAAATATCTGTTATATCAATGTTGGTTATAATAAGACAGCTCGAGACAATAGTCTGCCGTTAATTACCTTTGTCCCGCGTTTTTATTCGCGCTTTCAATCAGGTTTTTGTATAAAAAACTCAGCTCAAATTATTTATTGTTTATTTTAAAACTTGGTAGCGATTTCTCACAAATCCGTATTGTTTTATTTACGAGTATTTCATTAAATTAATTAAGAAGAAGTTTTTTCTTACATTAAAATACTTTTTTAACTCTTTATTAATCTCTATTTATCTGCATAGTTTTGTTAAATATTAAGGTTTGATTTAGATAACTTTCTACAGTACATACACTATTAGGGATGTTTCGGTTGGCCACATTTGGGGGATAATAACTTGCAAACCCATATCACGGTAAAATAGGGTAACCGACAAGCAAGCGGTTTTCGCCATAACATGTTGATTGCCAACTTTTCCGATTAACCTTATTGATTGACAAGTGGCAATTGCTTCTACCATCAACATATATATGTATTTTGATCACGTGACTATCATTACCTACAGGTACACTTTGACTAGCGACTTCTGTGGTTCTACCCGTTTGGCCGCTTGTACCCAATTTCGGAATAAAATACATATATCCCATGTGTTATTCTGATGTATAACCAATATTACTGTAAAGTTTCATCCAAATCCGTTCAGTAGTTTTGAATGCAAAAGTAACAAATATACATCAGTCTCAGATAGTTGGATTCCATGATACAAGCTTAGGGCTTAGTTTGGGTCCATTTAACTGTGTGTGAATTGGTCTTGGTGACAGTCTTGGTGTTAAATTTATTTGCTAGCAGCGCCCCGCGGTTTTACCCGTTCCCGTGGGAATTTTATGATAAAAAAGTAGCCTATAACCTTCCCGTTGAATGTGGCTATCCATTACAAAAATATTTTTTCAAATCGGACCAGTAGTTCCTGAGATTAGCGCGTTCAAACAAACAAACAAACTCTGCAGCTTTATAATATTAGTATAGACTAGCAGCGCCCCGCGGTTTTACCCGCGTTGTGCCCGTTCCCGTAGGAAATCCGGGATAAAATGTAGCCTATAGCCTTCCTCGATAAATAGACTATCTAACAGTGAAAGAATTATTCAAATCGCTTCAGTAGTTTCTGAGATTAGTGCGTTTAAACAAACAAACAAACAAACAAACAAACAAACAAACAAACAAAACAAACTCTGCAGCTTTATAATATTAGTATAGATACGAGTATATACATCCTTACAAACTTTCGCATTTATAATATTGGTAGAATATACCGCTTGTCTAGAATGTAAAATCTTACATAAAATTATAATAATCATCATATTTCATTACCAATACGTGCATTCTTAATGGTACTGAAGCGATTACATATTTACTATTACCAATACAATGCTTCGACTTTTTACTTTAATTGGATTGTCGTGTGAAATCGGTGGTTTACGTATTCGTTCTTGTGTAAATATTTTAATGTTGTATGTGAAAATAATGCAGATTCAATAAGTTACAGTACCCGGTAGAAATCATTACCCATCTGATCATAAGAGGGCTGTCAGCCAATTTGTGTTTTACAGAGCGATGGTTTGAAGGGTGTCAAAGTCATTAAAAGTAAAGTATTAGCCTGTAATGTCCCGCTGCTGGGCAAAAGCCTCTCATCTCACCGGAAGTATCAGCACAGTGAGGTAGATTTGGTACTTATTAGTAGTTTATGCAACGTCATATAAAGAAGGGTATTAAAACACGAGTGTGAGTTTATGAAACGAGCGCAGCGAGTTTCATAATAGTAACGAGTGTTTTAATACCCGTGTTATATGCAGTTGCATACACTACTTTATCTTCACTATTTAATGCAATTAATCAAACAAAATTTTAAAAACAAAACACATTGCGAAACATTAAATTCACGCGTAGGTACGTGTATTGTCACAGTGAACTTGCCGCCATTAAAATCTAACCAATGAGAGCGCAGCTGCGCGTAGGGCCAATCAGGAGCGAGCGAGATCTTACCAAAGAGTTTTGTGTATGTAGTTTCGACGAAGTTTTCACGTATAACCCAACTGTTTTCAAAAGCCAGCCTAATATCAAAATTTTATGCAACTAGTATGAGGATTTTGACATAAGGCTCGCCAGGTTAATTGGTCGCGTTATAATGATGTTATAATGTTATATTATAATTATATTATAACATCATGTGCAATTGCTTAAATTGAGTGTTTTAGTTGTCTGTGCTATAACAGTAGTAATTATAAGTCAAGTATTGGAATCATAAGTAGAATGTTACAACATTAGTGTAGATAAAATTAATTACTTACCACGCTTGTCTAATGCGGTTTGGTGATTTCAAACCCGAGTCATGTTTGAAAAGTAGGAAACATGTTTTCCCTCGACCTGGGATTTGAACCCAGGACCTCAGTCTTGGCAGGCGATAGCACGTACTACTAATCCACCAAGGCGTCAGTGATACAGTCATTAGGACTGTCAAATTACCTACAAACAGCAGATTTGTAGTGTGATAAGTAAACGCTAAACACAAATGAATCTAAGTGACCATCCTCTAAAGGTCTATGAGTACTTCTATTGTAAGCCACCTTGTCGAATTCATAACCTTCTTTTTTAAAGGACTAGCCTGTTGGCACAGTGGCAGTGAGAGCGCTTACTGTGTCGGGGTTACGGGTTCGATTCCCGTCCGGATTCAACAATATGAAGACTAGTTGTTGGCGACGACGTCTGGGCGCCAATTATATATTCTTATAAAGTTTTTGTGTATGTATAAGTAGTAGTATCAGTGAGTTAGATTCCATAATACAAGCTTAGAGCTAACCTTGTGTCTAATTAATCGTGTGTGAATTCGCCCGGGTATTAAAAAAAGGTGTAAAACCAGCGTGTCACATCAATATTGTCACGTATGTAGATTAGCTAAGAAGATAATGTAGGTGTGTATTCTAGATTACGGGGCGGCAACATGTGCTCTTTGTCATTGTAATTATGTTATTGTATGTACCTACGACAGTCCCTATGTAAGGTATAGTATACGCAGAGCCTTATGGTTTAGCAAATTAAATTTAGACAGTGCACTTCACAGAGGACAATTTTACAATACAACAGTTTTTACAATGCTGTCCACAAATTGTGGATACCTAGGTAACAGCTGTTGGTCACCGAATTTGATGTTAATATTTATAAAAAAACACTATATATTTCGGCTTACATTATTCTTTCGTGTAGCAATACAGTTGGATCCATTTTATACTTAAGATAATTATTTTGTTCGTAAAGAGTTATGTTAAATTATAAATTCGTGACAAAGCTGTAACTTTATGTATTATGAAGTGATAAAGACCTATATTATTTGAATAAATATACGAGTATTTTGTTGGTTTTTACATTTGTTTTATACTCTTTGCAAAACGCGTCATCAATTGTTTAGAATTCAAATCTTCGCGCCACCGCTTCACACCGTCGTCTTAAGTTATCGAAGATAATTATAATGCCTACCTTATATTTTTGTTCTATCTGGTATCTTTTTTTGATGGAGTACACGTCTCAGTCGAATTATTCATATTTTTATTTAAAACCATACCTGGCCCCCCTACATGGTCCTTCGAGCCGGATTTAATTACCAGCGCATAATTGATTAAGGAAGAAGATTTCGTACACTGTACGCCGCGGAGTGCAAATAAATGCAACGGGGATTGCACGCCGTCGAAGAGTGGTCGAGAGTTCAAAGTCTACATGTGAAACCCTTGTGAAGTGATTATATGCGATTTAAATTTGAACCCAACACTCTAATCAGGTATTTTAGGTATAATTCGACGTAATTATAAGGTTAGTAACATTCTATTTACGTACTATTTTAAGTGACACTTAGGTACCAATTTGTTTCCGACATGTTGCTTGATGTTAGATAAATTCAGGTTACTCAGTTAGTTAAATATTTATATGTATGTTTGTTCTGTTAATTCATTGGGACAAAATTGTTTAGCTAACATCATTTTCAACTAATTTATCATTAGTTTTTCAACATCTTTCGCATCTTGTTACAATTTAATTGTTAAAGTAGGTACTTATATGTTCTGTCGTAAAGAAGTAAGTAATTTGTGTAATTTTGTTACTAATCCACGTGTAAAATCGTAATCTATCAAGTTTCATTAGTAGTAGAATTCATTGTTTACATGTTTGTCAGCATTTCACAGTACAATATACTCATTTCGTTAGTAAATTATCGTATGATTTTGATCAGGTATTTTGATGTTAATTTCACTTCATCATATTAGGTGTTTCTACGTACTTTGTGTAATAGTCCTAAGTACATAAGTAAACATAGACTACCTGTATCAATTCCAGGGTCGACCGTGCCAGTCTCCCAGAATGTCCGAGGATAAGGAACTTATCAAAAAACGCGGCAGTATCAAAGGTCGTCTAACTGCATTCGCGAGTCATTTAAAGTCATTAAATGTAACTAAGATGACTGCCTCGGAGGCCAGGGAGTTACAATTGCGTATCGGTAAGATCGAAGCTTTATATGATTTATACGATGAGGTACAGTCAAAAATAGAGTGTTGTTCTGAAAACATGGCTCTTCAAATAGACGAAAGAACTGATTTTGAAATGCAATACTACAAGTCTTGCGCCTTTGCTCAGGAAGTCTTAGATACCTATCAAAAGGAACAAGATAAGTTAGAAAAGGTATCAATTACGTCACTTTCTCGCGCTAATCATGGTCTCGTTAAGTTGCCTACTATCCAGCTGCCGAAGTTCGGAGGTTCATACGAACGTTGGTTGGAGTTTCACGACACCTTCTCAAGTTTAATTCACGACAATGATGATATCGATGAAATAAATAAATTTCACTACTTGAGAGCGTCGTTAGAAGGTTCGGCTGCTGTGGTAATTCAATCTATTGAGTTTTCCGCGAATAACTATTCTATAGCATGGAAACTTTTGTGTGAGCGGTTTGATAACAAACGTTTGTTGATACAAAATCATGTCGCAGCCTTATTCAATATCGAATCGGTCACTAAAGAGTCTTCCGTCACTTTGAAACGAGTGATAGATCAAATAAATAAGAATTTACGTGCACTCGAGTCACTAGGGGAACCCGTCACGCACTGGGACACTCTTTTGATTTACATCTTTACGCACAAGTTAGACGCGAAAACATACCGCGAATGGGAAGAGCGCAAGGGTCAGTTGTGTAAGAATAAAGATCAGTCTATTAAACTTGATTCATTTTTAGAATTTTTGCGAAATCGAGCTGATTTAATTGAGACGATTGAACTGTCACAAAATAATATGACAACTAGTGGTAAGCATGCGACAAAAATTAAGGCTATGATTTCTGTTCAAGGCGGTTCTAATACTAGTAATCACTGTAAAAATAATTCCAATGCGCCGTCAATGAAACCGTGCCCTAACTGTAATGAAGAACATTACTTAAATAATTGTTCGAAATTCCTTGCATTAAGTAGTGAAGCGCGGTACAAGTTATTGCCTACGTATAAGATATGTTTTAATTGTTTCCGTAGCGGACACTATGCGAACTCGTGTAAGAAACCGGGATGTAAAATCTGCAAACGTAAACACCACACACTCATACACGTAAACGATTTTGGTGCGAAACCATCGACTGCATCGATGTCAGCTGATTGCGATAATGGTAATTTCAGTAGCTCGATGCAGTCAATGCAGTCGCAGCCTTCTGTTGTTACGAGTTGTTCGCAGAATCCGAGCGTCGCACTAACGGGAAGCGTTACTACTACATGCGAGAATATAGGTCAAGGTCAGTGTGATGTTTTATTATCTACTGCATTAGTGAAATTATACGACAGCGATAATCGGCAAGTCATTGCGCGTGCGATTCTCGATAGCGGTAGTACTTCGTGTCTCATGACCGAAAAATTACATAAACAATTAAATTTACCAGCTGATCGCACAGACAGGTCTGTCATAGGCATAAATAATATAACATCACACATTAACCAGATGTGTCGCGTGCCAATTAAGTCGTTGAATGAGGACTTTTCAACTTATTTAAGTTGTTTTATTCTGCCGTCTATTACTGATAACGTGCCCGGGTGTCAGATAGATGTTAGGAATTTAAACATTCCATCAGATATTTGCTTAGCGGACCCTCATTATCATTCGCCCGCCGCCGTTGATTTGATCATCGGCGCTGATGTTTTCTGGGACATTTTAGGTTCGCAAAGTATTAAACTGGGAGATGGAAGGCCGACACTTTATGAGACTAGACTAGGTTGGATAGTTTCCGGTCCGGTAAACAGCGGCCGCGTATCGACCGCGCCACATAAAATTAAATGTAATTTTACTCAAGTTGATTCGATGACTTCTCATAATTTTAATGATGACATTCAAAACCAATTAATGCGTTTTTGGCAGCTTGAAGAAGTGTGCCCTCAGTCAAATCAGTATTTTCCTGAAGAGAAGTTATGCGAAGAACATTTTGTTAAAAACACAACTCGCCTCGCAGACGGACGGTTCTGCGTAAGAATCCCGTTAAAACAAACACCTGACGTATTGGGAAGTTCTTATCAGCGAGCTAAACATTGTTTGTTATCTTTGGAGCGGAGACTCAAAGGTAATGATTCATTTAGTACAATGTATAAAGAATTTATGAGTGAATATGAGACTCTTGGTCACATGTCAGAGTGCAAACCAATTATTGAAGTGCCTCATTATTTCATCCCACATCATGGCGTCCTTCGTGAAAGCAGTACGACCACAAAACTGCGTGTCGTATTTAACGCAAGTAGCCCTACTTCGTCAGGAGTTTCGTTCAATAATATTCAAATAATAGGGCCCACGGTACAGGACGACCTTCTGTCAATTCTTTTACGTTTCCGGCAGCACAAGTACGTTCTTGTAGCCGATATTGAGAAAATGTATAGGCAGATCGTGGTGCATGAAGCCGACAGACCGTTGCAACAAATAATTTGGCGCGAAAACGAGTCTGATCCAATCAAGTCATACGCCTTAAACCGAGTCAGTTACGGGACAGCTAGTGCGCCGTACCTTTCTTGTAGATGTTTGAAACAAGTAGGTTTAGAATGTAAAGACCCTAAAATAGCGGAAATCATTATTCACGATTTTTATGTAGATGATTTGTTGACCGGAAATGACGTCATCAGCGAAGCTTTGCGTATCCGTGAGCAAGTTACTGCCGAGCTCGCATCAGCTTGCATGCCCTTAAGGAAGTGGAAGTCTAATGAGCCTCAATTATTGTCAGAACCCGGTCAGACAACCCCTGAATTGAACCTCGGAGATGCTGAACCTAATAAGACGCTAGGCCTCGGCTGGCATTCAGAGTCAGACCAATTTTATTTTCCTGTCAGTCCTGCCATTATCAAGGGGAATACAAAGCGTGATATTCTCTCCGTCATCGCCCAAACTTACGACCCGTTAGGGATTTTGTCACCTTGCGTCATCGTCATGAAAATTATTTTACAGAAATTGTGGCTTCAACGGCTATCTTGGGATGAGGAATTGCCTCCTGAGATAAGTCAAGTGTGGATCGAGACAGTCGAAAGCCTGCCGGGCTTAAGCAGCCTGCGCATACCGCGACGCGTCATCTGTGACTCATATTCCCAGCTGGAGTTACATGTATTCACCGATGCGTCTGAGCGTGCGTATGGCGCTTGTATTTATGTTCGCAGTATTGACTACAACGATGAGGTCTCAGTTCACCTGCTTTTCGCTAAAAGCCGAGTCGCTCCCATAAAGCCCACGACTATCCCCCGACTGGAGCTCTGTGGTGCGTTGATTGGTGCTCGCATTTATGAAAAATGCATTACTGCATTGCGAGCACAAATCAATCGCGTTATTCTTTGGACAGACTCCACTATTGTTTTAGGTTGGCTTAAAATGTTACCGTCAAAGTTACAGCCATTCGTACGCAATCGTATTGCTGAGATTTTAGATAAAACTGGCAGCTGTACTTGGAGACACGTCCCGACTGATGAGAATCCCGCCGATCTGATATCGCGCGGTGTGAGTGTTCCTTCTCTTCAGTCTCACAAGTTATGGTGGCATGGTCCAGATTATTTGAAGCGCAACGAGTCGCACTGGCCCATCACTCCAAGTACTGTCGAAAAGTTGCCTGAAACTCGAAATGAAGTTTCATTACACACGTCATCTAATAGCCCTCGCGAACTTGTAGATTTCAGTCGCTTCTCAAGTTTTGCAAGGCTACAGCGCACCGTTGCCTACGTGTTGCGTTTCGTAAATATTTTAAAGAAACAACATAAGCGCAATGATAAATATTTAAGTGCTGACGAATTGCAGAATGCTACAGTTTTAATTATGAGACATTCGCAAATTCAATCGTTTCCCGAGTATAATTTATTGTTTAAAAAATATGACTTGCCTAATAAAAGCTCACTGATCAAACTTAACGTTTATTTAGACCAAGATAAGTTGATTCGCGTTGGAGGGCGATTGGATAATTCAAGTTTTCCGTTTGAGAAGAAACACCCTATTGTTTTACAGTCCACACATCATGTCACTAAGTTATTGTTTGAATTTGAACACAAAAGGTTAATGCATGCCGGCCCTCAACTTTTGTTGGCCACTATTAGAGAAACTTACTGGCCTATAGGCGGTCGTAATTTAGCTAAAAAATGCTATCGTCATTGCGTGCGTTGCAATCGAATGAAAGGTAAGGTGTTTGCTCCGTTAATGGGTAATTTACCACAGCAGCGACTCGAACCCGGAGGTTACGCATTTGAAAGTGCAGCAGGCGTAGACTACGCGGGTCCCATCTCCTGCGCAAGTCGCAGTGGTCGTGGTTGTAGGCTTATCAAGTCGTACATTGCCATCTTCGTATGTTTCACTACTAAGGCTGTTCATTTGGAACTGGTAGGTGATTTAACGAGTAACAACTACCTACTAGCGTTACGTAGATTTATATCGCGTAGAGGGAAACCTAAAAACATGTTTTCAGATAACGGTACCTCATTCGTTGGTGCATATAATGACCTATCGAAGTTTCTCAGAACCAATTGTGATTCCTTGGCTGCCGATTCAGCCCAGGATAATATAAATTTTCATTTTATTCCGGCATATAGCCCCAACTTCGGAGGACTCTGGGAGGCAGGTGTCAAGTCGACCAAGTATCATTTAAATAGAGTGCTGGGCAATTGTAATTTAACGTTCGAGGAGCTCACTACTGCGTTGGTCCAGATCGAGGCGATCCTTAACTCTCGGCCACTCACTCCACTCTCATCAGACCCAGAAGACTTGACGCCTCTTACGCCCGGCCACTTCCTCATTGGCCGACCTCTTACTTCCCTTCCCGAAAAAGACTACCAGGACTATCCTGTCACCAGACTCACACGCTACCAGCGGATTGAGCAAATACGCCAGCATTTTTGGACTCGATGGAGTAAAGAATACGTGGCTGAACTCCAGCAGCGTGTAAAATGGCGATCCTGCAAATACTCCCTAAAGATTGACACTTTGGTCCTTTTAAAGGAAGATAACCTCCAACCTATGAGGTGGAAACTGGGACGCATTGTCGCTGTATACCCTGGTGCTGATCACATAAACAGAGTCGCTGACATCAAAACAGCTAACGGCGTCGTTCGAAGATCTTTCAGCAAGATTGTTCCATTGCTGCCAGAAGATGACGTCTCCAGTTGAAAGACGAGCTTTCAACGCGCGGGGGCATGTTTAGAATTCAAATCTTCGCGCCACCGCTTCACACCGTCGTCTTAAGTTATCGAAGATAATTATAATGCCTACCTTATATTTTTGTTCTATCTGGTATCTTTTTTTGATGGAGTACACGTCTCAGTCGAATTATTCATATTTTTATTTAAAACCATACCTGGCCCCCCTACATCAATAAAAAAAACAATGTCATGTAGTAACAATAATAATTATTTGTTCTTGTTCAAATTTAAAAACAGAATGAAAATGTTGATCTCTAGAACTTTGTCATAATATCAAATTCGAAAGTTCTCAATGACAAATAACTACGTGAAAGATGTTAGAATATGAACAAGGTTCTCAGCGTATACCTTTTTCGAGGTTCGACTGTACCTACCTACTTAGTTTCTACATATATCTCAGCAGATAAAGTAAGATTCTCAGTAGATATGCGTAGTCAGTACGATTATTGAGTCAGCTTATGGCTGACTGGTCTTTGCATTTAAATGCGGCATTAGACGGTAATTGCTACGGATCATACTACTTGAATAACAAGCGGTAGATCGGTACAAATGGTTACTTGGTTTAGGGACGATGTGATGTCGCTAACTGCCAAGTCTAATCACCTACCTATCCTAGATAGGAGATTCAACTTAACATTATTTACTTAATGCTTATTCTTATTATATTTCTTGATACTGAAAGGTAAACTAAAAGGGCCATATTTGACCCAGTTGGTCAAAGTTTGCGTACAGAAACCAAATATGTCTTATATTATAGAGGTAAAACGCACATTATATTTTGTGTAAACATATTTAGTCTAACCCATGGGAGAGCCACGTGACACTTGAACAAAGTTTTTTCATACACTTTCATAATACTTTATATACATATCAAAATCTCTAATAAGGCAGCATTATTGTGCCCGGCTGACTGCTTAACGTGCCCTCCGAAGTAGAAATAGAAATGCCACTATCGGACACACATCCGAGATGCACGTTGCCTAAGAAAATCCCACGGGAACGGGTGCACTGCGGGTGAAGCCGCGGGGCACAACTAGTTTGTTATAAAAGTGTTTAATAAGTATTATTTTTTTCCTTTTACATTTCCAATTAAGCTTAAAGTAGCTAAGTTCTTGAAATTAAAAACGATCAATCAATTGTTTGTTGAAGTTTTTCTACAGTAAAATAATTAACTAGGTACCGTGGTTTAATTAAAATGCTAAGCTAACCCAACAATTTAATAAATTCCCGAGCGAAAGAACAGGGAGAAGGCTGGATTCTTAAAACAGGTTTTATAAAAACGCAAAATTCTCTCTGGTAAGTGAAAATCTATGAAGCTCTAACGACTTATAAAAGACGGTAAATTCTTGAAATAGATTTAAAAAAATAGTTACGCGGGTATGGAATTATCCGTGGGTAGAGAATAATATTTTTTGTAGATTGATTACATATGTGTTTTTACAATTTTGCGTGTAACTTTTACAAATAAAAAAAATTTTTTTGGAATATTTGTTTAGGAAAACTTTATTAATGTCTATAAGTTTTTTAATTTTCATTGTAATGTTTATTATTTTTAGTTCAAAAAGAAGACACTACTCGAATCGACTCGATTTTTTGTTTTTTTTTTGAACGGGCTAATCCCAGAAACCACCAATCCGATTTGAATAATTCTTTTTGTTTTGTGTAGTCACGTTCAAAGGGATGGTTATATGCTATTTCCATCCCAAAATTCCCGCAGGAGCGAGTACAACGCGAGGAAACCGCGGGGCACGACTAGTCTTTGATAATTACTTATATCGGAAGGATTTTCGAAAAGGGTGTAAAGTAAAAATATCAACGTCTGATATAAAACAGTGTGACACGCGCCGTGGAGGCGCCGGGTATCGATCCCGGTACCTCTCTCATGCTAAGCGAGCGCTCTACCATCTAAGCTACGCCCCCGATGGTGGACTACGCGAAAATAAGTGTGACTTGATTCACTTTCACCGCTTTTATACATACTTTCGAAAGTTAAACATTCTAAATGAAATCTGTTACAGAATTCACACAGTGCCCTCAATTCGTGGTTCAAGTAAAGCTTTAGCTTGGTGGATACTAACAATACTATGTTACGTTGGTATGCTATCGTTGACTTGCTACTTTGTAGCATAGCATGACCCTCATGTAAAGACATCCTTCACCTCACAGTATAAAGAGACAAACATTCAGTGGACACTCGACTCCTACTTGGATGGGAAGCCGATAGAGGCATTTCTATCTGGGCGCTACCGTGCTTCGGAGGGCACGTTAAATTGTCGGTCCCGGTTGTTCAAACCGTCGGACCATGTCGGAGTCCTTAAGGCTCTAAAAACTCTGACACTAGACTAGACTGACCTACTCGAACTTAACTAACTGACTACCTAACTGGGCACTGGACATGCGGCTATTCTTTTATCTGGATTGTTCTAGCGCTCACTTTGATTAGCTAAAGCGAAGCGAGGTCGGCTCGCTAGTCCTGCCAGGCTAGTGCTCATCTCGACGTAGTCTACATAATTATGCATAACCCAACCCGGAGTATCTTGTTCGCGTCCTAGTGACCTAATCCCGTGATAACTTCATGCATTTTACTCAGGTTAATATTCAGATATAATCAATATTCACTCTTGAGAGTTGCCTTTTTACAAGTATGATAAAGGTACCTTTTTAACCGACTATGATCCTCCTCACTGCACTGATATCTACAGTGAGATGAAAGGCCCTTTGCCCAGCAGTGGGACATTACAGGCTAATACTTACTTATGATAATGGAGGTTGTCAGTTGTGTTCATTTTTAACTGCCAGGCGATAATAGTTTTATAAGTTAGACCGCTACGTGTGTTTATTGTGCCTGTCTGTGAACGAATGGGCCGACTTTAATCCATTTTTTTTGTTTGACAGATACCACATGGAGAGTTTTAGCTATGGCTGAATAAAAAATGTTTGTGGAGTTATGTTTTTCTTTTACTTGTTGTATGTTGTACATGTCCTGCGTTCATCGATGTTTTTGCCAATTTTGAAAATACTTTCAGTATTGTGTTTGCGTTTTCAAAAGGAGGTTTTCAATTTGTAAAATTCTACTATGAATTCAATTTCTTTCTTTGCCATCATTGTAAAACGGTTTGTTCAGAAATAGGTCCATTTGAGAACACTACAAATATTACCAATATTTAATTTAGTAGTCTATGAAAGGTATTATGAAATCGTAAACATTCATACAGCAAAAGGTCGAATAGGTTTCTCAAACTCCTCTTTGCCTCACAATTAGGCTGACGAATCACATTACATACAATCTTATTCATCAAAAGGGGATAACTGGCATTATGTTCATACAATTTGTAGAAACGTGTTCTATTGAAATCAGTTTTGCTCCGATTTGTTTACCGTATTTGGGAGAGGAGTGTGCGAAAGTCAGTTACGTCATCTCGATTTTGAAGCTTGAATAAGGTGATCGTTAACTAGGGTTCGGTTTCAGGCTCGGGACGAGGCAGAGGACCTTTCACGTCGACCGCATTTAGCCTATAACCTTTTTGTTCAATATCCCTCATGTAATGTAAGGTATTTTGGAATAATACCCAGATAATTAGACCTTATTTTCTAGAGTTCAGTTGGAGATGTATTCATGAGTATGTATCTTAAGAGAAAAAATGGTTAAATTTGTTTTGTTATGAAAGCAGGTAAATAGGTGATGAAGGGAACCAATTATTATTTATACGATTCATATTTTTGAACATCGTCTCATCGGCGATCAACAGTGACCGCCGGTAATCATCGGCGATTAATATCTTAATAATATTTTATCTTAATGGATCGGGTTTAAGCAACGTGGAGTAGGCAAGCCGATGAGATAAGAGACCTAGCCGTGGCCCAGCCGTGGGACATTACAGGCTAATACTTTTCTTTACTTTTTTTTTAAAGCCCCTTATGCGCTCGGCTCAGTAAATACGGTTTTAGTTGTTTCAATGAAAACAAAATTACTAGCTAAAAGCTTCGCCATTGATATTCGAGACTAAACTCAATTTTATTTGTTTCCAGTAAACAACAAAATAAACATAGAATAGGTATGAACTGTTGAAATACAACAAATACCTATACCCATATTTTTCCCTACTTCTGGAATATTTGTTCTATACGTCGCAGTACGAAAGTAAAAATAAAAGACAATTTTCTCCATACATTGACGTACAGCGGAGGTGAACACCGCTCTGCCCCACTTTGAGTTTCACTGGAACTTATTCTGTGACCCGGTTAGGTAACAGTTTAAGAAAACGTAGATTACTTGATCAAATATATTAGTTATTCTAACTCAATGGTTTCTATAAATATTTTACAAGCAGCGCCCTTCAGATTTACCCGTACTGTGCCCATATCCATGGGAATTTCGGGAAAAAATAGCCCATAACCTTCCCGTTGAATGTGGCTATCTATGTATAACAAAAATAATCATCCGAATCGGCCTGGTAACTACTGAGATTAACCCGAAACATACAAACAAACAAAATTAAAAAAATTACCTCTTTATACCTAATACTTGTATGGATTAGTAGATATTTTAGAAATTTTAGCATAAAGAGTAGCCCGTACCTCGTGATTCACTGACTATCGGAGAAACTTGCTCGCATCCGTTGAGTAGTTATAAAGTTTGTCGTGGACAAACAGACAGACTCAGATCGATCCGTACATCCGAGCGATCTTCCGATCCGCTCTTGTTTCTGATTTACGAATTCGAAATCCAAATACGATACCATAATGATAGCGACCCCTTTTATTTAAAAAACGTACTGATTTCTAGAAATACGCAAGATCAGTAAAAACATACGTGTGTTTACCTTTGCCATCCTCGGTACTGCGAAGCCCTTAAATCGCCTCACCAACATAAACACACGCTATAAATTATTCCATTCCGACTTCCCACTCCTCAGATCTCAGATTGATGTGTTCTGGAGTTCTGACCCATTTTTCTATATATTTGATTTAATCAACATCAGACGAAATCTTAAATATTTATGTATTTTCTTACAAAAATATGAACATCTTTCGGTTCGTATTTCGACAAGTGATCAACATGTTAATGTCTGATGTTTACCAAAAGCTGATCGTGAGATTAACGAGGGTGAAATTTTTTAGTAAAAGGCAAACTAATATCAATTATATTTTAATATTCTTGTTAAGGAAAGTACATTACTCCTTGTAATATGTCAACGATAGTAATTAAGATACGTGACTGAGTTTCTCAAACAAACCTAATAATAAGTACGTAGGACATCCCAGCGAGGCGTAAGGTCAACGCCCGATAGATTAAAAGGAATACGCTTCTAGATTATATTCCATTGCACTCGATTCTTCACAGCAATATCAGGTCAATGGGAATTAATAGATGTCGAGAACGATATTCTATTAGCTAAGACATCGAGACGCGTGCAGATAGATATAATATGACGCAGACTCAATCAATACAGCGGAAGAGGAACATAATTTGTCAATCCTAGTAACAAATGGATTCGTCGAACGTGAGTGTACAATCAAAACATGACAATAACCCAGTTCGAGTGATAAACTATAATCACAGACACGAGACGTTCTAATTGTCCATAACCGTAAACATCTACGGTGCGGAAACAAACACCAAAATAATAGTTAAGTCATTAATAATCGTATCGTAAAACAGGAAAATTTCAATGGATATCTCATCGTCGGGCCGGTTATCCATTAAATAAATTTTATTGTAGTGATAAGGCGCGGGGCGGGCGGCGGCGGCGGCTAGGCGGGCGCCGGCGAGACGCCCTAGCTAGTCGCCGCCCGCCGCCCGCCCAGCGACGACGCATCGCCGCTCGCCGCCCGCCCGCGCTAATTTTACACGCCAGTTACTCTCCTGTGGCGTTACCGTTGACCCACTGATAGTGAATTGTGCTTTGACCAGCAGTGTGTGTGCCCGCAGCCGCCGGTCCGCGCCTCCGCCGCTCTCTGTGAGTACCTCACCTCGTACCTCCAACAAACTTTGACGCGACGTATCTTAATCGTCCGACGAGCCGTTACGGCCATTTTATAGAATGCGAACGTTCAACCTTGAGTCGTTGTCAGTATTTTGGTCATTGTAACTCGCACAGCTGACATGCGATTTTTTCCGCGCGCATACCGCGTACGTTGTGCCGTCTCCGCTGATATAGGTGGGTAGTTTAAAAATAGAGTGAGAATTTCATTAAATGTAATGAATCATTGGTGATTTGTTTGGATTAGGTCCCGGTCAGACGATTAATATTCAGAAAACGTCCGAGAACAAGGCCCAGAATCATGTCAAGGCTCTGACACCCTTGTCATATGAACAATTTTAATAGGCGCTGACTCGTTGTCATAAAATGCTTTAACGATATTATTGAGAATACCGTCTTTCACTGGTTAGCCATCGGATGCTCATCAGCTTGTTTTATTTTTACAACGGACAGGTGTGAATGAAACGGACGAACTCGCTAATGGGATTGTTTGAAAAACATTTTACGTGCGGTGCCGCTGGGTGCAGCGCCGGCGGAATCTTTATGTAAATGCCAAAAAACTGCGTAATGTATGTTTATAAATACCAAAGTATTATCACAATCATGGAAACTTACACAGCGGATAGAAAATTAACTATCTGCTGCGATAGCACAAGATAACACAACGCTGTACGTTGAAATGGCTTCTGGTACTACAAGGAATATTTTTGTATCCACTTTGAAAAGGAGTGACAATAACATATCACAGCTGAGGGCATTAGCCGATTGTTCAGGAATATTGATAGACCTCTAGGGACAGGTGGCGTATATTTTTACCCCGAGTTTGGTAAACGGTCCGCTCTGTGTTTTATTGAAAGTTTATAGATACAACAATTTATACATTTGGTAACATTAGAGAAAAAACATGATACAATATAGTATGTAAGGTCAACTAAGTTAGTGGGCAAACTCGGCTTCGGAGTTTTATAGTTTACTTTATATTGTTTTTACATTTATTACAAAAATGAACATGAAATCATGACCGACTGAAAAACAAACAATTAATATATGACAATCATGTATTTATTCATTTGTTTATTTATTTACTTCAATTAAAACGGGAACCCAATTACATCAATTGAAAACTTTTTACTTCACAAAATACATACTAAAGTACTAGAATATATATTATCGAACACAGAACGACTGACACGTGTTAAACATAAAAGTCCTAACAAATGTAAGCTGTTCCAAAAGCACAATGCCCTATACATCTTGGGTACATGGGAAAGCTCGCCAGAGTGTGTTTTATCTCTTCCATTCGGTTTTCACTCGATATCTAAGCTCGGAATACTCCCGATGCTCTCATAGATACCGTATCAGCGACATCAACAAAAAGGGCACATAGCTCCGACCCAAAAAAAATTGGTTAATCTAACGTATCGAGAACCCAATCTTGGGAGGATTCGAACCAAAAAACAGCAATTTAAACCAAAAATAAACGGATGTTTTCGTTTTATATGAATTTTCTTGGCTGGGAAATATGGTTTGAAGATCTTTGATCATCTCTATGATAGTCTTAGCATTCTAGATCAGTCATTTTGAATCAGTTTTATAGAAATATTCTAAAGGATTTGCTTATCAGTGGACTCTGATATACATAACATTTTCATATTAACTATAATCATATTAAACATGACAATCAAAAATTACCTCAAACACGTAAATAGTTTGATTGCCTAATCCGTGAAACAAAAAAAAAACTATTAAATTATTCGAAATTCAAATTATTCAATAGTTTATAAGACGCTTTAGAATTAAACAAGAACTACTCGTAGTCCGCAGAACTTACAAACAACACTTAGCAATCAGTCACGAGCAGGTGTTGAGCTCAAGTTAATGTAAAATAGAAATACTTTGGAAACAATTAACTAGAATATATTTTTATGAGGAGTGAACCATTTACTTAAAGAAACTAGATTAAATTGAAATCTTTGCAGTGCTTTTCTATTGAAACAGGAAACTTGATTGTGTTTGGCAAAAGTAGGTCTTATTACCATGTGACCTTAGACATATTTTTTGTACAAAGTAAAGGGTAAGATTTATTACCCATACACGGTAAGATTTATCTGTACGATCCGTCGCGTCAAACCGATCGAAACGATTGATCGAATCGATGGTGTATGTATGGTGTGTGTATACACCATCGATTCGTCGTTCGATCGGTTGACGCGACGGATCGTACAGATAAATCTTACCGTGTATGGGCCCCTTAATGTCAGGGCACTTGTCATTTTTTCACACAATCCTATGATTGTTTTCTGCAAAAGGAGAAACGTCTTTACGGTACTATAGGTATATTGTTTCCTACAGAGGAAACCAACATAACCAAAGACATCATTTAATTACTTACTCATTTTCTTTTCAGCAAAGTCATGTTAACATCAAATTAACAATTAAGCCAGGTACACACGTGACCTATTTCCCATGTTGTCTTGTTACAAAATAATTATAAGGGCTGAGTGAAACAGTTAACTAGGTTTAACACAAAATTAGATTGTTTCAGTGAGGCGATGTATGTCGAGTTCTACCCACTGTTTGCTTCGGTTGAGTTCTCTGTAGTGTGCACCGAGCCTTTGATACAAAGACAACTGTTACAAAGTTTATGAAAAGTGTAACTGCGATGAGAGTATTTAGTTAGAGTAGAATTTATTACGTTAATAACTGTTTTTGTATGACTTCGTGTTACTTTGTTAGATAGCTTTTCGAAGTAAGGGTAGTTTTTACAAGTGAGATATATTGCATTACTACTTACGTTTTGCTTTGACATGATTAATGGACTAAACGCAGACTAGCTAACTGAAACTTTGTTTTAATGTTGTACTGTACATGTTAGAAGTAGTTTACTTTGACTGTGGATATCATGTAGTTGGTACCATCATTGTAAACATTTGGACAACATTCGTCAATGTTAGAAATTACTCTGAAATAATGATTTAATAAAGCTGAAGAATTTGTTTTATTATTTGGGTAAACGGGATAATCTCTGAAACTACCTACTACTACAATTAATGATTATTTATGTAACGGATAGCCACATTCAACGATGTTATAGGCCATTTTTCATCCTGAAATTCTCATGAAAACGGGTACAACGCGTGTAAATCCGCGGGGCGCTGCCGGTTTTAAATATTTGGAAACATTCACCAAAGTTCGGAATTACGTTGAAATAATGACATCCCAAGCAACAAACAGCATTTACAATCACCAAATTGCACCAAAGTACAATAATTTACATGTGACTGAATCGAACGGACCACAAAACCAAAATCAGGGTAATTGGGCTTATGCGTCCACCTCTAATCCACATTGGGCCGTCTGCCACGAATCCTACGAATTACGGGATTGCCCTCGCGTGTCCAATTTCCATTACCTATCTGAGGTAGGATTATATCAAATTAAGCCTAGGCCGAGCATTAGGACAAAAAGCGAGTCTAGTCTAGGTGAATGTCATGAGCAAATCGGTTTAGGTAAAGGCCTAAGAAAGTAGATGAAGTAAATAAGGATGGTAGCAAAATCATAATAAAATTCAGTTAGGGACAAATCTTTTTGATACTTAGCTATAGGCTATATAGATATAGGTAACCTACCAACTTGTACATGACTTTAACGGTTGCGGTTATCCATTGTCAATCGTGTTTCAATAGTTAGACCATCTTTGAAGCCTTTTGGCGGTCAACTACTTTGAAACAAAGGTATGTACCACTAAAATATTCCTACATGCTTACATTTCCATTTTTAAATGACTTGAAAATGAGGATTTTTTAATTTTTTTCAGTAATTTTTAAGTCACTTTATTCATCAGCAAAATAAGTATTAACCAGCGCCATTTTGTCATACTTTCCTGACTAAGTCTCACTTCATAATTACAAAACGATCCATTAATCAACACAGAACTAATTGCCTGTTTAAAACTCGGTTAATCATAATTACTGTTCGCGTTGAGCGTTATTGTTGTGACTAACATTCTTTCCCATGTTCAATGACGCAAAATATTTATTGAGATGAAAGTAATTCTCCTTAATAGAAAGGTTGTTGTATGATTGAATCTTGAATGTCTTTCTGAGTTTCTTTATAAATTATTTAGTAAATTAAAACGGTATAAAATATATTATTATTTATTATACTAATATTTCTAAAATATTTTTTCAGTAGAAAAGTAATCATATTACCAACCATGCTACGTTGGTTAATTTAATACGATGGCTTGCTCACTCATTGTATGGCAAAGCTCTGAAAGAACAATCACTACATCATCACTACATAGTATAAAACAAAGTCGCTTTCCGTTATCTGTCTGTCCCTATGTGTGCTTAGATCTTTAAAACTACGCAACGGATATTGACGCGCTTTTTTTAAAATAGATAAGAGTGATTCAAGAGGAAGTTTTATATGTAAAAAAAAAACCGAAATTCCCACGGGAACGGGCACACAGGGTGCTGATAGTTCATTAATATTGGCAAACTTTTTATCTATAGATATAACTATACAACTATTATTATGAAGTAATAACCAACACATTATCATTATAATCTTATCCAGTTATCATTTATTATCTTTGCACCTAAATTGAATCGATGACATCATGACATTCGCAAATATTGATTAGAGCCTTCATCTACCAAACTGTTTATAACATTACCCGAAAGAGGCACTCAATGACTCATGTGAAGCCAATGTAATCTGACAAACCTCATGAACCATGTTATGCTCCATTATCCCATCAATAAATTTACTTTAATCCGAGGGTTTAAATGGTTCAGGTCGAAAAATCGTATATTTTATTTTTACAGGCTTTAGGTAGGTGAAGTTATGGACAATATTTATAGGTACTGCCACCAACTGATAATGTTCAGCGTACTTTGTACTGTATCATATTCAAACTAATTTTATAATACGCTCGAAATAGAGAAGCTAACGTTGTAAGAACTTAGGCCTGCCGTGATATAATCTACCTATTAAGATTTAAAAAACAATTTTAAAATGTAATATGACAAATTTAATGGTTAGTAATGTTTTAAGGCCGACTGTACATACGTTCGGCCTATTTATGTATGGCATAGACCAGGGGCTTCACTACATAGTATAAAACAAAGTTTTGTCTGTTTGTCTGTTTGTCTGTATGCTTAAATCTTTAAAATTACGCAACGGATTTTGATGCGGTTTTTTGTAATAGGTAGAGTGATTTAAGAGGAAGGTTTTTATGTAAAAAAAATCCCGAAATTCCCACGGGAACGGGCACAACGCGGGTAAAACCGCGGGGCGCTGCTAGTTGTTCATATACGCTTATTAACAGCATTTTTTATCAATTTGTTTGTTCCTTTCCAATATACTTACAGAAAATATTTGACAATTTAAAATTAAATAATTAAAAATCGTCCCCCGTCAGTGTCGCTGTCTCTGTGAAGTGGGGTCGCCATTAAAAGTAAAGGCATTAAAAGAGGCAAAGGTCTATAACAACCAGAAACACCGCCAACAAACCAGTCTCCAAAAATATGTACATACTTATTTCGCGGTCCACTAACTGATCTATATACCGAGTGGTCAACTACGGGTCAAACCCAAACGATTTGTAACAGTTTCGGTGGAAATTCTCCGGCAATTCGCATACAAAACACTCGTTATTAAACGACGCAATTCTCCGTTAATGAAACTTTAGCATTCATCAACCGCAAACCGTCCGAAACACGAAATACGTGGAGTCGACAAAAGAAATTGTTAATGTTCGGATTCATTATATTATGTCCTGCTTTAATCGTAATGAAATGGACTTTACTTTAACAGCGTTTAATATGAAAAGTTATGTGGAGTATTTTGGTCTCTTTTCATGTTACTATGTAGGTAGGTTTCATTTGTACCTAGGTATAGTATTGATATTTATCTCATAGCATGTAGATGACGATAGGTTTTGTAATTTTGTTTTTGCCTTTGATTTTTCAATTTTTATAGAGTATACCCAACTCCCGCACTCAAAGACGTCCATTAAATCGAAAATTAACTAAGTATTTGACGTAATTTTTCATAAATTTAATGAAAACCACTCATTAAATCTCTACTAAGGACGCATTTGACGTTTCAGAGTACCAGAGTAACTATACCGACGATAAAGGTGTCAATGGTAAAACTGTATTAGGTACATAATTATTAATTAGATTGGACTCAAAGATTTGTAAATTTCCTATATCCCATTCCCATAAGTACCTACTTAAGGTATATTAAGAGTCATATGCATCTTTCACGTAACCAATAACAACATACCTGAACACTCGAGTCATAACTGATCATATGTTAAATCTACTCGTGCAAAAAACAAATACCTTTCGCCACTACATTGAATGATGATCAACAGCGTAAATATGTCCGTGTCTAACACCTACTGAGTACAAACAGACATACCGTCATTTCTGTTTTACACTGGCATCCTCGTAAAACATGGAGCTCGTATATTTTATAGCTTGTGCAACTACCACCCATAAAAATACGGTACGGTTTTTGTAATCTGCATCGGATTGTCGTCATTAGCGAATCGAAGCGACCGTTTTGACACCGTCGATTTTTATAACAAAACATTCCGCGTGATACAGTTTATTATATTCATTAAAAAGATATTACGATGGAAAATTACTTGCTTTTCGTGTAGCTAATTAACAGATTATATCACTACTTCACATGAATTTGCAAGCACATAAAAATATATGTTTTTGAATTTGATACGAGCATGACCCAAATAGTCATTTCAAAACTTTATTTTGTTATGCAAGTTACCAAATAACAATTCGAATTTTTGTTAGATGTTTCGATGAAACTACGTTTTATTTTTATCTCTATTCGTTTTCGATGAACTAGACAATAAAATAGAACTATTTCGGCATTGAACAGGCGCACTCTTTGTCGGCCATTGCTATTTATAACCGAACTGCGGATAAACAAAACGGGCGAGCTAGTTGCTCCGCTAATGACATTAAAATCAAATTAATCTCAAGACTTTCCGCCAGATGGCACTAAATGTATTGATTGATTTAGTTTATTAAACCGTCGTTATCTTTGGAATAAATTAATTAAGAAATTAATCTAAATATAAAAGAGTCTGAAAGATTGAAAGCTTAATTATGATTTATAATTAATATTAATTCGGTTCGGCTAACCTATAAACTGAACTAACTACCTAAGGTACTTTTGAATCTTATCTCACTGTAACTCACAACACTTACAATATACAGTTAGTTGTGCATAATCATAAATAACATACTTACATAGCAATTAATGCATGAAATTAACCCAGTACCATAACGTATGCTCTAGATATGTCGGCAACATAATACACAAAGGCCCAGTCATCATTTAGGTGCAGATGTGCCCTGTGACAGATAATCCTTTCTACTGTCGTGTCGAGTAAAAGATTATCTGTTTAGTGGACACTGGGTGATGTACTCTTCATAGAAATAGAGTTCAAAGAGAACTCTTTTTGAAAATGGTTCATATTTTTGTATTCTCGGAATAGAAGTAAGTTTCAGTGGCATTGTAGCTAACTATGGTCGGATTTTGACCGCCAAAAAGCCTGGTACTTAATATGATTGTCTTATAGTAACTAACTAGCAGTGCCCCGAGGTTTTACCCGCGTTGTAGCCGTTCCTGTAAGAATATTCAGTCACAAATCTTGCTCTTGAATCACTATATGTTGATGAAAGCCGCATTAAAATCCGTAGTAGTTTTTGAAAAAGTCAATTATGTACCAATTATGTACAGCTTTTTGGGATTTTGTATTATATTATGTATAGATTTTGCACCTTTTGGGTTTAGTTGTAATTTTCAGTTTAAGGTTTGAAGTATTAACACATTCACTGCCGACGACTCGCCTGGCGAGTCGACTTAAATTTCGTTCATGTGCCGGCGACTCGCCTGGCGAGTCCATGTTTTTCGCCAATATAATATTGGTGGCACCTCAGAAGGAATTAAGGAAATAATAGTGGCAGTGAATGTGGCAGCGATTGAAAATATTTTTAAAGTGTACAACTTATTGTAACACTGCTAATTTGCTGCTTACCTATTAACGTGGTTACATAAAGCATTTAATCACGTCGTTACCATTTTGTTATTCTCTATTTAACGTATCTACCAAAGTAATATTTGAAATCATAAACCCAAATGGCACTGAGACAATTTTTCAGAACTTGATCTGTGATTCGAACACGCCGTTTTGAATTGGAATACGTATTCATAAATGATTTGATCAAACCAGCGAACGCGGTTACATTCGACAAGGAATCGATTTATTTGGATGATGAGAAAATATGTCACATAATGTCTTATCCATATTCTTTTACAACGGTGAGTACACACTGCAGAGTATGTACCTAGGTACTTTTAATTTATATATTAGTATGAACTATACTACTTAGGGTCGCTGTTGAATGTCTAGATTTAATAGTCAAGTCGCTAATACTATATGTAAGTAGGTACCATGTTTAAATGAGGTTTATATTTCTTGTTTATCAAATACGAGCACCACTAGACCAGGGCCGAAGCCTTTAAAAATGGTAAAAAACGAAAAAAAATTACAGTAGGATGAAACCCATTGGAAAAGGAGGGAAATATGATCAAAATGAAAGGAAAAATAAATTACAGACGATCCGAGTTCGGGAAGTGGGAGGGGGTGAGTTTTTAAGGGTAAAAAATGGTTTATCTTGATTTCCGGCAAAACTACAAGTCCTATAGAAAAAAGTTAAATGGTAAAGTTGTAGGTAATAAAAAGATCTACAACTTTTGTATATGCAATTTTTTCACATAACCTCAAAATTTAGGTGAAAAATTCAAAAAACCAAGTTTTTGGTTTTTTATTTATATCTTTTTCAAAAAATAATTTTTTTCTACGAAATTTGGTGAAAACTTACCTTATTATGTCCCAAATACACTGTAATTTATTTGATTAAAAATATTTATTTTTTCGCCTTATTTTAACTTAATATCAAAAAATCACCCTAATTTTCAATTGAAAATTCTGACGTCAAAATATCAGCTTTTTTCAAAAAGTTGGTATGTTTTCTGTTCCTTAGAATCTTTACTTTCCGATGATGAAAAAATATATATATGTTACTGTAGTAAATCTTCTCAGAAAATGCAAAAAACTCGAATACGATTATTTTATTAAAAAGTTGATTTATTTAATGCTAATTACATTTATGTCATAGAAAATCTCATTACATATAAATATAAATGTAAATCGTACTATTAAATGTAGATATAGTCCAGTCATTATAGTAAGTTCACCTCGGAATTCGAGATACCCAGCTGTAAGTCTGTAAATACTTGTATATTGACACCCTAAAAGTTGTATCATAACCTACATAATATGGTAGGGTGTACGCAACTATTAAATTTCAAGGTCAAAGGTCACAAAAATCGGTTTGCGCTTTTTTGTAAATATCTCATTTCCTATGGGTTTTTTGCTATTTGTATTTATTGTCAATATTGTAGAATACAAAATTGTCTACAAATTTTGTTCAAAATTTTTTTTCATACGGTGAACCGTTGAGATATTTACAAAAAAGCATAAACCGATTTTTGTGACCTTTCACCTTGAAATTTAATAGTTGCGTACACCCTACCATATTATGTAGGTTATGATACAACTTTTAGGGTGTCAATATACAAGTATTTACAGACTTACAGCTGGGTATCTCGAATTCCGAGGTGAACTTACTATAATGACTGGACTATATCTACATTTAATAGTACGATTTACATTTATATTTATATGTAATGAGATTTTCTATGACATAAATGTAATTAGCATTAAATAAATCAACTTTTTAATAAAATAATCGTATTCGAGTTTTTTGCATTTTCTGAGAAGATTTACTACAGTAACATATATATATTTTTTCATCATCGGAAAGTAAAGATTCTAAGGAACAGAAAACATACCAATTTTTTGAAAAAAGCTGATATTTTGACGTCAGAATTTTCAATTGAAAATTAGGGTGATTTTTTGATATTAAGTTAAAATAAGGCGAAAAAATAAATATTTTTAATCAAATAAATTACAGTGTATTTGGGACATAATAAGGTAAGTTTTCACCAAATTTCGTAGAAAAAAAATTTTTTTTGAAAAAGATATAAATAAAAAACCAAAAACTTGGTTTTTTGAATTTTTCACCTAAATTTTGAGGTTATGTGAAAAAATTGCATATACAAAAGTTGTAGATCTTTTTATTACCTACAACTTTGCCATTTAACTTTTTTCTATAGGACTTGTAGTTTTGCCGGAAATCAAGATAAACCATTTTTACCCTTAAAAACTCACCCCCTCCCACTTCCCGAACTCGGATCGTCTGTAATTTATTTTTCCTTTCATTTTGATCATATTTCCTTCCTTTTCCAATGGGTTTCATCCTACTGTAATTTTTTTTCGTTTCAAAACTTATCGACCCTGGTCTACACCTCGCGGGTTTACTCACGCTGTACCAGTGAGATTTCGGGATGAAAAGTAGGCATAAACATCCTCCTTTAACAGTTTTCCAAATATGATCAATAATTCTTGATATTTATTGCGTTCAAACAAGGACACAAACTATTCGGTTTTATTAGTAAAGATTACATGTTTTGTCAATGTATTTACTTGAATTTTGGAACTCTTTTTTCAACTGTAATACGAGGAACATAATGCTCTATTGTATTTCCGCAATAAACGTGAAACGTAAAAGCTCACATCTGTTCATCTCGCGATGTAATTCTCGTAAGTCGAATATCTCCGTTTTACGTTAAGTAACGTTTATAAGGTGCAATGAAAAATATTTTACTGTCATCCGTGTGACGCGGCCATCTGATCTTTCGTTTATAGAACTTGTATTGTTTTGTCATAAAGAAGAAGATATTATTTGAACAAGTCTTTCATAACAAATTATTTTTCGAGCTTTTATTTTTGTCTGGAAGTATGAGATGAGATGTTAGGTCAGTAGGTCAGCACTGAAATATTATAGGGTACTTAAGTTAACTTACTTATTTGATAACTGAAAACCAGCTCCGTGCGGGCACCGTTCGGTACAGCAACAGCTGAGTTGCAACCTTTTGCCAAGTACCTTGTACTCGTATTTGAATTTTATCTCTTTGTGTATGTGTAATTTTTTAATTATGGCCATAAATTTATTTAATTCTCATTCTTATTTTTGACATTATCTTTGTATGCAAACTAAAAGTGTGTTGTGCAATAAAGCTCAATCTGACAACGGAAAGTATTTTTAAGTTAATTAAATGGCGTAGCATACTTATATTCAACGTTAAAATTGGTTAATAAATAATCCAAAAAGATTACCTTCTTACAGTATATTAGCCGAAAAAATATATAAAATGTGAACAGAATGTTTTTCTTATCTTGAAATATTCTGTGCAAAAGTGTCTTACGATATGATAATTTGATTACGCCTCGCAATATTCGTTTAAAAACAGTCACGTACCTTGTAGCACTTTTTTCTTTTATATTTAAAGAAATGAACGGAGCTAGTCTTTCGGTCTTGTAATAACCTTTCGAACATTTTGAATACTTACTCTTTTCAAAAAGATTTTTTCAAATTCGGTTATTTCATTACCTTTTAAATGTACATTACTGAATGAACTTTTCAAGTTGCGTTATTTATATTTAATAGCAGCGCCCCGAGGGTTTACCAGCGTTGAGCTCGTTCCCGTGGGAATTTCGGGTATTTTTATACATATAAACCTTCCTCTTAAATCACTATCCACTAAAAAAAGCCGCGTCAAAATCCCTTGCGTAGTTTTAAAGATGCATACATAGGGACAGACATACAACGAAAAGGGACTTTGTTTTACACTATGTAGTGATGAGTATCGACATCTAGCTGTTTTGCTAGCTGTTCCACACGTGATCCTAGATGGCGCCAGTGTGAAAATTTTGTAGTGTGCGATTTTTTCCAGATTTAGTTAGGTAGTCATATGACATGTAATAACGTTATTAATACAATTATAGTCTTAAATATTCTTTATAAAAAGAAAACAGTGGAGAATCTCTTCTCTTTGGTTTCTCCAAAAAATACCTTTAGAATACCATTTCACCAAACCTTTGCTGATAGAGAATAAATTACCTGATGACGTCATACAGTTAGTCATAAATTACAACATAAGCTTCTATCAACATATAAAAAGTAAATAACAATTAACAAAGTCTAGCTAACGATGATTTCATACGCCTCATATAAGCTTATTAATCTTAATTATTGTTAGGTACATTATATGCTGACCTCATCCATATTTATTCGATAATATGGTTACGAACTGTTAGGGTGCGTTTACATTGAAGCAGAGCGAAGCAATAAGTTAAGTTTAAGCGATCACTACTCATTTTGAATTGAAACTACGAGTACGTTTACGGATACACATCGCTTATTTCAGTATTTTTTTCGCAAGGTGGTCAACTGGGCCCGCAGAGCACTGAGCCCACGGGCTAAGTTGACCATTTTTTTTCTTTACGGGCGACTCGACCCAAGGGTCAACCCAGCCCGCTTACTTACCGCCTAAGAGTCAATTCAGCCCGCGGGCGTAGGTACTATTCGGTAGGTTAGGGTTTTTTTTTTATCGACTGAACCTGTGGGCTGAGCAGGCCCTTATCGGTAAATAGTAGTCGTGTGATTAGTGTGGGTCGAGTCACCTATGAATCTGCGGGCTCAGTGCTCTGCGGGCCCAGTTGACCACCAAGCGAATTTTTTTTTCTGTCTTCTGTGACCATGGTTTCTGTAAAGGGACCGAAACGTCAGATAAAAATGTTAAATAAAAGCGAAATGTATCAATAAACTTAGTTTCAATTCAAACTCTACTCTACTCATCATACTCTACACGAGACTCTAGATTTTATAATCAGCTGTCTCTTTCGGTCAAATTATCAGTGCAGTATCTCGTACTAACTATAGGAGACGTTATTCATTTCGAATATGTCAGTGTCTCTGTTGTCGGAGTTATAAGACCGCCTAGAGGCCTCCGACATCTGACGATTGAAACAACCGGGACCGACTGCTTAACGTGTCCTCCGACGCATCGAAGTAGTAGAGAACGAGACTCTAGATCCTATAATCAGCTTTATCTTTCGGTCAAAATATCAGTGCAATAAAGAGGAGTAAACTAACTTGTATATTCTTGAAATTGCAGTATATAATAGAGTCAACCATCGAAGTTCCTTTCCCGTTGTCCTACATAGAGTAAGTTACAAGAAGAGCATCTTGTTAATTGATGTTAACTTCGCTTGTCGCGAACTTCTCGCAGTGAACTTAACTGATACCCAATTAGTTATAATAACTGAATGTTCGTCGCGCGGAATAACAATATCGTTTATTATTGTTCGTACTTTTTGTACAGTCAGTGGGCTGTTACTGCAGCACTCATAAAACGTTAATTAAATCGATATTTAACTATTGGTGATTTATCATACATTACATGGTCAAAACCACTCATTAAATCTGTACTACGAGTACAAAGACATTTGACGTTTCTGAGTACGGGTGTAATTTTATACTTAACTCTTCTCCGGGTTCAATGTTTAAATAAAAGTAAAGTTACGTAAAGTAATGACTGTTGTTCCCACAACTGGGCAAAAGCCTCACATGTACAGTTCGAAGTTTAAGGCGTAGTCTAAATAACTAAGATAAAATATATGCAGGTATCTTTATGTAAGGTACCATGGTATCAATCAATAGTATCTCATTCAGTAAGCTTTGGCTTTAGCATTGTATTAACGATCAATTCGTGTCACCTTTTAAAACAAAAAATAAATATAAATCTTCCGTTTTGACATTTACCTACGGCACTAAAACTAACACCCTCGAGTGTTAAAACATGAAATAACACTTTACAGGGCTCCTACAGGATTAATACTCTTGGGCCTGTCTGTCTGACGTCACAATTTTCTTCAGAATAACATAACTTAACGTTGTATAACATTTGTATATATGTACAATGTAGTTTTACTTTGGGAGCTTCGGGGCGACTTTTTAAAAATTAAAAATTAATTTAATATTTTAAGACAAGTTTATTATTGAGTAACGTACAAAGGAATGATTTTAATTCTAACTTAAAGTTCTACTGGGCTCGCAGGCCGCCCACAATGACCGTCTTATCTCTACCGGGTATTCGAGCCAGACGCTCAGTCAGCTATTCTGGTGAATACAACAGGGCCGGACTCAGGTCGCATGACTTCTCCCCCCTGAGATTCGAGATTATCCGAATTTACCTGATTCGGAGAATTTCGAAAGTTACATTTATAACCTAATTTTATTAATCTAATATAAAACATAACTCCTGCAAAAACTGCTATAATAAAATATAACCCAATGGTCCAAACACTGACACTATTGACTCTCACTATTTCACTTTCACTATTGGTATCGAACTTTACGGAATTCGTTATTTCTTGTATGTTATCCAGATTCATTTCTTCTAATTCTACTGGTTTTCTCTGTTCCGCCTTTATCTCGCTGATGTGCGGTAGGTTTACAGTTGGCAGTTTTTCGTAGTTCAAATTTGTTGTCCGATGAGGGCGTGATTTTAGTGAGTATTTGTCTATTTTCACTTCACATGTATCTTCTGTAGTAACGATGTATGTTCCTTGGATAATCTCTTGGTTTACTTCGTTTTGACAAAAACTGCGAATTATTGTCTTTCCTTCAGAAAATACGATCCATTTATTATTTTGTAAGCGCTGGACAAGGACACCTTTGTATTTGACAGGTATCAACTTACAGGAAGAGATGTTTTTAGCGAATTGCATCAATTCGGAGATGCACGGATCTTCATTTATTTTATCCAGGTAATCTTCGAAACAGACGAAATTGTTGTTATCTGTTCGCTGGCACGGTTTGGCTAGCGGCTCGGAGATAAGTCCTTTCACTATGAGGTAAGGATATTTAGGAAGGATAATGTATGTCATATGATCATGGATAATAGGGATAGGATACAATTTATAGTAAGTATATGTTTCTTTACATACTAATGGAATTTCCATTACGAATGTTAACTGGTTTTCTTTGATAAAAGATTTTACATTAATGTATTGTTCAATTTTCACAAGATTTTCAGGCTCAGCAGGGAAAATTAATCTTTCAGTAAGTTCAATTTCTTTTAGTAAAATTAATAAGGTATCAGAGTTTATTATAGAATGGTGTAGGGTTTCAAGCTTACTGAATGACATTGCTGTTTCTACTTCATTTAGCTTTATAATTATAATTTGAAAATTGTGTAAAATCATAGAATACACATTAATTATTATATTATTCAAATAATGAATCTTTTCTGTTTCTTTTGCTTTATCTATACCATTCTGAAACTCTTTCATTCTAAGATCAATTTGTATAACATTTTCTCTAATTTTGTGTGTGGTGTTATATAAGTTTTTAACTACTTCGGAGACCAGGGTCAGTTTTTTACTCAAAAATTCTTGTTTTAACTGAGTATTTTCTATAAGCTTATCGTATTTAATCGCATCTTCGTTATCTAGGTTTCCAGAAATAAGTTTAATAATCGAACCCAATGGGTTGACAAGACCTCTTTTGGTTCTATATCTAGGAACTATTTGTTTAATCTTATTTATAGTTAAGTTCATAACAAATTCGGTTTGTATTTTATAGTCAGAAAATATTTGATTATCTGTAACGGAATTACCTCTTATAATTCTATTAAGGTCACTTAATCTAGCTATATTAATGTTTATATCGTCGCAAATTAAATTTAAATCTAATCTTTTAATAATTGTCCATTTTTCAGAACTTATAACAGCTGTTCCTTCCTTTATAGGCAAAACACCTGGATTTCCTTCAAGGGGGTGCAGCTGAAGGGCCTGGTTTGCTGCGGCTAGGACCAGCCACAGGACTGTGTCGATTCTGTGGAGGACGTTTAACATCTTTAATGGGGATCCTAGATACGCGATTCTTTGTTGCTATTGTCACTACATTTCTATCTACTTCACCTATAACTTTACCTTTATTATACCTAGGTTTATCTTTACCTCTTCTTACATTCGTTCCTCTATAAAAGATGTCATCATCTAGTTGAATATTAAAATCGGTCTCACCGCCGCGCTTATTTTGAACATTTTCTTTTAATTGCAACATTTTATCAGTTAAATATTTGTAAAGATATTTAGTTCTTTTCTTATGATCTCGAATAAGTACTTGCATATATTCTTTGTCGAAATTTACGTTAAAGGGGCTTGCTGATTCGGTATGGCCGAATACCACCTCAAAAGGTGTAAGACCTGTTACTGAATGGATACTATGGTTATAGGCTAATACAGCAAAGGTCATAACTGATGAAGCGTCTGTTAACTTTTGCTCGTACTTAGCCAGTCTATATGTCTCTATTATAGTAGAGTGAAATTTCTCAATTAAACCCATTGAATTAGGGTTGTTTGGGGTTCCTAAATGTAACTCTATTTTATAAAAATCTAGAAGTTCCTTAATAAGTGCGTTGTTAAATTCTGATCCTGAATCGGAACTTAGTTTACTTGGGCATCCATAGAAAGAAAAGTATTTGATAAGTGCTCTGACTACTTCTGGGGCAGATTTGTTAGGAATCTCGAAAGCTTGACCAAGTTTACTAAAAGCGTCAATAATTGTTAAAAATGTTTTACTTTCAATTGTGAATAAATCTATAAATATCTCTTGGAAGGGTTTGTTTTGGGTTTGTGTTAATTGAATCTTAGGTTTGAGTGGTTTTCTGTCATATTTTAACTTTTTGCACGGTTCACATGCATTAATGATTGCTGCTACCGTTATGTCCATATTGTGCCAAAAATACGTGCGCTTTATGTGTGTTACAGTCTCTTTGATACCCCGGTGGCAGTTTTTACCTACATGATATTTCTCTACAATTGCTTTCTGTTCGTCCTCATTTTCTACGTAAACTACTCGCTCAGTACATTCTAATATATTAACGGTTCCCTTTTTAAAAAGTGTTAAAACAGCATTAGTAAATTCTAACCTATGCTGTGGGTCTTCGAAATAGATAAAATATTTAATTTTTGTACGAATGTATCTTTTCAAAAAGTCTTTTATTAAATCAGGTCTTTCTAATGGTAAGTGTACTTCCAATATTTTCTGTTTAACATTAGAAATATTTTTAACTGCTATTTGATCTCTGAACCAAGTATATACCAAAATTTGGTTTGGTTTGGTATCTATTGATTCCTTTAATATTGGAATTCCTGTAGAATCCATATTATGTGCAGAGTGTACTGTTTCTGCTCCTACATGTGATTCTGACTCAGAGGCAGTAACAGTTCCGCTTGAAAATTCAGTGATTGGAAAGGGTGAGCGCAAACGTTTGGGGATGCTAACGGTACGCTCAGAGTCCGATGAAAGTGATATGGGTTTTTCCGATTCTGATGAAATAGAAATTGGACTATCTGGCTTTTTCTTTGCTTTTCCTTTCTTTTTACCTAATTTAGTTATTTCTTGTGTAATTTGTTCACAGTGCCTTTGTAATTCTAAGTCTTTTTCATCTACGTTTACTTTTACTGAACTATTATCTTTAGCTCCCTTTCTTAATGCATTGATCTTAACCCTCGACAACGCATCGGCGTTTGTGTTTTGACGTCCGTTTTTATAAATAACGTCATAATTATACTCCGCTAATCTTAATCGCCATCTCGTGATCTTACTATTGGGTTCTTCGAATGAATGAAGCCATGAAAGTGGTCTATGGTCGGTGTAAATTGTGAACTTTTTACCATATAGATACGGGCGGAAATGTTTTATAGCCCAAATTATAGCGAGTGCTTCTTTTTCAATAACGCTATACCTGCTTTCCGCATCGTTAAGTGTTCGCGACGCATATGCCACAGGACGATCACTTCCTACCGATCCTTGTGATAATACCGCGCCAATTGCATAATTGGAGGCATCGGTTGTCAGAATAAATGGCTTATCGAAATCTGGGTATTGTAAAAGGGGTGCGTTTGTTAGTAATTCTTTGCATTTTTCGAATGATTCTATAAACTCTTTATTGATTACTACTTTATGGTTTTTCTTTAGACAAACGGTTAAAGGTCGTGTGAGTTTAGCGAAATCCTTGATAAATTTCCTATAGTACCCTACTAAACCGAGGAAACTTTTAATCTCAGTTTGGGTTTTTGGAAGCGGAAATCTCAAGACTGCATCTATCTTGTCATTGTTAGGTTTTAGCCCATCACGCGTGATTGAGTGTCCTAAGTATAGAACTTCTTTTCTTAAAAACTCGGATTTATCTAGCTGTACTTTTAGATTCACTTTTCTGAGTGTTTCGAATATTTTACGTAGTTTTTCTATGTGTTCCTGAAGACTCTTAGAGAATATAATAATGTCGTCCAGGTATACTAAACAATGTAGCCCTATTAGTATGCGATCCATGGCCCTCTGGAAGGTGGCAGGTGCCGTTTTTAGGCCAAACGGCATGCGTAAAAATTCAAAATGCCCTTTTTGAGTGCTAAACGCGGTTTTTTCCCTATCAGTTTCGTCAATTTCGATCTGATGGTAGCCACTTGCTAAATCTATTGTGCTAAAATAATTAGCGTTTCCTAATTGGTCAAATAAGTCTGATATATTCGGCAATGGGTATTTGTCATCGGTAGTCAAGTCATTTAAACGTCTGTAGTCTATCACCATTCTGTACTTTTTCTCTCCCGAAGCGTCCAGCTTCTTTGGCACAAGATGTACAGGAAAGTTCCAAGGAGAAAAAGATTCTTGGATAACATTTTCACTTAGTAATTTGTCAACTTGTCTATTAATTTCGTCATTTATCTTCTGGGGTTGTCTGTAAGGTCGTATATAGATTGGGTCTTCGTTTTTGGTTCTAATATGGTGCTTTACTTTGTTTGTAAAAGATAAGGGTATTTTATCGCAGTAGAAAATGTCTCTAAATTCGTAACACAGGGCACTGATTGCTTTATTTTCCTCAGTGTTCATGTGTTCAAGTCTTAATTTCTCTAGGTTTTCTATTAAATGGTCATCGATGTCAAGGTCGTTATCAGGTACCGTATTAGCATTAACTTCACATTTATCAGGTGTGTATGGAGTAACTGAAACTAATTTGTTTATTGTAAAACAAACAGGTGTTTCTAAACTGTTTTGTATAAATGTTTCAGCATGACCATTTTTACAATTAACAAGTGCAGAAGGCATTCTAACACCAGGTTCAAATATATGGTAATTAATAATTCCAGTACCATTAGCAAGATTTGTCGGTAAAGTAACTTTAGTCTCGGTACGTGGTTCTAATTTAATTGTAACTTGAGGATTATACACAAAAGGGATTTCAGTATCGCAAGTCTTTAAAATCAAATTTTTCATGTCAATGCTAGCGTTAAGTTGTGATAATAGATCAGATCCTATAAGTCCGTCATAGTCTTTGTCTACTTCGTAAATATAAAATGTGTGTGAAACTATAGATTTAAATGTTTCAGGAAGTGGGGTGTAAATTGCCTCATTATGTAAGCTTCGAGCATGTGTACTTATTACCTCAAATGGAGCTGGGAATTTATATTGGTTATAATATTCATTCGCCTTTTTAGGGCTGATAAAGGAACGAGAGCTGCCTGTATCAATCATAAACTTAGCGTTGATTTCTGGTAAGTAAATGTACGGAAGTTTTGCAACATTTTCGCAATTTAAATTAATCAATTCGGTCGATCTATATCCGAGGCTATCTGGTAAAAATTTTCCACTGTCTCGTTATTTACCTCATGTGTGTATTCCGGTACTCCACAGTTACCGTTATACAGGTAGTCATCTATGACTACGTCCTGCTCGTAATAATCTTGATCCGTCTCATAGGGTGAGTTTACGTGTAACTCGTTATGGTGAGCCTGATTTCGAACTGGTAATGCTGTACGCATAGTAACATCGGTGTCTACCTTTGGTTTATTCTGATGTGTTGGGGGTATCCCGAATTTAAATTGAGTCTGAGGGTTGACATTTGGTCTAAAAGATTGTCCAAACGAAGGTCTATAACCTTGAGGAACTTGTTGGTTCACAAATTTAGGCTGATTAGTAAAACCTTGAGGTCTAAACTGATTATGTTGCATTCCAAATTTGAATTGTTGATTAGGCTGTTGCTGAACATGAGGGCGTATTTGATTCGGTATACCAAATCTGAAGCCCTGATTTTGTTGTGAGTTAGTGGTAAAGAATGGTTTAAGACCAAACTTCTCTACATAAGGGTTACTCGTAATAGCTGAAGGCTGTGAAGGGTTTTTATTCATTAAAGGTCTCATTATTCTATTGCGCGACTCGTATTGAAATTTAAAATTGACTTCTTCTAGAACAATCCTGAGGGCATCTTCCAGTGTGTTAGTACCCTTAAGTCTCACTATACGAATAAGATCTTCCGGTAAATTATATAAAAATACATTAAGTGCCATATTGTCGTAAATAGTGATTTTACTTCTCCTAATGTGATCATCGGTGATTAAATTAACTTTTGCCAATAAAGAGCTCTTAACCTGTTGAATTCTGTTACAGAAATCTAGATAAGATTCGTTAGTATTAATTTTTAATGTCTCTAGTTGGATGGCTATACATTCTTCCGAACGCGGATCTCCGAAATGTTGGGTTAATACAGATTTTAATTCGGTCCAGGATTCTATGTCTGGGCGCTCACTAATTAAGTGGGCCGCTTTGCCAATTAATTTGCTCGACACTACATGAAACACATATAAATCCTGCGCCGGATTGTTTTCCCGTCTATAACACCTTATAACATATTCACACTTCTTAATATATAAATTTAGGAGCCTTTCATCTCCATCGAACTTAGGTATAATAGATGAAATTTCTTGTGGAATTGACACCAGTTGTGGTTGAGTCATTTTACAATTTAACTTAATTTAGTTGAAACTTATTAAAATAAAATTGTACACGATGTACGCTATAGATAATTGCCTATTTTCTGTGCAATTACCTTGAAAAGTTAACTAATAATTATGAGGTGATTTTGAACCTCTACAATCTAGTTAATTTAATAGGAATAGAATATGAATGGAAAAGGAATAGTGAATTTGGACTACTCACAAGCCAGCCATAATCCTCCAGTGGTGATTCCTCTGCAGTTCACTAATATCTTTTTGCCCGTCCCGGAAAACTTATTTTCTTTGGTTCGAGGATACCGAACACAATTTGCCCAAAACCCGATTTTTGGAGTTTTTCACTAAGCAACACGGTTTACACGGTATCCTACCGGCTGCGCCAGTTTTACTTTGGGAGCTTCGGGGCGACTTTTTAAAAATTAAAAATTAATTTAATATTTTAAGACAAGTTTATTATTGAGTAACGTACAAAGGAATGATTTTAATTCTAACTTAAAGTTCTACTGGGCTCGCAGGCCGCCCACAATGACCGTCTTATCTCTACCGGGTATTCGAGCCAGACGCTCAGTCAGCTATTCTGGTGAATACAACAGGGCCGGACTCAGGTCGCATGACTATGTATCCTACTCGTAAAGAGACATTATGAGTGCTTATACAAAACACGCACAACCGCGAGCATAACAAAAAGTTATCTAAACAAGTATTTTATTACGAACCATTTATATAAATAAAGTAATAAAACATAATAAATAAAAAGCGTTTGCGTAAAGAAAACGTTGGAATGTTTCATCCAAGTTTGGGCATCGTTCTGTTGTTGAATTTTCACATTTCGTGTTGGGGAGGTAACGGCGAACTTAACAGAAAACTTGGTGAAAGGATTAGACACGATTCAAAGGATTCGGACGTAGTTTTGTACGGGTTTGTTTTTGTAGGTAAGTTGTGTTAGAAATAAAAGGTCTAAGGACGTCGTTGTTTCATTATCTCGTTGAAATTTAAATTCAACACGAATCTCACTAACGGTTCAAACGGCCAAGTATTGTATACATATTAGCTACAACTAATTTGATGCACAGAATTTAAGACGAATTTAATTTGTTTATACAATATAATTAAATGGGCATAAACTTCGAAATTTCGAATAATTGACACAAGATGAATGGCACTTATTAATAATTATTGATTCAATTAGTTTACATTTTAATTGAAAAGCCAGTCAACCATTACAATAAACAGAGCCGATTGATTCATATTTTTCAATTAACATCTATGCTCTGCAATCAGTTGTTGAATTAATGAATAATTTAGCAACAATCAAACCATTTGTTGCTAAAATGTCTGTTTTAATATTCAACTTACGAGACTGTAAGGCAATATTATGTACTCACTAGCAGCGCGTTGTGCTCGTTCCCGTGGGAATTTCGGGAGTTTTTATACATATAAACCTTCCTCTTGAATCACTCTATCTATTTTTAAAAACCGCGTCAAAATCCGTGCAGTAGTATTTGAGTTCATCGCGAACAGACAGACAGTCGCGGCCGGAGACTTTGTTTTATAGTGATGAAAAAACGCTTTGTGTTTTATCAGACAAAATCGTGAATTATATAGTAAGTTACAATAACCAATCGTTTCAAACAACCTATATAAGTTAGAGCGTCGTCCACGAGTAATATTACCAGCTGTGAGCTGGTTATTGTATTCGAAAACGAGCGTCATACAAGTCTATCAAATACTATCTCCAAAGAATTCATTGAATCCCAACGACGAGACAACGCATAAAGGAATTACTAGTAATATACTGCACATATTGCTCAAAAGAAATAAGCACATTACTAAGTTCTCTACAAAACATTCAACAAAGAAATATGACATGATAAAGCGATATTAACATGAGATTTTTCGTCATAAGTGTCCTTAGAGATTCTTTTTGTCCTTGTCTTTATTGCTCGTGACCTTGAGGGGACGTGTGCTACGTGACGCACTCATTCCGTGACTGATGGAGAGAAGATGACTTTATTATTTCGAAGCTAGATTAATCCCCACACTTCCTTACTTTGCCTTATCAAATATTTTCTTTGCAAGCATAGATAACTTGTACCGCTAGATCTGAAGAGATGATCACTTATGTACGTAAGGTCGTATTAAGACAGTATTAATGTCCCACTGCATGGCAAAGGCTTCTTATATCAGTGAAGAACTTACTAATGCTTACACTAAAGCTAATACTTCTGCTAAGTGCGTTCCACTATCAAGACTCAAGTCCGAAGTTCAATTTCCATTTCAAGCGAAGCATGTTTCCAATTTATTTTCAAACACCCTCAGTTGACAATGGCAAGCATTGTGATGCTGAACACACCTAATTCACTTCATTGTTCTGACGTTTTCAGTGGGAGATGTTTCTTTACCCTGCAGTGGGATGCTACAGGCTTATAAATATTTCTAAATAGTTTCAATAATTGGCGGTTACAAAATATTTTTTATCTACACTAATGTTGTAACATTCTACTTATGTTTCCAATACTTGACTTATAATTACTACTGTTATAGCGCAGACAACAAAACACTCAATTTAAGCAATTTCACATGATGGTATAATATCCACATCGATATAGTAAAATCTCATTATAACATCGCGCGCTCGCTCCTGATTGGCCCTGCGCGAGCTGCGCTCTCATTGGTTAGATTTTAATGGCGGCAAGTTCACTGTGACAATACACGTACGCGTGAAAAACTATTGTCAGCTTTTACTCTTGTTGTTTGATTAATTGCATTAGTGAAGATAAAGTAGTGTATGCAACTGCATATAACACGGGTATTAAAACACTCGTTACTATTATGAAAAAACTCACACTCGTGTTTTAATACCCTTCCTTATATGACAGTTGCATAAACTACTATTAAAATAATAGTTTCTTTAATTCACTTCTTTAACAGACTGTACACCGACACGATACTATTGACACACATATATGTATATGTAGTCGATGCGATGAGTAAATATGTCAAGGATAATTTGTGTCCTTACTTTACGACCAAGAATCACTATGGAAAGACTTTTATCTATACAGGAATACATGCTAATAGGGGTTATAATGATGTAGTTGTCTAGACCAAACGATTCTGGTTGATATAGGTACCAACTCGTATTATAGGGATATAGTGTTTGAAGTTATAATAAACAGTATTAGCTGCAGTGGCGCTACCACACTGTAGCCTACGACGAACGCGCAGCTTTAGAGAAATATCTATAAACTAATAGTTTAAGCTGAAGAGTTTGTTTGAACGAACTTATCTTAGAAACTACTAATCCGAATTGAGTAATTCTCTTTGTAGTGGATAGCCACATTCAACGGAAAGGTTACAGGCTTTTTATCCCAAAATCACAACGGCAACATTAAGTGAGTGAACGGATTATCACAACGCGGGAATGGAAAGAGGGATTTAATTTATTTTTTATCCCAGAATTCCTAGGGAAACCTTACTCAACCTTGATCAACCGAAGCCAAACGAGGGTGGGTTCTAGTACACTATCTTGTGGTTTTCTAAAAGATCGCCTTCAGTGCACCGTGGTACCAAGCGAAGAGGTTGCTATGTCTGTGGGTACCTCCGATTACTGCATGTTCCAGATCGTTATACAATATTTACTCAGTAATTTTTGGCAACATTAATATGAAGTTACAGGTACTTACATTTACATGCAAAGCACAAATACTTCCTAACTCCTTAATAAATAAGTTACAGCATTTTCTAAAAACTCGATAAGTATTCAAACAATGAAACATGGAAAAGTTTCAAAAGTATTTTCTAAATTATGATTAATTGGAACGCGGGTTTCCATTTTGGCAAGAATATTAAGGAAAATTTAATATCTTGGCTTTTACAATTTATGTTAAGTAACTTGAAGTGAGTGTGACAACTCATGAATTTCATAAGAATATTATGAAACGTAGTTAGAAGATATGCTTGAATACTATGTTTCTATTTTGCAAACGTCTGGAAAATTTAATATCCTAGTGGCCTAGTATGTGTGGCGTAGTGGTATGTGCATTGGCTTGCCAAGATAAGGGTGTCGGGTTCAATTCCCAAAAAGGTCGAGCGATAACATATTTCCTACTTTTCAAATATCGCTCGTTTGAGATCGTCAACCCAGAGTAGGCAAGCGTGGTGATTATGCCTATCCTTCTGATCCTTCTCACCGTATTGATATCTTCTGTGGTATGAGAGGCCTTTGCCCAGCAGTGGAACATTACAGGCTAATACTTTTTTGTCTGTAAGACTTATAGGGGTGTCGTGATTTCATGATTTCATGTCACACAAACACACAGATAAGTCAAACTTTTACAAATATATAACAGTCTTCTTTCATTTTCGTTTTTCTTCTTTTACCCCCGGAATTCAATTTAATAAATTAATAACGCCCGTCGGTTTCACCTGTATAGAAAACGATGAATACCTATAGGATATATGAACTAAGCTTCTATGTTATTACCGTAAATAGGAATTTCAGTAATTAGATTTTTAATTTGCAGTAATTACATAACTAATAACTCTAATTTAGTAAAGTAATTTCACAATAATGGCCAACTTGTGTTCAGTGGTTAGTGTTGTCACCTTGTTGTCGCTTCGGTAGAAAAGCGGCAACGCTTGCTAACCTATGGAGCCATTATAGAAAGTACTTGATAGAAAATGTTAGTAGAATTTAATCCATAAAAGAGTTGAGGCAAGTTTATTGAATTAAATGAAGTTGGAAACAATTCGGATTAGGTATCTATTACAACTACTTTATTCTTCTGCTGGTTCAATACTTATCTTAGTTCACTATTTACTTCGTATTAGTATCAAATTGCGAAAGTTTGTTATGATATATGAATGGTTGAACATCTACTCTTTCACGAATGACTACTTTATGGAATACTAGCAGCGCCCCGCGGTTTTACCCGCGTTGTGCCTGTTCCCGTGGGAATTTCGGGATTTTTTTTACATAAATACCTTCCTCTTGAATCACTCTACCTATTACAAAAAACCGCATCAAAATCCCTTGCGTAATTTTAAAGATTTAAGCATACAGACAGACAAACAGTGTGACAGACACGAAAAAGAGACGACTTTATTTTATACTATGTAGTGATGCTGAGACTACACAGTACTATAGCTTAAACATCAAAATAACATAAAGGCTACTTATCTCTAAGAAATTCTTCTGAGAAAACGAAGTACTGCAAATAATCGGTGTTATAATCATAAGATTAATAAGTAAAACGACACGACTTTATAAAAACTATAGCAAAAGGACGGGTCCATATTGGCTCAACTAAAGTTCTTTACCCGAAATTGTTCTTCCTAACGATTTGTAATCCGAATGATCACTCTTCAAAATTTTTCATCCTAAAGTTTTCATTCATACTATTTGTAGTGCTACCGGCGATGTTCATAACACTCATGTTTCCGAAAATTGTAATTAATAATATCATTAATGTAAATATATTTAAACTCCTACTGTTTTTTATCATAACGCTTTAAAGGAAAAGGTTTGTTTTTAAACTATTTCTTGTGATTACAAAACGGTTCCCTATCCATTTGCATAAAAACTTTAGACATAATATAACATGGCATAATTTTGTTGTAGCGCTCGCCGGCCGCTGCCGCGGCACCGCTCGCTTCGCTCGCTCGGCTCGCGCGTAGTTGGTCACAGTTCTAACCTAACCTAACCTATAAAAAGAAATCTAAACAAAAAAGATATGACTTTGAATAATAGTATAAAAGAAACATGAGTGTTATGAACATCGCCGGTAGCACTACAAATAGTATGAATGAAAACTTTAGGATGAAAAATTTTAGGAAGAGTGATCATTCGGATTATGAACATTAGAGACAAAGTAGTTAGGAATTGTGATTGTTAGGATGAAAAATGTTAGGAAGAACATTTTCGGATTTCCAATTATCGGAGTTGAAAATTTAGGTGAACTTTGGCGCACCCCAAAAGGACACATAGAGGCAATGAGAGGAAGAAGAAGCAGACTAACTGAAAGAAAGAGTAAAGGTCGTGTCGTACGAACAGCTGAAGAGGATGGCAGATGATAGAGAAAAGTGGAAAGAACTCCATCGACAAGAGCCCAGCTCTTAAGTTCAAGAGACTTGTATACTCGTACCTATAATACCATCTCGTAATACAACCGTGTGTCCTCAAACTTGTGATTTCCTTGGAATAATTAAATTGACATTCTCTCGCTGGGATTAATATTTGCTTAAACTATATTACGTAATACGAATAAATGTACGTGTCTTGTTTAATATCGTTCTGAAAGCATATTGTATGTTAATAGTGTTGACTTTAGTTATATTATTGAAGTTAGTGTTCGAATTTAGATAGTAGGAATCTTTTGTGAAGGAGAAAGCGGGCTTTGAAGATAACATATGTAGAGTTTTATACTTAGTTCATTCTGGGTTTGTGTTTTAAGCGTTTTTTTATTCGAAATGGTTGAAGTTAAAAGTAAGGTAGTCGAATGGTTGAAGTAAAAAGAAGCCTATGAGTTCAGAAAACGGGCTACTATAAAACAATTTTTAGCCAAAAGTCTTAACGTTACAAGAACAATTTTTTTTTGTTTTTAATCTTGATCATATGTTTAATCATACGACTGTTTCCGAAACAGGTTGACTATTAATTTCCTCGATAGAAAAAAAACACAAAGTTGGGTCTTTTATACCTTACTTTCACACTTACATAGTTTGTAAAACAATTTCAAACGCACATTTCTAATATTAATTTGAGTGATGTAAAATAAACTATGACTCAATACTGCTGGAGTAAAATTTCGATTCAATCCAACGAAAGGTGGTAGATTCTTAAAAATGAGTCGCAAGATTCTACCACCACCATTTCCGCGCCGTAGTGTTTCTCGCTCTTTTCTACCCAGAGTGACAGTGATCGAAATGGCTGGGATATCCTAGCCTTAAAGGCGCGCCGAGTAACTCCTGCTATGCACGTTTAGTATGAAAAACAAAAGAAAATCCGTGCGCGCAGACCACCGCGGCACGTAGCAGGACGTCTAAAAACTCTTAAATTAAAGGAGCCTCATTAATTCGTATTTAAGAACATGATAGGTATAACATTTTATCGTAATCTCGGGCTCTAATTTTCTTTAAAACCTAATTACATTTTATTTTTATTTAACGTTCGTTTTAATACAATTTTGAACGATAACCTTCAAAATTGTATTAACGAACTCCTCACTGTACTGATATATTCAGTGAGATGGGAGGCCTTTGCTCAGCAGTGGGACATTACAGTTACTTACTTGCTTTTTAACTTTTGTTAAACAATAAACATATTTAGATACTTAATAGATTTAAGAGATCCTTTGCAAGCCCTCAGTTTCTTAGTTAATTAAGAGTCTGGAGTCATAATACGCAATAATCTTTTGAAGAAATCGCGGAAGAAGCTTTAAGAGGTAGTCTTTTTGTTGTTACACCCGAGGGGCTAACTTTTGATAGCATTATTGGGGTCGTGATGCCAATAATAATCTGAGAGAGTCCCGATTAAGTAAACTGTAATACCCCGTGTCTATTGTTGCTATAATTTATATATCGTTATGTGATAGCTGCGGAATTACGTGTGAATGTAAGTTATATTTTATTCAGGTTATATCTGCTTTTGTATTTATATCTCTTGATGGAAGAGGTATAATGTATTGATTTATTGCTATAAATGACGGATAGACATTGGATCATTGGATATTGAATAGGGGACTAAATTGATTCAGTTTTATGTTATGATAAGCTGAGCCGTACCTCGTTCGTAAAGGAATATAAAAAATAAAACAACATCTATTTTATTACTTATTTTTCTATTCCGGTAGAACATAAATTATTTAAAAAATTGTACACGCTGTCTTGAGTTACAATGATCTAAATAACACTTAACATAGTATATGTGCGTTGTTGTTCCGATAATGTTCACAACCTCATTAGGTAAATTACCTATTATGTTATAGAAACTTTATTTTATGTTAAGTACTTGACTTCATGAAATATTATTCAAAAAGGGTAGTAAAATTGGCCTCTATTCCTTAAATATAAGATTATAGACACTGAGATTAGAGACACATTACATACTATTGATATACTGGATACTGCTTGCCTGAGCATCGTTATACGGTATATGCTTGTCCAGTCCCTTTTAATACAATCCTCTCAGTTTAAAAGCCGATTCTAGCTTTTTTTGTTCAGCAGTGGAAATGCATTTACACATCCCCGGTCCGGGTGGCGCCAGACGGCCAAGGTATGTGGGGCACTGACTGTAGGCGAGCTCCCCGCTACCAGGGCTCATCGCACCTACCGCAGTGAATACTTACTAAAACCACTGCTAGGTCTTCTGAGTGCTTCGCGTTGGGAACTTGGGAAACAAGATGCGACCACCGAAAGGCTATACTACCCATGGAAGAGCGAAGTACTTACTACTTCCCTATTTTGTGATACTACCTACGTAACTACCTAAAAAATTATGGTACTTTACAAACTGCCTAAAATATTCCTCTTCCTATTGACCTATAAAAAACTAGGCTAGTACTCACCATAGTTCAGTGGACAGCAGGAAAAAACACAACCGGCGCAAAGCCACCGGGCGCTCCGAAAAATAAAATAGTTAAGCTATTGGTTCAATATTTGCATTTCAAAGCTTAGTTCATGTAAAACTTGGCTTCGTTTCATTCGTTTGAAGCCAATTAAATTTCTGAACGAATTGTAGATTTTTTGAAAAGCTTCGCAACTGTAAAGCTATGAAAGTAAAGCTTCAAAACATTGGGTAGAGTAGAATGTACTAGTTTGTATTATAAGTTAACAAAGTCTTTGGATTAAACCATAATTTAATAAGTACGAACTAGCCCAACTCCTCCCGAGAGCTTTCAACTCAAACTTCTGAATTGCTTGGTACGTCTCGCAGTCTCTGTTCATTGTGTACAATACAACAGTTTATTATTTTGAACGAATTTAATCTATACCTAACATAAAGAGTCTGATATCATATTTCAGTTTATAAACATTATTAACTTATGTTTCTTGAAAGTTATACGTTTGTGTACTTCTATATCAATAGGTATCACACATAAGGGTTTATTTTGTAAATTTGGCAATCTCCAAATTATTTAGGCACTTAATATTTCGAGGCTTTCGAGGTGAGTAGGAGTGTTAGGGTGCAAAGATGGCGACGGTGACAAACGACTTTTTGAAAAAAGAATTTCTCGTTTTCTTTCCGACCGTTAAATAATAAAAAATTACCTTTTCCTTTATAACATGTCTCATTTTCCCAAAAATTACAATTAACTGACGCAAAACAAGGGCATGGTGCTTGTATCTCAATAATGACTCTAGATACTAGACTGACTTTCATCAATATCCAACTGATACCAAAGTGTGGATTGAAATACTGATCAGACCACTTATTAGCATGACAATAGCCAGACTCAATTACACTCAGCTGGATGTCAAACGAGTCTGTTTGAGTTGCAACCTGACGGCACTGAGCAAATATTTTCAGTGCTTAAATTGATTTCAGAAAGCGCTTTATATCAATACTAGTACAAGCCCGTTGGCACAGTGGCAGTGATAGCACTTTCTGTGTCGGCGGTTGCGGATTCGATTCCCGCCCGGAGTCAACAATATGTGAAGACATAGTTGTTGACGACGACGTCTGGGTGTCAATTATATGTTCTTATAAAGTATTTGTGTATATATATAAAAATAAATAAATAATAAATTATAATTTGGGATTGGGTACATGACGCGCATTGTACCTGATCCCACGGGAATATCTGGATAACATGTATCCCATGTGTTTTTTCAGGTTTAAACTATGTTATTGTAAAGTTTCGTCCAAATCCATTCAGTAGTTTCTGCGTGAAATAGCAACAAACACACATACATCCACACAAATTATCGCATTTATAACATTAGTAGGATAGGATATTAGGATGCTATTCAAATGGTGCTGATGCATTATGCTTATGCTTATGCATTATGCTTAATTCAAATCAAGTTAAATACCTAATTATAGTGATGTGTATGCATCATTACGCGCCAGTCTATTGTTTAGTTAATTAATAGTTTGTAGAGTCTCTATCAATGTAATGCGTAGGTAATTATCTACTTAACTGACGCAGCGTTGGGCCTATTATGGAGGTTGTTATAAGAGTATACGGCATAGTCATTTTTTTTTTTGGAAGTTTGACTATTTGTAATAATGTTATTTTTTATTAATATTATATTGATTAAAATTTGTTTCTTTTTGAAAACAATTTTCCAATGTCTATTTACAGAACATTTACATACCTTACTATTTGTCGTACTCGGAAACGGAAACCGACGATTAACTAATTGATATTTTTTTACAGTAGATATCAAAAATCACTGTCTTTAACTTCTCGTAAGGCATCATTATTGACTCAGAATGGAGAAATTCTGCTTACGTTAGAAAATCGAATGTAATTTTGTTTTGATACGGAACCCCTGTTCCATGTTCTTTTTTTGAAAAATTCGCACGTCACCGCCGCCATTGCTCTACTAGTTATTCCTTGTCAATCATACAGAATCGAAACGGAACGTTTTGATAATACATCTCTTTGGCGTCTCATCGACTAAAAGCTTTATTTCAAAAACATTTGATCAATCAACAGACTCAGTTCGTTTGTCTTCATCTCGTCTCCATGACACGAATTGACTTATACGAATTGTCAAGAGACTAAGAAATCCCTCAGTAATAATAAATGCTTTGAGCTTTCTCTTTCATTCAGAGTAAATGAGACGTAAGCTTCTTGAATTGTTTATAAGGGAGAATGTTCAATGATTATTGTTTTAGAACCCATAGATTAAGGTGTTTGTATAATGGTCTGATTTAAATTTGTGTATAAATGAAATCTGGAAATAATACCGCGGCCCTTATCTATGCTCGTAGAATTAAACAATGCACTTAACTTTAGTATTTTTAAAATAAAGAACACGGAATTATAATGCGAGCGTCAGCGTTCAATGTTCGCTTTTTGAAATAAATCGCTATTTTCCAACGTCCGTCGCTGCATCGAGAAACCCCCAGTAAAGAAAAGACAGTCGCCTACAAAATTCGAGTTCTCTGAATAACATGAATCATCTAAAACTCATCCAAAAAATCAAAAAACCATATCCGTTACAAGCGATAAAATATCTTTCCCGGTCATAAAGGCTCGCTATTGAAATATGAAATCATTGGAGATCGTAATTTGGTTCCGTTTGTGCTCCCGTTTGATTCAAAACGTTACGGAAAATTACCAGAAACAAAGTGACCCTTCAAAGGAAAAGTCACGCACCGAATGCAAGAATTTACAAACAATGCTCTAAGTAACAATTCGATTTGCTTTAATGTTTATTTAGTAGGTTAATTAACGTTTGACTCGGTAACGGTTGATGTTTGGGAGAGCTAATTAGCTTTGCTTTTATATAGTCGACGATGTTGGTGGGAAATCACTTTTTGGGAAAATTTCCTACTCGTTGGTATGTATAAGCGATGTTCTTTCCTTTTCGATCGCTCTATTGGTATATAAACGAAATATACAGCCAACTTACCTTATTGTATCATATGTAATATTTACAAACTGCTTAACTCTCAACAACTTTACTAATTAAATTGCCTTGATAAGTATATGTTAGCAGTTTACCTTCTTGTTCGATACACACTGAATAAAAGAATTTCAAGATTGTCAAATTATAAAGAGATAACAAAATTATACTTAACTTTTCTTGGTAATGCTGATAATGTAAACTTCACCTATAAAACCAATCAACACTACACGACTAATTCATCGTATTATCACCAGAGAACCGCAGAAACCGCACAAATTGCAAAACTAAAGAGGTTTGGTTCCGTACAAGGTTCGTAAAACAACAAAGCTAGACGCAATAACCCGTTTATTGGTCCGGAAGGATGACGGACGCTCGATCTCTCTCCAGTGAAGGGCCTGAGATAAACCGCTCCCTCTTTCGTACTTTGAGAACATTGTAATAGGCCTTCTAATCCCCTACCACGAGTCACTTTCGTGTCGATAAACTACAAGTGGTTTGGTAATGATGATTTAGTAAAGTTTTCCTAGTAATAAGTACTTAATGCTGCATGAAGTTAGAAAAGATTTCAAAGGAGAAGTTTATGACTATACGAGTATTACATTTTATGTGTGAAAAAATACGTTAGTAAAAAGTAAGTTGATGGCTCTGATAACGTTAGGTATTAGTAAAGTGATAGATTGAATGTTTATCACCTCAGTTCACAAAAATGGAAAATCATAAATTATTAACACACTTCAATTTGTTGTAAATATGTTTGATTACGAACCAATTCTATAACTATATCATTTTGAAAGGTAGGATAAAAAAAACAATTTTCGGTTGCTTTAAAAAGTGATATGGTGCTTCTTCTTCTTCTTCATCGAGTGGATAGTCAACCTGACCAATCCTGGTGTCAGAGTTATTGAGACGCCAAAGGCTAATAATAATTATATTATGGTGCTAATTGTATGGATATAAAAAATAATGCTATCTGCATAAACGAACATGCTTATAAAAGATATATAATGTTTATAGAGTATATGCTTTTATTTTTACGGCTATTTCGATTGCGCTTTCTAGTTAATACCTCGACGCGAACGACCACGTAATTTGGTGGTTAACCACTTTCAGGCTAATCGCGTGCATATCGGAATTTGCCATACCTTTGTACCTATACAAAATATTGGTACGTAGCATAATCCCGATCCAATCTCAAGCGAAACTTGTTCAAATTGCACATATTCTAAAATTTCTTATGAAAGTAAGTACGAATAGGTTGTATTATAATATAAGTCGGAGTTTTAACTTTGCTACAAATTAAAACTATTGGTAGGTAAGGTAGTGCTAAAAGTAGTGCTGAGCACTAAATGCCACTATTGGCCCCCCTTGAAAGTAGTGGTCTAGTTGCACGTTGCTTAACAATGGGGCATGAGTTAATACGCATAGTAAAACTTTGCCACAAACGTTTATTTAATAATACCTCGAGAGCACAATGCATTAAATTATATTCATTGGAGTATTTTAACAGTAAAATGAATAAATAACTTTTGTATTTCCTTTTTGTTGTAATTTCATATTTTTAATCTCGATCCCATCGAACCTTTTCCGGGCCGTTTAAAACTTCCTTTATTGATTAAAGAAGGGAAACGGATAATCTTAATGTCCGTTTTTATTAAACTTCCGATTCTTTTCAATTTCCCCAGCTTATTATAACTAACTTTGGCGGTTTGAAGGCCTATACAATTTTACGTACATTTCGCTTCGCGTTTGATTTTTATTAATAAGAAAATGACGTTTTTGCGACATTACGTTTTTAGGAATTGTACTGTCAAGAGGAAATGTAAAGAGGATGTAATGAAATGAAAAATATATTAAACGTCTCACAAAATTGACGCGAAGCTCTGCCTTCAAAGATCTGCCATTTAATAACACAACATTTTGCAATAATTTCACGTTACATCATTCATCCTCCTCACTGCACTTATATCTTCATTAAGATGAGAGGCCTTCCTTTGCCCAGCACTGGGACAGTACAGGCTAATACTTTACTTTACTTTACTTTATAGAATACTAGCAGCGCCCCGCGGTTTTACCCGCGTTGTGCCCGTTCCCGTGGGAATTTCGGGAATTTTTTTACATAAAAACCTTCCTCTTGAATCACTCTACCTATTACAAAAAACCGCATCAAAATCCGTTGCGTAATTTTAAAGATTTAAGCATACAGACAGACAAACAGTGTGACAGGCACGAAAAAGAGACGACTTTATTTTATACTATGTAGTGATTTCAATGCCCTGCCACCTTTAATTTCAAAATTAGAATGAATGTCTATTATTCGATTACATAACAAACAGTCAACTGTCTATGCCTCTATTGATTAATAAATATCCCAACGCATATTTAATTAAAACCCTTATCTGTATGCAGTTGAATGAAGGATAGAACCACAAGGTGTTAATTGAAAATGGTTCTATACATAAAACTATAGGTCCGTCTGAAAGGCAACCGAACGCAGATAGCCGCAATAACTGGATTATTGTAACACATTCTCTATTCGACGTCACTGGATATCACTCGCGCAAACCAAATTGAAAGCTTCGTATTTCAAATGGAAAAAAACCTTTTAAATCCACTCGTAAAGTCGAAGTTATATTTTTAATGAAGTGTATAACATTTTATGGATTGGTGTTATGGTTTTTGTTAGAGATAGTGAGGTTTTGTGGGTTCTTGATGTTTTAAAGATCGTTGGTATCACTTATGTATTATTACCAATGTTTTTTTATTGCTATGATGTTTATCGCAAGTTTGTGTAAGAGAAGTCAAACTTCACATCGATAGATATCTTTAGCATCATAAGCATCTCCATGTATCTCTTCGTATCTTTATAGCAATCAGCAAAAATGAAACTATCATATATCTCCCTCCAAAAGCCGACAGGCAAATCTACCGAAAACCGAAGCGAACTAAAGCGAAACTAGCCGACTATGTCCATCTGTAAAGCCTTAGACCAAGTAATTTCACCACTACAATACGTATTAACCGATAGTTATAAGCGTAAGTTCCAACTTCGTCAATTATTGTAGCTACGTGTCCGAACTAACCTGACAATTCCGACGTTTCACGAATTTTCCAAACTTTTGTGAGTTGTCGGTAAAAGTTTTTGTCACACTTGTTTGGTTGAAGAGCTTCGGTTTCGAATAGTTTTTGAATTGGTTTTTGACATAATAAAAGGTCTATTCGTTATGTTTGGAGGATACTAAGCGGTGTGTTGGGTGTATAAGGTTCTTTTTCAATTGTCAGACTATATCGAAGGCCCATAGGCGATCTCAAACTCCTACTCTTTAACGGGTGTGTTCTGAACTAGACCGACGTTTTAATAATTGATGATACATTCTTGCTATGTTCACGATAAAGTAGTACCGTTTACATATAATTCAAATTTATTTCTCATAAATGCCTCAGGTTTGAAACCTCCAACCCGCGGTTAAGCAAGAATTTGTAAATCTTCAGTGAGATGAAAGGACTGCTTTTGCCTCGCAGTACAGACTAATAATAATATAATATTACTAGCTGAATCAAGGGGTGGACCATCCTTAACATATAGGGGATGAAAAATAGATGTTGTTCGATTTTCAGACCTGCCCGATATACACACAAAATTTCATGAGAATCGGTCAAGCCGTATCGGAGGAGTTTAACTTCAAACACCGAGACACGAGAATTTGATATATTAGAAACATATTACAGACGATCAATTGTATTCCATGTTATATTAGTGTTAACTAATACTTATTTACTTACACATACTTATGGTTGCGCAGTATATTGCGTCGTATATTTCACTGCCAATATTTTCTATCGTTGCTATGTACTCGTATATATATTTAGAATAGGAAAGGCACCGTAATAAAAAACGGGAAGTTTACCTGAACGGTTTTTCACGTAAGAATAATATACGCACTTACGTTCAAGACAAGGCTTGTTATGCGAAAATGTTGGGAAAATGCAGAGAACTCGGAGATAGGTATGAACGATCTTATATGGTAATGTTATAAGATTTTTTCTTGAGTAACAAACCGATCTTGGTGTAGATTAGTTGCTAATATGGTTGTTTCTGACATGGTGCAAAATTATGCCTGAAATATCATATGTTTAAAGTTTTGTGATTAGTGTTTATTAACGCGTAATGGAGCGAGTTGGTGAGTGGAAAGTTAGCGAGTTTAATAGAACGCGAGTGCACCTCGTTTTTTCAACTCGCTGGCTTTAGTAAACTCGCTCAATTAAACGAAGTCATAAGATGTATAATTACTATTTTTTTACTTAAGATCACCAACTGGAGGGAAGTGGCCCAGGATAGGGATGCATGGAGGGATAGGGGAGAGGCCTTTGCCCAGCAGTGGGTCAGTAATGGCTAAAATAATAATATTATTAATAAGATCACCAACCCGCTGTGATTATGCTTAATCCTCCTCACTGTTCTGATATTGGTGAGATAAGAGACTCTGCTCAGCAGAGACATTACATGCTAACTACTTTATTTTTTGGCTTTGTATAAACACATAATTTATCATAAATCGATGTGTGATCTCTGCAAGAAGTAAACAAAACTAGATATAAACGTAATTGAAATGAAATGTAAGGTTGTGTTTACACATTGGAATGCTCAAGTGTTAGATCGAGCCATTGCCCTGGAAGTGTTTGCTTCAATAAAACAAGAACATGTTATTTCCGCTCGGATAACCAATACCCCTTCACTTTGAATCGAAGAGTTGAGTCTTAACGAACTGTGGCGGTATTATTTTGTTTCTTTTGCCGGGAATGTGAATGCAAATGAGTGAGGGATTCCACGTTGCACACAAGCGACGACAACAAGCTTTTTTTCTTCTTACGCACAAGTAATGCGAAAAAGCAAAAGTATTGTCCTGTCATATCCCACTGCTGGGCAAAGATTTCTCATCCAACTGAAGATATCGGTTGGTACAGTGATTAGGAGGAAAAAAGAAAAGTTAAGTATTAGCCTGTAATGTCCCACTGTTGGGCAAAAGCCTGGTGATGAGGAGTAACATAAACCTAATTAACAATTTGTGTTTTCGTTTTGACCATAAATAAGGAACCAAAAAGGACACACGCGCAGTTGTTAAAAAAACACGTGTCTCAAAATATCCGTTACTTTAGTTTTGGGAAAATAAACCGATGCCTACGAGAATCGATCATCATTATGAATTCCGGGTAATAATTTTGATCCTATTTATAGTTGGACTAAATTTATCCGATCTCGATTTTGCTAAAGGTTAAAGCTATGGCAACGTGAAGCATTTAGGTTAGAAAATTCTTCTACTCAAATGTACATTATAGTCTATCTAACTATATAAATCAAGTATAATAAGGTCCTTCGTACTTCATACTCTTCCAACCACCAACTGAAAATATTTTCCAACATTGTTCCTTCAGCGTTACGAGACATTAAATAAAAACGTTCACTACACTACGACTTTCCTCCGTAACCGTTTAAGAGTGTTGAAAACACGCACCACTTATTTTGCCAGCTGTATTAAAGGAATTGTTAAAAGTTTCAGTCATTTGTCGGAAAGGAATTTGTTTTCACTTTCCAGTGAAGGGCCTTTGTTATTTAGGTGGCATTCTCACAACGCTTTCTGCTGGAATAATTTACTCGTATTTGAGCTCTTTTTCTGAATTACCTTTACTTGAAATTGGCATTAGACTCGCTTTTCCAATTAAATGTTTTGAACTGAAGTATTGAATGGGTGCCTGGATAGTTGCGACGCGGTTAGAGCGCTTTTGCACGAGACAAAACGAAAATCCCGGAGTACAGACTGTGTAACAATGTATTTTCATGTTATAAAACAATTTTAAATAATGTGTACGTTTTGAATTATAACTACGTTTACGGATACACTTCGCTTTACATTTTACATTTTTATCTGACGTTTCAGCCCCTTTACAGGAAACGTGGTCACAGAAGACTTAAACATAAGAAGTAATGTGTACCTGTTAGATAGAAAATGTTATTTGATGTATATACGCACCCTTACATAGACTCGTAGCGTAGCTTGTATAATTTCGTAGCTGCGTAGCGCTGCTACGACGCTCCGATTGATATTATGTAAACATAGCATACATTTAATGGTAATTTAATGGACTTAATAATATTATGAGTAACATATCATTATTGGATCACCAATATAAATACCTATCATAGATTATTAAATTCCCCCACATCGCTATTCCAAACCGATACCCAGAATACGTTGGAATCCTCTTGTATTATTGATTACAAAATGTAGGTCGGGGCATTCAAAATTTTACAATAATATTCTTATAAACTTATAACACAGACACAAAGTATAATATTAAAAATGCACCCTTTGTAATTAAAGTAAAGCCTCTGTTTCATTAGTAACGTAACATCTTATTTCGTTATTATATTTCTTAAGCTCCTATTTCCAAAGACATTTGAAACCAGTAATTTATTCGTCTCGTCTGAACGACATCGATCAATTGGCTACGCCAATAGCGCAGGTGTGTACCGGCCTTTATTTATAACTTAATAAGATTGGGCAGGATCCGTTGTAGGCACAGCCTTATTAGGGGAAAAGTAAAATATGGACCCATTTTTCGTTATAATTGTTGTTTTTAAGGGTTCTGTACCGAAATTGAGACCGGAATGTATTGTTTGTAATTGGTAGAGTACTTAGAGTTGAAGTTATAGTTTAGTTAAAAGTTTATTTGACAGAAAAATTTATAATTAAATCAAAATAGCACATGTTATAAAAGATTATTATATAACTTTTACATTCATGCTGCCAAATGTTGCCTTTAGGCAACACCAGGGTTGGCCACTAATCTGCTCGAAAGGAATGAAATGAATGAATTAATGTTATAAAACAATTGACATCAGTCACCATCAAGGTCACTGCACCGTGGCACTTCCCTAATAAGATTTTATGATATTCAGTCTCCTCATGTATTGTACAATGATATACAATCGTATACAAAATATAAACATTAATAAATCTCGACCCAATGTAATATTCATTTTAATCTACATTTTTCTTCGGCGCCCGCACCTACGCACAATATTAATAAATCCGGACAAAAACCTCAAAGTCCCAATTTTGCTCAACCGGAATTCGTCAATTTACAACTTATTCGGGTTCGTAATACGCCTCCGCAAATACGAAGCAGCGTAGCTACATTACTTGAATGTACTTTCCACATGAGATTTTTAACCTCGGACGGGGTGTTATGTTTGTTGCGTCTACGCGTCTGTGTATGTTTCTGAACTGCTGCGATTAGGATGCGATTATTTAGTTCAGAATGTGCATTTATGGGAAACCTTCTTAGATATGGTTGACTAAAAGGAATCGCTTGGGAGTCACATGTTATGATTTTGAGGGCAGTGCCCTCGCTAAGTCGAGTAAAAAACAGCGTAGCCATACTATCCTTTTCGCGAAGCAGTTCAGGCCATTTTCGACCTTCGTTGTCAGAACTATCTAGAAGCCTGAAATTTCAGCTACCTAACAAAAGTTATTTATACAATTGCAGGTAATAATGGCAATCGTTTTGCTTTAATGTAGAGTTGCTTAGATGATAACTTTTGGTGAAGTAATTAAATAGGCGTTGTTAAGATAAGATGTGATATCAAGCTATTCTATTCAACTCAACAGATCGAAGCTTGTAATCGACCTTAACGACGCCGTAGATCAGTACCTAAATACCTATATCTTCTTGTACCATTATACCTTCTTGTATCTTCCAAACGTTGAATAGTATCTTACAAAAGTAATTTTAATTAATACAAAAGAGAACTAATTATCACCATCAAACATCTCCGTCACAAAACAAATAATCTACAAGACGTGAAAGTCAAAGGGACCTTTTGTAGTCGCACAAAGAAAATGTGATTTTTATTTACACTCTTTGAGAATAATCATTTTTGATGTTGTAAAATAAAGGGGAATTGTTTGTTGGCGAGGTGGATCTATTTTCCACGTTTCCACCTGTTTGTTTGTCGATTTTGTATTGCTGAAGTTTATTTCAATGTGCGGCGTAGAGTAAAGCTGTGCTTCGAAGACGAGGTATAGCTCGTAGTGTTAGGTATTGTGCGGTAAGTCTGATTAGGATATTCTAGTAAAATGGAGTAGTAATTAACATGCCAGTTAATTGTTAAAGTGTTCCTTTTTTTAAAAGTCGGTCATTGCTGTCGCTACACCCTTACCTACCTTACCTTAGATTAATGATACATACCTAGTACAGCGCAAGGCACGCATAGTGCGAGTGCGTGCCAGATGCAGGCGGGATTTGTATGAAAAGTGTTACACTAGCGCGCAGCTGAGCCGCAACGGGCCTTTCATACAAATACAAGGAATACAACGCCACGTGACCCGCACCCGGCCCGCACCCGCACTATGTGTGTATTGCGCTTAAGTACAAATACTTCGTAGACCATCACAAAATATATACACCGTTATACGTACTACAATAAAATTAATGTTATTTCTATTTACAAATCGAATATTGCATGTCTGAGCTGGTTTTGTATTGACGTGTCAGAAATCGTTGGGAATAAATTGAACTGTCTACAATAAAACTGAGTCAACAGTGCTTCGTGACTCGACATTTATTTTTTGGACACAAATAGATGGAATAAATTTAATGGAGCCTTTCAAATGGGTTATATTTAAAACCGTTTAATTTTAGACAGAAATGGTTGGAAATATTTCGAGAGCGCTTTGCCCAGCAGTGAGACTTTATAGGTTAAGAAAGTTAAAATTATATTTATGTAATTAAAATTATCATGTCTTGGACGACATAATGTATTCGTAATATAATATGTAGTATTCAAAAGGCACTTTGGGCAATGTCAGTTTTGCACTTAACATTAACAAGAGCAAGCTAAGATTAATTACTTTGCATATTAAAATTCAACAAGACTTTTTGAAACAATTAAGATTACTTACCATCAAATAGTCTTGCTTCACTGGTTTTAACTTGAATTAAATTAACTTTTTTTGGTGTTTTTTGTCATATGTCGAACAAAAATCGAACAGTAGTAGCATCTCGCGATCTTGCCCATTTTGTAACCGTTCCCGCGGGAATTATAGGATAAAAAATATCTGATGTGTTAACTTTATTACTGTATAGTTTCATTCAATTTATTAAAAGAAAACGAATTGAAAACGTGGAACCGCTGCGTGCCAGTCTGACACCTTTCATACGAATACAAGGAATACAATGTCCCGCGATAATTATACAACGTTACGCTATTACGCTACGTGTTATGTGTTTAGCGCAAAGTAACAATTTCACTGTTATAGATCGTGGAAACTTGTGAATTGTTTGTAATCATAAATTACGATGGACCGCAAAGCATCAGTTCATCAAAGACTAATTTATTTTGAACTCCAATTTTAATATAAATTGGTTTCAAACAAACCAAAACAAAAAGTAATCATTATCTCGTGAAAGTAAAGAAAACTCGAGGTACTCCGAGATTCAGGCCAAACTTTATATTTTACAGTAAAGGAAATAGCCATTTGGAGTTTAAAAAAGTTTAAATACGACTTTCGGTCGGGAGTTCGGCGAGACCTTTGCTTTAAAAATAAATATTTAGGCACTTAAGTCTTTCTTTGTACTTCTTCTGTTTCGGGTTTCTCGGTATTGGTAAACATTTCACAGAATACTGTTAAAGTTTTATTAGATTTACAGTTAAAGTTGTACGAATCGGAAATTCACATTATAAACAATGAATCGGTTATCAATAGAATTATTATTATAGTGTTTCTCAGGGTCACGGGACGAGTTCGGTCTTTTTAGAGGCATGCGGAGTAACTCACAGCGGGGTAACAGATCAAACTCGTAGAGACCCTTTGGAGATGTTTAATAATGGATAGTAGTCGTTACATGAGCCATGTCAGAGGCCTTTGGCGGCTCAATAACTCTGACACCAGGATTGGTCAGGTTGACCGTCCACTCGATGAAGAAGACTACTGAGACACATTCCCGATCTTAACAACTATTGTTACCTAGTCTCGGTGGTCTAATGGCATGTGCACACGCCCGCCAAGACTGAGGTCTCGGGTCTAATTCCCGAGTCGAGGCTATGACTTAACTTTTTTAAAACCATTGCTGTCCCACTGCAGGGCAAATCCTCTTCCTCTCCTGGGATAGGCAAGTCCCTTTACTCCGAGTCGACTTAAATATAATAAATTGAAATAAAATATTTGTGGAATATCCGTGGTATTTCACAGGATGAATACCCCTGTGGAATACCACGGATGCCACGCTTACCACACTTGGAACTCCCCGCGGTTTTACCTTCGTTGTTTCCGTATGGGAATTTAGGGATACAATACAGCCCATAAAAGGTTCTATGATGTCTTTTTTTTCTTCAAAAATGTGAAAAGAATTTGGCATATGTATCAGTAGCTACCGCTAGTTATATACAACATGCTAAGGCGGGGTTAGTATGTTTGAAACTATAATCTCCTTTGAAACGATAGCTTTAGAACTAAAAAGCCTTCAGAAATATAGCCTTGTTCATGAACCCAGGCGTACCGTTGAGTCCTAATAAAACAACCAATGCAATGAAACGAGCAGACTAAACGAATCAACGTCTGGCAGCTAACGAATTTGTCTTCAATTTCATTGAAAATGTTTTGTTCAATTTATTTATAGTCTTTGCAAACGTGTCTATGAATATGGTGTTCTTTTTTCCTTGTTTATGGATTACAACGCTCACACCCGCAAGAAGTTACGCCTACGCAGGACATTTTGACAAATCAGGTGCTTAGTTACAAAAAACATCGGCACCGAAAAGATGTCTCTTTTCACTGTTTCGATTTTGGTTTAATTTTAGCAGTCGAACATACCGCAATGCTTCAAAAGTATAAAAGGTTTTCAAAGTTACTTCGTACATTTATCAATATCGTTCAAAATTCGTCTCGTAGGGTATTGAACTTGTAATCTGAGTTAATGTATCAGCTTGACATAGCGTCTATAAATCATTTAGAGCATGTTCTTCAGTGTGCGGGAAAACACATTTTTTACCAGTTGACATGAATAGAGATGAACATAGTGCGGGGCGATGTCCAGTGACGTCACGTGACAGGCAGGGCTGCCAAACATTTTATGGGACATTAAATCAGGGTTTTTTGTACTTGTTCTCCTCACTGTACTGATATATTCAGTGAGATGCGAGGTTTTCTATATTTTTATTATAGAATAATAATATTTTAAAGGTTTTAAATTTATTTCGAGTGAATACGCCACCTCAGATGTGAGATGACAGGTCGTTCTCCAGTAGTTACAGGCTACTTTTAAATATTTCAAAATTCATTTCGATATCCGATTTTTAACTTAAATCAAAAACATTTGAATGTGACCTGTGTTTCATGAAAAATGGAGAAGCTTACTGAAAAATCCCCACAAAAATACTGCCATAATATATTTCTATAACAATACAATTGTTAACGCACATAAATCAATCGTTCAACGCTTGTTCAACGCGAATATTTTTATACGAAATTGTACCAACCGGTTTTTGGTCAAATATACAATATAATTAATCTTTGTGAACGAAAATGTATTGTTATAATGCGTATGAACCGACACGGAAATTAAAAAGGGCTAAAGGATCGTTTTGTTCACTCAATGAAAATAATCCGCTTAGTTCGTGCACGATCTCTTAATTCGAAATTTGCTTGCAAATAAGCCTTTTGTTTAGCAAAGGTCGGGTAAAATGCTTAACAAAACCTTTTTAAACCTTTGATTAAAAATACTAGATAGACTAGAGTTAAGAATACTTAAGTTTTTTCTAAACATTTTCTTAACTTTTTTTCTACTTGAGGTGCTGTGATTGGTGGATACCTTCGTAAGATACTTGCTAGGATTGATATTATTGTTGAATAGCAAAATTACAATTGCAAAGCTTTAGTGGAAAGGTGCATTTATCCGGACGACAAAATGGGTGTTAAGTAACGCCTTTTATTACGTTGTATTATAAAATAGTTTTATTTTTCATTATAATGTTGTATCATTTATGAAAGATTCGAATTCAATATGAATATCCATAACAAAAAAACAAATTGTTTATAATAAATGACATAATGGAATTCCAAACGTCAAAATAATTCCAATCCCATTCCTTCATCACATAAACTAGAATTTATTAAAAAAAGCATTTAGCATAATAAAACTACCTAAATCAAATATAAATAAACCAATTTATTTCCTAAAAATGTGCTCACAATGTAAACAAGTGACTATCTTCTTCACTTGAGACCGGTGTCTCTGAGGTGACAGGGGAAACCACAAATAACAAACACGGACCACAGAACCACACGAAATGAGGGCAAAAATACATTCTTACGAAGAGGAGGATTTTGTCATCTTCAATGGACCTCTTGGATCATCATATTTTGTCATCTTTGGATTTATAGTGAGGTTGTGTGATATTCTATTTTTAAATGTTTCAGTAGGCAGTAGTTAGTAGGTGGTAGAATTTATTATATAGTTAGTATATGTATATATACATACAAAATCAATTCAATTAGCATGTAAAAAAATAAAGTAAGGTATTTACGTATATGTAGCCGATTTTAAATTAATAAGTCTGATGAAACCTTTTAAGTAATTGAGTAGTGAGCATGAAATGAGACAGTAAAGTAACTTAATTAAAATATTCCAAGTTAAGTAAAAATAAAAATTGAAACTTCTTAGAATTGGCGTCTCTTTCGCCAGACTTAATAAGACAGACTGCAAGTTTAAAAAAAATCATATCCGTCTCACTCCCCTACAGCTAATTGGATACCTTTTTCATTCACAGGTCTTTGAAGCGTTTTTATTAACTTGTTACACGATTTGAACAATTCAAATCGTTTGACGCCCAACTTGAGATTGCCTTTGTTCTAATTAATTTCACAAAGATGTTGTAAATTGCTAATGAAGAAAAAGATCAGTTACGTTTTTGTGGACGTTTACTGCACTGACAGTTTTTATGGTTATTTTTAGGGCTCCTTACTCAATAGGTAAAAACGGGACCCTACTTGTAAACTCCGCTGTCCACCTGACACTACTGTGATAACTAGTCAGTTGAATTTTCACAGATGATGTATTTGAACTAATAAAAAAATGTTGAAATGGGGATTCCATACAAAAAATCTTTTTGTTGATGAATTTTTGCACATGATAGAATGGTACGGAACACTTCCGCGAACTCGCACTTGGCCGGTTTTTATGGTTGTTTTTACTAGACGTAAGATGAGAAGGGAAAGATAATATTGTGATAATCACTGAAGGTTCTTTGTCTCCAGTGATGTGGTTCCTTTGAGTACATTTGTTTGTCTCTCTCACTTATTACTACATAGAAATGTCTGATTGCTTTTACAGATTTGAGGGTTATTGTTGATTTTGGAGAAAGGGAATGTTTATACCAATGTGGACGTATTATGAAGAGAGTGGACACATTACATTATATAAGGTCATCCAGTATTGGATGCGAACACTTGATTCAAAAATGCGCTAGTTAATTAAACTTAGCCATCAGAAATTAACGTTAGTCAATCCTACTAATATTATAAATGCGAAAGTTTGTGAGGATGGATGTATGGTATGTATGTTTGTATGTATGTTTGTTACTCTTTCACGCAAAAACTACAGAACGGATGTGGATGAAACTTTACAACAATATAGGTTATACATCAGAATAACACATGGGATACATTTTATCCCGAAATTACCACGGTAACGGGTTAAACGTTGGTCAAACCGTGGGGCGCGGCTTGTAGATTATAAAAACCAATAGAACATTCTTAATGACAAAGTAAATGAGTTATGAAGTAGCTAGCTGCAATCACAAAGTTAACATTAAATTAAATGAGGATTTCAAAAGTTAAGCTTCTGGGGATGAACTGCGATTCAGGAGTGGATTTCCCGTGGGTTCCCGTTCGTATTAAGAAATACATTTGACCAGTTGTGGGGACCGAATTCAATTACTTTTCTTAAAATAAACTTTGGTGGAGAAACAGCTTCTTTTAATAAAACTACGGTAGAAGGCTATGTATCTTGCTTGTTAACCTCTGGGCGGATATCGTCGGTAATAACATACTCAGTAATGCATATGTTTTATTGAAGCGCTTTTAAAACAAGCGCTTTAAGCGCTGTGAACTATCCCTTAGGTAAAAAAGTACAGCCTTTAATGTCCCACTGCTGGGTAAAGGCTTCTCATCTCACCGAACATATCAGTACAGTGAGGAAGATTGGGCGTAATCACCACGCTTGCCTACAGCGGGTTGGTGATCTCAAACCCGAGCCATGTTTGAAAAGTATAAAAAATGATTACAGAAGTCTAATAAATTTATGCACATACGACAGCCTAATAACTACAATATATTTAACACTAGCCGCGTCCCGCGTTGTACCCGTTCCCGCGGGAATTTCGGGATAAAATATATCCCATGTGTTATTCTTATGTATAACCTATATTAATTTAAAGTTTCATCCAAATCCGTCCAGTAGTTTTGACGTGAAAGAGTAACAAACATACATACATACATCTTCACAAACTTTCGCATAATATTAGTAAGATGTATCTACGATACAGGTTCCTGAAAATCCAACGACACTTACCAGACAAAAACTGCTGGTTTCTGCTAGTGAAATATATTTTACAGATGGTCATCAGGTTTTACAGTTCAATGAACCCTAACGGCCGGATAAAGGTTTTCAGGGAGTTAATAACGTCGGTCGGATTTGTAGAGAAAATAATATACCTCGGAATTGGTTTAAATAACTAATACCTACGTTGGGGAGATTTAAAAGCTTTATTGCTGTTGAATTTGTGGGTAAAGAGATATTATTTCTAGACAAAGAATATAATATTATGAAAGGTACTTACAGCAACCCACAATTTAGCGTAAACGTATACATATTAGCAAATGTTACTAGGTACACATAATAGGCACACTCTAAAATTCCAATTAAAACGGTTTAATTTTTCTCTCAGTAGGTATCCGTATAAGCCCGTCCCCACGGACTCGCTATTACGCGGAAATAACAAAGATAATAATCAAACTACGAGCACTTCATAAACATCATCATAATAATCCTCCCAATTTGCAACCAAAATTAAACATCCGAATTTTGTTAACCTCATTAATGTTACCATGAATATATTGGAAAACTTTCTATAAAACCGACTTTGCGCTCTTTGATTTAAGATTGAAAATGTGTCGCGCATTTTGTCGTCGAGGTATTTATTAAGCCGGTCTCGTTAGTAAGTTATTGGGCTCCAAAGTCAATCTCAATGGTAATCAGAGGAGGCGTGGGGATGCCCTACGAGCCCTGTACCAATTACTCTCGGTACTATCAAGTGTCTTTGTTAAAAGCGTACAAAACGCTCGACTTGCGATTACTACGCCCGTGAGTCTCTTTGTATGGTAATACAAATAATATAATTAATTCCTGGATGGTAAGATGAGGTGGTCTTATGAAAGGTGGGCGAGATTAATTGCTTGTATTCCTGTGATCACTGTTTTTAGTTTTGATAAAAATTAGTACTTATCTTTAAATCAACCTCCCTAGGCAGGTGCTAATAATTTCCGCTAATAATCCCGGACTCCTAAGTCGAGCCACCTAGCATAATGATTTAGTAACGTCCATAATTTTAAAAAATTGTATGAATGATCAAAAAGTTTTTATGTAATTAGCACTGCACGAAACGTTCTCCCTGCCTACGGTAGACCTTTCTCCTTCCATCGTTACCATGAAGCATGATTTTTGTCTCGTCACTAAAGAGCACCTGGCTCCAATGCCTTTGTGTCCAGCGTGAATGTTGGCGCGCAAACTGAAGGCGCGACATTCGGTGAGCACGCTCTAATTTGGGCCCATTGGCTGGCTTATGCGGTCTTAGTCCACGTTCTGCAAGTCTTCTCCTCACAGTACGAGCACTAACAGCTACTCCATGAAAGTCTCGAAGCTGTTCCTGGATCTGGACTGAAGTTAGGTGACGATTTCTCAAACTGGTCGTAACCATAAATCGATCCTGTCGTTCTGTTGTTACCCGAAGGCGTGGTCCACGTAAACGACAAACATATCCCCCAGTCTCTAAGAACCTGTGGTACACTCTTTGAACTGCGGATCGGCTTATGTGGAGTTGCGTTTCTCTGGCTTAAACTGGACTGAAGAAGAGCCACAGCTTGAGCCGCTAATTCAGGCGAAGTATCCATAATTTCAAACCAGAAACGATAAAAAAATTAACAAAAGCAATTGAGGAACTTTTTCACCCCGTAGATACGAAAAAATCAATAATCAAAGCTCTTAATTTACAGTTTCTGTATTGTTCAGGTTTCCTAAACACAACAACAACTACAGCTCTTCATTTGTTTTTCGAGATTACAAATTTAAATTTAGAACCAATTGCATGTCAACTAGGCGACAAATATGCCAGCTACAAAACTGCATAAAAACTTTTTGGTCATTCATATAATTTTTTGAAGATAAGGACGATATAAACTCATTATGATAGGTGGCTCGATTTAAGAGTCCGGGAGTGTATTAAATCCATGATTATTACTTGCTGGCTTACTGGCTTGACATATCAGTCATGACACTTGGGGTAGACCAAGGGGTTAGAGTTAGACACATTCCCATTCATTTTGATAGAAAACAACCAAGTAGAATACGCAGCGACTGTCATTTGTCTATAGCAGCACGTTATTGCTGACAGAAATAAAGATACGGTACACTTGTCGAAATTACAAAAGCAAATTTTTGGCAAGTATTAATGGAGCATATAATCAAAATTTCTTTTTATGCAAAATGTTTTGGAAAAGAATGACGTGTAAAAACAAAAATAAATAAAAGGGAGAAACTTTTGATGTCATGTCTACGTCACAAAAGTTCGGAACAACGAATTCACTTCACGGGTTGTGTAATGAATGTTTAAAATGTATCTGACCGTTACTCAGACGAAAGCGTTTTTAAACAGAGTATTTGAAGCATTTTTCCTTTGAGATGCATGCGGATTTTGGTATGCTTTTGATATACTCGTAGTTACCTACCTTATTTTTATTTTAGTTTATGGTTTACGGATAAAGTCTGTCAAGCTCCTGTGGAATTATTATCATGACCTCTATCACTACCATAGATAAGTTGTTCTATTTTAGAATAAAACACTTATGAATATTTCCTACTAGCAGCGCCCCGCGGTTTCACCCGCATTGTGCCCGTTCCCGTGGGAATTTCGGGATGAAAAAAAGCCTATATTCTTTCCGTTGAATGTGGCTATCCATTACAAAAATAATCATTCGAATCGGATTATTAATCCCCGACATACGCCTGTACATACAAAAAGAAAAACAAAATTACAAATACCTCTGTATATTTAAAAAAACAATCTTTACCGAAAACCATTACCAAGCTTTGACATTGTCTGTATGAAAATTAATGTCAATGTAATCATATAATTGACGATGAAACTTTGTTTGATAATAAAATAGACAACCTACAAAAAGACACGTTGTTTATCCAATACGTTTTACGTAAATCTGTTTTCATTTTTATTTTTCATTTCTTTAATCTCTTTATCCTATTATTTGCAGGCCTTCGCAGCGTGGGCAACAAAACAAGACAAACAACTTAAGAAATAGCAATTATTTATAACATTATACGAGAAAATACTTATAAGAGAGTTCATTTTCTTTCAATGATTGTGTTAATACATTTTGTTTGGTATTATATGTCTCTATTAAAAATTAATTGAATTTCTTCACACTTGTATCTAAGTCTTGTTGTTCTCATATACACTTGTCTAAAGCAATTGCTTCGAATTAATTTGGTCTGTTATTATCAATTTGTATCAAAACTTTTTCTACGTCTAGCATAAAAATGTATGAGAATGTGTCAAAAGTACGTTATTAGTTATTACGTGATATTCCTACATATTATTTTTGTGACGAAGCGAAACTAATGTGAAGCTATTACAACTTGTCAATACTATAGACCAGTCTATAGAGTTGCGATGAATATAACAAGAAGTAGAGTACTTACCTAAATGTCAAAACCTACCTGCAATATTGTACGAAATGCCAAGTGCCTAATTAGAAGCAAGCTGAATAGGTAGTTCTGTATTTAGTATTTCAACTATGTTTACGCCTCTGCCCACACCGTTCATGAATGAATGAATGAATGAATGGAAGTAAACAGGAATGAGTCATTATTTGAATGTTCCTGGAATGGACGTCTTAATGCCAACGCACGGAGCCATTAATAGATTATTTATTATTAAACTCACTTTTGCAAACGAACGTAATTACTTACGTAGATACCTACGTAAAATAAAGAACATGAAATTTTAATCTGGTTCCAAAGTTTCACTTCTGTCTCAACTTGCAAGAAAATTATGAGATTCTTTTTTTGTGTTCCGATAAAACGTGGGTGACATGAACTTTTCAAATAATATGATTCTCATCAACCTGAGGCGACTTAAGCTGAGGAACCTCTTCATCAGCACATACGAAAACATATGCTAAGTAGGCCTGAAAACTTCTCTAATGGTGCTAAATAACAAATTATTACAGTAAGCAATGTCGAAGGCTTTTGAGTATATTGCAGAAAGAATCATAAGTCCAAATTTCCCCAATCCAAAAGATTTTCTTCATCACTAAAGTGCATGACAGATATAGTGCGGGTGCGGGCCGAATACGGGCCGTGTCTTGTGCACTATTTATGACCGCACATTTGAATGATAATTGATAATAAAACTTATGATATTCTTCTTTTTCTCTCTGAAATCTGTGATATGATTCCTAAGAAAAAAAGCTTCGTATCTCATAATTGCCGAGTTGCCTGACCGTTTCAAAAAGCAACCCTGTATGTAAGTGGTTAAGTTAATACAAAATAAAATTAGGTTATAGACAAATTTTGTAACCTTATTTCCCACGGGAGCAAAAACCATTTACTTATTGCGCGCGTTGCTAGTCTGTATGTTTTATCATGAAACATTAAATATCCATCATCATATACAGCATAGATTAATATAATCTATATGTATAAAATTCAAAGTCCTGACTGACTGACTGACTGATAATCAACGCACAGCCTCGACCGCTACACCTAGAAACATGAAATTTGGCAGGAAGGTTCTTCAAGTGACGTAAGTGCACACTAAGAAAGGATTTTCGAAAATTCCTACAGGAACGGGCTTTACGCGGGCAAAGCCGCGGGGCGCTGCTAGTTTGATATAAATGTTTACAGAAATGCGTGCTCAAAATGTTGTTCAAATTGTTTAACCGGCCTGCACCACTGCGATGGAGTATTTTATAAGTATTCTGTGCTAAACACCTCCTACACACGGTTTTAATATAAACAATAATACGGAAAATTCTATGAAAACATTGACATCATTTGTTTTTTAAACTTTCTATGAAACGTTAAACGTATGTATATCTGACGTATTAGATCGAGATCCTAAACTCACAGAAATTACCTACTTTGTTGTAAATAGTGTAATGGTAAGTAAGTAGTACAGATGTAAATAGTATAATGGTGTATACTACAAAGATACAATTACTCGGGTTAAATTCTTCAAATCCATGTCATAGTTTTTTTAAGAGAAACATATTTCTAACATTACTGTTAACTTTTCAAAGTATTTCATGAATAACTTTATCGTAGGTATAAAGATTATAAAAATATATACTTTTTTAAATATTCCGATTGTTGTAAACGTCTTTATTGTAATCAAGGATGTTTATCAGAATTGTCTTTGAAATGATGTACAATAAAATAGGATTGGCGTTACATTCTTAGATTCATACGTCACGTTATACCTACGTCGGATCTGGCAACGTAAGATACAAATTCCGAATTTCTCCGTTGGAATTCACACCTTGTATACAAGGTGTGAAAGTCCGTTTTTGTGCTAAATGTGTTTGATAATGTGAGTACTATCTATTGGCATTATATCGACGGCAATTAGCTTTGGCAAAGTGCCCACTTTCCTATTGTCAGAGATAAAGACAAAGCTATTGTGTTTATTACAGTATTGTGTCTCGTTGAAGTGTGTCTCTTAATTTCTAGAAACAAATTAAAGATTTTATTTTATCGAAATTGTTGGTATGTATTTTGGGAACAGGAGATATAACGTCTTATTCAAAAGAGTGTTGATGAGAGACAAAATGTATAATATGAGTTGTCTTTGATGACTCCGAGACCATAATTAATATTTTTACCATCTGCTGTATTTAAAAAAATCATGAAAGGCTGAAAAACGGAGGTACAAAGGAAACTAGACAATGTACTAAAGTGCGTTTTCTTTTACCGATTGTACCATTTATAAAATACATTATCTGTATATAACCACTATATAAAAAATAATTTCTTACTTTTGCACGCAAACTCATTAAGTTTATTCACCAGATTGGTATTCCAAACGCGGTGATTCATTACAATTCGCCAATTCCCGTGATTGTAGCCAATTCTGTTGGTTGTTGACAATATCGCGGTCTGATTCTACGTTTAATTTGGGCGCGACATCACACGAACAATTTTCGCAGACTTTCACTTTCGTGTACATTGTAATCTACTAAAAATTTACGCCTTAATTGTTTCGATTGTTAAGCAACGTGATTCTCTGCCACTACTTAGATGGGCTAGATAGTATCTGACCGTCACGTTACCTGTGACGTTACCCTACATTATCACTCCCGGTTGATTAGTAATAGATCATTTACCTCTCAAATAATAATCTAAATTCTAAATAATAATCTTTAATGGTGTCATTTTTGCATCATAAACATTGTATTCATTTACTGTCGTATTCCCTTGTTAGTTTTTCTCGTATGCAAAATTATTTCTCGCCCTTGCCGGTTCCTTTACAAGGAATAATTCAGTAAGTCATAAAGAGAAATGAGCGGGTTCCTCCGCACTGATTCCTGCGGTTTAACCCTCTTCTCGTGTCGCCCTTACATTATTTAACACTTCGTCTTTTGTTGCAGATGTCCAGTGGACGACCGCGGCTCTGAAACCTGCGGCGGCAGTAGTTAATTCCTAAGTATTTTTGATATGATTTACGTATAGCGCGTCAAGTTAAACAGTTATTAAAGTGTGTGTAAATAAAAATAGATGTGTAGTAGTACTAGTAAGATGTGCTATTGATACTGTGGATAGTAGTGTGTGTGATAATGTCTTCGAAGACGGGCCAGCGAGGAACGTCAGTGGCGACGAGCCAGCGCAAGCACCGCTCCCGGTCTACCACCAGGTACGACATGGAGAAGAAGGCGAAGAAGAAGGACCTGCGCACCACTGGCACCTCCAGCCTGGTCTCCATCCCGAACAGCATCAAACTCACCATGCTCAACAGTGGCCTCATATCGTTTGGTAAGTCCTTTTCTTATTTGTTGAATTGAAAGCTCAATCTATAGCATTCACATCCACCCTTATTACAATAAGGTGCCTTTCCATGAAAGCTGCGTTACACTACTACTTTTGGTGCTCATAAATCATACCTTACGCAGCATAGCATCGGCTCCGTACCTATAATATTAGGAATGCAATATGACAATATATTGCTTTCAAATAAATGTCAAAATGTTCCTATGAACAGATTTGTACAGATACCTATATGGATTCGTACAATATTGAATGATATTGTATATTTCCTTGTTTTGTTAATTTAAAATCCAAAATTTGGAGCCACAGTAATAACTGAACCCACCCGTCTATTTCGCGCTAATCCAATTTTGCAACCATTTTGTCTCCCGTTTAGACTTCGCGTTGGATATGTATTCCATTTTCAAATATTGTTTTAGTACTTGTTAACATTGATTTTGTCAATTACCTATAATCTTTTATACATACAAAGGTCTAGTCTAGACTTTTTGAAGATCAAAGATCGCATAAATATTACACCATTAAATCAGATTTTGAAGTTTTCTAGTAGAAAATTGATAGGTAAGTACTTAATGTTATAAACTGTTAAGTCCCCCATTAACCGGATTATAACAGGTATGTATATTCCGTTTGATATTCGCACTATGGGAACATTCTACAAAGCCGTTATTGTGCCGTACCTGTCTGGCTACAAATTGCTTATCTACTGTAGCGCGAATGCCGAATCGCACCTAATTTACAAAGCAAAATATCTGCGGGGCGCTACCCGTTGCCACAAGGCTTAATATATTACGTAGATATCATCTGCTCATAACAACTCCTTCGAAATTCGTAATACAAAGTTTTGGGGAATTTCAATATGTGTAATGTGTGTTTTGGTTCCGAGGCAAAACATACCAGTTTCAGTTGAACTCCTGATGTTCATATTATACGCGTTATGAAGGACCAGTTCAGTTGGTAAGTATCTAGTTAAATGTACCGGTATTAATATGAGGAAATAGATTCATTAAACATTAACAGGGAAGTAAAATCAAACGCTTGTTCCAGGTTTTAGTTCATAAAACCACTAAGTAAACCTGCTAATGTCACGCTCTTCGACGTTTGAAGGGAGATAGTCGGTTAGTTGTAGAGCGTTATCTCTGTCACACGCTACTCATGTGAAGTATGACGCCTCACTCACCAACCACTGACAAATAAGTTACGAACTTCACACCAGTTGTTCAGTTGTTTGACAGTCAACGCTTTACAAAACCGACACTAGACTGCCTCCCTCCAGATTTCAAGAAGTACGACATATATTACCATGCCTGTAAAAGCCTATTTTATTTATAAATCCAATTTTATTTTGTATTCAAAATAAATCGCTTTGAATGTATTTTATATACAATGTAAATATTTTTTTATCGCACCATATACCGCAGTTATAGGAAAGAAAATAAAGTCGTAAAAGTAAACACACGCCATAAAAGTCAAAAAAATTAACCCAAAAATATTGTCACCGGAAAATGCGAGGATGTTCTGGAAAATTTCGGAAATGTTATGACAAAATTCCGTCAAATTTATCACCGCATAAACGTTGGAAAGCCACTGGGATTTGGAGAAATCGAATATAACCCTTACTTGTCAACATTTTGTGAAGGAGAATTAACTAAAGGGGTTACGCGGCGTAGTGGTTAAATATTTACATATGTTATTTCCTCACTTTAGGGAATATATTCATATTTATTTTGACCTACAAATTGGAAATTGTAGCCGAAAATGTCGAGAGAGACGGTGCAAGCAACGTGAGTTTTTCGAATAAAGAACATTGGAAATTGGATTTAAATCTATGTACTTATCTGTATTTTTTTTTAAAGATACTCAGATTTTAATCCCTCGCGACGGCCACGATATGCGATGGTTTATACTAGCGAAGGGTCATTCGAGCGTATTTTAGAAAAGAGATCATTGCAAGTAAGTTTTAATTGCGTATTCTTATTTCGAAAATAAATGCAAAACGCCGTCCATCTACTGCAGCGTGGAATCACCCAAGAGCGTTACTTAATTAATAGCTGTGAAATAGTCAAGTAAATCTTTCGGTTACATACGATAAATCTTCAGAGCTAATACCTCTTTCTTCTTTATCTTCCTAACCTTTTGCCCGAAATGGCTTTTCCACTCAATGTAAATCTGACCATAGATAAGACTAATAATGTACTAAAATCTTTAGTAAAACAATACAATTGGGTGTTATTTAGATTGCGCAATTTTACAAGCTGCGTTATGGCAAAAAGTTTATAGTTTGACTTAGACATAGATAACAAGTTTAATAGAATTCGAATGATTTTTGGCTGATTGGCAACTGCATTAAAACTGGCCAATCTATACTAATATTATAAAGAGGTAAAATTTGTAAGATTGTTTGTTTGTTTGTTTGTATGTTCGAGGTAATCTCAGGAATTATCAGTCCGATTTGAATAATTCTTTTTGTAATAGATAGCCACATCCAACGGGAAGGTTATAGGCTATTTTTCGTCCCGTAATTTCCACGGGAACGGGCACAACGCGGGTAAAACCGCGGGGCGCTGCTAGTATACAATATACGGTTTCTAAACTAATTTCTTCGGCTTCTAATCTAACGCCAAAATAATATTATTGAAGTTCCAGGGCCTCTTATATAACCATCCTTAACGTAATAACATTATACTCACTAACCAGACTACATAAATAAAAACCCGGCATGCAGTTACGTCGTGTTCTTTGTGTAAAAATAGTTTTTAAAGGCTGTTGGCCGACAAGCTCTAGGTCAAGTGAAATGAACCGGCGGCGAAGGTGTTTTGTGTTTAACACTAGAACAACTGCACGGATTTACAGGATTTAAGCGCTTTAGTTAGCCCTTTAAGCGGGTTGTTGTTTGATTAATAACCTATCTATACTAATATTATAAAGAGGTAAAATTTGTAAGTTTGTTTGTTTGTGTGTTTGTGTTTGTTTGTTAGTTTGTTTGTATGTTCGAGGTAATCCCAGGAATTATCAGTCCGATTTGAATAATTCTTTTTGTAATAGATAGCCAGATTCAACGGGAAGGTTATAGGCTATTTTTCATTCCGAAATTCCCACGGAACCGGGTACAACGCGGGTAAAACCGCGGGGCGCTGCTAGTCTGTTATACATTACCAACCCGCAGTAGAAAGACGTGATGATCACGCCTCTTTATTCTACTGAAATCTTTGAGAAGGGAGGCTGTGGGAAAACAAGCATTTGTCTCTGTACAAAACTATATTGACATTACATTACATTTGTTACTCAATACCTACGGGTATATATATACTAAGTATGTTCGCAGGTTCCCAAAGTACTTTGGTACCTATCAACATATTATTAACTAATATTATAAAGAGGTAAAATTTGTAAGTTTGTTTGTTTATGTTCGAGGGAATCTCGGGAATTACCTGTCGTAATAATTATTTTTGTAGATAGCCACATTCAACGTAAAGCTTATAGGCAATTTTTCATCCCAAAATTCCCACGGGAACGGGCACAACGCGGGTAAACCGTGAGACGCTGCTATTTACTATATTATTCGGAAATTCGAAGTAGGTAACTATAACTACAGGTACTAATGTAACCAGTTAAATTAATAATTTCAATTCCATTAGGCACTTTTCAGTAAATGAGAGAAGTACTGAAATGAGACCTTATTTAACGAATGGCGCAGTCTGCACAGAAGTCTGATACCACCTCCTTCAATTAACCTCCATACATAATAGTCCATCGAAAAGTTACATTTGGGGTTGCGTTTTTTAGAGGACGCAATTTTATTTTTTTAACGTGTAGGGGGGGTCAGTGTAAAGCTAAAAACAAGTTTGTGGGGTCGCCACCCTTGTCCCACGGCCGCCATCTTGAAAATAGGGGTTGAAATGGTTTTTACGATATATCTCATAAACTATTAATTTTATAAAAACAAATTGTTAACATTTTTGTTGCAAATTAAATTCTCTACAACTTTGGTCTAGTAACTTTTTGTCGTAGAACTATAAATAAAAAACCTATAAGCGAAAATGTTCAGAAATTCGAAAAGTAAAAATAAAAGACATAAGGGACATTACAGCTGCTGCTGATCCTAATACCGATCTATCGAAGGTCGTAGTTCGATTAGGTGGGTTCCATTTGCTCATGTCGTTCATAGGTGCGATTGGATATATCATGTCTGGTAGTGGACTCGAGGATATCTTCAAATTAATTTATGCTGAGAACTGTGTACAGCACATAATGTCTGGACATGCTTATGGTAAGGCTGTACGTGCTCATTTGCTAGTGCATTTATCAGTAACAAAAATAGTTATGGATTCAATAGAATTTACAGAAGAAGAACGAGATTTTCTGGATGATAATAGTACTATACATAGTACTATACTGGATGATACTATACATACAGTTCTCAGCATAAATTAATTTGAAGATATCCTCGAGTCCACTACCAGACATGATATATCTAATCGCACCTATGAACGACATGAGCAAATGGAACCCACCTAATCGAACTACGACCTTCGATAGATCGGTATTAGGATCAGCAGCAGCTGTAATGTCCCATAGGTCTTTTATTTTTACTTTTCGAATTTCTGAACATTTACGCTTATAACTTTTTTATTTATAGTTCTACGACAAAAAGTTACTGGACCAAAGTTGTAGAGAATTTAATTTGCAACAAAAATGTTAACAATTTGTTTTTATAAAATTAATAGTTTAAAAGATATATCGTAAAAACCATTTCAACCCCTATTTTCAAGATTGCGGCCGTGGGACAAGGGTGGCGACCCCACAAACTTGTTTTTAGCTTTACACTGACCCCCCCTACACATCAAAAAAATAAAATTGCGTCCTCTAAAAAACGCAAGGTTAGGCCTAAAAAATGTAACATTTCGATGGACTATAATAGATTCCACTCGACATCACGACAGAACCTACGTTTACCTACATTCTGCCGTCGCTTGTTAGTGGATGTACATATTAATAAATTGTTTTGTAAAACTGCTTTCATATCTTGTTTAAGCATTGAGATTATCGCTTAAGCCATTCGCGGCCTTATCGCTAAAAGCTATTTCTTTTAAGCAATCTTTGAATGGAATTGAATGATTGGTTATAAATAGAAATGAGCGGATTTCCTAAATGTAACTATCCTATAGGTACAAATGCATTTTTTGGAATCGGACTAGAAGTTCCCGCGGTGAGCCCGTAACAAACGAAACATCAAATTCTGTAGCTTTTTTTATATTAGCAAAGATTTGCTCGCGTTGCAGTTTGTAAATGCACTCGATGTAAACGACGCCATATTTTACAATTCTTCTGAACAGACCACAATTTTACCGAACTGACAGACTAGTTAAAATTCCAACTCCGTACCGGCAAGCCATCCAAAACTGTTCACATTCGAGACATTTACATAATGACAATTAATGTATGGAGATTTATGGAGCGGTTGTATTACACACGCGAATCGGGGAGTTAGAAATATGACGATGTATTTGCTTAGTTACAGAATGTTTGAAAAGTTTGGGGAAATAACAGAAACTTCCTAATAAAGGTACTTATTACAGCAGTGGGAGATATATCTCATCTCGGAGTTACGTTTCGGTTATGTAGAACGATGGTAGGTTTGTTTCGGTTGCTACGATGCTACGATGTACATACAGTGTGAAGCAGCGCTTGTGTTGTAGTTTGACTAAGCAATGTTAGTTCATTGCAATTTTTAAGCAACTTGGTGCTCGGCCCCTACTTGGATGGCCGATAATGACGTTTCTAATCTGAGCTCTACCGTGTGCTTTGAAGCACGTTAAGCAGTTGGTGCCGTTTGTTACAATTGTTAGACCAGTTGGGGCCCTTTAGGCGGTCTAAGGGCCGATACTGCGATAAGCGGGTGCCCGCGCGGTTTCATACAAAAGTGAACAACCGCGAGCGCCCGTCGCGTGCACCCGTTGCGTGCACCAGTGGCGGGCGCCCGCGCGGTTTCATGAAATGAAATGAATGAATGGAGTGTGTAGTTGCTTGTTGGTCTGTTATTAGTGGTCGCTAGGACTGTAGGTAGGTTCTTCTTTTAATCTTTAGGTTACGCTATAGGCAAGTTACCATGAGGCTGATATGACTTACCAGTGTCGAAAAAAAATTAATTAAAAAAGCTTTCACTGAATCTGTTGTTTTAGGATGAATTGAAGTGTTCAAATGCAAAATCTATGAGAGGAAGGGTATTATGTAGTAGGGGTTAGTGTGTCCAGTCCTTTATCCACTTTCACGTTGACCTTCCCAAATATCCAATAACAGGGATAGGTTATTGAATTACATATAATTTTGGGGACAAAATGGAATCGAAATGGGCACTTTAGTTAGGATAGGGTCCGGATTTATGTTGACGCAATAAAGTAGTTAGACTTGTTTTATAGAATTCAATTTTGTGTCACTTGCTTCGGTTTTAATACGAAAACCAGTTGGCACGATTTGGTACCTTATAAAAAGATAGCAGATAAACCTTTATTGAGCAAATTCAATCTTCAACTTTATTAACATACTTTGACGTGAATTTTGTAGAAATTTTGCTTCAAATTTATTTTCGTGATAAACCGTTACCTGAAATTGACTCCAAAACTTTCAAAGCACTAAAGATCGATGTTTTATCTATCATTCCTCTCACGTTCGTCCTAGTTTCTGTTAGGATATCAATATCAGTGTTGCATATAAACGGGAAGAGCCAATCAACGATATTTCCATGGAAAAGAGACCCCGAGCGCCACCGGGCCCGGTAATAAACGAGTTTGATAAATCTTCGTCGATTAAGTATATTTTTTGGTTCATTTCGATACTGGGAATGAATACTACGCTCACACGGAAATTGACATTTTGTATTCTTGTAAAAATAACATAACATTTTCGACATTCATTCTTTCATTATTTTTTTCTTGTACGAAACTTATAAATGAAAAGTATTAATTAGAGCCAAATTCTGTTGTCAATACAATATCAACGTTATTCAATCTTTCAATGAGGGTTTTAACGAAAATGACACTTTTGACAGATTTCTGAACCTCACGTCTCAGTGCTGCCGCTTAGTAGGTGACATTTCAGAAAACCCTCATTGGTTGATGCGATACATATCAAAATTCATTGCGTGGCATACATCTGGTGGAAAGGTTGTGTTTTATGACCGACCCCAATGACCTATCCTTAATGGCAATCTCAGATAGTTTTGAATGTAATTTAGATCAATTACTTTTGATCAAGTTTGGTATGTAATTTAAATTATCATTTTAGCCAAATTTATATTTAAGAACTGACAGAAGTATCTGTCTAAGCGATAGGTCCTTAATCAGTTCTTGGCATTGGCCCTTAGTCATACGAACATAAGACTAATACTAGGTCGACGAAGTTTTGATAGAAATCCTTAGTACTAAGTAATACGAACGTAGGTTCTGGCAAAACGTCTCCGACCGAAATCTAATAAACCATTTGTTGGAGCGGCTCAATTTTCCGCGGCCCGTCCGAAAATTGATAGTGTTGACATTTATCGATAAGTCCATTATGTGGCGCGTCCGATTCGGTTCATCCATGTTTGAGTTTCAAGTTTTTTCTACGGGAAATGGTAAATATTATTTGTTCATCAGTTTATTTGTCACTAGCAGCGCCCCGCGGTTTTACCCGCGTTGTGCCCGTTCCCGTGGGAATTTCGGGAATTTTTTTACATAAAAACCTTCCTCTTGAATCACTCTACCTATTACAAAAAACCGCATCAAAATCCGTTGCGTAATTTTAAAGATTTAAGCATACAGACAGACAAACAGACAGACACGAAAAAGAGACGACTTTATTTTATACTATGTAGTGATAATGCAATGAATGTTACATATCGAAAAATAAATATTTAGAAAATAACAAAAAGATAGAAGTAAAATTTTATAAGTAAGTACAATATATATATTCTATAAGAATATTTACAGAGCAATTCTCATTCTTCAGCTCAGCATATATTACATTAATAAGTATAGATACCGAGTTACATTGTTACACTTCAGTCTTCTAATACCAAGAGGATAATATATTTATCCCAACAGCAAACAGAGTAAACAGATTATCGCTCTTCGCAAATATGAATGACGTGTGCAAAACAGACGTCAATTTATCGGACGAGTGCGACCTGTCAATACATATTTGCGCATCCGACGGATATAGCCGAAATACATTCATACGTCATACATACAACGATCATACTCGATGTCATTGACGGATGACATTCCGTCGATACTTTCGAGTTTTATCGATAACTTGGGACTGTATTGGTTTGCTATAAAATGTTTTATATAACATGTCTACGATGTTATGTTTTGAATAAAATGTAGCAATGAAATTCCTTTAGGTTTTAGTAAGCAATAGTTTTAAATTATTCCTTATATTGTAGGTGTGTTGCCTGTAGTAAATGTATTACTTTGACACTTTGTGATGTAACTGCAAATTTCTAGAACTCTTATCTGACTTTTGACGGCATAAGTAAACACGTGTTTAGAATATTTTGTTTGAGATAATAAATACATATATCAGGACAAATTCACACATGGTGAATAAGCTAAGCTCTAAGCTTGTATTGTGAATTCAAATCAACTGATACTACTACACATACATACACACTTTATAAGAAAGAATAAAGATCTTTAAACCTAATATATAATTGACTCCCAGACTTAATATAATAGACATATCACTCGTTTAGTATACGTAACATGGTCCAAGTACCATTCGCCGGGTATAGACATCTCCCTACGAATATTCCCCGCTTTCTCATCATCCGCCGTTCAAGAAAATAAAGTCAAGGACAAAACATTTACGAGCACTAATGCCCTAAATCATTAAACAGAAATAAATCTGAAGACAACTGTTCCCAAACACGAGACGACATGTTTTTCTCCTCAAAAAGCAGTGTATAATGGCAACTACTTCCTATTGCCGCTACTGACAGTAAGGTCACAGGAAAAATAAAGAAGAGGGTAGATAAAGTAAGGGCGGGGCCGGAACATTCGCATCCCTTCTCAGACACATTTCCTGAACGATATGACGGTAAAAACAACATTTATTAGGAAAATAAGCAAAAATACAATCGCGATGTGTTCGTCAAAATTCTCGTCTTTTATGATATTCTGCTATTATCGATAAATAAAATAAGAAGTATCTTCAAAATACGTTTTCCTATAAGCAATTTTGTTATTGTAGATACATGTAAACTAATATCGGTTACTAAGTTAAATCATAAGTATTTATGGGAGCTCACGAATAGGGGATTCCAAATAACACTGATACGATCCTTTGCCGTCCAATAGGCGAAAGATCAAAACAAACTTCACAAAATAAGTAACAAAAACTAATAAAACACTCAAAGATATAACGTCTAATGTTATAGAGGGAGAGGTGTAAAATATTCAGTGAACTGTGAAGTCTGTTGCGATTGATCTCGGTACCACTACCCGGTATCAATTAGGGTCAACGCAATATCTTTGAAGCGGCTTCATTGTATCTTCCTTTATTAGTTGCCAGGTACTATGTTTATAAAGGTTTTGATACACTTAGAGGGATATTAGTTTTCTGACTACCAACTTGATTTTGATTGAACATACCTTTTTATTTCAAACTAGATTTTATATGAAAACTTTTTAAAACTTTTGTTAGCTTTTTTTATTGACTGCGTAATTGTTATAAGTAGCTCTTACATATTTCTGACGTCCATGCATAATTCTTAGAGTGTAATATTAGATGAGTTTATTGTTTTACAATCGGAATGCGCTAGCTCCAGAATGTGTAGTTCAAACAGGAAGCATATGGTTTCTTAAAATACATGCAATGTTTTTTAATATAACAACATACAATACATAACACTACGTGAGTAAACATCCACTAAACAGGCATAGACTTACAAACTACATATGATCCATACTAATCATCCATACTTATTTTGTAAAGAAGGAGATTCTTCAAGAAGACCTTCTAAACAAAATGCATAGGCGCAACTCCACTAACTCTGGGAATATAATGGGAAATATCTTTGGGAATATATCTATTTCAGACTAGTGCCATCTATCGGATTGTGGTTGAAACGTCCGCGCAGAATAGCTAGTTAGTTATAATAAGGTATACTAAAAATAATAGTGTATCTGACAAATGTGACATAGCCAGAAAGTTGAAACGCAAATTCTATTTAACTCGCCAATTCGTAGATTTTTAAATAAACGCAAAAATGAGTATCTACCTACATAGTTTTATACCACTACAACAAATCATGACCACCACCACAAACAAAAGAAAATAAACAAACCTTTATGATCCTACTAAATCCCAAACACTCTTACTGAAGTTACTGACTGTAGAAAACGGGAGATTTAAATTCAATCCCCGTTTTAGGGGTTGAAAATAGTGTTTACCTATAGACAACAAGAGATTTTTTTTTTCCTTACGCCGAAGACGTTTATATTGGGCGATTTTCCAAGCGGCAATTGAGCGAGTTATTAAACTTGTGTGACGATGACGATCGCGTTCTTACTCGCCGGTATGCGGCTAGTTAACTCGCCCGAACTAAGTGTTCATTTAGTTAAACTTAGTTAGTTAATACTTATATAAACTTTATAATTATGATTTATATCTCTTTTGTTTGAAAAGTGATCTACATGGCTTTTTACAAACTATATATGAAACTATAATTTCTAGTGAAACTTAACAAATTTAGTTAATAACAATATTTGTTTCTTAATCTGTGTCGACCATAATACGTTATTTTGTTATCGAAGGCCCAATTGACTTGGATTCTGTACAAGATTAATGGTGTATTCGAAAGGTGACCCTTTATGGAGCAGGCGTTATGGGTTGGGGGTTCATATTAATTAGTAATCGGTTTCTTACCTATCTCTAAGAGTTACTCATATGTTTATATGGGAATTGATTTCGTTTTAACGCAGCGTGGAGATGTCACACGTGGGTGTTCTGTTTAAGCGACAAACATCGAATATGGAGACAACGGTTTTAAAAAAGACAAATGTTTACTTATGATTGGATCGATTGAATCTTGGCCAGTAAGATTTCTTGTTCTCACTGTATAGTTGATTTTTGATATATTATTTAGCATTTCTTATAATAAAATGAGACTCTATACAATAAACAGCCTCAACTTCAATTCTAACTTACCAGCAAAATCCACAGGAATAATTCCATAAAACTTACAAAAAGCAGCAAAGAAATCTGCTTAAAACCGGTACCATCTGGCTTGTAGCAGTTGATACCGGTATATACCGGTACAAAGCGGTATGTAACGGTGTAATTGCCGGGCCGGATCTGGCCGCTCGCCGGCTTCCGGTTGCCGCGCGACTCCCAACGCCCGTCGCAAACATTATGCCTTTGAATACTCCTCTGTATACTTAATTGGTATTCTGTTCTACATTATTCAAGTATATTGCGTAGTTTTAATCATAACTGTTATCTTTGTTTCTGCTCCAATAAGCTTTATTTAATATCAGAAATTGTATTTACAGATAGATTTTTGTGCCTGTAGTTTTAAATGTCAATTTATGTCTGAAATGTTGATTATGATAAATTCAAATCATACAAGAGGCCATATTTAACTATAAGTTTTCTTCAAACATTACTATTGCATGTGAGATAATGCCACGTTGTGAGCGATTGCACCGTTTTCAGTGCTTTTTATAAACTACAGTATAGCCAATGTTCTTTGCTAATCCCTTTGTTTGCAGTGTGGGATCTCCATGAATATAGATATAGCTTATACATTAAATACATCAGACAGGTAAAAGTATTGCTACACAAAGCACTAATCTAATTTCGATACAAAACCAAGAAATTCAAACATACAAAGCCTCGCAACATCATAAATATTTCAGAGGTTTCTTTCAGATTCTCGCATTACTTCATTATCGAAGGTGTATCCTTGATTTCGTGTAAACGATACTGTGCGTTGTTTCAACGTATAAATTATACATCAGGCCTGCCCATACAAATCTAATAGTTTTATTTACTTTCCCGTTCTCTTTACCGCCCTATTTCAAGGGAATAACGACTAGTATCCCGTAACCGAATACGCTGGAATATATCGGTCGAATAGAACAGAACGTCGAATATATATTTTGATCTTTAATCCTGTATAGTTAGAGTGGGTTTAGAGAAACGTTATGTGTTATTAATATCAGAATTGATTAACCGGCTGATTTATTTATTGAATGATTTATCTGCTGTTGTGTGAGATTGGGTTATTCTCGGTTCGGTAACCCAAATTTATGTTACAAAACTAATCTAATTAGTAAATTGTTTTCATATTTTACTATAAGCGTTGGGTGGTTTCCGTTGTACGTGTTATCATGGACATCATGCAGATTATTTCAATATAATCATTATTAATGCTCGTGACGTAGTTTGACTAAGCGATGTTAGCTCATTGGAATTGTTAAGCTACGTGCAGTTCGGCGGTCGGCCCCTGCTTGAATGGGTGGCCGAAAGTTGCATTTCTATCTGAGTGCTACCGTGCTTCGAAGGGCACGTTAATCAGTCCGTCCCGGTAGTTCAATCGTTAGACCATGTCTGAGGCCTTTTGGCGGTCTAAAAACTCAGACACCAGGGTTACCACTTTTTCGAAATGAGGGAATGAATGAATGCCTGTATCTGATAAATATATGCACTATGCGTTGAGTAATGAGTTACAATGCGTTTACTGGCATATGTATGCCTGCCTTCAAACCGTTCAAATCGAAGAAAACAAAGTATTAGCCTGTAAATGTCCCACGGCTGGGCAAAGGCCTGTCGTCTCACCAAATATATCAGTACACAGAGGAGGAGAAACCAAAGAGCAACAATAAAACATTCTCACACACACACCCACATATCCTACAACTTTTTATATTACTATTAAGATCCCATTTCCATTATCATGTCGACTTTCCCAACTTTTCCTCGTTGAAAGGAAGTCGTAGCCGCAGGTCGCCGCCAAACAGTTATGATAAGATAACGTTCTCCGTATGTCCTCTATAAACATACAACAATACCGCACCGATGATAACTTTGAGCGTATGTCAGCGATTTTATCATATGCTTAGAAAATAATATTAGATTTTGTTATGATTATATCATTTTCAAGCCTAAATGCTCTGGAAAAATGCGATTAAACAATATTTTTTAATAAAACATAATATTTATGTGTACTTATTGCCTTTAGTTTTTGTGACCTGTGTTGGCAAAATTAAAGAAAATCAGAAGCTAATTGCTCTAACGGTTTTGTCCCATTAATATGTGTTTATTTCAAAGTTAATAATTCTAAAGCCTACATTCAAATTATTATAGTAACAACGTAGTAAATTTTATTTTAAAATACAGTTAATTATTTTATTGCGAGGTATTTTTCCTTTATACTCGTATCTCATTTAATTTCATAGTGTTGTGTAATTACATAGACTGATATTCGCTACGGGCGAGTCTCGTAGCAATCACGTAGTAATGGTCTCGTAGCTCGTAGTAAATGCTACGACGTTCGTAGCAACATTTTAGAAATATCTTTTACGTAGTGCTTTTGCTGTAATAATAATAATGGCATTGTAACTTTGATAATTTTTTATTGCTGAATAAAGAATGAATTGCATCTTTCATTTCGAAAAGTAAGTAGTCTACCCAGAAAGATAACTTGCTATATAGCGAACACTTTATATCGTGAGCTACGTTGCGTATACCAAAGACCTCTTTCAGAAATAATACAACATGGTTGTTGTATAATTAAATTACGAAAATAATATAAGTAGTCATTTAAAAACACATATAAGGTTCAAACTAGGCGACGAAAGTTTTCGACGACAATATTTTTCAAGACAAAATACCCCTATATCTCATACTTATTACTAAAAGCGCTGAATGATACATAATCTCTAGACTGTGTTACGTTGTGTTACGATGCTTTTGTTCATCGCGAGTACATTTTAACCCATTTCAAAGGACGAACCGTTTCGCTTGAAGTCTCGAATCTTTTAGAGCTCGGGTTAATAAGATCTTTGGACAAAATCCTAATTTACAGTGGAGGGTTACATACCTTCCTCGTTTTGTAGGAGATAGTCGGCTTCGGTTTCATAGAGCGAAGACTCGGTCACACTACCCGCACAAAATGAAGACTTTTCTGTGGTGTCAATAGGTCTATTTTGTAGTATCAGTGTGAAGCACGGAAGATAAATCTGTATACTAAATCCATAGTTTACCGCTAATCTGTCATTGAGTGTATGTGTCAATATGTCAAAATTTCAGGTATGTAGCGTGTGACACAGACAACGCTATACAAAACCGAATCCATCCCACTACTACAAAACTGAAGCTATCTCCCTCTAGCGGCGAGCAAGACACGTAGTCGTCTTCTATAGTTCATTTACATCACAAACCAGATACCAGTAGCGGAGTGACCGTTTGAATTCTTACGACAAATTATTTAAATAAACTTCCCTTGGACTGATATTCTTGTGTTAAGAAAAGATACTTAGTAAAGAGATAAGTTAAAATGGCGGATTAAATTTCGTCACGATTATACTATTTACATAACTTAAAAAGCGGATTACATTATTTAACATTGAGTTGTAATACGAGTACAACGTGCGGTGACCGCAAATACGAATGGTTTTTTACTCCAACACTGTTTTGTTTTCTATGAAAATAGAAATCAGAATACTCGTACGATAGTCCAATGAAATAATACCCACATCTCTAATTCACTTTAACGAAGCAAAATTAAAAGCCACTTAAAAATATTAAGAGCTAAACAGAAACCTTTTTAGATAACGAAAACAAAACACAATCAGAATGAACATTCACGATCTCGCAAAACAATCACATTGATTAACTCAAAACAAAACAAGAAGAATAGAACCCGGCAGACAGTATTACTTCACCATAGAGTGCGTTCCATGAAAGGGGAGCGGATCTGTACGGGGCTAGAATTACCAATTATAATGCATTATTAAGGCCTGAAACTGCGTTACGGGGGCGCCCGGACGTGCAACTGTCGCGTGTCTACGCGCGTGGACACGTGCGTGGACTCTGTGGCAACGCAACGGGCCCCGTGACGAGCGGGCACCCGCGCGGTTTCATACAAAAATGCTAAGTCGCGTGGGCGTCCGTAGCACGGAGGCGGGCCCCGTCGCGTGGGTGCTGGGCGCGCCTCCCCGTGACGGTCGCCCGCACGGGTCTCCGCAAAGTATCACTTTTATATTAAACCGCGCAGGTGCCCGCTTAACGCAGATTCAGGCCTAAGAGCATTGACAATTTCAATGAGCTGTTATTGGTCAATTGACCTTCACTCCGCTCATATGTAAACGCACCCTAATGGTCTGCTTTTCGAAGCGTTAATAACCTGTATAAGGTTGTCGCACTAAGTAGAGTTTTGTAGCAAACTAATTACCCCTAACGTAATTAGTTACAGTACTCAGAAGAAAGCATTACAGACAACGGACCACAACACGCAGAGTCTAACCGACTTGTTATAATGTAGGCGCATACATTAATGAGTTTGACAGAACGATAGACGATTTAAAAACCGAATCTAGTCGAGCCTATGATAATTGTAATTCCTTCTGTCGTGCACTGTATCAGCTCTGGGGGTAATATTTTCCCAACAATTTGCACGTAAAAAAATCCACTTAGCTAATTTGATTGGAGAGAACAATTACGGTAGTAGCCGTAGGGGAGTGCAATTATTTAAATTAGGGTAACACTATGCAAGCGCCGCTGTTACACGGTATCTGTTACAATATAATTACGACTTAATGTGTCTTATCTATTTTAATAAGTATACGGAAGTGGGGAGGAAATTTAGCGAAAATCATTTCTTGTAGCTGTGAGGATCATGTTTAATGTTTATTTAGTTTAATTTTGTCCTTTGTTTTTTATATTTGGTTGGCCATTAACCTACTCGAGTTTACACTACTATTTTAATGTAAGTGAAGCTGTAATTGAAAGACAGAAAAAGACGGTTACGTTTGTGAATCGATTTAAAAAACGAGTTCTCAATAACTATGTATCTATGGTTTGTTTATGTAGGTCCTCTGTTAATCACCTCATGAGTTTGGCATTCATTCATTCATTTCATTCATTCATGTTAGAGTTTTTAGACCGCCTAAAGACATGGTCTAGTGACTCGTGGGACATTGATTAATCGAAAGGAGCTACGGAACTGGTCCCATTTCCAACCAATTTCAAAAAACGTGGTTAGTAATCGTCATAGAAATCTCACTGAAAGTCAATTCAACACTTCAAGAAGTTGTAAAAGAGACAGCACGATCTTGCTTCCCCTCTCTGTTATGACACTTTTGAAGTAAATACAACACCGCCATTGTCTGAGCTCGCTTCGCGGGTGGATTGCATTGTTTCTCCTACTCCTATTTACACAGTCTTGAGATATGATAATTAGCTTTTGATAACAATACTACGGATATTGCTGTCTTGTTTTGTATGAGAGAATAACTCGTGTTTTATTTGGTTGAATACGGTTTAACTTTGGAGAGGATGGTACAGTTTGATGTACTCGTATGTGTGAGTATGTATGTGCTATGGATTATATAGCTTGTGAACGATTATGATGTGGTTTACTTATATGATATAGTTACTGTTGTGGATACTGTACGTCTGCTTTGACGTAGTTAATTCGAAATGGGAATAGACTTTGAACTTTTTTTAAATTAGTTAGGAAAAGTTGAGAAAATACTTTGGGTACCTATATTTTCAGTGCAGTGTATTTTTTGGTAAAACAAATTGAAAAGTAAACAAAAATTAGATAACTTTTTGATTTTTTCTTAAGCCAGGCTGACCTACAAAATAAAGTGCAGGAACATTAGTTAATTAGTAAAATATATCGGCGTCTGACCAACAAGAAAATACTTTAAGTTAATGTAAATTAAAAAAAAAATCCACTTTGTTAATAAGTAGAAACGAGGTAAATGAGTCCGAAAAGCGTTGTACCTACATTATTATTTTTTAATTTTCCCCAAGGAAAAGATGAATCCTCTCTGGGTACCAATATTCAGAGTAGCTTACACAAGATTGTGGCAGCTTCCTAATTTATTTTCTAATATTTTTTTCTACAAAAAATGTTTTCCTTTTCTAAGTTGTTGTATCTTTTATAATATTTAAGTCCAATATGGATAATTTATGTCTATATTGAGACCAATATAAACATAATTTATAATCTACACTAATATTATAAAGAGGAAAACTTTGCTTGTTTGGTTGTAATGAATAAGCTCAAAAACTACTGGACCGTTTTAAAAAATTCACCATTCGAGAGCTACATTATCCACGAGTAACATAGGCTTTTTTTCATCCCGAAATTCCCATAGGAATGGACACAACGCGAGTAAAACCGCGGGGCGCTGCTAGTATATGATAAAGGTACATTAAATTCGAGATGTATAATATATACCAACATATTATACATCTCGAATTGAATGTACCTTTATCACCAATAAGCTAGAAGATCAGTGATCGAAGTAGAATTAAAATTCAGGTGAACAGTGAACACTGTTATATCTATACATATAATAAAATTGTAGAAAAGTGCTGTCTGTACATCAATACATATAATAAAATTGTCAAAGGTCGCTGTCTGTACATAGAAGATATCACAGAGCATAGAAGCTCCGCGCTCTGCTACTAGAGACGCCTTTCTTAAAACTTTTCATACAAACTTAGCGTGTCGGAAGGCGTTACCGTTCACTCACATCATGACACGCTTTACTTCAAAGTTGACGTATCTGTATTGTATGTAGAGATGGGTATGTCGATATGAGTCGATGTTTTTATCGATATTTTTTTTATCAGCAGAAATCGGACTAATGACTATTAAAATTTTAGGATTAGGGAATTTTAGTTTTTTATTATATGATAATGATAATACATGTAATACATAGGTATGCTAGGCGTGAAAATAATAAGAATCAATTTAGTGGTCAAACTTTTATTCAATCAATAGTAAGGATCATTAGGAAACCTTAAATAATAGTTTGCATTATTTTAATATTACTTACTAGTTAGCTACAAAACATAAATCTCTAGTCTGGGTTCAATATAAGTAAAAAATATCAATTCTACAATATCGATTCAGTACAAGGATACGATTGACACGCATTATCGACATTACGCCAACCAATGCGTCACCTCACTAGCGCATTTTAATTTAATGGTTACCATGGTTACGTTTGAGGTTTTGTGTTTCAAAATAACCTCGATTGCATTTTTTAAACAGCTAAAAGTTGCATTTTATAACTTACTTATGATACGATACGCCAGAATTTTGTTTATTTACGTTTTTACTTTGATTATGACACCAAATCACTGCACAATGAGGCATTTCTACCGCTTTTTTGATAATATTCACTCCACAACGTGCTAGCAGAGACTGACGGCGGCTTGCGCCTGAAGTTGAGTTCAGCGCATCTTCGCCGCACGGGTATTGTTGTTAATGGCGTCTCTAGTAGGAGAGCGCGGTGCTTCTATGCTCTGTGGAAGATATATAAGAAAAAATATATAAGAGGGGCTTTATGAACGCAATAGAACCCAAAACAATGATTTTTAGATTTTTTGTCTGTTTGTCTGTATGTCTGTTTGTCTGTTTGTCTGTACGTTTGTGCGCGCTAATCTCAGAAACGGCTTAACCGAATTGAATGCGGTTTTCACTAATGCGTTGTGATTTGCTGGGATTAACATTTAGGCTTTGTTTTGTTTCAATCGGTTCATAAATAAAAAAGTTATATCAATCTAAAACTATTGTAACATCAATTCTGTACGAAAATGGTTGTTATTGAGTGTCTATAAATAAGACTGCTCAACGCTCCGCAAGTCATTCTGGCGCGGATCGTCGAACAGTCAAGAGCTCCTGAGAATTATAAGTAATCATCCTACTTCCTACTAATATGTATTATAAATGCGAAAGTTTGTGAGGATGGATGTATGTATGGAGTGTGCTACGATGCGGAGGTGGGAGTGTGCTACGATGCGGAGGTGGGAGTGAGTGACGTTGCGGAGGTGGGAGTGTGCTACGATGCGGAGGTGGGAGAGTGCCAAGATGTGGAAGCGGGAGAGTGAAGAACATTAGACACAAAATGTCGGTGACCAAACGATAGTTTGTTGGTGGTTCTACCTACGTACAAACGGTGGTTCTACCTACTGTGTTTACTTCTTTAAGACATTTTAAGCTGTCTACACACCAAAGCCGCCAGCCCGGCGGCAAGGCCGGCGGCCTGATTTTGAACGAAAATCGTTCAAAATCGTTCAAAATCAGGCCGCCGGCCTTGCCGCCGGGTTCGTGCCGCCGGGCCGGCGGCTTTGGTGTGTAGACAGCTTTACAATTTTGGATTGGGCTGCGCAGAGCCGGATTAACCCTGTCATGGGCCTGTAGGCACTACAATTTTCGGGCCCCTTTTCTTTACCTATTCTGACTGACTAAATCATGTGATGTATTTTTTTTGCCTTCTACTAGGGTTGCCAACATTTTAGTGTCAAAATATAGTATTTTTTAAGAAAAGCTTTTAAAAATATAGTACCTAGCACATAAATATAGTATTTTAGTAGGGAACAATAAAAAATAACCTAAGTTACATTTTACTAATTTATTTTTTATTTTTTACTGGCCAAAAACTATATTTTTTTGCACTTCTTGCATTTTTTTAACAATTTTTTCTCTCCAATAAAACTGGCAGAAGGTTTATCGCAGTAAATTTTTAAATTACTATAAATCAAAAGCTCATTTTTAGTAGGTATAAAAGATATATGTGCTCTGTTTCTTTCTTCACACTATTTCGAATTCATAATCCTTTCTATGAATGCCGAAATAGCGGGAACAGAACGCAGAACATTGATATAAAATATAGTATTTTCGCGTACTATATAATTATTTCTTCAACAGTAGGTACTCGTATATAGTACGGAGTCCCGAAATATAGTACAATACTATATATTATAGTCCGGTTGGCAACTCTACCTTCTACCCACATTTCTGAATATAATTCCAGATATAGGCATGGATGACATGACGTCCTAACTCCTATGGGTTCAGACATCGCAGGCTCTATCCGTGCTCAACGCGGATTGGTTCCGTGTTAAGGTCAGTACTCACATACGGTATTACTCGATCGAGCTAAACTGTCGAGTAAAACTCATGGCATGGGCTTTCGTCCACACATTGAGCATTGATCTATCGAGTGAGGCGCGCCGTTCAGTATTCACCGAACCGTTCGAGCCAAAGGATGTCTGTGCAACAAAGGATGTCTTTAAAAACACGTGTTTCAATCACGATAAACAATACCAGACTGACGCTCGCCTCGCGCCACTCGCAGTCACGTACACACGTTCGAGTCAAGATTGACGGCTCGCTTCGAGTAGGTTCGAAGGAAATTACTTTCATTTAATTCCATCGAGCCGGCTCGGTGCGAGCCTTCGAGCTGTGAGTTTTGCGGTCCACACGTTGATTTTTACTCGACTTCGAGTAAAACTATCGAGTAATACCGTATGTGAGTACTGACCTTTAGTACAGAACAGTCTTTCGCGCAGCACACGCTTAGAGTAAGCGTACGTTTGATTTCGCCCTAAGTCTAGGTGTTTTCTATGTATAAGTACATGAAAAATTAAACGCTACTCAATAATTTTTAATTTAAAATATATATTTAGCCAAACGCAATAAACAAAGGAAAAAGTGAAGTACAGTTCTGTTAATTTAAATAGGGACTTTTCTAACTTTCTTAAGGTCAGTACTCACATACGGTATTACTCGATAGTTTTACTCGAAGCCGAGTAAAAATCAACGTGTGGACCGCAAAACTCACAGCTCGAAGGCTCGCACCGAGCCGGCTCGATGGAATTAAATGAAAGTAATTTCCTTCGAACCTACTCGAAGCGAGCCGTCAATCTTGACTCGAACGTGTGTACGTGACTGCGAGTGGCGCGAGGCGAGCGTCAGTCTGGTATTGTTTATCGTGATTGAAACACGTGTTTTTAGAGAAATGGATTTGCGAGTTTATTCCAAAAGCGTTTTTTACGTTTTTTCTTTTCATTTTCTTATAAAGAACTGTGAGACTTGCTAAATACAGCCACCGTCTCCTTTGTTGCACAGACATCCTTTGGCTCGAACGGTTCGGTGAATACTGAACGGCGCGCCTCACTCGATAGATCAATGCTCAATGTGTGGACGAAAGCCCATGCCATGAGTTTTACTCGACAGTTTAGCTCGATCGAGTAATACCGTATGTGAGTACTGACCTTTAGATATAAAGTCGTTTACGACTTCTTCGATGTGGACCTTTTCCAATATATCATTTTCAATTGCCATTATCGACAATGAATTTAAACGATGTTGAGACATTGTTGCTCGGAGACAATTTTTTAATAATTTTAATTTTGAAAAATTTCTTTCTCCGGTCGCGTTTGTTATCATCAAACTTATACAAATTTGCAATGCTATCATAACATTTGGGAAAGCTGATTGAACCATATTATTAAATTTCATTTCAATAATTTTAATACTGTCGGTAAGGATTATATTAGTTCTAATATTAGATACTAGATGGTTCTGTATGTATAAAGTGTTACAAGTGTTGAAAAAGAAAGAATAGTTTTGTTAATTATCATTTTCGTTCAATTCAAAAAAAAATATTTTCGGTATGCAGTGCAGTGGGCGGGGCCCCTGTCGATGCTGGGCCCCTAGGCAGTTGCCTACTCTGCCTTAAGGTTAATCCGGCTCTGGGGCTGCGGGCCGCAAGTGACGTGTCTGCGGGCCCGCAAGTAGTAACTAAAATAAAATAATAAATTAAAGGACCTTGGGATACTATGGAGCCCGGGCCCAATGCACAACAGTGACACATGACCTATGTACAAGTCACTCTTTGACGGTCATAACGAAATCGACGGCCAACTCGGTGTTTTGACCACCGAAAAAAGAGTTGGGCTTTGTTATGGACCATAACCGTGTTCTCTCTCGCTCAACAGTGACATGACCTATCCCAATTGAAAGGAAAAGGGTCCTCTTTTTGTGTCGGTTTAATAAAAAAATGTTTTAAACTATATTTCACGAAACTTAATGTGGCAGACTAAATTCCACGCGAGCGAAGCCGCGGGCAAAAGCTAGTATATAAATAATTCTAGTAGATAGCCTTATGTAGCATTTCCGTTAAATGCAGCTATCCATTTCAAAATGAATTGTTCAAATTGTTTCGGTAGTCTCTGAGATTAACAAACAAGGAAACAAACTCTTCAGCTTTATAATATTAGTATAGACAATATGCCCAGACAAACACACTTTCGTTTAGTTCGACCCAAACTAAAAGATTGTACTTACTGACAATAATACAATACTTGTACACACTGTATCACTGCAACTAAAAAAACAGAAAGTAAACAATAACGTATTTATATTTCACGGCCCATAAACTAATATTTACCTCACATTTTTAACTCTGCATACTTTATAAACCACTTGTTGTTGAATCGCGTATGAGACGCATCAATTCCAATGTTCCCACCGATAAATACTTCAGCACCCGACTTTCAAACTATGTAAATAGTTAAACGATTCACGTGCGGTTTGCAAGTTAACTCGAGGTGCATTAAGGATGTAAATACTTGATTTAACATCAATATTGGCTTATACTTACCCTAGAAATATGTACGTTAAATATTGAAGATACTGAAAATACATAAATAATTTATTTTGACAAGCCCGTTGGCACAGTGGCAGTGAGAGCGCTTACCGTGTCGGGGGTTACGGGTTCGATTCCCGCCCGGAGTCAACAATATGTGCAGACATAGTTGTTGGCGACGACGTCTGGGTGTCAATTATATATTCTTATAAAGTATTTGTGTATGTACTCGTATAAGTAATAGTATCAGTGAATTAGATTCCATAACACAAGCTTAGAGCTTACTTTGGGTCTAATTAACCGTGTGTGAATTTGTCCGGGTATTTTTATTTATCCGGGTATATTTAGTGTAGAGCAGCTGTTTTCAAATATTATGAATGTGAAGGGTGGATTTTTTTAAGTTCAGCTACCTATTAAGCGAACCATGCAATCTATACTAAGATTGTAAAACTGCAGAGTTTGTTTGTTTGTTTTAACGCGCTAATCTCAGGAACTACTGGTCCGATTTGAAAAATTCTTTAAGTGTTGGATAGTCCTCTTATCGAGGAAGGCTATAGGCTATTTTTTTCATCCCGAAATTCCTACGGGAACGGGCCAACGCGAGTAAAACCGCGGAGCGCTGCTAGTGTTATATCATTGGAGAATGACAACTTGTAGTTCATATATGTTGACCTCAAATTACACCTGACTCTAGTCATTGTCTTAAAATTACTGCTACATATATTTTTATACTTGTAAGAAAGCAATATGTCCACAATACAATGAAACCATTACATCACTTAACGTCAACGTAGCTAATACATCCAATAACCCTTTTAACGCACACACATAAAGATCACATTTCTGCACGATCTTTGTGCCATTCCATACCTTACCACATAGGTACAAACCGAAGCTTTCAATACATCATTTCCTGTTGTATCACCGATTTAGCGATCGGGTACTTACCGCTTGTCCTATAAGTATCGAACAAGACGCGATGCGACGCCACGCTATGTTTTACGCAAAAATATAAATAACATATATACGGTAAAATTAAGAAACCTCCTCCTATTTTGAAGTCAATGAAAAAAAGTCGGATCACTTTATTTGTGTTTTACGTAGTCGCTTTACGCAATACGCGACGTAAAGCGCCAAGTATGCACTTGTTGTGCACGCGCTGTAGTGACATTGACAACACTTTAAACTATCTTTATTCTAAAGGATTTGGGTTTGTTTTTCTTTTTCCTTTAAATGGAGGTAAATTCGAGCCGAGAGAGATAGATGGATGAACTCCGATAGTCTGTCTCATTTGCCAGTAATGTCATAACTCATATGACGTGAAGTATCGGTCGCTTTACGTCGCATCGCATCGCGTAGCATCACGTCGCTCATGAGGACAAGATCTAAGAGGTGATAATTCAAGAAAACCCAAATGCGTACCAATGAATTGCAATTGTGGAAAACCGCACCCTCTTAATAGAAGCTATGGAGTTGTTAATGGATATTTATGGTTTGTTCAGGGGACAATTAAAGGGTGAATTGGAGGGGACAGTGTTTTGTTATGGGGTTGTTGATTATATTTTGATATTGTGTGAGTACTCCCAATGAACGTGATTTAGAGGTTATTATACGAAGTTAATATAACGTCTTTGGTTCAATTATTTTGACAAGTTATTTGTAGACATTTCTGTCCCTGTTTGGTCTCTGTTAGTTTTAATTGAAAATTGAAATATTGAGCATTGATTAATTTGCGATTTTGTTTTGAAGTTATTCATAAGGTACAAGTTGTAAACTGACCGCAGACTGCAACCGCAGGCAGATTGCGAACATCTTAGGTGCATGCACGGGTGTAGCGGCCGAAGTTTATACCTAAGACATTCTTAATAAAACACCCTTATACCTGTGAATAGGAAGTGCCACAGTGTAGAAAAAAATCACCGCGGTTCGTCTGCTACACGACATAATAATCGTGTTGTACATACACACAAAGAAAGGTTAAAAACGCAATCTCTACTTGCCACATGCATTGCACAAGGTGGTAAAATCTCATTATTCTTCGCAAACTACACAGGAAAATGTTTTAATTAAGTACGTGTATTCAACGCCATTATAAGCTAAGTAAGTCCACAACTCAAGTCGGAAGACAGGAATATGGTAGCGAAGTGTGTCGTTCGTGTTTACGGTCCGCAAGCTTGGCATTAATTATATAAATAAGCAATTAACCTCCTCAAATTACATGTTATATGTAACATTGAATAGATGACTTTGTTAACGGCAAATGTTTGTTCAAAAGACTTAAAGAGAGTACTTTTGTGGGCGTGGCAAGCAACGTATGGAATATACAAAGTTACTGAATGAAAAGGTGAAATTTTGGTTTATATTTTGTCTACACTAATATTATAAAGAGAAAAACTTTGTTTGTTTGGTTGTAATGAATAGGCTCAAAAACTACTGGATCGTTTTTAAAAATTCTTTCACCATTCGAAAGCTACATTATCCACGACTAACATAGGCTATTTTTCATCCCGAAATTCCCACAGGAATGGACACAACGCGGGTAAAACCGCGGGGCGCTGCTAGTTTGTTATAATGTTGTTAAGTAGAGAACAAAGTATACAATGAATGTTAGCAACAAACATGGTAAATTCAATTAAAGCAAATGCTTGTAAGACAAGGTAGTTTAGATAAATATTTTCAAAAATATCATTTTATCTCCTGAATTAAAAATTGGTTATCTATAGTATTTTAGATAGACTCATTTCCCTTTTATATCCCGATGATGTTAATGATTGATGACCTACCTGTACGATTCGTAATAGCACTTTACATATATATATATGTTCTACGTAATATGTCAACGAGATCACCTTACTGACATAGCAAGTGGTACCTTTGACCATTTTAACTATTTAAGAGTTAAAAGTACTATTTATACTATTTTAACCTACAACTTTGACATACTTTATAAAGCAACACAATAGACTACAAATTAGAATAGACCAATGTCAAAAACAAAAATATCTCAATAAAGATACTTGTCAACAACACTCGCCATAGATGTCGCAAAGGAGCAATTTACATAGTAACTGTGTGTTTATATACTCGGCTGGTGTGGGGTTAAGTCACGAGCGATACGCACGGTTTACAGCCCGTTCGATAGTGAGCCGGGTCCGGATATTCGATTAATTATATCCGGACAAAATCCGAATATGATTAACCGAACGCCCCAGTGGCAAACTGTATTTTGCGGTCTAAGTACCAAATTTCACCCGTACAACAGTACTCGATCAGTTAAACTTAATCCTAGTTCACAAGCTAAACTGAGATCAAAACTTTAAAAATTGATTCAATTAAACCCGCTGACGGTGGTTCCAGATAGAAATGGTAAATTTGGGCCCTATGGGTTGGTCATCCCCGGCCAGTACTCGACTGAAACGTTGTTAAAAATAATATAAAGGTAGGCTCTTGTTAATGAAGTAGTACAGATACTATGACATCACGCGGCAGACCAATGAACACCACAAGGAAGCGTCGAGCAAAATTTTGGCAAGACCATATTAAAGAGAAACAACCATCGATTCACCAATATAAAAAGAAACGGCGACTGTTAAATGTACAATGACTTTTAAATGTAGACTTTGTTAATGATGATTCGTATTCAATATTCGTTTCATCCGAGAATGTAATCTAAAAACGCTATCAGTTTATCACAAAGTCTGATCTAATAGAGTAGGAGGTGAAGACGAGGGTGGGCGCCACTCCGGCGCGTCCCTTCACAAAAAACACAAGTATTGAATTACAAGGGTTCAACCATTAAATTATAATGTTATGGACTTATGAGAAAAGTAATACAATAATAATCATATGAGAGTTAAGAGAAAAGTAATTTGAAACATAATTTTATGAGAAAAGTATTATAACGATACTGATGCAATAAACATTTTCGTTTAACGGCCGTCGCGAGTTTTTCATTATGTTTAGTAGCTCTGAGGAGAACAGTCCCAGATGTGGCGAATGTTTGATAATGTTCCTCGTAAATGTGTATACGTACGTGCAAATGTCGTTCTCTTCGACATTTGAAGGGAAATAGTCGGTTAGTTTCAGTTTTGTGAAACGTTGGCGCTACACTACCGGATGTGATGTTTGTCGGTAAAGGCGGAATCAGACGGTTCATTTTTCGTTCATTTCCTTGTTTCATTTTGTATTTTCATCTTTCACCCCAAGTGACACGTCAGACAGCAAAGTCGGCTGAATAAGTAAATCGATTCAACAGTGTGGGTTTTTTCACTTACATCATACATTCCTACTCTGAATGAAAAAAAAGACCATGCGTTCTCACAGATTCGGCCATTTTCTCTCTTGATTGGTTGCGTATGAAAGGTACACAACTTGGCAATCTTAGTTCAAACCCAAAATGCTTCCCAGGTTCCCAACGATGAAGAACATCACTAAAAGCCCGTTCCCACTTGTCGACCTTCGGATCCGGATTCGGGTGTCGGTACACCGTTCATTTCTAATCGTCATCCGGTGAATTATCGGAATGCGACAAGTCCCTTCCGCTGGGGCGTCCGATTAAAATCCGGGCCCGACAGTCGACAATATGACAGTGTCATTTGCAAAATATGACGTAATCACCAACTTTTTGCTGATTCGTCAATGTACCGTTAAATATGAATAAAATCCATCTTTCCGTCATTAAATAAGGTGAGAGCAGATCTCAAATGATGATGTGGAATAATAAATCATTGCAGTGACTTGCGAAACATTGATTTATGATAGAAATGTCTTATCTTGCTTGTAATGGAATTTTCATACTTTTATACGATTTGAGAGGTGAGATGGTCTTTTACTAGATATACTAGTTGTGCCTTATGGTTTTCACTATGTTCCCAAAACTCGCTACCATGATATTTTTATAAAGACAAATCTATCTATACTAATATTATAAAGCTGAAGAGTTTGTTTTGTTTGTTTGTTTGTTTAAACGCGCTAATCTCAGAAACTACTGAACCGATTTGAATAATTCTTTCACTGTTAGATAGTCTATTTATCGAGGAAGGCTATAGGCTACATTTTATCCCGGATTTCCTACGGGAACGGGCACAACGCGGGTAAAACCGCGGGGCGCTGCTATAACTTATATTTACCAATTTTTCTATAGTACTTGCCATAAGCAAATTTTCTTAAATGTCATCTTCTTCTTCATCGAGTGGATGGTCAATCTGACCAATCCTGGTGTCAGAGTTATGGAGCCGTCAAAGGCCTCTGACATGGCTCATGTAACGACTACTATACGTAGAAAGTATGAAATAATGTCGGTAAACACTGATTGGCCACAGAAATCGATTTAAAACATTGAAATGTGTTTGTGCTATCTGAATAAAACGAAAAAAGGATAAAAAAGGCCCATCTAATATAATATATCTAATATAAAAGGCCTATAACTAACCATCATCCTTCGTCACATCATAGTAACTTTTACGACACACTCGCCCAAACCATATTTCGTTAATAATCACGTAGTTACGAACCATAACGAGGGTTAACAAAGTAACCGAAAGGTTTAATTTTATACGCTAGATGGGGAGTGCAACTTTACGATTCGGTTCCCATATACATAGTTTACGACTCGGATTGTAAAGCTTGCCCTAGAGGCTGTGACCCATAAACTAGAGGATCGTTCAGTGATTTGATGAAAACAAGCAATAGTTTGTGTCTTTGAGGTCAGTTGAAGTCAAATGTCGATCGATACCATAGACAATACAAGTTTATAGATCGATATCGACTATTTCATTCCACCTTCGAGCGAGCGATTCACCATCGCCATAAATTCATCGATAGTATCCATTGCATCTAAACATTTATTTTGACAGAAGTATCGTAATCGTAGCTATTACAATTAATAAAATATCTTGAAGTTAAGATCTAATTATATTAGTGAAACGTGGCTAGTATACTACCATTGAAAATTAAATTTGTATTGCTAAATTGTTAGAGTCGAATTGCAAATAACTCTACTTACACTTTATTGTCACTTGACATTATCCATTTATATTTTGGTATGCCGTGAACCTGTGACGACATTCCAACAGTTAAACTATATATTTTAAAATGAAAATTGTTTTCACATTTTCATTGAATTTTCTGGAAAATTTATTGTTCAAATAAATTCATATTTCTCGAACAATATACTGATGTAAAATTGAAATAAAAAAAAAATTATATGAAATGAATCCTCCAGCTAGATTATACAAGGCATTTTAGATAACATTATAATTATGTTAAATAGCCATGTTATAGTAGCATAGCATGTAGCCTTCAGTGGAAAGGCGCGGTAACAATTCTCAAACTATCTTCTCTAAATTGCTCTACGTGAAAGCTCTAGAATTTGAAACGACAACTTTTCATCAATTCTTTTGTTTTTAAACTTCGCTATTCTTTTGTTTCATGTGCTGTTTCTACTTCTGCATAAATAAAGGTAAGTCAACTGTGTGTGTGAGTATATACAGTGACGGATCCAGGAAAGGGGCGGAAGCTAAGGACCCCTCACTCTCCCACTCGTCTGATTCATTCCATAACAACAAGTTTCCCTTGAAAAAACCTTCTTTCACAATGAACCCCTTCACGAAATTGCCCCCCTCAAACAAAATCCTGGATCGCCACTAAGTATATATAGAAACTACTTGATAAAGTTTTGTTCTACGGTGTTTTATATTCAACGGGGCAATCTGAAGGATAATTTTAAGTTCAAGCTCTAGAGAGATTAAAATCCTGTTTATAATTTCAGACCGAGTGACGTTTAAGCCGGAAAGTAAGTTGTTTGAAAGACTTTGTGTTAGAGACTGGCTTGACGGCGCAAATAAAACAACGCGAATATTCGTGATCAAGCATAAATCGATTCAACTTTGATAGCATATCATCGATTTTTATAACGACACTACTTTAAAATTACAAATAAAATCACTTATACATAAACAATTAATTAATTAAATGAGATTTTCCACGCTATGGTATATGGAATATTTAGTGATTTATTTCATAAAATATTTAATTCATGTTTAATGGTAATATTAAATTATTTTTTGCCCCTTTCGGGGGTGCCATGAGGTAAGCGATGATCGTTTTTTTAAAGAACACAACCCTATTTTTCAAGTTTAATGGTCGCTGTTCTTTTTTCAAAAATTCGCTGTTAACGTCACTAGGACGATGACACCCCCATTCCAATAGGTTTTAATGAAACCTTTTTTTTTATTATTTTCTCTCCATTTTTATTGATTTATTTAGATTCCTAGGAACTGTTTATTTTTATTAGATCACGAATATTCTAGACTAGATGAGCCTGCGCTTTAGTTTAGATGCTAGCGTAGACATTTGACTAATATTAGAAAAATTGTTTAATAAAAAATATATATCGTGTTGCCTTCATATAGATAGATATTTTATGTAATAATTATATGTATTAACACCTCTTTTTTAAGTTATATATCATAACGGGGCGGAGATTCCTTGTCTTCAATGACACCACTGGGTGATATATAGGCAGTCGCCCCTTACTGTTCAAAAACTGCTGTTAAGAAACCACCCTGTTTATAGGATTATTTTGGCTGGGATTTTGGCTAATACATACCGATATTCTATAGCCAAATTGTCATTTTTGCAGACAAGTGACCATCGACGTCGTCGTTTTTGACATTTATATGCAATACATGGTCATGATAAAAGCGAAGCAAAGTGTAACTATTATAAAAACAAGTGATATTACGTAATGTCCCGCTACTGGGCAAAAGGCTTTGGCAAATGTTACTGAAGGTATATATCACTCACTATGCTTGCAATTTTGGAAAGTAAAAAAAGGCTTCGCTCGACCCGGGTATTGAACCCGTGACCTCAGTCTTGACAGGCAAATGCATATGCCGCTAGCCCGAGGCGTTGTAGCTAATATACCACCCGCATAAATAATTATACAAAAACATTTATTATGAAATATATTTAAATGAAACAAAGATAAACTTTTAGCAGAATCACCCACCTTCATTAAAGTAATCGACGAAGGCAACATTTAGTAAAATAAATTTAATTTATACTCAGTAGTTACTAACAGAGCTTGAGAAAAGCAATTAGATGAATATATAATATAGTAAATAATAATTTAAACGCAAAACATAACCACGAAACATTAGTAGTTATGTTAAAATATAATAAAAAAATTATGAAGTATACAAAAAATATATTAAAGCTAATGTCAAATTAAAAAGCTTGCTTATAGCTTAAATTGGTTTTAGAATAACTAACGATGTAGTTAGAAAAAAGCAACTAAAAATATAAGCTAAAATATTTTATGTGAATTAACCAGCTTAGTATTAGGTATAGCTTCAAATACAAATACTATATTTATTCTATAAGTTAATTAGGAATGATTAGTACTTTTAGGTACCTAGTTAAGTTATCATTTAAAATGCCTACTTAGAATACCTCTTTTCTTTTAGTTATACCAATACTTTATAATAATTTGAACCGATAAACCATTCCATTCTATACAATGAAAGTAATTATTTATTGAACATAGTGCTGACATAACTCGTATAAGGTTTAAGGTAATGTTTAGAGAGACGCGAGGCCTTAAGGCGATTCTATACGCATCGCTTAACGGGTGCATTTGCGTATGAGCGGAGCGATACGGAGTTCAACTGACCAATCCGAACGCATTAAATTTGTCTAAATCTCTTTGTAATACAAACAACGAAACAGACGCAACGAACATATTATCTTAAGGCGCGATTCCACCAGTGTGCTGAACTGTGCGGCACTGTAATGCACAGTGTGCGACACAGATGTTCACTCTGGTCGACTCACTCTGGCAAACAATAACAAATTGTATGCGAACATTCTAGAAATGTTCGCACACATCTGTTTATCATTGTGCGCGCACACAAGCATGCAGTGGACTCGTGTCGACGCGTACACGCTTTTGTTCGCGAACTCAGTCTTGCTTCCGCCACCGGAGCGAAAACATTTATTTGTACGCGCACATTTTTAACAGAGTTAAATATGGATTGGACGAATGATAAACTTGCCCGTCCATATTAACAACTGAAGACAGAACTCTTCTCAGTGAACATGTTCGTGCACAAGTGTGCCACACTGTGCGATTACAAAAGTTACGCACAGTCTTGCCGGTGGAGCCAGAAGATAAACTCGACACAAGCTAGTACGTGCAATGCTGGAGTTGTGCACAAAATGTTTGTAAACAAATGTGCCAAACACTATTTTGGTGGAATCGTACCTTTACATTAATGTTATCACAAAACGCGTGTTTCATTCTTCTATATGAACTTTGACGTGAACACTCTCATAAATTACCATAACTATGTTTGATTTGACGCGTGACGCAACGCTACGCACGACGCGCGACGCCCCGCGTATCACTGAACGAAGACTAATGGAACTTTTATAGCTAATACATATCATAAAATCCGTATATATTTACGAAAAGAAAGCTTTATCCTATTAAGTGGACTTCTAATATACTCCAAAGTCTACTATAAGACTTTATTTCCGGAAATACTTGTGAAACCCATATTTTACGTTCACACAAAGCTTGCTAACAGAGCGAGCTTCCAACAGTCAGTTAAGTAATATTTATAATTTATATTAAAGAACTTTTATATTTTAAGCATTATTATTTTCTTCGTCAATATTTTTAAAAAGGAACTTAGTCGATACGTCTTACATTTTAAGCGTTATTATTTTCATTAATAGATTGAAAAAGAGAGAGAATTTTTGAAGTGACAGTTGCGACAGTTAATAATTAAGTACCATGCTTGAGTGCAACAAAGTACACCATGAAGTTCGATTACTTTCAAACCAATGACGCTATGAAAACACGAAAAACCTTAACTTTATCTAGAAAACTCATTTCAAAGATAGAAACTCGACTACCACACCAAGCTTCCTACTCGCAGTTCCTACTAAATTCAATCAATGATAAATCAAACCAACTGAAGTAACATCACACCGGTGAGGTGGAAGCAAGACAAATGACTATCGACTTTTAAGATGGCAGCAAGGGAAGGTTCGCCAGTGTTCCTAACTGCTTTAAACATTCTCTAACATCGCAGGAAACAAAAGAAATTTTGTGTGGGAGTTGATTTAAAAATAGTTTGTACAGTCGGCAAAATAGTGCCATATTTGCCTGCAAGTCGGAAACTGTTTATTTACTGTTCGGAGTCTGTTAGTTTAATCTTTAGTATTCTATAAACGGCTGTATTGGTTGAACACTTCGGTCAATTCATATCAAAGCAAAGTAAAGCGTCTATTCAAAATTTCGCTTCGTTCCGACTCTCGCATACTCGTACTGTGGAATTACCCTTTTAGGCGACAAATTTGCCTTCACTTTGGATAGCGTAGAGTAAAACGTTTTGGCGTGAGTACATACTCATAGAATATACCTAAAATCTATTTCTTATTACGAGTCCAGACCCTAGTCAACCCTACTCTTTACGCCCATGTAGTAACAAGGCGTCTAGCAGACATTTCTTCTGTGACTCTTCTGTCTGTTATAGTGACGGTGACGAACAAATCAGCCTTTAGACTGTCTAACTAAACTATAGTCTGCGGTAGTCCTAACTTTGCTTCCGTAAGTAAGTCAAGAGACAAAACTCCGCAGATCCGTAGTCAAGTACAATTGTTTGACCTCACAATGCTCAAACTTTAGTTACGGATTATTAATTTGATTAGTTGTTGAAGAGTTCTGATGGGTATTATGAAGCACAGATGCGAGCAATGAATGCGAGCTGCTGTATTTTAATGGTTGGGAACTTAGCTCTTGTTACTATGCTAACAAGGTAGGTACCTGCTTTGGGTTAGGTATCTATGCGGATCATGGTGTGGGCGGGCATGAGCGACTAGGGAAAAGGAAAGGCTATTTTAAAAAAATGACAAAAGCATAAAGCGTATTCAATGTACTTTTAGAAAAAAAAACGCTCTTAGTTACTTTCGTTTGTGCCACTCTCAATGGCTTTATTACTTTGTGACTTGTTAAAACTACAATAACAGTGAAGAGACGTGCGTCTTGAGTCAAAGTCCATTTTGAGATTGAGTTATTTTAGTTACACGCTAACAAATCAAACCATAGCATCATCAGGTTATTCATACATACATCAAGAGAAATCGTACAGCAAAATGTAACTGTTATGATTTAAATACCTTTCCCTCCTTCACTATCTGGTTAATCTAAAACCGTCAGTAAGCATTATTTACAGTCTACAAGATATTATTGTATGCGCGCAGCTTAGTTTCCTTCTAGTTGCCGACATACGTTCCAGTTCCACGTCGTAATATCCGCGCCAAGTATCAACGCTGCTACCGACAGCACTGTCACGTTAGACTCAACGTTCCCGCCAGCCGCCATTTTGAAAACATGGCGACATCCTTGCGACATCTATCCCTTGAGTCTAGGAAACCATTTTTAAACTTTGTGCATTTAATGTCACGCGAATTGATGTGACGTGTTCTATTTTTAAAATATATTCGAACAACGCTGTTTCAAACCTTATTTAAAAGAAGCATAGGGACTGATTTTTATACGTCGCAAGAGGCTTTTGTAAATTCAATGTGAAGTGAGTGAATGGGGAGGAGGAAGAATGAAGAAGTTGATGAAGGAATGAAACCATGTATCTATATATATAAAATTCAAAGTCCTGACTGACTGACTGATAATCAACGCATAGCCTCAATCGCTACACTTAAAAACATGAAATTTGGCAGGAAGGTTCTTCATGTGACGTAAATGTACGCTAAGGAAGGATTTTCGAAAATTCCTACGGGAACGGACTGAACGCGGGCAAAGCCGCGGGGCGCTGATAGTATTTCATATAACTTAATCATGCGATATCAGTGTCCATATCAATCATGTTTAGTGCACATAACACGATGCATCGTATAAATAAATCGACGTGATACGCGACGTGACACTGCCGATGATATATGGAGTCACGGTGTGTGGATATGTAAATATTATAATTGACTTTCTATTACACCGACTGTGTAGTGTGTACTAATGAATCGTATTGAAACAGAGTATTACGGATTTGGCAGAGCGGTGTTTTGAAATGTAATTAGGGCTGCAATCATAGACCTGAAATGTATTTAAAACAAGTTTAAATTGCCAGGATTGTCATGGTGGATTAACATTAAAGCGAACACTATTTCATTATGAATTCAAAACTTAGTTCACGGACACGCTTCGCTTTTATCTTCTGTGACTACGGTTCTTGTAACTCAAAATTCAATTCAAAAGCTGTCTGATCTATCACATTTTATTGTAATTACTGTTTAGGTTTACCCTGTCACGGGATCCTACATTTTTGGTTTTTGCATTGTACGCCTCTAGCGCTCCACAGCTATCCTTTGCATCTATTCCCGAGGGAATATGGGGATAAAAAGTACTGTACCGGACTCATAAAAGTGCCCTTGTCCCTATAAATGCGACATGCTATGCAGAAAAAGGCTTTTTCCAATATTACAGTTCCAAGAAAATCGTCTTTACATCACTACATAGTATAAAACAAAGTCGCTATTTTTGTCTGTTTGTTTGTCTGTATGCTTAAATCTTTAAAATTACGCAACGGATTTTGATGCGGTTTTTTGTAATAGGTAGAGTGATTCAAGAGGAAGGTTTTTATGTAAAAAAATTCCCGAAATTCCCACGGGAACGGGCACAACGCGGGTAAAACCGCGGGGCGCTGCTAGTTAATTGTATAGAACAAATCATTGTACTGTGAATGAGTGAGCCACTACACTATTGTCATCTCTTTCACACCAAGTATTTACCGAAGAAACCGCAAATACCGCAGAGACCAATAAAGTCCATCACCCAGTAATTACATCTCTTTGTTCTAATGCTGATTAATCAAAGCTTGACCACTAATGATTACGATGGAGTACACTGTATTACGAGTATTATTATATTAAGGTACTTAATTAATTACACGTTTAATTGTGGATATGGACTAATGTGTTTTTGATTATGGTTTAATTTGAGATATTAAACAGATATCTGACAACTAGCATCGCCCTGAGGTTTTACTTGCGTTGTGCCCGTTTCCATTGGAATTTTGGAATGAAAAATTGCCTATAGCCTTCTCGGTTAGTTGAGGTAATTAATTAAACGTTAAATTATTTCGATTAATCGATTTGGATGAAACTTTACCATACTATAAATTTAACCCAAAATTCCCGCGGGAACGGGTACAACGCGGGTAACACCGTTAGGCGCGGCTTGTTCCCTTTATAGTTCTACATACGTGACAATCATCAGCAGTGTCACGTATCTCGTCAATATATCCAACTCTTTGTAAATAGGGAGTGTTAATCAAACCTCTCGGATAGGGCATCGGTAATTGGACCATGCTGTATCTCTGATCTGAAACCAGACTCGTGACATAGGCATCTATTTCAGTACATTTGTTTTTGGTACTTTAGATTTATCTATGTGTTTGTGTATGGTAACTTATAACCCGCACACGCATAAACTTTATTCACATCCAGAATTAACAATTTATGAAGTTTCGGCAGATACCAACACTATATTTCAATTACTGTAATAATAAGCATGATAAACACACATCGTAAACAAGCCACAATCACGTAAATATACGAACGAACATCAATTACAAAAGCTCATTAATCAATATTTTATACTTAATTCTGAACGGAGAGCAGACCAAAAAGTAATTGCGAAATGGAATTGTACAACGTCAGAAACTGTAACGTTTAACTTGCAATGTCAAATGAATGCAAGTACGAGTTATGAACTTCTGAAACTGGGATATAATAATATATACAAATTCAAACACGGTTAATTAGACCCAAAGTAAGCACTAAGCTTGCACCTATTATACTCACATATACATACACAAATACTTTATAAGAATATATAATTGACACCCAGACGTCGCCAACAATGTCTGCACATATTGTTGACTCCGGGCGGTAGTCAAACCCGAAACCCCCGAAACAGTAAGCGCTGTCACTACCACTGTGCCAATAGTTGTCAATATAGAGGCTGTTATTATATAGCGGCGTTTGCAGCGTGGCGTGGTGCATCGCGTGTAGCTTTTGTTTTTATAGAAAAAAGTATGAAACAAGACGCGCGTGGACACGCTTATTATCATAACACGAATGTTCTTACACAATACGTATAGGTATTGTGTAAGAACATTCGTGTTATGAGTTGATCTTTCTGATTGGTGATCTTTCTATATAAGATGTGACCACGAAGAAAACGTACTCACACGGGTTTTTTCACGGTAGAAAGTTTATAAAGCAAGTAAAACTACTTACTTGATCACATCAGACTTCCGTATGAGTTACGCTCTCGTTATATTGAATTCCCCTACTCGCTATAATCTCGCTTTATCTTAACACAAGTCTCCCTATAAGCCAATACCAACACTCCATTTAGTTTACTTCCGAACTGCACAAGAAAGCACAATTTCACTAAGCGTAATGTCCATACAAGATCTCTTACAATCCGAACTCAATAAGTCCGATATGCACATACCTATAAAGAATTTCGATATACGCAAGATTTATACTCAATTCCAATGCAATATTGTGAGTTGAGGAAACATGTGACCCAATTGTTTACTCCGATAGACCCCGGTACGTATATCATATGATCATTTCGACCGTAGAATAAGGAATTTGGTCAGTAGCCAAGGATAGCCGGCACTGACCACTATAATATGGGTTAAGCCTTAAATAACAAGTTTATACGGAGACTGGTATATGGTCGGGTATAAAATAATGAGATTTTTTACTTTGTCTATTTTGGGTTTATAAATAATAAGGGATTGAGATTTGTGGGAAAAAATATGTAATAATAAAAAACCGGCCAAGTGCAAGTCGGAATCGCGCACGAGGGTTCCGTTTTAAAAAAACGGCGAAAAATCACGTTTGTTGTATGGGAGCCCCCTTGAATATTTGTTTTATTTTATTTTTAGTATTTTTTGTGATAGCGGCAATAGAAATACATCATCTGTGAAAATTTAAACTGTCTAGCTATCACCGTTCTTGAGATACAGCCTGGTGACAGACGGACGGACAGCGAAGTCTCAGTATTAGGGTACCGTTTCTACCCTTTGGGTACGGAACCCTAAAAAGGAACGGTAAGGATCGGTTTGGCTGAAATACAGCTTATTTACCGCGAAAATATTTCAGTAACACGTGTCTTTAACCATACCCACAGCACTTCATACTTTAGACCATAGCAGCACAGCATTAGGTATGTATTTGCGTAACTTCACAAACATTAACTTTCAATGTGTGTACAAGAAAACATACATTGGCTGTTGGCACTCTAACATCAGCATAATTAGGGCCTTCGTGCTACACTGCTTACTACCTAAGCCGCGGTTACACACCGTGTTTGTTTGGAGCAAATGTTCGCAGTTCAATATTCGCTCTAAAAAAGATACACATACGTGTTTTATTTCTATGAAGAAATGAGGAGTTTTTCCAACCGGTCTTCACTGAACGAACATGTTCGGATGCAAGGTGTTTTTATTTACCGCAAGAGAGAGCGTTTGCTCTCTTAGAACTGTTACTTTGAACTGATCTCAGAACACGCAGCTTTAGCGCTACATCGTGCAAAAGTCAGAAAACTTATGAAGATAGGTCATGCTTATAATGAACCCACTCGTGGCTAATGCGGCTGAAATAAAGCTCTCGCACATTTATAACGAAACACGAACCGCCTTATTACGATATTTAACTTAAACAGCGTTTTTTAAGTGTTTTGTCTCTTTCGCTCTTTGGCAAATAGCGTATGTCGGAAAGGGTAAAAACCATTTGACAGCTAAGCGTTTATGACTAAGGACCATAATATTCGCTTGGATGATATACATTATTTCGTAGTTTGAACGATATGTAGAGCGTCTATTTGAGTTTTTTCACTTTGATACGTTATTGTTTGAAGGGTATTACTCCAATCCAACACTTCTCTCTTCTTGTCCGATCGCGTGACTATCCCCATCACCCGACCCCGCCCGGAGCGACAGAGGAGATATTATACTTTAACTAGCGACGCCCCGCGGTTTTAGCCGCGTTGGGCCTGTTCCCGAGGGAGTTTCGGGATAAAAAATAGCCTATGACCTTTCCGTTGAATGTAGTTATCCATTACAAAAAGACTTATTCAAATCGGACTAGTAATTCCCGAGATTAGCCCCAACATACAAACAAACAAACTTACAAATTTATAATACTCGTAGTAGTATAGATTGCGCATGCTTTTGAGTATTAACAATACGCAGATCAAATAAACTTTAGTTAACTATCTTTTTGTACCGTAAATTCAAAAAAATAAAAGACAGCTCCAGACAGTATGGCATTTTCCATTGAAATAGTAAAACTAAGCAAAAGGTAGAAACATACATTTTCCGTAGATTATGACAATAAAGACATATTTGGCAGCGTTCCAAAAACTATTTTCACCTAGTATTCATTCATATTTGCAGTATTGTGTTTGTTATATTTCACGTTTTATCTAATGATTGGTTTGCACTATTAAGCTGTGAAGACTGATAATTGGAAGGAAATGTTAACATTGTTTACTAAAACGCAAACAGTGTAAACAGCTTAGAATACACTTGAAAAGTTGTAACATTTAGTTTGCAATAAAATAAATATTACGGGTATTTTGACTAATTTATGTTGTATGTGCTGAGTGTATCTCTACGTGGTTAAATTTGCACATTTTTGTTTCACGTATTTAATAAATCAGAGTAAACTAAATAGCTCTTTAAAATGAGTAAAAGACAAAACTGAAACTTAGGCCTTTCTATAACTTATATGTTACTAACAACTCTCCTTCACTTCACTTCGGTTCATCATGATTACGTAAGGTTTCCATAAGTTTTCTGGGATAATATGTAGCCCATAAAATCCCCGGAAAACTGCATAAAAAATACGTTTATTAAGTATTATTGCGAACATCCAACACACAGGACGGCAACTTTGTTTTATACTGTGTAACGAAGCTATTTGTTTGATACGTATAAATCCTACTATCCTACTAATATTATAAATGCGAAAGTTTGTGAGGATGGATGTATGTTTGTTGCTCTTTCACGCAAAAACTACTGAACGGATTTGGATGAAACTTTACAGTAATATAGGTTACACATCAGAATAACACATGGGATACCTTTTATCCCGAAATTCCCGCGGGAACGGGTACAACGTGGGTGAAACCGCGGAGCACAGCTAGTTATACATAATAGAGATATGAGACTAATTCGGTTAGGTCAACAATAATAGTTCCAACCATTCGGGTCACGTACTACCTACCTAAATGCAATTTACTTCCAGTTACAGAAATGATATGTCGAGACTGGAAAATGTAGTCACCGATGCAAATTTGCAAAGAGGTACATAATATTATATAGTTGTATTTGTACCTTGCCACAACATTTCTGGAAATGAAATTATTAATCAAACTAGCAGCGCCCCGCAGTTTTACCCGCGTTGGCCTGTTCCCGTGGAAATTTCGGGAATGTTTGTACATATAAACCTTCCTCTTTAATCACTCTATCTATAAACTGCCTCAAAAACCGAGCAGTAGTATTTGAGTTTATCACGAACAGACAGACGCGGCCGGGGACTTTGTTTTATATATGTAGTGATTTATAATATGTGTCTTGGAACCTAATCAATATGGGTGGGTTCATGTGAGTTCGTTATTGGACCTGTAGGCAGTTGTTGCAGCAGTCTTTGAGTTAATTTACCAAAACTACTACGTACCTATAAGCGATATAATACAACCAATAAAGTACCTAGTTAGACTACGAATTGGTATATTTTGTAGATAGTGGAAATGAAGTAAAACTATACACTATACATATTTTCTATTAACTGTCAAAAAGCAAAGTCCAGAGATAGCAACTCAGATTTACGCATTACAAATAATTTAAAAATACTTTTCACTTTGAAGGTAAGAGAAATATTTGGCTCTTGTCAATGGAGGTCTTTTTCTTTCTCTGTACTGCGCTATTCTTCAAGAAAACAAATAAGAACTCAAATAATGGTAAGAAATAGCCAAAACATCCCTCTTATATCTCGTATAGTAGTTTAAAAAGTATGAACTTGCTTGTTTGTACAGTATCTGACATCCATCACACGAAATCGTTCCCAAAACATGTAAACTTGAACCAGTTTAAAACACAAACACCGATGCTCCGAATACCTACACATTTATACTTCAACATGCCGTGATCTTCCAGTTCGCTGCCTTCGTTACGGACGACTGAAGAGTTATGAATAGACACTATTTATAGCAGGGTTACCAACTGTCAAATTAACTTATGTTACAGTATTGAGACTACGTTTACGGATACACTTCACTTTTATTTTACACTAGCAGCGCCCCGCAGTTTTACCCGCGTTGTGTCCATTCCTGTGGGAATTTCGGGATGAAAAATAGCCTATGTTACTCGTGGATATTTTTAAAAACGGTCCAGTAGTTTTCCAGAGCCTATTCATTACAAACAAACAAAGTTTTCCTCTTTATAATATTAGTGTAGATTACAATATTAGTGTAAATGTAGTGTAAGCTGAGTGAAACGGGTAGGAAGATAAACACTTGAGGTAATCACAATAACTATTTAATTAGATAATGGCAACGGACAGAGTTACGTCTTATGCGTCCGCGAGACGATCAAGTGCACTTGACAAGTCTACGGGCTTGAAGTGAATATTGATCGTTTACAGCGTTGACTTGACAATTCCCGTCAAGTATCTACGTGCTGGACATGACTTGACAACAATTTTGATGATAACTTGACAACAAATTTGAACCAACTTGAGCTTGATGCGACTTGACGCGACTTGACAAGTTTTATTCATTTGCGACTTGTCAAGTGCACTTGATCGTCTCGCGGACGCATTAATCTAGTATTGTTCAGGCACCGTTGCTCCCCAACATAGGAACAGACAGCCGAAAGGGACTATGTAGTGACTAGCAGCGCCTAGGTTTTATCCGCGATATGCCCGTTCTCCTAAGATTTTTGGGATGAAAAATATCCTATAACCTTCCCGTTGAATGTGGCTATCTATTTCAAAAAGAATTATTCAAATCAGACTGATAATTCCCAAGATTAGCTCGAACATATAACACAAACAAATTTACAAATTTTACCTCTTTAGAATATAGGTTACATTTATTTATATGTAGGTATACGTCATTTAACTAATACACTTTTTGACTTTATATAAATTAAAGACCCTTTAAGCCTATTTTTAATTTGGTTATTGTTGGAAATGTGTGATTAAGTATACTTTTGTCATATGAGTCTTCTGTGGCCTCGGTTCTTGTAAAGGGGCCGAAACGTCAGATAAAAATGTAAAATAAAAGCTAAATGTATGTGTTAACGATAGTTTAATTTTCATGATAAAGCTAATTTTAATCTCGAAATTACCACGGGAACGGGCACAACGCGGGTAATACCACAGAACGCTACTAGTGATTTTCTTCTTATCGAGTGGATGGTCAACCTGACCAATCCTAGTGTCAGAGTTATTGAGCTGCCAAAGGCCTCTGACATGGCTCATGTAACGACTACTATCCGTAGAAAGTAACCGGGACCGACGGCTTAACGTGCCCTCCGAAGCACGGAATCATCTTACTTTTCGGGCAATCAGGTGATTCAGCCTGCAATGCCCTAACCAAACTGAGGACAGTCTCACAAAGTGATTTTTGTGAGATATCCCCACCGGGAATCGAACCCGGAACCTCCGGGTCGTGAGCCGAGCGCTCAAACCACTAGACCACGGAGGCTGTTAGTGATTTTAATCAAATATAAAAAAAAACTAGTTTACTACGACATGAAACAAAAACATATTTCCAATATTTTCCAATTTTAATTTCGAATACCAAAAAGACCAATAACAAGTTTCATAGTTTACAAAACATGTAGCCCGGAATGATTTAAATCAGTGAGATTCAAATCACCCGGATTAATATTCATACCAGGAGCCATACCATGACCTCTTAGCGCGATACAAATGCGGACCTAAACTAGTTCGCTGTCAGTTTTCGTACCATGACATCAATGAGTGACAAATTGTAGTTGCTTAGCAGATTACCTAAACTGATTCGCTATTTGTCATACTAAAGATGTTTTCGTTCATTCATTTGGTACCATGAGCGTCTTTTGCGGCTTTGGTAAAGCGTCTCAGCTGTCAAAATTAGCAATTCAATAAAAGATACATTTTTCTAACATAAATTGAACCGTTGTTGATATTTTTAACAACAATAAGTATGTACTTTAGTTAATTATTAATGTTTAATTGTTCCTTACTATAAACAATGCATTTGTGCAAATAACTTAATGATATTCAACTGAAAGAATTGATTAAAATGTGCGAGTTTGCATTTAAAAATTAAATTAAATAAATTAAATTAAGAACTTTGGAGCTTTTGGAGATTAACGAAGAAAAAGTTAATCGACGTTTGAGGCGATGTCCACTAAGATACTAAGATTAAGTCGAACCCGTTGAATGATTACATGATTGGAGAGTGAAGAATTTATTAGTTCTTACACGATATAGCCTCACCAAACAATTGGTGAAAACTGAGACCACTGAGACCACTGTTTAACGACCCCAATAAAATCAACAGACCTTTACATTATTAAAATTGGACATTTCTTTTCTGAGTTATGATGAGAAGTAAATATGTACTTACACAAAATAAAATACGAGCGCGGACGGGTTGTAGTACTGTATAGTGTAGATTGAGCGCAGGGGATGTACGAGTAGGTAGGTATTTACGAGGGTAAACATGACTATCAATATAAACATGGAGGATATGCTTTGTTTTGTCCCGAATTTCCCGAATGAAGCGAGAGCGACAAGGCACAAGGCTCTAGAATTCTGAGACTTAACTTATATTCCTGGTTAATCCATAATACTCGTAGAAATAAATCTTTAACAATCGCAATTTATATCAAACGAGCTTGAAGGTAATAATTTAAATGCTTAAAAAATATACCTATAATAATATATTTAATCTATGTCTATATTATAATCTATGTCTATATTTTAATCTATGTCTATTTTATATTCTATGAATTGTTTGATCTTTGCCAAAAATGAAATGCCACTTTCAGTGACGTTCCGAACACTTAAATCTTAATTTTATTTTGGATGTCTGTTTAAAATTAAAAATACCATTGGTTTCTGGAGCAATAAATACTTTATAGTTCAAACATTTTATCATTACAAATTAGGTAAAAATAATTATTGTGTGTATAAACAAACCAATGTTTGTTTTAAATAATACTTATCATTTTAAATAGGTTCTCATAAAAACCGTAACTTTCCGTAATTTTAACTATTAAGGTTTTCGAACGCACCTTAATAACTTCTCTTAGAGGAAGTGACGCAATTAGCCGGTCAGCAAAATGGTTTGTTCATTCATTCAAAGCGATGGCGATTCAAGTGCGATATTGTTTAAATAAGGTCACGGTACGAATTGAAACGCAAACCTAAACTAATCTGCTTGGATCTTGAGACGCCATCTAAGAGGTCATGGTATGGCAGCAGATATGCACAACGGGTAAGCCACTGTCCATTTCTGTGATTTTAATACGTTTCTATCTGCATAGAGTTTATTCAATATTTAACAGCAGCTTTTCTACCAAAACTAATCTGGTGTCCAATCATATCAGACATAGCAGCGCCCCGCGGTTTTACCCGCGTTGTGCCCGTTCCCGTAAGAAATCCGGGATAAAATGTAGCCTATAGCCTTCCTCGATAAATAGACTATCTAACAGTGAAAGAATTATTCAAATCGGTTCAGTAGTTTCTGAGATTAGCGCGTTTAAACAAACAAACAAACAAACAAACAAACAAACAAACAAACAAAACAAACTCTTCAGCTTTATAATATTAGTATAGATAGCATAGCTTGTGAGGCCACCTTTACCTATCACTAGGTTAAACTAACGATATTTATTCCATTATCTAATACTAGCAGCGCCCCGCGGTTTTACCCGCGTTGTACCCGTTCCCTTGGGAATTTCGGGAATTTTTATACATATAAACCTTCCTCTTGAATCACTCTACCTATTACAAAAAACCGCATCAAAATCCGTTGCGTAATTTTAAAGATTTAAGCATACAGACAGACAAACAGTGTGACAGACACGAAAAAGAGACGACTTTATTTTATACTATGTAGTGATACATATCACAGATAAAGTACGGTCGCGAAGCAAGAAGAATTTCGTCCATTAACCTTTATTAGGGACAAACATACATACATCCATACATCTATACTTACATACATTCATCCTCACAAACTTTCGCATTTATAATATTAGTAGGAGTAGGATTTCCGTATGTATACGTAGTTAGATTCCATATTACAAGCTTAGAGCTTAGTTTGGGTCTAATTTTAAATTAACTATGTGTGAATTTGTCCTTGTATATAGACCTACAAAAAATTGGCAAAAAACACGTCTTTCACTGTTGAAAAAAAACTGCCAAATATAATATGAACAGTAAGCGACAAAAAAAAACTTTATTCGAACTTTTTGTCTCGGCGAATGTCGCGTGAATTAGATTTTGTGATAGGCTTCGAGAGGATAATTGGTCCTTGACTCCTACACTATCTGAGGGTCATTCGAGACGATAGTTTGTAACCGCAATTTGTCAGTTTATAGTTTATATCCCGTACTTAACATTAATGTTTAATTTGAGAAGCATTTGGCACAGTGATGTTTTTAAACAAGAAATAGGTTTGATAGATTATTATTTGTTGTTAAGACGAGAACTTACGTACGACGGAGGTTATTGTTGAGTTCCTTAGTAATGACATTAACGTACGTTTCAATTAATAGTAAAATAGGTTTAATAGATGACTCAAACGATATTAATTTTGAGCCAATCAAAGCTCTTTTAAAGTAAACTCGTAAGGCCTTATTAATAAACGCGATGTAACTAAAACACTGTTATACTGTGTTTTGTCTCTTTTGCTCTTCGGAAAATTGTGTATGTCAGAAAGTGACAAACCATTTGATAGCTCTGTTCTTAGTACGCGTTTATTAATATAGCCCTTACAAATTGTCTGATTAGATTTTGCATATCGAATTATTTTGAATATGGAATAGCATCACAATTGTTTGCCATTAAGCCCATTTTACATTAGCCTCAAGAGGAGAGTAAGTACTCAGCCAAACGTAATGTAAGTTTTAGTTAACTAAATGTACATACGCGGATAGTAAACTCCTCTTAATTTCACTAATGTAAACAGAGTTTCATGCACTACCATCTCGGTATAATTGTCCAGAAAGTTTTACGTCCATCAAATTCCTCCGTACTAAAGTAACCTTATCATTTCATAGGCAGGTCCGTAGGAATGTGTGGCTAATGAAAATAATACGCTCATTAGTATTTCGTTACATTGTAAATCTGAACATTATCATTAGTATGAAAATAGTTGTTTTGAAATTTTAATTATGACAACGTTCTTAGTATGTTCAGCAAAACATCCAAACAAAACCTACTAACGTAAAGGTAAGGGTAAAGTCAGTAGCCAGTATAAAAGTCAATATTTTAATAGGTAAAATGGGTAGTATTTTGACATGACGACTGTACTTCGTATTGGATCAGGTACAAAGTTCGTCTCTTTATTTATTCTAGGTCATTCATTTATCAAAAGAATCCCCTACGAGCCTCATCCACCGGCCATTCAATACGAAATGGAGCCCGATGAAATACACTCAGAATGTCAATGACTCCTCATAAATCGCAATCCCGAATGAAATCTCATCAATCATATTTTACAAGAACAATTTCATTTTTAAAAACGTATTGTTCGACCAGAATGTTTTACTATCAATACCAATATCAATTAGTTGGAATCGTTCGTCGAAATAATAATGCTTAAAATATGATTATTAATAGTTTGATATACAGAATAGAGAAAGGTACAAAGCCTTGTTTCTGCAGCAACTATTAGTTTAATAATATATTGCATAACGTAACGCTATGCCGTGTCCAAACGTGGCAACTATTTCGTATAACAATTTAGCATAGCTTGTCTAAAAAAGGAGCGTTGCCATGCTTTTGATATTAGACTGACAGGATCTGTAATAGCAGCGAAGATTAATCTCTATGCTGATTTTTCATATAGATTTCAAGTTGTGTATACTAATGGCAATTTTACATTCGCAGCTGACGAAAATGGCTCCATATCAGAGACGATTCCAGACAGACCGGTGGAATTGAAGAACTTTCCAAAGCTCTGCGAACAACGCAGAAAATTCCCAGTTCTATATAAACTAGAGTTTCAAGTAAGTACATTAACTCGGTTATTATTTAAGTTATAAGTATCTTCTTATATTTGAGTAGCTTTGAGTTAGAGCTTTGTTTTTCACTAGATGTATATAAAATAATTGTTGTAGTGTATAATGATTCTGTGTTTAGTGTGCTATCAACGATATAATTTATGATTGAATCCGTTTAAAGCAACTATTATTGCTGCTTTGAAATATTAATTTGCCGATCATATATAGATCAGCGACAAAAGTTAGCGACAAAAGTTGCTCATAGAAAATATTATAGTGTAAACTTGCTTTTAAGCTTTTCTCTTTGTTCATTGTAGTTGAAGTATTTAATATGCATCTTCATTATGTTTGGTGTATTATATCGTTGCGCACACTTGAGTACAAACGTACATACGTAAACATGTATTATGTACTATGTATATTCTTGTATGTATATAAGCTTATAACGTAAAGCTCTTCAAGGTACGGTTTAAACGATCACAAAGATTTCGCATAATATTCCAAGAGAGGATTTCCTTGAAGTATTTTCTTCGTAGCGTTGCTCTGTTTATTTTATTTATGTGTCTGTTTGTGTGTTTACTAGAATGAGAAAAGTCTAGGAATCTAGGTGGTCTTGACGCTAGGTATGTTAAGTGTCTAGGTCGTGAGTTTTGTTGCGAATATATCTAGGTTATTTAGAAGGTTTGTACATTTTCTACTGAGCTACTGGGAGCTATAAAACGTGACCTAATAAAAGTATAAGTAAGTACCTACTTTGGTAGCTATTCACATTGAAACTGATCAGCCAAAATAAAATAATGTTTGAATTTGTCACATTATTATTACCGTGCTTCGGAGGGCACTTTAAGTTAATGTCGGAGACCTGTAGGCGGTCTAACAACCCCGACACATTTGGTTGGCCACTAACCTGATGATGATGATTAATATTTTAAGACTTAAAAAGGTTGAATTTTCGGAAAAGATAATACTGAAAAAGCGATACGGGTATAAAGATTCAGAATTCATTTATTTCTTATTAAATACTATGGCAACGACGGCACTTAGAGACGCTCATTAAATCAGAAATTAATTATTAAATGTAATTTTTCGTACATTATACATATTATGTCAAAACCACTACTATGGAAGCATTTGACGTTTTTGAGTCTGACGGTTTGACGTACTTACATTTTTTTCTTACATTCATAAACTTTAATTTACATAAAATGAATAACACAATTTCCTCGTCTCAACGGGTATTAATAAGGTTGGTTCACAGTTAACCCACGCCACTGCAATGGTCCTCTTCCTATAGACCGCACAATAACATACATGTTATTGTTTTGGTTATAAACGCGTAACGAACATCAGAATAGATAAACAAGGGATAAAATATTAATTACGCACTCAATTATAATGTAATGTTTACGGAGGGGCGCGGTTTTCACTTTTCAGGTAATTATGTGTAGGATTGTTTGACAGTTGTAGAGGAGTAGTCTGCGATTTTACCCGGATTGTACCCGTACTTGAAGCATATATACAGGTCGAATTAAGAAATCTCCTACTATTTTTGAAGTTGGGTAACAAAAAACCGGACACAGTATAAGGATGCGTTTCCTTTAAAGCAGAGCGGATCTGTGCCACTGACCAATCAAAACGGATTGAAATTGTCACACAACGCATTGACATTGCAAAAATATTTTCGTAATTCGTGATTGGTCAATTGAGCTCAGGACAACTCAGCTCCGCTTCATTGAAAACACACCCTTAGGGTATCATTTTTTAGTCCGTACCCTTACAAATATACCTAAGTATAATTTGAATGATAAACCTCTTCCTTTTTTAATCTTTTAAAAGTTTGTCACAGTTATGCAATAGAGTGAGTGAGTGAGTGAGTGAGCTTGTAATGTCCCACTGTTAATAAAATAGAGTAAATATTTTAGACACCTAAAATAACTTTCATATTGTATGCAAAAATATTCTTATATACTTATCTACTTGATAAGTAAACACAGAAATAGAATACCATAATGCGATAAACGGTCCCTCTATTAGTATTTGACAAAAACAATAAGATACTTTATTTATTTTCAGGTCGTTGGTATTGGGCCAAGTCCCTTTAGTTCAAACAATAAATCACATTAATGGCTCCTCCCGAATGGTGTCCAATGTTAAGAAAGTTCACGATTTCTTATGGATTTGTAGACCGAGAAATTGTCGCCCCAATTTTGCTCAGTTGTTGGTTTGACCTGTATACATAGCTCTTATTGGGTTTAGGAGTTAGTGTTCTGTATCTTTCTACTAAAACGAGGAACTTGGATTGAACTATAAAACACTTGGGTATCAAGTTCTGCGCCACATAGCGAGTCAGCGTGATTGGTTGGCGGATTTGATTCGATTCGGATTTTAAATGTTCCAGAGTTTATCATTATCATGTCCTGTCGCGTACGTTGTGCTTGGGGAATGGACTAACAGATACTTGCTGATGATTGCTGTTTTTATGGATTACAACATATCATCCAAAGTACTACCTTGTTAATCTTCTTTATTTATAGTTAAGCTAACAAATGGCAACTAGTAACTGTTTGTTTAAAAGACAACTTGTAGGACCAATAATTGTCCTATTTTAACTTTTAATCATAAATCCGGATAAGTCCCTAATCCTATGCTTCCTAATCCACCACTGGCTAAATGCACATAAAGGCACATGAAGAATTTACATATTTTATGAGAATGTTTATACCTAGAGCAGGTTCCCGTTCTTACATCAGATAGCTAACTTTGTCAGTTGCCGGAGTCGGGACATAAATTATCTAGGTTAAGCTTCGCCTGTCGCGACCTACTTAGCTGCTTTATTTGTCCAACGACTTTAGTATAACGTATCGATATAGTACAATAGGTGCTTGACATTATGTATAGGGTAAGACGGTGCATATAGTTTATCAGTGTCTACATACTACGTTAATCTGTGGGATTTATGTTCTGGGAGTTCAGTGGATGTATTCAGTTTTTATCGGTGGTTTTCAATACTATAATCTGGAGATGAGATGCATATCATTTTAAATGGTACCGCACACCAAGAGCCTATAAAAAGTGAGCAAACAGTCTTTAGGCAGCCTTCTCCTCTTGAAACTTATTCTTCTTCTTCTAATCGAGTGGATGGTCAACCTGACCAATCCTGGTGTCAGAGTTATTGAGCCGCCAAAGGCCTCTGACATGGCTCATGTAACGACTACTATCCGTAGAAAGTAACCGGGACCGACGGCTTAACGTGCCCTCCGAAGCACGGAATTATCTTACTTTTCGGGCAATCAGGTGATTCAGCCTGCAATGCCCTAACCAAACTGAGGACAGTCTCAGACAGACAGAGATATCCCCACCGGGAATCGAACCCGGAACCTCCGGATCGTGAGCCGAGCGCTCAAACCACTAGACCACGGAGGCTGTTGAAACTTATTAAGAAACGCATACTGCAGTAAGGAGGTATTGCAAAATTTTTCGTCGTTCAAAAAATAAAGTTCGTGTAGATTAGTGGCTAACCCTGGCGTTGTTTTAGACCTAAAGACTCCTACACGATCTATCGATTGAAACAACCGAGACCGATAATTTTTAGTCGTTTAGATTGAAGAATACTGTCTAGTGGCTGTTAGATTAAAGTATCGTTAGACTGAGTAAAGAAAAGCAACGAGGAAGTGCTGAATCTAATAGGGGAAAAGAGAGCAATACTAAAGACGATAGAAATCAGGAGAGGAAAGATGTTTGGACATCTTTTACGACATGACAAATTTATAAAAACTATAACAGAAGGACGGACACATAGAGGCAAAGAGAAGAAGAGGCAGGCCAAGAACCATATGTAGACCAACTGAAGGAAAGAGCAAAAGTCGTGTCATACGAACAGCTGAAGAGAATGGCAGATGACAGAGGAAAATGGAAAGAACTCCATCGACAAGTGCCCAGCTCTTAAGTTTAGAAGAAGAAGACTGACTGGCGTGAAGGCAGACTGGACTGGCGACAGATTTCAATATTGTCTTGGTTATTAAGAAACAAGCCGCGCAGTGGTTCCATCTGCAATCTAATAGATGGCGGTAGTGTGAATATTTTCTAGATCGCGCTTACGTTACGTTTTGTCAGATTCAGTGTGTCGCACCCATACTTTTAATAGATTATTCTAATGATTGTATTTCTTGCAGACGGCTGTCAAAGTGGAGACGCACGCGTGTCGACACGCGACCAGGAAATCAAACCATCACAAGAACCAAAACCAGAAAGTTATACCTTGTAAGTATTCAGACCTTCATTTTACCTCACATTATACCCACATTACTGAATCATTACGAAAATTACAATTTAGTACTTCCAGTTGTATGGCTTGCCTTTATATTATTCCGCTCATAATTCCCATTATTTGCCTCATTTTTCCATTATTTCAGCTTCATTTTTAATTATTTCATTCGAGTTTTACTACCATAGACTTCATAAAGGGAAGCCCACGTCCAAAACATAACATTTCAAGTATTTTTGCAGCATACTAAATTAATTTAAAAATTGAATTCAAAGTATAAAAATGGACCCTTTTAAAAAGGGTTTTTGTTAATTTTTATAAACAATTCAACATGAATTTGGGATGTCCCGAGTTCATACTTCGCATAACTAATGTGGGAGCATTCGAAGGTTCAAAAGCTTTATGTTTGACCCATGAAAACAGACAACGACCTCTTGGTAAGCCGATGTTAACATACCTATTCATAATTCTGAATGGCCTTAGTAAACTAGTGGGACTTTAGTTTCGACTACAAATCATGCTTCGCTTTAATTCATACCATACTTTAGATTAAACTTTTTTACTTTTTACTACGTCATATTACTGTTAATACTATAACAGGTCTATAGAAAATTCTAGTATTTGTAAAAATATCTAAGGAAAACAAAACAAAGTCACGGAATACCAGGACCTATTACTATTACATTTAATCAAATGTAGCGTTATGCGTCACGTGAGGAGCGGCGTCTAGCTGTGTCTCCCTGAAGACGCGTTGCATTTTGCGCCAAAAAAACGCGCATAATCTCACTTGAACACTCACATAAATTGGCCTCGATTCTCTCCATTGAACTAACGTAACTGATTCAGCATAAAACTTTAATCCTAGACTCCAATATGAGCTTCAAACGAGAACAAAACTCTATTGAACGGTTATCAAAATGGCAAGTAAACAAAATTTAAACTTGCCAGTATTGCTATTTGCAAATTGGTTGAAAATGAGCGCGCCAAGTTTCCAACTACACAGCATAACATGAGCATAACTTGCAGACGTGTGAATGGAACATAGAGCTAACAAAAAGAACGGACCATGAAGCTAACAAAATTCGATAGCTATTTTCAGGTTCCCTTAGTTGATTGAGTTTTTGAGAAAATTACATACAGTTTTTCGAAACTTTTATAAATAATTCATTATACCTAATAGATATCATTTGTTAGTAAATAGCAATTGATGATATAGAGATTATGCTATCCTTTGCAGCTAGTATCGTAGTCATAATGCACCTCATTAATACTTAAACATTATGGCCAGAAGCCCCTAACAGACTATTAAACCAGTAGCCACGGCTTTATGAGGAATATATCAACAAAACCGCTTCGATCAAAGCTAATGGATTGCCTTATATCCTATTACGATACCCTCAGTTCATAAAATTGCTATACATTTTCAATAATAGCTTCATTAGAAACTGATTATTTTAATGCACGGAATAAGTATTCTTAATTACGTCTTTATGACTTTTAGTATGTTCCTCATAAGATAATGTAGATTGCAGTCGCAAAAAAGGAGAGTAAAATGGAGATGAGTTATACTTGAGTGTCTGTTAAGACAGAATTATGATGATATTATTAACTACTAGCAGCGCCCCGTGGTTTTAGCCACGTTGTCCCGTTCTTGTAGGGATTTCGGGATGAAAAATAGCTTATAAACTAACTTCAAATAGGATTGAAAAAATTAAACTCATAGCATGGATGTTACATTTTCCAGTATTGGTGCTGAATATCATATCGCCTTGGATTGTGGTATTTGAAATTATTCTACAATCTATCACGACAAATTCACATTGAATGTTAAATTGGTGATGTATTGCGGTAAAGATGCTATAAGTTCTGAAAGGTAAAAAGCTCTAAAAAGAGCATTCAATCAAACAAAAAACAAAATCAGAGTACAGCCTTTTTATATTAGTTTACATAAAAAGTGATGGAAATAGAACACGTATGTTAATTTTATTAATGATACAATGTATTTACATAGATCCGAGAAAGCATTGTGTTTATCTTCGAAATTACGTCACATCAGGTGACATGTGTACCTACCACCTATATGACTCCTTGATTTCGTGGTTACCGCAGTCCCCTTTGTAACATGAGAATTCCCTTCGAACACCGTCAAAGGCACACATTTGTGCAACCTGAACGCAGTAGAATTAGACAAATACGAGAATGGTATAGGAAAGTCCATTAAATTCGTTTTCAAAGTTATAGAGGGATCAAAAATATTCATCATTTAAAAATTCCAAGAATTCTCGGGATATCCGAGCTTGCACATTCTAAATTTAAAATAAAATAAAAATCTTATTCCATAACCTCTTTGCTTATCTCTACGAAATTATTTGCATACCTAATAGAAACTCTAATAATATCTTGTACAATATGCTAATGCTGGTACATTTTCTCGCAGTTTTTCTGTGTTCATATTCATAACGACATGTTTGAAGGGTGTCTGGTAGTTTGCAGTTGGAGTGAACGTTTTACTCATAACATATTCTGTTCACAGATGACTACAACAGAGTGGTGCTAGACACTATGGACCGGGAGCCTGATTCCGATTATATTAACGCTTCTTACATAGATGTGAGTATTTTACTTCAGTATCTTTTAAGAAAAAATAGACTGACATATAGCAGTAAACGAATTAATATGAGCAAAGCTGACATGTTTTTTTTTAAATTTTTGTTAAGGAGTTAACAGTGCAGCCGCCATTTTCTTTTTCGAAATGGCGATAAACTACTAACGCGTTACTTTTTTTTTACTGTTACTGTTAGCCCGTAATGTCCCACTGCTGGGCAAAGGCCTCCCCCCACTCCCGCCACTCTTCTCGATTTTGGGCCACCAGTTGCCAGTCCCTTTTGTAGGCGTCCAGCTCGTCCCGCCACCGCCTGCGCGGTCTGCCGCGACTTCGCCTCGCTGTCTCCGGGCGCCACACAGTGGAAATTTTGGCCCACAGCGTGTCCGGCATGCGGCAGACGTGACCAGCCCAATCCCATTTTAGTTTAGCGGCCATTTAAGTTTATACTTTTTTTTATTCTAAATAATATTTGTTAGCAGTTAGCACTGTGAAAATGATTAGTTAGATTCTAATTACTTAAGTTTACTCGGTAGATTTCAATTCGAGTAAATAAATACAACGAGAACCATTCCTGTCACATTCACTAAATAACCTATAAGGAAAATGGAGAGCCAATCGTAGTTCGTGCAAACCAACAATAAAATGTTCAACAAAACCAGATATCAAAGTGAAAATACCAACTTTTACAAAGTTTTTTTTCTATCGAGAACCCTTTTCTATTATTCGTTAGGAATACGTAATACCTTTGCATTGTATAAGTAAACTGTTACTTGTCTCTATAAAAGGATTCGAGTATTTTCAATCAGCTCACGTATCGAGTAATCATTGTGCGTCGCTCAAACCGAATAAAGCTGCCAAATCAAAAGGTAACACACTCTGTATTGATAAAAGAAATTAGATAACCCGAGTTACTTTGTCGGGTTAGGCCCATCGCAGACGACAGACTATCCGTGACGCACTTTTTAGTCTGTGAAAATAGAACCTATGTAATTATATGCAGTAACGCACACGACGCACAAAAATCCGCGACAATCCGCGACCAAATTTTTGTGCGCCGCAGACTCGATCGCACAAAAAGTCTGTCGTCTGCGATGGGCCTTATTCTTACAATCGAATCGATTCGCCGGAATTGGAGACAAGTTGAATTGGTCTGGCCCTGAATCAAAATCGAACAATAGATTCAAAACGGGGAATTCCCTTAACTGTCATTGTGCTGTCGCGAAGAACTTAATTAAGATAATTGAGATTTAACTTTGTTTTGTAATTCTAAGGGAAGTGAAAATCGAAAATAGTACCTGTTTAGGAATTTAGGAACTAATTTATTTACGTTTGTTATCGTACATTCATTAAGGTGGGATGTCACGATCAGATTAGCTGTCTGAAGGCATTGTGCGTTTCGTCCTTAAATAGAAAAAGCATTACCTCCTTAGTAAATGGTAAAGTTTTTAAAGTGAATTGTTTCTTCCTTAACTAATAGCGAAAGCCATATTCTTTTCTGATAAAAACATTCTAATCTCTTTAGTTACAAAGGACATTCACAGAATCTAAAAATAAAACATACCTGTCAAACGATAAAATTTTATTTACACCTAAAGGTATTTCAGACAAGACTTTATTTCCGTAATAACACCACACAAAAGAATCAGATATTCAATCTGCTCTTAATATTGCCGTTTGCCGTATAACAGCTAGGGGTCTTAAAATGTTTATGGACTAATAAAGGAGTTAATAAAACAAGTACTGTGACCTCTTTACTGCCGTTACCAGATTCCTGAAGGTCTTTCAACCGCAAACGACCTCCGTCCATCATTCAGGAATGTATGAGTAATATCTGGTTTATTATAAGTACAATTTTGTTTCGATAAGTCAAGTGTTTAATAAATATTAGTGAATGAACAAATCAACAATGATTCTTTGAATATGTACTGGTTTTGAACAATGGAAAATAGCGTGGTTTATGCCTAATTTATCACGACGAGACATTTATCCCCAAATAAATTTTATCCATGTTTTATCCAACGAATAAAAAGCTCACATGGCCATGACATGATTATAAATATTTGACAGGAGACAAACAAATAAAACGTGGAATGATTGTCACTTATCTATATATGTTTTCAGTAAGCTCGATAGAGGTGGATGCTTTCTACCCTGGAATGAGTCATTTCATACTAATACTTCCTATTCATAGAACATTATAGAGTTATTATTACTTTGAACTGCTAATAACATACTCGAAATAAATGATTGAAAGAATGATGAACTGCATTTTTTAACGTATATTGTTTTTTCCACAGAGTATATTAAAACCAAATGCGTACATAGTAACCCAGGGTCCAACTGAAGAGACTGTCGTCAGCTTCTGGAGGATGATATGGCAGGAGCGCGCAGCGGCCATCGTCATGCTCACCAAGACTTTTGACTTCATCAAGGTACGTATTTTTTAACCGACCTTCTCACTAGGTGTACAAGACGGTAAAATTCCTCATGTTTTGTGCTGACAGCTAAGCCTAATGGAGAGACATGATTGAAAAGACTTCCGGTTTATGAGAGTGATGATTTTGTTGTGTAATTAATTATACAAAAAACTCGAAGATAACAGATACGTATAATAATTATATGAAACTTGCTGTGTCGTGCGGTTTCATCCGCATTTATTCCGTCACTGCTTATCGTTTAAATCCTCCTTGGATTACGATATACATTTCAAAACCAGAATCAACTAAATCGGTCCAGCCGTTCTCGAGTTTTAACGAGACTAACGAACCACGATTGATTTACATACATATATATTGATAATGTAAAATTTTATAATATGCCTTTCCAAAGCAAACTCGATTTAACGCAACCTATTTTCCGTCAACGTAATGAACGCTTTGCAGTTTATTGATCTAATTATTTCATTTTCATCATTAATTTACTTAACCGTGAGCCTTAATTACTGAAGAAAATAAGGAAGTCCGCTATAAATGGTTAATCAAGGGAGGACGGCGGTGGACACTTCCATTCCTCTTGCTATTAATTTCGCTACGTCTAAGACAATTTAGCTCTTAGACACACGAGTAATGGAACTCTCTGGAAACATTTATTAAAGTTTGCACTTCCAGTCTCATGCACTTACTTGTCTCCATTATATTTTCTAAAGCAACATTAATAACTCGGTTAAAAATACGTAATACCATTCCTCTTCACCGTACTTGAGTGAGCGAAGAGTCATCCTTTGCTCTGTGAAATATTACAGGGTAACATTACTAACTTTACTTTTTGCTTCTTTAGTAATAATACGAGTATAATAAAGCTGAAGAGATTGTTTTTTTGTTTGTTTGACTCGCTAATCTCAGAAACTATGGTTTGAATAATTATTTTAGTATTGGGTACTCATAGTCAACGGGAAGGTTATAAGTTATTTTTCATCCCGAACAGCGCGGCACAGCGCGGGTGAAACCGCGACACGTTGCTAGTTGTTATTACAGATCCATAGCTGAAAGTTAAGACAGGATGAAATAAGACTTGCCCCGTCATGCTCTTACAAAAAATGCTACGAAAGAAAAGCAATATCGGTTTTTGCACCGAAATCGTCGGACAAGTTAAAACAAACAATCTCAAAGAGGATCTTGTTTTCTTTCCTTTATTTTTTCACTCTTTTTTATCTAAAGAGAAATTTATTCTCGTCTAAATGTGCTGTGAAACAAAGAAAAACACCAACCGCATTGCTGATGAAATCTAATTTAAACAAATGGAATAATTTGAATAAGTTTCTGTGTTTTCTAGTTCCTTCACTTGATTTTTGTAACCCTCATTTAGAAGAAAATGTCACAATAAATTCTACGAAGAATAAATCTAAAGACGTCTTTTTAAAATTTAACTGTTACAATGAGTCAACCATCAAAGTGATAAGTATGCACGGCACGTACAATATTCGAACTTTTATCAAACATTCATTTATTAATTATCGCCAACCCTGGTATCGATATTTTTAGCACACCTAAAACCCTCAAACATAGTCTGTCAATATAAATATCCGGGACTGGCTGTACGTTACTTTACAATCAAAGAGCGCGCTACAAAAAATAAATTTTATCATGTGTAATTGATGTTTCTAATTTCTTAATGTTACAAAGTTCTTAAGTGTCTAACATTTCAGCAATTGATAGTACAATATAAAAACTCAAAGTTCTATTTAATTATAACACAAAATCTTCTCAGTAAAAGCGCTGTAGCCGCTTCAGCCACCCATTCTGTCTGAAACAACATGCAATGAATTTAATCAAGTGAAAAATACGAGATTCTAAACCAACTTTCCAATTTACTGGAAATACAACCCTATTACGATTGAACAGAAACCGTTTTGCGCTCAGAGACACTCGCAAGGATTTAAACTAGTGCAAACGTTTACGATTGCTTCACTCCTATTTGTTACGGTGACATTAAAAAAGATAGAACTTCGAATTTTACGGTTGTGAGAAATCCTGGTTTTACGCTTTTTTAACGATGAAGACTTGATTAACATCGTTTAAGCTTCTCTATCCCATTTATGTTCGTACTAGCTTTATCTATAAGTTATTTTCAAATTTCGATCGATCATTTCCGATTAACTATAGGGCCGAAAAGCGTGCGGGTGCGGTTCACTTTTGTATGAAACCGCGCGGGCGCCCGCTTAACACAGTTTCGGCCCTTAGTTTTCATAACGTGATACTACATTTAGGGTTATTCAGGGTTACCAAACATACTTAACTTTTGATAAGTATAATTGATGGATTTCAAACGAAGCATAGCATGACTCTGATGGCAATGCACCCACATTCCTTTTTTATTCACTACTTAGATTAATAAATGTCTGCTTAAAAACCTACTTCTACTTTTTCTATTTTATTTTGTTAGTTCTTCAATAGTTCATTTGCTTTCTTCTCCTCAGGTAATGTGCGTCCAATATTGGCCTCCAAGTAAAGAAAAGGATGAAACCTACGGTGACATCAGCGTGGGCATCGTCCAAGAAGAGGAACTGGCCAATTTCCACATAAGAACCTTCAGACTTTATAAAACTGAGAAAAACGTAAGTATTTAATCGGGGAATTTCTGATCACGTGACCGGTTTCCAGTGGCATCGGCTAACATTACAACCACGTGATTCGATTCTACTTTCCAGTAAATCATTTGAACTTATAAGTATAAAAACCTGTACGTTAACATATTTTTGTGACGGAATCCCATATCATAATGAGTTTTATCTACACTAATGTTGTAACATTCTACTTATGTTTCCAATACTTGACTTATAATTACTACTGTTATAGCGCAGACAACTAAAACACTAAATTTAAGCAATTGCACATGATGTTATAATATCCACATCGATATCGTAAAATCTCATTATAACATCATTATAACGCGACCAATTAACCTGGCGAGCCTTATGTCAAAATCCTCATACTAGTGGTATAAAATTTTGATATTAGGCTGGCTTTTGAAAACAGTTGGGTTATACGTGAAAACTTCGTCGAAACTACTAAACTTACATACACAAAACTCTTTGATAAGATCTCGCTCGCTCCTGATTGGCCCTACGCGCAGCTGCGCTCTCATTGGTTAGATTTTAATGGCGGCAAGTTCACTGTGACAATACACGTACGCGTGAAAAACTATTGTCAGCTTTTACTCTTGTTGTTTGATTAATTGCATTAGTGAAGATAAAGTAGTGTATGCAACTGCATATAACACGGGTATTAAAACACGAGTGTGAGTTTATGAAACGAGCGCAGCGAGTTTCATAATAGTAACGAGTACTTCCTTATATGACAGTTGCATAAACTACTATTATGTTCTATGTAAAGTTTATACATTCCCTTGAATATAATAAAGCGCTGAAAAGTAAAATACCAAAATTGGTTGTCGACTTTTTAAGGCACAGTTTTTCAATTAATGATGAATACGACTTTAATGCAATTTGATAATGACATATTTTTTGCTCTCACTCTATTCTTATTTGTATTATCAGGTGGTGATAGAAGAGCGTTTCATCCTCCAGTTCCACTACACCCAGTGGCACTCACACACCTGTCCCTTCAGCAACGCTCTGCTGGAGTTCAGGAGAAGAGTCCGCGCTGTGGTGGGCAGAAGATTAGCCACCAATCCGGCTGCGGGGCCTATGGTGGTGCATTGCAAGTGAGTGGAGAATAATTATATTATACACTAGCTGTGCCCACGACTTCGTCCGCGTGGAATTTAACAAAAAAAAGTAGCCAAAGCTCCTTATTCCATCAGCTACCTGCCAGTAAAAGTCCCCTCAAAATCGGTCCAGCCATTTCAGAGATAACATCTATACATTATAGATTGTTTTTCCGTCAGTTACTGACGAAACTAAGACACAATATTCGAGAATTCGTCCCGTAATGTTATTTCTGTTAAGCACAATATAAGGGCGCGGACGTGTAATATTTTTCGTAAATAAATAATTTCTAATCATAATTCTAATATTCAAAATTACAAACAATATTCTCTTGGGGAAACCAGATTGCTTTACAAGTACATTAAATACATTATATGGATGGTGAAGAGGTAGTACACGGAGCAAAAGGCCGTAGGACTTAGTGCGTAATCCCTATTTCTTGCTAAAGTTCATTAAATAAATGGTTTTTTTTCGAAAAAAAGAAACAGACTAAAATGTATCTATTTTCCAGTGACGGTGGAGGTCGTTCCGGAGTGTACCTCGCCGTAGACGCCAACCTGGAGTTGGCTGAAGAGGAAGACTGCTTCGATGTTTTCGGTTTTTTAAAGAAACTTAGACAATCGCGCAAAGGCCTTATAGAAAATGAGGTATGGGAACAAATATATACGAGTATATTGATAAATAGAATATGATTTGGTTATGAATGAAAGTATAGTACCAGCTTCATTGAAATCAGATACTTATTTATATATGCATTTATTATTAATAAAATACTCAAAATTAGTATAACACATCTACTTTGTCAACAGTTCAATACCTATATAAAAATCCAACGTATAAAAATGCATCTAAATTAAACACGTGTAAACTACATTGATACTTTTAGGAACAATACAAATTCGTGTACGATACGCTTGAAGAGCACGTGGTCTGCGGTATATCCTGGTTCCCAGTGTCAGAGTTATCTCAAAGACTGAAACAGAAGTCCCAACGAGACCCCGTGTCCAAGCTGAATGAGTACCAGAAGGAATACCAGCAGATCTGCAAACAAACGCCGAGGTTCACGATAGGAGACTGCGCGGGCGGCCATAGAGGAGATAACAGAGAGAAGAACAGGGACGTACTCGTTGTTCCTCGTAAGTATATTGTCTAGGTGGCAATTATATATTTACCGCCTTATGCAGAAAAAAACACTGTTTTAAAGTGTTTTGTCTTTTTTGCTATTTGGAAAATAGCGTATGTCGGAAAGGGACAAACGATTTGATTTCTAAAGTGCTTTATATGCATTTATGAATAAGGCCCATGGTTTTACTGTGTATATGCCGTTAAATTTCATTGGAACTGAGCTGGTCACGTCTACCGCCGAAAACGTTGTAGGCCACTATGCCGCAGACAAGATGATGTCGCGGAAGACCACGCAGACAGTGACGAGACGAACTAGAAGTCTACAAGAGGGACTGGCAATTGATGGCCCTAAATTAAGAATAGTGTCGGGAATGATGGAAGGCCTTTGTTGCCAACAGTTGGGCAACAGTCGGGACGATACGGGCTGACAATAACCGTACCTAAGTACTTAAAATGTTATGTGCATATTTCGTAATAGTCACGTTTTTGTTCCAGCGGATAACTTTCGTCCTTACCTAACATCTTTCCAAGGGAACAGTTTCACAGATTACATAAATGCAGTGTTCGTTGACGTAAGTAAACATTTTATTTAAACTTTTTACCTTTATTATGGTGATGAAAAACTTGTTATTTACTAGTGTTTATAGAATAATATAAACATTTCTTATTTTTTCAGGGTTACACGAAACCCCGAGAGTATATCGTCACCGAATGGCCTCTGGTTAGAACGCAAGGAGAGTTTTGGTCGCTGGTGTACGATTACGAATGCGCTGCGGTCGTAGTTCTGTGTGTCCCACCTAAGAACTCAGTAAGTACTCTTAATTTTATTTTAGTTTTGGATTAGTTGAGCTAGTGTTAGCTAAATCTACGAGTTGGCGAGTTCAATAGAATGGGTTCCTAAATACCAGCCAAACTAATATATCGTTTTTTGCAGCAACAATTCCCAACATTTTGGCCTGAAGGTCGTCATTCGAAAAAGTATGGTCCAGTGTTTACAATAGACCACGTCTCACATAATCACTACACCAACATCAAAACTTGGATCTTTAGAATCAATAAGAAGGTACGTAACAGTTTACCCAGTTAAGAATTTTTAATATGTTAGTGTTGGCTTTCCGTCGTTTTCCTCACTCTTTGTTTCTATAGATCATCTCATTGACGGAACTCATGGCTGGCGTAAAAGCACCAACAAAGACAGTCCAACTGTTCCAACTGACTTGTTGGCCCATGGGCCACAAGGTGCCATCGTCCACGAACTCACTGGTCGAACTCATGAACATGGTGGAGCGATGGCGACAACGTACCGACTATGGACCAGTGTGCGTCGTCTCACCGTGAGTAATCTACCTTATGGTTCTAACGTTTTTTTCGGAGTGATGCGAACTTCCAGTTTGTTTCCAGAGACGGCCGAAGTCGCGCCGGAGTGTATTGTGCGGCGAACGCTTGCATCGAGCAAGTGATCCAGCACGGCGAAGTAGACGTCTTCCAAGCGGTCAAAACTGTTCGCCGACACCGACCGCAACTTGTAGAGAACATGGTATGAACTCGACTTCTTCAGCTTGAACTTTGGCAATAATTTATAACTATCAAACAAATCTTTTCTTCCACAGACCGAATACAAATACTGCTACGACCTAGTTCTTCATTACGTGCTTCATTACTTAAATAAAGATATGAACGAAAAGAAGTGAGAGTGCGAACTCAAAGACGAGCTCTGGTTCATCGAGTTCGGTCGCGGCGCGGCGCTCCCCACGACGCCGGAGGAGACGAGTCCGACGAGCGCGGGGCGCGAGTCGCGGCGGGCGGGGCGCGCGCTGCGCCCGCTGCGAGGCCTGTCGCTGGACCGGCTGCTGCCCAGCGCGCCGCGCCCGCCGCTGCCGCACGCCGCCACGATGGAGGCGCCGCGCCGCCCGCGCCGCGACCGCCCGCCGCTGCGCCGCTCCATCCGGCTCGAGGACGACGACGCCGCCGCCGACGAGCGACGTCGCGCCTTCGGCCGGGGGCCCCGCGCCCCCTCCTTCGACGAAGGAGATGTGAGCGACGAACACGACGAGTGCGAGTGCGCACACGCCTCGCTCGAGCGCTCGGGACCCTCGGCCGACGCGCCCGACGAGGACGACTACGAACCGGAGCTCGTCTCTACTCCCATGTTCCACGAACGCCTGCCGCCGGAGCCGCCGATCCGCGCCGGCTCTTCGGACCGCGTTCTACACGGCCGCGACGCACCGCCCACTCCCCGCGGTCCGTCGCGAGCTCATTCCCAGGGGGTGTTCGAGCGCCGCCTGCCCCGAATATATAAGTTCGGTCTCATGGACAAATCCAAGAGAGCTAGTTCGAGTGCCCTTTATGAGCGCGCCGAAAGGTCTCCCACAGAAGCATTCTATAATGCTACTGGTTCTACTAGGCTTAGTTCGCAAGAGTTGTTTGAGAAATTTTGCTCTGAAGATTTTACGTCACTGTACGGTCGAGATGATAACCGAAGACGCCGGCCTCCGCACTCGAAGTCGACCGGTAGCAGTGGCTCTGATGTCCGGCACGAGCGGCCATGCTGCAGGCGGGTACCGTGCGGATCACAGCCGGTCCTCGCCCGACGCCACATATGTCAAGCACAAATATCTGATCGGTCAACCGATTCTGAAGAAACATCTCCCCACAGGTCTACACTGCGACCATTGCCAATCGAAGCTGAATCCCCTGCTGATGACTGCTCAAGATCTGCACCTCTGTTAAGTCCTGATCGATTCGAAGCACGTTTCACGTTCGACATATCAGAACATAGTGAAGTCACTTCAAATCGAGATGACACTCCATCGGATGCAACGGAAACAAGAAATCTCACTCTTTATGAAGAACCGCACTCCGATCGAACCAGCATTTGTGAGCTATATGACGTTGCATTCTCATCTCATAGGCCTTCACTTCGGAGAGACAGCTCAAGACGCCGAGCTGGGCCCGTTGATCTCAGTGCACTCGATTTCCGTCCAATAGACGATGAAAGCCCTAGAGCTAGCCGTCGTGCCTCACAAAGAAGTACTGATGAAACGTTACGACAGAATTCTGAATCCCGGAGTTGGGCATCTGACTCGGTTTTTGCTACACCGAAACGAAGTGCACTAGATGCGTCGCCAGTGTCGGGTGATATTGGGAGACAATCGGCGTTAGATACTATAGAATCACCTCGGGCTGAATCGGCAGCAGCGGATTCAACTCTAGCGGACACGACGGTAGTCGAAGAAGAACCCAGCGTGATCGAGAGGTCCGAATACGCATTAGCACTGAAACTCGGACGGATAGACCTAGACGACGATACGCTCGATAGGTCTGATCGAGCTGGATCCACGCCAGCCGGTGGAAGCGCTCGTCTGTCCAGTAGACCATCGATGCATAAATTGGAGCCAATCGAACCAGAGCGGTTGTGCGGAGGTGACAGTCGCAGCGCCGCCAGTGAAGGCGACGCGTGCAGTGTGCGGTCGAACGGCGCGGGTGCGCGGCGTCGGCGCGGCGCGAGCGAACCGCGGCGGTCGGCGCGCTGCTTCCCGCTTTGACTGCGCGGCGCGGCGCCGGCCCCGCTGCCGCCGCGCCGCAGCAGCCGCCGCCGCGCGCCCCCGTCTCTCTCTGTGCCTTCCCGTCGGCGGTGCGCGCGTTCCCCTCCCTCGCCGCGCGCGTTCGCCGCGGACCGCTCGCCCCGGTCCCCGCGAGCCGCCACGATGCCCAATTGACTCGTCTCTATCGTCTCGTTTAGATTTAGCTTAGCGGACTTGCCTGAATTAGCTTAGATAAAAAAGTGATCGAATTTTTCCTTGTAAATGGTTCTCCCAGACTTAGTCTTTACCGGTAAATAGTAACTGCCAAAATTTCTAAATGAAATCATAAAATTTAACTTGTTAGTTAAGAGAGTAAGTAGAATAGAGAGCCGCGTATACCGGCGAGATTAGGCAACGAGTGCCTATTCGACTACGTGCGTAGAGCGTAGATTCTAAATTACGTAGATAGGACGACCCGAGGCTCCCGGGCCCTCGCTCGTGGTCATTGACTGACACAGGGTCAACATAAGCTAAGCGTGTCAAAGTGTTGTATTCCCTTGTTTGCGTCTACATATATAATTTTAAATATTGCGTAGATTTTCAATATTTCAAAAAATTATGATAATTTTCAGTGAGTAACGTGAAATGAAAACGTCCATATACATTATAGACCCATAGTATATATATAGTTTTTATATTAATTGTTGGAAAGAAAGCCTTTATTTGCACGGAACGTGTTTTACTTTGAAAAATTAATAACACAGCAATTAACTACGCATAAGTTCGAATATATTAGATATCTAAATCAATTAAATAATACACTAGGCACCTTAGCGTGCGGTAGATGTAAACATTGTAAAAGTTTTCGTCGTGAAAATTATCTTTTAAGCTACCAGACTGAAGGACTGTTAAGCAGAAAAGTGTTCCAAATAATATAAATTAATATAATTAACTTCATCATAATACTTTAATTACATACCTACATCTATTTATTTAGAATAATATTAGTTTTTGTATTAGATGTTGTGACAATGTCGATATGTAGTCACCCCGTATTTTATATCGTACAAGTAAAATTAATATTTTAATTACCTGTTATACATGTTCCTTAAAAGCTTGTGTATTTTCTTATAATACCATAAATATATTTAATTATACAAAATTAGATAGATATTATATAATTACGTGTCTAGTTCGATTAATAAATAAAGTTTTTAAAACAAATTATTATCTTATTAATGTAATGAGTTGTATGCTAGTCGATATTTTACTAAATGTTGCCATATTCATTCGTGATTATTATGCGTTATTATAAAATATAATTTGTAATTGTGCCAATATTTCCAATGAATAAGAATATTTTATGTAACGATGTCATTATTTAACTCGTTTAAATGTTGAGTAAACTTAAAGTGTCATTTTATGTACGTGAAAACGTTTGTATAAATATAAAATATATTATATGTGGGCTTAAAGCTCTTTGTTTTGTAATAAGTATGTAGAACATATTGATATTTTCTTCCATATTATTATATTATTGTACTTCATATATTTTGGAAGAGTTTTGCTTATTACACTTTTGATGTTGTATGTACTTTGGTTATTTATATCGTATTGTAATTCAATTGTTTTTGTGAAGTAATGAATGAAAGTAGATATATATTCTCCGATTTTAGTATATTTACGAAATAAATACGCACAACCCTTAGCTATCGTTATGAGAACCCTTATAAAATTGCATCCGCATTTTATCGACTAAAAGTACTTTTACAATGTATACGCTTTTTGATGGGCGGACAAGTATGGATATGTTTGCTCTAGGTAATAATAATCGCTGTCGTAACGTAGCTGTTTGTTTTAAAGGTATCTATATAACCTTTTATTGGGCTTCGACCAGTTTAGACGTTTATATTTATTAAAAAGACATTTGAAGTTTTCCACATATTTTGTAATAGATCTATCAATTTCGAAGCCTGATTCCACTGCTGTTGAAATATAGTCGGTAACTAACGAATCTGATTAATTTTCACTATGTGTTTTTGTTTATGTTGAGTCTAGACTAATACAACATGTTATAAATCATATTATATGTACTTTATATAACATATTATAGTCACACTCGTATAACTTAAACCACTATATGGTTTACAGTAATGTTAAATAATATGGACGTATTATTAGACTTGTATAGGTTATGTAACGTGTTACTGAACTAGACTCACCCTTTGACTAAGATTGAGGCTTAAACCTTAACATGAAATGGAAGTTAAACGGAATCATTATTTAATCAGCTACGGTGGAAACCAGTCGGTTTACTATCTAACACGTTCGAAATTTAAACCAAATCGAAGCGACTTATCGTTGTGTCAAAATTGACGTTTAAAAAAACAATAGCGAGTCATCAAGGAGATCGTTCTTAAAGGTCTGTTTTGGGTAGAGACCACTGGCAACGGCCGAGAGATTCATAGAGATCAGTAGTAGTGCTTGCGGTCGGCAGTCACTGCTTGCTGGTGCGGTCACTACTGAAAACAGACCTTTAATATTGTATGACAAAATGAATATCTTTATATGATCGCAGTATTGTACGATTGAATTGGTATCGCCTCGGGTTCAGACCGAATCGTGTATAGATGGTAACTCCGTTAGCCCAATTTCTACGAGCACTGCTATGTTTCTTTTGAACTTGTTCTGTAATAAACTTCTTTGAAGCTTTTGGTGTATATAATAATTATGTTTACAGTGTAGGCTATTGTATAACGTACTACATAATGCTTCGTCGTAAGTAAATATTTCACGTGGACCATTATATTCAATGTTTGTTTAGACTATACATAATTGTTTTATTTCTTTTTGAAATTAGTGTTTTAAGAACTTTAAAATGGTACGGCCACATCGACCATTTTTATGTATGTATAAAATTTATAAATTATTTAGAAAATATATATTAAATGTAGTCGAATGTACCTTCATAGTATTGAAATAACTGTATACCGTATACATTTAAATGAATTTAAAACTATATGTAAATTAAATGGAAAACTGTAATTGACTTCGATATTATAAAATTTATAGAACATTGTGATTTCGAGTTTTCCACTTCTAATATATAATTGTAAAATAACGTATTAAAATACTGTTGTCATAAATGTTATTAAAGAAGTAATTTTAAAATTTATACATGGAACTTAATGGGAAATATATTATTTATTTGTTGTATACAATATTGTTTCATTTCGTAGCGTATTTCACTACCCTTAACCTAAACACCCATACACCCGTGAATCCAAAGACCGGGATTCATTATATTGTGACAAACATATTTTGCGGTACCTTTCCACAAGAACTACGCGATACTACGTTGCTGTCCACTAATAATAATCCAATCTTCATTCCCATAGCCCATTTTTATTTCTATCATATCTTGCAATAGTCCCTACTTCTGCAGGTACACATTCCCGGACATGTTGTACTGATGTGGTCGGGAGTGTGTCCCTGCAGTTGTAATCCATTACATTAAACATCTCCAAAGGGCCTCTACGAGTTGGATCTGTATCCCCTCGAATGCCTCTCAAAAAGACCAGGCTTGTCCCGTGACTCCGAGGAGAAACACTACATATTATAAAACAAAGTCGCTTTCTTCTGTTTGTCTGTCTGTCTGTCCCTATTTAGGCTTCGATCTTTAAAACTACGTAACGGATTTTGACGTGGTTTTTTTATAATAGATAGAGTGATTCAAGAGAGGTTTATATGTATAAAAATTCCCGAAGTTCCAACTTAAACGGGCACAACGTGGGTAAACCCGCGGGGCACAGCTAGTCAAACATAAATTAAAAACATAATATACACACGTAATATAGCATATTTCATTCACAATACAGTAACTATTGCTAGAAATAATTATTTAGCTTCGATATAACATTAATTTGCTTAACAAACCATTATAATGGGCCCTATGCAAGAATAAATCCTAGATTAACAAATACAACACTATACAAAGAGTAACTGCACTCGTAGAGATGTAAATTAAACTCATTAAGCTGCCACTAATCTGCAGCTCTCTGGACATGAAAAACGTTTTTAAATTCACTACTGGCTAATAGGGAATGTTTTCATATTTATTTTCAGTTAAAGCTGTAAAAACTGGAGAGGACGAGGATAATGCTAATAAATACATTTACGTAAACCTGTAAGCCTGGGGAAGATAGATTTTAAATATATAAAGGGATGCACACTAGAGATGTGATATCTAACAGACTAAGAATGAGCTGTTTTAAACGGTTGGTTATCGTAACATACATTTGTTAACAATTTCTAGACTGCGTTCGTTAAATATCTGTTTAATATAAAGCGTTGTATCATAACATAACTTAAAAGACAGTCTGTTGGTTATTTAAAAGTTATTCGGGATGCCAGTAGATTTTTAATTTCCTTACGGCCGTTGAGTGAGACTGTAATTTATTTATTTATTTAAGACACACCAACAGCTTCTTCACAAAACATACAGTAAGAAAATAAAGAAATATATAGGCATATTACAATATGAGAGGCCTATATATTTCTTTATTTTTTTAATGTTAACGTTTACGGATGATCGTAAGCTGAAGCAACCCCCTCTTATAAGCTTGTTGACTCAAGAATTTGTACCAACAATTGTCCTTACTGGCAAAAGACAGTTTTGTTCAAGAACAATTAGTTTTACGACTTTTCTTACTGGACTCAAGTTTTATCGATGAAGAATATTTTTATATGATTCCTACAAATTATAAAACAAATATGTACTATGAATTTATTAGAAACTTACACAATGACGTTGGCGGCGTGCTACGACGCTACGGCCTACGGCTACGGGCGTAGCAAAGTATAATCGTAGAGGCACAGCGTAAAGAAAACGGAACAAAGGGATTCATTTCATAATATATAGGTTACCATTTTTAAATCGGTTAGTATGAGCAAGTGGCACTCAGAAACGTTCATTAAATTGACATTTAACTAATTGAGGAAATTTTCATACATTCTACCTTAAAATCACTCATTAAATTTCTACTAAGGTAGCATTTGACATACATTTGACGTGACTCAGAAAATACAAGAAATATCCTACTATTATTATAAATGCGAAAGTTTGTGAGGATGGATGTATGTATGTATGCTTGTTGCTCTGTCACGTAAAAACTACTGAACAGATTTGGATGAAACTTTACAGTAATATAGGTTATACATCAGAATAACACATGGTATACATTTTATTCTGAAATTTCCGCGGGAACGGGTACAAAACGGGCAACACCGCGGGGCGCGGCTAGTATTTATATAATAGCTTATTTATTTTCCCCGTAAATTAATAATGCAATTACCACGAAGCATTACCTTACATTTTAAATAATATATGTGAGATGCGGAGAGTTTGTTATATGAGGTGAGTTGAGCCATGTTTCAAAAATTATTTGTCATATCGGGAATTGAATCTAAGATCTCAGATTTGGCATGCATATTTCACTAGACCGCTTCGCCAGATCTGCCAAAACAATTCGATTTCAAAACAACATCTAACTTCCATATTTTATAAGTTTATTCTTGCTTATTTGTTATTCCAATAAAACTGGGAATGATAAATGTTCCCAAGAAATGTAGCCGTAAGAAACACCGAAGTACGAAATAAAGAAATAGTGGAATAGTTGTTGGAATGTTTGAGCTTGCTTCTGAGAATTCGAGTAACTTTTGTATCGCATGCGATTGTTTCTGAATAACTTATACGGATTAATGAAGTAAGGCTTTGATAAATATAACAAGTATATACGTTTGTACCTGATATTATCTTCAGTGAGATGAGAAGCCTTTGCCCAACAGTGGGACATTACAGGTATTTTTTATTACTACTTTACATTTGTATCTGTATATATGTAAAACCTTGTTATGTTTATACGTGTAGGTAGTTATGTGTACCTACATATATCTAAACTTATAAAGAGGTAAAATTTGTAAGTTTGTTTGTTTGATTGTATGTTCGAGCTAATCTCGGGAATTACCTGTCCGATTTGAATAATTCTTTTTGTAATAGGTAGCTACATTCAAGGGGAAGGTCATAGGTTATTTTTCATCCCAAAATTCCCACGGGCACGGGCACAACGCGGGTAAAACCGTGGGGCGCTGCTAGTGTATTATATATATTTAAGAGCATCTTCTCATAACATATTAAAATATTACTGAGAAACACAATTCGCTCCATACAAAAAAAACTTGTGAATTCAATACGTATAATCCATTAAGTAATTCCAAGTATTTTGTTAAAAGGACAAAATATTGATATGTTTTGTATGAATCTACGCATCTCTCAAACTCCATTGAGATTTGAGTATTAGCTTTATATAATACTAGCAGTGCCCCGCGGTTTTACCCGCGTTGTGCCCGTACCCTTGGAAATTTCGGGATTTGTTATACATAAAAATTTCCTCTTGAATCATTTATCTCTTTAAAAAAACGCATCGGAATCCGTTGCGTAGTTTTAAAGATCTAAGCATATATAGGGTCAGACAGCGGACTTTGTTTTATACTATGTAGTGATTAGTATAGATATATTGGGCTTTGAAAAAGTAACAGATCCACTAAGTAACTTCCGATTTTATGACATAAGTATATAATACCTATAATTTTTTTGTCATACATAATCTATATGATACTGAAAACCCTTTATATAATAACGACGGGCGAGTAGCTTTAGCTTACACCAGTAAACGTTAACACAAAATTTCAGTTTCAACGGGCTTAAGAAACTGAAAAAATGTTGCTTTTACTGGCAGCCGGAATAACTTTTACAGACTCATATGAAACAATGCTTTTTATTTAAAAGTAATTTAAGAGAGTACAAAATCTTGAATTATTCAAAAAATGTGTGTACTCTTATCTTTATTTTAATATATTGTTAAAGAGTAACCGAGTGATGTCGGTCGGACACGAATTAAGTAAATTCATGGTCACAGCAAACATGTTGAAATACAGTTGTTGGACAACGCAATGCATACGAGACGAACCAGCCAGCGTCCAGTCCAACTAGACTCGCTACGACACGTTCACAAAACGACAACCCAGGCAAATATAAGCGAGGACAGAGCTCAAGCAATCCTGGCCGCTAAGATACTACTTTGTGCTTTCGTACATAAAGCAGGACTTTGTACGAAATACGTATTTTAACAACTAATGATTCTGTTGTGTTAGGGTACATTAATTAAAAGTTAATGTGTTGAGTTAGTTAATTAGATGTAATATAATTATGTAAGATTTTATTACTTCCGGTCTCGGTCCGACGCCTCGGTGGTCTAGTGGTATGTGCACTCGCCTGCCAAGACTGAAGTCCCGGGTTCAATTCCCGGATCGAGCGAAAACATGTTTTACTTTTCAAACATGACTGGTTTGAGATCACCAACCCGCATTTCGACAAGCGTGATGATGCCTAATCCTCCTCACTGTACTGATATCTTCAGCCAGCTGAGAGGCCTTTGCCCAGCAGTGGAACATAACACTAACACTTTTTAGAGTTTTTTTTAGTTTCTACGCCTTTTAGTTTCTAACAACACTGTTTCACGACGGTAAACCAAATATTCCCACATATTTTCTCAATAGTGAAAGTAAGTCAGTAAGCTGTGTAGGTTTGTGGCCAATTGTCAGAGTTATTGAGCCGCCAAAGGCCTCTAACATGGGTCATGTAACGACTACTATCCGAAGAAAGTAACCGGGACCGACAGCTTAACGTGCCCTATGTCGGAGTTGACCAGACCGCCAAAAGGCCTCCGACTTAGTTTAGTGTCATATTGAGTTAAGCAGCTTTTACTCTAAACGAATATATTATTTAATCTGCATGGAAACAACGCAATGCCCTAATTAAGGCAAATAAAATAACAACTTTTAAAGGTAAATGAAAAGGATTTTTTAAATGTATCGGCTGTTTCAACTTCACTACATATAAAATGTCTGAGTAACCTTGTCACATACAAATAATAAATAATATTTCCCAAAAAACAGACCCGGCTCAGCCAAAACAACGCAATTTATCGTAATAAATCAAATAAACTTCCCATTTCAAAGTAAGTTCTCGAAGCTATGCGAACACATTCCTAATATTATGTAAATTTCTTTTCATAACATTTTTCAACGTTTCTTTTATATCGGAGTGGATAAAACAGTGTGCTGTACTTCAATTTTTTCTATAACGTTTGCTTAATTTAATGGTTATACCTATTCAGTGTGAATATGAGTATTGTGCTTTGACTCGTTTGGTTAGAAGTCGGTTTAAATATTATAAACATCTAAAAATTTACCTGTGTAGGTAAATCACAAGTCACATATCGCGCGGGTATGAGCTGGGTGCGGGCCGGGTGTAAGCCGAGTGCGGACCGATGGCGGACCGTGTGTGGGCCGGGTGCGGGCCGTGTGTGGACCGTGTGTTGGCCGGGTGCGGGCCGTATGTGGACCGTGTGTTGGCTGGGTGCGGGCTGTGTGTGGACCGGGTGTTGGCCGGGTGCGGGCCGTGTGTGGACCGTGTGTTGGCCGGGTGCGGGCCGTGTGTGGACCGTGTGTTGGCTGGGTGCGGGTCGTGTGTGGACCGTGTGTTGGCCGGGCGCGGGCCGTGTGTGGACCGTGTGTTGGCCGGGTGCGGGCCGTGTGTGGAACGTGTGTTGGCCGGGTGCGGGCCGTGTGACGTTGTTTTCGTTATACATGTATATCGATGAATGGTGTCGCACTGGCCCGTTACGGGCCGCACCCGCACTAAGTGTGTTTTGCGCTTGATCTCAATAAATAACATACCGTATTGGCTACCTTCAGTAAGGATTCGAAACTAAGTCTAAAAGGATTGGCTAGTGCGTTTGCGTCGCGTTTACGGTCGCAGAGTTTCGGTGTAATCAAACGTTTCAATGAAAGCTTTTCACATCCAAGCGCTTACATAAAGCTGTATTGAGTGAGGAGCTTTTGTTGCCTGTCAATGACATCGACCGAGCCCAGCTGTATAACCTTTGTAATAGTAAAAACCCTTTTTAATTAATTTAATTCTGTGACACACAGCATCGTATCTTGTGTCGTGTCGTACGCCCGTACTCAGAGAAGTCAAATGCTTCCTTAGTAGCGATTTAATGGCTGATTTTGTCATGTATGAAAAATTACGTGAATTAGTTAAGTATCGTTTTAACGAACGTCTCTGAATGCGGCAGTTATACAGATACATAGATTTTCCAGTTCCGGGGTGTTACGATACAAGTAACAACGTTTATTTTGCAAGCTTATTGACTACTAGCGACCCGCCCTCGCTTCGCTTCGGGTAATCAAGATTTCATGTAGGAAAATCGGGATAAAACATTACGTGTCTCCCGCAGGAATATACACAATCAAAATTTCAAGTGGGAAATTGGGGATAAAATATTACATGTCTCGCGCGAGTATATATGTATACACAATCAAGATTTCATGTGAGGAAGAATTCGGGATAATACCTACATAGCGCATCTTCGTCGTTCGTAGTTCGTAGGTAGGTAGGTATATTACAAGGCGGCGTGCTAAGTGTTCCAGGCACGCCGCCTGAGAGAGATGGGGGTAGGTGCTGTTGCACTCCCTTTCCTCCGAGGCGTGCTCATCAACGCGAGCTGTCGGCGCGACTGGGGAAGCGGAGGAATGCCGCAAGGTAGCCCCGCGACTCTTGTCAGTGAGCCGCTGACGACGGAACACAGTAGGAGTTTTAGTGGGTATTTCCCGGCCCGTTGATCGCGTCGGGACGAGTCCCACATACCCCGGTCGTTTCCCCGAACTGCCGGGGATGCATAAACGCATTTCTCCTACTAATAAAAAAAAAAAAAAAAAAAAAAAAAAAAAAAGGTAGGTAGGTATATCCCCGCGCGCTTTGACCGCACGAAACAGTAAGTAGCCATATGAGACCCGCCATCGAGCATTATTATTTTGAAAGCAGCGCCCTGCGGTTTTACCCGCGTTGTGCCCGTTCCCGTGGGAATTTCGGGATTTTTTTTACATAAAATCCTTCCTCTTGAATCACTCTACCTATTACAAGAAACCGCATCAAAATCCGTTGCGTAATTTTAAAGATTTAAGCATACAGACAAACAGAGACGACTTTATTTTATACTATGTAGTGATATTTCTCATCATAACACTGAAACTAACTGTCCGATTTTAATAATTTAAAGAGGTATACAAAGAAACATAATTAACCTTGATTGTACAGCCATTTATTTTGATGTAGATTCATATCATCATATGAATATCATCAACTTAAAATTACACTCCTTTTTTAACTAATTAATTTTAACTAAAAACGGTTATTGTGGCTTAACTATAATAGTTAGACATATGCCCTCGCGAATTTATTTGTTCGCAATGATATTTACTTTGATTGTATAGAACATTGTTTTTGTGTATCATCAATAGATTTAGTAGCGCACGCCAATAACCAATTTTTTTAGGCATGTTTTTCATACCTTGGGTTACATATACCCGCGTTGTGCCCGTTCCCGTAGGAATTTCGGGATTTTTTTTACATAAAATCCTTTCTCTTGAATCACTCTACCTATTACAAGAAACCGCATCAAAATCCGTTGCGTAATTTTAAAGATTTAAGCATACAGACAAACAGAGACGTCTTTATTTTATACTATGTAGTGATATTTCTCATCATAACACTGAAACTAACTGTCCGATTTTAAAAATTTAAAGAGGTATACAAAGAAACATAATTAACCTTGATTGTACAGCCATTTATTTTGATGTAGATTCATATCATCATATGAATATCATCAACTTAAAATTACACTCCTTTTTTAACTATGTAATTAATTTTAACTAAAAACGGTTATTGTGGCTTAACTATAATAGTTAGACATATGCCCTCGCGAATTTATTTGTTCGCAATGATATTTACTTTGATTGTATAGAACATTGTTTTTGTGTATCATCAATAGATTTAGTAGCGCACGCCAATAACCAATTTTTTTAGGCATGTTTTTCATACCTTGGGTTACATATACCCGCGTTGTGCCCGTTCCCGTAGGAATTTCGGGATTTTTTTTACATAAAGACCTTCCTCTTGAATCACTCTACCTATTACAAACACCGCATCAAAATCCGTTGCGTAATTTTAAAGATTTAAGCATACAGACAGACAGACAAACAGACGCGACTTTGTTTTATACTATGTAGTGATATTTCTCATCATAACACTGAAACTAACTGTCCGATTTTAATAATTTAAAGAGATATACAAAGAAACATAATTAACCTTGATTGTAGAGCCATTTATTTTGATGTAGATTCATATCATCATATGAATATCATCAACTTAAAATTACACTCCTTTTTTAACTAATTAATTTTAACTAAAAACGGTTATTGTGGCTTAACTATAATAGTTAGACATATGCCCTCGCGAATTTATTTGTTCGCAATGATATTTACTTTGATTGTATAGAACATTGTTTTTGTGTATCATCAATAGATTTAGTAGCGCACGCCAATAACCAATTTTTTTAGGCATGTTTTTCATACCTTGGGTTACATATACCCGCGTTGTGCCCGTTCCCGTAGGAATTTCGGGATTTTTTTTACATAAAATCCTTTCTCTTGAATCACTCTACCTATTACAAGAAACCGCATCAAAATCCGTTGCGTAATTTTAAAGATTTAAGCATACAGACAAACAGAGACGTCTTTATTTTATACTATGTAGTGATATTTCTCATCATAACACTGAAACTAACTGTCCGATTTTAAAAATTTAAAGAGGTATACAAAGAAACATAATTAACCTTGATTGTACAGCCATTTATTTTGATGTAGATTCATATCATCATATGAATATCATCAACTTAAAATTACACTCCTTTTTTAACTATGTAATTAATTTTAACTAAAAACGGTTATTGTGGCTTAACTATAATAGTTAGACATATGCCCTCGCGAATTTATTTGTTCGCAATGATATTTACTTTGATTGTATAGAACATTGTTTTTGTGTATCATCAATAGATTTAGTAGCGCACGCCAATAACCAATTTTTTTAGGCATGTTTTTCATACCTTGGGTTACATATACCCGCGTTGTGCCCGTTCCCGTAGGAATTTCGGGATTTTTTTTACATAAAGACCTTCCTCTTGAATCACTCTACCTATTACAAACACCGCATCAAAATCCGTTGCGTAATTTTAAAGATTTAAGCATACAGACAGACAGACAAACAGACGCGACTTTGTTTTATACTATGTAGTGATATTTCTCATCATAACACTGAAACTAACTGTCCGATTTTAATAATTTAAAGAGATATACAAAGAAACATAATTAACCTTGATTGTAGAGCCATTTATTTTGATGTAGATTCATATCATCATATGAATATCATCAACTTAAAATTACACTCCTTTTTTAACTAATTAATTTTAACTAAAAACGGTTATTGTGGCTTAACTATAATAGTTAGACATATGCCCTCGCGAATTTATTTGTTCGCAATGATATGTACTTTGATTGTGTAGAACATTGTTTTTGTGTATCATCAATAGATTTAGTAGCGCACGCCAATAACCAATTTTTTTAGGCATGTTTTTCATACCTTGGGTAACATATACCCGCGTTGTGCCCGTTCCCGTGGGAATTTCGGGATTTTTTTTACATAAAAACCTTTCTCTTGAATCACTCTACCTATTACAAAAAACCGCATCAAAATCCGTTGCGTAATTTTAAAGATTTAAGCATACAGACAAACAGACGCGACTTTGTTTTATACTATGTAGTGATGATACTTAACCTAACTTTAAGGGCCTTATTCATAAACGCTTATTAAAAGCACTTTAGCTATCAAATGATTTGTCCCTTTCCGACATACGCTATTTGCAAAAGAGCGAAAGAGACAAAACACTTTAAAACACTGTTTAAGTTAAATATCGTTTATGAATATGGCAGTAAGACTTTTAAATATAAAACAAAATGGTTCCACAATATCCGACTACATTAACACATAATTAAACATAAACATTTTTATTTTCTTATCTTAAAGTTAATTTGCGTAGTTGCCAGCTACAAGTAACCTTATGAAAGCTTAAGCGAAAGCTGTGATGTCACAACGAGGTGATTACCCGCGCTTCATAATCCCTAAGCGGTAATAAACCTGTTTATTGAAGGCAACACTGCCCGCTGCACGGATATTATTATAATTAACAGCAGAGGATATTAAAAATATGCTTATTTCCACAAATACATTGACTGAAAATTTATATTGGAGAAAAACGTTGTGATTATATTCTGTTTGTTGGATAAAATGATGCGCGATAATGTGATCTACGGGCATAAGAATTACGTTGTGATAAAAGTAGGTAAGTAGTATATATGAAGCAAGAGTATATTAATAAAGTTCACAAAAAGTGATAGTTCTCGTAAAAATCTACAAGAAAGTTGGATTTTCAGTTTAAAAAGTAATATCTGATTATTATTTTAATCATATTATTCAGAATTGGATATCTGATATAGGTCATCACACGAGAATAAAGTTAAGAATATCATGAAATGTATGTTTTAACAGCAATGTAAGTAATTAGCAAATCATTAAAAAATATATTTCACATGGAATTTAGTTCCATGTCTGTTTCAGAGTTATACGCATGCAGTTCACTCAGTTTGTAGTATTGCGTATTTAATTAAACGAATGGAATTTCGCATTATAAATGAAAAGTTATTAAATGGAAAAGGATTTTACAATGGTAGAAGTTTCCAAGAATAAATAATACAATTATTATACTTGCGAGGACTGTACAGCAAAAAAATCCTGCGAGTTTATTTTTCAGTAGATGTATTTTTGACACTTAAACCTTCGATCAACAATACACAACTAGATATCGGGTCACGTACAAAATCAAAGCTTAATACTGTCCGCGTGGATGACGTGTGACAGCTTATTTTGTTTACTGCCGAAATTAAAAAAAAGTTTTAAAACAGTTCGAAGTTCAACCTAATTACAACCATAGCAATAAAGTAGCAAATCTTATGAATAAAATAAGAGCTCACTTTTCAAATGAGGCGTTATTCACCCAGACGTATTTTTTGCGCCGACCCGACATCTACATAGTTGTGTATTGTTGATCGAAGACTTAAACATCTCGCGATTGTCATTGATAGGAACTATGTCGTTTCGATTACAATTGTACGGTTTCCTATGGACAGATTATAAACTAACGAAAAATTATGCGCTAAAGCTCGAGTAGGTTAGTGGTCAACCCTGGTGTCGGAGTTTTTAGACCGCCGAAAGGCCTCCGACATGGTCTAACGATTGAAATAACCGGGACCGACAATTTAATGTTCCCTCCGAAGCACGATAGCGCTCAGATAATGCCACTGGCGGCCACCCATCCAAGTAGGGGTCGAGCTGCACGTTGCTTAACAATCGCAAAGAGCTAACATCGCTTAGTCAAACTACGCCACGAGCGCTACTAGTGCGCTAAATAGTTCGCAATCTGTGGACAGTTTGTTTATAATCTTACTGTTTAGATTTTAGAGTAATGGCGTTTGAAATTTTCTGTTGACACGTCCATAACGTTATGTTGTTCGCCAAATACAATAAGCGCTAACCGCAGTTTAGTCAGCCGCATTTGTCAGGTGACAGCACCTGGTAAGATGGCTGCAGTCGAAGAACAGTCTAACTAAGTATTGGGAATACAAACGGTGAAAACAATTGAATAAAAGAAGTCTAAATAAACTACTGCACCGAAAAAGTAAATCAAAGTGGATTATAAAGAGCCTTTTTAAATTTTAGCGAACATTTCTGAATAGGAGGAAGTAATAACATTTTGAATCAGTCTTCTATAAATTAAACTTTGCGAGAGTTCAATAGCATAATGTAGTTTGCATTCAACCAAGTTGAGCATTCACCTTGTTACCGCTGCGGAGCTTTAGAAATGATCTTTGAGGGAAAACTAGCTTTATTTAAATAATTATATATTACTAGCCTGATTTGAATACTTTATATATTTTATTTTATCGTGAATGCTTTTATTCAAGTGGATAAAGGCAAATATTGCAAAGCATGTGTTGCAAATGGATCAATCGTCGCTTAGTTCACTGAATCTGTGCGAGGCAGAACGTAGACGCATGTATAATTATAATACGAGTCTAATTTGAGGTATGTGCGATGAGGCATTCGCAGCGTAAGCAATGTGTCCACTTTTATACATCGACACACAAATACACGACAAACTTACAAAACGTCTATTGCGTCAGAGAACAAAATGTATTTCCACCAGAACATTTCACAACTCTTTCTACATTTCTTAATTTGACTAAATAAGTTAAACATTCATTGTACTAAGTATCACATCACAACATTCTGGAACTCGCATTGGGTACTTAGCCTAACGATAATAGTAAGCTTGAGAATAATTACTTCATCGCATTAATTCCGTCCAATTCCTTTCTAGTTTATTATGTTACAGCGGTAAGGGGTAGATTACTGTATTAACTACGAATGTATTTGTTTTAAGTCTGGCTTCTTGGGCATTGTAGGGTTTAAATTCCTTTTGACATTTGCCCACAAGTGGGACGGTGGTATTAAAAAAGTTTTTTTTGTAAAACGACGTTGTCATTGAGTTTACATTCAATCTGCGAACCGGAGGTTTCAATAATCAGCAAGAGTCACAAACTTAATATTTCAAGCTTTCAAAGCAAATAATATCCTATATGACTTCACTGTAGGGTAAAGGGTTTTCGTGTAACTGAATATCAATAACATCGCAATTTGACACAATTTTATCATAAGGCACAAAAACAACAACACAATCTTATAATGTTAGAACCAATATTCAATGTTCTTACAACTAAACATTATAAAAATACACAACTGCTTTTACCAAATGTTGAAGGAGGAAGTATTAAATTATGTAGTACGTGTACAACTGTACTAGTACGTGCATGTTATAGATTAGGCAAGCCACTTTGGGCAGTCAGTAATCGATCACTCGAATGGGATTACTGGCCGACCCGTTGCTCCAACATCTAAATTCCAAGTCATTTCTCCTCCGTCGCATTACAACTCTTGTGTTTCTTGACGTTTTGTTTAATAGGAAAGGAAATATAAAATGTATTCGGTAAAATGCCGGTAATTAGCTCGGTGTTATTTTGAGGGGTTCTGGGGGATGTTTTGTTCTTTGGTGCGAAATGCAGTGACCTCAACGTTGTAAGGAATCTTTCGATAGTAGGCCGCATTCATCAAGTGACAGCAGCTGTCACCTAGGTATCAGGAGATTTCAAACTATAATGGTGATTGAAAAATTTGATTAAAATTTGATATTTATTTAAATATTTGCATAACTATACTAATTATTTAATGAGGAAGATTTGATACCTGTTCAACAAAATTTATGCCTGCGCAACACCTCTATCTGGGGAAATAAAGTAAGTGCGAACAACACAATTATCACACTAACGCCACGCCATCTATTAGATCGCGGGTGGAACTACCGCGCTGGACAACTAATTTCTAATATACAAAATCTACATAAGTGCTATCTAAAATTTCCAGTAGAGATAGAATATTGAAACCAATGTTAACTTATTGTTCAATTCGGGCACTTATGGAACATTATTCGGGCTCGCCGCCTGACCCAATTACAAATAAATGAAGACCTAAAAGCTATGAACTCTGATCCAGTGTTAGTTATTATTACGTATCACTACATAGTATAAAACAAAGTCGCTATTTTTGTCTGTTTGTTTGTCTGTATGCTTAAATCTTTAAAATTACGTAACGGATTTTGATGCGGTTTTTTGTAATAGGTAGAGTGATTCAAGAGGAAGGTTTTTATGTAAAAAAAAACCCGAAATTCCCACGGGAACGGGCACAACGCGGGTAAAACCGCGGGGTGCTGTTAGTAATATATTATATTACATAATACGTAGTATACACGTATTATTTGCGGCGTTGTTCGACTAAGTGATGTCAGCTCATTGCGATTTTGAAGCAAAGTGCAACTCGGCACCTACTTGGATGAGGAGCCGATAGTGGCTTTTCTATCAGAGCGCTACGTACGAAGGCTACGTAAAATAGTCTCTCCCGGTTGTTCCAATCGATAGACCATGTCGGAGGTCTGTGGGCGGTCTAAAACAACACCAAGGTTGGCCACTAATTTACATGAGCTTACTTTTTATCCGTCTTTACAGAGCTCTGTATTTAATATAATTCTATGGGCTTATTCTAGTTTTAAATGAGCAAAAGTTAAAGTTATTGGTTTGATACCAATACCTGTGTTTCTTGATAATAATTCGAAAGGGTTTCATTGCAGTTGCGTTATACCTCGGGTTTAACGGTCAGTTTTGATCTGGTACAAACTATCATCAATCCTTTTAACTTTATAGTTTGTGATACTAGATAAGAATTATATATTTTGTGATGTAGTAGGTATATGAAAAAAACTATATTATTATCTTAAGTCAAATACTGTTTCGTAGAGATTTACGAGTGTTTTTGACATGTCATGTATAAACAAATACATCAATTAGCTAAGCGTCGATTTAATGGACGGCTCTGAGTGCGGCTGTTAAACGCCAGAGAGAGACAGACAGAGAAACATGCGCGAGAGAGACAGACAGAGAAACATGCGCACGCCAGAGAGAGACGGACAGAGAAACATGCGCGGCAAAATAAAAACACACATGAGGTGTAATCCTGAAGCAAGAAACTGTTATTCAAAAAACAATTTTTAATCAAGAAATACGGAAAAGGAATATGTTTCCAATGCGCGAACGATACGATTTATTAGAGATTTACGCAGTAAATCACATCTTACACTGTATACGGAGGGTGTGAGCCATAAATTGCCATTTTTCCAACTAGGTTGGCCATTACTTTAGTTATATACGTGCTATTATACATATAAACGTAAATACTTACATGTGTTGGTGTGTTTTACAAAGACATGGTACAGATATATTATTATTACGGTACCGCTACCAGAGCCATGCTATGCAGGTAGCGTTGCCAGGTCGCCAAACCTAATAGCCGGACAGACCAGCCAGTTTGGCCGGACATTTGGTTAAAAAAGCCGGACACCCTATATTATTGAGGATTTTGTCGCGACGGGCGGCACTTCGGTTCGGTAGTCGACTCGCCTACGCTCGGCCACGCTCGGCGGCGCGGCGGCAGTGCTCGCTTGTTTGCGAAATGTAAAAAGCCTAACAAAAGCCGGACAAGACGGACACCGTTTATTTTAGCCGGACATGCAATCAAAAAGCCTAACTATGTCCGGCTTTATCCGGACGCCTGGCAATGCTATGCAGGCTATACCACATTTGATGTCCATTAATCATAGCACGCAGGCTATGCTATGCTTTGTTTAGTATCGACTTATTTATTTATTTATTTATTTATTTATTTTTGGGGAAACAACAGCTATACATAACAATATACACACAGAATAGAAAACAGTCAGCCAATTACAGATTCCCACGAATAGATATAGAAATCAAACAACACATAAGAACAAAATTAACAAAAATAAAGAAAGAAGAAAACCCGTAGATAAAACACAATGCACAATATAAAAGAACTATGTGAAGTAATAACAAATTAAAGTCAATCAAAAAACTCTCTGCCCAGTACTCGTCTCACCAAGTTTACACTATCGTTAAACAAATCCAAATCAGCATGTTTATTAATTATATTAAACCGATTGCTTGCACGCCACAAAAAAGAATGGAGAAGGCCAACATTTTTTACTTTACACACCAAATAAATCTATACAAAATTACAAGAAAAACTGTGTTTTTACTTTTTCCATATCTCAATAAATGGCTAAGATATTAACGATCAAAGTGCCTATTTTCCACCGTGGGATTTTAAAAACGCGGGCGGGCGCTCACTGGTCGATGACGTCACAACTCGACTCATTTGGCAGTCGCGCTCTCGTACGCACGCCGCTGCGCATTAAAAATCAAAATTTAACTGTTTTCTGCGGAAAAATGAGTGAAAAAAAGTGACCAAATACTGTATTGTGCCTCAGTGCTTCAATTCGACAGTTAAAACACCAGATAAACTCCTTTTTAATGTGCCTGGGGACCCAAAAATTAGAAAGAAGTGGATGACAGCAGTAAAAAGGATGGACTCAATAAGCCCTACATACGTCTCCCTCTCTTTTTAACTGTATATACCCTATGGCATCATCTCCGTAGCTCTCTCTTCCTGACAAAACACTACGAATTAAAAAAAATACCTTCAAAACGTACGTTTTTAATGTACTTACTATTAGAACGGCTTAACCGATTTTGACAAAACATGTCTATGAACCACTGTTAAAAAACAATATTGAAATAAAATAAAAACGCATCGAAATCGGTTCACGCGCTTAAAAATATGCTACGTTACTACAGACAGACACGCAGACAGACATAGGTAGACAGACACATTAGCGTTCAAACTTGCAACACCCCTATAAAAAAGTAAAAATTTGCGGCCCGCAAGTTGATCACCACTGATTTCTTAACTAAGTATTAGTTATTTTTATAAAAAAAACAACTGTGAATGAACAAACTAAAGCGGACATTGGATAAAATAAAAAAAATATCTGGTTTATTTATTATAAAACTATATTAATAGGCAGGTAGGTACTTACCTACCTATTTATCTATTCAGAAAAGTAATAACTACGTAAATACCTACCTACTAGAACTTACCTACATCTGTATATGGGTAAATAGTGACATTTTCTTATGTACAAATAAAACATAGAGGTAAAATAATCATCGAAAACCTCGAGATGTAGATTGGGAGTATCTGGTAGTATTTTTTATCGCCGTCCATAATAGGTAGGTACCTACTAAATTAAACACACATTTCCTAATAAATACCTACCCGAGAGTAGGAAATGCTTACTCAGGATGTAAATACCTTTTCATCTATCAAACTATCCACTCTTGGAAGATTATCCGACTGACCTTTTAAAAACCTCCTTCCATTCTACACACTTCACGTTTCAAACAAATTTTTCGAAACACAGGATAATTTACTTTATTTTTTTTAAATATAAGCAAACTATAGGTATTTTGAATACGAAGACAATCAAAACAATATGAAATGAGACGCCATAACGCACCAAAGTTTACTGGAGTTCACCGGACCGACCGACCGCCCGCGCCCGAGTCGAGTTGTGACGTCATAGCGTAAGCGCGCCTAATCTCGGAAATTCAAAAAAGGGCTTGAACTTCTCGTCGTTATAACTTCGGAAATACTGCATGGATTGAAGTGAAATAAAAACTAGTGTAATATATATGACCTAAGCTCGGATTGTAGGTGCATTTGATAGTAATATTTTGACCCTTTGGCCTTCTCTATTAGCACGGTAATTAGTGTTAGCGGAAGGAACAAATAAAGTAGGGGGTTTACGGAAGCGTTTAGTTGGACCAACTAGAAGTAGTTTTGACAATAACTCAGGACAATCAATCTTATTATTGGCAATTGCAAAGAGAAGGGAAACGTCCGCAATATCACGGCGGTTCGACAAAGGCAAGATGTGAAACTTTTTGCACAAGGATAGATATGAAGATGAAGAATAGGGTATTTTAAGTTTATAACAAAGATATTTCATAAATTTAATTTGAATCCTTTCAATTCGTGCAATGTAAGTCATGTAAATTGGATTCCAAATTTGGGACGCATATTCGAGGATGCTCCGAACCATAGCACAATATAAGATTTTAAAAGTCTTAGCTCTCTTGAACGCCGCAGTACTTCTCATTATGAATCCCAATGACTTCGAGGCCTTTCTAATAATAGAGTCAATATGCATGTCAAACATCAATTTAGAGTCGTGAATGACACCGAGATCACGCATGGAGTCAGCTTTAGCAATGACAACGTTTTTAAGACGATAAATAGAAGGGATGTTTGTTTTTTTCCGACTAAAGGTTACAGTCTTGCATTTAGAAGGATTTAAGTCCAGTTTGTTTAGATAACAGAACTGATCGAGTCGAGTGAGATCTTCTTGTAGACTTATAACATCATCAATGCTAGAAATTTTCTTGAATACTTTCATATCATCAGCAAAACAAAGAAGCTCACTATTAACAAAACAATCCGAAATGTCATTCACAAATAATAGAAATAATAGAGGACCAAGTAAAGACCCCTGTGGTACACCGCTAGGAATCGAAACCCAACCAGATATGTAGTTACTTATTACAACTGCTTGAGACCTGTTACTTATATATGATGCGAACCAACGTAATAGATCCCCTCTAATACCCATCTTATAAAGTTTCAAAATCTTATCATGCAAACAAAGCATATTACTCGGATAACTCTGGTGGAAAGACACCTTTAATGTTAGCAGTTTATAACGATAAACAGGCGTTATTATTATTAGTATCATTAGGAGTTTACTAGCAGCTCTCCTTGCTGTACTGATATCTTCGGTGATATGAGAAACCTTTGCCCAACCGTGGGACATTACAGGCGACAGTCTATTCCTTTTTTTCTACTACTTAGGACGCAAAGTACGTGTTCAATGGAAAACGAGCGTCACATACATCAAAATATCAAAATATTTTTCCAACTTAAGAAGTGTGGTCTTTCTTTTCTTTCTCTTTCTTTCGGGTAGATTATTCCGGAATTTTGACCATGTTCAAAAACTACTTGTCATAACGACTTCGAACTCTAAATAGTAAAAGTACATCAAAAGGAAATACGTACAATATAGTATTTTTCGCAAGTAAACCCAACTATACGCGGCGAGCTGTCCCCAACACACGCTGCAGACCAACACGGTATTTCGTTGTATATTTCACGGAACTGAGGTTAACTGAACTCTCACTCTGAATAAAATACTAGACCGACCCTTCTCAGCTTACCAAAACATGAAAAGTATGGTAACCCAACGTACAATTTAATTTCTTTTCAGCTTGTATAAGAGTTTTCTTAGAAAAGCTCTGGTTATTTAATGAAATGTAGACTTTTTATGAAAATGTTTTAAGGCTTCTAGTAATTAAAACTTTAGTGATATTGAAGGTTATTTGTGTTGAAAATTGTTGTTATAAGTGTATCATAATGTAAACTGCCTGTATTAGAATAGTATATGATTAAACCGAATCATATCATCTCAAATTCAAATCTTTGAAACATATTCAATAAGGATGAAAGTGTGGACGCTTACACTAAGCATGTACGAGTCCATAGCACGTCCTAGCAAGCAAACCTACGAGTGGACTATAATAATAAAACTAAAGTGTTTAATTGCTTTTTGTTTGTTTGAATGCATTAATCTCGGGTGCGCCAAAGTTCACCTAAATTTTCAACTCCGATAATTGGAAATCCGAAAATGTTCTTCCTAACATTTTTCATCCTAACAATCACAATTCCTAACTACTTTGTCTCTAATGTTCATAAGTAATCCGAATGATCACTCTTCCTAAAATTTTTCATCCTAAAGTTTTCATTCATACTATTTGTAGTGCTACCGGCGATGTTCATAACACTCATGTTTCTTATAAACTATTATTCAAAGTCATATCTTTTTTGTTTAGATTTCTTTTTATAGGTTAGGTTAGGTTAGAACTGTGACCAACTACGCGCGAGCCGAGCGAGCGAAGCGAGCGGTGCCGCGGCAGCGGCCGGCGAGCGCTACAATAAAATTATGCCATGTTATATTATGTCTAAAGTTTTTATGCAAATGGATAGGGAACCGTTTTGTAATCACAAGAAATAGTTTAAAAACAAACCTTTTCCTTTAAAGCGTTATGATAAAAAACAGTAGGAGTTTAAATATATTTACATTAATGATATTATTAATTACAATTTTCGGAAACATGAGTGTTATGAACATCGCCGGTAGCACTACAAATAGTATGAATGAAAACTTTAGGATGAAAAATTTTAGGAAGAGTGATCATTCGGATTACAAATCGTTAGGAAGAACAATTTCGGGTAAAGAACTTTAGTTGAGCCAATATGGACCCATTAATCTCAGTAACTACCAGTCCGATTCAAATAATTATTTTTGTAACGGATAGCCACATTCAAAGGAAAAGTCAAAAGCTATTTTCCATCCTGAAATTCTCTAGCGAACGGGCACAATACAGGTAAAATCGCACTGTCATATAATGGTATATGTACGAATATCTATCTTTATTACGTAACGGTATTTTTTTATTTTTTTTTATTTTATTCATTTTATTACACAAAACAAAATACAACCATTATAAACTAGGAAACAGTGTAAGCAAGTTATTTCTAAATCTCAAAACATGTGTTTTCAGCTAACTAATAACAGGTATATGTATGTAAGTATGGTATCCTTAAATTAGACCATTTGCTTAGACAATAACAAGTCTCCTAGTTCGTGTACCAAATTGAGTCAATCATTACTTTGAACCCAAGCATTAATTCCGGACATGTAGTGGCGATGGCTCCAAAGCTAGGAGCAATCAATCTCAAGGGCTTAGAGAAAGTCTTCCGCCACTCCGCTGTCCTCGTTCACTCAGTGGAGAAAACTAATGGGACTTTTTATACTACTTACTAAATTATGTTCAGAGTTGTTGGTTATTGGGTAAATTAGTTTTTTATCTGAGTATGGAGGTTACATAACGCCTACAAGGGCTACGGTGCGTGTGAGTGATAGCGAAGATATGTAAACAAAAATACTACAAAAGAAGTGTTTCTGCCGCACTCGAAGTCCATTAAATCGAAACTTAACTAATTGAAAAAAAAACACTCTGTTATGAAACCATTTAACGTTTCTGAACACGGGCGTTAGTGCTAATAATGCTTAATTATTTTTCTTAATCCCTTGTTAAATGCACTCTCCGCTAGGAAGACTATTGCAGTAATGTAATATTGTTTATTAACAAATAATGATAAATTGTTTTTTTCACGCCTTAGGAGGGAGTTTCCATTCACTGGTTTACCAATTAATTTCCAAGCAATTATCCATACACCTATTATCAATAAATATGTAGATAAAACCAAATAGAATAACTTGATCAACTCTTTTAAAATAAACACTATACTAATATTAAATAAAGTAAGCAATAACTTTTAATACAATATACAATAGACTTGAAATGAAATAAATATAAAAAAATGAAAGCGCGCAACGGTAACGACATACGATATGCAGCCAATTAAAGGTGTCATTAATTAACTGCAATTATAAAACAGACAAAAAAATGTGAAGCTGAGAGGAGACATTTATATCTCTATATTTGCAATTTTAGGAGTATCTCTTAATTAGCTTTTACAGATTTGATAGGATTAACACACGAGGCGAGAGCCCAATACGGATGAACAAAAAACCTCTCACTTGTAACATAAAACGCTGCTTTGAGCCTGATTTTTAACGTTTTTGCTTCATTTTATTTAATTTGACTACGCCCAGCGTTTTAAAATTGAGTTAGTTATTTTATTAAAGTGTAGCGAGAGGTTACTTTGGAATGATTATTCAAAATATTTGTGAATAAGGAGAAAGTGGTTAAAGCAGAAATTTTTGTAGTGCATAGTTCAATTATTTGATACTAGCAACGCCCCGCGGTTTAACCCGCGTTGTGCCTGTTCCCGTCGGAATTTTGGAAAGAAAAATAGCCTATAACCTTCCCGTTGAATGTGGCTATCTATTACATAAAGAATTATTTTAATCGAACAGGTAATACCTGAGATTTGCTCGAACATAAAAACAAACAAACAAACTTACAAATTTTACCTCTTTATAATATTTTATTTGATTATGAGGTCCTATTCAGTGATGTGGGTGGTATTCAAATAGTCAAATAACTTTGTCTAATACTTTTTTTATTGCATCCAAAAAATAAAGGAATCCGTCAAATATATTAGGAACATAACACTTCAAAACGTAACTTCATTAAATATTGGTTACCGAAATTGGATAAAGTTAGGGTGTATTTTTAAGAACATCACCCTAAGGCAAAAATACGTATCGTGTCGGAATCGGTAAGAGAAAAAAACGGTACTTTCCGTGTCGTGTCGGGCCGGGCCGGGCTAGACGAACCAATAGCAAGTCTTATAGCATCGTTTTATAACAAAAGTTTAGATATTGATTACGCTAATATGGCACAGCAATTTATATAAAAAATTAACTGCAAGGTTATTCGTTGCGTGGCATACAAAACCACTGTTAACTCAAAATTGACAGGCACATAAGGGGTACTATCACACTCAAAAACCATTAAATCAACACTTAACTAATTAATGTAAATTTTTCACAAATTACACCTCAAAATCACTCATTAATTTTCTTCTAAAGAAACATTTGAAGTCTCTGAGTACGGACGTAAAACAACGAGTCACTCCATTATAATTGTTTCTAAATACTGTTGAGTATCTTAATGAAAGTTTCACAATGCGAAGCTGTACAAGTTTAAACGTGGTTACAAGCGTTTTGTATAGCTTTACAATGCGCGGGTTAACAGGTGGCCGTTACGTCACGTTTCGTAAGTAATTACAGCCGTGGAATTAACATAAACAATTCACACCACAGTTTTGGAGAAACTCTGCTTATGATACAGTTGAGCGAGAAATAATTAGGTAGGTTTTCTGTTTGGTTGGCAGTCTTAGCGTAACTCATAATTATATTCGAGGAGATATGTCTCGATAATTTTGTATTAGCTCAGTTGCCGTGGCGATAATCCGAGATAAAATATAGCTCATATTAAGATTACTCTGTACAATATATTCCTTAATTTATATTATTACTTCAAGACCCCAAATAGTAGAAAGCTTCTTTAAGTTCACTCATAAGATACTTGATCAAGTTAAAGTCCATTCCTATTCATCCCTTCTTCTCCGTGCAAATAAAACCCATCTTCAGATTGATAGCTTTATCTCAGTAAAAATTGCGTATCCCCTATTACCTTACCCCCTATCAACCCCCTCCTTAATGACAACCCTACGCATGATTACTATAACGAAGAACCCCGTTGTCACACTTACATTTTTACTATGTTATTTATACCTTCCATACGGGCGTTCAATAACGTTAGTGAATATAGGTCACAGGAAAATATTGGGTTAAATATTAACTATGCACCTAGTTTCCACGTAGACGATATTAAAATGATATTGGTTGACATGCTTATGTGCATATAAACACATAATAAACGAATAACAAACCACATAAATCGTCATATCCCAGAACGGTCCACTTCAATTTATTGCTAACAGCTAACAGTTCACAAGGTTAATTCAAAGAAACCTATACTCCGATTAGTGTATGTGTCTTTTTCGTTTCTTCAATACTAGTTATTTGACTTTAATTTCAATAGAAATTACTTTACGTAGGTACTTACGTAACGTACCTGCGCCCGGGTACGTATTTTGATACGTGATATTTTCTGACGTGATACAGTCCCGTTTCATCCTAACTTCACTACATAGTATAAAATAAAGTCGTCTCTTTTTCGTGTCTGTCTGTCTGTTTGTCTGTCTGTATGCTTAAATCTTTAAAATTACGCAACGGATTTTGATGCGGTATTTTGTAATAGGTAGAGTGATTCAAGAGGAAGGTTTTTATGTAAAAAAAATCCCGAAATTCCCACGGGAACGGGCACAACGCGGGTAAAACCGCGGGGCGCTGCTAGTAATATAATAAATGCGAAAGTAACTCTGTATGTCTGTTTGTTACGCTTTCACGCCAAAACTACAGAACCGATTTGAATGAAATTTAGTACACAGTTAGTCCCGAACCTGAGAAAGGACATAGGCTACTTTTTATCGCGAAATTCTCGCGGGAATGGGTACGACGCGGGTGAAACCGCGGGGCGCGACTAGTTAAATATAATGAAAAATTTAGTCAACGTCAACGATGATTCAATTAACAATGTTTAAATCAAATTGGGCTCATCTGTGACCATTTCTGAGACCTACGATGACGCAGAAACACCCAAATTCGCACGATAAATATATGACAATTCTACTTCTGCGAATCAAAAGTAAAAATGAAAATATTACAAGAAACAAAACACTACATTCCCTGAGTGGTCCTTCATAACAAATGTAATTGTAATTCTGGTGTATTCATCCTGGGACGCACGCGAATAGATACCCATCTCCTTGGAGTGCCGTTGTGATTGGATTACAAAGAAGTCTAAATTACTTTACGGAAGTAATTAATTTAAAAGAAATGAATTTAGATTACACTCTATTGTATGGTATTTTTCTTATAAATTGCTCGTTGATTGGATTCTTGTTTTACTATTGTACTATTAATTTTCTATTGTGCGTTTATTTTTTTATAGCTATATCTTTAACTAAAGTGACTTAACTACAGTAATAAGGATATGAAGAAAACAGGATTTATAGTTTGAACTAGAAATTGTATACTTACTGCTATCGTACTGTTAGCCTGTATGATCCCATTGTCTACTTACTCATAAAAAAAACTGTTAGTCCACAACCAAAATGGAATACCAAACGATGTCATTTGTCTCTAAGTGTAAGATAGACAGTTAAACATCCTGTCCTAAGCACAACCTATTCAAGCCCTAGAACCATAAGGTCGACTCTGCAGGTTAGTACTAGCATTAGTAATGAAGGCAGAATAAACGCTACGTTCTAATTAGTTATAGGTAGCGCTCGTGGCTTAGTATGACTAAGTGATGTTCGTTCATTGCGATTGATAAGCAACGTGCAGCTCATCTCCTTCCTATATCGGAGGCCGATACTGGCCTTTCTATCTGAGCGCTAACGTGTTTCAGGGGGCACGTTAAACAGTCCCTCCTGTCAACTGTGACAAGCCCGTTGGCACAGTGGCAGTGAGAGCGCTTACTGTGTCGGGGGTTGCGGGTTCAATTCCCGCCCGGAGTCAACAATATGTGAAGACATAGTTGTTGGCGACGACGTCTGGGTGTCAATTATATATTCTTATAAAGTATTTGTGTATGTATATGTAGTAGTATCAGTTAGTTAGATTCCATAATACAAGCTTCGAGCTTAGTTTGGGTCTCATTAACTGTGAGTGAATTTGTCCGGGGTGTATTTTTTTTTAAACTCCGACACCAGGGTTGGCCCCTAACCTATACATACATGGAAAATGCTTACTAACATACTTACTACTTCATTTAATTAACGTACGGTACCAAACCGTTACACCATCTATTTATTTAGATGTCAACCTTAATAAGCTTCCTCTTCGTAGTAGAGTCGGTAAGAGTGTGCAAATATTCCCAGTGCTTACGTCACGGCTTCCAGTAACCAGAGAGGCACTCCGGTCAGCAAACAGATAACACTGAGACCTTACTCAGTATTAGATTTCTTTAAAAGCCTTCCTTCCATTAAATTGAAAAGCATTTAGTGCAGCGAGGGAACTTTTATGTCAGCTGCGGTAGTGTGTGGGCGCGGTGAAGGGTGATGCGAAGTGATGCATTAGGCCGGCATTATACAGCTGAATTTCGATTTCAATCCAGAATCTAATTCAGTTTTTTTAAGCCCCAAAAATTTCAAGACATTTAACGAGTATCACATGCATTCTGATTTTCCAGATTCTTAATTTTTCATAACAATTTGTAAGAATAACTCTGACAAGCGTCAATCTGATTTTTCAGATATTTGTGAGGGAAAGTTCCCAAAATTCAGTTCCTTAAGCACGGTAGAGCGCCGATAGAAAATGCCATTAGTTAATGATAAAATTTCTCCGAATTTTATTTGTTATTAGTTTTCTTCCTTATAATATAAAAATAAAGATTAATCTAAGAAAATCTATTTTAAGAATATATATTACAATACAATTAATATATCAGATACGCCAAGTTTTGCCATAGAATCTCAAAACCAATAGCAAAAAATCCAATAACCAGTGCTCTACAAATAAATTGAATAAACGATATCTGTTTGTATCAAATTAATTGTGATCCGATCGATGTTTGCCTGCAGCGAGTAATCTATCGGTTCATTACTTTGACATTCCCGAGGACATCCGCCCACGGGGTCGAATAACTTCGGTTCAACGATATTAACAACATACAAGCGGCGAACTTCGGGTTTAGCTTTGTATCTATATCTATACTAATATTATAAAGCTGAAGAGTTTGTTTTGTTTGTTTGTTTAAACGCGCTAATCTCAGAAACTACTGAACCGATTTGAATAATTCTTTCACTGTTAGATAGTCTATTTATCGAGGAAGGCTATAGGCTACATTTTATCCCGGATTTCTTACGGGAACGGGCACAACGCGGGTAAAACCGCGGGGCGCTGCTAGTTATCTTATACGACGATTATGATAGAACTCAGTTTAATTAATTTCCATATTGTTCGTGCATAATTAATTCAAAAACATAAAAGAATCCGACGAAATGGGAAACTTCTCTTTTTTGGAAGTTCGGTCAAAAATCGGTCCCAGTTGTTTCAGTCGTTGGATCATGTTGGAGGTTATTAGGCGGTCTTAACAGGCCACTGACCCACTCAGACTTATATCTATACTAATATTATAAAGCTGAAGAGTTTGTTTTGTTTTTTTGTTTGTTTAAACGCGCTAATCTCAGAAACTACTGAACCGATTTGAATAATTCTTTCACTGTTAGATAGTCTATTTATCGAGGAAGGCTATAGGCTACATTTTATCCCGGATTTCCTACGGGAACGGGCACAACGCGGGTAAAACCGCGGGGCGCTGCTAGTCCTACTATACATATTATAAAACATTCTCTAAAGCTGTATGTTTGTATTTTAATTGATTTTCTCAAAAACACATCAACGGTATTTTCATGCGGTTTTCACTAACATAGGGAGTGATTCAAGAGGAAGGTGTGAGTAGTTTTCATGCCAAAGTTCCCACAGGAACGGGTACAACGCGGGTAAAACCGCGGATCACTGCCAGTTTAATAATAAATATGAGATAGAGGTTTCTACAATAATGTGAAATCTAAACGATATTATAGAATTGAGAGAAGAATTTAATCTCGAATTCGTTCTGAAATTGAATACGTTATTTTTATTGTTGTCGTGATATTTATTTATCTTATCAAACTTTTATTTCATTCAGTTAGATTATTTGTTCCTAGAAAATACGTTTAACAAAACAATTCAAAGGTTTTGAATTCTAAATTGCAGAACCGGTCGATAGTCGAATTAATGTTTTACTGAGAATGAAAATACTATTATGCAGAGATTATTTTGCGAAAAGAGAATATCATTATCGATTCTCGTATTTAGTAATGTATTTAAGTGTTTTCAAAACAAATTATACCAACCTAAAAATAGGGGAAAGCTTGTTTATAATTCTTTGTTACTTATCAGCGCCTCGCGGCGATTTCAAGTAAACCTACCTCTTGAATGTCACACAAGAAAAAACAAATTGGAGTGGAAGTTCCTTACATAACCCCGTTCGAACAAACAAAGAAACAAAATATCACCTTTATTAAATCACTACATAGTATAAAACACATTCGATTTCCGCTTTCTGTCTATCCCTATGTATACTTAATTCTTTAAAACATGACAACAGATTTTGACGCGGTTTAAATAGATGAAGGTTTATATGTAAAAAAAACTCCCAAAATTCTCACGGGAATGGGCACAACGCGGGTAAAACCGCGGGGCGCTAGTTAGGTCATGAGTATAGATTAAACTTATTAGTAACCACCACACGAATCAATCAAACATTTCATTTATGAGTAAAACTAATTGTGATAAGTCCAATTATGCAAAATGCAACATAATAGTTGAAATAGGTTAATCGAACATTATTATATTGCGATGCGAACCAGCAATAATAATTAATTCAGCTTCATAATGTGATTCCAGAGCACTTTTCAATGCGCCTGTATAAATAAATGCGTGAAAATTCAGTGATGGTAGTTCATGTCATTTGCACTCGCTAACGAAATTGATTTAATCTGATTTTTTTTTATTTAACTTTAACTTTTAGTTGGTATTTAAAAAGAGTATAGACTTTATACACCTCAATATGTTGCATTGTGATTGGTGAATACGACCGTCGCTTTTTTAAAAAGTAGCAAAAAGGTATCTAATATATAAAATTCTCGTGTCACAGTTTTCGTTGCCATACTCCTCCGAAACGGCTCGACCGATTCTCATGAAATTTTGTGTACATATCGGGTAAGCCTGAGAATCGGACAACATCTATTTTTTTATCCCGAAATTCCCGCGGGAACGGGTACAACGCGGGTGAAACCGCGGGACGCAGCTAGTTTTATTATATATTTTGTTGGCGACGAAGTCTGGATGTCAATAATATATTCTTATAAAGTATTTGTGCATGTATGTATATGTAGTAGTATCAGTTAGATAGATTCCATAATACAAGCTTAGAGCTTAGTTTGGGTCTAATTAACCGTGTGTAAATTTGTCCGGGTATATTTTTATTATTATTGGATTGTATTATTTTATTATTACATACTAGCAGCATCCCGCGGTTTTACTCACTATATGCCCGTATCAGTAAGAACTTCGGTATGAAAAATAGCCTTGCCGTTGAATGTGGCTCTATTTGACAAAAAAAATAATTAGAATCGGATTGGTAGTTTATGACATAAGCGTGTTCAAAAAAACAAAGATTAAAAAAGCATAGCAGCATTGTAGGTGGAAGGGAAGCCTAACACCGCCTGGTTTAAATAATAATCCATAGACAAGCACGCACGTCATCAACTAAGTAAGTAATTTTTCATCGCACCACAGACAATTTATCGTAAAAGCTCCATACATTTACTTTACACCGCTAATGTGTATAATTATTCATATCTACGAGTACATCTGTCTAACTCACACCTACTGCTAACATAACCCATTACATGATGTACGTGGTACATAAAGTAGACAACTCTTCAAATTATCTCACATACGAAAGCATGCTGTTAATGAGAAAATGACAGTTTTGTAGGTATCATGATTACGTACGGAGCAAAATACAAAGCACGTTGATTTCTACTCATGTATGCTTATGCTGAAAATCGAGTATTCATTCGAATTTTGAAAATGAAAATGGAACATTCTGAAACGTTCGAATAGGTTTGCCGAGGCACCGTTTAGGCGTCTCGTCATTTCATTTAGGTTCCGACTTTAAAAGAATTTGCGTTCATTTGAAGTGACTCGCTACATCACGAATCTGAAAGACCTGTTCTTCAAAATTCGGACAACTTGCAGCATTTTCTAAGCAATGCTTTAGCTTGCGAATGCTTTTAGCGAGCAATACTTATCTAGAAATGTTTTATCAAGAAATGCAACCGGAAAGTAGTCTACGTGAATAAAACCACGAAACGCTATTAGTAATCCACAATACCGACCCCTTTTATCTTATCTTCAATATTAAGAACAAAAATTACTTTGTTGCTCACAGTCGTGGTTTATCAAAGAGCAATTTATCAGCGAAGTTAACTCGGAATCCGCCACCACCAAAAAGGTTCAGAGATTATTTGTTTCGTTTTACTTTTAATAAAACTTAAGCCAATTTTGTATTCAGTGGGTTTCCCGAATCGTCTTGTTCGTACCTCGATTTTGTTTGGGATTTATAATTGTTTTTACAGTGTTTTTTTATCGTCGGTCCCGGTTACTTTCTACGGATAGTAGTCGCTACATGAGCCATGTAAGAGGCTTTTGGCGGCTCAAAAACTCTGACAACAGGATTGGTCAGGTTGGCCTTCTTCTTCATCCACTCGATGAAGAAGAAGGTAGAATTGTCAACTAAACTTCAAGCGATACATGAACTATCACTACATATTATAAAACAAAGTCCCCGGCCGCGTATGTCTGTCCGTCTGTTCGCGATAAACATACTGCACGGATTTTGACGCGGTTTCTTAAAATAGATAGAGTGATTAATCCAAGAAGAAGGTTTACATGTATAAAAATTCCCGAAATTCCCACAGGAATTGGCACGACGCGGGTAAAACCGCGGGGCGCTGCTAGTATTTAAACAAAGACAAATATATATTTTTCAATCGAGGCATGTGAGAATATTCAAGTTTCTGAGAATGACATTATCATACGTTCTCTCAGTTCAGTTAACAATAACTACCAGTGAGGCATCAGGTGATATTGCTCGCTATGATCCGATTATAACTCAAATATGGAAAATGTAAGCCTCTTTAACTATTGAATACGATTTATTATTAATCTTTCACATATTTTACTCCTCCAAGGCTTCAGATGAGGGTCTTTATTTATCCAAGTTATATCTTCTTTGTTAAGTCTTCTACTATATAAAAATAAGTCGGGTTTTCCTCCCTGACGCTATAACTCCAGAACGCACGAACCGATTTCCACGGTTTTGCATTCGTTGGAAAGGTCTTGGGCTCCGTGAGGTTTATAGGGAATAAAAATCTGCGCTGCGGGTGAAACCGCGGGGCACAGCTAGTTGTATATATAATTTCTATTTTTTTTTTTGTTAACATTGAAACGTTAAACAATAGGTTTCAAATATTAAGTAAGTAAGAAAGTTCAAGTAGGTTAGTGGCCAACCCTGGTGTTGGAGTATTTAGTCCCTCTATAGGTATCATAATATATTGCACAGTAATATGGCATTTCCTGACTGAAACGCATGAGACTCAATATAATAGGAAAAGTCTATTGGAAATACCCCTAGAACGGTGAAACCTAAAACGATTTTAGTAATGTTCTCAATATGACTAGACTGCTTCTATAAAAACTAAATGTTTCCATACAAATGAAATATTTCTTAAGGATTTTTTGTCATCCACTAGCTTGAAGTCTCTCATCTGTGCAGTGCACATGGCTTAAGAGAAGTAGTAAAATATATGTACATTAATCCAAAGAAACAAGTCATAAAATAGACATAGACAGATCGTTCATCGAAAGAATATATACTAGGTAAGTTGCTATGGATGATAAAACCGCACAATGTCCCAAATCTTGATGGAGTTATGAAGTGTGCAACCGCGCGCCAGGCGACGCTATTCAGCTGTGATTCATTGTGATAGGGTTACCACTACAAGATGTTCAGGTAAAACTAGTAGGTACACCATATCAATACTAATATTATAAAGTGGTAAAATTTGGAAGTTTCTTTGTATGTTTGTATGTTCGAGCTAATCTCGGGAATTACCTGTCCGATTTGAATAATTCTTTTTGTAATAGATAGCTACATTCAATGGGAAGGTCATAAGTTATTTTTCATCCCGAAATTCCCACGGGAACGGGCACAAAACTGGTAAAACCGGGGCGCAGCTAGTGATAATTAGGAGGGAATGCTGGATGAGTTTTTAGACTATGTGAATAAAGTTTCGTTTTCTCAAGTACTCCGATGTGTAATGTAGTAAGCATTACAGCACAGTAGAGATTTAATGAGTGATTAGTTAAATGTCGTTTTAATGGGTGTCTCTGAATGTGACAGTTTCCAGTGAGCTAGATTTAGATGCAAGCTAGCAAATCCTGAAGATATTATTTGAAATATATTTATGGTGCTCGCGTTGTCTTGAACGTAAAGTAGCTCCATTTAAATAACGAATATACATATAGAGGCTTAACACCAATCGTGAAAACGCTTCGTATAAAAGTGTGTTAATTTTTTTAAAGATACAAACTCCACTTTTAAAATTAACCAGTTTTGCATCTAAACCCTAATATCTAAAATGTAGGGCACTGATTTTTTTGAGTTTTGAGCTTGTCCAATATGTATTGGCAGCCCGAGGCGCCGCGCCGCCCGCCCAGCGCGCGCCCGCCCGCCTTTGATCAACGTGTGGAAATCACACATAGACTCGCGCTCGACCTCACAGGATTAACACATTTATATACAATAAAAGCATTGTCTGTTTTACATGGGTTTAGGGAGAATTTGGAATACTGAATTTTAAATCCCCTTTTTTATGATGACGGTATAGGACAAAAAAAAGAATAAAAGTCTATACCAACAGTGTCATATTTTGTTTTATTTGTTTTAACACGCTAATAGAAACTACCACATTATTAGGATGATCCAATACTTGAACCTCAGCTCCCTAAATAGGCAGTAGCTAAGTATAGTAACAACACTGTTATTATAACGAACCAAACAAAAGCAAACATGAACCTAATGAATGAATATTCAGGTGGTACATAAATCATTTGCCGGTAATTGGGCCAGACTTTACGAACCTAGCTCCATACAACGAGCTGGCCACTGGAGTGTGATCAATACAGACTCCGCAGAGAGTTTCATAAAAACTGATTATTAATTTTGCTAATATTTGTGTTGCCAGCTAGTGTAGGTAAATGTTTAGCATACGTTGATCCTTATCATAATCAAACTTTCGTAATACGTACTAACATGTCTGACAATTTTTAAATTTCATAATGTGAGAAAGTACTAATGTGCTCCATGTTTTCTTATTGTAAGTTGACTGCCTATACCATTATGTATACGTAAATGCGTTATATTGTAATAGGTGAGTATTGTATGCTCGTGGAGTTTAATAGCCGCACTCAAAGACGTCCATTAAATCGACACTCAGCTAACTGACGTAATTTTTCATACATTAGGTACTTGTATAATATGTAATTAATATACCTCTATATCTCTTATTATCTCTTATAATCTTCTTATATATAAAATTCTCGTGTCACAGTGTTCGTTCCCGTACTCCTCCGAAACGGCTTGACCGATTCTTAGGAAATTTTGTGAGCATATTGAGTAGGTCTGAGAATCGGCCAACATCTATTTTTCATCCCGAAATTCCTGCGGGAACGGGTACAACGCGGGTGAAACCGCGGGGCGCAGCTAGTACATATATATATCTCTTTTTGTGATCAATGTTTGTCGTCTTCTTTGTTTAAATCTATTTCTATCAGTGGAAACTTGTAATTGGCCTTCTTTAACATGTATTGCATGTTTATTTATTTTTTATATACTCATTGTTACCTAGCTGTAAGTTTCTCTAAAATTAATAAAATAAAATAAAATAAAATCAATCACTCATTATCATTTGTAGGATATTAGGAGTATATGATAAATATACTCCTACTATTATTAAGTATAGTACGACTTGCATCGTTTTAACTTCATTACTAAAATATCGTTTAATCTTTCCTCCGTCTTTTCAACTATAAAATAAATCAGTGGTATTAAGTTAATCGTTAACTTTAAGTATAGTTAACTTCGTGGTAATTTTTTTACGTCAGTATAAAAGAATCCAAAATATGCTTTGATTGTGGAAACCCCATTCATCTTTTGAGAGTTTAAAACAACTCGCCGGAACGCTGATACAAAAGCAAAACTGGAATAAAGATTAAAAGAAAGTTTTAGAATTTATTATGAGTAGACAACCCTTGAGCGGAACATCCAGCACATTTTTTCTATTTTACTAAGGATTAACATACTAAATATTGTTTATTTCTCTGGTCCATTGTTTTGAAAAAAATATGGTAAATTACCTTCTTAATATGAACAACATCAAAAAGCTATTAAAGTTGATTAAATTTCTATTTTACGACGGCAACATTAATCAGTTGCTCAAACGTTCGTAAAAGTAGCTGTAAACCGACCATTAGCAGATTGGAGGCGATTGATCACCGAATTAACTGCTTAACGATATTATGTTAATGACAAACAATATTTTGCCGGGTTATTTTTGCTTCTGAGCCTATAAATACGAGTGGCGCCTTCCGTTTCTAGACTCGCCTACTTGTATAGATAATAATAAAAAAACAGATTGAGAAAGAATAACAAAGTACAGTCAACTACAAAAGTTCATTCAATATTACAAGACATCTAAACACACTTATATGTGAAATGTAAGTGTTCATAAATTTAAGAAGTTGATTGTACGTACATATGTTCTAATTCAGAATCTCTTCCTTCAGTTTTTGAAGTTGGTTGAAATAAAACATTTATTACCTCAAGTTTCGAACATCTTACCGGCACGATTACGTGAAGGCAATTGCACAATTCTATTCAATAAAGGATGATTGAAATTGAAAACCTTCGAATGTTTCTAAAAGGTAGTTCATTACAATTCATCCTTAACTTTCTCTCTCTTGGCAATTTGGAAATATTCTTCTTGTAGTTGGTCCCAAAACTCCATTCGTCGCCTCTCCGGCAAGTTAATAATTTTGAACGTTTTCCCAAAATTCATTATCTTCATATTCTCATTAGACTTCAACTGTTCCCACCTTAATTTGCCTAAAATCCTATCTTGCTCCACCGTTGGATTTCTGAAACATTTGAATAATTCATTAACAAAAATATATTTCATCTGATTATACCAAACAATTTGCTAATCTCCAGCTGCGGTTACTTAATATTTGTTTTGCTCGCGAAAATTCGTTCCCTAACGATAAGCACCAAGTCGGATCTCACCCGTATTTAGCGAAATTTGCCAATAACCTCGCTATTTTCTTAATGAATTGCTTGTCGTCCTCTCTAATGTCGCGGTACGCGTGCTCCAGGTATTTGCATCTGAATTGGTAACAGATTTCGTCTCCCGACGTCGCCCCTGTCAAGTTCAAATTACTCAACGTCGACTCCCATACGTTATTTAAAGAGCCCTTATAAGAGAATCTGTACAGATAAACATGATTACGCGATGTCTGCTCGTGTAATCTGCCCTGACAAAGCACCGGATAAATCACTTGGTCCGATAAGTACTTGGCGTAACGTCTTAAACTCCTCTCTTGGATTGTCCCATTAAGAAAATAGAAATCCATTATTTTCCGCCTAATCTTCTTATATCGTTTAGATCCGTATTCGTCTTTGTTCCCTTGGAAAGGTAATAAATACTGGAAGTTGTTATTCAAATAATTCAAAAGTTCCCTGTTGTTTGTGAAACCCGACAACTTGTACAAGGATTCCAAACTTGTGTACCCCATCATAACCTTTACGTCGGAGTTTATTCTTTCACTTTTGTACATTTCCAAAGGTAAATCATCCATAAACGCGCCTCGCTTTAATAACTCTATCGTCAGGCCGAAGTTTTTTATAAGTCTTTGATCATTCCGAACTTCGGTGCTGTCGAAAATATCTCTCGAAACTGAAATCAGTTTGTTTAATGAGGCATTTTGCAAGCGTTGGTATATTTTCGTTCGGTTGAATTTTTCGAAGGGTCCATAAAAGTTGCAGAATAGTTTATTTAATATTTCGAAGTTGTATGACTTGTAGTGAGCGGGGGAGAGCGCGCTGCCACTCTGTGCCACCACTCCTGAGAACAGATCCTCAGCCAGAGGCGACAACAGAAACGAACCGACTATATCCGACGCTTCTCCAGACCCCATGACTGTAACTCGATTTGGATCGCCATTAAAATAAATTATATTGTTTCTTATCCACTTTAGCCCTACAATTATATCTTTCGCGCCCATGTTACCTTGAGCGAAGTCGTCTTCGGTGTTAAGAAATCCTAAAATCGATCTTCTAAATGAAATTGTTACTACAATAACGTTTTCGTCAATTAGAAAGTCTGGACCGTCTAAATTGGAGTGCTCGTGTAGCCAGACGATGACTGCGTGGTCTGATTCGCCATTGTTTGGCATGTAAAGAGTTAGATATAGGCAGTCTTCGGTCAAAATAGAGGAATGATTTTCGTCTATGGTTTTACTATAGTTGTAAAACTTTTCCGTGAACCATGGGAGAGGCAATGGTGGCTGAAAATAACAAAATTGAACATTCCAAAGTTAAAAATGAAAATTGACTATTCGAATTTTATAATCAAGATAAAGACAAAGTTAGATCTCACCTTAAATCTCAACTCGCCCAAAGGTGCCTCAGCAAATGGAATCTTAAAAAAAGCGATATAAGGTGTATTTTCAAACACCGTGAAATATTCTCTTCCTAATATCGAGGTTCTGTTTACATTCATTTGCACTATTTTATCACTGGCACAGTTTTGTACTATCAAGACTATTAAAAGAATAATACTCATATTTTAACGCAGGTACTTCTTCGAAGATTAAATGGTATACACTGGATTGTGTATGAATAAAACTGCGAATCAGTAGAATGGAACATATTGCACCTAATATGCGTAAAAATGTTTTGAAAACATTAGAAATTGAAACTATTTGAAATCTTTCAGACTGATAATATGGCTATAGGTAAATATACAATTTATGTCAAAAGTAACTAGCATTGCAAGCTCATATTTAATTACTTGCTAAATCTGAATTGTATTCAAATCCAGTCAAAATTTTAGTTGATCATATAATGGTTTAGTAGTTTGGTTTCGCACTACATTTCGACGTACCCAAGGTATAAATGTATCATAACTTCCTCAATTTTTTACTGTTACTATGAGCAAATTATCGGTATAAGCCATGAACATTCCCAAAAATCTAATGTTAAAATACGCAACCCCAATACGTTTATTTATTTAAACCAATACGTGATCTACATACAAAATAATCAACATAGCTTTAAATCATAGATTAAGTACGATAAACTGTTATCATTCGTATGTCAAACCAAACACATTGCTTCAAACAAGTTAACATGAGTGTACGTACGTACGTAAAATGAAAACCATATTTGTGATTCTCGTTATATTACACACAGCGGTAAATGTTCCCGGTGAAAACCTTGTGGAGACAACACATGGCATATTATCGGGGAGAACGCTGAGGACATTGTACAAAGATGTGGAATATCAAGGCTTTATGGGCATACCGTTTGCGGCGCCACCGGTGAAAGAGCTACGGTTCTTGGTATGTAGTGAGCAATTTATATTATGGTCCAGTAACTATTCGTTATTTAAACGTTCAATTACTGTACTTTGGAATATTTACTATACTTTGAAATTGGAACATTGTCTGATATCTCGTGTTTTTAACAAACTTGTGAAAAGAAGGTAGTTCTTAATTTACCAGTATTTTTTTCATTATACTCGTAGTAGAAGCACAGTGTGGAAAGAATAATTATTTGCAATACCAAATTAGTCGGCATTCGCTCCATCTAACTTGGTAACACTATAGGCTTGGTGTAAACGCTGAGTGTATTTTTTAGATAAGTAAATCTCTTTTTTATAGATTCTTATTGATCTCATTTGAGAATAATCCTGGAACTTATTTTCTATTCCAGCCTCCACAGCCACTGGAACCATGGACCGGTGTACTCCAAGCCACGAAGGAAAAACCAGCATGTGCTCAATTCAACAACGACATAAAGAAAGGCCAAAGCCTCGGTTTCTACGGCACCGAAGACTGTTTGTACCTGGACATCTTCACACCAGCTGTAGACGACGCTAAGAGGACCGTCATAGTATTCACATTCACAGAACACTTCCTCAATTCCTACAACAAATCCAAAGATTATCAACCTGACTTCTTTATTGAAGAAGATGTTATAATAGTCACCATAAGTAATAGGTTAAATGTTGTGGGTTTTTTATCTTTAGAAGATGAAACTTTATGGGGCAATTCTGGCTTGAAAGACTTGGTGGCAGGTCTGGAATGGGTTAAAGATAATATTGAACGTTTTGGTGGAGATTCTGATAAGATTACTTTATTGGGCCGTCACAGTGGAGCGGCTGCTGTGGATCTTCTCTTGCACTCAAAAAAGAAGAACTTGTTCAAATCTGCCATCATGCAGAGTGGGAACGCTTGGTCTACATCATATTTGCAAGAAAACACTCGCGAAAGAGCATTTAGATTGGCCAAAATATTTGACAAATATCCGACAACAAGCCGAGGTGCATTAAAAGATTTGATTGACCTCCCACTGATTAACATCACTAGAAGAGCGATACATGCAAATCCAGATGATTACTTCAAAGAAAATCAAAAAGCTGTAGCGGCTTTTGGTCCAGTGGTAGAAAAAGACCCAGAAGGTCTTATCGTAGATTACCCTGAAAATGCTACAGAAATCAATATGCCAATTTTAATCGGTTTCAACTCTAGAGAAGGTTTAGAAGCCTCTCTCCTTTATCTAACGGAGCCAAGATACATGAGTTTTTTGAACAAAGATTTTCCGTTACTTCTGCCAATCAGAGCCGACTTTAGATTTAATCCTTTCACCGATGGATTCATAGACGCTATCGAAGAAATTAAGGAATTTTACTTCAAAAGTGGAAGAATCAAACCAAGTCGTGTTACAAATTACATAGACTATATAACTGATGTGTCAAATTCTTATGCCATAGATCATTCTGTGCAGTTCTATTCTAAAATAACTAAGGCTCCAATTTATTACTATCATTTCGATTATATGGGAGACTTTAATGAGAATAATATCAATATTAAGAGTAAGTCAGTTGATTATAATGCTACTTGGGGAGCCGCCTCGGGTGATGAGCTATGCTATCTGTTCAAATGTCCAAAATTAAAGCCGAAATATTTAGAACATAAAGAATTAGTGTCTGATGATTGGAAGACTCAAATGAAAATGGTTAAACTATGGACCAATTTTGCTAAATATGGGTATGGTATTTTTTCTATACACAACTAATTTTACCTTAATTGACATTAGAAGTGTTCAGTTTTAATATGCCTTTCTTTTTTTTTTAAACATTTTTGAATATTTCTGTTTCAGAAACCCTACACCAGATGGAGAACCCGACCTCGAAGGCCTCAAATGGCCCTCATACGACACAGAACAAAAGCAATACCTTCATATTGGCAAAACCATTGAAGTAAAAACAGATTTAAAGAAGCAAAACTTTGATTTCTGGGACCAATTCTACGAGAAATGGAGACAAAAAGCTGAAAACGGTGTTATATCATATTCAAAAAACATTAAAGATGAATTATAATGAAAATATTTATGTTTTATTCCATTTGTATTTAAGCAAACAGCGTGTCTTCACTAATTAACTTACTGCATACAAGACAAATTACTATGCTACTAATAAACTAATTGATTATCTTAACATTGTCTTAAAATACATAAAATAAATCTTAGCCATATTATGTAATATAAGGTTTTTGAAACAAAAATACACTACGTACATATATCAAATATACTGACTTGCGCACTAAATTATACAATCTTACAACGGAATTTCTAAAATTGATTTCTATAGGTACTCGTAATACATTCGGTAGGTTAGGGTTATTTTTTTTTAGCCTACACAAAATGACTTTAATATTTTGTTATGACTCAAAGAATTATTAAATTTACTATTAAATAATAGATAATCACTCAGTAAAAGAGTTTTGGTTAATCCATTAAACAGTATGCTAGATTTGATTCAGTTAGTGTGCAATCTAGTATTTTTGGTGCTACTTTCAAATATTTTGTTACAATAAAGAGGATTTACAGTTAAAGGATTAAATTCTACCTATAATTATTATTCCCTTTTAATATAACATTATCATGACAATCCGTACAGTAGCATATCCATTATCTATAAGGTAAAAAGTAAATTCCACCTTATAAACGATATCTGATAATTCCGATACAAAACCGAATTAGTAATATAGAACACGTACTTAATATAAATAATCTTAGGACACGTCAGTCCAATAACGGTGGGTAAGAGATTGTAGTGTATACAATTTATAACAAATGATAAAGTCGCTATGGCCGATATCAAATGGTTAATTTTAAGTGCTGTGTTTTATTTAAGTGTTGTAAATGGAAATGTTATTATTGAAATTGAGACTGGTAAATTGAAAGGTATAGAAGTGAAGTCTGTTATACAAAATGACAAGTTTTACTCGTTTATGGGCATACCTTATGGGAAGCCTCCGGTCGATGAATTAAGGTTTATGGTAAGAACTTAATCTTTTTTATTTTCATGAATTAGCGCATATCAGGTCAATTTCCTAATTTGTCAGTTTTACTATGTTCGACTTGATACTTGCTGCTTACTAACTCAAAATAAGGCATAAGTATTTAAACGCAAACTATGTTTTATTTAAACAGACAACGTACATGTTTGTGAAAACTAAGTAATTTGTCAAAAAATAAAGTTTTTGCCAAAATAAAGTTAGCAACCTTTTTTTGATGGATAGAGTTTTTTAAATCAGTGAAACAGTAAATAATGATTTATATTTTTTCTAGGATGAAAACTCACAAAGTCAATTTCTCTTCATATAATTTCCAAAAAGTTTATCATACACAGAGATACGATGATCGCTTTGATCATAAATACATAAGATTATTGAGTAAAACATAAATGGGTCGGTGCCGCTAGGTGTGTCTTCTTCCATCATATACTTATGTTCTTTTTCAATATTTCAGCCACCGCAGCCACATCCAGGATGGGACGATATCCTAGATGCAACTAAGGAGAAGAAACATTGCGTTCAATTCTATTTGCCTGTCTTAAACAACAAGAGATACGGTTTCTGTGGTAAAGAGGACTGCCTCAACCTTGGAGTTCACACTCCAAGACTTCCAACCGATGGAGAATCTCTAAATTTCCCCGTCATAGTCTTCATACAGAACGAACTGTTCAGAAACTCAAACAACGGCACCAAAGACTTCGGCCCTGACTTCTTTATGAAAGAAGATGTTATCATAGTCAACGTTAATTACAGATTAGGCTCGTTTGGCTTCCTCTCCTATGAAGACGATTTGCTCCCTGGTAATAATGGCCTTAGAGACATAATTCTAGCTCTAAAATGGATACAGACGAACATTCACAAGTTTGGAGGAGATGCCTCAAGAGTGACTCTTATGGGACAAGCAGCTGGAGCGTCTTTAGTGAATTTATTACTACATTCTCCAAAAGCGAAAGGTCTTATCCACGGTGCCATACTCCAAAGTGGATCAGCTTGGACTTCTTCCTTGTTCAATGCGAAACAAAAAGGCAAATTAAGAGCCAAAGCTTTAGCTGAAACATTGGAAATACAGGATGCCTCAAGTTCGCTGTTGTTAAGAGAATTGAATAGGCTAAGTGCCATAGACATAGCCATCCATGAAAGTTCTTCAGTTCATTCTGATGAAGCTAGAAGTGTTCAGCAACTTGTGGTTGCTTTCTCTCCTGTGATCGAACATGACCATCCTGATGCAGTGATTTCGAAACTGCCAGACCCTGCTGACGTGACAGTACCAGTCATGATCGGTTACAACACCAGAGAGGCTCTTGAAGCATCGTACAGATATATCCACAAACCACAATACCTTACATTTGCTGATAGAGATTTCTTATTCTTCTTTCCAAGAAAGGTTGACTTCAGATTTGAACTGAATACTAAAGTTATGACTGATGCGATGCAAGAAATTAAGAATAAATATATGGAAGAAGGGTATGTGAAAATCAGTAGGCCTGGAGAGTACATTACTTATGCAGGAGATGTGGATGTATTTTATCCTATTGATTATACAGCCAGACGTTATGTTAATGAGTCTTCTGCGCCAGTTTACTACTACACATTCGATTACGATGGGGCGTTCAATATGAGAAAGAAGAGTGTTCTAGAAAAAGCTATGACTATTGACGGGACTTGGGGCGCCTGCCGTGGGGATGAACTGTGCTATTTGTTTGTTTGTAAACCAATCAGAAATAGTTATAAGAACGCATTGGAAGATCCTAATTCTGAAGAAATAGAAGTGATGAAGCGTATGGTGAGAATGTGGAGCAATTTCGCGAGAACTGGGTAAGGCATGGTTTATTTACCACTTCATGATATTGTAACGAATCTATCATCATTAAATCAGACACAGTCGTTTAGGCTTTTAACATAGGTAACAACATATGTGTAACTCTTCTGTGGTCTATCTACATCATAAAGCCTGGTCTATAATAACCAACTAATAGTAAAGCCATCTAGCAGTGTGAAAACCCCTTTTTAAAGATACAGCTCTACAATCTAATATCTGTTTTTTCTAGGAATCCTACACCACCTGGAGACGACTTCACCTGGACTCCAGCGACAAAGGAAAACAAAGAATGTTTAGTTATAAGTGATACCCTGGAAATCAAACACAATGTCTACCAAGACAGGATCGATTTCTGGGACCAATTCATAGAAAAATATGAAGCACTAGCCGTGGATGGCGTGTTGAAAGACTTGAAAGACGAACTTTAAGTACAAAAATAGATAAATATATTCTTTTATTTTTTATAAGTTATTTTTTATTCCTGTGTGTTGCAATACAACTTTGATGTTATTTGCCGCTCTCAGGGACGTTCAATAAACCATCACTTAACTAAATTACGTAATTTTCATACATGTAAAATCATTCATCAAATCTTAATCTATACATATAATAAAATTGTAGAAAAGTGCTGTCTGTACATTGAAAATAAAAATAAAAAAAATAGCAGGGGTTATTGTTATGTCGATGTCGAACCCAAAAATGTAATCAACTTTTTTTTTGTCTGTTTGTCTGTTTGTCTGTTTGTCTGTTCACGCTAATCTCAGAAACGGCTGATCCGAGTTGGATGCGGTTTTCACGAATATATTGTGGTATGCTTCAGTTATGCTTTAGTGTTTGTTTCATGTCAATCGGTTCATAAATAAAAAAGTTATGTCAAATTAAAGAATCACGTCGAACACTATTCTATGCTTATACATAGGCACCATTAATCTCCGCAACTATTTGACGGATTTGGTTGAAATTTTGTACCGACATATTTTAGAGCCTGGCGCAACATAAAGACTACTTTTTACCGCGGGAAAACATCCGTTTCCCATGGGAATCGGTAGTTTATTGTTTTTTTAACGCCTGTTCCGGTCAACGAACGACGTCGATCATTGTTACTAGATAGGTAAATTACAATCATTAATAGAATATGTTATAGCTACTTATTACCTTGGAATTGACTGGATTACCATGGGAAAAAAATTAAAAGGGCTCATCTAAATTCTTTCTACTTAAGTTAGTTTAGGCTGATATCATAAACTATAAGAATAATTTACCGAGGGAAATCATAGTACTCCCATGGGAATGAAAAAACATTGTTCTTTTACGGCTGAAGGTAGTTTGTAAGCTGTTGAATTTTAAGAATAATGTCGAACAGATTCCTTCCAGTTTCCCGTGGGTCTGAGATGTTATCCCGCGGTAAAAAGTAACATAAGTGTTGTTATTTCCAAGCCTAAACTAACTGTTTGCCAAATTTCATCCATATCCGTTCAGTAGTTTTTGCGAGAAAGACTAACAAATATGCGTCTATACAAAGTTTCGCGTTTATATTATTAGTAAGAGTTAATTCTATTATGAATAACTACTTTTTTTCTCTGTTAGTAGAATTTACTGAAACTTTATAATAATTTTAATTTAATAATTAATTAATAATAAATATCTTTTAATCTATACATATAATAATAATAAATATCTTTATAGAGAAGTTAAATAAAAATTATCGGTTTAGGAATTGCGGTTCAGCTTAGGATGGACGTTTGTCGGTTGCATACGACGACTGCGCGCGCGGGTATATAAAGCGCGCCGAGAACCGCGCCGCGCCATTCCAAATCAGCTGTAAAGTAAAGTAAAGTAGGTTTTTTAGCTACCCAAAATGACTGTGATTATGATCCAAAATAAAAATAAGTATATATTTAAATTGTAAAACGTGCTTTAGACAACTAATGCTCATATTTCAAACATAGACGTGTAAAAAGGCAATTTAGTATGCCAGAAGCTCCTCAAATATTCCCAGAGAATTGCATGCATGTGTTGAGCTAACAAAAACATGACTACACTGCATCCGAGTTACGAGATGCTACGAAAAACTTGTGGTTAAGCTTTTGCTGTGAAAGGAAATATAAAATAAGCAAAAGTATTTTAATGAAAAATATACTTAAAACTAGCTTTTGATTACAATACGGTATAATATCATCTCTACCTACTTTGAAAAGGGTCATATAGGGAAATAAAGGTATATTCGCAGTTTCAAGTATCTACGTTTACTCTACGTGCGTTGTATCTAAGTCAATTAATCAGGACAAAGATTCTTCTAGTACTAGAGATAGATAAGTAAGTATAAGCCTCAAACGACTATATGGTACAGGCCTCTCTCACTCTCAATCTCACCTCACTGAATACATGAAAACAAGCGAAAATGAGATCAGTATATTGAGGTGGAATAAGTTAAAGTTTTTTTTTTTTATTATGACGAGTATAAAATATCCTGGAGTTAAAAACTAAGTTCGCTAAGTCTGCTATAAATATAACTTACCTAGTAAGATAAACAAATTTGCTCGTTATCCTAACGGTAATCCCAGCGGTTTGAGTTCTTAATTATTTGGATCATAGATAACACAGAATGATAAAGAAAATACACGTACTCCTTGCAGCCATGTTATCTCCACTTGGTTAGTAGATAATTTAATAATGACCAACGTGGTATATTGTACGTGGTATATTGTAATTGAAAATAACAACAGTGTTTAATTAAAACGCTAAAATGAAAGAATTCTATTTAAATATTTTGATTGTCGCATCCCTAATTAAAATATGCTTAAGTGAAAACACTGTGGAAGTGAAGATAAACCAAGGTGCTGTTTTAGGGAAAATAGAAAAAACACTTTTTGTGAAACGTGAATATTATGCATTCAGAGGTGTGCCCTATGCGGCGCCGCCGCTTAATGAACTCAGATTCCAAGTAAGTGAAATATAAATAAGATTTCAACGGAGGAAAATGTAATTTTTATACAACTTCTCACAAACGGGACACATATTTAGCGTCCCATTCATATCAAGTTTCAATGTGAATACGAGTTTAATTTTTGAGCACACGCCTGCGACTACGTTGTCAAAGTTTGAAAGTTAATTTTTATTAAAATGTTTCAGCCTCCAGCGCCACATGGAGGGTGGGAAGAAACTTTAGAAGCTCTCGAAAATAAACCAACTTGTATGCAATTCAGTTCTCGAATGAGGAACAATGAGCCTTTTGGTGTATCAGGCTCCGAAGACTGTCTTCACCTCAGCATATTCACACCAAACCTTAAAGGAAAAGCACCAATCATTGTGTTTGACTACAACGACCAATTTCGAACGGGTTTTAACGGCACCGATACTTATTCTCCCGACAATTTTATAGATGAGGAGGTTTTAACTGTCACCATTAACCATCGATTAGGTTTCTTGGGTTATTTAACGACTGAGGACGGAGTGATTCCTGGTAACAATGGTTTGAGAGACTTCATCTTTGGTTTGCAATGGATTAAAGATAATATAGAAAACTTTGGAGGTGATCCTGAAAGGGTAACTCTAATGGGAAGTTGTTCTGGTGGAGCACTAGTTAACATGCTACTTTATTCCGAAAAAGCTAAAGGTCTATTCAACAGAGCGATTATACAATCTGGTTCTGCTTTTGAGAAAACATATTTTAGTACAGAAGCTCGATCGCACGCCTTAGAATTCGCTGCATCTCTTAATATTAGTGCCATTGATAGCGCTACTATATTAGAAGGTTTGCAAAAAGCTGATATTAATGCACTTTTCCAAGAAGAAGCTACCGTTATTTCAAATTTTAGAAATGATAAAGATTCTCAATCAACTTTCCAATTGTTCACCCCTGTCATTGAGAAAGGTTATTCTGATGTAGTGTTGGACAGTCTGCCTGAAGAATCGAAAATAGTAAACGACGTTCCAGTTATAATTGGATTAAATTCGAAAGAAGGCATTGATTACTTGTCCCATTTTTTCAAGAATCCTCTATTACTGCCCACCACAGCTGAAGACAAACTAGTTCAATTTCCAATTAGAACTGACTTTCGTTTTGACCCAGACAGTAGTGCCTACAAAAAAGCTAACATAGAAATTAGAGATTTTTACATTGAATCGAAGAATTTAGACTATGGATCTATTCCCGAATACGCAGTGTTAGCTGCTGACTCTTTAACGGGTTATGCTCTCAATTTTGCTGCAAAAAGTTTGGCTCGAAACATAGAGTCACCCGTCTATTATTACTACTTCGATTTCAAAGGACAAGTTAGCGAAAATAGCAGATACTTAATGAGTGAGTCCCGATACGTCCTCGGGGTGGAAGGGGCGACAGTAGGGGATGAACTCTGCTATTTACATATCTGTGTACGAGTTAAACGATACTACGAGACATTGCGAGAAATGATCAGTGAGCAACATGAAATAAAAGTTATGAAGAAAATGGTTAAAATGTGGACTAACTTTGCAAAGCTTGGGTAAGATTGTTTTAAGCCTAGATTACTTCAAACACATTAAGTGAAATATTAATATTACAAACAAATAATTGTATTGCACACAATTGTATGCAAAATACAAACGCCCAAATATTTATTTAACAACACTAGCAGCGCCCCGCGGTTTTACCCGCGTTGTGCCCGTTCCCGTGGGAATTTCGGGATTTTTTTTACATAAAAACCTTCCTCTTGAATCACTCTACCTATTACAAAAAACCGCATCAAAATCCGTTGCGTAATTTTAAAGATTTAACCATACAGACAGACAAACAGACAGACACGAAAAAGAGACGACTTTATTTTATACTATGTAGTGATTATAAAGTAAAATTCCTTCACTATAAATGAAAACTCACTTCCTTCAGTCCATTTGATACTGTAAACATTACATGAAAATGCAACTTAACTCGTTAAAAGTTTCATAAAACGGGAAATGTTGCTCCTACAGTTGCCTAACTAAAGTCTACTGGATCTACTGAGGCGTGAAACATAATACTTGAAGATATTTAGGGAAGGTTATTGTTTGTTTATAAACGTTACTAGGAACGCCGTGCGGTTTCATCCACTTCTAACTCTTTCCTGCAGGAATTTCGTAATGAAAAGGATCCTTGCTTACCTTCTTTATAAAAGACAAGCCGGGCCCGCGGTTTTAACCGCGTTGAGCCCGTTTTCGAGGGAATTTTGGTTAACCTAAAACCTTCCCCTTGAATGTCGCTATCGAATACAAAAAGAATTATTCCAATCGGACTAGTAGTTCTTAAGATTGGCCCGAACATACAAACAAAATTATAAATGTTACCTCTTTTAATATAAGTATAGATGTGCCTTTATAAGCCGTGAATAACCTTCCTCTTGGATGAGGCCATAATCAACAAATATCGGCACGTTAAGCCGTCGGTCCCGGTTACTTTCTACGGATAGTAGTCGTTACATGAGCTATGTCAGAGGCCTTTGGCGGCTCAATAACTCTGACACCAGGATTGGTCAGGTTGACCATCCACTCGATGAAGAAGAAGACCAATATCTAACTATGATTCTAGAGGTTTCCATGTTCAAACAAAAAAAACTCTACCTACAGCCTTATCATAAACATATCTTTTTCCAGTAACCCTACACCTTCTCAAGATAATGGAATATTAAAAGGAATCTCTTGGGAACCGATTAAAAAAGACATTGATCAACTCAATTATCTTCACATTACGAAACAACTTAAAATGAAGACGAATCCTTTGGGTGAACGAGAAAAGTTCTGGGACGATTTCATTGAAAAGTATTCTAAGCTCGCTGTTGATGGTGTAGTCAAAATAGAAGAGAGAGAGGAACTGTGAATAAATAATTAAAACATTAACTCATTTATTTATTTTTCCCAAAAAGTCGTAATGGCAATCAGTTAACGAGAATAAAAGTACCTACAATTTTTGAGTAGTAAAGTATTGTAATGTTCCACTGCTGGGCAAAGGCCTCTCATTTCATCGAAGCATCAGTAGATAAGACAAATATATAGATAGGCACCTTCTCAATATTCTGCACAGGGCTAAATGAAACTGTTCTCGAAACTATTTATTTCATTGCAAATATTTTAGTTACTTCAGTTTAATAATAGCGACATCTACCGTGAGAATATTGAAGCATTGAAGAGAAAACAAAACAAAATTAACCTCTTGCCTTTACCAAGGCGAATTCTTAGTCATCAAATTATTTCCAGCAAAATTCAATAGATGGCGTTGTGTGTATATGAAAATTTTATTTTAATAAAATTATCAGGGTAATGTTTTAGGTTACTATCTATTTGGTAACTATATGAAAAGTAGTATGTATTAATAAACAATACAGAGCTATTCCAAAGGTGCATCTAATGAACTTCTTATTCACGACCTGCCGTGGATTCCCAACTCGTGTTCCTCTTGTTATGGCAGGTACCGCTTTCTTTGCAATCCACATATCTCCATCCAAATTCCATTCCCGTAGTCCAATATTTCTTCTATCACCTGTCAATTGCCAGTCTCTACTTATATATATAAAGGTGATATAAAGACACTAGCAGCGCCCCGCGATTTTACCCATGTACGTGTTGTGCCCGTTTCCATGGGAATTTCGGGTTGAAAATATCGTCTATATATCTATTATATATAATATATTTATTACAAAAAGAATTATTCAAATCGGACAGGTAATTCCAGAGATTAGCTCGTTCATACAAACATACAAACTTACAAATAACTCTTTATAATATTAGTATAGATTATTCCCGGACTTCTTTTACCGACGTTGCCAGGAATTTACCTATGTCTGCAATTGAGAGCTTTAAACATTAGCTTAGTACATTAAACCTCTCCAAAGTACCCCAAAGTAGTATAAGTTGGATCTGTAAATCGTATATATTCGCATAGGTACCTCTCAAAAAACCTATATTACATTATCTTACAAAAAAATGACATTCATATCCGGCATTATAAAGAGATTTGGAGAATTCGATGATCTTGAGGTGCTCTAACATCAGAAACTAAAGATGTTGCCGGAGTACGCAAACTATAAAAAAAACAACTAAAAATAACGTACTGTGATAGGTGGAAATGTCAGTTCGTTGCACCTTTCGTTAAAAAGCAAACAAAACAATAATTGTAACGCTTTCACTATTTTAATAGCCGATTGTGCCTTCTCCCGTCAGTCATCAAGTTCATGTCTTACCAAGGTCTCTAACCATAGCGCAAATTAACGTTGATTAAATCCATAGATACGTAATTACAGACACTTATTTACTTATTCAACGTAAACCGGTTTGACCAGAACAAGTGCATAACCTAGAATAAAATTATATAACGACTATATGTTATAATCTTGCTATACTAATAAAAACATTCATTACGTAGAGATATTTTAGACCTAATAGCTATAGATATAAGAGCTATTAGAACCTTGCTATGTAAACAGAGGCCAGGGATATTCTTGTATATACTAGAACTAGGTAACTGCTATTCATGTGTACTGGATTTTTCCACGAGGTTGAATAAAATTTATTTATGGCTTCTTAACTTAATTGTGCGAATTGAGTTCGTTAGATTATTTATTTTACGACTGGCAAAATTGGCAAAAAAACGCTGGTTTGTAATGCTGTATAAGTTTAAAATATGTATTTACTTAAAAACGGTTAATACCACGGTTAATACTATCTACTGAATTAGCTTTGTCATTATTAGTGGGCGGCAAGTAATTATTTAGTTAGAGTTAGGCACTGAAGATACCTTTTAGTTCTTATAGTGAGGGGCGTGAAAATGATTTAGTAATAAATAAGTACGTGTAGGCCAACCCCGACGTAGTAGCTATAAGACCGCCTTAAGGCATCCTTACCTTACCTTAAGAATTGAAACAAACGGGATCGAAAATATTTTAGGTGCTCTCCGAAGCACGGCAGCGCTTAGATGCCTCTATCAGTCACCCATCTAGGTAAGGGCCGAGCTGCACGTTGCTTATCAACTGCAATGCGTTTACATTGCTTAGTCAAACTACGCCATGAGTGCGAAATACTCCATAATCATTTAGATCTTCTTTTGTTTTATTTAAAAAGAAATATTTGATACATACTCCTTGTTGTCATTGAACTTTCAAAAGTCTTAAAACTATTCTAGATTCAAAATATCTGCATCGCTGTAGGTTACTCTGTTCTTAGTAACTATTATTTATTCTGTAAACTATTATTTAAATGGCAATAAGTAATTGATTCATAATATTTTATTGCCTTTGATGTGTTTGAGTGTAAGAGGCATAGCAAAACTCAAAAGATTTGAGATCAAGGTAGCTTGCGAAGTCTTAGTTGGTAGTAGTGCGGTAGTTAACCTTTATGCAGCGCTATATAGCGATAATTTAAGGCTCTTATAACGAACCTTATTTGAAAAATCAATTCACATTTGTTATAGAGAGAAGGACATATGCTAAAATAAAATAAAAAATCGTTTATTGCTTACAAAATAAAACACATACAGGAGGATACAGTTTAAAATTACAGCAAAAGGTGGTGGCTCAGCTTCTGCTGCCCAGGGCGAGACAACCTGGGCACTCTGGGCAGCGCTGATTTTCAGCCACCTCTGTTCCATTGCTAAAATTGTAATTGTTTATATTTTAAATTAATATTATGAAAGACTCGGTATTATTAAGACTTTATTGTATACCTTCATGCCCGAAAAGGGACAATAAACTCTTAAAGGACCACTCGTATGCCCGTCGTAGAAATGTCTTCACTTCGCTCCGTATGCCTGCCGCATTACAATTTACTCCAAACTAATAAACAGATTGTTTTATAGTTCAAAAGGTAAGCAAATTATATATGAATACGGGGGCTGCTTTCGGCAGATAATCGAAAAAATACTTGTTAGACTTTAATAAGATTTTTTTTAAATTGCACTAGCAGTGCCCCGCGGTCTTACTTACACCCGTTGTGCCCGTTCCCGTGGGATTTTTAGGATTGAAAAAATAGCCAATAACCTTCCTATTGAATGCAGCTATCTATTACAAAAAGAATTATTCAAATTGGATTGGTAGTTCCTGAGATTATCCCGTTCAAACAAACCAAAAAACAAACTAACTTCAGCTTTACTATATTGGTACCTATATATGTATATTATTATTCAGAATGCGTAGCGCACAAAGCGTGCTAAGACGTCAAACGACGCGTCTTTTTGAATAAGAAGCAATTATTTCGATAGTTAACCTCATTTATATCGGCTCTTGGAAAAGTAAATTACTTGTGACGTAAGAAAGATGTATTTTTGTTTGTTTTTTAACACTTTCTTAATTAGTCACCCCTTTTTTTGTTAACCTGAATCGTCACAATGCTGGACAAAGGTCTCCCCCAAACCCTTCTAACCTTCCCTGTCTAAAAGCCTTAAAATATTCTGCTGAGCTGATGTAATGGTCTGTTCACACAGATCGGACAGATCGGAGACCACCATTTTCATTGAATGATGATGATTAAAAATGATTTATGGATCATCGAAATAAGGTTTATTTTACTGGATTCATTGCGGTTGCTAAGATCGGAGGCCGATAGTGGCATTTCTATCTGAGCGCTACCGAGCTTCGGAGGGCATGTAAAGCACTCAGTCCCGGTAGTTTCAATCGTCAGACCATGTCGGAGGCCTTTAGGCGGTCTAAAAACTCCGACACCAGGGTTGGCCGCTAACCACTCGACAAGAAGAAGACTGGATTATATTTGTATTTGCAATTACCGAGTTAGAGCCATTAGAAGCCTGCCAGCTAAACTTCACTGCTTTACCTAGTCATAAGGTGTTAAAAAAAGTATTAGCCTGTAATGTCCCACTGTTGGGCAAAGGCCTCTCGTCTTACTGAAGATATCAGTACAGTGAGGTGTACTGAGCATAAACCCAAGAAGCTATAATTATTCGTAATTTTATATAATAAAATTTGCATTACGTTTTATTAATTTGAACACTAAAATAACTACAATTATTTATTTACACAGTTACCTTCACGGGTGTCTTCCATCTTTGATTCTCGAAATAATCATTGATTTCCGCGGTTGATTCCATTAAATTAATAAACATTTATTCTCTATATCTAATCGGATATGCAACTTTAAAGTCCACATGTTTTCATTCGGCCATTTTTTCCGCGACATAGACTTAGTTTTATCACCCAATTAAAATTCAAATCATTAAATTCTTATGCAAAAATGCTTAACGACAGAATCAATATTTGTACCTATAATAAGTTATTGTTTGCTTAAAAAATAGCTATGGTAGGCAATTTCATTGACTGAAGAATTTAACAACAGATCAATTCTAATCGAACACACATATTAAAATGATTGAAAGTGAAACAATTGAATAACTATCAGCCATTTTAAATAAAATGTCACATACAATGAGTATACAGATGTCACATATAATAGAGTCATCTATACTAATATTATAAAGCTGAAGAGTTTGTTTTGTTTGTTTGTTTGTTTGTTTGTTTGTTTGTTTGTTTGTTTAAACGCGCTAATCTCAGAAACTACTGAACCGATTTGAATAATTCTTTCACTGTTAGATAGTCTATTTATCGAGGAAGGCTATAGGCTACATTTTATCCCGGATTTCCTACGGGAACGGGCGAAGAACGCGGGTAAAACCGCGGGGCGCTGCTAGTGATTTATATGTTGAAGTTTATGAGGTTTATGGATGTATCAGTGAGTTAGATGCCATAGTACAAGCTTAAAGCTTAGTTTGGGTCTAAATAACCGTATGTGTATCTTGTAAATATATATAATTTACAAAAAATAATTTGAAATCTTTGTTTGTTTAACGCGTTTTACTCTGAAACTTTCAGTCGGATTAGAAATATGTTTTTTAAATCAAAATCACATTCATTAAATAATCAAGAACCTACCCTGCTAAGTCCTAAGTCTTCATTCGCACGAGCGCGTAAAATACGCGTTTTTATACGCTGAAAACTGTAGTTCTGTTGAAGAATCTATACTAATATTATAAAGCTGAAGAGTTTGTTTTGTTTGTTTGTTTGTTTGTTTGTTTGTGCGCTAATCTCAGAAACTACTGAACCGATTTGAATAATTCTTTCACTGTTCGATAGTCTATTTATCGAGGAAGGCTATAGGCTACATTTTATCCCGGATTTCCTACGGGAACGGGCACAACGCGGGTAAAACCGCGGGGCGCTGCTAGTAGTCTATAAGTCTACTAGTCTACATAGTCTACTCTATGCTACTCTATACATGCAAGTTGCAATCATAGACATAGAAACCTCTCTGCTTCTCTGCTAAGTCTATGGTTGCAATAGTGAAACGGTAAAACTCAAAGTTCTATGCAGGTGAGTAGAAGTTTCAGGCTTGGCTGCTTCGGAGATAAATTAAATAGCGACACGAAAATGTTATGAATGAAAGCTATATTGCCACGGACGATTTTTGAATGAAATAAATCAACCATTTTAATTTACTAGCCGTATCCCGCGTTTCCCCGTTTTCCCAGTTTTACTCACGTTGTGCCCGTTCGCGGGGGAATTTTGGGATGAAAAATAGCCTATAACCTTCCCGTTGAATGTGGCTATCTAGTACAAAAAGAATTATTCCAATATTGGATTGGTAATTCCCGAGATTAAAGAACATACAAACAACAAACTTACAAATTTTACCTCTTTATAATATTATAATATAGATTGATTATTTTTCTATTTTATATTTTATGAGAATGAGAATTATTAGTTGAAATATAGTAAAGTTATAAATATAATAGTACATTAAGTACCTAATAGACATTAGTCTCAAGCAAGTAAAGTCTGCATATACCTTAACTCTATACTAAGATCGATTTACTTACTAATTACGAATTCTACTCGAGTGTTGAAAGAAAATTAATTCTGAAAGCTATTTAATAAAATGTGACGCAGGTAAACAATGACAATTAAATACGAGTTATCAAGATAAGTAGGAATTTAATAGATGTCAGAGAGTCTTCAATTACAAATAATAGGCACTTTAATAAAGGAAGATCATACGAAATGACTAGACACATTTTCATCGTATTTGCACAGAAAACGCTCGTTTATCTACCATTAGACAAAATAAGAAAATGGAATTAAACCATACGTATTTAGTTATCACTACAGAGTATAAAACAAAATCGCTTTCCGCTGTCTGTCCCTATGTATGCTTAGATCTTTAAAACTACGCAACGGATATTGTTGCGGTTATTTTTTAACAGATAGAGTGATTGAAGAGAAAGGTTTATATGTATAAAAAAATCGAAATTCCCACGGGAACGGGCACAACGCGGGTAAAACCGCGGGGCTCTGCTAGTACTAATTATTCTCAAAAGTGATTAATTACTGTAGGTATACTGTATACTTAACCTTCTTAAAAGTTTTCTTCCGCCTTCATGAATAGGATCATTACCTAAAATACTGTGTATTCATTTTTTAAATGGACTCCATTGTTGTTTTTGTTAATATACAGTTGAAGCATTCAGCTACAGCGACTATGAAATTGGGTTGTTTTATCAGTACATAGTTTTCATCAGAGATTTCGTATCCTTTTGATGAAGCCTGGAAATGTTGAAGTTTGATATCCAAGATCATTCATAAATCCAGTGTCAAGGGATTAATCACAGAGCATAGAAGCACCGCCGGGCCGTAGGAGCGCGTGGTGCTTCTATGCTCTGTGGGGGTAATAGATTAATGGATTCAATCTTTTAAAAGATGGCGGGGAAACCAAAACTGCTCCCCGTCCTGTATGTCTGTCAGTATGGTCACGCTTAACTCAAAGACTATAGAAGGTATTGTCATATAGTTTTGATCAACAGACAGAGTAGTTCTAAAAGAAGGTTCTTGTTTCAAAAATTACTATAAGCAATCTTACTGATCAACGCGAAATGAGGGTGGGTCGTTAGTACATATAACTCAATGCGTCGTTAATTACAAAAAAGGTTTCTTCTCGGAAAAATAATCTACCATCCTTATTTAAGGGAAAGTGTTAATAAATTCATTAGCATAATACATTCTGAATTGCCTTCTCTATATCGATTTTATTTGGGAACTAGAACAAGTGTAAACTTAACTATTAAGGAACTTCACTAGTATTATCAATAATAAATGCAAGTGCCAGTCAATAAATTGTAATTTACTTGTCAGTTTGATACCTTTATATATTTTTTATTATTCACCAAACGTTACTGAAAAAGAAAGTGTTTATATTTCTTAGAATTTATTTTTAATATTGACGTGGGTGGGTACAATCACGGTAGGAAAACGTTCGTCACCTTAAGGCCTATTTTCGCCTGAAGTCTTGGAGCTATAGATACCCTGTTATACCGTCATTGCGCGTCAATGTCATAATGTATTTGATGGGCCCATAACCTAATAAAACGCTATGATGGTTTGTGATCAACTGAACTCATTTATTTTATTGTTGTTCTTATAGAACATTTTATTCATAAATTAAACCTATATTACCTTATTAGTTTGTTATAATTATCTAAGAGTATTGTCATCCTCTGCAATACGGTGCTGCAATACATCAAGCCAATTAAAATACAAAAACGTCGATTGCTTTATAGCAATCTGTAATTATTACAGATATTATAATAATTAATTTGTTGATAAAAATAACTACAAGGACAAAACAATTATACTTGTGTACCTTAGCTTTTTGGTAAATAGATAAAAATCAAATAAATTAACTTAATCCATTTATGTGACCGATTAGTAACGATTTCTATCTTCGTAAAAGCTTCGACCAATTTAAATCTTGATTACTTGATTGCATAATACATCAATCATCAACGGATTGTGTCTGGTTTTTTAAGAAACTAGAAACGCCCCTCGGTTTACCCGCGTTGTGCTAGTTCCTGTAGGAATAACCTTATAGCCTACTAGCAGCGCCGTTCCCGCAGGAATTTTGCGATAAGTAGCCTATGTCCTTTCTCAGGCTCTGGACTAACTGTGTACCAAATATCATTCAAATCGGTTCAGTAATTTTGGCGTGAAAGCGTAACAGACAGACAGAGTTACTTTCGCATTTATAATATTAGTTAGGATATTGTAACCTTATAATAGTATTATATTAATAACCCAACCATAACCGTCCTCTTGAATATTACTACTAAATGGCTACCTACTAAATACAAAAATAATTAGTCGCATCGAAAACCTAATTCCCAAGATTAACCCGAGCATACAAACAAACTAAATCCAAATTACTATAGATGAATAATATTAATTAGTCCTTGTTTTTTAATAAAATTACAATTCAAAAAAATTCTGATCAATAAGTGAGATGACTCATAACCAGAGACCGCACAAATTTGCGACATTGTTCGCAATAGTGTGGACATGACTTCAAAATTAATTAAAATGTTATTCAATTAATGAATAACTTACATGACATATATTTCATTGCTAGTCAGTAAGTACAACATTTTGTTAAAGTATATTTATTAAGGCAAACGGTCAGTATTTTTTTCTACATTTTCGGCAGGCAGTCGTTTTTTCTTTCTTTTACGTTCGTGTTTAAAATAAGTACCTATCGTTTTCGTAAATATTTATATACAATAAATAAATAAATAATAGACTGACAGCAGAAAATTTGGAAAAAATACTGACCATTTTTTTTAATAAACCTATAATAACATCTAAATAATATAATATCTAATAAACTTTTGTATTTATTGACTAGGAATCAAATTATATGTCAAGTAAGAAATTAATTAATGAATAATATTTTGATTGATTTTGAAGTCATGTCCACACTATTGCGAACAATGTCGCAAATTTGTGCGGTCTCTGCTCATAACCCATTTTTGGATTCGACCTCTAAAATTAAAACTGACATTTAGACAGTTTTTTTCTTAGGGGTTTTTTAATTATAATAAATCATATTGGTTCTTAGTTTAATATATACGAGACAAGCACCTAGGCACACCTAAGTATTTTTTATTACACTATTTTAATCCTATTAAAATACTTCGTTACTTAAGCGCAAGGGGCATAAAAAAGTAATAATAAAGATAAAAAATGAAAAATAAAATGCACTAGAGGCTACTGCCGAAAAAGTCTGCATCATTATTCCCGCCAAAAGCAAGTTCTTAAATAAAAACGGCAATGTTCATTTCTTTATCTATCCTATATTGTAAAGAGGTAAATTTTCTATCTTTGTTTTTTTGAAAGGGCTTATCTCAGAAACTACCAATCCAATTTGAATACGGGAAGGTATAGGCTGTTTTTGCATCCTGAAATTCCCACGGGAACGGGCTCAACGTTGGGCACAACCGCGGGGCGTCGCTAGTTAAACATATAAATAAAATTAAGAATGCTTGTGCAATCCGCCCTAGCCCTTTTTATAAGTAGGTAAGAATGAATTAATTTATATAGTAAACAATGGGGCGTTAGTCTCCAATAAACTGCCAAGTTCTTAAATTAAAAAAAGCGCACAACCATCGTGCGCACACGCTACGTGTCTCACGGTGTAAATGGCTCAAAATGTGTCCAGCCAACCAGTTTTCGATTACCGCACTCTTCCTCTATAATCGAATGAATGCGTAGCGAGAATTTTCCTTTCCTGCATACCCAAGTTGCCGTGAATAGTGTAATAAATACTATTTTCCGCTATTATCTAATATTACACTCAAATTATCATCGCAGGACTGAGGTTGGATCTTGTTATGTAGGTGATTAGTTGTATTGTAAGTAATTATAACTCTTGTCTGTAGATTGGGAGTCAGTCGTAATATTAGTGCGTAATGTTGGTATGCCATTCAAAATTCACCTTTATCGACACTTTATTGATGCGGGAAGTGCTGTTAAAATTGGTAGACAACTTTAGTCGACCATAAGGCCGGAGTTTGTACTGTTCATAAACTTCTGAAATTAACCTAAATGAAGAAGAAGTAAGGGCCGAAACTGTGATATGCGTGCGCCCGTCGCGGTTCTTTAGAATGTGAGTGTTGTATTCACTAAAATACGTGCAAAAAATACCACGCCAAGAAGACGAATCACTCTCGTTCTCTATGGTAGGTATGTTATGTTTTTGTTTGTTTTTATCTATGCATGACTTTACAATGACGTACTTACATCGATACTTCTATACTAATATACTTAATAAAGATGAAGAGTTTGTTTTTTTGAACGCGCTAATCTCAGAAACTACGATTCGAGTAATTATTTTTATAATGGATAGCCATAATGGATAGACATTCAATTGGAAGGCTACCTATTTTATTTTTCATCCCGGAATTTCCTATGGGAACGGGTACAACGCGGGTGAAACCACGAGGCGCAGCTAATCCAATATAATAAGGAATTTTGTGTATTATCTTACTTAGTTACTAAAGTAGGTAGTTAAGTTCGAGTAGGTTAGTGGCCGACCCTGGTGTCGGAGTTCTACCTACTTATAAATAAGTACTAGCAGCGCCCCGCGGTTTTACCCGCGTTGTGCCCGTTCCCGTGGGAATTTCAGGAATTTTTTTACATAAAAACCTTCCTCTTGTATCACTCTACCTATTACAAAAAACCGCATCAAAATCCGTTGCGTAATTTTAAAGATTTAAGCATACAGACAAACAGACAAAAATAGCGACTTTGTTTTATACTATGTAGTGATTTGGTACTTAGTTAAAATAATTGATGTTCTCATAATACATTTGCTTCAAAAAGACGTTAGCAAGTACCTAAAAGACGCTGTTAAATTATTCTGTCCCATCAGAAACAAAGACGCTTAACCTCCGAGGAAAAAGTAAATTGAAATACGAGGCATCAGTCATTCTGTCCTTTTCATATTCATATTCATTAGCTGCAGGTCAAAACGATAAATAAACAATGCTTAAGAAAGATGTTAAATACGTTGTAAACTGTAAAGATAATATAAACCTGAGTACAGCAAATATATACCTTTGTAAGTAAATACTTATACTCGTACATACATTTGTAGCCTATGAAAATGTTATACGTTTAGAACCTTATCTTATACAAACTTATATATTTCCTTCTAGCATTTCATTACGAATTAAAAACATATTTAATGTAACAAAGTACTCAAGTGTACTCTACGTACCTTGGATAGAGTACATTGTTTGTGCTATACCTAGAAATTGCGCTCGTGGTGATAGCATAGTCTGAACGATATTTACTCAGTAATATATAAGACTAGCAGCACCCTGCGGTTTGACCCGCGTTGTGCCCGTTCCCGTAGGGCATTTCGGAATGAAACATAGCCTATAACCTTCCTGTTGAACGTGGCTATCTATAACAAGAAGAATGATTCGAATCGGATTGCTAGTTTCTGAGATTAGTGCGTTCAAACAAGAAACTCTTTAGCATTAATATAAGAAAGAAAGAAAATAGGTATACATATATTCTGTATCTATACTAATATTATAAAGCTGAAGAGTTTGTTTTGTTTGTTTGTTTGTTTGTTTGTTTGTTTGTTTGTTTAAACGCGCTAATCTCAGAAACTACTGAACCGATTTGAATAATTCTTTCACTGTTAGATAGTCTATTTATCGAGGAAGGCTATAGGCTACATTTTATCCCGGATTTCCTACGGGAACGGGCACAACGCGGGTAAAACCGCGGGGCGCTGCTAGCGTATTTATATAGTGTAATAGTAAATAGTTAAATATAGTATATGAGGTATGTGAGTACATTTAGGTACCTACATTATGTATGAAATTATGAACAATGGATCCGAACAATGAAAGAATTTCCGTTCAGAAATGTCTGTTCAATTTATTGAATCATCTCTCATTGTAATGTCACTTGCGTTTCAACAAATAGGTAATGTGTTTGAAGACTAAAGTAAAATGTGTTAAAACACATTTTTGTTAGTTAATCATTTACGTGTATTAAATAGAATACAGTACATAATCTGTTTTTATAATTTTTGTGTACGCAAAGGTACTTACGGACTAACTGTTTTGAAGAATTTTATACTTCGTATACTTTATAGCTATAGTATAACTTTTAGATACCCACATAAATATGATGATTCCCACGCCGATTTCGGCGACGGTGATCTTAACCAACTGAGTTGAAAAAATAGTAAAAAAAATGGATTAGGTGTATCTAAAGGGTTTAGGGCCCCCGGGCTTTCACGAATTGTACCCGTTCCTGTGGGAATTTTGGTAAACTGTAAAAATCCGTTTAAATTCATAAGAAAATCGTTTACATACAGACACGCAGCTTTTTGGGACTTCGTTTTATTTAATATATAGAGTTAAGTACTTTGTTTATTTGGTAAGTTTTTAATGTGAACATACATTTGTGATACAATATACTGCATCTGCGAGATGATTACAATATACTGCAAAAACATTGAAATTAAATGGCAAGTCACTGCACCAATGCAGTCAGACGACTTTTACCAAAAAATCATTGATGCAACCTCCACTGTAAGCTTTTTACCACTTTTATTATAAGAAAATAAACCGGTAAGGCCAACTGGACCAACCCCCGTACAAAGTCCGTGATAAACAGTAGGATTTATTCTGCCAGATTAATTAATCTGGCCGAATGAATTCATTATTAGAATAAATCCATTCAACAATTCTTATTACAACTTAATTTCTTAAACTAGTTATCCCACTTGTGAATAAATTCAGTTCCAATATAATTTTAAATCGGATCCTTATCCATTACCAAAATAGGCTCAAATACCTTTAAAATTCTTCTTAAATTTAAGAGCTGACTCTTGTCAAAGTTCTTTCCATTTCTCCACAGAGCATAGAAGCACCGCCGGGCCGGCCGCTACCGCGGTGCTTCTATGCTCTGTGCATTTCTCTATATCTTCTGCCATCCTCTTTAGCTGTAGGTACCAATTCCAGCTTTAGCTGTAGCTTTTTAGCTTCGTACAACACAAATACGTTTAGTCATTATGTTATAAGTTTTAACAGAAAACTTTATAAACGTGATAAAATTTCGGGAATTTTATCCGGACCTGGTGAAACTGACCCTATTCGAATTAACCTTCAAAAAAACCTAATTTTAAACAGGTTTTTCGATATTTCAAACCTATACATGCGAATCTATAGTCTATACCCCACGAAGTTTCAATTCAATTCGAAGTTTCAATTGTTTTAGTGGCTTTCCCACCAAATTTATTCTTCCAAGTTTGAAATTTGTTACAAAAACCAGCACATTCTCATCATATTTAAATTGGATGGATTATTAGTCGGTTAATAATTATAAATCTTTTCAATCACTAAGGATGTTACCTAGTGCTAATATAATCTAGTGTTGTAGATTTAACAGTTTAATCGGCTTGTGTTGTCGAAGTCAACAGTTGAGATGCCATCGCCGGCCGCGCCGCACGCGGGTGACACTAGTGAAGTGGTAGTGATCGATATAGACCACGAACAACTTATCGATAAACCTGATAGGGAAGTGGTAATACAGATAGAGAAAGCTGGACAGGATCACACCATGAATGGAAACGGTATGTTTATTAGTTGTGTAATATGTTCTGGTTAAGGAGTTTTTTTTTTTGTGATGGTTGTTTTGCTAGCTTATTAAAAGAAACATTTATATCTACGGTCGAATTGATAAACCTCCTCCTTTTTTGAAGTCTTGTGAAAATAGAGTTATCTACGTTATGACTAAATAAATATCACTGCAATGTAGGTTACTTACACTTACTAACACATCTGTTAAAAAATATTATGTGTAAGTAAGTACCTGTAAAATGGGCAAGTATTTTTTTAACTTTTTGATTATTATATTCCAACCAACGATTTCACTACACTACACATAAACCATGCCATATACTCTCCAAATTAAATGATATCATTCCATTTTTTGCGTAGTTTTATGACGTGCCCTTAGACCTAACGAATTTCTACGCTGCGAGCTGATGAGTTGAATAGTGTCAACTCATCGGCTCGCAGCGTAGAACACGCTAATGTTTTATTACAGTGTCACAAAACAATAAAACTATTGCTTTACAATTCGCTGACCTGCATTCATTGAGTTATAATAATGTACTAACGTACAAAACTATTTCTTTACAATTCGCTGACTTGCAACTCGTATATGTACTATGTTGATCCAATCGATGAGACCTTAAGAATTAAGTATAAAAAAAAAAACGCATATATACGGTCGAATTGAGAAACCTTCTTCTTTTTTTGAAGTCGGTTTAAAAATACGCTAAATCAGTAAGAACGGTCAATCAAACCGTTATTAACAAAATAACTGGTGGCATCCCGCGGTTTACTCGTCTTTAAAATCATAATGTTTACCGGTAAGTAATAATTAGGTACTCGTATTTATGTCCGGACCAGAATTCGCCTGTTATTGGCTACCCCTTAAATCCTCCATAGTACAGGATACGGTTCATAGTGTATTTCAACTGCCTTGAATGAGTTAGGTTACCGTATCCAATAACGTCAATCCATTGTCATTAGTCATTCATTACCTACAGTAATATAATTATAATTAAGTATCTATATCATGATTGAGTACACCGCTTATCATGTCTGGGAAGCAAACTATCCGATCCTTATAATTAAAAATAATATTGATTAACGTAATTATATGTTATTCAAGCATGCAGCTATGGAAAATACACCTGTGGAAATTAAAATAATTTTATTTTAAACAAAGGGTGTCGATCTAACCTACAAGGAGGTTAGATCTACGCCCTTCTAGAATAGTCTATATATAGGTTATTGTGTATTGGTTTTGTTGTGCACATATGTTGTATCGTGTCTATTATTCCAATTATTTTTAGCACCTGATCCCAAACCTCACCCTATGTTCATATATGGGAATGCTTGAGCAATCGGAATCAAATACCAAGCACATAGTATCAATACGATAATTATGCAGAATGAATATAATATGGCTTTTGGATCTATACAATGCTCTGGATTTCTGTATGCTTTATAATTTTAAAAAATTAAAAAAACTTGTACATAGAGGTTGCATATTAGTTTTGGTGGGCCTGTCACCAAAAATAATATAAAAACTTTTTGAAAAATCGGACAAAACCTACACAATAAATTGCCAGTTCGGTCCCATCGCCCACTGCAGGGCAAACACCTTTCGCAAAATAATAAATGATGATCAGTACAGTGCTACATAATTAAATACCTTACAAATGATATTATAATAAGGTGTTAACTGGTGTGAATTAATTATTATCAGTACTATCAGTTATTTTTAACAACTAAATGTAGCAGGCATAGGTAGCAGGTAATATGAAGAAACCAGAGAAGAAATCATCATCCTAGAACTCATAGAGTAGGACATAGAGTCCGTCATAGAGTCCGACATAGAGTAGGACAATGTTCTCAATACGAGTTTATTTTTTAAATATGAACATTATGCATCTCACAATTTGAATTAATAAGATTAGAATAGTTAATAAAGTATTTAAGTAGCTTATAATTATTCCCACATTTTACGAGTATCAATAATCATGCAGTAAAGACCTTGATCTTCTAGTATCCAGTGCACCTTCATGCCTAAACTGGGGTCCATGGAGGTTCAAATCTTGGGTCTAGCAAACCAAAGCTTCCAATTTATTTTTCAAACATCGAACACGGTTTGAGATCAACAATCGCAGTAGGATTATTACGCCTAATCCTACTAAAAAAAAATTAAAGAGGCCTTTGCTCTGCAGTAGGACGTATTAGTGTGGTATTAGTACAAAACAAGTTACATATGTTGTATCGTTAAACAAATCAAGTAGCACAGTCAAACAGGTATGTTTTTTGTTATGTTGCTACTTTTTGCGCTTGTTATCCAAAATTAGAATTTCGCTCAACAGAGGTGACGTCACGTATTTTTAGTCAATTTAGTTTTTTTCCTGAAGCATAATTTTTTTTTATTTATGTATTTAACCTGTTTTAAGATTCAAGTCCTATAAAAATATAACGTACTTGGTAAGAACTTGATTATGCCATTGTTCTAATTTATTAATTTGTGTTAGTGCGTCGTCGTCGAGTTTTTATTGAGCTCGCCTTTCGACTCGCGGTTTGCAAAATGTATCGATGGTTAGTTAATAGGTTTACTAATTCGTAATATTATTTTTGGTACATATACAAACTAGTAACCATAATAATGTTACGATTAAGTAAAAATATGCGACCGAGCCTACCACCGAAAAGAGTTTACATAGAGTGTTTACAAGTAATTATCTACTAGTAAAAAAGCAGGAACTGATAGATAATATAAAAAAGAATACCTAATCACATTTTAATGGATTCTCTAGTGATACACGTGACTTATCCTATTCGATATAATTAGTTTCCGTCTAATATAATAACTCCCACGCATAAAATAATTTAGTCATAAAAAAATAATTCTTCAACCGCGGAATGACTATTAAGTTGCAAATAAACAGGAAGGTCTAACTAAGAGATTGTTCTCACATATTTGAATATAACTCGTTTTTTGGCAACAAAAAGGTTAGGTCCAGTTTAGCGATACGCAGACGTAACTAAACAAGTTTTTTTGGTTAGCAACAGGAAGTGTTTGCGTATGGCAAGGTTGCTGCGGTCGGGCCCATGGACGGCTGTATTTATTTGCGTTAGATTAGATGCTTCTGTAGTAACTTTAATTTTCTTTTCGTCCTAGAAATAATGTTGCTCGACTACTGATTTAAAGCGTATCGGTATTACCGGTATTACTTTATATTATACAAGCCGCGCCCCGCGGTGTAACCCGCGTTGTATCGGTTCCCACTGGAATTTCGGGATAAAATGTATCCCATATTTTATTCTGATGTTTAACTTATATTACTGTAAAGTTTCATCCAAATCCGTTCTGTAGTTTTTGCGTGAAAGAGCAACAAACATACATCCATACATCCATCCTCACAAACTTTCGCATTTATAATATTAGTAGAATTATTCGGTATTATCGTACCGGTATTTGAATAATTTGAATTTACGTGCGTCTTTTGAAAAGCGAGCAATGCACGCCGTGCAATAGTTTGGCAGGTTAGGTAGGTACTGTACACAATTAAACTATGACAATTAAATTAAGTCGACCAATACCAAGATTCTATTGGTTCGCGGTCTTTGATTCTCAATAGATGTTTGATCAACGGACGTCTATTCGTAGAAATTGACCTAAATGTTGGTTTCTAATTACTGCGATTCCATCTTTTTATTATATTATATTACTACTGACAAACTATCGATCAGATAATGATTAGATATCGTTATCTAGATGGAAATGGCCTCTGTTGTTGTATTTATTTATTTATGCAAAATAGACAATGATACATATGTAGGTACCATAGACGTCAGAAGGTAACATTAACGATATGTAGGGTTCCCACGCCATGCATAGGTACTAATATATATTATATATTAGTAACGTAAGTATAATCCCACAGCTGGACAAAATTCATTTTATCACAAAAACACTTACACCGATAAAGTAACATATAAAAAAAGTAAAGTATCAGCCTATAATGTCCCACAGCTGAGCAAAGGCCTCTCATCTCACTGAAGATAGTACAGTGAGGGGGATTAGGCATAATCATAACTTATGAAGTTATTAAAATAACAAAGTCCAAACATTGAGTTATATGTACTAACGTAAGTACATATAACTCAATGAGTCCAAATAATAATTTGCTGATGTGCCATTATATTTAAATAAAAAAATACCTGTCTAACCTGTATTATACACAAAAACAGGTGGCAACCCTGCTTATTTGTCCACTATATTGTTTGTATGTATGCTTTCAAACATTTACGTAACCAAACACCTGAATGGTTGACCGTCATTTGTTTATCATTTGGTCAAAGCAAAGTCAGGAATGGCCGTGCATATGGCCAAGGTCACGTGATGACATTACAGTAATACTAGTAGACTAATATTAATAGTAATTAGCAGTTCCTAGGTGACGAAAGCAGATACTACATATAATGTAAACGATGTATTGTACGTCATTAACCTTCATTCTCTGAAAAAAATGTATATGTTGTTTTGTTTTGTTATACATTGTTGAAATAGTAAATATTGTGACTGAAATAATGTTTTTTTTTATTAGAAAATCTTTTATTAAGAAAAGGAAACACTAAGTAGGTATACAATCGTTATACGTGTAATCTTTAAATAAAATCATTAATAATTATTAGGACATAGCTTATAGTGTGCTGAGCTCGCTAAAAATTCTAAATACATTGGCATGAACAAATTAAAATACTGGAAAAATGTGAAATAAAATCAACTTCACAAAATAAAGATAACAGAAGTTCGGTATTGATGAAAAACTATGTTCAAAACTCGCGCCACTTAACTTTTGTTAACCGGATATCGTTCTTTAGTTCATTCGGTAAACACATATTCCAAAGACAATCTTAATTGACACTTGCTGTCACTGTCAGAAACAGCTGGTTGTCAGCGTCAACTGATTCGCAACTTGACAAATACATACTTCAAAAATTTTCATTTTATTTCCTCTTCTCTTCAATACCAATTTCCAGTGTTGTGGTGTTTGTGTGTGTATTGCACTTGTTCCTGGTCTGTGGTGTCAGTGTTCTTTGAAAACACAAGGAAGGTGCTGTGTTTCGTAAATGAAAACGAATTAATTACTAAATATAACGCTATTAAGCTTACTAAGCAATTGTATAAATCTGAAAATTGCATTCTTGTATAAAGCCGTATTTTATATTTTTGTGCCGTCGAAGCGAATAGTTTTCTAAGTTTTGTGTACTTAGCTATAACCAGTTTAATTTACGTAAATCAGTTACTACCGCCGAAGTTTGCTGTTTAGAATGACCATCGGTAAGTTGTTTCACGTCTCTTGATAACATCCTATGTGTTTGAAAGTAAATACGTCGCAACTTTGTACCTCATTTTGTTCCTAGAAAAACTCACAATTTATAATCTGAAATTGCACTATCATAAAACTGAAATGAGAGCCTTTACAAAACATTAGGAATATAAGAGAGTAATTAATATTAATTATTTGTTTATCAGATTATTTAATAAATGCATTTTAACAGGTAATAGCTTAGAAAATAATATTTGATATATTAAATAAATGTATGAGTATTTTGTTAATTCAATGAAGTCTTAATAATTAATTAACATTATATTATTTAATGTTGCAATCAAAGTAGTAATAACTGAACATGATTGTTGTTGAATACAAGTAAAAGCCGACTCCATTTCATGAATTATGCTCTCAAATGTAAGCGGATGATGTAATACCGAAACGCATAATGTTTATTATGAAAGCATGTTGCAATGCACAAACAACTTTGACTTACTTTACTTTCTTAAGTATATTTATATTAAGGTATCTACATATATAACATTGCAACCAATATTACAAATATAGATAAGTTACATTGTTAATGTTAGTGTTTAACGTAGATTCTATGCAGCTAATTATAATTGGAATTTCGAGATGAAAAATAGCCTATAACGTTCCCGTTGAATGTGGCTATCTATTACAAAAAGATTTATTCAAATCGGACTGATAATTCCTGAGATTACCTCGAACATACAAACAAACAAACTTACAAATTTTACCTCTTTATAATATTAGTATAGATATATGATAAACTAGCAGCGCCCCGCGGTTTTACCCGCGTTGTACCCGTTCCCGTGGCAATTTCGGGATGAAAAATAGCCTATAACATTCCCGTTGAATGTGGCTATCTATTACAAAAAGAATTATTCAAATCGGACTGATAATTCCTGAGATTACCTCGAACATACAAACAAACAAACTTACAAATTTTACCTCTTTATAATATTAGTATAGATATATGATAAACTAGCAGCGCCCCGCGGTTTTACCCGCGTTGTACCCGTTCCCGTGGCAATTTCGGGATGAAAAATAGCCTATAATGTTCCCGTTGAATGTGGCTATCTATAACAAAAAGAATTATTCAAATCGGACTGATAATTCCTGAGATTACCTCGAACATACAAACAAACAAACTTACAAATTTTACCTCTTTATAATATTAGTATAGATGGGGTAAATGAATTGTGACTAACAGAAAGACATTTAAATGACCTTTAATTGTCTAGGTATAGGTATTTCAATATCACAAAGTTTGATGACATTTGGTTTTTTGTTTCAATTAATGCACTTATCTCTGGTGATTATTTTAGTGCTGGATAGCCACATTGAAGAAGAAGGTAGTGACTAGTGAGTCATTAAAATAACAAAGCAGTGTGGTTTAACAGTGTAACCACATTTTATTTGACCTCTGAGCTCCTGCTTAGTGTATAGTCTATTTATAAAGTTTAATTGATGCATACTCTTTGGTTTGGGTTGCACAGGGCAATAATAAGTGGTCGTACAAAAACAGACTGTTAACACTTACTTATAACACCTATTACAAGAATGCAAAACGAAAGTTACATTTACTTGAAGCGGACAAACCACTTTAGGACTTGTTACTTTCTTTAAATTTTGGACTCTACTGACTTTTAAGACCCTCATTCATTCATTCATTCATTCATTCATTTTGAGTAGGTTAGTGGAGTTTCAGACCGCCTAAAGGCCTCCGACATGGTCTGACGGTTGAAACCCTGCCAAATTTCGATTTCATTCATTTTTCTTTAATTTCTATATTTGGTCAATCAGAAGAACACACCCTGGAGTTAGATTACTGGAGCTATTCTATGCTATGTTTTACCACCAATAGTGGCAAACTTATTTATTAAAGCTATGGTGATTCTGATTATCCACCAATTATATTAAATGAAAATTTAAAGGCATTCTTAAATGTAGGTTGATATGAATATCGAGTTATACTACTATCTATCTATCTTTACATTATATGTATAATCACACAAATTGAAATCATTATTTTAATCCTCAGATTATATTGATAGGTTAGAAACATGATTTATTTTATCAATATTACAATAATCGTTTCTATTAATTAAGCCTATAATGTCTAAAGTATAATTCACAATAATATTCATCAATATTGATAAAACGTATTTTTACTTTCAATAATCCAAAATTAATTATAAATAATAGGTAATTATTTGTTCTGGTAAGAATGACTTGTTCTTTTAAACCAAACTTTATCAATCCACCTTTAGTTGTATTTGTGTATGTTCGAAAATAACTCTTGTAAATACCTTTCTAAGATTGATTATAATGTAATTAATAATTCTATTCTTTTCAGGTACAATGACTTCGAAACCGAAAGTAACTAATGTTGCTGAGGTAAGTTTTGTAACATTATTTTTAAATACAATATAAGAGTAAAGTAATTTTGGGATAACTATAACATATATCTCTCTCGAGTACGACTAAAATGACCTTTGAAGTCAATATGTCTTGTATCTCTGCTTCATATAGGTATATGTAGATGGAAAGAAATATATGTCTTTACAGATAAGAAAACGGAGACAAATCTTTTGTTTTGACATGTATCTTAGCCGTACAGTCTTAACTGTATCAAATAACTATCCCCATACCAAAACTTCAATACGAGTATTCCCATTGTTAATTCTCACGCGAAATCTGTCTTTCACGCCTATTCTATTAAACCTATTTTGTCTAAACTATTTAGTCTAGTAAACAATTCAGTACTGATGAGTACTAAAATCGATTATTATAAGTATAAGCCATTTGTGTCCCACTGCTGGGCAACCTCTCCCCCTTAATCCCATATTGAAAACTATTACACAATTACACATCCTCATAGGTCGTCGAACGGGCGCGTCAAACGTTCAACAGTGGCGTCACCAAGCCTGTAGAATGGAGGCGGAAACAACTCAAGAGCCTCCTTCGGATGTACCAAGAGAACCTTCCCGCGATGATAGAAGCTCTTCGCAAGGATCTGAGGCGCTCCAGGACTGAGGCAGTGCTGTTGGAAACTGATTACTTGATCAATGACCTACAGGATACGTTGCATAACCTAGATGACTGGGTTAAGCCGGAAAAGGTAAGTTGGATTTTCAAAACAGAGTTTAACTAGACGATACTCAAGTTTCCAAACCCTTCGGTATCATCTCACATCTTCTTCTTCATAGCTTAGAGCTCTTGGCTCTTGTCGATGGATATATTTCCATTTCTTTCTACACTCCGATATCCTCTCCAACTACTACACGACACTACATTCATTTCATAATAACAATGAAACTATAGAACACCTAAATTTGGAATGTTACATCTAACTTCTGCCAATCTTTACAGCCACCGAAAGGCCTCGTCAACATCCTAGACGAAGTGGTAATCTACAACGACCCTTACGGAGTGGTGCTCATCATAGGCGCCTGGAACTACCCCCTGCAACTGCTACTGCTGCCGGTAGCAGGTGCTATCGCTGCTGGCAACACAGTGATTCTGAAACCGAGCGAACTTTCAGAGGCATGCGCCAAGTTCGTAGTCGATATGGTGCCTAAATACTTGGATAATGTGAGTGTTTTTTTATGGTCTTGCTTGTCTTTGATTTTTAAATAACGAAGGCTGCGTGTATTCTTGAGAATAACCTGTTTTCTTTTGTTATTGAGCCTTTTTTCTGCTCATTCTCCTGTTATATCTATACATGTTATAAGTCCTCAAAAGTTATCTGTCATGAATGTAATAGATTTTCTCAAAAACTATCAAGCGGATTTTCATGCGGTTTTAACCAACATACAGAGTAATTCAAGGGAAAGGTTTTGACTACTTTTCATGCCAAAATTCCCGCAGAAACGAGTACAACGCGGGTAAAACCGCGGGGCAGTGCTAGTTATAATTATATTACGGCCTACGAGGCTCAGCCGGAGCCTATAGGCTATCTTTTTGTCTGAAGGTAAATCTGGGCCTGCATTTAAGCATAAATAGGACTTCGTTATAACTATCATACGGGCTCATCATCCAGCGGGCTCAGATTTCCTCATGTGTATAATCCCAATAGATATTGTGAAGGTTGGCGCCTTCATAAAGACCAAAGCTCTTCAGCTACTTGAGTTAGGATATTGTTAGTATTGTAAATTGTTTAATGACAATATGATTGTTTATTTAGTCACGGAATCTAATTTCCAAAAAACCGAGCGAATGTCGGTAAACTCAGTCACGGCTCGCGTTTAAAATCACTACATAGCTGCATAGTTTAAAACAAAGTCGCTTTCCGCTGTCTGTCTGTCCCTATGTATGCTTAGATCTTTAAAATTACGCAACGGATTTTGATGCACTTTTTTAATAGATAGAGTGATCCAACAGAAATGTTTATGAGTATAAAAATTCACGAATTTCTCACGGGAACGGGCACAACGCGGGTAAAACCGCGGGGTGCTGCTAGTTAGGAAGTAAAGAAAACTGCCACTGTACAATATAAGATTCCTCTTCATTATTTTAATTTATTCTGAAATACACCTTTACCTTGTGAAACTTACAAGGTCGATACGGTACTTCAATTACCTTATTCTTCACTGTATTCTAATGTTTTTGAGAGATTTATTACCCACTAGCAGCGCCCCGCGGTTTTACCCGCGTTGTGTCCATTCCTGTAGGAATTTCGGGATAAAAAATAGCCTATGTTACTCGTGGATAATGTAGCTTTCGAATGGTGAAAGAATTTTTTAAAACGGTTCAGTAGTTTTTGAGCCTATTCATTACAAACAAACAAAGTTTTCCTCTTTATAATATTAGTGTAGATGTAGACTAGGCGTTGCCGCGGTTTGACCCGCAGTTTACACGTTCCCGTGAGAATTTCGGGATGAAAAGTAACCAATATCTTTCTGCGACAATTTATCTATATCTATGTCAAAATTAATCTTTTAAAGTTTAGTGGTTCAATCATGAAAGCGTAACAGACAAAGTTATTTGCGCCTGAAAAGTAGAAACTACTCAAATATTAAGGGCTAGCCGCGCCCCGCGGTGTTACCCTTTGTACCCGTTCCCTCAAGAATTTTGGGATAAATGTATCCCATGTGTTATTCTGACGTATAACCTATATTACTGTAAAGTTTCATCCAAATCCGTCCCGTAGTTTGTTCGTGAAAGAGTAACAAACTTATATACGTCCTCACAAACTTTTGCATTTTAAGGATTACCGCAAAATACTGAAACCTAATTGTTGTGATGTTTCAAAGTGGTAATTATTTTACCACACGTTCGAATAGCCAAACATTAACGTTGATTGCTAGAACAATTAACATACCAATCTCAAACATAACAAAATATCATTTCGAGTCCGGAATAGTTTTATTTATTATTAGCAGTGCCCCGCGGTTTTACCCGCGTTGTGCCTGTACCCGTGGGAATTTCGGGAATTTTTATACATATAAACCTTCCTCTTGAATACTCTATCTATTTAAAAAAACCGCGTCAAAATCCGTGCAGTAGTATTTGAGTTTATCGCGAACAGACAGACAGACGCGGCCGGGGACTTTGTTTTATAATATGTAGTGATAGTGATTTGAACGCATATTTATCATTGTTTGAACGTGTTATGATAGTCTCTGGACCTACCAGTTGGATTTGAAACAATATTTTATACATCGTAGCCACATTTAAGAGAAAGATATTAAGCCATTTTTAATACCGAAATTCCAAAGAGATATGTAACACATGGGTAAAATCCGAGCAGGGCTAAGATAAGATGCACGCATTTTATTTGAGCCCTGCTGACTGCGATAACGACATCTCTTTCTGGCTCTTTCTATTTCTATATAAAGAGAAGAGATAAAAGACAGACGAGAGCCTTTTATAGTAACGAATAAAATTATCTTCGTGTAATGCGTTACATACACCTTTAGCAATCTTTTTATAAGGCCTTGGCATTGAACTGTTGTAAGTTGTACAGTCAACTACAAAAGTTGATGGAACACATTTATGGAATATTTTAGTGTTATAGTGTTTTGTACTATTGAAAGTGTTTATCAACTTTTGTTGATGGCTGTACATAATTCTTTAGGGTTTTTCCTGTTCTTGTCACTTAATTAATGACTATGAATAGGAATGAAACACGCAGTGACTCGAGTCAATTTGAAATAGTAAACATACTTAATTTCACTTTGCAATTCGTTTGTGGCTTGCAATGTTTCTTGTATATATATAACTCCTGTTTTACCCTTTACCGTGGGCTTATTGGGATGAAAATTAGTCCATGACCTTCGTTCTTCTTCTTCTTATCGAGTAGATGGTCAACCTGACCAATCCTGGTGTCAGAGTTATTGAGCCGCCAAATGCCTCTGACATGGCTCATGTAACGACTACTATCCGTAGAAAGTAACCGGGACTGACGGCTTAACGTACCCTCTGAAGCACGGAATCATCTTAACAACCTTCGCTGTGTGTGTGTCCACCTGAATGTGATCTTTTATATTTACTAGCTATCCCGCGCGGTGATTCCACCCGCGATCTAATAGATGGCGCTAGTGTGAACAGTTAGTTGCTCGTGCTTACGCTATTTGACTTGACTGACATTATTTTAAGCCTCATGATTAAATGAGTATCGATTACATATCTACAAAAGCATTTTGTTTGACTAGAAGTTCCAGTTTAGCGCGACCAAAAAATTCAAACTCAACAGATTTATAATATGCACTAGTATACATAGATAAGAAAATTTTGATAGTTTTAGTTAAGACATTTACCGATTGCTATTGTATGTTAATGCAGTATTAAAGTAATACCCTCATTAACATATAAACGTACATACATATTATGAGAATAATTTTAACTTTGTTTACGTTGACTTTATGATGTCGAATGGTTATAATATGATGGTTAATGAATTGTATTCTATCCCTAATTCCTGAGCGAATATGTATATATTCGTCCGGTAATGTAAACACAGTAGCGCGAGCGAATATTCGCTCACAGATGATCGGCCGAGAACAATTTGTTCTATTTTGAGCGAAAATTCGCTCTGGGCATTCGCTTTGATTTTTTTAGAGCACTAAGTCGTTTTTGTTCGCTCGGTTCACTAAGTAAAAACGCGGCTTTAAGGAAACAAATATAGAAGTCTATAAAACTGCTTATCGTTATAATTCCTCAACAGACCATAATTTAAACATTTTCATTTTCCTACCTCCAGGACGCAGTAATAGTGGTCGAAGGAGGTCCTCAAGAAACCCAAGAATTGCTCAAACAGAAGTTTGACTACATATTCTACACAGGAGGCACGAATGTGGGCAAGATAGTCTATGAAGCGGCCACCAAGAACCTTACTCCGGTCACCTTGGAGCTGGGAGGAAAAAGGTTGGTATCGATTACATAGATTATTATTGTAAAGAAGATAGATTTTTAATATAAAAGTAGGATTTTATTATGAGCGATGAACTTCGTACGGCCATATTTTTAATTTTAATATTTGCTACTTGTTTCATACAAACCTTTTCGGGACAATAAAGAACCCATCAAAGGAATATGCTTCCAATTCGGTGCAGTCATTTGGAAGTTATGCGAGTAGAAATATTTCGGTGATTCATACGCCCTCTACACAAACGTGATTGCGTGTACTCGTGTATGATCGGCGATTGTATAAACGAGACATTATAGTAGTTTATGCAACTGTCATATAAAGAAGGGTATTAAAACACGAGTGTGAGTTTATGAAACGAGCGCAGCGAGTTTCATAATAGTAACGAGTGTTTTAATACCCGTGTTATATGCAGTTGCATACACTACTTTATCTTCACTATTTAATGCAATTAATCAAACAAAATTTTAAAAACAAAACACATTGCGCGAAACATTAAATTCACGCGTAGGTACGTGTATTGTCACAGTGAACTTGCCGCCATTAAAATCTAACCAATGAGAGCGCAGCTGCGCGTAGGGCCAATCAGGAGCGAGCGAGATCTTACCAAAGAGTTTTGTGTATGTAGTTTCGACGAAGTTTTCACGTATAACCCAACTGTTTTCAAAAGCCAGCCTAATATCAAAATTTTATCCAACTAGTATGAGGATTTTGACATAAGGCTCGCCAGCTTAATTGGTCGCGTTATAGTGATGTTATAATGAGATTTTACGATATCGATGTGGATATTATAACATCATGTGCAATTGCTTAAATTGAGTGTTTTAGTTGTCTGTGCTATAACAGTTGTAATTATAAGTCAAGTATTGGAATCATAAGTAGAATGTTACAACATTAGTGTAGATAAAATATTATACATATACTCTTAATGTACTCTATATGATATTTTAACACAGTAAGAATCAATATTAACTTAATAATTACTAATTAAATCGGTCGTTTTTGGTTATTGCAACACCATTATTTTTGTTCTATGTTTACAGAATGTAATAAAGTATACTCATATATTAATAGATTAAATATTTTCACAGACTGATACACTTGTAATGTGTGAACAGCTGTTTTTTTAAAGAATTGTTTATGTTAAGTGGAGGTGAAGTGCCTTTTAGAACATAGACAAAAACACCTTGCTCATAAATTTAAAAGGGTTATAAATGAAAAACAAAATCGTGAATGCACATAGGGTGCAAAATGCAAACGATGATATTTTGTACCTACCTGTATCTTATTTTGTTAAACAGTAATAAATGTATTGTAAATCGCTTGCTTCTTAATTCTCATTTACTGATAAAGTGTGAATATCATTTAACAACAACAAGGATACATCCAAAGTTCAATATACTCTGATAACTTATCATCCATGGACATTGATTGTATTAAATATAGTTGTTGAGACATGTAAGTGTATGATGAACACTACTGGAACTAACTCTGGTTTTGAAGGTTTATCTAAGAGTCCTAAAATCGTTCTACACTGCTTTAAAGTGTTTTGTCTCTTTTACTCTTTGGCAAATAGCGTATATGGGAAAGCTAAAGTGCTGTTAATAAGCGTAAATAAGGCCCTTTAGACATAAATGTAAAGTCAAGTATTACCGCCTTATCCATAGATGTTCTATAACTTAAACACTATTATTAAAGTTTTCTCTTTTGCTCTTTGGAAGTTAGCGTATGTCGGAAAGAGACAACCCATTTTATTGTTAAAAAGCTGAAGCGTTTATGAATAGTAAAGTTAATGTCCTTAAAATTAGAAATACTATATTATAATGCCTTGACCATTTAAAGTCAACCAACAGTCATCTTTTTTTATTTTGTCTATGATCTAAATCCTCTTCGTCCAAGTTTAAAACTGAGCTTAGAATATCTAAAAACTTTTGAATATGCGTTATTTTTAACCATAAATAAACATTTCTGTTAATGTTTTCTCTTGGCTAAATAATAACGTTTATGAATAAATGTCCTAGCATATTGGAACGAAGTTCCTTATCGCGCGTTGCGAAAGGGGGCTAGACGGAAAAATGGTAACGACATTTTTTAGGCCAGAGAGGGACAGACAGAGAAACTTGCGCACGCCAGAGAGAGACAGACCGAGAAACATGCGCGAGAGAGACAGATAGAGAAACTTGCGCACGCTAGAGAGAGACAGACAGAGAAACATGTCTGCCTCTCTCTGGCGTGCGCATGTTTCTCTGTCTGTTTCTCTCTCTCTTATAGAAAGCAAGCTAGATATTTTCGTTTCGTCTTTCTATTTCGCATTGAACAGTGTGGTGTCGCGACGATTATTTTGTTGATAATTAATAAACTTCGTTCCATCCGGGTGTCCCTTGACACCTCTCAAGTTTTTTTTAATACTATTAAGCTTTTGTATTTTTTCCAGTCCCGTGTACATAGACAACACAGCTGACATAGAGGTGACCACAAAGCGTATTCTATGGGGTAAATTCATCAACGTCGGTCAAACCTGCATAGCTCCCGACTACATACTATGCACTAAGGAGATTCAGAATAAATTCGTCGAGATTGCCAAGAAAGTACTGAAGGAGTGGTATGGCGAGGAACCGCAAAAGTCCCCTGATCTATGCAGGATTGTTAATAGCAGGCATTTTGGGTGAGTTTTGTATAGTAAGTGACAAGCTGACTATTGGGCTGCAGCAGCCCCATTACAACGCCTGCTGCAGCTCTGCAGTCGCGTTGCAGTAACGCGGCTTTATTTACGAATTTGAACTCTTTGTAGCTGATTTAAAACCTCTCTTATTCTTACATTTGATGACAATTAATCAAATCCTCAGTCGTGTGATTGATATATAGTTTTTTTCTTGTATTCTTAATTTTTTTAACTTTCGTAACTTCCGTCTCGTAACTTGAGACCCCAGATTCTTTAGCATAAATAAAGAGTGAACCTCTCAATGAGAGGTAATAAGCTGGATCTTTATAAAAACTTTTTATGACGTTCTAGAACTTGTTTAAAAAATCTCATAAAATTCCGTGTCTGCACGTGATTTATTCAAGGTCACAAAAACGTTTATTTTTACATAGCTGCCTTTGATAGATGCCTTTGCTTACAATCATTTTGCATTGTATGGCAAAATGGTAGAGTAATAAAATCTCAATAAAAATTGTCTATACACTTTCTTCGTTTTCGAGTTAGAGTACTAAGATTATGAATCGGGGAAACTACCTTAATTCACTTTTTCTCCAAACATTTCAGCCGCCTCCAATCTCTACTAGATGCTGATAAGAATAAAATCGTCGTCGGCGGTCGTTCGGACGCTAACGACCGGTTCATAGAACCAACTATTTTGGCTAATGTCACTGCATCTGACAAAATCATGGAGGACGAAATATTCGGGCCAATACTGCCCATTGTACCCGTTGAGAACGCTTACGAAGCCATCAAGTTTATCAATGAGAGGTATGTATGTGTGAACTGTACTCTAATCAGTACAAAATTATTTAGTGAACTGTATTCAAATTGGTACAAATGGTCAAAAGTGACTATGATAAATAAAATACTATAATAATTAAATAAAAATAGACAGCTCAATAACATGTCAAGCGTACTTAAAACTGTGAGAAATTTTAATATGACTAAGTTAAGTATGTCTTACATTTTTTTGCGCTGACTGTACTTTGGAACGCTTATTGCGTGTAAACGGATATAGGCTATTATTATATTATAGTAGGCAAGAGTAGTGATAATAATCCATGTCACTGTACTTCGGTTAGTAGGTTTAGATTTCAGTGGTCCTTGCCCTGCAGTGGATCTTACATGCTGATTTTTATAGCATTTTAAACTTTACAGTGTACAATTCTTAAATTCACTAAAAGCCAGTCGAAATTATAGTACATAAGTTATTAGTAATCTAGTGTAACATCTTTAAAAGCGTGAATGCACATGCCTGTAAACGAAGCAGTATACTGGTCAAATAATAGCATATTCCAAGCAACATAATATAATAGTTGTCAATAAGTAACGACGTGCTAGCAGCTGGTATGCCAGTATTTACTTACAGGCATGTGAATTCAGCCTTAAAGCTGTATAGATTGTATTTGTTAAATCATACTAGTACTGTCAGTGTAGTTTCATAAATTTTGCAATATTTTTCATATTAATAAGTAATATATTTGTGTGGTGTGAATATATTTATTGTTTGCTTCGATAGTTTCATGGTTTTGTAGTGTTATTCAAAAGTCAATGCAAGTTTTAAAAGATTTTTGTATTTTTAGATTTTAATATAAAGTACCTACTAATTAATTCGAAGGAATTCGAAGATATTTCTAAAACTTGCATTACTTTAAGAAAGACGTTTTATTCAATTATATAGTTCCATTTTGACCACCGTCAGGTGTGGCGCTACCATTTAAAATATCATTTGGGGCAAGTATTTTCATTGTGTGTGTGTGTGTGTGTGTGTTTCTATATGTCATAATGCCACTGTGCATTTTATTTACTGTTATTTATGTATTTCAATGAGACAAACCAATATATAAAAAGTATTTATTAAAAGACATGCAATATTAAGGTAATGAGTTGCACAATATGTATTTATCCATAATTATAATTGTCATCTAGTTAATTCCATATAAAAAAATCATTAAAAATATTCCATGAAAAGGACTGGCCATATACATTCTATCGACTGATTCCACAAAGAAAAGGAAGTTCGGTTTGCTGGCAACTCATCTCTCATTGGATGGGACAGAATTACAATACAGCGAACGGTTTTGGTTCATAGACTCATGTCATTTAGTCTGTGCTATTGCTACCTATATGGGATTTTCAGGCTCCCGTTAAATTGAATGAACGGTTTTTATTCATAGACTCACCATTTAGTCTGTGGTACCAACATGGGAGTTTTAAGCATCATAATCGATTTCAGGGAACATCCGTTAGTGCTATACGTGTTCAGCACGCAAAAGAGCATACAAAAGTTGTTCACTGAACAGACACGGTCGGGGAGCTTGTGTGTCAACGATACTATCATGTTTTACGGCGGTAAGGCGCGGTGTTTGTTACCAGTACTATTTGTAAAAACAAAATTTGTGTAAGAACTTTTTTATTACGTCATTCGTATGAATTCCGAAACCATATGTTTATTGTCTGTGGTCTTATTTGAATTTAGAAAAGAATGTGCAGCTTTTTTTATGAGTGTTTTGAGTGAGTTCACAAAGTTGCCATGTCTAAAAAAAATAATTCAATCTTCATTTTGTTTTTGCAAATGGTAAGTTTATTCTTCAAAGGTTGAGGTCAAGGGTTTGTGTCTCAGTACCTGTATGCTGGTTGGTTGGAGCCTTGTCTTGTCTTTCTGTCTGTTTTTTCCAAGGTGGTGGTCACTCTCATTTATTTGTAGATTTTATTGTATTGCATTTAGTGATTAAGATGTACATTCAATACTACTAGTCAATATAAATATTTTAATTAAAGTACCTACTTATTATTACAAAGGGTAAACATTGTAATACTATAGTCTATAACTAAGGTATAGTTTATTAACTAGTAGTGTAACGTGTCTGTATGGTGACAGACTTTAAGATGCATCGCAGCTTTAAGTATAGGTTTGTATTACAAGGTACCCTTTGTGCAGTAGGAACTAGTCTACCCTTATTAAGTACTTAAGTAAAATAATAATTGAACATTACTTTTAAGTGTTAATTTAAATTGTACATAATTTTTTACAAGTACTTTAAATATATTTGTTGACAGCGTATTTTAACTTGCATGCATTAGAATCTCTCTTGTAAATATGATTTGATTGTAAGGGTTGTAATTGTAAGGGTTGGGTAACACATTTTTGTATGTCAAGGTTCATCCATTTCATCAATAATAAAGATGGATGTCTATGAATAATTCATAAGTATATTCGAAAATTCTGTGTGAAATGAACTATAGCTGAGGTTCTTATTTTGAATTATTTTGCAATCTTATTTCGAATTACGATGTGTTGTTATTTCAAATTATATTGTGCGGTTTTAACCGCTAAAGAGGGGGTTTACCAACGAATCCCCCTCCCCCTCTAAAATAAACATACATAGTGTTAAACACAACCTCTTACCTGTATTAACCCTTACCATGCATGAGACGTTGAAAGACGCTGTGACATTTAACCTATCGGTGGCGGCGTATTAACTAATGAATTTGTTGCTACGTAGAGAGAAGCCGCTTACTATGTACCTGTTCACAACTGACGGTAGAGTTCAGGCCCAGTTTGTGGAGAACACCTCTAGTGGGGGGATGTGCATTAACGATACTGTGATGCAAATGGGAGGTATTGGCTTGTTGTTCTTTCTTACTTTTCTATCTCTTTTTTGGGACATTAGTTGTGATTGATACTCGTAAGTGCATTTAGGTTTATATCATCGTAATATTCTAAACGCAATTTTCAATGTAACTTGTTAATTGTCGACGGACTGTGAACTGTACCAAACCATATACAATTTAACGCATAATATGTGAATAGTTCATATTATAGTTAGTTCATTTTGATAAATCAAGCATTGCCTAATATTTCTAGATATTAGAACGGGCTCAGTACAAAGTTGATAGGACACAGTTTTAGTTTTGACTACTCGTAATTAGTTTATTGTATATATTTGTTAACATCTATGAGGATATAACCAAACTAACACGCGTAGACCCTATTAAAGTTGTTATTTAAAATGTCTTTCGAACCCCTTGAGAGATAATATGTTGTATCATAGCTAAGAACACTATTGAGTCTCTACTAAGGGTGCCTGTCCATTGAAGCGGAGCGAGGCTGCGGAGCGGAGAAACGGAGAAATATAATCCAATAGGATTCATAAAATCTCCGGTCAGATATTTAATGCAATCCTATCGGTTAATATTTCTCCGTTTCTCCGCTCCGCAGCCTCGCTCCACTTCAATGGACAGGCACTCTAAGTCTACTTATAACTCTAAACTAAAAAAATCGGATATTCATACAACCATACAAAGAATAACTCATACATATAAGTTGCAACATAGTTTGAATACGAGATCTTCAATTATACATACTAATATAATAAAAAGTTAAAATTTGTAATTTTGCTTGTTTGTATGTTGGCTAGGAATTACCAGTCCGCTTCGAATAAATATTTTTGTATTGGGTAGCTTTATTCAATAGAAAGCTTTCTTTTATCCCGAAATTGCTATGTATATATCAATATAGATAGCTGACTACAATGTTATAGATTAACATACGTGTACAGTACATCTTTAGAACTAGTACCACAACTAATGTCTCCCTTCTACACTCTTAATCTTTCTCACTGTATATACTCTAAACTTGTTAAAATTAACTGCATGTCTTAGGATCCTATCTCATTAGGACACCGTGGTTGCTCCACAAATATCGTGCAACCAACAGAATACATAGATTTGTGTGAAGGGTACCAGTTGGTGCCCGCTACTCCCGCTAGGTTGCGCAACCAAATAATTGCTGGCCACTAAAAATATAAGTACATATTTTATTAACATTTTTGTTCTAGTGTTGCTAAAAACACTACTGTGGCACAAATAAAATAAAACCAGACGGCAAAATGTGACTCAAACACACACATACAAAGACATGTCTTTCGTAGCAGATCTCCACTGTTTGACACCGTTCGTTGTGTTCTATGTGTGATTGCATTGGTTTGAGTGCGCAGTTCGTAGTTGGCCTTTTGGGTGTACATATCTATATTTACTTTGTATGTGGCGCGACCTGTTGCGCAAACATAGTGTTCTAATGAGATAGAATCCTTACGGACTAAGAGATTAGCAACAGATTTTAATGTACTTGGTTGACGTTTTGCAGTTGAAACTCTTCCATTTGGCGGCGTGGGCAACAGTGGCACAGGAGCGTACCACGGGAAAGCCACGTTTGATACGTTTACTCATAAAAAGAGTTGCCTCATCAGAAACTTTGCGAGTATCGGTGAAAAGTTGGCTTCGTAAGTATACTTTTTGAAAAAATGACCACTAAAGTATGATATGCCATGCATTGACGAATATTCTACTATTGAACGAGCAATACTTGTACCTAAATTAATCACGTTATCCAATGTCGATTTCGAATCACATTATTATTTTCGGGGAACAAAAGTTATATTCAATCATCTCATTGTCCGTATAAAGTACCACTCAATCTATTACCGACGGGCAAAATTTTTCGTCGTAGACCTACTGGATAAACACGTTTAATGGCACATGAAAATTAATCTCCGTTAATAAAGCCCGATACGGAACCACGGAGCCTGCGCTAACTACCCGCATTGACCGGTTCTGATAAGCGGAGACTGCATGCTTTCTATTGACAGTTTTTCTTTTGACGTACACCAAGTTTAGAACAATAAATCTATGACGGTACGCCCTCACAGACAATCGCCCTTATTCTTATACTCCAATATCTATGATTCCAGCGGCCGTTACCCGCCTTACACCGAAGGCAAGCTCAGCCTGATTAGAAACCTCATGAAGAAGCGTCACGGTCCCTCTCTGAAGTTCCTGCCCTACTTGCTGACGTTCGCTCTGGGCGCAGGGCTTTCATACGGCTTCTTCGCCTGGCACAAGGTAAAGAAGTAAACAGCTCACTTTCAAGCGTTCAGACATCGCGAGACATGCACCGCGAATGCCTCAGTTATATTATACGCCGCCTGAGGCATGCGACCGTATAATTAGAACAATATAATATTGAACACTTCATTACCTTGTCAGTTTATGACTTAAAATTATCGAAATGTTAGTAGAATTTATAGTAATTTGAATATGACAACTAAGCTCAACATGTTTGTGTTTTAACTGTAAATGAATGGCTCTATAAATCTATAGATGCCACTGATGCATGCCACGTCCTGTGGCATGCATGTCTAACCATATGCATGTCTTAAAATCTGATCTGTCTGAACGCCCCTTTAGAAAGCGATCATCATATTGAATGTCTCAGTAATCATTGACAATTCCATTACAACTATGAAGGGATGTTTGTGCTCATTCATGTAAAACCTAGTATACATTATTTAATCAGTCATTTAGAAAACGATTGTTATAGCATATTTGCTGAAGATATAAATAATTTCTTAAACTTACCTATAAAAGTATTAAAGACATTGTCAGCACTAGGTTTTGGGACAATTAATGTAACATTATTTTTAATTGTGGTGCAAATGGTTACTCAAAGTGTACTAACAAAACATTATAATAGTATTTTTTCTTTAATTACCTACATACAAGGTAAAAATCTAGATAAATAGTTTAAGATCGTATTTCAAGCGACTAACGTTTTATCTATGAAATTCTTTTGTGATAATTTACTAACATGAAAGTTCACTTGCATAACACCCCATTATTTTATTCAGTGCCTAAATAAATTACAACAAATAAGGGTTGATTCCGGTCACATTATTAAAAAATCATCGAGTTACTTCATTGCAATTAATATGGTACTAAGCCTCATTCGAACAAACAAATAATTTTGAAAATTCCACCCTTAATAACGTGATTATGTGCGAACATAATGTATTAGAATCTTCTTTTTCTTTGACGTCTGTCAAAGTGTGTCTGTGGGTATTTACATGACACAATACAAGATAGTAAAATTATTGATGCAACCCGGTTTTATGTCCATTAGTTAAGTGTCGCTTTAATGGACGTCTCTACGTGTGGTATTAAGATAATAAAAAATAATAAAACCATAGAAATTCCTTGTTTGCACAATTTAACATACATAATTACATACATAGGTACTTAATAAAATAAAGTTATGCAAGTCGAGCTTACACTAACTTAAGTTAAAATGTAACTAGAGCTTTTGTTTTGTTGATAAGCAAAAGATTTTTATTGTTATATATAAACTTATTGTATTAATTCAGTATTCCATAAAGTATTTCAAAATATTGTTGTGTTTTATTTATTCTGATCAAACCATACACAAACGTTTTGAATAAACTTACACTGATTTACAAACCGAAAGCTCTCGAGACAATGAGGTGGATGATATGAAACTATTTCATTCTATTGCATAGACATTTCATATCTTAATACTAACAAATGAGTTCCATATTTAAAATAACTGGACATTTTTTTCTTTTCATTTTCGTTTTGCATTCACACTCATTCATTCCTTACCATCCATCTGTTACAGTGAATGTCACAAGTATTCCTAAAATTAAAAAAATACACAGTCATTACATTCAAATGGGCTTCATAATCAAATCGAATTAGGAAGAGGATATGACATCTGAAGTGACAAAATGAAACAGATTTTGCTTAGAAGGCCCTCTTTGAAAATAGACACCTTCAACAATTTCAATAATGAAACCCCATCCACATCTGATCAGTAGTAATTAAAATAAATAAATATTTTTTTTTATACATCAACTCTGAGGTGAATCACTCAGTAAGTTACATAGTCCATCGAAATGTTACATTTTTTAGGCCTAACCTTGCGTTTTTTAGAGGACGCAATTTTATTTTTTTGATGTGTAGGAGGGGTCAGTGTAAAGCTAAAAACAAGTTTGTGGGGTCGCCACCCTTGTCCCACGGCCGCCATCTTGAAAATAGGGGTTGAAATGGTTTTTACGATATATCTCTTAAACTATTAATTTTTTTTTAAAACATTGTTAACAGTTTTGTTGCAAATTAAATTCTCTACAACTTTGGTCTAGTAACTTTTTGTCGTAGAACTATAAATAAAAAAGTTATAAGCGAAAATGTTCAGAAATTCGAAAAGTAAAAATAAAAGACATAAGGGACATTACAGCTGCTGCTGATCCTAATACCGATCTATCGAAGGTCGTAGTTCGATTAGGTGGGTTCCATTTGCTCATAATATGTCGTTCATAGGTGCGATTGGATATATCATGTCTGGTAGTGGACTCGAGGATATCTTCAAATTAAGTTATGCTGAGAACTGTGTACAGCACATAATGTCATGCTTATGGTAGGGCTGTACATGCTTATAGTAGGGCTGTATGTGCTTATTTGCTAGTGCATTTATCAGTAACAAAAATAGTTATGGATTCAATAGAATTTACAGAAGAAGAACGAGATTTTCTGGATGATAATAGTACTATAAATGAGCACGTACAGCCCTACCATAAGCATGTCCAGACATTATGTGCTGTACACAGTTCTCAGCATAAATTAATTTGAAGATATCCTCGAGTCCACTACCAGACATGATATATCCAATCGCACCTATGAACGACATATTATGAGCAAATGGAACCCACCTAATCGAACTACGACCTTCGATAGATCGGTATTAGGATCAGCAGCAGCTGTAATGTCCCTTATGTATTTTATTTTTACTTTTCGAATTTCTGAACATTTTCGCTTATAACTTTTTTATTTATAGTTCTACGACAAAAAGTTACTGGACCAAAGTTGTAGAGAATTTAATTTGCAACAAAACTGTTAACAATGTTTTAAAAAAAAAAATAGTTTAAGAGATATATCGTAAAAACCATTTCAACCCCTATTTTCAAGATGGCGGCCGTGGGACAAGGGTGGCGACCCCACAAACTTGTTTTTAGCTTTACACTGACCCCCCCTACACATCAAAAAAATAAAATTGCGTCCTCTAAAAAACGCAACCCCAAATGTAACTTTTCGATGGACTAACACGGTACTTCTAGATACTAACTACTACTTGAATTAAGTATCTTCTGTATTCAGAGCATCTGACATAATCAATACGCCTACTTATAATATTAGAGCAAATTCCCAATACGATAAACTAAGGAGGAAAAAATTTATTTCTATTCAGTGAGCGAGAGTTCTGTATCTGTAAGTTTGTCTATGGCATCGTATCTTCCAGAGTAACCGGAATTAGAGTGCGTTTCCATAGAAGTAGAGCGGTGCTCAATTGACCAACTATAATACCTAAGATTAAAAGATTTTAACAACTTCAATGCGTTGTTTGATAAAATCGATGCGTTGTGATTAGTCAATTGAGCTCGGCGCCGCTCTGCTCCGCTTCTAAGTATGTAAACCACATGTAAACGCACCTATTGTGCATTTTTTTTTTGTTAGACCGAGAGTATTCTACTCTTTGGAAAAAGCATCTTCAACGTGTTTATATTTGAATTTGTTCTTTTCCAGACTATGACCGAGGACCTGTGAGTCATTTGACTGATCCAGTTAGGGTTCTATCCCACTGCACTGAGGGATGATTATTTTGTGATAATAATAAAGTGCCTTTTGTTTTATTTTTGTTTAAATATTATAAAATTATGTTATTCCGTGTTAATGTGTTATTTTTGTCTATCTTTTTTTACACTGCATTTAATTCTAAAATCCATTATTGTTTATATTTCTTTATAATCAAGCATTTAAAATGTGTTAGCACAATATATAATTTTATTTTTATAGTTTTTATCTTTTGTATCTATAATTTTGTATTTCTTGTTTGTTATTTTCTTAGATATATTTTTAAACCACATAAAAAAATCATTCACTTCTAAATGTGTTTGGCAAGAGCTAGAAATTAAATAGGTATAATGCTGTAGGGAAATTTATGCAATTAAAAACTATTTATTTACTTCGGTGGAATTGTCTATAAAAAACGAAACTTTTACTGTGTCATTAGGAGTTTTTACCTACTATTAAAAGGTAACACTATAATGTTAAATGAAAATTTAGAAAATAATATCGTGTTAGGAATATACGTCATGTATGGTATTTGTGTAAGTTTAAGATTTTGGTGAAACCTTTTATATTTTATTTTTTTGTAATATAAATGTTGGAACATATTACTGCATTTTTATTTACCACAAGAGTTGACCTTAAATCAATCTTACATGATATTTAGATCTACTATGATAAAGCTGAAGACTGTTTGAGCGGGTTATTCTCAGAAACTCCCAATTCGATTTCAATAATTGTTTTTGTAGTGGATATCCACATTCAACGGGAAGGTCATAGGCTATTTTTCATGCAGAAATTCCCACGGTAACAGACTCAACGTGGGTAAAACCGTGGGGCGCTGTTAGTAGTATATAGATAGAGAGCTTTACGTGCTTATCGTATGTAATCACGTCATTGGGACCTACTGGAATGTGAAAATTACATCCAAATAAATAAAATAATTCTAGGAGTGCACAAATTTAGTGGTGGGTGTAAAAAGCATAGTGATTCGAGATTGTTGGACGTGATTATGATGCCCATTGATGATAACTCGTACGCACATCAGTCAATCCATTTGGACTGTTGCATTTTAAAAACGTTACCACAACTTTACGAAACGTATTTACTTGTTATAGGAGCCAACATGAGTCCTATAAGGGACTTTCCCCTGTGCAGGTTTTTCTTAATTATTTATGCATCCATACAGTCAACACTGCCACGCGAGCAAGCAATTAGATTTTATTACTGCGCCAGTTATTAACATAGGCCCACATTATCTTAGTCATATTTTTTGTAGTAACCCCACTATTAGAGAAACGTAACATTTGGTAGATGTATTTCAATATCCATTATTCTCATCTTCAGCCATTATCCTCTCATAATAGTCAGACGCGTACGAGTAACACGCATGTTAGTCAGACGCGTTGAAAGAATACAAGACTTGACGTTGGCCTCCCCTGTTGATAGTCGAAGATATGATTTTTGGATAAGTTAGCGAATCTTTGTTTTTGTGGATAAATAAAGCGCTTCTAAATTATATATTCATTGATTTTACTATTTATTACTTTAATGATTTTAATTTTCTTGAAAATAACAATCGTATAAAAGTCTGCATAATCGTTTGAATTTATAAAGCTATCCCCATAATTTTATAAGATAAATTAACCCTCTCAGGACCATAAGTGTATGGGGGGATGTATGATCATAAAAGTTATATAGGATAGTTAATTATGCATATAATAAATATACTAAATTATCAAAATATGAAAAAAAATTATATATTTGTTGGAATTTCTTGGGACATATGCGTCCCTATGGTCGTCAAGGGCTGAGTTTTTCCTTATTCAGCCTATCTTTACGTGTTTTACATTTACGAGTTTCATAAAAACAAACAACATATTTATTATTTTTATTAAGTTTTATTAATTAAATTACAATATTTTAATGCAAGAGTTATATTTTTGTTTTATTTTATTTATGATATTCATCAAAACAATTTCTGTCATTAGTGTAACAGAGATGAATTTTACATACAGAACAAGTATTATTTGTGCGACTTTCTCGCTTGAACTTAGCACAATTTACACACCGTTTTCTGTTATTCACTTTTTCCATAGCATGTGTAGTAAATTGACGTTTTATGGCTCTTCGTACAGCACTAGTTCTTGAACTAGGAGCATCTCGCTGCCTGACCGTAAAACCATTGATCAAACTCCGAGCTACTATACTTGCCTGAACTGTAAGTTGGTCAACAAACTACCTTCCATTTTTTTTTCATTGTAAAGCTTCGTGTAGATAGTATATGCATTATTCACAGATATATCGAACAAGTCAAAGAACAGTCGTAGATAATATTTTATTTTGGATCTTCGATCTAGCTCATAGCACACCTTACGTTGATCCATAAGGTCAACTCCACCCATATTTTTATTATAAAATGACACGATCCGAGGGCATTTTACATCAATTTTCTCTGCTGAACCAGCTTGACGGCGTTTTACAATGTCTGTTTCGATAGGCGACAGAAAGTTGGTGAGCAAATGTACTGCTTTGTTGTCCATCCACTTGACGTAACTTATGCCTTGAAAACTTGTGAAATAAATATCTCCGCGCTTCATTTTTTTGTCAACAGGTGCAGTTTTTGGAAGGTTTTTTCGGTTTGTTCGAACAGTTCCACATGCCTTCGTATTTTGAGATATCAACTTATATTGCAAGAATGGCGAATTGAAAAAGTTATCAATATATATTTCACAACCCAAACCCTTCAATTTTTCTGTGAGTTGAAGTACAACTGATTCGCCTAACCCATACTCAATACCAGTAGTTCGCTTACCGGTATATAAATCGAATTCAAATAGGTATCCGGTTGCCGAATCGCATCGGCACCATAGCTTGAAGCCCCATTTGACTGGCTTGTTTTTTATATATTGCTTCATTACATTGTGCCCTTTGAACTTTATCATATGTTCATCTATTGATTGTTCTTTGGTATTGTTGAGGGCATTTTGGAATGACTTATTTAGATGTTCAATGACAGGTCTTATTTTGTAGGCTCGGTCAAAATTGGGACTGGAAGGGTCTCGTACTTCTTCATTATTACAAAAGTGTAGATTTTTACGTAATTCTTCAAAACGAGCCCTAGGCATAACATTTGCTACGAAAGGTACTGCCATGTCAGGTTCTGTAGACCAGTAATCTTTAAACGCTGGTAAAATATGATATCCCATTACTAAATTCAAACCGAGAAATGCTTTCATTTCATCTATTTCAACGGAAAATTCTCGTCCGTTTTGATGAGCGTATCGCATTGATTCTGATACTATCAACTGTACTAACAGGTCAAATTTTGTTGTTGAAAGGAATATTTCGAAAGGAGTCAGCGTATCATTGTTTTCCACATCTTGACAGATTTGCACCTTACCGAATTCATATTCAACATCTTCAAATACATTCGGAATGTATGTTCTCTGGGTCCACTTGAAAACTGGTTGCTGAACGGTAAGTGGTTCGCTTACAAGTTCTACCGCAGAAGTTGAAGGTTTGGGTGATGATATCCTGGATTCTTGAAGTTGATGTGTCGTATCTTCAATCTCAACTTCGGATACCCCTTGGTCGTCGTCCTGTGTGAGTAGCCTTTCATCTTCTTCGTCAAGCAATAAATTGTCTTCATCGTCACTATTATCACCCATCAAAATCTGCTGGATTTCATTTTCCCTGAGTTCGAAAACCGCACGTCCTCTACGAAACATAATCTGTAAACATAAACATAAGAAATGAGGGTAAAAATAAAAAAACACAACAGCAATATTGAACCAGATAAATACCCTTATAGACCACAGGGACACCCGTGTCCCTTTATGTTTATAATAACAGATGAAAGGGTACAATATGAATTTAGATTTTATTAGTTTATAAAATAAAAAAAGTACTTACCAGGCAGTAAATATTTCGCAATATAATAACTTGTCGACAACTATTGCACTCGAAATACTTTTTCAAAATATAAGAAAACCGCGCGAAACAAATTGTCAATTTGCAATGACCATAAACAAAGACTGACAGTTTAAATGCTGTGTTGCTATGATAAAAAAATAAAAAGATACGTTCAGAAACTAGTTAACGCTAAAATCACACCTACCGTTTTATTAGTTTATGACTTATTTATTGATTTTTGTTTGGGACAAGGGTGTCCCCGTAGTCCTTAAAGGGTTAATACCGTGAAATTGTCAAATTAACAACTGCACGATTTTCGTGTAGTTATTTTGCACTGGTATCACCTTTGCATCACCTTTGTTTACAAAAAATATCCCGAGCTTAGAAATAGACTATAATTAATATCACAATTTGCATTGTTCGAATAAAGGTAGATACCTACTAATCCTAATCCACAATATTCAAAAGGAACATTCCATAACAAGTGTTCACCGGTCAACCAACAAGTTCACACACAACCACTTGTTGAAGTCTGATGTGTAGCCTGTGGTTATTTTACCTCCATGTCTTTTTGGTAACACTTAACTGTTGTCAACATAATGTCAAACTTCTATAATCTATGCTCGCTCATAAACAGACTGGCAATGTACTGGCAATGTTTTAAATAATTTGAAATAATTCTATCAAATAATTCGGTTTCGTGAAGGAAATACTAACCAAAAAGTTAGTTTCTTTGTTTCTTATTTCATATCGATTGTAATCACTGTGCTATTTAGGTTTAACAGCAGTTATTAAATTAACGTAGTTTTGTCGGTTTTATCAATTGAAATTTTCGCAATAGCAACATTTGTGACTTACGAACGAAAGTGCTTGTGATGAGCAATTTGAGCGAATTGAGTAAAGACGATTGAAAAGTGTCGATAGGCCAATAATCTGCTGAAATTAGCCAGAATCTTCAGGTATCTACAAAATCTAATAAATAACACCCTCGCATGAGAGGGTACTATGTGGTGGTGCTGTTCTTCTTCCGCTAGTTCAGGTGCTTATTCACATTTGAGGGCTTGTCTGACTACTCCCTACCCATATTCCTATACGGCGGCCATATTTATAAGTCATGAAAGGCGTTGACGCTCTACAATCGTAATCATTTGCGTTGTATTGTTTCACAGGACCGATGGCTGCGATACGCAAAAAATTAGTGATCGTCGGTGATGGTGCGTGTGGTAAAACATGTCTCCTAATCGTATTCAGCAAGGATCAATTTCCGGAAGTGTACGTGCCGACAGTGTTTGAGAATTACGTCGCCGACATCGAAGTGGATGGCAAGCAAGTAGAGCTAGCGTTGTGGGATACGGCGGGCCAGGAGGACTACGACCGGCTGCGGCCGCTGTCCTACCCGGACACGGACGTGATCCTCATGTGCTTCTCGGTGGACTCGCCGGACTCGCTCGAGAACATCCCGGAGAAGTGGACGCCGGAGGTGAAGCACTTCTGCCCCAACGTGCCCATCATCCTGGTGGGCAACAAGAAAGATTTGCGCAATGATCCCGCCACAATCAACGAGCTTCGTAAAATGAAGCAGGAGCCTGTCAAACCTCAGGAAGGCCGCGCTATGGCAGAGAAGATCAACGCATTCGCGTATCTAGAGTGCTCCGCCAAGAGCAAGGAGGGAGTGCGCGAGGTGTTCGAGACAGCCACTCGGGCTGCGTTACAGGTCAAGAAGAAGAAGAAGACTAGGTGTTCTCTGCTGTAAGTGTGTTGTTGGGAGAACTCTGATTTATGAATCATTCGCATACTGCCTGATAACTTACGTTTGATACGACTCTGATTCTGCAGCAGTCGCGATGTTGGCCACACAGTGCTTCCTCCTAATACTGACAGCTGACGCGATATCGCAGCCCGCGTTGCACGCACATTACAGTATTTGTGTGGCTACACTTCACCATTGGTACTTGTATATTTTATAGTATATTATCTATTACGAGTAAGCGTAAATGCCTTATCAATATATAGTCGGGGGCAAAAGTGAATCCACATCACTGGTGGGCACACTGTTTTTGTGCTATCATGTTTATACTTATAGCATTTGTTCAACTTTATAGTTATAATTATCCTCGACCGGTGTCATCTCACCGAGACTCGTTTAGTTTGGTATTTTGTATTTTAATTTTTTCAATAAAATAGTGATGTTTATATTGTGTAGGATGTGTTATTTGACATGGAGCGCGAGCCCCATTCTCAGCTAAGTGCCTGTCGGCTTGAGCGTCTCTGAGGCGTCCATTCTGATTCATAGGCAGTTAAATGTAATCTATTGTTTGTGTGAAATTTTAACTTTCCTAATATAATTTATTAGTAATAAATGAACCCCATGTTTTATCAATTCTTATCTAGAATCTGACTTTTATAAAATACAGCATTTATAATTACAAAAATGTTTATGGATGGGGAAATAATTAAGTTAAAAACAACAATATTATGTTATGTTTTATTAGTAATGTAAGTACAAAATTATCTTTTCAAATATAAATGAATTAACATTATAATTAGACTTCCTTTTATAATTTAAGATTATTATTTTGGATCTATTCCAATTACAAGTTTATAACTAATAATTGAAAGTTTCAATTTAGGTATTCCTTGACATTTTCAATAGTTGTAGAGGGTTGAAGCGTCTCTTGGGAGGGTTCATTAGCTTTTGTTGGTTGATGGTTGCCGAGCGGTACGGGACAGCTGTGTCATCCGGCAACTGTCTCTCAGTGCCTGATAGCTCAGGCATCCAGTCACTGTAGAGCAGAGTATCAACCAATCTCAATTTATCCATCGATGCTGGAGTTAAAACGTACATTACTTCATTTTCATCATCCACTCCTCTGACAAGGCCTGAAATATTCCAATACATTTCATTATAAAACTAACTTATCAAAATTAATCATTTATTGCAGTAATTGATAAAGATAACCAATAAGATACCGGGTTGGTTGCTTGAACAAATCATATTGGTAAGCCATTATTTATTGTTAAATAGAATAGAAATTCTTTGAATTTTATACCGAGTATAATAACTATTATTTTCCTTGAATAGATCATACATAACATCTACTGAAATATTTATGATGAAGATACTAATAGTTTATTGTATTATAGATAGTGGAAAAGATAAGACAAAATTACCATGTCCATGGCACAAGAGTCCTCTACTAGTTAGGGTAAACACTCTGCCCTTATCTTGAGATGTCTGCTGGCACAATGCTACTATTTTACCATTGATCACCTTAGTGACTGTTTCCTCTGGTATTTTTACATTTACTGCAATATTCAAATTCTTCAAACTAACTCTGTAAACAAAGGAATATTGAAAATATTAGACTTGCATTGAGAGAAAACAAATATTTCTGATTGAATTTTAGGTAGGTATATAATAATTCCGAGTATTTGAGATTGTATATTTACTCATAACAAGCAAAAGTTCAAACAACTATTGTAAAGGATGATGCCAAATCAAAAGGGTTAAAGGGAGGCCTTTGCCCATCGGGGAACAACTTGTTGCCAAAAGATAATGTGACTCAAAACAGAAGTTCATTCATAGAGGATTGTGACAACAGCTCGATTAAAATATTGATATTGTTTTTGAACAACTAATGAATCACACATGACATGATTCCAAGAGGTGCATTATCTCATTAGTCATTCCTAGATAAAAAGTGCTTATTTAGTTTACAAAGTTTGCTACTTTTATGAAAATATATGAAGGATGTATTTTTAAGTAAGTTATTTATTATACAAGTCGTTTAGTTTTCCCTGGTTGAGTGACAACGTAATCGGAGTGAGCTGAGTACATCGGAACCGGTTCGGGGCTTCAAACAAGACCACGACACTACGAGAGGTGCTCTCATCGTCCGACCAACACAATGACTCATAGGCGTGTCACGTCATAGTTACTACGAACGATCTAACTGCCAGAAATAGAATATGGTGTAATTATTGATTATGATTTACTTTTCAGTTCAATTGACCACAATGAGCGGGTACGCCTCTATTTATTGAACTAAAATAAGCGCGTGTAAGTCCCGGTTTTACTAGGTTAAAAAGAAAATGAGAGAAAATAAATATTAAAATTATATAAGATAGATATTATAAAAAAAATCTAAATAGAGTCTTAATAGAAGAAAAAAAAGTTTTAAAACGTTCAGCGCCTTTGTTGATAAACGTCCATTTTAAAAACGGGCGTAGCATCATATCATACAGCAGTAACGCTTGGCCATATTTATGTAAACAAGAAACAGCTGCTGAAGGGCGTGCGGTATACAAAGTAAGAATACACATCGCGTATCGTCGATAGTGTAGCGTAGGGGAGAATCTGATAAGGAGTAAGTGGATAGTAACATTACTATTGTGTCGTAACTATCGTACAAGTATTTATTGGAAGCTTTTAAAACCACAACTCAACAACGTATTGTGAGGTATTTGTGTGTATAGACCTTTATGTATTGAAAGCATCGGTAAGCAAGGCCCAGTAGTTAGAACTTTTATAGGATCTTCAACTATCTTTTTGACAAAAGAAAATGCCATAGGCAAAACTTATACCACCTCTTATTGTATCAAAATCGGTTTATCCGTGAAAACGTTAGTCTGCCGTACCCATTATCCCATTTATAATATTAGTATGGCATGGATGGATAAGTCGCAAACAGCTGATTTTTTCAATCTATACCTAAGAATAAAATTGAAGTGTCTTGTCTACACACCGCACGATACATATACCAAAACAATTTATTTTTTAATTTTGTCTGTCTGTCTATCTGTTTGTTCCGGATAATCTTTGAAATGGTTGGACCGATTTAGACGGGACTTTCACTGGCAGATAACTGAAGTAACAAGGAGTAACTTAGGCTACTTTTATCTCCAAATTCCCGCGGGAACGGGTACAACGCGAGTAATTCCGCGGGGTTCGGCTAGTTTTACGTATTTTTCGAATTCCTATGAATTTCGAGACAAACGATGGGCTAGTTTTAACCGACTTCAAAAAAGTTGGTTCTCTTCCGACCCATAGTTGGTTTGTACGCGATTTTCCCTAAACCTTGCACTGACTTGAATGGAGGTTTTGCTACTGAACTCAACCTATAGTAAGATTTATCTCACTGCTAGAGAGGAAGAGAGAGTTCTTTTATATAGAAGAATTCATATATCTGATACCAACAATGGCTTAGTCGTGCGAATAGTACCGAAAGGGCTACTTTCGTATTTCTAAAGGTACTTAGTAATTTTGTTTGTGTGTTCGATCTAATCTCGGGAGCTACCAGTTCGATACGAATATATAATATAAATAAATATATTATAGTTATTGTAATAGCTACATTTAAGAAGAAGGTGATACACTATTTTTATTCCGGGCACAACGCGGGTAAAACCGCGTAACAGGTAAAGGCGCGACTTTCCTAAACTAAAGTCACGCCTCGTAGCGAAGTTTAGTATTGATGGGTCCTTCGCAATTCCTATAATTATAGTTGTCAAATTATTATAATGACGTATCATAGAAACCTTTTCTAAAATTAGTTAAAGTAATGAATAATTTAACTTACTCGTACGGCGCGATCTCCAGTAACCCTTGCGAAGTATGAGAATCCAGAAGCTTACTGAAGTACGCCAGCACATTCAGGTACCTCTCATCTCTCGGCATTAAGGCTTTAGGCACTTTACTGCCAGTAGACATTTCTTGATACTTCTCTAATATAAATGCATAATTTATATTTGAATCTAAGGTTTCACTAAAAAGACTGTCTTTGGAAAATTCTTTACATAGTTCTGCTAAACTCAAAGAATTGAGTTCACAACCAAATCTGTTCTTTGCTGTTCTAGAATCAATTTGATATACAAATGTGGGTCGGAGCTGTGTTATTATGTAGGTCATGAACTTCAGCCCTATATGATTGGTCATACCCATGGTGTTAACTACCCATGGGAGGTTGCAGTATGAATCATGGGAGTAACTGAATTCTAACAAGTCTCTGACAGCTTCTAGGTAACGGAATGGATTGTCCATTGTGTTTATCATGCCTATGTTTAGAGATCTGAAACAAATAGGTAAAATTATTACTTAAAGAATTTATATGCAAGTAATTATTGTTATTTTATTAATTACTAACATGATTTTAGAAAATTATTCTAGATAGCAAAAACGTTCATGCAAACAGATTTTTTGATAAGCATTATCTTTATTTATTTTTAATATTAAAGAATGCTTATAGTGCATGCCATACAATGGGGTAGTACAAAGACTCGAGATCTTATTTTTAAATTACCTGACTAGCAATGCAACAGTTTTTTTTAATTGCAAGTGCAAATATAATGAAAAAGAATAGATATTGGTCAAGTGTGAGTAAGACAATTGGGCTTTTGAAAAAAAAATTTTTTTGTGGTAAGTAAATGGAAAGATTATATATTAGTTTTATAACAAAACTATTTTTATTTTATTTTTTTTTCGCAATAATTCAAAAGTTATTTCAAAATAAAAATTAATTTTTGAATCCAGTACCGAAGACACGCCGACAACTCCCGAACAAACTCGAGCGCGTGTGACGTCTTAATGTTAATGAAAAGAGGTTCGGTTACATCGCTGTACGTACTTATGGTTAAATAGCTTTATCATTATGACGTCACAACTACGGTGACCAATCTTGGTGCGTTTATAGTCACGTGATTTTTATTTAAATTTCATCAATTTTTAATTGTTTTAATTAATTGAAAAAATATTTTTTTAAGTTTTTTGAATTAAATAAGTATCTATATTATTAATAATAAAGTTTTAAAATACATTAAAAAAATCAATATTTTTTTTTTCAAAAGCCCAATTCCCTAGTTAAATAATATCTTAAATTAATGAATAGCCTACTACATACTTTTCTGCTTCTATTTGGTGTGTAAAGTTAGGTCCAAGGAGTGGCTTTTTGACAATCACAACAGACAAGCTGCCTGGCACTGTGAACTCTGTTTGTCCTGGATCCAAGTCCACCACCAGCACCGGCCCCTTGGCCAGAAGTCTGTTCACATAATATCGGAGGAAAGTGCTTTTTCCTGTGTCTTTACCTCCACAAATAATACCTTTGCTTTGATAATCTGAAACAAATGTGGAATGTTATATGGTGTGATTAATAATGTGCTTGCTTGTTATACAGATACATCTCAATGGATATCCATGAATTAATATGAAGGGTATTGTATTAGTCTGTAATGTCCCTTAGGGTGGAATAGTTTGCACACTAATACAGCTAGGAAGGCTACAAAATACACACCTAGTCCACAACTGACAACTTGGTCCCAACAACTTTTCTCCTCAAATATTCTCTTCTGTGGTTCCAAGTATAATGAACAACCTAAACTTTCAGCAGCCTTCTTCAAAAACCTTGGAGTTGAATCACTCCTTTTAGTAAACAAGTCTAAATTATTAAAATTATTATCAACAAAGTCAATTCTTCTACTATTAAGTTTGTTCAAACTGAGTACTGTATCATATTCATTGATAGATGTAACCACTTCTTCAGCATCAGCAACTGTAAGTCCTGCTGAAGTAAGTCTTCTGAACAGACCTTTAAAATTACTCTCTTTTCCGAGAGTTTCCACACAATATGCATAGTTACAATACGGGGCATAAACATCAACAATATTATGGTTTAAAGTGTATCCAAACACTTCTGCTTGACCGCTCATTGCTGTCAGTTTGAGCTTGCCATGTATGTATAGCTCAGTGGGATGTTTCATAGTGATTATGTAACTATCTCTTCCACGGTAAACTTTTATTGATTCAGCTTCAGTTAGTTCACAATCAGCTTCTTCAGACAACTCAATGCCATCATAAGTTGAACTCTCCACAATGGGGGAATCTTTGGAATCAGAAAGGTTCAAATCGTCAATTGTTAATTCTTCATCTAGCTCTGGAATGAGACTTCCAATCTCATCATCAACATTCATTTCTTCTGTTTGGAATAAATTTGACTTTATAACATGGTGTTTCTCTGATGGTAGGTTTTTAGTGGTAGGGTGGACATAGTTACCGAGTATGTCACTCAAACGGTAGTCATACATGTTAGTAGCTGATACAGATACGTATGGAGATATATCAGACTCAGAGTCACTGTCTTGTGTTGATATTTCATCTTCAATAAAATTATGTAAAGAATCAACCACATCAAATTCACCAATAGTGTCACATTTTTTAAGATGCTTTTGTTTTTTAGATTTCTTACTATTTTTTTTACTGACATTTGAGAAACTACTTCGTGGTGATATTTCATCAATAAAATCATTTGGAGAATCCACCATGTCAATCTCTTCAATAATGCTATCTATGCTAGAAAGTTTTTCTTTTTTAGGTTTTTTATTAACTTTATGACAACCTTTTAAATCAGTGGCTGCCGGTGATATTTCTCGTTCAACATTATCACCATTTGAAGACTCTACCGCTTCAATTTCTTGAATAGTGCTACACTTTTTTAGAAGGTTATATTTTTGAGATTTCTTGGGCATTTTAATGCTAACTTTTTCTTTCAGAGGGATTTCAACAACTTGTTTCACTGGTTCATAATCTGATTTTCTTTTCATGTTACGTTTTTGTAATTGTTCCATTATTTTTGATGCTAAAGTCCCATCTGGGTCAAACTCTTCATAACTGGAGAAATCAGTGGATTTTCTTTCATCTTCCGAGTCATAAGAAACTAAGCTGCTGGGTATGGAAGCGCTGCCAGAACTGGACTGAGTATCAGAAATCAGCGAGGAATTGGATTCGGAATTAGATGTCCTGTCATCTAATTCTTCAACTTCATTCCCAGTTGTGGATTGTCTACTATCTTCAACGCTTCGAACGACATCAGATATGTTTGATGCACTAGAACGATCGGCGCCTCCAGAAGAAGAATCTGTATAGATCGATTTATCAGTAGACATGTTCGCTTCTCTATTGAAACTGATCTCTGAGTAGTCGCTGTAAGATAATAGATCATCCGCGTTGTACTTCAGTGCCGCTTCACCGCTGTCCCTTATAAGCTCATTATTGCCCTTTTGGTAAGCATGTAGCATTTTCTTCAAATGTTTCTTGATTTCAGATTTCTTTCCCCTACATTCCGGCTTGGGAACATGAGCTCCAATGAAATGTTCCATTTATTTTATTTTTTAGTTGATAGCAATACTGTATTATCTGGATAAATACGGCATTTGCATTACCTTCAGACGCAAATTAAATAACCCCAAACAAAATTTCAGAACAAAATAAATGTGCACCGCAAAGACTATTACGACTATCAACAAAGACCACATTGATATGACATTGACATTTGACAGTAACCAATACCGTCATAATAATTTGATATTGACTTTAAAGATTGATTGACACTCCTTATTGTCTAGTTTACACGAGATTCCCTCTCCCTTATCACTCTCCTCTCCTCAACGTGGTAGCCGCTAGAATTCTGGACATACATCTCATTCATATCCCTTTAAATACTCCATCCAAATTATTCTCTCATTCCTGGAATCCTTTAATCTTATCTTCAGTCCCGATCCCGAGTCCTATAGTGGTAATGGGTGATTTTAATGCTCATCATCGTTCATGGGGGTCACACAACGACAATTTATTTGCACTAACGTTGATTGAGATATTTGACGAATTAAACATCGTTGTCGCAATGATGACTCCCCGACACGCCGAACCCGTCCCACTCAAAACCCAAGAAGTGCTGTAGACCTAATCACATCTTCTCTTTCTTCCAATATTTCCTGGCAAACTCTCCAACCATCAACCATCTCCAACCACACTGCCTAAGGTCGATGCATGGCAGCCCAGTAGGTCAAATACGAGGTATTATTCCTATCAACCTGAATAGTATTTCTTTTTCAACCTATTAAAGTATTGTACCAGAACTTGCTCGAAATAAAAACGTACTCGCGTTTAAGTGCCTATAATCTCCATTCCTCGCAGTCTCATTCTTGTGTTCAAGTTCTATGATTTTTAAGCTTTGAGAACATTTTAAATACGTTTAGTTCAGTTCAGAATGTAATAAGTTCGAGCGGTTAGTGTGTGGTCGTCACCACTGAACTGAACATACTGGGAGTATTGTAATATTCTTATGCAAAAACTAACATCTGCACTAGGTCCACGGTATTCGGCACGTTGAAAACGAATTGGGAAATCGAATACGGATTCTGCACATATGTACATGAGGCCAGCCTTAATTAATCTAAGATTTCCGAGACTAGGACATTGTAGGTAAATTAAAAAACATATACGCATATTAACGTTTTTATTACATTATAACCTGACTCCTGATCTCGAGATAAATACATTCCATGATTGTATCAACATTCAATACAGTCCATACGAATGATACAGACACTACTAAATAGCCAATGTTGTAATAATTGTTTTTATGAAACAGTTGTTACATCAATGACTTGAACTGTACAGGTGACATTGAGATGGCGGCGGGCGCAGCTCAATCCCATCAACACAGATTTATATTACTAATTTACTGGTTTGCCTGGGTGAAGGTAGCAATGAAGTCTTGTACGATCTTCTTCAGAGCGGCGTCGGACTCGGGAGTGATCGAGTTGTCCTTGGCGATGGTGCTGAGGAGGGTCTGGTGGGACGTCTTGATGTGCTGAGTGAAGTCCTTCTCAAAAGCAGTGATCTTAGTGGGGTCCAGCTTGTCGAGGTGACCGCGGACACCACAGTAGATGATGGCGACCTAACAACAATACATTTAGGTTAACTTGTTCTTAGACAAGAATTTATTGGTAAGTTGACTTAGAGCCAAGTATTCAATCTCAAGGTAATGTTTTCATCAGGAAGTGAATTTTGACAGTTGTTTCTATGAGACTATCCTCAAATTCTCTAATTTCTACCAGAAAAATTGCTTGTTATAGTATTTACCTGTTCTTCAATAGCCATGGGCACATACTGTCCCTGCTTGAGCAGCTCAGTGAGACGCATGCCTCTGTTGAGCAGCTGCTGGGTGGCAGCGTCCAAGTCGGAACCGAACTGGGCGAAAGCGGCCACCTCACGGTACTGGGCCAACTCCAGCTTCATGGAACCAGCCACCTATAGGAAGGCGAAACAAGATTTAGTAAAATTGTTGACATTATGACGTCATATTAACTTATGTCTTTGTTATATCTTTTAAGAATGCTCAATAATAATATTTGTAGTGATTGATATGTCTGCCAAATTCATCAACTAGAATGGAACTCGACTTATTCTCAATCCAAAATAAAGTCATTATCAACTTCTTAAATTGAAGTTGGTCCAAATCAGATTAAGGTGAATTTGTTTAATTTACCTGCTTCATGGCCTTGGTCTGGGCAGCGGATCCTACACGGGACACAGACAGACCGACGTTGATGGCAGGTCGGATACCCTTGTAGAACAACTCGGTCTCCAAGAAGATCTGTCCGTCAGTGATGGAGATCACGTTGGTGGGAATGTAGGCGGACACATCACCAGCCTGGGTCTCGATGACAGGCAGAGCGGTCAGGGAACCACCGCCCATCTTGTCGGACCTGCGAAATTAATTGGTATAATCATCGTAGTAACTACTTGTTTCTTGTTGGACGGATTTCCGCAAATTGACGTAAAAGTTGGGCTAGTTTTGCTTGTATATTTAGTAAGTAAGAGCGCATTACATTTTTTACTCGCACTACGTAGGTATTCACGTGGTTTCTTCGGGATAAAAGTATCCTATAGCCTTACATAAATCCACATATCTGACTGCTATTTCTGGAGATTAACTTATAATTACTCAAGGTCGATTGAAAGTCATTTTAACATAATTAAACTGTCTTGTGGTGAGGATTTATAGAATTATGTCTAAGGATGTAAACTATAGCCACACTTACATCTTGGCGGCACGCTCAAGCAGACGGGAGTGGAGGTAGAACACATCACCGGGGTAGGCCTCACGACCGGGAGGACGACGCAGCAGCAGAGACATCTACGACATCAAGGTTTTGTTACAAATTTTTTATTAGTCAATCTTCGAAAATTTTAGAATAATTATTCATGTGGATTTTTTGGTCTATTAGTATAAAAAACCAAAATAGTCATTCAAAATATAGCTATTGTATGTGTAACAGCTTTCATCAAGACTTCATATTATGTTTCTAGTAAAAAATCTGGATGAAATATCGTCAAACCTTCTTCTTACACTTGTGTCGGTTGATGAGATCCACATGAAAATCCATTGAGTATTATTAACATACCGACAACCGTGGTGGGGACTTTGTTTTAACTATATAGTGCAGATTAAATGTAAAGGAAAGATACCTGACGGTAGGCCACAGCCTGCTTGGACAGATCGTCGTAGATGATGAGGGCGTGCTTGCCGCTGTCGCGGAAGAACTCTCCCATGGCGCAGCCGGAGTACGGGGCGAGGTACTGCAGGGGAGCGGCGTCCGAGGCGGTGGCAGACACGATGATGGTGTAGCCGATGGCACCTGGGTAAATACTTTAGTTAGTTAAGGAGAAGAGGAAAAGGTTTCCTTATTTGGAGTCATCCAAAAAATATTCGTAAGACAATATTTTGAGAAGGGAATTAATTCCTTATTTCATTCTACATTCTATTTTTGAACAACCTATTTTCATTTCATTTCATTTTCATTGCACATGCAATGGGCTTGCAAATTTGCTTATGTCCCAGTGCAAAGCAAAGTCCTTTCACATGCTTTCATTCATGTTTTTTATACTTTTATTGTTATCTAAATGGATATTCACTGTCCTAGATACAACAATCATCTATCAATGACTAAATTTTTTTTTTAGTTCCTGCATGGTAAAGCAACATTATCTGTTAGTCTTTGTAGTTTCGAAATTTTTAAGCAAATGCTAGATATAGCTTTAGAATCTGAGGAATAATAGTACACAAGACAACCTAGCTATATGATAAAGCATATTTACCAGCATCAGTCAACCTCTTCACAATCTGGGCGACAGTGGACCTCTTCTGTCCGATGGCGACGTAGATGCAGTACAGCTTCTTCTTCTCATCCTCTCCCTTGTTGAACCTCTGCTGGTTGATGATAGTGTCGATGGCCAGGGCAGTCTTGCCAGTCTGACGGTCACCAATGATCAACTCACGCTGACCACGACCAATGGGTACCAGGGAGTCGACGGCCTTGATACCTGGAATATATTCATGTTTTTGTTTCATGCAAAATTCACGATACTTTAAGTTGTAACCATATTTTGATCAGTCAAGTTTTATTGGCAAACATTTAACATTCCTCAGGTAAGTAAAATAATGTTTTTTTTTCATAAAACAAAGATATCATACAAGAGGAAAGATAAACCATGTAGGGTTTAAATTGATTGTGATTACATAATCTGTTAACGATATTATTTGATGTGAAATTTTTCCATGAGTAAGTAAATAATTAGTATGTATTATTTGTTGAGTGAAAATGTTAATAATTATAATTATTGAAACACTGTGCAATACCATTGCATATAGTTAACCAATAAAGTATCTAGCTTAGAGTAAAATTGTCCTACTTCAATTATTTGTAATTTTATTGCTGAAATCATTCTCACAATTTTTTTGAAAAAAAGTGCTTCATAACTTACCAGTCTGCATAGGCTCGCGCACAGACACACGGGGGATGATACCGGGGGCCTTGATACCGACACGCATACGGGTCTTTGTGCCGAGGTCTCCCTTGCCGTCAATGGCGTTACCCAGGGCGTCTACGACACGTCCCAGCAGCTGTTCGCCGACAGGCACATCCACAATGGCTCCAGTACGCTTGACAATGTCTCCTTCCTTGATGAGCTTGTCGTTACCGAACACTACCACACCAACGTTGTCAGGCTCCAAGTTGAGGGCCATTCCCTAGAGAATGAAATAGGCACTTATGTGAGATAAGGCACTTTTAAAGAGTTACTACAATATGCTACTGTAATCTTCAGTTTATTTACATGTTTTATGACCAGTATCTTGCAGATAATGTCCATTGCATCCAAGTAAGTAATTATTTAATAAAAGCATACAAACCTTAAGACCGGAGGAGAATTCCACCATCTCCTCGGCCTGGATGTTCTTAAGACCATACACACGGGCGATACCGTCACCAATGCTCAATACACGGCCAGTTTCCTCTAAGTCAGCCTGTAATCAGAAACATATATTTCTTGAGTCTGATATTTTAAATATAGCACTGTTATATCCAGTGATTGAGAAGATTATTAGATAGAATTATTTGACCAATAGCAATTTAGTTTAAAGGATCATTTATTCTTATTGGACTTACTGAAAAAATATGTATCAACCTGCCAAGAAGGAAGTATGTGAATGAACTTTGCACTAAATGGGTCAGGCAACCCTTAAATCAACGTCCCCATTCCTTTAATTGCCTACGAAGTAACTTAAATTATTTTTTTGGGGATATTTGGTAAGAATAACTTAGTAGGTTTTTATGTAATACAAATATTTATTTACCTTGGGGGCAGCACCCATGATCCTCTCCTCCAAAATAGTGGAGATTTCAGCGGCCTTGTGGGTGCTGGAGACGTGGAGCTTGCGGGCAGCCACCGACACGGCGGGCACCACGACCTTCGCAGCCTGCCGACATACCACATAACATAACCAATACAGCTTCACAAAATCAAACTCAAAAAAAGACACTCTTCAATACACGACACAAATTAAACCACTGTAATGGTCATTCAACTTTTATTTTACATAATTATCCACTTATTATCACATTTTATCCGTCTCTCATTGATAAAAATTACCGATCGCCCAGTATTACATAACACTAATCATGGACAAAAACTTACATATCCGTAATTGATTTTGGTGTACAATAGTCGGAAACGTAATACTATTACACATTTATTATATTAAAACGAGTAAACACTAAGATGTTCTTGAAAAAAAGGTAAAAATCGTGGATGGTACGTAACATGATTGACATGATCACCGGGTGCGACCGCGATAATATGTTACAAGAAGCACTTTAATTAATAAGTTTCATGAATTGTACCTGAGTAGCGGCATTTGGAAGGCGCCTGGCAACCGTGCCGGCGATACGAGCGGAGATCAGCGACATTTTTTACAAACTCTTTTAGAAATGGCAGATACAGGCCGTGGTAACACTCCGCTCGCAATTCGATATTGAAAACGGAAATGACTGCAGACTAGAGTAGGTAGGTAGAGTTGTCTATGGTCTTCCCGTACCGGAGGTACGCTCAAAAACCTAAAATTTAAAAAATATGATTTTTTGTTTTAGATGGATATTTAAAAAAATATATAATTTGATTTAAACATAATTAACTAAATTATTCGTACATATCTGGACTTTTAAATGGGTGAGACTTTTTGTTAAGTTGCATTTAAATTTACATTTAAAGTAAAGGATTCAATAGTAAGGTTTCAAATTGTCTCTAATTCCGACAATCAATACTGTAACCAACACATGTACTATTTAAAATAATTTATAGCTGTTCAGTATATTGATATTAAGATCAAACAAATTTCAACGTTATATTAATTAAAACATCATTTTGTTTAGTTAAAAATGAATGTGAAAAGTTTCTTATTATTAAAAAGCTTTTGAATAGAATAAAAAAATAATTTTGTCTATTATTGGACGAGAAGGATTGTTCAAATTTATCAAAGAACTTTGAATGAATATTTATAGAAAAAGCATTGATTATTTATAGTAAATAGCATAGTGAGACATAGCAAAATACTGTTTTTTTGTAGAAAATATAAATCATTGGCTTGGCTACTATAAAAAAGCGTTCTATGCTTAACGTCAGCTGATGTCGCGGGCAATGGGCATGTCCCATTTGAATTTTGACAGTAATCAGCTGTGTCTGTGGTGTCTGGTGTCTGTATAAATAATCTATCTGTCAAAAACTGTTGTCGAGCTATGAGGCTACAAGAAATAAATTAATTCGGGGTAAAATAAAATGCGAAGTTCAAGTAAATAAAAGGGCTGTTTTTTTCTATAGTTATATAGTACAGTGTTAAAATATTTCCTGAAGTGTTATGTTAAGCTGGAGATGTTAAAATGTCGGCTACAAACGGTCACAACAATGCTCCAACTGCAATATTTGATACCTCATCAATAACAAAAGTTAATGTTGATGATACTGTAAAGCTGATTTGTACCATAGAAAATGCACACAATATCAACAAGCACACAGTAAGTTATTTATCTAATAATTATAAAAACATTCCCAAATTCAATCCTTTCTTAGATATAAATTGCATATTATCTATTATTAAATTATCCAAAATGTTGTACACAAAAAACAAAATCTTATTGGATTCTTCTTACAATATCAATGTTATCTACAGGAATACATTCTGAGAGTACAAAGGGGTCCTTTTAAGGAAAATAAGTGGAGTGTATCAAGAAGATACAGAGATTTTGCAGCATTACATAGCTCAATACAGCAATCAGGAATTCAGTTGGTACTGCCGCCTAAGAAACTTATCGGTAATATGCAACCATCATTCATAGCAGAGAGGCAAATAGCACTACAGGTATGATAAAACATATAAATATTGTTTACACATCTACACTAATGTATTGTATGAATATGCTTAGTTTGTAAATTGTATAACATTATGTAAATAGTTACTAAATATATTTTCAGAATTATATAAATGAGGTATTAAAACACAATGTGTTAACACTTTCTTTACAAGTGAGGAATTTTTTGGATCCCAGTAATTATTTATCATCCTTAGCAGGTAAATAAATGTTTTATTTTTTGTTTATTATACACTTATTTTGATATCTTCAGTGAGATGAGAGGCCTTTGCCCAACAGTGGGACATTACAGGCTCACACTATACTATACACTAGGGCCTTTTCAATATCATAAACATTTATTAACAGTATTTTAGCTATTAAACTAGCAGCGCCCCGCGGTTTTACCCGCGTTGTGCCCGTTCCCGTGGGAATTTCGGGATTTTTTTTACATAAAAACCTTCCTCTTGAATTACTCTACCTATTACAAAAAACCGCATCAAAATCCGTTGCGTAATTTTAAAGATTTAAGCATACAGACAAACAGACACGAAACAGAGACGACTTTATTTTATACTATGTAGTGATGGTTTGTGGAACACGTGTATGTTTCAGTTGTAGTGTCTATGAATAACTTATAAAGGCTAAATTATAATTATTAAAAAGTAAACCTCTTGAATAATTATAATTTGGCCTTATAAGCTCTATAGTAGTAGTCATTGGAAGGTATATAAGAAGTGAAATGAGAGGCTTTTGCCTAGCAGTGGGACATTACAGGCTACTACTATACTTTTACTCTTATATAAGAATGGTAAAAGACATAAACCATATGATAATTTAATTATATTATGCTTTTGTCAGGACTGAAACATATGGCTTAATAATTGATTAACAAATGATTTAAGAATGGTAATTTATATCTATTTATCTAATTATTATTAATTAATTTTGTTATTCACATAAATAATTCATATTCTAAGTTTGTTATGTGACTATTGTCATATTATCTCTTATTGAAATATTACACATATTTAGCACACTGCCTATCTGCTAAGCTAAGTGTGACATTGGTTGTATTGTAGTTAACATATTAATTTCAAGGTCACTGGCCGAGAGCAGACAATAACATCTATCTGCAAATTGATACAATAATTTTATGCACTGAAATTTGTTAACATTCTTTAAAATTATTTTTTTGGATTTAGCTGCATTAAAACTTACGAGTGTCATATTTTTTTAATACACTTTTCAAGTCTAATGAAAAGGTAATTTTAATGTTCTCTTACTCTAACTAATATTTATTACAATACATAGGTATCTAAAAAGGTATCCCTGAAAAAGGTACTCTTCTTCCTGAATAATCACGGGAGTAACTACGATATGGGCAAAACCGTGAACTATACTTTATAAAGTGGACTAAAGTTAATTCGTTTCCCGGAATTCTTACAGAAATGATTACAAGGCATGAGAAACAGTAGTTACTAAAACTTATTCGAATCTGCTGAAATATATTTACTTGGGTGATTTTATTTTGCCTTGATTTGTTTACAGAACAAGCTCTGCAGACGGTGTCAATAGCATTGAGAGGTGACGGCCGATACGAACTGAAGGGGCCGATGACTGATATCGGGTGGCGAATACGAAAACATTATTTTTTAGTAAGTGAACAAAAAATAATTATTATGCAGATCCTCTTATTGAAATTAATAGTTGACTAATCTATAGTCGACTTTCATTAAAATCCGTGAAGCATGAGGAAAATCGCCGTATTCACAATTTTCACAAATACTATAAATAAATGGGTATATTTATAAGTCAAATTCACTCACGGTTAATTAGACCCAAACTAAGCTAACACGTGTATCATAGAATCTAACTAATACTATTACATATACATACACAAATACTGCAAATGATCATTAGACACCCAGACGTTATTGGCGACGCGACGGCCATCAACTATGTCTGCGCATATTGTTGACTCCGGGCGGGAATTGAACCCGCAACCCCCGACATAGTAAGCGCTCTCACATGGCACTGTGCCAACGGGCTTGTTGTTAACATTACCAAAATAAGATACAAATATTGTCGTGCAATTTGAATCTATAGTTTTGTTACAAACAAATGACTTAATTTTTAGTATTCTCTAACTACAAGCTATTAAATATTTTCAGATTCTATACTAGCGGCAACTAGTGGCCCGCCTATGCATACCTTGCCTTATTAACATTTATTAAGTTGGTTAATAATAACGATACTTAAATAAGTTGTTGCTGTAGTGTAATTACTCATTGTCTATAATCTATCATGAAATGAATCCTCTTATCAGTACTTACATTGTGATAATGAAAGATAAATTGTTCATTAAAAAAATAATTATTATAATAAAAGTAACCCGCCATGCGAAATTATGACTCGGGCGTATTATCCTCGGCCGGATGTCTGGAATAACCAACTCTATTGTAGTTTACGATGCGTTAGTCATACAATTAGGATATCAAATGGGCCAGACATTAATATGACTAATCTCTAAAAGTACATTCAGTAAAGTTGACGTAAGACTTGTACAACAGTAAAGTATTAGCCTGTAATGTAATGCTGGGCAAAGGCCTCTCATCCTCCCTGAAGATATCAGTACAGTGTACAATAGTGTGTTTATTTATTTTATTATCAGCCGTTACTGTCATTACACCTAATACCCTTCACTGCACCGCTATTTTCAGTTAAATGAAATTTAATATGTTTTACTATCAATATTAATGAATCTTATGCCAAATTAAAACTTTCAAACCCGATCCAATGACCCCCCGACCCGACACATAGTGTCTCGTGTGTGCCTGATATCTCAGGAAAACAATATATTTTATTAGAGATCTTTCATTTAAGTTAATTTGTCTTTTGTTAATCAGATACAGGACACTGAGAGCAAACAGAATTGCATGTTGTCGTGGCAGAGTTACGGTCCGGATAGATGTTTGTGTGACCGCGACCTGCAGACGGCTTTCAAGAGTTTGAAAAATCTCTCTGTAAGTATTCATTAAGGTACATTCAAATTTACAGCACTATAAGTAGCGCCTCGGGTCGTATCTGTGTTGTACCCGTTTCCACGGTAATTCCGGGATAAACTGTACCCCATGTTTTATTCTACAGTTTCATCAAAATTCGTTCAGTTACTGATTGAAAGAGCAACAAAAATAATGTATGCATCTGCACAATTTTCCTTTAATAATATTATTAATATTCTTACGCTATAACAACGACAGAGTAACAGTGAGTGTGTGACAGAGTGCTCTACAAAACAAACCGACTATCTCACTCTCTCTCCTCTCGAGATCGATGTGTAACTGTTTCCACCAGGTTTGAATTAATTAAGTGATACAAGTATTATATTCGTAATACCTTTCTCATTTCCAGCATCCCTATATAGACCAAATACTAGGATTACATAAATTAGAAACGGGTGCCTACGTAGTTAGAAAAATATATGAAAGTGGAACTCTCAGAGATATGTTATATGGTACTGATTATATGAAAAGTTATTTATCTAAATATGGTAACCCGAAGGTGAGGAAACCGCTTACTTCCGGCCAAATATCTCACTACGGATATCAAATACTACAAGCTTTAAAGTTTTTACATGAGAAGGGATTGCCTCATGGTAAGTTGCGTAACTTTTAAGTATTACTATTTTTCACGGGTCTTCTATTCTGTGAAGAAAGTAAAAAAGCTTTTCCAAATCAATATAGCAAGGTCCTAAAATTAATATCAACATGGCCATAGTACTTAGGTTTTATTATCTCCTAAAATAAGATTATGGAAAATCCTTCAAGCAATAAAGGGCCTACCACCCTTCACCCTTAAACAGTATCTTCAGTTTTCATTAATATTAATATCATTTTATATTTCAGGGAATATACACCCCGGCAACATAGCCATAGAGAATCAGCGCGCTTTTCTTCTAGACATTGAGAATGTTCTGTTGGGTGGGCCCTCTTTATACAGACCTTATTTAGTACAATTAAGGCGGGTTTGCACGCCCGAACAAGTGGATGTGTACAGCTTTGGAAGAACCGTTTATGAGATGGCTTTCGCGACGCCTCTTGAACAGTGCTACTGTGATACAGATTTGGATGGCATTCACCCGGATTTAGGTATGCATTTTCATATTATATTACTGTTAACGTATGTATACTGAACATCGGTTAACATGATTGTCTACTTTCTATAAGTATTCGGTACGTATGTCTGTATGTGTGTAATCTATCACACTATACTGTTCCCCTAGAAAATTCGGATCAGTAAAAAAGCGGCCAAGTGCGAGTCGGACTCGCCCATGAAGGGTTCCGTAGCAGCGAGTAACATAATAAAGAAGTTCTTGAAATAAATGTTTTTTTATTTACATTTGAGTTATTGAATGAATAATCAGTATTTTTTTGCGGTTTACGATTTTTAGTCGTAAAAAAAAAACTACTAACTAGACCTCGTTCAAACCAATTTTCGGTGTTAGATTACATTGTTATGTACATCATATATTTTTTTTAGTTTTATCATTCTCTTATTTTAGAAGTTACAGGGGGGGGACACACATTTTACCACTTTGGAAGAGTCTCTCGCGCAAACTATTCAGTTTAGAAAAAAATGATTTTAGAAACCTCAATACCATTTTTGAAGACCTATCCATAGATACCCCACACGTATGGGTTTGATGAAAAAAAAAATATTTTTTTCATTTCTAAGTATGGGAGACCCCCCTAAAATTTTATTTTTTTTCTATTTTAGTGTGAAAATATTAATGCGGTTCACAGAATACATCTACACACTAAGTTTCAACAACATAGCTCTAATAGTTTCGGAGAAAAAAGGCTGTGACATACGGACAGACAGACAGACAGACGGACGGACAGACAGACAGACAGACATGACGAATCTATAAGGGTTCCGTTTTTGCCATTTGGCTACGGAACCCTAAAAACATTCAAGGCACCCTGTCATTTCGTCTGACCTATGCTTCCCTACGTTTTATATCCACTAATCACTTCAAACTTATCAGTATAGATCTGGTAAGTAAGCTCGTGTAGGTTAGAGGCCTGGTGTCGGAGTTTTTTAGATCTGGTGAAAAGTAACCTAGATCTTTTTATATGTATAGACTAGCAGCGCCCCGCGGTTTTACCCGCGTTGTGCCCGTTCCTGTGGGAATTTCGGGAATTTTTTTACATAAAAACCTTCCTCTTGAATCACTCTACCTATTACAAAAAACCGCATCAAAATCCGTTGCGTAATTTTAAAGATTTAAGCATACAGACAGACAAACAGTGTGACAGACACGAAAAAGAGACGACTTTATTTTATACTATGTAGTGAAGTATATTAGAACGAAGTTCCTTATCGCGGGTTACGAAAGGGGGCTAGCCGGAAAATGGTAACGACATTTTTTAGGCCAGTAAGGGACAGACAGAGAAACTTGCGCACGCCAGAGAGAGACAGACAGAGAAACATGCGCGAGAGAGACAGACAGGGAAACTTACGCACGCCAGAAAGAGACAGACAGAGAAAATGCGCGAGAGAGACTGTCTGTCTCTCTCTGGCGTGCGCAAGTTTCTCTGTCTGTCTCTCTCTCTCTTATAGAAAGCAAGCTAGATATTTTCGTTTCGTCTTTCTATTTCGCATTGAACAGTGTGGTGTCGCGACGATTATTTTTGTTGATAATAAATAAACTACGTTCCATCCGGGTGTTCCTTGACACCTCTCAAGTTTTTTGATGTCTGGCTGTGGCATCTGTGTGTGTGTTCTGTACATTATCGTTGCTCCCGACCACAATCAATTGGAATTAAATTTCAGTACGTGCTAATATTTGATATTACAATTTTTCTCCTCAGAATCAGTCCTTCAACTATGTCTATCAGCATCTTCGTGTAAGCACGGCGTTATAACTGTAGATCAGTTGTTGAAGCATCGCTTCTTCGCCAACGCACCCCTCAACGGACTAACTCATATGAGAGAGGATTTTAAAGTGCATCTTAAGTTTCCTTTGGCGCTCAAAGATGAGCTGAAGAACGCAATGGCCTATATTGAAGCTCGATTGATAAACGACCAGAAGTTGGTAAGTTTTATCAGGTCCTTATGATTAATTAGTCTTAGTATATAAAAAGTATCTAATAGTATTAATAAGTACACTGAGTCCGCGTATTGAATAGTTTTCCATATAACATAGTTTTAATGTTTCAGGAACGTAGTGCAAGAAGGGAAGTGAGGATACAGGAAATATTAAATTCAGAAGAGGAAATGAAGAAACAAAGACGGAAAGCTGTAAGTACTATAACGAAATTTCGCAGGGAACTACTAATAGGAACTAAATGAGTAAAGCCGTGGGCTCTATTATGTAGGAACATTAGCACTAGTAGGGCAGAAACAGGAAAAAAGTTGTGTGAAGTTTGGCCTCTTTAATTATACAAGGAGTATATGTATGGCCCTATAAGTACTCAGCCGGTTTGTTTCGATAAAGCATGTAAATTGTTTTACGTGTGCAAAGGTAGAATACATCGTATTTAAAATTCCCATACAAAAGTAAAATTATTTTAATCTTAGAAATTTGCGACAACCCTAAATGCCTTTATTTACGAACCTTTATTTACGGACTGCGACGCATTCGCTAGATCTGGACGCACCCTAAACCAGCACATGCCTTTAGGAAAGACGTGCGCTTTGATGTGTGTGCCACTATCGTAAAAAATAACACTAGTTTTCACACATAAAAAAACAACTAGGTAGGTACGATTGTATCACTGGTTTAACAACTGAATATTGACACGATTTTGTTATCATTGATTAAGTTTACACAACACTAGGTACACAACAGACAAGACACTCCACAGTCTCCACACATCACTTCTTAAGAAGACAATATTTAAATCCTACAAAAATATTTATCAGCTTAAAAATAGTTGTTTACATATTGGCAGCTTTCAAGAGCTGTCAAGAGCTGAGCAATAATAAGGTTATAAACTTTACCCATAAATAATCATATGTCGATTGCCAACCTCATTTCATAGCGTATCTAAAGGGCCCCATACACGGCACGATTCGTCTATACGATCGATCTGATGAAAATCGTGACGATTGATTGCATCAAAAATGTCGCTCATACTCGAAACGACTGGTCGTAACGATCGATCATTTACTTGTTTGAAGCTGAATGTTAAGGACGTGTTCAAATTAATGTTTTGGTTGCGATTTCCGACATCATTTTCGATTAAGTAAATCGTTAACGATCTTGACATACACCATCGATTCGTCGTTTCGATCGGTTTGACGCGACGGATCGTACAGATAAATCTCACCGTGTATGGGCCTCTTAAGAGCTACTGTTGATGACGGCCTCTTTAAATAATACTCTTTGAAATGTCAATATTTTACTTTTCTACCTATGTTTTGTCTATTTTTGATTTCTGGTTTTTTGGTCTAGAGTTCAAAGTGAAAGGTCAAATAAACAGCTGTTGTAGGGTTGCCTCATCCTTGTGATAGTGTATTTCTGAAGGAAACTTTAAAAGTAAATACATGAATGAAAAACTTGGAAATATCAATTAGGGTAGAATAAACGTAGTTCGCCATGACGAGTAGAATGCCCTGCCTCGGTACTTATAGGGGTATTATGTTACACATTGTATACCTAAATATTTGTTTCAGAAAAAACGAGACAGCATCTGGAAATCCACCTCATCTCTGGCGGAGACGGTTCGGTCGCAGAGCGCGAGCACCGCCTCCTCGCCCACACCGCCCGTCTTGTGTAAGTTTTTTTATTTTACATTTTCATCTTCTACTTGAAACTTTCGTTGAAAATTGTTGATATGTTACCCCAGCGGCATTTACAATAATCATTTTGTAGCATACATTCTAATAAGGTGTGCAACACCAATTATCTGACGTCTTGGCCCATTTTTAGGAACCGTGGTCATAGAAGATTGATTTATGAGTGAAACGTTTCAATGAAAATGTGTAAATGTTGTCTTAAACCTAAAAACCGGTAGGTAATTTTATTATTATTTTATCTACTTTCAGCCGCCGACACGAGCGTGGTAGGTACGTCGCCGCCTGTAAGCAGTCCGTGCGCGGGCCGCGCGGCGCTACTCGGCGCCATCTGCAATTTCGACAAGAACACGCTCTCACGGGTGTCCACGCGGTAAACTGACGGACGGGCGGCGCCTGCTGGGGGATTAAAGGGGGGGGGGGGCAGTCTAGATTGAGAACAGGGGACTTGATGGATATGGGACGGGCAAGGTTCGTTGATTGGCCTAGAAGGGGGAAATTGTCAGTGAGAATGGAAAGCATGTTGAAGATAATGTAGCTTAGTTGCATTTTTCATTGCTATATGGTGGTTACTTAGAGCGTCTCGTCAGTAACAACCACATACCCCGCTCGTTTCAGTTGCAGAATAACGTTTATTTAACAAGTCCACATTAAACAAAACAATGTATGAGCGAGGATGCGCATACGCATTCATTTAAAGAAGCACCGACCGAAAGTGAAGAAGAAAGGAATTTCGGTAACTTTCATTGTTGCATTTCCATCCTATGGTGCGTAGATCATCCCAGTGATTTTCAAACTAGATTTGCTTTTTTAAATAAAAAAAATGGGGCGATAGATAAAATATGCAAATATACAATTTATATTTTCTACAGGCTAATAGAAAACATATGAGTAAAATTTGCATATTTTAATGCACTTCAATTATAAAACTGTTTTATAAGGCAGTATGTTAGCCAGTGCTAAGGTGAATGGAGTAGAATCTCTTCATCGCCAAGTTAAAAACTATATTTTAAATTAAGAAAAGTATTAGAACGTGCTCATTGTTGAATTATACTCAAAATAATGAATTTAATTTAGGCTCATTTCCAAAAGAGAAATTTTGTTAATTTTTTTTTGATTTAAAGGCACTTTTTCACATAATCAGGAACTAAATAAATTTATTTAGTGAGACTTAGTTTTTGATATAAGGGTTTCTTTGTGATTCAGAGCCCTATTTTCAAATTGTAGCCTTGAATTTTTAACTATCTCAATGCAAATTGTTATCAAAAATTAATTTAGAAAATATTTCAGTAGGACTTATACGATCAAACAATATAATTATTATTCTTTATACTTTATGATATTTACAAAACGTATTTAATTTGTTGATGCTAATTTAAATACATTTTTATGACGTAAACTGTAATTTAATAGAATTATATCAGATGGTGCAAAATGAAGTGTTTCTTTTTGACAGAAAGAGTATCATATTTTTATATTAACTTGGATTTATAGGAGACCGCTCGCCACATGATTTTAATCATTGAAATTAGAAAAATTATAATATGTACCGAGTTGTAAAAAGCGAATGAAAAAGTTATTATTACTCAGATTATTATTGAAAATTCTATTGAAATTTAGCATCTATTTTTAAAACTGCCCCTTATTCCAAAAAGAAGTCTAGAGTTACATTCAGGGGGAAGTTTGAAGCTTGCGGTGGACACTAATGGTGGGACCGACAAGCGGTAGTTTCTACTAGGGTGAGTCGGTGTCGTGGCGTTCGGCGCTGGTCGGTATTGATTTGGCACATGCTATAGTAAGCGCCGGACAATAGCGCTGGCTTCATGCTTTCTTTCCGTATGCGGCCTAGTATACCAGTACTAAATTTTGTTTGTTGTCAGGTATTTTAACAATATACCTACTACAATAATTACAAAATATTTTTAGAACCAACCAAATTATAATAAGAAATTGACGATGGAGACTTGAGTTTGGTGATGTGATAATATAACTTGCGTCCTCGTTTTGGAAAAAGGGGTATTTATTTATTTATGGAATTTATAACTCCCAGTTTATTTGAATGAAAATATCCCTTTTGTCTGACTGTGACCTACTTAAGTTATTAAAATTGGAATTATTGCTTATTTACAAACATCATTAGAGTTATTTAAGAGTGTTTTGTTTATCCTAAGTTAAAGTGATATAACTGGTCAGAAAATATTAATATTATCGGTTATAGTTAAAATTGATTATTGTAAATCTTTATTTTTATTTATTGGTTGACTTGTAACCAGCTTTAAAATTCAGTACCTATATGATTAAGTGAACGTAATTACGATTGTTTAATATATTTTGTTAAGACATTATTAATAATATAAGATTCAATATTAAAGCATTTCTTTTATTTACATGTCGTAACTAGATAGCTTAGCAAATATCTGGTTAAAAATCAAAATCACCCTTTAATATAATGATAGTTTAGTTATACCATATTATGTAGTTCCTTACTAACTAAATCGTTTAAAGACATGTGTTTTGAATACCATTGGGTAATTGTACGGTGTATATTCTTGGTCCAAGGGTATTACTGTAATAAAGTGGGTAATACATTAAAAGAAATCATTCATAATATTTGAGATATTTATTATTTATCGAATATTACTAAATTACAAACGTAAAGGTAGTATTTACTCTTTAATCAATCATCTTTAGCTGATATATTTAGATATTGTAATGGTCTTGACGTATTAATACTAAATATTATAGAACTAAATCAGTTATTTTCAGTAAAAACTAGAAGGGTTTCGTAACAAAATACTACTTTGTTATGAAAGTCCGTGACTCTAACAAAATCATACTTTATCAGACCATTACAATTAGTCATACATACATAACAATGTAAGTAATAGAAAAAGTCCACTTATAAGTAAATATATAATGCGACAAAGTATTAGATCACTAAGCTATACTATGTCTTATGAGATTTTAAATCTGTATAAGGGTTGAATAACATAATGTATGTACTTACTATACTTATTGGCGAAACCCTAACATGATAACTTTACTACAAGTTATGAAAGAAATAGTTAACCTCACAACTAATATCTAATACTTTTTAAACTCCGTACACTTATAAACTTACTTCGAGTTTGAAAATAATAATCAGCACATTATTCAAGCAATTATTGAACCATAAAAAAATAGGAATCCTAACATTACTTCAATTTACAAAACACAATCATCATTAGTAGGAATAAAAAAAAACATATCACAAGTACAACCCATACCGAAAGGTAAATTGTATTAAAACTTTACAACAAACAAAAAATATTTCTACACTTAAATTCGAAATAATCGCCGTAAATAGGTAGGATAGTTAAAAAAGTAATTTATATATTTCTAACACAATAATATTCATTAGTAATCATTTATTTGTAGTTTTAACGTTCTGTTTTTCTGCTACACGTACACGCAATATTCTACGAGTAATATTCATTATATCCGGTGATTTTTATTCGCCAGTATCCACACTTATTCCGGAGGGCCGGCGGATGAAACCGGCTAACGTTAGCCAAGTTATTTTGTAACGTAGAGTTAGCGAAGTAGTCATAATGTAACACCAACCGGTAATTCGGTTTAATTACCTGTTAGCTGCCTTTGGTGTAGTGGCTTTTAGAGTCACACTACTATAATTATACCACATTCGTCATATCAATACGTTATTCGATATATTAATTAATGAATAACATCCGAATCTTTAGAGTTAGTTAATATCATAACGCGTCATAATCGGTCAATATAATAAAGATTATTCATTTTTATTCTTATGGAATTAAAGTTATTTTTTGCTTGGCAGTTCAACATTGTAATATTATCGTATTGATAAACAAACAACTTAGTTTCCAAGTATAATCAAAGCAAGCTAAAACTAACTTCCATTCCTCAAGAAATGGCTCAGTTTCAAAGTTTGTTAGTACATTTACAAATCTATGTTTAGTCCAATTCAATGATACCGTCAATATCATCGATGTCGAAGTCCTTTAACGTCATCGCTGAAACAATTGAAATATTCTTTAATAGTAATGTTCTATGCCTGGATCCCTCCAGACATAAGCTTCCCAGGTTATAGAAAACAGATATATGGATTATTTTAAAGGAACTACGTGGGCAAACCTACGCACGTTAAGGACGCGTGCCCAAAAGGTAAAAGGTTCTTCTTCATCGAGTGGATGGTCAGGTAAAAGGTGAAAGATATAGATATTTATTTATTTTAAAAAATAATAACTAGCGTATTAAAAAAAGGCAGTGTGCGGCGTTATGATAGCCAATTCTCCATAAGTTAGCAGCTTGTCTATTGTATAGTTGTTATAATGATACTTACGTGCTTTTTTCTTCTTAGCATCAATTTGAGTGGTGTAGGTTTTAGTCGTAGCAGGTCTCTTTTCAGGCACCTTTGATTTTATTTTCGGTGAAATCGTCAAATCATGCACCGTTATCGGCAGTTTTTGTTTACTAAAACACACAATATTAAACCAATTAAGGATTTTGGTAGATCGAGAGATTATTACTAGCTACCCGTATTCCTTACGAAAAATGGAGCCATAGCTCATATCTTAGTCCTTGTACCCTGAAGATTCATATAAAATATTGGCAACATCATTCTTTGCCTGCTACACACTTCATTACAAAGATACCAGCATTCATTATTAAATTATGATTCGTTAGTTATTGTTCGAAAGCAGCCCGCGAAGGCTCGCGAAGAAATTAACATCCAAAGCATTTTTTGCATTGGGGTTGGATGGATGCATTTTCGTGAAGATAATTTACTTACGTGTTAGAAGTGGAAGGTTTCGCTGCACTGGACGGCGCCACAGTCTGTCTGCGAAACATTTTCTTGTTGGTGGTGGAAGGCGCGGCGGGACCACGGCCGTAGGTTTTCGTAGGCACGGCCGACATAGAGGAAGTGCTAGTCAAGTCAATGGATTCCTTTATAGTGCCACCAGTTGGCTTAGGCTTAGACGGTTTAGTCGAGTCTTTAGGTATTCTAGTAAGAATTGATGACTTCGCCGACTCTTTGGGTTTACTCGTTTTAGAGGTACTCGGTTTGGAAACTGGCTGGTGTGTAACAGTAGAGGCTTCAATATGCACCACATTTTTAAGTATGGAGAGAGGATCTGAAACACTCTTCTTTTTCGTAGTTTTTGCGAGATCAATATGAACACTTGATGATTTCCTATTTGTGTCAATGGACACTACGGTGCTCGTGCCAGGTTTTGATGGTGCTTTCGAAGAAATATTTTCTTCTATAGATTTGTTCGACTTCGAATTGGTTTTCGTCGTGCCTGTGAGAGGCGAATTTCTACTTCCATTTTTATCTTCGCCAGGAACTATATTAATAGCGCCGGTGGATGGTATATTAGATATCTTTTGAATTGTCCCCGTTTCGGATATCCTGAACACATCGCCCGCTTTAAGTTTGGTCGCAGATTTATTCGTCGATTCCGATGGCTTAATCATTTCGTAGCTTTTCAAAACTTCGCCGAATCTTTGCGTCCGGTCGGTCTTAGAACAACTGGGATCGAGTTGTAAGAAATTGGGCATCTGGCCGGTTTTATTAAAAACTTCGGAGGCCGGGATAACCTTGGAGCTATTGACGATGGAGTAATTGTTCAACTCCAAAGGCAAAGTGATTTTGGGAGCAATAGGCTGCAGGCGGGGGGCGAGCGACATCGTGGGGGGCGGCGCGTGGGCCAGCGGCACCAGCAGCACGTTGGAGTCGGGCAGGGGGATGCTGCGCGCCGGCGCGGCCGCGGCGCTCACGCGGGTCAGGCGGATGGGGTGCGGCGCGGGCGCGGGCGCGGGCTCGTCCTCGTCGCTGTCGAGGCAGATGGAGGCCGACGCAGCCGACGCGACAGGCTCTACCGGTTTCTGAGCCGCCTCTATCGTCAGCCTCGTCGGCGCCTTCTCCATCAATTGCAATTTAAACGTATAGGTCTTGCTCCCGGACGCGAGTGATTTGTTCAATATAATCGGATTCCCCTTGGGCGGCGCGGTGTAGGACTCTGAACTTATGTCGTCGGGCAGGATACATTCTTCTTGTCTTCCCGCCGTCCCCTCTTTCGTGTTGTTCTTTACTCTGAATGAGCATATTCAAGTTTATATTAACATAATTTAGTCTAATAATTAAAAAACTCGAATATTCATGTTACTTACGATATAACTGCAGCCACATTTGGTGTTTTAACTACGTTTTTCGCTGTGGTCTGTCTGACGCTAGGTTTCTTAACCTCCGGAGCAGGCGTGGGTGTGGGTCCAGGTGCATGCGCAGGGGCCTTAGTGGAATTCCCCAGTACAGACTTTAGTTTATTTGCTACACTTGAAGTCGAGTTAAACTTGTTCAGCTTTTTCAGAACGTCTATTCCCAAAACCTGTTAAAAGTAAAAGTATGCAATAAGTTTCGGATCACTCAATGTTCACGTTTATTATAAAATTTTATAAAACGAAATTGACAAACCTTCAAAGCTATATCATAAATAGGTCCGTCGACTATTTCTTTGCCAGTACTCTGATATTCTTTGATCGCTTTCAAAGTGCTGTACTGCGCCGCCAGCACAGCTGCATCTTCATCCAGCATGGGGTTCCCGGAGAGATACGTGTGCGCCACGATCTTGATGAAATTCTGGTTCTTCAAAAGTGAAACATTGAGAGGGACTTTTTCGGCTAGGGGCGGTGGTGGCGGCGACGGCGGCGGCGACGGCGACGGCAGCGGAGCGGGCGACGGCGGCGGCGACGGCGACCACAGCGGCGTCGGTGACGGAGCGCGCGGGGGCGCCGCCGGCGGAGCGGCCGCCGCGGGGGCTGCCGGTTCATCGTCGTCACTCAGAACTATACTATCTTCCGGATCAGGAACTACATGAGTTTTCCTGCTTTTCGGCCCACAAATTACAATTTTTTTCTTCTTCGGAGCCACCGTGGGAATTAAAATTGGCGCCCGAGCCGTATCACTCGGTTCAGCTTTTACTGTCGCAGCGCCATCTAAAGCGGCAGCCGCTTCCATTCGGGCCTTCTTGCTCTTGGGCCCGACGAAAACTTTCGGTTTATTAATCGGGAGGACCGGCGGCGGCCGGGGGGCATCGTAGGCGATGTCGTCCGAGACGGGCCCGGCGCGCTGGAAGTCGGACAGGATTTCTTCGGCGATGGCCGTCTTCCGTTTGTGCGGCGCGGCGGGCGCGGGCGGCGCGAGCGCGGGCGCGGGCGCGGGCGCGGGCGCGGGCGCGGGCCACGCGAGCAGCACGCGCGCGATGCTGGCGGAGAGCGCGTCGGGCGGCGCGGCGCCGCGCCCCAAGGTGCGGCGCACGCGCTCCACCAGCTCGGCCACGCCGCCGCCGGCGCCCGGCTCGAACTTGTGCTGCACCAATATGTCGGATATCGCCTTCACCATATCTTCCTGGCCGGGCGACTCGTCGCGCTTCTGCTTCTTTCCCTTTTTGACGGGCGCGAGGGACACTGGTGTGCTTGCGGCCATCTCGTTCTGGATTTCTGGAAGAAAAATGGTGGTGTTACTTAGAGTATTTGGGATATATGTGTTTCTGTTTGTTCTACGTGAGCGATGTAATGCGACATAAAGAGTCTTTTGATTACATGTTTCATGTCATGTGTGTGCACGCGATTACGTAGGACACAAATACAAAGAGCGACTCTTGATTAATATTGATTTGTTTGTTGAAATTATTGTCGTTCAACCCATTGGGTTAAAGGTAGGATGCGATTAATGAGTATGTTGTAATATAGTGTGGTACGTTTGTGCGCGTGCTCCTGCTGGAACTGGTGCCAGGCGGCGTTGCGCTCGTGCTCGGGCAGCGCGGGCTCGGCGCCGCCGCGCAGCAGCGAGTCGTGCTCGTGCACGGCGTGCAGCGCCGCGTCGCGCGCCACCAGCAGCAGCGCTACGTCGCTCACGCCCACCGCTACGCCGCCCGCTACGCCCGACCCGGTTTCGTCGAACCTGGTACCCGATACCTTAGTTATAAGTTACTCATTCATTCATTCATTTCCAGGAGGTTAGTAGCCCACTCTGGTGTCGGAGTTTATAGACCGCCTGAAGGCCTCCGATATGGTCTGACGATTGAAACAACCGGGACCGTCTGCTTGACGTGCTCTCCGAAGCACGGTAGCGCTCAGATAGAAAGAAATGCCACTATCGGCCACCCATTCAACAATAGCAATGAACTAACATCGCTTAGTCAAACTACGCCACGAGCGCTGCAAGTACTGATATACGTACACAATAGCTTGGTAGACTAGTTCAATTCTTCTTTGCGATTTTTGTACGCAGAAAGGTTTACCAATACACAAAGCCGGGCAAAGCTAAGTTGATCTATACTCGTCGTACTGCATGATATTTTTATTGACACAAGAACAAAAAACATCCTGAACAATAGGGTATGAAATATTCAAGTGACAAGTATAGTCTGTATTTCCTTATGAATAATAATTATGTATTGTACTGACTTGTACAGTTCATTAAGCTCCGCACTGTTGTAGTGTCTGTCTATTTGCTGTTCGTCCACCACTCGGCACGCGACTGCCTGTTTCATTACCGAACGCTCGTATATCTTCTGTTCCATCGTGCCCTGAAAACGAAACAGTAGTTACAGATTTTTCTAACCAAATGTTCCACGAAAACTAAACCTGTGAAAAGTGTATAATCGCAGATGTAATTAAAAACTCGGCGAAGGACTAAGCGACCAGTTGTCGCATTAACAAAGAAGCGGAAGCTGTGAGCCGTTTTCTAAGCATGTGTGATATCAAAGGGGTGTAATTTGTTTGTGTGTGACCTCGCATGGTACAATTTTACCATGCTACATCATATTGTTCACAGCTCGTTTGGACTGACTATTGTTTGTTTTAAGAGTTAAAACAAGCTTACCATCGCGACGAGTCTGTATATGTAGCAGTCTTTCTTCTGCCCGAAGCGGTAGACGCGGAATATGCTCTGAATATCGTGCGCGGGGTTCCATGAAGTATCCATTAGAATGACGCGGTTTGCGGCCGTCATATTCAACCCCAGACATCCGGCGCGGGTCGAGATTAGGAATAACCTAAAAGGTAATGGGAATACGGATTAATAGAATATGGGCATTGTTCATAAACTCTTATTAACAGCATTTGAGCTATCAAATGGTTTGTCCCTTTCCGACATACGCTATTTACCAAAGCGCAAGAGACAAAACATTTTAAAACAGAGCTTTTATGAATAAGGCGGAATATGTTTAAGTCATACAAGAGTCTAAGCGACTTGTCCGTCGATAAGTTGTTTTACTGTAGGGCTTAGACGCCTAAGAGTACCATTGATATATTATTAGGGGTAATAAAACCCCTAATTTGCGTCGGGAGTTTAAAAGATATCAATGTACAGTCTTCACGAATACATACTTGGTTTTCTTATTGTTCTCCGCATTGAACTCTCTGCACCACTTCTGCCGCACTTCAGCCGGCACCGACCCGTCGAGCCTGTAGTACTCCTGTCCGAGGTTCCATTTGTTGATGCGCTTCAGAAAGTGCTCCAACGCGTCCAGGCAGAATAGAGATGTTGAAAATATTAGACTGAAATAAGACATTCAATACTCATTGTTAATCATGATAGACTTAGCTGAATGGTTAAAAGGGGAAGAATTATTATGACGAAAGGTTCAACTGTAAAAGGGGGTAAAATGTAGTGTTAAAACAGGGTAAAACAATAAAATCAGAGCTATGTTACCTAAAGGTATTCTAACGAAATATAAAATCATCGAAGGTGACGTCATTTGCGCCAATGCCAAAGATGTGGTGGTAAAGATGGCGATGCATTGGAAGGCGTAAGTAAATAACTCCGCCATCATCATAGTTATTTCAATGAATATAATTGGGTCCCCGTTTTGATTGAAACAAATAAATAAATAGACCCGACAATAGAAGAAAACTATCATAAAGAAAGGTATTCCATACACTTTATCTCCAAGTTTGTTGCACTCGTGCAGTATCCGGAAGACGGCCACGAATTTGTTGGAGCTATCCAGCGAGTCGAGCATCTTGCCGCCGTCGAGGTACTGCAGCCACCACACCTCCGTGTCGGCGGGCTTTATTTCTTCCTTGTCTTCGATCGCCAGATCGTCTTCTAACTTTTCCGCTGAAATGGTTGTTGATTTTAAGTATGATGAATTTTGTTCAATTTTTGATCTCTTTGACATATACAGCGATAGAGATATTTTAGAGAAGACAAAACCTCTGTTTTGATTTGTATCTTAGCCCTGCTCATGTCAGAGTTTTTAATTATTTCAATCAAGAGATCTTATGTGTTGGTCAAGAAAATATGTTCAGTCGGACTTGGAACTTATGAAGAATATCAATTAGAACATGTTAAATACAAACCTTTAACTTTAGATATATTCCTTTCAGCCTTAGTTTGGAACTTGTGCAATACTTGAGGGTGGGACCATATCTTCTGCAGTGTATGGAAGTCCTTTAGAACGCTCTGCTTGCTTTGATTACCGTAGTTGTTCAGATAGTGTTTGTATAGGTCCCATTGACATTTTGTTAAGGGTATAAACACAGTGTATTCGTGCTTCTTAGGTAAGTACGGGTAGAGTACAGAGGCCTCTTGTCTCTGAAGACACCCTTCTAGTACTTTGTGCAGGATGTGTGTTCTAGCCTTCATCAGTTTGATGTCCTCTTCCTGCGAGTCTCGGTGCTGACCGTTCATTATAGGATTTTCAAATCTGGAATTTTGAATGGGATTTTTATATCGTTGTTCTAATGTTACCGTTTGATTTGAATATCTATATACATAAGTATTTTTTCTTTAAATTAAGAACAAAGAGAAACAATATATGTAGACCAACTGAAGGAAAGAGCAAAAGTCGTGTCGTACCAACAGCTGAAGAGAATGACAGATGATAGAGAAAAGTGGAAAGAACTCCATCGACAAGAGCCCAGCTCTTAAGTTTAAAGAAGAAGAAACCTTACCTATTAGAATACTCCGCGTATGTACCAAGCAAGCTAGGCTTGATAAAGTTGACCATACAGTAATATTCTCTAAGATTATTCTGCATCGGAGTTCCGGTGAGTACTATTCTTCTTTTGGTAACCACGCGACTCATAGCCACAGCGAGCACGGAACAATCATTCTTTAGTAAATGTCCTTCGTCGCAAATGATTATATCTGGACCAGGGTCAAGTAAAGCTTTACGAATCTTGTTGACGACTGTAGGTCGTATGTTGTCGAGATAGGGGTCCAAAGTGGTCAAACTCCGGAACAATTCGTAGCCTATAATGAATATACCGCCCCCGTTGTACCAATCTTCCAGTTGATAAGCGCGTTCGTATGTTTTCTTCAGTTTTGATAGTTCAAAAACCTGCGAAATGCATAAAAGTTGATTAATCATTAGAAAATTATTTAATTTATCGTAATGGTTAAACATAATGATTATATTTGTATTTGATTTATAATTGTAAGGACGACGTTTTTTAAGCAATTACCTGTAGTTTTCTTCTCATTAAAGGCTTGAAATAAAATAAAATAAATTTATTATATTATTAAAATTTGTCTTCTTAGAAAGGTTCTTCAACAGACGAATTAGCATATTTTTATTGGGAGTGGCACAGAAATGAGACAGTGCAGCGTCAGAGCTGAAGTCTTTAGATTTCAAAATCTATATTCCAATGTAATTTTCCCAAGTGTATGTTTCCAAGATGTAAACTACCCTAGCCCTACTAAATAAAAGTAAAGGGAATATACGTAGAGGCAAATAACTATAAATAATAAAGACCTTCAAAAATACAATTTAAAAAAATAGGAAAAATACATTCACGTTTTACTTAAAGCTAAAAAATACTGTAGCAATGGGAGGCGTCTCAGCTAATGTTCTACCTGGACCGAGGCCTCAGTAGAACGCTGATTTTCAGACGCCCCCTATTCTTATTGGATAGACTCAATCATTAAAAGATGACATACATATAATATAGTAACATTAAAAATAAAATAAAATAGTAATAGAAAAATAACCGAATTAACCGAAACGGCGGAACAAGCTGATTGTGGGCGATAGCGTGAGTGAATTTGTTCAAATTATTTGTGTGTATAATATGATAAATACCTTAATTTGGTCAGTGACAGGGCCGAGCCACTTGTGTATCTCGTCGACCCAGTTGAGCACGGTGGAGAGCGGACAGCAGACCAGCACTCGCTTCATGCCGACCCGCGGGTGAGTCAACACCTATGGTTAGTGTAATTTTAGATATCCTGTACCGTTAAAGTTAGTACTTATACTTCTACAAGACTAGGATGCCCGTCAAGAAAAAGGCTTTTCGTTTGTATCTTATCTAAAGACTATCTCTCTACAAAAACCTGGCTTTTGGCGAACATCTTAGCCTTGCTGGAGATTTTATGGGTAGTGTCAGTTTTGGATAGATTATATAAAACGAAAACTTGTTGATATCCCCAGATCGATGACCCCATAATGTCAGTCGCATTCTGGCTAAACAATATTTGCTTTCAGAATTTTGGACAGTGTTTGTTTGTCAGGCCGTTTTCCACTTTTCTGAAGGCTAACCTCGGTAATGACCGCCAGGAAAGCATATTATACGATTAATGGAATCACTCTGACAGAGTATATCTTGTCTTCTGAAGATTATCAAATTTTACACCATATGTCGAATGATGATAACATAAGGTTTCCGCATTCATTTTAAAGGTTTTTAAATAAAACACAGTGGATAAGCAACTAAATTTACGTATATTTAAGTGTGATTATTCATGTTACTTGTGTCACTTACAATCTTGCTTAAAGTCAAAGTACATCTGTCGTAAGAAATGTTGACTCCTATTGAAATATAATTGTGCCTCTATTGCCGCCCTAATAAGTTTTTGCTTTTTCTCAAATATTTTACGAAACATCATCAAAAATCATTTCATGGTCAACATCCCTATTGCTAATCTAACACATGATTTTAAATAGATAATATTTTAAGCATGGGCATAGCCTAGAGGTTTTTCAACAGTTTACAACAGGGGTCGACCACAAAACCTAGCTAGATTACGCCCATGATTAAACGTATGTAAGCCTTAATATACATATTTATTTATTATGCAAAAGCAACCTTTGCCTGATTGTGACGTAATAATAGAAGTGACTACACAGTATTTCAAAATCCCAGACAATTTTTGTAAACAAAGTTATGTCAAGATTTGTCACTGTCAATGTAGGAGGTCAGATGTGTCGAACCTTCGGGTAATTTCATTTAAAAATAATAATATTATAAAAAATATTAAATATTTCTGTATGAACTTTTAAGTCTTGTTTTTATTATTTACCACAACAAGAAAACATATTTTGTTCGAAATTAGGACATTAAAAACACTGCAAGTTCATTACATACATTTATTCACTATCCGAAGAGATATTCAGTTAAGGTTCTGCATCTGAATAATTCACATTTTATAATAAAACTATCAGTAAATTAAAAAGAAAAAGATTTAAAAAAATGAGTTTATCACGATTTTCAGCAAAACGGTAAGTTTTATCATAAAAATACCTGAGACAAAATTGTTGATACTAAAATTATCTACAAAAAATGCAATCATACTTTTTTCCCACGAGCCACTCTTTTTGAGATATAACGATTCAAAAAGTTGTAAAAGTTGTAATGGTCAATTATGACCAACGTGTGCATATTAATGCACACGTTTCCACTCCACCTATGAGGTAGTGTACTTAGCGCTTTTTTTGGAGTCCGAAATACGAACCACGATATAATAAAATGGCGACTCTAAAAAAAATTCTGCGTCTCTGTAGTGTTCCAAGTATACATAAATAAACTGCACAAAAAGGCTTTTGATAATTTAATTTTCTTCGGAATAACAATCGTATAAAAGTCAATACTGCATAATCGTTTGAATAATTATAGCTATACCCTTATTTTTATAAGATAAATAAATACCGTGAAATCGTCAAATTAACAACTGCACGATTTTCGTGCAGGTTTTGTGCACTGGTATCACATTTGTTTACAAAAAAAATCTGGGTTTTTGAAATATGTTATAGCAGTATAACATTAAAAGCGGAAATCTATTCTAAAATAAGTTTCAATTCCTAATGTACAAATAATAGTGTTAGTCTACACCTAAGATCTTGTCTACATTAGGCTACATCCTCATTAGGCTCACAGCTAGCGGCTAACTGTCTGCTAACTGACTGTATAGTTAGCTATCAGCGTTTGAATCCTTTGTGATTGGTCAATTGAAATCCGCTTCGCTTCTATGGAAATACATCTTAACTGCGAGCCTAATAGGGAAATAGTCTAAGAGACCATCTCAAAGTATACGATGAACTAATGAAAGGTGTTACCGTGTGCAGCAGCGCGAGCACCTGCAGCGTCTTGCCGAGCCCCATGCAGTGCGCGAGGATGCAGCCGCCGCCGCCGTGCCCCGCCGCCAGCAGCTCCAGCGACTCGAAGCACGCGTCCCACATGAACTTCACGCCTTCGTACTGCACATGCACAATGGCATAACGTTTTTATCGCGGGTATCAACATCCGTACGATATAACCCGTTTCAAATGAGATTAGGATTGGCAATATAACATCTTGCTCCGTATTATATTAAATAAATCATTTTTTGTACGGTATTTAAAAAGAAACCAAGAATGTATTAGTTTTTAACCGATATAATAAAAGATGGAGGTTAAGACATTTAGATTTCTGAATTTTCTTAATGTATTTTCGGGCATATTGTGTTCTTTGATATGGTTAGTAGAACATTCATAATTCAATAAGGTTGGAGTACTCGTAACTGACTGACCTGATGAGCTTTCATGACCTTAGTAAAGAACGGGTGCACGGTGACTACAGGACAATGCTGCTCGAAGTCGTATTCGAGGCACACCTCGTCGTTGATCACCAGCACATTCACGTCCTCGTCGCAACCGGTTACTTCTCTCTGGAATTATATTCATAGCTCATTGATAGGTTTAAGTTAAGGTAGTAGCTGATTTACTCAACTCCCTTGACACACCGCTTCCGTAAAAATGGAGGTGTCTACTCGCTGTCCACGCATCCACAGCTGGCAGTCATCCTTTAGTTAACTAGACTACGCATTTACAAGGTACGGGTATGTCTAAACCGAACGTCTAGAAGCTGACATTTTTTTGAGGAAAGGTTATAAATAAAAAAGCAGAATTGTATGAAATGGCTACGAACTTAGGTCTCCTCTAGAACCGTTGTGCAGTAGTTCCCTATGTTGAGTTGATATGTGTTAGTAAAATTGAACACTTACCAATCTCTGCTGCCGTAAGTTTAAATTCCTTTTTCTTTCGAACTCTTCCATGTTGGCTCTCACTGTACTCTTGGCCAAAGATTTCTTGTCTATCACCTAAAAAAATACATGTATATAAATCACTTACTGTTTTGTATACTTTTAAAGGAAACCATCTACTTTATCAAATGTCTCTATGGATTATTTACTCTAGTGAATTGACATACCTTTCGAATATTCCTTCGTCCTTTGAACAACCCTGGCCCAGTTCTTCTACTAATATGAGTGGCATCGACAGAACTCTCGCCGTACAGTTCTTTAGACAGCACCCTAAAAGGTATGAATACAATAAATTAAACAGTTAGTTAACAATGAGCAAATAACCTTTGCCATGAAGTGAAACTTAAAAGCTTCTTCACCACATAAAGTATATCCCGATTACTAATGTAACAGAGAAAGCAAGAAATATTGTGACATAGTTCAATACCATCAAAAACAAATATCTCTGTAGTAAGAAAATAATATATAGTAGCATATAATTGAGATCAAGATCAGATTTTAGATACAAGAATATGTATTTCAAGCTGAAGATTTGGTTTGCCTTTCCACATAGTTAAAGGCTTTAGTATACGAGTATCTGTCTAATATTTTTTTTTGCGTTTTTTTGTATTCCATCGTAGCGGGGTTTTCAAAATTCTATTTGTTATTAGATAACCTTTAACTATGTGGAAAACAGGCAAACCAAATCTTAAGCTTGAAATACATATTTGTGTATCTAAAATGTAATCTGGAAAAACATTGGAACATAGCATACTGTAATTGTAAATGTAAATAAGTCATACTATCTCACCCCAACTGTTTCTGCCGCTCCAAAAACTGCTTCCTCGACCGTCGCCCCCCGGAGCTACGAACCTTATAACCTTTTTCATCATTTCGCTTCTCAATAAATTCGTTCACCAATTTTATATTTTTCGCGTCATCAGCGCTGTAAGAACCAACGAGAAATAATTTTAAAATAGGACGAAAAATTTGCTGTAAATTATTGATTTGTATCTCAAGATCGATTGTTGGGACCGGCCCGATTGTCTTATATTATTGTAATAACTTCAATACAAAATGTAGTTTCTAATATGACCATACGAAGTTTGTACATACATGGCATTGCCTTTCTTGTCCAATCTTTTGAGAAGTTTCTCTTTAGTATTGACCCATTGTTTCTCTTCCTCTGATGATGAATCCTCCTCAGCTTTACTGCGATTTCTCAAAGATCTACCTTCTTTTTTCTGTAAGAGAATAAATATCATATTTTAATAACATATTTTTAGCGTAGTATATTTTTTTATATGGATTATCTAAAAATGAAATTATTCCCGTTTTAAAAGCCCTTAGTAGAGCCGTAGAATAACAAACACAATGTTCCAATAGAATGCAAACACAAAAATAAGACAAACTGCAACAAATACAATAACATACCTTATTTGATTTCTTGGACTCTTTGACAGGTTCTTCCTTAGCCTTCAGACTAGTATCTTCATCAGACATGACCACTGGAGCATGCAGCATGTTCAATTCTTTGTTCATCATTTTATCAGCCGTTAGCATTAGAGACTCCGGGTTAACATGCGCATTACTGCCTAATTTAGTCTTAGATTTAGGACCAGGTTTCGTTGGCACTTCAGCATCTTCCATCTCTTTCTTAATCTTTTTCTTCACCAGCAATTCGTTATCGCTATCTTCGTCATCCATTAAAGAGTTCTTAGCTAACGCATTTTCAGAGGAACGCAGTGGGACCTGTGTTGGTAATTCAGAAAGGTAAATTATCCTAGATTTACAGTGAAATAAAAGGCTATGGTAACAGAATCGTAAGGTTTTTGTCGTGAAGACTTCGTAATAGTAATGGTCAGTTATCCCATAGCTTAGTCCAAAGTATTTACACAATAGAATTCTTTATTAATATTCTAGGTAATAAAGCTGAAGAGTTTGATTTTGTGTTAGTTTGAACGCGCTAATCTTGGAATCTACCAATCCGATTTGGATAAATATTTTTGTAACAGATAGCCACATTCAATGGGAAGGTTAATAGGCATATTTTTCATCCCGAAATTCCCATCGGAACGAGACAACGCGGGTAAAACCGCAGGTCGCAGAAAATACTACTTACAGGTGGAGCAACTTCATCTTCAACATTGACATCTTCGTCTTCCGATGGAGTCAGTTCGGCCAGATGATCAGAGCCGGCTGGACTTGGAGATCTCGATGTTCTAGAATTTTCGCCTGAAGGTGACTGATCATTACTTGATACCTTCTTAGGCCGTGTTTTTATTCTGCCTTCTTTACTTATAGTCCTGTTAAGTGACTGCAGATTGACAAGCCTGAAAAAGTATATATAATTGTAATAGTATATAATCGCAATAATGTAAAGTAAAGTATCAGCCTGTAATGTCCCACTGCTGGAAAAAGGCCTCTGATCTCACTGAAGATATCAATACAGCGAGGACGATTAGGCGCAATCACCATACTTGCAATAATGTATCATTCATTAGTTTTGTAACAATTTAATGATGTGTTCTTATATTTACCTGTCAACTTCTTCATCGTTATTGTCTTTAGAAGTTATCTCTCGATATTCTAAATACGTTTCAACAAATGCTTCAGGCAGTTTTTGTAATATGATTTGCGAATTCTGATACAGTTTAGCATCATTGCTGTCGAAGGGATAGCAATGCCAGCCATCACGCTCTTTATATTTAACATCATCTACAGGTTTTTCTTGTGCTGCTTTAAATTTTTTGCCTTTAATTTTGGTTGGTTTCTTACGTTCGGCAGGTTTTTCGGAATCGCTGTCCATGTATGGAATTGTCGGCTCGCATTCCAACAACTCAACAGGTTCATTTGAATTTATAACTGGAGATGCGGGTCTTTCAGGTTTTTCCTGTGCATCTACTTTGTCTACAACAGAAGTCTTTTGTTTTGATTCTTCATCGTTGGTCTCATTTTCGTCAGGTATAATTTTGTCGTACACATATTTGACATATTTTTGGTAACTACTGATTTCATTCTGGTCAATAGCAGAGAATCCAGTAAAGTCATTGCCACTATCAGACTCCACGTCTTTACTGTTATTTTCTTTGTCGACATTCTCAGTAGAGTCCACACTGTTGCATTGTATCTCTTCATTTACGGTTTTGGTTTTGGATTTTTTATCACTATCCTTTTTACCTTTTTTATTAATATTAGAGATCAAGGTTTCAGTCTCTGACTCAGAAGATTCATGTTTTTTCTCTTCTTGTCTTATCTTTTCTCGCATTCGCCTTGTTAGAACTGCAACTTCACTGGTTGGTTTTGACTTTAAAGTGCTTTGAACTACCTCTTTGGTTTTATTTGCTTTTAAATCTTTCTTAGGTATTTTTTTCTTTTTCTCATTCTTCTTTTTTGTTCCTTTTTTAGGGTCATCTTCATTGTCATCCGAGCTGCTATTCATAAGGCTTCCTTTGGCACTTTCAATAGTTAAAGGTTCATATGTTTGTGGTACTAACAAACTCATCCCCAAATCATTTTCTTCTGCATAATCCGGTTCGTGTTGTCGGCGAATTCTAAGCGCACTTTGACTGAATACTTCGTCGTCACTATTTTCATCCATGCGATGTAACATTTTATTCTGGATGGCAAAGTTTTCAAAGGTACCAACATCATATGCAGGAAGTCCTGTCATGACAGATGAGTCAGTGTTTATATTATCTATTAACTCTCTTTTAGTCACAATACTATCTGGTATCGAAATCATTTCATCGAGCCCATGCATTGGTTCTGTTTTTACAATTGAAGGTTCTACTATATTTTCTGAAAAGTCCTCGATAGGCTCAAGTTTTATATGTGATATGATGCATTGTGTAATGATATTGGTATGTTCCTCTTCAATTTGAGCAACACTTTCAATAACATTTGTAGAAGTGTAACAAGACCCAAGTTCTGGTTCTAACTGTGAAACCCATTCATTGTTATCATCTGAATAATGTTCTGCATCAAATTCATCAACATCTGAATAATATGCTTGTTCTTTGATAGGTATAATCTGAAGGTTTTTAAAGGCCTCATCTGTTAGAGTGTTCACACAGTTAATATTGAAGTTATCTTTGTCAGTTATATCCAAAACATAAGGAGATTCCTCAATGCAATTGCCATAAATCAATTCTTTAATAGTCTCATATGAAATAGTCTTGAGTGATTGTGGACTGAAGTTTAAACGAGATATAGGATTTGTTAAGCCCAATATTTTTTGTACAGCTTCTAAACTTAGAGAGAACAATGTCTTAAGATTAGTTCCATTTGAACTAGTTATGACTATTTCACTTACAGCATCCTCCACTTCATTTACAAAATCCTGCAATGATTCCACATTTGCATTGGTACTTTGATCAAGATAACTAATTGAATAGTCACTACAGAGATTATCAGGTTTATCTTCCAACCAAGTTTCCTTCATATTGATCAGACTGGATACTTTTTTGTGACACAATGTTTTTAATGTTGATGGTGACGTCACTAATTTGGTTATATTTTCTGTAGTTTCATCTAGATTTGTCTCAGTTGTAGGTGTAGCAGATACAGAATGCGCCAAGACATTCATACACAGCCGAATTAATGGCTCTGGCTCCCATTTGGCTTTGCAATCTGGAATTTCAGAGCATAATTCTAGATTTGAATTTGTGACTTTGTTCATATTCATACATTCAAAAACAGCATCGATACAAAGTGACTTCAGTGATTTTGGATTTTTAAGTGTTTTCTTGTAGTGGGCATTCATATTGTTAGATATAACTCCATTTTCAGTATCTAAGGCAAGTGAAATGTTATTACTGCCACTGCCTGAAGAAGCTTCACGCTGAATTTGCACAAAATAATGGCATGCATATTCTTTATGAACTTGATGCCAATCATTGGATATAAAAGGTGCACACATAGCAATAGCCTTCTGGCGATTATATTCTTTAAAAAAATCACTCACCATTTTTTCTGTAACATAGGTATCAGGGGGTTTTTTATTTCGGCTGTCCTGGGCTAAAAAAGACTGATTAGGCTTAACTTTTTTAACCATTACAGAATCATTTATCCAAACATGATGTCTAGTCTTGACTTCTAGTTTTTTAGTAGCAGATTGTATTTGTGGCGGAACTGTGGCAGGTTTTTTAGCTATTTTAATGGATAGTTCTTTGTTTAAAAACACTGTTTTAGGATTAAATGCAGGTTTAGATGTTGATGGTCCTGCTTTTGTTTTAAGTACTGGTTCATCGACTATCTCACAATCACTGTCACTGTCTTTAACTTTGGGAGTTATTACTGGTATTTCTTCCCTGCATGATGATAAATTGTTAGTTTTAAGGAACTCCTCGTACTGTTTAGCCAAATCTTCTTCCATCTGCATCAAATTGTGTTTAGCAAGTTTGAAGAGCAGAAATGATTTTTTAACACAATAATCCATTCTAGAAGTGTCTATAATATTGTCTGTATTAATTTTCTTTTTCATGAAGTCTTTTGACTTTTGAGTCATGAGTTGACCTAGTTCTGCTGTAGTTTTGACAATACTGTTCAAAAATTCACATGCCTTCATTGACTGTGATCGTGTTAAAGTCACATTTTCCTTCATTGGTATGTCATATGGTGAAGAAGTTTGCGTGGAATTTGTTTGTGTCATCAAAACATTTGTTTGAGTGGATGTATCTGTGTTTTTGGCCTCTAATGTTGGTATTTCAATAGGAGTTACAGGTTTATTCTCTGTGGAACGAACTTTTTTAATTTTAGTACTAGTATTCTGAATTTTTTCAGCAATAAATTTTTCAAATTCATTGGATGTTGCCCAAGCTTCTGCAGGTCGTTTTGGTTGATTATCTGTTGATTCACTATTCTCTATGATGCTAACATCAGGAGACTCCTGCTCCTCATGACTTTTCTTGACTTTTTTTCTAGGGCTTGAACTGTCTCCTTTCTTTCTATACCTTTTTTTTTTCTTTTTCTCTTCTAATGTTTCACTTCCTTCACTGTCTGAACTTGAAACAGGAGTTGTAATATTCTTAGCTTTAATATTTGCTTTTGGTACATACTCATCATCAGAATAGTACTTGTTACCTTTCTTCTTTGATGAAAAATCATCCTCAGATGAGGCCATATTGGCAAATGGATCTTCATCAGACTCATCATCGTAATGGAAGCTTTTCTGTGCTTTTCTGCGGTTTGGTCTTTTAGTTGTGTCTTCAACTAGTAATGAACTATCATCAGTAACAGTATTTGCTGTTGCCTTATCCTTAACATCTACCTCATCTGTAACATCCATTAAGTTTTTAGAATCACTTTGACTTGAATTCTCTCCATTGGTTTCTGTGATGTTGTTCTCTTTGGTAAGAGTTGAATTTTCTTTCAATTTACTTAAGCAGACATCATCTCCATCTTCGTCACTGACATTGAGATCAGGTTGTGAGCTGAAAGTAGGGACTTCTTCTGGTTTTTCTGGTGGGATAATTACATTCTCTTCACCCGATAACCCATTCTTCAGATCTTTTTCCTTAACTTCATCACTTAGCGAAGCATCTTTATTACTAAGACTTATGTTTTCTGCATTGCTTGTAGGAATATCTTTCGTTTTTTTTGGTCGACCTCTTTTGCGTTTAGCTTTGGGTCCCTCATCAAGTTTTTGATGTGCAGTGGCTGATTCTAATTTCTTTGATTGACTAGTATTAGCTGTAGCATTATTTATTAGTTCATCATGCTCTACAGTTGAGTTTTCAGTGTTTGTAGAATCTGGTTCAGCTTGCTTTTCAATGCTGTTCTTTTTAGGCCTTCCTCGACGTCTAGGCATTTGCGGAGTTGTCGAGTTTATATTAGTCAACACATACTTAGAAGTATTCGGTACCCTTTCTCGCTTAGTCCGTCTTACATTGGTTGTGCCTAGAGATGTGTCACTCGAGTTACTTTGGTCAACTGTAGTACTAAGGACAGAGTCCTGAATTACAGTCTCATTAAATTCCAATTCTTGCCCACCTATATCATAATCTTTCAGGTTTGAGTTATCGTTTTTCTGTTGTTGCTTGTGAGAGGTAGTGCCTAGTATTCTTAATTCCCTTGGTATGCCGCATGCATTTTGGTTTGCAACAGCTCTAGTATCCGAATAATTTTCGGATACGGGTTTATTATCAGAAGTTCCATCCAAATTCTGAACATCAGAAGTGGAAAACAATTCTACCTCATTATCATACGGTATCTCGTTCAACTCGCCGCTTGGATCAGGGTACGATGGTTGAGGCGGAACTATATCAGATAAGGTGATGTATTCGCCTTCATCTTCGCAAGAACTTCCAGCAGAGGCTTGAAATTTATCGAAGGCGTCTTCTGCTATACTAAGGTTGTTAGCTTCAATATCAATTTCTTCAGACATTGTTGCAATTTTATATCTTGTTGAGAGGAATTCAAATTATATAACATTATTTTAAAAATGAACTGAAAAGCATTATTCAATTTAGTAGATTAGAACAGTAAATTCACCTTAGATCAGTTTAAAAATTAGTATTTTTGTTATTTTGTTCGAGCAAGCGACAGACCGACAGACACAACATGAACATGAAATGAACAATTGAACGAACGAACAACTGAACTGCACAGAATGACTGTATTTTATTTCAATTTTGATCAATGACTCTGTGCAATAATGACTGAAGTAAGCGTGGTTGGAAATAAATATCGATACCATAAAATATCGATATTTTTTAAGTAATAATAATAATATCCGAACTTATTTTATTCTTCATAATACAATAATACATCAATATTTATCATCATAGAGCAGGGTAATAAACCTTTATCTACACTAATGTTGTAACATTCTACTTATGTTTCCAATACTTGACTTATAATTACTACTGTTATAGCGCAGACAACTAAAACACTCAATTTAAGCAATTGCACATGATGTTAGAGCGTTTTCACATTATCCGATCCGATATCGGTGTCGGACGCCGATCCGATATCGGGGTTAAGTAAAATGTATGAAATAAGTACCTGTCTTTCATATTGTCCGGCCCGATATCGGAACATATTTCATACATTTGACTTACCCCGATATCGGATCGGCGTCCGACACCGATATCGGATCGGATAATGTGGAAACGCTCTTATAATATCATTATAATTTAACATTATAACATCATTATAACGCGACCAATTAACCTGGCGAGCCTTATGTCAAAATCCTCATACTAGTTGTATAAAATTTTGATATTAGGCTGGCTTTTTAAAATAGTTGGGTTATACGTGAAAACTTCGTCGAAACTACATACACAAAACTCTTTGGTAAGATCTCGCTCGCTCCTGATTGGCCCTACGCGCAGCTGCGCTCTCATTGGTTAGATTTTAATGGCGGCAAGTTCACTGTGACAATACACGTACCTACGCGTGAATTTAATGTTTCGCAATGTGTTTTGTTTTTAAAATTTTGTTTGATTAATTGCATTAAATAGTGAAGATAAAGTAGTGTATGCAACTGCATATAACACGGGTATTAAAACACTCGTTACTATTATGAAACTCGCTGCGCTCGTTTCATAAACTCACACTCGTGTTTTAATACCCTTCTTTATATGACGTTGCATAAACTACTATTACACCGAAAATGTCGCTAAATTATTATGTTTTTGACATATAGATTCGTTTTCTTAACATCACGTCACGAATTCATCGAAACAGCACTTTGTACTTGCCCATGCCCGTGCCATACCCAGAATGCGCACGCCAGAGAGAGACAGACGTCTGTCTCTCTCTGGCGTGCGCATGTTTCTCTGTCTGTCTCTCTCTCTCTCTCTCCCTCTCAAAGCAAGCTTGACATTTTCGTTTCGTCTTTCTATACTCCGGTCAATTTAGACATTCGAGTTTGCATAAAGTCCCAACAAGCTGAAAATCAGGAAAATTGTTCAAAACATAATTATAAACAATGTGTAAAAGTTCCCCATCATTCCCGTGTATGGAATTTTTTTTATTCAAGGTCAAATGTAAAAAAAAAGTGTTTTTCGCGAATATCTGAAAAACGGTGCAATGTAGCAAAACAAAGTGTATGATGAAATGAAAGCTTATAAAATTCTCTATAACTTTAATTTTATCCACTTTTTCCATATTCCAAACCGTTATTGAACTACACGCTCCAGAAATGTCAAAATTAAGGACCTCGGGCAGGTAACTATGGAGCCTGCCCCAATGCTCAACAGTGACATGACTCATGCCATTTGAAAGGTCTTGAAGAGTTGTACAAGTTACTCGTAGACAGTTATATCGAATTCGATGGCCAACTCGGTGTTTTCGACCACCGAAGAATTACCACTGGAGGTGCTGTGGAGCCTGGACGGTATGCTCAACAGTGACATGACTTACGCATTTGAAAGCTCTTACAAGTCACTTTTTGATAGTTATGTCGAAATCGACGCCAAACTCGGTGTTTTCGACCACCGAAGAAAAAACACTAGGTGTATGTACAATAATGTGCAGTTGACCCTGATCGTATTGCTCAACAGTGACATGACTATGACAACAGCGTGGTGACCGATAAGAAAACAAATTTTTCTATTATTAAATAAATTAAAAACTCGCCAACTCGCCAACTCGCCAGCTCGCCAACTCGCCAACTCGCCAGCTCGCCAGCTCGCCAACTCGCCAGATCGCAAACTCGCCAGCTCGCCAGCTCACAAACTCGCCAGATCGCCAACTCGCCAGCTCGCCAACTCGCCAGCTCGCCAACTCGCCAATTCGCCAACTCGCCTGCTCGCCAGCTCGCCTACTCGCCAATTCGCAAACTCGCCAGCTCGCCAGCTCGCCAATTCGCAACCTCGCCAGCTCGCCAGCTCGCCAACTCGCCAGCTCGCCAGCTCGCCAACTCGCCAGCTCGCCAACTCGCCAGCTCGCCAACTCGCCAGCTGGCCAGCTCACCAACTCGCCAGCTCGCCAACTCGCCAACTCGCCAATTCGCCAATGCCAAACGCACGGCCTTCAAGCCACACCTCCTTGCCCGTCGGAGTGGGGAGCGTGAGGTTTTTTCATTACGGAATTTCTGGATTCGGTCCCCGCGCTCAAGGCCCGCGATAGAAGCTATGCAATAGCTTAAAAACAATGGGTTTGCACTGTGGGAGGCTCTGGGAGTGCCGACAGAAGTGAAAACTTGAATATTAACATCAAAACGTCTTACGAATTTTCGATCAGGCCATGTGTCATTTGACGCCAGTTTAACATTTTTACCCATCAAAAATATGCACAACGTTGATAAAGAAGTTTTCACTTCATAAATGTAATGTAATCTCGTCGATTTCACATTGTTTGAGCGTCAAACCACCGTGGACATGTGGTGGACACATGGTGGACACATGGACTTATTATAATAAGTCCATGGGTGGACATCACAGACAGGAAACGTGGACATCTTTGTCTGTGGCCAAACCACAGCGTTAAACAAATTGTCATGGCCATGGACTTATTATTATAATAATAAGTCCATGGTCATGGCACGATAAAAGCGACGTTAAGCAAGTGACAAGAGACAAGACAAACAAAATGTGACAACTTGACAAATAATACGTCCGTCAAGTCATAATGTCAAATCCTGTGGTCAAATCAAAGTATCGCTATTCTTCGCTAATATTTTTTCTGTAATGTATCTTCATTGATACAAAATAATAATTTCTGTGCAAGCAATCTATATAAATAAATAAAGCGGAGTTTTAGTAAATAATAAAGTTGATTTCATAGGAATTTGGTGAATGTAGAAACAGTAAATCATTAGACATGGTTACGTGTCCATAACACAGTCAACTACACTACAAATACAGAAGCCACCGTGGGAAGTGTTCGCAGTAGCCCATGACAATTTATCAAAATGTATTTTCCAATAGGATGGCCAAAAGTCTTAAAAAGGCTTGGAGATGACAACCAGATCATAAGACAAATTGTAGCTAATAGAGATAAAATACTTTTCGCATCTTTAACAGATGATTGCCTTGTTGTTTGGTTTTGCAAAGTAAGTAGAATCAATCAGTCTTGTTTACTTATTAAATTAAGTCTTACGTGTGGTATGTTACACTTGTCTAAACTGAACTTGTATCTGAAAGTGTTAGTTAGTTTATAGTGCTGGCGATGTTTATTTGTGTATCTATGTTTTACACATTATGTATGTTACAAATGTATGAATATTATAATTTATAATTCCTTGTATTTACAGCCGACGGTGCCAATAGTGTATCATAAGAGAAGCAAAGAATCTTTAGAGAGGCTTGGAGTGAATGTTGGTGTTGAATGGAAACCAGACTCATCTATGTTGTGTATCTCAGTAAGATCTATTTTCAAAAATATTAGTTAAAATGTGACCAGTGTCTATCATATTAAATATCTTTAAATTAATATCTGCACTTCTATGTTTCAGACATCAGAAGGACATTTAATATTATATAATGTAGAGTCTATAAGTGAGCACACTGCATACCAACAATATGATCCGCCAGCAGCGAGCTTACGAAGGGACTCTGCAGAACTGTTTGTTAAAGAAGTCATACCTTCATTGAAGATATCATTGGTATGTAGTTTCTTTCATCCTCACTTACATTATATTTATTTTATATATAACAAGAAACATAACTCAGGAAGTGGCCCAGGATAGAGATGCATGAAGGGATAGGGGAGAGGCCTTTGCCCAGCAGTGGGACAGTAATGGCTAAAATAATAATAATTGCACTAAACATCCCCAAAGGGCCTCTAAGAGTTGGATCTATATCCCCTAGCATGCCTCTCAAAAAGACTGGGCTTGTCCCGTGACTCCAAGGAGAAACAATATAATAATAATAAGAAAGCATATTTCAGTTCATGGCATAGGTTTCACTAAATTTTGTGTTACCGCTAGCCTGTATCATCCTATTGGCGGGTAACAGTCTCCCACCATTACCACCTCTTTTCCTAATTTGGCTCCAATATCCAATCTCTATAATTGATGTTGTGTTGGTGTTGAGCTTATTCTGCCACTGCCAACTAGTATGTATTTTAATTAAATGTAATGTTTATTTTTTCAGTTAAAAGAAGTATTAGTATGGGATGGCCAAATAACCAGGATGTGTTGTATAAGCGGCACTGAGATATTGGTGTGTACCACACGGTCACACTTGTTACGGTACCGCTGGGATGGCACCCAGAACAGAGACTACTGTCTTGATCTGGGAAGAATACCATTTTCAGTTAATCAACAAGTGTCTAAAGGTGTGATATTTATTTATATTAAACTCAATGCTGTCTTTCAAGTATGTCCACCTACTGTCTTTCCACCAGAGTTATGTTTTTTTATCATATGGACAAGTTTCCACTGGTATTCATTATTCAGGAACCTTATGTTTGTTTAGAGCTATGTTATGTGACTGTGGCATACCATCATAGCTATGTTACGTTGCATAACATAGGGTGGAGCATATCATAGCTCAGGTGTCCATGCAGCCAATTTGATAGTGTTTATACAATCACTGAATGAGACTGGCTATAAGGTCTCCTGACATGATCTCGGTCTGATTTTTCTATCATCAGGCATGAAATCATTAGAGTAATAGTAATTAAGTAGTAATGTATTTCAATCAGGCAATCTCACACCTTTTTATTGTTTTTGATTTTGTTTGTAATTGAATTTATTGGCATATTATTGAATGATGTGTAATCTTATAAAGTTATACAATTTTGTTTATTGATTATAACTTTATAGAACAAACAAACAACTATGTAGTATAGTAGCTAATACTATAAATAACAGTATAAATATTTTTGACTCATCCATATGTAACTGGATGTGAGTTATGTCAATGATTAATGCTCAACATATTTCTCTACTCACTACTGATTGTTATGTTTATACTGCTCCTTAGCTGTAGAGATTTTGCTGCAAAATGTGATCACCATGCTTTAATAATTTTATTTCAGCTGAGCCAATTCAAGAAGATAATATATTTGTAAATGACATAGAATATTCACCACTTGTATGTGGTTTTGGTATTACACTGAATGATGGAAGAGCTGCTTATCTTACAGCACCTAATCTTAAGTTTGATCCCAATGTAAGTACACATTTTATTTACGATTATATTATACTAGCTGTGTGTGGGAAGTGGGAATTTCGGGCAAAAATAATCTATAACCTTCCTTATTTAAGTATCTATCCCATACAAAAATAATTATTTTAAATGAACTGTTAGTTTCTGAGATCACCCATAAAAGAAACAAAAAACTCTTCAGCTTCATTATATTAGTATAGATTATTAATATTATGTAATACAATGATATGAAATCCTTCTTATATTATTCAAGATCTTTAAAGTAAATCTTGTTTAAATGTCTCAGATACTATCGGATACAAAGTTTTTGGTAAGATGGTTGTGCAATGTGCAGTGTCCAATGAAAATAATGTATTTATAGAGCAATCACATATTAAAGCTAGCTGTACTGTACTGTTACTAATAAAAACACTGTACATATTTAAACATGAAATTCGAAAATACTATTATAGCTACTGGTTTGTGTGTTTAATTAGGTTTGTGCTAGTTTATATCTAAGAACAAACAAAGTGTTGTAATAGACTATTTAATTTCCAGGCCGTTCAAGGTATATGGGCGCAAGGTATAGATGACGCGACATGCGCAAGAGTTAATCATAAGTTCAGACTTATTGCTATTGGTCGGAAAAAGTGAGTAAAATGACAATTAAAGCCTTTGATAAAAAATGTATGAATATGGGATGATATAACATTGTGTGTTGCTTGTTTCAGTTCCCAAGTGGATGTATTTACGATAGATGAAGCTACTGGTGGCTTAGAAATATCTCATACGATTTATTTGAGCTCCAAAGACTTCCCTGGTGACCCAGGACCTGTTAAATGTATTAGGTAAGTAATTCAATGAACAATATAATGTCACTTCGTATTTTTAAGCATATTAACTTTGACACTCAATTGGACTAGTCCTAGATATATGGTAGTATGCGAAGGTCTCATTTTGTTTTATAGCAATAGATAAACGTGCCTACTGTCGCACGACGCACACTTTGCATGTTTTCTTGTTTGAATGCTCTACTACCTTTCCTCTACCTACTCAAATTTGAAAAAATATTATTGTATAGCCTCATTCAAAAGGAAGTTAATAACTCTAAAATTCCTATGACACCAGGTGCAGCCCGAGATGCCTCTAGTCATTGTAAAGTTGTGAACGTGTTCTATGTTGCAGATGGTCGGGCGACGGGCGCGCGGTGGCCGTGAGCTGGGAGCGCGGCGGCGTGTCGGTGTGGAGCACGTTCGGCGCGCTGCTGCTGTGCTCGCTGGCCTGGGACTACGGCCTCTCGCACCAGGACCACACCAACAACCCGCTTGTGGTTGCTAGTCTGGTATGTATTCTTTAAAGTTTACGTGACTTTAGTCAGGTTTTTTTCTGCTACGGAAAATGAAGAAAATGAATTCTCGTGGTTTTCTACTGGCAACCCGAAAAACAGACTCTTAAGATATGAAACAACGATTTGTTTTTTTAAGAGACATTTAACAGCGTGGAAAATTGTGATTTTTAACGAACGTATGTTACGATAGCCAAAAAAATTATGTTAGAGCAGGCCAGATTTCAAATAATGATTCGAATCGCATCATGCGACGGAGGTTCCTAAATTTTGAAATAACCTGTATACGATTTAATTTAATTTATAATATGTATATCTCTCCTTTACTGAGATATTCATCCGTCATAATATATATGCATTTGTTAATCTTCATTATAGGAATGGGCTACAGAAGGCTACCAACTATGGATGGTCAAAGTGGAGCCAGACTCATCTACGAATCTAATACAACTTGACTTTATTAAAAGTCCTTTGAGCGTTAATCCTTGTATGGTAAGTTTTTCGTTATCTAATCATGTTACCTTAATTAAAGATTAAAAATTTGTTTATTGAAAACCATTTGTTATAAGCACTTAAATTAAATACAATACAAAGTTTGATAAAATCTAGTTACTTACATGACTACTTGAACACTATTGCCTAAACTAGGCCGAGCCTGTATCTTAGACAATAGTTTCCTTCCATTGTACACATGATAGTCACATTTAGTTGCAGTAAACGAACACTACATTACAATTATATAACACCAAATTTACTTTCACAAACATGCACCACACAAAAACATCAGTAAACCACTAAACAGTTCAATTAGTCATTACAACAACACTGGTCAAGCCAACATTAACATCGAGAGTATTACATATATCCCACCTTATTAATTATATCCCACCTTATTCATAAACGCTCTGTAACTTTTATAAACTGTTTTGTCTCTTTTCCTCTTTGGTGAATAGCGTATGTTGGAAAGGGACAAACCGTTTGAAAGCTAAAATGTTGTTCATAAGTGTTTATCAATAAGACCCAAAATCTTTAACGTTTATTCCATAATGTATTATCATCATAACTTCTAGACCTCTCACCAGAGACCACCACCAAAATTTACTTGTATATATAGTACGCACTATATATGCAAGTAAATTTTGCTTGATGGTTTCATTAAACAAGTCTTATCTATTTCAGAGTAACCAAAGGCACTTATACCTCCAAGCCGACGACAAGTTATACGTGAATCTTGAAGACAATCTCACTAAACGTACCAAGATATCCATGATAGACTCGTCAGCTGATTCGTACCAGGCCGACAATGGGATGCAAGACGGGACTAACCAGGAATATGACAACACTACTAATTATAGGGAATTTGTTGATGATAATGAGTGCAGGAAACAGTGGATAGTGTTGCCGCTACCCGCTACTTATATTGCTACTAATTGGCCTTTGAGGGTGAGTGAATTTTATGTCTCTTTAAAAAATACAGAATATTTTTTCAAATTTTTTATTATCCAACCATATCTGCCTATCTTACTATTCGGAACATTACAATTGGAGCAACTGTAAGAGTTTGAGTCGCCGATCATCGTCTATGATTGTACGCGTGATCGCAGCGATCGATGGCTCTCCGATTTTTCAATAACGCATCATATAAAATTTGCCTTTAGTTTGCCAAGTCAATGTGTAAATGGCGATCGTGTGGGTGCTTGCACGATAATGTTAATAATAATAGATGTACTAGATGATCATCGGCGATATTGAATGCTTGTACAAGGGTCGTGATTATGACAAACGATCATAAAAATAACATATTGAAGCTTCAGGCTTTAAGGTGTTATATTTTCAGTTATTTACCTTACGATATAATTCCAGTACAGTGCAATAGACGAGGTGGGTATGAACGTGTGCGTGGCGGGCCGCACCGGGCTGGCGCACTACAACTGCGCGGCGCGCCGCTGGAAACTGTTCGGCAACGAGGCGCAGGAGAAGGACTTCGTGGTCACCGGCGGGATGCTGTGGTGGCGGGACCATGTTGTTATAGGTATGCTGTTTGTTGATGTTAGTCCGTATCGAATCATTAATACTAATATTATATGTAATATTGTAATAGACTGCCACATTCAATGGGAAGTTTATAGGGTATTTTTGATTCCGAAATTCCATTGAAATGGGCTCAACGCGCGTGAAACCGTGGGGCGTGGCTAGTATTTTATAAAAGTATTTATCTACACTAATGTTGTAACATTCTACTTATGTTTCCAATACTTGACTTATAATTACTACTGTTATAGCGCAGACAACAAAAACACTCAATTTAAGCAATTGCACAGGATGTTATAATATCATTATAATATATTATTATAACATCATTATAACGCGACCAATTAACCTGGCGAGCCTTATGTCAAAATCATCATACTATTTGCATAAAATTTTGATATTAGGCTGGCTTTTGAAAACTGTTGGGTTATACGTGATAGTCGTGGGTAACTCATGAGTGAGTGATTTAAATGAGTTGATTCACCACTCCGAGTTGAATCACTCTTTAGTTCAGTGTAGTTCTTCTTAGTTCATTTAATTCATCAACTCATTTCGTTCGGGAAAAGAAGGAAGGGAATGCAGCTCACTCAACTCAGTAACTCAGTCAAGTCAGTCAGTTCACAGTTCAGTAGGAACTAAGAAAGAGTGAAATGAAAGCGCTATATATATTTCATAAAGTTTGCGTTACTACTCACTTACAAATCTTACAATCGGATTATTGAAACGCTGTTATTCATAATCTGAACATATTATTTATATAATTTGATTTAATTAATTTTATGTCACAAAAAGTTAACTTGCGCTGTTTTATCGAAATCGTTAAACTTCTACGATTCGTAAGATAAGAACGAATCGTAGAAGTTTGAACAATTATTCAATTGATTCAAATTGACTAAGAATTCAATTTGAATCAATTGAATAATTGTAGTTCTGTGAACTAAATATCATTAAATCGCTCATGAGCCAAACCATGGACTAATAATAAGTCCATGAGCCAAACTGAATCAAATGAACTGCTGAACTAAATGAGTGATTCAACTCCTTTGATTCAAAAGATTCGAATCACTCCGCTCTTCAAAGTGATGCATAGTTCCCACCTCTAATACGTGAAAACTTCGTCGAAACTACATACACAAAACTCTTTGGTAAGATCTCGCTCGCTCCTGATTGGCCCTACGCGCAGCTGCGCTCTCATTGGTTAGATTTTAATGGCGGCAAGTTCACTGTGACAATACACGTACCTACGCGTGAATTTAATGTTTCGCAATGTGTTTTGTTTTTAAAATTTTGTTTGATTAATTGCATTAAATAGTGAAGATAAAGTAGTGTATGCAACTGCATATAACACGGGTATTAAAACACTCGTTACTATTATGATACTCGCTGCGCTCGTTTCATAAACTCACACTCGTGTTTTAATACCCTTCTTTATATGACGTTGCATAAACTACTATTTTGTAAAAGTATTGTGCCTGTTCATAACTAGGGGAAGTGTACGGAAGTACGATTAAAATCAAACAGAGCTAGATACAGAAGTCGTACGCAAAAATTATCTTGTGTAGGCGACTCTTTAAGTGTCATAATCTAAGTAAAATATTATAACGAACTAGTTCAACGGTCAGTTGAACTGCCGATAGTCTCTACTAGTATAATTATCCTATTCTACCATTATTATAATGCGATAGTTTGTAATGATGGGTCTATATTTATGTTGCTTATATCTATCTTAAAGCTGTTAACAAGAACGGCGAGTGTATATGTCGACATTGTCGACGTCAGACGCAGAACGCTTCAGCTCAAATAAGAAGCCTAACTTAAATAACATTGTTACAGGTTGCTACAGCATACTCGACGGCCACGATGAGATACGGTTCTACCCTAGAGAAGCGAAGTTAGACAATCGTTTCGCGAAGATAGTCCGCGTCCAGTCGCAAGTGTTCGTGCTGGACATACTGGATGACCAGCTGGTCGTGTTCGGCGCGGACGCGCTCGTCACGATATACGAGCTTAGTCTCGATAATAGTGAGTTTGATGTATTTTATCCTTATAATGCCTCGGTGGTCTAGTTAGTGGTATGTGCACTCGCCTGCCGTCGAGCGAAAACATCTTTCCTACTTTTCACCAAACCGACAGCGATCGCCTATTCTAGTGCTTATACAGACCATTTTCAAAACACGTGTACCAATATTTGACAACAGACTCACACATAAGTGCGTGCTTGCTTACACATATTTTCGAGCTAATCGCCACTGGTATTCATTTAAATCTTTCCGAAACTCGTGTAACCGCCCATCTATGTGTGAATGCAGCGTGTTTCGATCGCGTTGCGAGTAAATCCATGAATGTCGTCAGCGGGCGGCGTGGAGATGCGGTGCGTGCAGGCGGTGGACATCTCGGCGCTGTCGCACCCGGCGTGCGTGGCGTCGGCGTCGCTGTGCCGCCTGCAGGACCCGCTGCACCGGCCGCAGCACGCGCACCAGCCGCTGCACCGCCACCCCGACTCGCTGGTCAGTACATCATACATCTCGGCGCTGTCGCACCCGGCGTGCGTGGCGTCGGCGTCGCTGTGCCGCCTGCAGGACCCGCTGCACCGGCCGCAGCACGCGCACCAGCCGCTGCACCGCCACCCCGACTCGCTGGTCAGTACATCGGACTAACACTTCATTAATGAATGAAGCTTAGTTTGGGTCTAATTAACCATGTGTGAATTTGTCCGGATATTTATTTAGAGTAGGTTAGTGGCGAACTCGGGTGTGAGTTTTTAGAAGAGTTTTAGGAGTCTAGAGTTTTTGGAGTTTTTATAATACACTAGCTGTGCCCCGCGGTTTCACACGCAGCGCCCCGTTCCCGTGGGAATTTTGAGATTTTTATTCCCTATATACCTCACGGAGCCCGAGACCTTTCCAACGAATGCAAAACCGTGGAAATCGGTTCGTGCGTTCTGGAGTTATAGCGTCAGGGAGGAAAACCCGACTTATTTTTATATAGTAGATATACTTTAACATGCACACTAGGTACCTCAATGAACTGATCTGGCTATGTATGGTCTGCTATATCAACACGCATGCCAAATTGACTTCTGTCCGAATTGAAAATTGGGTCGCAGGGTTGCGGTGTAATCTGTCAAGGATTGCTATTGGATCCAAACTCCATCAAATCGATTTTTTTTGCATTAAGGTCTTTTTTGAACGATTTACGAGTATAACGTGTAATAAAATTATCAATCAGCCATCCAAGAAGTATTAAAACTGCTTAATATGTGACTATTTGTCATCTTATTTTTTTTATAAAAAGAGAAGATTTTTTTTTCAACTTTTACTTAGACTTATGACGTATTTCTCACAGGTTATAAATGCGAGCGGCAAACTCATGATGGTACAAAGAGAAGAGTATGACGTCGACGAAGATAATAACCCGGTAAGTGTGTATTCTAATATCGTTTTGTAATCTATGCCAAAGAAAGTAAGTCCATTATTGCGATACTGCAGCATGTAATCAGTACTCTAATGAATAGTAATTATAAGTATGGGTCACTAAAGCCCATTCAAGCATAGCCAAATAAAAAATATTTTATGCATGAACGTATTTATGAAGTAGGTGAAATTATGTTGAACAAAGAAAACAACAAAATTTTGTAAAACAGTTTATTCACCGCGTTTCGGTCAGGTACACTTCGCTGCTATGGATTACACCATTAAAACTTAACTTCTAAACAGACCTATGTGTATTTTTGCACGCATCAAGCATATGCAAGAACACACTAGCGCCGCGAGTAACTAAAAGGGGTTACCTATACACGGAGAAGTCAAGAGGAGTTATTTACATGAGTCGATTACATTATACTAGTGTTTGGTTCGGATCGTGATTTTCTGTCCGTCTAGAGAGATGGGTCCTGCGGCCCAGCGGCGGACTAAATGTCCCTTCTCGCCGTAAGTGGATCCCTTAACTGACACCCAGGGACCGAGATCGTGACCTCCCCAATTTCCCAGACCTAGCAAAGGGCCGTCTAGACCATACAGACCGCCGTAATGGGACAGATCAAAAGTCGGGGCCAACGGGGCTATTTCACCTAAAGGTTCCAAATGGCCGATCGGGGCTATATTTGCGATGGGCGCAACATGTGCGATCGGAGCTAGAGGTGCGATCTTTTCGACAACGGGCGCTGCGACCGGCAATCCGACGGAGTGTATGTTCGGCCCGGTGCGTTTGACGACGGCGTTGAACCCGTGCAAGCTGTCGGCGGTGTACTCGACCAGTCGCACGTTGCCGTCGGGCTCCACGAGAGAGTACGCCCCGTGGACGACGTCGCCGTCGCGCGTCTCCCATTGTCCTTTGTTGTCACCGGTTGAAGGGTCGTTTACTGCGTAGTTGAACGAGTAGCTGGGGTGGGACTGTAATATAAACGGATTAGGTTATAGGTACACACATACAAATATCTTATCTCTCATATCATAATATCATATCCCATATTCAAGGGAATATTTTTTATTAAGCTTACTCATCATTTATTCATTAGTTTTCTTTACTTACACCAGCTTTATTAGCTATTAGACATTCTAGAACCGAATACCACTATAAATTTATATCGAGTTTTTAAAACGTTATTAAATGTTTTTGTAAAACTTTTCAACATCAATAGGCAACAGAACAGTAGCCACACCCTGTTATTAGGTGTTATAAACTTACAACACCTAATCATCGAGTTAATGATTGATGAACTATTAAATTAGTGATGAAACTACACTATATCGCTTACGTATTTCTCGATGGCTATCGGTGCGACTGGCAGGAGGTTCAGGGAGGGCGGGTTTGCCATCGCGACGGCGACGAATGCCATAAGGCACAACTGAAAATACATAATAAGCTGAAACAAAAATATTTTCGTTCCTCTCCATTCAACTGACATTAGTGAGTGAGATGCCTTTGTCCTGCAATGCGATCTTACAGGCCGTTAATCAGAACCCCTTGCAAACGCTTACTTGGGTGCGAAAGCATTGAATAGAACCAATTTTCATCTTACACTTATTATATTATTATCTCAAATTTTTGACGGTTTTAAGACATCAAAAAACAAATCTAGAATTATATGTAGAAATGCTAAGTTTGTTAATTTGCAATCATATTACCGATACGTGGGAGTTCATGGTTGCTGAGGTGGTATTCCAGTGAGCAAACGAAGTGCACTGTGTACTATCGCTACTTACCAGTTTATTTATACTACACACTAATATATTCCGGCCCGAACCAAGCCGCCGACGCTCCGGTTATTGTCAAACCTCTCTTTACAACCCAACTGTGTCAGTAAATTTTTTATACCAAACATTTTAATTTTCAAATTTCGCAAACCTGTTCCGCCATACAAATGACTAATCAGGTCTTCAAATCAAATACCTTAATTATGTGTATGAATAAGTTAACTTACTTTTTTCAGTTATTTCAGTGTATTATCTAATACGCTTCATAGAGTAATCGGAACGGGCGATCAAGTGTATAATAATTTAATTATAGCGGCTTCATTTCCCATATGATTGAATACTGATGTAATGTTTCCGAAATGGTTAGCGATTAGCGTGCTCGATTACAATCATTCATACTTAGAGTGGTATTGTTTAGCTAGATATTTATTGATTTATGAATTCATTTTTTATGTTGACTGAAGTTCATAGATTTACCTATATCATGTTTAACGTCCGTTCATGAATCACCTGATTGCCCGAAAAGTAAGATGATTCCGTGCTTCGGAGGGCACGTTAAGCCGTCGGTCCCGGTTACTTTCTACGGATAGTATTCGTTACATGAGCCACGTCAGAGGCCTTTGGCGGCTCAATAACTCTGACACCAGGATTGGTCAGGTTGACGATCCTCTCGATGAAGAAGAAGATTGAAATACCATATCGAAACTCCAATACAAGAAAAATAAAAGCTTAATATGCAACTATACAATATTTGGCACAATACTACCTAAGTGACCATAAATCCTAAAGAGGCCTATCTTAATGCTATCACTTGTATTTTTCTAATCCATTTTGCCTCAAGGTTGTTCCATAAGGTAGTGGCATTAACGTCTGACTCCACATGTCTTTGGATTCAATTAATACAATTTGTAAATTTTCTTGGGCGTACTGTGGAGATTCTCTATTTTATAGTTGCTACATTCGATATTATTTTCTGTAAGGCGTGAACGCTTGGTGTGTGGATTTTGCTGAGAGTTTTTTAAATATCCTATTTTCATTAAAATATGCCTAAGTATCGTCCAAAATAGTTTTTAAAAGTACTACAATTTTAGAAAACAACAACCATGTTTAGTAGTATAGTGTTGACTTGATTTTATTTAATACTAGCAGCGCTCCGCGGTTTTACCCGCGTTGTGCCCGTTCCCGTTGAAATTTGTAAAATTGTATACTTATAAACCTCCGTCTTGAATCACTCTATCTATTTAAAAAAAACTGCATTTAAATCCGTTGCGTAGTTTTAAATTTTTAAGCATACATAGGGACAGACTGACAGACAGCGGAAAGCGACTTTGTTTTGTACTATGTAGTGATGTACTAAATATATTCCCCACTGTGTAATATGTATTAGTTAAGAAGATAGTTACTTAATTCTAATAATGTAGTAAACTCTCTCTTTCATTTCAACATTTTTCTTGCTTCTTTGTCAAATGAAAAATATTAGATATACCACAGATGTCAGAAATACAGGAGATGTGGCAAGGAGGCGTGGCGCTTGCGAACGCATCTAGCCGCAAAGCGGCTTGTTGCCAGTTTCGGCCATTAGTCGAATGCCAACTTGCGACGTCTTCACTGCTTGTGATTTTTTACAAAATGCCGCGTTGTACAGTGGTTGTTTGCAAAAATAACACCTCTATTGTGAATTATACGAAAGATGGCATCTCATTTCACACGTAAGTATAAAAATATGATTGTTTTTCTTATTAAATTCATTAAAACATTACTTCGTGATACTAGTAACACGATAAAGTACCAAAAGCAATTATTTTCATTAGGAACTAAAACCATTGTTTGCTTAATACACATCGATCAATGAATCGCCTGGTCTAATAGCGCAATGGAAAAGTGTTTTACTGATACTCTCACTCACACGATAGTTTCGTGAAGCGGGTGCTGCCACACTGGTTCCAATTAATGAAATCAGGGACATAGAGGTCGAAGTACGAATTTCAATCTGATTTTTTGTAATTAAGGTCTTTGAGTGATTCTAAGCCTATTTTATAGAATACGTTTTTTTGATATACCTGCCCGTTTCCGAGAAAAAAAATGTTAAGTTTTTTTTTGTATGGAGAAAAATCGTTTTCTTTATTTATTTCATAAACGGGCAGAGACGTTAAAACCAAACCTTAAAGGGATTAAAGAACACATAATTCCTTGCATTTTGTTCGAAATCATCTACTCCATATCTCTGCCCGTTTAAAAACGGCAGGCGATCCAAATTTTTTTTTTCTTTTGTGGTTTTTTTGGTTTAAATACGCTTGAATGAATACTTAAATAGCAATATTGTAATACTAGTACTTCATTCCATCGATGCAAAATGTAATTGTAATATTAATAGCTTAGGTAATTTTATACCTACATACCGGCTATGTTACTTTTTTACCTGGGTATTGTTTTGCTTAGAGGCTTTTGCAAGGCCGAATATGTTTTATTGTTCACGTTACCTGGATAAGATAAGAAAAGAGGGCACTTACAGGTTACAGGTAATCAGGTAACTTACCTGATTAGTTGTTTTCAAAACGGAGTCACTCGTTCCTCGGATCCTAAAGTATCAACACGTACCTACACGCTCTTTACCATTAATATGTCTCAGTTTAAATCAAATTTGGATATATATATATGTGCTACTGAAATCAAGTGGAAATATCAAAAACAGTGATATATTGTGCACTACGTTTTTAAATCAAATAAACGTTGAAGTTTCTGCTGAAGATCTTAGAATTCTAAAACAGTTCACAAGGACATATGTTGCAAATTTACACAAGAGATGGTTGCAAGCAAATAGATGCCAATCTAATTTTTTCACCAAGAACACCATATTTGATGTCAATATTTGCGAAAGAGAATTTGGATGTCTCAAGCAATGGAAGCCAGTCCGCAGTCAGATGCTGCTACAAATACTCCACAGAAAGCCATCTGAGACCCACCAGAGGATCTATCAAACAAGCATAAAAGAAGGTGCCTTTCATCTCTTAAAAACCACTCCGAAGAAGAATTACTGTCTGCATTATTAGATAGATTGAAAGACAATTAGATTGACATCTATTTGCTTGCAACCATCTCTTGTGTAAATTTGCAACATATGTTCTTGTGAACTGTTTTAGAATTATAAGATCTTCAGCAGAAACTTCAAAGTTTATTTGATTTAAAAACGTAGTGCACAATATATCACTGTTTTTGATATTTCCACTTGATTTCAGTAGCACATATATATCCAAATTTGATTTAAACTGAGACATATTAATGGTAAAGAGCGTGTAGGTACGTGTTGATACTTTAGGATCCGAGGAACGAGTGACTCCGTTTTGAAAACAACTAATCAGGTAAGTTACCTGATTACCTGTAACCTGTAAGTGCCCTCTTTTCTTATCTTATCCAGGTAACGTGAACAATAAAACATATTCGGCCTTGCAAAAGCCTCTACGCAAAACAATACCCAGGTAAAAAAGTAACATAGCAGGTATGTAGGTATAAAATTACTTAAGCTATTAATATTACAATTCCATTTTGTATCGATGGAATGAAGTACTAGTATTACAATATTGCTATTTAAGTATTCATTCAAGCGTATTTAAACCAAAAAAACCACAAAAGAAAAAAAAAATTTGGAACGCCTGCCGTTTTTAAACGGGCAGAGATATGGAGTAGATGATTTCGAACAAAATGCAAGGAATTATGTGTTCTTTAATCCCTTTAAGGTTTGGTTTTAACGTCTCTGCCCGTTTATGAAATAAATAAAGAAAACGATTTTTCTCCATACAAAAAAAAACTTAACATTTTTTTTCTCGGAAACGGGCAGGTATTTCAAAAAAACGTATTCTATAAAATAGGCTTAGAATCACTCAAAGACCTTAATTACAAAAAATCAGATTGAAATTCGTACTTTGACCTCTATGTAAACTTGGGCGTTATCGCTATATTTTCATATTGCATTATCCGTTATAATTATATTTTTCTAACTGTTGTGTTAAACTGTTGTAATATTTATTATCTGTTGTAAGATTAGTTGTATGTTGAATTGCGATTATAACATTTTACGGTTGTAAATACGATGATAAAGTTATAGCACAAGATTATAATAGTAGGTACAATTTTTTCAGTGTTGCATGTTTTAAAATGTGTTACAGAAAAACAAATTTGGTTTTGATTTGATTTCAACGAACTTTCCTTCCTACTCGTTACAGGCTTTACGTATTTGTTTGAATTTTCTTACTCGAAAAAGTTGATGCAAAAGTTAATAAGTGTTGTAAATAATAAATTTATTGTGTGTGTAAAATAGTTTTTAAGTTATAAAATTGTAAAAACATATTTGTGAAAAATGTCGCGAGCTCGAAGTTCCGCCGTTTGGAATTATTTTACTGTGGACAATGTATGTGATAAAAAAGCAGTTTTTTCGCAATCAAAACAAACTTTCTAATGAATGAATATACACCAATAAAACAACAGGCAACAGCGAAGACATGAATCTATCTTCATACGAATATAAAATCAAAATTATAATAAACTGTTGTATTTTAATGAAAGTAAAATTTGCTCTTGTACTTAGTAATTTAAAGTTCATATTCGTCTAACGCTCTACGATGTGAAGTTCGCTATCATTATTTTTTAACCTTGACCTTGAACCTTGAATAGTTGAATTTGAGTCGACATCGGCTTCGGTTCGGTCCGTTCGGAAATCATCGGAGATACTCGGTACCGGTAGTTTCTAGTTCTACTAGTTACCGAGTATCTCCGATGATTGCCGAATCGAGGCGCACGATTATATTATAGGTACGTAATAAATATTACAACAGTCTTTGTCGAAAATAAATAATGGTTGTTGTTGCTATAAAATTATAATGAAATATATTATTTGTTGTATGTTATAACGCCCAAGACTACCTCTATGTCCCTGATTTAATTAATTGGAACCAGTGTCCATTGTTAGGTAGATAATTAGAGATGTGATGTCACTTTTGAGGTTGTCGATATTTTATATCGATCCTACTTAGTTCGAATGATTACACAAGGGAACAAAATTAGACTTTTTTTGCTGCATGGAACTTTATAGCTGTTGTTTACTAATGTGAGGTAAAAATGATATAATTAATTATTGAAAACACAATTCATTACTATTTCTTGATTACATTGTCTATGCTTTCTAAGTATATAGGTTTTATTCAACAACACCCTACCTCAATGTAATAATAATCTAACAACATAACATAAAACTAATCTACCTATTACATTGCCTCAACACCCCCTCTCAATGTAATACACCCTTACAGCTAGGTATTTAAATTTATATTTAAAGAAGTTAACTTATTAATACAAACCACAGTTTTTAATAAATCTAGACAATAAATTTTTATTCAACGCTTTTGTAAACATATCTGCGGTTTGATCTTCAGTTTTAATATACTTTAAAGTTAATTTTCCTCTTTTAATCAAGTCTTTTATAAAATGAAATCTTATATCAATATGTTTTAATCTTTTAACACTCTCAGTGTTCGCTACCATTATAGCACTCTGGTTATCACAAAATATTGTGACAGGACACAATTTTACAAAGTTGAAATCTTTAAGCAAATTAATTAGCCAACATGCTTCGCTTGCAGCCATACTAATTGCTATGTACTCTGACTCAGTAGAAGATAGACTAACGCTGGCCTGTTTCTTTGAAGACCATGAAATTAAACAATTTGCAAACATAAAACAATAGCCAGTTGTCGACCTTCTATCTTTCAAGTCTCCTCCCCAATTAGCATCACAATATCCCAATAATAAATTGCTATTACATTTGTAAACAAGTTGGTAATTAATAGTATATTTTACATATCTCAACACTCTCTTTAATGCAGTTAATAAAACATTATTTGCATTATTTTGGTACCTACTCAACATTGACACAGCAACACACAAATCAGGCCTTGTTCCTAATACAGCATAAGACAAGCAACCTATAATTTGTCTACATTTATTTTCAATGTTTTTATCAATAACAGAATCATTTTTTTCTTCTAATATTTTAGTATTAAAGTTCAGATCCATTGGTGTACATATTTCTTTACAGTTTTGCATATCAAATTTCTGTAATACATTTCCCAAATACTCTTTTTGGTTTAATTCAGTAATCCCTGAATCTAAATCTTGTTTTACATGAATACCTAAGAAATTTGAAATTAAGCCCAAGTCTTTCATTTTAAATTCATCATTCAATAATGACTTAAGGTCACATATTTGTTTTTCATTATTTCCAAATATTAGTAAATCATCGACATACAGTAAAACATATGTTCGAGCATTGCCCTCACATTTTATGTACAAACAAGAATCACTTTTTGATTTTACAAAACCTTGTTTTATAATTACTGTATTAAATTTGTCATTCCAGTATTTTGGTGACTTTTTTAAACCATACAGTGATTTATTTAACTTAACAATCTTTTTATCACCGCTATATGCACCTTCTGGCAATTCTAAGTACACTTTTTCATCAATGTCTCCATATAGGAAAGCTCCTGTAACATCCATTTGAATAATCGGTAAGTTTAACTTAGTTGCTATACAAACAAATAACCTGAATGTTGACAATTTAGCTACTGGTGCATATATATCACATAAGTCCATTATATCACACTGCTCAAAACCTCTCGCCACTAACCTTGCTTTATACTGTACATTATTATTAGGATTTTTTATTTTAAACACCCACTTACTACTTACAGTCTTTTCAGTTACAGGTTCGTCACAAACAGTCCAAGTATTATTCTCTTTCAGGGTTTCCAATTCTCTCTGAACTGCTTCTTGCCATTTACTTGCGTCGTTCCGTTGCATGGCATCTCGGTAAGTCTTCGGTTCACCTCCCTCGACACAGGTATGATGGCACTCGTAGAATGAAGTCTGTTTCCTAGTTCGAGTACTCTTCTCACGTGCCGGTACCTCTTCCTTATCATCATTGCTAGATTCTTCTTCGCTGGAACATGGTATGTAGATACTGTCACAATCGCTAGACACATTCATGGTTTCCTCTTCCTCTTCAGGCTGTGATTGCTTTTCCTCCATCCTCTTTTCGCCATCTTCAGCCGTCTCCTCTCTGTCTTTAGGATAACTAGTGTCTTCCTTCTCCTCTATTGTAGTATCCAGCATGACTAACTGCTCCTTCTGATTTTCACCTCTTTCTAGAAATACAACGTCTCTTTTCACTTCAATACTGTTCTTTTTAGGGAAAAATATCCTATATCCCTTGACATCTTCACCATAACCGACCATTACTCCTTTCTCTCCTTTAGGATCCCATTTTTTCCTCTTCTCCTTTGGAATATGGACATACACGGGGTTTCCAAAGATTTTAAGAGCCGCTATGTCAAATTGCTTGCCTGTCCATGTTTCATATGGGGTCTTTCCAGTTTCATTGCTCTTGCTTGTTCTATTTAGTACATATGCCGCCGTATGAACAGCTTCTGCCCACAACTTCTTAGGTAGACCTGCCGCACACAACATAGTACGTGCTGATTCTATTAGAGTTCGATTTTCTCGCTCTGCCTTGCCATTTTGTTCAGGTGTATATGGCACCGTGGTTTGATGAGTTATTCCACGTTTCTCAAACAGATTTTGTACTTCTTTGTTCACGAACTCTAATCCGTTATCACTTCTAAATGTCAGTACCTTGTTTTTGGTTACGTTTTCGGCCTTGTACAAAAAGTTCTCAATGCACTTCTTCACTTCATCTTTGCCTTTAACAAAGTACACTGACCTGTAGTTGGAGTAGTCATCTTTCAGAATCACAAAGTATCTGGAGCCTCCCACGGACGGCACCTCCATGGGTCCGCACGTATCTGCGTGTATCAATTCGCATGGTCTACTTGTTTTATTTTCACTGGCACTGAAAGGCAAACGATGTATTTTACCCTCCAAGCAACCCTCACACTTATAGTCCGAGTCTTTCACTTCAATGTTGTTGTTTTTAAGCACCATTCTCACATATTGTAAGTTTTGATGAGCTAACCTTTCATGCCATGAATGCAAGTCTCCGTGAATAACTTTTGCAGCATTAACTAAGCAATCCGTATAAAAACGACAGTCCAACACATACATATTGCCGCTTCGCTGTGCAACTGCTACAATTTCATTGCATTTATAAAATTTGCAACCATTTCGGTTTGTTATCAAAACATAACCTTTACTCGTGACACGATTGACAGATAAAAGGTTCATTTTCAGTTCAGGAACATAGAGAACGTTTTCTATGGTCGTGTGAACCCATTCGTTCCCGTTCCATACTTCAAGCGCCACCTGTCCGCATCCTTCCACACTAATTTGCGTTCCATTACCAACAGTCACCAACTTGTTTGTAACACTCGAATACGACGAAAAAAGTTTATAGTCACAGCACATATGTTCACTTGCACCGGAGTCTACTAGCCACTGGGTTTTGTGAAAATTATTGCCGATTGCACTTTCTACGACGAATGCATTGTTTTCTTTTTGTTTCTTGAAACGACATTGACTTTTGACATGCCCAACTTTATTACAATAATAACACCTCCGCTCAAATCGACCTTCTTTGTTGTCATTATTATTATGATAATTGTTCGAACTCGCCCTCTGATTAACTCTACATTCACTTTGAAAATGTCCTAGTTTATTACATTTGTAGCACTTCACCAATTTTTTATTAAAGTTTTTCTTAGCAACAAATGCAGCAGAAGATGATTGCGCACTTTCATCGCCGCTTCTCTCCTTTATCCTTTCCTCTTCTATCAGCAACCTGGCTACTAAATTATCATAGGTCTGCTTATCGTCAGATGCAGATTCCCAAGCGGATATAAAATGTCTATATTGATCTGGTAACGACATCAAAACTTTCGTTATTACGAGCTTATCCGATATAGTTTCACCGAGCTGTTTCAATTGATTCTGTATTTCCTGTATTTTTGATAAGAAAGTAGACATTTCTGCACCTTCTTCGTATTTAAACTGAAAGAATCTTTGCTGAACAATATGAATGCTCGTCTCTGATTTTTGTTCATAGACACTTAGTAACTTTCTCCACATCTCAGCCGAGGTTTCACATGATAAGATATGTATCATGACATCTTCTGACATTCTTGTTACCAGCAATGTCTGGGCTTTTGCATCGCACGTTTCCCAACGAGTACGATCGGCATCATTTTCCGGTTTTATCTTGGTGCCGTTTACTATGTCATACAAGCCCTGACCTCGCAGCAAAACCGTAGTCTGGAACCGCCATATATTCCAATTTCTGGAGCCTTCCAATTTTATTGCTCCCTGTCCGTGTAATACAGAATCCATTGTATTTCCTTTCCTTTACTTCTTCTTGCCTCGTTCCAACCAGGAACAAGTAATTAATCTGATTGCGGGTCTGGGCCCATAACCTAAAGGATGTTTAAAGTAAAGTGTTACGCAATATTACTTAACTTTATTAACCAAGACATATTACACGTATTAATATATATAATGACATAACACAACACAATTCTTCTTTTTTATAAAACAACAGAACATCAACTTTTTATTACATTGTCTATGCTTTCTAAGTATATAGGTTTTATTCAACAACAACTCGACTTATTATTATTATTGAATCAAGTATGGGTTTTTAATTTATTGCGGTACTCTTACACATGTATCATTGATATCATCATCATCATTCACACCTTTTTAATATTTTAGCTATCCGAAGGATCCAAAAATAAAAGAAAAGTGGATAAATGCAACAGGAAAAGGTCCAAACTGGTTTCCCACAAAAAATAACACGATATGTTCGTCTCACTTTGAGCCTAAGTGCTTTCAACCATTGAAGAAAGTTCGTCGGCTCTGAATTTCATCGATACTATTTTTTCTACGATTCAAATTCAAATTCAAATTCAAATCAATTACCTCTTCACATCACTAGTTGCGATGTGTGTTTATTGTCTGTAGCTACAGGTAGAAGCCCCGCCCCCTGTATGCATGTGTTCTATTACTGAGTTTATTAGTGTTGCTGTAAGTTTCTTTGTGTGCGGGAGAAATATGAGCTCGTGTGCCGTTCTTATAGTTTTTGCTTTTGTGTTAGTGAACGTTAGTAACTATTTATTAATCTGTGACACGGCGACATCTGAACACGAATACATTTGTTTACAAAGCATATCTCCTGTATTTCTGACATCTGTGAGATATACATATGTTTTGTCATTTGTATTGGTGGGCTTTTCACTTTTCGATTTATCTTTAGTGAGGAGAACTATAGGTTAAAACCATCTCATCTTTGTCTACTCTTTCTATTATTTATTTATTACTACCCACGCCCCGCGGTGTCATCCGCGTTGTACCCGTTCCCGTGGGAATTTCGGGATAAAATGTATCCCATATGTTATTCTGATGTATTTCCTACTAATATTATAAATGCGAAAGTTTGTGAGTATGGATGTATGTATGGATGTATGTTTGTTGCTCTTTCACGCAAAAACTACTAAACGGATTTGGATGAAACTTTACAGTAATATAGGTTATACATCAGAATAACACATGGGATACAATTTATCCCGAAATTCTTACGGAAACGGGTACAACGTGGGTGAAACCGCAGGGCGCGGCTAGTAATATATAAAATGTATCTCTATTTTATTACTCGTATAAAGTTCCAAATCCGTCCCGTAGTTTTTCCGTGAAAGAGTAACAAATATACATACACACATACGTACATCTATCCATCCTCACTAACTTTCGCATTTATAATATTAGTAGGATTAGTAGGATAATATAAAGTACACATTTTACTGGTACTGTGTATTTATTGAATAAATAAATAATGTGTATTGTGCTTGTCAATCGAAAGAAATAAGTAGGTGGTAATAGTTTATTTCTTAATACGTACACAGGTTTATTTCAACAGCTCTAACATTAACATAGCACGAAAAAGACTAGTATAACACTATACCCGGTTATCAATCCATGTGTCTCATTACACGATACGACAAAATATTATTACACTAATTATACAACTTCAATTCTATTACATACTTCTGCAATTATTACAGAAGCTTTCAATAGATCGTGACCGAATCATTTTAGTTTAGCCGTGTTTCTTTGTGATAACCAATTTTGTGTTTTCATAAAGCGGTATTGTTCCGATCGGGCGTCTGATGACTTTACCGTGGGCGGTGGTTATCTTCTTGTATATGGTGGCGTGACCGCCGATTGGTACCCATCCTCCGAAGGAATGCGTGTACGGATCCCAGGGCAGGCTCCAGGCTCCTACCACAGCTTTTTCTCCTTTGATACCGCCGAAGCCGTAACCGATTGGTCCTACTAAAGGCGCGATTGGTGCCAAAGGAACTACCGGCGCTAATGGGACGAGTGGTGCAGCTATAGGTGTCAAATGTCCATTAGTATAAGGGTGGAGACTCGGGCCAAGTTTCTTGACGACAGCGTTGAACCCAGTGAGATCGCTTGCAGTGTAGTCCACTTTACGAATACTGCCGTCAGGCTCCAACAGAGAGTAGGATCCTTTCACTTTGTCACCGTCTCTCATCTCCCATTGAGCCTTATTGTCTTTTGTGTAAGGGTCGCTGACGATGTAATTGAAGGCATATCGGGGATGATCCTGAAATGATACGAGTAACGTTAAAGCGCGGTTAGAAGCAGTAGTTGTCACGAAATGAACCAAATACTTACAACTGTTTCGATTAAAGGTGCTGTTGGTAAAGCGCTGCTGGCGACGACAGCCACCAACGCAAAGGAAAACACGGTCTAAAACATATAGCATAAACTTCTTATAAAATCGCTTCATATCGCATGCTTTGTTTCATATTATCTGTTAATTGAAATGGATACTATAAATTGCGTTTAAATACCATTTAACAATTTAATTTCGGTAATAAATTTCGAATATTTACCAATAATAGTGAATGCATATTGTAACAGAGCCGTTGAAAGGTGGAATGATATCTGTAATGTAAACAATCCGTTTATAAGCGTTTCCGCCGACACCTAGTGAGGGACCAGTGTAACACGTTTTATCATTATTTACGTTTGACTGATTTTGACATGATTCCCCAACCTGGGTTTAAACGGGGCATGACGTACAATGTTGCTAAATTCATCTTTTCACTCATCCTAGACATTTGGATACCGTACTATGATTAGAACGTTATTCGCACGATCTTGGTCCTCCTTGGTTGCGTAGTCGACATGCAAATTACACAGGATATGATTTATGTTTTATTAGATAAATAAATAGCGTTTTGGTCACTTTCTAGTCTCTATTACTCATTTAATTAGAGGTGAAAATAAAAAAATAAAAAATTATTGTTACCACACCACGTGGCGTGTGCTTTATTTGTGCTGTTACATCTCATCAAACTAAATTTATTTACATAAATATTCTATAATACTACGTAATATTAATAGGGTCATGGCAGGCGTATAGGAAAGGGCAGCGGCGTTAAATGATTAATAATGCAATTAGTGTTTAAGATCCAAATACCATGGATCGGCCGTGTATTGAGAGAGAATAGGTTTCTTAAGTAAACCTAAACCGAGGTCGTCATATCCTACTAGAGGTCCTTTCTGTAGTGCAGGGGACTTTATGTAATAATCAGAAGCGCCACCAGAGAGCCAGGGGCCCTTTACAATAGGTTCAGGGTACAGAACTGGGGATTTAATTACGGGTCCGGAGTAAACTGAACCGATTGGAGCGTAAAGTGGAGCACTCTTGATGATGGGCGCAGGTATCAAAGAAATAGCTGGCTTCGAAATGATGGGAATAGCAGGACCCTTGATGATATTGGCCGAGGAGTAGGCTCCCTTATAACCTACGGGTCCTGTCAGATAAGGAGCATTCGCCAGACCGTCGAACTTAGCCACGGAGCCAATAGTGATTGGGGAGATATGCCCTTCTGAAGCCAACAACGGAATTGGAGCCTTGTAAATAGAAGTTCCGATGGCTTCTGTGGGTTGGAGGTTGGGGCCTAGGCGTTTCACCACCGCGTTGAAACCTGATTTGTCGTCGGCCCAATATTCCACTACACGCAAGTGGCCGTCCGGTTCCACCAGTGAATATGCTCCTGAGGATTAAAATGGACGTTCATTATTAATTATTCAATTATTTACCATTAATTGTATTAAAGACATTCTTAATTTTACCTTTAACAACGTCTCCGTCGCGGTTTTCCCATTGTGCTTTGTTGTCACCAGTGTGTGGGTCCTTTACGGCATATTCGAAAGCGTATTTCGGATACGTCTGTAAAAGAAATGTTTTTTATATTAGAACAAATAGGAAATATTACTTCGTTATCTACAAAATTAAACTTACATAATAATCTGCTGAAGAGTGTCCGGGGGCATAAACTAAACCGCCTAATCCCAAATCACCATCCGCTAAAGCAGATGCGGCAACAGCCAAAACGCAAATCTGAAAAATAAAACGGACACTTCACTGTGTGATCCATATTATGAATAAGAAGATTTAGATATAATGCACTAACTGCCACGTAGTATTTCATCTTGAGACGTATCGAGCACTTCAACACAGAATCGTACTGGTTGGTCTGAAGCAATTTAGGGTAATTTATAGCCGTACGGTGCAAACCTCCGTATCCTATCGTCCAACGGATGTCGAATATTTCGCACGCGCGCCAACCACTTGGCTGTAATAACATCGCGAGGAGTTGCATCAGTCTTCCTCATTTTCGTAGAGCAACCTTCGAAATGTGAAAATGCATGTTAACATGGATTTAGGACATAACTATGCGTTGATATTACGCTCAACCAATAATCTAGAGTTTCCTTTCGTTAGGTATTTTGTCTTATTGATGTTACTATTTGATTTTGTAGTACAAGGTCATGTTATCGACACTGTGTGGTTGTAATAGCATCCTGTACTAAGAAAAGTCTTTGGTGCATGAAGTGTGTTGTCACAATGTAAGCGAATTTTAATGTGACGTTTTGCTCCAGTTAGTTGCGTGTTGGAGTGTGCATGTGGCGCGTACTTGAATGTAATCCTGTACGGGTAGCCACGGCTGCGAGACGAGGATATGTCGGTCACCAATTATAACTTATATCATTTAATTCCGATTTCATAATTTAAAATTATTGTTTACGTATTATTACCATTCATTATCAATGTTGATACGTTTTTTCGTTAGTTTTATTGTCAAGTACTGATGACTTTGGGTTAGTAGCTGTTTGTATGGTAGCAACAACAGATCCGGGAAGATGCAAATATGACGTGCTTAGCTTATAACCTGAACATACTAAAATAACAAATGATCTAGTCCTATTCCTAATTTCTATCGCATTTGCAATTAAAATTATCTAATAACATTACTTTAATGATAACCAAAGTATATTCCACAATAACTAAGACTTGTTCTACCATTGTTTCAGGCATACAGTTGTCTCCCAGCAACTGTGCTAGCGTCATGCGTGGAAAGTGTTTGGTGGTGCGGAACCCGCGGGTCTTCAACCCAACTCTCCCGAGCCCTTTGGCTCTGGTGCGGGTCTCTAGGCGCCCGGGTATGGCTGCCGTTGCTACCCAGGGATGCGTCCAGATATCCTGATTCGGGGAGACATACGTTCATGGCTAAACGGATAATGCTGCCGTTCCATCTCAATATCTATCCGTTGAGTTAGTATTACAGGTTTTTTATGCGATACATAAACATAGTAACAATTTTACCCACAGTGAAAATGTAACCAAATTACGTAAATCAAATAACGTGAATGAGAACATTCGTCAACCCTCAGATATTTTTACTTTTATAATCAATCAACAAGTCATAGGAAGTAATAACTTCAACTTAAACTACTAAGTTTCCTTTTTATGTTAAAAGTTACTGTTTAGCTTATAATTATAGTTTAGTTTATAAGGATGTGTTAATTAAGTGTATTGGCTCAATACTTATTTCAATTTTTTATTTACAGCTATTCTATTCGACGACGCCATACTGTTGGGTGCTGAAAACGATACTACCCTGTACGCATCAGACTCAAACTCTGTGTTTTCTCTGCCCTTCTGTGTGGTTAATAGGACGGTGAGTCATTTAGTATCATTAATGGTTATTTACTTCAATTTATTGCCCGATATCGATTATATTGCGTTCGGATTTACAGATTTATGTTCATGATGCAATACCTAAGTATTGTTAACACATTAACCTGTGGATTAAGTAGATTTAGTATTTGTATTTGGTCTTATATCGCACCTGCCTTATCGGTGTTGAATGCAAGTATACAAAACGCAAATCTAGAGAAAAAAAGCGTGTTAAAAATTAGAAACTTGATTGCAGGTATTAAAGTGTTGCCTGTTCCGTTGTCTATAATCGAATCGTCCTGGTTTCTAAATAATATTATGATAGTATTATAACATTAATTGCCATATCAATTCTAAACAACTTTGAGTGTAATAAAAAAATCTATATTAGTTACATCTTCAGTTAGAGAGAGGCCATTGTTTTTCACTATGATATTTCACTAAAACTACACTTCCTATAATCTAGAGTCTAGACTTCATCGAATACCTTATCCACATACCAGAGTTAAGTACCTCCATGAAATACCTTGTTATTCCATTCCAGAGTCAAGTATACCTACATCAGATCCTCCGCCAGCTACTGCGCCGTAACCTCGGCTACCACGCGTGGGAGATCGCCCGCTCATGCTCCCAACTCGCGTACTTCCCCCATTCCTTGGAGCTGTTGCTACACGAAGTCCTGGAGGAGGAAGCGACCAGCAAAGAGCCTATACCGGACGCCCAACTGCCCAGTATTATTGAGTTCGTACATGAGTTCCCGGTTTATTTGCAGGTCTGTATTTATAATGAACATTGTTAGGATGAATTGATTTTCCTTTCGCGGATAACAATTTTGAATTTTCTATGCATACTGAATGTGACGGCGATGATGATAAGCCTTTGCCCAGCAATGGGACATTACTTGACTGAAAGCACATAGCAAGTAATAATCAGGTATTATCAATTTTTTTCTCTGAAATTGGAACTTGTCATTGGTATGCGATCAACGCGAGTACGTCCGCGGGGTTACAACACCATGTCATAACTTTAACGTGTTCTTACTTACCATTCTAGCGTCTTTTTTTGGTATGCTAGTGGAACCCGTAGGAACAGTTAGTATGAAATTAGTTTTATATTAGTAGAAGGACGTTTAAATCCGAATTCACTAATATTATGTCTTTATTTTTAGACTGTAGTACAATGCGCAAGAAAGACAGAGATAGCGCTATGGGCGTACCTATTCTCAGCGGCTGGAAAACCAAAGGAGTTGTTCCAGGAATGCTTACAGAGGAAAATGTTGGACACGGCAGCTTCTTACCTTATTATATTACAAGTAAGTCATATTACGAATAACCTTTTTTTTGTAAATAAAATGTCAAAGAAAACCATAAATCAATTAATATTTTTCAGCTTACTAAGGTAAATTTTGAAACTGTATTCGTTATTATTTTTGTTTTTATTATTTTATATTACGTAATTGTATTGATGGGTTCTAATGTTAGCAGGGTATTGCTTCCTTTCCTACTTTCCGGTAAAAATATAGATATGGGAAAATGTAGTTATTTTTCTTGGGCTCTTGTATACTTTCTTTTCTATATACCGCTAAATTAATATCAGTTAGTATAATATACTTTATGTTTAGAACCTGGAGAGCTCGGCGGTGAGCAGACAGTTAGCGACACAGCTACTGGACACTGCGCTACAACAAGAGCGGTGGGATCTGGCTAGAGATCTAGTCAGATTCCTTAGAGCTATTGGTAAGTTGTTCAATTAAATACATGATTGTATATACATCCTTACACTTATCGATAGAAGGGTATGTTACTGAGTTTGGGTGTAGCAGGTATTTTTTTAACAGTAAATTTTATTTAAAATAACCGTCTGTTAAGGGTTAACCGTTAACTGTCTGTTAAAAAAGGGTAGGTCGCTCAAGTCTTCAAGTATACCTATAATTGAATTTATGTCGCTCCTTTCACAGATCCAAATGACGTAGATTCACCGAGAAATTCAGTGAATGTCCAAGCGAAATACGGACAGATTGTGCAATCTCAAACCGTAACTCCGAACGCAGAAGATCTGTCAGTTATATTAGGTAGTATGCAGGTTGGTATCTAGCATTATATTCTATCTGGAAAAGACGACTTCTACTAATTGAAAATGAGATATCATCATAACCGGTAGCAAGATCTAGTGTGGTCATGTTACTCTAGTTCTGTCATTGCCTGGTGTGACTGTGTAATGTGTATTTATGTTGCAGCTGGCGGGCGGTCGAGGGCGTAGCTTCAGTACTACCGTGTCACCGCGCGAGTCGTCGCCGCCCGCCGCGCCCGCGCCGCCGCCGCCGCCCGCGCGCGCTACTGCTGCCGTCAAGAGGAAGAAGTCGGTACCCGCTAGGAGTGATAGGTATAATAACCTCTTAGACTCTAGATATATGGGTATGCTTTCGTCGCCGATTGATGAAGAAGTAGCTACGAATATTTATAGATTGTATAATCTCCGACTTGTAAAGAGACTAATAAAGTGAGTAGGTGGCAGGCACCTTGCACCTAACCTAACTATGTGCCAGATCTAATGTTTTGGTTCGGGCTTCCCTTTTAAAAATATTCATTTTCTTATTAAGGTTGTATATAACAATAACGCTTATGGATGTTTTGGTGTGGTCTCTTTTGATGATTGTACAGTGTCGAACTATAATAGGATTAACACGGGCGGTACGCACAGGGAGACGTCGTACGGCACGGAGGAGGAGTTCTTCATCGACGCGATGATCCAGCGGTACGCGCGCGTGCTGGTGGCGAGCGGGCGCCTGGGCGCGCTGGGGCGGCTGGCGGCGGCGCTGGACCTGCACGCGGTGGCGTGGCTGGCGCGCGAGCGCGACGCCGCCGCCGCCGTCGACAGCGCCGTGGCGTGCCTGCGCGCGCTGCACCGCGACTTCGACTGGCCCTACCCCGCGCCCGCGCCCTGCGCCAGCGACCCCGCGGCGCCCATCACCCATGGTGACCACCTTCACATTACTCCGACTAACTTAGTCAACAACCTTGCTATCACAGCTTTTAGTATGCCTAAATGGCCTTACGTAAAGGATTTTATCTACACTAATGTTGTAACATTCTACTTATGATTCCAATACTTGACTTATAATTACTACTGTTATAGCACAGACAACTCAAACACTCAATTTAAGCAATTGCACATGATGTTATAATATCATTATAATATAACATTATAACATCATTATAACGCGACAAATTAACCTGGCGAGCCTTATGTCAAAATCCTCATACTAGTTGCATAAAATTTTGATATTAGGCTGGCTTTTGAAAACAGTTGGGTTATACGTGAAAACTTCGTCGAAACTACATACACAAAACTCTTTGGTAAGATCTCGCTCGCTCCTGATTGGCCCTACGCGCAGCTGCGCTCTCATTGGTTAGATTTTAATGGCGGCAAGTTCACTGTGACAATACACGTACCTACGCGTGAATTTAATGTTTCGCAATGTGTTTTGTTTTTAAAATTTTGTTTGATTAATTGCATTAAATAGTGAAGATAAAGTAGTGTATGCAACTGCATATAACACGGGTATTAAAACACTCGTTACTATTATGAAACTCGCTGCGCTCGTTTCATAAACTCACACTCGTGTTTTAATACCCTTCTTTATATGACGTTGCATAAACTACTATTATGTTTGAAACAACTGGGCCTGATATTTGAACGTGCTTAATTAGAGGACATGGTGATAAATGTTAAGCGCTTAAGCACTTTGTCATATGTGAAAATGTCATGTATCTACAATAATTATATGATTTCAGGTTCATACACTCCATCGGCTGAGTCGGACAGTTTGTGTGGCGACAGCGGGTATATGAGTTTACCGCTGCGAGCTGCATTGCCCTTGTCGGGTGTGCCAATGTCTCCGGGACCCGTAAGGTATGTATTGATTTAAAAAAAGAATGCGTATGTACACTCTCTTTAACCAATACTATGTGATTATTTATTTTTAATAAAATTCGTCATTTCTTCTTATTGGGTAATAAATTGTAATTGAGGAATCTCTATGATCAATTTGTGGAGAACTCGGGAAAAGGCAGCCTATTTTAGGCTTATTAAATTTGCCCTGTTGATCTAAGAGTTTTGTGTGAGGACTCTACACATCGGTTATCAAGTGTTTGAATAGATTGTTTTGTTTACATTTGGTAGTTCGGTGGGCGAGTGCAGCGTGGCGGAGGGCGGCGTGGCGTGGGGCGAGGCGGCGGAGGCGGGCGAGGAGCGGCGCTACGCCGCGCTCATGGAGAAGATGCACCAGCACCAGCACCACACCGGCGACCACACCGCCACCGTGCAGCTGCGGTACCACACTTATTTCTCACCTACGACCTTACGAGATCTCAACCCTTTATTTATTTCTTCTACTTTTTACTTCCACCTTGCCCGATCTCTCGCTGTTGCGTCCGGTTCAACAGTACACAAATACTCACAGAAAGTCAATATCGTCGTTCTACATCTATGTATGCCGGCTCTTGTTCCAGCTATATATAGTAGTATGCTGTTGTCGCGGATGTATTTATTTTGTGACACTACACCGTAAATAATTATTGATAATAATGACGAACAATTGTTCATTGTAGCAGCAAGTGCCCCGCAAATGAGATAGTGACGCAATGGAGATGAGTGACTACATATCCCTGCAGTTGTTGAATTGTGTTTGTAGATATTTCCTGCAACTAATGACGGAGGCGTCGTGCGTGGAGTGGGCGGCTATCATCGCCGTGGTGCTGCGCGACGCGCTGGCCGTGCTGCGCACCACCAACGCGGCGCGGGCCAGCGACGTCAGCCTGCCCGCCGTGCGGCGGCTGCGGCGCGCGCTGCAGGATCTCTCGGCCTGGGCTGATGCAGAATGGTACTATTGTTATTTATTTATCTATACTATCATCGCCGTGGTGCTGCGCGACGCGCTGGCCGTGCTGCGCACCACCAACGCGGCGCGGGCCAGCGACGTCAGCCTGCCCGCCGTGCGGCGGCTGCGGCGCGCGCTGCAGGATCTCTCGGCCTGGGCTGATGCAGAATGGTACTATTCTTATTTATTTATACTCTCAGTCTCTAATCTCATAAAAAAATCTAATATATTCTTATTTTCTATGTAAATCTAATATATAATATTTTCTTTTTTATGACCATATTTTTGTTTTCAGTCATAATGTCGTAAATCTAAACTAAGAGCGAATTACACAAGAAATCTTAAATCTACACACATCAACACTGTCTAGGGATATTAGATTTTTATTTTCATTTCTTTGGTTTTCAGAAAAACTACTCAGAATTAGGAAAAAGTTTATATGTGGGATTAAACCTCCTTGTTCCATTTTCAAACTGACATTGAAAAAAAAACTAAAACTTATTAAAACAAAAGAAAACGCGGGAACACGCATTTGATTCAGTTAGCAGTGCTAGTTTTGTGTTGAGATTTGTTTAGAAAAACATTAATTAACTAACGCTATCAATTGTTTTAGTGATTTTTACTGTTTGTGTCATCTCATTGGTGCCATGCAACGTCGACATTTGACGAGAGACGAGATGATAAGAGCGGTAGGAATGTTGGAAGCTGGCGCTATCCAAAACGTTGTTGCGGAGACTCTAGGCACCAGCCAGAATGTGATATCAAGGCTCTGGTCACGTTATCGTGATACTGGAGAAGTGGCGGAACGGCATGCTGGCAGAATTCGGGTGACCACCCCTAGAGAGGACCGTTTTCTCCAAAATACCGCCAGGAGAGAACCTACTCTGACGGCAATGGAAATGGTACAGAGGCTCCAACAGGAATATCAGCTGTTGGTTAGCGACCAAACAGTCAGAAGAAGGCTACATGAAGCTAATCTTCATTCTCGCAGGCCAATTCGTGTTCCTGCTTTGCGACGTGGCAATCGCGGAAGGCGACTATTGTGGGCCCATGAACACGTGTTATGGGATAATGAACAATGGTCGACAGTGCTCTTTACGGATGAGTCTCGGTTTGGATTTCATCCAGATTCGCGAAGAACACGCGTTTGGAGAGTTCCAGGCAGGGAAAGCCGTCTCCGGCATCCACAAGAGGTTCATTCGTACCAAGCAGGAACGATCATGGTATGGGCGGGAATTCGTATAGGCGCGCGAACCGATCTCGTTTTTGTAAGAGGCAACATGAATGCTCAGAAATACCGTGATGAGGTGGTGGAACCTGTCATTATTCCGCATAGGGTGCAAATCGGCCACCAATTCGTACTCATGCATGATAATGCCCGTCCACACACGGCGAGGCTGGTATCAGCCGCCCTTCAAGACAACAACGTCACGGTAATGAGATGGCCTGCGCAGTCGCCCGATATGAATCCCATCGAATATGCGTGGGACATGTTGCAGCGAAGGTCTATGCACGCCCTCCCTCCAAATCTGGCCACAGAAGAGCAACTTTTCCTGCACCTGCAACGAACCTGGGAACGCATACCACAGCAAGACATCGACACCTTAATTCACAGTATGAATAACCGATGCCGAACTCTAATTAACGTGAGGGGTGGCAACACTGATTATTAAGAGTTAAAAAGTCTAACTTTCTGTTGTTATTATTATAATTATTAATTTTATTAATTAATTTCACTCGCAGACTTAGCACCATTTTTAGTCTCTATGTTATTTTTTATTTTTTTAATATTTGATTATCTAAAATGTTTTTTATTTATTTAATTAAGTTGGTCATTAACTGAGGTTTCATTCCATATATACTTCTCTGAACAAAATATTTATAGTTTATCAAAAAAATTAAGAAATACAAAATATCCCTAGACAGTGTTGATGAGTGTATTTAGCGCTTAAATATGTTAAAAAACAAATGACGTCCATTTAAATTGTATTCTATTTGGTGCGAAGTGAAATACAATTTCGAATGAACAGCTTTTGTTTTTTAAACATATCAAGGACTAAATAGATTTAAGAGTTTTTGTGCAATTCGCCCTTCATGTACTAATTCATACTTCTCTCCTCTTCCAGCATCGGCTACAAGCCGTTCATGATGGCTATCAGCAATCAGATTCCGTTCCTTACATCTGTGATCAACACTCGCGAGCGTCGCATCTCTATGGTGAAAACTAGAGTCCGTACAGTCAGTACTGGCTCGCTAAACCAGGACGTTAAGCCTCTTTCTCCTATTGAAGTGAAGCTCCCACCGCCGCAGAAAGTTCAGGAAAAGACCAAGCAGTCTGTGAGAAAAGAATCCCCAGTGGCGCCGCCAGAGGCCGCCATTGCTGCGGAGGCTGCGCCTTCTAAAATAGCCCCGCCCACTCGCGCAGAAACTTCCTCTGGCTGTGCCATAATGTAACCTTTCAAAAGTGAGTGTTAACGTAGTTTTTCTATATTAGAAATCATTTCGTCTAACCTACTAAAATTAATATCTGTATATTTTTATAATTATATTGTCCGGCCAGTTTGGTGTTAGTGTCTATTATAGCACTTTTACGTTTTATAATATTGAATTGACCTTCAATTTTATATTGTATATTTTGTAATTGGATACTTTTTAATATATCTAGTCTAATGATTTTTAAATAATTTTGATAATTTATTTATATTAATTGCAATAAAATAATTTAATTTCAATTAAAATGTTAATTTGATTTTCTAGTTATAATTTGAAATTGGTTTGTACATACATATTTATAAACAAAACATTCAACTATCTAAAATAGAGTAAAACTTACAATCCATAATTCTTAAAAAACAAGTGTCACATTTTATATTTTCATAAAAATCATACTATTAACAGAACATTTATTACAAATAAACTATAAAGTGTAACACACTCTGAAAATTCTTATGACAATAGTTTCTATGAAAATATCTTATATTTCACCATTTTTTCTTATTAAGTATCATTTAATATTGCTATGTAATAAAACATTGTTATAGGTACTTAACATTACATAGAGTTTTATATATTTGTACTTTTAGAAAAGATAAAGTTTTAATATCTAACGATAGGATATGGGTATGCGATGAGTAGCTTTAGTAATAATTCATTGTAGTTTCTATTCTAATTACCTAACGTACAATTTTCTCGTTCGATGACCTCAGTAAATAAAGTAGATTTAATAGCAACTAAACCGCAGCTGAGCTCTGTGTAGTTTATGTGTTAACACTAGTTTTACGTAGCACTGAATTGTGACACTAATCGTAGACTAAACGTACGTACTGTCCTAATTAAGTGTCGTCATCGTATGAGGAAACACGAGGTAATCTGACATTCAAAATATTATAGGTAATTTATGCAAAATAGAAACACATAATGTTAAGAGTTTTCATAAATAAACGATCGTTATACATATAAACCCCGACGCAAAACAGTGCTGTTCTAAGTTTGACGTCGATGTCTATGTATGTGTCTGTCTGTCTGTGGCTGTCAAACGGATGGACCGACGTCGATGTGGTTTGTTTATTTGAAAGCCAGTTTCGACTGCAACCACTGCAACAGGATGCAAAAAATGGACCAGCCGTTTTTGCGTAGGGGTTTTAATTTTTTTTTATTTTGTTAATTTTGATAATATAGCTCATTTTTAGGGTTCCGTAGCCAAATGGCAAAAACGGAACCCTTATAGATTCGTCATGTCTGTCTGTCCGTCTGTCCGTATGTCACAGCCTTTTTTGAAGTCATTACAAGCTGGTGGTATATCATTCAAAGTAGTCAATCGCCTTCAGTGTGTGTATCAATGTTCATCTCTACCCTTCTGATAAGTTCATGGTAAATTAATTGTTTTTCGGTATTTTCTTTGCTGCAGTTGTAAAAGGCAGTTTACATTAAAGTATAATTGACTTTTTTTTTTACCTAGTAGGTAAATGTCGCATGCTGTGTAAAGACATCAATAAATCAATGTTGTGTATTTTGCTCATTGTATTTGTAATTAATTGTTGCTCAATCTTATAGGTTTAGTAGTTTACGTAAACCGATCGTATCTTGTATGGTTTGTTGGTATTTTTGTTTTGTTAAAAGTATCTTGGTAAATTTTGTATCTATTACTGCATTGGCCAAAGCAGCGCCCCATAATTACACCCGTATTAAAAGAACTGGCCATGTGCGACTCGGAGGCGGGCACGGAGCGTTCCGTACTATCTTATGTTACTAATATTATAAAGAGGTAAAATTTGTAAGCTTGTAAGTTCGAGCTAATTTCGAATTAACAGTCCGATTTGAATTTTTCTTTTTGATATATATCACATTCAACGGAAAGGTTGCAGGCTATTTTTCATCTCGATATTAGTTATTTATTAAGGAGCCCCCGTAATATTTTGTAATTCTTTATATAGCGGCAACAGACATATATAATCTCTTAAATACATAATTAATTTGAAAGACTAACAAGTATTTAAACACAATGACATCCATTCACTAACATTTGCATTTATAAAACATAGTATTTCATTTATATGTGTAATTTTTAAGTCATATAATTTATGTATTTTTAACTAAGGTATGTTATTAGTTATTACATATGTAAAGCTAATTAGTGAGTGTGTACAATTGGGCTTTTGAAAAAAAAAATTGATTTTTTTTATGTATTTTAAAACTTTATTATTAATAATATTGATATTTAATGCAAAAAACTTTAAAAAAATATTTTTTCAATTAATTATAAACAATTAAAAATTGAATAAAAATCACGTGACTATAAACGCGCCATAATTGGTCACCGTGGTTGTGACGTGATAATGTATAGCTATTTAACCATAAGTACGTACAGCGTTTACGGCTATTACACGTGTAACCGAATGGGGCTATACATTATGACGTCACACGCACTCGGGTTTGTTCGGGAGTTGTCCGAGTGTTTTCGGTACTGGATTCAAAAATTAATTTTTATTTTGAAATAACTTTTGAATTATTGCGAAAAAAATAAAATAAAAATAGTTTTGTTATAAAACTAATATATAATCTTTCCATTTATCACAAAAACTTTTTTTTTCAAAAGCCCAATTGGTTTCTCCTTTACCATTTAACATATCCTTTTATTACTTGGCACGCTATTTCCTAAATAACCAAATTGTATTATAATTTAATAATCCTCTGTGCCAATATCGATTAAAATAGTTAATAACACAACAGATCTTACAAAAAACTATAAATTGTGTTGTTTTAGTACAAATTAAACAATATCTCATTTTTGAGTTAAAAACTATGATATTAATTTGATATTTCTATTATTGTTTGTGTAGATATTTAATAAGGTATTTGTAATTTAATACAGGTTTAATGATTAGTTAATAGTTAAATAGTTTAAAACTAATCATACATAATTAATGTGTAATTAATGAATGTAATTTTAATCTAGAATCATTCCATTGTAATTATATTATAGCAATAATTTATAACATTTAGTTAATTGTTAGTTCAATTTATTAGTCAAGGTAGTTATATAATTGGTGTTTCTTTAAAACTAAATATAATACAGGTGCTATATTAATATTTATAAATAGACAATTTCATTGATAACAGTAAAACATTTTTTCCCAACCCACTGATTCATTTTAGGAATAAGGGGCCTTGCACACTGGCATTTTTGTTGCCGGTTTCTTGTCGGGTATGGCAACGTACCCTCCGCAATATTTCTGCTTTTACTATCACCGTGCTGCGTGCCTCGGCGCCGTACTTGGCGTGTTCGAAAAGAGCACGTGACTTCAACGTAGTGTGCACAGCCTCTTATTAAATATTGATTATTTTATAAATACAATAAATAAAAGTGAATTACTTTAATATAAAGATGCAATAATTATACCATTCGATATTTTTTTTAAAGCTTTAAGAAATTAGAAGTTCTACTGGCCATAAAAGTGTTAATTGCAGGAAACGATAACAACAATTATTTCAATCTTGTACTAATTATAACATTGTCAATTGAATCCTAGAAAATCATTTGGAAACATCGTAATAAAGTTGATACTAAATTATCTTTTCTCTTTTACTCAACTCATTCCATTCTACAACAGTAATTGATTAATTCGTGAGCCACGACACCAAATCATCAGAACTATACTATGTTTAAAACCCAATCATATCAAACGTACTATAGCACTATGGGAAGTAAGTATTGAGTAATTTCTTGATTAAAATCTAGTCTGTCTGTTTTGATCATTTTTTTAAAATTTTATTTAATTTAATTCGTGCGTGCGAACGGAGAAACCGGAGAGGCTAGCAAGTTTTATGAAGATATGATCTCCGATAACTAATCATTTTCTTACTTAAAACATATTGTATAATTACGCTTGCTATCCTGCGGACTTATTATTATAACATTTATTATTTTTATCTATAGAATTAAGTAGTAGGCATTGAGTTTTAATATGTAATAACGAACGTACGTATAACTCAATGGTAGTAGGGTAGTTTTTCTTTTATTTCGTCAATATTCAACGACGTCACCACAGACCGCGAACCAATGACGTCACGCCCGTTCTGCCCATAGATATGATGTATTTTTTTTTAAATAACCATATTAATCATGGAACCGTGGTACCATGGATCTCATAACACACCTGAACTGGGCCAGGGGTGTTATGGGAAAAGAAGAATCAATGTGTTTATTAATGCATGCATGCAATATTAATCGCATGCAGCGTCGGGTCAGCCGGACCAATCAAAATCACCGTCGAATAACTTCTGACCATGGATTTAACAAAGTTATTGCTTCTGTCATTAACTCTGTTATTTCATGGCAACATTCATTATAACTGTCAGTTGTCACAATCAGACGTCTATTGTCTCTGGTCTGATCAGTCAAGTCACTCGGTCAGACAGATTTTCAGACAATGAATGAGCTGTCAAGACGTTGTACCTTTGGGAGAATGTAGAAGCAATTGATTTTACACGTTTTTAGTAGTTGTTTTTCCGAGATTATTTACTTTGTTTATGAGGATTATTTGTGCAGCCGAATAACTGTCCCACGATGGCAGCCACGGCTCAAAACGAGCTGCCTGTGGCGGAGCTGAAGGCTGAGATCGAAAGGCTCAGCCGAGAGCTTGACCAAGCAAGCAGCGAAAAAATACAATCGGCACAACTAGGATTGGTTCTTCTAGAAGAAAAGAGTGCTCTACAGCAAAGGTGCGATGAGCTCGAGGGCCTCTACGAGAACACAAGACACGAACTTGAAATCACACAAGAGGTTAGTGCCCTACATTTTATTATAATTAATTTCACTGTTCATGCATTAACGGATTCATCAAAACGCCTGAAACGGAATGTCTAAAGTTTTCGAGTCCGTATACCGTCACATAAAAACTGGTCTACTTTCATAAATCATAAGTGAAAATGATTCTGAAATAAATTTATCTCATCATTTATAAATCTGTACTGTTATAGGCTGAGCACCTAACCTACTAACAATCATTGCATTGATGTGTTACTGTACATAGTTTAATAAGTTAAGTCATAAAAAGTTAATTGAAAAATAATTAAAACAGGTTTAATTTAATCAGCTAAAAGCTAAATTGTCAACTGAATGCACCCACACAAATACATAATGTCAAATGGCCTATAATTTTGATCAACCTACATAATTTAATGAATAAACATATATTAAGAATTAATACCTTTTAACACATTTACATTAACACAAACATATTTAATAAAGGAAAACTTCATACTATCCTTAAAAGTAAATATAACTATATTATGAGACATTTATGATTAAGTAAAAAAGTAAGGTTTTAACCTGTAATATCCCTCTATTGAGTGAATGCCTCAATTCTTATTGAAGATAGATATATGGTACAGTTAGAAGAATTTGTCTCATTCACTATCCTTGTCTACTTTTAGAGCCATGTTTGAAAAGTTAATTGCACCAACATGCTTTGCCTGACCTGGGATGCACTTTAATGTATATACATACATATGTCGCGCCCAGGATGTATATGGTGCTATGCTATTTTTTACTAAATGATATTTTTAAATTCAGGTAAATTCAGTTGTATGGAGGCTAACACCAACACACAACTGGTTGTTAATTATGATGAATAAATTAATCTTCATTTTCATCATTAATATTGACTTTCAGAAAACAACATTATTTCCAGAAGTATGTGATTGAAAATGTCTCGGTTGCTATTAGGAAGTTAGCAATAAAAAAGTTGGTAGACATTAAAATCCTGATGAGACATCAACATATGACAAACTGTTGTTGTTTTTAACTCAAAGCCTTGTAGATTTTGATACAGATGATTTCCCATTGAGAAAGTCCCATTCCACTGCTTGCCTTAATAAAAAACAGTATTTATTCCAATTTTAATAATAATATTTCTTTTAGTGGGACAATTCAGGCTGAAAATAAATAATTATAAATATAATTTTAATAATATAATGATTTGTCAACAGGCGCTTATGAAACTAGACTCGACTCAAAAAGTGACAACCCGAAGTGGTATAGAACAAGAAAATGCACTCCTCAATGAATCAGCGGCCATGGAGAGCTCTCTCACACTACAAATACTTGAATTGGAAAGTGAAACCAAACAGGTCAGTGAACATCATACACATTCTTAATTAAATACCTACTTCATTAATTTGTATTCCATGTTACCAGTAGTGATATGCCGGATTGTTAACAAAGTATGTATGGATATAAAATAAATAAAATATACCTGGACAAATTCCTACACGGTAAATTAGACTCAAATTAAGCTCTAAGCTTGGTTCCGGATATTTGTTGTCAAGATCCGTGGATATTGATATGGATCTTGAATTTCTCCATATAAACATCAGCTAATCGGTAATTTGAATGGTGTACCGATTTTTTATTATTTTCACATTGATCAGTGCAAATGTGGCTGTTTCACATCACTATTTACTAGTAAGTTGCTCGTAACATTTTTTTACCTTTGTGTATCGTATTTAAGATGATTTCTTTTTTGAATGAAATTATTCTTATTACTATATGACTTGTCTAAAAGAAAGAGTTATATTCCATAACCCGGCGACGATTTTTTTTGTAATTTTCTTAATTTTTTTCATTTAATTCAACTTTAGAAATTGGTTGTAATGGTTGTCTTAGTTTTAATCCTCGATAGTAAGTTATCGGAAGTTGGACACAGCTATTTACTGAACTCTAAATCCGATTATATTAACCCGGTTAAGGCTCAGCTCAAACTAACGACTTACGACTTGCGTTGAATGAAACGTTAGTGTTAATAATAGTTCTTATTATTTATATTAACATTAAAACTCAAGAAGTACATCACTTCAGAAATCTACCGCTAATTCACGGTGTGTCGTATGTTTATGTCAATATATTCGAAACTACCTTCTCAATTTTTAAACATCACTGTACGGTGTGTGATGTATGTATATAGTCCGATTTAAAAATAACGGTCACCTACTTGTTACTTCTTAAACGTTTTCTTTCCGCAATTAGGTGACATAAAATAAAGGTGAAACAAATATATAATCACTGTTATTAACAGATTGATCTTCAAGTTGCACTTACCATCCGTTAGCGACCGGCGAGGGTCATTCCGACCAATGAGGGTCGTATTAGATGATTAAGTACATCCCAGACACCGAATGTGCCTACGCTCAGTTAATGAAATGAGAGCAATTGATGTGAATCATCGTCAAATCTCCCAGCAGTGCATACGAGACGCCCCTCCTAGTCACACTCGTTCCTATAAAAAATAAAATTTATGCATTTTATTTAACGTAACAAAAAGACATAGATTTAGAGTGTGAGTAATCCCGAGGATTCCGTATAAAAAGACCTCTATCGGGAGTGATGTAATGCTGCGAGTGGCGTAAGCGCAGCCGTCGGGAATCCATAACACTAATCCAGAAATACTCATTTATTTGGCCGGCCTTGATTCACACACTGCCGGTTTATTCAATGGTCTGTAGTTTTTTAAATGCACAAGATTGTCGTGTTCTAGTGTCTCCTGAATTACGTGAAATCTAGTGTTTGTGCCAAGCGTGTGTTGATAATGTTCGTGAATTGATAGCTCTTGAAAATGAATGGCGATGACGAGGTATATAATGTTATTAATTTTCTGTATTATATATTGAGTTTGTCTCGTACATAATGCGGTGTCGTGTGTGTCGTTTGTCTTGCGCTGTCCCGGCTCGTGTTACGTGTCACCTTGTTTACCCTAGTAATGGAACATTGTTGACACTTGTTAAGTTCTGGCGGTCCGCCAGACAGATATGGATAGAATTATGATCCATATAAAGTTTGGATATTGTATAGGACATAATAATTAATAACAGGGAAATGTGCATCAAAGCACTAGCTAGCTAAGGTTGGCCACTAACCTGCTCCAACTTACTAAATAGATAACTGTAACGTTAAAAACAACGAAACGTCTCTAGTTTCAAATGTGTAATTAAAGTACACAAAAAACGACTGACCTAAATAACGTAATGGGAATCGTCGAATTAGGTTCACGATTGTCCATGGAACATCGCAAACCAATTTAAAAAAGTTGGGTATCATTCTTTGTTTCCTAACTTTATAACTATCAACGGACCACCTGGAAGCATACCCCTACATTTTTTTCCATTTAAAATCACATATCCAACTGCTGGGCAAACAACTCCATATTTTTTCCAATTTTGATCTTTCTTTCGCCACCTCTTTCCCCTCTTTGTCAAATATAAAAATTCCGATTCGATTAATAAGCCAGTTAAAAAATAATATATCGTATTCACGAAGCCATATTTCCTAGAAATCAGTTTTAATATCCTAAACCTGTTAGCACTAACAAATCGCCATGGAGTGAAACGAATTGTTCAGTTAACAGCGCGATTTAATAGTCATCGTCGTCACGGAAGGTACTCTTTAAGTAGGTATTAAGTCATGATAGCGAGTAAAAAGTATAGCCATTAACCACCTTATTGTAAAAAATAATTCCAGTAGGTATTATGTTTCTATAAATAACGTTATTTTTTGTTCCTATTCGATTCAGTTTCACAATGTAGACGTGTCTTGTGCGTGCTTACTGGTCGGATGTCCTAAAAGGTGATATTCAGGCCGTATCTGTTATCGCCATACCTAATTATGTTTAGTACCTGACTCACCTGCGTTCGCTGATATTGCTAACCGCAACCTTGACATACTGATTATACTTATCACAGTTTTGGCAACGGTCAACATGGGAATGTAGGAAATTGAATTAAAAACTATTTCTGAACTGTCGAAACAATCACAAATAGCCGGGTCATTTTAAACAATTGAAATAAAGAAAATTCCGACAGAGCCAAATTTTCGTAGAGACCTTAGGTTTACCACAAGGAATAATGTGTCAAAAGTCCCCATCAGTCCCATGTGAGCTTCGGGACTTATTCGGGGCCCAACGTCAAAATTTTAGGTTTTTTGGATTTTTCTCGAAAACGGTAAGTTTTATCGAAAAAATATCTGAGAATATAAAAAAGCTTATAAAATTCTCTATAACTTTAATTCTATCCACTTTTTCCATATTCCCAACCGTTATTGAACTACACGCTCCAGAATTGTAAAAATTAAGGACCTCGGGCAGGTAACTATGGAGCCTGCCCCAATGCTCAACAGTGACATGACCTATGTCATTTGAAAGGTCTTGAAGAGTTGTACAAGTTACTCCTAGACAGTTATATCGAATTCGACGGCCAACTCGGTGTTTTCGACCACCGAAGAATTACCACTGGAGGTGCTGTGGAACCTGGGCGGAATGCTCAACAGTGACATGACTTACGCATTTGAAAGCTCTTACAAGTCACTTTTTGATAGTTATGTCGAAATCGACGCCAAACTCGGTGTTTTCGACCACCGAAGAAAAAACACTAGGTGTATGTGCACTAATGTGCAGTTGACCCTGATCGTATTGCTCAACAGTGACATGACTAATGTCATTTGAAAGCTCTTACAAGTCACTCCTTGACAGTTATATCGAAATCGACGGCCAACTCGGTGTTTTCGACCACCGAAGTATCGACACTGATCGTATTGCTCAACAGTGACATGACACATATCATTTGAAAGCTCATAAAGAGTTTTATAAGTCACTCTTTGATAGTTATATCGAAATCGCCGTCCAACTTAGTGTTTTCGACCACCGAAGAATGGAGTTGGGCTATGCTATACCGAAGTATCGACGCTGATCCTAATGCTCAACAGTGACATGAGCTATGTCATTTGAACGCTCTTGAAGAGTTGTACAAGTCACTCTTTGACACTTATATCGAAATCGACCGCCAACGCGGTGTTTTCGACCATCGAAATATCGACACTGGGTGTATGTGCAGTTGACCCTGATGGTATTGCTCAACAGTGACATAACTAATGTCATTTGAAAGCCCTTGAAGAGTTGTCCAAGTCACTCCTTGACATGTATATCGAAATTAACGGCCAACTTGGTGTTTTCAACCACCGAAGAATGGAATTTTCTCAAGGTCCTTTATTCAGCGTGTTTAGGCCCGCCCTTGCATCAGAATAGTATAAAAGTAGAGCGCAATGGAACTCAATAGATGATATTATGGTTTAAAAAATCTAAAACGCGCGATAGTTGTGTTCCCGGCCTGAAAGGGTGTCGTATTAGCAACCATGACATATTTGAGTTAACCTAAACATGTGCAGTGACAGTGAGTGATCGCTTATCTTGCCCTTCAAATACTCTATAACTACTTTATTAATTGAACTAATGTGTATATTATATATTTTTTTATTTTAGTCTAAAACACCAAGTTTGCCGTCGATTTCGATATACATGTCAAGGAGTGACTTGGACAACTCTTCAAGGGCTTTCAAATGACATAAGTTATGTCACTGTTGTGCAATACCATCAGGGTCAACTGCACATACACCCAGTGTCGATCTTCGGTGGTCGAAAACACCGCGTTGGCGGTCGATTTCGATATAACTGTCAAAGAGTGACTTGTACAACTCTTCAAGAGCGTTCAAATGACATAGCTCATGTCACTGTTGAGCATTAGGATCAGCGTCGATACTTCGGTATAGCATAGCCCAACTCCATTCTTCGGTGGTCGAAAACACTAAGTTGGACGGCGATTTCGATATAACTATCAAAGAGTGACTTATAAAACTCTTTATGAGCTTTCAAATGATATGTGTCATGTCACTGTTGAGCAATACGATCAGTGTCGATACTTCGGTGGTCGAAAACACCGAGTTAGCCGTCGATTTCGATATAACTGTCAAGGAGTGACTTGTAAGAGCTTTCAAATGACATTAGTCATGTCACTGTTGAGCAATACGATCAGGGTCAACTGCACATTAGTGCACATACACCTAGTGTTTTTTCTTCGGTGGTCGAAAACACCGAGTTTGGCGTCGATTTCGACATAACTATCAAAAAGTGACTTGTAAGAGCTTTCAAATGCGTAAGTCATGTCACTGTTGAGCATTCCGCCCAGGTTCCACAGCACCTCCAGTGGTAATTCTTCGGTGGTCGAAAACACCGAGTTGGCCGTCGAATTCGATATAACTGTCTAGGAGTAACTTGTACAACTCTTCAAGACCTTTCAAATGACATAGGTCATGTCACTGTTGAGCATTGGGGCAGGCTCCATAGTTACCTGCCCGAGGTCCTTAATTTTTACAATTCTGGAGCGTGTAGTTCAATAACGGTTGGGAATATGGAAAAAGTGGATAGAATTAAAGTTATAGAGAATTTTATAAGCTTTTTTATATTCTCAGATATTTTTTCGATAAAACTTACCGTTTTCGAGAAAAATCCAAAAAACCTAAAATTTTGACGTTGGGCCCCGAATAAGTCCCGAAGCTCACATGGGACTGATGGGGACTTTTGACACTTTATTCCTTGTGGTAAACCTAAGGTCTCTACGAAAATTTGGCTCTGTCGGAATTTTCTTTATTTGATCACTATTTTTATGTCTAAAATGACCCGGCTAAAATGCCTATATGTATTTAATTTAAGAACACGTCGATTTTAAACCTGGCGTAGACGACCGGACCATTTCATAGAACTTTTTTATTCGTTAAAGTAGAATCTTATCTATCAAATAACGCAAAAGAAATCTAAATTTGTTGTGTATAACATGAACATTTTATTCGTGGCTTTGTATTACATTGTATTTTATTAATTTTATCCGAGGGTCCAAGTCCCTAAACTACGCTAGTCCTTCTTGTTCATATTTATCTATCTACCTTTCATTTCCTGAAATGAATCCATGATGAAAATAGATGCAGACCAGAGTTTAACTTTATAAAATACTTTAAAAACCATTATTGATAATCCAAATAGTCATTAATTATATATCCTGTATTCTCATGCGAATGTTCCTTCTCAAAGAATACTAGAAGTCTTCACTTCTTTTCTTGAAAGCGTAAAGATTTAGTAAGATTCGTTTGTTTGATTCAATTCAAGTAGATACGTACACAGATATGTTATTATTATTACACACTAGCAGCGCCCCGCGGTTTTACCCGCGTTGTGCCCGTTCCCGTGGGAATTTCGGGATTTTTTTTACATAAAAACCTTCCTCTTGAATCACTCTACCTATTACAAAAAACCGCATCAAAATCCGTTGCGTAATTTTAAAGATTTAAGCTTACAGACAAACAAACAGACAAAAATAGCGACTTTGTTTTATACTATGTAGTGATACATTCTTGTATGACATGGTACGTTTGCTGATTATAGATCTTGCAAAGTTCCCGTTGTGGTCGTAGACATATTATTATAATGAGTGTTTAGTGTTTACGACGGTCCGCCGCTCCCAAACACTAATTGACAGAGGTGGGGCGTAATCAGCGAAATGCCTTTGTTTAACCCCAGGCGAACCGCCCGCCCGCTGTTACTAGGCTTTTAAGCAAATAAAAATTGTTTGAACTCTGTGTTTGAGTTCAATGTCGATTTATGTGTATGAAACGCAACCATTGCTCCACTATGGACTGGGGTTTCTTATTTAAACTTTATTAACACTATAAAAAGGTAGAATTTTGTTTGTATAACTATCAGCCAGATTCTAAAAATCTAATTCTAACCAATGATAGCCACACTCAACAGAAAAGTCACACGGGAATAACGCGTTAAATCATAGCACTCTATACATATTTAGGTATAGGATCTATGTTCTATTTTTTGCATATTAAGACATTTCGATATAAACTGTCTTAGAACCGTTGACAAAACACAACCATTACCGAAAATTATATCATCCTTATTACGGAGTTATCTGAAGATTCACATTCGTCGTTGTTAGTGCAGCTACGGAAAGGATGTCGCGACATTACAATAGGCTCTTATTGGACAAACCCAAGCAGTATAAAAAGCATGTTTCGATAGATTTCAAACTTTTACGTCGAGACCGATGGACTGATTATGATTTTCTGGTTTTATTATAGCGTTAATACCACATTTGCCATCCCTAGCATCCATATTATCACCACTTCATGATATTCCTCGAGTTATATTAGAATACGTACTTAATTGTTTTCTCAGGTGTTCATTGAACATTTTTCTTTTGTCAGTTACGTCACGAACTAGACCGCGTAGTGAGCGAGCGGGACCGACTGCTAGCCGAGAGTTCAGAGCTCGGCGCACACAAGGCGACGCGTGAGTCGGAGCGCGCGGCGCTGCGGGCCGAGCTGCGCGAGGCGCGGCAGCGCGAACAGCGGCTGCTCGTCGACATAGGAGACCTCGAGGACGAGAACATATCGCTGCAGAAACAAGTCTCCGCTCTACGCTCCTCACAGGTAACACTACATTACTTGTTATGGCATTGTTAGAGTAAGCTGACCTCTGCGCGAACAGGACGACTCGACGACGACGCGACTCTTAAACCAGTAGGTTTTCAAATGTGTGACTTTTTACTCGTACAAAATGGCTAAATACCCACGCTTAGCTCCAGGGGCCTAGTGACATTTCGAACTATATTCGTCCTCAGGTAGAATTTGAAGGGCTGAAGCATGAAGTCCGTCAGCTGCGCGAGGAGGCAGAAAACGCCCGCGCCGCCGCCGACGAGACGGCGGCGCTGCGCCGCATCGCGGAGCGGCAGCTCGCCGAGGCGCTGGAGGCGCTGCAGGCCGAGCGCGAGGCCAAGTTCGCCGCCAAGAAAGAGCTCGACGCGCATCTCAGCCGGGAAGCCGCCTACAATATTACCAACCTGGCGTACAGTATACGAGGTCTGTTAGGAATTAAAAGTTTTAATTTATACATTTTATACATCTAATAAATTAAAATTGCTTTTCATATTTAATGTAATGTATACTTTAAAGGTATGCCAGATGACAGTACGGAAGACGAAGGCGAGCCGGGCAGCTCGTCGTCGGCCGAGCTAGCGACGGCCATGGGCGACCACCACGCGGACCTGTTCTCGGAGGTGCACCTGCACGAGATCTCCCGCCTCGAGAAGCAGCTCGAACAGGCACACAACGAAAACGTAAGGAACTTATGTTGAAGATATTTCAAGTCAATCGAATAGATCGGGGATATTGAAATCGTGTCGTCCGTTTTATTTCAGAGTCAGTTGTCGGCGTCGATGCGCGCCGCGCAGACGACGGCGGAGAGCGAGAGCGCGGCGGCGGCACTGCTGCGCGGCGGCGTGACGCGCGCGCTGTCGCGCGTGTCGGCGCTGCACGCGCTGCACGGCGAGTGCGCGCCGCTGGACGAGGGCGGCGAGGGCGTGCCGGCGCGCGCCGCCAAGTGGCTCACGTGGTGGCGCGTGTCGGGCGGCGAGCTGGACGCGCTGGCCGCCGCGCTGCACGAGCTGGGCGCCGCCGCGCCGCCGCCCGACGCCGCCGCGCTGCAGCGCGCGCAGCTGGCCGCGCTCAGCGACCGCGTGGCCGGCGCCGAGGTGCGCGCCGCCGCGCTGGCGGCCGAGGCGGAGCTGCTGCGCGCGCTGGCGGGCGGCGCGGGCCGCGCGCTGGCCGCCGCCGCGCCCGCGCTGGCCTCGGCCGGCGACACACTGGCGGCGCTGTACCACCACGTGTGCGCCGTCAACGGCACGCAGCCCGAGCGCGTGCTGCTGGAGCACGCGGGCGACGCGGCGGGCGGCGGCGCGGCGGCGGCGGACGAGGCGCTGGCGCTGGCGGCGGGCGAGCTGCAGGGGCTGCGCGCCGCCGGCGCCGTGGCGCGCGCGGCCGACACGCTGCTGGACCAGCTCACGCACCTGCGCGCCGCGCTCGACACGGCGCTGGACTCGCGCCTGCGCCACCAGCCCGGTACGCACGACAAGCTCGCCAAGGACTGGAGTAACGCGCGCTTGAAGATCGCCGCGGACCGCAAGTTTGACGAGTTGATCACTCGGATTCCGCCTTATCGCGGCAAACGCCGCACGGTCCGCGAGATCGCCGATTACTTTGAACACGTGTCCAAAATTACTGAAAGCGTTTCTTCGCTCGACTGGATTCATGAAAAGAAAGATGTCGATAAGAAGTTTAATTCCTTGTTCCCGCCATCCAATATTCCTAAAATACCCCATGCTTTGAAAGACCATTTGGTTAGAAGAGATATTGATCTCCATTCCATATGGAGGTACTCCATTTTAAACAGTAATGCACACAGAAAAGAGCCGCCCTCGCCTGGCGAGACGAGCAGTAAGAACATAATAGTGGATACCGTCAAAAGTACCCTAAAGTCTACTGCGGTAGGATGTGTCGGTATGCTGCAGTACTTCATGTGATCAGAACTCCTCTGATTAAGGTTACATTGCTTTATGTTAGTTGTTTTAATTGATTAGTAATTGTACGAGTAGTTCACTTTATTATATGAGTTTAATTAGGTAGTATATCGGGTGTAGATTATACATAGATTTGAAAAATTATGTCTAGTTACATGTATTGTAACCTATTTCTTGTTACATTTAGTGATGGAGAACGAAGAGCGTGGCGCCGAAATGGCTGAATTACAAGAGCAAGTAATAAAGCTGAAGTCGCTGCTGTCGACGAAGCGCGAGCAGATCGCGACGCTGCGCACCGTGCTGAAGTCCAACAAGAACACGGCGGAGGTGGCGCTCGCCAACCTCAAGTCCAAGTACGAGACCGAGAAGATCATCGTCACCGACACCATGCTCAAGCTGCGCAACGAGCTGCGCCTGCTCAAGGAGGACGCCGCCACCTTCTCCAGTGAGTCCGTCAACCTCGTCTCACCTGCGCCATGACTAGGACGGATTGTACGCGTCAATTCATTTGAGTCGTAATTTATATCGACGATTTTCGGCCGTATACCACTTTTGTCATGTGTATGTCTGATCACCACAGTCTGTAGTTTACACTAGAGCGGTAACTAGGTCGCTTTGTCTACGTTGTGTGATGAGATGTGAGGGTGTAACGAATCCGTTGTGTGCAGGCCTGCGCGCGATGTTCGCGGCGCGGTGCGAGGAGTACGTGACGCAGGTGGACGAGCTGACGCAGGCGCTGGCGGGCGCCGAGGAGGAGAAGAAGACGCTCAACCAGCTGCTGCGCCTCGCCGTGCAGCAGAAGCTGGCGCTCACGCAGCGCCTCGAGGAGCTGGAGGTGAGTGCAGGCGACGCCCGCCCCGCGGCTCATACACTAAATAGTCACTACGTTTTAAGAGGCGGGACTCCCATACATCAGTTTTGTTTCAATTTGGCCTAAAATATCTGGCCAACATAACAATACATGGAGTACAACATATGGAGTTACTACGGAAGTTAAGAGCTGCGCTCTGTGGTAGCCTGCTGAATTTATCGATATCGATATTTTAAAAAAAACAGGTATAGTCTCATTTAATTATTTAGGAAAAAATACAAAAAAACGTCACCATTATTTTTAGGACAAATTCCATAGTTTTTTTTGTATGGGAGTTTCGCTAGAGTGGTGTGGCTGACTGCGTCGTGTTGCAGGTGGACCGCGAGATGCGCACGCGGCGCGTGCCCAAGGCGGCGGGCGGCGCGCGCGGGCGGCCGCGCGACTTCTAGCGGCTGGTGTGGGCGCTGAAGGCGGCCGCGGCGGCGCTGCGCGCGCTGCTGCAGCGCCCGCTCTAGCGCCGCCGCGCCGCCGCGCCGCCGCACCCTGACTGACATATTATATTCGTGCGATCCGGGCCGCGGGTTCGCGATTGACGTATTTTTGTAATAGGATTACGATATTATTTTGTTACGCGAATCGTTTTCCCCGTTGTTGTGACCGTTCTGTGGGACGCGTCGGGCGCTTCTCATATTCTATTTTGAGTGATCGATCAGTGATCGCGATGAGACCGTGGTTTGTTATTTTTTACGATATACATGATCTACTATATTTCTAACGTGCTAAACATAATTTATTATTATTACTATGATAGAATCCTCTTAATAGATACGAACGTTCAGTACGTCCATTCGAAAAATTTCTAAAATTTATCGTCGACTTCCATCCATTGTGTGCGCAAAAGACTATGTAATCTGTGTGAGTAGCCGTAGAGTGATCGTGTTGCGTGGTTGTGGCCCTCTGCCGTTAGTTTCGTCCATCTTGTTGTAGTTGTACTGTAGTATGTTTCGTGCGCGCCGCACTGAGCCGTCCCGTGTGTTAACACTCACTGTCCAGCGCCGGCCGACTTCCCGCCGCCCGCGCCGACTCGACGCCGCCCGACACCGCACCCACTCTCCTAATGATAACTGCATCATGGAACCCTCCCCCTTTACCTCAACAACTTTCACTTGTCTCGTTTATAATTTGTTGCTCAAAATGTTGCTCACCGAAGTCGGCCGGCGTATTTCTATAATAAGACGAAATTTACTAATTAGTATTTATCAAAAAGTGTTACAAGTTATTATTTGTTATAGTTGGATGTGATATTGGCTTCCCGTGTTACGGTTGCGTATGACCGGTCGATGACGTAGTCTTTTCTAATGTCTCACTTCTAGGCTAGTTTGACCGTTCCATTTAGCGGGGCGCTCGCCCCATGTAGGTATTTTTACTGGTTGTAGGCTTAGACCTAGGTAATTATAACCTTCTAGTATATTTAGTAGGTGACCTGTCCGAACGGGATCTCCGTGTTGGTGTAGTGAAATTGTTTGTTTTTCTCTAAGTATATATGATTATACTCTGCGTAGTGTTAATGACTAATTGATTTGCATAGCTCAAAGTGGCGGGCGACGCGCGGCGAGCTGAGAGCTCGCGGTGCGTCCGCTGCCTGCGGACCATAGCCTTGCATTTATTGTTTTAGATAATAATTATATTGTAACAACTAGCTTTTATATTAGATCATCTCTTCATGTACTTAAACGATGGACTTACCAATATTAGCTGTAGTTATCTAACATTTTTATAAGTATTATTTTTGTAGCTTAGCAGCAGACATCGTTTATGTATTGTACGTCTAGTCAGTACATAGTCGCCGCAGTGCCTGGCGGCCGGTGGTGGCGCTAACAATCACTTTTGTATTCCGACTGGTTGCGAGCGGCGATACTTCGCCCTCCCTACTATTTGTTCTGTATTACATTATGTATTATTGACTCTTTAAAACCTGTTACGTTATATTTTTGAGTATACAATTATTTATTTGAGATTTATATTTGTCGTTAAATGTAGAAGTATTGATAGCAATGAATTATGATATTTATGTGTTCTATTCTACAGTGTAATGATGACTAGTGCAATGTTTTGTTTATAATTTATATAAAGACAGTATATTTTCTTAAGCATCGAGTATTACGTTAAGTATTTATTGAAGAGTCGCTCGATGTCTGCTGCCCCGGCGGTGGTGGTGTTGGGAGCGATTAACCAAATATTTTCTTTACACGGTATAACATTTTAGATCACTTATTTTGCTTAGGCATTCATATAGAAATATAATTTTATATTTTAGATAACTATTGATTATGACTTTATTATTTGATTGTAATAAATTACCGCTACTTATATTGTATTTGCAACATGGTTTGTTTGGTATTCATACTTGACAACGCATCGCGCATGAATGTTCCCATCACATCCGCGGTATCATTTTGATCTGTAGTTGAGTAATTGAACGATCTCTCTTCTCATCATCGACCTTTGATATAGCATCACAATCTGTTTCCTTGTTTGGTTGCAAGCGAGACGGCCACACCTGTTGTTGAGTAGTCATCAGATTACATGTCTTTGCATAATATATTTGTGAATGTAACTAATGAGCTTCGGAGAGTATAAAGTATCTGTTGTTGGTAATTGTTAATGTTGTATTCACCGACAGATGGAATGTACCACTCGGGAACATATCATGACAGACAGAGCGGATTTATTTTCTGTACGGCACGCCGTGTTGTCGCATTGACTGAGAACAATCATGTATGAGAATAATAAATTATATATTTAAAACACTACACCATTTCATTTAGTGTCAGACTTCCATTACTACATTTCTAAGTATTCAAGTTTCTATGAATGAAAAGTCTAATACGTATTTGGGAATAAAAAAGTTTATTTAATTTAAATACATACATAATCTAATAACAATTAACCATAAAGTAATATACATGTTTTATATAGTAAATGATGAGTCAAATGCAATGAAATACTACATTATTTTATGAGATGAATGAGTTATATTTACAAATTATTTATTAAAAGAAGTAATAATAAGGTTATACAAGATTCATTTACATCCATATTTTACGTAGAACAAATTGTATTTACTGTTACGTCAATATAAATATTGTTGAACCTATTATAATAAGCAGTAACCAAATGCGTATTATGCATGTCAAACAAATATAATTCAAAGCATAAATCTAAGGTTGTTGCGTCCTAAATAAAATAAGCTTTAATCTACTGACTATAGCATTCATATCACAGTCTGATTTTAAATGTTTATAGTTTGTTTTACGTAACTACGAGTCAAGCATATAAATCTCCCAACCACGTTGATGAATTAGGACTATTTACAATTTGACTGCGTCCAGCATTTACATCAGCTAAGTTTAACAGCAACAAATAACAAAAACTTATCAATATTCACTATTCTAGTGTCACTTTGGTTTAGCAAATATAATTAAAAGCAATGGCGGATCCAGGATTTTCGGTTTTGGGGCTTGACCCTTGAATGATGAAAATTGATCCCCAATTTAATCAAGGGAAACAGCCACGGTTGAGTAGTATTCGGTTGATATCAGGGAGCCCCAGTTTCCCCCGATCCACCACTGCTTAAAGGTATATAAAAATTGATACAAAATCTACAGCAAACGACTTTATGTCAGCTTTGCTTTTAAGTTTACGAAGAATACACAACATTACTTAATGCTAGGTTATATGTAGTAAAAACTAATTCAGTCAAGTCGTACAACTTCAATGAATCAGTTTCCAGTAGTTGCCATAAAAAGCTTGTATAAAAAGTGAGCCGTTTCTCTACATTATACCTTAATTTAAATAGCTAAAAATGCCGTAAGTAAATGCATACTGTAAATCTATTGTAAAAAGTGTAAATGTTTTCTCGAGGGCTTATTACTGTTTCATTAAATGTTCAAGTGTAACCATTTTAGATCGAGTGCATTTTAGATCGACGAAGTGTATCCGATGACTCCAAAAAAGCACCATATATATATACGTATGTATCGATTATTTTTTTGCAGGGTCACTACGACGGTATTACAAGGGAACAACACTGAGCTTCAATAATATCGCACTCACGATCGGATGGGGGAGATCCCATCGCGTCGTTCGAAATTTGAATGACCGATAGCACTTTATTCGCGACGTTTAGAGCTGGACGAGGTCGCAGAGGTCGCTGGTGGGGTGCACGGTGGACGGGCGGAAGTAGCGCGCCAGCTCGTCGAACAGGGCCAGGCGGTGCGCGCGCGCCGCCCACTGCGGGCCCGCGGCGGGCGCGGGCGCGGCGCTGCGCGGCGGCGACGGCGGCCGCTCCGGCGCCGGCGCCGCGTCGGGCCACGCCTCGTCGGCGCCCAGCACCAGCTTCAGCGCCTGCGACTGGTCCACGGGCGGCGGCGCCGCGGCCCGCGCCGCGCGCAGCGCGCGCCCGCCCGCCGCCGTCATGCGCGTCACGCTGCCGATCGTGCTCGACCCGCCCGAAAACAGCTCCACCGGCAACTTGTGGAACTCGCACACCTGCAGCAGATTGTGTTTTGAGTTAAATATCTCATGGCAGCAAATGCATTTCGGAGGTCGAACGAAGAACATAGAATAAGAGTCTAAGCGGAAAGGACACTCCGATCAAGTTCCGAATATTTTGAACAGCAAAAATTTTAGAAAGAACTTCTAAACAAAATGCAAAGCGAAGCCGAAACATTAATTACCGTTAAACACTAAAGTAATCTGACGGGGTAGACGTAAGAGGTATCCGCTTATTCGGTGTCGGCACTTGGTAGCGGTCGGGTCAGCGCGGCGCGCGGGCTGGCGGCGCACAGCGCGCGGTACCGGGTCGTTACCTGGTCGGGGTCGGAGTGGTCGAGCGCGGCGGCCAGGTCGGCGCGCAGGTAGCGCAGCGCGGCGCGCGGGCTGGCGGCGCACAGCGCGCGGTACCGGGTCGTTACCTGGTCGGGGTCGGAGTGGTCGAGCGCGGCGGCCAGGTCGGCGCGCAGGTAGCGCAGCGCGGCGCGCGGGCTGGCGGCGCACAGCGCGCGGTACCGGGTCGTTACCTGGTCGGGGTCGGAGTGGTCGAGCGCGGCGGCCAGGTCGGCGCGCAGGTAGCGCAGCGCGGCGCGCGGGCTGGCGGCGCACAGCGCGCGGTACCGGGTCGTTACCTGGTCGGGGTCGGAGTGGTCGAGCGCGGCGGCCAGGTCGGCGCGCAGGAAGCGCAGCGCGGCGCGCGGGCTGGCGGCGCACAGCGCGCGGTACCGGGTCGTTACCTGGTCGGGGTCGGAGTGGTCGAGCGCGGCGGCCAGGTCGGCGCGCAGGTAGCGCAGCGCGGCGCGCGGGCTGGCGGCGCACAGCGCGCGGTACCGGGTCGTTACCTGGTCGGGGTCGGAGTGGTCGAGCGCGGCGGCCAGGTCGGCGCGCAGGTAGCGCAGCGCGGCGCGCGGGCTGGCGGCGCACAGCGCGCGGTACCGGGTCGTTACCTGGTCGGGGTCGGAGTGGTCGAGCGCGGCGGCCAGGTCGGCGCGCAGGTAGCGCAGCGCGGCGCGCGGGCTGGCGGCGCACAGCGCGCGGTACCGGGTCGTTACCTGGTCGGGGTCGGAGTGGTCGAGCGCGGCGGCCAGGTCGGCGCGCAGGTAGCGCAGCGCGGCGCGCGGGCTGGCGGCGCACAGCGCGCGGTACCGGGTCGTTACCTGGTCGGGGTCGGAGTGGTCGAGCGCGGCGGCCAGGTCGGCGCGCAGGTAGCGCAGCGCGGCGCGCGGGCTGGCGGCGCACAGCGCGCGGTACCGGGTCGTTACCTGGTCGGGGTCGGAGTGGTCGAGCGCGGCGGCCAGGTCGGCGCGCAGGTAGCGCAGCGCGGTGCGCGGGCTGGCGGCGCACAGCGCGCGTTACCGGGTCGTTACCTGGTCGGGGTCGGAGTGGTCGAGCGCGGCGGCCAGGTCGGCGCGCAGGTAGCGCAGCGCGGCGCGCGGGCTGGCGGCGCACAGCGCGCGGTACCGGGTCGTTACCTGGTCGGGGTCGGAGTGGTCGAGCGCGGCGGCCAGGTCGGCGCGCAGGTAGCGCAGCGCGGTGCGCGGGCTGGCGGCGCACAGCGCGCGTTACCGGGTCGTTACCTGGTCGGGGTCGGAGTGGTCGAGCGCGGCGGCCAGGTCGGCGCGCAGGTAGCGCAGCGCGGCGCGCGGGCTGGCGGCGCACAGCGCGCGGTACCGCGCCCGGCGCAGCGCCGCCCGCGCCGCCTCCAGCACGCGCGGCGCGCTGGCGCGCGACAGGCGCAGCGACCACAGGTCGTCCAGCCGCTGGCGCGGGTTGTGCGCCGCGCCCGGGTTGCCGCCGAACAGGTAGTGGATCTGAATACACAGATAACAACTTTACTATTAACCTACAATATCCCACAGTTGAGCAAAAGCCTCTGATCTCACTAAATATAAATACGATGAGTTTGTAAAATACATAATGGATCTAGTTGAATATTGAAAGCAAATCGTAAGCTCGAAGCAACACGTACTAGACTATTTAACTCCCACAGGGACTATCACTCGATCAACTTACAAGTTAAGAAAATTAGTTTGACAGAAAAACGGTCGGGAACGAACCTTGCGCACAGGATCATAAACGAGCTGGTGCGCGAAGCGCGGGCGCGGCTCGTCCGGCTCGATGGTGTCGTTGCGGTAGATGCAGGTCCAGGTGTGGCGCTGCAGCGAGAACACCCACAGCATGTTGTAGACGCGCTTGTCCTTCTCCTTGCTGGTGCCGGCCAGCACGAACAGCTCGTCGGTGGCGGGGTCGAGCGTGGCGCGCTGCGTGAAGCCGGGCGGCGGCGCGCGGCACGCGGCGGCGCACACGCGCGCGCCCGCGCCGCGCGCCGCGTCCCACCACCACAGCTCCGCCAGGTGCTCCTTGTTGCGCTGCCCCGCCAGGATGTACAGCCGCCGCTGTACCTGCCCCGCATACACATACACAACTACCAACTACGCACGCACATGTTGCATGCGCGCTACGCGACTTCCGAGACGTGTGAAACTTAGGGTCTAGACAGACGGACTGCAATTCAACTGCAATCCGACTGCAAAATGGCAGTTCAGATGCAGTTTGAATGCAGTTGGCTCGACTGCAATCAAACTGCACGTCGACGGGCAGTTGGCGTGCAGTTGGATTGCAGTCTGAGTGCAGTTACAACGACTGCAATCAAACTGCACGTCGACGGGCAGTTGTATTGCAGTCCGAGTGCAGTTACAACCACTGCACACCGACTGCAATCAAACTGCACGTCGACGGGCAGTTGGCGTGCAGTTTCATTGCAGTTGAGCCAACTGCATTCAAACTGCAACAGAACTGCGAGGTAACTCAAATGTTCAAAGATTTTTATAGAGTATAAAAATCAGTGCTCGCCGGATTTTATAAGAGTATACGCGTGTTGTCAAATAATTTTATGATGAGATATGACGAAGCTTTGCTGTTTCTTTTACTTCGCCGTCGTCGTACTCGTAAAGCCAGAAAAACTAAAAATCGGGAGACATGGGTTCAATTAATATTACAATACAAACACGAAGGTGATTTTCGTTTGAAGAACTATAGCTATCCCCTTATTTTTATAAGATAAATAAATACCGTGAAATCGTCAAATTAACAACTGCACGATTTTCGTGCAGTTTTTGTGCACTGGTATCACATTTGTTTACAAAAATGATCTGGGATCTGGAAACATGGTATAGATGCGCGGGCACTCGCGGGGCAGAAAGGGTGAGCGGGGCAGGAACGGGTGCGTGCGGTAGTGGGGTCAGGGACTAGCGGTGTGGTTACGTTCTAGGGTGCGGCTCCATTGAGGCGGAGACGAGCGGAGCTGAGAGGAGCAGAGCTGTGAAAAGAGGTATGTGATTCCACTGAGGCGGAGACGAGCAGAGCTGAGTGGAGCAGAGCTGTGAAAACTGTGGCGGAGACGAGCGGAGCGCTGTATAGCTAGCCGGAACGAGCAGTCGAGACCCAATACATTTTATTTGTAGCTTTTATAACATTACAATCACAATCAATGAGATCTTATTCCAACACAAAGAGATCTTATTCTAACATCCCGCCCCTCCACTTTGCTTCGCCCCTCTGGGCCCGTGATAACACGTCTCTTCTCCGCTCAGCTCGTCTCCGCTTAACTATTTCCATTGAATCGGAGCGGAGCGGAGACGAGATGTGGATTTCACGTAATATGATTGGTCGATCCCCACACGTCTCCTCTCAGCTCCGCTCGTCTCCGCTTGACTGTTTCCATTGAAGCGGAGCGGAGACGAGATGTGGATTTCATGTAATACGATTGGTCGATCCCCACACGTCTCATCTCAGCTCCGCTCGTCTCCGCTTGACTGTTTCCATTGAAGCGGAGCGGAGACGAGATGTGGATTTCATGTAATACGATTGGTCGATCGCCACACGTCTCCTCTCAGCACCGCTCGTCTCCGCCTCAATGGAGCCGCACCCTATACGCGAACTCGGTAATAACGCAGTTCTGTTGCAGTTTGAATGCAGTTGGCTCAACTGCAATGAAACTGCACGCCAACTGCCCGTCGACGTGCAGTTTGATTGCAGTCGGTGTGCAGTGGTTGTAACTGCACTCGGACTGCAATACAACTGCCCGTCGACGTGCAGTTTGATTGCAGTCGTTGTAACTGCACTCAGACTGCAATCCAACTGCACGCCAACTGCCCGTCGACGTGCAGTTTGATTGCAGTCGAGCCAACTGCATTCAAACTGCATCTGAACTGCCATTTTGCAGTCGGATTGCAGTTGAATTGCAGTCCGTCTGTCTAGACCCTTATACTACGATTCGCTACAAAAGACAATTATGTGTGTTTTCATAGGACGCCGTATTCGGCCTTCTGATGATGTATTTTATTTCGTGACAGAACATTACTTTAAAACTCAAAAATAGTAAATTTTCTACCCGTGTCGCGTAAAGGAAGGTGTTCAGCGTATGTATAAATACGATGTAAGTAACATAGTTACCGGATGGAACAGCATGGAGTGCGAGACGCGCGGCTGCGGCGCGGGCAGCGAGTGCTGGTCGTCCAGCAGCAGGCGCCAGCAGTCCGTCTCGATGGAGTACGAGTACAGCCCCGAGTACTGCGGGCTCACCACCTCGTCACTAGGGAAACAATTGTGGCCCAAGACCCATAAACAAACATCTAATCTGTGTCTTCTGGCCTAACACTTATCGATCTTTCTCTTTATATTTTGAAGAAAAGATAAAATGTTGTATAATGTGAATACTGACGTGTTAGCAGGCAGCACGCGGCCCCCAAACACGTAGATGGTGTGCGAGTGCGTGTCGATGCACATCTGGTGGTCGAACACGAGCCGCGGGCCGCCCGCCGCCGCCGTGTCGGCGCACGACAGCGACCACGCGCCCGTGCTCACGTCGAACACGTACAGCTCGCTCTGACAACACGGAACACATCCACTTACATACTACATTTTTGTCAACAGTTATATTATCAAGTTCATTATCAATGGGAATCGACCATTATCATGATTTACGAATGTTAACGCGCAGCATGAATCTGTATTCCTTTATGAGAAAAAAAGTTACGTGCGCATAAAATCTGTGTTAAAATTCTTATCGCTTGAACAGACTACGAAGGAAGAGATGCGATTAGCATTTGACTAAAAATATGCAAAAGAATAATTTACTAATAGTATACACTGGCGGTGTATAGGAGCTTCAACTTTGTCTCCAGTTGTGAATACGTGTCATTGAAGAATTTTGATAGTTTTATAAGCAAACTGCAAGCAAGCGCATAATGACGAAATATCTCGGATCATTAAAAGGTTCACAAGTTAGAAATTATTGAACTTGTTATTGACATCTCACTTGTTCAGCCAAGCATCTAAATATGACTCCGACTATCACATCACATACAATAAAACGATACTCACATTCATATTGCTGGGTATTCGTTGCGCATTATCCAAGTACCGGCCCAGGGTGTATAGCTTCCTGAACTTGGGGTCGAACACCATCTTGTGGCAGGAGCGCGGCGACGGGCCGCCGACGAGGTGGCTGTGGCGGCACAGCAGCGTCCACTTCTCCTCCACCGTGTCGAACGACCACAGGTCGTCCAGGTCTTCGGTGCCGTTCCAACCGCCGAATAGGTACAGGGTACCTGGTTATGAAAGATTTTTTAACAATATGGTATTGAGATATGCTTAGTTACTAACAATGGAATGTAATGATTCCATTCTCATATTATCGTTCATGGTGAATTCATAAATGAAGAGCGCAAGGAAATATCAGATAAATCAGAAGACTTATTTTTCTTGGCGAGTAGATGTTTATTGCATTGCTGTTGGTAAATGCTGACTATTGTAAATAGCATTTGCACCCTCATCTGTCGGGCATTAGCACTTAGTACGTCTGATCTATAAAATATGTTATTTTAAAGTATTGTTTGAGTTCATAATGGCATAAATTCATAGACTATCTACATAGTTGATGTATGGCATGGTATGTGGTGTTGCGTACCGGTGTCGGTGTCGACGACGAGCTGGTGTCCGCCGCGCGGGCCCGGCTTGCCGCAGCAGCCGGCCGGCCCGCAGGCCGCCTCGCACCACTCCGCGCTGCCCGCGCCGTACGCTGCCGGCGGGCCCTCCTGCGACACAACCACTACTATATACTCAAATTCTTCTCATTCTAGACTTCTTGAAGAGAGAAGATAAATCTTTTATGGTATTAATCATTGATGAATTGTCTCAAAATTGCCTTTCCCTTTCCGAAAAGAAAACAGGCATGAAATTTCTTTCTGTTAACAAATTTTTGGGCAACTCGCGTTGTAATTTTGTCGTCGTACCCATGAGAATTTGGGCGTGGGCGTAAGTTGCCTATTCACCATCATTGAATGATAATACAATAAACAAAGGTACACACATTCACAAGAAATCGTACTATAATAGAACTGTGTAACGCATACATTTTCTGATCTCAAGTCCCTATCAGCGGAGTGCATATCATGGTCGTTGTTGGGCGGCGGCGTCTCCAGCACCGACCATAGCCGCGGCTCCACCTGCGTCGAGCACGCCGACATCTGCCGCCACTCCGGTGTGTACGGCTGCCACGATAGGTACCAGTCTATCTCACCATCTGAGAATGTAACATGGAATTAGTAAACTATGAAAGAATCTATGGACCTAACATGGAAGATGTGTAGTCTATGAAATCTATAGGTGTCTACACACCAAAGCCGCCGTCCCGGCGGCACGAACCGGGCGGCAAGGCCGGCGGCCTGATTTTGAACGAAAATCGTTCAGAATCGTTCAAAATCAGGCCGCCGGCCTTGCCGCCGGGTTCGTGCCGCCGGCTGCCGGCGGCTTTGGTGTGTAGAGACCTTAAGAAAGAAACTACATATTTGAAAATAAACAAAAACTAGAAAAAGCTTCCTGCTATGCTATGCTATGTTCCCCCAGTGAACCCGATCATAATTATTAGTAGGGGACATGTAACGAATGCCTTCAAAAAGATACATTGGTTAAGTCGTGAAATTGGACAGTTGCTATCGGATTTATTATTTAAATAAATTACGCACAGTCCTGAAAAGTAGAATATTAATAAGCGCGAATTTAAATTCCGCGTAAAAATGCCTGGCATTTCACGAATTTCTTTGATAAGAATGTGTTGTTGTTTATATTGTAGTCATTAAATTATCTTTGAACCCAGGAAATACCAACTCTTTGATTAAAGAATTTGGGATTCCCTGTACTAATATTTTCCTTTGTTCTATGGGAATCCCCATTTTGTTGATTGTTTATCTCGGCAGTAAGATTCTTTCCGGAACATATCACTTGGGTAAAGAGGGGTATTACTTGTGAGTCAAGAGGAACACAAGCCTCTCACATGCTGATTTGGCAATAATAAAGGTTATCTTACCAGCCACCCCTTCCTCGAATATTTTCTCTGCTAGTTCATAGTCTCCATTCTCCACCAAGGCATTCCACAGCCTTGCTTGTGTGGGTCCTTCCAGTTGAACTCCCGTCTCTCTTGAGAGAGCTTCAAATGCGTCTTTGTATTTCCGCCGTCGCAAATGTTTTAGTAATATTCTAACTGCTTCTTCCTCTTTACGCTGTAAATGCAAAACAAATTAAGGTAAGTACAGATCATAATATTGATCAATGACAATTGGGTTGATGCTTATTTGCTTACTTACTAGATTAATAGTTTCAATGGCGGGCTTGATAAGTTCCTCATGGTTCTTCCCCATTAATTCCACATACCATATTGTGAAGTTGTGAGCAGGACTCCATGATTGTAACGGGACTATCTTGATGTAAGTGATGGGTAACAAGAGCCCCTCGTGAGTCCTGTGACGCAGTTTGAAAGTTTCAGCTGTACTGTCATTCTTTAATCCACTAAAACAATAGTTTTGGTTGTAAATATATAAGTTAAAAATATATAGAGACAGAAAATTAAAATTAGTTAATTATATTACTGTATTTATTATAACAATTTAACACATTAGAAATGGCATTATAGACATGTTAGAAGATGTATAATATACTAGTGGTGCCATGGGGTTTTACCCGTTTTGTGCTGGTTCCTTGGGGAATTTGGATAAAAAAATAGCCTATAACTTTCCTATTGAATGTGGCTATGCATTACAAAAAAAATAATTTAAATTCAAATAAATAAAAAATCAAACTCTTTAGCTTAATGTATTAGTATAGATTACTTATGTTTACCATTAATTGAAATATAAAAACTTACGCAGTTAATAACAGTGATAGATTGCTTTCTTCACTCCCTCCATGAATTTGAAACTTTCTTAGATTACCCGCATGTGCTTTGATGTATTTACCGAATTTAATTGTTTCCACTACAGCTGGCGCCTTAAGTTTCAATATGATAAACTGTGGAGGCGTAATATTGTCGGTGAACCACCTTGATAACTGATCACTTGGTTTATTTACTAATATATTCCTGTAAGAGATCAATTAAATGCATATTAGATAGTGATATTTGATATGAAATTAAAACCTACCCTATGGGGCTTATCTCAAGTTGAAATACCAATTAAATAAACAAATAAATACACACTCGGGCGAGTAAAAACCGTAGCAAGTTGAGAACTTGTGTATAGTATATTTTAGCTTAACAGATTCACACGTTTCTTCCATGTTTTATGAGTAACTTGTTCCAAATTATGGATTTTAGTGGGTCGCTGACTAACTTTACTACCCAAGTAGCACTTATTTTAACGTTATTTTAGGTAGTAATGGTAAAAAATTCGATATATTCGGCAAATCAAGATCAAATTGCAAAACTTTGCCCAAATCTTGGTTTTTGCGTTTTTGCTGTCTGGCAGCTGAAATGACAATTGACTAGAATGACACATGACATTGATAGTAAGAATTTAGCTTGGAAAGAAGTAGTTTTCATGGGTTGTCTTTGGTTGCTTTGCTTAGCTCATGCTTAGCTTAAAATATAAATATAGGCTTGGGGCTTCTTGCACTTGGCACGTGCTTGGCACTTAGCACTTGGCAGTAGCACTGTTTAGGGGAAAACGTTCAGTAACTGGCCACTCGTGCGCATGTTACATCCAAAATTGATTTGAAATATATTGACGACTGAAACCGGTTGTATTAATATAGGTAACTATGCTAATTTATCACTAAATAAACATTATTCACTACTTACTAATGAAGACGCCAAACATAGAAATTCACAGTGGGAGGGATTGTTGTTTTTGTCTTGCTTGGCCTCAACTTGTGGGTCCATACATACTTTATTTGTAGATCGCACCTCACTCGGAATAACTTGGTATATTTTAAATAATGATTTATATATATATTACTTGGATTTCGTATAATTTTCTATTAGTAAAAGCAAACATGCAAGACATCTGTTCTAACGATAATGCCAATGCCAATGTAACAACACTAGAGGACATTATAGTTAGGTTTATACCCGATCTGAATGGCAAATATAAAGGTGAATCTGGAAGTATATGTGTAATAGGCGGTTCTGTATATGAGGGAGCACCGTATTTTACGGCCATGTCATCTTTAAAGGTATGTAAATTTAAATAAGTATATTTCTGAGTACCTATTTACGTAAAAAATATGTATTTTTTTTTACATCAACATTACCAAGGTACCTACGTTGGTGTTATAGTACTCAGATAAATATTTATTTATTTCAGAGTGGAGCGGATTTGGTTCATGTAATAACTACTGAAGAAGCTGCACCCATAGTTAAAGGTTACAGTCCTGATTTCATAGTTTACCCATATTTAAATTCTAAATGGCAATCAAAAATACAAATGGTATTGCAGAGAATGGATGTCATTATTATTGGACCGGGTGAAGGAAGAGATGAAGAAATAATGCGTATTTTAGCAAATATAATCAATACTTGTAAAAGTATGAAAAAACCTATTATAATAGATGCAAACGGTTTGTTTGTTTTGACAAGAGACCCAATAATTCTTAAAGATTATCCAGCTCCTGGAGTAATATTGACCCCAAATAAGCGTGAGGCTAATGAATTGATGTTATCGACCCAAATGAACTCAAGTACTTGGCATACATTCTGGGGAGCTCATGTGTCTGTGTTTCTCAAAGGTGAAACAGACAAGTTTCTTACATTTTCAAGTCGTTATGATTGGTCGTCCTCACTTGGAGGATCGAATCGTCGTACTGCTGGTCAAGGAGATATATTGGCGGGCTTTTTGGGAACATTTTATAACTGGGCTCTGAAACAGGCATTTTGTGCAAATGAGACTACTCCTGAATTAGCTCAAAGTGTAGCTGCATATGCTGCAGCGAAATTAGCTCGAAGATCTAACGCCAATGCCTATAAGAAGTTCGGTCGAAGCATGATAGCATCAAATATGATTGAGTGCATACACACAGCATTTAAAGATATTTTTTGATTACTAAGTATTTTTACCCGACTTCGATGAAGTCGAAAAGGATGGTTATTATTAAATCTTTTTAAACCCCTTTAACTTACTTTAGTGAGCTCCGTTTAATTCTGTACTTATAGTCTGAGATAAATAAATCTAAGTATTTCCGACCTTGCCCACACCTCGTATTTATTTATTTATAACTTACAAAAACAAAAACCAGTAACAGTAGGTTACTGGTTTTTGATTATTCAAACAATATTCAAACATTTTGCATACCTACTTAATACTTGATTTGTAAATCAAGCTTTTTAAATATTTTTATTTTATACATTAGCCAATATAAATTGAAATCGCGAGCGATATTGTCTATAGTCTGTATGATGCCTGATAGTAGAGGTAGAGGGCGCTTTTCAATTCAATAATACTGGCGAGACGTGGGGGAGACTTAAGCCGGATTTACATTACGAAACTAGTGGCATGCAACTAGATTCATAACACTTAACTATTTCACCAGTAATTTCACGTGTAAACGCTCAGATTCACTATGCATGCATTACTTTCATGAAACTAAAGTAGTTTCGTGCTATGCGCATATTTTTTGTGAAACTAGTGTCATGTAACTAGTTTCATCGTGTAAATGCGACGCGAAAGTAGTGTCGCTACAGCATTTCAGAGACAGCAGCAGCAACAGCTTTGATATTTACAGGGCCATTATCTTCGCGATACTGATAATTTCACGACACTATAATTTAAACGAAAGTAGTTTCACATGTGCTGAAATTAATTTCACGAAACTAGTTTCATCATGCATGACACTAGTTTCGTAATGAAAATCATGCGAAACAAGTGTCGCGACAGCATTTCAGACACAGCAGCAGCAATAGCTTTGATATTGACAGGGCCATTATCTTCGCGATACTGATAATTTCACGACACTATAATTTAAACGAAAGTAGTTTCACATGTGCTGAAATTAGTTTCACGAAACTAGTTTCATCATGCATGACACTAGTTTTGTAATGTAAATCCCGCTTTACACAAAGAGGTTTGAGTTTGTGTTCGCTTTGATTGACCTTCAACTTAACTTGTTGATAGGAACTTTACTTGCAACAACTCAGTACCAGTAGGTACTTAATTGGCTTGGCATAATGATTTGTTTGTTTTTGTGTGCGTTTTCTTGTAGCTTTCTATTAATAAATGCCAGCATCCAAGACAGTTGTTTAAATAATAATGTGACTATTGCAAAATTTGACTATATTATAGGCCAGTTTATACCTGACTTAAATGGAAAATATAAAGGTGATGCTGGTAAAATTGGTGTAATAGGTGGATCAATTGAATATACTGGAGCGCCTTATTTCGCTGCAATATCTGCATTAAAGGTAAATACAGCTTCGTTATGTAGAAGAATATTATATTTTTTTAATCTAATAAAAATGAATATTACTTACAGGGCGGAGCTGATTTGGTATATGTTATAACTCCCGAGGATGCAGCACCTGTTATTAAAAGTTACAGTCCTGATTTGATAGTTTATCCATTTCTGAACTATAAGTCGGCATCTAGAATTAATACGTTACTCCAGAAAATGGACTTAATTATTATAGGACCAGGTTTAGGTAGAGAAGATGAAACAATACGTATTATAACCGATATCATTACAACTTGTAAAAGTTTACAAAAACCTATAGTTATCGATGCAGATGGTTTGTATATTGTATCAAAAGACCCAATCATTCTTAAAGATTATCCAGCAGCTGGAGTCATATTGACGCCGAATAAACGCGAGGCAAATAAATTGATGTTATCAACGCAAATGAACTCAAGTAGGTACTTGGCATACATTCTGGGGAGCTCATGTGTCTGTGCTTATCAAAGGTGAAACAGACAAGTTCCTTGCATTTTCAAGTCATTATGATTGGTCGTCCTCACTTGGAGGATCGGGTCGTCGTGCTGCTGGCCAAGGAGACATATTGGCGGGCTTTTTGGGAACATTTTATAACTGGGCTCTGAAACACACATTTTGTGTAAATAGCACTACTCCTGAATTAGCTCAAAGTGTAGCTGCATATGCAGCTGCAAAATTAACTAGAAGTTCAAACAGTAATGCCTATGCGAAGTTCGGTCGGAGCATGGTAGCGTCGAATATGATTGAATGCATTCATACCGCGTTTATGGACACTTTTATATAGGAAATAAACATATCGATTTTTAAAATTTAGTCTATTTATTTTACCACTATGTAACTACTTATGGTAGCTATCTTGATATGTACCTACCTAGTTAAGTTAACGATCGTTCGCTTTAACTTAAAACCACAGACCACGAAACAAAGGGTGTGTGTTATACTGCCATGCGTGCCATAAATATAATATAATGGTGCCTTCTCAGACCACGATACAATAAAGGATAAAGAGTTAGTTCAACCCATGGATTTAATATGTAGGTAGGTACCTATACAAAATCTGAAGTCCTTGGTTCAACCATGGTTAGACCAAAGTTGGATAATAAATTGACTTTTGACCGGATTATCAGTGTCAGTTATATTTCTTATGTTAATGTCAAAGTTACGTCGGTAGGTGAGCTGCATAGCTGTCATGGTCATGTCAATCAAGCAAGCTGCCGCCTGTCGCTGTCAAGTCAAGGGTCATGTCATGTCATACATACAATGCAATACAAAGTAATTTTCTTTCTTAGTTTCTTCTTAGTTTCTTGGTCTGTGGTTTCTTCATTCAATCAAATCAACCAAACCAAGGAAGCATCCATTTTATCAAAATAAAATTTCCGATTATCTCAAGGTCCTAATTATTATAATCATAATTATCGAATGTAATTAAATCAAGTGATAAGCACTCCAGTACTATGGAGGAAGAGATTGAAGAGTGTATTAGGAAAAAAATACAATGGCCACAGTTGCCTGCCCCTGTAAAAAAGGTAAACATTGCATTAAATAATAACATAGTAATGATGTTTTTAATGCCCATGTAATACAATTAATAAAATTGTATTGTTGTTTAGATCTTAGCAGACTCGCCTAAGGAGTATGAACGATATATATTCGAGTTTAGTATTAAAAATCAGCTGAGATACAGAGGAAGTCTTGGTATGTTTATTTTTATATTGTAACATAATATATCTAGAAACTACAAGTATCTATTTTCTAATTCACTGGATATACTAAACAATCATTTAGATATAACGTAAATGTAGTGCAAACTAATAAATAACATCAACATTATTATAATAATTAAATATTTTGCCAATTTCCTAGTAAGGACAGTCCGTAAAGATGAGAAGAAGTATTATGAAACACTGATACGCAGCAGCATTCAGAGGCTTATGCTGTACCCATACCATTTGGCCGACATGATTGTTAAAGGTAAAGTAATTAAAACTATATTTAAACAAAAAAATATTTTTTTGCACAATACCTAGATATATATGCCTTCTCTTTCAAATATAGGCTCATATATAGATAATATGTTACCTATTATAATTTTCAAATATGATTCTCTTTAGACTATAACTACTTCATTATTCCAGGACTCAGGATAACTCCGTTTATCTATTATGTAGAAGTTGTGGCTTTATTGATAGAGTCGGAGAAGAGTTACGACACAATGCCCAATTTTACTGCAGCTGATTGTAAGTTATTAGATATAATAGCATTTTATGACCATCTCCTTTTGTAGAGCTTTTTGTATTTCAATTGTGCGTATAAAAGTTTAACTTGTTCAATAAGTCAAGGTGCCCTTAGCAATTCAATAGTATTGTGTTCATTTTATGAATGAGAGCCACATTGTATGTTTGTTGTACTACTGACTATTTGGGAAAAAATTGCTTTACCTTGACTAACAAATTGATTGTGTTTCGTATTTAGAAATAACACGAGACAAATTTTGTTACGGAGTATATTTCTTGTATAGCTGCAAGCTTAAACATAAAAAGTTTAAAAGTAAATAATGTTGTTCAATTACAAGTATAAACAAATTCTAAACATTCAATGGATCTCAGTTTTTGTACATTGTTTTTTCTTGTAAGTATCCAATAGGAGGTAATTTTAATATTTTTATTAATAATATTTATTTTTATTTTTCAATACAAATATTTAAAGTGTTTGATTTTGTTCGTTTCTTTTAACTTACTTATCTCAGAAACAACCAATCCGATTTGAATAATTATTTTTGTAATCGATAACCGCATTCAACAGGAAAGTTATAGGCTATTTTCATCCAGATTTTCTTACGGGAATGGGTCTGACGCGGGTAATACGCAGGGCGCTGCTAGTATTTATATACATATATATGTATGTGGTTTCATTGTTATGACAACAGACCCACTTTACTATCTGTGAATGCAGTATGCATTACATTCCCAGGACTCAATGCAGTGGTCAACCACAATCATTTTGTGGTATTCTCATGTTACACAATTTATTGTGAGCCACTTTGTTTATAAAAATACTAATTGGTCAATTTCGATGCTTAATTAGTTTAAAGTAATTGCATTGTTTTATTGTATAAACTTAAAGATAGATTTTATTGCAATCATGAATATTATGATGCTTGACAGTACTGTAGACCAAAACTTCACTATAAGAATATACAGAGAAAAATATAATAACAAGAGTGGATACTCTGGCAGGTAAAAGTATTTCAATCTTGAACTGAAACAAGGTTAGCTGCCTAACTAGCTAGATAACAATAATAATAGAGTTCATGTTTTCATTATCAATGTACCTTTATATGACATTCATAAAAATATATAGACATAACTGTGTCATACATATGTGTGAACACGTGTTTTTGCGTTACTAAAGAATCGAATGGCCCGAAAAAACGGCTTTATCATTAACTGGAATTCAGAAAGTGATTCTGATACTAAGCCACATCAGTGTGACATAGGCTAATTAGCCAACTAATTACCTAAAAAATGCCAACCGAATTGAGAACCTTTTTCCTTCAGCTTTTTAAATCAGTTAAGGTTTGCATTAGGCAAGTGATGATTACGCCTAATTCTCCTCACTGTATTGGTAGCTTTGGCCCTGCAGTGGAATATTTCAGGCTAATACTAATACTAGGACAAAGAAATGATATATCCCTTATTCAGGTCTGCGGTTACTGGGCATCGGTCGCAACGAGTACCTCGAGTTGGTATCGAAGGTGCGGTCGCTCGGGCGGCGCGGGCGCACGAAGGCCATCCGCGGTCTCTTGCCGCGGGTGCCGCTCAACATACCGATGCTGCCGTGGTGGCGCGTCGAGCTGGGATATGTACTCGAAGAAGATGTTAAGGTGATTAACCTATTGATGCTATAGTTTTAACTGCTGTTTATGATTATAAAATGAGCGTTTGTACGTCTAGCCGCTAGACAAAGCTTCAAATGATCCGCTAGACTCTAGCGGATCATTTGAAGCTTTGTCTTTAGACTCGTTGGTAAAAGTATCTGTAAGGCCTCAATCACGGGGTCAGCGGGGCGGCAGCGGCAGTGGCGAAATTGATGAATCAGTGCTTGATAACATTTTAATATGTTTTTTAGCACAGTGATTGGTCGATTTGTCGCCCGCACTGCTGCTGCTGACGATGATCGTGACCAAACGCTAGTGCGTACAAGCGCTAAGTATTAATTATTTCCTAACAATAATTGTGGTTTTATATGCAATAACTTTGTGTGTCTAATTTGCATGCGTCTTGCATCTCTATAAAAGCCGTTGAGCGAGAGCGAGAGGGCACTAATCGACCTGTTAATAGACCGAGGATCGCAGACTGCCGGCACTCTTGACTATAACGATGTGAAGACACTGTATAGGTGAGATATTTCAAACGCATAATTTTCTTATACTTACCTTTCAATGTCCTTCATATCTATACATACTCTGTCTATACTATACCTTAATCCATTGCCATTTATCAATTCGATTTAATTACTGCAACTTATAGCTTCAGAAATAATTTATTCAATAAGTATTTTCCTTTTTTAGGCGAGGTCTAATATACCTAGACGTGCCTATAACAGCGGCTGACAAGGTATCGGTCCCGCCACTCAAGGGGTTCGTGATGAACCGCACGGCCGGGGACTACTTCGAGACTCTTCTCTACAAAGTGTTCGTGTCTATTGATGAACATACCAGCGTGGCCGAGTTGGCTACAGTATTACAAGTATGTGATTTAGTAACAGTAGAGGCACAAAAGGCTCCAATATTTTGCATTGTTTATTTTCTCAATTCGTTTGATTTATTTGAAATCCAAAAAGTTTACAAGGAAAAAGAGTTGTTATCAAGATTTTGCATCTACAGCCTTCTTCTAAATAAGAAATAAACATCCTTTTCCTGCAATTTTTTTGTCAGCGAATTGGATTCTATTATTGCCCATATCAAATGACTTAAGACCCTATGCTTTTGTATGATCAGACCTAGTGTTCGCATTGTATTCTGTTAATACTCAGGTGGAGTGCGAGCTGGTGAAGCAGGCGGTGTCCCTGTACTGCCGCCTGGGGTTCGCGCGGCACCTGGCGCCGCCGCCCGGCGCCGCGCCGCACGCCAGCTGGCGCGCCGCGCCCGACCGCGCGCCGCGCCCCTACAAGCAGATCTCACCGCTCACCTTCGACCCCAGCCTCGACGACGACACCATCCAGATGGAGCCCGTGCTCATCACTCAGGAGCCGCATACTTCCACTTCACAACAGGTCAGTTTCTTCACAACATGTCAGTAGACGGATGGTTACATTCTATTTGGGATTTCATGTTCCATTTTCTTAACAGTTTCAGCCTAAGGAGCAACTGTCAGACACCTCGTCGAATTCAGGCGTAAAAAGAGTGGCCGTTTTGTTCGACTCTACGCTAGCCGCGTATCTTATGATGGGAAATCTGTCGCCGGTAACTTACTTTTATTAAAGTAATTAAGGAAGTTCGATGTTTTTCAATTTTTATATTATTTGTATTTTTCGGCAGGATCTGAAAAGTCACGCGGTTACGTTGTTCGAGGTGGGCAAGCTGTGCGACGAGAGCCTCGACAGCCTGCTGATGGAGCTGGACAAGGTGGCGGCCGACCCCGAGATCGAGGGCGAGGCGCGGCGCTACCTGCTGGCGGCCGCGTCGCTGCGCGCGGCGCTGCGGCGCCTGCGGCCGCTGCGCCCGCTGGACCTGGTGCGCTGCGAGGCGCTGCAGGCGCTGGGCGCGGCGGCGCGCGCGCGCCTGCTCGCCACCAAGTACCGCCTGTGCGTGTCGCTGGGCCCGCTGGCGCCGGGCGCGCGCGCCGCCGCCTGCGCCGGCCGCCTGCCGCACCTGGGCGCCGCCGCGCCCGAGGCCGCGTCGCCGTGGCTGCGCCTGTACGTGCACCACGTGGCGGGCTACGGGCCGCCGGCGCTGCTGCTGCGCGCGGGCGAGGCGCCGCGCGGCGTGCCGCGCCCGCTGCTGGGCTACGCGCGCCTGCGCGTGTGGTGGTGGGGCGGCGAGGCGGGCGCGTGCGCCGCCGCGCCGGCCGCGCTGCGGGCCGCCGCCGCCGCGCTGCGCCGCGGGCCCGCGCTGCTGCAGGCGGCGGGCGTGCGCCTGCCGCCGCGCACCATGCACCTGCCCTTCCCGCCCGAGGCCGCCGACCCCGGTACACACATCACACAATTACATGTTCCTATGATTTGCATAAGTCACCAGCTGTGGCACCAGTGTGCGCTTTCTATAACTTGCTGATATTTAATAGAAATGATAATACATATGTTCATCCCTTAACTGACCTGATGCCATCCTATATCCAGAGTCACGCGTGCTGTGGACGCGTCACGCGGGTCTCCGTCGGCTGCTCAAAAGGCTGCGGCTGCACCGCGCCGCCGGGTACGTGACGCTCGCCGACATCGGCGTGCCCGACCTCGGTTGCGCTAAACCACCCACTAACGTGCAACTAAGTAAGAACGATCGTAATTACTAGACATTTAAATTGTATATCACTTCATATTGTAATGAATATTATAAATAATAAATAATTAATATAATATGCTTAATTCTTTTCAGTCCCTCCTAAAAAAAGAAAAGACGTCTGCGGCGTCGCCAAGCCTGTCAGTGAAGTTTCCATCTCGTCTAACGACTCCGATAAATTGTCGGAAGAGATCAAAGCGCACCGGCTGCAGTCGCCCATAGAGTCACACTTCGCGGTCACGCCTACGATCGAGAGCAAGAGCGGGTCTCCGGCTAATGGTTTCACGAGCGCTGACTGCGGCCAACTGCTGTGCGAGGAGCTCGACAACTTGGCCATGAATGACCCCGTGAAGCATCAGAGCAAAGAGTCCATCGCGTGCAGCGACGACCTCGTGCCCATCCACTCCTCGTCCACCAGCATCGACGACAAGAGCGACAGAGAACGCCTCTCCCGACAAATGTCCTCCGACGACCTATTACCCTCAGACACCACCGACTTACACAAAGACATAGCTCCCGTGCACGGACTCGAGAAATCGATCGGCCAGTTGGACGATTTGTTGAGCCCCGCTGAGGAGTCTATATCGATGTTCACGCAGTTGTCCGACAAGTTGGCCGAGATGTCGACGGAAGACAGCGGAGTTGATACTGCTAATAACGTGTCCGATGAAGAGACTTGCCGGCCTGAGGTGAGATATGTTTTTATTGAAATATTTTGTAATACACATATTCGAGCCGGCAATATTCGGGTCGGCTTTCTAGCTCAAGAAACATTGCCGATCTGACTCTGGACCAACTCTAATATGTCTGTATGTCTGTCTGTCTGCAAGCGTAAAATTTCGAACACTTCAAATTCTCATTCATAATATATTTGAATCGTTTTCAGAAATGGACGATATTGGATCTCCAGTTCGGCATACCCCTATTTGACGAAGTTCTTGCCGACAATATTTGTAAAGCTATTGTAGATATGATGGATAAACCAAACATGTGAGTTTCTTACTACATTTATATTAACATGTCCTAAAATTACTATTAATCCATAAACTTATACCAGAAATTAATGCGTATCTTATCTGCCAATCAGATGGTTTCACTTCCAATATCTTTTATTCTACGACCATCACTCTTTTTAGTTTTAAATGTTTTCTCCAAAGCTATTCGTTTCTATTTCAGATTGGAAAAAATAAGAGAAGATAATGAGTTCATATGCTCAGATGTTCTGAAGTTCGTTTCTCAATGTCAAGTAAGTGTATAATTGAATATTTAAAAAAGCCGTTGAATAGGTAGGGTAGGCCTCTTGATCCGCCCTGCCACCCTATCCGCACCGCTTACTGACGCTGTAATATGAGTATATAAGTATGCTTTGCTTGTATAACACCGTAAGTCCAGTGGACCGCCTCGCGTAATGTAATGTATCTGTATCCTTCAATTTCCTTAGTATCTTTAGCTCTATCTCATTCGCATCCACTGCCCAAGCGCTTGAATGTTATTCAAATATAGAGACTCCACAAAATTAAGGATTCAGATACGATGACGTCACGAGGCGTACTACTCTTGCCCGACTGTGGGCTCTTCCAAGCCGATAAGTTCTAAGGTATCACTTCACTGTTACTCTATCGGTATCATTCGTTTGTTAGGTAAAGGCCTTCCACTATTTCCGTCGTCCGTCATTCGTCGATCAACTCTACCAATTGACAGTCCCTTTTAAAGGCGTTATTTGTCTATATTTTTATTTTAGTAAGCAAGCAAGCATGGTACACCTAATCCCATTGTATATATTGATTTCTTGGGTGAGATGTGAAGCCAATTACCCGGGGCAATGGCAGCCCAGCTGTAGGACATTACAGCCTAATACTTATTTATTCTTACAGTACTACCCCGGTGAGGATATGGGAATAGTGAAACGTGGATCTTTAGTACCTTTACCGAGAAAGAACATAGTGTTTGAAAACGGCAAGATTAGTGAGTGGAGCGGGAAGTAATATTGACATGCGAAACAAGTAGTTGAACAACATTATACTGAGCTTTATTTAAGTAACATATAGTTTATGAAAACCATCATTATATATATTTTAATTAAATAACAAAGTACTCGGTGATTAAATTTCTGACAAGAGAGAGACTAAGAAATAATTAATTTACAAACATGGGAAGCGATTGTTGACTTTCAACGACAGTGGAACGTGGATGTCTGTCAACGATTCTATTCTACGATTGTTAAAGTGCCGATTGCGCGCATGAAGTTTAGATACTCTTGTTATATAATTAAAATATTATATTATTTATGTTAGTAAAGGGTAATTTACATTATTCCTTTAGGCATTCCACTTCAATGAAATTCCGTAGAGTAGGATTTTTGGTGTAATGATTTGAAGGTGCATTCGAATGCACTGTTCCACCAATAGTATTGTTCAATTTGCATTTTATCGCTGGATTTTGCTATTGAACTAGAAAGTCTACGGGAATTATGTGATGAGCCTTTACAGTCTAACAGAGGCTTCGAAAGTATTACAAGGAAAAAGTATTTCAATTGTTGTGAGTGACGTCACTTATACTAAATTTGAATCAGTGCCATCTTATCTTATTTCTTCCTATTAAAAAAATAATGGACATTAAAAAAAAACGCGTAGTACCAAAAAAAGGTAAAATGGAAAATAAGCAAAAAGAGCAAATATGCGAGAAAAATAAAATTATCAATTGAAAGTTTATGACTGGAAACAAATGTTAAGATATATTTTCTTGTGATTATTGTTCGTTTATTATAGAATGTGTTCAATCAATGTTGGTGTGATTTTTCTGAAGCCATAAAATGTACCTTTTTCAACTAACACCTTACATATTATCTTTCCTTGTTTGTGTTTATTTATAAATTCACAGTTTATTTCTTGTTAAAATATATTTTATAACAAATATCATCACTTAATTAAACGTTGTTTCTACAGTATTTGTATTGTTAAGTTTCAACAATGTATTTTGTTATGAAATTAAGTTAAATGTTTTATCAAAATACCAGCCATCATGTTTAGTGAAACTCTAAAGATGCTTAGGTAGTCCGTCCCCACCCCACACATTTCGAAAACATATGTTTTATACCAGGGGATATGTCATAAATAAATGATTATTGGAGATTATTTTATGTTATTTTATTACATTACAAAGTTGAATAGTTTACGATAATAATGTATAAATATTTGTAAATACTTAAATAAAAATTGCGAAAATCCCTTTTCTTATTTTATTTTGTTACTTCGCCTATTACTACCTATTTACAATGTGGTTTGGTAGTATGGTATAGATGTTACGGCTAATACCCGAAGTGCGGCTACACCTAGTTTTAGCCGGTTAGAACTAGGTGCATATATATGTCATTTTAATGAAAAGAGAGAGATTAAACATGAAAAAAAAAAAACCCTAACCTACCGAATAGTAAGTAATTCGGTAGGTTAGGGTTATTTTTTTTTTCATGTATAAACTCTCTCTTTTCATTAAAATGACATACGGCTAATACCTGAAGTGCGGCTGCACCTAGTTTTAGCCGGTTAGAACTAGGTGTAGCCGCACTTCGGGTATTAGCCGTAACATAGACACGGGTATAGATAGATGTGCAAGCTTCGATCAACAATTGATCGAAGTGTGCAAGCGTTATTGTATTGCTAAATAATTTCAGTCTTCTAACTTTGGGTAGTCGTCACGAACGCTCGATTATTCTGTAAACTTATCGTCGCGACTGCACTCCCCATAGTGGCTAACGCAGCTACGCTCACAGACCACTTAATAGTGGAATTCATATTGGTCTAGGTCTAGCTAACTCCTTTCCCAGCAAACCTTTCGATTGGATGAGAAAGGGTAAATCACAGAGGGTAAATCCCCACCAAAAGATTCACCTTTTTGTCCCCTCATTGGGTGTTTGTTTGGCGTGGTTTTATTGGTCCATTAATGTAGTTCATAGAGTAAAGAGCAAGGTTCGTTTGATTCTGGAAATCTATCAAAGTCAAATTCAAAAGTCAAAACATTGACAGATGGCAATTGAAACGAAGTTATTTCTTTCATTCTTTGCTGGCCCCGTTCGGTCGGCTCGGACGTTTTGAAGTGGTTTTGACGTTTGTACAAATAAAAAAATATCACGGTTTTCGAAATACCGGGCTGTTTGATCATATTTGTTTTTGTTTTGAAGTAAAATTCACTATCAAACTGGCTGCGCCACTCAGAAACGAATTGGTGAACATGGACGTGGACCAGTTCGGGCTGGAGCTGGGGCTCAGCGGCCCCGAGAACCGCCTGCCTCTTATCGACGAGTCGTCGGCACTCGGCTGCCAGGCCCCTAAGGACAGGTAAGCCTTATCAATAAATCACGTACTTCCTAAATTTAAACACCTAAAATCACCTACATTATTAAAGTAATAACATGATTAAAAGCTTCGGTCAGATCACCAAAAATGGCCATACCATTCGACTACAAAAAAATATTCTATGTTTTCACCCACGCATTGTTATTTATCATTCCAACATATCTCTTACTTTTTTAAGAGCTTTTGTGTACCATAATTGTGTCCATTTTAATACATTAGTCATACACATCTTGACCTCAGCTATACAAAGAATATTAATTAATAAATTCATTATGAGAACAATGATTATGCTGTACATAAATTGTATTAATTGTTAATTTAGATGCTCTTTTGTATTGACAACAATGCTCAAATCACATGACAATCATTACATAGTATAAAACAAAGTTGCGTCTGTTTGTCTGTCTGTATGCTTAAATCTTTAAAATTACGCAACGGATTTTGATGCGGTTTTTTGTAATAGGTAGAGTGATTCAAGAGGAAGGTTTTATGTAAAAAAATTCCCGAAATTCCCACGGGAACGGGCACAACGCGGGTAAAACCGCGGGGCGCTGCTAGTAGTAGATAATAACTGAAAAATGTGACTGTAAAATATCTTACTCTGAAATTAGGTTGATAGCCGTCCTAGATCAAGTGGAGATGAGAGTTGAAAGGCTGCGGCGAGACACGGTGCGCATTGAGGAGGAGAAAGACCAACTGCTCTCTACCCTTGATAGTGTGAAACATTCTGAGTTACTCGCTGATATATCTGAAGGTGATATTTTATATTGGAAATACAACTATAATATGACTTTACCACTTTCACAGTCTAGTAAAAATAGAATCAATATTCATATTCATAAAAGTTATTATTGAAAAGATTCTTGAATGCCATGGACACCCAAGTATTACATGACCCAAGTAAACTGAAATTGGTTAACAAAGGCAAAAGGCTGCACTAAGATAATTTTTAATTTACTTTGAGAATTTTACCTTGAAAACCCATTCACATTTACCTTTATTTCATTTTCTATATTTGCCAAGCAGAAATGTTCTTTCTGGTTTTATATATTAAAACTATGAATCAAATGCTAATTAATAAAATAATAATGAAACTGTGAAGTTAATTTCAAGTTTGTATTTTTTCCTTGTAGGGGACACGGATGATATCCAAAGGTATGCAGACCGCATTCTGTCTAGAGCCATGACGGTGGATGTGGCCGTGCGCACTGACCGAGACTCGCAGCAAGAAGAGGCACTGCATCAGGTTAGGTTATTAATACTATTTTTTATCCAATTCACTCGAAGTATAGGCAGATTGGTATGTGTAACAATATCAACATTATTGTGCTGTGATCTATTAGAACAATATTGACATTATTGGACTTTGATAATATGATGTAATCCTTATATTGGATGTATAATTATGATATTTTCATTATATGATATTAATGCCTGGATAATTTATATCCTGGATAATATCTAGACAATATTTTGCCAATTTTTTAAAGAAAATAGATTAACGGTAGGCTTGTAATCTAATAATAAACTTATTGCAAACAAAATTTCACTCATTTCAGGTAAATATGTACATTGATCAACTAGTAATGATGGTCCAAGACGATTCTGAAGTTGCCCGAACTCGCTGTCAGACTTACATGAACGCTTGCAGTTCCCACCCTGATTCCTCCACTGCGACCGACAAGAACTTCGAAACCGCCATCTTAGGTTGCACCCTCGACGACCAAAAACGTGTCAAGAAACGTCTACAAGGCTTGCTTGATTACTTCGCTAAACTAAATGTTACTTCTGTCCACACGTGAATGTGTACACGCCCGGACGTCGCCACGATAGCTAGCCAATCAGGACGACGTCTTAGAGTTGACCGGAATGTGCCTCTTTTTTGTGTATGAACTTTACAGATAGCTCAATTAATTGTACTTGATTGCTTCCAATATCAGTATGTGTAATTTGGGTCTTACCAATGATAATGTTAATGTCTCAATGTTTTACAGGTGTTTTTATTGTGTCGTCTAAAGCTGTTCTTACACTGTGATTGTGAACATGTGTTTGGAGGATTTTAGTAAAGTGATTGTTGGGCAATTAGTTTGCAAGCACAGTGTATGTGTAGCTTAACGCAAGGTGTTTAAGAGGCTTTTGTTATCTGGTATGTAATCTGAATACCTCAACGAGCCCACCAGTTTATTTCATTCCATTAATGCTGGTTACTAACTAACTAACAAAGTTCACACATAAATAAGACAAGGAAAGGGTTAATAAACTATAGAGGACAGAAAATTGAAGCAATTTCTTTGTTGTCTATGTTTATTTTATGGAAATTAAGAAATTATAGTATGCACTATGATAAAGAGTTGCGTTCTTTAGTATATGTTTATATTATAAATATATACAGTGATATGACTGGTCAAACGCAATAAAGTTATTTGCGTTGTAAATGTAATATTTATCCAATTAATCTCTTCAAGTAGAGCATACTATAAATGCTTTGCAAAATGTGATATGTACTGTACTGTAATAATTTAGTTTCTTTTTAATTAACGATAGCGTAGCTTTTTGATGCTGACCTTGTTTTTCTTTTGTATGTAGCTTCGGCGGTATGCTTGGGGTACGTATGTAAGTTTGGAAACCAAAAGCACCAATTTGTGGATTTAAACTAATAATTGCTTAAGATTGTATTAATAAATATTTACGAATACTATTCCACATCCCGGCACTGCCATTCTACCTAAAATATGTGGAAAATTACACCAACCAAGTTCATCACTTCCGTGCATCAGTTTTATATCCCTTTTATACTTTTATAATTTGTTTGTTATTGTAATTGTTAGTTATTTTCCGTTGATCTTAATACAATATTACATTCAACGGCAATTAAACTTAACTATTACACTAATAATAACATGTCAATAATAATTGAAATATTCCATGGGGGGCGAAGCCTTATTGTCCAAATAAAACAATTGTTCAATCTAATAATGCTCGTTGCCCATGTTCTATCTTAGATGATATATGCAGGTCAAAGACTGCAGGGCGGGCATTGATGGCCACATACAGAAAGAAAGTAGGTAGCCAGCGTTGGTCTATCCAGAACTTATCGCCAGTGGTCAGGACTGGTAACCGGCGTAGGATAATCGCTGACTAGTTTCTACAGAATGTAGAAACGGGTCTCTCACAAACTCTTGTTGACTTTGCCAGCGCTTTACGAATGTAGGCTACAACCTACTTTCTATATACGACCTATATCTATCTGTGCAGAATAGCATATCTAAGAAGTATAGTGAATATTTAAATTACTAAGTAATACTCCTATATTCGATGTCACTGTCTCATGCTTTCACAGTTTTGTAGGCGGATCATGAAAAAATATTCGCATCCGCAACAAGAGCGTGACAGACGAACGGTGCGTATTAATTTATTCGTATTTATGTTTTGTATTCATATTCTGTTATATGTCTTGTGTATACGAAATTGTCACGCTACTTTGGCTATAATTTTATTTTGAAACGTTTTACTAAAAGGGCTTTAGGACTTTGTCCTGCAGTCGGATCTCACAAGCTCTTTTCGGATCTTTTGGAGTTGTTTAAATGTGAAGTGTGATGGTAGCATTAACAGTTTAAAGATATCAACACCTGTTGTTTTAGTTTAGCTATTTTGTTAATTTGTAATTCGTTTAAAATATAACTGCCTAACTTTAATCATGGTATTTTATTGATTTATATTTCGTTTCCCAGTTTCGATACGCTTATATTTACATTTCAAAATAAAAGAAAGGCTTTAATATTCTTAAATATATAATTAATAAAGGCCGACTAACTTCAGTTCATAGCTTATTACAAACTTTATATAAAATTAATATTTCTATTACATTACTAAAATTACGTTAGGTCTATGATTGCACATCGCAAATTATTAGTAACTACTACAAATCTAAATATGTACACAAGAGTACAAAATTAGTGAATAATATTTTATTATTAGAACATTTTACATATTTTAGTTACAGATTATTTTCATATTGTATAAGAGATTGTTGTCATGTACAAATCAAGGCAAACTAAAAAAATATTTTTGAGAATATGACTAAAAACAGAAAATTCAGTGTTGAGCAATAAATAATAATTTTGAGCTCCATAGGCGAAAAAAATTAACGTATATAGAAGTGAAACAGGCAGGATACAGTATGGATCAGTACGAGTATTTTAAACTAAGTTTTTTAAAGAGCCCGTTCTAGTTGGGCACCTGATTTATAAAGGAAGAGTATTTTCCACACAGTAGGTACCCCGTGGTACTAGTAGGCACGTCGATCACAGTATCCTGCACGCATTTCTGAGGACGTTCTTCTTCTTGCCGCCCGGCCGGTGCTTCGTCGGCCGCAGCAATATTGTCCCGTTGCTGTTGTGATTCGCGAAAGATCCTGGAATATTATATGGGGGTTAATTAGTTTCATTTATATCTGACTTCTGGCCTATAAAGGTCACTGTCGCTGTGTTGTTTGGTTCGGGGACTTGTAACGTTTGAAGTACTTATTACCATTGCAATTATATCTATAATTGCACAAAATATACAACACTATTTTGTGGTATTAGATAACCACAATCAACTGGAAGGTTTTGGCTGCTTTTCTTTCGGGAACGAGTAAAATGCGTCTTGTAAATAACTACCGTCAAATGGGGATACTTAGGACGGTTTTGAAGTTTAAACCTTTGCCAAGAAGCCAATTTTATTTAGAAAATCAATTTAAATGTATCACAGAGTTAGTCTGTGCTTATATTTTAAGTTTCTAAATATTTTACAAAGATTTTACTGGACATTAGGGTTTTTTTTTTTAAAAAGTGACTGTCCTAAGTTACCTACCAAAACGGGGTAACCTAGGACACCACACATTTTTTGGCTGTAAATCAAGATAGAATCGTTGGTAGGTTACTTAGGACACAAAATTTGTTTTAAAAAACTTTTACGATCAATTATCTTTATTTAAAAGTAAAAAATCAAATTTTTATCGGACGCAATTCGGTAGAAACATCTACAGACTATCTTAAAAAATAAGTAATCACAATAAACTCTTCTAAATTAAGTGTTATACCATTATACTATTAAAAAAACCTGACAAACAACATTAAAAAATATCCTTAATACTATAAAGATCAGTCAAAAGCAGGTAACAATGAATTATACTTATTTCTACATCACAAAAACGAGAACAAAAACGAGAACGAGAGAGTTAGGAATATTTAGGAGCAATTATATTTGGAAACATTTTTATCAAATAAATATCTGCTTCTTGTAACCTTTAGAGGCTGAATGGAAGTGATAATATCCTTCTGTTTTACAATTTGGATATCATCCACATGATAATCCACATCCACACGGGCGTCTCAATTTACCCCAAAATGCCTGTAGAGATTGTCCAAGCTGAAATGACACGCCCCACCTCCGCATTTACGCACACTAGCAAATTTTAAATATGGACGCAATACACATAAACATGCAATTATAATTGGTCGTTCAGTTGCCGTACTCGCCGTACTCGCTAAGAAGTGCAATTCTCGGATTTGTTGTCCAACTAGTTTAGTTGATCGTGAACGCGCGAGAGGAGAGGACGTCTTGTTTCATACAAAGTGACGGCGCTGCTCCATAGAGCGAGCGTTTTCGGATTTATCACCCGACTAGTCGGCCGACATGTGCACATAGAAATCAATAATTGGCGCTCCCACACAGATGAAGTGCCGCTATTAATATTTACACTCACACATCTAAATAAAGTAATTAAGTAGTGGGGCGCGTCATTTCAGCTTAGACAATCTCTACCCGAACGTTGCCTTACAAAAAAAAAAAAGGGTTGACGGCACTGCTAATCTGTCACTTGTCATTAAAAGGTATTGAAAATACCTATTTGGGAATATAGGATATGTTTGTTTAGTAAATTCCATTTTCAGTACACAGGTAAAGTTTAACACGATATATTTTCTGGCAAAAATAGTTGTTTAACAAAATAGGGATTTTAAAAGCAAATTAGTAAGAAATGTTAACATTTTACATAACTGTACAAATTTTAAATCCTCCTTGATGTTTTGACAGCAACTTCTCTGCTCCAGAAATATTTTAATGTTGCCTTATGGTTAGTCAAAAATTATCCTACCAAATGTCCTAAGTAATACCGTAGTCTCAAGTATCCCCATTTGACGGTACTTTTTCAGGCTAAGCCGCTAGACAAATGCTCCGGGAAACTATATTGCACCAGTGAAAGGCGTGTAGCAGGCCACTTTATATAATAGTGTTGTAATATGAATGGTTTGCCCGTACCTATAACCGGCGTGACGCAGGGCGGCAGTCCGTTGTCGGCGCCCTCCTCTCGGCGCATGTCGGCCAGGCAGCGAGCCGCCAACGCGCGGAACACGGCGCCTACGTTCACATCCTCCTTTACCGAAGCCCGCATCAGCCGGCAGCCGAGTGCTCGCGCTACCAGCTCCGCTTCGTCACTGTACACAATCAGACATCACTATAGATTCTAGAGTCCTGCTAAACTACTCGTAGTCCATAAAAAAGCTCCGCTACGTCCCTGTCGATATTAATGTACACTCTAGTTTCTAGAGTCTAGGTAGACTATTCCACAGAAAATCGTAATTAGGTTTACGATTGTATATTTCGGTGATATTCGAGGAGGTCAGGTGTGTTCTTGCGACATCGTTCCTTTCATGCTATCGTGGAGCTATTTAGCGAGACTAGTCCCGAGAAGCTCGTAATTAGTTTTATGAATACGTTTATTTCGGTAATATTGAATAGCTTAGTGGTTTGTGTATATTTCTGTAAGTCAGGTGTGTTGTTGCACCGTAGTTCCTATCATGCCATCATAGAGTTATTTTGTAGATATTTTGATTATTCCAAACTTGTTCAACACTTACGGTCCTACGACGCACTGGTCCATTAAGTCTATCTTATTTTGCACTATAATCGTCGGAATTTCTCCGCATTCGTTCTCCACCTGAAAGTTGAAAGCTCGCATAAGTTAACTGTACTGTTCTCTGCAGGCGGGTATTAAATGATGGATTGCTTACCTATAGGTGTGCGGAGTGAAATTAAGTACATATATAGGAATAAGAAACTTGCGATATTATTCAATTTAATATTTTATTTAATTACTACACAAATTAAAACTTAAGTGCGAAGTTACATAACCAAATTAAACCTTAATTTCATTTAATACATTTTATTTGCTAAAACACTTATAGAATGTTATGTTAATGGGCAGTCAGGTCTCCCTTCGCGGCCGGCCATGATTTCGATCCGTGCGACAGTTTGCCGCACTTGGTCGGCAGTCGGCCGGCTCCTGGACAGCAGCACCCCGCGCCCGTCCGCCGAACAGTTGATACCTAACACGTTGTCGCGATCCACTTTTATAAACAAGTATCTCGAAATGGGCCGATCACAAGCCCGGCGCATACTCGTCGTCTCGTTGTTACCAAAATACAACACGTTCACCAACTTCGCAGCACTGTTTTTGTACGAAGCTTTCATAACGGTCTCGGAAGCTCCCAAAAAACTACACTCGCGAGCTTCGTCCGCTCTCTCGAAAGTGTCTAGTCTCCTGAAAGTGATAACTTCGCAAGCGTTTCGCTCTCGCTGATTAGGCGGCCAGTAGTACACCGCGTGCATCTGTCCCTGCAGCGAACTCAAGTCGAAAATTTCTCCATTCTTGTAGTAGTCGAGACATTGCTCTTCGCTTCTTCTAAAATTTCTCAAACAGTTCACTCCGCAGAACAACGCGAAAGTTAACAGAAGCGAGCACTTTTTGCCGTTCATCTTGCCGAATGACTGACACGGGAGGAAGCTGGGTAGCTTAGATATGACTGTATTACTTTCCAAATATAGGTCCGGTAATGTAAACATAGTCGTAAACGATATGAATATGTATGACGTTATCATCATAACACAAGCATTTATTGTCTAAATATTCAATTCAATCTACGTATACGATAAGTAGGTACTTATAGAACATTAATTAACTATCCTCTATAAATGTACCTACATAAAACCTAAAATTACTCGTAGGTATCTATTAAATAACTCTGTGGACGTTTATAATGTGAAATATTTATACTGTGAAACACCTAAAGCATAGGTAAGTATCTGTTTATTGCCTATCAGATTCTACGTTTTACGATCCCAGCTTGATTGAAGCGAGATTTAACACTTTCTTCAAAGCAAGATACGGCCAAACATGGAGCAATCTTATTAGGCACTTCACCTTAGTCAAAAGTCTTAAATCGAACAAAACCGCGATGTGAAACAAGTTTAATTAAATATAATGATGTCAGTTGATAGGTATTTATCTGCTGCATCACATTTTTAGTACATGTCCGACCTCTGCAGGTTATCATGTTTTTTTGCACTTTTACCTAATTTGTTTAACGCTTTTTAAATAAAAGAATAATCTATTGTTTATTTAGTTGATTTGTTTCACGCCCAAGTCACTTAACCGATTATGAAGAATTGATATACCTGTTAGACATTGACAAAACTTTGAAGACTAACAGAGGTATCTATATTATTATACCCGGAGCGTAGCATGTTTCCAATTTTCTTTTCACAAGCCCTTAATGGACGGATAAACTAGGTGATTACGCCAATTCCCCTCACTCTATTGATGTTTTCAGAGAAAGAAAAGTCTGTCATAACAAAGTTAGAGAAGAGTTATTTAAGTAAATATGTGAATGTTTATATACTGTAAATAAAAGGGTATTCTTGCAGAATGGTCCCACTTTTCACCTAATATTGTATACTAACAATATTAAGTTGGGGGCAGTTTTCATAAAAGCATAGTTAAAGCATACCAACCATGGTTTGAAGCAAGTTTTTTTGGTTTAATTTACTATCTACCTTCAAAAACGGTGGTACTTATCATAAAAGCATACATAGTTTGTAACCAGTTGTTCGGTGTAGCATATACCTTGAGTTTCCAGGAGTGCAGCGCAAGGAAGGAGTCCCTGTCGGTGGTGGAGAAGGCCAGCACGCACGCGTGCGCGCCGCGGTAGTACGCCTTCGTGATGGCGTCGAACTCCTCCTGTCCCGCTGTGTCCCACAGCATCAGTCTCACCTCCTCGCCATCGATCCTGCGTTAACAACATTTTGGAATTGTAGTTGCCTTATATATATTGTTTTAAAACGAGGTTTCTTATGACGTGTGTCGTTATTGGTTATTGCTGTTCTCAGTTCTAATTACCCGTACATTTACTTGCAACATTTGAAGAGTAATCTGTTTTAGGTGACCAAATTTAATATTAGAAGGGATTTAAAAAAGAGTATACATTTTTTTCTCAATAGGTAGGTTTCTATCAATTTACTGGGTACGTCTACACGAGTTTTAATTAAAACGATTATTCTTATTGTTTTGGGTGCATGCTAAAACGACGAATACTCACTCAATCTGCCTCTCGAGAAAGTCGACGCCTATAGTCTTCTTGTAGTCCCGTGTGAAGGTGCCGCGGCAGTACCGCTGGATCATGCTGGACTTGCCGACGCCGCCGTCGCCCACGATCACCACCTTGAGCGCCACCTCCAGCTCCTCCTCGCGCATCCTCGCAACATCAGCCCAGGAACGGACATTAGTGCCTGCTGAGGCAATCCTGAGGACAAAATAATATGAATTAGGCAGGTTAGTGTATAGACTTTATCATAATCATCTCGTAGTATGGGTTTTCATTGGGGACGACTTGATTACGAGTAGGTATCCTATTTGGTGAGTGGGCCACTGACTAAAGGTGAAGTAAAGTACTTAGGTAAGTGTAGGATGATGTGATTTATACAGGCCTAATAAAGTGGTAAGGTAAAATGTAACTATTAACTATATACAGATAATTTGGTTGTAATTTGCGAACTTAGTTGCAATCTTAAGTCTTAGTCATGATATTTTTTGTGTTTTCCATATAAGATACAAAAGTTATGCTTAACAAGCATAACGTTCAGCGTTAAGTGTAATAAAATAAACGTGTTTCTTTTTGCCTCGTTGCGATCAATGCCCTTGTCTTAACAACGTCAGATCCACTTTAGATTTCGAAGGTACCATTTAAAATCAGAATATAATTATTATCTATCTACGGATCTACGTTGGTCAGTTATGTAAAGTCCACATTTATTGCTTGTTTTCAGCAGTCCATTGTCATAGTTAAGGTTCCAACGACATAATCGCCCAGCGTGAAGCGAATCATCTGCTGACTTAGTTAATGATTTGTCATTTTACTTTCGACGTCGCGTTTCTCTTTGCTCGTAACTATTTGTGCTTCAAATTCCGCATGGTCATGCAACCACACAAGAAATACATACAAAGAATATGTCAATATTTCCTTTTAAGGAAAGTGCTTGAGTTTATGAAGAAAGTTGAACAAAGTATGGAAACAAATAATGGTAAATTTAATATTCAATCATTAACAAATCCTAGTTGGAAAAAACGTTAAACCTACTTAAAACATACAAGGTTTTAATATATTCTTGCTTAGGTGTTATATTAGTAATTATATTTCAATTATCGCCAGTACCAACTCTTTTTGAAGTGGAATAATGTTCGTATTTCTTGTCAGTAGGTCGATTAAGGTACCTTATCTGTAATGAGTTGTGCAACTAGATGCGCGCAGGCATGTGTCTGCCTGCGTCCCGCACTGCGCATGCTCGTTACTTCTAATGAGATCGACGATACTCTACTGTCTATGGGCAGTTTGAATCAAATGTCTTTTTAGTTTTTAGTTATCTGGAATAAGCATCTTTACTTATATTATTAACGTTATAAAGATCAGTGGTGATTTTACAGTATCTTCATTAATCTTATCCTTAAATTTTGCATCTTTTAGTTCTGCTTATCGATCAATCGGTGAGCAAGAAAGGTTTACCTTAGCATTAAATTATTAGTGGTTAACTACCTAATCTTCATCTGTAACTACTGAGGTAACATAGTTGTATCATCATATAGAAGTGTCATTCAATCGAGAGCCAACCACCTAATAATGTTACATGATACGAGCGAGGCATCTGTTTCAAGGAAATTCGTGAAAGTACACACTTGTTTGGTCACTTGAAACCTGACTCGTTTTGTCGCTTGCTACATACCTTGTTACCGGGTCGGTAAAGGTAGCAGGTGGAATAAAACTCCAGATGATTACGATAATACAATCTGCGATTTCCGACTACATATACCATATCACATCTCTATCACTCTCTCCTATATGCTCTATAGGTAATAACATGTATCATGTCTCTATTATACCTAGTTAACTACAACTGTATTTAGGTGAGTTAGTTCTCGAGAAAATAAATTATTATAATAACATATTTGAACCGTGGTGAAACAACAGACGCTACGAATTAGAAGCAAAAGCATAAAGGGCCACACCGAATAGATCATTATAATGAATGTATATATTTGTTTAAACTTCATTCACACAGCGTGTATAGATGGTAGACTGTAGAGTATGGTCAGTTACCATATCTCTCAATTTATTATATTATTCGCTAATTTAATCAACACATCTAACATTAACTAACATTTCTATGAGATCAATATGTTTATGCATATTTAATAGCCCATAAGCTGTTATTTATGTGTTGTTCATATTGTTATTCATAAAGACATTTAGCAGTCAATTTTTATGAACACCGTATAAAAAATTCGCGGAAGATGATGATTAAAAATGGTCTTAGCAGATGTCATTGAATTGGTTCACTAGGCTTGTTAATACTGGAAAAGCGAAAGTGGATTTCGCTACCGAAATGAATTGGAAAATTTAAAAGAATTTATAAGTTTAAGAATTTATACAAATATGACTCACAGATTATAGTAACAACTCAAGTTAATAATAATGAAGAAATTTGTCCGGAACTCCATACTCCATACTCCTCAATAGAGTCTTTGGAATCAACATTGTGGGAGTTTTCACAGATGTATTATAGGTTGGATTTATAGCAGTAGTTTATTTCGAGTAATTGGTCCTAAACTGGAGTGGAACTAGTTAATAACATATCATCTGTATCGGCGAGTACTTTCTAAGCAGTCTGTGTGTTCGGCATCGCCCCCAGCCAACATTATCTCTAAATCACCGTTGCTTTCCATCTGGCTTGTGTTTACATCTTTCATAGAAAGTATGTCAACAGCTGGGTAAACTTCAATAAGGATTTGTGCTGATCAAATATGGTAGTTCTACTTGTAATTGGTTATTAATGATCCAATCATTCAAAATCAAAATAAGTTTCCATATGCAAAATATTTTATATGAAAAGCTTCCCAGTAGCCCCCGTTGCCATTACGATACTTTGGTAAAAATAAAAGCACATTTACTCTATGTTTTAAAAGTTTTCATATTCTTCCAAGAAAATGTTAAACAATTTTCCATTGGAAACTCTCGTATATGTCAGCAATTCGCAGTAATTCAGTGGTTTTGTTAGACGTCTAGCAACTAATAGGCGCTCAGTCTGGCCACGTCTAGCGGTTTCATGAAATTCGAGATAAATCGTCGGTACTGTTAGCCACCAACCGTACAACTGACATTCGATATGTTGAACTATTACATAGGAAATGTAAAACAATATTTCGTTACATACCCACAGTAATGTGAAAGTTTGAACATGTTTTACAACAATTACTAGAGTATAATTAAGTTTAAGTGCTTTGCCGCTTAGATAATTTCATCTTATTAGAAATGGGCGTTATTTATACACTAGCCACTATTACTATTACACTATTATATGTACTAGCAGCGCCCCGTTCTTCCCATGTTGTTCCCGTGGTAATTTCGGGATAAAAAGACAAAAAAGGTAAGCTACGCCCTTCCTCTTGAACATAGCTATCTGATACCACAATATTTTTTGGAATCGGAGTACCTAATAGCTTCATGATTCCTCATCGCGTTTAAATATAAAAACAAATTATTTCAGGAATCTTTTTAATGCAAGGTAAGTACACATAGTACAAATGAACCAAGAAATTGTTATGAGTTCCAACGCTACTCCGATGTGATTAGACGCATAATAAATGTTTGTAATTACGCAGAGGTTATGCTATACATTAACTTCGCCACTATCTGCGATGGTAACTACAATTTTATTGTAATGTCGGCTCGGTTAATTACTTACATAATCAATTGTGAGACAAAATCACATTTTCTTTCTCTGGTTATGTATAATGTTATCTTTAAATAATCAAACTGCATTATTGTTATGTAATTGATAAAATTAAGTTTCGATTGTGGCAACGTCGTGTTATAATTAAATTATGAAACAAGTTAATGGAAACCGAAAAAGGTCGCACCGAATTTTAAGATTGGGTAAATTAAAGTTTAACTAGGTTGAAAAGTTTTAATGTTTGGCAATAAGCGTGACTAGTAGTGACTAGAAGTAGATATAAAAGCTACAATATGTGGCTTGTGAAACTATTTATGTGGTAATGTTAAATTACTCTGTATTCGTAGGTCTGCTTTTACGTTCTTTCAATAATTACTACAAACCTTAATAACAAACACTTACGACCCCATCATCCCGTGTTCAGAGCATGTAGGAATTGATTAGATTCCATATCTACTGTGTTATCTAAAGCAATAAATGTTTATATCAGTAAATTATAAGCATCTGGTAGTTTATAATTTGTTGTTGGGTATTGCTTTCACTGAACCTGTCTGGTTAGATACCCACACCACACTTCGCACTCAACACAGTGGCCAACTAATTGCAGTACTCCTGCTCGTCATAAATTCATAATTTACTTCATTTTGTAATCATTTTATAGACGAGCTGTGAGGTAAGTGCTGACCTAACTACTACGTTAGTACCTAAGATGATGTCTACAAGAAATGAAAACATTATTCTCCTCACAACATCGTGTTTACAGTGACTCAATTTCTAAACTTGGTTTTACAATTTTTAGCTTCTGAGATTTGATTTTGATTTCATGTCGAGATGGTGATGCTAAATTCTTTTTCATTCTAGTTTATTGAGTTATAGTCATTAAGTAACATTTTATGACATATTCATAACATTAATTAATCAATAAGTAATATTGATTTCATATTGCATTATCAACATAAAATAATCATAACTAAGTTTGTAATCTATCTACTTTTTTACGTGTGAAAACAATTGAGTTTATTGAACGGTCGATCAGACGTGTTTCTGTCTGTAATGAACAATACAGAGATTAATAAGCACATTCATCCATATGCATTTGTATAACGGCTCAGTGTGTGTGCATAATGTTGTGTACAGCAGAGGACGAGATGACTTACTCGTTGGTTTCTGGAAGGAGAGAGTAGACTAGTTTAGTTCTGTAGAGCGATGATTGTCACACTATCAGCGTAAAGATTGCTGTTAGTCTGTCAGTAGTTATATCAGTACCTACTAAGCTTTAAATTTGCTATGGGCAAATATGTTTTATTAAATAATTCATTAACATTAAAATAAGAACATTTTCATGTAAAGCGGTCTTACTTATAACATCCCTTTCTACTGCGTCAGGAGTTGAAAACAAGCGGCCTATCTACCTTGATACAGGCCTATAGTCAGGTCAAAAATGTGAAATGCTTTGGATATTAAAATGATTTCAGTATTTTTCTTAAATGCCGACGATCAAGACATCGACAAGACTCTCTGCTGTACCTTGTGTACTGGGTAAGACGGTCCTCGGGATATCGCTATGTTGGTCATTGTCTGCTACTGAGAATTGCTCCACGATTGCACACTTCGATTCACATGCTACTCGATTATATGGCGCTCTTCGCCGATTAACTGACCTAACACGTTCTTCTAACGAACGAATTAGTTTTAATTAAGGTAAAGTCACCTAATTCCGTGGTATTTTCAACATAACAAGGAAAGACATAATATATGAAGTATTGACTGTAACTTAACAGTGCTTTATCTGGTGTCATTAAAAACGGTATTCTTTTGACTACCAAACTAAATTAAAGTTAAATCTATTTTAAATTGATTTATAGTTTAAAATAAATAAATAATGAAGTAAGTCCGAAGCACCTAATTCCGCGTTAAAAATCTTAATTCCGCGGCATGTGGTTCCTAAATCCGAGTATAAAAAATGTAAAGGGAATATTTTAGTATCACATAATTTACTAATTCTATACACAGACAAAAAGTGTTTTTAGCTATTGTTTATCTGAACAAATTGTTAAACATAAAAAAGAACACCCTGTGATTTTCTTATATTATACCGCGGAATTAGGTGCTCATACAACCCAATCCCGTTGCAGTCAGTTACATAGTGCAACGGAATTGGATTTCAAACTTTGAAAACACTATTCCTATTTCCGAGTGTTAAATAAATATATTTTTTTAAATATGTTTCATACAGATAAATTTTTATTTATAATATATTTTTAATCATCTACAAAATTGCATTCATTTACACAGGCAATTTGTAATTAAATTAATATTACCTGCATCAGTTCTCCATACAACAAATTAACAAAACTCGTAAAAAGAATTACGATTTAACATTTTTTATTGTTCAAATTAAACTAAAAGTATACCACGGAATTAGTTTCAAGTACCAACTGACTTTTTTGCTTTAAGTACTTATAAAAGTAAAAACTACTCTTTTATAACCAACACAAAAAAACAAGAAACAAAACCAAGCTTATGAGTTTGCTATTCCGTGGTAATACAACGGAATTGGGAACCGACTAAAAATTTTGGAACCTAATGCCACGTTATTTTAAAATCAAATTTTAAGCTTAATTTATTAAGAAAATAATAGAAAAGGTTAGTACTTACCCATAAAAAATAAAGTCTCGAGCAAGTGGACCACAAATAACTAGTCACCACATAGAAAAACAGTATTAAAAACACTATTTAAAAAACCTAAACATTTACTTGCAAAGGGTCACTATTGTATGAAGCATGCGCTTCGACCACCCGTTGACGCAATACTGACCTTTTATTGTGTCTTTTTAATACATTTGTGTTATTTTTCTATATTTTTAATACGTAAAAATATACACTGGATTCAATAAAAATATTTGCATTAAGATACAACAAAGACATAATTAGGAAATTGGGATTTTCTAAATACCGCGGAATTAAGTGCCAATTTTAGAACCCCACGGAATTGGGTGACTTTACCTTAATAGCTTCCCGATGAGATGAATTCGATAAAACTTGATTAATTCATGTGCTTAAATTATACTAGTTTTCTAAGATTAATATATCATTAATTTTGCAAATTAATTGAATAAACTTGCTTTCAAATGCGTGTAAGTTGTATCTCCTGCTAATAGCTACCTAAACAGGTAGGCACTTTATCTACGTATAGTCCCAGAAAAAAAACCAATGGCATGTTGATAGTTGTGTATTATATGTGATTGAATTCGACTCATTCATTTCGAGTACGTTAGTAGCCAACCCCGGTGTCGGAGTTTTTAGACCGCCTAAAGGCCTCCGGCATTATGACCTCGATTAGATGACTCAATCATTTCATGGGATGACTGCTGATACTGAGTTCAGTATAGATTTTCGTATATAGTAAGTATCGTACATTCCTATGAATGTACGATTGACTTTCGACATAAGCACATCAACAATAACCCGTCACAAGTACGTGGATCACGTCACGTTACCTATATCAAGGAGCCGGAAACAAGACATGCCAATAGCGAGTTCTCATACAATGGAAAGGGTCGACCTTTATTGTCTTCCGTTTATTTAAATTAATTCTCTAAACATGTTGAAGTTGTTTTGTTTATTAAGTTGTATTCATAATAATAATAAGATTCATTGTTAAATTTCGAAGAATATACCTAGGTATAGTATGCAGTGTGAGAGCAAAAAGCTTAAGTCTGTACCTTCATAGTGAGATCTTATCTTGAGAAATATTTCTGTGAAAAGAACTAAGTACTCAAGATCATCTGGTTATGTTTGTCTAAAGTCAGTAAATGGAACTTGAAATTGGTCATTCACCTGGGTGATCTTGTCATGTGACTCCCAGGAATGTGATATGATTGTCCATCCTCGCCTCGGACGCCACAAAATAACTGTTATTATTACATACGAGTCTCCACTCGCTAACCGCGAAAGGACGCATCCCAATTGGTAACTACTTTTTGTATTTTGTGCGATATTACGAGTTATTTTAATAAGCTCAATGCGTCCTTTAATTCTTTTGGTCTTGGAATTGTATTCTTTTGGGCAATTGGTTTAATTTTTAAAGATAGTTTATAGATCAAGAACCATGTTTTTTAAATCTTTAGTGGGAACAGAATCAAGAATGAAAATCTTTCCCCACCATTGTTGGTTAATATAACTGTAGGTAACGCCCGCAGTACTTACTTACCTACATTTCTATGAGTTCCTATTCGAGTATAAACCGTGATTAAATAATGCCTAAATAGTATCATTAGTTTTACCTTTTATATGGTGGAATTTTAATTTGAATCCCATGTTTTAATCCACCAGTTAACAGCGTATAGAACGCCTAGCTATCAAATGGATTATCTAAAATAGATAGATACAAGACTTACAGTGAACAGTGATCGTAAAATGTTCAATGTTCATGTAAAATAAATTGTAATTCAAGGTTGATTGATGGGCGCCGGAGGTTCATTCACACAAAATGTGCGAGTATGAAGATTATTGTTTCATTCGCGGAGATAGCGGTTATTTGGTTTTCCGAACGGTACTTACCGCCTGGCTGTACATCGACACTACAAGTAAATCAATACGCTCATAATGATCCCTACAGTTCACCAACTTCGATAATTTGGTTAAGTACGGTCGCGGTTACAAAAGAACCGACAAATTGTTTCATATTATTTCTCATTATTTTATTATTGAGCTTGATGTAAGCACCTGTCTACATACGGAGCCTATTAGTATATGAGCTGATATTTATAAAAAATTAGATGTAGGTACGCTTGCCTGTTATTAGCATTTTGTCATCCGGTTTAGTACGTAAGTATTAAAGTTAGGTACTTCGAGTTAGAAAAAACATATACATACTAGAGGGAATAGTCTTTAAAAATCATTATATGTAGTAAAAAAAGCTTTTACATCGTTATCTTGTTAAGTTGGACATAGTTTTATTACTTGTAATGTTTTTATTGTGTTCAGAATATAACTCGTATAATGCACATTGTAACCAGAGTAACGCGACCCATGAAGGTAGTACCCACCCACCCATGAATGGTGCGTCCTTGTCACTCGGCTGACTGCCCCAGACTGCCCCTCCTGTCCCACTCTACCTCTACTCTACTATCTATGCGTGCACTCGCATGCGCCATGCTCTACCTACGACTCTAGAGCCTGGACCAGTTGTTTATGGTAAGTAAACAACTGAACTAATTACACACTTTTTACGATCAGTTGGTTTTACTTTTCGATTTCAATAATGAATTAACATGGTTAATTTTTCTTATTACTTTAGTTTCGCCTAGGATTATAAACTTTATACATAATAACTTCAGAGATGTAGCGAACTTATTTCAATACATTTTAGTAAAGTGTTTAAGTTGTAGAGTTGACATTGGTATCTCATAATGAGACAGGAAAATAAGCATGACCTGACTGAACAAATATTCGTTCAGCACATAAATACACACTTAACCTTATTTACATAACTAATACGAATTCTACAAGTAGACCGCAAGCTCAATGAATCAACGATGTCTTTAGAATTCTAACGTCTAGATGAACGGAACGGAGAATGTTTGAGAATGAGCGGTCAGTGGTCACGTCCTTGTGAATAATGTCGGGCGTTTCGTGGAAGCGACGCGACAGGTGCGCGTGCGCAGCTGCCCACTCGCACATCTTCCGCGCATATTCGTAGAGGGGTGTATGCATTGTCCGATACATTAGGTATATCGGGCAATGCACTGGCTTCGTCTTATGTTAGACCGAATTATCAATTATTGAATGATCTTAAGCAAGTTTTATCCGAATAATCAATTATTGAATGATCTTAAGCAAGTTATATTTTATTTTAAGCAAGTTTGATAGCTTGTTGTTTTATGAAGGGTTGGCTTTAGGAATCAATGTTCTTTCTACGTTCGGAAACTCATTTACGGACGTCTTAGTGGCATACACGTACAAAACACAAAATAACAACAAGAGACAAGAGTAATACGAGCTCTTGTCGAACATAATATCAAAAACGAATTGTTGATATTACTCTTCTTATATAATATATACATAAAATATCTGACATACGTTACAATACGAGTATAATCGAAACAAGGACCTAGAAACGGTTTAACAATGAAGGTACCGATATGTTATCACTTCCTATCTATAACTTTAACGGCTTTTTTCTGTGCCGCTTCGTGAATAGCGTCTTTACCCGCAACCCGTTTTGAATTGTTATTCAGTAGCCCTGGCCAGGTAAGAATAGCCACCTGTTTATTTTTGGTGCGGGTGTTGCTCCAGTTATTTTGAAAATGAACCTTTCATTTAGTACTAGAAACGACTTAAAACTACCTAGGTTAATTCATGACTTAAAACTACCTAGGTAATCTAAATCTAGGTGTAGGTAGAAGTGACCATAAATTATGTAAGGACTTGGGAAAAATACGTTAATTAACATTTTTGAATATAATCAGTTGATAATAGCTAACATATATTTTAATCGTTGCTACATATTCGATTAGCAACAACGTTATTAGAAAACTGAAAACAATGTTTATTGACAGGTGAGGATAAACTGCTATAATGCTATATCCCAACGCGTATATAAATAAAGGAAACCGGTGGCAATAAACATTTTATGTCTTATTTATTGGAATTTTATTCAAACGTTTGTGTTTTTGCAAAGAGAAACTAGATTATATTGCAAAAACATAACTTCAAAACGAAAGTAAATCAGTATGTATAACTATTATTAAGTCAAGTAAACATATGACTCAACTCAACTAAGAACCGGTAGCAATAAATTTTGAGAAATCTACAAATATGTGGATAGTCTCTCGGTGTCATATATTATATTGATCAAAATACGATGTTAATTTTGATCGGTTTTGACAGATGCCAATGAATGTACAAAACACGGCTATGTTATAATTATGATGAATCTAAACTTTGCTCTACTTTTACCCGACTTTCGACTAAACGTAGTAATAAACTTCCGCACATTCTCGCATTGACAAGTTCCTCAATATTTATGACAGTTACGTCACAACCGACTCGGCATTTGAACGCATTCATCAAACAAATTATTATTCGGAATATGCAAATGTTGCTCGGGCAATATAATGGATCGCCATTAGATTACGCAACACATTTTATGACTAATTATATTTTGTTGCAATTAACCGTGAATTGTTAAATAATATTATATGCAAATAAATTAGAATGTATGTGGTCACGTGATTTAAACTTAGATTTTCCGTTTTGGCGCGCGTTGATGTCTTTTATATGAGAGACTGAAAAGTCTATTTTATTGATTGTTTTACTATATTTTTAACTCGTGTAATTATGTCCAGAGATTCTTGTTACATTTCAAAGGGAAATATTTAAAAACTCAATTACTCCATTTATCTTAACCCGTAATTAAAGTAATGTTTAATAATACCTGCCTACCATGTTCTCGCGGTACAATATCACCTCTGATTTTAATTTTAACACGTACTTCAGCTTGTCATAATTCTGACAGACTGATTACAATAATTACAGTGTTCAATCGTACTGGACTATATTTAACATTTCGAAAAACCGTTTTTTTTCTTAACGCTAATTTATTTTAATAACCAAAATGTTTGTACTAAATGAAACGGGTCTGTATCGTGTTAGATAATTTAACGTATTTACTAAAATACGTACCCGACGTTTTGAGTGGATTACACCGCTCGTGGTCACGGGAAGACCCTTTTTTTATGATGAATTTATATAGTACAATGAGTGCAAATCGTGTGAGTTTAAAAAGTTTAACCAAAATGTTGGGTTAGTTTCGCTATGCTCGATTCCCGCTATGCACTGATCATAAAATACCTAACAAAAAGTGCCGCTATGCACGGAATCAGATTCTTGGACAGTCGAAAGGAAAATGCTTATGTTTAAATAAATAAAAATTTTAATAAAATGCTCTCTTACTAGTTTCACTAACTATAACTAAGCAAACAGTATTCGTGTTAATCAACACATAGCTTAAACCGTCAACACCAAAACAACGAGTTTTTTGGGTTACCTCTTCCGGGAATTTGTACCTGAGTGTTAACTTTTGCCTTGAATAGAAAGAGACAGTAGGATTGCAATTTTGGTGCATCTTTATTTTACTGATAAGGGTAATTAGGTTAGTTAGTTAGTACGTCTGCAATCATGTCGGACGCAAGTTCTTCCCGTGGTCCGGTTAAAAATTATACAATAATTGATAGTAGACGTGGTGGAAAGACTTTAGGCCCATCTCGTAGCCAGATTTGGTAGCTAGCTACGAAATGAGAAAAGTGTTTTCCCATCTTGTAGGTAGCTACTAAATGGGAACGATCTATTCGGTAGGTTAGGGTTATTTTATTTTTTTACTAGTTCTTTTTCCTAAATCTTGGCCATCTTGTAGCTAGCTACTAAATGGGAACGATCTATTCGGTAGGTTAGGGTTATTTTTTTTTTTACTAGTTCTTTTTCCTAAATCTTGGACTTTCGAATTCCTATTTCGTAGCCAGCTTCGAATCGGGATTATTTCTCCCATTTGGAAGCTAGCTACCAAATCTGGCTACGAGATGGGCCTAAAGGGTGGAAAGACCCTGTTATATACCGGACACAATTACCATTTTGTAAGACAAAATAAAAGAACTGTTGTCTGGCAATGTGTAAATAAAAGAAGTAATCTTGATTTTGAGTTGATTAATGTTTCATAGCGTTTTTATATTTTTAATCAAAATATACGCAATTATTAAATTTAAATTAGATTTTTATTTACCAAAACAATTTTCCTCAAACTATGCAGTCCCAGGCTAGCTTTAAGAGAAATATTACTTATAAATATTAGATTATACTTTAGAAACACTTTTCTATCGAATTGTACCTTCCATTGTTAAAGGTAGCACTGAGAAATTCAGTGCAAAGCGGCACTTTTTGGTAGGTATTTAAAGATCAGTGCATAGCGGGAATCGAGCATAGCGAAACTAACCGAAAATGTTTATTTGGAAATATTTGGACCGATCCAGTTTACGCAGATATCTAGGTACTTCAATGCCGTTAAAATGCACAATACGCTATTTACTTAACATTTATGTATGTACCTAATTAGCTAGTTAAGAACTTAACTAATAAATAACAATAGACTATAAAATCTTTTATCGCCTTATGTTTTTACATAATTGAGTTAATAAAGTAAATAAAGATAATACTTTATTTTAATAAAACTCGTTTTGAAATAACACAATAGTGTTAAAAAGACAAATGTCGATCTCACGGCATTTTGACATTTTTGTGTCATATTTAACCTTCAAGAAAAATTTAAATATAAAATAGATGTTATACTAGAGCTGTCCGTTGTTTCAATGTTTTGAAGTTGTTGACTTGTATCTATTTATTTATGTTATTAATCGAATCATTCCCAGCCAAGATGCTTCTTTAATTGACCTCTATCTTTAAGGTACTGTAGACGCAACATTTTGATACACTTTAATTGTATAGCTCTAATAACTGTTAGTTGTTGCAAGCATGTGAGTGAGGAATATGAATTAAATGGTCGCTGGTAGCGGCGGGCAGGGCGTGAACCGTGACCGACTGGACAACGAACCCACTGGGAAATACACCAATTTTTGACTAGAAACACTTTGTTCTAACTTATACCTTGCATTTTGTTAATGTATGCGTATTTGTGGTATCAAATTCACTGATCTTTTTTATAGATTTCTCGTGGTATCTAAGTTGTATGGAATTTATTTTCATAGATAAAGAGCTTTGAACTAATGATCAAAAACACATAGTTATGTTATTATATCTTCAATGCCGAAAATGTTAAAATGTTAAAAAGAGAAAAAGTAAAAATAAATTACTAATAAATGGCGTTGTTGGCGGTAAGGGGTTAATGATTACCAACAAAGATGTTATTATATCTACAATGCCAATAAAGTAAAAATAAATTACAAAAATACTTACATACGTATTTCATTAAAAGCATAGACCATGGACTTTCATTACAAACACAGTACATAACTCTCCAGTAGATTAATACTGAGTACTTGATCTAGTTAGTACCTGTATCTAGCTCTACCCAAGCTCTATCGCCAACAGATTCAATTGAATCGCTATTTTCATCGCGTTCCATTTGATTAATGGAGACAGACGGCCGTAAAAACGTAAATATCTCGAGTGGTGTCTCAGACGTGTCGTCTCTAAGTAATAATGAGAAAGTATTTAGCTAATACGAATAGCTTCAATAGATACCGTTTTGTGTCAGTAAAACCTGCTAATTAAAATCTATTCTTACCTATTAAATCAATACTAAGTATCGTGTTAGTTGGCTATAGATTGTGCATTCATTTGTAATTAATTAAACTTGGCGATCATTCAGTTTTAATATTCACTTAATAATCTTGAAGTTTATGAGGAACAAGAGAGAGAGAGAGAGAGAGAAACTTCTTAGAATTTGAGTTGTATAATCAATAAAATCTATCGGAATGCGTTGCATGATTGCTAGGTACACTAAACAAATACTAGTAAAAGAAACCTACCGACTTTCTCTACATTAAATTAACTATACGGTAACAAGTGTGCAACCAAATATGTAGTTACATACCTCACTGTTATGAATACCCTGTGTGAGTAAACGATTAATTATAATATCAAGTTAGTTATTAAAGCCCGTAAGTTTGATCGACTTTGGATGATTTTAATTATGACGAAACTATCTAAGTACTTTAAAAAAATTGCCAGGCTTGGTCGATGGTAGTTACGTAGTTAACTTTGATAAATAGATATACTTCAGAAACTTAATTATTTAAGTAAAAAGTAATACGTAGTTAGTTAGAAGTAAATTAATTAGAAAATAATAATAAAACATAAGGTGATAAAAATACGGACTAGAATTTCCCAAGCCAAACGAACCATAAAATATAGATAGCATAAGACTGATGTGTTTACGGCCCCGCCCCTCACATTACTCTGCAGAAAATTATCTATTTTATAACATTTATATACTTGTTCGATCCCGATGATAACAACACAATAGAAACACAATATAATTGGAAACTATAAGTGAAAGTACGATTGAAATCGACAAAATATTAAGTTGGTCTCGCATATATTCATTGTACGTTACCTCACGTGTGCTCGTGGAAAGTGCCTCGTAATTGACCTTTCTATTTCGTAATTCGGAAATTGAATGATCTTCATGATTAGCAAAAATGTTTTGTTCATTATTGACAATGGTCACGGGCGGAATTTCGTGCGTAATTGACAAAATAATCATAGAGATGGGTGGGTAATTACGGATGATGCGGTGAGTTATATAAGGTTTCTATGAACTCAGAAATATTTAGTGTAGGCCCATTCATATGATATATGAACAGCTATTATAGGCTGTCGATTAGATACAATTAAGATAGGTTCTTCATAAGCCTATCAATGATTTTCACTTTAACAACGCATGTTTCATAGCAAAGTATACTACGCATGTTTACAAGTATCTACAATCTATCTATATATGTCTCTGTCCTGCACTTACCTAATCATTAATAGACTCGTTTATTATATGTTTATCTGTTCCCAGGTTGAGCAAAGTAGGTAAAGCAAGTAACTATAAAGTAGGTAGGTACCCAAAGCTATATGATCGTAAGTATGTTTATAAGCAATGTCCTTCACAGATCCATTATGAATTCCTCACGGTGTGTGACCGAAGCAAAATCGTCTCTCCATTTAACGTTTGTTCACACGTGTGGTTTTATAAACACAAACTTAATGCAAATAAAGACGTAGGTGGTGATCGTTGAGCGAAGATTCAAGAGTCTTGAATTGTTTTTCGAATGGTGGGTAGGGACCGAAGTAGAGAGTTCAAGATAGTGAAAATTTATAAAGATTTCTCTGATTCGACCGTCGGCAGTTGGCATTTACATTGCTTAACCAACATACTTAGCGTGTTTACGAGTACTAAGTAGGCCTACCTGCAATACCAAAAGGAATTTAAAATAAGTTTTATCTTAACTTCTCTCTCTTCACTAATCTTCAGTGAGATGAGGGGCCTTTACCGAGCAGTAGGAAATTACAGGCTTATATATACTATCTTACAGGTAAATGTATTCTCTTCAGAATTTTTTTATTAATACAAAACTCTATATCTAAGGTTGTATTAAAACTAGGTGCAATTTGCACCAGGTTTAAGTATACTATTACTCAGGGGATACCATGGAATAGACGCAATAAGTACTTCCCTCTTCCGTGGGGATACTAACGTTTAGTTTTAGTACCCATCCATACATTATCTAACAAGTTGTTAAAATACCTGCTCGTACTGTAGTAGGCAATTATATGGTAACAGACTATCATAGCACATACTCATGTAAGTACTTCTAATTTCTTAGTATTGGAAGAACCTTCATAGATGCGTACCTACAGAGAGGTAAACTGACTATATCAAATACTTAGATGCATTCAGAAATTAAGGGGGGCATAAAAAGAAGGAAAATATCATGCCAAAACAGTTGGGTTTAGGTGCACCGAGATATTTGCTCAAATCTGAAAAATAGCAGCTAAAAAGTACAGAATGAACTGTATAGTATGTACCTACCTATATATCTTCATAAAGATCAACATTTTTAAAACACGCTAAACAGAAGGCTTGAATCATGGGAGAACGTGTGTGCTCTTATAAAATAATTACAATCTTACTAAATGTTCTAATCTGATAAATTACTGTGAACAATGAAGTTAAGTAGAGTAGGCAAGTACATAATTGTTATAACAATTCACATAGATCTATTTCCTTTGAATGTAAACCATAAAAGCTTGCGAACTTACAGTAAGCTTCGGCACTCAGTTCCACCGCACATTCGATTAACATGCCGCAAAAAAATATCTTCAATTATTTCAAAAGTAAAACTTTAGTCTGAATACACTGTACAAAAGCACTTCGCGATAAGTTATCACACTGAACCTTATCCACTGAAGTCCATGGATCGGATTTCCGAAGTGATTAGTTATGAATGAATGATGGAGAGACAAGCACTTCAGGTAAAGTGTATGTGAGGACTGGCGCAGGTATTGCGGTGTGCGAGGCGAGCGGAGGCCGGCCCAGAGGGGTGCCGCGCACCGTGCGCCAGCGCAACCTTCGGTAATAGAAAGTTCATCGAACGAGCCAGTTCGCTCATTGAGATGTCTAATGACTGAATGAAAACCTATGATTTGAGAAAAATGCCGAACACGAACTATTGCGGTTGAAATTCTTATAAACAATCGGTGTTAGTTAATAATATGCTATATATGTATATAAATATTGATATAGCCTACCTAACTAACACCTAACTAATACTAATATGTTAAATGTTTATAACTTCAATATATCTGCGCGTCTATTTTTTATTTTAGTTAGTAAGTATGAACGTAACATACAGGAGATAACAGTCCAATCGAAAAAAATATTACAAAAATATTATTTAACAGTTCAATCTCTTGAGAAAAATTCATCAATATCGGATAAGCCGGAAATGACGCATCAAAAATGTAATAATACTGGAAGCCACAATGGCAACATTATTTGTTTTTCCCCTTGGTTTTTCCTTCAATATACATTTTTGTATTCTGTCACTGTCAATGTCAATTATTTGTCACTTGTCAGATGTCAATCCAACGACGACTGCTCCTGCCTGTGGACAGTCGACCAGCGCGAGCCGACTTCGATGGAAATCTTAACTCCATAGTGATCCTATATCTATCTCTTTCTTTTGTTTGAAAATCTAAGAAGGACAACACGATTCAGGGGCAACGGCATGTGTGAGTGAAACATGCAAAAGTACTCACACAGACGACTGAGTATATTATTGTATAATAATTAATAATTGTAAGAAGCGTCACATCAAGCAAGTCATCCATCTTTAATTTTTCAGTTTCACTTCTGTTTTGCCGGTCTTTTTGCTAGTCGGATTTTTTCCGTATGCAAAATCTGCAAATCCGTCGTAACGTAAACATTTTATTGTGTTTAAATAAGTGTTACAAAATGGTTTGCCACTGTTTTGTCCCTGGGTGCTACGCTACAGCAGGGGCTCCCAGTTCAAGTTATTTTTGTGTTCCATACTCGAAGCCGATTATGGTAAAATGGTTGAAGGTATGTCCGAAATTAAGAGATTATTCTTACGTACAATAAGAATTTGCGTATATGTCATTTACATTTTATTCCAAACCATATTATCATTGCTAACTCCTCATTTCAACGGTTGACTGTAGACGCTGTCCCCATGTTAAATTTACCACCTGTACCTGTAACAACTACACAACACAGTCAGGTACACAGTAATATGCTGTTAGAAATTAGCCCGAGTAATATACCAAACACGTCTTTCAATTTCACAGTCATCCGGCCTTCGCATATTGTGCCTAACATACAGACGGACATTTATTCACATCCCCTTAGCACTAGTACTCCTGTTCTGAATTCCGATCATAAAATGCCATCTCTCCGTAGTGGTAGTACATTTTCTCCTCAAGACGATAATGTTCATGACGTACAGACAGAATTCCATTTAGAGTCATTTCCTAGCACAAGTAATTCTGTTCAGGCAGCTCATCCTATTCCTAGTTCTAGTGCATTTTCTTCTAGTAATGATAATAGTTTGCAACATAATATGCTTTGTTTTTTAATTATAATACTGGGGTTATTGAGGGATTTGAGGATTTAGGTTCAGGGAAACGTACTGACAATGTAGCTGATAAAGCTCTTGTCTTTATGTTGCGTGGTTTATTCACGCCGTGGAAGATCCCAGTAGCTTATTATTTTGCCCGTGATGGTGTTAAAACTATCACTTTAAAAAATATTATCAAAGAAGTTACAACGACCATCATCAAAACCGGATTCAAAGTTAGAGCCACTATTAGTGATCAGGGTTCAGCCAATGTTGCAGCTATTAATTCATTACATTAGTAGCTGACACCAGAGCAGATCTTCTTCGTTGTAATAGCCAAATTTCCGATAATATTTTTTATTACATTGATAATAGCACACTTTATCACATCTATGATGTCCCTCACCTATTGAAATGTGTACGTAACAACTTTTAAAAAAAAGATCTACTTTTAGGTGACCGGAGAGCCAAATGGGAATTTATCAATTCCCTATACCAAGTAGATGGAGCTGGAGGACGAGCCCATTGTACAAAACTAACGGACAGACATATAAACCCAACATCATATGACAAGATGAAGGTAAACAATCACAAACAATTGATAAACACATATTAATGAAGGATTGGTTACAATCCTCCAATAATATGTATTTTCAGACATTTGACTACCTACCTGACTGACTGGTATAATTGTTTGCTCCACAAGGAAACATTTTTTAAAGCATTTTGGCTTTTTGTTATACGAATGCAAGTTAAACAGTGGTGCATTAATTTTAATAGACGAATTCATCATTCTGATTCCAGACCCAAAGATGCTGAAATGGAGGCTTTGATCCAGAACAAGGTCACTAAGGGAGCGAGCTACAGATCAACGCGAAGGCGTAGTACATAGCTGTTTTGTTATAATTATTAGGTATGTAATATTTTTTTTTTTATGGATGTGTGTAACGCCTCGGTGGTCTAGTGGTATGTGCACTCGCCTGCCAAGACTGAGGTCCCGGGTTCAATTCCCAGGTCGAGCGAAAACATGTTTCCTACTTTTCAAACACGGCTCGGGTTTGAGATCACCAACCCGCATTAGGCAAGCGTGGTGATTACGCCTGAAACCTCCTCACTGTACTGATATCTTCAGTGAGACGAGAGGCCTTTGCCCAACAAGTGGGACATTACAGGCTAATACTTTACTTTACTTTATGGATGTTCCTCTTTCACCCAATAATTACTGAACCGATTTGGATTAAAATTGGTACATTATTTAGTACAATGGATAAGATTTTGAAAGATAGCCTAGGCTACGTCGGTTTTTTACCGCGAGAGAAACCTCGCCTATTTATACAACGGGGGTGAAACCCCGCACGCTGATTTGCTACTGGATGATAACTTGCAATGTCGTTTTAAATCTTTGTTTTGCTCAGGGTTCATTAATTAAATAATTATTCATTTTTTATTTATTGTAGATACATTCTTCATGTGGAAGTTCGTGTCAATTGTAGAGCAGTACTCGAGACCAAACAAGAAGCGGCGATGGACTACTGTACTATTCTATTATGATGTCTATGCAGGTATGCACAATTCCTACTATACATTTATTTATATATATACTAGCTGCGCCCCGCGGTTTCACCCGCGTTGTACCCGTTCCCGCGGGAATTTCGGGATGAAAAATAGATGTTGGCCGATTCTCAGACCTACTCAATATGCTCACAAAATTTCATGAGAATCGGTCAAGCCGTTTCGGAGGAGTACGCGAACGAACACTGTGACACGAGAATTTTATATATAAGATTCGGAGGAGTACGCGAACGAACCACGAGAATTTTATATATGTATAAGATAAAAATGAAACCCGTTTTCCTTGGTCGCGGCATCACGCGTGAATGGCTGGACCGATTTCCACGGTTTTGCATTCGTTGGAAAGGTCTCGGGCTCCGTGAGGTTTATAGGGAATAACAATCAAAATTCCCACGGGAACGGGGGCGCTGCGGGTGAAACCGAGGGGCACAGCTAGTACATTTATAAAAATAGAGAACAATGGACAAGTATAAATGAGCCCACCTCCAATAAGAATAACATATACATACATCATATGAAAGACCTCTTAACATATATATGAATTATAAGGGAGTCGCATCTCCAAATTCACCGTATGTAGTTAAATAATTGTTAATTCCTTGTTTATTGCAGATACATTCTCCATGTGGAGGTTCGTGTCAATTGTAGAGCAGTACTCGAGGCCAAACAAGAAGCGGCGATAGACTACTGTACTATTCTATTATGATGTCTATGCAGGTATGCACAATTCCTACTATACATTTATAAAAATAGAGAACAATGGACAAGTATAAATGAGCCCACCTCCAATTAGAATAACATATACATACATCATATGAAAGACCTCTTAACATATATATGAATTATAAGGGAGTCGCATCTCCAAATTCACCGTATGTAGATAAATAATTGTTTATTTCTTGTATATTGCAGATACATCCATGTGGAAGTTCATGTCAATTGTAGAGCAGTACTCGAGACCAAACAAGATGGGGCGATGGACTACTATACTGAGCTTGATGTCTATGCAGGTATGCACAATTCTATTCTTCTTCTTATCGAGTGGATGGTCAACCTGACCAATCCTGGTGTCAGAGTTATTGAGCCGCCAAAGGCCTCTGACATGGCTCATGTAACGACTACTATCCGTAGAAAGTAACCGGGACCGACGGCTTAACGTGCCCTCCGAAGCACGGAATCATCTTTCTTTTCGGGCAATCAGGTGATTCAGCCTGCAATGCCCTAACCAAACTAAGGACAGTCTCACAAAGTGATTTTTGTGAGATATCCCCACCGGGAATCGAACCCGGAACCTCCGGATCGTGAGTCGAGCGCTCAAACCACTAGACCACGGAGGCTGTTACTAGACCACGGAGGCTGTACAATTCTATTTTTAAACATTTATTTTAAACAAAGAACAATGGACATGTATAAAGAGAGTGTTAGTATACTAGTAGTATTAATTTTTTTATAAGAAACTAGCTGTGCCCCACGGTTTCACCCGCAGCGCCCCCGTTCCCGTGGAAATTTAGAGATTTTTATTCCCTATAAACATCACGGAGCCTAAGACCTTTCCAACGAATGCAAAACCGTGGAAATCGGTTCGTGCGTTCTGGAGTTATAGCGTCATGGAGGAAAACCCGACTTATTTTTATATAGTAGATGAGGAATATAGAAAAAACAAATATGTACCATAATATTATCTTAATCATAAGGCGGCCCCTAGACGATCAATTATATTGCGCAATATAGAATATTGTGCAATATAATTAATCGTCTAGGACTAATATTGAAGACTGCGTAATGATTGAACGAAAGTTTGAGCGAGTTTAATTTTTATTGCACCATATTTTTTTATTGCTTCGTGTAGGGTCAGTATTGCGCAATATTTGACATGTTGCTCGGGATCAAACTATTCTTCGACTGAACAAGAAAATATTGCACAATTTTCTTACTGTGCAATATAATTGACCGTTTGGATTCAAAACGCAATTCAATCTTATTGCACAATTACATTTATTGTACAATGTTATTGTAGGTCTAGGATCCCCCTAACAAATAAGTATTTATGTGTTCATTAAATAAAAAATAAATATGTTTGCTTCAGGTGGAAAACAGACAAGACATTAAAAAAACTGAAAGCTTCCAGCAGGCAGCTAGGCAGCGAGACAAGCAGAACATCATTAAACACCTCAAGAATCCCGGAAAACGAATAAGGAAACCTGTTTACAGTTTGGGATACAGATTGACTTTGACACCATTGACTGAACCTTTAGAGCAGAACAGAACCTAACCACAAAAAAGAAAGATATTCTCTATTTTTTTTAAAATTTAATCGTATAAATACTTATATTTGTGTTGTGGATACTATTCATGTATTTAAGGGTGTTGCACACATTGCTAATTTAAACGAAGAGACTTGAATTTCTGCATAAAGATTTAAAACAGTATTGTGCCTACTACTTCTATATCTGTTACGAAATGTTTACATATTACGCCGCCGCGCCGCAGTGGCAGCGATGCCGCTGTCACCTTCTTTTAATAGATAATTTTATTGTTAGTAAATAATCATTTATTTAACAACTAGCAGCGCCCCGCGGTTTTACCCACCTTGTGCCCATGACCGTGGGAATATTGCGATGAAAAAATAGCCTTTCCGTTGAATGTAGCTATCTATTACAAAAATAATTATTCAAATCGGACAGGTAATCCCCGGGATTAGCTCGAACATACAAACAAAATTACAAATTTTACCTCTTTATAATATTAAATAGATTTCAAAACCATTTATTTCTACACCACACAAAATAAAAGCAGTAGGTACTTATATACTGAAGTAAATAAAATATATGCAATTATAACTAAATACAGTTACAGTGTTGTAAAGGACAGACTCAGTGTATGCTATGGGATTGTTACACCCCACAGCACTGGTGATTGCTGTAGTGATTAAATGTTTGGGCGGTTAATTTAAGGAAATTGGCATTAATCCAATGTAAACTTTTTTATTTCCTGTCTCAAATAACCGGTAATTTTTGGAGAATTGGTATTGTATAAATAATATTTAATATTGTACTTGTAGTAGTTGAATAAATAAAAAATGATGTTATGCACCAATATAATAATAAACATAATTTAACGTGTCATGATTTTTTTTATTACCAAAAAATCGGTAAGTACTATTACCGATTTATCTGAAATTCAGCATCATTAGTTTTTGTGCTACCACCACCACAGTGAGCCAAGGCCTAAGCATGTGTGAGTGAGATTTGTTTGCGTGTGTGGGTGAAGTAAGACGGGTGACAGTCATCTCCCTCGGCTGCCCCCAAATCAATGGCCGCCTATCGTGTCACTCAGAATGCAGTGCGTATCAGGTGAGGTAGGTAAACGAACTCAATATAGTAGATCTGTGGTAGATCTGCCGCCTAGCGAATCACCGACTATCTCATCACATTGAAGGTCATTTGAAGGTATTTTAATTTTACGTCATTCAACTCATTCATTGTCGGCATTCCTCCATCTTGATTTTTTCATTGTTGAAGGAAAATATTTTACGCTTCTGTTTTGCCGGTCTGTTTGCTAGTCGGAATTTTTTCCTATGCACAATCTGCAAATCCGTCGTAAACATATTTATTGTATTTATTTTTATTAAGTGTTACAAAATGGTTAACCACTGTTTTGTCCCTGGGTGCTGCAGCAGGGGCTTCCGGTTCAAGTTTTTTAGTGTTCCATACTCGAAGCCGATAATGGTAAAGTGGTTGAAGGTATGTCCGAAATTAAGAGATTATTCTCATGTTCAATTTCTTTTTTTCTTTCCGTTCCATATATTGCTGGTGCCATTTGTCGCTATTTGATTCCCAACCTTCGTATCTCAGACTGTGAGATATGTCTTCAAGCCTTGATTGCTGAAAAAGACGCTTCCCATTCATTGATAGTGTTGAGAGAGTATGATTCCGATGTCCGTAGATTATTTTATCCTTCTAGTACTTTAAGCCAGATTGTTTGGCAGTCCATTTATATTATTGATAGAGCCCTTCCATCCATGTGTAATGTCCACATTTATCCACCTTTGATCTAGGCGTTGGAGCAAAAAATTGATACTTCGTGGTATAATTGTTTGCTCCACAAGGAAACATTTTTTAAAGCATTTTGGCTTTTTGTTATACGAATGCAAGTTAAACAGTGGTGCATTAATTTTAATAGACGAATTCATCATTCTGATTCCAGACCCAAAGATGCTGAAATGGAGGCGTTGATCCAGAACAAGGTCACTAAGGGAGCGAGCTACAGATCAACGCGAAGGCGTAGTACATAGCTGTTTTGTTATAATTATTAGGTATGTAATATTTTAATTTTTTTATGGATGTATGTTCCTCTTTCACCCAATAATAACTGAACTGATTTGGATTAAAATTGGTACATTATTTAGTACAATGGATAAAGTTTTGAAAGATAGCCTAGGCTAAGTCGGTTTTTTTAATGCGAGAGAAACCTCGCCTATTTCTACAACGGGGGTGAAACCCCGCACGCTGATTTGCTACTTGATGATAACTTGCAATGTCGTTTTAAATCTTTGTTTTGCTCAGGGTTCATTAATTAATTAATTATTTATTTATTATTTTTTGCAGATACATTCTCCATGTGGAAGTTTGTGTCAATTGTAGAGCAGTACTCGAGACCAAACTAGAAGCGGCGATGGACTACTGTACTACTATTCTATATGATGTCTATGCAGGTATGCACAATTCCTACTATACATTTATAAAAATAGAGGACAATGGACAAGTATAAATGAGCCCACCACCAATAAGAATATGACAAGCCCGTTGGCACAGTGGCAGTGAGAGCGCTTACTGTGTCGGGGGTTGCGGGTTCGATTCCCGCCCGGAGTCAACAATATGTGCAGACATAGTTGTTGGCGACGACGTCTGGGTGTCAATTATATATTATAAAAGTATTTGTGTATGTATAAGTAGTAGTATCAGTTAATTAGATTCCATAACACAAGCTTAGAGCTTACTTTGGGTCTAATTAACCGTGTGTGAATTTGTCCAGGTATATATTTATATATATATTACATAAACATACATCATATGAAAGACCTCTTAACATATATATTAATTATAAGGGAGTCGCATCTCCAAATTCACCGTATGTGGTTAAATAATTGTTAATTCGTTGTTTATTGCAGATACATTCTCCATGTGGAAGTTCGTGTCAATTGTAGAGCAGTACTCGAGACCAAACTAGAAGCGGCGATGGACTACTGTACTACTATTCTATATGATGTCTATGCAGGTATGCACAATTCCTACTATACATTTATAAAAATAGAGGACAATGGACAAGTATAAATGAGCCCACCACCAATAAGAATATGACAAGCCCGTTGGCACAGTGGCAGTGAGAGCGCTTACTGTGTCGGGGGTTGCGGGTTCGATTCCCGCCCCGGGGTCAACAATATGTGCAGACATAGTTGTTGGCGACGACGTCTGGGTGTCAATTATATATTATAAAAGTATTTGTGTATGTATAAGTAGTAGTATCAGTTAATTAGATTCCATAACACAAGCTTAGAGCTTACTTTGGGTCTAATTAACCGTGTGTGAATTTGTCCAGGTATATATTTATATATATATTACATAAACATACATCATATGAAAGACCTCTTAACATATATATTAATTATAAGGGAGTCGCATCTCCAAATTCACCGTATGTGGTTAAATAATTGTTAATTCGTTGTTTATTGCAGATACATTCTCCATGTGGAAGTTCGTGTCAACTGTAGAGCAGTACTCGAGACCAAACTAGAAGCGGCGATGGACTACTGTACTACTATTCTATATGATGTCTATGCAGGTATGCACAATTCCTACTATACATTTATAAAAATAAAGGACAATGGACAAGTATAAATGAGCCCACCACCAATAAGAATAACATAAACATACATCATATGAAAGACCTCTTAACATATATATTAATTATAAGGGATTCGCATCTCCAAATTCACCGTATGTGGTTAAATAATTGTTAATTCGTTGTTTATTGCAGATACATTCTCCATGTGGAAGTTCGTGTCAATTGTAGAGCAGTACTCGAGACCAAACAAGAAGCAGCGATGGACTACTGTACTATATTCTATATGATGTCTAAGCAGGTATGCACAATAACTACTATTCATTTATTTAAATAAAGGACAATGTGAGCATATTAGTAGTATTAATTTGTTTATAACTAATGTGGAACATAGGAAAAACAAATCACATAATATCTTAATCATAACAAATAAGTATTTGTGTTAATTTGTTTGCAGGCTGAATCACCTGATTGCCCGAAAAGTAAGATGATTCCGTGCTTTGGAGGGCACGTTAAGCCGTCGGTCCCGGTTACTTTCTATGGATAGTAGTCGTTACATGAGCCATGTCAGAGGCCTTTGGCGGCTCAATAACTCTGACACCAGGATTGGTCCGGTTGACCATCCACTCGATGAAGAAGAAGATGTGTTCATTAAACAAAAAATAATATGTTTGCTTCAGGTGGAAAACAGACATGAAATTAAAAAACTGAAGAGCTTCCAGCAAGCAGCTAGGCAGCGAGACAAGCAGAAGATCAATAAACATCTCAAGAATCCTGGAAAACGAATCAGGAAACCTGTTTACAGTTTGGGAGACACTGATAAACCAGAACAGAACCTTACCACAAAAAAGAAAGATATTCTCTATATTTTTTTAATTTAATTATATAAATACTTAACGACTTAACTTGAAACCAAACGAGCGTAATTTTGTGAGTTGTGAGTTTGTGAGTCGCATATTTTCGGTCACTAATTTTACTTTCAACTGAATTTCAAACTCATTTTGCTTCGTCGTGTGGCACCAACTGCAACAGCAGAATTTATGCTACCGAAATGTTGCGCCTCACACTTCTTGTATTCTAAGAGTGTTCACATTGCTAATTTGTACGAAGAGACTTGAATTTCTGCATAAAGATTTAAAGAAGAGCCACGGTGACAGCGATGCCGCTGCCACTGCGGCGTAATATGTAAACATTTCGCAATTGATATAGAAGTAGTAGGCACAATACTTTTTAATAGATCATTTTATTATTGGTAAATAATCTTTTATTGAAACATTTAAAGCATTGATTTCTACACCACATAAAAAATCATGAAAAGGAGCAATAGGTACTTATAAACTGTGAACTAAATACTAAAATATATGCAATTAAATTGTAGACGACAGACTGGTTATTGCTGTAGTCATTAAATTAAATAAAATTTGCAATGTAAACTTTTTTTTGCTCTCAAATAACCGGTAATTTTTGGAGAATTGCTATTGTGTAAATATTGTACTTGTAGTATTTGAATAAATAAAAAATGATGTAGGTACAGTACTATTTAATTATAATAATAAACATGTTTAACAAGTCATGAGTTTTTTTTATTACAAAAAGTAAGTACATCACTAATACCGATTTAAAAGAATGAACTGAATTAGGCATCACTAGTACAGTTTCGCCCACAGACCACGAATTTCGCCACAGCCTAAGGATGAGTGAAGGTGAGTGAGATTTGTTTGGATTGAACACGATCTGCCGCCTAGCGAATCACCGCACCGCCTATCGTGTCACTCAGAATGTATGGAGTTATCGGTCTATCTTGTTTCCTGGTCTGTGTCAGAATGTATGGAGTTGTCGGTCTATCTTTAGTTTCCTGGTCTGTGCAGTCGACGAAAAGCGGATCGTGATCGTGACTTTCAGTTTCGTACAAATTCAAGTGAATTGTTGTATTTCTATTCAAAATACAAGTGGATAAAAGTTTAACAAAATGCCGAAAGTTTTGGGTAAGAACAACGAATATTTTATCTTAATTCAACAATATTCTGTACATTTACAGGTTATCTTAAAAGTTTCTTCAAAAAACTATTTTGTAATGTTCGCTTATCAATTAAATTGAGATAAATATTTTGTTAAACAAATCAATGCTACAATATCCTAAAATTCTAATCTATCATCTACGTCTTGATTTACACATGTACAATATCTGCGAACCGTATAGACATTTATGGAGTAGTTGCGATTGACATACATTGCCGGTTTTAGCTAAACAATTCAAATTAATTCCTGCTATTTCTATTAAATAGTCGTGTAATATCTAACAACTAATACACATGTTTATTAATTCAGCATTTCACATAAAAGAACGATTTTGAAAAAGTTCATGGTTAGATCTATCTACATTTTTTCATCATTTATGTTGCAGTAAAAGTGAAATGGGGTAAGGAAACATACCCAGGAGTAGAGGTGGACACAGACTACGACCCTGACGTGTTCAAGGCACAGATATTCGCCCTCACGGGAGTCCAGCCCGAGCGCCAGAAAGTGGTCTGTAAAGGAGTCACACTCAGAGATGATGCATGGGGGAACTTTAAACTCTCCAATGTAAGTACTCCTTGTGTTTTACCTCTTTGTTCTATTTACACTACAATATTGTATTAATGAAGACTTGACAAGAAGTTCAAGTCTTCTCATTTGTTTCATTGACCCAATCTCATACACTATCTATAATTGGATATTCAAACTTCTTTGTGTAAAATAGCTACATTCATTGCCTATTGACTCCTCTTCACCCCACACAATTGGTAGAATTCAAGGAGGTTGGATAAATATAAGTCACAAATGTTTAAAAGTATCTACATAATAATCTCTAAGAAAATTAAAAACCACTATACTATTTACAATAGGAATACGTAACTATTTTTAGGCACCAAATTTGTTAGTCATGCCTTGTTTTCGTCACCAGTCAAAGCAAGGTCACAATGAAACAAACTGTATCAGTGAAATAAAACAAATGTTAATGATAATGAAGGGAATACTATTTATTTATTACCAAGATTCAATGTTATTAACAGTTTTCTTATAAATGTTTCAGAATGCTCTAGTATTAGTGATGGGCAGCAAGGAAGAGGATGTCCCAGTAGCACCCGTTGAACAAACTCGATTTGTAGAGGACATGAACGAATCGGAACTAGCCACTGCTGTAAGTACTTTGTACTGGACAGGACTTTGTCATTTTCAAACTTTTTCAATAACTTTCTATTTACATGTCAAATTTTGTAATTCATAATTTAACAGAGTTCTTATAAATAAAATAAACATATTCTTATGAATAAAATAATTACTTGTTTTTAGATGGATATACCGGAGGGCCTCATCAATTTAGGAAACACTTGTTATATGAATGCTACTGTCCAATGCCTCAAGACTGTACCAGAGCTCAAGAAAGCCCTGCTGGAATACGACAAAAGTAAGTAACAATGTTAAAAACTTGTAAGATCATAAAGTAAAAAGGGCACTATCCAAAATGTAAGTTTCGTCTCCCCCCAGCGTCCGGCGGCGGCACAGCGGGCGAGCTCACCTCCGCCCTCTCGGTGACCGTGTCTGCGCTGGAGCGCGGCGGCGCGGGCGCGTGCGCGGGCGCGGCGGCGCGCCTGCTGTCGGCGCTGCACGCGGCGGCGCCTCGGTTCGCGGAGCGCGCGGCCGGCGGCCACCTCGCGCAGCAGGACGCCTCCGAGTGCTGGGCCGAGATCGTGCGCGCTCTGCAGGCTAGGCTCGGACCTAAGCCGCCTAACGCGCCCGTGGCGTCGCAACATAGGTTCCTTTTTTGAAGTTTTTCATATCTTTGGTAGGGTTCACTCATTTCGAGTATATTTCACCATGGCCGAATGTTCCATAGGTCTCTGACATGATCTGACCGTTGAAACAAACGGGATCGCTTAACGTGCCCTCCGCAGCTAGGTAGGGGCCAATCTGTGCATTGCTTAACAATCACAATGAACTAACATTGCTTAGTCAAACTACGCCACGAGCGTTTGGTAGGGTGATGTTCCGTTGTTCATAAATGTCTGTTTAATGTCGATTAGATCCAAGATTAAACAATCTCCTCAAATGGTCGACTTCTGGAACGAGGAGATAACTAAATCCAGCATACTGTTGTGCAGGTCGTCCCTGGTGGAGCAGTACTTCGGCGGCACGCTGGACGTGGAGCTGGTGTGCGCGGAGGCGGAGGAGCCGCCGTCGCGCACCACCGACACCTTCCTGCAGCTCTCGTGCTTCATCTCGCAGGACGTCAAGTACCTGCAGTCCGGCCTCAGATCCGTACGTACACTTGATACTTATTAAGCTGTATTTTGACTAGTGATCTGAGTATTTCTAATCATTTGCTCTTTAACTGAATACACTGATCAGTTATGTTTAAATCCTCCTTACTGTACTGATATAACCAGTGAGATTGCCTAGCTGTGGGCCATTGCAGGCTAATACTTTTTTTAAAATTTTATATGGCGAAAGTAAAATTGAACTATGTTTAAAATGTGTCTTCTTTAACAGAAAATGTCAGAACAAATCACGAAAATGTCACAAACACTCGGAAGGGATGCTATTTACACAAAAACTGTAAGTATAACTTTTGCAACTACCAATTATTTTATTACAATATCTAGACTATTTATACTGCCTTCTTCCGCAGAGCAAAATAAGTCGCCTGCCAGCTTATTTAACGGTGCAATTCGTGCGATTCTACTTCAAAGAGAAGGAGTCGATCAACGCAAAGATATTGAAGGACGTGAAGTTCCCCTTGGAGCTGGACGTGTACGAGCTGTGCTCGCCCGCGCTGCAGGAGCGCCTGACCCCCATGCGGAACAAGTTCAAGGTAATATTATTATCAGCTATTTGTTTCCCACCGCTAGGCAAAGGCCACTCCCTATTCCTTCCTTTTTAATATAACTTGAGATTTTTGACGCATTCATGAATAGCGTTCTACTTATATAAGAACGCATTTTGTATCACTATTCAGCTTATTTATTTATTTTATTTTTTTTATTTTATTAATATTAGGAAAACTTACAGCTAGGTGACAATGAATATATAAAAAATAAATAAACATGCAATACATGTTAAAGAAGGCCAATTACAAGTTTCCACTGATAGAAATAGATTTAAACAAAGACGACGACAAACATTGATTACAAAAGAGATATATATATATTATAAGAGATATAAGAGATACAGAGGTATATTAATTACATATTAAATAAGAAAAATTATCAATCAGATACAGATGTTCAGAGATAGAGATACAGAGGTATATTAAATACATATTAAATAAGAAAATTCTATCGAGATACAATTGAGACTTAATTGATTGACGACCTACCTAATATCTTAACTCTTTCGAATCTCATAAAGCAGATTGACATTAGAAAAGAACGGATTATTTCACATTTATTTACACGCAATGTTGAAATTAATTTTATGGACTTGGTTTTAGGGACCTATTAGTATAATTCACATTGTTCTGATATTTTCAGCAGATATCTTTAAGGTTGTAACTTTACATTGTGCCTTACGTTACAGGAAATTGAAGACGCAAAAGTAGAAAAATCATTGAATGAAGCAAAAAGCAAGAACCATGGCGACAGTAAAAAAGACGAAGCTAATAAGAATGTATTGCCTTATTGGTTCGAAGACGGTGAGATACTATTTATATTTTATAACACTATATTCGAATTTGGGGAGACCTTTGCCCAGCAGTGGGACAGCGAGGTTACGTAAAAAAAAAACATATTCTGAGTGTGACGTACGACGAGTAAATCATGAACTTTGGCTATGTAGTAGGCGCGTAGTGGTCACGGTGAAATATTAACCAATAGGATTGCATAAAATATCTGACAGGAGATTTTATGCAATATTTATTGATTTGACCACGCTTTTTTACTCTGAATTAAATCATTGTGTTACAACTTAAATTTTATTTTAATTTTGATTTGAGGAGAAAAATTATTTTCTAGTTTTTAGTTCAATTTGCAATAAAAGCGTGTTTTTTTAGTTTTTTTAAACTATAATTTTATTTTTTATTTTTTAGTAAGCATAACATTATATGCAACTTTTCATCCCGTAATTCCCACGGGAACGGGCCCATCACGGGAAAACCACGGGACGCTGTTAGTGTCTAGTACCATTTAGTAAAATAAAACAGAACTCCCGTTCCGTCCCACAGCGAGCGCCCGTTGATGTCTTTTATATGAAGTAATATTTTTTTAGTAAATCTGGCAAATCCATTAAGGATAACGGGAAACTGTTATTAAATTATTGCATTGTCATCGGTCCTTGATACATATGCAAAGTTTCAAATTAATCAGACTTCTGGAAGTTGGTGAAAATGATGTTCAAAGATTTCATTACATACGTACATACATACATACATACATACAGGCCAAGCTAATAAAAGCGTGTTAAAAAGATTGTTTCACAGGCTGAGAACACCTTTTTAAAACAATTTTACAATATATATTTATAATCTATTTAAGACATGGGTTTGTGAACTAACTATTCAAATAACTTGACGTAAATTTTGATTAATTTACGAAATACATTTTTATTTGTGCATTCATCACGGTAAGTAAGTATATATAACGTACTTAAAATGGTCATTTAAAACCATTAAGATATAATGTTAAAGTAATATATTAGTTTATTTGGATAATACAATACAAATTAAAAATTTGAGGGTAAGCCGGAATATCCATAGTGCGCGCCGATCAGCTGGTGAGCGAGCTTGCGTTATCTATTAGGTAGGAAGTAGTGATGGGGCAAGCGGTTGTAGGTTTGTCGATAAGGTTTGTTGTCAATTGTGGTGGAGCCAATGTTTGCTATGAGTTTATTATTATGTGATTTATTTGATAAGTAGAATTTACGAGACAATTTTAATATATAATCTTTTATAAATGGATAATTAATTTTTTGGTGTAAAATTCTTAGGTTAGTTCGGAATGGAGTATTTATTATAAGCAGTTTTGAGGGCTTTATTTTGGACTCGTTGCAACTTTTCATAATTTGAGTCGGTGATGCTGCACCAGGCTGGGGCTGCATAAGTAAGGCACGGCCTTACAAGTGCAGTATAAATTCGCATTTTTGTTATGGCGCTCAATTTGGTTTTGCGGTTTAATAAGGGACTGAGTGCATTAAGGGCTCTTAAACCTTTAGTACATCAGGTATTCGGTATTATTTATAAAATTAATTTTGGAGTCCAGCTGCACTCCTAGATACTTCACATTTTTACTCCATGGTATTGAGTAACCATCAATTTTGACTAATCTATTAGGTAAAGCACGTTTTCGAGAGAATAGTATACTTTCCGTTTTTGAAGTGTTTAGTTTGAGTTTCCATTTTGTAAAGTAAGTTACTAGTGATTCTAAGGCAAATTGCAGACGCCAAATAATAATGTCTATATCATCAGATGTAGTGAAAGATGCTGCATCATCGCAGTAGATACCGAGATTTGTTAGAGGATGTTTAGGAATATTGTTTAGAACCAGAATGAATAGAAACGGGCCAAAGATTGATCCTTGCGGGACGCCAGCAGGGATCAATTTGGGATTTGAGCATTGTGTTCCTATGAAAACTGAGAAGAAGCGATCACGTAAGTAATTTTTTATCAATTTAATTAGGTATAGAGGAACTTTATTGACAATGAGTTTATGAAGTAAAGCTTCGTGCCAGACTGTATCAAATGCTTTTTCTATATCTAGTAGTATCATGCCTGTACTCTTATTTTCATTCAGCCCACGGGCAATTATTTCAATTAATCTGGCCAATTGCTGTGTTGTCGAGTGGAGTTTGCGGAAACCGAATTGTTCATGTAATATAATATTTTAAAAGGCGAGTAGAATGAATTTTTCAAAAATTTTGCTTATTTTCGGTAGCAGACTAATTGGGCGATAGTTGGTAGGGATAGTTCCATCTTTACCAGGTTTCTTAATCGGTAAGATCTTAGCAATTTTCCATAATTTGGGAAAATAGTGAAGCGATAAGCAGCCATTTATTATTTTAGTTAAATATGCTAGACATTTTTGGGGGATGTTTTTAAGCAATACGTTTTGTAGACCGTCAGCTCCAGGGGCTTTCTTGGTTTTGAGTTTGTATAAGAGAAGACGGATTTCTTTTGGCCGAGCGTACTCAATGGGCTCATTACTGGATGTTTCTTCAAGTAAGGACAAGGAATTTCTTATTTCAGCATCGGTATCAGGATCTACTACCCAGTTTTTTATTAGGTTCATATTACTGAGAAAACCGTCCGCCAAAGTTTCACATTGCTGCGCGATAGAGGTCGTGACAGTTCCTACGTTCGTCTGTATATATTTATCGTCTGTCGTATATTTATCGATTTGTTTTTAATGGAATTGACAACCCGCCAGATGTCTGAACTTGGATTATCTACTTTAGCTAATCTATTATTCCACACGTGGTCATTAAGTAGAGTAAGATTAGACTTTATTGTGTCCTGCATATTGTTTACTTTAGCGTAGAGTAACTTTCGTTTGGAAGGATCCGGTTCTTTTATCGCTTGGCGTCGAAGGTTGTTTTTACGCTTTATATAGGTTTTTAAACGCCTAGGGAGCTTAAAGGTTCCTGTGGTTGTTATTTTTGGGACACTTATCTCACGGGCAGCAAGTATAGTACTTGTGAGGTTATCCACAGCCGAGTTTATACTTTCAATTGAGGTAAAGGCAACAGAGGTTAGAGGGATGTTAGAGTTGATGTGCGTTCGATATTTGTCCCAGCAAGCTTTAGCATAGTTGTAAGTGATACGGGGCTGTCTAGCAATTTCACCATCAACACTAAATACTACAGGCAGATGGTTGGAAGATAGTCGGGTCAAGGTAAGGGGATCATTGATTGTGAACACATTTTTAGCTAGGATAATATCTGGAGTTGATGGAGTGTAAGTATCATGGTAATGAGTCAATGTAGGTGTTGATGGGGCGTAAATATCATAGTTATTACTTATCATGTGATCATACAATATTTGACCGTGAGTGTTGGAGGTGGTGCAATGCCAATAGCGATGTTTGGCATTTATGTCACCATGTTGTGTTTGGGAAGCCAAGGGATGCAAGGTCAGCCTGTAGATTTTCCTCTGCATAATGAGGTAGACCGAAGATGACTGCTTTATACATTTTTTCATCTCTCCGTGTATATGTATAGTAAGCTAGGTTTTCAGCAAGGAGCCCATCCGCAGATAGTTCTTGGAATCTGTTCGTGGTTTTGAGTGGATCACTTGAAGTTTTCTCGGCTGGTTGCGACGTTATTTTTGGCATCTTCCATTCGCTTCTATCAATTGGTCCTTCGAGGGGGCGTTTGCCAATTGAATTTGAGCGCGTTAGAAAACGTTCAATTATCACAACTATCCTGTATCGATACGATTAACGTTAGCGCGGGAGCCCATCACTATTTCAGAAACTTGTTTGGGTGTATAGAATGAGTGCAGATAAGACGTGCAGCAAGTAGCAATGCGTAAACCGAACTGATCGAAATCCTATTGGTTAATATTTCTCCGTTTCTCCGCTCCGCAGCCTCGCTCCGCTTCAAAAGACAGGCACCCTTAATCGTGGTAATATGACATACGTGGCGGTTCGGCACTCCGTTCTAGCAGAACTCATCCTGTAGGCATATACGTACAATGTTTATACAGACGAACCGCTACGTGTTATCCTACATCGTACTATACATATATTGGTGTGGCGCACAGACGTGGGCAGCAACAACAGCGGCTACTACCGGCTGCAGGCCGTGCTGACGCACCGCGGGCGCTCGTCGTCGTCGGGCCACTACGTGGCGTGGGTGCGGCGCGGCGGCGCCTGGCTGCGCGCCGACGACGACGACGTCGCGCCCGTCGCGGAGGAGGACGTGCTCAAGCTCAGCGGCGGAGGTACCAGCTTTACTCACTCCTGACTAGTACCAGTGTAGCTGATTACAACACTAACAAACCACGCATTCATTTATTTATTTCTAGTAAGTTAGTGACCCTGGTGTTGGACTCTAAACCCAAACACGAAAAGCCAATGACGACCAAAGCGCAAGTTTTAAAGGCAAAAGTTAATTGGATTGTCCTGAATCGTGGATAAGAAAATGCTAGTCGGAAATAGATCGTTCGGCTATTTATCCCCTAAATAAAAATATAGTTCAAAATTCTGCTTGAATTCTGATTAAATGAGACTGAAGGGCAGTTTAAAAACTGACACCAGTGTGCGAACACTGGTGTCAGTCTTTACTCGAAATGGTACATGACTGTCATGTATTAACGCTCCATATTGTCCGGCAGGCGACTGGCACTGCGCCTACCTGCTGCTGTACGGGCCCAAGGTGCTGGAGCTGCCGGCGGCGGCGCCCGCGCCCGAGGAGGAGGCGCCCGAGCCCATGGAGGAGTCGCCCGAGCCGCCCACGGCGCAGGCCTGAGCCGCTACTCGACACGACGACCCCCCGCGGCTCCGACACAATACATACTGCCGCAGTTACTCTCAATTATTGTTAGGATGTGTACGAGTAAGTGCGCGAACTTTTGGGGTTCATTTCTTTCTCGTTTATTGAGTTTTACTCATTTATATGTTCGTTTTTGCTTTTGCTGAGACATATATTAAAGTTTTCCTATCTGTTATCAAATCTTGTTAGGTGATTTCCCGGTTTCCAATCAAAACCAAATGTAAGCTTGTTATTAATGGTTTTATGGAATACTTGTTTAAATTTAAGTGCGGCTTTGAAGTTAACCACGAACTACAATGATTCGTTGAAACCTGATGCTGTATGTTACGATTTAAAGCTTGCTTTCTTCAGAGCCACAATTAAGTTCCGATTGATGTAGGTGACTCATTGCCCACAAGCAAGCCTACTTACTCGTACATTTCTCTTACTCTTTTCTGATGATAAGTGCAAGCGAGCTTAATTGACGCATGACCCTCATGTAAGATTCCGCTAGCGTAATTTTCAAATATTGTATAAGTTCAAATTGTCAAGTAATTTTATAGATTAGCCGATTAGCATCGGCTGGAATCGCTTAGGTCTCGAAGGTTGACGAATGATTGGGTACTCTTGTATGGATCTATTCATCGCTAACATGAAATACTTGAATGCTGGTCATCTCTTGATTTTTCTACATTTTACCACACGACGGTTGTAAAAAGTTCCTCAAAATGTTTGCACTAACTACGGAGATAAAATGAGAATGAAAGACTAAATGCTTGTATATTATAGCTCTAGACTTTTGATTACAATATTTTGAAGTTTTTATATTCCCAGCATTTAGCGGTCGCAACGTACAATGAATAAGTACTGTAATGTTGTACAAATGTTTAAATTATTTAATTTATTTAGCATGAGGGTGGCAGCGGGTTGTTGATATTATTTGTTGGGCGCATCGAATGCTCTGTTGATTTCATACCGTTTCGTTACGTATTAGTCTCTCAGTTATCTGTTAAGTTCTCTGTCTTTACAAGATGTATTGAATTTTATAAGATTAATTAATTATTTTACTAAACAATTATCGTGAATAAACGTCTGGTAACAAAATGTTATTTTATTTGTTTATAAAGTTCCCTAACTTTAGAGAAGTTTTCCGGAATACTAAGAGCGTTTCCACATTATCCGATCCGATATCGGTATCGGACACCGATAGCCGACATCCGATAGCCGATAGACACATGTGCTATTTTCACATATTTCCGATAAAATCGTTCCGATACGGCCATTTGCTCGATAGCTTAGTGCGTGCAGGTCGTCATGGCAGACTATAATAGAAAACTTTATTTGCTGTATCTATTATATTTGAGACGCAAAAAAAGATCTGTCCACAGACAGTATTGGATACATCCCATTGTGGAAGCTAGATATTCAGAGGGAGCATTTTATACTATTTTTAGCAAGCTACAAAACGCACCTAGAAAGTTTTTTAATTATAACAACCAAACTAGTAAACTAGCATCGGGCTCTACGCACACAGAGACAATTTAGATACACGTATAGCACACATGCAAACATTATCGTCCGATGGCTCACGGGCGTCCGATGGTGCCGCCGACATATCGGTGTCGGCTCCGATATCCGATATCGGGCCGGACAATGTGAAAGACAGGTACATATTTCATACATTTTACTTACCCCGATATCGGATCGGCGTCCGATACCGATATCGGATCGGATAATGTGAAACCGCTCTAACCTGCAACAATAAGTGGTAAACAGAACCTTCTTTTTTAAAGACCGTTGACAAATTTTAATGATCTGTGATTCAAAAGTGGACAGTGACAATAACAGACATTGTCATGGATTTATTCGACAAAAAGTTCTTCTATAAAATGCCCTACGCACAACTTAGTATTATGATTTAAGTTTACATTAAAAACTCAAGTTATCCGTAAGATAGACAATATGTTCGACTGCTGCTAAGTTAATAATATAATTATCTACATAGATATGTGCTACACCTACATCTAATAAGCTCTAATTACTAATAGGTACAATGGGTGGGGGTCGTTTCTTCAAAGCGATCGCGGCGTTTGCCGGTGGTTTTATCATTGCGTACACTTATTGTTACTTCTTGTTGAGGCCGATACCGTTTCCCTTCGGCATTGGGCCTTACATATCGATAGGGCTCTGCACCTTATACGGTAAGTTAGTTGATAATTACGTTTTACTGCGGATAAGGTAGCGTAGCTCGTTATAGAGTTGTTTTAAAGATTCTAGACAAAATAATCTAACATTCTATTTATGGAGTCACACAGTAGCGATAGCTATATATATTTCACAATATACATTTGAACTTCCATCTGTCGAGCTTTCTATAGTTAGCTTTGAACTTATTATGTTCCATTTATACAGTCAAAAAAGTTGATGCTTAGCCAATTTCAGGTCAAAAATGGCCTTTTGTAATGGTATCTCATTGAAATATCATGGACTGAGAATGTAGTAATATAATTTATCTAACTTAAATTTACTGAAGTTATTTATTTCACAAGACAAAGCTTATGACCAACCGCATTGAAACCAGAGTGACGGTGGATGGAGAACAACTTGCATACGTCAATGAATATGTTTACCTGGGCCAAATAGTCTCCTTTAACGACAGGCAGGGCAAAGAAATCGCTAGGCGAACAGATAATGCCTGGAAGACTTTTTGGTCCATGGGAGACATATTGAAGGGAAAGCTACCCTTGTTTCTGAAACGGAAGCTAATGGACGTATGCATCCTCCCCGTCCTCACGTATGGTGCGCAGACCTGGTCGTTACCACAAATTAAAAAGTCCAAACTCCAAGTTTGTCAACGTGCCATGGAGCGCAGCATCCTGGGTTTTAAGCGAACGGATAGGATCCGCAATACCGAACTGCGCTCCAGGACACAGATTATAGACGTCGCTTGCAAAGCGGCTAAGTTAAAGTGGAACTGGGCAGGCCACGTCTGCCGCATGTCTGAACAACTGTGGGCAAAAACAGCCACTGAGTGGCAGCCAGATCCGGCAAACAGGCGGCGCGGCAGTCCGAGGCGTAGATGGCGGAATGAACTCGACACATATCTCAGCAACTGGAGAGAAGTGGCCCTGGATAGGGATGCATGGAGGGATAGGGGAGAGGCCTTTGCCCATCAGTGGGACAGTAATGGCTAAAATAATAATAAAAAAATAATTTATTTCAATTGTAGGTCTAGCAAACGTGGTCGCCATTCAGCTCCGATGTATATCATCACTTATATTCCCAATGTACTGCGGCAAGGCGGGGCGTAGTGTGCTGAAGGCTTTAGTACTAACGCACATAGTGGCTGGTAAATATTACTTTCATTCAGTGTCTCTTTAAGACAACTAATAAGGGATAGAAGATCTTTGGATCCAGGTGGCCAGTGGTTCGCTCATCTGGGTTCAAACAAAGGTCACTTTTATAAAACATACCTAAACGAGGGGCAAGCGAGGTGATTATGCCTAATCCTCCTCACTGTACTGATATCTTCAGTGAGACGAGAGATCTTTACTCAACAGTGAGACATTACAGGCTAATACTACTTTACTAAACCAGGGTCGAGCCTTTCTTAAACATTGTTCCATCCGTCCAGCACTGCTCACTAGAAACAATGGGAACTATACCATTCGGAAATTGATAACGTAAGTATCTATAATTCAAAATTTGATTGTATCCAGGACCGGTGTCGAACATGGGTCTAAACGCAAGAGAAGTGGTGCGGGTGTTCGCTTGCACCACGCAGCTTTCGTACAACTTGTCGAGAGAAAAATACAACCTACTGTTTCACCCTTTACGAGAATCGGGCGAAGTGTTTCAAACGGAGGTTGAAAAAGTAAAGGAGTCTTTTAGGCAAGGACTTAAAAGTTATTTCAAGTCTGGCTTCTTATATGTTTATTACAATCAAAATAAGTGACCGGCCCTAATGACATACCTAATTTTTGAACAACTAATCTACGAGTATATATCGAAAAGTCCAACGTAGAGATTGTGTTTTCCCAAATCAAATTAATTATGTATTTTTCAGATCAATGAACGATATAGTAGAAGCTCTAGAATTAGAGATCAAAGGTGAGGAAGAAGTGGAGTCGAATCGTAAAGAGATTGACATGATTGATGATGTCCTGATGGTGCCTCGCCGCACGGATATTATACTTTCCGCCAAACCGTTCGTATTATGCATAATGGTTAATCGTATAAACTTAGTCATAACGCTCTTAAGCTAAAATACTGTTATAAAGTGTTTTGTCTCTTTTGCTCTTTGGAAAATTGCGTATGTCGGAAAGGGACAACCATTTAATAGCTAAAATACTGTTTATAAGCGTTTATGAACAAGGCCCATAATATTTAGGTTTAAAGATGTGCATAAGCACGGGCCTTGTAGATATGACCCCTTAGGCTACCGTCTAACTATGCCCGAATAAATGCAGTCTATGTATAGAGAGATCAATAGTCTTATCTATCATTAAGTACCTACTATAGTTACGTAGATATTAACTTAAACTGTAAGGTAGTTTCGTATACACTTTTTAAACACCACGGTTCCAAGCATTACTACTTCCGTGGTTAAGAATTGTAAGTAATCTACGCAAGCAAATTAAGGGTCTTGAAAAAAGTTTCGTCCCAGCCGATTTCCTTATGCTGAACTTAAGCTGGTTTCAGAACAACTGGATTGAATAACTCATTATTCTATGAAACGAAGCTTAACCTCCGTTGCGAGGCGCACCTATCGAAAGCTATGTTTGTGTGCATAAAGAAGTTTGATGAATTGCATAAGGAGTGCACCGATTCGGCGTCGACAGATGGAGTCGACGTAAATATATGCGATGGCTTGAAATATAATAACATGTGCAATTTCGTAACAGCATTGGCACGCAACAACACAAAGTTATGTAATAACCAGGTAAAAAATCCTAATATTATTGTTATGTTAGTAAATCTATATATTATAATAAATAAATTAAAAGCTGTATTACATTAGTATACAGCTTGATTTTTTGTTTGTTTGTTCGCGCTAATCTCAGAAACGACCAATCCCATTTGAATAATTCTTAGTTTGAAACTTGGACATACAACAGCGCCAAACGTTCGGTGAGAGCAAAACGATAATCTACCCTAAATTTACCCCGTATGCTTGGTGCTGCTAGTTATCCATTCTTATGTCTGAACATTAGTAACTAACTAATGTTTAGTCTGTGGCAGATCCAAACATGGGTTTGACACCCTCAGCCTCGGGTTGCTAACGCGGGTGCGTTAGCAACCCGAGGCTGAATCCGCCCCGTCTAGTCTAGATATGTCGTGTGTGTGTTGTATGTGCCCCATATCCACTCATGTGCCCAAAAGCAGGGAACATGTTTACCCTAATCACCATAGATACGCCCATCTTTATCATCAATAAAGAACGGTTCTCCTGTATTCCAAACAATTCTTATTTGCAGGTACCTCCTTCTGTCGGGGTCGGATTCAATACAATTAATAGAATTAAAATGGAATTTTGTAAGATGGTTGACAAAATTCATCTAAATTATACAGACGTTAACGATTTTAAAGATATTTTGGAAGATGAGAGTCGAAACGTTCAGGTAAAGAACGATTTAAAGTTTTATCTAGCCGCCCTCTTGGTTGTGGTAGTAACTTAGTAAGAGTTCACTGGTAGAGTTAGCATAAACTCCTAGTTCCACGTTGTTTTTCAAACTATATAACTCCACGTAGCTTTAGGCATCAACTTTTCTATTTAGATACTTACTAGCCGCGTCCCGCGGTGCTACCCGCTTTGTACCCGTTCCTGCGGGAATTTCGGGATATAATGTATGATGTAAAGTTTTACCCAAATCCGTCCAGTAGTTTTTTCGTGAAAGAGTAACAAACAAATATACAAACACACATACTTACAGCCTCACAAAATTTCGCATTTATACTATTAGTAGGATAGTTACTAATTTGCTAAGCTCAAGATATGTTTTTAATGGTGAGAGCTTAGGATATACCTATTCTATTCAGTACGAATTAAAATAAGTAAGTCCAATGTTTAAATTCTAAGCTTATGTAGGTACGTTTATGTTAGTTCAACATACCTTCCTCATTAAGGATTCAAAAAAAACTGCAAAAAAAGTGATCAAAGCATTCGACGAGAAGACGGTGATCATGCGTTACGTGTTCATCGCCATGAACGTGGCCATGGCGCTCATCTTCCTGAAGATATTCCACGCAGCAGTGAAGTACCACGACTGGTATCTCACCGACATCGACTATGAAAACATTTACGTAACTAGCTATTTTAAAAGATTGGACACTACGAGGAAAGTGAAGGGGAGAATTTCTCTATTACCCTTAAAAAAGGTAAGCCGATTTACTGAAGCTCTCTCTCTTCCTGACTATGTGTCCCACATGGTGGTGGGGTCAGCCTTCCTTATTTTACTCTTCCACTTCACTCTTTCGTCGATGTCGTCATCGGAAATCTTGCCCTCAGCCATATCCTTGGACACTACATCCGTCCACCTTGTCTTGGGTCTGCCTAATTTCTGCCGAATTAACTGAATCATGTTACTTAATATATAGAACAAAGGACAGTTATATTTACCATCGTTTTCTTTAGTCGTAAAAGGCTTTCAAATTGTTTCGCTGATATATTTTGGCAAGGCCATATAGTATCTTCACCTGATCTTGAATTGATTGCCTTCAAAGTAGCAGAACAGACCTTGGACAGAAGATATCGGCACATTGATGAGAATTCTTTCCCTGTCTGATAACTAGATGGAAACGAACAAATACATAGACATCAACTCGGCGTCAGTAAATTCCTCGCGGCGAGGCAAGCTGGTTTCCCAGATCCTCAAGGTGATGCTGGAGGTGGTGACAGCGACCACCTTCGTGATGCTGGACCGGCTGTTCTTTGAGGCACTGGATATGGTGCGCCAACACGCTGAGATGGAACTCGTGCATAGGACCACTAGGGAATTGCACTTTAAGGTATGAATTGTAAAATACCTAAACCAATTAATAATTTGTATCTACAAAAGTCCATTGACATACGGTAAGTTAGGCCTTAAAGTCTTATTAGACTTTAGTTTTTAAACTAACTGTAATATGTAATTTTCTTTTTGTTTGATAAATGTTTTCCTATAAATTGTTCTGTGTTTATTACTTGTTATGAATGCTGTACACTCTGTTATTGGTGTTCATATCAGAAATGTACTCTGTAACTAGATTTTTTTAAATGCAACACTGTTGATGAAATAAATAACAAATAATTAATTGAACCACCAAAAATAACTTTCAGGTGGAAGGCACAAGTATTTTGGCTCCTTCAATCCGAAATATCCTGGACGGGTTGCATTTGCGCAACAAAACGCACGACATCTCGAGCGACGCCTGTCTGCCGAGACCTCGACAGATGCCTTACATCTTCTTCTTCAAGATCTACGTTGGATATTTGTGGATACTGTTCCTTTTACTTTTCAGTCCTTATACTTTAAGGCTGCGAAGGTTAATACTGCATTTTATTTTAACATTTTACCTCCACCCACATTTTTATTTTAAGTTTAAACTACAAAAAAATTGTTTAAGTATGGAATTTCATCTTGTCCATGCCTTTTTGGTGTTGTCAGATTTTATTCAAATAATTATCTCCATTCTCCAACAGATCCATCTGTAGCTACTTCTACCCTCGCCGCGAAAAGCAACGGATTTTGCATCTTTATAACGATATCCTCAAGAAGAGATTGAAGATGGACAAGACATTGCGAAGGTAAACCTAGCTCTACCACATACGAGTATAAGTACCTAAAGGCTATCCATCCTAGCTATAGATATACTTTGATTAAGGGGTAGAGACCTACTCTATATCGCTTAAATCCCAAAGCAAGGCAAAAGGCCTCCCCCTAATTAAACTAAGCATAAATCAGTTCAATCAATAGGTATGTAAGTAATTTTTATTCTATAGGAAAGCAGTGCAAGCTATTCGCGCGCACTATCTGACCGGTGAAAGCCTCCTCAGCATGAGAATGAAGTTCCCGCAGCTCCTAGGGTGGCTGCAGATACTGCCGACCGCCAGGATGACGTGTCTCATCTGTGGGGAGGTGGAACCACGGAATAATACGAGTATGTATCCTTTATTTAATACTCGTAGACTCGCCTAGGTCCCAAGTCGTTGTTACGATTAATGTTGTAAGGGACAGTGGCATATTTCCTTTAATGTTGTAAATAAAAAAGGGAAATTATAAGTCTAGCCACAAAATTATTTATTGGACACGTGATTAAACTTCTAATTTTATAACTAAGCAACGGGAAAATGACATAGCCTCTAATAAACTAATTCGTATTTTTTACAACGCCCACTAAATATTCTATAGAAACTCGACCCAAGGGTCAATTCAGCCCGCGGGCGTAGGTACTATTCGGTAGGTTAGGGTTATTTTTTTTTTATTTAGAAGATAACTAGTGGCTAAGATAGTATTATTTAGATGGTCGTTAATTGTGGCTGACTTAGTAATTTAGAAGGCAACATACATTTTTGGGGGCGAAATATGATATTAAAAAGAAGCCTGTTTAATTAGCACCCAATAAAAAATGGGATTTATTATGATTATGTGGCACCGATACCTAGAGGTTAAGTAAATATTAATAAACCAAATCTATACTAATATCATGAAGCTGTAGAATTGATTTGAATATTTGTTCTAAGGCGCTTGTCTAAAGAACTGCCAATCCGATTTAAATTATTTTTGTAATAGATAGAAAAATTCAACGGAAACATTATATAGGCTATTTTTATCTTCTATATTTGGTTAAAAACACTTCATTTCCAGTGTCCAGCAGGCACTGGTACTCGTGCTACACGACCAAGTGTCCGTTCGTGTATTGTTCCGAGTGCTGGCGCGAGATCGGCTCGCGGTGCCTCGCGTGCGACCCGAGCCTCGCCGAGCTGAGCGATGTAGATTCAGTGTCGGAATACGAGCGACCACACGACTCCTAGCTGATACTGATACTTTGTGATTATTTAAGACTGTGGCGGACTTCAGTGTGAATTGGACATTTAAAGTATGAAGCGTCAGAAGTTAGGTGCTTCGCCAGTACCTAACCTTAAATATTTATATGCAAAACGTACTTACGTTGTGCATGCATTTTTGTAAATAAATAGAAAAATAAAAACGCATTTTAAAGCTTACTGGAGTCATCATTATTATTATTTACTCACTAAATATTAACGTATTCATATAATAAATCTAGAACAATCCATACTCCAGTTGCTCTCCCACTGTGAGGTTGCTAACGAACTGTATGTTATCCGCCACGTCGTTGCAGAGGAACGCTAGGCCGGACAGCATCTCTCCCTCTTGAGGGTCGAAGTGGTAGATCAACTAGAATTAATCACGATTTGATTCAGGTACATTACGTATCCTAAGCTACGTACGTTACGTATCTTACGCTACGCACGTTACGTACCATACGTAGCGAAGCGTATACGTAGCATATCGTATGGTTGAAGATAGGTATATTTAATTATCAATCAAATGCCGTAAGTTCAAGACTCGTGAAGGTCTACTGTATACTAATAAGTATAAGCTAATAAGCTGCAATCAATTAGTGTCGGATTTTTAAACCTCAATAAAGGCCTCGTCATCGCATCAACAGTTCAACAGTTTTATTTCTTACCGATAAAAACTCATCATAAGTGATCCAGCCATCGTTGTCAGTGTCTGCGGCGTGGTACTTCTCTTTGCGTACTTCCATGGAGCTATCTTCTCCTAAACTCTCCAGAACCGCACTACTGTATATCATAAATTCATATTGCTCAAATTACCTATATAAATGAAATAGTCTGACCAAGAATATGGAGGTTAGATACCTTTAATGAAAGTTCTTAGATATACCGACCCTACCAACAACCTTGACGAAATGCTAATTAAATTGTAAACTACATGTACTTTCATTTCATACCACGAGTCGACCGACAGTCCACATAATTAGACTAATTTCATTCTGATTAATTTCATTACCTGGTCAACATAACGAAGAAGCATTGGTTAAGAAAAGTTTTACCCTGTTAATGTACTTGTATTTAAATGTAATGTACATGGACTTAAGGCGATCCTCAATATCAAATAGTCTTTGTCCAATATTGGAGTCCAATAAATGCATTTTGTACCACCCTTAATTTGCTGATTAACTTTGGTTGATACTCATATACGCTGTATAACTTAAAACACTGCTATAAAGTGTTTCGTCTCTTTTGCTCTTTGGAAAATAGCGTCGTTGGAAAGGAACAAACTATTTGATAGCTAAATGTTTATGGACCATTAAGTAGAGATTTTTCTTAATGAATTAAGTAATTGACGGTGTAACTAACAAGTCGTCAAAGCCGAGCATCCCATTGGACTGGTTGTCGAACAGCAGGAACAGGCTGTGCAGGTTCGCGATGGTCACCTCGTTCCATCCCGGGAACCGGTCCACCACCTTCTGCATGCTCCAGCGGCGGTCTTGTTCTTTCATATCCTGGACAGTTTAATTTGGTCTGCTTATTTCTGCTATATAGTCTGCTAATTTGGTCTGGACTGCTTTTTATACCCCACTTAGACTGACTATCCGCCATAGCGTAGCATTTTTTTTTTAAAGAAATTGCTAATACAAATGAAGGATGGAGATGTTAATAATTCTATTTTTCACCGCTTTGGTGGGCAGGCAGCCTAGTTAGGTACAATATTAGGGGATATCATTTTAAAGTACTTGCCATAATTCATATAATAGAGCTATACTCGTAACTCGGAACTCGTAAATGTTATTCCTTAAATAAGTAAATAATCGGGACCCGTTGATAACCTTCCATCCATTGTCGGGTAAAATTACCTACTATGATCTATGCAGGACTACACTTGACTCTGTCATAGAGAGTCAACTCACCAATGATCCATGAAGTACTTAGAAGTCTTTACCAAAATATGTACTGCGTTAACTTACCTGATTGTATTGCCTTTGTTCAGCGAGCCTCTTGTAAAATAGCTCGATCAACTTATCGTAGTCGGTCAATGGGGACTTCTGAGATTCACTAGTCTTCTTTCGAGGCTCGCCTGATCGACAAGCATTTTAAGTAATAACAAGACAAGTAGTTAAGAATTAATGCCAAGTTTACATCAGAGATCAATGATATGAGGTATATCGTTGGTCTATCAAAACCAGAGACAAGGCACTATCCGTGGTGGACATTTGTCGTTCTAAACATGTTCTAAACCAACTTAAACATACAAGCCCCGGACAAGTGGCATTCGATTTACGAAATCTCTATTCAATTTGTTCCAAAATGTATCGATGCGAAGCGATAAGCGATCTAGCGATTGCCCCTTGTCCGTAGAGGCTTAATCTAGGTATTTACTTTGTTGACCCTATCTATTGTAAAGGCTCTTTAATGATTTAATAGAGTAAAGCACGAAGTACTATTTCTTATGAAAACTAGTCGTTAATAGTGGATATAAAATTAATTTGTGAACTAAGTAAGTACTTATTCGTAGACAACAAAGAATTACCAGTTGCCGTAAAATCCTCTTGCCTATAAAAACAAATAGGTTTTCTTTTGACGGGGTATTCAAAAAACCTTCCTAATCCAGAGAAGAGCGTGCTCATTTGATGCCCCATACTTGACGATATTTTTATTTAGTAATTATTGTGGAAAAGCAATGTTTGTTTATTTTGTTCGCGTATCCATAGATATTGAAATTGATGTATGTCAGGTGTTCTACAGACAAGCACCTTGCTCTATTATTGAGTACCGAGGAGAATGTATTAGGCAAGGCATTAGCTATAAATACGAAGTGCTCATTAGGGGCCATAACTACCATGTGTTAAACTTATAAAATATACTCGTATCCAATTTATAGTTCTCGCATTAATTACAATTATGTGGAGAAAGGTAGAGAAAGTCAGAAATGAAACACCATTTACTTTCAATCACTTGATTATTTTCATACAAAATTCCATTAAAAATTTCAAAAATTTGACATTATATAGCGTCATACACAAATCGATAAGATTACAATCAAAGTAATTATAAAAATTACCGAGAGGGTAAAAAATAATGTAAAATGAAATATTATGGTGGCCGTAAATTATTCTAAATTAAAATATAGGAACATTTTTATAAAAATAATTCAGTCTTCCAAAGGTTTACAGAAAATAAGCATATATAAAAAAAAGAAAACGACTGTTGTCCACGAGTTATGTATATACTTGTACATACACGACTATGTTGAAGCTATGATACATTATGAAGAGTAAGTATATTATAGTTACTATTGACAAAATTTAAAAACATTTTATTGCTAATGGCAGTACATTTTCCTTTCTATTAGTGCGCGCGCGCACTACGCGGGCCTTGGTATGCTTTAGTGCGCAACCCGAGTGCGCAGCGTCCAGCCCGCGCCGCACCGCCTCACAAACGATACGAATACATCCTTACACTTCAAGCGGTTACATAAGTAGACAACAGACTTACTAAGCGGTGATCAGACCACCTTTTCAGTCTCTAAAACACTACGTTAAAAAAAATTGAGGTAGCAAATGGTTTCCATTGGAGGCGTACAGTCCACCGGACCGAGGGACCGCAGGCCCGCCGGCCGGCTGTGCGCTCCAACGACTTAACTTACAAGTGATATAAAATCATTTGCTACCCCTTGCTTGTTACTGTAGATCTTTATAAACATACAAGGTGGCCGGTAAAGCGCTGCTGCGGCACTTGAGATGCAAGGGTGGTCTGACACCTGAAGGGAGACGTGGACCAGGCACCCTGTACATTTATATCGATTGCACCGGGGACGGCTACAGTGCGCATACAAATTATATTTGGTGATAAATACTCAGGTATGTATCATACATATACCTATTTAATTCACTGGAACCGACCCTGTAGAAGATTGTAGTAAGTATATCACTAACTAAAATAACCACAAAATTATTTACTTTCTCTATAAAATAAATAAATTTGCGTTTATTATAATAATTCATGCATAGATGTGTTAGGACTGCAACGACAAAACTTACAAATTACTTAATTATGTAGAAAACCATTGCGTTATACTTTACAATTTTTAATCTTACGATTTTGATTTCGTTTAACCGCATCTACGAATACAGTGATTATTTTAGTTCCAATAGGAAATCTGAAGAGTTTACCAAAGTGTATCTAAAAACTATGACTTGTCGGGCAAGTTTTGACGCTGTTGCCTTTCTTACATCACTACAGTCAGTGAGTCCACATCGCGTCACAACTGACTGTAGTATAGTAATAGGTGTAAACAATTCCTTACAATATCAAGCAAGGAGTAGACAAATGCACAATTACGCTAAGACTAACACGATAAAATACTCTAAGAGATAGGGGAAGTTGTTATACTACTGTGAAGGGGCAAACTAATTAAATATGTTAAAAGTAGATATCAAAGTTTATACTTGTTTCAAATATAATGTTATATCTTCGTTATATGAAGAACTAATTAAATCTTAAGCTAAGAGTGCCGCCACACTTCACTTCCGATGCCGAATGGTACTACACACCCGCCACACCGCGTTGAGCGCCCACAGTGCCCACACCCGCACAGCAGTACGTACAGTAACTATAACAACACCCCAGTACTCGCACTACAAGCATTACACTTACAAAAATAGCACGAAAATGGCTCAATACATTTACCTAAAATCTCATATAATTGCATCAACGTAATGCAGTTAAGTGTTGCGTCTAGTCCGCCTCCAACAATAAGTAAACCCTCATCGTCACAGCTGAAATCCCGAGGTGATTTACAATCGACGTATATTACTGTAAATGTTACAAAACTTGTACAAAATTATGATCACCAATTTATCAATTATTTGAATAATATTCAGTTCCCAATTTTATTGTACCTATCACAAAACCACAATTTTACTGCTAGCACCTAGCAGCTACACAAATTTATCTGTTATACAATCTTAAGAGGCTCATGATTATATCAAGAGCGAGTGTTCGTCCACGTTACGTTTTCCTACCGCCACCTTTAAAAAGTGTTTATTTGTACCTACTTGTCCCGCGATCGTCGAAACCACTCACTTTTGACATAAAAACAAGCATTAATTAACAAAAAATAATTAAATAAACATTAAACATATTATAAGCGAATTAAATGCAGTAATATTAAGTAATGCTTCAGCAGCTTTCAGCTTAATTACAAAAAATAACGACTTTGACTCTCAACAGGCGATGCTTTCTCATACGAAATGATTAATAATAAAATTATTATACGAGTATGGGAAATAATATATCAGGAAACTACACGTTACATACTTTACTTTAGATAACATTGATTACTTATTTAAATAGGTTAAGTAATAAAGACTAAATTCATACAATTGGGCAAGTTCCTAAGAGTTACATGTGGGTTAAATATAATATCGACCAAGACGTCGGAAAGCGCTTCACCGTTATGACTTTAATTACAATTAGTATATTTGGAACAGTATAAAGTTAAAACCTCTCGCATACCGATATGATTCTTAGAACAAATCGGGCGGACCCGGCGACGGGCCGCGGCGGGCGGAGCCCCGGGGCTCCGGCGCGCCACCCGCGCCGCTGGACATTGCTTTGCAAATCCATGTGTGAAACCAAAATAAAAGAACTCGTCCAATTCATTACAATACGAGATTCGTTGTCTGTTAAAAACATGTACTTTGTTTTTAAAGAAAAAAAAATAAATTTTGTAAGATTTAAATATAAAAAAATGCATTTAATGCAACACATTATTTTAAAAATAACGTAATACTTCATAATGGCACTGAACATAAAGGTTAATTCAATCTTATTTATTGGAAATAAAAATAAAATTTTATCGGATTTCGTCGATTTATCGCTAAGACGCACAACACTGCACACCGAGGCCGAGGGCCCGGCGCTCGGCGCGCGTCCTCGCCCGCGCGGTCACTGCGCTTCTCATTCACTGCACACTCGCTACTAGTAATACCTCTATAAATGTATTGTATTGGATATGCACTACGAGTTGCGACAAGTACACACGCAAACGATAACCCATTAACCCTCTTAACACCCACTCCCGCCCGACCGACCTGCCGCAGTGACCCGGACGCCCGCCTCCTGCCGCCGGACCTCGACTACATCAGCTAGACCTCAATCATTTCATACTTAATTAATTTCAGACTCATTTACCAGTCAAAGTTTACATCTACAAAACTAAATACCATTTACGCCGTACGATTTCAAACCATAGAAAGTTTTGTTTGAAGCGGGCAAGTATTATAATGATATATTAATTAAATAGTTCTAAACACTAATTTAATCCTAAGTACAAAGGTGAAAAATATTATTCTAAGGTGAAGTGTAACTTACAGTACTTAGTTATTATGCATTTGTTTATTGGGAGACATTTGAGAGTAATGTTCGAGTTGATTAACATAACGTACGTTGATATAAGTTTTGTGTGATATACATAAGTTATAAAGCTACCGAGTATGATATTTATAAAAGGCATATTGTTGTATAACAAGCAGTAACAATATAATGTATCTATTGAGATCAGAGCGGGTGAAATAGTTTCAACTGCACACGTTTTATTATACACTAATTAGGGGGATTCTTACCGGGCGATGCCTCGCGCTCCAATAGGTGGACCCACACCGGACTGCCCATGACCCGCGATCACGGCTCACATTCTCAAGTTATAAACCTCGTCGTTAAGATTGCGTGAAGCAACGTCCACTCCAAATGCGCGCGGTAGGAGCGCTTGGTGCTCCTACCGCGCGCATTTCGACTGATAAACGTCTGGTGTGGATCAGCCCATTAGCATCCGGACGGCCAGTGGAGATCTCCCATTGCCGCCACGGGAGACACGGCCCCAGTGATCACCGCATCACACACACACACGAAGGCTTTACTCACAAAAGTATATCCTCTGCTCTGTTCTTCCTATTAACATTATGGAATATGTATCGTCCCGTTTTAACTCATGGTTTTCATGACATTACGACAACTACTCATAATGGGACACGGGCAAAGGGATTCACGATTAGTACATGAAAACCACGACGGGAAGACCTGAACTACGTTAATTAATTATTTTAAGTAAGATGAAAATGTTCATCTGTCGTTCATACAATATTCTACTAACTTATATTAAATCCTACACATATAAATGAACACAATATAGTTTGAACACATACGCGCAGAGCTCCGCGGGGGACCTCGTGCGCATTTCACATTGAAAAGTTAAGACAAAGCTACTAGCGATGCCTTGAAAATTTATAGCAATTTAGAGAATTCACAATTTCACTAGAAGAATTAACTAAGCACGCGTTGTAAAGAGCTAATGATTGAGTCGGGCCCGCGCTGCCGCCCGGCCCGCTCGTGGCACTCGTTACTAGAGACCGACTACACCACCCGATATAAACGATACACATCACTCCATACTCCATACTCATTCTCATTATACATTACGTCAAACGAACAAACAATTACCCATAACTATAGGGTCTACGAGTACACACACTTTCAATATACTATGAGAAGCAGAAATGAACCGCAGAGCTTTACATTCGTCATATTCGGTCAATACTAACTCGCATCGAGCCCCAACAATAACTATTATGCCAATTAAAGAATACATTTATACATATTTCATTAGCTAATCGATAAATATTGCGTTTGTCAAACGTAACTAAGTAAATCAAATCAAACAATATGCAAATAATAACCAAAAAGCTATATGCGTTTGAGATTGACTTCTAAGTACCAATAAAATAAAAATTTAAAAGATCACGTAAATTCAGATTGCCGAGTTTTAAATTCTACTCAATTTTATCTAATGTCCCTATGATTAATCTATCGACATCGTCGAATACCTATTGTATTCGTGTTTGGTAGCAAGGTGTAGTGTAACCGGCCGGCTCGCTCGGCCGCTGCCGCTCGCTCGCCGCTCGCTTGCCGCGCTTGCCGCTCGTTTGCCCATCCTATCATATTTTCGCGCTGCCGCGCCTGCCGCTGCCGCGGCGCGCCTACCCGCCGTCTGCCTCGGACACACATCCCCGTCATCTTTAAGACATGCAGTCTTCTTTCAGTCTCAAAGTTTTATTGCATTGATTTATTCTCAAATACAACATCCATCCCATCTCGAACAAAGCACAGAAACAAACTAAAATATATAAAAAAGCAGTCTAACCAAAAGAAGTCTATCAATTCATCACCATTTAGCCAATTAACAGCGTTCACTGCGCGCTAATAAAACTATAATCAATAAAATATAATAATATTAATCGTATCTGCATACGCACCTAAATAATACGCAATGAAAAATAACTTAATGTAAAAATACATATTCAACGTCAGATTTAATTCATTAACTAAGTTAAAATAAACGTAAAATTATAACATTTTGGAAAAATACTTTTCAAGTTATTATTAATTTATCTCACGTAAAATCATATTATTAATTATTTTACATCACAATGTGATTTACTAAAATAGTATATATTTATGATTCGCTAAGTATTAATTGTGAGTAGTGTCGGACAGAATATAATCGACTTTATACTTAAGTGCTCAGACTACGGTAATTTGGTGTATTACATACTGTCGCTCCAGCGTATTTATATGCTGGAGCAAGTGGTACTGGCTATTTATCATACAAGTGGATATATAAGTAACATAATGTGTATTGCGATGATATATTATAATAAACATGTATGGTATGTACACTGCAAACAAAAGTTTGGCCCTTATAGACTAGTCAAAACGGAAACGAAAATCAAATTACTATTGGTAACGAAAATTATCGATCGGACTTCACGAGGGAGAGGCCCGCACGCAGCACGCGGCACGCGGCGCGGCCAGTGCCCCTCCCAGCAAGCTATGCTCGATTTGGATTTTTCCAAACGTTAATAATAAAATTGGCACATTGTCAAAGAAATCACAACTAAACAAAATAAAATAAAATACGATAGGCCTTAGGCCCATGAACTCAAGTTTGCCTTAACAATAATTATAATAAAACGGATATTCAATATACTTTGATGTATTGCTTGCCGTGCGAGGAGATGTCGCGCGCGGTGTCGGGCAGCGTCTCGAACAGCACGACGAGGTACCCGTCAGGCGTGAGCGCCACGTCGCTGGGCCGGTCCTTGTCGTCCAGGCCGGGGCTCTTCAGGTCCACGGCCCACAGGATGCGCAGCTCCGACGTGAACACCAGCACGCGGTGGTTCTTCGAGTCCGCCACGATGATGCGCCCGTCGTCGTCCGTCACGATGCCCGACGGCCGGTTCAGCTCGCCGATGCCGGACCCTTCGCGACCCACACAATGTAACACTTTCGAAAGCGTCGGATCCACCATCAGCAGGCGATGGTTTTCAAAATCAGACACGATAATGTTACCCGATGTCGTGAAACATACACCCCTCGGTGTCGTCGGTCCTTTCAACATCTTTGCGGGGTTAGCCCCTTCGAAAACGAACTTGGTGATGAATGTGCCATCGCTGGTGAATAGCTGGATGCGATGGTTGCGGGTGTCAGTCACTACTATATTGCCTAAAGTGTTCACGGCCACATCCCAAGGATATTGGAATTGACCGCACTCTTTACCAAAGGATCCGAATTTCAGAATGAAATTACCCGACGACGTGAAGATTTGCACTCTATGATTGTCTTTATCTATGACAATGATTCTTCCGTACGTGTCGGTGGTGATTCCGGCTGGGAGATCGAATTCGCCGGGGCCAGTTCCTTTGGAGCCGAATAAAGTTTTAAATTCTCCGCGGCTATTGAATATTTGTATTCTGTTATTTCGTCTGTCTGCAACTATGATGTTCCCTTCTCTGTCAATACATAGTCCCCAGGGTCGGGACACTTGTCCTTCGTCTTGTCCCTCTCGACCAAATGAGAACATCGGCACCCCAGGAACTGGACTCCTTGTTGGTCTTACAGTAACAGACATCCAATATCCGGGAATGGCTTGACCAATGCCACGGGAAGGATTCGAGTCCATAGTAATACTAGAAGAGATACTGTGATCGTAGTAGTTGGTAGATCTGGTGTGACTCGAAGTGTAGTCTGGCATAGATCTTAGGCTGTTAGAGACCGACATGTTATAATTGAGCGGAGGGAAGCTCTGGGCCGACTGCAGTGATTGCAGAGACATCAAGGACTGACGCGACTGAATGGATGAGGTCGAGTTCAGCGAGTGCATGGAGCCCGCCGGCGCCGGCTGCACGTCACACTGACGCTTCAGCTGGTCAACTAGATCGTAATTAGGCGGTATAAACATGATCCTCTCCTCCGTTATATACATGTTCTTGAACATACAGGAGAAGTAATCCACTTGCGCTCTTCCCTTCTCCTTGGCCATAAAGAGGTCGATACCCTCCGAGTCCATGCTCCTCACCAGGGTCTCGTTGGTGTGAGCCAGCCCGGCGAGTATCCCTCGCAAGGTGTTCATATGGTCTGTAAGCTCGTTCATTTTGGCTTGTCGCATTTTCTCTACTTTATCTAACAAATATTTCTCACGATCTTCTATAGCTTGAGCGTAACAACGCATCGCTTTCCTAATTTTCATATTAGCTTCTGCGGTTTCCTTCTCATAAGCTTTAGACATGGCTACAGCTCGATCGATAGCGGTTTTTATCGCCTTCGTTCCTGTCTTAGTGTCCTCGATAGCTCTAAAAACACCGATGCGGCACATATCTAGTGCTCCTTTGATGGGTGAATATGAATGATCCTTATGAACCCAAAGGGTGCACTCCTGGCATATGAATATGATACAAGCTTCACAATAAAACCTGACAGGGTCGCCATGGAGGTCGCAAAACATGATTTCTTTCTCATTATTGACTGAGTTAGGTCTAGCTCCTATAGGTGAGATCTGGTGTATGGGGAGTAGCGTATGCTCCCTCAGCTGGCAGTCCGAAGTGACCTTGTGACAACACTCGTGGCAGAACAAGTCGTTGCACTCGAGGCAGCGCGTGGTGGGCGTGCGCTCCTCGCAGCGGAAGCACGTGATGGACACGGAGGAGGAGGTGCCCGGCGAGCCGCTCGAGTTGTCTTCTTTGGATTGTTGTTGGTGATTGTTATTAGAAGTGACACTGTACTCACGGCTGGTGCCGATGGGGTGCTGCGTGATGGTGCTGGCGGAGGGCAGCGCCCAGATGTCGTAGGGCATGGAGGAGGAGGCGGTGGTGGCCGCGGCGTTGAGCGGCGACGGCTTGTTCATATTCTCGAGCAGGTTACAGATGATGTGCGTCATCGCCAGCGGGTCCTCGGGGTCGGCGGCGCCGTGGCTGGAGCCCGCGCCAGCCGACGACGTCGCCGGCAGACTCGACGCCAGCGACTGCGTCAGGTTCGCAAATGAAGTCATTCTGACACACCAACTTTACGTCATTAGCACTGGAACAATACATACCACGCATTTTAATACATAACTTTAATTTATTTCATTTGCAGAACGTTAATTGTTTACAATCGATATTTATGATCAGATTACGTACTAATGTTTTTAGAACATAGAGAAAATAGAGTTAAAAATGTTATTGTTTATTTCATAACATCCGAATTCTCAGTAAATTAAATAAACAGTTATCGCTTGCATATTAGATTTTACGACATTTTTATTTGATGTCAGCACAGTTATGGTATTTTTTGTTATTCAGTTATGCTGCACGAAAATTAAAAATATATGTAGACTTAGTAGACATCGATAACTGTAAAATGTAAAGTTTGTACGCAGTTTATAACATACAGGACGTAAATAACTTCGTTATTGAAAATAAACATAAGTCTCAAAAACACAGCACAATTTCAACTTATTCACACTTACATGAACAGGAGTAGGCGAAAGTTCACACAACATAATAAACAACAGATCACGATACCATAACACGGCAACTATGTAGTTTGGTCTAGATAAGTAGGAGCAGAAAGAAAGCGGAAGCGTTGTTATGACCCGGCCGGGTGGTATGGCGGCACTGAATCTTTTCATATGGTGCAGTTTGCAAAAAAAACCATCCCAAAATCTTTTGTACGCTCCCTACCACAACCCCATAGAACTGTAGGTAGCTACTAGAAAGGGACAGAAAAACATAAATAGATAAGGGAGAGAATAAGACAAGCAACGTGTCGCATTCCAATTTTTTTCCATAATTTAGATAAGAAGGTTTGCTATGATTATGGATGCCAACTTTTTAGAACCCAAAACTAAAGGAAACTAAACGCTTCTATTATACTGCAAATTTTGCTCAGAAGACCAAAGTTGAAATTGATAAAATGCACCAGCATTTCCCTGGTTTCAAAGAGAAACCACGAAAAACAATGTATAACGAATATGATACTGCGACATTAATTTGTTTATTTTATAACTGTTAAAATGCTCGAAATTTGCTCCCCGAATTAATATAACGTAACCTTTTCATTGATCTACAGTATACAACTAGGGGATGATATCCCCGGTAGCGAACCAAACCAAACCCTCATTGCAAGGTCGACAACCCTAGCTTCTTCTAACATTACTATCGAGTGGCATAATTCAACATTTCACGGGCGGATGTGCGAGTGAGAGGGCAAACATTTGTGCGTTAAAAGAGAAGGAGAGAGTGTATATGTTTCCATTATCGAGATTTTGTATTTTGGGAGGCGCAGCGGTGGTGGCACATGCGTGCCGTGACCTTGGTGCGGCGGCAGCGCGTGAGGCAGGTCCGGGAGAAGACTCCGCCATCTTGCCGCGCCCCCGCGCTCGTCGCTATTTCGAAGGGTGCCGAAAATCGATTCATTTCCCTTGTTGCCCTCACATCATAGCCCGCTGAGGGCGCACTGGATAACACCAACCATTCGACAAAAGCTTCCTTCAACAATATAATATAGAACCGGCGACACGGCTACCGTCCGAGACGCGGTAACTTGTTAGACAGTCTAGTCTAGACAGACGAACCATTTATTGAACTAAGCTATAGATATGTTGCACAAATAATAATACCTAGCTCGTTAGCCATATGAACCAAGGTTATTTTGTAGATGAAACTGTATTTGCAACAAAGAAATTCTTATTTAATGTCGAACGTACTTTCTCCAAACAAAATACGCGTTACTCACGACGAAAGCTTGGTAAAGCAGGTAATTCATATTGTACGATATTTTATTGAAAAACCTTTTTTTCTATGGGCTTGGTGAACAAAAGGTTCGCGCAGGTCGGGTCTGAACTGACTACGTATCTGCACCCTTGTCCTTTGTAACACTACCTAGGAGCGAGTGGCTCGCAATTCGCAAATTACAGTGGAAGAAATGATTTTTGTAAATGTTAAAAAGTAAAAGTCTAATTTATGAGGAGTTTTATGAATGAAGACGAAAAGGTTGATTGAAAATACTGGTCCCAAAAAAGACAAAACGAATAAGATACTGGTTTAACAATATAAAAGACAATCGTCGAGTTAGGTAGAAAGGGGAGCTTTTCTGGCTTTCCTGCTTAATAGAATTTTATTTATTAAAGGGTTAGGTCGAAATTAAGCTTTCCAAAACAATGCTGATATCGAAAACTGCATAAAATAATGGACAGTACTACTCAACAATATGATATTTTTCAACAACGTTCGGTCGACAAGAAATAAACAAAGATCCGCATAGTATTTTTGGAATCGGAAGAACATCACAATGACAAAACCAACGCCTTCATACCGGAAACGTGGACATTAGTCGAAACATAACTTTCGGATCACCGACAAAACTCAAACACAAACTCAAAATGGAGATCGTTAAGATTTGACTAACTATTAGGATCGAATGAAACACAACAACTTCCTTTACTTTACACTGACATTTATGTTTTGTGACATGTAATTATAACGAGCGAATGAAGGCCGTCCATAGCGTGGTAATCAACCGAGTTATTATAACTCAATAATATACAGAAGAGTAAAGATTGTAATGCATTATTAATGGCTCAACATACAATCGCGTTCAAAAATCGGCTGATTGATTTTTCCGACATTTTTGAATGTATATAAACGTCAACTTTTAATCTGATCTGCAGATTTTGGATTGAGCTATGTTATTGGGACCAACTTTTACTTATAAGTTCTTTTTCTACTGTAGTTATGATAGACAAGAAATAAAACAAATAATAGCAAGACAAATCAAAACTTTTTGATTCATCAAACCACCTACATCAAAGTTAACCAAGACGTCGAAGTGAACACGATTTTTCCATCGAGATCAGTTGTAAGTTCCCATTTAAGTCAGGCAAAAGTTTCTCGGAAGGGCCCAGGGACGAAACATAAAGGGACGCCGGAGATCAACCTTAATATTTACAAGCATTTCGAAATTACGCACTGTCAGGAAAAACGAATAACACTTGGCTTTAGCCTAGGCAGTCCTTATAAGTTTTCTTCGATTATGTTCAACAATTTACTGATCAGTTAAAGGCATCCTTGAATACTTGATCGAAAGAAGCAATATAAAGAAATCGCCACATGTCGTCACACGACTCGTAAACGACAACGCTTGGTTTGAATGAGTTTTATAAATAGGCCTCTACATATACGTACAATTTTCCTGTAAATGTTATTTTCAAGCAGCTGTATGTTATTTTTAATCGGTATAATGTGACATTATACAAAGAGACTACTTATTATGGATGCTATTGACCTAACATTGCTAAATCAGGCAAGAACAAAACAAGGGCGAATACAAATTACATTGTAAGTACATATTGTTATACGCTGCTTAACATTTTGTATAGGAACATAAAATAATATTTTGTAAATAAGTAGATAAAAAATATGTATCTTTGAAAAACACAAAGTTTGTTATACGTGATTTTGCAGAGGAAAACATCTATCTCAACGAAAATATCATTAAATATCCATAAACGTAAAGCACTTTCGGCTGACAAATGTAATCTATAGATTTTTAGAGGTAACGTCGGTATCACGTAGGCATCTTTACCTATAGTTAGGTGTGTGTGTATAGATATAATTACAACATTTGTGAGGGGGACCGCTTGGCGCATGCGATCTCGCACCATAGAGGGCAAAGCCCTATTAAGGATTACCTAACTTGGCATAACAATAAACTATATTTTGAAGAAAATATGCATTTACTAAGGCTAATCGTTACGATCTCGAATGCAATGTCTCTATTGTCGACTTCGTATTTCATGGCATTATCTAAGAGCGGGCGATGATCTCATGAATAATAGAGGACACGGATAGTAAACCATTAAACAATACTTCATTACGAGACTTTTAATTAGAGAAACTCCGATAAGCCGGTGGAAAAATGACTTATAACTATAGCAGTAAAGTAACTAAGACTATGTAAACCTGTTTTGAAAGATGATAGCTTATGAGAATGTGATCTACCTGGCGCGCGATGGGTTACTAACCTGGGCAACGACTTAAGGTCGCAATCATGAAAAACTTATTTAAAAATACATATCGGCATCCCGTACCTAGGGCTGACACTCTATCTCAACGAAATATTAAGAATTAGGTTGTATAGGCACGAGCATGATTTTTATCTTACATCTTACACATTATAAGACAACGTCCCCAAACACCGTCTGTCTAAATGTGATTGATTTTCTCAAAAACTATTGGACGGATTTTAATGCGTTTTTTACTTACATACAGAGTGATTCAAGAGGAAGGGTTATCACTACTTTTCAGGACAAAAATCTCAAAGGAACGGGTACAACGCGGATAAAACCGTGAGGCACTGCTAGCATGAGTTTATTGGTTCATAAATGTAATGGTTACGGCTTGTGACGTAGCGAAGAACTTTGGTCCCGGGTTCGATATCAGGTCACAAAAGTCAATACAAAGACAATAATCGTCTTCAATGGCATTATTAAAAAAATACATCGTTTTTCAATGGCTTACTGAGATCTTTTCGGTATACCTATTTCGCCGAGTGAACGAAAGTTTAAAAAGTTATAATCTAATGTCCCATTGTAAGGTTTCTCATCTCACTAAAATCCGAGTAAATTAAAGTATCCCGGAAAATGAATCGTAGCCGATTTTATTACAAAAAAGGGTCCTTTCGACTACTTATAGGACGACAAAGCGAGTGTGGAAAACAATACATTAAAAATGATTTACGTGTCACAGCCCTAGTGGTCTGTTACACTTCTTCTGTGCAGCATGTAGTGTTCACATGGAGTTTATTTCTTTTTCCCCAACATCCCACTTTCAACCTGAGACTGCTTGAGAATAAAATTGAACAATAATTGCCTTTATTAATCCATTTTCAATAAGATTCATTTAACAGATGTACCTATATTATATTATAAATTGATACTTACTTACTTAGTACTTTTGTGAGAAATTTGTATTTCCTATTCTTGTGTGCTTTTGTATGTCTGTGTGTACTTCACCACTACCAGTCTTCCCAACACAAGCAGTATGTACCAATTTCAGAGTTATACCAGAATATACATTAAAAGTATTAAAACATGGTTGTTAATGGTTTAATTCTTTTAATGTCTGACATTGGTTAAAATCCATTATTATTGGTATAGTCATACATACTCAGTATAAAACCTACACAATTCAATGTCTTTCTAAACTAACAAGAAGTCTATTGACTTACTTTAAGCTCCTGTGACAATGTACTAAAACTTGTGTAAGAACAAGAAAAGTGATGCATATTAATAGTGGGTATAGTTATAAGATGAATCTTTGAACTAATGATTGAATACGATTTTTTTATATAGTTTTAGGTGACCCTTCAATTCGCTCGACCCAACTCACTGTACTAAACCCAAATCAAACTTTAGGTAATTTTGTTATCAAACTACAACTTATCTTTTATTGGGGATGGGGAGGCTTTGGTTAACAATGATTCATCATATCTGTATTATTATTATTCACTTTTTGAATGAATAATTTATAATCAATCATCATAATGAATAAGTTGTATTGATAATGACTTTAAATAGCTGTTGACCACCATGACTAAGTAGTGTGCACATGTGATAGGTACTTCTGTTTTCCTTCATTAGATACTAACAGCGTAACATGTTCACAAATAGCATTATTTAGCCTCATAATCCTACTAATATTATAAATGCGAAAGTTTGTGAGGATGTATGTATGGATGTATGTTTGGTGATCTTTCACGCAAAAACTAATGAATGGATTTGGATGAAACTTTACAGTAACATCATTTATACATCAGAATAACACATGGAATACATTTTATCCCGAAATTCACGCGGGAACCGATACAACGCGGGTAACACCGCGGGGCGCGGCTAGTATATTAAACACAGGAAAAAGTGTGTTCGTTTTTACCCATCTGATGAATGTAAATTGTCATATAAAAAATAGTTGCTTGGATTAAAATAATATCTAGGACACAGTTTGTTAAAAGTTTGGATTCCACTTTACATTTTTAAGTGATGTTAATCCATTATTGAACTTTTCAATATAATATGTTGATTTGTTGTTAATCCAGGATTAAGACAAAATAAATAATATCCAAGTCCATAAAAACATTTGCGAGTCGTAGGACAATCCACATTCATTGATTGGATACATAGGATCGATGGAAAGATTATGATAAATTGATGCTTAATAAAACTTGGTTACTTAAAAAGCTAAGTTTAAGACTAATGGAATATTCCATAGTTATAAACTTGACAGTACAAAGATAACAAGCAAGTATTGTTATCAAATGCACAATGATTTTACATACATAAAGTAGGCAATTTAACAGTAACATAACAAGTTGAAGGTAGGTTGCAAAGTATATAAATCAATTATGTATCTACAGAATAATATTTGTATATTCAAATATACTACAGTTTTTCATGCTGGTTATGCAGTTTTTATATATTTTATTGGTTTAATTTTATAATCAACATTGAGTATGATTGGTTCAAGTCAACCCCCCAAGGAAGGTATTATTGAATTTATTTATACCAATGGAAAGAAATGGTGTGAAGGGAACAATAGTATTCAGTGGTCTTTTGTACCCACACAAAGGCAGATTATACATAAACATATAAATGTGACCAGAGGGTTGGCAACTCGGAAAAAATGATTGCCAATGCGACCGGTTCTTAACTTAGGATCGCATGATCACTTGTGAAGCTGTTTAAAACACTTGTTTACCAATAAATGCATCTTTTTGGTGCCTGTCGGAACAGTCGCAATGAAAATTAACATAAAAATTATGTTACAGCTTTTTGAAAGCCAGACAATACAAGAGCGACCCGCTCCTAAGAGAATCACCCAGTGATTCATCAATATTATACACACCTACCAGACACTTACCAAAATATCTCCAAGCTTCGCAAGAGCTCGGCGAAATCACGACAGAACATGCGTACTACGCATCAAAGCGTAATCACTTTCCTTTTGTCCATAAACGTATAAATTATAAAGTTCAGTCACCGACAATTATTCACGAAAATAAATATTTTGTGGCCTATGCAGGTAGATTGCACTCACGATGACTTTTGCATAAAGTCAATTGTTTCATTTATAGCATCATCTCTGATATTTAGTTGCACTTCTCTTTGATTACTCTGTTCTTTCGAATAGTTTTTACTTTGCAATTATCGTTTATTTTTCATTTATTTATCACAAATAACACCATAAAAACATCAGCGGTGAATGAACGATCAATTGAAAAATAATTCTGCTGTCTATGGAAATTGTCAACACTAGTGAAGTGATTTCTTTTGTAACCGGTAATTTCTGAAAATAAAGTTAAGTCGATCGATTTATAATATTTCTTAAACTTTAAGCTAAACTGCTGCCTCACAATGAGCGTCTTAATACACAAAAGCAAATTATTTGTGAAAAAATATAATAATAAGCCAAATGCTATACTAATTCTCATGTTTTTATCATATGGAATAGTTCAAAAGCAGCAAATTTTTGTCTATGCTTTTAACCGGTAACATCTTTGACAGCGATTAAACTTACGTCAGTACTCAAATAAAAAATCAAAACATTCAAAACTTCAAAAAGTTTCGTTTGTCAAAAGTCGCGCCAAAATTGTTTATATCGTTCGTTTTCTATTATTTTGTCCGTGTAATTTGTCTATATTATTTCAGTCAGTGATCAATGATAAAACATTAATTGAGAATAATTCTGTGTAATTATTAATGTATATTGAACACTGCTTACGCGTAATTCGTTAGATTAGTGGAAAGGTTTACTGTGAAAAGTTGGAAATATGTCGACGCCGTCCAAACGTCCATCGTCGCGTGCGTCGTCTGAAGCCCCTACACCGTCCCGACTGACGCGGTCTTCTCAGCAACTGGTTGTTCCTGAAACACCGCAGAGATCCTCTGGAACGCCCAGCAAGGGTAATAAATATACGTTAAAAACATACATTCATGAACTAATATAACCTAGCAACTGCCGGCATAGCTAGTGTTATTGTTGATCAATATTGTTTTAATTATTTGAATATAGCCTTTTTAAAAGTCTTCGAAGTTATTTGAAGATCGGTGTTTGAACCCACAACAAGGCCTAGATGTGGTTTAGATGAACCATCTAGTATTGACATATTGCCCATGATTTCCAGATGGCACTCCAGCTACCCCAGGCACTCCTCGGAGAACTCCTCGTACACCAAGAGAAGTGGGGACCTCACCAGCCAGAGCAATGGCTTCCAGCCCTCTTGGTAAGTCATATAACAAATAGTTTTTATTTTCATTACAGCTATAAGTTTATATAACTACCTATCTAGAAAAAACCCGATTATAAATTACTAAGCAGACCATAAATTGTTAATCTACATATTCATATCCTATTTATACTTTCTCATAGTATTGCAAAATTCCAGGAACCGACATAGACATGAGTTCCCCTCTCAACTATGGTACGCCGAGTTCTCTCAGCACTCCTCGCTCACACATGAGAGGGGCGATGACCCCAGCCCGACAGAGAGTAGACCTCCGAGGATATCAGACAGCTCCTAGTGTTCCTGTACCATCCTCTGTGAGTTTATGATTAATGATTTTTAATGAAGTTGGTTTGTTTTTAAATAGCACAGATGTGTGTTTGTAAAAAAAATTGAGAAGTTTGTTTTTTATCAATGAATCATACGAAAAATAAAATTATGTAGCAGAATATGAGCAGATTTTCAATTTGCATTAAATAAAATAAATATTTTTCTCCTTTTGTCCTCATCTTGCTAGATTAACCTTATGTAGTACTAGCCGCGCCCCGCGGTGTTACCCGCGATGTATCTTTTCCCGCAGGAATTTCGGGATAAAACGTATCCCATGTGTTATTCCGATGTATAACCTATATTACTGTAAAGTTTTACTGTGTAGTTTTTATGTGAAAGAGCAACAAACATACATCCATACATCCATCCTCACAAACATTCGCATTTATTATATTTATAGTAGGATTTTTAGCTTTAGAAAGTTTGTAATTCCTAAACTGTATCAATAAAACAAAGTAGCTATTGCAGCAAAGTATATTTTGCAAAAATATTTAGTCCACTATTACATTACTTATATGTGATTCTCGACGGGAACAACAGTCACAGCGGGTCTAAAAAACGAACTTGCAAGAATTGAATTAGTTTAACCAGTGGTCTCTTCAGCCACTTCACTACGTAGTACACGGTGGGCATCAGTAGTGATATCTTGAAGCATTGCAGGGTTGTGTGTTGTGGCTCCATTGATTCGGGAATGTTCTCCAAACCGTGGAAGGTTTTACGAAAGTCAACCGTCGATGGTATTGGTTCTTTCTGTAGAATTTTAACAGAAATTAAGAGTGTCTTTAAGGTAAACTGTATGGTGGGGAAAATTACTAAAACGTAGGAATGATAGATAAATAAATGAAGATATTAAAGAATCAAACTTAGAAATACACTATTAAACTACACTAAGAAATTTGAAATACATACCCTCATAAAGTCAACATCAAAAGCATATCCCCTGCACAATGGACAAACTATGAAGTCTGGCCTGTCCCTAATGTCCCAGTACTTCTCCAGGCATCGCTCACAGAACTTATGGCCACAAGACAATGCTGCGGGGTCCGTAATAGATGATAGACAGATCCGGCAACTGCCGAAGTATGATGACTTCTTTGATATCACGCTTGTCTTGGATGCTAACTGAGACATTGATGAAATACAATGGTCCAGAGCCAACTCATAGTTTGACTCTTCCATTTTTTGTTTCTCTATTTACATATTTGAGTATTTTTTTGCATACATTTGCTACAATTTTTTGTCTTTTTGTTCTATGATTGGTTTGTCACAAAGACATTTTACTGTATCATAGAGTATTGTGCAGTAGAGAATAAGATCAAGAACTTGTTTGTTATTAAATAAGTTTGAATGTCTGCAAACTATAAAGTTTGTATGTGGGCAATTTATCAGGGCTATTCAAGTGTTTATATTTCCAATTTCTTTGTCCCAAGACAGTTATTAATTTAACGGGCTTTTATTACTTATTTCTAAAGTAATAGTAGCTCTCACAAACTACTGTACTTATGGTGCCTACTGCGGTCCATACATATCCAATCCAATATCCATCTTTTGTTGCGGTTTCTTGGTTTTATATCGATCTAATCATCCCTGTTGTGAGTTTCCATGACTCAGTCGATCTGATGATGTTACATGCCTTGTTTGTGAGAAAGGTCAAATAAGTTGATCAAACTAACTACATACCTACAAAGCCTATATCCTAATTCCAACAATATATTATTTCTAGCAAGCCGACGAGCTTCCATCGAGCGAGCCGCAGCTAGTAGTGTGGGGCACAGACGTCGCCATCGCGGAATGCCGCGAGAAGTTCATCAAATTCATACAGAGATTCGTCGAACCCACCGCTGTTACCAACGAACCGTTATATGAGCAGAAACTTGATGAGGTAAGCGCTATTGGCACGGTAATTATAGGTGTACAATAGTTTTATTCTCATTTTTCAGTAATTTAAAGATTAAAAGCTTTCTCAAAATTATCGCTGGCTCATAGAGCTTAGTTTGAGTCTAATTAACTGTGAGTGAATTTTCCGTGGATATTTATTTATCTCTAATTTATCATATCTAATGAAATGACTATAACTTTGACTAACTTACCTTAAAATGTTACCTTTTATATTACTCGGCCGTTAGCGATGAGATATGTAGTGATATTAAATTTACGTTTTCAGATTAATACCCTAGAAGAGCCTTTCTTAGATGTTGATTGCGATCACGTGAAGGTATTCGACTCGAAGCTACATCGGCAGCTGATCTGCTATCCTCAAGAAGTGAGCACCTACTATATGTACATTATTTTCCTCCTCACTCTAATGATATCTTCAGTGAGATAAGAGGCCTTTGCCCGGCAGTGGGATGTTACACGCTAATATTCTACTCTACTTTTATACTTTCGAAATTATTGTTTATGTATAGGATCTCGATAGATCTTGATAAAGGAAAATGATTATACTATCGGACCTATAGTACCTAACTCGCGTTCGCCTATCTCCACATTAAGTTAGATTATAACTTGTTTTCAGATACGTACAATAAATAAGAGTAAAATGGAAGTTTTAACCATATATGAGCCCAGCCGTAATCGGTCATAGCTACTGTATTCTATACCCAACTACCTTATAAAAGAAGTAAAGGAAGAATCATATTCTATGAAGATTAATTGTAATTTGTATAATGTGTAAAGGTGGTACCTGCATTTGACGCGGCGGTGAATGAGTTGTTCTTCGAGAAATATCCGGCGGCGGTACTCGAGCATCAGATACAAGTGCGGCCCTACAACGCGCCCCAGAGGAACATGCGCGATCTTAACCCGGAAGGTAATACATTTTATAAAGTTGTTACAAGTTTGAGGCACAAAGAAGATATTTAGAAGACCAACTACGATTAAAGGCGCACGCACACCTGGATGCGTGCTACTCGACTTTTGAAAAGTATTGCCAGTAGAGATTGGCAACAAAGACGTTAAGATCTTTCAACGTTTCTTCCACCTTTCAGCTCATCTCCTAAACTTTAAGTACGTTTAACAGGACACGTCAAGGAACATCAATCATCAGTATAAATTTCTGAAACTACACAAAGTATTTCCTGTAATATTTCTGCTTTTTTCGGATCCAGTAATTCAAACCATACTTTAAATTCAACATGTGTAGTGTTTGCATCACCTAAAAGTAAATTTTCCTTTCCAGACATTGACCAGCTAGTAACAATCTCTGGCATGGTGATCCGTACATCGTCCATAGTTCCTGAAATGCGTGAAGCGTACTTCAAGTGCGCGGTGTGCGGCGCGCCGGCGGTGGCCGAGCTCGAGCGCGGCCGCGTGCCCGAGCCCGCGCACTGCTCGCACTGCAACACTGCGCATTGCTTCCAGTTGGTGCATAATAGATCGCATTTCAGTGATAAACAGCTGGTGAAGCTACAGGAATCGCCGGGTGAGAGAGAATTTTTTTAATTTTACATGATAGTTAATTATCCTTAATAATTGCATTGTAATTTAGTCTGTGATTTCAATTTATTGTATCAGGGAAAAAAGGGTGAGCCACTCCCCACTAGAAATTATTGGATGTTCTTCTTAAATACATTGTACGCTACTACTTAAGTAATGTTGAAGCCTACACGTGTAAGTGACGGTGAGCGGCGGCCCGCAGACGACATGCCGGCGGGGCGCACGCCGGCCACCGTGTCGGTGGTGGCGCACGGCGCGCTGGTGGAGGCGGCGGGCGCGGGCGAGCGCGTGGCGGTGTCCGGCGTGCTGCGCGCCTCGCCCGCCGCGCTGCACCCGCGCAAGGCCACGCTGCGCGCGCTGCACCGCACGCACATCGACGCGCTGCACTACCGCAAGGTGCACGACGGGCGCCTGCTGGAGACCGAGGAAGGGTGAGCCGACTTTAATCGTTGTATTCTATATTTAAACTACCTGTCTCGCGCGGTGGATCCACCCGCGACCCAATAGATGTCGCTAGTGCGAATCTAAACCAGCCAGAATAATCTAAACGCATACAAGAAAAAACATTTAAATCGGTCCAGCCGTTTAGGAGGAGTTCAGTGACACACACACGTACAGCATCATATATGTAAAGGTTATAAAAGCTCGTTCAAAAATAAGTTTTCTAGGAAGTTTAACTTAACAATGGCATTCCGTTCATTACCCAGTTCCATTGAGCTATTCATTCTGGAATCTAATCTCTGCTTCAAAATTTACGCTCTGCAATATTTTTTGCCTTACCTACCATTGCTGGCCAAAGATGGCCCATAAAAAAAACGCCAACCGTCCCTATAAATCATATAATACGATATTTATTTATATTCAATCAAATATACCTATTTCTTTCGCTAGTACATTATAACTCATTGACTTCTTTACAGCAAAGAACATCAATTCCCTCCGGAACGTATTGAGATGTTCAAAGCCCTTGCCGCTCAATCGGACTCGTACGAGCGTCTCGCTCGCGCCATAGCTCCCTCTATCTATGAGAACCTTGACATTAAAAAGGGAGTGCTTTTACAACTGTTAGGAGGGACTAAGAAGAATTTCAATGCTGCTGGAAGAACTCATTTCAGGTACGTTTAGTAGTAGTTACATGAGCCATGTCAGAGGCCTTTGGCGACTCAATAACTCTGACACCAGGATTGGTCAGGTTGACCATCCATTTATTTATCTAATAATGGTTACCGATGGCTACAACATATTAAATTAAGACTACAGCATCATACAAGTTCCCATTCAAATATGTATGCCACAGTATCCACAGGGCATCCACAGCATCCGCATCCACAGCATTCACATACAATATGCACAAATTTTACAACATATGTGTATAACAAAAGATACACATTTGTACATACTTATTAATAGACCATAGTGACTAAGCTTCAATATTGCTGTACCCAGGTCGGAGATCAACATCCTGCTGTGCGGCGACCCGGGCACGAGCAAGTCGCAGCTGCTGCGCTGGGTGCACGCGCTGGTGCCGCGCGCGCAGTACACCTCGGGCCGCGGCTCGTCCGCCGTCGGGCTCACCGCCTACGTCACCAAGGACCCCGACACCCGGCAGCTCGTCTTGCAGACGTCAGTCACACGCATTGTCTATTCCTAAGTACTAGCCGCGCCCCGCGGTGTTACCCGCGTTATACCAGTTCCCGAGGAAATTTCGGGATAAAATGTATCCCATTTGTTATTCTAATTTATAACCTATATTACTGTAAAGTTTCATCCAAATACGATCAGTAGTTTTTGCGAGCAATAGTAACAAACTGACAAGAAGGATTCCAGATTTTAAAGCACTTACATACCAATCACATACAGACGCTCACGTTACCTTATTGCTCCTGAAGATATAGTGCAAGTAATCCCAGACTCTTGTAGATACATCCAGGCTAGCGCCTTTGTCACTTCGCCCGCTGCAATATCTCAGTTTCATGACAGTAATGTGCTTGCTTACTACAACATACATAGTTACTACATACAAAAAAAATGTTTTTTTTATACAGAGGTGCGTTAGTACTGGCAGATAACGGAATATGTTGCATCGATGAATTCGACAAGATGAACGACTCGACACGCAGTGTTCTTCATGAAGTACGTATATTGAATATCTTAACTTAGATCATCCATTAAACGTTGTACAATTTACTTGGTGAAAATCCAAGCAATAACTTGTTTCTTGCTTATTCAGTTATGCCTTATGCCAAACGCGGAGTGTTTGTCATAATCACGATTACCGATTCCTCGTAAAGAATATTCTTGTAGAGATATTACAGACTTAATTTAATCCTCATTATGTTCTCAGGTAATGGAACAGCAAACCCTATCTATAGCGAAGGCCGGTATAATCTGTCAACTGAACGCGCGCACCTCAATCCTAGCGGCTGCGAACCCGGCGGAATCTCAGTGGAACAAGAACAAAACTATCGTGGAGAATGTGCAGCTACCGCATACACTTATGTCTAGGTAAGACGTAAGTTCAAGTAGGCTAGTGGACAACCCTTGGTGTTGAAATCTTATAAGTTGACTTGTCACGCAAACCCATAGCCATACACCGTCAAGTTTACTGGATGCCGCATCAAGTCCGCTGCAAACTTGATAGTAATCTTGATGGTGTATGGCTTCCGTAAGATGAAGTTTATAAGAATATAATTTCATGCACATGTGCTCTTTAATAGCTTATATATTCCAGATTCGACCTAATATTCCTGGTGCTGGATCCTCAAGACGAAGTGTTCGACCGCCGCCTCGCCTCGCATCTCGTCTCGCTCTATTACAAGGACCCGACTGAGATGCAAGATGATCAGGATATGATTGTAAGTATTGCCAGTTAAGTGGCCTGTAGAGTCTCACGATTTGGAATGTGTGGTAAAAAGTTTACACTACTTATAACTGTTAGTGTAAGTCACAATAATACCCAGTTGTTTTGGAGGGTATACCTTTATAAAATAGTTGTTGTAAATGTGAGGTTAATCACCTAAATTCATGGTGATTGTAGAGTAATTTTAAACCTTTTGTTATAGGGCATGAGTTTGATGCGCGACTACATCGTGTTTGCCAAAGAGCACGTACAGCCTACGCTCAGCGAGCCAGCACAGCAACGTCTGATCGACGCCTACGTTGATATGAGGTATAGTGACACCATTGAACTAAGCATAATTTAATGCATTAGGATACTCGTTTACTAAGTGTGAGATGCAACGGATATTCAGTTATTCTATGCGGCTATTAAGTATCCGATCGATTTTTTAAATATCCACTATCCATTCGCCAAAATATTATTTAATAAACTATGACTAGAGACAAATAATACTTGAAATTATTATCCGTTACATCTCTGATTGTCATTTTGTTTCAGCTTACGTAAGTTGATGTTTTGATTGCAAAGTAAATATTTACCTTATTTTATTTAGGCGTGTAGGCAGCGGGCGCGGTCAAATATCCGCGTATCCCCGTCAGTTGGAGTCCCTGATACGTCTCGCCGAGGCGCACGCGCGCTTGAGACTGTCTCCCGTCGTAGAGATATCGGATGTAGATGAAGCTTTCAGGTAAATATTTTTCTTTATTTTCCAATACCGACTTATGTCGCAGCTGATTGATGACAGACTTGAAAAAATCTTAAGTTCAGCTTATATATACTTTATTTACCACGTATACCTTAATGTACGGCATACCACTGCTTAGTGCTAAGAGATAAGCAGCCTATCCCTTCAAACTACAGAAGACAAACTATTAATATTATTTGAAATGTGTTCCATAAACATGGCTAAGAGCCCGAAGATTAGTGCATTCAAGTTTCACCGCTACACTGTGATGAGACTATAAATCCTATGAGGCTACGGTTGTTAGACCATGTCAGAGGTTTTAGGCAGTCTAAAAACTCCGACGCCTAATACTAATCTACCCCCTCAGATTACACCGTGAAGCGTTGAAGCAATCCGCTACAGACCCGGCCTCCGGTCGTATCGACGTCGGCATCCTAACAACTGGTTTAGGCGCCGCCGCGCGCCGTCGCCGCGCTGACCTCGTGACGGCGTTGACTACACTCATAAAACCGTACAGCAAGCCACATACGATAACACATTCCAAGCTACTGCAAGACGTTAACGCTAATTCACAAGTTGTAAGTTATTTTGAGATATTTCTACTTAGCATATGTTCAATAAGATTGAAGAAAAAGTAATTTACTATCTTCTTAACTCTTATTTGTCCATAAAAGTATTGAGTTAGATTAAAACTTAAGCAAAATGAATAGACACGCTACGGTACTCATATTTTCAAGTACATAATATTGATATTCAAGTTAGTCTTCTTTTTAAGACAAACTTGATCCGATGTGATGTGTCACGACATTGCCACAACTCGTACAATTATAATTCAACCATGTTCAATATTGCAAATTTTCTGTTTACTTTCAGACGGTTTCAAGAGAACAACTGGACGAAGCTCTCCGAGACCTCCAAGACGAAGGAAAAGTGGTAATCGTGAGCCACACACACGTGCGATTATGTTGATTCGTTTTTGTTTGTTATGATCTGGTTCATCTATTTTTGTAATTAAATATAAGTAATTTTCTGTACAATATGGGAATTTAATTTTGTTTTTTTAAGCATGAAGTGCATCCCCTATCCTATTTCAATTGTGATACTAATATAATAAAGCTTAACAGTTTGTTTGTTTGACCTGTTCCCAGTCGCCACCGGCGGTGACTGTGAAGTCACTTTTTAGTTTGGGGGTAACAAATGTTTTATAGAACTAATGTAGTCTATTTAAAAAAAAAAAATGTCTTAAAAAGTCAAACAAGTTATCCCAATAATGCATAGAGATTTTTAATAACAAAAGAAACAATCTGAAATCAAATAAATTATATTTATTTACATATCTTCTTATGTATCAAAAAGCTGTAATAAATAACAATACTTTCACATTATGTAATGTGAAATGGTTTATGAAGATTGATTTAGGAAACAAGCCGAGGTCACTTGAAGTACCCCAACTAATATCCGTATTCACAAACAACTGTCCATAACCCGAACGTATAGCAGTACAAAACTCATTCATTAATTCATAGAATTAAATTGCATGGAAATTTCGTCTTTACTGAGTTTGTGAATACGGGGGTATGGCGTGTCACTCATTTACAAAGATTTTTAGCTGTTACAAGTGACATAGAAAATGGGTTTACAAGAAATACGCTGGAACTTTATTCAGTGGGTAGTGTAGCGCCGAAATAATGTAACGATACGGCCGGTTGTGTAGTAAATACCTTAAATAACTTAAAGGCATCTGTCCTATAAGTTACCAAACGCTAGCCTACATTATTTCCACCCTAGAACACTTACCTGTGCAATAATTACAAATTTTGATGTAAATTGGCTTGTTTACATCTAAATTATAATTGCATCTACTGAACATAATTTATATTACAACTCAGAGTAAATAGCAAGAAATAGTAAAAAACTGTCGCGTTTAACGCATATTATTTCTAAAAATATAATAACCAGCTTCCATAATTTACTAAGTAGTATTTTAAACATAAATACAATGTCACAGTTGTGCAATGTTCAAACACCCACACTAAAGGGTGACCATTCAATAAACGAATGCTTGCCGACTGTCAAACGGTTGGTTATCGTAACATACGTTCGTTAAAAAGTTTACGATATTTTACGCTGTCAAAAACAAAAGCGTTGTTTGACATAAATGAAAGTCTGTTAAAGTAATTCGGGCGGCTAGTAGTCACAATTTTTGCGTTTTCTTACGTCTGTTGATACTGACATTTTGTATTAACGTTTATCGGTGCGTGAGCGTAAACTAAAGCAACCCATAGTCTTTGCCCGTCAGTAGACTGACTGCGTTACAAGAACAGAGCCAACATGATTGGACACTTACCATCTCCGTACAATGAATGGTACCCTCTCTATTGTGCTGCAAAACCTTAGTCTTTATAGGTACGTATAAAAGTCACAAGTCCGTCCACCGTATAGCCTCCGTTTCAACACAAAAAAATGTTCATTCAATTTTCACTCATACTTTACATCGTCGATATCTATAAACTGATTGTGCATTTTTGTTCGAGAACGGTGCGATTCAATGGACCTTGACCGTAAGCAGTAAATGTTTATAAAATTAATACGAACTCCAATCAAAAACACCTCTTAGTAAAACTACTGAGTTAATTTATAAAATATACTTAATTTAAAGGTAGAATACGACATTTGGACCAATTTGACCGCGAAGTTAATTGATCAAAGTGTTTACATTACCCTATATCATGTTCCAAACTTAAAAACTCCGTAATAAACATAACAATATTGGATCAAATTCAATTAACAGGTACCTACGTAGTTGGCTTTAGAGATCATTAGGTATTATTGTTTAGGCCTACAACATGTAATGTACGACACTTGAATCAGAGATTTACACTTTAATCGATTGTCACTATAATGGTGAGTATATGTATACTGCCTATAGTGAACTCTTATGCCCATTATAACAATACAATTTTAATATAATATATTGGAAATAAATGAAGTTGAATTTGTACAGTAATGATAGGACATTTAGGACTTTCGTTAAAAATCAGTTACTGGCGAGCCGCGCTCCATAATATTCCCAGCTTTAGCGTTTGCCTTAAGAGCAAATAAATATATGACTAAAGTATCGTAAAACGCTCCGCCCCGAAGGACTTTGCAAGTGAAAATATTCAGGTGTCTAGCCAATTCTAAAGAGTGAGCATATAAGTCTATAAGGAGAATTATGTCTCGAATGAAATCAGTATTCTGTATTCTAGTCTGGTATATTGATCAACATTGTATGGTCCCGTGACGGATACAAGTTATGTCCTCGTGATTATTTGAAAAACGAACGCTTACACTTACTCGATCAATAGTAAAGATTCGACCTCGTTAACTAATAAATGTAAGTAAGTTCTTTTAGGTTAGTGGCAATATTGGTGTCGGAGATTTTAGACTGCCCAAAGGCCTCCGACGTGGTCTATAGATTTAAACAACAGGGACCGTTGACAGCTATTGTTGATGCAGTCATATTTAGAAAGGTGGCAACTTGGTCAGTTCTCTACTATGAATGGAGTTTTTTGCTGTCAATATGTCACCTAATTTTCAAATAATACCGCAATATACTAGCAGATTTAGTATGTGATGCCAAATACTAGACAGGAATGCCTGAAGTGGTAAGAACATGGAATTAACTATAAATGTTAAACGTACTATTATGGACCGATCTTCAATTATATCCGAAAAGATTAGACACAACCACAGGAATTAGGAATACTAAATATTTCCTGTAAATCAATCTTTTAGTATGCAATCAAAGTTAATAAGGGCCAAATTGGCAGTGGTGTTACATTGTGCACTTTCATTAGACATTCTATTGGAAGAACGAGACAGTGAACCCGTACATTTTGTTGAATGACATAATTTGTAAATAGAGTATGCACCAGATAAATATGCGCGTAAGTAAACTTATTTTAATAAGACAATTATTAGTTCTGATTGTGCCAACGCATAGAGTTATTTGGTACGCACTCTATTTTCGAACGTCTACATTTGAATTCGTACGAAGTTCATGTCTCATTTCGACCAATCACGCCTCAGTGTCTATATTCTAATTGGTTAATCGCTATGTAGGAAATGAAATTCGCTCCGGTTGGCGGTTGTTGTTAAGGTTTTCATTCTGATTGGTCTCTGTCTTTGGTTCGTCTCCTTTACTCTCCGGATCTATGGATTCCTTTTCGCATGCGTCTAGGACGAATTTGTTGAATATTTCTGGCTTATCAAGGTATACGTGATGGCCTGCGCCGTGGATTATCTGAGGAAAATAAATACATAACATTAGTACAATACTTAGTTACTAGTTTAACAACGCCCTCGACATGGTTTCTCTTGTTTGAGCTCGGTCAAGAAAAAAATAAATCTGGTAAGTAGAAATATAAGAAAAATTATGCCAGTGCCAGTTAATGCCCCACTAAAGGGCAAAGGCCTCACATCTCACTAAATATATCAGTACAGTGAGGGGGATTAGGCATAACATTATCACCATGATTCCCTTCTACAGGTTGGTGTTTTATAATATACTAGCAGTGCCGCGCGGTTTACCCGCGTTACACCGGTTTCTATGGGAATGAAGGCATGAAAATTAACTACAAACCTCTTGAATCAATCTGTATGTTGATGAAAACCGCATGAAAGTCGGTGCAGTAGTTTTTAAGATAATAAATTACATACAGACAGACAACTTTTAGGAACTTTGTTCCCGACTGCGGCGAAACCCAAAAGGAGGTTATGTATTTAACTTTTATTTTAATAAGATAAGGATATAATAATAAGGCTCAGTACTCACATGCTGAAACGTATTGTTAGATGACCGCTTGTCGTACAGTATGTCGCCGCCGATCGCGTCGACCCACGACCGCGATCCATAAAGCACGGTGAGTGGCAACGACGCCGACAGCTGGCCCAGACGATGTACCATAGGGTTCTTAGCCCAGCCGTAGCCCGTCATGAGAGTGTGGAACGCGCCTTCGCCGCTGAAATGGTTAAATTATTGTTAAACTAAGATAAAATAATTACAAAAAACAACTCCAACACAAAACATGTTTGTGTTTCTCACAGCTTTGGATACTCTCGAATCATATGATATTCATATGTTAAAAACATTAAAAAATATTTTCAAATCTGATGATTCAGTGCTGTAAAAAACTAGTATGAAAATTCAGGCAACAAGACAGACAAGTTTGAGTATTTTTCGTTTTTCTTCATAGTTTTGATTTTGCCAATGTGGCACTCATGATTAGATCCAAGTCATTTTAAAAAAGTAAAGCAGGGCATTGAACACTTATTTTGGCAGGTTCCAGTACATCACCGAGGTAAAAGAAGTGAAATTAGGTAATCCTAGGTAGGTATATATATCCTAGGTAAAAACCTAGGCGTTAAAAAAGATGTGAATTGATTGAATCACCTATAATATAAGATACCGCCATACAACGACCTTCACCGAGGAGCTTATTTAATGAAATGTATTCTATATTTAATTGCAATTTAATATTATATTCAATTTATTCGTTGTATAGCGGGATCTTAGGCTACTAGCTAGGAGTTAAAAAAGAACTGAAATAATTGAAATAGATAATCACCTAGGTGTCTGCGAGTTACACTGGTAGATATAATCCGGTATAACCTCCTCAGCATCAGGCAGGTACTTTAAATATTTCCTCGAAATGTCTGGGCGTCCTTTAGCAACGAGCCATCTTCCCGCCGGGCCCGCGGCGCGTAACGCCCATAACGGATTCAGCGGTTGCAGCGCTGTGGCCACCGCTCGCGCCCATAGCGGTATGTTGTAACGTTCGGGCAGTTGTTTAGGCCGCTCGGGAATACCCCAGGGGTCGGCTAGGATTAGGTGACGGACTCTGTAATGTTAAGTTTTTGATTTGTAGTATTGGAGTAGATAATCAGGGATTGGTGATAGATTGATTTTATAATTTTGTGTAAGATTTTTTCCAATATTATAAAATCAGCTTTGAGTGCAAGTAACTTAAACTTAACTTAAAACTTAATACGATAATTATTTTCATTATTGTTTCCGCGGCGAAAAACATTGTTTTAGCAAGTGAAATACTTATTTTGATTTTCCGACGTTTCGAGTGGATTGCACCACTCGCGGCCGTGGGTGGGTGTCATACGTCATAATATGTACAACTCGCGAAAGTTATAAATGTCATTTCAATATCAAATATTTTTTTGATTTTATTAACTTTACTTTTACTTTTTTTTATTAACCGACTTCAAAAAAAAGCGGCCAAGTGCGAGTCGGACTCGCCCATGAAGGGTTCCGTAGCAGCGAGTAACATAATAAAGAAGTTCTTGAAATAAATGTTTTTTTATTTACATTTGAGTTATTGAATGAATAATCAGTATTTTTTTGCGGTTTACGATTTATGTCGTAAAAAAAAAACTACTAACTAGACCTCGTTCAAACCAATTTTCGGTGTTAGATTACATTGTTATGTACATCATATATTTTTTTTAGTTTTATCATTCTCTTATTTTAGAAGTTACAGGGGGGGGGACACACATTTTACCACTTTGGAAGAGTCTCTCGCGCAAACTATTCAGTTTAGAAAAAAATGATATTAGAAACCTCAATACCATTTTTGAAGACCTATCCATAGATACCCCACACGTATGGGTTTGATGAAAAAAAAAATATTTTTTTCATTTCTAAGTATGGGAGACCCCCCTAAAATTTTATTTTTTTTCTATTTTAGTGTGAAAATATTAATGCGGTTCACAGAATACATCTACACACTAAGTTTCAACAACATAGCTCTTATAGTTTCGGAGAAAAAAGGCTGTGACATACGGACAGACGGACGGACAGACAGACAGACAGACATGACGAATCTATAAGGGTTCCGTTTTTGCCATTTGGCTACGGAACCCTAAAAAAGGATGAGGGTTTTTTTGTCATTATGGTTAGATATAAATATCCAAGAATCAAGGTCAAGACAGAGAGAGAGAGAAGGGTTTGACCTTGCCAGGTATTTTTTGCCCTAATTATGATCAAACCCGCTTATTATTTACGGAAACTAGTGACGATGTGGGTATCATAAGTTGAGAAAGGACTCGACGATTACAGCTATTATTCTCTTAAATTGTACCATGTTGAAGGCAGCGAAGCGAGGCGTGACAGGTTTGTTACGACCATTAGATAAACAATTTCAGTCGTTATCAATCATATCGTGACATTAAGTTATTTTATATATTTACCAGATTACGGTAGCGCCTGTGGTACCGTGCGTATCCCAACAGGAGACCAACGCCCGTACTCAGGGACGTCAAATGCTTCCTCAGTAGAGATTTAATGATACGACATAATGTACGAAAAGTTAGCCGTCACGTCAATTAGTGAATTATCGAATAATGAATAATTAATTTTGTATTTATTATTTTTATTGTATTCATATGTTTTGTATATATTTATTGGATAGCCACATACAACGGGAAAATTATAGACTTTTTTCCATCGCAAAATTCGCACCGGAACGGGCACAACGCAGGTAAAATCACGGGGCGCCAGATATACTCGTTTCACCAACTGTTTAACTTGATTTTACCTTTCCGGATATTTGATGGCATACGCCGCCGCGATGTAGCCCCCGAGGCTGTGTCCCAGCAACACGAACTGGTTGAGTTTCACCTCCCGCCTCCATTCTTCAATAGACTCCACCCACTGCGCTTCAGCCTTCACACTGTCTGAAGAGAACTTCGGGCGAGAGCTGCGGCCGAATCCTGACAGCAAAATGGGATACATTGAAATACGAATTCTTGAAGAGTAAAAGGAGGTTTTCTATACGTCAATTCTATTATTCTTCTTTTTCATCGAGTGGATGGTCAACCAGACCAATCCTGGTGTCAGAGTTATTGAGCCGCCAAAGGCCTCTGACATGGCTCATGTAACGACTACTATCCGTGGAAAGTAACCGGGACCGACGGCTTAACGGCTTTTAATTCTATTTAACTAATACATATAATAAAGCTTAAGAGATTGATTTGCCTGTGGAATAAAAGAGTGGCATAGTTAGATTAAGTGATGTTAGCTCGGTACCAGTTATTGCTATCGTTAGAACATACCGGAGGCCTTCAGAGGAACCTCCGGCACTAAGGTTCGCCACTAACCTACTCAATCAGGCTTTGCTTGCTACATAAATATAAATAAACAATCTGCTAGTAAACCGGTACGATACGTACGACCGGTCGATTATACGCAATAAAATCTATTACGATATTAGATATCTCAAACAAAAATAATAAAACATGTTCCTATGAGTCACTTTGGGTAATGTTTTATCACTCGCGTTTCATCCGCGTTTGTATGAAAGCGGTAATATCTGTAACTACCAGTCGTTTTTGAAAAAAACAGGCTACATTTCATATCAAAATTCCCACCGGAAGAGTATAAATGCAGGTATATGCGTTTCTAAAGAAGCTGAGCGGATCGGTGCAGTCACCAATCACAGGGCATTGACATTGTCAAAACCTTTTTGTAATGTATTGTGATTGGTCAACTCATGGTCAGTACGGCTCCCCTCCGCTTAAATAAAAAGACAACCAGTTAAACCGCAAGCGAAAAGAGTACTTTCCAGACATGGAGTTTTTGCGAAGTAAGGCTAGGGGCCGTTCACAAAATACGTCACGCTATAATCAACTTTTTTTCACCCCCTCCCCCCCATTGTCACGCTGTGTCACACTTTCTGTGACCCCCATGTAAATATTTCGTCACAAAAACTAAGACCCCCCCCCCCCTGAATCATGATCAAAATTGAGAAAAAAATATTTATTGAAAAAATAATTTAAAATCTTTTAATGAACGGCGAACATCACGTTGCCGTAGACCCCCCCGTCCCTCCTTGTCACATCTTGTCACACTCAGCAAACCCCCTCCCCCCCCCTTGAACGCGAACGTATTTTGTGAACGGCCCCCTAACAATAATATTATGATTTTGGATGGGGAAGATACTGCGGTATCAGATAAGCCTAATGTACTCGTAACCAAAATAGTGCAGAGTTGGTATGGCAAAGCACAATTTTAGACGCCCGACGCAAAACTTTGGTAAACAATTTTTGCCCAGCGATTTCTTCCGTGTACCAATTCCCTTTACCCGTGTGTTTTTCCTTTCAAAAAATGTACCTACTATTACTGTTAGCCCGTATCATCCCATTGCTGGGCAAAGGCATACCGTCATCAACTCTTCAAGAGCTTTCAAATGTCATGTCACTGTTGAGAGTGTTGAGTATCGGGCCAGGCTCCATAGTAATCTGCCCAAGGTCCTTTAAATTCAGATTTTAGATACACCCATAGATTAATAGACGCCTTTCGAATTTTTGAATTTAGTTTTTTGGTATGATAGAAATATTGTTTTTGGAGTCATAATCACTTCTCTTGGGAGTTATTGCTTCCAGAAAGGGTGGCGATGAAAAAAATAAGATGACTAAAGATGGTTAAATGCACATTTTGAATTAGTTTACGCAATTGACGTCCGTTATTGCGAAATATGATAGAAATATTGCCGAGTAACAATGACTCGCCGTTTTTTTAGTTTATCTTGTTACATGACGTAATAATTGTCTGATACGATAGATAAATTAATGTCTAGGTTAGAAACCTTTTGAGAAATAAACTTCTTTAAACATAAACCTCATCACACATCTTATAGGTGTGATGAGGACAAGCCCGTTGGCACAGTGGCAGTGAGAGCGCTTACTGTGTTGGGGGTTGCGGGTTCGATCCCCGCCCGGAGTCAACAATATGTGAAGACATAGGCGACGACGTCTGGGTGTCAATTATATATTCTTATAAATTATTTGTGTATGTATAAGTAGTAGTATCAGTGAGTTAGATTCCATAACACAAGCTTAGAGCTTACTTTGGGTCTAATTAACCGTGTGTGAATTTGTCCAAGTATTTATTTATTTATTTATAGGTACAATCAAAATCCATCTTACCTAACAAATCAATCGCATACACCGGCCTGGTGGCGGCAAATGCGTCCAAGTTAGGACACCATAGCGCCAGTCCCGCCCCCATTCCATGGAGCAGCACCAGCGGAGTCTTCTCCGAGTCCTCGTTCAGAGATATAGTCCATATCTTATCGCTCTGCCCCACCACGCATCCTATGTCCACGTAGAAACGTCTGTAAGCTGTCTTTATACCTAAAGAGAGATAGGAAGAAAATTAGTTTTGTCAAAGGAGTTTGGAATCTTCACTGGTAATTACTTAGGCTAATGGGGGGTCCAAACCTTAATTGTCAACAAAATATTCCACGAAAAGGAATGTTCAAAATGCTAAGTAGGGCTTCAGACCTATAGATACGAACATGTCATTCGAACCTGTCAATGACATGAAATAAAGTATGAAAGAGTAACTCATCCAGAGGAAGATAGCTAATTTCGGGTTTATAAAGAGACTAGCAGCGCCCCGTGGTTTAACACGCGTTGCGTCCGCTCCCGTGGGAATTTCGGGATGGAAAAATAGCTTGAAAAACGAGTTCCTACATAACCGACTAGTGGAAACTCTAGACTCCCTTTAGAGGTTGACGAATAAGTTACAAAATTATGTTGGGTACTCTACCTAACCAATATTACTGTAATAGAAAAAAATACAGCAGGCATGAATATGGCAAAAGAAATGAAGCTGCCACTGAAATAGACTGTTATGACTCACAACAATATATAAGTACTTCGCGAGGGGAGCGCTAAATTGCTGCTCGTGATTGAATAAATGAAAACTAACAATCAGGTTACAAAAAGACACGTGTTATTACGTCAGATAAATACTAACGTCCGGAAGAAAATCTAACATCTGCTGTCAATCAAGATACTTCTGTTCCTACTACGTCTTTGGCGACATTTGGCTCAAACACCTAACAGGAATGTAATGTATTTATTAGGACCTTGTAATATTGAGACTTCTACAATAAATACTAATATGAAAATGAGAATTTTCGGCAAGTAGCACCTCGCGGCCTTAGCCCCGTTGTCCACGTTAGAAATGTTTGGGATAAAATTATGTTTTCTGACGTATATCCTAGGATGTTTTACTATAAAGTTCCATGGAAATCCGTACAGTAGTGTTTGTGTGTGCAACGTACATACATACTTACATACATCCTTAAAATATTTGACATTTTTACAATATTAGTAAGACAAAGTACTAAAGTGCGTAGATTTGTCAACTGTAGGTATCTATACTGTGGTAGGTCCCTAAATAACAAGTTGTAAGCGCTCATTGTTATGATGGTGTTTCAAGAGTTGAATGTAAAGAACAGAAACTATTATAATTAAGCTCTTACGGAGATATTAATGAATGCCTAGTTATTAAGATAAGAAAGAACGCAACGCCAGTAAAACCCAATATAGTAATTTTTCTACTAGCAGCGCCTTGCTTTTATACATGCTTTCCCCTTGAATGTAGCTATCCATTACAAAAAGAAACATTCCAATCGGTTCGGTAGTTTCTGAGATAAGCGCGTTCAAAGAAACAAAGAAATTAAACTTTTCTGCTTTATTACGTAGTATAGATTAACTTTGGCTGATTTGACGTCATTGAAAACATGTATGTAATGTATTATTATTTGTTATCGTATTTTCTTCCGGGATTTGATACTTTTAATGTATTATCTGTCAAACACGGATAATATTTTTGCAACATTTGAGCAGATAATTGTTTAAAGATTATTTTTAGTGTACGTGACGTAGTTTGACTAAGCGATGTTAGTTCATTGCTATTGTTGCTATTGTAATTGATAGCTACATTCAAAGGCAATTTTATAAGCTACTAGCAGCGCCCCGCGGTTTTACCCGCGTTGTACCCGTTCCCGTGGGAATTTCGGGAATTTTTATACATATAAACCTTCCTCTTGAATCACTCTACCTATTACAAAAAACCGCATCAAAATCCGTTGCGTAATTTTGAAGATTTACGGGCACAACGCGGGTAAAACCGCGGGGCGCTGCTAGTAATAAAATAAATGCATCTGTTGCAGAGTACCACAGTTCAATACAATAATTTAGCACACCAATTAGTACAAAGGTGTTATCTTGACATTAAGATAACACTTATTTACACATTTATTTATTTGTAAGGATTGTGTAACGATGCTTTGAGAGGAAAACGGTACTTCAAATGAGATTGAGCCATATGCTACATCTTCCTTATTAAGGCAAAGCCGGCATAGGATAATTTAACAGCCATAAATCAGCATGTACATATGTTTGCGTCAAATTTAAATCCTAGTGTACTAAACGAACCTATGTATGATACGAAAGTAATAGGGCCCGGGCGTTGTCAGATAGAGCCATCTACTTATCACTACATAGTTAGTATAAAACAAAATCGCTTTCCGCTAGAGTGATTCAGGAGGAAGGTTTATATGTATTTAAAAAATCGAAAATTCCCACGGGAACGGGCACAACGCGGGTAAACCCGCGAGTCACTGCTAGTTTAGGGTATAAATGGGAAAAAATGAATTTGTAGAATTAGTAAGTTAAAAATAAGGTATTTTAGGGACTCTAGACCCTCAGCCTACTTCAGCAAAACTCTGACTAGCATACTAGTACTAGCCCGCGATTCCAGCCACATTATAACCAAATCACATGACCATATGGAATGAATACTTACATGATAATATCCTTTTCTCTGCGTTCCGTAACATCTCATCCGACTGTCTCGTCCAGCTGAACCAGCCACCGGTCCAACTGACAAACAAACACAATTCATTATTATATATATCCATTTGTATTACGAAAAATATATTGTTGTTACCACGACATTCGATCGATCGTCGAACTACAACATTTGCTATTGCTGTCAAGTTTATATCGCGTCAACTTATATTCTTCTTCTTCTTCATCGAGTGGATGGCCAACCTGACCAATCCTGGTGTCAGAGTTATTGAGCCGCCAAAGGCCTCTGACATGGCTCAAGTAACGACTACTATCCGTAGAAAGTAACCGGGACCGACGGCTTAACGTGCCCTCCGAAGCACGGAATCATCTTACTTTTAGAGCAATCAGGTGATTCAGCCTGCAATGCCCTAACCAAACTGAGGAAAGTCTCACAAAGAGATTTTTGTGAGATATCCCCACCGGGAATCGAACTCGGAACCTCCGGGTCGTGAGCCAGGCGCTCAAACCACAAGACCACGGAGGCTGTTAATATATTTATACACTAGTAGCACCCCGAGGTTTTACCCGCATAAGGCCCGTTCCCGTCGAAGTTGCAGGATAAGAAATAGCCTTCCCATTGAATGTGGCTATCTATTACAAAAATAATTATTTACATTTGATTGGTAGTTTCTGCGATTAGCTCGTTAAACAAAGTTTAAAGTTAAAAAAACAAATTCTTTAAAATTATTTTTTTAAAGATTGTAACGCTGATCGATCGATTGCTGTAGTATCACCCTAAAGTTGAGATCACATTATGAAACAATAGTCAACACAAATAATACATTCTGGGTTCTTAAGTTTAACTGGGATCTAAGCGAACACTACTAATTTTGAATTAAAACAGCATTTACGGATACAATTTGCTTTTATTTTACATTTTAATCTGACCTTTCGGCCCCTTTACCGGAACCGTGTTCACAGAAGACTTCTAGTTTAAACGTACTCACACGGGTTTTTTCGTGTTAGAAAGTTAATAAAGCAAGTATTAACTAGCTTTTTATTTCCCGAAGTTTCGAGGGGATTGCACCTCTCGTGGTCGCGGGTGAACTCGACCACGATTATTACTTGCTTTATTAACTTTCTAACACGAAGAAACCCGTGTGAGTACGTTTAAACTATGTGTTCAAATCGTGTAAGTTTAAAAAAGACTACAGAAGACTTCTGTTACCACGAAAATACCACGTTAAATAAAAGCGAAGTGAATCCGTAAACGTGGTTTCAATTCAAAACAAGAATACATTGTTCCTTTGTCTTACATACAGAAATAATTGTACTGTTTTAAAATTAATAATCTCGTTTTGGTAGTGTCCCAAACCAAAACATGTGACCCCAACTTAAGAAAACATTTTGTAATAACAAAAACATGCACAACAATAATTTATGCTAACACAGCAACAGCAAAACAATTTCAAGGCAAAAGTATTTACAAAAATAAATTAAACAGAAATTAAAGCTAACATAGGTATTGTTAACATATTAGAGTATATTCAATTCAAAATAAACAATAATAATATATCTTTTTTTTTATTACACCATAAAACCAAAATTAAAACAACATCGAAATTATAAACTAATGAAGCAAAAAAAGTACAGTCGGATCATTTAGTGACCTACCATTGTGGATGTGGCTTTGAGTTTAAATTAGCTTCGTATTACTTTAATTGCATATTCGGTAAAGATCGGTCCACGTATAATTAAATTGCACTACAAAAAAATCACACACATCATATGTCCTACAGTCCTACACCAACCGCGCCAGTAGCTAACTTTCGTGAAACATTCAGTTCGAAAAACGATAATATGGCTTATCTTTATCTCACATGTCAAAAGTCAGGTCTTGATAAAAATGGCAATAAATTATAGTGTTTAGGTATTCAATTCCAAACGAATTGAGATACTGAAATATACATGTTATTAATATCCCAAAATCTCAGCTAACAACTACCTGCACATATCACTGAATTAGAACCGACTTTTACCATTTTTAAAGGGAAACTAAGTCTGATCCTTTATATTCAACTAAAAGTGGTTAACCGAAAGTTTCCCTTACTGTACCACTTCATGAAGACTTGTGTTGAAGGTCACTCGTGACGACAAAGTATTGACTATTTCGGACTTTGAATTAACCACGCTCGGATCAGACGGTTATTGTTAGTAATTACATGACTCACGTTAAGGTAAAGTTTCTATTCTACCATAAAATGTAAGTTTCAAGTTTTACCCACGTTTGTAGCCGTTTCCTTCAATTTAAAAGCTACGAAAACTTAAGAGGCAGACAGACTTTCCACTAACTATAAGTAACGAACAGAATTTCAGTTAATAAGATCAAGCAAGAATGGACTTTTGATATATGTATATAACCCTTCAGTTTACTTTGAATCCGAGAAACTAAGGCTGTGCTCACACGATCCACATCCACAACCAAACCACAACTGCAATACGATTTTTTTGTATTGAATAGTACAATTTACGTACTGCATTTTGCTGTCATTATCGACCCCGTGAGTGATACTGATCACATCGCAACAGCCACCACGCAACCACAACACAACCACCAACGATATCGCGAACATCGCATCAGCACATTCTCTTTGAAAGCCGGAGTCGAATTGTGGATGCATACATCGCGATAACACAATCACATCGACAACTTGTCGGTATCACTACGCACCAAAAAGCTGCAGTTACCATATTCAAACATGAACACATTTTGTCGCTGCGATGTGGTGTGGTTGTGGTTGTGGTATGTGTGGGTAGGCCCTAAATGATCATGATATAAGCTTGTGTTAGTGCACCCCGTTTTTATATAATTAGATACATTAATTAAAGAGTTCATTAAATTAATGATGAGACCTTTGCTTATTTAATATCCGTGAGCATAAAATATTTGAAAAAACTATATTTGCATATCCTGCCAGTTTCTTTTACATTTATACTGCTATATTTTCTCATTGTAAACACTTGAGACAGTACTTTAAATATACAATTAATTATTAAATGAATATTAATTCATTCATCATTCAAATTCTTATCTCTCTTGTCTTTCTTCATTGTCTAATAAAATTGGCAATATGTCAAACACAATGTATGACTAATATTGTACAACTAATCCATAGATAAAGAATAGTGGATAACATTAATATAATAGTTAGTTGTTTCAGTATGATTCAGAATTACTTATCAATTTTATGCCCTCCAAATATAAGTACTTAAATGTATTAAAAAGATAGAAGCAATATTAATAAATAATTTCAAATTTCTGTTATGTTCTATATGTACATCAATTGTTCATCATAGTATTATTATATCTGTATGTATATGGGATTGAATCATAAGTTACCAAAGAATAATTAGCCAAAACATTTTTACCCTTAAAGATTAAATCTAGTGGATACACCCAGTGCAATGATTGTATAACATAAAGTTACATCTATAGATCAAATAACGAAATTAGTGTACTGAAAATAATATGAAAATAATATGTAAGAAAAGCATAAGAAACTGTAGTATTCAAATCTTACTTCCATATAATAGATAAAACATTTCCAGGCCATGTCTTGCGAATAACACTGTCAAAAAAACAGGCAACATTTTTAGTTTTGGTACAAAACAAGTTAGCAAGCAGGTTATGTATTATTTAAAAGAAATACCTATATATGAGAATGAATGCCTAAAACAATAGTAAATAAAAATAACCAACACCAAAGTCATGCAATTAACATTATTTGCGAAATTTAAATAAAGTTGAAAATAATATCCAGTATTTAAAAAAATATTTCTCTCAATTCTCATTTCAATGAGTTTCAATGAGAATCATTTCAATGAGAAGAATTAATCATAATAATTACTAAGTGTAGGTAGTACATTAGAAATGACATGTTGGTGTAATGCTTTTTTAATATTTTAACCACCCAATTTTTTCAGTACCTATTTTCATCCAGATTTTTTTTTAACACTTGATGAATCAAGAAGTCTGTACAATATGAAGTGATTTATATGGCTGATAATCTAGTATTGATTTGATGTGAATCACTGGACAATTCAATTGGAAAGATCCAATTTTAGAGGCCGTTTTGGAAATGTTTGATGTGATGTATTATTTTTATTAAACTGATATATACAAAAGACTAGATTTTAGACTTCAAGTCTGGGACCTTGTTCATTACTAGAGTACCTAGCTTAGTCATCCTGGTTTTAAAGTTTTTAGATGGTCTTAATGCATCTAACAGAATGTAACAGTATTATGCATATTTATTAAGCCATAAAATAGCATAGTAACAGAGAACTGACAATAAGTAATACTAAGCAACAGTAGCAGATCCAGGATTTTGGCTTTAGTTTAAATTTAGCTTAGTTTATAAGGATATTATGTTGTTTTGGGAGGACACTGGTGATTTGAGGGGCAGAGTGTTGAACCTTGGATATGTTAATGTTGAACATACATACACAACAATCCAATTGGAAAATACATGCAAAATCATAAAATAACACATTCACACAACATATAACTTGCTTGAAAAAAACCATTGGAGTTGGCTTTTAATTTAATCTGAAAAATTGTACAAGTCATACAATGAATGAAACATAAATTGCAACTTAATTCCTTTTATAAATTTCAGGTATTTTTATTAGATCATGTGATAAATGAAAAAAATTATGATGAAATTATTTAATTTTTCTTTTTTAATCAGAAAATTCTAAAATTATTAGTTAATGATTGTATGCAATGTGCAATTTTATGCTATATATTTATAATTAAAGTAGTACAAAATGATAAAAGAAATGAGTTTACCTCAAACAGGATATAATGACACTAGCAGCGCCCCGCGGTTTTACCCGCGTTGTGCCCGTTCCCGTGGGAATTTCGGGATAAAATGTAGCCTATAGCCTTCCTCGATAAATAGACTATCTAACAGTGAAAGAATTATTCAAATCGGTTCAGTAGTTTCTGAGATTAGCGCGTTTAAACAAACAAACAAACAAACAAACAAACAAACAAACAAACAAAACAAACTCTTCAGCTTTATAATATTAGTATAGATGATAAATGAATGGCATGAGATACTGTGTCCAAATGAAACAAGTAACTATGTGAAATCTTGCCATAACAATTTAGATTTTAGATGATCAATTTAAACAATTACAGCTGATGGAAACCTACAACAGTGAAAAAAGTTGTTAAAATAGATCAATTTATTTACTAAATGCCGAAAAGCCGCATCAAGTTGTAATAAATTTAGGCAATTGCGCAACATTCTGCAGATGAACGAAATTTGAAAATTTAAAAAATATTTAGTTAGAAAAACATTACACACGTACCTGGAATCTGTAGTTGACAAGTTTATTTCACTACCCATTTGGTCACTTATTAAAAATTTAAACACATATCACACGTATAATATTCATAAGTTAATTTACGGTTTTTTTTATGGTTTTGTTTCCTTCGATGTCCATGCAAAACAAAAGTGCCAGACCAGCAGACAAAACCGACCCAAATGACTAGCTGTCAACGTACTGTCAACAATGGCAATGACATTCATTTATGGCAAACAGCTGACTAGTAAGTAATTAGTAAATGAAGTTAATGTTGCCATTAATAAAATTTTGAAAATTTGTATGGTGGATTAGTAGCAGTCGGCACATTTATAGGTTTATTTAAATGTACATTACTGAATCTAATGGAAATTAAAGAGACACCCTAATTACGCTTTTACTTTTACTAACCATCACCCATTTCCTTTGTATGGTAAATAGAAACACATTAGAATAATATAAGCTGCTACGTTCTAAGGCTACGTTACAAACAATGTAAATGCGGTTGTTTCCATGGTTACATTGATAGAATATAATGAAAACATATGAACATTAACCAAAACAAAACATCTGATATAATAACAGAATACCCAAAATGCAGTTTTCTTCAATTCAACCAGTTTTTAAACTGGAATTAAATCACAAAGTTACTCCTGGCGTAGTGACAATAGCAAAGTTCGACGGTACACATCCATGTCTCACGGCCTCTGCTGGTTTTGACAAAGTTAGTTATTAATTACTTATCCATTGATATGGGATTCTGCTTTTGACGTTACTAATCTATCTTTTGGCCAGATAATCATACATCACCCACACGGCAGTGTCACGGGGCGGGCACAACGTTCGGAGGCACATGGGGAGGTGTCAGAGCTAAATCTCAGCCAAGAGGTGATTGCTCTTGGTGCTGGTCCTTTGAAGCCCGATGTTAGTCGCGATATGCTTTTAATTGGTTCTCCGACACAAATATTAGGTAAGTAAATACATAAATAATGTGTACAATGAATGACCAAATTACTCTTCGAACGTGGGAAATGGTCGGTTAGTTTCAGATTAATAAAGCTTTTGTCTTCATAACTCATAAGTCTTATCCTACATGAAGTTTATCGCACTGGCACTGGAAATTAGACCACAGGTTTTCGCCAGATGCTGTACTGTAGCTTACTGTACTTTACTGTACAACTTTTATGTATTATTGCAAAATCAAATATGTTCCAGCATACGATGTTCACGACAACACCGATTTATTTTTCAAAGAAGCACCGGATGGTGTGAACGTTATTATTGCGGGTAGTTTGGGACATCACGACAATTTGGCTATAGTTGGCGGGAATAGTTCAATTTTGGCACTGGATTGGCAAGGCAATGAAATATTTTGGACTGTATGTAGTGGGAAAATCTCTGCTATGATCACGCTTGATTTTGATAAGGATGGCAGAAATGAGGCGAGTATTCAAATGAGCAAATAATTTACTTGGACCTAACTTGACCTATTTACATAATTAATAATGTGATTAAACTATTACTTTCTATTTTCTGTAGCTAATTATTGGAGGAGAAGATTCCTACATCAGAGTCTTAAAGAATAACCAGTTCATAGCTGAATTGCCAGAGACTGGGCCAGTTATCTGCCTGTCAGCCGTAACTGAAGTTCGCTTTGCGTATGGCCTCGCTAATGGTACTATTGGGATATATGAGGAGGGTATACGGTTGTGGAGGGTCAAGGTAAACTTAGAACTATGCTTATAATCTCAAATTGTTGGTCCTGGATGCTTTAATACAACATCGTCAGCACTAACAACCAAACCAAAATTAATATCTATTACTATTAAAAAAGGTTCTCGATTAGTTAGATAATTAATTGGCAAAAAATTGACAAAATGTTCAATTCTTTCGCGAATTGTTTGATATATCTTCGCTTACCGTAGCTTTCCCATGATTATTGAAATCGGTTTGTACTTTTTCAGTCAAAACAGAACGTATTGTCTCTCCAATGGTCGGGCGAGAGTCTAGCATGCTGCTGGAACAACGGCCGCGTGGACTGGCGAGACGGCAACTCTGGTCGAGTTATACACAGAGTCCAAATGAGAGGAGATGCAGCGGCCATGTTGTTGGCTGACTATAGATCTGTAGGGGTGCCTGATTTGGTTTGCGTGTCTACTAAGGGGGAAGGTAAGGTCTAGTCAATTTTACCTATGTGAGTACCTATCTATCCCTATGTAGGTTCAGGGCATAATGGGATGGATTAGCAAGCTAAGGTTAAGGTTCCTGAATAATTTTAGATAAAAAACACCCCTCATGTAACTATTGACCAATTTTAGGTGGTAATGGCCTTTTTTTACTGACCAACAAAAACCTACTGGATACATATACTTGCTACCGGCGGTTGCGGTTGTTCAGCTAAAATTGATGGCAAACTTGTTTCAGTCCTAGGCTATTCTCCCCAACAAGAAAATACTGGTATTAGCGGTTCTAAGAACTTGCCTTCAGAAGAGGACAGACTAGCTATAACAGAACTGTTCAACAAGAAACAAGCTCTGATGATGGAACTGCAGCATTACGAGGCGAATGCAGCATCGAACAGTTTGAGTTCAGAGAGTAATGAACGTCCTTCAACTGCGATGCCGACTAATACACGACTGCAACTCGCTGTTATACCAACTAAAGACGAGGTACCGTAAAGCGCAGTTATGTTTTAGCTTTTAATTCTTCAAAAACAGTGTCTCAAGCCATTTTGTCTAAGGAAAGATACGAAATTAGAGGTTGTTAAATCAATTTCCTTACCTAGCACACTACTGGAATTCCCTTTTCGTCCTCTATGTCTATTCCTTCTATGTTTCTATTCCCGATATTTCGTAGTAAGAGTAACACTTGATTTAATATTTATAGGGGTGTATTCACCTCGCCATATCAACGAACAACGAGACGATAGTTCGGGCTGCGTTGATTCTTGCTGAAGGCGTGTTTGAGACGGGCGAAACTCTGGCGCGGCATCCATCACCATCGCAGCTGAGGTCTATATTACATGTTCCTCTCAGACCGCCGAGGGATGTGCCGGTTGATGTTCATATTAAAGTAAGAGAAGTCTTAATAAGTAGAGTTCCTGATCCCAAACCCGAGCCATGTTTGAGAAGTAAGAAACATATTGTATTTAGCTCAACCTGGGACCTCAGTCTTAACAAGTATAGAAGTTAATAGATTACTTGAGGATTTTTTTTACCATGATCATTCATTCCTTCTTTAAATCTTTTAATTCTGGTAATAATATAATATGATACAAACATAGTACATATAACTGAATGGATACAAGAAAAATATATTTCCAAACTTTAACAACTTTTATATCAAGAGTCCACTAACTGCATATAGATTTTCTAAGATATAAATCTATATGTCTATTTTTTATCGCAGGCTCTGATAGGCTACCCAGAAAGTGAGCAGTTTCACATATTTGAGCTAACAAAGCAGCTGCCTCGCTTTGCAATGTACATTAAGGCTCCCCTTTCAATGTACCAACATAAAAGCTATGTTACCTTCCGAATCACTGAGAGGATTCAAAGAATCTGTCTTTGGATTAACCAAAACTTCTTATTGGAGGAAGAATTGGAACTAGAATCTGAAGAAGTAAAGGAGCTACATATTGGTATGTTCTGTTTGAGAGATCAATCGAGATTGGACATGGATTTTGCACCTGACGGTCAAGTGAAGATAAACACACATAATATAAGGCTGGCTGGAGATATAGTTCAAAGTTTGGCTTCTTATCTTAATGTGGGTGACTTACAGGTAACTAACAGGTTTTACATAGCTAACTACATACTAAGTTTGAACAGAAAAACCTTTATCTGTACTGAAATTATTTTACTTTCGCTTAATCCTTCATTTTACAATTAACTGATTAATTAACATTTCACTGACCATAGAGTTCTACAAATCCAACACACTTTACTGGGTTGAAGAAGAACATATTGTTATGGGGAGGCTCGCGTTGACTCACTGCCTTTACAACCTCTTGACCAATCACTCCTCCGACCACTGCAGCTGCCCCTGATACTGTGCCAAACACATCTGATAATAGAGCATCGCTCACATATCCTGCTGGTAGTGACAGCTCCTTCACAAGTTCATCTCTCATCCGTAGAATAATCTCGGTGTCAGCCTTTCTTTTCGCAGGATCAGGGTTTCTGTTATACTCATCTCTGAATCTTAGTAGCACCTTCATGGCGAAGTATGAAGGGTCACCGCGGCGCAACCTCGATTTCATCTCAGGGTTGGTCCAATCCACTGATAAAGCGTTTTGTAGTGGAACGTAAATAGCACGGCGTTTCACGTTAATACTGACCGTTTCTCTGGCATTCTTCTCTGTGTCATCTGGACCTCTTTTCACAGCCTTGTGTTGAACTATTTCTTCGGAATACTCGTGGTCTACAAGATCGGCAAACATGTACCCGAACATGCCCCAGACGTCTCCGCAAAGGAACTTCTTGTTATTGTCGCGGCAGGCGTTGTTGATGCGTTCCAGTTGTTCTTGTTTCAAACCAGTTGCACACACGATGTCGAATTGAGCAAAATAACTATCTGGCAACTCATCTATGGTTTTTGTTTCCGAAGTGATGTCAACCATTGGGTTCAAAGCCCTTGCGCGTTGTAAAGAGGCCTCAGCTCTGTTCTCGCCTATTTTCTCAGGGGGTGTCAGAAACTGAGAGTACAAGTCTATTTCTCTTAGTTTCTCGCTGTCCAACAAACATACGCTTTTTACACCAGATAGTATGATATTCTTCGCGATCTCAGCACCGAGTCCAGAGAGGCCAATGATTAATACTTTTGATGCTCGAAGTCTTTTCTGAGATTCTAATCCCCAAAGGCGGATTTGACGATCGTATTGTTCTGCTTCCGCCTCGGACAGCTCGACTTCGTTATTTTCAACCATTTTGATATATTTGTTGTAAATATAGTAAATAAATATCAAAAAAATACGGAATTTATTTGGGAAACTGGAATCACGCCGCCCGCCGGTTTACTATTTGACATTTATTGATTGTCAAAATGACAGATCAACGCGTCCTTCGCCATTTTAAATTTTAGTAGGGAAGGCAATATTTGACATTTAATCGATCGATTATGGAAAAAGTCGGTTTTGGTAATCGATTTGATTGCGCGATTGATGAGAATTATTTGTCATTAGTATTTATAGTGGGTAAGATGAGAGGTCAGTGGTAAGATGTAAGTAAAAAGCCTTAATTAGGAGCCCATAAAGGTGGCGGACAGAATGTTTGGTGATAAGATGTTTTTCAGTCAATCGCGGAATTTCCTGAAACTGAAAAACAATTACGAGAGGAAATGGAACAAGCTTCTGAAGTAGGGGAAATTAGATCGCGTTTAGCCGCGGAGAGTGCTGAAAGAGCACAACTGATTACTGCTTTACTGCCGGCGGCTCAAGATGCTGCAACATACGATTTGAAAGAAATGTTGAACCGGTACAGAGAAGTTGTTATGCTGAATGAGGAATTACTCACGGGATGTCATATTCGTCGCGCGACTCAGGAACAAGCAGTAACTTCACTGAAGAGTTTACATACCATTCTACAGCAAGCTGCCAGGCTAAGAGGTAACATAATTAAGATAAATAATTTTAAAATTAGTAGCAACAGTTGTTAATTAATGATATTTCTTTTTTTCAGTTGGGAAATACAGTAAAGCAGTAGTGGCAGCAAGCAGAAAAGCAGTTGGAGAAAATAATATTGAATCTCTTATCAAAATCTTAAAAGTAGGCGATGCCTAATAAAACAAAATGTTATGTTGTACATTTAAATCAGTCAAAAAATAAATGGTTACAAAATTACATAATTATTATTTAAATCGAATTCCATCAATTGTACTTGAATTAATATTTATAAATTATCATAACATAGATCATAATTCAGGTTACAGAAGTTGACAATAGCTAAGGCACACACTTTTCACACTTTTTTATCTTTTCATATTTCTATGTGATAATGAGCAAATTACTATCTGAAATGGCAGTCAAATTCAGACAGTTATTTGCCTAGTAGCGTAATGTACATCGTCTGCGCTGACATTTAATAACAACCTAGGTTCTGCCGGTTTTGGCTCTAGTAACAATAGTCTGAGTGCTGCGAGGCGGCAACATATAGCTTGCGCTTGCGACGGGGTAGGAGCCCGTATGCTCGGCGCTGATCGATAGGGGCGGCCGTCTAAGGCGACGATAGCCGCTGCGGTCGCCAGCGCCCGAGATAGGGTGGTCTCATCAGATCCAGTCCTTTCAACCTGTAAACCAAACAATTAGGCACCTTTATATAGAATAATGACATTATGGATGACTATTATTTAATGCTAAGGTCGAAAGAAGACATGTTGTTAGTCAACATGGTCAGTTAGACGGTCGATCGGATTTTTAAGCTATTGCATAGCTTCTATCGCGGGCCTTGAGCGCGGGGACCAAATCCAAAAATTCCGTAACGAAAAAACCTCACGCTTACCCGATCCGACGGGAAGGAGGTGTGGCTTGAAGAACGTGCATCGTCTTACGTCGTTTCAGTTCGGCAGTCTTCGACACGGCGTTGTGTGCGATTGTGCGTTGGGGGTGAGAGAGGGGGTGAGAGAGGGTGGTGAGAGAGGGGGGTGAGAGAGGGGGTGAGAGAGGGGGGTGAGAGAAGGTGGTGAGAGAGGGGGTGAGAGAGGGGTGAGAGAGGGGTGAGAGAGGGGGGTGAGAGAGGGGGATGAGAGAGGGTGGTGAGAGAGGATGGTGAGAGAGGGTGGTGAGAGAGGGGCGTGAGAGAGGGTGGTGAGAGAGGGGTGAGAGAGGGTGGTGAGAGAGGGGTGAGAGAGGGTGGTGAGAGAGGGGGATGAGAGAGGGGGGTGAGAGAGGGTGGTGAGAGAGGGTGGTGAGAGAGGGTGGTGAGAGAGGGGGGTGAGAGAGGGGGGTGAGAGAGGGGGGTGAGAGAGGGGTGAGAGAGGGGAGTGAGAGAGGGGTGAGAGAGAGGGGTGAGAGAGGGGGGTGAGAGAGAGGGGTGAGAGAGGGGCGTGAGAGAGGGGGTGAGAGAGGGGCGTGAGAGAGGGGGTGAGAGAGGGGTGAGAGAGGGGTGAGAGAGGGGGGTGAGAGAGGGGGGTGAGAGAGGGTGGTGAGAGAGGGGGGTGAGAGAGAGTGAGAGAGGGGGTGAGAGAGGGGGGTGAGAGAGGGGGGTGAGAGAGGGGGTGAGAGAGGGTGGTGAGAGAGGGGGGTGAGAGAGGGTGGTGAGAGAGGGTGGTGAGAGAGGGGGGTGAGACAGGGGTGAGAGAGGGGGTGAGAGAGAGGTGTGAGAGAGGGGGTGAGAGAGAGGGGGTGAGAGAGAGGAGGCGGGAGGGGTGAGAGAGAGGAGGCGGGAGGGGTGAGAGAGAGGAGGCGGGTGGGGTGAGAGAGAAGAGATATCAAATATATCAAATATAATTGCATAAGTTGATACAAAATGCTATGCAATAGCTTCACCGCGGCAGTCCCCGAGTGCCACACGTCTTTTTTTTTATCGGTGCACTGTCATGCTTTAGTAAGAACTAAGTCATGTTAGAAAAAAGGTGGCTACTTTGACTTTTTTTATAGTATAGAAGTTAATTCTTATCATTAAAACATTAGTACTAGTTAGTTCGAGTAGGTAAGAGGCCAACCCTGGTGTCGGAGTTTTTAGTCCGCCTAAAGGCCTCCGACAAGGTCTAACGATTGAAACAACCGGGACCGACAATTTAACGTGCCCTCCGAAGTACGGTAGCGCTCACATAAAACGTATGAATACCTCTGCAGCCACAGCTCTGAGCATAAGCCGCTCAGCTGGCGAGCATTGTTTGATAGCGATGACGGCGGCCCCCGACGCCGCTTCGTTGAGAGCTTTCTGCACTTCAGCCAGCCCGGCGCCTTCCGGACCAGAAAGTTCTAACGCTCGACTGCAAAGCGCTAGAGCGCGACGAGCGTCGCCCGAGACTGCAGCTACTTTTCTGTTACATAATGGTACAATGTTAAGAGGACTGCAAAATTAGATCAAATTTAATGAATACAGATTAAAGTTAACAGCCTCAATGGGACCATAATGGCTTAAAAGTAAAAACCAAATGCTGGAATACAAATACCACTAGCTAGCTGCTAGCTAGTACAGTAAGTTTAATGAAAACTAGACAAACATAAACAAAAATGTACTTGAATTTTTACTTATTGAGTTCCTACTTCCTTTGGACTTATATTCTAACCAAAACCTAAAACCAGGGTAGGAAAGAACTAAAATAATTTACCTCGCAATAAGCTGGACGGCATCAGGCGTAACGTTAGCGCCACACAATCTCGTGGCCACAATCTTCTGTAATTGCGTATGCGTGTAAGGTGGGAAGGTAAGTCTTGTGAGGCCGAGTCTAGAGGCTACCCTAGACGCCAAGGCTCGTTCGGGCAAGTCCATAGTGTTGGCGACGGCCAGGACCGTCAGAAGAGCGGTGTTGTGCGCCGCCCACTCCATAATACTGTAGAGTACATCTTGACGACGCGTGCAGAGTGCGTCTAGCTGTTAATTAAAAAAATTATGTTAGTGAGGTCTAGTATCTATATACATATTTGTGAAGTGAGGGCACGGTGTATGGGTGTATTGTCTTTCTTATCGGCTTTTGAAGTGGGTGAATAAAATTGTTAAGGTTATGCAGCCTGTTGTTTGGACTTATTGAAATGATTAAGAACTAGCAGCGCCCCGCGGTTTTACCCGCGTTGTGTCCATTCCTGTGGGAATTTCGGGATGAAAAATAGCCTATGTTACTCGTGGATAATGTAGCTTTCGAATGGTGAAGGAATTTTAAAAAACGGTCTAGTAGTTTTTGAGCCTATTCATTACAAACAAACAAAGTTTTCCTCTTTATAATATTAGTGTAGAAGTGTAGACTAGTGTAGATTTAGTTACAGACTTGTATAAATAGTTGTTCCCCACGGTTTTAATCACATACCCACATTTTCGACGGTTTCACCAATCTATCTCTGTACTTTTTATCAAAATCGGTTCAGTAACTTTCGCATTTATAAATAACGTCTGCAACACAATACTGCGCTCATCAACTAAAATCGCTGATGTAAGGGGAAAGGCCGTTAAACTTAAGAACTTAAATAGGACTGGACTGGTCACGTCTGCCGCATGCGGGACACGCTATGGGCCAAAACGTCCACTGCGTGGCGCCCGGAGAAAGCGAGACGACGTCGCGCCAGACCGCGCAGACGGTGGCGGGATGAACTGGACGCCTACAAGAGCAACTGGCAATTGGTGGCCCAAAATCGAAAAGAGTGACAGGAATGGGGGAGGCCTTTTCCTAACAGTGGGATAATTCAGGCTAACAGTAACAGTAATATAAAGTGGGATTGTTTACCTCATCAACAAGCAGAACCGTGGGAGTTCTTCGAGGACCAGGGTTGGTGAACCTTTTCTCTAACAAAGTGCAGGCTTGTTCCCATACCACTGTTTTATCTGATAATACATGAAAAATAAAGACATTAATAATTGATAGCCAAATATTCCAACTCAATTAATAATAACGACAGAAGCCTCTGTTCATCAAATCATCTATTGTGTTTTTTGGTACAACATACTTTGACAACAGAACTTCCTAAGAATTAGTGGTACCAAACTACCAAATCATTCGGGAAGAGTAGAGATATATATCTTTGTTTCTATGCCAGCTGGGCACTCTTACTTGAAAAAGTTTTTTAAAAATTTAATTTAATAAAACACAAAAGTTAACTTTTTAGTATGTTTACCAGTCAGTTGTTTATAAATCTGCACATAAGCTTGTCTGGGCTCAGCTATCTTCATGCCGTTGACCTCAACCAGCTGAAAGTCGGGGAGGTCTCCTTCATCCTTTAGTATTTTCAGTGCTGAACAGACCGTGGCTGTCTTTCCTGTGCCTGGCACTCCGGAAATGTACATACACCTAAAATGACGTAAGTGTTTCTAGTCAGGTGGTGATTTCATGATATGAATTTGTATTACTTCATTGAGGTGTAAAAATTGAGTCAAGGATCAAGGGGCACAAAAGGGTTTAAGTCCTTTTAAAATAATTTGAGTCTTATCCGGTAAGTTTATTTGCATTATTTTCTAGAAGTGTAGAAAATGGAGTACCTGTGGCAGATCCTGGGGAGGTGCAGAGTTTCAAGTCCTAACAAAATCATATTAGTCCTCTGATAACAATATGATTTTTCTTTGGTAAATTTAGACCTTATGACTATCAAGCTCCTCCTCAAACCAAAACACTTTATCCAAATAAAAATACAGGATTTGCCACTTGGAAGAAGGAAGGCAGAATGTAGGCCTATGGGTAAGACACCAATGAGAATTTGAACAAATAAAACAAATATAAAAAAATAAATGAATACACCCGGACAAATTCACTCACGGTTAATTAGACCCAAACTAAGCTCTAAGCTTGTAATATGGAATCTAAGTAACTGATACTACCACTGCTCTCACTGCCACTGTGCCAACGGGCTTGTTAATTGTAATATCATATGAAAACTAAAATCAATACATACCCACTTGTCCCATCTAACAGCTTATTTTTTACAAATGAGAGGATTTCTTCCAGTTGACTCTCACGGCCAGGCAAAGACTTGTTATCATTTCCAAATTCTGTAATAAATTGTAATACTGTAATGGATATTAAATAGAAAGAACATTAGTAAGCTTCAGGAACAATGGGTTAAATGAATAAATGTTTGTTCATTTTCATTTGAACTCATGGATAAATATGGTTATTTTAAAACTGAACTAACCATCAATATTCTCCACTGAATGTGCTCTATTTTGTAACGAAGGAGTCAATTGGTTCATAATCCTCCTGCTAACTCCTCTTTTAGGAGTCAACGCTGGAGTCCTCGGTGTTCTGGAAGTTTTGGGTGTCTTCGGAGTCTTCGGGGCAGGTTTGAAGTCATCATCACTTTCAGTTATCCTTCTTACTCTCCGAGGAGTCCTTTTCACAGGAGAAACCTCTTCTTCCATATAGTTAACAGTACTCTTTGCTGTTCTCCCAGATCTTGTGGTATATGGACTTTTTTCATCATCAAAGTTGAGGACCTTTTTGGGGGTTTCTTGAAGAGGTTTTGTAATTGATTGCTTCCTCTTTGGTGTAGTTGGTGCATGTTGTCTGATGATAAGTGTAGGAAGTTCATCATCGGAGTTCTCCTTGAGTTCCATACTTAAAATATCTTCAATATTGTTGTTGGTAATTTTCTTGGTGCTTTTGGGTGTATCAGACTTTTTAGGTGTAGCTTTCTTAGGGGAATCTTTCTCAGTTTTATCAGCTAAAATAGCCCTTTTTAGCAGCAACTTTGTGCCATCGGTTTTTGAGACACTCCAGTTCTTATCAGATATTGAGACTCTGCTCATTCGTTTGACTAGACTAGATGGTGTTTTGGCTGTTTTCGGTGAGTTTATACTTTTGGCTGGAGTGCTCAACAGTTGGATTGCTTTCCGTTCTTCCTCCATGACAGGTTCTATGGTAGTCTTGCGCTTACTAAGGGACATAAGGCGGTATCTACAGAGGTAGTGGTAAGGACCTATTATAAAGTCATCATTGTCTCTAGTGAAGGAGAATGTTATTGAACACTTTCTGAAAAATGTTTCTATTGACACATCTGTATTGAAGGGGCGATGGTCTTCTATTACCTGCAGAGATGAAAATAATCTTATGAATAGCTCCTTTATTTGATTACAAAAGACTGGTACAAGTTGTACTCACCTCTTTCTCCAAAAAGTTGATGGGTTCTGAATTGTTGAAGCACCAAGCTGGCAAGTCAGCCGGGCGTGAATACCACTGCACCTTAGCCCTGAATGGGTCATTGTTGTTCGTACTGTCTTCATAAAGAGAAACAATTCGGGCGGCATCGCAGCCAGTTTCGGTATCAGGCTCAGCGGAGTCTGCATTGGAAATAAGGACAAAATCGCCTATTTCCGCTGTTATATTTTCAAACTGAAACTTCCTAGAAGTAAAGAGAAATATGTAAGACTCAATATATTGTTTATTGAAGTAGTTAACCAATAACATTTATGGTTATATTAACTTACTCGTAATGTTGAAACGAATTCGACAAACAGTTTGGGTCCACTATTTTCTCACTGAGCCATGTAACTGTCTTGGGCAGTGCTTTTTTCGTTCTTCGAGTCATTGTACTGCATATAGCAATTTTAATGAAATGTTTAGCAAGAATTACAATTTCAATACCATCAGTCAGTAGTCAGCTGGCTGGGCACTACGTGTTTTTGTTTACTTTCAAAGTTACTTTTCTTTCAGTTTTTTCAGCTAACGAACTGTCAAATTCTTAAAACTCTGATTTCATTTCGCGCCAAAATTCTGAAACGTCAAAGAAAAAAAAAAAGACAATAATGACATTTTACAATCACTTAAATGTCAATGTCAATATAATCAATCAAATCAAAGTCAAAAACACGTTGCTTTGTGGGTGGTGTTTTCGATAAATTACACTTTGCAATTTCTTACTGTGATTTCTTATTTTATGTCGATAAACTTAAATATATTACAATGAAGCCAAAACAAAAGAACACAAAGTCATTATCAGACAAAATAGCAGACGCTCTGACATTAAAACCGCGTACCGACATCGAAGATGATCAAGTGTTTGGGACTAAACCTCAAATTGTTTCACGTGCTGATGTCGACTCCTCAGATAGCGAAGACGAGGCTGCTATTAGTGATTTTCGGAAAAGGAACGTTAACTTGTTAAGTGAAGTTAGTAAAAAGTATGAAGGGCAAGTGGTATCAAGGAAAGACTTGAAAAGTTCTGAGGAAAGTGAAGGAATTTCGGATGATGATATTATTGTACCTCCTTTGAACGGAAACCGCCTTGCTGAAGATAGTTCAGGGTCTGAAGACGATGAGTTACCAACAAACACTAAAGCTGGCTCAGACTCAGAAGAAATTGACTCAGACGGGGACGGTGAAGAGAGTGATGATTATAGCATTACTAAGTTTCAAAAGAAAGATAAAAATCTTGAGGAAGACGAAGAAAGTGACGAAGAGGATGATGACGATGATGACGAAGGCGAAGGTTACGATATAAGTCAAATGGATGAACCAATGAAGGAAGAATTTGAACCAGTTAAAAAGCAAAACTTGTCGGAAGAAGCAAAGAAAGGTGCTAGCGTCCGTAACCAACTTCTCATATGGGAAGGTCTTCTTGAAATGCGGATACACTTACAAAGATGCATGACTACAGCCAATCAGATGCCCATGTCGGAGACTTACACAGACCTGGCCAAAAATAAAGAATTTTTGGAGGAAAGTAATACTGCCAAGAGTAATATCTCAACAGTTCTAGACAAGTAAGTAAATTCTTCATTGATGGAGTAAAAAATATTCTTTGTTGAACAAAGTAATTGAAAGTTATTCTTATGTTTACATAATGTGTCATTTTATCATTTCTTTTTGTTTATTTTCAGACTTTTGACTCTACAAGACTTACTGCTGAAGAATTTTCCAGAAACAAAATCACTTTCAAAAAAAGGAAAACAAGATAAGGCGAACGGAAAAGAGATTAAAGAAGAAAGTGATGAAGAGATCCCAAGTGACACCGATAATGAGGAAATACCTTCCGACACAGAACCGGAGGACGAGGAATCTACACCAAAACCCATGAAAAATATCCCCCAATCACAAACCAGGAAACGGAAACTACAAGACTTTGAATCAGAAATATCAACCAATCACAAAGCTTTCAAATCATTTAGAGACACTTCAATTAGCAAATGGAATGATAAGACAAGATTAGCAACAGCAACTAATATCAAATCAGCACCCACCAATACAGTGCTGCAACAAATATCGTACATTCTCTCTGACAGAGACAAACTTATTAAGAGGACCCAGTTAAAGAGGTCTGAGTATGAAATAATTGGTCACAAGAAAGATATCTCTGAACAAAATGATGATGAAGTCACTAAAAGTAGGAAAGATGACGATGAGTACATACCAGAGATATTTGATGATAGCGACTTCTATCATCAATTATTACGAGAATTAATTGAATGCAAATCAGCTGATATATCTGATCCAGTACAGTTGAGTCGTCAATGGATAGCTTTGCAGCAAATGCGGAGTAAGATGAAGAGGAAAGTGGACACAAAAGCCACAAAAGGGAGGAAAATCAAGTATGTAGTGCATAACCAATTGGTTAACTTCATGGCAGCCGAGAAATGTACAACATGGACAGAAGAAAGCACAAATGAGTTGTTTAATTCACTGTTCGGTAAATTGTTTGAACGTAACAATGTTGGTGTAAATGGTGATGTAGGTAATCTATTTAAATTGAAATAATAAATTATTTACCCTATTATGTGTTATTATTTATAGCTAGCTTTTAGTTTTACTGATAACTTGATTAGTAACAATGAAAGGTACCTTTAGAAAGCACAAGCAGCGCCCCGCGGGATTACCCGCGTTGTGCCAATTCCCGCGGGAATTTCAGGATTAAAAATAGCCTATAACCTTCCCATTTAATGTGGAATGATTACAAAAAATTCTTCAAATCTGTTTGGTGTTATTATTTTTTCTTTTCATATTGTATAGGTTTTCATGCTTAAAAATCCAATATATATTTGTGACTAAGCAAATAAATACATTTGCAATAATTCACATCACATCATATCACTGTGTTGAACAAATGAACGCTCATAACACATGAAAATGTTTACGATATTTATTTTTAAAATCCTATTAAGCCTTATAAGTAATCGAAGTTGTTTATCTATTGATTATACTGTACATGATGAATGGAAAGATACCTACTAAAATTGTCGTAAATTGAATGACCTGCCCCTATATGTGAAGTGTTGAATATTTAGCGCCATTAATGTTCTGGGCTGGGCATTCATTTTCAATTGTTTTTCATCCGTGAACCTAATTTTAATGAGTTGGTTAAGAGTGAGTTATCCGTTTACTGTATCTATTGTATCTGAAAGCTTCGAGGAGTACTACTAACTATATGAACTGAATTCTCGCAGTTAACGGTCTACTACTTTAAACAACAATGGACTGACTGTCGTCTTTATTTTACAGACTGTGGACTTTATCTATCGTTTTGTTATTCATTAACCTATACCTACTTCACTACATAGTATATAAAACAAAGTCGCTTTCCGCTGTCTGTCTGTCTGTGCCTATACTCCCTATGTACTCGTACTTATGCTTAGATCTTTAAAACTACACAACGGATTTCGACGCCGTTTTTTTAATAGATAGAGTGATTCAAGGGGAAGGTTTATATGTATAAAAATTCTCTAAATTCCCACGGAAACGGGCTCAACGCGGATAAAACCGCGGGGCGCTGCTAGTTACAAATAAAATGCTTTGTCCTGAACCAGGGTCCTGAACGAACTTATCATTTTGTATGTTGCTATATTCAAACCTTTTCAGGGTTCCTTCGGTACCACCGAGGTTCGTCCCCGTAGAAGTCGCGGAAAATAGCCATAACTTTGTGATACCTAGGTACTTGTCCTTAAAATACAGTTATATGGAGTCCTAAAAAGGTTTAAATAAAGCAAACAATACGAAATAATAAGAAACCAATAAAATGATTGTACCTATGTACCTACCCGAGTTATTGGAGAATGGAAAACCATTTATCGTATCGTCTGACTAATTGCCAGGTTAAAGGCTCGATCTCGAGATTTTTTTAGAAATATTTACTTGCTTTACTTAACAATACTCTGCTGTTACGCCTCATTGGAGACTCGTATTATAATCAGGATCAATTTGGAGTATTTTTTACTTATAAGGATTTACAAGTACATATATTCCTACTTATTCTTTTGTAACATATTCACCAAGTGTATAATACTTCTCTTAATGATATCAAAATGTATTTTTGAGTAAGTAGGTGATGTAGGTGTAGGCAAGTACCTATCTAATACACGAAACTTAAATTATCTTAGCTACTAAAAAAAGAGTAGTAAAACGATGAACTAATTAAAAATAAAGGGTAGGTATTATTGTAGTTGACTAGGTACTTATTACGTATACATAATTACCCAGTACCTACACAACGAACCTATATACATATATACCCATACATAACAGAGTAGCTTATATATCTAGTATTACAAGATTAGACATCTAGGTACTAGATAAAATATCTAGAGCGAAATTTGTCTTGTTTTAAATTACTGAAAACCTCTCTTACATTTATTAGGTAGGAACGTTATTAGAGCTTGCTCGAGGTGTCGATTAGCACATAAGTACTTATTATAAACCTTTGGTCTATGCCTTGTTGGGTCCCATAGTAGTAAATAGCCCAAACCAAGTTGTAATCTTGTACCTAGTAAGATTAGAGCTTGGTGTGGGTCTAACCGCGTATTTTTCGGATACCGACGTAAATTATTGCAAGACCAAATAACAAACATAGCCCGATAATCACACGGATCCGATTTAGGGTCAAGACAATAAAAATACGAACATGCATCAATTAAATTAATGTTTGTTATGAAATCACGAAATATTGTTTCGGTAGCGAGTGGTTCTGTAAGCGATGTTTAAGTAAGATAGATTAATAATGTGTTATTTCGTTGTTTGTCTGCGATGCGAGATAGCCGGGTTGAGGGGTCGCAGTCCAGATAATATAATAAGCAAAGCGACAGATGTACCAATGTAGTTATTTTACTAAATAGGTACGTAATTTAATTGATTTTCTTTGTACCAACCTAACTGAGGATTTCTAGTCTATAGACTATATAACCTAAGCTGGATTACCTTCGCTAGTTGCACTAATCACTTAAAGACACCTATCTGCTACGAACGGGAATCTCCAATGGTGAATGGGGATTTAATTGAACGAGAGCGTCGTGGATTACGTACAAAATAGATTGAGAAGATAAGGCAGGCAGCGGGAAGAAAGTCTCTTTAAGTACATAACATACTCATTTCATAGTAGGTATAGTGTACCTAGGTAGAGCAAGAGTCTCCATATTATAAGGTACTTTAATCTAGGTAATCATTTTAATGCGCAGTTTTAACAAAAGTGTCTTTATTGTACTACACTTATCAATATGTCTGAATTTTGAATTGAAAATACGTTAACAGATACACTTCACTTTTATTTTACATTTTTATCTGACGATTGGACCCCTTTACACGAACCGTTGGTCACAGAAGACATCCGTAAACGTAGTTTCAAATTTCAATATGTCTCTAGTTACTACCGAAGAATTAAATTCAGTTGTATTTCCTTTCCTTGCGATTTTTGATTCAAAGTATCCAACGAATACAATTAATCCTACTAATATAAGTGTAAAAGTTTGTATGGATGTCGGAAGTATATTATGTATGTATATTTATTGCTCTTTCACGTAAAAACTAAGGGATTTGCATAAAACTTTGGCAATATAAGTTATACACCAGAATAATACATAGGAGTTAGGTACATTTTATCCCGAAATTCCCGCGTGAACGGGTCCAACGCGGGTAAGAATAAAATATAAACACATGGCATTCTAGGATTACCTGTCAGATTATATTAGATACTTACCAATCTAATCACCAACTTACAACTTTCAAGGTAGGTACTTAAATAAGATTTCAATATTGTTACTTACAGATTTCAGACTTAGTTTACGGACTAAGTAAGTTTATTTACTTAGTATCTATATTCACATCAACAACTTCGAAACACCTAAAACCTACGTATAAGTAGGTAGATTGTTTACTACAGCACTTAAATCGACACTTCTACTAATTGACGTAAATTTTCATACATTAAATGTTAAATTAATTCAATAAATCTCTACTAAAGAAGCTTAATGAAGTCACTGAGTAAGGGCGTAAGATCTATTCGATCCATTCTTTACAAAAAGTATTAATTAGTCTGTAATCTCCCACTGCTGGGTAAAGGCCTCTCATGTCACCTTAGAAGATTAGGCATATCAATAATTACTACGCTTGTTTACTGCAGCCACTGCAGGTTGGTGATCTCAACCTGTTTGTCATGTCTGATAAGTAAATCTGAAACATGCTATCCAATCTGAATTTGTACTAAAGATAAAAACATCCTGCAACCTGCATTTAAAGTACTGCACGACTTTCTAGTCTAGACTTTATACATGACTAAGTGATGTTACCTTTACATATTTACATTCATACTTTGTACAGCTTTTTAAGCTCTAACGGATTATGAAAGCTCGTACCTAAGTGGATCTTATCTATGACTTAACAGACCGATTCGGCTTTGATGTAGTTAAGTAACTAAGTACATCTATACTTAAAATAATAAAGCTTAAGAGTTTGATTTTGTATCTGTTTGAACGCGCTAGTCTTAGAAACTATCAAGCCGATTTTAATAATTATTTTTGAATTGGATACCCATATTCAACGGGAAGGTTACAGGCTATTTTTAATCCCGAAATTCCCACGGGAACTCAATAAATACACGGGAATTCATGGGAAATAAAGAAAAGTTATCCATAGGTACATGCCAACCTGCAATTAAGGTTCATTCAATAAATAGGTTTGTTAAGAAAGTCTTCAGCAGAAGACATTGTGTCATTTTACTTAAGTAAAGTAGTGCCTTTTCATTACTTGAGTACCTATTTACTTAAACTTAGGTACTTAAAGATAATAATTAAGTATAGGTAGGCCTAGACACTTACGCTAGTAGGTGCAGAGGTACTTATTATAAATTAAATACTTACCTACATTATAAGTGGATTCCTAAATGAAATTTTGTTTAGAAAATGGAATGAATATTTCATAATTAACTCTTTAATTACTAAGATATCTCCGCCTTTAACTACTTACATATAGTAACCGGAATAAAGTCCTTCCCATAAAAATTAGAGAAATGTTGGCAGTTTCGGTTACTTGTGCCGAACCGATAAACCGATAACCGATAAAGTTTGGCGCATTGAAAGAACGACTAACGAACTACCAAACCTATAAACTAAGGGCGGAATGCACATAATTTTATTTAGCGCCTTAATATGTTAAAAAACATACCTATGACGTTCGTTTCAAACAATGCTTTATTTGGTGCTAAACAAAGTACGATTTTGAATGAACAGCTTTCGTTTTTCAAACATATTTAGGTAATAAATATATTTAAGTGCTCTTGAGCAATTCGCCCTAAGTAATTAAACAACACATCAGACAGAGACAACGCTCTATCTATGAATTTATTTTAGTTGATCATCATTAAAAAGTCGATGGGTAAAACTTTCTTCTTTACACTGTTCGGCATATTATATGGCAAGGTACAGTTACCTAAGCGATAGCCGATAACTGAGAAGGGTTTTGTTACATATTTAACTACAAAATTGGTTCACTTTCTCGGTTTGACTGGTATCAACTAAATAGGTACCTAATCACTTGCGAATAATTTACATTTGTATCTATTACAAAATAAATAGAATGATTCCTCCGAGAATCATTGTATTTTGTACTATTTAGTATTCGATTTTATTCGTTATTCTAATAATAACTTATTAATCGAATGATTAGGGTAGCCTCTCCCCATGGAGAAGTGATGATTACTAAGTAATTTTTCCAATTACCTTAGTGGATACCAAACGTAGCACGGAAACTTAGTATAGCATACCTACTCATAGATAAAGTGGAAAGGCACCCTTTAGCAGACTTGTATGTACGGTCAGCCAAATATGTGGTCTACCACCCTACGGTTGAGATTCATTTGAACGTCATGAAACAACAAGGTCAATTTTAAACGTCATAACATAATTGTGCATAGAAAAGTCAACCTTAGCGATCGTTACATCTCGCAGAAACTTTTGTCAAAAGTGGTAGACCACTTTCTTGGCCGACCGTACATAACTATTCTTAGATACGTAATGAATCGCTAGCGTGATTCTAAACACACACACAGATAATGTTTACTTGATCTCCAATATATTATTATTAGTAATATAGCAAATAACAATATATGTCACATTACTACAACGCGCGGTGTATCCGTAATTCTGTTTGGTCACGTGGCAAGCACAATATTTACGCAGCTCTCCGCGCTCCGTCTACAGGAAACTAAATATCTGGAGGCAATTTACATCAAAATCATTGAGTAATCGATGTCTTTACGCTCCCATGATTTTGCTGTAAAATGAAAGTTCTTTCGGGTCTTAAATGTATATGATTTTGTGAGTAAAAATGACATCTCAAGTCGGCTGGCACTTTAAGGGTTAAAGGTTAAATGGTGTCTGAGTTTTATAACAATGAATTTTAATTGGCCAGTTATAAAATAAAATATGAATACTTACAAAATAATTCGAAGGTACTGTACTAGTCAAAGCTTAATAGATGTTTTTCAATGGCTCAGATCATAATTAGGGAAAAGGTGCTTATAACTATTGGGTAAGTAAAAGGTTTTTAATTTTTACCCATGACGTCACAAAAATAATTAGAAGAAAAGTAATCAAAACACACTAAGATAATTTTCCATTTGAAGTTATTAAATAAAAGACTTTTTTTTTCATACTGAAACAAATTATTATTCACTATCCAATTACATATTTTTGCTGAGACAATATTCTTTAAAAATAAATAAATTGCTTCATATAAGAAAATTCAATGAGAGTATGTCAAAAATTTTGAATACTCGTATAGAAAAATGTTCTTTATGCTGAATTTAGACTAACGATGAAGAAAGTATCCGAACACGTTCCGAGAAAACCTTTCACAAAAGCATTAAATAAGGTGTATGTACTTGAAGCCCGCCGCGCCTGACCCGTGTGACATCAGCTTATAGTTCAGTTTACGTATTCACTGTTAGATAACTTAATCTTCTTCTCATCGAGTGGATGGTCAACCTCTGACATGGCTCATGTAACGACTACTATCCGTAGAAAGTAACCGGGACCGTCGGCTTAACGTGCCCTCCGAAGCACGGAATCATCTTACTTTTCGGGCAATCAGGTGATTCAGCCTGCAATGCCCTAACCAAACTGAGGACAGTCTCACAAAGTGATTTTTGTGAGATATCCCCACCGGGAATCGAACCCGGAACCTCCGGATCGTGAGCCGAGCGCCCAAACCACTAGACCACGGAGGCTGATAATAATTAATTAATAGTTTAAGTACCTACTTAAGAATTATCTGTTTTGCTGTTTCAGCGCAAGACACACATAATGCGGGTGCGGGCCGGGAGCGGGTTTCGTGACGTTGTATTTCTAGTTCTTCCGTTGTAGTGTGACTTCTTTCATACAAATACAAGGGCATCACGCGACCCGTAGGTACCCGGCCTGCAACCGAACTAGTGTGCCTTGCGCTTTAGCAGAATAGATTAGTTAGAATAGAATAGATTATAGATTAGTTATCTACCTTAATTCTATTTCAATGAAACAAAAAAATAAGGCTTTACTGAGTAGTAGGTAGGAAGGTAGGTACTTATAGTGTCTAAACTCTTATTTTAACAATAGACTACCTGCCTATTTAACTCTAACTAAATCATAATCTGTAGACCTCGTTACTACATAATATGTAGTAACGAGGTCAGGAAAAAATATGTGTCAGGAATATATTATATTCCTGACACATATTTTTTTACCTCATTACCGAGGATGTGACATGTGACTAGCCAGTAGGTAACCTTAAACCTAAACATCCCTTTTCTTCCCCATACTTACAGGTTCTTATTTTCACTATAAATCCTTGAAATAATAGTTATAAAATAGCAGTTGTATTTACTTAGAGTGGGCATGTTTGTGGCGTTAACAAGTGAATCAATTGACGACAACGGGGCGTCCCTTGAGGCGAGTGCGAACCGTCCATAGTCTAGAGCAGTGGTGGGGAAACATTTTTAATGGGGGGCCACAAAGTTCAAAAAAAATCTAGAGGAGGGCCAGAATTATAGAAAAAATGCATTTTGTGTGAAAGCTTTTAATCATAATAATAATAAAAACATTAGTATTGAAACATAAATATGTAGTAATTAAATTTAACTTTTATTTGAAGGCCCTGCCATGGTAACGACCCCGCCGCTCGCGCCTCTCATTTCACCACGCTTTGCGCTCCGTATTACGCAACACATGAACTATGCGGCTAGTTTAGCTTCACCTATAGATTATGCATCTATTAATCTACTAAGTAAAATCTACTTTATACTTCTTGACCGTTAAAACGTAACTATAGCGGGCCATATACTCCATATCGTGTGTTGTCCATGTCGATGGATCTTTGGCGGGCCGGATTAAATACCTTCGCGGGCCGGAGTTGGCCCGCGGGCCGTACTTTGCCCATCACTGGTCTAGAGGTACCATAGACTAGAGGTATATATTAGCATTGTTTCACAGCTCACAATCGATACAACTCAACAAACTTATCTTCGACCTTTGTCAATTAAATGAACAGTTAACTGTTCAAATGTTTGTCAATTGAATTGTTGATTTTGTTTAAGTTTTAAGCACTTGATTTAACATTCATAATTTAAAGAAAATGTATATCTACCTAGAAGGTCAATGATATCAGAATTATGTGTGACTTAAATGAGCAAAGATCGATTTAGAAATGGAAACAGACCCCAGTCCTGCCTACACCTTTTTGAACCCATGAAAAAAGGAAACGTCAAGATAATTTTAGATTCGTAATAAATTAACAAAACCAGTACTTAAACAAGGATTTTTTTAAAATATCAATACAAGGGTCTTTGCAAAAGGCACATCCATTTTTATAATCTCTACCTACACTAATTAGAACTCAATATAAACAAGTGTGTCTGTACTTAAAAGCCCCAATTTCAATAATAAAATATCTGCTGATAAGGAAGCCATGGCCACAAGTTTATCAAAGAATTAACTTACAAACATTTGGTTCTCATATCTTGCTACTAACATTTAAGTTTACATCTTTATTGTGTGTGGTATTTGATACCGATAAGTGCAATTGCACGCATCAGTCCATGACTACAGCGTGGTGGACTGTGCCGCGTAAATTCTTGTTATCTTGCAGCAGAGACCTCGGGGCGCAGTTTGGTACGCGTACACACTGGGCGGGCGGGCCGCCCGGCGTTATCTCCAGTATTGAGACCGCGCGCGGGCCACTCGCTCGCGCCACACATTTATCGATACATTCTACCGCCGAATATCATCACTCGATTAATAACTATATCGATAATTTGAGTGTTTAATATGGTGACTTTTAAGTGGATTTCGTAAATGATTTTGTTGTGAAAGTGTAGTGAAAAGTTTGGATGCAATAACTCTTTTTGTAAGTGTTTTTAAGTTCAGTTATTACAATATTTTAGGTACCAGTAATTTCCTGAAACATGCAGATAAGAATAAAAATAATATACAAAATATTTTATATATTTTAGGTTTTATGAAATGTGCTTCTAATAAATAATATGTAATACATATATGTATCTAGCTTCTATTTGGTTCAAAGAGATTTTCAAAGAGGTATTTCGTTATTAGATTTGAACAAAGAATCAAAGGTAATGTTATTATTGTAAATAGTTGTAAGGTAATCTTACTTCAAGTACTATCTATACATTATAGATAACAGTTTACTTTTATTTTTGACTTCAGCAGCGTATGTTAAAATTTCAAGATCAATAAACACATATTTTTATAACATTGACTTAAAATTCAACGAAGTAGTTAGTTGCTTATCTATGGCAGTTAAGACTTAAAATCTTTACGTTTTATTTAATGCAGTGAGTAATAATGGCCTTTGTCCTGTAAAGGGATCACAGGTTATCACTTGACTTAACTACGTGCCTTACTTCTTATTATAATCAATTTAAAGTCAAACATTTATTTAGACCGAAATGATATCTGTTATTTTCGAGTTATTTTCTCCTCACCGTACTGATATCTTCGATGAGATCTTTGCATAGCAGAGTGGGACATTACAAGCTTTTTACTTTTTTAGTTGAACATAGTGTGGAGCTCTTTACGTAATGCTACATTTAATAAGTTATTTGTCATCCGTAATCTGGGGTTCCTACGCGATGTTTCGCCCTTTGAGCCGATTATCTTTCGATTCCTTTCGGTTCGCTAATTCCTGACATTATCAACTTCAAAGAGTCTCCCAGCTTTTCAATTAACAAGCATGTGTAACACGTCCCAATACTCCCATTGAAATTAACTTGTTTGCTGCTTTATTGATTTCCTAATTTAAATTATAATTAACAAATCTCATGATTACTGATCTAGAGAGGAAGTCTTAGAATCAGGACTGTTTAAATTACAAGGCAGTAATTCTTAACTTAATTATACATCAAAAGAGGATCTGGTGTCTATGTAATTTAACTTCGCCGACAAGTGGTTGGTTGGTTCCAATTAAACGTCCCCAAAAATGATAAAACAACATTCCGCGGTGACATTGGCGCCGGGCCTTCGAAACTGGGAGTGCCGTAGACTATAGAGTTAAACGGAGGAATCTCAGGATTACAACTTGTTCCTAATCTAGGGGCCCACTAAACAATCGTATTGATCTGCTAGAACTTACGATTAACATTGAAACTTAGTAATCTGTCTGGAATAATTATAAACTTTAACTGTTTTCTATTCATAGAGAATTTATATAGATGAAGTTCGACGTACTAAATCAACTGACAGCAACAACTAGCGACTAAAGGTCTTTTCATAAACGCTTACTAGCAGCATTTTAGCTATCAAATGGTTTGTCTCTTTCTGACATACGCTATTTTTCAAAGAGCAAAAGAGACATAACACTCACTAACAGTGTTTTAGTTAGAAAGCGTTTATGAATAAGCGAGAATAAGACAGTAATACACTAGTAATATGACAGAGCTATGCATAATATTGCTGTGCAAAACCGAAATTAGACGAATATCTCTCTCTAGAGATCGTCGAGCAAAGCTTGTCGAACACTCTTATAAATTGATGTCCTGTATACAATAAACTAGCAGTCTTCATCTTATCGAGTGGATGGTCAACCTGACCAATCCTGGTGTCAGAGTTATTAAGCCGCCAAAGGCCTCTGACATGGCTCATGTAAGGACTACTATCCGTAGAGAGTAACAGGGACCGACGGCTTAACGTGCCCTCCGAAGCACGGAATCATCTTACTTTTCGGGCAATCAGGTGATTCAGCCTGCAATGCCCTAACCAAACTGAAGACAATCACACAAAGTGATTTTTGTGAGATATCCCCACCGGGAATCGAACCCGGAACCTCCGGATCGTGAGCCGAGCGCTCAAACCACTAGACCACGGAGGCTGTGACTCGCAGTGCCTCGTGGGTTTACCCACGTTGCACCCGTTCCTGTGGAAACTGGCCTTTTGCAGCTATTTAGTTACAAACCCTTTGCTTGAAATACTCTGTATATTAAAAATCCGTTCAGTAGTTTTTGAGAAAATTGATTGCATACAGAAAGACAGTTTTTTGGGACTTTGTTTTAAAATATTATCAATAGGTATCATAGATTGGATAGAGGTCTGAAAGATTGAAACATAAATTTGAACCTAATTAATAGGTATAGCCTTTTTGTGTTCGAGTTATTTTATTTAACCCTTCTACGTCCATCTTTTCTGAATATCTCACAGATCGTTCGATTTCTCATGAATATACTCGTATTACAATATACAAATAACATTATGTAAAGAAAGTCATATATGTATTACGTGCTTATTGGAAATCTAAATAAGATATTTATCTAGTAGTTAGTGTCCGAAGTTAGCTATGAAATTATAAAAACGCTAGTGTTGCTCCACGGTTATCTCTGAGTTTTCGCTAAGGGGGAATTTTGGGAAGAAAATAACCTTAACCTTTAACGTCACGGGCGGGGTCTAAGCAGACCCCACGCGCTGTTTTTTAAAGGTATTTTTTGAAATTGACAAGTTATGATCGTGCGTTTTCGGCTAATCTCACTCAGTGCGACGTGAGGCCTTCCGGCGAGTGGACGTTCGTCGCTTTTCTGCTAAGGTAAGTTACATTTTTGCTTACGTGGGGATACCTGCAGACCCCACCCGTGATTTAACGTAGTTACTTTTTTCACTTTGGTTATGTTTTTATTTGATTCTTTTTCAGAACTGGTGTTGTATAAATAGAAATATGAGTCGCTGACTTACTGAAAATCAAATTGCACAAATTATTTACGAGTCTAGTGACTCTGAAATCGAAAGCATAGGAGATATACCTCAAGAGAACATTTTGGAAGACGTGGGTGATATAAGTGACCGTGAATCAATGCATAGTGAACATAATTCAATTTTTAACATAATTTAATTTTGTAAGTCTTGCAAGAAAACTATTTGCAAAACTTAATTCAATAGCAATTACTTATTGTTTACCATGCCTGCCCAAAGAATAATTTTGAACATTAGTTTAGGGTAGTACGTTTCAAGAGTTGTCATTTTTTTTTCTATAATGTTTATTGTTATTTTTTCTTATAATTCCGTTTTTTTATTTTTATTTTATTTTAAAAAAAATAGTAAATCAGTCGTAAGTTGATTTTTTTGTTAAATTTCAGTACATTAAACACGTACCTTAAAAATTCTATGTCCGAGATTGTTAATTTGATAAAAATGTTCCTTAATGTCTAAAGACTGATTATTTTATGATTAATAAATACTTTTCATAAATATTATAATGTCTTTTCTTATAATCTAAAACGGCTTTTAAAAAATATTTAATAATTATCAATATTTAAGTTAATTTATACTGGGGATACTTCTGGACCCCACGCGTGACGGAATGCTACCCTAAATAGCGCGTATACTTAAAGGTTAAAAACTTAGTAATGTGGCCAATCATTGAATTTTTCTAATTAACCTATGGTGTTCCACTCCTAGGCAAATTCTCCCTAAACGTCTTACAAGCTGATTGTTCCATAGTTACGCGTGATTAGATTAAGGAAAAAACAAAAAAAACGTGCCCTCCGAAGCACGGTAGTGCATAGATAGTGATTAGATTAAAAACTGTTTACGCAAATTATTTCAATTTGAATTTGATTAGCGCGACAGTTAATACTAAAGATTTTACAGTTACTTTTTGATGATATTACGGACCTTTTTATCACTAAGTACATAAAACAAAAAGTATAATACGTACTAACTCGCTTTCCGCTGTCTGTCCATATGTATGCTGAAATCTTCAAAGCTACACAACGGATTTTGATGCGGTTTTTTTAAATAGATAGAGTGATTCAAGAGGAAGTTTCATGTGTATAAAAATTCCCGAAATTCCCCCGGGAACGGGTACAACGCGAGTAAAGCCGCGGGGCGCTGCTAGTATTGTATATATAATTACGTAGGTACTCGTACTTAACTAATTAATTTTATTAAGTTCAGTAAATGCTTATCTTCATATGATATGAGTACCTAGGTAGGTATCTAGTATTGGCATTTAATAACTGTATTGACAAAACAACCCTCATTTTATATGTGGGAGGTTCTCAATTGAGATGTTATTATTTATTTAAATTGTTAGGCAATGAATTTCTGTGTTTAGATTAGCATATATTTTTTCTGTGTATAATTTTGTAGCATATATATATTTTAAAGTTTTCAATAAACTGAGTATTGATTCTGAAGCTAAACTATTTGATAAGGTGCCGTGAACACCGTGAAAGTTATACTAGTTTCTGAGGTTTAAGCGAACACAACTCATTTTGAATTGAAACTATGTTAACAATTAAGGATAACTAGGATATACTTCGCTTTGATTTTACACTAGCCGCGCTCCGCGGTATTATCCGCGTTTTACCCGTTTCCACGAGAAGATCGGGATACAATGTTTTCCATGTGTTATTCTGATGTATGTAAAGTTTCATCCAAACCCGTAAAGTAGATTTTTTCCTGAAAGAGTAACAAACATACATACATCCTCACACACTTTCGTATTTATAATATCAGATGGATTAACAAGCTGTTGAGACAGCTTTCTCTATCAAAAAACAACGTCGGAAATACGCGTTCGACTTCTAGGCTCGTTGCTAGTAAACTACGACTCTTTAATACTGATTATAAAATAACATATTTAATAAGAAATAGGTTAAAAGTTTACAAAACTCCAATGAAATCAAATGTTTCAATCAAAAGTATATTTATTTATATCTATATCATTAGCAGCTTTGATAAGCGCTTCCCATAGTTTTATATCTCCTGACATAAAGTGCACCCTCACTCTATCAAAATCCTCACCTGTAGTGATATAGTGATACGAGTATGGAATATTTTTTCAATATAATAGCGTCGATAAATATGTTGTGTTTGCATAAATTATCTTGTAGTTAATGTAGGTAATGTTGTTGTCTGCCTAATATAATTGAATGAATATACAAAAACTGTTACCTCTAGACTGTTTTTACATAATCATCGTTGATTGACATTTCTATTTGACCGCTACCGTGATTTTGAGGGCAAAATATAGGTAGGTATCGGTGGTTTCAATCGAGAGGCGGCGCGGTTTGAAGATTGCGATACCAGGGTCATTTTGATTGCGGACTAACACTAACCTCTCATATCGATTTCATATTGAAACTAATTAATTACCAGAACAATATGTGGTAATTGAACTTAGATTTCCTCTACAGTAACAGAAATATTTTCTGAATATATTCTTGACTAACTTGCCTTGTTTTGCGCGTCGTTTCATACGTGCTACATGCGTAGGGACTAGATGAACCATTATAACAAATTTATTGTTATTTACAAAGTATTTTTTTTGTTGTAACAAAAAAACAACTAAGCTTTAAATCTTTGACATGTTCGTAAAAGTCGCCACGAGGATTACACACAGGAGCGAAACGCATTCTCCTCATACGACTGCTAGAGAGATTGAGATCCTTCGACTCCTACTAATACTATTAATTCACTATAACAAGTTTGGGAAGTTAGGTTTTTCACAGAGTCATCTTTCCCACTGCGGCATCTACCCCGGTTTAACCCTATTGTAGGCATGTGGCACGTGGCAATGAGCTGTGACGATTACTACCATGTGTATACCGCTCTTTAGTCGCTTTGGTGTTTCTGTAAATACTTTAATTAGCGGATGTGACGTAGTAAGTAGCTCAAATTACAAGGGCGAGAACCCTCGAAGAGCGGATGATCTATTGATCATAGATACGACAGGATTCATGAGGAAACGAGTGTTTAATTAGTAATGTGATTGACTTTCTGTCGAGTAAATAGAGAGGAAATTAGTCGGGAATCTATTTAGCCTGATATATTGAGCCCTAGAGCTTAGCAAATAGTGGTAGAGTTAGCGTTAATCTATACCTATATACCCCAATACGCCCACATAACAAGAACTTAATAAATGTGTCTTGTCATTTGCTTCTAGTGAAAAGTATTAACTTTTATAAATACATTGTCTGTTCCGGTTATTTTAATTGATGATCCATGTCGGAGGCCTTCATGCGGTGAAACAGATTCAGGGTTGGCCACAACACTACTCCGACATAAATGCATATTAAACTATGGTACTTGCGAATCGTACATATTTTTTTAACTTATTTGTGGCCTTTGCCCAGTACATTACAGGCGAATAATTTTTTATTTGTACCTAAAAGACATGATTAACAGCCACACTCAGAGATTCAAGAGGAAGGTTTATATTGTATAAAAATTCCCGACATTCCCATGGGAACGGGTACAACGCGGGTAAAACCGCGGGGCGCTGCTAGTCTACTATATAAAAATAAGTCGGGTTTTCCTCCCTGACGCTATAACTCCAGAACGCATGAACCGATTTCCACGGTTTTGCATTCGTTGGAAAGGTCTAAAATATAGGAATAAAAATCTCAAAATTCCCACGGGAACGGGGGCGCTGCGGGTGAAACCGCGGGGCACAGCTAGTAGGTTATAAATCAGAATAAGACATGGGATGCATTACATTCCGAAATTACCCCGGGAACGGGTACAACTCGGGTAAGACCACGTGGCGCTACTAGTTATATCTTCTTCTTCATCGAGTGGATGGTCAACCGGACCAATCCTGGTGTCAGAGTTATTGAGCCGCCAAAGGCCTCTGACATGGCTCATGTGACGACTACTATTCGTAGAAAGTAACCGGGATCGACGGCTTAACGTGCCCTCCGAAGCACGGAATCATCTTACTTTTCGGGCAATCAGGTGATTCAGCCTGTAATGCCCTAACCAAACTGAGGACAGTCTCACAAAGAGATTTTTGTGAGATATCCCCACCGGGAATCGAACCCGGAACCTACGGATCGTGAGCCGGGCGCTCAAACCACAAGACCACGGAGGCTGTTAACTGGAGCTGTTAGTTATATCTAATGTCGTGTAAGAGCCGTCATATCTTTCAGCGAACCCTTTTGTTCTATTTGTTTCTATTATTGTGTGTGTGTAATGTATTATTCGGGTGTATCAAGGGGTATAATGTTAAGTTTTAGCAATAAGATAAGACTCAGTAAGCCTATTTGGGACAAGTTATCCGTCTTCACAAAGACGTATTACTTGTGCAAAGGAGCCATGTTGTCCGTCAAAATAGCCTGGTCCCACTATCTTTTGTCGAGTCGAAACCGGTTTTTAATCAGATGTCCAACTATCAACTATCGGTATCCGTTTTTTATCAGCGCACAAGAGAAGAAACAGAGGTCCCTATTAAAATCCGTATTAGATAACCAACAATACAGACTCCTATAATACTGTATCAAGTAGGCACATGAAAGATAAAAATCGGTAGAAAAGTATTGTCTCTCAGTTACTTTTGTCCTCCGTGGACTTAATTGTCTCTTCAGTATAAGCTTTTATAGAACTTCGTATAAGTAAAGATATATTCATAATCTTTACCTTTTCGTTGATCTAAAAGAAAATATCAGCATAAAATCCATTGCAAAGCAATAATCTGACTCAAACGAGTTCTATTAAGCCCCTATATGGCCTATATAGCCTCGGGAAAATATAGTATTTGTAGTAAAATTGGTTAAAAATAAAACTGGAACATTTGACGAGCGTGGGAGCGTGAGACATTGCGTGGTAGTAACGAAGCGAGCGAAAACGTGTGGGACAATGTCTATGGGTAACTATAAAGGGGAAAGTAAAAAGATCGGCTTTAAATATTTTTTATGTGCACCTAAAGCCTGCCTCTCTAGACCAGTTGTAGGTATGTCTTTTACGTCTGTAAGTAACAGATTTTTATCTGTTTGTGTTTTTAATATTTTCTGTTAAGGTAAACTCACACTTATCCGTTCGATTCTTTGTGCATTATGAACAGATTGCTTGCTCTTAGATTTGGTGTGTGCAGGACTGTTTAAAGCACTAAGTGAAGCCGGGATCAACATACGGACCACCAGTATAGTGCGAGTATGTATACCTAATACCTTTCCATCATTATATGTAAGTTTTGACATATGAAATTGATATAGGTTGCTGTACCAAATACAAGTAAAGTTAGGATATGACCACATAATTTTAATAAATGCCATCGCATACACGTGGCAACCCTGAGGCAATTTCAGTTAATTATGAAACATAGGTTCTTCTTCCATCTTACTTTGTAGACAACTTGTGCCTCAAGTAATAACTTACATAAGCACTTATACTATTTACCCTCGACGACTGTAATTACATCAAATATATCTTAATTTTGGGATACATTTTGATATATGCTCGCAGATATATCTTAATACCACGATGAAACTAATCCACGATCCTAGGCCAAAACTATAAATAGGTTAAAGAAGTTTTTGTATTGTTATATTCACAAGTAGCAACGCTCTACATTGTGCCAATTCCCGTGGGTATTTCGGGGTGAAAAATATATTGCCTATAACTGTTGAATGTGGCTATCCATTACAAAAATAATTTTTCAAATTAGATTGGTAGTTTATGAGATTACTGCGTTCAAACAAACAAAATAACAAAAATCCAACTCTTCAGCTTTAGATTCATAATGGACTTATGTTAAGTCTGCACCTTAGGTATCTTTTCAGTTTAAGCGTTCACTAAATTAAAGGTCCATAAAGCGCTTGTTCACATTTTCGAGATTACGAGAGCAGAAAACAGAAGAAAATTTATATTATAGCAGATATTTTTTTTGCAGAAGCATGTACTTATTTACGTAGGTACCTACTTATTTACGGTATCCAGTATCCTAATACGATTTTTGAAAGTTTGTATTGAATCAGACTGATTAGGAAATTGAAAAAGTTGAAGAAAAATTAATCCGAAAAGTTTGAAGTAAACGGAAAATACTTTAGAAAATAAACAAACTCCATAAACAATAGGTACACCCACTGCCGCTGAATTGGGTTAGGGAATGAAATCCGTCAGCGTTTATTAAGACTTTGAATATTGAATATTCAATATTCTTTAGATCAAGTTCAAGAATTTTACAGCGGCTTGCATTTTTTTCACTTTTGTAAATCCTGTTAATTCTACGTTGAGTTTGTGGGGATGGGAAGAAGTTTTTATTGCTGTGCGATTTTTTATAAATGTTTTCTTATTAGTTTAAGGACTACATATACGAGCCCCAATGCAAAATAGTTCGTCTAGTATGAAAAGTAGTGCAAAGCGTAAAATATATAGAGTATATATTGGTAAAATAATTAAGAATGTTTAATAAAAAGTAAACCACAATTTAATGAATATTTTAAAGTTTATTTTAACTTAACTGAAATTCTTTAATGACTTAACTTTACATAAAAAAAAATAAAAAATATCCTAAATAACAAAAAGCAAAAGTATTCGTCTACCCTTGTTACTGACGCAAAATAGTTCGTCTACATGTCTTCACCACTTAGTTGTGTCGCCTTTGCTCTCAATAACAGCTTTAATGCGAAGAGGCATGGTTGCAACCAACACTTCACACTCCTCAGGCGTTATGGACTCCCAAACTGCCAGTAGTTTAGCCTTTAAGTCACTCTTTGATCTTGATGGATTTTTACGGAGAACTTTTTTCATTTTCCACCATAGGGTTTCAATCGGCGACAAGTCCGGGCTGTTAGATGGCCATTCGATTGTAGGGATGCTTTTTGCCAATAGCCACATCTTTTTGTCCTTGCAGTATGGCATTAAGCACCATCCTGTTGAAAAATGAATGAATCTTGATGTTTGAGAGCGGGAATTGAAGGCAGTAAACTCTCTTCCAAAAGGTTTTGATACCTCACAGCAGTGATAAAACCATCCACAAACTGCATACAACCAACACCTTGTGCAAACATGCAGTCCCATATAATTAGAGAAGCCGGAAACTTCACTTTTCGGTTGAGACAATCAGTATGAAATGCCTCATTTTTGTTCCGAATCACTTTTTTCCTTTCATCACCGACTGTCACTTCAAATTTTGACTCGTCACTCCAGATGATACTACGCCACTGATCGGAAGTCCAATTTAAATGATCACGAGCAAATTTCAACCTCTTTTTCTTTTGTACAGCAGTCAACAGTGGTTTCTCTTTAGCGGTGTAAAATCCGTAACCCATTCTTTTAAGGACTCTTTTGCATGTATCGACTGAGACGTCTTTGTGAATCATGTCCCTCCATTGCACCGTGAGCTCTCCAGCTCGAGCACGACGATTTTTTTTGATAATTTTCTTCAGAACTCTGTTGTCTGCAGCACTTGTGATGCGTGGTCGACCAGTTTTCTTCAAACAAGAAGTCGTTTTATTCTTTTTATAGTGTTGAATAATAGACTGAACTGTAGATCTGGGAAGTATCAAGTCTTTAGATATTTGGTAACTTGATTTGCCAGCTTCGACCCCACAAATTATTCGCTTTCGCAGCTCTTCACACACGGGTTTGCCACGACCCATTGTTATTTGAAAATTAATGAAAATTACTGAAATTTTCTGAATTTATACTCTCTCATGTGACAAATGGCACAGAATTACTTTAAACATTTTAAATTAAGGAACATCATGGTACAAAGAAGGAATAATTTTATTTAACTTAACGATAGACGAACTCTTTTGCATCAATTAACAATTAGACGAACTATTTTGCTTGTAAGTTCTTCGAATTTAAAACAGAATATCTATAAATTGAAATAGCCAAAATAGTTTATTAGTACATAATTTTAAAAGGGCATAAGTAACGCGACATGTGATGGTAGAACAGCTTAATCTTTTAATATGTATAGACAAAAAATAAAGTTAGAAAAATCTCACAGTAAAAAAATTCGGACTAGACGAACTATTTTGCATTGGGGCTCGTACATATTGGGATGGATACTTGCATTCGCACGTTCGTCTCGTGCGTGTTGTGGCCACAGTTCTAATCTAACCTAACCCAGCCAGGTACCAGGGTACGGGGACAGCGGGAAGTAATGTAAAATTAAAATTATTAGACTGTAATGTCCCACTGCTGGGCAAAGGCCTCTCATCTCAGTACAGTTAGGAGGAAATCAAGGCCATTGACACGATCGAAGAAGAAGAAGAATTAAATCAACCCGCGTACACTCATTTAGGGTGCCACTTTTCTATGCTGCCTTACATATGATTGGCGCACACGACCAGCCCTGTGTTAAGCTGCGAAGCTACGTCTGATATGAAGATAGCTCTGATGGGAAAGCATCTTTACACGAGGTAATCTGCTCTTAACAACATTGTTAATAATTGATTCTAAGTATTTTTATGTTTCTAGCCTTTAGTTGTCTTAATGTCTAACTACCTATCTCTGCCTCCTTTCAAGGTTTTTCCTTAATATTAAGTATAAATACGGCCGAACACTGATTCCAAAACACAGGTTTGCCTAGTTTGGAATTCAGGGTTTACATATCGAATTTGTACTACTGTAATGTTTAAAAAAATTGTTATCCATATAAAACTTGTTTGTACAAATCTTTGAGTGAATAAAGACATTTATTTATTTATTTATATTAGTATTTATTCACATAAATACCGTGTCGCACAATACACTGTCAGGATTATCAGTCCATTAAATATGACGTTTATTTTGGCTTACAGTCAAACCCTTTCTCATGTCATCATCAATAAGAATAATTTATATATTTACTGTCCCCCTACATACCCATATAAGAATCAATTAAACTTACTTATAACTAATAAATAACAAACATATAACCCAATTAAATATGAATTGGGTCAAACATCTTGGACAAATTAACTTTCTCTCTATTCTATCCTTCGGGATTTATATTTGTCTTGGTTTGTTAACGATATAAGGCAACGTCCCTATCCTTAGGCATATGGTATTTTAAAAGTATTTAATAGTATCAAGAAGACTAGTATTCAGATACTAATACAATATAGTATCGGTATACCATAATATCGCCTATAATATTAATATTATAAGGAGGTTAATTACACAATTTAACGTTGAGGTATGCATTATAGTAGTTTATGCAACGTCATATAAAGAAGGGTATTAAAACACGAGTGTGAGTTTATGAAACGAGCGCAGCGAGTTTCATAATACACTCGAGAGCAATGAATCCGGGTCACTTAAAGAATGTTAAAAATCTCGGAAACTAAAAATGATAGGTTAATGCAATAAATTGTATTTAATAGACAATGTAATACTCCTTAAATGAAAGTAAAAAAAATATGAGTCACCATACATTTTATTAACACAAAATTACATAAAGAAAAAAACTGCTGATCTCTCCTTAAAACAAAAATAGGAAACATGAAATTTTTGAACTTTATTACGATTTTCTTGAATTTTAATACTTCGTATTGCCTCCTCGTGCTTCTATTACTGCGTTTACGCGGTTTGGCATGCTGTACACCAAGTTCCTTATACGATTTTGGGGAATATTCTCCCATTCCTCTGTGAGAGCAATTTTGAGCTCACGAAGCGTGATTGGGGGAGGGTTTCGTTGTTTTACGCATCTGCCTAGCTCGTCCCAAGCATGCTCGATCGGGTTGATATCCGGGCTGCGCACTGGCCACTCCATACGAGTAATGTTCATCTCTTGAAGGTAGTCATTCACAATCCTACCTGTATGAGGTCGGGCATTGTCATGCATAAATATAGCATCCTCACCTAAATTGACCATAAATGGACCAACGTGATCATTGAGGATTTCTTCCACATATCTTTCGCTAGTTAAAGAGCCGTTTTCTATGATCACCAGCTCTGTGCGACTTTCAGAAGAAATTCCGGCCCACACAAGTACAGACCCACCACCGTAGGCTACTTTTTCTTCGATGCATGCTTGCTTGAATCTTTCCCCTGGTCTTCGATACACTCTGTGTCTTCCATCGTGCTTGTAGAGCATAAATTTTGATTCGTCGGAGAACATAACTTTTGACCAATCTTCAATACTCCAATTTACGTGGCTCTGGGCATATCTTAGTCTTGAAATACGATGCCCACGCTCCAGTTTAGGGCCGTTTGCAGGTCTAAGGGGTTTTAAGTTAGATTCAGCAAGCCGACGTCTTACTGTCCATGCACTTGGGTTACTTCCTCCGAGGCGTCGAAACTGATTTGTGAGTTCATTTCCTGTGAGAAAGCGATTTCGAAGCATGGTGTTCACCAAGTATCGGTCTTCTCGTGCTGTGGTACACCTGGTTCTGCCCGTTCCTGGTCTGCGTAGGTTAGAACCAGTTTCTTCGTAACGTCGGAGAACTCTTTGTACTGTTGACAGCGACACACCCACAGTCCTGGCTGCATCGCGCTGACTCCGGCCGGTTTCCAGCATTGTAAGTATTCTGGTGCATTCTTCAGGCGTAAGCGACATAATTTCAGCTTGAATAATGAATATAGAGCACTATCAACATGGTTTATGTACCCACATAAATGACAGATTACAAACAAAAGCAAAACTAAATGCTGTAATTTCGTAGTTCCATCTTCGAAAGTGGCCCTTTTTCAAATTTGATTTTTTTATGATATAACTTTACAATAACTAAGAAGTTTTAATACCTTCATTTAAGGAGTATTACATTGTCTATTAAATACAATTTATTGCATTAACCTAGCATTTTTAGTTTCCGAGATTTTTAGGATTCTTTAAGTGACCCGGATTCATTGCTCTCGAGGTAACGAGTGTTTTAATACCCGTGTTATATGCAGTTGCATACACTACTTTATCTTCACTATTTAATGCAATTAATCAAACAAAATTTTAAAAACAAAACACATTGCGAAACATTAAATTCACGCGTAGGTACGTGTATTGTCACAGTGAACTTGCCGCCATTAAAATCTAACCAATGAGAGCTCAGCTGCGCGTAGGGCCAATCAGGAGCGAGCGAGATCTTACCAAAGAGTTTTGTGTATGTAGTTTCGACGAAGTTTTCACGTATAACCCAACTGTTTTCAAAAGCCAGCCTAATATCAAAATTTTATACAACTAGTATGAGGATTTTGACATAAGGCTCGCCAGGTTAATTGGTCGCGTTATAATGATGTTATAATGTTATATTATAATGATATTATAACATCATGTGCAATTGCTTAAATTGAGTGTTTTAGTTGTCTGCGCTATAACAGTAGTAATTATAAGTCAAGTATTGGAAACATAAGTAGAATGTTACAACATTAGTGTAGATAAAATGTTTTATTCGCGATTAAGTCCCGTCTAGATTAGTGTTTACAATAAGGAGGTAAAGTTTCTCACTTTGTTTGTTTGTTTGTTTGTAAGGGTGAATTTCAGAAACTACTAATAAAATATTTGAATAATTCTTTTTGTAATGGATAGCCACATTCAAAGGAAATGTTATAGGCTATTTTTAATTCTGAAATTCCTACGTAGAGGGGCACAAAGTGGGTAAAACCGCGGGCCGCTGCTGGTGTATAATTATTTTATGAATACGTGTAAGTAATTAGTTTACATCGTTGAGAGAATAGAGTAGTAGATCGTTAGTCGAATTAAATAGCCATTATGAAAATTATTTAGAAAGTAATGAATACAATTTTAGGTTTATTAATCGTTAAAATGTTGGTTGATATAGAAGGATTGTAACGACTTTAAAAATTTACTGCTGCACTTTCGCTGCATAGTAATAATCGTATTATAAAGAATATTTTTTTTAACTCTGTTTGTTTGTTTGTAAGGGCTAATCTCAAAAACTGCTAGTCTGATTTGAGTAAGTTTTGTTATGGATAGCCACATTAAACGGGTAGGTTATAGGCTAGTTTTCATCCCGAAATTCCAAAGGGAACATCGCGGGGCGCGTCTAGTTATATTATAAACAGAAACATTGACACAAAAACTGCATAAACAGTTCACCGAATTTGACATATAAAAAGTTATTACGGCTGTTTGTATGAAGACGTGCCTAAGATATTACATCGTTACATCATGGATCCTGCCAATCCTGTCAGGCTTTATGTAATCTGTCACGCACGTTATCTGTTACCCGCCGAGAAGAAAATACGCGCAAATCACACAGGTAATACGATATTATACAAACAGTTCAATGGTTTCCAAGTTACGTTTTCAAGTTTTACGTCATGTAAACATTTCTAATTACGTATGTAACATCTTCAATTCATGCTGTGGATGTAAATAGCTTTAAGTATTTTGATTGTTTAAGCAAAGGGAAAACCATGGATTTCATATCGAAGTTCTAGAGGAAAACACATTTGTACTTGTGTAAAATGTAATCCCACCAAAAACATAAATGTAAAAAAGGAGAGCCAAGTTCAATACAAAAATTATACATGGCTATGGGCTTCGCTGCAAAAAGAATGGAGATCTAAATGAGGGCCAAGTTCTAGGCAATATCTCAATATGTATTTATAGGAACAAAATAACATTATGAACAAGTATTAAACTCTATTTCTTCTCTTTATTCGATACCTATGACAATTGCTGTTATTTAAAAATGTGAGATCTTAAAGTGAGTTAGATTTGACTTGACCAGTTTTCATTACAGCAGTCATTTTATAAAGTTATTCAACATATAACAACAAACTGGCCAAGTTAAATCTAACCCACTTTAAGATCTCACATTTTTAAATAACAGCAATTGTCATAGGTATCGAATAAAGAGAAGAAATAGAGTTTAATACTTGTTCATAATGTTATTTTGTTCCTATAAATACATATTGAGATATTGCCTAGAACTTGGCCCTCATTTAGATCTCCATTCTTTTTACAGCGAAGCCCATAGCCATGTATAATTTTTGTATTGAACTTGGCTCTCCTTTTTTACATTTATGTTTTTGGTGGGATATCATTACTTTTTGTAAAGAAAACTAGGTACCTATTGATATTTATTGTTTTTTCTTGCGTTTCCGCTGCATAGGTACTTTGGTTCGTTCGCATTTTAAATTGTATCGTATAGCGCTTGTGAGCCGCGCGCTGCCCCCGCGTACGAGTAAGGACTCACGAAGCGGTTTTCACCCGTGCCCGCCGCGGTGGCGGAATGGAGTTTTATTTTCAAAACTCACGAGACCGGAGTTTTGTGCGGTTACGCAGCCGTCGCGGTTGCGATTATCGCCCGCAAACTTGGCGGTTGATAATCGCAAGACGGGCGGTTAAACGATCAGTTGAGTTCCAGACCGTCATGGACACACACCAGAAACTACTACGCAACGAGTAATAACAAGTCACTGCAAAATGGCGTCGGATTTCTAACCTCCCCCCCCCCGCCCCCCGCTGTCCACGCGCGGTCGCCCGCCAACCGACCGCAGAACGCGCGGGTGCAACCCGCCGCGGCTGCGGGACCGCGACCCGCGCCCGCCGGTACAAGATGACCGCTGGAGCAGCGGGACCCGCAAACAATCGCACACGCCGTGGGCGTAAAACGCGTCGTGAAATGTGCTTTAAGTTTTTACATAAATATCTGTATTCTACAAAGGCTGCGGGCCCGCAACCGCGGCGGGCACGGGTAAAAACCGCTTCGTGAGTCCTTAGCCTACAAGTGCAAGGCGCGAGCGAGTTCAACCAGCATTCTTAAATTAGTCAATACATACATTATATCGGTAACAATAATACATCGCTTTACTACCATGCAGGTATAAACCAACCGACCCGCTAAATTTTTACCAAATCGCTACCGCTTATAATTGTGTACTATTCATCAGAGCGTGACGCTGATTGGCTGGGGCGACGGTGGACCGACCGCGTCATAAGTACCTACCGCGCGCCGCCGACGACACACCGTTGGCCGGTTGTTTAGCGCGAAATTTAAGTTTTTTTGAATGGGGACACCACTTATTTTTCTTACTTAACTTTACGTTTATATTGCAGTTAAATAGCAAATATAATAATACATATATTGGGATAGTTTCAAATATCTGCTAGTAACGGTTCCAACGCTACAATTAAAAAATATATTTTTTGTATGGGGACCCCCCCTATTTTTTAACTATTTTATATTTTTAGATTTTTTCTTACGCTTACACACAATTACCGAGCTAGATTCCAAATTTCATCCTTCTAGGTCATCTGGAAGTAGGTTAGGTTTAGGTACTATATGTCAGTCAGTCAGTCAATACTAAAATTTACGACTTTCTGACGTTCATATCTTTATAACCGTTTGAGCTAGCTTCATGAAATTTGGGTTTCTAGATGTCCTAATGGATATAATTAAACACACGAAGTTTCATGTGTTTACGTTAAATAGGTTTTGAGTTATAGAAGGGTCAAAAGTGGCACCAAATGGTTCGTGTAATATTACACTCGGCGCTGGCTAGCCGTTCCTTTGCTTGAACTTGGCTTGACACGCTGCCGCGTGTCTAGATGCAGTGCACCGAACATTAATGTGGCGAGCAATATGCTGTTGCTGACCCTAGAACAACAGCGACACACGCGAAAAGAAATAATAGGTATCTATAATAATATCATAAATAGGTTTGTTAGTTTGTTTGATTATATGTTCGCGCTAATCTTGGGAATTACCAGTCCGATTCGAATAATTATTCCTGTAATAGATAGTCACATTCAACGGAAAGGTTATAAGCTATTTTTCATCCTATAGTGATAATACACTCATCACTCATGAACACACGGGGTAGTATTGGTTACTAAGTATGTACTACCTCCGAGGTGACAAAGGTCAGACGTCAGATATCAAGAACTTGATTTTGTCCCATCTCTATTGACAATTAAATATTAGAGAGAAAAAAAAACCCCCTGACTCGTTAAGGGTTTCGGGACCACTCTACCTGTCAGGATATCACCAATGTTCAAGAGCAATATTTTTTTAATTTTCCACATTTTAATGCCGATACTCAAAAGGCATTTGAATCACATTTAAACCGATTTTCATAGAAGACTATTTTCATTTATTTATTGTTTCCTCTCAATAACAATTATTATATTCATGATGTTATTGTTATTGTTTTTCATTTATTTGCTTAAATATTTTCCGAATGCGAAAATATAAAACTCGCTATAAGCATTTGATGCCGCGTCGGGTCGAAGTTGTTTAGCTCGATGGATTGAGGCAAGACATTCGAATTCGTCTACAATTTTCTAATTTATAATATAAAATAAATATATCAAATACACCATTCAAACCTTTAAAAATAATATAATTTCACTCCTCGTACATTCTCTGGCGTCTTTCCACCAGACCTATGCTAAGCTATGTTTAATATTTACCAAAAATATCTAACGTATAATAAGATAACAACGTTGTAACGTAGTGTAGGTGGAAAGGTACCCTTACTTTCGCCCCTCTGCGTCGAGGGTAAAATTATTAAACTACATACGTCATCAGGTGACACGTTAACGATCGAACTTAAACTAATTTAAGATCCGAGAAAGCTCATTCATGTACGTTAGTTAGTTAACAGTTTCGTTTTAAAGGTTCAATATCTATACTAATATTATAAAGCTGCAGACTGTGTTTGTTTGTTTGAACGCGTTAATCTCAGGAACTACTAGCCCGATTTGAAAAATTCTTTCAGTGTTGGATAATCCACTTATCGAGGAAGGCTATAGGCTATTTTTCATCTCGAAATTCTTACGAGAACGGGCACAACGCGGGTAAAACCGCGGGGCGCTGCTAGTTATAGATATAGTAAATACCAATAGGTACGCCTTAGGGTTCAAACACACTATTGCGAATCGACAAGTTGCGAATATATAACATTAGTATTATGCGTTGCGAGATCGTATGGCAAAGGCACTCGTTTAATTTCCTTTGCTTGACGGTGCAAATCCATTCGCAAAGTATTGGGATACGTACAAACCCGATTTTTTAAGAGTGGGAAATTTTATGTTGAGCATTATTTAGATATCTGAAAGAAAAGGCTAAAACCAAAGCCTGCACAGGGCAAAGGTCTCTCTTTTCACTGAATATACTATCATTACTATCATTGAAGAGATTTACGCGTAACCGTTTATGAGAAAAGAAAACAGATCGCATCGCAATATTTGGACCCTTAACAAATTATTAAGTAACATATTACGCGAAGTTGTTAGTAATTAACGGCTTGTTTTAGGTGTTGTATAGTTAATTGGTTTGATCTTAACCACGATAATTACTCGTTCCATTACTTGTACTCGTAATGGATATGCCAGGACAATGCTTCGTTACCTCAAAGGACGTAGCTAATTAAATATTCTACTGAACAAACACGGATTTTACTAGGTTTAATTAAAAGAAAGATTATAAATAACTGACTAGATAATCTAGGTTTTTCTTGAGAAAATAAACTTTATTGAAAGTACGCGTACGCACATATCTGAATATAGCCAAGCTCATTTTCTACAGCCAATACCTTTTCAAGACCACGCAAAGGGAATTGTTAAATTACTGATCAACATATCGGTGAAACGAACCGTAAAATTACGAAATAGATTAGCCCTTCTTTGAGACTTTAACGGGAATAAAAAAATAAAAGTTCCCTACACATTTTGTCGTAAAGAAAATATACAAACAAATATTAGGAGATGTATCTACGCATTTCATTTGTTCTCCCGGCGCTCGGGGCGAATACATACAAGAACATATTTGTCTTCGCAAAAATCATAAACGTAACACACATAGTAACGACTGTTTTATTAAACATGCCAAACGAGCTCGTTAATTCAATAAAAGCTTTGTACAATTCATGTTTTGGGATTAATATTTGTGAGATGGAATTATATGGACTTGAATATCACTGCATTGTTAACGTCCCAGGAATGTTTTTAATATGATATATGTATGATTTGAAAAGTATATGATTGTAACTGTGTGTTATTTCAAAAGTGCGAGTCTCAGTGCGAGTCTTCAAGTTGCGAGTTGACGAATCGTTAAGAAAAGCTTCGAATTTAGAAATATCTGCATGAGCGGATACAGATATTTGATTGTCATTTTATTGGAAACGGTTCCCGGTATCGGTGGATAAAAGTTGGCTGGATAAATGTCCAATTAAATTTGATCTCGGGATCTGTGGATTGTAATAGATTATAGAATCAACCCACAGATTGTAATCGATTTATCCACAGCTTGTAAACTCGCTATGATAGTCCGTGGGGATATAAGTGCAGTGGTCTGTCTTGTCATTGAATCCCTCGAAATAATACAAGTACCAATTTCCAATCGACTCAAATGTCTGTTGACTTAAACTTCCCAAACTCAATATTCACTAATTTATTGAAATCCCTTGTACTTTTCAAATAAGAAATCTTTACCGCTTACTTCAAGTTACACCAACATTAAAACTTGGGGACCCTTTCAAACTGAACATCAATATTGATTCGGATGACTCGCAACTCTTTAGTAATTGATTTGAGTCGATTTCTTTGTATTGTTTGTCTCATCTTGATTGATTATTGTATTACGCCTGTTGTTTTATGATAGTTTTCACGTCATTAATGACGTAGACTACGATAAATTGACTTATTAAATAAATATATATTAGCTAACTTATGTATAGTGACTGTGATACAAAGTTTATTATAAATGTAAATGGGATTTAAAACTAATAAACATTCTCCAACGTTACGCCTCGAGCTTACACAGGGACAAAGAGAAATGAGAAGCTGAAACATTAAAAAAAAATATTTTCAAAGTTAAATTTAAGAGATAAATAATTTGAAAAAATGATCTTCAAATGACTTCGTGAGAAATGAGTAACCTTTGGTTTTTGGACTTTAACTTACACAGAAAATAAGTTTAATAAGTTCGTTGTCCAGTGTCACTGGACAGTGAAAAACTTGTTAAAAGAAAAATTCTGAAAAATCATGAAGAAAAATGTAAACGGTACTTTGCATCATCACCGAACCTTCGAAGTCTTTGTTTATTGGAAAACCTTCGGATGTTAAGTGGCATAATTATTACGTCGGGTCCCTCCCACGCAACACAATGTGGAGTAGAAACTCTAGATTGTTATGAGTCTTATTTTATGATAAATCTATATATAATTTTAACGTGAAGGGAGTGAAAGCAAAGTACTTGATCTAATGTTTGAGATATGAGGAAACTCCATTGAAAGTGACGTGGAATGAGCCTCCATTTGTCATGACAATGGCCAGCAAATTGAATCCTCTTCTCGCAGTACCTAATTCAAAACAGTTTTTGTCCATTCAGTTTGGCTAATATCCTATTCCTCCATCAGCCCCCTTCGCGATCTTTCAGAGATTATCATATTATTCAATTTGCTCGCCTATTACCGTGAAATGTGAAAAGTTGTCAGGCCGCCACTGCACAATTAGTTTAGTAGCGAAATTGAGATCTTTTTGTTCTCTCACGTTAAAAAGTTATAAAGTAAAACTCGATTATAAATCACGTCTTACAAGGAAATTAGCAAGTTGTAGGAGAAGTTAGCGTGTTTTATATCGAGAGGACCGAGTTAGTGTTACATGACTACATGAGGTGAGGTATTTTGACTTTGAGTGAAATACGACTCGACTAGTAGGCAATTGACTTTACGAGGATTTAGATGATGTTTTCTCGAGAATGTCTAGAACACTCAATTTAAATTTTAGGTTTGATTTAAGTAAACTCAACTCAGTTACAGTTTAATTTGATGTTCTTAGAATGAATAGAATGTAAATGATTGTACAGAAAGGTATGTTTTTGTTGTTGTAATAAAATTGGCTCTGTGAATAAATTTCAATATATAAATATCTTTATTAGTTTAACTACGAATAAAATGATAGCGAAAGCTCAATCATAACAACTTTTATAACTGGGTTCACAGCGTAGTGGAGGTTTATTAACCTTAACCTTAACGAAAGAATGAAGATTGATTACAAATAAATATATCACTTAGATAAATATAAATATAATTATGTTCCTACATAATGATAATAGATTATACTTAGTTTTGTAAACCAGACATTTTAAAAATAAATTGATGCCACATACAGTTTAATAAAAAGTCCTCAAAATTGCGTTTGGAAGAAGCATACCTAACGCGAAACAAACTCATAGCTTTAGGTACAGTAACGAAAGAGCGAAGTACTTTTCTCTATTTCGTGGGTACAATATCTAATATTCGGTTAACAGAAAAACAGTGGCGACGATAAAACCGCGAAAATTAGATTTTTTCAATTTCTCCCCGGCTTTTGTAGGTGGGCCGGGAAACATCTTGACTTGTTTTACATTAGACAATTTCTGTTCCTGTGAAGTAATTTTATTTCAATAAAGTTGCCAATAAAAGTGGAGAGGATTTCTCAAAAACAATATTCAATCAAATATGTTTCTTGTTCTAGTTTATCTGCTATCTTTATTTGATCGATGTTATTTACGATATTATTACACAATAATATCGAATAATAATATGTACATATCTATTCCAATATTATATTATTTCTGTAGCGCGTTACCCTTGTCAAAGGACTTACATTCTACCAACCTGTGGAATGGAAATAATTCTATGTTAGGCACGCCTAATCCTCGTCACTGTACTGACATCTACAGAGAGATGAGACTTATTTAAATTATGTCAAAATATTTTTAATACAGTATTTTTTTATTTACCGAGAAGGTAATTGATTCAACTTTCTAGTACGAAACAAGAACATTATCAAACTCACTGAAATCATTGCATATTTATGATCGCAATAGCGCGTTGAGGTTTAAAAGTAATGCCCCGCGGTTTTACCCGCGTTGTGCCCGTTCCCGTGGGAATTTCGGGAATTTTTATACTTATAAACTTTCCTCTTGAATTAGTCTCTATTAAAAAAACTGCTGAAGAAGATACAGTATAACGCGAGAAGACATCTCACGCTATGCTAGCCCGCTTCTGTGGGAGGAAATAGTCGGTTAGTTTTGACGCAGGGTTGTTATATTTGCCATGCTACCTATGCATGACCTCGGTATGACCTATCTAAACGTTGTCTTACTGATATAAACAATCACAGACAATGACTATCCTACACCGGTAGTGTGAAAGCGAAAGTAGTCGACCATCCCTCTCTTGAAGCTGACAAGCCAGATATAAGTTTACAATTTAGGTTTTCCCCATTAACTTTGCACATGTTAATGATATCGCTACCCTTTTTGATTAAACAATTATAGCACAATTTACCAAATTGCCTCTACTTTGGATCAATTTGGGCACAATCTGTGACCCGCATCGGGTATCTCCATTATTGCGTAAATGGCACGTGTAAGTTGCTTTGTTATGATTCTCTCGGTCGATATCGGCACAGTAAATATAAACTAGAGGTTAGAGTAAAGTTTAACCTACCGAATTTGTTGGTTCACTGAGATTGTTATTGTTATATGAGGCGTATTGAGATTGACGAGTTAACTAGCCGTAAGTTGGCGATTATATGAGGATACGTTCAAAAGTTAGGTATGACTTATGAATGAGTGACGTAAAGGCTCTTTTAAATTGTATTACTCGCTTATTATTTCATAATGCGATCTCATCTTTTAACACGCCCGTATCTTTTATCATTTAAAGTTATGGAGGATGAACGAACAAATATGTGCTAACATCTATATTACTTGTAATTTACCATGTAAGACTATGAAAGTTAAATAAGATGATAATAGTGTTCTTATTTTCATAGCATTCATAGTTTTTTTACAGTAACACATTCATAAAAGGAAAATAAACAGTTTGTTTTGGTTCGCACCGTGCTATGTAAATACGTCGTACCAAAATAAAGTTTATAAATATTGATGGATGTGCGTAATACAATTACATGTAGGTACTGTTTTCGTAATACATTTATTGCTTCCGACGGCGGTTGAGAATCTGGCATATTTTATAAATAGAATAGGTTTGGTAGATTGCGCATGAATTATTTACTTCAAAACATTATCAATTTCGAATTTGTAAAGTAAACGTTTGGTTTATCGATAAAATTTACTGGTTCCAGATCGCATGGTTTGGGGGATAATTTGTTTGTAGAATTTGAGGATAAATGTAATTTGCATAACGCCAGAAAGCTGTGAGATTTGTTCTCTTTTTTACTTTTTATCAGTTATAGAATTAATAAAGGTCATGCAAAACTTAGCATACTAGCTTAGGTCGCACAGGCGCGACGGGATCACGTGACGGTTCACTTTTGTATGAAACCGAGGTGTGCGCACGCTAAACGCAGTGTCGGCCCTAAGTAATTCAATCTTAAAAATGATAGTTAAGTAAAAAAGTCCTAATAAACATACTCAGTGAACTACTAGGTTAAATGACATGATCTAAGAATTCCATAACAAAGTAAATTATTACATTGGTCATCAACTACCGAACACATACACACAAACACAATCTAAACTGCCCACGCCGCAGAATCTATTGATTTATAACTGCTATAAAATGTTTTTATACTTCAAAGTAAAATGAAGCCAATTTATTGAGGAAGGCCCCACAAGTAGGGTTAATGGGAGCTATACAATTTTAGCGCGGGATTTCAGGAGTTTATTGAACTACTTCTACAAACTCGGCGTAGGTTGTCTCAACTGCTCACCTAATTACCTACATTTAACTTTGATAAACACTAATCTAGACGGCCGTGTTCCCGAGGGTACTCAACACCCTCGACGCCCATTGCGATACGACCGAAACGTTGAGAATGCCTTAAATGTTTTATTCGCGATTAAGTCCTGTCTACATTGTCGTCGTTCGTCTTAGTGTTTACAATGTATTTATATCGTGATAGTCTAAAAAGTATATTTATGGCTTAAAATTGTTAATACAATAATTAATAAATGACAACCCAAGAATTTCTCAAATCGGACCAGTAGTTCCTGAGATTAGCGCGTTTAAACAAACAAACAAACTCTGCAGCTTTATAATATTAGTATAGATGATTATTCTAAAATGTAGATATTTCAGTTTATAAAATAGATAATTCGAGCTCACATAAATACATAAATTTAATTACTTAGCCGTGTCTAACTTTTGTTACCTAATCTGAACATGACTCATGAATAAAGTAAGTGAACCTAATTGGTATTAGTCTGGAAATACATTAGATGCGTCTTAATCCGAATTAGTTAACGCAGTAACCTGAACATTTATCATTAAAAACGAAATCAAAAGAATGTTAATAAAATGTTTGCTTTCAAAATAATTGCGTGTTGATTTGTCCCTTAATGGAATTTAGTAAAATGAGCCTTATTACCTTATTATTATGGTTGTTGTATAAGGAAATTGTTGAAAGCGATTACGAATATATATATAACAAGTACATCAAAGATGTTTAATAAATTGGGAGGAACAAACGACTTGTCAGAGTAGCTAGTAGCTACAACAAATTAGGAAATATGTAACCTTATTTAAAGTACCTATACAAAATTATTTGTAACTTTATCGAATAAAGTTATTGTTATATAAGTTTCCGCCCGGGAGTTGGATAATAAGACAAACTTCATCGCTACAACGTTATTAGATTAACTCTTGGAACCTTATGAATAAACGCGATGTAACTAAAACACTGTTATACTGTGTTTTGTCTCTTTTGCTCTTCGGAGAATTGCGTATGTCAGAAAGTGACAAACCATTTGATAGCTAAACTGTTCTTAATACGCGTTTATTGAGATGGCCCCATATGTTTACACACGGATCGGAAGTTGAGTATACACTAACACTCGGACTCAGAGACGTAAAATACTTCCTTAATAGACATTTAATGAGTAATTTTGTCATGTAATATAGAAGTGTCAATTTAATGGATGTGCCCTGACGTTACGTCTGAGTTGCAGTAAAACAGCGCCCCGCGGTTTTACCTGCGTTGTGCCCGTTCCTCTGGGAATTTCGGGATGATAAGTAGCTTATAACTTTCCCGTTGAATGTGGCTATCCATTATAAAAAGAATTATTCAAACCGAATTGGTAGTTTCTGAGATAAGCCCTTGCAAAGTTAGAAACTTTACCTCCTCTTAAATCACGCTACCTATTACAAAAAACCGCATCAAAATCCGTTGCGTAATTTTAAAGATTTAAGCATACAGACAAACAGACAAACAGACACGAAACAGAGACGACTTAATTTTATACTATGTAGTGAAGCATAGAGTTTAGTATTTTATAGTAGAAGTATGGATTGTAACCTCTTTGAGGCTATGTAATGACAATCAAAAAAATTTTTAACCCCGGAATTGAATTTTATGTATTTAAATCATTGATTTAAATCGTAAGCCAAAAACCTTCTCTTGTCATTTTCCTGTAGCGTTGCTACAATTTAATATTGAGGGATATGACATCCTTTGTTTGAATCTCACCTTTTTCATGAGGACAAAAGATACGATTGGGTCAAAATGCCTCCGGGCTGATTCCCGAAACATGAGATCTATAAAATCATAGTTCAAACAGATGAATGCTACACTGAACACTCATCTCACTGTCTATTTCGGTATTCAATTCAATATTGTTCATTTCCAACGATCAAATTCACTAACACTTGACTAAAATTAATAACCACGTGACGTCATGAGACATCGAATTAATTAATATGATTCCAATTAAGATTCGGGAATTAGTAGGAGGAATTATAATTGATAGTGTGTGTTTAACTAGGGAATATTGTTAATTGATGTTAACATTTTGATTTGGGCTGAATTTCAGTGTTTGTTTCTTTGTATATAACTTAGTATATACTTTAGGTGAAAGCCTTTGTCACATGAATCAATTTTAAATTCAGAGCGCATACTGTCTCGGGGGTGCGGGTTCAACTCCCGCCCGAAATCAACAAAGTTGTTGACGACAACGTCTAGGTGTTAATTGTATATGAATAGCTAGAATTCTGGTTATATTGCATGTAATATTAATAACTTTTACCTGAGATATGATTATTCTTTTCTATTATACAAAGTGTTCAATAACCTTGTGTGAATTTCTCCGGATGTATGTATACATATAAGGTATATATATTTATTTAGTCTGTCAGTGGTTGTATCAGAGACAAACTTCACTTAGCGTGCGACAGAGATGGAGGTCTATAAAACTGAAATTAGCCGACTATCTCTAGCCCTCTACAGGCTGATGAGCAGCACGTGTCCTCTTCTCCTTTACACAAATAACAAGCAGCATACTGCGGTTTGATCCTCCTTGTCCGTTGCCGTGGAATTTTGGGATGAAAAATTGTTGATAGTGTGTGTTTAACTAGGGAATATTGTTAATTGATGTTAACATTTTGATTTGGGCTGAATTTCAGTATTTGTTTCTTTGTATATAAAAGCTTTAGGTGAAAGCGTTTGTCACATGAACCTAATTTAACAATATAACCTTCCGTTGAAAGTGGTTATCTATTAAAAAAACAATTATTCAAATCGATATGTTTTTTTTTGATAAGCGTGTTCCGACAAGACAGTCAAACTCTTCAGTTTTATTATATTAGTATACTGTCGGTATGTCGACTGTCTTGTAGTCACTACATAGTATAAAATAAAGTCGTCTCTGTTTCGTGTCTGTTTGTCTGTATGCTTAAATCTTTAAAATTACGCAACGGATTTTGATGCCGTTTTTTGTAATAGGTAGAGTGATTCAAGAAGAAGGTTTTTATGTAAAAAAAATCCCGAAATTCCCACGGGAACGGGCACAACGTGGGTAAAACCGCGGGGCGCTGCTAGTATACTAATATAATAAAACTGAAGAGTTTGACTGTCTTGTTACGTACTCAGATACGTACATTAAATCGACTCTTACTAATTGAGATTACTTTTCGTACAATTCATGTCAAAATTACTCATTAAATCTCTACTAAAGTAGCATTTGACGTTTTGAGTACGTGCGTGTGAAAAAACAACCTACTTATTACCTACAAATGTTTTCTTGGAACAAGTTTTTCGTTCATTCGAGACATTTCATACCCTAAAGAGGATTGGTTTGTCACAGATCATAAACAAATAAATGGTAACAAGCTTTACAGATTTCGAGAAAAACAACTTAAATATAAAGCTGATTTATTCGTAAATATATCTTTATTTAAGATGTATGTTTTCACATAAATCTGCTTAAATTGATAAATCTTTTTCCTATACATTATTGAATAAGCGATTTTCTATTTTAGACACACCTAATCTTTAGCAAGTTCGATGACTTTTTTATTCGTTTTACTGAGATAGGTAACTATGAAAACCGGGAAAAGTGAGAGTTAACTCTGAAGAAGGTGCCGTACTTTGATTATTTGTAATTTCCTATGTCCCATGTCAGAGACTTATAAAGTTTCTCATATTTAGCAGAAACATAACATTTTTTAGAACCGAAACAACTTTGAACCAACTTATTCTAATACAGGCAGTAAAATAAAATAACGTAACAGTTATTTATGCGACTAAAACGTTAATATTCCTGGTAATATGAAATACGTCATATTTGTATTTGTATGTATTTATAATTAAAACTGACTACATTTGTTAGTCAACAAACTCGATAAAATACTAAAAGTCTTGTTAAGTTCAAATGTTTACTCTAAGCTTTGGCCTGAAGCCGTAGCCTGAAGCTAAGTTGGCCACGCATTTGACATCTGACACAATAAGCCCACATCAAACAAAAGTTATAGTACAATTTATCTATGGTACCTACTTCAGGATTTTACCTACATAATTGCTACGATAATGCCATTTACTACGCTACGAAGCTTTCGTAGCGCTCTCGTAGTACGTAGTACGCTACGACGCCTACGACCTTGAAATGACCTCACTATACAATAAAATAACAATTTAATTAACATTTATTTAAACTGTCAATCTAATAAGAAACATAACATAGTAGAATTAACAAAATATTTACTAACGTTTATGTTTAAAATCTTATTTCATTATGTTCATTTAGTTTATTTAAGTGTATAATTAATAATTATATAATTATTATTATTCATGTGCCTGTAATTGAATTTTTTGTTGTGAATTGTTGTAACTGATTATCCAAGGCAAGTGACAGCATAATAAAAAGTAATTGTTCAGAATTATCGTGAAATATCTTTAACTTTAATCGTCGGTAAATACGAAACTGGAATAACTGGGGCAAAATACATACTAAGTAATATTAAAACGCCACCATACATTTCAGTGGGTGACAACATGACCTTGTTAAGATTGCAGACTTGACATGTATCACCGAAATACAAAAGGTCTCTGCTAGGTCTACGTCAATCAGGCTACGGAGAGTCGCATTGTCTATGAATCTAAGTATAGATTCTAGATAGAGAGCGCCTAGGTGTGCCCTCCGAACTTTGAAGGTGAGATTTGAGTAAACAAGCTATTTTAAAAACATATTTCAACACAGTATGTACACAACAAATGTATGTCGTCCATTTTTGTGGGTATAGAAGTTGGCGTCATTGCTAATATTTCTTTTTTCTTAATGTGGTCGAGTTGCTTACCAAAGACAAATCGTTTAGTAGAGTATTTCAGTGATTTCATTCTATTCCTATTACATTACTACAAAAAAAAATTCCATAGAGGAAAACAATAGAACAAATTGTTTTTGGTTAAAATTGACTCCTTTTTTATTACAATTTAAGATCTGGAAGAAAATTGATTGTTAACATACTCTAACCTAGAGACTGCGCCGCAGAGGCAACGCCCCGCGTTTGTTCCCACGTTGTGCCCGTTCCCGCGGGAATTTTGGGAAGAAAAATAGCCTTTAACCTGTCCCTTGAATGGGCTTAAATTACAAAAAGAATTCTCCGAATCGGACTGCAAATTCCCGAGACTAGCCCGAAGATACAAACGAATAAAAATAAAAATTACCTCTATAATGTATATAGATCAACATTAACAAATCAACGATATCATGAATCATTTCCCTATCACCAAATAGTAACTTCGCCCCATTGATCTGCGTCACAATTGTATGATAAGAAAGTGCTTCGCTCTTCTGTGATAATTCCCGATTTCCCGACCAACATAAAACACAACAAAGTATTCCCAATAGGATTGACATCCCAACTCTCGGGTTCAGTAACCACGGGGCCCGAAGCTCAACATTCTTCGGGGGACTTGGCCCTTCTCTACGCAGGTATTCTTGTTTCATCGTCCCTTACACTATAATCATTTGGAGATTTCTTGTGTTGTAGTTTTACTCTGCATTACTATTGTGAACTTACATGTAATAAGGAACTGATTCACTGAGAGTTACTAATTATTTCATAAGAAACGTTAACGAAATTGTTAACGTTTAACGTCACTACATTTCATAAATATGAAATGTGCATAGTGTATGGAAAGTAAATAATTGATTCACTCAGTGTCTGTCTAACTGAAACTGCTACATCATTCCTTAAAAGACGTTAGTGAGTGTTTTTTGAAATGTAAGTAATGGAAAAATATAACTTAATTGTAGATTTATTTAGTAACCTCTCATCATTGTCCTCTCTCGTCATTGACCGACTACTTAACCGTTTCTCAAACCAGTCAGAAACGGTTTATACTACAACTCTTTTCATAGTCCATAACTTCTATATACGCGAAAACGCGTTCAAAATATACCTTTTAAATTACGAAGTTATCTACAAAAAAGTATAAATTATGATTAACCTAAACAGGCACAGCAAAAATATCGCGTTTATAAGATTTAGTACAAAAGTTCCGACCCGCGATTTGTTTCCAAGTTCTTCTAAACATATTTATGCTGCTTTCTTACCGATATAATGGAAGTCTTTCGAACAAAAGCAACATAATCCTAAAGAGATTGGTAAGACGTATTTTTATATTATCTCCCGTGACAGTTACGGAACAATTTATATTCGGGCTTAAATTATGGCGTAAATAATAGCGGTATTATGGACTTTTCTAATAAAAAAATGGATTGAAGTATTAATTCTTTGGCATATATATGCGCAGGCTTAGCTTTGAGTGCTTTGCCGATATTGATATCTTAAGGCAATCGAGTTAATAGGTCCGAGGTATCTTTATGGTAAACATACGGACTGGCCTAGTTACAGATAATCACCTCATCAAACAAACACTCATCAATATGTTCGGATTGTCTCGGTATAATGTGCCGAAGGTATTCCAACTATGTGTTTACACTTGCCAAGAGTTCGCTTTGATCGCGATTACTCTTCGGTTGCAAACATTCATAATGATTAAGCTGTCTGCTGAATGCGTCGGTAGACGGTCTAATTGCGTCAATATGACACACGAGCGCGATGCACAAGTATCTGTTTTATTGTCTCAATACGAAACAGGAAGACAAAGACCGGTCATATTTTTATTGATACATATTATATTGAGAAATATCAATGACACTATTAGAAATGGAGTGGACAAACCATGCAATAGTATGTGATAGATCACAGGTGAAATCATTGCTACTGTAATTATAATATTTATGCCATACTATCTGCACCTAGCAGTTTTTCCTCCGTTCCCGTAGGAATTTCGGGTTGAAAAATAGTATATTACCTTCCCGTTAAATGTGGGGTCCCGTCCCATTACAAAAAAGAAGTTCAAAATGGATTGGTAGTTTTTGATATAAGCGCGTTAAAACAAACTAAAAAATAAAAAATAAACATTATCTTCAGCTTTACCTATTATGTTAGAATAGGAAGCTTATCTAATTGAAAAGTATAGCAGCTATTTCCATGCTTTTTACCTCTATTCTGGCTATATTTCAGCTTATATTCCTATATGTGTTACCCCGTGGGCAGCATAAGCAAATTGGATAGCTTTTGAGACGCCCTATTTAGATAAGATAGATTTCAGATCATTATGGAGCTGTTATTACCTTTAGAAGTTGTTTTTACTACCACAAGGTATGAACTTTCCTTAAGGCCCTTACTAATAGGTTTTCACGTCAACAGATAACTATTACAAGGCACTTAATTAAAACTTAACGATATTTTTCCATAATAAAGCTTTCTTATCATAATAAAAGTAAATAACTTTTATTTAACTCAGACTCACCGCTTTGAAGCTCTCATTAAAACATTTCTATCTAAAAGCTTGGAGGGATTGTCATTAATTTGTTTGGTTTTATTTAGTTGTTTTATTTATTATTCATTGCTTTACTTTCTGTAACAGAAGTAGTATTAGACTTATTGAGAGACTGGTTTATAAAACGTGAGAATTTCCGTAGCGATATTAATTTGGAATTGTATTTCCTCGTCACTGTACTTCTTCTTCGGTGAGATGAGAGGTCTTCGCACAGTAGTGGGACATTATAAGTTACTTTACCCTAATAATTGTAATTTATATTCTATTCAGTTTCAGCTCCCTAAGTTTTGACCATTCCAATGGGTATTTTATAGTCATAATTATAATCAATTGATAAAATTTTAATGATAAGTATTTCTCGTACAAATAATCATACATATCTTATTCCCGAGCTTCTACTACTTTCATCTGCCTGATTGCAACGTTACTTAAATCTATATGTTTTTGAGAACGTCCAAATCCTTATTCACTATAGCATTCTACAACTACATATGTTTGAATCTTACGAACTTATCGAGGTCAATACTAGTACAATACTTGTTCATAAGATTTTTCTACCCAAAAGAACTGACTTTTTTAAGCAAACTTGTTTGGACTCTGTGGAAAACAGTTCATCCCTATGGGCAAGTAGCTTTGACATGTGTGACTATCGCTATTTATCTCGCCAACCCGCAGCTTGTGTACTCACTAAAAGAAGAAGACGAACTGTCCATTTCTTATGTAACTTCAAATACAAAAGCGTGTTTAATTGTAAATATTCCAGTGGGAATTGCGGGATAAAAGTAGATATCTTAGATATCAGTTCAATGGTTTTGACTTGAAATCACACTTTTGCATCATTATTATGAGTATGATTATGGATCACTTAATGTATAGTATAGGGTAGTGAATGTTTTTTGTATGACAAGAACATCATAACGTTAAAGATTAAGTTTACAAATATTTTTGGTACTAATTCGTGAAATTTATCTATTTGAAATGTATATTTATGTTCATTTTAAACGTTTTCGAGATGGTTTTTAATTGTATTTAATAAAATTTTCGAACGAAAAGTCATTAGACATGTTTGATTTCGTTCTCATATAACCATAACCAATTGGAACTTTTAAGTGAAATATAATGCCGTAACCGTCGTTCGTAATTAAAATATTATTCCAAAATATGGCGAGTTAATAATTTATTACTTCAGTACAAGAAACTTTAATAAATTAATTAGTTAAGAATCCAATACCAATTGGGGCTTCGAATTAAGTGTTTAATTATCGTATTATTTACTCGATTCTTCGGAGTCGTGGAGGACAAAAGATCATTCACGCAATTTGAACGCGACAATGTGTGCAAATGAATCAAGAATCAGCGATGAGTTTAATTAACATAACATTTTCATTAGAAACGATATTCTTAGACTTGACTGACTTGATCGTATGTATACCCACGAAATAAAGACTACGTAGTACTTCGCTCTTCCAACAATACATTTCACAGATGTTTCCGTAGAGTAAAACTCTGGCCAACGAGCAAGATATTTCACCAATACCTTCCGATTGATTTCCTCATCGTTTGGGACTAGTATTTGCTAGTTTCCCTTTAATTGTATACATTTTCTAAGGGCCCGTCGGAATAAATGAATATGAAAGTAAGAGGAAAATGCTCAAAAATAATGAACCACTTAGAGATGGATCTTTTATATTCTTACATACTTCTTAGGAAATTGTGGTTTTACGAGACTTTAGGAGTTCATTGTACATTACTTTAGTTTGTTATTTGTTTGAATGGAAATAGATTTTAATATGATTTTCTGTATTCTCTTTCCGATTCCCAACCGTTATTTAATTTAGTGTGGATATTTATATTTGTTTATTTATGGGGAAAAATCTTAATATAAAATGTCGAAATCAAACTAACCTTCGAATAAAACTCTGACATAACTTCCAACCGGAGTTCCATCTATTATTCGAACACATTCGATGGCTCCCATGCCCAAACAGTATTCAAGTGCCACCCGATTGGTTCACTAAGCCACATTTCGGTAACATTCATGAAAACAAAATAGAATCGAATAAAAGGTGAGGAAAAATTCCACAATTTGTCGGAATTGTAGATAAATTGAAAATGTTGCTAGCTCAGTGTTTGGTTCACGAATCTTTTCCTCGCTGATTTTCACTCTCGACATTCATCCCTATTCAACTATTTGAAGAATTTTATTTACTTTAAGTCTGTTTCTCATTCGCTCTGACATTTCTAATGAAATAAAATTAGTTTACAAGCTACTACGGAATGCAAAACAGAATTTAAAGCTCAAAAGGAATTAATAGAAACTGATTATAATCAATAGAATCATTGATTTAATTCAGTTTCTAATATTATCTATTTGAGAAGACATCGTTTGATTGGCTTGTTTACACGTTTTATAAAATAGCTATGAGTTAGATTACAATATTTCGAGTCACCCTCAAAGTGTGTCTGAAGGCATATTGTCGTTTAATCAAACTCGATTTAAATTCCGGTCAATCCGTTCAAAGGAAATTAATCATTGGTCTGGCCAAGGCCTACCTCTTGCCCGATATTAACGAGTTTCACAAGTAATTGACGTAGCCTCGTGACGGAAACATGTTATTTTCTATTGCAAATGGCTATTTAATTTCACGTGTTCATTTCATTGGGAAGGATGTTTTCTAACTATTCTTTGATTACACCTTCACATATTAGAATGTGGTCTTCATCGAGTGAATGGTCAACCGGGACCGACGGCTTTACGTGGTGACTAGATGCATTGACCATTTAGTAGTGAGCTCTAAACGCAGTAACATATGGTATTTTTGTGCCTCACAACATTATTGCACATAAAAATTAACTAATCGAATATTCGTCTATCATGACCGAATCGAAGATATAAGTTACGATTAATGCTGTCTAAATGAAATATTTAGTTTTTTGAAGATATATAGTGATAATAATAAAATAGATTTCAGGCACTAACCCAAAACAATACTAAAACTAAAATTTAAATCTAATCGATTAATTCGAGCTTAGGGAAGGAAAACGCAAACGACGTCACGATTCAAATTAGGTTTAGTTCTCTCCTTCAGATCACGGCACATATTTGCACTGCGGTATTCTATATCACACAGTTAGCTAATTTAGTTCAATCAGTTCACGTTTTCAATTGAATTGTTCCGCGATATATTAAACGATGTCAATTAGATAGGAGTCGTGTGTTGTGACGTCATTGCCGTCACGGCCCCGCCTCCGTCAACTGCTGACGTAATCATTATCTCTTATTACTACACGTCGCCGACGGTACCCTTTTTATAATGTTTTGATGGATCTCCTTAATATAACCTTATTATTTACGTAGTAGAGGTTAGCGTGGGTGGTTGTAAACAGATAGATATTTTAGGAAAACAACGGAGAATACCCTCGCCACATGATTTTAACGTGCACATAAGTGCTAGTTCTGATGTTATTTGGGTCGTAGAAAGTTTGGTAGATAATCTTATAAGATCTCCTAGCAATAACAATATTACAGATATTAAGTCGCATGTAGAATATCAAGGTATTTTCTAATATACAAAAGGTCATAAGATTAAGCCAAGTTTTTATTGAAAAATGAAAACAATAATATTCTTTTCATTGTATACTCTGGTATGTGCAATATTTGGCCTATTATTCAAATAAGACTTACCCCCTCAAAGAGGTATTTCGAGTACGATGTGTCTGTGTGTGATAATTGTATCTTTTAAAAGAATATACCGAATTTGGTTCAGTTTTTGGAACGAAGTTCCTTATCGCGCGTTGCGAAAGGTAGCTAGACAGAAAAAATGGTAACGACATTTTTAGGCCAGAGAGGGACAGACAGAGAAACTTGCGCACGCCAGAGAGATACAGACAGAGAAACATGCGCGAGAGAGACAGACAGATAAACTTGCGCACGCCAGAGAGAGACAGACAGAGAAACATGCGCGAGAGAGACAGACAGAGAAACATGTGCCGCGCATGTTTCTCTGTCTGTCTCTCTCTGGCGTGCGCATGTTTCTCTGTCTGTCTCTCTCTCTCTGTCTTATAGAAAATAGAAAGCAAGCTAGATATTTTCGTTTCGTCTTTCTATTTCGCATTGAACAGTGTGGTGTCGCGACGATTATTTTTGTTGATAATAAATAAACTTCGTTCCATCCGGGTGTCCCTTGACACCTCTCAAGTTTTTTTTTAATTGACAGTGTTCTTTGCTGTTTAACTAAAATTGATATAAAGTTTTTAAATATGAAACAAAATACTTCAGGTTCCCATTTGATGTGATTGATGCATACCAAACCAGCTTAACATCGTAGCAAAAACACTGCTTTATTGGAAAGGCATCTTAAAGTCTTTTGGCAACAAAATTCTCTTTGAAGTAAAAGTCTTAACGGTACAGAATATAATTTGGGCAGTGAATAGCTTTTGGGTTAATTTCCTCTCAAAATGAAACATAATCTTAGCACTGGCCGAATCCTCCGACACTGAGTGACGATTACCAACTTGACGTATGTAGGTGAGTAGTTCCATTGTGTCTTATTATTAAGTAAGTTATTATGACTCCCTCACGTAACAAAAACATACTTAGTCCCCCCGACACCGACACAGTGTTATGAACCTTCTAAATATGACTTTACGCCCTTCAGACAGATTTCAATTCAATGATAAATTATGTACGTACCTAATTCGAAAACATTGAAAATCTCAATAAGATAACATCAATCATTTCCATAAGTACGTAAGAATGACGACCTTAAGTGTTTGTAAATTTGTTGGAATAAATGCTGATGGAATAAATAAATGTACCCATATTACTTACTTGTGATTTATTTCTTTTGATACATCGATTATGAAACGAAATGTTTCTTTAATAAAGACTTTTCGATTGTCAGAAGCCTCCGCAGATGACAATAAATAATAGGCTGTTCAAAATGTAGGTGAAGTTTCTCGAAATGAGGCTGACGCTAAGAGTTATCGTTATGCTACATAATCATTTGTCTTTGGCACCAATTCCTTAACTGTTTGGTTGAAAACTAAACACACTTCTCTACACATCTGTCACCTATGATTAGTAGTCATCCTACCCTCATTTTATATTTTGCATATTTTTTGCAACTATAACGCAGAGATAAAAAAAATACAGGTCTACTCTCACAAATACCATTCTCCGTTTTAACCTTTATGTGACTACGAGTTTCCTGTTCTAGTTTGGTTCAATTTTTAACCCCATACGTCGTTCGTTGAGGTGTCAATACTAAAACGCCATCAACTACGCCTTATGAAGTCTCTAACAAACCGTGATCGTTATTCTGCCCTTCTCGGGTTATGAAACGTAATCAATTTTTCCTCTTCTGGTCAACAATAAATCTAAAACCGGGATTTCTTTCTCTTCCAACGTTTTTGGGTTCTCTAAATTGGACTTCTGTGTAAATAAAAGCATTACGAATAAAAGGTCAAAATTGTAAAACTTTACACGAACGATATTTTTACAAATATTACCTGAATTTTAAATTGGTAGATACTTTTTTAATTAATACTATACTTAATTTCTGTATCTACCTTTCCGTAGGTACATTATTTAAGTTTATACTCCAACGTACAAATGTTATGTATTCAAACCAAACCAATAACAGAAGCTACCGTCGTTAAAACCAGTCTTTGACATTTATTATTCGTTATGTAAATATTCCCGAGTGAATATTATTCGTCCCTAAATTCCGTGAAAGTTTGCGGGAAGCATGGGAGCTATTGGGCCACTTACTGTCATGACATGTCCTTATTGCGTTCGGTTCAATACAAACAAATATAAAAGGATCGAGGTAAGGAGAAAAGGGTATTTCACAGTACCGTTCTAGTTAGAATATGCGTATACTTGACACATTCACTCCACCAGAAATATACAAAATTCAAGAATCATTTTTGGTATAACAAGACACAATTCTAATGTAGAAACCCTTAAGTCATCGAAAGGTTTCCATCATTGTTTCTATCTTGAATCACGAACTCGGTTTTAGTCAAAAAAAAAATGATGCATTATCTTAATTTAGCTCGTGAACAAGGAGTAAGTTGAACAGACCGAGTTCAGTAGGAACGATGAAATTGGGGCTAAGATATAGATATACGGCAAATGAATTCACATCACTTATTGTCCTGTAGCGCCCCCTTTTTGCATGGGATTATAAAAGTTAGGTAATACTTAGTAATACCAAATGTTATTAATATGTCGTTTATCACGCAAAGTGCTTTGTTTACATCCAGTCAGAGTCCTAATGGAAACTAAGGTTAATGATATAACTAATCGCGAACACTTTAACCTCCTTGATCCATAAAGTTAACATTACGACCTACTCCGATACATAAATAAAAATTGTACATTAGAACGAGAATAAAACTTATCAATTCGTGATACACAGTTCCGGTTATTTAATGAGACCTCTTTTGTAAATAACAAAGTTTTTATTAATTTGGGAAAAGTTTGACCGAAAAAGGTTTAATACGTGAAGTTTAAGGCAAATAAAGTTTTGGGTTGTATGTGTCCCAAACACCTGTGCGAGTGTAAATATTAAACGGCCGACGCTGGTGTTGTTAATCCTAGCATTTATTTCATCGGTTAGTTTTACAACACTTAAAACTGACATTAAAAAGTGTGTATGAATATTTTACTAAACAAGGGTGTTGCTTAGGGTGTGCCGCGTCGTTTAAATTGAGATTGGAAGGAGCTTATATAAACATAGGCCCTTTCTTTAGTAGAATTAGTTTCCATTGGGCGAGTTTACAAGCTACATGTCAGCAAACTTTAAAGACTTGGTTTCAAAGCTAAGTACATACTAAGCATAAAGCCAGTTATGGTCTATAAGAGGTCATTCATTCATTTCAAATATGTTAGTGACCTACCTTGGTGTCGAGAGTTTTTAGACCGCCTATAGGCCTCCGACATGCTTCGTTAGACCATATCGGAAGTCAACTGTTATGAGAGTTACATCTACACAGTATTTCTCTCTTTAGAAGTTGTACTTTCCCCTTTGACCCAATACCTAATGTACAATATTAGTGTTTGTAAAGTAATAAATGAAGGACCAACTAAAACATTTGCTGATCCCGAACAGGGCATGAGAAACATGAAATTCAAACGTGCTAATAGAGGCGAGAGGAAATCTGAATATTAAACTTAAAACCTCCGTTCCTCTAGCATAATTTCTAACGTAATATTATATATAGTTGACGTACGAGTACATACTTACTTAGTATGCCTCCCTACGTTCCTTTACATATCGCTTACCGTTGCGTTGATAATTTCTAGAGAATACTTTGCTTAAACTAAATTTAATTTATTTTGGCTGCTATATTAGATTTATGGTACGGTAGACAAGAATTAAGAGTTTATATTGTATTCATCAATATATATTCCTTTGTTAATAAAAAACTATTGCCGTAGATTTAAAATTGATTTATATCGTAATACTGTTCTATAGTGACCAAACCGTTCTTACTTATAACTAGGTATCGTTTACATTGAGCGCTACACATGCTCAGAATTCCAAACTCCAGTTCAACAAACTCAATGGCAATATTTGAAAACTAGCAGCGCCCCGCGGTTTTACCCGCGTTGTGCCCGTTCCCGTGGGAATTTCGGGATAAAATGTAGCCTATAGCCTTCCTCGATAAATAGACTATCTAACAGTGAAAGAATTATTCAAATCGGTTCAGTAGTTCAGTAGTTCTGAGATTAGCGCGTTTAAACAAACAAACAAACAAACTCTTCAGCTTTATAATATTAGTATAGACAAGTGAAGCTCGGCCTCCTATTGAACTCGCCAGCTCAACTCATTAGAAACTGGCACAATGCAAACCACGCCGTTGTATTAATTGTAATATTGACATGGAAAATCGTGTTGGCAAAAACAAGAGTACTCGTATTTATACCACTTATCTTGTATTGGGAAGGCCGGGTCGGGACCCTCTTATCAAACGAAGTGATGCGAGTGTGCGTGGCTTTGTTCATTACCGATCTGATACTCGCTAGATTGAATACCTTACAATAGAACATGTTGTCTGCGTTACTTAATTACATTTTCACAAAATGCTACCGGAATCTACTACGCAATACACCGTAGGCTTAAGGACTGACTGGACATTTTCAGACTTAATGAATTTCTACTACGCAGCGGCATAAACGAATATTGGAATGGACACCACACTGGAGTACATATTGAAACAAATTAATCAAACTAGAGTTAATTTCCTATGTATTGAAATACAAATACATATGTAGTACATTTAAGGTCTATTTTCGTTAGCGACCGCATATTCATAGAAGCCAGAAGTGGTACTTGCGGTCAGCAGTTGTTGCCTTCTACTGCGGTCACTATCAATACACATTACACACCCTAAGACGTTCGCCTAATGCTGTCGTCGAACTTGTTTTAATCTACTTCGGCCACCAAACGCCGTCTTCAATCTAGACTACTTATATTACTGCCACGACTGCGAACACCTAATGACGTGACTGCTGCTGTCGCTCGCCGAAAGCAGTTGACTACCATATTCATGCAGCGATCGATGTCTGTCATGTTGGTGAATGCACAATAATCTTAATACTAAATATCTTCTGTAAACTAGAGGTCCTTCCAGGCCTTTCCTTTACGTGATATTAATCATTCAGAAAGTGAATGCTGAGTCAGCCATTTTATACCTTTTTTATCCTACATAATATTTTTTCCGGATATATTTCTGTCAATTACGCAACGTCCCCAATTAACTGAGATTATAGGTTTGTCTATTCGTCGATTCGTCGAAAAGAATTCCCCGAAAATTGGTAATTGGTTTTTGTAATTGTTTTGTACGAGTACATAACATTATTGTGTTCCAATGTTACAGTTTTATTTTATTATAGTTATAGCTTATTTCAAGGAAAATAGAGATGATATGGAGCGTGTGTTTTTCTACATAAAACTAAACATCCCCTAAATCAATGAATAAAAAATACAGTATATTTTTCTTGAAATTGTAATAATTATACCAAGTACTTAGTTACTAACTTGTTAGTAAAATTTGAATTTGCGATTGTATTGCACGACTTTTGTATATAAAGATTTCAGTAGACGAAGTCGACAATAAAGCGGAGTGGAGAACTAAAAAGGTTTACCTCTACACCATGTGGGACAGAGCAAGGAAGAGAGAAAGAAGAGAGAGAGGGAGTGAGAAAGAGAAAGACTGTACACTTAGGTATAGTTTACAGGCTATCTTTGTCATATCTATATTCATCATACATACAAAACGTATACTATAAGTTGAAAAGTCAGATTTTTTCTATTTGTTTGAACGCGCTAATCTCAGGAGCTACGGGTCCGATTTGAATAAGATTTTTTGGAAAGGAAAGCCAAATTCAACAGGAAGTTTACAGGGTATTTTTTCTTTTGAAATTCCTACCGGTACGGGCACAAGGAGGGTGAAACCGCGAAGCACTGATAGTATACAATACAATTTCAATAGAACTTTGTTTTGTCTACTTGGAGTAATTAGAACTGAAGATACGATTCCACTGTTAACCCTTTCCCCTTCATAGGGCGAGAGAACGCAATGAAACTAACAGCAATCATTTGAAAGTCAAATATTTACGTCTTACTCACTGTACACTGAGATGTAAACTGGAATGGTTTCATGCAAATAATGTTTTTGCAATGTTACAATGTTGAATGAAATAAAATAATCGCGAAGGATCTGATAGAGTGCAGTACTCAGTGAAATTATTTCTTATTTGATACAATGAGTAAAGTAATGTTTTCATGTAGTCGTGTCGTCCGCGAAATAGTGAGGGTTCAGTAGGAGTAACCAGAAATTGAAAATGTCGAGTGTTGGTGATATCAAAACTGAGTTGAGTTGTGAAAATGGGTCATTATATAGTACACACGCAATTGCTACAGTTTGATTATATTCAAAAAACGTTTCAAATAATTAAATCTGATTATATAAGATCTATTTCACCTACTTAAAAAAAGAAGTTAATATCTTAACTTCTTATAATAAAATCAAACTTAGCTCCAAGTTCCAAAGTCAATCAAAGTTTAAAGTAAAGCCAGAAGGTATTTATTCAAAACAGAGTTTTAAACACGACTTTTTATTTAAAAAGGTAAGTACCTGTCTAATAAAGAATTTGTGTTAGATTCTATCACAATTTCTGCGAAATACTTGAAAAGGGCTCTTATCAGATCGAATATTCGAGTCGCACTTGTGAAAATCTTAGCTCGTAAATATGGATTTGTTCCCCAAGGTCGAGGTCAGGGGAAAGGTCACCAAGTGGTGAAGCGGAGTCGTCCGTGGGACTTCGCAGGTGCACCTCGTTAGCACGAGATCTCTATCACAAATCATGTGTCTGCAGAGTGTTGTGTTTACAAAATAACATTTATAATCAGTCGACCTTTGTCTTACCGGATTCCAATTTGCTATCTTCGAGAAAGTTAAAACACGTTGTTAATCATTACTATTTATATCTAAATAGGTACTTCATTTATCTATATGTGCCTCTACACCTTGAAATAATTACACCGAAATTATTTAGTTTGGAGGCATTATTCGGATTTATAAGACGCGTAGTAAACGTACTCAGACGGGTTTTTTCGCGGTAGAAAGTTTATTAAGCTAGTAAAACTACTTACTTTTTATTGCCCGACGATTCGAGTGGATTGCACCACTCACGGTAGAAGATGAACTGAAGAAAAAATATCAAAGGCATCTGATGAGGAAGTAAAGGCTAATTATTGTATAGGAAATTTTCAAAGAAACGAATTTAATGCAGGTATAATCACAAGACACTGCTTGTGCTAATATAATAGGAAGAATCAAGACAAAGTTTGTGTCGAAAGTTCGAAAATACCCATCCGAATCCTGAAATTCTTTTGTCCATTATTTGGAACAAACCTTAAGGCGTTGTTTTGTTCGATTTTCGCTTGGATTTCTTGAAGTGAATATCTTGAAGAGCTGGTTCCAAGTTTATTTACGGAACGACTAAGAATTTTACAATTTAACATTTGATAGGTGCTACGTGGTAATTTGAATAGTTTAGAATGGAAATTCCTATAGGACTTTTTAGGAACCTACCTCTAAATGAAATTATTCATAAAATGGCCGACTAAATGAGATTCCTAACAGTATGTTACTTTTAATGTGTTAAGTTTTTATCAAATAAATTATTTTATCCAATAAGTTTTAAGAAGTTGGGAAATCCATTAGATTTTTGTTACGTGTTTCATTTTTGCTACGCATTTTTCGCTTTATCTTTTATTTTAATAATAATGAAAATGCGAAGTGTATCAGATTGGATATTTGTATCGTATGAATATATTTTTAACCTATAGCATATTTGTATGTATGAAGGCTCTTGCGATATCCATCAGTATATAAGAGCGAAATGTCTTGTTCATCGGCCTTTTGAAGTATATGTATGCTAGCTGTAGATGCTAGATGTTTCAGTTTTGTACAGCGAAGTCACACTGTTGTAGTCAAAACTCTTAACGATCCTATCTTTTATCATTTTACTTCTGATAAATAAAGCGACACTCTCCTTGACGGACAAGCAAAATTGGTTGCCCTTCGCTGCCAATTGCTGTCATAAATTATCGACGTAAGTTCAGAAAAAAATAGAACAAACAAAAGAGCAAAAGTGAAAACCATTTTACAAAATTTGCACTTGTTTAAACTCATAAACAAATTAAGCGGCCCTTTTTGTTTGTAAATCGTTTTCATTAGGATTAATAAACATTGAATGTTTAATCCCTCAAATAAAACAGTTGAAACATTTTTCATTCAATTCGATGTATAAAAAAGTTAAGTACATTACAGCTGATATGAATTAAATTAACAAAGTTTTTGAATTGTGGTTTTGTGAGTTAATTAATAATACATTCGTTTGGAGTCAAAGGAGCCCGAGCATACTACGGGCCATAATAATAAACGCGTATTAAGAAAAGTTTAGCTTTCATATGGTTTGTCACTTTCTGACATACGCAATTTTCCCAAGAACAAAAGAGACAAAACACAGTATAACAGTGTTTTAGTTACACCGCGTTTATTAATAAGGCTCTACGACTGTAGTAAGACCATAGACATAGAAAACTCTTCACTATTCCAGTTCTATGAGTTTGTCTATAAAAACATTTGCAGTAGTACACACTAGAGGAGACAAGATATCAAAATTACTTTTATGTCTGTTAGACACAGTTGGCCTTACCACTTAAAAGTTATCTAGATGGTACCACGAAATAAAGAAGTTATGTAAGTACCCTTAGTATAATTTTGACCTTTCTCTCCATACAATGTTTTACAATACTGAATTATTCACCTTCATAAATTTATACGAAGTATACCCATTCCGAGCATCCACATATAGAAACGCACACTGTTTCCGTTGAAACGGAGTGGAGCTGTGCGGTGCTCAATCGACCACTCACAGTGAGTAACGGCCTCCGTGGTCTTGTGGTTTGAGCACCCGGCTCACGATCCGGAGGTTCCGGGTTCGATTCCCGGTGGGGATACCTCACAAAATTCACTTTGTGAGACTGTCCTCAGTTAGGTTAGGGCATTGCAGGCTGAATCACCTGATTGCCCGAAAAGTAAGATGATTCCGTGCTTCGGAGGGCACGTTAAGCCGTTGGTCCCGGTTACTTTCTACGTATAGTAGTCGTTACATGAGCCACGTCAGAGGCCTTTGGCGGCTCAATAACTCTGACACCAGGATTGGTTAGGTTGACTATCCACTCGATGAAGAAGAAGAAGAAGAAGAAGTGAGTTCTGAAATGATTTTGACAATCCAAATGTGCTGTGATTAGTGGGATCCGCACAGCTCCGCTCCGCTTCCGCACCCAGTATTTTTGCACGGCAAGTAAGAGAACATCTGTGGGAATACGAGAGTCTCTAAATCAGATTATACGTTTTCAAACATTTAAGTTAATATAGTTTGCTTCAACGGGTTTTCTCGTTAAGCGCTGAAGAAACCGGTACTGAAAACACTTTAACTTAGATTGTGATTGCTTTCGCTTCCTGGCTTTAACTGATGAAAATTAATTCCATAAAGTTATTACAGAAGGAAATACGAATTATAGACATACATATTACTACAATTACAGAGGCCTCAATTAATTGAATCCTCAACTAAGAGTACTACCTAAGAGTACTTTAAAATTCTCAGAAAACACTTTGAATTTTTTATTTATCTCTATTTGCACTAATAATGAATGCGAAAAGTAACTAGACCCTTTCGTTTATGAACCCAAAAGTTGGTGTCGATGTTGAGGCTTCAATTCAGTATTTATTTAAACAAATAATTGGATTATATAAATACTGATCCTTGAAATTTAACTTGACAGGACCTTCATTATAACTTTCTTAGAAATAGTCACGTTTAACACTCGTTGAAGAAATAACTAGATATAGCGAGACTTGTGGATATCTAGATACGTGTACAATAGTTCATTACGTGACCCACTTCTTGTAGTAAAAGTCCTAACTTCAAAAGTTCGAGTCAGAACAGGGAATTGCTAGAACTTAAATATGCTTTTAGATCCTAACTTATATCTTTGTTTGGTTCGCAGATCGAACTTTTATGTGAGAACCAAACATAAGTTTAGTATCCATTGTATAAAAACATTTATCATGATCCTACCGCGTTTTATGGAATATTTTCTGAGTTCTATTCAAAAAAGGATGAAAATAAAAGGGTTTATCTACCCTATCTCAGAATGGAAGCCGTAAAATAAATCCTTTCAGTTGTGAACAAATCCAATATAACGGAGAAAGGATCAAATTTACAGATTGATCGCTCTTCAAGGCTCTTCAATTATTGAATTATCAATTCAGTCAATACTACGCCTAGCCGGTATTATCAAAAGAACTAGTCGATTCTTATCTAATAATGTCCTTTATTTTGGTACTAAAATTAAAGTTCTTCTGGTTCTATTTCTAGAAATTATCGACATTAGGTAAATGTCATAGGTTACTTTAGATCTGATAATAACTGATAAAAATCATAGGCAATTAATCTATTGGTTAATTTTTTATCGGTAATGGTCTGTCTATATTTAAATAGTAACGAATTATAGTAGATACGCATCTATCCTTCCTGAAATTGGGGACTCAAAATTATTGACAAGTAAAGTAAATTAACTAAGATATTTTTAGAATTTTTTGATGAATATTTTCGTTCGTAATAAATAAACCTGTCTACAATATCCAAAGTGAATATTGGCAGGTGGCTTCTGGGGATAATATTTCATGCCCAAATTTCTTGGCCTTTAACCTTTGACACTAATGGGTACCTACAATACTGTATATTTTTGAAAACGACGCCTGCAAATGGAGAATACTCTAAAAACATTAATTATAGGAAGGTAAAGACTTGACTTGTGCAAACGTAGATTTTGTACACGGAAGACAAAAGGCCTCATATTTGAAATCGCTTAGTCCCTTGCGGTACAATACAAGAATGAATGCTGCACCAACAAGGGACTACCCTGCGGGAAATTTGTCTGTAAAAACGGAAACTAAATACTTTAAAGTATGTTGTGTGCGTTATACGTTTTTTTTTCTATTTTGATGGATTTTGAACAAAGTCCTACGCTGGCAAACCTAATCTGTACAGGATTTTTATATATTTTGAAGGAATAAAGTTCCTCGCTAGCGAGGGATAAAAGGCCTTCATCTCAAGCCCAAGCCAACCCCGACTTTGTGATAGAAATACATGAGGTATTATATTTCTACCCTTACATAAGGTTGAGTAAGTAAAGTATGTTCGAGTAGGTCGGTGGCCAACCCTGGTGTTGGAGTTTTAGACCGCCTAAGAGCGTTTGTCCACCGCCGCCGGCACCGGACCGGCACCGGGAACGAGATGCCGGCGCCGAAGTAGCGGTAGATACATTTAGAGCGTTTTGCTTTAGCCGCGTGTCCACCGCCCATCCGTCACGTCATAATAAACTCGGGCCGAAATAATCTCGTTCCCGGTGACGGTCCGGTGCCGGCGGCGGTGGACAAACGCTCTAAGGCCAATTTTACGTACCCATTCAAATAGAGGTCGAGCTGCACGTTGCTTAACAATTGCAACCACCTAACATCGCTTTGTCAAACCCCGCCACGAGCGCTACACAATAATAGTCACGCTACGTCTTTCGTTGTCTGTCTTAACAAGGAAGTTATTTGCCAAGAATCTGAAGAAAGCATCGATTTGTTGATTTTGTACGATTTCTAAGAAAATGGGAGACACTGAACAATCAAAGTCGAGTTTCTACATTCCAAAGGATAGGGAACTCCGTTCTTTGTTCGGGGACACCTCTAATTTATTCAAAACTTAAATTTACTAATTGGTTTGCATTTATTTAGGTACAAGGATGTATATGAACTTGTGATGGTAATTAATCAAAGTACGTACAGTACACATTTCAATCTTTATACTCTGCCACTACCTAACAAACTTGGATGAAATGTGATGATTTGCAATTACTTTTTGACATAATATTGCATCAGGATCGGGTACAACGCTGGTAAAATGGCGCAGCGCTTCTACTGGTTAACTTCCGATGTTAAAAGGGGTGTTATAAGTTAGAGGTATCTATATGTGTGTTTGTTTGTGGTACCATAACCCTCAAACGGGTGAACCGATTTCGATACGGTTTTTTTCATTTGTGAACCTTGCGGTGGTTCTTAGCTATGTTTGGTAAAAATCGGTCCAACCTTATTCTCGTAACTTGTTTGTAAAACTCAGATTAAATTAAATTTGCAGCATATATTATAAGTATTATAACTAATTAATCTAGTACCTTCTATAAAGCTTACGAACTAACAATGTGCTAAATTTCATAAAATTCCATTGAGCAGATTTCAATAAAATAGCAAACAATAGACCGACCTTTATATTGATTTTCAACATCTATAAGTACTAATATTATAAAGAGGTAAAATTTGTAAGTTTGTTTGTTTTTTTGTTTGTTTGTATGTTCGAGGTAATCTCAGAAATTATTAGTCCGATTTTAATAATTGTTTTTGTAATAGATAGCCACATTTAACGGGAAGGTTATAGGATATTTTTCATCCCGAAATTCCCACGGGAACGAGTACAACGCGGGTAAAACCGCGGGGCGCTGCTAATATATACATATATTGAAACGGTTCCAAATGTATTCCAGTTAGTAATGTGATGAAACTTCTTCCTGAATCCATTCTGTTACGTCGGATGCATTTACACATCATCTGTTATCATTCACACATTAAATATTGTAGTGATCTTTGAGCCAACATATGTAGCTAATAAACGAGATGTCGATCAAACGGTAATGGTTATCTATAGTAATATTATAAAGCTGAGTTATCGTATTCTGGAATCAGGAAACTGATAAGTAGTATCAGTTAGGTAGTTACACAAATAATTATATCACATACGAGCGGCGCCCCGCGGTTTTACCCGCGCAGGGCCCGTGGGAATTCTGGATAAAAAATAGCCTATAACCTTCCCGTTGAATGTAGAACAGTTATTCATTACAGAAAGACTTATTCCAATCGAACTGTTCCCGAGATTAGCTCGAACATACAAACAAACTTACAAACTTTACCTCTTTATAATATTACTAGCAGCGCCCCGCGGTTTTACCCGCGTTGTGCCCGTTCCCGTGGGAATTTCGGGATTTTTTTTTACATAAAAACCTTCCTCTTGAATCACTCTACCTATTACAAAAAACCGCATCAAAATCCGTTGCGTAATTTTAAAGATTTAAGCATACAAACAGACAAACAGACAGACAGACACGAAAAAGAGACGACTTTATTTTATACTATGTAGTGATATAGATATGTTACCTACCTACTATGAGCCGAATACAGCTACCAGAATGTAAGTAAGCCAGCTAGAATGTCTGTTGGCCCATTGAATTTGGAAAATAAGCTAAACAAAGCTATAACGATATATCTATGTAATAAGGATTCATATTTCATGCTTTATTTATGAGATACGAAACCAATTGACCCAATAAATATGAGTGTAAAAATCGCACATTGAGTACCGCGATACGGTAGCATCCGATATCCGGAAAGAGATATTGAATCCATAAAGATATATCTGAGTAAAGACTTTGATCCCGCTTACGATGTTATACATTGGATAAACTCAAGAATACGACTTTCATAAAATCGGTTTCCCGCGTGGTAATACCGTGTGAATCGATTGAATCAAACTACGAGTAGTTAAAAGGGAGTATATTCGCGGATTATTTAAATTTCTGGCGCTTGAAACTGTAATACGATGTGTGGTCACAAGTAGAGTAGATGCGTGATACAGTTTTCGTAGAAATGTAATTTGATAGATTCCTACTAAAGTAGATATAGGCCTGTATTGTCTCACTGTTGGGCAAAGGCCTCTCTGGAAACACCAGTCATGCCAGGAGGATTGAGGGTTATCACCACGCTCGCCTACTGCGGGTGATTTCAAACCCTAACCATGTTTGAAAATTAAATTAGGAACATGCTTCGCTCGATCCTGCAATGAGGGTTCTCACGAAAATGACACTTTTGACAGATTTCTGTACCTCACGTCTCAGTGCTGCCGCCTAGTGGGTGACATTTCAGAAAACCCTCATTGACCCCGGGACTCCTGTCTTGGTAGCCGGATCCATACTACTTACTTAATGTATTAGAAACTCATGAAACTTATACCTAAAGATAGAAAATTATAGGTAGGGTAATCCTTACTTGGCTAGGAAATTATAAAGTTTCACAAACAAATTGAATTGATTTAACCTTCTACATATAGGTATCAATATCACAAAACCTTGTATACCCTATTGATAAGTGCTTATTAAGTCTCGGTATCAATATTGACCTCGCAGCCCCCTAACCAATAACACTAATCCAACATCAATCTTTACAGGCATCTACCACATCAAGTAATCAAGATGACACATTAACAACGACTAGTAATAGACGAATATGGAAGAAAAGGTGTCTGGGCCCGGAGGGGCTTCGCAGAAGAACTGGACGCATTTCAATACCAGCATAGATGAGTTACCACTGGACATGAGGTTCAACCATGGCCACATGGTTTCCATGACGGTCTACAGTGTGCTTATGGTGATCTCTGCGACGGGAAACTTGACTGTGCTTACCCAGTTGGTGAAGAGAAGAAGGAATGGCAGAGCAAGTCGGTTAGACGTGTTGCTGATGCATTTAGCTGTCGCTGATCTTATGGTAAGTAAAACACTAGAGTATTGTAGTAGTTGACCTGAAAAAATTTAAGGTTATTGACACGAAAGAAGAAGAAGACTTTAAAATGACCACAAGCGTATGCTTATGGCTACCCATAAGCATACGCTTGTGGTCATTTTAAAGTCGGATAAAACACAACCAGAAACAGACAGATTGTTGTTTTTGAAATAGGTCAACTATATCTGTATACTACATATGGCTATACTACGAGTATATAATTATTATGGCTTGTGCTCATTTTTGAAGTCGGATAAAACACAACCTATAGACAACTTGTTGTTTTTGAAGTAGGTTAATATCGGCGTTACCTCTTCTACAAAAAAGGAACTTAACAATACCTTAAAAACTAATTTGGAAGACGGACCAAAATTGCAAATTCTCTATTTTATGGTCTACCGAAATAGTATTCGTGCTTACTTGGAAATCTAAAAGCGAAACGCGTCAGATCGTTTGTATTTTGTACGGGAGTCGTTTTACAGTGGTGAACTATAAATTAATAACAAATAATAAAGACTTGTCTGATTGTTTATACCTTTAGGTGGTCTGGAAAGTATTGCACTAAAGCCATTGATTTAGCATCAAGCTAAAGATCAAACGCTATATTCATAAACGCTCTATTATAAAAACACTATTATAAAGTGTTTTGTCTCTTTTCCGCTTTTGAAAATAGCGTATATTAGAATGGGATAAACCATTTGATAGCTTTCTTCAATTCTTTTAATAAGGTTTTATAATTAAAGTCCTATAAGACTAAGCTTTTTCGAAGTCGGGTGAAAATTTTGTTGTTTATTACTTCAGGTAAATAATGAACTTAATATCTTCTTATATCCCCAAATTTTCGCGAGCACGGACATAGCATCCTGCATCTTATAATACATTTTTTATGAACGAAAACAGTATGATAGCTATTAAATAATAAATATGTACCGAGTTTTGAGTAGTTTCATAATGTACGTCACACGTGCCGTATGGATTGTATGATCTACTCTAAAACACAAAATAAATATACCATTTCATGGTTCCAGTTTAGAGATTTTAAATTAATTTTAAGCTCGGTGATATTCTATACCTTGATTTGTGATCTGCTTACGAGGCTGCTATAAAGATACGTCAACGAGTTTCCTTAGGTCTCTACAGCAGAATTAAGCAAGTACTTATATTCTATCACAAGAATTGAAGAGCGGTGAATGAATGGTGAGTGTGCCTAAACTTTTCCAATAAAGTATTGTTCTTGCTGCGACAAGTACTCTCATTCATTCACCGAATAATTAATGATACTCCACTAATGTACAGAAGGTGTAGGTAGCATCAAGGTTACCAGAGATTAAATATACTAAATAGAATTGCGTTTCAGAATCTCGACTTTCAAACTTCATAGAACGATTTTCATTTGTTTTATTTACCAAATAGGTATGTCAAATCAAACGAAAATGAAGCGAACTTGTTCCACAAAATTTAAAATTAGTTTTACGAGTCCGACATCGGCTGTAAGGCACCGCTATAAGCTTTTGTAATTAAATGTACCAGATACCCTATTTCAAAAGCTTTATATTGATGTCCTATATTTAGAAAACCTTAGGTTCGACACAACAGATACCCCAATTTGCTGGCGACAAATGATTGTCTAAATATCAAAGCATTTAATAATTATAGGAATTTCTGCGAAAAACAGAGTTTGAAGAATCTTTAGCCCCATTGTAGGAACGAATTATGTTTATTAATAGTTTTATTAATAATAAGTAACTTAATAAAACTACGTGCACTTAAATGCAAAATTAAGCACTTCGAGCAATTATGTAAGTATTTCTTACTTAATATTTTGATATTTTGCTACAGCGAAAGCACTTGCACACGACACTTTATAGACCAGAAGGTTCGTAGAAGATCAAGAATAACATTATCGGTGTACTTAATTCTATATGGCTGTTCTAGTAGCTTCATGGTCCTAGATCGTGGATACTCTTTAAAACCGCTGCTGTTTAAATATATTATCCCAAAATTATGTATATCAATATTCCATTTGGTATAAATTGCGGGACACAGCTAGTCCCGTATATTTAAAAATAAATATAAATATAATACGCCGGCGTGCGGTTGGGGCATTTTAAATATAATCTAATCCTACGTTTAAATTGGTTCAGTTAAACCCCTGTATTTAAGTACCTACAGGGTGATTTTATACGAAAATATACATTTTCCGTTACATTTTTTAATTACAATATAACAATGGAACACAATATAATGAAGTACATACTTTTAAAATGTATGCCCGAATTTTTTAAATAAAATACGAAAACATTTGGACCTTTTCTTTCAGCTAGCTGATAAATCTGATAATAGAGTCACGTTTTTCTATTGATTATTACCTAAGCTCTTATTGTTCATATAGTTACATTGTTCTAGTTATTTTTGAATAGAATAATTTACTTAGCTGTAACTAACTACCTTGTAGAAGAAGTCTACCTTAAGAAGTCTTTTGATTTTAGTCCGAATAGAAAAATAAACCATAGACTACACTGTAAAATAATTTGTTCTTTATTTGAATTCTTTTTCTTTCCTTTATTCATGCTCCAAGTGCAAAATAAATTTTACATAAAGTACTTATGTAACGTGCTTACATTTTCGTACCTATAATTGTACAAATTGATGGGTATTTTCACTTCCATTTTATTGAAAGCTTATATATAATTTCAAGTCTTCGAAAGTCGTGTATTTCTTGTTAAAAATTCTTAGCACGTGTCAACAAAAATCGGTGAAAGATTTCTAATACAAGATGATGCCATTGTGTGGGCTTCGTTAGATGTTATTGTCAAATGAATTTGAAGATGCGGAGCATCAAGCCAGAGTGCCTTCTTTACTTTCAATACGTGAGATGACAATTCCGATACGTTCGAATGGAAACTTACCTTTGAAGCAAAATTATTTATAATCCAGGAATACACGTGTTAATAATAAAAGGAACTCAGTTTAAAGGTTTGCATGTTTAATTATTCAAAAATGAGCTACGAAAAGGAAATTGTAAATTCTTGTTGAGGAAAGAGGGAAGTTATTTGGAAAGCTTTCCAAGAAGGTTTTAATCGCACGTTAAGATGTTTCATGTCGACACTTGTACGGAGACTTACGAATTGTAAAAACGCCCACGGTCTCTTAAAAAGTATTTCCTTAGAGGCGTTTTATTGATCGAAGGGGACTGAATCATTTGAATGGATAAATGTTAATCTAAGTTTAAGTTTCTCACTTAGAAATTCATGTAGTCTAGTCTAGTAAAGCACCCGTGCCCAAGTAGACAGAATCTATTTTAAACTTTTTACACTAATGCATTCATAGCTGCACAGTCGGCGAGGATACTACCGATGGTACCTTTATAATAGAAATAAATGCATTTCTCTGATATATTCGTTGTTTGCAATTTGATTTGAGCAAACGTTTATTCAGAAAGCGACTGTCTTACTGCCACGTTGCAGTGACAGATATAGCGACTACCAAAACAAATTATGGAACGCATGTTCTTTTTTTAAAAAATCGCTTGTCTTCGGCTCTTCGGTGCTAAAACAACGCGCTGTCAAGCCTTCACCCAAAAGTCCCCAAAGTTAAATATAATCATTATTGTCTGTGGTATCGTAATTGAATAAGTTTGACGTTTCAGGTGACATTCCTGATGATGCCGCTAGAGATCGCGTGGGCGGGCACGGTGCAGTGGCTGGCGGGCGACCTCATGTGCCGCGTGATGATGTTCACCAGGACCTTCGGCCTCTACCTCTCCAGCTTCGTGCTCATATGTATCGCTGTTGACAGGTACAACACTATTATCTTATATGTATATAGCTACCCGCTAGTCACTATAATGTCTATAAGCTTGGTGTATACGCAAATATATATAAGTGTGTGTGCGTATTCGTGCATACCAGTTATACGAAGTATTTTAAACCTTCTTGTACTCGTATGTACTTGTTGAACTTTTTAAAACCCCTTAAGACATGGTCTAACGTTTGATACAAACTGGAACCCCCTATTTACTCGTAATGTGCCAGCTTAAGGTTTGATATCAAGACGAATGTATGCATGTTATATATTAATACGTATAGTACGTTAAAAACCACAAAACCAAACCCGCGTCACAAGGGCTGACCATTAACTAAGGGTTCGTTTCGACAGACCGGCTCGGAGAGGAGAGCTTCATTTAAATCGCCGTTCAAAAAAGAGTTTTGGGTTATTGAAATAAAGTTGAACGTCCTAAGCCGTCAATCCTAGAGTACGAAAAAACTGTTTGAATGCTTCGGTCTTACTAAACCGACTGTTTCAATCTAGGTTTCCATTTAACTTGTTCTCCAAAACATGTCAGTTGTCCACTGAGTCTCACAACGCTAGAAATCCACGAGCATGGAATTAGTATGTACAACGTATGCCCACGAGTGCTTATGACACGAGTGCTTTATGATAAGTGAGGTAGTTTAGTTACTAGGGGCTTGACAAACGCTTATTGACAGCACTTTAGCAAATGGTTTGTCCCTTTCCGACATACGCTATTTGTCAAAGAGCGAAAGAGACAAAACACTTTAAATCACTGTTTCTTTTATGAATCAGGCGGTAGAAGTCTATTGTTGTTCCACACTTAAAAAGGTTAAAATCATATTTCGAACGCCTTCTCACTGTAATCTTCCACATAGTATATACTTTCATTTCAGTCGTGTATAACTTTCAAAGAAGGATCCTAAGCAAAGCTTTTTTATCCTATTATAACAGGATTTAGGCCTCCAGGGACGACACTGTACAACATACAGGCAACAGGTACCTACAACATTATTTAGGCACGCGACGGACTACATATTTCGGTAAATTATTTGAATTAGGTAAAGATACAAATATGTACTGATATCTAATCTAATTTCAATCAATCACAGTCTACTTTACTTTGGGAATCGATTATTCATATCCACTTTTTATTTTAAATAAGGCATCAGCTATGATCCAATCCTCCTCACTGTACTGTATCTTCAGTGGCCTTTGCCCAGCATTTGGACATTACAGGCTATTCCTTCCTTCCTTCACATGACTTAAGGCGAGGATATGTGGCGCTCGGACAGAGCTGAGGGGTGTTCTTAATTCCATAAAATAAGGTTGAGATTTGTGAAGCAAGACACGAGTGCGTGATACGTGGCGGGCGAATATTTGAACTCATTTGCGTTTTTATAGAAATTGGCGGGTCAAATGAAAAATGTAACTGATTTAAAATCTAAGTGAGTATTAGGAAATTGATATTCCTAAAAAAAAAACTATGACTATCGCTTCAAATAACGAGATCTAGGACGAGAAAATAATATTTGGTGCTACTTTTACATAATCTTGTGCATCTTATTTCTACATTATTATAATGAATTTTAAAATTCTAGTCGATTTAAAATTTTATTAAGGATATATTCTTTTAATTGGTGTTTTTATTTTATTTATAGAATCGATAGAAGTGTTGATATTTGATCGTCAAAGTAGCGACTATGCGCGTTATTTTCACATATCCTCGCCTTAAGCGAAATATAGGCGGCCACTGAAATACTGGATGTTTTATGAACTTGTCTAGTTTTGCAACCTCAAACTTCACGATAGAGTACCTAATAAAACCGACTACCACTCTATCACTCTTGAGAATTCAAAGAGCTCGACATTGATAAGCTTAGTATACCTATATCCTTAAAAATTACATCTAGGTACACAGGTGAGAGAGAATTCTCATCTTATGAATTCTCTTTCACTAATCCTGTGATTAAAAATAATCACTACATATTATAAAACAAAGTCCCCGGCTGCGTCTGTCTGTCTGTCTGTTCGCGATAACTCAAATACTACTCCACGGATTTTGACGCGGTTTTTTTAAATAGATAGATTGATTCAAGAGGAAGGGTTATATATATAAAAATACCCGAAATTCCCACGAGAACGGGCACAACGCGGGTAAAGTCGCGGGGCGCTTAATAATAAAAAAATAATTCGTATGTGAATTTGTCATGGATAGGTATTTTGCTGAGCGAAAAGAAAGAAAAAACAAGATTATTGTTTAAGACTTAATAAAAATATTCAAAGACGATTCAATCAATTAATTCTCATAACCTCTACTTCATTCTCATAAACAGAGTTGTAAGGTGTAACTGAAAGTCAACCGAGAGGGCGGTGGGTGACTGACTCGTTGGGTAAACGAAAAACTATTTACTCCAATACATATTATTAGCAGCCCTAGGGCACAAGTCATTGGTAATCTAGGTAAAAGTACATTGCTAGGAAAAAAGTCTAACCAAATAACAAGAAATGACAAGCCCTATGAAAAAAAAAATTATCTATGTAGAGTAGTTCTGAGAAATTCTTGCCCATAGATAACAGCCTTTATACAGTACAGTCAACTACAAAAGTTGATGAACACATTCAATATCACTAACCACCTCAACATCACGTTCTTCAGCTACAAATGGAAATGACTTTATAAGTGATGTTGCCTGTATTTTTAAGTGTTCAGTTGTTTTGTAATATAAGTAGAATGTGCAAGTTATGTAGTTGATTGTACGTTTAATACTCAAATGGGTCAAGTAACTCTCAGATCGGAATGCCGATCAAAAGTGTTTCTCTCTCTGAAAATAACAAGCACTACAGCGAGAAGGATTAGCCTTAATCACCGCGATTACTGATCTCAAGCCAGAGCGAAAAATCTCTTAATAACTGTGGCATTTCCAGGAATACAGCCGGTCGGCTTATTTATATTTATTTAAGTATAATAAACAAAACGAGTCCCGTTTTGCGATTATATTTTAGCAAAATATGTTATAGTTTCTACGCGCCATAGTCCCACTTTGTTATACAAGTAAAATTTAGAATCTCCTACGCAAAAACGGCTGGACCGATTTTTACCAAACATAGCTAAAAACAACAGCAAAAATTGGCTTTCAAATGAAAAAAAAAACAGCATCGAAATCGGTCTATTCGTTTGAGAGCTATGATGCCACAGACACACAAACACAGACATCGATGTCTAACTTATGATACCCTCTTTTGCGTCGGGTATAAAAATAAGTGGAAATAGTGATTGTAAAAAGTATATCTATACTATGGACCAATATGTTGGTTCATGTTTTTACAAATATAATAAAGCTCAATGTTTTTTAAACGTTTGACGCTCTCTGAAAAAAAAAATGGATATTTTTTTTTGTATTGGATAGTCGTATTCAACGGGAATAGCACAACGCGGGTATAACCGCGGGAGTTGCTAGTTAAAGTATGAAAAGCAAACAATTAAATAAACCGTCTTTTACTTATTCTGTCCAATCAAGCGATCATAGCTAACCACTTGTCAGAAATATGATATCTCATTATTGTTCATTCTAATGACGTCATTAGAACAGAGAAAGCTCAAATATGAATAAAATGACAAATAATTGAACACGCTAAAGGGCTTTTCGTTTTGCCTCGAGCTTTTTGCTTATTAGAATAAACTCCCTGTAACTCATATAAAGTGTTCGTATCACGTTAACCCGTTTGAATTCATAATAAATAAACGGGTTTTAGGGAACACTCTGATTCTTGGAACATCCAGAATTGCGCAAGTGAAATTTACGCTTTTCAATCGAAGCAATGTGCCGTGACTGGTTGTGAGGCGATAAATAAAACAGTTGAACTGGAACGCTTTATTTTCTTTGTGTTCCGGTTTCCTTGTGATTTATCTGACGGAAAAGGTTAAGAAAACGAAGCCTTAACTAGCTAAATAAATATCCGGTAACACATACGAAACATATATCCTGTTTATTGTATCCATAAATAAGAAGTTACGTAAAAACTTTTTACTTTCGACCTGTTTTCATTATGTATTGCTACTGCGTATTTTCAGCGATTCAAACTTTCGTTCTCTATTTCCGGTTTTCAAATGTTTTACCCTATTTTCGGTTTCCAACACGGAAGACCGAAACCGTTTCTAACAAGTTAACAAGTTAAGTTCTAACAAGATATAACAAGTTAAAGTTTAAGTAGGATCTATTGTTTTAACAATTCTAATTAAATTAAAACCTTTGAAATTTCAGTTTTAACATTAATTCACTTAGCTTCGTTACAAACGTGAAAATAACGTTATTTTTCTGATATAATTATATAAAGCATAATAATGTAATTATGTCTATTCTGTAGTTTAGTTTTATTGGTTTCATTTAGTAGTCTTAAAACGTAACAAAGTATCGGTTTTTCAATCAAATTTTTATTTACCATCATACCTCAGTAATTAAAGCTTAATTGGTGTAAATATTACTTAAGTATTAAAAAAATGTGCTTTGTTTCCACAATTAGAAACCAAAAAGTGTAGATCCAAGTAATTATGTCATTTAATTATCGTCCTCAGGCATATTCAACATGATACACGACAATTATAAAGAAAAGATGTTAAGATGTACTGGGGACCTTTATGCTCAAATTAATCCGCACTTAGTCATTTAATGACTGAAATTGGAGTATAATAAAAGAATAATAATGTTCTCTTGACCCTTATTAAACTAGATGATGTAATTAAGGAGGAATTTTCCTCTTTTAAATTATCAATGTGAAACGTACGAAGCTTTCGTAACATTACAAGTATTTTTCAGACAGATATGTATTGATAGATAGATAGGTGATAGATAGGTGCATTATGAGCATTCTTACCCTAACCCTTTTGAATAATGTTTGTCAAACCACAGGCAAGCTTAAATATTTTAAGAATTCAGCAAAAAACACGCTGCCCTGTTTTATTAATCTTATTTTTTGTTTGTACGCGCAAATCTCAGAAACTACCACTACGATTTAAATGATTAGTTTTGTAAAAGATCACCACATTCAACGCGAAGGTTATCCCGAAATTCCAACGGAAACAGCCACAATGCGAGTAAAACCGCGTGACTAACAGCCTCCGTGGTCTAGTGGTTTGAGCGCTCGGCTCACAATCCGGAGGTTCCGGGTTCGATTCCCGGTGGGGATATCTCACAAAAATCACTTTGTGAGACTGTCCTCAGTTTGGTTAGGGCATTGCAGGCTGAATCACCTGATTGCCCGAAAAGTAAGATGATTCCGTGCTTCGGAGGGCACGTTAAGCCGTCGGTCCCGGTTACTTTCTACGGATAGTAGTCGTTACATGAGCCATGTCAGAGGCCTTCGGCGGCTCAATAACTCTGACACCAGGATTGGTCAGGTTGACCTTCCACTCGATAAGAAGAAGACCGCGTGACGTGACTAGTATTCAAAAGTTAATCTTTAAGTCATTTGTTTTAGAAAATACTAGTGAGTATATTCCAGAGAAAATGTTTAGTTTTAATTGAATTTTATAAAGTACATTTTCCCCGCATATTAGTAAAATACCCGTTGCCTAAAGCTCCGAAAAAATCAAATATTTGTCGAATCCCTTGGTTCAATTTTAATAATATATCTTGGGGTTGGTGTTATTTTTTAATTTTGTAGGGAATTGGACGTAGAAATATGTAGTAGAAACAGTTTTCGAAAATATAAAGACTTTGTATTTTTAACTTATAATTTCCCTTGTATGTGTGGCTATCATATTTAAAAAATATATATAATCCGACTCGAGATTAGCGCGTGAATACAAATAAAATTCTTCAGCTTTGTTTGTGTAGTATAGAAATAAAGTTAATGAAATCTGGTTTATATTATATATGTTTTTGGGAACAGTATTTTTAGCTCGGGCATAGCTATATGATAGGATTACTGGTGTTTGCGTAAATGCTTATACTTATTATTGGAAAGAAAGGTAGTGAAGTGGAAAGGAAACGCCAAGGAAATACATTTGATATTTGCGATATTTGGGCACTGTTGGTTCAACACCCTCAATAAGTCCCAAGAGTACTCGTAACACAGGAATATAGGACATAGAACCTAATACATAGGCACGAGGGAACGAGGAAGTTATTTGTATAAGAACATAAGTAGCTTCTTCGTCTCGAGTCTATAACACAATTTGCAACACCGAAAAGTATTAGAAATGCCATCCTGTCACAGTAACAAGTAAGTTACATATTTTAATTAAAAGATGTCCTTAATGAAGCGCGTGACGTTTAATTCGATTGTGTTACGCAGCGAAAGTTTAATTAAGTAAGTTAAATCCGCAATTTACACTTCACACAACGTTTAGATGAATGTTTAACGCCATCTTGTCTGCAGTCAATTTACATTACGCAATCAACGTCTTACTCTAAATAAATGGCACTAATTGAGAACATCTCCATTAATGTGACATTTAGTTTAAAAGTAAAATAAAGTATAAAAGGTCTGTTTTCGGTAGCGACCGAAGCAGCGACTGCCGACTGCAAGCACTCTGCAAGCACAAGGATTCTATGAATCTCTATAGAATTTCAAGCACGACGACACCGATCCTTGCAGCTGTTAGTTGCTGCCTGCTATTGCGGTCGACACCGAAATCAGACCTTTAGTCTATTACGTCCAACTGCTGGACAAAGGCTTGCTGAACCTCTCATCTTACTGAAGCTGTCAGTACAGTAGGAAGAATATTAGGCATTAACACCACGACTGCTTAATGCTATATGCTTAGTGATCTCAAACCCAAGCCAAAAAGTAAAGCGGAAACATACTGCATGTACTCGTAGTTTTACAAAACAACAGAAATCACGTATTCTTTGCTACCTTACAAAATAAATGTGACTAATTATTTTTCAAGATATGAAAAATTTAGAACCGTTGACATCTGAGATATGGCCCGTGTCAGCATTATAAATCTATCCTGGAATCTACTTACTTTCTCAGAGCCCAAGGGCTTAAGAGTTGATTTCCTCTCGCTGAACAAAGGACATAAATTCTCGACGTTGATTGATTATCTTCTTGATCGAAGCATACTGAGTGTTCAACTAGTACAGTACCGGCATTTACTTACAATTTATGTTCTTTTGGAAATTACAGAATAAAAAGTATGTAGTCAGTTATAGGTTCGTATTTTTACATGTCCTTTTTAAGTTTTATGTTTTGTAAAAAATATACGTAATTTTAAATGAACTTTGACATTGTGCCTATTACTTGAAAAATCAGAGTTCGAAAATATCGAGTTTCCATGATTGATATCGATACTCTTTACTATTTTCGGCAGGTATCGAATTCTAAGATTCAATATGATCTACAAATCACTCATACTTTTCCCCAATCTCCATATATACTCGTATATCAACCTGCCTCCTCCAGGATTACGGGTTGTCATGTCCTTGCCTTTATTTATAGTTTTCGCTCAGTTTATTGTTATTTCTCCTTCAATACAAGTATTAACAAGAATATTCTCAAAAGAAAGTTTTCATGTGAGTTTCTTAAAGACACATTATAAAAACTAATAGATAGTTATTGCCCATTGAAACGTATGATTTGTTTCTTCATTGAGCAGGCAAATTCACAATTTTGACATCAAAGTGAAGGGGGAATCTCTCGAGTATTCGTGTTTAAAGAGGTTAAGGATTGTAACATGGTTTTTTGACAAGTATTTCCGTATATCTTAAACATGGGGATGCCTCTTAGAAGTTACAGCTCTTTGAGTCACTGTGGTTACATAAGAAGATAGGAAGTAAGGGTTTACTGTGAGTGTTTTTTGAAGAAATTATGTAATCCTTTTGCGGAAGATGATGAGGAAAATCCATTTGTTTCTGTTTGCTAAAAATATGGCTGAGAAGTTATGCTACTATGGCTTCAGAAACTTCGATCAACAATACACAACTAGATGTCGGGTCGGCGCAAAAAATACGCCTTGGTTAATAACGCCTCATTTGATAAGTGAGGCGTTATTCTCACTTATTTTATTCATAACATTAGCTACTTTATTGCTAGGTATCATGGTTGTAATTAGGTTGAACTTCGAACTGTTTTAAAACTTTTGTTTCACTTCGGTAGTAAACAAAATAAGCTGTCACACGTCATCCACGCGGACAGTATTTAGCTTTGATTTTGTACGTGACCCGATATCTAGTTGTGTATTGTTGATCGAAGCACAGAAAGGACTCTAACTGCCTTACTCAGAGACGTCCATTAAATCGACTCTTAACTAATTTACGTAATTCTGCATGACAAAATCACTCATAAAATCTATATGATCTGTACTAATGCAGCATTTGACGTCATTAAGTACGGACATATGAAAGTCAAAAATTACGAGAACCCGTTGCTTGTTGCTCGTGTCTGGGTAGTGTTTGCATAAGATGACAAAACATAATTAATTTAGCCTTGTCCACTTAACACCCTATGTTTTTGTAAATTAAAAAGCTTTTAAACCAAAAGGATTTCAGAACCACTTTCTAAACATTTTTTAAAGTTTTTGAAACGGTTAATAATTGACTTTATAATTTAAAATTGACGCCTGACTTTGTTACCGCTCGAGTCAATATTGATATAAATTAACTGGGTAAATAATGCAAATTGTAAATGGTTTAATTAAGTGTGTCTACATGAATTGTGAGCAGTGTGTTTGTTAAACAAGCGGTGCGACAGGGTGCTTCATCGTCCATTGATTAATAATGAAAGCTTGAGTATCGAGGAACTTAGTCCGTTCGGTTTGCAGGGGACTTTTTGTGTGATATATAATTATTTATGTATAATCTATACTAATATATAAAGCTGAAGAGTTTGATTTTTGTTGGTTTGAACGCACTAATTCCAGGCTAATTAAAGGCTATTTTTCGTCCCGAAAGTCCTACGGAACACAACGCGGGGAAATCCGCGAGGCACTGCTAGTGTAGGTACTGGCTTTAATAAACACGATGGAATAAAAGTCCTTTAAAATAAAATTAATTTGGGGGTTTTCCGCTGACATCTAAAGTCCGTATTCTGGGTAAAAAAAATAAAAATAGTTTTTCGGTTCGGTTTATAAAGTTCATTGAACAATAAGAAGTAACGTCTAGGCAGACTTTTACGCTATTCTCTCTCTTATTGCGCAGTAGCTTTCGAACCAAACTTGTGATGTCAATCTAGATTATTCGAGATAGAAGCGGCTGTGAGTGGCAGCCAGGAAATTGATTTCACTCATCACGCTGAACGCTCTATTTGAGAACAATTCCAAAATATGATCAAAAACGGTTACGTTTAAGTTACGTATGTAATTTAAAAAGTTGTTTAAATTAATTAACATTTACAAAAGTTCATTCGAAAGTTTAGAATTTTACGTGTGACGTAACCAGCTATATAACTTGTAGCGCCTTACGGTTTTACCTGCATTGTACCCGTTACTGCGGGAATTTCGGGATTAAATGTATCCCATGTGTTGTTCTGATCTACGAGTATATTACAGACCTTTATTACTGTAAAGTTTCATCCAAAGTCGTTGTGTAGTTTTTGCGTTAAAGAATAACTAACATACATACTCAAAAACTAAAAAGCATTTATAATATTAGTAAGACATAATGAGTTGGGTTTATAGCGTTGTTAAATTGTAACTTGTAAACTCGCTCAATCTAATGACGTCTTTATCGGTTTTTCAAAGCTTTTTGTAATCGAAACCTACCCGCTCTTGATTGAAGTTAAGTTATTCAAAAACTCCCAAAAGAAATCCGGGATTAACAACTTAAAAGTTTATTTCAAATATTGCTCTAAATTTCAAATATTGCTTGCTGTGTTGAAATCAAAGTAATAGTTTCGAAGATTCAACCTCATACTTCTCAACTTACTTTAAGTTTGTAACAAGTTCCTCCAGATATTTACAATTAAACGAAACAATTTTTATCAAAAATAGAAGCCTCATTTTTATAACATTAAAAGACATGTGTCAATAATAATAAAATCACATTTAAAAACTCGATGTAGTGTGAATTTCTCAAGCGTGAAGGGCCAATACTGAAAATATTATATTAGAAATGGCAAAAAATTGTGTTTTTTTATAATGGCAATATTAAAAGATAAGTTAACTTATCTAATCCACTTATTAGGTACTCTTATAGCCCGTTTAATATCACACATGTGGTTAACCTCCCACACCTTATGACCCTCAATCAATCAATAAGAGAAGCTATTTCGTAGTTGCCTAGTTCGGCTACGTTACTACGGAATTACTGAACTCTGTAATTGAAAACTGGAAATTAACTAACGCTTTTCCTTGTGATGAAAATATTTTCTAGATGCATAGCTAAAAACACTCTTTAACTCCTTGTAAACAGTAATCTAGACGGGACTTAATCGCGAATAAAACATTTAATGCATAGGGTAGGGGTGAGTACCCTCGTGAACACGGCCGTTGCGACACCCGAAACGTTGAGGTATGCATTAAATGTTTTATTTGCGATTAAGTCCCGTCTAGATTAGTGTTTACAATGTGTTCATATCGTGATACTCTTTAACTCCATTACTCAGAGGCGTCAAATTCTTTCGTAGAAGAGATTTAATGAGTGATTTTGCCATGTAATGTATGAATAAGTGTTGATTAATGGACGTATCTAAGTGAAGCAGTAAGTAAAGTAATATGAAGGCTAGTAAAATTTTACAGCAGCGTAAACTTCTCTCACTGCTACTGAAGAGCGAAGTACTTACTGACGACAACCGTATTAGGATGCGTAGCCCGATAAACCAATCACAGCACATTGGGATTGTCAAACAACGCATTGACATTGTCAAACAACGCATTGACATTGTCAAACAACGCATTGACATTGTCAAACAACGCATTGACATTGTCAAAATCCTGTCGTTACGCATTGTGATTGGTTAGTTTAGCTTAGCAGCTCTGGTCCAATGGAAATTAACAATTACACTTTTGTAGATACCGCGTGATGCATGCGGTGAACGACTTAATATGTGTCACATTAAACTGTGGAAAAATACTCATACCTAAATATGTTAACCCGTTTCTGACGTACTCTAGAACAGATACACAGGTCATATTTATTTAACCCCTTCTCGTTAGGGGTTAAAAATAAGAGCCTTAAAAGATAAAAATATATGTCTCCTTTATCTGTTACTAGCAGCGCCCCGCGGTTTTACCCGCGTAGTATCCGTTCCCGTGGTAATTTCAGGATGAAAAGTAGCCTATAACCTTCCCGTGAAATGTGGCTATCCATTACAAAAATAGTTTTTCATATCGGACCGGTAGTTCCCGAGATTAGCAGTTTAGGCCCATCTCGTAGCCAGATTTGGTAGCTAGCTACGAAATGAGAAAAGTGTTTTCCCATCTTGTAGCTAGCTACTAAATGGGACCGATCTATTCGGTAGGTTAGGGTTATTTTTTTTTTACTAGTTAAAATCCTAAATCTTGGACTATCGAATTCCTATTTCGTAGCCAGCTTCGAATCGGGATTATTTCTCCCATTTTGAAGCTAGCTACCAAATCTGGCTACGAGATGGGCCTAAACCAGATTAGCGCGTTCAAACAAACAAACGCTTTATAATATTAGTATAGAGGAGGGACGTAGGTTAAGGGTACTCCCTGAAGGATTTTTTAGATGTTATATGAATACATTCACACGTCTTTTTTCAAGTATTAAGGTCGTGCCGCGTCTTTTACAATCAACTGTAGGCCAAATGTACTGTCTCAAGGGAATAGAGTTCATTTATTAATACGCAGTTTATTGAACCTGTATTTATTGGGTTCTTTTTTATAGAATATTTTTCTTACTACTTCGACTCCTATTACTCCTTCATATATGAAAGGTACACATTAATGATTAGATTAAATAATAATAAATATGTGTTCTTAATAGGTGAATATTATGCTTTATTTGGTAGTAGTAGTAAAGTAGCCTATAACCTTCCCGTTGAATGTGGCTATCCATTTCAAAAATAATTATTCAAATCGGACTGCTAATTCCCGAGATTAGCTCGAACATACAAACAAACAAACTTACAAATCTTACCTGTTTATAATATTAGTATAGATTGTAAGTTTCTATGACCTACTAAATTGTTTTTCTAATCTATTCATGTTGATCGCCTCAGTGGTATATGCACTCGCCTGCCAAGACTGGGGTCCCGGGTTCAATTCCCGCGTCCAGCGTTTAGATTAGAACATGGCTCGGGTTTGAGATCACCAGACATGGCTCGGGTTTGAGATCACCAGCGCATTTGGCAAGCGTGGTGATTATGCCTAATCATCCTCACTGTACTGATATCTTCAGTGAGATGAGAGGCCTTTGCCCTACAGTGGGACATTACAGGCTAATACAGTAAGTATTATACTTATTCATGTTGAACTTTACTGAAATAGAAACAAGATTTAATAAAAATCAAAAAGTTATCAAGTACCTACTAATAATTCAGGAGGCTGTACCAAACAGGTAACTCCAAAGAGTTTCGTGAATCAATTAATCTTCAAAAAATTATTTTACTTTTTTAATTATTTTCAAGAGTAGAGTCCTCCGGATTTCTTTGCCTCTTCCGCCCGTAGGTATTTCGGTTTAAGGTAATTTATTTTCCCCACTTTCCGCATCTTAACCAAGTTGTTTCAACAGCCTTAGTTTAAAAATGATATATTTCAAGTAGATACTTTAGACACCGATACTAGCGATTCGCGGAATTATTGAATACATTGCTGTGTAGAATAGATATATTACTACGTAGAATAGATATTGCTACATAGAATACAGATATTGCTACGTAGAATAGAGATATGGCTACGTAGAGTTGAGATGTTGCTACGTACGTAGAATAGTGATATTGCTACATATAATTGAGATATTACTACGTAGAATAGAGATTAAGATATTGCTACATTGCCTCTTTAAAACGGAATACTGCCTTAAAACAATATTAATAACTACCTTTTTGAAACCTATTAACATGCGACCGAACATAAGCTTTCAAATGAATAAACTTACAGAAAGAATTTCAAAATTCAAAGACAACTAAACGAAGAAATGGTAACAAATATGCAAAGTAAAATAAAGTCAAACAAATTGAAAATCTCATCTTTTTTGATAAGTTAATATAACTTTTTTGCCAGACCCCCTATCTAGTTTACCCATGGTAGTATTATCAATATATAATATAATATGTATCTAATAATATTGAAAGTCTGCAAAGTTTATTCTCAAAGTAGTGTCTGGACGCTCCGAAGTAGGTATGTTATTTATAACTTTTTTAATATATTTTACAGTTTGATCCTTATTATTTCAAAACTTAATTTTAAACAGAAAGTATTGAATTTTGACATGTTTTCCATTTTTGAATATTTACATTTTCATTACCATTACGTAGTTTTGGTTTTTGAAGAAACTTGGATACCGTAATTTTGTGAACTTTGGTAAGCTAAAAAAATATATTTCAGTCAGAGCCTACAAGTGGTAATCACGTAACATTAGCTTCACTTCACTACCAAAATGTGCGATGTGATGACTTCGAAACAATCTTAAACATTTTGTTAGTAGTGGTAGTAGTGACACGAGCGAACCGAATACCTCTTGGCTTTTAGATAGATATCCTTTGATCGTTAGTAAAAACAAATGACTGCTACTTGAAGAACGTCATAATATTAGAATCCATGATAGTTACCTAATTATAAAATATTAAAACTCGTCGTTTTAAGTCTGCTATTTAGACAGACAATACTTATCCAAAATCGGTCCTTAAACCGAGTAGACCAATCCTTAAACATTGATCTACTCGAGTGTTCAATTGATCAAACATTTTTTCATTAAAATGTATCTACATTTACACACAATTCAAGGAAGCAGGATTGTTGTGAAATTCTTGTACCAAGCCCTTAGGGATTTCCGGAAAAGCTTTTGTAAAACTCACAAAAATATTTTGCATCATTCACCGTTGTAAAGTTTCTTGACAACGAAGCTCGACCTAATCAAAATATATAGCTTCATGAATTTGTTACCTACTTAATAGGTAGGTTGTTAGTCACTTTATGACAAAATAAGTTTATCTAAGTACCTACCTATTAAACTCCAAATCGACGGGGAAGTGCGAACAACTCCTAACTTACATTTTTTACGAAAACGACTTTTGAATGCAGTTCGATAGAGAATGAATTTGCGCGTCTACTGATATATGAATTAAGTTGAAATTCGCAAAATTGACGTAGCTAGGCATCGAAGAAACATCTCTTAAGTTAAGGTCCAACATAACCTGATTAATTTTGGCAGGAAATATATTCTAACTTACAAATGGAAACATCTCGTAACTTCATTTAAAATAAAACTTTGAGCTAATATCTCCTATCTTCATACGCAAGTACTGTGTTCCCGCTCTAGAGCGAGACAAAAACGGTGCGTCTCTCGCAGTGTGAAAGGGACACCGGCTTACGTGCGCGACGTCTCGTCACTAAGTGCTGTTTTTTAATCTATTTGCAGCGTTTTTGATTGTTTTTGAGTAAATAATAGTCAATTACTATGTAAATTGTGCTGGACGACAAATATTTTACTTGGATTCAACAACCTGCCTCATAAAGTTTTTTTTTTTACGTAACCTCGCTGTTCCCCTGCTGGGAAAAGGTCTCCCCCAATTCTTTCCATTTATCTCTTTCCATAGCCAACTCCTTCCAATCCTTATTAAAATCGCCCAGCTCTCTCCGCCATCGAGTCGGAAGCCAACCTGGGGGCCTGGGGGCATCCTGGAATTCCCATTCCGTTGCAATCTTTGCCCATCTGTCCGGGTGTATCCTGCTTACGTGACCAGCTCAATTCCATTTGAGCTTGGCAGCTGTAATTCCCACGTCTGCAACGCCTGTCATGGAACGCAGCATGGTGTTTCTGACGCGGTCTTGTCTCTTAATACCTACAATGCTGCGTTCCATTGCTCTTTGACTAACCTTGAGTCGGGTCTTCTGTGCTTTGGTAAGTGACCATGTTTGCGCACCGTAGGTGAGGATGGGCAAGATGCACATGTCAATGAGTTTGCGTTTCAGAGAGATTGGCAAATCTCTCTATTTAGAGCTTCACGACGCCAACCAGCCAAAAATCCGTTTAGTTCATCTCGCCATCTCCTTTTTGGTCTGCCGCGGCATCGCCTCTTTGGGTCTGGGTCCCATAAAGTGGCGATTTTTGCCCAAGACTCATCAGGCCTGCGACAGACATGTCCAGCCTAGTTCCATTTTAGCTCAGCAGACTTGCGACCTACATCGGCGACTTTTGTGCGGGAGCGCAGTTCGGTGTTTCGGACTCTGTCCGTCAGCTTGACACCCAAGATGCTGCGCTCCATCGCCCGTTGGCAAACCTTGAGACTGGACTTCTGCGAATCTGTCAATGACCAAGTTTGTGCACCGTATGTGAGCACAGGAAGTATGCACATGTTCATTAGTTTTCGCTTAAGCGACATTGGAAGGCGTCCCTTCAGGAGTTCCGCTAGGGCCCAATAGCTCAATAGTTGTCTATGCGATGAGCAATTTCTGCATCTTGCCTGTTGCCGAAAGATGCTAACTGGCCCAAGTAAATGTACTCATTGACATAGCTTACTGTTAAACTATTATCTATAAATAATTAGATAAGATAATAGTTTAATAATTGTAATAAAAAATTACATTATACTTTTAACAAAAAATCTTAGTCATGTTTTCGATATTCTTAACAGAAAGTTTATTAAGTAAAAATAGTACTTAACTGTTAAATTTTTGAAGTACATAATTTAAGTTTGTAAACGGAGAGACTGAAATAGATTATGTATAATATTATTATTTATATAAAGAGTCTTATGAGTCCTTAGTTATCATTAGAGTCATTAAAGAGATTTTTATTTTTTTATGGCGCTTTCTCATTTTGTTCTCGTTGATTTAGTTTTAGAAGTGGGACTGGTTTTATTTAAGCTTATCTTTGATTTTTTAAAGGATGTTTTATCAATAAATGTTACAGTAATTATAGGATTATAGTTTCAAACACTACAATAAAAATTGCAATGGATAAACGTTGATTTCTCAGAGTTATAACAGTGTTTCATTTTGAAAATACCTCCTATCTTAACCGATATAGTGACGATGATGTTGATATTAGAAAGCCAATAACTCCTATCTTCAAAAAAATCGCCTAGTTTGAATATTTGGTCTATTTTTAGTAATTTTTAGATTCCTTTGTTATATTATTACCTAATATGATTGAAAACATCAACGAGAAATGATAATTTTAAATGATTTCTGTTACTTTTTTGAAGTATGGAAAATACTCCTATCTTCAAAATTTCAGCCACACGAGCTTGGTGATACCTCCTATCTTACATTATCTCGCCAAATACTTATTCCAAACAAATTTTGATTATTACCTTACATGCGGGTCCATTTAAGTATAAAATTGCCATTTACACATTTTTTCTTAAACATCTGGGAAAAATAAAAAACGGTTTTTTTCGCCTCCTGTAAAATTTGGTTTTTGTAAGTTAGGAGTTGTTCGCACTTCCCCGTCGAAATATAGGTACCTTATTACCTAATTTATTAACAGCAAGTAAACATTTTGCAAGAAAAAATATCAAGTTAATAAGGTCGGTTTCAGATTATTTTCAACTTATTAGATCGTTATTGGAAGTGCGTGTAGGCGCTTATTATAATGTTCGCGCAGACGGAAGAAGAACGCTAATCAAACCGCCCAAAAATATTTATAAATATCTATATTGGTTCAGTCATTTGGTAGCTTTGTCATCGGGACAACACACGTGAATATAAATTGATAACAGTTTATGACTATGTTTTTGAATTCATTTTGATTTTGATTCATTTTCTTTTTAGCACACTTCAAAAACCGAAGGAGGAGGTTCTCAATTGGATTGTGTGTCTGTTATGAACTGATTTAAAAAAAATCTTGATGTTAATTCTAGTTTAAAGATTCGATTTTTAGCATGAAAACGTTATTCCGCAGTTTTATTTATACAAACAATAATTTGTACCATAGCTCCTATTAAAACCTTGTTTAAAGTCGGTTTTGCCAGGTTTTGCCTGAAAACAATGTTGTTTGTACTATAATATGTAGCACAGCTGATCGTTCACCAACAACGTCCCCACTTCCAGATACTACGCGATCCTGAAGCCGCTGAACGTGACGTGGGAGGCCCGCGTGAAGCGCGCGCTCACCGTGGCATGGGTGTGCGCTGCGCTCGCCAGCCTGCCGCAGAGCCTCATCTTCCACCTAGAGGAGCACCCCGATGTAAAGGGGTAAGGAGGAATACAATACGAACACAAACAATACAATACAGGAATACAATCCGAACACGATGTTCTACCACACTCGGAGAGGTCCATTTAATCGACAGACGTAATTTTCATGTCACATGTCAAAATGACTCATTAAATATGTACTAGGGAAGCATTTGAAGCCTCTTGAGACAGGCGTACGTGGGCAAACTCTACTACGATTGATTAGGTTAGCTTTATCGTGAGGTTAGGTAACAAATCCAAATTAGCAATCTATTATCGATACTTAGCTAATTCACATATTTTATATATTAAAATAACTCATTAAATCGTAGAGATTTAATGGAGCATTTAACGTGTCTGAGTACGGGCGTAAGTGAGTAAGCTATGCTATGATCGATTAAGTTAGCTCTATCGTGAGATTAGGTTACTAATTCGAAGCTTTTTAAAAGCGACGTTAAAAGTATGTAGATATTTATTGTGAACATAAAAATAAAAGTATAAAGTGTGTCCGACTAATATCTACACTGTACTTTCCACTGCAGAGTGCAGAGCAATAGCTACTGATAACGATGGATGCTATTCACACCCGATCCGGTCTTGTCTAAAGTCTTGTCTAAAACAAGACTTTTTACCAACGTCAAATCACAATAAATTGATGTGCCTGACTAGAATAAAGAATGTAGGATATAAAATATATTTTAGTGAGAGACAAAGGAAATGTTCAAGAACTAAAAGTAATACTTACTTTGCGAAAAAGGAAGATGACAGAGGCAAATGGAAATTCTTGTGTCTTGTTTAAGGCGAATTTGTCATGTCGTCTACTACGTGCCAATTTCTAGAGACATGTCACACGTACAAATTGCATGGAATATGAGGACATCTTTGAGATCCAAACTTTCGGATGCATAGAATTCGATTGGCAACACACGAAATAGAGAATTGTGTAAGTAATTCGCTCTTCCGTGACGACACATTTGAAATTCCTAATGAAGTACCGAATGGCATGTATATAATACCAACACTTTCAAATTGTGTATTGAAGGTGTGAGAGAAATGTCAAAATTATGTTATTATATTAATCTTTTATACTTTGAGTAGGAGTACCCTTTTATTAATAAGGATGTGAATATACATATAAAGGAACTCATATACAAATTCAATAATAGCTTAAAGTGCCTCCGTACAATACAAAGCAATATTCTTAATAAGACGTGTCACAGTGTGGGTCTGACTGATTTTCCGTTTGATCGAGTAGACTCCATCATTCATCGCGCGTTCGTTTTTAGATGGCTTCATTGAATTATTATTTTTATCATGTCTTGTAATGTAACGCACACATAGGTATACATTTCCTTTTATTCACCATTGATGTTTGACAAGCTTGTTGGCACAGAGGTTTCTGAGAGCGCTTACTGTGTCGGGGGTTGTGGTTTTTATTCCCGCCCAGAGTCAAGAATATACATATGTGCAGACATGGTTGGCAACGGCATTTGTTTGTAATTTGTTTACTAATATAGCATCAGTAAGATCCCATTATACGAACATAGAGCTTAGTTTAGGTCTAATTAACCATGTGTGAATTTGTCTTGAAAAATTAAAAAAAAACACCATTTGATAAACTATCGGAAATATACGTGCTCGTCGTATTTTTACTTTAAATTTAATAAGTTTCTTTAAATACATTACAAAAGTGACCAACTAAGATTCTTCTGGTATTGAAAATTAGTAAAAAAGTTTCCTCTCCTGCTTGAGGTCGGTTAAAATAAGCACCCACATGTTATAAACTGCCAAGTTATTCTCTAAGCAAACTGATATAATGTTAACTAATACTCGTAAACACTTTCAGCAACAGGCTATAGCAACACAGTGTTAATTACTCTCTCTATCGTTTTGTGGTAAAAAACATTGGTAAATAACATAGCTTAGCTACGAGTATTTACGACGTTGCTTTATTACTACATCTTGTTGTTTATATGAAAACTCGTCAGAAAGTTTTATTCGTAGTTCTGTTTACACGAAAACGTCTTTTACCCATACTTCAGTTTTTGTTACGACTGTACTTAATCTTATGCGTCACATCAGGGTTGTGTTTTGTTTTACACATGTGGTCGTGAATGTACGTGCTACTACGGAAGACCGAAGTATATTATGGCGTTGTCTCTATTTCGTACAATATGCTACGGTCTATCGGAGAGGTAAACTGATTGCCTGTACTTGGTTTACTTTAGTAGGCTTTACTGCCCGCTCCTACTTCGGGCACGGAAATTGTCGGCTATCGGGCACGGATTTAAATCGAACTGGGTCAGAACATTTTATATGAAGCTATTCATACGATTTTAATCACGCTTCTCACCGGAGTCCGACAAGTTTGACTTTTTGTGCTAATTAGAAAATTACAAAAGCCGATTATAATCCGGATCAAAAATATTGTAGGAACGGAATATTAGGGTGGTGTATTAAAACGTTCCGGTATACCGGACCGGCCCATAGCTTTTCGCGATGACTGCATAGAGCATTGATTTTCAGTCTCGATCGAATCACCAAAAAAATACAAAACATGTCTGACATAATGTTAGAAAATGTGAAATTTATAAATAAAAGACACTTACATATAAATAACGCCAATATTTTCATTTAGAACATTTATTTCTCATATCTTCAGCACAGCAAACATTCACAGCCACTTGGCACACTTTTGATCATATTTACACTTTGCATTGTGAACAATGGTCTATATCCATTGGCCATGAAAAAACATAAGAAAGATACGTTATAATATGCTCTATTAACATTGTTCAGCACAAATAAATCATATTTTCTATAACCTGACGAGGCCTAATCCGAAAACCCTTTTATCAAACTACCCTCAAATACTTATGTAATAACCGCTCATAAACGTAAACAGAAACTACTACCAACTATAACATCATCTGTGACGCAATACTTGACTTAATCGCGTAATGTTAGACTGTAATTAAAATTAACGGAGCCAGTTTGTCAACGTAATATCTCGGCAAACATTTGTGCTATTCAAGCGTGGAGATGAAGGAATGTCTCCTATTCGGGTTTACTACTTACATACAGTACCTGGCAGAAATTATTACTACATTACTATTGAAGATCCTTTAGATTTGTGCCTAAACCAAAAAATAGATATTCTCAATTGTTCATGTACGACTCTGGATATGAAGGGATTTTCATATTTTTTGTTAGCAACGGAAGTTATTTCGAAATCCAAAGCATACATACCTATACGACTGATGTATTTTTAAAATGCTCGTGAAGTGTTAATAAAGGTTTCAAGTTTGTAACAATACTCAAAAACGTCTCTACAAACTATTTTTATCAGTAGTTTAATACACTTAGCTCTGCAAAACTGAATCTTACCATTTTCCATGATGGATGCTTTCTACCGAGCGTTGTATGTTAGTCTCGGAATGTGAGGTAAAGACCTCTTTGTAGAATTCCTCCAAGGAGTACGAGTATTTATTAGAGATTAGTCGTAATCAGCGCGCTTGCCTAATGAGACTTGGGATTTGGGAGTTCCTACCTTAGTTTGATGAGAAACAATTATGCTTCAATTAGATAATTGAATCTCGAGCTTTGGTTGTCAGGTGGTATCGTCAATCGTCGCTACCCCAGAATCCTCCATGTTATTAGAGTCCAAAGCTTAGTATGAAGGATTCTATTGTACTTTAAAATAGTCTTTATTTAAAGAAAATTTACAAAAAGAATATAATTTTATAAGAAATAGTGAAATGTAAGTTGACGACTTCGATCAACAATACACAACTAGATGTCGGGTCGGCGCAAAAAAATACGTCTCGGTGAATAACGCCTCATTTGAAAAGTGAGCTCTTATTTTATTCATAAGATTTGCTACTTTATTGCTACGTGTCATGGTTGTAATTAGGTTGAACTTTGAACTGTTTTAAAACTTTTTTTCAGTTCGATAGTAAACAAAATAAGCTGTCACACGTCATTCACGCGGACAGTATTTAGCTTTGATTTTGTACGTAACCCGATATCTAGTTGTGTATTGTTGATCGAAGGTTGACGAGCTTAATGTAACACAAGCATTGTCCTTAGAATTTCCACCCCAGAGTCAGTCAGGTGGAACTACTGTACCTAGAAACTTGAAATTTGGTACAAGGGTTCCTATCATGAAGTAAGTGAGCACTGAGAAAGGAAATTCACCCTCTACCAGCGGGTGTACCTTTCACCCGAAGCAAAAGGAAGGGAAGGCTGGTGAACTACATAAAATCACCCTTATGCATCATACTCATAAGGTTATTTTTCCTTGCAGCTACTACCAGTGCGTGTCGTACGGCTCGCTGCCGACGGAGAGCCACGAGTTCGCCTACTTCCTCGTGAACATGATCCTCATGTACGTGATCCCCTTGGTCTCCACGCTGTACTGCTCTTCAGCTGCCTTACTAGAGATTATTAGAAGAGCTAACACGTCTAATGGTATGTACAGTGATTACAATTTTAGTTTAGTCATTCTTTTCGAGTAGGTTAGTGGTCAACCCTGGTGTCGGAGTTTTAGACCACCTTAAGACCTTGGTGTAAAGTTTGAAACAACTGAAGCCGACTGCTTAAAGCACGGTAGCGCTCAGATAGAAATGCCACTATTGGCCACCCATCCAAGTAGAGGCCGAGCCTCACGTTGCTTAACAATAACAATTAACTAACATCGCTTAGTCAAATTACGCCATGACCCCTACAAAAAGGTTAGTTAAACATTGGGCCTTTTCCTTCAATGGGATGATACAGAAACAGGAAGCATTAATGAGCTTTCTGAATGGGCGTAGCTCTGCTGTAGCAGCAAAACTGAATCGAACTAAACTTCATTTAAAGAGTTAAAAATCTGAAGTGATAAGGCCAATTTTCCTACCAAAAAACAAGTGCTTCCTATTAAAAGTTTTCCCTTCTAAGTAAGTTTAGTATTAAGTAAGAAATAATGGAATGACATCACTTATTTACTTACACATTAATATTCTTCATCTTCACAAGGTATTTGGTTGAAAGGAAATGAAGTACATATGGTGTTTAGAGCTTATTTCGCATATCCAAAGTCACGGTTAGATACACACACGGCGCTCAATAGCCCTGATTGTCCATCATGCTTTCTCCAAAGGACCCGCTGAATCTGTATTCTGTCGCAAAACTCGAGCCTTCTGGCTGAACGGGTTCTGCCCTCTGAATAGAATTCATAATAAGCCGCTATGCAGTTCGCATACTAAATCAAAATCATAGATGAGTGAGAGGGACGTACTCGTTGCTTAGATATACCTAAAGGAATTGTACAGATCCCTACAAATACTTTCATTGATCGCTTAACCAATCCTACTAATGCGAAAGTTTGTGTTTGTGTATTTACAGATGTGTGTATGTATGTTTGTTTGTTACTATTTCTCGAAAAACTACTTTACAGTATACATAAGAATAACACATGGGATACATTTTATCCCAAAATTCTAACTGGAACAACGGGTACAACGCGAGAAACACCGCGGAGCGCGGCTAGTACCAAATATAATTGGAAAAAACAAGCAAACTAATATGACACTATGTTTCTCAGAAAGATTTTTGAACCATGCCTTTCAACAAATAAACCTGAAACGTTAAAAAAATATCAATATAATTGTGATAGACGTTTAAAATATGAAGACTTTATCTTTTGCTTTGATCTCTCTTGTACTTGCTTGTACGAAAAAGGTTTCTTTTACATGCTGACTTTTATTTACTATAGATACATTTTGTATAAAAATATACAAAAATAAAACATAATATATTTAGATATGTACGTTACTCTTATATATTTTTTGCTTATAAAATAATGAGTGTTTAAGTGAAGAAGACACTATTCTGAAAGGACTATCTTCAACAATACAATTTGAATAAACTTTTAGCTTGCTGGTATTGTTATGTGTGATAATATGATCTTTGAGTATGAAAGGATTCGATTGAAGGATACCAAACATGGCATTTTCTATTGAGAGACTAGAACTGTGGTAATTGAGTTCAACTTTTTTAGACTTAATAAATTCACAAGTTTTATCTGTTTTCAGATAAAATGCGAAGAAGTGGTGTAGGTATTCTGGGACGGGCGCGAGCGAGGACCCTTAAGATGACTGTCACCATAGTGCTCGTGTTCTTCACCTGCTGGTCTCCCTACTACTGCTACTGTTTGTGGTAAGTGTTTATAAGAGATATACTTTTAGGCATTAGTTACAGCATAAGGAAGTGTTTCTATCTGGCGAAGGTGCAACTCGCACTCGCACGAAAATGGAAGGAAAAGTGTCTTTTAATGTACTTACCTTTGATCTTATTTGAGTTGTCTTTCATTATATACCTTTGTTTATACTTAATTTTACGTTTCCAGGTATTGGATAGACAAAGATTCATTGAAAAGTTTAGACCCAGCGATACAGAAGGCAATGTGGCTATTCTCGTGTACGAACTCCTGCGCAAACCCCATTGTCTATGGAGTGTTCAATAGAAATAGATGGACAAGACATGTAAGAAAGTTTCAATATCGTTTTAAACCTGCTTTCAAAAGATAAGGCGAATGATCTGTGATAACTAATAGGAGTTCTTGTTAACATGATGCCGCATTTTTCAAGCAGCTGGAAAAAGGTCACTATTTTCTCTGATTCAATATTATATTCTAATACCAGTACATAAGATTTATTATTGTATTTTCCTTGCAGCATGCTCGTTGTAGAGGTGGCAGTACGAGACGTGGCTCTCGTCTCCCCTACGGTGACTCTATGGAGATCTCCGCCGCGACGCTCAACCGAGCGCGGAACTCAATCGGATGCGATCGATTCAGCAGAAGGGATTCCGCATACTGCATCCAAAACGGAACCCAGAAACATTGGAACACAATTAACAACAACCACGTCAGTAACGGCATGGTATAACGCATTACCTACTTGCGTCAAGTGACAATGTGATTACCAACGAGATTAGACAATTGAACCCATTAAGCGTGATGCACAAAACGTGCCTTGAAATAACGTTACTCACACCGTTATCGTTACGTATAGCAGCCATAACACTGTTATTTTTTTGTTAATCTTGGGGTCGATTATGTTATAGATTATTTAAGCGTGTAAAAGAAAGCTTTAAATTGTAGTCTCAAACATATCTAGGAGTTTGTCGAGTGAGCACTACGGTTGTTGTACGTAAAGTAAAGTCGTGCCATGCCTTGTGAATAGTTATAAGAGGATAGTCAGTAACGTTACATTCCTAAATAGGTAAATTAGTTAGGATAATATAGAATATTTTATTTATAAGTACATTTGACGATACTCATAGCTTTCCAACGCATATTGATACATTCCAAATCACGCTTAATTGTTTATAACTCTATACTACTTTCTAAGTGTTATTTTTCATATTTTCTTTTGAGTCACGGTAATTTAGTGAAGATTTAAGATTTACTTAATAATAATTTAGTTAATTGTTGTAAGTGCATAATAGCATGACTCCATTAACTTTTCATTTAGAATTACTTTTTATGTAAATACCTCATTCATTTTTTTATAACTATGCATACGAGTCTAAATATTTTTATATAACTTTTCTTCGAATTTCATTCCTAACGGTACCTTTGTACCTATAAACAATGTACAGACAGATGTCCTAAACCTTAAAAATACATATTTATTCAATAAGACTGACTGTCAGACGATAAGTCCCGTAGAAGGTGAGTCCCAACTCTACTCGCTACTTTGAACAACGTTGTTTAATTTCTCTCATTAATTTATAAATATTACTTTTAATTATTTAATTTCTCTTACCTACGTGTAGTTTAAAGTGTACCTTGGCTGTGAGGTTAAATAGACTCAGTTCTATAAAGCGACGAATCATTTTGTACCAAACTCTAATAAGCGTTGATAAAAACATTTTTCTAATAATAAAAACGAAAACCTTGTGTTTGTCTACTTTATTTACCCATCTTGTTACAGTTTAAGAATAGAAATATATTTTTAAATCTTTTACGAAAAAGGTCTAAAATTAAATAAATTATTGTTCATGATCTGTATGCTAGCCGCCCGAGAGACTCGATCAAAAGATTCTACATAAATATACTTCATAAATTAATATCAATTTATATTTTTGGCACAAAGTCACTGAAATCACGAGTACTGTCGGTACTTGTGAACTTAAAAATAACCGCGGACTAGATCTATGTTATTATCAAATAATTTAATGAACATTAACGATACAATAACGATACAAATAAAACGTTAAAATAGTTATTAATATAACTTAATGATATGAGATGTCTTATTTATAAAAAACATTTAATCTTATTATAATATAAATTATAAATACAACATTGTTTTGGTCACAAATAAGATGACTTTCCTCTTACTGTGGTTATAATTAAAAACAAGTTCACCTTTAATTATTACTTTTATAGTAACGTCACAACATAACTGCAATTGTTTCCTCTTATATTAGTTCAAACATTCAAATAATGTTAATTTTAAAATTTATATCGTTTGGAACGATAAAAACAATATGAAATAAAATCACATGAGAGTTAATTTAATCATTGGATTATGACAACTGGAATGCAACAATGTGTACAACTACTACATTTAAACAACATTTATTACAATATGGCACATTTACTGAAATACCTTTTTCTAACAATTTCACTACGATTACATTTGTATAGAGTATAGAACATTCATACAAAAATACAGACAGTTAAACACTGGATTCAAAAGTCATCAAAGAGTTTTCGAGTTCGGTATTTTTGTTGACAATGGAAAATTCACAGCAAACTGTACTGAACCCGTTCCAATACCAATCATAAATACCGAAACTAACATGATGAAATGGTAGAATGAACAGAGAATTTTTTTAAGTACCTACTGAATGGTACAATACTGATTTCAAAAATGGTTTACGTATTATTTAATGGCACATTTAGAACACACAGACATTTATTATAAGCTCTAAGTATATTCAAAAATACACTTACTTATCCCTAAATTGTGAAAATGTCGAAAATTATACTGAATTTGTGTAAAAATCAATCATATCATAAAAGACAATATAATATAGAGTAAGATAGGATTTAAAATACTGTTCAGTTAATATCAATAATAAATATCGTACTCAATTAAATAAAATGGAAGTTTTACAACCATAACGATACATTTCAAAGTTCACAAAACTCATCACAACAAAACAAAATATAACAGACATCGTTAGTTATTGTCCTGGCACAAAATAACGAGAGTTATTTAAGCAGTAACGGTAACGTGTTAAATAACGTTGGTACCATTATTTGTAACGGACATTGGTAACGAGTTGGGTGTAGCTCGTTCAGTGTTCGCCCTTCTCTAGTTCGGTCAGCTCGTGGGTGGCGGCGACTTCCCGGTCGTTCTGGGCCGCGCGCGTCTTGTCAATGTCTCCTTGAGATAGAGATGTCACAATAATGGCGCCCAACGCGTCGCATACCACGTTAATTGTGGTACGGAAACGGTCACTGGAAAATATTAAGTTAAACACTTAAAAATCTATACTAATATTATAAAGCTGAAGAGTTTGTTTTGTTTGTTTGTTTGTTTGTTTGTTTGTTTGTTTGTTTGTTTGTTTGTTTGTTTGTTTGTTTGTTTGTTTAAACGCGCTAATCTCAGAAACTACTGAACCGATTTGAATAATTCTTTCACTGTTAGATAGTCTATTTATCGAGGAAGGCTATAGGCTACATTTTATCCCGGATTTCCTACGGGAACGGGCACAACGCGGGTAAAACCGCGGGGCGCTGCTAGTAGATGTATAAGTAACATGTAATGGCATTAGTAACTACACTGAATACTCCAATATTAGCTAATATTGGGTACATTAACATATTTTGTCTATGGTCTGGCAGCTATAGATACTTACATCATATCATATGCGCATAAACTTTGACACCACGATTAGCTACCAGTAGAAAGTATCTACGAAACCTTTACATTAAAAAGTTACAGAACACATCGACCATCTAACTCATGTAAGGCACTAACCACCAAGTCATATTCTACACTTAAAAGTGTCGTATACGTACAGCAGCCAATCAACAGCCAGGATGATGGAGACGTCCTCGGCAGGTAGGTTGACGGTGTCGAGCACCATCACCATGGTGACGAGCCCGGCCTGCGGGATGCCCGCCGCGCCTATACTGGCCGCCGTGGCAGTCACGCTACGGAAATAGGGTTAAGGGAGATAAATAACTATATTTGACCACTCATTCCAACGATCTATGTATACTAATATAATATGTAATAGTAAAAAAATTATTTGCTTGAACGTAGTAATCTCAGAAACTATCAAACAGATTTGAATAATTATTTTTGTAATGGATAGCCACATTCAACGGGAAGTTTATAGGCTATTTTTAATGCTGAAATTCTCACGACGCGGGTAAAGCCACTGGGCGCTGCTAGTTAAGGAATTATTCTGTAATTCCATAAGTTATACTCTAAAAATAAATCTAGAATTCCTTTATATCCACTTAATCCACTACTGAATAACGCCCAGTAAGATTTCAGTGCAAGACAGAGACCTGTAGCTAAGAAAAGTATTCAGTACAGAGTTTTTCTTCATTTGGGATTGTATTGGGGGTTAACGCTTACCCAGTACTCGATGGTCACTTTACTACTTATGCATGTCATTCAATTCATTAAAAGACCGAACTTCATTGGACCGAGTGCCGCTAAATTAATCATAGACAGGCAGCCTCGCTTCGCTGAAGATCCTTAATGTGTCTGATGCACCTACCTGACAGCAACAATCTTTCCAAACGACATCTCGACCTTTCTCAGTTGAGCGATGAAGATAGCGGCCACTGCCTCATACAGAGCTGTTCCGTCCATATTGATGGTGGCTCCAATGGGGATCACGAACCGAGTGATGCGAGGATCCAGACCCATGTCGTCGCAGCAACCAATAGTAATCGGCATTGTGGCTGAGCTGGAAAATATACAAAGGGTTGATTTGATGACATACATAATTTAACAATATATTGAAATATGCCCAATAGTTTGGGAGGCCTTAGGTTCGCCTTACTGCGCTAGTTTGTTTGCTGGAACATTTAAGAAATGCATTATGTGTTTCCAAAATTCCTCAACAGTGGAACTTTTCTTCAAAAGAAAAAGTACAGTAAATATTGCATTTAGTCTTAGAGGGTCTTACCACTAGAGCTATGATGCTACGATTGATATACGTGGATAACGCCATCTCTTAGTTCCATTGCCAGGCTGTCTAATAAGACTGGTAGATACCAAACGTAACTAGCATAGTCCTTATGTCCATCATAATACGTACCTAGAAGCAGTTCCAAAAGCAGTGGCCATGACTTGTCCCATCTTCGCGATGTACCGGCACGGGAGCTTCTTAGTCGCCAATATGAAGAGCACGCTCAGGGTTCCGAAGCCATGAAGGAACAGCCCAAGGATTACCGTCATGAAGTACAAGCCAAGACGACCCACGAGGTCCGCGAACGAATCGATCTCCATGATCTTAGCCGTAACCAGGAAGAACACTCCGAGGGGAGATAACCTGGAAAAATGAATGAGCTCTTTCAATGAGGGTTTACTGAAATGACACCCACTAGGCGGCAGCACTGAGACGTGAGGTCCAGAAATCTGGCAAAAGTGTAATTTTCGTGAAAATTGATAACTTCATAGCATGGCGTTAGGAAGCTTTGGTGATACTAAGAAACGTCCAGATATGCCTAGACCTTATGACGCTAGGCATCCTATGATACCCAATGTAGTTTTTGTAACGGTGTTAAACAAGTAAAATTCGTCGCTAAGTAGGACGTAGGAAGAGTTTGACATCAAAATTAAATGGGAAAAAAATATCTTAATAGTACATGAAAAGGATTTTCAAGAATAGGATATATAAAAGGAGCAGCTTCCATCGACTATTACATTCACTTTACCACTGTGAAAATTTCACACCAATAAAGTATCACATCTCTTCGTCACATCATCTTGTAACTAGTTGATCCATCGTACCAGATAACCCAGCCAGTGATGATCATCATAGCTTCCGATAAAGTGTGGAAGAAGTTCTGCAGCGGTTTACTCTTGTCTCCCATCTTGCCGAGGGTGATGCCCAGCACGATGCTGAAGCAGACCAGTCCTAACACGTTGCTGCCGCTCTGGTAGTCTCCTTCGATCTTGTAGGTTTCTATGTGACCTGGAATGTGGAGAAATAGTGATGAGTCTAGAGTTATTTAGTTTTTGTTTCGAAGACTTGGGAGATTTTATCTGGGCTTAACCAAATAGGTTTTGCCATGCCACTTTGTTGTACCATCAATGTTGCAAGGACTAAGGACAACAAAACAACACTTTTTAAAAAACAGTTCAGTTGTTAGGAGCTACACCACAAGACATACGGTCTAGTGGTATATTATAATAACAACCTAAAAAGTTAATGATCATTATTCCACTACGAACAGGGAATCTTTGGACTCAGTTAAATTCGTAAAAAGGCAATAAAAATGCCACCTTGAGTATATGTTACACCCAATTCTACAATACTTATTATTTTATAAGATAGCCCTGGAAAGTTCTAAATGTTCCCTACCCTATTCTCGTCCTTACCTTTTACGGACTTTGCATCGTTGGCATCATACACTAGTCTTGTTCGGTAAGAAGCGATGGTGGCCTGCGCGATGTTTTCAGGGAACACGTTTCTGAAAATATACACTTTCAATTAATCAGTAATAATCACTTACCACAACTTCTTGTTATATTTTTTGCACAGTTCCGATCTGCTTGAATGGAATCGTTGTGAGAAGCAGCAGAACACCTAATCCTAACCGTGCTGATATCTCCGGTGAGATAAGAGGCTTTTGCCCAGCAGTGGGACATTACAGGCTAATACTTTTTTTACTACAACTGTATGATCACATTAAATGGGCTCTATTTAAAGAGCAATCTCTCCTAGATGAGAATGATCTACTATCAATCAGGATAACTAGAAGAAAATATTTTTTTTGTTTTTAACTATCTCCATCCTAAGTAGTCAGGTTTGTAATCACTATTGTGTTTGAGAGTAGAGGACAAATCATTTGAACAGATTGAGATGTATAGAGACGCTATAAAATTGTCTCCACGTGAAGGTCACACTGTTTCCGGTGGTCTATTGTGCATAGTGACCGCTCGGTTCGAACAGGGTTTTATGTGATTCGATAATTTACTAACCAATGCGTGCAAGAGTCCCTTCTCTTGCACGCATTGGTTAGTAAATTATTTTAAGTTATGTTGCTTGGTTCGCTGCTTTTATCTATACTTATCACAGAACAAAGAAGAAGCCCCAGAAGCTGTCTGTGTGTATTTGATTGCTTTTCTCAAAAACTACTGAACGAATTTTCATCAAAAAACTCCCACAAGAACGGGTACAATGAGGGTAAACCACGGGGTACTGCTAGTTAGTACCATATAAAGGAAAAAACTTGAAGTTGCGTCGCTTTTCAATAGTGTAATGTAAGCAGTTATTATAAGTAAAACACAGTATTTGCTTGGGCTTACAAATTTTAAGTATCTGCAGAAGGTATTTGAACACCCTGTATATACGCTGAGTTTATTTGTATGTTACAAAGATGTTACATAGTGATGTATGTATTTAGCACTACACATAGTTAAAATCCATTGAATCAACACGGTATTGTGCAAATGTCGGCAACTGGCGAATCACCTGTAGCCAACACTCGTGTGAACTCTCATTGTCTTATTTGATTGATCGTTCGATAGGGTTGCCAATCTCCAACTTTTGACTTTTCTTTTGAATTTGTTTTTTTTTTTGCTTTGGATTGTTTTAGAATATTTGGAGAAGAACATTTCTATCTAACCTTAACTTCAGGGTGAACCGGGTGAACAACTGATAATACAAACTCTACTATCAAAAAACAACCTTTAGGAGAACTTTAGGAATATTAAGATCAGGTTGAAGAGTTAAATAATATATTGTTACTTTACATAAGGATGACGAAAGGAAATAGCGGTTAATATGTCGATACTTCATTCAAGTCATTCATTTGAGGTTTTAGATATTTTTATTAGGGCAACCGACAATGGCGTATATGTTTACGTCATTATTCATATGTTCATTAAAATCATTAGTTTTCCCCCGTACACACAGAGTAGCAGCTAGAACAATTGCAACAATCCTTATGATAAATACCAATTGTCACTTCACAATTAATTTGTAAACTTGATACCACCATTAACCAACAATATGACACACAACCCTAATAATTCGTATCTAGGGCGTAGTATAAATAACATTTGATGATGATTGACGGGATCTGACACCCCTACCACAACTGACTGCAATTACGGACTACTTTGTGACTAGCCCAATTTGTCATACATGCTTTACTGGTTGCAAACAGTGCCAGTTTCGACCCACTGTTTCGAACAAGCAATGTACTCGGAAGCGTGTAATTTTGTCGTCGATATCCTGAATAGCATTCAGTAATAGATAAAATTGCGAGCAATAAATATCATTTGCGTTCGTATGATGTTGATTTACGATGTGCAGATTCATTTTTCTCGTTTATGAGTAGGTACTGTCGCATTAGTACCAATAACTTGTTGGAATTTTACTACAAATTTTAGTTGAGTTGAGTATTCATGAGTTGAGTATAAATTTAAATATTTTCGATTACATATGTGTTAAACATGACTTGTTTATTGAACTAATCACCAAATTCCATTACATTAAGATTAGGTAGATTTTAGCAAGAGGGATACCTTTCACTGCAGTAACTACTTAATGATTAGAATAATATAAAAACATATTCTTGGCGTTTGGCGTTTATGTGTTTTTAATTTAATTCACTACTGTTTTAATTATAAGGGCAACTTTTGGCAACTTAATCCTATTCATACTTATTTGTTTTCATTTGTCGTTCCAAAATTAAACTATAAACTTACTATGTGTGTTATTTTTCTACCTATGTAATCCATATCGTTAGCAATTCGCTGCAACGCTGCACCGGATAGCTGAATTACCCCGCTACGTATCTACTCGACATCAACCAAATTAGTTCAATTTACTAGCGTTATACACGCAAAGTTCGCTGAATATGATACCTTTACGTGTGAATGAATATGTAGCAAGTATTTACAAAGCACATTCATCTACCTATCTATACTAATATTATAAAGCTGAAGAGTTTGTTTTGTTTGTTTGTTTGTTTGTTTAAACGCGCTAATCTCAGAAACTACTGAACCGATTTGAATAATTATTTCACTGTTAGATAGTCTATTTATCGAGGAAGGCTATAGGCTACATTTTATCCCGAAATTCCCACGGGAACGGGCACAACGCGGGTAAAACCGCGGGGCGCTGCTAGTATTTAAATAAATATACAAAATTGAAGAGTTTGTTTCTCTGTTTGTTTGAACGCGCTAATCACAAAAACTGCCGGTCCGATTTGGATAATTCTTTTTGTATCGGATAGCTACATTCAAGAGGTAGGTTATCTTTAATCATTAAAAATTTCTACGGAACGTGGGTAAAGCACGAGAAGCTGGTAGTCTAATATAAATAAGGGGTTAAGTTAGGTGCTAAGGGGCTAGGGATTAGGTCTCCTTTTCTTCGGGAACGTATTTTTGTAAATACGTTATAGTTTAAACGCGATATAATCTCATTTCATGTATTATCTATACTATAACTAGCTGTGCCCCGCGGCTTCACCCACAGCGCACCCGTTCCCGTAGGAAATACGGGATAAATATTATCCTATATCCGTCTCCTGGTTCTAAGCTACCTCCTCACCAATTTTCAGCCAAATCGGTTCAGCCGTTCTCGATTTATAAATAGTGTAACTAACACGACTTTCTTTTATATATATAGATAATGTTATAAGGATTTGTAAGTATTTTTGTATGTTCGAGCTAATCTCTGGAATTACCAGTCCGATTTGAATAATACTTTTTGTAATAGATAGCCAAATTCAACGGGAAGGTTATAGGCTATATTACATCCCAAAATTCCCATGGCACAACGCAGTTAAAACCGCGGGGCATAATATAAGTATAATATAATATACATTTTTACCTGATCAAATCCAGCAGAGTATCTGAAGTGAGGGTATCCTTGGTGATAAGTTTGGTGGTGTTGATCTGCTGGTTGGCCTCGGGGGACATCCCTGGCTTGATGGTGGTGACGAGCGCGATGCCCAGGATCACCGCGCAGACCGTGGTCGTCATGTAGTAGATGATGGCGCGGAGACCGACCCTGGGGAGAATGAACAGCCTTGATTGTTCGTAGTTGTGAGTTAGTAGTTGAGTAGAATTTGTAGTTGTGTGATTAACGATTTTTGAAAAGCAATAAAGTGAATTCATGGCCAGTGGCAACCCTGGCAAAAAGCAATATTAATTACATAAATCCGTGCTTCGGAGGGCACGTTAAGCCGTCGGTCCCGGTTACTTTCTACTGATAGTAGTCGTTACATGAGCCATGTCAGAGGCCTTTGGCGGCTCAATAACTCTGACACCTGGATTGGTCAGGTTGACCATCCACTCGATAAGAAGAAGAATTACATAAATAATTGCTATAAGTAGTATAATTTGTGTTTTTTAATATCGCTGGTTGCTGTCGCTGCCGCTGCAACGTGACACCCCTAAATCCCCTAAATCTATCAGATCACCCCCTAAATCTATCAGAAGTGAAGGAGATTTCAATTAAGTTTCATAGTTGTAAAAGGCTTTTTCGAAGATATCCTCGGTAGCAAGAGTGTCGTAGGAGAAACTTCGACAATTTCCTAATTTATTCTCTTTTCTACAATCATGATAAACATTATCATTAAAAAGAAAAATTCGTTGAGCATTAAACTGAATGAACTTTGCACAAGTCAATATGTTTTAATGCAACCTTCACTTTGTATTAAACTCCTAATGACCGCAACCCGCTGATCATTAATAAAATCTAGTAGACATAAAAAAAATAACAAACATAGGGCTCTTGCACAATGTGGCCGGAATTTGGGTTAATTCCGTATACACCGCTACCTTGACACGCTTGACATTTTAATAGGGAACATTGAAAATTGAATCTTACAAGTGAGATGTGCGTGAGACATCCGCGGAAAGAGCCGGGATGAATTGAGATATATGGGACGGGTTAATAGGACCTGTGTGACCCAACCCTTAGGCAAGTGGAGGCAAATTATGTATGTTGTTATGTTAACAAATATCTCGAGTGGTCATCTAACCCTTAAGAAGTGTGTTATTAGTTGGTCTAGCAAAAATACTTTTTTCTAGATCTTTTCTCACTGTACCTACTGATATCTTTGGAGATATCAGTAGGTACAGTAGTTGATATCTAACGGCTCAGTTTTATTTTAGTAAATAAAAACACTTACTTTGAATTCTCGAGGTTAATAATTAACTTACTCTAGATTGTTTTTGTAATAAGAATAGGTATTTGAAGATAAAGAAATAAATTATTTTTAATATAAAATTGATTAATACTCACTTGCCACTAAGACTTAGATCCAAAGACCCAATAGCTGACACAATAGACGAGACCAGCAGTGGCACTATCAGACACTTGAGCATCCTCAGGAACAGCTCCCCAGGGTATTGGAAGTACATGACATCCCGCCGCGTCCATTGGTACCCTGAAGCTCGTAGCCCCCAACCGAGCATAGTACCGGACAATACCCCGATCACAGTCAAAATCGTAAGGAGGTTCTGTCGTAAGAACGACGAAACTCCTTTCCTTCGTATCTGAAGCGGCATGGTTGATGGTTTGTTGTCTGTGGACAATTAAAAGATAAGGATTAATAGGTTTAAAATCTTTTTGGTTGTATTCATGTGGTAGAATAAGTTCCGAATTCAAATGTCTTCTGTTAAACAAAAACATATTAGATACATATTTGCTTGGTTTAAATAAATAATTATTGAAATTGAATGTATAAAATAAATAAATAAATATACCTGGACAAATTCAAATGTATAATTAAGAATTTAGTTTTTCCTTATTTAAACAGAACATAATTTTAAAAACAGTTTCTCTTTCACATAACCCAACTAAGTATCTATACTAATATTATAAAGCTGAAGAGTTTGTTTTGTTTGTTTGTTTGTTTGTTTGTTTAAACGCGCTAATCTCAGAAACTACTGAACCGATTTGAATAATTCTTTCACTGTTAGATAGTCTATTTATCGAGGAAGGCTATAGGCTACATTTTATCCCGGATTTCCTACGGGAACGGGCACAACGCGGGTAAGACCGCGGGGCGCTGCTAGTGTAACATAAACATTAAACTCACATAAATAAATCACATCTGCATTTCAATCTTACCAACCCAATTAATCTAAATACCAATACAACTAATCTTTTTCATGAACTGTAGCACCGAAATAGTATCGTTAAAGTTCAGAGACAGTCGTAAGATACAATAGAAGAGTAAGGGCCGCAGACGCGTGCTCGTGGGTTAATAATAATTAGTGTGACACTTGGCAGTCAACACGATCGTATTATCGGTGCAGTGTGGACATGGGTGACATACCATCTATACCAAAACACAGAGTTCTATGCAGTAATCTAACTTGTTATTATGTCATAAATCATTTATTAACCGACTTCAAATAAGAACGAGGTTTCTCAATTCGACCGTATATATCACTATTTAATCATGGCATAGAACTATGTGTTTAGGTATACAGTTTTGATGCTTATTAGGTAAACAAGGAAAATGTGAGCGCGTTGCGAAATTCTAAGCAATGGTGAATTTTAAGCGTAGCGTCGCGAGAGGCGTTCTTTTAACGGCTGGACCAATCCCTGTCTTCTAATGTTGAAGATGGCGAATTGTCTCTATCTTGATCTGTCTATGATTACGTGTCTTATCGGTTATAGAGACCAGACGTTAGTAGACACAATTTTAATTTATGGGTAGAGGTTTACTTTCATGATAGATTAATCTGTAGTTACTAGTGTAGGTACGTATTTACCTCGAATTTGCTCTGCATTAGTGAATATGAAGTGGTCAATTAACACGTAACATAATTGTGTAGATTGAAATCAGTCACATACTCATTAAACTCGTAGTGACTGTATTAAACATTTTAATTTAGAGATTCCATCCGGTTTTAAACATATTGATGATTCAACAGGTTAAGAACACCAACAATTTACACTACAGAGGTTAAATCCTCTGTGGTAAGCTTTGGTCTGGTGATCATGACGCACAACGCTGCGGTGTGCGTCGCAAGCGTCCCTGCGGAGAGGTGGTCAGTTGTGTAATGTAATGTTTGCCATTTTTGTATGTAAACTTAGGTACCTACCGCTGTCGAATAAACAATTAGAAAAATATATACAAAATACCACGTGTTTTATTTAACTTCTCCGGTATCTCCCTCCAGCAATTTTCTTTAATAAACTTTTGTGTTTTTATCTTTATTTTTATATAATGCAGGATATCTGCGAACTAATTCTATTAAATTGTCTTCATACAATTCCATAATGAACCGTGACGCACACCCGTGACGCACACCGCACACCGCAGCGTTGAACCGAGAATGACGCCGCGTTGTGCGGCAGTACACCTCCCCACTTCACCGCGCTTGCCCCTCGCCGCTGACGCATACTGCGACGGAACAAGAGACCATTCTCGACGTTTTTCATAATGATTGAGTGTCCGGCATCGCATACCGCACACCGCATCGTTGTGCGTCATAATCACCAGACCAAAGCTTGACGCTGCGTTGCGACGCACACCGCAGCGTTGTGCGTCATGATCACCAGACCAAAGCTGTAGACCTCTGTCTCATCACGAGGATAGTGTTGTCGAGTTAGACGTGGGCACTGTGACCTCAGCCTTGTCAAGGGCCAGGGCGCGTAATTTACTAAAACTTTTATGGCCCTTTCGATTGTTCGATAGGACAAACACTGTCAATATCAATTGACCTTGGAATCATCGAGAACAAATCGGAAAGCAAACAATTGATCGATGGCAAGCCCATTGGCATAGGAGAATGTTCGTCGGGGTTTGCGGGTTTGATTTGATTCCCGTCCGGAGTGAACAATTTGTGAACACATAGTTGTTGGCGACGACGTCTGGGAGTCAATTATATATTCACTAGCAGTGTGCAGTGCCCCGTGGTTTTACCCACGTTGTGCCCGTTTCCGTGGGAATTTCGGGTTTTTTATAAATATAAACATTTTTCTTGAATCACTCTATCTATTTTTAAAAACCGCAACAAAATCCGTGCAGTAGTATTTGAATTTATCGCGAACAGACAGACAGACGCAGCCGGTGACTTTGTTTTATAATATGTAGTGATAAAAAGTAGGTATTTGTGTACGGTTATGTAGTAGTTTATACTTACAGTGATGGTACAAAAAGAGATTATATACCTACTCCGTATTCTGTCATGATATCGTCTTCAGTCATTGACCATTCGAAGAACAATAATACTTGGTAATAGTAGAAACATTTTTCAGTTGTGGAGGTCAAAAATGTGGGTCACAGGGGTCTGTAATCGTCTTGACAAAGGGAAATTTATATCTGAAAGGTTTAAGATAGAGGAAAATCCTGAATAAAATGTGGAACTGCAAAGCTTAAATACAGAGTACGGATGTAACGATTTTAGAGAACACCATTATGGAAAACTATAATTTTATATGACTGTTTAATTTAACTATGGTATTAATTGTATTTTACAACAATATAATACAGACTCGATAATGTTTGTAGGAAGAAAGTTAATAATAATTTAAATATGCCTCTCTCCTTTAATACATTTTAGTAAGCACCTCTTACCTAATATAGTGCGTGAGAAAAGTTCTGCCTGCATTGAAGTATAGTAGAAAAAATTTCGCTCGATCCGGGAATTGAACCCGAGACTTCAGTCTTGTGCACATGCCTCTAGACCACCGAGGCGTTATTGTATATAAATACAAGTTTTAGCACGTGGGAGCGGCGTACCCCACGGATGTGATGCGGATATCTTTATTTAGTGATCGCGATCAAACCGCGAGTCCCCTCTGTCGCTCACAGTTCACACGCACCGCTCACTACCTGTGCCGATCGGCTAGTTACTGCAAACGAACCGACTGCTTTCAATCGCTCACTGTTGAAGTACTTACATCCAGATTTATGTTACCTATCCATACTTTACTTTACTTCTATATGTTAGCTATCTATTTAAACTTAATACTGAGATATGATACTGTTAGGCAATTGAGATGAGTGATAGTTAGTCGTAATAGGCTATACTGTAATGTTAGGCAGTTAAGATGAATGATAATGACGCGTGGGAGGTTAGAATACTTTCGTTTAGTAGTAAGAACATATAAAGATAAATGCTTTGCAATATTATTAAGCTGTTATAAAACATTTGTATATATCCTTTGTATATAATTGTAATATAGGTAATATATATTTCACTAATTATATCTATTGATATACTCATATCTATTGGCTGGACTACTGTCCAGCCTTTTAAAACAATTCACAGGATTTATTACTTGATGAAATCAGCAGTAAGAGTTTACAGGTCCTTACATTCTTTTGAAACATTTATTTACAAACTACATACAATTGTGGCATTTCTATCTGAGCGCTACCGTGCTTCGTAGATCACATTAAGCACTCGGTCTCGGTTGTTTCAATCGTTAGACCATGTCGGAGGCCTTTAGGCGGTCTAAAAACTCCGACACCAGGGTTGGTCATGAAATAAATGAATACACATAAAATTACACTTATACAATATCTATACTCTATTGTTCAGCCTCTTTAATAAGCACTACAAGACCCCACCTTATTTACCTAATCGATTAATGAAATACAAATTATGTGAGCTGATGTTGCACTCCTTAAATCCTTAAGTGCAAGTTGCTTATTTACTTACTATTTAATTATTTTATTCATTTCAGATCTCACAATTGTTTTTCCGCATCCTTGAGATCACCGTGTATTTATAGCTTTATAATTATTCTAAATTAATTCTTATAATTATGTACATAAAGTGTGCATTTAGTTGGTAAGGTAATTACCTATATAAAATGGTTAATGGATTATATAGAGGGCGGGTGATTTATTCAAAGCTAGTAATAGCCATAGAATAATTACTATGTGGGCATAAATGGTATTATATTATAGACTAACAGTGCCCCGCTGTTTTACTCGCGTTGGCCCGTCCCCGTGAGAATTTCTCAATGAATAACCTTCCTGTTAAATGTAGCTATCCATTACAAAAAGAATTATCAAAATCGGATGGTTAGTTTCTAAGATGAGCGCGTTCATATGAACAAAACTTTCATTTTATTAATATAGATTTAACTTGACAACGTATAATACCTATAATAACTGAAAAAAAAATCACCAATATAATGTGATGTTAAGATTTGGATAATAATATTATCTCCTATGTAAAATTGTGTTCAAATTATATAAAGAATAAAGAACGGTATCTAACAAACGACTGTTATTATTATCTGGTTAATTACTTTTTTTTTTTTTTCATCGAGTGGATGGCCAACCTGACCAATCCTGGTGTCAGAGTTATTGAGCCGCCAAAGGCCTCTGACTTGGCTCAAGTAACGACTACTATCCGTAGAAAGTAACCGGGACCGACGGCTTAACGTGCCCTCCGAAGCACGGAATCATCTTACTTTTCGAGCAATCAGGTGATTCAGCCTGCAATGCCCTAACCAAACTGAGGAAAGTCTCACAAAGAGATTTTTGTTAGATATCCCCACCTGGAATCGAACCCGGAACCTCCGGGTCGTGAGCCGGGCGCTCAAACCACAAGACCACGGAGGCTGTTAATTACTTAAACACATATAACTAGCAGTAACCCATGGTTTGACCCGTGTGGTACCCGTTCCTGTGGGAATAATTATAGGGGCACCTTGCACAATAACTCTTAAATCTATAAGTACCAAAATATGTGTAAGAAACAAAAGCTTTCCGATCAAAATTGTACCTTAAATGGCACGAAATAGAACACTATTTAAAAACGAACGCCATATGTTTATTAAACATATTTAAGCGCTTAATAAAATTAAGAATGCTTTAGCAATCCACCCTAGGATTTACTTTGGACCTATAAGTGTGTCCTATCTATCAGTAGGTACACGCTTTTAGATTCTATAACAATCAATGAACAAAATAAGATTGGGCCAGACTGACCATCACACCACCCTGTCACACTAGTGTGGTGGTTAGGAATTCTATTTCTTAACTGTCCCACCGACAAAAGAAGATCGAGAAAATACGATAATATCAAGTAGGTATGATTAATAGTGTAAGGTCACATTCGTACAATTTCCACATTCGTACAATTCCACATTCGTACAATTCCACATTCGTACAAATACTTACTATTCGGTAGGTTAGGGTTTTTTTTTTTTTACTAGTTCCATAGTTATCGGTTTTATAGCACCTATTAGTTTAGTATGACAGTTAATAAATAGAATTCAAAATTGCAAAGAAATATTAACTGTCACACTAGTGTGACAGTAAAGAAATAGAATTCCTAACCACCACACTAGTGTGACAGGGTGGTGTGATGGTCAGTCTGGCCCCAATAAGATTTGCAACTGTCAGACTTCTGAGAAATAATAATAATAAACAATATTTCAGTACTTATTTATCTTCCAAACAACAAATTTCTCGCTACCATTTCAAACTTGCCAAATGCGCAAGAGAAACTACAAAATTGTACATATTTTCTAAGGATCAATAAAATCATTTAGTTTTACTATGTACTAACTCTATTTGCACTGCAATTAGTCACACTTGTATTGAAACTTTACTAATAAATAAATAAGAGTCACATTGTTTGTCTGTTTGTTACACTCTTTAAAAGTTAAGCCCCGTATTAATTGAGAACATTTGTTGCACAACTGTTGCTCGAAACCAAAGTGGCTGGAACAATGTTTAGAGACGTTCACACGTCTGCGTCAAAATGTTGCCCGAGGCAGTAGATAGATAAACCCATGCCGCCTTATAGCGTTGTAACTAAAACACTGTAACACTGTGTTTTGTCTCTTTTGCTCTTCGGAAAATTGCGTATGTCAGAAAGTGACAAACCATTTGATAGCTAAAATGTTCTCAATACGCGTTTATTATTAAGGCCCTTTATGTATACCACTATACCACATTAACAAATACATGGAACAGGTAATGCATTATTCGAAAAAAGAAAAAAGTGCGTACTGTAAACTAAAAAACTGCGATGTGCTCAACCAAATTGTTTAATTACAAATTGCTAAAGCTATAATCCAAAACATAGAGTGAAACTTTGGCACTAAAATTTCCTGAAAAACAATCTGAGCTCATAAGTATGGTTTTACCAAGTACCAACATGAACAAGGTGTTATGTTTATGATGGTACATGGTAACACCAAACTATGGCGTTACTTTATACAGCGCCCCATTCTAGTGTGAATACAAAAATACGGAGATTTTTAGTTTCGATGCTAGCGATCGCATAATTATCAACCCAATCCCATTACTAATACCTATATATAGTGGAATTTTAGTTACTGTCGATGGCTATCTTTTATATATATTTTCCTACAGCTAGTATATATAACACTAGCAGCGCCCCACGGTTTTACTCGCGTTGTGCCCGGTCTTGTTGAAATTTTTATACTTTATAAATCTTCCTCTTGAATCACTCAACCTATTTAAAAAACTGCATCATAATCCGTTGCGTAGTTTTAAAGATCTAAGCATACATAGGGACAGACAGGGAGAGAAAGCGACTTTGTTTTATACTATGTAGTGATTAGCAACTGAAACATAGTAACTAGTATATATAGTCCTCCAGCCGATTTCGGCCACGGCGACCGCTTCTACTCCTAGCTTCCTTGTCTTGCATGTGCTCTAACATGACTCCCGTAGCCGATTTTGTTGGCGAAAGTCCGCGCGCACTGGGGACACGTTAGAGCACCGTCTCTGTAGTTGTAATGGAAAGCCGCTGGTGGTCGGGCTTTCAGAAGATCACGCTTGGCATCCAGCTCAGTACGCCGATACAATTCAAAGCTATGCACTTTGTTTTTGACGCGTGATCTCCTATAGTAACTATCAATTAATCCGTAACTGAAAATGTATATGAAGCGAGAGCGGGTCGCTAGTGAAGTACTCGACTAGACATGCGCTAGAGAATATTATGGTAATGCCTAATGTTTATGCATGGGCATGATCTAATGCTCCGAACTAATACCGCCGATAACCGGGTACAATCCCTATGCAAAGGGGGCTTCAATAAATATGTACCTACATGCTTTGGGACCTTGTCTCATTAAGTTTAGAATTGTGTTTCAAGCTCTGTTCAGGTGGTTTGGAGAGAAATAGATTATGACATGGTAACAATTGGTTAATTACAGCCTACTTTCGTAATTAATATAACGACGTATAATTAATTAGTATTCCGTTTGTGATTCCCATGATAATACTTTGTAGGTTTAATTAATACGAGGGAGTAGATACAATACGAATTTTGCTAATGGTATTTCTACGACCAAATAAATTAAAATAACTCAGACTTAACAAACAAACAATGTACTAGGAAGTAATATAATTTCAATAAATGATATTATTATTATATTTCTTCATTCCTTTATGAAGACATACTCGTATTTTTTATTTTCATTTGGCTGTACTTATTTCATGACAATAGGGCTAAAGAAACAAGATTAATTATATTGCAATACGAATTACAAACAACTTGAACAGTTTTGAATAAACATACATACAATTGAATGCATGTATGCCCACCGGTGGTACAGGTATGTCTCAAGCATAAAGATAAAATTAATCCTACTAACATTATTAATGCGAAAGTTTGTGAGGATGGATGTATATTATGTACTAGCAGCGCCCCGCGGCTTTGCCCGCGTTGAGCCCGTTCCCGTAGGAATTTTCTAAAATCCTTTCTTAGTGTGCACTTACGTTACTTGAAGAACCTTCCTGCCAAATTTCATGTTTCTAGGTGTAGCGGTTGAGGCTGTGCGTTGATCATGATTTATCAGTCAGTCAGGACTTTGAATTTTATATATGTCGGAGCGTGGCATCAGTGGCGCCACACCAGATAGCGGTTTATTTCGTCACTACATTATTTTTAGTCTGTAGTCAATTTAATCAAGTTGTCAGTTGATCTGTCTGTCATTCTGTTTACGTTCAGAAACGTCAAGCGGGTAGCTTGGGTGAGGTCGATGCGGGGATGGCAATACTAGTTGGGAAAAAGGACGTTAGAAGTTTAAGAGTAGTTTGTAAATTCAGCTAACTGATGGAATCTGTAGTTTTGTGATTCCGGGACGTGAGTTCTACCTTCGTGGTGTAGTCTGGGGGATGAGAATAGTCGACGATATAAAAAGATGGCGTATATTAGAGTTTATGGGGAAAATGGGGGATGGTTGGGTTGTGATTAGATTGGAAACGTAGATAGAAGAAATGAGGTGTTGACGACATCACGATCGTATTGCGAATTGAGTATAGAATTAGGAAAAAGATTCTATGGCGTGGACAGGACGACTAATGGGGCGAAGGGAGGTCGTTTAGGTTCCATCAATTAATTGAATCTAGACGTATCCTAACTGTAATCTGTAATCCATGATGATCGTGTGTAAAATACAAGCAATGTCATTGTAATGAAGTCCTGTGAGTTATTATTTCAAGATCAAGACCTAGAAATCCTAACATGTTGGATTGACAGTATAATGCTCGTGCTTATCTTGATATGACATGTCCCCAATATCAAAAGTGGGGTAAACATCGCTGTTCCCCGACATCAGAAGTGGGATGATTATCGAGGTTACCCGACATCAGAAGTGGGATCAAGATCGCTATTGCCCACCGAGCGTTCAGCAGAGAATGATCAAGATCGCTATTGCCCACCGTGCATCTAGCAGAGAATGATAAAGATCGCTATTGCCCACTGAGCCCGGATTGCCCACTGTGCTGAATATCATATCGCCATAGATTGTGGTATTTGAAATTTGGATGCTATATTCCCACGGGTGGACGAAACATAAACGATGTAGTCCACATAACTACGGCGTTGATGGAAAAATGGCTTCTTATATTTTGAGAAAGAAATTTAAGATTTGTTATTCATTACTGGAATGGACGACGGCGACGACGACGACGAGATTGAAATTCATGTACCCTCCACTGGATTATGAAGCTCGTAGTTTCAGATGTATGACTGAATCATCATCCCGCCAAAAGCGCTACTGTCATGCGCTTTACGTAATGTTTATTTTGCAATTGGGTATAAAACTTGGAATGTTCTGTGAGTATAGTTAGTTAGTTTTCTACTCAATTGTGGAGTTAAGAAGGTAATTATGAGCTTCCGAAAGAGTCAAGTTTAATCTTGTACGTAATGTGATATGTTCTAATATGTTTTCTTATTTTCATGTTGGTTCAATGCTGGTAATTATTGTGAGCATTGATAAACCTCGTTCAGGGTAGAACGTGGTTCTCTTCTCAATCCTGTTACCTGAGGAATATGAGGGATTGCGGTATTCCGAATTATTCAAGAATCTATCACGACAAATTCACATTGGATGTTAAATTGGTGATGTATTGCGGTAATGATTGACATGAATTGGCGTATTGAAGTATCTTAGTTGGGAAATATCCGGTGAGCTATTTTGTGATATTTGAGTCAGTTAACATTGAGAGTTTTGTAGTGAATCTTCGTACCACTTGATAAAGTAGAAAGCTTATTGAAAGTATTTTGGAAGTTTATCCCGTTGTAAAATATGAGAGTATAAGTAAGGGTTTGTAAGTGCCTTATTGAGTTCAATGTTCGAACTTGGCGATGGTCGTGGTCTGGATTGACCGTACTGTGGAGTGGCCTGCTGAGACCGTGTGTTGTTGAGCAATGTGATTGCTCGTCGGCTGGTTGCCGTGACTCTAGAGAAGCTTACTGTTACCCACTCGTGGCTCATATTGTAATGTGCATTTGAGATTAATAGTCTATTGAAGTTAAAGTTGAAAATGACGTGATACCTAGTATTCATGTGTTACATAGCATTGATGATTCATGTGAGATTTTGATGATTTTAAGATAATCCAATTATTGATAAACTAGTAACTGATAGTTAATAGTCAATTCTGATAACTGTTAGTAGTTTTTGAGTACTTTAATTGAAGTAGCTTTTGGGAAATGTTAGTTTGAAGTTAAGCGTTAAAATAATAATTTGGGAGTTCAATTCAATTCAATTTTTGTTTGATGGCTTTTGCTGACATTACGTCGCAAATAATTTGGGAGTTTAAGTTAATTAGTTCACATAACAGATTACACAAAATGCCCCAGAGTACTTGTGACATCAATGACAATGATGTTGACGCTGACAGTTAGGGTGTTTTCTTATTTTGTTAAACTGACAAACAGCACCTAAATTCCTACATTCTTGGTAGCGTTGTCAGACTTTGATCGTAGGTTATCTTGACATTTATCAGACGCTAAATGTTGTTTGGTACCAAGCGATTTGCAAGTTTTCCTTATTTTTGAAAGTATGGTTGAAGTAACTGGCTTAGAACTTGGTGCTGTCTGGCAGATTGATTTCCTGTGTATTTTTGATTACCGATTAATAATAATTGTAATTAACTTTTGATGGAAGTCAGGATTTTAAGGAAGAACAAGCTTCTTAATAGTCAGGTTGAGCCTCCATCCGGAACTCTTGAGCATCAAGGTCAGTCGTTTCGATTTCATTACGATTCTGGAGCAGAGTGCTGGCTTATTAAAGAAAGTGTGGCCGCGAGGTTTAGAGGAAAACGAGTTCACAATATAGTGTCATTGACTGGTATAGGAAAATGCCTGAAGGGTAAGTACCCATTGTTAGTGATTCTGAGCCTTGTGATGATAAACTGTAGTCACTTTAGACTGTGTGGTAACTAGTTGTGCGTGTCCCCTTGAGTCTTAAATTTAGATGATCACGAGAGTGACTGATCATAGGGATGATTAGGGTTATGGGGGATCACTGGGATGATCACAGCCAGTCACAAGGATGACTGCGTATTAGGGGTACGGGGATAGCCGGACAATAGAGACACACTTGACTTTTACTTTGATTTGAGATTAATTTGATTTTTAATGGGTACTTGTGCCTGTCGATGTTCTAGTATTATGTTTAGATAAGCAATGTGATTATGAATATTGAGATAGTTAAATTTGTTCATTGGAAAAGAATAATAGTTTGAGCTTTACTAAGTCTTTTGTTGAAGTAGAGTTAATTAGGTCAGGAGTGACCGAACGATGGTGACCGTTACACGTTGAAAGCTTTGAACTCTAAACGTAATTACAATTACAAGTATGCACACGATAGATTACGAAAGATGCCAGTAGGTCATGTACCAGTCGAAGTTGATGTTAATAGTAATCCCTTGTTTTGGTGGAAACTCGAGTAAGGACTTTATCGGCCGTATTGTGTTCGACCGTACCAGTAGCTATTACGTAGTCGTAGCCCGGTAGAAATCGGTGTCTCTTGGGGTAACTCAAGTAGTCCGTGGGTGCGCGGTGCGCGTTTGGCTCTGGCGGAGGTCGGGGTCTGCAAAGACCATAGTGTGCAGTCACAGGGTGATGCACATGGGCGATCCACTTGATGGATATGCATAGTGTGAGAGCAATTGCGATTGCTGGTCGGCGGGAGAGCCGTGGCGATAGAGGGGCTTACTAGAGTGAAGTTTCGATTTGTGTGGTTAATTAAATTGTGTTAATTTGTTGTTACAAACGACAGTACATGGCTCTGGTTGATATTTTTTTATGGCTCTTTTATGGTTTTATTCGAGTAATTTAAAAGAAAAACTATACAGTTACGAAGTTTCTTTATTTGAGCTGTTTGTAGAAATATGATTGGTCAGAAGTGGCCGAGGCGAACAAATACTCTCGTTGGTTATTTCTGTGCAGGTTAGCAAACACACGAGGACGTGTGCTAGCAGGATGGCCGTGTCGGAGCGTGGCATCAGTGGCGCCACACCAGATAGCGGTTTATTTCGTCACTACATTATTTTTAGTCTGTAGTCAATTTAATCAAGTTGTCAGTTGATCTGTCTGTCATTCTGTTTACGTTCAGAAACGTCAAGCGGGTAGCTTGGGTGAGGTCGATGCGGGGATGGCAATACTAGTTGGGAAAAAGGACGTTAGAAGTTTAAGAGTAGTTTGTAAATTCAGCTAACTGATGGAATCTGTAGTTTTGTGATTCCGGGACGTGAGTTCTACCTTCGTGGTGTAGTCTGGGGGATGAGAATAGTCGACGATATAAAAAGATGGCGTATATTAGAGTTTATGGGGAAAATGGGGGATGGTTGGGTTGTGATTAGATTGGAAACGTAGATAGAAGAAATGAGGTGTTGACGACATCACGATCGTATTGCGAATTGAGTATAGAATTAGGAAAAAGATTCTATGGCGTGGACAGGACGACTAATGGGGCGAAGGGAGGTCGTTTAGGTTCCATCAATTAATTGAATCTAGACGTATCCTAACTGTAATCTGTAATCCATGATGATCGTGTGTAAAATACAAGCAATGTCATTGTAATGAAGTCCTGTGAGTTATTATTTCAAGATCAAGACCTAGAAATCCTAACATGTTGGATTGACAGTATAATGCTCGTGCTTATCTTGATATGACATGTCCCCAATATCAAAAGTGAGGTAAACATCGCTGTTCCCCGACATCAGAAGTGGGATGATTATCGAGGTTACCCGACATATATATAGATGTATGTATGTATGTATGTTACTGTTTCATTAAGTTTCCTCTCAATTAACTAACTTGAGTTTCTCTAAAGCTCCAGTTATTTCAAAAACAACAACTGTTATATATTTTATCTTCATACATATATTATCGTCAAACGCTCTATAACATAATACGACATAAAAATCTAAGTTTTTTTCTTTGAATATTTGAACTACCTACCCATTCAATGAGGGTTTTCTGAAATGTCACCCGCTAGGCGGCAGCACTGAGACGTGAGGTCCAGAAATCTGTCAAAAGTGTCATTTTCGTGAAAACCCTCATTAGAATAACTTATTTTACGAGTAGGTACAATCAGGAAAAAATCTATCCGAAAATTCCCTCGAAATCGGACAACGCTGTCAAAACCGCGAGGTGACATACACCAATCAGGTAGTTACGTAAAATATGATAAAACCCGCAGCGGTACAATGATAAATACCGTCTGAATAGCGGTGGCGCGTACCTGAGTCTCGGTGATCCCCTCTTGTGCCTGATCCTCCTCTTCAGCGTTCACCCATCGACCTACAAACCGCTGATGATAGCTAATCTACCTCTATGTTGACATACTTTGCGATCATTACGTGTACTGTTGAAAAATGACTCGTTTTTAACAAAAAAAGGTATTTGGTTCGTGGTTTTGGGTTTAGTGCTTTATGTTTTAATAGTCAAAATTGTATTTGCAGTAACAGCATGATAGGTATAAGTAAACAGGGAAATGTTTTCTTAATGAGTTATGTCAAAGATACATGAAAAATGATTTTGACAACGGTACCGATCGGTACTTACGCACACAAAGTCATGTATGTGTCAAGTGTTATAGATTCTTATTCATAAACACTAACAGCATTTTAGCTATCAAATGGTTTATCCCTTTCCAACATACGTTATTTTCCGAAGAGCAAAAGAGACAAAACACTTTTCAGCAGTGTTTTAGTTTAAGAACGTTTTTAAAAAAGCCAGTATGTGTTACAACAAGTATGGCCGTGGGGCGCTCGTGAAATAAAACTACTCTACCTATAGTGTTAGTCGTCTAGGAACTGTCTTGAAAAGTATCTATATTATCTCTTTCTTAACTTAATTCCGTAGATTACGGAATGTTGGGAATATTTTAGACCCGTAACTATATCTGGTCTGCACCTAACATTCCATGACTTTTAGTTAACATCCAAAATTTCAGAAAAACTAAATTTCTAAAATTTCCAAAATTTCAGTCCTTATATTTTACCTGTATACCTACTTAGAATTATGGTAGGTAACCAAACGAAACGTATAGCTAGTACAGTATACCTACTAAAATTTAATATTGTATTATGTAGATAACATACAAAAGCAAGAAGTACCTGCTACCCTCTGACCCTAAACAAACATCATAAGGAAAACTTTCGCAATAAATAACAGATTTGGATCACTGCGAGGCTTTGAGAATAAATAAGCTGCTTTCATGGACTCACTAACAAAGGACAGATACCTACTAAAGACATATTTCAAGAATCGAACGCTTTAATCATTTTCTGTTTACGTATGCAAAATACATAAAGTCTTCATGAATGTGGACTGAAAATAATTGAAATATAAGTAAAAATTATCAATTTACAAATTCTTGTTTTTGTTGTTAACCCCCAAAAAATGTAAGTCACTCGTTAAGAGGTAATTAATTAAGCGGTACGAATTCTCAAATGCCAATACCTCTATGTTTGAATATAGAGGTTTCGAACGGACGCAAGACAGTGTTTACACATTATATTATGCAGAATACAAATACATAGATACTAACAGCGCCTTGCGGTTTTATCCGCGTTGTCCACGGAAACGGGAACGGTCCCGTAGGAATTTCGGATAAAAAAATCTATAACCTTCTTCTTGAATGTGGTTAACATTCAAGAAGAAAGTTATAGATTTTATAGGCTTACTCTACTAGTTTCCTATATTAGACATCAACGCGCGCCTCTCCTTAAACGCTTATAAATCGTTAGACCATGTTGATGGCCTGTAGGCGGTCTAAAAACTTCAATATCAGGGTTGACCACTAACCCACCCCAACAACACTCAAAACTTACTCAATTACTTTTATTATAAAACGTATTCTAAAGCATAAATAGACAAAAGGCATAGCTAGTAGGTGTAGTACACTCAGTTCGAACAGAGTCGTGATGCTATAAAATTGAAAGGAGATAGTTATATTTTGTGGCGCATTTACTAAGCGGCTCAATAAAGCCCCTAAACGTGCATTAAAACGGAGCGGAGCTATGCAGAGCTCACCTGACAAATCACAATGCATTACGAAAGATTTTGACAATGTCAATGCGTTGTTTGACACTCCCAATTCACTGTAAACGTTAAATCGGGCTTTGCTCGACTTTATTGGAAAGGCACCCCCTAAGTACAAGTGAGATAGACTCCGATCGTATATGTAGCGTACTATGCAGGTACCGTGGAACTTTTCCAATTAAATTGCCAAAACTAACTTTCGTAAAACGTATCAAAAGTTCATAAAAAGCTTCATTCCGATATGAAATAAGTTTCAGCTAGCGAATGCTTCAACTCAAATATGAAATGTTCATTTTATGCGATATAAACCGGTGCGATTTTTGATTAGTTATTTATTTTTGATGTGCAAACACAATTGTCAAGTGGCATCATAACACGAAAGTTGAAAAGTTGAAGTAGGATCAGGGCGATGGTGGCATTGATGCCATACCGACCGCGACCCCGCGGCCATTTTGTCAATTTATTTTATTTCTTACTTAGCTGAATGAATGGAAGAACGATTGTATAACTTCTCTCTGACTCGCGCTGACTCAGCCGTGACTCCAACACGCCTCCGCCTCCACATCGCAATGAGTGACACGCCTATTGGAGTAAAAGACTGAAGTTTCGGTCGCAATACCCGTAGCGAAATTTACTATTTAGACATGACTTGGATTTGAAAATGTAGTGATTAAGCCTAATTTTCCTCACTGTACTGATGTCTCCAGTGAGATGAGAGGCTTTTTCTATATAGAGAGACATCATCAACTAATAATGTTACTTTACTTTGATTTTAATTGAATTGGAATGACATCTGTCAGAATAAAATTGTAGAGAAAGATTTACCCACTTTTCTAAAAGTTAGTTAACCCTCGACTTCTCATGTTCAGTAAAGTTTACATAAGTCTACATATCCCTTTTATCAACAGCAAAATTTTCCATGATTTAATTTCATATCAATTCAATTCAGTCCAATAAAAAATATCAACATGAAAAGAAAACGTCAATACATCGAAATTCCAAATACGATTCCATAATACTCGTACGTAATATCATAAGTTATTGAAAGACTCTAAGCAATAAACTCGATTAATTCGTTGTCTGTGACCTGAAGAGCTTTTGCGTACCCTCCTGATTGTATTACGGTCGTAAGACTGTGGCGAATTCAATTTGACTCAACTAGCACTTCCGCTGCTTGACAAAAGGACCGATCTTCTTCGTTATTTATTGATAGGTACAGATTTGAAGTAGGGATTTAGAAGAACAGTATTAGTCGGTAATACCTCACTTCAGAGCGATGGTTACCACATTAAGAAATATATAATCTCATATGTAGTAGTATCAGTGAGTTAGATTCCATAACACAAGCTTAGAGCTTACTTTGGGTCTAATTAACCGTGTGTGAATTTGTCTGGGTATATTATATTATAGTGTTTCTCCTCGGAGTCACGGGACAAGCCCGGTCTTTTTGAGAGGCATGCGAGGGGATACAGATCCAACTCGCAGAGGCCCTTTGGAGATATTTAATGTAGGTAATTGATTACAACTGCAGGGACACACTCCCGACCACATCAGTAAAAGAAAAAGACTGGGCTATGGAAATGAAGGTTGGATGGACTGGGATTGGGATATTGCAAAGAGGTCGGCACCTGCCATAACAAGTGTTAAACAAGTTATCGGCGGCAGGCTATTATTATACTTTTTAAATTCACGATTTGCACTTATAGTTTGTACGTAATATTTAGAAGTGACCCGTTTTGTCAACGAATCCCGTAACGTTTATTTTCAGTATTATTTTCATAGATATTTTTTCTGATACCAGTTACAATGATGGCTTCGTGTAAATCACAAAGTTTCCTTGTATCTATGGTGATATTGGTAAAGGCTCCCATTTGGGCTTGGCTCTTGTGACAAAAGGGATCGTAGTATGGGCGTAGCTATAATTCATTTATAGCTTTAACTTGTAATCGAATATTCGATTCCAAAACCTACCTAAAATATCTGACCGGAGATTTTATGCAATCCTATTTGTTTATATTTGTCGGTTTCTCCGCTCCGCAGCCTCGTTCCGTATCAATGGAGAGGCACCCTCACAAACTAGTGTGGGGTAATAGGTATTGCATTTTCAGTAGCCAACCCCTCAAAGAACCTAAGTATTTGGTTAGAATACGGGGGGGGGGGGGTCTAGACTCCCTATACAACCCCCTATAGATACGTCTATGGACCTTCATTAATCAAGATGGATTCTGATCATGATATTGATATGCAATCTAATGCTATCTATTAATTATTTGAAACAAAGAAATAAGGTGTGACCGAGAGGCCTAGGCTTTGTCCTGTAGTGGAGCTTTACTGACTATTTCTTGGCTTAACTATTATGTACTGAATTCGAAGCATCCTCAGTATTTAATACTATTAGTATTATTTATACTAATGAAAAAACGACCACCCGTCCATACATTATTCCATGCTGCAAGTGCACCGAAAAATCACTTTGAATACACACATACACCACATTGAATCCTGTAGTTTAAAATTATGACACAACTAAAATTTTAAAATAAGTACTTAGGTCTTCTTCATCTATAGTGATAAAGGGCTCAAAATATGTAAGCACTGTTAAATAAATAAATACACAACACACATACACAAATGAATAATAGATTCACATATAATACTTTATAGCCACCACCAACAATATAACAAAAGAAGACTTTATAACGTAACGACAAATAATTCCTACCTATTTCAACAAAGCGACACCCACCTCAACTCATCCCGAAACGATTCGATTCCGCAATCATCATGGGGATTGAAATTCATCGGAAAACCCATTAAAACGGCTTTCCATAATCCTGAAGGGAAATGGGCGCGAACTACGCACAATGTCGACAAACCATTAAAATTACATTACACGTCTAAATTAAACGAAATACTTACCGTTTTATTTGAAAACTGTTGATCTGGGCACAACACTTGTTGATTTTATTTGATTATAAACATAGCATAACTGTTGGTGGAGGTGAGGCGTGCGTGCGCACCGGTCGCCGCCTGGTGTCTGACTGAAGCTGAATGTGACTTCGCATCCTCGGGAGCCGAGGGGGGCGCCGATTGATCTGCGAGCTTCCGCCTCCTTGCCCTGAATGAAAGCCGCCCTACTCTACGAACTACGAGCGATTTGTGACGTAGCGATTAACGGCCACTTCGCTTGTTAGTTACCTACATTGTTTTGTATATTTGAATGCTACGTTTGAATTACCTAAACTCTCTGTTACGCGCCACTTGATGATATATATTGAGGCTTTTTAACGACTTCAAAAAGGAGATTCTCAATTCATCAGAATCTCTTTTGTTTAATCAAAATTATTAGGGTTGAACAGGACCCTTTAAAAATATGAGGCAGTTTATAGCAGCAAAAACGCATCGTATTATTATTATTTTCTTTTAAAAGCAGTTTACCATAGTAGGTTAGATCTTTCTGGTACTGGTACCTAATGTTTTTGAAGTTGTAAAATAAGCTCTAAGTTTGAGCTTATTAGGATGAGGTATTACTATATAAGAGCCTCAAAAGTATATATAATACAATCTTTATATATATAATTCTACTGTACGTGTGTATGTCACTGAACTCCTCCTAAACGGTTGGACCGATTTGAATGTTTTTTTTTGTATGCGTTTGGTATACGTACTAATTACACGAGTTTATATAGTAAATACCTAGGTGTTTTATCATCACGCTATGTTTTCTTGGAATATTATGATAATATTTATATTGGGACCACTTTATGTACTTTTGTTTACCAATCTGTAAACCGATACTCCAGGACGCCCATCCCATTACCGAGCTCTCGAAGGGGTATTATATAACAGCCCTGATCCAAATACTTACTTGTAAATAAGCTCGATTGATAATAATTAAAATTAATTATTTATCCGTCGACCTTAGCTAGCAGTTTCCACAACAATTGACACATCCTATTCAATATAATTAAATTCAATGTCGGATCATATTTATTAATGAACAACTTATTAGAACATTTTCTGTGCCTACCCTATTATAATCCACATGGTGTGGTTGAAACTATCAACTTTAGGGAGAGTCCGCTCTCCCTTAATCGGTGTCAAATTCACACTTTCATGAATTTGAGGAGATGATAAAGCAATAATCATCGGAAAGATAAGAACTCCTTTTTTCTCTCTAAAAAAAATCAAGGAAATACCCATTTATGAAATATCCCCCTCACAGGAGTCGGATTTTGCATGTTCCTGGGTGTAATCAGGCCCAAACTCTCCATCATGAACCTCCCCTGCTAAACCTATCAGTATCCGATCAGTCATTACGTTATGCAAAGCCAGCCATACAATTATAGACAGTTACTAGCTGCGCCCCGCGGTTTCACCCGCGTTGTACCCGTTCCCGCGGGAATTTCGGGATGTAAAATAGATGTTGTCCGATTCTCAGACCTACCCGATATGCACACAAAATTTCATGAGAATCGGTCGAGCCGTTTCAGAGTTCAACCATGGTACCCGTTCCCGCGGGAATTTCGGGATGAAAAATAGATGTTGGCCAATTCTCAGACCTACTCAATATGCTCACAAAATTTCATGAGAATCGGTCAAGCCGTTTCGGAGGAGTACGGGAACGAACACTGTGACACGAGAATTTTATATATAAGATTATAACAGCCAGTTTATCCTGCCCCATTACCCGTGCTCTTTAGAGGCCAATCGTCAGAGAAAGGACAGATTTTTAATAGATTATTTTATTTTCCCATCATAAGTATTTATCCCTGACAATGCACTAGTTAAATAAATGCTCATTGCCGCAAAAATAATAAATTTTATCTGTGGCTGCCACACCATTTAAAAATGAGTTACAATTACAATGTAATTGTCAATTTCATTATAGCGTAAAAATCAAAATTAAGACACTTTTATTGAAATGTCATGCTGAAAGAATTGTTTTCTGTGAAGTGAAGTGTGATTGTGTGGTGTGATTGTTTTTGTTTATTTCTCCGCTTCTGATACACGGGAAAAGCAACAGCAATCGAAACTTTGTTTCCTGGTCTGTGCAGCAAACTATAATACATTTTTCTTCAAATATATTTTGATAAAATTGCTCACCAATAGTATTGAATACAACGCTGCATAATATAATTTGTACAGAAAAATGGCAACAAGAAAACAGCTGTGGGGCGAAATGGACAACGATGGAAACGACGATTCAGTATTACAAAATGTGAATTTCAACCCAATTATTGAACTGGGAATGCAAAATATACCAGAAATACCGATAACAGTTAAATCATCACCTATAGAATTACCCGAAGCGAATCTCATCACTCACACAATTCAATTACACGCATATTCAAGGCAAGTCTCATCGAAATTGGAGCAAGCAAAGCAATCTTTATACGAAATTGATCCTATGAGCTTACCTAACGTACCTCCACAACCCGCCCGCACTTTGAAATTAGAACACGAAGCAACCCCAGCCATTAACTTTTTAGAAAAAGAATACTGTGATTTCTCCCTTGGGAAAGGACCAGTTATATTACCATTCACTACTGAAAGTCACAATAGAGCTCTTAAACAATGTGCAGCAATTGCTATTGCTCATGTTGGGATCAGAACTTGCACAAACACTGCACTAAATGCTGTGGCCGATGCTCTCGATATCTACATGACAAACATGTGTAAATTACTCAGAACAGTTGTAGACCGAGAAGCAAGTGGTATCAAATCAGGTTTTCCAGATGCAATTTCTAAAGTATTTGCAGATCTCAATGTTGGGAATTTACATGAGTTCTATAATAAAAGAGTACTGAAGTACCACGATAGGTTGAAGAACCAGTGCGAGAATCTCAAGGTGCAATGTGAAACATTTGCCATAGAAGACATAGCACCACAGTTGAAATTGGAAGAAGTTCCAGAATTACATTTTCCTGCTGCTTTAGACGGAGCATTTACCCCTTCACTGGAGACAGGGTTCCAAATGTTACAGAACTTGGAGCAAGAACAGCTAGAAGGGTTAGATTTTATTGAAATAGTGGGACAAGATGTGAAGTTGGAACCGGTGGAGTTTGCCCAACCAGACATGGGGACTACAACCAAACCACCGTCATTGTCACCTAGTGCTAAGAAGAAAAGAAAATAAATGCTCTTTTCCAATTACTTCTTTAATTTGTGTCCTAATACTTTCTGAGACACACTAGGTATGCTTATGTATCTTGGTACCTTAAGGTTTAAATCAAGTTTTAGGCAAATTTGGGCACATTGAGCCACCAGGATATAAAAGTCTATTTAAAAATGTTGTATGATAAATGTATAAAATTATCTACTTTGTTTCTTTGAAGTGGCTTTGGAAAACTTATTCTAGAAGTTTTTCAAAGCCATTTTGAAAAAGTTTACATGTCAGGAATTGTTAATTTTATTTTTAAGTTGTTTTGAGAACAACCTTTACAAATAAAGACCATGTGTAGGTAATCTGCATCATTTAGGTTTAGTTAACTCCGTATTACTATTGCTAAAAAATGTGTTTACTCTTCAATAAGTGTACCAGGGTTTAAATAAAATACTTCTAAAATAACATAGCACCAAATAATTTATTTCAACATGACATTGTAATACAAAGCAAAAAGTAGACTTATTGACATTACAAAGCAATATAATGGTTCTCATTAAAATATTAACACGTTCACTGTCCACTGAGCCACATATGGTTCAGAAAATGCGTACTTGAATAGCACTAATACGCTCCTGAGCCATATGTGGGTCAGGAGACACATACAACTTCTAAAGCGGATAATTCTACTGGACGTGCTAGAACTGTATTGTTTTTGTATTGGACGTGCTGGTACGATCATAAGGTAAATAAAATCGCCGGGACATACGGAAAAATATTTTTATTTTTTTAAGAAATTACAAATTTATTTTGAACTACCACATGTTATGTTTGTTTTAAAAACAGGATAAACAAAACGATTTTTTGCATGGCAAACATTCAGTATCTACACGTTTTACTTTTTTTGCAGCAATTTGCCAGTTTGCTTTGTCTTGTCTTGTCTTGTTTCCGCGGAATTTTAGTCAGAAAATGCTGACTTGCGATCGAGCTAGTAGACGGTCTTGGACTATTAGTCAATGTATTTGCACTCGCATCGGATGCATTGTTCAATTGCAAGAACTCTTTTATAATTTCTTGCTGCGTCTGTAGTACAGTTTTTCGTAGTTTTCTATTAGTAGTTGCATGTAGTTTCTGGTACAAAAGCGTAGCGTTTGTTACTGATGCACAGATCAAAACGTCTAAAGCTATCTTTTTATACCATGCCAGAGACTTTCTTTTAAGGTCATAATAACTAGAAAGCTGGTCAGATACATCTATGCCCTTTTTTCGCTCATTGTAATAGAGTACGGCTCTCGGTTTCGATTTCGGTTGATATCCCGAAGACACTTGCATACTAGCGTCATGGCATGTAGAAATCATGGCAACATCTCGTTTGTCTCTCCATTTCATGACTGTTATATTGTCCTTCTGTCGAGCAATTACTTGACCTCTTTTAGGGCCCATTTTACGATATTATAATACGAACAATAAAGTATTGCCACATACAAATATTTTTGAAAAACTAAAAAAAGTTCTCTGAACCACATGTGTTTCATGAACGTGCAGAAGCAAAAATGTCTCCCTCACGCTCTGAACCATATGTGTTTCAGGGAATTAAAACCTACTTCCCGTTTTTTTTTTTAATTATTTTATTACTAGGGCTACACTATGACTATAAAAAAAACCCATTATGAGAAAAAACCTATTGGACGTGTCGGGTCAGTTTTGCATGTTTGTATGGGGACAGGGAACGTGTTAAGCCTGATTTTAATTAATAATCATTGCCATTATGTACTGTTAGGAGAGGCTGCGTACAAATATTGTGTAAAAATCATGCTTATACTAGCATAAATAAGACCTACTTGAAGTCAACAACTAAAACTTAAATTACTAATTGTTAAAATTTGAGGGCTCACATGGCTATGTTTTTTATTAAAATCAGATATTAATTCTCAAAATTTCATTTGTTAAAATAGATTGAAGGCACTCAGACAATATCTTAAACAATTAATGACTAAAGTAAGAGAGATGAATGGAACTTATCATGGAATGAAGATCTTCAACCCATAACAATATTAATTAAACAAAATAAAACAAATTGATATTCATCGATGATTATACTCACTTTATACCATTTTCTGGTAGTTGTAATTAAATGTTTAAAATGTTATTTGGCATTTCATAACAAAATTACAATTAATTAAAAATAATTTAAGCCTAACAACTTAAGCACACAATACCACATTACAGTAAAATTGTCATGAAAATGCCCGCATATAATGACAAATACAAAATAAATTAATATTGTTATGGGCTGCACTAAAACTAAACTAAATCTAGAGAAAACTGTACATTTACATAATAATAATCACGCTTCACTTCTTTTCTGGGGGTGTCGTCCTTTTTCTGCGGAAAAGAAGAATGTGAGGCTCTGGAAAGAAGAAATAAAACACTTTTAGTTAACCATTACAAACTTTTTCTTAACAGCAGGATAAACTTTACAAACTGTCTGCCAAACAAAATGTGCAGTTTATCATCATGACTACTAAGAATAAGAATATTTTTTTTTGTTAAACTTGAGCTGTGTGTATGTCAGGGGGGTAAATAACATCATATGCAGCTTGGACATCAGGCATACAAATATTAGTTATGCTTAAAGTGATCATAGTTCTCGTTTTGAATGGGAGAGTCCTGTGTTTCAGTTGTACTATCATACAATTTAGACTGCATACAACTAGGACTAAGTAACAATAGATTTCAATATTTATTATAACTTCTTACCAGGTTGATGGGTCATGTAATGAACCCATCCTTGACTTTGTTGCACTCCAATGTTGCGCCATTCCTGCTCCGACATGAGGTGATTCTTTGGAACTAATTTCACCATCTCCTTTGGTAACACCACATGTCTGAAATAAGTTTAGAAATTCATATAAAATCTATAAGTATATAAATAAATAAAAATACACATTCCATGATAATTTATTTTTTAAATTAGAATTATTGTTGGGTGAAGTTTTATTATATCAAGAGAACATTTTATAATATTATATTGATTGGATGTCACAGGACATCAGGACATGGGAACTAATTATTACTGTGCACATGAAAACAGAGCCACTATTTTTAAATAAGTAATTGTTTAAAAACTAAATTTGGTCACAGTACATTCGTGTTGTACCTAAGCGAATGTACTGGCAGCAGGCAAACTTAGGCGCGGATGTGGTTTGCAATAACAATAGCCGGTGTTTACAATCTTCTTTATCAACAGGGTATTAACGTACAATAACTTCATATTCAATGGATTACGATTCTATGAACTGAAGACTAATGAAATCGGATTTCAATGATTGCTTTAAGCTTTCAGCTTTAAATAGAACTATTAAAAGGTTATGTGCTAGTCTTCCACCGGTATACCTAAGTATTGCAATAAAACTCACTCAGAAATATACCGGTAATAAGTCACGGGAGAAACACTAGGATAATGCATGAACCAATGATTTAAATTCTTACCTGTATTCATGTTCTTCATCGTAATATTTGTCCGAATAATAAATTTCACTGGGCATGATTTGTACTGAACTCAATGGCTTTGACTTTTTGAAAACACAACAAATAATAAAAACCGCACTTTATCTGTTTAAGTCAGAAATAGTTTCGCGGTACGAATTACTCCTTTTTCCTGAAATAAACAAAGAAATCGCAAAGAAAACTGGACAATGGACGTTAACGCTTTTCGAAATTCGAAAAACTTGCTTGACTTCTTGTCTTTGATTGGACTCTGTTTTCAGTGTTGCCATGTAGAACCTAGTCTATGGATTAATCGAAAACCGGTTAATTCCGCAGAAACGGTTTGCAATCAGAACATTATCACTGTCATTTAATGTCAGCCGGTCAAGCTAACTGTCACTGTCTGTGGTATCAGTCACGGTGACTGATACCACAGACAGTGACAGTCTGTCTCTCTCAGTGACATCTAATCTACAGATAAGTCACTTCACCTTCAGTCAGTCATAATTGGGCATCTGTGGGCATAATCAGGTCTTATTTTAGGTTATGTTGATTTCAATTTTGTGTTGAACTTAGCATGATTTCTTCTTAAATTGTTAATTAATTACGTTGTTTAAAATGTCTCTAGTGAATATCAGGCAGTTGCTGCCTTTATCCCGAATTTATGGCCGCACCATAAGCTCCATTTTGCCTACCAATCGATACAGTACCAGCACAACAAACAATGAAGAAAATCCTCTCGAAAATTTGACTGACTGGGAAACCCTCAGCAAAAAGAAAACAATTAGTAAAGCTATGAAAGCTTACTTAGAGAGAGCTAAGGAACATGACGAATTCATGAAAACACAGCAGTTTGAATACAATATTGGAAAACGTCATCTGGCTAATATGATGGGTGAAGATCCAGAACTTTTCACTCAAAAGGATGTCGATCGTGCCATTGAGTATTTATTTCCTAGTGGTATCTACGACCCGGCCGCGCGCCCTCTCATGAAACCACCGGAAGAAGTGTTCCCCGCCCGTAAAGCTGCCGAATTCGATGAAGCCGGTAGACCGCATCATTACTTGTTTTACACTGGCAAACCTAACTTTTTCAAACTCATGTATGATGCTTCTGAGACTATACAACAACTGTACAGCTTCCAAGACAAAGTTATCAGGAGGAAAGCTACTCCTGACCCAAATGGTGCATTAGCGCTTGATAGCAGTGTTTGGGTAACTAAAGACCAGCTTGAGAATGTTCTAGTAGAAGCTATTACAGATTTAGAGTATGACAACTTCAAGCAGGTTATGGAGCGCATAGTTTCCTTGCCTTACGCTTACAAAGCCAACGAGTTTATTGATAAATATAGAAAGCCACTATCTGCTCAGAAGTTTGCTCTAGAAATTCCAAAGCCTTTATATGACGACAATGGCAGAGCATACATAACTACTTATGAATGTTTAAGAAAGAAAGCTAGGGGTGATGTGACTATTAAATCCCCAGGCACTGGCAAGATAACTATTAACGGCCAGGATATAACCTACTTCGACAGCATACAAGCTAGAGAACAAGTTATGTTCCCACTTTTCTTCACTGGAATGCAGGATACAGTTGATATTGAGGCCAATATTGAGGGTGGAGGATTCTCGGGACAATCTGGAGCTATTCGATGGGGTATTGCTTGGGGGCTGCGCAGTTTTGTTGACAAAGAGATGTTAGAAAAAATGCAAGTAGCTGGTCTTCTCACCAGAGACTTCAGAAGGAGGGAGAGGAAGAAGCCAGGACAACCGGGAGCCAGGAAGAAGCCAACATGGAAAAAGCGATAGTTTCAACAATTGACAGTATTGTTAGTGACAGTTACTAGACTTTATAGTAGATGAAACTGTTATAGCATCTTTTATTTTGATGTTACTAATTCTGTATTTAAGGATTAAATAAAAATAACTCAATGTACTGCAGTACTTTTATTATATACTTTTAAAATTAAATATATTTCAAATAACACATAACTTAAAGATAAAATCAAATAATTCAATAATAATTATCATGGTTCTGACGTAGAATTGATTATTTGTTAGGTCTAACCAAGACCAAGACTGGTTTTAGTTCAGATTTCCATGTTCCGTCGTTTTCAGACTGAGGTGTCAGGTCTCCACTCTTTTCAGTCTCGGAGATTTTCTCGAAAACCTCTTTGTAGTTGCTTGGGGTGGTATTTTCGGCGATAGCGCCATCTACCTCCTCAATAGTGGTGCCTGATGGAACCACTTGTTTGCCGGTTGTGTAAGGAGTCTCCTTTCCATACTGGAGGTCCATATAGTCGTTAAGGATTCCGACGAGGACATTCTTCACTTGAGAAGTGGAAGTTCCGTCTTGGATTCCCTTGGAGACTTCATCGAGAGTAAGAGTAGGAACAGTCATTGTGATGCAATTTCTAGAAAAACATAATTATTTATATTATATTATAATTAAATCTTTAGTTCATTGTATGGTTTATCTCTCTGGTACACAGTTTGCACTTATATCGTCACCCAATATTCAAATAAAAGTGTACTAACAGATTATATCATAATTAAAATACTCTTCTTAATAACACTAAACAAGACAAGTCGAGTTAAATATGCTTAGGATATACAATAAATGAAAGGAAAAATAAAATAGAACCTATATTGAACAGGATACATAGCAAAACAAAGGAAACTTACCAAATTCTATGTTAACAGTATTCTACGTGAAACTGAACTGCCCTGATTACTAGATTGCGCGGTTTATAAATAAATCCATTATCAAAATACTTTGCACTGATAAAGGTAGGTTTGGCTGTGGTCTGTCAGATAAGGAACACCTACCTACCTTCACAGGTCATTCGATCGATATCTCTGACACCACTTCGATTTCCTATGATTTTATTACAGCATGCTGCTATATCAGTTCAGTATCTCAATACATATTAGAATTATGACTAATTTCTATTAAATAAAACTTATTCATATAACTTAACTCACCCAGTGCTATCATGATTTCTGATAAGATAAATGAACGTGAACAAATATATGAGAAAGGTTTTAAAAATAAACATGATTATTTAATTATTCACGTACTTCAAACAAGCATCAAATTTAAAAATGTGTAAAAAAGTAATAAAGTTCTAAAATATTTGGACAAACAAAAGAACGCCTCTAGCGGAAAATAATTTGAACTAAAAATAATGGGTCTGTTAACATTCTGATCACATGCAAGATACTTGAAAAACTGTTGTAGATAGCTGTAGTTTGTACTATGACTACTACTACCACTAATTTGGTTTAAATAACATTAATATAAGCAGTATTAGGAACATTCGCCAGAGCTCTGGTGCCTGGACATATTGAAACCATCTGCAGATTCGCTATTACGTTATATTAAATTATAATCTTATTTAGCCGAGGAAAAATATTATATGTAAGATAATCAAGCTTAAGTTTTGATATCAGGATGTCAATGTTCAACCCATTACTAGAGGATTTTAAGAATTCCAGGCGCTGGTGCATATTTGCTGCACTGTTCCTATGTTTTTTTTTTCTTAACCTATATCGTCCCACTGCTGGGCAAAGGTCTCCCCCAAACTCTTCCTATGATTTTAAACACCTAAAATTATATTAGTGGAGATTATATCTTAAAACAGATCACACTGTATATCAAAGTCAAACCTGCATTATCATCGATTGCACTGGGATCGAATATAAAAAATGACAAGATACGGGAAGGGACCTTTATCTTGTTATTCTATGTTGAAATGTAGGTATTGCAAAATTTTAGCAAATTCGAATGGCAAATACAGTAGATAAGTGCGATGACCCATCTAGATAAGATACTATTTGGGTTAGGCAAACACCATACAACGAACATTCGAAGGTGTAACTTTCGCACGGAATGGTTAACACAATGTTACCGTAACATTATTACGGCCAAATTATAACATTGTTACGGCCAAATAACAAAACAGTATGATTTGCACTTAGATACTGAATTTATTAGGATAATGGAATAAAAAGATACATATTATATTTCAATAGTTAGGTATATTCGACAAAAAATTAAGAAATTGCTTCAGTTCGGTTATTGTACGGGGTTATTTGGTTTGCTGTTAACATACATCGGTTAGCTAACCACTGCATTGTATTAGACACAAAGTCTAACTTCTTCAAATGGGTAGCCGACTTCTAATATATTATTTAGACGATGGGTCCAACCTCGGCGGCTCCAGTGACGGGCACGGGAGCGATGAGGTCAACAGGGTTGTACTCGACGGGGGAGACGGCGACGGTGTCGATGGGGTTGGTTCCGACGACGGGGTTGATGGCGATCACGTCAATGGGGTTGATTGCGACTTCGGGGAGGACGGGGGCGGGGAGGACCACGGGCTCGGGGACCACGACTACCTCGGGGAGGACGGGCTCGGGGAGGACCACGGCTTCAGGGATGACGACCTCGGGGAGCACAGGCTCGGGGAGGACCACGGGCTCGGGGATGACCACCTCGGGGAAGACGGCCACGGGCTCGGGGCGCGCGATGGTAGCCTACAATACAGAGGTTGGTTTACATATTGTAAAGGTGTGTGTCATAAAGCTGTACCCAACATGTTATTGACAGTTAAAGGCTCATTTGTTAGTCGAACCTGTAGTAAGTAGCGTTTCAGTTCAATCAAAATATTTTAGTTAAGGTTCAGACAGTCAATATAAACATAAAACTCCTTCAGAACCACATCACATTCAAACTTCAATGACACCAACTAAAAATTCAATGTGACAAAGTACTATGGCGCTTAACCTTTCCATATATTATGTAGTCCAGACTATAGAAAGGGCTCGATAATTTAACTATACCTAATACTAAGTACATTATACTTACGGGCTCAGTGACGATGCCTTGGCTGTTGACCTTGATGGTGATGACGACGAGGGGCTTGGCGGAGGCGACGGGGGCCAGCACACCGACGGGGGCGACGGTACCGAGCTCCAGGAGGCCGGCGGGGGTGGCGACCACGATGGAGGTCTGGGGGGAGATTGTAGGTTAATACGGTGGAAGTCTATAGGGAACAGGTTTAGTTGAGATGGTGAGTTCTGTGCTCTATGGTGGTTAAGATCATAAAGATTAAAACGATAGAGGTATATGATTGTCTATGGTGGTCTATCGTGGTTAAGACGGTGAAGGTCTATGGCGGTTAAGACGATGGAGGTCTTTGGTGGTTAAGACGATGAAGGTCTATTGTGATTTATCGTGGTAAGATGGTGAAGGTCAATGAGATATTTTGTTAGTCATCCAAATTTTCCCCAAAAAGGTTAGTGTCAATGTGACAAACGGCAGGCAATTTGTCAAACTTTATCAGTACTTGTACTTAAGCTTTTATCTGTATTCAATAACAAATAAAATAGATTAAAAGTAATTTATTAGACTGTGAAAACAGTTGGCAAATTCTATCGCAATATGAACACTATCATTGTGAGTATAAGATTTAAAATTCATTTGTGGGATACATTTTATCCCGAAATTCCCGCGGGAACGGCCACAACGCGGGTAACACCGCGGGGCGCGGCTAGTGCTTATATAAATGCTCGTCAGACCAGACAAAGATTTGGTGTTCATTTCATCTCTTCTCTTCATACAGAAATAGAGAGAAAGTTATGAATTTAAAGAAGAGGAATCGAAGATATTGACAAGAACTATTATTGTCAAGCAAATTTTTTATGTTAAAATATTCCAAAAAACTTACGACAACGTTGCCGCTGAAGATGGAAGCCATAGCCTGGTTGAGAGCGAGCTCAAGGAAGGGCACGAGAGCGGGGTCGGTGCTGGGGTCCTGGAGGGCCTCGGACAGCTCGGAGACGGTCCACAGGGTCATGTCCATGGCGCCGGTGGAGATGGTCACGGTGGGCTAGTACAACAAATAAAGTCTCTGAGGTAAAGGTTTGAAGTCTCCGTAGGGTTAAACGTAGCATGTTTCAGCCAGATCATATTCGATTGTTGGGTAATATCAATATGCTGTTGGACTTTTTTTCTGCATAATAGTTAGGCAACTTGGTAATTATTATGTCAGCGGATATAGGGTCCAGGGGGCACACGCCTGATGCCTGATCCCTCGGCCGCTAGATCGTTAGACCTTTTCCAAATAAATCGTCCACCTTCACCAAGGTGAAACCAAAAATCAAATTCTTAGATCCGCTACTGCATTATGTAACTTATCTTCTATAACATAATTATATAACATATATGTATAACATACTGCATTATGTCGCTTCGACATGTCAGCAACAATGTAATTTAATTAGTGTCAGTGCTTACGTTGACAGAGTCTCCGAGGATGAGGTTAGCCATCATCTCGTTGAGGGCCTCGTTGAAGTAGGGCAGCATGGCGTCGCTGGTGGTCGGGTTCTGGATGGCCTCCGACACCGAGCTGACGGTCCACTCCGCCTGGTAGGCGCAAGCCACCGCGAACAAACACACGAAAGCAGCGAAGAATTTCATTTTGAATGATTTTTTGTCGATCTGGAAAAGATGTATGGTGTTAAATAACCCTACTGAAAGAAATTAAAGCACACTCATTGAAACTTAAATAAGCTAAGAACATTGGAATCTAACCAAGTAAATAAGCACTGTGTATTGTAATTAGGAATATTTTAAGGATGGCATGGTCTTTCAAATACAATTATAAATGGGGTGGTAACTGACTATATTTTACTGACTATATTTTATACTCCCGGCATGCAATGACTACGAAAAGTAACTTTAAAATTAGAGCTTTCTTTTCAACAATATTAGCAATTATTAAACTATAAATTAAGTAGCTGTCAATAAGTGTGAAGTACTCACCTACCAACTGGTTAATTTAATAAAACACATAAACTTTCCAATATTTATAGTAGATTGAACGATAAAAATTAAACATTATCACAATTAGTTTATTGCAATAATCTCTTTTATGTTTTGTTCGATAACCGATTGTAAATATGGATATAATGATATGTTAATTTATAGCACTTGAATACCGTTTCTTGGGTAGTAAGTAAAGGTGAAGTTCAGTGGAAATAAATACCTATATTATAGATCAATTGAGACCTGTTACTTTGGTGACGTCACGAGAGATAATTCTAAAATTGACATTTTCGTTTAAGCATAATCTATGTTTTATTAGTGCAACTGTAATCCAAAATTGCTGCCGCAGTCAGATGTTATGCCTGGAAAAGGTAAGTCGTAACAACGTCCTCATACATTTCTAAGGCATTAAAAATTATTAAAATCTAAACATTGATTAGACCGTATGTATCTTGCAATAAAAGTTGCAATTTATCTAATTATTTTAAAAGTTACACCAACCAGTAGAGTTTTATTCTTATTGACTTAAGTTTAGTTTTTAATTGGCTAATCTATTTTTGTAATTAAATTTATTTTATTCTTAATTTAAATTATTATTCCCATAATGACGAATTCCTGCTTTGCCCAGTATCAGAAAAAATCAATTAAACTTTGTGTCATTTGGGAAGTGACATAAAATTATAATTATCGTCGCCACACTTGGTAAATAAAAAAGATTTGCATTACATAATTTTAGGTTAAAGGCTCGTACCATGGATCAACATAATGTGGGTTAATTCCCACATATTTATACACATAGTTATGTAGATCCATGGTAGTACCCTGTCATGTCCTGGGCCTCTCGCCTCACCGAAGATATCAGTAAGTGAGGAGGATTAGACGTTATCGCCACGATTGCCTAATGCGGTTTGGTGATTCCGAGACATGTTCGAAAACTAGGAAACATGTTTTCGCTCGACCTGGGAACTGAACCAAGGATTTCAGTCTTGGCAGGCGGGTGCACATACCACTAGACCACCTAAGCGTTAGATACCTAATAAAAAGTAATGAGGTCTAAATGGCCAAACTACATAATAAATCTGTTTTCCTTAGTATAGTCATACTCCGTATAATAAAACAAATGTCACTGCGTCAATATTATCAAATTTTATATGGAGGTATCCAAAATTATACTAATTATACTTTATACTCTGTATAACTATTAGTAAGGCTGTTCATTTACAAAAACTACAATTCGTAATATAGAATCAAAAGTTTAATAAATATTCAAATAAAAGCATCGGGTTTAATATTCAAATCCCTGGCTTCGTCTTTTTCGCTAATTAAATTGTTTATATACATAATTCTTATATTCCTATATAAGTAACCTAAAATTATAAGTAAATATAAATATAGTATGATAAATTTAGTTTAAAACTGTATCATCGATATAGTTTATGGAACATAGAGTAGCAGATCAGATGTTAGTGTCAGGTCTTTTGGCTAAAGCAGAAGGTTTTTGTCAAATCATTTTGGATTGGACTAATAATAACGAATGCGAACGGTGGGACAATATCACAGCAAAAATAGTATATTACGAAAGTACAGTCAGCAAAAAAAAATACAATTTTGTAAGTCCCGATTGAAAATGATAAGAAAAAGTCACCTCTCAAAACAAACGAAATCAAAATCGATTCGCTCGTTCAGTAATTAGTATTACTACTCCACATAAGGACACATCAAGGAATACTTTTTGAATAGAAGATACAAAGTAATTTATTAAAATACTAGCAGCGCCCCGCGGTTTTACCCGCGTTGTGCCCGTTTCCGTGGGAATTTCGGGATTTTTTTTACATAAAAACCTTCCTCTTGAATCACTCTACCTATTACAAAAAACCGCATCAAAATCCGTTGCGTAATTTTAAAGATTTAAGCATACAGACAAACAGACAAACAGACACGAAACAGAGACGACTTTATTTTATACTATGTAGTGATCTCTGAACTTTCCATCTTGCATCTAATACATTCTGGGTACACTTAGGGTTCTAAAATCGTCCACCTTTAAGCACGACCTAAGATTTGAGCCCCGACCTTCGGTCGAACACAAAATGATGATAAACAATGTAAGTTCGACTGTTATCAAATGATAAAAAATAAACCATTCAACTATAATAAGGGTGACGTATTTTACAACATACATAATATCATTTACAACTATATACTACTATTTATTACATACGGTGTTTACGACTACCTTATTATTATATATTATTTATTTTTATTGATGTTTTTTATATTGGGGATCTGAAACAAAACAGTAGCTTATTAAATGTTTTTTTTTTAAACTTATAAGTAACGACGTGTTGGTTCGGAACGAAGCTTATTTAAACTAGTTTTAAAACAAGAATGAAGTTCTTAATTCTTCTTATAAGTATGTTTTACTAACTCGACCCGCGTTGTACACGCTCCCGCGGGAACTTCGGAATAAAATGTATCCCATGTTTTATTCTGATGTATAACTTATATTACTGTAAAGTTTAATCCAAATCCGTCCAGTAGTTTTTTCGTGAAAGAGTAACAAACATACATACATCCATCCTCACAAACTTTCGCATTTATAATATTAGTAGGATTATGCGCAACCAATATATTCCTCACTTAATCATGCAATGATCGCCTTTTATATTTGAACTAGCAGCGCCCCGCGGTTTTACCCGCGTTGTGCCCGTTCCGTGGGAATATCGGGATTTTTTTTACATAAAACCTTCCTCTTGAATCACTCTACCTATTACAAAAAACTGCATCAAAATCCGTTGCGTAATTTTAAAGATTTAAGCATACAGACAGACAAACAGACAGACACGAAAAAGTGACGACTTTATTTTATACTATGTAGTGATTTTAAATGTTCTAATATTCTTATTTATTTACAGAATAGGCCATATGCATGACTAAAGTAGTAATGTAAGTATGTCATGTGTCCAATGTCCCAAATGTAGGTTTTATTTAGTTACACTTATAATAATCATCTACCGACATTGCAGATGTATGTAAATGTAGTTACAATTTACTATCGTGAATTAAAAGATAGAAGTAGGACTTGAAAATGACTTTCAATGAGTTCCTTAGTAAGAGTTCCGTAGTCCTTCATCATGAGTCCATCAAATCTCATTAATCAAATATTTACTTACAAATATGTATAACAGATCCATAATAATGTTGCTAAGTTTCAGCTGCGGACACCGCCAACATTTTCTTGTAGGAGCCGGCGAGAGACTTTGCCGCTAACACAAGTATCTCGCGCCTGGATACGCCCGTACACGATTCTTGCCATTGTGTGTGGTGAACCTAGGAAATGGTGAAAATGAAAATGGTCATTTTTAAGTGATTTACACTTATTTTTACAACATGACATGGAGAAGGGGATTTTGACCAGTATTAGAAAACAAATTGCTCATACTATTCGATAGGTCAGAATAATCATAACGCACGGTAGTGACCCCGCCGAGTCGAGCAAACAGCGGCACGGCCGACCCACCATTTTCTCAAAGTAGTTCGGGCCATTTTTGACCCCCTTCGAAGTTTTAACAACTCAGTTTAAACATTGATCCATGTCTCAATATCCACGCCAATTAAAAACTCAGTGAGTCTCTTGTGAATGACAGCGTTTTAATGAATATTCAGATAGACTACGTAATTTGTAAGTCGAATGTCGCTTAAAATTGTAAGCGCATTGCCATCACAGATTCAACAGTAAAGTAACATCGGCCATTCGGCGAACGACTGCAGCTTGCGCCATAACCGAACTAACCTGCAAGCTATCAGCCATAATTGAGCCCACAGTAGCACTATAGCCAGTCGGTCGATGTTCATAGTCTTCTGGCGTCGATTCTCTGGCTGCTGCAGCCGCCGCAGCCGGTACGGGCGTGCCTTGGGATTGCAGCTGCAGCTCAATGCCGAGGGAAGGCTGTGTCAGTACTAGGAGGCTTATGTCGTACCATCTGAATAGAAAAAGTATTATCCTTTTATTTCCTACAGTTGCAGTGGCAAATTAAGCGTTAATCACCACAAAAATAAATTATACAGACAAAAATGAATCTCGTACTTTTCATTTCGTCTAAAAACTAATTTGTAATCAGTCTCTCGCCGCGACTGCTTGTACGTAGTCGTAATAATAATAAACTTTAAAGTACGGAAAGATACTTTTATCCCATAAGATTTTCATACATTAAAACTTTCGCATTCATAACATTAGTATAGATAAGACTACCACCTAAGATTGTACCCATGTTTATGAATGAATAAATAACTTGAATTTGAATTTAAAGTATGATTAAATTAAAAAATTGTTTTTAATTAATTACTAAAAATCTTATAGCTCATTGCTTATAACTATATCATTATTATAAAACCATCATACCTATCACTCAAGGCTTCGTGCAAGAAGTTCTCGACCGCTACAACTGGCACGTTGTTAGTCAAGTCCGTGTGGTTGGCCCGGATGTACGCGATGCGTTGTTTGGCCGCGGCGTAAGCTGATGCGTACCCTACTGGCTGAGCGGCTGTCACGTCGCTTTGAGCTTCGTAGCCACTGGAATAAAAATGGTTTGTATTAATTAAAAAATGTAAGTTTGCGTAGGTTAGGAGATTTTTAGACCGCTTGAAGGCCCTGCGACTTGGTCAAACGATTTAAACAACCGGGAGCGACTCTTTAACGTGTCTTTCCAAAGCAGGGTATGAACTAACAGATGGAATTAAAAAAGTCACAGAAGTGGTATGTGCCACAGTAACGAATTCAATGCAGAAATAAAACCACGCGATAAAGCATGTTGTATCTATACTAAGATTATAAATAGGTATTTGTTTGTTTGTATTTTTGAGGTAATCTCAGGAATTATCCGCCGATTTGAATAATTCTTTTTGTAATAAATAGCCTAATTCAACGGGAAGGTTATAGGCTATTTTTCATCCCGAAATTCCCAAGGGAACGTAAACAACGCGGGTAAAACCGCGGGGCGCTGCTAGTATTATATAACTTACATTACGGTTGCTTTCCCGAATACAGTCTGAAACGCCTCTCTCACGGGTGATATCTTGATATCTTTATCTGATGCCACTACCAGAAACATGTCTCCACCAGTCTCTGAAAACAGAAACGATCTTAGAACTTTCCCAAATTAATCAATCGAGAGTTCCTTATTCATAAATTCACAGTATTTTAGCTATCAAATGGTTTGTCTCTTTCTGACATACGCTATTTTCCAAAGAGCAAAAGAGACAAAACACTTTAAAACAGTGTTTTAGTTTATTTAAAGAGCGTTTATGTAAAAGGCGGTAAATATAAATATGTCCTACTTAGATATTCCTTCATCTGAGGATCTAAAGTTGTGATCATAGAGTCGACGGAGCTCTTGGCTTTCTCGGCCAAATTCTGCAGTATGCCGCCGGTGGAGACTGCGCCCTTCACCCAGGTGAAAAGGCCGCTGCCTGGCATTATGTCGCCTGCAAGAAAATGTAATTTAATAAATTTTCTGAAATTTACGGATTTTCATGCAGTTTTCACCAATATACAGAGTAATTCAAGAGGAAGATTTATGGCTACTTTTTTTTCCTTAACCTATATCATCCCACAGCTGGGCAAATGTCTACTTCCTTAGCCTTAATCGTCCCACTGCTGGGCAAAGGTCTACCCTAAACGCTTCCATCTCTCCTCCCGGGACCCAAGGTCTACTTATTATTACAAAATTCCCATAAGAACAGAAACAATACGGGTAAATCCACAGGGCACTGCTAGTTTAATAACAGAGGAAATATCCTAATACATAATCCTAATAAAGAGAAAATAATCATTGCCTAGCATTGAAATGTTACAATATTTACAAATTTATTTAATAATCAATCTCACTATGTTCCCAGGGTTCTTATGATTTCTCTCCATGAAGGCCATTATAACAATTTTTTTTTTTTTTTTTTTTTTTTTTTCTTTAACCTATATCGTCCCACTGCTGGGCAAAGGTCTCCCCCAAACTCTTCCATCTTTCCCTGTCCTTCGCGGTCTCCCACCACTCGCTGTCGAAGGAGACAATGTCGTCCCTCCAGCGTTTCCTAGGCCGCCCGCGGCGCCGCGCTCCTCCCGGGACCCACTGGGTGGTGATGTGGGCCCATCTCTCGGGGTGCATCCGCGACACGTGCCCCGCCCACTCCCACTTAAGTCGGGCAGTTTTGGCACCGACGTCGGTGATGCCGGTGAGGGAACGCAGCATTATAACAATATATAAAGTTTATACCTACCAAGTTTATCAATATCTGGCACTGATTCCGTCAGTGACTCAGGGGTGTGGGTGGCCTCTGAATCATCAGGAGACCGCAAGGGCAGCACCGGCTGTCCCTCACTTAGTGGAATGGCTGGGCTGGAATATATGAGAAGTTATGTAAATAGATGAAGACTAAATTATAGATATCACTATATTATTATGACTATAACAGCTATGTAACTTTTCTTTAACAGCACAACAGAGCACAATAAATCTCATTAGAATGAAATGCCTCAAGACTGATCTTGGAACAAAAAAATTACAATTTAATGGAATTTAAACACTTTATATTTTTGCGTATCCAGCATCTGTAAAATCTCATATGTCAATCAATTAATTAATTTATCTATACTTTTATTATAAAGAGGTAAAAGTAAGTTTGTTTGTATGTTCAAGCTAATCTTGGGAATTACCAGTCCGATTTAATTAATACTTTAGTAATAGATAGCCACATTCAACGGGAAGGTTGTAGGCTATTTTTCATCCCAGAATTCCCATGGGAACGGGCACAACACGGGTAAAACCGCGGGCATAGCTAGTTTATAATACATGGTTAATTCGACACAAACTAAGCTCTAAGCTTGTTATAGAATCTTACTATGGAATAGAATAAACTATAAATATTTATTAATTAAAATTATCTTATGTGTATGTTTTAGTTTGACCATGAGTACTGACCTGATGACTTTGTGTTTTTATTTACTTTAGCGTTCTACTTTAGAGATTAGGTCAAAAGGTTACATCTGTGAAGAACTTTTGATATGAAATTGATTATTACAAGCAAAAAATGTAAGGAAGCTGCCCTTTTGCTATCAAACTACGGATTCAGTAAAAATTTGATTTAATTGAATAATTATTTTATGTTTTGTGCCATTGACTTGATAGAAGATGAATAGAATAAGTGATTACCTGAAATGTTCAGCCTCATTAGTATCAGCTCTAGATTTGACTATGAGTGGCTGAACCGGTTGTATGTCCGGCACATGGGGCACAAGCTGCAGTGATTGAGGCACCAGCTGAGGGGCAGTTGATACAGGTGGGGCTACAATCATTTGTGGGACCTAGAATGAGATATTCTTGATTAAACTATGTTCTTCAATAGTTGGTTCTATGCACAACTGTGAGAAAAGTAATTACTTATTGACAGATTGATCTATAATTTGTATTTCTTACTTGATATTAAATGGCTACATTCATCAACTATACAGCCTCAACGCAATCGGACTTCGTGGCACAGACCTTTATGTTATTTTATCGGTATAACTAGTTGAAAAAGATTGTCTTACCGTGGCATCCGGTACTAAAGGAGCTGTGATGAAGTTGGGCAGCTGCGAAGGAGGTGCGACGCTGGATAAAAGGTTCCCGGTGCCCACAGCTGCCACAGGTGGTGCTGGTATCTTCGGTTTCCTCTCTTGTCCGCTCATACTTGCTTAAATGACTTTCAAAAGTTTGTTTTATTCAACTGCCACGAGTTATTATAATATATAATATGTGCAGGGAAATATCTGTGTTGGATCTATTTACCCACAGTATTTACCTGAGTCTATTTCTTGAAAATAAAAACAAGTTGATACGACGGTCAGATTTGTTTATCTTTTTGACGTTTACATAAATTTAACATCGATTTTTCTGACAAATACATTTTACCACTGACAGCAATCGCGATGATCATTAAGGTCTGTGGATCTTATTTAACTTATAGGTGTCAATGAAACATTGACAGCTTAGTGTGAAATGTCAACTCATGCCGACATGTCAATCAGCCGTCATTCATCTAAATTTCTTTCATTCGTGTTCGTTTTGGAACTCTCGGAAATTGTCGGATTTATCGGATAAATTGCTTGCCCGGCTGTTGTATTTAGGAAAAACTAATTGTAACAATAGTTCGTTTGATTGCTGGTGATCCTCTGCTTTAGTAACTGGTTACAATGTCTGAAGTGCCTGATTCACCGCCCTTCAGCACCGTCGATATTAACAATGATGGGAGAGATGACGAAGATCTTTTTGCATCCGCTGTTCAGGTATTTATTGGAATCCTATTTTACCAACTTGTTGTTGTGCTAACGCCCCCAATGACCCGCCGGGCAGTGCGTTGACGCCCCCCGATAATAAAGAATGTTAGATAAACTAATAAAAATAATCAACATCAATGCACCGAAAAGTGTTCGTATAACGGTCAAAGATAACTTCGCTAATTAATTATAAAAGTAATTGTTTAAGTTATAAAACCATAATAAAAACAGTCAAGATTTAACTATCTGACAGACTCAGTTTGATTTCCCTATGAATCATTTCTAGATTAGCTGAGCAAAATAAACATACAATTTTCCTTAAATAAAAAAAACTGCTAATTAAGCGCCTATAATTTTTTATGATATTTATATATTTATTTCACCTAAACGAGTACAGTTACACATTATCTACATAACAATTTACACAAAATGTATCTGCAATTATTTATACAGTTGTTTCCGTACCTAAACTTTATTTTCCTACTTTTCAGTCAATTATAATATTGAAGTTAGGATGTAATACCTTTAAAGTTTCACCAATTTGCTTGGCATTTGAATACTATCAGCTATTTTATTATTATTTAAAAGAAATTGATCTCTAGCAAGTCTTATGAACAGTAATAGCATTTACATACATAGAAGTGATACATTAGTAATATCACGATGACAGTAGTATAGTACTATTACAAATATGTATCCTGATACAAAATTGGTACAGAAATACCTTTATTTACTGTGATACACATTAATGATGAATATTCTATTCAGTATGTACATGTATAGGTATAACATGGTGTGTTAATATCCTCTATCTAAGAGATAACATGTATGAATCATTTAGTTAGTATGTATACAAGGTTGATTATACTGGCTTAATCAACTAATAGCTTTGTTTCTACATCCTTTACTATTTTCGAAATATTCCATTGCATACTGTTTTCTTAAGGTTTAAGGGGACGTAGTCTACCGTAACTTTGGTTCCTGAAAAGGAACTAAATTGTTGAGATAAAATGTAAAAAAAAGAATGGTATACATAGTTTCAATTGACAAGCCCGTTGGCACAGTGGCAGTGAGAGTACTAACTGTGTTGGGGGCTGCGGATCCAATACCTGCCCGGAGTCAACATATTGTTGACTCCGGGCAGGTATATAGTTGTTGGATGTCAATTATATATTAAAGTATTTCTGTATGTATATGTAGTAGTATCAGTAAGTTAGATTCCATAATATAAGCTTGGAGCTCAGTTTGGGTCTAATTAACTGTGAGAGAATTTGTCCCAGTGTATTCATTTATTTTATTTATTTATTCTATTGCATAATACAAAGTATTAGCCTGTAATGTCCCAATGTTGGTGTTGGTCACACAGTTCTCACTGATGATATCAGTAGTGAGTAGGATTCTACATTTCACATATTCCTTTCTATCATCTATTTGTCCTTATGTTTGAAATTTTTGTCATATTCTTTATCTATTAATCAGTTATTGTTCATAAAAAACAATTAATATTGTTTATGCAATGAAAATAATCACAGTTGTTTGTAGTCTCTGATTTATCTGTATATGTACTTTGTTTAATGTATAGTAATATAATAAAGCTGAATAGTTTGTTTTTTGTTTGTTTGAATGTGCTGATTTTAGAAACTACCAATCCGTATTAATTTTTAAATGAATAATTCTTTTGTTGTGGATACTGAAATTCAACGGGAAGGTTATAGGTTTATTTTTGTCCCAAAATTACCACAGGAACGGGCACAACCCGGGTAAAACCGCAGGGTTGCTGCTAGTAACATAAATGTGGCTATCCATTGCAGAAATAATTATTACAATAGGATTGGTAGTTTCTAAGAAAAGCATCTACAAACAAACAAACAAAATATACTTTTAGCTTTATTATATACTAGCAGCGCCCCGCGGTTTTACCCGCGTTGTGCCCGTTCCCGTGGGAATTTTGGGAATATTTTTACATAAAAACCTTCCTCTTGAATCACTACAAACTATTACAAAAAACCGCATCAAAATCCGTTGCGTAATTTTAAAGATTTAAGCATACAGACAGACAAACAGTGTGACAGACACGAAAAAGAGACGACTTTATTTTATACTATGTAGTGAAGTGTAGGTAAACTTGGGCGTTATCGCTATATTTTCATATTGCATTATCCGTTATATTATATTTTTCTAACTGTTGTGTTAAACTGTTGTAATATTTATTATCTGTTGTAAGATTAGTTGTATGTTGAATTGCGATTATAACATTTTACGGTTGTAAATACGATGATAAAGTTATAGCACAGTATAGATTATAATAGTAGGTACAATTTTTTTCAGTGTTGCATGTTTTAAAATGTGTTACAGAAAAAAAAATTGGTTTTGATTTGATTTCAACGAACTTTCCTTCCTACTCGTTACAGGCTTTACGTACCTATTTGTTTGAATTTTCTTACTCGAAAAAGTTGATGCAAAAGTTAATAAGTGTTGTAAATAATAAATTTATTGTGTGTGTAAAATAGTTTTTAAGTTATAAAATTGTAAAAACATATTTGTGAAAAATGTCGCGAGCTCTAAGTTCCGCCGTTTGGAATTATTTTACTGTGGACAATGTATGTGATAAAAAAGCAGTTTTTTCGCAATCAAAACAAACTTTCTAATGAATGAATATACACCAATAAAACAACAGCGAAGACATGAATCTATCTTCATACGAATATAAAATCAAAATTATAATAAACTGTTGTATTTTAATGAAAGTAAAATTTGCTCTTGTACTTAGTAATTTAAAGTTCATATTCGTCTAACGCTCTACGATGTGAAGTTCGCTATCATTATTTTTTAACCTTGACCTTGAACCTTGAATAGTTGAATTTGAGTCGACATCGGCTTCGGTTCGGTCCGTTCGGAAATCATCGGAGATACTCGGTACCGGTAGTTTCTAGTTCTACTAGTTACCGAGTATCTCCGATGATTGCCGAATCGAGGCGCACGATTATATTATAGGTACGTAATAAATATTACAACAGTCTTTGTCGAAAATAAATAATGGTTGTTGTTGCTATAAAATTATAATGAAATATATTATTTGTTGTATGTTATAACGCCCAAGACTAAGTGTAGGTGTTCATTAGATATTCTAGTATGAAACTTGTTTATATGATAAAATGCATTAATTAACATAAATGCATATAATAGGGACTTGGTTTGATCATGTTATTGGCGTAGTCAGTTGACTTCACTTTACCCATACAAATAAATTGTAAGATCAGGTTTTATAATACAACAGAGTAAAAAACTCTTATATAGGATTCACTGTACTGATACATTCAGTGACATGTAGGCCGTTATACATTACAGGCTAATAAAACTACTAATACTACTATTATATAAGACTAATTTGTAGTTAACACGAACATGCGAAATTTGGTGGTCAACTGAGCCCGCAGAGCACTAAGCCCGCAGGTTCAGTTACCCACTCCGTTTTTTTTCATAGGTGACTCGACCCACACTAATCACACGACTACTATTTACCGATAAGGGCCTGCTCAGCCCACAGGTTCAGTCGATAAAAAAAAATAATAACCCTAACCTACCGAATAGTACCTACGCCCGCGGGCTGAATTGACTCTTAGGCGGTAAGTAAGCGGGCTGGGTTGACCCTTGGGTCGAGTCGCCCCTAAAGAAAAAAAAATGGTCAACTTAGCCCGTGGGCTCAGTGCTCTGCGGGCCCAGTTGACCACCTTGCGAAGGCATAGTATGCTAGTGGCTTAGCAAGCCACCTGCCTATCACAATGCATTACGAAACTGACCAATCACAATGTATTTCGAAAAGATTTTGACAATGTCGAAATTGTTTGACAATCACAATGCGCTATGATTGGTGAATCAAGCTCCGTACCGCTTCAATAGAACCGCCTTTAATATGCCCATGTCCCTCCAGAGCAAAGGCCTGTTAACCTACTGAAGATATCACATCAGTGAAGAGTATGCGTTGTAATCAAGTAGATAACTTCAATTAAATATAACATGTTTTAGATATTTTATCATAAATGGTTTGTTTTAGGAGGTGAGCTTGGACCCAGAAGTGAATGGAGCCCGCGAAGGTTTGGAGAAAGCCACCATCGGCGATATACCGTCAATCACGGCGACACTTAGCAGTCCTATCATGGAAGAGGTAACATAAGTTGCAAAGGGTTCTTTTTTCAAAGTTCTTTATTCGATTGCAATTACCAACTCCATCGACACTGTATGAATTGTAATCAGTAAAATTTTCTTATTGTAAAATGTTTTTAATTTCCAGATAGCAACAGAACGCGCAAACAACATAATAATAACGATCACAGAGCCACAAAAGATTGGAGAAGGCATGAGCTCATATGTCGCATACCGCGTCCTAACGAAAACCAACATGCCTATATTCAGTAAACACGAGTTTGCAGTTCTGAGAAGATTTAGCGATTTTCTCGGCCTCCATGAGAAGTTATCAGAGAAATATCTACGGTCGGGGAGGATAATACCGCCTGCGCCAGAGAAAAGTATTATGGGTGCGTGTGATAATCATTATAACCGTAAAAGGATTATATAAAACAGATATCATATCATCGTAAAAATAAATTCATACGAAAAATAACTTATTTTGACTTTGAAATGAGTATTTTAAGCTTGCCTGAGTAATCCACTGATCTAATATTAATGACGTTTGAAATGGCAACAGTTGAAGACCTTGGTGAAACAGGGCAGGGCAGGGCGCAGAGCTGCTACTTGCTACTGACAAATCAAGTGTTATCCTAATGTAACAAAGCTAGCTCCAGAGCGTTTTGGTACTCTAAAACATGCCATACCATTTGCAGCTGTTGGAAAATGATCCTTATTACACTTCATGAAATATGGACCCTAATAGCTTATCATCATTTCTTTTAATTATGGACTTAGGAATATTGCGTTCTATAAATATAGATATTCCTCATGACAGGTACAACAAAACTAAAGATGTCTTCCACACCGTCTACGGAAAGCGCCAACGGCACGGGCTCCTCCGCCAGCGTACAGTCCCAGTTCGTGGAGAGGAGGCGCGCGGCCTTGGAGCGGTTCCTGAACAGGGTGGCGCAGCACCCCGTGCTCAGCATCGACCCCGACTTCAGGGAGTTCTTGGAATCAGGTATGGAAGTTTCAACACTACCCTGATGCATCATAGTCGCGTCTTAGCCAAAATTTTACCATTACACTAAACGAAAAAAGTGGTTTAGTGGTATGACCACTCGCCTGCCAAGACTGAGGTCCCTGCTTCAATTCCCAGGTCGAGCGAAAACATGTTTCCTATTTTCAAACATGGCTCGGGTATGTGATCACCAACTCGCAGTAGGCAAGCGTGATGATTACGCCTAATCCTCATCACTGTACTTGATATCTTCGGTCAGACGAGAGGCCTTTGCCCAGCAGTGGGACATTACAGGCTTAGATGATTCTTATTCGTGGGAATCTTTAATTAGCTTTAAGTTTATTCACCCTGTTTTGTTTATACTTAATTATTAGCTGTTGATTCTCCCAAAATGTGAAAATAAAATAAAATAAATAAAATACTTTTAATTGTTTACTACTGAACTCGATAAATTCTACTTAACCCAAGTTCACGAGCTAAAATGAGATTAAAGCTTCAAAATTGCTTCACTAAAACCGAGATCACTTGATCGTAGTTCGAGATGGAAACGACGAATTTAGACCTTAGTTGCGCAACTAGTCTGCACTACATTTGGCATACAAATATTTTGTTGTTAGGGCAAATAGTTTAATAGAATAGGTTACTTAATAAATAATTTAACTGATGCGTTCCTAATATCTAAAACGTCAATGCATAAGTATTAAAACTCGGGTAGATATCTGTAAATATCATAAAGATACAGTGAGACATTCCACCATTGTAAAATGTGTGAATTCCATATAAATTGATTGCTAGAAACTTCACGCTTCGGCAATCGTTGTAATTACGGTAAAAAGATTAGTTACTATGTTCGAAGACTAATCTCATTTGAATTATAATCTCGTTAGAAATAGCATCAAGTTAAATAGAAGCGAAAAATACGAACATATTTTGATCACTAATCCTATCCTATCAAAGTCAAAGTCAAATATTTTTATTTAGTTTTGGCCCCATAGAGGCTCTTTTGAACGTACCATATCCTACTTCCTACTAATTAATATTATAAATGCGAAAGTTTGTGAGGATGGATGTATGTATGGATGTATGTTTGTCGCTCTTTCACGAAAAAACTACTGGACAGATTTAGATTAAAATTAACAGTAATACTAGCTGCGCCCCGCGGTTTCACCCGCGTTGTACCCGTTCCCGCGGGAATTTCGGGATGAAAAATAGATGTTGTCCGATTCTCAGCCTACCCGATATGTACACAAAATTACATGAGAATCGGTCGAGCCGTTTCAGAGGAGTTCAACCACGGTACCCGTTCCCGCGGGAATTTCGGGATGAAAAATAGATGTTGGCCGATTCTCAGACCTACCCGATATGTACACAAAATTTCATGAGAATCGGTTGAGCCGTTTCGGAGGAGTATGGCAACGAAAACTGTGACACGAGAATTTTATATATTAGATAGTTTATACATCAGAATAACACATGGGATACATTTTATCCCGAAATTCCTGCGGGAACTGATACAACGCGGGTAACACCGCGGGGCGCGGCTAGTAAATAATATGTATGTATGTATTCATATGTAGGTGAAACTCTACATGAAAATAATTTGTTAATTGTCTGTATTTAGCAACGGTAATTGTTTACTAATGAATCGAATAAGCGTTTAGGAGACGACCTTCACAGCGTGAAAACGAATGTGTTATGTTCTTATCAGTCCACTAGGTGCCTTAATTTGGAAAGGTACTATATTTTCTTGTGAGACAACATGACCCGAAGACTTCGAATTGAAGTACCTAGTTAACCAAGACAGAAGAGTAAAAAAGTTGTGAAGTAGTTTCCCGTAGTCCCAGTGGCCTGTAATATTCCACTGCTGGGCAAAGGCCGCTCATTTAATTGAAAACAGGCATTGGCCAAATTTGGCCCAGGATAGGGACCCTTGTAAGATGTCGAGGGATATAGGTAGATAAAAAACAATAACATTCCAAATCCAATAGTTTTTTGTGAAAGAGTTTTTATTGTCACAAAATGTGGACCAATGTCGTCAACTTTCCAGCCGAAGACGATTGCTTCTGAAGAATAAAAAGGTTTAGTGATTTTATTTCATTTTATCCTATCTCTAAACCTTTTTCCTCTTCAGGAGCAATCGTCTGCGACTAAATGCGAAACTTTCGCATTTTTCATATTAGTATGAATATTTTCCATTCCAGAGTCAGACCTGCCTAAAGCGACGAGTACATCAGCGCTCAGCGGCGCCGGAGTGCTGCGTCTGTTCAATAAAGTGGGCGAGACCGTCAACAAGATCACTTACAGAATGGACGAGTCCGACCCGGTAGGTTACTCTAAGTGTTTTGTATTGGTATTGATTGAACTAAAGATACCTTATTGTATTGAATAATGCGAAGGAAGCAAGCAATTTGATATCGGTATTACATTGTGATTATTATTAAGTATATTTCAATAAATCTATAGGTTTGGATTATTCTACATCAATCGTTACACGATAAATCCATTTTACAGTATGCCTTAGATTCAAGATCGGTGACGAACAGGGTTTTGGTGTAGGAAAAACCTTCTTCTTCTTAAACAACAACTGAGCTCTTGTCGATGGAGTTCTTTCCTCTTTTCTCTATCTTCTGCCATTCTGTTAAGCTGTTCGTACGACAGTGTTCTTCCTTTTAGTTGCTCTATATATGTATCTTGGCTTTCCTCTTTGGCATAACCTAAGAGGTTATTGAAAACCGATAATAATTCAGTGGCCTACCGATACCTCGACTCGTAACTTACTCGTATTGTGGTTGCAGTGGTTCGAGGAGCGCGTGAGCCGCGTGGAGGGCGCGGAGGCGTGCCTGCGGCGGCTGTGGGGCGCGTGCGAGGCGCTGGCGGGCGAGCGGCGCGAGCTGGCCGCGCGCGCGCACGACGCCGCGCGCGCCGCCGCCGCGCTCTCCGCCGCCGACCCGCACGCGCCGCTCTCGCGCGCGCTCTCGCACACCGCCGACCTGCACGAGAAGGTATGCACACACACCCTACATGCACACACTACATACACCACACGCGAGCTGGCCGCGCGCGCGCACGACGCCGCGCGCGCCGCCGCCGCGCTCTCCGCCGCCGACCCGCACGCGCCGCTCTCGCGCGCGCTCTCGCACACCGCCGACCTGCACGAGAAGGTATGCACACACACCCTACATGCACACACTACATACACCACACGCGAGCTGGCCGCGCGCGCGCACGACGCCGCGCGCGCCGCCGCCGCGCTCTCCGCCGCCGACCCGCACGCGCCGCTCTCGCGCGCGCTCTCGCACACCGCCGACCTGCACGAGAAGGTATGCACACACACCCTACATGCACACACTACATACACCACACGCGAGCTGGCCGCGCGCGCGCACGACGCCGCGCGCGCCGCCGCCGCGCTCTCCGCCGCCGACCCGCACGCGCCGCTCTCGCGCGCGCTCTCGCACACCGCCGACCTGCACGAGAAGGTATGCACACACACCCTACATGCACACACTACATACACCACACGCGAGCTGGCCGCGCGCGCGCACGACGCCGCGCGCGCCGCCGCCGCGCTCTCCGCCGCCGACCCGCACGCGCCGCTCTCGCGCGCGCTCTCGCACACCGCCGACCTGCACGAGAAGGTATGCACACACACCCTACATGCACACACTACATACACCACACGCGAGCTGGCCGCGCGCGCGCACGACGCCGCGCGCGCCGCCGCCGCGCTCTCCGCCGCCGACCCGCACGCGCCGCTCTCGCGCGCGCTCTCGCACACCGCCGACCTGCACGAGAAGGTATGCACACACACCCTACATGCACACACTACATACACCACACGCGAGCTGGCCGCGCGCGCGCACGACGCCGCGCGCGCCGCCGCCGCGCTCTCCGCCGCCGACCCGCACGCGCCGCTCTCGCGCGCGCTCTCGCACACCGCCGACCTGCACGAGAAGGTATGCACACACACCCTACATGCACACACTACATACACCACACGCGAGCTGGCCGCGCGCGCGCACGACGCCGCGCGCGCCGCCGCCGCGCTCTCCGCCGCCGACCCGCACGCGCCGCTCTCGCGCGCGCTCTCGCACACCGCCGACCTGCACGAGAAGGTATGCACACACACCCTACATGCACACCCTACATACACCACACGCGAGCTGGCCGCTTCGGTTCCACTCGACAATCCCAGTCTATCAAAACAATTTCTAACCAATTGTTTTTCTATTACAGATAGAGCAATTAAGAATAGAACAATCAAACACAGACTTCTACGTTTTAACTGAACACATCAAGGACTATTTAGGTCTTATCGGAGCCATCAAAGACGTCTTCCACGAACGAGTAAAGGTGTTTCAGAACTGGCAACACGCTCAAATGCAACTCAATAAGAGAAGAGAGAACAAGGCAAAAGCGGAACTCGCTAACAGACCGGAAAAAATTGAGCAGGCCTCAAATGAAATCATTGACGTGAGTTATAAAACTGACAAATGCTTATCACTATAATAAAGCCTTGTCTAGACTATGCGTCGCAAGGTACGACTCAATCATATCATTCGCGTGTGAGTGAGACAAAGGTACTGTCGCTGCGCTGTTGGACATCGCATCCATACAAAGCGAGCCGTTCGCGCAAGTCCATTTTCAATAGTTTGGCTCGCTTAGTCTATACTGGGCTTTACGCGATTTGTACTTGCGATAAATCGGCTTGGTTTTATCCGAATGGCGGTACTTAATAGCAGAACAAACGTAGTACGTGTTAAATTAAACCCCCGTGTCTAATTGTAGTGGGAAGCGAAAGTGGAGCGCGGGCAGCAGGAGTTCGAGCTGATCTCGCGCGTCATCAAGAAGGAGCTCGAGCGCTGGGAGGAGGCGCGCCTGCGCGAGCTGCGCGCCACCGTGCTGCGCTACCTCGAGGAGCACATGCGCCACCAGGCACAGGTCACCGCACTCTACTCTGTTAATTATACCCCAGTCTTCTGTGACCATGGTTCCTGTAAAGGGGCCGAAGAGGCATAAAAATATCTATACTTATATTATAAAGTGGTAAAATTTGTAAGTTTGTTTGTATGATCGAGCTAATCTCGGGAATAGACAGTCCGATCTGAATAATTATTTTAGTACTAGCTAGCCACATTCAACGGGAAGGTTATAGGCTAATTTTTTAACCCGAAGTTCCCACGGGAACAGGCACAATGCAGGTAAAACTGCAGGACGCGGCTAGTGTAAAATAAAAGCGAAGTGTATTCGTAAATGTAGTTTCAATTCAAAAATCCTTACTCTTAACTTCGCCCTAGCCGCGCCTATTACCCGGGTTGTGCCCGCAATTTTGGGATTAATAACCACCACTCTTCATCAAAAATTTACTTAATTTTTTTAATTATAACCGTCGTTTTGTCCACAGGCAATACGTTACTGGGACGCTTTCCTACCCGAAGCGCGAGCGATCAAATGATGCGTGTGACGGCGATATCGCCCCAAACCAACGCCAAAATCACCTTTAACACGCTCTCCGTAAAACACATTGTCCAATGGCAAGTATACAGCTTGACCACAATAATGAACTAAGTGCATAAAATAATATCTTATAGTAATAATTAAAGATAATTATATCTGTTAATGAACAAATTAATTTTTTCCATTTCTTTATTATTACTTTTAATAGATTTTAATCCATTATGTTTTAGCTGTATAAACCGATTTTAAAGAGAAGAATATTGATTTTCTTACATATTATTATATGTATGTTTAATACTTTAAAATAAAGGTCACGGCTAAGTATTGAATTTAAAACGAGACTCCAACTAACCCTAGATCTAGGAATGTGGATATAAATAAACTTTAGGTACAGAGATATGTAAATAAATTAAATATGTTGGTTAATTAAATACACATTTTCTCTATTTGGTAAATTCTGTGGCTAATTTGTTACTGTGTAATACTTGAAAACATTCCATGTTGATACATATTGAAACTTATTATATAAAAAATAAGGTATAATTCTCATTGACATTTGGAGACAAGTCTACACGAATATAAATAACACATAGATAAATAATACAAAATAAGAAAAAAATCACAATCTATCAAACCGCTTATTTACTTAGCCAATCACAGCTGTAGCATTTTTAATATGGGTTTTTACCATTGTCCAATCATTTTATATTTTGATCTCTAAAGATATGAATCTTGAATGCATTTTTGTACGGGGTTTGACGCATGATATTTTAAAATATATATGCAAGCTAAATTATGTAGTAATTTTATTTTAAAATATTTTTAAATATTATAAAGTTCGGATTTATGTGTCAAAATATGTTTAAGTTGCGTATAATATGAAACATTAAGGCTCATACGGATTTTGTGTTTTCTACATATTTAGGCATTATTGTGCACGCATGGCGGTTTAAATGCTATCTTCAAAAAAATTATGAGTTACATGGCAAATCCATCGGTCGCCTTGAAGTTTAAACTTTAAATTAGATTGCGCAAATGTCGAAAATATTAATATAAGATTATTTTCCATTTTTATACACTTTTGAAAACTATGCACACTTTGGGAATACATATTTCTTGCTTACATTTAAAATATTCCAATTTCTTATCTGTGTATATACATCGTTTTACACGTAAATGAAACAAGAAATGATAAAATTAAATAAAAATAAGTGAATCAAAACTTTGATTGATAGTAAATTAATTACTTGAAAAGTATATAGGTTATTTTTATTTAGAGATTACATTTTTTTATTTAAATAAAAAAGGTTTTTAGGTCTTGCAATATGTTCTAGCTTCTAGAATGTCCGACACACACATATTGTAATTTTTTCATTATCTATATACTAGATAAAATATTTCAAAAATATATTTATATAAAAACCTAAAAAATATATTGTGTGTTATTTCAATGAATGGTCCTTGTCGAATATTGTTGTACTTACATTCTTAAACTTAGGTTTCCCAGAATTTAAACAGTTACAGGTTTTTAATTGTTTCTAGATTCTTCTACGATAGCATGTTTTGTTATTCTACCAGGACTTGTTCTTTGTATAATAAAACAATATTCGCTTTCTCATTTAAATCGCTTTAAAATTAAGTTGTTGATAAGATTTGTTTAGTAATTGTATATTTTTATAGTCATTTGTTTTATTATCTAAGATATTTAGGTCCCTTGAATAGGAAATGTATTCCAAACTAAATGTTGCAGTTTGAGCGACGATGTTAACAGACGATTATATTTAATGTTGTGTTATATTTATGTTGTTGGCTATGCTGTATTGTATTGTAGGTAATATTAACAGATGTCCTAACCGTTACTTGGACTGCGACATTTATATTAGACTAGCCGCGCCCCGCGGTGTTACCCGCTTTGTTCCCGTTCCCGCGGGAATTTCGGGATAAAATATATCCCATGTGTTATTCTGATGTATAACCTACATTACTGTAGAGTTTCATCCAAATCCGTTCAGTAGTTTTTGCGTGAAAGAGTAACAAACATCCATACATCCATACATCCATACATACAAACTTTCGCATTTATAATATTAGTAGGATATGGTAAAATATTAGATAGTATGATTGAAGAATCGAGTCTAAACGTATTCCTTATTTTTTATATTGCCAAATATATTTAGTGGTAATAATAATATGGTGTAATGGAAGAGATATAAATAAAGTATATACTGTTGGTTTCCATTTCATATAAGCGTTTTTTATTTCGAAACGGAACTCCCTTTTGAAACCGAATACATAATGACGAAACAGTCTTAAGAGCGGCCAACCCGTCTTACTTTTCATACAAACGCTGTTACGTGATTACGGCGTTGTTATAGATCTTTCTTTGAAACTTTTTAGCTAATAAGTATCTTATGCACTATATCTAGGTTTCTATCGTAACAGAAAATCTAAATTTTTAGAAACAAATTCAGTATAAGCCTCCGAAAACCGGCTTTTTGCAAAAAATTTACTTAAACTTTGGGCGGTCATATTGTACTTATAAATTGTAAAATTAAAGAAAATATTATGATAGAAACCTCGTAAATATAATGGAGATTTTAAATAACAATCATTTATTTTACAAACATGCAAGGTTTTTTAAAAAACACGTATATCCTGGAACATGTTTTATGAAGATTCCGCACACTATATTTTGTTCAACGTTATCGCGGTCTCCCTTGCTTGTTGTCAAGTGACGGAAAGAGGTATGCGGGGGGCGAGTCTGTCTATGAATGGCGCACTCGCTCGCTAGCTCGCTAGTTCGGTCGCTCGCTCGCTTCGTATAGAACTTTCTTCGTTCTTTGTATTGTGCCTACGATATATATTTTACTAGCTGCGCCCCGTGGTTTTACCCGCGTTGTGCCCGTATCCGGGGGAATTTAAGAACCGCTCGACCGATTTTGTGCAAACTTCACATAGACCATCTACTAAATAGTCCGAACAAAGCCTAAATATTTAGTTTGGATGGGTCAGCCCGTTCCTGAGTTATAAAATTACAACGAAAAGTGGCATTGATTTTTATATATTTCCATAGTATCCCACACGTAGGTATGCTTTCGCGAACTTATTTGTACGCAATAATGAGCAATGAGCAATGCAACGCAATGTTCGACATAATCAAAGTTTGATTATGTTGAACATTGTTTTTATGTATCACTAGCAGCGCCCCGTGGTTTTACCCGCGTTGTGCCCGTTCCCGTGGGAATTTCGGGAATTTTTTACATAAAAACCTTCCTCTTGAATCACTCTACCTATTACAAAAAACCGCATCAAAAAATCCGTTGCGTAATTTTAAAGATTTAAGCATACAGACAAACAGACAAACAAACAGACAAAAATAGCGACTTATACGATATCTAGATTTACTGTGATATTATTAGGCGACGATTACACGTAAAGTATTTACTGTGATCCATCAGTAAATAATGACGTATCGTGGTATTTACTGAACGTGTAACCTAATGTATTGATGGATGTCAGTATTTATTGATGGATTTCTAGATTTCTTGATTCTGTACTGATGATCCGTCGGATTATGATTTAAAAAGGTGTTACTATTGTCAGAAGTTCTTCAAAGCAGGGTTCAGGCATTCGAAAATAATTCTCGTAATCATCCATTTCACCATGTAATTTAATTTCTGCCATTAAATTCAAATGTGTGTACCTTTCCCTTTTTGCCCATCGCTTTCGCTTGGACTTTTTATTTAAACTAAGTGCTAAAATAATAGCCACGCAACCTTTAATTTTCAGCTCTGTGGCCATTTTAGACGTGTAAACAGCAGGAGACCGGACACAATACTGACGTAATAAATACTGTACGTGTAGGCCGGTGTATTAATCCATCAGTAAATACTGAAATCCATCAATAAATACTGTATTGACGGATCACAGTAAATACTTTACGTGTAATCGTCGCCTTATATATGGCATCGTACGTAACGTCATCGGCCGGCCGCCCCGAGTGAGCGACGAAAGTTATCGAATGCCAAACGAGCGCTCAGGCACTTGCTCACTCTTTTCGCAGTGCCTCTTTTTCTAACATTGCGCTAGTTGAAACAACAAGCTTTTCAATAATGTTCGCGTTGGAGATTGACGGCCCGGGAAGGGCCCTCTTAAGTTGGAATTTTCAATAAGCCAATTTTTATCGCATTCTTATTAACTTTTAATCTCTTTGTCTTTAAATAAAATCATAATACAGCTTGTGTGGATTTCCAGAAAAGAAGGTGACGTGGACAAATCAAACTCGCCTGATTATTATAAACATATCAGCATTGATAAATTATGATAAAATTGGGTACTTAAGTACGTCTTTAATTAATTGCTAACAGTTCTGTTATTGGTGTGCTTTCATACGCAGGTAAGTGGCGTACATATCTGTTTGTCTTTTCATCTCTGAACTGTACGAAAAGTAGAAGAACTACGTATAAAAACTCCAATAAACACTGACTTTGTACTGAAATATCTCAATGATGTCCTATATATATGTAGGTGAGCAGATAACTACTTTATAGCACAGTTAACACGTAAATAAACATCTGAAAACCATTGCTATCTTTGTATTGTATCAAAATAATCTAATCATAATCGATTCTTTGATCGTTTTCTGTGAAAACAAAATAGTTAGTCAGACTAAATAAATGTTCGTATAGACATTTTATTCGTATTATTTGATGTGTTACTGTAGTCTGGTACTTACATGAGGTTTGTTTTTTCTTAGTGCATTGTGTTATCTTCTAAAGATGTGTAGCATCTCAGACATATCCATCCAACAGTACCTACACTAGGCTTTTTAACTAAATAAGAAAAATCTAAATAACGCTCACTGGAGATAAACAAAAAAAATCGTTGTAACGACTACACTGTGAGATACTAAATTTTAAACTGAAATCTGTTGTTATATAACAAAATGCGGGTATGCGCCAGTTCAGTCAAATTCACTTCACTCCGATTGGCGGCAACAGAATTAGAGCCGTTAAGTTTGAATCGGCCTGTATTGATTTACGTTATTTATTTACTTTACAGAAACAATGAAACTGGTACTCGCATTCGCCCTGTTCACCGTCGCCCTCGCGGCTGACATCGCCCCCGTACACCTCCCCAGCCCGAGGGCTCCGTTCGTCGCCGAGGAGCACCAAGCCGTCGAGATCGTCCACCTCGAAGCCGTATCCCAGATCCAACTTCCCGAAGCTCCCCTCCCCGAAGTCGCCAACGAAGAAGCTTACAGAGTTAAATTCGTGGATGCTCCCATTGAAAACGTCTTAAGAGAAGCCCCAATTGAAGTTGCAGCTGAAGATTTAAAGGTCAAGTTTGTGGATGCTCCTTTGGAAGTTGCTCAAGATGCCCCCGTGGCTGTTGCCGACGAGATGTTCAAGGTGAAGTTCGTAGAAGCCCCTATTGCTTCCGTTGATGAGGCTATGGTGCTCACCCCCGTCATAGTGGCAGTGCCCGAAATCCCCTCAACCCCTCTTAACCCTGCCATCCTCGTTACCTCCGTCAAGGTAGTAGGCTCGGAGCAGCCCAGATACCTTGGCAAAGTGTATGACAACCCCATGCTGCGTTAATTATATTGAAAAATAAATTGTTGTAAAGTTAATTGTATTTTTACTATTAATTGAAACGTATGTTGATGTCATTATTATTTGTTCAAACGGGAACTTACTTACGACGGAGGTTATTATTGTTGTGTGCCCCTCAACTGTGACCGAAACGTGTTGAGGGACACTCAACAGTAACCTCCGTCGTACGTAAGTTCCCGTTTGAACAAATATTATTTGTATTTTAATGGAGGTAAATGTAATGTGTATGTATATGACCCTTAGTTGTTATTAAATTTATATATCTATATATTCTAGAAGTGTGAATTAGTTGTGACACATCTTTTATTCAAAAGAACAATAAAAATCAATTCAAACAATATACAATAAAATAATAAAGAACAGGCTTAAAACAAACAAGATAGCATCATTCTACTCATTTAATCTAAAATTCTTATCAGTATACCTACATCATAATTATAATTAATCTATTTAAGAACATAATCCTCTGGGTAATCCATGACTTTGGGGAATGATTTTATTTCCTCCTCAGGTATGTGGTCGAGCCTGGTTGGTACTTGTCGAATCTGTCGGATCTGGTTGGAGACATTCTCCATGACATCATTGGGTACTTTCTTATTGGGGTACACAAACAAACGCTGCATGGTGTGTCTCCTTTGCAAGTTACCGGTCATTGATCTGTAGACTGCTTTCTTGATTATCTGCAAAATAAATAATTATATACAGGACTACTGAACACACAGTTAAGCCATTATGATTACGTTGTTTTAATTTAAACATAACCTACAACCAGGTTTGGGTGTGAGAAGCCATGGGGCTAGCTAGTTATTGATAGTAAAATTATAAATTATCAGATCACAGATAAAATGCTAATTGAGGTTAAAACTTTAATCACAGATTATTTTACAATTAGTTTCTAGTAATTTTTGCAGGTCATACATCCAGCAGAAGATATTCAGTACCTATGCAAATATTGTTTAACTATTTAATTGTGTACACTTTGCAAAGTGGCGTTCACACGATGTAATATTTGTGTTCATGTAATGATAAAGTTAAAAATGCCGGACTTATCAATGTTCCTTCCTTCCTTTTTTATGAATTGGTCAAATGGGATTTTAAACCATTAAACTTAGTTCTTTTCAATCTAGTTATAGAAAAAAGGAGGATGTAATAAAGTAAAACTCATTAACATGAATGTTACCATTGTAGGATCCTTATTATGCAATTCCCAAGCTAAAGTCCATGATGCACCTCCAGGGTATCCTGTGTGATGGAAATAGGCTCGTTTTCTCCACTCGTCGCCTCTCAACGCTATATCCCGGCTATTAATACATACTACGACGTCCCCACAGTCGTTCATAGGGTGGTAAATAGGTTTGTGCATACCCATCAAATACTTTTTGATAACATTAGCCGATTCAAAAGGATCTTGCCATTTACAGTCGAATATGTGCCAGGTACGGGCAAAGGTCGCCCATTGCTGAAATAATTACATATCTATTATAGTAATAGTTTACAGTAGTTTAATTAATTTGAAAATCAAAATAATGCAAAGGGTAATGTTTATAAATTAAATAGGTAATGAATTAGTTAAAATATATTTACCTGGACTCTTTTAGCTGCAGACATGTTTTCTTCGATATAGTTTCAGCTTTATTTGTTGTAAAAGAGTTTTTATTTAATTTTAAAGCAAAAATAATTTATATTCAGCTAAACCCATGGCTAAACCAAATTTTAAGGTTATTTTTCATTTTTATCCAGTTTGTCGATATCAGATGAGTTATGGTTATGATGAGTTAGGTCAGAAACATCAATGTCAAATTTTCATATGGGCCAACTGAAACTGCATGTCACTGTCATATATATTTGTATACCTGTTCTGTTGATATTTCCCCCACATTCATTCCCCAAGACGGTCTTGGGGAATGTGGGGGAAATATCAACAGAACAGGTATATACTGCACTGCAATGCAAGGTCTTGGCAAGACCTTGCATTGCAGTCGCACCACTGACCTCTACTACACTGACCATGCAACATCGAAGAGAACGGATGCAATTTGCTCAGGAGCATATCAACTGGACGCTGGACCAGTGGAGGGCCGTTCTCTTCACCGATGAGACAAGAGTGTGTCTTTTCTGTAACGACCGACGCAGAAGAGTGTACAGAAGAAAAGGAGAGCGTTTTACTCAGCCTTGTATTGAGGAAACCGTCGAATACGGAGGTGGTTCCTGTATGTTCTGGGGTGGCATATCCGTCGATGGGAAGATGGAACTTGTGTGCGTCTCTCGGACTGGCGGTGGTCGCATGTGGTCCCGTATGCCGGTTTTGTTGGCGATGGGTTCATGTTAATGCATGATAACGCCCGTTGCCACACTGCGTTTGCTGTGCGGGACTACTTGGAAGAGGTTGAGATCCCTGTTATGCACTGGCCAGCACGAAGCCCAGACCTGAACCCGATCGAGCATCTCTGGGACGATGTAAAGAGGCATGTACGAGCACGAGATCCTGCTCCCACCTCCCTCCAAGAGCTTCAGGATGCCGTGATGGAAGAATGGGAAAACATACCCCAGGAGAGAGTGGTGACCCTCGTAAGGTCCATGAAGGATCGGATGGAAGCAGTTATCAAGGCAAGAGGCGGAAACACTAGATTTTAAGGACTTGTTTGTATTTTTTTTTAATGTTTTTAATATTATTTTTTGTAATTTTTTATGTTTTTCTTAATTAAAAGATTTAAAACACATGCATTTGTTTATAATTTCTAATAGGCAATTAAATTACCTTTCCAATGATGTCCTACAACCATACCCTTACTATTGACAAAGTTTGAGTAAAAGTATTTTAAAGTTGCTTTTTTAAAAGGTGCGATTTTTGTGACGCCGAGTGTATATGGACTGGCTGCAGTCATAATAATTTTGTAGTAGAGGTCAATGAGTTGCACAGACAGAAACATTTTATAAATAAAAATAGCGCTCCACGGTTTTTCTCGCGCTGTGCTGTCGCGGTCGCGTGGGAATTTCGAATGAAAAATACCCAATAAACTTCTAGTTGAACGAGGCTTTCCATTACAAAAATAATTATTCAAATAGGATTGTTACTTGAGATGAGCGCATAAAAATCAAAATACTTATCAAACTATTCAGCTTTATTATTTTATATATATGAAGGTGACAATAATAGCGATTCCAAGACCTCAGCTAAATTCGATGATGACAAGAAATCACTTTGAAAAATTTGACAAATTACTTCTCGCTTAAACTTTATCATGAAATTCCCACAATTACGACGTTGAAGCCGGGTGCCAACTATATTTTAAAACTAATGCAATAAAAAGAAATGCAAGGGGTATACATTAAAAAAATTTTGTTCAAAAATAATAAAACTATGAAAACTTACTATAATGTTTATTCAAATATAATAAAACTATGAAAACTTACTATGATTATAAAAATAAAACATTTAAAATAAATGAATCTGGATAATATCTCTATCTACATTAAAACAGTGTTCAGTTTAAATGCAGGTCCTTTTTCAATGTGTACACTGACACATGCATCATGTTCTTGGCATTTCCGAGGAAGTTGTCTATGGCTCTACTCCTAACTTCCTCCCAAGCGTACAAGTCTCTATAAAGTGGACGGACGAACTTCATACGACCTATTTGATTCAAGAATTCGAACACATCCTGCAATGCCGTGAGGTCTTTGCTTCTGACGCGCAATCGTAGCCACCTGAAAAAGAAACAAATGTTACATATGCATTTATTGATACAAAAAAAAGAATACATAGTTGGTTTAGAATACAATAGTTGAGGTTAACAGGGCATCACATCACCCACCCTTATCGTTTTGAGCTAGCATGAAAAAAAAATCAAAGGCTTGCACTCCGTGAGTACCGGCTGAAAACTTGATTAATAACGTCAAACTTCTTACGAAGTTTCGATTAGGTCACGTGACCTGACGCGAGTTTATCATTTTTTTACCCGTCACAAAAAAGTGCACAACGCCGCTAAAGAAGTTTCCACTTCAAAAATGCAACAAAATCATATTTATTTTCAATCCTTACCTATATTTAATCTCAGAATTCTGCGTAGTAGTCAGTTTATAGTGTTCTCCTAAAGCGTGCAACTTGTCCAAAGGCAAGGCATCCCTATCTATCAACGATTGCAGCAAATTGATCATCTGTTGAGGAGTGAAAGACTTTACGTCGCTGTATGCTAAGCAACATTCATTTGATGAAATGTGGTCCACTAAAGACGTCACGGCCTTGGTCATTGTTGTGTCGTAGCTGGAATCAAAAATAGAATATATATTAAATGCAATCAGTAGGCCTCGAAGGCATATATCGTCTCCATAAATCGAAATATTGGGATAGCAAATAGCAGAGTACAGAAATGCCTTATAGTTTGTTTATACATATTCACCATTCCCGATTGTTCTAAGTATAGAAATGCTAACTAATTTTATAAATGCGAAAGTAACACTGTCTGTGTGTCACGCTTTCACGCCAAAACTACTGAACCGATTTGAATGAAATTTGGTACACAGTTAGTCCAGAGCCTGAGAATGGACATAGGCTACTTTATATCGCGAAATACCCGCGGAAACGGGTACAACGTGGGTGAAACCGCGGGGCGCGGCTATTATATAATATAGCTAGAGTTTAATTCTGTTTTTTGTTCGCGCTTATCTCTGAAAGTAGCAATCCGATTTGAATCATCCTTTTTTTAATGGATAGCCACAGTCAACGGGAAGGTTATAAACTATTTTTCATCCCGAAATTCCGTAATTATTTAATAGAAAGTAAATAATAGCGCTGTTGTAATATAGCACTTTAATATTATTCTGCATTCACAAATCTTGCAAGCCCAGCATTTAGGCGGTATACCATCCATTTTTTTACGATGGCAACATTATGACCTTTTAACGATAAATATTTCAGCAATACAGTACCTCTCGTATCGCTCGTGGCGTAGTTTGCTTGATGTTATCCATTGCGATTGTTAAGCCACGTGCACCACGTGCATCCAAGTATGGGTATCCGATAGTGGCATTTCCAACTGAGTGCTATAGTGCTTCGGAGGGTAGGTTAAAATACCGGTCCCGGTCGTTTTAATCGATAGACCATGTCAGAGGCTGTTAGGCGGTCCAAAATCTCCGACACCAGGGCTGGCCACTAACCTACACGAACTTACTGTAGCAACACTTACTCAGGTATGATTGGCGGCATGCCACTAGAGTAAAACCATGCGTTCCAGTTCACCTTCTTAAGATCCTCATTATCGCTAAAGTATTGAAGCAGGTATGCTTTGAACTGGTCCGTGTCCAACGATTTCTTGCTAAACTTTGCCAGATACGCTCTTATGAAGTCATCAAACACTTCTGTTGAACAATGGGATGAGATATTAGTATGTATCACTAACACGACATGTTAGTATGACTTAATATTATACAAAGACTTTTCCCACTGCGAATACTAATATCATACAAAATAGTTTAAAGCATAGGGACATTATGTGGACTATTCATCATGCTATTATACCATAACCGTTACAATTAATACAAGCCTTATTCTACAAAATTACTCATAATTCAAGCTACAGTTGTCAACTTCTAGCTATCCAACTCACCGCTGCCGACCAGCCTTTCCAAATACCTCAAAAACAACGACCCCTTCTCATACGGAACGGTCGAGAAAGCGTCGTCGGGGTGGCACTGTTTCAAATCTACCACCAATTGTGTTAAAGGGTTGGAATCACCCAGATCATCGTATACCTAGGGGGTTAAATGAAGAGTTAAAACAATAAGACTATTTCTGTTCTTACCGGGTCCACCCGCAACATTTTCTAAGTATCTCAAGAAGAGCGATCCCTTCTCGTAAGGGACGCGGGAAAATGCATCGTCCGGGTGTATCCCGTCCAGGTTAACGACTAAACGGGTTAACTCGTTCTCTACGCCTAAGTGTTCTTTCACCTGAAATTGTTATGCTTACTAACTCAACTACTTAGTTATCTGTATGTTTCAAATATTGTTTTCGAGAAAGGATATTAGCTTTATTTATTATCTAACTTTAGCTTTAAAAGGAGTCCCATGCTTTTTAATTGTGATACCACATTTAATAACTATATAAGTAACAATTTCCTTCAAAAACCAACATACCGTTTCTCTAAGTTCCTGCAGTCCCAATATGCTGTTGAAATCTCTGCTACTTTTGGATTCTACTTCGTTCGGTATGAGCGAGGCTCCGACCTTTCTCTCCAGGAATACGGTGAAGCCTTCGTTGAGCCAGAAGTGTTCGAAGTTCCTGTTAGTGACCAGGTTGCCGGTCCAACTGTGCATGATCTCGTGCACTAATACGTCTGCTAGACTTCTGTCACCGGCCTGAGGGAGTAAATAGAATTTATATGAGGGGGCGATTGTAAATACAATTTATATTTTGTATGAATTTATATGAACCTAAAGATTTTATAAAATACCGACCGAAGTTAGTTCCTAAAGCATGGCCACGAAGTTGGAAGAATTTCGTTCATTGAACTTAATCTATTGTCTATCACTATCGCTGCACGCGAGTCAATAAAAGTGGAAAGACACGCCTGTATAGTTGTCTCTTTCGCACTCATATGTAGGATATATGCAGGAACGAAATTCATATTGCTTCGTGACCGTGTTTTAGTTTTTCAGTTGTGCAACTAACATTGTACGTACTGGATAGTGTGTGATGAGTTTGATAGAGTTACTTAACTATAAAATGGAAACTCACCAATAAAGTGGGTGTAACGAACGTTAGACAAGGGTTTTCCATGCCCCCGTAGGGGAAGGAGGGAGGCAGCACCAACAGATCGTACTGAGTCCACTGGTACGGGCCGCAAAGTTTCTCAGCCGCTTGCAAATATTTCTCAGTCTCAGCGAATTCCCACGCACTACGTTCAATCTCTTCTTTTTCTGACCACACTATTGTCCTGAAAATTATAAACACATTTTTTTTAGTTTACATACTTAAAAAAAGCGTGGTGATTATGCCTTATCCTCCTCACCGTACAAATATCTTCAGTGAGATGAGAGGCCTTTGCCCAGCAGTGGACATTACAGGCTAATACTTTACTTTTACTTCAAAAAGGAGAACTATGTTTGGAACTTTAATCGATCTTAATTATTTTTTTTGCTTTTGGTTTAGTTTTGGTTCCATATTAATTAAATTTAATACTGTTTTTAATTGAAACTACGTTGACGGATACACTTTGGTTTTATTTTACATTTTTATTTAACGTTTCAGCAACTTAACAGGAACTGTGGTCACAGAAGGCTGAGATATTATTCTGACGTATTTAATAATGTTAACATTAACAAAAAAGTTTCTTTTGTAAAAATTGTGAAATAAAATACAAACCCAAAATAGTTTGAGCGACTAGACGTCAAACGTCTTCTATCTTCCTTTCTATAATTTATGCATATAATACTAGCAGCGCCCCGCGGTTTTACCCGCGTTGTGCCCGTTCCCGTGGGAATTTCGGGATAAAATGTAGCCTATAGCCTTCCTCGATAAATAGACTATCTAACAGTGAAAGAATTATTCAAATCGGTTCAGTAGTTTCTGAGATTAGCGCGTTTAAACAAACAAACAAACAAACAAACAAACAAACAAACAAACAAACAAAACAAACTCTTCAGCTTTATAATATTAGTATAGATAGGTACCTAGTTAAATATAGTATATAGTTTAAAGAAAAAACGCCAAAAGTCATCCTTCGTACAATCGGCCGAAAGTAGAAACAATCGCAACATGAAACCCCCTTCTCACCTGGGCCCAAGAGTCCTCGACTCCAACACCCCCACAGCGATGGCGACCAGGTACGAGGGCAGCGGCATGGGCTGTCGGAACGTGGTCGTGGAGCCGTTGACCGCGCCCCGCAGCGCGCTCATCAACACGGTGTACGGTTTGGGAGCGGTCACTTCCGCGTCGTACGTGAACTTCACGGCTGGCGTGTCTTGACAGGGGATAATTGACCGGGCGTGGATTGGCTGGGAATTACAATTAAGTCTTTACGTTAGGGCCGAAACACGCTTGCAGCTACGTAGAACTGTGTGGTGCTCAACGCGCCACACATTCCAGCGTATTACGCTTTGGTGTTTTGGCCCGCTATATTAATAAACGCCTATTAAGGACATTTTAGCTATCAAATGGTTTGTCACTTTCTGACATACGCAATTTTCCGAAGAGCAAAAGAGACAAAACACATTATAAAATTATTTTAGTTACAGAGCGTTTATTAATAAGGCGGTTATAGTTTAAACTCGGTTAAGTCCCGTTCCATTTATTTGTTACTAGCAGCGCCCCGCGGTTTTACCCGCGTTGTGTCCATTCCTGTAGGGATTTCGGGATGAAAAATAGCCATGTTACTCGTGGATAATGTAACTTTCGAATGGTGAAAGAATTTTTAAAAACGGTCCAGTAGTTTTTGAGCCTATTCATTACAACCAAACAAACAAAGTTTTCCTCTTTATAATATTAGTGTAGATGAGTGCCAATTGTGTTAAGCTGCGTTTTCACTTAGTTCTGCAACAGCTATGAACATATTGTTTCCTCAACCTTTCGTTACGTTGAATAAAGTTTAGTGTAAGTACATAAATGTTCAGACCATTAAATGAAGACACGGCTTTACTTACTTTAAACCATCTTGGATATTGTAATAAAACCTATTTATTTACCTGACACTGGCTGAACAAATAGGGGTATTTCTTGCCAGAAGTCTGACTCGGGTCGAGCCATTGTAAGGCCGTAGCATTGGGCATTGTGGAGTAATCAATTTTAATCACAATTCTGAAAAAAATCATACAACTATTATGCTTTCCTAAATGCGAAGATTTTGAAACAATGATCTATTCTAATAATATTTTAGATAGGACATAATTTAATAAAACTATAATTCTAATTAACCATAAATTCTGAAATACACCTCTTCAGAATGTTAATGTTTAACAGACCGAAATACAATAAGCTCACTTACTTATCACCTACGGCAGCCGATTGTGGTAATTTAATGGTCAATTTTGAACCAAAAGTAGGCGCTTCGCTGTCTACTACGTATCGCAGAGAAGTCCCATCTTGAGTTTCAATGGAATTTATTTCGAGACTTCGTACGTCTAATATCTAGAAAAAAAAGTAGTTATGATGAAATCATGTGATTAAATAGTCGTAATTATTCCCGGGTTCAATTCCCAGGTCGAGTGAAAACATGTTTTCTACTTTTCAAACATGGCTCAGGTTTGAGATCACCAACCCGTATTAGGCATGCGGGGTGAATACGCCTAATCCTCCTCACTGTCCGTGTACTGATATCTTCAGTGAGATGAGAGGCCTTTGCCCAGCAGTGGACATTACAGGCTAACACTTTACTTTTTTTTATATGAAAGCAAATTTCGTGTCGTACGAACAGCTGAAAAGGATGGCAGATGATAGAGAAAAGTGGAAAGAATTCCATTGACAAGAGCCCAGCTCTTATGTTTAAAAACTAGAAGAAGTATCGTAATATCATTTGTGATAAAATAGTTTCCTTAGGGTGCGTCCACATCTGGCGAATGCGCCGCGAATGTGCAGCTCGCCAGCCATGTGCGAGCTGCCCGCAAGCCGCGCGCGTGCAGTCACGGCAATGGTTTGGTGCGCCTCTTTAGTGCAACTCATGCAAGGCTCGTAAAAGGCGCGCGCCCAGCGCGCGCGCGGCCCGCGATCTGCGCGCGCTCAATTATCGCGCTTACAATTGCGCTTATTGGCTCAGTACTTTAGGCAGACGCGAGCCGCTAGCGCGCCGCCCGCGCGCCGCCCGCGCGCTGATCGCATACGGCGCTTAGGTTGCGAGCGAACTGCGCGCGAGCGGCGCAAGAGCGGCGCACGAACAAAAATGCACGCGCGCAGCTCGCGGGCAGCTCACAAACGGTTCGCGACCTGCGCATTCGCGGCATATTCGTCAGATGTGGACGCACCCTTACACTAATTCATTCCCATTATTATACATACTAATATCTTCACAAAGGGAAAGTCCATTGTATATGTTACTTTGATTGAATTTATACACTTCAATAATGTATATTTTTTAATCTTTATAACTTAAGTTACTCTTTGTTTTAATTTCATTTTTTATGACACGAAAAATATAGTTATTCTGTTGAGAAAACAACAGTATTAAAATCTTACTCAGTATTTCTAATCCCTAAAACCGAATTATTTTAATGATCAAAAGTAAAAAGTAAAGATGCCACTTAGGGCAAAGGCATCTATTAGATGTCATTTACTGAAAATATCAGTACAGTAAGGAGGTTTTGATGAACAAAATAAAACACAGTTACCAGTTCATTAATGTTGGCCAAGACATCAAAGTTGAGTGTAGCTGACCCACTCAGCACCTTCGCATCAAAGTCTACACTCAAAGCCAGGGATATGTGCTTTATGATCGCGTATTCTAAAAAAAAGTAACAAAAAAACAAATTAAATAAAATCAGCCCCAGGTACACATTTAATATAGTAGGTTTCTCGAAATTTTCAGACAGAAAGACATACCGAAGCCCGCGGGACCTTTATTACCTAACACCTGTCTGAAAAATCAGTTTTTCAGGTTGAATTAAGATTAAGAATCTAAAAAAATGCAAACCCGGGCGTTTTGAATGCAGTATCTGAATTTCAGACTTTGGCTTCAGATGGAACTTCGCCATGTAATGTGCCGGAATATTATAAATGCGAAAGTTTGTGAGGATGAATGTATGTATGTATGGATGTAGTATGTTTGTTGCTCTTTCACGTAATAACTACTGGATGGATTTGGATGAAACTTTACAGTAATATAGGTTATACATCAGTATAACACATGGGAAACATTTTATCCCAAAATTCCCGCGGGAACCGATACGCGGGTAACACCGCGAGGCGTGGCTAGTAACACATAAAGCTACTTTTTATCTCGACAGAACGCACGTAGTTACAGCTGACGGGTCTTCGGCGTGTTAAACGTCGTGAGCAAAACTACGGTACTCACCAGGTCTAGAGAACGAAGAAGGGTCCAACGGGCTGAGGGCTCCCATAGCTTTCACTTGACTGGTGAATGTAAAAAACACAAATATCATACATATTACAATTTTGAACATAATTAAACCTATCAGTATCCAAAAAATAATTTAAATGATTATATCACACTGATCAGTCATTTTAAACCACTGTGCTTAAGAGCTTGGTCAATAAACTGCTTTCTAATTTAAGACATGAAGAAAAATTAGAAACTTTGTTAAGGGACTTGATATGACTTGAACAGTTGTCAGACTTGTTTTTTTTTCTTCGGTACATACTCTCATTGGTTTTGATGAAAATGAGGTGTAATACTAAAAAACAATGAAGGTTCTATGTTCTATAACATACAATGTGCGAGATTTCATAATATTTTAAAATTCGATTCGTACGATTTTTTCGACGCGTTTTCCTTTATCATGAATCCCAATATAATAGAAAAAACCGGCCAAGTGCGAGTCGGACTCACGCACGGAGGGTTCCGTACTTTAAAAAACGACAAAAAATCATGTTTATTGTATGGGATTAATTATTTATTTTATTTTCATTTTATATTCGAAGAGAACATATGACTAAATATTCTGTGAATACATAGTTTAAGCGTCTACCTGTCGCCGTTATTAATATCGATCAAGAAACTGTAAAAAAATCACATTGCAGGGATGGCCACAGACCTTCTAGAAGTGAACGAATGAATGAGCACATAGAAGGTAATTAGCCAAGCCTGGTGTTGTATCAAGTTCAAGCCCATCCAAAATCCAAAAGCAACAAACCGAAAAAGTTTGCAATATTTTTTAGCATATTTTATAGGATACTAGCAGTGCCCCGCGGTTTTACCCACGTTGTGCCCGTTCTAGTGGGAATTTCGGGAATTTTTATACATATAAACCGTCCTCTTGAATCACTATATCTATTTAAAAAAAACGCATCGTTGCGTAGTTTTAAAGATCTAAGCATACATAGGGACAGACAAACAGCACAAAGCGACTTCGTTTTAAGGCTGGTTTACACTTTGATTATGGCCGGTTTACACTTTGTTAAGTTAACACTGCAGGTGGTTAGTGCAGGTGTTTAGTAATCAAGGTGTGAACGGAAGCGTGAAGTGATTAGTGTTAAGTGTAAAGTGCGATTAGTGCTTATTGATTAGTGCGAGTGAATAGAATCAAGGTCTATTTTTGCTGTTAAGTGACCTCCCCCCTTGTACTGTTTCACTCCCCTCTCTCGCAGCTCGCCTGTACTAATCAGTGTGTAAACACGTGTGTTATAAGTGCGCAGTGTCAAATTCAAAGCGAAAATGAAGTGGACGGAACAACATACTTTAAAATTCATACAAGAGTACATAAAGTATGAATGTCTATACAATGTAAAGTGTGAGAACGTCTGGTGATCCATTTTCTTTGCCATAATCTTTTAGGCCTATTGATTTCAAAATTGAGTTCATTTTCTATATCAGATACCACAACATATACAATCTCTTTTATTATTTGTCTCAATATTGAGCGCTGTTCATCTTCCATTTCTAGAGATTATGCACAACGGACAGTACCACTACTTTGAGCTTCTTCCTAAACACTGTGTAAACGGGGATGGAAAAGACTACTTAACACTTGACACTTATCGCGTTAAGTTAACGCTTAACACTAATCATTTCACACTTCGCAAAGTGTAAACCGGCCTTTATTAGTGTGAGTGCAGGTGATTAGTGCGAGTACAGGTGTGTAGTGCGAGTAGTGTCCAATTCACTGCCAGTGCAGGTGATTAGTGCGGCTTTACAGTTGTAAAGGCATTCATGTTTTATATACTCCTGCACAAATTTATAAGTTGTGTCTTCGGTCCACTTTACCATTTTGTACAACAACAAGCGTCCGACGCTACACACTAAACGCTGATTCCTGTCCAGACGTGTTTAGTGGCAGGCACGCTGCGAGTAAGGGGGAAGGGAGGGCGCGCGGGAAGTGGCTACTCGCAGTCCACTCGCAAAAAAATAGAACACGCTTCTATTCACTTTACTACACAGCCAACTAATCACTTGCACTAATCAGTCGCTGTCCACACCTAGTCTTTAAGCACCTGCACTAATCACCTGCACTCGCACTAATCAAAGTGTAAACCAGCCTTTATACTATGTAATGATTTGTCACGAAGAATGTGTCCGCCAGTCTCTTCTTCTTCTTCTTCATCGAGTGGATGGTCAACCTGACCAATCCTGGTGTCAGAGTTATTGAGCCGCCAAAGGCCTCTGACATGGCTCAAGTAACGACTACTATCCGTAGAAAGTAACCGGGACCGACGGCTTAACGTGCCCTCCGAAGCACGGAATCATCTTACTTTTCGAGCAAACAGGTGATTCAGCCTGCAATGCCCAAACCAAACTGAGGAAAGTCTCACAAAGAGATTTTTGTGAGATATCCCCACCGGGAATCGAACCCGGAACCTCCGGGTCGTGAGCCGGGCGCTCAAACCACAAGACCACGGAGGCAGTTAAGGAGGCTGTGGAGTTTGTTGTCCGCCAGTGAGAATATCTACCCATAGTTCGTATCTCCTTGTAAGATGTTTTACATAGCTCCAAATTGTAACCTGTTATGACAGGGAATTAGGATGAGAGTTCAGCCTCTCCCTGTATTTGTCTGTGGCATTGACAATTTCTTGTTCGACTGAGGGTATTTGGTCTTTAAGTAGTCATGGATCTTAGCATATGGAACAATACTGATTGTTGGAGAGTAATGTTTTGCATTCTTTGCATACGTAGGGTGATTGAGTTGCTTGCAATACCCCATAGTTGGACGCTATACTGGTTTCAGGATCGATGTATTGATGAGTGCCTTGTTTTTAATAGACAGTTTACTGTTGAACCCCACCAGCGAGAGCAGGTTTATATATTTAATGCAAACAAAAGGTGAAGCAGCATTAGTTTTGATTCGCCATTTTTGGAACCATTTTGTGGTTTTGAAGGGCCTTCTTTGAGGCGTTTATCGGGTTCTTATCACTAGCGAGAACAGTGCTGTCTTCGGCGATTTAGTAGTGGTTGTGACATTGGTTGTGTCATTTCTGTTAGGAAAATCAACCGTGGAGATTGTGTAGAGGACAGGTCCTGCTATTGAGCCCTGGGAACAGGCTCAACGCTGGTAAAACCGAGGGATGCTGCTAATATTTTGTTTAATTATAATTAAAAAAATAATTGAAATATAAATCTTGTCCTCAAATAGTTTACAATGAAGTCAACCTGACGAAATCTGTTTATCTTTATTTTATTTCAAGCCAAGACCTAGTTTTTAGTTTGTTTATTATAATATTTAAATAGTATGTTAGTCTTTAAGGTATTAGTTGTATTGTATATGTATTTAATAATAACAGTTTGTTAGATTCTATGATACAAGCCTGGTATTTAATGAAGTTATAAATGAGAAGGCAGTCAAGTTGTCCTTTTATTCAAGAGCAAGTTATAAATAAGGAAAATGTGAAGATAATACAGGTTCTGCTGGAAATACTTGCAGGTTGCAAGTATGCAAGTATTTTATATACAGGGTGACTTTTTTAAACTGATCAGTGTGGACAAGTCTTTAAATATAAGAGACTAGTGACATACCCTCGTTTAGCTTCTAGTCTTAATGTGAGAAATTCAGGATAAAAACAAAGCATCTCCTACTGATTACCTACATTAGAAGTCATGCTTATCCACGTAAAAATGTAGGTGTTGTACAGTAGTAGGCTCTCCCATTTTTGAATTTTGATTAACACTGGTGACATATTTACCCAAAAAAAAATCATATCTCTTGTAGTTGCAGACTTGATCGGACCCATACTGACAGATTTAAAAAAGCCACCTTGTATATGCAGAGTGCCAGATAGCAAAAAGTGGTTGATAGCAAATATTACTTACAAAAAAAATTTTAGTAAACCATAGAAACTTTGTAACAATAAGTTATTCATTGTAAAATATCACTGAATTAGTCTAGTTCTTCAATCAAATAGAATTATCACGAATCACACAGACAATACACAAGAACAACTCAAACAAACGATGGATAAATGAACTACTTGAAACACCAGCATCAATAATTTATACATAACTATGAACATTCTTTAATATATTACAAATATAAATGTTATAAATAAGTGTGAAAACACTGTTAAATGTAAAATTATATGAAAAAGCCATTAACTAACAAACAATAGGCTATTCTCAACAGTTATTTAATTTTATTGATGATGTTTTCCATGTGCATAGAACCTAGTATTGTTTGTATTAAAGAAGTTTTAATAAAGGTTTTTTCCCTGAATAGGTGTAAATAACTACCGGTTATTTTAATTAATACGTATATAATGCAAATAGGTTAGTAAAAGCATATTATATATATACAAATACTGATTTCTTTCTTTACCTATCAACAACTCATGTTTTTTGCAAGATAAGCATATTGTTTTACATTGAAAACATTAATTTTATTGGTTTACATAAGTTAGATAGGTAAGAAGCAAGAAAACCCATTTGAATTTAATTCAATTGGTATAAATTAATAGTTTAAGAATGGAAAAACATATATACAGTTAGTATTTAACAGGGAATTCAATTATGCACAACTCACGTTTACTGAAGATAGTTATACTGTGTTGAAACGTTGTAATGCCGAACACAAATGCCGACACACGAACACGATAAGATAAAATACAATAATGAGCTATGATGACAAGATGGAAATTGATGAAATGAAAATAATTGCACTTTGCAGCCTTGCTTCATTGAATGTGATTAATTTATTTAATTAAAACCACAATTTTAATTTTGGTTTGACAGCATGACATGACGGCACCCTGACAGTTGACAATGACAACCATACACCACCAATACACCATTCTATCAATCGCAATCACAACTACAGACAGATGGTTATTGTGATGGTTAGCAAGCACGTTTTATGTAGCTAGCTACGTACGTGCGGTAGCCAATGAATTCAATCGATCATTTTTAATTGCTCTTATATTAAACTTGCAGCGCCCCACGGGTTTACCCGCGTTCCCGTGGGAATTTCGGGAATTTTGATACTTATAAACCTTCCTCTTGAATCACTATCTATTCAAAAAAAATTGCATCAAAATTTGTTGCGTAGTTTTAATGATCTAAGCATACATAATGAGCAGACAGACATACAGTTGGTTTATTCTATGTAGTGAAATATAAACTTATTCATTCATTTCATTCGGCAAAAAATCTTTTAAATAATAACCACAAAATATCTTAATGATCTATAATGAATTTATAGCTGTAGAATTAGAATTATTAGATAATACGTAATTATATAAAATAAATAGGTAGGTAATTATCTAACCTGGAAATTTTGTCGACCTTAACGCTAAAGTGTCTCACATTTTTTTTGGTACTGAAATAATATTTACTTATGTTACTTTGTTGATGAATTGATGCAATTGTAAAACTTCTTTGTGTTCTTAATAAACAATTTCTGGAATTTATTTGAACTAAACGCGTTAAAACTTTGGTGCCAAACGTCATTTTTTAATTTTTATAATTTTTTTATTGTTGTGATGTGATTTTTTTATCCCATTGTTCCACAGATATTAGTCAGTAGCAGTACATAGCACAGACCGCACAGACCAGGAAACTGATTTTTTTCTTTGAAGTTGAATTGAACCAGGGAATTGAATGAAAGAATGAAAACAGCCACAGATGTTGAAAGCTATAGTAAATAACGTAACTCTGTGGTTTTCTAATAGGAGTGTACTTTGTTTCCTGGTCTGTGGGAGTGTATTTGGGTTTTGGTCTGTCTTCGTCCGTGGGGTGTCGGATTAGAATAGCACCTCCCCAGGGCCCAGGGTGTCGTAAGAGGCGACTAAGGCCAGGGGTGGGACAGGGTACTTTACATACACTCCTACACTATAGAACACACACTCCTACACACCTCACTACACACAATCACACATACATGCAAAAACACTTCACAAATTTCTACACAAAACCGGGACTCTGGCGGTATACCCAGGTATCAACACATTGGATACAACACCTTACATCCAAGGGTTTCCCTATCTCAAACGAGAAGGTTTTTGTGCGTCAGATGGCAATCGGCACTGGATAAATAAACCCCAAACGCCAAATTTATTGAAAAGATATGGGAAGGTTACACAAAGCATCGAGGATAACGGATAGGGCGTCGCCGCGAAACGACGCGCAGATACATCGCCCTACCTCTGCGACAAGTGGGCTAGGGCTACCGAGTCATGGACGGGCTCGGCTAACGACGCTAGTCCCACATTGTAACCTTATAGGGGGTTTACACGGGTGACTAAAGCCGCACGATTTTTGCCGTGCGGCGTAAATCGACCATCTAAATGGCAATTCGGCTAAGTTGCAAGCGACTAAAGCCGCAAGCCCCAAAGTTGGGTAGCATCCGACTTTTGCCGCACGGCAACCGGCCGCATGCGACTGGTGACTAAAATCGACCGTGTAAACGATCAGTTGCAGGCGATCGCCCGCCGCATGAAGGTGTTTCCGCACGCACGTGTATTTATTTACTACAGCGTTGGAAATGACAGAGTTGGATGGAAATGACAGAGCCGCATGCGATTTTAGTAACCTGTGTAAATGGGCTAGCGATGCGGCTTGGTGAGGCAATTAGTGAAGCGACTCGCCGCACGGCGAAAATCGACCCGTGTAAACCCCCCATAAGGTCCGCTTCGCTACATTGAACATAGGAACTCTAACAGGAAAGACGAAGGAACTTGCCTCACTTTGCCAACGTAGAAACGTCGATTTTATTTGTCTTCAAGAGACTCGCTGGACTGGATCTAAAGCCCGTAACATCGGTGAGGGCTATAAACTCATGTACGTAGGCGCAAAACATGGGAGAAATGGCGTCGCAATAGCAGTCAAACAAAACCATCTAGATAACATATTAGAGGTTAATCGCATCAATGACAGAATCATAACTTTAAAAGTTTTGGTAGAAGGAGAAATCCTCAACATCTTTTCCGCATACGCACCCCAAGTAGGTTGCAGCCAACTCGAAAAAGACAATTTCTGGACTACATTAGAAACCGCTTTACAGTCAATACCTACAAATGAAACCACCCTGGTGGGAGGTGACCTGAACGGCCACATCGGTGAAGCAAACATCGCTTTTCAAAGAGTGCACGGAGGTCACGCGTATGGCACACTTAACGATGCTGGCAAAGTCATCCTCTCGACTGCTGCAGCGTTTGATCTGGCTATAGCCAACTCATTTTTTGCCAAAAAGCCAGAGCATATAATTACGTACAAGAGCGGCAACACCAACTCCCAAATTGACTACATTCTTGTAAACAGAGCTCACATTAGCCGAGTAGCAAACTGTAAAGTAATTCCAGGAGAATGCGTAGCTCCCCAACACCGCATTGTTGTAATGGATATGAAATTCAGAAAAATAGCCAAAGATAAACCAACTCCAACTCCTGAAATCACTAAGTGGTGGAATCTCAAAGGCGAGAATATCTCCAAGTTTCGGGAACAACTAGCCAATTTACAGATCGACTTTAATTCAGACATTGACTCTATTTGGGAAAACCTACGCAAGTCCATCATGACCGCTGCAAACAACACCCTTGGTCGCACTAAAGGAGGAAAGCAGACTGACAGAGAAACATGGTGGTGGACTGAACGGGTACAGAACGCAATACAGAGGAAGAAAACAGCTTTTAAAACCTGGCAAACAACTCAAACCACAGAAGATAAAGAAGCATATAAGATAATTAAGAAAGAAACCAAGAAAATAATAGCTATAGAACACTCTGAATCCCAAAAAGACCTATATAACACATTACATACAAAAGAAGGCCAAAAGCAGATTTACAAGCTAGCTAAACAGCGTAGTCGAAATAGCAAGGATCCAGCTCGATGTAAAACCATCAAAAACCAAAATGGCGACTTATTATATAAAGATAAAGATGTAATAGAAACCTGGCACCAATATTACACACAACTTTTTAATCCCCAACCATCTCCTACACAGCTTCCAGAAATGGAAGCCAACACAGGACTTATTCTACCAATACAGCCAAATGAAGTAAAGAAAGCATTAGAAAAGATGTCTAATAAGAAAGCCATTGGTCCCGATGGGATTCCTATAGAAGCCTGGAAATGTTTGCGTGAGCAGGGCATCGAACTGCTTGTCAACCTATTCAACTGTATGTTGTCCTCCTCCAAAATGCCAGAGGCGTGGAGGCTGAGCACTATAGTTCCGATATACAAGGGGAAAGGGAGCAAGTACGAATGCAGCAACTATCGCGCCATCAAACTGTTAAGCCATACAATGAAACTCTACGAGAGAGTGATTGATAGCCGATTACGGTCGGAGTGCTCTCTGTCGAGGAATCACTATGGCTTCGTGCCTGGCTTATCGACCACGGATCCGATGTTCGCCCTCAACATCATTGCTGAAGAGTATCGCGCCAAAAACCGATCACTGTACGTCGCTTTTCTAGACATGGAAAAGGCATTCGATCGTGTTCCATGGAACACGATATGGTGGAGCCTTCGCAAGAAGAACGTCCCCGAACATTACATTAACATCATTGCCGACATGTATAAGGGCGCGAGATCGATGGTTCGGACGGTAGTGGGGGAAACAAAACCAATAGCGGTCACAGAAGGCGTACACCAAGGATCTGTCCTAAGCCCCTTCTTGTTTTGCTTGGTTTTGGATTCACTCACTGAGAGCGCGCAGAACAAAGCAGCATGGACGTTCATATACGCTGACGATGTAGCCATTTGCACGGAGAGCCGCTCTGAGTTGGAAGATGCACTCTTGTCCTGGAAACAACAGTTACATACCGGTGGCCTAGTGCTGAGTGTTGCAAAAACCCAGTTCCTGACTTTTAAAGACCCAGATCCAAGTAACAATAGTCCAATTTCCATCGAAGGACAATTAGTCACAAGGTGCGACGAATACAAGTATCTGGGAAGTATGTTGCACAATTCTGGGAATGTGGAACCTAACATTCAGCACCGCATAGCTGCAGCGTGGCTAAAATGGCGAGAAGTAACTGGAGTGACATGCGACAAAAAGATGCCGGTCAAACTGAAAGGTTTGATCTACAAGACCATCATCAGACCAGTCCTGATGTACGGCAGTGAGACGTGGGCGGTCACTGAGAAAAACGTCCATGCCATCCAAGTGGCCGAGATGAAGATGCTGAGGTGGATGTGCGGGGTCACCAGGCTCGACAAGATCCGCAACGAGTACGTGCGAGGCAGTCTGGGCGTTCGCGACATCGCCGACAAGCTGCAAGAGAGTAGGCTGAGGTGGTATGGCCACGTGAAGAGAAGACCGCCGGACTACGTGGGGAACCTGGCGCTACAACTCTCCATCCCCGGTCGAAGATCCAGAGGCAGACCCAAGACAAGGTGGACGGATGTAGTGTCCAAGGATATGGCTGAGTGCAAGATTTCCGATGACGACGTCAACGAAAGAGCGAAGTGGAGGAGAAAAATATGGAAGGCTGACCCCACCACCATGTGGGACACATAGCCAGGAAGAGAGAGAGAGAGTTGTACTTGTAATTCTTGTAAATGTTGTCAAAAAAAGGAAATGTCAACAAGATGTCAGTCAAATGTTGACAACTTGTTATTGTTTGATAATGTCTTTCTTGTGCTTGTGTGTGTTACCTTACCTTTTTGATAAAAAAATGTGAATGAAATTATTTACGTTTCTTTTTCAAAGAACACAGTTTAGAATTTATTGTGCTCCTGTATTTTCATTAAAGTTACTATTGTGTGAAGATTATACATTAGTAGAGAATAAAATTAAATGTATCTATAAACATGCTTACCAGGTTTCACCATAATCACGGATCCAATATAATATTATTTGACGATAACACAATAGCGTTTAGAAAAGCAAGTTTTGCCCATGGCTTAACTTTTAGTGAGAAGCCGTTACATCCAGGAGAGATATTTTTGGTGGAAATTGAGAAAACTGAACGAGGATGGAGTGGTCATATGCGGCTCGGGTTGACGCTGTTAGATCCGCACGGTGTGGCAATTGGTGATAAAGGTCTTCCTCAGTATGCGCTTCCGGACTTGGCGAACACGGGGATGTCTTGGATATATCCTATATCGAAGTGTCAGAACAATGTTTTGGTTGAGTTGGTGAGCCAAGTGGCCGGTCCAGGCGGCCGCCCGGCGCCCGACCCGCGCGTCTCAGTGCTCGGGGACGGACACGTCGTGAGGACTCCTCGCGGAAACTTCTCCAAAACTATCCTCAAACCACAGAATTTGAATCAGAATGGAACTTCACAAGGTATCCTACCCATGGACGCTGGAAGTCGCATTGGCGTGATGTTCGTACCGTGTCCTAAAGTGAGTAGAGATGACCCAGATATGGCGGAGATGCATTTTATCATTAATGGAGAGGACCAGGGTCCGAGTACAAAAGTGATTCCATATACAAGAGGACCATTACATGCAGTTGTTGATGTTTACGGAACTACAAAGCAAGTTAAGATTGTGCAGCTATATGGAGGTATGATGTTTCTTTTATCTATCTTACCTTCACAATTGCATTAACATAGTAAATATATTACTGCTATCCAACACTTTTTGTATATGATTTTTAAAACACCTTTCTTTATAATTATTCTCAATGGTATCTGTTTCAGTGAAATCCCTCCAAAATGTATGTCGAGATGCAATACTTCAGTACATAAACAATGGTTCGGTGAAGGCGTTGCCGCTGCCCAAGTGCTTAAAGGATTACCTGCTTTCATAGTGTTCCAACAACATACGACAATAAGGCTGTCTATGAATAACTATGAGGTGATATTGATAATATAGATTTTGAATAAATTGTGAAATAAATTAGAATTTATCGAACATATTATTGTATCTACATCTTCAAGAGGTCTTTGCCCTGCAGTAGGATCATAGAGGCCCTTAAACTACAATTTATATATGATACAGATATTTCTATATTGTAGTGATTACACCTTAATCTTCAGTGACTTTGAGTCTTTGCCCAACAGTGGGATCTATTAAAATGAAAAGGAAATAATAATAACTTCTCATTAGCCTAAGGCTTTCTCGAGCATTATTCTTGTAAGTATTTAGAGCATTAGGCTACTTCAAGAATACCAACTTCTAATTCAATTTCACAGAAAATTACACTAGACAACACCATTTACGAATAACTGTTCTATATTCAAAAATTGTTCCGAATTGCTGTCACTGAGTCACCATCATTAACTCGGTGAAGTCAAAGGTCAATATACTATGCTTATTGCAAATTGACCTAGTCAATGTGAATTATACCTTATAACCATTGCTGTAGGTACCAATTCATAAACAAAAGCATATAGTCTCTTTATGTATATTCACATGATGATGCTTTTCTAAAAGAAAAGGTGTGTAACTACCTTTTTTACTACATGGCTTAGATGGGTTGTATTTATCAAGCAACTTTAAGAGGCTTGAATGCTTATGTACAAAATATAATTATATGACCAGACTAAGAATACAGCCATTTTGCTGAATACACATTCGCGCGGCAAAAATCCGCGGCCATAGTAGATTGAACGAAATGAACTTGTCTTGATAGCAGAAATTTCTATATAATATGCTAAACTGTAGTAGGAACGCCGAAGACCCCCGATGGCGCCCTGGCCGGCTATTCGCTATTCGCTCTTGTCAGGTTCGTTTCCATTGAAGCAGAGCAGAGCTGTGCAGAACCTAACTTCTTTTTCTCGAGTGGATGTGTCAGAGTTATTGAGCCGCCAAAGGCCTCTGACATGGCTCATGTAACGACTACTATCCGTAGAAAGTAACCGGGACCGACGGCTCAACGTGCCCTCCGTAGCACGGAATCATCTTACTTTTCGGGCAATCAGGTGATTTAGCCTGCAATGCCCTAGCCAAACTGAGGGCAGTCTCACAAAGAGATTTTTATAAGACATTGTACCCACCGGGAATCGAACCCGGAACCTCCGGATCGTGAGCCGAGCGCTCAAACCATTAGAACACGCAGGCTGTTAAACTGGAACTTAACTGATCAATCACGACTTATTACGAAAAGATTTTGACAATGTCAATGCGTTGTCTCACAATCCCAATGCGCTGCCATTGGCCGTTCGGGCTCCGCAAAGCTCTGCTCCACTTCAATTGAAAACTCACAAGAGCTGGCCACAGGCACAGGCTACCAACTTTTACTCTTAGCGTACTCTGGAGTCAGATTAACACATCATTTATTCGTACTGTAGACTAATGTATGTATAACAAATGTAAATACGAATATGTATTATGAAAATTATAAAAATGCTACAAAACATAATTTTAGTTAGGAAACATGAAATTTATTTATGTTTTTATTTGAGGATAAAAGGTAATCGTACATAAATTCGTACATAACGATTATTTTTAATGTATACGTAACCTAATTAATGACAGAACAAAATAATCGATATAATTTCCAAGACATTACTTAAGTACTATGTTTAATGGGTCACTGAATACATCATAGGTACATAATACATTTTGAAACTTAATCATGGTTTGGCAGCTTTAATCAGTGTTCATGTTTTTCATCATGTCAATGGCTACAAAAACCTTTATAATGATATATGATAATATATTATAATTATGTAGAACTTGCTGGGCTGATGGGGTGATAACACCTACAGGGAGGCCACTTTCATATTGAAATAATATCTTCAGCCAACTAGAAAGTCTTACTAGAGGATCTTGCAGTTATGTCTAACTCTTTGTGAACTTCAAAAACTTACAGAATTCGCTCCTTTTAGTAATGTGAAAAATACGTAACGTTGTAAATTGTATAGTGAATCACATAATAACCTCCACCTTATTAACCTCTGTTTAATTGAAGTGTAATTTATTTCACTACCGTCCTAAGTAGTAAACAATCTTTGTGTCGAAATAATCGTATTTTTAATTATGTTTTACTTTAGTTTATTTATATACTAGCAGCGCCCTGCGGTTTTACCCGCGTTGTGTCGGATCCCGTGGGAATTTCGGGAATTTTTATACATATAAATATTCCTCTTGAATCACTCTATCTATTAAAAAAAACCGCGTCAAAATTCGTGCAGTTGTGTTTGAGTTTATCGCGAACCCACTGACAGACAGACGCGGCCGGGGACTTTGTTTTATAATATGTAATGTAATGAGTGATATATGTTTTAATTGCTATGGTTTGCTTATTTTGTGCCTAGATTGTTTACTAAGTAGAAGTTAAATGTATGATGTAATGAGGAATGAACTCCCTATTTTTTTTTACTAGAACAGACTACTCTTGATCAAGACACATATTAGACATAAAAAGCAACGTAATTAAAATCGGTTTAGACCACATTTGCACGAACATCTTTTTGACGCTCGTTTCAAAGTACAAACGAATTATCAAGTGCCTATTATGTTCACTTGAGAGTTTTCGAAATGCCTCGTTTGTTACAATTTTGAACTCTGTGTAAAACAAGAGCGTAAAAAGTGAACTTTAAATTCGTGTAGACTTTGCCCAACTATGAGCCGAAATGATTTAACTTCATAAACACAATTTTTCAATCATATATACCTATGCACGACTACTGTCGAGTAAAAATGACACATAATATGATTTATCTACACTAATGTTGTAACATTCTACTTATGTTTCCAATACTTGACTTATAATTACTACTGTTATAGCGCAGACAACTAAAACACTCAATTTAAGCAATTGCACATGATGTTATAATATCATTATAATTTAACATTATAACATCATTATAACGCGACCAATTAACCTGGCGAGCCTTATGTCAAAATCCTCATACTAGTTGTATAAAATTTTGATATTATGCTGGCTTTTTAAAATAGTTGGGTTATACGTGAAAACTTCGTCGAAACTACATACACAAAACTCTTTGGTAAGATCTCGCTCGCTCCTGATTGGCCCTACGCGCAGCTGCGCTCTCATTGGTTAGATTTTAATGGCGGCAAGTTCACTGTGACAATACACGTACCTACGCGTGAATTTAATGTTTCGCAATGTGTTTTGTTTTTAAAATTTTGTTTGATTAATTGCATTAAATAGTGAAGATAAAGTAGTGTATGCAACTGCATATAACACGGGTATTAAAACACTCGTTACTATTATGAAACTCGCTGCGCTCGTTTCATAAACTCACACTCGTGTTTTAATACCCTTCTTTATATGACGTTGCATAATAGTAGTTTATGCAACGACATATAAAGAAGGGGCGCAGCGAGTTTCATAATAGTAACGAGTGTTTTAATACCCGTGTTATATGCAGTTGCATACACTACTTTATCTTCACTATTTAATGCAATTAATCAAACAAAATTTTAAAAACAAAACACATTGCGAAACATTAAATTCACGCGTAGGTACGTGTATTGTCACAGTGAACTTGCCGCCATTAAAATCTAACCAATGAGAGCGCAGCTGCGCGTAGGGCCAATCAGGAGCGAGCGAGATCTTACCAAAGAGTTTTGTGTATGTAGTTTCGACGAAGTTTTCACGTATAACCCAACTATTTTAAAAAGCCAGCATAATATCAAAATTTTATACAACTAGTATGAGGATTTTGACATAAGGCTCGCCAGGTTAATTGGTCGCGTTATAATGATGTTATAATGTTAAATTATAATGATATTATAACATCATGTGCAATTGCTTAAATTGAGTGTTTTAGTTGTCTGCGCTATAACAGTAGTAATTATAAGTCAAGTATTGGAAACATAAGTAGAATGTTACAACATTAGTGTAGATAAACTACTATTAAAGGCAAGTGGAATGATGATAATATGTAATTAGTATGTTATAATGTTACTGGGACCAGTGGGTTACCATGTGCCAACATAAAAACAATGTATGACTTAGTTACTAAGTTATCAATATGTGTGAGAACTAATGTAACATCAACAATGCTAAATGCTGGTGAAAAATATACGTGGTGAATATAAATATGCTACAGGGGGTTGATAATGGCGATATAAACGAACGTCTGTTGTGATTTAAAACTATAGCATGCTTAAAGTGACAAGACCCGATAAAATACTGCGTGTTGATTGGTGGAGATCATGAATTGGAAATATTTTACCAATCAGCACACAGTATTTTGTCATATCATGTTTTGTGGCATAGATATGCTAGAGAGGCATGATAGGTATATGTAATTGCGAATGTTAAAATCTTAATTCAGCAATCAGAAGGGTGCAGAAACCCTCCCGATTCGTCTACGAGTTTTTTAAACTATTTTATTAACCAATTGTTGATAGTACATTAGAAAGGGATGGTGTAACTGTGTTTGTCCTTTCAATTTGATACGAGTATGTTTAAAACACTTTATATTATATAAAGAAGTGTAATGTAAATATCATTTATTTTGTTAAAGTTAAGACTATTATTATTTTGTGATATTAATATGAAATTATTTAAATTTATTGTTCATTCCACATCAGATATTTAATTGTATTCGATTGTTTGATTTATCATGTAATAATCTGCTTGTTATTTTGTATTCAATAAACAGAGTACAAACTATTTTTATCTATTTTATTACTGCTTTGTGATGGACGATAGTACAACTATACCTTTGAAAGTTTTATTAAATCCTTGATTACACCGGGTCCGGTTTGAAATGATGATTAATCTCAGCAGTGGATTCAAGTTCATTAAAATAGAATGTAAATATATGTTACATGATATGTTTTTCTTACCCGCAAGCATCTAGTCCAAAAACACAAACTATAAGAGCAACTGTTCGCATCTTGATATAATCAAATACTGGTAAATTGCAAAGACGTATTATAACGTGATTGATGAATTGTACATAGGTTAGCGGGTCAGCGATGATAACAACGACTCAGACTTTTACTCTTTAATAATTGTTATTTACCTACGAATGTAGGGTACATTCGAAGAATACAATTACATGACATTAATTATTAGAAATTATTACAATACTCGACTATGAAATCTGCAACTATTTTTTTGCGTCTACAAAATCTTCGACGGTTTTTCCTATCTGAAAAGCTTGCTACGGGTTTTCAACGCTTCGACATCGGCTATGATTTTCGAAGCGAAAACGAGCTAGGTACGTTAATTTACTGTGACTACTCGGTTTTTCCCGCCTGCAAAGTTTGCCACAGGTATTTTATGGTGCTACAGCGTCAGCTACGATTTACGAAGTGAAAATTGACCTAGCTTAGCTACGAAATAGCTGCGAATGACGATTAAGCGAATTTAAAGTTAGTTACTGATGAAATTAACTTTTTATCACACTTCGGTGCATATTTTAAGATATTTTCTCAATTCGACCGGTGGCAACTATAACATATAATAATACCTACTCTGTGGTCTGAGTCGACGTGAGTCAGTCACTGGAGTCAGTTAAGAGATGATCAACAGTCAGTCAATTAACGTCAATCAATCTTGGTTGAAGCATGGTCATAGCATGGTTAAAGAAAGCGCATAGAAAAAATATAACTTCCAATAACAAAAATTGAATTGAATTGAACAACCAAGTTACAAAAAGGGGTTTATATTTTGCTGGCCCTTTAAAAATTACGTCTTTGAAAATGGATAAAAAACGTAAACCAGGTAAACTTGTACTAATAATTCTGTTTATTATTCTTTCCTTCCCTACTACACTGAAGTATCAAAAAGGATTGACAAGAAGTTTATTTGACCCACTGCAGTGGGTGAACCAATTTATGCATTTCTTGAATCTACAAAGTTAACTTTTAATTTGTAGTAGGCAAAGATAGTGCCACGGTGAACTACGACGAATACATGTTGGCTATGAAGCGGGTGCACCAGCGACTGTCGCTCATAACTTCACTGCCTACCGAGATGCAGACACCCAGAGAACGGCACCGCGCTATGTCTATCCAGAGGAAAGAAACGTATGGTCTTGATACTTAGTTCTGAAAGATTAAATAAGAATGAGTAGGAAAAACTACCTAGCTATTACGTCGAAGTTCTTAGACCGCCTATGGATGTTCCATCATAGCTATGCTACTTTCGATATGATTGGTAGATGTTGGATACTTAAAATGGCATAGCTGAGTTCTTTGATGCTAAGCCCTTAATGATCTTCTACTGAATGAAATAACAGACAGTTAACCAAATTGGTGATTTTTTGGTGATTAACGACACTGCTTAGTTTAAATGCTTCTTTGTATCTTGTTGCTAGTCTAGAAAGCGAGGCGGGCCGTTCGGGAATGTTCCAGAACGTGAATCATATCGGCATCATCGCCTCTATGGTGCCCGACGAGATCATCTACAAACACCACGACTACTCCATTAGGATTTACGAGACCGCGCTCATGTTCATTGATGTTTCTGGTACGTTTAGTTATATTGAAATTATGTCTGGAATATGCATGCACTTATAATGCCAATTAATTAGAAATGTCATTGCCTTCTAATAATATAATATTACACTTAGCTTGATGCCTTTTTTGCCTGATCTCTACGTCCCTCACATCAGGGTTTACGGATCTCTGTGAGAACTATACCCTAGGACGAGGTGGGCCTTCAAGAATGACTCAAGTCCTAAACTCATACATCGGGGCAATGGTGCAAGAGATCCTCGCCCATAACGGTGATGTGCTCAGATTTTCTGGCGACGCTTTCCTCTCAATGTGGAAAAAGACTTCCAGTCTGAGCATGCAGGACGTGGTCCACACGGCTATCGACTGCGGACTTATTATACAGAAGAATTACGGGACTTATGTCACTGATGTCGGCTTGGTGCTCAAAGGTAAGTGTCAATGAAATCGATACATAAACACTGTATTCGCATTAACTATGTGTTCTGGGCAGTACTTTAGTATTCCAAATATGTTGCTTGCTCGCTCTTTCATTTGGTTAAACAGTTACCGAGCTTTTACTTTAGATTTCTCTAGTATGTAAAGTAAAATCGTTTAGGCCAACCCTGGAAATTATTTGTCTAGTGAAAATCGCCATATCAGCGGGAGTATCCCACTTTTCTATCGTCGGTGGAGCCAGTTCCTCTCAATCCAACTTCGTGATCGTGGGCCAGCCGGTGTGGGACGTCAAGATGGCTGAGTACCTGAGTTCAGCTGGTGACGTACTGACGTCAGCCAGTACTTGGATGTACGTCAATGAGGCGGAGTATTGTACGCAGCCGTATGGTGACGGGAAGCATACTAAGGTAGGTTTTGGGTTCATAAAATTTGTACACAAATAAAAAGGCCTCGGTGATCTACTGGTATAGTGCACTAGCCTGCCAAGACCGAGGTCCCAGGTTCAATTCTCAGGTCGAGCGAAAACATGTTTCTTTTGTAACATTTACGTAGCCAGCATTGATGTAAATAAGTTTTAGGGATTTTGCCAGACCATTGAAAATTGTATCAATCGTAAATTTTCACGATTTATAGCATTACTAGCAGCGCCCCGCGGTTTTACCCGCGTTGTGCCCGTTCCTGTGGGAATTTCGGGAATTTTTATACATATAAACCTTCCTCTTGAATCACTCTATCTATTGAAAAAATCGCATGAAAATCCGTTGTGTAGTTTTTAAGATCTAAGCATACATAGGGACAGACAGACAGCGGAAAGCGACTTTGTTTTATACTATGTAGTGACAGAAAGGTTCTCCTGTTATGATTCCTTATTTGGATTGTTTCTAGGTCCTCGGAGTCGGTGCGACGTGGAAGCGAGTAGATAAGCTACATTACTCTGGAATAATAACAAAAGGTCTCATTTCTTTTTCGCTGTTGCTATCAGATTATTGAAACTAAGCTGCTAAGAGCTTCTTTAATAAAATACACAACTTATTTTTCAATTTACAGATACTGGGAAATCTCCCAAAGCTGAGACTGATCAGGAGACGAATTTACGGGAATTCTCTCGTTAGTCACGTCAAATAATTAAAAGAGTATGCGTGTTCCCTAAAAATAAAGGATTGTTTTTGTTGATAGGAATTGGCCATGTTTGACCTAGGTCTTGGTTGGTCTATCTCTGCTTATATTCGAAAAAATCCAATAAATCAGGTGCCAGTAAGAGTCCCTGATATCATCTAAGTCCACTCGTATTATAAATATTTGTGGTTACTGGTTAGTGGTATACATGTTTTATTTCACGAGCGCCCTTGAGCCTTCTTGTTTGCGTTGAAATTGTCTATGAAGTATCGTCAGCATAGAAATTAGTAGTAAACAGAAAGAAGGTATTCGTAGTTAGTTTAAGTCAAATACACATGTACCAATGATCTTAGGTACCAACGGTACCGATGTGCATACTGCACACACGATGGCGTGTATGGAATGCAATCACAACTACAAGTATGGCTCAGGGATGCTCGTGAGATAAAATAAATTTGGTCCTTGGTGTACCGATCAGCTTCATTCTCCATCTGTATTTCAGTCCGTCCTGCCTTAGTGGCAGCAATGAGTAGCACTTGGTGGCCCGGCCTGCGCAGGTTCATGGTCACACCCGTCCTCAGGGCAGTGGACAATGATGAACCCTTGGAATTCCTCACCGAAGTCCGAAGGGTCGTTGTGGTCTTTTACAACATAGTCACCAGGACTATGACAGAAAGTGCTTTGATTAATGTAGTAGATAACGCGTATAAGTGTATTTCTAGGTGAGTTATGCAAATCAATATTGTATGTGAAATGTATGAGACATGCTGGCCTTGTCGCCCTCTGATGAGCTTGGACTTGGATAGGTTGCCGATATTGACAATTATATCTAAGCACAAATTTACTTCGGGAGCACTTTTATTGGTTTCGTCTCAATGTATGACTGATTAGTCTAATTAACATTTACTCAAACGAGATGATGGTGAATGGTTCCTTATATTATGACTCTAAGTGATTCTCTATGATTCTAAGGTCTGAATCAAACTTTTCAGCATAACTTCCGATTCAGGAGGTCTAGTGAACAAAGTATCCATGTTCGACAAAGACATGATGTTCCTCGTGGTGTTCGGGCTGAGAGGCCTCAAGTATGAAGATGAGACGCAAAAGGCACTGGAGAGCGCTCTTCAGTCTAAACATAAACTGACGGATGAAAACATTATTAGCGTGTCTATTGGGGTTACCTCAGGTAAGTTTTCAAATTCTACCTTATGTTATACAAATAATTTCTGCTACATAAACAATTATAAAAGACGTTCCCATGGGAATTTTGGGCCTTCCCGTTGAATGTGGCTATCTATTAAAAAAATAATTATTGAAATCGGACTGATAATTCCCGAGATTAGCTCGAACATACAAACAAACAAAATTACAAATTTTACCTCTTTATAATATTAGTATAGAAATAGTTTCAATTTTTCCACTTCTTAGTCAATCATTAGAAAAAGTCTAGCTCTAATTTTACCGGCTCCATAGCGATATAGGGAACCTAAACTATGTTTGGGCTAAACAGCTAATGGGGAATGTTTTTCAAAAGGCATATCTAAGGACACCTTACTACTAACTGTATTTTCCTTTTCAGGAACAACTTATTGTGGAGTTGTTGGCCACGCTTTAAGAAAAGAATACACAGTTATAGGACCTGCTGTCAATAAAGTTAGTACTTTAACCTTTTATTAAGTCTTCATTCTCCACTGTTTAATCTTTTCATAATTTCTTTCCTTACTTATTTGAAGGCGGCTCGTCTCATGATGGCGTATCCAGGTAAAGTGACCTGCGATAAAGAAACGTTTCTCAGGAGCAAACTCGATCAAGAAAACTTCAGGTTGTTGGATACTGTACCTCTGAAAGGAATCACTAAACCGGGCCCTATTTACGAGTTTAACAAAAGCGGGTAGGTCGCACTAACATGTCCCTGGAAGATAGCATTTTTTCCAGTGCAGCATGTAAAGTAAAGCATCCTTGTAAGAACAACTTTTAAAAATTTTGTTCCCACTCATTCTAAATTTCTCTGCACTTTAGTCGAGCTTAGAGGTACTCTTCACCTTATTGGAGCTAAGACCCAAGATGTAAGAGAATTAGTCCCTATGAAGTGTATATTTACATTCTCCCAGTTGGTATTCAAAATGTTCGTTTAGGTGGAGAGAGCGGGCTGTTAACTGGCGACATCCTCTCCTAGGAAGACATGAAGAACTTAGTAATTTCAAGGCAGTACTTTTCACCGCTATCAATGAGAGCAAACGAAATTTCACTCGGTATAGGGACCATCAGTTCGGCATTGTTTTCAGTGTAAGCATGAAACAATTATGACCCTTTAAAACACCCTTAACTACAGGTTTTTTGTGTATGTACTTACAAATTGTATGTTCTTATTAAAACTACCTGAATCGTTACGGCACATGCACAGGTCTACTGTACTGCAGCACGACAAAAAGCATGTCAGCAGATGAGCTATACCTATCTAGTTTGGACCTACAGATACTGAGTCACAGGTTTTGTGGTCTAACAAAATAAGTTTTGTACTCCAAGCTAACACTTGACATGAGTTATTTAAGAAAGTGTTGTTATAAACATGAAACGTCTTTTTGGCATACATATATACTTTTTTGTCGGTTAATGTTTATAAGTGTTTGTTTTGGTAACTACGACGTTCTAAAGGGTTAACTTTACATTCAGGGCCCGAGGCTGATAGGCAAAACTCGCACATTGGGGGAGTGTTTTTATATAATACCCAATAATTTGAGAAGCGAAAAAATATGCCTCTCCGAACCTGTTAAGGTAATATAACTCGATTTCAATTTATTATATGTTTTATTAGCGCCTCGGTGGTCTAGTGGTATGTGCACTCGCCTGCCAAGACTGAGGTCCCGGGTTCAATTCCCAGGTCGAGCGAAAACATGTTTCCTACTTTTCAAACATGGCTCGGGTTTGAGATCACCAACCCGCATTAGGCAAGCGTGGTGATTACGCCTGAAACCTCCTCACTGTACTGATATCTTCAGTGAGACGAGAGGCCTTTGCCCAACAGTGGGACATTACAGGCTAATACTACTACTACTTATTAGCAGCGCCCCGCGGATTCACCCGCGTTATTCCTGCAGGAATTTCGCGATAAAAAGTAACCTATGTCCTTTCTCAGGCTCTGGACTAACTGTGTACCAAATTTCATTCAAATCGGTTCAATAGTTTTGGCGTGAAAGCGTAAAAGACACACAGACAGACATACTTACTTTTGCATTTATAATATTAGTTAGGATTCCTTAGATATCAGGATGCCTTTTTACGAGAGCTAAGCATAGTATGCTGATGTAGTATACCCTAGCTCTGGAGAAAGACTTATTATTGCCTCTATACTACGACGTTCAGAAGTTTATAGATATCGAGAAAAAACATTCGTTTCATTGAATATTGTATATTTTTAGGAACCATATGGATTATTTAGGATCTTAATCGGAAAAATCCATTCTAAATCAACAAGAACTTTGAGGGATATTTGTGAAGATATCGTACGATATAGGTGAGTTAAATGTTTAACGATTGTTAACCCACGATTGACTGCACCTTAACCCGTAGCTGTATAGACTACTAGCCGCGCCCTGCGGTGCTACCTGCGTTGGACTCGTTCCCGCGGGAATTTTGGGATAAAATCCTATGTGTTATTCTGTATAACCTATAAGTATAACTGTAAAGTTTCATCCAAATCCGTCCACTAGTTTTTTTGTGAAACAGTAAAAATAATACATACATACATTACATCCTCCTTAAAAATTTTGCATTTATAATATTAGTAGGATGCGTATAAGATTATGCGCGCCTCTCTCTATCAGAGCATACTTGTGTAGGGCATCTAAACCATTCAGGGTGCCACCCAAACGCATACAAAAAGAATCATTCAAATAGGTCCAGCCGATTAGGAGTTCAGTGACATACACACATACAGTAGAATTATACATTTAAAGATGTACATTTTTATGATCGGTGGTTACCATCATCGCTTTGATATGTTGCTATGCGCTGTGAGTGGTGGACAGCCTCCGTGGTCTAGTGGTTTGAGCGCTCGGCTCACGATCCGGAGGTTCCGGGTTCGATTCCCGGTGGGGATATCTCACAAAAATCACTTTGTGAGACTGTCCTCAGTTTGTTAGGGCATTGCAGGCTGAGTCGCCTGATTGGCCGAAAAGTTAGATGATTCCGTGCTTCGGAGGGCAGGTTAAGCCGTCGGTCCCGGTTACTTTCTACGGATAGTAGTCGTTTCATGAGCCATGTCAGAGGCCTTTGGCGGCTCAATGACTCTGACACCAGGATTGGTCAGGTTGACCATCCACTCGATGAAGAAGAAGAAGAAGAAGAAGAAGAAGGTGGATACTGGATACTTTACGCACCATATCTTAACTCTGGTAGAAAGACACCCTTAACGATGCAAAAACATCCATCCATCCATCCTCTCCCATTTGTTTCAGTATCGACATAACGTGTGCCACTCCAATTCAGATTTACGCAATCAATTTTATATTAGACACTCGATTTCCTTTGCCGGAATATTTCAAATATAATGGAGATTTACTGGACGAATCTTCGGTCAAGAAAGTGTTGTTTATTGTTCTTAACAATGTTAGTAGGTCAATTTATATCAACATACTAAATTAACAGCCTCCGTGGTCTTGTGGTTTGAGCGCCCGGCTCACGATCCGGAGGTTCCGGGTTCGATTCCCGGTGGGGACAATTTCTCACAAAAATCTCTTTGTAAGACTGTCCTCAGTTTGGTTAGGGAATTACAGGCTGCATCACCTGATTTCCCGAAAAGTACGATGGTTCCGTTATTTGAAAGGCACGTTAAGATTTCGGTCCCGGATACTTTCAACGGATAGTAGTCGTTACATGAGCCATGTCAGAGGCCTTTGGCGGCTCAATAACTCTGACACCAGGATTGGTCTGGTTGACCATCCACTCGATGAAGAAGAAGAAAGTATAAACTGATTGTACCAACAAGTATGAACTCTTATACCAATGAGTATAACTGATTATAGTAATAATATGCGGTTATGCCCGTATTGATGCCGTTACCGCTTGCCTTTTAAACTTCCACACATCCCCCACGAATATTTGAAAAAGAAATATACTTGAGAAATTAGATAAGTACTTACTGCCTTATTCATAAACGTTATTTAACTAACACACTGTTAAAAAGTGTTTTGTCTCTTTCGCTCTTTGTAAAATACCGTACTTATCTGATATACATATTACATAATATGCTACACTGTTTAGTGAGTAACCAGCTTAAGAATCTCGATGTGACTACATCCTTGGACCACTTCTCCGTCCAGTCGTCAAGATTACTTTTGTACATTTTGCTAACATTCCCTCTCAGTGAAATGAGAGGTTTTTGCCCAGCAGTAAGACATTATTCTCATACTTTTTTATAACACTTCTGCATTGGCTAACATTCCCAAGACAGTTTTTCAGATATTTCATGGTATTCGCGGTAGAGGAAGCTCAGTTTGCGGACGACGAGTCCTGGCGCATGATAATGTTGTTATTGCATTGGAAACTGGTGTTTATTGTCATGACCATTACTTCCGAAGAGATGAATTCGGGTACTAAACTTTTACAATTACTTGTATGTACATTCACTTGCTTTAATTTGGGTATGAATATCGTGTATAATTTGGGACCCACCTAAGGTTGAATATCGTGTAGCAAACTTATGCTATCTAGAGCTAATATTTTATCACAATATAAATTTCATATTGTTTACCATCGATAAGTTTACGTTTCTATCAAACTAAAGTTTCGACCTTATTGTATTATGAATGTTCTATAAAAAAAAATAACAACATTTAATGGAAATGGGTCCCAAATTAAAGCTCGTGACTGTACGAGTATGTATGTGCGGAGTGAGACACAGTCAGTGGCTGATCGCTCCTATATTCCTAAAAAAGATCACTCTAGATGCCGAAACTGTCGAGGACATAGACATCCATATTCGTAATATTCGTAATCGCCCGTTAAAATAAGTAATCTGCCCCGCTGTTTCACCCGCAGCGCACCCGCTCCATTGGGCACTTCAGGAAAAAACTCCGGATACAGGGTCATTAAATGCAATATGTTTTGTTCAGAGGTAGCCAAGAAGTGCCTAGAGAGCAACATGCTGGTGAAGATGCCTCTAGCAGGAGTACACAAATGTTTCCACGCGGCCATTGCGTGTCAGCTGCTCGACGTGCAAGCTATACCGGCTGACTTGGAGAAGTGAGTTCGATAGCTGTACAAACTTATTATTTGCGGTTAATGCCGTAGACCGTGGAGGGACCAGGCCGCAAACTTAACTTTGTGTCGGAATAAATAAATAAATAAAATAAATAAATACACCCGGACAAATTCACTCACGGTTAATTAGACCCAAACTAAGCTCTAAGCTTGTAATATGGAATCTAACTAACTGATACTACTACATATACATACACAAATACTTTATCTATAATATAAAAATGAATCGCTGAATCTGTTGCTAAGCGCATAACTTCAGAACGAGTGCACCGAATTGGATGATTCTTTTTTTAATGTCTTCCTTATTGTCAGGACAAGGTTTTCATATAAGAAAAATAAGGAATAAAAATCTCAAAATTCCCACGGGAACGGGGGCGCTGCGGGTGAAACCGCGGGGCACAGCTAGTAAGAATATATAATTGACACCCAGACGTCGTCGCCAACAACTATGTCTTCACATATTGTTGACTCCGGGCGGGAATCGAACCCGCAACCCCCGATACAGTAAGCGCTCTCACTGCCGCTGTGCCAACGGGCTTGCAAAGTCAAAATGAGACAAGCAGCTTAGAGCGTTACAGACAAAGTTTCTTACCCGTTCTTTGTGATACGTGAGTCCAATTCGCTCTTGGCCAGTTTTTTAAGATATTAGTGATAAACAGAGGTGGGTCTGACTTTGTCCTTTGCTGTCTTTAGTGAGGGTACAGAATATGCCTAGAACAGGAAACCGCCGAGGGTTGTTTTGGGGATGATTACCGCGAAACAAATCTTTTTCTAGTGTGCGGTCTGGTTTAAAGTACCTGTTGTATCCATTTCCGTGGGAATTTCGGGATAACGAGTAGCCTTTCTGGACGTCGCGACCCCGGATAATGTGAATAGGTGCCATAAGGGGGACCCGTAAGGGGGATCATCTGGTTAGAAGGTGTTCGCCAGGATTTGAGCCGATTATTCAGGGCTCAGCGTGCTGCCGTCCGCTTCTCTTAGCAGCATGTCTTCTTTCCCTCTGGCAGTTTACAATATTAGTAGTAGGTACTTACCTCCACGAGGTTTCATTGTCAGGGTGATAGAAAGCGCCAGCGGCGGTATGCCCGGTTGGATCCAGAACTTCGTGATCTCGCTGGTGCAGCGCGGCGCGTTGAGCGTAGTATCGGTGAAGCGCTCCGACGCGGTGCGCTGCGGCGCCGTGCTGCCCGCGCACGCGCTGCTGCAGCGCGCCGTGGGGGATGTGGCCGACCATCCCTCCGTCAGATCCGTGCATAGCTATCAGGTCAGCTAGTTTGAGTAAGCGATGTTTAGCTTCTTACGATTAATTAAGCAACGTGTATATCGGCCTTCAATGGGCTGATTAGCACTGAGTAGTGCTCGTGGAGTAGCGCTCGTGGCGTACTTTAACCGAGCGATGTCAGTTAATTGCGTTGTTCAGAAACTTGCAGCTAGGATGGATGGCCTATAGTGGTTAAGCAGTCGGTCTCGGTTGTTTCAATCGTTAGACCATGTTGGATGGAGGCCTTTAGGCGGCCTATAACTCTGTCTCCAGGGTTGGCCACTAACCGACACAAAATTAATGAATTAATGATGGGCACGTAAAATACCACTCCATATTTTACGTTATCGAAATAATAATTATAGTTATAAATGGAGGTTATTTTGGCGTAACAATTACTGCTCTATGGTGATCATCATATTAAGACGACACACACTCTGATCACTTGCAGAGCATCTACAGCATGCCAAGCAACACGACTGACCAGCATCCTGCCACTGAAGCCACCCCGGGTTCCGAACACATACAGATGGCAGTACTGGCTGACAACTACAACTTTGAGGATATGGCCGTTGATGTGTCTTTGGATGGTAAGCGTACCATAGTGGTTACTATTTTGGCTATTATCTATTACGGTCATATGATCTAGATTCTAGATTCTAAGTACCTAAGTAAGTTAGTTCGAGAAGGTCAGTGGGCAACCCTGGTGTCGGAGTTTTTGGACCGCCTAAAGGCCTCCGACATGGTCTAACGGTGGAAACAACCGGGACCGACAATTTAACGTGCCCTCCGATTACCGTTAGAATCTAGATTCTTTTACCGTGTCCACACTTTTGTATAAAGGTTTTCGTACAGAAACTTGATTCTGGTCATATTTTTAAGATCTGCATCCCTGCATCCCCAATAATGGGAATTCTTGGAAAGTGCAGTTTTGTGTAGACGATATTTTGAAGGGATCTCACAATTGGATAAATAATAATTTGTTAATATTGCCCTACTGTTTTAATAAATTATTAATATAAACTAAATAATGTATTGTCCTTGTATTTTGAAAATCTAGCTTCGGTATCCTGCTGCCAGTGTCATACTTCAGTCCTGAATATTATATTTCAGTGGTCATTCTTAAAACTTACGACGCCCTAAATCCGTTTGAGAAGATGCTCTTGAAGTGTGCGTCAGTTCTCGGCGATGTATTTTCTAGAAGAATGCTTCTACATCTCCTGCAGAGTGAAAGCCATAGGACTGTGGCGCAAGGTAAGAGTTTTACAAACGTCTTTTTATCTTTGAAATGTTTGCTAAAAAGTTATCGAAGGTTTGGAAGTTGTTGAAAAATATAATCAGATTTTATGTTTATTATACTTACCCCTTCGCGGTTACATAACAGAGTTTACAAGGAGAGTTGGAAGCGTTTGGGGGAGACCTTTGTCCAGCAGTGGGATGATATAGGTTAAGGAAAAAATATACTTACCCCATCTTTTCTCTAATTTTTGAAATCGTTCTGAGAATTCTTTATTGCTGAGAGTAGTTGAAAGACCATCTAGTATTAAATGTATTATTAACGCCAGTGTGTTTATTTTTATGACGCCTATTTTATTTTCTCAGGGTTGATCTCAGGGGTACTTTTGCGTTTCTGAATCAAAATATACAACTAATTTAAGGTCTGTTTCCATTTAAGCGGAGCGCAGCGGTGCGTAGTCCAATTGATCAATCACAACTCATCGCGAAAAGATTTTGACAATTTTAATGCGCTGTGATTAGTCAATTGGAGTTCGCACAGCTCGGCTTCGCTTCAGGCGCTCTCGTAAGCCGTGTTGTGGCGCGTTGTATTGTAACGCGCCCGCGCTACCGCAATATTGTATTGAATATCGATAAACGAAAAATTATGAATGAAAATCTCCATTGTTTCGAAAAATATCTTAATATGGAACCAGATTACTGTAATGACTATCTTGAAAAGAAAGAGCGAAAGTGCTAGTCATTATAGTTTTAAAGTTACAGGCATTTAAAACATTCGTAAATCATGTTTTAAAATAAACTTTTCATCGAGAAAAAATAATGATATCATGTTTTCATCTTAATAAAGAATTAGTTAAAGATCTGAAGGTACATTCTGTAAAAAAATATATGTAGTAATGTGCCTCTTGAAGAAGTGGCTTAAGAGCGGCCAACCCGTCTTACTTTTCATACAAACGCTGTTACGTGATTACGGCGTTGTTATAGATCTTTCTTTGAAACTTTTTAGCTAATAAGTATCTTATGCACTATATCTAGGTTTCTATCGTAACAGAAAATCTAAATTTTTAGAAACAAATTCAGTATAAGCCTCCGAAAACCGGCTTTTTGCACAAATTTTACCTAAACTTTGGGCGGTCATATTATTGTACTTATAAATTGTAAAATTAAAGAAAATATTATGATAGAAACCTCGTAAATATAATGGAGATTTTAAATAACAATCATTTATTTTACAAACATGCAAGGTTTTTAAAAAAACACGTATATCCTGGAACATGTTTTATGAAGATTCCGCACACTATATTTTGTTCAACGTTATCGCGGTCTCCCTTGCTTGTTGTCAAGTGACGGAAAGAGGTATGCGGGGGGCGAGTCTATCTATGAATGGCGCACTCGCTCGCTAGCTCGCTAGTTCGGTCGCTCGCTCGCTTCGTATAGAACTTTCTTCGTTCTTTGTATTGTGCCTACGATATATATTTTACTAGCTGCGCCCCGTGGTATTACCCGCGTTGTGCCCGTTCCCGGGGGAATTTAAGAACCGCTCGACCGATTTTGTGCAAACTTCACATAGACCATCTACTAAATAGTCCGAACAAAGCCTAAATATTTAGTTTGGATGGGTCAGCCCGTTCCTGAGTTATAAAATTACAACGAAAAGTGGCATTGATTTTTATATATTTCCATAGTATCCCACACGTATGCTTTCGCGAACTTATTTGTACGCAATAATGAGCAATGAGCAATGCAACGCAATGTTCGACATAATCAAAGTTTGATTATGTTGAACATTGTTTTTATGTATCACTAGCAGCGCCCCGTGGTTTCACCCGCGTTGTGCCCGTTCCCGTGGGAATTTCGGGAATTTTTTTACATAAAAACCTTCCTCTTGAATCACTCTACCTATTACAAAAAACCGCATCAAAATCCGTTGCGTAATTTTAAAGATTTAAGCATACAGACAAACAGACAAACAAACAGGCAAAAATAGCGACTTTGTTTTATACTATGTAGTGATAATATCAATAGATTTAGCAGCGCACGCCAATAACCAACTTTGAAGCGAGTAGCGTGTAGCGAGTAGCAAGTAGCGAGGCGCGCGTACAAGACGATATCTAGATACTGTGATATTATTAGGCGACGATTACACGTAAAGTATTTACTGTGATCCATTAGTAAATAATGACGTATCGTGGTATTTACTGAACGTGTAACCTAATGTATTGATGGATGTCAGTATTTATTGATGGATTTCTAGATTTCTTGATTCTGTACTGATGATCCGTCGGATTATGATTTAAAAAGGTGTTACTATTGTCAGAAGTTCTTCAAAGCAGGGTTCAGGCATTCGAAAATATCCATTTCACCATGTAATTTAATTTCTGCCATTAAATTCAAATGTGTACCTTTCCCTTTTTGCCCATCGCTTTCGCTTGGACTTTTTATTTAAACTAAGTGCTAAAATAATAGCCACGCAACCTTTAATTTTCAGCTCTGTGGCCATTTTAGACGTGTAAACAGCAGGAGACCGGACACAATACTGACGTAATAAATACTGTACGTGTAGGCCGGTGTATTAATCCATCAGTAAATACTGAAATCCATCAATAAATACTGTATTGACGGATCACAGTAAATACTTTACGTGTAATCGTCGCCTTATATATGGCATCGTACGTAACGTCATCGGCCGGCCGCCCCGAGTGAGCGACGAAAGTTATCGAATGCCAAACGAGCGCTCAGGCACTTGCTCACTCTTTTCGCAGTGCCTCTTTTTCTAACATTGCGCTAGTTGAAACAACAAGCTTTTCAATAATGTTCGCGTTGGAGATTGACGGCCCGGGAAGGGCCCTCTTAAACTTTAGCTGGAACTTAGGTCTTTTCGTACGACAGCGCCTTAAATAACATTAACAACTCTGCCGGTATTTTCCAGCTGTAGCCAAGTTGTTTGCGATCCGAGTGCTGGAGTGTGAAGGCGGTGACTTCACGCGCGACTCGTCCAAGGTGCTGGTGCACCCCGCGCCCGCGATGTATGGCGTCAACCCGCCGTATTGTACCTGTCTTGGAACTAGACAACCGGGTATGATTATTTTATCACCTAAGACCGCTATTGAATTATTTTTAAACTTACAACAGCGCCCCGTAGTTTTACCCGTAGGATTTGGGGATGAAAAGTAACCTATAACCTTCCCGTTAAAATGTGGCTATCTATTACAATAAGTCAACAAATCGTATTGGTAGTTTCTGAGATTAACGCAAATAAACAAAATAACAAACTTTACCTCTTCTATATATATAAAAATGAAACCCGTTTCCCTTGGTCGCGGCATCACGCGTGAATGGCTGGACCGATTTCACTAATTCTTTTTTTGTTGTATTTGTTATTATTAGGAGAAGGTTCTTACGGAAAAAAATATTAAGAAAATCTCTCAGAAATATTGAAAAATATACATTTAATTTTGCATATTTAAAAAAACACGCGTAACGAATGTCAATGTCATTCACTAAGGCGGTACGAAGTTCGCCGGGTCAGCTAATTATAATATAAGTATAGATTATTTAAAATTCATAATACCATAATGGTGCTAGTATGCACAAAACTGGGATTGGAAGAAAATTCAGTCCGCCACTTCTGATACCATGATGCCTCCATGCCACTATGTCCCTTGTCATATCGCCTCATGGCGCACCGTTTGCGTTTACGTATTTGCCTTCTATTTATTCTATTTTTTTTGCCATGTATCTTTGGGCGGTTTCCTTTTCTAGCCATTATTTCTTACCACTACGTCGTTTGCCATTTTACTACTTTTGTGAAATTTCGCTTCAGCAAACTGTCGAGACTTGCCGCTATACGCGTTTTGCGGCTACATGAAGTTTAGACATACCCTATTCAGAACTACCACTTATGATCTTTTGACGGCGCATCAAAAGGTAAGTGTGAAGTTCATGTTTTTTTAAATAGAAATAGAATAACACCGTTGTTAATAAACGTTAAATACAACACTCGTTTCATTTGGTGTTTCGAGGATCCCCATATTTTGTCCCCTTCGGGCAATACGCTTTGTACAAATAAAAGCCCACAAAACATTTGTTTGTCTCGAATAGACGGAATTGTTTCTGCTTTTCCACCGTAGTGTGCGTATGTCGTACGGTGCCTGTCCATTGATGTGGAGCGAGGCTGCGGAGCGGAGAAACGGACAAAAATAAACCATTAGGATTGCATAAAATATCTGACCGGAGATTTTATGGGACTTACTTATTTTACTTAGGATGCTGTGCGACCGTACTGTACTTACTGTATGTTGGTTGTTTGTGGGTGGGTGGGGTGTAGCTTGAGATGCACGCGCGCGCGCTCATGTACCTGGAGCGGTACACGCGCCGCTGCGCCGCGTGCGGCTCCAACTGCTTCGTGCTGCTGCTCGGACACAAGTGCCAAGACGTAAGGCTCTAACCTGATATATTGATATTTTATGTAGGTTTAACTTGCGTTGAATTTCATACATTATGTATGTGTGTCTGTTGGGGCATCATATCTTGCCAGCCGTGAACAAGTTGTCTATTATTAGTCCGTAACTAAAACAGCTTTTATTAAATTAGATAGAATCCAGTCGAAACGTCTTCATATTATCCTTGGCACGTTGAATCCAGTGCATCAAACATGATATCACTTTCATCCTTCACAAACATTCACCATGTATACACGGTGTATTAAAACATCTAAATCTAATTAAATTATCCACAAAAGCCATGATCAATCACTCTTTTACCTTCAATTCTCAGGGTCTGATCGAAGAGAATGAGAAGTTGAAACTGGTTCGTAAGCAGATCTGCGCTCTGAGTGCTGAGACCAAGATCCCGGGGGAACTGGACACTGTGTCGCCTTTCGTACAGGATAGCGTGAGTTCGTGTATCTTCATAGAATTAGTAGCAGTGCCCCGCGGTTTTACCCGCGTTGTGCTCGTTCCCGTGAGAATTTGGGGAATGTTTATACATATAAACCTTCCTCTTGAATCACTTTATCTATTTAAAAAAACGCTACTAACTCTAAAAACGCTATGTATTGATTTACACCTAAATATAGGTACATGTAATTACTTAGTACTTATCTAGTGATTTCATCAAATTTCTTGTACCTATTTCAGTATGTATTCAATCAAGAATCCGACCTTGACATTGTATCGCAAAAAACTAATGTCAGTAAAAGAGGTTAGTTTCCAATCGTAGGTAATTATAGAAATTTATCCTTGAAACCATAAATAACTACTACAGATGACGTTGTTTGGCTGTCCCACAACGTGCAACATAAGGGGAGATTTCCTTAAATATTTAAAGCTAGAATATTTAAATGAATATAAACATTACATGCTTGTGGTGTAGTTTGACTAAGCGATGTCGCTAATGTTAAGCAACGTGCAGTTCGGCCCCTACTTGGATGGGTGGCCGATAGTAGCATTTCTATCTGAGCGCTTACCCTGCTGGTTGTTTCACTCGATAGATCATGCCGGAGGGCTTTAGGCCGTCGAAAAACTCTTTCACCAGGGCTAGCCACTAACTTACACGAACTTGCTTACTTTAGCAGTTTCATCTTAGTTACATTGGACGTGTTCTTAACACTTACTTACTTACAAAACTAAAAAAGTAAGTATTGGCCTGTAATGTCCCACTGCTGGGCAAACGCCTCTCGTCTCACGCAAGATATCACTACAGTGAGGAGGATACTGAACTAAATATCCTATTTTTTAGATTCTGTTGATTCCACCGAGTTGACTCCTGCCCGGAAAAGGGTTCGATCGTTTTCCTCTCTCCAGCTGAACAAGTGTGAATGTCTGACGATCCTGCTCTCAGTGTACTGTCAGATCATAGACCATTGCCTCGGCGCAGGTTACTTTTTATTGAACTTGTAACAAATATTGAGGACAGCTATACTAGTACAATATAGACGCATAACACCTCAGTCTTCTGTGACCACGGCTCCTGTAAGGGGCCGAAACGTCAGATAACAATGTAAAATAAAAGGGAAGCGTATCCGTAAACGTAGTGTCAACTCAAAATGAGAAGTTTTCGCTTAAACGTAAGAAACCAGTAGTAGGTACAATAATATAGTAGACTAGCAGCGCCCCGCGGTTTTACCCGCGTTGTACCCGTTCCTTATACATATAAACCTTCCTCTTGAATCACTCTACCTATTACAAAAAACCGCATCAAAATCCGTTGCGTAATTTTAAAGATTTAAGCATACAGACAAACAGACAAACAGACACGAAACAGAGACGACTTTATTTTATACTATGTAGTGAAGAGTTTGAGTTTTTGTTGTAAGAAACGAATCGGTGTCGAGAGGATTTCGATGTTTATGGTCCACCCTATGTAGCAGCCTGAAATTCCCGGACAAGAAACTGGTTTAAATTGGCTGCTACCGCAAGCCACCATTAGTAATAACACAAGGAAAACTAACTAAAGTGCTTAGGCCTGTAACTGACTGTAGTATAAAGTACTACAATACCTTCAGCGACACTTTGTTTCAGGCGAATATGAGAAACTGTACGAAGCCTACATCGAATACGCTGATCTGAGTGTTCTTCATCTCAATATCCCACAAGCGGTGAGACTGCTGTTTGAAGTCGAAAATTTTGTTAAGGTACCTAACCTATGCCCGAATAAGTACTCTAACTCTCATTTTATTTCTGTACTAGCAGCGCCCCGCGGTTTTACCCGCATTGTACCCGTTCCCGTGAGAATTTCGGGAATTTCTATTTAAAAAAAACCGCGTCAAAATCCGTTGCGTAGTTTTAAAGATCTAATACATAGGGACAGACAGACAGTGGAAAGCGACTTTGTTTTATACTTATGTAGTGATGTATGTAGGTATGTGTGTATGAAGACTCTGTTGCTCCGACACCAAGGTTGGCCACTAACCTACCCGAACTTATTGTTATTTACTCTGTGTAACCAAAAAGAAAAGGCCATTAGCATGTTTGCTTGGCCTCGTTATTGGCCAAACTCATAGGAACAAACTTACCTAAGTACCTATTTTCTCTCGCTAAAATACTTCATCCATCCAAAAGACGAACAAGTACTACTCCAGCAACAACTTCCGCCCGTGGATGATCGACTTCTACCTGGCTCGCATCCACTCGTTGAGAGGGCTGTGCATGTTGGAGTCCGGGGACCTCGTCGAGGCCAAGGCGCAGCTGCTGCACGCCATGGAACTGTACTCGGACCCGTTCCCAGCTTCGAAGTAAGATGGTGTTGCACTCGTAGCGTAGTTTGACTTAGCGATGTTAACTCATTGCAATGAGGGTTTTCATGAAAATGACACTTTTGACAGATTTCTGGACCTCACGTGTCAGTGCTGCCGCCTAGCGGGTGACATTTCAGAAAACCCTCATTAATAAGCAACGTGCAATTCGGCTCCTACTTGGATGGATGGCCGATAGTCGCATTTCTATTTGAGGGCTACCGTGCTTCGGAGGGCACGTTAAGCTGTTGGTCCCGGTTGTTTCAATCGTCGGATTATGTCGGTGGCCTTTAGGCGGTCTAAAAATCTCTGACACGGTTGGCAGACATGAATGAATGAGTATAAGTTGGTACTGTATTTTGCTGCTTCTAAGCAACCTACGTTTAATTCATTCAGATCGGTCAGTATAAGCAAAGCAAATCTGAAATTACAAGAGACAAACTTTCATCAGCGTAAAATAACAACTTTTAACGGACGTATGTTACGATAACCAACTGTTCGAAACAGTATATCCTAAACATATCTTCGGAAACAGCTTCTTCTTCTCGTTTCAATGAGCCGAAAGTTAATTAATTAAGGAAACAGCTTAAAACGTAAGTCCATATATTTATAACGAACGTATGAAACGTTTGAGACAACGTACCCTAACCTGTCTCCTTATTATGTTTACCAGGAAAGCAGTAAAACTGCGCAGTCTAAGCGCGTCGTTCCGCCAGATGATGGCGTTCTATATCGTCCCGAGCAGCTACGTGGCGACGCACAGCGGCTTCATCGGCTCCTTCTTCGAGAACATCGCCACCGCGCTCAACAGACTGTACATGGTGTTCACGGTTAGCACTCCACACGTTACACCAGCCCCGGCAAGCATATAACTGAAGACATATCTCTTCTCTTTTCGGGAGATTTTATGTCTCTCTCTCGATTGACAAAAACAGGACGCATGTTGCCGTTTGTAGACAAAATAGAGAAAACTCCCACAGATAATAAAACTGTTCGCATTTAGTCTTTATAATTAATAAGTCTTTAGTTGACAGTAAAAACGTGAGTTTTTGACTTTGCATGTAGACATAGACATAAAACGAAGAGAAAACTTTTGTTTTCAGTTATATGCTTGGTATTACCACCACGTAAAGTGATCTTAAAACGTTTCTGAGATTAGCCCTTACAAACAATCAAACAAAGTTAAAAACTTTACCTTTACTTTACGTTAACAGCCTCCGTGTTCTTGTGGTTTGAGCGCCCGGCTCACGACCCGGAGGTTCCGGGTTCGATTCCCGGTGGGGATATCTCTTTGTGAGACTTTCCTCAGTTTGGTTAGGGCATTGCAGGCTGAATCACCTGATTGCTCGAAAAGTAAGATGATTCCGTGCTTCGGAGGGCACGTTAAGCCGTCGTTCCCGGTACGGATAGTAGTCGTTACTTGAGCCATGTCAGAGGCCTTAGGCAGTTCAATAACTCTGACACCAGGATTGGTCAGGTTGACCATCCACTCGATGAAGAAGTTAAAAACTATACCTGTTTATAATATTCGTATTATAGATGTATGTTTGAATAGTAATTAGGTACCTACAGCCCTTACTGGTTTCAGGCATCGAAGGAAATAGAAAATGCAATGCTAGCTGCCAAGTTGTCGCTGCAATACGCTCTCCGAACAAACTCTAACTTCAAACTGATGTGCATCTCGTACGGGAACCTCATCGAGATATACCGTCAGAGACAAAACGTAAATATCATAAACGGGTTTTAACTAAACATCCAACAACGGATACTTAGGTACCTATATTAGCTGTGCCCCGCGGTTTCACCCGCAGCGCCTCCTTTCCCATGGGAATTTCGAGATTTTTATTTCATAAATAAAAAACCTTGTCCTGACAATAATGAACACATAAAATGAGCCATGTCGGAGGCCTTTGGCGGCTCAATAACTCTGACACCAGGATTGGTCAGGTTGATCATCCACTCGATAAGAAGAAGAACACATAAAATAAAGAATCATCCAATTTGGTGCAGTCTTTCTGAAGTTATGCGCGTACATTACGGCGATTCATTTTTAGGTATTTATATAGATTATTTTCTAGTTCTCAATGTGCGCTAGACTGGAGACTCGGGCGCTAGACCTATGTCAACGCAAGCGCGGCAAACTGGACGTCACTCAGATACAATCCGTCTGCTACCTGTACACTAACATCTTCCAGTTCTAGTAAGATATTTTCAGTTATTTAGGTAGGTACTTAATACCTTTTGAAGTAACAAGGAAGTTGGTAACTACTTAGGGTCCGTTCACACAGACCGGCTCGGAGAGGAGAGCAGATTCTTATCACGTTGAAAACAGAGTTTTTAGTATTTGTATTAAGGTTTATTTTTGCATGTGCACTGCTTTTGTGATTAAGAATGCTTGAAGGCGCTTGGTGTGAAATAATAAGAGGAGCTTACCGGCTCCGATCGCATGCTCTTTAATGCTCGCACAGCCGATCGGTTCCGATTGCGTGCTCTTTCTCGCTCGCGCAGCCGATCGGCTCCGATTGCGTGCTCTTTCTTGCTCGCGCAGCCGATCGGCTCCGATTGCGTGCTCTTTCTTGCTCGCGCAGCCGATCGGCTCCGATTGCGTGCTGGATCGGAAGACTGGTACTGCCTTTGTAGTGTACCCATCCGGCTCCGAGCACATCCGAACGGCTCCGAGCGCATCCGACCGGCTGCGAGCGCATCCGACGGGCTGCGAGCGTATCCGACCGGCTGCGAGCGATTCCGACCGGCTGCGAGCGCATCCAACCGGCTCCGAGCGCATCCGCTTTCAGGTCGCTTCCAGCCGGTCTGTGTGAAATAGTTGGCGGCTCCGCTCCGACCAACTCCAAGCGCATACGATCCGGTCTGTGTGAAAAGAAAAATGCGCGCCGATGCTCTCCGAGCCGGTCTGTGTGAACGGACCCTTAGACAGCTTTAGTATATACCTAGGTATCTAGATTAGATTATAATTAGAAATTGCTAGCTGCCCCGCGGTTTCAACCGCGTTGTACCCGTTTTCGCGGGAATTTCGGGATAAAATGTATTCCATGTGTAACCTCTACTGTTAAGTTTCATCCAAATCCGTCCAGTAGTTTTTTCGTGAAAGAGTAACAAACATGCAAACAAACTAACAAATGTTACCTTTTTTGTAGAAGGTACATAAATTAAAAGATACCTACCTATACATATATCTGTTCCCTTGTCCCAGCGTTGAAAACGGTAAAAAGAAGGAAAGCCTGGAATTCGGCCTGTGCGTGATGAACATGATGACCAACTACATCGATCTGAACACTCGCCATATCCTCATCATTTGGATGCTCAAGTTGCTGCTCTCTGACGTCAAACTGAGCGATATGGTCGCTATTATGAGGGAGTTCTTCTATATGACTGATTATTATGATCTTAGTTGTAAGTGAAGCTTACTTTGTATGTAGTGTAATATGTGGGGTCAGTAGCTTTTGGTTGAAGCTATTGAAGTTTTTGTCTCAACATAGGGTCATTTCGCCTGTTCGCGTCCAGCGCCCTATTCGCGTCCATTTTTCGGACCTCCCTATAATAATTCTCGAAAATAGGTATATTAACACAGTAAATCACCGAAAAGTCGTTACCGCTAATACCTAATCGTATAAGAGGCATATAGAAATAGACAAAAGTTCTGTGAGCTAAACCAATCATGTCTAGAAAAAATAGTTAGTTTCCGTTCTTCAACAAAGAAGCGCAAACGCGCGAAATGTTGGCAAAAAAATAGTGAGCAGGGGCGCGTTCGACGGTAAGTATTTTATTGTTTTATGCGTATTTTACAATACACAGCTGTTTTTATTCTTAAAGCATGAAAAAAGGAGTAATATTAATTATGTATTTGCTTGTTTTTTTTTAAGTTAACAGTTAAAATAAGGTGGACGCGAATTACTACACCGAATTTATAAAACTTCCACTTTGCGACCACAATGGACGCGAACTCGTGTATTTATGATTTAGTTAGTTTTTATTTTTATGTGATAAAATTAAAAAAAGGAATTTGTTTTTATTTTTTATTTATGTATTATTATCATGCAATCGTAATGAGCAATTTGCGTCCACGTTATTATGATTCTAGAAAAAGATAATTAAAAATGAAAATCGTTCATCACATGTGGACGCAAACTATACCTACAAGGAAATTGTATTGTACCAAATTGCGTCCATTTCTTCATTAAATTCATATAATAGCTCATATTATATCATATATAATATCATATATATTTTTTAACTTTTATAATTTAATATGCATTTAAAAAAAAAAACTAAGTGTTAAAACTAATAACACTCTCCCTGCTGAAGTTTTCTTTGCAGAAATTTCTATCGAAACTGAATCTGAGAGGTCTCTTATGGAACTATCAATAGAACGAAATAGTAATATTTTAGAATTGGATGCAACTAAAGAAATCTCTCGCTAGTACAACCATCTTCCGCAGCTGTTGGCAATTCAAGCCAAAAAAACCTGTGATCCATTTCAATTAAAACCCACCTAATGCTGCCTGAAATTTCTAAAGAAGCAAGGAAACCTAATAATCAAAGGACTCCAGCAGCCATATCTTCTGCTGCATGGAGAAAGTATTACGAACATAAAGCGCAGATCAAGAACGAAAAACAGGAAGCAATCCGAAAAAGAAAGAAAGAATAGAGAAATAGAACAGGAGAGAGCTCGAGAGGTTAAAAAAAATAATCCGAAACAATAAAAAGATTATAAAAGTTACATAGGAAACCATAGAGTCGATAAATGTGGAATATGAGAAAGAAAATGTACCAGACGTGGATTAACGAAATATTCTTGAATAAAGAATCTGTTAAAATACAATTTTTCTTTACATTATCTAAAAATATCACCCCTACATTCCTTTTCTTAGCTGGTGGACGCAAAATGGTCTATGGGTGGACGCAATTTAGATTTTTTGGACGCAAAGTGGGTAAAACGCCTATTTTTGAAGTTTTTCTATTTATAAAAAAAACACAAGTGCTTTCGAACAAAACTGTAAGCGAACCTTAAAGTAGACTATATAATGAACACATTACATAAATTTTTCATTGAAACTAGGGCTGGAACATTTTTATCTTCTCCTTCAAACTTGCCAACTCCACTAAATGGACGCGAACTGGCGAAATGACCCTAGTTAGTTAGTTTTATTTACTTTTCTTCTACGTAGAGTCATTTAATTTTAAACTCTTCACGTTCATTTGAATACTGAACGCCGTAGTTTTATTTACCTTTCCCCTAGTAATAAGCAGAAACAATGTTTTGTAAGTACCTATTTATTTAACAGAAGTTTTACAACGTACGTAATGGTTAACTTTATACGAACGTAGTTACGTTACGATAGGCAACCGTTAGGAAAACCCTCCCTTACTTGTGTGGTAAAGTAAAAATAGGTCCAACCGTTTTTGCGTAGAGGCTTTTTTTATATTAAGTACCTACTTGTTTTTCTACATGATATTCTCGGTAGTTGCTTGCTACTCTTCCATTCATACGCGCCATAAAGATTCGTTTAATCAATCCACCTACAGCTGAAACCTGGTACTACTATTACGCTATGGTAATGTTGATGGACACGGGGTATAGTGTGGAGTCGTACGCCACCTGCGAAAGGTTCTACATCAAGAAGGGAGACGCTATACTGCGGTCCAAAACTCCGGAGGCTGCCTTGAATTTCTTTGTCGCTATGTGGCTGATGTAAGTTATGCTACTTTAATAAAAGATATGGGGTAACTACCTATAAAATATATCTCATACAATTTACCTGAGATGATACATATTCACCAAATTCTAAAGCAGTATTGAATTAAGAATCTAAGAATTTGAAATATCGTTAAATTATACCTTTAAGTACCTAGTTAGTAAGCCGTTTTTGAATAAGGCGGTAAAATTCGTGGCTTTAAAAACATCAACATTTGCTTCAAACAATCTGCCTCCGTAAAGTAACCCTTCAACCACACGTTGCTATACTTAGTTTGGCATCCACCAACCATATCAATAAGCCTAGCAACATAGTTACTAGTTTCCATCAATCATCAAACGTAGCACAGATAGTTCTGCTGGAAACGCACCCTCAGTCCTTTCGTCCCTTCCTTATACTAATAAGAGTCTGCTCTACCGACTTCATTACAGAACTTTACGGCTCGGCGCGTGGGAGAAATCAATATTATGGCAGGACAAAGTGAAAACTATTAAAATCATGAAGTTCGAGAGACACGAGTACAGCATCATGATCCTCGCTGTGCTGGTTGAAGGGCTGATCATCAACCTTGTGAGAGAGGTAGGCAGTAACTATCAAATATTACTAATTATCTATAATATACCAATACGACGACGCTATGGTGTAAGTCAAGCTAAATGCTACCGAAAGGATTACTAAAGCTGTATATTCTGTTCTACATTATGTAGCCTATTAATTCTTTGTTTACAGTTGGATAACAGAAACGTAAGAAAAATAGCCGTGCTAGAGAAATTTATAAAAGATTTATTCAAGAAAATGCATCAAACCTTTTATTGTGCTCCGATGCATAGGCCAAGGTACCTTTACCTTTTTAACAAAATCATAGTAAAGCATAGACATAGAAACCTCTTCGTAGCGTTCTAGCAACGTATACTCTATGTTTTATTGATTGTCACAAAATATGGATCAATGTCGTCAATTTTCCATTCCAGCCGAAGACGTCTACTCCTAAAGAGGAAAAAGGTTTAGAGATAGGGTAAGAATGAAATAACAACATTAAACCTTTTTCCTCTTCAGGAACAATCGTGTTCGGCTGGAAAATGGACGACATTGGTCCACATTTTGTGACAATCAATAAAATATAGAGTACAGAAAAACTACCTAGGTATGTAAAAACTAAGTAACCATGGATGACTAGCCTTCGCCCAAAGGTGGCCTGGCAGAGATCGCTCTTTGTCGCATATTTTTTTTATCTACTGATGATGATGACATTAAAGTAATTTAGTTAAAAACTAATTGAGTCTCTAATATTTATAACTGTATTTTTTTCAGGTATTTTTTGCTGTTGGCGTATCACAGATACATAAAAGGGAAAACGTCAACAGCGTTTAGTTATCTCCAGAAAGCTAGTAATGAAGCGAAAATATTAAAACATATACCTTTATCAATCTGGATCGAACATACGAAACGTGTTAGTTAAATATTTACTTACTTTACGACTGTATAACAATATTAATATATCATTGTAGTGTTACTTTCAGTGAAAATACAGGCCTTTGGCCCAACGCCTTAGTGTCAGAAGTACCATTGATTTGTACCATTGATGGTACAAGTGACACAACTTTGTATCCTTAGTGCCAGTAAAGAAAAATGAGGATATTCCCCCGTAATGTTAACCGATAACTATGGAACTAGTAAAAAAAAATAACCCTCACCTACCGAATAGTAAGAAAATACTGATTTGTAACCAGTTACGTAAAAACAATTTTCTTATGTACTATTCGGTAGGCTAGGGTTATTTTTTTTTATGGTACTACTGATCCTAAATAGTTGTCACTAGTACCATTAAAGGTACTATGGATACAAAGTTGTGTCATTTGTACCATCAATGGTACTTCTGACACTAAGGGTCCGTTCACACAGACCGGCTCGGAGAGGAGAGCAGATTCTTATCACGTTGAAAACAGAGTTTTTAGTATTTGTATTAAGGTTTATTTTTGCATGTGCACTGCTTTTGTGATTAAGAATGCTTGAAGGCGCTTGGTGTGAAATAATAAGAGGAGCTTACCGGCTCCGATCGCATGCTCTTTAATGCTCGCACAGCCGATCGGTTCCGATTGCGTGCTCTTTCTTGCTCGCGCAGCCGATCGGCTCCGATTGCATGCTCTTTAACGCTCGCACAGCCGATCGGTTCCGATTGCGTGCTCTTTCTCGCTCGCGCAACCGATCGGCTCCGATTGCGTGCTCTTTCTCGCTCGCGCAGCCGATCGGCTCCGATTGCGTGCTGGATCGGAAGACTGGTACTGCCTTTGTAGTGTACCCATCCGGCTCCGAGCACATCCGAACGGCTCCGAGCGCATCCGACCGGCTGCGAGCGCATCCGACCGGCTGCGAGCGTATCCGACCGGCTGCGAGCGATTCCGACCGGCTGCGAGCGCATCCAACCGGCTCCGAGCGCATCGGCTTTCAGGTCGCTTCCAGCCGGTCTATGTGAAATAGTTGGCGGCTCCGCTCCGACCAACTCCAAGCGCATACGATCCGGTCTGTGTGAAAAGAAAAATGCGCGCCGATGCTCTCCGAGCCGGTCTGTGTGAACGGACCCTAAGGCGGCCCAATAGGGGGACAATAGGTAGTTCAGCGGCTTAGTCGTGAAATTTTACGTAATAGACTGACATACACTATGTCATTCATCTTAACTCATCGCCAGTAAGCACGGGTGACCAAGCTTAGGTTACTTCAACTTGTTAAATGCGCCCTTAAAGTATAACATTTTTACAGCACTGGAAAGGTGATCTAAACCCAGCTTCAGTGGACTATTGGGTGCAGCATGCAGACTCCGACACCATGTTAGATTACAGGGATTATGATACAGAGAAGGGTACAATAATCCCTTACACTTTACCGTTGCCGCGGGAACTTGAAGTATAAGCTATAGAGAATTGATTCAAACTTTACTCACCTTTGGGTTGTTATGTTTACTTAGGTACCTATTAGTTATTATTTTTAATATAATTAAGTCTGAATGACCTTTATGTTTAATTGTTAAGTAAAAGTTTTAATGGTGAAATAAAATCGTTTCTTTTATAATTGAATCTAACCTACCTACCTAGTTAGTTACATTTATTTATATTGTCAGTTATAAATAAAATAAAAAATGCAATCTTTTAGGAAATAATAATTATTTATTTTTACTAAAAACTATCGAGTTTTGATGGTACTTTATCACATTAGAACATACTTAGGTTTGAATGTTATTTTTCTGCGTTACTGTTCTTTGAATAGGACCTTCAGGAGCTTAGTTGAGTAGCCTCCTCAAACACCTTCCCAGGTTCAGAGGTTCCTGTATAAACTTAACCAGAATAAAATATACCTAACAACACCTTGATGCAAGTTTGGAATATTTAAGTATTAATACATTGTGTATTGAACCATATTATAATTATGTTTTTTATGTACACAAACAAATTTAAAAGAACCTAGATTTTGAAGATAGTTAAAATATGTTCAATTAATTGTGATCAAAACTTGCTCCAAAGATACTGTTCTAAATTTGTAAAGATTTTACCTAAATACTTACTTATCCTCGTGTATTATTAAATTAAATCAGTAGGTTAATAAAAGTCTTGCAGGAAGGATGTTTTAGTAATACATACCATGTTGAACACAATTTTTTTAAACTCCATTTCCAAATAGGTCTGAACTATTTAATATGACTAAGTACTAATTTGCTAAGGAATATCATTTCAAAGTTAATTGGAATGTTATTTGTGTTTACCACATCAAGTATAGTAAGTAGTTTTATTTTAATGACACTCAATGTTTCACTTACTGAGATGGTCCTCAACGTAAGTATTATTCAGAGAGGAAAGTGAAAGTTTCTTTAACAATATCATGTACAGAAATGCACATATTTTTAGGTGATTAACTGACTCACTTTCACTGTGTTTATGGCACTCGTTAGGAGTCTCAAAATTTGCAGTTTTAACACATTTACACTGCCACTGAACACTATGGGGAGATGACACTACACAAATCATTGACCTTTGGTTAATTATGTATTATTATTTGGTTCACAGTATCCAGACACACGGAACTAGTTGCTCACAAACTAACACATAACACACATACCACTTAATCACAAGGTGTAAAAAAACAACAACATTAATAGTTATAATCTATTTGTAAGTCACACACTTACACTACACATCACCTTATATCCACTGATTACACTAAAATACATTATTTTAAACATTAATACACTTATTAATTTGCTAATAACTAGCAATATTTAAGGATAGATTTTTGATATTTTTAATGCAATAACAGTATTATTGCTTGTCACTACTGTGATACACACTGCACGTTAACATAGGTTTACAATCACCTCACAACTGCACTACACATCACAAACAGAAGTTAATGATTTGTTCTTTGAAAACATCAAGTCTTATTCTAACAAAATATAAAAATAACTATTTTAGAATAAAATAAGTTAGGCTGAGCCGCCTCGCACTACCACTATGACTAAGTGATCTTCCTTCAAACTTTCCTCGGTTAGATTGTGGCATGTTCTCTTTATGAGGTCTGTTGAAAACTCGCAAGGTGGGAATGAGTACAGTACACCAGTGGCCTCAGTCTCCTTGTTCAATAGAGATATCACTCCGGCAGCTTCTTTCTGTTTTAAGTAAGATACCAGGTTCCTCATTGGCCTTGTCTGAATGCTGGCATCATCATTGGCAATTGTAGTTGTAGAGCCGGCCACTCCGAGGAATATCGCATGAGAACTGGAAGTGGCAATACGTTTCTGAACATCATCTAGTTTTGGCTGATCCAACCGCAGTCTCTGTGTGATTCTCAACTGGTTTTTGCCTTCCTCATCCTTCATGAGGCCATCAATGATCTCAGAGTCTCCATCGGTAAGGTGGAATTTGGTAGGGAACAGGGAGTTTTTAAGGATTAATGCACCATTCCAAATAGTAGTGGCTTTGCGAACGACTTCAGGTAGTGTACGAGCGGAAGCGAGCATTCCCCCTGTGCGGCGTGGGGAGCCGTCCGAGTCGCTGTCGGGTGAGCGGCGGCGCGGAGAGCGCGAGCGGGAGCGGTCCACCCCGGGCTCGCGGGAGCCGGAGCGCCGCGCGCGCCCTTCGTACTCCCCGTCTGCGGGCGCGCGCCGCCACTCGTCGTCGCGGTAGTCCCCGGACCCGTGATACACGCCCCGGTACATGCCTCGTCCACGTCCACGTCCGCCCCTCCCCCTATACCCAGGAGTCCCGTAAGCAGCATAACCCTCTTCCCAAGTACTGCCCCCTTCATAAGTTGCTCCCTCATAACCCTCGACGGGACGGCCGTCTTCCCCGACGGGAGGTGCGTAAGACTTTGGTCGGTACGGTCCACCATTGCCTACATCGGCGAAATCTATACGAAGACGCCTATCAGGCCCACCTAACGGAAATCCTCGCATTTCTTTGACTGCAGCTTGAGCTGCATCAATGGAATCATACAGTATGTAAGCATGAGCTTCACCCTTAGCATATTCGATTTTTTTGATTGCCCCAAACCTGTCAAACTCTCTTTCTAGTTGTGCTACTGATGTCCACGGACCCAAGCCTCCTACCCAGACTCGAGTTGTAGGATTAGCCTTGCCATAACCGATTTTACACTGAAACTTGCCAATATACTGTCCAGACAACTCAACTTTAGCCCTATGGGCCATATCTAATGTTTGATAACGGACAAATGCAAATGCATTGCCTGTCCCTGGTGGTGGGCGCTTTATATCAATATCTTCTACAATACCGAAACGACCAAATATCCTACGCAACTCCTCATCGGATATGTTAATCTCAAGGTTTCCTGCAAACAGTGTCCTTGTAGCAAGAGGGTCATCCTCAGGCTGGACATGGTGCAAGTAGTTTGGGAATTTATCTTTTTTGTTTTCCATTTTTTCAAAAGGTGGATGGTGTGGACGAGGCATATATGGGCGCGGCATGTAATGAGGATGAGGGGGGTGATGCATGGGTGGGCGATGATGCATAGGAGGGCCATGGGGCCCCGCCATTGGATAGCCGTCGTGCATGGGCGGACGGAAGTCTCTGTGATGGGGAGGAACTGCGGGAGGAATGCCATACCCTCTCTCTTCTGGAGGAGGTCTACGTCTTTCGGGGACCGGAGACCAAGCGTAGGAATAAGGACGCTCGTAATCAGGGGGGGTGATGCTTCGGGGTCGCCCTCTGTACTCTGCGCGTACGGGCTCATACACTGGATCCACTATAGCGACTTTGTCATACAAAATGATTCGTGGTTTCGCGTGTTTCGCATCGCGAGCATCTTCTACACTTCTAAAACAGATATAAGCAACCCTTTCATCCAGCTCGTGGGATATTTTGATACTGAAGTCGCCAAACTTCTTGTACTCTCGGTAAAGGGTATCCTTGACGATTTCATCTGATGCTTTTGGATGCAAAGCGCTTACGCAGAGCACCTTATAATAAGGGCGAACTGAATCTTCTCTGACTTCTCGGGATCGTACGTAATCGTCCCGGTGCGGCGACACATAGCGTCCTCGAGGACTCGGGGAGCGCACTCGGCGCCGCGCCCTGTCCGGGGTGGCGCGCTCGTCGGAGCTGTCGTCATACCGACCGATGCTACTGCGGGTTCTTTTCGATCGTGGCACACTGTCCCTGGACGAACTACGCTTCATATTACGTATTTTCACCGTTATTCGATCTCTATCTCTATCGCTACGCGGTAATCCAATCATGAAAGCTCAGTATGAAGCACCACTATCTGAAATGCACAACATTACACGTCACTTCAAAATGTCGCTTTGTTCCAGAATTTAGATCACAAACGCACAACGCCAACGTCTTACCACAATATTTAAAACTGTGAATTAGCCACTTTCTTAGATAGAAAGCACACAACTATTTTGTTCTTAATTTTGATAAAACGCAAAGCAAGTAAATAAAGTTATATCTACATATATTTTTTATTAAAATCCGCAAATCTAGCACGTCACGTCACGAGTCATCGAGCGAGCGAGCCAGCCGGGCCGGGCCGGCGGGCGGGCGGTGCGGGGCGGACGGGACGGACGCGGACGGACGCGACGCGAGCGAACAATGTTCATTCCGTCCACCCACAGGTTATAATAGCTCACTTTACTCACTGGCATGTCTTTGTTTCCTGGTCTGTGCTGGCATGGTGTGTACATAACACTCCTTTACGAAAGAAATATATTATATGCTCTGTGACGTCAAAACTTCAATATTATTATGTGACATTGACGACTGACGTCAAATAGTTCAAATACGTCAATTTAGAACAAATAAAATCCAAAAATATAAATAAACCAAAAGGGTTGGTCTTTATTGAATTTATCCGACATCGAATAATTTTATTTTTATGGCCTAAAGTACATAGTTTAATGTTTCGCTAAATAAAAATATAATACAGAGTAAATCTTCAATTAATAATTGTGTGCAAGGAGTTGTGTACAAGGTGTTGTTTCGGTAAAATAGTTTTATTGTGGACGAATACAATATAACAAAGTAATACTTATTTTACGATTCATCGTGATTTTAAGCATAGAATAGATCAAATTCAGTAAGGTTTAATCTACTTAACTGCATTATAAAACTTAATATAAGTTTATTACACTAGAAAAATAAGACAAAGCATTATAAGTAGGTTTATCTATCCAAAGTCCAAACATGGACATAATAACAAAAGTCAACAATCAGTCGAATGGAAGAGATAAACTAGCCAGGTAACAACATGTTGATAATATTGATAATATAATATATGATTTAATAGCCTTACAAGGTCATATTGACAATTTAAATAAAATAACTCAAATATTTCTACTGTTTTGTTGAAGTGTTGTATTTCAAATTATTGATTAAGTACTAGCAGCGCCCCGCGGTTTTACCCGCGTTGTGTCCATTCCTATCAGAATTTTGGGATGAAAAATTTAATGAAAATAAAAACCTATGTTACTTGTGGATAATGTAGCTTTCGAATGGTGAAAGGATTTTTCAAAACGGTCCAGTAGTTTTTGAGCCTATTCATTACAACCAAACAAACAAAATTTTATGATTCTTTTATTTCAGACTAATTCAATATACAAGTCGTTTAATCTGGCACCAGTTAGAATCCAGAAATGCTAACAAGTATTCAGTTGATAGAATAAAAAATTTAGAACTCACATTTAGTTCTTTTCGAAAGAGTAAGTACTAAAATAATATTATAGTATCCATTATTACATCTACAATATTATGTTAGTAATGATTTGGTTTTAATGATTAATTCCTATTCAACTGATTAAATTATTTTTACCTTTTTTCAGTTCTACGCCTCGGCAGAAGTGTTGATATCCTATACACAGCACTGAACACAGTAAATGTCGAAGATCCATTCCTCCGAGTTACCTTAACTGTTAGTAAACTAGCCCATGCTCTCTTCCTCTACGCTGATCACATAGTCTGGCTGACGAGGAGTGGTTTCCTCAAGTCAGATTCCGAGGGATGGAATCGGACTGCCAATAAATTCTGGCTTCTCTCTATTATAGCCAATTTGGTACGAGACTTCTATGAAATAATGCATATTCTGGAAATGCACACCAACAAACTTTTAAAACCTTCAGAGTTAATAAGCCAGTCAATCAGAATTGGAAGCTTAACAAGTAATATGAAACATGTTTATACAGTTATTAACTGTCATAAAGATGTTTTTATAGATACCCTTAAAAATTCCTGTGATTTATTCATTCCATTGACAGCGTTAGGTTTTACTAAGTTAAGTCCTAGTGGTGTCGGTGCCTTGGGTGCAATATCATCCATAGCTGCCTTAGTTACATTAATGAAACCAATAACTAAATTAGTTCCCGCTTAGCAACGTTTTGTCTTCCTATTTTTTATGGGGGTTTTATTTCATAATAATAATTATGTTATAGTGTAAAAACTATTGTTTTATGTCAAGTTAAATTAATATAATAAGACTACATGGTTAGGTAATATACAATAAGGAAAAGTGTTACTAAGTTAAGTATTTTGACAATTATTAAAATAACATCAGGAAATAAATTATGTTTTTCTATTACATAGTATTTTTCTTTAACTGTATTTAACTATATTTCTGATTATCAGCTTCTGATAAAAGGATGGTTAAATAGCTCATCTTGGATTTGAAAGTGGCCCTTATTTATACTATTCTATTGACTTGTGGCCCACAAGCTGACCTGACCTATCCCGGGCCACGCCTAACAAACAAATGCTTTATTTGTTTATAAATATTGGAAAATGTAACTATCCTCTGAGACTCTTCTACCTCTGAGACCTCTTGTAATAATATAATTTTACATGGTATTTAAATAAAAATAGTAGGTAATTGATATGTAGTTTATAATTAGTTAGGCTGCTTTAGAACATTTTACATTTTGTATTTGTTTTTATATAACTTTAACTTAGTTTGACTTGCTTCGTGTAGATTTCCCAATTACGGACTTTTGCATCATCTGTGGTAATACACCAAATATGATACTGTCTAAGTATATTCTGTGGTTACTTGGTTAGTTAAAACATTTGTTCATTCATTCATTCGTTCTTTCGTAATATTTTCGAGACGGATTTTTGTTTTCGGATCTTTTTATTCCGAAAAGGAAACATTTGTTGAATAGCAATAATACAATATTGCAAACATGGCTCGCAATGTAGCCGAGGCAGCAAGAAAGTTTCTATTACTGGGTCAATGTGTGCCGACAGTCAAACAAAATGCTGCAAAAATTAGAGTCAAAAGGTTAGAATTGGATGAAAATTTACTAATGGTAAGTACTTAATATTACAGTAACCATGGATAAAATTAAATTTATTCATATTTTATAACTGTCTTTTTCTATTTACAGTACTTTAGAAAAGATGAGTTCTATTACTGTCACGATCCTGACAAAATATGTAAAACTGGAGATGTAGTTTTAATTAAAGCGCTACCTCATAAACTTACCAAGCTTATTACACATGAAGTCAAAGAGGTAGTATATCCATTTGGTGACATTACTGATCCTATAACTGGTGAGAAAGTGGCCAAAGAAACCTACAGAGAGGATGTGGAGAAACAAATGGAGTTGTATGGTCCACTCGAGTCTAGCTTTGATTACAAAAAGGCTCCCCCGAGAGGATGGCAAGAGAATAAGAAAGACTTCACCTCGAAACCTACATATACCAAGTTCCACGTTTTTGATGAAAATGATCCATATGCAGTTTAATTTATTTATAAATATTGATTAGTGTGTAATAAATAAGTAGAGTAATAATAATTGTGAATACCAGCTAGCCTACTTTTTTTATTCAAAACTTTCCTCCAGAATCGCATTTTCATCATGAAAAGTTTAACCTTGTTCTAGAACTACCAGTCAGATCAAAATATGGAGTTACAAATGAGACAAAGTATTATAAAAAAAAAACTATTTTATTCACATTTAGCCACTGGCTCATAATTTGCGATTGTTCTGTTGGACATCAGTCCTGTGCTCCTAATTCTCTTTCTAAGGCGGCACCCATGAGGTTCCATGAACTATCGTCGTCGTCAGGTGGCTCATCATCTGAAGGAGGTGATGAAGGTCGGGGTCTCTTCCGAGGTCGACTTTCATCTGCAAGTCAAAATATTTATATTTAACAAAAAGACTAATTATTATAATTATTCAAATAGGTTCATACTTGGAGCAAATTCCATGAATATGCAATAACATTCTACTTCAGGTTTTGACGTTCCAAAAAAGCTTAATTCATAGGAATTTTTTAATTTGAAGTATTGATATAGTTGTACATTACCTTCGGAATCACTGGGGCCATCATCAGGATCTTTCATTTCTTGAAGTCTGCAATTAAAATAATATATTGTATTGAAACTCAGTCTTCTTATAATACTTTAGCTAACTACTATGAAGTACATATTTTGCTCTCTCACCTGTCTTGTGAACTATCCTCTGCTTCTAAAGATAGTAACCGATCCTCAGGTGGATTCTCTTCATCATCCAAATCATCACCATCTTGCTTTGATTCTTCATCTGACGAACTTTCGTCCGATTCATTGAAAATGTCCTCTACCTATAACATTACAAGAATAATTTGAATATGTTGGTGACTACTAACTGCCATGGCAGGATAATCACTCACATGTGCTCTTGTCACGAAAATGAACTTTACGTCGAAAGCTTTTGCGCGATGATCTGAACAGTTGCTATTTCGGGACGTTGTAACTTATTCAGTTGTTGCTAAACACAAACAATGTGGACTCGTCAAAGTTACGGAAGCTGTTACTGTTTATCACCTATGTTATTACCATGTGGCCATATAAGTTATTTTAATTACGTGCTTACTGCCCATATTGTCTTCTACATATTTATTTATATACCATTTATATTCTGTAATTTGAACGTACGCGAAACCTTAAGAAATAACTTAATACCTCTCGATCCATATCAGCGATGTCATCGCTCGAGAAGGACAGTAGAGGGTTGAGGGTGTCCATGAATCGTCCGGAGGGCGTGCGGCGGCGCAGCGCGGCGACGGGGGCGGGCGGCGCGGGCGGCGGGCTCGAGCAGTGGGCGGGCGGCCGGCGGGAGCTGCTCTGTGGAGATATCAACTTGTTAGATTAGAAACATAAGGTAAAAGAGAAAATGACTACTTCTTAGCTTTGTTGCAATTTGTTAATGTTTCCTGGGTCGAAGACAATAATTATTGAACTCATAAAAGTAATAAAATTATCCATCCACTATGTTTCAAAGGGTAGCAGGTGTACATATGTATATTATTCAGAGGAAATAGATTTCTTAAAACTACAAGTTATAATGTTAACATTACCTGTCCACCCCGTTGTAACGGGTATAGTCGCTCGTCCACTCGCTCCCACCGCTCGGCGCAGGTCCACAGCCATTCAGGAGTTACTACTTGTAACTTATTTGCTTTCCCTTCGCCTATGCGTCTGCTTGCATTTACTTTTGCAGTACCTACAATAATTAAGATAAGATATGTAATTAATGTTCTTAATGTCCCAATGCCGGGCAAAGGCCTCTCATTTCACTGATATCAGTACAGTACATTTCAATGAAGATATCAGTACAGTGAGGAGGATTAGGCGTAATCATCACGCGTGCCTAAAGCGGGTTGGGGTTCTCAAACAATATTTATTTTAATAGTGTAAAAACAAGTATTAAGGAATCCTTTTTAAATCCCCACTGATGTAATTTTGTTTACCTGCTCTAACAGCAACTAGATGAGTAGTATTTTCTGTATAATCTTGCGTAACCTCAGCACCTAGACTCTTAGCCACTTGGTAAGCCCTAGATATCTCCAGCTTCTGATGAGTAGGCACTAATCCACTGAACACCAGACTAGTGCCAGCAAGCACTTGAATCTTTACTTCTGGTATCACTGATTTCAAATCAGGTATTTGGTTTTTACCCATTTTATCATACATGTCATAGAAATGTCTGAAAAGAAGCAAGAATCATTTTAAATAAATTGATTATATCTAGCTTATTGTCATAATAACAAATGGACAATAATGTCTCTCAATAACTTCAATTTGTATGTGTACTTACTTGTGAATCCTTTTCAATATATCCTCAAGGTATATTAAATAGTCGTCAGGGTCTTCTATTTCTATTTGTCCGTCCGTAGTCTCGATCCAGCGAGGCTCTTCTTCCTTGTCATCAGGTTTCTGGGGATCACCTTCTTTATCTTTATCTTTATCTGCATCTTTTTCTTTCTCCCCTTCTTTATCAGTTTTCAATTCCTTAGGAATTATCTTTCCGTTTCCCCCTTCAGTAACCTTCTCATTTTCTTTTTCCTCTTTAATGCTCTCTGGTTCTGCATCCAGTGTAGGCATTTGATTAAGTACCGGCGTAGCTCCATTTTTACCTGTTAATTTTGGTTTATCGTCAACTGAAACATAATATAAAGTATGAATTAGTTTAAGAATGTTAAATTTTTCTTTACAATATTTTTATATGAATGTTATAATGTAGGCCTCGTATCTGTCTTTCTTACCAAGCTTTATATAAGAAAGTCTTCAGAAGGACTTTGATTTGATTTATGGATTTCAAGTGTGATTGCTTTTATAACTAGTAAAAGCAATTGGTATCTAAATCCAGGAGTGGTAAATAGCTAATTACTACAATGATGTAGCACAATAAAGCTCAAGAGTTTGTTTTTGTTTGTGTTAACATGAACATCTCTGGACTACCACTACATCTCTACTACATCTCTGGTCTTAGTTAAAAACTATTTTTCATATGATAGCTAAATTCAAGGGGAAAGTTATAGCACAGCAATTTAAACTATCATCGTCGAAATTTCTCTTGGGAATGGGTACAATGCGAGTAACACCGCGGGCGCTACAGGTTAACAACATTTATTTACTCAAATACGACCAACTTACTAGGCGGAGGTGGCGCATTAATATCTCCCGTTGATTGAAAGAAGGAGTACGGCCTGACGTGTATCAGGTTGGTTGCGTGTCGCCAGACGTCCTCTCTATCATCTATGATGCATACCATGTTGTCTCCGCACGGGAATAGGGCTCTGGAAATATACGTCATTGTTATAATATCAAGTAGAATGAATACCAGTCTTTAAATTTAATTGATATGTCATTTAATCTAACTATATGTAAGAAGTATGTTAAAGCTCAGGAATTTATTTAATTTATATTTGAGAACTTGCTAAGTATATTATAGCCACATTCAGGGAGGTTATTGTGAACTTTTTATTCTGAAATTCTCATGGCAATCGCCATATGTGATGGCTTTAATATTGAGTACTTTCTGTTCCTGTTTCTTGAGCTTTTTAGGAATAATTAACAACAAGAACAAGGTTGATAATACTTACTTTAGATTAGCAGCTTTAGCTCTAGCATCAAAGCATTCATCCCTGGACAGGATGCGATGTGAGAAGAATTTCTTTTCAGGGTCTAAAAGATCGACTACAGCATGAGCATATTGTCTTGCGCCAAAAGTACAGACATGAAGCTCATAGTTCTTCGAGGCTGACTCTAAGAACTCCTGAGTTCTAGGGCGAAGTCTCGTGTGGCACCAGCGGCCAGGGTTCCCGGGGCCTCGAAGGAAGAAGTGTAGTACTCCCTAAAATAAATAATTGTATTCTTCTTCTTATTGAATCGAGATGGTTATTTGAGTAAGTAAGGTTAGGCCAGAATTTGGCCAAGTCTATGTTATTTGCCTTCCAAAGATCCTCCACACTGCAGGAAACAGTGGCTCTTGGGACAATTGTATTGAACAGCGTAGAATGTTTACTTTTCTCTTAATATTGGTTATGAAGTTATGTCACAGAATTGGCTGATATTTGACTTAAGATCATTTAATTTTGTGAGCAATTTTGTCTTTTGAGATTTTAATGCATGTCAAGGGATTCAATCATCAATGGTAAAATTACAGTGAGGAGGAATCTGTGAAATCTCTGAAGATAGTGGTACCTTCAAATTAGGTGGTATATTATCATTAGTGGTATGAACTAGAGTTTGATCTAAGTCCACAAGGAGTACAAGCTTCCTGTCCTTCAGCAGGCGGTCAGCATCTTCTCGACCTAATTTCTGTGCCAATTCTTCTGATACCTTAAAATAGAAATAAATAAGTTTAAAGCCTTTTTCCATACAACTTATTAACCGACTTATTTTTTTAGATCCATTGGCTTTTAAAGCACTATCTTAGTATATCTCAGAAACAATAGAGAAAGGTATTAGAGGTAAATATTATAGAGAGTTAAATCTTCATTTACTTTTTATATTTTTTCCCTACAAAGGGCACTTCGGGCTTTATAAAAACATTACAGTATAGGAAGATAGGTAGCTGCTAGCGAAAATGGGGTTGTTAATGTTATTGTATACCTTCAGTTCAGGTATAGAATGGACCATTGGCACCACAGCCACGTCTCTGTTGACCACTTCGTCGGTCCGGAGGTCGGCGCCGCACTCCGCACACATCTCCTTCATTACCGTAGAATGACGACATTCTTCTAGCTCGGCTATCGGTGCTCTGGAAACGTTAATGAAATAATAACTATGCTGTTATTAAATCAAATAGTTTTCTATTTACCAACGAACAAATAAAAAATATTGGTAAGTACATTGTAAACTTATGATCTGACAATTCGAATTTTCGCGGCAAACAATCTGTCAAGTTATGGCGTAGCTATTGTTTTTTTTTAATCAATACAAAGTATATAAACCAAAGAATAAACGGGATAAAACTAGAACGAAAAGTTTCTATACGTTATTTATATTTATTTACGCACATGTTTATCATGACGTCACTTACCCAGGCTCTGCTGTCTCTCCTTCCTTCACCTTTAGCGCCGAGATGGTACCAGCGCGTAATGCTTTGAATCTCTTTATTTCACTGTTATTGCCTGGAGAATCACTGTATAATAATAATATTTGGCCCTGGGATACAAAAGCACCTTGTTTTACTTTCCACTTTATCACTTTTACAGGCTTTTCAGATGGAACAAAAATAGGCATAGCTTTGTCGGCCATCTTGAAAGGAAATTGCGCGTTATTACCGGAATAGCGAACTCTTATTGGCGGATTGTTTCTGGATTTGGCGGTTATCTGATATCAACCAATGAGAATTGAAATCATAAAAAAATCAATAGATACGGGTGCGTAACATCCGGAAACGTTTAGTTTCGTCCAAAAACTACCTAAGACTGTCATGGTCAAAATTAAAAAAATATTTCAATTACATACTCAACAGTTTTAAACAGTTTAAAGTACATTTAAATATTAACTTTTATAAAGATTTGGATATTCATAAGGCCAAATTGTATTTATAACCCTCCTGTTGTTATTTTTCAATGAACACTTGGATTACATTATGCCAGTGAAAAACATCACAAAAACATCACTAGGGATGGGTAAAAAATATCGATATATCAAAATATCGATATTTTTTCAGAAAAATATCGATACTAATTAGCGATATTTTTTCCCGCGATATATCAATTTTCGATATTTATTTTCAGATATCAAAATCGATATATTTTTAAAGCTCTGCTGTCTGCTCATGCGTCACATCATGATTTTGACCAATACGATTTCTTAAATTTAGAAAATATGCAGTAGGCTGTATGGGTTTAGTTTCTTTGCTTCAAACACAAACAAAAATTACTCTCTATGACTGTCTATGACAATGACATTGCTTGCTTGTTGGTTTGGTTGGTATCACTGCACTGGACTGACTGTATTGTATTTTAGAGTGTTGGTACGACGAACGAACTTTGTTTTGTTGTGTTGTCACGAGTAAACTAAGCGTGGCTCATTGTTATATTTTTTTGCGTGAATTGTATTTATGTTAAACGTCATGTCTGCTGTATGGAAGTTCTTTAAAAAAAGTGGGAACAAAGAACCTGTTTCTTGCAACTTGTGCGGTAAAAAATATAAAACTTGTATAAAACTCTACAAATTTGGCAACACATTTAGCAAGCACCATTTTGCTTATTTATTAATTTTTATAAATAATTGCAAATTGGGCAAAAAAATATCGATATATCGAAATATCGATATTTCTTGGGTGATATATATCGATATATTTGAAAAATATCGATACGATAAATATCGATATTTTTTTTCCATTTGCCCATCCCTAAACATCACCACTCCACCAGTCACTACTCTTTCTACCAGGTTCCATTCATTCTTGTAGGTGACTCATTCATTCACCCACATACTCCAACTGTCAAGTCGTACGAGTGTCATAGTGTCATTCGATTCGACATCATTCATGTTCATGTCAGTTTTCAATTTGTTGTTCCGTCAAAAACAGAGCAACAATTTTGTGGAGGTATCAATTCAACGCCTTTTGATAAATATTTATTTATTTTGATTTCGGTTGATATTAATGTAATTATTACATTTATCTTACAAATATGACTGAAGAGAATATAACAGTGAGTGATAACTCGGATATCGATGACGGGGAAAATCCTGAACTTCGCGGACATTTGAGTAAATGGACAAACTATATTCACGGTTGGCAGGACAGGTTTATTGTTTTGAAGGATTCTACATTATCATATTACAAAACTGAATTGGAGAGTAATCTTGGATGCCGCGGTGCCTTATGCCTGAAAAAGGCCAAAGTCAAGGTAAATATAAATGCAAGTCAACATGAAAAAAATTGATTTGTCCTTGTAGAAGTTTTTGTCGCGTCTTCTATTTAAATAATCTTGTGATATTGACGACGTTAATGATCGAATGATTGAGGAATGTCGTAGTGAATGCGAGTAACTCTTCTTACATACATATTCTTATGTTAATGTTTTCAGCCTCATGAATTTGATGACTGCCGATTTGATGTTTCTGTAAATGACTGTGTTTGGTATCTGAGAGCTTCGAACCCGGAGGAAAAACAGCAATGGATTGATGTCTTAGAGTCATTCAAGGTAAATATTATTTAAATAATAACTTATATCTTACAATATCTTTATTTTACGTTATAGGCATTATATATTGCGTACAATACAGGCAACATTTACGGATATGTTTAGTCTACGAAGACCATGGGTCCTGTTAAGGATACAAAACATTAAGTTTCAATATAAAATTAAAGCTTAGTGAATCTTTAAATGAAGAGTATTAATCCAAAATGTGTAGGGTTTACTTAAAAGAAGTACAACTTTAGTACAAAATATGTAAGTTGTTTGTTGAATAATTAGACTCTAAGGCTATGTATTTTAATAAAAAAAAATTACATTAAACCTTTACTTCCACTGGTTTGATATGTTTTCAAAGCACTGTCCTATATTAAGTATTAAATAAAATAAAAATGAAGTACATTCATAATGAAATATTATGACTATCCTTACTAATATTATAAATGCGAAAGTAACTCTGTCTGTCTGTTAAAATTTCATAGGCTACTTTTTATCGCGAAATTCCTGCGGTAACAGGTACAATGCGGTTGAAACCGCGGGGCTCTGCTGGTAAATAGAATAATACTGTAAACATCGTTGAGGTTGTAGAATATAAAAGTCTTGATGTTGAGTAAATTGGATTTAAACTTTTGAATATCTAAGTGAATAGAAAATGGGACTCACAATTTAATATTGTAAAATAATACAGAATTGAAAAATATTACTACCTACATTGAATAACATTATGTTAGGTACTACTTTTTTGCATCACGTTTTTACTAGCATTGTTCCTAATCTTGTGGGAATTTTATAATAAAAATTAGCCGATAACCGTTATCTTGAATGTTGCGATATTCCTTCTTACTTCTTTAAAACTTAAGAGCTGGGCTCTTGTCGATGGAGTTCTTTCCACTTTTGTCTATCATCTGCCATCCTCTTCAGCTGTTAGTATGACACAACCTTTGCTCTTTCTTTCAGTTGGTCTGCATATGCCCTTCTTGGGCTTCCTCTTCCTCTCTTTGCCTATATGTGTCCTTTTGTTATAGTTTTTATAAATTCGTAGTGTCGTAAAAGAAGTCCAAACAAGTGATATTTTACAGAATAAAAAATCTATTCAGAATGATTGGTAATTGATCCAAATATTAGTGCATTCAAACAAACAGACTATTTAGTGTAATATTGTACAGTAAAGGTATCTTCCTAATAATAAAATACCTGGTACGTTGCATAACATTGCATCAATTAATATACAGAAGGTCACCACAAACTAGTTATAAGGTATTTGAATAATAATTTCCGCCTTGTTTATCATAATTTTTTTATTTTATTATGAATAGATTGTTAATATTTCAATACCATAATATTATGAATTTATTTCAATTGATTGAAAGCAATTAATAAAGAAAGTGTAATGGTTTGCAATCAGTACTATTTTAGACAACTTTATTTACGACTGGCAAATTGTCTGAAACATACAATTTTAAAATATGTATAATGTTTAAAATATTATGTTGCGCCCACGTTGCGCCGCACATATCCAGTAATGTTGTAAATCATAAAGTGCCTCCAGGCCTCCCATTTCAACAAAGATGTGGGTACATAGAGGAGAATAAAGCATAATTCGTAATTTAAATTCTACGAGTATTTTCCTATTTACATATTTTTCTAGGATGTAGATGTAGCTCATCTTTGGCCTTGGCTTTTACAATAGTATTTGATATGGCAGTTATGTGGCAACTTGAAATATATTGTGAGTTCTTATCAGCTTGTAAAATGTGGTATGATTGTCCTCTAGCATGTCCATGACTGTGAGTCAGTGATAATGTATGTTTATTCAGCCATTTTGCAGATTAGTCAAGGAAGTTTCAATATTATCGCATATTAAAGTTATTTTTGTTGTGTATTTATTTCATAATATAGTAATAGTAGATCCTGGGAGTATTTTGACTGACAAACAATAGATGTTATATTCATACATAGTTTTCAAAAGATACTATTTAAATTAAGTTATTTTCCTTAAGTTTTATTCTTTTAGCAAGTAGGATTTCAAACAAGACTAGTTATAGTATTTCTCCTCAGGTTCACAAGACAGTTCTGGTCTTTTTAAGAGATGAACATTTTGTTATTACTACATATATGTAAATACCATTGTTATCCTGTCATTTTAAAAGTTGTCTCTTCCTCACATCTTTAACCTAACTGTCCCAAATTAATAGACAGCCAAGCATTTGGCTGGTTTTCACATCAATAATATTAGTACACTTTCATAACAGAACAATGTTATACTAGCTGACCTGGCGAACTTCACTCCGCCTAAGGTTTTGAATTATTTTTTTGACATCAATTTTCTTTCCTATTTTCCTGTTCCTGATGGAGATATGAGAACATAAAAATAAAAACATACATAAAAGTATACCTAGATATAGATAAGTAAACATTCAGAACAGAATAACTAATATTAGTTTAAATTTTTCCAGGTGGAATCAGGGTATGGCACTAGTTCTGACAGCAGCTCCAACGGCGGTGGTCTCCGGAGACATGGATCTGTCACGTCACTACAGTCAACAGGGTCACATGGTGATTATTATATTCATACATTTTTTAAATTTAAGTCTTAACTGTTGATTCTTCTAAAAGCAAAGTATTAGCCTGTAATATCCCACTGCTAGGCAAGGCCTCTTATCTCACCGAATATATCAGTATGGTGAGAAGGATTAGGTGTAAGCACGATGCTTGCTCATTATTATTATTATTATCAGCCGTTTGTGTCCCAATGCTGGGCAAAGGCCTCTCCCCATTCCTTCCATGTATCCCTGTTCTGGGCCACTTCTCTCCAGTTGGTCTGGTATGCGTCGAGATCGTCGCGCCACCTGCGCCTCGGTCTGCCGCGTCGCCTGCTCGCTAGATCTGGCTGCCACTCAGTGGCTGTTCTGGCCCACAGCTCTTCTGGCATGCGGCAGACGTGGCCGGCCCAGTCCCATTTAAGTTTAGCGGCTTTGTGAGCTACATCAATGATCTGTGTCCTGGAGCGCAGTTCGGTGTTGCGTATCCTGTCCGTACGCTTTACACCCAGGATGCTGCGCTCCATCGCACGTTGACAAACTTGGAGTTTAGACTTTTGAACCTGGGTAAGTGACCAAGTCTGCGCACCATACGTGAGAACGGGGAGGATGCATACGTCCATTAGCTTCCGTTTAAGGGACAAGGGGAGCTTTCCTTTCATAATATCGCCCATGGACCAAAAAGTCTTCCAGGCATTTTCAGATCGTCTGGTGACTTCTTTGTCTTGCCTATCTTTAAAGGAGACTATTTGGCCCAGGTAAACATACTCTCGGACGTATGCAAGATGTTCTCCATCCACCGTTACCCTGGTCTCAGCGCGATTGGTCATTACTTTGGTCTTATCCCTGTTCATGCCAAGTCCAATCTCCAAGCTTGCCATACTGAGGTCTTGAAGCATTGATTGTAGCTCTTCGGGCGATGAGGCAAAAAGGACTATGTCATCGGCGAAGCGAAGATTTGTCAATCTTCTGCCGCCGATAATAATGCCTTTATCATTCCATTTAGCCGCTAACTTTTTGAAAATTTTTTCGAGGGTGCTGGTGAAAAGTTTGGGTGAAAGTGGGTCCCCCTGCTTTACCCCTTTCTCTATCTTGAAGGTTTGTCCGGAAGATTGAAGTTTCATCGAGGCTGTACTATTGTTGTAGATAATTCGGAGTAGATTTATGTAGGTTTCATCTATTTGCTGTTCTTGCAGGGCTTCAAACATATAAAAATAAAATTTAAAAGGTTAACTCCTGTGTTGTTTAGTGGCATGTGCACTCGCCTGCCATAACTTAGCAGAAGCCGGGATTGTAACCCGGGTCGGGCAAAATACGTTTGCTCAATTTACTTTTTAACATCACTTTCACTAACATAGATAAGATTGGTATCACTAACACGCAGTAGACAAGTGTGATAACGCCTAATCCTCCTCACTGTACTGATATCCTCAGTGGCTACTTTTGCTCTCTATCTGCGTCTTTGACTTAATTTAAGGAGCAACAAGCATATTCGTTCTTGTATACATTTCCACATGTTTGAAAAATCGTATTTATAATGTTATCAAGATATGAGCTTTGTACGTGCCATCTATCTGCTTCCACGATTTTGCAAGTCAAAGTAATTTGGTTTGTCCGTTTTTCAGAATATAAAAGTTCTGATATAGTTAAACTTACTGCACGGCTAATGAAAATCCTTTTGTATTTCAAAGTAATTTGTATTTCAGCAAGTTTGGCAATATTATTGACAATAAGATTAGCCGTTTACCGTGTGAATTTAATTGACAGACAATTAAAGATATTCAAGCCTATAGATAGATAGATAGGGATTCAATTCTATAAATAATAATATGATATGATATCATCAAGAGATATCGAAGGAATTTCGATAAAATGAACTATCTACTGAAGTAAAATATATGCGATATAAATGTAAATTCTGACTTAGCCCGATCTACATAATTTTCAAACCAGCGCCATCTGTTGAGCGGCGAATGTAACAGCCGCAGACTACTTTTTAACTTACACTCAAATATTTTAATTCAGTTTTGGCCCCAAAGAGACTTTTGTAAACGTACCAACTACAACTTGAACTTACTTTTTGTACATGTTACTGCCGCACTCAAAAACGTCCATTAAATCGACAATTCGCTAATTGACATAATTTTACATACATAACATTTCAAAATTACTCATTAAATCTCTGCTAAGGAAGCATCTGACATTTGACATCTAATGTTATAATTTTTAATAATTATATTTATTTAACTAATGTTTCTTTTTCAATCACTACAGGTCGCACGGCTCGTCGGCTCACCGAGAAGATCGCCGAATTGGATACGTTTAATGAACTCCTGTCCAAACAAGCGATACAGTTGCAGCAATATTTTGACATGTGCGTCGCCGCCTATCCCAAGATAAACGACGATGCCGCAGACGCCATCGACGCCGTCACCGTGGCTGATGGTTTGTAAATTAGTATTGAAGTCTTTTCTTTTTAAGACTTAATTCTTGAATTCATAAGGTCGATTTTCCAATTACCAGGTTTGATATAAAACTCAAGAATGGTAACTGATTTTCATGATCCTTATTTGAAGGATTTGTCCATCCGGAATAGCAGAGTGATTTGACTGACGCTATCGCCGTTCCTGCGTTTTATGACCTATTACTTTCCTCGTCAATGTAGCTATCTCAAACAAAAATATTTTTTCAAATCCGCGCATTCAAACTCTTTAGCTGTATAGAAATTAGATTTAATAGATTTTTGAAAGTAACTAAACTACATTTGATTTTCTTCGTCGTGTCATAACAATCGATAATATAACAGTAAACTTGCTTGGACACAAACCGTGCTTTGGCTAGAACAACTAGGATTTTCCACGACCAAGTTAGGTCGAGAGAAAAAAAAGGGGTACCAAATACGCGTACTAGCGTATCTAGTATTTGAATCGCATAACTTACCGGAAGAAAAAATCTTTTTAAATATGCAATGTGCCATGACTGAATTGTTGATAAGATTAGCCAAAGATTATTAATCAATAAATATACCGCTTGCAATCATAAAATGCAATCATATGTTTATATATTTCATATCAAATCCATAATATAGGTATTACCTCTTGAAGTTAAATTAACGTGTGTGTGTGTGTGTGTGTGTGTGGCTGCTCGTGTATTCGTAGAGTCGAATAAATGAACTGATTGTGATTTCGGGCTTTTTAAAGTTAACTTAAAAGTGAATAATATGAATTATAATTTAAGAAACTTTTTCTCTCAGAGTTTATACAATTTATGTATTGTTTTGGTTTCTATGTCTATTGTATTATACTATCTACTAATCATTTTAAACGTAACAAAGCGACGCAACATAGTGATTGTGATATCCACCTAATATACTAAACGTAATTAAGCAAAGGTTTGGTAGAACTTTGGTAGAACCAGTCAATCGATAGTCGATGGACGGCATCGATTTTCGTCGATTGTAGTTGATCGATGGGTCTGGTAGCATTCATTGATCGACAGATGTCGTTCGACTAACAATCGCTGGTCGTTGATCTATGCTGTCGATCGATGATCGATCGATTGGTCTTGTAATACCTATAGATGAAAGAGAACAGTTATAAGCAGGGGACCCTTTCCGACACATCGATTTTCGCTCCTTACCACTTTTACAATTAGTCTTACTTTGCTCTGTGTTGTTTCATTTAGTTCCGATTCTAGCCACAACCACAAGCGATGTATCTCCCGCCCGTATTCTAAGGTGCGAATGGAATAAAACGTAACCTAATGATTTCCGGACGTAATGGTTAAGGTCATTAATAAATACTCGTTTTGTTTACGAATTAACGCATCCAATTACATCACCTATTACTATTGTTAGATGTTGTGTAGATAATGGTGCTGATTCTGTTGAGGACTACAGTGATACAAAAATAGGAAAGAAAATATGAGTTATGTGTGATTTAGTCCTGTAGATTTTTATACATATTTGTATGTGGATTTAAATAAGTATAAGGTTCATACATTCAATATGAATAAAACAAAGCTTATGTTGATCTTAAAGTATTGTATAGAAAATAAACTTAGTTAAACTTTTACATTCTGAAGTCAACCTTGCATCTATTTTAATAGTAATTATGTGTTAGAACTTCTAACCTTTACATTTCTAAGTAAATTGAAAAAAGTTTTTTATAAGATAAAAAAATGGTCTAAGTTACAAAAGTTAGAAGGTAAAAGCAGTCTAACTACACCGACACCGGGTTGGTAACTTACCAACACGAACATATTTACTTAGAAATATAAATTATCCATTCAAAAAGTTCCTTATATTCGACCCTCACCTTCAGGCAACATTCGAACATTTTAACCACAATTTGGCTCTAGCAGAATAGACACCCTAACCTCTAATTAAATAGGAATGTGTTATAGTTAGTGTGTCTGTATTAAGAGGCAATGACCCGTCGCGTGATGCGAACGAATCAGGCTAACATTATAACGCAGGACACACACTATTACACTCCGTTTAATGAGTTTTACTTATATGTGTTAAAGTATTGTTTTATTACCCGATATGTTGCGGCTTTTATGTGCGGAAGTCGTTTCGGTGGTTACGGAACTAGCATGTTCCTTTTGTGGTTTTGTTCAAGTTGACGTACCTATGTAATTTTTTAAATTGTTCATAAAGTTGGATTTGGCTTGAGCAAATGTTGTATGTATAATGTTGTTTATGTTTCTCGTATATTGATGATATTGGGTACCGTTTCATTCTATAGACTATTTTTATAGAAAACTAGCTGTGCCCCTCGGTTTCACCCGCAGCGCCCCCGTTCCCGTGGGAATTTTATTGAGATTTTTATTCCCTATAAACCTCACGGAGCCCGAGACCTTTCCAACGAATGCAAAACCGTGGAAATCGGTCCAGCCATTCACGCGTGATGCCGCGACCAAGGAAAACGGGTTTCATTTTTATATATATAGAAGAATGACGATTAAGTTTTCTATTTTCGAAATCGAACGAGTCTTCTACTAACCAACGTCACTATTAAAGAAAAATTGTTGAAATAAGCACTAAACATGGTGATTACGTCTGAAAGGCTTAGTCTGCAATGCATTTATTTTCTAATGGCTATGACTATATCTGTGCTAATATATTAAGCTGGGGAGTTTGTTTGTTTGAACATGCTGATCTCTGAAAATACCAGTCGGATTTGAGAAATTCGTTTTGTATTAGGTAGCTGATGACATTGAAGAGGAAGGTTATAGAGTATTTTATATACCAAAATTCCCACAGGAACGGGCATAACGCGAGTAATACCGCGTCGCCGCTAGTCGTGAATCTGAAAAGATTTTATGTTGTACTTTGAATCTGTTAATCTGAAAAAATCAGTAGCATTCCAAAAATGTATGTGAAAATGAATGTAGCTTCCATATATGTATAAAAACATTTCATTCAGAAATTCCACCGGAGCGCAAACGCCTACAAAAATGTAGGGTAGGTACTGCTTTTAATTGTTCATATGAATTGTTCATATGAACTCAAGTTGTTCGTTCCCCAGGCAACGCGTTATCGCTGCACGCGGGCGAGGTGCGCGCGACGAGCGCGTCGTTCCGCGCGACGTGCGGCGCGACGCTAAGCGCGCTGCAGCACTGCGTCGAGATGCTGCGCCGCCGCGAGAAGCAGGCGCGACAGGCCGAGGAGCTCTACATGTGAGACACTTCCTAGTATAATGTTCGAGTAGGTCAGTGGCCAACCCTGGCGTCGGAGTTTTTAGACCGCCTAAAGGCCTCCGACATGGTCTGATGAAACAACCGGGACCGACTGCTTAACGTGCCCTCCGAAGCACGGTAGCGCTCAAACAGAAATGCCACTATCGGCTTTGTATTCATTCTTCATCATAGTAGTATACATAGTATAAAATAAAGTCGTCTCTTTTTCGTGTCTGTCTGTTTGTCTGTTTATTTCATGCGGTTTTTTGTAATAGGTAGAGTGATTCAAGAGGAAGGTTTTCATGTAAAAAAAATCCCGAAATTCCCACGGGAACGGGCACAACGCGGGTAAAACCGCGGGGCGCTGCTAGTTAATTGTAAATTAATTCTTCTACCTGGATAGAGGTACTAAAATATTACACTTTTTGACACTCGTACTGACACAAAACGACACAAGTAATTTGTTTGTCTAGTTTTAAGTACCAATCCATTAAAATATATAAATAATAAGACTGAGCGACAAGTAATTTAAATACAGTATACATTTCAACGCTCTTTCACTCCAGATACATAATAATTTATTTCACAAAGGCGACTAACTGAAAATGTTATCTTTCTTTCATATTATTTGAACATTATTGAGTAAAATGACGTTTTTATCGTACAGGGCATTGAAGAACCAGTTGACAGAAGTCAGATTAGCGTCCAAGCCAGGTCCTGACCATGAGGTAAGTCTATTTTTTTTTAAAGTAGTGGTTAATCGCGGTTTTACTCGTATTATAGACGTTGGAACGACGTGGATCCGCTGGAACAGATAATACGTTAGCTACAAAATACAGAACAATACAATGTTCCCCGCCGGATCTGTCTGTATGATCACGCTAATCCCAAAAACTACTGTACGGATTTTCATGTGGTTTTCAGTTTTCATTAACAAACATTTTTGCTCACTGCGATGATCACAAATACGAATAATGTCAGATAAGTATTAACAGACGCCCATGAAGTTATCCCACCATTTTAAAATTTAAAAATGGGGGGGGTGTGTGAATACATACCTCTAAAGTAAAGTATTTTACTTACTTACATTAGCCTGTAATGTCCCACTGCTTGGCAAAGCCCTCTCGTCTCACTGAAGATACATATACATAAACACAATGAGGAGGATCAAAATAACTAAAATTTACAAATCCCATATAAAAAATAACATTTTTGCTAGTAACATAAAATAGTATCATCAATTCTATTTTTGACTAAACCAAACCCAAAATATCACCGCATCGCTAAACTATTCCATATCATCAATCTCTATATCAATCAATCACCAAATACAATAATTTGATTACTTCCGCTATATATAAACCACTGCGATAATACACAAATCAAGCCCAGTCAGGTAACACTGGCTTTCCACGCGGTGAAAATATATATCGGTCAGTATTATATCAAATAGGATAATAATTCTTATTTATATTGGCTCTGGGTTGAAATTGGTTTAAATCGGGCCTATTACAAACGTTAGAATATATAGAAACATGTAACTTGTTACGTATATCACATCTAGGTTGGTTTTAGGTTAGATAAGGATACGATTAATGTTACAATAAGCAAAATATATTATGCTTTTTATTTTTTATGAACTGGGTTGGTATTGGTTTTAAAGGTTTTAAAATTATCCTGTTTATTCCATATTATTTTAAATTAACTTCACACTTATTAGTAAAGAAATAAGGTTGGTTTTGCACACACGATACTGTAACCGTGCTATAGTTGACTACTCGTACAGTTGTGCACAGCAATGTTTTCTTACCTCAGATGCGTTTCGAACGCGAAAGCGGACGGTCGTTCGTTACCATTTTGTAACACTTTCGGGCGCGTCGTTACGTTTACGATTATTTTTACGTTTTTATCAGTTCACCTTCATTTGAATTGAGTTACAGTGATGTACTATAGTTTTGTTTGTTAAAAGTGTTGTTTTTATAAAGTTTTCATAATGAAGTTTAAGATTTTCAAGAAGTTACTCCATCAGGTTGGTTCCGTTTGATCAGGTGTACTCTAACTGAGTCATGTGTTGCGTTTGGATGCAGTATGTTTGTGATAAGATTGGTATTTGCCTGAACGTAATGTTTGGTTTATCGCCTGAGTTTATGTTACGTGTAAACCTTTATCAGTATTGTTTTAGCGAATTTTAAAGTTGCTAAAGTGAAAATTACACTATATAGTATTTTATAGTGCTATTAAACGTTATTATCTATGTTACTGTAGATGTATTTTTACGTTGCGAGTCAAAAATTAAATTAATTTTTGTACATTTTTATAATGCATTTTTATTTTCTTGACAAATAGAATTGAAATATACCTTTGATATACTTACAGAAAAACAAAAACCATGATTGAAAAATATTTTCTGAAAAATATGTTCAAATTAGCTTTGAAACCAAATATATAGATATTTTATAACATTTTTTATATCCGCCTATCACCTCATCAAGCTATTTATTTATTAGTTGGCATCTCATAAAGTCTTCAACTCGTGTGATTGTTTCCATTTATCGCAGATGCTGTACTGATAAGAAGTACTAATTGATCACATCACGAACTAATATATTCGATGAAAAACAACATAGCCTTTCCCTTAGGATTTCAATTGCAATATACAAAAAGTAATTTGTTAAAAATAAATATAAATAAAAGGTTCTGTTTCTGTTTGGAATAAATGCAGCTTAAATTTTTGAAATTTGTAATTAAGTAAAAAAATAAAAATTATTTCTTTAGAGAAAACAAACACAAATGTTTTTTTGGTTACCTGCATCTTGGCCTTAGCAGGTCAAATCATACAGGCCGGGACATTCATTATCACCATTTCCATACTATATACACAAACAAATTTACTAACCTTAAGAACTAACCTCCTAACTATTACTCCGTTTAAGTGTGATTGAATACCGCATACATAATTTTTATAACTGCTTCAAGGTTTCCCTGTAATGTACTTTCTTTTTAGGCTAAGTTCTGAACTAGTTCGATTTGCACGAAGGTTGCTCATTACTGTGAAGAATGATTCATTTTACGGCTAAATTCAACTATGTGAAGTTAAAAAAGTTAAGGAAAGTAAGGGTAGTGTCTTAGTTAATAGTAAAGTAATAAGTTGGGGTAGGTTAGGTAATGTCATATTGTAGAGCAAACACCTCTACGCTCTGTAAATGCCACGAAAAGTGATGAGGTTCGGCCGAATATCTAATACAGTTGTCGATAAAAAGAGCTGCTGCATATTGGTAGCTTTTCGAGCGAACTCTGTCCAATGTCAGTACAATGAGGAAGATTAGTCGTAAAAACGAATACAATAAAGCACTGTTAAATGTTACTCCGCATGGTCTGATTAAATCATACATTTTTAGAATTCATTTTCATAAAAATTGAAAATATTTTCAACAAATCTATTTGCAACAATGCCCATCGAATAATTCACCTTATGAAATTTCTCTGTATTAAATCCTTCAACGATTCTGCAGTCTATCAATGTAGTCTGAAAACATATGATATGAATCATCCCTGTCCCTAGGATAATGTACCTTAATACAGGAGATCTTGGTTGGAAATGTTATAAGAAAACCTTTGGTGTCCAAGGAAAATGTACCTTGAATCTGATTCACACTACGTAAAGTACTATGATAACAGGTCTTTGGGCGGTCTGAAGTCACTAGTTGACAACACGTAGATTGTTTTTTGTGTAGAAAACACTGACAATAAACATGCATAAACTATTCGTTTAAAATGTTCCGACAAACACATCTAACGATAGTTACTACTGTGCTGTATCATTAACTGATAAATATAGTTATTTCGAGATACGCACAGCATCCGAGGTACATTGTTATCAATATCATATATTGCAAGTACTAAGTGGTGTTTGACACATGCAGTATGAGTAACTAATTTATCGGAAATTGTTATTGCGACTCTAATTTTAGGATTTTCGTCAACATTTAGGTTTCGTTGTAAACAGTTGAGGATGCGTCAGAATCATCAACTGTCGTTGTGGTTTTTGAAAGAAGCATTGATTTAATTTCTCATGAGTCGCTTACAAAATAATAATAGAGATTTATAGATTAGACAGAGAAAGATAGATAGCCAATATGTATCAGAATGCATTGAATATGAAAAACGAAGTTGATGCAATATTAGAATTAATGCAGAGGAATCCTTTAAAAGTTAGTTAAGGAATAAGGTACTTTAATATAGTTAGTTATTAGTGAAGTAAAACTTGTTTAATGGTATATGAGAAATTGAGAACCCATCTCGTCAAAGGTCACTCGAACATTGTAGATATCGTTACAACTACAAGTGCATCAAGTTGTACTATACAAAGCGAAACATCAAACACATTTTATTGATACTTTTCCCAACGGAAGATCACCAATAGTCGTAAAACTACAAACAGATTCAATCGTTAGTAACCATTTAAATCACAGAGTTGTACATTTGTAACGTATTAGTAACTCCAGTCCGTATTTTACGACAAGCCACGAGATCGGGATAAAAATAAACTTCGTTTTATTACACCATGCGAAATTATATTGGGCAGGTTCGGTGAATCGTTTACACGGCACGATTTGTTAGCAAAACCAGTTTGTTAACGGACTACAGACGTGCAATGGTTAAAGATTCATTCTGTGTAACTACAATGTTTGTCAATCTTTATGTACTTTGTATTGAGACCAAGATATGTTTGCTTGTTGTCTTGTTGTAAGTAAAGTTATAGCATGAAAGATACGGCCTCAAGGCAAAGGCTTCTAGCTCACTGATGATAAACAATGATGAACAATACTAAACAGTGCAAATATACAATGAAGACATGTTAAACGCATATCTATTACCCACTGACGAAACATTATTAGCAAGATACACATTTTAATCTTTACTATTGTAATGAGGTGAAACCGTGTAAACATATACCTCGTAGATTGTACATAGTATCCATTTCATCCTTACACTATTTAAGGTGACTCTACTAGATATATTTCTGTGAAGGTGGCAGTCAGAGTCACGTGCGGTATTCGCAAATCGCCTGCGGTTGCGGTCTGCGGTCAAAATGAAATTTTTAATTTTAATTGTGTGAGGATAAAAAGTTTAATATTTACATTGTACACTTATTATAAACCAACTACTTAGTAGTCTAGTGAAAGGACCGGTTAATCTAATCTAATTATAATTACGCTCAAACATTACCGTATTAATACGCTTTGACGTGACTATTAAAGTTATATAACATACGAAAGTGCCGACATAACCCGCCAATGATACATTGAGTCGTGGTGATTAATCTCGTTTGACTACTACTTTACTTGCTTGATAAGAATTATGGATGTCTCTGACTTTCCAAAGGAAACATGATTCTGTTAATTGAACCATTAATAAACAGATACATACGAATTAGGAATCAACTTCTTTATTTTTAGTATGTTGTTTCGTATTATTTGAATATTATTGGCTATGCCTCGTGTTCTTTGCGTTCGCTTTGCTTTGTGAATCTATTCTATTATAAGGCGGTAAAAATTGCATGTTTGTTTGTCGGGGCTAATCTCGGGAACTACATGTCCGGTTCGAATAATTATTGTTGTTGGAAAGTTACATTCTGGAGGGAGGAATTCCATCCTGTAGGAATTCCTATGGGGGAACAAGGAACCGCAGGGCGCGGCTAGTTCAATAGTGAAAAAGAATGCTATGTTATTACTGTTTTTCTGACTGTGGATTATCATAAAAAACATCCTGATGCATTCAAAAACAAAACTCTTAAAGTTAATAATAAAGTAAGTACCTAAGTAAGTAAGTATTAGCCAGTAATGTCCAACTGCTGGGCAAAGGCCTTTCATCTCACTGAAGTTATCAGTACAATGAGGAGGATTAGCCATAATCACCACACTTGCCAAATGCGGGTTGGTGATCTCAAACTCGAGCCATATTTGAAAAGGAAACATGTTTTCGCTTGACCCGGGAATTGAACCCGGGACCTCAGTCTTGGCAGGCGAGCGCACATACCACTAGACCACCGAGGCGTTAAATAATAAGTAAAAAATTTAAAGTAACGTTCATAAAATCGACAATTACCAATTACTTTACATAAGTAAGTGTTCAATATTAGTGGTTCATTAGCTCCGTTTATGATCGATAGCACCTGGCGACCTTCAAAGCATCGATTAATTCAAGTTCACATTCCCATAAATCGGATTATTAACACCGCGCATTGTTATGGTGCCGTAGTTTTGCTTCAAGGGTAAAAATCAGGGAACTTTCATAAATTACGCTACTATTTAGCTATAACTCAAATATTTTTGTCAAAAGCCTTGCCTTAAAGAGCCTCTTAAACATGCCATTTGAAAAAAACTAAACAGAATAAGTTTCGTTTTACTCTAACGCATTGGTTGTCTATACTCGGAATTTTAATTCGATTTCAGATTTGACATTAGCTACTGTCATTTTGTGAAATAATGATACCACATATAATAGTGTAGTGTAGTGATACGAATATCTTATTTCATTGCGAATCGATATTTTGTATCCGATATCACAGACACATTTATAATAAATGTTACAGAAAGTGACAGCGATAGCGATGACGGCGACAATTTATAAAATAAATTATTACCATAATACATCTATCTGTTTTAATTGTCATGTTCCTTCATGATCACATTTTTTTATTTATTTTACACACAATTATAAAAGAAAAGTCTCAGATCGTTAATTAATCGTCAAAACTAAATTATCGGTTCAGAAATATTTAATTTCCTGATATACTTAGTTTACGAGAGTAAAATTATAAACGAGAAGAATCGATCCGGAAATATTCCATTTCCATATCGAATAATTTCGCAACGTCACTATTTAATACTTGTCATAATGTTGCAACACTGAAATTGTCAAATCTGGAATCGAATTAAAATTCCGAGTATAGTGGCATTTGTCTGTCAAGACTTGGGCCTCGAGTTCGATTCCCTGGTGGAGCAAAGCGTGATTCGAATTCTTCTAACATGTCTTGGGGTTGTAGTCACCAAATCGCAGTACCCCATCGTGGTTATTGTTCTTAATCCTCATCACTTTACTGGTATCGTCAGTGAGATGAGAGACCTTTGCTCGGCAGTGAGACACATGCTTATTACATGCTCATATTTTTATTTAGGCTCGAATGTAATTATAAAAAATCTCTATAAATAACGTGATCTTTCAAACGCAATGTTTTTTTTTACTGTAAAACGTTTACATATTAAAATAGCGACGCAGTCTTTCCTTTTATCTTAGGAATGTTTGCATTCACCTACAGTGGTTATTGACGTCAATATTGATACCACTTTTCACGGAAAGTAATCCATAAATAACCGAGGTGCGATAGATTAATTGTTATGGATTAAATTGTTTATCACTTCTCCACGCTAACACAAGAATTCTAAATTTATAGCGCCTCGATGGATATTTCCTTTAATAAGTATAATATAAGTATTTTTATAGATTTGTATGGACTTTTCCATATCCCAAAAAAATTTGATAATCGTTCTGGTAATAAGCCAATCGCATTAGATTTGATCTTAATTGTGCTATCAAAACATCGAATTTTAACTTCCTACCTAAAATCAGAATTGGTACAATAAGACCGCCCGTATAGATACGCGTATATGGACTATGAAGTTGTCTATTAATTGCCTATAATTGACTTTATAAATAGACACATCGGTATGATAGTATACCACTGACTTCCAATGCTCTGCCATTATAAACTTTCTTCATGCCAGTCACTTCCTATAATTAACTGTGACACTTTCACCTAGCTATTATGACGCTAATGTGTGGTCATCCTTAGGGAATTTTAGTACGAATAACATGGTAGATTAAGTATCTATACTAATATTATAAAGCTGAAGAGTTTGTTTTGTTTGTTTGTTTGTTTGTTTGTTTGTTTAAACGCGCTAATCTCAGAAACTACTGAGCCGATTTGAATAATTCTTGCACTGTTAGATAGTCTATTTATCGAGGAAGGCTATAGGCTACATTTTATCCCGAAATTCCCACGGGAACGGGCACAACGCGGGTAAAACCGCGGGGCGCTGCTAGTTAGTAATAAATAGATGATGGTAATCTAGACTAATATTATAAAGCTGAAGAGTTTGTTTTGTTTGTTTGTTTGTTTGTTTGTTTAAACGCGCTAATCTCAGAAACTACTGAACCGATTTGAATAATTCTTTCACTGTTAGATAGTCTATTTATCGAGGAAGGCTATAGGCTACATTTTATCCCGAAATTCCCACGGGAACGGGCACAACGCGGGTAAAACCGCGGGGCGCTGCTAGTATTAGATATCAAGAGAGCCTCTTTGGGACCAAAACTGGATGAAAGTATTGGATTTTGTTTTTTGAGATCACCCGTAGTTTTCAATCGTGGTGATTCCGACTAGTTCTCCTCACTGTACTGATATCTTCGGTCAGATAAGTGGCCTTTGTCCAGCAGTTACATTACAAACCTATACTTTTTTAGATGATAACAATACGCGGTCTGGTATGAGTTTTACTTACTTACTACAGGAGTTACTAATTCTTTTCACTGTACTTTGTCTTCAGCGAGAGTACTGTGTCGCGTATTGTATCTCATAGGCCGATACTTTTACGTTTGTTGAATAATCTAGGTAATATATCAAAATCCTTGGTATATTGGGAATGCGGGTTGAACCACCTAGCCTGTTGAAGTTTTAAACTTCTTATCGTTAAAAAATATTTAGTTATTTGTATAATAACCATGATCACACAATACATCATAAATATGCTTATAAACTTATGCTAAAAACTATTGTGTCTTATTCCACTTGTGAGCCAAATGTCTAGTCATTACAAGCTTCGTCTAGAATCTAGAATCTAGATAAATGTAACTCAAATTTTAGACTCATGACATCATAATTTATGAGCCATCTATCCGGAAGCATTTGTTCAATAATGATACAGTTTGTATGAGAATTTTAGTACGTTGGCTACTTGGATGCTGACTAACACACATTATGCAAGCGTGGCGCGATTACACTCGTAAATAACCAGTTATTAAACTTCCTATTCAGTTTTATAAATAGTTTTCTTAATTATAATGCTAGATGATTAACTTAATCAGAAGCTATACTTAATTTTATTTTAAATCCTAACTTATTCAATGCTATTTGTAGTTTTTCAAAACTTACTTACTGAAGTGACACATTACAGGCTTATTTATATTTTTTTACTTACTGAACCATTTGGGGCGACTTTTAGGTGGAATAACTAGTTACGTCTAATACTCTTCACTGTATTAATATCTACAAAAGACAAATCTTAATTTCTATTTCTAGGAATCATTGTCTTGCATTGGATTCCCAAACGTCGATATTATACAATGTAACAACCTATCTATACTAATATTCTAAAGAGGTAAAATTTGTAAGTTTGTTTATATGTTCGAGCTAATCTCGCGAATTACTAGCCCGATTGGAATAATTCTTTTTGCAATGGATAGCCACATTCAACGGGAAGGTTATAGGCTATTTTACTTTCCAAAATTCCCACGGGAACGGGCACAACTCGGGTAAAACCGCGGGCGCAGCTAGTATAGGATATAGTTCTTGTGTAATTAAAGTAGGACTTTGTATAGTTTCCTTTGCCATTACTGGGAAGCCGTACTCGTGAGCAACTTTCATTTGCGACGATGATGTAACGCGTACGAGCGGGAACCCTTAGTACGGGACAAATTGCATTCATTGTTAATTCGTAATTTGTATGTGTGAAGTTTTTGGTACATATAATATACGTAGGTACAAGTTTCAGTTTACAAGTTCACGTTTGATTATATGAACTTGGTTTTGTTTACGATGGCGATATAAATATTGTTTATATCAGCCCGATTATAAAGAAATATATATTTGTCGGTAATAAATAAGTAATTTTATGCATAATCAGTAGTTTTTGTAGCGCACGCCATTTTTTCATACCTTTCGGGTTTAAAAAAAAAATCAATAATACAGAGCCTATTTCTATTCGGAAAGCATACTCTACCTATTGGTGAAAAAATATTAAAATCGGTTTAGTAGTTTTTGAGTTTACCCATTACAAACATACAAAAATACAAATCTTTACCCTTTATAATATTAGTATAGTTACCTATATCTATCTGTATTTCTTTAATTCATAAAAATCCATCCAGCGGTTCCTAAAGTCGATGATAACATCCTTGCATTTCTACTAACAAATTCGACTCTTCCGTATTGTAAGCTCACCGTCTAGTGACGTCATACTGATGACATCATCATTGATCTACTAATGCCGATTATATCCTGAAACAATTCATGTGTTGTGTATCGGTTACTTTACACCAGCAGTGATGTAATCCGACCTTGAGTTGGTGCACAGGGTCTGACTGAATCTAGATTAGTTGTATACAGTCCATTAAATCATTTACTGTTTTAATGTTCAACTTGATTTGTGGACTGATGTCATGGTATGGATCGAATGATAAGAAAAATATATTGGATTTAATGTACTTTGTTAGAGCATTAGGAAATTAGTTGGTTGAGTTAAAGGACAATACAGTTTTGATAAAGAATATGAACTGGATAGAACTTTGAAAGAACATTATGTATAAAATTAGATAGTTGAAGAACGATGCAGTATTCCAACCATCTGGCTATTAAAGTTAGTGATCAATTTTGGTGATAAAGTTTTGTACTATCTAAAGATTCTGATGTGTTCTGATGATGAAATTATCAGGATACCTACGTAATAAACGAGAGTCTCGAAGCACGATAGTACTTAAATAGAAATGTGACGGTTGACCACCCATTATGGTAGTGTCTGAGCTAACCGTTGCTTAACATTCCCGATGCATTACCATAGCTCGTATAAAGCTATGCCTGACGCGGTAGTTTAGAGCGATGTTATTTTTTCATTGTACATAATACAAGGCCCTGGTTTTATTACACGTAGACAAATATCTGTACACGTGTTTGTAAGTTGATATTATCGAATTGTTGCATAAATCCATTATTTTTCCGTTGTAAAATCATAATGGATTCCCATTAAAATATTTTATTGGAAAAATAGCCGATTACATACGATTATTCGTATAATGAAATATAAGTAGGTAGTAAACGGAGTTAAATGGCAGATTAATTTAAAAACGCTTAGATTAAATCTTCTTAACTACCATATTAATTAATATCATTGTACCAAGAAAAGCCAGTAACCACACCCTTCACTACATGGTAAAAGGGCCTTATAACCTCAAAAGACACAGTCGTAACGTAATGTCATGCGCCTACTATGAGTTGACGATCAAACCCCGTAATACTAGCTGAAAAAGTAGCAACATCACGTAACAGTACAGATAAATTCATTCCATCCATACCTATCCTATACAAAGGTAGGTATTACATAACAGTAGATCGCGTTACCGAAACAAGTCCAGTTGTCAAGGGAAGGCCTAACCTCAACATTTTAATATAATTCGACTCCTAGGGAGTGCCTCGTGACGTCATTTGCCGAATGGTCCGACCGGGCCATTAAGGGGTGCGCCTGTCTACCCTTCCACGATACAACCTATAAACAGTGTTATCTATACGTACTAATATAGAGGAATACTCTTTTTGTTTTATAAGATGACACTTCCGATGCGACTCCAACATGACTTTTATCCTAAGTGTGATCAGAATTTGACCATTAGGTATTATTTTATTTTAAACTAGCAGCGCCCCGCGGTTTTACCCGCGTTGTACCCGTTCCCGTGGGAATTTCGGGAATTTTTATACATATAAACCTTCCTCTTGAATCACTCTACCTATTACAAAAAACCGCATCAAAATCCGTTGCGTAATTTTAAAGATTTAAGCATACAGACAAACAGACAAACAAACAGACAAAAATAGCGACTTTGTTTTATACTATGTAGTGATTACATTTCCATGTTTAAGGGAATATAAACGAGTAATCAAAAACATAATGACGGCATCGTCTTCATTGTAAAAGGATAGCTGAAAAGGATATTGGAAGCAAAATTAACGCTATGAAAGTTACTTCCTTTAAGATCCTAATGGTTACAAAATATAATAGGATAGACAAAAATACAAATTATTTCACATCTTTTTTGGCATGCTAAATAACGTCTGACTTCTAGCCAAAGGCGATAAAATAACTTCTAAAACAAACTTTTAGGCAAAGGTAAAAATACTGTTGATGTGCTGTATTTATTTTAGGTTTTACGATTCTTTACAATATTCTTTATCATCACATGTCTCAGTGGTGGGTATATCCGCGGGGAGCGGCTAGTGTTATCACATAACCGTGGTCCCTGAGCATGATGGCCGCCCGACAACTATGCCCGGCATTTTAACGAGCCACCACATTTGTACAAATGTCAACCCCATATTGTTCAGTATTTTTATTTTGGAGTGTCCGGTCACCTACGCTTTTTGATTTACGAATATAAAGCAGGGAATATTTTGTTTTAACATTTTTTTGATTATGATTACGCTTATCACTTTGTAATTACTATCTAGTTAGTCTATACTAATATTATAAAGCTCAAAAGTTAGATTTTTTGTTTTTATTCGTTTGAAATTGAAAGCGCTAATTTCAAAACTACTTATCTGATTTCAATAATTCTCAATGTAATCGAAAACTACATTCAACGGGAAGGTTATAGGTTATTTTTCATCCCGCAATTCCCATAGGAACAGGTCAATACGGGTAAAACTGCGGGGCGCTGCTAGTCGAATATAAACTTAATAAAGTATTGGAAAAACGCATTGAGTAATTTAAGAACGGAAGAAGATGACGAAATTAGAAGCAATTCTTAACGGACGAAAATAAAAAGAGATTCTAAATTCAATTCATTCATTTCAATTTAAAAATGGATTTCTAAATAAAAGTTATATAATAAAGGTAGAGTATGCTATTTTAGTAATACACGATTTCGTTTAAACGGTTTAACGGTTTCCCTTTTTCGTCACGACACAATTATTAACAAAACAAATGCTAAAACAGGCTATATTCGAACAGATGCTTGATTAACTTTTGTTATCAATGTTATCATACCATCGTGACTTCAATATATCTCCTTGAAATTAACGTAACATGAACATATTTTTTATAACCCGAGTTAAAGTCATGTGATTTAATTATGATGTTCTCTCTTATTTACCTAAGATTTGATTTATGCTTTCATTGCACAAGAGAACTATAGTTTCCGTTTGTTAATAAAGATCTCCCGTAGGGATTTTGAAATAAAACAATCTAAAGGATCGTTTCGGAGTTTTTAGACCGCCTGAACGACTTCGATTATTACCTGCACGGTAGCGCTCAGATAAGAATGCCACTTATGGCCCTCCGTTCTACTAAGGGTTGATATTTGAATGGTGAAATTTTCGTTACCTGATGGTTTCGAAGATGATGTCAGGTTTCTACTACGAATGGTACCACTGACGCAAAAATAGGAGCGGTATGAGGTTGATATGTCTGTTAGTTGTGAACATACGAGTATGTGTGTGTTTGTGGCATCGTGACTTCTAAACGAATGGCCCTTTTTTGTTAGTATACTTGGCCGTAGGTTACGAGTTCTACTAATATTATAAATGCGAAAGTTTGTGAGGATGTATGTATGTTTGTTACTCTTTCACGATAAAAAAAACTACTGGAAGAATTTGGATGAAACTTTGCAGTTATAGGTTAAGTATACATCAGCCCGCGGGAACGGGTTCAGCGGGAGGTGAAACCGCGGGGCGCGACTCGTATACATTAATTTTTAAAACTCTGTATTAACTTTCAAATCGTATGTTTATTTAACGAAAGCAACGTTTTCTTTATTTCCCAGCAATTAAGTGTTTTACCCTAATTTCTGTAAACACAATAAAGCTCATATCAACATGTTATCAAAGTAGGTGAATACTAAAATATTTTGGTCATGACACGTAACTACATTTTAATTGTGAAGAACCTTGAAGTCGCGAATTAATCTGAATTAAATTGTTTTATAGTCATATGGTTATATTGTGATGTCACTGATGTTCTATTTTGGACTATAAACGACTTTAAATTAACAATTCAAATCGAGGTATTTTATTACACATCAACTAAAGTTAAAGAAGTAAATACAATTTTGCATCTGGAAATTGAGGTTATAATTTTCACTATCAATGCTCTGCCTTTGGTCTAAAATCATAACAGTTATAAAAGTAAAGTTGGCCTTTTGCGGCTCAATAACTTTGACACCAGGATTGGTCAGGTTGACCATCCACTAGATGAAGAAGAAGAAGAAGAAATTAAAGTAAAGTATAAGCCTATAATGCCCCACAGTGCAATATATTTTAAATATAACTACAATATTTGTCGTATCAAATATCTTCAGCGCGAATAAAACAAACTTTTACCTGACGTCGCATAATTATATGCCTATTCTATACGTAGGTAGCGCTCGTGGCGTAGTCTGAATAAGCGATGTTAGCTCATTGTGTATGTTAAGCAACCTCGGCCCTTACTTGGATCTTCTTCTTCTTCATCGAGTGGATGGTCAACCTGACCAATCCTGGTGTCAGAGTTATTGAGCCGCCAAAGGCCTCTGACATGGCTCAAGTAACGACTACTATCCGTAGAAAGTAACCGGGACCGACGGCTTAACGTGCCCTCCGAAGCACGGAATCATCTTACTTTTCGAGCAATCAGGTGATTCAGCCTGCAATGCCCTAACCAAACTGAGGAAAGTCTCACAAAAAGATTTTTGTGAGATATCCCCACCGGGAATCGAACCCGGAACCTCCGGGTCGTGAGCCGGGCGCTCAAACCGCAAGACCACGGAGGCTTACTTGGACGGGTGGCCGATAGTGGTGGTTGGTGTATTTTTATCTGAGCGCTACCGTGCTTCGGAGGGTACGTAAAATTGGCAGTCCCGGTTGTTTTAATCGTTAGACCATGTCGGAGGTCTTGAGGAGGTCTAACAACTGCGACACCAAGGTTGGCATCGGTCCTACACGAACTTACTACAATATTCTATAACTTCTTAAATTTTACACATTATAAAATTAAACATAGCATTTATTTTTTTCTGCGCTCTCATTAATTTATATTGTTAAGTGTATATAGTTCTTAAAAGTGTTTCGCAATCGAAAAATAAGTAGGTAATGTGCGAATTTGTATGCATTCATTTTCGAGTCGCACGGATTTTAAATTGTTCCAATTTTACAGTCAAGTGAATTTAATTAATAATATTGTTTTCGTTTGTTCAGTTTTCGTCATGTTTTTAATGGAATAAAATGTTTGGAAACAAAAAGAAATATAATTTCCCACCGAAGGTCTTTTTAGTGCATTATAAAGTACAGTGTTGAATGAAAAATTTATGTTTCTTAAACGTCTTTAAATTAATAGATATAAGAGTACTTGTACAAGCCGCTCTTTAACACGAAAATCTAATTTAAGCTTATAAACTTACATCTAACCTAAGCCTAAAGTACCCCAATAATTGACTACGGCCCATCTTGCTCTTGTAACTCTAGCTAGGGCATCCCAATTAACACAACACCTCTGTTTACGAAACATCGACGTTAATTAACCCTTAATGGTACACAATGAGTATCCGAAAGGGATCGAGGTCGTACCATTGTAGTCTCGAACAGGTTAAAATAGGTCAGAATAGAACAGACAGGTTAAATTCGCGATTGTTGCGTTGCGAAAAGCCCTTTGTTTATAAAATCACCCTCAATGCCCTACTGACATATAAACATTCACAATGAAACCTTCGGAATTAGATTGCAGTATTTTGTACACTTGCTATGTATCGTGGTTTTTCTTGTCAACTTTTTTATAGTAGTAGAGTTTTTAGATGAAAAATATTTATGGCATATTTATAGTCTTGATTTGAGGCTAATTTGTTCATTCAATACATTCAGCCGTTTTGAATAAAAAAGAATCAACGTCATACACGTCTTTCGCTCCCAATCCTACTAATATTACAATGCGAAAGTTAGTGTGGATCTATGTTTGTTGCTCTTTCACGAAAAAACCACTGGACGGATTTGGATGAAACTGTACAGTAATATAGGTTATACATTGGAATAACACATAGGATGCATATTATCCCGAAATTCCCGCTTGTACGGGTACAACGCGAGGAACACCGGGCGCGGATAGTATTTTATAGTTAAAAAAATATCAAAGGAAATCTGTTGCGATGTTCGATTGTTTAACCTATTACAATACGCAAAAAATTGGGTAATAACTTTAAAAATAAATGAATATTAAAGCCTATAATACAAATCTCGAATAATGTGAGGGTAATCAATATAATTTATAATTTAAACAAGTTACTTTGTTATATCTAGACACAAAAGTGGGTGGCAATAACTTTCAGAAATTGAATCGAATCATTTATTTGGTAATATTTACATCATACGTAATAGGGGCAGGATTTATTTACCGTGACAGTTTGTACAGATGTGCTAACTCTATAAAATATTAGACTGTCTCATTTATGTAAAAATTGTTAGGTTGAGTTTACTTTGCCTGAATTTTTCCTGTTACCCAAGACACTCCGGGGTAAAAGATTATACCTCTTCCCTCAATTAACCCGTCGATCAGTGACATCAGTGACATTGAAACTAATCGAAAAATAACTAGTCTACAAAACATTGCAAAACAACATGCTATAAAATAACTTATCGACGACGTACGAGTAGCTAATCAACAACATCCTCAAAAACTTTCGCATTTACCATAATTTATGTAAATATTTTCAATTAACTAAATGTTGTTCCGTTTCAAGTACCTAACGTGCTAATTCAATTTCACTTAGGAAGTATACTTGTACTCTCAGGATAGGCCTTTGCCCTGTGGTCGTTTCCAAAGTAAACAGCACGAATACTCTGATGATTTTCAAGAGATGTTTAGCATACTGTCCTTCAAGCTTCACGGTTACGTTTGAAATGTAATGTTTCATTATTCGCTCCATTGCTCATGTATATCAATTTAAATAATAACACGGGACAGATTTGCTGAACGAATATACTTACTGTATACTAATAATTGCGTATAACGTCATCTTTCATTTGTTTCCATATTTAAAATGTTATTCTTAATCATCGACGCAAAAATAGGACTGTACAAGGGTGGCTTTATTTGAGTCGGTCAGTACTGTATCGGGACAAGTCTGATACTACAAGAGGTACAAAGGTCAGATGACCATAATAACTAATTAATAAAATCACCCTTTGTTTGTGCCTGGGTGATGGCATACAAACACGTGAATTCATTCATAATTTGTGACCATAGTCTTCTTTTTAAGACACAAAAGAGATTATGCTTGGCTATGATTAAAGTAACATCCCGTCACTTTTTTAACTGTATTTTTGTCAATATGAAGTTAGCAAAATTGGAACAACCTGTGCAATATTAAAGCGAATTAACCAAAAGCTATTATTAAACGTGTCGTAATATTTCCCAAAATGGTAAAGTTGTTTACTATAGGACCATGTCCTATTAAGGCAAACTCGTTTTAAAAGAAAGTCTAGCCATACAGGTACACACCTCTATTTAGTGTGATAAAGTTCTTTAATTTTATTGGAACCATTGTGTACTTAAAACTTCAGAATTTAATTACGTATTCGTAGTAAGTTCGTTGGGTGACAAAATGTAGTTGCAATCGGCTAAATTTATTTCCCAAGCGATGTCCTTATGTGTTGGCATAATAAGTGGGTCAAAGCGACGTGGAATAATGAATGAGGTTCTAGGAATATAAGCGGGGATTATACTCCATTGATAGTGGTTTTATTAGAACTTATAATGTAATTCGTTTAATAACTAAGATACCTTGACTCGCATTGGCTTTTCAATGATTGTTAAACATAATTATGTTCTTTTATGACGACATATCACTTTAAAAAAAAAAGTTTTACCTAAAGCTTAGTTAATTTTGTTTAATTTTGAAAATTCATCAACATCCCATTTCAGCATTATTCCCTCTTTAAAGATACTGCCAATTAAGAAATAATGAACACCTTATGTTTACAAAAAGAAGAGTCTCACGCTTTATCGTCCTCACTATAATATTTACCGTTAATGATTCAGTATATAAAAGGCAAAGGCCTCTCGCTTTTGCCTTTCAATGCCCTTACTTCATAAGTGGATTTCATTTACCATACAACGGCATCAAATAATTAAACCAAATATTTGTATTGAGTTTTAGCTCCAAAGAGTCAGTGACATCAAACTTGAACACATTTTTCAGTTTCATTACCAAACCTATTTCTACCTGTACCAAATCTGACAAGTTCTCTTATCTGAACCATTTGTCTACCAGGAGGGTCCTCACTCCACTCTACCTGATGATGAGTTCTACGATGCTGTGGAGACTGGCTTCGATAAGATGGAGGAGGAACGGTGTGCGCGGGTCGTGCCCAGCGTGCACACCAGAGACCAGGTGGAACTGCCGCCGCCGGCGGTAGACAACCGACTGACAGTGCATCCGTTGTGGCCCGAGGTATGTCGGCAGAAGATTATATATTGGATTAAGAGTACCTCTATGGTACGTATAAGGTTAAAGATATCGCCCATAGACGACCAGCAATCACTCCGCATTATGTTTGGTTGTGTACCTTCAAAATGTATGCGATTGTGTTGTGACTACCATGTGGCATTCCCATAGATTTTTCTATTAGAAAACCATATATTTTAAATGCAAAACGACTGTCAAATAGTCTTGGAAACAGACAAGAGGTGATTTTTGTTCATACAAAATCTACCTATATTTTTCCTTATCATTCAATGGGGATGAATTTAGTGATGAAGTCAATGTTTTATATATAGTGGCTGAGAAGATTCTTTATGAAGTTTCCGGGCAACCTGCAAAAAGTATATGATTGTCCACAAGCCGGTTAGTAGCGGGTATCCTTCATTAGCATTATCCATATTAATCAATACCTAATAGTGTAATTAACTACAAAAGCACTGATAGTAATTCCACTGTACATTTCAGATCGACAGGATATCAACAGAACAGATCCAAGCGGCGTTCGAGGGCGTCGGTGGCGAGATTGGATGGCAGTTGTTCGCAGAGGAGGGCGACATGAGGATGTACAGACGGTGAGGGCATTACAAGTCCTAAGATATAGTCATATGGTTGATTTTCCAACAAAACACAATTACTAACTTTCCTCCTCATTTACTTTATCATTTGACTCAAATGTCAAATCTCATTTGAGTCTTGCCGTCTCGAAGGTCACCAACGTACAGTGCGTTTGGGACTGCAATGTAACTGTGCGCGAATGACAGCATGCAAATTGAAATATTCTCAAGTAAAAAAAAATCGACTGTATTGTCTAACAATGTGTAATGTCTCATCACACTGAAGATATCAGTACAGTGAGGGAGATAAGTAATACATAAATAAGATAATATAAAATTACTGCACAACCATCCGGGGGTCGGGTTGACTATCAACCCGCAGCATGCAAGCATGGTGATTCGCCTAATCTTCTTCATTGTACTGATCTTCAGTGACATTGCCCTGCCATGTGACATTACAGGCTTAACTTTACCACAAAATATAATATCCTCAAGTAATAAAGTAAATGTTTTCATTTATTCATGGAAGAAACGGAGAATTTGTTGTCGGTTCTTAAATAACTCCAATATAATATAGTACCTTATAGTGTAATCAATTCACTTTAATTAATTATACCTAGTTCCTATTTTTTGCATATGATGGTTGTGCTGTATTATGCTGAGACATCTTTTTCAATTATTAATTATTGTTTAGCATATTTATTGTCAATACCTAATATTTTATAAGTTTGTTTTATACTATTAATTTGTAGATTGGTTAAAATATTAATTAGAATTGTATAGAATTATTTTCATATTATAGTCCGGTTTTGCCTGAAACACAGGTTCCTTCCTAGTTCAGGCTCATGCTTACTCCTGGCTAGAAATATTAATTTTTAGACTTATTAATATGTAATAGAAGTAAGTTTGTATGAATAAAGATTTTTATTATTTATTATTTATGGTGATTGTATGTTTCAGTGAGATGGAAGTGGACGGCATGGTGATGGACCCGCTGAAGGCGATGCACAAGGTGCGCGGCGTGTCCGCGCGGGAGATGTGCCACTACTTCTTCAACCCCCGATACCGATACGAGTGGGAGAGTGAGTCTATTATGTACTACCCTCCGAATATTGAAACACTTTATTGAATATATTTTTTAAAAGTACCATTTATATCCTCTGACCAAGTCACTCAATTTTACCCCGATTCCTTCAAAGGAGGCTTTAATTAATTTAATAAATTTTGACAAATATGTACTTGCCAATTTGTTATGCAATCAAGGGCTGCGTTATTTGTGTTTGTCGACCGGGTATACATACGTCATAAATGTATTTTGAGAGTTCCATAAATATTACATTATACCACATTCACTTTGGTGTTATTATCGCTTCATTGACATATGACACTTGTGTCACAAAAAAGATACCCTCCTGACTTGACATAATGAGCTCGTGAACACTACTTCCCGCTCAAACAACCTCTTTAAAAGATCCCAAATTCTACCTGCTTATTGAAGTTCCACATAGTCAAAGATTCATTGATCCATTTCCAGTAGGTTAGTGGCCCACCCTGGTGTCGGAGATTTTAGACCGCGTAAAGGCCTCCAACATGGTATTTTGTTTAAAGACATAAAAACTTCAAAACCTTTTACATTTTAGACCGTCTAAAGGTCTCCCAATCCGCATAAAGATACAAAAACGTCAATAACCTTTAACATAATTGAACAGACACGCTGGAAACGATGACGATCGTGGAGGAGATCTCGTCGGACGCGCTGGTGTTCCACCAGACGTTCAAGCGCGTGTGGCCCGCCTCGCAGCGCGACGCGCTCTTCTGGTCGCACGTGCGACAGGCCGACGCACACACGTACGCCGTCACCAACCACTCCACCACCAACCTCGACTACCCGGTAAGACTGTCGTCAAATCAATTTTCTGACATAGTTCTAATGTCAAACTACGAATAGTTTATTATACTGTCGTGTTCTCTTCTGTAGTTCAGTCAAATATTAAAACATGAATAGTTTATTATACTGTTGTGTTCTCAATATTTGGGCCATAGTTCAGTCAAATAATAAACTACAAATAGTTTAGTAGTGTACCAACTCTGTTATGAGCAATTTTTGACCAAGTCTATGTTTCATTTAATCTGTGTGTTACCTCACCGATCGATCGATCACCAATTAATCGATCTTTGTTTAATGCTAGCAATCGACATCCATTGAAAGTTATCGACCGCCGATTGATGCTATAGATTGACGTGATATTGTAAAAGATATACAAAAATACTCCAATGGGAAACGCTTTAACAATACGTTTGAGTTTGCGGCCTCGATAAAGTTGATATTAATTTCCACCCCTTATGTTGTTGTCGGGTTCAATTCCCGGGTTGAGAGGCATGTTTCCTACTTTTTAAATGGTTCGGGTTTGAGATCACCAAGCCGCATTAGGAAGTGTGAAATCATCATGCTTGCCTAAACCCCCTCACTGTACAGATATCTTCAGTGAGATGAGAGACTATGCTAGGCTAAAATACTAACCTACTTTTATGTCGTGTGCAGGCGAACACGGGCGCGTGCATCCGCCTGTTCGTGACGGTGTGCCTCGCGTGCCGCAGCTCGTGGCCGGCGCGCGAGGCGCCGCACCGCGGCAACATCACCACCAGCATCGCGTACTGCAGCACCGGTACACACGACGATACAGTACATACACCCACACAGAGACGCGCACTTACTCGCATAAATAAATTTACCCACCAGATCTACGTTGACATTACACACACGCGCACAGAGACACGCACTTGCACACACCTGGTGTCGGAGTTTTACCACCGCCAAAAGTTCTCCGACATGGGCTGACGATTGAAAAACCGGTACCGACTGCTTAACGTGCTCTCCGAAGCACGGTAGTGCTCAGATAGAAATGCCACTGTCGGTCACCCATCCAAGTAGGGCCGAGCTGCACGTAGCTTAACAATCGCAATGACCTGACATCGCTTAATCGAACTACGCCACGTAGTATTCGAAGTGAGTAACTGGCCGTCCCGCAGTGAACCCGGGCGGCTGGGCGCCGGCGGGCGTGCTGCGCGCGGTGTACAAGCGCGAGTACCCCAAGTTCCTGAAGCGGTTCACCGGCTACGTCGCGGACCAGTGCCGGGGCAAGCCGCTCGCCATCTAGCGGCCCGGGCGCCGCCCCGCCCGCAACATTACGAAGGTATAGCCCAGTAGCTTTACAATAGTATATAGTTGGTATTTTAAAGTGTTTTTTGAAATGAGTAGCCGCGCTCCGCGGTTTCACCCGTGCTATACCCGTCCCGGCAGGAATTTCGGGATAAAATGTATCCCATGTGTTATTGTGATGTATATACTATACAACAGTTTCATCCTACTCCGTCCAGTAGTTTACATTCTCACAAACTTTCGAATTTATAATATTAATAGGATATAGTGTTTATTTAGTGTCTAATGGTTTGAGGCACAACGAATGAGGCTCTTGTCCAATGAACTTTGTAATGTGTCATAATCAATTGTAAAGTGCAGTCTGAAGTCTGAAGTCTTGTCTTATAGTTCGATAACCATATGAATAATGGTTTTTTAATACAATAGAACTTTTGCAATCTATTTCGACCATTTTATGACGATTTCCCTTTTTTTCTTTCAGGAATTTAATGCTAGCAGTGCACCACGGATTTACCCGCGTTGATCCCTCTCCTGTAGAAATTACGGGATAAAAAGAGCTCCACCTGATGATCCAGGTTGTCAAGTAAGGATTGCTTAAGAACTTAATTTAACTTAGTTCCAAATATGTTTTAAAGACAAATGACGTTCGTTTAAAATTGTGTTCTATTTGGTGCACGTTAAAATATAATTTCGAACGAATAGCTTTTGTTTTTGAACATATATTTACACTTAAACAAAATGCAAGCCTGTGTGAAAGAGCTACAAATATATACCTATCCTTTTCACAAGTTTTCGCATTTATAATTTAGTGACGAAGTATGACGGTATTGTTTTAATATATTGCACAATCAGTTTATAAATTATGAACAAAACGAGTGATATCTAGCTACGAGTATAAGAGAATGGCCATACACTCATTTCCTATTGTATAAATTGTAAATTCAATGTTGGATCTATTTATATAACTATTTGATAATAGTTGAAATACCAAATGAGAGAAATATACACTTTAAGATAAGCTTCCACCGAGATATCTACGAAAAGAGGGGGGAGGGACCAAACATATTATAACAACTTAAAACAGCTTAGCTTGGTGGCAAACTTATCTGGTGAAATACCTATTATTTAATGTTATTATGCGTAAAATTGATTTATGGTTGCAAAAGTTATCTTTCTGTATCATATTGAGCGTATTTCAATTAATATTAAATCTGGGTTACATGTATACTCACTTGCAAAATTATAGTGTATGAATTTAAGAATGTAAAATTGTTGTAAATAAATGATTACATACTTGTAATGTATATGAAACTAAATCAGAAGAGTGTTGGTATATGAAGAGAGCTATAAGATGTGTTCAGTTAGATTAGTTCATTGTGTCTATAAATCTATTCTGTGATTGGTCGATCGGTCGGTCTTTATTCTCTATCATTGTGCAGTTTGAGAGAGAAAACAATGTTAGATGCAATCCTATTGGTTCACATCTTTATTTGGTATTTTTATTGACCAATCAGCGAATAGAACATCTAAAACTTCATTTTAGATACAGGGTGGGATAATGTTTAGATTTACATTAAAAATAAGACAGAAAATATACTAAATTGAAAATGGCTGGATTATAAAAAAGGTAGAATAGAAACGAATTATTTTAGTACTTACAAACAACATTATTTCTATAATAGTTCAAAGACTTCCATTCCATTTATAATAATCAGCTTGTTTATTATAGTTTTATGACGATTTTCTACTGAAATGTTTTAATTATTATCGGTAGGTGATCTCGAGAATTTATTACATTAGGTTCATGTATTGTTAACGAACCTCCACAATTTGTTTTCGCTGTACTACTTAAGATGTTGGTATATATGTATATCTATTTAAATTAAATATTATTACGAATATGAAATATGTTAATTTAATATAAGCTAGCTGTAGTTATTTGTACACAAAAATGTATTATGATTACAAATATATAAGGGCTTTTGTTGACAGAGATTAAGCAAAAACGTGTGCGTTATTTCTTACAATGCACAAAACGGACCAAAGATGTGAATATTGTTGAAATAATATGAATATTTAAACAATATTTTAATGTTGTATTTTGAAATTGTTGAAGAAATTGATAAATGTAGTTGTCTCGCTCTTGCACGATGGTGCGAGTGAGAAAACTATTCTTTATTTAGCAAATTATTTTGTGGCAATCTCAGTAGTAGAGCCCTTCCCTCTTCTTGGTTGAAGATTACTTGATGAATAATCATGATATAGTGGTATTTGCCCGCAATATATTGATTGCATTTAATACAGCAATGGTGGAATTGTAAGTTATATATGTTTTTTTTAAATAATTATTGTTTATAATAAAATGTTTTATGATTGAATGTTTGAGTTTTATTATATTTTCAACCCACACACAACCCCCCAAACCTAAATCTGTTAGAACTAAAATTGCCAATATCGAAAACTATAGAAAAAAATAGAAATAACGAAAATTTCGAACCCCATAGGTGTTAACACCCCACCAACATCCCCGCTATAATATATTCCGACCATCATCAAAGGTGCAATTTTCACAAAATGTTACGAGCAATGTTGCAGGCACTGAGCAACATCGCAGTGTTGCGGAATGTTAGGGAATATTTTATCCCCTAGTGTAGGCAAGTAACTCGCGTTTGACAACAAGCCGCGTGGCTTGTTGCACAACGTTGCTCACTGTTGTGCAACGCTGACGAACATGTTGAGGGTCCCGTGTTTCGCGTGTATTGATGCCTAGCGGATACTGGATACAAGGATTACATTCTGGAGAATAAAACACCTGGCAAATCCAAACGGGATACCCACATTGGAAATATCTCGAAAACTATTAGAGATAGCCCAAAAATAACGAAAATTTCGAACTCCCTAGGTATCCACACCCCACAACAATACCCCCTCTACATACTCCGACCATCATCATCATCATCATCATCATCCATCATCAAGATGGGTTGTCTTTCTTGCCAATCTTTGCTTTTTGATGGGGCGTTGACTCTTCACACAGCTGGTGCGATCAATAGGCACTGTACTAACTTTAAATATAATTTTACTTATTCATTACTTTGGATTAAAAGAGGGAAAAAATAAAACAACACAAATTAATTCACTTCAATCGAGAAGTGTAGATGTTTATTTGTTTTACAATAACATTAATTAATTGGTACTTAAGTATACAAGTTACTCGTACATCCGTTTATAAAACAACAGTACCTATCCACATACTAGGGGTCCAGCCCCCGAAATATATTTATGATAAAACGTGAAACTTACTATAACGTCAATACAAACAGTTTAGGTTATATGATGTTGGTTTCTAATAAAACTATAAGGTTTTGTTTACACGAGCGGCATATTGTCAATTGCCGTTGACAACTGCAGTTGCCGTTGTCGGCTGCAGTTGCCTTTGCGCTTGGTAACATGGCGTTCGTGTAGGTATGAAGAAGAATACATTATCCTTAGATTGAATACAAAGTTAGGTAAGACATGATTTCAAGTATCTTGGCGTACGAAAAAGCGCGCTAGGAGCGCAACAAATAATAACACTTATGCAACAGTTAAGTCACCTTAATATAATAATTTTACATACAAGATGCGGATCAAGCCTAGCTGTTTAATGCGTAATTAGTTTTGACAGCGGCATAATACGCCTGATGGCCATCTATTTTGGAAAGCAGATACTGATATCAAGTCTACATATTATTATTCCTGTAACCAACACCTTTAAATAATTGAGCTAACAATACCAAATTAAAATTGAATATCATTTGTAGGCATACACTTTTATTTTATTACAACTTTTATAAATATGAGATTGAACACTTTTTATTAACATGGTAGATAAAAATGTAACACTGAAGTAGCAAAATTCATAGGTATTTTAGATTTAACATTGACAAAGTGTATAATATATTTCACTAATATTTTGAATGCGAAAGTTTGTGATAATGCAGTGTTGGTCTTTAACATTAGACGGCTGAACGATTTTGGGTAGAATTTGGCACGATGTTACATAATATTCTACACAATGCAGGGACCTTTATCCCGATATAGTCCAAGAAATTCACGAGTGGGAGAAATCCGCGGTGCGTTGCTAGTATTACATACTCGTAATAACATTAGACCGATTTGAGCACAAAAGCTGATCATTAATCGATTACACTTATTATTATATACTTAAGGCTTGGTATACACTAGCGACACGATGTCAACGGCAAAGGAGACGTCCAAGACAACGTAACTTACATAAAGACTACAGAAGTTGCATCCATGTTTGTAGTCCACGGGAGTTGACAACTGCAGCTGACAAGTGTCGCCCGTGTGTACCGGGCCAAGTTAACATACCAGCGTCATACAGACGAATATTAAGTTTACTAATACATGTTAGAATCTTATTCGAACGCAATAATTTATTACTAAGAAATTCAAGTTATTTATTATAACTATCATAAATATTAACATCCATTTAGTTAAATATTATATTATTAAAACATGTTTATAAAATATTCCAAGGGAATGAAACTAGTTACATTGTTTACTATAAATTGTCAGATTTTTAAAAATTTTGATATGATTTTGTAAAGACCGTAAGAACAGGTTCTACGTAAAACTTTATTATAAAAATAGTATATATTTCTGAAAGTGTAAAGTGGACCTTAGATAGATTTTGTAAAGAAACGTAGAAATAGCTCTAAAGTACACAATCTACTTGTTAACACATTCATGTAAACAATTTTAAAACAATCGCTAGTCTTAAACACATTTTCATAAACTTGTTCAGAGTTACTCTAACAGAATATTATTCATTATTCAGAATACAATACACAGTGAAAGACTTATATAAATCTACAATTATTATCTCTTAATTTAAACACAATAAAGGTTTGAAGCTAAGCTTGGTGAGAGGTGAAATAGTTTAAATATTTTACACAAAGATTTTGTGTAAAGTAAAGCAACATTTAAACATTTAAGGTCACTACAGACGAGGGTACTTTTTGTCTATAAAGATGCATAAACATGCGTCTTTAAACATTAATGATATACACTAAGATATTCCAGTATCTTTCACATATAGAAAAGTTTCGGGTGAACATTATTTCTGAAAGTACAATGGGAGACACAAGTATCTCGTCCATACATTCAAAGCCAGAATTAAAGTACTATTGTAATATTTGTATGTGTCATGGGTTGCAATAGGAAGTGAATATAGTCAACAAACACTGTTCAAACATCTAGACACGTAATGAATCTGCCAATCCTTACATATGGCACTTATATCACGGAATTACATTTCATTATATAAGTTATACAATTTATCTACCCGTGTAAATAGCATACATCATCACAATTTAGATAACACCCATTTATTTCAATGATAATTATTATTATTTAATACATCGATATTGTATATATTAATATGATTTAATATAACTACTTACAAATAGAGCTACTTTTAAAAGTAGATACCAACAATTATAATTCCAATGTTATCTATTCTAACACGGATAAAAAATAAGCGTATTTTCGGACAAGTCCGTTTGGCATTGTTCATGCCTGTCCCGTTTTAGACTCTATGTTGACTTCTCACATAACAGTATCCTGCATATCTCAATACCAGTGATCTCGCTAATCAATCGACAACATACTTAATTACCAATAACAAGAAATCTTTCTTCCTACCTTCTATACATTGACGTAACTAGGACTAAGGTTTGATAGGAGCTTTTGGCGCTTGAAAAAATTAAACAGATAGTTAAATCCTGAACAATGACTATCCTGGCGTGTTTTACGCCCTAGTTACTTCAAAGCATTTATATATCGGTTGATATCACTCAAAATATAAGAGTTCATTGCAACATTTTCAACACAAAGATATTAGTGATTGTTCTCGCATAAAGTTCAATCAGTGAGGTGCAACAGTAAAATCTAAAACGTCACTCATGGCCCCTCTGAAACCCGTCACTGCGCTGTCCTTCAGACGTCGATGATCGATCACTACCCGTTAACCGTTCATAAGCTTTACCATTTTCTTTAACATAGTCAACACATTTTTTTACGTACCAGCCAAATAGGGCATTTTTAACTTTGTTTGGGGTGCTTCGTCGCGGTTGAAGCGTAGTGATTACCAGTATGTGGTACTCGATGTTCCTTGAGGGTCTCAGTCTGTCTCCTCTCCTAGTGACTTAGGAAACATTTCATGTATAGCGGCTGCTAACCTCGGCACCCACATATGGGGTTCGACTGTTGCATACCCGAGTGGCGAACCTACTCGTGTCCCTGGATCCTCATGATATACGCTTCGGCTCTTCACATAAGATGACATTGACAACTCCAACCCCTACAGTACCATCAGGTTGAACCACATCTATTCCCCCCGCTCCATAACCCCTACTCTACGCGCGGGGGCGGCGCGAGGTCGTTGCGCTGCGCGCGGCGCACGTCGGCGGCCGACGACACGCCCGCCTCGTCCAGCTCGCGCCAGCGCTGGTGGTTGGCGCGCGCGTGCGACACCAGCTCCGGCATTTCGATGAACGCTGTAATACAATATTATAATAAAATAGAATAAAAAACTTGAGAGGTGTCAAGGGACACCCGGATGGAACGAAGTTTATTTATTATCAACAAAAATAATTGTCGCGACACCACAATGTTCAATGCAAAATAGAAAGACGAAACGAAAATATCTAGCTTGCTGTCTATAAGAGAGAGAGCATGTTTCTCTGTCTGTCTCTCTCGCGCATGTTTCTCTGTCTGTCTCTCTCTGGCGTGCGCAAGTTTCTCTGTCTGTCCCTCTCTGGCCTAAAAAATGTCGTTACCATTTTTCCGCGTAGCCCCCTTTCGCAACGCGCGCTAAGAAACTTCGTTCCAAAAAAAACTCTTCAGCTTTGTTATTCAACTTATATAACTTAGGGATTAGATAATATTGTTAAAAAATTGTTGGAGACTCAAGATTTTAGAAGGTATTACATGCGAGAAACATGCAGAAACAGAGAAACATGCGCGGCGCGCATGTTTCTCTGTCTGTCTCTCTCTGGCGGGCACATGTTTCTCTGTCTGTCTCTCTCGCGCATATTTCTCTGTCTGTCTCTCTCTGGCGTGCGCAAGTTTCTCTGTCTGTCTTTCTCGCGCATGTTTCTCTGTCTGTCTTTCTCTGGCGTGCGCAAGTTTCTCTGTCTGTCCCTCTCTGGCCTAAAAAATGTCGTTACCATTTTTTCCGTCTAGCCCCCTTTCGCAACGCGCGATAAGGAACTTCGTTCCAAAATTACGTGAAACGGAAATTATGAAGAGAATATGAGATAAAACAATAACTTAATCTAGAGCATACATCTAGCCTACAAGAAGATTAGCTTTACAAGCACAGTAACGCTGTAATGAAAGGTTTAACTCATCCCCCATCAAAACACGGATGAGTTCTCTTTTGAATGCTACTCGGGGTAGATTCGGCCCCTAAATTAGATTATGATGATTTATTAGACAAATGCCACTACGGGCTATATAAATAAAAATATTGTGTAAAGCTCAACAACTGACCGGCCCAAGCCTCCATCATGTCGATGATGATGTAGTCGATGAATCCGATCTGCGAGCGCGGGATGGAGCAGGTCGCGCGGTCGAACATCGGCATCACCACGGGCAGCTCCTTGGCCTTCTCCTCGTCCGTCTGCAGGAAGTACTCCTCCGCGATTCTGGAATGATCGATAGGTATTCATTATTTTGACTGAAAATTGATTGGTCTTGGACGTTAGGTGGTGTGTCAGTTCTTGTGTTTTTGGAGAAATTGTGTTTCGAGACCAATCCCTAATACATTTGTCGAAGATGTTACCTGCGAGCCCATTCAAAAGCGAACTTCTGCGGTCTGGAGGCGTTGGAGACGTCCGCACACTTGATCATCATCCTCTTCACCAGGATTACGTTCTCGGGCAACTGCAGTGCAGTCGTGTCCAAGGATAGAGGTTCCTGATGAATACCATAGGTTTTATTACTACATTGACATTATCTCATGTTCATGAAGATAAGTGTTCAGTGATGTTGTTAGAATGGAATGATGTTACTAAATCTTTTTCCTCTTCAGAAGAAAGTCTTCGGCTGGAAAATCGACCACGTTAGTCGAAATTTTGACTCAAAGAAAAACAGAACATAGGTAAGGTACTTAGTTAGTTTTGAAAGGATGACGAGTCGACTCACGTCAGTGTGTATGCCGTCCTCCTTGCTGCCGCCGCCCTTGGCATAGAACACGTTGACGAACTTGGCGAGGTGCTCGAAGTGTTTGGTCATCTCGGTGGCCAGGATCATGTCCACCACGTTGTGGCGCACCGTCTTGTACGTGTCGCGGTCGAGGTTCTTGAATATGTTCACGCGGTCGTCGTCTGTAGAGGTGAATTAAAGGTTTGGATATCATGACTGCTGCTGTTTCTTCTGTAGCTAAAAGATGATGTTTGACACATCGAATATCATAGTCGGATTTAGGGGTGTCAATCATTTTGATTATTTATGCTAGTGACGCGTTTATATGGCAACGACATTATCGACAAGATATTCCTCGTTTTTAATGAGGATCTGTAAAATCAATCCAAGTATATTTTACATAAAAAAGTATAGCCATAGCTTAGAGGACTATAAGTTTTGAAAATTCTTATCAAGAATGTTTGAACAACGTAAAAACACACTAACTCAAAGTCAACTTGAAGGTGAGCGCGGCGTGGTGCGACTCGAGCACGCTGACGTCGTTGTAGAGCACGGCGAGCGGGTGGCGCGCGTTGTATTGATATGAAGGTACTCACTCAGGGTCAACTTGAAGGTGAGCGCGGCGTGGTGCGACTCGAGCACGCTGACGTCGTTGTAGAGCACGGCGAGCAGGTGGCGCGCGTTGTATTGATATGAAGGTACTCACTCAGGGTCAACTTGAAGGTGAGCGCGGCGTGGTGCAACTCGAGCATGCTGACGTCGTTGTAGAGCACGGCGAGCGGGTGGCGCGCGTTGTATTGATATGAAGGTACTCACTCAGGGTCAACTTGAAGGTGAGCGCGGCGTGGTGCGACTCGAGCACGCTGACGTCGTTGTAGAGCACGGCGAGCGGGTGGCGCGCGTTGTATTGATATGAAGGTACTCACTCAGGGTCAACTTGAAGGTGAGCGCGGCGTGGTGCGACTCGAGCACGCTGACGTCGTTGTAGAGCACGGCGAGCGGGTGGCGCGCGTTGTATTGATATGAAGGTACTCACTCAGGGTCAACTTGAAGGTGAGCGCGGCGTGGTGCGACTCGAGCACGCTGACGTCGTTGTAGAGCACGGCGAGCGGGTGGCGCGCGTTGTATTGATATGAAGGTACTCACTCAGGGTCAACTTGAAGGTGAGCGCGGCGTGGTGCGACTCGAGCACGCTGACGTCGTTGTAGAGCACGGCGAGCGGGTGGCGCGCGTTGCACAGGAAGGCGGACGACGTGCCGGGGTGGTCTACGTCGTGCGCCGCTGCCGCCACCAGCGCCGCCGCCGCCTCCAGCGGCTCCAGGAGGGACTTCAGCCGGTCTTTTTCTAAGAAGTATGCTACAGCCTGGAGGAGATAATGAGTGATACTTTGGTATTGGTGATAGAATGTTGGGTGTTGGTGATGTGATCCTTGTAAAATATTTTTGGAGGAAAGACTTTCAAAAACTTGGAAGTTTTCAATTTGTATTGGATTTGGTCAATGGGTTGAAGTTATTGTGGGATAATGACCTTTGTGAGCAGAATGTATTCTATACAATCTCTATACAGACTCAACGCAGCCGCAGGTGTATTCCACTAAATTCTTATACTATACATCTTATATCAACAGAACTGACCTGCAGCACATCAGCGGCATGCGTGGAGTTGTGGTAGGTGTTGACTGCATGGTAATTAGTCTCGATGATGGTAAGCCAGTGCAGCAGCGTGCGCTCGTCGCACTCGAGCGCGGAGCACACGTCGAAGCGGCCGCCCATGAGCGCCAGCCCGAGGTGCGCGAGCGGCCGGCCGCGCGTCAGGTCCTCCAGGCGGAAGATCTCGAACTCCCAGCTCAGAGCCGTGTCCAGGAGCTCGCGGAGCTGGCCTGACGTCTATTCACCAGGAGAATAGCTTAGTCTTAAAGTCTACGATTCACTTTGTAAATACTTTAAGAGTGGCTAGTAGCACCTCGCGGTCGTACCCGTTCCCGCTTGAATTTAGGAATAAAATGTATCCTTTGTATTATTGTGATGATAAACAATATTACTGTAAGGTTGGATTCAGATCCGTTGAGCGGTTTTTGTGTGGAAGAGTTACAAACATACCTTTTGCCCTTATTATACAATTAGGATTTATGGGGGATAAATTAATGAACGCCGCAATCGTTATGTTTTACGGAACTGTTCAGATTAGAAAGAGACAGGGAGAGATGATTTTTTTAGGTAATGAAAAGAAACGAGAAGAATCATCCTTGCTTTATGATAGCTTTGTTTGGAGTTTGTTTACTTACAACAAAGAAGATTGTAAGATCAAGCACTAACTAAATAACACGAATTGAAAAACTTCTAGGAAAAATATGCATATTATAAAATTTGTTGTATGAGAAGACGGGTAGTGCGTCAAAGCTTATTTAAAATGAAACAATAATCCTTACCTTATGCTTAATATTAGTCCTATTTGTCTGAGACCGAACGACGGTAGAATCGTTGCTGCTGCGTCGAGAAGACAACACATTCGTAGGCCCTTGCTGTGAAAATATACGCGAAATTGACTCACTGGTATAATTAAACAAACAGTTAAGTGAAAAAGTTACTAAGATCCTACGATTTCTTGTACAGTATTTCAGTTTAATGACATTTTGGAACATAACAGCTGAGTAAAAATCTATACCTAGTAAGGCAAACAATAATCAAGTAAAATTTAAATAAGAAACAAACAATCAGTAACATTTACAAACAACTCATATTATTAAGACAAAAATTGTTAGTTAGTTAAAGCTTCAAGTTAAATAAATAACGGTTTAATACGTAAATATAGGAAATTCTCATTAGATTATACATGTTACGGCTAATACCCGAAGTGCGGCTACACCTAGTTTTAGCCGGTTAGAACTAGGTACATATATATGTCATTTTAATGAAAAGAGAGAGTTTAAACATGAAAAAAAAATAACCCTAACCTACCGAATAGTAAGTAATTCGGTAGGTTAGGGTTATTTTTTTTTCATGTTTAAACTCTCTCTTTTCATTAAAATGACATACGGCTTATACCCGAAGTGCGGCTACACCTAGTTTTAGCCGGTTAGAACTAGGTGTAGCCGCACTTCGGGTATTAGCCGTAACATATACATTAAGAATTTCGTTGCTTACAAAGATGTCATCGATATAGATTAAGCGATGTTTTTAACAAAGTATTTATAAAAGGTCAAAAGATGCTGATTAACAATGTTTATTAACTTGATTAACAAAGATTAATCTAATTTTCTTCCATTAGGAATCTAATGAGTATTTTCTCTAACAATAAAACGTGGGTACATAGAGATAGACAAATTATATTCAAGCGAACTATTAGCTGACCAAATGTAATAATAACCATATCCAGCGTTCTAAAAACTCCATGTTAAAATTAGACGAATGTTAGGAATGAACTAAGCATTTGTCAGTGTTAGTTACTCTACTAATGGCTCTAGAAGACAGAAGGCAAGAGGACAGTTTGTTGTAATTTCAAACTTCCTACCATAAAGAAAACGTTGGAGTTTCCTTGCTCCCGCTAATCCAGGACGAGCAGGATCGTAAACAAAATAAATATGTACATGTTAGTAAACCTTTAAAACATACATATTACTTTAGTATAATTTGAAGTAATAATATACAAATCATAGACAGGTTTATAGTATACAACTTAAAATAAAAATAATATACAGCCATCAATATCTACAAAACCCCCACACCATCATGCTAAAAAGATAAAAGTAAAAACCAAAGTCTTATACCAAGATTCTTAGCACACCGTCTTTTGTTATGGAAAAGGAAACCATTACAACTGGAAGAGGTAAAGTTTGTAGTACTTACGGAGAGCAAGGCGCCTATCAGATCAGTGGCGATGGGGTCCTCGACCCTGAGTTTAGGCTCGTCTCTCATCTGCGGAGAGTAGAGCTCGGAGGTGCGGAGCATGTCGACCGCGCGTTCGATGCAGGCTACGGTAGAGGGCGGCGCGCCTTCTGTGGCGGCTGACAGGAGGGATATCACCTGGAAGGAAAGAACAGCAATATTAGTCTATGGTGGTGGTTAGTTAGTAACTTATTGTACATCTTGTAAAAAAAAAAAGAATAAATACTCTTTGAAATGTCTTTGCCCGGAACTGAGACATTACAGGCGTTTTGTTGTATGACGATTAGGTTCTAGATTTTATACAGAGTATACGGAAGTTCACGGTTTTATTGGTAAGATAGTATGGAGTAACTGAGTTTCAATCGCTAATATTATGTTTATGTAAAAATGCAAAAAACAAAGCACTACAATTTTTTAACACAGATTACCTCTTATGAATGGAGGAATTTTCAATCAGAACTGAACTTGTTATTAAACATGTCCAGCCGGTATCATCAATGAATCACGACTTATTGTTATATTATTCAACTGGGAAACCAGAAGAAGAAAAATGTTTAAATATTTTTCTTTTACTTTCACACGCCCTGCTGACAATGAGAGTTTTGTACAAATGCCGTTTTTTACACTTTAATCATACATGTATACTATCGTTCATTGTTACCTATTACTAAACTGACGAGTAATAAGCATTTTATAAGTATCTGTTATCAAAATTTATGCAACCCTGATAAAAGTTAATGAATCTAGTTTGAAGCTAACTGCAGTCAATCACCTACTGGGCTTACGTGTGAGTAAAACCTACGTGGTTGAATGACTCTTTGGGTGCAACAAACGAACCTGCTGATAACAATGGATGTTACCTTGATGAGTAATAGGGAAGTTATTATTGTTATAATTAATCGGCTGTGTTGGAACCAACATTTGTGATGAAACACGCAATAATGTCATTATTAACGTAAAAAAATACTTCTTGTCAACTAAAAACTACCCAAAAAAAAATTGCAAGGTTTACGTTCGTTTCGTTGCACTTACTTTAAAAAACCTATTTAGATTTTGATATTCGCCATACAGTTTATTAAGGTTACGAACTCAAGTCTATTAGCTTATAATCTAGGTAAGAAGTAGATAGGTGCCAACCGCGTAGTGCGGGCCTGTCGCTAATATTTGCGTACGTTCTTTTCACCTAGATTACTTGCTAGGCCCTAGGCGCCAAGCAAGCCCGCCTCTGCTTTAGTACCCTTAATAGTACGGAGAAACAGAGCGGGTACTATCTTTTTGGTGTCAAAAGCGAAGTTTTCTTAATTCCAACTGCAACTAAGAGGACGCAGTTAATAACCTATAACTACAGCTTTATATTAGAGAAAACAAGGAGGAATAAGTTACCTTAGTGATAGGTGCTTCTAGCGGCAATCCCTGCAGTTTGGCCAGCGAAGTGCGCCGCAGTCCGTCAGAAGCCACTGAGCGGACGTCCAGCGAGCCTCTTCGGATGGAGTGCAACGACCCTCGGCCTCTCTCGGCGTCTACGGTCGCGGAGGCTTCGCACACGAATATTATGTGAGATGTGCATCTGGGAATAGTGGAAGATAATTATTAGTTGCTGGCTTTGTTGAAAGTATTGGGAACAAAAGAATAGTAGCAATGTAATGAAATTGTGTGTGAAAAGTTCCAGGACAAATTATCTATTAAAAGCTTGTGGTTTCTTAAATAAATCAAGGTTTGTCTCATTGTCTCAAAACAAACTACGTTCAATGTAGTCATAATCATTAATATCACACATTCTGCCATATTTAAAGGTATCATAGCAGTCTACAATATTTATAATTTACAGAGCATAGTTTGTGTAAATTAAATTAAATCTAGTTACAAAGTAATAATAAAATAATAACCATGAGGTAATCGCTTAAAAGCTTCTGCGAATAATGTACAGTAATTACTTGTAACATTCAGCTGATCCGCTTAAAAATGCATTAACACAGGGGAACATAGTGCATGAATTTACTTCATCGTTGACATGCAGTGGAATTGGATCAGGTTTATGGTAAGTGAATTGTTTGGACCGTGCTGTGAAATGTCACTCGGATCTAACGGGCTTAATTAATCAAACACATTTGACTGCACTATGCTGATGAGACGGCTCGAGTCTGGAGTCGATTAGTCTGTAACCGTACGCTATGGACAGATAGCACTAAAGATAAATTTTCTCTTGCCGTATGTTTCTCATATAGGTAGGTAGTCTAACGTTGATACTTTATTGAAATGTTTTACTGATACCTCTTTATGATTATCGTTTTTATAAGTATGCATTGTCACCCAAACACGATCCAAACCATGAAACAAACAGCGACCGGAAACCGAGAAGAGGGTAAACATTGCAAGATTTGATTACAGACGCACATGCAGACACCAAAATTGTGATGCATAAATGTTTTCAGGGTCTATTTCAGGACAGGCAACGCTAAATTTAATAGCTTATTGTATTTTTGGATTCCTTACTTCGTAAGCCCAATAGCAGCTCCTCGGCAGGGCAGCAGCATGGTATCAGGAGTGGCACGTCGGCGCAGCATGACCGGCGCCTCCCAGTCGCGCGCGCCGCTTGACGCGAGCCGTAGGGCTTCGCCTCCGGCTGCCTCCGTCAGCGGGCGGGGACCTTCGTCGCTGCGCCAGCCGAGCGCTCGGCACCAGGATTTGTTTGTCAGCTGGTGATGGAAAAGTGCACTTTTATTAAATAAATTCTGATGATGGTGTAGCTATGAAAAATTTGGAGCATACCACCATGCAATCTTTCAGGTGTTGATACCATAATCAACACCTGAAAGATTGCATGGTGGTATTGGCAATTGGGAAATCCCAATCAATATCAAATAAGGACTATCTTAGACAGTTTTTAAACTAGTTTACTTGTTATTCCAGCAAGCAGTTGTCAAGACATAAAATGTCTGTGATTTTTGAACGAAAGAAGATTCCCAGTTTAAACAATGTCTGGACCTTTAACACCAAGCTTATCAATTACTTGATATACGTTGAGAGCATAGGTTATTGTTTTGGCAATGGCGTTGTTAATTGACGTATTTTTTAAACCCAAGTTTGGTAAACTCACAAGTATCCTCTGCTGGTCATCAGTGATCGCCACCAGGTCCCTGCAGCGGTCGGTGGCCGCCGCGAGCGCCGCCATCGCGGAGATCTGCGCACGCGCACTCGCCGCCGCCGCGCGCGCTTGCACGATCTCAGCGCACCAAGCGACTGATCCTACTGTTTCCACCATTACCTGTGGAGACCAGTTAATTGTCAGATTAAGTAAGGTTAAGCTAACTAAGTCAGCATCTGTTTGATGCAGTGTTTTTCTAGTAGAGTTAGTGTTCAAAATTATCCATTTTAATGAAAAATAATAATCAATTCATCTTTATTGGTACGTATTTGTGAAAAGCTGTTTTTAGTATGTCAGAGACGTCAGAGTTAAGATGACCTTCATTTTTCATTTTTGTTACATGAATAAGTAAATAAACAAGGCCAGCGAACTGAAAGACAACGGCTTTTTTAAAGTAATGGGATCCCATTGACATCTTATGGGCACGGCACTCAAAAAAATTTGCTGACACACACAGAAATTTGCAAACGTAGGTACAACTGAACCTTTTTAGGGTACGTTTCCAACAGCCGAAACTACGCAGAGTGGATTATAATACCTCTATATAAGATTTCGAGCATTGCAACGCCCCATACATCAATTGAGTTCCACTCCACTTAACACCGCCTCTGCCCAGCCACACACATGCACTTATATTGTGACAATAAAATTGACAATGACGTTAGATAATATTGGACCATATATTGTCTAACATCATTGTCAATTTTACACTACAAAATATTTTCTGGTAGCATCTGATTCATTAATGCAGTTTTTACTGATTGGTGTAGACGATTCATTGCAGTAGGTATTGTCAATAATATTGTCGCGCACCCCGCGCACGACAATATTGTTGACAACACTCCGGCCACCCCCCGATATTGTCGTATTATATTTTTTTTTTGTTGATATCCTCTTAATATTGAACAATACCGGAATTTATAACGCACGCATACAATTGTGTGCAGTTAGGCAATATAAATGCACACTCATTCATTCATTCATCAACAGTACTCATTCAATGAATGAACGGACGTCAGTATTAAAACAGTTAACTGTAAACACTCCAAGTTAATACCTCCCAACTGAAAGCAATACCCGTTAAACTACAAACAAAAAGCTTACGAGAAAAAGTTTATAATGAAAACGCTTAAGTCGAATACAAACGTAAGTTAAAAAGTCCCCCGATTCGATAGTAAAGTTTCTGTTTGATAGTATAGTTGTATCGTTGTGTTCAAAGCATGATACAAGTTCTAGCCACTGAGTTGTACTATATGTACCACATAACTTAATGGTTCTAGCGAGCTTATTTGCCGGCCTGAGCACAGCAATGGACTTTGAAGTACCCGCACTTTAGTTTTTACTTTTTTAATAACGATGTTATGGTTGTATGGTGTGTTTATTGCTTTTGGTAGAATGAGTTGGTGTAATATGGTTTATATTTTTTGTTTTTAACAACAAAAAATGTTTTGCGTTACTTTTTGTAACATTGAAGTCGATATCAATTTGGGTAGTTTTTCCTTGGAAGTTCAGAAATCAAATACTAATGGAAATGAGTAACAGCACCCTACTTACTTTTGGCAATCAGTGTAAAATATTTACAGATTTCAAATGACGATAAAAATGTTTTCAATTATTTTTTCCTCTAATTTACTGCCTATTCATTCAATCATTTCGTTTAGGTTATTGGTCAGCCTTGGTTTCAAAGTTTTTAGACCACCTAAAGGCCTCCAACATGGTGTACCGATTAAAACAACCGGGACTGCGTAACGTGCCTAGAAGCACGGTAGCGCTCAGAAATAAATGCTTACTTACTAGGTATGTATGTATGTATTAGCCTGTAATGTCCCACTGCTGGGCAAAAGCCTCTCACCTCAATGAAGATATCAGTACAGTGAGGAGGTACTAGGTACACCAGTTAATAACCGAAACGTCTCCAAACAAAGACAGGTTCGTAATCGTGACAAGGTTGTGTATAAGCTCCAAAGGGCACGAACATAAACCTTGAAAACACGTCCAACAGGAGACGGCACATCTGTTAAATGTAGTTTGTAACTCGCTAAGTGCTTCAGGCAAACTTTAATGCAGATTGCATCCCCTATAAAATCAGATGGCTGGTCTTTTTACTTATAAAGCAAGGATAGATGTTTTTCAGATAGGGATTCAAGTTTCATCAAAGATAGTGATAGGAAATTGAGAGGAGCTTTTTATAATCTTTCTTGTTGGTAAAGCAATCTTGTACTCGAGAGTTTCTTAAGATTAATCCACTTTATTTACTGGGATTATAATATTTTATTTTACAGCGAGGTGTCTAGGCTTGAAAAAACAGGTGGCAAAGAAAAGCGACATATATTATGATGTTTACGCAAATCCTACTTTCTTGTTTATGAAAACTTATGTATAATTCGTAAACAAAAAAATATTGCATTGTGTGAGTGGTATAGTACTACAATAGAATAATTCTGCATTACATAAAAAGTTTAGACAAGACAGTAGACAATATAGACTACTGTCTTTTGTCACTGGTTTGCCGGTGGGGTCGTATTTTTATTTAAGACAATGTTTTTCCCTTATAAGCTCTGTTTTTCTAACTAATCAATTTCTCTAATAACACGTAAACTAAGTTACATGAACAGTTTAGGCAAGACAGAAGGTACAAGAATACTCATTTTTTGTCACAGGTTTGCCAGTGGGATCGTAATTTTATTTATGACACGAGCAGTGCCCCACGGTTTTACCCGCGTTGTGTTCCCGTAGGAATGGATCAAACATAGGGTGAAACATCAGGATGAATAATAACCTATAACTTTCCCGTTGAATGTAGCTATCTATTTTAGAAAGAATGATTCGAATCGGATTGGTAATTTCTGAGACTAGCGCGTTCAAACAAACAAATATTAGTAGATTGTTTTTTGTTTAGAAACAAATGTTTTTGTGACCAAACAAACGCGTTCTAGAGAGAACGTTGTACGTTGTGTTTAGAGAAACACAACGTAAACTAAATTAAATTTATGCATCATTTCATTCTCATTCATGTTTTCCACTAGACATGACCTACGGTACTGAAACGGAACCTGAACTCAGGACCTGAAAATTACATTCTGAATACCAACGAGCGTTTATGTAAATACTACTCCGCCTCAATTCACTATGAAAAGCTCTTTAATACCATGTTGCTTTGTGTTAACAAGTATATTTTGAAGTCTTTTGAATTGAGCTTTAAGTTGGCATACATAATAGTGAGTGACTAGGTAGATATAGTAAGTAACTAAATTGGAGTAGGTTAGTGGCCAACCCTGGGTCGGAGTTTTTAGACCGCCTAAAGGCCTTCGACGTGGTCTGACGATTGAAACAACTGGGACCGAAAATTTCACGTGCCCTCCGAAACACGTAGTAAAAAAATATGAAAGAAAATTTTGAAAATGTTCAAATGCAATCTTATTTTTTATTTAATCACAGACAAATTGCGCTTAAAGAGTGACTAATGATGCACATTACAACAAAGTAAAAAAAAAAAAACATTGACATCTGTGACGTCACAGATATACAAAGATGAATATTTGGCAATCTTTTCTATACTAATATTATAAAGAGGTAATTTTTTTAAGTTTGTTTGTTTGTTTGTACGTTCGAGCTAATCTATAGTATTAGATAGCCACATTTAACGGGAAGGTTATAGGCTATTTTCATCCTAAAAAGTCCCTGCTATAATTAATACAACAAAAGTAGGTACTCTACTTTATTCCCAACTTCCCACGAGAAAGCTTAACATAATAAATTCAACACGCTACTAGTTCAATCATGTAGTATGTATACGTACAATCGACGTCATAGGTATATGTTTTCATATTTTCACCTCATGCCACTGTAAAAAGGTGAAAGAGTTTAAACGTATATATGACGCGGACTGTACAATAACTCAGTGAGCATATAAAAGCAATATTCTTTACAGGCTATATCGTGTACCGTCGGGGCATTTAATCTCAATTTTAAAAACATATTCTACAACGAACGATATAAAAATTCATTTTATTGGACAATTTATCGCTTTTAGCTATGAATAAATTTGTTTTATGGCTAGGCTTTATTTGAAGCTAGGGTACATGAAAGTGCTAGACTTAATAAACTCAGGTTTTAAAGCTGCTTTGAAAACAGGTTGTGTTATGTGTTAGATTTGAATTTATGTCCAAATAAAGTTAACAGTCACTCTCGAAATGAACTTTGCCAAAGAGCAATAAGAATAAACAAGTAAAGTATTATCATGAAATGTCCCAAAGCTGGACAAAGGCATCTCATCTCACCGAAGATATCAGTACAGTGAGGAGGATTGGGCGTAATCACCACGCTTGCCTAATGCGGGTTGGTGATATAAGATAAAAAGAAATTTATAAGTATGACAATACAGTGTATAGTGTCTGATTATTAAAGGTCCCTCCTCATTGAGTACCAAAAACGTCATTGGAGAGGAATTTTAAATATTATACTGGAACGAGTACATTATAGGTTAAACCAAGGGGCACAACTAACATTTGTACCTCGAGTAAGTTCACCACTTATAACTCGAGAACGGATTCATCAATTCTTATAATATATTTTTTTTAGATTCGTCTCCGAACCATTAAAATATATGTGAGTGAAACCGCTGGGAATAGTCAGTATAGGCATTTACACTCACCCTGTTGTATCCAGCCTCTATGTACGGCAGAACAGCAAAATCATCTTTGAGATACACACTGCAACAAAAAAATAACACATTGAAAAGAATTCTACACTAAGCTAGGTGGAGAGGTTTATTTCATAGCTCGGCTAGTAAAACTTAAGCGCGACTGACTTAGTACTATTTGTGTCTTGCGCTTTTACCTAATTTATTTGTACAACGCCACTTCAATTGAATTTGCCAACTCGAAGTTTCTAAACCATTATCGCAATCTAAAATACTCAAATACAAATATTTTTATTCATTTTTGGTCCCAAAGAGGATCCTTTGAAAATACCTCTCCTTATACAAGTTCATTTTAAAATACAATTGATACTTAAAATAAAGGTCTGTCTTTCAATACAGATGCAACAAACAAAGACATCGTACACATGATCCTCTATCAAATGTCTTATAGATATATGTTTAAAGTATTTCCTCTCAAAATGCGAAGCAAACGTTTCGAGACGTCTGCATCCTGACAATAATATCGTGTTTCATTGTCCCATTGAAACTAGAGACAAGACAGTTCCACTTCGGATTCATGTTAGTTTGTACTATGCAGCTTTGTTTATTGAGCTTTTAGAACCGGTGGGAATATACATATTTGAAATAGTTTATAACTTGTATCGATCTCTGTGCTTTAATGTACCTACTGTGTGAACGATATTACAAGTACTGCTCCTATTAGAAATAGCTACCGCATATCACTACATAGTATAAAACAAAGTCGCGTCTGTTTGTCTGTCTGTATGCTTAAATCTTTAAAATTACGCAACGGATTTTGATGCGGTTTTTTGTAATAGGTAGAGTGATTCAAGAGGAAGGTTTTTATGTAAAAAAATTCCCGAAATTCCCACGAGAACGGGCACAACGCGGGTAAAACCGCGGGGCGCTGCTAGTTGTTAGATAAAAAACAAAAATAATATATTTTGTATTTTATTTTTGCTCGGGTTTGCACCAACACGCATTAGGCAAGCGTGGTGATTACGCCTCATCCTCCTCACTGTACTGATATCTTCGGAGAGGCGTGTACCCAACAGTGGGATATTACAGGCTGTCACTTTTGTATTTAAAACTATCTATATGAGACCAGAACTTACTCCTCATAAAATATGACAGATTTACTACTTTACTATATTCATATAAGATTTTAACTACTGACCCAATTTTGATGTATTTTGTCATTAAAATAGACCTGGCAGATAGGCTACTTTATGTGGAACCCGGGCACTAGTATAACATATTGTAGATTACAATATTTGATTAGCTTTTCAGTGTATGATAGCTTAAAATATGGTTATACTTGGCACACTACAGTCAATTAATTAAGAGAATGAGTTAATTCTCTTAATTAATGAGAGAATCATAATAAATTATGAAATCCCTATACAGGCAGTCTACGTACGGCCGCGCATATTATCGGAATCATTTTAAATGAACAAGAGCACTGTACAAAATACATTCTTATAATTGTTTCCAATAAAAAATAAATTAAGTAGAATTGTATACAAATGAAATAATTAAGTAATTAGAAAAATAAGTGTTTTCGGAAATGTTTTTCGATCTAAATATATTTGTTGCCAATTAATTAGGTGGAGTAAACAAGTCCTGAGTAGGTGTATAATTCTCAAAGATGGCTGAAATGTTATTTCAGTATAAAAATATTTATGAAACGGAAGCTCCTAATTGGATAACGATAAGATGTATCTCTTTTATTATTTCTTTTATTGTTTTCGAAGTTTGAAATTGACAATTAAGCTTTAGTGTTGGAAGAACGGAAGGACCGAATGAAATCACTATACCTTTTTCTTTTATAGAATAAATTGTCTTTGGTTTCAACATCAATCATGCCTTTTTATATTTTAGCAAGAAGATGCATGACAAGACCATGACAAGACAAAGGTTTTGTTTTCGTTTTGCTCTTTTTAAATACCTCTTTCCCTCTATACTCTAATATAATACACCTGGACAAATTCACTCACAGTTAATTAGACTAAAAGTAAGTTCTAAGCTTGTAATATGGAATCTAACTAACTGATACTACTACATATACATACACAATACTTTATAATCTGTACTAATATTATAAAGCTGCAGAGTTTGTTTGTTCGAACGCGCTTTGAATCTCAGGAATACTGGTCCGATTTGAAAAATTCTTTCAATGTTAGATAGTCCACTTATCGAGGAAGGCATATTATTCATCCCGAAATTCCCAACCGAACGGGCACAACGCGGGTAAAACCGCGGGGCGCTGCTAGTAATAATGTACACCCAGTCGTCATCGCCAAGAACTACAAACTATGAAAACAGAGGCATATAATTACGCGTAAGAAGAAATAGTATCGAAAGTGCGTACGCAACTTAATATAACAATTACAGCAATGTATTCGTTAAAGTCACGTTTCACTGCGTCATGGAGCTTGATTGGGAGTCTTCAGAGTACACATTAATCAAGCCTTTGTTCATCGAATCTGCTTTGTTTCGCGCAGTATCGAATGTGGCACAAAGCTAAGCTGAAGAGTGTACAAAGGATTTTGTTTATTTGACACACTGAGGTAAATTGATCCATTAAGACCTGAAATAATCACTTTGTTTCTTGTACTATATTGTCAATCAATAATATCATACGTAGTTCAAATTCTCATCTCCAAAATTTTCAAGGTTTTGTGATATAATCTATAATAATAAAGCTATAGAGTTTGTTTGTTCCAATCCGATTTGAATAGTTATTTTTGTGATAGATATCCACATTTAACCAAATTTCCACGCGGTCGAAGTCGTGGGCACAGCTAGTAACAAAGAAAAGGAGATATGTCTTATAGAACATTGTATATTGTAGTTCTCGTGTCGCTTTCCCGCTCGCTGAACTGTGAAGTAGGTAACGTACTTGAGCAAAAATCCAGTCAAAGATTTTTCACGGCGGTTGGGCAAACTATTAGATTACACTAACGTATGTATTTATAGTTATAGACTAGCTTTTGTAGACTTGATATATGTGAATCTAGAATTTATACTAATGTAATAAAGCTGAAGTTTGTTTTTTGTTAGTTTGAACGTGATAATTTCAAAACTACCAATCCGATTTGAATAATTCTTTTTGTAATGGATAGCCGCATTCAACGAGAAGGTTACAGGCTATTTTCATCCCGAAATTCCTTCGGAAACGGGCACAACGCAGGCAAAACCGCGGGGCACTGCTAGTTTATTAATAAAGCTATTCACATACGAGTACTATTTTGTTAAACAAACGTTCCCTCACATCGTCGCTAATCCCACCGGAATTTCCTGTAATTATCATATTGTCACAAAAACAATTACGCGAGGTAACATTACCCGTAACGTATGCGTTAACTTCGCCCTATAAGTAAGTGAGTTCGAGAAGGTCAGTAGCTAACCCTGGTGTCGGGACTTTTTAGACCGCCTAAACGCCTCCGACATGGTCTAACAATTGAAGCAACCGGGACCGACAATTTAACGTGTACTCCGAAGCACGGTAGAGCTCAGAAAGAAAATATCACTATCGGCCACCCATCTAAGTACGTTGCTTAACAATCGCAATGAGCTAACATCGCTGAGTCACACTACGCCATGAGCGCTATCCTATGAAAGTGAATGGAACAATTTGAAGTTATTTGAACTTCGTTAACAAAAACTTACGAAGCAAGAAATCTAATATTTTGTTCAAAGAATTATTCAATTCAGATTTTGTAGTTTCCGAGATTGGTAGTTTCCGAGCGTTCAAACAAACAAAGAATTCGGACTCTTCAGTTTCAATAATTACATTTGTAACGAGCAGCGCCCCGCGGCTTTGCCCGCGTTGAGCCCGTTCCCGTAGGAATTTTCGAAAATCCTTTCTTAGTGTGCACTTACGTCACTTGAAGAACCTTCCTGCCAAATTTCATGTTTATAGGTGTAGCGGTTGAGGCTGTGCGTTGATTATCAGTCAGTCAGTCAGTCAGGACTTTGAATTTTATATATATATAGATGGATTGCCACATTCAACAGGAAGGTATAGTATAGATAGGCTATATATTTCCTCCTGAAATTCCTAGGGAAATAGGCACAACACGCGTAAAACCGCGGGGTGCTGCTAGTAAGGCTATATTTTCGAGATAAATTCTTATGGTATTTGTCATACTAATGTCACTTATTTCTGAAGATGTATAAAGTGACAATTCATGTATTTCCTTTTAAACTTAATATGAGTCAAAGTCAAGTCAAAGTCAAATATTTTTATTCAGTTTTGGCCCCATAGAGGCTCTTTTGAACGTACCACCCATTCGGAAGAACATCAGCAGAGAAGAATGGGCAAGAAACTCTGCTGGTTATTTTTTTTAATCAAGGTATAATACAATTTAATACTTATAAGTAAGATTACATGTCAAAATCAGGTTGTGTTGCTGGTGCAGGAATTTGACTCCAGACATATTTGTCCTCAATGTAATCAGTAACGCTATAGTATGCTTTAGTCAATAAAACGTCTTTAACGTACGATTTGAATTTACCTTCACTAAGCCCAGTTACCTCCTTGGTAATTTTATTATAAAATTGAATACATCTACCAATGAAAGACTTCCCGGTTCGCGCTAACCTGGACTTAACAACAGCAAGCTTATTTCTATTTCGCGTATTAAAACTGTGGTGATCTCCGCGCACCTTAAGGTTACTCAAGTTTCGGTGGGCATACATTATATTTTCAAATATATATAACGAAGGAACGGTAAGGATTCGACTGGATTTAAAACGTTCCCTTAGTGACTCACGTGACCCCAATTTATAAATCGCGCGAAAAGCTCTCTTTTGGAGCAAAAAAATTGATTGAAATGAATGAGAATCAAAGAACCATCTAAAAAGGCAAAAATCTTTGTATTAATAAATAAATCAACATAATTCCAACATTAGCCCCTTAATGTACAATGTATGTCGACTCAAATTGAAACTTGAAAAGAATTTCACTTGGTGACATGTGAAACAGCTTACGATCGTAAATTTTATACGTGTGCCCTTTACATATCTAAATGTAGGTGGGACGTGGGAGAATGTAATTTATATTAACTACTAGCGGCATGCTTTTACTTTGGGTGCAAGAACCAGTCCCTATTAGGAGTTGAATTTCCCAAAATCCTATCTTAGTGCTTACTTGCATCGAAAGGAATCCCTGTACCAAATTTCAAGTTTCTAGGTACAGTAGTTTTGGCTGATATATGCCAAAGAGTCAGTCAGGTTTGCCTTTTATATATATAATCGTTAGATGAGGACCCTGTGGTTTCCCGCAATGTATCCCTTACCGTGGGAATTTTGGGATAAAAATACGGGTAAGGTTTGGGTGTTTTCAATTTAAAATAGCATTGTTTGAAAAATGTGATTGGATAATTATGTTGGATTTTTCACCAATCATTCGAAAATATCTGTCCTGCAATTAAAATATCGAATAGACCGAATCCCGCACAACACAGGTGGTCCGAATAGTGCGAATATTTATTTTATTTATTACACTTGTTTGCTTTTCCCGTGAACTCAACGCAATGTTTGTTTCCATACAGTTTCGGAAAACAATCGCTTCCTTTGATTTTAGTTTCACGTGTTTTGTTTCAGTTGGAATTGTGGAATACTTGGAATAACGAGCGTAGAACATAATCCGCATTTTCTGATAAATCGCATTTTTTGGAAATACTGCATAAATAACTATCGGTTCAGCATTTATAGCAATGATGTGATTTTGAATTGAAACTACCTACGTTATCAGATACGCTTCGCTTTCATTTTACATTTTTATCTGACGTTTCGGCCCCTTACAGGAACCGCGGTCACAGAAGACCTGGGTTGTAGCAGTAGTAGTATAGTTTCAATTAAAAATGAGTAACAGTGTTCCCAGTAATGATGTGATTTGTAATCATTAGCTGTCATCGTCATCATTGCACCGTGGAATCGCCCCTAGTAAAGAAACAGGAAAGCATACATTGTTGTAAGCCTTATTTATTTATTTAAGGACAGCCAGTGAAATATACATCAAACTTAAAAATAAAACTTACGACTAAATTAATTAATACTAATAATACTCGTACTTAAACACTACTCAGTTGAGACTACGTTTACGGATGCATTTCGCTTTTATTTTACACTAGCAGCGCCCCGCGGTTTTACCCGCGTTGTGCCCGTTCCCGTGGGAATTTCGGGATAAAATGTAGCCTATAGCCTTCCTCGATAAATAGACTATCTAACAGTGAAAGAATTATTCAAATCGGTTCAGTAGTTTCTGAGATTAGCGCGTTTAAACAAACAAACAAACATACAAAACAAACTCTTCAGCTTTATAATATTAGTATAGATTTTTATCTCACGTTAGCGAAGGTGTCAACATTCCTAACGTGACGTTTCCATATAAAAAGTTACACGTTCACAGGAACTAGATAAAGCTTTGTCGTAACAAGACAGCGGTACAATGGAGACGCGGCTTTATTTGTGCTTTCAGCCTTACATGAGTTTACGTCAATTCATAGATTTTTTCAAAATTAGTGGGTTATTTCAAACGGTTTAATACAAAGGGCCTTATTCATAAACGCTTATTTACAGCATTTTAGCTAGGTATCAAATGTTTTGTCCCCTTCTGACATACGCTATCTTACGAAGAACAATAAAGATAAAACACTTTATAAAAGTTACAAGTTAAAAGTAGTCAATTGCCAATTTAACTAAGTGCAGTAGTAGTGGCCAACCCTACTAACGAAGTTTGTAGGCCGCCTAAAGGCCTCCGAAAGACTGTAGCACACATATATAAATTTCACTGTCAGCCAAGTAGTAGAAATATTTAACATTTAATAAATAAAAATGATTTGAAAAATGATACATTTTAAAATCAAAGAGATACAAATCCCAGTACAGCAATCGAGTTACAATTTTCAACTGAAAAAATAAATCTACCAATAACTTCAGTGAATTTATTAAACGTCTACGTTACGTTCCTCGGAAACAATTTTCCAATATTAAAACGTAATTTAACCGGAACCGAACAAGAAACTAGAGTTTTACGAACCAACATTGAGATGGAATATAAAAATGTCGGACGTAATCCTGTAATGAATACACTGTTTATTATAAAAGATATTGCTTTGTATTTACGCTTTATGGACATCAAAATGAAGTTATTTTCTTTTAAAGATGTTTAATGCGGTATCTTCGGACGATATTTTAAATAGGGATAGCATTCAGCTATGCCAAATTTCAGGGCAGCTGATTCGGCAGCTGATTTCAGCGCAATTACTTAATATAAAAGTAAAGTAAAGTATGAGCCTGTAATGTCCCACTGTTGGGCAAAGGCCTCATCTCACTGAAGATATCAGTACTTACTAAAATAATAAAGCTAAAAAGTTTGATTTTTATTTTATTTATACGTGGTAATCTCGGGAACTACCCTATTTGAAAAAATATTATCAGAAGCCCTCGTCTCACTGAAGATATCAGTACAGTGCGGAGGATACTACCACTAAGGTCTGAAACATTTTGGATGGACCTGTTTGTAATCACTACATAGTATAAAATAAAGTCGTCTCTTTTTCGTGTCTGTCTGTTTGTCTGTCTGTATGCTTAAATCTTTAAAATTACGCAACGGATTTTGATGCGGTTTTTTGTAATAGGTAGAGTGATTCAAGAGGAAGGTTTTTATGTAAAAAAATTCCCGAAATTCCCACGGGAACGGGCACAACGCGGGTAAAACCGCGGGGCGCTGCTAGTAAATAGATAAGACTTTATTACATTCCCTTGTGTGCACTCAAGAGTCAACAATTTTAAAACAAATTGATTCATGAAATGGAGCAACATTTATTGAGCGAGGGAGCTTTGAAAGCTTCGGAAAATATCGTTACATCGACGCGGGAGCTTAACAAAAGCTTTCTTACAAATAGCGTCTCCAAGATATAATATACTAGTACAGTGTCACTGCATCTTGTAACAAAATACGTTTTTTGAAAGAAAACTTGATATCCATGAGAAATTCTGTAAAAAAGCTTTATTAAAATTAAAAGCTTTAATGAAATTAAACAGCTATATTATATAAAGTTTTCAGATGTCCTAAGTGTTCAAATAGGTATTCCCAAATTAATGGAAATTTATATGATAGTCTCATGTTTGTAGCGCAAATACTAATCAACTACTTAAGCTTAATTAACTAAATACAGTGTATAAGTAGGTACCTAATTTAAACTAGAAATCTGCATAATTCCGATTACCAGTTCAAAAGCAGAAACAACTACATTCGTTTGAATTAAGAACTCTACCGAACGAAACCATAGACAAGTTCAGTTATATTTTATTTAACAATTAGAGAACTGGCTACTTGTTGTCTCTGGTCATTGTGATCGGGGGCATGTTTAAAACAGTGTCGGAATGAATTGCCTCAAGACAGCCTTGGGACCAGCAACAATTTAATTCCGAGCGAAGATAAATTGAATTTGTGGACGGTACCGCACACTAAATAGATTGTTGAGTGCAAACTGCGATGGAAAAAATGTAACGAAGTTACTACGTGACCGAGCGATGCGTACGGTAGGAAAAACAGCGCGGAATAACTTTATAAACTTGTAGTGAGTTAATAATGTAATTACATTGTTTATGTTGAAATTACGACGACCTAGTAGCTAATAGCATTGAAGATGGAACATCCTTCTATTTCAGTTTTCAGAGTTTTTCATTTACGCACATACCTATTTGATTTGAAGAACGCCAAAGTAGCAAAACGCCTAGTTCACAAATTGCCAATTCTTAAAATGGCGAATTGTTTTGTAAATGAATGATATTTCAGAGTATTTATAGACCAAAGCTAGAGGCCAATTACTAAAATTACGACAAATACTTAAACAAAACAGAAGGCTTCTTTAAACCATTTTTAAATCGCTTTTGTGTTCACGTCCACTTAGGCAATCCAACATGGCCCATCCGTATAAAATAAAACACACTTTTTATGTTTTATCGTTAAAAAACCAGTGTTCGTTGTTTTGCGTCAACATTTTATGTGACAAATAATAACTTTTTGATGTTATCTACTGGGGATCGGTTTTATGTCACATTAACGATGGCGTCGTAAAGTTTCCCGATATTATTCTGATTTTGATAAATAGATATGACGTGAGGCATGCATTGGAGAATCGCAAATGGGTATATATTCATTGGAACCATGAACTGGACAAATAAAAATTGATATATATTCAATCAAATCGCTTTTGATTTCACTTCATATGTATATCACATCACTACATAGCTTATGTTATGTAAAACCCAGACCAGATTTTGAACCCTAAGTGATCAGGCAACTGGCATTTGCACACCCCTGTAGAAATCACAAGGTTCCTCACTGGGTTACTTTACTGTCCGAGGTTTTAAGTGGTCTTTAAACTCAGACACCAGGGTTGGCCAGTGGCCACTGAACTACTCGAATTTACTATTCTACTGTACTCTTCTGAATCTCCCCGGACGCAAGGAGCATTAGACCAACACCTTTTTGCCTGAAGGTAAATCCGGGCCTGAATACAACACACAATACCAAAACACTTAACTTTGAAACGTACTCATAACCAAAAGGTAGTAAGCACCTACCTCCATCACAATAGAAACACCATTTTGTCTACGACCTCAAATTCCATTATCAAACAATATGTCCGTGATAAGTAAAGGCTACAGTTAAGTGAGATCGAAGAAAATGGATTCCCGAGAAGACGCTGACATCTAAAAGTTTTCCATCAAAATGTTGCGTCGCTCAAAGAATTATCAGTCTTCGCATTTTATGTTCGTTCGGGCATCGTATCGTGATCCGCACTTTGGGATCTATTTTAACGTTTTAGGGTTCTATGTGAAAATAAATGAATGATGGAGTATTCGGAACCCTTAATATGATGTGTTATACGATTTTAAACTTCCTAATCCTACTAATACTATAAATGCGAAAGTTTGTGAGGATGTATGTATGTATGTTTGTTACTCTTTCACGAAAACCTACTGGATGAATTTGGATGATACTTTACAGTAATATAGGTTATACATCAGAATAACATATGGGATATATTAATTGATCACGTGATGCTTTTGTTTTGGAGTAGAGTTTTCCGTTCTGTCTCACTCCCATACTCAGAGACGTCATATTATATCTCTTAGTAAAGATCAAGGATTTAATATAAGAGGTTAAACGAGTAATTGACATGTTATACGTATATGAAAAAATACGCCAATTAGTTTATTGTCGATAATGGCCGTTTCTGAGTTCGAAATTTGTAAGTAAGAAATTTGTTATTATTTCCATCCGTAAAAAAATTACAATTACTTACATTGAAAACCTGTCTTAACCTTAACTTGATCTAATATCTAGATGTCAACGGGGATCTATTATAGGGATTAGCCGTTATATTGTTACTTTACATAGTATGTAGACTATTCTCTCCAATATTTGTCTTTGATAATGTAGTCCATTAGTACGTTAAGACTTTGGTAAAGTATCAACATTTAGTGCAGTTTGACCATATTAGTTGAAGCTTGTAAGTATATAATAAAATAATAGGTGTTATACAATTATAGTAATGTATGAAAAATTACTTCAATTAGTTAATTGTCGATTTAATGAACGTCTCTGAGTAAGTAAGTATTGGCCTGTAATGTCCCACTGCTGGGCAAAAACCACATCTCACTGAAAATATCAGTAAGTACAGTGAGGAGGAACGTCTCTGAGTCAGAGACTCTGAGTGCGGCAGTTTACTTTTAATTCATTAAAGTATGGTTATTTGATATATTTTCAAACTGGTAAAAAAAATCAATACATACGCAGAAAGCCTCCCCTTGTTTTAAAGTCGATTTCAAACCAGTGTTACACCCGCGGTAGCGTGAAAAACAAAAAAAAAAGTCACAACCACACGCATAACGACTTTCACGTCGGCACGTCGGCACGTCGACGCCGATGTTTTGAGGTAAAAGTATAAATAAAAACATCAAAGTGAGTAAAAGTAAACCGCCAACGTTTTCTTTATGCAAATTGTTCAATCCCGCATAAAACTACATTCGACCCAATTTGCAAAGTAGGTTTTAACGTTCAGAGATTGCAACCATAACCATCTCTGTTAAAGCGTAAGACACACGTGCGGGTGCGGGCCGGGTGCGGGCTAGTGTGACACCTTTCATAGAAATACAGGGCACGTTAAGCCCTCGGTCCCGGTTACTTTCTACGGATAGTAGTCGTTACATGAGCCATGTCAGAGGCCTTTGGCGGCTCAATAACTCTGACACCAGGATTGGTCAGGTTGACCATCCACTCGGTGAAGAAGATAGAAATACAAGGAATACAATGTCACGCGACCCGCAGTCGGCCCGCGCCCGCCTTATGTGTGTCTTGCGGTTAAACGGTTGTCACTTTTGACTCAGAAAGGTACTAACCAAAAGCTAGCAACTCACTCAACTCATTAATCAACGAAGGCGTCGATATTGACTTGTTCAATACGTCCACGAAAAGGCTTAAGCAGGTAATGTGTAATAACTTTTTTTCTTTTTTTAAAGGGTAAAGTGTAATTTTAATGTAGGTATTTTTCTTTTGATAGTCTTTTGTGTCATTTCAGAGTATCTTTTCTTTTATTGTAAAACGTCCACAGTATTGTATTTCTTATAAGTGTTATTTACCTATTAGTGAAAATTTGTAATTGGCCTTCAACATTATTTATATATATAATAATCTTGTACCTAGCTGTAAATTTTCCAAATAAAATAAAATAAAATAAAATAAAATGCTGTCCTATTGTATTACTACATTGATTTTGTTCATTCATGCATTCATTTCGTGTAGGTCAGTGGCCAACCCTGGTGTCGCAATTTTTAGACCTACCTAAAGGACTTTGAAATGGTCTAACGATTGAAAAAACCGGGACCGATTGCCTAACGTGCCCTCCGAAGCATGGTAGCGTTCAAATAGAAATGTCACTATGGACCACCCATCCAAGGGACCGAGATGTACATTGCTTAACAATATCAGTGAACCAACATCGCTTAGTCAAACTGCATTAGCGCTACTGGTTTTTTTAAGCACTTTTAAATTTTCTAGTATCATTAAAACGAAATAAATATCCCCCGTCAAAACATTAATCATTCCATCATCGTAACAACAGTTAACTTTCATATAAGCTTTCATAATATCCCAAACACTCACGTGGCTATCAAACACTTACTAATACCGATCAAACAAAGAACAAGAGTTCAAAGCCATGCGATGTTTATTCATCGAGCCCGTGACGTCATGGGTATAAATACACGAGACTTGATTACTTCGGGATACGGAGCGAATATTAACAAAGTTGAAGGAGGTGAAACAATGGACTTGCAGACTGGGCAGACGGGATTTAGGCTGCGTGTCCATTATAGCGGAGTGGAGCTGTGCGGGGCTCAATCGACCAATCACAATGAATTACTAAAATATTTTGACTTCTTCTTCATCGAGTGGATGGCCACCCTGACCAATCCTGGTGTCAGAGTTATTGAGCCGCCAAAGGCATCTGACATGGCTCAAGTAACGACTACTGTTCGTAGAAAGTAACCGGGATCGACGGCTTAACGTGCCCTCCGAAACACGGAATCATCTTACTTTTCGAGCAATCAGGTGATTCAGCCTGCAATGCCCTAACCAAACTGAGGAAAGTCTCACAAAGCGATTTTTGTGAGATATCGCCACCGGGAATCGAACCCGGAACCTCCAGGTCGGACCGGGTGCTCAAACCACAAGACCACGGAGGCTGTAATAATATTTTGACAATGTCAATGCGATGTTTGACAATTTCAATGCATTGTGATTGGCCGATTGAGCACCGCTCAGCTCCAATGGAAACGCACCCTCAGTCATCAAATCTTGGATGTTGACTTACTTCTCTGAAATACTTGTATATTTGACTAGCTTCTTTGAAATATTTGTATCTCTAAAAGTGCACGTGTAGGACGTGTAGATAGCAAAATAGTTTACAATATCTACCAAAATAGTGTAAAAAAATATTTTGTAGTCTCAATCTTTAGCCATGTCGGTTTAAAGACGGTCTCAAAATTCTGTCATCAGGGTTGGCCACAAACCTATATATATGAAATGAATGAAGCTTACAAACATGATATCAACGATCAGAAAGTTCAGTATGCAGCATGTCTGCACGGGCAATACACTGGTTATTTGTCAGCAAAATGAACTATTAGTCAAGTAAAGGGGAGTTCGATAGTTCTGTTTAGGAATTCATAACCATAGTTCTGTGTTGTGTAACGAAGGTATGGAACGGTTGAAGCTGACGGATTCTTCAAAGAAACTTTAGAGACGAGGGTCATAGATGAATAGTTCGCATGTTATTGATGAACTAGGTATGTTGTAGGATTAATTTAATCTTGTTCGACGTAAGTGTTGTATGGAACAGTTGTTTCTTAAGTTTAGAACGCTATACGCCATTTTGAATTTAAACCGCGATTTTCTTTTATTTTTCGAACATGAAACGAAGTTTGATAATATAGAAACTAAGCTTCTGAAGGGGTCTTTAGCATAAAAACAATTTTGAGGCGAACATTTTAATAATTTACGAAATTCGTATTGATATATCGAGGTAAAGATTTTTATATTTACTGATATTCAAAACCAAGATACTCCATAAAATATTTATGATATCAAAATAACATTTGAAAAAGCCCGTATTAGGCAAATGTAATTGTAACGCATAGAATTTGTCGTGAAAATAAATAAACCCGAGGCGGGTTCACTTTGCAAAAGGATTTCAGCTACGAATGTTATTTTCTATCCTATTTGTTTGAAAAAGATACGGAAATGTTATAATATGTGGATTTTTGTTTTATGTGTCTGTTTTGTGGAAAACCTGTGGAGGAAACCGTCTTTGATCTCGTAGTGTATTTCGGAAGAATCCGCGTTTCTCGGTACACGTATGTATTCGCTAACGGGTCCAGGGTTTATGGATATACACACACGAATTAAAAGGGCATCGGCTGGTGTAGGGCCGTTTACATACTTCTCAGTAATTCCGCAGCTTAAAGGGATAAAACCACATTTTAGAGTGCTTTCAAATTATGCGTTTCGTGTCGGACCGCTGCGGTGCCGAAGCCGTGCGTTAGTCGTATTGTGAACGTACGATCGTGTGTTTTCATACAAATCGAGCAGTGCGGCAACAGTGCGGCATCGGTACCGCGAAATAATTTTAGTACGCACTGTTGCCGCACTGCTCGATTTGTATGAAAACACACGATCGTACGTTCACAATACGACAAACGCACGGCTTCGGCACCGCAGCGGTCCGACACGAAACGCATAATTTGAAAGCACCCTTAAAGTTGGTTTTTTTTTGGGGGCGCTATCTATACTATTTTATAAAGAGGTAGATTTTTTCTGCCCTCCAAAATGAATGGGCGCGACCCTACTGAATCTGGAAAAACTAAGCCCGATCTACAAAATGTACACACCAGTGCCATCTACTGGATCGCGAGTGGAAACACCGCGCGGAGCGCTAGTACTGACCATTTTACCTATGTATATGCGTGCATATACTCGTTACCTACACTAAAGTATCCTAACGAGGAAATCCCAATTAGTACTTGTGTTGTTGTGTTTGTACTTATGAGTATGCTTACTTTAGTATGCAAATGTTAATCTTCTAAGCATGCTTATTGCTTATTAATTATGCAAATAAGCTTTTCCTGTAGTTTATGCTTCTTGTATTCTTTTTCTATATACCTCTTTTAAGTATTTTCAAATAACAGAACACGTTCAAAGTAATTAGGATACCATCAATCTTTCAATACCTTTCAAGACTTTAAGCTTTTCAGCCCTGAAAGTTTAGAAGTTGTCTTTTTGTTAAACCAACTAACTGTTGTTAAATTAGGTCTAATTTTGCTTGACAAGTAAACAAGTTGCTAACTAGAGTAACTTGATTTAAGATAGTCCGTTGGAAGTTTGTGACGAGGTGGCTGCGATGTATTTTCAGGGCTTTATTTATAAACGGAACAGCTTTTCAGCTATCAAGTGGTTTGTCCTTTTCTGACTTACGCTATTTTACGAAGAGCAAAAAAGACAAAACACTTTATAACTGTGTTTTATTTGAAGAACGTTTATGAATAAGACGGTATTTTTTTACTTCGCGTAGGGATTTTAAAGCGTTTTATGAAATGAGTAGCCGCGCCCCGCGGTTTCACCCGCGTTGTATCCGTTCCTGCAGGAATTTCGGGATAAGATGTACCCTATGTGTTATTCTGATTTATAACCAGAGACCGCAAAAATTTGCGACATTGTTCGCAATAGTGTGGACATGACTTCAAAATCAATCAAAATATTATTCTTTAATTAATTTCTTACTTGACATATAATTTGATTCCTAGTCAATAAATACAAAAGTTTGTTAAAGTATAGGTTTATTTAAAATAAAAAAAACTAAAAAACACGCTTTTATTGCAAATTGAACTAAAAACTAGAAAATAATTTTTCACCTCAAATCAAAATTATAATAAAATTTAAGTTATTAACACAATGATTCAATTCAGAGTAAAAAGCGTGGGGTGCTTAATATTTTTTTTAAATATTACAATCATCATTGGTATCTATGAGAGGATAGTTATGAACTACAGTAAAATGCACCCCACGCTTTTTTACTCTGAATTGAATCATTGTGTTAATAACTTAAATTTTATTATAATTTTGATTTGAGGTGAAAAATTATTTTCTAGTTTTTAGTTCAATTTGCAATAAAAGCGTGTTTTTTAGTTTTTTTTAAACTATAATTTTATTTTTTATTTTTTAGTAAATCTTTTAGTAAAATAAAACCGAACTCCCGTTCCGTCCCACAGCGAGCGCCCGTTGATGTCTTTTATATGAAGTAATATTTTTTTAGTAAATCTGGCAAATCCATTAAGGATAATGGGAAACTGTTATTAAATTATTGCATTGTCATTGGTCCTTGATACGTGTGCAAAGTTTCAAATTAATCAGACTTCTGGAAGTTGGTGAAAATGATGTTCAAAGATTTCATTACATACGTACATACATACATACAGGCCAAGCTAATATAAAAGCGTGTTAAAAATGGTCAGTATTTTTTCCAAATTTTCTGCTGTCAGTCTATTATTTATTTATTTATTGTATATAAATATTTACGAAAACGATACTTATTTTAAACACGAACGTAAAAGAAAGAAAAAACGACTGTCTGTCGAAAATGTAGAAAAAAATACTGACCGTTTGCCTTAATAAATATACTTTAATAAAATGTTGTACTTACTGACTAGCAATGAAATATATGTCATGTAAGTTATTCATTAATTGATAACATTTTAATTAATTTTGAAGTCATGTCCACACTATTGCGAACAATGTCGCAAATTTGTGCGGTCTCTGTTTATAACCTATATTACTGTAAAGTTTCATCAATACGGGCGTTAGGTACTTCTCAATGAATTTTCACGAAAATGACACTTTTGACAGATTTCTGGACTTCACGTCTCAGGTTTTCACGAAAATGACACTTCTGATAGATTTCTGGACCTCACGTCTCAGTGCTGCCGCCTAGTGGGTGTCATTACAGAAAACCCTCATTATATACTGTGTGACGTAGTTCATTGGGTGTGTTTATTTGTAAGAACTAAAATGAAATACATTCCACTTTGCTATCTATTCTAACATTATAGAGATTAAGTTTTTAACTTTGCTTGTTGTTTGTAAGGGTAATCTCAGAAACCACCAATCCGATTTGAATATTTCTTTTTGTAATGAAAAGCCACATTCAACAGAAAGGTATAGGCTATATATGTCATCCCAGAATTCCCACGGGAACGGGCACAACGCTGGTAAAACCGCGGGGCGCTGCTAGTATAAATATAACAGGCAAAGTGTGTCAGCGTATTGCCAAAAAGTCAGCGGAAGTCAAGCAACAAACAAAATAACTAAGTTAAATTTTCACAATTGATCCCTGGCTAAAATTATCGTGCATTATTGAAAATGGAAAGTTACCCAAAGTTTGTAGTATTATCGGAACAAATACAGCCGGCGAGAAAAGCGATACAAACTCGGAGGCAGCTGAAGGGGTACGGTCCCACAAGAAAGTGGTTCAACTGCCGCACTCAGAAACTTCCATTAAATCAATAATTAACTAATTGACGAAATTTACCATACATTAAAACTCTACTAAGGAAGTATTTGACGTACTCATGAACGGGCGTAAATATATCTGATTCGTGTCAAATATTTTTTTGGTATTTACTTTTTGTAAATATTGTATGGATATACTAATCTTTATTAATATCTTTACTAATTTTATAAAGTGGTCGACTTTTTTTCCAGCATAACACAATGTATGGGCGCGATCGCGATAAATCTGGGAAAATAACGTAAACGCGATCTACAAACGCGTAATTTTCACACTTACGCCATCTATTGGATCGCGGGTGGAACCACCGCACGGAACAGTGAGTAAATAAATATCTATGGCAACGTCAAAATTACGAAACTGTCAAAGAAAATGCAATGAAAATTAAATCTTATTGTTCGTAAACGTACGAGTACATACGAACTTCGACCTTAGCGTGGTAGATCACTTTCTGTGCCCACTGTACAATAAATCAAACTTTAGTCCGAGTGCAATCGTTATGGGTCCCGGAAATTAATAAGGGAGCGAGTTGAGTGACAAACTATTGGGATCGGGTTGAAAGCGTGGTTGTTGAAATATTTAACTGTTATTGGATAAATGTCAGGGCCTGTTTAATAAAAGTCCTAAGTTTACGATTTTTAAAAAAGGACATCCTACTATTATTATAAATGCGAAAGTTTGTGAGGATGGATGTATGTATGACTAGCCGCCCTCCACGGTGTTACCCGCGTTGTACCCGTTCCAGCGGGAATTTCAGGATAAAATGTATCCCATGTGTTATTCTGATGTATAACCTATATTATTGTAAAGTTTCATCCAAATCAATCCAGTACTGCTTTCGTCAATGAGTAACAAACGTACATACATACATCCTCACAATCTTTCGCATAATAATATTAGTAGGATTTTAATATCTTTAGAAACAAGGTACTCACAATTTCTTTTCTAAAATGGCTATAAAGAGACCCTTTAACAACAGCAACGACCGTATCGTTAAAATTGAAAACCCTCTCCCGTTACTAAAATTTTAATGAAACGTCAAAATTAGTACAGTCGTTCTAAAAACCTAATTAAAAACCAACTCAACACGATACTAGGCAATTCCTAACAGGTTTAAACAAACAAAACTCAAAATTGGTGTCGAGGTACGCAAATACCCCCTAGTACAGTGGCCTACTTCGGGACAGTCGCGTTCAAACAGCGGCCAAGATTAAACCGAGCCCAGGGTGTGACAGGACTCGGATATCCAATCGTGGGGGATAAATCACTTGTGTTCGCGCCAGTACACATGGGATTGCATTTCCTATTTCTGAGTAGTATGGGGTGACAATTGGTAAGCTCTTGTGGGGAATGAATTAGGTTTACAGATTAAGATGTCCGTAGTATTCGTATGCACCACTGCTGGGTAAAGGCCTCTCCTCACTGAAGATATCAGTAGAGTGAGGAGGTTTAGGCATTATCACCACGCTTGCCAAATGCGGGTTGGTGATCTCAAACCCGAGCCATGTTTGAAAAGTAGCAAACATGGTTTCGCTCGACCCGGGAATCGAACCCGGGACCTCAGTCTTGGCAGACGAGAGCACATACTACCGAAGCGTTAGATGTACGCACTAACTCATTATTTGCATAGTAGGTAGGTACGCATACTTTGCAGTATTAAAGATTTTCTTTGAATTTTTGCGTTATGCCAACTGGCATTTTCTTGCTATGCACCGTATTTCTCATGTATGGATGTTTACAGATTAATTTTGGGTGCTAATTAAACAGGCTTCTTTTTAATATCATATTTCGCCCCCAAAAATGTATGTTGCCTTCTTAATTACTAAGTCAGCCACAATTAACGAGCATCTAAATAATATTATCTTAACCACTAGTTATCTTCTAAATAAAAAAAAATAACCCTAACCTACCGAATAGTACCTACGCCTAAGATAGTATTATTTAGATGCTCGTTAATTGTGGCTGACTTAGTAATTTAGAAGGCAACATACATTATTAGAGGCTATGTAATTTTCCCGTTGCTTAGTTATAAAATTAGAAGTTTAATCACGTGTCCAATAAATAATTTTGTGGCTAGACTTATAATTTCCCATTAATTTTTACATCAAGATAAGTTTAATTTCAATATTCGATTTATGCATCGAGCAATTGTTTGGAATGATTTTAAAAATAGCAATAATAGGTCAATAACCTTCGGTATTTCATTCCAAACTTATATGACACAGTTTCTCATGAAAAACAAACTTACAATATCAACATTTATATGTTGATATTGACTTTAACTAAAATGAATCTTAGTTGAGACACCTCTGCGGTCTCGGGTCGGGCCAGATGTTTGTCGAAAGATAAATGTTTGTTTTCTCCAAACTAAAGGAGTTTGAGAGCCCTGCGACAGCTACGAATGAATTACAAACTGACAAGGAAGAATTGTTGAAATAGACACGTAGAATATGATAAAAAGATTTGTCATTAAGATGTTTTAGTTGTGTATAAAGCAAGATCACAGTATCGGTGTGTACAAGTTAGTGCGAACAGCGGCCAACTCCTAGTAATATTATAAATGCGAAAGTTTGTGAGGATGTATGTATGTATGAATGTTTGTTCCTCTTACACGAAAAAACTACTGGACGGATTTAGATGAAACTTTACAGTAATATAGGTTATACATCAGAATTCAAGTAGGATACATTGTATCCCGAATTTCCCGCGGGAACGGGTACAACGCGGGTAACACCACGGGCGCGGCTTGTACGTTATATATTTGTATCCATGGAGCTTTGAATCCGCGAATACAAACCCTATTTAAGTATATCGTTGTTTAAAATTTCAAAGATAAACATTTAAAAAGGTATACAAAACAAATCCGTTAAAAGGTGCTAAATTTAGTCAAAGTTTGCACCACATTAAGCCGGGTTCACACAATTTCCATAACCGATAAACTCGTCAGAGGCGTGTGATGAAGATAAAGCACACTTCCACCTCCTGCCCTCAGCTTTACAATACGCTATCATCATGTTGAGGTATCGGAACCTTGAATAGTTTACGCTTCAGAGGGAACAAGTTTTCTTAAAGTTATGAAAGTGTACGTGTTTCAACCGACCTCAAAAAGGGAGGAGGTTCTTAATACGCTTGCTCTATAGATTCGGATGTTTATACGCTATTAATATAGATGAAAAGATACGACTTTTTCTGTTAATTAGTATCTGCCAACCCAAATATTTAAGACCCAGTATTTCAGTGTGAACTAATCGCTAACATAACCCTCCTTTTAGACTTCGCTACAGTCGGGTAAAAACAGTGTTGAAGATTATGGTATTAATTAAAGATTCTATAAGTTTTGCCAATAACACAATTACAGCAGTCAACTTAATTCGCAAACTTCATGTACCAATTAAAAGTTTAAAAGATTATCAAGTTACCTTGTACATAACTAAGTACATTTTTACATAAATTTATTATCTCCCTATGTATCTTCAGACACGTAACATCGCGGATACTTCCAAGAAAGTTAGCAACTTTTCTGTATTACCAATGGATATATCCGCGAGCAAACTTTTGAGTTACCTTCTAACTTTATAAAAGGTAGAGATTTTTTTTCAAGTGAAAGAAAGCCTGTAACGAGTTACAAAAGAGTTTCGACATTCGCATGAAGTATTTACAAATGGGTCACGGTCACTCGGATTGATTGTTTACCACAAAAAGGGTTATATTTACTCACTTATTGTAAGTACTCTTGTTTCGACCGAAAGCAATTACGTTGTACACCTATATGTACTTGTTTTTCTGTACCTTTTTCAGCTTAATGAAGAACGTAACTTTATTATGGTATTCGGTCTTATTGAGCTTCTGATAACGAAGATGAAGTGATTTAAAACTTGCATCCAAATGCATCCTAGAGAAAAAGACTACCTGATTTTTACCGATCTATCATTTAATCGTTATAAAATCTTATAAAATGATAGTGTGGTATTATACGAGTATTATAATAGAAGTGAAGAACATTTGAAGTTAGGAATGTCACAAGGTAGCTACGCGACTCCTGTCAGTGAGCCGCTGACGACGGAACACAGTAGGAGTTTTAGTGGATATTTCCCGGCCCGAAATTATCCCTGTAGTAGGGTTATCGCGTCGGGACGAGTTACCTATACCCCAGACATTTTATCGAGCGGTTGGGGATGCATAAATGCATTTATCCAACTACACCAAAAAAAGGTGGTATAATAATTTCAATGTATTTTTTTCTAATGTACATTATAACGTCCTAACAAAGATGTCAACATTTTCTCTTACTAATGAAAGTACGTATCTAAATTTCCACAAACAGTATTATTCTATCAAGTTTCAATGAGAAACTTACCTCTTCTTCACGACTGCGATGAGAATTATATGCTGAGTGTTCTTCGTCCCTCTAATGGTTCTGTGGAAGAAAATACTGCAGTTAGATCGAGTTACAGAGATAGGAGGTTAGAATACATAGAATACAGAGAAAGAATACAGGTTATATTGAGGATGTTACAGAATTAGGGTTGAAGGTTGTTTCATTCGTTGTTCCAGTCAAGTACAAAACGTAGATTATATTCTCTTTACGCACAGTATATTTCTTAAAAGTCTAAAACGTAAAGCATTAAGGCCCATTTTACAACCAAAGACAATGTTATTGAAGCATACTTGTCATTCATGTACGCGGATAATGAACCAAGGAGGTACAAAGTCTTACAGAAAGTTGTGTTCTCATCTCAACACTGTGTTTTATGGAATCACATAATACAACATTATGAGAAAATATGACAAGCCCGTTGGCACAGTGGCAGTGAGAGCGCTTACTGTGTCGGGGGTTGCGGGTTCGATTCTCGCCCGGAGTCAACAATATGTGCAGACATAGTTGTTGGCGACGACATCTGGGTCATCTGGGACATCTGGGTGTCAATTATATATTCTTATAAAGTATTTGTGTATGTATATGTAGTAGTATCACTTAATTAGATTCCATAACACAAGCTTAAAGCTTACTTTGGGTCTAATTAATCGTGTGTGAATTTGTCCAGGTATATTTATTTATTTATTATTATTATTTATGAGCTTCCGATTGACTTAATACCTCAACAATTAACTCCTCACCTACATAACCTTAAAAGTAAATTCAAACCTCTTTTAATACGGATTGGGAGCATCATTTCAAATTCAGAGTGGCGTGTATCATTCGCTTTGTAGTTCAGGTAATGAGGGAAACAAAGGGATCATGTCGGGATTCACGATCCAGAATTGAAATTGAAGGCGTTATAGAAATGATAAATGTTGGTATGAATAATGAAGACCGGTTGGGCGGGAGAGGCTGTTATAATTAATCAACGTTCATAATGTATCGCACAATGGGTGTTTAACGGTTAGGCGAGGAATGTAGGTTGTTAAGTGCTTCCCTTTAGTAAGATATTAACGGTTGGTTCCAAAAATATATCTGAGTCAGATAAAGATAAGTTAGATATATATTTAACTTAACTATCTCATTTATATTAACAATAGAAATTTTCAAATTTGCTTGGGTGGCCGATAGTGTCATTAAATTATCGTTAAATTATCGGTCCCGATTGTTTCATCCATAGACCGCGTCAAAGGCCTTTAAGTGACAAAAATACGATACCAGCGTTGACCATTAATGAACTTAATTACTATTAAAAGCTCGACTAAACTTTGTACATAAAAACGTCACGGCAAGCCAAGGTAACACCGACACACCAAAGACCGTTCACCGTTCTCAACACCACTTTATTGAGGTATTCAGGTTTATTTAGTTAGTTCGTAACATGGAGGTAGGACTTTATTAACAGACGTACTGTATTCAGATGTTTTCTTGAGGATATTAATTTCGAAAGTTTCTTTTTGTATTTTGTATATTTTTTGTATGATTAATTATATATGTTTAATTGATTTAATAAAATTGTCTGTGTGGGCGTGGCTTTGTATTCCTGGACCTGTAAGCTGATTTGATTAAGCATATTTTAGGCGAATCATTCATTTTCTATCGCGAGAAAAGTTTAAAAGCAATAATTTGTGTGTTTTAATAAAAATCAATTACAATATTCTCAACAAAAAGGTCATATATAGCTGGAAATACTAAAGTACAAACTAGGATATTCGTTACTTAATATTTTTAAAACCTTAGTTGCCGTCGAAAACACTTCACTTTAAATTAAAAAATGTTTGAAACATTACTTAAAAGTCTCTTTAAGTAAAGGATACATCAAGAGAATGAATATTAAAAGGAGAGACATTACAAACGGGAAGGAAAAACATGCAAATATATATTCAAAACATTTTTGGAGCAGGTAACATTATCATGGTAATTAAGTAAGTAACTTAAAAGGTAAATGATATGGAGAATTAATTTAGTATTCATGCTAAGCTCTTGTATGGGTTTCCTTTACAAATGTTACTGATTAATTAATATTGTGATGTGAGTATAATCTTACTAAAATTGAGACAGTGAAAGATATTGAAATGTGTGAATGTATAGTTTTTTATATATAAAATGTAGGTTCCTTTGTTATATGACAGTATACGGATCGTATCTATAATGATACTAGCTGTCCCGGCAAACGTTTTGCCATATAAAAATTAAGGGGTTTAAAAATTTAGGGGGGTGAAAAATAGATGCTGTCCGATTCTCCAAAATTTCATGAGAATCGGTCAAGCCGTTTCGGAGGAGTTTAACTACAACACCGCGACACGAGAATGTTATATATTATATAATTTCAATTTTGAAAATAAATTAATCCGACTACCTTTATCTATCAAATTACCATTTGATAAACCTTAACAAAAGCCTCAATGTTAATTTCATAAAATTCTAAAACTTATTAAATATTTCCTCATAAACAAACCATTATAGAATGTTGGCGCACGACAAAATGTCTTCTCATTATACCAACCGCAAACCAAAGAAAAATAAGCGTAGCGTAAATTGAAACAAGATGTCAGAAGGCTAATTAATTAAATATTGCGATATACCCCGCGAGGGGGGGGGGGGTGCTACGTGTAAAATTATTAATATTGCAGGAGCGTAATAACAACACAGGTTTAGTATCAAGACTGATTTATATTCGGACTACCCTCATTACAAAATTATAACATGGATATTTACATTACCCTACAATCTCCTTTCATAATGAAATAATTTAGACACACCGGTATTTTATTTTTAAAATAAGCATTACCAAATAATTAAAGAAACCTAACTTAAGTAAGCTCAAGCTGCGATTCTTATTTTATTTAATTCAATTAATAAAAATCAATTTAATCCACATACATAAATTAAATACATCGTTATTTAAACACATTGAATATTTATCATATACATGCCTTAAAACTATGAAATTAAATCTCAATTGAGACAAACAATAATGTTATTTTTATTTTACCTTCCTATTATCCTTCCTTCTTTACATAATAATATCATTTTTACTCTCTTATCTATATAATGCTTTTGCTTTATGTAATGGTATTCATTAATGTTTTAATTATCAATATAAATCTTAGGTATTTATTATTATATAATTTTCATGTTCATTATTGACATATTACAATCCGCTTCTAATTTTATTATCTTTACACAATAATTTTCACTACATCTATGTTGTTTTTGATAGGTACTTATATCTATGTTAGTAGTTGTGTACAGATTATAAGACTCATAATTAATTATCACCACAAATCATAAACATAGTATCAAAAGTTGTTTACATTTCACTGAGGAGCGGCACGGTTGCGTAACGGGTGCGGACAGGTCCATCGGTCAGGAGGAATCACTTGCCTGCCGGAACGAGTTTGATAATTATTATTAGAGGTCGAAGTTGGAGGCAGCCTACTTTGTGGAGACCGGGTTTCCGGGCTGCGCTGGAGACGCGCGGGGGACGCGGTATTATTGTAGAAATTAGACGTCACAATATCATCGTACATAAATGACATATTATTAAGAGAACTAGCTATTTGTTTGTCAGAATCGGTTATGATATGCTTTCTGTTACGTCTTAAACTATATCCTGAACCCATTTTTATTTGATATGAGCGCACACCTACCACGGCTTCTACAATTCCTGATTCCCACCTCCTGCCTACTCTCACTTTCACTTTCTGACCAACCTGCAATGCTTTTAACTCTCGTGCACCTTTGTCATAATAATATTTTTGCTGTGTTTGGCGAACCATCAGCTTATCATGAACACCTGCATATATTTTTGGTTTATAGCAGACTGTTGATCTAGGCAGGATAGTACGTAACTTTCTGCTATACAATAACTCCGCCGGTGAAGGTAGCTCATCACCAATAGGAGTGTTTACATATTCTAAGTATGCCAACTGAAAGTCACTTTGATCTTCGTGCACTTTTCTCATTATATTTTTAATAGTTTGAATGCTACGTTCTACTTGGCCGTTTGACTGTGCAAACCTCGGCGAAGATGTTACGTGCTGAAATTTCCAGTCTTCTGAAAACTGACGAAAGTTATTAGAACTAAACTCTGGGCCATTATCAGAAATCAAAATCTTTGGAATTCCATGCCTAGCAAAAACTTTTTTAATTTTTGAAATTATTTCATCTGATTTTAAGGTCGTTAATTTTTCAATTTCTATAAATTTACTATAGTAATCTACCAATAAAATGTAACTTTCATTTCCATAATGAAATATATCAGCACCTACTTTTTGCCATGGACTTTTAGGTATTTCATGTGGTATTAACGGTTCTTTAGTGTTCTGTTTCCGATGCGTTAAACAAACTTGACAGTTAGATAGGTAATCAGTTAGCTGTGAATTGATATTTGGCCAAAAAATAATGTCGCGTGCCCTTAATTTACATTTCTCTATACCCAAATGACCCACATGAATTCGTTTCATCATCTCGTATCGCATGCATTTGGGTATTACTATTCTTGACCCTTTCCATACAATACCAAAGTTAACAGTGATTTCATCTCTGAAATCCCAGTACGGTCTTATTAAAGTCTCTAATTTATTTTTATTAGAAGGCCACCCTGATCGAACAATTTTTATTAATTTTTGCATCTCATCATCATTAGCGGTACCTTTCTGTATTTCTATGAAATGCGAGTCAATCAGCTGATTAGTCGCCGAGATCGCACACACCTGTGCCTGCCACTCGTGATAGTCGCGTGTCTGTGTGAGTGTATCGTCGTCGGCCGCGCCCGCCGCGACCGGTGCAACTGCACGCGATAACGTGTCGGCTATGTATAAATATTTACCGGGCTTATATATCAAACTGAATGTGTATGGCTGCAATCTCATGAGCATTCTTTGTAAACGGGGAGGTGCGTTAGCTAACGGCTTTTTAATGATACTGACTAAGGGTTTATGATCTGTTTCAATAGTTACATCACTTCTTGCATAAATATACATATAGAATCGTTCGCACGCAAATACACATGCGTATAGTTCTTTTTCTATTTGTGCGTACGCTTGCTCTGTTTTTGTTAATGACCGCGAGGCGTAAGACACTGGCAAACCGTTCTGCATTAGACAAGCACCTAGGCCGTTTTTGCTTGCGTCTACCGAGATAGTAATTGGCTTATCTAGCGAATAGTATTGTAGAACGGGGGCACTAATTAAAAACTGTTTAATTCGTTCAAAACAAGTTGCTTGCCTCTCATCCCAGTGCCATTCTACTTCCTTCTTTAATAGCTCGCGGAGGGGGGCCGTCTCTTCTGACATGTTAGGTATAAAGTTGTTGACATAGGTTACCATACCTAAAAATCGCTCAACATCTTTAACACATTTTGGTGTAGGCATATTTTTTATAGCTTTTACATGTGATTCATCTGGAGATATACCTTTAGCCGATATCTTATGTCCTAAATATTTAATCTCTGACAAACCGATTTTGCATTTTTCTTTATTTAGTTTTATGTTAATTTCTCGACATCTTTGTAAGACTGATCGTAGCCTCTGATCATGGATTTCTTTGTTAGGGCCGTAAATTAAAATGTCATCAACAAATTGAATAACCCCTTCGAGGTTATCTAAATATTCGTATAATTTACGGTGAAATATTTCTGAAGCTGAACAGATTCCAAAAGGCATTCTTAAAAATCTGTACCTACCAAACACAGTATTAAAAGTACACACATCGGTATCTTGCAATTTAACTTGGTAAAATGAATGTTTCGCGTCTAGGGTGCTATACACGGCGGATCCCGCCAGCCGCGCTGTCACCTCTTCGAAGGTCGGCAGTTTAAAGTGTTCGCGCCGGATCGCCTTATTTAAATCCTGCGGATCCAGACATATCCTAATATCACCGTTTGGTTTCTGAACAACCGTCATGCTATTCACCCAATCCGTGGGCCCTTCTACTTTACTTATAATTCCGTCACTTTCCATTTGTTTTAGTTTCAATTTAACTTGCTCTTTGATAGCTTCCGGTAATTTCCTAGGAGGGTGAATAACCGGACGTGCATTTTCTTTTAATTGGATTTTATACTCTCCTGGTAAACAACCCATTCCTTCAAATACATCTTTAAATTCATCTAATATTTTAATGCTGTTATTCACCTCTCGCACCGAATCTACTCTTTTCACTAAGTTTAATTCTTCACATCCACGCCTACCTAATATTGGGACCGAGTTCGTATCTACTATAATAAATTTTAAAAAATATCTATTTCCCTTGCATACCACTTTTAAATACACTTTACCCATGACGTTCAATCTATGTTCAGAATAACCATACAGTTTGACTGACGTAGATACCAAATCCGACTCTGACAAACCAATAGAACGTAAACATCTTCTAGGTATTATATTCACATCAGCCCCACAATCGAGTTTAAATTTAATTTTAGTATTATTTATATGTAGCTCTGAAAACCAACTTCCGCCTCTAGAACAACTGGGAATGGATTTGTTAATTACCTGGTCCGTGGGCCTGTCCTCGACCTCCTGGATCTCAAATACCCGACACGCGCGCGCGAAGTGATTCATCTTATTGCACTTGAGACACCGCCGTCCGTACGCTGGGCACTGCATCCTCCTATGCTTCGTTCCACACCGCGGGCACTGTATGATGTTGTTGCTATTGTTGTACTGGGCGGTCGGCGCGGGCGCACCACCGCTGCCGCGCGCCGCGCGCGCTCCGGCGGCGCGAGCCTGGCCCTGGCCCCGGCTCGTCCCTTGGTTCGGCGCTGGTTCTTGATAACGGCGTCCACGATCACGATTCACCCAATGAACCTCAGCGGTTGAATTATTTTGTGAGTCATGATACACTAAATGCGCGTGGTGTTCGACACTTTCCGTGTTGAGATTGGCGGCCTGCGCGCGGGATATCTCGGCCAACCTGCATATATCGATGGTTTTTGACAAGGTCAAATCCATTTCGCGTAGTAATCTTTCTCTCAAAACTCCGTTTCTTATGCCACATATTAATCGATCCCGCACTAGATCGTTACACAAATCTTTAAACTCGCACTTTGCCGCCATCTTGTTTAACTCGAACACGTACTGCTCAATTGATTCCAAATCCTTTTGATCTCTTGTGAAAAATCTGTGACGCTCGACTGTTAAATTCTTCTTTGGGAGAAATACACTATCAAATCTTAGTAGCAGCTCTTCTACTGACTTGAATTCTTCGTTGAACTGATCGTACACCTCTCTGCACTGATCACCGATGACATGTAATAATATGTTCAGTTGCACTTTTTTGTCTTTTTTCGTTAACTCACAAGCTTCGTAGTATATTTTGAAAGCTTTCTTCCATTTCTCCCAATCCTTGCTCAGATTTCCTGACGTGACATTCGCCAAACCATTTTCGAAATGGAACGGCTGCGGCGGCTTCAGTAATGAGTCCATTTTCGCTGCTTCTGCTACTAATTTTGAGTAATTCACTTGTATGCACAATGTTTATGTATAACTTTATTGTTTCAATTCACTTTTACATCTATTTACTCCGGCTGCGCCATGTAAAATTATTAATATTGCAGGAGCGTAATAACAACACAGGTTTAGTATCAAGACTGATTTATATTCGGACTACCCTCATTACAAAATTATAACATGGATATTTACATTACCCTACACTACGAGTAGTTTCATTAATAAATGTCAAACGCCCGAACTCAGAGAAGTCAAACGCTTCCTTATTAGAGATTTAATAAGTGATTTTGACACGTCAATTACGTCTATTGGTGTCTATTTATAGACCACTCTGAGTGCGGCACCAAGTCTAGTGGCTAACGATTAGCTCATCTTAAAAATCTCTGTTTCGTAGTTAGGTATGTCGGCTAAAAGACGGATTAAGATTTTACTGCCAAAACTTGGTCTGTTATTGTCGTTGTTATCGGGGACAGATTATAAGGCTCGGCTGTTAATTTATTAAATAATGTTTTTTTATGTATGTATATACAATATATAGAAGGTAATTAGCAGCGCCCCGCTGTTTTACCCGCGTTGTGCCTGTTACCGTGGGAATTTCGGGAATTTTTATACATTTAAACCTTCCTCTTGATTCACTCTATCTATTTAAAAAAACCGCGTCATATTCCATGTAGTAGTATTTGAGTTTATAGCGAACAGACAAACAGACAGACAGACAGACAGACGCGGCCGGGGACTTTGTTTTATAATATGTATTGATAGTGATACTTATATAGAGTCTTTATACGTAGTAGTTTGTCTGGTAAGTTTCTTAATAAAATATCTTGGTATTGTATATTATATGTCAAAATGTCAAGAGAAATACTTACACATTCCGAGTTTATTATAACAAAAACTTTTATATAATTTTCACGTATTGCCTTTACGTGAAAATTGTATAAAAGTATAATTTAATTATGAATTGTAAGAAATAACGTTATATTAATGTTTATTATCATTGTTTGACACGTGACTTTCGAGGTTTCGTAAATATGAAACAGACTCTGTGTTGCCATGTGGAATTTCCATCATTAGCTATCTGAATAGGGAGGTGTGTTTGTCGATATTGAGACAGGAAATGATATTGATTTTTCTTTAATCTCTGCCCCGGGTGGGCTTAACCTACGTGTATTTTTTGCGGAGCTTAGCGAGGTCGGTCTTTTTTGGGAACAATGTTGTTTATATTCAAAATTCTTTCGGCTTCAATTCATACTGAACGTGTATGAGTGTAGCTATTCATCAATTATTTCGTGTAGGTTAGTTTCCAACGCTAGTGTCAGACTTTTTGGCTTTCGTTTATACTGTTTGCACTTACGTTTTACTTTTTCAAAAACATCGATTTTTTCAAAAGAATCTTATCAATCTTACCCTAGTTTCAATGCAAATAAGTTGATGAAAATTGACGGCTTATTTCATATCAAAACCTTTGTGAAAAAATAGAAAGCGAAATCCCTCTCATGACCTTTCGTGTCATTGTTATACTTTCGGAGTCTTATTTTCCGCTGCCCCCGGCATAGTTGAGTCCAAGAGATTGTTAAAAGTATCGAATTATATATCAAAGAATCGATTTTCGAGTTCTGTTGGGTGTTCCCATCACTAGTTGTGGTTGTCTATGAAATGAGATAGCGACATGCTGTCAGCTATCTTACCGTACTCTAAAGGGAGGTTAAATTTATAATTATTAATTACTTGCTCGGTGAACGTTTGTTATAAAATAAGAAATAAACTCGGCATCATTTTGAAATGGTGATGTAAATTTAGAGTACACGTGTAGTATACCTTACTCCTATTTTTAGCATTATAAGAAGCTTTATAATATAAGCCTTATAGTGGGTGTTGTGCGAATTTATTATGTATCTCTTTCAGTATTCTTCATTAGGTGGGTTTAAATATTAAGCAGTTCTAATATTAATAAGTTTATTTTTAGTTCTTGTGTTTATTTTATTAACAGATTCGGTTTCCAAACGGGCTACTTTGATTTGATAACGAATATTAATTTAAAATAAATTTTCAAATTTCAAATCATTTTCATTCGTTTATACATGGATAACCTTAAAGATCGTTTAAACACAATACACAATACGTCTTATCCCAATATTAGGATTTGCAAAGTTTATTTTTCCTCCCAAAATTTCACGAAAGCTGAAACAATTCGGGTAAAACCGGAAGCTGGCTATATATTTAAACAGACATGTAAACATATACAAAGTACATCTATACTAATATCATAAAGAGGTAAAATTTGTAATTTTGTTTGTTTGTTTGTTCAGGCTAATCTCGGGAATCACCAGTGCGATTCGAGTAATTCTTTTTGTAATGGATAGCCACATTCAAGGGGAAGGTTATGAGCTTTTTTGCATCTAGAAATTCCCACGGGAACGGCCACAATTCGGATATAACCGCAGAACGCTGCTAGTCAATACTTAATAATAAGTATTTTTGTACATGAGATTGGTGATCGCTGTGCGCGTCACGTAGCGAAGGAATGTCAGACACCATTTTTCCTTCATCGATTCACTATCTCCATGACAGCGGAGTCGTTTACGTTTTGTCAACGTTAAAGATGTCTATGGAAGACGCGATTGACGTCCGAATTTTTCGTAACAAAATCAAGGACGGCCGCGGTATTCAATTTTATTAAGCGATATGTAAAACTAAATACGAGTAAAAGTACAAATTAATTTTCACTTTTTTAAGCGATACTATGTATAATTATGGAAAGTATTGGCCTGTAATGTTCCACTGCTGGGCAGAGGCTCTCACTCACCGAAGGTATCAGTACAGCGCAGTGAGGAGGAAAGTAAGTACTAAGAAAAGATGAATACGTGAAGAAGCATAAATAAACTAAATATTATTATTAGGCTTGTTTCCACTAAGAATGAATCGGATGGCTTTTAGTTTCTAATGATTGACCATGATAATTAGTATATAAATAATCAACTTTGCTACAAAAATAATAAAAGATTAATAATATTTTTGGAAAATAAAATCGACAAAACGAGGCGTTTAATCACGTGACATTAAACACCAATCAGAGAAGCGTGACGTCACACCTCTAATAAAACTACGTTGTAGCATGGTTGTGGCTGTCATTTTCGTATAAAGTGAACAGTTTATTACAAGTTTGCCCCAAATATTGTTAAATTAATACATAAATACAGTTCGTTTTTCGTTTTATCTTGAAAGACAGGTATTATTCGCCATGGAATCAGGATTTAACAAAGCAAACAGCAATAATTTGCCCAAAATTGACGTCTTTTTGCTTGGCAATTTTTTGCAATGAACACCGACTTCTACATTACTACATTTTAAAAAACGGAAATAATATTTTAGCTCAAATAAATCATAAAACCCTATTCAAGTCATAACATTTTATAGGTTACTAGCAGCGCCCCGCGGTTTTACCCGCGTTGTGCCCGTTCCCGTGGGAATTTCGGGATTTTTTTTACATAAAAACCTTCCTCTTGAATCACTCTACCTATTACAAAAAACCGCATCAAAATCCGTTGCGTAATTTTAAAGATTTAAGCATACAGACAGACAAACAGACAGACAGATACGAAACAGAGACGACTTTATTTTATACTATGTAGTGATGTGTGGTATATATTATATTTGCTAAATTCTTTTCTTTTACTGTACATTTATAAATAGATATATCAAGTTGTATTTAATACTTACATCAAAATGATCTTCACAAAAATAAATTGTGGATTTAGTTGATAAAGTAAGAGCATCTTGCCTCCTTGCCATTTTTAACCACTTTCTTCGTATTTTTTTATTGTTTGGAACGTATATGAATAATTTGTCTTGCGTTTTTTTGTTGTTTTTTTTTGTTTTTTTGTAGGCACTATACAGTATTTATTATACGAGGAATTCATTATTTATTAAAAAACACAATTGACTTTCATACACAAACACGGCTGTTCGGGAAGGCGTGACGTCATTCAAGATGGCTTGACAGTCTTGGCCTTTTTCGCGGTCAATTTCAATTTCATTTCTTAAAACTCAAAATACTAACGTAAAAAAACAATTTTTCTTAAAATAATATATTTTTGGGGTGAAATAGATGCTAAGCTATAGTTTTAAACTAATTTCCAAATTTTGTCAACTAGCCTATTACTTCACTTGTATAAGTGACGCTACAACGACTTTGTAAAATTATTATGTTTTGGAATTAAGACGTTGGACTACCTACTATCCGAGTGATTTTTGATGTCTTTACGCTGACTTATTACGGTAATCGTGACGTCTATATCGAGCTTTATTTTTGAAATCTGATAGCGAAATGTGACGTCTCTACCCTTATTGGAATAGACGTAATTCCTGCTGTCAAGTTTAACAAATTAAGTAAGTGGATACGCAAAATGTGCCGTAAATTAGAAATGGGGGTGTGTGGTGAAGCGAGTTCGATTGTGCTTTACGCTGTCATTACAAATTGGCTTTTTGGCATAGAGAAACCCAGAAATAATCGTGATTTTTAAAGACTTTATGTTATTACATGCTCTATTTTTATTCGACAGTTAAAATGTAATTTAGTCAATTTTCCAGCCGAAGATGCCATCTGGAGAGGAAAAAGAATTATTGATTAATTCCTTTCTTACCCTATTCCTAAATAAAAAAAAATATGTGGTTGAAAAATCAGTCATGATATAAAAATAGAATAATTCCATTTTTAAATTGCGCAATGCAAATATTTATTTAAACTATGCAAGAAGAACGTTCTTTTTTTAAAACAAAAGAATAACATAAAAACTAAATAAACGCTGACTTAAAACCTGATTTACCTTTGCAAGCAAAAAAACTGTCAGTAAAACCTTTCTCTTTGCTCTATTCAAAGACAAGGGTTCATCGCATGAACTCGTAAATTGGGTACGTCAATGCACTATTAAGTTGGTTAAGTTTTCAGCATAAAATAGTGCTAAAATTCTGGATGTCTGCCATAACGTCAGTTGTTTAAATCAAGTTCGTTTGAACGTCTAGACTAGGAGACGTCTAATCGAAATGATTGCTCTTATCTGCATAGTTTATTATCTATTAACTTTTGTTGCTTTTTGTTTTACTTAAGTGCAATTTGACTAATCGAAATTTTATGATTGATAGTTTATATAAGTTTTTCTACTAAAGAATTAGCTTTTGTTGACTGAGTTTATCAGTCGGAGAACAATATTGCCTACAGTTTCAAAATTGATATTAATGCAAAAAGTATGTTTTTTTTTAATTCGAAACCCATTAATATCTGGAGCACCATAGTGTATAAGTAAACAATGGCAACTAGCGATTTTTGAAAAAAGAACACAGATCATTAATCTATTATTTCGTGTTTTTTTTTTTAATCGCTACTCACTCATTTTGTCTTTACTATGAATAAGAAGGTTATTACTAGAATAACCTCCTTTTCTATAACCTATTCTAAATTCAATTCCATTACCTACGTAGTTCCATTAAGTTCCTTAGTAAGAAGTACACAAAACAAAATACATAATTCAAACTATAAATAAACAGACCCAACGTATTATCCTAAACACACGCCGATTTTAAATTGTTGGGCGAGTGTGTTGGAGATGTTTAAGCAAATAACCTTCGGGAAATCTAATATAAGTGATGTAGTGGTTGATTGAGGCAGCTGTCTGCTTCATGTGATATATTGATAGGTAGATGCTAAATATAGCCCGGCACTAGGTCTTGGAGTGTGTGTTTGCTTGGACAATAGTTACGTATAGCTGGTGCATAAGGGTGAAGGTTTTATACTAAGTAAGAACGAGTTTAGTGGCCAACCCTGGTGTCGGAATTTTTAGTCCGACATGGTAGGACGATTGATACAACCGGGACCGACAATTTAACGTGCCCTCCGAAGCTCGGTAGCACGGTTTTTATACTGAGGTAACTGTTAATTGAATTACAGCAAAATGCATAGGATTATCTTTGTTGTCTGCATTTGATAGGAAAAATTACGACCGTACTCAGAGGAGTCAAATGCTTCCTAAGTTGAGATTTAATGAGTGATTTTTGACATGTACTTAATATTTGAAAATAAGGTCAATTAGTTAACTGCCGATTTAATGGACGTCTTTGAGTGCAGCAGCGTCACTAAAATACAGATTTTCTCTTCCTAATTCATCGGTTAGCTGTCCGGTTTTTATCATTCATGGGCCTATGAGTTCAGAAAACGGGCTACTATAAAAAAAAAATTAGCCAAAAGTCTTAACGGTACAAGAACTTTTTTTTTTGTTTTTAATCTTGATCATATGTTTAATCATACTACTGTTTCCTAAACACGTTGACTATTAATTTTCTCGATAGAAAAAAAGCACAAAGTTGGGTCTTTTATACCTTACTTTTACACTTAGTTTGTTAAACAATTTCAAACGCATATTTCTAAAATTAATTTGAGTGATGTAAAATAAACTATGACTCAATACTGCTGGAGTAAAATTTCGATTCAATCCAACGAAAGGTGGTAATTCTTAAAAATGAGTCGCAAGATTCTACCACCACCATTTCCGCGCCGTAGTGTTTCTCGCTCTTTTCTACCCAGAGTGACAGTGACAGAGACAGTGATCGAAATGGCTGGGATATTAATTCATTCCGGGCCAGGGGCATTAATTCATTGTTTTACTTTTTTGGTCTTGCAGTTGACATTTAAATTCCCGACACGCAGGAAGACTAGCCATTTGGTTGACAACAGTTAAGAAAGACTTGAAGGAGATGGACATTGATGCCGTAACAGCTAGAGATAGAGAAAATTGGAAAAGACAGACAAGGAGAGCTGACCCCAGATAATGAGACAAGGCTAAGGAGAAGAGAGAGAGAGAGAGAAGTTGACATTTAAATATAACTTTTGTTTATACTCTGTTACTTCCGGGTATTGGTTCATTATAATAATAAGGTAACAATATCTCTTATAATGATACAAAAGATATGGGAATTAATCAGGATATTATCTATAATAGAGACACAAGTCGTCAGGAAATATTCCGTAACTACGCCCCCATACCTCTAATGATGTTGTTGGTTATGTTATTTATTTGTCCTTTCCCTGAGGGTGTATTTTTCCATTCCCCATTTCCGCGGCCTCTTTTCTATTTCATTTTCATTTTATACTCTTTACACTATTCTTTAGCATGTATTTTGGTGACTTTTTAATAAATGAGTGAGTTTTGAAGAACTATTTTTGAAAGATTAGAGTTTAACTATTTCATCGGGCACATGTTATTGTCCAAAACTTGCCATTGTCTTCTCGAAGACATCGACGTGACAATAGTTTGCAATTCATACCACCGCGGTGCCACAGTGCAGGCGGGCGGTGACTAGCGATTTATTGAAAAAAGGATACAAATACTAGGCATAGGATAGTAACGGTGCGCCATAGAAGCAAAGTGAGTTTCATTGACTAATCACGATGCATCACAAAGAGGTTTTGACAACTTCAATGAGATGTAAAAAAATATAATCAATGTGATTGGTCCATTGATCTCCACACTGCACCTTTTCGATAGAAATGCACTCTTAGTATAGGAAACTAAGAAAAAGATAGTTCTATGTATTTTTTTGGATAAAATCAATATCGTCATCTCTGTCCCTTGCACGGAACCTTCGTAAAAGACGCCATTCATATGAAGTAAGAACAACGACAAATAATTAATAAAGATGCTTGTTCTTAATGACCAACAAGGAGGCAATCAATCCATCAACGATAATTACTCGGAATTGGAGCCAACTAACCATAGACTACGTATCTTACAATCATAAAGATCTTCTTCCTATAAGGACCGAAACTTGACACGGTTCACTTTAGTATGAAGCCGCACGCGACGAGCGCACACTTTCGGCCCTAAGAGATTCCAAATTTAAAATGGGTTGTCAAACTTTTAACGACCCCTCTTTAACGCCAGCAGTAAAATGTTACAGACATTATTTTCTATAGGGATTATGTCCCGATGGAAAGTCAATGTTTTAAAAAATATTGGAATATTTGTTCTGTTTATTTCCCAATTCAATTCAAATTCAAATAGTAATAAACTTCAGGTTATTTTATTAAAAATGTAAGTTTGAGTAGGTTAGTGACCAACAAAACTGGTGTCGGAATTTGTAGACCGCCTAAAGACCTCCGATGTGGTCTAACGATTGAAACAACCGGGACCGACAAACTACCGACCGGGATAGTCAAACTATGCCAAGAGCGTTTCGAAAGTCGATAAAAACGTTATATCTCCTTTTTGTAAAGTCGGTTAAAACAAAGAAACTATCAAGTTTTAAGTCAATGTTCAAAGTTTCTAACTTATCCTATAAACTGAACGATTGAACTGTTTCATCTCTTGTAAGACCAATATTGATCTAATATCATATTCCAACATCTCAAAATTAGCCGCGTGTCAGCAAACTAATATGAAACTTTTGTACTGAGCGAACGAGAATTTTATGATAAGAAGAATCCAATGCTATCGAACTTCAAATAGTCTTCAGCTTCTCTTTTAGTTTGATAAAGTAGAAGTTATGGAAATGCAATTTTCTTTTATTATATATACTAGCAGCGCCCCGCGGTTTTACCCGCGTTGTGCCCGTTCCCGTGAGAATTTCGGGAATTTTTTTACATAAAAACCTTCTTCTTGAATCACTCTACCTATTACAAAAAACCGCATCAAAATCCGTTGCGTAATTTTAAAGATTTAAGCATACAGACAAACAGACGAACAGACACGAAACAGAGACGACTTTATTTTATACTATGTAGTGATAGTGACACAGCACAATAGTAAAAAGTAAAGTCAGTTCGAGAAGGTGAGTGGCCAATCGTGGTATCAGAGTTTTAAACCGTCTAAAGGCCTCCGACATGGTCTGCCGATTGAAACAACCAGGGCCGATAATTTAATGTGCTCTCCGAAGCACAGTAGCGCTCATAGAAATCCAAGTATCCAAGCAATCCAAGTAATCCAAGCCGAGCTGCACGATCCTTAATGGATACAATTAGGCATGTATAACAATTCTGTATAAAATAAGGCATGTCGGTATGTCAATATCCTCAAATATACGAAGAGGAATGTCAAAATTGAGTAGGTAAATTAATTTACGTAATAAAATCAGGATAAAGTATTGGAAATATAGCGAAATAAAATAACTTACTGGTAATTAAATGTAAATATGTAAATCTTTAATGAAAAATGCCATTACGTACTGTACCTTTGTTATTTACAGGCTTTGAAGTCGCCACGCAAAAGTTATTGAATTACGTCAAACGTTGCAAAAATAAAAGCTTTTTGCAAACAAAATGGTCAGTTGCATAAAAGGGAGTGAAATGAGAAAAATCTATCATAACGTAACGTGTATGCATTTCAATTTGTGTCGTGTGCATTGTGCATGTTAGGGCATGTCGGGGCATGCGTCCTAGCTTCAATTTAACTTCGACGAACAGGTAAATTGTATTACGTATCTGTACAGTACTTTATACGCGCCCTGATATATGCTATGTAAAGTATTTATGAAAGCGTTTCAGAGTAGTTTGGAGTAGTAAAAGGAAATGTTGTGAAATGCATGTTTGAGATGAGAGTAAAGTAGATCCTTCTTCGTCCTTTAGATTACAAGCTGCCAGTTGATGAGTTGAAGTGAAGCTCTTACCTCACGGTAAAAATAGGGGATTTTTGTTCGGAAGGGATGGTAGAGGTGGGTTAGATTAGGCAAACATGTGGGATGCACACTCTGTTTGGGACGGCTTGATTTTGAGTACACGATTTACTAAATCCTATCACAGAAGTTGCTAAGGACGATCTGTATTTGTACCGCCCATCTAGAACGCTGGACGGGACCGATTTATCAGTATAAATATGGTTTTAGATCATAAAGGCTCATGATTTCTAGGTCCCTGCCTCTCATATCCCTGATCGCTTACTATACCAGCTGCCTCTTTGTTTCTTATAACCCTAATTTATCCCTATCAGTCACAAAAAAGTGTAGTGAAATACACAGCCCATTAATATATCATATCAATTGGACTCCAAAAACGTGGACCTAGACACCATAACAAAATCGATTTGAAGAAATAAACAACTCCCCCACTCACCTAGCAAGCAGCGTGGCGTCCAGCAACAGCGGTTGCCGCGCGTCAACGACTATGACGTGCGGTTGCTTCGCGTCGCTGTCGCGTCGCAGTGCCTCGAGCGCGTCTCGCTGCGCGCGCACCGCCCGCGCCTCGCCACCCGCGCGCTGCACCGCTGCGCATGCGGCCGCGCAAACGCGGGAAGTACGCTCCGGAAATACGCATAGTAGCTGGGGAAGGGGTTACACTTTATTATGTTAAGAATACATAAATGAATACTCAGATATATCACTATTCACTGAGCTAAGCCTGTATAATGGAATCTAACTAATACAAATATATATGTATACAAAAATACTTGACAACCAGATTTCGTCGATACAATGTAAATATATACACCTCCGAAACGGCTTGACCGATTTTTATAAAAAAATATATGTATATTTAGTGGGTCTGAGAATCTAGAGAATCTACTATCTATTTTTCATACCCATATGACATTTTTTTATGATACAGTATTCAAAATTACATATAACCCTACATTTTTAACCTTTCTACGATATATCCCTATTTTTCCATCGTGATTCTATATGGCAAAACAACGTTTACCGGGTCAGCTAGCAACTATAATATAAGAAATTGGCCTATCCCACCCATTCGGAGATGAATTCATTTGCCTGGAATACAAGTAGCTATTCATAATATCAATAGTAGGTATTCAATTAACATAATGTAAAACATTCTCAGTAATATTTTGACTGAAGAAATTCATTTCACGGAATTTAATTAAATATCAATAGAACGGACTGATTCCTTGAAATGTCTTGGAGGATATTTTTATGGAAATCAAAAGAGCAGGGAATTACAGAGTACTTATTCTGAGAAAAAGTTTTATCTCCAAGCAACGGGAAAAGGTGGCTTGGGATCCTTTGAGATGTCAGCGGCGGTATCTAATAAATAAAAAACTCTAGAAGATTGTTAATACAAAGTGATTTACAAATAGTAGCTCTGTTATGTTAAGATTTGAATAATATGAATAATTAATAATTATTTCAGTATTGAAATTGAAACAACACCTGTATGTACATATAATATGTTTTATAAGAGCACAAAAGATCCCATTGGGCAGAAGTGCCTCTGGTCTTAAGTTGCGTTTTTTTTAAGCGGAGGATAGCGATGCGGATCTTAATCGACTAATCAAAACGGATAGAAATGATCTAACAACTGACTGACATTGTCAATATTGACCCTTTAGGACCACAAGGTTGAAATCCTAAAATGTTGAATTCCTAAAATGTTGAAATCCCGAAATGTTGACTTTCCCAGAACGTTGGATCTCATAATCCCCCGTAATGTTAACCGATAACTATGGAACTAGTAAAAAAAAAAAATAACCCTAACCTACCGAATAGTCAACCGTAATGTTAACCGATAACTATGGAACTAGAAAAAAAAAATAACCCTAACCTACCGAATTACCAACATTCTGGGAAAGTCAACATTTCGGAATTTCAACATTTTAGGAATTCAACATTTTAGGAATTCAACCTTGTGGTCCTAAAGCATATTGACATTTCGTAATGCATTGTGATTGGTTAGTTGAGTTCCGTTAGCTCTGCTGCGCATCAATGAAAACGGACCCCCTGTCATGCGCCCGTGTGGGCCCATCTGGCCTGTCTAGATCCATGACAGAGGCACCCGTCTGGGCCTCAATTCATGATTAATATTGGAACGAAGTTCCTTATCGCGCGTTGCGAAAGGGGGCTAGACGGAATAAATGGTAACGACATTTTTTAGGCCAGAGACGGGCAGACAGAGAAACTTGCGCACGCCAGAGAGAGACAGACAGAGAAACATGCGCGAGAGAGACAGTCAGAGAAACTTGCGCACGCCAGAGAGAGACAAACACAGAAACATGCGCGGCGCGCATGTTTCTCTGTCTGTCTCTCTCTGGCGTGCACATGTTTCTCTGTCTGTCTCTCTCTCTCTTAAAGAAAGCAAGCCAGATATTTTCGTTTCGTCTTTCTATTTCGCATTGAACAGTGTGGTGTTGCGATGATTATTTTTGTTGATAATAAATAAACTTCGTTCCATCCGGGTGTCCCTTGACACCTCTCAAGTTTTTTTATTTTTTGCCTCTTTGTTCAAATGACGAAACAATAAAACAATATAAAGATGGTTACCTCTAAAGGTTCCTGTGGCACGTAGAGTAGCGCTGAGGGGATGAACGCTGGCGGCGGCGATCTGTTCTGGAGACAGAGATGGATGTGTCATATACAGGGAAACATAACTATACTACAAAAAATCAGAGCTTGGGAGAACTTGAGAGAAATGGTGTAAAAACAGTGTCATAATTTCACAGGGTTTGTGCCCTACTGCTACTAATAAATATTAAAAATGCGTAGTTTTTGGTGTGCATTTGTTACTCTTTCATGCGAAAACTACGGAACAGATTTGGATGAAACTTTACAGTAATATATGTAGTTTATACATCAGGAATACATGAGATACATTTTATCCCGAAATTTCCGCGGGAACGGGTAAAACGTGGGTAAGGCCGCGAAGCGCTGCTAGACTATAGTAACTCAGGTACTTTCTCTTCATGTTGTAAAACGATTGTCCCATAGCTTATATAACTAGGCTTGTATAATTAGTCTAACCAATTATAAATTACTTTTTAACTCACACGATTTGCACTCATTATACTTAATGAAACGGAACTGTATTGCTTCAGTCATCCTGCGAGTACGAGTGTTGTAAAATGATGCTTTTTTATTTTATTTATCTTGGTCAGGAATAGGATAACAAGGTAAAAAAAAAACGAAATTTGCCACGGGAACTGATGCGTTGCGGGTGAAACCGAGGGGCACAGCTAGTACGTATATATTGTAACGCGATGCAGATCCCTTCCATATACTATTACATCTTATTTGCATTATTTTCTCTGCAAATAAATGTAACCGTTTCGAACATCGCAAAATGAAATAGCGATTCACAGAATAAAACACAATACTGCAAAACGTTATAAAAACAACAATTAAAAGTACTCTCATTATTAAATTCCCAGTAAAACATGTTTCGCAAAGTCTTATGAAAACGTTGAATAACCAACTGCGGAGAAGCTTTCGTTTTATAAGACCACAAAATAAATAACATAATACCTCCAGAAGGCCAACTTTGACTACGGACTGTCGCACTGAGACGTTCAGTAAAAGGACACTTAGCTGTTTGACGTAATGTTTCATACATTATATGTCAAGTCAAAATCAATTATTAAATCTCTACTGCATTTGACGTCTGAGTACGGGCGTGAGAATACTGACACGCACGAATACAATCTATTTCATATAAACATTAAAAATCTGGAGCCATACCATGACCTCTTAGCGCGATACAAATGCGGACCTAAACTAGTTCGCTGTCAGTTTTCGTACCATGACATCAATGAGTGACAAATTGTAGTTGCTTAGCAGATTACCTAAACTGATTCGTTATTTGTCATACTAAAGATGTTTTCGTTCATTCATTTGGTACCATGAGCGTCTTTTGCGGCTTTGGTAAAGCGTCTCAGCTGTCAAAATTAGCAATTCAATAAAAGATACATTTTTCTAACATAAATTGAACCGTTGTTGATATTTTTAACAACAATAAGTATGTACTTTAGTTAATTATTAATGTTTAATTGTTCCTTACTATAAACAATGCATTTGTGCACATAACTTAATGATATTCAACTGAAAGAATTGATTAAAATGTGCGAGTTTGCATTTAAAAATTAAATTAATTATATTAAATTAAGAACTTTGGAGCTTTTGGAGATTAACGAAGAAAAAGTTAATCGACGTTTGAGGCGATGTCCACTAAGATACTAAGATTAAGTCGAACCCGTTGAATGATTACATGATTGGAGAGTGAAGAATCTATTAGTTCTTACACGATATAGCCTCACCAAACAATTGGTGGAAACTGAGACCACTGTTTAACGACCCCAATAAAATCAACAGACCTTTACATTATTAAAATTGGACATTTCTTTTCTGAGTTATGATGAGAAGTAAATATGCACTTACACAAAATAAAATACGAGCGCGGACGGGTTGTAGTAGGTACTGTACTGTATAGTGTAGATTGAGCGCAGGGGATGTACGAGTAGGTAGGTATTTACGAGGGTAAACATGACTATCTAGACACGCGGCAGCGTGTCAAGCCAAGTTCAAGCAAAGGAACGGCTAGCCAGCGCCGAGTGTAATATTACACGAACCATTTGGTGCCACTTTTGACCCTTCTATAACTCAAAACCTATTTAACGTAAACACATGAAACTTCGTGTGTTTAATTATATCCATTAGGACATCTAGAAACCCAAATTTCATGAAGCTAGCTCAAACGGTTATAAAGATATGAACGTCAGAAAGTCGTAAATTTTAGTATTGACTGACTGACTGACATATAGTACCTAAACCTAACCTACTTCCAGATGACCTAGAAGGATGAAATTTGGAATCTAGCTCGGTAATTGTGTGTAAGCGTAAGAAAAAATCTAAAAATATAAAATAGTTAAAAAATAGGGGGGGTCCCCATACAAAAAATATATTTTTTAATTGTAGCGTTGGAACCGTTACTAGCAGATATTTGAAACTATCCCAATATATGTATTATTATATTTGCTATTTAACTGCAATATAAACGTAAAGTTAAGTAAAAAAAATAAGTGGTGTCCCCATTCAAAAAAACTTAAATTTCGCGCTAAACAACCGGCCAACGGTGTGTCGTCGGCGGCGCGCGGTGGTACTTATGACGCGGTCGGTCCACCGTCGCCCCAGCCAATCAGCGTCACGCTCTGATGAATAGTACACAATTATAAGCGGTAGCGATTTGGTAAAAAATTAGCGGGTCGGTTGGTTTATACCTGCATGGTAGTAAAGCGATGTATTATTGTTACCGATATAATGTATGTATTGACTAATTTAAGAATGCTGGTTGAACTCGCTTGCGCCTTGCACTTGTAGGCTAAGGACTCACGAAGCGGTTTTCACCCGTGCCCGCCGCGGTTGCGGGCCCGCAGCCTTTGTAGAATACAGATATTTATGTAAAAACTTAAAGCACATTTCACGACGCGTTTTACGCCCGCGGCGTGTGCGATTGTTTGCGGGTCCCGCTGCTCCAGCGGTCATCTTGTACCGGCGGGCGCGGGTCGCGGTCCCGCAGCCGCGGCGGGTTGCACCCGCGCGTTCTGCGGTCGGTTGGCGGGCGACCGCGCGTGGACAGCGGGGGGCGGGGGGGGGGGGAGGTTAGAAATCCGACGCCATTTTGCAGTGACTTGTTATTACTCGTTGCGCAGTAGTTTCTGGTGTGTGTCCATGACGGTCTGGAACTCAACTGATCGTTTAACCGCCCGTCTTGCGATTATCAACCGCCAAGTTTGCGGGCGATAATCGCAACCGCGACGGCTGCGTAACCGCACAAAACTCCGGTCTCGTGAGTTTTGAAAATAAAACTCCATTCCGCCACCGCGGCGGGCACGGGTGAAAACCGCTTCGTGAGTCCTTACTCGTACGCGGGGGCAGCGCGCGGCTCACAAGCGCTATACGATACAATTTAAAATGCGAACGAACCAAAGTACCTATGCAGTGGAAACGCAAGAAAAAACAATAAATATCAATACCTAGTTTTCTTTACAAAAAGTAATGATATCCCACCAAAAACATAAATGTAAAAAAGGAGAGCCAAGTTCAATACAAAAATTATGCATGGCTATGGGCTTCGCTGCAAAAAGAATGGAGATCTAAATGAGGGCCAAGTTCTAGGCAATATCTCAATATGTATTTATAGGAACAAAATAACATTATGAACAAGTATTAAACTCTATTTCTTCTCTTTATTCGATACCTATGACAATTGCTGTTATTTAAAAATGTGAGATCTTAAAGTGGGTTAGATTTAACTTGGCCAGTTTGTTGTTATATGTTGAATAACTTTATAAAATGACTGCTGTAATGAAAACTGGTCAAGTCAAATCTAACTCACTTTAAGATCTCACATTTTTAAATAACAGCAATTGTCATAGGTATCGAATAAAGAGAAGAAATAGAGTTTAATACTTGTTCATAATGTTATTTTGTTCCTATAAATACATATTGAGATATTGCCTAGAACTTGGCCCTCATTTAGATCTCCATTCTTTTTGCAGCGAAGCCCATAGCCATGCATAATTTTTGTATTGAACTTGGCTCTCCTTTTTTACATTTATGTTTTTGGTGGGATCAATATAAACATGGAGGATATGCTTTGTTTTATCCCGAATTTCCCCAATGAAGCGAGAGCGACAAGGCACAAGGCTCTAGAATTCTGAGACTTAACTTTATATTCCTGGTTAATCCATAATACTCGTAGAAATAAATCTTTAACAATCGCAATTTATATCAAACGAGCTTGAAGGTAATAATTTAAATGCTTAAAAAATATACCTATAATAATATATTTAATCTATGTCTATATTATAATCTATGTCTATATTTTAATCTATGTCTATTTTATATTCTATGAATTGTTTGATCTTTGCCAAAAATGAAATGCCACTTTCAGTGACGTTCTGAACACTTAAATCTTAATTTTATTTTGGATGTCTGTTTAAAATTAAAAATACCATTGGTTTCTGGAGCAATAAATACTTTATAGTTCAAACATTTTATGATTACAAATTAGGTAAAAATAATTATTGTGTGTATAAACAAACCAATGTTTGTTTTAAATAATACTTATCATTTTAAATAGGTTCTCATAAAAACCGTAACTTTCCGTAATTTTAATTATTAAGGTTTTCGAACGCACCTTAATAACTTCTCTTAGAGGAAGTGACGCAATTAGCCGATCAGCAAAATGGTTTGTTCATTCATTCAAAGCGATGGCGATTCAAGTGCGATATTGTTTAAATAAGGTCACGGTACGAATTGAAACGCAAACATAAACTAATCTGCTTGGATCTTGAGACGCCATCTAAGAGGTCATGGTATGGCTAAACTTTTAATTAACTGCATGATCAATTTTATATTCAAAGACAGTTTCTTTTATAAGTACCTGGTGGAGAATTATTTAAGAATGGAACTCAATCACAAAATATTTTTCATCTACAGAAGGATTTGTCTACGGTCAGTTCTTTTTAAAGAAAGTTTAGTGTAAGAATAGAATTAAATCACTAAATATTTTTCCTCTACAGAAACATTTGGATTGAAAAATCACCCCCAATTATAAGTCTTTCAAAAGGAAATATCTAAATTATAACTAACTCGAATTTCGTAGCCATCTCTACACTTCTTTGAACCCTGCTAAACTAAAACTTGTGTACGCTCATATCTATGTGTGCGTCTATTTTAGACCATAGTTCTTAGCCTTCTGGATGTATAATTTTCTTAATCCCTCAAGGGAAATACGTTCACGCCTACACTATACACTATGGTTCCCGGAAAGGGGACCACATTAGTGTTTCTCCGGGAGGACATAGGAATCTCCCCCGGGAACCGGCGTCGGTTGCGTTATGATCCGATTACTTATACGTAGGGGTTTTCGCGGAAAATAAAATGTTTACGGAATTCTGTTTTGTACGACGTGCTTGGAAAGCAAGTTCCTAATTTTTCTGTATGTTTATACAAGTTCATATTTTTTTTTCTGTTGCGTTTTAATTCAACAAATTGATAGTTTACCCACGTAAGTTTGTTTGTATGTTCGAGCTAATCTCGGGAATTACCTGTCCGATCTGAATAATCCTTTTTGTAATAGACAGCCAAATTCAACGGGAAGGTCATAGGCTATTTTTCATACCAAAATTCCCACGGGAACGGGCACAACGCGGGTAAAGCCGGCGGGCGCAGCTAGTTTCTTTATAATAGTGATACGTGTCTGTATTACTTACTGTATATTTCGTTTCCCAAAAATATGGGTGATGAAAATTCTTTGTATCTGAGATGTGACACAATGAATAGACCGATTTTGATGCTGTTTTCGAAATCTGATGTGATTGAGATTGCTGTTAAGTACTCAGGGTTTGCTAAGTATGATTTATCTTTTAACTGGTTCAGTCATTAGTTTATAGTACCTACATGTTTTACTAGATATTGAACACTAAGTAATGTTTGAAACCACCTATTGCAATATAAAAATTTATAGTTTTTATCAAAAAATTCATGAGGCGGCTTTATTTTAAAAATTGATGTTTTTAATAAAATTCTGAGTAAAATTCCTGTCTATATAAATTGAATATAATCGAGGTCGTAGTTTAAAATCCGGATTAAAAATAAACTGATTCAAGTGGACGCGTGAAAAATAAACGTGAAAATGTTTTAATAATATGCTCACAGTGAGAGTTCTTAGATATACTCAAAAAAGTATTACAGGCTAATTAATAAACGCTATATAAATAAAACCCTGTAATGAAGTGTTTTGTCTCTTTTGCTTTTCGGAGAATAGCGTAAGTTGGAAAGGGACAAATCATTTGATAGCTAAAATGTTGTTTAAAATCGTTAACCCTTAGCCTTTAATGTCCCACTACTGGGCAACAGCCTCTCTGTGGCAATAGCTTTGCTTCTGCCAAAAAGTAAGTGTTTTGGTAAGTATTAGCCTGTAATGTCCCACAGCTGGACAACCTCTCATCTCTCAGTTTGGTAAAAGTACATAAATCACGTAAATCACAACATGATAGCCTGTAATGTCCTGAGTGGGACAGTGAGAAACAAATGAACGATATTTATTGAAACAAGCCAGTCACAACAAAGTAAACACAAACCATTGTTCATAATGTTCATATTATTGTGAGGGATCACATTTCAAATATTAATTGGAATAAAACTCCAACAGAACGTTGGATGTTTCATTAGTATCTTTTAATTAAAGCTTTAGTTTGTTAATTAGTTTTCTTTCAATCTTTTACTATGGTTCCGTTAAATAGATACTTTTATATTTTGTTCAATGTTTTTAAACTGGGAGTGCCCACGGGGTTATCTGCGTTGTAGTAAGGGAATTTTGAAAAGTAGTCACATTGACGAGAAAGGTTGTACGTTAGTCATCATTTAGAAATTCTTGCAGAAACAGGTGTAAAAGGTTAGGTTAGCCTATAATGTCCGTAGAAAAAGGTATAAAAAGTCTTAGCCTGTAATGTCCCACTGCTGGGCAAAGGACTCTCATCTTATCGAAGATATCAGTACGGTGAGGTGGATTAAACGTAATCACCACGCTTGGTGGGTGGTGATGTCAAACCCGAGCTATGTTTGAAAAAGAAACATGTTTTCGCCGCTCGACCTGGGAATTGAACCCAGAACCTTAGGCTTGGCAGGCAAGTGCACATACCACTAGACCATAGTATAGCACGGTTTAATGCGCTGCAATATTGGTATATTCTCGCGTTTATAACATAGGTACGTATAATCACAAAACCTTCCCTAAGAATTTCCTAACAAACAAGGAAGCTATGTAATCAAAATTGTCCTTTTGGTGTCAGGTCCCAATTACATAGTCCAGGATTCGGGACTAAATAATGAATAGGTACTTCGCTTTGCTCCAAAATAATTACATCAAGAACGTAGCGAGTATTAAGTAATCTGCGACTTCTATTACGTTCGTGTTGCCATGTACATATTCCATTATTAAGTAAGTAATAAATTAATAGTAGATTCCCTATGTTATCTGATAGCTTGGGTACCCCAAGGAATGAATACAGGTTTTACTTTTGATAATTGTTTTGTATACATGTGTACTGTGAGCCCACGGAGGATCGAAAGCTTAAAATCAATGTCCTAATTAGGTCTAATACAGTGGTGCCACGGTGCAAGCGACGGCCACATCGACTTTTGAAAATAGAACATAGAAATCAAATTAAACATTAGCCCTTAAACTAAATTCATTTGTTTTTAGGGTTCCGTACCCAAAGGGTAAAAATGGGACCCTATTACTGAGACTTCGCTGTCCGTCCGTCCGTCCGTCCGTCCATCTGTATCTCAAAAACGGTGATAGTTAGACAGTTAACATTTTCACAGATGACGTATTTGTATGATGTATTTCTATTGCCGCTATAACAACAAATACTAAAAATAAAACAAATATTCAAGGGGGCTCGCATCCAACAAAACTGATTTTTTTAAGTTTTTTAAAGTACGGAACCCTCCGTGCGCGAGTCCGACATCGCCATTGGTCATACATAACGTTAGCTTAGTCAGAGCGTGGCACCCAAAAACTTCTTAATAAGGGATTTACATGCTTTTCAGTGAGAGGAGTGAAAGGAATACTCTGTACTCTATCTGTTTCTTCATTGAAGACACATTATGCCCAACAGTGAGATCTTACAAACCTTATTTTTTACTTTATTTTGCCTACAGAATCAGATTTTGACGGACAGAATTGACACCCGCACTCATAGTCAAAAAAGAGAGTCAAATATTTCCTTAGAAGAGATTTGAGTGATGTTGACGTATGAAAAATTACGTCTGTTAGTTAAGTGTCACTTTAATGGACGTCTTTGTGTGCAACAATAATTAATATACGTAAATCACAATATAATATGCAAACATAATGAGCGAATAAAATAAAAGTAGCCATTAAATCGTAAAATATAAAAGCTTCTCAAATAAAATGCAATTGCAAAATAATATCGAATTAATTAATCGTTTGGCCTCGTTTTTAATTAATCAGATGTTGCCATGTTGCCTTATTTCATTTATGGAAGCTAAAACATGTCCCATTTAAGTATTAAGTATATTTTTATGAGCGTAAAATAATTCACACCTGGCAATACTAAAATGCTTTTACATGAAGGTTGTATCACGTTGCATGGAGGTTTGATGAAGGTAATATAAACATACTTTTGAGTGTTTTTGAGGAGAATTACGAAAAAGACGAAGGATCTTATGTTTACTTGAAATTGCACGTTAAACCGAGGCTTTGATGTGTAGGAGTTTTATGATTAAGGAGATAAGAGGGTATGGTTACTTCCTTGTAAAAAAACCTTTTGGATTATTAGGTCACTAGCAGCGCCCGTTCCCGTAGGAATTTCGGGATGAACAATAGCCTATAACGTCCCCGTTGAATCAGGCTATCCATTACAAAAAGAATTATTGAAATCGGTTTGGTAGTTTCTGAAATAAGCTCATCAGACAAACACAAACTCAGTCTTCAGCTTTATTATATCAGTACAGATATTATATTTTTAAAGTAATAAAACTCTTGCATAATGTTACATGTATTAGTCAAGCGAAGGTAATATTTATTCCTTCTCTATGTACTCCAAACGACATAGAGAGGGAAAGAGGGGGCGAGAGAGAGAGAGAAAGACGGAGAAAGCAAAATCATTGCCCAACTTGCATTCTATGTAGTTACAAGCAAGTCAACGTTCAAGGTACAATGTACACTCGTTAGATTCAAGCTTTCCAGTAAGTATATGCCAGTATGTCAACTACAGACATAGTTATTCCGGTATGGATGAAAAGCTTTAACGATTTGAGATTTTATGTTATTTTATAAGAACTTAAATAGAATAATATTAAAATATCGGATTGGTAGTTCCTAAGGTTAGCGTCTTCAAACAAACAAAAAACAAATAATTACTCTTCAGCTTTATATCTTCTTCTTCTATTTCTTCTTGAAGAAGAAGCTTTATATAAGTAGATAACACTTAAAACTTTCAAAGTAATAACTCAATAATATCAACAAGTCTATGAAGTTTATTCGACTTGAATAGTCCGTTGCGAATGATTCGGTCTAATATTAACGTTATTCCGTAATGAGAATTCCGATACAGCCTCATTCCATTTCTATTCCCCAATTACTTCGAAAACGGAGCCCAAACTGAAATTCAGTTTACACGTAATGTCTGAAATGGATTTTCAGTACTAAACTCATATTCATTTACTCGACAAAGTAAGATGATTCCGTGCTTCGGAGGGCACGTTAAGCCGTCGCTCCCGGTTACTTTCTACGGATAGTAGTCGTTACATGAGCCATGCCAGAGGCCTTTGGCGGCTAACTCTGACACTAGGATTGGTCAGTTTGACCATCCACTCTATGAAGAAGAAGAAGAAGATTTACTCGACAGCTTTCAAAAATAGATTTTAAATATAATTGTTGTTTGGTGACTAATTTAAAGTTTATAACTTTTAAGTTATGAGTGAAGTTCCATAACTTAATTAAGTAATTCGTTTTATTACAAAGCTCTCGTTATATTTCTCTACGTTGAGAAGAAAATTTGTGTGGCAAAATATAAAATATGGAGAGATTTAAAATCCGCATTTTATATTATGCACAACGCAAGATCAAAGTTAAGCTCCAAAGACGTATTTTTATTTTGTGGCAGCAATTTGCGCCGAAGCGATTTGTTTTCAACTGACTTTAAAAAAACTCAGAGATATTAAAACTCTTATGTATATTTTTAACCTTATTTCCGTCGTTTATGGCCCATAAACGACAGAACAAAAATGTCATATAGAAGGGGGTGCTGTAGAAAAAAATCCCCTAAAGAGACTAGATTTTCATTCAAAGTACTACACCTAGTTACTGAAAAAATTGTTTATTATTTCATATTTCGCTTACAAGATATAAGCTAAATGTATTCTTATCTTAAGTACTATCTGCTCTAAAATTATATGACAATTAGCTATTCCGCGCGGTGGTTCCACCCGCCCAATAGATGGCGCTAGTGTGAAAATGTTGTAGATCGCCCCGAACGTTATTTTCCCAGATGTAGTGGGGTCGCGCCCATACATTAAATGAGCAGGAAAATATCCCCCTCTTTATGTAATTACTGTAATGATACTATAAATAGGCTGTACTCGTTTTAATATAGGTTTTCAATAAAGCTGTGAACACACGTCCGTCACGGATGACTGATCGATCTAATATTAAGTCGAAACAAAAGAGGTCGACGACCTGCCAATCCTGTATGAACTGAAAAACCTTTCAGTGTTTGCTGTCCGAAATTAGAATGATCAACACTCGATCGTGTGTTCCTCCCGTCTTAAAATTAGGTACACAGAGGAATTTGGTTAGAGTACTTTTGGGAAATGTTATAAGCTGCTAAGCTAAAATGGGACTGGACAGATTATGTGTTCAGAATGCATCCGGATCGATGGGCTAGGATCTCCACAGAGTGGGAGTTCCAAAAGGTTCGGAGACCTCGCGGTAGATGGCGCAGACAACTGGGGGACTTCGATAAAGAGTGGAAAGAAGTGGCGAAAGATAGATCCAGTCCAGGTGGATAGAATTGAATTGGGAGACTTTTGCCCAGTAGTGGAACATAACAGGATAAAAACTGAGAATAATTATGGCCACACATTGCGTAGGTATTACCTACTATTTGATTAAAGCAAGCTACTTTCGCCAGAAGTGATCAACCAATAACCATTGCCAAAATTGTCTTAAAATAGTTTTCTGCAGTTAACCAAAATTTTATAAAAAAATATATGTTCTTCCCACCCAACTCCAACTCTAAAACAAGTATAAATTGAAAATATCAGCTACAAAAAAACGGTGCGACCGATTTTATAGGGGTTTGTTTTCGACAGCAGTTCTTTCCCAAATCCATATTTTAATTGAAGCCCAAATGCTCTTATTAAAAATAGCTTGTCAATTTAACTTCAGGATATTAATTACTACTGTACTATATGTTCATCTGATATCGCGGGATGATACCTATTCAATCCATACCGTGTGTGCCATGCCTATAATAAATTCCGTCCGTGTCGATGTTAATCTAAGTAAACTTAATTGAATGTATCATTATCTTGTTACCTGTACTGATATTAATATCTCGTAAGGTAGTGTCATGTTTCACCAGTATGTGCACACTCTATACTTTATAGGTAATTGTTAATTGTCTTTGGTTAAACGAATCTGAAGATCTGATTACGTAGTGTTGTGTTGGTGTCTAGATAGATAGTGAAATAAAAGTAGTTAAGCAGTTGGTTCCGACTGTTCAATCGTCAGACCATGTCAGAGGCCTTTAGGTGGTCTAAATCCTCCGATACCAAGGTTGGCCACTACTCAATGAATGATGAATGAGTTATATATGTATACTAGCAGCGCCCCGCGGTTTTACCCGCGTTGTGCCCGTTCCCGTGGGAATTTCGGGAATTTTTTTACATAAAAACCTTCCTCTTGAATCACTCTACCTATTACAAAAAACCGCAGCAAAATCCGTTGCGTAATTTTAAAGATTTAAGCATACAGACAAATAAACAGACAAAAATAGCGACTTTGTTTTATACTATGTAGTGATAAGTGGACAAAGGCCTCTCATGTCACTGTGATATCGGTATAGTGAGGAAAATAAGGCGTAATCACCACGCTTGTCTTATGCAGGTTGGTGATTGCAAACCCGAGCCTTGTTTGACCCAACCATAACCACACATAGAGTTGGCCTTAATTTGTTGTTAAAATCTTTGGAAAATAATGGCGTTCCGCGATTTCACCCGCATCCAATATGTTTCCGAGGAAACTGCAAGAAATCCATTAACGATTGATTAGCTAAGATAGCTTTAATATGTCTTCGTTATAACCAGAGACCGCACAAATTTGCGACATTGTTCGCAATAGTGTGGACATGACTTCAAAATTAATTAAAATGTTATTCAATTAATGAATAACTTACATGACATATATTTCATTGCTAGTCAGTAAGTACAACATTTTGTTAAAGTATATTTATTAAGGCAAACGGTCAGTATTTTTTTCTACATTTTCGGCAGACAGTCGTTTTTTCTTTCTTTTACGTTCGTGTTTAAAATAAGTATCGTTTTCGTAAATATTTATATACCATAAATAAATAAATAATAGACTGACAGCAGAAAATTTGGAAAAAATACTGACCATTTTTTTTAATCTATACTAATATTATAAAGAGGAAAGGTTAGATTTTTTGTTTGTTTGTTTGTTTGTCTCGAATAGGCTCTGAAACTACTGCACCGAATTAAAAAATTCTTTCACCATTCGAAAGCTACACTATCCCTGAGTGACATAGGCTATATTTATTCCCGAAATTCCCACGGGAACGGGCACAACGCGGGTATATGTAACCCAAGGTATGAAAAACATGCCTAAAAAAATTGGTTATTGGCGTGCGCTACTAAATCTATTGATGATACACAAAAACAATGTTCTACACAATCAAAGTACATATCATTGCAAACAAATAAGTTCGCGAGGGCATATGTCTAACTATTATAGTTAAGACACAATAACCGTTTTAAGTTAAAATTAATTAGTTAAAAAAGGAGTGTAATTTTAAATTGATGATATTCATATGATGATATGAATCTACATCAAAATAAATGGCTCTACAATCAAGGTTAATTATGTTTCTTTGTGTACCTCTTTAAATTATTAAAATCGGACAGTTAGTTTCAGAGTTATGATGAGAAATATCACTACATAGTATAAAATAAAGTCGTCTCTGTTTCGTGTCTGTTTGTCTGTATGCTTAAATCTTTAAAATTACGCAACGGATTTTGATGCGGTTTTTTTGTAATAGGTAGAGTGATTCAAGAGGAAGGTTTTTATGTAAAAAAATTCCCGAAATTCCCACGGGAACGGCCACAACGCGGGTAAAACCGCGGGGCGCTGCTTACAAAATAGTAATGCTCGATGGCGGGTCTCTTATGGCTACTTACTGTTTCGTGCGGTCAAAGCGCGCGGGGATATAGGTACCTACCTACGAACTACGAACGACGAAGACGTGCTATGTAGGTATTATCCCGAATTCTTCCTTGTTAATATTGTAACAAAATAATATGTAACTACTAGCGCCATCTATATTAGTTGTGTAGTACTTATGAATATACGTACTCTGTGGTACAATTACTGTGCAACTCTGTGTATTATTATCAGGTTATGGGCTAACAGTGAAAAATAAAAAACAAATAGTATACTGTGTGATATAATCGTGAATTTTGTGTGAAAATGACGACAAACTACATCGCTAACATTCCAAAACTGAAAGGGCGCGAAAACTTTGAGGATTGGTGTTTTGCAGTGCAAAATGTGTTGGTGTTGGAAAACATGGCGTCCGCCATTACCGAGAGGTTACCGGTTTCACCTACAACAAGCCAAACAAATGAAGATGCAAAAGCAAAGGCGAAACTAGTGCTTACTATCGATCCATCACTTTATGTACACATAAAACATGCAGCAACAACCTATGATTTATGGAACAAGTTGAAGAATATGTTTGATGATACCGGCTATACAAGAAAAATTGGCTTGCTGCGTAAACTTATAAACATTCGACTTGAAAATTGTGATTCGATGACCCAGTATGTTACTCAAATTGTTGAAACAAGCCAGAGACTTCAATGTACAGGTTTCAAAATAACAGACGAGTGGATTGGTGCTCTAATGTTAGCAGGTTTACCCGAAAAATATAGTCCGATGATCATGGCAATAGAACATTCGGGAATAGATGTTAGTGCTGACGTCATAAAAACAAAATTGATGGACATGTGTAGCGAAGTTGGAACTGTTTCGGAGTCGGAGAAAGCTTTTGTTGCGAAAAGTACACAACGAATGAAATATGGCCATAACTCTAAAAATGACCATAAACATGTGACGGGAGAAACATCGAAAGCTGTTAAAATCATAAAATGCTATAAATGTAAGCAAACAGGACACTACAAAAACCAATGTCCTAGTTCAGAAACAGGTCAAAGAAAAGTATCCAACGCTTTTAGTGCTATCTTTCTCAGTGGAAAATTTAACTGTGAAGATTGGTATATTGATAGCGGAGCTAGCAAACACATGACAGCTAAACAAGAATATGTTGTGAATCCATCATATAAACATGAAACCAAGGAGATTATTGTTGCGAACAAAACATGTGTTCCGGTGCTGTGTTCTGGTGATGTAAACATCATTACAGTTACATATGGTGAAGAATATGACATCACAGTTTCAGATGTATTGTGCATACCAAGTTTAACTACAAACTTGCTTTCAGTGAGTCAATTGATCAAGAATGGCAATAATGTAATTTTCAAAGAGAACTTTTGCTATATCTATAATCAACAGAAAACTCTAGTTGGAATGGCAGAACTTGTAGATGGGGTGTACAGATTATACACTAAGAAAACAGAACAGTTATTAGCAGCCACAGCAAAGACATCGAGTGAAACTTGGCATCGACGATTAGGACATATCAACAGTACTAGTTTAAACAAAATGAAGAACGGAGCCGCAGAAGGTATTTCATACACAGAAATAGCAAACATAGACAAATCTAAGTGTACTGTGTGCTGTCAGGGGAAGCAGGCTAGACAACCTTTCCAGCCTAGCTCGACAAAGACACAGGATGTTTTAGAACTGGTACACTCAGATGTGTGTGGTCCCATGGAACAATTGTCTATTGGAGGATCCAGATACTATGTATTGTTTGTGGATGACTACAGCAGAATGGCGTTTATATACTTCATGAAAACAAAATCTGAGGTATTTAAGTTCTTTAAAGAATTTCAGTCAATGGTAGAAAACCAAAAAGACAGGAAAATTAAAATTTTAAGAACAGACAACGGAGGTGAGTTCTGCAGTCAAGAATTTGAGAAATATCTAAAGCAACAAGGAATAATACATCAAAAAACTAATGCCTACACACCTCAACAAAACGGTGTGTGTGAAAGGATGAACAGATCATTAGTTGAGAAGGCTAGATGTTTAATTTTTGATGCTGGTTTACATAAAAAGATCTGGGCAGAAGCCGTTAATACCTCTGTATACTTAAAAAATCGTTCAGTTGTTACAGGATTGGATAACATAACTCCATATGAAGCCTGGACAGGGAGCAAGCCCAACTTAAGTCACACCCGTATATTTGGAAGTAAGGTAATGATGTACATTCCAAAAGAAAAGCGTTTGAAATGGGATGTGAAGGCTAAGGAACTTATTCTGGTTGGCTACGCTGACAATGTGAAAGGTTATAGGGTGTATGACCCAGACAATAACTCTATCACAACCAGCAGAGATGTCATTATAATGGAAACTGAAGAAAGTACAGTAGATATTCCTATTGAGTGCTCAGCTTCCGGTGAGGAAGAAGAATCTAAGGAAGGAGAGGATGAATGTGATGATAATGATTCCACATATGTTCCAGAAGCTTCTTCGGTGAGTGACTCAAATGACAGTTCTTTTGAAACAGCTTCAGAACCAGAAGTTTCATTAGAAAATTTCAATGTTCCAAGTAAAAGAGTGAGAAAAGTACCTGATAGATATGGCTACAACAACTTATGTATTGCAGAGCCAGAAGATCAAAATCTAACAGATATTACACTCAAGGAAGCTTTGAATGGACCAGAAAATAAATTTTGGAGAGCAAGCATGGAGGAGGAACTGGAATCATTTAAGAAAAATGATGCATGGGAGCTTGTTGATAGACCTCGTGACTCCACAGTAGTGCAATGCAAGTGGGTTTTCAAGAAGAAATATGATAGTGCTGGTAATGTGCGTTATCGTTCCAGACTAGTCGCAAAAGGTTATTCACAGAAAGCAGGTATAGATTACCATGAAACTTTTTCTCCTGTGCTCAGGTATACAACTTTAAGATTATTATTCTCTTTAGCAGTAAAACTAAGTTTAGACATACGTCATCTAGATGTAACTACAGCTTTTTTAAATGGTTTTTTGAATGAAACTATATATATGCAAAAACCTGTAACTTATAAAGAAAGTAGTGATGATGACAAAGTATTAAAGCTTAAACGTGCCATATATGGACTTAAACAGTCGTCACGTGCTTGGTATCAGAGAGTAAGTGATTATCTCATGGATTTAGGATATTTGAAATCCAAGTATGAACCATGTTTGTTTACAAAATTTGAAGGAAATGTTAAAGTCATAATAGCATTGTTTGTTGACGATTTTTTTGTTTTTTCAAGCTGTAAAATGGCAACTTATCAGTTATTACATGACTTGAGTTGTAAATTTCAAATGACAGATTTAGGTCAAATTAAGCGGTGTTTAGGCTTAAGAGTAAATATGTCTGAAAATGTAATAACTGTTGATCAAGAGCAGTATGTAGAAAGTTTATTAAATAGATATAACATGTCACATTGTAAAACTGCTGAAACTCCAATGGAAATTAATTTAAGATTAGAAAAATCTCAGAATAATTGTGATAAAAATATTCCATACAGAGAACTGATAGGTAACTTGATGTATTTAGCGGTTTTAACCAGACCAGATATTGCTTATAGTGTTTGTTATCTCAGTCAGTTTAATAATTCATATGATGAAACTCATTGGAAACATTTAAAAAGAATTTTAAAATATTTAAAAGGTACAAAGAATTATGGTCTTGTGTTTACAAAAGATAGATCTTGTATAGAGGGATATGCTGATGCAGATTGGGGTTCAGATTCAAATGATAGAAAATCTTTTTCTGGTTTTTGTTTTAAATTGTCAGGATCAGTTATTTCGTTTGAATGTAGAAAACAAAGAAATGTAGCACTGTCCTCAACAGAAGCCGAATATATTGCTATGTCGGAAGCCAGTAAAGAGGCTATTTATTTAAAGAATTTATTGTTTGAAATAACAGGTAACTCAGAAACAATAACTTTATATAATGACTGTCAAAGTGCACAAAAACTAATTTTGAATCCAATATATCATAGAAGATCTAAACATATAGATGTTAGGTATCATTTTGTAAGAGAAACGGTTGCTAATAAGTTTGTAAAAATTGATTATTTAGAAACGACTGAAATGCCAGCAGATATTTTTACTAAAAGTTTAGGGTCTGTAAAGCATAAATATTTTGTAAAAAAGCTTGGTATATTACCCGTTTCAAAGTATATATGATTTTGTTAAGCGGAGGTGTTAATATTGTAACAAAATAATATGTAACTACTAGCGCCATCTATATTAGTTGTGTAGTACTTATGAATATACGTACTCTGTGGTACAATTACTGTGCAACTCTGTGTATTATTATCATTCCTCACATGAAATCTTGATTGTGTATACATATATACTCGCGCGAGACATGTAATATTTTATCCCCAATTTCCCACTTGAAATTTTGATTGTGTATATTCCTGCGGGAGACACGCAATGTTTTATCCCGATTTTCCTACATGAAATCTTGATTACCCGAAGCGAAGCGAGGGCGGGCCGCTAGTAAACCTATACTTTAACAAACTTTTTTATTTATTGACTAGGAATCAAATTATATGTCAAGTAAGAAATTAATTAATGAATAATATTTTGATTGATTTTGAAGTCATGTCCACACTATTGCGAACAATGTCGCAAATTTTTGCGGTCTCTGGTTATAACCGTGGGCATCATAGACAATAAAAGTTTTTTTCATATGCGTAATTCCAGAGATGGTTAAAAGTATCAAGTTAAACCAACCTCCAACTTCTACGACGCATATCTACGTCACATCCCTAAGCGAAGCCACGGGAGGTCGCTAGTAACCAATAAATCAGTGTTCGAAGTAAACGACGCGTCTTCACAATAGATCGGCAAATAAATTTCAATTTAGAATAGGAAACAAACATCGCCGTCTTATCGGATTTGTTTAGACAATCGGATTCGGCGCACGTGCGGTGCGGCGCCGACCACAACTTAATGTCACTAACGTAAATCTTAGCCGGCGAAATAATAAACACTTACAGCTCTGGTTTGGGAGCACTTGCCATTAAAGACGGGAATAAGTTACCTAGTGGTTGTGGCAGACGGATGCTAACCGGCTGAGGTAGCTGATAAATATTTTAAGGAACTAGCCGCGCCCCGCGGTGTTACCCGCGTTGTACCCGTCCCCGCGGGAATTTCGGGATAAAATGCATCCCATGTGTTATTCTGATGTATAACCTATATAATGGTAAAGTTTTATCCAAATCCGTCCAGTAGTTTTTGCGTGAAAGAGTAACAAACACACACATACATCATACGAACTCGGAACTTTCGCATTTATAATACATACTAGCAGCGCCCCGCGGTTTTACCCGCGTTGTGCCCGTTCCCGTAGGAAATCCGGGATAAAATGTAGCCTATAGCCTTCCTCGATAAATAGACTATCTAACAGTGAAAGAATTATTCAAATCGGTTCAGTAGTTTCTGAGATTAGAGCGTTTAAACAAACAAACAAACAAACAAAACAAACTCTTCAGCTTTATAATATTAGTATAGATTAGCAGGACAAACAAATGCTCAACGCTATCCATAACGCAAACCTCTGTTTAATTATATACAACACATAATAAAAGCAAAAACAAATCGTTTCAGAACGCGTTCTTTGTAAGTAAATGTTTATTTACGTTTGTGTGATTTCAAATTCCTGAAAGTTTTAATAGATGTCTGTGACTACGTTATACTTTGATTTGATATACCTTTGATGCTGTAGTCTGCGTAAACGTTACTCGTACAACTTAACGCATGAACGAATTATACTTTGATATTTTAGTTAGAATTGTTTTGTGATTTATATAATTATTAACTTTATAAAGTGTCGGAACTTGGTCGTAACAAATGTTTTGTTGGAAATAGGAAGAACTTGCTAATTTGTTTTTGGATAGAGTTTACTGGGATTTAGTTTTGATGTTAGAATCAAAATTTGAACTTCTCACTGAAGATACGTTCAGAAAAGAGGAATAGGCGTAATATATATTAGTACTAAGTATAATTATCAATGACTTTCATCCCACTAAAGATATCATTACAGCGAGGAGGATTAGTCGTAATATATATTACTAGCAGCGCCCTGCGGTTTTACCCGCGTTGTGCCCGTTCCCGTGGGAATTTCGGGAATTTTTTTACATAAAAACCTTCCTCTTGAATCACTCTACCTATTACAAAAAACCGCATCAAAATCCGTTGCGTAATTTTAAAGATTTAAGCATACAGACAGACAAACAGACATACACGAAAAAGAGACGACTTTATTTTATACTATGTAGTGATGTATTACTAAGTATTATTATATTAATGTCCTGAATTCGATAGCACAATTAGCACACCCGTTGATTACAAACAACTCGATAGCCCTTGACTACTTCACGATATGATAACAATCTTTTAAGGCACTCTTCAAATGATTATTCAAAGATTTGAAAATAGACAATACTGGTAAACTGTGAACACCTATACAATGTAATACAAACAAATTCTTTAACAGATACGTTCTTCTTTAAACTTAAGAGCTGGGCTCTTGTCGATGGAGTTCTTTCCACTTTTCTCTATCATCTGTCATTCTCTTCAGCTGTTGGTACGACACAGATACGTTATTAAACTATATATAAATAACCTACTGTCGAATAAAAAAAAATTAAGGGCAGATTGCTTCAGCTTACGTTTACGCACCATTAAACGTTAACACAAAATGTCAGTCTCATCGGACGTCAAAAAATGTAAAATCGTGGCTTTATACTGGCAGCCCGAATAACTTTGACAGATTGTCATTTAGGTTATCAAACAACGCTTTGTATAATTTAACAGATATTGAACAGCGTAAAAACTCATGAACTACCGTAGCATGTTACGATAACCAACCGTTTAAAATAACTGTGATACTTTAACAATACCTACAAGAGCAATGCCAGTTTAAATGGAGGTGCATTTTCTGTAGCAGTGCTTGGATATAAGTTGGATTATATAGAACATGAAGATTTCCTTGAACAGTTCAGATTCCAACCGAGACATGGTTAAATGATTCTGTTTCACGGAGCGGTGGAGCTTCGGGTAAATCTGAGAATATACACCGTGAACACAAGTTGTAACACATTACTAGATAGACAGATGCTATTATGAATCGACTAGCCGCGCCCCACGGTGTTACCCGCATTGTACCCGTTCCGCGAGAATTTCGGGATAAAATGTATCCCATTTATTATTCTGATATATAATCTATATTACTGTAAAGTTTCATCCAAATCCGTCCAGTAGTCTTTTCGTGAGAGAGTAACAAACATACATACATAAATACATCCACACAAACTTTCGCATTTATAAAGGATGTAGCTGGAATGTTAAGGAAGGCTTTGAGTAAGGTACAAACATGCAACAGTTAGATTTGTGGAATTGATATTAAATATTGGGAAGTTTGCAAGGACTATTTTTAGGCTGAGGGCGGTCTGATTCAGAATCAAACATTCGGCATTTATGGTTCCGGGCTATTAATTGTTTTCTGATTTTCCATGCTGGCCAGTTTCAAAGAACGCGCTCGTCATATATTTTCTCACATACCTATCAAAAAAAAAACTTTAGAATTCGTCAGCTGTGTATTAATGAAACAATGATATTCAACTTGCATTTACTGTGTCAATTTTATATTCTTATGAAGTATTTGTGTATGTATATGTGTGAGTAAGATTCGATAATACAAGATTAGAGCTTACTTTGGGTCTAATTAATCGCGTGTGAATTTGTCCGGGTGTATTTTATGCTTAGGTTAATTCACATTATCTTGCAATTAATGCACAATTTTCAATGATACGAGTATATGTATAAAATTAATCCGCAAATAACGTATGAAAGCGTAGGTATTGACACAAATCGGCACTTTGATAACAATCAACCGACATTATAGGACATTGGAATCAAAGATAGTATGATTGACTGGCGCCAGACACAGACAAAATTAACAATAACCATTTTATATTATTTTATATGGCCCTTTAGACAAATAGCAATCGCTTTGCATTCTATTTGGTTGTCACTGTCTAAACTGTCTTAATCCTCTGTCTTAGTTCGAGTTACTTTATATTTAGTAACTTACGATAAAGGCATCTTTATGAGTTAATAGCTGTCAAAAAATTGGCGGCAAAAAACGCGGATAAGCATCGATTAACAGTATCAATACCTCTCGAAATTCTTAAGAACCACTTTTATCTCTTTTTTTTTAAATGGCTCGGTTATAAATGAACTAGCAATACTCCGCGGGTTACACGTAGTATTGAACTCACCAGCGAGACGCGACGAGAAATCACTAGTTACATAGTGGAAAAACAAAGTCGCTTTTCACTTTCTGTCCACATGACGTATGCTTAGATCTTTAAAACTACGCAACGGATTTTGATGTGTTTTTTTTTAATAGACAGAGTGATTCAAGGTTTATATGTATAAAAAATCTCGAAATTCTCACAGTTACGGGCAAAATGCGGGTAAAACTACGGGGTGCTGCTAGTATTTTTTTTTACGTTACCTTGCTGTCCCACTGCTGGGCAAAGGTCTCCGCCAATTCTTAATATTAAGTATTATAATATTTAAATGTCATGGTTCCTAGGAAACTATTAGAACAATAATAAAGAATATATATTATGATATCAATCACAATTATATTAGCATGCACTTAAAATAGACCATTTATCTTATCAAGAAACGTGGGTCTCGCAACAATGATAATGATATAAATATCTTCACGACTCCAGTCACAGAGAATATATTTTTGAATAAGAAAAACTCTTTTCAATACAAATTTACTCGTACTTTCAAGATTCGTTTAATTTAAAGGCGACGCCATATTGCGACGAACGAACGATGAAGCATAGCAGTTTTTTAAAATCTAATATAGGTATATCGTGTCGCGTTTTTGTAGATAATCTCCTCCGATCTTGACCGATTCTCATGAAATTTTGTGTGCATATCGGGTGGGTCTGAGAATCGGATAACATCTATTTGTCATCCCCCTAATTATAAAGGTAGTCCACCCCTTAATTTTTATATGGCAAAGCAAGGTTTGCTAGGTCAGCTAGTGGTAATTATCGTATTAGGGCTTAATTTTCAGTGTTTATATTAAAATAAGTGTTACCCTAGCCCCTGTTAGATTATTTAAAAGATTTTTTTAACTACTACAATACAACACTAGACTAGACTACAATACAACACTAGACATGCACTAGACTTTTATTTTGAAAGCCGCTTAGTAATTTTTTTTTATATTGGTCTATAGCGAATTGTTCTTTTTTTAAATTTGTCTTTGAAATCCATAGACACCACTCTAATAGATACCTATTGGTCAAGAGAGGCCCACGTCACCCAGTTTGACATTTATTGACAAATTGAATTATTTGAGGTGATTGGATCCGCGAGGAAACCCTCATCTGTTATATTCAAGGGTTGATGTGATTTAATAAGAATCGAGAACGTCAGGGTACTTATTAAGCAATTTTTTATTAAAATGTTTTCAAAAACGTCGGTTTATAGGTTAAAGATCAGGAAAATACACAACGCTATGACACTTGACAGTTATAGAAGCATACTTGTCAGTAATGCACGTAAGTAATGAACCAAGGAGGTAAGAAATCTTGCAGTAAAGAGGCGAGTTCCGCACAGTAAAAACTCATTCACAACAGCTTCTATTACCGTGTACTGTTTATCATAGTGGTGGTGCCATAGTGCAGTGATGTGTATGGAATAATAACACATTAATATGCAATGTTCTTTTTTCAAATAATTTGGCTAATCTGTTTCAGTGAATGAATGACTTAAGGCTACGAGTCTTTCAAAAAATAATTAAATAATAAACAAAAACTCTACAGATAATCTGAACTAGAAATAAATTATTTCGTAGGTTTAGACCAATAAATAACATGGCAACATTTCACATAACTTTAAATCATACGATCCGTACATAAGAGCATCCTAAGTAACTTATTAAATACTCTTGTACCACGTGTATTACGAACATAAAAGGCAAAACATATGAAATTACAAGAAAGTTACCTTTGTCAGAATAAAATATGGATACAGTCCCGTCATTACCCCGGGATTATGTCAAAAACATTCCCCCGAACTACAAAGATAAAACATTTTTCTAAGAATCAGTTTACCAGTAACCCTTGGGTATTACGGTATTACGAAAAATAATAAGATAAACAGATAAACTACGTGCCAGATAAGTTTGATCACAAAAGGTGGCGTAACTATAAAACCACCTACTAAGATTTTGTTCGTTTTAGTTCCAATTTTGCTCACATGCCAACTTACCTGGCCTGACGTTACTATTAATCCGACCTCAGAGTACGATTAAAAAGGACGAAAGGCCCTAAGGAATGTCAATTTGGGTCACCACCCAGCGTACGTGGGGTTTAAGCTTTTGGAAACGAATCATACTGATTTACCCACATTCCGTGCGAAACGATCGCATTCAGACCGGCAACGGTTTAATTATTGGTAAATGTACGCTCATTGGTTGGGTTTTGAAGTGATTTTGTGGGAAAAACCCAATCAAAGACAAACTAAAAACAATGGAAAACCTTTTCAAGTAATTGGTTAGATAACCCTTATGGCCTGAGCGAGTGAGCACTCACTTTAGTAAGTGAGCGTAGTATGTAAATACATACACAAAATACACAAATAATTATTCGATAATTTTGAACTTTTGATCTTTGGCTAATTCAATATTTTTAACGTTCTATCTTTTGTAAATTCGATATTTTGAATTTAGATGTTTTGACTTTTCGATGAATAGTGTTCGGTCATTTGAATTTCGATCAAATACTTTTCGACATGGCGTAGGTAAACACTAAGGAGCACACTGCACAGAAAATACGTCTAACATACTTCTTTGTATCATAGATTGTGTGTAAGACAGCAAATTGTACGAAAACTGTTTTAGACTGACTAAAGACAGTTTTTATTATTTGTTAAAACGGGAATTTACGTACGCGGAGGTTACTGTTGAGTTTTGTTGTGAGGGACAACTCAACAGTAACCTCCGCGTACGTAAGTTCCCGTTTAACAAATAATAATGACATCAACGTACGTTTCAATTAATAGTAAAGACAGTTTTGTTCGGCCAATCTAAATGATTTCCATAAAACAAATTATACCTCATTTCAATACCATTTCATTAGTGTGCAAACCTTGCAATAATATAACAATGTTACCGCGTAATACCATAATTATTTTGATGAATGGAATCGTCTAAATATCGATATTATAGGAATTTAGTTTTAACAATTAAGTTTTATGTTTCAATATGTTTGTACCCTAACTAAGGGTTACTAAAGTAAAAGCATTGATCAGCAATAGTAATGGTATCGTTTTCGTAATAGAGAAACACTATTACTATCGTAATATTACTATACTAAGTAAAAACATTACTATCGTATTGGTCCCTATAACATCAACTTTCATACATCTATACTAATATTATAAAGAGGAAAGGTTTGATTTTTTGTTTGTTTGTTTGTTTGTTTGTCTCGAATAGGCTCTGAAACTACTGCACCGAATTAAAAAATTCTTTCACCATTCGAAAGCTACACTATCCCTGAGTGCCATAGGCTATATTTATTCCCGAAATTCCCACGGGAACGGGCACAACGCGGGTATATGTAACCCAAGGTATGAAAAACATGCCTAAAAAAATTGGTTTTTGGCGTGCGCTACTAAATCTATTGATGATACACAAAAACAATGTTCTACACAATCAAAGTACATATCATTGCAAACAAATAAGTTCGCGAGGGCATATGTCTAACTATTATAGTTAAGACACAATAACCGTTTTAAGTTAAAATTAATTAGTTAAAAAAGGAGTGTAATTTTAAGTTGATGATATTCATATGATGATATGAATCTACATCAAAATAAATGGCTCTACAATCAAGGTTAATTATGTTTCTTTGTGTACCTCTTTAAATTATTAAAATCGGACAGTTAGTTTCAGAGTTATGATGAGAAATATCACTACATAGTATAAAATAAAGTCGTCTCTGTTTCGTGTCTGTTTGTCTGTATGCTTAAATCTTTAAAATTACGCAACGGATTTTGATGCGATTTTTTTGTAATAGGTAGAGTGATTCAAGAGGAAGGTTTTTGTGTAAAAAAATTCCCGAAATTCCCACGGGAGCGGCCACAACGCGGGTAAAACCGCGGGGCGCTGCTTACAAAATAGTAATGCTCGATGGCGGGTCTCTTATGGCTACTTACTGTTTCGTGCGGTCAAAGCGCGCGGGGATATAGGTACCTACCTACGAACTACGAACGACGAAGACGTGCTATGTAGGTATTATCCCGAATTCTTCCTCACATGAAATCTTGATTGTGTATACATATATACTCGCGCGAGACATGTAATATTTTATCCCCAATTTCCCACTTGAAATTTTGATTGTGTATATTCCTGCGGGAGACACGCAATGTTTTATCCCGATTTTCCTACATGAAATCTTGATTACCCGAAGCGAAGCGAGGGCGGGTCGCTATATAAAATAAAGTCGTCTCTGTTTCGTGTCTGTCTGTCTGTTTGTCTGTATGCTTAAATCTTTAAAATTACGCAACGGATTTTGATGCGGTTTTTTGTAATAGATAGAGTGATTCAAGAGGAAGGTTTATATGTAAAAAAATCCCGAAATTCCCACGGGAACGGGCACAACGCGGGTAAAACCACGGGGCGCTGCTTACAAAATAATAATGCTCGATGGCGGGTCTCTTATGGCCACTTACTGTTTCGTGCGGTCAAAGCGCGCGGGGATATACCTACCTACGAACTACGAACGACGAAGACGTGCTATGTAGGTATTATCCCGAATTCTTCCTCACATGAAATCTTGATTGTGTATACATATATACTCGCGCGAGACATGTAATATTTTATCCCCAATTTCCCACTTGAAATTTTGATTGTGTATATTCCTGCGGGAGACACGCAATGTTTTATCCCGATTTTCCTACATGAAATCTTGATTACCCGAAGCGAAGCGAGGGCGGGCCGCTAGTGGAAAATAATCTTATACAGGAAAGAATAGAACAATCTTTATTGAGATTGAGTTCGTTAAGAATTCAGCTCAACCACATATACATACATCGGTCATCGCTGAATCGTTTAGTGTAGCTGTAGTAAAAAAGTATTAGCCTGTAATGTCGAACAAACAATGACAACAGAAACACATAGTAGGGGGTATTGATTTTATTAAGTGATAGCTCTATTCTATTGGACTCTACCGTGGACATAGATGAATCGATAGTCAGTGCGTAAAACGAGTAACTACCGTACGGCTTTCATATGGTATTGTATTCAGCTTTTACCCTCAAAGCTCTATAGAAGCTTTGTCAATAGATCGTCACCTGTCCCCTGAGCTGTACGCCCTATTGGTTTTAGATTTGATTCTAAATTGGCTTTACTGAAGTGGATTTGGATGTATCGAGTGATGTTTGAATTTGGATTCGGGGATGATTTTAGTCGGTCATTTTAGAGAAAACATTATGAGAGGATATCTCTTCTCAATGAAGTCGTTTAAGCTAATTTTTGTAGATTTAGTTAGCACAGTGAAAAAAGGATTACCCAAAGATATGTTCTAAGTATGAATATATTGTTTAATTGTTTAGCTTTGACTTCGCTTCAACATGAAACACATGTCTAGTAGGATATTTTGCTTAGCACTTATTAAGCATGTTCTAATAGAAAAACAACCTTAAAGCACAAGACACACACACATATTGCGGCAGCGGGCTAGTTGCGGCTCGAGTGAAGTTGTATTCCTTGTATTTGTATGACAAGCCCGTTGGCACAGTGGCAGTGAGAGCGCTTACTGTGTCGGGGGTTGCGGGTTCGATTCCCGCCCGGAGTCAACAATATGTGCAGACATAGTTGTTGGCGACGATGTCTGGGTGTCAATTATATATTCTTATAAAGTATTTGTGTATGTATATGTAGTAGTATCAGTTAATTAGATTCCATAACACAAGCTTAGAGCTTACTTTGGGTGTAATTAACCATGTGTGAATTTGTCCAGGTATATTTATTTATATTTATTTATGACAGGTGTCACACCGGCCCGCAGCCGGAACCAATGTGGTCCGCTCCCACACTCTGTGTGTCTCTCGCATAAGATGAAAGCCATAAAACGAAGTGTCAATAAACATTAATAATACGTATAGTTATCTTTCACTTCACATTAAGGTAAAGAGCGTATTATTGTAGATGTAAAAACCTCATAAAACGAGAGACTCTCGGTCAAAACTCTTATCGGGCTCGAGATTAAGACATGACGTGATTACTTTCAAGGGAGCGTTGACCTCAAGAGTTCGGTGTTTAGGATAATGTAGCTGAGACATTAGAGATTTGGAGAAATTGTATTAATTGTTTAGTCGGTGTTGGTGTTTGGTAATGAAATAATAATTGTGGGTTTTACGTGATTGTTTTTTTATATCTTTCTGTAAGTCAACATTTTGGATTACTTTGGACAATGTAGAAAGATAGAATATGTAGAAGACAATATGAAGAAGAATAGTAAGCTGGGCGAGGCTTAAAATCCATAGGTCTTTATTAAATTTGGAAACGCGGGGCTGGTTTGGCATTTATATAAAATTACTTCTGGAACTCCGATGTAGGTCTATATGTGAAGGTAGCCGTGGGCAACAGCAAGTATTTAATAGTCTCTGTGCCGTACTCATAGATGTCCATTAAAGTGACACTTTACTAATTAACGTTATTCATACTACTCCGGTCAAATTAGACATTCGAGGTTACATAAAGTCCCAACAAGCTGAAAATCAGGAAAATTGTTCAAAACATAATTATAAACAATGTCTAAAAGTTCCCCATCATTCCCGGGTATGGATTTTTTTTTATTCAAGGTCAAAGGTAAAAAAAAAGTGTTTTTCGCGATTTTCAGCAAAACGGTAAGTTTTATCATATAAGTACCTGAGAAAAAATGAAAGCTTATAAAATTCTCTATAACTTTAATTCTATCCACTTTTTCCATATTCCCAACCGTTATTGAACTACACGTTCCAGAAATGTAAAAATTAAGGACCTCGGGCAGGTAACTATGGAGCCTGCCCCAATGCTCAACAGTGACATAACCTATGTCATTTGAAAGGTCTTGAAGAGTTGTACAAGTTACTCCTAGACAGTTATATCGAATTCGACGGTCAACTCGGTGTTTTCGACCACCGAAGAATTACCACTGGAGGTGCTGTGGAGCCTGGGCGGAATGCTCAACAGTGACATGACTTATGTCATTTGAAAGCTCTTACAAGTCACTTTTTGATAGTTATATCGAAATCGACGCCAAAATCGGTGTTTTCGACCACCGAAGAATAAACACTAGGTGTATGTGCAGTTGACCCTGATCGTATTGCTCAACAGTGACATGACTAATGTCATTTGAAAGCTCTTACAAGTCACTCCTTGACAGTTATATCGAAATTGACGGCCAACTCGGTGTTTTCGACCACCGAAGTATCGACACTGATCGTATTGCTCAACAGTGATATGACACATATCATTTGAAAGCTCATAAAGAGTTTTATAAGTCACTCTGACAGTTATATCGAAATCGACCGCCAACGCGGTGTTTTCGACCACCGAAGATCGACACTGGGTGTATGTGCAGTTGACCCTGATGGTATTGCTCAACAGTGACATAATTTATGTCATTTGAAAGCCCTTGAAGAGTTGTCCAAGTCATTCCTTGACATGTATATCGAAATCGACGGCCAACTTGGTGTTTTTGACTAAAATAAAAAAAAATATATATATATACACATTATTTCAATAAATAAAGAAATGCGTACACATTAGTTCAATAAATAAAGATGAAAGGAGTGACTTGTAAGAGCTTTCAAATGACATTAGTCATGTCACTGTTGAGCAATACCATCAGGGTCAACTGCACATACACCCAGTGTCGATCTTCGGTGGTCGAAAACACCGCGTTGGCGGTCGATTTCGATATAACTGTCAGAGTGACTTATAAAACTCTTTATGAGCTTTCAAATTATATGTGTCATATCACTGTTGAGCAATACGATCAGGGTAAATTGCACATACACCTAGTGTTTTTTCTTCGGTGGTCGAAAACACTGAGTTTGGCGTCGATTTCGATATAACTATCAAAAAGTGACTTGTAAGAGCTTTCAAATGCGTAAGTCATGTCACTGTTGAGCATTCCGTCCAGGCTCCACAGCACCTCCAGTGGTAATTCTTCGGTGGTCGAAAACACCGAGTTGGCCGTCGAATTCGATATAACTATCTAGGAGTAACTTGTACAACTCTTCAAGACCTTTCAAATGACATAGCTCATGTCACTGTTGAGCATTGGGGCAGGCTCCATAGTTACCTGCCCGAGGTCCTTAATTTTTACATTTCTGGAGCGTGTAGTTCAATAACGGTTGGGAATATGGGAAAGTGGATAGAATTAAAGTTATAGAGAATTTTATAAGCTTTAATTTTTTCTCAGGTACTTTTATGATAAAACTTACCGTTTTGCTGAAAATCGCGAAAAACTATTTTTTTTTACCTTTGACCTTGAATAAAAAAAACTCCATACACGGGAATGATGGGGAACTTTTAGACATTGTTTATAATTATGTTTTGAACAATTTTCCTGATTTTCAGCTTGTTGGGACTTTATGTAACCTCACCCTCAATTTTTGGTTTAAATTGACCGGATTATACATTACATGTCAAAATCGCTCACTAAATCTCTACTAAGGAAGCATTTGTCATCGCAACGTCCAGGCGTTAATTAACTAAATGTACAAATCACTAATTGTTCTAATTTCAAATCACTTGTTCTAATTTTAATTCACTTGTTCTAATTTCAATTCGCTTGTTCTATCATACTAAATGAAACGGGTCTGTATCGCGTTAGATAATTTAACGTATTTTACTAAAAAACGTACCCGACGTTTCGAGCGAATTACACCGCTCGAGATCACGGGATCACTGTTCTAATTTCAAATCACCCCTTTTCTATTAGCTTAAGTAAGTAAGTAAGTATTAGCCTGTAAAGTCCTAAATGCTGAGCAAAGGCCTCATCTTACTAAAGATATCAGTACAGTCAGGAGGATTAGGCTTTTATCTTAAACATAATCAAAATCAACAAACAACAAACATTTAGTAACAAGTTTTTTCTATCAAAATATTAAGCCTCAGCGTACATAACACCTAAACATGTCCACAAAATGCGAACTTGTTCAAATGCCACTCGACATGGCCACTAGGCCGCACCCACACCCCGCCCTCGATTTAAATTAATAGTTTATTTTGAACTCATTACATTATAATGCAGACATTAGTTAATGTTTTGCGAACAACCTATAATCGATGTTGTAATACGAAACCTGTTTTTTTTAGGTTGCAATTAGGTGATTAAGTGTTTGTTTGTGTGAGTTTGATGTATAGGCATCGTTTAGAGAACAAAAAATGTACCTATGTTATGTGTAAGTGGTGCTTGTAATGGTTGGTTATCGTAACATACGTTCGTTAAACAGTTCACGATTTTTACGCTGTTAAATACAAAGCGTTGTTTAATTGTGGCAGTCTGTTAAAGTTGTTCGGGCTGCCTAGAAAGCCACGGTTTTTTATTTTCTTACGTCTATTAATAATGATTTTTTTTGTTAACGTTAACTGGTGCGTAAGCGTAAGCTGTAGCTTCGCCCTAACTGTTAAGTTCCAGAAGGTAAATAAGATGGTGAATAGTTTTCGTATCATTCCGCTCCTATCGTATCAATTTGCTCCTATAAAATGCATGGGAATTAATTATAACCACGTGACCATCACGTGATATCCCGGGACTATCGAATAATAAGATTTTACGGTTTTCATAAAATTTTGCTGTTTACTCTAAACCTGTTGTTAACTGCTACGGTCACTTATTATTTTATCCTTTTTTGTAGGTTGTCTTTGGCTTCTTTCCCTCTTGTCTATGGGGCAGCAATGTTCGTGATTGTTTTTGGAAACCAATAAAGTTATATATGAGTCAAGTAATACAGTCATTGAAATACTAAAGTATTCATCGATTTCTTGCCAGATAATGAATATAAATCGATTTGTTGTCACTACTATTATAAGTGTTTTGTTTATATTATCAGATATTAAGATTATTCCGAGGTATTAGCTAGTTATTTTTAGTACTTTAATTAGTTTTTCTTAAAAGTATAATACTAAACTTGGGAGCAAAATATTGCATTGGTATTTTACACCACCCTTACAACCTTACAATGCACCCTAATTTTGACCACTATCTTTAAATACTAAGGTCCATAAGAATATCTTGTATCCTTAGTAGTTGCCATAGCAACATGACTTCGGACTCATCATCATAGATTTAAGAGCAAGGCTCTTGTGGGTGAGTCCGATGCAGACTTCTCCATCTATTCCTATTCAGTGCAAGTTCCTTCACATCTCTATAAGACATGACAGACACATTTTCTTTAATCTGACTCATGTAACTGATTCTAGGCCTTCCCCTACCTTTTGACTAACCAACTTAAAAACTGTTCTCAAGTCGTCTTTAGGTTCCCAAGAAGTAACAAACAACCTTCAACGTCTAGTATTGCCTTTCCATTTTATTACATTTCAAATTTTGGAACATTGGAACTGTTGGAACTTACCGTTTCCAGTTCATCAACCTCTTCTTCCCTAAGACTGGCAGTTTCTTCAGCTATATTAGTAAGCAACATGCTAGGTCTCATTGAAACCCTGTTCTTCACAGTACTTCTCCTCCACACATCAGTATTGGTATTAGTTTCCTTAACATCATCCCCCAAGGTCGCAAACTGCTCATAGAAATTGATCACACCACTCAATTCTCCATCTTCACCCAAACTGTGAGCAGAATTCCTCTTTTCTCCTAATTTCTCAGTATTAGGAGTAGAGTGCTTCTTGTACTTGTGGACGTTTGGGAAAGAGTGTCTTCTTTCAGATCTCTTTCTTTCTTCTATCCTTCTGTATTCTTCTTCGCTTATGTCTTCGCCAAGAATTGGAACAGAAGGTGCTCTGTGAGTGGTGTATTCGTACTCCAAATCGAAGCCTCTGTCTTCGAATAAACTCCTGAACCGAGCCCAGCAACTCTTCTTGTCTGATCCATGAACTTCATTTGCTATACTTTTAGGCATCGTAACGGATTAAAATACTATCAGTTGATTATATTCTTTGAAATGTACACCGAATTGTTTTTTTATGTCAAGTAACTATTATAATAATGATTTATCGTCAGATAATGGAATTGTTCCTGTTTGTAGATAAACATCGATTAAATTCATAAATAATTTTAATTAATATACTTTTCCTGTTTACCGCTTCATATCATTTTGGATGCAGACCTTGGTTAGTTTAATTATTGTTTTTCTTTCAACATTTAGGTGTTCATTGACGTCAGCAACGTGAATGATTAGAGTCACAAAAAGTCACATTATAGAAGTATTATCACTGTAGTGCACAATGGGAAGTAACGCAAGTAAAATTACAACACTAACGCGAAAGCCACGAAGCCAGTTCCGTGCCGTTCCGTGCCCTAGTCACCCGACGAACTGAAGTAAAAAATAATAATGTATTCGACGATAAGATCGATAACACTATCGACTCCTTTGCACTGATTACGATTAGTAGTAATTATGAAGAAGGTAATAGGCATTTGGTATGTCGTGATTTATCCGTTATCAGTAATAGGTACATACTTAATAAAATAAGATATGATATGAGTAATGTCAATCGTTAAAAATACTTGTAGATGGTAAGAGATACTGTGGCTATAGATGAGAGGCAATCGATAAAATACCAGACCTAGGAGTATGACAAGACTACTTTTGTCAAGAGTAAAAATTCCATATACCCTCCGATGCACAGTACTGTAAATAAAGACATGCCTTTAGAAAGGGTTTTTGCTTTTCTATCAGAACTTAAATAGACACTATTTGAAGCTAAGGCCTCAATTTCTGAAACCGAATACCTAGTAACTAATAGTCCTATTTATCGTCATTTCTACCATTTGTTAGCTTAACTTAGGGTCAAAAGGTGAGCCTAAGTTTGATAAATGTCATCAAGATAATGCTGTAAATTGATTTGCACTGTTTTCAAAATTCTAATTGAGGAAATTCGATATAAGTAGCCCTTAATAAACGAAGTTTCGTCATGCCAAATTTCAAGCTCCTTCCAGCACGTATTGGACATCAATCTTAAGAATGGAAGTTCCGGAGATCCCTAAAACGATGTTCAAAGTTTTCTTTCGAGTTTCCGGGCTAGTTTAAATTAAGCATTTATAAATAATTATGTCGAATTTAATGGTCTATTTTTAGTAGCGACCGCACCGGCAGTAGGCAGCAATTGTCGACCGCAAGCATTAAACAGGTTTCTATGTATCACTATGAAATTTCGAGCGTACTGCTGCTTGCGGTTGGCAGTTGCTGTCTACTGCTGCGGCTGCAACCGAAAACAGACCTTAAACGTATTGTATAATAAGACTTTTTCCAGCCTGTATTTTTCGTAAGTAACTTTTTCTTATTTTTCTGTTGTCTTTATTAAGGTTCAATTGAATTAAATGCAAAGTAAGTTCTAGGAAGTAAATGACAAAATACTCGTATCTAGAAAGTCATTGATAGAATTTCCAACAATTTGGGTTAGTAATAAGTATTTGAAGTAAAATTCAATCATGACACGTGGTTAGCGACTTGATTATACTGGTATGATAATGACGTTGTTAAACGTCAGAAGCAGTTAAAAGATAAAAATCAATTGACGTATTTTTTTGCAGAAAACAATTGATTTTGGATTATGATATATTTTGTTATCGTGTGACGTTTGTAATGGTATTTTTATTGGTTTAGAAGCGGATGTGTGACGTTGCTTATTATTGCATTAAATAATCGTATGAAATTGTATAATCTTTTCTTCTGGTTTGAAAAAATATATATCTGGGTTACCATTTTAAAAAAATCCTTAAATCAACCAACTGCAATAGATAGTTATTAATAATTTTATAAATGACAGTTTGTTTGTTTTGCAAAACTTAAAAACGGAGTTGGATGAAACTTTACAGTGATATAGATAATATATCAGAATAAGCCTTGGGATAAAATTTATCCCGAAATTCCCGCGGGAACGGGTACAATGCGGGTAAGACCACGAGGCGGTAAAGAAAATAAAGCTGCATACATACTAAGCTTTCCAAGTTCCAATGCAGACATACGTATAAATCATAAAAGTACTATTGCTTAATGCTTATCAATTTAATTCCATGAGTCATTCGTAATTGAAATGAAAATAAAAAAATACATGTCTGACATTTTTGACTTATTGATTAAATCTATCGTATTAATTAAATTACATAATATCACTCATTCAGTCACAAATCAGTTACGAAAAGTTCAACAACGGAAATCTCTGGTATCAAATTGCAAAACTATCGAATTATATCACGTGAGTCGAATAATATATGAATAAAATATGTTTCAGTTATTTATATATTTGCATTTCTTTATTTGTAAGGCTGGCTTAGAAGGATAATTATAGCTTGATTAAAATATGGAATAATTTATTAAACAAATCATAGCGTGAGATTGAGATTGGATGAGATGAGAGGTTATTTATTAGTGCTACTATACCCACTTTATCATCTGTAGTCACAACAGTCTATTGGCAGTCTTAAGGTTTTACATTGACTTGTTAACAAAATTGTCATCAGACTTTATATACGTTTTATATTATAACCTTATATATAAGTTTTAATTCTTATGTTTGTTTTTGGGCCCAATAATGTATTTTTACATATTTATAGACCACCAGTGGTCTTATTTATTAATTATAGTTTTTAGACCGCCTAAAGGCCTCCGACATAAAAGTCGGGCAATAAAAAATAAGTAGATTTCCAACTTTATAAACTTAATGCCTTGAAAAACCCGTGTGAATCGTTTAATGTATTCAAATCACGTAAGTTTAAAAAATTGTCTAACTACAGTCTGAACACTAGTGTGTTCAGGCTCTTAATCTATTAACGGTGACAAGGTCTTAATCAAAAAAACTAATTCTAACATCCAAGTTTATAATTTCGTCATGTTAGTAGTTAACCGTCACCTCCTTTTATCGGCCATTAGTCAAACCATCATTAGTCAATGATCAATTTAAATGGAAGCAATCAGGCCGCTGTCATCGATCGACCTCAGTGAGACGACACTCGAGAGCGCAATGAATATTCATCACAATCCTTTACAATTTTGACCTCTCTGCCGTTAATAATAAAATGTATTGGCACTCGCTAACGGGGTTTGAAGGATTTGGTCGTTATACTAGCTTTCGCTTACGGGTTTGGTCGCGTTTAACATGTATTTTTTACTACATATAAATTACGGTACATATATTTTTGTATTAAGTATGTCTGTCTTTTGTTCCGGCTAATCTTTGAAATGGCTGGACCGATTTTGACTTTTAGTGGCAGGTAGCTGATGTAATAACGCTACTATTTTTCGTTAAATTCCACACGGACGAAGCCGCGGGCAAAGCTAGTCACTACGTAGTATAAAATAAAGTCGCTTTCCGCTGTCTTGTCTGTCTGTTTGTCCCTATCTATGCTTAGATCTTTAAAACTACGCAACAGATTTTGAAACAGTTTTTTTAAATACCTAGATAGAGTGATTCAAGAGGATGGTTTATAAGTATAAAAATTGCCGAAATTCCCACGGGACCGGGCACAACGCGGGTAAAACCGCGGGGCGCTGTATACCATAAAGTTTACCATTCCAGCCCAATTACACTAGTTATGTTTGTTATCAGCCAGTCAGTCACGCGACTATTAATTTAAAATAAATATTCATAGATAAGAATGCACTGAGTTATTCGAGTTAACTACTGGTTATGGTTACATAGTACTTAGCCCATTTTGAGTAAATAACCACTTAACACTTCAAATGTTTTAATGGGCTTGTCAACAATTCACAAAATATGAACTTTAATTTGAATAATAAGAGTGCATTTTGTATCTTATAAATTATAATGGGTAAATATAGATGCGCCCCGCGGTTTTACCCGCGTTGTTAAAATTCATTTTTTCTGAATTGTTGACAAACCCATTATGACATTTGAAGTGTTAAGAAGTTAAGTAATTTAATTAGTGCAAATCGTGTGAGTTTAAAAGGTATACTTCTATTCTGACAACTTTACCAATCTAGATTAGTAATAACCAAGTACTAACTTACAGGGAAAACGACGCGATATCAACAACCATTCAATGGTTGATCAAGACCATCTTATCTTTAACTCATCTACCAGTCTAGACTGGTATAATAACTTATCACGATTCGAACATCGAAGAGTGACTCTAAATTGATGCTATAGTCTACCCGTCCATCTTATCTTATTTATCCATCTTAGTATCTTCGTCGTATCTTTGCCTCTAGTCCACCAGTCCAATCTGTCTAATAACCAGGTACTAATTACTTACGGCGACGTCGACCAGTGACTCTAAGTTGATGATATAGTCTACCCGTCCATCTTATCTTTAGCTCTACCAGTCCAATCTATCTAATAACCAGGTACTAATTACTTACGGCGACGTCGACCAGTGGTTCGTCCTCTGGAGTCAGGGCCAAAGAGGAGCGGCGGCCCGCCCGCGCTCCCGGGGACCCGCTTGAGCTGCCTGGGGGCAAAGACATGTAGGGTTAGTGTTAAGTTTAGTCATATAAGGTGGATTTTTATAAAAGTTACTATGGGCAAGTCTAAAACTATAAGAGATACAGGCTATATACATAGATATTCTATACAGGGTGACTTTTTTAAGTCGGTCAGTATGGGCAAATCTGGAACTAGGACCTACGGGGTGATTTAGCTGCTTGGTGACAAAGAAATGTGAGGCTAGGATTGTATTACGACTACTTAATATTGAAATCGTGTATTGTACAGTATACAAAATAGTCTACATTATAGTACACAGAATATGTCATACGTTAAAAGAATACGACGACTAACCGCAACCGCAAGGTGGTAACCGAAACATTGGTGGTGCTGTCTGCGGTCGTGGTCTGCGGCAACCGCAGATTACTTTATATTAATGAAACGCCTGCGGTTCTTCTTATCGAGTGGATGGTCAACCTGACCAATCCTGGTGTCAGAGTTATTGAGCCGCCTAAGGCCTCTGACATGGCTCATGTAACGACTACTATCCGTAGAAAGTAACCGGGACCGACGGCTTAACGTGCCCTCCGAAGCACGGAATCATCTTACTTTTCGGGCAATCAGGTGATTCAGCCTGCAATGCCCTAACCAAACTGAGGACAGTCTCACAAAGTGATTTTTGTGAGATATCCCCACCGGGAATCGAACCCGGAACCTCCGGATCGTGAGCCGAGCGCTCAAACCACTAGACCACGGAGGCTGCCTGCAGTTGCGGTCAGCGATAGACCTTCGACTTGTAGTTCCATACCATTTATATCTACAGTCTTTACAATCCATACATACTTATTGCTTAGTAAAAGATGGTATGGACCAGTAGTTGAATATGGTCCAATTTATCTTTACTAGTCCATTCTATCTATATCAGCCGTTATTTGGTTTCCCAGTCTTTGTGGCTCTATCAAAGAACAGATACCATCTAAGTTCTATAATCAATCCTTCTACTAATATTATAAATGCGAAAGTTTATCAGGATGGATATATGGATTTATGTTTGTTACTCTTTCACGGAAAAACTACTGAACGGATTTGGATGAAACTTTACAGTAATATAGGTTGTACAACAAAATAACATATGGAATACATTTTATTCCGAAATTCCCGCGGGAACGGGAACAACGCGGGTGAAACCACGGGGCGCTGCTAGTTCTTTATAAAATAAAATACCAGAGATTTCATTCAATATTAGCTAATATTTCTGTGAAAAGCCTTCCATTTACTCCTTTTCACTGTCAGAACAAACAAGGTTAATTATTATTGAATATTGTCAAACGAATCCGATTCTTGCGCGGACCGCAATCATCTATTCAAATCAGCTTGATTGTCAACCTACAGCGAATTGGTTGATTTCTTTACATACAATACCAGTTAGTTGATATTACGTTCTATTTAAATAGAAAACATGATATTTACAAGCTGAAAATGTGATAGAATTACGAACTAAAAATAATAAAAAGTCTGCCTCAAAAGTTTGTGAAAGCTTTTTTATATATTTTGTCGTGTTATGTAGTGGTGGAAAAAAGTTTAAAGTATTTGATTTTAAGTTACTTAAGTTTATAACTTTCCATGTTATAGATTTTATCAGGTATCTCAGGTGTAATATGGAATGATAAATGTTATTCCAATAAAACTTTCATTAAATACCTAAATAAAATTGTATCGAATTGATAGCAGTTCGAAATTCGAAAAAAAAATCTACATACCTATTAAAAGAAAACAACAGCTTCGAAACAAAAGTTCAGTCTTTCCGTTAAAATTATATCTGGATACTATGAGCGTCATTTGTTTAAAATTATTACACATTTGTAAAGGAACTACTTAGATAAAATTTGAGGTAAATGACTAAAAATTTCGTACCTACCAACTTAGGCACTATAGATGCTTATCTCAAAGCTATTTTCGTCAAGACGAAACTGCGCATTTGTTTTTAATGTAATTTTGTCATTTTTCGGATAAACTTCGAATACATATAAAAAAGTTTTTTGATACTAACTTTTCACATCACCGGCGTCCGTTTCGTCGCTGTTTCGTCTTTGTAACCATTTTTGCACTAACTCAATGCTGGCTTCTTGACCAGCTAACATTTTAATTCACATATTTCACCATAAACACTCCATCACACACACTTTCAAACACAACACTAATTCAAACTTTTTAAATTTCCATCATTTCGAAATTGCACGTAATTAAGACGTCACTTTCTCCTAATTAAGAATGTTCAATCACGCTTTACGAATAATATTCACAGTTTAAAAAAAGAACACCAGACCGCTAGTAATCAAATGTCAATCCAAATTAAAAACACCGACTGGCCAGTTGTAAAACAAATCAACTTAAAATTCAAAATAAAATATCGATTCGACAAATGACAGCTCCATGCAACGTTCAAATATCGAATTAATTACGTGGACAGACGAGTGTAAACACCGCATACGATACAATATGGATTTTGCTGTTAGATTTTTTAGTGTTATACAAATATCAACTTTATTGTAAGGGTAATAAAGTTATACGATTTTCATCGGTACATTGAATGTTTTGGCGCTAAGTATAGAACGTTTGGTTAGGTAATGGTCGTCAAGTTGAGTTGAGACAGTTGACCAAAAAGGGGGGTAAATGTAGGACGAGCGTGTGATCACACATTCTAGTTGTAGATTGGAAAGATTTAATAGCGTTAAAAGCCTCATTGACTTTATTAACCTTATAAAGCTGAAGAGTTTGTTTTCTTTGTTTATTTGAACGCACTTATCTCATAAACTACCAGTCTGATTTGAATAATTCATTTTGTATTGGATAGCCACATTCAACGTAGAAGTTATAGGTTATTTTATTTATTCCAAAATTCCCTCGGGAACGAGGACATCGCGGTTAAAACGCGGGGCGCTGCTAGTTATAGTACAAAGGTAGGTAGCGAGTATGGATTTCAAAGCTATTTTAAAATCCAAAACATTGCATAACCTACAGAAATAGATTGAACGAGTGAAACCACATATCATGTCTAGTATCTACACCGATAAATGTGAAATGTTCTCGCAATCAAAAGTTCAAGATCGAATCGAGTAGGTTTGTGTGTCTTAATAAATCGAGTAGGTTAAATACACTCGATAGAACCTGTACACGTAACCACGATTCGAACATAAGTCACAACTCACAAGTAGGTGATGCCGCAGTCACAAGTAGTTAATGCTGCAAAAACTTTATCAAACTATGATCAAGGCAACTTACGAGTAGATTGCTCAATTACTTTATACTTGTTGTTTTTAACATATTTGAGGATAAGTAAGTCAGTAAGAAGTTCGAGTACCTAGGTTAGTGGTCAACCGCCTAATGGCCTCCAACATGGTCTGACGATTGAAACAACCGGGACCGACAATTTAACGTGCCCTCCGAAGCACGGTACGCTCAGATAGAAATGCCACTATCGGCCACCCATCCAAGTAAGAGCCGAGCTGTTGCTTTACAATCGCAATGAGTTAACACTGCTGATTCAAGCTATGCCACGAGCACTATGTATAAGTAGGTATTATATTATAAGTAGAAGTAATTAAGTACCTATAATATATATTTTTTTTTATTACCCTTTATTTTATATTTTTATATTTGTTCTTATGAGTACTAAAATGTAAACAAATATGGCCGATGGTTTTTCCATAGACAATGTGTGACTACTATAAAGTGATGATATCAGAATGATATGATATCTATCACTTACTTCCTACTAATATTATAATATTTAAGGAATCCTACTAATATCCTTATCCTTACATAGTATAAAATAAAGTCGTCTCTGTTTCGTGTCTGTTTGTCTGTTTGTCTGTATGCTTAAATCTTTAAAATTACGCAACGGATTTTGATGCGGTTTTTTGTAATAGGTAGAGTGATTCAAGAGGAAGGTTTTTATGTAAAAAAATTCCCGAAATTCCCACGGGAACGGGCACAACGCGGGTAAAACCGCGGGGCGCTGCTAGTATTATGTATAAATGCGAAAGTTTGTGAGGATGGATGTATGTTTGTTGCTCTTTCACGAAAAAACTATTGGATGGATTTGGATGAAACTTAACAGTAATGTAGGTTATACATCAGAATAACACATGAGATACATTTTCTCCCGAAATTCCCGCGGGAACAGGTACAACGCAGGTTACACTGCGGGGCGCTGCTAGTCACTACATAGTATAAAATAAAGTCGTCTCTGTTTCGTGTCTGTTTGTCTGTATGCTTAAATCTTTTATCTTGCTTAAAGCTTAAATCGTTTGTCTGTATGCTTAAGTCTGTATGCTTAAATTAATTAATATTAAATGGTTTTTTGTAATAGGTAGAGTGATTCAAGAGGAAGGTTTTTATGTAAAAAAATTCCCGAAATTCCCACGGGAACGGGCACAACGCGGGTAAAACCGCGGGGCGCTGCTAGTTATTAATAAAATAAAGTTATTATATTATGTGGATGTGTAGACAACCTCTAAGATAATCTCTAATCTCAAGGAAATGAAACGAAATATTAAATCTCTGTCAATTATATTCACTTCTTGATCAAGCGGTATTTCGGGGATTAATTAAGTTATTTCCCCCTGAAGATTTAATTATGGATCTATTTCTATATGGAAGATGGAGGACTTACGTCGTCTAAAACTGGAATTGTTTAATTTAAGAATTAACCTTTTTGGATGATTTAAAAGTGTAAGGATTTTCAACCAAAGACTAATTACTGGTTTCTTAAGTTAAGCGAACACTACTCATTTTGAATTTAAACCATGTTTACGGATACAGTTCGCTTATATCGCATGTCTTCTGTAACCACGGTTTCTGTAAAGGGGCCAAAACGTCAAATAAAAATCACTACTTAATCACTACATAGTATAAAACAAAGTCGCTACTTTTGTCTGTTTGTTTGTCTGTATGCTTAAATATTTAAAATTACGCAACGGATTTGATGCGGTTTTTTGTAATAGGTAAAGTGATTCAGGAGGAAGGTTTTTATGTATAAAAATTCCCGATATTCCCACGGGAACGGGTACAACGCGGGTAATATAAAATAAAGTCGTGTCTGTTTGTCGTCTGTTTGTCTGTCTGTATGCTTAAATCTTTAAAATTACGCAACGGATTTTGATGCGGTTTTTTGTAATAGGTAGAGTGATTCAAGAGGAAGGTTTATATGTATAAAAATTCCCGAAATTCCCACGGGAACGGGCACAACGCGGGTAAAACCGCAGGGCGCTGCTAGTGTTAAATAAAAGCGAAGTGTATCTGTAAACATAGTTTCAATTCAAAGACAACTTCTATTAGGAAAAGGATTCAGTGATGGGGAAAAATTGGAATGAAATCACTTAATCTTATTTCTCTTGAAAAGGAATCGTCTTCGGCTGGAACATCGATCCGATTCTTCATCTATTCAAAATCATTGAATCGACATATCCTACTAACATTATAAATGCGAAAGTTTGTGAGGATGGATGTACTCGTATGTCTCTTTTACGAAAAAACTAATGGACGGATTTTGATGAAATTGTACAATGATATAGATTATACATCAGAATAACACATGGCATACATGTTATCCCTAAATTCTTGCGGGAACGGGCACAGCGCGGATAACTCCGCGGGGCGCAGCTAGTAAGTCTTAAATTTAAGGTTTGTTTAAGTATACCAAAATATCAAGTTAGCGACCATTGGTTGAAATCAGAAAAAGATGCCGACGCGATAATAGTGTCGACTGTCAAGTGTCAACGACTTATCTGGGTGCCACGGTGCAGCGACGAAAAGTTGACAAGCGAATCTTTTGAAAAAGTAATATTAAACGTTTATTTTTCCTCTACAACAATAATTGTGTCTTCTGCCGTCGCCGCGTTCGTTGCGCCGTCGCTGCACTATATCAACCGGCATAATTTTGTACTTATGCCGGTTCACAAATTGCCGACATCCTACATTTATAACGTTCCCCAAAATGCCGGTACAACATACATTAATATACCGTTCGACAAAATGCCGAAAATTGCCACTAGTATTATTTTATCAGCGCGAGTAGCAACAGATGTAGCTAATCAGCAGATCTTATCATTTGTTATCAAGGAAATCAGTAAGAGGCTCGCACGCGAGTTGAACCGTATAGCAATATATTTAAATACTAAATTAGCGCAAGGTTACTACTTACACACGCATACATACATGTTACATACACCAAGACGAATGTTACGATATCGTTATCAATAACAGTAGATGGCGCCACCGTATTAATGAAATAAGTACAGTTTATTTTTATAATATTAACAGTATTGATATGGTAATTATATAAACAAGCGGAATGACGCGGCTTTATCCTTTTTGGATTTGTTTTCTGAGGTTTGGGATGAATGGCCTAAGTTACTTTTTTTTTACGACAGCTAAAGTAGATACTAAGTTGTATTCAATCAAAGTAAGTATCAAAATCCCTCCAATAGAAACAGGCAGATTTAACAATAGACCCAGATTCTTGTAATAGACGCATAACACCTAAGTCTTCTGTGACCACGGTTCCGGTAAAGGGGCCGAAACGTCAGATAAAAATCACTATCACTACATAGTATAAAACAAAGTCGCGTCTGTTTGTCTGTTTGTCTGTATGCTTAAATCTTTAAAATTACGCAACGGATTTTGATGCGGTTTTTTGTAATAGGTAGTAAATTCCCACGGGAACGGGCACAACGCGGGTAAAACCGCGGGGAGCTGCTAGTGTTAAATAAAAGCGAAGTGTATCCGTAAACGCAGTTTCAATTCAAAAATACCCTTATTCTCTTATTCATATAAATTTTCTACTAAACTATGAAAAAGCCACTAATGACACGAGCGTGCCCTAATAGTAACCGACATGACCGTTGCTTAACATCCACTTTGTTTTATCATTTCTAATCTAAGCCTAACAGTTCCAAGTTTGATACCATAAAGTCAGAATCAGATAAATCTACCGTTTGTTTCAAATAATTCAACCATTTAATTGGAATATTTATGTTAAAGCCATTTTGAGATAAGTGTCGAGTGATTAATCGAGTCCACCTGGTTACGAGTTCACTTAATCGATATGGCCTTACACCGGGATGGCGACTAACGAATATTTGAATAAAGAACTTAAAACATTGTCTATTCTTCGACAGTCTTTATAAAAAAAAGGAAAATAAACATTTGTTCTTTCACTGCAATTTTGGGTTCTTATTAAAAAAAATGCGCGCCTGTTCTGATACCTATACGTTAAATAACCAAAATTATTAGAATTGTGATCCTACACCACATGTTGCATTGTATTTCGCTAATGCATGCCGCGAATAAATAAATAAATACAAATATTGCAGACCAAATGCTTAGTTGACTTAAAATAGAAGGAGGTTCTCATAGTTTCTTTTCTTCTTCTATAAAACCACCATCAAATTATGAAGTAGTTATCACGCTATATAATTATGTCGCGCAAATTCCGCCTCAAACTAGTCTATCGTCAACAACTACTATGGTAAATACTTTTAAGTAACGAAATTACATAATCCTTTCTGTAAATCATCTAATTCATTAGTTTTGTAACAGATCACGATAGTCGTGTTCCTGAACGCACTTATTAGAGCTTACTATGTAATGATAAGTACAAATGTTTATTATTTACACTTTAAACTAAGAAGTTTACATAGTCGGGGCATGCTTTGACATCGTGGTGGTTCGGAGTTATGGCTATCTGTCTTTACAGTCCGGCAAGTATAAGTTGGCGGTGGCGATTTGAGGAACTAAAACGGTTTTCTTGAAAATTCACTTTGAAACTTCCGAGTTCATAGTAAACATCGTTGCGAATATTTTGCTAACTACTGTGCTATCATCATGCCTAAAGTGATAAAAATTGGTACAAGAGAAGCAGTTATAAAAGTACATTGACATTGAACACAGTGGCGCACAGCCGCGCCAAGTTATACTTGCCGGACTGTAAGTGCAAGACGCACACGCCCGTACTCAGAGACGTCAAACGCTTCCATATTAGACACTTAATGAATGATTTTGACATGTGATGTATGAACAATTATGTCAATTCGTTAAATGTCGATTTAACGGCTCTGAGTGCGGATGCGGGTCAGTGTGACATTTGACATTGGTGTCAGAACGGAGTTTTAATTTCGAAAGAACAGAATGGATTTGAATCAACATATACTATGTATATAAAAAAATACTTCATTAGTTATAACTTTGGCATATTATTTATTTACAGATTTCTGCAAAAGGTCCCGCACATTACACTATATTTTCTTCTAAAATCTAACTCAGTCACCATATCAGAAATCTTATTCTCAACTAAAATATTGCCGCGCACTTAACACATGACATATTATTCACAATACCCCGGCCTCCCCCCGATATTGTAGTATTTCAGGAAATCCTGCAATAATATTGAACAATGCCACAATATTATTGACAATACAACTGAAAGAGAGAGCAAAGGTCGTGTCGTACGAACAGCTGAAGAGGATGGCGGATGACAGAGACAAATGGAAAGAACTCAATCGACAAGAGCCCAGCTCTTAAATTTAGAAGAAGAATACTTTATAGACAACTAGCAGCACCCCGCGGCTTTACCCGCGTCGTGCCCGTTCCCGCGGGAATTTCGGGAATTTTTATACTTATAAACCTTGAATCACTTATAAACCTCTTGAATCACTCTATCTATTTAAAAAAACCGCATCAAAATTTGTTGCGTAATTTTAAAGAGCTAAGCATACATAGGGACAGACAGACAGCAGAAAGCGACTATGTTTTATACTATGTAGTGATATTGTATGTGAGCAGCTGGGCTTTGGCCCATAACAAACGCCAGTCAAATGCTTAATCAAACCTTCATTCAGATCTCGCATAATCCAACTAAGTAAGTATATAAATTACTTAGTATCACTTAATGTAACTTAAAATAGATTCAAGTAAATCTGGTTACTTGTTCGCCGTATATGGTTAGTGTGGCGGTAATCGATACTAACTGCCCATTCTAGTGGACACAGGTTAGGTATCAGTGGTGTTATAGTCACACTATAGTCGGGAAATAGTCATGCTATAGTATACATTGGTATAGCATATTTTTGTAAACTAAAGAAAGGAAGCAGAAATCAAAGCTATAAAATATAATCCGACTAATATAATATAAAAATGCGAAAGTTTGTGAGGTTGTATGTCTCTTCCACGAAAAAACTACTGCACGGATTTGGATGAAACTTTACAGTAATATAGTTTATACATCAGAATAAAACATGAAATACATTTTTTCCCGAAATTCCGCGGGAACGGGTACAACGAAGGTAACACCGCGCGTGTCTAGTACTAAAAATGAGTCTTAAAAAGAACCATATTTTCAGTTCATTTTAACATGTTTATATAAAACTGAACTAGTTAAAACTCTCATTCCAACATGATTAGTAGTTTAAAAGTCAAAGTTAAATGATCCGAATGAAACGGCTCATTAACAAACGTAGTTCAACTTTAAACGTTAAAAAGAGAGGAGAGAAAAACAGTTAATTCACGTTCATTATTCATTTAACTTAAGCTTCACTAAGTTAAGTTAACTAGCGGAAATTTAACTTTAACTTGTCTTTATTATACTGAAGAGATAAGTTACAGTAACTTAAGATTTGTATCTTAAGTTTCATCTATAAGAAGTAGCGCCCCGCGGTTTTATCTGCGTTGTGCCCGCGGAATTTCAGGATGAAAAATAGCTTATAACCTTCCCGTTGAATTTAACTATCTAAAAGTAGAATGTACATTTGTACTGATATCATCAGTGAGATGAGAGGCCTTAGCCCAGCTGTAGGATTATGAATATACATAACGGGGAACAATACTAGGTACTTATTACTTATATAAGAATTATTCGAATCGGACTGATAATTCCCGAGATTAGCTCTACATAATTACAAGAGAGCTGATATCTTTAGTGAGCCAAGAAGACTTGCGGCATTTTTTTCTCAACCTGGGTATATCGTCTTGTGACGTCAACGCTGGGTAATTTTGTGAAGTGGTATTATTTTATATTCGAAAACGGAATTATCAGCAAATTTATATAAAAAAGGAACATTCCTGTTACTGTTTTTTTCTGTTATCGCGATACAAATTACGCAACGCCAAACCGGTCCTACCTAATTATAGTGATGTCGTTGTTTCGTTATTGTTTGTACACTGTTTTTATATGAGATTATATTTGTTTTAGGATGTTTGTATCCTGTATTAAAGAAATGCATAAACTCGTCACAAACACCTCCATAATAATAGATAACGAATAAGGGCCTTACTCAAAACCGCTAACTAGCAGCATTTTAGCTAGCAAATGGTTTGTCCCTTTCTGACATACGCTATTTTCGAAAGAGCAAAAGAGACAAAACACTCACTAACAGTGTTTTAGTTAGAGAACGTTTATGAATAAGGCAGTTAATTTATTGGTGAATTATAGTAGTAGAATAATCACTGCCGAATTTTGAAGTAAATATTTAAAAAAATCGACGTGAAACAAAAAAGTTAAAACCGATAGTGTCAAAATAAATAAAACGTTAAGATTAACCGCAACAATTTGGAGTGACATTAAATCGAAGCAATCACACTTTTTAAATCTTGAACGAATTTAAAATCACATGTCACAACACAAGTAACAATTTGCGATGCAATTCATTACTGTCCACTTTTTACTTCTTATTTTAAAAACACTTCACTTGAAAAAAGGTTTTAATATTTTAAAAAGTTTATTCGATTTTTAAAATTAAGATTATGTTTTGTACGCGTGTGAGCTTTATGAAGAACGGTGGTCAACTGAAAGAATCATTTGTTGACGTGCGCACACGCATGGTCGGACGCGATATGTAGTTATAACTAGCTAGGTAGGTACGAACCAAATAATGTATTACGTTATATTTATAACGTAGGTTAGGTCTATGCTTAGCTCATATATTATGTATTTATAGCGTACGTTAAGTCTTTGCTTAGCTCATTGAATTATTTTACAATTTCGAGCATGTAAGCCTTAATACCTGTTATTATTCTTATAATAACGGATATTAAAAAGAGAAATGGTTTCTTCTATTGTTTTAATATTAAGATTACCCATGTCTACTCACGTGGAATACATATGCAATTTTTATTTGTTATAAAGTACTATTTGTGTTTGTATTTGTATGCATCTAATTAACTTAGTTAGATTCCATAATACAAGCTTAATTTGGGTCTCAGTAACTGTAACGGTAAATAAGTTCCGTACATTATCTTATCACTACATAGTATAAAACAAAGTCGCTTTCCGCTGTCTGTCCCTATGTATGGATAGATCTTAAAAACTACGGAATAGATTTTGATTTAGTTTTTAAATAAGTAGATAGAGTGATTCAAGAGGAAGGTTTATATGTATAAATTCCCGAAATTCCCACGGGAACGGGCACAACGCGGGTAAAACCGTGGGGCGCTGCTAGTTTATTATATTTGTGTTATTATTTTATAAATAAAAAATACATATTAAAGCAGGACTGAAATGTTGAAAAACTGGTGAATGAGGTAATGTATACTATATACATACTTACTAAAATATATAGGTATTCCATATTTACGTAAATAGTAACCTCATTGATTAGGGAAAAAGAAATACGTATGTACTTTAGTATAGTGGTCGAAATAGGTATTGTTTACTGCTTATCCTGCTAAATATAGACCACTAGCAGTGCCCCGCGGTTTTACACGTTGTACCCGTTCCCGCGGGAATTTCGGGATGAAAAATAGATGTTGTCCGATTCTCAGACCTACCCGATATGCACACAAAATTTCATGAGAATCGGTCGAGCCGTTTCAGAGGAGTTCAACCACGGTACCCGTTCCCGCGGGAATTTCGGGATAAAAAATAGATGTTGTCCGATTCTCAGACCTACCCGATATGCACACAAAATTTCATGAGAATCGGTCGAGCCGTTTCAGAGGAGTTCAATTACGCACAACGTGACACGAGAATTTTATATATTAGATATATACCGTAATACTCCTACTGATACACAATTTATGCTTGTAAGTATGTCTATGCAGTATTTACTTATTATGACTATCATTCATAATTGTAATAAAGCTTATTTTGCACTAATTTTGATGACGTATGCATTAGTTGAGCATCAAGACTCAAACACGTAGACTTTATGAATTGAAGTACAAATGTGTGTGTAATGCTTACTCACCGATACGTTTGATTGTGTGTGACGTAGTATCGATGAATGTATTCGTACTCACACTAGGATGGGATGGCATAGGATTTTTATACAGAGGTGTTCAATATGATTGGCCACTAAGCTACACGAACTTAATTTAGTAGAAACCAAATTAGCACTAGGTTAAAATCATAACACCTCAAGTCTTCTGTGACCACCGTTCCTTTATAGAGGCTGAAATGTCAGATAAATATGTTAAAAAGCGAAGTTTATCCGTAAACGGAGTTTCAATTCAAAATAGGTTAACACCTTTAGGATGAATTAAATTCGTACTATAATTGAATATGCTCATTGCTCAATGCTCATTGCTCAACTCTGCATGAGCAAATAGCTTTTCGATTTACCGCACTAGTACATCAGGCACGAATCCGATAAAACTTGAAAGCCATTCAAGTCGACTTTGCATTAATTCCAAAGTTTCAGAAAGTCTTACCTAGATGTGTTTCAAAGAATATGAAATACTTTATACCGTATTCAAGACCCTTGAAGATATCAGTAACTTTAAATTTATACAATAAACTTGTTACAAAGAAACAGTTTGAGGGAAGTTTGTGTTTTGTGGAAAATAAGCATGTGTTGGGAGAATATATTGAGAGAAACATGTTACTATGACACTTACAAATGAAAAAGCAAATATCCCATCACTAAACTGTTTTCTCTATACTATCTACATAAAGGATTATCTTTGAAATCTATTTCACTATTTGTCTTTGAAAAATAATTATTCAAATCGAACTAGTCATTCCCGAGATTAGCACGAACATGCAAACAAACAAAATAAAAAAAAATAACCTCTTTTAATGCTTGTATTGTATTTTGTATTGAAGGAAGTATAACTTGTCGTATGATGTTTAATACTTTAATTTCCTTACAGTTTAGACCGTGAGATAAGATAGCCGGATAGTAGTGAACTTACGCTAATTTATTAAAAGCCTAGAGGATAAGATAAAGTGACGCTCACTACTGACTCGACTTTTTTCAGCTAAATAATCTTATAACTTTCCTCCTATTCGTAAACACATATGAATATTTTTAACAGAACATTAGGTTAATTTATTGCTTAATATGTATAGGCATGGAGCGAAATCTGCAATAGGTGATGTGTCTTGTCGTTCAAGAACTGATTTGCAACCTTGCTCATCGTTAGTAGTGCTGGTGTAGTGTGACTTAGTGATGTTACCTCATAGCGTTTGTTGAGCAGTGTGCAGCGCGACCCCTTGGATGGGAGGCCGATACTGGCAATTCTATCTGAGCTCTACTTTGTTGAGGGTACGTATAATTGTCAGTCTTGGTTGTTCCAATCGATAAACCATGTCGGAGGCCTTAAAAACTCCGACACCAGGGTCGGCCACAAACCTACAAGAACTTACTTTACTTATCAGCTTGCGGAGGAAGATAGTCGGCTTGTTTCAGTAATGTAGGTCATTATCTCTGTCAGGCTAGCACTACGAATGTCACAGAAGCTGACAAGACATGATATAATAAATACTGTGAGTCGATTGTCACACAGTATTTATCTTGTGTGAAGTTTGACGTAATGACACCACAGTTATTTACTAGCGACTAACTTCACACTGACAAAGAGAAACCAGCAGACTATATCCTTACAGATGTTGAGGAGCAAATCTTTCTCACGATTAGTGAATTACGTGAATGAAATCATACATTTTCAGTGTTACTACTTAGTTATGTAATTGAATGATTATTATTATCTATTGTACTAGGAAGGATGTTTTAAATTATGTATAATAAAACAATATTATCGGTCATTTGCGAGGTAACTTTAAAAAATTGGTATAAAAATAGGTGCAAAATTGGGTATCTCTTAATTGAACTGATTAAGGGCTATTTTAGTTTAAGTGTTATTAGTCATCCAGTTTTGGAAGTTTGATCGAGTTGAGACGCCCTTTTCGAAATTGGCCTCTTTACAGAAAAGTCAGATGCAAAGGCTATCTGTAAAAGTAATTTAAAGTCATAATGTGTTCGCTTAAATCTAAGAAACAAGTACATTTCATCGAGTTCAAACTTCAAACTCATGGCTGTTAAAAATAGAACGAATGTACGTGCATAATGTTCATTCATTGAGGAGGAAGATCCAAATAAGGTTTGCGGTAAAGAGAACCAAAGAGTGAAGTATGCGTAGAAGAAAATAGACTGGGATTTACGCGAGACTGTTATGACGACCTCTGCGGTTTTTAATACATAAAACCGCAGCGATAAGGTTAAATGTAAACTTCCCGTTAGGGTTCAACCACACTTGACAGGAACTCCCGTCAAATAATTTACAAATCGATGAAGCGACCGATCTTAGTTGTAGCGTAGTCTGTCCGCTATTTATATATTACTAGCGGGCGCCCCGCGGTTTTACCCGCGATGGCTCCGTTCCCGTGGGAATTTCGGGATAAAAAAAATAGCCTATAACCTTCCCATTGAATGTAGTTATCCATTACAAAAAGAATTATTCAAATCGGACAGGTAATTCCTGAGATTACCTCGAACATACAAACAAACAAACAAACTTAAAAATGTTACCTCTTTGCCCGCCCGTATTAAAAAAAAATTGCTATATTTTTTTAAATATTTCTTTACAATTTTTGCCTTTCAATAAAAACAAACAACACGTAAAAGGAAGATTTATCCAATTTGATGCAGCCGTTCAAAAGTTATACCCGAACAAACATTCCGGCGATTATTTTTTATCTAGATATAGATAGGCAAAGACATCAACGGATGATCCGCGGCGGAGTTTCGATCTAGTGTAGCACTCGCTTAAGTCTATTCCATTTATTAACTAGGTACTTACCGCGTTATTTATAATAAACGATATTTAAGTAAAACACTGTTTAAAAGTGCTTTGTCTCTTTCGCTCATTGTAAAATAGCGCATGTCCGAAGGGGACAAACCCTTAAATAGCTAAAATGCTGTTAATAAGCGTTTATGAATAAGGTGTGTGTGTATCTGAATTTATTTTATGTACTACTAGCAGCGCCCCGCGGTTTTACCCGCGTTGTGCCCGTTCCCGTGGGAATTTCGGGAATTTTTTTACATAAAAACCTTCCTCTTGAATCACTCTACCTATTACAAAAAACCGCATCAAAATCCGTTGCGTAATTTTAAAGATTTAAGCATACAGACAGACAAACAGTGTGACAGACACGAAAAAGAGACGACTTTATTTTATACTATGTATGTAGTGACTATGTAGTGAAGTACTTATAGTTCATTTGAATTTGTTGGTTGAATACTACGAAATAGAGAAGTCTATTATGCTCTTCCATGGTAGAACCTATACAAAGGAAATTGAAAAAAACAGTTAATTTCAAACTAACCTCACCGACGTCAAAACCTATGAACTGCGTTAAAAGATACATGTTTTTCGTAAATAAAATCTATACCGTATTTAGCTATCAAATGGCTTGTCCCTTTCCAACACGCATTTTTCCGAAGAGCAAAAGAGACAAAACACTCTAAAACAATATTTTAGTTCGACCGTTTTTGAATAAGGCAAACTAATTGTACATACCCGTCCTCTGCAATTTAGTATGTCGAAACATTTCGATAAACTTAATCACTCATACATCACTACACAGTACCATTGCTCTGTCATTACTAGTACTTTCTGAAAAACTTCAAGGAGAGTGTTATCACAGCATCTGACGTAAACGTTGATAACAGTACAATATTTACATTTCATTGATTACGGCTCATGTAATGAATTAACGGTTCTAGGTACTAATATGCTTTAGTAAACAGTAAGGGCGAGACTGTAGTAAGTATAATCTATTTCTTTTGGATTGGCACAAAATGTGGTTTAATGTCGTAAATTTTCCAGCAGAAGACGATTGCTTCTGAAGAGGAAAAAGGTTTAGAGATAGGGTAATAATGAAATAAAATTACTAAATCTTTTTCTTCTTCAGGAGCAATCGTCTTCGGCTGGAAAATTGACGACATTAAACCACATTTTGTGCCAATTCAAAAGAAATAGAGTACACATAAGTTCGTGTTGGTAAGTAGCTGACGCTGATGTCGGAGTTTTCAGGCCGCTTCAAGGCCTCCGACGAGGTTTAACGATTGAAACGACCGAGACCGACAATTTGACGTGTACACAGATAAAAATGCCTATCGGTCACCCATCTAAGAGGCTGATCTGCATTAACATAGCTTAGCTTAACGCCACGAACGCTACAAAGTAGTATTCATAACGGTCTGCGTTGGCGTGGGTTGCTTCAGCTTACGGTTACGCACTAGTAAACGTAAGCACAAAATGTTAGTCTCACAGACGCCGTAAGAAAATGAAAATTTTTGGCTTTCTACTGGCAGCCCGAATAACTTTAACAGACTTATTTAAGCTATGAAATAACGCTTTGTATTTAACCGATATTTAATAGTGTACGTAGTTGTTAAGTATGTTACGGTCACCGACCGTTTAAAACACCACCTTTAGACTTCCAGACAAGACTGTTGATAATTTAGCGGTACCTACATCCGTAATTATCTCTCAATGATAAGGTCTGTCGTTAGATAATAAGATCCAATTATGATGATGATTGCTATTGATTGATTGCAATTGTTTGACGAATTTACTTATCTTTCATATTAACTTTCATTTTGTATTGTATGGAGAGCAGGGAATAAAAAATAAATGTCTCGTTCGGTGACGTCGACTTAGATGATGATGAAGGAGGAAGTAAACAATATAATTTATACTAAGAAACGATTACGATACTTTTTTATTTATATATTTCTTATTTATACTTGTGTCAAACGGTTTTTTAAATTGGCAAGTAATAGTAAAAAAGGCAATTGTGTTTCATCAAAAATATTTTGTCTAATTTTGACCAACGCATCTTAAAGTTAATAAAAAACGGCCAAGTGCGAATCAACTCTTATCAACTGTGTAGCTTTCATAGTTCACGAGATTCAGCATGGGTGTCATACAGACGGAGGGACAACGGAGTCTTAGTAATAGGGTCCCGTTTTTACCCTATGGTTTCGGAAACTTAAAAAAGTTACGAACAGCCATTTACAGAGTTCAATAATGCGTTTTAGCTTGCTCAGTCTTAACGACATGCTAAGCTAAGGCACCCTTCATTAACAACTTAGGACCTTACTATTGTAGTCGAGTCGTCAAGATACAAAAGTCGTGAAGTGTCAGCCATTTACGTCGCATTATGCACAAAGAGCCTTATCTCTTTAGCTGCAGGCAGTGGATATTTTTGAACAACTTTACGTCTGATCTAGATTTGAGAAGAAATAAAACGTTATACCATCTGCATGTAAACCTTGGCATACACTTATGCATACTTTTATGCTAAATGTTATAAAAACATGTCGAATCTCTTGAAAACTTTCGACGGACACAAAAGATTCTCGAAAAGTCGGGCAAAGTTCTTAAAGGTAAGTAAGTACTCGTAGTCTGTTTTAGGCAGCGTTAAAGTACTGTCAGCAACGTGTACGAAGATATATTATATATATATATATACCTGGACAATTTCACACACGGTTAATTAGACCCAAAGTAAGCTCTAAGCTTGTGTTATGGAATCTAATTAACTGGTACTACTACATATACATACACAAATACTTTATAAGAATATATAATTGACACCCAGACGTCGTCGCCAACAACTATGTCTACACATATTGTTGACTCCGGGCGGGAATCGAACCCGCAACCCCCGACACAGTAAGCGCTCTCACTGCCACTGTGCCAACGGGCTTGTCAAAGATGCTACGGTAACTAGCGAATTATTCTTTAAGAGAACTGTTAGACTCATCATACTTCACATCACACTTGTACAGACACTAAATCATAATTGCTGAATTTCGATCTGAATCAAGACACATAATCAGATTTTTCAGAATGATCTGTAATAGTGACTGACAAGCGTTCAATCTGATTCTTCTGACAGGCAAACTGAGCAAGAATACTGAAAAATATATCAAAACAAGGGCCCTTCCCTCATTAGCGAGTATACTCACAAATGTGGTCAACTGCCAATTTAGCTGTGTATATTAACAGTGATATTTTGTTTGAACATGTTATGCCCGCCGGCCGAGATGAAAGTTAATGTGTTTTTATTTTTATATCGTGAATCATGATAATACAAATATACCGCGTCTGATTTGCACTAGACGTCGAAACATTTTGAATGACAAAAACATTGTTAGTCTGAATTTTCTGTTTATTTATCAACTTTCACTCTTGACCATTTCTAAGCGATATTATTATGTTTAGAATGGTTAAAGGCCGAAACTGCGCACGCGACGGTCATCTTTTATATGAAACCGCACGCGACGGTTCACTTTTGTATGAAACCGCGTGGGCACCCGCTTAACGCTGTTTCGGCCCTAAATTGGCACTTTGAGGCTTAACATTAAATAAAATGATTTGAGTTTTTAAGCATAATATGCACTGATTCTTGGATACTATCTCTTTTTCGTTTTAACTTACTTCCACATTTACTAGTAGATATAAAAGAATTATCACCTAAAGGTAGAATTTTATTTAGTGTTATCTACTGTTCTATATCGCATTCGGCGAGCTACCGAAGACGTTACCTAATTAGGTGATCTAAGGACTTCTCAGTCGGCAGACTCTAGCTACTAAGACACGAGGTGGATGAAAATAAGTTCGGAAATAGCAGTAACAGAACGACTAGATATAACAACCTCTTTAATTAAAGTGAAGATGTTCTCATAATACAGTTTACTGAAGCAAAATAGTTTTCTAACTAGAAATTTAACTTATCAAGTACTTATTTTCATTTTGTGACTTCGCCTTGTACAACTAAACTTACTTAGATAGTTCTTAAACTGTTTGAAGACTTTGAAATGCAAATTACTTTATTACTAGCGACCCTCGCTTTAGGTAATGAAGTTAACATGTAGGAAAATTGTGATAAAGTTTATAATTGCTATTAAATTTAAAATAGTTCTAGAAATGAACAGTTTCTCTCACTGTAGACTAATAATTTCAGTAAGTGAGCAGTGCAATCTAAGTCTTACCTAATGTTATTAAGACAGTGGTAGTCGAACTTGCTTCCATTTTGAACTGAAACTGCGTTCTACGTTTTGTTTTAGAATTTTATCTGACCGATACTAAAACCGTGTTCACAGGAGAACCTCTGTGTTTCCGTAAACTTAGATTCAAGTCAATCTACTTCGTTCACCGAAGTTCTTCACTCGGTGCGACCACCTAATTAGGTGACAGTTGATGTCACTCACCGAAAGCAGTTGACTACCGCATGCTTTACATCGTGTAACGCAAACGACGTACAAATTCACATACGTTATTATTTATTTAGTTATTAACAGTATGATTATAATCTTTGCATGCATGTCTTCATAGCTACTAGCCTGCGTTAGTTTATGCTAGTTCTTGGCACAGAGCCAAGCTAGACAGTTTAGTGCCGAGATCACAAATAAACAAGTTGTTACGCTGATTTGTCCGTCACATTTCATTTATGCGGACATCTGGTAATGGTCTAATGACATTTCTTAATTATGCTAATTGATTGGAAGTGACATTAAACACACGCTTCGTTTAGGGTCATTGCAGCTTTATAGCTATCGAGTATGAAGTTCTAGAAGATGAAAATGTTGTTTATGGTTTGGCTCACTTTAGTAAAATATGAAGAGGTGTCAACATAATAAGTTTATATACATCTATCTAGTGATGTCATCATGCAGGCTCGGAAACGGTACCTAGCGATGTTTACACAAAAGGAAAATCATTAGTTATGAGCTAATGCTCAATGTAATATTGTCAAATAATCAGCTTGCCACTGCACAATTGATTGGATTATTAGGATTGGTCAGGTTGACCATCCACTCGATGAAGAAGACTGCACCAATGCATGTCCGTCAAAGGAACCCCACTGGTGGGCACAACTTCGTGGAGATTATGGTAATAAACCTAAACATCTTGTTGGTTAGTTATCTTCATAGGCAAAATCTATACTCATATTATAAAGCTGCAGAGTTTGTTTGTTTGAACGCGCTAATCTCAGGAACTAATGGTCCGATTTGAAAAATTCTTCAGTTTTTAATAGTCCACTTATCGAGGAAGGCTTTACATGTCGAAATTCCTACGGGAACGGGCACAACGCGGCTAAAACCGCAGGTCGCTGCTAGTATGCTAAACGTATGAACGTACGTATGCACATTCTCGTTGGAATACTATTTCATCCCATTCCATATCACGAAATATCTTTGTACGATTCCGTGAAAGCGAGGTATTGGTTCGTAATATAATGATTGCCTTTTTGTGGAAATACGTTATTCAAAAGCGTAGTTCTTTTGAATTTGGTCAGCTCGTTCATAATCCGCTGTGACCTTCCATTCGTTTGATTAAAATATTTGTTTTATACAAAGGATTTAGAATTTTTGAGTTCGTTTTTTAAATTTAATAATTAGAAATTCATTTGTTTTGTCAATAGCCTCGTATCTACGTTTTGCAGCTATAATTTAAAATTAAAAACAACATACCATAATAATGTACCTAACCTACACCAATCTTCCTTGTACCATGAAATAAAAATATTGTAATATTATGTAATATTAACGTGTACGTTATGAGATCGATATTAATGAGAGTATGTGTTAATTAGTTTAAACTTAACCTTTGACTGGTGACATGGTTTTTGTGTAGGTAACGTAACTGGTGACGTGCGGCCTGAGAGACCGCTGCCGTATCTGTGTCTATAGCATTGAAATTAAGTATGGTAGCTTACCGAAATGTTCAAGGACAGCTTAATAAATTAGTTAAGCATAAAATTAGATTATAAAAATGCTTAGATGCAGCAAAAATAGTTTGGTTTCTAATCTGCCTGTACCTGTACATATTAGATCACGGACACAGGTCATGCAATTTGATTATATTAAGGTCACTGCCTGCCTGGGCCTGGTAAGGTATACATCTACATGCTTGCCTGGCACCTTTATATTGTATAATGCTCTCATCTTAGAGGGCCAGCAGTTTAAAAGCCTCCGTGGTCTTGTGGTTTGAGCGCCCGGCTCACGACCCGGAGGTTCCGGGTTCGATTCCCGGTGGGGATATCTCACAAAAATCTCTTTGAATCACCTGAATGCTCGAAAAGTAAGATGATTCCGTGCTTCGGAGAGCACGTTAAGCCATCGGTCCCGGTTACTTTCTAAGGATAGTAGTCGTTATTTGAGCCATGTCAGAGGCCTTTGGCGGCTCAATAACTCTGACACCAGGATTGGTCAGGTTGGCCATCCACTCGATGAAGAAGATCTTAGAAGGGTAAATCGGATCTACAGGTAAATATAGATACGATAGATACCTACTAATATATCATATTATAAAACAAAGTCCCCAGAATCTGCTTGTATGTAATTAATTTTCTCAAAAACTACTGAACGGATTTTCATGCGTTTATCACCAACATACAGATCGATTCAAAAGGAAGGTTTGTAACTATCTTTCATGCCAAATCTCCCACAGGGATGGATCCAACGCGGGTGAAACCGCGGGCGCTTGTCATATATATTACAATGCACTTTTCTCCAACCGTCATATGTGTACAAATCACAGCACCGACTCGCGTTTCAATATTCCTTTACCTAACATCAATAGTGCCTGTTTATATTTGTTGAGTTGTCACACGAAATTGAATTGAATCCGAACGGAGCGTGGAGGTCTACTTCACATTTTAGTATTTGATTTTCCCTCTCAAATTAGCCGGAAACGATGAAAATACGAATCTTGTTCGGCGTTCATTTTATTTGTATAACATTTAATATAAATGGAATGAGATGAAAGCGGATGCGGATTGAGATATTGTGTTATTGTAATGTAAGTAACATTTAATCCATTGAGTTAACGCTGAAGTAAGCTTTTGTTTCACATTTTAAGGACATCGCAGACCGTACAGACAGTTTTAGACTGCCTAGAGATTTTAAGACTGACTAAACAGTTTTAGACTGTCTGAAGACAGTTAAATCTGTCTTAAGGCAGTTTAAAAACAGCTATCGGTATAATTTAATTCTTCAGTCGAACAGACAACATAAGTCTCTAATCAACGAAATAACTTGTGACCACAGCTTGTGACGGATGACAATGTCTGTGGCAGACAAAAAAATATGTAACTCACCCTTTTATATATTTTTAAACAAAGTTCCCCAGAAACTGTCTGTATTCATTTATCATTTATTCAAGAGGAACGTTTGGGACTACTTTTTATCGCAAAACTCCTACAGGAACGGGTAAAACCGTGATTCCCTGCTAGTTATAGGTATTATAATAATAAGTTTATATCTTCGATCAACAATACACAACTAGATATCGAGTCACGTACAAAATCAAAGCTAAATACTGTCCGCGTGGATGACGGACGTGTGACAGCTTATTTTGTTTACTACCGAACTGAAAAAAACGTTCTAAAACAGTTCGGAGTTCAACCTAATTACAACCATGACACCTAGCAATAAAGTAGCAAATCTTATGAATAAATTAAGTAAGAATAACGCCTCACTTTTCAAATGAGGCGTTATTCACCGAGACGTATTTTTTGCGCCGACCCGACATCTAGTTGTGTATCGTTGATCGAAGGTTTATATAGACTAGGGTTGGCCACTAACTTATTTAAACTTGCTTTTTATTAGACTAGTAGTCAGTTTTTAGGGTTCCGTACCCAAAGGGTAGAAACGGGACCCTATTACTGAGACTTCGCTGTCTGTCCGTCCGTCCGTCCGTACGGTGATAGCTAGACAGTTGAAATTTTCACAGATGTATTTCTATTGCCACTATAACAACAAATACTAAGAATAAAATAAAACAAATATTCAAGGGGGGCTCCCATACAACAAACGTGATTTTTGTACGGAACCCTTCGTGCGCGAGTCCCACTCGCACTTGGCCTGTTATTAAACTGTCCGGTCTATGATCTGCACAATCTTCTAATCTTTTAAATTACATATTTTTTTCATCTACCGTTTTATAATACAAGTAGAAATTCAGAATATAAAACCTTATTACATATTTTTGTTTTATAAGTACTAAAAGATAGCCGTATTGTAAAGGTTGGATTACACATCGCCCATAATGTAACGGGTATAACCGGGTACGGGTACTATAATTAAGCCTCCCATTAAGATATCCTATTGCTCTACGTAATTATGAGCAAAATGATACGTGGTACGTACTCCAATGATGTTAACGTCATAAATGTATGAATATACTAACCGCACCCGCGGTGTTACTCGCGTTGTACCCGTTCCCGCGGGAATATCGGGATAAAATTGACGCGAGAGTGTAACATTGCTGTGACGACAGCGATTATTTTTTGAAAAATAATATGTAGTTATAGTGTGAGATATGATAAGAGCTAATGTTCAATACTCTTTCAAAAACTTTTCAAAAATGTCCATAGACACCATCGCTGCTACGTGGCACCCCCGAGAGGCTTTTATCACAAAATTCTTGTCTATAATACAAAGACATACAAGTCTATGTCTACATAAATTTTCCTTTCTTTATTTCCCTTTGGTGGGAAGCAAACTATCGAACAACGTATGAACATTAGTACACCTCGTAAATCAACATTTTAATGTTTATTTTTGCAATATCCTCTAACTGGCCACATTTCCTGTGACGCCATTCAATGCTACAATTTCCTGCTGTTGTTTTATATTCTTGTATCTGCTTTAGATTATATTTGAGACACATTTACATTAAGGTGTTCAGCGGAACATGCGGTAACCGCTGCAGTGTAGGTATATGATACGGTAGTCGACTGAATTTTGCAAACTGCATTCTGCGAACGACTGCATTCGGCGAAGGACTGCATTCTGGGAGCGACTGTAGCTGACAACTTAATAGGTGTTGACAGTCATCGGGCATCCCAATGTGAAGATGGCTGTAGCAATCGAAGACGATTGAACCAAGATCGGGAATCGCATTAGACGAACGTAATAGTGTCTTTGGGACATTATTTTGTAGCAAATTTAGTTCTAATTTAAAAAACGTTACAGGCCTTGTCAAAAACGATTGCCGCGATTCTAGAAAGAAAAAGACACATCGTAGCTTCATAGCAGAATGTAGTATTGGCTGCCTCGAAATATTAACGAACATTAGAAGTAGATATTTGAGGTCAACCAAACTTCCTGTGATAAAAATATTTAATGAAGATATTAAATTTTATATTGGGATGTAATTAATCACTAATTACACACGTGATTGAAATGGCTAAGATTTCTGAGAAATGAGTGGATAAACAATTTCGAAATAAGAATTAAGTTAATAATATAATTATTGTTTCAAAACTTTTCAAACATGGCTCGGGTTTGAGATCACCAGAGATCGCCTGCAGTAGGTAAGCGTGGGGATTATGCCTAATCCTCCTCACTGTACTGATATCAGTAATAGGAGAGGCCTTTGCCCAGCTGTGGGACATTACATGATACTTTTGACTTTATTCTTTTTACTGCCCATCCAGGCACTTGTCAGTTGTCTAATCATAATGTAGTCTAAAAGGGGTGAAAAGTTAATACATTTTCATAAACTTACATTTTTCATGTTTATTATCCTACCAGGACCACGAATTTGATTATATTTATAGCGTTCGAATTGCCATCAATAATGTTAATCTTCTTGATTTACGACTTATTCGTCGCGTAAAATGTTTTTAAAATGCAAAAATATGGATTATTTTATGAGGACAAAGCGTTTCGTTTACTGTTTTTTTACACAGGATAATAAAAAGTCGACACTAGGAATTCAAAATGTTAATTACCTATATTTTGTACTAACTAGTAAACATTATATATTTCGAAATTGTGAGTAAAACTTTTTTGAGTTTGTTTTCTTGATTTTTTTTTATTTTATTGGACCCGCTAATCCCAGAAACTACTGACCAATCCGATTCGATTTATTTTTTTGGATAGCAACATTCAACGGGAAGGTTATTTTTCATCCCGAATTTTCCGGGTACAACGCGGGTAATACTACGGGGCACTGCTAGTGAAATATATTTGGGATATAAAAAATCTCAAACCTCGTTGAAAATTTGTCCCAAATCGTAAACTAGTCCAAAGTAGATCAATCTAGGTATCAGTACGGAAACAAACAAAACATAATTGGTAAGTACTTAATTTTATTCAACTTTTTCCTTGTACGTAAAAAAGATGCCATAAAATGTCCTTTATTAAATACATTTTACACAGACTATCGTAAAGCGTAACAGGTTATCCATAATAATATGAAAATGAACGTTTCTGTTAGCATTTTAATTAAAATGTTGACAGCTTGTAAATTGCGCGCAAAAATTATTAATTAACACTACAGTGTACCTTTATTTACAGGGTCCATTTCAACGACAATATAGACTTAAAAAATCAACTGTCATTATTGACATTGCGAACAAAAGTCACATTTTAAAAAGATCCTCCTATAACTTGTTCATATAATACATTTTCAACCAAAATCATTTACCAGAATCGCAATCGTAACCTCTCTTTCACTTTACAATGGTATGACAGAGAAACGTAATATCTGCTCATTGTGGTATCTACTTATCAGGGTACTAGAAGCCATCAGGAGCTTCGCAGTACCGCCACAATATGTACAATGATGGAGTCTTATCATCTGACAACGCTATTGATTTTCACCAACAACTTTTTCGTGATAACACAATGTTACATTGCCGATAAACGAATATATTACATTTTAGGGACTGGCTGTTGAAACGGAAAAGGACTTGTATCGTGCACAAATATTGTCTGTTGATGTTCTATGTTTTTGCACAGGTTTTAACCTAGTGCAGGCTCATGTTTAGTTCTAGCTATAAATGTTTATCCTAGATTTATGAATATGTAATAGAAGTAAGTTTGTATGCATGAAGATTTATTTATTTTTGAAACTCATCATGATCATTCATCGCAATTTTTATGATTTCAGTGAGTCAAACTAGAACACATTTTTTTTTCAGTTGTGGGGTAATAAATATTTTGAAGGTACGGAAGAACAGCAACAAGATCTTATATGAAACAAAAAAAAACAATTTAGTGATAATTATGTGAAACTTAACTGTGTAAACATTTTCGTTAGTTGTGATTTCCAACTACTTACTCCACTCAACTACAACTTCCGTACTCAGAAATGTCACCTAAATCGATGACGATTATTTCATACATAACAAGTCGAAAACCACTCATGAGTGTCCCTTAAGGATCGTAAATATGACTCTGAGTGCGGTAGTTGGCTATGTGTCCAACTTAATCATTTACTAAAACTTACAAAAGTTTTAATATTGATACGGATTTTGTAGGATTATAAACTTAACATCGACCGAACTATATATTTTAACAGCGTTAGAGTAAGTTATTAAAATGGGGTTTAAAACACTGAAGGATGATATTTACTAGGTGTGTGTTAAAAGCGCGTAAAATTCCAATGTCTATAAAATTGGATATCCTATTATATTTTCATGGTGCAGTTATAAAAATAATGCTGAGTGCATTTTTATCTCCGTGTGTCAAGCAAGCAATATGAAATATAGTTCTGCTATTTCAAACCCTTAGAATTTATCGGTACAGGGTTACTTCGGCTTACGCTCACGTACCAGTCAACGTTAACACGAAATGTCAGTCTCAACTGACGTAAGAAAATGAAAAAATCGTGATTTTTACTTCAGTCTATATAACTTTCACAGACTGTGATTAAGTTATGAAACACCGCTTTGTCTATACTAATATTATAAAGAGGTAAAATTTGTAACTTTGCTTGTTTGTTTGTATGTTCGGGAATTCAGGAATTATTTCAGGAATTATCAGTCCGATTTGAATAATTCTTTTTGTGATAGATAGCCACATTCAACGGGAAGGTTATAGGCTATTTTTCATCCCGAAATTCCCACGGTAACGGGTACAACGCGGGTAAAACCGCGGGGCGCTGCTAGTATTTAATAAAAAAATTACAGCATAAATAATCTTAAACTTCATTTTAAACAAATATTTAACGAACGTATGTTACGATAGCCAACCGTTTGAAACAACCCACTCTAAGTCGATGAAAGATGTAAGAAAAAATAATCATTCTATCATTCTTCGGATCCCAAACGATTAAAAAGACTAATGCAAAGAATGTGAGTGAGTTGTGTTTGTTTACGTTTCCAGTTCAACGGCTGAAAGGGGCTCGCTGAAAGGCGATTCAAATGTAAACTGTATCTTTAAATTACGTAAACGAAGTCACGTGAGAATATGCTATAAATTATTAATATCAAGGTGCATCGTTTTGGACGTTTAGATGTATTTTCAAGGTTACAGGCGATGTATTTGATACTCGTAATAATAATACATATTTATAGCGAACAAAATGCACTTACAAATAAGAATCACTTAAATAAGCTATAACGTTTGGTAAAACAAAGATTTTCATTATATTATTGCAAATTATATTATTTTTGTTACAGTCAAAATTTTGGCTTGATAACTAGTCATAAACCTTCTTCTTCAATCTGTATGTTGATGAAAACCGCATGAACGACAGTTCAGTATTTTTTGAGAAAATCAATTACTTACAAACAGATACTCAAGTGCATGCTCAAATCAATGAAGTACACCTACCTCTTAAGTTTAACCACTTAAGACTTGTGTGAGTTAAATTCAAAAGCGTGTAAAATTTCCGATAACAAAAATTTCTTAAATAGTGACATTTGAGTATTTGGGAGTCTCATTGAATACTGAAAAAATAGGTAAAAAACCCTTCAAAATACCTCACAAATGTGGACATTTGACCCTATGCAAGCCTTTATAAAAACATGTAATAGAAAAAAATGCTATTTCAATTATAATAAAAACTACGTACTGTTACAATCCCTTTCCATGGTATCAGGCACATGAACACGTAAGAAACCACTAGATAAGACTGGTTCAAAACAAAAACTATGTCATTAGAACTACTTCAAAGATATATTAAAAGAAACTACAGTAAAACGTCATAATTTTGAACAATACTGTCGTTTGAAATCAATTTGTTGCGTCTCTCAAGTGTCCATCCGTCTGTTAAGTAAATAAATGAATGAAAAGTTATATTTGAATGAAATGAATAAATGGACGTGTCCATGTTCAGATGACGGTGATTGTCCAGACCATTGACAAGAAGATTTTGTTCTTAATTCGATTGATGTTCCTTTGGTTTTCTTTTTGAACTGATTCTTATTGTTTTTTTTTATAACGGCCATTTTCTAGAAAAATGAATTTTCATGAAAATACGGTTAGGAAAGTTTTTATACATAATCGTTTTCGAAAATAAAAAATTGGTAAATTTTCTAAGTGATTTACGTTGGTTTCAATGGGGTTTTCCAGCCAGAGCGAAATTGACAGTGTTGTGTTGAAGTTAGTACTAGTACAGTGGCCAGTAAGTAACTCACATTTCACGCTGACAAGTTCGTTGGCATAGAGTGGCATGTGAGAGCGTGTCGGGGGTTTCGGGTTCGATTTCCGCTCGGGAGTCAACAATATGTGCAGAATACTTGGTGGCAACGACGTCTGGGTGTCAATTACTTCTATATTCATATAACGTATTTGTTTATGTATATACAATGTATAACTAGGTATCTGCACTGCAAGTAAGATTCCATAATATAGGCTTAGAACTTAGTTTGGGTCTAACTAACCGTGTGTCACATTTTTCCTGGTATATTTATTTATTAGCTTTCGCAAGATAGAAGATTGAACACAATCCATCGACAAATCTCGAAATGTGACGTTTGACACTCGCTTGTTTTTCCGCTGACTTGCTTATTAACTCCCCCAATTTATGCCGACTTTAAACTCCGCTTATGTTCCATTGCGTGTTTTTGTTTATCCAACATGAGTTTAGCCAAAACAAAATACGCAATGGAAGTTTCACAGAGCATTAATGGTGAAACTCGCGAGTGTTTTGTTTTGCCCATGTGTGATTCTGTTTATGAAAAAAATGCTTCGTAAGTAAATGTGAAAATATAATGGCGTAATTTGAGTGAATACTTCGTGATTGTAAAGCAACATGTAGTATCGACATTACACCCATAAAATAGGTTCTACGATCTATAAATTGTTTTGAGTTCTAACGAGTGAACTAATATGGCAGAGCCCCGCGGTTTTACTCGCGTTGTGCCCGTTCAGTTGTGCCCAATTTCAGGATCAAAAATATCCTATAACCTTCCTGTTGAATGTGGCTATCCATTACAAAAAGAATTATTCGAATCGAACTGGTAGTTTCTGAGATTAGCGCGTTCAAACAAACAAACTCTTCAGTTTTATTATATTAGTATGACTAGCAGCGCCCCGCGGTTTTACCCGCGTTGTGCCCGTTCCCGTGGGAATATCGGGAATTTTTATACATAAAAACCTTCCTCTTGAATCACTCTACCTATTACAAAAAACCGCATCAAAATCCGTTGCGTAATTTTAAAGATTTAAGCATACAGACAAACAGACAAACAGACAGACAAAAATAGCGACTTTGTTTTATACTATGTAGTGATATCATAATATATAGTTCAACTAAGAAAATAGAGTGTACCTACATATTTACTACGTTTCTGTATCTGTATTTATGTGATATTCGAATGTCATGTGGCCGATAGCGGCATTTATATAAAAACGATATAATGTATTGATGGACACGTTAAATAGACGGTCCCGGCTGATACCATAGTTATTAGATTAGTGTCAATGCGTGGTTTCGGAGTTTTTAAGCAATGTAGAGGCTAACTGTGACCACCTTCCACTTTTTGTACCACCTAAAGTATAAAAAATATTGTATACTAAGACTAGGTTATTATTTAATAAAACTAGTTATCACTCACCGGTAGTGTCATCCAAATCAATATCCATAGTGTCACAGTTATCATCTCTATACATCACTACAAACCACAACACGTATTCATTTCTATATCAATATTCCTTTTTCAAATTAAAAACTTAAAAGAAAAACAAAAGAAAACCAGCCAGCACTGCCGTATTAATTACATTCAAACGCGCGCGCCGATCCAATCGAATAAAATCACTGTCAATCGAATCAATAGTGATGCGAGTGTTTTATCGATACTTTTTTATGTACCCCATTCGAAATTCGATTTAATTTGAATTTAGTCTATGAAATCGCGTGGCATTATCAGTCTCCGCACGCCTAAATACCTTTCTATTCTGTAACGCTATGACACGTTATCGGCTCTGACACACGATAGTAGCAGTAAACAAACTGCCACTGTGTTCATTAGCGTTATTTAACACTATACCATCAAAAATGTAAAATAACTGTTATTTGAAACGTTACTTTTTAATTGTTATGTAATATTCGTTACAATTGTCACATTTTTATCATTACACTTTGCACTGTAATTAAATATTTTGCTGACTACATTTTTAAAAGACTTCAAAGAAGGATGTTATTTCTCAATTCAACCGTATATGTTTTAAAGGTCAATTAAACTTAGAACACTTTATTAAACACCACTGATGTATTACGAATATATCACTGTTGCGTAACTAGTTATGATTTATAGTAATAATTGAATGAATATTCTATGATATTTGAGCACAAGTTCGTGCTGAGGTCGTCTGATAAGCGACTTCGCGTACGCGCGAACGCAAACTGTCGTGATGTTCCATTATAATATCTACTCGTTATTATTATTTTAACGAATTAGACTTGTACATAGCGAGATAAATGTTTTCTATTTGTATTTTTCAAGGGCGTGCTGTTATCGATGTTTGAAAAGATTTTCGCACCACTATTTCCGTTGTCGCGTGTCGGAGATCTCAATGGCGGTCTTCGATTTTTTTTCTGAGCTTGGGAAATAGGAGTGAATGAATAGAAACAATGAGATTGATATTAAGGTTCTATTCCTCGTTCGCATCCAGACGACAATGGATAATTCGAAAAAAAAACATGTTCGATTTTTAAACATCTATCGTCTATGCCTCAGTATGGCGTCCGTCGGAGTAGTGTTCAGTCATCATCGAGTTTGCACCTTGTTTACTACTAACCACTAAGCCGATTAGATAACACGCTATGACATCACAGAGTAACCATGTGGCGTATTATCCGAGTTATAAATTTGGAGGGCTCCCCGTCTTTCATATTACGGAAATATTTTTAGGGAAACTAATTCATGTAGACATAAAACGAGGCAATAAAGTATAAACGGCGCCGCGTTGTAAAACGAATGGTACTTGGTGTAATGATGTTGATAAAATTGGAGTATTTGGATGTAACATTTATTGATGTCAACGATCGAGTTGTGTTGTGCCATTCACTTGAATATAGGTTCGTTTTATAGCTTTAGACTTTGCCTTTGTTTACCAAAGTGGAGCATGCACTTATCGCCGAATTTGAATTATTCCAAGGGCACTTTCGAATTCAGCGTTTTTAGTCCTGCTACGTGTATTTTGTATAATAAACAAAAGAACATTCGCGCGTGTACAATTGCGCAGTACTGTAGAGGGATGACTAAGAATGAATGCGTAAAAATGATTTTAAATTGAAAGAGGCCTAAAACGGCATTAGATTAGAAATATTAGATTTAGAATAGTTCAAAAAACGAACACTCGAATGACCGAGGTTTCGTTTTTTGAGTGATCACTGATCTCGAACCGAATTCAGTGTAGGTACAAATTATTGCAAAGAGTCATTCTTAATTTAAAATCATAGAAAAGGAATTCAAATTACACGGCATTCTTTTTCTTTTTTGTGGCTTTACCTATATTATGCTTTTGAATTTAGAAGTTAGTAGGAATAAGGTAGTATAACTAAAGTCACGACTCTATACCATAGATTACAGAGAATGACCTTCCCATAAACTACCACTTCCCACCAAACTGCGCTTACAAAATTAGCTACAAACAATTAAAGTAAGTGACCGAGTTATCTGTTCTTATGTCTATATCGCTCTATAAACCTAATAAATTACATGCGGTATTAACTTAGGCCTGCGTCATACTGATAAGGACATGTCTGATAACCGGTAGTCGATGACGAGACATACATCTGACTAAGGCCTATCGTTCACGTGCGAAGTGGACCTTGGCTTATCGATTGAACAGCGGATTCGAGCGTGTAGACTGTACCTATACTTTTTTAACAGAGTTAATAAACACCGACAAAGTGCGAGTCGGATTCGCGCACGGAGGGTTCCGTACATTAAAAACGGCAAAAAATCTCACGTTTGTTGTATGGGAGCCTCTCTTGAATATTTGTTTTATTTTAATTTTGAGTATTTCTTATTATAGCGGCAATAGAAATACATCATCTGTGAAAATTTCAACTGTCTAGCTATCACCGTTCTTGAGATACAGCCTGGTGACAGACGGACGGACGGACAGCGAAGTCTCAGTAATAGGCTTTCGTTTTTACCCTTTGGGTACGGAACCCTAACAAACAAACAAGTTAATAAAACAATAGGAAATTCAAACCATCATGGCTGATTTTTCAACCACAGATAACTCCTTCCATCGAGGAAAAGATTTGAGGTTCGGTGATAACAATGGAATGAAATCACAAGCCTTTTTCCTTTTCAGTAGCATTGGCTTCGGACTGGAAAATAGAACACATTACTGGTTTCTTATGTTTATGGAGGATGGTTTATAAAAGATTAAACTTTCCAGTAATATAGGTTATACATCAGATTAAATAAATAATAGATAATAAATATACCCGGACAAAGGACCTTGGGCGGATTACTATGGAGTCTGGCCCGATGCTCAACAGTGACATGACATATGTCATTTGAAAGCTCTTGAAGAGTTGTATAAGTCGCCCTTTGACGGTTATGTCGAAATCGACGGCCCACTTGGTGTTTTCGACCACCGAAGATTGGAGATGACCAATGCTATGGACGCTGATCCTAATGCTCAACAGTGACATGACATATGTCATTTGAAAGCTCTTGACGAGTTGTACAAGTCACCCTTTGACGGTTATGTCGAAATCAACGGCCAACTTGGTGTTTTCGACCACCGAAGATTGGAGTTGACCAATGCTATGGACGCTGATAATAATGCTCAACAGTGACATGACCTATCTCATTTGGAAGCTCTTGAGGAGTTGTACAAGTCACCCTTTGACGGTTATATCGAAATCGACGGCCAACTTGGTGGTTTCGACTACCGAAGATTGGAGTTGACCAATGCTATGGACGCTGATCCTAATGCTCAACAGTGACATGACATATGTCATTTGAAAGCTCTTGACGAGTTGTACAAGTCGCCTTTTGACGGTTATGTCGAAATCAACGGCCAATTTGGTGTTTTCGACCACCGAAGATTGGAGTTGACCAATGCTATGGACGCTGATCCTAATGCTCAACAGTGACATGACCTATGTCATTTGAAAGCTCTTGAGGAGTTGTACAAGTCACCTTTTAACGGTTATGTCGAAATCGACGGCCAACTTGGTGTTTTCGACCACCGAAGATTGGAGTTGATCAATGCTATGGACGCTGATCCTAATGCTCAACAGTGACATGACCTATGTCATTTGAAAGCTCTTGAAGAGTTGTACAAGTCACCTTTTGACGGTTATGTCGAAATCGACGGCCAACTTGGTGTTTTCGACCACCGAAGATTGGAGTTGATCAATGCTATGGACGCTGATCCTAATGCTCAACAGTGACATGACCTATCTCATTTGGGAGGTCTTGAGGAGTTGTACAAGTCACCCTTTGACGGTTATATCGAAATCGACGGCCAACTTGGTGGTTTCGACTACCGAAGATTGGAGTTGACCAATGCTATGGACGCTGATCCTAATGCTCAACAGTGACATGACATATGTCATTTGTAAGCTCTTGACGAGTTGGACAAGTCACCTTTTGACGCTTATATCGAAATCGACGGCCAACTTGGTGTTTTCGACCACCGAAGATTGGAGTTGACCAATGCTATGGACGCTGATAATAATGCTCAACAGTGACATGACCTATCTCATTTGGAAGCTCTTGAGGAGTTGTACTAGTCACCCTTTGACGGTTATATCGAAATCGACGGCCAACTTGGTGGTTTCGACTACCGAAGATTGGAGTTGACCAATGCTATGGACGCTGATCCTAATGCTCAACAGTGACATGACCTATGTCATTTGAAAGGTCTTGAGGAGTTGTACAAGTCACCTTTTGACGGTTATGTCGAAATCGACGGCCAACTTGGTGTTTTCGACTACCGAAGATTGGAGTTGACCAATGCTATGGACGCTGATAATAATGCTCAACAGTGACATGACCTATCTCATTTGGAAGCTCTTGAGGAGTTGTACAAGTCACCCTTTGACGGTTATATCGAAATCGACGGCCAACTTGGTGGTTTCGACCACCGAAGATTGGAGTTGCCCAATGCTATGGACGCTGATCCTAATGCTCAACAGTGACATGACATATGTCATTTGAAAGCTCTTGACGAGTTGTACAAGTCGGCTTTTGACGGTTATGTCGAAATCGACGGCCAACTTGGTGTTTTCGACCACCGAAGATTGGAGTTGACCAATGCTATGGACGCTGATCCTAATGCTCAACAGTGACATGACCTATGTCATTTGAAAGCTCTTGAGGAGTTGTACAAGTCACCTTTTGACGGTTATGTCGAAATCGACGGCCAACTTGGTGTTTTCGACCACCGAAGATTGGAGTTGATCAATGCTATGGACGCTGATCCTAATGCTCAACAGTGACATGACCTATGTCATTTGAAAGCTCTTGAGGAGTTGTACAAGTCACCTTTTAACGGTTATGTCGAAATTGACGGCCAACTTGGTGTTTTCGACCACCGAAGATTGGAGTTGACCAATGCTATGGACGCTGATAATAATGCTCAACAGTGACATGACCTATCTCATTTGGAAGCTTTTGAGGAGTTGTACAAGTCACCTTTTGACGGTTATGTCGAAATCAACGGCAAACTTGGTGTTTTCGACCACCGAAGATTGGATCGCATGCGATGGGCGCACGTGACTGTTCACTTTTGTATGGAACCGCACGCGACGTGCGCACGTGACGGTTCACTTTTGTATGGAACCGCACGCGACGGGCGCACGTGACGGTTCACTTTTGTTTGAAATCACACGCGATGTGCGCACGTGACGGTTCACTTTTGTATGGAACCGCACGCAACGTGCGCACTTGACGGTTCACTTTTGTATGGAACCGCACGCGACGGGCGCTCGTGACGGTTCACTTTTGTATGAAACCGCACGCGACGTGCGCACGTGACGGTCACTTTTGTATGAAACCGCATGCTATAGGCGCACGTGACAGTTCACTTTTATATAGAAACACGCGGGCACCCGCTTAGCGTAGATTTAGTAGTAAGAAACGCCCTAAATAAATTGAAAAGCTTTCAAATGACATATGTCATTTCACTGTTGAGCAATCGGATCAGCGCCTATAGCATAGGTCAACTCCAACCTTCGATGGTCGAAAACACCAAGTTGGCCGTTGATTTCGACATAACCGTCAAAGGGCGACTTGTACAACTCGTCAAGAGCTTTCAAATAACATATGTCATGTCACTGTTGAGCATTAGGATCAGCGTCCATAGCATAGATCAACTCCAACCTTCGATGGTCGTAAACACCAAGTTGGCCGTCGATTTCGACATAACCGTCAAACGGCGACTTGTACAACTCCTCAAGAGCTTTCAAATGACATAGGTCATGTCACTGTTGAGCATTAGGATCAGCGTCCATAGCATAGATCAACTCCAACCTTCGATGGTCGAAAACACCAAGTTGGCTGTCGATTTCGACATAACCGTCAAAGGGCGACTTGTACAACTCGTCAAGAGCTTTCAAATGACATATGTCATGTCACTGTTGAGCATTTGGATCAGCGTCCATAGCATAGGTCAACTGCAACCTTCAATGGTCGATAACACCAAGTTGGCCGTCGATTTCGGTATAACCGTCAAAGGGTGACTCGTACAACTCCTCAAGAGCTTTCAAATGACATAGGTCATGTCACTGTTGAGCATTAGGATCAGCGTCCATAGCATTGATCAACTCCAATCTTCGGTGGTCGAAAACACCAAGTTGGCCGTCGATTTCGACATAACCGTTAAAAGGTGACTTGTACAACTCCTCAAGAGCTTTCAAATGACATAGGTCATGTCACTGTTGAGCATTAGGGTCAGCGTCCATAGCATTGGTCAACTCCAATCTTCGGTGGTCGAAAACACCAAGTTGGCCGTCGATTTCGATATAAGCGTCAAAAGGTGACTTGTACAACTCGTCAAGAGCTTTCAAATGACATATTATGTCATGTCGCTGTTGAGCATTAGGATCAGCGTCCATAGCATTGGTCAACTCCAATCTTCGGTGGTCGAAAACACCAAGTTGGCCGTCGATTTCGATATAACCGTCAAAGGGTGACTTGTACAACTCCTCAAGAGCTTTCAAATGACATATGTCATGTTACTGTTGAGCTTTGGGCCAAAATTTCCCAAGGTCCTTTACTCACGGTTAATTAGACCTAAACTAAGCTCTAAGCTTGTAATATGGAATCTATATACATACACAAATACTTTATAAGAATATATAATTGAAACCCAGAACTATGTCTTCACATATTGTTGACTCCGGGCGGGAATCGAAACCGCAACCCCCGACACAGTAAGCGCTCTCACTGCCACTGTGCCAACGGGCTTGTCAAAAACACATGGGATACATTTTATCCTGAAATTCCCGCGGTAACGGGTACAACGCGGGTAACACAACGAGACGCTGCTAGTGCAAAATAAAAGCGCAGTGTGTCTGTAAATGTAGTTGCAATTCAAAATGAGTAGTGTACGCTTTAACTTAAACCAAATCGTGACTGCACCTAAACGGCATGCCGCTTACTCGCCGGTAAATTCCGACCGAGGCATGTACGTTTATGTATTTACTAGCAGCGCCCCGCGGTTTTACCCGCGTTGTGCCCGTTCCCGTGGGAATTTCGGGAATTTTTTTACATAAAAACCTTCCTCTTGAATCACTCTACCTATTACAAAAAACCGCATCAAAATCCGTTGCGTAATTTTTAAGATTTAAGCATACAGACAAACAGACACGAAACAGAGACGACTTTATTTTATACTACATATGTAGTGATAATCACATTAATCGCATTATCGACTACTAATTTGAGTAATCCTTCTGTTTGGACGTCCCACACGATGCTCGGTATCACATAATATCTATTATATTATTAAACAGAGTTAAGTTCGTCCAGGTTATTAACCAATTGGTGTTCTTGGATCGCATCTCGAGGCTTCGTAGTACCCAACCTGGTGTCGGAGTTTTTAAATCCGGATACCCGGACAAATATACCCGGACAAATTCACTCACGGTTAATTAGACCCAAACTAAGCTCTAAGCTTGTATTATGTAATCTAACTCACTGATACTACTACATAATATACTCGTACTACTACACAAATCTATAATATAAAAATGAATCGCTGAATCTGTTGCTAAGCGCATTACCTCAGAACGACTGCACCAAATTGGATGATTCTTTTTTTAATGTGTTCCTTATTATCAGGACAAGGTTTTTATATAAGAAAAATAAGGAATAAAAATCTCAAAATTCCCACGGGAACGGGGGCGCTGCGGGTGAAACCGCGGGGCACAGCTAGTACTTTATCACTACATAGTATAAAACAAAGTCGCTACTTTTGTCTGTTTGTTTGTCTGTATGCTTAAATCTTTAAAATTACGCAACGGATTTTGATGCGGTTTTTTGTAATAGGTAGAGTGATTCAAGAGGAAGGTTTATATGTATAAAAATACCCGAAATTCCCACGGGAACGGGTACAACGCAGGTAAAACCGCGGGGCGCTGCTAGTAAGAATATATAACCGCATCAAGGCCTCCGACATGGTCTGACGATTAAACTATAAAACAACTGGGACCGATAAAAAACTATCAGCCTGTAATGTCCCACAGCTGGGCAAAGACCTCTCATCTCACTGAAGATATCAGTACAGTGAGGAGGATTAGGCGTAACCACCACGCTTGCCTAATGCGGGTTAGTGATCTCAAACTCGAGCCATGTTTGAAAATTAGGAAACATGTTTCCGCTCGACCCGGGAATTGAACCCGAGAACTCAGTCTTGGCAGGCGAGTGCAAATACCACTAGACCACCGAGGCGACGCAACATTAGATATTTAATAATGTTATTAAAATATATTTTTCTATTCCCGTCAGATAATATTAATATTAAACTAGAAATAGAGGCAGATAATTATTTCCCTGGTCTCAGAGAAAATAAGCGAGCTTATTCGAAGCATTACATTCTGAATAGGAAACCATAGCTATACGACTTTCCGCGAACGAAAAGGAACTTGTTGATTAATTGAGATGAAAATTTTCCTCCCTTTACTAATCCTATAACTAGCTATGAAACTATGTGAGAATTATGTAGATACTAGCATTAAGTTGCATTAAGTTTATAATCTACTTGAAGTGCCCCGCGGGTTTATCCACGTTGTGGACCGTTCCCGTGGGAATTTCGGGATGGAAAATAACCTTTAACCGTCCCCTAGAATGTGTTATCTATTACAAAAAGAATTTTTCAAATCGGACTAGTAGTTTCGGCAACCGTTTTTTCAATATTACTGAATAATTTTGAGTTTTAAAGTCACCAAGTACAAGAATGGCTTTTAGGTTAAAAGTGATAATTTATACATTATAATTATATTTATTTAGATCGCAAACGATCGAGAGGGTTGTTAAAGTTTTTTGGAGACGTTTGCCCAGCTGTGGGACGGAAAAAGTTAGAAATAAAACTGTTACTACTTCTGAGTTTACCTACTTCGTTCAACACTATCAAATTCGCTACAAATGCGAGTACGTAAATGTTTCATAGAACGAATTCTCCACCTTTCCACTCCAAGTCGGTTAAAAAATCTAAACCACTGCCGTTTTAAACTAAGTACCTACCTACGTTAATTTATCTCCTCCGATCTTATCTATGTAGGTTATCTTAGATATGTGCCTCTGTAACAGCGATATGAAATAGTTTTACTATAAATGAAAATTAATTGGAGCAAACTAGGCGATAGTTATTGAAACCACATTTTTGAATAGATTAAGCTCAATCAACGTAGCCGGAATTCGCGTTATGTGGCGCGCAACCGAAGTGAGAGGATATATAATGTACATATTTGTAATAATATAGTGGTTAAATGTAGCTAAATATTTAACGTAAGGGAAGGTGCACATCCTATACTGTGTATTGTTGATGGTCCCATACGTTTGGAACAAACCTATCTATGCCTACTAATACTAGCAGCGCCACGCGGTTTTACGCACGTTGTGCCTGTTGGTGGTGTAGTGTAGTGTAGGGTTCCTGCCTGCCTACTGCGATGGATTTCTCTCTTCAATGAAACACCAACTTTCCAAACACAAAATTGACTTCTTTATTCTGCTTATTCGTACTTTTCCAGATTTCTTGAGCAAGCTGCGAGCACCGTTGGATGTCAACATTTACTGGCAAAATGTGCCTCAATATATAGGAAAATAGTGCCCGCAACTTACTGTACATATGATGAGTAAAATTACACGCGCGAGGGAAAGAGACAGCGCTATACAAAATTAAAAACAAAGCTAAGCTAAACTAAATGAACTACGGGGTTATTAACAATATTAAAGTTTTATAAGAGGGTTTTATGAGAGGGTTGGTTGAGAGGGTTGCTCTTCCCCGTCGTCCGCAACAGTGCCCATTCCAGTAAGAATTTCGGGATGAAAAATAGCCTAGAACATTTCCATTGAACGTAATCCATTAAAAAAAGCATTATTCAAATCGGATCGGTATTTTCTGAGATTAACACATTCAAACAAACTATTCAGCTAAAGCTGAACTAACATAATCTATACTTCACTACATAGTATAAAACAAAGTCGCTATTTTTGTCTGTTTGTTTGTCTGTATGCTTAAATCTTTAAAATTACGCAACGGATTTTGATTCGGTTTTTTGTAATAGGTAGAGTGATTCAAGAGGAAGGTTTTTATGTAAAAAAATTCCCGAAATTCCCACGGGAACGGGCACAACGCGGGTAAAACCGCGGGGCGCTGCTAGTATAAAATAAAGTCGTCTCTGTTTCGTGTCTGTTTGTCTGTTTGTCTGTATGCTTAAATCTTGAAAATTACGCAACGGATTTTGATGAGGTTTTTTGTAATAGGTAGAGTGATTCAAGAGGAAGGTATATATGTTTAAAAATTCCCGAAATTCCCACGGGAACGGGCACAACGCGGGTAAAACCGCGGGGCGCTGCTAGTATGTAATAAATACATAAGTATAGATTATGTTAGTACAGATATCAAGCTGAAGATTTTAATTTTTTGTTTGTTTGAACTTTGAACGCACTAATCTCGGAAACTACCAATCCAATTTGTTATTTTTTGTAATGGATAGCTACATAAAATCGGTTAGGTTTAATGTTTCATCCCGAATTTATCATGCAAACGGCCACAACGCGGGTAAACCCGCGGGGCGCTGCAGGCCGCGAACCCCAGTGACCTCTCCTAACAAAATAACGAGAAAACAAAATGTAGGTATCCATTTCGTACAATAAAATGCTATAAATTAGAGTTGCCACGAATAGTGATTTAGCCGAATACCGAATGTTCTGCCACGCTATCGGCCGAAGCGCCGAATATTCGGCCGCCGAACATTCGGCACTAAGTATGTAGGTACATGCTTGTCGAACGCAAAATCGTGTCGCGACCTGTCTCACTCGAGCGCGGGCGGGCGTGCGGCGAGCGGCCATTTGATTGTTTGTTTCTATTGCGGGTAGGCACGTCACGGCACGCTTTGTCAGATCATTACTCATAAAAATAAAACATCACCTACGATTTTGTAGAAAAGTTCATTAGTTCTTTTTCAATTGTTTGTGTGTTAAAAAATTACACCAGTTAATAAGAATACTCGCCTAGATAGGAAAGCTGATCCTTACAAGTGGTGGTCAGCAAATGAAAAGCAATACCCAAACCTTTCAAAATTTGCTAGTTAAGCTATTGCATAGCTTCTATCGCGGGCCTTGAGCGCGGGGACCGAATCGAGAAATTCCATAATGAAAAAACCTCACGTGAAAAAACCTCACGCTCCCCACTAACGCCATCTAGTGATACAAAAAATAACTATGCAATAGCTTTACCGCGGCAGTCCCCGAGTGCCACACGTCTTTTTTTTATCTTTCTTCTCCCGGGAGTAGCGAGAGGTTGTTTTCTGAAGCTGGTATCATTTACGATGAAAAGCGTAATCGTTTGCTACCATCAAATGCTGAAAAGCTTGTTTTTATCCATCACAACTTACCTCTGATTAATTTTACTTATTAAAATATTGTAATTTGGTAATAAATACAAATCTTGAGTAATATGATGTGTCTTTTTTGTCCACGATTTGGTATTCGGTATTCGGCCGAATACCGAATACCAAAAAAAGTGGCCGAATAGGCCGAATACAGAATAGTAGCCAAATATTCGTGGCATCTCTACATAAATAATAACATTTCCATTTAAAAGAAGAGAGTTAAGTTCCCGGAACCGGCCGCTAATGGGCCGGTGTTATTTGCTATTTCATTTCAATTTGTTTGCAAAGCATTGAACTCTACCTGAAGACTAAAAGGTTCACATAAATTGAATTAAATCATAAAGTTCTGAAAAGGTTCTTCTCTTTAAGTGATAATTTCACGTTATTTTCGTGAGGTTTTAGGCTCACTGTTCTTTTATTGCCTTCAATTTCTAACGCCCGTACTCAGAGTATAGATTTAATGAGTGATTTTGACATGTATAAAAATATACGTCAATTAGTTCAATCGGAGTCTCTGAGTGTGGTAGTATATATGTAGCAGTTGTAGGTTTTGTTTTAAATAACATCATGGTCTAATAAAATGATCAAACGCCTTATCTATTTGCCTAGCAATGTTCTATGTGACTCAATTGATTTTGCCAGTCATTTAATGTACGGAACTGACACAAGTAATCGTACTGCGCACCGCGATTTTCACAATATTGATTGAAATTTTAAGATGAACTTCTTCTTGAATGCGGCTTTATTTAAAATTAATTGTAAGTGCAAAGAGACGATATTGTCGTAGTGTGTATTGAAATAAATGTATACTAATTTAATATATAGGAAAAAAAATCATGCTCTACAAAATGTATGTATATATACCCCGAGCACCGCGAGCACGAAGAAGAATTGAAGAAGAGGACTACATCTGGGGAAATAAAGTAAGCGCCATCTACAAAATGTTGAAACTACCATTATAGAATCTTGGGTGGAACCACCGAATAGCTAGTTAGTAAATATACAAGTAGAATGTATTAAATACCAATGATATTTCCCGAGATTAGCCCAGTGAAATAAAAAAATTAACTCTTTATCTGCAGCGTATGAGCCATTACAGTACCTACTCATGTTATTCCGAAACGAACTGTAGGATCAATAAAATTTTGTCATTTAATTAAAAGAGAAAATCAATTTCTTTTTGCGACGATGTACAATTAGATACGGTTTTAAACTATCAGGTTTTACGTTGAAGTTACTTTGTAATCATTAACACGGTATCATGAAGTCATACCTTCAAGTAATTTGTTTTTGTTTTGGAAACGCATTTTATAATTAACATAACATTTATATTTTGCGTTCCTTGTTGCGCTGGAATCAAAGCGTATTAAATTGCATTTGCGCGCGTTTATCAGATGGAAATCTGAATTTCGAATCCCGAATGTGAAATACCAAAGATAACGAAACAATTCAAAGTTCGAATCTTTCCGATATAGGAAATCGTGGAGATTCGAAATTTGAATTCTTACGTTCTTGCGCTTTGGTTCCGATGAGAATGCAGTGGGCACGAAACTGAAAAAAGTTTCAGACAAAGTTAGAACCTCCTCCGTTTATGGAAGACGATTTTACGAACATAAAAACGATCTTTGTTTCAGATACTTCTATTCACACTTCCGGAAATATTTTGCATAATACCACCGCTAACCCAATTGCAACCACATCACGCAAAGAAGCATCATATTAAAAACCAGACAGTTGACTTCTACTACATACCCAATTATAAAGAGTACGGATTACCTGAGAAGGTAAAAACAGCTAGTTTGGCTAAGGTACTGGAATACATAGCACAGTACAAGCAGTTGAGTTACTGTCCTTTTGGCGAGCCAACCCAGTGTTACCATGGGAAATATTCGTCTATTGTAAGCAGAATCATTGCAGATGTTATGGCTAATGAGACAGGTAAATGTAATATTGTCTGATTTATAATATTTTTTTTGGGATTGGCACAAAATGTGGTTAAATGTCGTCAATTTTCCAGCCGAAGACAATTGCTTCTGAAGAGGAACTTGGTCCACATTTTGTGCCAATCTAAAAAAATAGAGTATAAACTCAGTGTGTAATAAACGCTCTGTAACTAAAACACTGTTACACTGTGTCTTGTTTCTTTTGCTCTTCAGAAAATTGCGTATGTCAGAAAGTGACAAATCATTTGCTAGCTAAAATGTTCTTAATACGCTTCGATCAACAATACACAACTAGATGTCGGGTCGGCGCAAAAAATACGTCTCGGTGAATAACGCCTCATTTGAAAAGTGAGGCGTAATTCTCACTTATTTTATTCATAAGATTTGCTACTTTATTGCTAGGTGTCATGGTTGTAATTAGGTTGAACTTCGAACTGTTTTAAAACTTTTTTTTCAATTCGGTAGTAAACAAAATAAGCTGTCACACGTCATCCACGCGGACAGTATTTAGCTTTGATTTTGTACGTGACCCGATATCTAGTTGTGTATTGTTGATCGAAGTTAATACGCGTAATAATAAGGCGGCATGAATATAATAGGTTTTGTTATTCTCACCAAAATTTGGTCACTATTCATTTATACTTAAAATACATTATTTAAATACAACCTTTGTTTACTGCTTCAGCTAACAGTACCGGTCTCTCACACAATGGCACAGGATTTGATAACGAAGAACTTGAAATAGACGCCAAATATAAAGCAAAAGCTCCAATTATACACCAAGCTGTTCTTAGACAAGTACCTTTTAGCGATCCCAATAGAGAACCAATCTTCGTTCTAGTTGGACTAACTCAAGAAGACATTGATGAGATAAATAGAAGCAACGACGATAACTTGCCCCAAAAGAATTTCCTACTCACCACTTACGATCTTCTGATGAAAATCATATCAGATTTTGTAGAACAAATTACATTCAAGAAAGAAGCGGCTTTGAGAAAGAAATCAAATAAGGATACGGATGATCAGTATGAAATCATGAAAAAGACTTACGATATAGTTCTGAAACAAGTAGCAAAATTTAACAAAATGGTAGCAGAAATGGACAAGAATTCAAAAACAGGAAAAAACTTCAAAAATAAGCAGCCAAATAATAAGAATATATAGCCAATATTTGTGGTTTCGTTCATTTAAAGAATAAAATTTTAGCTATGGGGTCAAGTTAATACTGATGTCTTTAATTAAAATCTCTTGGTTTGCACAGACTTATCTGTTTGTCAGTGGGTTACGCCAAAATGTTTGTCTGCGGACTAAAGTCCTTGGTATGTGTATTTGCCTGACCATCAGACTTTAAGGGAGCATAGTATTAGAGGCCGAGCACACTATAGTCAAAACTGTAGTAAGACAGTCTTCTCGTTCATGAAAACCTATAGAGAAGCACTAGAGATGAGACGTCTTAAAGATTCTTATGCTTCTTCATCGAGTGGATGGTCAACCTGACCAATCCTGGTGTCAGAGTTATTGTGCTGCCAAAGGCCTCTGACATCGTTGTTTGTCCGTTAGCTTAAAGACGTTGTACTGACGGTTGTTATACCAAAGACAGATTAGTTCACGTCGAACAAGCCAGTTTGAAAGTGTGTTTTTGATAGTGACCGCAGCTGCAGCAGGCAGCAACTGCAGAATCATGATTATAGTGGGCTCAGGCATTTACACATATTATTTGTATAATCAAGCTTACAACATCAATATACATTTATGTCCAATGTTATCTATAATCAATGCTGTGACGTAGATTGTCGATTTTACCAAATCGATTCTGCTTAATATATGAAATGAATTAAACCACCTGTTTTTTATTACTAAATAATGACAAAAAAACAATTATTATGGAATTTGGAGTTATCAAAATCATGTCATCAATAGGAATTTTGACTCATTCCATTTTTTAGCTGACATTATGTATGTCTCTCTGCAGGGAGTATAATAGCTGAAATAAAATCAAAGTCAAATATTTGTATTCAGTTTTGGCCTCAAAAAGGTTCTTTTGAACGTACCTACTACCCATTCCGAAGAACATCAGCAAAGAAGAATGGGCAAGAAACACTGGTGGTTATGTTTTAAAATAAAGTTTATGCTATTTAAATATTTATAGGTATAGATTACTTGTCATAAATCAGATTTTGTTACAGGAATTTGAATCCAGATATTTTTGTCCTCAATGTAATGAGTGAGATACTTTAGTTTGAGGATAATTTCTACCTCCAAAGTGCGTTTCGTCGATGGTATGTTTTGTCGATGGTGCGTTACATTTATGGAACGTTTTGTCGATTCGTTTCTGTACAATTTTTTAACTAGCAGCGCCCCGCCTTTCGTCCGCATTGCCATTCCCGTGAGAAATTCTGGATAAAAAATTGCCCATAAACTTCCTATTGAATGTGGCTATCCATTACGAAAATAATCATTCAAATCGGATTGGTGGTTCCTGAGATAAATGTTCAAACAAACAAAAAATCAAACTCTCAGCTTTATCATATATTATGAAAATAGATGGCCACGTGTATCTAATCGATCAACCTATTTCAATTTTGCTCAAAGCTACTACCTCTTTATACTCGTATATAAAATATTTTTGCAAAGGCGTTGCCGAACTGAAGACGATGGGGTTGTTTCCAATCCATCAATGTAGCCAGTTCAACCTTTATACGCTATCTCTCTATTTGCGAAAGGAATATAACGCCATGGTGACATCACATATTTTAATTACTACTTGCACCGCCTTCGCCTCGGTCTAGTGGTATGTGCACTCACCTGACAAGACCGAGGTCCCGGGATCGATTCTCGGGTCAAGCGAAAACATGTTTCCTACTATTCAAACATGGCTCGGGTTTGAGATCACCAACCTGCATTTGGCAGGCGTGGTGATAATGCCTATTCCCCTTCACTATACTGATATCTTCAGTGAGAGGCCTTTGCCCAACAGTGGGACATTACAGGCTAATAGATTTTTTATACCTGCGCCGCATATTTTCTTCCGCGTCCGCTGGTGGAGCACTATACACCAAAATTTTGCAATAGTTCAATCTGCCCCACTAACAATTAGTGGAAGTGTGATCAAACATCAATCTATGGGGCAGAACAATGTAATCAATCAACCACAATAGAACAGGGTAATATGAATATATAAATAAAGGTACAATTCCGAAGTACGCGGCAGGCACCATCCAGCATTCAGTGACAAGTGACATGTATGGAGTGTTACATATTTTGTTTTGTACAAACACAAAATAAAAATGTAGTACGACTTTAAAATTAAACCTATTAACGGTTTACCCCTCCAAATTTCAACCATGACGTTCTAGAAAAAGCACTGTGATGTACAGACAGACAAACGGACAGAAGGACATGACATGTCTGCATAACCCTAAAACACATACCGTGGCCGCTAGCCGCGTCTTTAGGAATTGTACCTTGATTTCTTGGCGATGCTTACATCAACCATTTCTCGACAATTACGTTTTTGATATCAAAATAACAAAAAGCAATAACAGTTTTTTATTAACGCGCGCAGTGTTCGATTGGACACACACTGGATCTTGCAAGGATATGAAAATGTTATTTCACAGCTCAGACCATGAAGACTTGTTTGAAGGTACCTTTTTATTTATTATTATTATTATTTATTGATTAAAAAGCACCAACCCGTGTTTTCGCTCGTTATGCCCGTTACCGTGAAACTTTTATAGCCTATAGCCTAACTAACCTAATCAAACATACTTTTTAAAGTTTTGTAAGCAAAAAACATTTCCTTGGCCTACAGTAAAAGGTTGTTTTTAATTGTAAGAAAGACCGAGAAATATAATAAAGTCCAAAGTCTAAAGATGCGTTTCCATAGAAACGAAGTGGGCAGGTGCGGTGATCAATAGGCCAATGACAATGCATAGCATAGAGATTTTGACAATTTTGATGAATTCTCATTGGTTAGTTAAACTCCACTCAGCATCTAAGGAAACTTATAGCACTTAATGGCTCACATTACAAACAATTAATATCTTTCTTCCAGCAGATATTATTACTTAGTTTACTAGGATTTTCAATTGTCTTACAAGTGCATGGCAGAAAAAATAAAGAAAGTAATACTTTGGGAAAGAAAAAGCAAAAATTAATCGGCAACGCTAAAGGAACACAAGAGTCATCTTTATTCTTACAAGGATGGGACGAATACGGGATTCCACGAAACATAACTATACCTACCTTGAAGAAGATATTAGAATATGTAGCAGAGTACAAGAGAATGACATACTGCCCTTACAGTGATTCAGTGCAGTGTACCAATGGGCTCTTTAAGGCTATCGTGACTAAAATAGTTGCTGATGTTATCAAAAATGCCACAGCGCCAGGTAAGTCTATCAATAATTGTGGGAATTACAGTAAAAGGTAGTTTTGATCTAGCTGTAACTCTAAAATTATTCTTAAAGTGTTGTACTTTCAGTGCACTAATACTAAGTAACAAGAAAACAAAATTAAACATTGCACAAGCATTGTTAATTTTATTAAGTGCTTAAATATGTTTAATACCTACATAAATGACGTTCGTTTAAATAGTGTTCTATTTCATACAATATAAGATACATTGTCGAATAAACAGCTTTTGATTCTTAAACATATTTAACTAGCAGCGCCCCGCGGGTTTACCCACGTTGTACCCGTTCCCGTGGGAATTTTGGGATTTTTTTATACAAACCTTCCTCTTCAATTACGCTACCTATTAAAAAAACCGCGTCAAAATCCGTGCCGTAGTATTTGAGTTTATCGCGAACAGACAGACAGACAGACGTGGCAGAGGACTTTGTTTTATAATATGTAGTGATGATACCTAGTAAAGGTTTAAGAATTCTTGTTCTTGAGCAATCCGCCTTAAAAACTAACAACAGAACAAGTTTGCTGTAGAACCTCATGATGCACAATTTGTGTGATTCAACTATCGAAGAACCATCATCAATGAGTTGCCAGAACTTAAGTTTAATAATTATATTACGTACGGGTTTTTTACTATAACTTGTTTTATCGTTGCAGTTCATGACGATGATGACTACAGTGATGAACTCTCCTCTAACAGTTATTCAAAGCACGGCAGCGTTGCACTTAGCATGAATACAGGCCCAAAAATCAAAAGTAAGTCAAACTTAGTCTATTTCATTTAACATTGCTCTTAGTTTTTGAAAGCACACTTTAATGATGGTTCTCAGTGATGTCAAATGCTTCCTTAGTAAAGATTGCATCTCAGTGCAGTAGTTAGAACTAAGTGTATTACTTATCTAAATCTATTTCATTGAAAACTGAAAAAAATTTTTGAAGACAGCACACTTTTAGAACTTTGAAAAACCGCTGTAGCTCAAATATCGTTGGGTGAGATTTGTGGCTGGTAGTACACTAGTCATTGTTGTAATAAGAATCTAGAAAAGAGAGTTCCAAAAGACAATTTAAATAAAACTGCAGCTATCGATGATGCAGATGCTCATAATAATTGAATTGTAAATGAACAAGATTTTTATACAATTGTTATAGTTGATGGCGCAGAAGTAGCCCCCGAGGACGTCGACAAAAAGATACACGAGGAGTATCCTAAGAGGGTGCCAAAAGTATCAGGTAAGTGAAACGGTCGATTAAATAAGTGAATTTATCAAGACCACATTGAAGAGAAATAAGAGAATAACCATCGATATCCTAAGAAGATGTAAAACGGTCTCCCAATGCAGAGTACACCACCAGCTACAGGTGTTGGTTTACTGAATACGGTTGATTAATGTAGTTGTGCTGGGAGCTTTGTGATTATACATAGTTCCCATTACCCAATATTTCAAAATAACAGCAATGAACGAACTTTTGATTCTACTCCAAACCAATAATTTGTTCTAAGGAACTCCTTTATTCTTTTTTTAGTCGACAATGAAGAATTAGATCCAGCCGATATAGCAATGGCTGAAGAATTTTCCAGAGGCCATACGATAAGAAACGGGAATGAGCAAAAAAAAACTAAGTACAGTAAATATGAACAGTCAGAGCAAAAACAAAAACTATCTCAAAGTAATATACAAAGTGATCTCGCAAATTTAGACTCTAACAAAGAATCCCTTTTGGAGGAGGACGAAGATATGCTCAATAAAATTTATCATAAAATACGTACCGGGAAAAATATTTTCTTAAAAAATCTTTTAAAACAGTACGAAAAATATGCTGAATCATATGTGCAAAATTCTTCTAAAACTAGGAGGATTTTAATGAGAAATAAGGGTGGAATTGCTCTTGTTCAAAGAAAAGGTACGGCTGCATATAACAACTTTCACGTGATGAAGAAATTTAAACACCAGAAATATATAAAAAATATGGGACCATTTAAAGGGACACTGGTATTACGTATTACTAGGAACCGGGAGAAATAGTGCCGTTAGTAAATTTAATGACGATTATTATTTTCTTTCAAAGTTAATTTAACATTACAATCAATAAATACTATATTAAACAATTTTTATCTTTTTACTGAACATGAAAATAGTGGTTAAAATTCTTTAGAGGCGGCAAACGGCGACATTGCATTACAAGGTGGCATTATATTGCACAATGCAATATTAGGATGCTGTGACCGATTCTGACATACAACTACCATTGACATGCGACAGTTGCAATCATAAAGGTGCGTTTCCATAGAAGCGAATTCTTTCATAGAAGGAGATTGCCAAACAACGCATTTACATTAATGATTGGCAACGCAACCTAAGTCGGAAAATACATTCCATTGCCGTCATCCGCTGCGTTTTGACACATGCCAGATCCTTCGGAATCGCACCTTTATTTTCATGCCCATAGTAATTAATCGATTTCAGTACTACCTGGCTCTTTAGTTTTATCACGCTAAATACTACATCAATGTATCGACTATTACACATTTTTAAAATCAAAGTGATGGTAATAATTAATTTTATCGCACTTGCAGTGTTCAATTGGACACGCCATGCTACTAATAGCGGTATAATTTTTTTAATTTTCGTTTGACAGCTCATACCATGAAGACTGGTTTTGAGGTACCCATTGTGACGTCTGTTTAGATTGAGTGAGTTCAAAAGTTGTGAGATAATAATTGTAAAGAAATGTGATATTTATAGACTAGGTATTTCCAGTGAAATAAATAAAACGCGTCAACGCTTGCACAAAAGCTTGTAAGCTCACTCGATCTAAACAACGTCTAACAAGCTATAATTTTACGAATGCGGTATCTCATTTACCTGGAATTTCTTTCTTTTAACAGACATTTCTAATAACTTCACTAGGATGTGCAATTATATTACAAGTCAATGGATGGAAATTTAAACCTTATTTGCAAAAATATTCTATGGGAAAGAGGAAAGAAAAATTAATTGGCAACGACAACGGCAACGGCACACAACCTGTATCGCTGTTCTTACAAGGATGGGAGGACTATGGGATTCCTCAAAAACTTACTGTGCCCCTTCTTAAGAAGATAATGGAATTCGTAACAGAGTTCAAAAAAAACCACTACTGTCCTTTTAAAGCTCCAAAGAATTGTACCGGTCTTTCAAACATTAAGAGTATCATGAGTGAAATTGTAGCAAATGTTATTAAAAATTCCACATTGGCAGGTAAGTCATATTGTGCCACGATTATTCAGAATTAAAGAAAAAACTATTTCTTAGTCAAATGGTATAGTAGTTTTATTTCACGAGCGCTCCCGGGCCATACTTGAAACTATTATCGACTCTCGGTGGTCTAGTGGTATGTGCAGTCGCCTGCCAAGTCTGAGGTCCCGGGTTCAATTCCCGGGTCGAGCAAAAACATATTTTCTACTATTCAAACATGGGTCGGGTTCGAGATCACCAACTGGCATTTGGCAAGCGTAGTGATTATATATATATATATATCTTCAGTGAGATGAGAGGTCTTTGCCCAGCAGTAGGAATTACAGTTTAATACGTCTACTTTGTCGTGAGTGTCCTTTAAATGTTTCATCGTTGCAGCTCAGGATGATGATGACTATGATGATGCAATGGTCTCTTCCAGTGGTCCAAAGCAGACCAGCCATATTCAAAGCATTGGTTTAGCCCCAAAAATAAAAGGTGAAGGTTTACTAATTATATTTCTATAAACTTGTCTGAAATGTCATTATACTGCATTTCGAAAATAACACATAATCTGACAGTTCACAAAAAAAAATGGTGGAATACAATCTGGGTTCTTTGTTATACTTAATAAAAAGTTCAAAAACGTAGTTTAGTTAATAATCAAAGATTTGTTAATAATCAGGTGAATGCACTTATATATTGTCGAATAGAAAATATTTTAATAATTATTATAGTTGATGGCGAAGAAGTAGCCCCCGAGGACGTCGACAAAAAGATACACGAGAAGTATCCTAACAAGGTGCCAAAAATATCGGGTAAGTGTACAGTTCTTTTTATTTAACTTAATGATGTCAATTGTACTTCAAACCAAGACAGTCATGTTTGACAAGAGGTAATATGATGTCATATTATGAGTATTGATTGATCTTATCATATTCCACCAATCAGCACTTGGCACCATCGCCGTCGCCGTGTTAGGGGACTGGGACCAAGAAAGCGTTGTCGTTAAATTCACATTACCACAATAAGGTTAAAAATGAAAAAAAAAGATCCTCCGGCATGACAGTGATTACAAAGTAACTGTTTCTTTTTTATTTTAGTCGACGATGAAGATCTAGATCCAGCCGATATAGCAATGGCTGAAGAATTCGCCAAAAATCCAAAAAGGATGCTAAGGAAAAATTATAAATACAAAACAAATCGCCACAGATATTCATTCTCCGACGAGGATTCCTTCGAATCAGAATTGTATCAAACAGAAGAGCTAGCTGATGGTGACGTGCACAGTGACCTCGCACACACAGACCCCAACAAAATGTTGCTATTTGTTTTGAAAGCCGAAGATAAACGCAAAAAAATGTTCCGTAAAATTGTAAACGGGAATAATATTTTCTTAAAAAATCTGCTGAAAAAGGATAACAAGTACGCCCACCACTACATGCAAGAATCTCCGAAATCGAACTTGGTAATAATGAGAAAAGGCGGCCAAAGCAGAGCGAAGCATCGTTTACATCACCCCATAGCATATCTGTTAGGACAGTACAGTAACTTTCACATAGGTCCGCAGTATAAAACGCAAAAGTATATAAAATATATGGGGCCATTTAAAGGCTTTAAACGCTGACGTTATAGAATAAAATTAAATTGAAAGTCATTCAAAGTCATCTATCATTTAAAGAGTAATTTATTAACAATAACAAAAAGTTCTAATAATATAAAGTCACCAGAAAATCGTATCGGACACTTCAAATTTAGTCGGATTTTCATGAATCCATCTTATATCAAAAATTCATTTCCAAATATGGTACCGTTTTAAAGGCACACTGGTATTCGAGTAAAGGTTTGCCTACCAATTGGTGGATAGTGAGGTTATATACAAAAGAAAGCTAGCTACGAAACGAGAATCATGAACTACATGAAGGAGGTATAAGTTAAATAATTGGTGGTGAATATGAAAATAATGGTCAAATTCCCTAAGAGAAGATAGCATTAGAAGATAGCATTAATTACATTGCACTATACTGTATTCAATTTTAGTAACCGTTTCAAACATACATTAGTTGCAATTGATATGGGGTTGTAGAAATTTAAATCAAACTACATGCCGTTGCCGTCTGTCGCTGCGTTTTAACAATTCAGAATTGCACCTTTATTTTTAATACATAGTAATAAAATTGCACATTTATAAAATCGAAGTGTGGTAATTATTAATTTTATCGCGCGTACAGTGTTAAATTGGACACACCGTGCTACTAATGGCGGTATATTATTTTTAAATTTCATTTCACAGCTCATACCATGAAGTCTGGTTTCGAGGTACCCACTGTGACGGCCATTTAGATTGAGTGAGTTCACAAGATGTGGGTTACAAAATTGTAAAGAAATATGACATTAATAGGCTATTTCCAGTGAAATAAATAAAACGCGTCAACGCTTGCGCAAAAGCTAGTAAGCTCACTCGATCTAAACACCGTCTAACAAGCTACAATTTTACTAATACGGTTTCTAATTTATCCGGAATTTATTTCTTTTAGCAGACATTTCTGATAACTTTACTAGCATGTGCAATTGTTTTACAAGTCAATGGATGGACACATAAATCTTATTTGCAAAAAGATAAAGATTCTTCGGGAAAGAAGAAGGAAAAATTAATTGGCAACGACAACGGCAACGGCAACGGCAACGACACACAACATGTATCGTCGTCCTTGGAAGGATGGGACAAATATGGGATTCCTCAGAACCTAACTACGCCCCTTCTTAAGAAGATATTGGAATTCGTAACAGAGTTCAAAAAAAGCCACAACTGTCCTTACAAAGCTCCAAAGAATTGTACCGGTCTTTCAACCATTAAGAGTATCATGAGTGGAATTGTAGCACATGTTATTAAAAAATTCACATTGACAGGTAAGTCAACATAAAATATTAAAGAAGAGTAATATTGTTCACGATTATTCAGAATTAAATAAAAATCAATTTATTAGTCAAATGGTATAGTAGGTTTTTTCACGAGCGCCCCTGGGCCATACTTGTAGTTAGTTATACTCGTACATGTATTAGACATGCGTCTTAGTATGCGTTACTATCGTATCGTACCCTTGTCCGTACGTACCTACCATGCTGTCACTGTGCACTGTGTGTCACAATGTGCATGGATTTACTTACATAAGTATGGTCCAGTGGCACTCGTGAGATTTACTACTATTACATTGGTTTGCACACATAAATAAATATTATAAACTATATCGACTCTCGGTGGTCTAGTGATATGTGCAGTCGCCTGCTAAGACTGAGGTCCCGGGTTCAATTCCAGGGTCGAGCAACAACATGTTTGCTACTTTTCAAACATGGGTCGGGTTTGAGATCGCCAACCCGCATTTGGCAAGCGTGGTGATTATGCCTAACCCTCCTCACTATACTCATACCTTTAGTGAGATGAGCTTGAGAGATGCCTTGGCCCAGCATACTTTCACTTTCACTCACACCGACGCTCCGTCTTTAAGAAGTATTCCTGTTTCATCATTGCAGCCAAGGATGATGATCACTATGGTGGAGCAATGGCCTCTTCCAGTGCTCCAAAGCACGCCAGCCATATACAAAGCATTGATTTAGCCCCAAAAATAAAAGGTGAAGGTTTACCTATTATATTTCTTTAAACTTGTCTGAAATGCCAATAAACTGCGTTTCGAAAATAACACACATTTTGACAGTTTACAGAAAAAACTTTTGCTTGAATACAACCTGTTTTTTGTTGTTGTAATAACAAGTTCAAAAACAAAGTGCAAAGAAAATTTTAGAAAATAATCTCGTGAATGCCTTTATAATATTCTTGCATAGTTAATGATTTTTAAATAATTGTTATAGTTAATGGCGCAGAAGTAGCCCCCGAGGACGTCGATAAAAAGATACACGAGGAGTATCCTAACAAGGTGCCAAAAATATCGGGTAAGTGTACAGTTCTTTTTATTTAACTTAATGATGTCAATTGTACTTCAAACCAAGACAGTCATGTTTGTCAAGAGGTAATATGATGTCATATTATGAGTATTGATTGATCTTATCATATTCCACCAATCACCACTTGGTATACTTGGTCGCCGTCTTTGTGTTAGGGGACTGGGACCAAAAAAGCGTTGTCGTTAAATTCACATTACCACAATAAGGTTAAAAATGAAAAAAAGACCCTCCGGCATGACAGTGATTACAAAGTAACTGTTTCTTCTTTATTTTAGTCGATGATGAAGATCTAGATCCAGCCGATATAGCAATGGCTGAAGAATTCGCCAAAAATCCAAAAAGGATGCTAAGGAAAAATTATAAATACAAAACAAATCGCCCCAGATATTCATTCTCCGACAAGGATTCCTTCGAATCAGAATTGTATCAAACAGAAGAGCTAGCTGATGGTGACGTGCACAGTGACCTCGCACACACAGACCCCAACAAAATGTTGATATTCATTCTGAAAACCGGAGACAAACGCAAAAAATGTTCAGTAAAACAGTTAACGGGAATAATATTTTCTTAAAAAATCTGCTGAAAAACGACAAGAAGTACCACTACATGCAAGAATCTCCGAAATCGAACTTGGTTATAATGAAACTAGCGGCCGAAGCAGATCGAGGGATCTTAGTTGAGACTCTATAAAATATCTGTTTGGACAATATGGCAACTTTCACATAAGACCGCAGTATAAATCGCAAAATTATATAAAAAAACATTGGACCATTTAAAGGCACGCTGACATTATAGAATTAAATTAAATTGAAAGTTCGAAGTCATTTATAATTTATCATTTTTTAATTTAGTTAATTTTTTTAACAATAACAAAAAGTTATCTTTACTATTACGAGTATATAGAGGTAAAAAAAAAAAATTGTTTGTTTGTGTGTTCGAGCTAATGTCAAGAACTACCAATCCGATCCAAATAATTCTTATTGTAATAGATAACCACATTCAACGAGAAGATAGGCTATTTTTCCTCCCGAAATTCCCATGGGCACTGGCACAACGCGGGTATAACCGCGGTGCTATGCTAGTAATAATATAAAGTTGCCAGAAAATCGTATCGGATACTCGAAATTTTGTCGAATTTTCATGATATTTAGTTTAATCCATCTAATATCAAATACTAATTCAATTCCAAATATGGTCCCATTTAAAGGCACGCTGGTATTCGTGTAAAGGTTTGCCTACCAATTAGATAGTGAGGTTATATACAAAACAAAGCTAGCTACGAAACGAGCATCATGAACTGCATGAAGGTATAAGTTAATTAAATGGTAGTGAATGTGAAAATAATGGTCCAATTCCCTAGGAGGCGGCAGACGGCAACATTGCATGAGATTCTATTGATTAGAAGATAGCATTAATTACATTGCACTATGCTGAATTCGATTTTAGTGACCGATTAAAACATATATAAGTTGCAATTGACATGGGCTAGTCGCAATTGTAAGTCAGAAAATACATGCCGTTGCCGTCTGTCGCTGCGCTTAAACACCTGCCGCATCCTTCGGAATCGCACCCTTATTTTCATACACAAAGTAATTAATTTCGATTGCAGCACTACCTGGCTCTATAGTTTTATCACGCTAAATACTACATCGGTGTATCGACTATTACACATTTATAAAATCGAAGTGATGGTAATAATTAATTTAACCGCGCGTGTAGTGTTCGATTGGACACACTATGCTACTAAAAGCGGTATAATTGTATTAATTTTCGTTTGACAGCTCATACCATGAAGACTGGTTACGAGGTACCACCATTTCGGCGTACGTTTAGATTGAGCGAGTTCACAAGTTGTGAGTTAGAAAATTGTAAAGAAATATGATATTAATAGGCTATTTCCAGTTAAGTAAATAAAACCCGTCAACGCTTGCGCAAAAGCTTGTAAGCTCACTCGATCTAAACACCGTCTAACAAGCTACAATTTTATTAATACGGTCTCTAATTTATCCGGAATTTCTTTCTTTTCTTTTAACAGACATTTCTGATAACTTTACTAGCATGTGCAATTGTTTCACAAGTCAATGGATGGACACATAAATCTTATTTGCAAAAAGATAAAGATTCTTCGGGAAAGAGGAAGGAAAAATTAATTGGCAACGGCAACGGCAACGACACACAACATGTATCGCTGTCCATACAAGGATGGGACGAATATGGGATTCCACAAAACCTAACTGTGCCCCTTCTTAAGAAGATATTGGAATTATTAGCAGCGTTCAACAGAAAGGAATTCTGCCCCAAGGAGTTTATAGCGGGTTGTACCATTGATACACCCATTAAAAGTTTTATGCCTGTGATTATAGCATATGCTGTGGAAATTGCCAAATGGTCAGGTTAGTCAAAGTAAGGTATCAATGGAAATTTGCACATGCAACAATTATTCCAGAATTTTAAAAAACTATTTCTTAGTCAAATGGTAGTAGTTTTATTTCACGAGCGCCCCTGGGCCATACTTGTACTAGTTATACAAGTATTAGTCATGCGTCTTTGCGTGCGTTGCTATGGGTACCGTTGTCCGAATGTACCGACCATGCTGTCACTACTTCAAACACACTTTTGAAGCGGACTATGATGCACACTAAGACAATGCGCATGGACATTTACTGACACAAGTATGGTCCAGAGACACTCGCGTGATAAAAGTACTATAACTTGCACAAACCAACAGACATTATAAACTATACCGATGCTCTGTAGGTCGTGGGTGTTAAGTTTCCCTAAACCTTGTTTTATCATTGCAGCTAATGATGATGACTATGATGATGGAATGGCCTCTTCCGGTACTTCAAAGTACTCCAGCAAAGGTGAGGGGTTACTAATTATATTTTTTTTTACTTTTCTGAAATGTTAAACGTCACCTTGATAAAACACATAATCTGACGGTTTACGGAAAAACTTTTGCTTGAATACTATCTGGGTTCTTTTTTGTAATAAAAAGTTCAAAAGTATAGTTTGCCAAGAAAATTTCAGTAAAATATTCAGGTGAATGCCCTATTGAATGAAATGAATATATTGTTGAATATTAAATGATTTTAAAATAATTGTTATAGTTGATGGCACAGAAGTAGCCCCCGAGGACGATGACGAAAAGATACAAGAAGAGTATCCTAAAAAGGAATATCTGTTCGGAAAATATTCAAATTTACACATACAGTCGAAGTATAAAAAACAAAAATACATAAAAAATATGGGACCATTTGAAGGCACACTGACACTATAGCAAGCTTAAATAATAATGTTCAGTTATAAAATTAAACTAAAAATCATTGTCCATTATTGCAAGTGTATTTTTACTAAAAACAGTGAAGTGAAATCCCTCATAATCAACATCATTTTTGAGTAGGTTAGTGGCTAACCTTGGTGTTGGAATTTTAAGACCACCCAAAGGCCTCCGACTTGGTCTAATGACTAGGTGCTTGTAAGAATGAATTTTGCAAAATCCATTCTTAACGAGCACCTACGGCTTAAAAGCAACCCCCATGCAAAATGTGAGACTCCTCGTAGTTATAGTTTTTGAGATTTCGTGATTAATCAGTGAGTGGTATTTTGCTTTTAATATATATATAAATATTCATTTAAATCCTCGAAACTGCAGGGCGTAACTAGTATAAAATACTTTTTACTCGTTTCATTACAGACTGTCCTTCTATAATTTTAAAATTCAACACAAAGAATGGAATAAACTTTGAAATAATATTTCGTATACTGAAAAGGTTCACTCTACACTCTTCTTCTTCTTCTTCTCTTCTTCTTCCGTGCTTCGGAGGGCACGTTAAGCCGTCGGTCCCGGTTACTTTCTACGGATAGTAGTCGTTACATGAGCCATGTCAGAGGCCTTTGGCGGCTCAATAACTCTGACACCAGGATTGGTCAGGTTGACCATCCACTCGATGAAGAAGACTCTACACTGCAAGTTTTTTTTTAAATAATGATGAATTTTTAAACTGGCAAAAAAGAAAAACAAATGGATTTTAAAGATATTATTTTTTTAGTAGTCAAAAATTTTGATTTTTGTTACATAAAATGACAAAAAAAAATTAGATTGCAGATTTAAATCGATTATTAGATCAAGCGCACTTAAGTTGCAGAATTCGATTGCTAGCATGGTGAGTTACGTACGTTATGTTACATCGCTAAACTACATTTGATATGAGAAACATTTGATATGTAAACAGTCCTCTGCCATATTATTTTCTTAAGACCAAGCCTCAAAGGTCGATTTACATCTCGCCCCGATATCCTACCGAAAGCTACGTTAAAAGATCGCGAAAAGATCATAATTTTGGGTACTAAGCCGTAATTATAATAATAAATTTTAAAACTGCCTCATGTCGGATTCTCATTTTTAAGCTATTGCATAGCTTCTATCGCGGGCCTTGAGCGCGGGGACCGAATCCAGAAAGAAATTCCGTAATGTAAAAACCTAACGCTCTAAAACGTAACGCTCCTCAAACATTGCCTACGTATAAGCCCAGAACACAACGTTAGCGCGATGCAGACATTCAGCACACTCACGCCATCTAGTGATACAAAAAATAACTATGCAATAGCTTTACCGCGGCAGTCCCCGAGTGCCACACGTCTTTTTCTGTCATTAGTGAAATTAGATCATTGGGCCTTACGAGATATCTAAATCAATCTTTAATATGGAGTCTCATTACTTCACCACACACGGAAATTAAAGGAAGGTAGGAAGATCGAAGTACTCTGTTAAAAACGTGCAGTGTGCCGAAAACCTTTGGTTTAAACAAGAAAACTTGGTTTACGACTAAAAGCAGAATCCCTTTGATCGTGGAACCTACCCAAATTTGTTAGATTTAACATTCAAAAAAATTCAATTATACCATGTTTTCCTTAACGAACATTTTTGGTTCATGTCGAGTTTCTTTATAGTGTTTTTCTTTACTTTAAAAGGAATCTTTTTGTTTTTGATTCTGAAAGGGAACTGTTTAATTGGTACTTGCTGAGGGGACGAGTGGCTAAATGGTTTGTTAATTCAATACTACTTGGAAATGTGAGTTTTTCGTATATTTTGAGGTTGGATTTCTTTTTCTAAGTACATACGTTATTGGTTTCAATGGTACTTTGCCTTTGAAGGAATAACCATACTTTACTAAAAGCAAATTCTGACACCAGGTTTGGCCATTAACCAACTTAAGGTTGGCCAAACTGATGTCAGAGTTTTAGACCGCCTACAGGCCGCCGACATTCATTGGTAATTGAAGTAATGCAGGAGCCATTTCTGATGCATCTCTCTTTGCATCAGATTTAAAAAAAACGTTATACGGTGCATACGATGTAAGAGTAGTGCTCGAGGCATAGTTTGACTGAATAATGTTCACTCATCGAAAACGTTAAGCAAGTCTCTAAACCATTTACCCCTTCAGGAGCAATCATTTTCGGCTGGAAAATTGACGATATTGGTCCACATTTTATGACAGTAAAAAAAATAGAGTATACACTCAAAACTTGCTGTTCTTCTTCTTCATCGAGTGGACGGTCAACCTGACCAATCCTGGTGTCAGAGCTATAGAGCCGCCAAAGGCCTCTGACGTGGCTCATGTAACGACTACTGTTTATTCAAAGTATAATAAGATTTACAAGCCCGTTGGCACAGTGGCAGTGAGTGCTTACTGTGTCGGAGATTGCGGGTTCGATTCCCGCCCGGAGTCAACAATATGTACAATTATGTCAACATAATTGTTGGCGACGACGTCTGGGTGTCAAATATATATTCTTATAAAGTATTTGTGTATGTATATGTATTAGTATCAATTAGTTATATTCCATATTACAAGCTTAGAGTTGTGAGAGAGTGAATTTAAAAAATATATATATGGTTATATATGTATTTGTTCAAAACTATTACCCAATACACTCGAATGAACGATTACTCCTTGTTATAAAAGCTGGTTACCCTGGTTCTTCATTTTAAATGCATAGGGTTGGAGGTTGGTTATAAAACGATGACACATCGGCTTTTCCCTGCTTTCTTTATGCAAGGCCTCCATTATCGTATGGACACTTAAGGTGACGTGAGTTCAGCAACTCGCAAAACGCGGTTTTTCCATCCAACTACTTTCATATAAATTGTCACAATTTTGATTCTAAAAAACTATTATATTAAAGTTGAGGATATATTCTAGTGGCAAAGGTATTTCAGTACACGATTAGATTAATTTCCCTCGATAGAAAAAAATCACAAAGTTGCCTCTTTTATTAATTTAAAAATAATTTTATGGCTAAAATAAACAGATTTTTCCCAAAGAAAAACAACTATAATATAGGTCGTAGCATGAGCTAGGGCATTAGGTATTTTTTTGTAACCTTTCATTTCATTCTTAAACACAATTTCAAAATACCTAAAAAAAATCGAGAATTTGCCGTGTTGCGGGTGACGCGGGGCGTGATCAGTCGCGCTCAAGCGCTTGTGGAGGACGGACCTATGCCAAATATTTGCTGGAGCGCGGAGATGCAAAATTTAAAACTTTTTTCGCAGTAATAAATTTGAACTATGACGGTTGCGTGAAAATGAGGTTTTAATATAAATAAGAACTGTCTGAATTATAATCCGGTCAATTTAAACCAAAAATTTAGAGTGATGTTACATAAAGTCCCAACAAGCTGAAAATCAGGAAAATTGTTCAAAACATAATTATAAACAATGTCTAAAAGTTCCCCATCATTTCCGTGTATGGAATTTTTTTTATTCAAGGTCCAAAGGTAAAAAAAATAGTTTTTCGCGATTTTCAGCAAAACGGTAAGTTTTCTCTTAAAGTACCTGAGAAAATAAAAAAGCTTATAAAATTCTCTATAACTTTAATTCTATCCACTTTTTCCATATTCCCAACCGTTATTGAACTACAAGCTCCAGAAATGTAAAAATTAAGGACCTCGGTAGGTCATGTCACTGTTGAGCATTGGGGCAGGCTCCATAGTTACCTGCCCGAGGTCCTTAATTTTACATTTCTAGAGCGTGAAGTTCAATAACGGTTGGGAATATGTAATAAGTGGATAGAATTAAAGTTATAGAGAATTTTATAAGCTTTTTTATTTTTTCAGGTACTTTTATGATAAAACTTACCGTTTTGCTAAAAATCGCGATAAACTCTTTTTTTTACCCTTGACCTTGAATAAAATAAAATCTATACACGGGAATGATAGGGAGCTTTTAGACATTGTTTATAATTATGTTTTGAACAATTTTCCTGATTTACAGCTTGTTGGAACTTTATGTAACATCGAATGTATAAATTGACCGGACTATTATTAGTAGAGTGCTTGGGGAGTTTGACCTCGGACTCCAATTACTGTCAATGTATTAATGTGAGACCTTCTGCATTATGTTTTATACATAAATTACTAAAAAGTTTACCAATTTTTTTTCGTTGCTTTTTTGTTTTTCTTAATTTGACACTAATTTCAAGAAATTGTCAATTTTTCCATTTTAAATCAAAATATTTTTATAAAATATTCATAATTTAAGTAAAATACATTTTAGAAAACATCTTTCATAGATACTAGATAGTCAAAAAGGGCCGTAAAAGCAAGGAGCAGGTAGAAAAAAGGTGAAGGGGAAGGGCAGCAGTACTAGTTCTATTAACTGCACTAACTCCAAACGACCGTGAAATTTATTTTCAAAAGCCACCTCGAGGAAATGTTGTACAGAATTTCTTTTCATCAAAAAGCTTAGAAAATACATTACCGAAATGTAAAGAGCATATTCTTTTCGTACACGCTTTCACTGGTTGCGATACAACGTCTGCTTTTTTCAATAGAGGCAAAAACAAGTTCGCTAAAAATTTCGAAAAATGCAAGAATTTACATGGCGTTGCTGAAGTATTTAAAAATATTGATGCAGATCCTGACAGAATTTTTGAAGCTGGCGTTGCATGTATTTTGGAATTATACAGTGCTCCCAAAAAAGTTAAAGATTTGAATATATTGAGGTTTAATTCTTTTCTAAAGGGCACAGCCAAAAAAACGGGTGTTCAATTGGCATCTCTACCACCTACGTCTGATGCAGCGTTTGAACATTTGAAAAGAGTATATTTACAAGTGCAGATATGGTTAGGTAATAATATTTCTGTTGAAAATTGGGGTTGGAGGTACGTTTCTGATAAACTTGAACCAATACTGATGAAACAATCGCCAGCTCCAGAATTTACTTAAAATGCTATTTTGTAATTGTAAAAAAGGATGTGGTAATGCTTGCGGATGTCGAAAAAGTGGCTTATACTGCACTTCAGCGTGTTCACAGTGCAATGGTGATAGTTGTTTTAATGCATCTCCTGTCTTAAAAATAAGTGAAGTAGAAGAAAGTGACGAAAACGGAATAATTGAAGTTTAATCATTTTTAAGCATGTATGAGAGGCGAACTAAATAAATATTTTTTATAAACTTTTTTTTGTTACACTTATTGTTTCATACTATTACTTTTTAATATTATATGATAGAAATGTATTTATAACACGATTTTGACACTACATTACTTAGTTAAGCTCGTAATGTCTTAAATTATATGCCTTAATTTATTTATTTTATTATTAAATAAAAAGCAACGATTTTTAATTGGTAAACATTTTAATATACCTTATCAACAATACAATCCAACAGGTCTCATAATAATTCGTTGACAGTAATTGGATTCCGAGCTTTTTCAATTCTAGATGCTTAAGGCACTCTACTATATAGATTAAGTAGATTATTGCTTTGAAAAAAAAAAACAAAAAAATATGTTGTGTCACAGTATAAGAATATCAGCAGAACAACTATACAGCTGCAATGTTGGTAGTGGGGATACCTATAAGTACTCGGAATTTTAATTCGATTCCAGATTTGACAATTTCAGTGTTGCAACATTATGACAAGTACTAAATAGTGACGTTGCGAAATTATTCGATATGGAAATGGAATATTTCTGGATCGATTCTTCTCGCTTATAATTTTACTCTCGTAAACTAAGTATATCAGGAAATTAAATATTTCTGAACCGATAATTTAGATTTGACGATTAATTAACGATCTTAGACTTTTCTTTTATAATTGTGTGTGAAATAAATAAAAAAATGTGATCATGAAGGAACATGACAAATAAAACAGATAGATGTATAATGGTAATAATTTATTTTATAAATTGTCGCCGTCATCGCTATCGCTGTCACTTTCTGTAACATTTATTATAAATGTGTCTGTGATATTGTCAATTAACATATCTAGCCTACTCATTTTTTCCTCTTCATCACATCACTACACTATTATATGTGGTATCATTATTTCACAAAATGACAGTAGCTAATGTCAAATCTGGAATCGAATTAAAATTCTGAGTATAGGACAAGACTTGTCTCCTAAGACGTGGCTTATGAACTCGGTGGCATGCACATTTTATTTTGGTATTTTTACGATTATTTTATACTAGCTAACTTATTGAAATATATTTTTAGGTCGAACCAACCTGGAAATTCAAACACTTAAAAATATTTCTGCTCGTAATATTAGACAATAAAAATGATTTCACCCAGTGATAAGACCGATATTTTTTTTAAACCTTTTATCTCTTTTTAGTTATTTTTCCCAAGGCTACCTACAATATAATACTAACCTTCGTAATATCTACGATTAGTTTTGCTTGATAGGCTTTTTTTACTGTAGTCACTACACTGTGGCATCTCAATGAGTGACATATTCAAACTTAGCGCGCAAACTACGCGCGAGCGGGAGATCGCCCGCGGTCGGACCGCAGGCCCCGCACCCACCCCCTCCGTAGTAGCTAAGCGCTGGACTCACGTCGTCTTAAGTTTGTAGCTATAGATAAGACTTGTTATTTGAAGTGGTGAGAGTCATTAGAATACTGTTTTTTAGGGTTCCGTACCCAAAGGGTAAAAACGAGATCCTATTACTGAGACTTCGCTGTCCGTCCGTCTGTCCGTCCGTCCGTCTGTCACCAGGCTGTATCTCAAGAACGGTGATAGCTAGACAGTTGAAATTTTCACAGGTGATGTATTTCTATTGCCGTTATAACAACTAATACTAAAAATAAAATAAAACAAACATTCAAGGGGGCTCCCATAAAACAAACGTGATTTTTTGCCGTTTTTTCAAGTACGGAACCCTCCATGCGCATGTCTGACTCGCACTTGGCCTTTTTTTGAGCAATATAAAGGAAATTGAGAAAATTAAAGAGTTTATTGATTAAATATCATATTATTAAAAAAAACAATACAAGATGGTGAAATATTGTAGGTAACTTACCCTTTTGGTATAGTTTCTACTCTTTGAATTTGTTTATGTAAAAAAATTCACAAAAGTCTATCTATTGTTCTATCTATGGTTATTTTAGAACTGGAGGTATTTTGTATATAAGTATGTATAATTTGTTATCATTTAGATTTTTCCTAACTTTTTTCATGGGGAGTTTGGCTTGTGAAATGTATATAGGTGACAAAGGAGTATAATGGAACCAATAAAAAATCGGAGAGCGCTAGAACAGGCATTATTCTAAGGGAGATAGACAGAAGGCATTTGACTACTCCCCTCAATAACATCCACACATCAAAAAAGTATTTTAACACAAAAACAAACTCACCAGAAATCCTCTTAATATGCAGCTGTGTCGCAAAATTGTTCCCCATTTGGGACACATAGCTGTCCTTCTTGCTGGACAGCTGGATGCTGAAGCCGTCGGACTCTAGCGATGCTCTCGGCGCCCTGGCTGCTTGTACAGCTTTATTACATACAGCTGGTGTTGTTTTAGCTAGAGCAGCTTCTTGCGAACCAGTGCTGTCGCGGCGCCGGCTCTTGTCGAGTAACATGCTTGGCGTACAGCCCATTGTCACTACACATCACTAAACGCACACACTGACATGGTTGACCTGGAACAAACAATTTGAGATGTTAAGATAGGTTGACTAATGCCTATCCTAACACCCTATCCCTGCCAGCATACTGGTAATCTCAGATAGCAGATTAAGGGCCATTCATAATGCTTAATAACGGCATTGTAGTTATTAAATGGTTTGTCCCTTTCCAACATACGCTATTTTCAAAAGAGCAAAAGAGACAAATAGCTTTCTAACAGTGTTTAAGTTAAAGAGCGATAATGAATAAAGCGGTGAGTTTTTGGCCGCCAAAATTTGACATTTATTTAAAAACGAACTATGTCAAAACTTTATTGTTCCAGGTTTAATGCCGCACTCAGAGACATCCATTAAATCAACAGTTAACTTATGACGTATTTTTATACAATACATGTCAAAATCAATCAAATCTCTACTAAGCATAACTACTAAGGAAGCATTTGACATATCTGAGTACGACGAGTTTCAACGTGTCGTTTAGATTGAGCAAATTCACAAACTGCTTGCCGTCTAGTTTACTAAACGAGCCATACATCCTATCCTACTAATATTATATATAAATGCGAAAGTTTGTGAGGATGGATGTATGGATGGATGTATGGATGTATGTTTGTTGCTCTTTCACGCAAAAACTACTGAACGGATTTGGATGAATCTTTACAGTAAACAGGTTATACATCAGAATAACATATGGGATACATTTTATCCCAAAATTCCTGCGGGAACGGGTACAAAGCAGGTAACACCGCGGTGCGCAGCTAGTGTCAAATAAATTAAGAATAAAAAACTTTTAATGACAATCTCAAAATTCCGCTATCGTTAATATGTGATCAAATAAAAATCTTAATATAAAAGTATCCAATAAACCTTACTTTAACATTTATGAGGAAATTCTTGTACTTGACTTAACTTGGATTCAAGTAGCTACTTTATTAATACTCTGAAGTTAAGTTACAAAGAATCGATAAAGTAAGTAAAGTAAGGGTGCTTTTCCACTGAGTTATTATGCAACGTTAGGAGACTATGCTACGCGATATCATAAATCAATATATCCATTGAACGACAAAGCATATCACTGGTCCAAACTGTCTCAGCTAAGCTACATTTTTATATAAAAATGCTTTGAATTTGTGCTACGAATGAGTTCTTTGCTCGTAGCAGAAACAATCACGTAGCTTCGTTGCTTAACTTATATTCTCGTAGCATGGCTGCGTAGCACTTTGTAGTAGAAAGCGGAGCAGAGCGATGCAGACTTCAATGGACCAATCACAACACGCATTTAAATTGTCAAAATCCTTATTGTAGTTGTCTAAATCTCTTTGTGATTGGCTAATCTCCGCACCGCTCCGCTCCTATGGGAACTGACCCTTAGGCAGTAAAATCAATCTTCGCTCGGAAGTTTTCAAATAGCTAATTAAAAAACTTTAATTCTTAACAGTGCGTTAAGTAGAAAAGTCGGAAAAGTTACAAGGTACTATGAAGTAATTAATTAGTCGTTTTATAAGCAGTGAGGAGAGACAGGTATGGCCTAGCGGTTAGAATAGAGTTTGTAGGGACATAGGTTCATTTTCATTGTCATGAAAATAGTATTTGTTTTTTCTCCAATTCATTCAAAAGACATCATGATTTTAAGTGAGCACTGTTTTGTATCGTTTAGTCCAAAAAGCGATTTTAATTGCAATACTAAAAAGAGCTATAATAATTAGTTATTTCCTAATATTAAAGCTTTTCTAACGACTCGGAACCTGAAGGGACCGAAAGCTCTTAATAAATGACGATCAAATGTCATGACACGATAAATAATGTGCATTGATTGGTGGGATGTTCTAAATTTAAGATTTTCTCAACAGAAAGTATTCTTTTCACATTTAAATTCAATAAGGCTATGACGAAAAATATGTTTATTTATATAAATATTTTATGTAAACGCTTTGTTTAAAAAAAAATATAGTTTTCTAGACCATTAAATAAAAATCATGATTGTGTATAAAAATAAAATAATTTACAATAATAGTCAGCTGTCTCTCTTTTTTCACATAAAAAGTTGTATTATGACAATACTTAACTCAATACAATATTCTTATCTAAATTCTAAAAGATTTCCATCTGTCTTATTAGTCTGGACGTCTAGACTTAGGTCTTAGATATATTTTCACTTGGGTTGTGATATGAAGGATTTGAGACTAGATAATAAAATATTCGAATTTCGAAAACTGACACGTAAGCATATTTAGACATCTTTGGTTACGAGATCTAAGAGTTGAATTATTTCTTAAAGCAAATAAATTCAGAAATCAACTACTGGAGATATTTTCATAATTTTGAAGAAGACATTCTTAATCAAGACTCATTAAAATAAAAATAAAGCTCCAAGCTTAGAACACGCACACACACACTCTCAGTCACACACAGACATACTCTCTCTCTCTCTCTCTCTCTCTCTCTCTCTCTCTCTCTCTCTCGCACACACACTATACACACTCAAATACATATTATTAACATCCCCGAAGGCATCAAGATATCGTTTAAGTTGTGGCGAATTATCTACGAGTGTTCTATAGAGCCTTAAGGCTCACTGCTAGTAAAATCGAATTTCAACGAATTTTATTAGGTAGGAAAAAATGCTTGACCTTCCATTAGCCATTTAAATGTCAGCCGTCTAATATTGCAACACTATCTAATGTAATTAAACGATACTGTACACGAAACCATTAACTTTCATTAATTACTTGTAAAAGTCGCCTGTTAACCCTTTAGGGTGTGATTAGTGATTACAACATCCTATACTACTAATATTATAAAAGCGAACGTGTGTGAAGATGGATGTACAATATGTATGTTTGTTGCTCTTACGCGAAAAAAATACGGGATGGATTTGGTTGAAACTTCACAGTAATATAGGTTAGGCATCAGAATAACACATGGGATACTTTTTATCCCTAAACTGCTGCAGTGACGAGTACAACGTGGGTAACACCGCGGTGCGCGGCTAGTACTTGAAGCGAAGTGAGAGAAACACATCGCCAATGAAATAACAGAGTGCAGTTATAGGACATAGCATAGTGATTTTTATATTGTTTTTCAAAGCAAAAGAGGTTTATTACAATTTTGACATATGTCTAGTCTAGTATTTGGAATGGCAACTTCGAAAAAAGTGATCAATTTAGTTATTATTCACCATTTTATTCACTAATATCTTCGGTGAGTTGAGAGGCCTTTGCCCAGGACATTACAAGCTCGCAAACTCAGTTTTCAACTTCACATAGGTACAAGCTATTTACTTGTTTTAATAGCCTCCCTGAAAATCGCCGACGTAGGTCTTAGAGCTGCTGAGCTCAAATGGAGCTGGGCAGGACATGTCTGCCTCAGGCCTGATGAGTCTTGGGCAAAAATTGCCACCATGTGGAACCCACACTCTAGCAGAAGACGCCGCGGTAGACCAAAACGGAGATGGCGAGACGAGCTTGACATGTACTTGTCCGGTTGGTGTCAGGAAGCTCTTGACAGAGCTGAATGGAAGAAATGGGGGGAGGCCTTTGCCCAACAATAGGGCTTTAATAAAAATAAAAAAAAAGACTCCCCGTTGAATGGATATCCATTAGAAAAACAAGCATGTATTCAAACAAACGTAAAATAAAACTCTTCTTTAAAATATTAGTACTAGCAGCGCCCCGCGGTTTTACCCGCGTTGTGCCCGTTCCCGTGGGAATTTCGGGAATTTTTTTACATAACCGCATCAAAATCCGTTTCGTAATTTTAAAGATTTAAGCATACAGACAGACAAACAGTGTGACAGACACGAAAAAGAGACGACTTTATTTTATACTATGTAGTGATATAAGAAGGTCTAATACTTTCTATTAAAGTGAGTTATATACTGGGAATACACACTAACTTTCCACTACCATTCATATATTTGAACTCCGCCCCTATCGTCTTTCACAAGTTAATCTATGTTTATGTATTTTGAGTGGAACAAAACCTGGCTTTAAATTCAAGAAGGGACCCAAAGGGACAATTAAAGTAGTCGTGTTTATTAAATTCTATGTGGGACATTCAAATTGAAATGAAGTATTACGGCTGTTTCAAATAGGCGTTTTCACTAGGCAAAGGTCTCTCATCTCACTGAAAATATCAGTACAGTTACATGTGTGTTGCATAAAAAATAAAAGAACATCCGTGCGACTGTGCACTACTGCGTATAGCCGGACTTTGTTGGTTTTGTCAATTTAGGACTCTACATTCCCTGTGGGAGCTGAAACGTAATATAAAACAAGTTATTAAATAAACTTTTTATCATTAGGTTCATCATCTATACTAATATATGGTTAATCAACCAAACATATCTCTATCTCTATCGGAACGAAAAATCTATCTATATAAATAAAAGAAAGTCGTGTTAGTTACACTATTTATAACTCGAGAACGGCTGAACCGATTTGGCTGAAAATTGGTGGGGTAGCTTAGAACCAGGAGACGGATATAGGATACTATTTTTCCCTAATTTCCTACGGGAACGGGTGCGCTGTGGGTAAAACCGCGGGGCACAGCTAGTTTTAAATAATCATCACGACTCAAGAAGAAGAAGAAGACTAATATTATAAAAAGGTCACGTTTGTAATTTTGTTTGTTTGTATGTTCGGGCTAATCTCGTGAATTACCAGTCGAATTAATATTGTTGATTTGGATAGTTATAGTCAAGACAAAGGTAAGTGGGAAGGCTTTGTTTCATCCCGAAATTCTCGCGGGAAAAGCCACAATGCGAGTAAAAGCACAGGGCGCTGCTAGTTTTTTTATATTTCAGTCGGTATTCTGATTACGACTTTACCTGTGTCGTGTTTATTTTTCCTTTCTACCTCACAATACCTCAAGTAGTTATCGATAACAATAATAAACCACAATTCACATCGAGAAACCTAAACTCAAAAGAAATAAGAGCATTTGAAACAATCATCGAATCTTCCGTTCCAGTGCTCAAATCCAGTAACGGAACGAATCCGACACAATACAAAAGAAACCGTTACCCCTACTACTTGTGTGTTTCGTTAACCCTTTGTTAACGAAACACACAAGTAGTAGGGGTTTCTCAAACCTATATTATGCTATCTGACTATTTTCACAAACGTATACGCTCCTCACTGTACTGATATCTTCAGTGATAAGAAAGGAAAAATATTATAAAGAGGTAAAATTTGTTAATTTGTTTGTATGTTTGAGCTAATCTCGGGAATTATCAATCCGATTTAAATAATTCTTTTTGTAATAGATAGCCACATTCGACGGGGAGGTTTTAAGCTATTTTTCATCAAATTTCATCAAATTCCTACGGGAACGGGCACAACGCGGACATAACCGCGGGGCGCTGCTAGTTAGAAATAATTTGACGTCCTCTGAGTATGACGGCTACAAGCTTTTTCATCTGTCACTAAAAAAAGACGTGTGGCACTCGGGGACTGCCGCGGTGAAGCTATTGCATAGCATTTTGTATCAACTTATGCAATTATACTATATATATATTTTTTTAAATTATTTTATTCATGCAGTATTGCTTATTGTGGGTTCACCCCTCCCGCCTCCTCTCTCTCTCTCCCCTCCCGCCTCCTCTCTCACCGCTCCCGCCTCTTCTCTCTCACCCCGCCCGCCTCCTCTCTCGCTCTCACCCCTCCCGCCTCCTCTCTCTCTCACCCCTCCCGCCTTCTCTCTCTCTCACCCATCTCTCTCACCCCTCTCTCTCACCCCTCTCTCTCACCCCTCTCTCTCACCTCTCACTCTCACCCCTCTCTCACCCCCCTCTCTCATCCCTCTCTCTCATCCCTCTCTCTCACCCCCCTCTATCAGCCCTCTCTCCCACCCCTCTCTCTCACCCCTATCTCTCACCCCTCTCTCTCACCTCTCTCTCTCACCTCTCACTCTCACCCCTCTCTCACCCCCCTCTCTCACCACTCTCTCTCCCCCCTCTCTCACCCCTCTCTCTCATCCCTCTCTCTCATCCCTCTCTCTCATCCATCTCTCTCACCCCCCTCTATCACCCCTCTCTCTCACCCTCTCTCACTCAACCCCCTCTCTCACCCCTCTCTCTAACCCTCTCTCTCACCCCTCTCTCTCACCCCCCTCTCTCACCCCCCTCTCTCACCCTATCTCTCACCTCTCTCTCTCACCCCCATCTCTCACCCCCCTCTCTCACCCCTCTCTCTTTCCCCTCTCTCTCACACCTCTCTCTCACACCTCTCTCTAACCCCTCTCTCTCACCCCTCTCTCTCACCCCTCTCTCTCACCCCTCTCTCTCACACCTATCTCTCACCCCTCTCTCCCACCCCTCTCTCTCACCCCTTTCTCTCACCCCTCTCTCTCACACCCCTCTCTCCCTCCCCTCTCTCTCACCCCTCCCTCTCACCCCTCCCTCTCACCCCTCTCTCTCACCCCTCTCTCACCCCTCTCTCTCACCCCTATCACTCACCCCTCTCTCCCACCCCTATCTCTCACCCCTCTCTCCCACCCCTCTCTCTCACCCCTCTCTCCCACCCCTATCTCTCACCCCTCTCTCTCACCCCTCTCTCTCACCCCTCTCACTCACCCCCCTCTCTCACCCCCCGTCTCATCTCTCTCTCTCACCCCCAACGCACAATCGCACACAACGCCGTGTCGAAGACTGCCGAACTAAAACGACGTTAGACGATGCACGGCCTTCAAGCCACACCTCCTTGCCCGTCGGAGTGGGGAGCGTGAGGTTTTTTCGTTACGGAATTTCTGGATTCGGTCCCCGCGCTCAAGGCCCGCGATAGAAGCTATGCAATAGCCAACTCGCCAGCTCGCCAGCTCGCCAACTCGCCAACTCGCCAGCTAGCCAACTCGCCAACTCGCCAGCTCGCCAGCTCGCCAACTCGCCAGGTCACCAACTCGCCAGCTCGCCAGCTCACAATCTCGCCAGATCACCAACTCGCCAGCTCGCCAACTCGCCAGCTCGCCAACTCGCCAGCTCGCCAACTCGCCAGCTCGCCAGCTCACAAACTCGCCAGATCGCCAACTCGCCAACTCGCCAGCTCGCCAGCTCGCCAACTTGCCAGTTCGCAAACTCGCCAACTCGCCAGCTCGCCAACTCGCCAACTCGCCAACTCGCCAACTCGCCAACGCGCCAACTCGCCAACTCGCCAACTCGCCAATTCGCCAATGCCAAATGCACGGCCTTCAAGCCACACCTCCTTGCCCGTCGGAGTGGGGAGCGTGAGGTTTTTTCGTTACGGAATTTCTGGATTCGGTCCCCGCGCTCAAGGCCCGCGATAGAAGCTATGCAATAGCTTAAAAACGATACCATAACTATACCTTCACCAGACAACCTTGATAGCGTAACTTTATCATTCCCATTGGGAACTTATTCCGAGGATTGACATTTCCCGATGAAGGATTCCGTCCAATATTTCTGTAATTTTCGCCTCTTCCCAACTTTCACCCCGGGATACAATTTAGGTTTATATATTTAGGCACACAAAGAGAACTGTTCGGGAAATGTTCGCTTTTGATAAACGAACGTCACGTTATTGGCCTATATATATTATTGAGTTTGTTATAAAAATAATGTTTAAAAAATATCCCGAAAATAATAATAGTTTGATTACCGACAAAAAGGCAAGTTCTGTAAGAAATACCACTCGACCCTAATTAAAAAATTTGCCTTTATAGACTTGCAGTCCTCTGCTTAAAATTAGAAAAAGGTATTAGAAACCCTGTTATGTCCCACTGATGGGAAAAGGCCTCTCTCACTGAAGATAGCACAAAATATAATTACTTGGCCGAATTTACCCTCGTTGTAGCCATTCTTGTAGAATTTTGTCATGAAAATAAGTCACAAACCTTCCTCTTAAATCACTCTGTATGTTGGTGAAAACCGCATGAAAATCCATTGCGTACTTTTTCAGAAAATCAATTACATACAAACAGAGCTGTCGGGACTTTGTTGTTTTTAAATATGTAGAGATATCGAGCATGAGTCAGTGTGGAAGACGCCAACATCATAAACTAAAAACTGTGATAAACAACAAAATAGCACACACATAAATAGACCAAGCTAAATAAAACCAACAACAAAACACTATTTAAAAATAGCTCAAATTACGCTCATTAATAACTGAAAACCCACACGAGATATTCTATTAAAATATTGTTCACAAAACAAAACCAAACCAAAGTAAGTAGTGACTAGGTATTCATTAATCTGTGTGGTGTATCTGAAACACTTTTATTGGGCTAATGGACTAGTAAATGGCCGGGGTAAACACAGGGCCTACAGAGAACCCGATTTAGGTCATGGAGGTATGGTCTGATAGGTATGTATAGTGCAATCCTCACTATCATAGCGCTAACAACCTCCATGGTCTTGCGGTTTGAGCGCTCGGCTCACGATCCGTAGGTTCCGGATTCGATTCCCGGTGGGGACAATGTCTCACAAAAATCTCTTTGTGAGACTGCCCTCAGTTTGGTTAGGGCATTGCAGGTTGAATGACCTAATTGCTCGAAAAGTAAGATGATTCCGTGCTTCGGAGGGCACGTTAAGCTGTCTTTCTACGGATAGTAGTCGTTACATGAGCCATGTCAGAGGCCTTTGGCGGCTCAATAACTCTGACACCAGGATTGGTCAGGTTGACCATAGGAATAGCGCCGGTGGCGTACTTTGAATAAGCAACGTAGGCTCATTGCGATTGTCATGCAGCTCGGCGCCTACTTGAAGGGGTGGCCCATAGTGGCATTACTATATGAGCGCTATCTTGCTTCGGAGGGCACGCTAAACAGTCGGTCCTTGTCTTTCAATCGTCAGACCACATGTTTGAGGCCTTTAGGCGGTCTCAAAGCTCCGACACCAAGGTCCTATAGAAGTTATGTCCAGTTGGTTGGTTCTCATGGTTGCGGTGTGTCACAGACACTAAAATAATGTATTGTTATGTTATTACTAGCTGCGCCCCGCGGTTTCACCCGCTTTGTACCCGTTCCCGCGGGAATTTCGGGATGAAAAATAGATGTTGGCCGATTCTCATACCTACTCAATATGCTCACAAAATTTCACGAGAATCGGTCAAGCCGTTTCGGAGGAGTACGGGAACGAACACTGTGACAAGAGAATTTTATATAATATAAGAAGAAGATTGGGATGAATATTTGAATTTAATTAAATTTAAAATTATTTATAGTAGTACATAATATTATTAGCCGGTAATGTCTGCTGGGCAAAGGCCTCTCATTTCACTGAAGATATCAATACAATGAAGTACAATGAGAGGAAACAATTTGTAGTAGGTACCTAGTTAATTTTATAGGCCTCAATTATTTTTTCAATGCCACTGACACATAGTTTTCAAACATATAACACTTCTCTTTTTGCGTCGGGTGAGATAAAATCTGATAATTTATTGGTGTTTTCAACCGATTCTAAAAAGGAATATTCTCAATTAGAAAGTTTATGTATTTTTTTGCATTTTCGATACATTAGCAGACAAAACAAAATATGAAAACATTCTCATTTTTCGAGACTTCAATTTTAAAATCCGGATCCTACAACCGACAAGACGGAACGAACTCTCACTGGTTACATCTCTGTAGAACGATATAACAGCTGTCTAGTCTCACACAATCTAAACATCAATTAATAAAATAGAAATATCTACAATCGAGTTTAGTTGCCATGTGCTTTGCTCTATTTCAATTGCAGGCGTTCCAATGAATTTACGAGTAACTGTATAATGAATTACTATCCGCGTCCTGCGGTTTCACCTGCGTTATACCGGTTCCCGCGGGAATTTTGGGATAAAATGTATCCCATGTGTTATTCTGATGTATATATAGCCTATTACTGTAAAGTTTCCTTTAAATCCGTTCAATAGTTTTTGCGTGAAAGAGTAACATTATACATCCATATCCATACATATACATATATACCATACATATAAATCCATAAATATATATCCATATATCCATATACCTATGTACATCCATACATACATCCATCCTCACAAACTTTCGCATTTATAATACTAGTAGGATCAACGAGAACGAAATCCCTTAAGAACACTCCTTATCAAAGACCTTTCTGAGAAAACCTCCAAATTAAAATAGGTCAATTAGGAACCGTGATGTGCCACAGACAGATACACATAGCTTTTTAAAAGTTAGTTTCATCACCAACGGCATATTACGACCGCTAAATGACGGTAACTTAGTGTCGCACTTAGAGACGTCCATTAAACGGACACTCAACTAATGGAACTTTTTTTTCACACATGTCGAAGCATTTGACATCTACGGGCATTTATGTAGAACTGAAAAGTCAAAATCTCTTCTCAATAAATAAAAAACATCGTCAATTTCTGAAATTAATTACAAACTATTATTATTAAAATTAATATTTCAACTGAATGGAGTAGCATTCAACTGAAATATTAAAACCCGATCTCATTTCAAAGAAATATAGACTCTATTGATTTTTGCTTAATTGAAACGGAGTAACTGACAAGTATAACAAAGAACTATTGTTTATAAGACACATAATGCCTTGTACATGTTGACCAAGTTACGTGTGCTCAGGGTGGGATAGGGGGTGAAATATGGTATTGTAGTGTTCGGAATGTACAATAGGTTGCAATTTTGTAGGTAGAATCCGTAGGACTAATATTGATGAAAAATTAGAATTGTTTTTTACTGCAACAGTTATAAAAAAACAAAATCAAGGGTAATTGTGGAAAAGACGAAAAAAAAACAAAAATGATTCACGCCATCTAGATTCAAGACTTTAGAGTACATACATAAGTAAAAAAAAATGTATACTCTTTCCTTAAGTTTAACGCATAAGTTATACAACATGTCACCTAATTTTATATTAAAAACTTTATGACGACTAGAAACATAAATAAGAACACTAAAAATTCAAGACTTATCTTATATAGGTTTTTCATCCCGAAATTCCCACTGAAACAGACACAACGCAAGTAAAACCGCAGGGCACTGCTAGCATTTCATATTTTCAATCGTATCATCCAACTAAATTCCTTCCCACTGTACCTTCACTATACAGGGTGTACCTGTTGAACATTGGCACTGTTCCAACGCGCCTACTGGTCTTTAATACGATTTATGACCAACGCGAATACGTTATGGAGTCGTAAGTGTTACTCTGTGACAGGGTTGATATCATTTGTCATTCAGGTTACGATGCTTGTGTCATTTTGTGGCCGGCTGTGTTTGTGTAGCGGCGAGTTATGGGTTCAACTATGGTTGGTGGACTGATATCTTCAATGTAGGGGACCTTTGCCCAGCAGTGGGACATTGAAGGCTTGAAGGGTATACTTTACTTTACTTTAGTAACTGTATGTGTGAGGAATTTGGATACATAATATTGTGTTCTGTACAAAAGATTTAGTAAATGTTGATCAATTATATCATGAACTAGTAGCGCCTCGCGGTCATACCCGCGTTGTTTCCGCCAGAATTTCGAATTAATCAACAGGAAAAACCGGGGTAAGCTTCTAGTTAAAGTAACAAAGCTATTTATCGACGTCATTTCCGATTAAAGCTCGTACAAACAAACAAAGAAGTCTTCAGCTTCATAACTGTAAACAGGACATGAATACTAACAGTTTCCCTGCAAAGTCTTATTAAATATTGCTCTTATTTTGATAGCAAGACTTTCATATTGGCTTTCGTTATAGAAATAAATCATTTTCAATAAACTTCTGACCTATTTTCACGTAATTGGCGGTTTGATGCCTTTAATCGTTTCACAATCAACAAAACAAAATAAACTTTTTAAATTCTAATATTTTTGACAGATAAAAAACATTGATGACGTCAATGTCCATTTAAAAGAACAAACCTGTCAATTATAATCACGGAATTGAGAGCAGCGCCGTTGTCAATGTAATTTAAACTTTATTGTGGCGTAATATGTTCGAACAACACATTAACGTTTCAGTTTTGGTTTGTCAATGTTTTGCATATGTAAATGGCGTAAAATTTAATGCAAGCACAGGGCTGGCGCGATGCTGTCAAAATAAACTATTATTTTTATATATTTTCGAATATTTATGTACTTTCTATTGATACTATCTGAATATTTATTGACTTTCGTGTCAGTCAAATGTCTCTTGACAGTCATATAGATAAGTGACCATTTTGAGTATGCCCAACAATGGGATAATACACGCTAATAGTAACGTTTTTGTTACTATTAGCGTGTATTATCCCATTGTCCCAGCAGTTCAGTTGAATGCCCAAATCCCACTCCGACTTAGCAGCCCTCAGCTTAATATAATTTGACTAAAAGTTGTCAAAATGTTTTGTAATTTGAACAATTCGTCCATCGAGTGGCTTTTGAATATTTTTTTGGAATACTGTAAAGACATCTTCGGCGAGATGGGAGGCCTTTTTACTGGAGGGGAAATAATGGCTGGGGCGAAAAGGACACCTGAAGATTGCAAAAAAGTAATTTATTTAAATCTCAACCATTTAACATAGTTCATTGCATTAAGTAGTTCATACTAAGACCAAGTTTTTATCGGATGTTTGCTGAATATATTTTTAACATATTAACAGATTAAGGTAGTTTAAGTTCTTAAGTATTCCAAAAGCGTTGGGTTAAGTACTCCATTTAACAATTTAAGGTTTATCCTGCAAAGTATTTACACCAGACGAAGTCACATGCTGAGAAATTTGAAACTTTTCCAAGTTTACATTTACAATAGGAACTATCATAATGTTGTTTACAATAGTAACTATCAGCAATGCCTCGCGGTTTAGTCGCGTTACTGTGAAACTCGTTATGAATATTAATAGCTTGTAGCCTACAATATTGAGGTTATTAAAATATAATAAAGAAATACAGGATACCTTATCCTAAATCTATGCTTGACCCCCAAAAACAAGCGTTAAACAATCACCCCTTATTTCAAAAGCCTCCAGGGTGTAAAAATAGGAATTTAAGTGTATTAATACTAAAGAAGCAAGTCGCAAAAGTACAACCACAAAATATCACAATACAAACAATATCGTTTTATAAATTGCAAACAATAACGTATGAATTCTATTTGTATAAGAACACATTCACCACAATCCAATTTCAATTTACCTAATTATAAAATAATCCCAACCCTGACGAAGAAGCGCTTGCGGAAAGAACGAGGTTAATATGAAAATAAACACATAACATGCACGTTGTTTTAATGACGTACAAGAACCGCGACTTCAAAAAGAACATCTTACAATACACAAACGGGTCTGTACTTTTTAAAGGACATCTCCGTGCTTTTAGTAATATAATTGTTCTACAGATTATTTTAATGACAACTAATTTTATGCTATTTATACAAATGACATTACTGATATTCCCATAATGAATGTCCTGTTTTTAATCTTTGCCTGTGTGACACCTGTGTTTATTAATGAAATGCAGTATCTCAGTTTTAAACATTATTACACCACGGTACTGGAAATATAAAGAAAAACTGAAATACGGAACGGATAATCTAATTGCGTAAAACACAAATAGACTATTACTCTTCTCAATAAATAGAAGCTGTTTTTAATCTAAAAAAGTTTCATAATTTAATGTCATTTCTAAAGAACATTTGTATCGTTTCCGCCAATATGCGCATCAAGGTGTTCACAACATTGGTTAAGCGTTAACAGTTCATTAAGTTTTCTGAATACACATAAAACACTCCCAAACGAAGCGTTATTTACTACACCGTGTTCCTACTTCCTTATCTATTAAGGGTACAATTTTACGAGGAACCTGAAGGAATGGATTTATAGTATGGTAAAGGAACAGACAGTTTTATGTTACTAAATTGTTATTCGAGTTATAACTCATAAATTAGTTAAAATAATTAATATAATATGCGTTAAAACGACTAGAGATATTTTTGTAATGTTCATCAAACTGTTAAAAAAGACACAATTCAATCTTATAACACCACTCTATTTAAATCGGATGATATTTAACCTTGATTGTACTTTTTTTTTACAAGGACACTACAAAAAGCAAGCACACCAAAGACTACAGAATATTGACTCTTACTCATCTTTTACTGAAACAAACGTCCAGTGAAACATTTTCAACATTTTCGACCGCCCAATAGGATAATAAGTATTACAGTTCACGTTAACGTTCAGTTACAGTTAAAAGTTCGCTTTGGCGGGTTTCCGACGAATAATGGCGTCAGTATAAAATAATGAAATTATATTACAGATTTCATTTATAAAGGTTTAAAGTTTCAGTATGTTGCGGCACAACGCTAAACCCATTGTGGATTGATTCTCTATTCAAATAAAAATCATCTCCAACTATGTCGACAATGCAGAGATGGCGTCGGTTTAAAAAAAAAAGAACATTTTTTTAGATATCGTGTTCCTTTTTTAAAAAGTCGCTGGTTATTGCTACGTGTCGCTACCAGCACTGTACTATCGCATTTTAGACGCTCGACTAAATCCCAAAATCCCCCATAAGACCCCCGTACTATCCAGACATCAAAACATTAGTTACAAATTACAAAACTATTCGGACTTCTGGGAACAGTTTTATGATGCGCCGGGCGATCGGATTTAGGACGATATTACACAGGTTATTGTGTATGCAATGAATCAACTTTGTAGTTTGTTTTTGTTTACCAGTCGGCTAATTTGGACCGAGGAATTGTTACTTGCGTAAGAAAATAAGACTTGATCCACACTAGGTTTGAGGACACTTTTTTAGGTTACACTTTCTGAGTGCTATCGTCCTTCGGAGGGCACGTAATATTGTCGGTCCCGTGCGATCAGTTAACGTGCAAAAAATGGCGTCTTCTGGTCTATAAAAATCTGTCTTCGTGTTTTGAGACCGAACAGATTTGTCTGTTACTCGTACATTAGCTTTGTACCGACAACTGATGACATAGCCGTGGGCTAGTTTTCGTGGTTAGCGTGTGCCGCAGTGGAAACGAGGACCCACGTTTACAAACACACGAACCCACGCAGCGAACGTGTGCGTACCCTGAATGAACATGACTTCAATGCAACAACTGCGACCCGAGAATTGAACTTGGGACCTTGGATTCGGAACTACACTAACATAAAACCATTATAAAATATATCTGACTAATTTATCTCAGAATTGGCAGACGAGAAACATCCTATACCTTGAACCATAATACATTAGACTAATGTAAAACAATATCCACTAGGAAATATTTTCTTCAGATATTCGTTACAGATTCTTATTAGAATCCGTGTACTAAAACACGGTGACGTCAAACGTGCGCGGGCGCATTCGTTCTGCACCACACGCCGCGTTAGTTACACTCTAAAACATTTTGTTAAGTGTAGGGCCACATCTGCGGAACGTACGGCGCCGAACCTTCCGCTAAATACGCTCGTAGTGTATTTCAAGTTATCTATGACACATCAGTACGCGGCGTAATTTCGACTGATGTGTCATAGAGCGGAAGGTTCGGCGCCGTACGTTCCGCAGATGTGGCGCTACACTAAACGCTCATTGTGAGTCAATCGTTTTCAGTCAAAATAATATTATTTTCGCCATTTATTATAAAATGATGGTCAAATGGAGTACGAAAAATAATAATTGCTGTCTAGGATGTGACGTATTTTGAACCAGGCGTTGGTAACAGAGTATATAATGACTTGTTATTAATTAGCGCTAAAAAAGTGCTCGTGAGAATAATTCCTATCAACCATATAAATAAACACAATTTTTGTAATATGAAATTATGAATACACTAGTCGTGCCCCGCGGTGTTACCCGCATTGTATTCGTTCCCGCGGGAATTCCGTGATAAAATGTGTTATTCTGATGTATAACCTATATTACTGTAAAGTTTCATCCAAATCGGTCCAGTAGTTTTTGCGTGAAAGAGTAACAAACATACATACATCCATCCTCAAACTTTCGCATATACTCGTATAGTATTAGTGAGATAGGATTAAATTCGTATTTTCTTCCATAAATTCTTTACACGTCTCACTTTATTTTCACTATATTTCGTTTGCTACGAGTATTTCTCGCTTCGTCCTCTATTTTATGGAAGGCGCTTCATTTAAAACTACTGTACATCATTTCGGGACGCACTCTGTCCTTTGAATAATACAAATGTTACGAGTTTTTCAGACAGTTTCTAAGATGTAGGGGGGTCTAGAACGTAGGTCTTGGGCGGATTAGAACGGTTTTGGGCGGAACGGTAATATGTGTTTATAATAAAAAGAAGTGTATACTTACTATAAATTTTGTTACAAATTTATTAATTCTTATTGTACTAATACTACAAATGCGAAAGTCTGTGAGGATGGATGTTTGTATATTTGTTAAGCTGAGGATACACAGCGACACTTGACATCAGACACTCAATGTATACATCGAATGTCTGTGTGTGTCCACTGCCGCGACACTTAGTTGCAGTAAAATTGCTTACCATGAGGACGCAATCTACACTAGTGTCGACATTTGTGATGAGTGTCAGTGTCGCCGTGTATCCTCAGCATTACTCTTTCACGAAAAAACTACTGGACGGATTTGGATAAAACTTTACAGTAATATAGATTATACATCAGAATAACACATGGGATACATTTTATGCCAAAATTCACACGGTAACGGCTATATAATTAATATTTTCTACTATACAGAATGTGCTTTACTAGCAACCCACCCTTGGTTCGCATCATTTAATTAAGATGGTGTAAGCATGGTGTAAGATCATTGAATCGATTCACAACCATTTATGATAATATATTTAGTAGGTTATTAGTTTTATTTTATAAGTTTGACGTTTGACAGACAGACAGACGCAAGGAGATTGTTTTGTATTATTAATTCATTTAGAAGGTATAATTTTACTGGTTTCTTAGGTCTAAGCGAACACTACTCATTATTTTACCACGGTTTCTGTAAAGAAGCCAAAACGTCAGATAAAAATCTATACTATTATAAAGCTGAAGAGTTTGTTTTGTTTGTTTGTTTGTTTAAACGCGCTAATCTCAGAAACTACTGAACCGATTTGAATAATTCTTTCACTGTTAGATAGTCTATTTATCGAGGAAGGCTATAGGCTACATTTTATCCCGGATTTCCTACGGGAACGGGCACAACGCGGGTAAAACCGCGGGGCGCTGCTAGTGTAAAATAAATACGAAGTTTATCCGTAAACGTAGTTTCAATTCAAAATTAGGTATGGTGTTTTTTCCGCACTCAATTTTTTTGTGGTTTATACCTTCGGTACAGTCAACACCATATACCTAACTTCTTCAGACCGTAACCTATATTTTCACTTTTCTTTGAAGTGGTTACTAATTCATTAAGTTAATTATAGACAAATTTGAGGACCTCAGAAGAGAAATATTGCCCTGACTCCGTTTATTAAATAGAACCCTGGGACAGTTAAATTGTATCTTTTAATTAAAAGACTTCTGTACTGGGATTTCTTGCAAACACAATGCGGCTCGACCCGCCTGAGGTCAGATCATTTATTATAAAGGAAGTTACGATGCTCAAATTACATGAATCCTATTTTCGTAGAAAAAGAGAATATTGGGCATATGTTTTTGATGATTTTAAATGACCTCAAAAATGGTAGAGGTTATCAATTTAGATAATTAATATCACATTTACATTGATCTATCTGCCCCACTGGCTTTGTACAATTTAGGGGGAGACAAGACAAAAGTGTCTGTGTTTGCGTTAAGTGGGGAGGATGTAATTATAATAATTGGAAGTAATGGAATTATAACTTTTATCATATACACTGTTTTGTTTGTGGTTAACGACGCTAACGTGGAGAATAAAGGTCTGTTTTCGGTAGCGAGCGCAACAGCAGGCAGCAACGGCCGTGTTCGAGGCGGTGACACTGCTACTTGCGGTCGGCAGTTACTGTCTGTGGCTGCTGTCGCTACTGAAAACATACCTTAAAACTTTTTATAGTGTTTCTACAAACGATATTAACAATTAAATTAAACCTAAGTATATACATTATCTTTTTCAAAGAATTACTAACGTACTGATATAAATAAATAAATACTAAAATGGTTCTAGAATAATCTTTTTCTACAATACCTTTGTTAGTTCGTACCTTTGCAACTAAGTTGGTGCCACAACAAAGTGAAAGGATTATCATAAAGTGGATAGAACCGCAGGGCAAAGTTGAACTCTGGATGTAAATTATGTTAATATGAACGAACCGAAGTTATCTCAAAGAAAATCTTTGTACAATGCACAGAGACGACCTCTGGGGGTCAGTTTTATAAGATCACTAGCACCGCCCCGCGGTTTTACCCGCGTTGTGCCCGTTCCCGTGGGAATTTCGGGATAAAATGTAGCCTATAGCCTTCCTCGATAAATAGACTATCTAACAGTGAAAGAATTATTCAAATCGGTTCAGTAGTTTCTGAGATTAGCGCGTTTAAACAAACAAACAAACAAACAAACAAACAAACAAAACAAACTCTTCAGCTTTATAATATTAGTATAGACTAGCAGCGCCCTGCGGTTTTACCCGCGTTGTGCCCGTTCCCGTAGGAAATCCGGGATAAAATGTAGCCTATAGCCTTTCTCGATAAATAGACTATCTAACAGTGAAAGAATTATTCAAATCGGTTCAGTAGTTTCTGAGATTAGCGCGTTTAAACAAACAAACAAACAAACAAACAAAACAAACTCTTCAGCTTTATAATATTAGTATAGACTAGCAGCGCCCCGCGGTTTTACCCGCGTTGTGCCCGTTCCCGTAGGAAATCCGGGATAAAATGTAGCCTATAGCCTTTCTCGATAAATAGACTATCTAACAGTGAAAGAATTATTCAAATCGGTTCAGTAGTTTCTGAGATTAGCGCGTTTAAACAAACAAACAAACAAACAAACAAACAAAACAAACTCTTCAGCTTTATAATATTAGTATAGATATAGAAAATTTTCGTGTCACAATGTTCGTTCCCGTACTCCTCCGAAACGGCTCGACCGATTCTCATGAAATTTTGTGAGCATATTGAGTAGGTCTGAGAATCGGCCAACATCTATTTTTCATCCCGAAATTCCCGCGGGAACGGGTACCGTGGTTGAACTGCTCTGAAACGGCTCGACCGATTCTCATGAAATTTTGTGTGCAAATCGGGTAGGTCTGAGAATCGGACAACATCTATTTTTCATCCCGAAATTCCCGCGGGAACGGTTACAACGCGGGTGAAACCGCGGGGCGCAGCTAGTATTAGTATAGATTGATAATAATTTTCAGTAAACATTAGAATTTAAAGTTTAAAACATCAACTAACTTAAACAAAACATCGTACAGCCCCTTGTCACTCTACCACCATTTCTATTCACAATATAAATCAGAACACACTGATAACTATTCCTGTGTCCAAACACATTACTTTGACAAGGGTCCTTAGTTTTTATTTGTTATCATAACTATTCGAGAGAGACATTACTGGACTAATGGACCGATGGCTATGGAATCCATTTCTATACGTACCGACATACTTCAGTCAGTATTTTATACGTAAGTATTCGACCCACTAGCCATACAATTTTCAACTTTGATAAAGTATTTGGTCAAATATGTTTACGTTTTACAGAAATAATTCCCTTATATTAATTACCTTTTCAAAATTTAACAAGAACTTTGCTATGTAAGTTGATTTGAAAAGTTAGTTAAATAAACATATTTTATCTCATGAGCGCCTTTACAGTACAGTGAGGATTAAGCCTAATCACCACGCTTGCCTAATGTGGCTAGGTGATCTCAACCCCTAACCATGTTCGAAAAGTAGAAAACATGTTTTCGCTCGACTTGGAAATTGAATCCAGGACCTTAGTCTTGGCAGGCGAGTGCACATACCTCTAGACTACCGAGGCTAGGTGTGTAGATAACACACGCCTACAAACGTCTCGGTGGTCTTGTTATATACATACAAATTGTCTTAGGGTGCTTATGGTCAATATATAAAATCCTGCCAAAATTGTCTTTGAAGTAGCGACAGTATGGCAGGTTTGCGTAAACTGGTTTTGAGAATAATTCGATAGTTATTCGCAATGCAGTATGTCAAAATGAATAACAACAATGATCTTGTCTACGGTTCTGATAGTTACGCACACAAAGACGCGTGTCTATACTCAATACAACTACAAGTATGACTCAAGGGCGCTCGCTCGTGAAATAAAACATCTATACCACTATAGTGTTTTGTTCATGTGCTAAGTACGTTTGATATAAATAGAAGATACGAAACGAAGCATAGCTTGACATAACTCTGGTGTAGTGGTAAGGCTAGATGTTGCATCCATTGACCGAATTAAGTAGCACCTAGTGAATACTATAGATTTTTTTTGTTTGACATTAGTGATGTTAGCGTGCTTGACTCGCAACTTGTCTACTCTTTCAACCCAAACGAAACGCTTAATGGCTACTATTTTAGTATTTTTATATATATGTAGTATACATAACAGTGATGATAACATGCAATGAAAAATGTTTTGTTTGTAGTTTGGTAAACATCGGGACTGAGTAGGTATTTTTAGATTTTGCATACCTAGCCTCATACGTAAACATAGACAAGATCTAGATAACTGCGTTTCCTTAAGAAGTAAACAACCATAGATTCTAGAGTTTTTCTTCGAATACAAAAGACTCAAGATTTAAAAGAAATAACGTTCTAGCATTTATATTCGAATTTTGAATACAATAGACTGTCAAATTTTTAAAATAAGAAGTTGTTCATTTTTAAAATCCGTAAAATACTTTTTCGCGTTGAAAATGATAAATGATTTTGTAACCGAACGCTCGACTACATAATAACAAGCTGCGAATCAATTTGTCACCCCGACCGGGAAGTGTTCTATAGACAGATTTTCAAGATAATTAATGTTTATTCTCATATTTTTGAAATAACAAAAATAACTGTCTAAGAGGCATGCCAATGATTTACTCAATATTGAAGGTATGGTAATTTCTGACATTATTTTTCCGAGTAATAATGATTTACAAAGTAACCGAAGTTAACTATATTGACGGTTGTTGCCTAACTCTACTGTCTATCTTAGATTGCAAATCATCTTTGACATTATTAATTGTTTGAAAAATGATGTGTAAATTCGTGTAGGATAAAGGCAAAACCTTGGAGATTTTAGACCGCCGCAAGGCCTCCGACATGGTCTAACGATTGAAGCAACTGTTGCACCACCAGTGCCCTCCAAAGCATGGTAGCGATCAGATAGAAATCCCAATATCAGCCGCCCATCCAAGTAGAAGCCGAGCTGCACGTTGCTTAACAATAGATAGTTAACATCGCTTGCTAAACTACGTCACGACCGCTACATTATGTTTTAGTACCAATGCTTAGCATTTTCTTGAGCTGATTGCAACTAACATAACAACAAGGAAAATCTTCTTATTGCAAACTCTGTAGTGAAGAATTTAAACTGACTTAATACTATGGAGTCCTTGAAAAGGGCCTGCGATATGTAACATAAATTGAAAATTCACTCCGAATAACTTACGCAAACCGTTTGTTTATTCCAATGTAGTTTTTGAATAATAATTAACGGGTGAAGGATGGGAAACGCGAAACGAAACGGAACGAAACGAGGACGAAACATGATCGTTATTTAGTTGGTATGCGTGACCGTTCACCGATAGATAGTAGTCACACTATGGTTACCATAGTGAATAATAAGTTTATGTTCTTGGCTAGGACTTTGCTTAAGTCTAAGGTTCTTGGCTTAATGCCTAGTATTTAGATTATGAAACCTAGTCTAGATATGTAGAGTTAGAAGTTCTCCGTGTATGAACCAGTATTGTTCCCGTTCGTTTTTATGGGAATTTCGGGTAAAAAGGCCCTTGACCTTCCTGTTGAATTTTATAGGATGCCGTAGACAATAAAAGACAAATTTGACTTTTGTCTTTTTTGATATTTTGTTCAAGATACCGCTTTGAAACCTTTCATATTTAATGTATTAACATTGACGACTAATAAATACATACAAAACAACAAAACACGAACGACCAAAACAAAAAATCCGATTTAAAAGTCAACCCAATAAAATCATCACAAAATATGTCCACCAAACGAAGTATAAAGGACATGACCAATAAACTACCCGAAACGTATGCAATGCGAATGATCAGTGACATACTCCTCAACTAGGGATGGCATCCGTCCCGAATTTTCTCAGACAGATTCGGTAAAAAGCAAGTCAGTTGGAATAGGTTAGTAGCCAACCCGGGTATCGGAGTTTTTAGACCGTCTGAAGACCTCCGACGTGATATATCGGTAAAAAAATATTGTTCAGCCTCCCGATGACCTATTAAGTTTTTTCCGATTCATAACAAATTATTTGACTTATTTTCACAATTGTTTTACCCACATTTTACTTGTTTCGGTGATAAGATAATATGTATATATATACGTATTATAAAACAAAGTGCTCACTAGCTGTCGGTCTGTATGCATTCTGTACGATTTTCGCAAAAACTACCGAACGGATTTTCCTGCGGTCTCACCGACGCACACCATGATTCAAGAGGACTGTTTGTGATTAATTACTTTTTATGCAGTCAAAATTCCCACAGGAACGGGTACAACGCGGGGAACACCGCGGGCCACTGCTAGTGTTAATATAAAAAGTAGCCTATCACTACGTTTTTGTTCATTTTTCTCAAAAGCGATACTAAGAAACATCTTTATCATACTTTTGCATTTTCAAAAGTACGATGAGATAGTCTTACGAATTATGGTAAATAAATAATATATCCCATCAAGGAGATTCCTAGTCGAAGCCTTCCACTCCTTCATGCGAGTTTATGACTCACCTGCCTCATCCCAACTTTATTTAACCAAAACCTGCCAACCCTATAACCAGCAGATGACAGAAAGAGAAGTAGAGCGATGACAGTGATAATATCTTAAACAAGACTGGCGAATTGAAGAAAGCGACGCATCGGTAATGTCGTACCAACGACCCGCGGCGGTGCGAGGTGCGAGAGGCGGCGAGTTGTACAGTCACGAGCTTAAATTTGGGACACACCTAAGGTTGAATATCGTGTATAATTTGTGACCCACCTAAGGTTGAATATCGTGTATTATTGGGAACCACCTAAGGTTGAATATCGTGTAGCAAACTTACGCTATTCAGAGCTAATATTTCATCGCAATATCAATGTCATATTATTTACCATCGATAACTTTACGTTTCTATCAAGCTTACGTTTCGACCTAATTGCATTATGAATGTTCTAACAACATTTAATGGAAATGGGTCCCAAATTAAAGCTCGTGACTGTACGTATGTATGTATGTATTAGTCTTTAATGTCCTACTGCTGGGCGAAGGCTCTCACTGAAAATATCAAGTACAGAATGCGGCAGTATGACACTTAAAGTAGTTTCGTTTGTAATCTACCTGAACCAGTTATATTAAGATCATAGACACAGATCGCCAATTTGTGGATATTACGGTCACTGCCTTCCTGAGCATGATAAGATTAGTACAGTGAGGAGGATAAAACGTAATCACTACGCTTGCCTAATGCGGGTTGATGATCTCAATCCCTAGCCATGTTTGAAAATTAGGAAATATGTTTTCGCTCGACCCGAGGATTGAACCCAAGACTTGAAAGGCGACTGCACATACCACTAGACCACTGAGGCGGGTTGTGCTATGATTTTTTTATTATGATGATTAGTATGAGAATCATATTTGCACCTACCTCAGTTTGTATATGATGGAAGGTAATTATTAAAATAACAGTAATTGTTTAAAGCAATAATGTTTGGTTCTATCACTAATATATTCGTAAGATTTCTTGGGTTCAAAAGAACAATGGATGCCGTCAACTTCGCTTGGATTATTATATATTTTCCGACTCTCTATAATACACCTATATTTATTACTAGTTCTAATATATATATTTAGTTCCATTCGTTCAAAGACAAACGACTGATAATATAACTTATATCCCAGTATTATACACCTACTAGCAGCGCCCCGCGGTTTTACCCGCGTTGTGCCCGTTCCCGTGGGAATTTCGGGATTTTTTTTACATAAAAACCTTCCTCTTGAATCACTCTACCTATTACAAAAAACCGCATCAAAATCCGTTGCGTAATTTTAAAGATTTAAGCATACAGACAGACAAACAGACAGACAGACACGAAAAAGAGACGACTTTATAGTTTGTGAGAGTGTAATGGATCTGCAAACTGAATGGAATAAAAGTTAGTGCCAACTACACTTATTAAATACTAGCTGTGCCCCGCGGTTTCACCCGCAGCGCCCCCGTTCCCGTGGGAATTTTGAGATTTTTATTCCTTATTTTTCTTATATAAAAACCTTGTCCTGACAATAAGGAACACATTAAAAAAAGAATCATCCAATTTGGTGCAGTCGTCCTGAAGTTATGCGCTTAGCAAGATTCAGCGATTCATTTTTATATTAAAGAAGATTAAATCTGTGGTTACTTCACGCAGAGACGTCAAATGCTACCGAAGACATTTATAGGAAAAAATGAGCGATTTTGACATGTCATGTATGAAAAATTAAGTCAAATAATTAAAAGCCAATTTAATGAACGTTTCTGAGTGTCACAGTTAAAACATAAACCTATGGCAATTTAAAACCGCTAAATCGAATATGAACAAGTTTGTCACTTGTCCCACACCCCAGACGTGGCAGTGAAACAAATGATACCATCGCTAGTTACGAGGACCTCGGCGGGTGACGGAAAGATTTAACAACCGATGTCGTCTTCAATATTATGGATTGTAGCGCTCGTGCTGTAGTTCTTAGTTCAACTAAGCGATGTTAGATCATTGCGATCTTCGATCAACAATACACAACTAGATATCGGGTCACGTACAAAATCAAAGCTAAATACTGTCCGCGTGGATGACGTGTGACACCTTATTTTGTTTACTACCGAACTCAAAAAAAGGTTTAAAACAGTTCGAAGTTCAACCTAATTACAACCATGACACCTAACAATAAAGTAGCAAATCCTATGAATAAAATAAGAGCTCACTTTTCAAATGAGGCGTTATTCACCGAGACGTATTTTTTGCGCCGACCCGACATCTAGTTGTGTATTGTTGATCGAAGATTGCGATTGTTAAGCAACTCTCAGATAGAAATGCCATTATCGGTCACCCATCGAAGTAGTGGTCGAGCAGCATGTTGCTTAACAATCAAGATCAGTTAACGTCGCTAATTGCTTGGGAGAGCTCTTTATTATTGTGATTGCGATTGTTAAGCAACGTCCAGCGCGGCCACTTCATGGATGGGTGACCGATAGCAGCATTTCTATTTGCGCGCTACCGTAGATTAGCACTTTAAATTATCGGCTCTGGTTGACTATGTCGGAAGACTTTAAACAGTGTAAAAGCTCCGACACCAGGGTTGGCCACTGACCTGCTCGCACTCTCTTAATAAATGGACCTGACACTCGCGACTGCGACTTTTTCAACCTGCCTCTTTACAAATTGACAGCAAAGTGACATTTTAATGGAAACGAATTGCGATTGTTAATTGTTTTTATGTTTATGGTAACGTATTGTATTTAAATCGTTTTTTCGGTGGCTGATTTATTTTATTGATGCAGTTTATTAAAAGAATTTATTGATTTTGGATTGGGCGGTGAGTTTCGCTACTTTATAAACCTACTAGCAGTGCCCCGTGGTTTTACCCGCGTTGTGCCCGTTGCCGTGGGAGTTTCGGGAATGTTTATACATATAAACCTTTTTTACTATTAATTGAAACGTACGTTAATGTCATTATTATTTATTTAAACGGGAACTTACGTACGACGGAGACTACTGTCGAGAGTTCCTCGACACGTTTCGGCCACATACGGTGGCCTTCATCAGGAGGTGGGTGAAGCGCTCGCGACAGCGTCTCTCCCCGCACATGTACGTCTCCGTCGCACGTAAGTTCCCGTTTAAATAAACATATAAACCTTTCTCTTGAATCACTCTATCTATTTAAAAAAAGCGCGTCAAAATCCGTTGCGTAGTTTTAAAGATCTAAGCATACATAGGGACAGACAGACAGCGGGAAGCGACTTAGTTTTATACTAAGTATGTAGTGATAGTCAGTGACCTTGTGTTACTTCATAAAACCTAGAATAAGTTTTGGGTATTAGTATATGGTATAAATACTTAACAATTACAAATCTAGATTAGAGGCTTGGTTATTAGTAAGTAATTACGATTACTTAATATTTGACTACTAGTACTATGTCTATTACTAGGCTGTTCCGCGCGGTGGTTTCACCCGCGGTCTTATAGATGGCGATTTTGTAGAACGCGCCTAAGTTATTGTCCCAGGTTTAGTGAGGTCGTACCTACCTATATTTTTATTAAGCAGGAATAAGTCTTCCTTTTTATTTAATTACTTAGTAATATATTTTTATTTTATTTTACTAACTAAGTTGCCTTAAGTGTACTGGTTTCTTAAGTTTAAGCCAACAATACTCTATACAAGTCTATACAAGTCACAGTCACCTCAGTCTTCTGTGACTACGGTTCCTGTTAAGGGGCCGAAACTTCAGATAAAAATCACTACATAGTATAAAACAAAGTCGCTATTTTTGTCTGTTTGTTTGTCTGTATGCTTAAATCTTTAAAATAACGCAACGGATTTTGATGCGGTTTTTTGTAATAGGTAGAGTGATTCAAGAGGAAGGTTTTTATGTAAAAAAATTCCCGAAATTCCCACGGGAACGGGCAAAACGCGGGTAAAACCGCGGGGCGCTGCTAGTGTAAAATAAAAGCGAAGTGTGTCCGTAAACGTAGTTTCAATTCGAAATTGCCTTAAGTGCTTCATTATAAAATTATATGTAATTTAAGTTGCTAAGTTGCCTAAAGTGGTTCACTATGTTGGACCATAACCTCTTTGTTAAAAACTTGCTTTTAGCATAAAACATATCTAGACCAACCCTAAGTCAAAGTCAAAATAATACAGTCAAAACAACAATCAGTACTATTATATTATTCTATTCAATGTAATTTTCAAGCTTGTCCAGCTATACTCATTCGTATATTAAAAAGCATAACGAATTTCTTGAACGCTGTAGAGTCGATCCGTCACACCCACTCCCTACATAATATTCTATATTAATATTAAATATTCCGACGAAAACTTTACTATAAAGGCCGCGACGATATGAGCCAAAAGATCTTTAATTTTAACATATTATACCCGCCAAATAAGCTGATAAGTTACTGGGGGCGCCACTGTAGATACTTATAGCACAGAAATAAAAAGTTGAGGTCTTAAACTAAACGTATTTTACATCGATAAATTACTTTCTTCCTCACTGTACAGATATCTTCAGTGAGATGAGAGGCCTTTGCCCAACAGTGGGACATTATAGGCTAATTCTTTTTTTTCATCTTCTTTATCTTATCTCACTGAAGATATAAATATAATTGGAGGAGGATTAAGCATGTTTGGGGGATCCTCTAAACTTAGGGGATGTTGGTGAAAACGGGCATAAGTTCCTTACTGCGGGTTGGTGATCTCAAACCCGAGTCATGTTTAAAGATATCATAAAATAAGATGCAAACAGTCCAATTGTCTAATGCATATATTTTTACAAATGTATATCTGACTGTTAGCTGTGTAAATAAACCATATCATTACAACAATGTAAGTGTCATTTTCTAAGCTGCACTCTATGTCATACGTTAGTTCCGAATTTTCCCGAATGCAAACGTATCTGTCGCACACTCATGTTTTGTATCACAGTTATTTCGTTAGGTACATCGAGAGATATTTGATTTTTTTTCTTAAGAAAACAATTATTGTTATGAGAATGTATAGGTAAGTTTAATACCTTGAAGTAAAGCGAATAAATGAGAACTTGTTTATATATTAGGCAAGTAAATATTTACTTACATTTGTTTAGAAAGACGATATACCGATGTCTTCGCGAGAAAATTAATAACATTTCAGATGATATTTTTCGAGGAAATACATCATTTTCCAGAAGGAAAAATCCAGAAATGAAATATGTTAGTAACATGAGGATAGGATCTTATTCATGATAAAAACTTATAAGGCTTAGCAATAATTCTTAGAAACATATTTTGGTTTCTATGCCCATTTATAAGGTTCCATTAACTTCGAATTCATAGTAAAATTACTAACGCCTGTTGACATATGTCATTCCAATACAATATTAGTAAAAATAACCAATATAATTCTATCATGTTTGACTCTGGTTAAAGATATTGTATTACAAGAAATATAAAAGATTAACCGCGCCCCGCGTCTGTACTCACGTTGTACCTATTCCCGCGGGAATTTCAGGATAAAATGTATCCCATGTGTTATTCTGATATACAACCTATATTACTGTAAAATTTCATCCAAATCCGTCCAGTAGTTTTGTCGTGAAAGGGTAACAAACAACATAACAAGTGTATCTTTACACAATTCGTCTAATCTATGGGATTCTTTTGGCAAATTAAAAGAAAAACGCTTTTCTTGGGGGACTATGTCCGTCACAACGAATCATTATGACATGTTTCAAATAGGTAACGCTCATGGTCCTCTATTCTTTGGGGACTTAAGTCTCTTGTCTCGTAAATGTGTCTCAAAGTAAAGTATAAGCCTGTAATGTCCCACAACTGAACAAAGACCTCTCATCCCACTGAAGATATCAGTACAGTGAGGAGGATTAGGCGTAATCACCACTCTTGCCTAATGCGGGTTGGTGATCTCAAACCCGAGGCATGTTTGAAAAGTAGGAAACATGTTTTCGCTCGACCCGGGAATTGAACCCGAGACCTCAGTCTTGGCAGGCGAGCGCTCATGCCACTAGACTACCGAGGCGTGTCTCAAAACTGATAAATTCATTGAGATGAGAGGAGTTTGTCCAGCAGTGAGAATATTTTAGTATTTGTGTATGTAGGTATATATAGGGGCCAGACTGACCATCACACCACCCTGTCACACTAGTGTGGTGGTTAGGAATTCTATTTCTTAACTGTCACACTAACATTCGCACAAATAGGTGCTATAAAACCGATAACTATGGAACTAGTAAAAAAAAAACCCCTAACCTACCGAATAGTAAGTATTTGTACGAATGTGGAATTGTACGAATGTGGAAATTGTACGAATGTGACCTCACACTATTAAACATACCTACTTGATATTATCGTATTTTATCGATCTTCTTTTGTCGGTGGGACAGTTATGAAATAGAATTCCTAACCACCACACTAGTGTGACAGGGTGGTGTGATGGTCAGTCTGGCCCAATATATAGTAGTATCAGTTAGATTTCAAAATTAGAGCTTAGAGCTAGAGTTTAGTATAGGTCGAACTGACCGTACATGAATTTGTCCGAGTAATATTCATTTAAGCAAAGTAAGGGCATTAAGTCGGTAAAGTCATAAACCCTTTAAGTGATATAATTATCGGGAGGCCCGTCCATCGGTGACAGGCTGGTGAAGGCACCTTTTGAATTATTGATTGTTTTTAATGGACTTTGGTCCCAGAATAATGGAGAGGCATCTTTCTCATCACACGATCCAATTAGCCTACCTACTCGTCATTATTTTGCTTATTTGTTGTACTATGGGCTTGTGCTTGTGTGTTTCTTATGTTTAAGTGTAGGGCCACATCTGCGGAACGTACGGCGCCGAACCTTCCGCTCTATGACACATCAGTCGAAATTACGCCGCGTACTGATGTGTCATAGATAACTTGAAATACACTACGAGCGTATTTAGCGGAAGGTTCGACGCCGTACGTTCCGCAGATGTGGCCCTACACTAAGCGAATACATACTTTTTAAACTCGCACAATTTGCACTCATTATACTAAATGAAACGGGTCTGTATCGTCGGGTACGTATTTTAGTAGAATACGCGTCTAATTATCTTACGTGATACAGACCCGTTTAAACGAATACTACTCATTTTGATTGAAATCTACGTTTACGGATACAGTTTACTTTTATTTTACCCTTGGGCCCTTTTGGTCACAGTCTCTGTCACCACGGTTCCTGTAAAGGGCACGAAACGTCAGATAAAACGTCAGACGAAAAAGTGACATTTGTGGTTCATTATACAAGCTGCTTTATCATTACCTAGCAGCGCCCCGCGGTTTTACCCGCGTTGTGCCCGTTCCCGTGGGAATTTCGGGAATTTTTTTACATAAAAACCTTCCTCTTGAATCACTCTACCTATTACAAAAAACCGCATCAAAATCCGTTGCGTAATTTTAAAGATTTAAGCATACAGACAGACAAACAGTGTGACAGACACGAAAAAGAGACGACTTTATTTTATACTAGGTATGTAGTGATTATACTTGCTAACTTAGCAAGTACAGTTTTGGTTTGAAATTTCTTAGCAAAATATGATATTTTTTTCTGTAATAGTTCATTCAATTGCTTATTTTCAAACTCATATTGTAACTGTACGATCTGTACGATAAAAACAGTAATAAAATCTAAATTAGTCTAACCGTACGTAAATAAGTAAATAGGCTCAATTAGCGGTTTTTGTCAGGATCTGTTGATTACTTGAAATAATTGAAGGACATCTCAAAAGTTGGCTCAAATTTCGCAGACAGCAAATATTTTATACATAATTAAAGTTTTTAATGTAAATATTTTTAAGATTTTTCAGAAAAACCTATTAAAAATGTATATTTTGTCTGTAATGACAATGACCCACCGTTGGGAAAAGGCCTCTCACTGAAGATATGAATACAATGTGGAAAATTAAGTGTAATCACCACGCTTGCCTAATATTTGTATTAATTGGGTTGGTGATTTACCCGAGCCATGTTTGAAAAAGTAGAAAAACGTAGTAGAAAGTAGAAAGACGTGTGGCACTCGAGGACTGCCGCGGTAAAGCTATTGCATAGTTATTTTTTGTATCACTAGATGGCGTTAGTGGGGAGCGTTAGGTTTTTTGCGTGAGGTTTTTTCGTTACGGAATTTCTGGATTCGGTCCCCGCGCTCAAGGCCCCCGATAGAAGCTATGCAATAGCTTAAAATGTTTTCGCTCGAACCTTAATTGAACCCAGGACCTCAGCCTTAGCAGGCGAGTGCACATACCACTATGCCACCGAGGCGTCATATATAAATGCATAAACAAATTAAGATATACCAACACTTTCTATAAATACACTTCTTACTCATACGGTTGAAGACAATAACAACTTTCTATTAAATATTCTTGACCAGATTCTTATGACGTCACTGACGCTAGCCGTTCTGTGACGTATGACTCTATTGATCACGATGTGGGAACCGTAAGAGATCGTTTATATTGAGTTGTTTTACCTTAGCAACATGATGTTCAGTCAGAGACATAATATAATGATAGATATCAGAGACATAATAAACAGTAGCGCCCCGCGGTTACACCCGCGTTGTACCCGTTCCAGCGGTAAGTGCGGAATAAAATGTATCCTATGTGTTATTCTGATGTATAACCTATATCACTGTTAAGTTTTATCCAAATCCGTCTAATGGTTTTTCGTGAAAGAGTAACAAACATACATCCTCACAAACTCTCGCATTTATAGTATTACGCATTTATAATATTAGTAGGACGAAAATCTCATAGATATGTTAGCAGGTTGTAAGTATGCTTAACATTTTCATCAACTGACACTTGTACAAAATTTCACTGTAATCTTTCTGAAAAACCGTCGTTTTCATTTTGTTTATAACTGCTGTATTATGTTCTTAAAATAGTAAATTACCTAACGCTGTGTTTGTGAAACATACAGTAATTTAGGGCACAGTAATCTCTAATCTAAAGCCGGCGAGTTAATCAGCAACTGATTGATATAGAGAAGTGAGAAATAAACGTGAACTCACGTACTGATATCTTTGGTGAGACGAGAGGCCTTTGCCCAGCAGTGGGACATTACAGGCTAACACTTTTTTCACGTTCATAAATTTGGTTATCGAGCCGCCAAAGGCCTCTGACATGGCTCATGTAACGACTACTATCCGTAGAAAGTAACCGGGACCGACGGCTTAACGTGCCCTCCAAAGCACGGAATCATCTTACTTTTCGGGCAATCAGGTGATTCAGCCTGCAATGCCCTAACCAAACTAAGGACAGTCTCACAAAGTGATTTTTGTGAGATATCCCCACCGGGAATCGAACCCGGAACCTCCGGAAGTTTTAGATTTAAGTGACGTCTCTGAGTACAGGTGCGTTTTAAAACGGAGCGGAGCTGAGCGGAGCTGAGCGGAGCTGAGCGGAGCTGAGCGGAGCTGAGCGTAGCTGAGCGGAGCTGAGCGAAGCTCAGTTAACCAATCAAAACGCATTACGAAAAAATGTCGACAATGTCTATGCCTTGTTTGACAATTTCAACGTCGTGATTGGTCGATTGAGCCCCTCACAGCTCTCTCCGCTTTTATGAAACTCTAAAGCAGTTAGAGTCGAACATTATAAACTTGAAAATCAAATTGATTACCTACTTCTCTTCATCCCACGTCTTTATTGCGAAAGTCTGTCGGCTCATCTGTCTGGCTGTTACAATTTATCGCTTAAAACACTCAACCTTGATAATTTTTAGCATTTAGATTAGCCCAAGGAAATGGATATAGGTTTGTTGTATTTCCACAGAAACTTTTCAAGACATTACAGGCGAAACCGTGGGTAACAGCGATTATAGTAAGATATCTACACTTATATTATAAAGCTGCAGAGTTTGTTGTTTGAACGCGCTAATCTCAGGAACTACTTGTCCGATTTGAAAAATTCTTTCAGTGTTGAATAGTCCACTTATCGAGGAAGGCTATATGCTATTTTTCATCTCGAAATTTCTACAGGAACGGGCATAAGGTGGGTAAAACCGCGGGGCGCTGCTAGTCAAGTGTATAATTAAATACGTGCTTACTAATTAAGTAAGCATGCTTAGAAATAGACTCACAATCGAACAATGAACCAACTCCTTTTTCGAAGGCATTACAAAACAATGGGCAATGGATCTCCGTAAATAAGCCGAGCCCTTTTAAGTGACTAATAAAAGCAGATGGATATCCTTCTGTGGGTATCATGGCTACTAAGACTGCATACAGAGAGAAAGCTGGTAGCTGCTCGTCAACGCTTACGGGCGCTGAAAGCGCAAGACACAGATAGTACGGGTGCGGGCTGGGTGCGAGCCGGGTGCGGGCCGGGTGCGGGCCGGATGCGGGCTGGGTGCGAGTCGCGTAACGATAAATAAATAAATGCACTAGGACAAATTCACACACGATTATTTGGACCGACTAAGCTCTAAGCTTGTATTATGAAATCTAACTAACTGATACTAATAATTAAACAAACACAAATAGTTTAAATGAATATATAATTGACACGCAGACGTCGTCATCGACAACTATGTCTGCACAAGATGTTGACTCCGCATGCCGCGGTGCTCTTGATGTTCCTTGTTATGAAAGGTGTCATACTGGTCCGTTGCAGGCACCCGCACTATGTGTGTCTTGCGGTTAACTGCCAGGTCGGTGAGTCAAGAGTGGTGTTCGGATCTAACGGTGCAGATCACATTGTATAGGCACTCTGCGACGGCTACTGCGTAGGTTACCAACGAATGCTTTCTATCCGTATGTAGCCTAATATAGTGTAGTAAAAGAGTTATTGATCCAGATAACGTATACTTTATTTCTTTTGGATTGGCACAAAATGTGGACCAATGTCGTCAATTTTCCAGCCGAAGACGATTGCTCCTGAAGAGGAAAAAGGTTTAATGATTTTATTTCATTCTTACCCTATCTCTAAACCTTTTCCTCTTCAGAAGCAATCGTCTTCGGCTGGAAAATTGACTACATTTAACCACATTTTGTGCCAATCCAAAAGAAATAGATTATACACGTAACAGCTAGAGCGACAAAACATCAACATAATATCAAATAACACGGTTCAAAAGCCTAAAATCTGCGCCAAGTTGCACAAATCACAGCACCAAACATTATGAATCTGTTATATTTGTCGAGCGTTCAACAGAGGATCTTGTGTACTCGCTGGCTCTACGTCAGACCGACGTCATTCATTACCCAACTATTTTAAGAGTGAGCCTGACCCGAGATACGCAGCTAAGTGGTTGGTGGCCCCTTATCGGTATTTATCGGTGTGATAACACGATGGACCTATTGTACACATGTATTAGAGTAATGTATCCAGCGTTGCCGTGTTTGGACATGTTTATTACGTTTATAATGTTGCCAGCTTTAATAAACGTTTGAAGAAAAACGTTATTAATATTTTCTTTTACCAAGATATGAGATGGAAAAGCCGTAGAAATGAGTATTTGAGTTTATTTATTTATCTATGAAAATTTTCCGTTTAATACGCAGGTAGGAGTTAAATGGAATCCCATAAGGAAAATGATTCTCGCTCGTGGAAAATATTAGTAGGTGTAATATATACCTTTTTTGGATGTAAATGAAATGGCGATATCTGTATGCTATATTGATTTCCTAACAATACCATAAGCAAACAGGTGCGAAATTATCTTGTTTGTGATGAATTTGATGATTGTCACATCTTTTAGTATGTGGGAAGGTTGGTTTTTGTATGAGTTATATGATTTGTAAGGAAAACTTCTGGATGTATCGTAAATGATCGATAGGTTGATTCCATCGCATATTTTCAGATTGGATATGATAAAAGCTTGTCGGAGATGGACGTATAATCGAGCTATAGAAGTTAAAGAGTAGTTTGTAAATTCAACTGACTGATGGAATCTGTAGTGTTGTTATTCCGTGACGTGAGTTCTACCTTCGTGGTGTAGTCTGTGGTATGAGAATAGACTATGTTAAGTCTGTGGTGTTACGCACTATGACAGATGACAGTTGTTCGATAGAGGGATGTGAGCTGGTTTGGTATTCTGTGGGAGTGAGTGAGTCTATGATAAGTAAAGATGGCGTACATTAGACGTGATGGGACTATTGGGACAAATGGAGATGGTTGGGTGGCGATTACATTGGAACGTAGATGGGAGGAAGGATGGGTTGACGACATCACGATCGTATTGCGAATCGAGTATAGGATTAGGAAAAGATTCTATGGCGTGGACAGGACGACTATGGGGAGTAGGGAGGTCGTTTAGGTTCCATCAATTAATTGAATCTAGACGTATCCTAACTGTAATCTGTAATCCATGATGACCGTGTGTAAAATACAAGCAATGTCATTGTAATGAAGTCCTGTGAGTTATTATTTCAAGATCAAGACCTAGAAATCCTAAGATGTTGGATTGACAGTATAATGCTCGTGCTTATCCTGATGTGACATGATTCCCGATATCAGAAGTGGGGTGAATATCGCTGTTCCCCGACATCAGAAGTGGGATGATTATCGAGGTTACCCGACATCAGAAGTGGGATGATTATCGAGGTGTCCCCGACATCAGAAGTGGGATCAAGATCTCTATTGCCCACCGTGGCCACCGTGCATCTAGCAGAGAATGATCAAGATCGCTATTGCCCACCGTGCATCTAGCAGAGAATGATAAAGATCGCTATTGCCCACTGAGACTGGATTGCCCACTGTGCTGAATATCATATCGCCATGGATTATGTTCAAGATCAACCACGGAGCTAGGTTTATGATAAGATGAAAGAATATTGAGAGCTGCAAGCTGGGCTCGTTAGTGCATGTTATGGACGACGACGGCGACGACCACGGTGATGACGACGACGACGAGATTGAAATTCATGTACCTTCCCCTGGATTATGAAGCTCGTAGTATTCGGAGATATGTCTGAATCATCATCCCGCCAAAAGCGCTACTGTCATGCGCTTTACGTAATGTTTATTTTGCAATTGGTTATAAAACTTGGAATGTTCTGTGAGTATAGTTAGTTAGTTTTCTACTCTATTGTGGAGTTAAGAAGGTAATTATGAGCTTCCGAAAGAGTCGAGTGTAATCTTGTACGTAATGTGATATGTTCTAATATGTTTTCTTATTTTCATGTTGGTTCAATGCTGGTAATTATTGTGAGACTTGATGAACCTCGTCCTGGGAAGAACGTGGTTCTCTTCTCAATCCTGTTACCTGAGGAATATGAGGGATTGCGGTAATGATTGGCATGAATTGGCGTATTGAAGTATCTTAGTTGGGAAATATCCGGTGAGCTATTTTGTGATATTTGAGTCAGTTAACATTGAGAGTTTTGTAGTGAATCTTCGTACCACTTGATAAAGTAGAAAGTTTATTGAAAGTATTTTGGATGTTTATCCCGTTGTAAAATATGAGAGTATGAGTAAGGTTTTCTATGTGACTATGTGACTTATTGAGTTCAATGTTCGAACTCGGCGATGATCGTGGTCTGGATTGACCGTACTGTGGAGTGGTCTGCTGAGACCGTGTGTTGTTGAGCAATGTGATTGCTCGTCGGCTGGTTGCCGTGACTAGACGTGACTAGACAAGCTTACTGTTACTTACTCATGGCTCATATTGTAATGTGCATTTGAGATTAATAGTCTATTGAACTTAAAGTTGAAAATGACGTGGTACCTAGTATTCATGTGTTACATAGCATTGATGATTCCCGATTGATAATAATTGTAATTAATTTTTGATTGAAATCAAGAATTTAAGAAAGAACAAGCTTCTTAATAGTCAGGTTGACCGAGCGAGTGCAAATTACTGTGGCCGCGAGGTTTAGAGGAAAACGAGTACACAATCTAATGTCATTGACTGGTATAGGAAAATGCCTGAAGGGCAAGTACCCATTGTTAGTGATTCTGAGCCTTGTGAGGATGAACTGTAGTCATTTTTGACTGTGTGGTAACTAGTTGTGCGTGTCCTCTTGAGTCTGAAATTTGGGTGGTCACGGGGATGATCACGGGTGGTCACTGGGATGATCACAGGAGTGGCTGATCACAGGGATGATCAGGGTCATGGGTGATCACTGGGATGATCACAGCCAGTCACAGGGATGACTGCGTATTAGGGCTACGGGGATAGCCGGACAATAGAGACACACACACTTGACTTTTACTTTGATTTGAGATTAATTTAATTTTAATGGGTATTTGCGCCTGACGATGTTCTAGTTCTAATGTTTAGATAAGCAATGTGATTATGAATATTGAGATAGTTAAAATTGTTGATTGGAAAAGAATAATAGTTTGAGCTTTACTAAGTCTTTCGTTGAAGTAGTTAATTAGGAGGAGTGACCGAACGATGGTGATCGTTACACGTTGAAAGCTTTGAACTCTAAACGTACTTACGAGTACGCGCATGATAGGTTAAGACGGATGCCCGAGGGCGAAGTACCACTTGAGGTAGAAGAGACTGAATCTGGGGAGGATGGTGGGGAATCTTAGTTCGGCTGGTCAGACAATACCAGTGACCATTTCGTAGCCGTAGTCCGTTAGAAGTCGGTATCTGCTTTGAGTAGACCGTGGATGCGCGGTAGCGGGTGGCTCTGGTGGAGGTCGGGTCTGGTAGAGACCATAGATTCCGAGGGAATCGGCATTCGTGGAATGCAAGGAAACGAACATGAGGTTCGATGGAGGGGCTTAGTGAAAAGCCACAGGCCACGAATAAGATTCCTGCCGTATGCTTAAGGATCACGGGGTTGCTTTAATGATTGTAAATAGTGGATGAAAGTGGTACTTTGCTGCTCTAGCATTTTCTTCGGTTATTGTAACTTCTTTAAAGTGTTTTTTTTCTGTTCTTTCTTTGTAAGTCTTTTTTTAAGGCAAAAGAAAACAATAGTTTTGCCGAGAAGTTTATTTCAATTTACCTTCTCAAAGTTGAGTTAATACTAAAGTTGGGTGTCAGGAGTAGCCGAACGGTATGTACTGTGCTATGTTTTTATTGTTACAGAATAACACACGAGGACGTGTGCTAGCAGGATGGCCGTGTCGGAGATGGACGTATAATCGAGCTATAGAAGTTAAAGAGTAGTTTGTAAATTCAACTGACTGATGGAATCTGTAGTGTTGTTATTCCGTGACGTGAGTTCTACCTTCGTGGTGTAGTCTGTGGTATGAGAATAGACTATGTTAAGTCTGTGGTGTTACGCACTATGACAGATGACAGTTGTTCGATAGAGGGATGTGAGCTGGTTTGGTATTCTGTGGGAGTGAGTGAGTCTATGATAAGTAAAGATGGCGTACATTAGACGTGATGGGACTATTGGGACAAATGGAGATGGTTGGGTGGCGATTACATTGGAACGTAGATGGGAGGAAGGATGGGTTGACGACATCACGATCGTATTGCGAATCGAGTATAGGATTAGGAAAAGATTCTATGGCGTGGACAGGACGACTATGGGGAGTAGGGAGGTCGTTTAGGTTCCATCAATTAATTGAATCTAGACGTATCCTAACTGTAATCTGTAATCCATGATGACCGTGTGTAAAATACAAGCAATGTCATTGTAATGAAGTCCTGTGAGTTATTATTTCAAGATCAAGACCTAGAAATCCTAAGATGTTGGATTGACAGTATAATGCTCGTGCTTATCCTGATGTGACATGATTCCCGATATCAGAAGTGGGGTGAATATCGCTGTTCCCCGACATCAGAAGTGGGATGATTATCGAGGTTACCCGACATCAGAAGTGGGATGATTATCGAGGTGTCCCCGACAAGCTTATATCACTTATATCAGTCTCGTGGTGGTTTCAACTTTAAGAATGAAATGAAAAAGCATTCAAGGTATTTTTTACATTTTAGAACGAAAATGTAAGAAGTCTAGGAAGCATTGTATGAAAATGAAAATGTAATGAAAATGTAAGAAGTGTAAGAAGCATTGTATTATTATTATTACAGACAAATATTTTAACCGATTTCATAAAAGATGGTAATGTATTGTAGATTTTTTTATTTGTACTCTCATATAGTAATAGTATTGGATAAATTGTTTTTGTATACGATAGTCACATTCACGAAGAAGGTTACAAGCCACTTTCATCCCAAAATTCTTCTAAAGGAATTTTACCCGTAGTGTACCCGCTACGGGCCAAAATTCCTACGGGAACGAGTACAATGCGGGCAAAACGGTTAAGCACTGCTAGTGTAGTAATAAGAGTAAGTACAGTAAGTAAGTCGAGTAGGTTAGTGGTCAACCCTGGTGTCGGAGTTTTTAGACCGCCTCAAGGCTTCCAACATGGTCTAACAATTGAAACAACCGGGACCGACAATTTAACGTGCCCTTCAAAGCACGGTAGCGCTCAGACAGGAAAAACCAATATCGGCCACCCATCAAATTAGGGGCCGAGCTGCACGTTGCTTAACAACAGCAATGGGTTCTCATCGCTTAGCTAAACTGGAGCAGTAATTATAGTTACTATAAATAATAGTTACTATAAATTATAGTTACTATAATTATAGTTACTATAGATACATGTAGTTCATTCAGGAAGCAACCGCACAATGTCAACAAATCTGTCGGTCGCCATGACGAAATGTTTAACAGCTGACCTCGATCGATCTTAGTGCTACACATACTACGAATACAAGAAAATGTTTATAAAACGTGGAAAACATGCTTTTGTTTACTATTATTTTTATTATATACAATAAAGTGTAGCTTACAATGTATTTAGTTGGGGGTTTATAGTTAGCAATATTGTGTAATCAGCGTTATAGGTAATGTTGCTTGGTGCAATAATTAAGGACGCACTTGGATTTTTTATATAATGGTGATTCTAGCTGGTATTTTTTTTAATCTTACTTCTTACGTTATTTCTAACCCTCCCCAAAAAAAGAGAGGTGTATATACAAAATAACTTTGATGATGATGATAATAAATGTGTAGACTTTCGATTATTTATTACAATATTTCTACTTTTCAAAAATAGCTTGTGTTTGACATCACCAACCCGCATTAGGCCAGGCGTGGTGATTACGCGAAATCACTCACTGTAGTCTGTATATCTTTAGTGAGATCAGCCTTTGCCCAGCTGTGGGACATTACAGGCTAATACTTTTTAACTATAGCTATAGTTACATAATACCTACATGTATGTATATAGTTACATAAGAACCTACATCCTACTCACTACATAGTACATATAAAATAAAGTCGTCTCTTTTTCGTGTCTGTCTGTCTGTTTGTCTGTCTGTATGCTTAAATCTTTAAAATTACGCAACGGATTTTGATGCGGTTTTTTGTAATAGGTAGAGTGATTCAAGAGGAAGGTTTTTATGTAAAAAAATTCCCGAAATTCCCACGGGAACGGGCACAACGCGGGTAAAACCGCGGGGCGCTGCTGGTAATATTATAAAAACTACTGGACGGCTTTGGATGAAACTTTACAGTAATATAGTTTATACATCTGAATAACACATAGGATACATTTTACCCCAAAATTCCCGCGGGAACGGGTACAACGCAGATAACACTGCAGGGCGCGGCTACTGTATGTATATTTGAATACAAATATGTAACGTCATGATAAGGAACGTAGCAAGCCAAAGCGAGTCAACATTTTATTGTATCGATATGTTTTTGTATTCATATTGACGGCGCGTGCTAATCAAACGTGCGAAGTGATTAAGACGTATATTTTCACAAATATTTGTCGACAGGTTTCAAAAAGGTAGCTCGATATGGTACCAAGGATATACGTTAAATGATGAAATATTTTCCTCATTAAATTTGCATTAAGTAAAGAAATATTTTAGTTTTAAATAACTAGTTGAGTTCCATCAAATACTAAGGAAGCAAAGTTAATTAGAGATTTTAATAAGTCCACGTCTATTAGTAAAGTATTAATATAATACACATTTAACTAATTGACGTAATTTTGCATATATCATACTAGCAGCGCACCGCGGTTTTACCCGCGTTGTGCCCGTTACCGTGGGAATTTCGGGATGAAAAATAGCCTATAACCTTCCCGTTGAATGTGGCTATCTATCACAAAAAGAATTATTCAAATCGGACTGATAATTCCTGAGATTACCTCGAACAAACAAACAAACTTACCAATTTTACCTCTTTATAATATTAGTATAGATATAGAAATCACTCATTAACATCTCCTTAGTGATTCATTGTGACCCTGAGTGCGTCAGTCAGCCTGTCAAAACCCAGACAAAAACAAGACATTAAACTGCATCCACCAATGATTACATTTAGGATGTTCACTTGAACCCAAATGACCTACAACTGAATCAACTACAGACAGTTTTTTCCTACAGCAAAAACATGTTTCCTAATTTTCAAACACGACTCGGGTTTACAATCATCAATCTGCATTAGGCAAGCGTAGTGATTACGACTAATCCTCCTCACTGTACTGATATTTTCAGTGAGATCAGAGTCCTTTGCCCAGCAGTGGGACATTAAAGGCTAATACTTTACTATTATAAGTCACCTGTAGAATTCACGCATTTTGATACTTTTATCATGACGTGATATCTATTTTCATATCACAATAACGATGAAAGCAATATCCCACCAACAATATCACGTTTCTGTTAAAGCTACAAGCTAACAATAGTTTATTTTCAATCTGAATACTAAGATGTACTGAGTGGAAATAATGTGGGTTGGATTAGATAGAAAGAGACTGTGCATACAAGTGGAACACACCTAAGGTAATGTTGTACAGAATTATTTTTTTAAATAAACGGATAATATACATAAATTTAAAAATCATATTTTTTTTCTTTGTTTGTAAAGGCTAATCTCAGCAGCTACCAATCCGATTAGAATGATTCTTTTTGTAATGGATAGCCACATTCACCGGGAAGATTATAGGCCAATTTTCACTCCGAAATTCCCATGGATACGGGCTCAACGCGGGTAAAACCGCGGGGTGCTGCTAGTGTCTTATATTCTTCGTACGTTCTTTTGATTGGGTGGTAGGTACATTTAAGAGCCCCTTTGGGTTCAAAACTGAATAAAAATATATGACTATAATTTTGATTTTAATTTGACTTTGATTTGGTTAGGATTGTGATGTTGGAAATTGGCTATATGTATGTTAAACTCTTATCTACATATACGCAAAGTGTGGAGTGTCATACCGATTATTTACGATGTTTAGCATTTGTTATTACTGTGGCCAGTGATAAGTGTACCGAAATACACAAGAACATATAATCCCAAGCAAACCTAGCGTCCTCTTTTGTACTTACGTTCTCTGCTTGTATACATTCCCGTGATAATTTTGGGATAATATTTCAGTCTATCTCTGACCATCATTTTCATTCAGAATTAATTTTCTGTTCGGATTATGGCTTGAGAGCGTTCTTTTCTTTTGTAACCAAAAATTTTTTGGGAGTTCAACGTTGTTAAAAATTGGAGGTACTAAGTTTTGTATGGCTGCATTGCTAACGTTTTGGGAGGTAACTTAATGTTTGTTTTAGTAAGTAGGTATGATATACAATGGTCGAATATTTAAAATAGTAGTTGGTTTAGGGAAAATGTGAGCTCGATTTGTTGGCTATGTATGACATGGCTAACAATTAAAATTTTACTTACTTACCTACAATTTCATTATATTAAAAGCTTGTAGGTAGGTAATATAATAGTTATATATAAATAAGCAAATGTCAGCTTGAAAACTGTATTAAAACATTAAAATAATATTATTTTTAAACCAGTCTTTTTATTGTCCACTCGGACCAAACTGTTGCGCTCACACCGAAGGTCACTTACAATTCTTAGCAAAACATATAAAAATAAAACAATTCCTTTTTATACTACAACATACTCAAATTTTATCAAAATATACTAAATTACAATAAATAAAAACTCAAAAACACCAATCAGCTGATTGAGTGACGTCAGACTTACCAAGATTTTAACTTCACTTTTCACTGAAACTGTCCTGAATAAATCGTTTGTTTTTAAAAATGAGTTTGAATTTATATATTTTTGTTATTAGCACGATCGCGTCTATACTCAGTGGTACGAGAGCGCGCACGTCTGTCACCTTCGAGAGGTGTGCGACGACTGAAGTGGATGCCTCTCCGCGCCGCCCTAGCGCTCCCCGCCCGCCTAAACGATACCCACCTCATAACTGTGGTCTATTCGATAAAGTATGGGATATTCTTTCTTATAAAAGCATATTTCGTTAACAGGGATTAAATTAAGCTGTGTTCTAGGAACGAATTGGAGGAACAAATAAGACATTTAAGATGCGTTTGCCTTCGACTTTTGGGCAAAGATCGAGACTTGGGCAAAGAAATGCCTTTGCCCTATGAACGTTTACTAAATAATAAGTTCCTACGTTCTAATACTTTTATAGCCAGTCGGCGTTCTAAAACCGCCTAAATACACTCCGCAGATTAACAACCGGGATCGGCAGCTCTAGTGAAAAACTGGTGCCAATAAATTCAAGTGCCCTGCGCAGCACAGACCTGCTTATCGAAATGCTAGTAACGACTACCCATCTAAATAGTGATCGACTGATCTCGCGGTACTAATAATTTCTTAAGTAACTATTACATTAATTTGTTTAACTTAATTTGATTCTTTTGATGATTACTTTTTTTATTTGATAAGTACCTGCTCGTAGGTATATAAATAAATATAATAATATTATATTTATTTATATACCTATATATTATATTATATACCATACTAAACTAGAAGCATCTCTTTTACAAACTCCTTTTATGTAGTCGGTTAATAATTATACACGAATTCATCACTAAGTGGCGCGTGCAAATATTTTCATTAATTATTTCCCACGTTAGTTTATAAAGTATTGCGTGATTAAAAAGGTGAGGTTTTCACGCGACCCCTTTACATAAAATTAGTTTAACAATCGTATAATACTTATTTTTGTACCTAAATACTATGTGAGTATGTCCGTGCTTCGGAGGGCCGTCGGTCCCGGTTACTTTCTACGGATAGCAGCCGTTACTTGAGCCATGTCAGAGGCCTTTGGCGGCTCAATAACTCTGACACCAGGATTGGTCAGGTTGCCCGTCCACTCGATGTAGAAGAAGAAGAAGGCTGTAAAGTTTCATCCAAATCCGTCCAGTAGTTTTTTCGTGAAAGAGTAACAAACATACATACATTCTCAGAAACTTACGCATTTAATTTATAATATTTGTAGGATTTGTTGAAGTTTATTGTTCTTTCCCGATATAGTAAAAACTAGCAGCGCCCCGCGGTTTTACCCGCGTTGTGCCCGTTCCCGTAGGAAATCCGGGATAAAATGTAGCCTATAGCCTTCCTCGATAAATAGACTATCTAACAGTGAAAGAATTATTCAAATCGGTTCAGTAGTTTCTGAGATTAGCGCGTTTAAACAAACAAACAAACAAACAAACAAACAAACAAACAAACAAACAAACAAACAAAACAAACTCTTCAGCTTTATAATATTAGTATAGATTATAGTAAGTACTACCGTATCAGCGTTACGGTGTTGTAACGCAAATCTGTGCAGAGCGTTGCATACCGCTTGATTGCGTTTGCGATTGGGCGCCGGATTTCAGCGTTACGGGTGAAACGAAGTGGTTATGCGATTCAGCCTATGTTTAGTAAGTTAGACCTTTGTAGGAACTACTCAGGCGTGATTTCAATGAGAGCTTAGGGAGGGTATGACTTATGACTAAATCGGTGAAAGTGTTATGTAAATACTAAGCATAAATTTAAGAAATATTGAAAAGGTTTTTTTATAACCCCACCAAATATTATTTGGTTCCCTAAATTTTGAAATACCAAAAAAAAACCCAATGCGTGCGACCTCCCGATTTCGGCTTTATTCAATAATGTCTTACAATACAGGCCTTTTAAATAATGCAGCAGTTAAACAGATATCGAATATAAGGGCACGAAACTTCAAACTTATAACACTCATATTTTTAAGTCGGTTGAAAATACCTTGCATTAAAAACACTGCCATCTACCGAGTTTATGCCAAAACACGTCGTATACCATTTCTCCGGTTTGTTAAGTCACCACAAATGCCGTAAACAAACTACTACTTAATACCACAATACATTCACAGATGGCGCTGTTACTAAAAAGCAAAGTTGAATACTCTGTGCGTGCAGCGAGTGTTTTCTACAACACCATTAAGGGTCTGCGCACATTATAACAACTCAACGGCGACTCGACTCTATGTCAAATATTGAAATTTAAGCCCTGTGTCATATGTTCAAGGTTTAATTTCAAAAAATTATATTAAAAGTAGAGTACGACGAGTGGCCTACGCATCGTACACTAAAGGTCAACCCCGACACATTTGTCACGCAATGACCACACGTTGTCCACGCAACGACCACACGTTGTCCACGCAACGACCACACGTTGTCCACGCAAACTGAATTCAACCGAAAACTGAGGTTAGACGATTACCCACTCGTTGACACCGCGTTGTCTACTCGTTGACAACGCATTGCCCACTAGTGACCATGGGGTGGATCAACTAGTTGACTACTCATCGAGAGTGTGAGTAGAGTTGCTGCCGCGTTGGCGTGAAGTTGTTATAATGTGCGCAGACCTTAAGAAGGGGTTCATAAGATTAAACAAATAAACGGAGAAGGTAGTAATTTCGTTCCGAGGAAAGGATTTTCGACGCATTCAACTCATTCTATAGGTACCTACTAATGTTTTGGTTACAACTTCTTGAGGTCGTAAAAAAATGTTTTTCGGAAAATCCGCAATTGATAACCGATATGCGAATTTTTCGAAATACTTTTTTTTTTAAATATTTTTTCTACGCTTGCAGTATTACAACATTCTTTCCAAGGAACTAGTAAATAGGTTATAAGCACAAAAAATCCTATTGTGTCGAAGTATAGTTTGTACTGCAAATCATTATAAAAAAGCAAAATAAAGGTAATGTATGTCAAAAAACAACGCTTGTATGTAATACATAATTATTTATTCGTGTACATTTATTTGAATACATCAAACATTTTTGGTGTAATATGATTCAGCTTATTCGTACTGGCCATCTCTTCCGCGTATACCAACGGTAGGCCAGAGGGTATAGTGATTACCTTAACACATTCATTGTACATTATCAGGAATGTACTAACATCTACAGCTACTTAATATAACCTCAATATAACCGTTAAAACGACCAAAATATCCATAAAACTTTGATCTTTGTCAAGAAAGTAATCCGGACATAATAAACCTTTTTGTCTAAAATAAAACTAGTAATAATTAAAATTAAATAGGTACGTTAAATTAACTAAATAAAAACATTAAAAATCAGTCATTTACAATTTTCTTTTTTTTACATTATGCCAGAATAAGATGATTTCGCTTATTGCACTATTACTTAGAAAAATTATACGAAAGAGACAAGGCAAGCTTTTCATCTACTAAAACATTAATTGCACAGCTATTATAATTATTGACATAATAAAATCTTAATTCTAGTTTATTAATCACCTGAATATAATGGCATTGTTGTGACCATAATGAAAATTATTTTACTTTTAAAATAGTAGGTTGCTCCTACACTATTCATATTATGCCAGATCGTATTTTTTCTCTTTTACTCTAACTTTTACTCTATGATAATAATCGAGCAAAAAATTTTATAATAAAGCAATGTTTTTTTTATAAATACCTAAAATCTAGTTACAATACTGATGTCTTCATTGACGGACCTAAAATAATTAATTACACCATTAACACATACAGACAGTATAAAACGCATTAAAATAAGTTCTCTTTTTTGTAATATTTACATTAATATACACAAAACATACGCGCTTACACATTCACCGAAATGTAAAAAAACTATAAGTTAGCAACTAAAATATTTACACGATGGTCATTGTTACATGACAGTTAGAAAATAGTAAATATAGATACTTAAGTATGTTTATACAAAACCAAAAGAAAAGTCGATATTATTTTAATGGCAAATAATTTCACCTTCTTTTTTCGGGCAGTGAAGTGATTAACATAAAATGAGAACTACTTTATTTCAATGTAAAATAATAAAAACTTAATCACATTTTTAAAAAGTACGCAAGTACAGTAAATGTACCGTTCTGATTAACACTTTGTACTCATACGTTTAAGATTGAGTTTTCAATGATTTTGATGTCCCATCGGTCAATGTAGTGAGATCAAAAGTTTGAAAGCCTTAGTTGTTTATTTTATATTATTTACCCGAATTTTACTCAAATGATTGGTGATTTAGTCACTTTGAAAAGTAATTAATATAAATTAAACCCGTTAACACAATTCTTTGGATCCATTGTCAATGCTTCAAAGCCAGAGGGAAAGAAAGGGTTACATTCTAGATTTTACCAAAAAAATACCGTTCTTAGACCATTCTCCGCCTGAGCACATTCAAACAAGACAAGCTTATCGCCGAACTGTGGAACACAAAACCTCAATCTGTCACTGAGTTGGGACGCGGGGAAATGAACCTTAAATTAAGGGGATAAGAGTCTTTGTTTAGGAGACCATTTGCCTGTGCCCGTTTTGTCCGTTGCCGCTTTGTGAAGGAAAGAGGACTCCTTCGTATGTGACTCCGTTCAGTTCTATTGAGACTACCAGTTGCTGGTCGCCTGTTGTCGCGTCACCTGAAATAAATAAATGTTTAATTTAGAACCAGTTTCCTTAATTGTAAGACCACAAAATGGGCTAAACATTATTATTATTATTCCTTTTTTTACATTGTGCCGAAAAATGCCGGAATGTAAAAAAATAATATTTTTTTCCTTTAAACTTTTATCTATTCATTTGATAAGTTTATCTTGGAACTTTTGAGGTAAAATAATTTTGGAATGGAAGCTGGTTTTTAAACTTTTTGTGACTATCAATAGAGACCTATATATTTTTACTATAACCAAGACCAAATTCTGATCTGAACTAGAAAAGGTAGGTATCTCTTGGATACTAATCAGCTTGTTTCTAATAGCCTCACCTTAGCCCGAGCTAGAAATAAGGAGTAATAGGGTGTAGGATCTCATAAACCTACCTCTAGTGGTGATCTTGAAGGCGGCGCCGTGCGCGGCTTGGGGCGCGTCTCCGTTGGGGCGCGGCGCGCGCGGCGGCGGCTCGGCGCGCGGCGAGGGCGGGCGCGGCGTGCGGCGCTTGGCGGGCGGCGGCGGCGAGCGGCACGAGTCGCGGCACGCCTCGCGCTTGCCGCCGCTGCCGCTCGAGTTAGGGCTCTCGCTCAGGTTCAAGGCCTCGCTGCAATACGAACTTCATATTTAGTCAGACATCAATTCTGAACACAACTGGAGGTGTAGATTAGTTATATATTTGAGTGGCAGATGAGGCAACTATTTTGATGAGAGCTGTACCTTTATAGTTACTTCTTTTCTTTTCTTGTGAGAGTTCTTTTTTCTAAAGTAAAGTAAGTGCCCTTCAAAGCACAGTAGCGCTAAAACAAAATGCCACTATCGCCCACTCATCCGAAAACAGAACTATAAAAAACGTAGGTATAACTTCATTGAACGTCACCTCATCATCCAATCATTGACTGGCGCCACACTTGACGGATCTTCGACGAAGCGACTGCTCTTCCGCGTTTTATAAGTAAACCCGCTATCACTAATACTTAATATAAAACAAAGTCGTTTTCCGCTGTCTGTCTGTTCCTAAGTATAAATACTTAGATCTTTAAAACTACGCAACAGATTTTGATGCAGTTTTTTTAATAGATAGAGTGATTCAAGAGAAAGGTTTATAAGTACAAAAATTCCCAAAATTTCCACGGGAACGGGCACGACGCGGGTAAAACCGCAGGGCGTTGCTAGCTTGCCTATGCAATAACATGTATTGGTGATCCTTCGCGGAAGATCCGTCAAGTATGGCTCAGGTCATTATCTCGCTTAAATACTCACCGTTGAGGCTCCAAGTCGGGCTGCGGACTGTTGTTGTTGTTGTTGTAGAGAGACCAGAGCGTGAGGCGGGACACGTCGATGGCGCTGAGCGCCGCGTCGCGGGGGGACATCATGGGGGTCGGCCCGTTGGCGCTGGGGGGCGACTCCGAGCCTGCGGGACAGCAGTTGAGTAAGAGATGAAACTATATTGAGCCACGAAGTGGGTTGAGTAAGAGATAATTATACTATACTCTATTTCTTTTGGATTGGCACAAAATGTGGATCAATGTCGTCAATTTTCCAGTCGAAGACGATTGCTCCTGAAGAGGAAAAAGGTTTAGTGATTTTACTTCATTCTTACCCTATCTCTAAACCTTTTTCCTCTTCAGAAGCAATCGTCTTCGGCTGGAAAATTGACGACATTGGTCCACATTTTCTGCCAATCCAAAAGAAATAGATTATACATCAGTATATAGGGTATATATTGTAAAGTTGAGTAGCCAGGTCAAATAATGTCGGCCAAGGTTGATGACATTGAGTTAGGTTGATCAAGACATAACTGAGTAGTCGTAAGACGGTTACCGTTGCAAATCATACTGACACCATCAAATATACGAGTATACGTACACAATCGGCATAGTTTTGATAATATTGAAATCGATGAGTTGCATTATATTAGATTATAAATAAAGCCTGCACACTAACCGTTCCTCATCAGCTCTCGTTGCTGCTGTATCATCTTCATGTATTCCCTGACTCTGTACTCTATGTCGTGTTGTGAGATGTGCGGCGCGTGCGGGGGCAGGGGGGGCAGGCGGGGCACGCCGCCCACCCCGCCGGCCAGCGAGAGCGACAGGGGCTGCATGTGCTGGGACAGCTGCGCGAGCGACGCGGGCACTCGGTTCAGAGGGGGCTGTGGGCAAAGCTTCAAGATTAGGTGTTAGGTAGAAATGTCTCGAAAGAGGTATTAAGTATCATATGATTACGTTTGTAGTATTCAGGTGTGTTGATGATTTAGTTGGGGTTTTTGCTGTTTTCCCTTTAGTGTGTGATGGTAGTAAAGTATTTAAGATATTGAACCGTTTTGTCGATGTATGCTGAACTTAGTTATATACTAAGGTGAGTTTTTGCTGGGTTTTAAGGGTCTTTCATTGAGTTAAAGTAAGTCAGAGAGGTCTATTGATTCTTTATTTAAAACATCCATTGCTTATCAGCTGTATTAAAGCATAATCTTAAAGCAAGTTATATGGTTTTTTTTTAAATATCTTTGACATATATATTACATATTCAAATTCTCTTCCAACTCAATAACTGCTTCAAATCACTTATGACAATCAAATATGACCAGTTTTTTAGTAGTAATAGGTGATAAATTACCATAGCGAGCGCCGCCTGAGCGTCATATTGTCCCGACGCCCTTCGCCCTTCCCGTTTGTTCCCTTCAATAGCCGCGTCCAACTCGCTACGGGTCGAAAGGTTCTTCTTCTCGCACTCATAGTCATACAGATATTTCATATACCTGAAAAAAACAACAGCAATCATAAACCAAAAGTCAAAAGACCCGAAACATTAAATACGATCCATCCATATTCCATCACAATTCATAAAACATTTCATCATGTCTAAAATATTATACCCCATATCAATCAACTGTTGGAAATAAATCAGAAGATTACCCCGCCGATGTCACCATTCAATCTTTTAAAATATAACTGAACAAATCTAATTATCTATATCGCTCGTCAACGAACCACTGATGGCAAGTTGTAAATCATATTTCAAGCCCAATTATTATCAAAAGTCTATCCTTCAAACACATAATAGAACATCCCATTACATTCCTAATCCTTTTCTTATGACGAGTCAATTTTATACGAGCATATTGTCAACCGTTCGGTTCCATAACTCATATTAAGCGCTCACAATTTTAATGCACGTCACACAATGATGGGACTTTGAACCGGCCGACGCTTCGTAAAAACTAGCTACCTTTCATAAAGTGTCAACGAGAAAGCTATAATTATATACGACATTCGTCATTACCGCTTCTAATTTTATGAACCTGGTTTTCGTATTTACAGCATCTTGAATTCCGAACGCATATGAAACAATGTCGTTAGAACAAAATGCGATGGAATGGCGAAGGTTCGGAGAACGCTTTCCAAATGTGGCAACAGCCTGTGTAATGTTAACTAAAGATTGTAATAATGCGTCTAAATAATCGCTTCGTGCGTAACGGTGCACAGTTTGAATTAGAAATGTAAGACCTTTATTCAGTCCGACAAAAGGCGTCGAGGTTAAGGAACTCGCGAGAAAGATAAATGGGAAATTATATCGGCCGAGATGAGTTAGAGGTTATTAATTATGAAGATGTCATATTGTCGCCGGACTCACGTACCGTGCATTGTGAGCGCGGCTTTGTCTTCCCTCGTGAGAATGTGAATGAGGCGACACAAAGAGCGACCAGCTCGGATCGGCTCCTGCCGCTTGGACCACACATAAATACGACCTATTGACGGTTTCCCGATTGTCTTCACCGCCTCAAAACAGAGATTACGACGCTTCATAAAGTCCGTTTCTAATAAGACTCACACGGATTACCCGCAGTGCTTTACTCAAGTGCCTACTTTATGAGCTTCTTTCAATATCTGCCTTTCTAAATATTCATTGGCGTGAACACAGTAGTACTAAAAATCTTATGGTGACATGGAAGGAGTAATATGGAGATAATAATATGTCTTCTCGTCATAGTTATTTTATGATTGAAGACAGTTCTTGCTATTTGAGTAGTAAAGTAAAGGCCTATAGGTTTCCACAGAAGGACCATACTTGACAGATAGCTACGGTGCAATCACAGCCAAGGCTAGTTGCGACTAGCGATTGTTTTATGTTCTTTTTTCAAAAGATTCAAGACTGACATCTTATTTCCTATTGAGGATATCTTATCTACTTAGTTATGTAAGAAGGTATGTTACTCACTGTGTACGTAAAGTGAAAGCTGCCGATGTGATAGAGGAAGGTAATCGGAGTCCTTTAATGATTTCTTGCCAGAGTTTCTTGTTGATGACCTCGACGAGGCCGCCGCGGGCGATCACCAAGTTGTACAGCTCATACAGGTCAAGCACAGACTTGGCCATGATCGGCAGTCGGTTTATAGGAGTACCTGGAATCAAGGAGAGTGTTGTTGCAGTAAATTCTATACAGGATAAATATGTGAGGAAGAATAATAAAATTAAAACAGAACGTTCTTGTTCAAAGCAAGATAATGCGAGGAAGGACGATTCAAAAATAGAATGTCTTTTTATTGGGTTTGAGATCACCAACCACAAACGCTGTAGGCAAGCGTGGTGACATCTATACTTCTTGACTGTACTAGTAGCTCAGCGAAGAGGTTCCTATGTCTAATCTATGGTACTGATATCTTCCGTCAGTGATATCTAATTTGCGAGTTCCATAGAACGAGATCTAGGTACCGAACAATTTGACATGTACCTACACAAATGTCGTCGTAACTACTAGCTTGCTGATTAATGTAACCCCATAAGTAATGATCAAAGGGCAACAAAATACCTACACACTGATATAAACCTAAACAAACCTCTGTTATTGAAGCATCGGAAGCCATTTAGAAGAAACGACGCGAATCGTATCGCACTGTAAAACATTAACGAGTGGTGTACAGGGCCGGACTCGGATCATTGTTTTATGACTGCTACTGGACGTATTTAGATCGCTCAGTGTGGCCATTCAGGAAACTCAAGTGTTGGTGTGGCAGTTTCGCGATAGTTAGCCGCGTCACTTGGTTTTGTGAGTACGGTACATGGATGTGGTTGTGATAAATTATTTTCGTTAACTAGATGAATAAATTGTGAAGTTATTCGAGTACTAGCTTTTTAGTAAGATGAGTGTTTTAGAAAAGTGGCTATGTCTTAGAAAAACATTCTAAAATTGGTAAAGTTTTGGGATGTAATTTGGATTGAAGATTAGCACGTGATTGCTTTTAGGTCAGACTAAGCAATAGATAGTTATGTGTATGAAAACTTATCCTGAAAATTATATAATAGAACATACTTATGTGGTTAGGAATGTCTCTAGTTCAAGAATCATTCTAAAAATTTATGATACTTTAAACTTCAGTAAATATTTTCAGCCTATTTCCCAACAGTATCTTTACAATAGGTAAAACAGTACATACCAATTGATAGATGAGCATCCTATCTGTTAATTGCAACAGCAGCACATAATATAAATCAGCAACCGAGTAACTGCCAGCTCAGTAACGAGTTTCATTATTGAACACAAATTCGACAAAGTTCGGGGGCACAAACAAATTACTCTATCGAAAATTCACCGAGCGGCGTTCCCTCTGGTTTATTGATGAGAACGAAACATTAGCGAAATACCTAAACGACTATCCGTCAATCCGTCTTCCTGTCTGCAGTTAATCATTCCCGGTTATCTAGGGAGGGGTGAGGGGGTGACGTCACGTTTAGAATTAATTGTCGAGTTTATGTGTTCGAGCGAGTACTTTGAATGATGATCGACATTGATTAGAATACGTACATTGACAGAATAAGAACGTGAGTAGGTATTCGAATTGTGTGTCATTTTATTTTGTGGTAATGTAGAGTACAATGTGACAATGTCGTTAGTTCCGCAAAGTAAGTGCAAAAGTGAAACGTACAAGCTCGTACCTATCGACACGTAACGAGGTAAAACCTACATTTAGAATGAAATAAAACAATTCCTAAGAAGTCTTGTAACAAACGCATAACTGTTATCAAGCATGAAGCTGGCCGTCCCGTTATCCGACTAAATAACAACTCGAACAAGAAACTAACATGGACAAAAGCTATTGTTTATGAAAGCAATCACCCCAATAAGTATTTCCACAAAACGCGGGCCTCGCTGGCGGCGGAAAACGCGCGATTCGATGCGCGTGCGTTGGAACGCGTGCGCACGCTATTTGCATACCCCTTCCCTCGTGAAAGCGCAGCGCGGCGCGGTGCGCACTATGACGGCTCACTCAATCCCGCTCAAAGCGTTATTTACGACGTATGTCAAATCGCCAGCGGAGCCAATCTAATCGTGCCCAATTGTGACAAATTATTGCTTTTCCTACGAAACCTTATGCTAAATCTGTATTATGAATTTCACTTTATGAACCCACGTTTTATGGGACTTTGTATAGAATAAAATGTTCGGCATCGGCGCTAGTGCTACAGTGTTGCGATTATATGCATCCACTCGATTTATTGGCACTCGATGTCGCTTAGAGGATGATTCTTTGAACGAATACCCTGGAGCTCGTAAATCGCTTAGTAGAATGAATGCCCAGCGAGCTGATAAAGGATTGTAAATAACACGCGATTAGCTCACTAATCCTTTCAAGTGTAACAGATGCAACTTTGATGTGAAAGAGCCTGATTTTATTGCCACTTTATGTCAAAATCAGATTTAAAAACCATAAAGCTTAATTATTGTACACGTCATAAATTAATCGAAATATTCAAAATGGCGAAGTAACAACTGAAATTAACAACAATTATGGTGTAAGACAATGATAATTACAAAGTGTGCGACTGCAGTGCGGTGTGAAACTGTACCGCCTATCCGGTCAGCTGCGATTCACGCGATAGTGGATCGAATCAACAAATCGACGCCTACGAATGCTTATCGATAGTCGTATCAAGGCCCTATAAGCCCCTCAACCCCGCCAGTGGCCAATCAGAAGCCTCGATGCGGAGAAGCGATGCTCCCATTGGTCTGATTCGCTTTTGATTGCGCCGCCCCACTCGATTCACGGCTCGATCAATCTAAATTACTCGAACGGTGTTCGTTGGTAAGTATCCAACTGGCTTAGTTGCATTTAATTTCGAAGTGATATTTGTGATGTCGTATTTTCAATGTTTATGACTGCATTTATTTGTTTAAATTATGCGAAGATTTTTTTAATTTACAACAGAATAATAAGTACTAATTAATAGTACCTAGCAGTTTTAAAAGATAAAGACAGAGATACTCTTGATATAGTAAAAATTATTTTTGTGATAAATTGTGTATCATTTTACATATAGGTAGTAATGATACTTACAGTACGTAGGGGAATATAAATAGGAATTTATTGACCATGTGTTAGACGCGCAATGCGAGGAAAATCCACCTATGAGGCAATAAAATGTTAACGATTGGAGATATAAATAATGTTGATGTGACAAATGTACTAACATCAAATGTTGGGTCGGACTAACGTCTAGTGGGATTCTAATTGGACTTTGCGGACGTTTATAGGTGTCATCGTAACTTTATCTCCATCTTTGGAATATTAGCTAATGTATCAATTTGAAATGTTTTCGATCTATTTATCCACCAAAGTCATTAAAATGAAAAAAAATTACGACTTGTTAAATGACTTGATCCGTTACATCTTTTCACAATTTCATGATAATGAAATTCTGGCGATAAGATGTAACGGATCATGTGATGATGATCAATTTGATCGCCAAAAATGTTCTCCGAAATTACTTAGTTTAACTCAAAACAATGGGATCTAAAGTTGATGATAAAAAAGTTACTAAAAAAGGTTGAATACCAAAAGTCCAAGACGAAATGTAACCAATAAAACTGCAGAGTGTTAATGAAAGATTTTTTAATTCTTATTAAGGTCATAAACGACAGCTAGCCTCTGTTTAGATAGTCGTTATAACTTAATGGACGTTAGGATTTATTGCACTTCGAAGTGGGATTCAATTTAGAAATACGATCATTCCCGTGTTAATATCCATACTCGGATCCTGCCAGCTAATTGGTTGGGATAGATTTAAAATAAAGCCAAACAAAGTCCAATGTATAGCTCCTGAATCTAAATACGGAGATGCACAATAGTGTAATTTCAAGAAGTTACCATAACTCAATGCGCGCACAATTGTTGCATGTAACACAAATTCCAGGAGATACGGCGCGAAAATGACATAAGGTTGAGGATACAACGATCAATCATGAGGGGAGCAGTAAAGCTGAGAACAATCCAGCGTAATTCCGTCTGAGAGACATTAAAACGACGGCCGCCCTATCCGGTACAACATTGTGGCACTGTACGCGCCTCAACTCCGCTTATTACTACAAATATACACCATATCCGAACAACCATAAAACCAAAGATTAATATAAACTCGCCCGAATATTAATCAATGTTATGACAATACCTCAAATAAATTTCAACCGAATAAAGTCTCACCAAAATATGCCATATTATTACTGATGCGTTTAAAATTTAATAACACATAAATCATTCATTTGAATACAAATCAGAAATAAGAGGTATTTCAGTATATTATATCAACCGGTGGAATTCAGGAGGCCATTCGATGTAATTGGCAATCATTCAGAAAGAATATTCTCTCGCTCCAACAATCAAGACAAAGCCGGCCGATAGTACCTACAGGCGAGCCATTACGGGTCAATACCCATTATTATGCTATATTTTCGCGAGCACAGCCCTCAGATATCCCGTGCACTCACATGAGACGGCAAATATATGTAATTAAAGGTTGTAAAGTTGATTTACAACTGGGGTCTGAGTATCGAACCTTGGGGAACGCCTCAGCCAATAGCGCAGCGCGGCTCGCGTCTCACCGCGCCTCGTATCAATTTATTAGAAACGAATGAAAATCGCGGCTGCGGTGGCTTCGGAGCGCGATAATGCGCGTTCTGCGGTCGCAGATCCCATCACCTCGTCGGCAAGTCGTGGTGGATAGTATCGAAAGCCGTTGCGTAGTTTACGATCACCGCTGGGACGGTAACACCGGCAATAAAATTGCAACAATGGAAATGACGGATGCGGCTGAAAGACGACGCGACTACGCCAGATCATTGCTATGAATGCAACAATGGTATCCTCAAAATGAAGGTGGCAACTATCCACAACCGTAAACCTACAGTATCGATTGTAAAGAGCCTCCACTCAGCCCTGACAACCAGCCAACGAGTTCTCACAGCTTCATATGGACACGATGTAATTAGACAACCGGCTAGTTGCATACGGCTCTAATGTGATAGCATTAATAGGACACGCTTTTGAACGTCTGACTTTCTATATTTATTCTTCATTAACTTTCGCAAGATATTGATAGAGACCATTGTCTTACTACTCATGGCAGACGAACAATTTTGTTTTCCATCAAGAATATGGAAAGTAATTATAATTTGCATCTGTTATTTCAAATGAACGTAGTCCAAATGAGATATGCATAATTTATTATAATCTTTGTTAGAAATGCCGAGAACATATTCCCTGAACACCAATTTGGATAAATTCCTGCTTGATTGTTTTCTTGAAATTTACAAGCCATAAACATGAATCTTTAATAAAAGAAACATCAGCCATTAGTACATTTGTTAGTTAATAACATATTTTATCATAATTTTGTAAGAACCATATAGTATTAAAGGTACTTAATTCTTGGATTTTCTATTTTGTATACGCTATGAGTCTGCAATCTCTACAACCTATATTATTTTTACGAGCGACGTTTTGTCGCTTACGGGTGTATCGTAAAATATCATTGGCATGGAAACCTTTAATTTTCTTTATCATTTCTTTTGTTCGAATTACAATGTTGATAATCGCTGGTATACAATGTAAGACGCGGAAAATTAGTGCTTTTAATGTGTGAGTGAGTCAAATCTTATTGTATATTATGTACGTTGAGGCTTTTGTTCTGATGGTTGTGTTCGTTGAGAATATAGGAATGTAGTGTCAGGTCATAAGGACAGATGGTGTAATAAGATGCAGGAGTCAAAATTTTGTTCGTGTCTAGTTTGAGGTGTCGAGATTTTGAGTGCCACTGCGTTTAGGTGCATCTCGCAGGTAATTTGAATAACAATTTAAATCACAATGGAGTACGGTGTCCCGGTCGTGACGCAGCAAATATAATGACTGACACTTTGGGTTTTATTATATTTGTTATTGTTATTAATAGTCGCCTGAGTTATTATCATATTTTGAAGGTTCATAGTGTAGCAACGACATGCGATCTAACTACGCACTTGATTTATGTAGTTCACAGTATTAGCAGTATAAGTCATGACAACACATTGTAATGGTGTCTTACAATTAAGTAGTTTTAAACTTAATTGATAAACTAGATGCATTAAGGCAGGTTTAAAAAGTCCCAGATTACCCTTTTGCTGGCTAATATTGGTCCGGAAAATTATTAATAGTTTTGGGCCATTGACACGTAAGAAAAAAATTTTGGTAGTGGCAAGATACTTTTTTAGCTTAATGATGTTTTTTTAATGTAAATAAATTGAATCACAATTAAATAAGCCAAAAAAATAATACAAACCATAACGGAAATAAAATAATTCGTCTCGGTAGTAACAAAAAACACACAATGGAGTCAAAGGGCATAGAAGATGACAATACTGACGCAAGCAGATAGAACAAATGAGGTGTCTCCTACAATGAAACATTAACATAAACGGACTGTTAGGACGATGATAGAAATATTGATTCATAAATATTATAGATTCAATTTTAAATAAGAAAAATAATTCGTTGTGTGTGGTTTTATTGTTGAAACTTTTTTCCGCGACTGATTTTTGTCAAAAAAAGTAAAGGATAAATGATTCTTAAGTCAATGTGTTAAAGCATACTTAATTCAAGCATAAAAATATGCAAATACATTAGTATAATATCGTCAGAGTTGTTCACAGATCGAACATTGTATACAAGTAGATTGAAATGATTACATCATCTACATATTGCAATACTTCATTGATCGACTTGACTAAAGATTATCTGATGGAATCAACATCACAATAAAGTATTGAACTTTGGCATTTGAGATAAACGAATCACACGATGTACTTAATATTAATCTAGTATGGATTGCTTTTGTGTGGCAAATTAGATTTACTGATACCAGTTTCGAATTATGCTTATCTTTTAGTTATATCGTTTTGCTTCCTGCCATACCCTTTTATAATAAGCTCCATTTTTTAGGCTGAAGATTCGTCATTATATTCAAATATGTTATTGTATAAACAGTTTTTACAAAGACTAATGATACTAAAGTCAATTCAACAGAGTCGATTATCCTTGGGAGCAAAGTTCAGAACTTGGAATATGTCCAAAACTGTCTATTCTGTTTAATCTTTAACTCTTAATTGACGGGCAGCGTTTACAAGTCTTTCCACAGTTGGCTAAGGTTTGAGTTCACCAACACGTATTGGGCCCAAGTGCAAGGCAAGACTTTTCTATATCAAGACATCTTTTTCTCCTCTGTACTCACATCACTCACATCACAGTATGAGAAACAAGCATTTCATAAAAAAGTTATTACCAGAAGCTTCTATTTTCTGCCTTTAACATGCATTTTCATCCAGCCCAAACTTGCATGCGAAATTTCAGCTTTGAATCAAATTTGACTTGCTGGTTATGTATAGAAACATCGGTACAGGTGAAGCAAAATAACAGCTCGAAGAGAGAGAGAAATTATGGCCCGTCAGACACTTTACAGTTAATCTCGAAAGACCACAAACTGTTAGAATGTCGTTATTTGCAAGACCCTACACATATAAGGCGTGAAGGAAAAGGCAAAATCAAAAGTTTACAGCGAACAAACTTACGATAAATCCGTGGGAAACATACATAGCATTCACAGCGGATAAGATAAGACATTGAAAATTGCTTTATCTTTACTCAATGGGTTGAATTTCATTGAAGAATTTGTGTACCTACCCATTTTACTATTACGTAAGTTTTGAAATGCTCAAACGTAGGATATTTTTCTAAATAATTATATGTATATCAAAAACAAATACTAATTATGTAGTTTTTAAGTCCCCTTTAATTCCTGTAAGCGTGGTTTCCACCAAATTACCTTCCCACAATTTTTTTTTAAAGATACAGATGGACAATGAATCTGTCACGCCCCATTTTTAATCACACTGTTAAATCGTATAGATAAAACATACGTTGGATACTATCGATTATGCTGATAGTGAATTTACCATTTTTGGCACATCATCAATATGATATGAACGACTATTAGTGCCCACCTATGAAGTAGGTACATGTTATCTAGATAACCGGTCCATTTCCGGGGCAGGTCTGATTGCTGTCCAATCGCCGGATATTCTTAGTACTTTTAGGTAAATATAATAAACGGTATTCATATCAGGTTAGGTATATTGAGTATTTATTTTAAGAATTAATAAAGCTATCTAACTAATCTTACCAACCACTTCTAAATCGTCAATTTAAATCGCAAGCTATGAAGTCGGAAGTGCTGTCATCGGCGGGTATAAATGATCTCTCGACCACAGATCATTAGAGGTGAAGGGGGAGGGGAGAGAGGGGACCAATAAGGGAGGCAGAGGTAATTTAGTCACTCATCCATCAAGTTTACCTCTAACCATCAAGATACCTCCAGCCGACCTGGATTTGACTTTCAATTAACAGAAACATTTAATAGCGCTTAGCTTTCTATAGCAATTAGTTTTATTGTTATATCACTGTAAATACTTTTGATTTTAACGACCGTTGATTGATTTTAGTAATGTTTAACTGATGGCTAACAGAGTCAAATGTTACACCACATTAAACATAATAGAATTGGAACAGCATCAGCTGAGTATAATGTTTTAAAGTGTTTAATGAACATTTTAAATCCGCAAATGTGTAGGCGCAATCTTTCTGTCAAGTGATTTTTACGTATGTCACGTTGACAGGTGACGAGGCTATCGAAATATTCTCGAACATGTGAGTCAGGCCGCATCTATTGTAATATAAATTCTAGTGATATTTAAATAGATCGTGGTGACTGATCCGTGGGCTAATTACCTTCTAACGAGCGGTAATCAGTGACATCTCGTGGTATATTTCGATGGTAGCGCGGCGATGATAGATTTCCTTTATTTCATAGCACTCAGAGGTGGCTACTATTCTCAGCCCGGGAAATGGATACACGTCAATCGGCCGGCGGAGGGAAAAAACTGTGGAAAACAATACATTTGGCTTCCGCGAGAACTAAGTATAGATGGTATCGGTTTCATTAGGGCGCTGCTGGCTCTGACCGATTTAGATTCACTTTTGACCTCACACTGATTCCTTTCATATGGCTTTCTTTCACGACAAATGGAAGTCTTGGAAAAAATGGGCGAAATTATTTTTATTTGAGATCAAGTCATTCAGTCAAAATTGTTATTGAATACGAGTATAAGTCTCAGTGAAAAGTTTATTACCTAAAAGCCCTTATATCTAGATTTATTTTAATTCGGATACACGAACAGAGAAGGATCAAAATAAATCGATATCTAGAATCGATTACGAAATGTGATCGGTTTATCGAACCCGGTAGCGCTACGTACGATTCGCTCGACCATCGCCGATAGCTGGGGGCCGCTTGTTAACACCTCTCACACTCCAGATCGATTAGCCCTCGGCCGCTCACTTTCAATTATTTATTTATTTATTCGTAATTAAGCGATGCGATTTACGACTGAATCGATTTACGAGCGGAGATAACAGTGATAGCCCGAAACGGTATGTCGATCGACAACCATGTTAATGTAATGCAATTGAATAAAGAATGGAATTATAAATGTTTGTGTTTAACGTGTAAACAACTTTCTTTCCCAGCTCTCTGGATGGCGTTCTGAATTTAAATTCGTAGATGTCACTTTGAATTGAATATTCGGTATTTGAATTTTGATCATTATTGTTGCTAAATACTAACGCTTAGGTGTAAAACTTAGGCAATATTGTCGATGATAATTAAAAATAGGTTAAAAAAATAGTATTGAACAGATAGGTCATTCAAATTATTCTTGCATGTTAATTGAAATTAAAGGACAAAACAAAACTAGAACAGAAAAGAGTGTAATTTAATTTTAAGTAATATAAAATTACGACACAAATTAACTTAATAACACGAAAACAACAACGTGTCATTACAATATCGTTTCAACAATAATAAAATTATGTACAACATCGATTTTATCATAACTTATTGGTAATCTGTGCGTCTGAACGTCGCAGGCCAATTTGTGAGCGCCCATAAATTATTGTATTAAAATAAATCAACCGCTTTATTGTTCTCTTCTCACCTTGTCAGGACCTTTTTGTTTTGGATAAACTGAAAACTTTATGTGCGGGATTAGGCCTCTTACGCAATATTTGAATGTTAATGAGTAAATAGGTAGATGCATTAGGTACAATCTATTTTTCTAACTAATCCTTAAACTTAAACCAATAAGGCTGATTTTGCAACAGCAGAAAATTCCTTCTATAGAGAAAAAAGGCATAGTAATGGGGCTACATTTCCTACTACAATAGTACAACTACTGAATATAATATTCGGAATTGGGCAACGTGTCTAAATCATTCCAAAGTAAAAACACCTTTAATCTTATTTAAAACATAAACAAGGAGAAACAAAACCAAACATTTATCGTATAAGAAAGCGTTGAATACCATGCTTCAATTAATCGAAGTGACCACAGCGCAGGCGCGAAACCCGTCAGCTTTAATAAACGATTATTAAAAGTTATGTTTTTAATTACAGTCGGATCGGGCCTTATTTATTCGTATAATTTTATAGGGCCCTGCGGCAGCGACCGACTCGCTTCGACAACAATAAAATATATCCCTCGAATAAATTTGATCATAACGAGAATTATCGAGTGTGCTTTGTATTCTCGCGGACAGATGGCGATGTTTTCCATTAACAAAACGGTAATTTATTAATCTTAATTACAAACAAAATGTTCCCAACGTTGGCACCAAGTTGATGCAAAACTCTTCCAACTATTCCTGATTCCACGTTCAATGCTAAGAGAGTTATTTATTATTTTTAGTATTCATTAAAAAAATAGTTACTCGTCGTATTGTCACAGCTAAATCCGATACATCTCAAATCATGTGACGGATCGTGAAATACGGCGGCGCGGGCGCATCCGACATCTGACGTCTCGGGTACATTCCATTTACAAAATTTTAAAAGAATCAAACCGCTGAAGTGACACGGATTGACACACGTTCGTCTTTTGTATTTTAATTGTCAGTACAACAAAACAAATACAATTTTAATGGTAAAAATAAGTCTTTACTAATAAAATTTAATTTGTATTTTGCTTGTTTGATCACGCTAATATTTAGAACTACATAGTTAACGCTCGGATTCGCAAAATATTTTTTCTACATGGTAACTATATTCAAGAAGAACAAGGTTACATATACTACTTTGTCCCGAAAACCCTTGAAAACGGGTCATGTACAGGCGAAACCACGTTGTTAATAAAGGTGACCTTTTTAGCTCAACTTTTAGTACGTGCTACATTTTGTGTGATGAAGTCCGTAACCAAATTCGCTCAGGTCCCGGCCTTGATTAACGTGACTCATGTTATTGTGTTCGATCAGGGTTTGAATGTTTCGTCTGGATTCCCGCCACAGGCTGGCTATATAAGTAGGTCAGGACTCGATGCAACATTGTCCCAAATCCGACCTCTATACACACCGCCAGATATTAATCAAGTTTTATACTTTTACGCGATCGTAAAGTCCAAATTCAACTTCAGATTAATGGGATTAAAACCAGCTCGAAATCATATTTTTATGGGACTTAGATCCGCGGTTTTTATTTGGGATTTTTATAGTGATGTGGTCCGTTTCGAATTCGGAACCGTTTGATTTATGTGCGTGTGCGCAGACGCGGCGTAGACGTGCCGCGGTATGTTCCGAAATTAGTTCACCGGTTTTTTGTTTGTCTAGCTTTTCTATTTATTGTACAGAGTTTCCCAAAGATGTGTCAAAACAGTTATTTTTTGTACCAATTATGCGTAATTTGTGTAGGATTTTATAAATCTTGTGACTTACTGGTCAACGGGTTTTCTATTGTATAGATAGATAGTGATGTATGTTAGGAGTGTTTGCCAAGATTTTCCCCGTTTCAATCGGCTATAAGGAACCCAGGTCTGATTTACCTCTTTCTTTTAATAACAAGGTCATTTCATTTATATATTACGTTATACGAGTATACCTATGTGTTACCTATAAAACAGTGAGATCTTCTTTTCAATCATATGTGATGTAACAGTAGCCCCTTGGCTAAGTCCCAGTGGGTTTCAAGACTGAAGTCGCTATAAGACAGCTGATTTCCGTTCGGAATGTATGTATGTTCCTATTGCCGTCGATTTGTTTTTAATTACAAACCAGATTGGATGGATTCAAAGAATTGTCTTCTGTCTTTTCAAGGTATTAGGCAACCGAACTCTTTAGTGTTTTAACTTAAAATGGCGGTTTCTGAGGAAGTAGATATTGTTGTAATTGTGTTTTGTCGTTGGTACGATTTTGTTATCAGGTTCACTCAATGAGGTTGAGTGACTTTAGACACCTACTGCCGCACTCAGAGACGTTCATTTAATCGACATTTGCTGTCGACTTTATGATGTTATTTTTCATACATAACAAGTCAAAATGAAAGGACAGGGAGAGATGGAAGCGTTTGGGGGAGACCTTTGCCCAGCAGTGGGACGATATAGGTTAAGGAAAAAAAACAAGTCAAAACCGCTCAGTCGCAAATCTCTACTAAGGAAGCATTTGAAGTCTCTAAGTACAGACATAGACATAAAATATTAAATTGATTTATTTCCTTTTTTTTTAAGCCTTAGGCACTGGGATTCTACAAGATGATCTTCCTGTACAAACTATAATATTAAGACTATATTAGAGAAGAGTTATGATTTAAAATCTAAAAGTCTAGATATGTCGCAGTCTAGTTTGATCAAAGTCTACACTAGCTCACAGAGAGCTATTTCGAGTGTTGGAAATCTATTAGATCGAGTGTCTCAGAGCCAGCGTCAGCCGGCACTACGCCCGAACGCGCATCGCCCCACAATCTTTGATACGCAGCACCGATGGAATCGAAATCCGATATTCAACTCACAAGTTTATTTATCGCGAAATGCGACGATATTTTCGTCCGTCCGTCATTCGGACAGTTCACAGAACCGGCAAGATTAATTGTATTTCGGTTGAGTCATCAAAATAATTAGAATGACGCTATTTTCGGTTTGTGATGCTAATTTGACAGACGTCGCGGGAGATTCTTGTCGCGGTCGCGTACTTTGATAGCGGCTTTTGTTTTCATAAGAGTGAACGAGATGTGTGACCGAACGAGATGCTGACCGGCGCTAATCGGTCTCATTCTGTATTCAAACAATGGATGTCTAAATGTGAATGAACAGTGATCGAAGCCTAGATTTAAACAGATTAAATTTCGAAATGAGCTGAACTTTACTAATCCTTTTACTATCCGAAACGGGCCATTAAAGATAGTCCATCTTATATTAAAACGCATATTCGTCCTTCTAGGAACGGGCAGTTCTAGTCTGTGGTAATAAATGTGTTTGATTAATATTATACTTGGTAATTTAATTTAATGGCCGCCATCCCTTTGATCGTCTATTGGTTGTTAATCAAGTTGAAACAATGCTGCGCATAAAACTATTGAATGAGACATGGTAAATTGAATATGAACTAGAAATAGCTAGTTTAATTACTCTTCATAAATTCTAGTATTCTGGTATCTCCTGTGGCTATAAAGTGCAGTCGTAAACCTCATACACCGTTGAAATGGACTTTGATTTAATTCTTATTGTGATTTTTTATATTATAATGATAATATATGGTCGGAATAATAAGTTCCATATTTATACTCATTAAAAAATCTTTTATCTTCTTGAAAATAAAATGAGAATACAACATGGCCGTAAATTAAATTAATTACTAGACTAGTCAAGTCAAATTAGTTACTTAAATAGAAGAAGTTGGAAATGAAAGCTATAATTTCGTCATCTAATTTTAAAATGTATCCTATTGATAATTAGTTTGACATTTGTCAAAAGTGACATTTTAGAGTAATTTCACTTTAAGTAAAAACTCTACAATTACTTAGATGAAAAAAAAATCAAACGTTTACATAAATTTTCATGAAAGATGTAGTTGTAATAGGTATAGTCTGTAATGGTCCACTCGCACTGAAGATGTCATAAAATATGATATTATTTTAATCCAATATTAATACACAAATCATATTTCCAGTTGAAACTGAAGGAATTTTATAAATTAACACATTTTGGCGCCAAGCCAAACACATGTACATTCTGTGGGCTAATAAAATGAGATCAAATGGTTTATTGTGACGGCATTGATGGGATTGGATTGTTTGAATTTATATTTATTATGTGAGATATTTGTCATTTCAAACCATAAATAAAAACAACTATCACTACATATTATAAAACAAAGTCCCCGGCCGCGTCTGTCGGTCTGTCTGTTCGCGATAAACTCAAATACTACTGCACGGATTTTGACGCGGTGTTTTTAAATAGATAGTGATTTAAGAGGAAGGTTTACAAACTCTTTTACCGCTAAACGCCCGTGAGGGTTACTATTATCGATAGGTTAACGTATTATTTTTAAAATCGCATATAATACTTTATCAGTTTATAATAAACAAAACACAATCAAAAGGAACTCAACAATATTTACCCACACAAGCGCATTCAAAGAAAATCGTGAATAGATAAAAAGTATCTTTGAGACGACACCGAATTGTGTTTTGACAACACAAAATGATTAATGATACGTACGTTTAGATTATATTTATATTACTGTACAGTATAGCGGGAGATGTAGTATTATAGAAATAGGCCAGTGGGTAACCGATATTAGGTAATGATGACAATTTCTTTAATAAGATATTCAGGCTAATGAGTTTTATAAGGTGGCATAGATTAGATGTGGTAACGTTAAGAATATTCAGCGAAGTTTTGAAACTTGAAACTTTATACATTTACCGCCTAATTCATAAATGCTCTATAACTAAAACACTGTCAAAAAGTGATTTGTCTCTTTTGCTCTTCGGAAAACAACGTCCGTCAGAAAGAGACAAACCATTTAATAATAAGTACATTAATGAAACTATAGTTAAACCGAAACTTTTTAAAATAAGAACAATTCTAAACCATCGAGAATCGTATATTTTCTATAACAAGGTTACAAAACAAATGAACGAACAAGTATTTCGTCACCGCGCCAAAAATAAATAATCAATATAATTTTTAAATTAAAATGAAATCAGTCCGTGTCGGTGTTTCGTTTCACAAATTGTTTTGAATCCAGCTAGAGCCAAACCGGTGACCTCCAAGCGTTATTCAATATCTCTGGAATTAGGTGATTACAACACCCCGTACACATATTCACAGTTTTTCGTTTATAAATTCACTCACTGTTTTAATAATAAGGTCGATTTCATTTAAAACAAAATTTTGTTTGAATTTCGAACTAATAAATATTTGTAAGGAACGTGGCAGAATGGAAATAGTATTTTGGGAATTATTATAAATCAACTAGCTGCGCCCCGCGGTTTCACTCGCGTTGTACCCGTTCCCGCGGGAATTTCGGGATGAAAAATAGCTGTTGGCCGATTCTCAGACCTACTCAATATGCTCACAAAATTTCATGAGAATCGGTCGAGCCGTTTCGGAGGAGTACGCGAACGAACACTGTGACACGAGAATTTTATATATAAGATATTATTGAAAATAAATTGTATATAGGTACTAGACTTAATGGTATTTGTTTTTAATTAATGGTCAGATACATATTATTGAGTTTATATTTAATTGCTATGAGGTAGAAAAATTAAGAGTGGGAGACATAGATTACTTGAAGACAAAGCTACCGAAAAATTTCTCACATCTCGACAATAAATTTCACACACACGTGTGTTAAATGATATACATAAATGCTTTATTAAATAATCCAGTGACAACTGCTTCAATGTCGCATCAATAATAGTATATTCAAACCATTAAAAAACAAATAAAAATCAACCGTTTACATAACTGTCACAAAACATACACATTAAAAACAAGAATCGGTGACATGAAAGTATTTCGCAAGTGTAGAAATGACACATTTATTGCAGCAAGTTGACAGCGAACAATCGCAAATCTCAGCTGCAAGAGAATCAAGATTGCAAGGTGCGATTCTCCCGTAATCAAAGCAGGCCGTATCTACACTACAATTATATAATTACAATAATTAAGTGTCCGACAGTTGCCGCAATAAACACTTTTAAACAATGCTTTTCAAATTGCTGTCAAGTATATATTGAAGACAGCTAGTTGATTTGTAGTGCGGGGAAAATTGTCTCGTGATCGTGTGGACGGCATTTTGGTTTTGAAACTTAATACTTATTTAAGGCCTTAGGAATGATGTTTTAAGAAAATTCATGTTCAAAAGAAAGTTTTAATTATTTTTAACCGACTCCTCCCGAGAAAGGAGAGATCATTAGAATTTCTTTCTCCTGCTAAGTAAAGTTCCAACAAAAAAATATTTTTAACAATTCACTGTTTGCTATTCGTAACGTCAATTTTTACCAAAAATGTGTCCTTATTGCAAAAGACCTAAACAAGTAATATTAAACACTAAATTTCTCAAAAGTAAAACACTAAGTAAGACATTTCAGTGATATTTGAATTAAAATCTCCAAAGAGAAAGTAGATGAGTGACTATTAAGATGATGGGGACTATTAAGAGCCGGGTCGGATCTGTTTGTTTGTCCGCGTAGTAAGGAGGTAAGTACCATGACATCGGACATCGGCGTTTGAACGAGCGCACATGCGTTCATCCACACATAATGACTCGGTCAATACCAAAAGAATCCACGCTCAAATATTAGAAACTAGATCACCGAAAATCCTCTTTTAATTCCTTTTGTTAAGTGCCAAACTGACATATTTTGACAGCTGTCATTTTATTGTGTCACCGATGGTGCAAGCTCAACGGAACGTCAAAATGTCCGGCGAAATGGAAGAGTGTCATAAACTAAAATTCATGAGAAATTGTTTTGTCATTATCGTTTTGCGAAGAGTACAAAAAAAATGTACTGAAATATTGTGTGACGGTGTACCAACTACCGTCTACTTTGTGACACTACAGACATACATACTTTTAAGGAAGTGTAAAGTAGCCCAAATGACAGAAATAATAAAATGAACTTTTATTATTAAAAAAATAGGATTTCCGTAATAAATAATTGCTACACAATATTATAAAGGTATCACAAACATTGTGGACATTAAATTGTACGACCAGGTTCAACAAAGGACTATTCTAGTAATGTCAACACACGTTTCCGTCCACCGAGGCATAAGGAAACAAGATTTGTGTACAACAAGTGATTTCGCAACTTTGTTTCAATATTTAGATATGGGTCTCTAATCAGAATCTTGCTAGCGTTGTGACGTGGTTAGTTAAGTAAGATTTAACTGAGAAAAAGTAACAGTAACACCCGAGACGTCTAATGTTTTCTTAGTAGAAATTCGATGAGTGATTTTGACATGTAATGGATGAACAATTACGTCAATTAGTTAAGTATCTATTTGATAAACTCTGAGTGCGTCAGTTAGTAAATTAAGTAAGTTTGAGTAGGATAGTGACCAACCCTGTTGTAGGAGATTTTAGACCGCTAAAAGGCCTCCAACCTTCGATCAACAATACACAACTAGATGTCGGGTCGGCGCAAAAAATACGTCTCGCTGAATAAGGCCTCATTTGTAAAGTGAGATCTTATTTTAGTCATAAGATTTGCTACTTTATTGCTAGGTGTCATGGTTGTAATTAGATTGAACTTCGAACTGTTTTAAAATTTTTGTTTCAGTTCGGTAGTAAACAAAATAAGCTGTCACACGTCATCCACGTGGACAGTATTTAGCTTTGATTTTGTACGGGACCCGATATCTGGTTGTGTATTGTTGATCGAAGCCTCCAACACAGTCTAACATTGAAACAATTGACACCGACATTTTAACGTGCACGGTAGCGCTCCGATAGAAATTCCACCAAGAGCAATCAAACCAAGCAGTGTCAGAGCTGCACGTTACTTAATGGTTGCGTAGAATTGACATCAGGCGAAACATGAGTTACTATCGCATCAAACACTAGAGCTACATTTCTTCATCTAAATAAAAGACAAATGAAATAGCAAAGTATAGACAAAGCAAAAACAAAAAAAGGTCAAACAAAAGAAAAACAATTCCTTCAATAACTCTCCCCAACTAAGTTCAAACGATTGGTTGCCAACAGCAATATACTATCCAATTAAGGTGCAGAATCGTTCTTAGTAACCCGATTATGTTCGTGATCGTATGATCGTCGTGCAATTCGAGCCAATCGGCGCGGGCGCAGTTCGAAGAAGCAACGGCCAACGTCACGTAGAGTCCGCGCTGTAACCATTGCACCGTGTAATTTATCGCTTATTTCAAAGTAATTGCACCTTAACCGGCTGCGATAAATGTTTCTACTGAACCTGTGTACTACATTGTATTGGTATATTCATCTAGATGTTGCCTAATGTGGTTACTCTTTAGTCTATGCGTATTGTATATATACCTCTGCGTAGGTACTAATAATTTAATTTGGGTGAGGGGGTTGTAGATTTGGGAGAGGTACTGTTATAGAAATGTTTTTTAATTGATTACAATATTATAAAAAGCGAATATTTTATTAGGTGTGTTTCTATTGTAGGGTAACGGAGCTGTACGAAGCTCAATTGGCCAATCACAAGACATTAAACAAATATTTTGTCTATGTTGAAGATTTCAATGCATTTTGATTGATCGATTGACCTCCGCCTCGCTTAAATTGAAACGCACCCTAAGGACAAGATGGTCATTTTACCTAAACAATCAGACTATTTACTAACTGCCTTATTAATAAACGCTGTCTAACTAAAACACTGTTAGTGAGTGTTTTGTCTCTTTTGCTCTTTGGAAAATAGCGTATGTCAGAAAGGGACAAACCATATGATAGCTAAAATGCTGCTCGTAAGCGTTTATAAATAAGGCCTTAAGTATTTAGTTAGAACTCAATAATGATTCCAAAACCCAAGGTAACCTTAAACCTTATAACGTTTCGTCGCAACATTTCTAAATTACTTATTCCTTTCATTTACCTCATCTTTAGGACCTTTTTACTTAGTTTACCTGAACGAAAATCATCCCAACAATTGCAACAATAAAATAAGAATGATAAATTCATATTTAATACTATCTTCGCTAAACGAACCATAGCCGAAATTCTAAGAACAATAAAGTGGATACGAAACGGTACAACAATAAGCCGACAAAGTTTTTATAACGTCTGCGATATCTATTCAAAATGAAGGGATGTTTGGCCTTACGTGCAGAAACAAAAGGACACATTTTGAGGAAAACATTCGATGAATTCCCAGGAGATAGATGAGAGTTATACAATGTATTTTGATTTTTATTTAATGGTGTGCTTATTGTAATATTTAAATAAGTATTTATTGATAAAAGTTTTTAGCTTCTAAATTACATAGAACACCTAAATAAATTAATTCAATATTAGTAGTATTAATTAACATTCATTATCTCTCGTTGTAATAAAAAAAAAGGTTTTTATTTCTTCAATTGCAATAAACAAGAAGCATAGACAAAAATATATGTTACAAAAGAGTTTAAAGAAGGAGAGTCTAATTCAACTGTTTATACCAATCAAACATTCCAAATTCAAACCAGACACACCAAAGAACAAATAAATTCGATAACTTTACATTCCGTCGATAACATTGCCGATTCGTGACTCATTCGTCTTATATCGTCATTTTTTCAACTACCCTATCTATTGCACGTTAAACCGATACTGTCTCCATCAAGACAGGTAGACAAAATACTATAATAAAACATTTACCTTAGAAAAAATATATTTCAAAGCAATTAAGCAGAGTAAGCCTCCGTGGCGTCAGACAGATTACAAGGGAGTTATCACTTTTTTGTCTGGTCACCCTTAAGCCATACCCCTTATTATCAAGTGAGTAAGGTACATTTTAGATGATAAATTATCTTGTTGTGTGGTCATGTTCGTTAGATAACAAATCGTTCGGATCGAGACCCGCAAACGGAATAGTATGCAAAACTGCCATTAGCGGATCGCAATGCAACAATGTAGCACTAGCTTGAAATAAAACATCAATAAAATTCTCTTCACACGTTGAATTTTAAAATTAACTACGCGTTTGATAGGCTAGTTACCGAGCGAATGGATTGCTGGACAATTTTCAATTCTATGCCTTTGATATAAGGGTCACCGCATACGGGCGTCAAAAGAACGGCGAGGGCAGATGTCGCGCGCGACAAAGTAAAACGTACGTGCTTGTCGCGTAAACACGCGATGATGTGTGGGGCCGCGCCACAATAGCTACTGTGCAATTTGTGATTCAACTATATAATATCCCACATTATGGGAGGGAAAATATTTATTTTTCTTTAATTTGGTTGCCGTAAGCAGAGACTAAGTACCGAAGTTTTTGAAGCATGTAGCTGGAATACAACAATGTTTAATGTCTGTGTAGTATTCATTTAAGGTATTAAAAGCATTAAGTATTTCAGCTTTTGTAGTAAATATAAATAAGACATTCTGGTAAAACGTCAATTTGAAAGTTTTTTGAAAGATGTTGTTCCGTGCGCCTCGCGGCTCGCGGCAGACTATTATTCAAAAACACGTGTAACTATTGTTACAAATAAAACCCGCCAACTTTCTGAGAAATAAAACTACATTCGCAATAACACGTTAATATTCAAGTTTTAATTACCATAAATGTCATGGTTCTCGAGTACTTATTTCAAATTTGTGTTCGGATAGTACCGTCAAAAATTTTGTATTAATTCAAACGTTCGGATAATGTTGTCGAAAAAGTATTAATTCAAATAAGAAACATCAAACATTGTTATTCGTATCGAATTTACGGCAAATATGATTTACGAGCATATTTGATGCGGATGGTCAGCTCGGTAACAATAGCCCAGCCACACAAGATGGGGCGACGAAAGTAATGTCCGAACATGTTTTAGTATAATGCGGTCACCCTTCTTCGGTCTCAATAAGGTTTTTATTGCCTATCCTTCTCGGAAACAAATGTCCGATAAGAAACCTTTATACAGAACCTACATATTGTTTGAACCTACTTATTCAAATGTAAGCACTAACCGCTGTATGAAAGAAAAAGCTCAATTAAATAGTGCTTGTAATTTCCCGTTGTTAAAGTTGTTTTTATTGCTGGTTGTGTGAAGGTACCTTTAGTGGCTTTTTGTGGTTTAAATTGATTGGGTAATACAATTAACTGATGTTACATCCTTCTTTTGATTACATCTTTAAATTTAGGACAACTTAATATACCATTTTAATTGAATTCAACACAAATCCGACGGACATAGAGTGATTTGGAAGAGTCCTACAGTCAAGATTGGGTGACAACAGGCATTGGGTGACAGATTGAAGAAGAAGAAGAAACATTTAAAAACTTAACTAAAACAAAAAAAAACTAAAAATCAAAATTTTAATACACAAACATACATAAATATCAAAATCAAATGAAAACAACACGAACACGAACGTAATCTCAAACACGGATTCGAATCCGATACCTCAACGAAATCGATTGAGCACGGCCGAAGAGTTTCGAACACGGTACTAATCCAACCGCGAATTATAATAGCTTCGAATTAGACGGTGTTGACTAACATTCACTAAATATGAGGCTTGTTTGAGAATAACTAGCCGAGAGTAATGGCTGGCGAATTAGGGGCGTGGCTGCTTTGAAATGGGGACTGAATACTTGAATACCTTTGTTTAATAAACCTCGTATGTTCGACTCCTGGGCAAAGGTCTTCAACATACAGACATCCCTATTCTGGGCTAGATACGATCGTCTTGTCAAAGCGATCAAGCAGCACGTAATCTCTGAATACCGTATTCCAACACAAAAAACGAATTTAATAAGCTGAAACTAACATAAATTTAATTTAAATGTTCAAAAAGTAATAAATGGCCTGTTAAGATTTTCCTCTGACTCTGATTTTTATTTACTTGTGCTGGAAAGAAAATCAAATCGATAGTGTACCTCAATATAATAATCAAAGTCGACTTTTTTGAATACCGTCAACGTTACGAATATGCCATCCCTAATACCGAGAAACTATACTTTCATCCAACCTTCGTGGTCGGCTTCCACACTATATCAATACTATCAAATTATGGAATGCCCAGGTACGTAACCGTAGAAAAATCTAAATGATTGCATAGACAATTAGCTACAAAAGCAAAAACATTTAACACAAAGATTTACACACCATCAAGCCACCAGAAACCAACATATCACCGCTAAAACTCCACATATTATAAAATCCACAGATCAAACTTCAAAAGCATGTCAAAGAACGTGATTAAAAGTATTTTATTAGTACTGAAAACAAAGAACGTTTAACTCCCAATAAAAATACAGATAAACACAGAATCTGGAGCACTCTGAGTGGATATTAAATAAAAAATACTTATAAATTAGAGCGAGTTTTCTTGAGACTTTGACAAATTAATTCACATTTCGGCGGGAGATTTTAATTGACTGCTACTCTGCGTTTTTTAAGGAAGCGCATCATCTAGGCGTCCGCTAGTGATGTTCATATTATCGAAACTATTATAATGCATAACTTCTACGTTATGTAATTTCACCTGCTACTCGTATAGTATTGATTCAATTTTACGTTATTTTAGACATTGGAAGATGTTGAGAGAGAGAGAACGAATACTGTCCTTCTTAAAGGTAAAGGTTACCTTTAAGAAGGACAGTATTCGTTGACTGAAAAAAGTTGATAAAGTTTGTTATATTTATCAAATTAAATTACATATTTACAACCAATAACGATGAATTTTACACGTGTTAGCAAAAACATTATTAACATCAATTAGTTCAGCATCAGCTATGTTTTCAGTGCATTAATTATAACGTTATTTATTTTTACTTTTATTAAAAAAAATTAAACGTACACGTTTCTGTGTTCACGTTTTTGTATCTAGAACAAATTTTCTAATGCATTGATATAATTATTAAAACTGATCTTTTTACAAAACGGTTTGCATTTTCAGTACATGCCCATGTATTTTAACACCCTTCTTTACTCCCTACTTTTGTTTTGGCTTTATCCTCATAAACCATACGATTTAACGATGTAAAGTACCGCTCATGTATCCGAACTCATCGCACCAGTGTTCTCATCACTACACGTTGATTAATTCCTCTTTTATTTGTTTAAGAATCAAGCAGCTGGCGACGCGCGTTTGATCCCGATACGCCGCAGACCGCGACGACATAATGTCTCAAGATTTTTCTACACACACTGTGAAAACACGACGAAAATAATCGATCATAATCTTGAAGGAATTCCTCGAAATGAGAATCATCTATTTGTTTTAATTAAATATTATTTTGCTGGTTCCATTTTCGATTTAAATAGAATTCTTTGTAGGTGTTTTGTGCACCGCGTTTGATTAGATCATTATTTTTGTAGACAGATTTAAATGAGAAAACTAATGTAGGAAAACAATTGAAAAACAGTATAAAAAGCTAATCATTTCGACAGTAACTATTAGTTTACTGTAACATGTAAGAGAAAAATAATTTTAGTGAGTAGAGAGCTGTACAGTTAAGTCGTATATGGTACGAAAAATCGTACGCTCATTTACTACGGCAATCAATTGAACTAATATTACCGGAGGCTTATTACAGGAAAACTCGAACGAATCCAGACGTATAAACAAACAAACCAGTGGCGGCTACTAGATACGGGTCTTGTGTAAACTGAATAATTTATCTCATAATATGTACATATGCAGGGAAAGTCGGTTAATTGGGAAAGTGCATGCCTTTTGTAACGGATCAACTGTAATGGTTTTGACGATAACACAAATGTCAAACCAATTATTTCCACTGTTTACTTACCTAACTGGAATTTTGGTTTTCCGAATAACGATACACAAATCATTTTTGTATTTTCACCATAAATCGCGTGATTATTTTAGTGTCATTTTAATGTACTAGCGTAAATAAAAATAGCTACTTACCTAACTGAAACCTAGATACAACTTTTACTGTTGATGAGCAATATTAAGCTAACAACAAGTCACCATGCTTGCAAATGAACCAAACAGACTGCAGTAGGTAAAATTTACGAATAAGACACAACAAACTATTCTATAAAAGTTGGGTCAAAACACTACATACCCAATATTTCGCAGAAGAAAAATCATATTTAAAAAAAAAAACATTTTACAAAAGTAGAAGAGATTTATTTACACAACACAATATCCGTAAAAAGGGTTATTTATATAAAACAATATCTGTATCCGCTAGCTTGATCCCATATCCGCGTGACTTGCGGCACCTCGCTTTATTGGTGCGAGATGACCGACACAAAGCCCAGTGACGCGGGTACGCCAGTGTTTTTATTAGAGATGCTGTACACCGAACAATGTCTCGGGGATTCGGATATACGGATAAATATTATGACGTGGATTAGAGGAGGCTTTCTGCACTTTTGAGGTACGGATTTTGATGATATCTGGATAGTTCATAACCTGGATTAATAAAACGGTTTATATTTCGAAAAAGTTTTTACTTCAAAAAAAGTAACGTTATTATATGCCACTGCTGGACAAACGCCTCTTATGTCTCATAAGTCATAATACATATACATATTCAAAATTTTCAACGTAATTTTTTGTCGCATTCCACTGAAAAATCTCATTAACGCAATACGAACAAGGTTGACGCTATCAAAAGCAAAAATCATCATGAATAGTCCAACCTACACATTAACAAAAAAAAACAAATAAATTCAACACAAACAATTAAAAATCAAATAAAATAACGCAAGTGTGACAATGATCATTGTTCGCATAGTTTTCATTCATCAATCTTCGCCCTAGTAGTACAAGTGAGGTGCATCATTAATCTTGCGTTATTTAAAGAACACTCGTGTCCCGTCACTATTATTTTGTTTCATTGAGGAAGCGTGGCTGATTCGACGCGACGCGTATGCCGATTTGACGTAACGAATCAGCGAACGTCGATAAAATGAGTCTATATATCGTTGTCCATCTTAACTCTAAATATACGTCTTCGTATCAGTATTCAACCAAGCAATGGTAATAATATCGCTTGGTTACTTAATCCAAAAGATAAGTCAATACTTTCACATCACTGTGTATTTTGTCTTTGATCTGTCAAAGTTCAATTTAACAGTTCGTTTAAATTTAACGACTTTTAACCGTTTTAAAAGCTAAATATTAATGTTTAATAAAATTTATTTGCGAGAAAACCCCTCTGAATCGCAGAAATTATCATTAAGAACGTGTACATAATCACCGCATTTACCCAATGTGTTTTTCTATCGCAAACCTGACCAATGCATGAAAACTACCACAAATGCATACTAATTTAGATCCTACAAATAACCAATAGATCTTACCGTTATACATATATCTTAACCCCTTTTTTACAACAAAACAAACCAATTACTTTTAAATTAAAACCAAAAAGTCTTACAAAAACTTCGATTAAATCTACAATCAGCTAACAATAACGTGTTCCCGCCCAAATATATGTCGAAGGCTAATCAATCAACCTGTGATTAACACTCGTCTTAACGGACAGATTAAACAGAAAAAAAAACCAAAATCGAATTAACCATAAGCCTGTTTAAGTACCAATTAAACCTCCAACAAAGGCTCTCGTGAATGAAACGAAAAAAATTTGATAGATCCAAAGAGTATCTACTCTTTAACACATTTTTTTACAAGAGAAATACGACCTTATTCGTGAACGTTTGAGGTCAAAATGGCGGTCAAATGGTTGGTAAATGTTATAACGCTGTTGGCACAACATCTTATATCGATTAAACAGATAATTAATCATGTGAAATGGAACCGAATGAGATGTTATTAGTTATACCACTCGTTATTAACAAGTGAAACAATGGCTTTAGTTTACATCGGGATAGGAAACGGATTTAGATTATACTAGCAGCGCCTCGCGGTTTACCCCGCGTTGTACCCATTCCCGAATAGTCCCGATGAAGTACTCTCTTTATTTAACCTTCCTCTTTAAATTGGTGAAATGTTAAGCTTCAAATATAAAAAATATTTTTAAGATTTTACGTCAATGACTTTTCCAGAAAATTTTCAGCTACCACCCTGTATAACTCTAAGTCTCAAAAGACTAAAATGTAAATTCAGCAATTGCATTTATAAATTTATTACAATATTTAACACGTTTCCAAAACTAGGGGTAGTCTCACACAATTTTTCAATTAACATTATAAATCTTTTTCAGTAATTCATAATCACCCTGTATAACCCAGAGACAGGGCAGACAAGCCAGTAACAGTCGATACGGGTGATCAATCAGCTGCTAACGAGCGATCACGGCCCGGCTTCAATTACAAGCACCACTCGTCAAATAACAAGTATTAACTATTATTAAGAGCTATTTAACTTGTCTAAGATATCAAACTAGATTTTGATTAGGTTTGCAATGAGATTGTTACAAGAAATGAGTTACTGGGCCTTAGAAAATGAGACCAATAGAGTGGTCTAGAGATAAGATAGAGATAAAACTGACTTGGTGGCTATAAAGTTTATGATACAAGTCGAGACACGGACCGCAGTTTGCAAGCTGCAGCTGCAAACTGCAAGCGGCAACAAAGTCGCTGCACGCCGCGATTGCAGGCTGCAGTGTCGCTACGATTAGTATTTTATATAGGTCGTTAGAAGTAAATGCTGTTTGCAGCTTTATGACTTGAATCTTTATGATTTTATCAGCATTAATGTAACCAAATACAAAATATTAAATATTTGGACGTCCCAACCAAACCACACATAACCGAAAAAAACTAATTTTCGACATTCGAAATAAATCGTCATCACTGGCACTAAATTAAACATTCGTATTAAAAAATAAACAATTAAAAAGTTTACATTCCTTTTTTGAAGAAGACGGAGTGCGCAGGCGCGGGGCGTGGCTGACTAACTTTCATTACTCATGAGCAATAATAAATGATAAAACATTATTAATACCAGATCAGTTTGATGCCCGACTCGGGAGATTAACGGTGCGCTCGAATGAATTAATTCTAATGTAATTAGATGTTCTTCTTCTCATTCCATACCTTTTTAAACGGATTTATCAGAATCTCTGCAGTCTGTTCAAATCGTCGAATTAAAATCCAATAAACAGATAAACTGAGATTAATGCTTATGGTTTAATTGAGAAAGGATCCAATTTAAATAATACAATTCGATTAAACCTCCAAGTGTGATAGTCAAATATAAATTAATATTTGCTGTTATCTGGACTGCGTAATAACAACCAGAAGTTTATTGCTTGGTGTTCGAACATGATAAATTGAATAATAATTTATTAGCTTCAAGATAAGCTAAAGATCGCGAGAAGTGATACTCTCAACGCCTTACCTTGACTACCATATTTATGGCCGCATTTCACGTCAATACTCATACAACTATTGAAATAAAACAATGACAATTATCAATAACTAACATCCTTTATAACGAATACTGATATAAATTGTAATTAAAGATCAATAATGCTTATAAAAAGCAAAAGAGCTATGGAGTGTTAACAATAATACCAATTGATTTGACTAAGAACAGGGCGGTCAGATATCAACATGATCTATCTAGCGACAATAATGGCGCCATAAACAACGTAGATCAATTAATGTTAGAGCGAGATAGAGGATACGGTATTGAACATGAAAGAGCAGGACGCAAGATAAGTTATCAATCACTCGCCCGCGCTCGATCTCCACGCTGGAGGCGATCGAGAGATGCGTTTAATTATTTCTATTATTATATTTAAAATATAATGATTACTTTAAAGAATAAAGTTCGTGTGGCGAATTCCCACACTCGTTGATTGTTTGATGGTTAAATAACGTTAAATTAATGATACAGTAACGAGATTCAAAGCCATGTAAAGGAGTACACGTTTTGTCGAAGGTCCTTTTATGTTAACAATTAATTAATTTTAAGATATCGTACCTCTAATGCAAAACTGACACACATGTGCAAAATTTAAAAAAATCAAGTTAGTCGCTATGACTAAAAAATCTCCATTGATATTATGTTGTTATGTAACTTGAATGGATTTCAATAAGTATTCTAAAGTAATTTTGTTCCTAATTTTTAACATTAAAGCAACATCTATTACAATTAATAACAGTTAAGAAGCTACTTCAGTTTTTTTTTTATAAACCCATTCATTAATATATCAGTTCTAATGCCATAGCTCGAAGTCCATCAATTTGAGCTTATCATTTGATCACCAATATAAAATGCTTACCTATACAACCGATTTATATATTACCCTATATTCGATTTGTATCAAAAACCATTCTAATAAGACCTGAATTTTCAAACAAATTGACTTTAACGTCGGGTCAGATAACACTGGTCGTCTCATATCATTTCAATCGATGATCGTGAATGAAACATTTAGGAATATGATAAATTACATCGTGTATCAATCGGTACAATGGATTAATCAAAGTTTAACGGCCGCTTGAAATATGAGGAATCGTACTTACCACGTTTTTGCATGAAGGAGAAGAGGTCGTCGAGAAATTCTTTTCTTTGGGGGTCGTCGCTTATCTCGTAAAGCTGCAACAAGGAAAATTGAATTTTAATACCTGGTCCATTAGTTAAAGAACCGTTAACGAATAAACTGCTTTATATTTCTACCCCTTATTGCTTCGACCTAGGTTATAAAAGTCTACTAAATATCAGCAACATAATAAGAAATTTGAGTAAATACTTTAGACACGAATTCTGTTCGGTTCGCTTCACCCAAAAAAGTAAATTCACTTCCCAACACTGGAGCTTTCTGCTTTGCCACCATTACAATCTACGAAAGCTCATCTACATCCGCCTTTACGTATTCTTTATTTGAACTCAAATAAAAAAACATCCGACAGGAAAAGCGCGATAAACGAAATTTTCGCACAGACCTCAATGAAGGTAGGTTACCTATACTAATGCCGTGTACACATTATAAGGCGGAAACAGGAAGTGTCAAATGGCATTTCGTTGTCTGTTACGGCCCAGTTCTTCGTAGTGCTAAGTGCCTTGATGTAATTGTCCGACGAATGCAAATAGACGTAGTGTGTACAGTTAGGGCAGTTTGCTGTTGGTCAGTTTTGGGTGATAATCGCTTGGTGTTAGGTGCCAAGAAAATTTTGATTTTAAAGCGTTTATAGTGGGAAATGCTGAAGTATTTGTTATAGTGTTTTAAAGACAGTACATATACTTATATCGAAAATTTAAAGCAACCAAAGGAATTGATGAAGAACGTGCCTTTAGCACTAAACACTGGGACATTTACTACGCTTAAATATCTAATGTGATTAAGAATTTTGTAGCTTAGAATTGGTAGCATGTATATTCCTAAATTTCTATAGACACGCTTCGTAATCAAGCAATAAAAACTGCAAGCTTTTGTAATTTTGATCAAAGTTGTACAACCGCCAAATTCCCTAACTGTACCTTCTCATTGTTTGCATTCTAAGACATTTGATCGGTGAAGGCGCCGATGTTTTCACAGCTTTAAACCGATTTAGGAATCATGTAAACGGGACAGTGTGTACATAACGGAGCGATTATATTTACTAATGATGTCAGTATCACACTTTCGCATTACGAGATGTATGAGACCTCCATTCGATTACATTGTTTGCCTTTATTGGGAGTGAGGTTAAGCTAAGTACTTATACGCATTTATTTCTTGATGGTTTTTACTCTAAATAACAGTCAAAATCAACGTCGTGCAAAACTCAAAGGGCTGATATGTTGCAGCGTTGGCAAAAAGAGTTATCTTTTGAAAATTAAGTTAGTTTTAAAATCCTTAAAAGTCTTAAAGTCTTAAAAGTCTTAAAAGTCTTAAAGTCTTAAAAGTCTTAAAGTCTTAAAAGTCTTAAAGTCTTAAAAGTCTTAATAAATTTGCTAATTGCCGTCGCTGTCGCTGGAACGTGGCACTCCTCTAAGGCTCGAAGGAGAAAGAAACAATTCTTCTTCAATTCGGTATAAACTTAAGGCTTAATCGAGTTTCACCATATGCTAGTGAGTACACAGCATAAGATAACTAATTTTACCACAATTTAACTACCAACTCTTATCATTAAACAGCCTAACTAATAGCGCCTCTATTACCTAATCATCCGTAAAAACATTATCATCCAATGCAGCTTACACTATCGTTACTTCGTTACCGTTCCAATAACATAAAAAACGTTACAGATACCGTTCCACTGACGGATATTGTCATAATAATTATTTTACCAACACGCCTGGCGCTGTAGGGAGTCTACCATTGATAATTTTAAACTTATAACAGTGAAACTTTTTGGAAGTTTATGGTTAAGTCCTTTTTCGTGTATTTATTTGGTAGTTTTTATTATCTGTGAATGACCAATAACCAAGTAGTTAAGTTAATTAACAGTTATTACACGTTTTTGATGCCATAAAGATCCAAAAATGTAACGTTTTGAAATTGGGAACGAGTTAATTGTAAAAAATATTGTTATTATCACACTGAATATAATTCCGATTGTCTTTTGTTTTTTAAATTGTTTTCGGATTTATTATTAACTAGTAGTGACTCGTGGTCTTACTCGCGTTGTACCCTTTCCCGCAGGAATTTCGGGATACAATATATCTCAGGTATTATTCTAATGTTGGTAAAAACTTACCTTATTAACTGTAAGTTTCATCCTAATCTGTTCAGTAGTTTTAACGTGGAAGAGTAACCAACATACATCCTTACAAACTTTCGCATTTATAATACCTATATAAGTAGAAAAGGAAGTAGGATTTCACAAATACAAAACTTTTATCAACCTTTTAAACCAAATTAAGTACCTAGTAATAAGTTCTACTATGTTTGTGCCCAATTAATTCGTATCACTTAATTAAATTAATTCCCAAGCATGGTGGTTCCCAAGAAACGCAACGGCTGAACGATTATTCACAAACTATTAAACTATAGGTGGTAAATGCAGTTCCTGTGTCAACGGACATGCGGGCGCACGTGGCTGCACTCGCTCCATTGCACCTCACTTTACTTAGAATATTAATATCTTCGTTATAACTGACAGTTGACAGTTAGAGTGCTTGTTTATGGTGTAATTTTGGCGGGTTTTCTAGTACTCTCTCGTCTATGGGTTTACAGAACATAGTGTTAGTGGCTATTCAGGCCAAATACATAACCCTCCTTTTTCGCCGCAGTTGGATTAAAAATATTACTTGTAACACACGCTTTCTATTGAATCCGTTAAAGTAAGTAAGGAAATTGAGTTATTTAGTGTGGGTGTTTTTAAACCGCCCAAAGGCCATTGACAAAGTCTAACGATTGCAACAACCAGGACCGACAATTTAACGTGCTTCGGAGGGCACGGTAATAAAAATAGCACTATCGGCCACCCATCAAAGTAGGGGTCGAGCTACACATTGCTTAACAATCGCAATAAATTCTTCTTCATCGAGTGGATGGTCAACCTGACCAATCCTGGTGTCAGAGTTAAATTGAAATCGCTTAGTCAAACTATGCCACGAGCGGTACAAACATGCTCGAAAAATAAAATACAAAAAAAACTGCTCACTTATTCTAATGTTTGCTTCAAAAATACTAAATTAGATACTTCTTCTTAATATATCGTATATTCAGTACACATTACCCTGCCAGTCAACCCGCTTGACTCAGTTCATAAAGACCATTAATCTTGTCTCTGGCCGAACAACCCTTTCGATTAATCACTAGAAACGCCGCGATTAGCACCGGTTAGCGCGAAAAAATGTTATAGAGTATTATTGTTTATGGTACAGTTCAATATAGAGTTAAGTTGTTAATTAAAAGTGAAAATGAGTATTTTGTGAATAGAGATAGATAAAAATAGAAGAGTTAATTTGTACGTTTGTTTGTTTATATTTTAGAGCTATCGGAAATCAGCAGTCCGATTTAAATAATTATTTGTTAAATTGATAGCCACATTCAACGAGAAGCTTATAAGCAATTTTTCATCCTGAAATCCTGAAACGGGCACAACACGGGTAAAACCGTGAGGTGCTGCTAGTATATTTTACTTGGAATAATAATATAAAAACCTGAAATTGCCGAAAAACTTCTCGGCTAATTTAACAATTACAGCACATTGGAATCACATTGATTAAATAAAACACATTTTTTCGAAGATATTAATGTCAAAATAATTATCTAATTGATTATTTTATCAGATGTTAAATCAGCTATTAGTTCCAAACTTCATAACATGATATTCAACTAAAAAGTTTATATTTAATCGACCTCCATGGTTCGACAATAATCCAAGAAACATTTGAAATTCAAAACCGTTCTAGAACTAAACATCGATGGCGAAGATTTATGATTCCACTTCAATTAATATTATAAACAAACTCTTTGTTAGATTTCGTAATAAAACCTCGTTTTATGAGAAACTCAAATTGGTTCCCTGTTATGACAAGGCGTGAAGATTTTCAAAAATGTATTTTTTTGTTTATTTATTCACGCGGAAGGGGCGAATCCGTACGTAATTGGCCATATAACAATAGGGATTATAGGATTATAGACCAGTTTTGGAGTTAAAAATATCGAATGATGACCCTGTTATGATAATTTTGAACATTTCGTTCTATAATTTGTCACATTCACATCAATTTGTAAAGGTTTTCAATAATAATGCGTGTTGTGTCCAATGCAGCGTAGATTTTATCAATTGCATTTTTTATTTCCGTGTTCTTAGTTTGTGGACGATATTGTTATTTTAATGATTTGGGTTTTTAGGGATTTAAAAGTATACAATTCATTCATTAATATACATTAACGGACCAATTTTTTCCTATAGGGTCGAATATTATAGATGGTCCAACGATAAGATCGAAATACAGCTACGTACTGTTACCAACTAGGCAAACCTATCCCTTCTGCACTTTTAATAACAAAGTTACAATTCAATACAAAATGATTGAATGCTTAGTTATAGCGAAGTTCTTTACGACCAGACATCATAACCGTGAATTTTATTACATATAAACTATGTTATACGCTGACTTGGTACGCCATCAAATTTGCATCCATCCAATTTTATTACGCGACCTTTACTTAATTTAATATTCAATTGTATGCACAATAATACGGATAGTAATACAATAAATGTATTTGTAGGTCTGTTTGAAATCATTCTCGTGGGTGGTAATTTGTAAGCTTTTTGGACTCTTATCTACTTAATTTCAGTAACTTTTCATTGATATTTCAATTGAACTTTCATGGTGTGTGTGTTGATTAGATGAATACTTTCAAAACGAATTTTCCACCAATGAATAAACAGTATTTACAGTCATGTCTTGTCACATTTGATCGGCGCCATTTTGCCATTCCTAAATTTGTTCTATAATGTCTTAAGCCTTGCGTCATGGTTAATTAGACCCTAAGTAAGCTCTAGGCTTATGTTATGGAATCTAACTAACTGATACTACTACTTATACACTAGATATAAACTAGATACGTTTATTAAGTTAAGTTAAGCAACTGACAATTAAGCTTAAAAAACTTACTGACCTCATTTCGTTATTAAAGTCAAGTACCGTCGCGTGCGAAGCTAGTATAAAACGACACTATTTCGTATTACTTATTGATTGTAAAATGTTCAATGCAAGGTTGTAACAGCTTTATATTTGAATGTATCACGAATGGATCATCATTATGTCAATATCAAAATGGCCGACATATATAGGACAAGGCGTTCGTATATTTTTGAATTATGCTTGAATTACATGTGGGCGTGTATTTGATAGTTATTCTTAATCTGCTATTGTTGTATGACGTATTGATTTAACACGTATTTTTTGCGTTTAGTTTTATGTCTTTGGTTTTGTAATAAAGCTATTGTATGGGCTGATTAATGAAAGCTTGTGCGTTTTGAGTCGTGGATTAAATTTGTATTCAAAATGCTCGTAGTGCGAGGCTGACAACAGAATTGGCCACTAACCTAATCTACTAAAGTCCCCGGCCGCGTCTGTCTGTCTGTTTGCGATAAACTCAAATACTACTGCACGGATTTTGACGCGGTTTTTTAAATAGATAGAATGATTCTTCCAGTAGGTTTATACGTATAAAAATTCTCGAAATTCCCACGGGAACAGGCACAACGCGGCTAAAACCGTGGGGCGCTGCTAGTTTATACTTATTTTCTATTAATACATTTTTTACAACAACCATATTTTACCTGAAACTTACTTAGTATGTGAAAAGTGATACAAACTAGCAATAGACATTCATGCTGAGTAACGATTATTTGAAAACCGAAAACTGCGTCTATAACTTTCAACATTTTAAGACATATAACATAACCTCTTTAAATAAATAACCTCTTTGGTCCAACACCTAACCTCAATCAATCTCAAGTAATTCAATACACAATCAATGACCTAAACTTGACGTCACTTGACATATATCCCATTTTGTAAATCCATGTGGCTCTTTTACATAAATGCAAAACTTGAATTAAAACCAGAATACAACGAGTTGAAACACCGGGGCGGTGAGTCGACCGCGGGCTAGCCGCAAGACAATTTCAAATTGCTAGCAATAATTCACACTTGTAATGTATAAGAAGGATAGATTTATAAATAAAACGTGTAAGAATCCATCGAAACATAATAGTAACAGCATTTATGGAAATGTAAGAGATTTACACTGATTGCGTCTGATGGTTTACGGGCGAAATTACTACCTATATTTATCTATTACGTGTTTTATATTTATATGGAATTTTAGGCGTATTGCTTTCAGTATTATTTGAGAATTTTAACGAGGGTTGGTTAGGGTTATGTGGTCACCTTTGACCCTTAAAACAATCATCCAACAAACCATCTATTGTTACTAAGTAATACGTACGAATACGAAGCTTTCAAATATATTGAAGTACCTACTACGATTATGTAGTGATGACAAGATGACAAGAATATTTCAATTATCATAACTAATACGGTTTTTTATCTGTCAAATACAAGGATAAAAATATCAGGTCTCAGGGCGTATTGCACAAAAACTTTTATCCAATTTTGTGCCTAAATATGCTTAAGACGACGTGAGTTCAGCGCTTAGCTACTACGGAGGGGGTGGGTGCGGGGCCTGCGGTCCGACCGCGGGCGATCTCCCGCTCGCGCGTAGTTTGCGCGCTAAGTTTGAATATGTCACTCATTGAGATGCCACAGTGTAGTGACTACAGTAAAAAAAGCCTATCAAGCAAAACTAATCGTAGATATTACGAAGGTTAGTATTATATTGTAGGTAGCCTTGGGAAAAATAACTAAAAAGAGATAAAAGGTTTAAAAAAAATATCGGTCTTATCACTGGGTGAAATCATTTTTATTGTCTAATATTACGAGCAGAAATATTTTTAAGTGTTTGAATTTCCAGGTTGGTTCGACCTAAAAATATATTTCAATAAGTTAGTATAAAATAATCGTAAAAATACCAAAATAAAATGTGCATGCCACCGAGTTCATAAGCCACGTCTTAGGAGACAAGTCTTGTCCTATACTCGGAATTTTAATTCGATTCCAGATTTGACATTAGCTACTGTCATTTTGTGAAATAATGATACCACATATAATAGTGTAGTGATGTGATGAAGAGGAAAAAATGAGTAGGCTAGATATGTTAATTGACAATATCACAGACACATTTATAATAAATGTTACAGAAAGTGACAGCGATAGCGATGACGGCGACAATTTATAAAATAAATTATTACCATTATACATCTATCTGTTTTATTGTCATGTTCCTTCATGATCACATTTTTTTATTTATTTCACACACAACTATAAAAGAAAAGTCTAAGATCGTTAATTAATCGTCAAATCTAAATTATCGGTTCAGAAATATTTAATTTCCTGATATACTTAGTTTACGAGAGTAAAATTATAAGCGAGAAGAATCGATCCAGAAATATTCCATTTCCATATCGAATAATTTCGCAACGTCACTATTTAGTACTTGTCATAATGTTGCAACACTGAAATTGTCAAATCTGGAATCGAATTAAAATTCCGAGTACTTATAGGTATCCCCACTACCAACATTGCAGCTGTATAGTTGTTCTGCTGATATTCTTATACTGTGACACAACATATTTTTTTGTTTTTTTTTCAAAGCAATAATCTACTAAATCTATAATAGTCCGGTCAATTTATACATTCGATGTTACATAAAGTTCCAACAAGCTGTAAATGAGGAAAATTGTTCAAAACATAATTATAAACAATGTCTAAAAGCTCCCTATCATTCCCGTGTATGGATTTTATTTTATTCTAGGTCAAGGGTAAAAAAAAGAGTTTATCGCGATTTTCAGCAAAACGGTAAGTTTTATCATAAAAGTACCTGAATAAATAAAAAAGCTTATAAAATTCTCTATAACTTTAATTATATCCACTTATTACATATTCCCAACCGTTATTGAACTACACGCTCTAGAAATGTAAAATTAAGGACCTCGGGCTGGTAACTATGGAGCCTGCCCCAATGCTCAACAGTGACATGACCTACCGAGGTCCTTAATTTTTACATTTCTGGAGCTTGTAGTTCAATAACGGTTGGGAATATGGAAAAAGTGGATAGAATTAAAGTTATAGAGAATTTTATAAGCTTTTTTATTTTCTCAGGTACTTTAAGAGAAAACTTACCGTTTTGCTGAAAATCGCGAAAAACTATTTTTTTTACCTTTGGACCTTGAATAAAAAAAATTCCATACACGGAAATGATGGGGAACTTTTAGACATTGTTTATAATTATGTTTTGAACAATTTTCCTGATTTTCAGCTTGTTGGGACCTTATGTAACATCACTCTAAATTTTTGGTTTAAATTGACCGGATTATAATTCAGACAGTTCTTATTTATATTAAAACCTCATTTTCACGCAACCGTCATAGTTCAAATTTATTACTGCGAAAAAAGTTTTAAATTTTGCATCTCCGCGCTCCAGCAAATATTTGGCATAGGTCCGACCTCCACAAGCGCTTGAGCGCCCCGCGTCACCCGCAACACGGCAAATTCTCTATTTTTTTTAGGTTTTTTGAAATTGTGTTTAAGAATGAAATGAAAGGTTACAAAAAAATACCTAATGCCCTAGCTCATGCTACGACCTATATTATAGTTGTTTTTCTTTGGAAAAAATCTGTTTATTTTAGCCATAAAATTATTTTTAAATTAATAAAAGAGGCAACTTTGTGATTTTTTTCTATCGAGGGAAATTAATCTAATCGTGTACTGAAATACCTTTGCCACTAGAATATATCCTCAACTTTAATATAATAGTTTTTTAGAATCAAAATTGTGACAATTTATATGAAAATAGTTGGATGGAAAAACCGCGTTTTGCGAGTTGCTGAACTCACGTCACCTTAAACAAATGACGCTCGTTTTATATTATATATACTCTATTTCTTTTGGATTGGCACAAAATGTGGACCAATGTCGTCAATTTTCCAGCCAAAGACGATTGCTCCTGAAGAGGAAAAAGGTTTAGTGATTTTATTTCATTCTTACCCTATCTCTAAACCTTTTTCCTCTTCAGAAGCAATCGTCTTCAGCTGGAAAATTGACGACATTGGTCCACATTTTGTGCCAATCCAAAAGAAATAGATTATAGTGTTGTCGTGCAATATAAAATAGTTCAACGAACAGCTTTTGTTTCATAAACATGTTGAAGCACTAAATAGATTTTAAAGCTCTTGAGCAACCTACACTCATTATCAGATTTGACGATATCGTATGCAAGCAGCTTGTCTATTTGTGACAACATCTAATAACATTTCAACACAAACAATTCATTTCACCTTAATAAAACATAAAGTTTGCATACACACGTCGTTTCCTGCTATTTACAATAAAATTACATTGTTGCTTTCCATCACATACTCGTTCGTCCCATAGATAATATGCGTTTTAATGTCAACTAGTATTTAAGTGTCGATAACTCGACCTATATTTTAGGTTTTAAGTTGCACACTAACAATTATATTGGAAACAATAATGATTGCTTTCCGTTACCAATAAATTATAGTACGGTAGTCGAACTGTTATTGTTGCTGTTATAAAATATTAGCAGCGCCTCGCGGTTTTACCCGCATTGTGCTCGTTCCCAAGGGAATTTCGGGATTTTTTATTCATATAAACCTTCCTCTTGAATAATTGTATCTATTTAAAAAAACCGCATCAAAATCTGTTGCGTAGTTTTAAAGATCTAGGCATACATAGGGACAGACAGCGGAAACTGACTTTGTTTTATACTATGTAGTGATTTGCTTTTGTGTGAAATCATTTAATAGTTAAGCTATTATTTCAAATATGAGTAGATGGCGCGGGTTTATTGCCTTCAATTCATGATTATTTAAAAAATACAAATTGTTTCTAATTTCATTTAGCTTAAATTTTCCATCCTTTAAATAACATTAACTTGCAACAATGTAAAAATAAATTAATTATAGAAACTAAGTAAACGGGGTCGCTAACCTATTCACACTTGTTTAATTTTACGTATTTTTCGCTTGTAAATTTAACTAAAACATTGTATTAAAAAATAAAACTAATAACTGTACGCAAACATTATCAGTTAAGTATAATTTTAACTGCTGTTTAGTCACAAATAACATCCAAGTCAATGTAACCACAAAATGTGAGGTGTCACGACAGTTAGCGATCGGTCACGTTTTTAATAACCAATATTAATACAGATAGTTAATATGTAATACATATTAATACCGTTTATTATGACGTACATTAAGCAGAAGACACACATGCGGACCGAGTCGGGTCGTTGACGTTGAATACTGTATTTTTTTATTGTCACAAAATATGGACCAATATCATCATTTTTCCAGTCGAAAACGACTACTCTAGAAGAGGAAAAAGGTTCAGAGATAGCTTAAGAATGAAACAAAACAACCTTTCTCCTCTTCAGGAGCAATCGTTCTGGGCTGGAATTGATACAACATTGGTTCACATCTTGTGACAAAAAAAAATAGAGTATGGTCCTTGTACTTGTATGTATGAAAGTACATATTTATATTAGTCCATTGCGGGGCTGTGTGATTTTGACAGTGAGCCTTTCCTGGTATGTATATACATACATACAAGGAATATAACGGCACGCGAGCCGCACCCGGCCCTCAACCGCACTATGTGTATCTTGCGCTTACAATGTAGAGTTATGTTCAGTAATTAAAGGTTTTTCCCCATCTGTGATATTGATACGTTTTATATTATAATAAATATCGCAGTAAAACTTGATTGTTATGTACTTCGAGTTTTAATATGTTCAACACATTGTTCAGTCCATAATAATTTGATAAGTAAATAGTCTAGTCCCTGTAGATAAATATGTACAAGACTAACTCAAACCGAGCACCGAGTTGTATTAAACAAAAAAATTTATTTATTTGATACGTTTCATATGATAACCTGAGCCTATTACCGTTACTATAGTCCATAAACTGATTTGTTTGATGCGAACAAACTGTTTTTAACACATTCAGTGCCCCAATAAATCAGGTGGGCCCGGGTTACTCAATTTACACGCCAACGACACGGCAGTCGAGTCCAATCGGTATATTATGACATTACTTGCACTCGTAGTCTATATCAAAAATTAATTGCAGTGGCAGTGAATGTGTTAATCAGTCTAACCACAGTTGTCAGTTCTTTAGCCTAACTAACAGATAAAAAGGTAAAGTCATTATGTACTCTTTCTTGTGGTTTTCATGCACCAAAAGACTGTCTTCCTTCAGTCTTAACTATAGTATGCTCAGACTGTAACTTTATACAATAAAAAACGCAATTAATCACCCACCAATTATTCCTTTCAAACTCACCATGACAACAGATTAATAACACTATCACAAATAAGTCCGATCAATAAATTACCTCTATTTATAAATCCTGTTTAAAGAATATAAACATTTTAGTTCGACTGTTAACAGTTACATTTCTTCCATTAATTTCTATCATTAATTGATCCACACTTTGAATTGTATGGAAGCTTCGATTCACAGTTTAATCATTCATATTTTGATGGATTTGAAAGTATGATGAGTGGGTATAAAAGTAGTTCTTGAATAATACGAAAGTACTAATCAGTAAGTAGGTTAGTTCACTAACTAACCTACTTACTGTAAAGTCTCTTTTAATTTAAGCACTTTTAGTTGTCCGCCTACGCGACGCGGTATTACGCGATGTTGTTATGTTTTTCATACAAACCACACGTAGAAGGACGTCTGTAAACGCTTTATTTGAAAGAACCAAATCAATGAATAAGTGCGGTTAGTCCAATCGATATTTTAATAAATTTGACAAGTTGTGTGGTAAATATACACTGCTTTAGATTCTTATTTCGGAATACATTTGGTGACAAGTTAAATGGATAGTAATGATTTATCGTTCTTATGAATAATTAATAGATATTCATATTGAATGAAATACATAAGTATTAAAAGCAAACGAGTCAGTATGGAAAGAAATTATTAATTAATTACTTTACAACTCATCTTTAAAATCTTCCTAATTTCTTGCTTACGTCATTATCAGTTGACAGTTAAACGTCAAAATGACGTATACATGTGACGTCACTCTGACGTGACATTCGTGACTTACAAGAAGTATCATAGCGTCACAGTTTACTTAGCAGTAAGTTTGAGAGAGCGATGGCCGAAAACAATGCCTCAATTCATGTGAAATATTACGTGTGGTGTTGAAATTTGGGTAGTACTCTCTAGTTAGTGTACGTTTAGTACGTAGAGTATACTATGAAGAGTGGTTGATAGTCCTACTAATATTATAAATGCGAAAGTTTGTGAGGATGGATGTATGTATGTTTGTTACTCTTTCACTAAAAAAACTACTGGACGGATTTGAATGAAACTTTACAGTAATATAGGTTATTGAGCATAATAACACATGGAATACATTTTTTCCGAAATTCCCGCGGAAACTGGTACAACGTGAGTAACACCGCGCGGCGCGGCTAGTCATTTATAATGATATACTATGATTTAAGGGAGTTGAGAAAACTATTGGGTAGTTTCAGTCTGGTTACTGTTGAGGGACACTCAACAGAAACCTCCGTCGTACGTAAGTTCCCGTTTGAACAAATAATAATGGCATCAACGTACGTTTCAGTCTGTTTTTCAGTCGACAAGTGTAAACGGACTGTTACAATTTTTTCAGCAATAGCATTGGATCATAACCGAAACGTGGATATAAGTAGGTATTCATGGATGTGGACAGTTGTAAATAAGTATTCAATAAAGAAGGGCCTATTTCTAATGATCAGATAAAATTATAAGTGAGATAAATGTTTGACAAGCTGAATACTAATATAGAATACAGCTTGCCAAAATTATCGGAAAAAATAACTTTTTCTTCGATTATAAATCAGTTCAATAACTTCATATTCCATACTGTTCTATAGGTAGTAGGTGTGTTGTACAAACTGTAGTTTCGGTTACTCTTTGAAAGTATCCTACATTGGTTGCTAAGTGGTCCCAGCTCGATATGTTTACTTAAAAATTACTCCTCATTTGAACTACTCGGCCAACATTGATTGATAACGGATCAACTTGAAACAATTGTTTTGATTTAACTACATACATTTTGATAGAAAGAGTGATGAGTCAGTTTTGTGAATCAGTTTAGCAGCACAGTTTGACAGATGTTAATTTATCGCGAATGTTAAGCAACGTGCAGCTAGACAACTTGGATTGATGGCAGATACTGACATTTCTTTGTGAGTGGTACTGTGCTTCGGAGGGCACATTATGCAAAACGCTTCAGGTTATTTAAATCGTGAGACTATGTCGGAAGCCTTAAGGTTATCTAAAAAGTTCGACACCAGGGCCATTAACTTATATGAATGAATCAGTTTTGCCCTGTAAGAACACTCTGTAAAAGACTCTCGAATAGACAATTAACAATCGCTGCGATTTTGCGATTTGTACATTTTGCGTGTTGTCTTCATTTTACGTTTTGTACATTTTGCGTATTGTTCATTCTGCGATTTGTACATTTTGCGTGTCGTGTTCATTTTACGTTTTGTACATTATGCGCCGAAGGGGTATATTGTACTGTAAATAATTTAGATTTGATTATGAAATATATTTTTCTTTTAGAATTTCTTCTTAACAAAACTAATTAAACGGTACAATAATCAATTACCGTAACGTTTTCACTATTAACTATTTCCATCTATGTACCCAAAAGATTAATGAAATAAATAATTAGACGGCCATCCGTATATATATAATTTAGCACATAACGTCCATCGGTATGTCATAATGACCACCCTATGGTATTATTCCGGATAAGTAATCGTCAAAAACAAAAGCCCGTGAGATGGTCATCAGAGAGGTCTTGTCTATGGTTTTATGGATGTGTCATTGGTTCTATGAATTTGTGTGTCCAAAATGAATTTGGAGTTTTATATTGTTTATGGAAATAATAAACTCGGTCATCACGTTTCTTGGAAAATAGTTACGTCACATTTTTTTTTGTATCTGTGTTACCTCGTTTGTAATTAGTAACTTTGAATTATTAATGTTTTATAAGTACATATGTTACGTACATAATTTATCTTATACTGTGTATGAAATGAAGATTCAATCAAATAAAATTATTCCTCACTATTCATAGTAATTCTTCTTGATTCGTTTGAGGCCTTCGTAATTCGTACTCTATCAAAAGCACTCTTCAAAATTAACCAGAATTAGATATTAAAATACTGTTGTTTTTCTGTTGAAGAAGCTTATTTCCTTACACAAAGTATTAAATAGACTATCAAAAAAAAGTTATACCTGTTAATAAAAAAAACTGTACCAAACAGTACTACAATGCCACCTCCAGCCACCTCTATGCAACGTAAATATACTTATTACTAGACACGAGTAGTGGCAACGTATACACGATTACACGCCCTACTTTGATGTCCAATTAGATGAACATTTTGGGGTGCCACACTATCTGGGGTGACGGGTGACAATTGCGTAAATAAATATGTACCTACACCCTTTATGATTGTGCTCACTGAACGAGGCAGCGTATTAGCTGTGATATAATGCGGGATGATTCATAATTTGCTTGGTATTCGCTAGGTTTGAAACGATCTTGGTAAAGGTTGGTTTGGTTTGAATTGGGAGTGACGGATGGATTGAGTAGACATACAATATGTTTACATATGTATAGTATAGTTGTAATAAATTTGCTTTTTTAAATGCAAATAAAAGAGCGAATAACAAAAAGTTAATTATATGCAACTTTTTCCAAAAATAATTATTCATCTTGGTAGTTTCTGTGATTCGCGTTCAAACAAACAAAAAATCTAACTCTTCAATATTGTTATAGAAGATTTACGACTATAACCTGACTTTACTCAGAATTTTTTTATATGTAAGTCATCATCAAACAATTTAATCAACTCAAATGTACTACAAAATCGATATTCATTTAAGAAAGTGTAGTTTTCTGAGAATCAATTTTACGATACAGGGCGGGCGGCGTAAACTAGGGCGGGGAAAATTAATCCGCCCCCAAAGAGTATTATACGTCGCAATTATCCATTGAGGATTAAGCCGCTTAGAACTGGTTTTGTGCCGGTTAAAGCTGGATAAAACTAGTTCGGTCGAGTGCAAACTAGTTATATTAAAATATTAATTGTTTATGATGTTTATTAATTTTAGCAAAAATACATTATTTTTTTATTAAAAAATAGACAGATATAGAGAGATACACAAAGCACTGTTAAAAAAAAATATATATTTAGACCACGACCGTCGTCGCACTTTTTGCCAATATCCGATGGCATTGTGAGATAGACAGACAGTCACACTTCATCCCTTAGGTCTGTTTAAGGGTTAATACCGGGCCCATAGACTTCTTTTACCCAATCAAGACTATTGAATACCTATACATTTATCTACCCCAGTAAAATTCTTAGCTAAACCGATACAAAACTCCGCACATTTCAGAACCTCCAAATTATAAGGTGTGAGCAAATCTATTGAATCGTTTGACCGTCAAATTGTCGATTTAGTTCTGAAAAGATGTCGCCATCTTATTGAGACGGAGATTATCCAACTAAGACGCTGAGAGATTTTCTGTAAGTCTTTAAATTCGGTCATGAGAAAATCATTTATAGATGATCACTTAAGATGGCGTTGACAGCTTACAAAAACTTCTAACTGTAGACCAATCAGCTGCCATAGACAAGTGGCAATGGCTTCGCATTCTATTTGGTTGTCTACTATAAAATTGTAAAGGTGTCTACCATGATATCACGTGGTAGTCATGCGGGTATGAGAAATTTCCATGGCAGGGAGTCAATCCCGTTGGCACAGTGGCATGTAAGAGCGCTGACTGTGTCGGGGGTTGCGGGTTCGTTTCCCGCCTGGAGTCACCTTTTTTCACAAGTATTTGTGTATGTCTATTAAGTAGTATCAGTTCGTTAGAATCCATAATTAGAGCTTACTTTGGTTCTAATTAACAGTGTGATTTTTTCTGGGTGTATTTCTTTTTTTCTTTCTTTCAGAAATTTTAACTACGAAATCTTTGGATAAATAATAATATTTAATTCAGGAATTTCATATAACATTCCTAGATTTTCTTTACAACGTCACTTACTTACGATTTAACTAAACATTAACATGGAAGTGAGTATGCTTACGATGAAGGGAAAGCACTGCGTGTCCGATACATTAGCACATGACGTCTCATTCATACTTAATCTATACGTTGGTATCGACGGAAGATAACTGTATTTATTGAATCTATACTAATATTATAAAGCTGAAGAGTTTGTTTTGTTTGTTTGTTTGTTTGTTTGTTTAAACGCGCTAATCTCAGAAACTACTGAACCGATTTGAATAATTCTTTCACTGTTAGATAGTCTATTTATCGAGGAAGGCTATAGGCTACATTTTATCCCGAAATTCCCACGGGAACGGGCACAACGCGGGTAAAACCGCGGGGCGCTGCTAGTGCTCAATATTTCTGACAATTAATCTTGACTGATTCGCAAACTTCAAACTTTTAGATATTTACAAGAACAGAAAAACTCAAACTATACATTTTTTTGGGCTAATGAATATGAACATTTACCACCAAACTAAAAGGCATCTAGAGAAACATATGAAAAAGTTTAATTGATGAAAAAGATTTCCTTGTAACTTATGTTCTACAAAAGCGTATTTTCAAAAAGGTTTAATAATAACAAGTTATTAAAGTGTATTCTATCTATCAAATAATGAGAAACACGTTTGAAAAAAGAACCTTAAAAAAGTGTTTAAAAGAAGGTCGCATAATGCAAAGTAACCACCTCCTTAGCGTAAGATTTTCGCGTTCTCTTAATGAACGCACACATTGACAAGCGTTTATTGCCAATGCACGTACATTTGCAGGTGTAAGGAACAATGGGTCATCGCACTCGTACTTTGCCACTAGGGTGGCCATACGTCAATTACAGTTTACATAAATTTTCTTTTTAATGTTGGCAATTGTTTTTTTTATTGCAAATGATGAATTATAAGAAAAACAATACATCAAAAATCACAATCGAATATGACCAATTCACGTGATGCAAAATGTTTATTTTGTCTTAAATACTGAAATAACAAAAAAAACATTTTATTAATTTTAGCAACAACAACAACAGTCAAGTGTAGAGCCACAGCGTGTAGGTATCAAACCTCTTTTCACTTCGAGAGTTATTCAGCAAGAAAAAAAAAACATTCCATAGAGACTCAATAAAGTTGACATACCTACTATTAATTAAGCAATCTTGACCTCCAGATAATTGAACCATTTTTTACTTCAAAGTATATAAACTGGCAACCCTTCATACGAGTCGACAGTCCATAAAATGCTAACTTAGTGTTGTGTCCACACCGGCATGCGGCATGCCTGTGTGAGTGTAAGCGACATGCTAATTTCGTGTAAAGCTAACAGGGCATAGTGCACACAATGACACGACTTGTGAACTTAAAAATGTATTTTTTTAATTGTGAATGGAATTAAAGAAATTGTGTAGACATCGTAACTTTTTTTATTGTTATTTATTTAAGTACCTATTTTTGACCTACATATATATGAGATCAGAATAATTACAAAACATAACTCAAATCTATATGGGCCTTATTAATGACGCGTAAAACATTTTAGCTATCAAATGGTTTGTCACTTTCTGACATACGCAATTTTCCGAAGAGCAAAAGAGACAAAACATAGTGTTGCAGTGTTTTAGTTACACTTCGTTTATTAATAAAAATAAGGCGGAAAAAGTTTTTATAAGTCTAACTTCAAGTTATTAAACAAGCTTTTCTATGTTTGTTCTTAAGCCTACTTACCCAAGAAAAATTGCATTAACTACAAATCCTAACTAATATTATAAATGCGAAAGTAACTCTTGTCTGTCTGTCTGTTACACTTTCACGCCAAAACTACAGAACCGATTTGAATGTAATTTGGTACACAGTTAGTCCAGAGCCTGAGAAAGGACATAGGCTCCTTTTTATCGCGAAATTCTTGCGGGAACGGGTACAACGCAGGTGAAACCGCGGGGCACTGCTAGTTTTCAAATAATTTAAAATTAATCCTATGCATTGTTATCTTACTCATCAAAATTATGACAACGACGAAGTTCCAATGACTCATTTCAGATCGTAACTTTTCCAAACTTCACGGACCAACTAATCCTTTAGTATTATAACTTTATCGTGTTACATTATAACTTAAATGTAAATATAAATCAATCGAGATAAAAAGGCGTATAATCCGGACATGACGATAATAACAGTCGTTTTCAAAAACGGTCCGTTTCACGCATTATCCGATAATAAAGTTAATATAATGTCGTTTACCGCGAGTTGACCACCCCTGGCTTGATGACTTGTTTTTTCTGACCAATATTAATAATACCATTAAGAGATTATCATTGTTTTGTTTTTTTTCGTACTGATATCTTCAATGAGAGGCTTTAGCGTACCTACCTAAAGGATATGATATGATATGGCTAAAACTTTTATTTGATTGATTTGTACATTTATAAAGCCCTGCATCTAAACAATATTAAATGATATACATATACCTATGTGTAAACACGATTAACTACTACACTTAAGATAGCTACCTACCCATTAAACTTTTTATATCGAGCTCTAAAACAAAATTCGACAAATTTATTTATTACCTATTCTTAATCGCCTGTATAATCTTATTTTGACATTAAGACTATGGAGAGGACATTCTAGAACATGCCATATTACCAGTTAGAGAAAATTGTTGGCAACCACTGTCAAAGTTTACTCAACAAATATGGAAGTAGGTAGGACGTTACCTTAAAATGTTTTTCACTCCTGCTCTATTAAAAAAAGTATCAAATAAACCCTTTGATTTCAAAGTGTCGCGTAAACCAAACATTAAAACTAATCCGATACCTATAAAGTGTACATTCTTAACTTTATAATGACAACTTATAATATGCCTATTAAAGCACAGATTAAACGGACCATAAATAATAAATAATTTATAACGAATCCATTATTTTTAATCTGTCCGCTTCCCGATATTAATTTCATATCGTTTTATATTAAAACGATAATTAAGTTTCACATAAAAAAGTTCCTAAAACATTTCGGCAGTATTCATATTGTACGATTGATATTAGTATAAATCTTTCGGTCCGTTTATCTTTTTAATATAAAAGGAAGATTTTATTCTAATCAAAGAGTTTTATTAACCGATTTTATAGCTTATTTTAAAGTTGATTCTCTGAATGCTGGTCGACATGGTTGCGTCAGATTTGGAATCATGATAGCCATTTCTAAATCCTTAAAATACTCGTCAATTTTCGCAAATAAAAAAATGAGTTATGGTACCTATATACTAAGCCTGTAATGTCCCACTGATAGGCTTTATCTCATAGTGTTAGATAAGGTTTACAAACAAATTGTTGCAGTTATTTGTAATTAAAAATAAATCCAAGTACGTTTTAAAATACCTAACTGAAGTAGGTAAGTGGCATAAACATAATAGATGTGGTTAATATGACCTTACTGTTAAATTATCTACCCGCGCTTACAAAGTAAGCAAAACTCAATTAGATATACAAATCGTAAAACGTAAAGAATAATACGATAATTATCTAAAACTAATCAATAAACAAATAAAAGTCATTAACAATTATGAAAATATAAACAAAAATCCAAAAACAATATCTTATCAAAACTAACAAAATAATTAATTAAACGATAATTAATTAGCATCTAATTATGATTAATGAAATGTCACCTAATTAATGACAGATGACGTCATCACATAATCATCTCACCTTCTTTTTATCGACTTCGAAGAAGTTGGGCATCTTCGGAGGATCGTGATGGGACGGGCTCTGGCGGTGATCCTCCATGAATGAGTTGAAGAAATCCATGAATTCCATTTAATAAGACAAGCACAGTCCCAAAACTCACTAAATTATACTTAAATAATAATAATTAACGAAAGCGCGACGCACGTGCGCAGCCTTGACGGGCCAAGCCAAGACGTCTCACTGCTGCCAACATCCGATATAAACTAAATTGAAAATTGGAAACAAAATGCAATGTTCGAATCTTGATATGACAATAATAGGAAAGACAGAGATATACGAAACACGCGAGTGCGAGCGGGACAGCGGACGCAGACGGTACCACCCCATCGAGTTCGGCGCAGGGGTTGTCGCCAGACAAGATCGCTTCGAAATTTAAAAATTTCTACCTGACTCACCAAACGTAAACAACTTCTTGACACATGCAAAAATAACCTTTATCAACACATAGAAAAATCTATATTCGACTGCCAAAATTAAAGACTTGTGACCTTCTAGAACATCCTACTTAAAGTTGTAATTATAAATAGCAATAGAATGGATACAATACGCAGAACTATTCCTAGAAATTGGTCTTGTTTTATAATTTACTTCGATGATTGAAAGATTTTAAATAATGTCGTAAAGCGTATGAGATATGGATCGTAATAGTACTACAAAGAGATTTCACAAATATTTATGGTTTGGTTACATGAATCGTAAATTATCAAATGGTTTCGGCAATTGTGATGTTGGGTAAACAAAAATGTTATTATTGGATTGATTACAACTGGAGGTTGTGGGCATTGCCTTTTTGAGATCTCCATAGAAAGTACGTTTTTACAAACCGTTACATAAGGACGATGAAAATTTATTTCAGCGATAGTAACATAAAACCTCTACCATCAGAAAATATACATCATGTTATTAAGAACTCCATATTTTCCTTTAAAACTATTTACACTTAACACCCTTAAATCATTCATTATCAAAAAAAAAAACCAGACTCGAATAAAATCTACAACTTTACCAAAACCGTATCCAAATAAACTTAATCAAAAAGCCCGCACTAATCTCTACCGAATCTATTTTGACAACACTAAGGGTCCAGTATAATAATTTCATCATTTCACAAATATCAATTAAATCCATATTATTGTGAATGTCACAATTGCACACAGCTAAGTTTATCTCGTTATTGATATCCTTTGAAATAGGGTACGTTGGGGTAAATCGCAACATACGGGCGCTTGCGATTAATACGGGTGCATTTTGACAGGTCCCTGTTTGGCGGTTTTGGAGTCAATTTAGTGTCAATGTTCTGTCTAATTTAAAAGGGTTTTGTTGGTATATAATTCGATTTTTTGAAGGCATAAATTATATATGTTATACCTACCTATGGCAGAGAACTCCCGCTCACCTAAGTCAACAGTTCTATATATGTATATAATAAACGAATTAATTTGGTAAACATATATATGTAGTATTCTAAAGTATATACAAAATTATGTAGAGTAACCCTTTTAAAATAAAAGGAAGATAAAGTTCAAAAAACATTCCTTAAGGTACTTAAATTCTACCCCAAAACGCAATTTAATCAAACAACATGACAACGTAAATCCTGTAGTTGTACGAAGGAATATCCGAGAGGGCTGCTTTGAGGAATTCGGGGTAAACAGAACACGACGCCCGATGACGTCATTCGTAGAGATCTCTTGTTATTAGGGACTTACAGTAACGGTAGTCTGTTGGGGAGACGCAAATATTTGGTGATTTACATTTTAGAACAATATTTGGTGATTTAAGTATTCAATTGTTTTAATTTTTAGTTAACGGGTTTGAGATCACCTACACGCATTAAGCAAGCGTGGTGATAAGGCTTAAACGTCCTCACTGAACTGATATCTTTAGTGAGATAGCTTTAGAGGCTTATGTCCTGCAGGGACATTTACAGACAGATTAATACTTTTTTGATGAGAAGGCTAATAAATATTTACTATGAATATAGGTAATATGAGTCCAGAAGGGCATATGAAATAGTCAAGTATCTAGATGGAATATTAGATCAAATTGTCATTATAAAGTTAGATCAAAACATAAACAAACCTGTGTACATAGATACATCTATTAAAATACTTCTATAAAATTAAACACAACAAGTACAAACTTGATACACAGACCAAATAACGGTTAGCAGGTAATATTCTAAATAATAAAAATATAGTCTAAAAAGCAAACCGACAATCCCATAATGGAACTTACTATAATAATATCTATGAGTAATAAAACGGTAACAATGACTTGGGGGCAGAAACAGGCAAAGTGTATTCACTAAATAACGATTAAAATGTTATTTTTGTCCATTCAAACAATAGAAAGGCAAAGAATCTTTATTATCGGGAGGAAACGAATAGATACGGGACGAAATTGTACGGATTTCTATGAAATTGCTTGTTGCAATGAAACAATGGTGTGGGACCGAGCTTATAGTTTTATTATTTGAACATGTGGCACCAATATAATTTGACCATAAATATTAGATGAAATGAATTTGAATTTTAAATGTGCTGTTTGTGAGAGATTGTTTAAAGAAAGTATTTTGAGATCTTTCTAGAAAATGATTTTACAATTTATGTTTCCGATAGATCACCTAAAATGGTTTAGATATGAAATCAAAATTACAGTAACAGAGTTCACTTTGCAATGAGGATATTAAAATGAATTTTGAAAGAAAATATTCTCCGTTTTAAAGAAAGAAAGAGACAGAAAATCAAAATGTAGAACTACAATAAGAGATAAAAAACACTTGTTTTTATCAATTTACAATTTATTAGTTTGTTATGTCTACGTTATTAGAAGATTTCTCAACTCTTTTGAAGTGATATGATTTACATCGCGAGCGTAAAAGTCCAATAAACACCCACCTGGTAGTAACACTTTAATTCGTATTATTGTTTAGGTGTTTCTGTACATCTTTAAGCGGAGATTGAACAAACAAACATACTTTATAATCAATTACATACATTTGGGGGTTATACAAGAACTTTAAGTAGTAGTTAGTTAGTTAGTCGGTATAAGTTCGCATTTTATACACCACAAGAATCTCAACAAAAAGTCTTCTTCTTTATCTAGTGGATGGTCAACCTGACCAATCCTGGTGTCAGAGTTATTGAGCCGCCAAAGGCCTCTGACATGGCTCAAGTAACGACTACTATCCGTAGAAAGTAACCGGGACTGACGGCTTAACGTGCTCTCCGAAGCACGGAATCTTACTTCAAAAAGTGAAATTTATCTGCTTCGCAGTATCATATTTACAGACAACTCTTACAAATTTTTCGATTCATTTCCGACACTCAAAGCAACGTTTGCACCCACAACAATAAGAACCCTTAATAATTAGGGGTCATCTCCAATTATTCGACGATCCTCAAAATTGACGATCCACACGTGGTTTTCACACGCCAAAGAAGATTTATCGATGTGCAATTTTAATTAACACTCAATAGTCAATAGAGGTGCCGAATTACCCCAGTCTCCCCTCCGTATAATTACAATTTTGATAGCTTAATAGAGGGAGTTTGTTATTTGTTGCTAATTATTATGTTATTGTCTGTTAATGTAGAAGAATTGAGGAGTGAATTTATCAATTTGTTTTAGTTTTGAATTGAATTATCAAGCTATACTGTAGATAAAGATGTAATATACCTTTAGTCAGAAAGCTTCTTTCAATTTAATCGTTTTTCGTCGTCCGGCTGGCGCGCCGCAGTTGTCCGCGCACGAATTTTCACGCGTCAGGACGAAGCTTAATTTGAAGAGCCCGATGTAATTCCGAAATATCAAATTCCGTCATTGGTATAACCAACTAACAGGTTCACTCGTTCCGTTCCCGTGGGATGACAAATATGACACGAAAACGAGTATTTCATTTTTTTTTAATATTCGCTAAATTCAAAAAATATTCCAACATCTATACTAATATTATAAAGCTGAAGAGTTTGTTTTGTTTGTTTGTTTGTTTGTTTGTTTGTTTGTTTGTTTGTTTAAACGCGCTAATCTCAGAAACTACTGAACCGATTTGAATAATTCTTTCACTGTTAGATAGTCTATTTATCGAGGAAGGCTATAGGCTACATTTTATCCCGGATTTCTTACGGGAACGGGCACAACGCGGGTAAAACCGCGGGGCGCTGCTAGTACATTATAATTATATTTATTTAGATCGCAAACGATCGAGAGGGTTGTTAAAGTTTTTTGGAGACGTTTGCCCAGCAGTGGGACGGAAAAGTTAGAAATAAAACTGTTACTACTTCTGAGTTTACCTATATCGTTCAACACTATCAAATTCACTACAAATGCGAGTACGTAACTGTTTCATAGAACGAATTCTCCACCTTTCCACTCCAAGTCGGTTAAAAAATCTAAACCACTGCCGTTTTAAACTAAGTACTACGTTAATTTATCTCCTCCGATCTTATCTATGTAGGTTATCTTAGATATGTGCCTCTGTAACAGCGATATGAAATAGTTTTACTATAAATGAAAATTAATTGGAGCAAACTAGGCGATAGTTATTGAAACCACATTTTTGAATAGATTAAGCTCAATCAACGAAGCCGGAATTCGCGTTATGTGGCGCGCAACCGAAGTGAGAGGATACGTACATATTTGTAATATATAGTGGTTAAATGTTGCTAAATATTTAACGTAAGGGAAGGTGCACATCCTATACTGCGTATTGTTGATGGTCGCATACGTTTGGAACAAACCTATCTATGCTAATACTAGCAGCGCTCCGCGGTTTTACGCACGTTGTGCCCATTCCAGTAAGAATTTCGGGATGAAAAATAGCTTAGAACATTTCCATTGAACGTAATCCATTAGTATTTTCTGAGATTAACGCATTCAAACAAACTATTCAGCTTAAGCTGAACTAACATAATCTATACTTCACTACATAGTATAAAACAAAGTCGCTATTTTTGTCTGTTTGTTTGGCTGTATGCTTAAATCTTTAAAATTACGCAACGGATTTTGATGCAGTTTTTTGTAATAGGTAGAGTGATTCAAGAGGAAGGTTTATATGTAAAAAAATTCCCGAAATTCCCACGGGAACGGGCACAACGCGGGTAAAACCGCGGGGCGCTGCTAGTCATAACATAAAATTTGTTTATCCTTATCATTTTCATTCATAAACGATACAACACACTCAACTTACAAGTTACTTCAAGTAGTACATCTAAACGCCTGGTATATGCCTTACATTTCCCTTAATTAAAGTGGCACGTAAAACCTGTATTAACTGCCACTAAACGTTTAATGGCTTGAGTCATTGAACACGCCCGATAAAGGGCGCACCCGGAGGCGCATCCTAGTATGTAATAATAGTTCTAGTAAAATACATCAATCGGATGAAACTATGAAAGATAATCTACATATGTATTCATTAGTTCATTTCAAGTAGGTTAGTGGCCAACTATACCAACTGCCAATTTATACCTACACTAGCAGCGCCCCGCGGTTTTACTCGCGTTGTGTCCGTTCCCGTGGGAATAGTAAAAAGTAAAAAGTAGCCTGTAACCTTCCCGTTGAATGTGGCTATCTATTACAACAATAATTATTAAAATCGCACTGGTAATTCCCGAGATTAGCTCGAACATACAAACAAACTTACAAACCTCTCTGAGATAACATTTTAAAGAGGAATATTATTTTTATTTTAAAGAGGTATATTAAATGCTTTTTCCTGAATGACTGTAGAGACCTGAAACTGTGACGGTGTGTTCTTTGCGTAGGCATTATATAAGAAAGGATTTTCTGAAATTCTACCCACAAAGTAGTGAAAAAGATAACAAAGTTTGTCGAAATAATCGGGCGTCTTTGAGCTCGGTAGTAAGTGTATAACAGAGTCTAACTAGAACTACAATCCAATAACACTCTAATATGAAATTAACATGTTAACAATTCACCCGAAACCCTTATCAATACAACACATTTCACGTTGATCCAACCGCATCAATTTCAGTCACACCCAACACAATTTGTTTACAAAGCTCCAAGCGGCGCGCGCACAAAGCGAAGCATGCATCCTATCCTCTTTACGACCACACCAACTGTCCAGCACTTTGTATAGTATTATTAGTGTTCTCGTTGTTATCAATATCAGTAATTTATCACCTAGCAAGAACAGAGAGGCTCTCTCAAGAGATCGTTCTACGAAATGGTTTATTTTTCGTTGTTTTTTGATTATATGTGTCAGATTGAATTTGGCGATGTGTGATGGAAGTGTGGGAGATTGTGTTTGATTTGTAATCATTGGTTATGTAACTAGAATATGACTGTGTAACATATGTAATGTAGTTTATGACTACTTGATAAGTATTATCTTCCAAACTAAAGTAAACTTTCTCTCTAAGCCAATGTAAACTCCTTACGAGGTACAGGCAGAGCAGAGGACATTCACTGAAGCTATCAGTACAGCGATGATTAGCCGTAATCACCACGCTGGCCTCCTTGCCTACCCAGTAATGTTAAAAAGCAAATCGAAAACATTCTCTTTACTTCTACAAACAAATAAAAACAACTAATCTTTACCTAATCTAAAACAAAAGAAAGCTTCGATATAATGAAACAAACAAAGCTGAAATGCCGCTTCTATCGCAGAATTTATTGTTTCAAAAATAAAGCTCTGAATTTAGGGGTAACTCATTAAGTGATTTCGAAGAATACTTTGTAATCAACGGACGATCAAAGGAGCGCTGATATGTTGAGACTGAAGAAAATATACAAGAAAATAGAGAGAGAAAGACTGCTATTGTATACTTAATAAGAAAAGAGATAGAACTGTACTTGTATAAGTAACTAATATTTGTACATTCAAAGACATATATTTTCATGTAGGCAATTTATTTTAAAATATTTTGAAAAGCAATTTTCGAGATAATTATATATTGAAATAGAGTTCATTTTGGGACCTAGTTACTTGAAAATTAACAAAGTAATATATGAAGGTTTTGTATAAACTTAAAATAAGTCTTTTGATAGACTTATTTTCAACTGAAATTCAGAGACTTGGTGTTCGGTCAGACGTATTAAAGTAACTATCAACTAATATTAGTTCTTAGTATTGAACAGAGAAATTGAATAAGCACAAATTATTATTAAAACTAATAAATCATTAACGTCATCAGTCGTCATAAACAACAGTAACTGCGTCAATAAATCTATCGCTCATAAACTATGTAAATTAATTCAAAGCAACTCCCACTGACTACGCCCAATAAACAATAATCCCAATAAATAAGGCAAAGTATCTGATACGCCATATTTATTAAGAAATGCAACAATGCAATTCGAACTTGCAATAACTTAAAAACTTTTTACATAACTCTAATTTGGCGTGTCTTTGTAACGAAAAAAGGTTTTATGTAGCTACATAGTTTCACTTTTTTGGAGGAATAATAATCACCCGCTTTACCCGCCTTGAGCTAAAAAATATAACGTTGTAAATTTAAAATAAGAACAGGAAATGATAACCCGCGGGTCGAATGCGCCCGCGCCACCCCTCTACGAGTGTTACTCAACACATGCAAAATGCACACACACTAGTTCAATTACACGGACCACAGAGAGTATAAAAATGAAGAAGATGTACGAACTTTATTAGTGACCATGAAAGTGAGTCTGTGGAAAGAGAAGTCTATTGAAAGAATGTTTGCACATGTATCGATCTTCAATTGTTATCCCTTAAGTTCTTATATTCGTGTCAAGACGTCTTTAAGTAAGTAAATTTATAGGTGAGTAAGTGTCTGTATCTGTTTTGATGTTTATAGCTGTGTGTTTTAGCTCCTATTGTCAAAAAGTATATAGATTATGAACATTGCAAGTAAATATTTAAGGTTACCGTACCGCATGGGTACCGTATCTCATCTGTCAAAATAGTTATTCGTAAAACACAACAAAATTGAATTACCCACACATACAGACATAACGAAGACGCGACTGAAAAACGGAGTCGATAACAGTATATTTGGTAGTTTCAAGAGGTACGATTCGGGACTTTTTTTGTGGGTTGCGTTTATGGATTTATTTATTTTTTGCTCGGGGTGGCAATCTGGATTTTAGAATAATCTCAGTGAAGAGCCGCCACATGTGTGCGCACCAGGCGCTGGTGATAAACATTTTATAGGAATGTTTAGAGCAAAAACTCACTCCCAAATGTGGGTATCGATTTAGGGTTTGGGGAGGAAGTTGTAATATAAATAATATATCTTCAATCTCCGCTTTTTGGGACCTTCACAGTTTTATTGTGTTAAAATGTTAGTTAAATAAATAAACTTGGCAGCCGTAATTTGCAGACAAAAATATAAAATCTAAGTAAATTAAGATATTTTTGGTTTTCGGCGTCATGTTTAAAGTGAAGGAGAAAACCTAGGAAGGCTGACCACACCTCATGTGAGACACATACCTAGAAAAAAGCGGCCAAGTGCGAGTCGGACTCGCCCATGAAGGGTTCCGTAGCAGCGAGTAACATAATAAAGAAGTTCTTGAAATAAATGTTTTTTTATTTACATTTGAGTTATTGAATGAATAATCAGTATTTTTTTGCGGTTTACGATTTATGTCGTAAAAAAAAAACTACTAACTAGACCTCGTTCAAACCAATTTTCGGTGTTAGATTACATTGTTATGTACATCATATATTTTTTTTAGTTTTATCATTCTCTTATTTTAGAAGTTACAGGGGGGGGGACACACATTTTACCACTTTGGAAGAGTCTCTCGCGCAAACTATTCAGTTTAGAAAAAAATGATATTAGAAACCTCAATACCATTTTTGAAGACCTATCCATAGATACCCCACACGTATGGGTTTGATGAAAAAAAAAATATTTTTTTCATTTCTAAGTATGGGAGACCCCCCTAAAATTTTATTTTTTTTCTATTTTAGTGTGAAAATATTAATGCGGTTCACAGAATACATCTACACACTAAGTTTCAACAACATAGCTCTTATAGTTTCGGAGAAAAAAGGCTGTGACATACGGACAGACGGACGGACAGACAGACAGACAGACATGACGAATCTATAAGGGTTCCGTTTTTGCCATTTGGCTACGGAACCCTAAAAAGAGACAGAGAGAGAGAGAGAGAGACAGAGAGATAGAGAGAGAGGAGTCACGTTCTATCATCAGTGCCAAAACACATGTGTCAACTTGTAACAACACCTTAGAAAGTTACTCAACCTAAACGAAACGCACTCACTCAATTCAAAAGTTTCAAATAGGAAAGTAATGAACTAACATATCCTTTCGTGCAAGTCTAACAATCCGTCACTAGTTCCTCGGGTCTACCCCTGAATCCAGCCAGAAACTATCAAACACCATCAAATATCACAACCAAATATTAATATATTGAGGTCTATTGGGTGTTCTAACAACTCCAACACTCTTGGCCACTGACCTACACAACTTACTTAACAACTTATTAGGTACGTAAGTTAACTGACCTGCATTAACTTACGTACCTAGGTATCACAAACACAATCTTCCAATTTTGAATTGAAACTAAGTTTACGCATACACTTTGCTTTTATTTTACATTTTTATCCGACGTTTCGGCTCCTTTACAGGAACCGTGGTCACAGAAGACTGTTCTTGACCACGGTTCCTGTAACGAAGTGTAATGAGTAGAGTTCGCTCACTGCCGCACTCAGAGTCCTCCATTAAATCGACACTTAACTAATTGACGTAAATTCTTCATACATGACATATCAAAATCACTCATTAAATCTCTACTAAAGAAGCATGTAACGTCTCTCAGAACGGCGGTTAAACCTAAGAAACAAAAATGATCCAAATCCACTAGATCACTATAATACATCCCTACAAGTACATCCTATAAGTAATGTTATTCCCATACGCGTCCTTGATACTACTTCGTCTATAAATAGCGGGCGAAGCTCCCCATGTCTCGTGCCGCTATTTCAGGAGCACCCCGCGTTCGGGGCTGCACGATATCGTTAGCAAATCGACTCGATCAAACATATGGAAAGGCTTGCATACTACTTTACGAAACTTACTTACTAAGGCGAGATATTTTCATTTAAATGATCTAAAACTAGATTTATTATCTGCGCTGGTGAGGTACTTTCATGATAATAGCTTCTGTGTGACCAAAACTAAAATTGACAGTTTATTACACAGTACAGTCGGCCAATGCGGATGTAAAGAAGACTTGGAACTTCTTTATCATGTAATGTCAATGAGAAATTTCAATTATGTAATATAATGTGAATGTAGTAAGGTGTATGGACTGTTACTGCTATATGGATTGACTGTACATAAAGTGTACAATGTACATTACATAATATAGTCTCGATTTAAGTTTAATAAGTAAGTTTACTAAGCATTCATCAAAAACAATGTAACATCAAGTTACGTTTATATAAATATATCTAGGTTTATATAAAACGTATGTACTCATCGTGTGTATGTTCATGTCGCGTGACACCACTACACTGTAATTAGATCTATGGAGAAAGTTTTTATAGAAACACGTGATTATTATAGAACGAGGGGAGGAATAGCAACGAGGGTGATGTTTATTTATATCACACTCCTATTTGCAAGGAGGATATTTAATTATGATACTTCTTGGAAGTATTTTTATTGTACAATTTAATTTAGAGCCGTAACTATCTTATCATTTTTTTGTATAAACCAGTATCTAATGCCCCACAGTCAGACAAAGCATATCAGTAGATATCTGTTGATTGAAAAGGATTAAGTGTAATTCTCCGCCTGCTTTCTGCGGGTTAGTGATCTCAAACCTGAGCCATATTTGGAAAGTAAAGATACATATTGTTGAACATTACTTTGAGGAAAATGTAGTAAAGACTGGTTCAAAATGCTTTGAACAAGATTAAAATTATAATTCTGAATATCATTCTGTGGCTCCGATTATTTTCCTTTGAACTCAGCTGAATTTCTCTTTGATAAACTAAGCTCCTAATCAACCTGCTATAATATATCACATCTATCAAATAACAAACATACTAATACGAATATAATATCAAAATCCGAGTCAAAACTAATTTAAATCTCAACCGAATCCAATATGGCGGGTATAAATAGAGTTGCATAGAAGCGAGTGACAGGTAATTCGATACGATAATGTGTGCTGAGTCGATACATATGGTAGACATATCGAATTGAAATTGCCATTTACTAATCGAATATTCACAACACTAGTGGGTGGTCTTGAGATGTCATATTTTGTGTCATTTGTATGGTCCAGTTATAAAAATGTGTGTTTTACAAAATAATGTTAAATATTCATTGTAATTATATATTTTCATAATATGTCATTGAAAAATCTATTGTCAGAGATGACACTTTATAGAGACACCTTCCAAAAAGTACTTCGCATAGTTAAATTCAAATATCCGACACTGTTCCAAGTTCCATTAAGCGTAAGACACACATAGTGCGGGTGCGGTCCGGGTGCGGGTCGCGTGATGTATTCCTTTGAATGAAAAGTGTCACACTGGCCCGGGCCTGTTGCGGACCAATGTGACACACTATGTGTCATGAGCTTTAAAGTCCTCCAAAGAATATCTACAAAGATTGACAAATTATAAGTACTTTGTCCAAAATATTTACCTACCTAATAATGACAATTAAATAAGCAAATAAAAACCTTTACATATTAACATTAATTGATATTAATTAATGGCAACATCTCTGAATATCAAAGGTTAAAATAAAACAATTAACAAGTACAACTCGACGAGAAACATTGTGCTAATATTATGACGGCTTCAATCGTTAAATAGTATAAAAATTACGTTTTATATCGCTAAAATAATATGGCGAGCTCAATCGTCGGATGGCGTACATTAAAAAGTTATTTAAACAATCCTGGTTTTTGTTGAAAAATGTGCAAAATATTATTGATTTATAGATTCTTAATATTTGTACGTCAAACTAGCTGTGCCCCGCGGTTCACCCGCAGCGCCCCCGTTCCCGTGGGAATTTCGAGATTCTTTATTACTTATTTTCTATCTATCTATCTATTTTCTATATAAAAACCCTGTCCTGACATTTAGGAACACATACAAAAAAATCATCCAATTTGGTGCAGTCGTATACGTTTCGGCGATTCATTTTTATTTATACACTCGTAGATAAAATGGGTATAGGGTAGGCTTTTGCCCAACAATGGGAAAATACAGGTTGTTACAGTTATATTTGTATGTCAGATAGGTGTTGAAAATAACGGGGATGAAACCGTGATCCTTTTATTTTATTTTTTTATTTATTTATTTATTTATTTAAGACACACCAACAGCTTCTTCACAAAACATTCAGTAACAAAAAATAGAAATATATAGGCATATTACAATGTGAGAGGCCTTTTACAGGAGTGTACAACATTTTTGTGATGTATTATAATCATATCAAAAAGTAGGAACTAATAAACCAATAAAACTACTAAAAATAATAAACTAATAAAACTAATAAAACTATTAAAATTCTAAAGACTTAAAAATCTGCAACAAAATTATAGAAATCTAAGTTTATTACTTAGACTTCCACAATTCTGCCACAAATTTCCAAGTCTTTAGAATCAAAAAAAATAATAATAATAAAAACTCTTATTTGAGAACCAAAGCCTTAATCCGCGATCCTGGTTATAAATTAATATTTGTCTGTTTAGAAATAAATGTAATAAATAAACAAAGAGTTATTATTATTTGTATAACTTTTTATTAGTAAGACTTTATCAATAAATATTTTCCGTTAATTTAATATAATCGCCCGAACATATCGAACATGCTGCCATTAGCCACAGACGGACAATTAAAATAGTTAAAGCAGCAAAGTCAAGGTTGGTATAAATAACAAATTGTCACCGGGGTTGCCATATATAAATAAAGCACATCAATAAAATTATAATTGAGTTTATCCAACATTTGTGACAAGTGCACTCCCGCTGATCGTAGCATCGGGATTTATTGCAAGCGCAAGATGTAAACGACTAGCGATTTTAACTTGCATTCGATTATTAATTATTATTTATCTACCTACTTCTCTCTAATGTATGTAAATTGGAGTAGGTAAGTGGCCAATCATGGTGTCAGAGTGTTTATACCGCCTAAACGCCTTCATTCCAATCCTAATGGTCTAACCATTGACAAACTAAGAAACAATCTAGTAGTTTTCTTAATTATTGTGTCTGTATTTGTATACTCCCATATGTCATGTCAAACATAAGATATGTCAAATAAAGTTTGTTTAGCTTACAAACTGTGAGTTTAATAAAACGCAAACTTCTCGATTGCTAGCTAGCGTTCTGGCGACTTTCGCTTAATCTAAATACCCTTATAGTTTAATATCTAAATCAAAGTATCGTTTAGTTCAAAGCTTGTGTCTCTGTGGTATACCGAAATAGGCGCTCAGCTGTGTCCCATCAGACGGGCTTCGTGTCTGGATGCACAAATGTTGCGTAAGTCACTAACTGTATGAACTATCCTGTAGTTCAGAATTTAACTAAGCTGTATTGGAAGACTGGCAATGCCCTGTGTACCAGTTTATTACCCGAATATCAGAAAAAAAAATGCGTATAACCTGTAATTATACATGACGCTTCAAGAAGGAGGAAGAAGGAGAAAGATGGTTGTTATTTTTTTTCAGTTTTTCAGCGTTATCTCTGTCACACGCTTCTGACACAACCACTGACATACAAGTGATAAACTTAACCAACTTCTTTTGATAGCCGACTAGCTGACCACACATATATATAAACTACCCGAGGCCGATGAACACGAGATATCGAGATATCACCTATTTGTATCAATAGGTAGATATTACCTGTAAATATTTTGTTAATTTCCATAATCCGTTTTCTTTTACAAACCAAAAACAAAGCTCGACTACGCAACACACCAAAACATCCATTATCACCGTTAACCTCGCTGTAAACTTCAAAACAAACTCTAAAATGAAACATTAGATTCGCTTGAAAACTATTAGTCCACAGACTGTGAAGTAGTCACTACGAACTTGAAGGTGCGTTCAGAAAAAGTTTAAAATGCGATCGTCGATTAGCCAAGTGAGCCATTTAGTTGGTATTCGAGTGTTTTTAACATTAAACATCGTCTAGACGGCTTATCTATTCGAACGTTTCGATTCCTTTATCGGGGGCCAATGTTTTATACACTTGAAATCGGTAAGTTAAGCTTTTAACGTTTTTTGCTGGTTTCGTTTCTTAATACGCATGTTTTTGTTAATATTTCGTTTTTATTGATATGTTTCTTTAAGTCCGTAACTGTATAACCATTTTTTGTAGTAGAATATTCTATAATCTATGCCAAAACGTTAGATTAGAACAACGTTCAATTCCTTTTTTGAAATGCGTTCTTAAACAAGTGACTGTCGCTGTCAACAAAACAGATTGTAACACTCATACTATCGTTTAATAGTCAAAGCAATTATAAACTATCTATTCATATTATTTAAGTATACGATAGAAAAATACCAAGAGAATATTATTTTAACATTAACTAGAGACTTCCGAACGCAATTAAGGTGTATCTAACATGTTTTGTTCTACGTTTTGGATGCGGTTGTTATCGTTAAATACTTTAAAGTTAAATCCATCGCAATTACCCTAAAAATGTCCATTTGTACATAAATCTGTGGCCGGCCGATAGAGTTGAGTTTAAGTACGTATTCTTTGAGATTAGTTAATTTATTGTTTTGTTCTTTTGTGTTGCTTCGATGACGTAACGTCGTCAACAGGCAACTATTTAAAGAAATCTTCAGGCGTACACAAGTACGAGTATAAAGATTATTAATACGTATATATTTTTCAGGTGATAAATTTATTTATTTTATTATGTTAGCACTCCTGAACCAATTTTGATGTCTTTTGGTGTATGAAACGAATAACTTGGAATAAATGTGCAAGTTTTTTATCTTGCCGCGATACGTGACGCGTAACTCTGTAAGTTTATTTTTCTACTATCTTTATAGTGTTACGATATAAATGGCACTAGAATTTTCATAGGTTTGGTGACTGATATACGCGGCCATATATTTTTTTCTATCTAGGACAAAAAAATGCATTGGTGTCGGAGTTTTAAAGCCTATACGCCTCTGACATGATCTACCTATTGAAACAAGCGGGACCAACAATTTTACGTGCCCTCCGAAGCAAAAACAAAATTGCATCTATATTAGCATAGACTACAGATTGTCGCACAACATTTCGCGGGCAACCCCAACTAATTTATTAAAACAATAATGATGGATTTAATAAAATGAAACGTGTTGTCCATAAACATGGCGCCCCCCGCGTCGCTCGCCTGACAAATGCGCGAGAGCCGTGCGCCGGCGCATCGCTAAGCGATACGTGACGCAAATACTGCGCCCGACGCGATTTACTCGCCGATTTTAGAAATATTTCTGTTTATTTATCAAATAGGTTCTATGATCTATCCTACTAATGTACTAATGCGAATGTTTGTAAGGATGTATGTATTTGCGTTTGTTGCTCTTTCAAGCTTAACTGCTAAACAGATTTGCAAGAATCTTACATAGGTTATACATCAGAATAAGATATGTTATACATTTTATCCTGAAATTCCTGCGAGAACGGCAGAAGGTAGAAGGTAGTCCTGTAGAAGGCGCTGCTAGTATTATAATAATTTAATGAAAGGTATTGACACCCGGTGACAATTTATTTTAACAAAAGATTTCAACGCGCACCTATTCCATTAGTAGCCTTTACCTAACCCAACCTTCCCGTTCAATGTGGTTGTCCATTACCAAAATAATTGTTCAAATCGTATTAGCAGTTTCAGGGATAAGCGCGAAAACAAAAAACAATCTCTTCAGCTTTAATATATATATCAAGTTATTATATAGTTTTGATCCTCCTGTGCAGACATATCTATTTAATATTATAAAGATGTAAAATTTGTAAGTTTATTTGTTTGTTTGTTTGTATGTTCGAGGTAATCTCAGGAAATATCAGTCCGATTTAAATAATTCTTTTTGTAATAGATAGCCACATTCAACGGAAAGGTTATAGGCTATTTTTCATCCCGAAATTCCCACGGGAACAGGCCCAACGCGGGTAAAACCGCGGGGCGCTGTAACTCTATAAAAAGGAGGCCTTTGTCTTGCTGTTGAATTATAGAACGTTACGTCTTCAGTTATACTAGTTCCAATGAAGTCAAAATATCATTTCCACACTTTAATTTGATAAAAATTGTATAGTAGATCATAACGATGTAGCATACATTATATCTAATTTACATTTATTTGTATTAGAATCTCCAGAACCTTTACGTTTACTTATCGGCGATATTAAAGTACTACAAAGCTTAGTACACACAAGTTAATTAAACATAAAATATCCCGCCTATAAAACAATATCTAAATAGAACAATATGCGTCGCATCGAATCGGGAACAGTTACCGTGAACAAACGCCACCGGACCGATACTCCGATCAAAAGCGCCGCGCGTCCGCGTATAAATCGCGCGATAATTACCGCAGTGCGATTTTAATGCGTTATTGTCGCGAGTGTGTCCTCACCTTTATATAGGTAGTGGTTTATTTGCGCTCGTAAATGTTTTCTGTTTTATAGCGATGTGTTTTTTTCGTGTTAATAATTGGTTTTAAAAGATTTCCATCGTTTTTCTAGGTGGGTATTCTGAACTGTATATACGAGTACTTTGTGAATAGAATATCGTTGAGTGACTAATAATGAATACAAATGAGTATATTTTTAATATACAAACCACATATAAATTCAGCTACAAATAAAACATTCAGTTTACTTTGTGAATGCGAGAAATATTTCAGAAAATAAATTAAGACAGCACCACACAGTAAACGTCGAACAATGCAAATAATACTAAGGTTATAAATGTGCGCGCATAAAACTTTAATTGGGGACATTCACACTTACAACTTAGTTGCAGGATAATGTGCACCTTCCTTTATAATACTTCTTATCCTATTGTTGGAATAGTGAGATGTGGAAATTAACAGTGTGCCCACACCTCAATAAAAGAGACAATCCGCCGTCGAAATGGTTAGTTATTTCGTTTTGCATATTGGTAACAATGACTACACTGTAAGAAGGATGGAATAGCATTCCTTGACATTTATATACGATTTTAGTACTTGTATTAAAGTTATTTTTAGCTCAAAAAGATGAGAGTAAAATGAGTGACGTATGGTCTGTATACCTAACTACATAGTAATGAATTTTCATATTACCGTTTATGAGCTATTGGTCGCAGTAGTAAGTTGCTGCCTATGAAGTAGTTAAACTAAATGAATAGAAACAAATTTAAGAAACTACAGCACCTGATTTTTGGATTTTAAAATAAGTAGTCAAATAATTTTAACAATTTGCAAAATACCCGCGCCGTGACCGTTCCCTTACGAATTTCGAAATGAAAAATTAGCTTCCCGTTGAATGTGACTATTCATAAAAAAAAGCGGCCAAGTGCGAGTCGGACTCGCCCATGAAGGGTTCCGTAGCAGCGAGTAACATAATAAAGAAGTTGTTTACGATTTATGTCGTAAAAAAAAAACTACTAACTAGACCTCGTTCAAACCAATTTTCGGTGTTAGATTACATTGTTATGTACATCATATATTTTTTTTAGTTTTATCATTCTCTTATTTTAGAAGTTACAGGGGGGGGGGGACACACATTTTACCACTTTGGAAGAGTCTCTCGCGCAAACTATTCAGTTTAGAAAAAAATGATATTAGAAACCTCAATACCATTTTTGAAGACCTATCCATAGATACCCCACACGTATGGGTTTGATGAAAAAAAAAAATTTTTTTTTCATTTCTAAGTATGGGAGACCCCCCTAAAATTTTATTTTTTTTCTATTTTAGTGTGAAAATATTAATGCGGTTCACAGAATACATCTACACACTAAGTTTCAACAACATAGCTCTTATAGTTTCGGAGAAAAAAGGCTGTGACATACGGACAGACGGACAGACAGACATGACGAATCTATAAGGGTTCCGTTTTTGCCATTTGGCTACGGAACCCTAAAAAAGAATTACTCAAATCGGATTGGTAGTTTCTGAGATAAGCATATCCTAACGAATAAAGAATCAGGATTTTACCTTCATTATATTAGTACAGATAATACCAAATTTAATGTAATAATAAGGAAAATATCCAATTTTAATGTGACAAGATACATAACTAATTAATATTTTAAGCTAACCGTACACAGAACATATGTATAGGCCGACTATATACTGCACCTACTACCTATAGTATCATGTGCGTTCAATTAAACGTGTATTAAGAGGAATCTAATTACGTCCTTTGAAGCGGGCTCAATGAAAGCACACGCGCTGAAGATAAAAGCTTTCTGCGTTAATTTGAGTTAAAACGATGCCATATGGAAAAGCCTCTTTATTATAAAGTTACCGATAACTGGAGGTTAAATAGGTTTATTGTTAATAATTACACGTGGGCTTAAATGAGTGTCTGTTACTTTATACCGATGAATTGTGCAAGAGAGGGGTGTTGTAAGTTTTGTATGTGTCTGTGTGTGGTATAATAGCTATCGGTAGGGTAATAGAATTAAATTAATATGATAATTAAAAATATAATATCATAATATAATCTATACTAATATTATAAAAAGGTAAAATTTGTAAGTCTGTATGTTCGAGCTAATCTCTCAGTCCGATTTGAATAATTGTTTCTGAAATATATAGCCAAGTTCAACGGGAAGGTTATAGGCTATTTTTCATCCCGGAATTGGCACGGAGCGGGCACAACGTGGGTAAAACCGCGGGGCGCGGCTAGTATAATATAACGCATTGGTAATATTGCTTAATTTTATCTATTAATTCCTATTTTTTAATTGTCATAAGATGTATGCATTGTACAGGGTACTAAAAAGCCGTATATTTTCAGATCAATATTTCTTCTCGAAAGCACAAAAGCCTAAAAAGCTTTTCATTCCCGTAACGAGATGAAAGGTGCGTAATAATTGTAATAAGTTTAAACCACACTTCATATTACTTAAGTATATCTTCGGAGCATATTTCACAAGAACGCGTGATCCATTTATTTCTTTTATTTAATAAAGTAACAGCTTGTTAGGGCATTCTCCTTTTTAAAAGGAATCGTGAAGAGCTCAATGTGCAAAAGTTTTCTTAAAAGTTATTTCTTTAGTCGTTGTATTGCTTTGTTTATTAAAGACTTCTCGAAATATCGATAACTCGCATTAGGATGCAGTGCAATGCAGTGATTAAATATTTAAATCTTAGATTACTCCGCAATTTAGGGCGGGTACTCATCTAACGTTACTAGGCGTAATGTAACGTGTTACAAAGCGTGCGTTCGCGCAGTACAGGGAAATATAGCGCTCGCACCGAGGTACGAGCTGATCTTTGTTATGAAATTGCTCGTTGCGAATGTTAAGCGTCCGCGAGACGATCAAGTGCACTTGACAAGTCTACGGGCTTGAAGTGAATATTGATCGTTTACAGCGTTGACTTGACAATTCCCGTCAAGTATCTACGTGCTGGACATGACTTGACAATAATTTTGATTTACGGCACTTGAACCAACTTGAGCTTGATGCGACTTGACGCGAATTGACAAGTTTTATTCATTTGCGGCTTGTCAAGTGCACTTGATCGTCTCGCGGACGCATTACATTACGACTTGTAACATCGGTCAGTACCTTTAGAATCAAATCTATCGTTATCGCGTGTGGTTTCTTTTTATCATTTTTGCTGTAATAGCGTTACTAATGCTCCTCGCAACGCCCCGCATATCCCTGAACAAGGCCTTATGCATTAACCACGCTATATTTTCAGTAAACATTGACGATATCAATAGAAAAATCACATACAATTTAACTACTAAACGACCCTACGTATACTCTAGTTGTACAATCAACGTCATATATACGTTTACACTTTTTCACCTCATTACAATAGCATAGGGCAAAAAGAGGAATTGTGTATACTGTACTTTATATCTTGTTACAATGATATAAGGTTAAAATTTAAAACACATAAATAACGACGACTGTACCAATAAAATTGATTCAAATAAGTCTTTAATAACATCGGCAACCCGTTTCTTTTGATACATATTTCATTGGTTCGGAGGGATGTCAAAACATACGAAGGGTGATTTCAACCCCTAGTAATAATCCCCTATTAGAGGGGACAAGTATTACGTATAAACATGTTGTCTAATACAGTTTGCAGGGATTTTATTATAGACTGGACTGGATTATTAAGTTATTATTTTCTTTGATTGATTCTTTGTTTGATGTGCCTGATTGGTAAGCAATTTGCTTGTTTGTAATAACTTGAGCAGTTATGTATAGTTAGATTTGCGGTAGTGCGTGTTAAAAGAAAGAAACTGTCGCTTGCATATCTGTAATCGGAGTATACCCGTGTGGATTACATTACCTTTATGAATTAACCTTTTTTCACATGACAATCACTCTATGAAGTGTCAAAGTACGATGATATATGACAGTAGATACTTTGCAATGTAGACAATCGATCGATTACCTTTTCTGACCATTACGATGACATTGTACACAACCCTTTATTTTCTATTGACCTAAACTATCCTAAACTATCTTGACACTTTGAAGGTGCCACAGTAAAAGCGACTGAAACGAGTGAATTATAGTTATGTAAGTGAACATAAAAGGTCTTCACTCCGCCTAAAGCCTAAAGATATACTAATAAGTAACTTAGGTCTATAATCAATATGAAAACATTTCCTTACCTGACGGACCTGCTTGTACTGTTCTTCGAAGCTCCACCCCGCTGCACTGCCTTCCGAAGACGATGACGAAGCGGACCCTGCCGGCTGCGCGGGCGGTGGGGGCGCGGGCGCCAGGAACGCAGGGGGGGCGTAAGGGAAGCCCCCCGTGGGGCCCCCGCCGGCCAGCGCGAACACACTCGAGGGCGTCGACAGTGGCGCCCCCTGGGCGAGAGAGGCTAACGAGGACAGGTGCGGGTGCAGCGAGGATTTTAGCGATTCGAAGTCATCCCGGACCTGATGGAAAATAGCCCAGTTTGAGTATTGTACAGTTACTAAAATTAGGTATTTAGTAAGTGACGGAATTAGTTCAAAATGTTGGACCGTAACATTTTGATGACAAGGTGTTATTGATCACTCAGTGTTTTAAATTTCCAGGTATATCTTGGGGGATTTGTATGGCCTTATAGGCGCGCTTTGAGCGTCTTGACTTGGTCAGTAGTCAGCGTTTTTTTGCCTACAATCTGGCTCAACATTCGCTTCTCTAAGGGACTCTGAAATCCTTGAACAAAGTGTCCGAAGTTTATAATCGACACACTACTACTTGTCTATCTATCCTAAACCCTTCCTTCCTCAAATCCTTTTAAAACCCATCATAACTTCACAACATCGCTTGATAATTCAACACACTTCAACCATGACTTAAGTCAAAACCCCTCGCCGCAATACTTACCTTCAACTCCCTATCCAGAGGCCGTGGCGAGTTCCTCTGCTGGTGCGTCATCTGGCTGGTGATCTGGTGCACCGCCGCGTGATGGCTCAGGTTGTGCTGCAGCGGCTGGAGCTGATGCTGGACCGGCGCGTCGCGGCCAACGCCCTCGTCTGAGCTCTCGCAGGATTGCTCGCCAGAGGATTCGCCTTCGGATCGAGCGGACTGTAAAGATAGAACAGGTTTTAGAGTTTCTTTTAGGGTGGAAAGAGGGAATTTGGAGGTGCATTGAGACTGAGAAGAGAAGTGAAGATTTAGTTTGTTTTCTTCCACCTTGAATACTTCGAGATTTATCGACTGCAGATGGAACTATAAGGGGATTAAGTGGACAGGACAAAATGCGTACAGGAGTTGTGTTGTGTGCAACCTAATGGAATAGGGAAGTTCGATGAAATTAAGATGAAGACCAGTTGTGGGTAGGACTGATAGTGTAGTCCGTTGAAGTCGAGATCGAAAATCACTGAAGGGGTAAAAGAGCTTTTTTTGTTTTATAGATTTTTAACCTGAAGATTTTTTCGATTATCTTCACTTGATGATACAGTAGCTACTATAGGTATCATCAAGTAAAGAAAATCGTAGAGCTTTTCGAAAAAGTATTTTCCCTATAAAAAAAATTAAACAAATATAAAAAGAATTGAAAAATATTTTTTTTCATTCGGGGTATCATTTAAAACTGCATCGCAAGGCAGGTGGGTGATTCCGTGAATAAGTTCCTCAGATTAATAACGTGTTATAGCGTGCATGCGTTGTCTTGATACTAACCTGCAATTATGAAATGTCGCGAGGTGTCACTACTCTCCATAAATACGAAAAATAATAATTTCAACTGTTATTTTCAACGTGTGTAAAATGGCCGACAATTACTGTTCAAATTATCCTTGTTTGAATTGTTTTTTATAATCAAAATAATGATTTTACTATTCAATGTTTCGTTTACAGTAAACTTGTTTATTATTAAGTAATAAAAATAATTCATAACTAGCTGAAAAATAAATATTAAAAAGATATAACGAACTCCCTGCAATTAACATCCAATGAACAAGGGCCCTTTAGACTATTCTTGTCAATTATTATGAACTTTTGTAATACATTCCTGTTTCATTCTAAAGAATAAAAATAAAATAAAACAAAGGTGCGATTTACAAGTAATTTTGTTTTAAAATTAATGTAATTGATCCAATAATTGTGCGTATATTTATTTGTGCCCTAACAGATGGCTACCACAGGAGTTATCGCCTTTGGGCTGTCATTTTGGTGACTGAGCCTGTCGCATTATTGTTTAATGTTATTCACTATTTAGTTTCCTTTAGACAAAGAAGCGTTAGGTTTCTTTAACTTAATGGGCTACTATTGTAACACTACTTGATTAAGAAGTTCATGTGACCAATAGTAAACGTGCTCACACGGTTTTTTTTCGCGTTAGAAAGTTAATAAATTATTAATAATAAAATACTTGCTTTATTAACTTTCTAACGCGATAAAACCCGTGTGAGTACGTTTACTATGTGTTAAAATCGTGTAAGTTTCAAAAAGACTTTTCATCTGACCAACCCTGAAATCGAAGTTGTTTAAGATCTTGGAAGGAAAAAACCACTGTTGTCGGTATAACACTAAAGTATCAATACAATTTGAATGATATACAAATTCAATTAAAACTAGTTCAAATGTGACATTTGTTTAATAGTTTCTTGTGCTAAAGATTTGGTTTCTGTTGAACTTGTATTCCGACGAAGGAGGCGAAACGTCAAAACGAAAGCAAATACTACGCGTTTATCAATAAACGTAGTTTCTATATTTTGGTCATGTTAATTGAATAAAAATCATAGCCATGGTGATAATAAAGATGTTTTGTCTAAAAGAAAGCATAGTTTATAGAATGTTAAAATGAATTATCCCAAACGTTGGCGCATTTACTGACCTGCTTTCTATGCCCTGTTAGATGTACTACATCCGACCTCAACAGGGCCACAGATGATGCAGTCCCTGGCCAAGTTCTGGGCTGGTTCAATTCAGTGCCAGTGACACGTAAAGAAGAAGAATGTTACATCGATGCCAACGTATCGGTTGGCCTCATCGAGTGCAATCAAATCGTGTTTCAAAATGAGTGCATTTTGCCGCCGCTTCGCCCTGCGGCCCTCAATTACGACATTAAAATTATTTTATTTCCATTTTTATTATTATTTGCATCGCATTATTATATTGTGTGGAGTTATTATCGGAGAAATGTTTCGTTTCGATAAACGTTGGCGTTGGACACGCGAACCTTCCTCGACGCCGCGCCGAGGGTTCCGTACAATATTCAATATTTATTGAGTACTACAATGTTCATATGTCATGTCATGGGCGGTTCTTGATGTAAACGTCCAGTTCGAATACAATGTCATATTTGATAATTATATGAACGTTAATTTGAAGTAGCTTGACGTTTGACAGTTGTTTAACAATGGAATTTATTAGAAGAATTTAACTATGCACCTTATTGGCCGTATATAAGTCCATTTTAGAAAATGTTACAAAGTTAATAATTTACTTCAGAACTATCACTTAATAATTATTGACAAATAATTGTTTAAGTGCCTAATGACTTATTGAAAAAGTTGAGTCATAAAAATATCCAAGTTTATTAGTTTCCGAAATAACATTCGGTTTGTGTTAAAGTGTGAACGGAACCCTAATTTGTTCCCGTCATATCCCTACCTTGTTATTTTATTCGACTTTTCTTTCTCATGGCTCACCACTGCTACTGGATTCCAGCTTTTTTATTACTTTTAAAGTGACCGCAATTTCATTTAAACGTTATATCAATAAAATGAGGCACTTTGGTATATATTCGAAATATTTTCGAGTTCGTCCACCTTGAATAGATTCGGTGGTGTACTAAATGTGTATTAATACTAGTGAACTGTAAACTAACATGAGTAGTTGCCGATAAGTAGGATAGCGTTAGCACATACAGTGCTAATGCCAAAATAAACAGAATCGGCCGCGCGGCGCCCGCGCGCTATCGTGATTCTGTAATAAAATATTAACTGTCATCTATTTAGATAACCGATGAAAAGGTACATAATATAACAATTGAACGAGTCAATAATAACGACCGGAATTTCTCTTATAGTTAACACTTTAGAGAAGTTATACTGAAAATCTCATTATACGTGTTCTCATTAAAAGGGAACAAATTGCTTGTCTTGTACGTTCTAATTACGTCAGCGCATTGGAGCTTAAACTAAGGTCTCTATTCATGAATGATACACTTTAAATAGTAACAGCAAAGAAACGGAAAGTGAAAGAAACGAACCAACGCACCCATTAAACGTAGCACTCGCTTATTTTTTGAACAAACAACAAACTAATACTGTTCTCAGAAGAATCCAAACGAAGACTCGATAGAAACCGGAGGACATGCAACTGATTAACACTTTTTATAACAAACTAAATATATTTTTAATGCGGGAAATTATGCGTCAAATGTTTAGGCGAAAAGTCCTGAAAAGTATTTTTTTGACCAAAAAATATTATAAAAGCTATTATGTAATTTAGTCAACTAATAAAATATGTGTAAGTTGGTAGTAGATATCTTGTTATATTTGCAAATCTATTCTTGATTTCGTTGGACATCACAGGAAGCAGTAAAAGCAAGAATACATAAATAACACTATTTTATTATTAACTAAATAGATGGAAACCCATATCATACAATGTAAGTTTGTGACGGAAATCACAATCGCGTAAGTTAATTTTATGAGGTGAAATCAAATAGAAACTTGTAATAAGCGTCCAACATGTTTGGTATCCAAAACAAATAGACGCGGTAATATAATATTGAACATTAACCTGTTAGACTCGCACCGATCAAGGTGCGAAGTGAAATTATTGATGACGATGTCGAAATTACGTTTAATAGCAGTCAATTGTTTAATTAACAATATGCTATCAGTTTCAAGCTTAAAAAGAGGAGAAGAGTCTGCGATTGTAGTTCGTAAATTAATGAAAATAGATCATTAAAAAAGAATGAACAGATTTTAATCCAGATTTTTTTGTGTAATTTGATCAAAAGGTGTTCGTGGTGGTGATCGGAAGAGCGAAGTGCCTATTGAATTTATTTTGGAACAAAACTAATCGACACTACGAACTGTACAGCAATTCCATTCAAACAGTAAACACAACGATCCCTATAATGCACTAAAATAACATGCAACTTTCGTCATATTTAACAAAACCTTTAAACCAATACATTGCCAATGGACATAATATTGTACAAACATTCTACAAATACCAAGTGGGACAAACCAGGTAACTCGGCGAGTGGACAAAATTGGTACTAATTTTATTTAGAACAAACACAGATCATATTCAAGCTCGATGTACTGAAATCTGCTATAGTGGCGCCTCCAAATGTTGTACCTACTGAATGTTGTTTTTTCAATTCCATGTAAAGGGTAATGTCATCAGAAGAGGTTCATCTGAACGAGGCATTAACGTGGTGCAAAGCTTTGCATCCTCGCTCCCTGGAATATTTATTAGCGGGATCCGTCACGAGAATCTTTGTCCATACATTAGCGGTGTTAGCACCCGGGATACCTCGCTACCTGCGTGTTTGCATACACATATACCTGACGAATATTTGTCTAGATATCCACACATATCTGGTGTTTCGCAGAGCTCGTTGCAACATTCATTTGAGCAACGCATTGTTGACGTCCAAGGGAAATCTGCCTTTAGTGCTTGCGTAATATTCGAGAGGAACGCAGATTGTACAAACTCAATACTAATAACATGTAAAAGCTACTATTTTACCACGATTAGCGAACTGTGCAACTAACTGTATGCGAACATGAAATTATTTGCAGCAATAATTTTGTAAATCGCACATAAATGCAATAAAATGGAACAATGGCGAGAGTGGCAACACTACGGAGATGAGGCGAAGGCCCAAGTGTCACAATGTTGCCGATAACTGCCGCAGTCACATTAACATTAGCAGACATAAAATAACCGCCAATAAGTCGAAGCACGCATCAAACCGTCGACAAAGCAACAGGTTCTTGGCTCGACAAACACACCGTGTTTACATAACGATCCTGGGGCTTCATTTAATAATTCTCGGGAACTAAAAGCCTTTGAACATTTCATCAGATGACCCTGTGTGTTTGCACTCACTCCTGCCTCGAGATGCTAATGTGGACACACGGACCTGTATCGCCGATCGCTCTCCGATGTTTTTATTGTTAGCCCTTCCAATACCTTTGACTTCTTCTATTTCACTCGATGTCCGATAGATGCCGATATCTTGAGCAAACATTTCGAATTCTTGACTTATATTTTATTTGATATCGAAAGGTAAACATACAATTTTCTTTTAGTAACTGTTTGATAATTTGAGTCGAACATTAATTGAAGATTCCGCAAAGAAAACAGAATAGCTATAGATGGTGAACGAAGCTAACTGGCAAGAATCTAAAGTGTTGACGGAACGAAGTTAGTATGTGAGCAAAACAAAAGGTGATAAGAAGAGGTAAATAACCTGACCCATTGACGGCGTGACGCCGCGCCGCGCCGCGCAAACAGTCCTGTCATGTCAGCGGCCGCGGTCCACACGCTCCATTCAACAGCTGTTTAACGCCTCGCATATTTCACTCAAAATATCCACGACGACGTCCATTTAGCAACCTCAGCCTCCTCCACTAGTATCAACTTCTCCGACTCACAACAAAAACATTCCACCACAATGCATCCTCATTTCTGTCCCATAGGTACATAAAAATTAGTTCCACCGGTTTCTAATAGATACCCATTACAACCATACGACGCTATTGAATTCTAAATCATTTGGCCTCTTAATTTTATTCAAGATACCGCAACAGCGGTAAGTAAAAAGAGATCGACTCACTTATTGTGATGATAATTATTTTTGGAAAACAAAAACTAGAAAGCGGACGGCCGGTGATGCCTATCAGTTAATTATTGTCACCAAAATGGCTGCTTATTGTTAATGCCTCGAAATGGCGGAGTGACAAATCGTTGGTTGTTTCGTGTACGTTCCGTTTGATTGACGCGTGCCAGATTCCGCGGTAATATACCTTTATCCATATTTATTTATGCGTAGAAAGCGCAAATAAAAACGAGTTCTTTCACATTGCGATCAAGATAGTGAATCGATGTTTGTACAGACGCGCGTTAGATGAATGAAACAGTTGAGCAACAGCTTGTCCAAACTAATCCAGCTTTATAGGTTCGAGGGCAATAAATGTTTACTATTGGAAAATATCGAAGCGTTTGAGACAATTTCAAAGACGCTGCGAGTCGGGGTTCAATATTGACAGTTCTCACGAGTGTCGCGGGCGCGGCTCGCGCTTGGCCGGCGGCGAGGTGCTCTTATTCCTTCCGCTTTTCACACTTGTAAGTAATAATCGATCGGGTTTATTGCGTGCCGCGTGGAGGCGCGCCGTCGACGGGTGACACTTCGTAGAACTATATAATGTGACCTATAGCTTAGTTTGCCCACAAATCGAACTCGCCACGTTAAGTGGACGAACAAACTGATCTTATGAACTCGTCATTTCCCCGAATGGAGACTGAAATCCTTTGTTATCGATTATCCACAGTCGATCCGCTGACGCATTCGGAATCCGTGTGAAATGTGAATTGTCAGGTAAACTTGAGTTCCACATTATTTGCATTAACTTATTCAAAAAACAGTAAACAACGATCATCGAGTATAAAAGCCTTTGTGATTCCTCACCGGGTGTTTGTCTTGACTCATTATTTAAAGGGAAGTTTATTCGAAAGTGACCTCGTATTTGCAACGACATAACTTGAACTCTTTCAATAACAAATCATAATTTATGCCAAATGTTTACAATACCTGATGATACTGTTGCCTATTGAAATTCTTTCAATTCTACCAATTATTGAGTAAAGCGGTGGCCCGCGGTTTCACTCGCGGTATCCCCGTTCCGTGTAAATTTTGCAAAATCCCTTCTTAGCGAGCACCTACGCCTTAAAGGAGTTCCCATGTAAAATTTGAGGCTCCTAGCCTTTTTTGTATGTTGCTTTTATATATTATTTAGTATGTTAACCACTTGAAAATATATTCATAAGCACATTTACACACCCAACTTCATATTAATATATGAGCGCACACACGCTCGGCGGATGTAGTTTTCCCAATGTTCAAACATCAAGATTGGTCGATTTGTGTCATTTCCTTTGTCAATGTAAACTTTAAAGGTACCTAAACACAATCGCACGATATTTACCCGGTTAACGTTTCCAATGTGTATAATATGACTAATTTACTTCGAAGTTTTATTAAAAACTTTATCAAATAAGGTAAAGCAAACTTTGAGGTTTATAACGCGTTTCCTCATATTAATTTATATATTTTTGACATATTTCATACCGCTATACAACCTTTTATTATTATTTAATACAATTATTTTTTTAAATAGACAGTTTCTTGTCAATTCATACAGTTTGACCTAAACTTACAGTTTTCCCGCGTTTCTGTGTGTAATGTAACTGAAAAAACAAAATCTCGTGTAAACTTTTTACGTCAGCAAAGCAAGGCGTCCGACATGGTCTAGCGGTTGAAGCAACCAGGACCAACAGTTAACGTGCCCTCCGAAGCAAGGACAACTAAAAGCTTCCAACACCTAAGGTGTCAAAGTAACTTAACTTTACAAAAAGTAACTTAACATTTACAATATACGAAAAATAATTGCCAACGTTGTAACAAGCCCGTTGGCACAGTGGCAGTGAGAGCGCTTAGGTACTGTGTCGGGGGTTGCGGGTTCGATCCCCGCCCGGAGTCAACAATATGTGAAGACATAGTTGTTGGCGACGACGTCTGGGTGTCAATTATATATTCTTATAAAGTATTTGTGTATGTATATGTAGTAGTATCAGTTAGTTAGATTCCATATTACAAGCTTAGAGCTTAGTTTGGGTCTAATTAACCGTGAGTGAATTTGTCCGGGTGTATTTATTTATTTATATTTATAAAAAAAAAAAAGAATAATTCACAACTTAACGACTTATGAAAAATCACTTAAAAAATCCGCAACAATCTTAATTCTAGGTCACAATCCTAAATGCCAATAAAAAACGTAATTAACACTACACTGTTGTACATTTCATAACGTAACTCTAGACAATGGGCGCGTGACGGCTGTAAAGAGTATCATTAAACGCGGTTAGACTAGCCTTAACCACTAGTTAATTACCTACACGTAGTGGCAGTCATAAACTAAGACCAGGAAACTAATGCCCAAACCGCAGGTCATCCACGACCGGGTAGGTCACATGTAGGTCACATATAATGAAGTGAAAATACATTACGGAATGGGCAATTCTCCAAAGAGTATATCAATAACTGAGGCCGGCTTTATGACCCATTGTAAGCGGTTGAGCGTAATAAACTAACGCGTTTTATAGTTGTGATTGATCGTGGATAAATTAAATTGATGTGGTAAGGAAATAGGATTTAAGTAAATCACATTTAAATATGGCTCCGGTGTGAGATCACCATCCCGCTTTGGCAATTGGCAAGCGTGGTGATTACGGCTGATCCTCATTGTACTGATATCTTCAATGAAATGAGAGGTATCTGTTCATTTTGTATTTAATGGCATAAATCTGAAAACTTAGGCTAAAACATAGGCTACAATAATTTACTTGCAAACTCACTTTAAATATTTTTTATCCGAAACAAAAGACATCAACGCGTTAACGATCCAAATCACGCAATATATTATCATCGTAAAGTTATCCGAATGATAAACATATCTTAGTTGTTTATGATAAAACGAACTAGTATTTATCACGTGTTAACTAGCTGTTAAGGATTAAAATAATCTCTCTATCTATCAGTAGCAGCCCTCCGCGGTTTTATCCGCGTTGTTTTTGGGAATTTCGGGATGAAAAATAGACTATAACCATCATGTTGAAGATGGCTATCCATTGCAAAAAGAATTATTCAAATCGGGCTGGTAATTCCCGAGATTAACAAACTTAAACAAAGTCACAAATTTTATCTCTTTATAATATAAAAATTAATAGTATAGAAGTATAGATTAAAATACTTACGGAAGTGCCACATTGCCGAAATGGCGAAAGTGACTAATGTAGTTTGAAAAAAAACATGTACGTACGTAGGTATAAAAATGCCGTCGCCATCAGTATACCCTGGTACCTTTCAAAGGTCCAATACATCAGAAATCAAATTCAATGACAAAACAAGTAGAAACTCCAATTCGCAGAATCGATATAACTTTATCGATATCATTATAAATCAATACAGGGATCGCTGGACACTGCAGCTATCAATCAATGCTCCCAGTAGGTACGAACTAATGTCGCTTATCGATTTGAAGACGCGCTCGATTCATCAAATCGAATGCAACTGACTAATGTCGATCGATTTCAAATATTTCACCTGTCTTTGACCTTTTGTTTAAGACATCTTTAACAAGATAATTATTTATACTTTATTAGTAAAAAACGTTAAGTAAAACTTCAAAATCAATCTTCAAAATGTGTATCAGTACGTATTAAGAACCTTTAATAGAACATACCTACTTAGTGTAAAAACGACTTTTAGATAAACTATTAACGGAACCTTAATGCGCATCTTATTGTCGACTTTAGTTCATTTGTTTAATACTAATTATTTTCAAAATTGACATTCGTGATCCCTTTTTGAATGCTACAGTTAATAACTATAATCGGGTAAAATCGATTACGGCTAAAATCGTGACTTTAATATTGCAAATCACAAACTCATGTTGCCGTTTCATCATTGTTACTAGAACTATTTTACTGCAGAATTATCTGAACGTATTTGTGTATTAGAGTGTATACATTTTTTGTTACTACAACATAGTTGATATATATAAATTAAATATTGATACTATACCAACTGAATTACTACATATTATAAAACAAAGTCCCCGGCCGCGTCTGTCTGTCTGTCTGTCGGACTGTCTATTCGCAATAAACTCAAATACTACTGCACGGATCTTAACGCGGTTTTTTTCAATATATAGAGTGATTCAAGAGGAAGGTTTCTATGTTCAAAGATTCCCGAAATTCCCACGGGAACGGGCACAACGCGGGTAAAACCGCGGGGTGCTGCTAGTTAAATCTATTTTACATAAAATATGAGTGAAACCATATGATAGCACGATTAGTATTTAAATAAATACACTATTTTAAGTGTTGAAAATATGTCCATAAAATATCAATTTATATATCGACTATCAGGTAGACATCAATAACGAAGAAGACAGAAACCTTGGCATAAAAATAACAAGCTAATGCGACGATAATACTTGCATTATAACACTTCCTCGTAATAACAACAACCTTCACTTCTGTAATCTATAAACAGTGTATAATATAAACTATTTAAATTGACTACTTCACATTCACAGCTTAACTATAGCAATAATTCAAAGTCATATTGAATCGAAAACAATGGAATCTTTTCAGTATCTACGTTAAGAAGTATAGATGGTTTCAACATCATCCACACGACAAAACGTAATCCTTTGATTCATTAGAAAATATAATTGAATATTCATAAGCAAATAAATCCGAATATCCGTCAATTGAGACCGAGAATTGTGTAAATATCAAATACTTTCTTTTTTATTCCACTCTGTGTGTCCTACGTAAAGAGTCGCCATCAAAACAAACATTCATTTTTAAAATCAATACGAACCCTTCCTATAGCGTTCAAATAAACCGAACCGATTCCAATAAAAAATAAATCGAAAAAATATCTCGAGAATCGTAATCGAATTCGGTCATCTGTCAACTGTCATTGTATTTTAATCATTCCCTGATAGGTAGATATTGTGACAATATGAATAAATCAAATATTATTTCGATTTGATTTCGAATTGATTTCCTGGCTTCTTAGAATTGAATGTGTAATAAGTACTTTATTGAACACTTTCAAATAATCAATCTCACTGTGTTTCAAAATAGAATATAAGCGTTCTTGCTTGTATCTTGTAACAGAACGTTTAAATAAATAATGTTGTCTCAATTTTATTCCATATCACTTTTAATCAGATAATCCTAATAATTGATGATTCAATTCCAACGATATGACATGAAAGTAAGATCGTGCTTTAAAAATACCAAGCTCACATAGTTGGAATAATTGATAAATCAATGCACCTCTCAACATGAGAAGCACTAAATCAAACGCGAACCTATCATAAAGTTATGACAAGACATGTGATATTAAACCACTAGATGGCGCGATAAATGGCTGTCAAACTCACCTGTCATTAGCTTATTAATGGCGGCCACTGGAAGCCATATTGAATATTGATGAATTAAAAAATAAATTATTACTTTATGGTTTTCAAGCCAACAGTTTGACTCATAATCAGGTTTTAGAGACCAAGTGGTCTAATTAAAGCTGGCAGTGAATATTTAATATAATTTGCGACAGTTTCGCCGCACAATGGGTCACCCACGCTGTCTGGTGATTCCTGTACATACAATTTGATAATTTGCATCAAGAATCGCTTTTAAAACTGTGCCATCGAGCTGGTTGTTTACAAAAAACATAACAAACCAGCCGGCCTTAACACTTTCGCTATTATTGTTTCTTTTTTTGAAGGCAACTTCTATCTTATTTAGCTTAACATTTGAGATTCGAGGTTGTAACAGGACTCCTTGGTTAAGTTTGAAATTTGACCTTATTTTTACTGCGGTGGAGTCTAAAATGTTTGATGAGTAATCGAGTTGTGACGTTTTATCGAGTTGGATTATGGTTAAAGGACCACACACGCACGCGATTTAACGTCGGGCCCAAAAACAACAGTCAGTCAGTTAGTATAGTTTACAGCATCAGGTAGAGTGGCTACTAGATATGAGGGCACACGTCCTCACTAATTTCCAATCAAATATCTTTTTTATTAGAAGTAGAGTATTTTTTCTTTGAAGTTTTTTGAGCATGGAGGTTTCGTCCGTGTGATCGTTATGCTACCTTATTACTACAATTAGCACAACTCTTTTCACTCCTCGATTGTTTTAGTGTCTACAAATTGTATTATAATAGTAAAAAATATTATTTCGGCTTATCAACAGTGTGCGAAATTGCATCCAAATCAATCCAGCGAAAAAATCGAACGGGTATACATGCTGTAACTACCATCTAATCTGTAACACCGCGTTCACATAATTACCTATCCTCAAAAGTAGTTGTGAAGTAACTTGGACTACTTAGCTACGCACCACAGATAGTGGACCCAAGTATAGTAAGTAAACGAAACCCGGGCGTGGGCGACAATGGGCCCGGTAGCCAACTCACGCGCACATCGCTCCACAATTTACATGTTTATTGCATCTTCACACCAAAAATAAAAGCAGTCAAACGTTTTGACATCTCGCATAATTAATCGCCATTATGCAGGAATTATTGTTAATTTTATTGAAATAGTATTTACGCTTCAGTTACTTTCGGGCACTTTTGATTTATTCTATATTGTGTAATTTAATGTCGTTCCGTTTTATGAGTTATTCAATTGTTATTCATAGCGTAACAGAAGTACCACATTTTTTACGTAAAAGTCAAAATTAAAATAATAACGGGTTATGAAACTTTTAGTTTTCTGCACTTCTTCCCCTTAGGTATCTGATATTTGATTCTGACAATCGTGTCCTTTAAAGTTAGCTTAGATTAAAATTACTTCAGTAAGCTAACGTATAACTATTTCATCAATACCAGATAATAATATCATCCAATCCCATAATCGACATTTCAGTTTTTTCAGTTAGTTTGAGAACTTATTCTTCTTCTATACTATATATAAATAAAAAATAAAAAAGCCTTTATTGCTACTTAAAGTTACATGAAAAGTTAATTTTTAAAATTTTAAATTATGCCTTGTTCTAAATAACATTTTATTTGATAGTTGCAAGTTTATATCGGCCTATACTATATGTACCTAATCAAATAAAGGTTTAAGTCAACTACCAACTTTTAAGAACAAACCGCCCCATAAACAAAAGACAAATCTGTCAAAAACGAGCGCCAAATATGGTTAAAACAGTACCAACATAAAAACAATGTTATTGTGGCGGTGCCGTCGCACCGTTCGGCGCAGGCGCATGCTAATGCGCGCGACAGGAAGGGGCGTGGACGCCGCACATTAGCGACTGTTCTCCGAAACACTTCGACTTTTGGACTATCATGTGGGATATTAATATCTGTTACGTCATGAGGATTGGGGCTGATTGGTGAAGAAGAAAGGTAATGGAATGATAATGGCAATTATTTGCTAGAATTAAATATGCAATGGATAGAAGCATTACTTAGAGGATATGAAAATCTACCCTAACGTTATTTAACTCAGCAAACGATTCATTTAATAATACTTTCATAGTGATATCACTATGGCGATCAATAGGGACATAATGTCATAGAGTAAATAATCTTTTTTGAGCATACGCTTCAATTTATACTTTTGCATGACTAATAAAAGTTGATAAAATATAACGTTATGTCCCGAATAATACATTAAAGTTTGCATACAAATATCTACGAAAATTATTCACACTCTATAGAACACGTGGAAGAAAGTATCTTCCTTATAACGGAATCCTTAAGCGTTTAAAACTGAAACATTGAGGTGTCATAATAAGCCACCAAAGCTCAAGAGTGGAAGAAAAATACAAACAAATATTAAAATCTGAGAGGCTCTCTGCTGAATCAATAGACTACCGTGTGGACCACACTGGATATCATAGAGTATAGAGAATTACTATGTGACAATATGAGCGAGCAAATACGGGGGCGATAGAGTCGAGGACTTTATGGGAGGCCGGCGTGTGAGGTAGCAACCTCTTTAATCTAAATTTTGAAAAAACCTCCTTACGACAACCTCGTTATACAACTCGGCTTACAACTATATTTGAAATTAGAACTTAGTTGAATTAAAGTTTGGTAGTAAAAAATTAACCGCTGAAAAACTCTTTTAGCTATTCCAAATTGAATGAATCAAAATCCGTAAAGAGGCCGTTTTGAACGTCAGATATTGATAAAGAATCTCACTTTGATCGCAAATTCTCTTATGCGATATGCGATTTTTTATTTCGGTACTAAAATCAGAAACAATCCAGAAATGATATATTTTTGTCATAGATTAATTATCCAAACTTGCCATAATATGTAAATTAGGTAGAAAGACACGTCTCTAACGAAACCCGTATTCTATCCTCGTAATACGTTAGCGGTTAGATGTACAACTAACAATTTATGTATCTACAACACTAATCACAATAATAACCAATATAACAAAAGGGTGATGTGATTAGCATAATATAATCGTCGTTTGACGCCAGTGGGCGCTCTCTATACAAACAGACAAACACACAGACCACCAGTGCTACATCATCAAGTCAAATCCGAGGGAAACCGCTATTCATCGCTAGTATTGAAGACGTGCTTTGAAACAGTTTTTTGTGTACGATTAGTCGTTATTTTGGTTGATTGTATGCCTGTTTGTGTAAGGGTTGCCTTTTGAAGTGAAAAAGACGTATACAAGACAAATAAGGGTTAATATTTTCAGTAAAAATAAATTCATAGAGGCTAAATATCATAGTTTTGGTATAATTTTCTAGCCAATTACGGAAAAATATTTAAAATTCATAACTATGATTATCGCGAATAAAAATTCTTATTAAACGCACGTAGCTTACAAAATGGCTAGCAATAGGTACTAAGACTGATTCCCAATACATTATAAAGAAAGGTCTTTGCACTTGACACTTTATCGTTCATTAAATCGACACTTAACCAAAGTTTTTCATACATTATATGTCAAAATGATAAATTAAGTCTCTACTAAGGAAGCATTTTACGTCTCTAAGTACGGACGATAGCTAGCATAATTCTAGAAAAACCACCCTAAACCTTATTTAAAAACCTATAATAATGATTACTCACCCTTAATCATGTACATTGTACAATATGCGCATAATTAAACATTTAACCCTCCCACCCCACTCCCCCCTCCCTAATCTTACCAAACAAATTATTTTCACTTATGAAATAAACACGGTATATCGCATGTCGGAAATAATGCGCCGTTAATTTATTCAAGTAGCACGGTAGCAGCCTAATTTTTATTGTTGCGGCTAAAATAACTATTTTCAGAATTTAAAAAGAGAAAGGCTAACGCTCGATATTTAACTCAATAGTCATTACAACAATTACAATATATTTTTATAATTTAAAATGCAAACTTTTCGAAATTTAGGTAATTATTTTTCGGGCCGGACGGTCGTTCAATTCGACCATTTCAATATACAAATTGATTCTGTAAATCTATTGCCGTCCAATCGCAAAACGTGAACAGACAAAATGGCGGATTTAACTAAGTGGTAAAATATGTTAATTAATTCACGTCATAAATGAATAAAATTGAATTAAGCTGAATAAATTGCTAGAAATAAGTGATAAATATTAAATTAATTTGCAAGTGTCACTTCACTTCAGCTTAAACTCGGTTAAATATTTCTTAAGTTCAACATTAACCTAGATAAAATCTGTCCAGTTTACAATAAAATAACTTGTCTACAATACTCTTAAATCACTTATTTGAATAACATTAAAATATAAATCGAATTTGTATAGAAAAATATGTATTTAAACCGTAAATAATGTATTAAACGAGATTTCCTTTTAGCTGTGAACAATGAGAGTCGCGATCTGTGTAACTAATTAGTAAAGTATGACGCAGTGGAATTACTTCTATTAACGGACAAATAGGAACGGTGGAACGATCGTGGAACTGGAACGTTATTCTATGACAGTAACGCTAACCAACCTCAAAACACAGACAGAGAGAATCACCTCCAACCTCCAATTGAGAAACCCAATTTGAATAACAATCAATAAATTAATGTACAACAGTAATATATTCATAAGCGGAGTCTGTGACACATCGCTGGAACGAGAACTGAATCTAAATGAAATTTTATAAGAAACTCCTTTTCAACGGCCCATTATGGTCCGAATGTGATACTTTTCTTAACGTATCATCATTATAGATCCGACAATAGCTCTTTGAGTACGTTGTCGTTAACACTCGACTAATCTCTTTACACGTAAAAACGGACAGTACCGAATGAGTTTCTCGTGTTGGAATAATTAGTCTGCAATTGAAAGCATGCTTTATTTCAAGAGGCCGGACAAAAAGGACATGGCGCGCTCGGCCAACGGAGAAACACTTTCACAATCGACGGAGTAATTATTTTAAAACAGTATTCAAACATTAAAAAGTAAATGTTTATATTGTCTATGATGTATCCTACTAAACAAAAGTACATATCATTGGAAAAGTTCATGTGATTGTTCAATTTTCAACCTTACACGGCTGGAAGCGTGATTATGTGAATGAAAATTGGCTACATTTGGATTGGATATTTTTAGTAAGGAGCTAGTGTCTAGCTAGTAGGATAAAGTTAAAAATAATAAACTATGTATCATCTAATAAGACTTATCAACACCTCAGTCTACTATTACCACTGTAGCTATAAAATGCCGAAACGTCGAAAAAAATAATAAAAGAAAAATATAACCGAAGTTTCATTCAATATCTATGGTTACGTTTAAAAATAGAAGCTCGTTAATAACAGACCGTAATCACATTTCGCCAAACGCGTTACTTACGACACACATGTCTTATCCCTTCGCTGTTCTATATTTAAATTAAGGCGGGTGTTACTGGCACGTTCCCTTTTCAAACAGATTTCAATGATAATTATGTTTATTTTTAAGATTGACTATTAAGTTATGTCAAAAGAGTTGTTATAAGATTTTAGGCGATGTTTATGAACTTACGAGAATAAACACCTTTATAGTCAAGTGACATACCAAATAATGTGTCATGGATTAAACAAATTTTAATGTTAACTAAGATCGAAGTTCATGGATCAAGCAAATAATGTCTTGTTTATATCATTACCAACTATTTAAACATCTCGGTTCTAAAATCATGTAGTACTAATTAAGAAGTTTGGTAATTACGCCTTCCTAACTGCACTAATTTGATATCTTCATAGACCGTAAACTTTAGGATATTACTGTCCAATACAGCACCCGTGACTTTACTTTCGTGATTTGAAACAGACAACAATACATTACACAAATATTATTTTTTTATCAAAGTCATTGCTTAAAAAATGGCGGACTTCAGTCAAAAGCCTGTCTGTGTACTTCTGCATTCCTCAGTCGGAAAACTAAACGGTTATGGTGAATTAGCGAGGAATTACACGTGAATAGAGCTGCGCAGGCGCATCCAGTTATCAATTTGCGTGTCGTCACGTTCGCCGCAGGCTTTCGGGGCTCCTGGTGATGTTTCATGGAGTTGTTTAATATTTTAGAATATTAACTAAGTAGTGACCGCTCTGGGAATCGGAGTTGACATTGAGGTCCCGAGACACTGCGAGTCGGTGACGACAAAATTTGACATAATATGACATTTGTGACAGCTCAAGATATATGTCGATTCTCCACGTAGTACATTAAACTTGCGCAAAGGTTAAAGGCCTCCCAGTCACTGTTAATATCAGTACAGGGACAATAACCACGATAATTCTTATAAAACAAAACATTAAAATAAGACTTCCACGGCACCAGAATCTTATGAAAAGCTTGCAATTAAAACACGCGGCGCTAAAGAATGATTTAACCCTTTTGTTTAACCCTTAAACTACCTTAGATTAAAAAACCCCTAGATTCCCTAGTCTATAGATCTGTATATACTTTTATAGTGACAGCTAATGACTCGGGTTGCGTGTCTAAATCATGGCTCGAGGGGAACAGTAGCAGAGATCGAGCGCCAAATTGGCGGCTGTCAGTTCCCGACATGTCAGAACCGTCAGATCCACCATCGATTCAACACGATTATCTCGATCATGGGAATCGATTATTCGCCATTTTCTTTGTCTGGATTTAATGATGAGACAAAATCGTGAGTATTGTTATACAAACGTTGGGTACAGAGAAATCGATATGTTGGGAGATGTGTGGAATAAATAGATATAAGCATATAATGAGCCAAAAGTATAGCATATTCGCTAGATCATTATAGTAAGGGCAAAGAGAGAGAAATAGCAAAGATATGTACGGACAATTATTTAACCCTTTAAATACTCGTGTTAAAGTAATCATGATACGCATTTAGCACGATTATTATTATATAAACAGTTAAAACTAATTGCAAGTTTTCCCGCCGACGCGACTTCATTCAAAATGGCGGCTACGATTTCACGTCATTAAGACTAGTTATCGCGCGACCTAGCCGCAATCCTCTAATTATCCGCTACCGGTGTCTCCCCAAGAAATAATATCCAATATTATAAACTGGAAATGTAATTCAGTTGATCGACGCCCGTGCTACATACACCAGAGGGGTGTACAACTCTCGTAATTAGTATGAAGTGATGTTGGTAGCAGTTTCCTTAAATATAGATACGGCTATCATTAACAGAAGATTACTGCTTTGCTCGATCTACCCGCAATTTAGTACGTCGATATAAATATTACCTGTCATAATTTATTTCAAGCCGTCCAGTAATTCGATATTAAAATCAACAATTAGATTTTTTTGGTTTTAGTAACACAAAATGGGTACTTATATGAGAACCTCTTTTCAAGTTACAAAATTGAACTTTTAGCGAAACTAAATCAATATTTTTGATTTACAACACTTTTATGCACCGATTTTGAAAATAATTTCAATGCTTATGCTTTATAGATATCAAAGTATTATATCAATATTATTCGACTCTTTTTATTCCTAAACTATTAATTGGGATCCAAGTGAGAGTCAATTGACACTTTTTTGATTTTTTTGTCCAGGTATATTTAATTCAATTCACAGAATTGACCTCAGAATTATAAAAGACATTTCATCATCACAAAAAGTTTAGCGTCAGATACTCACCTTACAAATTATTACAAAAATATCCTATAAGTAAATCATTATAATACATATTACAATATTATCTATGCTAATTGTAATGGATAGCCACATTCAACGGGAAGATTATAGGCTATTTTTATTCCGAAATTCTCACGGGAACGGGTACAAAGTATACTCTATTTCTTTTGGATTGGCACAAAATGTGGACCAATGTCGTCAATTTTCCAGCCGAAGACGATTGCTCTTGAAGAGCAAAAAGGTTTAGAGATAGGGTAAGAATGAAATAAAATCACTAAACCTTTTTCCTCTTCAGAAGCAATCGTCTTCGGCTGGAAAATTGACGACATTGGTCCACATTTTGTGTCAATCCAAAAGAAATAGATTATAGGTAGTTTTGCATATAACTAATACGTACGAGTATATGAACCTTTAATCCAACATGGCGCAGGCTACGTAAACAATGAATACTTATATTAAATTCCACGAATGATTGTCGATGTTTGTCCTAACTATCGATGGTGGTGATAAAACGATAACCACCATCACCGTTAACGGTGTGTTTACATTATTTAATTGATTAATGATTAATGCTGTTCAAATATTCATGATATTAATAACAAAATCGAAGGAACTATTAAGTCATCGGTGATATTACAATTTAAATAAGTCATTCATTCAAAAAGCTTCCACTATACGTGATACGTGAGGTTATTTTAGTTAATGCCTTGTCGTTACTTAGTTTTAAAAGTAAAGTAAAGTATTAACCTGTAATGTCCCACTAGTGGGCAAAGGCCTCTCATCTCACTGAAGATATTATAGTACAGTGAGGAGGATTAGGTATAATCACTACACTTGCTAAATGCGGGTTGGTTATAAGGACTTTATAAGTACTATTGATAATATCGTCTCTTCTGATAAATAAAAATGTTAGTGATGGGGTAAACAGCCTTAAAAAACGCAAAAGAAAGCCAAACACACACTAGCGAATAGTGATGTCAAAACAAACCTTAGATAGTTACAATAATAAGGTGAGACGTCTAGATTTCGAATATCGGGCGGAACATATCATTAGGGTCACTATACACTGGCGATTCAAGGAACCGGGATCGTTTATGTAGTTGTATGCTTCCACGCATGGCGTGATCGATCGTGAGAAACCGTGCGATATCACGGACCCCACTGATTGACAGTCAATTGTTTTTAACATCGCTATCATATATTCAGCTTAATTGGCCCGATCAAATACTGTGTAATGCGAACTATACAATTTTTAAGAATGAAGTAGACAGTTTTATACGAAATTAACAGCTTTTTTAAAGAAATGTAGCAGTTTTTCTGTGTATAAAGTAGCTATGTAATATGATTATGAAGTAAACAGTTTTTCAGTAAAATAACAGTTGCAAATAAACAGTTTCTTGCACAGTTTTTTCATTACATTTCTTTAACAATTATATCTTTATCTATGTTTTATAATCGGTTCTAAATTACACGTTTACGTTAGCTATTGTATTAGTAGCGTGCTTTTATGTGTTTGATTATGAGAAACGTTTGTTGATAGACAACTATCAGTACTAAACTATGAATTATATATTTTATGAACTTCGTTAAGAATATTATTATGATAATAATTGCAAAGATATTTAGATGTATATTTTTTTTATTTTGAAAAAATATCCCTCTAAAGCAAAAACTTCTCAGGCAATTTATCATACACATAGTATAAAACAAAGTCGCTTTCCGCTGTCTGTCTGTCTGTCCCTATGTATGCTTAGATCTTTAAAACTATGCAACGTATTTGGACGCGGTTTTTTAAACAGATAGAGTGCTTCAAGACGAATGTTTATATGTATAAAAAATCCTGAAATTTCCACAGGAACGGGCACAACGCGGGTCATATTTAAATATCAAAAGCAACTTACACAAGCAATACCCTAAAACAATAACATAAACATAACAAATGATATAAAAAGTAACAGTGAAATAACAGTGTTATAAAACAATTAATCACAGTGATTATGAATCACTTCTGAGCTTGTCACATCACTAGCGCCGACTTTATAGAGAAGCTACTTCAATGAAAAAAAAAACATCATCTTTTGAAACGGTTTTCTAAAGATTTCTTCATTATTCCTTTATGCGGTCTTAATTAATTGTATTTATTTTGTCGCTCGTATTGTAGGTTGAGTGAGGTTAAATTGCGTGTGTTCTGAGTAATCATTTATTTGGTACGAAGTTTATTTTAGTGTTTACAGTTATGGTTGCAAAGAAAGGAGGTTTGAAGGAAATGTCTTAAGAATTAAAAAAATAAACAGATCAGTTTTTTGATAATTGTCTTTGGTCGGTAATTCGTTTTAATTTGTTTAAGTTTTTTTAACAAATTAGAGCGAAAGATTTTTTAAGTAGTCTTAAAAAAATATTAAGTAAAAGGTACCCAATATGCAAAGCCGTCGTCGTGGCATAAAAGTTACTCCTACAAACTTTCGCATTGATATTTGAGATACGTTATTATGTATGTAATAAAATAAGTAATTCCTATATGAATAATCTATTAACGAGGTACCGTCACACATGGTGTAGGCGTCAACTTCGCAGTGTGAATGTCAACATAATCAAACCGACACACCAAACTTGCATACTTGTCGGTCAAACTTGTCGGCATGTCGGCAAATACTATACCTTATACTAAAATGTTTGTGTACCTACATTACGAAACGTTTAATGGGCTTATTCATGTTTATTCTTATATGTAAAAGGCATTTTATATTCAAATATTGTTTTAAACTCATTATTTTTGGTAATTCATTGAAAACTTTTTGTTTTAGCTTAGATGAGTTAGCAAAAAGTTTTAACATTACCTATGTTGGTTGGTTGATTAAAAACTTTTTTGAGAAGACTAGTGTAGTCGTTTGGTGTTTTATGTTTTATTATAAAATATTTTGTTTCTAATTTTGAATTTAAAATAAACAAAATACGATCACCATTTCAACTGTACCAATTAACATTAAGGATGGTTTGCACAACTCTTTAATGTATTTAGTACCTAAATATGTTTGAGAAAAAAAAGCTATTCGTTCAAAATTGTATTTTATATTGAACGAAATAGAGAACTATTCAAAGCGAACGTTATTCGGTTATTAAACACATTTAGGTGCTAAAAAAACATGCTTTTGCAATCCGCCCTTAATGAATGAAGTGGTTATGAAAAAATGTAGGCTCATAATAACAAGCAAAGAGTCTATAGAGAATTTTAATATATTCATGCGCTTGCGCAATATTATGATCATTTTATTGACCGTGGCTGAGCGAGAGGCTCCTATTGGTCGATTTTAATCCATAGCATTGACAAACCTTAAGAAAAGCACGCGCCAAAGCTTTTAACCGAATCAACTTAAGTGTAACACTTTATTGGCATAGCAATTGAGAATTCAATACTTTTCTATCAAATGAGGTCATGTACACCGGATTCTGTATACTAATTAATTCATAAAATACTTCGTTTTATCATCGCATTATTTCAGTTGAAATTGCAGGAAAAAAAGCTAAAAAGCGTGCTTTTGAAACACGCTGTATATCTCTAATATGAATATTTTTTAAATTTGCTTCAACATACAGACAGACGCGGTTAGGTACCTTCTAGATACCTACTTTGTTTTACTCTATATAAAGTGAGTAGGTATAAATGTATTCCACATACTGAATACTATCACTACATATACAGAATTAAAGAAAGAATAATAAATATATCCCAAGAACACCTGTCCGTTAGTTTCACATCAGTTTTATTTCCTTCGCAATTTTACTGCGCCAAAAAACGGCCAACCTAATTTGATCCCTGTTGAGCTTTTATTTTCTCACACGTCTCTTAACAAGGGTAGGTCTTGTTCCTTGGTTTGTGTTTAACACATGTTTTAGTGCTAGTAAATAATTAAACCACCTAATTTGATGCGAAGGAAACATATTTTAGTGAGGTTTACGGAGGCGAGGCTCGATTCAAAGTGGAGTGCAATCTAAACAGAGACCCTTTAGGTGTATTTAACGAAATAAACCTTGCCTCGGTTGTTTGTTACATCTAAGCAGTGTGTGAGCTCCACACAAGTGTTACAAGAAGAACAATGTAAGTGTATACAGTGTGGTTTTGGTAAAAATAATCAAATACCACGGTTCCTGTATACGGACGAAACGTCAGATAAAAATGTAAAATAAAAGCGAAGTGTATCGGTAACGTAGTTTCAATTCAATAATCAAATACCTCCAAATGTAATATAATATAACATATGGCTAAGAAGAGAATTAAAACCATTTTCATTTCAAAAATCAAATATCTTTTTTCATTGTGTTGTTAAAAGTATCTGATTTTTGAAGGATTTCAATATATAAACATTCCAACAAATAACATGATTATTGCCTAGATATTTTTCTCTATAATTAAACCTATTTCTTTAATCAAACAAATGATTGACCACAAATAAACATATCCAAATTAAATTAAAATTAAAATATCAAAACTTTTCAATAGAAACCAAGGAATCCTATAAAAAAATCCCAACAGACATGAGCTAGTAACGGCTTAAGGCTATCGAGTATCTTAATCAATATGCCGTCTTACAGCTATCGGGTTTCGATGTGTTTGATACGATTATATTGAAACTCTACACAAACAAGGGGTGGTATTAACTTAATATAAAAATGTCATATTTTTTCTTCACTTACATTGCGATAGCAGTAAGTCGTTCACCGCACGTTACAAAATGTCAAATTATTTTAATTGCGATATTAAAATGTCATATTAGTTGCGTTGCTATTGCAGTAAGACGTTCACTGCATGCTTCATGCATTGATAAATCAATTTTAAACGTTAACGTGTGGTGTCAACGCATTAGGCAGGCGCCGATCGACTTAGTGTAATCACATCTTTATCCTTCACTGTAACGAATATAGTGAGCAAAAGGCCTTTTAGTGGTATATAGCGGATTCAATGTTTTAAAGGGAGGAGGAAGGGTGTCAGGGTGGGGGGTTGTAGTTTGACTAAGCGATGTAAGCTCATTGTGATTCTTGAGTAACGTGCAGCTCGATCCCAAACTTGGAGGGATGGCCAGTCCCGGTTGTTTCTATCGTCAGACCATGTCGGAGGCCTTAAGACGGGACCAGGGCAACTTATTCCCACTGACTTAGTTAATCCATAGATTTACTTAGAAGCGAGTTTTGATCACCTCCCCCGGGGACCCGGGACCCGGCACCCGTTAATTTACTTAACACCATACCTAACTATTACGGTTCACAAAATATTAAATCAATTCTCCTACACCTATACAACCCCAATTATTAGGTATTAACTATATTTACGTGTTAAACCGATACAATAAATCAGCCTAAATGAATTCTCACACACATTGTTCAAGTGTAAAGTCTTAAAATAAATTAAATAAGCGAACAAATTGCAGTTAATTTGTAGAAAAAGATAAAACTTCAGAGTTCATAGTATCGCGAGGTTTGTGCGCTAATGATCGCGTGATATGAGCCACAATAACGTACTGACAGCTACATTGGTGGTCGACCTTTAAACTGATACAAAAGTCATGTTGGTGCAATACTTATATCTGAGTTTTACTGCATAGCCAATGCAATCTTACACTAAAATACACTCTAAAGACTTCTGTTACAGACCTTACCTGTGTGAAAATACTTGCGTCATCAATTGTACCTACTACTAAGCTATACACCCGTCATCACATACACAACAGCAAATTAAAAGCGTAGTGATGCACCATGATATGTGTAAATCGGTCCCCAACTAGTGAGACCACACTAAAATTTGCATTTTTGTTTCAACCACTAACACTGATCAAGACAAAAAATAATGATTCACCACCACTCACTTCTAGTGGACAAAAAACCACATGGTCAATCGCTAACGTTGCCGATTGTAAATAAGTACCACATAAACCTCGGCCATGCATCGCCCGGTGGGCGGGGGGAAGGGAGGGGATGATTGATAGATGCGTCTGCGCACAAAACGAACGCTTACTCGGTTTTATTTGAGACTTTTTACGATTAATTATCGACCTTTAGCGTTTAAGGTGGTTTTGTTTTTGAAGAATATTAGTTTTGAAGTGTTTGGATTAGTTCAGTTCAATCTATAATCTTTGCTTGGTAAAAAAGGTTTTAATATTTGCAGATTAATATGGCTTTTCAATGGTTACACATTCTGACGTTTCTGTACCTTCATTTTTGATTATTTCCGACTGTGCGATCTTGATTAAAATGACAGTTCCAAAAAACTTTTTCAAAAGAGTCTACCGTAAACTACCAATCTTTTCCTATACATCTTCATTGTACCCCATCATTACATAAGCCCTGCATAGCAAAACATCAACAGCTAAACAATTCTCCTTAATATGGGAAGGAGCAGTAATTGAGCTATTATTTAATGTTGAAACAGCGATTGTTGTTCAAGTCGCTTTCCGCACCTGCTTCCAGACAATCACACGGAGTGATATGTTTATCTGTATTTATTAGTCTTTATTTGTTTCAATTAGATACTTCAGTTTCTACCTATCTCTTAAGTTCTAGACTAACTGCTTTTTTCGCGATTTACCCTCAGCCTGAAAATGATTTAACTATACTGAAGGCAATGTAAAAACTCTGAAACCAGGGACAGCCTTTAACCTACATACTTGGACTTATACCTGCAGCGTACCCTGGGATTCTTGATAGTTTTGGGATAAAACGACTAATTACTTCCATAAGCCCATTCCTGCCCTATCATTCATGCCAAAATGCAACATGTTCTGTGCAGTGGCTTAGCCATCAAAGCCTACAGGCAGATAGACGTATTAACAACTAGCAGCGCCCCGCGGTTTCACCCGCGTTGTACCCGTTCCCGTGGGAATTTCGGGAAAAAATAGCCTATAACCTTCCCATTGAATGTGGCTATCTATTCCAAAAAGAATTATTCAAATCAGACTGATAAATCCCGAGATTAACTCGAACATACAAACAAACAAACAAACTAATTTTACCTCTTTATAATATTTGTACGGTTTCCCGTAACAGATTGTCTGATAACTGATATTTAAATTAAAGTCACTGATAAATTGATAGAACTGATATATTGAACTATGAACTAGCGTAAAATATAAGTCCATTGTAACATTGGTTAAGCGTGCGTAGATAGCTTACGTCCGTAAGTTAAATAAAACTACGGATTAACGTATGTTTAAAACTGTTTCCTCAACATTGATCCGACCTGCATAAGGAACACATTAATTAAGGACAGCCGTGCACTGATCGCAATATCGAAACGCGATTATAATCCTCATATGACTTCTTGAAGTCCTACAAATGTCCGTGATACGAGGCGGTGTCTCCTTACATAACCACCTTTATTGTTTGTTATTCACACTTATTAACATGTTTTCTTATTGATTTGTGTTTGATTAATCAATATTTGCTTGTTCTTGTGGTATTTTTATTAATGCATAGCTTTCGCTGATAAGATTAATTAATGTCTACCGACTGTATTGTTAAAATAGGCACTAATGATTTGTCTTAAGGACAAATTAAAACCTTTCTTCGTTTTGTATTATGATAATGTATACTAGTCAGTGGCAATCGTTTGGCACATGATTAAAATTTGGTTGTCTAAAAATGTATGAGAATTTCTTATACAAGACAGTGGTAGACAACCAAAATATAATGCGGCAGTTAGTGACGTTACGTACGCTATGATATTCCGTTTTGTCTTATCTTATACGAGTATATAAAATTCTCGTGTCACAGTGTTCGTTCGCGTACTCCTCCGAAACGGCTCGACCGATTCTCATGAAATTTTGTGAGCATATTGAGTAGGTCTGAGAATCGGCCAACGTCTATTTTTCATCCCGAAATTCCCGCGGGAACGGGTACCGTAGTTGAACTCCTCTGAAACGGCTCGACCGATTCTCATGAAATTTTGTGAGCATATCGGGTAGGTCTGAGAATCGGACAACATCTTTTTTTTATCCCGAAATTCCCGCGGGAACGGGTACAACGCGGGTGAAACCGCGGGGCGCAGCTAGTCTTATATATAAAATTCTCGTGTCACAGTGTTCGTTCGCGTACTCCTCCGAAACAGCTCGACCGATTCTCATGAAATTTTGTGAGCATATTGAGTAGGTCTGAGAATCGGCCAACGTCTATTTTTCATCCCAAAATTCCCGCGGGAACGGGTACCGTGGTTGAACTCCTCTGAAACGGCTCGACCGATTCTTATAAAATTTTGTGTACATATCGGGTAGGCCTGAGAATCGGACAACATCTATTTTTCATCCCGAAATTCCCGCGGGAACGGGTACAACGCGGGTGAAACCGCGGGGCGCAGCTAGTTGTAAGATAATAAGGATGTAAGTACCTAAACAAAACCACATTGTGGAACATTGAAATAAAGTCCGACTACAAAGAAATACATAACGTAAAATGTAAATAATGCAAACAATAAAATGACGTAAACATGTCATCATCAGATACCTATACATTTTATGATGAATCCGGAAAATACAAAGTATTATACTCACAGTTTCTTGCGGTTATGTCCGAATATCCAGGGGTTAGATCAAATTACTCCCTTCAATGACTCCCCCAAAATCGTTGAAAGTAGAAGAAATAAAAGCATTTTATCATTAATTTGAAGGAGACCTTTTCCCCCTTTCCCCACTTTTTCTTAAGAAATAACCTGCACTTTCCCCCCAAAGGAAGTATTCCGGATACACACAGCTGAAGTATCCGTTTCATTAAATTCTGTTTTACGCGGCTCCACTATCATCTATTGCATTGAGGTTTATTGATACAGATCTGTTTTTATTAGTAATATGATTTATGTTTATTATAACTAATAAACTATAAGCGCATAAACCGCTGTAGACTAGTTTATACGAGATTACAATTATATCAATAGTTAGCTTGATCCACTTTAGGCAGCCTCGAATTGAAGCAGACAGCTGAGATAAATACAAAATGTACATTGTGTCGGGGCGCGGGAGAGCCTCAGTATAAGGCAGCGTCCTCACTTGCGTAACCTCGGGGCGAGGCAGCCCGAAACCCGAGGCTGCCTATAGTGGACAACCCGCTTTTAAAGATCACAAAACATTTACCCAAACCTTCCCGCGAATACCAAGCTAGTGCAACCGCAAGGCAATGCTAGTACACACATAAAATATTGAAACCAGTCATGACATTAGTCACAAAAGAAATATACAAAGTATTTTGATATATTTAATTGCGCAATGGCGAGTGATTACTATTTAATTTGATGATTGAACAGTGGCATGAGTGATATTGTTGAATCATATGAGTTTATTACTTCACTACATAGTATAAAACAAAGTCACTTTCCGCTGTCTGTCCCTATGTATGCTTTGATCTTTAAAACTACGCAACGGATTTTGATGCGGTTTGTTTTGAATAGATAGAGTGATTCAAGAGGAAGGTTTTTGTGTATATTAACTTCCCAAAATTCCGACGGGAACGGGCACAACGCGGGTAAAACCGCGGGACGCTGCTAGTTACTTTATAAAAGTTAAGTCATTCTTATGGCGCAGGATTTGAATGCACTTTTGAAGTTAATACGTCAACTAAGGATGAACAATAATTTACATACGTTCAGTATAGTTGGAATTGAGTGAAATCTCATCACAATTTGACATACATTTTGAGGTACAACAAAATGATTGCGAAGCGATTTCCACTTGTCTTAGGCAGCCATACCAAACCAATCATAACCTTTCCATCCACAAAATCAATAACGAATGTATTTTTTCATCTTTTTTATAACTTTAAATGGGCTGTCATTTAGATTGACTTCACTACATAGTATAAAATAAAGTCGTCTCTTTTTCGTGTCTGTCTGTTTGTCTGTCTGTATGCTTAAATCTTTAAAATTACGCAACGGATTTTGATGCGGTTTTTTGTAATAGGTAGAGTGATTCAAGAGGAAGGTTTTTATGTAAAAAAATTCCCGAAATTCCCACGGGAACGGGCACAACGCGGGTAAAACCGCGGGGCGCTGCTAGTTATCTATATTTAGTAGTCCCATCCATTGTTGAAGTTTTATCCCAAACTCGACTGATGATATAATGATTTTCCCATGGTATTTTCCTATACGAAGTCATAGAAAATTTATGCTAAAAAAGTATGGAATCGTTTTTTCTTTTAAGTAACTAAACAGACTAATAGTCTATGATCTATGCACCTGCACCACTATTGTATAGTTCTATCAACGCATGCAATGTACGCAACAGTCATTGATTTAATATCAGTTTGTAAAGCAAAAGATGAAAGCTAGAAAGTTATTTGGAGTCAATAATTGCGACCAACATTTGAATAATATCTGCCAAAGATTCGCCGCCCTCTCATAAGCGATATTACGTTCGTAATTACTAAGAACAGTACACTACTAACGGTACCATAGACGAATGGAACCATAGAGTTCTATAATACCTCCTAAGAAACTCTTAACCTTCTTTGGAGGTCTCAAACTGTGACTTCGGTAACTGACAGTCATAGACAATATCTCTTCAATCTTATATCTCTTCTTCTTAGAGGGAGACGCAAGACATCTTTTGAGACGAAAAATGAAGAGAAAATCTTTGTCTTGGTGGACTGCTAATCTATACAAAATGATGTTGATTATTTTATCTTGATAACTGTAACCGACGCAAACTGAGTTATTATATAAGTTTAACTTGTCCATTTGTCATGTCTGTAGCAGCGTAAATCCTAAAGTATACCATCCAGGGAGAGGCCGATTGGATCAGGCTGAACTGATACAGGTTACCTGCACCCAGTCTGTTAGAATTTAAGGTAAAACAGTCTGTTTATCATCCCTTAAATAAACTAACGGGCAGATTTTGATGCAGTTTTTTGGTTTGAAATCTGACAGTATATTCTCTGGCTTTAACATCTTCTTATCAAAGTGGAATCAAAGCGAGTGAAACCAAAGGCTAGAACTAGTGGAAAACAAACAAACAATAGATCCGTTAACCGTCATCAGTTCACCAATAAATTTTTAATTAGAATGCAATATTATAGGAAGGTATGATGAATATAGTATGCATCAGTCATGCGGGCAGCGGGTTCTAATCGCACACAATTAACTATATCTACCTACAATTCAATCAAGCTAAACTAACACTTAATATCTAACGGTATAATGTTCATTTTTCTGTCTACTTCGTGGCAATATAGGACGTTTTATTAGAAGGATAATTGATACAATTTTATTATTGATAGAAAAATGTCGTGAATGATAACGACTTTATATTTAGCGATACGGGTAGTGTTTCTTGAAATTATGATTGTAATTTAATTGTAGTTTGTTATTAAAATTGTATAATTAATAGCTGGTATAGTGTTGTATGTTTGTGTTTATGTATATGTTTATAATTTTTTATACTACAATTACGAACATACCATATATTAGTCCAGGTATCTCAAATCTATACTGATATTATAAAGAGGTAAAATTTGTAAGTTTGTTTGTTTGTATGTTCGAGGTAATCTCAGGATTTATCAGTCTGATTTGAATAATTATTTTTGCAATGGATAGCCACATTCAACGGGAAGGCTATTTTTTATCCCAAAATTCCTACGGGAACAGGCACAACGCGGGTAAAACCGCGGGGCGCTGCTAGTAGTTTATAAAACGCCTTTTCCACACCATTTATTATGTTAGAAGGAAGATATCTATAAAAGTATTGACCTGTAATGTCCCACGGCTGGGCATAAGCCTCACATCTCAATAAAGATATCCTTCTTATTGAGTAAAGGTTAGACCTTGTCTGAGGCCTTTAGGCGGTCTAAAAACTCCGACACCAGTTTCTACTAACTTACTCCAACTTACTTTTAGTAAAAAAGGAAATAAATCAATTTTAATATACCTGGATATACCCGGACAAATTCACTCACGGTTAATTAGACCCAAACTAAGCTATAAGCTTGTAATATGGAATCTAACTAACTGATACTATTACATATACTACACAAATACTTTATAAGAATATATAATTGACACCCAGACGTCGTCGCCAACAACTATGTCTTCACATATTGTTGACTCCGGGCGGGAATCGAACCCGCAACCCCCGACACAGTAAGCGCTCTCACTGCCACTGTGCCAACGGGCTTGTCTATTTAATAAATGAAAATGTCAAAGTCCTTAAATCACAGCCTAAATACACAAAATCGACACTATCCTTAGTGACAATAGAATCAGTGCAGCCACTTCAAAGATAAGACACTGGATCTGACAATATGACTCTTATTCCAACAGGTTTAATGTTCAATATCGCATAAGGAATTGTGGTAGAAATTCAATGCGATTGGCACAATGGAAAAGCCATCAGATAGCTGATATTAATAGAATGATGTTCTAGTGTTGTCACACAACTGGAACGGTAGGTCCGGACCGAATCAGACTGTACCTGTAGATATACCTAAGAAGTTTGTTCTGCGCCATTTCATCACTCGTAGAATTCAGAGATTTTATACTTATCCTACTATCAACGTCACGAGGTTTTGCCCGCCTTGTGCCCGTTCCTGTGTGAATTTGGGATGAAATTATCCTATAAACTTCCCGTTGAATGTGGCTATCCAATACAAAAAGAATTATGCAAATCGGATTGGTAGTTTGTAAGATGTGCGCGTTCAAACAAACAGAAAATCAAAAAACTAACATTTTAAGAAAAATATTTTAGAATAATTTTGATTCGGTAAACATATGAAAAAGAGCAATTTATGAACATAACTTATCCCATTATTTGTTCATAGTTATATGATACATACTTAAGTACGAGTCAAAATTGGGACAGTTCATAATGTCCCCGAATTTATGACACATAATTAAGGAATTTACAGGATTACTACGATTATAGACTAACTCTAAGGGCCTCATTAATAAACGCGAATTAAGAACGCTTTAGCTATCAAATGGTTTGTCACTTTCTCACATAAGCAATTTTCCGAAGAGCAAAAGAGACAAAATACAGTGTAACAGTGTTTTAGTTACACCGCATGTTGTCCATTAAATATTTGATAGTAATTGTTGTCTCAATATTTTGTGATTTTTTTTTATCTCAGTCAATTCCAATACCAAAGAGTTCGTAGTTACATTTCGGTGTAACCTCACTCACGGACCCACGCAACCTTTATAAATATTGTACCCCAATACAATTATTAACGACACATTTATATTGAATACCAATGAGACACAGGATCAACACAAAATCCTGTGTAAAGGACCACAATGGACCCTTTGTCGAGTCATTTCATTATATTTGTATGCAAATTGAAATATAAAGTTGGTTTATTTGTAGAAAATTGGACAGAAAGGTGCTTAAACGATTTATTTGTCTATAAAACTTTTGGAACTCTTGTCTATGGTTCAACCTCGTGGAACACTTCAAGTATACCAAAATTAATGTACTTACGATCGCGTAAATTGAAGATATTTTGTTACTTCACTTGTTGGACTTTAAATTGAGTGAAATTTTATTGGAATTTCAGTGATGATAAACTAATTGCTACGATACCATAAGAGTTTGTCGAATTTATTTTAACGATAGAACACGTTAATCATTAGAGGATAGTGGAGAAGCTTTGCCCAACAGTGGGACACACCAGGCTGAATATAATTAGGTCATAGTTAAACACCCGGAAATTGACGTCACAAACTGCCTCTGCACGATCGAATTCGCAATTTAAAACTAGTAACAAGTAAACCTCTACATATATTGTTGAAAATATTTCGTTAAACTTAACCACATAATTACCGAGCGGTCATCGAACGCTGCCAATGAACCGGCCTGCACACAACACACAAATATTGCCAAACCCATGTAAATATATTTATAAATCATTATTTATCAACAAAAACCGAATAATTTTGATTATTTTGTGTTATTTATTTAGGAAGGACATCCAACTCTCTTTGAGAATTCAGCAACCTTTTACAATGTGAAAATATACTTATTATGATGTATCGATTATGAAAGAACTTCTTTGTGAATTACTAAGCTAGTTGATCCCTACATATTGAAAACATCGTTGGAAGAACAATGTTTTAAATCATAAGATAGTGCAAAAAATATATCAAAATGGAATTAAAGTAAAGTGCTCAAAAACTGGCAATTAATTGAAAAACGTGTGAATCTTAACAAAAAGTCCCATATCTTAGGATAAAGGTAACTTGATACATGGCATAATATCCATTGTGGGTCGCACGCGTCATGACAGGTACCTCACCTGGCGAAAAAAGTCTTTACACCATTCAACCTACAAAAAACGGTAACCGAGCTTTTCAAACCAGTGGGCGATTTGATTATTATATCCTGAGATTTATTTGAGGTTTAAAGGGGTCAATTATGACGAATGTTGCCACAGTAAAAAATTACCTCCTGACACTTCGCGTGACTTTTTTCTGACTCAACGATTTTCAACACATCCTCAAACTAATAGGTTAGTTTATTAATGTCCTCTTTCCTAAAACAATTCAAATATCTCGGTCACTAATTTCCATATAATTCACCCTTCATTTACAAGCTCACCTTCAAATAATTACACATTTCTTAGAACACACATAAATAAATCCACACGTGTTTATTCATAATTAAAATTAATACAAGGTGTCGAGCGGTGTTGTCAGCGCAAAAAAATAATTTCAGTATACCGCCAATTATTTCAATTAATGAATGTCAAAGACAGGAAAAGGAAGTCTGTCACAGGAGTGTTTACGAAGACCGCTATGTTTAGTCCACGATTGTGCCTCAAAGACAGTTAGATTTGATTAATTAATCCACCCTCTATATGCTAGGAATAATAAATCGTGCGTAGTGGCCTCCCAAGAGATGTCGCAACAGTCGGATTCAAATAAATGATTGAGTGAGCGCAAACGATATTGCAGCGAAACAGAAATAAACGCCTAATGATGTGTTATATGTACAGGTAACGATGATAAAGTCCTCAGATCTCAAAGATCGTTATTCCGGCATTCAAAGTTAATTATGAAATTGCGTTGGATCAACTCTGGTCGAAATAACTTTAAACTGATTTAGAATGTACGCACGCGGTTCGCACCTACTGTACTAGGTGTGCCTCGGTATTTATATTTGAAATACGGTCTATTTCGTAATTCCAATAAATAATTGTCTATTATTTGAATAATACAGCTTAATATATTACTTCCAATACAATTGAGAGTTCATTAATTTTTAATTATTTAGATTTTAGGACAAACAATTCAAGACTGTTGAACTGTCAGGCGAGCAAATAATAAATGTTGGAATAATTCATTAACCTCAATGGTGCATGCATGGAATCAAACCCACGCCGTCCGGATAGTGTTATTTAACTTCTTACTGTCACATTATTCATCACGTCGAAAACCTTTATTAACATTTTAATAAATATTTTCAGAGAATTAGCTGAAACCTTGGAACTAATTTTTGTACTGAGTATGATGCAACGCATGAATATCATGCAATGTAAAGATGGTTTATATGACAAAAAAACCGACAGAAAACATACTATTTTTCTGCTTTATTGTTCGACAACGACGTTGTCTAATAAAATATTGTCAAATTATAAATAGCCACGAATGGTATGTTCCGCTAAATAAACAGACCACAGCCAAAAAATCTGAGAGCCGAAACAGATGTTAGAAGGGTCGTCCTTCGTCCCGTAATAAAATAAACTTGAAACCGAATCGCGACTCGGAATTCATTATTAATAATCATATCGGCGCCATTTTGTAAAAGCCGACGTAAATGGCAACACACGTGTTTGTGAAACATTTGAATTTCGAATTAATGCATCACTTTTTTTTCAATATTAATTGGCTACACGTTTCTTAAATGCACCCGGGAAGTTTAAAAATAGAATCAGATTCAAACCATCGAGATTCATTCAGATTCATTTGTTAAATTTTTCAAATTGCGAATTTGCCGTCAAACATTTTACATAATGAAACATAAAAAACACCATAAAGCGTATTATGTAACTTAATTTCAGACTGAATGCAAAGAACACTAGCGCGAGAGAATAAAATAAAAATCCCACGTGTCTAAATATTAGGCAAATAGGTGTTGGCCGGAAAACCCAAAACAATCTACGTCTATTTGTCTATGCCCTAACATCATAGATTTGTGTTAGTCACCATGTGACGTAACATTTCTACTGTTATGGTAGTTTTAACAAAAATAGGTTTACAAATATGCAAAAATGAGCATGCTTTTTGGAATACAATTCAAAATAAGTAACAGACAAGAATCATGATGATAAAAGTTATTTTATTGTTAAATCAGACTAGCAACATCGATTTTAATCGATGATATTTATGGTCCTATACATAAATTTCTTGTATCTAATAAAATTCATATCATTGTTGTTACACGTAACTATATAATGAACTTTGGATTTAACTACGATAATAACAAATTTAATTATTAACTATTCATTAATTTATTACCATAAGGTTATGTGACGTATGTAACATTGTTCATTAATTTTATTGTACGTACCATACATACATACATACACGCCCATACAGGGTGATACAGGTACTAGAAGTGCAATAATTAAGACTTTGTCACTTTGACGTACGTAATGTGTCTGAAAAACTGTCAATATATTGAGTCATGTTTTAGGATTTTCATTGACAGATAGCTGCTTTAACTAATCTTAAGTCCAAAATAGTTCTATCCCAAAGCCCCGCAAAAAAATTGTTTAAACGAAGGGTGAATCTGAAATTAGATCTATTTCTGATAGCAGTCAAATACTAATTAGAAAATAATGTTACAATAAATTATATACTTATCTTCTTATTTGCAATAACTTTATGTATCTTTTTACCTACCTATAGTACAATACAATAAGGCTATAGTTATAACAACGCAACATACACCCACATGCCCGGTTACAACGTTCTATGTATTTAATTATTATTATATTTAAAATTACACGTATTCTTACACCTCTAGGTATAAACTATGACATTGTTTAATTAAATACTTCTTTATTGTCAGTATTTAAGTACATAATAACTGCAAATATTATTATATAAGAAACTAGGAAAATAGTTTTACCTACAACGTAATAAAATTAAATGTTACAGCTATATATAAAATAAACAATGTCTTGTGTTTTGTTTAGCTCATTATATGGAAATTGGGTATTATGAAATTTTCATCAAATCTAGTTTCTAAATATTAAAAAAAAACTTCATACCTAGTTTTATTGACAAAATTATAACATAACATGCTTAATTTTTTCTTCGACTTGTCACTTGCAAAAGATTCAAATTATCAAGAAATGCTGAGTATTAGTTACAATTACAATATTTCGAAGCAATGAGAAAAAGATTATCGGTTTGATCGGCAGTTCTAATCGGATTTTACCAGTTAGAATTGTACTTTACAAAAAGTACAATTTACTTATTGGATCACTCTGTACACAGCAGAAAACATATTTTGAGTAAAGGTATAACAAAATATATTTTTCGCTAGCAAAAGATAAACATCCCAGCGTTTATAAAAAGAATTCTAGAACCTTTTTTTGGGTTCCGCGGCAAAAACGGAAACCCCTTTTTCAAAAAGAACGTATGACGTGTCATAAGTAGACATCATTAACTACCATATTTATTTCGATTCGTTCCGCGCAAACATGATTTTCTATTCAGACTAGCATTTCTAATTAGACTTAAAGCTTTAATTGCTAAGTTCTTTTTGAAGTTGATAACTGCTTGAGAAATAATAAATCACACTATTGAAACTATCATGATATGAAAACATTGTTAACACTTATCGACGGGACTTAATCGCGAATAAATGTATTAAATGTTTTATTCGTTACGATTAACTCCCGTCTAAATAATAAATCAATTGTTACACCGTTTATTTCAATCAAACTCGTTACGCAGATACATATACGTAAACACACCAGCAGCGCCCCGCGGTTTTACCCACGTTGTGCCCATCCCCGTGGTAATTTCGGGATGAAAATTGGCTTATAACCTTTCCGTTGAATGTGGCTATCCATTACAAAACGAATTATCTACCTAAATCGGGTCGGTAGTTTCTGAGATTAACGCGTTCAAAGAAACAAAAAAATTTAATCTTCAGCTACCTATATATTATTTGTATAGGTATATCTATGGTCTTTGATATGAAACCGACCTAACTACAAAGGTTTTATTCCTCATTTTAATATGTCAAAGAAGAATATAATTAAACCAATAAATCCAAAGTACAAGAACAAAACGGTTGATTTGTAGTAACATTATCAAGATTGAACGGGCCATCAATAAAATTGATTGCAATTATTACAAGTCTGAAACGGTATTAATAATTCCCTTGACGGCTGATATATTGCGTCTTGAAATCGCAAATCAGAGAAGTGACGTATAAAACATTAGTTAGTACTTATCTTGTTGAACTTAATTTATTGGTAAGCTAGGTTGAACGGCACGTCTGTATTTTCAGTTTGATAGTTGTGACGCGTAATGAAGTCATATGAAAGCAGCTTTTGTAAAATTTATCAAACTAATAAACAAAATAAACTAAAATAATTAAGTATTCATAGAGTAAATGATACCAAAATCAAGATCGAAGCTACTTATGTAAACCACAATTATAAAGAGGGTAGTCTGAAATTTTAGCGTCATAAATTAGTCACAATAAAAGAACTTGCAAAAATGTTCAATTCTCAAAACGGCAGCTTTACAATGACCAATCAAATTAGATACTTCAATTCATACATTAATTAAGATACTTGATAGCCTTCCGATAGCGTTCACAAGAGTAAGGAAGGTATCGAGAAAGTATCAAAGACCATTCATGCTTCAAAAACCATTGACACTATCACACAAACTACAAGTACAAAGCTCAGTACTCACCACAGGACTATCGTCACCTAGGTCCGAGTCTCGATCGGCGTCGGCCATGGCATACGCCGGCACCGGATCACGATTCTTCACCCGAATCTTGGCGGTTTTACTGTCACAAGAGAAATAACACGGCACGCGGCCTAAAGGATGTCACACACGCGATTCGAACATAAAAGAGCGCGGGTTAGTTGCAGGGACGGGCGTCTGCGGCGCTCGCTCGGCTAGTGTGAGCCGCGGCGCGGGCGCGCGCCCCTCCCGCCGTAGCCACGCCTCTAGGGGCCGAGCCGAGCGAATCACCCAAACCCTTCCCCACCGGCCAAACCCTCCAACAACTTATATTGTTTTTATTCAAGCAATAAAATAATCGTCTACGATTAACTATAGTAAATCGCAATAGAATTAAACTCGGACTGAAACACGTATTTCTTTGTTCAGTTTTTACTGTAGTGTGTTGATGGGAATACTTGAGCAGTAATGACTTCAAATAATGTTTGTAATGTGGGTACTTTACGGTTTATAATGTGCGTATTTATTATGTTTTTCTTATATGTTAATTTATGATACGTACTTTATATTTGTATAGGTATTTTAATGTGTTTTTTGGATTGATAAGGAATATGTTAATCAAATTGATATTGTTGATATAAAATCAACGCGCGTTGATGTCTTTAATTAGGTCGAATCAATTGACACATGAAGTTGTTGAAAAGGCCGATCCTCTTTACCAACTTTAATTATCAATTAGGGTTATTTATATTGTTTTATTATTATAATTAACCTAATTACATTAATACGGTGGTATTAAATAATTATTATATTCAACTAATTCATTTCTAAACTAAATATGAAAGGGTAATTGATTCAATACTATGATTTGCTCGTATATAGGTACTTGGATGCACTATGATGGGCTTTGATTGATATCTTCTGTTAAATGAGAGGCGTTTGCTGCGGAAAATTAACTGGCTATTTTAGTAAATCGAACATTGAGTTAAAATGTATATTATCGTATAGTAAACAGTACAACATTCAATCTATTTTATACATCTAAAAGCTTTAATTCGTGTCATGTGAAGGTCTAAATCCCATTGTGTTTACATCGGTTTCCTATTGTACTAGGTCATAATTAAAATAAACACATTATTAAAAATTGACAATGCAAAAATATTTAGCACGTTTAAGAGTACTTAGTTTTAAACTCATGCTGCGGTAAGACCAACATTGAGCTTACTGCGGTTTAAAAGTTGCTTAATATTATAATACAAGAGGGCAATTTTAAGTGCCCCGTTTGTTTCAATAATTAAACCTCGTCTGAGACCTTTCGGCGATCTAAAATTTCTGACACCAAGACAAGCCTAACTACTCGGACTTACTCATGGGATACTTATCCCTATTTTTAACGAGAGTTAAAATTTAAACCATCATTTTTCATCCAAAGATCACTTCTGCCATTGAGGAATTGGATTCAGGGATTGGGTAAGGTAGAATGAAATCACTAAACCTTTTTCCTCTTCAGAAGAAATCGCCTTCGGCTGGAAAATCGAGCACAATAGTCTACATTTTAAGTCTCGTAAGAAAAAATAGAGAATACCTACTCGTACTTATGTCATATACATATACAATAGACATGTTTGTATCTAAGACTAAAATAAATTTTACCATACACACGACTCTCTACAATTTTACCATAACGGGATGTGAAAAAATTAAAACAATATAGGATCTAATATGAAAGATAACATTCTCGAATTAGGCTCAGGTGTCAAATGTTTGATACATTTTTAAGTAAGCAATAAGCACTAAATTATACACTCACGTTTTTGACCGCCTATAGACCTCGACATAGTCTAAATATTGGGACAACCAGCACCCTCCAAAGCACGGTAGCGTTCAAACAGTACTAATACATGGTGAATGGAAAATGGCACTATTGACCCATCCAAATAGTGGTCGAACTACACGTTGCTTACTTCGGTAGCTTAACTTAAATACACCAATTTCATCAAGAAAATTCCAACCAACCAACGTAAAACCAACGTAGACCACAAACCTACTGGAACTTCCTTTATTTCCAATAACTATAAAACAACACCTATCAATAAACATTCCCGTCAATTGCCCATCGATTCCCGGCGCCATTACATCGCGTTTCATTAACTTGAACAATATATTGTATAAATAAATGTGGAGTCTGTATGTATAGGTTTAGAGGCAACAATTAATACGGCAGGCAGATCAATCGCTTGTCGAACTGTGCAAGCTGGGGTGTGGTGCAAGTTGGAAGGGATAGGGGATCAACTTGGATAAACAGTCTTTCTAATAAATAGTTATTCGGAGCACGAAATAGAGAACGCAACGCAACGCAAAAATAAAAATAAATAAAATAATAATTTATTGCCACAATTACAAGAATTAAAAAAAAAACAAAATTACAAGTAAAGTAATGCAACAAAAGCTGATGTCTCAGCTGATGCTGTACTGAGGCCGAGGTCTCGGTACAGCGCTGGTTTTCAGACGCCCCCCCGTAAATACTTCACTCTTCCGTGACGGAGCATATTCATCTCCAAGTTTACGATAAATATTTGACAATATTGGCATTATGAAGACGTTATAATATGTGCATCTTACTTGCATCTTATTGAAGAACACATTTAATATTAAAGTTATCTTCACAATCACCCAGACAGCACCCGTAACCATCCTGTCCAGTTCTCTCTAGGTCCTTATACTATTCCTAACACTTATAAAATATGTACATTCAATTTCGAACTATTTAAAGCGTGGTAGCGACACTGCGGTTGCGGCATTAAGCCTCTGATTGGCTGCCACCTGACAGCAGCAGGCGACAGATAGCTCTAATTGGCTCCAGCCTGATAGAAACAAAACACACAACAAAACAACATAACATCGAAAACTTCTCACCTCGCTACATCTCCCCACTTGCCCCACTCATTCCAGTAATCGCTCCCGGCTGATTGATGATCTCCCCCCCTCCCTATTCAGTCGGGAGTGATCCATGGCTGCGAGATCTATTACCACTCGAACAGGACCTATACTTTAGATACTTTAACTGTTTACAATATTCAATCGATAATGTTTTATTGGGGTTGCTATGCAGAAAACATTTTACTATTACATATACATACACAAATACTTCATCACTACATATTTTAAAACAAAGTCCCCGGCCGCGTTTGTCCATCTGTCTGTCTTTTCGCGATAAACTCAAATACTACAGAACGGATTTTGACGCGTTTTTTTTATTATGGAAAGAGTGATTCAAGAGGAAGGTTTATATGTACCTATAAAAGGTCCCGAAATTCCCACGGGAATGGGCATAATGCGAGTAAAACCACGGGGCGCTGCTAGTATGAATTATACACTTATTTAACACCCAGGCGTCGTTACCAATAACTATGTCTTCACATATTGTGGTATGAAAATTTAGTACTAGATTTAGAGTGTTATAGTAGGTATGGGATTAAATCACTCGGGTGTAGAAATGCTCACGGGAACGAATTGACTTCAGTAGTTAATTCACCAAAATCCGTTTAGGAGTATTTGCGTGCAAATATTCAAATACCTAAGTATCTATCCATCCTCAAAACCATTCACTTTTATTTTATTTTGTTATATATTGACTATCTATATTCTTTTAGTTAGATTGGGTGCTTTCAAGACTATAAATCGACCTTTGTTTCTGATCTATTATAGTTGGACTCATGTCTCCTCTGGGCAACCCCATCCTTAGGCAGGAACTACGAGTACAAATCAAAGATTGTCTCTTCCCTAAAGATAATCTTTCTCTATTCCTATATGTAGAAAGGAGATAAAGGAACAGAGTATTTGGTGTGCATATCAGCACTACTGGTGACTCCCCTTATCGGGGATAACATCATGGTCTTCATAATCCGTTCACAAGTTGTGATTTCCCGTTGAATGGCTATCCGTTACGAAAACAATAATTCAAATCTGAATGGTAGTTTCTGAGATTAGATCGTTCTAACCACGAAATAGAGAAGGAAAGTTTAAACAAACAAAAAAACAAACTTAAGCTTTATTATATTAGTGTACTTAGACGTTCTGTTACTTGATCGTCCGATTATAAACCGGGCCTAATAGCCGGCAAGTGTGAACGGGCTGTGAATCGTTATTAAAAAATCTAAATACTTTGTAATGAGAAACTGAAGACTAAAAATTTAAAATAGTATCGGGTTTGTACACATAATTAGATTTACGAATCATTAAAATCGTACTTATGATTAGTTCCGTAGATCATTCATAGATGTCATTTATTTTAATTGTCCGCCTATTTTAGTAAAGACATTTAGGTATTTAAATTCATGATTATCCGCTAGATGACGCTGTTATTAATGTTTAGTCTCCATACAATTTTCCGACGGTTTCACGAGTATTGCTCAGCCCAACGACAAAAGCGGCCAGCCTAAATACTTAACTGAAAAATCCCCTCTAAACTAGTTCTGAAATAGGTTCATTAATGATGGAGGTACCTTCAAGGTAATAAAACCTTTTTTTTTCATACCAAGCACCATCAATCCGCCGTATCAAATGACAATGAATACTAAAAGCTTGAAAGGCTATGAGAGACCGAGTTAGTTACTTGCATTTATAATTATGGCTAGTACGGATTTATTGATGTCTCTGTCACAGAACTATAGACTCTACATAAAAGGTTTAAAGTCTGTCAAATGAATATGCAATGATAAATATTTAAATGTCCTCAGACCTCATCAGATTTTGTTTTTCTTTTGACCACGTCCCTTCAACCGAGCCTTAACTAAAGTTTAACTATTTAAGGAGTTATTATTCATTATTTGTAGTTTGGTCGAGTGGGATGCATTCCCATTGGTTTCTGTGGCATTTTGCATTTGCTAAGCATTAATGTACGATGTGGTTTGCTTAGTGTAGACTCGCGTTTAAGTGTTTCTGAGTAATGTATTCTGTCCCTTATAATGTGAGAATGTGTCGATGTTTTTGTAAATACAACGTTTTAAATAAGGATTTATGTTTCGTTTAATGCTAGTGAAAGTTCAATACGAATGGTGACTTCACCGTGGTTCAGTCTGCGCTTTCTTTAACTAAGTACTTTTTAAAGAGGTGTTGGTTTATTTGACAGCTGATTAACTTTGCGGTAGAGTTGTTTCAAAAATAGAACGTAAAAAGACGAATTTACCTGCCAGTATTTAGTAGGTATACTAACTACTTCCATGACAAGTTCAAATCCTACTTCCTACTAACATTATTAATGCAAAAGTTTGTTTGGATGGATGTACGTAATAATATGTATGGATGTATAAAAACTACTGAACAGATTTGGATGAAACCTTACATTAATATAGGTTATACATCAGAATAACACATGAGATATATTTTATCCCGAAATTCCCGCGGGAACCAAGACAACGCGGGTAACTGGGTAGAGTTCTGTCGAAAACGTGTGTAGCTTTGTGACGCATTAAGAAATGGGTACCTATTCCTTTGAAATATCTATGAGTAAGTATATCAAATAGGTGACTAATGTGCAACTAACAAATTATTAACTATAAAAATAAAACTACAAAATGGTCATTATAATTATAATCGTTTATAAAGCATTCCTTTTAAAAACCTAATTCGTTCGAATCGCTCGTTATTGGCCAACAACGATGCTTAAAAATAAATGCTATTTGTGATTCGATCGTTATCTCTCGTCCATTATAAGGGGAAGAATCAAAGTTAAGGGGTTGTAGAAGGGTTTACAGATACCCAGGGTTATGTTAGGTAAGGAAGGTATACATAACCAGGACTAAAAGTATGGGTGAGAAATAGCCAGGGGTAAAAACTATAGGATTGGAGAGTATATAAAGGGGGGTATAAAAAGGAGGTATATAAAGGGTACTTAAGGAGATGTCACAATAGGCACTGTCTGTTCCTTAGGCTGGCTACTCTCATTCCTGACGGGTTCCGGCTGCTTCGCTGGTCCAGTCTTGGTAATAGGAACTATACGTTCACCAGTATTCGGCGGAGAACGTTTGGGCGCTTGGATGGTCAATACACCGTCCGAGGACAGGGAGCTGACGATATCGCTGATGTCGTACCCTGAAGGTAGGATGTAACGGCGGGTGAATTGGCGGGAAATGTACCCGTGTTCGTCTTGCTTCTCCTCGTGTTTGCCTTCGACCAATACGCTGTTGTTGGTCGCTTTGACTGTGATCTCTTCAGGCGAGAACTGTTGCACGTCTAGGATTACCTGGAATTGTTCAAAGATGAAAATGTTAGATCTATGGATGGTGCTAAGTAAAAAGGTAAAGGATTAAATCTCTTTTATTATTTAGAATGGACTTGGATATAGGTTTTATACATAGGTGTATGTCTGATTTAATTTTGGTAGAAATGAATTGAATGAAAATATTGTTCGGTAAAAAAAGACAATCATTTGTCGTTCTTTTCTATTCGTTTTATCAAAATTTAAAATGTCAAATAGGTACTTGTCTACCGTCCCAGCGAGTTCTTATTAAGTTATCGATGATTTATTAGATACCTGCACAGAGTACTTTTTATATAAGATACCTGTCTGTAGGTAGTCACAACCTATTTATTATCAATAACAGCAAAGGATTATCTATTTATTTTACTCCACAAAACCTACTCACTTCAAACTTTTCCTTAGTCAAGTTAATCGTCGACGCGGACTCTTGCCTCTGCAGATTCGTCCTCCATGGTCTGAAGTAAGAGTTTCTGAACAAGGAGGTGGAAGGTACAGTGTTCAGTGAGGAGAGGAGCTCGTCTCGCTTGAGGCCCATGCCGAAGTGCTGGTCGAGCAACCTCGAGGGCCGGTCCCACTCGTCCCACCAGTCACGGAACATCATTGGAACTATGGACATCTGGGAACAATAGATTGTCTATGAGATGAAGTAGTAAAACCAAGGAGTAAAACATATGACTGTAATATAAATGTAGAAAGGCAAAATCAATCAGAGTGTTAAGGGTGCGAAGGTGTGCAATAGGATATGCAGTATTATGAAGGAAATCGGGACTTCAGGGCCAACATTTTTTTAAAATTAAACATCAAATTATTTTGATTATTCTGCATAGTTTACTGCTACTGCTCGCATTATGCCTTTAGAAACCATTTCTATACGGAAACCAGCTAAAAACCATATAAAATGTAAAGTAAATTAAAGCGCAATGTTTTTTATTACGTAGCTAGAATTAAGTAATATGAATAACACATTCAATAAAACAAAATGACGATAAAACAAAACGTAATCATCTCGTAAAGAGACACCTATATCAACACTGTTCGACGCATCATAAACAAGTGAATTATTTTCGTTCTGTTATTCAGAGATATGACGGTAGAGCAATACCTACAGCGCGGCCAATGAGCCAATGTGAGGCGATCTAAATAGTAGTCTCTAGTTTATTAGTTTGACCTACAGTACGGTCTAGATTTAGGTATTTATCTAGTGTATTTAGTATGCAGTATATTATATCTGATCTGTCAGTCTGTACTAGCAATAGATATCTCTCTTCATGGCGGTTTTAACGGCGTCCAATCGTAAAGAAGACCAACACAACTATGCTGTGATATGTTCCGAAGCTATAGTAGATAGTAATCGTAGCAAAAAAACTTGTAGCAAAGGACTGGTGGGATGGCACGCTAAGACTACCCGTCTGTTCGAAAACAAAAAAGAGACGACTAAAATATCTAAAACCTTTTTGCAGAACCAATAGCAGGTAACCTTAACCTAGGTCATTAATATTCTAAGACCTAGGTAGGTATTTCTAGTACCTAATCTATCTATTATTTGCGTGTATTGTTTACTATTACGCGTTATTACGTTCGATTGCTACGGAGTTATTCTGGAACGATTCCGCGCGTGAATCACCTGCCAACACTTATAGAACTGATGAAATTCATAGATATTTTCGACTTTTAAATTAGAACGACTTATGAAATAAGTATGCGAGGATTTGACAAACGTGTTTCGGTATCTAGGTATTGTTTGTGTTGTAAAACTTTCCATAGGTTCCGAATGAGTGTACCTAACACTTAACCCAAAATACCTAAGTACTATCCCAAAATGTTAATACTATTTGGTCGGCTTTTGGTATACTTTTCGGCACAGTAAAAAATACTAACATTGAAGGGCTAAGGGTCTAATACATATTAGATCTAATATATACCTAGGTACTTATCCCGCCATAGTTTCCCCATGCTTCCATCCATAACAAAATATTACCCTTAATTAAACGGGTGGTTTAATATGTTCTAGTTCACCAGGGTCATACATCCCCTATCAAAACGGCCGCCACTGATATTAAATTAAAATAACGTACCATCCTATCTAGACGTTACTAGAAAACACTGATCCATTATAAACAAAACTCTTTCATTGTTAATAAGGTCTTTTAGGTAACATAGCAAAAGAAAAATGTCAGAAACCAAACTAAGCATAGGCACGTAGGTAAACAATCCGACTAATGTCCTACGAATCTGATAATAAATCCGGCCACAAAACTATAATCGAATAAATGAAAAAAGAACTGCAGAAAAGTACTGTCGATAACAAAATTAAGTAGGTACTAAATGCAAAAGCTCTCGGACTTAAAAAATGCCGGAAAGAAAGCAATAATTTTTTTTTTTTAAATAATTAAAAGTAAATGCATTTACCTTATTTTCGTTGCAGACGCGCGCTGCGTGCTCTATGGAGAGACTATGTCGGTTGTGATCGTTCAAGTGTTTTAAATAGAATTTTCAGCTGCCCACTATCCGCTGAATCATTCGGACACCTTGAACTTGAATTTATTGTAATGTGACCGTTCAGGTATTAATAGAGGAGTGAAACTAATGTAAACAAACAATGTAAGTATCAAAATACCAATAAAATTATGTTGAATTTCAATTACCGAGATCACCGTCTCTTCACTGTACTGATATCCTCGATGAAATGTGAGGCCTTTGCCCAGCAGTATATCATTACAGGCTTATAGATACTACACTTTTAAATTAAACACTTAAGTAGGTAGGTACCTACTCCTTTGAAAAGTGGTTAGTCTTACCTATAATTAATAAGTTAGACTGTAAGGTTATTAACCATTGTATGCCTGATGCCACATTTAAGGATATTCTGGATAGGATTATCAGCTTACAAGATCAAATTGATAGGTCGACTTTTATATTGATTATGGCAGGTACAAGTGGTGGTGTAGGTAGAAAGGAGTTAGTTAGTAGTATTAGCCTACTTTTAGGGTTGAAAGCTAGTAGGATAATGTTGGGAGCATTCCCGTACTCCCGGTTTCTTTCTGAAACTAGGAATAAGCACATCCATGCACTTAACAATGTGCTTTATAATGTGACATGTCGTCATAGTGACAGGTTATTATTTTTTGATAATAACAAGTTTATTACACATTTGACTTTGACGGAGGACACTTTACATGTCCCTCGGAAAACTCGTATTAAGTTATCTACTTTGGTAGGTTATTGTATTGATAGCGTTATAGGTAGTATAACGTCTGGTAGTGACCACACAGTAGTTAGTACTAGTACTAACGCAAATACTGTGTCTTTAAACATTTAAGTGTGACAACAGGGAAGCCAACAGAAGCTAGTTGTTTGTCTTTGTATTATCAAAATATAAATCGCTTCTCTGGCAAAATATTGGATGTAGAATTACTACTAGATTTATATAACTTCGACATTTTATGTTTTAGTGAGACTTGGTTGAAAGATGATAGAATGCAATTTAATATCAATTGTTTTAGAGTCGCCAGTGCGTTCAATAGAATATCGGCTGCGGGGGGCGGTTGCATCATTTTATTACGAAATTGTATTAAATTCAAAGAACGGGTTGATATCACTAAATATTCTCTTGAGCGCACTTGTGAGATTGCTTGTGCAGAAATTGACGGCTATATCTTAGTTTGTGTCTATAGACCTCCGTCTTCTGTTTTTTCTTCTTTTTTAAATGTCATGGAGGAGGTGTTGAGTAAATTATCTAAAGGTAAGAAGTCCGTTATAGTATGCGGTGATTTTAATGTTGATTTACTAGTAAATAGTTCTGACGCGGGAAACTTAGTTTCACTTTTCTTGTCTTATGGTTTGAATTGTAACTTTAATGAGCCCACCAGAGTTACTTTTTCCTCTCAAACATGCATTGACAATATATTTTCAAATTGTAAAATTCTTGATAAATGTATAGTTAACGGAGTTAGGTCGGATCATTTGGGTCTCAATATAAAACTCGAAAACGCCGTACTACACAAACCGTGTGTCATAGGTTGTAGACCGTTGTTAAACTGTTCTCAAAAGAGACGACAACACCTGAATGATTGCATTGAAGTTAGTTTAGCTCTAAACCGCCCCAACCCTAAAGACCCAAATGAGATTTGTAAAAACTTATTTTCGATTATATCGCGAAATGTTAACGCCGTGTTTCCAAAAAGACAGTTTACGGTTAAAGATAAAATCAGTTTTAGTGATTGGGCTACTGTAGGTATTAGGAAAAGTCGTGATGTTTTATTTGAATTATACTTTAAAAGGTCTTACACCAACGATGAAGCTTTTCATGCGTATGTTAGAAATTACTCAAAAATGTTTAAGAAAGTTTGTCTTTTAGCAAAAGCAAACCATACCGCTCGCAAAATAAAACAATCGAAGAATAAAATAAAGACGATTTGGAAAACGGTTAACAAAGAGACTGGAAGAACTTCTTCCAAGGATACCCCTTGCACTTTGAAATGCAATGACGGAACACTTATTACTGAACCTATTTCTGTGGCCAACCATTTTGATGTGTTTTTCAGTAGTATACCTAAAGAAACCACCAAGAATCTAGCTTCTTCTTCAGTTAAAGCTGAAGTTCTTCTTAAGGAAAATTTTAAACGGTCAATTCCTGGATTTGGTTTTAAACCAGTCTCTATTTCGCAGCTTAAAAAAGCTTTTAGATCACTGAACATGAAAAACACGGAAGATCTATGGGGTATTTCTGTAAAAATGTTAGATTCTGTCATTAACACTATTGCTCCTGAACTTACGAACCTCTTCAATCTATGCCTAAAAGCAGGTACTTTTCCAGATCTAATGAAACATAGTAAAGTCACTCCAATTTTCAAATCCGGTAGTAAGGATGATCCCAATAATTATAGACCTATTTCAGTTCTTCCAGCTCTAAGCAAAATTTTTGAAAAATTAATCCTTGATCAGTTAATGTCCCATTTTGATGAGCATAAGATTCTACATAAGAATCAGTTCGGCTTTACAAAGGGTAAGTCAACCATAGATGCTGGGACTAAATTAGTTTCTCATATTTTTGACGCTTGGGAAAGTTTGCAGGATGCTCTTGGAGTATTTTGTGATCTTTCCAAGGCTTTTGACTGTGTAGATTATTTAACGTTAATTTTGAAGTTAGAATGTTACGGCATCCGTGGTCCTGCCCTTGAACTCATGAAATCTTACTTAGGCGGTCGGCGACAAAAAGTAAACGTTAACGATAACCTTTCGGAAGGGTCTAATATTGATTTAGGCGTGCCTCAGGGGTCAATTTTAGGTCCGTTTTTGTTTCTAGTCTACATAAATGACCTCCCGTATCTAATGGAAAGCCTATGCGACACGGTATTATTCGCCGATGATACCTCGTTAATTTTTAAAGTAGATAGGAAGGATAGGGACCTTGTGCAGGTTAACAAAGCTTTGGCTATTCTCCTAGATTGGTTTTCCACTAACAACCTACTTCTTAATGAGGCAAAAACTAAATGCATTAAATTTTCATTACCAAATGTCCCAGTAGTAGATTCTTGCGTCAAATTGGGGGGTACTCGATTAACTCTTGACACTAGCACTAAATTCTTAGGATTAGACATAGATTCAAAATTACAATGGGGTTCTCATATAAATTCACTTTCGGGTAGGCTAAGCTCAGCATCTTTTGCGGTCCATAAGATTAGGCAAATAACAAATGAAGAAACGGCAAGAATTGTTTACTTTGCTTATTTTCATAGTATACTATCTTATGGTATACTATTGTGGGGAGGTGCCGCCGATGTTCAATCAATTTTTTTGCTCCAAAAGAGAGCTTTTCGCGCGATTTATAAATTGGGGTCACGTGAGTCACTAAGGGAACGTTTTAAATCCAGTCGAATCCTTACCGTTCCTTCGTTATATATATTTGAAAATATAATGTACCTATGCCCGCCGAAACTTGAGTAACCTTAAGGTGCGCGGAGATCACCACAGTTTTAATACGCGAAATAGAAATAAGCTTGCTGTTGTTAAGTCCAGGTTAGCGCGAACCGGGAAGTCTTTCATTGGTAGATGTATTCAATTTTATAATAAAATTCCCAAGGAGGTAACTGGGCTTAGTGAAGGTAAATTCAAATCGTACGTTAAAGACGTTTTATTGACTAAAGCATACTATAGCGTTACTGATTACATTGAGGACAAATATGTCTGGAGTCAAATTCCTGCACCAGCAACACAACCTGATTTTGACATGTAATCTTACTTATAAGTATTAAATTGTATTATACCTTGATTTAAAAAAATAACCAGCAGAGTTTCTTGCCCATTCTTCTCTGCTGATGTTCTTCCGAATGGGTGGTACGTTCAAAAGAGCCTCTATGGGGCCAAAACTGAATAAAATATTTGACTTTGACTTTGACTTTGACTTTATAAATCGTTAATAGGTACAGAAAACGTTGTTCCGCCAGCAATTGATATAATTACACGATTATTAAACAGTCATATTGTTCAGTAGAGTAACTTAAAGGTAAAGCCTCCTTCATTCTTTAAGTACCTATGTAATTTCGATAATTATACCTACCTAACTAATTAATTAGATACTACAGCAAACTTAAAGCTTACAATTGATCAATCTTCAAAAATCAAAAAATTAAAATGTTATTAAACCATGGCCACCCTATTATGAAGCTGAAAATTCTCGAACAATAAATAAATCAATAAACTCATGGTAGGAGTCACCATTGACGATGTTCAGGTAAAAAGGTAGGTACTAGAACGTGCTATTCCTGTGGGAGGGAATCTATTTATAGAATTTAATAATCACTATGAATTTCTGTGTCATTGAAACAAGCTGAAAATAAAGTTGCGTGATAGAGTAAATGATATGAAAACACTTTTCTTAATTTAAATCTGTGACAATAACATTTTAATGCGTGGGCTAACTCTACGTAATTTGATTACGAATACTATTGCGTTGACGATTACCTGATGATGGAGATTACCTAGTAGCATTTATTATATCGTAAATAATTTCAGTACGAAAAGTCAGGACAGCTATAAAAATATACATTTAAATTCTAGTAAATTATTTTTCTACGTAGTTCCTAATTAGTGGGCGTATCAATATCTTTGGCATCCATTATAAGTACCTAAGAGTTACAATTGGTAAAAAGTATAATAATGTTTAACGTTCTGAAATGAAAAGTTTAAGAAAACCTCCGTTTTTCATGGATATTGGAAGCCACTTGGACGCTGTTCAGCACTGAGCGTGAGCAGTGAGCAGTGAGCACAGACGTGGCATAGACTACGAACCTGAGATCTATCAGATTTTCAAATATTGACATCTACTTAACTGTCAAAGTCTGCTAATGAATAGTATGTCACTGGCAAAAAATGATTGACAATGACAACTGACAGCCAGCAGAATAATAACAAATAAAATAAAATGTTATTGCCCGTAATGCCTGTGCTTTGCGTGTTGCGTTAATTTTTCCGGTGTTTTTACGTATTTACATCAATTACCTGAACAAATAAACATTCTATAAATTAATAAAAAACGAAATTCCAAACGCCATATAAACTAAATCATACATTAGTGTTAGGAATATTTAAAAAAATCCAGCATACTTTATCTTATCGTTTTGTATCAGCTCTGAATTGATATTTTACAGCGATAAATGGCCGTAAATTGTTGTGATAAGTGCATGTAATGCCATTGATTGCCCAATGCGGCATCCACGAGCTATGTATTGCCGCGAAAGCGTACACCGGTAACGTAATCGCGGATAGCGGCATAGTTATTTCCTGATCTCGGGTTTCAATTAGCATTGTTTTCTTGGAACCCTCGCGATGTTGTCGTGGCTGCAGCACCGGTGGACATGCCTCTGGCTCCTCTTCATGGCCCTCGGGGCCATCATGACGTTCCTGTATGGATTTTTCCCATTAAAATATCATTCAGGAAAGTTGTCACATATAGATGATCTGCCGAACTTTATTGATGGTGTTAGGTATGTAAAAAGTAATATTTTTATACATAATTTATAAAATGGTACTTACGTTCCAATACCCTATGTCCTAACAATTTATAACAATAATTAGTAAAAACATTTCTTCATAATACAAGCTCTCAAAAGTTTTGATTCAATATAATTTTTATTGCTAAACCTAACAATATTGTGTTATTTATATTTACAAATTTGAATAGGTACTGAGTTAATAATTACTAAATTTTCTTAAAAATAAAATTGTTTATATTGCAAGTTTATTGTGTATCTGTTTATGACATCAGTGCTCCCAAATAAGTAAATCAATTTATGTTTACTTATTTTTAAATGACATATATTTATTCAACATATTCATTTAATTCCGGAATTTTTCATGTTTTCAAAATTTATTTTTCAGTATCGACGGCCATGAAGTCTACGACCCTGGTGAGAACAGTGTGATACTGATGGTGATAGACGGACTACGCTATGATTTTGTGACAGAGGAGTACATGCCCTACACCGGCAAACTGATCAAAGACAAAGAGGCTTGCATCTATGTGGCTGTGGCGGAACCACCTACTGTTACCATGCCAAGGATCAAGGTAACGACTAATAGTAGACCTAGGTTATTGTGATATAAGCTAGTTATTCCAATATTATTAAGAACAATGGGGTGAATGCAGGCACTATTCACTATGGAGACGATGAAAAATATTTTAAAGCAAAAATAATTTAGTAAACAATAGAATATAAGAAATAAATGGTAAATAAAAGGCACTATTCACACCGAAGACAATTAAAATGCTTTCCATATTTTAATATTGCAAATAATAATGACAAATGAATAACTAAAAAATTTATGCATTGACACTGATTCAAAGTATCAATTGTAACAAACATGCTCAAAGTTAAGGTGAAATTTTGATTTGCAATATAGCAATATGTCACAACCCAGACCATAAACCCAGATTGGTGTATTTCTTATAAAAGTATATCATTATAACATAACAGTACTTTTTTCTAATACACTATTTTCAGTCACAAAACCAAAGAAAAAAGCATTAAATATTTAAAACTAATGTTAATTGTCCTATTTGTACAGTCACCGGAAAGTAAAAAGGAGAAGGTACAGTGGAGACGCACCATAAACTTCTGGCGGGATATATTTGCAAGTGTCACCTTTATTTACTAGCTTACACGCTTATTAATATAGCCAAAGAAAAAACATTAAATCTCCTTACTTGTTAACATATTTATTATAATCATTGTGCTGTTGAAATATAATTCTATACCTTTTTCGGAGCTTCAAATTGGTCGGTATGGGCAAATCTGAAACTACAAGGTATCTTCTCTTTGAAATGATATCATCAAAGATATAATTGGGGAAGTAATGGTTAGTTAGATGATGATTACTTAACTAATAAACTAAAATATATAATTTAAATAAAAGATAAAAGAAAAAAGTTCTATGCACATTGATTATTTTAACCACTTTTTATAATAATTTGTTAACTTCAAGTAAAGGGATAATTGACTGACATTGTTTTGTTTTATTATTTTATTAATTAAGGTGTTTTTTCTTTGGTGTTGTGGTTGGAAATATGTTTGCTAACAGAGGGCATTAGTAAAAAAGTATATTTTAAAAACAGTATATGTATATTTATTTATCATTAATGAGATGACACTTTTGCCAATATCTATTTTTTATACTGTTTTTAAAACATTCCTTGTCACTGATTCGTCCCCCAGCAGAACGGTGAAGAACATGGGATCGTGAACTTATTAAAAACATACTAATTACTAATGCCCTTAAGTGCAATGTTTATAATATTTGTGGTTTGCGTTGCTTTGTAGCTGTGTAGTTCTAATCTAACACATTTACCTAATTCTAGTGATTGATGTTTATTTATTTGTTTGAAATCAAACTAGAAAAGAATATTAGATTATTAGCCATTGAGACAGGACCAGGAGCGAACTGTTGATGTTTTTATTAAAATGTTACATTTTCGCGTTTAAAGTTCGTTTTCTACGCAGCGTTTACAATAGATTTATATATATAGTTTAGAACTTAATGCATAATGGATTATATCATTGCTACAGAAACTAGATTTTTCCGTACTCTTGGTAACTTTAATTACAGAAAACTGCTAACATAAATATCATCTATTTCCTAAAAGAAAGTAACACTTTCACTCAAAACTCATGCCAATCAAAGAGATGTATTGTCTACAACTACATATTGGGTAGTTGTGAGTACGTTTGTCAGTATTTCCGCGACATGTTCCGACCCGATAAGTTTGTAGCAATCGTCCGCTCATGCGTGCAGCCGCGGCAGAATAACGTGTTATGTAACAACTCGTTATGTTTTCATTAACCTTTGTTTTGTTAATTGTTTGATTCATTTAACAAGTTAAAGACATGTACATTGATTACTTCTACCGGAACCTAAATGTAGAACTGATAGTAGAACCTGATAGTAGAAGTGATAGTAGAACCTGATTAACAGAGATGTAGAAGTGATAGTAAAATAGTGTTAGCCTGTAATGTCCCACTGCTGGGCAAAAGCCTTTCATCTCACTGAAGATATCAGTACATTGAGGAGGATAAGGCGTAATCACCACGCTTGCCTAATGCGGGTTAGTGATCTTAAACCCGAGCCATGTTTGAAAAGTAGGAAACATGTTTTCGCTCGACCTGGCAATTGAACCCAGGACCTCAGTCTTGGCAGGCGAGTGCACATAACACAGAGAATAAGAGTTATTTGTATTTTTCAGTAGGTACTACATAATGATACGAATATAGCGATGTGAATCTACATGTCTAACTTAACTATATGTATACATAGTTAGTGGAATTCTCCGGATATCAGTAATTTGTTACAATGTTGCAAACTTCCATCCAATGATTAGATTTGTACTTCATATATACTGTTATGTACGTCAGTAATTATACTATTTGATACGCTACAAGTATGAGAAATGATTTAATAATTAGTTGTAATTACTATTTATTTCCTGAGATACCTATAATCTGTATTTTATGTGGAGAATCACGCATTTTTCTCGCTAATACCTATCTGCACTCAACGTATAGAATACCTTATTTAATAAGTTAATTCTATTATGCACTATGCACGACTGCATGCTCATAATCATAGTAATCTGAATTTTCCTATGAAACAAGTCATTAACGGTCAGTCTAATCTGTCTAATGTGTGTCTAAGAAAGCAGAACATGTTTTGACATTGTTGGTATTTTGTACGGTGTTTCGTTATGTGAATCAAATAATCAGTATTTGACATTTTATTTTCATACAAAAATGACAAAACTTTCCTATTTATAAATAGCTAGGTTATTGGGTTCGATCGTAAATGTGTTTGCAGCTTTAGGTGTGTTTTGTTGCGTAACGCAGGTACGTAAATTAGTAAAAATGTCTTATATTTTCAACTCAAATTAGTCGCCCGCGAAACTTCGCGTTTATAATCATCTTTTTATTGCACATCTACGACTGGAACTCTTCAAAATCAGTAGCACAAAAATCGGCATACTCTATCCACATATAAGATATTAATTACTGTATACTAATCCATCTAACCCATCTCCAGGCAATGATGACAGGCAGTGTATCAACGTTCGCGGACGTTGCGTTAAACTTCGGCGCGCCAGCCGTCCGGGGGGACAGCGTACTGCGCACCGCAGCCGCCCGCGGCCGCCGCACCGTCATGTACGGGGACGACACGTGGCTGCGGCTGTTCCCCGGGCTCTGGACCGAATCCGACGGCACCACGTCCTTCTACGTCACCGATTATACTGAAGTGAGGAAATGTTGACTTTTTGGAACTTCTATTAACCTTATTTATAAACCTCCTTACTTACTATGTATATCATGTAATGTTATGGCATGAATAAAGAAATTTTTATTAATTATTCTATTTGTACACATTGTTAACGTATTACGGTGGTACAGATGTAGTGAATAATCCTTTCCTTTCGTATTTTCTCGGAAATGTTCGTTTTTGTCTTACTACTTCACTCGCACTCAGTACCCATCGAGACAACAGTTTGACATTTGACATTGATAAATAAAGTATGCGATTTATTTGATTCCTACACGTAATTTCATAATACAGTAATTCATAGACACATCGGCACCATTCGGGTGTTATCGTTGTTCCGAGTTTTGCCGATAGGAAAGGATTATTCACTACATCTGTACAAAAGAGCCTCTGGGGCCAAAACTGAATAAAAATATTTGATTTTGATTGCGGGTTTTTTCGTACACAAATTGTTTTAGCTAGTAAAAACACTAACTTTGATTTCCCGACGTTACAATTTTTTTTTAATTTTAGTAGTAACACGTTAACAATGTTCACATATTTATTGCTGAGATTTGTTAACACGTTGACCGACTCAATAGGGACCGAGGTGGGTTCCCACTTCCATCCAACAAAATATAAATTGCATAAACCAAACTAAACTCAATCTTATTTTATAGGTAGACAACAACGTCACAAGACATCTCGACAACATCCTTACACCAGATGAGAAGAAAAAGCCAGAGTTTGATTTCTTAGTGCTCCATTACCTAGGTCTAGATCATATAGGGCATTTGGAAGGCGCTAGGAGTCCTAAGATAAAACCGAAGTTGTTAGAAATGGATGATGTGGTCAAAAAGATTGTTTATGCTATGAAGACTTGGGTAAGTTTGATTAAGATTGTTTGTTCAATTTATGACGTGAATATGAAGGTTTACTTAGAAGCGCTGTAGCTCCGAAAGGAGACCGATTATAATTTATATGATTAAGCGAATACTACACATTTTAAATTGCAATTATGTAGTTTCAAGTAGTTGTTGCAAGTAGTTTCAAAATCTGAATGACATTCTGAAAAACGTATACGACCCAGCCTACTCTACTGACAATAGTTTGACACCTCTTGAAACACGCATCTATGTGTGTGTTCAACATGCATCTATGTGTGTGTTCAACATGCATCTATGTGTGTGTCTGCTTGATTTTGAGCGCAATTTGTAGTTGACCTTCTGTATATTTAATTTGTAGTAATTCCTAAATATCCCATAGGACCGCAAGTTCACTTCATATGATCCGTTGCCCTTCTGAATCCTAATGTTCATCTTGAATTAATTAATTTTGTGGTATTGCTTGTCTTTTTTGTAGGACCGTACGGGTATAGTGATCGTGTGCGGCGACCACGGCATGCGCGACGCGGGCGGGCACGGCGGCGCCACTCCTGCGGAGGTGTTGGTGCCGCTCGTCGTGCTCAGGAGCCAGGACTTCGTGTGTCCGCATCCGTAAGTATCGTGGAGTACTGTGGCACGGTGTGAGATGAAACAACAAAGAAATAAATATCTTCATACCAATTTTATAACGTATTTTATCTACACTAATGTTGTAACATTCTACTTATGTTTCCAATACTTGACTTATAATTACTACTGTTATAGCGCAGACAACAAAACACTCAATTTAAGCAATTTCACATGATGGTATAATATCCAAATCGATACCGTAAAATCTCTTTTTATCATCATTATAACGCGACCAATTAACCTGGCGAGCCTTATGTCAAAATCCTCATACAAGTTGTATAAAATTTTGATATTAGGCTGGCTTTTGAAAACAGTTGGGTTATACGTGAAAACTTCGTCGAAACTACATACACAAAACTCTTTGGTAAGATCTCGCTCGCTCCTGATTGGCCCTACGCGCAGCTGCGCTCTCATTGGTTAGATTTTAATGGCGGCAAGTTCACTGTGACAATACACGTACCTACGCGTGAATTTAATGTTTCGCAATTTGTTTTGTTTTTAAAATACAAATTAAAAGTTAAAAATGGATAGCGACGATGATATTTGTACGCCTCCGGATATTCTAGAATTGGCAACAAAAGTAACTCACAATCTTTTGCCAGAAAAATCTAGAAAATTATATGAAAAAGAATATAATAACTTTTTGGCATGGAAGATCGAAAAGAAAACTACATCATTTTCTGAAAATGTCATTCTTGCGTATCTCAAAGACCTCTCCGACAAATTCAAGCCATCTTCTATATGGGCTAAATATTCTATGCTCAAGTCCACACTGAGTATCTACAACAATATTGATATCACGAAGTATTCAAAAGTCATAGCGTTCCTGAAACGCAGTTCAGAAGGACACAAGGAAAAAAAGTCCTTGACGTTTACAACAGGTCAAATAAAGATGTTCCTGGAAGATTCACCAGATATTTTGTATCTTTTTGAAAAGGTAAGTGTATTTTAGTTCTGTTATTTAATCTACCTAGTACTTACGTACTACACATGCAAGTTATCTAGACACTCCGTTTAAGCGCTTTGTGTATAAATTTGGTAGTAGGTACCTACACTTTACTACTTCATAAATCATAGTTTTTGCCTTGGCTATGTACATCAAGCTTATTATATAGTTTATTGTTACAGGTTGCACTAATCTTCGGCATAATGGGGGCTTGCCGAAGGCAAGAGCTATACAAAATCCAGTTCGATGAAGTCGCTAACGTAGACGACAATACAATCATGGTGAAAGTTTCGAAAATAAATAAACTATTTTCAGCTTTTACTCTTGTTGTTTGATTAATTGTATTAGTGAAGATAAAGTAGTGTATGCAACTGCATCTAACACGGGTATTAAAACACTCGTTACTATTATGAAACTCGCTGCGCTCGTTTCATAAACTCACACTCGTGTTTTAATACCCTTCATTATATGTCAGTTGCATAAACTACTATTTTCCTGCTCAATTAAATGTATGTGCGCGACCCCTCCAAATCTTATAAATAACGTAAGAGCATATACAAAATGTTTAAATATATGTAACTATATTATAAATTCTCTCTTTTGTATAACCCAAGAAATGATCGCGTATTCTTCCTTGCACCCTAGCGCCTATATTAATCGCGGATGGAAGTTTCCAACTTATTTGTAAATATAAGTATAACGTTACAATTCTTTACAATAACTACCTTATTTCCTTGCAGTGTCGGTCCAGGGCCGACGGCCTCCCAAACCGACGTGTCCCCCTCAGTGTCGTGGTCGTTGAACTCGGCGCTGCCGGCCGACAGCGCGGGCCGGATCCTCCCCGCGCTGATGCCACAGGACACGCGCCAACACCTGTACCTACTGCACGTGATGGCGGAACATAACGCCAAGCAGGGCTTGCCTACTGATACTGGTAGATGAACATTATATACAGGGTGATTACGGGGTCGTGGAGCAAGAAAGAAGCATTTAACTTACTTTCTCCTAAGCATCACGATAGGTTAGGACTAACAGTACACCAGTGACTTATTTTAGTCAGCAAAAAAAACTGCGATAATTCGAGATCATGGTCACCCTACTATTTCCCAAGAAAACTTATGTCAAGTAATATTAAAAGTAGGGTGACCACGCATTTTGAGTCAATAATATTTTTTATATAAAAATACGTAAATAACGAATCATCTTTGTTTAAATTAAAATAAATACAGGTAGCATCGCAATCATTTATTTACTGAGTCAGAAAAAAATGGTTGGGATCACGACCCCGAAATCACCCTGTATAGGAGAGTATTACCACTTTTTCTTTTACAGAAATATTTCGACTATGACAAGACTTACAATAATTAATGGATATGAAAAATAAAGTTTTATATTTTACCTTGCTAAGACAGAGAAATCAGTTCCATACGTTTACTGTCATAAAGCATACGTTTATATAGATATGTTCGTTCACTTTCCAGAGTTCTACAAACAGTTCAAGCGTGCCGAGAAACAATTCGCCCACTACCTAGCGACGGGTCAAACCAGTGCCGCCAAAATAGCCAAGGAATTCTACGAGGAGTCGCTCGCTGAGATGTCCAAGTACCTCACTGAGTCTACGGTGGAATTTGATATGTTTGCCATTGGAGTCGCTATACTGTTGTTGTATTTTGTAAGTGCATATTGAAAGTGTATTACATATATACATGGTATTGAATACGATTATCCATTCGACACATTAGAAAACCTATGCCTAAGATATATTGATATTTATGTTTATGATAACATTGTGAGATTTAAAACATACAGACTTTTCTTGAAATTTAAGAAAAACAATTTGGATTTAGTTCTTTCTTTAAAAAGCCTTTCAATCAAGTGTTTTCTCTGCTCCAATAACCATTGACAATTTGGAAGAGTCAACATTTTAATTTTCCTTTTTAATTTCCAGATCGTAACAGCCCTAATATGCATAACGCTGTACTCCCTCCAACCCGACCTGCGTAAGACGAGCATGACTCGACTCCATCACCGCCCCGGTGCGGGCACCGTTCTAGCCTTCATCATAGTACTCATTATATTCACATTTACCATCATAACCGCCTGTTTTATATCTGAAACTAAGAGCAAATTATGCTCTGGAGACCCTATTTGGAACTTAGCACTTATTTTGATACCCTGTGCGTTAACCACGACGTATTTTATAATGAAAACTGCCATTGAAAAGATACACGATCTGACATCGTTAAAAGAACTTAACGCTATAGATTATTTGCTCATAATTGGCACTATTTTCCATTCTTGGTCCTTCTTTGGCACCAGTTTCATTGAAGAAGAACATATGACGTGGTATTTCTTTTGGAATACTCTAATGTTCTTTGTGCTTATAAGGACTATTGTGTTGGTTGTGATGTATTTGAGCAAAAAGTTGATTGGATCGACTGAAGTGCAGGAGAAGCCGGAGTTGGATCATAGGATGAGTGCAGTAGGAATGGAGATAGTACCCAAATGGGTGCTGCTGATCGCTTTACACAGGTTGGTATGGGTTTTGTTTTTATGAGTTTTTATACTTGTACTAGCCGCGCCTCGCGTTGTACCCGTTCCCGTGGGAATTTCGGGATAAAATGTATCCCATGTATTATTCTGATGTATAAGCTATATTACTGTAAAATTTCATACAAATCCGTCCAGTAGTTTTTTCGTGAAAGAATAACAAAGATACATCCATACATACATCATCACAAACTTTCGCATTTTTATTATTAGTAGGATGTGTGTGGACCAATCCACAGGCTAAGTTTATGGTTGTGGATTACCCTATTCATCATTTTGATGGTATATAAAATAATCTACCACAATCATTAAAATATAACTGAATTAATAAAAACTTTATTCTACTTGGCCTCTACCGTATGCTATTCAAATTTCACCTTTATTTCCAGGTATTTAAGGACCATGAATCAGACAGGAGATAGATGGTTATTTTTGCCAGACACAGCTGATTGGTTGAACGCTCCTCAAAATGTTTACTTTTTGGAATTACATTTGGTTGTTGGTAAGATACTTTTCACTTTATCGGACGTATTTAGGATATCGGGCGAAAGTAATCTCTCAAAAACAAAGTACATACCTTTATTCCTGTTTCTAAATTATCCAATTTTGAAAATTGCCTTTCGGGTCCATCCACCACCATAATATCCTATGGCATATCTTTTTGAAAGGAAGCTTAGTTTAGCTATCGCTATGTTTTAACACAAGACGTTGAATTAGTTTCTAGTATGTTGTTGTTGGTGAGTTCTGTGAAAAACCACTTCAACTATTTTGGTTTAACTTCGTTGGTACGAGGAAGGTGAAATGTGTTTACCCTTCTTTCTTTTATTTGTAGGCACCGTCGCAACTCTCGGCATATGCCTCTACAACTTACGCCACACAAACAATATCCTTCACATACAATCAGTGCTCACCATCCTCGCTACACTATCAATATTCGCTTACCGCATCACCGCCAAACAACTCACTACCAGATTCGAAGACATAACCAAATGGGACAGCGTCGAAATAGTCAACGTATTCTGGGCAATATTAACCGCTCAATTCGCCATAGAAATATTGAGTTTTGCCGGCATTTTCAAAGGATGCAGCAAGAACAAAATGACAGCAAAGGAAAATGATAAATTTGTGTATAATAAACCTAAAGAGAAGAGCGAGGATTACTTTTATGACCCCATTATAGAAGAACCTTGGAATTTAGATGACGTCAAACTAAATCTAGCTAAATCTCTAAATCATTTAATGTTAAACAGTATGATGTTGACAATATCTTTACTGATGAGACCGCATAACGTCATCATGGTGCCAAGTATAATAGTGACGTGTAATCTGACGGCAAAGTGCATGGATCATAAGCTTCTTGATTGGAAGTCGGTTAAAAGAACGGAGGTCGCTGATATACTGAGCAGGACACTGGTTCATATGTGGATTGGGATCCTGTTTTTCTTTTATCAGGTGAGTTTTTAAATGTATCTGTAAAGTTAAATAACAAGCAGAGATTCTTGCCCATTTTGCTCTGCTAATGTCCTTCCGAATAGGTGTTACGTTTAAAAAAGTCTTTTTCGGCCTACACTGAATAAATATATGTATGTATTTGACTTTGATGAATTGTCACAATATAGTTAACATACCCAATCCCTGTGCTTGTTAGGGTAGTGTCCACTAAGTGGTGCTCGGATTACAATACAATATCTTACTACACTAGTACAACACTCTTATCTTACTTGTGATAGATGCTCGTCACAATTCAAAGGATATCCTGTTATTGGCTAAGCTATTTTTATTTTTATTTTATTTGTTATTTAAGATTGCTGTTGTATATGTGTAAGAAATAAATAAATCTCTACTATGAGCATGACCCGTCGCGGATAGAGTTCCGAAACGCCCTGTACAGTATAATGCCGTGTCGCAGGGCAACTCGAACGCGCTGTCGTCGGTGGACCTGGGCGCGGGCTACGTGGGGCTGCGCGCGTACGGCGCGGCGCGCGTGGCGCTGCGCATGGGGCTGCACGCGTACGCGGGCCCGGCGCTCGCGGGCGCCGCGCTCTACTGCCACGCGGCCGCCGCCGCCGCGCGCTGGGACCAGTCAGTATTCAATCTATACTCTGTTTTTTTATTGTCACAAAATGTGGACCAAAATTTTCCAGTCAAAGACGATTGCTCCTGAAGAGGAAAAGGGCGTCGCTTAACGTGTGAGTTGAAGAGACAGATCAGTTCGGAAGCAGCTCAGTTACACTTCCCTACTCAATCACTTTTAGACTACCCGGCTTAAATTATTTATTATCTCTTTGGAGGCAAACTACAATACTGATCCCACTCGTAAAACCCTTGCGTTTTGGAGTTGTTTATTTTTCTAACACACTCCCGACCACATAAATAAAGAAAAGAATATCTGCAGAAATAGGGACTATTGCTAAGAGAAAAAAAAGATGATTATTTTTTTATTACAGATACGTACTACAAGTCTGGCGTGCCTCAAACATATTCGCTACCCAGCGAATATACTGTCTCGTCATATACTGTGTAGTAGCCACTATATTCAGGCACCATCTCTACGTATGGACGGTATTCTCACCCAAGTTACTTTACGATTTCGTAGCTGTAATATTCACCATACAAGCTCTGGGAACTATCGCACAAATAGAAGTACTAACTAGAGTTACCAGCTGGCTAGCTAAAGTGGCTACCTATAAAACAAGGCTGTGATATATAGATAGACTTTTTGTTTATGATGGCGGGTAAATTATTGTTTATGGCCAGATAGAAGAAAAAGTAAAAAGAGTAGTTGGGTTCATCTATATTCACGTCTGCTAAATAAATCAAGCTATATAATATTGATAAACTTTTTTAACCATGTTCAATCATTGACATCAGTTACGTCAAACATAGACCATCAGTCACATATGTATTTCGAAGTTTTGGAACATTATTTATCTAACATCGGTCTTAATATTGCTGGAAGCTTAACTGATGGGCGATGTTTGACGTGACTGATGTGTGTGCTTGAAGCTTGATTGACTGATTGATTAAGTGAGTATACAAGAAGCCAATAACAATATGGCCTGTTACTGTGTGATTTATATCCTTTAAAAAGTTTTTGGTGAACAAAATCTTTTGTAAATTCAAATTTAAGGTATAATCACTTAGTTATAAGATATATTTTGAGTTGAAATGCATGTGTGTAAACTAGGTACTATAAATAAATTAAAAGACTACCAATGTAAAACTAGTCTATGATAGTTAGTTATTCGTTAAAAGGCAGATCAAAGACAGACGTCTAGTTTAGACCGGTCCAAATTACCCATCTCACATAGGAGAACAAATAATGACTTTGTATGTAAATTAATTTAAAATTTCAATGTGTAAGCAAGATTTTACCTTTATCTACATAGAAATAAAGTCGAAACTATATCTACTCTCTTAGAAAAGTTTAAATAGTTTATTGCGACCGGCCGTTACTAATGTCAGTATCATCAGACCAAGAATTGTCTGATGTTAAGATGAATGAAACTATGTTTACGGATTAACTTACCTTTGTGACGATATCATAATTAAAGACTTTGTATTAATTAATCTTGTCACTAAAAATAAATTGTAAAATATTATGTTGTTGATTTTTAAGTGTGGTATTGCAAAATATCTATGATCTATAAATCGATACTGTGTTCTATGTATGATAAGCGACATAGTGTGACAAAATACGGAATGGTGATTGGTGGAAAAATTCAATTTCATTACTAAGCAAATCAACCAATCAACGCTCAGTATTTTATCACATGCGATCATAATATAAAAAAGTATTCCAAGATAGAATGTTTCTTAATTTTATCAAAATAATATTAATTTGTATTGAATTACGCATTTATAAAAACGATATGTAAAGTATGATATTACTTCTTAATCATAGTCGTAAAATTGTGCAATAGACATAATTATTTTTCTATTTGAAACGCAGTGTTTAAATTTTAGAATAAAATCTGTTTGATGTTTTTTTTAATTTTACATTCTTTTAATTTTTATGTCTCAAATCTATACTAATATTATAAAGCTGCAGAGTTTGTTTGTTTGAACGCGCTAACGTCAGGAACTACTGGTCCGATTTGAAAAATTCTTTGTAATGGATAGCCACACTCAACGGGAAGGTTATAGGCTATTTTTCATCCCGGAATTCCCACGGGAACGGGCACAACGCGGGTTAAACCGCGGGGCGCTGCTAGTATTCGTGTAAAGTACTAGGCTGTACTGGCGACCTCGGTCACGTGACCGAAAATATTACTAGCGTAGTGTACGGAGAGGCCCTAAGCTTAAGTAAAAATAATAAGTATCAATATGATAAATAATAACGATAACCCCGCGACAATTAATTTGGTAAATAGCAGTATAATCGAATATACTCTTTAAGATTTTCCTTACTAAAGTCTTCCGTAAATATAAAATAGTAAATTTGAGGTCAAGATTTTGGGTAACAGATGCAAAATATTATATCTGCTTAGTCTACGAAAATAAAAGAAGTGTTTGGTTAATATTTTTTATTTTTCAGATTCAATATTGGAACCGTATTTTAAGTTTTTTTTTTCTTTTTACATTTAATTACAACAGGCGTTACATAAACCCTATTACCAAACCAATAATCATAAATTAAATCTAAAATGATTTTAACTTTCACAAAGAAATATACTTTAACAATTCGTCAAGTAAATGTATGTATGTAAATGCAACAAACAATAAGACAAGCACCTTCTGATTTCACTAAGTTGGAATACTTGGAATGCAGCTTAGAACATAATCCTCACTTAGTACACCATCCAAAAATATTACACATTTTGTATTTGTACCTAGTATTGAATTTTGGCACTAAAGAAACATAACTTTTCAAATATTTATATTATACAAGGTATTTTATGAAAACGAAAAATGCGAAAGGTTTTAAATCGATTCGGAATAGGCAAATTAGTTTTCAACTTTACGCAACTGAAATAAAAGTATATAAGAACTCTTCATATCACACCTTGTATATAACAATAACAAAAAAAGATAAAATAAATACATAAGAAAACAAATATTAATTTTATATACAAGCCAACGAATTTACATACACATTATTATGACTACTTTTTACATACATAAAGTACAAATATTGTCTAGAAATTGAGGTTTTGGAAATATACTCAGGTATCTATAATTCTAATGCCTTATGGAAGACAATGAAATATTTTGAAAAGATTTTCTGAAAATACAATTTATGAAGATTTATAAGAAAATATAACACGATTAGTCAAGAGAAAATATGCTGTAAGCACTTTAATCAAATAATATGTTCTGTCTTTATATAAGAACTTATTTCGATTAAGCAAAGAATTACTTTTACATTTTCTATTACAACATTGATATTTAATATCAATAAAAACATTTTGTTTTGTTACACTTGATAGTTAAATCCTCGAATACAAAATCTTAACTCAAATCAGAATATTCTTAACTTCATACATTTTGACAACTGTTTCTTATTTTTTATGGAATTCATAGGTGCTTAATTTGAGTAAAGTTTAAGTATTCGAGCAAACCTTATAAGAACGATTTTAATATTGGCAAGATTTTATCTTTCAACCAATTCGGAAGAAGCAGAGTTTATCAAAAAATCTAAGCGATAATGACTTTGTATTATTTAAAATTGGATAGAAAGAGGCCTTTTATCAAAATAGACATCGTTTAGTTCCTATTAAGTAGTGATATGACAGGTTTTACAAAAATTGGGAATCTGTTAACTGAAAACATTTCAATAAAATATGATAGACTCTTCCCAATAGTAAACAAAAAAATAAAACAATAAATAAAATACTGGGAGTATTAACTAACATCGACAATATAAATGCTTTAAGCACAAATATATTTACAAATATACGTGTTAAATTCCAATTTGTTACACAATCACGAGTTATCAGATGTATCTACAGCTGACCAATCACATCACTGCATTTACGATCGTCGCTTGTGATTGGTCGGTAATATTCAACGACAGACCAATTAGATCTGTGTTTTCGGAGCTTCGTTTCTGATTGGTCTGTGATATTTTGACAACTGTGATTGGAAGATACCGTGATGTGATATTTATTGAACGTTTGGGATATGAAGGCAGACATTTAAAACGGACTGATATTTATCGAAGCAGATAATATTATATGAAGTGGCCTTAAGTATAATGTGCACCTTCCCCTTTGATTTACACCGTTTGCTCTTACCTGTAACAATAAGAGATACAGTCAAGTAACAGCCAAATAAAAATGGAAAAAAAAATCATACAGATTTCCAAAATCGTCAAATTTTAAACTATTAATATCGAGTAAGTTGTGGTATGACCATGTGAAGAGAAGACCACTGGACTACGTGGTCCGTGGGGAACCTGGCGCTACTACTCTCTATCCCCGGTCGAAGAACCAGAGGGAGACCCAAGACAAGGTAGTCGAATGTAGTGTCCAAGGATATGGCTGAGTGAAGGCTGAGTGCAAGATTTCTGATGAAGACGTCAGCGATAGAGCGAAGTGGAGAAGAAAGATAAGGAAGGCTGACCCCACCACTATGTGGGACCATGAGAGAGAGAAAGAGACAGAGTAGGCAGTGACTAACCCTGGTGTCGGAGTTTTTAACCACGTTCTTCGACGGCCTGACGATTGAAACAACTGGGACCGACTGCTAAACAATTGGGCTTTTGAAAAAAAAAAAATTTTTTTTAATGTATTTTAAAACTTTATTATTAATAATATTGATATTTAATGCAAAAAACTTAAAAAAAAATTTTTTTCAATTAATTATAAACAATTAAAAATTGAATAAAAATCACGTGACTATAAACGCGCCATAATTGGTCACCGTGGTTGTGACGTGATAATGTATAGCTATTTAACCATAAGTACGTACAGCGTTTACGGCTATTACACGTGTAACCGAATGGGGCTATACATTATGACGTCACACGCCGCTCGGGTTTGTTCGGGAGTTGTCCGAGTGTTTTCGGTACTGGATTCAAAAAATAATTTTTATTTTGAAATATCTTTTGAATTATTGCGAAAAAAATAAAATAAAAATAGTTTTGTTATAAAACTAATATATAATCATTCCATTTATCACAAAAAAATTGTTTTTTCAAAAGCCCAATTCCGTATAATTCTTACCATGATATCTAAACGTGACCGCGCGGTCAGTGCTGTATCTTGTACCGGTAGACGAGCACGCTGGCCACCCCCACCAGCAGGCTCAGCAGCAGCGAGCCCCACATCAACATCTGGAACATCCCAAACTTGTCATTCTACGATGACAACATATTACAAGTTTAACAACAAAATTATATAAGAAATACTATTTATATAATTATAAAATTTTATTTTAAAAATCTCTAATCAGAACAAACATTTCATGGGCACATTCAACGCGGAGGAAGCTTCATATAATTCTACCTGCGCCCCGCGGTTTTACCCGCGTTGTACCCGTTCCCGCAGGAGTTTCGGGATAAAATGTATCCCATATGTGATTCTAATGTATAACCTATATTACTGTAAAGTTTCATCCAAATCCGTCCAGTAGTTTTTTCGTGAAAGAGTAACAAACATACATACATACATCCTCACAAACTTTCGCATTCATAATACATATTAGTAGGATATATTAAGTGCTAACCGATTTTGAATGAAAAAGTGTACTACAGTATAAGTTACATTATATTTTGATATCTTCACCAAATGAAACAAATCGTTGAAAATTGTGTTTGACCATTTGCGTATTAACCGATTCCAAAAGAGGTGGTTGAGATAGTTCTTATTAAGCATATTTTGATGTCGTTTCATTGCTTTAAAAAATTCACATTTAGAAGTCTGCTTTTACCTAAAAATAGTTATTGAACTAGTAACATCATTACAAACCTTAGCTCTAGACGGCTTCTTATCCGGTACCGCGACCGGTTTGGCCGGCGCCGTGTTGCCCAGCATCCTCTTAGCCAAACTCCTCTCCACCGAGCGATCCTTGGTCGCCCTCAGCTCGCATTTCTGCAATTCCTTCCGAGCGCCCGCATCGTCCGGAGCGGCGGCAGCGGCGGCCTTGGCGGCTTCGAGCGCTTCGGAGTTACGACCCATTGCGGAAAGAATTTTAGATTTGCGGTATAAGGCTTTTGCGTTGTTCGGTTGACAGCTTAGCACTCGGGTTACTGCCTGGAAGGTTGGGAAATAGGTTTTAGGCATAATTGTTAAGCGACTTAAGGTTCATGAATAAAAGGTCTTCAATTCGGCTGGTATATTTAAAGAATACGTGTATATAATAGATGCAATTGACATAATAATCGAAGCTAAAGCACTCCCAATTGCATCTAGATTGAATGTATATAGTGCTAGGAACCTAATGTGTAAAACTTCTTAGCATTATACTAAATGTGCCATACCATTCAATTGAGATGTCATTGACACCCATTTGCCATTCTGTCAAGTCTGGCATCTTTTCTAACAAGTCACATTTACACACACATTTTTTAGTCTGCTAATACTTCCTACAATAATATAATAAGTACAATAAACACAACCGACCTGCAGCGCGGCATCATAAGCGCCCGCCTTCAACTGCGCAGCCGCCATATTGTTATGAACCCTTAATCGTTCATCGAGCAAGGCGTGGAGGGCATCGCTAGAGGGCGCCATGTCCCCCGACGGCGTCGGGTCGGTGATGCCGCCCTCGGCCTCGTCTAATACGTCCAGCGCTCGGCGGTACAGCTGGATCGAGAGCTGAGCCTCGCCGCGGCAGTACCACCAGTTGCCACGGTTACGGCGGCGGATGCTACAACAGAACTTCATTGTTGGTATTTTTTGAGTAACTCCTCGATGGTACCACGGTAATACTATCGAAACAGTAATCCAACTCCATATAAACGGCCGAAACGCGAGTTATACCTACGCGCTTCGACCGTGGTACACTCCTGGTACGCAGGCAGTCGCGAACGTGCCGCAGTGACGTACGGACGGTGTGTTGATTTTTAACATTGTTTTAACTACAAAGTACCTACACTACATATTTAATTATGACGAGTAGTTCAAATAGAATATATTACAGTGAGATTAATTCGCTAACTTGTTTAATTGTACCCAGCGATGATTTTGTGGAATATATAGAAAAAATTGAAGGAATATTCCGAACTTCATTTAAAATTAAACATATAAATTGTAAAGTAGCTGCAGGTATCTATAACCAAGTAAAAGATATTCCTTTTTCTCCACCTTGTCCATGTTTCCCAAAACAATTTTTAATGAAGCCTTATATTAGAATGCGGATTTTTTATACCTTAAAATTTAATAATAAAGCGTTTCGTACGTCTCAGTCGAGGCGCAAATATTTTTCGGTCGCATATTTATAAATTTATTTTGTTATTCAATTATAAACATGTTTTTAAATAAAATTTACCATTCACAAATCATCACGCATTTTTATTGAAAACTTCCTATTCAATTTTAAGTAGGTATTTTAATTCTTTACATAAAAAATAATATTTACAATCACAAAACTAAATGCAAACACAAAGTAGGCAAATATAATTAAAATGCTGGCGGGTGGCAGCCCTAGCGCATGTCTACGTACCGCGCGGCTGTAGGTATCTAACTCAAGGTCACAGCCGAGTTGGAGTACTGTTTCGATAGTATTACCGTGATGGTACGGTGGTACGGTGCACTCGCCTGCCAAGACTGAGTCACGGGTTCAATTCCCGGGTCGAGCGAAAACATGTTTCCTACTTTTCAAACATGGCTCGGGTTTGAGATCACCAACCCACATTTGGCATTATGCCAGAGGCAAGTATACTCCTCCCTAACAATGGTGTTAAAGCATATTATTGCACATCTTTAGTTAGCGTATAACCATTTATGTTTTTCATCGGTTAAACACTCAAATATTAAATAATATCTAAAGTAACCTCCAAAACAGCCATATAAGAGCAATAAAAAATCACGAGAAATCTATAAAATTTAAATGTAGGCCAATAATGTAACATTCACTTCCGATTACGATAGAAGAGGCGTTGTCTATGATACGGAATAATGTCAAGGCGAGAGTTGACAAATTCTCGTTTAAAATGATAACACATGACGTCACGCCTGCGTTATAACTTATGTTTTAAATGATTCCAAGGTTTTAACAATGTTTGTAGTGCTAATCATATGTTTAATTCTGCAAGCTTAAGAGAAACAATCGAATATACCTAACTGCAAATAAATTTATTGGCTGTTGCCTCCAGCTTTAATTATTTTTTATATTAAAACCTTGTTTGAATAAACATATATACGAAAATATTCGAGAGAAATCAATATTATTACATTGTGAATTAAAGTTTAAAAATACCATAATCGACAAAGTAACATATCCATCAACCAAAATTCCTTTTCAGTTCGCATAATTTATTAAATAAAAATTAATTTGATGCATGCCAGTCATTTTCCATTTAACATTCCAAGATGTTTTCTCAATTTACTTTACACCGATTGGTTAACGATAAAAATTCAAATAAAAAAACAAAAGAACATTAAAAACCAACAAAGAAACATTCCACATTTAAAAACAAAACCAATGCTCACCCAATTTCCATTCTCTCTGCAATTGGCAACGTTTCAAGTTCCGGTTCTTCCGCCCAATCATGGAGCACTAAGTGAGCTTCTAGCCATGTTTCCGAGTCTATGATTGGCCCGTCGTATTTAGAGCTTTCTGTTTCACCAATCAGACCGAGGCTCTCGCCAGGCTTTAATCCAACTTCGCCGTAAGCGAATCTTGGAGCTAATTGTAAAAGACAATCTTCATCTTTGTACATTAGTGTAAGAGCTAAGTCCAATCCTTGTAATATCTAGAAAATTAAAAGAATAAAAATACCTAGTTATTATCATGGAGTCATCATTTATTTTCTATACCATAAAAAAGAGAGATAAGAAAAAAAAATAGCCTGGTAATAATTTATATACATAAAAGAAAGTTGTGTTAGTTACACCATTTATAACCCAAGAATAGATGGACTGATTGTAACGATTTCTTTTAATTTTATTTATCTTCGCGCAACACCTACAGAAACGGGTGCGCTCCGGGTGAAATCACAGCTAGTCAATAATAAATATTAATTGAGTTAAACCATTTTGCACAATGTTTCATTAATGTTTGTTTTTGCAATAATATTTTTTTATGTAGCATCGAAAGTTAGGAATGATGAAATGTCAAAAGTCAAGGACCTAAAAATAAATATTTAAAGAATACATAAACACTTCAGTTTTGCTCAGTAAAATAGATGAAAGTTACACAGTTTCATTAGACAGTTTGTTCTACACAAAATATTACCTCAGTTTCTCATAAGTACTTTATCATTGTCAAATGCATTTTTTATTAATAAAGATAAGTGTATTATCAATAAATCACAGATTATTGTTTAATATGGTCAATTTCAAATAATTGTAAATAACAAAGAATATTTTTGTTTGATCTCATAAACAGTTATGTTATTATAAAGGCAATATATTTTTATTTTTAAGATAATTTTAAAACAAATTTACGATACGTAATTTCTGTTCTCATTTTGAATTAAATATTACATTCTGAACATTAGTTCGCTAGCTATTAAGCTATACTACCTGCTTTTATTAGAGGTCAGTCTCTGGTTTTTTCCTAAAGCACAGAGTAAGGATTTTTCCTTGTAAAACATTGTATTACAGGAACTGATTCCATCTATCTACTTGTGTTTAGATAAGATTATTGTATTATTTCACAATCTTTTAAATAGAGTGGCTGTTCTCAATATTATTTTGTTTTTAATGTTAATCTGCCTAAAGTCTAATGCTAACCAAACCTTGTGCTAGAGGTTATCTAAAGATCTTGGATATGCTAATGAATGCTAGCTAAAATTCAACCTTATAACTACAGACATGTATGTACATACTAAGGTTATTATATTTAATGAATACAGGGTTTTACCAAATTAAAAAAACAAAGGAATTTCTTAATTTGACTGTATGTTTTTTGTATAGTTTAAGAATCCAGACATATGAGAGGGATATAAATATTCTTATTCTCAACTTCCCACATGGCCTACATAGTTCAATTACACATAGTAACTTTTGCTATTTCAAAACAACAATTGAGAAATAGTACTTACTTCATTGTCTCCCAAATATATTTTAAGATGGTCTCTCTTCTCAATAACATGTCCGTTGTCTTTAATTTTAAGTTCATAACTAATCCGACATATATCACTTCTGTGAGGCCTTAGACCGCTATCTTCATCGCCATTCTTTAAAATCTAAAATAAAAAAGTAAAATATTACACCCATTGTCGCATCACCTTGCACTTTGTAAGTGGCCAACCCTGGGGTTAAAATTTCTAGACTATTTCGACATAAATATTCTCTGTTAAACTACAGTATTTGATAAATTGTTGAAAAACGTGTAAGTAAACTAAAATCGTGTCTTTGTCCTTACACATAAAGGCGAAAACAAAGAAATAAATATGTAAATATTACATAAAAATTGTGCGCACTGACCTTTTTGAGTAGCGCGCCCGATCCCAACACGTCTTGCCACTCCGGAGGCAACGGCTCGCTCTCTGGCGACTTCTCTTTCTCAGCAGATGCCGCAGCCTCGGCAAGCTTCGCTTCCTCTATTTCCTCAGCCGCAGCCGAAGCAAGGTCCTCAAACGAACTACTCTCAGATTTATCAACCAAAGTACCTTCACCTTCACTCATCTGCAAACATACGCGTGATTTGTCGTGATCATAAAGATTTGATACGTAATAAAATATTTATCAATTTTTCGACCACCCGTTTCGTTACGAATAAACAAACTTGGCGTAGTTATAGTATAGGCAGAATTTGTTCTGCCACTTACCGTGTATAGTTCGAAAAACAAAAAGATTTATTCAAGTGTATTCTTCTTATTCAAATTAGAGCAGTGTGTTGTGAAAAATGAATTAAATGACAATCCAAGTTTTCACTTTTGATTTGACTTGACTTTGTTGTTTGCCTTGCTTGCCTTGCTTTACTCGTTCAATGAATGAACATATTACAATGAAATTTTGACAGGCATCTGTTATCAACCAACATCAGTCTGACAGCCAGCTGACATGAGTCATGACTGACAGTAATGCTAATGACTATCTATCTTCCTTCTCACTCATCTGCTGAAATTTTCATCAATTTTCATCTCTCCATCTGTGCTCTGCATTTCCTTCCTTTGCCTGCTACTCAGTTTCATTGAAAACAATCGATTTTAGCAATATTTCTAAAAATTGCAAACATGCAAAAGTACGAAAAGTTAGAGAAAATTGGGGAAGGAACCTACGGCACCGTGTTCAAAGCCAAAAACAAAGAAACTCACGAGATAGTAGCTCTCAAACGTGTAAGGTTAGACGACGACGATGAAGGTGTACCGTCTTCTGCTTTACGGGAAATATGTCTGCTGAAAGAGCTCAAGCACAAGAATATCGTACGGCTGTACGACGTCTTACACAGCGAGAAGAAACTAACACTAGTCTTTGAACATTGTGACCAGGATTTGAAGAAATACTTCGATAGTCTGAACGGAGAAATAGATTTAGATGTTGTCAAATCGTTTATGTACCAATTATTGCGAGGTCTAGCTTTTTGTCACAGTCATAACGTACTTCACAGAGACCTTAAACCTCAGAATTTATTGATAAATAAGAATGGGGAGTTGAAACTGGCTGATTTTGGTCTGGCCAGAGCTTTTGGAATTCCTGTCAAATGCTACTCTGCTGAAGTGGTTACCCTGTGGTACCGGCCTCCAGATGTTTTGTTCGGTGCCAAACTCTATACCACTAGCATTGATATGTGGTCAGCTGGGTGTATATTTGCTGAGCTTGCGAACTCTGGGAGGCCACTCTTTCCTGGCTCTGATGTTGATGACCAACTAAAGAGGATTTTTAAAATGCTTGGTAAGAATTTTACAAGAAAAATTTAACAGGTTCTCTCTAAACAATTTCTAGGCTTAAATAAAACTAAGTTTATTCTACAATAATGACCTTTGCAACAACTTCTTTACTCCAGGAACACCAAATGAAGAAACATGGCCGGGAGTAGCTCAACTCCCCGACTACAAACCACTACCAGTATACCAGCCAAGCCTCGGCCTGGCCCAAGTTGTGCCTCGGCTGTCAGCGAGAGGCCGTGACTTGCTATCTCGGCTTCTCACCTGCAACCCAGCACTCCGCATGCCTGCTGACGACGCCATGGCCCATGCCTACTTCCATGACCTCAATCCATCAGTAAAAAATGACCGATGTTAACAGTCAATTAACCCATACAAGTGTACCTCAGAACTTATATTCTGTGATAAGAATAAAGACTCGGACAATGAGGTACAAGTGTGTTGTGATGAAGAGACTTAATTAAATAATAAGGACTATTTATAGAGTAAAAATGAATATACCATTTCAATTACTAATGTATTTGAAACTATGTGACTTGTTTTTACTATAGTGTAGTTATTTATTTCAAGTTTATTAAATAATAATTTATTTGATCTCTGTTTTGATAAGCTAATGATAGTGCTCCTTTTGTAAATTGAACCAGATATTGAAAAATTAATATGTAATTGAATCCTCTTCTATGATGTGTAAGTCCCAATTTTATCAATTTGTAAAATTTTGTTAGATATAGGTGTAAGTAAAATGTTTTTTAAATTAAATACTTCATTAATCAAGATAATATTTATTCATTATATATTTCTTCCTCCGAATTAAACTTAAATAAAAAAATTACAAACAAAATATTTTCCAAATACATTAAAAGTCTTTGCCCACCAGTGGAACTAACAAGTAATTTATTTATTCTTTACAATTAGGGGTATTCCACTATTACTATAATCTATTTTTTTTGGATTGGCACAAAATGTGGTTAAATGTCGTCAATTTTCCAGCAGAAGACGATTGCTTCTGAAGAGGAAAAAGGTTAAGAGATAGGGTAAGAATGAAATAAAATCACTAAACCTTTTTCTCTTCAGGAGCAATCGTCTTCGGCTGGAAAATTGACGACATTTAACCACATTTTTTGCCAATCCAAAAAAAATAGAGTATACATCAGATCATTTCCATTTCAGCTCTTTTTCTCTTCCTATGATTAGCTACCATGTTGGCTGTTTTGAGGGGATAGTCTGATTTCTGCAGCCATCTTGAAAGGGCAGTCTCCGTGTTTGCAGCAGACGCAGCTTGACTCCTCTCGCTGTTTGATAAAGGTTGCATTGCACCAATGGAATCACTGGACACACTTGCTGACAGCAACATTCGGAATCTTTGTCTGCAAGTCTGAATAGAGAAACAAATTAAATGAACAGCTTGTAATACCGAGGCCTCTGTGCTCACTGTATGGTGAGGAGGATATAAAAAAAACTGTTATTATAAGGTAGGCTTGATACACAGTCTAGTAAATGTCCTTTTCTGTAACTAACCTACCAACTAACAACACTAATTTAATAAAGGAAACATTCATATATAAAGAGCTTAGTCTAAGATTTAATAGACAAGTTATGTCCATTATAACTTGAGTATCACATTGATTTAGGTACATGATTTTTGTAGTATCATAGCAATACAACGCACAGAAAGATTTAACTACCATTTAACAAATTCTCACTAAAATATAACCAAAAACTTACATTTACAAGAGTATTTCCAACTTCACCCTTTATATCATGTTTAGCAACGTAATAACCAAGTTCATAGAAGTATTGTCCTAGTTTATGCATATCTACTGTACAAGCATCAGCATTGAATATCTCTCTATAAGCATCCTTGTATACTTTTGGCAGTTCAACACTGACTAACGGAGGTCTTCGGGAGTACAGTGATTCCGCTAACCACACCGGAATTTCAATATTAGTGCCAGATTTTAAGTCGTCTTCTGTTGATGATGGGTCTAGAAAACCTGAAATTAAACGTTTTATTTGAATAGTTTATAGGTTAGTTTATAAGCATCCAAACGACTTAACTTAGATACGCTAAATTCAATTGTATTAAATGCGCTATTAGAATCATAAAGAGATTATTTAACTCACAAGTTCTTGATGTTCACTTACCCATCTTGGGTAGATCATGTAAAAATTTACATGGTACTCTTTCATTAGTAACGAGAATATCGGTAATGGATAAATAATTATTATTCATTCTAATAAAAATAGAAAAGTAAGTATGTACAGAATTTATTAAAACTAGGTACTTCTGGCGTCCTTCCCGCCTTCCCGCTATTTTTTTATTTACCAACAATGAATGAATGAATACATGACAAGTGACATTGACGTTTTTAACTAGACACAATTTCTCGATTTTCCGATTGAATCAATCAGTTCATTGCACTGAGTCTGACGCCTCACTGACGACCTCTATTATTTACACACTGGACAGCGTAGACCATGGAATTAGTAAGTACTACCGTACAATACAACGTAGTACTTACTAATTCCATGGCGTAGACAGAGGATAGGATACTTTCTTTATATTCTATGCTGGACACGCTGGACAGGCTGCTGTCAATAATATTTCGTGCCTATTTTAGTGTCGCCATTTTGGCGCTGTAGGCAGATACGGAGTTCCATGGAACTAAAATTAGTGATGTTCTTAAGTCGACTGTGGTAATGATAAATATATCGATGATTATAAATGTACCTTTGCATAAGTCCATGACCTTTGCTAATTAACTTCCGATTTTGAGAACATTATTAAACCATAGACGTTTTATTAAACACATGTAAGTGTAGGGCCACATCTGCGGAACGTACGGCGCCGAACCTTCCGCTAAATACGCTCGTAGTGTATTTCAAGTTATCTATGACACATCAGTACGCGGCGTAATTTCAACTGATGTGTCATAGAGCGGAAGGTTCGGCGCCGTACGTTCCGCAGATGTGGCCCTACACTTAGGGAACACTACCGTAACTCTAAAACTTTGCTAAAGAAAAAACTGTTTTGTCAAAACGGGGTAGGCAAAATAAAAAATAAAAATACTTTTCACATTTTTATTGAAAAAAATATACATTTACAGCCAATAAACATTGTAATGTGTAGTAAAGGGAATTCATAATGTATCAAAAATACACGAAACATAAGGTTTGTTTGTTTTCGGACATCGTTGAATAAATAAACTTTATATATAGGTAGATACAAGCCATATTTATAGGGAAGATTTATTATTGGCGGGCCCAAATGATTTGACGAGTCAAAAAATGACGTATACTTTGACTTGTTACAGAGAGCGAGTAATTTTGTGTAGCTGCAAACATTCTTACGTCTATATAGTTTGTTATAATTTGTTTAATCAAAACATCGAAGTGACTAGTAAGAGTTCCAACCATGATTGTTTCGAGAAAATTTTAAGATTACCTAATTCGGGAAACAACGTTTTTGATTTGGGAATTTTTTGATTTGAACTCTTTTATTACTTTTGGAGTGAGAATCGCGGAAAAATTCTTTTCAACTGGCGGTTTTACATTGTTTTTCTTAAATGCATGGCGAAACAACCACTCTACTATCAAGCAAATAAACACAACGCTTTGTGAAGGAATCGTTAATCCACCCCTATTTTTCTGTATGATTAATGCAATACCATTACGACGATCAGATAAGGTATCACATGGTGTTGATTCACAAGCGCTTACACAATCAATGCACATTATTTTTTCTCTTATAGATCTTATAACAAAACCACCTATGTAACACTGCTTCGAGGTTTCATTTACATTCTCTTGTACAGTCCAACCAAAATTAAGAAATTCCTGTAACTGGTCAAAACTGATGCTTTTAAGATTTCATTACCTTCAAAATATTTTAATTCAAGTCTGCTGTACATCACAGAATGTGTCTTATGGAGTACGAGCGCAAGCGAGAACCGGATGAAGTAGGTAGTCAGTATAGAAACGTCATTTTCTTGGACATTGCCTGTACTACAATTTTTAATTTCGTGGTGAATCAATAATCGTTTATATGCATTGACAAACTGAGCTGCGGTGGGATTTGGACACCACCCACCCCTACTTCGAATGGCACAAAAAAATAATTCAAAGTGGTCTTGACTCATCTTGTATGTTAAGAGATATTTTAGTGGTGTTTTTCTTTATTTTACGTACGTTTCATAAATATCAATAACAGAAAGTACAGCACTGTAAAAACCTACGAAACCTGCTTTTTGTCTAGATAGTCCTATCAATTGTTGACCCAGCCTGATTTTACTTAAATATTCTATTTGCTGCATAATATTTTGCCTCCATCTGTTTTCATTAGAAACTCTGAGAGGGCTTTTAAAGCCTGTGCCCCAAGGATTTCTTACATTTATAAAATCGAAAATTTGATCAACGGCCCGTATAAACCTGACGGTGGGGCCTGAACCTTTGAACTCCGAAAGGTTCAATGTTTTGTCACAAAACTCGATGGCGTCTGCCTCACTGCTACTCAGTGTTTGTGCAGCTAAATAAATTTTCATAATCTGTTTCCGATGTTCTATATTTCGCATTCTTAAACGATTGCCAAGTCTCAACCCCTCAGACTCTTGCAAAATGGCTAACTTTTCAATGTATTCCCATTTTATGTTATCACCTAAGCAATTGCGAATAGTTTTATAAGCTTTCTGTACTTCTTGAGAAAAGCCTGGATCAGCATTTACTGTACTTTACCAGGATCTTATTACTCGAGGATGAGGTAAAGCCAGGTTGAATTTATTCCTAACATATGTATAAGCTTTGGGTGAATAAAAATAAAGTGTTATTGCAAAGGCACAAAGCGCTGGAGGGTACTTATCATGTTTGAATTTTTTTGTCCCTTTGTTTTTTACCATTCTATTAAAGAGTTCCATTTGAAATTCATCATATTGTTTTAAATGTAGTATACATTCTTCAGAGGCTTTGTTTTGTTTACTCAAGTCATTTATAACAGTTTTGAGATCAGTTACTTTATTTTTTAGTCGTTTAACGCGTTGAGTCAAAGCTTTAACACGCGCATTTGACAACTTTAACAATCGTTTGGTATGCTCTAAGGATTCTTTGCTAGATGTAGGAGTACTTTCATACTGATGGTCATGCGCTACGCTATATTGAATCCTTGTTTTATTTGCTTTTCGAGAGGATTCATAATCATGATCGCTACTCATGCTTTCTCGTAGATCGCTTTTCAAATTGTCAGGAGCACTTGAATCTGAAAAATAAATTAAATTATTTGTATGTATGCGCTATGGCGCTCATTAGGGGGAGGCCTATGTCCAACAGTGGACTACTAGAGGTTGATGATGATGGGTGGGCCATAAATAACACATATTGCTATTGTCAAGATAAAATGGAATTTGCTAGTAGTTGGTGTATATCGGTTATCTTGACCTACCCATGCTTTCGTTTAGCATCCTTTTAACTCCACATCGATTTGACGACTGGTGCTTCGATGAACAAGGACTCGTGCCCATACCTTGTGAAGTTGAAGAGGTTGCTGAAAATTAAGATGTTTTATGAGAATAAAATAGAATAATAATGTTTTAGAACTATGTACCGACTCCATTTACATTCGAACCAACCTAATTGGTACGGATAAGTAAAATCTGCCGGTTGCGATTCTTCTTCCATTTTTTCTTCGCTGTAGGATTTGTCATTGGTTGCTTTTTGAAGCTCTTCGTAAACATTTTGATCTGGAAGTAGAAAATAAAATTAGAACGCTAATAAACTGATAGAGCCTCGGTGGTCTAGTGGTATGTGCACTCGCCTGCCAAGACTGAGGCCCCGGGTTCAATTCCCAGGTCGAGCGAAAACATGTTTCCTACTTTTCAAACATGGCTCGGGTTTGAGATCACCAACCCGCATTAGGCAAGCGTGGTGATTACGCCTGAAACCTCCTCACTGTACTGATATCTTCAGTGAGACGAGAGGCCTTTGCCCAACAGTGGGACATTACAGGCTAATACTTACTTATACATACTTACTTATACTAATTAACTGATACAACATTTAAGATTAGATAATTTAATTACTAGGAAAAGCGCTATATTTGCTTTTCTTACCATTTTCTGATAAAAATCTGATCAGCAATTACATATTATTAGCACATAATTAACTACTTACTTTCAAACAATCCTTCAAACAGCGTAGGAATTGAACCCGATTTCAGTGCTGTTCGGGTGTTATGTGTGACGAAACACTTGGTGTCAAAATGTTTGGAACAAAGAGAATCTTTTTTCTTCGGGGTCCAGTTCACGGCATTCATATTTTGTAACCACGCGTTTCTTAGCGTCAACTCTGAAGGAAATCTGCAAAAATATAATTGATTACTTATATATAAACATAAATAAGATGTACAATTTACATGCTGAGTAATGAGACACACCAAAAGATTTATTACTAAAACCACGACTATTTTTCTGCATACGTATTAGGTATAAGACTCGAATTTCAGTCGTCGAATCGACCTCGCATAGCATGTGAGGCTGACCCAGGTTAATTTTGCACGATGCCGAAAGACGGGTGTAAAACAATTACTGCCAATTAGCTTGAGCTTATACTAAGTATATCATACTATACAGGGCGACATCTGGGTCGTGACTCTAACTTATTGTTTCAAACTCAGTTAATTATTGCGATTTCAGTTATAAAGCTAGTTTTTCATTTATTTACATTTATAACAGCTATGTGTTAGTAATTGAATAAATAAAATACACGGATAAATGCTTAATTTATGTTCAATCTACAATTCATGCTAAAACCTATTTGAAAACAAACTTATTAGATGAGTAACAAAAGTCATTATTATGACAGTCAGTGTCTAAATAAATTTAAGATTAGAATCAAAGCATAATCGTTATCAATTAAAAATTGTATGTTATCACTAGCTGCGCCCCGCGGTTTCACCCGCGTTGTACCCGTTCCCGCGGGAATTTCGGGATGAAAAATAGACGTTGGCCGATTCTCAGACCTACTCAATATGCTCACAAAATTTCATGGGAATCGGTCGAGCCGTTTCGGAGGAGTACGCGAACGAACACTGTGACACGAGAATTTTATATATAAGATTACATAATTTACTAGACATTTATCCGGTCGGGTGTGTAGGGTGACTACACGACCTAAAAGAGAATATTTTTTTTATATCGACCAATTTTTTTTAATGTAACAATTTAATAAAATTATGTGTTATATTAGGGGGCGTCCATAAATCACGTGAGGTTCAAAAGGGGGGGGGGGGGGTCTTTAAAAAAATCACCAAACATCACCACGGGGGAGGGGGGGTTGTAGCAAATATCACGTGTATTTTTTTTCGGAATACAAAACCAAAAGCGGCGTAATAATTTGTTAAATACCAATTATTTTGATTTCATCTGATGGAGGACCCGACGAAAACCCGAGATATCCAAAGGTCATTTCCCATGCCATACAAAACTTTATCAAGCATGATCTAGATGCAATATTTATTGTCACTAATGCACCTGGCAGAAGCGCGTTCAATCGCATCGAGCGAAGAATGGCGCCTTTAAGCCGGGAATTATCTGGACTCATACTCCCGCATGATTCTTATGGAACCCATTTGGATGACCAGGGGAGAACAAAAGATCATGTCCTTGAAAAAAAGAACTTTCAGAAGGCTGGTGAAGTTCTGGCAGAGGTATGGAACAACATGGTTATTGACGGCCATGACGTCGTTGCAGAGTATATTGAGCCAGACAGCGCTGAAGGTTTCATCCCAGATATGCCATCCCAGCAATGGTATAAGGAGCATGTTCGAGAAAACCAATACATGCTACAGGTAATATTAAAATCTTGCGTTATTATTATTTTAATAAATTTATAATATTTGTTTTTATACAGTTAAAATATTTTAATTTCATCCCCAGGTGGTGAAGTGTAATGATCGCGCATGCTGTAAAGATATGCGGAGTTCGCTGCGATCCCTTCTCCCACGCTTCCTTATACCACCCTACCCTATTTTACAGACATCAAGTGGACTCTATATCCCGAAGCCTGAAGAGCATGATGGCAAAACTTTTGCTCCATTTCTTCTGCGTCAGGCAGTAGCCATCACTCCGGTACATGAAGGCTTCGGGAAATTGATCTACGATTTATATTGCCCTAGCCTGGAACGCCGTGTACTACTAGAAAGGACGTGCCAGAGGTGTTCCTTATATTTCTCTTCAAAGAAAAAAGCCAAAGAACACATTCATTATTGTTAAGCACTTGGGAGAAATACGGAGAAGGAGTATGTTCGTCCAACCCGCATTCTGACGCGGAGATCAAATGAGGTCCTCTGCGTAGTACGCGAAGACGATGCGGCCGAGTGGATCAACGATGAGGATGTAGATCCTCAGATGATGACCGATGTGCCAACATCTGATGTGCGCGACGCTTTGCCGGTAGTAAGCGTAGGAGACAACGTCATGATTCCGTGGTCCGAAGACGTTTAATTTTTTTTTTAATTCTTTTTTTTTAAAGTTTTTTTATTTAGTTATTTTTTCATTGCTACTGCATTGAACATTAATTTTGGTTATAATTGTGATCCTTCATTTTCTTTATTAAATAATCTATATCCATTAAACCTGTGTTTTATTCATGTGGTTGCAAAGTTTTGTAGATATGAAAAAATACACGTGATATAGGCTGGGGGGGGGGGGGGTGACTAAAACCTCACGATGTATCACCAAGGGGGAGGGGGGGTCAAAAAATGGCAAAAAAAACATCACGTGATTTATGGACGGCCCCTTACTGAAATCGCAATAATTAACTGAGTTTGAAACAATAAGTTAGAGTCACGACCCAGATGTCGCCCTGTATACTTTTAGTATTGAATATCGACATTTTATCGATAAGAATTTATCAATCCCTAGCGCATAAACAAAACTAATTTTTACATCAATACTCACGAAATTCATCATTATATCATCATTATTTTGATAACATATCATTGCAAACAATTTTCAGATAGTAATCAATGCTATAAACACAATTTCAAGACAAATTTGCATAAAAAACAACAATAAAATACACGTACCTGTGAAATGACATTTTACTCCCTTTTATGTAGCGACCTTTACAAATCACACATTTCCTCATGTTTATTTAGCTCAACTTAATCTCACTTATCTATCACGAAATGAAATTATACTAATTACTCAAAAAACTCGCCGTCGCCGCTGTTGCAATCTCATACGGGGGTGATACGTACCGTACCGTACGGACGGGGGCCATCATTTGCCACAGCCATTTGCTTTGCTTCACAGACCTGAGACCACGTCAAAATTAGTTCTCGGGACACTCGCAGGAGTCGCAGGGGCGCTTCAAATTGCCACACAAAATTAGCTGTCATTCATTTGTATCTGTGATTTGCATGGACATGGACTTATTTATTACTCAATCTTAAGTCCATGGTGATTTCAGATTTGTATGTGGTCAGTGGTTCATTGTTTTGATTCGATCAATGGTGAATGATTTTGGTGATCGACCTAGCTCTACTCTATTTTCTCTATGGTAAAATACGCTTGCGTGAAGTGAAGTAAAATTGCGTGCCGGACCGGAATTCTTTCATCGGGCCGGGTTTGCAATATTTTTGTACAATTGAGAATTCAATCAATTTGTAAATAACAGTAAAATATTCAGAATAAAAGTGGATAATTTCTCAGGTGAAGTTTGGATTGCATCTTCACCGTTCTTCTTCTTCGTGTCCGTGCATTTATGGAACAAGAGTGTCAGCAGTATCTGCTGAGACTGAGATGCAGATCTGCTCAACAACTTCAATAATACAAATAAAAATATAAGAGTCTGACAATTTAATATTTATTATTACGTGGTTTGAATATACCTACGTGGTTTGAAATCCGAAAAGATGTCTGGGTAAGCGATACTATCACTACATATCACTACATAGTATAAAATAAAGTCGTCTCTTTTTCGTGTGTGTCTGTTTGTCTGTCTGTATGCTTAAATCTTTAAAATTACGCAACGGATTTTGATGCGGTTTTTTGTAATAGGTAGAGTGATTCAAGAGGAAGGTTTTTATGTAAAAAAAATCCCGAAATTCCCACGAGAACGGGCACAACGCGGGTAAAACCGCGGGGCGCTGCTAGTAAACATATAAACCTCAAGTTATCAGTGGATTTCAAAACCTACCCTCGTTCGTACCTATAACGACCTTTTCTAAAAGTAACGCATCATTTCAGCAAAGCATATACATTTAAAGAGATGAAGGCGATGGTGGATTATTTGGTGGAACATAAAGCATATAATGAAATAAAGGGAAGAAAAATGTGGATAGACTATGCTAATTCTCAGGTAGGTGCACAAACAAAAACATTTTTTGTACTGGAGTTGGCTTCACCGTAATTACCCTTTTTTGAGATAGAAACACTACTAACTGATCCCTGCGATGTTACCCGCATTTTTGTCTCATGGGAATTTTGTTGTAAAAATGAACCTATTTGCTATTTCAAAGTATGATAACATTGATAAGGTTTCTGTGTCCATTTTACCTACAAGTAGTTTTTGCATGTTAAAGTACCAAATTTAAATCTATCCTCACAATTTTTAATAGTATAGAAAGTACCTACCTAAGCAAGACAAATTTAGGTAATCAAAAAGTAACTTAATTCCTTCATTAGGTTGTAAAATAATTTTAATCCTCTTGCCCTTACTCTTATTTTTATGACTCTGTTCATAATTCTTTGTAGCTAAGACATGTTTGTATGATTTTGCTGTAATAGTATTTTCTATCAACAGATGACCTCAAGAACTTGGCAAAGTCTAAAGGAGACATTTCTAAAACGCATATTACCGGACATTTACAATCCATATTATAAACTCACCATGACTCAGATACAGAGTTTCAAACAGGCGTTAGTATCTAATTTATATTTAACAGCATGTTTTTTATATAATACTAGCAGCGACCTGTGGTTTTACCCGCGTTGTACCTGTTCCCGTGGGAATTTCGGGATGAAAAATAGCTTATAACCTTCCTGTTGAATGTTGAAATCTATTATAAAAGAATTATTCAACTCGGACTGATCATTCCTGAGATTACCTCCAATATAATACAAACTAACAAATAAACTTACAAATTTTACCTCTTTATAATAGATATAGTAGATGTATAGATAAGTACACTTCAATGGTCTAGTGGTATGTGCAGTCACATACCATGACTGGAGTCCCAGTTTGAGCAAAGCAAATTTCAGATTATTAGGAAAAGCATAGTAAGCATTATCTTATTACTCACTGTACTTAGGAAGTCAGTGAGATGAGAGGTTTATGCCCAACTATGGGATATTACAGGTTAAGGGTGCCTGTCCATTGAAGCGGAGCAAGGCTGCGGAGCGGATTAATGGAGAAATCTTAACCAATAGGGTGGCATACAATTTCTGCTCACAGTGTTTTATGCAATCCTATTGGTGAATATTTCTCAGTTTCTCTGCTCTGCATCAATGGACAGGCACCCTTATGCTTTTTTTAATAAATGGAAAAACTCCGACTTTGCCTATGCATTTAATTGTTTATCTACACTAATGTTGTAACATTCTACTTATGTTTCCAATACTTGACTTATAATTACTACTGTTATAGCGCAGACAACAAAAACACTCAATTTAAGCAATTGCACAGGATGTTATAATATCATTATAATATAACATTATAACATCATTATAACGCGACCAATTAACCTGGCGAGCCTTATGTCAAAATCCTCATACTATTTGCATAAAATTTTGATATTAGGCTGGCTTTTGAAAACTGTTGGGTTATACGTGAAAACTTCGTCGAAACTACATACACAAAACTCTTTGGTAAGATCTCGCTCGCTCCTGATTGGCCCTACGCGCAGCTGCGCTCTCATTGGTTAGATTTTAATGGCGGCAAGTTCACTGTGACAATACACGTACCTACGCGTGAATTTAATGTTTCGCAATGTGTTTTGTTTTTAAAATTTTGTTTGATTAATTGCATTAAATAGTGAAGATAAAGTAGTGTATGCAACTGCATATAACACGGGTATTAAAACACTCGTTACTATTATGAAACTCGCTGCGCTCGTTTCATAAACTCACACTCGTGTTTTAATACCCTTCTTTACTTATATGACGTTGCATAAACTACTATTATAGTTTATGTTAGTTACTTTCTTGTATTGTACTGTACAAATAAAGATAACTCAAATGCCAGTTCAATTAATATTTGCTTTTTATAATCTTACTTTAGCAATACATTCTACCCTTGATACTTATTTAAAATTTTCTTTATAAAATAAATATTTAAATTTCAGGAAAGATATAGAAACTTTACAGAAAAATAAATTGGAATTAAGAACAGTAACAGAAGATTCTAGTACTAACAATGATAATGGTATGGTTTAGTCTAAACAAGTATTGGTTTATTTTGAATATATAGAACATTATATATAATATGCAACCCTCTTCTAACTATAGATTTCCCATAGCAAAGCCAAGATGTCTATCCTTATAAATAATATGAAAAAATATAAAAAGTTCAATTTTTAAATTGGTAAAAGAATTTTTAGAATTTCAATGAATTACTTACATTTATATTGAATCCTACAATCCTTATTACTCAAATTAAAATAGTCTCAGTAGTAAATAATACATAATAATTTTCTTTTAATAATAATATATTAACTTTTCATCTCCTTTTATAGCTCATACTGAAGGAAATGTTAAAATGAATAAGCCTGCAGCATCCAATGAAGCGGATAAGCCGTCAGGTGAGATTCCAGCCACAGTAACTCCACCTAGGTCTTCACCAACTGATGTGAACCAAGATCACACATACTACAACAATGCAGAAGAAATTCAAAATGATCTAGAAGGCAACTCCCCTGATACAACTGTTCAGAGTAGGTCTCACAAAGATTGTATCGAGTTTGAGGGAACAGAAGAACTCACTGCAGATGTCAGAAAAGTTCTACATGACTTTGCAAGTGATTCTGAAAAGTCCGACATTGAAGCTCAGATGGAAATTGTTGTAGTAACAACTGAAGATCCTCATGTCCTGAAATTTAATCAAGGGATAGACGATGTTGCTACAATCAGTGATAGCCGGTCTTCTGAACAACTCAACGAAATTGAAAAATTTATACAGAATACTGATGTCTGTCTCGTGGAAGATAAGTCAGAAGCAGATAGAACTACCTCAATGAATGAAACTAATTTTATTGAAGTGATAGATACAGCTGTCTCTAATTCTGAAAGTGTTGAGATACCCCCAGGGCAGGATAAAATTGAACAGTCTGTGCAAAATACTCAAGGTTTAACTCGTAGTGCAGATACCATTCTACCTAACAATCAGGAAGCACTCAACAGAGATACCCAAACAGAGAAAGTCAATGGAGTAAGCAAAGAAGACATCAGTGATAGCAAAGTAGACAAAAGCAAAGTACATAATGAAACCGATGGGATTGATAATGAAAGTCAAGTTAACGATAGCCCAAAAAGAGTTAACAATAAAATCAAAGAAAAGGATAGTAGAAGCAAACAGGATGCTGAAAAAGGGAAATTAAATGACAGCAAAGCAAACGACAACAAAAGCAAAACCAACGATGATAAGAGCAAAGAGAATGATAATAACAGCAAAACAAAAAATGTGGTGGAAAAGAAAAGCATTCTGAGAAAAAGATCTGCTTCTTCACAAGATAGCAAATCAAGCAAGAAAGCTAAAGTTAACAAGAAGATTGAAACATCTACCCCCATAGAAATAACTAGTTCCGATAAAACTAACACTGAAGAAGTAGAAATAGGTAATGAAATAGAAACGAGAGAAACCAGGAAGAATAAAAATAATACTCTTGATAAAAAGGTCGATAAACAAGAAATCGCTAAACCAAATAACAATGAAATTATCAACATTGATGACAGAACTGAACGAGAGAAATCCACTGAACCAGATCCAGTTGATGTCCTCGAAGCCAAAAAGAGTAATCCTTGTCTACAAAGTGTTAGCTTATTCGAAGAACATTTCAATGCAGTTCAATATTCATCTGACAGTGAAGACAATGTAGTTTCTGGTAAACAAGAAAAATCAGAAGACCCAATCAAATGTCATCTAATTAAGAAAATGATAAATCAGGAAGTGATTTTACTGAAATCGCATTCGGAATCGGATGATGAGGCTAAAACTCGGAAAGACAAGAAAACTCCTCAACAAAATATAGTTGACAAAAGTACAGTTAACAAAAACCAAGTTGATAAAAGTACAGTCGATAAAAATGTTGTAAAGCAAAAAGAGAAAGCTTTAGCTAGCGCGTTCGGTTTTTCTGGTGGTAAGTGTAAAGAGATTGTGCATGATTTTTGGCGCTAAAGTGTGTCTTTTCAGTTTTGTGTTTTGTACCGCGCATGGCAATGTACATTGAATTGAGTGTGTATATAATATACCAACTATAATTCATGTTTTTTTTTGCTTCAGGTGTTAAAGAAAATAAGCGTATCACTCCAAAGAAAAGACGTTACACGCATTCACAGTAAGTATCATGCTATCTCTTGTTATTGATATTGCCATAGCTTTTAGTTAACCAGCTGTTTCAGGCAGCTTACTCTTTCCAATGGGATTGTCATGATAAATAATTGCCCATGTCCATCATAGAGTGCCCATGTCCATTATGAATTAAAACTACGTTTACGAATAGTGACCACAGTTCCGGTAAAGAAGCCGAAACGTGAGATAAAAATGTAAAATAACAGCGAAGTGTATCCGAAAAGGAATTTCAAATCAAAATGAGTAGTGTTAATTTAATCCTAAGAAAGAAGTATGCAACCATTATAAGTTAAAAACGTAACAAACTTACACACTTTCGCATCACTACATAGTATAAAACAAAGCCGCTTTCCGCTGTCTGTCTGTCCCTATGTATGCTTAGATCTTTAAAACTACGCAACGGATTTTCGTGAAGTTATTTTAAATAAATAGTGTGATTCAAGAGGTAGGTTTATATGTATAAAAATTCACGAAATTCCCACGGGAACGGGCACAACGCGGGTAAATCCGCGGGGCGCTGCTAGTTTATTATAAGTAGATATCATGAATTTAACTATTCCTATTGATTATGTCTTTCGACTCTTTCCAGTTACATTGATTCGAACTCCAGTGGATGGACATCGGAAAGTGATTCTCAGGAATATGTGTCACCACCGAGAGGACGGAAAGGAAAGCACTCCAGGAAATACTTGTAAGTCCATTACAATAATGCTGTTTCAATTAAAACTGCGTTTACGAATACTCTTCGCTTTTCGCGATTCCTTGGAGTAATTTAAAGGGACCGAAACGTCAGATTAAAACGTAAAATAAAAGCTAAGCGTATCCATGAACGTACCTAACTTAATTTTGCATTGAAAATACGTTTATAGTGTTCGCTTGAACCTAAGAAACCAGCTCAATTTTTCAATCACAAAGCAAATAACATAAGAATAATACGAGTAAAAAAGCATACAAATATTGTTACTACTTAAAATTGCCATGCGAGTTTAAACAATTATGTAATATGGTTATTTTCCTTAGGAGACCGAAATCTGCCCGCATTATATCTTTAGAAGAGGAAGGCGGGCTATTCGTGATGTACAGGAACAGAATATATCCTATAGTGAAAGGCGGGAAAAATGGCGCCAATTATATGACTTATAACCCGGCCAGTGAGTACTTACGTCATTTTGATTTAGATTTATTAACCCACTAACAAAAAAGAGGTGTTGTGTCATCTGCGCCATCGCACCTATTAACGAATAGAGCGATTTGAATATAGTTTTTTAATGTTTAAAAGCTCATGAGTAGAGTTTTTTGACTGTTTGAAAAAAATAACAATCAGGCGTTATACATTTTATCTATTTACCAATTAAATTTCCAGGTGATTCTGAGGAAGATAACTCGTATTGGCGTCAGAAATACGTTGAAGAGAAAATGAAGACGAATGAACTGAAAAAGTACGTTATTTTATTTTTCAAAATTTGAATAACAGAAATCACGTTGCTATACTATATTATATTTTATACTATTTGTTTATTATGGAACTATGTTCATCATTACAATTTACTTTTTCAGGCAACTAGATATAGTACAAAAGGAATCTGTAGAAAAACAAACAAGAGACAAATCACCCATTTTACCTTCTAAGCGGTAAGTAATCTTGTTCTTAGTAGTAGTATTAGCGTGTAATGTCCCACCGCTGGGCATAGGTATCTCATCTCACCGAAGATCTCTCAGCACAGTAGAGGATGAGACGTAATCCCACGCTTGCCTAATGCGGGTTGGTGATCTCACCCGACCCATGATTTGCTAACTTACTTTTAAATAAACTAATTTTGCTCTAATGTGGTTTGCTTTAAAAAAATAATAATTTTATGTTTCATTTTCCAGGACGTCTCATAAAATAGATTTGTCACAAAAAGAAGATAATGATGTTTCAGTCTTAAGTAAAAGTAAGTATTTGTCGTTATACCTACCTCTTTATCATTTTAAAGTCTTCCACCGCATTTTTCTGTATCTTTTGCTAAAACTACTGAACCGAATTTCATGCAGTTTTCACCAAAAGATAGTGATTCAAAAAAATATTTTTCTTGGCATTCCTACGGGGACGATCGGTTTACACTTTTAAAAGTAGGAAAGCCTGGTAATATCTATATTTTGTATTTACATTGCAATACATATTTTTTTGTACTTAGTTTTTTTTCATTTGGCAGATAAAGAAAGTAAGGAATCTATTAGAGAGGCAAAACAAGAAAGAAAGGAGGAAAAGATTAAAATAACTTTTGCTAAGAATAACCATGTAAGTATTTTATTTGAGAAAAGACAAGATTTGTCTACTTCTATCTTATCTTGACAGTAAGCCCAGCTCTGTTGCCTATGACACAGTCTTAGAATCAGCCCATGCTATTATAATAAAGAGTTTGTTTGAAGGCGCTCTCAGAAACTACCAATCGGATTTGAATAATTATTTTTGTAATAGATTTGGTGGTGATACAGCCTATAACCTTCCCGTTGAATGTGGCTCACATTCAACGGGAACTCACATTCAACGGGAATGTTATAGGCTGTTTTTCACCCCGAAATTCCCACAGGAACGGGCACAAGGCATGTAAAACTACAGGGCGGTACGGTTACGGATACAATTCGCTGTTAGCCTTATTATAACTGAGTTCCACCGATTACTCACTCGGTCTCAACGACTAACACTGTCAGCCAAGCCTATAAAACGCAGTCTAAACTACCATTATTTACTTTATATCAATACAAACCATTTTCAGGAAGTGAAACTGGAAGGTCATTGGCCGCAAATACACCCTGTATTTCAACAAGTTGTCGATCTATTGCAAAATGACAACGAACATCAGAAGTCAGAGGGAACAGTAGAGGTTAAGAAGAAGGAGAGTAAACAGAGCACATTGGCACAGAATAAAGCGAAGGAGTTGACAGTAAAACAACCAGCGGAGTCAGTGGAAACTGTCACTATTAATAGTGGACAGACTACACCTATCATACCTGCTGTTGATCCTGGTAAGTCTTTATAAGTCTATTCCGTGCTTCGGGGGGCACGGTAACCCGTCGGTCCCGGTTACTTTCTACGGATAGTAGTCGCTACATGAGCCATGTCAGAGGCCTTTGGCGGCTCAATAACTCTGACACCAGGATTGGTCAGGTTGACCATCCACTCGATGAAGAAGAAGTCTTTGTAGAGAGCGGTTTCACTTGCATTTAATCTGTTATTTGACTGGTTCCTTTATTAGTTGAAATTAACTGAAATATTATCTAGTTTTATTTTAGAACTAGCCCTCTACTAAGATGGGTCCTCAATGTCAGAGTAACGTAACGTAAAATATATTAAATATCATTAGCATGCTTTCAATTGTTCTTGCCTTTATTTAATAAAGAGTCGCATCCACTTTGTTACGTATTTATTATATTTTACCATTTTCTCATTCAATTAATAATTATTAAATAAATTAGATCAGTCAACGATTCTAATTCAAAATGAATGATTTGCAACTTCTCTGCATTATTAATGAGAAATAGGCGATATTCCAGAAATTCACTCGAAAATGAGTGACATTGAACGGGAGATATTCAAAGAGATTGAGGACAGAGACAAGGAGGAGAAATCGAAACGAGATGACGCTGACACCGATTCAACCAACGTCACTAAAAGGTAATATATACTTTTTATCATTATCACTAGCATAGGCCTTCGGTCGTTGCACTATTAGGTATTATGATAACATCACTATCAAATTAAAACAAAAAAAGAGTATCCTGTAAGTAACCTGTAATGTCCCACTACTGGGCAAAGGTGTCTCTTCTCACTGAAGACATAAAAGATGTCAGTACAGTGAGGAGGATAAAAAAATTAAAATATTGTGACACAAATTGGTTTATATCCAAATTGTTCTCAAGCTATTGTTTATCTTAGAATTGCATGCTTGTTTTACAATCTTTTAAAATTATAAAAGCATTAATAACAAAAAAATATTCCATCAAAGACCAACTTGCGAGGTTCCTTTACATTTCAAACATAAAAGCTTTTGCCCGCCCAATGGTCTTCTCTATAGTCTCAAAATTTCTACACCAAAACACTAACATATCCGAACTTGCTCACAGAAAAGGCAGACCTCGAAAGTCCACCATATCAGTGTCTCCGGTTAAAAGACAGAAGCGGGCGAAACCCTCCACGGAAACATTGGACACTGTCAGTAACACAAGAAATAGTGACATTAGCACAAATGCACCGAGTAACACACGAAATAGTGATGTTAGTAAGACAGAACCACAGACGGAAGGCCGGAGATATTCAAAACGGCAGAGCGCGTCTAAGAAGAGTGTTAGCGGTAAGTTTCACTGTTCACGTAAGGACGATCCTATTCCTGCCTGTTGATCGATCAATCCGGAAGTTTTAGCATTTTTTTTAATGAAATCAAATGTCTCATTTTAATCTGTGTGCCATGGCCATGTAATTTTTTGACACAAACTTTGTGTCCGTTCTTTAAACAACCCCATCCTTGTAATTAATTATTCATTATAAGTTTCACCCAATATTGAACATAATTATGTAATATTTTACTATGGTTTTTTTAAATAAATTATGTGTTTGAGATAATTTTTTCCGAACAGATAAACCTAGGAGTTTGGAAAAGATTACTGTGTGAAGAGCAAATATTCTACCTGACATCTAAATAACAAACAATATATATTTCTTCAAATTTTTCCCGTAAGTAGTAACATTTTCCTTATTTTCTCTTTGTACTTAACAGAAGACGAAAAACCAGCACTCAACACAAGATCAACAGCGAAATCCACCGTGAAGCCAACCAAGGATGATGATGACGACCAAATCCGGTACATGCTTCGGCGCGACACTTCCAAGGGAATACAGACGAAAACCAGATCGGCTAGAAGGTAGTTCACTGATTCAGATCATTTAAGGGACATGAATAAATATTGATTGACTTTTCAAAATGTAGCCTGTATTTACCTACAGCATGGAAGGCCTCTCATCTCACTGGAGATATCAGTACAGTGAGAAAGAAAAAGAATGACCTAATTATTGTACATAGTCAACTCATCGTCGCGCGCTGCTCTGGCGAACGTTTATAATTATACTAGCAGCGCCCCGCGGTTTTACCCGTGTTGTGCCCGTTCCCGTGGGAATTTCGGGAATTTTTTTACATAAAAACCTTCCTCTTGAATCACTCTACCTATTACAAAAAACCGCATCAAAATCCGTTGCGTAATTTTAAAGATTTAAGCATACAGACAGACAAACAGACAGACAGACACGAAAAAGAGACGACTTTATTTTATACTATGTAGTGATGACTTTCATTTGTCTCACAACATAGAGTTCTTATTTTTCACTTATAGAGTCGCGAGCGATGGTGAGTTGAATTATTTAATTATAATTAGGAGTTTCGAAAAATAGGTCTAATTTTTTTATCAGTTTATTGATATACACAGCCGTTTAATCCGGCATTTGTGGCTTTTAAGTAGCCCCGACAGACTTTTAAATTACAAGATTTTGAATCAAAAACATAATTTTACATAAAAATTTGTTGCTCTGATATCGAAGCGGTACTTGTAAAATGAAATGCATTAGAAGTAAATTAGTAAATTAAAAGAGTCGTGTATTTTAAATATCTTAATCTATAGAATCGTGAAATTGTGATGTGTTTTTTCTTTTTACTATAAGTATTTAGACGGTAAAAACAAACATTTTAATTATGTACTTTAATACATATATCATCGTTTCATACTATATTTTTATTTAATAATTCCACTGCTGAACAAAGGTTTCCCTATAGCATTCCAGTATTCTCTAAAGCCCGTTGTAATCAATTCCTTAATTTTTTTTAAAAATATTTATTCAAGCGTCAATATAATATAATACCAATCTATATTTTATCTCATACATTTCTTCCTAAAGGATAATTCCTTTATTATGTCTGGCTAGGAAAGGAATTTATTCCGCAACTCATACACAAGGGAAAATTAAACCCTTGCTCCATTTTCAATTACAAGTTCATTTACAAGTCTTTTTTTATAATTCATGTGTCACATTGATGGGCAAAGGTCCCCATTTTCTCAAATTCCATTGTGATCTTACTTTTTCTACTTACATTTTAATCATTACATACCTATGTTTTTAAATTTGGATATTAATTGTCTATAAAATATTGTTTGTGACAATAATTTCATATAGAATGTCAAATTCTAGAAAAGAAGTATAAAATATCAGCCTGTAATGTCCCACTGCTGGGCAAAGGCCTCTCATCTCATTGAAGATATCAGTACAGTGAGGATTAGGCTTAATCACCACGCTTGCCTAATGCGGGTTGGTGATCTCAAACCCGAGCCATGTTTGAAAAGTAGGAAACATGTCACATTCTATATGAAATATATTTTTAAACAAATCGTTGTGTGTCATCAAAATATTTTGAAAACTTTTGTGTAAATAAATTAATGTCATCCATGTCATAAGTGATCTTCTGATTTTAAGTAATACCTCTGAAGACAAATTGAAAAGTACAGTTTTTACTAAGTTTTAAACGTTTTACAAAATTTAGAACTGTAATATCTAATATATTAGTTAATCATACATTCTGTAAAATAAGTTACTAGTTTTAGACTTATGTGTTTTAGTCGGAATGGGAGCAGGTCGTCAATAAAATATTTAAAATAATTCACTGTGTTTAATTTGTTTATAAATAAAATTAAAATTATAAGTCTATGTTAAGTCCATATTAGTTTTAAATTAGTATTTAAGTTAAATATTATCTTCTTACTTATTTATTATGGCTAAGTTAATCAAAGTGTTTCACACCGTCATCATAACTTTTAACTTTTGTCAACTTTCTGAATGTTCGAAATGGCTATTAACTTACTTAAAGTGGCCATGAATCAACAGTCAAGCATTGAAAGAGTTGAAAAGTTAACTAATGACAAAGATGCCTTTCTGCCAGATCAATGCCTATGCTATGTTGGTCTGCTGTTTGGTTTCACCAATCACATCATACTTCGCTTGGCAACTTATCATAGAGATAGTGGAACCCACCAATCATATCAATCGTAGCAAAGCTCAGGTAGAAAGGCCATTAAGCGTTTTAATTAAACTAGCCATAATTTATAAGTAAGTAGAAAATAAACAATACTGGTGAGTGAAATAACCTGCTTCCATTGGCTTATTTAATTTGCATTATATTTTTTGTTTGCTTGCTTTAACACTTGCTTTTCTATCTTTAACAGCTTGCAGATAGAAATAACCCAAGCGTCGCAATCTATTGACAGCACACTCGGATATCAAGACTCCGACGTCAGTCCTATAAACATGACTAAAAGGAAACGAAAACCAAGTTTAAGAGTTGCTAATAGAAGAGGGAAGCGTAGCAGTGTCAGATCTCTACCAGACCTGTCACACATTAACTCTGACTCAAGCCATTCTTCCTACTTTGTACCTGTCAAGAGTAGCCAAGTTACTTTAAACTCTGAAGCTTATAAATCAGAGTCTTATCAGCTTTTAATGCCTGTACCGAAACCGAAAGTAAACACTTTAGGCAGTATCCAAGAAAATCCGAATCGATTGAGTGTCAGACACTTCGATGCAGTGTCAAAAGAAGTATCTCGGTCTACAAATGATAATTCAGATATTGTAGTAGAACGAGCCAATTCTAGCAACGTTTCTTTACCACTTTCACCGGAATTGTCTGTCGTAGAAAATTTCACTGTCAGCAGAGAAATGATAAAGAGTCAACTCATGATGAATCAAATGCCTGGAGGCAATGAAACGTCTTATAATAAGTACGTGATATCGGATATAGATGTGTCTGTACCGCTAATGGAGCAAGAATGCGGTCTACGCAAAAGCACACAAGAGGTAGCGACTAACAAAAGTTTGCTCAAAAAAATAGAATCAGTCAATTTGCAAGAAAAATCCTTATCTGATTCCCTGGATACTAAATTACGAGATCTTTTACTTGAAAGTGCTAAAAAGATATCCAATAATGATAATTTCATGGACGTTGATATTGAAAAAATGGATGTTGATGAAAGCAAAGTAGTCAAGAAGACTAGAACTAGGAAAAGATGCTCAACTCCACACAAGAAGAGTAATAAGCAAGGCAAAATGCCTGATAATTCAGTCATTGTAGAAGAACGAACGGAGTCCTGTATGTTAGGCGGTAGGACATCGTGCCCACCAACCATAATTTACACTACAGACGAAAACGCCAACAATTGCGATGACATACCAAAAAAAGTCACAAAAGCTAGAAAGAAGAAAGACATAATTAAAGTGAAGATCCAAAGACCACGAACCAAGTCAGGTGGGAAAAAATCGACCAATAAAAATGACACTACAGCGTCAATTTGTACTGATAGTGGTATCAACAATACCGATTCGATTTCCGAGCTTCTAAAAGCAGATGACAGTATAGATCTCATTCATAACCACTCTGAAACCTGCCTACATGCACACGAATGTATAGGTAGTAATAGCGTGGAAATAATTGAGAGTTCAAAATCGATTGTGTCAATAAACAGTGACAGTTGCTCGCTTGATAACCATTTGTATAGACTGACTGAGGATGTTGAACGGCTGTCGGGAGATTCGTATTTCAATACTGACGCTCAAGATATGTCTAGTTTTGGTAAGTAGCTTTTTAGTGCAGTGTCCTAACAGGGTGTGATGTATTAACATTATGGCAAATAAATAAATTTGAATTAAACCACTGGGAGACTCTCGGTTTAAAATCACCTATTAGGGTCACTAACCTACTAGAACTTACTATAAGTACCTTAGGGATATCAGTAGACGATATTGGCACTTTTTTTCACGATGGAATGATGCTTAAATTAAGGTTGTCGAAGCGCACGTTAAATTGTTGGTCCTCGTGTACCTCACCAATCGGAATCTTTGAACGTTCCCAGAACTCGTAATTTTAGATTTAACTATGAAAATAACATCCTGTAATACAATTCAGCGAATCTTACACTTAAAGTTCAATGGACCTGACAGACCGTAACTCTATTACTATGTATTATTATTACGTTACAGAAAAGAAAACACCAGACAACATATTCCACAGCCCAACAGAAACAATATACCACAGTCCTGCCCTCACTCACAGCAGTTTGATCACTGAAGATCTATCCGACGATCCCCCGTCACAGCCCACCACATGGTACTTGCTCAGTGAAGACGAAACACAGACTCAAGCAAGAAACTTAGGTCATTTGAAGCAAATATTTCCTATAACTTGTGCTATACCGGACTTGTCAACTATATCGGAGAGGTCTAAAGAAAATGAGGATAGCAGAAAACCTACTCTCGATACCGATGGTGATACTAGAAATTGTGATTCTCAAAGTTTGTTTTGATTTGTATTTGTTTAGGTGAAATGATTTCTTTCTGTTAAGCTGAATGTTTGGGTAGCTTAGAAGAGGATGGTTTTGTGCCATAATGCCATAAGATAGTGATAGTGATTAAAGCCCAATAAGCGATTAATTATCCTTCTCGTGCCTTCGTTATATATGATGAAACGTTTGATTGGGTGGATACCACGATCGCTATGTTACGTTGTCTTAAAGGTACTATTTTCCGATTTCGACCGCAGACCGCAACCGCAGGCGGTTTATTAACATTAGGTAGTCTGCGGCTCAACGAGGAATAACTCCTTTATGCTTGATTGGAAAGAAATCTATTTGCTTTTTTTTAATTTTATTTGTGCTAAGTTTATCTATATAGTTTTGTATGGTTAGCAGATAAGAACTTATTTTTGTTAAAAAATATTGTATGTATAATAGTTTGATTCTCTTTTATTTCATAATTTTTTTTGTGTAATATTTAATACCTATGTAATATGACATTTCATCTACTAATTAGCTTGTTAAATATTTGAAGTACTTGAATTGATATTTGATATGTTTTTGTGACATGTTAAGTATTGTAGTTAGTAGGTCTTTAATATGAACATTCTAATAATAATACATATTTTGCTCTTATATTCAACTTTTATTGTACATGTAGGAAACTAAAATGTCAGGATTTCTGAAATATTACTGGACATGTAAGTATTCATCAGGCCTTGGGGTCACTCAAACTATCTTGACTAAAGTAACTTTTCTACCGATTATGAGCTTCAAATCTGACTTTATGAGAACTACCACCTTATTTTGAAATCGGTTTATAACGACATTTAGACTACAGTAACAGGTATCAAACATATTTTAAAAACTAACAGTCCATTTGAGAACCTCGACCTTCTGCTTCGGTTTTTGAAGTCTTAAAAGATTTATGAACGATTTTAAATTTTCTAGACTTTTGTGGTCACAAGATCAAAATGCTAATGAGGAAGCCTCGACACGCTACTACGCGTTACACCTACTCTGGCGCTAGTTTATTGGACAACCGACAATCTTATTTTATATCAAATAAAACGGGATATTATCACTTAGGTATTCAGAAATTATCTGCTGATCTATGGAGGGTCGTTTTCAATGAGAAATGTGTAGTAGGTAGACCCTATGGGTAAACCGGTTGTGTGTGCCCCATCGCATGTGTGTCCCTTGCTTAGGCATCAGGCACTTCATGTCACTCGGAAACCAAGCAATGATGAATAACATGAATAATTTGAAAACTGGCTGGGCCAAGCATGGACTTATTATTATAATAATAAGTCCATGCTTGGCCCAGCTTCAGCCCAGCCCCATGGACTTATTAATAATAAGTCCATGGGGCCAAGGAAGAAACATTTTTATTGTTTGTGTAATTGTCTGTCAAAGTATTATTTGACATTTGACGCTCTTATTGTATGTTAATCTATGGTCAGGGTGACCAACTTAATTTTTTTTCCTCTAAATTAAGGTAATTTTTATAATAATGAAATAATTTAATAAACATTTTTCCATTACATTTATTCGCAAGGGTTTCGTTTGTTATATTTCAAGAGTTATATTTTTACCATATTTTTAATTTATTGACATTACTCGAACATTATAATAATTTACCAAGATTTTTTTTTATAATTTAATTTTAAGTCTTATCTGTAGGTGCATTTTGTTCGATTTTTTTGTTTGTTTTTTAATTCATTCAAAACAAAAAAAAATATTAATAATGTAATGTGCTGGTGTCAATTAAGTACCTATATATTCTTATAAAGTTGTGTATGTATAAGTAGTGGTATCAGTGAGTTAGATTTCATAACACAAGCTTAGAGCTTACTTTGGGTCTAATTAACCGTGTGTGAATTTGTCCAAGTATTTATTTATTTATTCAATCAAGAGATCAAGAGGTTTAAAAATAATTTTACGTAAGGTGCTTAACAACTTGTCAACTTGTGTTCTGGCAACCCTGTAGAGAACTAAAAAGTAAAAAATATTGCATCGATTTTATGCTATGTAGTGTTTTCCTGAAAATGTGAATTAATTCAATATTTCACCATGTTACGAGTTTTACCGTTGCGCATTAACATTAGAGATTGTTTTGTTCTAGTTCTTTTAGTTATATTTAATACTATACATACAACTGATATGGGTAAGTAGGCCAAAACTAAAATAAACACAGACTTCGGCAATGTTTACAAATAGTTTATTCATTTTTCGTGCAACTTTTTGTTTACAGCTAAGAACGAAATGGATTTACAAAGCAAACCGAGTAAGTCAAAAGATGATTTGAACGAGAGAGGCTATAACAGTATTAGTGGCAACGAAGAATACTTGAAAAGTTGTCCCTCCGTAGACCAGGAAAATAACTTGTCTCTATGTTCGTCATTGAACCATCCTTGTATCACTTGTGAGGGCAGCATTGACTGCATATACGGTGACATGTACAACTACACTTGCAAAGTTAAACCAAGAGTTGCATGCAATGTGAGTGTTTTACATATATCACTTTATACTTTTATCATATCTTGACTTATTAACAAATTTCGATTGTTAAGCAACATGCTGCTCGGGTATTTCTTGCATAGGTTAGTTATGCTAGCTGATAGTGACATTTTTATCTTTGTAAACTGTCTGCCCCAGGGGTTTAGTCCCAACGGCCACCACTAAAACGGCCACCACTGGTGGCCGTTAGAACAGTGCATTATTTTTTGTCCCAACGGCCACCAGTGGCGGACGTTGGAACATTCCAAATAATATTTGTCTCAACGGCCACCACTAAATTGCCACCACTGGGGGTCGTTAGGATTAATATTATTTATTGGTTTAGTCCGTTTTCGCAATTGCAGTGTCACAATTGGCTGCGAAAGAAGAATTATTTTTCACTGTTTCGTAATTAACTTTCAAACAAGAATTTATTTTCTGTTTTCACAATCAAGTTTCGTTACTTCAAAAACGTATCGATAAATATGCTTTAGGACCACAAGGTTGAATTCCTAAAATGTTGAAATCCCGAAATGTTGACTTTCCCAGAACGTTGGGTCTCATAATCCCCCGTAATGTTAACCGATAACTATGGAACTAGTAAAAAAAAAAATAACCCTAACCTACCGAATAGTAAGTAATACGGTAGGTTAGGGTTATTTTTTTTTTCATGTTTAAACTCTCTCTTTTGATTAAAATGACATAGTGTGACTAATTCTTGTTTCGCAGTTAATTGTGAAAAAAGAAAACGGAGATATTTTTAGTAATTAACTGCGAAAGAAGAAATAATGTTCGATTGCGAAAAAAGCCAAAAAAATCTTGGTTGGCAGTTAATTACGAAACAGAGAAAAATAATTCTTCTTTCGCAGCCAATTGTGAAACTGCAATTGCGAAAACGGACTAAACCAATAAATAATATTAATCCTAACGACCCCCAGTGGTGGCAATTTAGTGGTGGCCGTTGAGACAAATATTATTTGGAATGTTCCAACGTCCGCCACTGGTGGCCGTTGGGACAAAAAGTAATGCACTGTTCTAACGGCCACCAGTGGTGGCCGTTTTAGTGGTGGCCGTTGGGACTAAACCGCCCCAGGGCCCCAGTAGTTTCTATCATTATATTTCTTTAGACAGTCTGTAAACCCTGATACCAGGCTAGTCCAATAAACTATCCTCTTACTCGATAGACCATGATGACATATTCTCATCTTTCTTTGGCCATATTTATTACGTACTAAGTAATGTAAAAAATGTTATTGATTACAGGGTACCAAGGAATTCAACAAAACTGCCATGTGCAGGTTTTGCTATCAAACTGATAATTGGGAACATAGATGTGATCAGAAAGCTAACTGCAACTCACTAGCTTCGCCCATGAAATTTTATTTGTAAGTACTGAGATATTAATTACTAATTTTATGAGATTAGTAAAAATTATCTTTATATAAGGCCATAAATATGAATTCTAAATTGAGTGTATTGATTCATGGAAATTGAAAGTTCTGAACAAATATTATTTTACTGTACCATTACAATTAGTCACTTTATATACTTTATTTTCAGAACAAACTGCACAGTCTCCGACAGCATAACCTGTTTAGGAAAAAGGAGGTTTTTGAAAAAGATTAGATGCTCATGGACTGCTGGCACTAGATGGGGCACAGCTCTTATCCTTGCTCTCACACTGGGTGGCTTCGGTGCTGACCGATTCTATCTCGGCCACTGGCAAGAAGGCATTGGCAAACTCTTCAGTTTTGGAGGCCTTGGAGTTTGGACTCTAGTTGATGCTCTCCTCATCGGCATCCATCATCTAGGCCCTGCTGACGGCTCCCTATACATCTAATTTAATTTTCTGTGATAATTTAGGATCTTATAGAATAATAAAAACATTATTTATAAACATTTGTACTTTATTTGTTAGCCCTGCAATCAAATCACATATTTACTTAAAGTACTTATAAACTAAATCAACAAGTTGTGCTTTTTTACAGCCTGTTAGGGCTTCTAAATCTGGAATATCTCTAGATCTTAATATTTGTTTTAACTCAACAACTGTGTATTGTTTAACTTTGTCATTTGCTAATCTGTCTTCTAACAAGTCTTCGTCTATTACTTCCAATTCTGCTTTTATTTTCTTTGACCCAGAAGCTTCCACTCTAGCAGTTGTTTGTCTTTTAGTTGTTTCAGCTCCAAAGGGTCCAAAAATTTCCATAAACAAATCATCATTTAGATCAGCAAATTTCTCTGAAGATGGTTTTGTTGTGTCCATGATTGGATCAACATCATCCTGTTTGAGTGCTATGGCTTCTATAGTATGATACTGCGACTGTAATTTAGGGTTTTCAAACATTTCAGGATTATAATCAAATCTTAGACTCTTGATAACATCATCCATCACAGTTTTATGTGCATCGGATGTATCAATATTCTCATTTTCATCATTAAATCCCATATCTCTGACATTTTCAGCATACGGTGTGCAAATAACATCAAAGCCTATATCTATGTCCAGACCTAGAGGACTTTTGCTCGGTGATAGAGCTACATTGAAAGGTCTCGAGTTTACCCGAGTGCACAACACACAAATGGCAATCATACCAGTCTCTACACAGGCTTGGTACATTGCTTTAAAAGCTATTGTAGAACCCTCAATAATACTTTCATTGGGGAACAGAAAATATCCTTTTTTAAGGAACCATTTTTCTTTGCTCAATACACTTGCTGGTTTGAAACCTAATAATTTAAGCATTGGGGGTCCGAATGGGTTTCTAAGCACCTTCATCTCATGATGGGAGAAATCTACTTTTTCGCCGCCAAAACTTTGGCTGTAAATTATTTCTGATTTGAGTAATGGGACTGCTTTTTTTGTTGGTTCTTCTCCATCAACCTCCATAAAGTTAGAGTTATCTTCACAAGATACTTTCATAGTTTTGGTAACAGAGGTTACTGTCTCAGAAGTTTCCCTGTCTAGGTTTGTAGACTTCTGATAAGTTTGACTTTTCAGAAGACTGTACACTCCAACTCCAATATTAAATCCATTGCCAAGTTCAAAATTAAGTTTGGCTACAGCCAAGTGTCTGTGTGCTTGTTTGTACATGGACCTTTCTATATCAACTTCGCTCCAAATTGGTTTTGGTATATCTACCTCACTGCCCTTATTAGCTTCTATTAGGAAATTCTGATAGAAAGGATCAGGGGAGTAAACACTATCAGACACATTTATTAATTTCAAATCAACATTAGCATCAACAAGATCAACAACTTTCTTTAGAGTATGTTTCTGATCGGTTAAAGCAGGGGGATGGTCAAGTTTAGATAAAATAATTATTGTTCGGGTTGAAAGTTGCTTTTTACAGTTGGCAAACATTTTGCTGCAGTGCAACAAGGCTTCTGACATAGTTAGATCATTCTCTTGTTTTATGCCCGGTATGTTTATGTCTTGCAGTTTTTTGTAATCATCTAAAGTTGTTAGTGAAAGCGGGAAAATTTCTATTACACTTTTGGAGCCAAGTTTCGAGGCCCCGGTGTCTTCAGCGCCAAATAAACAAACACCAACGTATTGCGATAAGGACTCCCGTAAGTATTGTCGGATTAACCGACACGTAGCTAGGTGACATTTCTCATAAATTATTTCGTTGGAAGGATCGAAGATGTTGATGAGTATGATTGTAGCCGGCACTCCGCGATACGCGGGAGTTTCATCGAATTCTTCATCGGAATCCATTTTTGGCGGTCAAACTTGATAGAATTTCACTCAAGAGATTTCACTTACAATACGCTCTATTATAACTATTACACGTGCATATGCTACAAAGTATTTAAGATAGGTATTAAGACTATTTTTTAGTTTTAAATATTTATGAAAAATAAACTAACTATTAAATTACAAAATTATCAAACAACAAGCTCTAGCTCTACTAAGCTCACCACAGCTCACCAAACCAACCAACCAAAGCTCACAACAAGTTTTATTTAACCTGTTTGACAATGACAGAATTACATACATTACAAATAATTGACACATTTGACGTTGATAGTAGTGATTGTATATTGGTACTTGACAGTGACGTTGGAGTTGTTCCGTTTCTTCCAACAACCCACAGATTATAAAAAAAAACATATGCAACAGATTTCGCATTGATCTTCTTTGGTTTAATTTGTATTTCTGTTAGAATAGAAGGGAAATTCGTAATAGAATAATAAAGATAGGTAGTACTCTAACTAAAGCCTAAATTACATTACGAAATTAGTGGCATGAAATTAATTTCGTGACATTAGTTTTAACAACAGTTTCACGTGTAATTTAATACTTTCGTAATGCATGCATTAATTTCATGAAATCAAATCAGTTTCGTGCCCTGCGCGATTTTTAGGTGAAATTAGTGTCATGCAACTAGTTTCATCATGTAAATGCGACGCGAAAGTAGTGTCGCTACAGAATTTCAGAGACAGCAGCAGCAATAACTATGATATTGACAGGGCCATTATCTCCGCGATACTGATAATTTCACGAAACTATAATTTAAACGAAAGTAGTTTCACATGTGCTGAAATTAGTTTCACAAAACTAGTTTCATCATGCATGACACTAGTTTCGTAATGTAAATCCCGCTTGAACCACAGTAAACTTCTCAAAGAGTACTGTGTCTAAAGCAGAACCTTAAGATGCCTTGTCTTTAATAAAACGACTTCGAATCGATTTCGTTGATGCTTTCCAGTCTCCTTCTTGCTAGGAGACCTAAGACTTGATGAACTTCCTTTGATTTGCAGGTCGAACGCACAGTCTAGCTACTTACCGTCTTATTCTTATAGCGTACCTACATCAATTTACTCGACTAGTCGACGTATCTATAATCTGCCAAACACCAAGGTATCTTTGATATACTTAGTTGATTGATAAAATGTTATAGAATACGTGAGCATGAACGGGAAGAACCAGCTAATAGCGAGCTGACGTACGACGTAATTAATGTTCCAGCGAGACAAATGGTTGGTTGGATAGGAGGTGAGGAGGAGGTGTCCGCGGAGTCTGCGCAGTGCGCTGGACGCTCTAGGCCTGCGCAACTCGTCATTCGTGGACGAACCCACGCCGTGGTGGCATCTCGTACGGTCATATTTGGTGGTGGACATCGGGTCGCCAGTGAAGTCGGCACCGACGAGACTGGGGTCAGTCAGGCGACACTCGGGCGTGGTGTCGTGTATCGCAGCGCTGCGTGGAGCGTCCTACTGGTAGTGAACGCGTGCGCGAGCGAGCGCGTGCGCGGAAGTAGCTGCGCGCGACGACGGGCCGCGAGCATGCACGTAGCACGGCGCTGCCGCGCGTAGCGAGCCACGCCGTGCGCGCCATCACCATGGGTTGTGCGTCGTCTGCTGAGGAGCGCGCTGCCATGGCGCGCAGCAAACTGATCGAGAAGAACCTCAAGGAGGATGGCATCCAAGCGGCTAAGGACATCAAGCTGCTGCTCCTTGGTAATGGAGCATTCTGTCTCTCTCTGTTTACAGCCTCTAAAATGCGCGCGCACGCTGATCGAGCTCTATTGACTGAACAACCTACGAAGCCGGTGCTTGCTTTGAATAGATAGGGAGGTACCTACCTAAGAATTCATTGTTGTTATCTGATCTCAGTTATCATGACGACCTTTGTTAGATAGCTTGTTAAAACGAGATATCTCTCTGGTATCAATCATGGAATATACTTACCTAAGATTTATTGTTAGATCAACAATACTAGTTTACTAGGTTTAAGAAGAAAGTCCTTAATTCAATACTTTTAATGGTTATTTAGGTATAGCAGCATATTATTTATTTTGTATCTATTTTTGTAGGTTAGATAAGTCATTGTGAAAAGCAATACAAAAACATCAATAAAAGATCCCTTAGATTAGGACAGATCTGGTCAAGGTCTCCAACGAAACACATTGGTACTTCTTAACATGAATGAGGTTCGTTCGGGAGTTAGCCACTTACAACTCTTATAAGTCTATATGAGTAAATGTGGATTATCTTATTATGCTTGGCAGTTATTATTTAGTTAGGTACTTACCTTATGAGATTACCTTAAGAACCTACACATTACATCAAGCAAGTAATAACAAATGGTTAGTGGTTTACTTAAGAGAGTATTTTTTCTTAAGTTTAAATATAATTAATGCTACTGTACGCAGTTTTATTTTAATTTACTTTAAAATTCAGAAAAACCTATTTCAAACGTGCATTCCAGTTAAAACCAGTTATTAGGTATACCTTCGCCCCTTAATTCAAATTACGATGATTACGGGGATAGGGAGGTAATAAATAAATAATAATTCGTATGCGCATACTAATGAACGAACTTATTAATTAACTATGTGCCAAATGATATCCTCATCCATCCAGCAATTCTGGCATTTAATTATTGTAAGGGAATTTAATTGAATTGTCATAAGTACTTGCAAGGCATTGCATAGTTGTGAGTCTCGTAGGTACCTAATGAAACCACCTCACAATTAATTTCAATGAAATTCTTCCACGTATGAAGCTTCTTATTTATGTTGGTAATTCAACCCATATTTGATTTATATTGAATTGAATAAAATTCAGATTTGTGACTTGCTTGATTCTGTATTTTAAATTCTGCCGGCATTGGACTTGAGTATGACGTCAAAAAGATAAAACGGCCCATAAACATTATAGACGAAAAAAATTATCTATGGATTTAGCGCATCGACTGCGCATCGCTTTTGTTCTCTTTCGTGCACGGGGCTAGTTTCACGCATGTGTGAGCGAGGCCGAACGAAGATATCCGAACGCTCACGAACGTCAGTCGAGCGGGGCGCGGTCGCTGTCACGGAGTGGAGTTGGTGCTTGTCATCCGGCCGCCATTATCTCTCATTTTAAACGGATTTGTAAAATTAATTGAAGTTTGCTCTGCTGTTGCGAATTATCAGTGTCGGACGTAGAATAAAATCAAGAAACTTTTGAATTCGTAGTCGTTTTGAAAACAGTAGTGTGGAATTGGAAACTGTAAAGTGTAATAAGAAGTGGTACTGTTAGGTTACTGAGTGTTGGGTGGTATCGGATCGTAGTGTAGGTGTAGGGTGGCTCCGGTCGCGGCGGAGCGGCAGGAACGCGTGTGGAGCGCATGCAGAAGGAGCGGTGAGAGCGCGCCCGGCTCGGGAGTCGGGGCGGCCGGCGGCCGACGCACAGGACAGCTGCCGAGATGGGTTGCGCGCAGTCCGCGGAGGAGCGCGCCGCTGCCGCTCGCAGCCGACAGATCGAGAGGAACCTCAAAGAGGATGGCATACAGGCATCCAAAGACATCAAGCTGCTGCTTCTAGGTACGGTTTATCCCTAGTCTAGCGGGCGCAAGTTTGGCCGCACCCATATTTCCAGTTGATCGCTAGTCAATTGATTCCCGTGGTTCCTCGCCGAGTATCGACGTGCCGCCTCTCGCAGTGTCGCGGGCTTCACACACGGATCAGATCATAGATCATTTCGGTTGAATTATTCAATTGAACTTTCTCTTGTAGTGGTAACTCATCATTATGCTGGCATGTACGGCGGCTAGTTCCGTGCGCGAACGAAAGTTCCTATTAGTTTTGCATTTTAGGAAGCAATTGTTATTCAAAATTGCATTTGGTATATCATTAGGGTGGAAATGGTTAGCTAATGGATTGAAACACATTCAAACACACTGTTCAAGCTATAAGGTTTTGTTACACAGATTTAACATAAAATTGATATTATTTATACAGCAAGGGCCTAAAAGTAATGAAAAATAACAGGAAATTAGAATACTTCCTAATACCAAGCCATGGCTCAAACAGAAATGTATTCACTCACACACTAATTTCAATCTCAATAAATATGTCAATAGCTGTTGACTGATTGAACCAAACAGAAGAGTAAATAGGAAATTAAAATTAAGAATAAATAAGTCTCTAACTAATAGACACTATTAAGAATAACCTGAGCTATCCCCTACCTATGTTACCCTTAGGACTTCAACAGTTTAACTCTTCTATAATTATGATATTCTAGGTATCCCAGCCTAGTACTAAGTAGACATTCCTCCCATCACCATTCCTAATTTCAATTTGTATAGCGCTTTGATCTGGAAACTCATTGTTACAGTCGTAAAATATTAGAGTTGTGCCTCTTGGTAATAGACAAAATCATCTTTAAAATCATACTATTTACAGCCATTATCTCAAACTCTAATCATTCAGATCCAAATATCTTACAGTATGAATTCTAATGGAGTATACTATACCACTCTGTTTGAAAATAGAACTAGCATCAGCTAGTATAGTACTTCTGGAGCTCATTAAAAATCTTGCGCTGGTATTATTCAGTCCAGTTAAAGAGAAAGATACTTAAGTATTCAAGAATAATGATTCGAAAAACATATTAAAACAAGGTAGTCAATATTTACATTATTTCTATTAATAAGTTCTAGTTTTTTAATGTGTTATATGAGTTAAACTAGCACATTAATAATGTACACAACTGGTTCACATAAATATTGGCATCTAACAAGTTTGCCAAAGTTACAAATCATCTTAATAATTCGTACCTGTTGACTCTTGAAGTGAAGCCAATTCCTACTTTCAGTGTTTCATTGGCATAACTTTTATTATTCTTTTTGTTAATCTCAAATTGGTGCTATCTGGTTAACATGTTGATGAGAATCTATTATTTAATAATAAATAAAATACATAATCACCACATAGTATTAAACAAAGTCGCTATGTATGCTTAGATCTTCAAAACTACTCAATGGATTTTGATGCAGTTTTTTTAATACTCATTCAAGAGGAAGGTTTATAAGTATAAAAATTCCCGAAATTCCCTCGGGAACGGGAACAACGCAGGCAAAACCGCGGGGCGCTGCTAGTTTTATTTAACTAAGCTTTGAATACCTTTTTAAGAACCACCTTTTTAAACCTGGGTAGGGTTTATATACTCTATCCATATGTAATATAATATCAATAATTGTAAATGCTCTCTCATTTATGAATAAACTTATTTTATTAGTAAAAACATACAATAAGGAAGTTATGATTAAAAATTAAAATAATTACAAAATATAATATGTTAGTCAAATTGCATAGGTACATACTAAAATAAATAATTAATTGAATAATCAGGTATTAAATGGATAGAATTGGAATATTTGGAATTTCAAATTACTACATTTTTAGAAAATGGTTTTTAAATTATGAGTTGCTTTTATATTGTTCAAAATATACCAAAAAAAATCAAGTCAGTTTTGAAAATCATACATTGATATAACTATAAGAATGGAATGACGTCATTAAACATTTTTCCTCTCCAGAAAAAAACATCTTGGAAAATCAACTATGTTAAATCATAGTTTAATTCTTATTTAAGAGTGTATGTGCATACTACATTTTAATGCTTTGCTGCAAGTCACCATGATAGATTAAAATGAGTCATTTAACAAACTTTCTAAGATATTACAAGTCCATAATGGTTGTTAACTATTGGCCAATGTCATTGTATTCTAGTTAGTACCAAAGCTTTTGCTATTAGTCATCATTGTATGTATTAATCACCATTATTGTCTGATCTTCTGTAATATACCAGTTTTTAAGTGTTACAATGACTCATGCTTTTTTTTGTCAATTTACTACATTATACTACTAGTTAACTGATTACTTTTAAAGTGTAACAACTATACTCTAATCTGGTTGTTGTGACAGGTGTCATTTTATTGCCATACAATTTTAATCAAATGAAAGCTACTGATCTCACAGAAGATATCAGTATGGTGATGAGGATTGGGAACAGGCTAACATAAATTACTCCTACTGAACTAAACCACAAAAATAATATGAATTGAGATCACTGGAACTAAAGCTGTAACCTATAAAACAGTAAACAATGTATTCATTCAATTCAACACACAATATAAATAAAATAAAGTGAAAAATAATACAATAGTACATATGAGGTACATAATAACATAATACCAAATCTGATACTGACATGTACCTACCAATCTAAAATTTACTTGCCAAGATGGAAAGACAACTATTGTAGAATAAGCTAGTATTCTACTCTAATACATATGTATTATAAAGGGGAAAACTTTGTTTGTTTGGTTGTAATGAATAGGCTCAAAAACTACTGGACTGTTTTTAAAAATTCTTTTACCATTCGAAAGCTACATTATCCACAAGTAACATAGGCTATTTTTCATCCCGAAATTCCCACAGGAATGGACACAACGCCGGTAGAACCGCTGGGCGCTGCTAGTAATAAATAAAGGTACAAATTATAACATGCTTTTGCAGTTATCCATTAATTAGTAACTATACGAGTATATACAGGCAAGTGATTACTACTAACTACATTCTGTTACACATTGGATAAGGTAAATTCAATGTAGGTAATTGACTTGACTGTTGTTCTCTCCAGAGAGCTTATTTTTCAATATTGATTGCCAATCAACTTAGCTCAATGTACTCACTTAGTACACAGTGGTTACATTACATAGCTATTCACTGTGTTCATTTGTATAACCTATTTTAAAAACAAAACATGTTACTCTATACTCTACTCGACTCTATCCCAGTTATTTACTTGAATGGACATCATTTTATAGATAGGGGTCTCGGTTTATTGATAGAGATGCCTACACATTGTCTCCAGTACAATGATCATTCACGGCCATTCGGACACGACATTCGTGTATCGTACGCACCACTAAACGTGACACATCAATTAACTTCTAGCACAGAGACATATAAAGATCTGTACAGTGACTGGCACACGTTTTAAGATGTCAACATTTTTTTTTGTAATTTGTTATTCACATACCTTACTTCAATTATTACTGTAAGAGTTTGCACCAGCAGCGTTCCTTCCTATACGTTTTGTATGTACATTGTATATCTTTGAATTTCGGGAAGAAAAGTAGCCTCTAACCTTGTTATTGAATATGGCTAACACAGACACATTTTTAAGATCCGACTGATAGGTAGTTTTAGATTAGTGTATTCAAACAAACTCCTAGTTTTATTATCCTTGCATATTATAAAACGCCAGCTGAAAGTGTGTGAATATTTTGTAGATAGCGCTTACGTTATTTTCCCAGTTTTAATGGGGTCCCCCCCCCCCCCCCCCCCTATTTTGTTGAGCAGGAAAAACATCTTTATAAAATTAGTATAGAAAAGTCCTTTTAAGTAAAAAGCCTTTGTAGCTATCTGTACTAACAACAGTCACCACATGTTACTAATATCACCTACTACTGTGCAATTGCGATCAATTAAAAATGTGTAGGTCATGTACTTAAATGGGTTTAACTAGACTGCTGGCTTATAAACGACTCCTATGCGAACCGAATGCTATGAAATCGATGTGAATGACGTTATAACTAGGTACCTCAGTACCTCTTATAGAAGAAACGTTGAATGATATGCGTTTGTAAAAAATACAGTGATTTGGTAAAAAATATAAATCTACTGTCATTGACATGCCCAAGTAAATGAACATTTGCTTGAGTAAAGTTTTATTTACTCCTGAAATAATAAATCTGAACTTTATAAGTAATCTGGAAGTGTGCCTATCTGTTCAATACATAATAATATACTATTTAAAGTAAACGTGTTAAAGTCAATTACCTTTATAATAAAAACATCTTTAAAAAAATGATAAAAATAAAACAAAGTTACGTACAAAATATTTACGAGAAAACAACATGTTCATCGTGACTCCAGTTTACCATCGCAAAAATGATTGATAGGCACCAACTATCAGATATTCAGAGGTAGGTAGGTAAATGAAAGCTTGTCGATCACAAATTACCGACTTATTTTATCGAGTCACACGCGACGATTTTATCGGATCGTGATAGCGCGGAAAGCACCCTCGGTAGTAGGTACATGAGCCGTCGTGTTAGGCATCGCGCGATATTGCCCGGTGAAAATAACACATTGCCTTACCAGCCAATTTTCTAGGGTGAAGGTTAGGTACGAATCGTAATCGATAACGTGCGATAACCAGACTCTTTTTGGTAGTAAAAGTATGACGTACTTATCTGGTAGCTTTCAAAAGTTTCAGAATAGGTGTCTGACATAACTTTATGAGTTTTAATGTAATAGTAATGCGAGCAATGACCATGTTTATTAACTAACTAGCTGTTGCACGGTGGTTGCACTTGCGATCCAATAGATGGCGTTAGTGTAAAAAAATTATAGATCGCGCTTGCGCTATTTTCTCAGATTTAGTGGGCTCGCGCCCATACAATTTGTTGGTCAGAAAGAAAATTTTCCTCTTTATATAAGTAGTATAGATATGTAAAGGTACAATTACTTGTGTTTTTGTTTGTACCCCTCCATATTGTTATTGATAAATGAATGAAATGTATTGATTCTGATTGGTGTAGGTATCTATCTTAAATGTATGCACTAGTTTTCATTGATACATTATAATTACGGAATGTACAATCTGTATAATTAGTTTGATGACTTATTTGTTTATATATTTCGAAGAGCTAATATCTTATCAAGTTAATAGTGCATTTGATGCCAGCCGTTCGTAGAAATTGTGTTTTGGCACGCGACGACAGACACCCACTTCTGTGAAAAGTTTTATACTTACGTTGACATTGTAATACGAGTTTTACATGTGTTTTGGCTTTTATGTTTGTGTTACAAGTGTTTTGTCAAGAAAACGGAATTTGCTAAGGCATTTCCAACATTTAAGTCTGTCAAGTACATACTCCAATCTTCGAATATAAGTAGGTATCAAACGTAAATATACTTCTTCTTCTTCTTATCGAGTCAATATGGTTATTTATTTTTTATTTTTTGTTTAAATATATGTACTAACTTTATAACAGTGAGTGCAATCGGCATCTAGAAAGCTGCCCACTGATTGCAATTCAGTTATTAAATCAGTATTGCACTTGCCTTTATTGAGGAGGTGATATGTGTATCTAGAGGTCAGAGATCGGCCGTTCCCGCTACTCTCCAGCCAATTAAACGCAACAGAGGTCGTGATACTCGGGACCTGTATTTGACAGCGTTCATTTTGATACACCTACGCTATTTTACAGCACTAAATTAATTTAATTAGGTTTCGTCTGGCACTTGACAGGGCTACGTGTCAATGAAAAGCAATCTATACTAATATAAAGTTTTTTGTTTGTTTGAACGCGCTAATAAAAGTTATTTTATTATTTTCGTAATATATTTTCGCCACATTAAAGAGGCAGGATACAGACAACATTTTATCCCGTAATAGTCACAGGAATGGCCTATACCGTATATAAACTAATCTCTCTGTTACAAACTGTTGCAATTGAGAGGAATTATTATCAGCTAAAGATACATTGGAAAAACTTTTTATCTAAGCATTAAGTTTATTATATTTACCTACTTAAACAAACGTTAGAACAGTGGGCAGTTTAGGTAATGTAGTAAAATTAAATTCTGTAACAGCGCTCTACTCTTATGAGATTCAAAACCTGACAGTGTGGTTTCGAGGAAGTTCCAGAGCATTCTAATTTATATCTTCGGTCTATTTATAGTACAGAAGACGTGCATAATCTTCACTGTTACAGTTTACATTCGGCGGATAATTAAATGTTTTTATATCATTGCTACGTTTTATTGGATTCAGTCGGTCTCTATGTATGTCTGATTCGGGGAATATTATTATGCTACAGGATCCTGAATCATTAAATTTCACTTTGATAGATTTTATTACTAATATCTAATGCTCTTCTTTAGTAATTTGGGGAAACTATCAAAAGATATTAAATTATTCGTTTTGTAGGAAATATCAACTTTATGCTGATAATATGGACATCCTAATCCACTAAACAAACTAAATTAAATCTTGTTTTGGTAATCATTTATGCTAGTTTCGAGAACAGGACCATATTTATAAAATCACTTTTCAAAAATGAACTCAAATCAAATTAGCAATGCAAATAACATGTTTCACATTATTTATGAACATCTGTTTTGACACAACGAGAGTGAAAGTTGAAGTATCGATTTCTATGACGATGAAGTCACATGTTTTATCAGTTTCTCTGTTTTAATGATTTGTCCTTATATTTGTACGTGAAAGAAACCTTATATTAATTTTGTTTTTTATTTTCAGGCGCTGGTGAATCGGGGAAGAGTACTATAGTCAAACAAATGAAGTGAGTATTTTGATCAACTTTTATTTTATTTCGAACTAGCGATCATCTTTTGTTTCGCCTCGATTAATCAAGATTGCGTATAAGGCTCCTGTTGGGATGCTGGGATATAAAATAAGCTAAAAACTTTCCTCTTTAATTATATATAATATAGATGGTTATGTAACTTATGGGATTGTCCTATGGACTAGAAGATTTTTTTTTAAATAAAAAGACGTATAGAGGAAAATCAAGATATATTCTATTCATTGGGTTTTCTAAGAATCTTGATTATTCGAAACGAGACAAGATCAGATCTCAATTTATACGTAAATATCTATGAATAACGCGGCTTACAAGTAGAATCGAAAGGATTGTTCGTTTGATTGATGTTTTGATAACGCTGATAAGGTGTGATGTTACTTAATCAATAATATTGTATCAACATAAAGCAGATTGCACGTTATCTGTTGGCTTTATGGACGCGTTGACAACGTTTTACATTTTCGTTGATAAGTAGGGTGGCCATTGGTTTTAAATATTTAGAGAATACTAGCTGCGCCCCGCGGTTTCACCCGCGTTGTACCCGTTCCCGCGGGAATTTCGGGATTAAAAATAGACGTTGGCCGATTCTCAGACCTACTCAATATGCTCACAAAATTTCATGAGAATCGGTCGAGCCGTTTCGGAGGAGTACGCGAACGAACACTGTGACACGAGAATTTTATATATAAGATATATTATATTTTTCGTACTTGCGTAGAATTTAGAATATTATAAGAATACTAGCACTAAATAAAGATTGCGTACGATTTGACAACATTATTAAGTACCTAATAAAATTATCTTGGATTGCCACTGATCGTGGAATGATTCTCAAGTTACCTACGTCTAAATCCCAGAGTCAATTTTTATTAGGCCCAAAAGCTTTACGATTATTATAAATATAACGAATAATTATATCCTGGAATGACACATGGGCATCTATTCTCTGCTTTCATTGTCCCAGCGAATACTTACAGCATGGTGCTCCTACCGATAAGGTGTACAACACCAAAGTGTTGGTTTGCTTGTTGATACATTCATAACATACGATCGTATCGCACACAATACGCAATATTTCAAACTGATTGCTGTTTATTACTGATTCGTGTAATCCCTTTTAATTGTTTGTTATCTTTCTTATTGGATTTAATTACCTTTCTTTATCGATCGATCGTGTTTGATTAATTAATATGTTTTAATAGGCAATACATTGAGATAATTTCATTCTGCTTTACCGTTTGCCCCGGGTTTCTCTCGGGTTTCAGCTTAAAGACCTAAATCGACTATGCCTAGGGACAGATGACACTTAACCTGAAACCTTGATACTCTGATATTCCTACGGGAAATTCCTTAATTTATCCGAGCGAAGCTAGGGCGGTTCCTAACGTAAGTTCTTCAGTACTTATATGGTCAGGTGACGGCAAATACCGCCTCTAAGATGTTAATTCAAACAATTGTCGCCTCTCGTGATCACTTGATTGTTCCAACATTACAATGAAACAGTTAGCGTGTGACGTCGTCGCCTTGAAACGTGATTTGACAGTTACACTAATAAACGTCATTTGTTAGATAATTTATGACGTTCAGTTTATCTTTTTGCTGTTACTTGTTGCGTCTTGCATCGTTAACTAGCGGATTTTGGAAGCTCATTCTGTAGCTCAGTCTCTAGCTAGTTAGATGGTTATTGATAAGAAAATTATTGTACTTAGGGTATGAATTCTTATTTTTGGTGTTAGTAACAATGACCATTCTCTCATAGGTACCGTTTGCTCTTTAGCAGGTTTACTAATACACATATCTTACGGATGCTATTGTTCCACATTCTTATGTAGAGGCACAGAATAATAACTAGTACTACGTACAGAAGCTTTACTTCGCAATGGTTTTCAAAGAAATATGACTCGAATCTGATAAACAATATGATTTAATTTAGCTCGCGGTCCAGTCGAGCACGTGTTCATTTACATACCTACCAATTTCTTTTTGAAGGAATATGGGCCTTAATTCACTATACTACGGTTCATAATAAGTTATACATGGTTATACGTATTGAAAGAGCCGCGGACTAGGGTTGCTTACTTCGAGAAACTACAAGTATGCCATCTAGCGCACAGCACGAGCGTTTACTCCTATGTACTTGTGGCGGGCAACGCGCAGCAGGCAGCGCCGAGTACGTTCATGTAGTCTAAGAGCTAGCTGCATAATTGTATATGCTATACGATTATTGCCAAAGATTTAATTTAATGAAGTAATAAAATAAAACACATTTTGTTCATTATACTTATATAGACAAAAGAATAATAAATAGATGTTATGTATGTGTAAAAATGAATGTGTAGAAATGAATGTGTGGAATTGTTTTTGTTTCGGACAAAACATAATAATTGTATCATTTTTACTTGTAATTTAATTTTAATTGTAACATAATTTCATTTAAATTTAATTTTTCATTTAAATTTAATTGTAACATATAGCGCGCACGCGTGTGTTTTCTTTCGCTTGTGGCAGCCTACTAGATTGGCCCTTGCGCATTGGCCGCCGCCCGTAGGTATGTTTTTAATACCTACACGCGGAGTGACACAGGCCTGGTAGAGGAAAGAAGTTTCATAACTTCGTTTTCCATTTATAAGTATGACTCACTAAACCATTTTCGTCTATAGAAGGAATTATCTTTGGTTGAAATATCGACCATATCACTACATAGTATGTATAAAACAAAGTCGCTTTCCACTGACTGTCTGTCTGTCTGTCTGTCCCTATGTATGCTTAGATCTTTAAAACTGCGCAACAGATTTTGACGATAATAGATAGAGTGATTCAAAAAGAAGGTTTATATGTATAAAAAATCCCGAAATTCCCACGGGAACGGGCACAACGCGGGTAAAACCGCGGGGCGCTGCTAGTTAATTATAATCAACATTTTAGTTTTCATAAGAGTTAAATAGACTATTTAACATGTATCAACATCAAAATATTATAGATATATCATTGGAGGAATGTGCTTTCTTTCATTTCTTAGAATAGGCGCCGCAAAAGAATCATTTTCCGAATCAAATCACGTTGGTACGCAATAACAAGACAATCTCTCAGTATATCTGTATAAAGAAGGATATAGGTATGCGACAGAGATTTATGAGTAATCGATGTCTATGGGTCTTACATGTTATCTGATAGACGCCATGTCTACAATGACGTCACAGGCCCGGATGTTGTCTATGGAGCGCCAGATGTGTGACGTTTGTGTTTTACTATCTATAGTGGGTAGTTTACCTAATAGATTATGATAATTATGACTAAGATACTTTGCTTATACGGCTGTTTGAAGTAAACGATCTCTTATGTAATGATACTTTATGACCAAATCGCACTGCAAAGGTCTTCTGGCTCGCTAAAGATAGTGACATTGCAAATCGATTTTCAGGCCTGTATTTTAATTCAAAAAATCTTATTGCAGAACATTTTATATTCATACTTATCGGTTTTCTATATTATGCACGCGCGCCTCGCCTGTCTAATACTAATATCACTACATAGTATAAAACAAAGTTTTGTCTGTTTGTCTGTATGCTTAAATCTTTAAAATTACGCAACGGATTTTGATGCGGTTTTTTGTAATAGGTAGAGTGATTCAAGAGGAAGGTTTTTATGTAAAAAAAAATCCCGAAATTCCCACGGGAACGGGCACAACGCGGGTAAAACCGCGAGGCGCTGCTAGTGTATAATAAATCCGATTTTTTTTGTTTGAACTCGTTAATCTCAGAAACAACCATTTGAATAATTATTTTTGTAATGGGTAGCCACATTCAAGGGGAAGGTTATAGGCTATTTCCTATCCCGGGAACGGGCACAACGCGGGAAAAACCGCGGGGTGCTACTAGTATGTAGTAACGGATGCTCGATTAAATAAAATCCTTAACCCGACAAGTGGGAACTGGAATCTGAGTTCATTTGAGAAAGAGATAGCTGAGAGGTTCCTAGAGCTTTTAATAATTATATATGTAGTCCTATAGGTTAGAACAGGCATAGTTATGTTCAATTCATTCGTTCTGACTGGTAACCGTTCAAAGGGTACGCGTGAACTCAATCGATCCAACGTGAATCACTCGCGGTGACCTGTGAATGAGTAATCGGCTTAATATTTATTCAATGTATTAACGTTATTAATTGTTTACTTTTAATGTTAGAATTATTTCCGATGTTTTTGATCAATAACCATTGGCTTTGATCACTTTCGATTACTTTGAAAGGAACTATTTTTAAGTTTAGAGATTGATGAGAAAGCACTTTTTATTTTAGTTTTTCGGGTTTGAACATATTGATTGTTATGACGTCATCTTCACGTTATTTTCAAAATCTCTATCCATAATTTTTACCTAGTTTTATCCTATAAGCAATTTTACAGCAACATGTTTTTAATGTCTAGTTAGACTGTACCTGTAACTGTAATTAATGCCTGTAGACTCATATACCCATTAAGATTAATGAAATAGAATAACGATAAAACTAAGTCTATTTAAAACATATTGACATATATTTTCTTTCCCAACAGAATTATCCACGAAAGTGGCTTCACAAATGAAGACTTCAAACAGTATAGGCCGGTGGTGTACAGTAACACGATTCAATCACTCGTCGCCATCTTGCGTGCTATGCCCAACCTGGGCATCACCTATGGCAATAAGGACCGTGAGGTGAGTACCAATCGACAGTAAAATTGGTGTTAGATAACCCTGCTTAGAGCCAAAAGCGTCTTCAGTTAGAGTGGGAGAAAAGGCGACGGTAATAATGAGCAGATTTATCTAGCGCCAACTCTTTTTCTCCGATAGGCGTGTTTCTTCAATTCATTTTGGTCCACTGGAATTAAAAAATCGAAACTAGCTATTCTCATTAAGTTGTAAGTCCAATCATGTGTATCTCGCCTAAAAGCTATCAATAATATCAAATCTATTTTTTACTTGCTATAATTTTCGAGGCATCAGCCAATAGTGCAGGCACTAGCATTAGAAAATCTTATCAAACCTACTACATGTTAGTGATCAAGTTCCTCCTCTGGTGTTGCAGTATTAGGTCCGCCTTTATTTCTAACATGGCAGGATTCTCTCATCGTTTTTCCTTTACCTTTTTTGTCTGAGGAACCGAATACAATGCGTGCCGTGTCTGGGCCCGTCCCTAACTTGGTTATAAATAATTCCGTCTACATACAGACAGCCTTGACAACGCCTCTAAAAGACTATGGAATTTCAAGATATAGTTTAACTTCAGAGCCAAATGGTTTTATAATATATTGTTGATGAAAAATGTGGCGCAGTGTGATGATGGTGACATATTGTATTTACCTATGTAAGAGTACTTAAAACATGTGAAGTATGGTAGCCAACCATGATATTGCTCTGGGGATGGTCAACTCTTCTACGCCAGGAAAAGTCAAGCACTGTAGTTAGAAATATGTTTCGTGTAAAATCGTAGCGGTCAATAATTTACTTAAATAAAATATTGTATACAAACTAACCTAACTAAATAGGTACTTCTCCGTAATTTTCGTTACCATAAAATGCACTTATCGGCTCATGCAAACGAATATAAATGAGACGTTAAGTTCTTATCACTAAGTACGATTTGACACGTTGATAACATTATATCGTAAAGCTTAATGATCATTTGAACCTTAACTAATATCAATCGGAGTTTCCATCAAATGTAGTTTAGCCCTTAGATACGTTAAAAATATATTCCTCCCCTTTTTGAATAAAATTTGAAAATGCCATATGGTTTTACAAAAAAAATCTAATACCACAGTAATGTATCGGTCTAAAACAGAATAACGTTTTATACAACCGGCTATTGTAAACTTCATTAAAATTTACACACGTATTTATTCGGAATTGAACTCACAGGGGATTGTGCGAGTCTAAATTATACATGAAGGGTTTAATATTCAAGTGGGGAATACTGTTTTAAACGGCAGCTTATTAGCGGTGGCTGTTTACTTGATTGTAATATGTTCTTGTACTAACTTTGCTGTACTATCTTTATGGGACTTCAAGTCGGAAATTTCAGTATCAATTCGCTACAAATTCTACTCGTTTGTCTTTAATTCGATTGTAATGATACGAGTATCTGTGACTACGTGATTTAATGTTATGTAAAAATGTCAATCATAAAAGTGCATAAATATGGAAAGTACGCGATGTTGTCAAAGCACTATTTAAATATTTAAAGGATTTTTATAATTATTTACTTCAGTTCGGAACAAATCTTTATTTTTGGCTACAGGTTTTAGTATCTGACCGAAACTGGGTTTTCACTCGCCACCGTAACTTGGTCGCTCATTCACAGATACACGCATGCGCAAACAGTTTGTCCATTTTTCTATGCGACGAGGGTTCAAGTGAACACAAATACTGCTTTCGTACAGCTTTAGAAGCTTGGGATTCGAATGCCTATTGAATCTAAGTAGAGAAAAGCTGAACTTACTTGCATGCTAGTTCCACACTTACACGTCGTATAATGACAATTATAAGCATGTGCAAGTGTAAAAGCTACTAGCAATGTGTATTCCTTCCTTTACACAAGTTTAAAAATTCAGACAACGTTTCTACCATATATTTTGTAGCATGAATAGACACACTGTTAAAATTAATGTCTATCGCATTGCAACGCACTTAAAAGGAAGCACATGGTCGGTACTAGCCTATAACTGATTACACAGCTACGGCCATTAAGATTCTACAATTATCAAGCCAATAAAGCTAAAAGCGGTTAAAAATAACACGTATTTACGACATGGTTTCACAACCATTGGAACTTTACCATTTATAGTGATTGCGGCTTTATAAAGATCGGGTATTTCGTTATGTTTTTGTAAAACTAGTTTACTAAAGATACTTTGATTGTAAAGTGTAAAGTCCATCCTGCAAGATCTCAGTGCAGGGTAGAGGCTTGTATCTCACTAAAGTTTTATAGTGACCACATGTTATAATGAAAATCTATTCAATGAGGACAATAACACCTAAAATCAATGCTCTTGCTATTAAAATCGGTGATTGAAGAGAAGCACTTCATAATCTTTAGTGCTACATAATTCAAATAAATGACTATCATTCCTGAACTACTAATCTTGATTATATTAATTAAAGTACACAAAACTCTGACATGCTTTATACTGAACACCATATTTCCCTCAGGACATGTATGCAAGCTATTTCCAAAGGCTCAGCCAGTACCATAATATTGATTGAAGTATCAAATGCACACGCGATACAATACGCTCCGAACGGTCCGGTCATTATACGTTTCCACGAACCCGTTACTGCATCCAAATCAATATCGGGTATTCCTTATTCATGGGATAATTTGTGTTTTCACCATTTGTGTTGTTTTTAAAAGAGGGGCGTTGTCTATGTGTTGTTCGTCTTGTATGTTTGTGACATTGTAGATATCATAGATAGATTTCGTTTTTTTGAAGGTGACATACTTCTTATCGTTTGAGCCGATTACGATAACGTCTTTTCAAAAAGGCGCACGTGAAAGATGAACCGCAAATAGCAAGCTGCAGACTGCAGGTGACATGACATGTACAGTCAGACCGCAGTCAGTGTCACTTGGAATCAATTTCATAGAGATTTATATAAATCAGTGCAGTTTGCAGCTGTATATTGCGGTCTATGATCTGGCTTGGGCTTGCACCTTTATGTATGATTGGAATTAGAATATGATTTATAGTAGCCATAACCATGCACCTGTTCAAACCTTCGAAGTATAATACGGTTTTCATACACACACACAAAGTTGGCTGATCGTACGAGGAACCGTAGCGAGTACGGATATTTATGAATATTTGATATTATTTAATAGTTGTTTCGGGACCGAGTTGTTTGCACAAAGGTATTCAATCAGCGACGGACGTTTCAAAAGGATTGCGCATGAAATATGCAAAAATCGATTCGACTTTCCAATTGACGTTGGATTTTCTGCACACTGTTTTATTCAGATATTTTTCAATCCTGGTCGTGAGGGATATACCGTGATATAGAATAAAGTTTTTATATTTGCATTTTCATTGATTGATTATGAAATAATATTACTTACTTTCTTATATTTTAGTCTGGAATATACTAAAGACATATCTTGTAAATAGAGCGATAAACCTCATAGATTAAAAAAAAAACTAAAAAAACACGCTTTTATTGCAAATTGAACTAAAAACTAGAAAATAATTTTTCTCCTCAAATCAAAATTATAATAAAATTTAAGTTGTAACACAATGATTTAATTCAGAGTAAAAAGCGTGGGGTGCATTTTAATGTAGTTCATAACTATCCTCTCATAGATAGTTACCAATGATGATTGTAATATTTAAAAATATTAAGCACCCCACGCTTTTTACTCTGAATTAAATCATTGTGTTACAACTTAAATTTTATTATAATTTTGATTTGAGGAGAAAAATTATTTTCTAGTTTTTAGTTCAATTTGCAATAAAAGCGTGTTTTTTTAGTTTTTTTAAACTATAATTTTATTTTTTATTTTTTAGTAAGCATAACATTATATGCAACTTTTCATCCCGTAATTCCCACGGGAACGGGCCCATCACGGGAAAACCACGGGACGCTGTTAGTGTCTAGTACCATTTAGTAAAATAAAACAGAACTCCCGTTCCGTCCCGCAGCGAGCGCCCGTTGATGTCTTTTATATGAAGTAATATTTTTTTAGTAAATCTGGCAAATCCATTAAGGATAACGGGAAACTGTTATTAAATTATTGCATTGTCATCGGTCCTTGATACATATGCAAAGTTTCAAATTAATCAGACTTCTGGAAGTTGGTGAAAATGATGTTCAAAGATTTCATTACATACGTACATACATACATACATACATACAGGCCAAGCTAATAAAAGCGTGTTAAAAAGAAAATTAAACAGTGCACATTTGACGAATAAAGTAGATTAAACTTTAGCGACCTATCCTGTCCATATATAGAATAAACCTTCAGCACTTTTATCAGCCAACAAGTTATCTCGATTTTATAAACATCTTGAAGATCGAGAGCATATCTCTATCATAACCTCTCATAAAACATTATAACAATCCCCTTACCGCGTTATCAGTACGAAAACCGTTGTTTGGAGTCATTTCGTGATAAGTTATCTCGCTTCCTCTCTTACCTGTTGAAGAGTCTTGTCGATGCGAACGTCACTTGGCTATTACACAACACTGAGCTCTTTGTTCTACCGAGCTGTTGTGTGCTTTACTTTATGGGGTGTGTTTAAGGAATAATTAAGGGCATTGATCCTTACAACGTAACATCAGCACCAGCCAATAACAAAAAATAATTTAAGGGCGTTGATCTGTCTGTGGTGATAGCGCTAATAGAGATGTAGGCATGTCATATGTTTTGGCGGCTGCAAAAACAGATTTTTCGGTTTAGGCCCATCTCGTAGCCAGATTTGGTAGCTAGCTTCCAAATGGGAGAAATAATCCCGATTCGAAGCTGGCTACGAAATAGGAATTCGAAAGTCCAAGATTTAGGAAAAAGAACTAGTAAAAAAAAAATAACCCTAACCTACCGAATAGATCGTTCCCATTTAGTAGCTAGCTACAAGATGGGAAAATACTTTTCTCATTTCGTAGCTAGCTACCAAATCTGGCTACGAGATGGGCCTAAAGTGATTTTTCGACATTTATTTTCAAATAATCTGATATTCACAGTGAGATTAGACACCTTTGCCTAGTTGTGAGATATTACAGGCTATTTATGCTACAGATGAATCTACGTTTTAGATTGACGGTACATCCGTTATTAGGATATTAGTCTTTGTAAATAGTGTTGGTAAGTTTGGATGTAGGGGTGGTCTTTAGCGATAAAGCTAAAAACATTTTTTAAATTTGAACCCACTCAAAGTCTGGAACTACCAAACGATAGATACATACTTATAATATGTTTATGTATTTCATGTCAACATCACTTAACCAAGTTAACTTCCACGTATTCTCTGCCAAAAACTTCACACACACAAACGTTCAATAAGTTAACACATAGAAATCCCTACCTACCGTACACACACGTCCAAACCTCACTCGCGACTCACATACACACAAACACATACAAATGTAGACCGTCAATCCGAACCCTTCCGAGGCGTTATCGCGAAGGGGCCTGAAAGACCGCCTCTGAAAACGTGTCACGTGATCTAACAATTGACATGACGTAGCAGAAAGTTAAGAACGATACATTTTAGTAAAGTTTGTAAGTAACTGTAAGTTTCTCTGTCTGTCTCTCTCGCGCATGTTTCTCTGTCTGTCTCTCTCTGGCGTGCGCGAGTTTCTCTGTCTGTCCCTCTCTGGCCTAAAAAATGTCTTTACCGTTTTTTTTCCGTCTAGCCCCCTTTCGCAACGTGCGATTAGAAACTTCGTTCCAGAAAACTATTAAAACATACGTATTCTATGAGAGTCGAATTAATAACTCCTGTTTAAAAAAACACCTAGTTTGAAAACTTAGATATGTACATAAATACACACGCCAACTTAATAACTCCACTCTTTTTCTGTCTATAGTTAACTAGTACATGTATAATAAATAGTTCCAGCAATTATTGTACTACTGACGTCAATGCAGCTATTGTCCTTGGCGTTTGAACTAACCGCTGGTACACGAAGGACATGCAATGACAAGCAGGCTTACCAACTTATAGAAATACTATACATACTAATATAATATAGTGTGTTTAGTCATCGTTTTAAAACTATTTACTAGAAACGCCCTGTGTACGCTAAAGTAGAACTGAGTTCGCTTTTGGAGAAAATTCAGGGTAATTAATAACCCTCCTTTTTGACAAAAATACAGAAATGTATGTCTTGAATTGAGAACCTGAATTGAATTCGGTTAAAGGTGTCTTCTTTTTCGCCTTCGTCGGCTATTATTTAGTCTTATATGAAAATATCGCAAAATGCATACTCAGACCAAATTATTCAGCCGTTCCCGTTTTTGTACCCGTTCCCGTGAGAATTTCGGGATAAATAAGTATCATGAGTGTTATAAACTGTACGTCAAATTACATCTCTCGACTTGCTACAAATAACCATACATCCATAAATTATTAAATCTTTATCATGTATTGGTAGTATAGGAAATATCAGATCCAACATGAATTAGCTTGCTGCTGAACACGTTTAGCGTAACGATACACAAAGTTCAAAATCCTTGAAATTATTTTGTCCAGTTATTTTCCTGCTCATTCTGGATTCATAGGCGAGGAAAAGTTTATGTTTTATTTAAACCGACTATTTTGACAGTTTTTCTAGATTGTTCGAGATATGTGGTAAAGCAAAATAAAATTTCAAATGTATCGTATAGGTATGTAATGAATGAGATCATATAAGGAAACCGCAACTGACCTATCACGACCGACCTACATACCTAAAAAAGCTTGATTAAAACTAATTCCCCACTAATAGTTTCATGATAAAGTAATCGGCTTAACAATCTCTAATTTAAAAGTAATTTACAGTTAAACGTGGGTTCGGGCAAATTTCTGTTGAAAAATATCGTTTCACCGTATAACCGTTGGTTGGGTGGTTCTTATTTAAATGAATATGCAATGTGTGTATTTGGCTAGGGTGGGGGTGGTGGATGAATGGCGTCCAGGGGCCTCGGTCCGGGTTGACGCATGCGCAGTGCCGCGCGCCACCCTCCTGGTGTCACAATTAGAGCATCCTAAACAATCGGCCTAATGTTACAATGTTTGAGGATGTGCCGATGGGTGTGTGCTAGTCCTTCACGAAAGCTTACTCGTATGATAAAATATGGAAGTTTTTCATGAAGTTTCGAGGCGATATATGTATAAGTATAGGTTACTCTTTGACTTGAGAACCCCGAAACATGTAGGTATTGACATTTCGCTCTCACTTCGCTTATAACCTAGAAACGTCCATGGTGCTTCAAACCCCGAAAATTCTACAGGAACGAAGCGGTTGTTATCGCAGGTTTAAGTAAAATTTTTAAAAATTGTCGTCACCTATGACGCTATGTTGCCGCAATGCTGTTAATAAAATTGAATTATCCCGGTTTAGCGTGGCCCGCTGTAATCATTAACTTGAACTTTGATATACACTTTACGTAACGTTAAGCTCTTTTTAAATAGCTCTAGGTAACTTTTGCAGTTTATGAGTTAGATTAGATTATTTATTTGTTGTTGAATATTCACGTCTAGCATTAAAAAGTGAATGAGAAATACTACAGGACTGCACTTACACTACTCGATTTTACTCACTAACAGAAACTTGAAAGGTTTCCCACCCTCCTTTTGGTGCAGCACCTAAAACAAACCATTATAGTTAACAACCCTTTAATTTATAGCACCTATTCGCATATTAAACGTGCTTACATCACTGAAGTGTAACCCAGCCCTGTTATGTCCAGGTTAATGCCATCTCCATTAACACGCTATCCCAAACCATACATATTACTCTCGTTACCTATTCTATTACACAATGTGGCTGTGCCTGACCGTACGGTCAACGATAAAAGTGGATGCGTGAATTTTATTCGTGTTTAGTTCGTTAAATTCACAGTAGTTGGGGTGATTTTGAAACGTTTATAGCTTGTAGAGACCTTACTTGGCATCACAAACATATTTGCTAAAATATTATTTTGGATAGGTTGCTATTGTGTTTACATATAAATTAATGGACTCTTATAATGATTATTTCAAAATAAAGCAACTTACTATGCTTAAAAATATGACACCAGGGTTCACCATTAAAATTTACCTAGTTAGGCAGTTACCTACCTAAGAATGTTCTCAATGTATTTTTAACTATGTTGACCGCTTATCTACAAAACATTCTCCAACTTTTATCAGCCACTGTACCATGTATAATGGCTACAAAATGCTGGAACTAAATGTATACGGTTTTGTATTTCATCCGAGTGACGCTAATCGGATTAGCGTTTCAAACATTAACATGGGGTCAGTAAACTTCGATTAAGAATTCTCTACGTACTGCTTTCAGCACGAATTTGGACTGTCTTAGTATTCTGCAATATTAGTATGTGTTTTTTGCTTCTAAGGCCATATCATAGGGGTCTTAGAAATCAGCACCACGGTAGATTACTCATACATTAAGAAGATTAAGGGATTCTAAGTTTATTCAACTTGAAGCATTTATGGTTTACCATTGGAATCACCATTAGTATTTATGAAAAATCGTCTCTAAATCTACACTAAAACTATAAAGTTGCAGAGTTTGTTTGTTTGTTTGTTTGTTTGTTTGTGTTTGTTTGTTTGTTTGTTTGAAAGCGCTAATCTCAGGAACTACTGGTCCGATTTGAAAAATTCTTTTTGTAATGGATAGCCACACTCAACGGGAAGGTTATAGGCTACTTTTCATCCTGAAATTCCCACGAGAACGGGTACAACACGGATAAAACCGCAGGGCGCTGCTAGTACATAACAAAATTTCTTAGTAATTGCGGACGGTAAATTAAATATCATCCTGCTTATAACGTTTCGTTAATGGTCGAAAAATGTGAGAAACATCATTTTTACCTTTTAATTCAAACCAGTTTCCATCGCCATAAAGTTTAGAAAAGGTTTATAATTCTAAATGCAATTAAGTTTATTTTGAATGAAGGTGAAAGTGTAAACTTAAAGTATCCGATGGAGAATGACGATATCATGGAAAGTGTTCAACAAGTTCACATTGAGTTCAGTTCACAAGATATCAGTCAGTGTCGGATAGGTAATTGCATGATTTAATAATGATCATGGGAATATAAGTCACGGATTGAGTTTCACTATTCGTTACATTCAATAAGGAAGTTTATGGATTCTGTAATATATGAATAGAAATGATGAATATTAAAATGCAGTGTAAAACCTTTACTGTTTTTAGGGTTCCGTACCCAAAGGGTAAAAACGGGACCTTATTATTGAGACTTCGCTGTCCGTCCGTAACCAGGCTGTATTTTTTAAAATATTCAATGAGGCGTTTTCTGAGGTTTAGAGGTTTGAAGTGGTATCAAAGCAGTGTCTAAACACCTACATAGATAGGTAGGTGTACGGCGCAAGCGAAACCTCAGCCTACTGTTCCAAATTTTGTTCCAAAGTATTACTGTACTAGTACATTGTCTCCTCTTCAGGAAGTTATATTACTGAACCTAACTATTGCACTCAGAGACGTTCGTTAAATCGACATTATTACACGTAACTTTTTATACATTACATAGGTATTAAAATCAGTCATTAAATCTCTTCTAAAACATATGACGTCTCTGAGTACGAGCGTGACACCTAAAACTCAGTCATCTTACAAATATTATTTATACTACATACTTTTAGCAATAAACTTGCAATTCCCAACAAAAAAAAAACCTTTTACCGATTTTATGTCCAATACTTAATTAGTCTCTCTCATTGTCACACAGAGTGACGGCAAGATGGTGTTCGACGTGATCCAACGGATGGAGGACACGGAGCCGTTCAGCGAGGAGCTGCTGGCCGCGATGAAGAGGCTCTGGGCCGACGCGGGCGTGCAGGAGTGCTTCGGCCGCTCCAACGAGTACCAGCTCAACGACTCCGCTAAATAGTGAGTACATAGCTTTAGAGTTGCAATACCGACTCCGGTATATCGTGAGTACATAGGTTTAGAGTTTAACAACTCCGGTATATAGTGAGTATATAACTTTAGGTTAATAGTACCGACTCCTATATATATAGTGGGTACATAGTATACCTATAGTGGGTACCTGGGTACCTATAGTAGCTTAGAGTTTAACGAATCCGGTATAATGTGAGTACATAGCTTTAGAGTTAGGATACCGACTCCGCTAAATAGTCAGTTCATAGCTTTATATAAGAGAAGAAAAAAAAACACCTAAGATTTTTCTACTTTATACGATAGGAATGACAACTAGTAAAGTAGTAGTAGTGTGTACAATTTGTGTACTCTTGACTTGGTCATCACTCACCATTACCCCAGAGCTTATGTATGAAAACAAACATATGTAACTATTTAAAGTTGTTACTTAAAATATTCCACAAAACACCATCAAAGGATACTGAAATGGAAACCTATGAAAGCATGTCCAGTGTCCACGCATGCGCGTAACGGTCAAATAAAAATGGCACATAAAGATAACATGTCTCTTCAAAATACAGATATTTTTGTTACTTATCATTATTAATACAAAGTAAAATTAAAACAATCTTTCAATTTATTTCGTACTCAATACAAATGTCAAAGGTTATCTATTAGCTAAACAGTTGCATTGAAACGCAAAAACTTTGTCAGTTTTATTTCGAGTATTTTCTAGTTACACACAACACGTATCCATTTATATGGATTATACAAATAACTTCATAAATAAAACTCCTTTTTATATTAAAAGGTTGACATGTTTCTAAGAAACGCGACAATTAAAAATGTATCGTAGCTTGCTTTTACACTTTATCTATCTTAATAGGTAAAATACTTATAGAAGTCTTTCTATACTAATATAAGCTAGAGAGTTTGTTTTTTATATGTTTGAACGTCCGATTTCAATAAATATTTTTGTAATGGATAACCACATTCAACGTGAAGGTAATAAGCTATATTTCATCCCCAATTCCCCACGGGAACGGGCACAACGCGGGTAAACCCGCGGGGCGCTGCTTATGTTACATAAATTCGAAAAATCGAAGAGATTAATGAAACCTAACAAATTTTATGGCTTTTTGTATTTTCTTTATAAAACTGCAATTTGGCAAATAAATCCACGATACACACATAACTCAACTAAGTTATCTTAAGTAAACTTACATCAAGTTATCTTGCCTACTACCAACAGATTAAGTAGCTACTTATAAAGTAGCTGTCATTAGTGTCTCTCGATTTCCGACCTTATTCCTCGGTGTTAAGGTGAATTGTAGCGGCTCGTTGGGCACGTATGTGGGAGTTACGCTGTATGTGAGCTCCCCGTGACGCCATGAGACGTGGTATCTGTGGAATACCTGAAAATATTGGGAAGGGTCATTAATGTGAGCGTAGAATTGTGTTGGACAGTCGGCCTATGTAAACTTGACAGTTAAAACTTCAATAATACCTAATCTATAAACATACTAATATTATAAAGAGGTAAAATTTGTAAGTTTGTTTGTATCTCACGGTTAATCTTCGAAACTATTCACCCGGTTTCAATAATTATTTCACCAATCGATAGATTATTCTTTCGGAACGGGCATAGGCTCTGCATTAATTTAAAAAAAAATTGGGATCCGTATACTAATTGGAATAATTTATGATAAAAAGTACCCAGATAAAATCTTGATTAAACGAAGCGAAGCAAAAACGAAATGCTAGTATCACTAGTATAATATCAGTTCATTCCTGTATAACTAAAAAATAGAATCTTAAAATAACAAAAAAATTTAATACCTCAATTGAAATTAAAACATTAACACGCAGTGTTCTTCCATTAAATGAAAGAAAAAAAAATACAATACTTTATTTATAGTCCAGTTAAAGCACTGTTTTGATTGGACCGAGTTAAATACCGTTTGTAAAAGAGTTGTTTAAGTATAATTACAATACATTATACATAATGATTTCATCGAATGTACTTGCGATAAATACTAACGTTTTAAAATGCCTATTGTTACTGTGGAAAGGCAAGAAGGATGTGTAAAAAACGAGGGGACAATCTATTGTTGGACTTTTGTAGGATTTTCCTATTACAATGACATGTTGTTTTATAATTTAAAATATTGATGGCATTCATGACGACAGCTGTTTGAATATTTTGTAGGTATGCAAATATTTGACTGTCCTAACGCTATATATAGGAAAAAACCATTCATTTTATTAAGCACTAGCGACCCGCCCTCGCTTCGCTTCGGGTAATCAAGATTTCACGTAGGAAAATCGGGATAAAACATTGCGTGTCTCCCGCAGGAATATACACAATCAAAATTTAAAGTGGGAAATTGGGGCTAAAATATTACATGTCTCGCGCGAGTATATATGTATACACAATCAAGATTTCGGGATAATACCTACATAGCGCGTCTTCGTCGTTCGTAGTTCGTAGGTAGATAGGTATATCCCCGCGCGCTTTGACCGCACGAAACAGTAAGTAGCCATAAGAGACCCGCCATTGAGCATTATTATTTTGTAAGCAGCGCCCCGCGGTTTTACCCGCGTTGTGCCCGTTCCCGTGGGAATTTCGGGATTTTTTTTACATAAAAACCTTCCTCTTGAATCACTCTACCTATTACAAAAAACCACATCAAAATCCGTTGCGTAATTTTAAAGATTTAAGCATACAGACAAACAGACAAACAGAGACGACTTTATTTTATACTATGTAGTGATATTTCTCATCATAACTCTGAAACTAACTGTCCGATTTTAATAATTTAAAAAGGTATACAAAGAAACATAATTAACCTTGATTGTAGAGTCATTTATTTTGATGTAGATTCATATCATTATATGAATATCATCAACTTAAAATTACACTCCTTTTTTAACTAATTAATTTTAACTAAAAACGGTTATTGTGGCTTAACTATAATAGTTAGACATATGCCCTCGCGAACTTATTTGTTTGCAATGATATTATGTACTTTGATTGTGTAGAACATTGTTTTTGTGTATCATCAATAGATTTAGTAGCGCACGCCAATAACCAATTTTTTTAGGCATGTTTTTCATACCTTGGGTTACATATACCCGCGTTGTGCCCGTTCCCGTGGGAATTTCGGGATTTTTTTTACATAAAAACCTTCCTCTTGTATCACTCTACCTATTACAAAAAACCACATCAAAATCCGTTGCGTAATTTTAAAGATTTAAGCATACAGACAAACAGACAAACAGACACGAAACAGAGACGACTTTATTTTATATAGCGGCCCGTCCCGGCTTCGCACGGGTACTAAACATGAAACACACATTCTCAATTTTTCGCGTCGAATTTAAACAAAATGGGAAATTTAATTCTTAGATATAATTCATTTTGGCGAGCTGGCGAGTTGGTGACCTGGCGAGTTGGCGAGCTGGCGAGCTGGCGAGTTGGCGAGTTGGCTAGCTGGCGAGTTGGCGAGTTGGCGAGCTGGCGAGCTGGCGAGTTGGCTATTGCATAGCTTCTATCGCGGGCCTTGAGCGCGGGGACCGAATCCAGAAATTCCGTAACGAAAAAACCTCACGCTCCCCACTCCGACGGGCAAGGAGGTGTGGCTTGAAGGCCGTGCATCGTCTAACGTCGTTTTAGTTCGGCAGTCTTCGACACGGCGTTGTGTGCGATTGTGCGTTGGGGGTGAGAGAGAGAGATGAGACGGGGGGTGAGAGAGGGGGGTGAGTGAGAGGGGTGAGAGAGAGGGGTGAGAGAGAGGGGTGAGAGAGAGGGGTGAGAGATAGGGGTGGGAGAGAGGGGTGAGAGAATGGGGTGGGAGAGAGGGGTGAGAGATAGGGGTGGGAGAGAGGGGTGAGTGATAGGGGTGAGAGAGAGGGGTGAGAGAGGGGTGAGAGAGAGGGGTGAGAGGGAGGGGTGAGAGAGAGGGGAGGGATAGAGGGGTGTGAGAGAGAGGGGTGAGAGAGAGGGGTGAGAGAGAGGGGTGGGAGAGAGGGGTGAGAGATAGGTGTGAGAGAGAGGGGTGAGAGAGAGGGGTGGGAGAGAGGGGTGAGAGAGAGGTGTGAGAGAGAGGTGTGAGAGAGAGGGGAAAGAGAGAGGGGTGAGAGAGGGGGGTGAGAGAAGGGGGTGAGAGAGGGGGGTGAGAGAGGGGGGTGAGAGAGAGGGGTGAGAGATAGGGTGAGAGAGGGGGGTGAGAGAGGGGGGTGAGAGAGAGGGGTGAGAGAGAGGGTTAGAGAGAGGGGTGAGAGAGGGGGGTGAGTGAGAGAGGGTGAGAGAGAGGGGTGATAGAGGGGGGTGAGAGAGAGGGATGAGAGAGAGGGATGAGAGAGAGGGATGAGAGAGAGGGGTGAGAGAGGGGGGTGAGAGAGGGGTGAGAGAGGGGGGTGAGAGAGGGGTGAGAGTGAGAGGTGAGAGAGAGAGGTGAGAGAGAGGGGTGAGAGATAGGGGTGAGAGAGAGGGGTGAGAGAGAGGGGTGGGAGAGAGGGCTGATAGAGGGGGGTGAGAGAGAGGGATGAGAGAGAGGGATGAGAGAGGGGGGTGAGAGAGGGGTGAGAGTGAGAGGTGAGAGAGAGGGGTGAGAGAGAGAGGTGAGAGAGAGGGGTGAGAGAGATGGGTGAGAGAGAGAGAGAAGGCGGGAGGGGTGAGAGAGAGAGGAGGCGGGAGGGGTGAGAGCGAGAGAGGAGGCGGGCGGGGTGAGAGAGAAGAGGCGGAAGCGGTGAGAGAGGAGGCGGGAGGGGAGAGAGAGAGAGGAGGCGGGAGGGGTGAACCCACAATAAGCAATACTGCATGAATAAAATAATTTAAAAAAATATATATATAGTATAATTGCATAAGTTGATACAAAATGCTATGCAATAGCTTCACCGCGGCAGTCCCCGAGTGCCACACGTCTTTTTTTAATATAAATAATCGCTTATTGTCACAAAACTATAATAAATTTTTTTTTAAACTAAATATAGCCTATGTCACTCAGGGATAGTGTAGCTTTCGAATGGTGAAAGAATTTTTTAATTCGGTGCAGTAGTTTCAAAGCCTATTCGAAACAAACAAACAAAAAATCAAACCTTTCCTCTTTATAATATTAGTATAGAAGTATAGATATAGATAATAGCTGTAGTACCGTTTAAAATGGTTGTAATCTAAGGGCCTTAATCATAAACGTTTATTAACAGATTTTTAGCTACCAAATGGTTTGTCCTTTTCCAATATACGATATTTTCCAAAGTTCAAAAAAGACAAAACATTTTATAATAGTGTTTTAGTTAAAGAGCGTTTATGATAAGCGGTAAGTTTTGCATATCCTTCCTGATAAGAAAACGAATTTGCTTCGGTTTTAAACGACTCAGTAAGGCCACACACATTTAAAATAAATACATAAGTACGAATAAAAAATCTATGTGCTCATTCAGGACGTTACTTTTGAAATTTTCCACTCAAAATCAAAACTCGAAAGAAAAAACATTCATGTCATGGTAAACGGTGAAGAACATACGTTGATAATTGTAATCATAGTAAATTTTTCTACAATATACCAATGCATCAATGTTACTCGAAAAAAACTAACGAGCGTCGCTTCATAACAAAAAATAACTATGTCGCATACATATCGAAAGTTGTATTCCATTATCATATTCTCGAACCAACATACCTTGGCCAATAAGAGCTGCAATTCCACCTCGGCAAATCGTTTGCCGATACACATTCGCCTCCCAAAGCCAAACGGGAGCGATGCGAACGGATGTATCCCTATTTCCTTTTGCTTGCGACACACATCAGCGACCCTGCCTCGGTGTGCAGGGCATTTGGTGACGTCATCCCGCAGCCATCTTTCGGGCACGTAGTCTTGAGGAGATGGGAAGTATCGCTCCTCGTTTGACAGTATGTAGTGCGGGAAGACTATGTGTGTCTGGAAATTACGATCATTTGTTGGTGTTCAGATTATGTGATGACAGATTATTTGATAGTATGTTCGGGATTCGAGTAGAATATATATGGAAACCAATATGGCCGAATTTCCAACCAAAGACTTTTGATTCTCTAAAGGAAAAAGATTAAGTGATTGTGGAGGAACTAAATTATATCACTGTGAAACTTTTCGATAGACTTTTCTACTATTCGTGTTAGATAAATAATGATGTAAGGCTATCTTACCCCTTTAGGAACTTCATAGCCAGCTATCACAGTATCGGACTGAATGCATCTCCCGTTCCCCAGAATAACTGGTTTAATCCTGAAACAATGCGCACCACGTTAGTAGAGGAAAAGTAATAAATAACACGATGTTGTCCAACCAATAAGATATATTATAGTTATTTACGTACTAATATTTTTTATATCGGTAAATCCTGTCCAGTCCTGTAAGAAATAACTGCAGGCTTTTTTACAAATTCCTCACTTAGCTATGCAAAGTATTATTATGTAAATTGTAACCCACAATAAAGCAAATAACTGGCCGTATAAATAAAAAAATGACTACCCTAATATTCGTACAATTATCCTTAACAGCAATGCTGAAAAACCGCAACCAAACAACTATTTCAAAACTTTATTAAATCAGTCCAAAAGGCGTTAAATATTGATGATGTTACACAAAACTTATTCAGGTTTTAAACTTGTTTTCGTCATATCGGTTTCAGTTATGTGAATACGTCCAAAGGTGTTCGATCATTCAGCAAAGTGGAATCATAATTAACGCAGAGACGGTCATGTTATGGTTAACTGACTTATAGTGTAAACTGTATGTTACCATTGGCTTGGTTATGTAAGTTTCACACTTGGATAGACGCTACAATTGCTCCATTACAATGTATGATTGTAGAGTTTATCTGTCACTTTGGACTATTGTTTTGGTTACGTTACGTAAGAGAAATTTAAGTACTTAGGATTATTTTGGTTTTGAGGAATACACTATGCTGCAAATTGGTATAACTGATATTGAAATCACCAGCTTAGAGTAAGCAAAGTCTTGAGAGAGCGATTCCTTTGTCCTTTATCCTGCAGTCGAATCTTACAAGAATCTTACCTTACATTATCCTCAAAATAGAGATAGAGAGTCTATTTATAATAGACACCTATATGATATGCTTTAGTAATTGTTTTATTTATAAGTTACTGTTATTGATTTGTAACAAAATAGACTTGAAAAATAGTACTCAATTATTACCCCTATTAGATTTCTAGTTCAAACGACCACTACAAACAAGTAACATAAAATATTCACAAGTTATTCTTGGACTAGTAAACGCTAGTTTTTACTTCACTTATATTAGGATAGCCAAGTTCGGATACAGGTCAAGCAAACCGCAAAGACGTGTTGTGCTTAGTTTTTCATAGAATAAACACTGTTTTCAATTATTCAGAATAAGGTGATGAAAATTTCCTAAAACGTGATTCGAAGTTTAAAAAAAATATTCTAGTAAAAAAAGTATGTCACCACTTACCGCAAAGATTCTTTTATACAGGCTTTCAGATACGGCAATTTGTCCAAATCTTTACTTGTCATTGTTCTGTTGGGTAAGTTGGCATCTAGTTCATCGCGTAGCACTTGTTGAGTCCTCTGATTGTTGGCAAGCAAATACATGGTACTTGCCGCCGCAGCCGCCGTGGTATCCACTCCGACCAACATCAGATCCAAGGCCAAAATAGTCGCAACTTTCTCACCAGAACTCTTCGCTATCTCAGCACACACACCTTTGTCAGTTAATCTTTTTAAACAGAGTGTCCTAAAGGCATCCAACGCCTCTATATAAGTTTTATAAGCCGGTGTGGAGTAGATCCTCCAAAGAGGAGCAGATAATTCCAGTTCGGGAACGCTATGAAAGAACCCATGGATACATCGTATTATCTCCTTTGCGTCCGCATCGTTGTCGCTCAAACAACCTAATCTTGTTCCCAAAGCCCACGCGCCGACGGCTAAAACAAAAAGTAAACCGCATAAGAGAGAAATTGCTACTTTAATCATGCCGGGAAAAGTATAGAGTCCACAAACTCAACAAGCAAGTAGCAACACCACCAGTTGTCGAGTGCACTTACATTCAAGAGCCCATTTATAAAGCTCTGTGAGAAAATCTTTTGGCAGCTCTCCGTTCTCGTCGACAATGCGAGCCATTCTATAAAAAAAAACAATTAATTTACTTACGACATGCCGGTAAATGTGTGCAAAATATGGTCATTTTCGCATTGTTAACCTACATTTATTTTCCTCTTTTGTCAAGTGTAACGTGTAACAAACTAAACAATTATTATTTTGATTAGTTTGAAACAATTAAAACACTAACAATTGAAAGTTATATGTTAATTATGTTCAGAAAAACTCCATTGAAGATGTCAGTTAAGACGTTGGCGTCAAAACTGGTTCAAATGGAGTACGTTTAGCATTGAATGGAGTTGATTGTTCTAGTGTGAGTCACTGGTCAGTGGTATCTCCTTAAAACAAATGCGCAGACATCGCAGTTGTAAACGGGATGTGATCATTAAACTGAGATTCTCGCGTCGTCTGATGTGTAGTCTGACCATAATTTGTGATATGCCAAATGAGTTATCCTGTTTGCTATGACGAGTCATTAACATCATGCGACCAGGAAAGTTTGGACAAACTGAATTAATGAACACTGAACATGACTATTTATATGTAGCTTTCAAAATGAATACATTATGAAAATACAAATATTACTTTTAAATTACTTACCTTTCAACAAAATCGTTAGTGACCTTATCCAAATCTGGCACGGCAGCTCTAGAAGCTTCTGGGGCTGCTAAAGCTTTCGACACTTTAGATCTAAATCTAGACCATGGTTCACCATGTCTGGAAAGATACAACAATAATTGACATAAAATTCCAAATAAATTAAGCCAATACTTAAAAAGTGACACTTACACGCCAATCAATCCAGGTTCTTCTCCAAAAAAGTCCTTCCGTAAATCTTGCTTGTAATGCTTGAGACACGGCGCCACGGCCCTATGAGGCATAGAGTCTTCACGTCTATAAATCCTCGCAGTCTCCTCAGCACAAAACGGGAACACTAAATCTGGATGGCCGAACAACTTGGCCACTTTGGCAGCACCGCCCGAGCCGGCCACTGCTCTCAAGAACCAAAGGGTCACGTCAAGGGTTCGAGTCCTCCACGGCTTCTTGCCGATGGCGAATCGCCAGGAGTTGCCCAGAAGAGGCAAAGGCTTCGGACCTGGCATGAAGGCGTAACACCGCGCGCTTCCCATCGCGATCGAGTTGTCAATGATGGATCAGCCCCTAAGCCGGTCGAGCTGGACGCAGTGGGGCGGCCATCATTACGTTTTCAGCGGTTTCGCAACCCGTGCCACCCGACTGAGTTGACGCAGTAGCGGCATCCACGCATGCGTACTGTACGCACCTTCGAGTTACGCCTCTATTGACAGTTATTTACATTGTTTATTGTTATTGCCTAATCCCAGAGAAACAAGTAGAAAAATTGCTGGAAATTGTGATTTAGTCCCTAATCACAGATTCTAGCAATTTTTGCAATACACTGTTTACTAATCTGAGAGAAACTACTAAAGGTAGTAAACCACTATATCTTTCGTAATTTTTGCTATACACTTATAACCATAACTTCACTTTTCATAATAATATTTTAAAAATAAGCACGTAATAATATATTGTAGAAATTTAATAAATAAAATATTATCGTTCTTATGTTAGAAATAGAAATTGTTTGAATATTTTGTAATACGTGTAAATTATACAAATGAATTTAACATTGTTCTAGTCTACCGACCGATGTGGTATTCCGTTTTACGAGTGTAACTAAACCACTCCTGTGCCCTACAAAACGCGCGTGTGGTGACATCACTTAACACACTCCCGATAATGTTGGATGGAAACTCTCAACTAAATATTGCAAACTCATGCTTGTGATTTAGCACAACTAACCAGCTCTTTAACTATTATTTACTCAGTTATGGAACATTTACTTACTTAACTCATATAAAAACATATTAATTACTTGGCTAACAATGCAACGTTGTTTGAATTTACTGTTAAATATTTGCTGAACTGTGGATAAACCGCGCTCTTGTTTCTTAGCTCTCTCGTTAGTTTGTGATGTTTTCTTTTGTAATTTCACGTGAGTATCGTGATGGTTGCTTAATTTGCTGTATAGTTAACTAGCAGCGCCCCGCGGTTTTACCCGCGTTGTGCCCGTTCCCGTGGGAATTTCGGGATAAAATGTAGCCTATAGCCTTCCTCGATAAATAGACTATCTAACAGTGAAAGAATTATTCAAATCGGTTCAGTAGTTTCTGAGATTAGCGCGTTTAAACAAACAAACAAACAAACAAACAAACAAACAAACAAACAAACAAAACAAACTCTTCAGCTTTATAATATTAGTATAGATGTGTGGTGGTAGACAATTGGCATCAATCAGCATGTTCTACTGTTAATTCGATCCCTCTGCCGGGACGATGCGTTTGCGACGATTGAGTCGTCCGGTGTGTAGTCAACTAACATAACTACATGCGTGTCTTCCGCAATCTCTTTAAACGAACCGTATTTAGATTTGAATGTTTGTTTGATGCTTTCTGTCGTTTTGTTTAGACAAAATAGTTCTATTACGGTGGTCTATGGATATGGATTAAGAAAAATGTAATCGCATTTATTTAAGTGTTCATTATTAGGATATCAAAAAGGAATACTAAACAGCAGGCTAATAATTTTAGTTCGATAGATATGAATAAAGCAATATGTTTCCGATATATTTAGCATATTCTGTAACTTGATAATGTCAGTCAGATGTTCGTTATGGACGTGTTCGATTCGACGGATGCTCTCGGTGGTATCAAATCATAAGGAATTCTTTGTTTGAGAAACTTCGCGGTGTCTGATTAAGATGGCGCCGAGGAAATATCAACAATTTGATTGATTACTTACTCGTTATTGATTTAACCAAACGCTAAAAGGATATGTCAATCACTACTTGTGCCTGTTTCCCCCATAACTACACCTCTCCATAATTTTACGCTTGTGTCACTGTACTGTTAGTATTTGTGATTGTGAGTTGTTTTTCCGGAACAAAATACCATGTTTATGGCTAGTTAGATTGCAATATTTCCTCCTGTAATCGATTTGTGGTTTGTATGAATTTATTTCCCAACCTCTACGGTGTTTACCTAATGGCTGCTGTTCAATTTAGGTAAATACTGCCATAAATACGATGCGGCCACGATAAGAGCGCAACAGTAGGTTATATAAAGTGCCTTTCTTAATTAGTACATGTTTTATTCAACGTCTTGAAACAAGCATCGTCACGGAAACTTAATATTGAAACAAATTATGAATAAGTGTGTCTAACAATCGTTCAGTGGCCCATTGTCACCGTTTTGTGTTTCTGTATTGTCTAAAATCATGATGGGATATCTGTTTTGCTACAAGCGACAACTTACCCACGCTCTTTGATATTCAAGACCTGATACGAATTACGTCAGATTATTTTCCTTGTATTCGTTAATGCTTCAATTTGAACGATCTTTTGAAATGTTCAATCGAGTAACATTGGTATGACAATTTATCAATCTGGACGAGCTAATCCAACGAATGGATTTAATGTGTACTCGTAGTGTTGTAGCGTTTGAAATAAATGATGTTACAATACAGAGGTGTATTTGTTGTCAGCGTGGTCGTGTGACGTGCTCTAATGGCGGTGTTGGGTTGTGTCGTGACAGTACTGCAGCCGCCGCCCACGGCGGGCGCTCGCACTGAGTGCTGCGAGGAACGCCTGTGGCGACAGATTTATGTTCCGATCGCATGACGCTTGCGCTAATTCAGGAAGCGATTCGTACTGGAATCAACTGCTTCTGTTACATGTGTCTGTACCCGGTCCTACGATCAAATCATCCCACTGTGACTATCACAGAGACAATGAACATTACATCAGAGCAACTCTCAAGTTCAACGTTGAAATCATCGATTTTTCAACCATTCGACGTGGTCTGGTTTTAGTTGATATTTTTATGTTAGGTGGTGTTTTATTATTTGGACGTGGTCGTGACACGGTTGCGCTGGGCGGGCGTCGCTGCGGGCGTCGCGAATCTATCGAAAGGGCTCGGGGGCGGCGTGCGGCGGCGCGGCGTATTGATCCGCCCGCCCGGCGGACCTGTTGCCGGGCGGCTGGCACAACGACACAATCTCCCATATTCTGCATATACACAATATCTGCACTGCAACAGATAACAATGATAAAACAATATGTACCAACACATGCTAATATCAACCACTCACTTTTATGATAAGTAATTTTTGGACCATATCATGCGACATTTTTGACACTGCACTTTGAATTTTAACAGTTCTGGCTCTTAACCTTTGGCCTGGGGTAATACAATTAAGTTATTGTACACAAATAAGTGATGCAAATACTTCCGTTATCCTCGTGATCTGAACCACTAGGAATGTTGCACGCAATTAAAATAACGTTTCTTTTCCACCGTGCCACAATGTGCGTGACATCTAGCAACCATACTTATTAAACTGCTTATTAGGAATTCTTTGGAATCAAGAATACATTGCGATATGTTATTAATTGTTTTGGTCCATTTACCACCTTATATGCTATTTTTATGTTTACCCTCTGCCTTGCTTTATCCGGTTTTCTGTGATAATTTTCTTATTAACTAGCATTTTTTCTCGGACAAGTCTAAACTAAAAACATACTTTATTGAAAAAAGTTGATCCATTTTACTTAAATTAAATAGACTAAGACACACTTTATATAACAGTGTGTTGTTATATTGTAAAAAGATCAATATTAGCCATAGAGATCCAATATCAAAATGAAATGATTTCGTCTGTTCGGAATGTAATTCATCCTTGTTTACTGACCCAGTTAATGTTGACAGAGGTTTGACGTCAGCAACGCTAGGACCGGCGCAAAAAAGAGCCACCGCGATCAACAGGAGTGTTTAGAACATTTCACGCAGACATATCTCTATGTTTATTATTAACATTCGTTATATTAACCATTACGAGTGTAACTAACATGGTAAAGGAAAATTCTATTTTTGTCCGATTTGAAAAAAGTGACTAAAAGTACTTGACCTTATTTTGGTATCTTTGTCAATGCATGGACTCCGAATGGTATAAAAAGGTTTATAGAGAAAGGATCCATCTTTTTGATGATATGCAAAAATCCAAACTATTCATTGAATCGAATATTATTTAAAACACTATATTTTCGTATCCCCATACTATTAGAGAAAATGGTATTTCTTTAAAGTATTTATGCTATTACCGTGTTATGGTTTAACATAACCACATTGTAGAAGAATCCCCAGTCCATTTTATTTTGGCAATTGTCCAAATTGTGTTATGTCACATCGCTGACATAGACCTTTACGTTACTGCTCTCTTTAGTTTTTATTGCTCAGTTGTAACAGTTTACTTAATAGGAATATCTCCGTATATGGTACATTTTTATATCAATATCTCTGATGGACATCTTATTGGTTAGGTTTTTATGAAAGGAAGCAACATGAAATATTCTAATGATTAATCGAAAATGCAACTATTGAGTACATTTTTTTTTAACACCAGAAAAGATTGACACTTTTAATATTACAACAAATCTGGTTCTAAACTTGACTATATACTAAGTTTTTATTGAAACCAAAAGCCGCTCACCTTAATGTGACCCTTCTAAAACTACCAGCATAAAGTTTTCCTCCATGTTTGTAAAGTCTTTTAAAAATAGAACGCAGCTCACTTTTGTAAGCAAAAGTTACTAGGAAAGAGCTATAGGTTCGTAACAAGCCCTAAAGCCGTACATGGACGTAGTCAGGTTCGATCTAGACCTTGTTAAGCCTGCTGAACTTCGTCTAGGCTGGCAGGGTTCCAGATCACACGCTATACGTACGTACTTCGCTGGCAGTGGCCTTGAAATGCACTTGTTACTGACACCAACCGCCGTTTTCCTTTGAAGCCGCGTTATGACGAGCGAATTCGATCTGTTGCGGTCTGTGACGCGATCTATCAACTTTGTAATATAATAACTAGTGTTTTTATTGAGATCTAGTGTTGTGAATAGATTAATTATATGGTTACGTTTAATAGGTCTCTATTGTGGTGTTTTCCTGTAGTGCTGTTGTTGGTTTTTTCTGTAATTTTTAGTTTTATGTATGGTTGTTACTCGATTTCAGTGAAACATCAAAAGTAACATCATTTACGGATACACTTTGTTTAAGTTTTTACTTAATAAAACTAAATTGTAAAACAAACTACAAGTACAATACAGTTTGATAGCTTATTTTATGTAATAACTAGCAGCGCCCCGCGGTTTTACCCGCGTTGTGCCCGTTCCCGTGGGAATTTCGGGAATTTTTTTACATAAAAACCTTCCTCTTGAATCACTCTACCTATTACAAAAAACCGCATCAAAATCCGTTGCGTAATTTTAAAGATTTAAGCATACAGACAGACAAACAGTGTGACAGACACGAAAAAGAGACGACTTTATTTTATACTATGTAGTGATTTCTTAACACAACAATCAGACTTAATTAATACACTGTGCCACCTCTTTATGACGTTATAAAATTATTCCTTGTCGCACATTCATAAATATGAACACGAGTCCTTATAAGGTAGTAAACTAAACACGCAACGTCGTTGTCTAATTTAAAATTCTTTTTAATAGGTAGTTATTACAACGCCACGTAGCACCGAGGGCTACCGGGCTCACAAAGTTCCATGGTTTACACAAAGCTCGCGTGCCTTCGAGCTAAGCCCCAGCCTGTTATTCCGTGCCAATGTCGGCCTTTCACACAAAACCGATTTAAAAAGCACGATCACTTGAAATAATTAATTTGATAACCACCATTTCTGACAAACAAATCGTATTTTGTAGGGCGGTGCTATCGAATAATTTGAATAACCACATAACCACCCTTTGTTTTTGTATCGTATTTTTGTAATAAATTTTAGATGAGGAAACCATTTATAATCGGAAGCGGTGACCGGTGGTGACGCATGTTGTGGCCACGGGGATGACTCAACATCTTCCCAACCACCACCATGGGACAAATGAAACGATATGATGAATAATGCAACCTTGTTTTCCTCTCAGATGCCTAATCCGACTTCAATGATAACTTGATCTCTAAACTTTACTAGGGAAGCCAGATTAGCCAATGTTTACAAATATTGAACCCCAGTGAAACGTTTTGTTTTACAATACAAATACATATTTAATTAAAGAATACCTACAGTTTTAATGCTAGATTAAAATGGGACGTAAATAACTCATATAAGGGACGTTAAATTATACGGCTGCATGCCTCTAGAAATGTTTTATGTGTGCCTTCGTAGATTTGCATTTGTGTCGGTGCGAATCCGACGCGTTTGTAATGGAATATCGCGTGTCGTCTGGATGTGGACGGTTCTCGTTAATATGCAACGCGGCGGCCCAAGGCGGCTCCTTCTGCGACCGCTGTTCAGGGCTGATTAATAGCAAATCATTTGGATAACAAATTAAACTTAGAATTACCCTGGTATTCGAAAATGTTATACGACAGGATATACCGAATATCGTCCTGTTTCGTAAATAATTTTTGCTTGCTGAAGATATCTTTTTGGTTTGGACCGTGGTATGAACTTCGATTTTACTTTAAACTAAAAACAAAGGTAATATCTTGAATGTCAATTTAAATATATTAATGTAAAGGACACTCACATCGACGCATGCCAAGTATTCATCTTTAAAACAAATTGCCCGAAATAATAATCGTTGTATTGTATTCGTTGAATGCTCAACAGACAGACAGACAGCCCTAATTCCGTCCTCGCCGGACGTTAGCCATTTGTTTGAATGCCTATCTGAATAATCATTAGGACCTATATTTTGTTTGGACACTACGATTGAAATTAGCAAAACAATGGACTGAGGAATTTTGTTTGTTGTTTAATTAACTTTTCCTTATTAATTGTTAGTTAGAACAACATACATACTTATTATACATTCTGTATGGAATTTGGATGACAGTAACTACTGTATATTACTCATTTTTGTTGTAGAAATATTGTGTCAACTTGAAGTTTAATATCATTAGTTTTATGAAACACCCAAAAAGAAGTTATAATATTATGTTGGATGTGCCTGCTGTAACTCTGTACAACGCTTAGCTCAAAAACTTCGATTTCCGATTCCATTTTATTTGTAAGGAAAGTGACTTAATTGAGATCTATATAATAATTATAGTCGGGGTTCCAAAATAGTAACTTTTCGTTATATTTAGCTCGTCGTACAAACAAACATATGTACCTCTTTATAACAAGCAAGTATCATACCAACGTTGCTATTTGCTGTGTTATGATTGACGTAAGTGGATTGGGCCGCAGATGTTAACAATCTAATCAATTATAATGTTAATAATTTGTTTCTCCAACTATTGCGTCATTGTTTCTAATGGTTTTATACTTTTGTTACTAACTGTAGATGTTTTCTTAATATGGTTCCACCATGGGTATTGTTCAGTGTACTTCGTGGCTTAGTGGCTTGATTTTTTTCATGATTATCGAACTGGGATGAAATTTGAACTAACACTGTCATAAAATTTTCGGGTAACGATTTCATAAAACAGCATTAGAAAAGATAGATTTAGGACGTACTTTTTGTGGTTTAATATGGAGTTTAAAATGTATAAGCGTCACAGTACAGGGCAAAAGCCTCTTATTAACTGAAAATAAGATATCCCGATACAATGAAATTTTCTCGATGAAATCATAAACGGATTATATTCAGTCGAGTCATTATAAAAATTAAAAGCTTTACCAACCATGATCGTGAATCATGATATTTTCCTTTGCATAATGTATGCATCGTTAACTTGTGTTTAACATACTGCGGTAAAAAGTACACTCGATTAACTATTCATTCGATTCAACCTATTTATTCGCGTTTATGTGCAATGATCGATAAAAGTATCGATCATTTCAACTAAATGGCACTGCAGAGAAAGCTCTGCAGTGCCATTTAGTTGAAATGCTTCCTATTGAAAATCTATTACGTATGAGGCAAATTACAGAAGAAATCCTATATTTGTAAAAGATATATATATACTTATTATAAAAACAGCAGTGCAGTTACTTCATCATCATACATTGAAGCTAAGCTCTTGTCGGTGAGTCCGATGTAGACTTCACCATCTATTCCTGTTCAGTACAAGCTCCTTCACATCTCTATACAACATGACCGACACTTTTTCTTTAATCTGGCTCATGTTGCTAATTCAGATGGTTAGATAATTGTCACAGTTTACCCATGAGATATAGCAAATGGTACAATATAATAAGCACGGATTGTATATAACTGACCGATATACGACTTAAATAAATAATATCAAAATACATATATGTACTAGCTGCGCCCCGCGGTTTCACTCGCGTTGTACCCGTTCCCGCGGGAATTTCGGGATGAAAAATAGATGTTGGCCGATTCTCAGACCTACTCAATATGCTCACAAAATTTCATGAGAATCGGTCGAGCCGTTTCGGAAGAGTACGCGAACGAACACTGTGACACGAGAATTTTATATATAAGATATGTAAGGGAAAATCTGACTACTGAATCGTTGGCTACTGTAACTAATTTGTTATTATAATCATGTGTTAAACTCGAATATCGTTAACAATTAGACCATAATAGTCATAGTCCAATTCATGTAGTCGGTAAGTGTCGACTACAATTTCAATGTTGACTGTTATGTCATACCGTTGAAGTAAAAACAAAACAGGATTTGTTTTTGTGAAAAATACACTAATAAAGTCAATGTTTTTAACTTGTTTAGAAGTTGTAGAATGTTTCGTTTATGTAATCGAAGTGTTGTTGGATTAGTTGTGTGACGATTCTGATATATTAGTTGGTAGGTTTTAATATTGTTTATATGGAATTTAATATTACAACTTACTCTACATAGTACCAGGACTTGTATTAAATCATACTAATATTGTGAATGCGAATGTTTGTGAGGATGTATGTATGTATGTTTGTTACTCTTCACGAAAAAAATACTCGTCGGATTTGGATTTACAGTAATATAGGTTATACATCAGAATAACACATGGGATACATTTTATCCCGAATTCCCGCGGGAACGGGTACAGCGCGGGTAACACTGCGGGGCGCGGCTAGTAATATATAATAATGTGTATTGTCTCATAAACATATATGTATAGTTATGGACTAGGTTACGGTAGACACGAGCGATAAATTATGGGGTGATGGTGGTTTACAAAGCAGTATAATCATTGCTTACCATAATGACCCCGTGTCTTAATACATGAACTACAGTAATAGTAGTTAACTATAATTTACTGTACTATCATAAGTAAACTTGCCTATAACTTGACCTACGTTTACTATATACGAGTGCATTCTTACCAAGCACATGTGTGATTATAAAATGAAGCTTTGGGTCCCAAAACAAAAACCGAAGACACATCGACTCAATATTATCTTTTCACCATACAAATGTTACCAAAAGCCGCACACAGAGACGTCCATTAAATCAACACTCAACTAATTGATATAATTTTCATAAATTAAATATCCAAATCACTTATTAAATCTCTACTAAGCAAGCATTTGACGTCGTACGGGTGTGTGACTTTTGTTGACTACATATTATTTTTATATGCCATCGTTACGAAGTTGAAGATCCATTGTCGTTATATTAACGTTCCGTTCCGTTCCAGTTTCCTGGATGACCTGGACCGGTTAGGCGCGCGGGACTACCAGCCCACCGAGCAGGACATCCTCAGGACCAGAGTCAAAACCACTGGCATCGTTGAAGTGCACTTCTCCTTCAAAAACCTTAATTTCAAGTGAGTATACTCTTTCTATTATACATTTAAGGCCTTACTCATAAACGCTTACTGGCAGCATTTTAGCTATCAAATGGTTTGTCCCTTTCTGACATACGCTATTTTCCAAAGAGCAAAAGAGACAAAACACTCACTAACAATGTTTTAAGGGGCTCCTAGACGGGCCATATTTTCACGAAAATGTTTAGCTGCAATAGTGTGGCCGGCATCATCAGCCATCATTTACGGCCAGACTCTGCAACACTTTGCAATATTTTTAGTATATCCGGGATATGTTGTCACATATTTTTAGTATGGCCGATGAATGTTTAGGGTCTCGGCAATATGGCCGGAGAGTTCGCTTCGCAATCGAAAATACTGCAATATTTCTCAGCCACTTTTATTGTTGTCTCGCTTTACGGCATAAGTGCGTCCCTTTTTCATGCTACGTAAAGTTTGTCGCGATTCGTTTTTTCTCGGAAATGTTCGTTTTTGTCTTACTACTTCACTCGCACTCAGTCAGTACCCATGGAAACATCGTCAAACGGGTAGTTTGACATTTGACATTGATAAATAAAGTATGCGATTTATTTGATACCTACACCATGGAATTAGTAAGTACTACCGGTAGTACTTACTAATTCCATGACCTACACGTAATTTAATAATACCATGGAATTAGTAAGTTGTACGGTAGTACTTACTAATTCCATGAATAATACAGTAATTAATAGACACATCGGCACCATTCGGGTGTTATCGTTGTTCCGAGTTTTGCCGATAGGAAAGGAGTATTCACTACATCTTTATGTGGCCCATGTAAAGACAAAATATTGAGCCATATACTGCATCAGAAATATTGCCGAGATAAACATTTTCCAGCCATATGCTGCATTAAGATGTTTTTAGTATTGCCGGGATATAGTCGGCAATTTTGTGGCCACATATTTCATCAAAAGTATGGCCCGTCTGGGAGGGGCTTTAGTTAGAGAACGTTTATGAATAAGGGCTCCCACACAAAACTGCGATGCGATGCGATGCGAACTGAAATAGTTATATCTATCGCCATTACTACAGTACAAAGAAAAGAGATGAATATATTAAATGGAATTCGCATCGCATCGCATCGCAGTTTTGTGTGGGAGCCCTAAGGCAGTTAGTATTTGCTTTACCCCATGGTTTTAACGGCTACTAATAGATGGCGCTGGGATGCAGTTTTGATCACGTTATCGTTATATTCTAAGGGTTATGTATGAATATAGAATTTGTGATCGTTTTAGGACTTACGTGATGATTTTTGGATGGGGTTGTTAAGGGGCTCCTAGACGGGCCATATTTTCACGAAAATGTTTAGCTGCAATAGTGTGGCCGGCATCATCAGCCATCATTTACGGCCAGACTCTGCAACACTTTGCAATATTTTTAGTATATCCGGGATATGTTGTCACATATTTTTAGTATGGCCGATGAATGTTTAGGGTCTCGGCAATATGGCCGGAGAGTTCGCTTCGCAATCGAAAATACTGCAATATTTCTCAGCCACTTTTATTGTTGTCTCGCTTTACGGCATAAGTGCGTCCCTTTTTCATGCTACGTAAAGTTTGTCGCGATTCGTTTTTTCTCGGAAATGTTCGTTTTTGTCTTACTATACTTCACTCGCACTCAGTCAGTACCCATGGAAACATCGTCAAACGGGTAGTTTGACATTTGACATTGATAAATAAAGTATGCGATTTATTTGATACCTACACCATGGAATTAGTAAGTACTACCGGTAGTACTTACTAATTCCATGACCTACACGTAATTTAATAATACCATGGAATTAGTAAGTTGTACGGTAGTACTTACTAATTCCATGAATAATACAGTAATTCATAGACACATCGGCACCATTCGGGTGTTATCGTTGTTCCGAGTTTTGCCGATAGGAAAGGAGTATTCACTACATCTTTATGTGGCCCATGTAAAGACAAAATATTGAGCCATATACTGCATCAGAAATATTGCCGAGATAAACATTTTCCAGCCATATGCTGCATTAAAATGTTTTTAGTATTGCCGGGATATAGTCGGCAATTTTGTGGCCACATATTTCATCAAAAGTATGGCCCGTCTGGGAGGGGCTTTACACTTTCGAGGCAAACAAAATTACTATATCACTTTTAAGGAAACTTATATCAAAGTTCGATGGTTGATGAACGTATCATTATTATTAAGACTTCTTGCTAGAACGCGCTTATTTTAGTATAGTTTTACCTCATTTTGTTTGGTCGTAAACTAAACTGGGCTTGACCAACCCAGTTGCTTACTAATTAACCATAATAACGGTTAAAATCAACAATAGCACTTAAATGGGTAATAAAACATTCGTATAACTATCGTGCTGTAGTTTACAAGTAGTATGGTCCAAATTTTTTACCGATTTTATGATACTGGTGCTATGGTCCAATTTATACTGACCATTCCAAAGATTATAGAGCACCTCAGTTCTATGGAATACTCGTAAAGATATGAATAATATATTGGTGTTAATCGGCATAATATTTGACTGTTTTGATTCACACTAATAAACATACATTTAATATTGTGATTCATCCTGTGCTAGGGCATCGCTTGAAAATGAGTGAATCTGTTATTTTTAATTTGATTGGTTTTCAAGTTCAAGGTTTTCAACTTTATCAAAACGTGAGCTCTATAATTCTAGCCTAGAAAATTCCACAACAGTAAAGAAATAACTGTAATATCTGAGTTCTGTTAAAATGGCTTTCAACTCATGTTTCTGACTATTGCCCTGTCTATGAGGTCCTTTAACCTCCCTTTATTACATAGAACTCATATAGAAGACACCTGACCACTTCTGCATCCATCAATCGCACCTTCTAGAACATTCTCACCAACTTGTATGACGTACTATTACAGATTGTTCGACGTGGGCGGGCAGCGGTCGGAGCGGAAGAAATGGATCCACTGCTTCGAGGACGTGACCGCGATCATATTCTGCGTCGCCATGTCGGAGTACGACCAGGTGCTGCACGAGGACGAGACAACGGTAAATATTATACATTTTACTTTATTTTATAACGCCTCGGTGGTCTAGTGGTATGTGCGCTCGCCTGCCAAGACTGAGGTCCCGGGTTAAATTCCCGGGTCGAGCGTAAAACATGTTTCCTTTTCAAACATGGCTCGAGTTTGAGATCACCAACCCGCATTTGGCAAGCGTGGTGATTATGCCTAATCCTCCTCACTGTACTGATAACTTCAGTGAGATGAGAGGCCTTTGCCCAGCAGTGGGACATTACTGGCTAATACTTACTTACTTTATTAGATGTTCCTTACGACGTACCCGTTAAGTTTCGACTTCATTTCGACTTTTGTATTTCGACTTTCGAAGATTTCAAAGAATTACGACGCTTCCCTTCAGAGAAAAGTAGCCCAAAACCTATCTCGAATCACTCGTGTCTATCGGTAAAAACTACATAACAATCTGTAGAGTGTTTGCATGTGAATTTGGAATAAATAATATACGGATTGCTATCTAGTCCTGTAACTATAACTATGAACTATTATATTCTAGAAAGTACTATTGTAAACTAAAAAGTACTATAGACTATAATCTATCTGGGTGTCGTTTTAAAATTCATTTAAAGTGTTCCTGTTTTTATATGTAGTAGTATCAGTTAGTTAGATCTAATATATAAAATTCTCGTGTCACGTTGTGCGTAATTGAACTCCTCTGAAACGGCTCGACCGATTCTCATGAAATTTTGTGTACATATCGAGTAGGCCTGAGAATCGGACAACATGTATTTATCATCCCGAAATTTCCGCGGGAACGGGTACCGTGGTTGAACTCCTCTGAAACGGCTCGACCGATTCTCATGAAATTTTGTGTACATATCGGGTCGGCCTGAGAATCGGACAAAATCTATTTTTTATCCCGAAATTCCCGCGGGAACAGGTACAAAGCGGGTGAAACCGCTGGGCGCAGCTAGTTATATAATATAAATAAGAGCTCAGTTTAGGTAAAGCATGTGTGAATGACTCCTGTACATATTTTGCATTACTATGACTCTATTCTCTGTGCCAACTTCACTTTCATAACACATGTCCCATAAGATATACCAGAAATAGTGATTCCGAATTCCACACTGTCATGCATGATGTCCCTGATAATGTTAAACGTACATATAATATTGAAACTTCAATATGTATGTACCTACTAATAATTGTGTCAATATGTAGTTTAGCCTGATAAGTGTTGAGGGAGTTTCGAAAATTAGTATGAATTTTGATGTGAACATATGTTCGTTAATTTCAGAACCGCATGCAAGAGAGTCTGAAGCTGTTCGACTCGATCTGCAACAACAAGTGGTTCACCGACACCAGCATCATCCTGTTCCTCAACAAGAAGGATCTCTTCGAGGAGAAGATTCGCAAGTCACCGCTCACCATATGCTTTCCCGAATATACTGGTATGTAACACTATGTAACACTCGATGTACATTGTAGTATAGACCTGGTCAAATTTTGGTCTAAACATGTTTAATTTAAAATAACCATCTCGACTCGAGAAGAAGTAGTAGTATTCTTATGGGACCATAATAATATGTACCCAACGTTTCGAAGAATTAAAGAGTACCTTTCTACCAGAGCCATGCTGTGATATACTCTTGATAAGATTGATGAATACCAGACGTGACATAGCTACAGGTAGACAGATTTAATGCGATAATGTCCCATTTGAACATTATGTATGCCTACTTATCTGTGTCTATAGTACTAATTAAATTTGTGTACTGATTAAATTTAATGTACATCAGTCTTCTTAACCGATAAATAGTAGACTGAAAATATTTAAAATTAATAGGTTTCTGCTGAAGCAGCGTTGATAGTATAAGTAACTTTTTGTACTCTACCATCATCAACATACATGCTAACTCATACCTCTATCCTAAATTGCAGGCGCGCAAGAATACGGCGAGGCGGCGGCCTACATCCAAGCTCAGTTCGAAGCCAAAAACAAGTCGACCACCAAGGAGATCTACTGCCACATGACGTGCGCCACCGACACCAACAACATCCAGTTCGTGTTCGACGCCGTCACCGACGTCATCATCGCCAACAACCTGCGCGGCTGCGGCCTCTACTAGACCATATCACAGCGGGCGGCGCGGCGGTACCGGGATCTGGTAGCGAACCGGCTACTGACTTTGTAGCGGGTACCTATTCATGTTGTTATGGTAAAACGTTCTCGAATACGCTACAGTTTTTTGACCCTGAAAAAATGGCAACATTTTGGCCAATTTGAGACTTAAAACGGTCTTTAACGACGGAGATCAAACGTTCGGTCAGAAAACTCAATCTCAACTACTAAATCCTTGAGTACCAATTGTGCTGAACTACCAAACCCTATAGTACTAACTACTCGTACTACCCCATCCCTAGTTACGTCCGAGCCCACAATCCGCTGGACGTCACTACCCGCGCGCCTCCCACACAACACGCCTTGTACTGTACATCGGGAAGGTTTGAAGCGTACGTTAGGTTACAGTAGTAGCCTGTTTAATAGGCAGATGGCAGACAAGAGAAATCGAGTAGACCTGAAAACATGACTGGTCTTGTAGTTAGTAGTTACCTTTGTCAAAGTTTACACATATTATTGACAACATTTAAATGATAGCTTTGATGCTAAACTAATAGAATCGCCTGCCCATTATAATGGCTACTACTAGATTGTTTTCTGTACGTACGCTTGAAGCTTGAAGGAGGTGCACGTACGACACGCCTCAAGGTTTAATTTCCCTGTAATATAAAGTTTTGGTTATCGACGTGATGGCATACGTTTAGACAGATTTTGTGTGCGTTGGATTCTAAATTTTGGTGCTAGGCGTCAGCCGGCCGTGTTGTGTGGAGGCGGCGCATCCGATATCCGCTTATATACTCATTCACTTACGGACCAAAAGGAATCAATATTGTAACTCGGTAGTGAGACGCATCATTCACAGGCCTACTACTGTACTATACTAATCAAACTGATTACAAAACATCATTCCATTGTTAAGTATTAATATCTCTTGAGAAATTATTTTTTATAAACTTTTGATGCACAAACAGCTCTATATTGGAATAAGATTTTCGTTTAAAAGCGTATCTAATCTAAGTCCTGTATCCCTTATTTAGTTAAGCATTGCATTTCGCACAAATTTATTTATTCCAGTAGGAGCATTATGCCATATTTTAAACATTTTTTGAATAATTTTGTGTTCATATTATATTTTCTATATCATTTTACAGTTAATCCTTAAGATGTAGCCACATAAGAAGTATTCTTGTATTCTTGAGATCATGTTTAGGTATTTATTTGGATCTAGTGTATTTGTACTAATTAATGTATCGCATCATGTTTATTTTGTATTTAATGGTTAATAACGTAATATATATAATGAATCAAGTGTAATCTACATTTTATTTGTGGTTGTCGGGTGGGCGCAGTGTTTGGTGGGGTGCGTGTCACGTGTCATGTTGTGTAGCAGTTGTATACATAGCACACATATATACATACACACATACATATGTAGTATGTGACGTACGTTAGTGGTGTTGCATCGAGTCGCGGTCGACACTCCTCTAACCGTGTAAGATGATTGAGTATATAAACTTTTATACACTCGCGAATTGGCGTAATCAAACACTTATATATAAAACTATATAACATAATTTATTATTAATAATAAAATCTTACTTTTAAGCATTAGGTCGGTAACTGTATCAATAAACATTAATTAATAATGCAATTAGACAGTAACCTCTACTGTTTGTCATAGTTAGGTGATTTATTTTCATTTTATGTTTATGAGTATGTAAAAAAGGATTTAATGAAAATGTAACGCCTACATTGTGACCGCGCGGGCCACTCACGCACATATTATTTAACATTCGTATCAGTAAGTTAAAACCAAAGATTTTAATGTAACTTAACTATTGTAATGTAACATTATCAAAAGAAAAGTGGCTAGGCCGAGCGGAGGTGGCGGCGGTTTTATATTTGTCGAGATGTACTGTTGAGTAGAGTCCCATGTTCCGAAGTGGTACTTCGCGTGATCTTCTGGTTCCTGCGGTGGCCCGCGCCGAGCGTCCGCCGCTCGCTTGTTGCTAGGTAGGTTTTTTACTGTTATGTAACAATATGTGTACGTAAACTAATAAAAATAATATTAGCGCAGTTCTACATTCAGCCCAAACTTGAGTAAGCTTCACGATACATATGAGTTGTGTGCGCGTGGGGCTGCCGGCTCGAGCCCGCTCGCCGCAGCCTCGCCTGGAGATGTCAGTTTCGCGTTGCAATGTGTTCCTCCGCCGCAGAACATTTAACTTGTATGCTTCAATATATTTCGAGTGAATGTGATGTAAATTTTGTACACTGCCGCATTGTTTGTTCGCTCGAAACACATTTAGTTTATAAGATTAACGACAGTGATCGATCAGCACACGCCCATGTTATATTGTTTGGTACAAAGTGCGCACAAAATGTACTACGACGCACAAAGAGCGAGCGCGCACTGCGCCGCGCTCGGCGTTGGCTTCTTATTGAAGACTGAATCGTTGCGGCTCAAAATGGTCTCGCGCTTTATTAGATCCAACGGGGGAGGTTTATTGCATTTTTTTAAAGGAGTAGTGTTAGTGATCGGTTCGAGATAGCTCGTCTTAAATGTTATCGTGATGTGGCATGAGTTGTTCGAGTACTACCCGTATCGTATCGTATCGTATCGTATCGTGCGTATATCGACATCGAGTCGTTGATATTAGAATTGAGCGACATTCAGTTACATTTTTAATATTAAAAGCTGAGTCTTTGTCACAATGTCGTCGATCTAAATCGATATCACCATGCTTCATTCATATTTGCCAAAGTTAATTACTAACCTCACTATTTATACCTACTGTACTGTATGTTCTTTGATATCTAAATTATGTGTGGAGTGGGGGTCGGTGGGCGCGAGGCGACGCGCGGTGTGCCCCGTCTAATGTAGTGAGTCGGTACTGGCAGAGTGCAGAGTGCAGTGTTGACTATCTTATTTATAATAATTGAATCGATGAACATGGCGTGCGGCGCGCCGCGGCCGCGCGCGAGCCGCGCGCGTCTCACGCACTACCCTCTATTTGAACAAACAAACGTTTATGAAAGTAACATTTTTAGTCACTAGTGGGTAATTTTTGAATGTGATTCAATCTTATCTTTATTTTTCTATATCGAGGACATCTCTGAAAATTTGATTTCTTTTATTTCTGATAATATTATTATGATTTGTAATGCATTTACTGAAAGCGATGTATTTAACCAACGATGTAATAATAAACAATATTTTCTCTTATTTGTATCTCGTCTGCACTGGTATTTTTTATTGAATTTACTATAAATGTACTTTAAGTGTATAATTTTAAATAATTACTGAAAATGATTATATTCTAATTTTTATGTTCAAATAATTATGTTAGTTTTATTTATATTACCTTTTTCCATATCCCTTAGAGTTTATACTTAGTTTTAATATCATTTGAATAGATTACAAAGTAATAAATCCGTAGTGTGTTTTGTTTGAACGCGCGAATCTCGATTCTACTAGTCTGATTTGAATAACTCTTACTCAATTACAAAATAGCCAAACTTAGGTATTTTAATTTACTTTTATTTTATACCGCAAAAAACAATCAAAATCGCAGCTTGCTGTCGGTAAAATGATTACTATGTACTAGAACTGCTAGCTTGACAGTATTATGGGCAGAAGGATTAGCTCGTGATACCCTTGTTACCGGTTGTTTCCTGAGGTTGTTTCAATCAATCGTTACACCAAAATCGAAGGCTCCGTTCACTCTACATATGGTGGTGTCGTTGTGGTACCTTGATATCACAATAACTAGTTCGAACTTTCTTACTTTTTGCCGTTCTCAACCCAATCCCGGGTATAATAAAATAATGGGTGGATTCGTTTCGTAGCCGCGTAGGAGGTAACGTAGGTACCTAACGTTACCAAATCCAAGAACGGAACGAAGCAAGGTATCCGAAACTTCCATGGAGCTTCAAAATTGCCATGGAGATAAGTTGTTTCGCTGCTAAAGTCAAAGTCAACTGTCAAGTTCTGCCAATGTCAATCTATCTAACCTCGAAAATTTGTTAGCGTCAAACACTTTGAGGTCGAGCCGTGCGGAAACAAACAAACTCAACTAAACAAAAGATTATCTAAATTCTAACTATCTTTATATAAAGAAGAGAAGGCGAAGCCCTGTTAAAAAGAAGTGTGTTTTTGAGATAGTCACAGAAAATTATTAAAATTGGATCCCGAAAATTCAGCAATGAAAGACGTTATAGACGTGCTTGCTCTTCAGAGCAGTAGACGTGAGAGAAGACTGCCTGACTACCGAGGCGCCCCAGGCCACAGTTTAGCCACAAATTTCATATTCGAATGTGGCATCAAGCTCGGATTACAGCCGGCCACTGTAGCCACAGCAGCTGTGTTTTATCACAAGTTTTTCAAGGAAGCCGACAAGAATGATTACGATTGTTATGTGATTTGTACGGCTTGTTTGTGCGCGGCCGGCAAGTCTAGAGACGAGGCTGTCAGACTGAGAGACGCCGTCAATGTCGCTCATAACTCTATCAACCGGGGCGCCGGCCCGCTGGAGCTAGGCGAGGAGTACTGGTCGTGGCGAGGAGCCGTGGCTCAGGCTGAGTTGTTGGTGCTCCGCCTGTTGGGCTTCAACTTGGATACCTCGTCGCCGCACAGATACTTGTTGCACTACCTGCGGTCCCTTCAAGAGTGGTTCCCGTCAGCTCAGTGGAGAGCATCGCCTATCGCACGCACTGCCATGGCGTTCTTACAAGACTTCCATCATTCCCCCTCTATTCTGGAGTACAGATCACCACATGTGGCTGTGGCTTGTCTGACGTTGGCGCTACATGTCCTTGGAGTATCGGTACCGCTAGCTTCTACTCTGGATGATGATGCAGCATGGTATTCTGTAAGAATTTATTAATTATCTAACACATTCTTTTCGCTGGCTTTGAAGATTCTGTGAAATGTTCCTCAGTTCTCAGTTCCTTATATTGTGATAGTGATGATTGTATAGACTGTCTTCTTTAAGCTCACAGAAACCGGCAAATAGTTTGTCTTCATTGGAGTATCTACGTTCATGTAGGTATATGGCCAATCCTAGTGACAGAGTATTGAATTGAAACAGCCAGGACCTCCAATTTAATGTACCCTTTGAAACACTCAAACAAAAAGGCGACTATCACCAAACCATCCTTGTATTCATTTATATTTACACACAATGCACATTGTTAATATATTAAAATGCTTAACTAATTATACCTTCTTAAATTAATTGCGAATTGCTTTAATTGTTACAGGTTTTCACTAAAGATATGCAAAAAGACAAGAACTGGGAAATAATGGAGAAGATAATGCAAGTGTATTCCCGAGAACCGGAACCAATTTAATGTGTCATTAGATAATAAGGTTTAACTGTATTGTGTGCTTGAATAAACAAATTTTATGTATCTCTGTATATTTTACTCCTTCCCATTCCTCCAAAATGATAGCACTGCAAAATGCAAAGCACCTTCCTTAATTCTGCTCGCCTGGTACCTACTTAAGCCTTGTATCCACTAGGCAACATTTGTCGCGTAATACGTCGCTCAACATGTATTTTACTGCAATGTTCCGTTGCAATAGTCAATATCATGCATGTTTATTAAGCAACATTGATCATTGTCTATCTCACAACAAACAATTAGTGCGACATGTAGAGCAACGTTGCACGTTGTTGTGCAACGATGCTGAACATGTTTGCGGGTCCCGCCCGTGTCGCGCGTCAATTGTTGCCTATTGGACACATGGCTTAAGGATTACATTCTGTAGAATAAAAAAAACCTGACGAATCCAAAATGGTATACCATAGCTAAAATTGGCAATATCTCGAAAACTATTAGAGTTAGCGAAAAAAATACGAAAATTTTGAACCCCCTAGGTATCCACACCCATACCCCCTCTACGTACTCCGACCATCATCATCATCATTCATCATCAAGCGACGGGTTGTTTTGCCGAACCTAAGAGTGCTTGTAGCCGTCCGTTTTTTTTCACCGGATAACGGACTGTATTTTTACGGGTTTCGCGGTGGCGTATGGTTTATTTATAATGAATGTGTGTACATGCACTGGACATCGGTCCGGCGAACAATTTACGTCGGATGCGGCCCGTCGTAAAAAGCGGTCACTTACGTCAGTGCATTTGTATTGACGCCGCCGGATGTATTGCCGATTTTCTGATATAGATGTGCCGTCTACCTGCGTTCAAAAATGGATGGTATTGACATGAAATTGTTAATAAGTTTGTTGATGTGTGTGTACATTGTACAAGGGTATCTGTTAATTAAGTGTAGGGCCACATCTGCGGAACGTATGGCGCCGAACCTTCCGCTCTATGACACATCAGTCGAAATTACGCCGCGTACTGATGTGTCATAGATAACTTGAAATACACTACGAGCGTATTTAGCGGAAGGTTCGGCGCCGTACGTTCCGCAGATGCAGACTATTGATAGATTTCAGTTGTGTTAAGTATAAGGAGGCCCCTAGACCTACAATAACATTGTACAATATATTTAATTGTGCAATAAGATTGAATTGCGTTTGGATCCAAACGGTCAATTATATTGCACAATAAGAAAATTGTGCAATGTTTTCTTGTTCAGTCGGAGAATAGTTTGATCCCGAGCAACATGTCAAATATTGCGCAATACTGACCCTACACGAAGCAATATTGTTCAATATTAAATATTGTACAATAAAAATTAAACTCGCTCAAACTTTCGTTCAATCATTGCGCAGTCTTCAATATTAGCCCTAGACGGTTAATTATATTGCACAATATTCAATATTGCGCAATATAATTGATCGTCTAGGGGCCGCCTAACACAACTGAAATCTATCAATAGTCTGCAGTTAAGTGTTTAGAATATCTTCCTTCCTAGCTATCAGTACATCCTAGACATCAGTACGCGTAGGTTAGTAATGGCTTACCCTGGTAGTTTTTAGACCGCCTAAAGGCCTCCGATGTGGTCTAACTATTGAAACCACCGTGATTGGCAATTTAACGTGACCTCCGACCGAAGAACGGAAGAACTCAGATAGTAATGCCACTATCGGCCATCCATCCAAGTAGAGGGCGAGCTGCACGTTGCTTAACAATCGCAATAATCTAACATCGTTTAGTCAAACTACGTTACGAGCGCTAAGACTACTAACAGATCCTAAAAGGCTGCCCCGGGGGGTTACATGACTGAAGTCTGTTGGTGAACATGACCACGAGGTTAAGTAGGGATATTCTCTTTGATCTTACAGATGACCTATGGATATACATAGGTACTCCGTAAAATACCTTAAATTAAAATGATTCTAAGAACTATAGGAAGGGAAGGGTGTAGGAGTAAATAAACAACACACGTAGATCTACAAACAAATATAATTCAGTTTTCTAACATTTTACGATACATAATTTATAAATGTACAGGGTAAGCTCATGAGACGTGGATAAGCAGCACTAGTTTTCAACTGGCTACCGGGCATACTTCACGTATGGTGCATACATGGGAACGATGACCGCGGCGGTAGCGGCGCCGCTGATATGCTGTCACATGACGGAAATGACGACTTACACCTACAGTGAACGTGAACAACCATGTAGTAAAGGTACCATTCCAATGTGCTCCAGGTTACGAATCTACATTAGACACCAATGACTAGTATAATTTATAAAAAATTACGCTACGTTTAAGCGTATTAAATTTCAATTTTACATCAGTTATGTTGAATGCGGTAGCGGTCAAGTGAATGCGCGGGAGGAGCCGACCCGGCCTCCGCCCCGGGAAGACAACGGAATCCAACGTCCGCAACGCATTTACTAAATATTTTGTGCTCATTACATTTTCATTAGGGTACAGCAAATCGATTACATATAATTTAAAATCTTAATTTAAAAGAAACGGTTACCTATACACATGAAATATAGCATTTTCTACTTTATACCAATCAATGCACACAATAATGTAGAAGTCTCCGTTTGTATTCAAGAGAAAAATTACCTTAATTAACTATGATTTCATTATATTTTTTATTATTAAATCTATTAAATAAATTCCACACAGACAATTTTTAACACATGATATTGATGTAAAACGACATTGATATAGACATTAAATTGTTATTGCACGAATACTATTAACTAGTTGGGTTCATTACACTGGGACACAAGCCGGCCCGCCGCCCCGCTGCACATGGAACAAACACTTCGCATCAGCGACCGGCACAGCGGCCAGCCTCACAACACTTCATATCCCAACACAAAACATTTGCAAGCCGTTTGTTAATTACAACATAGCTCGGTAAATCAATTAAGGTTACACAGTAAATATTATTGCAAGATGCATGATCGATTACATATACCCCATTCACAATATTTTTCACATAGAAAAAGTCAGTTCAAGTAACGTTCAATAAACACGATATAAACATTAGTGTTGTTAGAGAGAGTTCACAAATCGTAACTGTTACCAGATAGATGTAAAATGTGTATGAAATAGGCACTTCAAGTGAGAATTTCTAACGTACTGTTGTGGCAATGTATAACGTAAAACAATTCCAATAACAAATATAAAATCATTTAAAAAAATATAATATTCGTAAACCATTTAAAATGGGAATGTATCAGCTACTGCAAATAAAACTCTCATAGTACATGGTTAATAAATTAAAAGCATAAGCAATGAAATCATAAAGCCTACCTAAACATACATTCGTTAGTCTAAACGACATCAGCTGAAGTAAAACGTAACAACGATCAAATATTCAACGGTAAATAATAAATCAAAATAACATTATGTATGGCATCTGTATGTTTGTACATGGCGTCAATCGATGCACCTCCCCTCAGGATTTGACTAATAATAAATTCCATTAAAATTTTCTATTCTACTAATATTAAAATTACAATAAGAAATGACAAGAACTAACTACTACATAGTAAATATAGACTTATATATTTAGCTCTACGCACGACCGTGACGCAATCATCTACTTTGGCTGGACTCACAAATAAAGTGTGGCCGTCTTACTACTAAACGGGAAAAGACTGTCGGCCATTTTTCTGGCGGTGCACGTAGACAGTTGCTCGAGTTGTGAGTAGTAAGAGGGTGTAAATTAATTTACTTCTTCGAACCTAATACTGCAAGTTTAGCCTGAGGGTAATGGATGTGTGCCGGGACAGTGACTCCACGCTCTAGAGGCTATCATAAATAAATCGGTGGCGAGAACACACAACACATCTCTACTCAAACCGCGACAGTTAACGAACGCCTACGAACGACAATTTCTCAATTTCAAAGTTCCAAGTTCATTCAGTTTGGACATACCGTGTGTTCTTTATTTAAAACCATCAAAAATTCAACACACCTCAGATCTATTACGTAAAATTGTTAAAAGAGCAAACAAAACAAATAGGAACTCTCTAATAGAAAAAAGAAGCATTTAATAATCATCATAAATTAACTCAAACGTAACACAAAACATTTCCTTTCCTTAACAAAAATATGAAACAATGATCAAAATACTTCACCGAACAGACAGATGTAGTTTGTATATCAAATACAATTGAACACTGTATCAATAATTAGATTGACACAATGCCTGTTTCCGCGTTCTCACTACAAAGTGTGCCGAAGCAACACAGTTAATCATCGAACATCAACGAAAAAATTTAATGTAAATTATCATATAGTTTGGCCTTCAACAAATTATGATCTCAAAGTACACCATATACATATACATAAATATAATCATCGACAATCAAAACCATTAACCAAACATCAAATAAATAAAAGATAGCAAGTGAATAGATTTCATCTAATCACGTTTAAAATAAAATTACTTTATCTACAAGGTATATTATTTAATTTGTTTTTTTATTCTCAAGAAAAGCTTGTGTCAGTGAATATATCCTAAATAGAAAATGGTGATTAGAGCTATAGAGAATATTTGAATGTGCGGCGCTCGGCAAAGTCGCACGGACCAACAACTAACATTTTATATTGGTTTAATTTAAGAGTAATGCCTTTACCATCGTTATACAAATTCGTCTGATGTTGCGCCCCCAAGTGGCGGCGCGCGGCAACTAATCGGGGAATACAATCATTCCTTGTGGGGGTTTGATTCTATCATAGTTTCATCATTGTCAGTTCATGTATATGGCACATTGATGAGCGTGTCGTGTTCGATCGCCGCGCGCCCCCTACCGACAGGTACCTTATATTACTTAGCTACTAAGGCATTTATCTATCTAAATAAGCGTAAATCCGTACCGATGCAACATTGCCGAGCGATGTCACTTCCTTCCACACGCGTAATCGTACACTAACATATTTGATCAAGTAATAAACACGACACTACTTATAACATTTAAAAACATCAATTTTGTCACCTATGTGAATGTAAGTAGCGTGTTATTAGCTTTAAACTGGTTTTGAGCAGACATTTAGACTATGCTGTTCATAACACCCACCGGGAGAGGCTGGTCATTTTGGAATAATTCAATTTGTCAAAGATAGTTGCGAACAAACAGCATAATCAAGTTAAATTTTAAAAGTAAAAACACATGAGCTTATGCGCGTTTTAATTCAGATTGAGATCAAAGGGCTATGCAAATTTTTGTACACGTTATAGGGATAGCAATATATTCGGGTAAAGCATTGGACCTCTAAACATTACATAGTAGTAATCATTATAAAATAATGGAAGTATAATTCGCTAAGAAGTTATAGTATAGTTTGGTATAAAACATTTGCATTGGCCTTTATAAATTAAATTATAATTTTAGCGGCAAAACGTGCTCATGTGGCGGTTGACAAGGCAATATTATTTCAGTAGGTATACGGAAGAAAATATTTTGACAGTAAATAGATACATAGGGGTTAGAAATATTCTTCTTTGAGATATGTTCTTGTACTCTAAATTGCATTGTTTTAGTTAACATCAGATGATCGGTACCAATTTGTAAGTACTATTAGTACATACGGTGATAGTACCGCTCAAGAGATGCTCAGGTACGATAAAAGAAATGTACGTACATTGTATGGGTGGTGGTACCAAACCAATAGTGCGGTACATGTGGTACTAAATAGTACGATATAAGTTGTACGAAATTAATAGTACAATACAAGTGGCATCAAAATTTAATAGTACAGTAAAGGTGGTACCAAACCAAAAGTCTAGTAAGATTAGTATCAAACCAATAGTTTAGTACCATTGGTACTAAGCCATAAGTCCAGTACTAGTCGCAACTAACGAAAAGTCCAGTGCTAGTAGTACCAAACCCAAAGTCCAGTGCTAGTAGTACCAAATCAAAAGTCCAGTACCAGTGGTACCAAACCTAGTCTAGTACTAGTGGTACCAAACCTAAAGTCCAGTGCCAGTGGTGCCAAACCTAAAGTCCAGTACCAGTGGTGCCAAAACTAAAGTCGAGTACCAGTGGTACCAAACCTAAAGTCCAGTAGCAGTGGTGCCAAACCAAAAATCCAGTACCAGTGGTGACAAACCTAAAGTCCAGTACCACTGGTACCAAACCTAAAGTCCAGTACCAGTGGTGCCAAACCTAAAGTCCAGTACCAGTGGTACGAAAACAAAAATCCAGTAGTGCCAAACAAATAGTAAGTTACTAGTGGTACCACCAACCAACAGAAACACAACAATATTGCCCAATCAACCTTGAAAAGAGAAACGATCAGATAGATTACGGCTGGAAGGTGTGCGAGCGCGTTCATCGCACGTCGGTGAGGTTGCTCTTGTCCCCGAACAGCTTGACGAGCTGCTCCTCGTAGTCGTCGATGTTCCGCTTCATGATCTCCATGCACGGCCCGAGCAGGCGCTCGAACGTCTCCACGTCTAGGACTGCAATGGAACATGTTAGGGTTTAGTGGGGGAAGGGAGTATTGAGTAGGTTAAAGTTACGTTGGATGTGATTGGTTAAGAGCACGTTATGCAACCACGGTTGTTTCTATCGTTAGACTATGTCGAAGGTCTTTAGACGGTCTAAACACTCCCGACACCAGGCCACTAACCTGCTCGAAATGAATGAATGAATGAACGATCGTTATGTTACGTTACTAAGCTACGTTCGATTGGTGGCACAATAGGTGCCATTAGTAGTGCCATAGGTGCCAAATGGTACCACCAATGGTACCAATTTGTAGATACCACTCGTTAAGTTGATGGACATCATACGTAATATAACATAGCTCTGGACTTGCTTAAGTTTCAGTTTAATACATCAGAGGAATTGGGCAACTCTGATAAAAATCGCACACTAATAGTTCTAGTAAAATATAATCACAATGGCATTTTATCAAATTAAACTGAACAATTCCAATGAAAGACGTGACCATCTAAATCACGTAAACAAATGAATATAATGATCGTGATAATCGTGGCAAAATATATTTTTGAAGTCTTAAACTTAAAGTCTGCATATAAAATTATTATCTCCAAATCAAGTTAGTTTTCGTTTTGTTCATTGGGTCTAGGTTCTATATTCAATACCCCTTAAAAATAACGTATCAGTCTGTGTAAATATTCGCGTTAATCTTAAATACTGTTGACCCAGTTTATATACAGTTATGACCAACTTTCTAGAAGATGCAAAGCTTTTTTAATCCCAAAATCTCCATGGGATCTACAAAGCAAGGAAAGCCATATTGCTGCTGCTTATTAATAAATAGTAGTTTTATACTTACAAGCAACTTTAGTGGGACCAACTGCGTAGGCCGAGGCAGCGCGGGGCTTGTGGGTGACCAGGGCGAGCTCGCCGAAGTATCCGCCCTTGCCTGCACGATACAAATAATAAATAAATAAAAAACAATCTCATGTGACTTCCTTCTTCATCGAGTGGATGGTCAACCTGACCAATTCTGGAGTCAGAGTTATTGAGCCGCCATAGGCCTCTGACATGGCTCATGTAACGACTACTATCCGTAGAAAGTAACCGGGACCGACGGCTTAACGTGCCCTCCGAAGCACGGAACTTACTTATCTTACTTTTCGGGCAATCAGGTGATTCAGCCTGCAATGCCCTAACCTAACCGAGGAAAGTCTCACAAAGAGATTATTGTGAGATATTGTCCCCACCGGGAATCGAACCCAGAACCTCCGGATCGTGAGCCGGGCGCTTAAACCACAAGACCACGGAGGCTGTTAATCTTATGTGACGCGGACGGTATAATAATCGGTAGTGTGTGACAGAGTCAACGCACTACCAAACCGAAACTATAGCCTTCTCTCTCCCTCAACACCGGTTCATAAGTCTGATCTGTCTGTCTGATAATTTTCTATACACTTTCAATATTAAAGTTTGATTAAATTCTACTAACTTACACTATTTCATTCATTTATTACTTCATTACTTCGTTATTTTCTTGTTCGGGCTTTGAACTATGTATAAAAGTAATAAAATTTATGCATAAAGTTGAGTAGTCTAGTTGAGAAACATAATGGTGCTGACTGTACACGATATTGTCGATGCCATACCTAGACGCTTGATCTCATGCTCGTTGCCGTCGTCGCGCGTGATGCGGATGCTGATGCTGCCGTCCTCGACGAAGTACATGCCGTCGGCGGTGTCGCCTTGCCGGATGATTAGCTCGCCGTCGATCAGCGTGCGCGGCACCAGGGCGTCCGCCAGGTTGGCTCGCTCGTACGCCTGCAATAAGGAGATACCTATGATTAGAAGTAAGGGCGGCAAAGAACTCTTAAATCTATTAAGGACCTATGTTAGATCATTGTTAAACAACGTGCAGCTCGGCCCGTTGGATGGGTGGCCGATATGGTATTTCAAATAATGTTTCCTTCCAACAAAATACTTTTTTTTATATTGCCGTGACACCAAATACATAAAAAAATCAATTGTTTCAAAAATCTAATATTTTAAGTTTAATTATCTTTCTAGGTAATTAAATAGACAAGTAAAAAACCATGTATAAAAAGTTGAAAATAACAGGGTAATAACAATAACAAATAAAATATAACTCAAATAACAACATTGAGTTATATTTTATTAAACGTGTCTAATGACAAACTAACAAACAATATACTCCACTATTTCTTGATATAGAAATAATATCATAAATCCCCAATTTCCGTATACACCAACCTAATTGGAACGAAACTATGGCTTTTGATTACCTTCATTGTATGAAAGTAAATAAATATTTATTTTTATGTTTCGTTATCATATTTCGTAGTGAATACAAAAAATAGATCTTATATAATATATCGTCCTTGATAAAGTCTACATCACATCATAGATATTGCTTTGGTTCAAATTATTTTGGTTCTAGAATAATATCTATAATATAAAAATGAATCGCAAAATGTGTTGGTAAGCGCATAACTTCAGAACGACTGCACCAAATTGGATGATTCTTTTTTTAATGTGTTCCTCATTGTCAGGACAAGTTTTTTATATAAGAAAAATAAGGAATAAAAATCTCAAAATTCCCACGGGATTTTTTGTTTTGTTTGAACGCGCTAATCTCAGAAACTACCAACCAAATTTTTGTAACGAATAGCCACAAACACCGGGAACATTATATACTACTTTTTATTCTGAAATTCCCACGGGAACGGGTACAACGCGGGTAAAACGTGGGGCGATGTTAGTGATAAAATAATTATGTAAAAAAAGAGACACAACATTATTACTTCACTCGCTTCATTATCATTACAAATTCGACCTTTACAAGAGATAAGCTACTTTATTGAATTTTACTATTACATTATATACTTATACCGAACGCCTCGGTGGTCTAGTGGTATGAGCGCTCGCCTGCCAAGACTGAGGTCTCGGGTTCAATTCCCGGGTCGAGCGGAAAAATGTTTCCTACTTTTCAAACATGGCTCGAGTTTGAGATCACCAAGGCCTTTGCCCAGTAGTGGGACATTACAGGCTAATACATTATATACTTGCTTTAATATAACGTTACTAGCCGCCCGCGGATTTAGCCGCTTCCTAACCTTTTCTGAGCCCTAAACCTTCTCTTGTATATTGACGAAAAAGCAAGAGATTAAGTTGAGTGGTTTTGAGTTTATCATGAACTTACAGACCGACGGAGTGGCCGACTTTGTTTTATAATATATAGTGTTACGTATATACATATGTAGTAGTCATGACCTACTTTGATCAAGTGATGGTATTGTATTGAACCTAACACTATTTACGATAGATGACTGATTAAGACCGCTTCAGGTGTCTTAAGGCGAAGGTCTTGATGATAAAGGATCGAATTTATTTCCGTACAATAATAAAGGTTATATATAAGAATAACACATGGGATACATTTTATCCCAAAAATCCCGCGGGAACGGGTACAACGCGGGTAGTGGCTAGTTACGTATATTACGAAATTAATATAAAAAACTATTCTCATCTCATGGAAAAGTTATGGACTTTAAAACGTTTATTTTTAATATTAGCAAATGAATTGAATCATGATATTATATTTAGCGTCTGCAAGATCTTCGTTACTGGAAAACGTATTTATAGTTGATTACATTAGGTTGGGTATTGCTTGACGTGGGTCGCCATTCATGGAACCTTTTCGCATTAATTTATTTACTTGTTTAATAACGTAGCACAGAGTTGAGATCATTTTAAAGGGAACGTAATTTTTCAGTGCAGTTGATTCGCGTTTAAAGCGTTTTAACTAAATATAAAGGAATTTACATGCCTGTTTGTGAAACAGCTATTGTCAAGTCAATTTACTTTAGACTCTACTTAATTAATCTATACTGTTGCATCACTACATAGTATAAAAAAAAGTCGCTATTTTTGTCTGTTTGTTTGTCTGTATGCTTAAATCTTTAAAATTACGCAACGGATTTTGATGCGGTTTTTTGTAATAGGTAGAGTGATTCAAGAGGAAGGTTTTTATGTATAAAAATTCCCGATATTCCCACGGGAACGGGCACAACGCGGGTAAAACCGCGGAGCGCTGCTAGTACATGTATAAGTTAGAGTTTAATTTTTTGTTTGAACGCGTAAATCTCAAGAACTACCAGTATGAATAGAATAATTCTTATTGCACTAGATAGCTAAATTTAAGAGGAAGGTTGTAGGTATCCTGAAATTCCCACGAAAACGCCCACAACTGCGAGGCGCTGCTAGTCATTGATAGTTGTTTTGATCACTGCATATTATTAAACACTAGCAGCGCCCCGGTTTTACCCGCGTTGTGCACATTCCTGTGGTAATTTCGGGATGAAAAATAGCCTATGTTACTCTTGGATAATGTAGCTTTCGAATTTTTAAAAACGGTCATCAGTTTTTGAGCGTATTCATTACAACCAAACAAACAATGTTTTCGTCTTTATAATATTAGTGTAGAAGTGTAGATTGCTAGTACCACGGGTAGCGAAACACCATAGATCGTAGCAATTTACAATTAAGGTTAATAGCAAAATAGCTATTACAAACATACACCGCATGTTGTAGGCGCACCACATTTTGGGACATGTGGTTTGAACGAAGCATGAGGTAGCTTGTGTGTCATAACTTTACGATCCGTAGTAAATCTTGCATATTATTAACGTAAATGTTTCAAAATCAAAATCAAAAATCATTTATCACTCTCTTCAAATCAAATGTTTGTGAGGATGGATGGGTGTTTGACACTATTTATAACAAAGAGAGTTATATAAGTTTAACGTAACTATGTGTGGGTAGAATCTATTTCTCGTGTCTTCTTTTTAAGACTCTAAATACTAACTGATATGGTCGATTTTCCGACGAAAGATTGTTTTACCCACGGTGATGGTAAATGAGTTGGGATGAGAGGATGTTTGTTACTGATGTCTTTTCATTCTTATCTCACTACTAAACCTTGCCTGTTTCTCTACAGAAGGCATTGTCTTTGGTTGGAAAATCAGCCATATCATATTTTAGGTCTCACTTTATTTTCAGTAGTTTTACTTTTTTGATTTTCACTTTCATACAAGACTACCTACACCCCATAGTTTCACCAGTGAAACCGTCCGAATGACGTCAGTTAAACGTGAGTTTACGCCCATATCTTTGTAGTTTAATCTAACACAATCTCATCTCAAGGCCCGCCGGCCGTAAAAGCGTAACAGAGTTAACTAACACGTAAATCAAATTACTGGCTGTGCCCGTATTTAAAGGTCGCTAGTGTTTATCCTATAGGAATATCGGGTTTGGGACAGATCAAATATCTTAACCGGACACTCGGTTTTGTCAGTTGGATGTAATGAGAGTTCGTTGACTATTATTCCAATAGCATCAGCAGTAAAAAAGTGGGTGTCTGTTTGTAGTGATAGCTTTTGAACTATTTGATTTGTATCCCAATAATACTTTATTTGTGAGACATTTAAACAATTAAGAAACTTTTTAATTCTTAGATCTCATGCATTGCTATCGGACTACATAAAGTTTACTTTACAAATCCAGTTTAAGATGCCTTTATTCAGAACAGGACTGTAGCACACAGGAGTGTAGGTTACTAGAAAACTTAGTATGTCTTTTACCTAGTAAAAGTATTAGAATCACCACGCTTGTCTAATGCGGCTTAGTGTTCTAACAAGCTGTCATGTTTGAAAAATTGTACGTATAGATTTGTAAAATATATTAACATCTTTGAAAAGACGGCTTAGGGACTTCATTAACGCTTATCGACAGCACTTTAGCTATCAAATGGTTTTGTCCCTTTCCGACATACGCTATTTGCCAAAGAGCGAAAGAGACAAAACACTTTATAACAATGTTTTAATTAAAGAGCGATTATTAATAAGGCGGTTAATGTTTACGTTGTTAGTCGTTTCATTTGGTCAGAGGTGAGGTTAATTATAATCCTAAATGGTCTCAAAAAACCTCAAGAAAACAACGTCAAAGTCAATAATATGAACTGATCTGGATCCACCCGGTACGATGATTAACTGATAACAGTGATAACCGATACCGATAGGTGATAACGTATCGGCTACGTAAGCGGTATCATGTGAATTGTGACGATTTTACCACCGTCCTTATGGGCGTAATCATTCGATTGCTTTCTATAAAATGTGGATTGTTAAATTTTTATGAATATACAAATATTTACGATACATAATATATGGGTTTATTTTGAGGCGGTTTCTTTAGTTCATATAATATTAGCACTCGCTGCGTCCTGCATTGAGCCCGTTCCCGTGGGGATTTCGGGATAAATCACCGGTGCAAATAAGGATATGACTCTTTTTGTACTGTTAAAGAGAAGTGAATTACGTTAGTAATTTTGAAGACCATTGTGGTGGAATAGTTAGCTTGTAAGTTAACTGATCCTTCAATAAAGCTGAAGAGTTTAAATTATTGTTAACTAGCAGCGCCCCGCGGTTTTACCCGCGTTGTGCCCGTTCCCGTGGGAATTTCGGGAATTTTTTTACATAAAAACCTTCCTCTTGAATCACTCTACCTATTACAAAAAACCGCATCAAAATCCGTTGCGTAATTTTAAAGATTTAAGCATACAGACAGACAAACAGACAGACACGAAAAAGAGACGACTTTATTTTATACTATGTAGTGATCTCAGGAACTACCTCTCTGATTTGAATAATTATTTTTGTATTCCATAGTCACACTCAATAGGAAGGTTTACTTCATATCCCGAAATTCAGAATTCAATCTGCGGGACACAGCCAGTTCTAAATAAATCAAACAACAAAACTGGTTGTCACCAACGACACCAACCCACCTACTTGTTCACTTATACCCAAGGTGTAAATTAATTGATAAATGTAAAATAAACACTAAAAGTGCCATTTTCTTTAATAAGCCGTGCGACAACAAACACTTTTGGTTATCTTGCGTATTTTTACTAATCAATTTGACACGAAGCCTTGTACAAATATGTTCTTATGGTGTAGTACTTTGTATGTTATGTTAGTTATGTAATAGCGGTAACGTTAGAGTTCCAATTTAAGGGCGTTCTAGTTAGGTTATGTCGCCACTTTAGCAACGGGTGTAACTATCTAATATATAAAATTCTCGTGTCACAATGTTCGTTCCCATACTCCTCCGAAACGGCTCTACCGATTCTCATGAAATTTTGTGTACATATCGGGTAGGCCTGAGAATCGGACAACATCTATTTTTCATCCCGAAATTCCCGCGGGAACGGGTACCGTGGTTGAACTCCTCTGAAACGGCTCGACCGATTCTCATGAAATTTTGTGTACATATCGGGTAGGCCTGAGAATCGGACAACATCTATTTTTCATCCCGAAATTCCCGCGGGAACGGGTACCGTGGTTGAACTCCTCTGAAACGGCTCGACCGATTCTCATGAAATTTTGTGTACATATCGGGTAGGCCTGAGAATCGGACAACATCTATTTTTCATCCCGAAATTCCCGCGGGAACGGGTACCGTGGTTGAACTCCTCTGAAACGGCTCGACCGATTCTCATGAAATTTTGTGTACATATCGGGTAGGCCTGAGAATCGGACAACATCTATTTTTCATCCCGAAATTCCCGCGGGAACGGGAACAACGCGGGTGAAACCGCGGGGCGCAGCTAGTAACCTATAGATATCTAGTGAGTGTTGGATGTTATCTATACTAATGTAAAGAGGTTTTTTTTCAAGTTTGTATGTTAGAACAAACATCTCGGGAACAACCTGTCCGATTCCAATAATTATTTTTGCATTTGTTAGCTTTATTGTGGAAGTAGCTTATAGGTTATTTTTTATCCCGAAATTCTTACAGGAACGGAGACAATGCTATGCTAAATATGGTATAACCCTAAAATTGTCGGTAATTGTTCGGTCCTAGTTGTTTCAATAGTAGTGTTTAGGCAGTCTAAAAACTCCGACACCAGGGCCAATAGCCTCGACCTTACTTATTAACGGGCCTTTACTCTCTATATAATAGTTAATACTAGCAGCGCCCCGCGGTTTTACCCGCGTTGTGCCCGTTCCCGTGGGAATTTCGGGAATTTTTTTACATAAAAACCTTCCTCTTGAATCACTCTACCTATTACAAAAACCGCATCAAAATCCGTTGCGTAATTTTAAAGATTTAAGCATACAGACAAACAGACACGAAACAGAGACGACTTTATTTTATACTATGTAGTGATACATATCATATTTACCAATTTATATAAATCTGTCGAGAACACAAAAACATTCCTACTATTTGTACATGAGGAAAACACGACGATTCTCGCGTCATCTCAATTTTCCTCGTATTCGAAACAGATAAACTAATATCCCCAAAATATTATTGTATAAGAACATTCAAAGTTGCAACTATAACCATCAGATACACAAGCGACTAAATATTGTTTATGTATCGATTGTTTCATACGTGTTTGTAGTCTGTTTGGAAAGAATGCCGGCGAAGATTTTGGGCGAACTGATTGACATCTGACAGAGAAAATGTATCAATTAATAAAAGGATAAAAGCCTCCGTGGTCTTGTGGTTTGAGCGCCCGGCTCACAATCCGGAGGTTCCGGGTTCGATTCCCGGTGGGGATATCTCACAAAAATCTCTTTGTGAGACTTTCCTCAGTTTGGTTAGAGCATTGCAGGCCGAATCACCTGATTGCTCGAAAAGTAAGATGATTCCGTGCTTCGGAGGGCACGTTAAGCCGTCGGTCCCGGCTTCTTTCTATGGATAGAAGTCGTTACTTGAGCCATGTCAGAGGCCTTCGGCGGCTCAATAACTCTGACACCAGGATTGGTCAGGTTGATCATCCACTCGATGATGAAGAAGAAGAAGAAGAAGAAAAAGACAAAAGGATTGCATATATTTATCATGATTTGAGCAGCCAAGTAACGCATAAATAAGTATAAGAAATATTTTTTTCTGGAAACTTTAGTACAGAGATGTAACTAATAGAAAAAATTAACACTACAAAGAGGTAGGTAGGTGGCCTAGATAGAGTTCCTCGATAAGAATTTTACCCCAAGTTTTTCAAGTCTAAAGCTAATAAAACTATAATTATACAAAATATAACCCTGTTTTAGCTTCTTTTTAGTGAACACAATATTGAACATACTCACACTTTTCGCGTTAGAAAATTTATAGAGTAAGTAAACTACTTACTTTTTAGCTGTCACAAATTTAACATATTTTTTGACATTGCCGCGGCCAAAACTGTCTCAAACCATGTTTCGCTTCCCCGGTAATCTTCCCTACCGGACTACACCCGCCCGATGGCCCAGTAGAGTAGGTGAGGTAGCACGGAACACAATATTTTCGGGACGTTGAGCAGAGTAACCAACCGTGCGAACACAAGAGGGTGCCGCACTTCACTTAACGTTTGTTATATTATACTATACATATGCTGACATTGTTCGTTACTATACTGTACTTTGGTTTGGCTACCTTGTGTAAGTTCAATCATACAACCCCGTATTACATAGAAAGTACTAGAGCGAAGTAGGATACAGACACGATTTTTGTAGTCAATATTAAAAAAACTTGAGAGGTGTCAAGGGACACCCGGATGGAACGAAGTTTATTTATTATCAACAAAAATAATCGTCGCGACACCACACTGTTCAATGCGAAATAGAAAGACGAAACGAAAATATCTAGCTTGCTTTCTATAAGAGAGAGAGAGAGAGAGTTTCTCTGTCTGTCTGTCTCTGGCGTGCGCAAGTTTCTCTGTCTGTCTCTCTCGCGCATGTTTCTCTGCCTGTCTCTCTCTGGCGTGCGCAAGTTTCTCTGACTGTCCCTCTCTGGCCTAAAAAGTGTTGTTACCTTTTTTTCCGTCTAGCCCCCTTTCGCAACGCTCGATAAGGAATTAACCATACAAGTCCCTCTGCAGGGCAAAGGCCTACCTACCCTTCTTTCACTGATCTCCATCCTGAGCTATTGTGCACCAGTTATTACTGTGTTGGTCTAGTTCGTCCCGCCATCGCTTGCGGGGTCTTCCGAGGAGTCTTTTTGTGCTTGGAGTTCAAAAGGTGACGGATTTGACCCAAAAATGGCTGACTTGACCCATCTTAGCATATGCCACAGTCTATCTGTCTCTGTTACGCTATGTCAGATGATCTAATTTTAATAAAACTTTGGTTGGGATATAGATAGTCAAATGATGGAATAAAGGCCAAACATTTTAAACAAAACTTATATAGTGTGGTTACGAAAAACTGTGGTTCCGTGGGGAACAGTTTGTAACTTTCAAAGTTGGATATAAATTGCGGATCTGACATCCACCTCTGGAGTTTTTAAGCAGTTTGGATACCTACCGTGTATCGATTGAATTCGGGATCAACATCCAAAACGCCTTAAACATTCCGATAAAAATGCAAACATCGGCCACCCATCTTAATAATAACAGTACTGCATGTTGCTTAACATTTACGATTAATTACTGTCACTACAGTTCGCAAAGTAGAACTTCACGAGTGCTACTAAAATAATAAGACAACAATTTTAACAATCTTTAGCTATTTTCCTAACAAAACTTTTGAAATTCCATCGCCATACTTAAAATACTAAAATGCTAAAACATTGGAAGAATTTTATAGTTGTTAAGGCGAGTTATTTATGAACTATTTAGGTGGAGGCAATTACTCATAAAATGTATTTAAAATCGATAAAGTTATTGGCCTATTTGTTGATAGTTTTAAGCTTGTAATCAAATTATTACAAGAGCTTACGTTTAACAAGCATTCCCATTTGGGGATTGATACTGAAAATATGTACTCATCTATATTGCTAACATTAATAAGTATTTTATGTCAATTTCCCTGTTATTTTGGTCCTACTATTTCATTAGGTTTTTTGAATTAGTTTGATTTTGTATGCTTCTGAAGTGAAGATGATATGTACCCTATTGTAACTAAAAGCTTTACCGATGCGACTACAACACGTCGATAAAGTAAGAAACCACACTGCGAATCCCATTTCACTGAAGCGTCCCCAACACGTCAGTAAAGTAAAATTGTTTACCGCACTGAGGTTCACACATTCACTGAAAGATCAGCAAGTCAGTAAAATAAAACCCAACATACCTGCAGAGCCTTAAGCATTGGCACTTTGTCCAGCAGTTCTTCGTAGAGCTTGCGCTTCTTGAAGGCGCTCTTGAGCAGGATGCGGCGGAAAGTGTGGCGGTCCATGGCCCATAGTGCTCCGGGCGTCTGGGCGCGGACCGACGCGGCGCGCGGCATGTTGTACATGAGGGCCAGCTCGCCGAACGAGCCCGAGCCTTCGTATGTGTGCACCACCTGCGAGAGGAGATAAAGTATTTATTAGTATTTGTATTAGTATTTGGAGGAAAGGGATTAATAGTTGATTGGAAAATAATAAAGTTGTCAGCGCCATTTTTTTACTGTGCTGACGTCTTTATAATCACACAATATGATTCCTTAACCTAGAAAATTTAAGAGCCGTTCCCAATATATTAATGGCGCCAGGATGTAAGATAAAACACGCTAGCTTTCTCTGGTTTGGCGGGGTCGCATAAAATCGGTGCAAAATTTATGGGACTTTTCATGCTAACTGTTCTCCGTGTCTCTTTCCTGTGTTCATATTTCAGTATACTAGGTGACTTGAAATCCAATCAACTAAGCACATGCCAAATTTTATCAAAATCATTATTATTTATTTATACGGGAACTTACGTACGACGGATACTACTGTCGAGAGTTCCTCGACACGTTTCGGCCACATACGGTGGCCTTCATCAGGAGGTGGGTGAAGCGCTCGCGACAGCGTCTCTCCCCGCACTCTCGTGTCGAGGAACTCTCGACAGTAGTATCCGTCGTACGTAAGTTCCCGTTTAAATAAATAATAATGTTTATCAAAATCTTTTCGAAAATCCAAAATTTTTTTTATGATACGCAGCTCCTCGAAGATTCGACGTCAAAGACGTAGTACTTTTCCAAAATGGGATTTTAGTAGGGATTAGTTGGACGCGAATGAAACCGCGGGACGATATTCTGCAGTATGTAGTGTATAAAAACAACATGTGCAAAGGCTATTTGAAAGTGGGCTAAGCTTCACGACATTACAACGCAGACTTCTAGAAAAGGTTAGAGTATTGCGGTAAATAATTGACAATCAAGTGAGTCAGTCACGCAACCGTTTATTTATAGAGGACATTGTAAACATCTAAAATAAGAATTGCAGTTACAATAATTGCACTTTGGATACCCTTTGGTTTATGTAAGATCGTTAGGTAATACACTTAGATTAGATTCCATATTTCAGCTTAGAACTTAGATTGTGTCTAATTAACCGTGAGTGAATTTGTCTGGGTATATTTATTCATTTGGATATCTGTATTTAAACAAATACTTAACATTATTAACGAACATTTGAATTAAAAAGCTTTACCGAGTCACAAGAAGGAGACGCTAACAAATCTATACTAATAAAATACAGTTAACGAGTTAGTTTTTTTTATTTTTTGTTTGATTAAACGCGCTAATCTCCGGAATTGGGCTTTTGAAAAAAAATTTTTTTTGATAAATGGAAAGATTATATATTAGTTTTATAACAAAACTATTTCTATTGTATTTTTTTCGCAATAATTCAAAAGTTATTTCAAAATAAAAATTAATTTTTGAATCCAGTACCGAAGACACGCCGACAGCTCCCGAATAAACCCGAGCGCGTGTGACGTCATAATGTTAGTTTTCACTCCGCCGTTTCAGCCGTAAACGCTGGACTGTTATTAAATAGCTATAACATTATGACGTCACAACTATGGTGACCAATCATGGCGCGTTTATAGTCACGTGATTTTTATTTAAAGTTTTTTGCATTAAATATCAATATTATCTATACTAATATTATAAAGCTGAAGAGTTTGTTTTGTTTGTTTGTTTGTTTGTTTGTTTGTTTAAACGCGCTAATCTCAGAAACTACTGAACCGATTTGAATAATTCTTTCACTGTTAGATAGTCTATTTATCGAGGAAGGCTATAGGCTACATTTTATCCCGGATTTCCTACGGGAACGGGCACAACGCGGGTAAAACCGCGGGGCGCTGCTAGTTAATAATAAAGTTTTAAAATACATAAAAAAAAACATTTTTTTTTTTTCAAAAGCCCAATTACCAATCCGATTTGATAAATTCTTTGTAATGGATAGCCCCATTAAACTGAAGACATTCACGATCAATATTAACGTTCTTCCATTCGATAGACTTCCGACGCCTTTAGGCGGTCCAAAAATTCCTACACCAGACTTGGTTACTAACTCCAAAGTTTGGTTTGGTTAGCAAAACAAACACTAAAACCTTAAACAAACAACGACACTGTACAACCTTAACAAACAGCGAGACTTTAACACGGTTCGTCCCAAATGGTATTAGTTTCCTCAGTAACGGTACCAATTGGGAACGGAATCATTCGGGAACGGGCGCAACGGGACCAATCACGTATCGGAACATTTGGGAACGCGTGACGTGTAAGTGAATACCTTTGGAGACCCTTTAGAATCTAAAGGAAGCACTTGAGATTGTTAGTACGGTATTATAGGAAACGTTGGTATAGGTAAGTTGTAAACTGAGTAGTTAGGATCAGTGCTTTGCCAGTACTCTACCAATCCAAAGTTAATACCTGTAGAGCACTAACTACCCCAACCTAATAACTCTAGACTTTATCAATGTACAGTCGAAATATGAAAATATTGATCATCCTAGTACTTTGTCAAAATAAATATGGAACAAGGTATAGCGACATATCATGTTGCAGTATTATAGATTTTCAATAAGACAAGATTGACAAGGTTCTAAGTACACCCGCCATTTTAAACTGGTGACGTAAACCTGCAATACTAAATCCACCACCAACTTTACTCTACCAATGTAAACTAGGCTAACCTATGCTCCATTCCACTTCCCACACAAAAAGTAACCAACACCCCAAAACCGTACACCCCAAATTGCCTATCAAATATCAACAATCCCTATTTATCATACAAATACAAACAGAATAACAACCAAACAGTTTTACATAACATTTCTCAGCAAACACTTTGATAACGCGACATTGGCGAGCATCATCTTACGTCATATAGACATTCCCCAGTGACGTCACGAGCGAACTCGCTCAATAATATACACAAGGTTTGTCCGTACAAGCTTTTGTGTTTAACTGGCCATGTTTAGGGTTGTGTTTGTAGGGTCTTTCAGCTGTTTGATGTTGCCCTGTCTGTATTATTGTTAAAGGGCAAAGGCCCTTCGTTTAACAGTTAATTATCAACTACTTTTGTTTTTGCTTTGAAGTATCGATGATCTCAAAGAATGGTATGCCATTAAGTGGCAGTCAATTTGGGCAATAACTTACTGTTCTGTTAGTTAGTAGTTAGTTAGTTGGCAACCCATGTTTTAATAAAAAAAAATCGTGTGGTGTCATTTCTCTCAATTTTCGTGTAGAAAAATATATACATCTACTGAACGTCAAATTCCATCCAAATCAGTCCAGCAGTTTTAAAAGAGTAACAGCTACAAATACCTATAGACACGTCCAAACATCGTCACCTACTTTCGCATAAAAATATTCCTAAGATTTGAACAGGTGTTCCGACTAAAAACATTGAAGTTGTCTGTGTGACTGTAGAACTAAACTCACGATATTTTACTATACCAATAACGTAAAACTAATCACAGTTGTGTAGTTATAAAAATAGGAACAAGCAATAAAACCAGAATGAAACTCCCGACTCATTAACTAAATCGAACAATGAATCAATCTATTATTAGTTAGGATATTAATAGACGCCCTAACATCTGTCTGTACTGTGTAATTGTCCTCTATTTTATTAGATAACTATTATCATTAATGTCGGTCAATTCAGTTGACGTGATATATTTTTGCTAGAGTATTGTACTTATAAGATACAATCAAAGCTATGGTGTAGGTTAGGTTCGGTGATATAATCATAACTAACATACATTTTAAACTCACACGATTTGCACTCATTATACTAAATGAATCAATCATCCCGTGACCACGAGCGGTGAATTCGCTCGAAACGTCGGGTACGTGTTTTTAAGTAAAATACGTTAAATTATATAACGCGATACAGACCAGTTTCATTTAGTATAATAATCATAACTATGTATAGTTGAACCGAAACCCCATGCTAATATAAAAGCTGGTGCATTTGTGTTCTGTTTTCGCTACTGCTGAATCGAATTTCGATCGACATACATGGTAGATGTAGAGGTAGATGGTAGTGACCTTGGTGATTTACATAAGTATATTATTAAGTATTATAAGTATATTTTATCGTTTATATAAAGTCGCAAAGGCACGGCGCAGGCGGGGGGTTGTTAAAATAATATGTTGCCACAAACAATGCCGCATCTATTGGAGTGCCCATCTTGCCCCAGCTCCTGCAACCTGGATGACTTGAAGGCATGTCACCGCAACGCTGTTGACGTGGCCACATTTTGGAGTCCCTCAATATAATAACACGAGCAGCGCCCCGCGGTTTTACCCACGCTGTACCCGTGGGAATTTCAGGATGAAAAGTAGCCTATAACCTTCCCGTTGAATGTGGCTATCCATTACAAAAATATTCGACCAGTAGTTTCTGAGATTAGCGCGTTCAAACAAACAAACAACTCTGCAGCTTTATAATATTAGTATAGATTTTATTGTTTTGTTATCAACACGAAAAAGAAGAAGAACATTAATATGTTAAACTAGATGTACCTCGGTGCCAAAAATCATCAAAATAGTTCCACAGATAGAGTGAATCACTATCAAATTTGTAATATTAGTGTGCATAATACGTATTACGATAGGACGTACTAGTTATCTAGCTAGTCCATCCTTAGTTCATAGACTCAACGGAAGAACACAATTGGATAGTTACCTCTTGATTAATGCTACGATTGTTATGTCAATTAATTTGGTTTGTGGATTTTATTTCTGTACGGATTTATGATGACCTTTTGAGACATTTTTAGATATGAGATATTTTTATTGTTTTATTTTTTTCCTGTTACTTTTTTTATTTTTTCTAATATATAATTATGAATGATTACTCTGTGTCTATAAAAAGGAGTAATTACGAGATTCTATTTATATCTCTTTAATTCATTATGTGAGAGGGAATTAAATATAAAAGTTTAATTAAAGGCAAATCTGCTGAGTGAACCACTTTAAGAAGTGAATACTTGATGAATACTAAGAAAATAATACTAGTATTCATGCATTTAAAGGTAAAAAATGTTTTCCTTGCCTTAGAAGTAGCAAAAAATAGGTTGAACAGGAACACAATGTATGTCTTGTATGGACAAAAAGCATTTGCGGCGATATCTGTCCGAGATACATTTACATACACAACCATACAACATAAATATTTCTTTTAATATGCTTCAAGTGAAGACTACAATTTGTTACTAACTGCAGCTCAGACACGTCCATTAAATCGAAACCTAACTAATTGAAGTAATATTTCACACACCACATGTCAAAATCACATATTAAATCTCTACTAAGGAAGCATCTGACGTGTCTGAGTACGGGCGTAAGACCTAAAACTCAGTCATCTTACAAATATTGCTTGCTCATACTTTTGGCAATAAACTCACATTTCCCAGCAACAAATCATCGATTGATATCATCACGTTATTTTAGTCTAGTTCCGTGATGAAAATGCTACACGGACTAACATAAAAACTGACAAAAAATACCTAGGTAATCGAGGTATGTATACTAATATAGCTATGTGAAACTTTGTCTGTTAATCTCCTACCACTGTACCGATTTCGATAAAAGTTAGTATGTTACACCAAGGGGCCAATTCTGCAGAATCAAAAATGTGTCAATTGGATCTTGATAGAATCGTTTGACACAATTTCTTCTTAGAAGAATACGAAATGTGTTAACTGTTCTATAGAGATACAGTCCAGACACATTTGCTTTAGCAGAATAGAACCCGAAGCTATTTGTTATCCTGAAATTCATATAGATAGGACAACAGGAAACCTCGAAAAACTGTCAGTTTACTTATTCCTAGAAGCACATTGCGATATTTTCCGCGTTATAACCGTTCTTGCGGGAATTTCCGGATAAAATGTATCACATGTGTTATTTTGATGTATAACCTATATTACAGTGAAGTTTCATCCAAATCAGCTGTTTTTTCTATGAATATACGATAATATTCAATGAGTAGGATTTGAGATGCTATATTTTATCAAAAAATTCAAGCAAACCCGATCGTAACTACTAGTATCTATATAATTGAGATAATTTATATAGATATGGCATCACGATATTAACGTCACAACAACTTTTTTGTTATAATAACAATATCTCTGTGATAAATGTGTGTGAACCTTCAAAATATGATTTCATTCACATTATTAGCCGGCTGAATGTTGCTGTTGCCAGCCAACGCCATAATATACAAACTTCCTGACTTTATTATAATTGGCGGCGTATCGCAAATGAAATTATGAACATCCGCTGCTCTTATTTTAAATGACTTTATCTTTGAAAGTGTGCACGTGTTTGTAACTAACTGAATTATTAAAGTTCTATACAACATGTGGTTACAAAGCTCTTTACTTTTGTGGAGGATTAAGTGCTGTTTTGAAACATTTATTATTTGAAAAATATTATTTACCAGCCGCGCCCCGCGGTTTCACCCGCGTTGTACCCGTTCCCGCGGGAGTTTCGCGATAAGAAGTAGCCTATGTCCTTTCTCAGGCTTTGTACCAAATTTCATTCAAATCGGTTCAGTATTTTGGCGTGAAAACGTGACAGACAGTTACTTTCGCATTTATAATATTAGTTAGGATAGTACCTACGGGAATTGGGGACTATGACCACTTGCAATGAATCCCGGTTTTTGTTTTGGCGTGACTATGGTTTATCAAGCGAAATATGTTGTTACAGGACGACCAGACGATTTTATGGGCTTGAGTCACTTACAACTTTGGACAGCCAATAAACGTGCCAAATTTTGGCAAGACCCCTTTTACGACCACGAAGGCGAAAGGTAGGGATGGTTAGCGATACTTAGGAAGACTTTTGCCTAGCAGTGGGACAGTATAGATATTGACAAATACTTAACTTTTGCAAGAGAAAAATCAAATTCTAAGCAGGATTTTATTATATGCCTACACCTTTTTGTAAATCGGTTAAAACGGGACCAAGCATACTATTTCATATTCATCACCGTATGTGTTTACATCACAACACCAAAATAATTTTCGAAATCTGTTCCTAAACGGCGGAGATATCAGAACAAACATACCAACAAAACAAAAACATACAGTTGAATGAGAACCACCTTCGTTTTTTGAAGTCTATTAAAAAGCACCGACCAGAATGAAGTTAGCACTGACCTTCTCAATCCGGTCATCTCCGGCCACCAGCACGTCGAAGACCCCGTTCTCGATGACGTAGAAGTTGTCACCGTCATCCCCCTGGCGGATCACGTACTCGCCCGGCTCCGATCGCTTTTCGAACATGGCGTCTAGGACCTGGGAAACAAAGGGATGGTTAGGGTGCATTCCCATTGAAGCGGAACTCAATTAACCATAAACATAATGCATTACGAAAATATTTTGACAATCCCAATGTACTGTGATTGATCCCATTGATCCCAATGGACTATTGGAAACGCACCCTTAGTAACATATTTATTGAGGAATAAATGATAACGGATCTATTAATTTGGGTGCTTTTCTATAAAAGCTTTTTAATGCTACCTTTGGTCACAAATTATATCAAACACTGCACAGACGTACGGCATATATCTGGTGGAAAGACAACCTAAATATTTTGGAAATGATAACTAACATAATAATTATTACTGAAATATGTCAGAAATTGAAACATTTATACTGTAACGTTTGTCGTAACTTAAGATCACTGCACAAGTGCGATTTAATGGGTATACAATTTAACCTTTTGGGACTTCCGAAACACAAATCTGAAAATTGGAGACATAACGTTTGAATAGGTTACATAGTTTGGAAGATCGCTTGCCAAATACAAATAGACTTTAAGTACTTTACTTTGACCTTTTTACCCTTCATCCATCTCGATAAAATTGTGCATTTATCAATGTTATTCTTTATGATTATCATACGACAAAGTTTACATATACAAAAAAAGGTGTCACGAATAGTGAGGCCACAGTTTTACTTCAAGAAACCACGTGCAGATAAGCGATCATTGATAAACGGGTACAAATATACCATATTTCCTTCGGGATAATCTACTTTATGCTAATAATATTCCATTTTGCTAGAAGCGAATACATATTTTATGAAAATCACAAAGTTTTTGCATTCGCCGTAGGACTCGCCGGTAAATATAGAAATTTATTCATTCTTGGCTTGAGAAACACTACGTAACCGCATTAATGGACACTTACAACTATTTGAATAAAAATACTTTAACAAACAGCGTTTTACATGGAGTATCTACAATGTGACCTGCCATAACATTCAGGACATATTGTAGATACTATGTATGTACTAAACTATATGTTATTTCTGAATGCAGTGTTATCTACTACCTTTAATGTTTTCATGTGTTAATTGGTAGAAAACGGAGTTCTTGTGATGGCACCTGATGTATGAACTAATCCAGGATAATTAATATAACCCATTTCAAAAGGGAACTTTTGTCCTAACCTATTTTGAAGGGAGTTCGTTAATTAATCAAAACTTTCAGAAAATGCTACACGGACTAACAAAATCACAACATATGGTTTTCATAACGGTACTTACCGAATATTCAGAGGGTCAATAATACTAAATCAATTGAGTCAAGAGTGATAATTTGATATAATATGCTCCAAGCAGAATACCGAATGTGTAAACTATTCTATAGTGCGATCCAATTAGGAAATACTCAATTGAGACACAATTCATTTAACACAATTGACCCCAATCAGTGTGTCATATGTCAATTTGTAATAAAAGCCGTACAAACATATGAAAAACCTTCATACCTGTTGCATCTGCTGAGCATCTAGCGAGCGGAAGAGCAGTATGCCCCTAACAGCTTCAGCGAGACGGGACCTCTGCGCGTCCGACTTGGGGAACACGGCCGGAGCACCCTCGTCCGAGTCATCTTCCTCAGGGTCGTAGGTCTCCGCGAAGACAGACTTGCGGCGGTTGTTGAAGCGCGCCACTGGCGGCTCTGTTGATGGTGTTATGGGTGAGATGTGATGGTATTAACTTATTAAGTATATGGTGGTGGTTAAAATCTTTTATAGTATGTCCCATGGCTATACAACATAAAGAGAAACTAGGTAGCTTAAAAGTTCACTGCCCAGTGTGCTTCAACGAGGTCTCCTGTGGGAGTCACTGAGTCACTGGACACAGTTACTACCTTATTCATAAACGCTATTTATCTACAACACTGTTATAAAACGTTTTGTCTCTTTTGCTCTTTGGGAAATAGCTTATGTCGGAAAGGGACAAACCATTTGATAGGTAAAATGCTGTTAAAGATTTATGAATATTCCCTACATTATTAAATATTTTAGATATTTTTACTGTGTGCCTTGTAATCTACGATGGTAAGCCTGTAAATACCATCTAATTATGACCAGGCAAGCTTTTTCCATTACATTTATTTTTAAACTAGTAATATGACATGTTGTATATATACGTGGGACATTATGTGTTGAATCCGTTTATAACTTCCGGAAAAGGAACATGTATAAAATAGGCATTACTCCTTGTATTATGAAAGCAGGAATAATGATTCAGGAGTATTAAAACGGTTTTTCCATGTGAAGTCATAGACGGATTCTACATTTTCATTTTATTGTCATTCAGAGACAGTGTAATATGACCAGATAGATAGTATATAAAAATGTTATAAATTAATTATACATTAAGATACATACAGAGGAATGCAAAATAGTGCTAGTTTCGAACTATGAATGAAAGTTAAAGCTTTCCTTAACATTTTAAAACAACATTTTAAAATCTTATTAGACAAGATGACCCATAGTTATTTTGTTTGTCTCTCATATAACTTTCATCATTTCGCGTTCCTCTATAACATTCTTAATACAAAAACAAATCTTGAATAAAACAGCTTTAAACTTTATCTTTCATATTACAAAGTCCCTGTAAGTTTAGCTTTATTAATGCAAAATCTATTAAACGCAAAAGAACTTTTTAGCGGTTAGCGCAACCAGCGAGCATAATTCTAATCGAATATCAGCGTTAATTTTAAGCCTGATAAAGCTATTAGGTTGCGAATTATTACAGCGCTTGGTAGACCCCCCAGTGAGGGTCGAACATTGCTATAGAACATAGATATTGTCGTTAGGTACCCCCCTAAATGAAGCACAGTATGCGGTCGACCTATTTTTTTAGGGTTTTCGACAAAAATATATATTTTAGTTTGTGGGTATGTGATAGCCTGAAGATATAGTCTTGGCGGATATTTAGATATTAGTTAGGTCGATTCTTTTAACGAATTCATTCTTCAATGCTGTAATTTTACATGAATTATGATTACATAAGTAAGTACCTGGTTGCTTTACTGCTAAATTGAAGCACTACCTAACTTCTTTTTTAAGTGTTATCAGTCAGTATCGACTTAAATATTATACCTCTACTATATCAATATACATTACCTAACTGTATTACATATAAAACTTTATTCAATCATAATTTTATCACAAATGTCATTTTTGACGCCAAATAAAGAGATAAGAAAATTCCCAAAATACGTAAAACTTACGTCACGATATAACTCCTTGATAGTATAAAAGAAATATGGCTGCGATCTCAATAAATTAAAATTAATGTTTGACGTCATAGCTGAAATACTTCGCGCTTCGTTTTATACACGAATAGAACTAAATTTCGTAACGCGTAAAGACTACGTTGGATCATCTTAATATTTCATTATGATACGCGAACCGAGGTACTATCTAATATTATAATTAGGTAAAGTTTGTATGTTCAGGTGTATTGTAGTTCGATCGTTCCCGAGGCCTTCAGGCGGTCTAAAACTCACTTAACCATTAAAAGCCTTGGGGCTAATTATGATGTCGGAGTTTTAAAATCGCCTAAAGGCCGGTTTGGCGAATAAAACAATCGAGCCCTGCAACTTTGACACAACTTAAACGTGCCGATCGAAGCACGGTAGCGCTCTAAACGAATTACCATTGAGTCATTCTTCCTAGTAGTGTGACACTATTTGGATGCTGAGTGGTGCTAACTGCACGTAGTTTTCTTTTACGAAATAGTTAATAGGCGCATACTATTGTGCAGTCAAACTACGCCATGAGCTCTAAAATATTATCGCATGAAAAGTATTCAATAAGTTACTAAAGAATCAGCTAGCAAGATAAACCACAAAACACGTGATTAAGCTCCACCCAAATTCCTCTGTTTAAACGTCAAAAAAAACAGTAAATTAATTAAGGCCGTTTCGGTCCAAAATTAAATTATCCAGTACTAAATCACTTGCCGTGTAAACTTCACTATACGGCGAGTTCAAAGACATCCAAATATACCTTTTATGATAGCGAAAACAAACAGACCGACCGACTATTACGAACGAACCTATACCACGTTTAATTGGGACATTCCGAACTAATACGAGTCAATAGAAATGTGGACGTATAGGTAGCACGGTAGTTAACCGATGAAGTTATACGATTAAGTGCCGTGGATAAGATTATTTTATTAATTTGTTTGATATTATTAAGTTTTTTCTTCGATATCTGTTATTATTATTACATTTTACTTTTTGATATTTGTAAGTAAGCAAGATTTGGTGATTACAACTAATCCTACTAACTGTACTGACATTTTCAGGGAGCGTAGAGGCCTTGGACAAGAAGGCATGATTTTTAATAACAATTACTAGATGATGTATTATTTATTAAGTTGTGAGTTAACTTGAAATAATTATATACAGTTTCATTGTTAGGTCACAGTAAGGTAGGTACGTACTTAATTATGGAGATAAGAAATTTAATAGATACTTGAAAAATAAAGTAGTCTGTGTTCTGGATAATTTAATATCTTGCCCAGCCTAGGGCATTTAATTTTCATGGCTTTTCCACAGAATGCCAGCGCAGTCAGCTAGGTCTTTAACCTCTGGTGCAAATGGAAGTATAGCATAGTTATACCATGGTTGAAGTATTTGTGTATTTGTGGAATTTTATCCTTGAATAGTTGATCGCATTTTGATTTTTTAATGGGTTTCCTGATACATTTCCAGCTGTTTCTAGAAAATATATGTAGTCAGGGGTCATTATGCGGTTACTGGTTACATTATATAGTGACAATTATTCAATAGGTAGGTAATTTGAAATTGTAAAGAAGTCAATCTATAGCAACGTCGATTGTAATTGTGTAGCCAGGTCCATTGATGCATTGTGTAACTAATTTTACACTTAATTATTAATTTCATAGTAATTTTCCCGTGTAATTAGGCGGATCTCTGGTGTATTGTTTACGTTCCTATTAATTATACAGTTATTATGACATGAAGTTCCGAGATGGAAGTTTAACATTCCAACTAGAATGATACAAGTTTCGAACGGAATTTCTCAAAGGAGATTGTGTTGGAAACTATTCAATTAACTATTTTTCGTTTAGTAGGTATAGGTATAAAGGTATTTGTGCCTAAATTATACATAGAAGAAAGAAAAAGCTATTTAAAAAGGGGAAATTATAAGTCTAGCCACAAAATTATTTATTGGACACGTGATTAAACTTCTAATTTTATAACTAAGCAACGGGAAAATGACATAGCCTCTAATAATGTATGTTGCCTTCTAAATTACTAAGTCAGCCACAATTAACGAGCATCTAAATAATACTATCTTAGGCGTAGGTACTATTCGGTAGGTTAGGGTTATTTTTTTTTTATTTAGATGATAACTAGTGGCTAAGATAGTATTATTTAGATGCTCGTTAATTGTGGCTGACTTAGTAATTTAGAAGGCAACATACATTTTTGGGGGCGAAATATGATATTAAAAAGAAGCCTGTTTAATTAGCACCCTTTAAAAAGTACATGAATTTGTGAGTACCTGCTTTGTAACAGAGAGGTTTGAATGTTTTAATTGTTTAGGTCTAATGTTTAAAAATTTTTAATCTTTAAAATAACCCTACCCGGCTAACACAACGAATGCTAAAGAAGGCTAAAAAACTTGATATAATGAATACTGTGAGTTGATTGGTAGAAATTTTTAAATTCAAGTTTTCCGTCAATTTGTCACCAACCAACACGCAGTATTTATCACGTCTTGTCGCCTTCTATGCATCTTCTATGACGTTCGACTGACGACTGGGGGACTGACTTGATTATATCCTGATATTTTATTCCTTAGTTATAGTAACTTTAACATTGTTGTGTTGGTACTAAGTACCGGCAGTCTACTGTCCAGTTTTCTGTTGTCTGTTTTGAAACCTATTTCTATTTTATGAAGAAACTACTGTTTAATATGTAAAGCGAGTGCTTCTGTGTAATGCATTATTGATAACGTATAGACGTTTTCCTTTTAACGTTACACCATCGATCGGTAACGTTTCGACTGCCAAATAACTATTTAAATTAGGACCATAGGTACTGTATGTCCATTCTGTCAATCTCTTTATTTTTTACAGTATACAATAAAGTTCCAATCGCATCTGTCTGTAAGTTTACGAAAATCTCAAAAACTATTGAACAGATTTTCGTGCGGTTTTTACCAAGAGACAGAGCGATTCTCAAGGGAGGTTTTGGCCAAATATTTATCAGAAAACATCTCACGGGAACTGCTTTGCGCTGCTAGTCTTACATAAAATGATAATTTTGTATTTAAAATCGAAATATTGTCACAATAATATGAAATAATAAACAATGAAATAGCAATTTCAAATAGATACCATAATCTCTATCCATTATGTATAAGTGATCTTCAATCAATCTCATCATAGAAAGATTACTTGTTGTTTTCACACTTTAAAGCCGCAATATTGCTACCATTATAGTTACTTAGTATTAAGTATTAATACTGCTCTTACTCACATAATATTAATCTAGTAAGCCATGTCAAGTACCTATCTTGTTTGCAGTGATCAAAAGACCATGACATCACAAGACAGGTGTGTTGCAAACTGGTCTTAGGTAGGTTTCATGGATTAAACGTAAGTAATTGTGTCATTTTGAACTAGTTATCAACTATAGAGCTATAGGTACCTATAGCTATCAGATTTGATATTAAAAAATTAAAGTGATTTAGAATGAAAAATATGTACAGGAATTCACACGGTTTGTTAGACTCAAGCTGTAAGCTTAATTAAATTATTAAGTCTAGTAATTGCAAGCCTGTAATTTAGTTAGTTAACTTCTACAGAGAAAAGTTTTAACAAAATCAGGCCTAAATAATTTAACCTAACATCTATACAAACTATTACATTAACTATGCTTAACAGTACCTACCTACGTCCAACATATTAGTTGTACGCTATCTGTATAGGCCCAGCTAATAGTAAGTAGGTAGTAGGAAAGAATGTATTAAATGTTGTAACATCTGGTACTATTCACGGTAGGTACGCACGTAAAACAGCGGACATGGAAAAATAATCTAAACTCATTTACACTTCAAAGAGTTAACAAAACAAACACAGGAATAGGATGAGCTAGAGAACGTAAATTCACATGTCTGCAAACAGAGTTTCATGTGAAACAATTTGGTTTAAATCATTTTGTGTTATTGGGGAGGTATTTAACATTTGATTTTAATTAAAGAGATGTTATTTTCCTAAACCTAAATGATATACTTAGTAAAGTAACACCGGATTGTGTACTGTACTGATATCATCGGTGAGATGAGAGGCTTTTGCGCAGCGGTGGAACACTACACGCTTATACTTTACTTTATACTGGAAAAGTATGATAATAACTACAGCGAAAATAAGGCCATTGCCCAGTATTGGGATCCAACAGTGACAACACATCTTACAACACACTTATCCAAGTAATTTCATATTACTTCTTCAGACAATTAAAACTGATGAAACAGAAATTTCAGACAGATGGATTTGGATTGCAATAATTGTAAATACAAAGTGGCTGTGGCCTATATTTTTTTTGTTATAATCATGAATTCAAAAAGGGCCCTTACTCACGAGCGTCATATAGTCAATGACAGAGTTAACTGCAGTCATCTTTGACGTTAGCCGCCTAACTTTTCATTTAAGAACGCATGCAGTTGCTGCTTGCGACAATCAACTGCGGCACTTCTGTCGTTAGTATCATGCTGCTCATGTTTACGAGTCCTTAAGACATGTTGCCTTTGACCTGCATAGGATCTTGTGCTACCTAACCAATGCCTATCGCCTAACCTTCCTCATTGTAAGTAATGTAACTAACTACATAGTTAGCAGAGTTTTACAAAAGAATTGCATTTGTTGCTGTGGTTAAGAGCTTTATCTTACTAGAGTGTTTTTCCTAGTATGTACAGTACAAGTAGTAACATTTTAAAAGTATCCTAGGTGTGACCTATGCTCTATAATGCGATCTTATAGGCTGATATTTTCTAAGATCTAGGTTCTAGGTCAAGGGATACTAGGTCAGTGAGTTCTGGAGGAGTGCAATATAGCCTAACCTATACTATAACCTAATCATTGATTTGTTATGATTCTAATATGTAGTGGTTGTAATCTACCTATACTAATATTATAAAGAGGTAAATTTTGTAAGTTTGTTTGTTTGTATGTTCGAGGTAATCTCGGGAATTATCTGTCCGATTTGAATAATTCTTTTTGTAATAGATAGCCACATTCAACGGGAAGGTTATAGGCTATTTTCCATCCTGAAATTCCCACGGGAACAGGCGCAACGCGGGTAAAATCGCGGGGCGCTGCTAGTGTTTAATAAACAGGTACTTATAAGGATATCTGTTTGTATCCTATTAGTAAATTGTACTTGATACAAATATGAGTGTCTCCGCTTTACTTTATCACTCTTATCAAATGATTGGTAATTAATTATTGTAGCTTATGATATGATTAACTAGTTAGTTAAAATGAGACATTATATTTTAAGCAGTTATATCTAAATGTAAAACTATCAATTGGTTGTATTAATTAATGATATAAAGATACTTATTTATCAGCATTCCAATATTCCTCCAGGAACTGGAAGATTCTATTATTAAGTTAAAAATCATTTTAAAACGAAGATCCATAATACACAAATAAATCAATATATAGTCAGTATATATCAGTAATAATAAAAATATTATGATCAAATTAACTTATTTAAAGTATGTACATTCAGATATATTCATTTTTCGAAGTACTTTATTTGCCAAGGATGAACAAAGGTTAATATATTAATTATGCATTCATAACAAGGAGAATTACATTTTATCCTCCTCATAATAATCGTAAGATGTCCTGTTAAACTAAAAATAACTTGGGACCTTTATATCTGCCACTATTTACCTACTTTAATAACAATCTCTGTCATTTACTGAATTAAAACTTCTAATTATAATTCCCAAGTAATTAATTTCATAGTGAATGAGTATGAATCTATTTGTTAAATGTCATTATTAATATGTCACAAAACTCTCCCTGAAGTTATCAGTACAGTGAGGAGGAGTAGGAGTATTACATCATTAACCAAGCAAGACACAGGAGAGAGAGAGAGAGAGAGAGAGAGAGAGAGAGAGAGAGAGAAAACCGCATCTTCAATTTATGAGCCAACTTGAACTTCACAAGATATTTAAGTGTAACTAAATCCTAAACATTTATATTTCGAGGTTTACCACAATGTTATGGACAGAGTACATTAAGCTATGGAGCCGCCAAAATTGAGGAGGGATATCATATACCTACACATAACCAGTAACACTATATAAAGAAGAATAGATAAGTAAAGTTCTATATGAACAGAAATATTAGATACCTATATTAAAAACTGTGTTTTATTTATCCACTAGCAGTGCCCCCTGGTTTTACCTGCGTGGAACCCTTTCATGTGAGCATTTTGGCATGAAAAATAGTCACAAACCTGCCTCTTGAAACACTCTGTATGTTGGTGAAACCCACATTGAAATCTGTTCAGTAGTTTTTAAGAAAATAAATGACATATAGACATACTACAATTTCTAGTATTATTTTACTGAAAGGTACTCAGGTATAGTATGTAAATTTTAATATACTGAAACTAAGTCATAAAATAGCCTACATAAGAAGTTAATTATTCTATTCAAATCAAGATCTGTGATGAGTAAAGACTAGTTAGTACTGTTTCTTTTCTTATAGAAACTATACAATGCCAAAACAAAACAATACTAAGCTACAATTTTGTGGGAAGTGTTTAAATGTCCATTGTCTATTATTTATGATAGCTAATTAATTGATGTTTTTTTTGTTTTTATGATTTATTCTGACCTTGAATATTGATACGGAATTGCAAAGATGTGGTATACAAAATCATGTGATTGTATCTATAAAAACTGAAGTTTTTATCACATATAACCTTTTTATTGATAGTAATTAAATTATTAAAGAATACCTATATAAATGTAGGGAATTCCATGGAAATAACAAATAGATAATGCCAGTATTACGTATCAGTTCTAAATAATGAATTAAAAGGATTAATATAACAAACTTGAGATGTAGAATAGACAGTTTCAATATTTGCTTCCTAGGTTAACTAATAAGCAACTATGTATGTCCATAAAGGAACCCACATGAAAATGTTTAGGTAGGTAGGGTTTTTAGGTAACCTACCTCTTATAGTTTCAGTTGTATTAGGTATATAGTTTCTTTCTTAGAGGCACTTATATTTTCTGAGATTTTGTAATAAGTGGCCTTTTGCTGTAATACATAGATTTTATGAGTTTTAGATACCATTTTTAGGGTTCCGTAGCCAAATGGCAAAAACGGAACCCTTATAGGTTCGTCATGTCTGTCTGTCTGTCTGTCCGTCCGTCTGTCCGTATGTCACAGCCTTTTTTCTCCGAAACTATAAGAGCTATGTTGTTGAAACTTAGTGTGTAGATGTATTCTGTGAACCGCATTAATATTTTCACACTAAAATATAAAAAAAATAAAATTTTAGGGGGGTCTCCCATACTTAGAAATGAAAAAAATATTTTTTTTTTCATCAAACCCATACGTGTGGGGTATCTATGGATAGGTCTTCAAAAATGGTATTGAGGTTTCTAATATCATTTTTTTCTAAACTGAATAGTTTGCGCGAGAGACTCTTCCAAAGTGGTAAAATGTGTGTCCCCCCCCCTGTAACTTCTAAAATAAGAGAATGATAAAACTAAAAAAAATATATGATGTACATAACAATGTAATCTAACACCGAAAATTGGTTTGAACGAGGTCTAGTTAGTAGTTTTTTTTTTACGACATAAATCGTAAACCGCAAAAAAATACTGATTATTCATTCAATAACTCAAATGTAAATAAAAAAACATTTATTTCAAGAACTTCTTTATTATGTTACTCGCTGCTACGGAACCCTTCATGGGCGAGTCCGACTCGCACTTGGCCGCTTTTTCAGATAAGATATTCCTCAATTCATGCTATCGAAGGTTTTCTTGATAGAATTAAGATTGATCATAATATATACCAAGTGTTACCCTAATTACATAAGCAATACCAAGAAAACATTCATATAGTACTAGGATCTGTCTTCACACTTTATTTATCAGTTGGCAACCATGTTATGTTTAGTCTTACTTAAAATATTGTATTAATGATAATAAACTATTGGCCGTTCGCCAAAGAGTTTGTACAATAGTCCACCGTTTGCACACTAAAGTGAAGGAGATAATTTGGATATGTTTTGTAACACCCAGAGTGTTCAGAGGTGTAGCAAGATAGTTTAGTTATTATAATCGACTTTTAAGATAATTTGCAATTATAATCTAGTCTTATTTATTGTAGGTTCTAGAATTCGAGATATTCATGGAAATAGTTTATTAATCACCAGATCTAGACATACTATATTAAGGGGCCAAAGTTAATAAATATTTTTTAGATTTGATCCTCATTTTATGTTAAAAAAATTAACTTAAGTCAGCACCATTGAATTGAAAGATGTTTCATATTTTGCAAAAACCAAGTTACCGATGAATGAATTATCAGTATCACACATTTTATCTCACCTGGATTATGTATGTATATGAAAAGATAGATTTAAATATGAATATAGTACAAATTATGAACACAGATAATACAAGGGAATTCTTCAGGGACTACAACTGTTCTAATAAGTAATTCGGTAGGTAATAGGCATACATAAGGGGTCTACACATCAAAAACTGCTAGGGGATATAGACACCTGTGGTAAAGTGGTTCACCCACATGGCTCTAACGCACTAAACCCAATAAAGCTACACCCACCTTGATGCACATCCTCACAACACCAAAGTACAACATCTAATAAAATGAATGTAATGGAATACCTTCTTCATCTGATATTATGGACTCATCGGGAGTTCCCGCGGCGGGCCCCTTCACAATAGTGGTCGTCCTGTTGTTCTGTAACCTCGTGAAAAACTCGACCGCGTAGTTGATCACGTCTCCCGGTTGCTCCAGTAGATAACTTATGGTGAACTCCAATAAGATCTCTCTAAGGTCATCAGGGACTTGGATGCGTCCGCCTTGAGGCCTGCTCATTGCTATTGGCGTAGCCTCACTTTCTCAATATATCCCGTAAAGAGAACGTCTACACGACACCTCAGATTAGAACTTCGATATCATAGCTATCGAATTAGCTAAAGCGACACACCAACGAGCAAATTTTACGATTGGGAAGTAGCACTACATACAACGTTAGTAATAAATAAAACCACACTATTAAACTAAATTTTTTTCAAATTACAGTCTCTGCTACGAAAATTATATCTAATGACACACTTTTTACAAAATAATCCTCGTTCTCCAGCCTGACAAAATATAAAAATCTCTTTCCACTGAAAGTAAAAATGGCGAAATTTGGTGGACTGGGTTGCCCACTACATTTGTTCACTTGTTCTTGATCAGTGTTGTCAGCTTAACTTTTAAATTTTCCTAATTTTTATCGACCACAGATAATAAAAGTACAGTGAATTCCTTAATATCGATTTATTATTGTTGTTGTTATAGTCTATTATATGACTTAATAGACAAAAAGGTACTGCTTAAATATATCTCAAACTAGAAAGAGAAACTAATTTAATAAAAATCGACCTTTTGACAAGTTACCGCAATAAATTTCCCTAACTTTGAGGAAAATTTTGACTATTACCAGTGCAAAAACATACACCATAGACAACTTTTGACAATCGATCGGTGTAATGTAAGGTCGAAATGTTTCATTCATCCTTGGTTAAAGATAGATTTCTGAGTTATTTTATTTATCTATAACTTGACCGACTACTGAAAAAAGGAGTTCTTTTAAATATTTTTAAATCTATTGGATTGTATACCATCTCCTTCTTCTGTGATTGAGAATTTACTCTTCTATTGTAAATGAATCGGGTTATCTACTCTATTACATACTTCCTTTTAGTTATTACGTTTGAAATGTTATTTATCCTCACCTACAACTCCAATAAGTAAAGAAAAACAACTGGAAACTAGAACAAGGAAATAAGTGGTTTGTTTTCAATTACAGGATTTATTTACATTCATTGTAATTAAATAAGTACTGAATTACTTCTTATGGTTCCTATAGTCCTTTAACATATTTTTCCTAACATAAGCAAAAGTTGTAAACGCATTTTTAGACGGAAAGACAACTATTTCTGTCGGCTTAGCGTATGGATTATAATCTGTTAGCGTTGGCACTTCATCGTCATCTGAAAAGATGCTCTGTTCTTGATGACTAAGCGTATAAAGAGTGATGCAACCGCAAGCTTCCAGAAATATGCAAGCATCTTGTACCGCTCGGGTCGTAATAAACTCGAAAAGATCAGATAAGTATTGCACAGAACACCCGGGGGCTTCGAATATCTTATTGATAATAGTTCCCGCCCATTCCAATAGGATATTGTATCGTATTTTGAATTCCACATTCAACCATGGAGTGATTATTATGTAGCGATTGTCAGATTTCAATGCCCAAGCGTCTATGAACTTTACTAGGATTAAAAAGTTATTGTCGTAGCCAACTCGTTTTATAATATTTTCCTTTTCTAGTTCTTGTAGTCTGTTTATTAGTTGATTGACTTCATATCCAGATTTTTTCTGTAAAAAAGACAGTAACAAAAATAAATATTAATGATTAAGGAATATTTCCTTTGAGTACAATAAGCTTTTTTATCACATAGAGTCATTTCAGAGTACATTTCCTCCCGGAGATAACGCTATGACCCACCTCATGCATCTTAGCATGAAATGTACTAGACTTCATTACCTGTAGTTCGCTGAAAGTAGAACCATCTTCTTTCTTCCTATGAAGATGACTAATTATTGGATCTTCTAAATCATACATCAGGGTATCATCTGAATATACCACACATTCTCTGAAAACAAAAAAATGTGAATTAATGTTTTAGAAATCGATTTTGAATGAAATTCCGAATAAAGAGCACAGAATGTTTTTGTATGTACAAAGATTTCCATCCAGTATTTCACTTTGACATATACAGGGCGATGTTTATAAGTCATATCATAACTAACGAATATCAGTTAATAAATATTGTAACTACACATACCTAGATAAGGTGTCCAAAACCGGCTTATACTCTGCCTTCTTATAAAGTCCAGACACATCCAAGTTCCCAGCTTCATTTCTAACAAAACTTTGATTAGTTTCTTTACAAGCCACAGTTCCAGAATTAAGTTTGAAATTCCACTCTATATCCAATGAATTATTGTGCGATTTTGAAGCAGCTGACGTATCAACTATGTTCGGTTTTTTGGCTGTTACAATCTGTATATAGTCACAACCTTGCAGCTCCCACAGAACACAGTTCAGATGGGAAGTTCCTTTAACATTGTCTATGGGAAAACCTTCGTCTATAAGCTTGCCTAGTACATCAAGAAAGTCTAGGTACAGACTTCCCAGCCATTTCATTTGATATTTCGCCGATATCTTATACGCGGATTGTACAATATCTTCTAAATGTAACCTGAGCATTTGGTTGTTAAATAGTTTTTCCTTAGCTGATATAGCTCCAGATTTCCGAAGCTGATCAACTACTACTCGCAAGTCGTTTTCCGGATAAAGTTTAAAGATAGAAAATATTTTAGTAGCAGTGTCCATTTTTATGTCGTTGTTATACGTCAATATTATTGATAGGAATACACTTTCTCTTAGAAACACTAATTCTGGTGCTTTGTACAGATTGTACATGTTATTGGCTGAAGAAGGAGTGATATTGTATGTTGTGTTTATCGTTTCGAGATCGAGAGCTACCGTAGGTTGTCTGTTGTTATAAGATTCTGTTAATGAGACCTGCCATATAAGCCATACCAACTCTAGGATAGGTATTCTAGATTCGTTAATAAACTTGGTTACATTTGTGGAGTATTTGATCCTTAATTTCCTAATTAACCCTTCGTACTTTTGTATCAAGTGTTTGCGTCGTCTCATCTCACTCAATAGGCAGTCCTTTTCGTGCATTAGTTCTCGGTCAACCTGTACTACTGCCGCTCGCCTGTGGCATATTGATGGCGTCTTTTTAGGATCAAATTGACTGAGAATGTCCTTTGCAACTTTGTTTCTGACTCGTAACGTCCCGGGCTGGACACTCGGACTGGCTATAGTGATTGCAGTCATACACAACATTATTATGTAGTCTTCTTTTTTTGACCACGTGACTGCTTGACTGCCTTTGACTTTCTTTCTGACTGCCGGCGGTTTAATCTTGATTGAAGCAGGTATTTTGTCAGGTTTCCCGTTTTTCGGTTTTACTCGTTTTTTATCTTTAGATAGCTTGGGTAGTTTGATTTGGTGCATTTTCTTTTTTATTGGGTAAACTTCTTTTTTGATTTTTCTGAAGGAGAATGTGTGCCAGAGGCGTTGCATTTCCATGTAGAAGCAGGAGTCGAACCCGCACGGCCCGTTCCCGTCTCCGTACCGATCTCCATTATCATAATCTTTTATATCTTCTTCTCTTCTAGAGGGAGGATTAATCTTCTTCCTCATTCTATTTTTAACTAATATTCTGGTAGTCATACTGATCTCAAAAACGTCATTCCAGTATTGTTCAACATCGTCAAATGTTTCGAAATAATAAGACTTTTCTAGACGCTTTAGATCTGTATTTGGACGAGGCCATTCGCCTGTAGTGTTTATAATTTTTGCGTTCCTATTTATATAGAAAAGGAATTTGGAAAGGAAATTGTTTGAATAGTCTACAGAGTGCATGTTCGGTTGGTATATCAGTTGAATGAGGCCATTCATAGCGAGGGCGATGAGACACATTCTGATACCGTTTCTTAGACTGGACGATTTGATTATATAGTGGCTTATATCAGGCGAAGCATCGCAAAGTTTTATGTTGAGTTGTTTATCTTCAATCCTCAAGTGAGAAATCTCGGCCAATCCTGGCAAACTCATGGTACTGATCGCAGCTCTTATTGTCATTTCCGGTATCAATTCAGCGACTGACAAACATCCTTTATGTACTAAATGACAATCAGGTAAAGGTTCAACATAAACCAATTTAAAAATAAGTTCATGAAGCCTTTGTACTTTCATATATCTAGGGTTGACTAGAGTAGTTAACTGTACGTAGTTTTTGTCCGGATAATCTTTCTTTATAGTTGCTTCTTTCTTTTGTAAAGCACGGAGAGAGAATTCCTTATATTTAGCTCTGACTGGCGGGTCCGTGGGCTTGATATCGGCCGAGCAAATCGCATTGATGTAGTTATGTTCGTTAGCAGACCCTGGGCATCGTAGTTTGTATATCTTCAGCTGTCCGGCATGAACGAACCTTTGAATGAAGTGCTTAAACCCTTTTGTTGCCATGGGCGGTTCATTTATCTCGTTCCCAATAAGATTGCTTAGCGTAACATAGCCAGTTACGCACTTCTTCTCTCTAATGATCTTTAGCAGACCGTTAGCGTACCTAAGTTGTCTTAGGGTTAGACTTTCAGCGTTTTTGAAAGGTTTAAACTCTTTTCTATCAACTCCATCTAGGAGTTTCACTTCTGTGATGTCTGAGGTGACTTCATCTGGTGTGTCGATGGTTTTATAGGGCTCCTTTGACGTGGAAGGCATTTCTACGTCTTCAATGATTATTGGTTGCTGACTGATGTAATTTAAGAATGTTTCCTTTTCTTTGGCGAATTTCGCGTCGGCGTAACCCACGGCTACTGCTATGTATCTATAAAAAGATGATGTTTACAAATTCGGCCGGTCGTAGTACCTTGACAACGGAAAACATCTGTAGATGGATTCTACACTGAAGTTAGCAACAGAGAAAGTGAAATAATATTACCTAATAGAAGATAAATAGAAAAGTGGAGGAAAAAATAAGGAAGGCTGACCCTACAAAGCCAGGAAGAGAGAGAGAGAGAGAGAGAGAGAGAGAGAGAGAAGATAAATAGAAATAACTTCGTAGTACAAAAACAGCTCAGCTCAGTTAGAAAGAAAGAGCAATACACACATATCTAATGTATACGAGTATTCGTAATGTGCTGCGCCCCAATACCCAAACTCATACTTTCTCCAAAATTACTAGCTTAAAAAACAAACAAAAAATTAAATTCTTCAATTTTATTAAACTATGTAAACATCAATACAAACCTTGTAACTCTCTGCTTGCCTCTATCTTCAAAGAACTCTCTTATAATCTTGCTTGATTTAAATATCCTGCATATTGCTCTAGCAGTATAGAATTGTACTCCTATAATTTGTGCTAGGTCGATTTGGGTAAGGCCTTTGTGCCCTGCATCCAAGAACCTTTCATACGCCTGTCTTAACAAGCTGACGCAGACTTTATGTTGACACTCCAACGGTGTAGCAGTATCCTTAGTTTCCTCATCCGATTGTGATGATTCGTCGCTTTTGGGAGCTAGATAGATGTACCGCCTCTTTCTATATAGAGATAAGGGCTTGGAGTTTTTCTTTGTTTTCCGGGATTCTTCTAATACTGTTTTATCCTCCTGTGTGGAGAAGTTGGTTTGAGTGAAGGTGTTTGAATGAAAATAAAATTTTGTAAATTTTTCAAAGCAGGTTTTTATGAGAACTATCACTTTATTTTAAATCGGTTAAAAATACGACCACTCTGTAAGTCATACCTAGAGAATATACAAAATCGGTTCATAAATAAAAAGATTGGGTTAATTATGATATCACAACAGGGCAAAAATCTCTCCACCTCACTGAAGATATCAGTAAAGTATGTTTTTGGTTACAAAAGAAAAGTTTTTGTGTGAAAGAGTAACAAACATACATCCACACAAAGCTTTGCATTTATAATATATGCAGAAAGTAGGATAGTATAGGATAGGATGTACTTACAAATTCAAACATGTTAGTGCATTTCTTAAGCCTCTTCAACTGTGGTTTCGTCAACAATCCATTTTTCTCCACAACATCTGTACTTTCCTTATAACTCGGTTGTTTTCTTAAATAATTAACTATATCATGAATTCGTCCTCTTTTCGGTATGGTCAGAGCTCCGGGCTGATGAAACCTGTTTAATCTTACAAATATACTTTTGATTCCTCTATTGTTACTGGCCACTTGGGTGACATATAAAGTTTTGATCAAATTCAAATCCTTAAGAACTAAGCGACAGTAGAACATGTTTTTGGGTTCTTTGACTATTTTTACCATATTTGTCATGCCGGTTGTCATTTGACCCTGGAATTAGGAAGGTATTAGTACATTTAAAACATTGTAAACTGGCAAACATGATAGGTAGGTAATAAAAAATTGTTCAGCTCTAAAAACTAATCATTCTGCAATTTTTTCCTCTGCAAATTACTATGGGATAGGGATTTTTATAAAAATACTAGCTGCGCCCCGCGGTTTCACCCGCGTTGTACCCGTTCCCGCGGGAATTTCGGGATGATAAATAGATGTTGTCCGATTCTCAGGCCTACCCGATATGTACACAAAATTTCATGAGAATCGGTCGAGCCGTTTCAGAGGAGTTCAATTACGCACCCCGTGACACGAGAATTTTATATATTAGATTAGACATGAAATTTCAAAATGTAATTTTAAGCAACTGGTATGTATTTTACAGAAGACCCCTACTCTAGACCAGAGTTGTTGCCTGTGAAAAATTCGGAATACATAAGGGGCCAATAATTTTTCTCTCGGATATAACTCTCATATTCTTACAATAAACGAACACTCAAACAAACAAACTCTTCAGTTTTGTTATATTACATTGGTAAAGATTTTAAACAAACTCATTTGCAGCTTTATTGAACAACTAGCAGCGCCCCGCGGTTTTACCCGCGTTGTGCCCGTTCCCGTGGGAATTTCGGGATTTTTTTTACATAAAAACCTTCCTCTTGAATCACTCTACCTATTACAAAAAACCGCATCAAAATCCGTTGCGTAATTTTAAAGATTTAAGCATACAGACAGACAAACAGACAGACACGAAAAAGAGACGACTTTATTTTATACTATGTAGTGATATAAAGTAAGGTCTGTCATACACTAAAGGAGCGTTTCCATTATGCAAGTGCTTGCATGCATGTATGACGTCACACTTGTGTGCAAGGAGTTTGAATCGGAAACACGAATTTGTTCAACTTGCAGCTTGCAAACAAGATTTTAGTGGCATACAAGTTAGTTTTCCGAGTTGTACAGTGTTACAAAATAATCCTGCACTTCCCTCTATACACGAGCACATGCGCTTGCAACTTGTATGCAAATAAGCTGACTTGAGTGTTGCGCGTACAAGTTCAAATCTAATTGCATACAAGTTGCAACTTGTTTGCAAGTTGTGGTTTCCACTATACAATTTGCATGCAACTTGCAACTTGTATGCAAGTCACTTGCATAATGGAAACGCGGCTTAAGGGCCTTATTCATAAATGCTTAACAGCACTTTAGCTATCAAATGGTTTGTCCCTTACGACATACACTATTTATTAACTAATGAGACAAACAGTTTTTAACAGTGTTTCATCTATAGTGTTTATAACCAAGATGATAAAGCTTCGTAAAAATATACTTTAACACTTACATTCTCCCGACTTCTGCCAATAAGCTCCAAGATATTGAACTGTATCGGAGACATTTGACTCAAACAGCTTATAGGCATATGTCCGCCCAACGCTTGCCATCTTTCTTCCATCGAAGCTACCATTATTATAGTGTCGCCATACTCATGCAGCAATTTCTCTATAGATATCCCAATCAGCTGTTCAGATGGGATTAGTTTTCTTACATGGAAATACTTTGAAGAGCCCCATGCACCGGTAACTGGGCAATGCTCATAGGGACCATCCAGGTAATCAGCCTGCAAAATATTACAATTTTATTAATTATAGGTTAGTCTACATTTTTTATTTACAGAAAATTATGTATATTTTATAATATTGGGAATTTATATAATCACTACATAGTATAAAATAAAGTCGTCTCTTTTTCGTGTCTGTCTGTCTGTTTGTCTGTCTGTATGCTTAAATCTTTAAAATTACGCAACTGATTTTGATGCGGTTTTTTGTAATAGGTAGAGTGATTCAAGAGGAAGTTTTTTATGTAAAAAATTTCCCGAAATTCCCACGGGAACGGGCACAACGCGGGTAAAACCACGGGGCGCTGCTAGTAAGAAATAAAATTAGGAATGTTGGTTCTTCAGCTTATGTTCACATACCAGTAAACGTTAACAACACAACGCGGTTAAAACCGCGGGGCACTGGTAGTTATAAATAAAACAATACTTACTGGGTCCTTGAGGTTTCCTGAGTCCTCATCAATACACTGGAACCTGTCCTGCACTTCCACATGTGGTAAAGGTTCAGGCAATTGATATAAAGATATGTCCTCACTTTTCAACACGATATTCCAAATCCTTTCTTTCATTTTGTAAGTAATTTGCGAACCTAATCGATGCTCGAGCCGTCTCCATAATAAATCAAATCCAGTTCCTTCTAAGCCTTCTAGTGCAATCTCGTCCATCACAACTTGTTTTATACTAAAACTAAAATGCTTTAACACCGAGGTATCCATTGTTTACATAAAATTAAATTGAAATGTAAGTTTATAAATTGTATGATGTTGGGTAGATCGTTTTTTATTGAATTAATAATAGTATAGCTACATGTTACACTGTAACAGCAGTACTACTAAGAATATGTAAGAAGTTTGAAGTAATTTTATTGAAAAGTAATGCGTTTTTCCACCAAATTTATTAGAACACACATTTTTCCTTTCCAATGTTATTTTATTTTTCAAGCAGCAGCATGCGACCAATGCATGCGACTTTGACTAGTGAAGTGATGTGTCATGCATGTGTCTTTTCGAGTTAAATTAAATTCTCTATGATTCGAGTTCGCTAGTATTTTCTATTTGATTTTTTAACATGGTGTCCGAATCTGTACACACATTTATTTGAATTAGAATTATAATGCATATTTATTTCAAATCATGGATAATTTTGAATAATGTTTATAAAAAAATAATTCTTCTTTTTACTGAGTTAAACGTGAATTTCAATTTGGTCTCGTATTGTGTTTATTCCGAGTGGTTTTCACATCCCTAACATTGCCTCGAATGAAAATGACATTGACATTGACAATCTGCGACATTGACATTCCTAGAGTAAGTGACGTTAGCACATAATGTAAATGCTGCTAATAGAGCAAACCAAATTTATATACATCTTGTCTTCTCTTATATATAAAATTCTCGTGTCACAGTGTTCGTTCGCGTACTCCTCCGAAACGGCTCGACCGATTCTCATGAAATTTTGTGAGCATATTGAGTAGGTCTGAGAATCGGCCAACATCTATTTTTTATCCCGAAATTCCCGCGGGAACGGGTACAACGCGGGTGAAACCGCGGGGCGCAGCTAGTACATATATATAATTTACATCTGTATCCGTTTCCGATATATACCGCGTGGCGGTTTAAATGTTAAATCTCTTCCGGCCTTTCGGACCCGGTCGACTTCAGGCCACTCGTTGAACGGCACCGTTTAGTAAAGAGACTATGCTGTTAAACTATTTGGCGACGACATATTTATATTGTGATGAATATTAATCCATGAATATATTCATAGAATATCCATGAATTTATTTCTATTTTATATTGCTATTCTTAAAAATAGGGGATGCGCTTAATAACTGGGGCAGTATGACTCTATTATTAACTAGCTTAAAGCCAAGCTTTGTGAGGGCTCTCGTAGGTAGTTATAATATATTGTATCCAAGAAACAAAATTGTTAATCTCCGTGATTTTTCAGTATAGTCGGAGTTTCAGATTTTTTTCAGTAAAGTTTACCACAAAAGTGCTCAAGTTATGGGATAGTTAGGGCTCTCTTCACTCGCCCTGATAGTTAATAATGTATAAATAAAAAAGGCCATCAAGTTTCAATATTTTTATTTACTAAAGAAAAGGAATACATTTTATCCGTTGCTAAAATATTTAGCATAATATTATAATTTTAATGAGAAAATGATCATAACATTTGAAACAATCACCAGTAAAATACAAAAACCTCACTTCAGTAATAAGTATTTCATATTTTGCAAATCAGTGTTTCATCTATTCGTACTAAGTTATAAAATAAATTGCACTCTAAAATAATAATGGCAGTTACTAAGGTGTAACATATTTATAACTGCCTGCGTTATGCATTAATTACAAAACCCCTACTTAATCCTATGCTTGAGAAAAAAATAGTAGGTATCCGGTTTAAGTTTATCATGTTGTCCCCTTGACAAGGCAAAAACTTTAAAGATATAACAGGCAAATATTGTACTTCCACTTATCATTGTAGTGTCTAAAGAGCAAAGGAAAAAGTACAGTCTTATTTCAAAACTTACATCTGTATTGTATTCTATTGATCTATAAAGAAGGCTATACTATGAAAATGAAGTAAAGATAAACATTGTAACTAGGAGTCTAGTGTTTAAATAACAGATTATAATCCACGTATTTGAGTAGCAGTAGCTAGTCCAAACTAGAGGCACTATATTAGAATAAACACACTACCTCTTAGCGGATAAAAAAGTTTAACTTTAACTTATGTTCTGCCTCTTTCTTTGTTTCTAAATAGAAGGAGATGGAACGTAGTTAAAGGTTAAACTAATATAATTTATAAATAGGATTTAATGGTCGGTACCACGGAAGACCCGAAGTACTTACTACGTAAGAATGGAAGTAGTATGTGAGATAGGCAGTATCACCACTTTATTGATTTTTGGACATGATAATGTACAACTGTACCACTTAATATAATGTCAAAATGAGCTGTCAAAATGAGTCTGTAATTTATTGATTGTCTCTGGTTTTGACCAATAATAACCTAGAGATTATACATACACAGTAATGTTGGTATGAGTGATTATGGCGCCACTGTCTATCATAGAATAGCCGCCACATACTAATTCCATTTACTTCTATTCGTGGTCGGTACAGTGGGATTTAACAGGTTGTTATCACTACACAGGTGCATTAGGTAATTAAGTTAGGCACTTCCCATAGTTACTATACTGTCTATACTTCCTCATACTTAAACGGCAAAGCTTTATTGACTATTGTTTGTGGTCAACACGCCTTATACATAGACAACTTGAAACTAAAGGGCGGGAAACAGAATGGATATTCAAATTTTTACTGTTTATTAAATGGTTAAGTCTAGAAGAGTTAATGAGGAGATTATTTTAGAAATGGAATAAATGAGCTCTTTGGTAGTATTTGAGTCTCAAAGTAATGTGAAAGGAGCTCTGCACAGTTTTATAATGTCCCCTAATACGAAGTACTATCGTAATTAATCAACTGTTAGATCTACTCGATTTGAATTTTAGTTCAATTTAATGCCATCAAATGGTTTGTCTTTAAAAAAAAACCCACCTAATTGAGATCCTCTTCCTTCGGCTTTTGAAGTCTGTTAAAATATGTGTTTTTAATGATCTTGTCAATTTGCGAATGTCAATTGACATAGCAACTGATTTTAATTGTTTTCGAATGACAATTAGCTGTCAATGTTTACGTTACATTCTTCACATAAAATTTGACAGCAACTGACGTTAATTATTGATCATTTACGGGATCTATTAGGTTTTCTCTAACGACAGTATTACGATAGTAACTCGATAGTAGGGTTACAGAGAGCGTGCGTGAGTCAGTAATCAGAAGTAAATGTAATACTTATTCATATCCTTATAAATATTTAAACTTTAAACGTCACGGATTCAAACGATTCATTATTAAATCCAATCTGTTGTTACATAACTCTTTATTTCAATAAAAGTCTTCAATTTCTAACACTAAGGCTCTGACTGTTTAAAAACAAAATTAAGCGGTCTCTATTATTTATAACTACATTAAGATACAATCTATATATTTTTTTCAATATATTAATATTTAAATTAATATTTTGTTCGCTTACAAGACTTTCTAGGCATGAGTACGAGTATAAAAAGGTGGTTCCAGTTAACGTATTAAATGGTTATTGTACATTACAATTTCATTAATTCATACAAAACAATGCTTTTAACAATTCGCTTCAAAAATGTTTTCGCACTTATTCTACCTTACTTCTAGTACTTGACGAAATCTAATGTACATTATGGAACTCGCTATATACAATAACTAGCCTCTCTTACGTATGTATGTATGTACTGGTACTACGTTATGGTTTCAATCGGTTACATTCGTTTCGAAATGATAAACGATCTTCTCTTTTTAGTTTTTAAAAATATTCAGAAACATAACAAGGAGGTTGCTCTTTATTCGTCTCATTTATTCAAGTTTTTATTTTATTATCACACACACAGTCCATAGTTAAATAGGTTTTCGGAAAATTGTAATTTAGGTTATAAGTACTTTTCTTCGTTAAAATAAGTACTTTTTGAATATGAAAAGAGAAGTACCGCTTACCATTTCCAAACACCGCTAAAATTAATTTGAAAAAGGTAAAAAGCATACTAAGTACCATACGGTCCAATAACTATAAAAATAAATTATCAACCTGTGCGTTTACTTTGGTTTACTATAAAATAATTCATATAAAAATGGCAGTTATTCGATAAATTAACAACACGATTAAGTAATTTAATATTAGCATTTATCCTAGATTAGAAATAAATAATTTATACACATTAAAAACCATATTCTTTGGTATGTTAATTGATAATATTGGGTAAGGCTGCATTTTCATCAAAAATATGCCATAAAGTACATTTATTTTCGAATGGACCAATCAGGATTTTATATTCATAGTACAGTATGCCAATTGACAAATGAATCATTCTGATTGGTTGGTTTCAGATTCTTCAGGAACACTTTTGATGAAAACGTACCGCAATGGAAAGTAAGTATGAGTATTATTGAAGGCAGTTTTGAGAATGCCTTAATTATTAATTTGTATAAAAAGTTGTGGCCTTACAACTCTAAGATTACGTTACTGACAACTTGACAAAACTGTAAACCTAGCTTGAATATCGTAATAGTATAGTTTTTGACATTTTGTTTTTCGTATAAACTATACTATTTCGAGAGTAACTTCAGCTATTTAGATGGTTTGTTAATAATTGACTCTCTTAGAGTTGTAAGGTGCTAATAACTCTCAATGCTTCTCGTCTACTGTAATCGCTACACTAATGGCTCTAACTCTCACGCATCAGTCCGAGTAAACAAAACCTGACACAGTGAGTTCTTTCACTAGGAAAAATATTTTTCATGTGGGAAGGATCTCTAAACTACTTTCAAAAAGGTCTTGGTTTTTTGTCAAAGTGAAAGAACCCATTGTAATTACAAAATTACAATCTTGCCACAGACACTTAGGCACTAAGTCATTACAAATAGAATTGACATTTTCTTTACACACATTCAATTGTCAACAATGAGCGATGAACACTATCAATTTGTGATGAATGAAACAGCTAGCTATATTACAACGGAAAGCCAATTTAAATGAACGAAAATGTTCAGTTAATTTCGAAGTTGGCCCACATTTATGGATAATTTAGAAATGACAGTAGACAAAAAACGTGATAGATAAGTGTCATTCAAATGTATGTACAATGATCACAGTTACCTCTCGTAACCACACTATGTCGCGCCAATATTCTAGATTGGCATGTAGGATCACATCGCCGCTTAACTAGTTTTACTCTAGTATACAATAATCGCTAATTCTATAACATTATCGAATAATTTATCAAAACGATCTCCTAATAATCTAAATACATCCATAAGAAGCACTTTAATGAATGAATATCAGAACGTTATATATAGTTTTATACATGGTAAATATAATTTTATATCATTATTTGTTTTTTTATTATGTCATCGGTTTCAACGCTTTCAACTAGGTATAATGTTTTAATCTATGATAACTTGGCAACACTGCACGAAGTATCACTTGTAGCACAAATCTCAGTATTCGCAGTCTATACTTGTCCAGTGTCGTCAAGCTATGATTAGTAACGCTAAAATTTTAGAATAAGAGAACCCTTCCTAAACATACGACGTAACTACATTACAGTAGGTATGTAAAAAAGCGATTTGTGAAAACATTGCAACTTTCTCACCTCAGAGATCCTCAAAAACACGCGACCGAAACCGCAATGAACTTCACATTTTCACATTAACTATTCATCAACATGATACCAACAAACTTATATTTTCACCTATATCGTAAACTATGTATAATCTAAACAATCTACAATTTGTTACATTACATACATCGCGTTAATCCGTCTTTTAAAAAAAATACTTTTCTCTTTGTCACGTCACATCGTCCGGGCGTACCGTCGAATAACATGGAAGATTCACGTAATCACGAGAGTTCGAAGTTCGAATGGGGCACTAGGAACGTGGTCCGTTGTACCTTGGAATGTGTGTCGCGGGGGGCGGCGCGGGCGCTAGTTGCGGTAGATGTAGGCGCAGGGCTGCGGCGCCGGCGGCGGCGGCGTGGGGGGCCGCTCCACCGACGGCGACGGCGACGACGACGGGGGCGACGGCGACGACGACGACCCGCTCGCTGACCCCGACCCCGACCCGCTGCTGCGCTGGGACACTGACACACGATCGACCATATTAATCATACGACTTTATCGTAGTTAAGAGGACTTAAATAGGATTCCTCTCTTACAAGATTTAATAGAAGAAGGAAAATTTTGCGCTCCTCCAAATCATAAATACGAAATTGACAGAAATTTATTTAAAAATAAGCAACTTTAGCGTCATTTTCCAAACACAAGATACGGATGGAATCTTATCCCTAGTGAGCGTTGATATTTTTGTTATAAATTATAATCAACAAGAGAATTATAAAAACGATCTGTATCTCCTAGGACCCTAATAAAAAGAACATAAAAGAAAAATCTGAGTAATTGATAAGGAGCATAATCTCTGAATGATCCTAGTTTTAGAATAGTTTTTGATTTCCTAACGTAGAAAAAAAGGGACAAAGAAAAAGAGAGAAAAAAGAAAAGTCAATGAAGAAGAGAACAACTTACCCAACGTATGGTGATGGTGCGTATTATGTTTATGATGGTGTATTTGGTCGCGCACATCCGCCCCGCTCGTTTCTCAGAGATACACTTTCTTCACTGAGCGCGTTGTCGAGAAACCGTTGTCATTCCCACGCCGGTACCCATCGCCCTGTGGTCCGAATATTCCTGCATTAACTGACATGCCAAGTGAATATGCGTGCGTGGGTTAGTGGATAACATGAATGATTATAGGCAAGTTTTAATGTTTGTAGTTAAAAAGATTTTGTTGCTCAAATATAGCTTAAATTAGTAGATATAGTTCGTTTAGAATATACATGATATAAAATTCATATAGACAATTATTTATTTCGGAATGACAAATGAAGATTTCGATTTTGGAAGTGTTTATGTAAAATTAATAAGAGTTAAAAGTCCAGATAAGAGTTTTTTACATGGATGACGTAATTATCTTTCAACTACAAACATTTAAGTACAATGATTAGTTAATGGATAGATATATAAGCAATGGTCATTATAATGGTATTAACGGGGAATGTAAATGTGAAAATTATTGTTAATGGAACGATCGATTTAATGGCAGTGGTTGAACTAATGATTACTTATGATGAGTTTGATGGCCATGGCATGTGGTATTTGATGGTTATTACCATGCATTTGTGGAATGGTTTAAGCATTTGTTTTAGTATTCACATATTTGAAACTTACTTTACGTGCTTCACAACATTAAGATATATTAATAAGGAAAGTGCTTCGTTCTGGATCGTGAAATATTGTAAGGGTTTTCAAAAGTATTAATATAATAATAGTAAAAACAATTAGTAAATTCTCACTGATTATGTTTCACTAATCAGTTAAGATATAAATATTAGTTGAACATTTAAAGCTGAAAATATTTCAAATAATTCTCTTTCAACTGAAGACACATTAAATAGCCGAAATTATTATAATTAGTGTGTTATGTAGCATTCAGATTGAAGACATTATTGGAAAAGGCTCGAAAGTATGAACCAGTAATTAATTGGGTCTTAAATGACTTCTAGCATAATGCTTTCAGTCTGAATGCTTTTCATTACGCCTTTTTGTTGGTCGATTTACTTTTAGTCATTTTTTCAAATAAATTAGGTATTAATATTTATTTTAATAAATCTTAGAGACATTATGAATGTCGGTGACATCAAAAGATACAGTCACATATTTTGCACTTTTACTAAATTCTAATAAATGTGTACCTATTGTTCATTATTATATTAATAACATTATATACTTTCAAATCTTCATCGAAAATAGAACACATTATTTATCCTCAAAAATTCTATAACCCTATCGAAAACCAATATATTATTTAAATTCAAATCGACCAACAAAAAGTAAACAAAGCCATGCTATAGAAAAGAAAAGGCGAACAACTGACATTGACCTGATGAGAGCGGAGAGTTCCGAAGTTGTCCCTGCGGTAGGCGTCGGGCTGGAACTGGAACAGCGTCTCGTGGTGCGGGTGGTAGGGCGGGTGCTTGCGCAGCGTCGCGCGCGGGGACGCCGGCTTGGGCTGCGGCGCCAGCACCGGCTCCGCGTACGTCACCTCCTCCACCTGCTGCAGCAGCTTGGGTTCCGCTTGGATTCTAGAAAGGCAGATAAACATTTGATGTTAAATCGCTCTTTGACGAGCTGAGTTGTGAAGCCATAAAACTGACGAGTAATAGATATTATAGTTTTGTGTTGCACCTTTCATGAAGGGTTGTTTAAACGGTTGGTTATCGTAACGTATGTTCGTTACACGTCGTATACATCTTTTTACACTGTTAATACAAAACGATGTCTCATAACTTAAATGACAGTCCATTAAATTATTCGGGCGGCCAGTAGAAAGGCACGATTTGCTTATGTCTGTTTAGACTGACATTTTTTGTTAACGTTTATTGGGGCGTGAGAGTAAGCTGAAGCAACCCGCCGTAAGTGGGTCTGTAATGTAAGGCCTTAGGCTAAGGTACTTGTGACCAAGTGAGATAGACATGGAAAATGATTTATGGCTCCACAACTCAGTTGGTTAAAAAAAAATAGGGACCTTCGATCAAATATAGTTGCAACGAAGAGTACTCAAATAACACACGAACATGGCTTGATTTTGATATACCTTCCCCTTTCTCCAACGTGATATGTAAATGTCACAAATAAGACTGACATTTTGTATATAGGTCCAGTATTGTATTAACATCACACTTTACTTACTACTTTTAATACCCTGTCGTGAGGTTTACTTTCCACATAAAGTAGTTAACATGTGGCATGTTGTATTTGACGGCCATTTCTGGAGTATTAATTCCGGAACTAGGGTATATTTGATCGAAGAGTTGAACACAACACTTATATTCTTGTATACGGACACAAAATATTGATAACTACGGTTTCTGATCATCAAGATGATTCGGTGAATGATCTCTAGATGAGTTTTCGTGTAGGAAAACCTACCTATTAATATTTTGCCTCTGTTCGAAATACTCGTACTCAGTGTCCGGGTAGGGCATGTTGTCGTCCTCGTCCTTCTTGCAGCGGCGGCCGCAGACGTAGCCGGCGGCGAAGCCCGCGCCCAGCGCCGCCAGCGCGCCGGCCGCCACGGCCAGCGCCAGCGTCTCCACCGAGTATGCCGCCGCCGCCGGCTCCGCCGCCAGCACGGCCGGCCCTGCGCGCGCCACGTGTAAGAGCGATGCAATAACAACACCGGCAACGAATTACCATTTGAACCATGACTTCCAATAACAAATAACTTTTTAATAAATCGAAACAAAGAGTTATTTGCTAGGGAAACGAGCGTTGTATTAGAATTGTACTATATATATGTGATTAATATGATTAAATTTCAACGTAAACTAATCGTAATCTTTACCAAATGAAAACATCTAAGGTAGCGTTACCAATAAAACAAGTAATTATTTACATTTCGTTATAAGTCCCGTCCATTGAACATTTTTCTTAGTATAAGAAGGATCGTCATCAGAAACTCTACTGTTGCATACCTTCGTTATTACTGTTGCCTCCTTTCCCATCCTTATCCTGCACTATGTTGATGACTTCTCCTTTATTTTCTCCTCTGGCGTCATCGTAGAGACCGGAACTTAGACCACCTACTGCCCCAGCGTCTTTACCTAAAACATAGCATATAGTTAGTGCTAGTCCATACTAGCCGTTCCTCGCAGTTTCCAGATTCAGTCGGAGAATATTTTTGTGATTATTTTGCTAAAGGACTGAAATTGATATAGATAATGAGGGATACATCCGAAACTGAGAGATTGTCCTTTGTTATATTAGTTGTATATTTATCTTCTATATAATAAAATTGAATTTCTGTTCGTTAGTCTGCTTAAAACTCGAGAACGGCTGAACCGATTTGGCTAATTTTGGTCTTGAAATATTCATGAAAGTCCAGGGAAGGTTTAAAAGGTAAGCAGTGACGGAATTAATGCGGGTGCAACCGCAGGGCACAGCTAGTTTTTAAATAATAAGTAATTAGTAAATATTGGTTTTAAAGATAACTTGCGAGCTGACTCTAGGGTAATGGTACTTACTATGAGGACACGCAGCATGGCTGCCAGTGCTCACGCTCTGGTAGAACGCGTTCTCATCCAGCCACCGACTGACGCCGTGGGAGTACGACCGACACCTGCCCGCCAGCTTGTCCCAGGCGCAGTATGGATCTTGGAGCGCGACACATTCACTGGAAAGATGAAGACGATTATACATTTATCTTCGTCATTTATAACTAGAATCGTAATATTGTAATCGATATCGGTATATACTGAAACAATTTAATTATAGGTTATGTCCGAAGAGTTTTAAATTTATTATTAGCTTAGTCGGTTATGTTTAAAGAATCTTAAAGAATTTCCAAAATCATATATGCTTATAAAGGGTATGCTTTCAAAATAATACATTCAGTCACTGATTGCTGCTTTTTGGCACAGTTTGGAACCGATTAGTCAATTCAGCAACGCGTGGCAATTGTTATAAAAACCAAGTACCTATGAAGTCGGTTTTTTACTTAAAAAACTTATTCAAATCGCTATAGAAGAGAAAAATCTGGACATGACATTTTAGAACTGGAAATAAATACTTTCGTAAACTATACTTACGAGCAAGAACTTATCTTGTCACTCGAACATCTGTGAAGTCTCAAACTCAACACCTCTCTGTCAGACACTGCTATCAACCTGGTAGCATCTTTACCAGCTCTTGCTACCCTCAACGCTCTAACAGGGGAACCAGCTGCAAACGCTTGCAACTCTTCGATGACTACTGGCACTGCTCGTTTGTTAGAGTCGTAGGATACAGCGTTGATAGCTTTGATGATCTTGCCGTTGTCGGTGCCGATGAAGAGCACGTCATATGCTTTGCCCCCGGGAGTCTTCACTTGAGGGTCTACAGCTATTTGCGTAAATCTGTAGCTGTGGAAAGAATGATTGATTGTAAGACTTGGGTATAGTAAAATAAGATTTTGACAATGTTACAATTTTATTAAAATAATAAATGTTAATAAATTGATTAACTCCAGTTATCCACTAGAGGCAGCCTTGGGTCTCAGGCTGCGTCACGCTGCCTTACCCTGAGGCCTGCCGTAACATAATGTATATCTTGTACTTATTCTAGACAGTTTACCTCAACTCGAGGCGGCGTAAACCGAGGCTGCGTCAAGTGTACACCTAGCTTAACACATGTGCCGAAATGTAGCCATAATTTCTAACTACTTCCCTTAAAGATAGTGTACCTAATCGGTATTTTAGTAAATATTTCATCCATGCTTAATGAATTTTTTACTTACTGAAAACTGGTCCGGATAACAATAGGTTCTCCGAAGAACGCAGGTACCGACTCGTCCATCAGTGCGTGAGTTTTGATGAAATTCAACGTCTGATCCGGCAGCTGTCTCGAGTCGTTGTGACACGTGCCTGGACGAGGTTCGGGGACCTGCAAATAATTTAAAAGCATAAAGTACAAACACCAAAGGCCTAAATGTATATTTTCAGAAAGTGGTCGTTAAATTCGAAAGGTATAGCTATCACTGAAATTGTCATGAAAGAGGATCTTTCACGAAAAATCGAAAGTAGTTTGTCTAGCCTTCCTGTCTTTCTAGGTGTAGTCTATTTAAGTAACAATTTTCATCAAAATCTGTTCAATAATAATTATGGTGTGAATGCGTAACAGACAGTTGTCTGTCTGTTACGCATGTAAGGACTTATTTATTACCTACTAGGGAAGTATTTAAAAATAGTGATGGGAACTGTTTCTAACTAGATCATTATACGTATCTTGTTTATTCAATTCCGAGTATTTCTGACATATCAACAGCATTTGAAATTCTACCTTAAATCTAAAGCAACAGAGTACATTTCTTACCTTAGCAGCATTAACAGGCAACCAATTGGAGTTGATAGCACTCTGTTCTTTGAAGGTGCCTTCGAAGGTATCTGCGATGTCTTGCATGCTGAAGGCACAAACAGCGCTCCCTGATATGCTGTTCGGAGGTGTGGTGAATGTGCCGTAGATCAGCTGAGCGTTGAGGCCACCGTATACTCCTTCTATCAGCTCGGTTGTCGATTCTGGAGATGAGAAATATTGGTATAAGAAGTTGGTCTTGTTTTCTTGATAAATTTGTTCGAGTTTTCTGATAGGTAGGTTCGAAGTTAATGGTCCTTGTTTAATTTTTAACCAATACGGTATAAATAAAAAAATGTGTCACGTTGTTTGTCCGCGATGAACTCCTAAACTACTGAACCGATTTTAAATTTGATTTGCACTGTTTGCACACCGTGTGCAATGTCATGCAACTTGAAAGCTAGGATAGATAAGGGTGGTACACCCGTAATTTTTATATGGAAAAACAATTTTTGCCGGGTCAGCTAGTATAGTATACAAAGAATACGAAATGGGGATTTATCGTCAGTTGAAACGACCGGGACCGACAATTTAACGTGCTCTTTGTGCCAAAGTGTCATTGACGTCAAGAAATGTCATTAACGGTCATCCATCCAAGTTGAGGACAAGCTGCACGCAATCGGGCAACTCAGATGAGTTAAAATCGCTTAGTTAATAGACACTCAAACTACGCCACGAGCGCTTCGACTCGCCTCATTGATTGATCAAGCATATGTGGAACATTGAATTGATCTCAATCATTTATTATTGTTTCTCAGTATTGGAAACTTACGAATCTCATTGAAGTAGAAAGGAAAGTCTCCAGCGACTGAACAATTAAGTCTCGACTTCAAGAACGAAGTCCACCTCTGTTTGAATCGATGCGGACCTCCGCGGTCATCCCTGCAAACTCTCGCCACTCTTGAAAATACAGACTGCAAAGAATGAAATACAAAATTATTAGCTTTTTAAAATTAATTAAAACTCAACCCAGTTAAGAATAAAACCAACCTTTCCACAATTAATGTATTCAACGGCGGTTTCCCTGAAGAAGAAATACACGAAGTTTCCGTGAACTAAAGAATTCACGAAGTCGGGCGCTGGAAAATAAAATAAAATGGCAACATTAATTCGCGAACCATTATTCCGCTTTGTCCGCCTGTCGGTGAAAATCGTTTATCTATGCAAAATCTCCGTTGATCCCCAACTTGTAAACTATCTTGTTAATAATAACCCTAAATTATGCAAAGGGATGTAACCCTATCTGGTACGGGTGTCGATAATTCTAATACGATCCTAATCGGATTTACCAATTGTTGACGCGTCAAATGTCACTCCAATGACAGCGAGTTCCAGCCAAAACCCGTTCTAAATTCAATTAAATTGACGGATGTATGTTTGACAGGCGCATTTGATAGCAATCGCTCGTAAACGCGTAAACATAGATCTGTAAACACAGACGTTGAGTCAATTTGGTTGTTTTACATACACAGGTGTTGGACTCATTAGATGATGTTACATATCTAATCGAATTTCAGGGCACTTCACTACCGAGTCTATTTACGTGATTGCAAGTACTTAATTAATTTAGTCGACAACGCCATGTAATTATGTCTGCCTAGCTATAGATCCACGTTAAGCGGTAGATATCGAACAATTCACTTAATTGAGTAATCTACTTTAAGTAGGTAAATACCCTTAGTAGCGTTCATTTGGAATTATTGTCGTTAATTTGCTTTCAGGTCATTGAAACTGAGTTTAATAAAATTAAATGATTGCGAATAAGGTTGTATTTATGATGCTCGTATGACGTACGTTTTCACGCCTGAGTAACGTGCCACAGATTAGGTTATGTGCTAATCTCTACATATTACTGTCCATTTTCATTCAAGTCTCCGTTTATACGCGTGTGATGTTGCCATCTACATGCAAATTCTGTGCCGTTAATAACTTTGTCGTGTTTACATACATATGCAGAATGCGTACGGTATTACACGCAACGTTAAATTTAATTTGACATATTTACATAAACATTTTGGTGTCTCTATAGATTTAATCTTGGGAATAAACTGACAACACTGTGTTTCCGCCATCTTGGAATAATATAAAGTATCTTTAGCCTTGGTTTTTGATGCTTAACCACAAATTCAAATTCCTAAAGTTAAATAGTCTTTGTCTTTGTATTTTATATTGGGTGCTACAGCTATACTACATTTGATATGACTGGTGGGAACCACTAAAGCCTTGTTACATTCATACACTAAATTATATATGATTGGTTGAAACCAAAGCATGGCTCTAGCTAGTGAAAAAGGCACCGATATTCTACTACCATATTCAAATTCAATACCCACTGCACAAAAAAAAGTTTAAAAATAGAACGTTATTTTTTTATAAACACACTTCACTACTTCACATAAATATGTAGCTCAATTTACTGCATAGAATGAGGTTTTATTCAAGGAACAAGTGAGGTTAATCAGGCGGAGGTTGGTAGCTTGAAAACTGATAACAATAATTACCATTGAGCGTCATTGAGTCGTAGGGCTCCGTCTGCAACGGTTCTCTGTATATAATTGGTTCCATCCCGCTGAAGTCAGCCACTGTCCCTGAATACAGCTCGCCGTCTGAAAATACAAATACCTTCATTAAGTTCTGAGTACTACTGGAGTTACTAGGGTAACTGTGATTTCTTTTAGTTTGGGTTAGTTTTCAAAGGTTTATAAGAGCGTAGTAAAGTGATTTACTACTAGAAAATGTAACGGTCAAGTTAAAGTCAAATATTTTTTTAGTTTTTGCCCCAAAGAGGCTCTGTTGAACTAGACAAACAAGTTGTATGTATGTATGTATGTATTAGCCTGTAATGTAACAAACAAGTTGTAGAGTATCAAAATTTAAAAAAGCTTTAGGGCTTCAATGCGCGTCAACGATCCTAAAGTAGTGACGGGAGGATCCAAGTAACATATTTTTCTGCGGTTTTATCTTCGTTTCAGTATACACTACACACACTTTCGTTCGCTGATGTGCTCAATGCAATTCATTCTTCATCATTTCCCATAATCCCAACAACATTACTTAACAAAATCATAAGCATATTACATAGATTATATTGTCTATGATTCGCTTATTAAATACACGCGTGTCATTGGTCGACAGTGTAACACTACCATCACACCACGTGATTGGAATACCGGATTCAAAGCTAATTGGTCAACGCGGCCCTGCCCCGAGCGAAATTGTCATCGACAATTATTAGGGTCCTAGTTCGTATGTATTTATTCAAAGGGTCAAGGTTGATTTGAAAACAGCTAATTAATGCAACAGGACTGTCGTATCGGCTTTGTTAGTGGGTTTACATTTGGAGCAAGACTGAAATTGTATTAACGTAAAGGGTTTTTTCAAGGTGAAACAGTTAATAAGGCAAGTAATCTACTTATAAAAAACTGTTTTTTATATTTTATATTATTCTTCCTCTTCTTCATCGAGTGGATGGTCAACCTGACCAATCCTGTTGTCCGAGTTATTAAGCCGCCAAAGGCTTCTGACATGGAAATTATTATAGTAGGAGTAAATAGTACAGTACTGATAACTTCAGTGAGATGAGCTTAGAGGCCTTTGACAAGCAATGAGGTTACAAATTAGTATTAAAGTGACAATATCTAATGTACAAAAAACAAAGCAAGTTCGAGTTAATGGCTTACCCTAGTGAGGGATTTTCAGACCGCCTAAATGCCAATTAACGTACCTAAACTAATTATATAAAGAGAAAGCTTTCGAGCAAGAGAGACTCTACTTAATCTGAGAAAATAACGTAACCGAGATTTACAAAATTTTAAATAAATAAATAAAAATAAATTAATTAATTTTCACACTAGTGCCATCTATTGGATCAGGGGTGGAACCACTGCGCGGAACAGCTTCCTACTAATATTATAAATGCGAAAGTTTATGACGACGTATGTATGTATGTTTGTAACTCTTTCACGCAAAAACTGCTAAACGGATTTGGATGAAGCTTTACAGTAATATAGGTTATACATCAGAATAACACATGGGATACATTTTATCCCAAAATTCCCGCAGTAACATGTACAACGCGGGTGAAACCGCGCGGAACAGCTAGGTAATCCTGAAAACTCCCCAAGCAAAGGGTCTTCTAATAAACAGGGACTTTCGATCGCAGACAGTTGATAACGACTATTATTATTTAAGCTGCATCTGTCGAATTTGGCTGCGATCTGCATTTATTCTGTTTTGCAAAATCGGCGAAATTCAGCTTGATTTATGTAGCAGAGCAAGTAGAATTGGATATTTAGAAAGCCAGACAAGCCGTGGTGGACATTTGAACGATGTAACATTGTGGCATAAATACGAGTATACCTTTTTTATCTACACCTTTTTTATATATAAAGCTGAAGAGTATGATTTTTTTGTTTGTATGCGATTCGACTGGAATAATTATTTCTGTAATGGATAGCCACATTCAACGGAAAGGTTAAAGGCTATGTCTTATCCTGAAATTACGAGTACCACAGGAACGAGCACAAGTGTTAAATAAGTAAAGTTGATAATATCACACCATATTCAATGCAAGATTTGATATAACTAAACAAATATATAAAAACCTAGAACCTAGAAGCGCCTCGTAGTTACAATTTCTAAGAACCAAAATTGACGTTTCCAGGTAAGAGTAAATCTCATTAGTGTCATATTGCTTGTTAAACAAAGCAATTCCGAAAAGCAATCAACCTTACCAAATTGTCGCACACTGGCCATATTTCCCGCAACGAATCCCCATAGAATCTCTAGTTTCCCATCCATTACAGAGACCGCAATATGGCTGTATCAACTAACAGTGTAATTATATTTATCAAATGCATTTGTTAGGATATGTATTGCAGTGTACGGTCGGCAAAGTGCTTAGTTGTTCGCACACTCGCCCGGCAGGCTGGCCACTGCTCCCCAGGGCGTCGCTTCGCTTAATTGGAACAGATCAATAGGAGATAACTAACCGTGTCCGTCCGTAATGGACATCGTCTGCGTTTGTGTGTGTAATATGTCAATGTGAGCTCCATTATAGATACCAACTGACCCTAGTTCGCACCTACACAATCGACAAAGAGCCCGTTCCATTCCCAACTATAACTTTCACACATATTGCTTGGACCTTTTCATCAAACTTTAAGGTTTCGGGGCAGCATTAAAAACTGTATATCATTTGTACTGAGTCCCGACAAAAGGTGCGATATAAATAAAGACAAAATTATGTTACAAATCCCCATTCAAAACTAAGTAGTAATTCAAAAATGTTGTCCCTTAACCCTGAAATCAAGGCGCAGGTAAACTGAGAATCCATTAGATAACCCAAGAGTTAACTCCTAAACCCTGTAATCAAACTGTCTTCATAACGGAAATTACTTGGACTCAGTTTGGGAGATAATTAACGTAAAGTGTTACCATGGTCTGAATATCTACCAGAACGGTAGATAACGTAGATTCGTTCCAGATATGAGATGCGGTGAGATAACTCTGCCGTCAGTCTTAGGTGATAAATGTGTGTGAATTTGCAAGGGGATGCGTTAATGCAAAGAAAATTGCGTGAAGGGACACCCCTGGGTAATTGATGATTTGCGCAGTGCGTTCGATAAATTGTTTGTTGCCAGGCCGGGGTTGCGTGTTGCTGCTCCGACATTAACTTCAGATGTCATCAATGTTTAGAAAACATTTTCATGACTTGCAATAACTGAGTTTTGTAAATAACGAAATGATTGATGGTTGTTTACGATCAAATTGTTTCGTGGAAATTATGCATTCGAAATTCACATTTATAAAATGTAAGGAATTTTGGGAATTTTATTACTTATTATCTTATTCCGGACGAAGCTAAATCAATTAAAAAGAGAATCATTAAAATCGGCCCAGGCAGCCGTTCTTGAGTTATAAATGGCGTAACTACCGCGACTTTCTTTATATATATTTAATGTGTCGATTTTTATAATATATAGATTTTTCAGTTTAAAATATTTCGTGTGGTTTCATCTAATTGAGCAGATTCTTTTTCGTAATTGTCAATTTTGTTTCGTAGTAAAGTTAGGTATCATTAATATTCCTTTCCTTCATTTGTTCGTAGTAAGTACATTTCTCAAGTAACTCGAGTATCTCAACAGAATCTATAGAAAAGATTTATGATATAATCTTTTGCGTAGGACGTTCTTTTATTAGACGTATTTTTGTGTTTCTTTATTAAGTTGTCGTGTCTTTGAAGTGAAATGCGGTAAGCAAATATATTCCCTTCGTAAAGACGTTGTTTGTTTGGGATAATCTCTGAATCATCCTTTGTGGACGTGAATTGAGATATGGAGCAAATATTTTTCTGAAATTAACTTACAAATGCTTGATTTCCTGAGTCTTTCAAATTGACTGTTTGACACGCATATTAAAATGATGGGTAGGACTTTAATTTCATTTGCAATATTTTTTGTCTACTTATTTTTGAATTGAAACTATGTTTAAACGGATACGGATAAACTTCGCTAAACAGAAGACAGTCTAATGTGACCACGATAACTGTAAAGGAGCCGAAACGTCACAAAAAAATGAAAAATAAAAGCGAAGTGTATCCTTAAACGTAGTTTGAATTCTAATTTATAGTGTACCTTTTAACGCGGTTTCAATTCAAAATGCGTAGTGTTCACTTAAACCCAAACACCAGCACTAATTGTTTATTTAGCAACTTCTTGCCATGGCCAACCTGACCAATCCTGGTGTCATAGTTATTGAGCCGCCAAAGGCCTCTGAGATGGTTCAAGTAACGACTACTATCCGTAGAAAGTAGCCGGGACCGACGGCTTAACGTGCCCTCCGAAGCACGGAATTTCTTACTTTTCGAGCAATCTGGTGATGCCTGCAATGCCCTAACCAAACTGAGAAAAGTCTCACAAAGAGATTTTTGTGAGATATCCCCACCGGGAATCGAACCCGGAACCTCCGGCAACTGATTTTATTGAATAGGTTATATTTTCAAAACATTCTCTTAAGTAACCAAAGACTGCTAAATAACTAAGAAATTATAGTAATAAAACGTTTAATTAAACACAAAGACATTCAAAATTGGAACGAAACTGTCACGTTTCAAACACTACATAAAGAAACTGAAATACGAACAGAAATCCTGAAACATACACGTCCTCGTATTTACAGCCGTAATGCCCCACTTTTTACTTGAACCCAATTACCGTCACCCGAATTTGAACTTTCAAGGTTTGAACCGACGGAACATACCTACTTATTATACATAATGGTCACGTCACCCACGGCAAGGGCTTTTCAATGCAACAATGAGTGCCATTGTAATCCACTAGACTGTGAAAGTGGGCACAATCGATACGAAAAAAGATTTTTTTCTCTCCTAATTCCGTGACAAAGGCACAAATATCAGGTTGGAAGGCATATGTGACCTCTGTAACGAGTTTTTTGGAGCAGAAATGTCAAATGTATATCATCCTCTATTACGTAAAATACGGGTCTTATAAAGGCTTTTACAGACGAGTGTGTATACTTACTCTAAGGACGGTGGAAGTCTCTAATAATATATACGTACGAGTGCCTATATCTATTTATATTTTTGTAGGAGGGATTTTGAGTCCTCCGTATGCGTTTTTTGATTTCATTTATAAGTTTTAGTTCCATAATTTATCGACATTTCTGCCTCAAATAAAGAGCTACGTGACCATTTTTTTTCCATATATTTTACGAGCCTATACTTGTAATAAAATATAACAGGCCACCACTGCCTGCCGGCAATGGAAACCTACAAGAGGGACTGGCAACTGGTGCATTAAAATCGAGAAGAGTAGCGGGAATGGGAGGCCTTTGCCCAACAATGGAATGATACAGGCTAACAGTAACAGTATATAATATGTTAATCGATTAGCATGTTGGCGGAAAGCCCTGTCTGCTCAATCCAAGCTTCGATTAGCATTCATGTTCTCAATAAAACACATACCTTATATAAAGGCCTCTTATTCGTAAATATTTGAATAGGCCTTACTTATTACGTATTTACTTTAGGTTATATAGACTCGAATAACAAAATACACGATACCAATGAATTACGTGCGTAATGTACTCGTATGTAAGAACAAAAGACTAGATATTAAAGTTAAAGGACTGTATTGTTCTGTTCAAATTGGATTCGTAACTACAAACAATGTGGATTTGAAACTAGATAACAGATAGATGAGTTGCGTAGGTGTTTATCGGAAAATGAATTATTGCTTAAATAGATGTAGATACAGAAGTTTTGATTAAAATATATTTAAAGGTCTGTGAGGAATACATAATTACATATGTCTGTAAAACGGAAATATGACTAGCATGATAGTTAACTGTAAGACAACAGAGATACAGAGATACGTGTAAGATACAAGCATGCCAGTTTATTAGTGCTAGTTATAGCAAATGATAGCTGCTGGTATGACAGTTATTAGTAAAATTATATACTTAAGTCTAAGTACTTGCCCACGTTGACTCGCGGGCGCGGTGGCGGGCGCGGTCACGAAATATCAAACATATGACGTGATTTCCAAGTGTTCACGTTCAAAACGCACGTGCGGTGTAAGTAGCGAGCTAACTAGCGACTAGCGCGTGCGGCGCGCTCGCTCCAATTTCAAACGCTTGAGACGTTTGTGTGTGTTCACGTCAAACTAGCGGTGGCGCGCGCGATTTACTCGCGACGTCAGGTAAGTTCAACCAGTTTGAACTTGCCGCTAGAAACGATAGCGCGTTTTTATCATGTCGTTCAATACAGAAGAGTTTATTAGTGCTGTTCAGGCTAGAACTCCTATTTGGCAAAGTAAACACAGTCATCATATGAATAGAAATGTTTTTAATATGGCTATGGAAGGAAATTGCTGGAGAGTTATCCCGTGACCACGAGCGGTGTAATCCGCTCGAAACGTCGGGTACGTATTTTAGTAAAATACGCTAAATAATCTAACGCGATACAGACCCGTTTCATTTAGTATAATGTTTCCTGATATGTTTACGACCTCTGACAATACGTCACACTCGCGCGAACGCCTGGCGGTTAACGTGAACACGAGCTCGCAACGTTTCCCGCGCCCTCCACCGCGCCCGCGCCCGCGCTTTCAACGTGGACAAGCACTTAAGGCAGATTACATAAGAACTCCTCAATCGATTAAGTACCTAAATAGGTTTAAAAAACAAAAGTTGTTCGATCAAAATTGTATTTTATATTGCACCAAATAGAACACCATTTAAAACGACCGTCATTTGTTTATTAAACATTTTGGTGCAAAACAAAATTTAGAATGCATTTGCAATTCATTTTTAGGGTTTTCTACCCAAAGGGTAAAAACGGGACCCTATTACTGAGACTTCGCTGTCCGTCCGTCTGTGACTAGGCTGTATCTCAAGAACGGTGATAGCTAGACGGTTTAAATTTTCACAGATGATGTATTTCTATTGCCGCTATAACAACAAATACAATAAAATACATATTCGAGGGGGGTCCCATACAACACGTGATTTTTTTCCGGTTTTTTAAAGTACGGAACCCCCCTATTGGCGAGTCCGACTCGCACTTGGCCGGTTTTTAATAAATCAAGTGATTACATCCCAAAGCCACGGGGATAGGTAAGCTAAAACCTCGGTGTGTCGTTAGTCTTCCAAAAGACGATAAGCAATCAATTATCTTTCCAGCAAAGCATGTACGAGTAGGTTAACTTCGACACACAATCATGCAAAGACCGACACAAATAAAGGCAATATGTGCTTATAAGCTTGTTAGAATCAATAACATCCGATAACATTTGATCTCTGTGCGCTACGCCTTATGACGTCAAACAGTTGTATTGAATTACGTCTAACGATAATCCCATTAAGTTCAATACAAGTTAACAGCATTGAATCAAATAGAGCTATTGGCGAAATGAGATGAACATGTACCTACTCGTAGTTACAATCGTTATAGAATAGGGAAGGTAAATTGAAACGATGGTGTTTGGTTAATGTAACGTAGCAGCCTCTTGAGGAATTTGTACCTGAAGTAATTTCTAAGTATGTTCGAGTTGGTTAGTGGTCAACCCTGGTGTCGGAGTTTTTAGACCGCCTCAAGACCTCTGACATGGTCTGACGATTGAAATATTCGGGACTAGCAGCGCCCCGCGGTTTTACCCGCGTTGTGCCCGTTCCCGTGGGAATTTCGGGAATTTTTTTACATAAAAACCTTCCTCTTGAATCACTCTACCTATTACAAAAAACCGCATAAAAATCCGTTGCGTAATTTTAAAGATTTAAGCATACAGACAAACAAACAGACAAAAGTAGCGACTTTGTTTTATACTATGTAGTGATTGACAATTTAACGTCCAAAGCACGGTAGCCTTCGATCAACAATACACAACTAGATGTCGGGTCGGCGAAAAAATACGTCTCGGTGAATAACGCCTCATCTGAAAAGTGAGGCGTTAATCTCACTTATTTTATAAATAAGATTTGCTACTTTATTGCTAGGTGTCATGGTTGTAATTAGGTTGAACTTCGAACTGTTTTAAAACTTTTTTTCAGTTCGGTAGTAAACAAAATAAGCTGTCACACGTCATCGACGCGGACAGTATTTAGCTTTGATTTTGTACGTGACCCGATATCTAGTTGTGTATTGTTGATCGAAGACGGTAGCACTCAGATAGAAATGCCACTAACTGCCACCCATCTAATTAAGGACCGATCTGTACGATTTGTAATCGGAGTAAATATATCTGGATAAAATATATTTTATGTTGACTTTTACTGGTAAGTGATCGTGAAGTTGAAGCAGCCATATCTTGCTTGTAGTTCAAGCTTCTAGATAATAATGATTAATTGACAAACTAAATACTGATTAAGGGGGAAGGGTGGGCTGTATTACAATTCGCCGCTTTAGATAATCGAGTTAATAGACTTACTTCATAGTTTTGATACTTGCGGGTTGTTGAACTAAAACTTATTAGTTTAGTCTTAAACTTATTTCGGGTTAAGTTTTTAATTATAGATTGAGTAAGTTAGATTAGATTATAAATGATTTTGATTAAGTGTCTTATTATAAACTAGCAGCGCCCCGCGGTTTTACCCGCGTTGTACCCGTTCCCGTGGGAATTTCGGGATTTTTTATACATATAAACCTTCCTCTTGAATCACTCTACCTATTACAAAAAACCGCATCAAAATCCGTTGCGTAATTTTAAAGGTTTAAGCATACAGACAAACAAACAGACAAACGTAGCGACCTTGTTTTATACTATGTAGTGATTATGTAATGAAATATTCGATTTTGAAATTAGTTTATTTTTATTACCTACTAGCGCCCCGCGGTCCTACCCGTGTTGTACTCGTTCCCGCGGGAATTTCGAGATAAAATGTATCCCATGTGTTATTCTGATATACAACCTATGTCACTGTAAAGTTTCATCCAAATCCGTTCAGTAGTTTTTGCGTGAAAGAGTAACAAACATACATATATCAAAACGTATATCCATCCTCACAAACTTTCGCATTTATAATATTAGTAGGTTTTATGGCAATAACCCGTGTTGTGTGGAGTAACAAAAACGGACCAATTTTCGTAATATTTAGTTTTTTGGATTCGTCGCATGACTGGATGCGGATGTCGCATGGATGCGGTATTCTGCTATTCGGGGATCGATTTGTTCAACACCGCATCCAACCGGCAAAATAATTGTCACAGAAATGTGAACTTCATGGCGGTCTCTTTAGATATATTTTACATTGACAACACAAATTAACAGGCGTTGTTGGCTGTTGGCGAGTTGAGTGTCATGTACATTATTATACCGCGTAGGAGCGGTATAAATGGAGCGGCTATCACATTAACCATTAAAGTTGCCTTGGATAAGAACTAGTATAGTATATATCACAGTCTTCTGTGACCACGGTTCCTGTAAAGGAGCCGAAACGACAGACAACATTTAAAATAAAAGCGAAGTGTACGTAAACGTAGTTTCATCCCATCTGTCCGTTAACAGCCTCCGTGGTCTAGTGGTTTGAGCGCTCGGCTCACGATCCGGAGGTTCCGGGTTCGATTCCCGGTGGGGATATCTCACAAAATCACTTTGTGAGACTGTCCTCAGTTTGGTTAGGGCATTGCAGGCTGAATCACGTGATTGCCCGAAAAGTAAGATGATACCGTGCTTCCCGGGCACGTTAAGCCGTCGGTCCCGGTTACTTTCTACGGATAGTAGTCGTTACATGAGCCATGTCAGAGGCCTTTGGCGGCTTAATAACTCTGACACCAGGATTGGTCAGGTTGACCATCCACTCGATGAAGAAGAAGAAGATCTGTCCGTTCGTAGTCTTAGAAGTATAGTTAAGCCCTTACCTGCATAAACCGCAGTGGAGTTATGCTCCGGGTCGTACGGGCACACCGCCTGGCCTGACTTCTCGCTCTCCATATGGTACGAGTCCCGCTGGACGCTGTACTCCCGACAGAACGGTCGGAAGCTGTTGGTCCCGCAGACGAGAAGCCGGCCCGGGCCCAGGGAGACCAGCACGCGAATGTAGTTCTGACAGCTTTCCTGGAAATAAAAAGGGGGTTATAGTGTTGTATATTATGAAATACTACGGTTAATTAAGGGAGAAACGTAATGTTTCTTCGAATTGGCGAGTCGTATTGGCGAAAGGCTGGCGAAGAGCTTTTGCTTTTCGTCGATGTCAACATATTTTCAGGAAAATTAGACACAATGGTATCATATAAAGTAAAGTAAAGTATTGCCTGTAATGTTCCACTGCTGGGCAAAGACTCACTGAAGATATTAGTACAGTGAGGAGGATTACATATCAATACAATTTGAAACACTAAACAGGTATGCATAGTCTTCATATCCTTGATTGTTCACAACAATGACCACTTTTTTTAAATGGCGAAGACCGCAGTGACAGTATCTTGACAGTCCAAACCCTGAACAATCATCCAAACTTCCCCAACCACCAGCTAACCCGATCTCATTCTAAATCCTTGGTATCTTAATCCAATTCCCGTAGGCACTAGTCGGTACTTCCGTCTGGTTGGTCCCGATGCGCTCCAATAGGATTACACACCATGCACCTTGTACAGGAATGCAAATGCAATCATATCAGAACCTATAACGGGTGGATTAGTTCAGTGTATCTAACTTTCATACATGTTCCATCTTGGTATTTGGTTTTGATATTAATATATAGACTTTACCAAATTGATTGATAGAGATAGTTCATGTTGTGAAATAAAACAGTGAAATTTTTAGATTAGTATCGCCTTTAGAAATGTGATATGATATGATAGACAAGTGATAAAAGTTTTACGTCGTTTTACTGAAAATGTATGGGCATGTGACATGGTATTAGTTTACAAGCTGCGAGCCAGTAAATTCTAAGGCTGGCCATACCATGCATGCTGAATCCCGATCTGAATTCAGTATCTGAATTTAAAAAATCTGAATTTCGGGACCTTTGCTTCAAACCTGTCTGAAAAATCAAATTAAACGATTGTCAGTCATTTTTATAGATCATTCTGAAAAATTAAGAATCTGAAAAAATTGATGTGTGCTCGGATTTTTTTTACAATTCTGGGCGTTCTGAAAATTGAGATTCTGGATACAGATCAAAATTTATCATGTATGGTACTAGCCTAAAAATGTAACGCCCTCTTCGTATACAATTCCCCAGCTTGTCGAAACACGCTAAATGTCAATGTAACTTTAGTATTACCAAAGTTATCTACATGTCGGAGCGTGGCATCAGTGGCGCCACACCAGATAGCGGTTTATAACGTCACTACATTATTTTTAGTCTGTAGAAGTTTAAGAGTAGTTTGTAAATTCAGTTGACTGATGGAATCGGTAGTGTTGTTATTCCGTGACGTGAGTTCTACCTTCGTGGTGTAGTCTGTGGTATGAGAATAGACTATGTTAAGTCTGTGGTGTTACGCACTATGACAGATGACAGTTGTTCGATAGAGGGATGTGAGCTGGTTTGGTAGTCTGTGGCAGTGAGTGAGTGAGTGAGTGAGTCGATGATAAGTAAAGATGGCGTAGATTAGACGTTAGGGGACGAATGGAGATGATCAAGACCTAAGAATCCTAAGATATCTGATGTGACATTTCCCCGATATCAGAAGTGGGGTAAATATCGCTGTTCCCCGACATCAGAAGTGGGATGATTATCGATGTTGAGCCGACATCAGAAGTGGGATCAAGTTCGCTATTGCCCACCGTGCATCTAGCAGAGAATGATCAAGATCGCTATTGCCCACCGTGCATCTAGCAGAGAATGATAAAGATCGCTATTGCCCACTGAGCCCGGATTACCCACTGTGCTGAATATCATATCGCCATGGATTGTGTTCAAGATCAACCACGGAGCTAGGTTTATGATAAGATGAAAGAATATTGAGAGCTGCAAGCTGAGCTCGTTAGTGCATGTTATCGACGACGACGGCGACGACGACGACGACGACGAGATTGAAATTCATGTACCTTCCCCTGGATTATGAAGCTCGTAGTATTCGGAGATATGTCTGAATCATCATCCCGCCAAAAGCGCCACTGTCATGCGCTTTACGTAATGTTTATTTTGCAATTGGTTATAAAACTTGGAATGTTCTGTGAGTACAGTTAGTTAGTTTTCTACTCTATTGTGGAGTTAAGAAGGTAATTATGAGCTTCCGTTAAACTTGTACGTAATGTGATATGTTCTAATATGTTTTCTTATTTTCATGTTGGTGCAATGCTGGTAATTATTGTGAGCATTGATAAACCTCGTCCAGGGAAGAACGTGGTTCTCTTCTCAATCCTGTTACCTGAGGAATATGAGGGATTGCGGTATTCCAAAATTCACATTGGATGTTAAATTGGTGATGTATTGCGGTAATGATTGGTTAGTTGGGAAATATCCGGTGAGCTATTTTGTGATATTTGAGTCAGTTAACATTGAGAGTTTTGTAGTGAATCTTCGTACCACTTGATAAAGTAGAAAGCTTATTGAAAGTATTTTGGATGTTTATCCCGTTGTAAAATATGAGAGTATGAGTAAGGGTTTCTATGTGACTATGTGACTTATTGAGTTCAATGTTCGAAGTCGGCGATGGTCGTGGTCTGGATTGACCGTACTGTGGAGTGGTCTGCTGAGACCGTGTGTTGTTGAGCAATGTGATTGCTCGTCGGCTGGTTGCCGTGACTAGACGTGACTAGACAAGCTTACTGTTACTTACTCATGGCTCATATTGTAATGTGCATTTGAGATTAATAGTCTATTGAAGTTAAAGTTGAAAATGACGTGGTACCTAGTATTCATGTGTTACATGGCATTGATGATTCCCGATTGATAATAATTGTAATTAACTTTTGATTGAAATCAAGAATTTTAAGGAAGAACAAGCTTCTTAATAGTCAGGTTGACCGAGCGAGTGCAAATTACTGTGGCCGCGAGGTTTAGAGGAAAACGAGTACACAATATAGTGTCATTGACTGGTATAGGAAAATGCCTGAAGGGCAAGTACCCATTGTTAGTGATTCTGAGCCTTGTGAGGATGAACTGTAGTCACTTTTGACTGTGTGGTAACTAGTTGTGCGTGTCCTCTTGAGTCTGGGTGGTCACGGGGATGATCACGGGTGGTCACTGGGATGACCACAGGAGCGGCTGATCACAGGGATGATCAGGGCTAGGCGTGATCACTGGGATGATCACGGGAGTGGCTGATCACAGGGATGATCAGGGCTATGGGTGATCACTGGGATGATCACGGGAGTGACTGATCACAGGGATGATCAGGGCTATGGGTGATCACTGGGATGATCACGGGAGTGACTGATCACAGGGATGATCAAGGTCATGGGTGATCACTGGGATGATCACGAGAGTGACTGATCACAGGGATGATCAGGGTCATGGATGATCACTGGGATGATCACGAGAGTGACTGATCACAGGGATGATCAGGGTCATGGGTGATCACTGGGATGATCACGGCCAGTCACAGGGATGACTGCGTATTAGGGCTACGGGGATAGCCGGACAATAGAGACACACACACTTGACTTTTACTTTGATTTGAAATTAATTTGATTTTTAATGGGTACTTGTGCCTGACGATGTTCTAGTATTATGTTGAGATAAGCAATGTGATTAGGAATATTGAGATAGTTAAATTTGTTCATTGGAAAAGAATAATAGTTTGAGCTTTACTAAGTCTTTCGTTGAAGTAGTTAATTAGGTCAGGAGTGACCGAACGATGGTGATCGGTACACGTTGAAAGCTTTGAACTTTAAACGTACTTACAAGTATGCACACGATAGATTACGAAAGATGCCAGTAGGTCATGTACCAGTCGAAGTTGATGTTAATAGTGATCCTGATGAGGATAAGTAAACTTGTTTTGGTGGAAACTCGAGTAAGGACTCTATCGGCCGTATTGTGTTGGACCGTAGCAGAGGGTGTCGTGTAGCCGTAGCTCAGTAGAAATCGGTGTCTACATTGTAGTCCGTGAGTACGCGGTAGCAGGCAACTCTGGCGGAGGTCGGGTTCTGGAGGAACCATAGAGTCCAGGAGTAGACTCGGCGGCTGTGAGAGCAATTGCGATTGCTGGACGGCTCGAGAGCCGTGGCGATAGAGGGGCTTACTAGAGTGAAGTTTCGATTTGTGTGGTTAATTAAATTGTGTTAATTTGTTGTTACAAGCGACAGTGGTACATGGCTCTGGTTGATATTTTTTTTTATGGCTCTGGTTGATATTGATCGTGTTAGGAAGATGCCTGTGGGGCAGGTAACAGCTGACTCAGACGAAGGTGGAGACAGTGAGGTTGATTAAGTTGTTGATTGTTACTGGGTTTTATGTCAGTGGGTCAGTCTGAGACCGCACCAGAGTGCCGTAGCTGTAGCCCGTTAGAAATCGGTGCCTACTACTTGTAGTAGTCCGTGGGTAGGCAGTAGGCGGTAGCTCTGGGTAGTGTGGTCGGGTCTTGCCTGGTAGCGAAGACCGTAGAGTCATGGGACGACTCGGCATTCCGAAATGGAAGTGCATAAAGGGCAAATGCGTTTGCTAAATCTTGTGTTGTGACCACGAATAAAGCTCAGTAGTAAATCAATTGTGTTTAAATGGTTGGTTGTGTGTGAATAATGAACCAGAGTCTGTCACTGTTACTGGCCCCAGGGTTTTGGTAGATGAAACGTTATCATAATTTACTTTGTGATTTCTTACGCTATTTGATCATATTATTAATCTGAATTTGAGTTGTTAGTAATCATAGTTAGTAATTTAAAAGAAAAACTATACAGTTACAAAGTTTCTTTATTTGAGCTGTTTGTAGAAATATGATTGGTCAGAAGTGGCCGAGGCGAACAAATACTCTCGTTGGTTGTTTCTGTGCAGGTTAGCCAACACACGAGGACGTGTGCTAGCAGGATGGCCGTGTCGGAGCGTGGCATCAGTGGCGCCACACCAGATAGCGGTTTATAACGTCACTACATTATTTTTAGTCTGTAGAAGTTTAAGAGTAGTTTGTAAATTCAGTTGACTGATGGAATCGGTAGTGTTGTTATTCCGTGACGTGAGTTCTACCTTCGTGGTGTAGTCTGTGGTATGAGAATAGACTATGTTAAGTCTGTGGTGTTACGCACTATGACAGATGACAGTTGTTCGATAGAGGGATGTGAGCTGGTTTGGTAGTCTGTGGCAGTGAGTGAGTGAGTGAGTGAGTCGATGATAAGTAAAGATGGCGTAGATTAGACGTTAGGGGACGAATGGAGATGATCAAGACCTAAGAATCCTAAGATATCTGATGTGACATTTCCCCGATATCAGAAGTGGGGTAAATATCGCTGTTCCCCGACATCAGAAGTGGGATGATTATCGATGTTGAGCCGACATACATAATACAAATATGTCACAGTCCCAAAATGAACAGCCATCCCAATGCGACAAATATGCACAAAAATAAACATTATGCATACTATGTATAAGTATCTTTTTTGATTACAATTCCAATAGTGGCCGGTCGCAATGCGAGCGTCAGCTGGGCCATTACGCAGGCTTGTCGCGGTGACGCATTCAGTAATACTTTGTAGGGATGCCACCGACGGTGTAATGAAATAATGCGGTAGTTTTGTTAATGTTAATGTAACAATTTTCTTCCTGGCTAACAAAATGTACAGGCGTGACCTTACATCAAACTACGTCAACTTGGAGATAGCAATATAAGAGGAGTTTTCAAAATGGCGCCATCTATTGGGAGAGTGGTTGAAACAATCATAAGAAAGCCTTGTATATGATACTAGCAGCGCCCCGCGGTTTTACCCGCGTTGTGCCCGTTCCCGTGGGAATTTCGGGATAAAATGTAGCCTTTCTCGATAAATAGACTATCTAACAGTGAAAGAATTATTCAAATCGGTTCAGTAGTTTCTGAGATTAGCGCGTTTAAACAAACAAACAAACAAACAAAACAAACTCTTCAGCTTTATAATATTAGTATAGATGGTGTTTAAATATATTGTTTTTGCTCGATAGAACAACATAACTGCTTTCAATGTTCCGTTCCGATTCGTTGCAATCAAGTTAAAAAATCTACACTCTTTCTCTATCTAAGAAGCTTCATAAACCAAAATAAACCATACATGAAAACTTAAAAGCCTTTTGAATATCAAAATGCATAATTTAGAAAACATGTACTACAAAAAAGCAGCTCTTTTAGTACTTTAACCTAGATAACTAGGTACACAACTTTTGTACCGAATTTTATCTACCTAGGTAGCATTTTTATGAGAAGTGGGAGGTATAAAAACTCCCTCATAAAAACTCTTCTAATGAAACGAGAAAATAATGTACGTTCTCGTTAAAAAATTATGAATAATTAATAATATTTTAATATTGAATAATGTCGTAGTAATGGACTTGTAACAGGCATGGAAAGAAAAAAGGTAGCATAATAAGTATATAAATTATTGCTATAATAAGTTTTTCGTACACTAAATTATGTGGAAAAAAGACACTCAGAAATGGCCAAAGACCAAATTATAAAGTCGAAAATAAATATGTAAAAAAAGTATAACAATAAGTAGCATAAAACCTTTTTTTTGCCTCCAAAAAGTTACGAGAAGCAACCCTATAATATCCCTATTAAGACCCGTAACTGTTTGAGATCGGAGCTTTGTTACGTATTTCGATCCGCTTCGATCCACAGTTCACTTGACCAGATACTTTCTAATGGAGATTTCAACCAGAATACCACTGATTCGTTCATCATGCTTCTCGACTGTGGAAGTAAATTTGTATACAGATTTTAGTAGTGTTCATTAAAGTTAAGGTTTCTAATCGATTTCGAATTCGAATTCGAAGGTTCGTGTTTGTCAGGCATAGCACCGTCGTTAATGATAGCATTCTTTTTTTCAAAAGTTGTTTGTTCTGAAATGGTCCCATATATACATTATTTGATTCGTTGTTCTTTTTGTAATAAATGCTTGCGTTAAATCTCAATGTTTAAAATTTGTTTAGGTAATAAATTAATTATCATGTTTTTTCTAAACAAAAGACAATTAGGCTAAATATTCCTTACAAACAAAAGGGATGTTCTAAATTCCAATTTTAAATAGGAGGAGGCGTAAGAAGTAAATAAACCAGGTAAACATTTTTTTCTCGGTAAAACATCGGTTAAAAACAAGATCAATTCGTTATACCCTTTCAAATACTGAAAATTAAATCGAAATTAGTCTATAAACTACAGAAATCCTAACCAAAGTTAACAATCATCCAAAAAAATACAATACTCGAATTAGGAACCTCCTTCGTTTTTGAAGTCAGTAAAAGATTGATGACTAACTGACGTTCGAAACTCAGTTGCCTTTAAATAATTAGACCGTTAGCCGTCAGTGAGTCAGTGAAAGATTCAGAGGAATTCTTCGAGTGGGTTGGAGTCGAGGAATCTGTTTAGAGCCAGTCGCCGCACGGTGGATGCTCAGGGCTGGGAAAATGGTATGTTGCAACATACGTACAGCGGACACACCTAGTACGGTGGCAATGGGTTGGGGCAAAGATGGGATATTTTTTTATAACTTTATTATTCCCAACTGTGGGTAAAAATATACTTCGTGCAGGAGTGAAGACTTGTTGATGATTACAGACACTTTTTTCTAAGCATTGATGCAAAATCAATCAATTGTTTTAACCAAATCCGGAAGACATTCTCATGTGAAATTTATATAAAATGAATTGCCACTAGCTCGTCGTTTGACTGAGCAGCATATATTACTGGGATTGTTAAGCAACGTGCGGTTCCGATTGTATCAATTGTCAGACCATATCGGAGGCCTTTAGGCGGTCTAAAAACTCCGACATCAGGGTTTACCTTTAACCTAATCGAAGTTACTTACTAACTAAGAAAAATCCCTAATAAAACAGGATCGCTGGCCATCCTACCCAGAATGGTCCACGTTCGCCTTCAATCGAGGCATGAATTTCCAAACGTCCCACGGGCACCCAATCAGTTGCCGGGAGCCTTTTACACTCCAGGGATATGCGTTTAGGAATGCACTAAGAACCTTTTGTTAGATCTCGGTTTCTTATTCCTTTGATATTATTGGAATGTGGATGCATTGTTGTGAGGTGCTAACTCTTCGCTTATGAAATGTGTTCTATTGGAATTGCTGGTCTAGTTTTCTGCTTCTAGTATTATTGCTAGTCTAGTTTCTGCTTTTATGAGATGTAAATGTATAATTACAACTAAGTAATCGGCATGCCATTGTTTGTAACAAGCCATGTCTCTTTCAATTCTTCTTCAACCGTTACTTTAGTAGCTCTTACATTTACAAATAAAGATATGAAAAAATCACGGTAGGAGTCCTTTTCAAAGTAATTGTAAAACCAATTAGTAATCACAACTTAATGTACTGATTAAATTAAATCTTTTGAAAAACGATAGCTGCCATAGTGTAAAGAAATAAATTTGGATTGCAGATCTATTTAGGATTCCGCAGTCAATGAACAATTTAGTTTGAAGACCACCTTCGGTGACCGAAGTGGATTGATAACAGTTCGGCGAACGAATAAGGCGATAAACTACCTAATACATTAACCTACCTATATTATACCATTGTATCATAGTACAACTACATCATACATGTTCATTTAAAAATAATAAAATATAAAAACGATATCAATAAGTGCAAGGAATTTATGAAAACAAATGAGTGCGTCCATTCACAGAAAGCGCCAATCACCAAGAAATTCATTTAAACATACAACGCGAAACTATATTTAAACGGAAGTCCAATTTTATTGAAACAGATTCGTAAATAAACGTATCAGATTTACTTATTTTACTTGCAAGGTAATTACTCCCTCGATTTATTGAACTTTAAACATGGAAAGCCTATTAATTACAGGTAAATACAGACTGTATACATTTTTCAAGCGTTAATTAACCCTTGGACGATCATTAAGGGTAGGCTGAAGGTCGTTAGGTGTTACTAAGGGATTAATACATTGATATTCATTCAATGTATCACTACATAGTATAAAATAAAGTCGTCTCTTTTTCGTGTCTGTCACACTGTTTGTCTGTCTGTATGCTTAAATCTTTAAAATTACGCAACGGATTTTGATGCGGTTTTTTGTAATAGGTAGAATGATTCAAGAGGAAGGTTTTTATGTAAAAAAAATCCCGAAATTCCCACGGGAACGGGCACAACGCGGGTAAAACCGCGGGGCGCTGCTAGTTCAATATATTTCAATGTATTCAATTTATTCTTATAAAGTATTTGTGTATGTATATGTAGTAGTATCGGTTAGTTAGATTCCATAAAACAAGCTTATAGCTTACTTTGGGTCATTTGAGGATTCGGTGAATCGTGTTCGGTAAAGTGAGTTTTTACGTAACCTCGCTGTCCCACTGCTGGGCAAAAGTGTTCGGTTAAACAATGTAAACCTCTTTTATATAAAAATATGAAAAATATTTGTAGTAACTCCAATTGTTAACATTAATTTAGTTCCATGTGATTAAATTAAACCAAATCATGTACCTACTTATAAATATGTATGGTCTTAATTACCATAAAGTAAATACTTGAATAGCAAAAAGTCTTGTCTATTAATGATAATTAAAGTCGTTTGCATAGTTGGGCATGTGAGGCGTTACACGATTTTGCACTTAGACAGTGCTTAGAGCTTATTAAAGTTAAGTTTGGATGCCAAACGAGGGGCAATTTCATTAATAGACAGTCATTGGACTCGGTTCTATTGCATTTTAGTATACATTCTTAATGATAATGAGATTAATAGCGTATGGTAGGTTTAAACTATTGGGTCTGGTTGTTTTGATTGTCACAGATGTGGATGGGAGCTTTTAGGTGGTCTGTAACTGGCGAATATTTCACCGGTTCACTAACGAAAACGATCGTATTTTAACCAAGTCGAAATTGGATCAAGTAAGTATCTAAAACACAAGACACATATAGTGCGGGCGCGGGCAAATTGCGTGTTGCTTGCAAGTCGGGTGACGTTGTATTTCTGGTTTATTTCTGTATTTCTACGGTGCGTCTTGCAACCGACCAGCACCTGCTTCCTGTATTTCTTGCGCTTAAAGTATTGTCATTGTTTTAACATAATGTTGGGTACATTATGTTAAAACAGTTATGTACATAATTTGGAAATATATTGTGATTTCTTAGGTTTAAGCGAATATTATTGTTTTTAATTAAATCGCCGTATACGGATACACTTCGTTTTAATTTTACATTTTAATTTGAGGTTTAATTTCGGACACAGTCTTTTGTGATCCCGGTTCATATAAAGGGATTGAAACGTTAAATAAAAAAATGTTAAATAAACATCGTTTCAATTCATAATTTGTATTGAATTTGCTAAAATGAAAAATACTAAAGAAATAATGGTAAATGACTACGTTACGTTCGTAAAAATTAAGTTAATTATAGCGTTCGACCGTAAACCTGGAAGTAATTTGAGTTAACAACGGTTTGATTAACGTTGCACGTGAAACGCAAGTCATAGCTGTAAAGTTGAACATTGAGTCAAGAATAGTGACTTGCATCTGTGATTTTATTAATATTCGACAGAGTGAAGTGTAAAATTGTTCTACAGCTGTTAGATATTTCAGAAAATTTAATTGGATTGTGATGTGAGGACTTAAATTGATATATTTAGTATGCAGTAGGTAGATTAGGTTTTAAAAGTCTTGTACCATGTTATAAAATAAAGTATAGTAGATTAGGCGTGTAATGTCCCACTGCTGGACAAAGGCCTGTCATTTCACTGAAGATATCAGTATAGTGAGGAAGGCGATATAATCACTCTTACACTTGCTTAATCTTGGTTCACGATCACACACCCGAACCATGTTTGAAAAGCATATAAAACACATGCTTCTCTTGACCCGGGAATTGAATCTGGGATCCCAGCAATTTTGTTTTGGTTACATAGTTTTTAATCCAAGAAAGATAAAAGTTATAAAAAGTATATAACCAGTATATAAAGCAAATAAAGGCTTTTAGTTAAGTTATATGATCCTACTAAAACTTAACTTCTAACATAACTTTTTTATTAAGAACTTTTCGTATAAAACTTTTATGTTAAACAATACACTATCTAATTTTAGCACCACAGTCCTATTGAATGCGAAAGTTCGTGAGTATGTGTGGCTGTATTTATGGCTTTTGCTTTACTAAGCTGTTTTGGTGGGTAGTTTAAAATATATCAAAAGACAATATTATAGATTGAAAATGAACATATTTCAAACTATATTTATCTATATTATAAAGAGGGAAACTTTGTAATTTTGTTTGTATGTGTGGGAATTACCGGTCCCGTTCGAAAAATTAATAGTTTATATATAGAAGTAGAACATATTTAATTAAGAGAAGAACACAATTTTGTCACACAAACCATACAATATTTTTTAGAGAATAACATAATTTTATCAGGAAAGTTAAAAACACAGCTAACACGCCAATTACACACATAATTGTATTAGTTTTCTCAAGAAAATGTTATTAATCTTTTTGAAAACGTGGATTACTTTCAACTGATCCACGTTTTCAAAACCTTTACAGCATCAGAATGTTTAATTAATAATCTCCATGCAATCTTCGTTCCCACGAAACGAGGTCACTCATTAACCGGAACTAAAGGTAATACCGACTTTACCGTATCGTCGCGCGAACTTTCAACTCGATTGAGTTTTTAATTTACCGCCACGAGTACAGAGATTAACAGCGAAAGCTTACACGGCTGAGAATTCAATTATTTGAACCCGGTTTGACATGCCGGGGTTAGGGGAAATGTTTGGATTATAAGTGACTAGCAGCGCCCCGCGGTTTCACCCGCGTTGTACCTATTTCCACAAGAATTCCGCGATTAAAAGTAGCCTATGTCCTTTCTCAGGCTCTGGACTAACTGTGTACCAAATTTCATTCAAATCGGTTCAGTAGTTTTGGCGTGAAAGCGTAACAGACAGACAAAGTTAATTTCGCATTTATAATATTAGTTAGGATATAACGGGAACGGGAATAGGAACGAGAAGTGTGTTTTCTTTGATAAAACATATATTTATGTGTAATTTGTTCAATAATAATGGAAAGTCTGTTAATATGACAATTTTTTCGTCTCACTTTATAGCAGGAAATTCAGAGAGACTCTTCAGTTTACTGAATTGGAATAAATTCCATTCCTTCACCCCAAAACTAACATTTACCATACGTCTGAAATTCAGCTCATAAAAGATTTCGTCTTCGTAGCAATATGCTACGGAACTACGGCGTAGGTCTGCCTACGTCGTAGCACGTAGCCACGTAGCGCAAGTCAAATGAATGTGCATACCAAGTAAGCCAAAGTGATGTATGGAAAACTAATACTGAAATATTAGTTAGGAATATAATTGAGGTTAATGTGAACTAATGGCATCCAACGGGTTTGGTTGCGTTCCTATAAGAATTTAGAAATTGAAAGCTTTATAAAATTAGCTATGTCAGCAAACATATTAATAAATATATTTCAAATTATAAACTGAAACTGAAATTTTATAAATTTGTGAAGATATATTTCAATCCGAAAGGTTTCCGAACTATTTCTAGGAAATCTCGCCAACGCAAACTCTATTGATTATCAACCGGTTATTAAATTACTTTGAAACAGATTAAGTTCTCTCTTAGTGATCCTTTATAGGAAAATGAAGACTTATTTACAACTATTAAGTTTGAATAGCAAAACAAAGAACCGACGTGGTATTGGAGAGCGCTGCATACTTTAAATCAAGCTATTGGACTATAAACTATTCTCAGCTTGTATTACGAGTAAATAAACTTGTTAAAAAATTAAAATCTTAAGTTACATAAGTAAAAACCAGTAAGTTTAATGGTTTTATTTATGCCATGCTCAAAATAAGGTACCAACATTTAGTATCATAGCATGCTCTTTATGTATTAAAATGTAAGCGCAGCCATGATTTGAAGAAGACAATGTTACGCAACAACCCTATTAGATAGATTATTGTCTGGAAAACTTACATTTTATCTCAAAATTTCCTCAAAAATGGGTACAAATTGGGGTAACCCTACATCCAGTGTAGTATGAGTAGGATTAACATACTAACACTACACTATCAATCCTACTCGTTCGTTCGTTTTCAAATAGGTTAGTGACCAACACTGGTGTCAGAGTTTTTAGACCTACTAATATTATAAAAGCAAAAGTTTGTGAGTATGTATGATGTGGATGAAATTTTACAGTAATATAGTGCACACATCAGAACACAGGATTCATTTTATCCTGAAATTTGCACGGAAACGGATACAATTTGGGTATAACTGCGGTCTCTGCCAATATGACACAAGTCTTACCTCATCTTTTCCTTTGACGACGCACATCTTGACGTCATTCTCGGGCGAGTACCACGCGAGGCGGCGCTGCTCCGTCAGGTCGGTCAGACTGAGGTTGTACACCACGTTCCTGGAACAAACAGACAGAGATTTAGCTTTGGAAGGCCAGTGGTCTTCGAAAAAATGTGTATTACAAGGTAACTTGGGTTTAGAGTGAGAAAGGGAAGGTTAATTAGTGAATACATAATTTTATCCTACCAATATAAATGCGAAAGTTTGTATGTTTTGTTACTCTTTCACAAAAAAAACTACTGGACGGATTAGGATGAAACTTTACAGTAATATAGGTTATACATCAGAATAACACATGGGTTACATTTTATCCCGATATTCCTGCGGAAACTGGTTCAACGCGGTTATCACCGCGGGGTGCGGTAGTTAGTTTAATAAATAGGTCTTAATCTAAAGTACATACATCGATTGCTTTCCATAAACTAAAGAACAAATATCTTGTTGTAAACTCTTTAAAAATGTTGACACTTATCTCACGAAGCTAGCTAATGCATACGAGATTTTAAATTCCAATTTCAAACGACCCAGTTCAAAGTTAGCCCACCAAACCAAAGCATCGTTTAGTTCGAAAGCATAATTTTAAAAAAGAACTTTCTTACAAAAACTGCACAAAAAAGTCAAATAATAAATCCCCTAAAACTGCTTGTTTCTGCTCACTTGGATTTAACGGGCAATATACATGACCATTTAACGGAGAGCTGTGGTTAGTGAACTGAATGTTCTCTTTGTTTCTGAGCTAGGGTTCATTTTAGGGTGGTGAGTCTGACTCATAGTTGTTAGCCAAATGTTTGTTCGCGGTTTTAATAGCACCAGGAGTTGGATTCAGGTGAAGTTGGTTGGAATGAGTGTAGGTGTTTCTAGTTGGAGCATTTATACGGCGGCGGCGGCCGGTCGGGTGACGCTTTAGAATTCATGCGGTCGGCAACTTTAACTGATCTTATGTGGACTTGGGAGTTGGTTGTAATTAATTTCGCGTTATTAATGGTTTTTAGGTGAAACTTCACCTGATAAAATTAAGAGACTATTTAAAAAATGTAATGATTTAAGAAATGTCAAATATCTACTAATGATAGGTAGCTAAGTATGATAGGCATAATAGGTATCAAGAAATAGAGACTTGCGCAGTAAATACTTCGGGCTTTCGTTATTTTTCCATTGATAAACCTCTTTCGACAGTTCGCTCGTACCATAAACAAAGTTGTAGCAATATAGCACAAAAGTAGGGGGGTGTGCGTGGTAATATTGGTTGAATTAAACCACAAAGATGAATTGCCAAAGTTTATTAGCCACACACAACACACACTATTTTAGTTTTTAGAAGGATAGCAAGACAGGATCAATGTAGCACATAATACATATCATGTAATTAATCAAAGTAGTAAGTGAACAGTTCACGCGTGGGCAAAACGCGAGTGCGCGTGAGAACGAGTTGTATGTGTCTCTCGTAGCATACGCTGTGATCGACTGCGCGCGCGCGATGCGCCTCCGCGTGGCTTCACATTCCACAATTAACTTAAATGCAAGATTTGCACAAATTCGGAACAACGCATATCGCGCGGGTTTGCTTGCCGAATTATTGTTTGTTTACATTTGGTTAGAAATTATTTATTTGTGTTATGAATGTTATGTTACTGGGATATGAATGTGTGATGTATGTAAGTGGTTTTTAATATATTATTGTGTGTAAATAAAATATAATTATAATGTATGTTTAAGTGGAGGTCACCTACATCATCCCCCTCCAGAGACCGACTAAGGGCGATAAAAGTCAGGGAACCGTACTGTACGACCTGAACGCGTAGTTGTTAGCGCGGTCTTTTCCTGCGGTGGATGAACAGGGACACGTTCTGGAGTTGCAGTGTAGGATCGAGGAACGGGTACACGAACGTCTAGTATATAGGCTGGCTTAAGGCGGTCTATAGTTACTGTGAGATCTTTGTTCCTAACGCGAATAATAAATGTTTTACTCCTTCTTTTGAGCACTTCGTATGGACCAGTGTAAGCAGGCTGGAATGAGCCACGCATCACTTCTTCCCTAAGGAATACGTGACTGCATGTAGCTAGATCTTGGAATACGAAAGCTCTGCGATTTGAGTGGTGTTGGGAGGGAACCGGACGAATATTTTCCGCAAAGGACTTCAACCGAGCCGCGAAATCGGTGATGTCGGTGGTGTAGTACGCAATATCGTGACCGAAGAATTCGCCAGGGAGACGAAGTGGTTCACCGTACACCAACTCAGCTGATGAAGTCTGGAGGTCTTCCTTAAAGGCACTCCTAATGCCTAGCAACACAAGTGGAAGTGATTCGGTCCACTTGGTGTCTGCATGACAGGTAATTGCAGCTTTTAGTTGCCTGTGAAAACGCTCCACCAATCCGTTGCATTGCGGATGATAACTCGTTGTCCTACGGTGATCGTAACCGATGGACTGAGAAAGCTGTTGAAACAGTGCCGATTGGAATTGTCCGCCTCGATCGGTTACGATCTCGGTAGGACAACCATATCGTGCCACCCAACAGGAAATAAACGTTTTGGCCACTGTTTCCGCGGAAATATCGGTAATAGGCACAGCTTCCGGCCATCGCGTAAAGCGATCGACGGCTGTGAGGCAGTACCGATAATTATTGGATGATGGTAGTGGGCCGATTAGGTCTAGATGTACATGTTTGAACCGTGCTGAAGGTAAATCGTGCGTACCTAAAGGTGAGGCAACGTGTCTCGTTACCTTCGAGCGCTGGCATGCCAAACATGACTTAGCCCATTCTCGGCAGTCCCTTCGCATCAGTGGCCAAACAAAACGTTGTGCAACGAGTTTGGCGGTAGCATTTGCACCGGGGTGGCTGAGGGAGTGGAGACTGTTGTAAACTTGCATTCGAAGTTGTTTAGGGACGAAAGGTCTGGGTGTCGGTGTACTGACGTCGCAGTACAGAACGGTACGACTCCCAGGTATATTCGTCTGTGTAAGGCGAAGTGAAGTGTCACCTTTGAGGTGTTCCGCAAGGTCTGGATCTGAACCTTGGAGCTCAGCCATCACTTCAAGGTCAACTGGTACCTGCAGTTCATCGACGCGTGATAGTGTGTCGGCAACCACGTTGTCCTTACCAGCAATAAAAACGATATCGGTGGTGAACTGCGAGATGAAATTAAGGTGTCTATACTGACGTGGTGAGCAGTTACTTTTACGTTCACTGAATGCGTAACAAAGAGGTTTGTGGTCAGTATAGATAGTGAAGTGAGTAGCTTCCAGCATATGGCGGAAGTATTTTATACTCTCGTAAATGGCAAGGAGCTCACGGTCATACGGAGAGTATTTCGTTTGTGACGGGCTTAACTTGCGAGAGAAAAATGCTAATGGCTGCCAGTCTCCATCCTTGAGCTGTTGCAGGACACCACCTATCGCCGTGTCTGAGGCGTCAGTGGCCAATCCTAATTTAGCTTGCGAATCAGGATGAGCTAAAAGTGCTGCATTGCACAGACTCTTCTTGCAGTTTTCGAACGCTTGCGATGATTCTTTAGTCATAACAATCGGATCGGATGCCTTAACCGATCCGGACAGTAAGGCATTCAGGGGTGCTTGAATCTGAGCGGCGTTGGGTAAAAATCGCCTGTAAAAATTTACCATGCCCAAAAATCGTCTGAGTTCTCGGACGGTTTTTGGTAGAGGGAAATCAGACATTGCCTTTACCTTGCTGTCCAGAGGTTTGGTGCCGCTTTCAGAGATTTCGTAGCCGAGAAATTGAATATTAGACACACCGAAGACACACTTGGCCGGATTGATTAATATACCGAATTCTCTCATTCGCGTAAAAAGTTGACGCAAGTGTTCTTCGTGCTCACGTGGCGTGCGGCTGAACACAAGAAAATCGTCCTGGTAAGGCCAGCAAAAGTCTAAGCCACGAGTAAGCTCATCAACAAATCTCTGAAAGGTTTTACTTGCGTTACGAAGTCCAAATGTCATGACTAAAAATTCAAACAATCCGAAGGGTGTTGTTATTGCAGTTTTCGGAATATCTGCCCTATCAACACTAATCTGATTATATGCTTTCACTAAATCGATACTCGAGTATACAGTACAACCCGACAGGTTTTGCGAAAAATCCTGTATATGACGAATCGGATACTGATCTGGTATAGTACGAGCGTTTAATTGGCGGTAATCGCCGCATGGACGCCACCCATTATCTTTTTTAGTCACGAGATGAAGAGGTGATGCCCAAGGGCTGTCAGAAGGACGTGCGATACCGCTAGCAATCATAGCGTCAAATTCTTGACGAGCTACCTTCAATTTATCAGGCGCGAGACGGCGAGGAGAACATGATACAGGTGGACCTGGTGTGGTGCGAATGTGGTGTTGTGTATTGTGTTTTGCGATTTGAGGAGTTCCAAAAGGACGTGTAATTTCCGGGAAATTAGACAAAATTTTATGATACACAGTATCACCATTAAAACTAGCTACCTTAACACTTAAAACAGCATTGTCGCTTAAATCTAAACAAGCTACAGTGCTAACATTGGTTAGACTATCGATAAGCTTCTGTTGGCCAACATCAACAACCAAACGATAGTGAGAAAGGAAATCTACGCCTATGATTGCTTTTGTGACGTCAGCAACAACAAAACGCCACGGAAAATCACGCCGCAGACCCAAATTCAAATTTAATTGCATGTAGCCGTAAGTGTCGATAGTCGAACCATTGGCAGCACTGAGCTGATATGTTGATTTACAAAGTTGCCTTTTAAGGGCTGAAACCGGGTACACACAAATGTCACTTCCAGTGTCTATTAGAAACTGTATCTGTGAACCACGATCCGTGATGAAGAGGCGACCTGAGCTGGGGTTGTGGCAATCATCAGTCGCCATCACTGACTGCCTCTCTCGTTTCCCTGGTTGTAGTCGCACGGCTGGATACACCGACGAGCTTTGGAACCATGCCGTGAGTGGTACCAACAAACTGGGTACTTGCGGTAGTTCGACGCTGAACGTCGTGACGTCGATCGGCTGCGTTGCGCATCTCTGCGGCGCTCGGTGGGTCGAGGTCGATGTCGCGATTGGATAGTTAAAGCGCTCACCTGGCGCGTCAGCTGAGCTACCTGGCATGTGAGCTCCTCAACAGCTATTGATGATGACGGTACCGTTGAGGTTGCAGCAACTTGATGAGATGGCACTGCGATGTCATGGACGCGGTCAGCGAGTTCAGCGAGTGCGTCAAGACCCAGGGTAGGCTGTGACGCAACGATAGGCTGAAGTGAAACGGGTAGTCGGCTCGTCCAGATTGTTTGGAGAAATTCTTGAGGGATATCTGGACCGGCGAGATGTTGAAGATGCCGAAGGAATTGTGACGGCTTGCGATCACCTAGCTGCTCGTAGGTCAAAAGTTGTTTGACTTTATTTTCTCTCGACGCAGACAACCTTTTGATTAACTCCTCTTTGAGGCGTTGGTAATTGGGAGGACCAGTGAGGATGTCCTCTATTTCAGCAGCATACTGACGGTCGAGCGAAACCAAAATGTGGTAGAATTTGGCTGCTTCGTCTGTCACGCGCATGATTGCAAACTGTCCTTCTACTTGTGCGAACCAAATTGCTGGTTTTTCAGGCCAAAAAGGTGGTATTCTTATGCTCACTGGATTACTTGCAACTGTTAAAGCGGGCACGACGGGAGACGCCATCTTGATTTTGGAGTGGCGTCGTGGACGCGTGTCCACGTTACCGGTGGTATCTGAACCACTCGACGCCGACATCCAGGCTGCGAATTGCTCCTTGTCTTCCGTGTTCCTCAGTTTGTTCCGGGGTCACCAGTTTTAGGGGGGTGTGCGTGGTAATATTGGTTGAATTAAACCACAAAGATGAATTGCCAAAGTTTATTAGCCACACACAACACACACTATTTTAGTTTTTAGAAGGATAGCAAGACAGGATCAATGTAGCACATAATACATATCATGTAATTAATCAAAGTAGTAAGTGAACAGTTCACGCGTGGGCAAAACGCGAGTGCGCGTGAGAACGAGTTGTATGTGTCTCTCGTAGCATACGCTGTGATCGACTGCGCGCGCGCGATGCGCCTCCGCGTGGCTTCACATTCCACAATTAACTTAAATGCAAGATTTGCACAAATTCGGAACAACGCATATCGCGCGGGTTTGCTTGCCGAATTATTGTTTGTTTACATTTGGTTAGAAATTATTTATTTGTGTTATGAATGTTATGTTACTGGGATATGAATGTGTGATGTATGTAAGTGGTTTTTAATATATTATTGTGTGTAAATAAAATATAATTATAATGTATGTTTAAGTGGAGGTCACCTACACAAAGTACCCCTCACCGACCTGTCACCACAAACAAGTAGAGTTCGCTACATGATACCTGCACACTGTAATTGCAAAACTCCACAAGCCTTAATTAAGACGCTTACAGAATATTTCATAAAAGAAATTATGAAGCAAACTTTACCAATTATAAACAAAGAGTATAACTCTAAAATTCTAAGACGTTATGGTTTAACTGCTGTTGGGATTTTATTTTCGTGACAGGTGCAGTATATAGTGCTGAGATAAATTAATTTCATTTTACTTTAAAACTATTAAAAATTGAAATTAATCTAGAATTGGTCAGTGGTCTTCAGGATCGAATATTTTGGACTGCGTAAACCCTAGGTATGGTATGTTCTTAAAGCTATCGGCTTTAGCGTGTAGATAACACATTTAACCGATAGTCTTTACAGTATAGCCTATCGGCAAGGCGTATATCATCAAGACCATCATTAAATTATTACAAATAATAAGGCTATTTTTGCGTGTACAGAGATTACAAGAACAGTTGCCATCAACAACAAAAAAGTTATCATACTAAAAAGTTTTTAAACTCAGCTAAATATAAACTCAGAAGCATCCTAAAAGTCTCACTTAAAAATGAGATTCGAAACTTTTTGACTGAATTAAATCGACGTTTTTCAAGTTTTATTGATATTACAATAAGGGCCGTTGGACGGTCCTACCATAAAGTTTTGACAGCACTTCTTTGTTTCAAGTAACGTATTGTCTAATTTTTTGAAGTAGGCTAATTCCCCTTGATTTATAAATAACTGAAAAAACAAATACAGAACTGGAAAAATATGACAATAACAACAATATTTGTTTGTAGTTTTAAAACAACATTTATTTTAAGCTTTTACTAATGTTTTATGGATAACTTTGTGTTTTTTATTTTATTTTAGTAATGTGTACTATTTATGTATTTCCTCAGCAAAAACTATTATTTATTATACAAATAACACATTCGAGCGCCATTTTTTATGTATATTTTTATGTTCCATTTCCGGTGACTATAGACCAATTCAAAAATATAACATAATTATACAAAGCCATAATTCCTAATAAAGTAGTAAGTAATTCTTAATAATCATGACTAAATTAGATCATGCAAAGTTAAGTTGTGTCCGAAAAAAGTGTTTTAAAAGTTTTATATTCCAATTTATTTTAAACCGACTTAAAAACGACAAGGACTTTTCTCAATTCAACCGTATGTTTTCAAATAACGTGCTTTACTTTTTGTTTCAATCTAGTTACTACTACACTGACTTTAAAACAAAAGTATACAATTTAAACTACAGTTTCCATCTAATTTTCACGTTTGCACCACCTCTTTTAATCCAAGAATGCCGAAGACAATAAATCCACATGGGCTCGACATATTGCAACCGAAATGCGTTTCTTTGTCGCCTTACTTGCACCAGGGGAATCGTAATTTGTATAGTTTAGGGGAAGCAATTTGTTCTGCCCAACCCTGGGCAATATTTTATGTCCCAACACCATTTTTTTGTGGATAACGAAGTGTGATGATTGGGTTTGTTACATCAGAGTGGCTAATGTAGTGATCTTGTTAGTTTATTTACAATACAATTATTACAATTGTTACTCTGTGCCAACGGGCTTGTTGCATTAGTGCCAAGCCCGTTGCTACAATGGCATTTGAGAGCGCTGACTGTGTGCGGGGGTTGCGACTTCGATTCTCGCCCGGAGCCAGCAATATGTGCATAATTTTTGACAACGACTTTTGGGTATCCATTATATATTCATGTAAATTATTGTGTATGATGTAATAGTATTAGTTAATATGATTCCACAATACAGGCTTAGAGCTTAGTTTGAGTTTAACAAACCGTGTGTCAATTGGTCCGGGTATATTTTATTTTATGAATACTTTTAGATTTGTATTATTTGCAACTGAATGAAACGTGCTGCAAAGCAGAGGCAGTGACTAGATAAAAAAAATAGAACGCAATATTATTGGCATAAAACGTACGACGTTATATTTAAAAAAACTTGAATTTCTACTTAATATTAATAAGCAAATGTATGTGTAGAAACCCTATCAAATCACGAGATTACACTGTTTTGAGAGACTTGTTGTTTATTTCAAGACAGTTCCACTTTACCGCATAATCAAGTCTCCGTTGTTCTCTTCTGTCACTACCGTGCTCGAAACTTTTGACATTGACAGCTAACTATTGTATCCCATGTAATATTCAAACTCTATGGCCACCGTCGTTGACATTCGTCTAGACAACTTTAATTTGTCTTTTTATAGTTAAAGGTACAATCTATACAATACGTGTTAGGATTGTTTTTGCATATAAAATATTTACACCATTACACATTACGCTAGGGAATGCTATTATTATTTTATACGGGTAACCGGTAAAGCATGCACTTAATTATGCGGTCAATAACAGTGACCGAGTTCCCGTTCTCCCCTTTCAATTATGCATATTATTTTGAAACAATGCAATGTTGTTTTCTCACGAGGGAGTTCGTTCCGTAATTGTTTGATTACAACTTTAATAATTCATTAATTTGTAATTGCAGTGTGAAAACATATTTAATTATCTACGCCTGTTTTTAATTAACTGTGTCACACCTAGATTTCTGTAGAGATACGACTGATCACAATTTGTAAAACTACTTTTTACTACGTACTACGTAGTTACGTAGATATTTTTTTAATATATACATCAGTATATTACGTAAAAATATTAAAAGTTCCTATCACAACATTTTCTTACACATCGAAGATAAAACTAGTGTCTGAAAAGCAACACAAAGACAAGTATCCTTGTATTATCCTTTGTCAATTATTCGCTTCACTGATTCCCGCCAAATACCGGCGGCCATCTTAGATCGTGCGTCACAGTGGTGCCATCTATTGTTAGGTCACTCGCTCATGTTTTTGCTCGCCAATTTGTCCGTCAACTGATTGATGATGGTAACGCTACAATTATTTTCGTGTTCGGCCCGTGATTATTTATTTTTTTGTCTACCATTTTTGTTGGAACAATTAATCTGTTTCTTTGAGCACTTTTCAATTATTGTGGACTTGTTTGCGTAGCATTGTTTTGATGAGAAGATAAAAAAGATGAAAAGCAAGATTGTTTGTTTGAGACAAAGGTTGTTGAATTGATTTGGGGATTTTTGGAAAGTATTCCATTTTGGGAAAATATTTAATACCTACAGTATCTATTATTTATAATAACCTTATTTATGCCTTATTGACATTGAGTGAATTCCCCAGATGCAACATGGCGTATTTTCAGACATTTTAGACATGTTGCTTGTCACATCCAGCTTGTTATTACAGATTGCAGCTTATTCACTCGCTCAATACCAACGCTTTAGTTATAACTTTTTGCATAATCCCCGTGAATAGGACGCAACGCAGCTGCAACGCCAATCAGAGTAGTACTCATCAATAAACATGACACACGCCAATGATCGAGGCGAAATGAAAATGTCAAACATAGCGACGCGCTTTTAACGCAACATTTACATTTTAAATATTATCATTGGGTTTTATTCAGAACGACAGTTATTCATCACCAAACATTTACGTATTTTGATTATTTATTTAAAGTGTCCAGATACAATTATAATTGTGCTACCTGTACTTACACTATAATGTAGTCTTCTTCTTCTTCATCGAGTGGATGGCCAACCTGACCAATCCTGGTGTCAGAGTTATTGAGCCGTCAAAGGCCTTTGACATGGCTCATGTAACGACTACTATCCGTAGAAAGTAACCGGGACCGACGGCTTAACGTGCCCTCCGAAGCACGTAGTACTAGTATAGTAGTTGTGTAATAGGGTAAGGCGATGTAAAGGGAAGGTTATAGGCTAGTTTCATCCCAAAATTCCCACGGGAACGGGTTCAAAGCGGGTAAAACAGCATAGCACTGCTAATAGCTTTCAAAATTGATTAATGTCACCGAAAATTCCTAACGAAATATTTCGAAAACGTTACAAAGATTTAACATCAATTTAATTATTATAGATCGGAATTAACTAATGATTTCAGAAAAGCATTATCTAGTGATTCCTTTCTGAAGCTCAGAATATCTCGATTGTGTAATGCGTCCGCGAGACGATCAAGTGCACTTGACAAGTCTTCGGGCTTGAAGTGAATATTGATCGTTTACAGCGTTGACTTGACAATTCCCGTCAAGTATCTACGTGCTGGACATGACTTGACAATAATTTTGATGATAACTTGACAACAAATTTGAACCAACTTGAGCTTGATGCGACTTGACGCGACTTGACAAGTTTTATTCATTTGCGACTTGTCAAGTGCACTTGATCGTCTCGCGGACGCATAAGAGGATAGCGGACAAGGGACACCGATTTGGGTTATTAATAGAAATGTTTCTGTAAACGTCGTAATATCATTTAGTAGCTGCCCGCCTCCGCAATGATACAGTTATCTCAGATATTCTGTAAAAGAATTAGAGAAAATGGATTCAATTCTGACATCGCTACTGGTAAACTAGCTATTTTAAGTATACCATACTTAGTATTGAATTGGAAGTAATTGTTACCAAACGTTGTAAGAATAACAATGATAAAATTATAGTGATACTCATATTCTCTATACCTTTGTGTTTTAAGTTTAAATGCAATGGAAGTATAATTTTAGATTTTGCTAAAACTAATTGTTATCCGTTTTGATGAAAATTACACTATCAATTAAAACAACTAAAGCAATAACCCCTACGCCTAAAAACAACCATTTATTAACAACTAACATCCCACAAAGGAACTATAAAAATAAAGTTTATATCGCGACAAACATCACCAGATAAAAACAAGAATTATCATCAATATTTCCATTGTATTGCCAGTACCAAAATTCAGCAGAAGTGTCGAAATAAATAATTCAATCGTTAGGGATGGTTCAGTTACATTTCTTATAGAGGAAATCTTGTGGATAGGGCCTTGGATACGTCGAGGGATTACAGGGGGTCCATAAAATGTGCTCTAACTAGTAGCAGTAACTGTAAAACAGACAAAGAAAACAAGGGGGAGTGTATGTCGTCGCCAGAATAAATTATAGATAGCTAGACAAGTGACTTTATCTCTAGGACCCCCGATGTTTCTATTTGTAATCGCGAATAGTGAGGGTTTGTTTTGACTGGCGTCTGGACTCAACAGACAACAACAGATTCAGTAGGTGCCATGGTGTAATGACGTCGATGTGTTTATACAAATAACATAAAGTCTAGACTAATATAATAAAGTAGAAGAGTATGATTCTTTATTGGTTTGGACGCGCTAATCTCAGAAAGTACGCTTCTGATTTGTATAATTCTTTTTGTAATGGATAGCCACATTAAACGAGAGGGCTATAGGTTTTTGTATCCCGAAATTCCTATGGGAACGGCCATAACGCAGAAAAAACAGCGGGCCGCTGCTAGTAATAAATATAATGTAAGTACTATTCTTCTAATGTAATTTTTTCGAAAAGTCTTTTGACGACGTCGTATACGTAGAACAAAAACAAATTCGCAGTTTTTGTGACCGATATTTGAAATTCAAAGGACATTAGTACAAGTACTTATTGTAATACAACGAGACATTTATAACGTAAGTACATCACAAGAACTGTATTACTGAGTATTCAATTCTTCTTACTTAGAATATTCACTAAGGATTTAGGTCGAATAAATACAATTATTAGAGACTGGGTACTTCGAGTCTCAAAGCAATTGTAAGACAAATATGTTAGCTATTTTATATTCAAAGGCCGATTGGGTTCGATGGGAATTAATACGATATTCCGTATCTCAAGTCTATCTCTAAATTATCGATATTACGAGGAAGCCTAAACAATTTTCAGTTTGTAACCCTTTTGGGGAAGGGAATGTAACGAGTTTCTACCCTATTACGTAAGCATTGGAAATGAGAATGAACTTTGGTATTTATTTAGATATTAGAACCGTTTAATACTGTATAAATATGTTATTTGATAGACATGAGTCAGTAAAATAGTGACAGTGAGAAAGTAAATAGTTTATATGTTTCCATCTATACTATACTAGGTAAATAAGTAGGAAGATATTTCCTGCTCAACATAATGTATGTATGTACCTATGTATTCCATTAAACCTGGGAAAAAAACGTAAGCGCGACAAAAACTTTTTTCTACAAAAACTACACTAGCTATACGACAAGCCCGTTGGCACAGTGGCAGTGAGAGCGCTTACTGTGTCGGGGGTTGCGGGTTCGATTCCCGCCCGGAGTCAACAATATGTGCAGACATAGTTGTTGGCGACGACGTCTGGGTGTCAATTATATATTCTTATAAAGTATTTGTGTATGTATATGTAGTAGTACCAGTTAATTAGATTCCATAACACAAGCTTAGAGCTTACTTTGGGTCTAATCAACCGTGTGTGAATTTGTCGAGGTATATTTTTTTATAGCGCCATCTAATGGATCGCGGGTGATCCACCGCGCGGAACAGCTAGTACTAAATATTATTTCTATTCAATAATCAAGTTTAATATACGTATTACTAACGCGATTGATATAAATGAATGAGTTAACGTAATGAGCTGTAAGTTGCGTCATAAATGTCAAAAAAATTACTCACTCGGTAAAGGGCTATTATTAATAATCGCGCATTAAAAACATTTTAGCTATCAAATGGTTTGTCACTTTATGACTAATGGCCGGTTCACATTATTCCAGTCCAGTGATCCAGCGAGCTAATCCAGTCCAGTGCTGGACTGGAGCATATCGTTTACATTGTTCCAGTCTTTTAAGAGTAGCTGGATTGGTCCCCAAAACAATTGACTCGTATTCACTGTTCAACGTTCAATCTAGCACTGGATTGCAACTGAAATGGCTGTCTACACTATTCCAGTGGCGCTGGATTAGGTGAGCTGGAATGAAAAGTTGACGGTCTCTCCAGTCACTGGACTGGAATGCTCACTGGAATGGGTACATTCCAGTGTCGGTTCACATTATTCCAGTAGCATTCCAGTACTGGATTGGATTGCTGGACTGGAATAATGTGAACCGGCCATTAAGCAATTTTCGAAGAGCAAAAGAGACAAAACACTTTGTAACACACGGTAAGTGTTGTATACTTATCAGTCGTCAACAATTAATAGTATTGTAGAAATATTTGTTGAATCAAACTAAAAATACGATAAAACAGTATTATTTCCACAACCTCTCAAAACATTTCAACAACACACAATATGTTTCCAAACAAAACACATGTAAAACATGAACCTCGATACATTAAAGTTTCAAAGGGTACAGTCAAAGAATTATTCGTTGAAGACGTCATGAATTCGATGAAATAAGCGAGCGATGTTGTTCTGAAACAATTGCAATAAATCTGCCGATGCGGCCCTCGCCTTTTAAAACTTTACCAATATTGGAAGCAACGAACGCTTAGCATGTAAAAAGGCAAGTATGATCTATTGGTCTTTTGATCGCTTCTTGTTGACAGTCGTGTTTTATAACACTTGTTTCATATTTGAGACTTATCTTAATTCTTAATCCATAGTTTTTTTGAAGATGTTTGTTCTCTTTTATATTGAAAAGACTAGCAGCGCCCCGCGGTTTTACCCGCGTTGTGCCCGTTCCCGTGGGAATTTCGGGATTTTTTTTACATAAAAACCTTCCTCTTGAATCACTCTACCTATTACAAAAAATCGCATCAAAATCCGTTGCGTAATTTTAAAGATTTAAGCATACAGACAGACAAAAAGTGTGACAGACACGAAAAAGAGACGACTTTATTTTATACTATGTAGTGATGTTGAATTTTCTGCGTTGCGCTTTTAGCCGAATTGATATTCTGGTGTCCAAGCTATAGTTCTGCAAGGTTCCAACATCCGATTTGTGATTGGTAACATTTTGGTTACATACATTCATATTTTCATACCCTCATCACACACTTTCACATTTATATTTTTGTAAGATTTAAGGTAACTAAATGTTATAATTATATTTAAATAAATATTTATTTTTTATAAATTCTATACTCTTCGTTTCAATGCCCATTGCCAGTCGTGTTTTGACAATAACATCAAACTCAAGAAATCAATTTATGAAGTTTTCTTGTTACGCCACCATTTTGAAATGGAATTTTTACAACCACCAAGATTGTACGGAAAATACTGTTATCATATTTGCATTGAATGGGTTTATTACGTTTTTTATATGTCATGGTTTATGTATGGTGTATGAAAATAATGTTTTTATAACTTTTATATGACATATGAAGATTTTGACGAGATATGCAGAACACTTGACAATCTTATGTTCGAAGATATATGTGGTATCTTGTTCGTTCAAACTTCCTCTAATATTTAATGGGACTATTGGAAACATGATGGTTACATTAACCCTGGGCTGGGTATATAAAACGTGAACTCACGATTTCTGTAACCTCATTAAGCGTCTTGAAAACTTAAAAAAGACTACACTATTTCAATATTTATAATTGAGAAAAATAAAATATATCTTTGTGTCAGAATGGCAATTTGGCAATATATTTATACCAAAGCGACATTATTCTCTCTCTCGCGTCAAAACTAAAGCGTGTTACCTCTATGTACCTATGTAGTGAAAACAAATGAAGCACACACAGCACAGTGAATACGGCTCCAGGTCCCACGTGTAAACCAATGTCCCATTGATATTGTTCTAAGCGAAACTCATAAACTTTTCCAATATCGGAACCATGTTGGCTACATGCAAACAAATTGCATGTGTCGACGTTTCAACAATGAAATTTTGAAAAATTCTGTCACCTTATGAAATACCTTGGAACTGTTGGTGAATAGATTTTTGGATTACTTTGCCTTTGTTTTGAATTTGTAGGATTCTACGTTTTTCTACTTTGTTTTTTGTTGATCTACCTGACCTAACAAACTTTCTAAACTCACGATTTGCACTCATTTGATTTGATTACTATAAGAAACGGGTCTATGTCGCGTTAGAATATATAACATACTAGCAGCGCCGCGCGGTTTTACCCGCGTTGTACCCGTTCCCGTTAGAATATCGGGATTTATTTATACATATAAACCTTCCTCTTGAATCACTCTATCTATTTACAAAAACCGCATCAAAATCCACTGCGTAGTTTTAAAGATCTAAGCACACATAGGGACAGACAACGGAAAGCGACTTTGTTTTATACTATGTAGTGATTTATTAAAATACGTACCCGACATTTCAAGCGGACTACACCGCTCGTGGTCACGGGATGACCTAACCTTTACTTATTTATAAATACGGCATGCAACATGCGGTGATGGCAACAATGTAAAGAATACTGTAGTTAGATCAGATTAAACTGGTTTGGTAAGATCTTCTTCATCGAGTGGATGGTCAACCTGACCAATCCTGGTGTCAGAGTTATTGAGCCGCCAAAGGCCTCTGACATGGCTCAAGTAACGACTACTATCCGTAGAAAGTAACCGGGACCGACGGCTTAACGTGCCCTCCGAAGCACGGAATCATCTTACTTTTCGGGCAATCAGGTGATTCAGCCTGCAATGCCCTAACCAAACTGAGGAAAGTCTCACAAAGAGATTTTTGTGAGATATCCCCACCGGGAATCGAACCCGGAACCTCCGAGTCGTGAGCCGGGCGCTAAAACCACAAGACCACGGAGGCTGTTTGGTAAGATGGCGCCCATTGAAGACATTGGCGATAAGGGATGATGTAATAAATACTGTTAGTTGATTGGTGAAATATTTAAAATTCGAGTTTTCCGTCAAAATGTCACCAATCAATACACAGTATTTATCATATTATATGTTGTCGTCTTCTATGACGTTTGTTGTGCTAATCGAGCTGGCAGGGTTTCCGCACTAACACTATTAATTTGATATACCAAAATCCCTAAAAATATCTATTGGAGGCCTATGGCGAGCTCACTATAACGTTATTCGTTTGTTCAATGCTGAAACATGACCGTCGCTTTTATTAAGTTAACGAACCGAAATGAATACAAAATAACACACGAACAGACCGATATACACCAGAACATTTCACTTTGCATATGCAAATGAATTGAAATTTTGCATTTTTACGATTTTTCTCCATATCTTTTGTCGAATTTATATGATAACATTATAACCGTGCAATATAAGATACCTTAACTTTTCAGTGTGCCAGTACCAGTGTAGGAAGGTCTCTAAGGTGTATTTAGGGGCCTTGATTTTGGTGTAAAAATGGGGGTCTGGTTATGTTGGTCGGCGTGGGTGGGTGGTATGCGGGCATACAGAGTTGGTACAAATTCTTAACATTTTAATTAAAAGCGCTCAACGTGTTCAAAATGCCGACCGCACTGGGCCCCTATTGTCGTCTCATTCTGACGTCGCAGTGATTTATGGCACGCGCAAATGGGAAGGGTTGCTTTCATCTTATGAAAATATACCAGACAAGTGAAATTTGTCATTTTTGTGACAAAACAACGAACAGGGTTAGGATTATGTAATCTATACCATTACATTATCTATATAACAATTAATTGCAATTAATAAAATATTACCTACATTTTGATGATAGATGGATGGATGGTTAAATTTGATACATTCTCTAGGTAAATACTTTTAACACCCAAGAGGCACGTTAATATAGCTCTTTTGTCTCATACACAAGGAGATAAAGATTCTTCAATTATTGTATTCGTCTTGGAAGATGAAAAAAGAGTCTATTCGCTATTTGCCCACTTTTTAATTTTGCGTGCAAATTGTAAGACTCGTAGATTTGTAGATGTCTGTATTGTAGCGGTTTGCAATTTGTATTTTCTGTAAAACGAATGGATTTAATAATCTATATATATAAAAGAAAGTTGTGTTAGTTACACTATTTATAACTCGAGAACGGCTGAACCGATTTGGATGAAAATTGATGGGGAGGTAGCTTAGAACCAGGAGACGGATATAGGATACTATTTATCCCGTATTTCCTACGGGAACGGGTGCGCTGTGGGTGAAACCGTGGGGCACAGCTAGTATTAATGAATTAATAAATATATGTATCGTAATTATTATTTTGCTTTTACAGCGGGGATGTGCGTTGTATAGCAATGTAGAGAATAAATACTATTTTATTATAATTTGCCGTAACTTCACATGTAACTGTTAACGTTCGTTTATTGAGTTGAAAAGTACCATTTATATTTATATAATAATTTATTATTAAGAAAAGATTACCCAAGCAATAAACAACAAACTTCTAACTAAACGGAGTGCCACAGTGAAGCAACCTCGACGACTAATAGTGATTTAAAAACTACTGGCCTTTAATTAAATTAAGTTTTTCTATGTTTGTCATCGTCTACCTACGCCGTGGCACTCGCTTCAAAACAACCCATAGAAAAATGTTATAAAATTTAAATAAACACAATTAATGTACCATACATCACAAAAAGTTTTTATCAACCAAATTATATGTTATAAGGATCAAAATTACGATTGCATACATAAATAAACCACACTTAGGGCGTAGCTGAATTAGTATCTATTGTGTAAACAGGGAGGGCCCCGTTTGGGCCCCGCGCTGCCCCTAAATTAGAATTAGTTAAACGAGGGGCCCATGAAACTGCTACTTAGTCAATACGGTTAATAATAAACACAATACTGTTAAATTTACAGGTGTAAAATATCGTAATAAAAAATATGAGCCGCGCCCCGCGGTGTTACCCGCGTTGTACCCGTTTCTGCGGGAATTTTGGGATAAATTGTATCCCATGTGTTATTCTGATGTATAACCAGATATTCATTAGTTATACTCATCGAGCAGCACGGCTAGCACAACGAATGTCAAAGACGGTGACAAGACATGATGTAATACTGTGAGTTCATTGGTGGAAAATTTAAAATTCGAAAATTTCCGTCAGTGTCACCAATCAACACACAGTATTTATCATATTATTATGTCTTGTCGCTTTCTGTCACGTTCATTGTGTGAGTGCTAGACGGGTAGATAAACCAAAACCAAACAACTCTACATTTATATAACGTTCTTAAATTCATAATCCACCCATCAAAGTCCTAAGCCTTTATTAATAAACGTAAACCCCGTCACAAAGCTCAAAAGCTCAATAAAAGTTCTCTATAAATCTGTAATACGTTTAAAAAAGCAGAGAGCGTTGTTTTATTGGCGCGTTATCAAAATTGATTTTCCGAACGGACGCGGGAATGAATATCATTAATTAGAATCAGATTTATTTATTCAGGCTGGACGTGGACCACGCACAGGTATTGTGGAGCCTCATATGAATAAGTCCGGATATTATTTTGTACTTTTTTAAATGGCCTTAATCAATTTGATTAACATATATTATGGGAAGTTTTATTGGGCTATTTTTGAGAGAGAAAGGGGCTTATACCGTAAACATTATTGCCATAATTTTATTAAACTTTTACATTTAATATTTTTTTCTGAGCTACTTTACAAGCTGCTAGTGTGAGATTAATGGAACGCAAGTTAACGAAAAAATTGTTGTGTGACGCCCGCATGTTTGCCTTGTAAATTAGCTAGCCCCTCGGTACCCGTTCCCGCGGGAATTTAGGTATAAAATGTATCCCATGTTTGATTCTGATGTATAACCCATATTACTGTTAAGTTTCATAAAAATCCGTTGCATAGTTTTTGCGTGAAAGAGTAACAAACATACATACATTTATCCTCACTAACTTTCGCATTTATAATATTGGTAGGATTTGACGAGTGTACTGTGTGTGATAGTGTGTGTCTAAGTTACATATTTTGATTTAGTTATGTTAGAAAGAAGAATATATTATTTTCAGTTGTTTTTTATTTGGATAAAAAAATGGATGGCTTTATTTATTTCCATATTATTTACAGCAAAAATCGGAGTATGTTCAAATATTGAAGTTCTTTATTAAAGATTTTTTTTATTTATTATACAAAACATTTGCCACTACAGAAAAACGTAATAGTATAATATTTATCAAACACTTAACATAAAAAAATATTTGAAATCATATTCATGTAAAATTTTAATTTTACATTAAAAAAGTCGTTCACACGTTATCATAAAGCTTAGTTTACAATATGCAATTGAATTGTCAGGTGGGCGCGTTATCTGAGTTTCGGCAGTTTCGCCAATTTCGACATTACTGAGGGACATTTGGTGCAAACAGCCCGGCAATGGGCTCTCCAACCTTATCACAACAGAGCCCACTTTTACATAATAGCAGTTAAAACGTCTGCCGATTTTGTAAACCCACCCTAACCGTGTTTCATATTTTTACTCAAGATTTTAGTACTAAAATATCTCGAATAACGGCACGCTTTAAATACCTTTTTACTGTATAAAAACGGGCTTTATTTTAATCTAAGTTTTTATTAGCCTTTTCTTTTAGAATGCCTTTTTTATTAAAGCTTATAATTTGTCATGAATTATTTGTGAAAGGTCTGGGGATATGGATTATGAGAAAAATACTTTTTAGATATTAAGGCAAGTATTTTAAAGGGTATCATTTTTGTTATTTGCTTACTGTATGCACAATTTAACCCTCACAGCCATTTTATTAGGGTATTGCAGAACAAGTGAAATCGATTAGCTATTTCGAATATTATGGAATAAAACATTTAGCAGTATTTATGTCAGGTAACGCATATCCTTATAGCCTAGTCACACACCTAACCATTAGCAAAACAATTACCCAAATACCAACTTAAACTTAACACGGGCCACAATCGCGTCACAACTCTTAAACGCTACAAAACCAAATTGCCTAATTCCCGGCCCAATTCCACCATCAGTTAGATAGAACTAAACGCACGTTTATACCGACAATACACTTTGATAATATCGCAGGAACATACAGCCTGCTATGTGTGAGAAAACAACGTTAATTTCGTTAAAAGGCCGCACAAAAGAGGATCTCTCGGCAGAATAACATTAGGACCGGGTGGGAATAAACGTAGCGTGTACCGACCTTACGGAATTATAGGTTAGAATTTAGACGATGTTCAAGTCTAGTTCGTTTACATTTTTAGATGTTATTCGTAATAGGCAAGTAAGACACTATAGGTTTATACTTTTTTTATTAACTTAATCAAAAAGTATTAGCATTTAATGTACCACTGCTGGGAAAAGGCCTCTCATCGAAGATATACATACATACATTTATGTAACATACATGTGCGTGAGGAGGATTAGGCGTAATCACGACGCTTGCTTACTGCGGGTTGTTGACCTCAGATCCAAGCCATGTTTGAAAAGTAAATCGGAAATATGCTTCACTCGAAGTAACAGTAACATTAAATACGTAAAATAAGTCAGTATTTCAACATTCCATAATAATCACAAAACTATACTCATCTTTTCACAAAAACGGTTGTAATTAAAAAAATATTGAAGCTTCAATATTGAAACTCTCTTCATTATACGCAGAACTTTCGTATTTTCATTGCTATTTAAACCGAGGAGGAAAAATAATCGTTCGTCGGATATTTCACAAGTAATGGGGCAGTTGAATCCTTTTGTTCACTTTCAGGGGCCGATTGATCGAGCCTCGGATAAACAAACCGAATGGATACGTCACGATTACCAATTTCATTTCATTTTCAATATCGACTTTAGTCACTCTTTATTGGAAGTTATTGGTGAATTAAAACTGTCTTCTTTCATCTTTCGTGTCAATGGCCTTTGAAACTGTAATATTTTTTTAATTTAGTTTAAATGGAAATGTGTTCTGTATCGTCTGATCTGATACAAGTTTAAGACATAACAAGTTTAGGAAAATACTTTTTAGAATAAGTTATTTTGTTGCACTAATAACGGAAGAGACAGCTTCAATCAGACTTTAAAAAAGTAAAGTATTGGGTAAAGGCCCTCTCATCTTACTGAAGATACATGTGAGGAGGATGAAGCGCAGTGAGGAGGAAAATTAACGTAGTAAAATTGTATTGGAATGATATCTGTAATGACTTGAGAGTCATTTCACTATCAAAATTTTAATGCACATGCAGACACATCTATCACAAGATATTCCCTCATATCGCACTTCTAATCGACGAGGACGATCAGCTACTCCTTCTTTCCACGAACTCAACGGATCGAACGCTCAACATCATTTTTTATTACAACCTTTTTGCTCCCTTTAATAAATCCCACTGAGAGAGTTCCTGCAATGAGAATTTCATCGAGGTACAACGTGACTATTGTCATGTAAATCTGATTTGGAAAGAAATGCAAACTTTGCTAGAACGAATGAATATTTCAAATTATACGAGTCGACTCGCCAGCGTTCGCTCGAAAATATTGTCCAATTTGCAACATATCCATTTTTTTATGGACTTATTTTTGGGAGACATGAACTGAGAATAAACTGTTCACTTTTTTGTTTTAATCTAATTTTGCCGGTTGTTTGGATGACAAATAGTGCTTTTTGTACGGTTTAGCTTTGTTTTGATGGTTTGGTAGATAAATTCGTTTATTTTAGTTTTGAAGTGGATTGCTTTTATACTGATTTCAAGAATATAGAACAAGGAATAACAATTCGAATGCAAATCGCATTCATAAATTTCTTAATTTTCTATAAGTAATTATTTGTAAGGGATTTTAAAAGGTACCTAATTAGCGTTATTAAAATATAGCAAAACTAGCAGCGCCCCGCGGTTTTACCCGCGTTGTGCCCGTTCCCGTGGGAATTTCGGGAATTTTTTTACATAAAAACCTTCCTCTTGAATCACTCTACCTATTACAAAAAACCGCATCAAAATCCGTTGCGTAATTTTAAAGATTTAAGCATACAGACACAGACAAACAGACACGAAACAGAGACGACTTTATTTTATACTATGTAGTGATAACAATATACGTAACCAAGTCAACAAAACAACAAACCGCCGCACTCAGAGTCCTCCATTAAATCAACACTTAACTAATTGACATAATTTTACATACATGACATGTCAAAATCACTCATAAAATATCTCCTAAGGAAGCATCTGACGCCTCTGAGCACGGACCTTAAGGTGAGGTGAGTTCAGCAACTCGCAAAACGCGGTTTTTCCATCCAACTATTTTCATATAAATTGTCACAATTTTGATTCTAAAAAACTATTATATTAAAGTTGAGGATATATTCTAGTGGCAAAGGTATTTCAGTACACGATTGGATTAATTTCCCTCGATAGAAAAAAATCACAAAGTTGCCTCTTTTATTAATTTAAAAATAATTTTATGGCTAAAATAAACAGATTTTTCCCAAAGAAAAACAACTATAATATAGGTCGTAGCATGAGCTAGGGCATTAGGTATTTTTTTGTAACCTTTCATTTCATTCTTAAACACAATTTCAAAATACCTAAAAAAATCGAGAATTTGCCGTGTTGCGGGTGACGCGGGGCGTGATCAGTCGCGCTCAAGCGCTTGTGGAGGACGGACCTATGCCAAATATTTGCTGGAGCGCGGAGATGCAAAATTTAAAACTTTTTTCGCAGTAATAAATTTGAACTATGACGGTTGCGTGAAAATGAGGTTTTAATATAAATAAAAACTGTCTGAAGTATAATCCGGTCAATTTAAACCAAAAATTTAGAGTGATGTTACATAAAGTCCCAACAAGCTGAAAATCAGGAAAATTGTTCAAAACATAATTATAAACAATGTCTAAAAGTTCCCCATCATTTCCGTGTATGGAATTTTTTTTATTCAAGGTCCAAAGGTAAAAAAAATAGTTTTTCGCGATTTTCAGCAAAACGGTAAGTTTTCTCTTAAAGTACCTGAGAAAATAAAAAAGCTTATAAAATTCTCTATAACTTTAATTCTATCCACTTTTTCCATATTCCCAACCGTTATTGAACTACAAGCTCCAGAAATGTAAAAATTAAGGACCTCGGTAGGTCATGTCACTGTTGAGCATTGGGGCAGGCTCCATAGTTACCTGCCCGAGGTCCTTAATTTTACATTTCTAGAGCGTGTAGTTCAATAACGGTTGGGAATATGTAATAAGTGGATAGAATTAAAGTTATAGAGAATTTTATAAGCTTTTTTATTTTTTCAGGTACTTTTATGATGAAACTTACCGTTTTGCTGAAAATCGCGATAAACTCTTTTTTTTACCCTTGACCTTGAATAAAATAAAATCCATACACGGGAATGATAGGGAGCTTTAGACATTGTTTATAATTATGTTTTGAACAATTTTCCTGATTTACAGCTTGTTGGAACTTTATGTAACATCGAATGTATAAATTGACCGGACTATTATAGATTTAGTAGATTATTGCTTTGAAAAAAAAACAAAAAAATATGTTGTGTCACAGTATAAGAATATCAGCAGAACAACTATACAGCTGCAATGTTGGTAGTGGGGATACCTATAAGTACTCGGAATTTTAATTCGATTCCAGATTTGACAATTTCAGTGTTGCAACATTATGACAAGTACTAAATAGTGACGTTGCGATATTATTCGATATGGAAATGGAATATTTCTGGATCGATTCTTCTCGCTTATAATTTTACTCTCGTAAACTAAGTATATCAGGAAATTAAATATTTCTGAACCGATAATTTAGATTTGACGATTAATTAACGATCTTAGACTTTTCTTTTATAATTGTGTGTGAAATAAATAAAAAAATGTGATCATGAAGGAACATGACAAATAAAACAGATAGATGTATAATGGTATTAATTTATTTTATAAATTGTCGCCGTCATCGCTATCGCTGTCACTTTCTGTAACATTTATTATAAATGTGTCTGTGATATTGTCAATTAACATATCTAGCCTACTCATTTTTTCCTCTTCATCACATCACTACACTATTATAATGTGGTATCATTATTTCACAAAATGACAGTAGCTAATGTCAAATCTGGAATCGAATTAAAATTCCGAGTATAGGACAAGACTTGTCTCCTAAGACGTGGCTTATGAACTCGGTGGCATGCACATTTCATTTTGGTATTTTTACGATTATTTTATACTAACTTATTGAAATATATTTTTAGGTCGAACCAACCTGGAAATTCAAACACTTAAAAATATTTCTGCTCGTTATATTAGACAATAAAAATGATTTCACCCAGTGATAAGACCGATATTTTTTTTAAACCTTTTATCTCTTTTTAGTTATTTTTCCCAAGGCTACCTACAATATAATACTAACCTTCGTACATAATATCTACGATTAGTTTTGCTTGATAGGCTTTTTTTACTGTAGTCACTACACTGTGGCATCTCAATGAGTGACATATTCAAACTTAGCGAGATCGCCCGCGGTTGGACCGCAGGCCCCGCACCCACCCCCTCCGTAGTAGCTAAGCGCTGAACTCACGTCACCTTAAACTAACAAACAAAAGTAATAAGTAACCGTTTTAAGTCAAAACTATCGATATCCATATATGTAAGCTGCAAAACAACCCCCGCGTAGGCCAGGAGGGTGTTTTTAAGTCGGCGAGCCCCCACCCAAACAGAAGCCAAAAATCTTTATAAATGCAAACGAGACAGCGCTATACAGCTACCCATTGCTAGAAAGAGATACGTATATATGCATTGAAGCCTTGTAGCTGAATAGATAGATACAGCACGTTCTTACTGCGGTTAAGAGTATACCCAACTTCGCAATGAATTCAAGTGGACTTTGAAAAACAAATAACTAAGTATCTCATTTGAATGTAGGGATCTTTTAGAAGGAAATAGGTGTTTTTGTTTATGATTTTTAATATTTGTGACTAATTAACTAATGAACCAAAACAGATCTTGAGTGAAAAGTAAAAGTATCTAAGTAACTTTGAGTAGGAATGTAGCTTCAATTCCAGAATAGTATTTGCTTAATCCTGTGAAATCAGTATAAAAAATAAAATAAATATACCCGACCAAATTCGCACACGGTTAATTTGACCCAAACTAAACTCTTCGCTTGTAATATGGAATATAACTAACTGAACTACATAATACATACACAAATACTTTATAAGAATATATAATTCACAGCCAGACGTCGCGGTCGTCGCCAACAGCTATGTCTGCACATTGTCGACTCCGTTGAATCCAACCCGCAACCCCCGACATAGTAAGCGCTCTCACTGCCACTGTGCCAACGGGCTTGTCAATATATAGTATGTCAGTAGAGATATCATACAAGTTTTGTTATGTTAATGTTCTGAGTGTGCCTAACATTTACTTTGGTATACTTTACAATATTGTAGACTAGCCGTACCCCAGGTGTTACCCGCGTTGTATCGGTTCCCGCGGGAATTTCGGGATAAAATGTATCCCAAGTGTTATTCCGATGTATAACCTATATTACTGTAAAGTTTCATTCAAATCCGTCCAGTAGTTTTTTCGTGAAAAAGCAACAAACATACATCCATACATACATCCATCCTCACAAACTTTCAAATTTATAATATTAAGGACCTGTCCTACTTAATATTATAAATAGGATAGGATATCTATTAAAATCTAGCATTTTCCTTACCTTCCGCCAACTAGTAGATAATTCCCATCTCGAAGTAATAATCTGAAGTAGTCTGTATGTGTTTCATTGCCGAGGAATTTGTGGGTGTCGTCAACTCCTGGAACAAAATGGAAAAACACACATTAATATTTACAGTTCTTGTAATAATTTATCACTTTGAATCCTGCCTTAACAAGTAAAAAAGATAAGTTAAGTATCAACTGGTAGGTACCTAAGTAAATTCGGGTAGGTTAGTGGTGGTGGTGTCAGAGTTTTTTGACCGACTAATGCCCGGGATACACGAGGCTAGTTTTTCAAGCCAGGATAGCAAGCTAGTTCTCTTCTAAACTGTCTTGGCTAGCTGACCTGGCTTGGAATATGCTAGTTCTGTTTACATGAGGCTATATTATTTTAAGCTAGTATTATTGCTGTGACCGAGGTAACCACACGTCCAAAATGAACTGCACGCGAAAAAAAAACAACTTTAAACTAGCTTAGCCGGCCACATGAAGCTAGTACACAAGCCAGGATAGTAAAATCAGTGGTGGGGGGCGCTACTAGCTTAAAAAATAGAACTCCATCCTATTAAAAACTGTCCTGGCTTGTCAACTACCTTACTAGTTTACTAGCTTAGAAATGAAGCTAGTTTTGTCTACACGAAGCCAGAAGTACTAGCTTGCTAGCTTACTGACACTAGCTTGCTATCCTGGCTTGAAAAACTAGCCTCGTGTATCCCGGGCATTAAGGCCTTTGACATACTCTTTCGATTGAAACACCCGACCGACTATTTTACGTGCCTTCCAAAGCACGGTAGCGCTCTAACTAAATAGATATGCCACTATCGGCCAACCATCTAATAGATGCTCAGCTGCACGTTGCTTAACAATCGCAACGACCTAACACTGCTTAGTAAACTACACTACGAGTGGTACAGTATCAATTGGTTTAAATTTAAGATAGCTTTCCACACGCTTTGCTAATTGAACTGATTAGCAATGCTTCGTTTCATAAAACGTAACATAAACGTAGCAACGTATCATAGCGATGATAGTATTGACTAAAGGTACTGCCAGACGTGCTCATTACTAGCATGCTTATGTCATTTTATTGAGCAAGTGCTCATTGGTAGCACGTGTGTACTGTAATGAGCATGCTTATTTCGAGCATGCTACCTGAGGCGCGGGTAGGGGGGGGGGCGTGATCGGAAAACGTCTGAACATGTTTTATGCAATTAATTGATGTAATTAATTAAAACAAGCATGCTTATTTCTGGCAAATGTGAACAGTTTGCAGAGCATGCTAATTTTAAGCAAGCTTATTAGCATGCTTTTTTTGAGCACGTCTGGCAGTACCTTAACCACTAACCGTAGCGTAGCGTAGCAACGTAGTAACAATACTAATGAATAGACAATATAGACTTCGTTTTAGAATAACAAGTAAATAGTTTTGAATACACAGTCATTTACGTATCAATAGTTTCCAATACGTCCGCCCGTACTCAAACGTCAAATGCTTCCAGAGTGGATATTTAATGAGTGTTTTTGGAACGAAGTTCCTTATCGCGCGTTGCGAAAGGGGGTTAGACGGAAAAAAAATTAACGATACTTTTTACGTCAGAGAGAGACAGACAGAGAAACATGCGCACGCCAGAGAGAGACAGACAGAGAAACATGCGCACGCCAGAGAGAGACAGAGAAACATGCGCACGCCAGAGAGAGACAGACAGAGAAACATGCGCGCGAGACGTCAAATGCTTCCTAAGTAGAGATTTTATGAGTGATTTTGACATGTGTGTTAGCCTGTAATGTCCCACTGCTGGGCAAAGGCCTCTCATCTCACTGAAGTTATCAGTACAGTGAGGAGGATTAAGCATAATCACCACGCTTGCCAAATGCGGGTTGGTGATCTCAAACTCGAGCCATGTTTGAAAAGTAGGAAACATGTTTTCGCTCGACCCAGGAATTGAACCCGGGACCTCAGTCTTGGCAGGCGAGCGCACATACCACTAGACCACCGAGGCGTCATATTTTGACATGTAATGTATGAAAAATTATGTCAATCACTTAAGTGTCGATTTAATAGAAGTGGCAGTTAGGCCTTGTTCATGAACGTTTATTAACCGCATTTTATCTATCAAATGGTTTGTCTCTTTCCGACATACGCTATTTTCCAAAGAGCAAAAGAGACAAAACACTCACTAACAGTGTTTGAGTTAAAGAGTGTTTATGGATAAACCGGTAATAAGGTTAATTGCTATAATATTTACCCATTTACACGAAAAGTCTGAAGGTCTCAATACTCCCGAATTCAGTCGATGGGTTTCAAATTTGTTTATAGGGATTTACTTTATACGTACCAAAGGCTTAGCTCAGTCTGAACGATGTTTCAAATAATGGGTGTGGTCCTCATTAAACTCCTTTTGTTGTGACCCTGGTCTTTTGACATTCGATTCCCATTTATACATCCAAAGGAATTTCAACCTTATTGAAAGCGCACAACGTTTTTCACAGATTGATTTGATTGTGGAAAGGATAACCTTCAATGTTTTCAAAGTCCTTCCAAATGTTGTCGAGCTCGGATGTTGGTTTTCACATTGTTTACTTTACATTTTTGTATGAGTTTTGTTGGTAGTTAGGTCAAGAATTAATTTTAGTTTTAAGTTAAGCAGGTTTATTGCGATGCCATGGTAACAAATGACAGCGATGACATTTTTGAATAATAACTAGCTGCGCCCTGCGGTTTCACCCGCGTTGTACCCGTTCCCGCGGGAATTTCGGGATGAAAAATAGATGTTGGCCGATTCTCAGACCTACTCAATATGCTTACAAAATTTCATGAGAATCGGTCAAGCCGTTTCGGAGGAGTACGCGAACGAACACTGTGACACGAGAATTTTATATATAAGACGAGAATTTTATATATAAGATATTCGCAAGTAGCGAAAGTTATTCTTCAAACATGTATCTCGATAATAAAGGTTTGCCAGAACTGCAGCCTCAAGAAAAGTGCCTTACACCAACAACTGAAGTTTTATACCTCCCCGTAACGCTTTTCACGTTTTCATAAAACACTAAGACCGACAAATTCGATATTCGAATAAAATAAAACATTCAAATATGTTCCGTTCCATAGTAAGGCTATGTTCACATGTAACGCGCGTTAACGCGCGTCAACGCGCGATCAAATTTGAAGAGAGCTATGTTCAGATGGCTGAATTGTGACGTGCGTTTTCAAATCGCGCGCTTAGACATCCTAATATATACCTAGCAACCGTTCACATGCGCGCGCGTTAACGTGCGTCAGCGAGCGTCAACGCGGCGCTCAGAGAAAAAGTTTCTAGACGCAGACAATCGCGCGTTGACTCGCGCTTTGATACTAGCGCTAGACTGACGAGTACTCTTGCACCGCGCATTAGCGCTCATCATCTGAACTCTCTTCAAATTTGATAGCGCGTTGACGCGCGTTAACGAGCGTTACATGTGAACATAGCCTAAAGGAACGGTGACTGAATAGAAACATAAAAACCGGAAGGTTTCCCTATTTGAGATACATAAAGATTTGACTGAGAATAAGATGACAAGTAAAAAGCTTCAGAGGCACGTACGATAAAATCAGAGATTACTCAAAGGCCGTTTTATGTCTACGGATAGGGTCACGACTCGATTTTACATTGATGGCTTTTGTCAGCTGTACTTTTGTACCTAAAAATATGTGAATGGCTCTTTCTATCTAGTACGCACTCAATGTTAAGTACTATAGCCTACCTGGAAGGAACACTTGATCACGATTGAGGGTTAGCTCAACATTTAACCGATTGCAGTAAAGGAGATGCTCTATGTGTGCTCGTTTAAATAGTTTTAGTTTTAATAAAGAAACATAATTGTTTTAGTATTCCTTAAGCTTCTTTGTTTCAAGAGAGAATTTTCATAGTGACTAAGATGAAACGTAGACAGAGAAAACTAAAAATATATAAATGTAAAATGATGACAATCATAGTATTATAGTTCATGTGGCAACTAGATTATAGAGAATAGTATGAACTAGATAAAAATAGCAAAGAGATACACATGGTGACAAATCACTACATAGTATAAAATAAAGTCGTCACTTTTTCGTGTCTGTCACACTGTTTGTCTGTCTGTATGCTTAAATCTTTAAAATTACGCAACGGATTTTGATGCGGTTTTTTGTAATAGGTAGAGTAATTCAAGAGGAAGGTTTTTATGTAAAAAAATTCCCGAAATTCCCACGGGAACGGGCACAACGCGGGTAAAACCGCGGGGCGCTGCTAGTTACATATAAAACAAAACACTAAACTCTATATAATACGAGTAAATGTGATTGATATTGTACTACAAAGAATGAAAATATTTCAAAAAAAATCATGACTATTTTTATTTGAATTCGTTGGTTTGTGCGGTTTTCAGTAAACAAAGAGATCTTTTTCATTCCATTTCAGATAAAAATCAGTGAACAGAAAGTTCTGAAAAGTTCATTTAGTGATTTACTTCTGATAATATAAGACGTAATATATACCTCCAAATATATATCCCACGGGTGTGTGAAAGATTAATGAGTTCATATGAAAACAAAAATAATAAAATAAAATAAGCTATCTATTTCTAGCTTACTTTTCTCTAAATTTATTTTTACATTTATAAACATTTTAGCAATATTATCACAATTAATACTTAAAATGTACTTATTACCGTGTGTGAGACATTTTTATAGGAACGTACAACATAATTACTTGTCTACCACTACGATTACCTACATTATGAAATAAACTACAATTCTCCTAACTTAATAAATAAAATATTTGTTCCAAAAACATCGGAAACCCGAATAAAGGGGAAATATTGAATAAATATCTTCATATAAGGAATAGGTATAATGCCCACATATGGAGGCTGGCCAAGAACGCTTGGCTACAACCTCCGTTATAGCAATTTGTTATTTCAACACAAAAATAATATGTGTGTGTACTCAAAAACATGAATGACTGTGCCAAAACCTACAGGGTATATGTGAGACCGAGTCGGTACAGTGAGTATGTACATGTACCAATGTATGTATGTTACATCAATATACAGGGTTCTTTGAAACAGTCTGTATAGGCAAGTCTGAAACTAAAATAAATACAAAGTTTTTTCTTAGGAGTCATACTGACCGGAAAAAAATCACCCTGTATACTTCTACATACAAATAAAATAATTGTAGATCTTTCTAATGTTTCTGTCTTAATCTGTCGTAATCTTTCTGCTTTAATATAAACGCAAAAATTGTGAGGAAGGATGGATAGATTATTATTTTCTTTTACGTATAAACTACAGTTGTATTTTAACGATCAATACAGTAGAATAACTCAAAGACTTCAATGCAGGTACAATCGTCGGGAACAGCTAGTTCATATACAAACAGGTCGAATACAAAACCTCATAACTTCTTGTTTTGAAGTCGGATAAAGATATACCAATACCTTATCTACGTTCATCATTAAACCCACGCAAAAACCCAATAATGTGCCAAAAATATATAATCTTTGCTTATCAAATTTCCTTTTCGTGACAATTTCTATAGTACAGTTAGATAGAGAAGTATAGGTCATTGTCGGGCGGACATTTTGTCCGGTTTCGAGTGTAGGCTCGTTAGCTATAATGGGCTCGACTGTACTCCAATAACGACATACGTGTAGGGCCCTTATTTATAAAGAAACAAAGCGGTGCCTCGTACCTTGTTACTACTGTGTTTGTCTCCGGTTAGTGTTCTTGGGTGTGAAAATTATTTGAGTTTACAAGGTAGAGGTTTTATGTGAGTTTTGTGCTTTGATTACATAGTTGCGTGAAAGATTATGATAACATATGACAAGCGTCGTATATCATCTTTTTTAATTTCGATTATTGAAGATTAGAAATTAAGTTTAGCGGCCTTATGAATGAGACCACCACGAAATTGCCATTCACACGAATTTTTTGATAAGAAAAAGGTCACTTTCGTAATTTCTTCTTTACATTGAAATTTGTTTTTATCTTCTTGTTTTTATTTTCTTATTTAGATTAATACTCCTAAATGGGCCACCCATCGTAATGTCCGAGCTGGTCGAGCTGCACGTTGCTTAACAATCGGGAAAAGTTATCATCAGTCCTTGTAAGTCAATGTACGCCACGAGCCATACAGCTATCCTCAGTGAAAGGCATTTGTAGTGAGACATTACAGGCTAAGTAGGTAAGTTAAAATAGGTTAGTGTCCAAGGCTTACTTAATATACTTCAGTAGAAGCCTGCCTTTACCCGCGTTGTGCCCGTTCCCGTGGGAATTATTATACATATAAACATTCCTCTTGAATCACTATATCTATAAAAAAAACTGCGTCAACATCCGTTGCGTAGTTTTAAAGATCTAAGCATACAGCGACAGACAGACAGCGGAAAGTGACTTTGTTTTATACTAAGTAGTGAAGTGAAACAGAGAGAGAACTATCAATATTTTGAACTAAACCTAACCTAAACAAACGAAGGCATATTAATGCAACAATATTACGTACTAGTATTTGTGTAACTGTAAAGTGTTTCATGAAACTTGATAGTATTCAGGTGCTTTAAGTTCTCTCAGTTCAGCCCAGGTTAATATAGTTTAGACTGTCTGTGGATACCATCCAACGTGATCCGGCGATACACACAGCGCTAGCGGTTACCAAACTTTATTACACCAACGCGTCTTTGTTCACTTTGAATTTTCATATAATCTCATTAGATTAAACTGGTTTGTTGTGCAGACTGATGTGCTGTGTGTAGCGATTATTATGTTAGAATGTGATGATAACTTAATTTGAATTTAATTATGTTTTGTTAATGAACTTTTGAGCTTTGTAAGGTTGGTGACATTGGTTAATTAAAATGTCTTTTGTACATTATGTTGTGAATTTATAATAACTTAGTTAGTGGATAATTATTTAATTGAGTCCAGCTACTGATAAAACATGTGTTAAGACTACTTAAGTTTTCAATTAATTCCAATCACTACATAGTATAAAACAAAGTCGCTACTTTTGTCTGTTTGTTTGTCTGTATGCTTAAATTTTTAAAATTACGCAACGGATTTTGATGCGGTTTTTTGTAATAGGTAGAGTGATTCAAGAGGAAGGTTTATATGTATAAACATTCCCGAAATTCCCACGGGAACGGGTACAACGCGGGTAAAACCGCGGGGCGCTGCTAGTTAGTTATACAAAAAGATTTAGTAATATTTATGGATTTAAAAACGTAATCCTGTTCATTATCGCGTTAATATAATAAAAGTAAAAGTAAAAAGTATTAGCCTGTAATGTCCCACTGTTGGGCAAAGGCCTCTCGTCTCACTGACGATATCAGTACAGTGAGGAGGTTTCAGGCGTAATCATATAGTATATAGAGGCGTTAATATAATATAGTATTTAAATAGTATAAAAGGTAGGTTTTTTTATGAACGACAATGAGGTCTTTAGTACAAACTTAACCTACTTATCACTACATAGTATAAAATAAAGTCGTCTCTTTTTCGTGTCTGTCTGTTTATCTGTCTGTATGCTTAAATCTTTAAAATTACGCAACGGATTTTGATGCGGTTTTTTGTAATAGGTAGAGTGATTCAAGAGGAAGGTTTTTATGTAAAAAAATTCCCGAAATTCCCACGGGAACGGGCACAACGCGGGTAAAACCGCGGGGCGCTGCTAGTATACTATACAAAATAATTAAATTACCAAAGTTTGCCTGCAACACATCGCTTTTAGCGATACGGCTGCCCAACATACAAATTTTACTTTCATATAATGTTTCTGTTTCTTGGTTTTGTTAATGTGTTGTACAATAAAGTATTTATCTATTAATGTAATAATTATTTTTCACTATTTATTAATAATTAAAATGTATTAAATCTCTCTTGGATAAAGGGACATCCAACCAACCAACCCAACAAATTGTTGGCTCATTTTGCTCTCCAACCGCACTGCCTGTATATCTCAACAATACCTGACTAAGGCATTAGACACACTATCCAGCTTACGCTAGCTTAAGTTTAGACAACAGTGGCAATTATTCAAGTTAACTTAAGCTCGCAGTTTCAAGTTACGGTCTATCTGAGACTTATAGAATGACCGTAAGTGCTGGACAAACTTCTAAGTGTTAAATTGGATACATAAGTACGATAGGTAAAGAGAAAGGACTAACGCAGGCTGAAGATTAGAGTGGACTGGGTGGGTTGCTTTGAACGGTTGGTTATCGTTAGTTAACGTTCGTTATAAAGTCTACGTTTTGACGTTTTTAAATGACTTTTTTCTAGACTTTCGACTAGTATTTCTAGTTATAAAGAAAAAGACCAAATACGTTCATTCACAGTAACATACATTCGGAGAATCAAAACCAAAACTACTTTTTTTTTTGTGATTGAAAAATAAACATTGATATAACTCTTGTCGTAAATTTAGATTTTGTATGTACTTAATCTTCTTCTAAGAAGAAGAAGATCTACTTAAAATAGTCTATGGTTTGTATAGAATTTAAAAAAAAACTGTGATGTAAAGAGGATATAATGTAAAGAGAAATTGTACTCAAAATGTTTATCACGTTTTGTAAAAGAACAATCAAAAGCTATTAAATAATACAATTCCCGAGTTAAGTTATCTCAAAGAATATTACAGAACACCAAGAACAAGTTTACGACAGTAAAGTTATTGTCATCCGTTAAATAATATCAAAGTCACGTCCTAATAAACTAATATTCGGTTCAATAGTAATTTAATTTCCTTTGAAACATCTGCAAACTGCGAACCCAAATCGACCGTAAACCTATCAAATTAAGGCCGACATTCCTCTAACGATAAAATAGTGCAAATAAACTTAAGGTTCTATTTGTATTCAATCGGTGCACTATTTTAGCCGGCTAAGGAAAATTTAAGAGGGGGTCGGGTTGAGACGATCTCTCGATGAGATAAGCTTACAAAGGATCGATGGAGGCTACATTAATCTATACTAATATTATAAAGCTGAAGAGTTTGTTTTGTTTGTTTGTTTGTTTAAACGCGCTAATCTCAGAAACTACTGAACCGATTTGAATAATTCTTTCACTGTTAGATAGTCTATTTATCGAGGAAGGCTATAGGCTACATTTTATCCCGGATTTCCTACGGGAACGGGCACAACGCGGGTAAAACCGCGGGGCGCTGCTAGTCTAAAATATACATTTAGGGGTCTCTGTTCAAAAGAACTGTCGGTTTGAATTAGGACTTGTGAGTTATTCACTGGGTTTTACTTGTATAGTAGAGACTAGCAGCGACCCGCGGTTTCATTCGCGTTGTGCCTGTTCCCATAGGAATTTCTGGATGAATAATAGCCTATAACTTTTCCGTGGAATGTGGCTAACAGATACAAGAATAATTATTCAAATCGGACTTGTAATTCCCGAGGTTTCCTCGAACATACAAACAAGTTTAAGAAATGACCTCTTTATATAATTAGTAAAGATATTAACTGAGTGAAAGTGGCAGGTGATGGTGGTCAGCGGTTATTTGAAAAAAGAATGTAATATTGCTTATGGCCAATTTGTTTTTTAATCAAGTGCATTGTAGAAGTAGACCATAGAGTAAAGATTATTTTTAAATATCTCTGTATTTCTGCTGAAGTATACATACATCAAAGGTACAATTAACTTTGAAATAAGATTAAAGCTGGCCTCATACAAGTTGAATTTCGATCTGAATTCAGAATGACACACTGACAAGCGTTCAATCAGATTTTTCAGACATATGCGACGCAAAGGTCTCGAAATTCAATTTCGTAATGCAGAAACTGAAAACAGATGAAATTTCAGTATGTATAGTCCCGGCCTAAATGACTGAATAAAAAAATAAAAACTTTTCAAAAGATTTAATTATTATAACAAGAACTAGCTGCGCCCCGCGGTTTCACTCGCGTTGTTCCCGCCGGAATTTCGGGATGAAAAATAGATGTTGTCCGATTCTCAGGCCTACCCGATATGTACACAAAATTTCATGAGAATCGGTCGAGCCGTTTCAGAGGAGTTCAATTACGCACAACGTGACACGAGAATTTTATATATTAGATTAATATTATCTCTTCAGATCAACGCCGCAACAAATAAAACGATATTTCACAGACTTCATAGAAAATGTTAAATCGTAGTGAGTCACACTTGAGTAGCATTTTCTTAATCGGAAAATGCTCGTCGCTCAAGATTATTAAGTAAGGTGGTAGTGATTTAATTTCCTGTGCACTTATCTGGAGCACCGATTTACCCGACTCCACTCGAATTTAGCTCACTGAGGAATTCTAGAAGCAGCAAATTAAGATCTAGCTTTTATTTTTATTGGCTATCAACAATAATTACGGGCGGGAATTCTTTTGTTTCAATTTTTAGGTAACTTACGAGTGTTGGCGAGTGTTACCGCAAGTATGCGAAACTATAATATTTTTAATGTTTAGGTAGATCTTATTAATGACGTTTTTGTAGTTAAAAATACGAGAGTAATGTGGTCACACTGAGTCATTATCATTATTCTAGTTTCCTCTCTCTTTATAACAGAAATTCTTGTCCTCACATCAGTTATATAACGCAAACAATAGCTTACCTAATCTAGAGCATGTTATTAAGTACATACATTAAGCTACTAAGATAATGTACTAAGATATATTGAATAAAAACAAAACAAAGTGTAGACTTTCATTTTTTATTTTATTTTACAAGGAGTTGTTTTTGGTAATATTAAAAAAGCCTTAAAATGTCAGAGCACAATATTCTTTTTCAAATTCGATGATCACACTTCACCTTCCCTGCACTATAGCTCCTTCAACAAACATATAAATTTTATTCTCTTTGCTCTCAACCAAAATGTAGCCAGTAAGTAGCTTTCATACCGCAAATGCATCACAGAATACATATTTATTAGATATCGAAGACAGTTACGGATGTGTTTCCGAGTCTGTTAGGCAGACCTCTCGATTAATCTTGTCCACCTTAGAGTTGCACTGTTTAAATAAATCTTCTCTATCCCATACATATGAGATATTAATGACAGCATTGAAGGATGCTTCTGGCTAAGTTAGGGATGGCTTTGGGCGAAGGTAGAGTTCAATTTGGGAGTTGGTCTCTGGTATTTTGGTTTGGATAAGATGAATTAATGCAGTTAGAGAGGCTTCGGCCGTTTTCGAAACCGTAGGTTCGAAACCAGTAGTGAAAACAGAATTATTATTCTTGATTGGAAACCAGGTTTCCAATCAAGAATAATAATTCTGTTTTCTAAATTGGTTTCCAATACAGAATGTACAGTCTTCTTTTGAAACTCAGTCATGGATATAACAGATATGCATTATAACGATTCATTGGTCAACTCGTGTCTTACTATTCGGTAGGTTAGGGTTATTTTTTTTTTTACTAGAAAATATCCCAGTATTTTTGTCTCTAGTAAAAAAAAAAATAACCCTAACCTACCGAATAGTAAGGAAATTGTTCAACAGAACAGGAAACAGGAACAAAACTAATGGTAAAAAAAGTCCCAGTAGTTTTGTCAACAGAACTACTCAACAGAACAGGTGGGAGTAAACTGGGCCGTGGGCTGAGTTAACTATGAAAATTAAAATTTGTCAATGAGTTTCAAAAGAAGACTAAACATTCTGTATTGGAAACCAGTAGTGAAAACAGAATTATTATTCTTGATTGGAAACCAGGTTTCCAAAAAAGAAAAATAATTCCGTTTTCACTACTGGTTTCGAACCTACGGTTTCGAAAACGGCCGAAGCCGTTAGAGAGCAGTTGGAAGTGAAGTTCTGTAAAAGATTGAGATAAAATTTGTTTAAGACTGAGCATAAAGGAGTTTAGATTCGAGTCAGTAAAACATTTCATTTGCAACAGATTATATATAAATTGAGTTAATTTGGAATTAGTTATCTATAATAAATACCTATCATTTTTATCGCTATTGTCAACCATGATTTGGAAAGAAATACTTACGATTATATTTAACTGTCATGGTATACCATTATCGAAGTTTACAATATCATATTCTCAATCGAAATATAGAGCACACACAACTAAGGCTGAGTTGCACCATAGAAGAAGTTAAAGTAAAGGTTTGTGTCAAATTTAACACTAACAGTAACGCTGACTTAAACGGTTAGAGCAAAATGTGTTGCACCAGCGAATTCATTAGCTTTGTTAAAGTTAATAGTGTTACAAGTCAAATGAGGCGTGATTTAACCCAAATTCGATGCGGGTAACATTTTTAAATATGACAATACTAAATAAAACCGTAAAAACTCGTTTCTAGCGCTGTCATTAGTGTCACTTGTCACTTCATTTCGATGTTGATGTCAGTTCGGTGTCTGACGGATAATTTGACAATAACAATAGCACTAACCAGCGAAAAGTGAGCGGTTACAGTTACAGTTAAAGTTATGACGTCATTTAACTATTTGTCAAATGGTGCAACTAATTTTAGGCCTAACCGATACTTTAACTGAAGTTTCGATGTTTGTTATTGTTAAAGTAAGATGGTGCAACCAAGCCTTAACGTTCCACATTTAAACCTTCCAACAGAAAATCCGACAGAAAAATAACAAGATAAAGTCACATTTCCAAGAAAACAGATGAAGACTTAATGCAACGACTGACTTTAAAATCTGAGATATCTTCGAAGGAATAAAGTTAGTAAAATGCATTGTAAAGTATACTATCGGACGGCGCAAAGTGGTTGGGATCGGGTGGCGTGGGATGGGGTTGTCATTCCCAGAGCCTCAGTGAGTTACACAAGTTGTCACCGAGCTTTATCTCGTAGATCTTTTTATACCAGTAATACGCAGCGTAAGCCTAGCGGTAACGCTCGCTCTTTGATTAGCGTTGAGCCCCAAAAGCCCGCTGTGGCGATATCGAGACCCTATTTAATGCAACGATAGTGCGGTACAATGACACTCTTAATGATACTATTTAGATGCAGAGGAACAACACTAAAAGATCATGTTTTGCATGTCATTGAGGGAATGATAATTTGTTTTGATTATCGTGAAAGATAATTCACAGAAAACCCTCAAAAATGCTACAAAAATGTATACTACTAAAGTAGCCAAAAAATTCAATTTCATTAAATTTAGAACACAACATTAAATCACATTCGCGAGGCAAGTTTCTCCCGTAGTGGCTCGTTTTAAAAATGTAAAGTGAACTAAAATATTGAGGCTAACAATACGTAGTGCAGTATTAGAGATAAAACGCTGTGAGAGGATGTGCTTGCGTCCTGCCGTCGGGGGACAATTAATCTTGTGTACTTACTTATTTTGTTGGGGGAGTGCCCAGGGCCGAACTTTAGACATAGTCGATTGCGGAATGAAGACAAGTTTCGTTAGTTGCGAGTTAACTGCGAGGTACGGTGTAATGAGTTTATTGATTGATTGTGGAGGTGTGTTTCTGCTGTTAAGCTGCGCTTAAATACGATGATCTTGGAGGTTATGGTTTGAATATGTACATATAGTAAAGTTTTAATAAATGAATTTGTATCTATATTTCCGCTTATATTTTTATCGCTTCGGCAGCCCATTTCACAAAGCAGCATAACACGACAAACCTTTTTTAATTCAAATCTTTTGTCTTTGCTTAGCGTTGACTTTTTTACGGAAATTTTGCGCCTAACATCATTAATATGAACTTTAATCTTATAAACCCAAGTCCACCCCTGTATTGTTGTGCTGAAATCTCCGTAATACATCCTCTGTTAATTCGTATCGAGTCTCATTTCGTCTGTATTGGTTGTTCGGCTCTTTCTCTACAATCTTTTTGCTACACTCGTTGAACTTTTGATTTTGTCGAGAACATTTTATTGTTAACTCACAGTCGGTTAAAATGTAATTAATATAATACGAATTGGTCTTTTTTCCCGCTGTGGTGTAGATTTTTCATTAGAATACAGCAAATGAACTCGCATATGCTGTTGCTGTACGTTGCTATTTGTTGCCTTACGTCCACATATGATGCCATGCGTTGGCGACTGTTACCGCACGTAATATGATTTCCCTTCACTTTGATGCGAAGTAACCTCACTCAAATCCTTCAATAAATAGCAAGGAGCAATAGCATGAATGTTAGGAACGCACATGACTATCACGTGAATATACTCGTATATAGCGGTTTACGTGACTATCATGTGATATTCCTCATAGTAGACAACTAAGTAGTACCAACCTAAAAATCACTCCTTAATCTAATCTCTACTAAGGAAACTTTTGACGTCTCTCAGTACAGGCGTTAGTCTACTAACATATACTGAAGAAAATGATGCCAACAACACTAAGCAAACATTTCGCCGTACATGAACCATAACAAACACAAAACACGATTTAATTTCCCAAAACCGTCTTACATCGTAGATAAGAGTTGCATAATTCAACAAGCTGTTATCCTGTACTCGAGTGCACTACTTTATTAGGGCGGTATGCATTGCATAATCTTGAAGATGCACTATGCACTACCCTCACATAATTTACCAACAGAACACGACCTTGTGAACCCCAGTGTGAGGTTAAATATGTTAGGTGTTTGCATAGTTTTTAATAACTTATGTGTCGGTTTTCAAGATGTTTAACTTGGGTATTACCACTGTAAAGGATAAGAGCGGGTTGCTTCAGCGTATGCTGACACGCCAGGCAACGTTAACACAAAATATCAGTCTCTACAGACGAAAGAAAATGTTTAAGCTACTGTGATGATACAGTCTGAATTTACCCCTAGTGAGGTAAGTAAGTCGTAAGTTCGAGTTGGTTAATAGCCAACCTTGGTGTCGGAGTTTTTAGACCGCCTCAAGGCCCCCAACATGGTCTAACGATTGAAACAACCGGGACCGACAATATAACGCGCCCTCCGAAGCACGGTAGCGCTCTGATAGGAATGTCACTATCCACTCATCCAGGTAGGGGTCGAGCTGCACGTTGCTCAACAAACTTACATCGCTTAGTCAAAATACGCCATGAGCGCTACGCCTAGTGAGGTTAGAGTGCTATTTCCCCCAAATATTACATACAGTACAAGTTTTTTTTATTAGAATTGTGTTACAAACAAAATACAAACAGGCAATCTTAGTGTTTACGTCCTGATGATTATGATTAGGCCTTAAGGCGGTGAGAAAATTCCGACACTACGTTTGGCAGCACCCGAAACTTACTCCAAAATGGTTGTCTGTTTACGTTTGCGTACGTTTATGTCTTCGTCTTAAATAAATAAATGCTAACACATATAATACTATGACAGCATTACAGAATGCACGATTTTGCATTGCAAGTGAGAATTATAGCCAACGCTTAGCTCGCTGGCTTACCGTGCTCTAAGAAATAGGTTACATGTTTAGTGAATTTATGATTGTGCTTACTAATTGGATTTGCTTCGATGATCGAGTGTTAGATCTTGTTTTTAAAATTTCTATTTGTTTTCTTCTTGTTTTCATGTTTGAACTAAAGATGGTTGAAGCAAGCAAAAAGAAAAACTGAAAAAAGACTGAATACTTGCAATGGTCTACCCCTAACATCACTAACTCTCAATAATACTTTGATTATGAAAAATATGTAAGTACTAAATGTGAATAATTTTGAAACATACTGTTATGTAACGGTAACTAATAAAACACTCACTACATAAACTCGCTCAATAACTTGGTTCAAGAAATACGCTAAGCAATAAACATTTCAATTTACAAAACGAAAAATCTCAAATCCAACAAATCAGCAAGTACTTGCAACCTCCATTAAGGGGGAAAATATCGTCATTTACAATCTGTACGTCAAATTTCTTAGATTACAGCGTTAATTTCGCAAGAAAACTCGGTTCTGTACAGGTGAGCGGTGTGTGAGTAATGGGAATCTCATTATTTCCACCTGCCGTTGATTTTAATTTCCTGCAACGATGCAGCGACGGTGGCGCCGCGCGCGGCGACACCTAGAAACTCACCCCGATTTATTTGCACAAATAAATTGTTCCTTAATATGTGCCTGTATTTTAATAAATGCAACCTCCGCGGTTATCGCGATGTTTAATTTTACGAATACATTAAAGACGTGAACTTTAATTAATTTTTGTTTTGTGACTAACACTGTTTACAAAATTACATTATTAACTTCAATTTCATGGTTCCTAGTTTCTTTACACTTTCGTTTCCTTCAACATTCGTAACTTTTGTAAGTCAAAAACATAAAATGACTGATTTTCTTTCATGCTCGAATAATAACCGAACTAAGTCAGTAACGTTTGACTTAGAAAACTTATTATTGGCTCCCAAATATTAATAAAGTTTTCTTTCTACAAGGTTACCTAATGCTATATAATTTAAACCGAATTGTAATCGGATCATTGTCATGCCAAAATGAACCTTGTATCAACTTCTGTATGACACTTTTTTAGGATTGAGTATAGATAATAAACCCTCTGATCATACTATGGGGTGTCTTCATTCATTCATTTCAAATAGGTCAGTGGCCAACACTGGTGTCGGTGTTTTTAGACCGCCTGAAGGCGTTCGACATGGTCTAACGATTGAAAAAACCCGGACCGAATGCTTTAAGTCCCCTAAGAAGCACGGAAGCGCTCATGCAATACCATTATCAGCCACCAATCTGACTTAAGGCCGAGCTGCATGTTGCTAACATTCGCCGTGTGTTATGTATCGCTTAGTGAAACTATGCCATGAGCGTTGAGCGCATGGGGTGCCTGAAAAAGGTCGTTGTAAAAAGTGGTAGCTAGGTGTTTTTCAATACCACAGTATATAATGTTGGACCGATTCCATTACCGAGAGTTATTTAATTTAATGATTTCAAAGTTTCAGGAAACAGCCGGGTTGAATGACATTATCGGGACAAAGTTCCCGATACCGGGCCTTCGTTTATTCACTCATGAATATTTACTGGAGAATAATGTGTAATACTTATAGATATTTTTTGCGTTTAATGTAATGGGGGTGCTACAGTCAAAGCGACGGCAAATACCGATTTTTTCGGAATAGACAGGCACAATTATAGTGTAAAGGTAATTTCAATGTTAATTTTTCAAAAATATCGGCCCCGTTAATTTAAACCGATTGACGATAAACCGGACAAACAAAAATGCTTTATCATCCCAGAATTCTTCCAGGTATGAATACAGTACGTCACACGTTTGAACTCTCTATTTCCAAGTCGATAATAAAACGCAAAACTTTCGACTCCACTGTTTATTCGCTACAATATTTTTAATTTCCCCGAGGTTGTTTCCCCATTTATTAGTTTGAGGTGGCATCTGGGCGGCCGGCAGATGGCGCTACGTTCAAACTATTCCAGGCAAAACATAAAATGCTCAGCAAAAAGTATGGTCACACTTCGGCTATCAAATCGGCCATTTTTTCGGAGGTTGAAACAATAAAAATAGTCCGATTTATGTGCTGAAATCTGAACACTTTTTCATTATGAATTTTCATTGATTTATTACATTTTGAAATGGTTTTTGTATGAGTTGCTCGCTGGCCGGCTACACCAATGATATGTAGATAACCCGCGGGTTTAATTCAATTAAAATATTGGAATTTGATTTTGGTTTGTGAAATTACAGATTAGATTTTTAGGAGCATTGTCACAGAGTTCCGTAAACTGAAACAGTTTGTCGAACGCTTCAGTTTCTGACTTCATCCCTCAACATCAAAAAAACCTTCAAAATTTTGTTGTGAGTATGAAACTACGTAAGGTAAACTAAACAAAAGTACGAGTAGCTAAAAAAATACTAAAAACATGAAATTCTTGCATTTATTAAATAGAAAACTATTTCCAACCGTTAATAGTTCCAATATATTTAGACCCTAAGTAAATCAATGCTTCATGTGTTATCTCCCCGAAATCTAATCCACACAAGTTGAAAATGCCTATAATGAGTTTCGTCAACACTTAAAACAATTACCAACTTTTGTAATTTAATTTATGCTCATAATAGACCATGTTGAATGCGTGATCATATTAAAACTTCGCTAACATTAGTTGTACTCCGGGTAACTAATTTTCTTCTAACGACTGAGTCGCTCCACTCATTATTACTCACAAAATTATTATTAAAAGTATCATTTTACTTGAAAAACTTTTTAATTTAAACGTGTGCTAAATATCTGTGTTAAGTTTTAAGTGTTTGTAAGCGGGTCGGTGTGAGATTGGGAAAGTTTGTAAAGTGTTTATTAATGTATGTAATCTTTGATTAATGAGATATCTTATACCCTATTTTAACGGATATTTTAAACAGTCATTTAAAGTAAATGATTTTTATCATTCATTTTTTAAATTGTACTTTATTTATTTACTTGCAGTGCCCCGCGAGTTCACCCACGTTGTGCCGCGTTTCCGTGGGAATTTTGGGATATAATATAGCTTATCACCTTCCTCTTAAATGTAGCTACCCAATACAAAAAGGATTATTTGAATAAGACAGGTTATTCCCGAGAATAGCCCGAACATACAAGCAAACAAAATTAAAATGTTTATCTCTTTATAATATTCGTATGGATCACTTTACAATGTATATTGCCCCATTGAAGAAGGTAAACCTTTTAAGTGATGGGATCATTTGGCGACTAGCTTTATCTACGGAAAACCAAACTTGAAATCCAACTACGTAAAAAAACAATTATGCTAACGACACCGGCCTATATGTAAAACAAATGACGCAATTTAAAAGTAAAATCAATAAAGAATCACGGTCGAAGTACCAGGCTCTCATAAAGTGAAGGATATGACGCAGGCGAGGAGCCAAATGCCTTCTCATTTGGGTCAATGCGCGCGATACCCTCATACACAAGACGAATGTGATACCACGATACCGTGAGCGATTTTTAAGCGATTCCTAGCAAAAGTTTTGTAATAGCAGTCTTAGAGTTAACTTGTTCCTTGTTTAGAAAACTTTAAGCGTTCCGCAGTATCCATTGTTACGTAGGACAAAGCTTTTGTGTTTAAAAAGTAAAAATACGAGTTTGGGGGCCGGTTGTTATTTTTTAACAAGCGGGTTTTTTCCTTGTTTCGTCTCGTGTTTCTATTTTTTAAATCACATGGATATATCACGTGGACCTTAAAATAAAAGTTTAATTTTTTAAGGTTTTTTTTGAAAGTTTTTTTTAAACTGCCAATGAAATGGCTTTCTTCTTTGAATACAAACAATGTACGATTGAGTTACATTTGGAAATCAGAAAGTTACAACTTTGTGGTCACGTTCTACACCAAAATTGTAACTAATTGAATTAAATTACTTTAAAAATAACATTTCTATGATTTCACACCTTCAGAAGCTCTTTTAAACTTTCATTACTTTTCCCAATCGTAAAGGACAATTCTTAACTCGTTTTTAAAGGAAACAGGTGCAAAAACAGATTACATTAGAAATATTGCCCAAGATTTTGGCCCAAAACGGCGTTTGGGGAGATGAAAGCGATATCTACTTTCAATATTTAGACAATTATTGGATCAATTCGAATTAATTGCATTTTACTTTGGCGAATTAACTGGTTTATGTTTATTAATGTTTGGTAATGTTTTGTGTTTCGATTAGATTAAATTAAGTATACTTCGTAAAGAAAAAAGAAGGGGTGTTATAGGTATTGCCCAGTTTAATTTGTGTGTGTGTGTGACTGTTACTCTGTTTGTATATTAATTAATATTTACAGTATAACAATAGTTTTTCATTGACGTTCCTAGAATGCTTTTGTTCACCATTCAACAGATGCAAGTAAAGGAAGAGAGACCTCTATCGTTTTACTTTGAAAAAGAGACTGAAAAATATGAACAAATACAATACTGTGAATATTTTCTAAACAAAGAGTTACAATGGAGAATACGAGTTAAAATGTAGTCACAGTTAACTGTCCGAAAAAATCAAAGCAAAAAAGAAATAAATCGAAAATCGATATAATGTGTATGTTGTGGGGGCGGAAGCGGATGTGGCGCCATAAATCCGCAGTTCGAGTCCGCCCAATGTACTTCCTGTTGGAAAATTGCCGCCCGCCCTTCGTACCTAACCGAAATTTTTACACTATCGCTTGTGCGTGATAAAAAATCAAGTTGGGAGATGATTTGAGATAAATATGATGTTTTTTTATAATTTTTTATGTATACTTTAGGTTAGAGGCCTTTTGGTGGCCTTGAACTTTGACATCAGGGTTTTTTATTTATACTAATATATCATGGTGAAAAGTTTGATTTTTTTGCCTCTTCTTTTTTTGTGTGAGTAACTTTCAGTTACACTCTTAAATAAAAACCCATACACATGACTCGGAAAAATCATAGACAAAAAACCTCTGACGTTTCCTTTCATTACCCATGAGAAAACAATGAGTATCACAAAATCACAACCACTATTTCCTGTTACCCATTATCTTTCAAGTAGTCAGTGTTGGATATCACAAACGAAGATTGATTCAAGTCGGATTCTTCGCCATCCATCACTCGGTCGCCAAACATGTCTCTACTCAGACAGGACCAATAAGTGTCAATGTATACTGTACAAGAGATTTCGTTCGTAGAGTATTCTTAATGTGGATCAGAAGTTTGTGATACTTTGTGATCTTGAGCAAACTAGGGCTTACTTGTCTGTAGTAGGGTTTTGTCTGTCCAATGGATCTCTAATGATGTAATAAGACTAGGTGGACTTTCGCATATACTCGTATATACGGTGAAAACAGTAGTCAGCCATTTTCGGCGAATGACACAACAGTTGTCGGTTGATTTAGGTTGATTTTCAAATATACTTTTACACTATCACTTGGTTAATAAATATTTCAGTTATATCTTTGCTTACAAATACCACAAATACATATGAGTTATTTTATAAGAATGCTAGCAGCCCCCGTAGCTTTACATTGAAAGATTTTCTGTGGGAATTATATAAATAAGTCCTCTTAAATGTATTTATACTAATATTATACAGAGGTAAAATTTTTAAGTTTGTTTGTTTCTATGTTCGAGGTAATCTCAGGAATTATCAGTCCGATTTGAATAATTCTTTTTGTAATAGATAGCCACATTCAACGAAAAGGTTATAGGCTATTTTTCATTCATAAATTCCCACGGGAACGGGTGCAACGCGGGTAAAACCGCGGGGCGCTGCTAGTCTTAATATACAAAAAGTGATTAGCTCCGACATAAAAACAAACCTCTTTATACTACCTAGTATAGAGATATAGAAAAACAAGCCTGTTATTTACATCACGAACAAAGATAGTTCAGGATTAAGTCGGAAGCCTAGTCTTAAGAGGCGAATCCTCGTGAAATACTCTCTAGGAACATTCTCGAAGGTTTCTTTGGTTGTCAAGTTATTGAGCTAGTGAGAAACTTGCGTCGAGTGTTCTTGGAAGGTTCTAGAATTCTGAACAATATTATTTGTGTAAGTGTATGACGTGGTTTTATTATTTTTGTTAAGGGAAGATTTTTTAGGTTAAATAGAGTCACTTTTGCTTAGTAACCAGAATTAATAGCTCTTACCTGCTTTAAGATGTTTATTAAATATGAATTCATTAACAAATCTAAATGGCTTTTTATTACTTTTGTTATTTGTACCTTCGATTTCATAAATATCTCAAAAGTTAGGTGAAATTATGCTGGTATACCTATAGGACTTTTACAATGTACTAACAACAAAAAGTACAAATATTTTCAAATTAAACAAAAAGCATTTCTTTATTCAATACTTTCCCTCAAAGAAACCACAATACTGTTGACAAATAAGGTAAAAACAGCTATAACCTTAAATGGAAATCCTATTACAATTCCGAGATAGTTTTCATTGAAATGTAAATGATGTAATTTGCAAGCCGACCGACTGATTGTCGGACTTGCGATGATGACCATAGACACTTCGTACTCTAGTATCTATGGTCTCCTTCGTACTTTAGTCTCTATGGTCTGATTTTGTTTGAATGAGAGATATCAAGAGTGTCAAGACGAGAGAACTGAACTACTGACTCATCATATAAGAAAGGACTATCTGTCTGGTTCTGCGTTTTTTGAAAAGTAGTCTATAACTGTTTCCATGGTCTTATTTGTATCTGTTTATCTAGGCTCTATTTGAAAATCAGTTAAGTGTTTTAAATGTGGTTTAAGCGACATTGCAATAGACAGTTTGTCACTGAAATTATGACCCTTTTTTTAAATTATTTTAAAATATTAATAAAGATTTGGAATGACATGAATATCATCAAACTTTAATAATTTTCTGTGTGTATTATTTTGTAAGCAAAAAAATAATTCTTTATTTATTTACTATAACAGAAGTACTACACCTTGTTAACGACATCCCCTCAAAACTTAAACCAACTAATCCTACCCTAAAACAGATACAAACAACTCTTCTTCATACGAATGACTTGAAAAACTTCATAAAAATCAGTTTTTTATTCAAAGGCGAGTTACCCGGTTAAGTACGAGTTGTAACTGAACAAGGCATAGTGCATTGCGTATCTATAATTCCCATCTCTAGACACAAAGCCCCGTTGATTACGGGAGCAGCCTCGGGCATAGACTACAGACGGTGAGGCATAGACTGAGCGATTAGCGGACAAGAGGTAGACTGTTTGTTGTATAAGTATAGTAACATGTATGGTTGGTATAGAAGATAATATATGTTGATTCGATTTTAACTACATATGTTTTTTTATTTCTTTATTTACATAGGTACTTAATTAATTTTGTATAATGTTGAGCGAAGAAAAGAAGGAATTTTTAAGCTTTTGGCTATGTTCACTCATCTAAATTGTTAAGTGATATACAGGTCGACCCCTACTTGGATATCTATTTGAGCGCTAACGTGCTTTGCAGAGCACGTTCAATTGTCAGTCCTGGTTGTTTCATCGTTAGACCATCGGAAGCCTTTAGGCGGTCTAAGAACTCGCGACGCCCGGACAGGCTACTAACCTACTCGAAGTAACTTAACAAAATTATTCGTCTGTCACATTTTTTTCTTCATTAGACTAGATATTTTATCGACAACTGTAGTTAGATGGACTAAAACCGACTTAACAGCGTCAAACAAGTTTGTTTGTCCATACTGTCTAGTATAGTTCCGAACTGGTTCGAAATTTGAACAAATTCCGCTTTCCGCCCCATCTCCGAACGCACCCTAACATATTCCACCCTAGAGTTCTCTGCCTTTTTTCACGATCGAAGTGGGCGTAGCTTATGGTGCTCCATGGGATTAGTGAAGGGAATAACTGTACGGTTATGGAACCGTTAACCAATTTTACTCTCCAAAATGAGTCAGATCAGAAGAAACCGTCATTTTTGGAAACTCCCTTTGAGTTTACTTATTAACTTAATTTCATTCCATTCACTTATTTTAAGTAAATTTCCTTAGACCTTTCAATGGAAATGTTTTTGGAAAGTACGTGATGGTTTTATATAAAATTGTTTTTAGAGTTATCCATTTGTAACGGGGGTAGTAATGTGATGTAAGATGCTGTATCTAAATGAGATCGGCTTAATTTTCTACTTGGATTATCATACGTATGCCTTTAGTGTATCGAAATATGTAAGAGTATATTGCTAAATCAATTTGCGTAACCAAACCTGAAAGGAACACCTCAATCTTATTATGTTTTTGATGTTAAATATTTGAAGTAGTCTAGTGAAGTAAGTAATGATAAAATGAAAATAATATCTCTCTCCAATATAAGTTTAGGAAATACGTCTCACTTGGCTTACGCCCGTCAGTCTCATTATTTACCGCAGAATTATATATCTTCGAGAAAGAGAAACCTCTCTACCAATAATAATAAACCCGGACAAATTCACAAAATACCAATTAAGAAAACTAGACTACTTTAACAGACTACTAAGTACTCTTATAAGCTTAGAAATAGTAAATGTTCCTACAATAATGGTATCGCTAAAATTGGAGTAAAAGCAATACGCTCAGTCGTAATAACTTATTTCAATGTTATCTTTATTGAAGATGGTAGAAGAAGTGTTTCTTTTAATGTAAAAGTATCTTTATTTCAATATGTATCTGTTGTACTGTCCTAAAATAGAAATAATGTCATTAACTTTATTTGTTAGCCTGGTCGATCTAACGTATCAATAAAGAGGCCCTAAGTTACAGCTTTTTAAAATGAAACTAATCTGTCAATTCTAGAGAAATGACTCTTCCGCCATTATTCTATTTTCAAACTCTATAATTTTGAATGAAAATCCATAGACAAATTAAACCCAAAAGAAACGAAAACAACAATTCGCAAATAGTTTGCGATATAAATCATAATATTGAAATGTCTCGAGTTATTAATGAAAGAAAATTTTGGTTTGTAAAGTCATTGTTTCAAGCGTGCGTTGTTAGCACTATCGTTTGATTGATGATTCCGAATGTGTATCAATCTTCGTTCTCTACATTGTCTGTGGCAGTCCATAGACACCAGCGTCTTTGTCTTGAGAATGGGTATAGACTATTGAATAGGTGTTAATATTTCACCAGAGACAAGTACCTAATATGCATAATAATTGAAATGAGTAATAAAACTAAAAACGTAATAAGTAAAAAAAAATTGCATAATAAGCGGTTTTAAAAATTTTGGATTTATTAAATTACTTTTAAAAGTTTGCTTTCGTTATAAAATTCGATCTCTGTTTTTTATTAACATGTTTACTTTTTAATAAATCCACTTAAGGAGAAAGCTTTTTCAGCGTTGATCTTTTCACAAGTTTCAACATAAATGAAAATAATATTTTAATCCGATATTGTGATATTAAGTTGAAGAAATAATTGAGACCCTTCGCGATCTTGTTTATTGTAATTAGATCTTTTGTTCTCAATCCAATTATTTTCTAAGACTCACCGTCTAGATATTATTTGTTATAAGAGAAAATTCGGTAATGATTTTCTGTTATTACTTTTTATTAGTAGATATCATTGTTTTGAGAAAATGTTTCTACATCTAGAAATATACCAGCTAAAGTTAAATTAAAATAAACACGACAGATTCGAAATATAATGAATAGATTTACACTTTAAACCAATCCTCTAACTATTCTAACACTGTAACTGAATCGAAAATCAGATTCCAACGCACTGGTCGCTTAATACGATTAATCGCCATTATAAATGTATTCCAAACTTAGTTAATAGAGACAGGTGCGAAAATCTAAACATATTTCGGTTGCGACGACAAATACGGGTGTTTGGTCTGCGTAGTACACGGGTTTTCACTCAGAGAGAGATGCCAGGGGCGGTGTGTGTTATGGGCAGTGCCCACTGTGGCCCAGACGGCTTGCGGGGGCCACTCAGACCGGGCTTGTGGCGAATGTATCCCGGGCGGGAAAACGACCCGCGAACTATTCAAACCAGCTTTGTCCCCGCACTAAAAACGCAACTTTTTAAATAACGAACATTAACAAAGGAATGTTTTAACTAACCATTGATGCGTCTGTTTTTTGTTACCGCTGCGGCGTTTATTAGCTGTCGCTCGGAAAATGTTATTTATTTATTCACAAAGGCGAAATTTTAGCCGGCATAATCCTTGAGTATAATGACATGCGTCTGCGACTAGTTTCAGTGCATTTGTAATGCATGACGTCCCCTTATCCTGGGCAACTTCAGTGCATTAGAATTGCAGATATTTTGTCGGTGTCGCGGTGCGGAACTTGTGAAATGTGGACGCCGACGGCGCGATACTTACGCCTAGCGGTACCGGTCTATGTTTATAACAGTTTTTGTATGATATTTAGGAGATAGCTATTACTACGTTTCGTAGACAACTTTATACTGCTGTAAGAGTATTTTAAATATGTTTTTCTCCTTATTTCGCTAAAAAAGTAATTAAGTTCGAATTAGTAGCCAATCACAGTTTCGGAATTTTTAGACCGCCCTAAGGCCTCTATGGTCTAACAAGTGAAAGAACCGATGGATAGAAGAAGATAGCCCTTAGATAGAAATGCCACTATCGGCCACGCGTCTAAGTAGGGACCGAGCTGCTCCTTGTTAACAATAGTAATGAACTAGCATCGCTTATCTAACTAAACTACGCCATTGAGAGTCCGTAAATACGAAATTAATGTAAGTCTCAATGTAATTACTATATTATTATTTCCTGATTTATTAACAACCCAATAAGTGGCCTTAGTTTGACATAAAAAGATTATGTAATTACCAATACAGCTACTAGGTTATTTACACCATTGTCAATTGATTTACTTTTTTACAGACTGTTTTTACAGCGTCAAAAATGGAACACATTAAAAGTCAAATTAAATTTTCGTACAGCATCATTTATCCGAAACCATCCACAATACTCGTTCGTTAACAAACAGATTTTTAAAAAACAACAACCCGTCCTTTTACCGATCACAAGCCACGTCGCAAAATATAAATCAACGATACTTGCAAACAAAAGAATTTGTAAATGAATACTTTTTCAATTAAATCACGGGTTTTCAATTAAGCATCGTTTAAGCTACTGGGTTCAACTTCGGTTCAATATTTCTCGTTCGTTCTCTAATACCGATTGACATTTTTATGGTGGCGCCAATTGAGTTTTCATTGCTTATGGTTTTGTCTATGATTTTAATTATAGATGCTTATGGTTGCATGTAAAAGTGACAGTACCTCATTATTGAGAGAGAGAAAGAGAGATATTTGTTGCAGCAGAATAATACAGACCGATTATATCATGAATTTATTTAATTAAAGTGATTCATCTTTGTACTGCAGCAGAATCTCGGCTTTGTACTGCAGCAGAATTCTGCCGTTAATTAAGTTAACTAAGTAAAAACATTTTGTTTTCAGACCTCAACATCGCCCGAAACTCCCATTTAAATAAATCAATCCACATTATTACCAATCTAACAAAAGGAACAATAGAACCCGTAGATTTATAACATTGCCCTCAGCCTAACAAGGCCCCATGAGACGAAAAAACCCTAACCGATAGTCTGTGGAATAATAAATCAGGCCGCTTTTAAAAATAAATAGACAAAAAATGGCGATTTATCGAAAAACAATACGTCAGTTTGTACAGCGAAATGTCGAAATTTTTCATGAGTGCACGTCACACGGTGGAATCGAGCATTCGGCTCATTTCGCGAGTGCTGCCCCCTACGGCGTGACACTTGAAAAACTCGAAATTAACGAACTCTTATAGTCCCGAAACAGTGCGAGGTAAGAGCAACGAATTAATAAATTATTGGTGAAATATTTTTCAACGAGTCAGAGTTAAATTGTCGATGGTGAAGTGTGTATTGTATGTTTTTTAATTGCATTGTCTATGGATGGGTTTAGTTTTTTTTTATTCGATTGAAGAGATTCTCTTTGGATTGACGTCAATTGTTAAGACCTCAATCCAAATTTTATGATTCAAACGTAGGAATAGTCTACACTGTATATTATTGTACTTGTCAAGGACATGGCCTAGTTTGAAAATAATTTATTACTTATCTGTATATTGTACGTGACTTATCTATTTATCTTCAGTCTAGACTTCACAACAGCTACCAATCAACATAATCTACACTCATTATTCTGAAAATCACTGAATAATAAATTCTATTCAGATACCTAGTATTTTTAACTTATAAAAAGTATATTCTGTCCTCAGAATACAGAATAACCAGAACCCGTGAGCGCGCATAATACTGTAGCTACTCAAACTAGCCTTAAATAGTGTAGTTTGATGCGCAACCGATCAGTCACTTTGTGACCGTCGAACGCGCTAACGTGTTTTACCCGTGACCAATTTCACGAAACTATGCCGTCTTGTGTCATTCCTACCTGTAAAAATGCAGTGGGTCTGAAAAAGAAACAGGATGGGATCACATTTCACGTGTAAGTATCGCATTTAGGTATCGTCTTATTTAAATATTTAATTATTTTCTCAGATTTCAATTGTCATAGAGAGTGATGCGTCAATCTATGCTAGTGTTGCCAATATAAGAGTTTTGATTTACCCTTCTTTTTATTACCTTTTGAGGGCTTCAATTCGTTGTAGAATAATATAATAAAAAATAACCAACTTGAAAAAAGAAAGTATAAAGCGTAAGTGCGGCTCCTATGTACCTAACCTAACAATCCTATTAAATAGTAAGTATGTTAGTCTATAGGATTTCTAAACAAATTTTTGGTGTGCGTGTGAGGTAGAAGGGGAGAGGGGGAGCGGGTATAAAATTATGTTTCTATATTAGCCATCTTAGATAGTGAAAAATTGTAATTGGCCCTAAGTTATTATTCTTTTTTTATGTAACTCTTGTACCTAGCTGTAAGTTTTCCGAATACTTTAAAATAAAATAAAATAAAATAAAAATATTATAATTTTTCCATCACCCGATAAAAGTGTGCAAACATCCACCTTAACACCGTGTTTTATTTAATATACCTATCTATTTCTTGAGATAATCAGGTAGGTACATAGTTATAAAGAAAAGGACAATTTTTATTCTATTATCATATTACCTCCGAAACTCCCAAAATTTACCCCAAAAATGGGCAAATAATGCGAGAGCTAACAACACTACGCGAGGGACTTTGTTCTGTTTTTGGACACAGCGTGTAGCTTGTAAATACATTTGAATGCTACATCTAGTACTTTCTATAATCTAAGATTCTGTCTATGGTTAAATTGATAAATAAGGTAACAACTGTTATTAATACGTCCTAGTATAACAAACTAGTTAATAACTGTTATTATTTTACTACCTAGTATTTCAAGCTGTTATTTCAATAAAGTTTTAGTCTTCAAATTATCTTCAACAAATATAATTTCAAATTTGCTAAAAAGCCACAGACAAAAGGATTCCATTCGTTGTAATAATTTCGTTAAACTAATTACTGGAACAATGTTACTATTCCAATGACGCAGTTTGTTTTCTCAATGGGTGCCGATTTAACTGGAGTCGGGCGACTCTAACCGCAACTTTAGCTAATGCCCTCTTTAAACGTGGTAAGTTATTCGGTCGAGTGTTTCGGGTTAGTTACTTGAACGTAATAATGTTGGAATGAATTGGTGGATGCAAGTAATTGAGTATGGAGTTTGTTGGTGGAAATTTAATGGATATGAAAGATTTTTAAACAAAATGAGGATTATTAGGGTTTGGTGTTATTGTAGGTTTTATTTATAAGTTATAAAAAGGTTTTTTATGTTTATTAACTGACTTAAATTTTATTTGTGTCCGTTCATAAATATTATTAAGATATGTACGTTATAAAGTACCCCTTATAATATATTCGTGAAATTGACCAAAACTAAACAAATCCATAGGTAAATGTTTTGAAAACATTGCTAATACTACTACCCAAACTATTATTTACTATCAAACTATAAAATAAACAAGGTGATTAGACCGCATACCAATACGGACTTAACTCGCCCATTAACTAGTACAGTCTAAACTGAGCTTAACTTGTCGGGAAATAAAGCGCCTACAACCGCTGGAAGTTGCAACGCGCATGCGTGCTGTCCCCCCCCCTTCATCAGCTGACGCCAAAACGATTTTAATATTGCGTATATGTGTATGTGTGGGTGGTTTTGCGTGTGTGCGTAGCTGAGCCTTCTCCCGCATGAATGAGAAAGAACCGGATCAATATTTAAAGGTCCGCACGGTTAACTTATGAAACTTTTAGTAGTTTCTCCAAATTTTTGGGAATAATTACTGCTTTTGTTGACTCGATTGTGTGTTTGAAAACAAACATTAATATGATAGTATGTAATTGTAGGGCATTACTTAATAAGTGATTTTGCGCCTATTCCTTTTCACTGTACTGATATTTTCAGTGAAGTCAAAAGCATTGGCCCTGTACCTAGTGGGTCACCTTCTTAACTTTTTATTACTGGACAGATTTTATTACTGCATTAAAATCTACCCTTACAGTACTGGAAACAAATACTATGAATACAAGTACTAACCTAGTCGAAGGTTATAAATTTTTATAAATTTAGAAACCGCAATCATAGACTCCTTGAAGTCGATTGGGTAACGTCAAATTATATTCCTAATTTCAAACTTTATATTTTGCTCTATGACAGCAGCACCAAACCAATAATATCATTACTTTAATAACGAATGTCATATTTTTACTTACAATATTAGTATGCTTCAGTATACTCGATATAACAACTACACATTGATCTAAATACGAGTATATTTCTACACACTAAGATGCATTTTTCTAGGTTTAAAATAAACGAAGTAGGGTAAAATAAATAGTGCACACAGTGACAACAACAAGCATCAATGATACGACGAGTAGCAGATAGAAGAAAAATAATATAGGCATACCAAAATACTAGGTTGGAGTACCTGTTACTAATATTGTGTGTAGCTGGCATTATATAATTGAAAGATATTTTGTATTAAGAACTCTTTTGATTTATTGAAAAGATATTAAGAATTCTAAATTCAAATGATTTAAAATGAGAAAAAGAAGATAAATTATTATTTTTCCAATTAGACATTTCGATAAAATTATTAACTAAAATCTGGTTTCTAGTTTTTTTTACAATGAAGAGTTAGAGAATAATCTTATTTTGGTATGCCTATAAATGGTAGTAACATAGAGATAGTATAATGTGAACACTTAAGGCGAAACAGAAAACAAATAAGGAAAATAAAATATAAAAAGATCGGGAGACTGTGCGTTATGATTCGAAATTTTCTCTTAAAATAAACTTGAATGTAAACAGCAAATTAAATTATGACTGAAAAGGGAACTGAAAGTGAATAAAATTTAGATATTTCTTTAATTTTCTGAGAGGAATGAGCTGAGCTCGATTTACTTAAATTCTTTAAGGTTAGCGATTTCATTATTTTACATTTAAGGCGAAGTTAACGCCTTGAAATGCATACTCCAAATTAGAAATAAATGAAATCAAAAATAAATTACTTACTCGCGTTTTTAAAGTTTTCAGCCAATTTATAACTGAAAGTAAATATAACTTGATAAATTAATACAACAACCATTCTTATATTCTGATACTTGAGTACCTTGGAGTCCCTCGCCTAGAGGCTAGACTCACCTGAAACTGAAGAAATTTATTATTAAACAATCTTGAACAACATTCAGAGATCACACTTTATTTATTTAAGTATTTTTATCAGAAATAAGATTTTCTTCTCAACTTAGTTATTATTAATATTATTGTTTAACCTTAATGTAGCTTATATGTCACCTTAAAGACCTAGGCACTCTACCTATAGGTAGGTTATAGATCAGCCTCGCCTTGCGGTTTTACCCGCTATGCTATGCTAATGTTATACATAAATAATTATACTAGGTTTGTACCAAGACTAATTAGTTAAATGTGGTAGAAAACATATTGCCAATGTAATTGAACGATTTATAAAAATCTCATTCCAACCATCTAGTCAAGTGAGCATTCAAAAATTACACGCGGCCAAAAATGGAACTAATTTTTTTCTTAGCTCGTTCCACCAAAGTCTGCGACAGTGCTGCCCTCATTAAATAGAGCTTAGCCGACTGTGATCTTAAACATGACTTTAAAAAGGAAACAGAACAAATATTTCTTTGACAATATTGTAAATTCAATACCAGCAACATTTGAAACCTGCAAAGTTATTGCTCACGTGAATTTGCAACAATTTTTCGATAAAATAGGAATTTTCAATGTGAAATGAGCAGTACTGGCATTTTATATTATTGCATATTTTTACAGCAAATATTTCTGGTTATCGAATGCGTGAGTGAGAATTTGTTGTTTTAATTGTTTGTTTTACGGAGTGCCAGAGTGCAGTGACATCGACTGGCTTTATTTGAAAATATAACACATATTATTAGCTCTTATTCATATCATATTTACAGTTATTTTAAAAAAACGCTAGTCAGGTTTGCGTTTGGCGTTTGCTTGCATTTTTTAAACAAAGAATGTTGGTATTAGAAAACTAGTCTTCATAAAAAGCTTTTTATTTCAGAAAATTCCTCTCCTCCTTGGAGATTGCCATTACAAAACACAGTACACTCTTAGTTTACCCAAGAGAATATTTCTTCCCTTCAAGAATTCGACGGCAATTAACGCCCGGAAAACGTAATAAACGTAAAACGTCAACGTGCGATTAGCATTTTTCAAAAGGGAAAATTGGATATATCTTCAAGAATCGCTAGAAATTTAGGGCAATATGTCAACAAATGAAACCTTCATGATACATCGCCGGCTGCCGCCTCCAATATCTTTCTATATAAGATTTCTTTCTCAGATTTATCACCCTCTATGCAAATAGTCTGGGTGATGGATATTGCGACGAACCGAGTTTACCTATGTGTCGAAATTAATATTTTTCTTGCCACGTTGTCAGATGAGAAAAATCTAGTCAAATTTTTTATATGAATAAGTTGGCGCGTTGAACACGTTTTATATTTGTTAAATTTATCTAATTTGCTCTATGTTTTTGAAATGTGTTCTTTTTTTGTATGTATATGTCGTGAAAAATTAGATATTAACTCCAAAAAAAGTCTAATTCATAAATAGCCCGGGAAATTCTACTTACTTTTTTTGCGCCATAGACACTATTGTAGTTTACGAAAACCTATATAATCTCTTTGAAAGAACACCAACCTTTTTGAGCGTTATCACGTCTCTGCGAATGGCAACTAGATATTTTTTTAAATAAGAACACAAAATAGTGAAAGCACTAATAATCAATGTTCTTATTTAAAAAAATCGCTCTCAGCCTTCACCTCGGCAATATAACATAACGGTAACCATGGTAATGGAGCTATGCCAAATTCTTATTTTAAAAATATCACCACCCGCCATAGTTATACCAGATTAACGTTATCTATACCTATAACATCACCGTGCTATCACCGTGGTCACCATAAAAGTAATTTCAATCAAAGCTAAAGGCACATTAAACAGCGGCCAACACTAGATTGGATTGCGTGTAGCCTGGTCAGCAGAACGTGGTGGTAATCCAGCTCCGAATTAATCGCTATTATTGATTCCGTATTAATTGGTGCATTGCGACCGAACTATAGACCGGAGGCAATCTGCTGTGGTCGAAAAGTCACTCGGTAGCACGGTGCAGGTATATATTGATCGACCTATACTCTAGAAACATACTTAGTACTAATTATACCGTGTCAAAGGTGCAAGTATTTATTTATCTAACTATACTAAAGTAACAAATTACTACTATAAGATTAGTTGTGATGGAAGTGTCTTGGTGAATGTGTTTTAGTTAAGTGTTAAGTTAGAATAATGGGATAAAAAATCATTGTCATTTGAAACATCGGCGAAACAAGAAATAGGTCATTTGAGACTTCGGGGAATTGCGTTTGGTAAAATGAGCATCGCTTAGGTTAATTTCGGTAAAAAAATTATAACCTTATGAAAGTAAAAAAAATATATTGAAATTACCTATATGAAAGTAATTATTCCATGTGTTTTGAAAAAAAGGACGTAAATAGGACTCGGGTTAAAAAGTACCTTTAAAAATCGAAAGGACCGAAGCCTCAAAAAACAGCGAAACCTTTCATTCATAGAAACAGTTAAAATACTGAAGAAACAATAAACCGAAACCAATAAAAATGCTTCTAATTTCAAATATAATATTCTGCCAATAACCAGAGTGTTGCCAAGTTCGAATTTAATTTAGTAAATTGAGATCGTCAAACTGAATTGGTGATTATACCAGTTGGTTAAAGAGAGCTGTTGGAGAGAAATGGAATAGCTAAATAACAGCTGAAGATCGGTGGACGTCGCTTTAAGTAATTTGATTACATAGTTATTGTTGAACTAGTAACGCCCAGCGGTTTGACCCGCGTCGTACCCGTTTCTGTGGGAATTTTGGGACGAAAAATAGCCTATAACCTTCCCGTTGAATGTGGCTGTCCAATACAATAATAATTACTCAAATCGGACTGGAAGTTCCAGGGAAAACCGCGTTGAAACAAACAAAGATTTAACTAGGCTTTATATACTAGTGTTTAGAGTACAATTTTGGGATTTAAAGTAGCCTAGTACTTAAAGAAAGATTTTCTAGACTACCATTAAGACATAGAAGTTTAACATCTCAGGAGAGCTTTGGTTTATCCTTATTTCTTTACAGGAAATCTTGACTAATCGAAAAGATCGGATCGCTATTTAGTACACATAAAACGAAAATATGTAGTAAAACATGAAGAAGTTTTGTAGCTAAGTGTATGCTTGGGTATAAGACGTAATTTCGCATGCTTCACTCTGCAGCGCTGAGTCTGTCTTTTTTATTTGGTTCGAGACTCTCAAAATACCTAAATAGAGTAAATAAGTTTTTGTCTCAAACAAATGCTATACACGTTTTACGCTCATTCTCGTTTAATAATAAAAATGTATTTTAAAACGTTTTGCATTTAAACAAAAGATGAAACGAAGTGTAAAACAAAGCAACATGTCAAGTTAATTTGAACTTACATTTCTCAAACTGTCCGAACTAAAATATTAGTACTTTGGAAAAGGCTGGAAGTAATTTCACGAGACTTTGACAACGAAGTAGTTAAACATAAATCTTTAAACTTACGGCTTGTTAATTTTAATTAAGAGTTTACATTGTGTAGCGATTGCATAACAACTCTTGAATCTTAGTGCCTAAATATGTTTAACAAACAAAAGCTGTTTGTTCAAAAGGAGATTTTATTTCGAACGAATAGAACGCTATTTAAAACGAACGTCATTTGTTTTTTAAATAAATTTAGGCGCTTGATAAAATTAAGATGTATAATTTAAATGTGGAATCCGCTCTAAGTGAGGTTATAAGCTGTAAGCTGGTACGTTTAGTTCGTCCAATAATGGAACGCAAATAAAAAAGCGGGAAATTTGACATATAGGTATCTCGCGTTTTTTGAAGTTTGACGAAGTGAAAACTTCTCTAGCGGCGTTGTGCACTTTTTAGTCATGGGTAAACATTTTTAAACTCGCGTCAGGCCACGTGACCTGATTGAAAATTCGTAATATGTTTTGACGTTAATATTCAAGTTTTCACTTCTACCGGTACTCGCGGAGTGCAATCCGTTTTGTTTGATTGACTGACAGCTCATAAATCCACTATATAATACCTAAGCCACTCAAACTCAAACACCAGCTCATTCCCAACTAAAAATAACAATGAACCAAACCTAAATCATTGTTAAGCTATTCTTCGCCGCCATTTCTAAGAGCTCGTACACAGCTACGTATAAACTATGACGTCACAGGCCGACAAAGCCTCGGCATTCGTTATCGTCCAGCCTGAAGACACCCTCATTAATTACTCGACTCTTGATTCTATAACAGTTTTCTTTTTATCTCTATCCCGCGTTTTTGCAAGCAATTTATTTTATCCCGCCGACTCTGTTACTTACAAATCGGAGGGAACAATAAAAGTTTGTGTTTATTTTTGTTGGATGTTACATTTGATCATCATCATAAATTTAAGAGCAAGGCTCTTGTCGGTGAGTCCGATGCAGACTTCTCCATCTATTCCTATTCAGTGCAAGTTCCTTCACGTCTCTATACGACATGACAGACACTTTTTCTTTAATCTGACTCATGTAACTGATTCTAGGCCTTCCCCTACCTCGCTTTCCTTCAATTTTTCCTTCCATGATATTATTAATGTATCTGTCATGTCGTATGAGATGTCCTATCATCTTCCCTCTCCTATTTTCTATTGTCTCAAGTAATGTTCTACTCTCTCTCACCAATTCTAATACTTCTTCATTTGTCACCCTTTCGGTCCAACTAATCCTTTCCATCCTACGCCAACACCACATCTCAAATGCTTCCAACCTCTCTCTATCCCGCTGAGTCATCGTCCACGTCTCACATCCGTACAAAGCTATACTCCAAATATATGATTTAATAAACATTTTCTTTACCTTTCTAGATATTTTGGACGAAAGTTAATATTTTTTATTGTGAAAAGCCTGCTTTGCTATTGCTATCCTGGTTTTGATATCTAAGGTACATCTGGAGTCTGACGTGATGTAACTACCCAGATACATGAATTTATTTACTATTTCAATATTTTTGTTATTTATGACTAAAGTTTCTTGTGGGTTTATTATATGTTTTGAGGTTATGAGTATTTTAGTTTTATTTGTATTAATTGTAAGTAAAAACTTTTTGAATACTGAGTCCATAATTTTAAGAATTTGTTCTAGTTGTAGCTGCGTTTCTGCTACAACCGCTTCCTTATCTATGGAAGAACCAGTATTTAATACCTCTTTAAACTTTTTGTACCTAACATAATATGCTGTCCCACTGTAGGGCAAAATACTTTCTCAAACCTAGCCATCCATACCCTTCTTTCGCTTCTATTCCTAGAAAAATAGCCTTTACATTATCCAAATTAATTATTTAGTTTCATAACTAAATCGCTTTAATATTATATATAATCGTATATGTGAACTTACATAAATACTAATTATTTAATCACCTAATTGAATAGAATAATTAGACCTACCAAATTCAATTCAAAAATCACGTTTCAATTCATTGATTTAGCAAAATCATCATACAACTCCATCGTATGGTGTAGTAGGGTAGATTGTATAGCAGAAGTAGTGACTTGGCAATCCAGTGAAGTATTATTAAACTGATTTACTATCTACCGCTGTGTGGAGATTGCCTTGATTGGGTCAGATGGATGAATTTAGTAGAAATAGGGATAACTTTGACCATCTGTTGACATAGAGTACCGGGAAGTCATTTATAAAATATTATATTTACTAGTTAAAAGTTCAAACAGCAGATTCAAAGCTTTAATAACTTTGTGTAAATACGTTATGGTACAAAAATGATTAAGACGGTTTCATTTATTTATTGCACAAGAAGACTTAAATCTATAAAATTCCTAAATATGTTAAAAAAACAAGAGCTGTCGATTAAAATTGTATTGCACGAAATATACCAATATTTTAAACGAATGTCATTTGTTTATTAAACTTTTTAGGCGCTAAATAAGAACGCTTGTGCAATCCGCCCTAAGAGTGCAAATCAGACTTCAAAAGTATATTATAAGCACATTATTTGCTATTAAAACTTGAGTGATGTTTTATTTGAAAGCTACCGTGCTTTAAAAGATGTAGAAAAAAAGCAGACGTCTCGTATTGTATACGAAAATTAGCTTCGCTTTCAACTGAAATAATTCCATAGAAACTATTACACCAAACTATGTACTCGTATATCACATTACATCGCGAGTAAACTCACACATACAAAGTTTACAAATACTTGTACAGCGACTTCAACAATCCAAGTGATATCTCGTTACTATTTAACTCTATCCGATATTAATCTATGGATTTCTAATGCAAATAACATTCATCAACGTTAATGCATAGGAAGTAATCTGTCGGCGGAACTGTCATGGCGGATTAGATATAACTCAGGAGGATTACAATATTGTAGGGTGACGATACTTACAACGAAGGGATTAGTTTTATTAATTGAATTTTTAGTTTGATTACAGTTTTAATGAAAGGAATTGTGCACCAAATGTTTTATTTGAAAAGTTCGTAAGTTCGTTACTTCATCTAGGTAAGAAGAAAAGGCCTTTGCCCTGCACTGGGACATAACGGCCTGAACAAAGATGCTATGAATACTGGCATACCGTCAAGTGTTTACTCTTACTTATGTATACCTTATTGTTATGCCTTCATCTGATCAGTACATGCAATTAACTAGCATGCCAGTTACTGCTTTGTTTTTCAGGCATGTAGATGTATTCCCCGTAATATAATTTTATAATTCATGCTTTCTTCAGTCTCATGTTAAGTTAATATTGTAATGTCGTTAGATCGCCTGTTGAAATTGACATCCCGGGTTCCCTCGAAATTTGAGATAATCAACACACATTAGGCACAAACGGTGATTATGCATAATCCTTCTTTCCGTATTCATTGCTTTTCAATGGGATTTCTACGGGTTTTTATGTCAAGTAAAGCAAGCAGAATGATTGATTAGTGATTCAAGCATTAATATTGAAAGTTCACGTGTTTTTGATACTGGATTTTGCATGAAAAGTGACACTCTGATAAACAAAAGAGCATCAGTTTATCAGATGATTTCAAACTGAGGTTCGAACATACCCTCGCGCCGTACTGTTTGGTGATTAACTGGTTATACTAAAATGTGAATGTGCCAGCTTTTATAAGATATATAGGTACTTGTTTACTATGTCAACGGTGGTAATTGTAAAGGACAGATATTTCTATATTAAATCATGAGGTCAACTTTAAAAGGTCAATAAAAAGGTCGATCTATTAAAGAGTCTGGCTACTAAATAACTGTAGACAGACAGAATATAATAAAACAGAATTATTACCATCGTAAATTGAAGCAATTTAATATTCATTACTGAAACACTGCACTTAAACCTTCGTACACCTAATAAGAAACTCCAAATTAAGTAATAGCAAATCACTTAGTTCTCATTAAGTTGAACAAACAAATACTCTATAAAGTTAATTAAAGTCAAACGATCAACAAACAAAATAAGAAATTCAGATTAGTCTCGCAATAAGAGCTCGATTATTTGCGAAACGAAAGCATTCTAATTATACTTGCGTTTTGGAAACGTTAAATATTTCAACAATCAAACGCGTCGAGTGCTAAAGGCAACTTCCATCGAGCAATTAGCGCCATTTGCAATTCCAAATACACCAACCGACCGGCGAAAAATTACCACAAGAAAAAAATTAACCGAACAAAAAACACACCCTGTATTACCAGCAAGGAGTATAAAAACTTTTTCGAGCAAACTTTAAAAATGATTTAGATGTAAACGTGACTTTAAAGATATAAAACTGAGTTTAAAAAACGAATTGTTAAGTCGATTTTAAATTCTTCTAATTGCGCTCTTTCTTTGGGAAGAGTTTGGCTGGCTTTCTCGATTCCTAATTAAACGTATGGAAAGTTTTATCATAAGTGTGAATATTTAAATCTTGATGTGAATTCAGGCGAGACGTTGGGATTACCTGAAACAAAAGACAGAGAGGTTAGTTCAAGTCTTCAATTCTAGTTTAATTTTCAAGTTTTACCGACATTCAACCGTAAAGCGATTTTATGGTTAAATATTAAACTTCAGAACTAGACGTTGACATTTCGTTTCTTATTACGAAAGTTTGTTGTACTAGTCAACTCACAGCACAGCCTGTAAACTCGCTTTATGCCCATGACGTTTCATTTAACGTTTGCTAAATAAAAGAGTTACATTAGGTGTAACTGTACACACGGAAGACAAACGTACTTAAGCGCATGACACACATAGTACGGATGCGGACCGGTTGCGGGTTGGTTCGGGTGGCGTGACGTTGTATTTGTATGAAAAGTGACACACCGGCCCGCACCCGACCGGCACTATGTGTGTCTTAAGCTTAATTACGAATTTTCTTTTTCGTGGGGTATATATTTGGAAAGATTGATTAATTTTTTGAATTTTATTACTTCTCGATAAACCATTCGTGTTTCACTACTATTCCATGAATTATTGCCATCAAATAACGCAACTGTATATCAAAAATACGTACACCGCAATCAGAAACCGATATGATACCTCCAATACAAGTTAAACAGAAAAATAAATTCATAACATCATACAAAACAAATCAAATCCGGTACGGTTCTATCTGAGAAAAATATCGGGCACATTTTTTCGATCTGCAAATTCAAATATTTCTCATAAGATTGGCTGCAATGCGGTATGAGGGAAGGGAAACAAGAAAGTGTAAAAGGGACAGAGTGAATGGAACTTGGGAATATTTTCTAAGAAGTATCTGTGATTGAAAATAATCGTTCCCGCATCGACCGGCGATTTTATCACTGAATATTTTGCAAATAACAATCTCCCCGTTTTTATACAGTGGCTTGTATTAAATGGAGTCTCTTTCAATACGATCCCTCTTTTAAATGTGGGGATTTCTTTTCTGTTACATTACTAGTGACTAGACAGCTCTTTGTCCGTGTCTTTGTGCTCTGTACCTTTTTCTATGTATCCTCCTATTCAAATTATAAATCCAATAGTTTGTTGCGATAAATGTTGTTACGGAAAAACTGCTGGATATCATCTATCATCTAATAAAGTTGAAGAGTTTGTTTGTTTGAACGCGCTAATTTCATAAACTACCAGTCCGATTCGAATAATTATGTTTGCAATGGATAGCCACGTTCAACGGGAAGGTTATAGGCTATTTTTCATCCCAAAATTATTACAGAAACGGGCACAATGCGGGTAAAACTGCAGGGCACTACTAGTATTCTGATAAATCAATAATTGTGGACTATTGAGTTTCATTTGGTTCTGTGTACAATATTATAACTCATTTTGATTCTAGCAGAATACTTAATATGTCAATCTAGTAGAATACTAAAAGGCCTTTGTCCAGCTTTCCGATATTACAGGCTTACTCTATTATTCATAAACGCTCCATAACTAAAGCACCATTTAAAAGTATTGTGTCTCTTTTGCTCTTCAGACAATAGCGTATGTTGGAAAGGGACAAAACATTTGATAGCAAAAATGTTGTTAATGAGCGTTTATGAATAAGACCCTTATACTTTATTTCTAAAAAAACCTCTTTATTGATAACCGCGATAATAATTGCTGGTTAAAATCTGAACAGACTTTTGTAATTTGATAAATGGTATCCAACAATTCCAATTTGTCGCTTTTGACCCATATTCTCCAAATCTCTCAATTTGGAAACATTGTACCGCAGTTCTGTAATTTTATTCGGGAAAAATATTTACCTTGATTGTTGATTGGTGATTCTTTTCCATTTATTGTGAACACTTGTAAAGCCGGCGAAAATCACGGTTTAATGCTTATTACAGAATATATTTTACATGTTTTTGTACCGCGGTGAGCTGTTGGTTCTGTAAACGGTTAAGGCAGGGAATTTAATTGTTATTCTTTTAGCTTTTAAGCCTTTTCGGATGAAATTTCTTACGGGACTTGTGTAAGTATCGGTTGGTATAACATTTATACTTCCAAGTCCAAATCTATAATATAAAAATGAATCGCAAAATGTGTTGGGAAGCGCATAACTTCAGAACGACTGCACCAAATTGGATGATTCTTTTTTGAATGTGTTCCTTATTGTCAGGACAAGGTTTTTATATAAGAAAAATAAGGAATAATTCCCACAGGAACGGGGGCGCTGCGGGTGAAACCGCGGGGCACAGCTAGTTAACAAATAAAATTATAAAAGTTGATAAAAGCTAAATGAGTGCCTGCTCTAATAAAAAATAGTTTTTATAGTAATTTGATTTGAAGACGTCCTTTTGAAGACACCTAACTTTAGTCTGTCAATATAACGTGACATTGACAGTACAGTGTATAATATGTACTATTAATAGAACTTAATAAATGGCATTTAAAAAAAAGCTATACATAAAACATAGCTTCAATGTACTAACGATGCTAACTCATTGCTTTTGTTAAGCCACGTGCAGCTCGGCCCCTAATTGGATGGGTGGCCGATAGTGGCATTTCTGTCTGAGCGATTGCTTTGGAGGGCGCGTTAAATTGTCGGTTCCCGTGGTTTCGATTGCTAGACCTCGTCGGAGGCTAAAAACTCTGATACAAGGGTTGGCCACTTACCCTACACGAAATTACTTAATAATTAAGAAAATTACCATTATCATCATACAATCCCTTTAATTAATAGAGCCTCTCATATAATTCCAGACACCTGCTCACAGCTTACATCACAGTTACTAAGTAAACAAGATCAGGCAAAAATTGTACAAGAAATCAAGTAGGTAGGGCGTTGACTGAGAGCCTCAACTCCCTGCCAGATAAGTTTGGCAACTACGAAGGCGCCACTGTCGCAAATATCTCTACAAAAAGCTAGGAACACACTGACTTTGTTCTACATCATTTTAGTTCCATCTTTCTCCGTTTACGGACTTTCCTGGCACTTACTAGGGTCGTGTTAACTCTTCCTTTACTAAGTGGTTTGTAACGTGATATAGCCGGTACTCTACCTTTTAAGGTTCGTTAATATTAGTGCGCGGTAAAACGGTGTATGTATTCACGTGTTAATAGGATATTGTTTGCTTTAGGTTGATGAAAGTATTTGGCGGGGATGGGGAGAGCTTTTTGTAACAACAAAGATCTGAAATTTTAAAGGATGTTGCTGGGCAAGGAAATGTCTTGCATTACTTAGCGATGTAGTAAATGACCTACTTTTTGATATAGGTGCGTCTTAAACTACTAATAGCAATAGAGATGGCCATTTCGTAAGAATAAAACGATGATATTTTTTTTTTTTTCGAGAAATGTTAACAGAAAAAGTAATTAATCATACACATTAATAAAGCACATAAAACCCATACAAAACCCCCTAAAAACAATTTCATTTGCAAAAATGAATATTCAATGTGTTATGGAGTTCAAAAGTAATAATTTCAAAAATCGCCATTACGCCCGTACCGTGTTCCTTTATTACAAAACACTCCCCCATAATTAGTAAAGTGTTGCATCGAATACGCCAGCCAATTTAAAACTTTTTTACTTACGCCATTAAGTCCATTACACGGTAACACCACAAACTGCATACATTATATCAACTACACCTTTGGCCTTGTTAAAGTGATCTTAAAGGCAGCGGGGTAGAGTTTAAAATGGTATATCTGCAATTATAATGCGGCCAAATAAAAATGAACATTAACGGATTAAAATGCCTATTCGGGGATTAATTGTCAAATATCGTGCAGTATATTTAAGGGTCAGTGTTTTTAATTCACACATCTGTCGCACTCGGGGTTGCTACCCCTTAATAAGGTCAGACGGATGACATGAATGGCCGGTCTAAGCCTTTGTCATACATTTATTATGTATGTACCAACTTTTCTAACGTTATTACAATTATATTATTTTATTAGTAGCTCTGTGAAGTGGCTACGTAATTGGACTGTGATCACGTTTTGTTATAGTTACATATTTAGTTAACTATATAGGTAATCTAGGCCAGACTAAAGTCTCATCTATTCAGCTTTTATTAATTTTAAGGTGCTTATATATTGAACGAGTTAGCGAGTTTAAGAAGCCAGAGAGCGAGCGCATAATTTGACATTAGTGACACTTGCACTTTTTAGCGTTATTACCAAAGTAGGATGAATGAATATTGGCACAAATCATTGAGTATTTTGTGCTTTATTTATTTACTACTTATTACTTTAAATTGCACTTTAAAACACACTAGAAAGTGCTAAAATTGCATAATACGTTAACCAGCGCTCGCGATCTATAATAAGAGTAAAATTTTGACAGATACTGACTTCTCATTATGCCGTGACATCGTCAGAACGATTCTGCCAATCGCACGCTGTCATTATCGCCAGTTATTACCGGTTATAACTAGTTACCATGAACCGTTAAACGTGATAAATGCCAGTTAGTTTTCAGAATAACGATAATGATCACTTTTACTGCAACACATTTTGGGGAAAGGTATTTTTTGCAAAACGTTAGATTATTTACCTATCAATGAATAATCTACTACTTATGTACGTATCTTTTGTTCCAAACAATAATATTTCAAACAACGAAATTGGAAAACGGTACAATAAAAACTGTATCTCCCTGGAGTACCACAAAAACTTTAAAGCCTTTATTCTTTTGTAAATACAGAAACTAATTCTCATAAAGGGGAAAACATTAAATTTGTTCAATTCTAGCTATCCAGTTTTACGCTGGCCTGTGAAAAGACTGCATTGCGCCAAGTCTAATTCAATAACACGACCGCATGCTCTGCGAGCCTCTAAAAACGCTGTTTTCATGATTTTTAGGGTACCGCACCCATTTCCGAAATGAACGCAGATTGCATCTTGTTTATAAAATACCTGTTTCAATTTTCATTTTCATTTTGGGCTGTTTGAAAGGTATCTTTGTCGGATTAGATACACGTATAATCGAGGGATTTTTTTGTGCTTTTGTTGATGTTTTACTAATTTTATTCTCGTTATGAGATATTTGACTAAAATACATTGAATTGGAATAAGATTTAATGATCCTCGTCTTTGGGCAATCCTATTATTTATTTCAATTCCAGTATCGTAAATTGAATTAAATTATACCTTTGTTCAGTCATAGCTGTAGATTTTTTTGAATTTGGAATAACCTTAATAAGGGTACTTTCACAATCCACATTCTTCCAGAAACAACTTAAACTATTCAACTGTTACAAATAACATACTGAACCCAAACAAACACATTCCTCTCTTGTAATTTTTGATTCTCATATCCGTATGATGCAATTAACTGATCAGGATCCTTCATGTGAATAAGCCTTTACCATGCTTTGTGTTTGCGTAAGTGATTACAGTCTTTGTGTTACAGCTAATAGAGAAAAAGTAAATGAAAACTCGTTGGTACATATGACCTTTTTACGACTGCGTTCTGTGAGCCAGACGGACTGAATTGTGAAAAGTTTAACAAAAAGTTGTGAATTATTTATTTGTTTTAGTGATAATGAAGGGTCACTTTTTATTTTATTTTAATAAAATGAATAGTTTATTTATAAAATATTTTACAGCTTCGTAGAAAGAAATCGTTCCTAAGTTATATAAGGGTTATAATAATATACATTATTATAGGGAGAGTACATATTTTTTCCTTTCCAATAAAAAGAGAAAATTCATTGACAGTATCGTATGTAAACTATACAACATTTAAATTGATTTTCTCTGGAACAATGAAGTTGACAAAAAGGCATCAAGATTTCTTCCTTCCCTACTTGTTTAGTAAAGAGAGTACAGTTAATACACTATAATTAAGAATTAGAGGTACGAATGTAATTAGAAACCAGATTCTTTTGTCTTGGAAATAAGTTATATGAGAAGGGTCTGTTTGTTTGTAATTGGCTAACCTTTGGCTAATAACGATGTTGGTTTGGAGAAAATAAGCAGGTGCAGTGGGGGGAGGTAATTAGATGTAGAGCTCTTTAGTTACGCCATTTTGTTTTTTTAAGAAGGTACTCTAGAACGTAGACTTTTAAAAACATAGTCGTGTAGATAGTAAAGGAATAGAGCACGTCATAGTCATTACTAGCACGAAATCATGCTTATCAATAGCTAGCAGCGCCCTGCGGTTTTACCCGCAGCGCACCCGTTCCTGTTCGAATTTCGGGATTTTTATTACTTATTATGCTATTCCTGACCAATATAAGTTAAATAACTAAATAATATTTAAATCGGTCAAGCCATTCTCGAGTTATTATTAAATGGTGAACTAATACGAATTTAATTTGACAAGCCCGTTGGCACAGTGGCAGTGAGAGCGCTTACTGTGTCAGGGGTTGCGGGTTCGATCCCCGCCCGGAGTCAACAATATGTGAAGACATAGTTGTTGGCGACGACGTCTGGGTGTCAATTATATATTCTTATAAAGTATTTGTGTATGTATATGTAGTAGTATCAGTTAGTTAGATTCCATAACACAAGCTTAGAGCTTACTTTGGGTCTAATTAACCGTGTGTGAATTTGTCCAAGTATTTATTATATTTATTATTATTTATATTATTAATTTATATATAAATATACTAATTATATTTCATCATCTTCGAATTCAGCTTTTTGGATGTAAAAAGTTAGACATATTGTTATCTTCAAAAACATTTCCTTTATCGCCTAAAGCTATTGATTAACAGAAGTAAATCAAGTTATTGAATAGGCTGGATTCGGAACGTAATGGTTAAAATAATACGATAACATTATGGTATTCCACCGCCTAATGGAATTGGCACGACGCCTAAACTTTGGCGTATAATTTGATATAATTTGACCAAAATTATGCGTGTTTTATAAAGTAAGTTCGAAGAGGCCAATTGTGTTGACAGGTGTTTTTTTAGACGGCCTTTAGGCCCCCAACATGGTCTCACTATTCATTCAACCGAGACCGACAATTTAACGTGCTCTCCGATTGTTTCAAAGCACGGTAGCTCAGATAGAAATGCCACTATCGGCCACCCATCCAAGTAGGGGTCGAGCTGCACGTTGCTTAACAATCGCAATGAGTTAACACTGCTCAGTCAAACTACGCCACGAGAGCTACATCGTTTTATAAAGAACTAGCTGTGCCCCGCGGTTTCACCCGCATCTCCCCCGTTCCGCAATAGGCAATCGTGGCGATTACGCCTAATCCTCCTCACTGTACTGATATCTTCGTTGTGACGAGAGGCCTTTGGTATGGCATTATAATACTTACTTACACTATTCTCTATCCACTTCTAAACAATTTCATCACCACTCAAAAGCAATCATTAACATAACACTTAGTAAATACATAATGTACTTACAATACAAATAAGTCGTATGGTAGGTGAGCCGCCAGTAAATGGGGCATGGTTATGGTTAGACGTTAGACAAATTGGCGTCGGGCCAACACAGCTCGACGGCTGTATATAAATACTGCATAATGTAGACACAGCTTATATATATTTGACTGGCGTTCACATGGGATTCAGTGCGATGGTTTGTAAAATTTGTGAACTATTGTTAGATCTACACTATAAATATTATACAGAGGAAAACTTTGTTTGTTTGGTTGTAATGAATAGGCTCAAAAACTACTGGACCGTTTTTAAAAATTCTTTCACCATTCAAAAGCTACATTATTCACGAGTAACATAGGCTATTTTTCATCCCGAAATTCCCACAGGAATGGACACAACGCGGGTAAAACCGCGGGGCGCTGCTAGTATGAAATAAACTAGCAACGCGGTTACGGGTATTTCTGCGTTGCAAGTCGGAATTGTACCCGTTGTTTAAAGGAATTATAATTACTAGCCACACCCCGCGTTGTTACCCACGTTGTACCCGTTCCCGCGGGAATTTCAGGATAAAATATATCCCATGTGGTATTCTGATGTATAACCTATATTACTGTAAAGTTTCATCGAAATCCGTCTAGCAGTTTGTTCGTGAAAGAGTAACAAAGATAGATATATTAGACTGGCAAATCACTACATAGTATATAACAAAGTCGCTATTTTTGTCTGTTTGTTTATCTGTATGCTTAAATCTTTAAAATTACGCAACGGATTTTGATAAGATTTTTTGTAATAGGTAGAGTGATTCAAGAGGAAGGCTTTTATGTAAAAAAAATCCCGAAATTCCAACGGGAACGGGCACAACGCGGGTAAAACCGCGGGGCGCTGCTAGTTTATACTAAAGTATTTGACATCTCTGAGTAGGCGTAAGTGTCTGAGTCTTTTGTTAGTCAGAAAAGTATCATATGTTTTAATTCCCACGTAGAAGATGCGGATTTATAATCTCCATAATGTGTTTACGATAATAAACTTTAATGTAGGCTCATAATATGTATCTCAATAAAAAAACTTTCGTCCATTTCGCTAAATAATTAAAACGTCTCATAAACACCGAATCGGGTCAAACGACCGCGATAAACAAAAGTTACTCAAATCCATTAACAAACTAACAATACATAAATCTAATTATTAACACGTTAATCCCCCTTATGATTACACTAACCAATAACTTTACCAAAACTGTGAAAAGTATGATTAAAATTAATTATCCATAAAACAGCGAATTAAATTGGGTCATAATGTTGCTGTGTTATTTAAAATTAAACTTTGTTCTGTTGGCATAGAGTTGGTTATCGTTCGCGACAAAGGTTCTGTTATAAAGCACAGTGCACACTGCACAGGCAGTCGTTAATCTTAATGCAAATTCGTGCCAAGCTTCCCTAATGGCACCCGTATTTACTATTTACACGTCTTATTCTTCAAGTGGAATTACATCGTTTTGTACGTGGCGGGAATTTCTCGGAGAATCTTTATGTTAGTGTGTGTATTACCCTTTAATTATTAGAGATGGGTTTGTTTTGTGTGGCGCAGTAGGACTGTAGTACTGAAATTATGTGGAATTTGTTGTAATTCGTGATTTGTTAGTAGATTTACAGATGTTTATATTCTAAAATGCAGGTCTAGTTTAGTTTTGGTTGGTTTAAAAACCGTTCCTTCATTAGTCCGCTTATTATATCTTATACTAATATATATGTACTGTGTGAGGCCTAATTTATACTAATATAATAAAGCTGAAGAGTTTTTGTTTGTTTGTTTAAACGCATTATGCGTCTCAGAAACCGGAAATAAGAAACCTAATCTCTGAACCTTTTTGTATATGATAGTTACGATTACAGGAAAATAGTACACTACTTTGTCATCCCTATATTCTCACTAAAACAAAAGAGAACACGTGAAATGGGAGAAAAACCGCGGGCCTGAGTTTGTTTATGAAACTTCACAACATACAAAACTTCAACTTTTATATATGTATATTACGTACATACATTTCGTATACCACATTCGTACGTCACAATCTGAGCTTTTAGTACATAACTGTGATGTGTAATTTTTCAGGAGGGCAATCAGCGGGTTCCCCTTTCTCCTTGCTACGTCGAAAATATACTCAATGTGGGGTCTTTTTGCGGATTTTTATACGCGCGAGAAATCGCAATATGTAAAGGGGAGATTAATGTCTACAATTCTTGACACTGAACCACTTTGAATGTTTCTTGTAACGTTCCTAATGACTCTTGATGTTTGCTTTTGATCGAGCGTAATGTGCTGGTTTCGAGTTTGTTTGAATTGGTTTGAAGGATAGCTGGGACGGGCTTGTAAAGGTTGAAATGGTAGGTAAACTATTTGATGGAATGTGTTTCAGTCTATAGACAGGAGGCAATCGATTCGCAATCTATTGTCTAGTTGTCTACTATCGAAATGAATGGGAATTTGTTATTGCCACGGTACTACATAGTATGGCTTGTTATATAACTACCAAATCGAATGCGCAGTGATTGCCATTTGTCTACGAACATAAATATGATAAAACGATGTTACTTAAAATGAAAATTATGTACAATCCATATGGATGCAAAAAATCTTAACAAGACATTTGAAGCAAATTTAAATATATTCACAAATCTACATACAACATTTAAGACAGCAAACTCTCCCCAGACATCTACACTAGTTCAAAGATAACCCTTAAACGCCCACAAATTATCTCAAGACCCACTTTTCTAAGGCTCCCGTTGTTGGCGGTACTGATAATCAAATTTCGGGGTACATAGCTCAGTTCGACTGCTTTTTGACGTGCTATCGTTAAGGGAATCTGTCGAATTATTCTCATGAATATTTATCCATCTGAAGCCCGAGGGCTGGGAGTAATGACAGCCGAACGGTCCCGGCGTTGTGGCGGAGCTGGAGAATATTGGATCAATATAACGAATTTGATCCGGTTACTACCGAGAATGGACAATGTATTTGTAAACGGAGGCGGTGGAAGATTTGCGGTTATGTTATAAGACTTGTTACTTAGTGTGATGAAGGCTGCTGTTTGTTTTGTTGGCTGTAGTTTTTAAAGGAAGTTGTACAGTTGTCATCACAAATACTGTAATGCAAGTAACTGTACTGCTAAAAGGTTTATATATTTTTCCTTATCTACTCATTTATGAAGTGTAAAGGTTGGATTTTTTATTTGTTTGAACGTGCTAATATTAGAAACTACCAATCAGATTTGTAAAACTATTTTTGTAATAGATAGCCAAATTTATCGGGTAGGTTAGGTACATATACAATCCGATCTAAATACTTTTTGTAATGGATAGCCACGATTTAATGGCTAGGCTATTTTTATCCCCATATTCCCACGGGAACGGACACAACGCGGATAAAACCACGGGGTGCTGCCAGTTTCATATAAAAAAGTATGTACCGAAAAATAGCCTGTTCTTCCACGGTAAAGGCGCTTGATTGAACATATCCAAATAAATAAGATAGATACAAAACTCTTTAATCAACCAAATTAATGAGAAGCCAAACTTCTAAAATATCGTTCCAAAACATTCTAAATTCAGTTTAATCTGGCCTTAGCAGTATTCTGAGGAGGTTCGATCGCAAAACCGATACTGAGTCTATCCTCTATCCTCTATCCCGGCGAGATGGGATTGAACACGTGGGATCGGATCGAACTCGGCTCGCTAAAATTGCTAAGCGCTTGAGGGGTTAATCTGCCTCATTGTGCATCCCATGCTGCTTACTGATATGATAACGCGCTTATTTTAGGATACTCGATATAAAATGGGTACGCTATTGTAGGCTCTAGCATGTTTTGAATATGGTGATTTTGTATTATGGGAGTACTATGGAATAACTATCCTCGGGAACTGTCTATCGGAACATTAAGTTATTGGTTACGATGAATAATATGCCATAAATATGTAAGTACTGGATTTATTTTCATTTGTCATTATAATCACATTAAATAATACTCTAAAATACATTTAAAGTTACACTAGATGTACTAAGTTTGGTTTTCACATAAGGAGGCAAATTTAAGGGCTACGCTGTATGCGACTTTAAAAACACTAGCAGCACCCTGTGGTTTTACCTGCGTTGTGCCCATTCCCGTAAGAATTCCAAGATAAAAATAGCCTATAAACTTTCCCATTAATGTGGCTATCCATTACAAAAAGAATTTTTCAAATCGGACCAGTAGTTCCTGAGATTAGCGCGTTCAAACAAACAAACTCTGTAGCTTCATAATATTAGTTAGATATGAACAGACAATTTTATAACCAAACTAGCTGCGCCCCGCGGTTTCACCCACAGCGAACCCGTTCCCGTAGGAAATACGGGATAAATAGTATCCTATATCCGTCTTCTGGTTCTAAGCTACCTTCCCACCAATTTTCAGCCAAATCGGTTCAGCCGTTCTCGAGTTATAAATAGTGTAACTAACACGACTTTCTTTTATATATTTAGATGTACGATTGTTGTCTTTTCAAAAATCGCTAGTAACCGTTGCCGTAGTTTGCATCCAAGAACAGGTACACTTAGAAAAGTAGACACCCTCTCTACCCCTAAACACTAAACAACCCCACTTTTTCACACGAAACGAGTATTCTAAGCGTCTAATTTATCACAAAACCTTCAAAGATTTCCAATACGATAACCGTAACATCTTCCACTACCGTAGCTCCTTTCATACCTCCAAGGGATATCAACTTACTGTAGGTATCGGTAGCGAAACGGGCGAGATAACACGACAATGCAGTTCACTTCAGACCCATTTATACGATAGCTGCCTCCGCACTACAAAGGTGTTAGGTTTACGCTGAGCACGAAGCTTCTACGAGCTTACAGTAAATTGATACTACTGAAATTTAACGCTTACTGTAAAAATTGTATCTGATACCCCTCTTTAAGTTCAATAACCTTTTAATCAAGGCCCTGAACATTTGAACCACTGAAGCATTTTTCAGGCAATATTTTTTTCAACTTTTTTGTGAACGTTTTTCAGGTAAAACGTTTGAATGATGTAAACGTTTTGAAAAGGGAAATATTTTAATACGTTTATGGTCATTACAGAGAGTGTTACGTACAATGAAGGTGCATAAATCTCAATCATAATTTGTGTGTGTCGACCGTAGGCCGGTGTGGTCCAATGATTGATGGGCTTTCACCCGCGCGCTCATTCCGAATTCAAACCGACCAACCGACGCCCGACACTTCGCAAAATGGCGGACACCAAACTAAATTGATTAAAAATCTATTAGCTTATACCACCCTATTTTTGTTACATCTCAATTTAATAGTGACGTTTATTAAATTGTCTGAAAGATAAATCGACAGACGGATTAAATTAAACTCGAAATAGTTATATTCAATCATTTTAATATTTATTTATTAATTGAGGATTTCACTACACAAACAATATATCATACTACTGCCGTTGGTCTCCCTCGGGAATTACATAATAGAAAGGTCTAGGTATTATTCTCAACTAATATATTAATTGGTCTTACATGAGACAGATAAAAAAATAGTGTCAGTCATGTCATATAAAGACAAATTTTACCTACGAGTATTTATAATATTAGTATAAAGATGATATCTACCTACAAGCCAGTGAATCAATTACAACGTAACGCCGACATTAATAAAATCCGGGACCGACACACGAAGGGCCGCCTTCAACCTCTTGTCATCCCAAATCTTTCCATCAAATAGTTCTGCTTTATAATATTTGCGGCACACCCCAGCATCCCTTAGGATAGCGGCCTTAATTTATTAATAGATTGTTTCCCCGAACTGACTAATAAATAGATCACCCTTTAAATAGTAATGCGTTTTCGTTGTAAATGTTACAAACAATATTATATTTTAATGCTTAAGTTATAGGGTTGAAAATAATATTTTAATGTGTCTGTTACTGCGTTCGAAATAATGTTTTTTTTAACCTACGTCAAAGAAGTTAAAAACAATTTTCGAAACCGTTTATTTAAACTGGAAATATCTTTTTAGTAGCCTTATTCATTAACACTCTCTAACTAAAACACTGTTAGTGAGTGTTTTGTCTCTATTGCTCTTTGGAAAATAGTGTATGTCAGAAAGGGACAAACAATTTGCTAGCTGAAATGCTGCTAGTAAGCGTTTATGAATAAGGCCCAAAGTGTTCGAGTATTTGATGTTTGAGATAAAATCATTGGATCTCGAATAGGGGTTGCATATTTAAAACATAAAGGTCACAGTATACATTTTTGCAGAAGCACTGTTATGTTTTATTTACAAGGTTGTACAAAGTAATACTAATACTTTAATGATAAAGGGTTGTATTTACGTCTTTGGTTAATGTCGTATTTTATGTTATTTTTTTATTTTATACTGGCGCCATGTTTTATTTCGATGTTGTTTTTGGGTCATTTAACGATGAATAAATGAAAAGAGCATTGACAGTACTCATAAAAAAAATTGAATGTTTTCTCCAAAATGTTTAATACTAGTATTTATGTTATAATTAGAATAGTGTTATGGTCAAGCTTTAGTATGTATACTGTTGGTGTTTCTTTGATAAATAAATAAATGTTTCATTGTTTGAGTGCCTTGCTTATAAAGAAACATTAAACAATAACTATCACATTGTTCCTAAAAAATACTAGTCACTGTCCTCGTCGCAGTCTTCTGCACCGTGGCCGCCTTCTACAATGACTTATTGACATAAGAAAGTGTTATACACAAATTAGTAACGACCAAGTTCCGAATTCAAATGCACTATTCGCAACCTCAATATTTGGAAACCGACTTACCTCAGAGAGAAAACTAGCTTCAGAGGTGACTTAAGTAATGAAGAAACTTTATTATGATATAGTTTCAAAATGGAGTCTGATCAAACATTCAGCGAGCAATATCCAATTCGCAGGGCGTAAGCAACATTTGTTGCAGAGTGGAGGTGCCTTGAACGTCACAAAGTAATACAGTGGGAAAAGTTCGCCACCAGAGGGTTGCACGCGCATCGAACTACGATTCAATATATATTAGCTTCAGAAACTCAGATTTGTTCTTATTGCTTTACGCAAAATTGTGGAACTCGGACTTGGTAATATGGAAAACACTCTATTTCAATTTTGGAGAGTTGTTTTGTTTTTTTTCAAGTTTACGTAATAGGGGTGTAAGTTTAACGTGTCGGCCTGCTTTTTAGGACTAAGCGAATGGAACGATTATGATGCGATTTATGATGTTTGAAAGATACTTTGATTAGGCGATTGTTCTTAGCTATGATTGGATAAAAGGATTTAGTTATTCATTTAATGTTTATATTGTAACCTCTGAGACGAAAATAATTATGTAATTCTCTTTTATCTGTATTATATCATTAAACTGAATTTGTTTTTTGACTTTTTCCATTTTGTGTTTGTTTGAACGTGCTCAGAAACTACTAATCCAATTTGGATAATTATTTTTGTGGCAGATAGCCAAATTCAACAGACATTTATTTAACAATTTTTCATCCAGATAACCTACGGGAACAGGCACAGCGCGGGTAAAACCTCGGGGCCATTTATATACTAATCACTACATAGTATAAAATAAAGTCGTCTCTTTTTCGTGTCTGTCACACTGTTTGTCTGTCTGTATGCTTAAATCTTTAAAAGTTACGCAACGGATTTTGATGCGATTTTTTGTAATAGGTAGAGTGATTCAAGAGGAAGGTTTTTATGTAAAAAAATTCCCGAAATTCCCACGGGAACGGGCACAACGCGGGTAAAACCGCGGGGCGCTGCTAGTGATTAATATTGGCAATCTATCACTAACTTTGCCAACTAATCTTGGGTACATATTACATTCCGATTGTTTTATACAAGATTCAGTGAACAAATACACTTAACTCCCTAATCTTTGCTCCATAAAGTAGAAAAACTTTCTGTTTACAATGCTCCTAAGTTAATACTAGATAGAACAAAGTTTGTAGTGTACTTTTCTTTCGCTAAGAATCTTAAGGTTTTATTGCGTAGATAGAAAGTGGAATTTTGGCTGCTTTATTGTAGAATGTGATGTGAAGATTTAGTTTTATAAGTTATTTGGTAGTAGAATATGTAGCTTTCACAAAATCATACCAAGATATTAGATAAGTATGTGAGTAAAAAGCCAAGCAAATGCATAGATCGATCTTACTTTCTGAATTAACTTTTTTAAAATTAAAACATTAGATTTGACAGGTCGTAATAGTCATAATTTGACTAAGCGACGGGTGGCCGATAGTGGCTTTTCTATCTGAGCGCTACCGTACTTCGGAAGGCACGTTAAATTGTCGGTCCCGGGTGTTTCAGTCGTTATACTATGTCGGCCTTTAGGCGGTCTAAATTTCCGACACCATGGTTGGCCACTAACCTACTCGAAACGAATAAATGAGCTTGAAAAACAGTACGATAGATTCGACTGATATCATTCCATTACAATTGTATCATTCATCATTTATCAAATTGACGTTAATCAGGTATTTGTACCCAAATGATAGCTATAATTTTTCTATTCATTTCGTTAAAATGGTATAAATAACAAGCCACGCCCTTCAGTTTCACCCGCGTTGTTACCGCGGGAATTTCGGGATAAAATGTATCCCATGTGTTATTCTGATGTATAACCTATATTACTGTAAAGTTTCATCCAAATCCGTTCATTAGTTTTTGCGTGAAAGAGTAACAAACATACATACATCCATCCTCACAAACTCTCCATGCCCGGTCGAAGATCCAGAGGCAGATACAAGACAAAGTAGGATGTAGTGTCCAAGGATATGGCTGAGTGCAAGATTTCCGATGACGACGTCGACGAAAGAGCGAAGTGGAGAAGAAAAATAATGAAGGCTGACCCCACCACTATTTGAGACACATAGCCAGGAAGAGAGAGAGAGAGAGAGAGTAGGATGCTCACACATTTATATAAATAACCTTCACACATTTTATTGTAACCAAAAGATAATCGAAAACTAACGGACATAAAGCCTAATTCCATTAAATAAATTGGACTGTCATCTGACAGTGTATGTGGAAGAAGGATTTAATTAATCATAAAATTATGTAACGAAAGGGTTGGGATCATGGATGCGCAATCGTGATAGCAATATTCATGTGTGGTGCAAGTGCCGAGAGGTGGCGAGTGAACCGACTGAAAAATACAAAGTGATGGAAGTTTATGCAGAAGTAGATGAAATTCAAAAGGATTTTAAGCTATTGCATAGCTTCTATCGCGGGCCTTGAGCGCGGGGACCGAATCTAGAAATTCCGTAACGAAAAAACCTCACGCAAAAACCTAACGCTCCCCACTAACGCCATCTAGTGATCTTTTTTTATTTCAAAGTCAATAATGTTGACCTTATCCGCAAAATAGACAACAATTACTTATATGAGTTACCGTATGGGAGTATGGGAACAGACTTTAGATACTATAAACTTATTACACAAATTTAAAAATTTAAGGCTAAATCTATAAACTACTTAAGGCCTTATTCATAAACGCTTAATAACAGCACTGTAGCTATCAAATGGTTTGTCCTTTTCCGGCATACGCTATTTGCCAAAGAGCGAAAGAGACAAAACATTTTAAAAAACTGAGTTAAATATCATTTATGAATTAGGCGGTAAGAGTCTTCCTCCTACAAGTTCTTATAAGTACATATAAGTGTCTTTAGTAATCCTCAGTCAGTCTTCTTCAGTTCCTTGAATGGTTAATTTTAATTTAATTAAATAATAACAACTATTGACTTTAATCGTATGAAACCTCTTAATTTCATAGTAAACGACAACAACTTCACACACTATAAAGTGTAAGTAACAATCTATCTCCTACAACTTGAGCCACAACTATAAACTTATTCCGTCAGAGGTTTAACGAGACGGCAAATTCTGAAAAACAAGTAACCCCGATGAGGGTCCGACTGGGGGTACAATTAAAAAGCGAAATGTAAGCAAAGGATCAACCCTTAGATATAATGAGAAGATTTGCTGAATAATGAGCAAATGTACCGTGGATTACCGCCAATGTGCTACGGAGCCGTATAGGATTCACAATGACACCCTGTTTACCATTACTTGAGTATCCAAATAACCTTTTTAAGTGGCTTAAGAGTAACGTGATCTAATTTCAATGTATACATACGTTATGTGTATAATTAGGCGGCTATAATGATCGCAATTAAAATTAGTAATTGACTAGCAGAAGCCCACGGATTTACCCGCATTGAACCCGGAAATTCGGGATGAAAAATAGCCTATAACCTTCCCGTTGAATGTGGTTATTCATTGCAAAATGATTATTGAAATCGGAATAATTATTTTAGTCAAAATTAAATCAAATCCGAGTCGTTTTCAGTCGCCCGAATACTACTAAACCGAGAAGGGAGGATTAATACTCTATACAATAAAATATTAACAAAGTTTTGGTAAGATTTAGTAAGTGCTCATAGGAAGTGCAGCGTAAATGATATCGTGACCTAGTTTCATTCTCACACAATTAAATACCACTCTAACCACAAAAAAACTAAGTTCGTTAACAAGATGATCGCGCACGATTTCATCCGCTTACAACCAACTTAAGAAGAAAAAAAATTATCGCCAAGTGTCACCACTGCGGACTCCGCAATCTCAAGTCTAAGTTTCCACAATAAGAAAACCACCGATAGAGTAACAAGTTGGAAATTTTACTCTCGTCGTTTTGCGCAGCCAGGAATCAGGTCGGAAATATCGACTTGAAATTTTTAGTTTGTTAGTTCAGAATGACACTGCGGTCGGACTCGATTATTGTCACAAGTACCAGAGTCAGAAAAACTCTACATTTTAAACGGCAATTTGTGAAGTTCTGTTTGGAAATTGTGGCGGCAATCTGCATTGATGGAGCGATCGTTTTGAATTGCTTTTCTTAACTGCCATGTCAACTGTGGCGGGTCCAATGCAGATTGTTGAATATCTAGATTGCAAGAATATCTAGTGAACAAAAGAATAATATACAACAAATCATAATCATCATAATCTTTATTTAAAGTATAATAATTACTTATATATTTATGTTAGAGCTATAGTTGAAGAGAGAGAGAGAGAGAGAGAAAGCTGTAGTTGGTTTATTTATTATAACATCTACAGCATCAGAAGAGCAAACCTTATGTCACTAAAAATTATCTTCAAACCCAAATGACTGGAGCGCACCAAATTCCTAAGACAGTATTCCCTAAATTAGTGTCAGGTCACCACAGGTGTTCCGTATAACGAATTTGACTATATTAGTGTCACATCACATCCGCCATATTATGCAAATCCTACCAATCCTATTTTAAATTCAATTGTGTATTTTAGATCAAATTAATTTGAAAGGACAGTGTACACATAATCTAGTGTTTAGTTTAGTATATGAATTGGATTCCGTGACAAGTATTCGATATTTGATTTTGTTTTATTATTGTTTATATATTCCTTTTAATTGTACGTTTAATTATTTAAATAGTGCACAATTAGTACAGCAAATACAACAGTTTTATATGTAGGTATCTAAAATTATTACTGGTATTCCAAAATAAATCTTATTTGGTTATTGAGCATTACGTAATGACCTCTATGGACGGTGCAAAACTATTTTAGAATATCGCGACGTAAACACATAGGTATTAAATACGAAAGTTTGTGAGGATGGATGTCTGACATAATGATTGTTACACTTTCACGCAAACACTACTATATAAGCGGATTTGGATGAATCTTTACAGAAATATAGGTTATACATCAGAATAACACATGGGATACATTTTATCCCAAAATAACAGGGGATACAACGCGGGTGAAACCGCGGTGCGCAGCTAGATATTTATAAATGGTTTTAAACCCAAAAACTTATCTAAAGCTGCCTAGATAGTTTCCAACACAGAGTAAGTATATTATAAAGAGGAGGGAAGAAGCAAAACATTATAATAGGCTCAGTAAAAATCATATTTCCTACCCACGTTTTTAATCTGCACTTTAGATAGCTACAAAGCCTATAAAGAGTCATGTAAATGCAGAAAACCGAAGCGGGCGTATTAGCATTCTTATCGGGTGGCAGCCCTGTGCGAGTGACAATCCTGGGGTACCCAACGAGAGCACAGGGTAGAGGAACACGCGGTAGGACGCCGATTTTTATCACGCAGCGCTTTTAGGGTTGCCACTACTGAAATTTTGCTTTTGATTAATGATTGGACCTTATTTACAATTTTATGATGCGTTTAGTTAGGCTAAGTTTTTGCCGCGGCTTCTTGTGCTATCTATGGGTTGCAGTTATATCGAAGGAGTGCGAGAGAGAGAGAATGCGATTATCATATATAGATCAGCAGACCTTGATCATGTTCAAGTACTGATTATTAAGTCATTTTGAATGGCTTTGAAACGATTCTAATGTAGTCTCTACATTCAAGAAAGTTATCAAAGTAGTGAGCAACACAAAACTGTATCTGTCTCTTTCTAACACTTCATGATTACTTCAAAGTATCTCTTCCTTTCTCCCTCTTACTTTGCGATTGCTTCGACGGCTTTTGACCAGACCAATAGCTTCATTAACTTGCTATTTTGACCTGTGGCAAGCTAGAACCTTGGTCAAAGTGGCAACCCTATGAATATCCTGCATTCAATTACTGTGATAACATCACGCAACACCACAATTACGATGCTAATCCGTCAATCGAGTAGGCCGAGACTAGAATAGGACCCTAAGCAAGTAGTGAGGGGCAACTTAATCGATGATATTATTTTTATCGATTTAAACCACAACTGTTCCAAAAAGGCAATTTATTAAGAGCATTATCGTATAACAGCGCCCCGCGGTTTTACCCGCATTGCCCCCGACCCCGTAGGAATTTCCAGATGAAAAACAAACAAACTCTGCAGCTTTATAATATTAGTATAATTATATATATTTGAAAGCTACCATAGTTCATATGCTTCTTGAAATATCTATGGGATAAGACACGGTAAAATAATGTAGGATTGGAACTATTCTAGTTCAGTGTCTAGAAAATATGCTAATTATTGCCTGGTATTTTTACCGCGCTTTCCGTATAATTGAACACATTACATAATGCGTTATTACTGGTATTGTAATATAATTGGTTAAAAAAGAATAAAGTAAAGTATAAGCCTGTAATGTCCCACTGCTGGGCAAATGCCTCTCATCTCACTGAAGATGCCAATACAGTGAGGAGGATTAGTAATATAATCACCACGCTTGCCAAATGCGGGTTGGTGATCTCAAACCCGAGCCATGTTTGAAAAGAAGGAAACATGTTTTCGCTCGACCTGGGAATTGAACCCGTTACCTCAGTCTTGGCAGGCGAGTGATCATACCACTAGACCACCGGGGCGTTAAAAAAAATGTTTCGTTAATTTGTTTATGATTTATTTTGAATTTTAATGCCATTTACTCCGACAAACAAAAAACATAATATCTTTATCTCCATTACAGTTTATTCATAAACCCTAATCCCGCACACCGATTGAATCTACTCGCTGCCACAAAGTGTCTCGATCCAACATTATTGATACAAATAAAGTAATATATCAAACCACATTAGAGGGGTCGCGAGGGATGGTACCTTTATATAACATAAATATGACGTTATATAACATGCTATATCGCGCGTTATATAACATAATCTTGACCGATAAGATGCCATTACATTTATTGCTGTAGCAGCGGGGGTTGAAATTGACAGCTTTGCAAAGTGAATTAGATCGAGTGCATACAGTTGACCGGATGTATTGTTGGTTCTCTTTTGTTGTATTGTGTGACGATTGAAAGTCACTTGTCATGATGAGTCTGTTAAGGGGTATCACTGATGTAACAGCTTGTATGTTTCCATCTTTAACCACCAAGGCAAAAAGAGGGGTGTTATTTTGACGTGTCTGTAACAAAGATTTAAGGAACAAAGGTTTCTTAATGAACATATAAGATATAGATCTTCTTCTCTTCTTCATCGAGTGGATGGCCAACCTGACCAATCCTGGTGTCAGAGTAATTGAGCCGCCAAAGGCGAATAGATATATATAGAAGGCGATATATAGAAGGCGATATAAGATATAGATCTTATTATAGATCATCACCGTTACTAATGAAAACGTATGGCCTTATTCATAAACGCTTACTAACAGCATTTTAGCTATCAAATGGTTTGTCCCTTTCTGACATACGCTATTTTCTAAAGAGCAAAAGAGACAAAACACTCACGAATAGTGTTTTAATTAGAGAGCGTTTATGTATAAGGCAGTTAGACTCCAAAGAGTGTACTATGTTCTCCTTATCTCTAAAATCAGTGACATGGTCTGATGAACAGATTTTTGTATTCTTCAACAGATTTAATAAGCCACTATGTATTCTAAAACCAAACAATTGACTATCATTACAATCAAGCATAATATAATAACTAGCAGCGCCTCGCGTTTAACCTGTGAGTTTAACATTGTGCCCAATACCGTGGAAATTTTGGGTCGAAAAGTTTCTGTTGAATGTGGCTATCCATTACAAAAATAATTATTAAAATCGGATTGGTAGTTCCTGAGATAAAAGCGTTCAAAGAAACACAAACACTCTCTGCAGTTGATATTATTATAGTACTAGCAGCACCCCGCGGTTTTACCCGCGTTGTGCCCGTTCCCGTGGGAATTTCGGGAATTTTTTTACATAAAAACCTTCCTCTTGAATCACTCTACCTATTTCAAAAAACCGCAGCAAAATCCGTTGCGTAATTTTAAAGATTTAAGCATACAGACAAACAGACACGAAACAGGGACGACTTTATTTTATACTATGTAGTGATAGTAGCAAAGTATACTATTATAGTATAGTAAAGTATAGGTTACACCCATCACTAGCCACTGTATCTTACAATACATATTACGTCGCGTTCCTACTCAATTTATCGATACAACATCGAACACCCGTTGCGCTGCGGCATTATCGGTAAAGATATTTTATTGTATCAATAAAGCTGATTCGCAAACATCCCTAGGGAGAAATGGTGATATAATGACGTGAAATTACCGGTATATGAACATTTTTTTATAAGTAAAAGATGCTTCATTGTGTTTGAAGATAACAAATGGCTTTGTAAAGTGAAGATTTTCCTTGGAATTATAATAGGTAGGTTGAGTTCAGTTTTTATTTTGTATCTTGTATTTATATCCAGTTTAAGACAGTGTGTTGTTTTACATTGTACTAACAAGGTGTTATCTATATATATAAAATTCAAAGTCCTGACTGACTTATAATCAACGCACAGCCTCAACCGCTACACCTAGAAACATGAAATTTGGCAGGAAGGTTCTTCAAGTGACGTAAGTGCACACTAAGAAAGGATTTTCGAAAATTCCTACGGGAACGGGCACAACGCGGGCAAAGCCGCGGGGTGCTGCTATTTATTAATAAACGCGTATTAAAAACATTTTAGCTATCAAATAGTTTTCAAATAGTTTGTCACTTTCTGACATATGCAATTTTCCGAAGAACAAAAGAGACAAAACACAGTGTAACAGTGTTTTAGATACAACGCGTTTATTAATAACTAGCAGCGCCCCGCGGTTTTACCCGCGTTGTGCCCGTTCCCGTGGGAATTTCGGGAATTTTTTACATAAAAACCTTCCTCTTGAATCACTCTACCTATTACAAAAAACCGCATCAAAATCCGTTGCGTAATTTTAAAGATTTAAGCATACAGACAGACAAACAGACAGACACGAAAAAGAGACGACTTTATTTTATACTATGTAGTGATGCGGAAAATGTATACGCTCTTGTCTTTGGTTGTAAGTAGAGGCTTACATGTGTTTATGCTCCTTTTTCAGTTATGGAATACATGCTTACCTGAAAAGAGAAAAAAATATAGTTAGTTACATTAGAAGTTTACAAATGGGACGATAAATTATTAAGTAGGTACAGTGAGATTAATTTGAACACCGTTTTTTTATCGAATCACACTCCACACACTCCACTCACATACTTGTTTTATTTAAAATTATAATATCAACGAACGGCATGATGTTTAATAATCATACACACAAATTGAAAACTACTGAACCGTAACTCCGGAATTTTAAGTCCTTTAAAATAGTATTCCCCTCTCTGAATTCACTTTTATCAAAAATAAGCGTAAACACAATAAATATTTTACAACACATTTTACTGTAAAGGATAACCAAATAATTCGTGTATTTTATTACATTCCTACATTTAAATATAAAAACTTTTACAGATATAAAATATTGAATGTCAATAAAACGAACTTTTCCTTATCCGCAAAAAAACAAAATAACGGTACAAAAGTAGAACCTTCTTCAAAAAAACATTGAAAATTTTACAGATAACAGTGTCGTACTTTCATTTTACTCGAAATTTATGAGAAAAACACCCTAGAGAAGTGAAGCAACTCGTTGGAAGGAGTCTCATAAAATGAATCAAAAAATTAATTTATATGTTTCCAGATTCTTGCGACGCTCTTATTTTAGCGTTTTATCTCCTCTCTAGTGGATTTACCTTTGTGTTATTAAGTCGAAGATATCTCGGTTGTATTTAAAAAAAGATATTTAATTTTGCACTTCTGAGAAGCGTGCCTTTGTAGAAAATATACTGTTATGATGTAAATTAATGTTAGGCGAGGGTGGAGTAGGTTGCAAAGCATTTTCGCAATAATTGTTTGTATATTTTTGTTTTAATTGTACCATCTTCCATTAGAATTTTGGCATATAAGTTGCCTATATCATGACTACCATATACATGTATATTTTTGTATCTGAGATTGTTTCAGACTTAAGCACAAAGTTAAGACTTAAGTTCAAACACCCATACAAACTTATCAGTTTTATATCTTCTTAGATATAAAATTCTCGTGTCACAGTGTTCGTTCGCGTACTCCTCCGAAACGGCTCGACCGATTCTCATGAAATTTTGTGAGCATATTGAGTAGGTCTGAGAATCGGCCAACGTCTATTTTTCATCCCGAAATTCCCGCGGGAACGGGTACAACGCGGGTGAAACCGCGGGGCGCAGCTAGTATCCCAACAAGCAAACTAATCCTATAACGAAATATTATAAGTCTACTTCTGCTAATAATGTTCTTATTAAGGCTTTGGTGCAGACTGTGTATCTTATAATGGTATAAGATAAGATCTAATACACTCAAGAGCATTAGGATTTATATCTCAGTCTTATAGTCTGCTATATGATTACTTACAAAACAGTTACAGGACTTTTTTACTTATAATAGCATTTCACAAGAGTATATATTCTCAAGAGCATTTGTTTTTATTACTCAGTCTTATAGTTTACTAGTAGATTATCTTATAAACAACTAATAAGAATATGTATCCTATAAATGTCTTCAGAAAGATAAAATAGTCTTGAAATCTTATAGTAGCAGTTTGTAAGAAAAGAAGCTCTAATAACACTCTTAGCTAAGATAATTATGAGTTTGTCTCGTTACTGTCTTATTCAAGACTCTTTTAAATACAATAGTACTTTATTAAGGACGTTATAAAATCAAATAACCGTATAAGCTACTTGATCAATCACATTATTAGTAAACATCAGCCATTTTGTTTGTAAGTAATAATTTGCTTATAATTGTCTTATAACATACTCAACGCAGAGTATTTGAATAAAATGGCGAATGATCGTAAAAATCGTCGAAATATTATTTTACAATAAATACTCTATGTGCTTGTTTTCGAAGCGCGTTGTAAAATTAACTAGATCTTGGCACACATTTACAATAAAAATGACTTCCCCGGCGTGTTCTCACTGTATTATCAATATTTTATCACGAGTTATTATGTTATGCAGTTACTAAAAGTTACATCTAATATTATAAAAAGAAGTACATTTTGAATATTTCGTTTTATCACCACACACCACAATAACCAAACACGCGAATCAATAAAAAAAAAACACTTTATAAAATTTACTTATAACTAATAACTAAGTATATTCCTAGAGCATTATAAACAAGATTGCTTTAGTAACATACTTATGTCAGATACTAATCAGAGTGTCTGTACTTCAAATTGTGTTGGCTCAGAACATTACAAAAGCAATTGCGCTTGCTCAAGTATACTATAGGGCTAACTGACGTTCCGTAAGTTGATTATAAGATAGTTATTAGGAAAGAAAGCTCCTATAACTGTACCCAAATCCAACATTGTAGTAAACTACAAGTATCTTACAAGCACAAGAAAAAATAGTATTGAAGAATACTTCAAGTACTATTTTTGCTCCTTGGGATAAGTATAGTCTATTCTTCTACACTGTAGAATATAGATACCTATAAATACTAGAGATACCTATAAATTAATAATAGAATCAGTGTATCTCCGAAAAGCCACACGGTGAAGTATAATTTAATTCCGTTTCAAGTAATTATTAATTACAATTGATCACATGAAAATCTCATATAATGGATTGTGAAATCGCTCCAGGGGTAATTGTTGGGGTAAATATTTTTAAACTGAACAGTTCAGGCCATTTACGTTTTTGTACTCGACAGCGATATAAAGAATGAATTACAATAAAATTAATTCGATTTTATGCGTTTTAAAGGAAGGAGGGAACGTTTTAACATTATTGTTTCACTACCCGTGTTCCGTGGTGTTACCCGCGTTGTACCCGTTCCCTCGGGCATTTCGGGATAAAATGTATCTAATGTGTTATTCTGATGTATAACCTATATTACTGTAAAGGTTCATCTAAATCCGTCCAGTAGTTTTTGCGTGAAAGAGTAACAAACATACATACATATATATATATATATATATATACATTTGCATTTAAAATTAGAAGGATTTATAAATATTACGTCTAACTACAGCTAATAAGGAGCTATTCTTATTAATAAAACTTATAGTTAAGCTCAGCAGTAGCTAATAGTATGTATAAAAATTCTGAACAAATCATTCGAAAGAATACTCCTATTTTTCAAAGATTATTTCCCACTGGTCTTGCAATCTTCCAAGACTTGGACAAGTCGAAACTTATTCGTGTCATCACTAATGTGAAAGTTAGTTGGAAGACTTCGTGACATGTGCACGGAACTCGCGAATATATCAGATGGGTTACTATCTAAATGCGATCGAGTTTCGATCGAAGTCGTATAGAAAACTGTTAGTAGAGTCAATTTGTGTCAGGATAAATCATTATAACTCATGTACTACATATATCGAAGCAATTTATCTTCAAGCAATATTTTTAACCGACTTCAAAACTGATGGATGAACTTTTTTTTGGTTGGTATTTTTTATAATTTAATTGGCACAGTGGTATGTGAGAGCGCTTTCTGTGTCAGGGGTTGCGGGTTCGATTCCCCATATTTTAGACAATATTGACAAAATTTAAAACGGTATTTTAGCAAGGCTATCGATACGGAGTATAACGCTTTACTCAATAGTAAGGGTAAGTTGTTTTAAATGGTTGACTATCGTAACATACGTTCGTTAAAAATTACGATTGTTAATGCAAAGCGTTATTTCATAACTTAAATGATTAAAAAGTTATTCGGGCGTCCAGTAGAAAGCCACAATCATTTTTTTACGTCTGTTAAGACTGTAACTTTGTGTAAAGTTAACTGTTGCGTGGACATAACCCGACACAACCCGATCTAAGACTGCTATTGTATTTGATATCACATATTACAATCCTATACGCAAAGTAGATTGTCAGTCATAATCAAAAGTTTTCGAGACATTAAAAAGGCTCTGTCACCGCCTAATGGAGCAAAATGGGAGCAAAAATGTAATTGTCACATTAATTTGACGCCAAAAAAGCGATTTTTTGGATCGACTCTACGTTTACACGATAAGCCCATTATTTGAATAATGTGTGATATTGTTATGTAAATAAAATAGGTTAAAAGGAAGCAGTATTTTCATCGTATGATATGTACACGATATACGCATTATAATCGCATTTTATATTTATTAACGATCGAAAAATATATAAAAAATAGCAAAAAGTTTTGACCAATTTCTAAGCCTCGGTGGTGTAGTGGTATGTGCACTCGTTTATTAAGACTGGAGCCCTGGGTTCAATTTCCGGGACGAGCAGTCGTGTTTCTAATTTACTTTTCAAACATGAGCCATGTTTGAAAAGTAAGGGTTTAAGATCACCAACCCGCAGCAGGCGAGCATGGTGATAACGCTTAATCCTACTCACAGTATTAAGCGCCTTTGCCCACCTGTGGGACATTTAGGATACTAATACTTTTTCTTTCTTTGTCAATATATCTATTTAGACATTATCAAATATAATAATGATTTTGCGGTTTGTTAAAAAACCTATTTGAAAGAGATGTTGAAGTACGAGATAGAAAAAAGTACATTTTGTAAATAATAGTCTCATTGAAAACGGACGTACACACAAACAAAATCGAAATATTCAGGTTTATTATCTTCAATTTTATTCAGAAAAAAAATTCTTTAATCTAAACCTTTTTTTCGTATTTATAGCTAAAAACAAATATTCTAAACCTGTCTAAACCAGATAAATCGGCAATTTGAACATCTTCTCAGTACGTCAATGCAACTTGAAAGAAAATGCATTTGCAAATTAGATTCGGAATCCCCTCAATGCCCGCGGCGTTTCCACTTGTCTTAACCCCACTCTGACACGCATACAATCTCAAAAAACACCTCCTTCAACCCCATTTCACATCTATTTGAATTGCTCAATTTTTGTTCCGAACTTTTATCGACAAAACAAAATTGTATTCTTCAAAACTACTGTTTTCTAAAATCAAGTTCAAAAATTTACACGAAAGAATCGAACACGTTCCTGTGTGCGCATAACACAATCAAGTTAACTTAATGTGTCTAAACAAAGAGTAAATAAACAAATATTGATAAAATGTTCGGATGAAACTGGAATAAACTCGACAATTCGACCAAACCCTCGGTTGTTTACCAAAAAACCTATATAGAACGTAAACTGTTCAGTTTAGGGGTGGCGCTGTGTTTTTCAATTCGTTCCCGCTCCCTGCAGCAGTAAACAACTAGTCTGTGTATTAGAAAAAACGGGAAAATTCCAGTTTAAACCGGCGGTTACTGGTTCACACTCGATTTGGCAAGGAAATTGCTGCGTCTCGGAGCTTACAGGCGAAATCTCGTTTACTTACAAAACAATGGAAATAAAAAAGTTAATTTCCAGTCACTACAGGCGGGTACCACCAGTTTTTATTGCATATGTCTAGACCGAAGTTTGCTTAAACTTTTCAGAACAAAACAACCATTTATTAATGCTTATTCATTTTTTATTCTCGAACTAACGAGAGAGATTTCAAATTGTTTTTATGATAGTACCTTTTTACTATCTTAAACTATTAGCACAACACTAACAATTTGAAATTCGAATCTATATAAATAGTTGAAGAGTCAAACCCAATAAAAATTAAGAACGAATTTCAATTGTACAGTCACTCAGTTGGCATTCATGTTAGTTACAGAGTTGTACTAATTACATTAGCATCAGTTTCGGGACAACGGATCCGGAACTATTACATAAGCCACTCCACGGCTCGACATTTGGTAAATAAACTGAATTATTAAGCAAATTCTAAGAAATGTTCATGACATTGCTTGAGAAATGTACTGTGTAATTTATTGTACGTACTGAAATGATACAGTGAATAAAATAGAGGTAAAATGTGAATAATATTGGTGTTTCTCGAAGGACAAATAAAGGATACTAGGAAATTTTAAATATCGCAGTTTTCACATTTTTAATGCAAAATGAGGTGTTTTGATAATAATGGTAAAGTGCATATGCCTGTGTAAAATAATTTATCTACACTAAATGATGTTATAATATCCACATCGATATCAAAAAATCTTATTTTAACATCATTATAATGCGACCAATTAACCTGGCGAGCCTTATATCAAAATCCTCATACAAGTTGTATAAAATTTTGATATTAGGCTGGCTTTTGAAAACAGTTGGGTTATACGTGAAAACTTCGTCGAAACTACATACACAAAACTCTTTGGTAAGGTCTCGCTCGCTCCTGATTGGCCCTACGCGCAGCTGCGCTCTCATTGGTTAGATTTGAATGGCGGCAAGTTCACTGTGACATAATACACGTACGCGTGAATTTAATGTTTCGCAATGTGTTTTGTTTTTAAAATTTTGTTAATTTTAGTGAAGATTAAGTAGTGAAGATAAAGTAGTGTATGCAACTGCATATAACACGGGTATTAAAACACTCGTTACTATTATGAAACTCGCTGCGCTCGTTTCATAAACTCACTCTTGTTTTAATACCCTTCTTTATATGCAGTTGCATAAACTACTATTTTATGTTTGTTTTTGGATAAAGCACATAAAAATAATACCTTTTTAGAACCTTTTACAACCTAAATAAGTGCCAAAATTAACACATTTCATGAGATAAAAATGTCTTGAAATTGTAAAACCGTCATCTAAATTTAAGAGGCGTGAAATAAGCAGGAGTCAGTAAACGTGTTACATTACGCGATACGAGTTTTACGAAAAAACGGGGAAAAATTGGCCAATTACCTCATTTTCGAGGAAAAATTCGTATGGGTTACCATACAAATGGATAATTTGGTAAATGTATAAGAAGATTGTACTGTAGGCAACGATAAACATTCTCAATAATTGGACCATTGACGAATTGAGTAATGTCATAAGAAAACAGAAAACTACTTCCTACTAATATTATAGATGCGAAAGTTTGTGAGTATGGATGAATGTATGTTTGTTACTCTTACACAAAAAACTTTATGGTAATATAGGTTATACATCAGAATAACACATGGGATACAATTTATCCCGAAATTCCCACAGGTACGGGTACAACGCGGGTAACACCGCGGGGCGCGGCTAGTAAACATATAGTTATACGCCCTATACGCCCCGCGGTTTTACCCGCGTTGTGCTTGTTATGGTAGGAATTTCGGGATGAAATAGCCTATATATAACCTTCACGTTGAAAGTGGCTATCAACTACAAAAAAAATATTCAAATCAGATTGATAGTTTCTGAAATGAACGCTTACAAAAAAAAAGTTAGAAACTTTATCTTTTTATAATATTTGTGTAGACAAAACGTTTTAAAAAGATGGATATTTTGCGTCACAGGCTTTAAAAACGAAAATCCAACAAGATCCCCTGTAAATTAAGCAATTCTGTATGTTGCTAGCCAAATTTTACATCAAAGCGAAGATCTCAATTAGTACTAAGGTACATAGAGCATAATTAATGACTGTGCAAGTGCCGAATTATTGCTCCACCTGCATCGTAACTAAACTACCGAACAATTAATATTATTAGAATTTATTACGGCTGTATCACCGACCTAATATATAAAGGGGAATATTCACATAAATTAAACTTACAAACGCTTGCATCAACTAGCAAATTAGTAATTCTACTTAATCTAGAATATTGGGCCGTTGACCTTTGGGTAAATCCAAACAAATGAATTGGTCGTGTTAACGATGGTCCCTTTTGGGGGGTTTTAGGGGTTCCTTTAGGGGGTCTATCGGGTCCCTTTACGGGGTCATAAGATGTAAGTTTTGTGCAAGGGTAACTGCAACCAATCGCCCGAGCAGGCCACTGATTTATAGAAGGTTAATGTAACTTGCTGGAAGTACCGAGTTGTTTGCTTTGTCAGAATAAATGCGGCCATTATCTTTGTGAGTTATCGGTGGGCGGATGCTCTAAAGAGTGTAATAATTCTAGCGGCAGCTTAAACGGCTAAGGAGAGCTTTGTGTCGGGTAACGATTACGCTTACCTGTAGCTACTAGTTAGGTAGTTTATATGCAACTTCGATTAAGATGTACAATCTATGTAATCCCTTAATTTTCAAAAACTAGAACAAAAAATCCAAACTAAAAAGAGTATTTACCTAAAAAAGTGTATAAATGTGCGATACCTTAACCAACTTCACAAAGCAGTAACCATGCTATTTTTTCGAGAGTTGTCAATGCCAGTTTTGTATGCCACGTAACAAATTGTAACCAACATTTTTGCCACCCATCTATGCATATTTCGCTCTACTATATCACCGGCGGCACCCATAAGTTATGGCTGACAATATGACACATCTAGATGTGTATATGTCACTGTAACTCGGGCTGCAACAAGCCGTGTAGGCGGGACTGAGCCAACCGATATTGTACCTCATAAATAACGACACACCACTAAAGATATTCAATTCAATATCTATACTGCCAAATGGGCTCATAAATTAACAATACTATACATACTTTAAACTTTAAATTACGCCGGCAATGTTGGGGTAATGATTGCTCAGCAATAAGCATATTGCAGTTAAATCAATCCTACTAATATTATAAATGCGAAAGTTTGTGGGGATGTATGTATAATATATAATATACCCGGGATACTACTGAACGGACTTGGATGAAACTTTACAATAATATAGATTATACATCAGAATGACACATGGGATACATTTTATCCCGAAATTCCTGCGAGAACAGATGTAACGCGGGTGAAACCGCGGGGCGCGGCTAGTTCTTTATACATTTTTCTTAAAATAAGGTTATAATATGTCATGTAGAAAGTAATATTATAACCTCTTCGGAAAGAATCTATACTAATATTATAAAGCTGAAGAGTTTGTTTTGTTTGTTTGTTTGTTTGTTTGTTTAAACGCGCTAATCTCAGAAACTACTGAACCGATTTGAATAATTCTTTCACTGTTAGATAGTCTATTTATCGAGGAAGGCTATAGGCTACATTTTATCCCGGATTTCCTACGGGAACGGGCACAACGCGGGTAAAACCGCGGGGCGCTGCTAGTAAAAGATAAAAGAATTATAAAGAAATAGTGTTGTAAAAAAAACAATCGACGCTCGACTGATACCGATAATTAAAACATAGAGCTATTTCAACTCTCAATCGTCAGAACCATATATTTTTCTTTCATTCCTTTTTTCCCGCTCCGATACGAATTCATTTCTTTCGGTATTCATTACGAGCGCCCGATAGACCTCATCTATCGATAAAAATAGAGCACAACAAATGGAACGGTGTAGAAAAATGACGTAAGTACATATATCTATCGACTACCCTGCGGTTTTACCCGCGTCGTGCCCGTTCATATGGGAATTTTTGGATAACTAAACTGAAAAATAGCCTAAAACCTTCCCGTTGAATGTGGCTATCTATTACAAAAATAATTATTCAAATCGGACTAGTAATTCCCGAGATTAGCTCGAACATACTACCAAGCAAACCAATTCACAATTTTCCCCTCTTGTTAATACAGAAGTATTGATAAGAATAAATGACGTAGCTATCGTGATACGTCGGGATTAAGCATCCAACATCAATAAGTAGCTTTGAGAATTCAACGCACATTGGTACACGAGACGCGGGAAAAAATTGAAAGGCGACGCAAATATGTAGTCTGAATATTAAAAAGCAAAATACTGAATAATGCAGCCGACGATCCGCGAATGATATAAGAGCCTAAGACGATTGGTGGAGCTATTTGCAAGCCATTAGTGTTGTAACAATGTAACGAAATATCAATAAGAACATTATACTTTTAGAATTCCTTAACTTGCTTTGTGAGTTTTTGTGTTTCGAATTAGGTTAACGAGTTTTCATCGTTGTTATTAGACAAGAAGGTATATTAGTTTGGGATTTAAAATAACCGAATAGTCATGGGATTTGTGAATCCGCAACTTGTCAAGTATAGTTTGAATGGCTTTGAATGATTTGAATAATGAATAGCCACTTTTTGTAATGATTAGGTACAATGAACGGGAAGGGCATATATAGACTATTTTTCATCCCAAATTTCCAACGGAAAATGGCACGACGCGGGTAAACCCACTGCTAGCAGTAAATAAACTGACAAGAGTTACAATTAAGGCTCCAATACAATTGGGATCAATTACCAAAAAACCCATACTTTCAAACACAAAAAAAATTATATAAAAGTTAAAAATAGAACCCACTCCCTTTGAGCAGGTTAAAGTAAAAGCCATTGACTAAAGGACCATATCGACGCCGGCCACATTTTACAATAACGACCACATTCAAACATACATCGAGCCATTTTTATCACCTACGTCACAAAGCCAAGTACTAAAGACAAAATAGGGCTCGAAATTTTCATCCGTTAAATGCAATTTTCAACAATAAAGTGCACACAGTCCATTAGAGGCAGTAAGTGGTGGTAGTAAACACCCCGCTTGGGGCTATTATGCCGTTTTATATTCACACTTAAGGTTTATTGAATGCCAGCCTTAGGAACCGAATGGCACGCAAAAATAGCCTTTGTTGAAACTGTGTTAGTATGAGAAACCAGATAGTATTTGCATAACAAACTTGGTTACATACCATCGACTTCTATTAACAATGTTTAAAGAAATATATTTTGTTTGTTGCTGAAATTCCCTTGCGGTATCATTAGGTTCTACTTACATTACGGTCGAGGAGATGTTTACTTTCGAGGAAAAAATAAGTCTTATTGAGATACTTTTAACCCTTCAAGATGTCGGTTCTCAAGTTAGACTTATTCAAGTATTCCGAAAGGAATGGAAACCAAAAGCATCCCGCAAAGAAACTAGAGAGCGTCAGCTTTATTGGTTTGATGCAGAACTTTCTAGATTACCTCAACCCGTTCTTAACTATCGGTAACTGAAGCCAGTTTAATCGGAATACTTGAGTGCGGTTTGTAAAAATATCTCTCTGGGAAATCTGGGTTTCAATTTAATTGAAGTAAAACTTGTTAAAACGTTAGTTAAGCTTTATATTGGACAAAGATTAAAAAGACTCTCCCTTCTATGACAGGGATTCTGTGACAAATAATTGCATTGCATCGCTTCGTATTACAAGTTAACAATTACTACCAAACTACCAAATGCATAGAAATCTAAGCAAGGATCACATGGTTATCACTTGATACTTTCTATATATACATTTTGCAAAAGCGTAGACAAGTGAAACAAAAGGAACTGGGCCAACCATAGCTATAACGTTTTCAATATACACTTCTCATTTAGTGGCCAAATTTGGTGTCGGAGTTGAGACCGGCAAAAGGCCTCCAACATAGTATATCGATTGAAACAACCGGTACCGACAATTTTACGTACCCACCAAAGCACGGTAGCGCTCAGATATGACACGATTGGCCACATATCCAAGTAGGTGGCGAAGTGCACGATAGCAATCAATGAGCTAACATCACTTAGTCAAACCACACCACGCTACTACGCACTCTCAGTACACAACTGCTTTAAATAACTAAGTAAATTAAGCATTAACTTAGTGCCCATTAAGGGGGTGCCCATTCAGGTCCAACCCCATTAAAACTAAAACTAATCCAGATCCTTTATTCACTGCCTTTATTAAATTGAAAAGCATTAAACTTACATACGATTACTTCCCTTAATCGAATCAACCCTAATCGTATGAAATTTATTGGCCCAAAACGTATCAAAATTTGTCCTTACTCTCACTCGATCCATTTAACTTACAATTAAACGTTGGATTTAGTAAGGATCTTCACATGTCATTAACTTTTTACAGCTGTGCGCATCACCAACTCGGTGAGGGGAGGTTTACTGGACATTGGGCCAACATTCCATTTTGAACACGTTGTGTTGTTTTAAAGCGCTAGGGCCAAATCTAGTCTAAAAGTGAGAACCAATACGATCAAGATGGGACCTTACAATACGTAGCTTAAAAGACTTAGGGGCTAATTTGGTCTAAAAGTAATGAGATAAAATGTATGCCGTAGTAATATGTATATAAGCTTAGAGCTTAGTTTGGGCCTAACTGTCCTCGTGTGAACTAATCCTGTTTTAGATTTTTGCATTAAATCGTATAAACTTCACAAAGATTTTCTTTAAGTAGACAAGCAACCAAAGCCTATTTACACTAAAAGGAATATTCAGGTACAATCAGACTGAAATAAAATTTGGCACATTTTTATAATATTTAAACAAAGGAGAAACTAAATCTCATGCTCTTGTTTGGGTAATATTACTGGATTGGTGCGATAGCGTTGGGCCAACTATGAAATCTTGGCACAAAGTCTATTTACTCTCAAGACTTTTATTTCAAAAGCTAATGTATTTAGTTTTAAATTGGCTGTTTCATTTCTTTGTTTTAATAAAATAGATCTAAGCTATTTGTAAGACCTTTCTTTTTAATACAGAAATACATATATTGTGTATTTTATTTCTGAAATTGGTGACATGTTTGTTTTTGTATTGAATTTACGACCCATAAACTGGACCCACTAACTGGAGCGACTGGAGCGACTTCACTGACTGCCGCTCCAGCCAGTCATCCCGTGACCACGAGTGATGTAATCCCCTTAAAACGTCGGGTACGTATTACAATAAATACGTTATAATATATTCTAACGCGATATAGACCCGTTTCATTTACTTAATTACTTTTTAAAATAATACACATAACATATCCCCGTCAACAAAACAAACCGTTCAAGTATCTTATTTCCTTAACAATGAGTCATTCAAAGCTTCAATCCATACCACTTATAAAATAAAGGTACACTGCAATGACAATAACGTAAACACACTGAAGTTAAGCAATTACAATTATAAAGAGGTACACAATTGGCATTATAATAAGTTACAATAAACACAAAAACGGCATAATAACATTGCATTAAACAAAATATTTACGTGAGCATCAGCTTAATCGAATGAACTGATTACCTATTTTGATAATTCATCATTGTGAACATGTTTACGTAAACAGATCAGATTTAACTGATAATCAATTGTCAAATACGCATTGTTATGTGATTAATGAATGACCAGCGCTGTTACTTGATTGTGGACAATGTCAATAGGAAATTGAGTGGCATTCGACATTCGATATGATAGCGGGTTTTGACCAGTGTAGTATTGATGTCACCTAAATCATCAGACAGGTTGATAAGCCAATTGTGGTGATGATGATACTAAGTTGTTAGAGTTTTAGGGCTCCCACACAAAACTGCGATGCGATGCGATGCGAACTGAAATAGTTATATCTATCGCCATTACTACAGTACAAAGAAAAGAGATGAATATATTAAATGGAATTCGCATCGCATCGCATCGCAGTTTTGTGTGGGAGCCCTTATGAATGAGGCCTGAAATGTTTAGTTCTATAGTTGTTTGGAAATAACTTGAGTGTGTGTTGAAGACTGAAGTATAGTTGTTATATTTCACCAGAGCCCTTGAATCATAAGTGTAGTTGTAATATATACTAATAATATTATAAAGAGGTAAAATTTGTAAGTTTGTTTGTTTGTATGTTCGCTAATCTTAGGAACTATCAATCCAATTGGAATAATTATTTTGGTAGTATTTATCCACATTCAACGGGAAAGTTACAGGCTATTTTTCATCCCGAAATTAACACGGGAACTGGTACTGGTACTGGCGCGAGGTGCTGCTAGTGAGTATATACGCGTCTTTGTGTGCGTTAACATAAAGCCTTCTTCAATTGTACCAGATCTTGACACCCCGCGCTGTTTATGTTTATTAAAATACATTTTTTGTATTTTACAGTAAAAATTTTAAACATTTCCTATTTTATTTCAGAAGCAGACAGACAATTGACCTAAAAACCTGTAAGGATATTAAAATCAAATCTAATTTTAGATCGACCCGATAACAACCCCTGTACCGAGAAAAATCAAAATACTGTTTCATTTTCCGTTTACTTCACAATGTTGGAAATATAAAAAACAATTAAGCTTATTTATTAAGTCTGTCGGAGAAGAAAATTGCGGCTTATATCGGTTTTACCTCGTAATAACGTTAGTTAGAGAATTGATTTTTCTATGAGAACGATAGCCCAATGGCGCCCGTGGTGTTTATTGCTATTTATTTTACGAGTATACCTTACTAGCAGCGCCCCGTGGTTTTACCCGCGTTGTGCCCGTTCCTGTGGGAATTTCGGGATGAAAAGTAGCCTATAACCTTCCTGTTGAATGTGGCTGTCTATTACAAAAAGAATTATTCAAATCGGACTGATAATTCCTGAGATTACCTCGAACATACAAACAAACAAACTTACAAATTTTACCTCTTTATAATATTGGTATAGATAATACCTATGTATTTATTAAGGTGCGTTACTTTTAATGCGGAGTGGAGTTCTGCTGAGCTCAATCGACTAATCACCTTTCTTCTAGGTCTTTTCATTTTTGTTCTTAGACTCTCAAAAGACAATCGTGTTCGTGTTGAACAAGCTAGCTTAAGTCAGTGAGATTTGAAAAAAACTTATACAATACGTTTTACTACAACTTCACTTTTAAAGATGTCCTTTTACACCCACAAAAACCCTTTAAAAATTACTAGTTTTCCTCCAAAATACAGTTTCGGAACCAAGTAAATTCCAGCATCTGTTCCCATAATATATTTTCAGCTTCATGTAAGCTAGGAAACGGTTTCAGACCGGTTTAATTATCCGCATTCCGGGTGGACAAATTGTTCTGCCTTCGCCCGGATATTAATTTCGATACATTGTCCCGTCGGCCAGTGAAGCGACGACGATTATTTCCAAAACGGGACGCGAATGTTACATAGATTAATATCTATATAGAGGCGACAAAGGACCGTCCCGCGGTATTGTGGTATTCTTTGTCCTAAGACCGAAGAATGTTATTTCTTGTTATTAGACGAAAGAGCTAGAGCTACGAATTTCCACTTCTATCTACAGAGAGCTACTGGATGTGCCTAGAATCGCAATGCTTTATAAAAATACTAGTCACGCCTGCGGATTCACCTGCGTTATACCTGTTCCCGCGGGAATTTCGGGATAAAATGTATCCCATATGTTATTCTCATATATAAAATATATTATTGTAAAGTTTCAACTAAATCCGTTCAATAGTTTTTGCTTGAAAGAGTTACAAATATACATTCATACTTGTACTCACAAACTTTCGCATTTATAATGTTGGTAGGATTTCGACAATGCGTTGTTTGACAATCCCAATGCGCTATGAATCGGGCTTTGTACCACTCCGCATCACTTTAATCAAAACACACTCTAAGACAAACAACAGATTTTGCTCTTGTACAATGAATTTATAATCAGAACCTCTTAGAATAGAATAATACCTAAGTACGTTATCACTACATAGTATAAAACAAAGTCGCTACTTTTGTCTGTTTGTTTGTCTGTATGTTTAAATCTTTAAAATTACGCAACGGATTTTGATGCGGTTTTTTGTAATAGGTAGAGTGATTCAAGAGGAAGGTTTATATGTATAAAAAATCCCGAAATTCCCACGGGAACGGGTACAACGCGGGTAAAACCGCGGGGCGCTGCTAGTATATAGTATAACAAGATGGATATCATCAATAAGTCACGATATGAAGGTTATTGTGTATTCTGTGACTTAAACTTACATTTCTCTCTCACTTGCCAAAATCTAAGTTCTGTATCCATAGAGTTCAATTGCTCTATTGCTTGCCAAAAATAAAAGAAGCTAGCTTTGTTAAAATATAGCACAGGAAACAATATATTTATGTAACTACAGCTATAACATACTTCATAGTAAATTCGTTCGACTACAAATTTCGATGGAGCGAAAGTCAACTGAAGCACGGCCTAAGAGCCTTATCACACTTGCGATTTACAAGCGTATTGAAAGCGAAACGTACGCGCGGCGTATTCGTCGCGTTCCCGTAACCAATTCGCCGCGAAGGCGTCGCGATTACGCCACGACCGCGTGACGAATACGCCGCGTCTGCGCAGCGAGTTCGCCGCGTCAAGAGTTGAGACATCATGCCGTACATTCGTCATCGAAATTCATTTCTACCCACTTCAGGTGACACTGACAATCTTAAACGCGAGTTTGCACGTCTTATATCATTTTGGATTACATTTAACAACTCGTAAAATGTAAGTCTTGACATGCGCAGATAGGAACGAAATTTTTTGGGATTCTTTTTGATTCGTTAACGAAACAGTCGCTCTCTTGCAGTCGATTACTTAAAAATGGATCCTCCCAAACACGCCGTTTTTGATTTTGTTTCCGTATCTTATTTCTTCGAAGCAATAAAGCTAACAGAAGTGTTTCCTCGTCGGAAATCGGAATCCATTATGTAAGTGACTGTCCAAGACTCAGATCACTCTCAGCGATTTACTGACGGCTGCGCAGCGTATTCGTTACGCAATCGCGGCAAAATCGCGACGCACTCGCGGCGAATTGGTTACGGGTACGCGACGAACACGCCGCGCGTACGCTTCGCTTTCAATACGCTTGTAAATCTATAGCAGAGTCTCTCAACCTTTTTCCAGTGCCCTTTATTTAAATGATTTACCCGAACATCTATAAAGCGCTTTTTTTAAATGATCTTGGTGGTAAGTAAATACGCATCGGTCAGTGTGTCGGTGACCAATCCTGATCTTATGAGATTTGGAACAGTCACATCAGTTATAAATGTAATTTAAGGTAAATGTTCCACTTCTAGGGGTACGTGGAGCCTTGGGAAACCATGATCTATCTTTATATACAAGAATTTCGTTTCACGTTGTTTATCCGCGATGGACTCCTAAACTACTGAACCGATTTTAAATTTGATTTGCACACCGTATGCAATTTGATCCAACTTGAAAGATAGGACAGCTTACATTTCAATTTATAGTCACAATATTATTTTGTTGCAAATTATTTGTCTATTATTTGACAGCCATAATAAATAATATAAAAAATGGCGGTATGAAGTTTGCCGGGTCGGCAGTCTAGTTATATTATACAGATAACTATAGAACTGATAAATAAAAACTCTACCCACAACCTTACCGAACAAAAAGTCCTTCAAAGACATCATTCCTATTCTCAAACCATGTACCACTGTGTCCTTCACTGATCGATTGACCTACACAGTACGGATAAATATTATTTATACAGCGTCTTATTTTACAAATCCAATTTCCGTGTGAATACTCGGGGTGGTTGTAAATAAAGCAGACAAAGGATTATGGAATCGCAGTGTTCGATACATTATGCAGGGCACGCGTGGCTCGTCCAATGAGCTCGGTAAACACAGGGCCGAGAACGATCATCTTTTTCATGTATTTAGAACGATTTGAGATGGGTATAATGGTTGTGGTTGACTGTATGTGGGACGAGTTAAGTTTGGATTGATGGTTGAGGGGAACCTAGCTTCTGGATTCAACAAAGATTAAACATCACGGAATGGCAGATGACGTTGTTTAACAATGGAATGATTATGTGTTAAATTGCATCGTTAATGTTATGTTATGTTATTTAAAAATGACAACCCCACTGAGTTTCTTGTTAGTTCTTCTCAGTAGGTGGCGCGATGCGAACTAACATATCTAAACTTAATTTTAAGCTGACGATTATAAATGATTGTAATGATCTGATATAATAAAGACATTGAATTTGAATTTGAATGTTATGTTTGGTTATAAGTAAGAGTAACTTTCAACGTTTGAATAGAACAGTACGAATGTTTGTATCAAACAGTGAACAGGTGAAAATTAGGTTTAAAAGATATATTTATTTTACTCAAAAAGAACATTTACAGTGTTCGCTTATATTGAGCTTACAATCTAATTTAAATAAAGTAAAAAAATCCAGTGATCTGGTGGACTTACAAACTATATAATCTACACATTCTACGAGTATACATTGCTATGGATATACTGTGTTAGTTTATTTTTGAATAAAGATAGCGTTTTACAGGGGTGCGCCAAAGTTCACCTAAATTTTCAACTCCGATAATTGGAAATCCGAAAATGTTCTTCCTAACATTTTTCATCCTAACAATCACAATTCCTAACTACTTTGTCTCTAATGTTCATAATCCGAATGATCACTCTTCCTAAAATTTTTCATCCTAAAGTTTTCATTCATACTATTTGTAGTGCTACCGGCGATGTTCATAACACTCATGTTTCTTATAAACTATTATTCAAAGTCATATCTTTTTTGTTTAGATTTCTTTTTATAGGTTAGGTTAGGTTAGAACTGTGACCAACTACGCGCGAGCCGAGCGAGCGAAGCGAGCGGTGCCGCGGCAGCGGCCGGCGAGCGCTACAACAAAATTATGCCATGTTTTATTATGTCTAAAGTTTTTATGCAAATGGATAGGGAACCGTTTTGTAATCACAAGAAATAGTTAAATAAAAGACAGTAGGAGTTTAAATATATTTACATTAATGATATTATTAATTACAATTTTCGGAAACATGAGTGTTATGAACATCGCCGGTAGCACTACAAATAGTATGAATGAAAACTTTAGGATGAAAATTTTTAGGAAGAGTGATCATTCGGATTACAAATCGTTAGGAAGAACAATTTCGGGTAAAGAACTTTAGTTGAGCCAATATGGACCCGTTTTACAGGCCTTCACTTCGTTTGGTATGTTATTAAATAATTGTGCACCCTCAAATATAAAAATTATACGAGTTTACAGTTCTTATGTAACCGAGTCTTGCTTGTTGATGTAAGATATTTGTATTTTGGGTTTAGGGTGTGTTTCTATTGAAGCAGAGCGATCGGAGCGAACTGCCATTGACAACGCGTTTAAATTGTCAAAATCTATTCTTAATGCGTTGTAATTGCTCAATTGCGCTCCGCATTGATTCGCTCCAGTTTAATGGTAAACGCACCTTTAAACTTGTATATTGTTCGTCATCACTACATAGTATAAAATAAAGTCGTCTCTTTTTCGTGTCTGTCTATTTGTCTGTCTGTATGCTTAAATCTTTAAAATTACGCAACGGATTTTGATGCGGTTTTTTGTAATAGGTAGAGTGATTCAAGAGGAAGGTTTTTAAGTAAAAAAATTCCCGAAATTCCCACGGGAACGGGCACAACGCGGGTAAAACCGCGAGGCGCTGCTAGTGCAGTATAAATAATAAACATATTGATATTATCTAGGCAGGTATGTCATTAGTTTTTCCAGGAAAAATTAACCAAGTTTGCATTTTAATGTCTTTTTCGCTTTTAAAACGAATAAAAAACGCGATAGTGGGTCTTGTATATATGAAAACAATGTTTGTATTTTAGATATTTAAAAACAATGTTTTGTACAGGTCTGCAAAAAGTTATTTTTGTTGATTGATTTATATTCATAAAAAATTTGATGAAATACGCCTGAAGTAAAACTATGTACCTTTTTTGTATGTATTTAAGTACGGATATGATATCCTCTACTTAAGGAAGTAAAAGGTTACATGGAAAATGAGTGTAATCTATGTTTCAAAATCCCAGATCAATTATGTAAACAAATGTGATACCAGTGCACAAAACCTACACGAAAATCGTGCAGTTGTTAATTTCACGATTTCACGGTATTTATTTATCTTATAAAAATAAGGGGATAGCTATAATTATTCAAACGATTATGCAGTATTGACTTTTATAACATTGTTATTCTCAAGAAAATTAAAATTATCTAAAGCTATTTTTGTGCAGTTTATTCATGTATACTTGGAACACTACAGAGATGCTAAACATTTTTTAGAGTCGCCTTTTTTTATTATTTGTTTAAACGGGAACTTACGTACGACGGAGGTTACTGTTGAGAGTTCCTCAACACGTTTCGGTCACATCCTGTGCATATTATTTACACTTTTACAAGTTTTTGAATCTTTATATCTCAAAAAGAGTGGCTCGTGGGAAAAAAGTGTTGATAATTTTTTTTTAGATAATTTTATGATCTACAATTTTGTCTCGGGTATTTTTATGATAAAACTTTATTTTTTTTACCATTGACCTTAAATAAAATAAAATCCATTCAGGGGAAAGATGAAAGGGAAAAATGAAGACAAAATGTTTCAACTTGACCACATCATCGATGAAGTTAGTGATCGTTTTATTATAAATGTGAATCACTCAGATTCAGAATCTGAACTCTCTTCGGATAGTGAATAAATTGATGTAATGAACTTGCAGTGTTTTTAATGTCCTAATTTTGAATAAAATATCTTCTTAATGTTTTTTATTGTTGTGTTAAGTACTTAAATTATAGACACAATGATGTGGTCAAGTTGAAACATTTTGTCTTCCTTTTTGATTGTGTGCTCAATACAGTCTGCCCATTTCTGCGAAGTCACATGTGCCGAGGCTTCTTCTAACAACTGCTTTAATTCTGCCATTTTAAAAGTTTTATCAGAGGCCTTTGGCGGCTCAATAACTCTGACACCAGGATTGGTCAGGTTGGCCATCCACTCGATGATAAAGAAGAAGAAGTGTTTTTAATGTCCTAATTTTGAATAAAATATCTTCTTAATGTTTTTTATTGTTGTGTTAAGTACTTAAATAATAAACACAAGCCTTAAAAGTTCATACAGAAATATTTAATATTTTTTATAATTTTATAATATTTATTTATATTAATACTAGCTGACCCGGCGATCTTCGTACCGCCTTAGTGAATGACATTGACATTCGTTACGCGTGTTTTTTTAAATATGCAAAATTAAATGTATATTTTTCAATATTTCTGAGAGATTTTCTTAATATTTTTTTCCGTAAGAACGTTCTCCTAATAATAACAAATACAACAAAAAAATAAGTAGTGAAATCGGTCCAGCCATTCACGCGTGATGCCGTGACTAAGGAAAACGGGTTTGTCCCACTGCTGGGCAACAATATTTTTAAATGAAATTACCCGAAGGTTCGACACATCTGACCTCCTACATTGCCAGTGTCAAATCTTGACATAACTTTGTTTACATAATTGATCTGGGATTTTGAAACATGGTATAGTATGCTTATTTAAAAAGTACGCTTGAGAAATACATATACTTACTCCTTACTTCTATGCTAGTAGCGCTCATAGCCTAGTTTGACTAAGTCATATTAGCTCATTGCGATTGTTAAGCTCCGTATATCTCGACCCCTACTAGGATGGGTGGCCGATAGTCGTATTTCTATCTGAGCGTTAAATTGTCGGTCCCGGTTGTTGCAATCGTTAGACCATGTCGGAGGCCTTTGGGCGGTCTAAAAACTCCGATACTAGGGTTGGCCATTAACTCGAACGTACTTTTTTATTTCTATACTCCTGAACTGAACTGAATTTCACTTTAAATCACAAAAACTGAACTGAATTACTTATTGGCCATGACCTATATGACGCCAACAAAAAACAACCGCAAACGGGCGATAAGTAATACAATAACCATAAATCAATCAAGTCTGTAATCTATGTTTATCGGAATAAAGTTTCGACGTCATTAATTTCGGAAAATGATATCTCAACTACGTAGGGTGGCCCCCTTGGTGCGCGTAAAAACTGGGACCAGGATAAAACGAATAGGGAAGGTCGAGCGAAGCCGCGGCGCGAAGCTATAACAACACTCTGCACTTCTTATCGTGACAGTTGTAAGACACTTTTTCATTTTTTCCCTTTGTTACCGACACTCGTGTTTTTTGCTAGCGAGCCCTGTCTCTAAGGGCAGACGGCATAGTGGAAAAGTCATGTGATTTAGACACGACAAAAATGTTATATTCGTTACAGGCGTAGTGTACATTCGTGGGTTTGCGTGACATATTTTCTTAGTGTCGAGGATGACAAATGGGTAGATAAATCACGGGTAAGCGAGCTTTTCCCTCAAAACTTTTATTTCTTCGTCTTTGTTTTACGTTTGACGGTCTCATTTATTTTGGGCGGAGGCAATAAGCCACGCGACGTAGCGATTGGCTTAATAAAAACTTATGTAACTACGCGCCGCTTAACTTGCGTTATATCTCACACATTGTATTACCACTGTGTTTGTTTTCTTTCTGTTACAGTATTAAGCCATTTAATTAACTCTTATACTTGTTATTGTGTATAAGAATTATCAACCAATGTAATGTTGTAAGAGAAATTGGAACTAACACTTATGTTACAATGTCCTTTGTCGTTTTCTGTTACTGTTGAATAAATAGAACATACCTATGTATTGTACCTAATACTCTTGTATCTAGACTCTAGATACAAGAGTATTAGGTACTAGATTCTAGAGTATTAGGAGGAGTACTAGAGTATTAGGCTCTAGATTCTAGAGCATTACGAATAAATGTAAACCCAATATAGAATATTGTTAGAAATAATGTTAAAAAAACAATTACCTATATGAAAATTTTCAATTGTAACTTTGGAGTGAACTTGATGTACTGTGAAGAAATTTATTTTAAAGAGATATTTCAAATATGATCATCATTATATCTCTCAATGATCGCAGAGACAAAGTGACTGATATAATTCCGAGTTCAAATGGAATGCTACGAATTGTGATAAAGGGGGGTGTGCAAAAACGCAAATTTCCGCCGGCGCCGAATGAAAAGTGGTTTTCTCTTGATTTTAGTCTTCCACCTTCAGTTAACAATGCAACCTGTCTGGAGTTATATTTTAGAACTTTATCATTCAACTAGCAGCGCCCCGCGGCTTTGCCCGCGTTTAGCCCATTCCCGTAGGAATTTTCGAAAATCCTTTAGTGTGCACTTATTTGAAGAACCTTCCTGCCAAATTTCATGTTTCTAGGTGTAGCGATTGAGGCCGTGCGTTGATTATCGGTCAGTCAGTCAGGACTTTGAATTTTGTATATATAGATGTATCCAGACATTACGAATAACTAAAAGATCCACAGAACATAGAAGCACCGCGCTCTCCTTGCTTCTATGCTCTGTGAAAAGATCAATACATTATTTTACATGAAAGATCCAATACAGGTTTATATAAAGACTCTTTCATATAAATAAGTTTCTATTCTTAGGTTGGGCAAACAAAGAGAAAAGAAATCGAAAGACGAACTTGACGTAATGGGGTTATTAAATCAAGGAGGATAAACACCCTCCATTTTTTTATCCTTCTTCTTCTTTTTTCCATCCAACTGCATCTGCCATTCATCTGTAGTTGAGCCTCAAACTGCATCACAGCGGGTCGATCCAGGGTATAAAAACAATGATCTATATACGAATTGTATTCTCTTTATTTAATTCTTCCAAAGACAATTCCAAATTCAATACATTCTCTTTGTACCCATAAACTGGTTTCTGAATTTCACTCTAGAATTGTACTATGTTCGTGTCAATGTCAAAACAGCAAATCTGGCATGATTGACTACACGTAGGCATGGATTTAATATTAAAATAATAATCAACAAAAGCTGAATTAATACCGTGAAATATATAACGTGTATTGCATAACTATAATTAATAAAATGTTTAGGAATAGTTTCAATCCAGTACTATTGCCTGTGTTTTTCAGCGTTGGCTCAAAACCATTAGGAATGTGGGAAACTCATTGCCAAGATGGATATATCAACCGGTTTTTGGACAGGGAAATAAAGTCGATGGTACTCGATATTCGTGGGCTGAATGTAAGTACCACATACATAACTTGTCCGAGAGGAAATCAAGTGCTGGGTATAACATTGCCTATCTTAGTAATGATTGTTAAGAACTTGAACAAATATTTTTGTTTTGAAGTCACTATACGGGATGACAGTGGAATGAGAAGACGATTCCGTGCGGCTAATTTCCAAAGTCACACACAGATAGTACCATTTAGCACTGTAATGCCAATTATACTCGGCGATGGCTGGAATCAAATCCAATGGAACTTAGCTGATTTCACACAGCGTGCGTATAAAAACCAGTTCGTTGAAGTGCTTAAACTTAAAATCAATTGTAATATACGACTTCGTAAGATTTATTTTGCTAAAACATTGATAGCGGAGGATGATTTGCCTGCTGAGTATAGATTATTCTTCCCGCTGTCTAGTAAGGAGAAGAAAAGAAAAGCAGAACGTCCGAGTGCAGCGATACCATGTGGATGCTCTAAACTGGACAATTTTGACACATCAGTTCTGTCCTTGAGAAAACCAACCGAAACCGAAAGACCTCACACAACACCAAATATTTCAACAGAGCAACCGCCAAGTACTCTCACTCTTCTCAATCCAAACAAGAGTCCAAATGCTTCAGAAGTCATAAGTGCTTCTAAGATACTGACTGATGTAATAATATCAAATGCTGCAATAGGCAGAAGTGCTCACCAATTACTGAGTTCAGTAAAAATAACCGAAAATATACAAAAGGAACCGACTCCTGCGGGAATAAGAAGTGACACAATAGAAGCAAGTCCTAAAGTAGTAGAAAGTGCCCGAAAAATTACAAGTGTTGCAAAGGAACCAAGCGGTGCAATAGCAAGTACAACCCTAGGACATCCCCAAAGAATGCCATGTTTTGAAAAGATGTCAAGAGATACAATATTAAGCAATGCACATTTAACAACAATTGCTAAATTATTGAATTTAATAGAAACACCAAGTTTTGTAAATGAACAAAATGTTACAGAATCAGGTGCTACAAAAACACCAGGTGTTGTCAGAGAACCAAGTCTTACATCAGAACCAAGTTTCGGTACAGCACTAAGCTTAACTACAGCAACCAGTTGTATCAGACCACCATTGCCAAGTATAGCAACAATTGCCATTGCTGAGGATATCGATAAGAAAGGACTCCGTTTTAGAGAAGTAATTGTTGGAACTATAGCTAAAGATAAGGGTTCAAGAACTGAAACTATAGCTGAAACAGAAGAACTACTCCCTGAAACCTTGGCAGAAAGCGAACAGGATGACCCCCCTGCCGAAACATAAACGTATACACGTATTTCTAAATACGTTTAAGGGATCTTTCAAATTAGGCGTCTTCAATCGTCCTGCTACATTACGTACGTCTTGAATGAAAAACAAAAATACATCTAAGCGCGTAGACAACTGTGCACCACCACGGCACGTAGCATAGGACGACTTAAAGATGTTTAATTGAATGAGCTCTTATTATTTATTTTATTATTTCGTCATTGAAAGCTAAGTATTCTTTTTTATTTTTCGTTAATGTAAGTGATAACATTATTGTAAGCGTATTGTTAGCTCAGTTAGAATTATTGTTTATTTTATTATTCCGTCATTGTAAGCTAAGTATTCTTTTTTATTTTTCGTATGTAAGTGATAACATTATTGTAAGCGTATTGTTAGCTCAGTTAGCATTATTGTTAGCTCAGTTAGAATTATTGTTTATTTTATTATTCCGTCATTGTAAGCTAAGTATTCTTTTTTTATTTTTCGTATGTAAGTGATAACATTATTGTAAGCGTATTGTGAGCTCAGTTAGAATTATTGTTTATTTTATTATTCCGTCATTGTAAGCTAAGTATTATTTTTTATTTTTCGTATGTAAGTGATAACATTATTGTAAGCGTATTAGCTCAGTTAGCATTATTGTAAGCTCATGTTAGCTCAGTTAGCATTATTGTTTATTTTATTATTCCGTCATTGTAAGCTAAGTATTATTTTTTTATTGTTCGTATGTAAGTGATAACATTATTGTAAGCTTTAATGGAAATTAATTTTATGTTTAATATGTTTTGTTCGTATAATGTTATGTTTTTAATACAAAGATATATATTTTTTAATTTTGAAGTCTATTGTTAATTTCATAGTTATAATTGTTTGTTTCATTTTAAATAATACATTAAAACTGGATATTGGTTTCGAAACTAATTTTATTTTCACATTGCATTAGTTCCGGATTCAAGGTAGGTACCGATAGAAATGCCACTATCAGCCATCCATCCAAATACGAGCCGAGCTGCACCCCACAAACGTACAAAAAAGGTTAAAGGTCTTTGCCATCATTGGTCATTGGCAAAGTCAGTAGGTCCAATATCTTTTGATTCTCTTATATACAATTATCCCTTGATAGCCTACCCACCGGTATCCCTTCATAACCTCACTAGAGCCAAGCCCCCTCTAAAATAAACTCTCTTACCTCCCCAAAGATCCAGCCCATATCAAATTCTGGAGTCGCCTTTTTTTGTCCTGCAGTTGATCATAACCGGCAAATTCATAGATCACGGTTCCATCATTGTAACAAGTAAATATTAAAGTATACTAAGCTCACTAAATACCATGAAATACTGAGATAAAAATATGTATTGCTATTATTATATGGACTGAAAAAAACATGGATTTAATCAATGGATTTAATATACACTAAAACTGAACTAAAGAAATGTAATAGAGATTATAAAGATATTGTAATTGATTACACATTTGCGTAAAAAACTGTTTTAGCCCACGAAATAAACGAAAGTACTTTGCTCTTCCGTGGTTAAACTATACAAAAATCACAATTGCCTAAAACCTTTTTCAATTAATTGTTAGCAATGGAACTGGCATATATCACAAAAAATAATTTTATTAATAAGCGTATCTGTCATGCGTCACAATAAACGTCACTAAAGCATCGTTGACGTACAATCAAAACTGTAAATATTTTATAATTTTTTTAGCTTGAATATTCAATTATGTTTAAAAACTCATATCAAAGTGGATTGATGTCCATATTCTACAGTTGTGGCTCGAACCCATTAGCAATATGGGATATGGAAGTGAACAATGGTCACATAAAAAGACTGACTGATGCTGAGGTGAATTCCTTGGTTTTAGAGATAGTCAGTACCAATGTTGCCACCACATACATTACATGCCCGAGAAACAACCAACAGTTAGGAATCAAACTACCATTTCTAGTCATGATCGTAAAGAATCTAAAAAGGTATTTCTCTTTTGAGATAACAGTGCTGGATGACAAAAATATGCGGCGAAGGTTTAGAATCTCCAATTTTCAGTCTACAACAAAAATCAAACCCTTCTGCACAACAATGCCAATCGGGCTGTCTGGTGGCTGGAACCAGATACAATTCAACTTGTCAGATTTCACGAAGAGAGCGTACGGTTCTCAGTACATAGAGGCGTTGAGAGTTCAAGTCCACGCTAACGTTCGCATAAGGAGAATTTACTTCGCTGAGCGTCTTTACACTGAAGAGGAGTTACCGCAGGAGTATAAGTTATATCTACCATTGGAGAAGAAGAAGAAGAAGGAGGGCAAGAAGGGAGCGGCGGGCGAGCCAGCAGCTGTGCCAACCGAAGCAGCACCGCCTACTCCTGTAAAATCTATGGCTAAAGTGGAAGTTGCTCCAGGAGCCGCCGAAGCGCCACCCAGTGCCGAAGTGAAGGCAGTCAAGTCAGAAGTCAAGACAGAAAAAGCTGACGCACCTGCTACAGCCGAACAGACAACTGAAGGGACTCCGTCTGCCGTAGCTATAACGCCAGCTGAAGAAGCTGTTACTGCTGAAGGTACACCTGCCGAAACTCCAGCAGAAAATGCTGAGCAAACGCCAGCGGAATCTGCTCCGCAGACTCCAGTGGCGACTGGGGAAGCTACCCCAGTAGAGGCCCCTCCTGAGGAAGCCGCGCCGCCGGCAGATGAAGCGCCAGCGGAGGCCGAGGCGCCACCAGCGGAACCAGCAGCGGAATAAAATGCACATTTTTATACGTAGTTTTTTATATTTTGTTAAGTGCTTAGATTTTCTTGTTATATTTATGTAGTATGTTGTATGATGATTGATCTATCTAAATATATAAATTTTAGCTTTATGAATACCTGTCTTTTTAGAAGGGCCGGTCTTTATAATTAAAATCATCGTTGCGGAAGGGTCTAGCAAACTACTTATACGTATTGTTTTAGTAGGTAGTCTATAAATAGATTTGGGAGCACTACCGATACGCTTTCGCCTTTCTTCAATCAATCAGACATTCCGTACACATATTTGAGTCGGACAAAGGGAAGATGAGATCTCCCACGAACATAAAGAAGTAAATAGAATTAATATCAGACTTTTTGTCAAACTTACTCACTCGATTATAATTGTCCCTATTATTTTGATACACAATCAATAAATCACAGACTAGGGCATTTTGACATATTTAGTAGCAGTACAACACTTATTTGGCTCATACTACATCCATTCAGTATATGCCGATTGTCCCGGTTCTTTAATTAAATAATTAAAAATACTTCCCACTTGCCTCAGTGGTCTAGTGGTATGTGCGCTCGCCTGCCAAGACTGAGGTCCCGGGTTCAATTCCCGGGTCGAAAGCAAACATGTTTCCTACTTTTCAAACAAGGCTCGAGTTTGAGATCACCAACCCGCATTAGGCAAGCGTTGTGATTATGCCTAATCCACCTCACTGTACTGATAAATTCAGTGAGTTGAGAGGCCTTTGCCCATCAGTAGGACATTACAGGCTAATATTTTTTTCATTTCCCACTGTCCCCGTACTCTGTAGGTACCAATTGACTAGTAATGGCCGGTTAGGTTAGAACTGTAATACCATCATACGACCAGAACCGCTGTCCCCATAGGGACACGGTGTACGGGGACAACTGGCTTAGACCATCCATTCGTTATCATTAATGGGGTGGGGTTGTGTAGGGGGGTTTCCTGTTACACGAGACATCTAAGGATGTGGGTCAAGTGGGAATGGGGGTAACAAAAGTGTTGCGAGGTGCATCCTCGTCAGTCCAAACATGATTACTGCAGGTGCTTTAAAGCACTTAGGACTTCCGTTGTACCATCTGCAATGAAACGTGCAAACACGATATTTCTTAATATTTCTACGGTATTTTTGATAATTATTTAGATTAATTTTATCAGGGAAGCCACCGTTATAAGAGATTATGTAAACCGTTACTTATTTACGAACCAATTCAATTCTGATTCAATGTGATAGTATTATGCAAAACTGAGTCGTAAAATGTTAGTGTTCGGTTGGCCCGTCTCTGTAATAGTTTATGCGGTCTATGGTGCGAAATTCCGCCCATAATTTAAGGGGTAGTACTGTTAAAATGACTTCAGTACATCCTGCTATTTATGGCTATTTTCGTGGGGCTTGGAGATATGTGATGGAATAATACAATCGATTTTTGAAGGTTGAACGAATATTAAGGGTCGATTGCACAAGCATTCTTAATTTTGTTTAGCGCCTTAATATGTTGAATAAACAAATGGCGTTTGTTTTGAATAGTTTACTATTCCGTGCAATATAAAATATAATTTAGAACTAACAGTTAACACTAACACATTTTTATTCATATTTTTCATTTAAAATTAGAACCATTCGTAGGAGTGTTCTATCAAGAGTGTTATTCATGTACTTCTTTTATTGGTATTGGTTTTCTGCCATTCTGCAGTTTTAAAGTATGTTTAGTAAACGCAGCACCAGGCAACAACTGTCGACCGTAAGCCCTATAAATATTGCGGCCGTGTCGTGCTGCCTGCAGTTGTGGCGTGCCGTCTGCAGTCGCGGCGTGCTGTCTGCAGTCGCGGCGTGAAGCGACAGCAGGTGTGGTTCATAGAAACCTTGTAGTGCATAGTTGCTGCTTGCGGTCACCAGTAGCTGCCTGCTGGTGTGGTCGCTTTATTTATTGTTTTTGGTCACTACTTGGTACTTACATCAGTTATATCGTGTAAAAATGCTTCCTATAATCTCATTATTTGTATATGAACTGCGACGTACCTGGAAAAGACAGATTTGTTTATTAGAATTAACGAATCAGTTTCCTGGAAGTACTGATTGATTCAGTTCAGTATGATTTATGAAATACCTACCCAAATCTATATATATAAAAATGAAACCCGTTTTCCTTGGTCGCGGCATCACGCGTGAATGGCTGGACCGATTTCCACGGTTTTGCATTCGTTGGAAAGGTCTCGGGCTCCGTGAGGTTTATAGGGAATAAAAATCAAAATTCCCACGGGAACGGGGGCGCTGCGGGTGAAACCGCGGGGCACAGCTATTAAATATATAAATGAAATACCCAGAAAACATGACATTATGGACTATGCAGATCATATAAGTTTAAATTAAAAATATAAATTAAGCTAGCAGCACCCCGCGGTTTTACCCGCGTTGTGCCCGTTCATATGGGAATTTTTATACTCCTAAACGTTCCTCTTGAATCACTCTATCTATGAAAAAAACTGCATCTAAATCCGTTGCGTAGTTTAAAAATCTAAGCATACATAGGGACAGGCAGACAGGCAGCGGAAAGCGACTTTGTTTTATACTATGTAGTGATACCTATTGTGTTAATAAAGGACACGCCCAAAGGACGTATGACTTAAAATATATTGATTTATCAAAACCACGATCCTTAAAATAACAAAATACGCAAAACTAATACATTTTGCAACATAAAAAGGCTAGTTATAATGAAAAATGTAAACAAAAACAGAATTCCGACCGTGATCCGGCTTACGTATTCAATAATAATGTTTTTTTCCGAGAAAACCAAAGAAACTATGATAAAAAGGAATAGCTAACAAAAGGGCCTTTAATCATAGAGGAATAGAAAAATTGAAATGGAGTTACTTGACCTGATACTCTTCAAAGTTATCAAAACATACATATGTAAAGTATATGTATCTATTTATTTGAGTACTCGTAGTTGATCTCGACCAAAGTACAATAAAAGAATGATGTGTAGGTATCCTATAATGAAAAAAGCGAAATGTTTTACTAAGCTATGTTAGCTCATTGCGATTGTTAAGCAACGTGCAGCTCGACTCCTACTTGGATGGGTGGCCGATAGTGGCATTTCTATCTGAGCGCTACCGTACTACGGTACGTTAAATTGTCGGTCCCGGTTGTTGCAATCGTTAGACCATGTCGGAGGCCTTTGGGCGGTCTAAAAACTCCGACACCAGGGTTGGCCACTAAACTGCTCGAGTTTACTTACTTAGAATGACAATTTGAGGCTATGTACTTTATATCTCTAAACTAGCAGCGCCCCGCGGTTTTACCCGCGTTGTGCCCGTTCCCGTGGGAATTTCGGGATTTTTTTTACATAAAAACCTTCCTCTTGAATCACTCTACCTATTACAAAAAACCGCATCAAAATCCGTTGCGTAATTTTAAAGATTTAAGCATACAGACAGACAAACAGACAGACACGAAACAGAGACGACTTTATTTTATACTTACTATGTAGTGATATATACTACAAATATAGTAATTACACTATATACAAAGAAAGTCGTTGATTGTAGCTAACTTGCAGCGCCCAGCGGTTTTACCCACGGTGCCTGTTCCCGTGGAAATTTCGGGATAAAAAAATATCCTTTAGCCTTCCCGTTGAATGTGGCTATCTATTACAAAATTAATTATTTAGATTGGATTAGTAGTTTCTGAGATTGGCGCATTTAAACAAACCAAAAAATCATGCTCTTCAGTTTTATATTAGTATCGATATAGAGTACAGTTAAATGTCGATAAAATACTGGAATTAAAATCATTTTGTAATAACATCAATGATAAATAACATCGTAATAACATTAATCAATAGCCTCCGTGGTCTTGTGGTTTTAGCGCTCGGCTCACGATCCGGAGGTTCCGGGTTAGATTCCCGGTGAGGACAACAATATCTCACAAAAATCTCTTTGTGAGACTGTCCTCAGTTTGGTTAGGGCATTGCAGGCTGAATCACCTGATTGCCCGAAAAGTAAGATGATTCCGTGCTTCGGAGGGCACGTTAAGCCGTCGGTCCCGGTTACTTTCTACGGATAGTAGTCGTTACATGATCCATGTCAGAGGCTTTGGCGGCTCAATAAATCTGACACCAGGATTGGTCAGGTTGACCATCCACTCGATGAAGAAGAAGATCAATCAAAAACGCCGAGCAATTTAATTCAATTTAATTTAATAGAGTTGAAGTGTTTATGGTCTGAACTCCATCCACTCAATCAGAACCAAAGTTACTTCCCTTTTCTAGAATAACTTTAGTAAACGTATATGTATCCGTTTACAAAAGTTATTCCCCACAAAGACCGCTAGAGTGTAAAGTAACATTGATAAACTTTGCATACACACTCGTGTAGTATTTATGCAAAGTTTATTTCTCAGTTTTCAGAGATAATCACAACACAAACAAACAACATTAGATATTCTACTATACATACTGATACCACAATTACTGAGCTTAGTGTACTTGTCACTAACTTCTATATATACATTAGTCGCGCACCGCGTTGTTACCCGCGTTATACCCGTTCCCGCGGGAAGTTCGGGATAAAATGTATCCCATGTGTTATTCTGATGTATAACCTATATTACTGTAAAGTTTCATCCCAATCTGTCCGGCAGTTTTTTCGTGAAAGTGTAACAAACATACATCCATCCTCACAAACTTTCTCATTTATAATATTCGTAGGATTGATCGAAACTTGCTGACCACAAACCGTGGACGTAAACAATTTGAAGAAACATGTTTCAAACTACGGCGGACTAATTTTTGAAGTCGTAAAATTTACGACAAAGGGAGCATAATCTGCCAAAGTACGGTCCGAAGAAGACGTGCCCGGCCTTCAGATAAGTAGCGTTGGTAAAAACATTGAATTGATTTACTGTTTTAATATTGATATTTGGTTGAAGAGATTTTGTGTGTTACTTTTTGGAAAACTTAAATGTAGTGTCAGACAATAAAAAAGTCATCAATTCATTACTAGGGATTATTATGCTTAGCTGATTGCCAAAACGAAGATAAACTCAATTTGGTCGCATGTATTTTTTTTTCTCTTTAAAACATTTATACAAACATTCAACAATAATATTTAACAAAGATCGAACCTATTACGATTTATGTGCAAATTATTGAAATAAAACATTTACCCGTATCTATTATGTCTATTTATGACTATATTTAATCGTATATACAATTAAAAAAACACTAGCAGCGCCCCGCGGTTTTACCCGCGTTGTGCCCGTTCCCGTGGGAATTTTTATACATATAAACCTTCCTCTTGAAGAATGATTCAAGAGGAAGGTTTATATGTATAAAAATATCTAATAAAATAAAAATATATAAATATATCTCTTTAAAAAAACTGCATCAAAATCCGTTGCGTAGTTTTAGAAATCTAAGCATACAGACAAACAGACACGAAACAGAGACGACTTTATTTTATACTATGTAGTGATTTTATTGATTAAACTAATTAATAGACAGCTTTCTCTGCGACTAGTACCGCAACACTTACACAAATTAAAGAAGCTATGCCGGTACTTGTGAATGCAGATTCAATTACCGTTTCCGAACACAAAATGTTCTGTAACGTCGGTTAAATATTTATTAACGTTCTACAAAATACTAATATATGTATGGTACGGAGTTTTGAATTCGTAGTTCATTTTAATTATGAGCTGGCTCTCTATAATGTATCGCCCGTACTCGAGACCTCAAATGCTTCCTTAGTAGAGATTTAATAAGTGATTATGTATGAAAAATTACGTCAATTAATTAAGTGTTGACTTAATGGACATTTTTGAATGCGGCAGTAACAATGTTTTAACTTACTTAGGTATAGATTTATAGAGAAATAGAGTGAACTCTACTCTACTCTTTGTGCGTAAATCGTAAAGTTCCTTAACTAACAAAATGTATTTGGCGGTAGCTGCGATATTTTTACTTGTTCTTGTATAGACACATAACACCTCAGTCTTCTGTGACCACGGTTCCTATAAAGAGGCCAAAACGTCAGATAAAAATGTAAAATAAAAGCGAAGTGTATCTGTAAACATAGTTTCAATTCAAAATGAGTATAGTGTTTGCTTGAACTTAAGAAATTAGCAAACAAACTCTAGTCAGTACAGTAGAAAAAATATATTCAGTAAAAAAAGTATATTTATCTATTACTATTTAATAAGCCGTAAGGGCGTAAACTAAGCAGTAAATACCTTATAACATAGGTTATCAGCGAGCTGCAGTGTCCGGCATCCAAGGCAGCCCTTCATGTACTTAGCCAACCCTTGCGTCGTAGAGATAAACACATTGAATTGATTTATAATATTTTGATCTATTTATTGAAAATATATAAATATAAAAACATAAATGCCTAGTCAGATTGTATTATACAAACTAACTAAAATTGTTTTTGAAAAAGCATCGATCAAAACCACTTTGATGATTTTTTCAGCAAAAAATGGTAATTATTGGTTATGAGTTTTGACTGGTAACATATTCAATAAGTAAAAAAGTATTGCCTACTGTAATGTCTCACTGCTGGGTAAAGGCCTCTCATCTCACTGAAGATATCAGTACAGTGAGGAGGATTAGGTATAATCAACACGTTTGCCAAATACGGGGTAGTGATCCAACCCGAGCCATGTTTGAAGGTAGGAAACATGGCTTTTTCGCTCGACCTGGGAATTGAACCAAGGACCTTAGTCTTGGCAGGCGAGTGCACATACCACATATACAACAGCAGAACTTAATTCGAAAAAAAGACTACAGCATATAATTCCATATGTGTAGTGTTTCGCTTCAAGATACGAGTATGTTTCTTGTCCCTACTCTGTTAGAACTCATTGTCAACAAATGACTTCATAACGTTAAGTGAAACAAAAGTTCTGTTCTGGTTTCTGTCATACAGAATAACATATATTATTTTAATCCTGTTAAGTAAAATGGTGGTGGAGGTGGTTTGTCTTATGAAATGTTATGTTTGAACGGTAGGTCTATTAGGGTTTACTATTTCAATTTACTATTAAATGTCTCTGAAAAAATCTGGAATTTCTAAAAAGTGATAAGTGAATAAAATAAATAAGTAATTGTATCTTTTCACTATTTTTATTATTCTCTATGCCTATGCTTATGCCCTTACGTCTATTTAAATCTTACAAATCAATTCATTACTATTACATATAACAGTAATATCCAGCTCCTTAAAGAGGTGAGTATGTATGTATGTTACATATGAGTATTTAAACATTTCAACGATGAGTGTTTTAGGTTTTACGTTACCTAAAAACTCTTTTAAATTATTGCCTAAACACCTTTTTAAAGTAAAAGTAATGTCCCACTGCTGGGCAAAGACCTGGTTAGTGATCTCAAGCCTTAGCCATTTTTGAAAAGGAGGAACATGTTTTTGCTCGACCTGGGAACGTCTTCTTCTTTTCAATTATATTTCTAAAATACGACAATGCATATTCAAATACAAACAAATATTTCTATTACATTCTCATGAAAAATAGGGATACATATAAAACTGCAATAAGTATGGAGCGTCATTACTCAGGAGTGACAGTGTTGATTGCATCCGCAATTTAAAACCGGTCATAACCGGAACTTATACAGGGTGGTCGACACTACAATCTGGTTAACGTATTATTATGTATATTTAACAGTAGCTGATTATAGTAACTTGATCAGGAAGTTGTTTAAATATAAAATAATTACGTTAAATCTATTTATTAAAGTGTATTTAAAAATATTAACATTTCAGAATGACATTTGTTTTTGATCGTATATGGAAACTAAGGCGAAGAAATTAAAGTATAGGTATTGATTTTATATAAAAAAGAACATTTCGAAAGTAATAAATAAAATAAATAATAAAAAGGTGTTACACTGCTCCACTGACCTGTCAACCACACTGTAAAATATTTTACATTAAAAAGTACCCTTATACAGGGTGGGCGGTAACGTTACATCCTCTGAATATTCATAGCGCACCGGAGATTGTATCGCTTAATAAACACCCTGTATACTAGTCCGCTCACGTGCGCTTAATGACCTGGACAGTATTAATGAGGGGAATTTTAATTTTCATTTAGAATATTATCCGGAGGTCCATGTTGGATTAATTGATTGATAACACTTGAGTTATAGTCTCGTTCTCAGGTAATTGATTTATGATAGTTTTTGTTAACATTTTTTATGAGATAAGAGATAGATAGCGTTGCTTGCTATAATAAGTCATATACAGGTTTTTTAAGTCATTAATGTTGTTTGTTGAAATCTTAATTTATGCATAAATAGGTTTATGTAACCGATATAAGACAGACTTTACTTATCCTTATGACTTCACGTTAAGGTTCAAGTTGACTTGAACTGTGTTTTAAAAGTAACTGAAAACGAGTACGCTTAAAATACCGCTTAACATTAACGTATTCCGTACAACATTCACATAAAAAAACCTTTCAAAAATCAACAATATTCTACGAATTCTAATCACAATGCTACGGCGTAGCGTTCTTGTAGCGAAGTCGCTACGGCTACGTGACTACGAGGCGTAGTAATATCTACACGTATGTGCTACGTAGCTTTTCGTGTTTTGTAACACAAAAATTTCATTTTCCTGTACATTTTTAAATGTGTGATACAATTTAAGTATGTCTAAGACTGTGTTTCAAGTTTGTTGCTTCTATGTGTTTTAGTGGCGTTAATTTGAGTAAGCGATATTAGCGATTGTTAAGCATCGTGTAGCTCGCCCCTATTTAGATGGGTAGCCGATAGTGGCATTTCTATCTCAGTTCTACCGGGCTTCGGAAGGTACGTATTTGTCGGTCCCGGTTGTTTTAATCGATACCATGTCGGAGGCTTTTAAGCGGTGTTAAAACTCTGACATCAGGTTTGGCCACTGGAACATACTGACTTCAGTGTTTTAATTCATATCTCATTTCACATTTAGATCACCAATAAAGGTAGATATTCAATTAGGTGAATAAAAAAGGAATGATTTTAAAAGTAAATTAACATAACCATTTGGAACCACGTCGAGCTATTAGTTAATGTAATCAGTAAACAAACGATAAAACTGACAGTTTAATTTCGCGTATGAATTGTTGCGTCGGAGGCAATCGGTCAAACGGGGTTAACGACCCGATGACGTTTAGTCAAATTATGTATAACAACGGAGGGGAGGGTCGGAAAACGTGTATTTTTACGACATATGAGGGTCACGGCTTGCGATTTTGAAAGAGATGTACATATTTAAATTTCAAATGATATGGGTTTGGTCAGCATTTTGTGACATTGTATTCTGTATTATTGGGTGTTTGCAATGTGCGAACGCGAAAGTGTATGAAATAAAATGAAATACATTAATATTGATATTAAAGGTAACGATTGAATCACACAGATAATACGTATTAACAAGTAAGCTAGTAAAAAAACACATTTTAATTAAAGTACGTTAAAATAATGAATGCAAGAACCAAACTTCACTTCTTATCGTTGCACTTATTTATCAAAACTATTAAATAAAATACCATTTTCACAAAACCATTAAATCAAATTCCATTACCCCATTCCCAAAAAAATAAACCATTAACAACCAAATGAAACAAAAGCGAGTCGCGTGGCCAATCCCATTTGCTCCGTAAAAAAACTATTATAAATCACAGGAGTTGAGGCCTTACTAATTACGGTTTAATTTTAAACTCTACCGCCAAAGTTAGTTTATAAATTCTAACATGTGTGACGTAGGGCGCGTTGTATTATCAAAGGTTTTCGTATTAATATTCGGGCGGAAACTAAGCTTTTTTGACCCTTTGGTTGTGATTTCAGTCATTATATAAATATGCTTTATTTCTCATTCATATAGAACAGTTTACAATTCAGGTTATAAGTAAATTACATACTATTATGGTGTGTGGTTTTATGATTATTTGTAGGGTTAATGAGGGTGATTTTTACTTGAACTGTGCCTTGGAACATACACCATATTGTCGGTCTCAGTGATTAAATCGTAGGATTATGTCAGAGACCTTTTGATGGTCTCCAAACTCTGACACTAGGGTTGGTCAGAGATCTACTCGTAGTTTGATTGATGAGTTTGGTGAGTATCAAATGGAGCATAGTATCGCCTTGATTTTCAGAATCACAACGAACGTGACAGAAGACATAATATAATAAACGTGATTTGATTGGTCGAATATTTAAAATTCGAATTTTCACCAATGCGTGTATCACCAATCAACTCACAGTATTTATCATTTCTTGTCGCGTTTTCTCCCGTTCATTCATACTCAATAAGAAGTCACATTCATAGCACAAGGCGGGCAGATGTAGCCCTTTTAAAAAAAGAACGGTAAAACAAATGATATAACAAAAACAAATGAGAAATCAAAATGATAAAACTCCATTAAGACGTTATCCTGTACAGTGAGAACCGTCAATCAAACGAATCAAAACTTCACAAACTATAATTGAAAAAGTTAACATTAATACTTTAAATAGCGATCAGAAACGAGAATTTATTAAACCAATTAAAAGTTGGTAACATTAAGTGAATGGACTCACAACAATTTTACTGCAAGGTTTGCTGTTGAGGTTGGGAGGGTTAAACAGCAAATATGTTTTTGGATTTTAATTGCATATTTTGCTGTTCATTGAAGATGATGATGAGAATCTATTATGATAAATCGAATGTTGGTTTAATCGCATGATAAACATAGTGCGAGTGCGAGTCGTGTGACGATGTATTTATTACTTGTATTTTTATGAACGTTGTCACACCGGCCCGCATTCGCAATTTGTTTGTCAAAGTTGCTTTGGGCTTTGGGGATTAGTTTATTCGATCTAAGAATCGACATAGAGTGTATTTTAAGTCACGTTAAATAAAATGTTGCGTGTTTATTTAAAATTTTGTGTTCTACTAACGCATCTTTGTTATCACCATTATCAAAGAAAACTTCATTTTTATACGTATTATTATTTATTATTATAATAATCTCTCTCGTTCTTCTACTTTCCCTTAAATAAATCCTCAAAATGATTAAGATAATTATTACATCTCTTAAAAATAAACAAAGAAAATATAAAATATTTTTCAACAGCCCTTAATATCTCCCTCAAGGGAAACAATCAGTAAGCAAGTTAATTTAATTTTTGAGAACCCTTTTTATAAATGTTTTAGATATTCCGTTTCCGACTGAGATCATCAAATTGAAGCTGGACTTAGATTACATGTATTATTGCAGCTAGTGTAAGCTCAAAGTGTATAAAAAATTCATTACAAAACAGTCTCTGCCATTTGAATATGAAACTTATTACGTTAGCGAGTAAGTGGGGAATCGTTAAATGGCAACATCCAACTCATTTTCCGTCGACATTGAATATTCTGCCATGTTTGAAGGAAAAACAAAGTGTTAAATTGCGTGGGGAGTCGCCTTTGAGTCGGGTTGCGTTCGGGGGAATTTGAGCCATGTTTGGTTGTGTTAGGGGTTGTTTTTGCGTGGGGTTTTGTAGGGGGGTTTCCTGTTACAGGAGACAGCTAAGGATGTGGGTCAAGTGGGACTGGGGGCAACAAAAGTGTGAATGTTGCGAGGTGCGTCCTCGTCAGTCCAAACACGATTGCTGCCGGTGCATTAATGTTTATCTAGTTGTGCTATTTCACACCTTAGTGTTAACTTTAGGAACTAGTAAATTAAATGCTTATTTTCATTCTGAAGTGTATGGAATTTAATTGCATATTGTTTGCAGTTTAACCACAATATTATTACGTTTTAAAGTGGTCACTCAACATTTCATTAATGTTAATGTCTTTTTAATATTGTTTATTTCAGTTTTCTATTTCAAATAACTAACGCCCGAACTCAGAGACATCAAATGCTTCCTTAGTAGAGAATTAATAAGTGATTTTTACATGTAATGTATGAAATACTAGCTGCACCCCGCGGTTTTACCTGCGTTGTACCCGTTCCCGTGGGAATTTAAGAACCGTTCGACCGATTTTGTGCGAACTTCACATAAAACATCTACTAAATAGTCCGAACAAAGCCTAATTTGGTTTGGATAGGTGAGCCCGTTCTTGAGTTATAAAATTACAACGAAAAGTGGCATTGATTTTTATATATAGAGATTACGTCAATTAATTACGTGATGATTTAATGGACGTCTCTGACTTTGACAGTTAGTTCACTCAGGAAGTGACACAAACGTGTTATTCTGTACAAACATGGTTTTATTTTATAATACAACTAGCAGCGCTCCGCGGTTTTACCCACGTTGTGTCCATTCCTGTGGGAATTTCGGGATGAAAAAATTATAGTTTAAAAAAACTAAAAAAACATGCTTTTATTGCAAATTGAACTAAAAACTAGAAAATAATTTTTCTCCTCAAATCAAAATTATAATAAAATTTAAGTTGTAACACAATGATTTAATTCAGAGTAAAAAGCGTGGGGTGCATTTTAATGTAGTTCATAACTATCCTCTCATAGATAGTTACCAATGATGATTGTAATATTTAAAAATATTAAGCACCCCACGCTTTTTTTACTCTGAATTAAATCATTGTGTTACAACTTAAATTTTATTATAATTTTGATTTGAGGAGAAAAATTATTTTCTAGTTTTTAGTTCAATTTGCAATAAAAGCGTGTTTTTTAGTTTTTTTAAACTATAATTTTATTTTTTAGTAAGCATAACATTATATGCAACTTTTCATCCCGTAATTCCCACGGGAACGGGCCCATCACGGGAAAACCACGGGACGCTGTTAGTGTCTAGTACCATTTAGTAAAATAAAACAGAACTCCCGTTCCGTCCCACAGCGAGCGCCCGTTGATGTCTTTTATATGAAGTAATATTTTTTTAGTAAATCTGACAAATCCATTAAGGATAACGGGAAACTGTTATTAAATTATTGCATTGTCATCGGTCCTTGATACATATGCAAAGTTTCAAATTAATCAGACTTCTGGAAGTTGGTGAAAATGATGTTCAAAGATTTCATTACATACGTACATACATACATACATACATACAGGCCAAGCTAATAAAAGCGTGTTAAATAGCCTATGTTACTCGTGGATAATGTAGCTTTCGAATGGTGAAAGAATTTTTAAAAACGGTCCAGTAGTTTTTGAGCCTATTCATTACAAACAAACAAAGTTTTCCTCTTTATAATATTAGTGTAGACAAACCGTAAATACTTGCAACTCGGTCCCGTTATACACTTTACGATAACGGCACAGCGTTTTCCAATCGCAATTCCGCCTAAAAGCTTAAGCCTACAAACTTTCTACCAACTTATTACAATTGATATAAAAATAAGAATTCATGTTTTAAATATGGAAGACTTTGTATGCTACGTCTCTTTGGTTCTCTATGGTTTGTCCACACGTTACGTATCGAATTCGTGCCGCGAACGCGCGAACGGTATCATAATAATTTCATATTATTTGAAATTGCTACGTCGCCCTCGTAAGCTCGGTTTATTACATGCATTTCAACGGATTCGCCCCGGAATTAAGTCAGAACGTAACGAGCAGAATACGCAGAGTTACTCGGTGATGGACCGAAAAATATGTATGAAACTTAAAAGTTGTGAAAAGTTAAGACTGTGTATTATGTGATAAGTTAAGCTGTATTTTGTGTATGATGCAGTCCAATATTTTTTCAATACTTATTTATGTAATTAACTTATATAGTTGGGCGCAACAAGGAGGCCTAATTGCGGAAGAAGTGGCCAACAGTAAACTTACATATATTATATGACGTGTGATAAGCGAAGTGTTCTATAATACAGACATAAAACTATGCTATGCTAAGAACTAGGAGCAACAGAAAATCAAAATTATTAATGGTTAATCAATAATTTGAACAGAATATACAGTTCTGTTCAAATTAACCGAATAGACATATAATACGAGTATTCTATAGCTCTCTCAAACTTCAAATTCGAGTTCATGCAAAAAAGCGTTCGATATTTGAACCGAAGGGCTTCTCTTTTCGCGCAATTAACCGCTGAGCTTCGTCCCTCTGCTTCCGGTTGCGTACTTCCGGCATCCCTTGCAATGACTGGCAGTTAGAGTAAGTGTATTGATTAATGAAAAAAATAAAATTTCCGACGATATTTCATTACGAATACCCCCCACTTAATATAAAAGTGAAATGTCCGTTTGTTGACATTTTTTAATAAGAAAAAGGGCGATATTAATAAACGCGTATTAAGAATAGTTAAGCTATCAAATGGTGTGTCACTTTCTATCATACGCAATTTTCCTAAGAGCAAAAGAGACAAAACACTTTATAAGGCGGAATATGTATATATCATAATTATTAGGGTGAAGCCAAACGAGCGTAATTTTGAGAGTTGTAAGTCGCGTATTGTCGGTCACTCATTTCACGTTCAAGTCATTTTGACAACTCATTTTGATTCCTCGTGTGGCACCGACTGCCTTTTTGTATGAAACAGAATGCAGCAGACCGCTTTCTGCTACCGCAATTCTGCTCACTCACGACTCACAAAATTACGTTCGTTTGGCCTCAGCCTTAGATACATCGTAAAAAAATACAAATTTTAATAATATCCTAAAATTTTCCAAAAATGTATTCAAACCAAAGACGACATTATCAAATTACATTTATTCGAAAAGCCTTATATTTGACTTAATTGTTTTGTGTGATGAAATTTTGTAGCATTTTTATGTGTTCTGTCTTAAGCAACGCGTCTTTGATGTAATACTTTAAGGGAACATTAATGAGCTATATTAAGAAGCCTTTTTCAAAAGTTTGAAATAAAATTGTACGATTAAATCAAGGACTGGAAAAAAGTGTATTGAATTTATGTAATCATAATACAAAAAATTGCTTTGAACATGAATGAATTAATTTATATTAATCATTTCGATAATTTAGGCCTCATCCACACTAGCGTATTTTAACGCGCTTTAAAAAAGCGTTGGACAGCAAAAAATATTGATCACCAAATTATATGTTCGATTTTAAAACGAAGCTGTTTAAAATTAACGCAATTTTTTCCAATCACTCTTTTTCTTTCAAAGCCTAGTTTAGACTAGAAAACATTTGACATACAAAAATGACACCCATTTCTTATTTTTATTTAATGTGATTGATTTATTGATTTTTATTTTGTAATGATTTTTGTTTATAGAAAGTGCATCTCAATCATTATTTTAGTCGTAAGTATTATTTGTAAGTTTGATGTACACTGGTTGTCCTTAAACAAATGAATGAATGTGCTTCTTCACACTACCATAACATACCATACAAAAAAAACACTTACAAACCATTACAATACAATTCTTATTAAATAAAAACAAAAAGAGTAACCTCTTCAAGTAAAATCAAGTATTACGTTGAATTGTATTGTTTCCCTTCACTTTGTTCCAACACTTTAGGGCTCCGGGGTGAGTCCGGAAAGCGATAATGAGAGCGCAGTTTTTAAACGTCTCCCTCCATAGAATGAGGTCGAATTACTAAATGCATTGTGTGTTCACCCCTTAAATTATGAACGTTGAAATAATAAGAGAAGGTTGATGAAAGATATTTTTATTTTGTGCTGTGAATTGCTAATGTATAACGCGTCATTTTAAACACGCTGTGATGATTTTCAATAAGAAATAAAGAAGGTGTATCTAGCAATAGCTTTGTTATCATACAATTTAATACCGTCCTCTATGTGTGCAATCCGTTAAAGTTTCTTATTTGTTGAAGCAAATCAATTGTTACAGAGATAATTTCATGTATTTAATAAACAACGAAACAGTCTCTACATCCTCCTAAAACTCCGTAACAAAAAGCGAAAACATCCAAAAAAATGAAACAATAAAAAAGCAATGAATATTTTAAACACCAAACAATAATGAATAAAATAAAACTAATCAGTTTCCGTGTCCTGTATTCCCAAGTGTGCAAAACTCTCACAACAGCGCATATGATAGGAAAAAAAGGGATCCGCAGGCCCGTTTTATGTTCCCATAAAATATTTATGGAACCCCTGCAAGCGGCAAATTGAATATGAAATCAACGAGATGAACTTTTAGGCTAAATTTAATGAAGTGAACGCACGTGATCGAAACCCACCTGTCGTTAAAGGACGTTCGATATTCAAAATTGCGACGTCTAGAACAATCGGCGTTAGCACGATTATTATTGGCTAATTTAATAAAGATGGCGGGCGTCGTTAGAAATCGTTTAGTGACTTTTTAAAATGCTTTTCTTTTTACACTGTTTGTAGTCGTCATGTGACTAAGGGTCTAGACAGACGGACTGCAATTCAACTGCAATCCGACTGCCAAATGGCAGTTCAGATGCAGTTTGAATGCAGTTGGCTCGACTGCAATCAAACTGCACGTCGACGGGCAGTTGGCGTGCAGTTGGATTGCAGTCTGTCGTTGTAACTGCACTCAGACTGCAATCCAACTGCACGCCAACTGCCCGTCGACGTGCAGTTTGATTGCAGTCGAGCCAACTGCATTCAAACTGCATCTGAACTGCCATTTGGCAGTCGGATTGCAGTTGAATTGCAGTCCGTCTGTCTAGACCCTAAATATTACAAATAATTTCGGCAGAATAATAACTAATAATTTATTATTTACTTTAGAACCATTACAAACTTGAATTATTAACTCTAATCTACTCGTGTTTGACTTCAATAAGGCCTTGAAGTCAGAAGTAAGTTTCCAAACGTAACGAGGCACAACAAATAACTTACAACCGAACCGTCAACTCAACCAATATAATCCGGGCGTCTTATTACAGAGTGGCGCAGATTGTACTAATTCAATGTCTCTTCGAGGCCAACAGCACAAGTTGCGTCTCAGGAGGCTATCTTCACAAACTAAACCAACTTTAATGAATCTTAATATCAGTGAAGGGAATATTTCAAGATTCTGGAAGATCCCGCATTTAATGTACCGTTACAAGATGAACGAGACGATTATAGCGTCGAGATACGCTCATATTTATGAGCCCTTAACCCTTCAGGAGTAATGTGCAAAATTTCTTATTTTCACAACGATAAGTGCTGTACTTTTTTTTCACTAAGCGATGTAGTATAGATGTATTGCGTTAGATGCCACGATGCAGATGCCGGATACGAGATTTGTGTTAAACAAGTATTACTCGTAATGATATAGATAGTTTTGCGTTTGAATCTTTATTATATAGAAATCAAAGTCCTGACTGACTGACTGACTGACTGATAATCAACGCACAGCCTCAACCGCTACCTAGAAACATGAAATTTGGCAGGATGGTTCTTCAAGTGACGTAAGTGCACACTAAGAAAGGATTTTCGAAAATTCCCACGGGAACGGGCTCAACGCGGGCAAAGCCGCAGGGCGCTGCTAGTTAACTAATATTTTAACAAATTTCGTTAACGTTCGATCAATATTTAGCGGTTCTCAATTCGTTGTATCTATTTAAAGTTTATGTATTTTTGAATTGTTAATTTAGCTATATGAAGACGATTTCACTCAAATATTATTGTAGTAATTTTTATTTTGCCCTGCAACGGCAAACGGCAACTCCTTACTTATTTCCAGAACAAACAAAGTATTTGTGAAAATATTTAACGTTTGATAATCTAACTAAACTACTCCAACTACTGAAGATCTCAACGAGAGCAGCAGTCAAATTGTTTTCAATTCATTATAATATCACTTAATTAAGTCGCTCTTGTATTTAGTCGTGAAAAATTATTGCGAAATATTTCATTCGCCATTCCCAGGCGCTTTTTAAATTAAATTTTGGGACCTTGTGAATTATTAATATTAATTTTCTCGTACAATATTTATTTTTAATGGGTGACTCGAAAATGTACGTTTCTATATACTTTTCCTTTTGTAAAATAATAGCAATGCTTCGCAATTTAACCTGCGTTGTATCCGGTTCTGTAAAAAATCTGGGACGTAAAGAACCTTGTATATATTTCTATTCAAATGTGATTATCATGTACTGTACAAAATATTTTTTCATATCAAACTGTTAGTTCCAGAAATTTGCACCACTTAGTTCTATCAAACAAAAAACAAAGTCTTTAGTTTTATTATATTAGCTTAAATGATTCAGTAAATAGCACAACCTTTTTTTATATATACAAATTGCCTAAATACGTTTCATAATTACATTTTGAACTCTATAAGAAGTAGAATAGCTAAAAAACGTTACACAACCTCTTACCAAACATTTATAAAACGATAATCATACATAATCACCGCGCTTGTCAAGGATAATACCTACATCAAAATATAACCGGTTCCAACCGGGTCGATACCGGCACATTTCTGCCGGATTCGCCACAGCTGTACGGCACCGAATCCGCAATAAAAACCTCCACCAAATTGCCACTGAATATAAATCACTGGATCGTCAACGCGATCACATACCGATTTATTCGGAAACGCATCTCGGATATTTTATGAATTTCCTTTACGTCATAATTTGGCACGACGACGGTTTGTGGCAGCCATTTTGTTGTTGTGATTGCTTAATATTGATACGGTTACGGGAAATCAGAAATGTACTTACACAATTAATGCCTACAGTTAACATCTGTACTATTGTATATGCAGTACATAACTTTACCTATATTGTAAAATGCAGCATAATGATATTCAGTTAAATATGCTTAAGATTCAACACTATCGGAGCCGGATTTACCCCTAGGCAAAAAAGCACTAACCGCCAGGACGCGTTCGGGGTGCGTTCTGCGAACATTTTTTATAAGTATGGATACAAAAACTTATAATGATATGGAAAATAAATCAAAATCAAAAAACATATTTCCACCAAAACAAACAAAAGAAAATATAAATAACATTTCCATAAGATTTTATCGAGTCCTTAAAGAAAATAACCGGTGGCACTCCAATTAAAATTCACCCTAAAATTAATTATTTCGTGTTGTACAAACAATATGATAGACGGTGAATTTTAAAAATGATAAAAATACTTTTTTTTAAATCCCAGTTTTTAATAGAAGCCTCCGAAGTAAGTTTTATCGGAGTAATCCGGGCCAACAGGCAAGTTTCAGAAGTAAACGAGTTAACTTAAACGATTTCCTTGCGGTAGAAAAAAAGGCTAAAAAGACGCCGTCAGAAGTAATGGCATTTCCTTGAGAAGTTCAGCTTCTATCTGGCGTTGAATGAAATTGTATGCTTGTAAGATAAATACGGAGAGTTTAATCTTTTTGTCGTTGAGCTTTGAAGAGTGGTTTAATGATATGAGTGACATTTTGAGCAAGTATCAAGGGATTTGCTGTTTGTTCAGAATACTTGTATTATAATCTATTTTTTATATTTACTGGCATTTTTGCTCTTTTGGGACCAAGAAACTATACTACGGTATATGTAGATATTATGAACGTATGGTTTATGAGGTGCTAATTGTTCTCTAAAGGGCAAATGCGCTTATTTATTGAGTCTTTCATATTTCTTGTATCTATACGTTATATATTCAAAACGATACAGTTCCGTTTCATTTAGTATACAATGAGTGTAAATCATGTAAGTTTCAAAGTAAATAGGAGTATAAAATTCACTGCAATATCGAACCAGAGCCGTAGAACCTAGCTTACTCTTGAGTAACTTCTTCTTCATCGAGTGGATGGTCAACCTGACCAATCCTGGTGTCAGAGTTATTGAGCCGCCAAAGGCCTCTGACATGGCTCATGAAACGACTATTATCCTACAATACAATCTCAAAATATATCCCAATATAAATGAGGTACATATTCGAATCAAAATTCGAACCGAAACAAATTCAAATCGAATGGGGTGCTCGCCGATCAAAGTCACGAGAAGCGATTAAAAATGACAATAAAATACAGTCACGTACACACCACCTCATTACCACTGGCCTTCGAATTAAGACAAAGCATTTGTCAAGTGGCGCCCTCTAATTGTCAGTTCGTTAATTACGACAGTGCAAGTGATTTTATAAGATGTCTCGAGTATTTACAAGTGTATACTTTAGCTATTCGAGTATTTTGGATATAGGGTGCTTAATTGTAACACAATGGAATTGAAATAACGCTTTCTTTGAGTTTTTAGCTTAAACTTTTTTCGATTGAGACGGGTATTGAACCTGAGATTTCGGTATTGGCAGGCGAGTGCACATTGCACAAGGCATGCTACCACTTACATGTCGTAAGCATTTGACGTATCTGCGTTAAATGTCTAAAATAAACACTTATTTTTTCAAAATATTACTATACTAATATTCTAACTTTGTAGAATTGCAACAGAAATATATCAGCCCATTTTATTCTTATTTATTTACTTATAAAATGTACATTTTAATATGCATAAACTGGAAAGATAATATTTTGTAAGCAAATTTATAAAACAAACAAACATCTTGTTAATATAATGTTTAATATAGCTGACTACAAACCCGTTTTGTGGAGGGAAAGTTAATCGTATTCATTACACCCGAGCTGCATTCAGAACACTTTTGTAAAATGTACTGGATGTGGCATAGATCACAGAGTAGGTGGTATAGATAATAGATTCAGTTTATTTATTACCAGCAGCGCCCCGTGGTTTTACCCGCGTTGTACCCGTTCCCGTGGGAATTTCGGGATGAAAAATTGGTTTTTTGTAATAGGTAGAGTAATTCAAGAGGAAGGTTTTTATGTAAAAAAATTCCCGAAATTCAGACGGGAACGGGCACAACACGGGTAAAACCGCGGGGCGCTGCTAGTAGAAGTATAAAATATTTAGAGTAAATTGAATTTAACTTTATGGTACAGTTGATAGAATTTTATATCATTTAAGTACTACGTTAATTTTCTATTCCAATTTTAATCTAATATCATTATAATCATCATGTTAAATTATTTTTATTCGACTGTTTCCAAAAAAAACTATCTACTAACCTTAACCTACTCTGTCTGTCTTCTGTAGGTCTATGGGCGGTAAAATTGCAAAGTAAATAAAATTTCTAATTAGAATGAAATAAGTCGAAACATTATCGCAGAAAACACTTCAATGCGTATCTTTATTTAACAAATCTAGTCTAAATTCAAAAATGATAGAATGCATTGCCTCATCCAGCCAAAACTATAGTTCGTCCAAAACTTATTTGTCCGTATAAATGTGTTTGCTCTCTCAAATGCTCCTTTGATACGATCTCCTACCTGTCTTCAGAGTATAAACTCAGTAAACAGTTAATGGCACTTCCAGATAGCAAACTTTATTATATTGTTAATTATATGTTTATAACGTGGTTAGATCATATTTTGTTTGGGTAGATGCAGACGATTATGGTGGTAGAAAAACTATTTGGCAATGAGATACCAAAACCATCGCAGGATGGGCGGTAGTGTTTAATCCTATTAATATTCATTCAATTATTTTGAATAGGTTAGGTTAGTGTCAGAGTATTTAAACAGCCTAAAATATTTGGCTTAGTGTCAGTTGTACCATTGAGTTGTACCATTGATGGTACAAGTGACCCAACTTTGTATCATTAGTACCATTAATGGTACTAGTGACAACTATTTAGGATCAGTAGTACCATCAGAAAAATTTATGTATCGCTAGTACCACTAATGGTACAACTGACACAGTAAAAAAAAAAACCCTAACCTACCGAATAGTAAGAAAATTGTTTTTACGTAACTGGTTACAAATCAGTATTTTCTTACTATTCGGTAGGTTAGGGTTATTTTTTTTTTTTACTAGTCCCATAGTTATCGGTTAACATTACGGGGGAATATCCACATTTTTCTTTAATGGTACTAGAGATACAAAGTTGGGTCACTTGTACCATAGTTACCGGTTAACATTACGGGGGAATATCCACATTTTTCTTTACTGGTACTAATGATACAAAGTTGGGTCACTTGTACCATCAATGGTACAACTCAATGGTACAACTGACACTAAGCCAAATATTTATATCGTAAATGAAAAAGCTTTGAGGATGTATGAAAGTTTGGATTCCCACGCGAGTGATACTGCAGGCGCTGCGAGTTAGACATAAATATGGATTGTTTTTTTGCAAATGAACTTAACAAGATCGTGTATCAACGGCAACTCCACATTTAGTAGAAAAAAGCAAGTTAAATCGAGTAGCTTAGTAGACAACTCTACTGTCGGTTGTTTTAGTCCGTCTAAAGGCCTCCAAACGAAAATAAAAAATGCAACTATCGGCCATGTAGAGACCGAGTTGCACTTTGCTTAACAATCGTAACAGTAACAGTCAATAGATGAAATAGAATAAGTCTTGAAACCCAACATACTGTCGCACATATAATTATCTATCACTACTTACGTACAATTACTTTTTCATCAACGTTTTGTGTTGACAAATGGTCAGCACTTGAATTACTGCCTATAAATCTCTTGGTTGTTATTGCTCTGTTATTTGCTTGACCCGACAATAGGCCGTATTTATGGGTCTTTGTACTTGGGAATGTACAGGAATTATTGTCTTTTTTATCCAATTGCGAGAACGGCAGGTATTTGCTAAGTTGGTACCTATCTACTTATTCTATAGGTATCGGTAAGTTTGTCCTGTGATGTTCCGATCAGTATTGTTGTATTCATTATTTAGTACATTATTTTGAGTGATAACATGTTTCCTACTTTTCAAACATGGCTCGGGTTTGAGATCACCAACCCACATTAATTAGGCAAGATCCTCCTCACTGTACTGTTATCTTCAGATGAGAGGCCTCTGCCCAGCTGTGGGACTTTACTTTACTTGTTAGTACACAATTTTAATAATAACATTAGACAAAAAATATCTACATATTGTAAAACAAAGTTCCCAAAAGCTCGTCTGTATGTAATCGATTTTCTCTATAACTACGGAATGGATATAATATAGGAACTTTGCTATTTAATACCAACATAATTACGCGTTTGCTTGTCTAAGTCAATATAATATAGTTCAAGTTATATAGGTAGAGTATTTGTTTGAAATGCAATATTGACTATAGCAAGTTCCAAGTATATGACATACAGGACCATATTATAATACCTAAACCGAGTTTCAAGTAAGTAAACAATAATTCCGCCAAAGCATAAGTAACACAAAATGAACAGGTGTATAGCGATAGAATTTTCATCAAAAATCTTCTTTGCCCAGAAATTTCTGTTATCTTTTTACAAAATCTTAGTGAAAAATTGAACGTTTGAACCCTCAGGTGGCATGATTTGCAAAAATTATCTAAGATCTTAATAAATTACAAAAACGCAGAGATTTGGACGTGACATTCGGAAGGAAGATTTTGGACGTATCTCTTTTAGGGATCTATTTCCACATCACACCATATAACAATATACTTTAATCCCCTCTAATTAAAGTCCAAAATGTCTTCTACAAAATGTGACTTTCACTACGAAATGATAGCACAAAGTCGACCAATTTGCAATCATACTATTCCCACCTCAAAGTTGTAAATTGGACATTCAGTACAAGCATATTTCACGGCACCCTCATGCTTATTTACCAAAACAATGGTGTTAGCTATAATAATTACTGTGTAGAGATATGAAATAGGTTTCTATTGTAGGAAAATGGTGAAAAAGTACCACGATAAATTGTTAGATAATTGGATTAGGTGGGGTGTGTTTCTATGTGATGGTGGACCGATATAAAGTATACAAGGTTAGCATAAAGTGTGGCCACAGCGTTACGACTGTTTCGTCGTTTCAATCTTTTATTAGGGTTCGACTGTCTTTATGCCAATCTGGAGCTTTATTAAGGTTGTTTTAGTATTAATTATGGCTTTGTTTAACTGCACAATACTTTAGAACAACAAGAGTTTTAATAATAACACATGTTCATATGTTACCTGTGACTATATTATCGTTCATAAATCTTATCTGTGTAACCTACTATAGAGAAAATGTATTTTTGTTTTTAAAAGAACTCTACGTTCCATTTTTAAAACTTTCTACTAACCGGACCATGCAAATCTAAGCTAGCAACATTTTTACTGCACACATTCTCTCTCATTTTATTATAATGTTACAATCGAAATGTCCATGCAAGTGGTTCTAGAAACATTGTGTATTCTACGAATGTGCGTATTCGAATCACGTTTCCAAGGGGTGTGGAACGGTAAATAGAGGGGTGAAGGGGGGTGGGTAACGGGCGAAAAATTGCGTTCCCATCCTTACTGAATTAGTAGGAACAGTGTAAATGAGGACAGGGTAGTGCTTGCGAATGTAGCCGAGATTGCTGCACTGAATTTCTTATAGTTTTCTCGGTTTTTAGATAATTGGATTGAAATTCGGCTCGGTTTATGGATGATTAAAGTTTAAGTGTCTATTGATTTACTTGGTAAAAAATGTGTTGATGAATTTTGTTCACGAAATAATAGCGTAGAGGTCATTGTGACCCTACAAGTGAATCACTTATAGACACGTTTGTTGTTGTGTTCTTTATTTAAAAATATATATCCACATTACTCCATCTTCTGAGGTCCAAACACTTGAAATATACGATATTGCAATACTATAATATAGTATTTTGACAATTGAACCAACCATATATAGCCATATCGCAGTACAACCTCCCTCATCCACCACATACACAAATCAACCCCCATACTTAAATAACCTAAAAAACCATCCCTTTTATGTTAATTGCAAAGGATTTTTATTCACGTTCGTGAAAAACACAAAGGGTAGTGTCATAGTCGAAATGCTAAAGTTTCTCTTTAAGAGGGGTGGGTACGGCGGCCATGTTTGATTTGTGGAGAACAAAAGAGCGGGACAATGGGAGGTACATGGGTATATATTGCTTACTTTCGGCACTCGAACCCGACACCCTCGGTAACCGAAGATGTTTGTGTAATTCATCTTTTTTGGTTCAATGTATCGAGTCTGTAAATTAGGATATTGAGTATATGTTGATAAAGTAGTATTATTTCAATGCATTAGGTAGAAAGAGGATGTGTAGACTTTAGTCCTGACAAAAAAGACGTCCACCAGACTTTTCTGTCTGTCACAGACTTTTTGTCTTTTAAAGTGTTTACCTAATTGTAATGATTGACTTGCTTGAGTTGATTGACGCAGTTAACAGACAACTGTTGCTCTGTATATGGTTTAGTCAGTCTACCAACTGTTGCTGTCTGTTAACTGTTTAACTCAGTCTAAAATAGTTAACAGACAGCTATAGTCTGTTAACTGCGTCAATCATCAAGTCAATCATTACCAAGCTTTATAACTCGCCGGCTCGCAGCGTGTAAACTTGCTCAACATCCACAACTATACTAATTTAATTGCAAGTGTGCCATAAAATCAGAATTAGCATTAAACCAAATCTATCCATCGAGGCGTAGAATTTAATACAGCTACCACTTGGACCGAATAATTGTGTTCACGAATCTCGTCCCGCCCGCCCTCGCTGGCTAATGACCACTGCCCCTTATGTCAAGGAACTTAATATACATTGTGTATTATGATAGATTAGGAGCCCGGGTACCCCTTCCTATCCTGGGATTTTGAAATAAAAAGTGCTATACGTTTGATTTCAGAATTTCAGAATAGATTTGTAGTTTTTTTATTTTTAAGTACAAGCATGCCTTTTTACTGCTAGTGTGGCAAGACTTTCTCATCAATTATCGAGCTCTAGAGGAAGATAGAAGATAGGAAACTAGCCAATTGATATGTGAAGTTTGTCGCTAGTCCTACTACGTCGAGCTCAATTAGTACCAAGTCAGAGATAACACTCGGCAAAACCCATAGACATAGAAACGTCTTAACTGCGCACAAAACCAAAATTATTCAACGATTTCTTTCAAAAAGTCAATATGAAAGGCAATTAATTGCAGTATTTATATAGATCTAAACCCTCTAGACCGAAATTCTTTATTAACATAATCCTGTCTAGACTTGGCACCGTACACTCACAAGGAGCGACCATTAATTCGACTAGCATGTTACCCGCCCGTAATCTAGAGGTATAACATCCAACATAACATACAGATTTATTGCTGTGGTTTCTACTGTTTGGTAACGTTGTCGCGAGCTGGCACGGCGGGTATCACCCAAAATTATTCATGGGTACGAAACGTCCTTGCTACGAATTGGTACACACAACCCTAGTACAACCCCGTACTTGTTACGGTATGCAAGCAATTCGGACGTACGAATTGTCTACAGTCTTTGCAGACGTATAATTTAGTGCTGGGACATGGTTGGAGGTATACGGACTTGTTTTAGGTGAGGACCGTTGAGTGTGATTTATTTGGGTCGGGAAGTTGTATACCTAATCGTACAATTGAAACAAGATTAAAAATTTAGAACTGTATCTTTTTAGCGTAATATTAAAGTGTTATGACAACAGACTACTTATATACAATTCTATTAAATGATTTTTCTTACCCGAAAAGTAGTAATATTAACATAAGTATTTATCTTACTAAACATATGAATAAGCTAAAGTTAGCTAATCGCCCAACACTATAACACAATACGCTCAATCAGATAAATTACCTCTAAACTCTACTGTTAATTGAGTGTGTCAATTTGACAACACTCCCATAACTCAGCAGTTATCTCCATAAACATACAACAGTATCTGTCACATCATAAATTGGATATTATGTATCTAATATTGAATACTAATGAACACGATTATAATGTGAACGTACATATGTATTCGAGACAAGCGATCGAATCCTTATCTCGAACAAACATGAGATAATCGAAGCTCCTTGGTATACTGTTATGATAAACTGTACTACGCCGAAAGCGGCGTAGTTGAAAGGTTGGTTGTTTGGGTGAGTCCTTATTTTAATCTTGGACACCGAATTCGAATACTTGATACGTACTAAGTTGCTGATGAAACAATTAAGTAAATAAATACAAAGTAAGTTCAAGTAGGTTAGTGGTCAACCCTGGTGTCGAGTTTTTAGACCGCCTCAAGGCCTCCGACATGGTCTGACGATTGAAACAACCGGGACCGATTATTTTACGTGCCCTACGAAGCACGGTAGCGCTCACGTAGAAATACCACTATCGGCCACCCATCTAAGTAGGTCGAGCTGCACGTTGCTTAACAATCGCTTGCCACAAGCGCTGCAAAAAAATAAATAAATACGACCTACTTAACCGATTCATTGCTGATGGCACGACAGGCGTGTCATCAATTGTTTTAACTTATGGCTTATGACACGAGAGGCGTGTCATTTTTTCATCGGTTGTAACAGCCTCAAATTAAGTTTTAGAAGGGTCTGCCCAGGACAAAACTATCAAGTTTTTCCACGAAAATCTAGTCTGTTGTATTAGTTTCCGGATATTGTGTGAATTTCGAGGTTGCAGGGGTTGTCAACCTTTTTAAATTTACATTGAATTATTTTTTAACGTTGCTGATGGCACGACAGGCGTGTCATCAATTGTGTTAACTTATGGCTTATGACACAAGAAAAAATATGGAAGGCACTTGATCAATTTTTTGATCAGCAATTTCTGTGCATGTACCACTGTCCTTAAACTTCTTTTGAGGCTTGAAAGTTCCATCATCTGAGTATGATTGTGAATTTTGTTCAAAAATATAATTCATCGTTTCTTCTTCATTTTCACATTGAGTCTCATCATTGTCATAGTCTTCTGTTTCCGGAATGTATTTGCGTTTTCGTGTCGATTCTAAAATAAGACAGTCAATTTAACAAACAATCTGAATATTTAATTTTATGCACTTCCGACAGCTATGACGAGCTACAAACTAATCTTGTCCATTAATTGTAATTATTTAAATTATAAGCAAGATATCCCACTCAAATGTTACCTTCCCCACGAATTATTTTTTGTAAATAAATAAACCCTAAGTCGGAATATTTTTTTGTAGAAATAAGTTTAAAAATTAAAACAACACAAAAGGTTTGAAACACCTGATAAACCGTGAAAACGCAAGAAAATACATGTGGTTTATATACATGGCTGATGGCACAATAGGCGTGCCATCAACTTATATGGCGCTTGACACGCCAGTCGTGTCATAGAAAATTTGTTCACAGCCACGGCGAAAAGTTTTAAAAAATGGGTGCCGCAATGAATCGGTTAACTGATAATGTCATATAATGACAATGTGTACGTAATATGTACGTAAGTATGTATATCAACCATTATCTATGATTGTCAATAGTCTTCTTATTTCAAATCAGAGTAATATATTTAGTTTTATTTGAAAGATGAAACAGTAATCGAGAAATATCAAAGTCAATTCCAAATTCAAAACAAATTACATTTAGGTACTATCTTCATTTGTTTTACAATTAATAATTAAAATGAACTTCAAAGTATACAAAGTCAGTTCCAAATTCAAAACAAATTCAGCTATTCATTTGTCTTATATTAAAATAGTTAAATTTACAAAAGAAAAGCCGAATTCATTAGGGCTAATCTTCAACATCAGGAATCAGAGTCTAACAATCAATTATAGCGACACCATTATACATAATACCAGTTAACACGTACAAGTATACACGTACTCGTATGTTCGTTATGTAGGTGTCAATATCTGAGGATTGGACTCAATCGTCTATAGAAATTGGTTTATTGCCGACAACGGGGTAATACGAATATGGAATGTTATGTGATGTGAGAAACAGTTTGTTTGTACTATGTGCTAGTTGGAAGAGTTACGTAACTGAATTGGGAATGATGTTGGATTTACGTATGTGTACTGACTTTTACTTGTATTGTAAGAATCAATAGATACATTTTCATATGTACTAACGTGATTTGTTCGATTTTTGTGAAAAATATCGATTTAATTATCATTTTAACATGTTTTCTATGATATTGATTTCCTCCTAACTCTACTGATATCTTTATTGATATGAGAAGCCTTGCCCAGCAGTGGGCCATTACTAATAATTTTCTATTATTGTTAAAGTATTCCCTTTTACGTATTGAAAGACATTTGTAAAACGATTTATAAGGACAGAGGGTTAAAAATAATCGACACAGACGGCAGGGATGCAGTTGCCAAAAAAACTGCCTCTATTTTCTGAAGTCTTCAACTGACTTACCAACTATATCGCTGTGAGTGAACATAGCTTCTAACTACCAATAGAATAATTCCATTCAAAATTCAAATTGAAAATCGTTCCATATTTAAATATACACTACCCTATCTTAATGAAGGCACGTATTAGCGAATGCTCATAACGGATATACAGCCACTGAAAAGGTCTGATCTATCGATTTATGGTACATAATACCGGATGTGGCCCACCCTGTAGTGTTCCAGGGTCATAAATTATAAATCCCACGCAAGGACAAGTTTATAAGCAGTTAGGATTACGTATGAGCATAAATTAAACCCTCATACAGTTGTATTGTACTAAATACAGCAGGGGAGTTGCTGAAATGAACCTTATTTGGTTTGAGCTTAGATTGTAGTTAAGTTAACTATGAATTTTGTGATATTGGTCGCGGTTTTTGTTACTTATGTAGAAAGATTTTAATGGTAATGTGTTTTGAAGTTCGGTTATGATCTAAATGTATGTTTATTTTCTTGACATTAAAGCGTGAAGTATTCTATAGAAAAACAACTCTTCTTTGCAAGCATTCCGACCATATTTAACCACAATATCTGGCTTAGCTTAAACATCTGTTCAAGTCAAATAGCCCCAAAACTTACAAGCATAAAAACATTGACACATCATCCATCAAACCCATTAAAAGAAAATATATGAATTTAGTAAATTACTACTAGTCTAGTACAGTCAGCAGCATAAAGATATTATGTAACAGGGTAGTCAAAATTATATTCGAGTCACAAATTCAATTTTATATGGGTTGTCAGAATAGTCATATTATTGTAACCATCAAAATGGTCAATAATATCTTAGCAACAGTTGGCAATTTTATATAACGCAACAAGATGTCCAATATTATGTTCGCGTATGAACTATTCATTGGTATCTACGCACCAAACTTTCCAAAAATATCTTCGCATGAAAGAAAAATGAACTCTAATGTCTCAAGTCACAGTCTTTTATTCGTTTCCATAAAAGTCTTGATACCTTCAAGAAATCTTATGATTATGACAAATTTAATCTATGAGACAGACTTGAAAGATCAGTTAGGTATTTAAAAATATTTTTGTAGGATCCTAAATAGCATGCTATGTACCGCAATAGAAAGGAAATGAAGAAAAAAATATAATTAGGTATTATGTTATAAAATTTATATTAAAAAACTAAACACATTTAAACCGAACAAAAATGCTTATTCATGAATAAAACTAAATAAAATCAATATCTTGTGTATCCTCCTTCTGCATTGATAACATCTAAAAGGCGTTGTCTCATTGACCGGACAGCATTGTAACAAAAATGGTCACCTCGCAGGGATTCCCATATTTGTGTGACATGCGCACGCAATGTTTCTGAAGTTCGAGCTTGAGTGTGATCCCACAGTTGAACCATCTTACCCCACACATTCTCAATAATGTTTAAGTCCGGACTCTTGGGAGGTAATCTTATTAGAATTAAATCGTCGTTGCCAGCGATATACTCGTTCACGACCCTGGAATTATGTATGGAGCAACCGTCATGAATGAATGTAATCGGTTCTTCATCATCATAAACATTTCTTGCTGTAGGAAAGAACGATTCTTCTAAAATCTCTTTATATCCCCGTCCATTTAAGCGGCCCCCTATCTCTACTATTTCACCGGGTCCGGCCGCAGACACCCATCCCCAGAACCCTACGCTGATGCGGCCACTTCTGTTATTGGGCCGAACGTTTGCCTCATCGTATCTAGTATTGTTGACTCGCCACAAAGATACACGTCCGTGAGCCGAAGACGTAAAAACTTTCTCATCAAGGAATGCTACTTGGTTGAAATTATGATTTAAATATTGAAGAGCGAATTGTAGCCTCAGTTGTTTATGCCTCGGCGTTAGGCCAGGTTTTTTTGCAGGCACCCGATGTTTCAGACCAGCTTCGTAGAGTCGGCGTCTTATGGTGCTTTGCGACACCTCATTTGCGACTGCTAACTCCGACGTTTTAATAAAGCGGTCTTGGCGCGCTGTGCCAACAATGGCAGAGTCTTGGACCATGCTGGTTTTCCTTGGTCGTCCGAAAGAGACGTGTTTGACCACGTCTCCCTCTTGACGCCATCTTTCAATCCAAAGTCTTACAGTATTTGTCTAAAAAATAAAAAAGTTATCGTTAAGAAATATCAATCTCGCCATTTCCTGCTCAGATGGTCCGTGGAGATGATGGATACTTACACTTATGCCAAGTTCATCCGATATATCAGTATTGCTTACGCCTTCCTTATGTAAATTTATAATCTGATGCTTATTTAGTTCAGTTATTCGGTATGTAGCCATTATTAAACTGTATATATGTATAGGTATTCGATATATTTCTAATTACATTTAATGTAAGTAATCAATACGATAAATCGAATGTCAGAATTGACTTGAACTACGTACACTCGTAGTTTGTAATCTATGATAATGAACTCCAAGGAGGTAAATGATAATCTATCTCGAGTTCTATCAATGACTATTTCTAATCTAAAGAGTTTCTATTACTATACCTATCTAATTTTAAAGTTTTTTCATATATACGTTGTAAGTGCGATAGTTTGTTTGTCATTATGGTTTTCGGTAATATTAAATTTTCTCTACGTTTTTCTGATCTGCGCGAACGAAATCGAGGATGTAAGTATGCACTTGAATAAATAAATTTATTGATTCCTCTTTTCGTAATTCGTAACTGACATGAAAGGAAATTTACGCCGTAACGAGAGAAGTTTTTAGGGTTCCGTAGCCAAATGGCAAAAACGGAACCCTTATAGATTCGTCATGTCTGTCTGTCTGTCTGTCCGTCCGTCTGTCCGTCTGTCCGTATGTCACAGCCTTTTTTCTCCGAAACTATAAGAGCTATGTTGTTGAAACTTAGTGTGTAGATGTATTCTGTGAACCGCATTAATATTTTCACACTAAAATAGAAAAAAAAAAAAATTTAGGGGGGTCTCCCATACTTAGAAATTAAAAAAATATTTTTTTTTTTCATCAAACCCATACGTGTGGGGTATCTATGGATAGGTCTTCAAAAATGGTATTGAGGTTTCTAATATCATTTTTTTCTAAACTGAATAGTTTGCGCGAGAGACTCTTCCAAAGTGGTAAAATGTGTGTCCCCCCCCCTGTAACTTCTAAAATAAGAGAATGATAAAACTAAAAAAAATATATGATGTACATAACAATGTAATCTAACACCGAAAATTGGTTTGAACGAGGTCTAGTTAGTAGTTTTTTTTTTACGACATAAATCGTAAACCGCAAAAAAATACTGATTATTCATTCAATAACTCAAATGTAAATAAAAAAACAAGTACAACGAACTTCAAGAACTTCTTTATTATGTTACTCGCTGCTACGGAACCCTTCATGGGCGAGTCCGACTCGCACTTGGCCGCTTTTTTAATTTTAATTTACTAGTAATTAATTTAATATCATTCTTATATAGTTTATCGGATTTTTATTTCATCTCTCTATTTAAAGCTTAATAATTACTCTATAATATTATTCTAGGCATGCAATATTATTTAAATCAGTTTCTTTAAGACAGCAAGTAAAACCGCGGGACTCGCTAAAACTTTGTACCAAAAATCTGTCTTCTTGCAATTTTAATAAATTTACTAAGTTTTAAACAAAAGACAAGTCAATGACGTTATGCACGAAATGAAAGAGATAAATAGAGATGGTTTATTACACACGTAAAAAAGGAATGGACGATGATACTTTTGAATAAATAACGAATAAAAGACTGTGACTTGAGACATTAGAGTTCATTTTTCTTTCATGCGAAGATATTTTTGGAAAGTTTGGTGCGTAGATACCATTGAATAGTTCATACGCCAACATAATATTGAACATCTTGTTGCGTTACATAAAATTGCCAACTGTTGCTAAGATATTATTGACCATTTTGATGGTTACAATAATATGAAGACTGTGACTTGAGACATTAGAGTTCATTTTTCTTTCATGCGAAGATATTTTTGGAAAGTTTGGTGCGTAGATACCATTGAATAGTTCATACGCCAACATAATATTGAACATCTTGTTGCGTTACATAAAATTGCCAACTGTTGCTAAGATATTATTGACCATTTTGATGGTTACAATAATATGACTATTCTGACAACCCATATAAAATTGAATTTGTGACTCGAATATAATTTTGGCTAACCTGTTACATAATATCTTTATGCTGCTGACTGTACAAAACCCAATCACAATTTCAAATATCATCTCACAACCACATACACCTACTTCACACACAAACAAAACACAGCAATAATCAGACATACCAACAAAAACTATGAGTATGAAAATAATCATACCAGCCGCATTACCCCGGGCTATCGCAGAGCCGTATTTTGAGGAAAAAACGAAAATAAAGGTACACAATACATTGGGCAAACAAATGTCTTATTATTCTACAGAACCTGTGGCAGATAATGGGAACAACATTTGTCAAGATAAGCGGATGATACGGAAGGTAAGGTAAGAATAAACAGAATGTAATGTTTCCTACACCTACTATGGCTTTTGATGGCGGAATTGTTTGGATTTTTGTGCAGATTTTGGTTCTTCGATTGGTGGTCATCATATATTGATCAAACCCGGTGGCACAATGGCAGTGAGAGCGCTTGCTGTGTCAGGGGTTGCGGGTTCGATTCCCGCCCGGAGTCAACATTATGTGAAGACATAGTTGTTGGCAACGACGTCTGGGTGTCAATTATATATTCTTATAAAGTATTTGTGTATATAAATGTAGTAGTATCAGTTAGATTCCATAATACAAGCTTAGAGCTTAGTTTGGCTCTAATTAACCGTGTGTGAATTTGTCCTGGTGTATTATATTATATTAAAGAAAAAAAATGGATAAATAGTTATTTCCTGCAATTATAATTGAACCATAAGTAAGTTCCTGTTTAACAGACAAAAATGTATTTTACGTACGTTTTAATAAAGAGTAATTTTGCTTGAATCATTCGTCTGTTACGTTTGTAAAAGTATTTCTTAGCTATGTCGTTTTATGAGATCTAATCTATCCCTGGACCACATTTTAAGGAAATCTGTGTAGTGGTTTTAGCGTGAAATATAAAGACATACACTGTATAAAAATGCGTTAATTCAATTGCCATATTTTTTAAACAGAAAGTAAAAAAGAAAATGCACAGAAAGTCGATTTTAACAAATATTTTTCCAATTAAAATTGGTAACCCACAAGCTTGTTCAATAGAATTCACCGCACATTTGTAATTAAAGACTGCAGAGGTAATTGGAGATACTCAATGCCTTCAAAAGATCCTCGTAGGTCCATGATAATTAAAGAAAAATAACTTAAGCAATTCATTGAGGGGCCAAAAAGGATTGGGTTGATCGACATTCAGTAACTTCAACTTTATTAGGGTCCAGAAGGTACTTTACACTAATTAAGACATGAGTCTGTGACATTACAAGTCAACTTTTACTTATTGCAGCTAAATTACCTATTAACAATAAATAAATATACCTGGATAAATTCACACACGGTTAATTAGACCCAAAGTAAGCTCTAAGCTTGTGTTATGGAATCTAATTAACTGGTACTACTACATATACATACACAAATATAATAATATATAAAGAATATATAATTGACACCCAGACGTCGGCGTCGTCGCCAACAAAAATGTCTGCACATATTGTTGACTCCGGGCGGGAATCGAACCCGCAACCCCCGACACAGTAAGCGCTCTCACTGCCACTGTGCCACCGGGCTTGTCAATCTCTCTCAGTCAGTTATCTCAATAGTTATTATTAAGCAACGTTCAGCTCGCACGCTACTTGGATGGGTGGACGATGGTGAAGGGTTTTTTAGATCTTCAGACCATGGGGGCCTTTAGAAGGTCTAAAATCTTCGGAGACCTTCAGGCGGTACAAAATCTCCGACACCAGGGTTGGTCATTAACCTACATGAACTTACTTTTACTTCAACGAACGAAATAAAGTAGTAACTGTAAGTTCACGAGACGTCCAATACACTAAATCCTTTATTTCGAACTAGCAGCGCCCCGCGGTTTTACCCGCGTTGTGACCGTTCCCATGAGAATTTCGGGAATTTTTTTACATAAAAACCTTCCTCTTGAATCACTCTACCTATTACAAAAAACCGCATCAAAATCCGTTACGTAATTTTAAAGATTTAAGCATACAGACAGACAGACACGAAACAGAGACGACTTTATTTTATACTATGTAGTGATAGTGATGTGTTTTTAAATAAATAATAATAATATATTACCCGGACATATTCACACACGGTTAATTAGACCCAAACTAAGCTCAAGGCTTTTATTATGGAATCTATACTACTACTTAAATAATAATAAGAGTACACAATAAATTGATAAATAATAAACCTGAAAGGGTATCTCAAGTTAATTTACTGAAAATATTGTAAAATAAAAAGTACATATATTTACAGTACCGAACCCTTCTTGTCACAATTGGCCGTTATTTTTATTCAGTTTTCCATTTCATTTAATTTTGGCGGAAGGGTTGGGTATTAACTGTTTGACCGGGTTGACACCTCTGTTAATTTATTCTTTGACGTCACTGAAGGATTAGGATGGATTTGTGCCTATGTGGGTGATAAATCTTAGGTAAATGTGTTACCGGCGCCGGAATAGTGTGTTCCATGATTTTCGTTTTTACCTGGAAGAAGAAACGGGTCTGTTAATATTGTATTCTTAGGGTAGGTTGTTTTAATCGGGTGGTTATCGTAACATACGTTCGTTAAGTTAAAAACTACACAGTTAAATGAAAGAATGCGGACAAAACCAAGGGACGCTGCTAACTACAAATAAAACATTAATAATTCACTTCAATGATTATTTTCCATCTACAGAGTCAATATTTGAATGTCAACCTTAATTAATTTAAGCCTATATATATGTTTTAAAGTAAGGTTCTTAGATACAGTGTAGACACGTACAATTAACTCAATTTGAATAAATAATGCGGGTGTCGGTGTAACCAAACAGAATTATCGCGCCTCGTCTAAACAACACTCTTGTAATTTAACTAAACTCACTTAAAACCGCTGAGGGCTTCTCTAATTGGTGACTTGTATGGTTGTTCGTGTAGAAAAATGTGTTTCACTTCGATTCAAGTATTTGTTTTGAAGTTTAATATGTTTGAAGTGAGTAGAATTTAATACATACGTTATATAATCTCCGGCATTAAATAAAATTAAGAATGCTACTAACTAATGTATGTTTGTTTGTTACTCTTTCACACAAAAATTATAGAACGTATTGAGATAAAACTTTACAGCAATATAGGTTATAGATCAGATTAACTTATGGGATACATTTTGTCTCGAAATACAATACATGTGATAGGCTACAAATAATAACATTATATTGATTTGAAGTTGTTAATTTCTTAATACTATGTATTTTTGGTGTGTACTTATATATCAAAATACCTATAGCACTAATAGACAATTATCTCTAGAAAGGCTTAAAATTGTACACGTAATAACCTAAGAGTCTAGAAGTTTAAGGCTTCCTATTTCAAGTACTCTTATTCAGACAACTTCAACTAAGTTCTCATTTAAAATTAGAACATGAATTTTCTTGGAACCTCAAACTATATCGTATATAATACAAAGATGTTTTCAAAATCAGAATCTAATTAATTTAAAAGTGAATAATTCTTATTTAACGTAAATCCTCTACGCTCACTAATCAATTAGGCTAAGCTCAAAGGATTTAAGAGATTAACCGTCTTTATTTGAAATAGTCTGTTTGCTAAGTTGGGCCTAAATCGACTTCAATACAATTAGGTTTTTTATTCAAGTGGAAAACCTAAGCTGTTGGTTGTGTTATTGGGCCTTTCTAGCTCTTCAAGATAATAGTCAATTAGGAATACAAGGTCTAATCTCTACAATACTCTATAATAAAAAGAAGGTCAAGCTTATTCGTTTAAATTACAAAAAGATACAATAAATAAAAAGAATTCAAAGAGAGAAACATTTGAAAACGTTTATTGTACTCGTAGCGCCATCTGGTGAGTAATTATTAAAACAACTGACAACCATCGTTCACGTCACATCAAAGACATAAACGGGACAGTAGGAAAGGGAACATATAAATATAATAATATCCTTTCACTCTTAAATGCTTAAACTCAATCATATTCTCTATTCCGTCGTGATCAAAAATAATTCGTAGTTTAAATGTCCCATTGCAGGGTAAATCCCTCTCATCTCAATAAAATAATACTTAACAAAGTAAAAACGAACCGTTTTTGTTTATAGTCAATCAGTAACCAAGTTATTATATTTTCATATTGTTACAAAATATCGCTTTCCGAATATCCACCAGTCGACTCCCTGAATATATTACTGAGGATTTCATCGAAAAATAACCACAGAATTTTGATTGTTATACGAATATCTGGTGCATTATTTCGTGAAACATCGCGTAAATATCACGAAGGCTCCTGCAAAGGTTTATTACTACACCGACTCATAACACATGCAATTTGATGGCGTAAATTATTTTCAACGGCATGATATTTATGCGTCTGACCGCCGGAGCTCTTTTTATTATTTTACATTGTTGCGCAAATACTTTCATAACAACACAATGTAAAGCTATCTTTTCTTCAACACTCTTTGTTCTGACCTAAAAAAAGGTAAATAGAATTTATCTGTCCGTCGCATTTTCGTGACAAAATAAGAGTCTCAGGCCGACATTCATTCCCTTTCAGTACAATCCATAATTTCGCAACACAAAACCGCAAGGTAAATGAAAATTTGGCAAAAATATTTGAAATCCCTGCGGTGTGTGTCCGGATTTCCGGAGCCAAAATAAAACAAAACGAAATAATACATTACCTTGCGATGGTCTTACGTTCTCCTCCGACATAGGCCGCGGTAATACACCCCCCCATTTGTCAGGATAAACATGGTGCCACAAGAAAAACTGACTCTTTCGCCAACAAATATTTTTCACACTTGTTTGTTCCGATAGAAATGTTTCCGTTTACTTAAAAAACGCTAAACGAGAGGCAGAGAGATATCAATCACGGCGGAAATATATATTTAATATGTAACGTTTGATAAATTAGAAGCAAACAGAACGGTTATATTTCTGGTTGTATGTAAACATCATTAGTCGTTGAATTTGTCGAAATATTTGGCTGTAATGTACATAAGCCCTTGGCGTTTGACTGCACGTGACTGCATGGAGAACTTAGTCATTCGTAGACCGCACTATTTGCTGGAAAACGAAAACTGGAGCGCAATTTTTTACCCAAACTGACACAACCACTCAGTGGAATTCTGAAGTTCAGTGTACCGCCGCGTGTTTGTGCAAAATTATTTGGAGCCATTTTCACAGCGGAATATTTTTTCTCATTCCACAACTTGTTTGTTTTGAGTGATAGCTTAGTTTGTAGTTACGTTATTGCAGTCACATTGTTATAGTGGTAGTGTATTGTTTTCTATTTTTCATTGTACTTTTGTCTCTTTGCGGGAGATAACCTCTATTATGCTCAGGGGTCATGATCTCATGAACTCTTATTGTGTAAATGAGTTGTTAATTATGGCAACAGCACCCTGAAATATCCGTCTTATTAATTCTAATTAACCGTGTGTGAATTTTTCTATGTATATTATCTATACTAATATTATAAAGCTGAAGAGTTTGTTTTGTTTGTTTGTTTGTTTGTTTGTTTGTTTGTTTGTTTGTTTGTTTAAACGCGCTAATCTCAGAAACTACTGAACCGATTTGAATAATTCTTTCACTGTTATATAGTCTATTTATCGAGGAAGGCTATAGGCTACATTTTATCCCGAAATTCCCACGGGAACGGGCACAACGCGGGTAAAACCGCGGGGCGCTGCTAGTAATATTATATAAACTATTTATCACATACTTTACTAAATTACTTCAGCTATTAAAGCGTACCTAAATCTCTTAGAAGCTCAACTACTCATCCTTAATACTGTTAAATCCATTAGAAACACCCACTAAAACTGTTCCTTCCATTTATAAATTAAATCAACGAGATTGAAAAATGTAATGCACTCTACTTGCACCCTCTTGACAGCTATTATTCCGTACTGATCCTAAGTTTAAGTTAACACCTTGAGAACTTAGCATAATCCTATCGAGATGAATTTTATGTAAAAGAACTTTGTTTACTTTGTGTCGCTTTAGGAAACATTTGTTTATTTAATGACGAAATTATTAAACGAATTATTTATTAAAAATGATTATATTTTCCCAATAGTTAGATTGATTTAGTTTAATCACAAAATTACAAGGTTGCTGCATGCAAATTCCGTGACCACAATAGTGTTAAAGTTAGGACAGTCAAAGACATTCAGTATGTCAATACATTTTATTTTCGGCTCAATGGTAACCACTCTTACGCCGGTACTCAGAGTCGTCAAATACTTCCTTAGTAGGGAATAAATGAGTGATTTTGACATGAAATATATGAAAGTTTCCGTCCATTAGTTAAGTGTCGATTTAATGGACGTCTCTAAGTGCAGCAATAAACCAACATCTCGCTTAACAAAATGTTTCCACACTTCCTCATGTTTTTACAAAAAAAACAAATGATAGTACAAATAAATTACTATTAACAAATTGCTTCAAACATTCTTCGCATTAATCAAACTTATTTATTGACATACTAGTGGAAGACGACTTTTATGGTTGAGGGGTGCAACACCGTTTAGGGAGCAAAAGTGATTAGATGCTACCGTATTCGATACCCGACCGGAGAGAGTAATAAGGGAAAATATTGATTGAATATTGCTGTTCTTATGATGCTGTATATTAGTATTGCTGTGTATTACTGTCCTATGTTTGATATTATCAGTATTTTAATTGCTATGCTATAAAAGTATGTTCGAGTAGTGGTCAGTCCTGTTGAAGTTTTACGACCGCTAAGCTATGTTGCGTTGCTACGTTTGATATTATAAGTACCATATCTAATAAGTAAAGCTTTGTTGTTAAGAAACAATTCCCTTACTAGTCATGGTCATCATAAATTAAAGAGCAAAAAAAAAAAAAAATTATTTCACAAACACACATTCATATACACGAAATAGGCTAGGATAATCCCAAGAGCAAGGCTACCCTTCTAGTAGCTGAGTAAAATTAATCTAAATATCTCAGAGCCTGAACTTAGAGACTATCAAACAACAACGATATATCCATAAAGTATCAATCAAAGAGTTTAGAAAAATAACTGAATCTCTCCGATTTTCTATCGTCCATACCTAAGAAGTTAAAAATCCTTTACCATAGAAAGCTAGCCAATCCTCACTGTATAAAGATACTTAGAAAACTTTTGTTTGTCCAATCGAGTAGTTTGGGCATGTCTGCGGAACAAGGCTGACATAATCCGTTTATCCCGAGGTCTCTGGACCCAACTCAACTACAAATTGAATCTAGTTTGATTCCATTCTTTCAGATTTAATTGTTTGCGTTGGATACTAAACCTATTGGTGGGAACTCACTTCAGATATTGTGGTACGGATATTGTGTCTTGGTTGATGATGATTTGGTCTAGAAATATTTTCTAGAAATAAAGGAAAATTATTTTGATGATATTTTACAAACTTAACGTTTCTTATATTTTGAACCATGGGCATTATTCATAGTGGCCGACAGACTAAAGGAATCACAATTATTCTACCTCCTTCTCCATTTTTGAAGTCGGTTAAATGATAGCTTTTAAATGTGTTCAACGTGCAAAGGTTTAAAAATCATGTTTCCGTGTCGGGATGGCTGTAATCTATTTGGTTAGTCCGAGTTCGGTCGAGTAAATAATGCAAAAAATGTTTGAACAAAACGCTAGCTCGGAACCGTACCTCATACCGCAACGTATTTGCATAACATTTATATTTTATCAATAAGTACACATATATCTAACAGAACCAGCCGAAAAGGTACATTTTAGCATATTTCCCTGGCTCCCATCCAGAAACTACGACATTCCCAAATCACCTACATTCAGGAACAATACATAAACTATCCAATTCTGTACAAAATACCTTTATTTATTTCTACTAATGAAACATCATGTCATTCGGGACGTAAACCAAAAATATAATTCCATCGAATGGCCGCCAATAAAGTGACCACAAAATAAATTATTCCACGGAAATTAAATTCCAGTGTGTGTTTCGCGTGTTTTGTACAAATTAAAATGTGTATCACGTATTATAAGAGCCACCCCTGTCTCCGAGGGGTGCCTGATAATGGTGAGTTCATGCCTCTGTATAATGTGAGGTGCAATTTGTGGTCGCCAGTAATGAGTTCATTTATAAATACGAGTTTTGGTCCTGAATTATAACCTGCTTTGAATCTTGGCGGCAATTTTAAATGGCAATTATGATTGTTTGGGTAGGAACGGATTTGTGGATTTTAGTTAGAATCAGCTACAATTTAAGTATAAAGTTGATGTTATGAATATTTACGAAGTTTTGTGTCAATAGGCAGACACGGGTAGCCATTGTACCTTAAAACTTTTTTAAGAACAAGATGTGACGAAACTAGATCGTGGCATTTGCATTAGAGCCTTTCTAACAAACCATTTCAATGTACATTTTATGCATTAAAATTATAGTGTGGTTTAAATATTGCAGCCGTTGTCCAAACAAAAACGACGTGAAACGGACAGTATCTGCATTTCATAACCACTGACGTCTGAGACTGAAACTAAACCAATTAAACTTATTGCCGTGGCCGTTGTAACTGAGACTAGACAATTTTATTATCACTGCTTTCAATTTTGAATAGATAAAACGTTGCGGCGACTGTGCCTTGAGGACAGCAGGCCTGCTGGCTCCGTTCCAGCCACACAACAGTACCCACTGCTCACAAATCGTTCCGACCCCTACAACCCACACACCCTCCGTACAAATTGTAACCTTAAACCTTACACGCCAAGATCGAAATTTATTCACATTCATTGTTGTTACACAAAACATTCCGAATTCAAATGTGTCGCTGATGCCTTGCTGTTTCCAATATTCTATACCAATAAAGTGAAATGGCTTGTGTACAGAATAAGCCCGATTTTGGAGTATATGTCTTTATGATGAGTGTACTGTACAGGTGTTCAGACGATTTGAATCCACGTTTTATATTTTATTTACTTAGGACAGGGAGCTCAATCGTTTTCGTATTACCAATTTAGATTCAATGACTTCTATCGGACTAAATACATTGGATATCAAGGTTCATTTTACGAGAGCATCAAAACCTCTGGTAGACGGTGATAATAGCAATTTTCCAGCAAAATTGCTAACTAGGACCATCTCGTAATTACAACGTTTTGATCATAAAGGCAAAATAGCTCGTTTTATCATAATAATAACTAATTTATACGACCTGCAAATAAATTAACGGGCGATGCGTAATTTTAATGCTGTGTAGGTATGACCACAGGCATTACTTTGTAAGCAAATCATTTTAACGAGACCGTTAGTGGTGGCCCTTTCATTTTTGAATCTACTTAATATTATAAAGAGATCAACTTTGGAAAATTGCATGTGGTACATAGTTTATCATCGAGATTTAAGAGATTTTTCAAGGGCAGATTTATATGTATACCTATCTATTTTCATTCTAGAAAAATCGGTTCGGATGCCTTTGTATCCTTTGTGTTTCAGTTTTATAACTTTTCTGTCACAACTTTTTTTATTACTCTTTAAAGCGCGAATTTTAGGTCGAAAACACTGGTCATATATACTGCCTAATGCTTATTTACTTCTTAAACAAACAAGGTTTTACCGTTCAAATATATTGAGAGACCAAACAACAGGTAAAAACAATGCAGTAACTCTAGGTTAGAGTCCGACCTTCCAAACTAAACCGATTAGTGTAAACCTTCCGCGCAATCAAACTAGGTAATTCACGTATTCACAAATGGTTAGGCTACCCTAATAAAAAGACATACTCGTAATTGTACGTTAAGTAGTTACTGTGGGATCACGAAAATGATAGTTATTTAGGTATTCATTTTTTTAAAGGACGCATGAACAATGTTCCACGATTTTGAATTTAAAGTACGTTTAAAGATACACTTCGCTTTCATTTTTACATTTTTATCTGACGTTTCGGCCCTTTACCAGGAACCGTGGTCACAGAAAGCATTCTACAATTTAAGTACAATTTTTTCTTGTTTGAAATTAGGATGACAGGTATAATTTCCGTGATAGATAGTAGAGTAAATTTGGTATTTTATTTAAATACGTACAACTCGATATTTAAAATAGAAAGTTAAGAATATTTTGGCAAGCGGTGGGACTGGGTGGTTGCTATATAATGGTCTAAATATAAGTATTTTCGAGTGATTTAGCAATAGTGATACCATGTATGAATTAAAATGATCCTCAATAATATATTTGACGAATGGTGCTATTGTGAAAAACACTATTCATATATTTCGTTCGATGGCGTTTTGTGTGGCTATTTGCATAATCATGTCCTACTAATATTATAATTGCGAAAGTTTGTATAGATGGATGTAAAGTATGTATGTTTGTCACTCATACACGAAAAAATTACTGGACGGATGTGGACGTGGATGAAACTTTACAGTAATATAGGTTATACATCAGAATTACAAATGGGATATTTCTTCCCGAAATTCCCGCGGGAACGGGTACAACGCGGGTAACACCGCGGGCCGCGGCTAAGTTTTTATAATTACTGTGTAACATAAAATTATGTCGTTTAAAAAAGCCATACCTAATTCTTTGAAAACCGTCTAAAAATCTCAAAAAATAAATAAAAACGAATTGTAACGTTCCCTTTTTGAAGAGTTTGTGGTGTAAAAGGTCTAGGCGAGTTCCTTGGTTCTAATTACGGTTGCGAGCCACAAAGAGTGGTTCCACAAAGGCGTGTCAAGTAACGCTGGACCAGGATGGAGAAATTTAAGTGCCGGGAATTTCAAAACTGAGCAGGGAAAGTGGTTTCAGGTCATTTTTGAAAAATATGGAGAAGGTATGCGGGGTGGTTTTTAAGGAATGTGTCGGTTAGTGGTAAAATAGTTGGGGTGGTTTTTGAAGGAAATTAGGTTAAAAATGTTTTTTGCTTTTTTTTTAAATAAGTTGGGTTTTAGGTAGATAATGGATCTCTTTATGTCCGATTTCGGCTCTCTGTTAATTTGTGGAATCGATGTAGCAGGATAGGATGTAGGATGTAAGATGCATGACACATCCTCATATGACTGATGTTACCAATTTTCGTGGTAAAAGTGCGAGCTGAGGTTTAATGTGAGGACTTTCATTTTTCATGTACTTGTCTAACATTTCATATCAATGGTGATATGAAATGTTAGACAAGTACATGAAAAAAGGTGCTTAAAGTTAACTGCACTTAAATATAATAAAACGAAATTGTAAGAAGTTTCTTTCATTCAGCGCGTTGGTGCAAGACGTACAAAACTGTAGTAAAATCCTTTCACATCACAATCAAAAGGAAGCAACAAAAATATTTTCACAAACAACAATACCGTAAAGCCAAGAAGATAGAAACTCAATGAACAAGAAAAGGAAAATCTGTTAACAATATATCAAAACTTAATAACATAAAATACCACAGGAGAAAATACTTCGACTCAGCAATAATCGTACATAGACATAATTCCTTCGAAAACAACGAGTAGAAAGTTCTCTATGGACCACGTTGATGCAATATCGACAAAAACACGCAAGCAAATCTCAATCCTATTCCCAATTCAATAAAGTCGAAAGAAACACTTCAACTCAGATGACGTGATAGCACTAGGTGACTTGACGTGATTTGAAAAGATTTAAGCGCACTACACCGCTGTTGGAAATTGGGCGTTATTAGCTGTTGTCAAGGTGGATATTCTATCGACGATTTGGTAGGACTTACGGAGATGACCGGTGGCCCATAACCCTCGCCCTTGGCATTTCGCCAGGGTACTTATACGGAGACGGACGTGTCTGCCTCCAGCCGTCTAGTTTTACGGCTTTTATATAAATTAAGTTTGCTGAAAAAAGGAAAATCAAGGAATATCCCCAATATTTTCACTCGTGATAAAACGCTGGTATAAATCAACCCTCATATGGATGCGATAAAAGATACGAAACATTCTTATTCGGAAGCTTATTTACATTAGTTATATTTGTCATGTTTGCGAATGTATGACTTCTTTTATTTCGACTGCGAAATTTTGTGGCTCGATTTTCTACAGAGGTATTTCATTTTTAAAGGTTGTCAATTGAGAGGAAAGTTTGAGTAGTCCAAATAGAGGAAAACCAAGAGCGCCTAGACGTGGGTTTATTTGAATTCATAGTCCAGGAGCCCGGTTTTATATTCGCAATGTGTGTTATTTGAGCAAACACATCGCGTCTAGTGTTGCACCTGTCACAGAGATAGTTCTCCAACGAAAAATAACAAATTTCAACAACTTTACACCGTTTATTTTCAACGGTGCGATATAACAATATTAAACTGAGCTCATGTTTATTTCATTAGCATAATACTAACATAAACTTTTGTATGAACCAGTTTAATTTGAAATTAGTTTCGGTTTGAGCTATCTAATAAGATTGTTCCATTTTCGACTACCAAGAGAAGTGAAGTACTAACTGAACATTTGAATCGTTATGATATGATTATTCTGATTACAGACTCCCAGACTAAAAACACTATGGAAATTCATAATGTTAATGTAAAAAGAGATAAAAGTAAATAAACAAACGCAGTAATTAATATTTAGTGACGCGAGTCCAATTAAAAAACGTATTAAAAAACTAGCAGTCCACTCTCCTAGAAATGCGTTCTTTTATTGTTCCATAGACAATGAGCCAGCAGGGAACAATATGGCCGCCCCATTATTTAAACGAAAGAAAATAAGGTATTTTCATTAATGAAGTTAAAGTTTAATTGCGTTTTCAAAATGATCTCTTCCGACGGGCAGTCACTGTTGCCGAGGCAATAGGCGTACGGACAACAGAAAAACATAATTAATTTACTTATTTTGATACTTTAGTCTTCTGTGACCACGGTTCCTGTATAGAGGCTGAAACGTCAGATAAAAATGTAAAATAAAAGCGAAGTGTATCCGAAAACGTAGTTTCAATTCAAAATGACTTTTCTTAATTGTCAGAAAAGAAACATCTTTTCTGAGAAATTCTTCATTACGCACTGTATAACAGCAACCGCGTGCATAAATCTAGAATTTTAGGTACAACTAATACCTATACGGAGGCACGTTCAAGAAATGCAATTCCGAGATTGCAGAATAAAAACCAAATTTCAAATTCCTTGTAAGTCCGTTGGAAGCATGTTTTCCAAATAAAAGTCCATCTATTATTTAATTTAGAGATAGCATCTGCAGACAATTGAGCGCTGGTACAAAGCGCGGTGGAATTTTAAGTTTAACAGTACATTTTGGTAAGACGAGAGTATTTATTGTGCGCGATCCGGATACAAATTGGTATCGTTTTGTTTTGCTGTCGGTACGTGGATCCCTGTTATCAACGCGTAAGTCTGCGGTGTAATTACGTCGGCAGGATGTAAATTGTAACGTTTCTAGATTGTGTCATACGCAACAAGTTTTATAGCTCATTCAATATTATTTAATTACTGATCGAAATTGCAAGGAGTTGGACTGAAGCATTTATTGTTTGTGTGTATTTTCCTATGCCTGTATTTCGCTGTATCTTTACCTAAAGTAAACAAAGCTCCTTCAGAGATTCGTAAAAATAACCTTATCAGATTGATGTAGGTCCCGCAACATTCATATTGGTTAAACTGTTCCCCCAATAGAAAACATCCATCGATAAGGTATCTTCTGTGACCCTTTTTACTCGCAATAAGGTGTCAATTTTACACAAGCCACTTTTTGCGGGTTGATAAATTCAATAAAATGATAATAATATACGAAGTTGGAGACGCCATTATTCGCAGATGCCGCCCTCCAAAATTAATGCAAACGACATCCACAAAAAATGAAATAAATTACGTTTTGACCTACATATAAAAGAAGTTTCTAAGATAAAGGAGCTCCTTAAGGACGTTGCTTTTGACACGTAATATAAGGAAAGTGGCAACCCCCGGGGGACGCCGACACCGCCCGGTCCAGTCGGACTATTTGCAGCGTAAACAAATTTATATTCGGTGCACATCAGGCTGACAAAGCCATCGGCAGCCCGCAAGCACTTGACACAAAGTGGTCAATAGACGCAACATTCAGTAACCTACCCCTCTACAATACAAATGACTCCATTTAAGAGAATCGTTCGATCTCTCAAAAACGTACCAATATTTACAAATTCCACTCAAATAGCTCTTCAAACTATGACGTTAGACTCTCCCTGCACTATTTGCCCGTCGAGGGGTAAAGTCGATAATAGCGGACTTTTCGGCAGAATCTTGAAACAGGCATCTATATTCCGGTCGGCGCGCTCCGGTTGGCTTTTTGATTTTTTTCGCCCGATGAGTGTACGACGAAGATTGATGTTCGCGCAAAACTGACTCTATTCCGGCGCGCGTATTGTATTGTTTTTGTATCGATGGACGAAAACGGAACGTGATTTCGTTGTTAAAAGGGAAACGCCGAACCAATCACGTACTAATGAAAATACTTGAAATGAACGTCTAGAAATATAGTCTACAAACTCTGCGAGGTTCCACCTAGTTACCGTTTATCGTTTGCTCGAAAACTTTCAGTGCCATCTAGCAGTTTTAGTAAAAACACTAAGTACTAGTACTTTTATCCGATCCAATTAGTCGCCGAGTCCGTCAGACCATTTTAGGAGCATCGGGTTCGGATTTAGTTCCGGGAGGTGCCTTTTAGGTCCTATTGAATTTTTAATAGCCGTGGAAAGTGTTAAAAAGTTGTCGTGGACCGAAAAAAGTTTTTGAATTGGCAGGAATAGAGAGCGAACATTGATTTTCATTTGGTCAATAGCGAACAGATTGGGCTGCGTTGAATGGAAAACGTGTGAGGCAATTGAAAATCCTGCTCATTTATTAATATTTGTATTTCAATTATTAATTTCATAATTATAAACTATAGAAACATACATTTATACTTATGCGAAAGCAAGTTCGATTAAGTTACCCAATAACCCTGGGGTCTAACGAAACAATTGAATAACTCTAATTTACATTGCATCTTAACTTTACCTTACATTATGCCATAACGAAGTAAATCTCCTGTATAAAAAAGTCCTTCAACCTAACGATTTCAAAGATCGAATTGCAATTGTGTATACCCAAATTACATGGAAAATGTTCCCCTCATGTATACGCATTACTCATCTTGTATTCGGTGCGGCAAAAAACCATTCCCGATCTCGAAATGACTCCGAGGGAATGGAAGTTATCACTAAAGCTCGGTCAGATTGATTACAACCACAGAAACCAAGCTCTCTTTCTTAATAAAGAAAGCTTTTTCGATATTTAAAAGTCTGGCAACATTTTACGAGTATATTATTATATAGAAAGGGTAAGGTATATAATGATATAGGCTAAGATATTGGCTTAGATGCATTCAAAGACAAAGTCTTTTATTGTATATCTTTTATATCTTATCTTTATATAGAAATAGACAGTGCGAGAAAGAGGGAGAAAGATTTCATAAGAAAAGACACAGGGTTAATTTGACATACCGTGATTGAATCCTAACCTAATCATTTCTATCTTTTATCTCTTGTTTTCATATATAAATAGACAGTGAGAGAAAGAGGGAGAAAGATTTCGTTAAAGAAGAGACAAAGTTTTAATTCTACATAGCAATTTAACTCTTACCTAACTAGAAATAAAATCGCGATTCACAAGACTGTCATTCACAGTTTCGTAACAGATTAAAACTTAAGAATGAATGTTTTAGAAGCCACAAAACATAATTTAATAACAGTAAACGTTTGCAAGAACCTTGAAGCGAACAAAAACTAGGAGACGAGCGGTTACCACAAAAAGCTGAGAGCTGGGTTACAAATTATTTTCACTTTTTACCGGGTGTTCGTGCGAACATCGATGTATTAAAATATTTTTATTAGATTCTTCTCACGCTGGTTTGGTTTTTTTTAAGCTTTTTATTCTTTTTAGTTGTCTTATTATTTTTTATGTTCATTTGGGATCATTTTTGTACAAATTGCTGATTGAATGAAAAGTAAGTTGCAGCTTTAAACGTTTTTTCTAACTCAGTGTTTAATTAAAATCAACCAGTGCCTTGGTAACATCTAGCACTTCCGCGCACGATCCAATAGATGGCACTAGTGTGAAAATTTTGTAGAACGCGCTTACGTTATTTGCTCAGACATTTAGTGGGTCGCACAAAGAAAGCTTTCCTCTTTATATAATTGGTATGGATGACACATCACAAAGATAATCTTAATTACCTATACATATTCAATCTACATACTCAATACGATGGACCTTTGAAGTATTATATTTTACGTTACGTGGGTCCTATATAAAGTAAAATACATTCGAAACGCTATCCCAAAAGTTTATCTTAAAGTAATAACGGTACATAAAACATTTGTTCACAAGAAAGTACTCATCTTTCAATAAGGGCCTCTTTCACCCAAGTACTAAACTTGACTCATAACGCAAGTTCCATTTACATTGAAGGAATATTAAAACCATCCATAAAATAGGTTGTTATAAATAAAGCTATCTATAAAGAAAACCCATAAAGTTTGATAGGCTTTAATACTGAAAAACGGTACGGGGATATTGAGATCATCCGAAAATTGTACTTCATAAAAGAGCGTTTGGGATAAAAAAAAACCGGTCAAGTGTGAGTCGGACTAATGCACGGAGGATTCCGTACTTTAAAAAACGGGTAATAAGCCCTCCTTCAATATTTGTTTTATGTATTTTATTTTTAGTATTTGAAGTTATAGCGGCAATAGAAATACAATATCTGTGAAACTTTAAACTGTCTAGCTATCACCGTTCTTTAGATACAGCCGGTGACAGACGGACGGACGGACGGACGGACGAACGGACAGCGAAGTCTCAGTAAAAGGGGCCCGTTTTTACTTTGGGATTTACTTTAGGTACGGAACCCTAAAAAAGCAATTTTTAAATTACCTGCCTATTGGCGAGCGCTTCCACAATTTGAGTGTTTGAATACTTGTTTATCTTTTAAGTACTTAGTTGTTTAAGCCAGATATTAACGTAGGGATGTTGGTAGACTTTACAAGTGAATTGTGACTGTAGGCAGAAGAACATACGATTCACAATTGCAATTTACGACTCAAAGCGTTGTCGTTGAAAAACTGTCTGCAATGAAGGCGCGCCGTCAACTAGCGTCTGATAGACTACATTATTATAGGTCTCGCTATAACAAAACCAAGACGTCAGACTTCAACTGAATTGACCATAGTCTTCGCTGAGCCTGATGATGTAACATCATAAGCTCTGCATTTTAGTGAATTATCAAACTTATTAAGAAAGAAAGTATCAATCAATTTATTCAACCGACCTCTAAAAACAGTACTCATTTTAATCCCTTAAACAAACTACATTAACCTCAATTCTAAACCTAATTAAACTCTACTATACTATAAAATAAACGTAACCCTTTCCCAAACAACCTCACGGACACGAATCGTTACCAAAATAACGTTAAAAATAATAAAAACAATCCTTCACAAATAATTCTCCAACATCAATTATGAACCGAAAGAAGATATTTTAGCGAACAGCCGTAACTTACCTGATTCTTTGTTTATTAAAGGAATTGAGGTCATGACCTGAAACCGTGTATTGTACCTATCTCCTTATTCTAACATTATAAGGGTAACCGTGCGAAAACTGTTCCAACGCTTATTTCGTAGACAATATTGTCGAGAACACGATGAAAAGAGGCCTAATTTCAATGCTTAGAAATCTGTTTTGGTAATGAAATTGGAAATGCTTTTATAATGAGTGATATTGTTGTTTTGGGGCATTGTGTCAAAGTATCTATTGAATTAATACTACACCTTTTAAGAAGTAGAACGGATTGTGTATCTGTTAATGGTTTACTTGTTATTTAGAAAGGTTATGTTACATTCTAAGAATTGTGAGACACAAATACTACCTAAAATATTTTATCTTGATTTTTAAAGTACTTAATTTATGACAGAAACCCCATCTATATCAGTTTTTGTTGTTTTTTGTCGTACAGATATTAACAACATACATACATAATACAAAATCAAATAGGTATATTTCTATTTTGACTTCGGTAAAAAACATCATATCTGTAATGATCTAGTCTATAATAATATGAGTTTATCACTACATAGTATAAAACAAAGTCGCTATTTTTTCTGTTTGTTTGTCTGTATGCTTAAATCTTTAAAATTACGCAACGGATTTTGATGCGGTTTTTTGTAATAGGTAGAGTGATTCAAGAGGAAGGTTTTTATGTAAAAAAATTCCCGAAATTCCCACGGGAACGGGCACAACGCGGGTAAAACCGCGGGGCGCTGCTAGTTTTATATAATGCATCTATACAAATTTTACAAGGAGGAATATTTTTACAATAGTGACATCTATCGGAATTTAGATAGAGGTTGGAACCACAATGCGGAACAGCTCGTATGCTAGTAGGCACGCCCATTCAACAAGCTTAGGTATACATTAAAACGCAGACCTATTCTATAAAACAATTCCGAACAACAAGTCACACCATAAAACATCCATCTCCAGAACCCATTACGTTCATTCGACCTCCAAGTTCAGCTTCAATCAAAGAGTTGTATTCCAGAACCAAGCGTCCTAACCATCAGCTCAAATCAATAGTCGGACCCGGCGCGGTGGAAAATCAAAGAGACAACCGGCTTCAAACAGTAATAACATTGACATGTGTGCGAATGGTGTTTTAAGGATACCGATACGTGTTGCTTTTTATATGGTTTGTGAATGACTTTTGATAGCACAATGTCTGAAATGAAGCTTAGATTTCATAGTGACTGAATGTTTAGATAGGGATTAACATTCTTCATGGACGTTTACGGTAGCCACGGTGCTCACGACAGCAACAGAAAGTAGCGTTTTTTTGTAAAAAACTATTAAGCTCCATATCACTATCAAGTTGTGTTATGTTTCCAAAAAAAATATTAATATCACCGTCACTTGCTAGCACCGTGGCACGCCACTCAGAAACGTCCATTAAAATGACACTTAACTAATTGACGTAATTTTTCATACAATGTATGTCCAAATTACTCATTAAATCTCGAAGTATGTGACATCTCTGAGTACTGGCGTTATCACAAAGCCATTTTGATTGCCAAATTGGTGTTTTGAAAATATAATCTTTGGCCAGTTTATTGCGTATTCTGAACCGAGATCTTCGACAGAACTCCAGAAGAAAGCAATCAAACATTTTATGGCCTTTCATTAACTTCCTTAACTTTACCGAACAGTGTTTTAAGATTGTGTCGTACTGTGCCAATTGTAGCTACGCGACACTTAGCGATTTATCTACTAAAAGTAAATAAATATACCTGGACAAATTCACACATGGTTAATTAGACCCAAACTAAGCTCTAAGCTTGTATTATGGTTAGATTCCATAATACAAGTTTAGAGCTAACTGATACTACTAAATTGTACATTTACACAAATAAAAAATCGGTACCTATTGCCAGGTTAATTCAACGTAAGTACGGAAAATACTACTTTTTATCATTTATCATAAAAATAATATTTTAACCGTAAACAATGTGCATTGTCTTTGTGTTTCATAAAGCAATATTGCACTACGGTTACTAACTACGGTTAACGGTTACCAGAGAACAGAGAACAATATCGGAAATCGTTAGCTTAGCAACGCTATGATTGGTGGTCTACCAACATTAAGTTGCATGGGTTACGGCGGTAAATAAAGATTTACTTTCAAACTGTGCTCGGTCGGTAAATAAGGTAAAATAGATTTGAGTTGCAATTGGTAAAGGACTAAGCAACCTATACTAATATATAAAAGCTAAAGATTTTGATTTTGATTTCAACGCGCTAATCTCAGAAACTAGTAATGCGATTTGAATAATTATTTTTGTAATAGATAGCTACATTCAACGGGAAGGTTATAGGCTATTTTGCATCCCGAACTTCCCACGTCAACGGGCACAACGTGGATAAAACCGCGTGCCGTTGCTAGTGTTAATATTTAAAAAAAATAGATATCTACATTTCTTAATATATTCTAACTTAGGTATAGTAAAAATAAGGTTAACTGTATACCTTTGAAAAACCACAAAAAAAAGACCAAAGTTACATTTACAAGACTAGCTAAAATCCCTCTGTATCTGACACACATAAATCTGACTAGATTAGTTCTAGCACCTATTCCGCATAGCTTCATATATTATGCAAATCGTTAGTGTAACCCTGCCTTTAAAGTAAGTTAATAGCCTAAAGACAATGTGCTCTACCTTATTCAAGCGGTTTTATTGCTAATATTAAGTGAGCTTTAAGCGACAGTAAAGTGAAGTAGACTTTACAGAAGCGCTCGCTTATTTTTATTAGTAGGAGAACTAATTAGAGTTAATACTAACATATATGAAGTGTGCAGTTAGCTTTAATGTCTATTAGTTTTATTTAGTAAATATTATGTTTAGTTATTTTAGACTGCTCTTTTTTTGATGATAGGTGAGATTAGAGGCTTTTGCCCAGCAGTGGGACGTTACATCGAAATATTTTAACTTTTTTCATTGTAACTGATTTTGACCCTTGATCAGCATCTTTAGGTAGCTTCAATTTAAATTTTCTCATGTTTAAAAGTAGGCTTCGAGATGGGAGTTAGCGGGAAAAAAACAAACGGAAAAAACTTCTGAAAACTTATGTGTAGTATCTTTAAGTAACTAATTTACCTATAATTATTTTGTACTTCGGAGAGCACGAAAAATTTTTGGTTCCAGTTGTTCCAATCTTAAGACCATTTTCGAGACTTATAAGCGATCTAAAAACTCCGACACCAGGGTTGCCACGAACCTACTCAAACATATTTTTACCACATATCAACCCTAAAATACCAGCACATAATTAATTTACGCCCATTACAGGATTACGTAAATCCATCACATTATTAATAGCTGTACTTATTATTCAACCTTTTCCGCCATTTTCCCGACAGTGGCCTTCACGGGTTTTTAAACCGACTAGACCATCCGATTATTCAAAGGTCAAGGGAACTCCTCCCTGTATTAAAAAGTTTGTTGGTAACTGCAAAAGTTATGAACACATTCTAATTTGAAAGCATTTCTTTTTGATTAGGTTACGAATTATGAACTAAATTATGTGGCCTAATCACTACATAGTATAAAATAAAGTCGCCTCTGTTTCTTGTATGTTTGTCTGTTTGTCTGTATGCTTAAATCTTTAAAATTACGCAACGGATTTTGATGCGGTTTTTTGTAATAGGTAGAGTGATTCAAGAGGAAGGTTTTTATGTAAAAAAATTCCCGAAATTCCTAACGGGCACAACGCGGGTAAAACCGCGGGGCGCTGCTAGTTTACTTATAAAAGAGTAACTCCGAGTAGATTATTGGCCGAACTTGGTGTCGGAATTATTAGACCGCCTAAAGATCTCCATGGTCTGACAATTGAATGACCGTGACCGACAATTTTAGGTGTCCTCTAACGGACTACGTCCTCTAACGTCTACGGTAGTGCACAGATAGACATGCCACTATCGGCCACCCATCTAGGTAGGGTAGGCTAGGTAGGGACTGAATTGCACGTTGCTTAACAATAACAATGAGATAACATGGCTTAGTTAAACTATACAATTATGCAATAATGTCATTATATTAAGTCGTGAGAGTCTAGTGAGAAGATGTTAAGACTCTACCACCTACATATCTACGGTCACCGAACAATTAAAGACGATTGTGTTAAAATATCTACGATGAAAATGAAAATAATTTCAGTTTTTCAAAAGAGCAACAGCTGGGCGTTTTTTAAAAAAATCTGCGCTTTTTTTGTGGAATCGTTATGTCGGTTGGCGACGTTGGCGTCGCCGTTTTCACAGTGACAAGTTCGAATACACTAACTGATAGCAAACCAAACGAGCAGAAACTGGGATACTATTGAACTAAATCCTGCAATTTTAATAGGAAAAAAAAATCTGCGTATCCGAATTCCGAAATCTCATACAAATCTTTGTTTTTGTGGCAAATTAATACATACCACATCCATTATTAATATTTTTTACACAACATTTAAAGACATTTCGCCTATAACCTCCCACTAAATGTGGCTATCTATTACAAAAAGAATTATTCAAATCGAATTTGTTGTTTTTTTAACCAAGCGCCTTCAAACAAACAAACAAACAAATAAAACTGAATAGCTTTAATATATTAGTATAGAATATTATGAGAGCCGACCCCAGATGATGGGACAAGGCTAAGGAGAAGAGAGAGAGAGAGAGAGATTATCAGTAAATGAATAAATACATCATGTATTTACTACAAACATGGACTCGTAAGTAAAACAATGAAACCAAACAATTTGTTTCCCCACAGCCCGTATACAGGTGAGAGTAAACTTCATCTAAACTCGATTCACCACTTTTATCCACAAACTCCTGTCACCATTATTTACCAATGTCCATTAAGTGGTTGTTAAAATGTGGAAAATTAGCCCGCACAACACACAAACCACTTTTATGTGGACAGGTAAACGTGAGGGCGGAAAAAGTGGAAATAATTAGTGGTTATTGGACATTATATTTTGGAGTAGTGGTCCAAATTAAACCGGTCGATTCACACTATCGAATTTATATAAAAACTGAATTGGATCGACTTAGTGACTTTTTTAAATAGATAGAGTGATTCAAGAGGAAGATTTACATGTATAACAATTCCCGAAATTCCCACGAGAACGGGCACAACGTGGGTAAAACCGCGGGGCGCTGCTGATTAAATATAAATTTTGCTATGCCTTCACTTTAAATATTCTAAATAATCTATTCTATTAAATATTCAATACATGTATAGATCTCTTTCATCTCTCGAGACTACAATAGCAATCGTGAAAGATGTTTTAAAGTTTGACTTTTCTCATACAATGTTGGGACTTCAGAGAATACTTTGGCTTTAAATTCAATATATCACGTCACATTGAATGATCGTTTCGCTTAAAGTTATATTTTACAATAAAAAAGGGTTATTTGGGCATTCGATTTTCGTTGAAAGAATCTTAAATTTCTGAATACTTAAGTAAAGAAATAGCCAAAGTCTAAGTCAAATTTTTTATTCAGTTTTAGTCCCAGAGAGGTTATTTTGAACGTACCACCCATTTAGAAGAACAGACACGTTAAGCCGTCGGTCCCGGTTACTTTCTACGGATAGTAGTCGTTACTTGAGCCATGTCAGAGGCCTTTGGCGGCTCAATAACTCTGACACCAGGATTGGTCAGGTTGACCATCCACTCGATGAAGAAGAAGAAGAAGAATAGAGCATCAACAGAGAAGAATGGACAAAAAACTATGTTGGTTATTAAAAAAAATGGTTTATTTAGCAAGGAAAAGTGAAGTACATACTTACTGCTTCTCTATTTCGAGCTCATAAGTGTAGATTACCTGTCATAAATCAGATTGTGGAATTTGACTCCAGATATAAGATTACTAACATTAAGATTACTTTATACTCGCACATTTATCTTTTTATTTACATATTTTAACAACCTAATACATCCCTACAAAAAAATCCCACAAAATCTGCGATCGACTATAACAGGAGATATTACCACCATCACGTTTCCTTCGACAAATTCCAAAGGGAGATTCCCTTCTTTACAATATTTTGTGTTTTACAGCGAACCTCATTTTCGTATTTACGAGTTGTACAGATTTGATTTCCCATACTTTATGATTATGAGCCCACTTTGATTCTGGCTCTGCAGTTAGGCGCAACATATTTTCATACCAATATACGATTTCTATTTGATTATTCACAATGTGGTCCCACATGTTTATATAAAACTAGCCCCGTGATTTCACCAGCGTTGTACCCGTTCCCGCGGGAATTCTGCAATAAAAAGTAGCCTATGCCCTTTTTCAGGCTCAGGACTAACTTTGTACCAAATTTCATTCAAATCGGTTCAGTAGTTTTGGCGTAAAAGCGTGACAGATAGACAGACAGTTAGTATCGCATTTATAATATTAAATATGGTGTCAGTTTTGGCATCTTATTTTCATAGATATTAGCGTTTTATTTTCCTCACTATACCTAATATACTTAAATTAAACATAAATAATTCTCTTTACTACGCGAAAGCCCAGCAGATGCATTATAGGTTTAATATATTCAAATTCGAATGTTTAAAATTCGATGTTAATTTTGTACCATGAGTTCACACCCTCTTTTGTTTCAAGCTTCAAAATCACTTATAAACTAAACTTCAAATTCATCACTTTAATCTCATGAAGACAAACACTTAATGCGAAACTAAGACAACGTTAAAATTTAATTTCCAAAGTTATGGTTCTTGAGAGAACACTATATCTTTACTACGCTGCAGCATATTAACTCGTAAAACACATTTTAATTATTTTATATAGGTGGAGCGAGTTTAAACTGAAGGCACTTAAGACTAGCCTCACTTAACTATGAAGTGCATCTTTTGATAAATCACTGTATACTATTCTTTGTTCCTACTATGTTGATATGTGATTTATTAATAATCGAATTATCTATATTATTATAATGAAACTAAAGTTTGATTTTTGTTTAATTCTCAGAATTTTTTTATTACAAAATTCCTACAGGCAGACAGCGTGTAAACCCGCGGGACTCTGCTAGTTTAAAACAAAGTTTGTAAGGCCTTAAGGTGGTCTATAAGCAATACATTACTACAAGCTTGTATGTACAAGCAATACATCAAAGCAATACATTTTATTCAGACGTCCGTGTTAAATCGTAAATTAAAAATATTCACAGTGTTTAATTCCCACATTTACTCAGTTTAAAACACTCAATGATTTATCTATATTGATTTCAATGCATAATCATTAACTGTTCTGCCGGTGTGAGTGAAGAATTCAAGCAAACAAGTTTAATGTGTTGTGATTTTGTTCGTCGGGCAGCCATTGTTTACGTAATTCGCAGTTCGCACGACCAGTCATCAATAGAAACCTGTTCCGGGTGTTATCATCGCGCTCGAAGCTATTGACTATTTTCAACACCATCCTTAGTGATTAAATTGGTCTAGCGGCGTAGTCGTCGGCTTCCAAGCAGAGCGGTTGAGAGTTCAAACCCCACCTGCCCAGAGCATTTTATACTTTTTTGATTTTTTTGTATATTTGTTTACAATGAACTGTTCGTCGTGTGGAATGAATTTCAACGATGGTGTCCAATGTGGAACTTGTAAAAAACATTTTGATTTTGGTTGCGCCCAAATAACCGAGTCAGGATGGCGTAAATTGGGGACTGATCGAAGAGCGTCTTGGAGGTGTGCATCATGCAAGTCAAGGGGACTATCACCTTCACCATCCCCTTCCTTAGAAGATATAATGCGAGAACTTCAGGATGTGAGGCGTCATCTGCAAGGTCTTCCCGACTTGATCTCCAATATCAGCGCAATGAAAACCGATCTCGCTGAAATCAAATCAAGCTGCGATTTCCTTGGTGGCAGGCTCGATGATTTTTCCACCAAAATGACGGAAATGGATCACAGGATTTGTGCGCTGGAAAGTACTACTGTTGTCGTGGGCACCTTGGAGGCCGAAGTTATGAAGCTGAAAACGCAACTCATGGACGAGGATCGGAGATCGCGTCTCAATAATGTCGAAATTAAGGGAGTTCCATCCAGAAACCAGGAAAATTTATTTGAGATTGTGGAATCCATTGGGAAGGCTCTAAAGTTCGACATTCCTAAGGCTCAGATTAACTATCTGTTCAGAATGCCCTCAAAAACCAAAGAAAAGCCCATTGTAATTAGCTTTTTAAACAGATACTTTAAGGAAGACCTTTTGGCTACTGCTCGTTCGTTAAAGACGCTTTCAGCAGCAGATATTGGGTTTGCAGGCTCTTCACAACGAATTTTCGTAAACGATCATTTGAGCGCTGATATGAAAATTCTCCTTAATAAAGCTAAGTCACTGGCAACTGATGCTAATTACAAATACACTTGGGTTAAATATGGAAAAATCCACCTAAGAAAAAATGACGTGTCTCCTGTTATCACAATCCAGAATTGCTTAGATTTAAACAAGATCAAATAATCAGCTACCGCATTATCAAAACTCCTTCATCTTATGTGTTTTCTCCGTTTTTGTATTTAATGTCACGATATATATACTCTGTCTGCTTCATGCACTTCCAAATCAGCTCATCCGATATTGTTAATAATCTGTTGTCTTGCTCGCCGCACCTTCTTTTAATACACTTATTTATTTCCATTACGTGTTATGTCAATCTCAATCTATTACCTCATTTTCAGTATATTTACAAGTCTCTCTCGTTTTTATATAGGTCGTTCTCTGATATGGTTAGCACTGGAAAGTTCCATCTATTTCAAATAAATATTTTATTAATCAGTAAAATTATTTTCTTCCAAACTGAATAATCTCACCAACAAATTAACAATATATTACCAGAATGTACGGGGTCTGCGATCGAAGACTCAAACATTCTATAGAAGTTTATGCCTTAGTTCTTACGACGTCATTATATTGACAGAAACCTGGCTCCTGAAGGGAGTTGCAAACTGTGAGTTGTTCGATAGCAGGTACATTGTGTGGCGTCGTGACCGCGACTATGAGCATACTGGTCAAAACCGTGGAGGGGGAGTACTTATAGCTGTACTCAAAAGTATTTCAGCGGCATGTTCTATGAAGTGGTGCTCTTCGGCTGAGGACCTATGGGTATCACTTTCAGTCAATATGGCGAAAGAAACTATCAATGTCCACTTATGTGCTCTCTATCTATGCAATCAAAAGCAAGGCCACTCTTTTTCGCAACAATTAGTTAATTTCATTGATAATCTCAACGATATTCGTTTCCAAAATCCAGAAGATAAGTTTATTGTAGCAGGCGATTTCAATCTTAGTGGCATAGAATGGATAGCCAATAACCAATTTTTTTCACCCACCAATATTCACAGTGGTGACGAATATTTCTTGACGGATGAACTGCTAACTCTGGGCCTCTCTCAATATAATGGGGTCCATAATATTTATGGTAAGATACTTGACCTAATTTTGTCTAATGATAACGTTTCTGTATCCGAATGTGTTGACTCATTAGTCCCTATTGATCCCTACCACAAAGCTTTACTTGTTGAGGTTGATTTTATACAAACTCCAAACATAAAGCCCCTGTCCCAAGTTAAATATTTATATCACAAAGGTAATTATAGTGGTATCAACAAAGAATTATCTTTAATTGATTGGAACACGGAGTTCTCATCACGATCACTGGACGAGTCTGTGGACTTCTTTTATAATAAGTTGGATAATCTTCGGGATCGCTTTATACCACGCAAAGTTAGTTGCACTAACTCGTACCCAATTTGGTATTCGGCTGCTTTAAAGAAGATTCTCAAAGAAAAATATAACAACTTAATAAAATATAAAACTTATGGTAACATGAGTCATCTACAAAGCTTTAAAATGTTACGCGATAGGGCCAAGTTAGCTGAGGAGCATTGCTACAAGCATTATATCCAATCGGTTGAATCGTCAATCGAGAGTAATAGTAAGTTCTTCTGGAGATATTTTAATTCTAGATCTAAATCATCGTCATTACCCAATAATTTTAATCTCAATGGTCAGACTTTCTCTGGTGGTGATTCAATTTGTGGCGCATTCTCAAATTATTTTTATTCCACCTTTCTCGACCATGGTGACCGGGTTTCGGAAAAGGATATTGCCGATATTGAATCGCAGCCGTGTTCGTCTGCGTATGACCTATCCAAAATTGAAGTTAAACGCGATGAGGTGTCTCTTCTTTTGACAAAATTGGATCAGTCAAAATCAGCGGGTCCAGACGGTATCAGCCCAGTGTTTTTGATTAATTGTGCTGAATCATTAGCAGTTCCTATCACGTACTTATTTCAACTGTCTATCTCAAAAAACGAATTCCCTACTAAATGGAAACGTGCATATGTGACACCCATATATAAAAGTGGTGATAAATCCGAATTGTCTAATTACCGGCCTATAAGCAAGTTATGTATAATAGCTAAAGTTTTTGAAAAAGTCGTCTACAATCAGGTGTATGCTGCTCTAAAAAATAGCTTGATGTCATCCCAGCACGGTTTTCTTAAAGGGCGTTCAACTACGACGAATCTGGTTTTATTTAATGAATTTTTGACAAATGCCATGGAGTCCGGTTTCCAAGTAGATGTTATCTATACTGATTACAGTAAGTGCTTCGATCGCATTGATCACAAACAGCTGATTTTGAAACTTTATAAGATGGGTATTAGAGGGGATCTATTACGTTGGTTCGCATCATATATAAGTAACAGGTCTCAAGCAGTTGTAATAAGTAACTACATATCTGGTTGGGTTTCGATTCCTAGCGGTGTACCACAGGGGTCTTTACTTGGTCCTCTATTATTTCTATTATTTGTGAATGACATTTCGGATTGTTTTGTTAATAGTGAGCTTCTTTGTTTTGCTGATGATATGAAAGTATTCAAGAAAATTTCTAGCATTGATGATGTTATAAGTCTACAAGAAGATCTCACTCGACTCGATCAGTTCTGTTATCTAAACAAACTGGACTTAAATCCTTCTAAATGCAAGACTGTAACCTTTAGTCGGAAAAAAACAAACATCCCTTCTATTTATCGTCTTAAAAACGTTGTCATTGCTAAAGCTGACTCCATGCGTGATCTCGGTGTCATTCACGACTCTAAATTGATGTTTGACATGCATATTGACTCTATTATTAGAAAGGCCTCGAAGTCATTGGGATTCATAATGAGAAGTACTGCGGCGTTCAAGAGAGCTAAGACTTTTAAAATCTTATATTGTGCTATGGTTCGGAGCATCCTCGAATATGCGTCCCAAATTTGGAATCCAATTTACATGACTTACATTGCACGAATTGAAAGGATTCAAATTAAATTTATGAAATATCTTTGTTATAAACTTAAAATACCCTATTCTTCATCTTCATATCTATCCTTGTGCAAAAAGTTTCACATCTTGCCTTTGTCGAACCGCCGTGATATTGCGGACGTTTCCCTTCTCTTTGCAATTGCCAATAATAAGATTGATTGTCCTGAGTTATTGTCAAAACTACTTCTAGTTGGTCCAACTAAACGCTTCCGTAAACCCCCTACTTTATTTGTTCCTTCCGCTAACACTAATTACCGTGCTAATTCTTTTTTGTGGCGTGCAAGCAATCGGTTTAATATAATTAATAAACATGCTGATTTGGATTTGTTTAACGATAGTGTAAACTTGGTGAGACGAGTACTGGGCAGAGAGTTTTTTGATTGACTTTAATTTGTTATTACTTCACATAGTTCTTTTATATTGTGCATTGTGTTTTATCTACGGGTTTTCTTCTTTCTTTATTTTTGTTAATTTTGTTCTTATGTGTTGTTTGATTTCTATATCTATTCGTGGGAATCTGTAATTGGCTGACTGTTTTCTATTCTGTGTGTATATTGTTATGTATAGCTGTTGTTTCCCCAAAAATAAATAAATAAATAAATAAATAAGCTTTGAAAGCACGGTTGACTACTAGCCTTATTAAATTACTTTTAAAAATACCAAAAAGGACCATTTTCTAAAAAAAACTAAACCAACCTTAATATCCCCTTTAACAATGATATACTACTATAAAATTGTAAATATATCAAAGTACAGTAAATTGGAAAAACGCATTTTATGAAGTGCCCCCCCGTAGTTATAGGATCACACTGCGCCTACCGAGAGGAGAGGGGACTTATATTTATTACAAGATTAATGACACAGAGCGATACACAAACAGATTTATAAATGTGAGAAATATGTATGAAATGTTGCAAACACTCCCGAGACACCTACTGATTATTTTCTTTTGTATAAAATATGGAGAAATATAGGAATTGTGAATTGAATGTCGTTGTTACTTCTGTTGGCAGATTTAGTTTAGGTTTGAAAGGAAATTGGAGATTTTTTATTGTGATATAGATAAGTTATGTAGAATCTATCAATTGTTGTTCTGCAATCAATTGTTATTCGTTCTGCAAACTATTCTACCTATAGCTACGATTACCTATTAACCATTTTAACGGTCCCGGTTACTTTCTACGGATAGTAGTCGTTACATGAGCCATGTCAGAGGCCTTCGGCGGCCCAATAACTCTGACACCAGGATTGGTCAGACCACTCGATGAAGAAGAAGAAGAACGTAAATACTATTTATGAAAGTACTAAGCATTAGAAAGCGACACCTTTGGACTGTAATGTAATTTTGCAGTTTTGACTTGACAACAATTATGTACAAATACATACAATCACTACCCTACCTTTTACCCCGTACAGTGCCAAAAGAAGGTTCGTGAACAAGTAGATGGTATCAGTTTTAGACCGCCTAAAGGCCTCTGACATGTTCTAACCATTCAAACAACCGTGGCTGACAATTTAAAGTCTCTTTCTTAACACAGTAACGCTCAGATAAAAATGCCTCTATCGGCCACCCATCCAAGTTGGGGTCGAGTTGCGCGTTGCTTCACAATCGCAATGAGCTAACATCGCCTAGGCAAACTACGGTACCAAGTCACTTTCACATCATCAGTTCTAAACAGTTGTTGTTCATTCGATTTATTCCAAACAAGAAGTCCTGGATGTCATTCCTTTCGCATGTCCCAATGGAATTAAGTTTCTCTTTAGAAGTTTCCGACTTTGCCCTAACTTTTAACGTTTTTAGTTAAGCGCATTATCTATTTTGTTTGTAACATTTTGAATTTATAAAATGTTTTAAAATACAAGTTTTAATTTGGTTTTCTGGTTGATTTTGTTTACCATTAGCTATTAAGGATCATCGCAGATGAGAGTCTAGGCAGTTTATAAACTGCTTTGTTTCACGGAGTCAGTTTTTAGCCAGTCTAACAGTTTCTTAGTTGATACCACTCTTTTGAATAAGAAAGAAAAGTTTGTGACAGACGAAAAATTCTGCTATTGAAATTGATTTATGAAGGAGATATGAAATACAGAACTTAAAAAAATCGACACGAATTTATAACCCCTTTTTTAAAGTTGGAAAAAAATACAGCGGAACACTCTTTTCCAGCGTTGAGCAAAACCGAATATATGCAAGCCACACCGTAGTCCACTCAACAGGAATAAAGCCGGTGTGTTCATTTATTGTTATAACCCACTCGGTTTTAGTTTCAACGCAAACGTAACAAAAAGTTATTTTTTTGATTGCGACCTGTCGCGTCTAAATGACAGAAACCTTTATTTTTTTTGTTGTTTCATCGAGTTAACGTTAAAAGCTTAGCGGTTTCCGGAGAGTTCCAAACAGAAACACAATTTCCGAGTGCTTTTTGTGAATGGAAAACTTTGTCTGTCAATTTTTTAACTGCCTACTCGTGTTTATTGAGTTTTAATCATATTTTGGTTAGATATGCGCCGTGGCGACGATAACGGGCAAACTCGGTGCATTCAGAAAACGACATTAGGCACAAGTACAAAAACTTGATTTTTACTTAATTATTATATTTTTTTACTCTTGAACTTTTTTTTGTTCTGTCTGACTGTAGACTGAGCGAATCGCGAGTTCAATATGCTAGAGCGTAAGCAAATAATAATTTGATGCATTTTAGTAAATGTTCCTTGCCTCTTTATAAGCTGAGTTGGATCATAATGACTATACTAGAAAATATGTAGTTAAGGGGATAGATTTGGCGAGTCAAGTTAAATGTAACGCAAGCGAACGAGCAAGTAATTTGACATTATCTTTGTTTCTCCTCACTATTGATCCCTACTGATATCCTCCTCATTTCTCGAAAGGCCTGTCCCACAGGCTAATACTTTTTAACTCTGTGTCTGTTATTCCTATATTTGCAATCAACACAACTAGTCAGACTATAGAAATAACTAGACAACAGCAAATAAACATCAAAATTCAGCACCATCCTCTTTCAAAATCTCGCTCCAAAATTCCTATCGTATCTAAATCAAACGATAGACCAATCGCCGTATATCTTAATGCTCGAATATCGGAGAGTAAAATAGAAGCTGTGTGGACACACACCGATAAATAATGCCGGTGGTGCTTCGGGGTGGCTTCAATACATAAATTGGAAAGACTTTTGACAGGACATCCGATAAGCTGGGGGTGAGGGCGCGTTTTTATCACGATTATAATCGGCTCGAGTCGGACGGGCAACCCCCACAATGCTGTGGATGCATTTCTCTAATATTTTGCATTGATTTAGAAATTAATAGTTTTGAATGGGAGAAATGCTGGTGTAGTCTAACGCCCGTACTCAGAGACGTCAAATGTTTCCTTAGTATAGATTTTACAAGTCTTCTTCTTATCGAGTGGATGGTCAACCTGACCAATTCTGGTGTCAGAGTTATTAAGTCGCCAAAGGCCTCTGACATGGCTCATGTAACGACTATAATCCGTAGAAAGTAACCGGGACCTGTCTTTGTCTTTGTCTGTTACTTTCTACGAGTGACATGTAATGAATGAAAAATAAGGTCAATTAGGTAAATACGTCACAGTGCGGAAGTAAGGTAAATATTTGTTTAAGGTTGAGCTCTACTGGTTATAGGCAATTTTTCATCACGCAATCCCGGTCGACACAACGCGAGTAAAACCGTGGGACGCTGCTAGTCTAATACATTAAAAAAACCTAAAGTATATTTAAAAACACAACAAATATTTTTAAACCAACAACTAATAGGCAAAAACCGAGAAAAAGGTCTTAAATAATTACCTTTTTCATCCCATTAAAATAAATTAAGTTTTATTTAATCAAGAGAACAACATTTTTATACAATGTTAAACAAATGGTTACAAAGGTAACAACTCGTCGAGTGACACCGTCGAAGAAAAACTTAAATAAATATTCATTTAATCAGACTTTCTTTGTATTTAATCATAAAAAAGTTGTTTAGTCTGGTGAATCGCTTAGGGACTATTGACAGACAGCTCTTAAATTAAAAGCTTTTTTCACTATTAGTACTTACTAATTACTTAGTTCTAATTATATCACTTATTTTTTGTTTTTTATTATTATTTAGACAACTAAACATTATTATCATACAAAAAAGAAGAAAAATGTCCACGTTTCCAACCTCATGAACATTAAAGGTTACTTTCTACACATAGTAGTCTTTACATGAGCCATGTCAGACGCCTTTGGCAGCTCAATAACTCTGACACCAGGATTGGTCAGGTTGACCATCCACTTGATAAAGAAGAAGAACCTCATGAACATAATCTGCCTTATTTAATTTAAAATGCTCATTACAACAAACAAAGTTAGACACATTACCACTGTATAATATTAGTATAGATGTTAATTGTCTTTTTAGTAGCTGCCTTCAATGCTGTCGAATCAACGAATACGTGACTATCGTTTCAAAAAACAAATGACAACAGCTCCAATAGTCAATTCACACTTCGATGTCAATATCGAACAACAATATCATCGGATTATTTACAAATTGATTCAATTTACTGAACACGACTACGCTTTTAGGTGAGCCATTAATATGTAGACACTTCCCGATTTATTTGCAAAGGTCTGTACAGTTAATAGATCAGATTAAATTATTTATCATATGATACTTTATTCGTAGGTCTGGTTGGGTCAAGTTCTCAGTCATTTTAGTTATGAAGAGTTTTGGGTCTCTAAACGATTTTACTAAGAGATTCCATAAATTTGTCGGTCCCGATTGTTTCCATCGATAGACCACGTTGGAGGCTTTAAAACTCCACCACCAGGCTTGGTCATTAACCTACTCAAATTTTCATTTTCAGTACTTAACTTTTAGTTTTCAAATCGATTTACGAAAAGATTGAAAAGAAAATCTGTAATGTGCCACTACAGGGTCTTTTGGCCCCGTAGATTATTTGTACTGGTTTCTTAAGTTTAAGTGTACACTTCGCACAGAAGACTTCTGTGACCACGGAAAACTCCTGTGTAACCACGGTGTCTGTAAAGGGGCCGAAACGTCAGATAAAAATGTAAAATAACAGCGAAGTGTATGTTTACATTATTGATTTTTTTAAAGGCGTATATTTTTATGGCTAACCTTCTCGATCTTACTAAATATCTGATAAATAAACTGAAGTTCACAACACTACTAATTTGAGTTACACAACGCCATTACATAAGGGACTATAACGACCTGTTCAGAAAGTTACGGTTATTATAAGTCATTTGAAATGTATTTTTTATAACCCATCATCAGAACATTTGAACGTAAAACGGCAGGACATTTTCACAGCTAATCAAAAATTATACGTGTCAAGTGTCATTACTGTTGAATTTAGAATGTCATAGAATTGCCTCTTTGAATAAGCAATAGGAATATTATATGTGTTTAGAGTCTTTTTTTCTACAAGAATATTTTAAGAAAATGAGGTTTTTTTCTACAAGAATATTAATTTAAGAATATGTCCTTTGCATGAAATCGTAGTATGTTAACCCTTTAAGTTAAAACTTTCAACCCAATCAAGAATAAGACGTCTTAAAAGCTATTTCACCTTGATCGCTTTAAGTAACAAAACAATGCTACAAAGTAAAATATAACATTGATACTATTTACGTGAAAATTTACATTAATCCGGAACAATTCTGTTGATTCCATAGTCTGTAATGTCAATAATATAATTATTTTTCCGTAGCTCTCCGTAACAAAGCCATAAAAAGCTTACTCCAACTACAACAATAAATTGTAAATTCCTGCACCTTAACGTCCCTTCAACAACTTTCTATGCCCGGACAGAGTGAACCCATAAACCTCGTCATTACTGTATCATCGTTACGACACGCTCAGGTGACACAAATGGCGCAACTCACATAATATTTCTGTGCCACAAAGTTATGGGTCAAAATAGAACCAATTTGATTACAGTTTAGTCGGACTACATATCTACCTTGTTGAGAGATAACAGGGTTAACGCATTTGAGAGATTTGATGATCATTGTCTAACGCTCGTACTCAGAGACGCCAAATGGTTCCGTAGTATAGATTTTATAAGTGTTTTTGACATGTCATGTATGAAAAATGACGTTAATTAGTTAAGTGTCGGATTAATGGAGGTCTCTGAGTGCAGTAGTAAAGTACTTTTCAAATAAATTGTAACAAATATTTTATTTTTTTGGTAACTAAAGCAACTATGATGCCATGGTTGGTACAGCGACGGCAGAAGCAGTTAGGGATTTTGATGATAGCTTAAAGCATAGTGTGGTAGTGCTACGATGCAATGACGGTATCGATGACTGACAATTTTTCTATAAGAAGTTCTAACGCTAGGTATATTTTTAATTCTCTTTCTTCTGGCACCACTGAATAAGCCATACAAAACTCGGCACATTCATCAAAAAACAACAAATTGAATAACCAATCTCATCAAAATGTTACTCATTTACTTAAATTAACTTCATTAATTAGGTAAACCATATAAAATCATAAATAAATATGAAACATACCGTTGCCGCAGAACAATTGCGTTCACAATTTATAAAGCCAGCGTATTTGTATGTTTGTTCACTTCAACCTTTTGAGTCCCGCTGATTGGATCTCATATTCAGGACACATTCACTATTGGCACTTTAAAACGGTTTTTAACATCAAGCTTTGATGTAAACGTTGATTAATCAGGGGTATTCGAAATGACGTTAATAAGGCGTGTGATTACGTGTTGCGCTTGTAATTAAATGTTTAAACATGTTTAGGTAGGTATGTTGTTGATAGTCACGTATGGGTTATTTCATTTAAAATTTGGTAGATTATGAAGTCACTTTAGAGTAAAGTAATGTCCCAGTAGTAGCCTGTAATCTTCGATCAACAATACACAACTAGATATCGGGTCACGTACAAAATCAAAGCTAAATACTGTCCGCGTGGATGACGTGTGACAGCTCATTTTGTTTACTACCGAACTGAAACAAAAGTTCCAAAACAGTTCGAAGTTCAACCTAATTACAACCATGACACCTAGCAATAAAGTAGCAAATCTTATGAATAAAATAAGAACTCACTTTTCAAATTAGGCGTTATTCAACGAGACGTATTTTTTGCGCCGACCCGACATCTAGTTGTGTATTGTTGATCGAAGCCTGTAATGTCTCACTGCTAGGCAAAGGCCTCTCATCTCACTGAAGATATCAGTACAGTAAGGAGTATTAGGCGTAATCACAACGCCTGATGCCTGATGCGGGTTGGTGATCCCAATGTTGAGCCATGTTTGAAAATTAGGAAAGATGTTTTCGTTATTTTATCAACTTTAAATCCATTGTTGAAAGAAAAGCATGTAACTTAAGTGTTTTGTACGTTGAATAATAAACTCAGACTAAGTCATTCTTAAAATTGTCGTTTGCTCATTCTAAATCTATGATAGCGTCTGTCATCTTGTCTATAGTATCCGCGCCTTCATACGATTTCGTCGACAAATGTCATTCTTAAGTATTGTATTCTTATTGTTAATATACACTAACATGGTCAAAGTGTTTTCCTATATACCCTTCAGACATAAAAAGCAACCAACAACGATTGCTCGCATCAATATTTACTGATCCAATGAAAGTTCACTGAAAACAATTAAATCAAAAAGAAATAAGGTTCAGTTTGCGTTTCAAACTCATCAGTACTGACCCATCGGGCACCCGTATGGGGGTAGAAAACCTACGAATGCACACGATTTTTACGCACCGCTGGGACCTACCACTCAACCTGCATTCGTATTCGAAACCAACTCGATAAACAGTCCATAGTCCATACATACAGTCCACAAATGTAACTCAACTCACTCATGTATACTAAAAAATTGCAGCCCGTACGTATATTTGGTAGGGGCGTTAATGGACCGAAGGATTGTAAAAAATTAAAGAGAATATCTGCAAGTTCTTATGTAAGCAATTCTTTTTTATTGTTATGCATCCCGTAAGTTAATACTTCATTTGAGTGAGGCTGTTTATATAGGGTCAGGGATGTGTGAGACAGCCCTCATAAAATGGACTGCCGATGTTCCTTAGGGGTCGCGAAAGGCCATAAGATGCAGGCGCTCAATATATGGGAAAAGTAAAGACATTCACGGGAAAATATCATCAGTGTTCCGTTGCATCGAGCGAAGACAAAAAATACTGCAATTATGAACGTACTAAGGGTCCTCTGCATTATTTGAGGGGAGGGATGATCGTTGTTTTGGGAATACCATGATATCCTTATTTAAATACTGTGCGTTAATTTTGATCCTTGTCTTCGCAATATAGCAACACACTTGACTTGACATTCAATATATACCGACATCAAAGCAATGTGCATAATCGTCATCAAAATATTTGCATCTATTAAGATGGCTTGTTTGCACAAGGAGACGACATCAAATGAACCATTTGCCTTCAATTAAATATTGTTTGTAGATACCAACCGACGTAATACACAAGATGGGGTTCAAATATTAACAAAAACATGTTCAAACTTCGAATACAAGTGAATGGAACGATTCAATTAGAAAATGCATCAAAATAAACCGCCTTTTGGAACCATGTCCGTTCGAAGGGGAACCACCCTAAAGGAAAGGTCGTTGACCCCCACTCGACTCACGCTCATGTTACGTTCATTAGAAATTCCTATTTCCATCCCTTTCTTCCTTAGTAGAACAATGTCTTCCCTCTCATCTGGCCACTAAATAAATAATGCCGAAAATTCATACGTTTTCTCGCTTAAGTGCAATCTGATATTACTGTCTTGAGCAAATAATTGGAAGTGTATCGCACAAGATGTGTGAGTGAAAACATGTAAGTGCCTGGGGAATATACTCGTCTATACATGGTGCTAATTCACAACGTTTATGGAACTGAATGGAGAAAGAAATGGCAAATAGATATTCAATGTTGCTATCTCGCTTTCTTTTGAAATCAAACATGTTTGTTTTTCCATCCCCCATGACAGGAGATCAGAACACCAACAACTATAACAAACTACAAAGAAAAAACAAAGCGATTCAAAGAGATACTCTCAAAACATCCCCTGCACATAATGAATAACAATACATAATCCGAGATAGTATTTTTCTGCAGTCACAAGCAGAGAATAATCCATCCAGTTGTTTACAAACAAGAGGACAGTGAAACAGACCAGATACATAACTGGAATGGTTTTTGCAAGCAAACAGCTTATCTGGTCAGATAGATAAGTGGAACGGGACATCTTGAGTAACGGGGGTGGACTGCCAGCGTGGCCAGTCCAGCGGAAAATTAAAGCCACAATGTCTGTCAGTGACCTAACATTCACCGAGTTTGTATTACCTATTTTATCATATTTCACGATGAATAGAGTTTTCTGACCCAAATTCTTGTTGGGTGAGGGGATTTTTGGCAGTCACGTCGTAAAACGATAATATTGCATCTTCATTCACCGTGCGTTGTTCATAAAATCATGGTAACGTAAGATTATGAAATGCTTTGGCATTTTTTGAAGTGTACGCACTTCTGCGTGAGTTTCAGGCTGACTTATCATACAAAGAAAATTCGTTATCTTTTCTTTTCTTCAGTGTGTTGAAAATTCAACGTACCTGTAACAAAATAATAAAACAATTTAGAACTTAAAGTACGATAGAATACCATTTTATCCAGATGGGAAAATATCCAAACATTATTTGGACTTCAAAGAAGCGAAATATTACGGAGCAACCAACCGTGTAAGAACAAAAGGTGGCCATGATAAAATTTAGCAACCGTTAAACGTAATAACAATCTTTGGAAAACATCTTTTACAAAATGTGCTTTTAGTTTTCTTTAAACAAAAGTTTACAAAACCAAACAATTTATTTCTTCAAATGAAGTGGTCAGAAAAAGACAAAGACAAAGACTTATTATTGAAATAAATAAAGATAAGGATTAAACAATGCATTTAAACTATTTCAATCCAAGGCCATACCACAAACAAACCTGTATCTAACAATCAAAGTATTAATACACATCTAAAAACATTAACACAGCGAGAGCAGACATCGGAGAGGAAGCAAGTGGTAGCATCTGCCCGAATCCGCTAGGAATGAATAAAAAATAACTTCCACAAAGGGCGCGGGTCAAAAGCTGGATACCTCTGAGTGTAATAAAGTCTCTTTGGGAGCCAACGGGCTAGATTAAAAAGTAATGTATCTCGGTTCGATTGTGAGGTGTGCAGACGGTTAGGCTGAAGTGCAAATGAATATGATAGAAAGACTTTGTTGTTATTCATAATTTGTTATAAAACTGGCATCATTTTACTACTAATCCACAAAAAATCTTTGATAAACTGAACTTTTCCTGTAGAGGGCAATTTGGTAATCGTATTCAATAAAATTCGTATCAATTCTTATACCACACATGACAGATACATACATAATGTCATGGTAAAGTCGAAGGAATGCGAGATAATGGACGGCCTAGAATCAGTTACTTGAGCCCGATTAAAGAAAAAGTGTGTGTCCTATCGTATTAAGATGGGAAGAAGCTTGCATTGAACAGGAATAGATGGAGAAGTCTGCATCGGACTCACCGACAAGAGTCTAGCTCTCAAATTGATGTTGATGATTCAATAAAAACATTAAACAAGCGAAGAGCTAGTAGTTCAATATATCATATTAAAGTCCAAAAAATAGCACATCTCTAGTAAACAAAGTTTTAAAACCGCACAAACTTTAGTACTGATGTTTTCACTAAAATTCAATTCACAATTACTAAGGAAGTAAGTAGAAAGGGTAGTAAATCAAATTGTCTTCAAGCAGCACTCATCTCGCAAAGAGCAGTGAATTATGGGTCGGGATGCAAGAGAAACAAATAAGAGGAAAGTTGGACACTGGACATTTAAAAATACAAGCGTCTCCAGAAAATATGGGTCTGAAAAAGTTTCCAGAATGTTCTACAGTTTTAAGTGTTTTGAAAGCAAACAAGCGTTATGCAGTTTTCTTTGCAAATAATAGGTATTTATCGCGCGTATAGAAATTTCAACAGATAAATTGTAGCAAAGAGAATAAAGCTTTCTTTAACGACGTTCATTTCCGAGAACAATAATGTTAACATTGTGTTTACAAAAGTCTGGGGTTTAAGATCACCAACAAGTAGGCGTGTGGGGTAATTACGACGCGCGACGTTTAATCCTATTTTTATTTTAAGCTATTGCATAGCTTCTATCGCAGGCCTTGAGCGCAGGGACCGAATCCAGAAATTCCGTAATGAAAAAATCTCACGTGAAAAAACCTCACGCTCCCCACTAACGCCATCTAGTGATACAAAAAATAACTATGCAATAGCTTTACCGCGGCAGTCCCCGAGTGCCACACGTCTTTTTTATTTTTCTCTTCTAATCGTCCTCCTCCTTCTATTTGTACAATGTATATAGTATTTTGCCCAGCAATTGGACATTAAAGTAATAACTTAGTTACTTATACAGAACTCTAAAAGTAAAGGCGACTTAGCTATGTGTTTATTTAAACAACATATTTCCGAGGTCTGTGACCCAAAATAATTATCGTCAAAGTAACAAACCGAGGGTCAAACAGATATCGAACTCGAGTTGTTTGCCAAGTTTCCTACACTTTGACAGTAGCTTTACGCATTGAACAACCAGTAAAGATGTGTAATCCGAGCCATATTTTCTGGACTGAGCCCCTCCGAGATCAATATTAGGTTAGATCACTTCTGTCTTCAGATTTATATCTGCTACCTTACATTCCGGATTTCGAATATAAAATGTTTTTGCTACGATATTTGAATTTAAAAAGGAATAAAAAGAAATCTCCATATCAAAATGGAGTGCCTTAAAGTCTTAAAGAGCACGCACAAAGCATTATTTATCTCGCCGAGCTTTACCTTCAAAATGTATTTGGAAAAAACACGGTGAAAAATATAAGTTTACTTCCTGTTTTTAATATTTTCCGGTTACAAGGTTGCCTGCATGTAACATAAACCTATTGAGCAACCGCAAAAGCAATTTATCCAAGCATTACTCTTCACAACGAGATCAAGTACCGGGGAACTTTATCAAAGATCTTTGTAAAGATTTTGCCCTTAGTATTAAGTAGAACACCGCTAGCTGCTTCAAACAGAAATAATGGGTAGAGATAACGACTGAGCTGGCCCATTACCCAATTGGGTAAACGGGGATTCTATTCTTTTGTGTGAGGTTATCTCATCCGTTGAAATATGATCTGCGGCCGCGGCCCTGATTGTCGCACCACCATTCAATTTCGGGAAAAACTCTGTTGACCTTCGTTAAATAAAGGATATCGATGTACCAACCTCTGCTTATTGTCGACAACCCGTAAATGCCACAAGTAGGAACTCGGAACTCGAGTGGCAAAATTATGATATTTTCCGCGAAAACTTGGCATAAAAATATACGTTATTGCTGTGTATTGCCGTTACAACTTTTACATAAACAGCGTAGGACATGACGCAAACAAGATACGAACTTCTTTATTAAAATTTATGAGTTCTATCAAACGCACAAAGTTTTTCAACGTACATTGTATTATGTATAAAGTGTGGTATAGGTAGAGAGGCCTCCCTTTGTTCTTACTTTCTTTTGCATAAATAATGAACGGTTTTCTTGTTTGGATATATAGATTTAGATGATAATTTTCAAGGTAACATCGCAAACTTTCGATAAAGTTTGTGTAAAACTTTGTCTAATCTGCCTGAAGTTCGGGCCATTGGTTTTGTCTGTATTACTTGTGTGAATAACAAACCTGCCGGCTAACCGGGTGTTTGCGTGGTACGTTTGTTAATTGATGGAGATTCAGAGGCTGGAGTCCACTGAAGTAATTCCGACGTCCTGAAAATATCTTACAAGTTTACATCACCACTTTAGGATAGTAAAGGTGTAGGAATTCCGGTCCCACTCGAAGATATGGCTTGCGAATGAAATTCCAGAGAGAACTATGCGTAAATTGAGGTCTAATTGCAATTCCTATCTAGGCCTCTATTGCAGGGCCGATTGAAGCACACAACCTCTATATGAAGCGCTGTGCAGCAAATATTGAAGAAAGATATTGCTTTTCGTACCAGAAGGGGTGTTCCAGTAAACATTTTATCTAGCTTTGCATTCGAGTGTTCAATATTCGTAAATGTAAAGTTGTTTTCAGGAACTTAGAACAATGGTTGAATGAAAAATCACCTATTTTTATTTTGGTACCATAGTCCTTTAATTGATTTCTTTGTTTTATTCTCTGTAGTAATAGGTATATTAATAAAATAATAGGTACTCGTTCATTCACTCATTCATTTTGAGTAAGAGTAGGCTAACACTGGTATCGGAGTTGGTAGACCGCCTAAAGCCTTCCGAGATGGTCTAAAGCTTGAAACAATCGGAACCGACTGCTTAACGTCCCCTGCGAAGCACGGTACTTGGTAATAGGTACTTGAAAAGAGCCAATAAAATAATAAGCTAAAAACCTTATCATATCCAAGTTCTGTTATACATTCACATTCTATAATGTGACAAAATACTAAAACGCCTTAACTTTAATGTACTGACTGTACTAGCTTCTGTAAACTGGACTCTCCCGTAATGAAATATCTTAATTATTTACACAACCAGCTACACCAGCCACTAAGTCAAGAATTTGTACAATAGCTTTATTGTTATCTGTTACCGTATACTCTACATTACAATCCAATTTAATAGTTATACATGATGTATAGTGTAGGGCGAATGGTTCTATTGTTGTTCCATTGTTATTCATCCTAGCCGTATTCCTTGGGCATTAATCGCAGGGAACGCCGGATATTCCGAAAATTATAACGTTTACCTTCCTGTGAACGTACCCTAAACCTACCGTTCGATATACGAAATTCATTGTGTTAACTCGAATGAAAAGAGATTTATTAGTGTATATTTTATGCTATGTTTTATGTTATAGCGTATATTTTCACGCCAGGTGTTAAGCACTTAGGGTGTATTAAAGCTTAAAGCATTTATAGAGCTTTTCATCATCATATTGGACTGCTTTATGGGCGAACATGAGCCGTATTAAGTTTAAATGTATTCAAGGTTATGCGGTTTATTACGTATTTTATTCTGTCTGATAAATCTTCGGTTCGTTCTGTTGTTTTTGTGCAGAAGTTTTTGGTCCTTGACCTTTCTGATTTTTGTGTCATCTTTTTATTAATCTACCAGCAGCGCCCCACGGTTTTATCCAGGTTATGCCCGTTCCCGTAAGAATTTCGGGAATTTGTATACCTATAAACCTTTCTCTTGAATCACTTTATCCATTAAAATAAACCGCATAAAAATCCGTTGCGTAGTTTTAAAGATCTAAGCATAATAGGGACAGACAGACAGCGGAATGCGACTTTGTTTTATACTATGTAGTGATAACAAGATTGAGCGTTCAATAGTGGTTATAGTAGAAAGCTTAATTCACAAGCGATATTTCTTGTTTCGTTTCAAAACTTTACCGCAGCTAAAAGCCTAACATTCAAATGAACCCATCAAATAAGCGTAACCGTGTTTCAGACAAGACAAAGCTAGTATCAATACTTCGTCTGAACAAAGCGCCCATTAATTTCAAACGAGCCAAAACCGTAATTTCCTTTCTATCAAATAGTTAGCCCGTGAATCAATGATGCAAGTCTAATCCAAACGAAATTATACCTAAGTAAGTATAAATTTATAGCTGAAAGTGGCTTGAACAGTGCATCGCGTGTTAGCCCCATGAAAACATGTCTTCGAAATAAATTGGATAGAGGATTCCGACGAATAATTATGTGGAATTAGGTCACAAACAAACGGAATTTTAAAGACAACAACGATGTCTGTATAACGTAAATCGAAATTGACTTTTTAAAAGACAAAAGACGACAAATCATTGTGAATCAAATGAAATTGTGTATTCTCTTTACGGCGGCGTGCTTACCAAACAGAATGAGGAATGGATTATACAAATAAGATGTTTATTACTATTCAATTATGTTATTTTTGTATTGCTTGGTGTGTGTAGTTACATATTTTTATTGTTTGATTACCTAGTATAAGTTTTGGCTGGTAAAGTATTAATTTTCAAAAAAATCGTTTATAATAGTCATAGATCATTGTAATGTGACATCAACCAACAGTGCTCGTAAACCAGTAGTGGTGCTCGCAGTCGGCAGTTGCTGTCACTGCGGCAGTCGCTACCGAAAACACACCTTTATATCTACGAGAGTCGAGACATCAAATCACTTGTTTTGAAACACTCTTATGTAGGATCATAACATAACTACAACTATCTTTAACTATACAGTTTTCTTCCAAAACCAATTAGAAACCATTTGAAATCGCATTAAACTAAGCACCTACTTAAAAACAAAATAACGTTAAGTTCAACTTGCACAATAAAATCTTAACCGCCCTATACGGTCAGTAAACAGCCCCAATTAACTTATATGATTACACTTATTGTTTACGTCGAACATTACATTTTATAGGCATTTAAAGAAACGTTAGTATGCATTTAAGAAACGGAAGCACTAATTACATTTAACATTGAAATGCAGTGGATAAAAATGTAATTTAAGAATGTTCGTTATAAAAACAACCGGGTTACCATACAATATGGTAGGGTTAGACCAAAAAGCTCGAATTAACTTTGGTGTTAAAACTATCACTAAAAACGAGACTAGGTCTCATTCGAACAGCTTCAAAAAACTAATTAGATATTATGACAAAAGGAGTATTGGTTTAGGTCATTGTAAAAGTTGTGCATGGTGTGTGTAAATACTTACTGTCGTGGATGCCTGTAATTAATATGCTGAAGCTGTTGGCAACCGATAAAATATAAATAAAATAAACATGGTACTTTACGATCGAATTAAGCTCAATTTTTTAATTCGTAATCGGGAACAAGACCGGCTGAATAACAGTGCAAGAAGATAAATTGGAAACGGTGAACTGGTTTCCATATATTTGAAACCTAGACACAATAAATATTACGAATTGACTATATACCTAATATAAAATCGTAGCTTTGTTTCAGTTTCAAGCTTCGTGACTGAAATGCATAGCGATATAATGATAAACTGGCCGCGGCGTACACTTAATTGGGGTGGCTCAGTTAAATGAACTATTGAAAAATTCAACTACTCATTCGGAGCGCTCGGGCGCTGTTAATACAGTAAACTATTATAAAAAATGTTTAATGCTTGCCCTGTGCATTTATTTTAGCTGCAGCCTTCTCTCTCTGTAGCAAAATGTAGAGTAAAGTATCTTCTTTGCCGCATTGCGAGTAAAATTGTCAGCTGTACTTAGTATTTAATAGTAATTTGAACTGCGAATAAAGTCATTTATTCTGTTTACATCTATACTAATCTTATATATAAAATTCTCGTGACACAATGTTCGTTCCCGTACTCCTCCGAAACGGCTCGACCGATTCTCATGAAATTTTGTGTACATATCGGGTAGGTCTGAGAATCGGCCAACATCTATTTTTCATCCCGAAATTCCCGCGGGAACGGGTACCGTGGTAGAACTCCTCTGAAACGGCTCGACCGATTCTCATGAAATTTTGTGTACATATCGGGTAGGCTGAGAATCGGACAACATCTATTTTTCATCCCGAAATTCCCGCGGGAACGGGTACAACGCGGGTGAAACCGCGGGGCGCAGCTAGTAAAGCTAAAAATTTTGATTGTGTAAACGCGCTAATCTCAGAAACTATCAATCCGAATCAACCTCAAGAAATCACCAATCTATACAAAAGAAACGTATAATACGAGTATTAACGTCAGATCAATGTCAAGAACACAGCCTGCACAAAACAGGTTACCACATGCAAGCGACTGCAGGAGTTCATAATTTATTTGTAACATTCGTGAGCTACCAAACATAATCAAAAATTTAATCTAATTCGCCTGAGGGACTTTCCTAGTACCAACCCCCTTTGTTAAGAACCTGCAGGGATGTTTGCTTTCCATAATCAAAGTTATTTTAATGTTTCTTAGTAACAATGGTTTTACGATGTTATGAAAGTTAGAATGACCATTGTTTTGCTGTTATTAAGGGAAGGTTTTTCATGTCGAACATGTTTTATGAGTCGTTTAATTAGAATAATCTTTAACTATTTAACGTGTAGTCATATTCTTCGTATTCTGATTTGGTCTCGATCGCCCGAACAGACCATGCAGCACGTTCTGACCTGCCCCTCGAACCCTCAAAGCTGCACATTGAGTGACCTCATGTGCGCCAACGACAAGGGCGTAGGGGCAACGACGCATTGGTGCGGGCTCATTTATATTGCTAACCTTTGTGCCATCGACACGAAGAAGAAGAAGATCATAAAAATAGCATTGTATGACCAAGGTTTATCCCATCTAGAACACTGGAACCTCTAACATATATTAAGCGTTGTAAACTAAAAACTAATTACAAAATATAATGTACATTTCAAACCAAAACGTCTGGTCTGATTCTCAGAATCTTTTCTCGCAACTGTACTTTAAAACGCACATAATTCCTGGAAAGATTTTATGCAAAACAAGCGAACAAATGTTCGGATACGTTTATATTTACTGAAACGGTAACATCGTTTATGAGAAATTGCGCGTCTTGACTCACCCACGCGAATAAGTATAAGTAAACAGTACTTTTCAGCCCAAATTAAGACTGGGAAATGTGCCTTTTGTACAAACAGAGTTTGTGTATCTTGAAAAGGTTTGTGTTTTATGGATTTTTGTGTTTTCGTACAGTTTACTTAAGAAACCTGCTGAAAATACATTGATGTTTCGATCTGTTACCAGCTGTACATTGTGTTTGGTTACCTAAATGGCTTAAACGATAAACGATTTATTATTTATTTATTTTATTATTTCAATGTCGATGCTCAATTGTTTCCATTCTATCGACTAAAATGCACTTGTTTATTATATGTACTACCTCCTTGGTTTTAAACTCAAACAGAAAGGTTTTAAATTTTATATAGGTATAACTGAGTATTTTAAATAGAGAGAGCTTAAAAGGAGCGATAAAAAGCTTGTGGTAACTTTATTTGCAACAAGAGGTACTTACGCTTTTTAAAGTTTTATTACTTGTACACTAGAATGTAAAGAAAGATGTATCTAACTGTAGTATAGAATGTAACTAAAGTTTAGTTAAATCATACAGCAAATATTATTCATAAAACCCTATTAAAGGTAATAAATACAAGAACTAAGCAGTAATCAACCCTTTAATAAACCTTCCAAAATAACATTTAAATCCCCTATTTAGTGAAGCTAATTACTATTTCGGTTCCAGCCTGAAATATTAGCTTGATGTGTCATAAGTTAGTGATATATAGGAGGCCGAAGGTTGTTAGTTTACTTTCCGTTGTTTGGTAAGCTAACCTCAACAATATGCGTAGATAACTTACTAACATATGTATAGTTCTGTTCTCGAGTTCAACTCATTTGAAATTACCTAAAGGTTGTATGTAACCGCTGGAGGGTTAGTTATGCGACAGTCATGTGAATTATAATAGGCCGTTGATTTATAGTTTTGATGTTTGCTGTATATGGTTGTTTATGTTGTTTTGATATGTACCTATTTATAGTTTCGTTCAACCCTTTTCATTACGAACGTAGTGTTCGTAATTTAACTAAGTGATGTTGGTTCATTGCGATTGTTAACGTGCAGCTCGACCCCTAATTGGATGGGTGGCCGATAGTGGCATTTCTATCTGAGAGTTATCGTCGGAAGGAACGTTAAAATAACAGCCTCCGTAGTCTTGTGGTTTGAGCGCTCGGCTCACGATCCGGAGGTTCCGGGTTCGATTCCCGGTGGGGATATCTCACAAAAAACACTTTGTGAGACTGTCCTTAGTTTGGTTAGGGCATTGCAGGCTGAATTACCTGATTGCCCGAAAAGTAAGATGATTCCGTGCTTCGGAGGGCACGTTAAGCCGTCGGTCCCGGTTACTTTCTACGGATAGTAGTCGTTACATGAGCCATGTCAGAGGCCTTTGGCGGTTCAATAACTCTGACACCAGGATTGGTCAGGGTGACCATCCACTCGATGAAGATGACGTTAAATTGTCGGTCCCGGTTGCCTTAATCGTCAGTCCATGTCAGAGGCTTTACTTTACTTTTTATTAAGAACTCAAATTCTGGCTCATGAAAGTTTTCTGTTGCTGATCTTGATCTCTTGCCATTTAGCATTAAAGTAGTATTAGTCTGTAATGGCCACTGCTGGGCTGCTGGGCTCTGATCTCACTGAAGATATCAGTACAGTGAGGAGGATTAGGCGTAATCACCACGCTCACCTTATGCGAGTTGATAATCTCAAACGCGAGCCATTTAACATGATAAAATTAAAACAAAAATCAGTCAAATTCAGTGCTCAAACTGTCTATGAATATGAATTTAAGGTTTATAAATGAAATTTATTCATGATAAGAGTATACAAGGTAAAACACTATTAACATACATAAGTAAACTCCACTTTAGCTTAATTAATCAAGCACCGACATATTTTGTCGACACCCTCGCAAATAACAAAAGACGATCGAAATTCCAAAACTAAAATAATAAACCTTAAACCTCTCGAACAAAGAGTAAGTAACTAGGCAACGATACATCCCTATTAACTCAAACGTCGGACCTACATTATAAACAGTTATACACCCTTTTCAGAATTGAAATTGAATAGATTCGGAAATATGAGATCGGTCATCGGGATGTTAAAGTTGTAAAATACCTTTACGTACCTGCCTATTGAATGTATATTATTTCCACATGCACTGACAGTTATTGAAATATAGCCCCTATTCATATCCCTAATTTACATGGGCGGGCCGAGTGAAAAGGGAATTTCGATATTTACATCAACGAGTATAGTATAAAGGTTTTTAGGCTTACTGCTTTCATAAAAAAGTTATTCAGGATTCAGATGGAAAATACAGTACAATTAAAACATTTTTCTCGGAATTAGGAAAAATATTAACATATTGTATAGAGAATAATAGCATCTCACGGGTGAATCCCTGAAGGCCAAAATGTTATATAAAGAATATAAATTCCTAAATCCAGACACAGCTGCATCTCCAAAATGAGAAACATCGTACCTGGAACAAAGAAAATAAAATATTATTATTCCAAAATCCTAGTTTACACAAAATAAAAGGATTCTTTAAAGATATTAAAGCTTTTCCATGTTTCAAAAGGATTAATAAATAATGTAGTTTCATGTTAATACAACACTAACGCCCGTACTCAGAGTCGTATTTGACGTAATAAAATGGAAACATTACTATTAGATAAAGATTAAAAATGCTAACTTTAGAAAAATAACATAATACATATTTTTATAAAATTTTAATTATTCACAGACGATACAAAAATTACTCCGTAGACCCATCTGTTCATTTAAAAAAAGAAAAGCAAAAAATAACCGTCAATTGTTTTAAAATTAAATTCGTTTTGAAAAATCTCTAAGTAATTCCAGTAACAGACACCAGATGGCGTTTGGCGTTAATATGAAATTAATAGCGTCGTCGGAGGCTGGTTAGTCAAACGAGATGGACAATATTATAAGATGATTAAAAGAGATTTTAGACTGCTTTTTAGATATTTTTTTAAGCTTCAGTGATTAATTTTACGACTACGTAAACGTAATTGTTAAGTTATGCTCGAGAGTATCAACTATATAAATAATTTTGTAGATAGAAAAGTGAATCTATAAATGTAATTTTTTTTGTCATTTGCCTACTACAAAGGTAGCAAGTACTGCAAAAAAGAGTTTTCAAAAAAAGTAGATGCAGTATATTACGCCTAAATAAAACGTATCTCTCCTTCCTGGTTAATATTTCCTCTTCAAGAGTCACTCACATTCACAGTACAAGAAGTTATAGGCCAGAGGATCTCAAAGGATTGGAGAGATTAGGCACGTCGAATGGGACTTACTCCTTGCCATCCACTTCAGAGGTTTGTAGCGGCAAAAAGAGGATTTACCAGGCGGCCATTTTGTTTTCCTACTAAAAAGAAATAAAGTTAACCTTTTTTTCGAAACAGTAATGTTGTCAACTTAAAATAACTCCAAATGCACAACTTAAGTCGCCACACAAACTGCAACGCAAAACATTATTCATCTCAGCGCAATTTGTGAACAAGAACGGTTAAAATTCAAAGTCAAAACGCCACGAACAATACCGCCAAAAGCGTAAAACCAACCGCGACTTTTGAAAGGAGCCAGCGAACCATGCGAATTTACGGGAAACTCCAGGACAAAACCAGCGATGTCCTGAAGAGACAAATTCCCGCTTACACGCCGAATAATAACTGCCAACGACAATTCATGAAATTGCAGCAAATTTTACTCCAATTGTAAATATCTAAGTATTTTGGATGTTCCATTATAATTTCGTCCTTAATGGTCTGTCTTTCGGGCCGTCGAACTCGAATGCGGGACGTGGACTCGAAAGTGGAAGCCAGTTCCTTACCGAATTGATGACACGATAATGAAAATAATTCGTAACAATGGTGTGTTACAATCCGGTGGATATCAAAAACGTTAGCCGTGGACAAACACGGGTGTAAGCGAGTTGTAATCTGCGCGCAGCAGCCGGCTGTGTTTTGTTAGGCGCCGCCGCTCAGATAGTGGCCAGTCCCATATTAAAATTAAATTTTGTGCAGCCTGCGAAGGCGGGTCAGGCCCGTTCATTATTGAAGAGAAAATGAAAGGCAAGCGGGTCGACCTCCACACAGAATCTCGGTTTAGTTCGTGTTATTGCTCATAAAATTTTGTACATTAATTTAGTTTCCACTCTCATGTCGCATTATACTCGAAACGAATTTTGCTCGTGAATTCAAATTGAAATTAGGAGTATAATCGATTCCGGCATCGTTAGCTATCTCGATAATACGAGTGAGCTTGAATGTTTTTAACGAAGTCTCTTTATGTAACGTCGACAGTTTGACGTTCTACCAACATAGTGATCGGGGATGCGATACGAACGTATTTAATTTAGTTGCACGACTTGAATCAGGCTTGCTAAGTGGAGTGCTTATTCTTATAGTTTTTAATTTGAAACGATGCCAAAAGTAGGAGAATGTTTGGAGCAGGCGTCAGTGAGTATGCGATTACTTAACTTTAGCGCGGCCGCGAACCGAATTACATGAAATGGCGCCCAACTGCGGGGCTCACTGTAAGGAAATTGCAAGAACGAAATGCCTTCCAATTGCAAATTCAACGTCTCCAGCGCGTTTTGTTCGAGAGAATCCCACTCGCAGTTCGCACACCTCCACTTCCTTAAATAATTTAACAAAGTAACCACAAAAACAGATTTTACAACACAAGTTTTTCCTACAATACAAAATTAATTCGCAATTCTGAGAAATACTTCCCCGAAGGCACTTTGTTCTCTGTATATTTGCTTTTGTAGCGAATGCTTATCATTTACTTGTTACGAGCTCGTACATTTCGTGTCTACACAACGTTCGTAATCTGATCCAATTAAATATAACAAACAAAGAACAATCTCGCCGCTAATTTCCCTTACCGAACAAAATAGCTCTTTCAATTATTTTTACTGAGCGTATCTCGACGAAAAAAGATTGCATAAACAAATGTACAAATTAAACGCAAACGAGGCGCCATTTGCCGTGTAATTTCACCGGACTCTGGTAAAAGCGAGTGGTGGCCACCCATTTCGATATTTCGACTCGAAAATAAATGTTTGACTATAACTCTTACAAATTCCCTGCCCTATTCCGCATTATGTTTCGCGACAGACCAATCTGGGTCGTGATTACGCAACGAAAAAACGCTAAGAGGCTCCCTTCTGCGACGTTACATCTTAATGTAGCCACAATATACATAATGGGCAGATATTTAGAACACGAGTGCTCTTGACTGCTATACATCAAATGGGACATTACCACAAAACGCCTGTTAGATACCGACAGCATAAAATATTCGGAACACTATGATATATTTGAGGGATATGGAAATGGGTAGCGTCGGAGACCGAATATGTATGCAGAGTTCGTGCGACACAAAAAATATAGAGACACGAATAGTTACAAGTATTTTGTGGCAGCAATACGAGATTCTGCGTAGTTACAACGCAAAAGGAATGCATATAAACCTTCGAGAAATACTGTTAGGTATAACCGTTAAAATCGGTCATTTACTACAGGGCTTTTAGTGTCAGAAATCTATGTAGAGTATCATTTTCTTATTTATTCCCTTAGTTGTTTATGTACATACATTACTAAAGGCCTCACAAAAACAATTTTCTAAGTAGAATATGTATACTGTATACGAAACAATCATCCAAGGCGTCCAGAGAAATAACTTATCAAATATGTAGGGAGTTACTGGCGCAAAGTTCGATCCTAATGGGGATCCAAAGGCCTCCTGCAAATGACATTTTATCTTTTAAATTTTTCCCGAAACACACCTACATATGCATATTGTGTTTGAATAATTTAGTAATCGTTGCCCTATCAGGACGCACACATACAAACGAAGGTATTCTGTAACACTGTATACGGTGTGTTTCGGGCATTTGACCCAAATCTAACAATTTGACCTACTAAAAAAGGGAGTCATTCGCATGTATTATTAAATCCGTGCCGTGTGTTGATTTTACTTAAAACTTTTTTGTTTTCAGTTATATTTCGATGTTTGAAAACTTGTTTGTTTGTCTTTTAACAGTCCTTAGTAAACAAGGTTTATGTCGATTTAGCTTTTGTTAAAAATGAGGTATATACAGGGTGTATATGGTAAAAAAATTCTACATTGGTATCAATAGAGAAAAGTGATTTTATTCACATATAGGACGCTGTTTATTCAAGATATGTCCCTTGAGACACTCAATATTCATCGTATCAGATATCTAAAATACGTATTGAGGAATACCATTTCACTAAGAATAAGTTCAAAGAAATTCTAAGAGGTTATATTAACATATTGAGTTATGACTAGGATAACGTGACCCTGTTCTCTGAGACATGAAACTCTTGGATAAATGTCAATAAGATAGATAGATAACACTTGATTGCTTGAAAAGACACACTCTCAAACATAATGGTAAGTAACAAAAACCAACATACACACTAGCACAATAAAATGAAAATTATTATCAAATTGAAAAAAAAAAAATGAAAAAAAATATATATACGCATGTGAATATAATTCAAGCCAAATAAATACTTTACGGTAGCAGTAAAACCACAGTACTACAAAAATAGTTAACCCTAGGCAGCGCTGGTGATGTAGTTTGACTAAGCGATGTTAGTTCATTGCGATTGTTAAGCAACGTGCAGTTTGGATGGGTGGCCGATAGTGGCATTTCTATATGAGCACTTTTGTCCTTCGGAGAGCACATTCAGCAGTCGGTCCCGGTTGTTTCAATCGTCAGACCATGTCGGTGGCCTTTAGGCGGTCTAAAAACTCCGACACCAGGGTTGACCACTAACCTACTCGAGATGAATAAATGATAACTCTAGTATTTTTATATTCCAATCTATTAATAGCTGTGCCCCGCGGTTTCTCCCGCAGCGCACCCGTTCCTGTGGGAATTTCGGGATTTTTATAACATAGTAACGCCTCGGTGGTCTAGTGGTATGTGCGCTCGCCTGCCAAGACTGAGGTCCCGAGTTCAATTCCTGGGTCGAGCGAAAACATGTTTCCTTTTTAAACATGGCTCGAGTTTGAGATCACCAACCCGCATTAGGCAAGCGTGGTGATTATGCCTAATCCTCCCCACTGTACTGATAACTTCAGTGGGATGAGAGGCCTTTGCCCAGCAGTGGGACATTACTGGCTAATACTTATTACTTACTTATAACATAGTATCCTACTTCTGACCGAAATAAATGAAAGAAGAATCATTCGGTCCAACCGTTCTCGAGTTATAAATGGTGTAACTAACACGACTTTCTTTTATATACCTTTATAGATTTTTTTTCAAACTTTACAACAGGTATAGTAATACTTAAAAATACTAGTTACAAATACAATAATCAAAGAAATAACATCGTCCATAAAATATATTTTCCAACTTTAACGGGTTTTCCAATTATATTAATACGTGGTATCATTGCTATAGGTTGTAAAAGAGTAAAGTGTGCTTAGATCTGAGCGCAAACATAAAGTGGAGTAATCCAAGATAATCTGGAGCAACGACTGGCATTCTGCCATCCAGACACACTGCAAAGATCAACTAATTATTGTGATATACATTTATTACAATGTTCGCATAAAATGCAGGCGAATCCTTTAACCGCTTGCAAATATAAAGATTTATTGCAGTAACTAGGAATGAGATTGTCTTTGCGTACCATTGGGTAATATTTATGGACTTGCAAGAAATACATACAATATTAGTAGTTTATGCAACGTCATATAAAGAAGGGTATTAAAACACGAGTGTGAGTTTATGAAACGAGCGCAGCGAGTTTCATAATAGTAACGAGTGTTTTAATACCCGTGTTATATGCAGTTGCATACACTACTTTATCTTCACTATTTAATGCAATTAATCAAACAAAATTTTAAAAACAAAACACATTGCGAAACATTAAATTCACGCGTAGGTACGTGTATTGTCACAGTGAACTTGCCGCCATTAAAATCTAACCAATGAGAGCGCAGCTGCGCGTAGGGCCAATCAGGAGCGAGCGAGATCTTACCAAAGAGTTTTGTGTATGTAGTTTCGACGAAGTTTTCACGTATAACCCAACTATTTTCAAAAGCCAGCCTAATATCAAAATTTTATACAACTAGTATGAGGATTTTGACATAAGGCTCGCCAGGTTAATTGGTCGCGTTATAATGATGTTATAATGTTAAATTATAATGATATTATAACATCATGTGCAATTGCTTAAATTGAGTGTTTTAGTTGTCTGTGCTATAACAGTAGTAATTATAAGTCAAGTATTGGAATCATAAGTAGAATGTTACAACATTAGTGTAGATAAAACATATTATTATGCATACCTCAAAGTTTCGGTCATGTCGCAACGGCCGTGATCACGAGGTATATTTGGTATATAGGTGTTTGCAATTGTAATACATTAAATAGTAAAACTAATACTAGTTAAAACCTATCTAAAGTCGTAATCTAATCAACTAGCTAAACTAGTTCATATAGGATACGTTTCATCCCATCACTCGAGTGAGGATGCTTCAGGTAGAACCGCAAGGAACCTACTACTATAGCGCTCGTGGCGTAGTCTGACTAAGCGATGTTGGTTCATTGCGACTGTGAAGCAACGTGCAGCTTGGATGGATGGCCGATAGTGGCATTTCTATCTGAGCGCTACCGTGCTTCGGACGACACTTAAGCAGTCGATTGTTTCAATCTTCAGACTGTATCAGAGGTGTTATAAAACCTCCGACACACCTAGGTTGGTCACTAACCTACTAGAAATTAATGAATGACAACAACTTCAGATATATTCGTAAACCATTACCCATTCGTATTTCGCACGACCATAGACAGATTACATCCACTCCGTAGCCCGTCTTCATATTGGATATTGTGCCCATGAATGGAAAGCAATGCATATCGTGAACGTCAGATGTGAACTAGATCTCCGATGGTTTAGCATCGAAACCTATTGTGTTAAGATCAGGATTGACGTGTTGATATACCGTTGTGACGTCAGTTATACTCGGTTATACTAGTTATATACTCGCACAACACTATTTTGAATTTATTATGGTTGAGTTGAGATTGGTATGAGAGTAGGTATTTAAAGCGAAAATAATAAATTATAACCCAATGTGTGAAGATCAGGATTGACGTGTTGATATACGGTTGTCACTTCAGTATACTTCTACGGGTATAACACTAGTATATTTAGTTTTCGCTCTTGACGTAGTTTGACAAAGCAAAGTCAGCTCATTGTGATTGTTAAGCAACGTGCAACTCGCCCCCTACTTGGATGGGTGGCCAATTGAGGCATTTCTATCTGAGCGCTACCGTGCTTCGGAGGGCACGTAAAGCAGTCGGTCCCGGATATTTCAATCGTTAGAACATGTCGGAGGCCTTTAGGCGGTTTAAAAACTACGACACCAGGATTGGCCACTAACTTACTCGACGAGAAGAAGACTAGTATAATTTATACTAGAGTTATTCACTGATATATGTAGTTATATACGCGCACAAATCTAGTGAATTTATTATGGTTCAGTGTTTGGGTATTGTATTGATGGTATAACAGTATATATTTAAAGTGAAAGGAATAAATCATTCATATGACAGCGAAACACACTGTATATAAAGTCTCGGCGTTATACATCCCGTTCAGTCTCTAGACGGTGCATGAAATATTCAGTTTGCAGCGTCTAATGCCCATAAATATCGATAGTATAACTATTTATACACAAGTATACTACACCCTGTATACAGTCACATTTGCCTAACCTATCCTATTTGGGTATTCCAACAGCGATGCGAGTTAAAATATTTATATGCTGTTAATATTATTTGGTAGCTTACGTGGATGTATCCTATTTATATTGACACCTGATACGTATTTAAAAGTATATTGTATGTATATGTGTGTCTGAGGTGTGTGTATCACGACATAGTATAAAACAAAGTCGCTTTCCGCTGTCTGTCGCTATGTATGCTTAGATCTTTAAAGCTACGCAACGGATTTTGACGCGTTTTTTTAAATAGATAGAGTGATTCAAGAGGAAGATTTATATGTATAAAAAATCCCGAAATTCCCACGCGGGTAAAACCGCGGGGCGTTGCTAGTTAGCAATAAATAAAGCACAAAAGAAATTTATATTTGAGATGTCACCTTACTTTAACCTTATCTTAAGGTGAATGTTATTAGATTAAGAAGGTTATGTGTCGAGATATAATCTTTTATCATTCAGCTAACATAGGTGAATATTTGACATTGTGAGACCCAGCGAACGGCTCTTTGACATTTAAAAGATAGTGTAAGCATCTTCGATGAAAATAAATTATAATTTCAATTTGATATTATGTCTTTAATATGGTTGTCTTAATAGTGAAGACTTTACACTCGAGACGCTGTGTTTAAAGCAGAGAGATACAAATATACATACGAACGATGTCAAAGTCAATGATGTCAAAATACACGTTTCAACTTACTCGACTAATAAATCTATAGTAAGTTATTTATTTTGTTAATGGACGGACTTTCATGCGGTTTCCGCCAACAACAAAAAGAGAGATTAAAGAGAAAGATTTGTGACTACTTTTCATATCAAAATCCCAACTTGAACGGGTGAAATTGCGGGGTAATGCTAGTAAACAAATACATTTACAAACATCGTAACAACTGGACCGGGAAATAAAACCGTTAAGCATTATTCCTGCGCATAGTTTAGTGCAAAATTAAGTGAATGCAATAAAGATTCGTTCGTAAAACTATTCGAGTTGAGCCAACAATTCAGATTGAATCCAGCCTACAACTCAGGGCGGTGGTGCCAGGAAACTTAAACACTAAAATACCCACGGAAACGTATTTTGTTTGATTCCTTTTAGTGTTTTGTTTACGATAAGGAACCCTGTACACTGTTGAAGACTTAGACATAGACAGACAATATTAACAAACAAGACAAGAGAGTCAAGCTGTCTAACGTTTTTTTCTCATTACTTTTTAGCACAGACTTTTTGGCGTCACAGACTTATCTGTCTGCCACAAACTTTTTTCAGCCACACGCTTTTTATCGTCATAGACTTTTTCATCAGACTTTTTTTTCTGCCTCAAACTTTTTGTTGACACATGCTTTTAGTTGTCACAGACATTTTGACATCACAGACTTATTTGTCTGTTAGACTATGTATTGACAAATGGGTTGTTAGACTGATTAAAGATAATTTTGTTCACATCCCACGATTCAGACTAAGCACAGATTCTTTATTATATTTCGTTTCAAATATGTTAAAGAAACAAATGACGTTCGTTTTAAATAGTGTCCTATTCCGTGCAGTTTAGAATACAATTTTGAACGAACAACTTTTACAACTTAAAACATATTTAGGTACTGAATACGAGCCCCAATGCAAAATAGTTCGTCTAGTATGAAAAGTAGTGCAAAGCGTAAAATATATAGAGTATATATTGGTAAAATAATTATGAATGTTTAATAAAAAGTAAACCACAATTTAATGAATATTTTAAAGTTTATTTTAACTTAACTGAAATTCTTTAATGACTTAACTTTACATTAAAAAAAATAAAAAATATCCTAAATAAAAAAAAGCAAAAGTATTCGTCTACCCTTGTTACTGACGCAAAATAGTTCGTCTACATGTCTTCACCACTTAGTTGTGTCGCCTTTGCTCTCAATAACAGCTTTAATGCGAAGAGGCATGTTTGCAACCAACACTTCACACTCCTCAGGCGTTATGGACTCCCAAACTGCCAGTAGTTTAGCCTTTAAGTCGCTCTTTGATCTTGATGGATTTTTACGGAGAACTTTTTTCATTTTCCACCATAGGGTTTCAATCGGCGACAAGTCCGGGCTGTTAGATGGCCATTCGATTGTAGGGATGCTTTTTGCCAATAGCCACATCTTTGTTGTCCTTGCAGTATGTCATGAAGCACCATCCTGTTGAAAAATGAACGAATCTTGACGTTTGAGAGCGGGAATTGAAGGCAGTAAACTCTCTTCCAAAAGGTTTTGATACCTCACAGCAGTGATAGAACCATCCACAAACTGCATACAACCAACACCTTGTGCAGACATGCAGCCCCATAGCTCTCCAGCTCGAGCACGACGATTATTTTTGATAATTTTCTTCAGAACTCTGTTTTCTGCAACACTTGTGATGCGTGGTGCGTGGTCGACCAGTTTTCTTCAAACAAGAAGTCGTTTTATTATTTTTATAGTGTTGAATAATAGACTGAACTGTAGATCTGGGAAGTATCAAGTCTTTAGATATTTGGTAACTTGATTTGCCAGCTTCGACCCCACAAATTATTCGCTTTCGCAGCTCTTCACACACGGGTTTGCCACGACCCATTGTTATTTGAAAATTAATGAAAAAATACTGAAATTTTCTGAATTTATACTTATTTATACTTATGGCACAGAATTAGGTACTTTAAAAATTTCAAATTATGGAACATCATGGTACAAAGAAGGAATAATTTTATTTAACTCAACGATAGACGAACTCTTTTGCATCAATTAACAATTAGACGAACTATTTTGCTTGTAAGTTCTTCGAATTTAAAACAGAATATCTATAAATTGAAATAGCCAAAATAGTTTATTAGTACATAATTTTAAAAGGGCATAAGTAACGCGACATGTGATGGTAGAACAGCTTAATCTTTTTATATGTATAGACAAAAATGAAGTTAGAAAAAATCTCACAGTAAAAAATTTCAGACTAGACGAACTATTTTGCATTGGGGCTCGTACATGTAAGAGTACATGTGCAAGCTGTTCTAAAGACTGTTGTGACTATAGTGGGCTCTTTAATACTAAAATATATACGTAAACACAATTTGTCTGATTCCTTTTGATGTTGCAGTGGTTTACGATATTCATAGAGAACTAAAGTACAGTTTTGTCAGATTTGGACCAATTTCCGTAGGGGTTTTAGGACGAAAACCCTATATGTTATTCTGGGCGATAAACTAACGTTCATACTATACGTACTCGTTCGGTCACCTAAAAGCATAGAGTACATAAACTCATTCCTAATTTAAAATTTTAAAAATGGAACTATCAAATGTGAAAGTTTGTGAGTATGTATCTATGTATGTTTGTTACTCTTTCACGCAAAAACTGCTGAACGGATTTGGATAAAACTTAACAGTAATATAGGTTATATATCAGAATAACACGTGGAATACATTTTATTCCGAAATTCCCGCGGGAACGGGTACAACGCGGGTAACACCGCGGGGCGCGGCTAGGGCTACATAATCTTTGTTATACATCTACTTCAGCCAACATTCTGCCCCTATAAAGGTGTGCCAAACAATAATTACTTCTTTTCTTATTTTAAACATCTTTAAATTCTCTCCTACCATATCAATTACAAGACATTTTAACCCCCCGTTTTATGTGTCTTAATCTTTAGTAGAGAACAATTTATGGTCCTACCAAGGCGTTAGGAGTTACAACCTTATGGCACTGAGCCAAGATGTACGAATATACGTATATATAGATACATATATAGTATATAGGGATGTCATATATTTTGGGGCAGACGTTAAGCTAACGGTCTATAGGACAGCAATATTGCCTGTTACATGTTTTGAGTTAATCTGCGTTCAAAATGTTATCGATAATTTACGAGTTTAACTTGCCAAGATAGTTTGTGTTTTACGTCCCAGTTTTAAGGTTTTATTTTATGTATAAAAGTTATTTGTTGTAAATTGCATGTTACTGTTTTAGATAGAACTCTCAGAAACTACCGTACTCCGTAGAGTCGGATTCGAATCATTATTTTTGTATTGGATAGTTACATCCGAGAAGATTATATTATAGACTATTTTCTATCTTAAAATTCCATTGGGAATGATCTCAACGTAGGTATAACCGCAGGGAGTCTCGTGGTCTTCTGTGACCACGGTTCCTGTAAAGGTTCCGAAACGTCAGATAAACATCATCATCACTACATAGTATAAAACAAAGTCGCGTCTGTTTGTCTTCTGTTTGTCTGTCTGTATGCTTAAATCTTTAAAATTACGCAACGGATTTTGATGCAGTTTTTTGTAATAGGTAGAGTGATTTAAGAGGAAGGTTTTTATGTAAAAAGATTCCCGAAATTCCACGGAAACGGGCACAACGCGGGTAAAACCGCGGGGCGCTACTAGTGTAAAATAAAAGCGAAGTGTATCCGTAACGTAGATTCAATTCGATCACTTTATATAGAGACCTAGTATTTTTATGTATTTCAGTATCGGTCAGCTATTTCTGTTACTGAATATAAATCTCACATTCCTATATACTTGCCAAGTACTTTCTAATGAGCTATCGCATCGCTGGCATCGCATAGTTCGAGTCGATTAGTGGCCAACCTTGGTGTCGGAGTTGTTAGACCGCATTAAGGAGGAAACGTGCCCTCCGAAGCAAGGTAGCGCTCAGATAGAATGCCACTATCGACCACCCATCCGTGTAGAGGTCAAGCTACGCGTTGCTTTACAATAGCAATGAGTTCATATCGTCAAGCTAAACTACGCCACGAGCGCTACTGAAACGGAGTCTCAAACAACAATATTTACTACATATTATAAAACAAAGTCCCCGGCCGCGTCTATATGCCTGTCTATTCGCGACAAACTCGAATACTACTACACGGATTTTGACGCGGTTTAAAAAATATATATAGAGTGATTCAAGAGAAAGGTTTATATGTATAAAAAATTCCGAAATTCCCACGGGAACGGGCACAACGCGGGTAATACCGCGAGGCGCTGCTAGTAAGAATTAAATAGAAAATACTATTGCTGCTTCTATTTGAAAGCAATTGAATATGAAGTGGGGTATAAATTGATTAGTGATGCAAATCGAACGCGACACGAGTGTAAAGGAATGAGACTTTAGTAGATGTGTCCTTTATTTGATTTGATAGGGTTACTGTGAATATATAGGCGAGAACTTATTGAATATTATATGTATCTATGAAAATGCAAATGAATTGAGAAACTTTTGAATTTTAAAATTACTTTGTAAAAATAAATGAATGAATTATTTTTACTTTGTCTTTTCAAATCGTTTTACAATTATAATTATTTCTACTGTCAAAGGTTTTAAAGGAAGCTCTTCATTAACTGTCGACTCGAGAGACAAGATGTCTTTCGTTTGTCAGGAACTTTTTTGTCTGCTAGACAAAAGACAAAAGACTTAACTTAGATTAGTCTTATCTGCAGTGGTCCTAAGGCCATTGAGTAGAGCTCTGCTGAGCTCAATCAACCAAGAACAAATGCATTATGAATGATTTTGACAATGTTTAATGTTAAAACTGCTGAGCTCAAATGGAGCTGGGCAGGACATGTTTGCCGCAGGCCTAATGAGTCTTGGGCAAAAATTGCCACCATGTGGAACCCAGACTCTAGCAGAAGACGCCGCGGCAGACCCAAACGGAGATGGCGAGACGAGCTTGACATGTACTTGTCCGGTTGGTGTCAGGAAGCTCTTGACAGAGCTGAATGGAAGAAATGGGGGGAGGCCTTTGCCCAACAATGGGACACTTAGGGCTTTAATAATAAAAAAAAAAATAATAATAAATAATGCTTTGTTTACCAATTTCAATGCGTTATAATTGGTTAAATGAGCTCCATACATCTCCGATCAGCTTCTATGAAAAAAGACGTAAATAAATGATTACACAGTTGTATCCATAAATAATAATCATAAATTCAAATACTGTTTTGACACTAGACTTATGTAAAGAAAAAATGCTCGAGTTCGCATCGCATCGACACATTGCTAACGCTGTGGGGTGTTCGGGCGCAGAATATATAATAGTATGTAGGGGAGAGCAATATTTAATCTTGTAGAGGAAAACTTCTCACTTATAGAGAGGAAATGGATAATCTAGTTCGCGCCGGATAGCGCCAGTCTTCGATCGCTGTGCATATAGTATGAGGTATGAATGTATCGGGATTTTGATGGAGTGAATGGGTCAATCAAAAACATGAGGAAGCGTTCGAAGATGATTTTAATATGTTAAAAGAGATATAGAGCTTTTAATCGAAGTCTCTATTACGTTTTAAGTTCGTTGAATTATTTGTTAACTTAATACAGCGCGGTGATTCCGCATAATACTTCTTACTGTACTGATAACTTCAGTGAGCTGAGAGGCCTTGGTTCAGCAGTGGGACTTAACAGGATAATACTTTTTTACTTTATACTTAGGGGTGGTTGCTTCTGCTTACGCTTACCCACCAGTAAACGTTAAGACGTAAGAAATTAAAAAATCAGAAGTACGTTATTACATATCTAGTGCTCGTGGCGTAGTTTGACTAAGCTATGTTAGTTCACGATTGTTCAGCAGCGTGCTCGACCCCTACTTGTATGGGTGGCCGATAGTGGCATTTTTATCTGAGCGCTACCGTGCTTCGGAGGGCACGTTAAACTGCTCGTTGTTTCAATCGTTAGACCATGTCAGAGGCCTTAAGGCGGTCTAAAAACTCCGTCACCAGGGTTGACCGCTAACCTTCTCGAACTTACTTTATATATCGACTAGCAGCGCCCCGTGGTTTTACCCGCGTTGTGCCCGTTCCCATGGGAATTTCGGGAATTTTTTTACATAAAAACCTTCCTCTTGAATCACTCTACCTATTACAAATAACCGCATCAAAATCCGTTGCGTAATTTTAAAGATTTAAGCATACAGACAAACAAACAGACAAAAATAGCGACTTTGTTTTATACTATGTAGTGATTTTATACATAAAAACCTTCCTTTTGAATCACTCTACCTATTACAAAAAACCGCATCAAAATCCGTTGCGTAATTTTAAAGATTTAAGCATACAGACAAACAAACAGACAAAAGTAGCGACTTTGTTTTATACTATGTAGTGATGATAATGATACTTCCTAACCTCGCTTGTTAGTATCAATCTAACTAAATCCATAATCAAACTTAATCCCAAGTTACTAAGTAAAGGAAGCTATAAAGTCGTAGACCAGAATGAATGTTTAATAAGTTATTCGCATCCGTATTCTAAATAATTCACGCTGGCCAAACGATGGCGTAGTAAAATGACTCTGAAGAAATACTGACTAGAAGTTAAGTGAAAACGTGCAATAAAACCGAGTAATGTTTTTAGCTTATTAGAATACTCTCTGTTCGCGAGTTTAATGGCCGACGGAAGTACAGTCGACTACAGAAGTTGAACACATTCAGTATTTTAAAACACTTGAACACATAAGTGATAATTAAAAGTCGTTTTAAAAATTAAGTGTAAATTAAATGTCGTGATATGGTGATAACATAATCTTATCATTACCTAGTCATTTACAAAAACGGTCAACACCAAAATTTTTCGTCGTTTTTTGATATAATGTATGTTCAGCTACTGGTCGCAACACTTATTTATGGAATTTTTGAGTGTTCAGGCGTTTCGTAACATAATGAATGTGTTAATCCACTTTTGTTGGTGACTGTACATCAAATTCGTTTTTTGTTTCAACCGAATTTCTTTTCAGCCAGTTCATGATGCTGGTTTGTATTTTACAAGGTTAATTAGCCGCAAGTTGAGAAAGTAGGAGGCAACGAATACAGACAAAACAACAAGGCTATATTTTGCTTTGTTTAAATAAAATAAAAGGCGGATTTTAATTCACCTGTTTAGTTAATTAACCTAGACTTATCTATTACTCTAGCGTCGCGTTGTTTAGACCGAGCGAGTTAGCGAGTAGGCGATTTGTCGTGTATAATAGAACACGGAAGTAATTAAGTTCAAAGGTTAATTCGTTAAAGTAATTAGGTTAGTGGCCAATCCTTGTGTCGGAGTTTTTAGACCGCCGAAAGTCCTCTGACGTGGTCTGACTATTGATACAACTGGGACTGACAATTTTACGTGCACTTCGAAGCACGGTAGCGCTCAGATAGAACGCGAGCGAGCTAGAAATCGCAATTCGCCAACTAGCTAAATCTAAATCTAAACGATGTCATAATAGTAACATAATCTTCAGCCTGACTGTATGTATAACTGAGTAGTCTTATAGAATTACATCATAACCTAACTAATGCATCTATGCATAATTCAGTTAATTAGTGTCAAAGGGTAATTTAGTCTTAATTACTTAATGCCTGAAGTGCTATGCATTGATATTCATTGATATAACTACATTGCTAATGAAGTATATTAATATCCGGTTATGTCGTGCGTAATCCTAACTAATATTATAAACGCGAAAGTAACTCTTGTCTGTCTGTCTGTCACGCTTTCACTCCAAATCTACGAAACCGATTTGAATGAAATTTGGTACACAGTTAGTCCAGAGCCTGAGAAAGGACATAGGCTACTTTTTATTGCGGAATTCCCGCGGGAACGGGTACTACGCGGGTGAAACCGGGGACGCAGCTAGTACTTTGATAGCTTTCATGAATCTATACCATTTCATATTTGGAACTATCAAATCGTTAGTCATCTGTGACCACGGTTCCTGTAAAGGGGCCGAAACATCAGATAAAAATGCAAACCTAAAAACCAGTTTATCAAATCGAATTTGAAAAATCATATATACGATCGAATTAAGAAACCTCCTCTTTTTTCGGTATCATATGAGGTCAGCGACATACTTACTGTGTAATCTATTTCATGTATGAGATAACAAAATCCAAGAGAAAGGTAACAGATTGATCGTGAAAATACCAAGAAGAATAATGAATAATGACACTGTGAGCAAAACCGAGCGTTGCTCGTTATGCTATAAATAGAAGTTGTTATAGAAGTGTATCGTAAAAATCAATCAAAGAAAAACAACAAGAAACATACTAACTAATATTATAAGTTACCCTTTAACTTATTACTTTTTATTAGTTTGTCGTTACATTTGTAACATATTGTCTGAAACATGACAGTACGCCAATCTCGTTCCTAAAGTTAGCGTAGTACGTGCCATGACTACGCGACGCTACGCCGCGCTGCTACGCGGTGACTACGCGGTGACTACGTCTTGCAATTTGCGCTATTGATAAGTTTGGTACAAACTCGCGATCAAGCCAATTCAGTGGTTTAATTTGTTCTAGTTTACTGGATTTGAGTTTGGTTAACTGTTATACTGAGTATACAATGTATTGGGAAGTTTGATCAACATGGTTTGAGGTTGTAATATAGGTGTAGGTGGAATATATAGGTACACTAACCGCGCCTAACGGTTTCACCCGCGTTGTTCCCATTCCCGCGGGAATTTCAGAAAAAAAATTATCTCATGTGTTATTCTGATGTATAACCTATATTACTGTAAAGTTTCATCCAAACCTGGTAAGTAGTTTTTGCGTGAAAGAGTAACAAACCTACATACATCCATCCTCTCTAACTTTGGTATTTATAATATATTCAAATTAAGACTGTTGCACAAGATACATTTCAAAATAAAATAATCAAAACTGTTCTCCCTTTGAAAACTAAAATTACAAATAAACTAATTACCTCTACTACCTCACTTCTGCGCCAAAATCACAACTACACTTATTCAACCCGGGTAATAAACTACTTTACTCCAATATTTTAAGCACTTACTAGCGCTCCCGTGCAAAATTTAAGCACTTTTTTAATTTAGCGAGTCACTGGCATGTGGCATACAATTTATTGCACAATTACCGGCAACCATTAGACCATTAGGTGTACATCGTAATCCGTTATTGATAGAGGTTATGTAGCGTTAATTACTGACACTATCAGTACGTGTCAAACAAATGAATATGTATTTTGTAATGTAATAAGTTATTGGTGTTCGTTTGGTGAGCTTTTTAACTGAATTACGAAGATAATAGGTCCCTTTGCGTGACTGTTCCTTTATTGAATGTCTAAGTATTTATGTATGACAAAGACATTAGGGTATTTTGGTGTTCCTTTTTCAAAACGTCCAGTTATCAGTAACTCGCATTCGGGCATCGCACGTTCGTTTAGAATGTACTGCCTGAACAAAAGAATATATGCTGTGGAATCGAGAAACCTTCCTCCTTATTTGAAGTCGGTCAAGTGACACTTTTAATTCGCTACTTCCAAATGAATACGTTTGTGGCGTACATTCCCAAACAGAAATAAAAATAATCCCAAATAAAATAATCTTTACGAATACAATAAATCTGTAGGATTATATTTTTGTGATGGACCGCGCTAATCTCGAAACTTACAATCGGATTTGAAGAATTATTTTTGTAATGGATGGTCACATTCAACGGAAAAGCTATTTTACATTCCCACATAAAAGGGCATAAGGCGAGTAAAACCGCGTTGCTTACAATAGTTAAGCGAAGCGATTGTCTTATCTATAATAAATATATCCACAGTGCCAGCTCTTTAACTTGCTGTTCAATCAATCCTGACTACAACTATCGAGACATTTAATTTCACTAGCTCTATATAAACATAATGATCATAACAAAACATTACAAACATTGACTTACTACAGTACACATTAATCGATATCCTAAGACAACAAAGCTTTGACAACAAACAATATAACCGTTGAACAAACCCCATAACATTGGATTATACTCGGAACACAGTACAGAACACTTATAACGACTTTATATTGACTATAAGCTTTATTTATGAAGATAAGTACCCTTCAATCACAAGGAAAGGCCGTGGAGGTATAAAGATATCGTACTAATGGTCCACGCAAGTATATCGTATACTAATACTCGCGGTCTTACCCGCGTTGTACCCGTTCCCAAGGGAATTCCGGGATAAACTATATGCCATGTCCCTGCGAATAGCTTAGAAGTCTTTGTCCAGTTGTGGGAGTAATGTCCTTCAGTAGCCTATCATTTTTACTGTGATCACCCCGCGTTTGACAAATATGGTGATTATGCCTAATCCTCCTCACTGTACTGATATCTTCGGTGAGATGAGAGGCCTTTGGCCAGCTGTGGGACATAACATAATACTAAACAAATGATTCAAAACCCAAACAATCAACAACTTTTAATCTGCGTCATTTTGTAGTCAGGATCCATCTAACTTGGTCTTTTAAAACTTATCTAGTTTGCTTGTTTCCTCCAGTTCTTTAGCTGAGTTGAATAATAGACGAGGTTTCCTCTTCATGCTAAAGTAGTATATTTTAACAGCCTCCGTGTTCTTGTGGTTTGAGCGCCCGGCTCACGATCCGGAGGTTCTAGGTTCCGGTTCTAGGTTCCCGGTGGGGACAATATCTCACAAAAATCTCTTTGTGAGACTTTCCTCAGTTTGGTTAGGGCATTGCAGGCTGAATCACCTGATTGCCCGAAAAGTAAGATGATTCCGTGCTTCGGAGGGCACGTTAGGCCGTCGGTCCCGGTTACTCTCTACGGATAGTACTTAGTCGTTACATGAGCCATATCAGAGGCCTTTGGCGGCTCAATAACTCTGACACCAGGATTGGTCAGGTTGACCATCCACTCGATGAAGAAGAAGAAGAAGTATATTTTTGCTTTTGGTGTTAAGCGTGGCTAAAGACTCTGTTTTTGGGAGCTATGAGCAAATTAGTTGTAGTAATTGATGGTGCAGATAGTTAGCACTGGGTCTTATCTATAGCCCGTACTTAGAGACGTCAAATGCTTCCTTAGTAGAGATGAATGATTTTGACATGTAATGAAAATTATAAAATAAAATAAAATAATCATTTATTGCCACAATTACAAGAAAAATAAAATATAAAAATTAAAACTAGCATAATACAGCAATAGGAGACGTCTCAGCTGATGCTGTACCGAGGCCGAAGTCTCGGTACAGCGCTGGTTTTCAGACGCCCCCCGCTCTGGTAGAAAAAACAAAAGCGATTAACATCACTCGCTAAATAAAGATAAAAATTTATAGTAGAAAATTGTGACCATTTGTGAAGTTTCGATTAATTGGGCGTCACTTATAGAATGCGGTAGCATGCGTTTTATTTAAAGTAAGGCATGAATTGCGCTTAACCATTTTTAATAACTTTTTTAATACAGTTTTGGCTCAAGCATAATATGTTACTACAAGTGCATCAATGAATGCTTTAACAGCCTTGTGTTTAGTTTTAAGTAGAGTTTTCCGATAAAAGTCGAGGGTTAAAATTAAAAAGATATTTAGTTAATTGTTTTTTATACTTAAAACAACAATAAGTAAGTCGTATCTCTTGTAAAAGAAGTTAGATTATGTAAACAAAACATAAACAGATTAGTCATGAAACTCAGTTAACAAAAGGATACATTTTCATAACGATCAAATTATTTCCATTTTCTTCAAAGCAATGTTAAACCGTCCCCGTACAAACTATTTAACAACAACCGCAACGCTCAAAACCCTCTGATTAACGAACAAACAAATAAAATAAATCAACATTAGTCGACTTTACGAATCAAATCGGTCACTGCCGCAAGCTCTCACGCAACGCTCTCTCAGATTCTCAAAGATATTTAACTGACCTTTCCGGACGAATAAATAATTTAAACTCAATCCAAGCCCCAGATTTACTTAAAACAAAGGTGGTCAAGTTAATAGGGTAATACATTTTGGTCACTTCAACAATCCGTTACGCGGTGTGTCCACGGTGACGGCGGGAAGCGATAAATTGTCAGAAGGTGTATTCAAACAGTTTTGATTCAAAAACACAATTCATTGTAGCAATTTATACGCGTATCCCTAAATAACTGCCATTCAAATAACGGTGGATATGTCCAATGTGTGGTCGAGTGTTTGTTGTTATATATTCTGAATTCAATTGGTGTTCGAATTAGTTTCAATTCCAATGAATGGTGTAACTTGATAAATTGGCTATATTTATACAATTTGAATATCATATGCAATAAGCAATAACAATATTCATTTTAATATTATTAATAAAATATATATTCGATATATAACGGTTATTCAATCGCTATCGCGTCCGCTTATGGACCCGCCGAAACAATGGCCTCATTTATAGGCTGTCTGACCACAGCACTTAGCGAATTAAGCATGTCACAAGTTAATGGTTAATGCAGACAAGGGTAAGGGAGCATTAGGGCAAATTAGCCGTGTCTTCTCTGACCAAGACAGGGCCAACTTAGAATGATCTCAAATAATTGTTGGATTAACTTAGGGCAGTGTAGGTGATCCAAAATAATTGATATTGATGCCTCTAATTGTATTAATGCGAATTTTGGTTGAGTTTGGTTTTGTTGAGAAATGTTTGTAGTATTTTTAAATAAAGATTTATATTTTTAAATGTAATTTATTTATTTTAATTTATTTAAATGTAAATTAAGTGCTTGGTGTTTTGGTAAGCACGGTGCAGTTATGGGACAAAGACTTTACATTCACTGGAAAGCTACAGAAATCTTGTTTTTGCTTTTATGACAAAAAAATATAAGTACAAGAAAAGGCACACATTTACACGCAATCTGTGCAAAGAATAATGTAATTATTTATAATGTTTTTTTAATTCATGTCATCTTGTCTTTTCATCTACGAGTATATACTAATTTTATAAAAGGGATCATTTTCCTGCCCCACAAAACGTATGGGTGCGACCCAACTAAATCTGAGAAGGTAACGTAAGCGCAACCTATAACATTTTCACACTAGCGCTATCAATTCGCAGGTGGTACCACCGCGTGGTACAGCTAGTACAAAATATAAAGCTTTTGACACTCCAAACACTTATAAACTTCATACCTACACAAACCTTCTCTTAATTTCGATCCGTTGCATAACGTTACGGTCACTGTCTTACTAATGCACCCTAATTTCCACTCTGACAGATTTGTGACAAGCTAAGCTGCTTGGAACGATAGCCAGATGGTGCAACTATAACTACAGCTGATTATGTCAGACACAAACTATAACTAACACAGTCATCAAGGAGTTTATAATGCACTAGCTGTTCCGTAGTTCCACCGCCCACTAATAGATGGCGCTAGTGTGAACATTTCGTAGATCGCGGTTACGTTATTTTCCCTGATTTAGGGGGGTCGCGTACATACATTTTGAAGAACGAAATAAGTATATGTACGTAAGTAAGAACTTAGCTTTATATAGCCGTTAAAGTAACCGTATTAATTAGTGAAACGATGCGCTTATATTGAACTTTATCCACTAGTTAAATAAAAGTGAAGTTTAGCGTGTAATATCCCACTGTTGGGCAAAAGCCTCTCAGCTCTCCGAAGATATAAGTAGGGTGAGGAATAAATGATTAATACATACCATTGAAGAGATATATACTGTCCGACTTCTGGGCAAAACTTTTCGTACAAAAATGAGTCTTTTCAACCAGATATAAGAATTGAATCTGTTAATCCTACACTTACATCACACTCTCTTCATTCCAAACAAAATCTACCGTCTAGTCTTGTCGGCGTCACACATTCATAAATCACGCAAAAATATATCCAGAAAAGTGGCAGATTAAGTGATGCCGGAAACTTGTGAGCAAACAGGGAAATCCATTAAAGTAAGTCCATCAAAGAACTCCACACTGATAATCTGTTTATGCCAACGAATTATAAGTGCTCAGTATTATATTTTTTATGGCTTAAGTTGTACAGTAAATATTAAAATAGTACATTAAAGTATTAGACAGTTTGGCGCTGTATACGTTCATGATTTAGTGATGAGGTTACCGAATAAATATCGTATGGATACTTTAGGAAAATGTACGATCAAAAGAGCTTGCTATTTTTTTAGAAAACTTGGTAAAATAACAATAAAGAAAGAAATATAAATAAATCTCCCTTGTCGGTGATTCAGTAACGATTAGACCTAATTTACATTTTAAATGTATAATTTTTGTTTTGGTATAATAACACTCATGTTAAACAAAAGTATAAAATAAGGTTGGCTGCATACTTCTACATCCATCTTTAAAAAAAGAGTAAGTAAAGATAAACACAAACACATAGACAAAAATATATACCCAAACAACAAACCCCGATTCAAAGACAAAAGACATCTGCTTATCATTAATTCTTATTTTGAAAATATTACGTTAACATACCTTTGAACAAAGACCCGACAAGAGAATAACGTAACGTATCTACTGTACTCGTATTGTCGGAAATCCGAATATAGAAATCGGATAATCCGATTCCGAGATTTCCGCGCCTAGTAACGTGCGACACGTATACGTATAGTCGTATTTGGTTATAGAATCGGATACGATTTGAAATACTAAAGACGCATTAACTAACACGTTTCGTTTTAACGGGTGTTTGTGAGAAACATTGGTTTGTTAAATTGTTTATTCAAAATCAAAATTCTACAAAGTTTAGTACTTTGTCAAATTAATAATTCGAACTTTGTTATTGACATGTAAGCATTTATTGTAGAAGTTTGAAAATGACAGGGTCCTTAGTATGCTCAAGTTTTGGATGGGTCGCCTTGTTTGCTTGTTATGACACACTGCATATTACAGTGAGATGAGAGGCCTTTGCCCAGCAGTGGGACATTACAGGCTAATACTTTACTTTTTTTTAAAGGCTATAGAAAAGATTTATTACCACCTCAGTTTGCCTTATCATCGAAAATCAAAAATCAAAAATCGTATCACCAAAAATCGCGGACAAACAAAACATGGGTCCATACGTAAAATCGAAACACAAATTATCGACTTTCATTTCAGTGAAAACCATTGATCGATGCCTTATTAGAACCAAGCTTTAATTCCGCGAAATTTACCGATGTTTATTTTAACTTATTTTTACTTGACATACGTGTCGGACAAGAAAACTCCATATTTAAAACCATTTAAAAATCTTCAACACCTCAAAATATACGACAACCCAACAGCATCAGCAAACCAGAATACACCAAATAGGATGAAACACCAACAACGATCTGAAGTTTACAATACAATCGTAAAGTCACTGAAAATCAAGTGCAATTAGTTTGCACAGAACAATAGTAAAATCAATATCATACCGCGTTTCATGTTGGAATCGTTCTGTAAACCCGGGCCTCAGGGTAATCACAATATAACAAACGAGTTTCAGAGTTAGTTGTAACCCTTTCCGGGGTATCTACATAGTTTACAGTTTAATTTTCTTGTTGTAAACATTCTTATTGTAATGGGAACATTGGTTTAAATATTTTGATTTTGAATAAAGAGTGTGCATTATACACATAACGTAATGATCTTTATGCTGTTGATTCCGGGAAGATTGAACACGTTACCCTCGACATAGTGCATGCTTTTAAAAATCATGGTGCCACGGTTGTTACCACTTCAAGAACTATTACATCACTAATATAATCAGTTATTAATAGGCACTTTATAGTCCCTCACTATATATAAGTAGAACAAAGTTCCAAAACTATAAAATACCTAAAGTAATTTTCCTTTTCGAACAAAGCCTACACCCGAATTTAAAATTCCTTTCAAAAGAAGCGCATTCAAAAGAAAAAATCTAATATAACCAGTAGTGCCTCACACCTCCTATCCTTCGGGTCACAAGAAACTCGAATCCTTTGAACGAAGAAAACAATTTCATACCGTAAATTTCACTTTAAAACTATGTTTCAAACTTCTAATATCGAAATGCACTTTATCAATGAGAGCTATTCGTGCCCGAGGCAAGGGGCGTACATCAAAGATGTCTTCACGTTTATACGAAACTCTATAACCACTCTTCAAAAGATACTAAGCGCCACCAATTGACACGCAAACTGAAGTCATAAAATGATACACACATGATACAATATCGTCCGAACAGGAGCGGGGTTGAGCCGTTTTTTAAGTGTAAGCTGTCAACTTTGCTTCTTGCGAGGTGAAATGGTTTTTGCAGCGCCTGTAGCGTAATAAAGCCAATAAAGTTGGTATACATTATATTATATCCTTTATCTTAACGTGATAACACTTGATGTTCGACTCTTAAATGGAATTACGAGTAGAATTCCGTGTAATTTGCTTCGTATTTGCCAATGTCTTCGTTAATTGCACGTTTCAGACAATGAATGTGATCATTAGCGTGTGTTTTTGCCTACTTATTAGATGTAGGGTGATGTTGAATCGTGTATTAATTAATATGTAAGCATTTGAATGTTTAATAGACAATTTAGAATGTAATGGGGGTGTGTTTTGTCTTTTTTGGCTCGAGAAAGGAGGTTTTTAAGTAAATGGTTAGAGTGCTTATACACCAGTTTTGTTATGGTTATTTAATTTAGTTCATAATCATAACGTAACTTTGCTTTTGTTATTTTGATACTTGTAAAAAGATAAATAATGACCACTGTTTTAATTACAATTGTTAGACCCAGAAAATCTCTTAAATGAGACCTATAATATAAGAGGGCTTTTTGAGCTAAGAATTTAATACGGAATTTTGCATATTTTTTTGTAACAAGAACCAAAATAACAAAATGCCATACTTATTCTGAGCTAAATCGTCACTCCTTCAACTTACAACCATCGAATCTGACTGAACAATGAATCTATCTATAATACGTAGGTCACGATTGAGGTACCAAGCCAGTGGGGCAGGTCTTATCACGCAGATGGCTCAGTCACGATCGGTAAAGAGGAATGATGACCTAGACCTCATGACAGAGCAGTTATATCTAGAATAATATCTAGTCTGGACCGATTAATTGTTATAAGTGTGCGGAGTATTTTATACTGTATTTTTAAACCATTGCCCACTTTTTAAGCAGTGCCCCATTTCCTTTGCAATATGGGCCCGTGCCTGTAGGAATTTCGGGATAAAGGCATTAGATATCGAAAATTAGTTTTTAATTTCTTTCTTTTTTTGAATTGAACTCTATGGGTAAAATTGCACAATTTCTGGATTAAAACAGTAGGTATTAAATTCGTCCTATATTGTATTATTTTCCTAACTTTAATTCTCTATCTACTAGATTAATTGATAGAACAAACTATATCGAAATACTATTACAAATTGTATCGAAATAATGTATTCTATTTTTTTTCGTTGCACTTTTACGGCTTACTTGCGTGTTATGTTTTCTGTATCAACTTTTGAATATATCATACCTGAAACAAAATCAAAATAAAATTATTCGTTTTTTATTACAAAAACTCATTGTAAATTAAAAATCTTTTAGCTTTGACCATCAAAGTAAAAATCATTGTTTTTTTTAAATAAGGTTTATATTACAATTCAAATACTTATAAGTATGGATTACATGTCTTAAATCAGATTGTGTTGTCCCCAATGTAATAAGTAACGCCATAATATGTTTTAGTCAATAATAGTAGTTTATGCAACTGTCATATAAGGAAGGGTATCGTACGTTACGTACTCGTTACTATTATGAAACTCGCTGCGCTCGTTTCATAAACTCACACTCGTGTTTTAATACCCGTGTTATATGCAGTTGCATACACTACTTTATCTTCACTAATGCAATTAATCAAACAACAAGAGTAAAAGCTGACAATAGTTTTTCACGCGTACGTGTATTGTCACAGTGAACTTGCCGCCATTAAAATCTAACCAATGAGAGCGCAGCTGCGCGTAGGGCCAATCAGGAGCGAGCGAGATCTTACCAAAGAGTTTTGTGTATGTAGTTTCGACGAAGTTTTCACCTATAACCCAACTGTTTTCAAAAGCCAGCCTAATATCAAAATTTTATACAAATAGTATGAGGATTTTGACATAAGGCTCGCCAGGTTAATTGGTCGCGTTATAATGATGTTATAATGAGATTTTACGATATCGATGTGGATATTATAACATCATGTGCAATTGCTTAAATTGAGTGTTTTAGTTGTCTGCGCTATAACAGTAGTCATTATAAGTCAAGTATTGGAAACATAAGTAGAATGTTACAACATAAGTGTAGATAAAACAACTTTAACGAACGATTTGAATTTACCTCCACTATAATAGATACCTACATCCAACCTCACTTTTTTTCTCATGAAAACATACCTCTAAACCTACCAATTTATCTAAGTTTATCATTAAAAACTAAGTAATATCCGGTTGACATAAAAACGCCAACACTATAAGGAAATTCAATAAAGTGCACTAGACTTAAAAACAAGATCGTGTCAGCTTCAAAAGGCTGGAAAGTAACCTAAATAACCTAGAGTGGTGTGATGCATCTCAATTATTATTAATTGCTCGCATGCCGCGCGTCGTCGTAATCTTTGAAGTTGAAAAATTAGACGGAGGAAATCTGTGGGTATATTAATTAGAGTCTTGTTTTTATTGGTTGACTATCTTCTATGCTGTCATAACTTGAGCTAATTAGATATGGCTGTCTTGTTTTTATTGCCTGATAATGATTAATCTTTATTCTGGAGGTATGACTCGGGTTTGAGGTCACCAATCCGCATTAGCCAAGCGTGGTGTAGTGATTACGCCTAATCGTCCTCATTGTACTGATGTCTTCAGTGAGATGAGAGGCCTTTGCCGAGCAGAGGACATTACTTTACTGATCACACTTAACATGATTAACTAATTGACAATAACATCTAAACCCTAACCATCACAGTAAACATAGAAAGATAGTAAGTATTAGCCTGTAATGTCCCACTGCTGGGCAAAGGCCTCTCATCTTACCGAAGATATCAACAGTGCGATATTTATGCGTAATCACCACGCTTGTATAATGCCGGCTCGTGCCATGTAATAAAAACGTACCTATATTCAACCTTATTATAAGCTATTCCATTCCAAAGCTAATTCATCAACAATAGCCTACTATTCTATATTCCAAGAGAACAAAAACTCCGTGGAGTCGCGTAATTACACCAATTAACTCGGAAGCTCACGTACAAATGGAGATTGTGAAGAAAAATTCAAAGAACAAACGCAATTGAAGTAATTATTAAGTGGTGGAAAATAGCCCAGGGAGCGGTGTTTAAATTTAGTTATTATTAGCACAGAATGAATTAGCCGTTGAGCTTAATTAAATAGATTATCAGTGTTTTATTTGTGACTAGCAGCGCCCCGCGGTTTTACCCGCGTTGTGCCCGTTCCCGTGGGAATTTCGGGAATTTTTTTTACATAAAACCCTTCCTCTTGAATCACTCTACCTATTACAAAAAACCGCATCAAAATCCGTTGCGTAATTTTAAAGATTTAAGCATACAGACATACAAACAGTGTGACAGACACGAAAAAGAGACGACTTTATTTTATTATGTAGTGATGTAGTGATACTTAATTGCAGTTTAAGTATAAGAATTCTTAGTATATCGTTCTTTATATTGAAGGTTTCACAAACTGAAAATTCTATAGACGAATACGTGGTAATTATAGTCATTTTGTTTATAAGGGTGGGTCCATTGAAGTGGAGCGGATCTGTATAGACCTCAACTGATCGACCACAATGCATTACGAAACGATTTTGACTTTTTATTGGTAGTTTCTAAGATAAGTGCGTTCAAACAAACAAAAAGTCCAACTCTTGTAGTACTTATTAGTATAGTATAAAGTTCTTCTTCTTCTTCATCGAGTGGATGGTCAACCTGGTGACTGAGTTATAGAGCCGCCAAAGGCCTCTGACATGGCTCATGTAACGACTACTATCCGTAGAAAATCTTACTTTTCGGGCAATCAGGTGATTCAGCCTGTAATGCCCTAACCAAACTGAGGACAGTGTCACAAAGAGATTTTTGTGAGAAAATGTCCTCACCAGAAATCGAACCCGGGACCTCCGGATCGTGAGCCGAGCGCTCAAACCATAAGACCACGGAGGCTGTTCAAGTATTAAGTAAGTATAAGTTAGATATAAATAAATATCAACTACGACTTATAAAAAAGGATTTTAGAAAACTAAAACACTTAATACGTTAAATTGTCTTAGCTTATTTCAGTTTAAAACTGATTTTAAATTCCGTTCAAAAAATATCGCAAACCGGAAGAAACGTTGAAGTTCCATTAAAGTATAAACACAACAATAATATTGGATCATTATACGGCAATGTCTTTACATCAGCTCAACTCCGACCAACATTAGTTGATCAACTACGTGAAACTGGCGCACGCGATACTCAGGGCTGGCACGCTACCAGTTCTCATTTAAGGGAACGAAATATCTTTAAAATTACTTGTACTTACTATTTACCAAGTAGGGAGGATGCCAAGTGGATAGCTATATATCTAGATAGATAGACATGGATAAATAGATAGCCATATGGATTTAAAGGTAGTCAGATAAATAGATAGCCTAATAGGTAGAAAGATAGATAGGTGGATAGAAAAATAGAACGACAGCACGCTAAGAGATTTAATTTAAAAGTTAACGAAATATCTATAATTTATCGATGCGTTTGTATAGTAAATAAGTAAATAAATCCTTTATGGTACATCAATTTACTTACAAGACATTTAGTAATATAAGATAACCTAAAAAGGAAGGGAAATAAAAAGGAAGAAGTTCCCAATGGTAAGAGTTTTAGGTCTTCTGTGCTAGTAGGTACTAAAAACGTGACTTACGAAATAAATTCGACTACCGTTCTACTAACGTCCTAACTAAACCGTTCTAACTTATCAACCAACAAAAACTGCCGCATTCAAAACAGAAGCACGATAGCTTCACTATTCACTTGCTATTGTATAAACAAGTGCATTAACCTAAAACTCCCGACGTGTCAACCCTGCAGAGGTTCGCGTGACATTACCTCGGTGCAGTCACGTCAATTGTCAACCGCGTGTTTAATATCGTATTACCTTGCGCCGTCTATCTATTAGACCTATTACTGAATCACTATTAATACCTTTAAACATTTACTACCGCTAGTTTGTTTGATTACGACTTACATAATTGAAACACAATACGTTATCGTGAATGTCATCTTTGACATTGTCAGTTAACGTCGCAACTGTCAATGTCATTGTCAACATTTGTCTTTATTGTTTACGAGTAATAAAGCTAATTATTGTGAGGTATTTAAGCTTAGAACAATGTACAAGTAATTAAATGGCGTTAAAGTATAAAATTAGCGATAAAAATCTGGAAGAAAAACGTTCTTTTAATTAATCATATTCACGTATAGTCTGACCTGCTAGTCTTGATACTTGAGTGACGTAATAGTTCACTGTTACAATTGGAATGAATAAACCACTCCCATTCACACACATTTTGAGTCACGCAATTTACCTTTTGTTGTTATTTATATGCACGAAATGGACTCTGTTACGTCAAGTGTTCGATACTTTGGAATTCTAAATATAATGGAGGCGATTGTGGTAATTTCCACGCGTGTTGTATTAAAACAGGGCTCTAGTTCTGTTTTGTAACGGTGTTGTCAAATTAACGCGTGTGTAAACATTTTAAATATTCTTTTTTTTACCGCTTATTTAGTGTCTACTTTATTTGATTTAGCCTTTTCCATTTTGATTGATTGATTCTGATATTATTTTAAATATCATACCAATTTTAACTTCACACCTCTTTTAATAAAACTATTGTCAAATGCGAATACCACCAAAAACTGCAAAATATCATTTAAGGTTTCTTCACGCTACTGGTTAACTGAAGCGTTAGCTGCAGAATTTCAGAATTACTGCAGCAATGCAGCTGTAATATATGATTTATTAAGAGGCAATGACACTACCAAGTTGTTCAGCTTTAATAACGGTAATGAACGCGCAATGCAGTCACGTCACTTGTCAGGGGCTTGGTTAATATCAAATTACGTGCGCCGTACTCGAGTCAGCCAAATTATAATATGATAATGCTGCCTTCTAAGCCCGATGGAGTTATAATAAAACTAGTCTGACGTTAATTATATAGCGTTTTGTTTGTTAGTTTTGAAGTTTTATTTTAGAGAGTTTTAATGGCCATCTTCTTTAATACCTAACTTTTTTGATTAAATTTAACTAACTGAGTTAGTTTTAAAGGTTAAAGTACCTAGAGGTCTATTGATACAGGAATGTACCTGATATAAAAAAAAATATTTAAAATGTAAAAAATTGTGAAGTAGCTTACAAAATAAATTTTGACACAGTAGGTACTTAATTCAAAAACTTAACCAAAATTTGGTGTCAAGTTACCTCAATATTTTATCTCTTTACGTTGTTGATTACATAAAAAAAGATCAAGAGCATGTCCGAGGCCTTTATGCGGTCTAAAAACTCTGACACCGATGGTAACTAATAAAATTAAATTATAGGAAGAAGCAGCGGAATTACTTTTAAACGTAAGTTAAACTAAATCAAAACCAGATCAAACAAAATGTCAAAACTGTCATTTAAAAAAGTCACTAGCACCAGATCTGAAAAGTAGTTTTTTGAACTCAACATCGTATGACAAAAAGATAGAATCGTTTTATGACCGTGGTACCTTACGAGTTAATTCTGAACGTTGAATTCTTTTTAAACTGGGTACAAGATCAGAGTCAGTCATTGATTTTGTGTCGGATATTAACTCTTTCAGAGACAATTTCAAAAGGCGGTACAGCTGGACAGACAGTTTAACGTGTAACAAAGCATGGGCCATACAACCGTGTAGTGACCAAGTTACACGTTGCTTAACGTAAGTAGCCTAATCAATGCTTTGATAAATTAATATAGCTTAAGAAAACTACTCTGAAAGCGCCACCATATATAGATGGCAACACTGCAGGAGCAACATAAATAGCAACACCGACAGTTTGTAAGTAATGAACAATTCTCATAACACCGGGATGTAATCCCGTTGAATAGCAGGTACCTGAACTGTATCTACGAGTTTAGTTCAATATCATCCCGTCTCAGTATTGGACAGGCACGAACAACAACTCCAATATTAATATCGTAGCTTTATACAAATACTAGCAGCGCCCTGCGTTGTTACCCGAGTTGTGCCTGTTCCCGTAGGAATTTAGGGATGAAAAATAGCCTATAACCTTTCTATTAAATGTGGCTGTTCATTAGAAAATAATTAATGAAATCGGATTGATAGTTTCTGATATTCGCGTGTTCAAACAAACGAACTCATCAGCTTTATTATATTAGTGTAGATGCTTAGTATGATATAGTACAGTCGCGCACTATCATATATAGTTCGTGTATTTCCCGCTCAAGTATAATACGAGATGCCAATGTGTTAATTAGATATCAGTGTATTAGAGTAAATATTTGTTCAAGTGTTTAATTAGTTATGTCAAAATGTGTGTAGTTATGTCACGATAATACGCCGATAATATTTGTGTCTGGTTTTTTAGCATTCTATTTACGCATGTAATGTTACTTTTATTGTTGGAAATACATACATTATTAGCTTTAATTACGCATAATTAACATATTGCAGCATTGCACAATACTGCATGTCAGTAAGTATCAAGGATCAAAACAAGTTATTAGATAATATTCTAAACGAACGAGTGTGACTGGACTCTAGCGAACCAAAAAGGGTAAAGTCGCATTTCTTGCGATCTTGTCTATGACAAACATCGTGTTGAAAGTAATCTAATATCAACACTCTAGAACTTTCCATTTACTGGCCGACACTCGATACTATAAGAGCAATCGAGCGTCTTGGTAACCCAACCATTATGAGAAAGACGGGAGGAACAAAGAAGAGTCTAGAAAATAGTAACATACACAATTTGATTGCATTATAACCGATTGAAGCGGTCGGACATGAATGAAAATCTACTTTTTATCAGTAATACCAGCTACTTAGTAAGCGTTATATACAATCTAGTTTTTAACGAGCTGTTTAATCTTAAAAGCAAATAACTTTACAATACACAATATTAGCTACAAATTATGTTTTGTTAGTTGTACGGTTCAGTAACTTGTACGCGTAAGCGATCAATTTCACACTTTGATATCGAAACGAATGAAGTCAACTGCAAAAACTAGTTTAAACGCTAGTGAAAAACTATGAATATTTCATTGCTTTTACATTTTAAAATTCGAATTGTGTCAAAACAAGATGGCGTCGGTTGGCTGTCAAAATGCGCGGGATGAATGTATGCCCGTTATGGCGTATGATTGAAGTGATTTGTGACTCTATGGCACCCACGCCACTCTGGTGCCACTACACTGAAGTGCAACACAAAAAAATTAGATCATCTGCAATTTATTGGGAACAATCAACGTTTTACAAGAATTTTCAACTTATGTATAATGTTGAAATTAATTTTCCTCCATTTCGTGTTTTGTAATTAAAACGTTGAATGTAATAATAATAACAGTACAGTAAGTAACAGTATGTATTATTATATAATTTGTACTGATAATCACGCGAATCGACATACAGTTATTTAAATTAACATACTTACTTATTAAAATTCTGTGAAAATTTATTGAAATCGTTATTGTTGTTAATTTTGCGGACATGTAATTAATATTATTACATTAATTTAAATGAATCTTCTCCAATGAGGTTATTAAATACCTTCGCAGAGCATTTCGATGACACACAGATCCATTGCGAGACAAAGCATGATAATTATTAATCTTATTTATCAATAAAAAATACTATAAAACGATAAGTCCCTCAACATAATTACTGGAGTAAATACGGAAAAAACATAATTATATTAACTATTTCCACCTTGTTAACTATACACACTAAACACCCTTTTATTACATTTCTACCCAGACATACACAGATACCTATTGCACCTAAACCTCATTTCTAACCACCGTTCTTATAACATCCAAATTTTAAAAAAAATCCCCAGTAAAGCTCAACTAACTCAACAAAAACCTACCTACTAAAATAGACGTTTAAAAACAACCTTATAAATATTCACTAACAACTTGAGGGGTTAAAATTAAAAATATCAAAGAAAATTATTTTATCCCCTTTTTCCGTAGAAGGGGTTATACTACATGAAAAGCGATAAAAAATACAAAACATTTGCGGGCACAGGTGATGCGTCAGTGACCCGTGGGGGATTACAGGCGTAATCCGTTCAAAGACCACAAAACTGGGGACTTATAGACCTCTTAGTGGGCCGTTTTATACCTTGCGCTTGTCCGTTTGGCTATGGTCACAGATTACATTATAGGTAGTTTGTAAGTCAAATGGCTTGTGATTTTATAGGTATGTTGTAGGTAGATATCTACCTACAAGTCCTACAACATACCTACAATATCTATAATATAAAAATGAATCGCTGAATCTGTTGCTAAGCGCATAACTTCAGAACGACTGCACCAAATTGGATGATTCTTTTTTTAATGTGTTCCTTATTGTCAGCACAAGGTTTTTATATAAGAAAAATAAGGAATAAAAATTTCAAAATTCCCACGGGAACGGGGGCGCTGCGGATGAAACCGCGGGGCACAGCTAGTACCTACATACTAATATAATAAAGCTGAAGTTAGACTTTTTGTTTGTTTGAACGCGATCACAGAAACTACCAATCGGATTTGAATATTGTTTGTAAGGAATAGCCACATTCATCGGGAACGTTATAGGCTATTTTTCATCCCGATATTCCTATGAGAAAGAGTACAACGCGGGTAAACCCGCAGAGCGTTAGTTTATTATATAGGCATAGTGTTATGAGAGCAATTTTTGATTGATAAAGTAAGTAAATTTTCTAGTTGGACTACTTTTTGGTACGTCAAAAAGAATGAATGATGTGTGAACATTTTTCTGATAAATTGTCTATAGCTACATTACGTTTATACAAAAAAATATATCAAAATTCAAACACAGTAATACCCAACATTGGAAGGTACATCAACATCCTACACAATCAAATCAATTCTTTAGGTAAAACAAAATCAATTTTAAAAACAAAAGGTTAAACTCTATAACGGCAGCTCAGCGCTTGGTGCCAAGGGAAATACTTCTGATTGCATCCATTCCCTCTCGACTGGCCAACCTAACTATGCATTTCGATTTTTCTTACTTATTTAACAGTATATAGTTTGACGGGAATATAACAATTGATGTACGCTTTGTAGATGGATGTTCCTTTATTTTGAACTGAAGCCAAGTTTATGGATACACTTCGCTTTTCTTTTACATTTTTTATCTGACGTTTCGGCGCCTATACAGGAACCGTGGTCGCAAAAGACTCAAAACTTAAACTTAGTTTCAATTCAAAATGAGTAGTGGTCGCTTAAACTTAAGGAACCAGCGAAATTATTTTATTTAGTAAAGTTATATACACACGGTTTTTATTCTTTTTTCGTGGTAGAAATTTTATAAAGCAAGTACTGTTACTATGTGTTCAAATCGCGTTTTAAAATAGACTTCTCTTTTATTTATTTCGTAGTGAGTTGAGTAAGATTAAGGATAATAAGACCGCACACAAGTTATGAAAAAGTGCCTCAAACAATATAATTACTCTTAAAAATAAAAATAAATATATGATAGAAAAAATATGTTTACATTCTTGTGTCATAATAAAATACACTTCATTACGTCATTTTCCATGAAAATAACATGAAAACCGAATCAGTCGTTTAACTACCAGACAGACAGACTCAGACACGTTAAACTTAACACACCCCTCTTTGCGTCAGGGGTAGAAAATAAGACAATTATACCATTCATTCATTTATGATCATCGAAATGTTACAATAGTCGTTTTTGAAGTTTTATAGATATCTGATAGTACATTTTGGATTCCGAAGTAAGTAGAGTTAAAACCATTTACAATTTTCCATGGTGTAAAAAAAGTAAAGTATTAGTCTGTATTGTTCCACTACTGGCCAAAGGCCTCTTAACTCGCCGAAGATGTAAGTACACTGTACTTACATTTTTTCCAAGATATACATACTTTGACAAAACGATGTTCATACAAACAAAATGTACATACCTAGTATACATAGAATTAAGGTTAGTTGCTCATCACTAGTCTACTCTTTTTAATATGAATAAATTATTTATTTATTTATTATTAAAATTAATCGCAATTGTTAAGCAACGTGCAGCTCTGACACTACTGGGATTGGTCAGCAATGTAACATTTATATCTAAGCATTACGGACTTCAGAGGGCACTTTTTACTTGTACTTAATCGAAGCAATGTTTCTCTTATATTTTCTTACATTTTCCACATCAATAGCAAAGCATTGGAAGGTAATCTGGACCAGTGGTCGTCCTTGACTCCCTGACCAAAGACAAGTGAAACTCATAAATAGTAGAGTGAACCAACGATACCATCACTCAACCGTGAATGTAGTGTTTTATATTTTTCGTAACATAATTAATATCTTTACAGTGTTGTTCGATTTATTGATTGTAGCTTTAAAAACGGATGAAAACAAAGACTATAGACTTTCGAATTCAATAAGAAGTTAGAAGTACCTTTTTAAGTTTTTTAATTGACATTTACCGTCGTACTCAGACACGTCAAATGCTTCCTTAGTAGAGATTTTATGAGTAATTTTGACATGTAAGTTCATGACCTAACTCAATGTGTAATGTATGAAAAATTACGTCAATTATTTAGTATCGATTTGATGAACGACTCTGAGTGCCGCAGTTAGTCTTATGTCATTTAATTATATTATACTTGACATAACTTTTATCAACGTCAAAGTAACTGTTTTTACTTACTAAAACAACCTTCTGTGCCGCGAAAAAACCCGTAGTAATCACTACATAGTATAAAATAAAGTCGTCTCTTTTTCGTGTCTGTCACACTGTTTGTCTGTCTGTATGCTTAAATCTTTAAAATTACGCAACGGATTTTGATGCGGTTTTTTGTAATAGGTAGAGTGATTCAAGAGGAAGGTTTTTATGTAAAAAAATTCCCGAAATTCCAACGGGAACGGGCACAACGCGGGTAAAACCGCGGGGCGCTGCTAGTACATTAATAATTTTATCAGCATTACTGACATCCAAGCGTTATTAACCAAGCGGGGCGATTGCGCCTAATCCTCCTCACTGTACTGATATCTTCAGTGAGATGAAAGGCCTTTGCCCAGTAGTGGGACATTACAGGTTTATACTACTTTTAAATCCCCTTGTATATTTCTTAATTACAAATACTCCTTTACAAGTAAATCACACGTTGATTACGTAGTATCACATGCTTCTGGAACCGTAACGGTGGCGGGCTTGCACAATCGCAGAGCATATTAGTGCGATGCGCAGGAGTCGGCCGCAGTGATACGCGGAACATCGACATGTACAGAAACATCGCTGTGAGTAACGCTTTGTTTTTTATTTGTTTGAGGGTAGTTTAATTTTGTTTTTTGTTGAGGGGTAGTTTTTGAGCTATGCATCAGTGTCTCTGAGAAGGGGTCTGCTCTTAAGTTTCATAATGATGGATTAAATTTGATAAGCCTGTTGGCAAAATGGCACTGAGAGCGCTTACTGTGTCGGGGGTTGCGGGTTCGATCCCGCCCGGAGTCAACAATATGTGAAGACATTGTTGTTGGCGACGACGTCTGGGTGTCAATTATGAGGACAAGAGTGTCAATTATGTCTTCTTTTAAAGTATTTGTGTATGTATGTAGTAGTATCAGTGAGTTAGATTCCATAATACAAATTTAGAGCTTACTTTGGGTCTAGCAGCGCCCTGCAATTTTACCCTCATTGCGCTCGTTCCCATGGGAATTTCAGGATAAAAGTAACCTTTAACCTTTCCGGTGAATGTGGCTATCCATTGCAAAAAGAATTATTCAAATCGGATTGGTACTTGGCGTTCAAACAAACAAAAAACAAACCACCAAACAGCTGCTATTAATAAAGATTATTAATAGAATACAGCATGCATATTTCGGCCATTAGAAATCCTTTGGGATATCTGAATGCCTCATTTTCTATGTAAATCTTCAGATATATCAATGTAGGAGCTAGTACAATCCTTTGAGAGTAAACTTGCGTTAGCTATTGAACCCAAATGTAAAGGCAATAGTCAAAATGGATCTCTTTGTTAAGAAGTTATATAAGATTATAATACGGTGCTACCTAAGGTATCTTCAGAATGTTGAATTACTTATAGCTGACCCCGATCGGGTAATTTTAAATTGTATGAAGTTATTTTTGTATCAGGTTTATCTGTCTATGTTCCGTTCATAAGTGTACGCAGTAATCAATAATATACATAATCCGCCTAATTAACGTGTTTGTCTCTTTTGCTCTTCGGAAAATTGCGTATGTCAGAAAGTGACAACCTTTACATAGCTAAACTGTTCATAATACCTTCGCGTTTATTAATATGAACGAATGTATTCAAAATAATTTATAGTTATCTGTGAAACTTTGACGTAAAGCCCCATAAATTCAATAACACCTGTTTTTTTTCAGTTGGTTCTTGCTCTTGCAGTCTACTGCATAGCCAACCCGATCCCAGATCCAGACCCTGGACATCGCCACACAAGGTAATAAAAATAAAACCTTATTAAAAAAGCATTGCTTACCTCCTTGAAAATGAAACATTGATAACAGAGTGAAAAAAAAAACATTTGAATTAAGAACCTCCTTTAATTTTTGAAGTCGATTAGGAGAAAGCGTCCCGTCATCTAAATTTAAACTTGGAACACATTAATCTTTTAATCTTGTCATTGAGTTACTAGATTTTGCTAAGCTACAAAAAGTAATCACAAGAATTTAGATCCTACTTATGTAGGTCTTCTCAATTCCTATTTTCCACGACCTTTAGCTACACATACAAGGTATTATTTGTAAATGCATTAGGCGTGGCATTGCAAATCGATTGATCAACCTTTGTCGGTATTTCCTTCGTTGCAAAAACGTAATACCAACAAGCGAACAGAATTTTAAAGCACCGTTGAATAATGTATTGAACTACCACTGTTTCGTGTATTGGTTAACACAAAGAAAACCTTATTATTCTTTAATATACGGTTTGTTTTCACATTTTAAGCTATTGGTGTTCGAATAATATATGAATGAAGTTTGTTTTGTTATCTCAATTCTCTCTGAACTAAGAGGTTGAGGCTCGCGTTTTCATTTCATAAAATAGGTCAGCTGTAAGAATATAATAAAAATCTTGCTTTTAAGTTTTCAATTGCTATCTGGTTATTTTATTTTTTCAGTTTATTTTACAAACTTTTCATCACTTTTGATTAAGTACACAAAAATATCAATTTAACGATAACGACCAAATCCATTTAATCACTTTCTTAAATTCATTTCAAAAATGACTGTGGTCTCAATTTATCTCTAACTTTTTCATTAACAATTTTTATTTTAAAAATCTCTGACGTCAAATAATAATAACGTCAGATATAAAGGAAGAAGAGAATTCGTAAATGCATTCTTAATTCAAAACCTTTTTCAATATGTATCATCTTTGTTACAGCATCAAGGTTCACATTCCCTACGATGTGCATACAGTCCATCATCACCACATCTCCAAGATACCAGTCATCAAAGAGGTTCCGATCATCAAAGAAGTCCCCATTATCAAGGAGGTTCCAATCTACAAAACTCTGCCAGTGATCCAGACCGTTCATGTGCCCATAGAGAAACACGTTCTGCTATCTACTTGGCATTAAAAAATATGTGGAACTTCTAATAGAATGCTGCTTTTTTAATCTGTGCCAAGAACGATACTGGCTATTTTTAATCTGTGCTAAGGCACTAGCCATAACAAAATTTTGGCATTATGATCAACGTCTGACGGATCTGTTAGAGTTCCATTTTTAAATTCAAATGTGTACCTTATTGTGATAAGTAGTAGAACCTTACAACCATAGATTCTGATGTTTTGTATTTTGATGCGTGTTTTGTTTTTTACTCACGCGATTACTTGTGGTTTGTGATGCATGCGGTTGATAAGGAATTAAAAAAGATGCGTCGAGATACATTATTTTCCGTATCACTGACGATGCAAAATTACTTAAAAAGAATTAGTTAAATTATAACTTCAGCACTAAACAAAGATTTTTAAATTCTATATTTCGGTAAGCTCTAGTCATTTGTTTCTTATTCGAAATTGGAATAATATTAAATAGTTCTTCGATGTAAAATAAAAATGTATACGGCAACAAATTAAAAAAAAAACAAATGTAAAAAGCAACTTGTAATTAAACACTTGTTTTTCCTTTATTTTAGTACTGTGATAATTATAACGTCCACAATGAAAAATACAAAAATATATTTTGCGTTTCTTATAATTATATCTTTCACTTTATTCAAGTTATACCACAGACAAAGCACATGGAAACTCTATTTCAACCTTATTCATAAACGCTTACTAGCACAGCGTTTTAGCTATTAAATAGTTGTTCCCTTACTATCATACGCTATTCTCCTAAGAGCAAAAGGGACAAAACACTTTAAACAGTGCTTTATGGAGCGTTTATGAATAGGCGTCTCTACCATGGCATTGAAAGTTATAACAATTTATTTGCCTTAGCATAACTGTTAAAGAGTTGTTAATAAAATTAATAAACGTGCTAGTTTTAAATTGATCCTTAAAACGAACAACAATCATACAATTAACAAAACGTGGCAAATAACGACGCACAATGAAAAATAAGTTATTAACACGATAAACAATTATGCGGGCTGATTGTGAATGCTTAATTGATATGTTCAATGTTGTAAAGTTGTTAATATAATGAATTGGCCTCTGTGGTCTTGTGGTATGAGCGCTCGGCTCACGATCCGGAGGTTTCGGGTTCGATTCCAGGCAGGGACAATAGCTCACAAAAATCCACAAGACCACGGAGGCAGTTAAAATTATTTAATAGTGTAGGACACATTCCAAGTCTTTTCTTAGTTTATAAAATAAGTACACTAAGATTTTCAAAACGAACGCCAACTACTATCAAAACCGTTGAAACCTGTTTCTGAAACCTCTAAAAGATTACGATAACTATATAAGCCACTTTCAACAAGGGAAGGGTGGTATAAAACTAAAAATTCATTGCCATAACAAATATAAATAACACCCCTATCTAATATTACACCTACATAGAAAGATTATGTTTATTTCATGCATAGGTTTTATACTTTATACGTCACAGAAAATGTTTAGAGGACCTTAGACCGAAAATAAAGTTCAGGGTGCTGCCAAGAGTCAAGTGAAGCCATTTTTGGAAGAAGTGAAAATATAGTAAATTGAAGTTATATTAGCCATAACCCATATATCTTAATCAATTTGAAAAAGAATAGGAATTGGGTGGGTTTTTTAAAATTAAATTACGCCATAATCAGCAACAATTTATGAATATTGTCTATCGCGATTTCATCACTTTTTTATTAAAACTAGCGTGCGCAGTTTTACCCCTTGTTCCCGTGAGAATTTCGGGATAAAAAATAACCTAAAACCTTTCCGTTGAATGTTGCAATACATTTCAAAAATAATAATTAAAATTGGATTAGTAGTTCCTGAGATAAGTGCGTTCAAACTATCTAATTCTTCAACTTTATTATATTACTATAGAGATATTATAGATTCCTATTATTATTTACATTCACCTTTTTCCCGCAACATTTTTCAAAATTAACGACTACAGCTAGTCTATTCTAAACTCTGAGTAAGTCCTTAAATGACTCTATTGAATGGAAGTTTCAAGTAACTTCCTATTCCTGGTTACTCCAGACGATGTCTATCTCCATAAGTTTGGAGTTGTTCTGCTTTTGGAGGCTTCTGGACGAGGCCTGTGTTTGAGTGTCTAGAGTCTAGAAGATAATCCGAAGCTTTCGATATGTTGACTTGACCTCATTTATATTGAGGGTATAGTAAGCTGTATAAATCAACTATTAATTAACACAATGGAAGTACATATATCCGCTAACGTAAGTCGCGTAAAAATGTGTTTTTTTATTTACAAAAATACGCAATAAAACTATGTCTAGTAAGTAGGCTATAGACAAAAACATAAATAGTATCATGGAAGGTAAAGTTGAAGCAAAGCGACGTAGTGGAAGGACTTGAATCAGTTACATGAGTCAGATTAAGGAAAAAAGTGTCTGTCATGTCGTATAGAGATGTGAAGGAGCTTGCACTGAACGGGAATAGATGGAGAAGTCTGCATCGGACTCACCGACAAGAACCTTGCTCTTAAATTTATGATGATGACTAGGCTATAGTTTTACCTAATGATGATGGTAACCAAAGACAAACTCTTTCATGAAGGAAAAGGGTTCAGTGATGGGATAAGAAAGGAATGAAATCACCAAACATGTTTTCTCTTCAGAATGATAAAAATCGGGTATTCGTGTGGAAATCGACTTCATTGGTCCACGTTTTAACCGTAGAAAAAATAGAGTATCTACAACACAAAAATACGAAATAAATATAAAACTTACGAGGAATATTGACATAAATCAAGGCAATAGCGGCTAAGGAAGGAACACGACGAAACCATGATAGTGGTTGGAGGCGCGCCTAAATGATAGACAGCCGGATAAGTGAGACGCCAGCCTAAATACAAGATTGAGGGTACAACCAAAATCAATAAAAATATGCGTAGGTACATAAGTTTGTTGGGAAATAAAACGTCCGGTGTTAATATAAAGGTGATTTTTCTGTAACAAGATGTTACAATATTGTTAGATCAATTAAATATGTTAGATGTTTTAATTTCTCTCAGACGCAGTAACTTCATATGGATTGAGTTTGGTTATAAATATAACAATACATGACTTTGAAACCCTTGATTTCTTATTAATAGTAAAAAGAATACAACCTATTTACCAGGTATGATATTGATATCAATCATAAAATATCAAACATAGAAACATTATAGCATTCCTCTCCTGGAAAAACACTCAGTGAAATTTAGTTCTTATACCTACAGCAATAAGGATCACGTTAAAAAAATCTATTCAACACAAAAATTATGAATGCCAAAAATATTTTATCATCGTTTAGACCGCCTCCTCATTTGTTCAACTCATCAAGGAAAAGATCAATTAAGAAGATTAGTTATCGCCTTTAGAGATTACGTCATTGCGAGCAAACGACAGGGGGTATGGAGCAGGGGGTAAAAGAGGGGGGGATTAAGTGACGAAAACGCACAATATCTTCATTCTTGGTTTCGCCCCAGGCCGATAGGGGTGCCTTGTTAACTTAGTCTTATATACCTACATACATTTTTATATAGATGCTCTACGTATGACTCCAGACGTTTAATTTTGGAACGTTTTGCAAATTACAGGGCTGGCAATCTCGTTTTTTTCTCAGTATTTTCCGGAGTATTTTGGAGTTTTCTACCTTCTTGTAATAAGGTGTACGTGATGAAAGATGGCGACGAATATATTAGAATTTAGGGATATTATAAACGGATTTCATTACTTCATATTATATCTTATTATTTACGTGGATGTGTATTGTTGGTTATTTGGAAGACATCCATACTAATATTGTAAAGAGGTGAATATTTTAAGTTTCTTAGTTTGTGTGTATGTTCGAACTAATCTCGGGAATTACTAGTCCGATTTGAATAATTCTTTTTGTAATAGATAGCCACATTTAACGGCAAAGTTATGGGCTACTTGTCATCCTTAAATTCCCACGGGAAAGGACACAACGCGGGTCAAACCGCGGGGTGCTGTTAGTCTTAAATATAGGTATACAGACTATCAAAACGAATTACCTCCTTTATTTAACCGAAGCTAGCCTAAGTTCATTAAACCGAAGAATTCGCCGAAATCACAATTGATCTACGACTTCTTTCGCCGATTATATGTATCATTTGCCTGACGTAGGTATTTAATGTTTAACGAATTACCAGTACAAAGATGTGGTAGTATAAAGTATAGTATAGTATAAAGTAGTATATAAGCCTGTAAGCCTGTAATGTCCCACTGCTGGGCAAAGGCCTCTCGTCTCACTGAAGATATCAGTACAGTGAGGAGGTTTTAGGCGTAATCACCACGCTAGCCTAATGCGGGTTGGTGATCTCAAACCCGAGCCATGTTTGAAAAAAAGATGTGGTATGATGATGAAATATGTATTGATGAAAGGAAAGATAAACAAGTGCACACAACTAGAAAACTTGTATCCAGAGAAAGCGTTACTATAATGTCTTTGATCCCTATACTTAACCAAGAGTACATCAATTAAAACCGGCTCGACAATAAAACTTATAAAATACAAAATACATCGCTCCTTCGGTACTAGCTATCTAGTTACCTGTCGTATAAAACCAGTAATGTATATCGTTAACCGCTACGCTTGTTATGACCGCAAACTGATGCAGTTTGTGGTGGTCAGTCACCGCATAATACTGGGTTCTAATATGACTATTTAGAATTAAATTATACTGCGTATATAAAGTGAATGAATATTACTTAGCATTCCCGTAGCGAGCGAAGCCTGTATTTTTATTTAATCAAAATGAATGCAATGCGAGTTATATTTTTTATAGTAACACAAGCAGCGCCCCGCGGTTTTACCAGCGTTGTACCCGTTCCCGTGGGAATTTCGCCTATAACCTTCCCGTTGCATGTGGCTATCTATTACAAAAAGAATTATTCAAATCGGACACAATGCGGGTAAACCTGCAGGGCGCTGCTAGTGCTTAATAACCCTAAATTGGACGTTATCTACTTTGCGTCAACTATCGATGGTACAATGAGAGCGAAAACATAAAGCCACGAAGATATAAGGCGCCATAAAAGCAGGCTTTGTTGAAAGGATGGCCCAATTTGCCTTATTTAACTGCTACCCAGTGGCAAGATACCGCCTCCAAGAATTATTAGTCTGACAAAATTGCACACAATTTTTCTTTTACAAATAATTTATTGTGAATTTTGTGAAGCCGGATTCTAAAGTAAATGGTGTTTCCTTTTATCATAGGAATTATGAAGAGAAATAAAATCTTCGCCAAAGAAAGTTATGTTTTATTGTAACTGCTATTCAGTACGTTCATAGTATGAAAAAAATAACAAAAATATTGGCAAATTACTTCTCTAATCAATGTAATGCAAATAATCGTGTTAAAAACAAGTCAGATTTTTAACCTCTTCCTTTTTTGAAATGAGCTAACAATGCAAAAACAAAACAACGCCATCATTGATGACGTCACTCCTTCATTAAAATTCATATCTCATCGTGTCTAGACCATTTTTTAGGAAGCAAGGCTACAAATAATTTATTGTGAATTTTGTGAAGCCGGATTCTAAAGTAAATGGTGTTTCCTTTTATCATAGGAATTATGAAGAGAAATAAAATCTTCGCCAAAGAAAGTTATGTTTTATTGTAACTGCTATTCAGTACGTTCATAGTATGAAAAAAATAACAAAAATATTGGCAAATTACTTCTCTAATCAATGTAATGCAAATAATCGTGTTAAAAACAAGTCAGATTTTTAACCTCTTCCTTTTTTGAAATGAGCTAACAATGCAAAAACAAAACAACGCCATCATTGATGACGTCACTCCTTCATTAAAATTCATATCTCATCGTGTCTAGACCATTTTTTAGGAAGCAAGGCTAAGGGATGCCTTACACGGATTATTCGCACGATCATAAGTTAATAATAGCATAAGGTAAGTGCCAACTGAGTTATAAACTCTCCTCCTCTCAAATCTTGCCTCTCACCTTGAGATATCAGTACAGTGAGGAGCTTGAAGCATAATCACTAATAAAGGTCACAAACCTTCGTCTTGAATTACTCTGTATTTTGGTGAAAACCTCATGAAAATCCGTTCAGTAGTTTTACAGACAGAGAGGTTTTTTGGACATTGTTTTATATTATGTATAGAATTAAGTCAGTATGGTACCACGTATTTTACCTTCTCCTTTAATTATACGCTATTAGTATGGGATACCCACGTGAGTGCCAAAAACTATACTGCGAAAATTGATACATCGAAAACTTTTTAAAACTTAAGCTTACTGTGTATAAAGTTACCATGATATGAACAAACATCCGCCAGAATGGTGCCTTGTTTTATGCATTCGGTCAACAAGGACAAAAACTTCGCTTATTCTTAACTAGATGGCGGTGTTCGGAGTTAAAACCATAGACAATAATTGAAACCTCTTCTAGTTCTATGGGTAAAACATACACTCTCTTGCAAGCTCACTTTATTCTTCACGTTCTACAAAATTATTATTTTACTTTCAATTAACTTGCAACCGTTGTATTGTTTTCGATGTAACTCGAAATGAAAATGCCACTGAAGACTGGAATAATTACTTTTCTCTATTTCATGGAAAATAATCTAGTTCAAACATACCTTTCTAGTCCTGAAATTCTCTATGAGTACAATGCATTTAAAACCGCAGGAAGCTAGTCTATTTTTTTTGTAACAACATGCCTATATTTAATAAAAAATCCAATCCTTTCATTTTGTAAATATAAATGACATACAATTTCGAATTTTCCACACCAGATGAGTATAAGATTACAAATTATATCACTTTTTTACAAAAGACTCAGATTGAAGGATTGTAATTTTTCGAAATGGGCTTTGACCGACTCAATCTCCAATAAAACTCCAAAAATGTTATAAGTTTGTATGTGTGCCTGTGGCACAGTTAGCTGTCAAACGGATAGACCGATTTCGATGCAGGCTCTTCATTGTTCTTAGCTATATTTGGTAAAAATCGGTTAGGCCGTTACCTATTGACATTTTTTTCTAGTTTACGGACTTCCCTGAAGATATTCAATTAAAAAGGTTGTTTTTTTTTATTTATAAGTGTTCAGTGCAGTTCATGAATGGCACAGTAACCAAGCGCGCTCATTTCCGATGTGTTTCCTCCTTTTAATGAGTTATTTCCACTACAATTGTGACGTCACGAGATAAGAATCTCTAACCGACTTCCGTCAAAGAAGGATACGTGTTTTTACTGGCATAATACTGTTGGTAGGTAAATAACAACATGTTCTTAATACCTACAAGAATATTTTGTTATTTATTTTCTTCTTTAAACTCTAGTTGACCTGAAGAGCTGTGTATATATGTATGCTGTATATTATGTAGTGCTCCTGGCGTAGTTTGGCTAAGAGATGTAAACTTGCAATTATTAAGCAACGTACAGTTAGATGGGTGCTTCGAGGGTCTATGTTGTTTTATTTGATAGACCAAGTCAGAGGCCTTTAGGCGGTCTAAAACTCCGTCACCAACGTTTTCCACTAACCTACTTCGACTTACGAGTACTTTTTATGAAGGTGAAACGTGCAAATCTAAAAAAGCTACACTTACTTAGTTTCGCCGACTGAAATCTTTCCCCACTTAATTTTACTGCGCACGTCAAGAGGCCAGAAATAGCCCAAGATCAATATAACATACCTGATTATGGTCTGTTGGTGTTATTAAGGACTTGCTGATGTTTTCGAGGAAATAAGTAAACTAAGTAACATAATAATAAGGGACAATTAATGATATATTACCGGAAATATTAGTGAAGGAAATGGTTTGTTTGTATTTTGTTATTTGACTTTCATGAGACAAAGTAACTTTATCCGTCAGTTACGCTTTGACGCCTAAACCAATGAACCAATTTTTATGTATTTTGGTACAGACCTTGGAAATGCAGATAACTTTTATCTTGAAATTCCCACGGGAAAGAGTAGTACGCAGGTGCGGAAACAGTTAGCAGTCTATAAAAGAGTAAACTATTGTCTTCTTTGACAAATTACTTCCTATGTTATCTTTTTCCTAATCAAGACGGTTTATAATTAATTGTACTTATATTTTGATTTTGATTTTATTAGGACAAAAAAATATGTAAGTATCCGAATTTAACAAACTCCATTTAGTTATCTCTAAATCATCATTTCGTCACTTTTTACCCGTTCCCGTTCCCGCATGTGTATATTCTGATAAACCTATACTTATTCCTGTAAAGTTTCATCCAAATTCGTTGACTAGTTTTTGCGTACCATACATACATCCATCCTCACAAACTTTCGCATTAATATGAGTAGGACTACATGTCTGCGATAAAAAGCTGTCTTTTAACACAAATAAGTTCAACCAGCTTAGTATAACAACAAAAGACTGACGGTTTCTTTAAATCGCTACTGTCACAAACTAGCGTGCCGATGTACTATTTCGTGGAAGAATAAAATAATGGATGACACGAAACTTGGTAAACTTTTGTCTGACACATTAATTTAAGTTTTTAGTTCTCCTACCTTTATTTATTAGACGCCGCGTTTTAAAGAATGAGTCTGACTTATATTTTGACCTTTTAAAGCAAAATTAAGTAGAGGTTTTAGATTATCAACGCTTTTTGGAAAATATTTCGTAGATAAACTTTACTAAAAATTTACTAACTATACCCTTTCCAGTCGCCCATAGAGTACCTATTCCCGGGGGAATTTCGGGATAGAAAAATAGTCTACTTCCAATTTTTATCCAGATTCGTTCATCCAGTAGTGCTTGCGTAAAAGACAGACATACATCCATCCATCCATCCTTACAAACTATTGCATTATACTTATTAATATTATAACCAGTATACCCATATTTTTAATCAACATTTAATTTCCCTTTACATCCAGCGAAGATCACCCCACGGTCTAGCCTAGTCAATTAATTATTAACTAACTCCGGTGGTGCATTAGACGTCAAATTAGTAGCAACTGAGCCACAGTAGACATCTACTATGTCTACTCGCGTCTACTAGTGTCTACTATTGATGTCTATCAGTTCTCAGAGGATGTTACTGGTATGATTCATTGATGAACCAATTCAGTAGTGTTCGATTAGGTTAGGTTATCCTGCGTTGTGGCCGTTCCCGTGGGAATTTCGGGAATTAAAGCATATTTCTGGTTGTAGCCGTTTTTTTCAATTTTGGGATAAAGATCCTTTTAAGAGAATTCCTGCTTGTGATTTTTTATTTTATTTTATTTTTATGCGATAAACTGCTTTCTTTTTATTTGTATGTAACCTCATATGTCTATTGTTGTATTCTATAAAGCATGCCATATTTTAACTTGTATTATTAAGTAGTGCATAAGTTACGCATGTTGTGGCACCTTCAGAGAGTGCATTTAGGTGTTAATTTAGTGGTAAGTTTTATTTATAAGTTTTATTGTATCTTTCACTGGTTGTCTTTAAATAAATAAATATGTCTTACATTTTCATTTAACAATCTTATTGGGGGTCAACAATCTTAACAATCTTATTAGGGGGTCAAAAGGGGTGAGCCCTTTTGACACCCTAAAGGTATCTAAAATGGAATATTATGAAAAACAATAACATTTAGGCTCAATACATTTTACTGGTCCCACAAATTACATTCCCATACATAATAATATTTATAATTCTGATCTAAACTGAACTACCCAATTTCCTAAGCAAATAAGCACCACTGTCTAAATTGTGCGATATATTATTATTACCTACCCCAAAATAATAATGTAGGTTAATTTAATTCATTTGTGGTATGAACTTGTTTAATATACATATTAATAGGTTATTTTGGAAAGTGAAATTTAAAATAGGTTAAGAATTTGAATAGATTTTATATTTTACTAGCCGCACCCCGCTGTGTTACCCACGTTATACCCGTTTCCGCGGGAATTTCGGGATAAAATGTATTCAAATTCAAAAATTCTTTATTGTTAAAACACTTACAAATACATAGGTGTGGAAGTTCCTCATTTAAGTATAACTTGTGTTAGAAGAACCCCCTCTCGTTAACCCGTGATACATTTTTTAAATCATATTTGAAAGGTGTATATTTAACAGCAAAGAATAACTTATGCTTATACTTAATAATTCTAAATAACAATATTATCAGTTTGAACAAAAATCCCAATCTAAAGTATTCAATGTGTTATTCTGTGTTACTCTATATTACTGTAAAGTTTCATCCAAATCCAACCAGTTGTTTTTTAGTGAAAGAGTAACAAACATACATATACATAGGTACATCCTCACAAACTTTCGCATAAGTAGGATATTTTAAAATATTATCAGAACTGAAATGCCGAACACATCGATACTAATAAAGCAAAGCTGAAGTTTGTTTGATCCATAGCAGTCGAATGTAATAAACTTTTTTATCGATATGTACATTCAAGGGAAGTTTACTTTTAATACAAAAGGTATGAGTGTAACCGCTACTTGTAATAAACCAATCCGGATTGTTAACTAAAATATATTTATTGCATTTGATTTGTACCATTTTGCCCTAGGCGCTTGTCTTGGATGTTTATTGAATAATTTAAATGAAGTAAACAAACCCAGACATTTCGGAATTTAAACGATAAATGTCTGAACTAAGGTTCATTCTACAATTCGCTTTGAATAAGTAATTAGGTTGTTAAATTGAAACTATTTTCAAGCTTATGAATAGCAGACTGCAGTAACGTTCTATAAGTTTATAAATTAAATTAACAGCGCCCCGCGGTTTTACCCGCGTTGTGCCCGTTCCTGTGGGAATTTCAGGATGAAAAGTAGCCTATAACCTTTCCGTTGAATGTGGCTATCCATTACAAAAATAATTATTCAAATTGGATTGGTAGTTTCGGAGATTAACGCGTTCAAACGGACAAAAAATCTATCTCTTCAGCTTTAAATATTAATATAGATATTTGCTCAGTTCTTCACCATTATCACTCTATCACTATCTTATAATTCTTCCATATTTGAATCAATAAGATAAAGCTTTCTTTTATGAGAACAGATTATCTACCACCTCACATTTAAATAAATACACATTTAATTTTGTACTTCTATTTTAATATCATCTTTTTCACCCTTTACACTTTTTGCGGTACATTTCAAGGAGAAAGAAAGGTTACTCTACGTCAGTCCTCTGTCAGAAATATTGACAATATGCAAGAACTCAGACTGGAGATAAGCCTACAAGGGCCTTTGTCTGTCAGGGCTTAGGGCTGCGGTTTATACCTGACGCGAGAAAATACAACGTAACTGTATTGTTTTACAGTTACGAGTACGTTGCGGTATACGGAGGTAGTGCGGTGGATGTGTTTGGTATGTTAGTATAGCTATAGGCGGTCTAAAAACTGACACCAGTCTTAGGACTAAGGTTTTGGCTTATTCATATATGCTTAATAACAGCGATTTGGATATCAAATGGTTTGTCCCTTTCTGACTGACGCTGTTTTCCGAGCAAAAGAGACAAAACATTTTGAAACAGTGTTTTAAGTTAGTATTTCAGTGTCTTTATCTCTTTCTCTCTTGTTCTCTTTCTACGCTTTCAGTTTGATGATAGAGCAATTACAACGTATCCGAACCATAAAAAAATTGCTTTCTAGCGTCTGAATAACTAAATAAAGAATCGGCATTAAAAATCCAGCAAATATTGTACGTACCGATTTTTTAAACAAAAACTAAATTGTTTTCTCAGAAGCTTGAAAAGTGCTTACCTGAAACAAATAAAATTAAAACAATATAGTCATTGTCAAAGCCCGAAGCTAATTTTAATCAAACACAAAAACCAATTTCAAATATTTCAACTATTCTCCGAATTTCAATCAACATATTACATAAACCAAAAAAAAGAAAAGTTTACTCTCACTAAAAACTACACGGTACAAAACATCTAAAACGAACAAATTGGGTTAAAAATCCTCTGAAAAAATCACATTTCGCGATAATCCAGAGGTACAAATATTCTGGAATTCGTATGCTCTTTTATAAAGTGAATAGCGGAGAGGTGGGGGCGGGTGGTAAGTGGGGGGAGGGGGGTGTCTGGGGCAGCCGGCGATCAGTCACTGTCAAGTTGCCGATAGCACACGACGTCTCAGCATCAAGCTGAATTTTATCGCTAACGATATCAATTCGTATTTTTAATCGAAACTTTCCTTCTTTTGATAGGCTCGCAGACGGAAAATTGACGAACAATACTTTATTTTCTGATAGCTTCGGATATAACGTTTTATACGAAATTGATTGCGATATAAAACTCTTTTATATACTGTTTACTTTACTGGCAACTTTGGGTATGAAAATATGACTTTATTTCTATAGTATGATCCGAGGCGCCATGTTTGCACGATCGGCAAATGTTTATTTTGTGGTGAGGTTATTTGGTTTAGTCCTTTTAGTATTTACCACTATATTTCTTACAGTAAAGTAGAAGTATATAGAATGAATTGTACTTTATTGTATCCCAATATCTCAAGTTCTTCAAACTTTATTACTTAGACAAGTCTTTGCTAACCACCAAATTATTTTATCGAGTTTAAATGAAATTCTGTTGTTTTTCATAAGCTGAGTCTAGACATTATTTTTTTATTTTTTTTAAGCTATAATTAAATCTATGTTCAATACAGCAGGGAGCGAAATGTCTTGCTCATCGGAAGCTAGAGAGAAAGCGAGAAAGGAGAACTGTCGCTCACTATCTATGTGAAGTTTGGCATAATGATAAAACCATTGACTAGCAACGAACTTCACACTGGTTAGATTGACAGGTGTTAGTGGTGACAGTCAACACAAAAAAACATATACGTAACCGGCTGAATCTTCCTTCGACGGACGATGAACAAGACATATCACCCTTTGCTGTATTTGCCTGAATGTGCCTGAATGTATTTTGTTCACAAGCATACAGAAATATCGAGATGGCTTCGACTTGAAACTTGAAAGAAACGAAATCCATTGAAGAACTCATTGCATCCTTATCAACAGCGTTTAACAGAGGCTGATTTATCCCTTCAGTGATTTTTTCAATAACTTCGAATGCTTTCAAGCGAGATTTATAAGGTATTCCGTTACAAAGAGTCACGTAATATTCGACTTCAAACCGGTGACCCGTGATCGAGATAAGTTAGACGATACGAAAAAATAAAACAATGACGAGAAACTAAGGTAGCTCCTTCGGTTTACTGAAAAACGGTATTAAATATAGAGTATTGTAGGCCAACGAAGCAAGTGCCATACTTTCATACCAGAAGAAATGCTAAAATAAGACTCATATAGAACAACAATAAATGATTAATTATTCAATTAATTCACATTTTTATAAGATCTCGCAATAGGAAATTATATTTTAAGTATGAAAAAAAAATGTATTGCACTATCGAACAACGAAAATCAAGGTATATTTTAAAAACAGAATCTAGAAGACTGTAGTTTTTTTATATAATAACTTTTGACACGGCTCCAGAGAGTTTTGTGTCGTTGTCGGATTTGTGTCAATACTTTATTCGAATTTTAAAAGACGAAAATGCATTCTCTTTGGAAATTACATGGAATTTATGTCGGGTCGTAAACATTGACATTTTATAGCAAGAAATAAATAACTTGAGATGTAGTTTACACAGGTAATTATTTGGTTTATTGGGGTCCAATTTTATTGAATTTGTTGTTGACACCTATTACTTGGACATTTTATTCTTGGAGGTCTTTAATATTGATTAAGTTTCACTTGATTTTTTGATCCGGTTTAAAAAACTAGGTGTTAAATCAATCTATACAAATAGTATAAAGAGGTACAGTTTCTAATTTTGTTTATATGTTTGTTTGTTTGTAAGGGAATCATTACAATCGGATTGGCAGTATCTGAGATTTACCTATGCAAACAAACAAGAAAACAAACTTTTAAGCTTTATTATATTACTAAAGAGGAAATTGAAACAGGACGTGCTTTTGAATTAAAGAATTTTTTTTTTCATTATTAGGTATATTTTTTATTCATTAACTAATTAGGGACAGAATATAAATAAACGTCGCCCACATTATAAACATCGTTGTTATATAATTAAGAGAACTAAAAATAAACCATCTTTGATCTAAGTCGATTAAATCCAATTTGTTAGCACGACCGTGACTAACAAACAGACATGGCAACTGTTGTTATATTATACGAGTTGACATTTTGTTAAAACATCATTTTATTGGACCAGGTGTACCTTAATTATTTTAAATGGCTTAACCTTCATTAAAAAAAGTGAATACCTAATTTTACTCATGATCCTTCAAAATCTCTATTTTTTTAAATAGTTCTAGGTATTTTGAATTTAAACTTCGTTTACGGATACGCTTCCAGACACTTACGAACCACGTTTCCTGTAAAGGGGCCGAAACATCAGACAAAAATAAAAGCGAAATGTATCTAATACACGTAGTTTCAATTTAAAACATAGGCTTTACCCTGAAATTCACTCGCAATCAAGAAAAAGGTTAGTAGGGTCGCGAGATAGTATATCAATATATCTCTAAAAACCCGTTAGTTATCCTATAATACCCTTGTAAAAAATAGTAGCAAAATTCCTTAAAGAGGTGTCAGTTTTAAAAAACCTTTGTTTGATATGCAAATAGGGTGTGTCTGTGAATATTGCTGAAGGCAGTCAGGAGCAGCCAGTTGCGAAGCCGAGCGTAGACGTGACGTCAGCGACTTCTTATTGCATTCGTTATAGGTCTTACGCTCGTACTCACGTCAAATGCTTCCTAAGTAGAGAACCAGATCGCAGTCGCTGTAGCCGAAATCGGAGATGTAGAGATTAAATTGGTGATTTCGAGATGTATGAAAAAATTGCGTCAATGAGTTAAGTGTCGGGTTAATGAACGTCTCTGAGCGGTAGAATAGAAAGTAGGTAACAATGCTGTAGTGTTCCCTAAGTTCCCTTGAAGAAGTGGATGGAAGAATTTATGTAGGAGTGGCCTTCGAATCATAATGCGTGTATGATATGACACTAGAATACTGATTGATGTTGAAACAAAGTGATTTGAGGTTTTACAGTTATTGCTTTTTAACCGACCTCAAAAATGAAGGTTATGTTACTTAGTACCGAAGTGTGTTTGTTTTTAAGCGTCTCAATATTGAAATCCTGTGACTCTGTATTTGTAAATTAGTAATTTGTGAAGGATAACTTTGATTAATTTGAAAAAAACACAGCTTCCATTATCATGTCCATTCCCAATATGATTGTCCCAATTGTGACTCAATTAAATCCTTCCTTAATGTAGGAACAATACATATCCCGAATACTACCCTTACCGAACCGGAAATTAAACTTTGGCTAAACTCCATTTCTTTGCTTTTTCCGTAACAGTATCGGTGATCGCCACCATTTTGTTTGAGAGTTCGAAATACGAACAAAAGAGGAATCGGGCATTGTGCTGCGCTGACAGATGCCGGGAAAAGGTTACTACGGATCCTTTGTATCTTAGAGATCAATTTGCCAAAAGATAGGCCAGCATCGGTTGCCGAATTTAAACTTTTTCACTGACTAAGTGTAATATAAAATGGACGCTTACTGTGTCGGGGGTTGCGGGTTCGATTCCCGCCCGGAGTCAATAATATGTGAAGACATAGTTGTTGGCGACGACGTCTGGGTGTCAATTTTATATTCTTATTAAGTATTTGTGTATATATGTAGTATTAGTTAGATTAGTACGATGGTAGTAGTTAAACGTTCAGCGAAAAAAACACATCATTAAACTTTAACCACGCCTTACGTAGGAGTTTAAAAGAATTTATACCTTACGAGAAAGAAAAAAGGGTCTAAAATATAAACAAAAAGAATTTAAACCAAGAAAAAGTAGGTAACCTACATAACAAGAGAAGTTACTTGGAATTGTCACAGTTCAAATCGCGTTCGTATATAAGTACAAAGTTATATAAGCTGAAAATATAAGGGAGTATATCGGAGGCGGTTGCGTCACACCACGCTTGGCGAAGTCTCTACATCAGACGGCTTATATAATTTATATATTTATGGGCGCGAGGCATAAATATGAGTAGGATAAACAGATATTACGTAAGCAGATCAAGTCTTCATTTTCCTACACACAATCTCGTGATCCGATTATGTGTATTCTGCAAGTATAGCGCAATTTTTTAAAAGCGAAACCGCTAGACTGTGTAGGATATTTGCCAAAGCGGCGTTTATGCCAAACAACGGGGTGAAATATACGGGGGAGTATTGTGTTGCGAACCGCTTTCGTAACTTTAGGATTCGTTATTACAACTATATTACGTTACATTCTGGTTTCTTAAGTTTAAACAAAGACTACTCATTTTGAAACTAGGTGTACGTTTTTAATTTACGTTTCGGCTTCTTTACAGGAACCGTGGTCACGGAAGACTGTGATAAAATTGTAAACTTTGTGTTGCTGTGATGAAACTGTGAATTTAAAAAACCTTACTGTCTTAATTCAATAATAAATATATTATGATTATATTATTGTGTTGTTATTTATTTATTCTAGAATTGATGTTAATAATGGATGAACATTATCATAAAAGGATTATTAAATGTATACGTGTGTATACTATATTTCCCTTGTTAACATAAACATTTTAAATATCTGCTAATACACCTTATATATAATATGTATGTTTTCACTATACTTAAATATAATATTTATTATATACAGAAAAAAAATCGTTTTATTGAATTCCTTTGCCCAGCAGTGGGACACAACAGGTTAAATTTGAAATTTGAAAATTCCTTGTAGTATTATTATAAAGCGGTGTTTCGGTCCGAATTCCCTGCCCGTATGTCTCCGCGAGCGAGGGGGCTCCATCCGACCATGGCCGGCACCCGCCTGCCGTCCCTCTGTTTACCAGATCCACAATAACTCCATTGTATGACTAACTTTTCACATTGTAAGGGGTTATTGCTAGGAAACTGAGAAACTCTTAGCAACCGCGACTATTTGCTTTACCGTTCGGGACGAAAAATATGTTATATAGACACTTGTGTTTATGGCTCGGTATTTGACCGTTTTGTTTTGTATTCGAATGTGTTCGAATTTTGTATTTCAAAAATATTTCAGAAACAAAAGAAGATTGGTTTATTTTTTATCTGTGTCAAAGTTAGCCTCAAAGTAAGCGCCTATTGTGTTTGTAGAATATAGTAAATTGTAATAAAGCATTATTTTAATAGAAATGACAACTTAATTCTTCATTGAAATAAATGAGCTTCACTCGCTCAAATTATTAATAACATTATTATGGACCTTTCATTCGAACTAAAACAACCAACTATAAATTCTAATTTATTCCGTTCGACTGCTCGATAGAAACGCTTGTCTATTAAGTGACTCACTCGATCTCTCCCATTAAAATCAAGAGCCAAGATCAATTCCATTTAAGGTAAACATAACAGAATGAACACACAATCCTATTTGTACATAGTTACCATAAACTACGGCGCCTTTACAATCGGTCACTGACCCACAGAGTATCTAACCTTTCTCTCATTCACACTGGCTTTTGAAGAGTAACTTTAAAAATAAATCAAAACTTTGATCCTCTTTTTTTTATCGAATTATTTTGTATTTAGAACGCTAATTTTATTAAAGGTTATTGACTAAGTTTGGCGTTTTCAGACTGAACGGATTTTTCTTTGTATATTTTAAAGTGCCCAAAATATCGAGAACGGTAAGGAACGTAATACTATTACTTAAAAATATCTTGACTGAAATATACTTTTATTAAATAACATTAAAACTGTTGTGATTCGAAATGCCATATTGAGACTTCCGAGACGTCAAATGATTCATTCGAGAGTTTATTGACTGATTTTTATCGTGTAATCGATTTAAATGACGTCTCCACAGAGTCCACTGTATAAGACTCTCGTCTCAATCTTCAAGAAATTATAATCACAATTTGACCCCGTCTATACAGCGTAGTGTAACTTCGTTCACTTCAATTATAGCTTTAAACTATTACTAATTCATTTGACCCAATTGAAAGTCAAAACAAGGATTAGTGTCAACCTGTCTTGTGGTTAATCACCCTTTGGATTCGACGTTTATTTTACCTATTTAATCGAACTGTCTTTGAATTTCGAACGATTGTTGAGCCTTTAAAAGGACATCTTGACCCGATAGTTATCTATGGGTAGAGGAATGAGAGGTTAGACGGTTTGTATGTGTGTGTGAGTGAGTGATTTGTTTACTCGTGCTAGTGAGTGTGATCGTAAATTTGAATGTGGAATCCTACTAATCCTACTTGAAATATAATAAATGCGAAAGGTTGTGAGGATTGATGTATGTACGGATGTATGTATGTATGTTTGTTACTCTTTCACGAAATAACTACTGGACGGATTTGGATGAAACTTTACCTACAGTAATATAGTTTATACATTAGAATAACACGTGGGATACATTTTATCTCAATATTCCCGCTGGAATTGGTACAACGTGGGTAACCGCAGGGCGCGGCTAGTAATTTGTAAAACTTAGACGAATAAGGAAAGAAATTTGACCATTAACTTTTTCTTGAAAAAAAACTGACAGGTATTCATATAAAGAATCAAAAAATGTGGTTATTCACACACAAATAAACCAGAATACCTAGCAACACCCATCATGGTAACTCCTTAATAAAATCGCCGCCATAAACAATAAAGACGTGAACACACAATACATAATCCTGTCACTGTTTATTAACATCTACAATCTATGGACAGATTAACGCAGATGTACGTTTGAGTGGCTGGAACGATTTGTGTAAATCGTAGCGCTGATTAGATTCCCCTCCCCGAATCCTGGTCTTAATCTTTTCAATTCATTACATCGGCAGAACTGAGATGTCTGCCGTGATTGATTGTATTGTACTCTGTTTACAATTAACAAATTTATTTTTGTGTCTTGTTTGTTGCAAGTTGTATTTGTGTACGTAGCAAGTTGCAAGTTGTATTTTACCATTTATAAACTTTGTATAAAAATATTGTTCTAAAGTGTTTTGTTTCTTTTGCTGTTTGTAAAATAGCGTAGGTTGGAATGGAAGAAAGCACCTATTTTATAGCTCAAATGCTTTTTATACGCGATTATGAATAAGATGCCAGTGTTCTTTGGTTCGTTATAGCATTGCTTGGCTTGGTTCAATCAGTGTGCTTGCCATAAAAGAAAGCGCTTACTACCATGATTATAAGCACTGTTTTTATCTTTAAAACAGACTCTTCGATTATTAGACTTTTTTAGTCTAATAATCGAAGAGTCTGTTTTAAAGATAAAAACATTCAACCAACAAATTATTTGAGTCAGTTTTAAGTCTGCGATATTCCATAAAAACTTTATTCATGCATTCTAAATACAACATCGTTACATTTTACAACACAACTGATTTGAAGTGCAACAAAGCAAAATACACTCGTTACATTACAAATTCAAGTATCTAACAAAGGAGGCAAAGAAATATGAAAGATTTTTCAGCAAAAATAATACAGAAACGCGGGACCAGTACAGTAAAACGAATCTGCATTCATGCATTCAAATGTGTGGCAGACAAAAAGACCGCGTTTATACATGTTTCTCGAGTAAGGAGAGGTAATATTGTCACCAACCCCTTTATCTCAGACCCAATTATACCAACACCGCATCGGGCCCAAATACGGCGATATGTCCGAAGTAAATTAAATTTTCTGAATACGCCAGCCGGTCTATTGAGAAAGCAAAAGTAGTCATCCGACATCCGGGCGGAATCTCGATAACTTTATTCATAGTTTGAACAAAAGTTAAGAAGTATTAGATCGGGGATTTGTCTTAATAACGAGAAGTTTAAGTTAAAATGTCGAATTTAGTTCGACACTTGGGACGGTAGTATTACCAACTTTTAAACTAGGAAATATTATTATGTTTGCGACGGTATTTGATGGTATTATTACTTTGGAATACGATAATTCAATTTCTTTATCAAAAATAGACGAGAAAAGAGGTTTTGCTCTGATGTAGAATGTAAATAAAATATAGAACACATGAAATAGGTAAGTACTTCGCTTTTCCGTGATTGAACACCAGTGTCCAGTCCAATTGAAATATGTTCCAAAATGATTATTCCCAGAATACCAATTCCAAATTCAAACGTCAACCAAACTTAAGGAATAATATCTATGATTTTTCTTGAAAAAGGTTTGCCTATGGGATGCTCAAATGCCCTATTTTCCTTGCTTCAATATCTAGTAAAAGTTGATGTGTCATTAAAGGAGATTCTCCAGGAAAGGCGGGGTCCGAAGGTCTGATCGGCACGTGACGGAATACTCCCTATGTATTGTCTGGTTCGGCCATTGTGTTTTTTAAGCTGACGTCACGATTTCCACAAAATGTTTCATTTGTAAGATCCCTAAGGAATGAGAAGCGATATGAAATGAACACTCTTTATATTTGTTATATGAAATGTTTGTTTTGTCGAAGAATGAATATAAAATTCGGGTTTTTTATGGGATACATTTAATTATAGTTAATAAAATTTATTTTTGCAAAAAACAACTTTAAAAATATAAAAATAGTAATCTTTCCTACTAAGCCTACTATCCTATCCAACTAGTCCTACTAATCCTACTAATATTATAAATGCGAAAGTTTGTGAGGATGGATGTATGTAAGGATGTATAGATGTACCTATGTTTGTTCCTCTTTCACGCAAAAAGTACAGAACGGATTAGGATGAAACTTTACAGTAATATAGGTCATACATCAGAATAACACATGGGATACATTTTATCCCGAAATTCCCACGGGAACGGGTACAACACGGGTGAAACCGGGGGCGCGGCTAGTGGTGTATAATAAATAGAATATCATTTGAATACTAAGAAGTTAATGAATGAAATTCTTCGTCAAAAATCGGATATCTAATGAATAAGTCCTTTTGATGACAACCGAGTTACTTTCTCGAGTTTTAAAATGAATAATTAATAAAGAAACTTAGACATAATGGTGTCAATTTTAATGGGTCTGCAAGTAAAGTAATTTTACCTTCACTTGGGAAATTCTTAAAGGTTATTAATAAATCATTTTCCGAGACTATAAGATTTTCTATTAATTCCTAATTACCTATTTAAGTTAGTGCCTATTTATTAGATTATATCTACTTATTCGAAAAAGAGTAATTTAATTTTAAAAGGCTAATATTTTTACTTATCGAAGCCTTTTTTTAAAGCTTATTAAATGGTTAATCATTTGGGACTTAGAAGCCTTTTAGTTGTCTACAAGATCTTTTTTTGATTAAAACTTTTACTCATCTATCTAATGTAGTCTTAATGTAATCTTTAGTCACTACATAGTATAAAACAAAGTCGTTTTCCGCTGTGTGTCCTTATATATGCTTAGAACTTCAAAACCACGCAACAGATTTTGATGCGGTTTTTAAAAATAGAAAGAGTGATTCAAGAGGAAGGTTTATGTGTATAAAAATTCCCGAAATTCCCACGGGAACGGGCAACTCAGGCAAATCCGCGGGGCGCTTATTTCCCGATACCACAAATACCAAGTACCGTTACAATACCTAGTATCAAAAGTAACTGTTACTGGTATTTGATACAAATCGCTGTTCCCAGTTATCTGGTACAGGTAATAGGCTATAATAAATGAGTATTACCGCCTCGATGCAAGGAATATTAGATTTTATGCTCCAAAGCATGTATCTGACTTTCACTACGATTTCTAAAGTATAAAAGTGGGTTTGACAAGCATAATTGGATGCATTGTGGTTAAAATAATAAATATCATAATATTATAGTAAGTGTTATTAAAATACTAAGGTTCAATGGGCATACATTTAAAAACTCTAATAGTTATACGATTTTTATATTATCTGTAAATGCGTTAAAGTTACCACCAATGAGTATCGTTGACCAATAACATTTAAAAAAAGTGTTGCTCTCTCTGTTTTTATGCCTACGCTTGAGAGAGAAAGGGTGATAGAGAAAGATAGAAAGAGAAAGAGTGAGATGTTTCATCGAAATGTGCTCACAGAATTCTAATTACAGTTTTCATCGGTAATATTATAAGAAAATATAGACGTTGATATAATATATTTTTAAAACAAAAAAAATACTTAGAACCTTTCAGCTTTCAAAAGCTTTCTATTTCAAAAGCATTGTCTCCAAACATCCACTCCGAACTCGAGACATCACAAAATTAATTGACAGTTCATATTAAAACCTTTTAGCTATAACCAACATAATAAAACAATTTGTGCGCGTCAAGTTGGCGACTTAACCCTGCGACGCTCGTGAGTGTATTATTAGCCTCAGTTCTGTGACTAAGCGCAGTTGCAATCGTCCTGCGAACACAAACAATGCGGGGCCCAATCAAACCCCGGATGGTCGTAATTAAGACCTCTCAAGTAATTAGTGTGAGACAAATAGCTGTTACTATGACTACACTGGGTTTTGCGATCGTTCGAATTTGGAATGGCGTTTAAAGGTTAGGTGTTATGAAGTTTAAATGATTGTCTATTCTAAGTTTAAATTCGAATTGAAATTGTTTGTGGTTACGTTTGGAATGTCATGTCAATTGTTTTGAGTGTGAAGCCAAATAGACAAGTACCAGTAATTACTATAAGAAAAGAAAATATTCAGACTAAAAAACAATCTATGTGGTAACCTTAAAACAGTTATCACTAAGTCGAATTCGTAAAGAGAGTGAGTTTTTTGTTTAGTTACTTTTTTATCGGCAATAAATGACCTAACCACGATTCTTCAATGTACACAAAAACAGTAAAATGATTAAGTACCTAAAAAACATCCAACAAATCGACGGTAACTTAAAAAACAGTTCAATGGATGTAAAATTAAGTAAAAGAAGCAAACAAAAGTTACCCAGAACCTGTACCAAATAATAATTACCGATTCCTTTCGGGACCTTTTCCCAACTCTAAACTTGTTTATGAAAGTTCCGCCCAAACTCCGCGGTTTATCTAGCCCATATTTCTGTTGCGACCACGGAGGAAACAAGACACCGAAATTATAAAAGAGAAGTGTTTTAAAACAATTTACCAAGTTTTTCATCGTTTCCTTCCCGCTACAGAATTACAATTTATCAACTAGACTAGGTGTTTTTGTGTACAGAAAATATTTAAAGGGAAAATGGGAGAATTTAATTATTTTTTCCTGTGAGTCAGTTTTTAATGATTTTACAGAAAATGCGAGGGTGTGCTGTTCTAAATTCGGGCAACGTTTTTCATATTATTTGGGGAAATATAGGCACATTTTCAAAGAACAAGGTGAGATAAAAAGATTCTGTAAAAAGAGGCCAGTGTCTCATTTAAAACAATAGACAAAGAAATCTCTTCGCTCTAGTTCTATGTCAAAATCAATAAGTAAAAAATAACTTGTATGATTATATAACTAAGATCTCACTGCTGGGCAAAGTCTGTTCTCACAAAAGTGACACTACTCATGAAACGTAATCCTAAAGTATGTAACTCACTCACTGAAAAAAAACCACCAAAATGAGGACCTCCTTTTTTTGAAGTCGGTAAAAAACCAAATCACAACAAATCCTAACCTACCTCAAAACCATACTCACCTAAAGTCGTAAAATAATTAACAAAACTTACACCTCACATACTCCAAACGGAAAAAAAACTAATTAATTTACTGCAATATCAATCTATTTAAAAATAGCACCGTTACTCAAGCAAAACTCGGCTCTATGCAGTGCTAATAGAGTTTAGATTCGTAAAAGTTATTCGTCGAGGTTGGTTCCCACATGAGTGATCACATTGAAGTGGGGTCAAACGTTGATGTTGGTAAAAAATCGTTTGTCGCAGATGTTTGACAGATGCGGGGTTCGACGCCCGGCCGTGGACCGTTTTATAAAACTTGGATATTGCTCCCATTTTTTTCTATGCTTTGTTAGTATTCACGTCATTCTTGGTATGATTTTTCAATGTTTGGTTTAAGTGAGGAGAGTGGAGTTGTTAAGTATTAGTTTTTACGGTATTGTCGCTGTTTTAGTGTACTCCAGTAACCTACCCGTATTATCTAATGGTATATTTTGTATGATTATGTTGTATGTATAATATAGATAAAACACCTTTAACGGCCGTTCTTTAATGAGTGTTTTTGTCATTATATAAACAACTAGCAGCGCCCGCGGTTTTACCCGCGTTGTACCCGTTCCCGTGGAAATTTCGGGATGAAAAATAGCCTATAACCTTCCCGTTGAATGTGGCTATCTATTAAAAAAAGAATTATTCAAATCGGACTGATAATTCCTGAGATTACCTCGAACATACAAACAAACAAACTTACAAATTTTACCTCTTTATAATATTAGTATAGATTACTTACGTCAATTACTTGAATGTCGATTTAATGGCCGTCACTGAGTGCGATAGTTAGAGGTCCCTTTTTTTGGTTTTCAATAAAGAGGTGCCACAGTGCAGTTGCCAACGATGTCGCTGTCGCTTACAACTGCACTGTGGCACCACAGCTCGCCTTAGCTACTTTTGATAACATAAAATTATAGAGTTAAAAAGAGCTTATTCTCAGTATTTTTTCTTTATCATGGCACTATCCATATAATATGTATAAAAATGAATCGCTGAATGTGTTGCTAAGCGAATAACTTCAGAACGGCTGCACAAAATTACATGATTCTTTTTTTAATATGTTCCTTATTGCCAGGACAAGGTTTTTATATAAGAAAAATAAGGAATAAAAATCTCAAAATTCCCACGGGAACGAGGGCGCTGCGAGTGGAACCGCGGGGCACAAATAATTAAATATAATACTTACCGCCTCATTCAAAAACTCTTTTACTAAAACACGGTTTTAAAGTGTTTTGTCTCTTTTACACTTTAGCAAATAACTTATGTAGGAAAGAGATAAAACATTTGAAAGCTAAAGTGTTGATAATAATCGTTTATGAATAAAAGCCCTTAGTAGCTATAACAAATATTATTTAATACCTCTCTTACTAGTAAACACATTGTAATTCAATTAACCACGCCCAAACAATACAAACAACGAAACATCGGAACAATAAAGAAAATTAACAAGACATCGTACATTTTCCACACCACCAGTCACATCCGCCGTAAAACAGTATGAAAGGGCATTACACCACTATTTCTATAATAATAAGGGCTATTACTGCTCAGCAGGGGCGCGAATTGAGTATAGTGGTTACTGAGTACAGTCAGCAACGTTGGTTAACAACTCTAAAGGGTAGTGCGATAGAGTGACGAAAGACAGAGCGACTAGCGTTTTTTTAAAGATTGACATTAATTTTATGTTCTTCTGTAGATGGTTTTATATTGAAAAATGTAACCAAATATTGTCATACCCGAAATATTTCTTCAAAAATTTTAAAACCCACCCAATCTACACTTTAATAAACTAAATAATTAATTAATGACAGCTGTCGATCTGGAAAAAATTGTACTTGTTGGATTTCAATTTAAAAAAAGTTATATTCGATTTAGATTTTTTTTTTAATTGATACTACTTTGACGGATACACTTCGCTTTTATTTTACATTTTTATCTGACGTTTCGGTCCCTTTACAGGAACCTAGGTGACAGAAGACATCCTAAACTTAAGATACCTGTCAACGGCTGTTAAGTAATTTTACTATACCCTACATAGATATCCCAACCATGACACTTCACTACCAAATATTGTCAAATAAACGATACAGTTGTTACATAGTCGACCGCTGACTCCACCGACAGTACACACGACCGCTCGGGGACGTCGTATGCTCCTTGACAATTATACTTGACATGTGTCATAAAAACCATAAGTAACGATCTGACAGACAGACACAATAACTTTAATAGAAGCCACCGCGTTGTGGTTGATTTTATTGTAATGTTGGCACAAAGTTCAGTGATCTGTTGTGAGTATGAAAAATGTGTTAGTACTACATAGTATACTAACAGCGCCCCGCGGTTTTACCCGCGTTGTGTCCATTCCTGTGGGAATTTCGGGATGAAAAATAGCCTATGTTACTCGTGGATAATGAAGCTTTCGAATGGTGAAAGAGTTTTTTAAAACGGTCCAGTAGTTTTTGAGCCTATTCATTACAAACAAACAAAGTTTTCCTCTTTATAATATTAGTGTAGAAAACAAAGTCGCTTTCCGCTGTCTGTCTGTCCCTATGTATGCTCAAATCTTTAAAACTACGCAACGGATTTTGACTCGGTTTTTTTAAATAGATAGAGTGATTCAAGAGAAAGGTTAATATGTATAAAAATTCCCGAAATTCCCACGGGAACAGCCACAACGCGGGTAAAACCGTGGTGCGCTGGTAGTAAGTAATAAAATTGAGTGCTACATATTTGTTGTAAATGTTTGTCTGTACTCTTGTTTTTTGTGCGAGGCTTTTCAATTGGCGTATTGAATGAGGCCATTATTAAACAAAAAATGTGGTAGTTCGCTAGAGATTAGTATGATTAATTCTATGTACAGCTTTATCTTGCATTATGCAACCATTATACTCGCTTATATCACAAATACTAACAGTTTCAGTAGGTACAGTTTCGGAGGCCTTTAGGCGGTTAAAGACTCCGACACCATGGTTGGTCACTAACCTACTCGAAATGAATGAATGAATGAATGAATGAATGAATGAATGAATGAGTACCACCAAAAATAGTCGCCTACCAATTCTACAGACTATACAACTCAAAAGTCAAAATAACAACCATTAAGTATCAACAACTCCTTTGAAAACAACCTCCAATCTTCCTAATCAGTTAAACACATAGATGATCTTCCTCCGAGAAAGTTACGAACCAATATCACGTCACTAGTCAGTTCATACCTCAGTTACGAAGTTACAAAGTTACCAAGTTACCAAGGAGCTTCATTAATTATTACGAGGCATTAATATTAGAGATATTAGTGGCATTGTAACACCGCGGGCTATAGGAATTTATTGACCATGAAATGCGTATAATTTATATTGTTTTGGTGTTCAACTTTTGTGATAGAAAAGTCATAGACGAGGCATAGATAAAATGATTAGGTACGCTATTTGTGTAGGATAGGCGTTCAGAAATGTGATTTATTTAAATCTTTTTGGGTATTAGTTGATTGATTTCTTTGAATCTATAATCTGAGTACCAATTTCGTTAAGACGAGAAACTGTAACCAATTTAATGAATTATTATTTAATACTTAGTTTGACTAAGCGACATGAGCTCATTTCGATTGTTAAGCAACGTGCAACTCGGCCCTTACTTGGATGGGAGACCGATAGAGCTTTTCTAACTGAGCGCTACCGTGCTTCGGAAGGTACGAGTACGTACAATTATCGGTTCCGATTGTTTCAATCGATATACCATGTCGGAGGCCTTAATGCGGTCTAAAAACTTCGACACTAGGGTTGGCCAATAACTGAGACCAACTTACTTACTCACTATTTAATACTTAACCTTAGGACTTAAAGGTTAGCTTTCTAATAAACTAGACATAACCGCACTAAAATGACACCTGTCAAATACTCCCACACAATTTTATAATTAATGATAATGGCTAAATGCTATTTAATCCTGAAATTCTTAAACAGACAAATACAATGTAAATACTGGAAGTCTTTTCTGAGTGTTTGAAATTTCGTATTTTATAAAAAGAACATAAAATCAAAGCTTTAAATAATTCCCGACTATTGATCGCGTGTTTTATAAACTCATTGTAGGAAAACAGACAAAATACCAACCTCTTTGCACGGGGCAGCGGCTGATCAATTAATAAATAATGCCGAGTTCACAGTTCTGTTTTTAAATGTTTAAAAAAGATAAGTGGTAATAGTTTCCATCGAATGTATTGATTGAGGACTAACTTTACTTACATATTAAAGAGCTCTATGGTTAATACGATGGAGGGAATAAACTGTCATGCTAGGAGTGTCAAGCCATTTTTCGAAAAAAGAACACATATTATAGTTTAAGAGCTAAAGTTAAGTGTTCTTTTTAACCGACTTCAAAAACCGAAGGAGGAGGTTCTCAATTCGGTGGGTATTTTTTTTTTAAGTTCGTCTCTGTTTATAGCAGCGCCCCGCGGTTTTACCCGCGTAGTGCCCATACCCGTAAGATTTTCAAGATAAAAAATAGCCTACAACCTTCCCGTTGAATGTGGCTATCCATTGCAAAAAGAATTATTAAAATCGGGCTGGTAATTTCTGAGATTAGCTCGAACATACAAACAAACAAGCAAACTTACAAATTTTACATCTTTATAAGATTAGTTTAGATTGATGGCCACACAACCCTAACAAATAAAAAGTCAAATTGCATCGACCTCTATTGCTCAAACAAATAGGACCTAAACAAACTAAACACTATATTGTAGATAAAACACATTACACAACAAGTTGTCCATTGAAGAGCGGAAGACACCATTTTATGCGATGTCGAGACAATGCAGACCTACCCAATATAGAGTAATCGATACCCGGACTCTGTAGTCACTGTTCGATACTATGGAACGGTATTCGGGATTCGGTCAGTATACCGAAATCAAAAGACCGAAAATGTAAATATTTTGTACATATATAACTACTGTATTATAATTAGGTAAGTACTTGATGTTATTTCAACAAAAGTTTATTCACTTATTATTATAATTTAATCATAATTTTAATTTTAATTTAAACCTTTGTTCAATTTGTTATAAAATTATAATTACTTAAACTAGGTAGTTATTTACACAAATTAAAATATTAAGTTTAATCTCTATACTTGTTATTTTCAATTCTACAATTCCATTTTAAACCACTATGTAACTGTAATGATAAAACAAAAAATAAGGAACCTGTGTACCCAAATAAAAAAGCTTAGTCCGAATCCCGAATACGAATTCGGCCCGAGCCAATGTCCGAATGCACTGCAAGCTTCAACACAGAACGCTAGTATTGCATTAACATAATCCTCTGTGCCGTCTGTAAATCCAATAAAATGGTTTCTAAGTAGCCACTATACAACTTTATTACTAAATCGAATCGTATATACGAAAGCTTAGTACACTAGGCAATGTGAAGCTAAGCTTATTCAACACGCATTTTCTGTGGAAATAAATAAATGCAGATATTTTTTTATTGTCAGTTTTATTCGAAATTCAAAAATAATAGACAAAAATGAGCCATAAAATTCGAATAACTTCATAAAAAAAGAGTAAAAAATAGTTCTTTATTCAAACTTCTTCATAACAAAACACACGTGATAAACTAAAAACTCAATAAAATCCAAATTCCCAGCAATAATAAATCGTGTAAAACCTCTTTACAAGCCAACCTTCATTTTATACAGCAATAAATCTCCTATACATTTTAATTTCAAACAGAAATAGAATTGAAAACGAGAGACAGTAGTCGGTTATCATACCATAACACCGGTCAATGAACTTAGTCAAGTTCAAGCTTAGAATCGAAAGGGCCACCAATCCTGTTTATTTTTAGACCGCTGAGCATTGAAGTTACGAAGCTAACCAAGTTTTATTGTGATTCGCGAAAATGTAGGAAACAATAACATTTCAAGATCGGTTGTTTAGATCAATAGGAGAGGATGTCGCTTAATCCGATCGTAAAGTTGCATTAGGACTGGCTGTTTATAAAATGGCGGCGGAATCACGGAAACAGAACCAGAACGAATAGGTCTTAAAATTAGAACAGACGACTGGAATTGATGTTTGAATTTGAATCGGGAACATTAATTTGGAACGATTTAAGGTTACGTTATTTCCATTAGTTTGTGATTGTCAGTTTTAATTAAATGTTTGTAATTATAAAATTACTGCGGAAATAAATAGTTAAAGTGATGTATGAACAATTTATTCCGTAAATGAATGTATAACGTATTGAAATTAATCACCTTAGGCGTAATAATCACGTTACAGCTTGTAAGATCCAATTGCAGGACAAAGACTAATTAATTATACTAGTGCAAGCCTACAGCTAACAAGTTAAGGTTACCTATAACATTAATAATCTTCGTCTCTCAATCTATAAAATAATCTTTTTAATATTAAGTATTAAAAAGAGGTTAAGTTTCTAATTGTGTATGTTTGCTTGTAAAGGCTAATCTCAGAAACTACCAATCCGATTTGAATAATTTTTTTTTAATGAATAGACGCATTCAATGGCAAGGATACAAGCTATTTTTCATCCCAAAATTACCAAGGGAACAGGCACAACGCGAGTAAAACCGGGACACTGCCAGTATCACTACATAGTATAAAACAAAGTCGTTGTCTGTTTGTCTGTTTGTCTGTATGCTTAAATCTTCAAAATTACGCAACGGATTTTGATGCGGTTTTTTGTAATAGGTAGAGTAATTCAAGAGGAAGGTTTTTATGTAAAAATATTCCCGAAATTCCCACGGGAACGGGCACAACGCGGGTAAAACCGTGGGCGCTGCTAGTTAGATATAAAGAGTTTGCACGCGTGACTCAACTTTTAAATATCATACAGCTTTCTCTTCCATACACAGTTCCATTGAGTTCCCCATTAAACTAGTTTCAAATAAATACGGTATTCCATATGCCACCCTTCCATTGTGGGTCTCGCACATTGTGCAGACCCACCTGGCTCATTACCGTGCACTAACTGAACCAATAAGACCTCTCTATGTATGATGTATGAGAAAGCCATACAGATTAATATCGCACCTGCTTTTATGTTATTAAATTGTGTATTGCAAATTGGGGTTGGTGACCTTTAGAAAACCATTTTGAGGTTTTCTTCGATTTCGAATTTGAAATTAGAATGACTTGTCTGACACCTTGAAGTGGTGTCAATTTAAAATGACAAATGTGATTTTGAATTTGAAATTAGAATTGCTTGTATCGTGAACTGCTAAGGGTTCTCAATTTGAACATGCAAAAAAAAATGTTATTCTAAACCATACGATTAAATTTAGATCTTATTTAAATCGTAAATAAGGGACCCGACCGAGACGTGTACGTACAGATCGCTTAGAATCGCGGTAACCTGCTAGTGTTCCTATTGTGTACCCACGAAATAGATAAGTGTACTACTATTAGCCTGTAATGTCCCACTGCTGGGCAAAGGCCTCTCATCTCACTGAAAACAGTACAGTGAGGAGGATTAGGCGTTAGCACCACGCTTGACTTATGCGGTTGGTGATATCAAACTCGAGCTATGTTCGTGAGTCTATACCTAATGCAATCTACCCATACCCATACATGTATAGTGGAATCCATCCTCAAACTAAAAATGCTAAGCCCTAATGGTTACACGATACGTAAGTTCTAAAGTAATCCCTCAGAGCTCTACGTACGCTGGTTTGAAAGCGATTCACTTGCTACCTACGTCACTGGCCCATTTCTTACGTCCCATTGACTCCACGCCATTCATCCAAGCCTTTTCAAATGGGAAGGGTTTTAAATGGTCCACAGTGCAAATGAGAACGAATGCGATTTATAGATGGTATTGTACATTGTGATGTGTGATTAGAGTATTTGGAAGAGTGGTGGTGATGGAAGGAGTTGTCTATGGTGCATACGAAAGAAATGTCTATGGCGTATGGGATGGAATTGTCTATGGTATAAACTATAGTAAATAATTGTCTATGGTGTATACGAAACAATTGTCTATGGCGTATGGGATGGAATTATCTATGGTGTATAGTATAGCAAATAATTGTCTATGGCGTATGGGATGGTATTCTCTATGGTGTATACTATAGTAAATAATTGTCTATGGTGTATACGAAAGAATTGTCTGCATGGGATGGAATTGTCTTTGGTGTGGTAAGAGACAATTTTGCTTAAAGCCTCATCCGCGCGACCGCTTTTCAGTGCTTGTGAACGTTTTGTTAATAACTAGCAGTGCCCTGCGGTTTTACCCGCGTTGTACTCGTTTTTGTTAGAAATTTTGGAACAAAAATAGTCACCTTACGGTTGAAAGTATCAATTGCAAAAAGAATTATTCAAATCAGATTGGTGGTTTCAGAGAGAACGCGCTATAGTCTAAGATACGAGCCTATATCGACCTTCGCCGAGCTGATAATAGAACGAAACATATTTTATCATGAATTTAGTATATTAGAAAACATATTAAAAATGGGTTTGCTAAAAAAATCCTGGGCAATTTTTTTTTATTATCCTGATGTTGCAACATTTAATTAAAAATATTTTTTTGAAAAATAATTAAAAATAGTCTGCCCAGGATTTTTTTAGCAAACCCATTTTTAATATGTTTTCTAATATACTAAATTCATGATAAAATATGTTTCGTTCTATTATCAGCTCGGCGAAGGTCGATATAGGCTCGTATCTTATACTACTACGTTCAAAAAACAAACTAACTAAAATTTTAAAAAAACTTTTCAGCTTTATAAAAAAAGGTGTTAAATTCCCAATGCAAAGAGTTGAAAATGTGATAGTTTCATACTTAAATATATCTAACTTAAAATGCATCATTTAAAAAACGCTGCGCTTGTCCAAAGATTGAAAGCGTCAAAAAAGCGATAAGTGGTGTCGTTATACAAACATCTAAAATGGTTTTTAATACGTTTTTAACTAGATAAGTTTATTAAACGGCCACCGCGATCCATTAAGTTACATACCAGACATAACTTGACATTCAAAAGACATAAAAAGTGAAGAATTTTAAGTATAGATGCAGTAGGAATTTTATTTTGTCATTCGTTCACCGCCAAGGACCGAAAAGGCAGTAAAAAAGGGCTCTAGTTAGTAATAATACAATGAATGTGGTTGCAAATATCTGCGGCGAGATTCCCTTTCCTATAAAAGTAGGTAAGTTCGAGTGGGTCAGTGGCCAACCCTGGTGTCGGTGTTTTAGACCGCCTAAAGGCCTCCGACATGGTCTAACGATTGAAACAACCGGGACCGACAATTTAACGTGCCTAATTAAAATGCGAACGAACGTGAAAAAACTAACAAGTAGGGGTCGAGCTGCACGTTGCTTAACAATCACAATGAACAACATCGCTTAGTCGAAATTCGCCACGAGCGCTAATTTCCTATGCAACACACGTACACAAATTCGTTTTTAATCATGTTTACATTTCCCATAAAAAGTTGTAACTGAATCGTTCCAAATCCTGCATTATTGAATACACCCTTTTCTATGATTAACTCCCCAAATTCCCATTTTAAAAGCCGTGACAATAGAAAGAGTAAGGGAGCTATTCCGCAAAAAATCCATCTTTCTAAGCTACCCGTCGATTTCAACAAATATTTTTATTACTGAACCAATGTTTGCTTTGCCCTCGTCAGCAAGGGTTGGATAAAACACCCATTCATAGAGCATCTTCTTTTGATTCCGTTTCTAAAACATTTTTCATGGGGATATGAATAGAACAGCTGGGTTAAATTGAAATTGGCGTATTCTCCTTCTTTGAGAACGTGTTTACCTTCTTATACCATGGGTAATCGATAGGCGTGTTGATTTAAAAGGATTGTGCTTTAATTGGTTCCTTCAAAACACTTGACTTTTAAACAGTAAAACCCGTTGGGCCTTATTAAGAAACGCGGTGTAACTAAAACACTGTTATAATGTGTTTTGTCTCTTTTGCTCTTCAGAAAATTTCGTATGTCTGAAAGTGACAAACCATTTGATAGCTAAACTGTGTCCCTTAATACGCGTTATTAATATGGCCCGTTATGTTTACAAAGGACTCCAAAGGCACGTCCCAATTTTTTGTCAGATCTCCATAATGATAAGTGGAGGCGTAAAAACATAATACAGGATACGCCAGATTCGTAAGCACAACAAAAACTAGACAAAAAAACAATTATCATAACACAATGTGCTCAAACAAGAACAAAAATCGATGTTAACACATAAACACGTACAGTCGTACACATTTGCAGTGTAAAGACACATTGAAAGCTACAAAAGGCATAAGAGCTTCTCAGAACTCCTGGAAAGGAAACGCATAATAAAACGAATGTCAAGCACATGCGACCGACGACGGCCATATTTATAGACACTCGACTTAATAATTTGCAACCGTCTATTTCAGTAAACGAGCATCCCGCAAAGCACTCAAATGATACCACAGAAAAAAAGGAAATTTGATTGTGCAAACTGAAGTGGCGACCCCAAACAGCCCACTAAAAGAAATTAATCGGTGTGTCCGAAAAATAAAACAAAAGAAACGGTAAATCCCATACTGGGAGAAGACAATACATCGTATCATGGAGTCCCCTTGCCTCCTCTCTGACGCATGTGTCACCGCTCCATCCCAAACCGAACCTTATCACCTTCCATCAAGATCTATTGTCCCAAAACCCGACCGAAGTTCCCAAAGATGCAACACAACCCATAATTCACCATATCTCGTTACCATTAAACACATTTTGATTCGCTCCGCGCTGTACCGAAACATTACTCATCTAATAATATCGTTTGTTGTCGGAGATTGAACTTTTGTCCTTTTTTTATTATAGGTTAACGGGCATATTGTGCTAAATGCAATGCCTTTATCGAGTTTACATCGGTTATTTAGTTTACAAAGTAGAGACAATGTATAGTTTCATTTCCATTCATTCCATTAAAGATAGTACTTTTAATAAATATTGAGGAGCGTCTATTAATAGCCATTGCTATATTATAAGTAACAACACAATTCTGGTACTCAACGTAATAAGAAATAGCAATTGTAATAATTAATTGAAGTCGTAAAAGAAGGAAAAAAGCGAACGATATTACGATATCGGTGGAGACCCCACCGAGAGCCAATAAATTGTAAGCCATGGACTTGAAATCATAAGCGGGAACGGCGCAGCATTATGCACCCCGCCACATAACTGCTCCCCAAAGTATTGGTTCCTGACGAATGACCCAATAAATACCCATAAGGTAAAACGCGACACGTACAAAACATTCCCCGGATATAAAAGCATTATCCTGTTAAGTAATTTATTTTCTTACAGTTGTAAGTGAACAGTAATTTTATGGTGCCACTTAAACAGTCTATAATCCGACCGGTTGGGATACAAAGAGGGTGTTGGTAACCATAATGCAACACCATAAACAAAAAGAATGGGACTTCAAACGCAAGCACCTGTTTAAAAAACGAATCCATAAATCTTATTTTTTTTTAAGTATTTACGTGTAACCTCCTTCTATGGATTTGAGGGTCCTTGAGTCGCAGTGATTTAAGTTGTAAACAATAAATTAAGTTCTATAAACCCTTTGGCAATAAATATTAGACAAGATTTTTAAATACAAAGTATCTAGGTAGATGTTGAACAGGAGTTGTTACAGAAAAAAAAATGTTAACCCTTAGTTTTTAAATGTATGTAAAGTTTTTCTAAGTTAGCATACATATAAATCAAAAATTATTTCAGCTTTTCTACAAAATTGAAAATGTTATTAAACTTGCTCCAAGTTCAACTATATTGTGTCTATGTTATATGATCATACCAGTAGCCTTTGGGCGGTCTAAAAACTCCATCATTAGTCTGCACTAATCTAATCGACTTTACTTTACAACTCAAGTACTTCCTCTTACTACAAAGGGAATCTGACTTACAATTAACCAAGGTGTAGTGATGTTAAAATATTAGCCGTCACTAATTCCTGGCTATAGGTGAGTCATCGGCCTCTGACTCAGAGAGACTTCATCCTGTTCTCCGTCTTATACCATCCCACATGAACCGCGGCGGTCTGGGTACAAACTAACTTAGCGTTCACTTACATATCTTCAAGGGCTTTATTGCTTGTACAAGCTTTAAATTGCGGAACATAAGATAATGATACGCTGTTTTTAGTTAGAATAGTATTACCAGTACCCCGCTGTTATATCCACGTTGTGCTCGATCCCGAGGGAATTTCGGGATAAAAAATGTGGCTATCTATTACAAAAATAAATTATTTAAATCAGATTGTTAATTTCTGAGTTTAGCTCGTCCAAACAAACACAAAATAAACTATTCAGCTTTATTATATGTATTACTATAGATTGGAAATACAATAAAGTTATGAGTATAGATATTAGCTCTCTTACTACAAATACTTAATTAGTACTAAGTACAAGTACTGGTTAAGTTCTTGTATTAAAAGTGTTAGTAGATAATACAACAACTAGGTATCGGATACGAACGAGAACTATATAGTAAAGTAACTGGAAATACTTACGAGCCTACGTCAGCGAAATATATAGCATTTAAAAAAGTCAATCATTATTCCAAATTCTTATCTAATCATGTATTGAAATTGCGTATGGTAATTTTATATTAATCATACTTAACTAGCTAATCAAAGTACATGCCCACCATGTTAGATCTAATATTATATCCTAAACTTAAATTTCTTATCATAAATCATAGACCAAGGACTTCATTCCAAATATAAACTGCTTTGTCTTAAACAAAACGACCACGTCTGCTGTTATCATAATAAAAATAAATTAATGCGGCCATACTTAACCATAACATAGCCGAAGCATGCCTTATAAACATCACACAATTCAATTCATTCATCATAATAGCGCCCACACATGTACAAACATTTTCAACAATGTTAAGACTTGGTTTAGATATGATGAAATATATCATATCTCGGTAGAGATTAAGACGTGTGCATAATGTTAGATAGACCTGTGTGTGACCACCCGCAGTTGAGTTTACATATCCATAGTGTTCGGGATAAGGTTCTATAGTATTCAAAAAGATAAGATTTCTTTGTTATTGTCTTCGATGTGGTATTGACCAAGAAGTTATAATGAATTGTCTGTGTATCACTACATAGTATAAAATAAAGTCGCCTCTTTTTCGTGTCTGTCTGTTTGTCTGTCTGTATGCTTAAATCTTTAAAATTACGCAACGGATTTTGATGCGGTTTTTGGAATAGGTAGAGTGATTCAAGAGGAAGGTTTAAAAGTATAAAAATTCCCAAGAAATCGGGCACAACGCGGGCAAAACCGCGGAGCGCTGCTAGTCTTAAATAATTCGAATCATATATTGTTTGTTACATAAAAATAATCAGTATCATTCTTCTTTCTTAACATAACGGCATAAATAAGATAATATATTGTCGGCAAGATATATACATTCGTCACATACTCAAAAAACACAACATTACTCCCAACAGATATACCTACCGCAATTTCTATAAACAATGTCTAAAACTGATAACAGAGTGCACTGGAGCTCTATTAACACAGATTCAAGAGCAGACCCTATCTGTAACCAACGGACACTGTTACTGGCAAATTAGGTTATATTGCAACTAAGTACTGGTATGGACCAACATATACTAGGTAGGTACTAGTTATCTTAGTCGATTACATAGTATCCTATTGCACTAAAGTAATTGATAAAGGCAGGAATATCGTATAGTGTGTGTCAGAGTAATACGGGCAGTTTTTTGGACTCCCCAGTCCAGTACAGACTGTGTGTATGTGTAATACAGGCAGTTTTTAGACAGCTGAATCCAGACAGCCATTAATGACCATCGCTGGGTACGGTGCAGTGATATAGGCAGTTTTTAGACTGCCCAGTTCCGATAGCCTTTAATGACTGTCACAGGCTATAGTAATTGATTACATAGTATTTACAGTTGAAACTACGTTAACATATACACTTCGCTTTTATTTTACATCTTTACATGAACCGTGGTCACTTTTGTAGTCACAAAATAGTTTTCTGTAACCACGGTTCATGTAAAGGGGCCGAAACATCATATAAAAATTTGAAGTGTATCGTAGTGTATGAAGTAGTAGTAGTAGTAGTGTCATAGTTTCAATTCAAAATGAGTAGTGTTCGCTTAAGAAACCAGATTACACAGTTTTTAAGTCACAATTTCAATCAAAACTCTCATCATCTAAAACCCAAAAAAGGCATAAACAATACGAGTACAAAATGAAAAGTTTTGAAAGTGAAAACTACCCCTTAATTCAGACGAGGACAGCTAACCACACACTAGCGGTCACGTTGCTGTGACCCCTCTAATTTCGATTGACGTATCATATTACCAGAGGTGTTGTCCACGAGTGTGTCTGATATCAAACAGTATCGTGTTCTAATTAACTAAAGGTCACTTGGAATAGCTCAAGTGGAATCGAACTGTACTAAGAATTGATATTATTAATCTTTAACACTGAAGTGGTTGCTTAAATGTTGAAATAAAAAGTAAGTCGTTAGCTTAGAGCTTAATTTGGAAATAATAAACTGTGTGTCAATTTGTCCGGGTGTATTTATTATTAGTTGCTTGATAAACAGTTTTTATTGCGAAAAAAACGTGTGAGTACGTTTTACGTAAGTAATGATAAAGTTGAACTAAAAATGTGGTTTGTTTTGAAAAAAGAACAACATGATTAGTCAAACATTGATGAGTTTTTTATCAATGTAAAAAGGTTAAATAAAAAATAACATTGAACATAAAATGTGATGGAATTTGAATAAAGAACAACTTTATTAAGATTAAAAAAAGATAAAATTGTTTGGATGGAACCGACACCGAAGCTTTTAGGTTAGAGTATTAAATGTTAAACATCTATGGTTACCTCCATATTGTCTATGGAGACGTGAACAAAATGATAATCGACCGGTATCCTTGTCTATTTTAAAATGCATACGAGAATATAAACAACGTATCTTCCGCTCTCCACTAACCCAAAGCTATTAGCATCGCGCGTTAACTAAAAGGCTAAAACAATGAGCGGATGTGAGCCAGGATACCACTGACACATTCGCATTCGATTTGACACCAGCCATTCCAATTTGAAACTTATTAATCAACAACATAACACTCAAATTAAAACAAAAACTGACCAAACACACGAATAAAATCAAATTAAACTTCGTTAGTAATAAAAGTAAGGGATACTTTTATAACGAACAGAAAGTTACCAAAACATAATTTGCAAATAACGGAACCCATTAAGTTAAAAGAAAACTTGTCTGACTGTCAAACACGATAGGTACAGTTGAAAGCATCTATAGTATCGGGGAGACAAAGTTGTATCCGGTACGTTAAACATAGCATGGATCGCTAATCCGGAACATTGCAAAACGTTGGACAAACTACTGCGCTTTGTGTTACTCTAATGAGAGCCACGTGGCTGTCCCCCGCAATGCAGACTGCACAATAAAACAATGACGGAACAGTTGTGCACTCCAGCCGTATTCCTACAGGAACGGCGTCGCGTGACTCCGAATAGTTGCGGGTGTACCGCAAGGCGCGCTCCTGCGCCCGATGCTATTTATTCTATTTACAATGCGAATGGCAGCGAATTTTACCGAAATAAGCAACTTTGTCTGCGCCGGATGTGCCATGTTTTTGCCTTATTTTAATACTTATTGTGAATTCTACTGCAATAACCGCGGGCGGCATGATATAAATACCGACTGAATATGTAATATGAATAGCTGCATGAGATATTATATTTCTTAGTTCTTATAAAAATGTGTATTTTAATGACATGGAATACAGACGACCGTTGTTGAGAATAGAATTAATTGCGTAGTAAATTCACTACTGGATACCAATGTTTAGACATGCGATATCGTTTTACAAAATAACTAACATGAAGTTTTATTACGTTACCGTTTATTTCACGAGGAGCTTTCGTGATATGGAATTACGAACTACATTCCGAAAGCACAATTCATATTCATTACGTCGAGGAAAAAAACAAAACAGCTACCCACGTTTTATTCCAATTGGATTAAGTACCCGCATTGACGTTTAGTTGTCACAAATCTAAACCGAGTATCGAGTATCACGTGTAGTTTGACTGAACTTAAAAAAGTTATCAATATTTTGACAGCTACGAGTTAATGAGAAAGTTATTGCTCGTCCGTCCGCAGACATGCACGACATAAACACGAGAACTTTTGAACGGAGTGTTTGTACGCGCGCTGTCGTCAAACAAAACAACATAAACATTGTGTATTTGGGGCGTCAGCGCGTCGCGGTGAGCTTCGTGGGGACCACATGAACTAGAAGGGCCATTAAGTGTATTGTTGGCGGAGTGGAGTGTACCGTCACGTTGCCATGGCACAGGAGACTCACCTAGTTGTGCGAAGACCTTGGGCCTGACGTTCTCCTGCCAGGCAGCGGCGGCGGCGGCGAGCAGTGCCGCGATGAGGGCACAGCGTAGCACGAGCATGGCACTAGTCACTTCGACATCACTTGGGGAACACTCGCGCGCGTGGCGTGTGAGGCGGGCGGGGCGCGCGGCGGCCGGCGGCGGACTGGCGGCGGGCGGCGGGCGGCGCGGGGCGGCGCCTGCGCGCGCGGCGCCCCGCGGTCTCGCATGCGTGGCCCTGCGGAGTGCGGACCTCGCACGTGACGCAACCCTCCACGCCTCACCCTCGCTAGCCCCCGCGCCACACCACCGACAACCCTGCGACAACATAATCGCGTTAAAAAACGCGCCTGCATATCCTAATGAACGCCGATGCTAAACCTGCAATTAAACCCGACAGGGAACCGCCGACGGCTACGCTTCTTTGTTTATAAGAGTATTTAGGAATATTAAAAATTCGTTAGGAGTTGAGGGCGTGATGGTTCGGCGGATCGTAAGGTCGCAATTACAACTTTGACTGTTAGCAACGGGACGCCGGCTAGCGAGCGCATGCATCGCGGATAACTCCCCTATAAGGAAAAAATTGATCGTGATTTTTGTACTAATTGACGTAGCGGAAATTCTTAATGGTATTTTTAATATTCTCGTGTTTAATTTCTCCGCGTTTTAATTAATGCGTTGTTAAGACGTTGTTTTCCGGATATAATTGTCTTTGTTAATTTCCTTGCAATGAAATAAATTACCTTTCATCGCCAGGAACAGTTGTACATCGAATTAGTTTCATTATAATGTTGAACTTTAAATTACACACATCGTAAAGTTAATCGATCCTGATTACGTAAGCCGAACGCAATCGTAACAGAAAGCTGTACAAAACAAAACTTTTACAAATTAGCTAAAACAAAGTTCTAAGTCCCTTTCCACAAAATATTCAAATGGAACTTTATCGAAATGAAAAGTTTTCGTACAACATTGGGGTGCTTTGAAAGCGTAGCTATTCATTATTATTAATTGGCCAAAGTTACTCCCTAGTATTTTTATTGGAGCTTTTAGACCTTTGTCAAAGTAAAATGAGAGTTATTCATAGCGGATGCATTGTAGACGAGTCGTGTGAAAATCGATAAAACAAATATTTATTACACATCATTTGGCACCAAACTTTTATTGCGAATATATTTGGTGATGCCGATTTGATTACGAAAACATTTCATTCTCACGCGAAGTGGTGTGAATGCAATGCATAAAATAGTGCAATTGAATTTAATTTTAATATCAAACTACTACGTAAAAGGTGCAGTATTAAAATAAAACCTAAAACATTCGCCATTCGCTTCCATTGCTTCAATTAAGCGAAATTTAACTCTGAATAAAAACAAATGAGAGAATATTAAACATTTAAAATATTCAAGTCAGGATAATATTCTTTTTAATATTAATAACAGAACGGAATTACTATGCAAGACTATTTCATTTAAATGCTCCCCTGAAGAAATAACTTCGCACATCCGTGGAAACTCGGCAAAATTAAGAACGCAAACTTTAAATCCGAAAGTGCATTAAAGAAAGACTTGCGATAGCTGGTAAGGTACGATACTTATATTCCGTCTTGCTCTCAATCTATACATATAAAATGCTTTGTCTCTATCTATTGCTCGGCCCCTAAAATGGGTGGCTGAAAGTGGCATTTCTATCTGAGCGCTACCGTGCTTCGGAGGGCACGTTAAACAGTCGGTCCTAGTTGTTTTAATCATTAGTTAGACCATGTCGGAGGCCTTGAGGTGGTCTAAAAACTCCGACAACAGGGTTGGCCACTGAACTAAGAGATAAATTTGTAATTTCATTTGTTTTGTATGATCGGGCTATTCTCATGAACTACCAGTCCGATTTTAATAATTCTTTTTGTAATGGATAGCCATATTCAACGGGAAGGTTACATGCTATTTTAATCCCGAAATTCTCACGGGAACGGGTACAATGCGGGTAAAACGGCGGGGCACTGCGACTCCTGAATAAAATGTTTTGTCCTAATGGTTGATGGATCACGGTACAGCCCAAACAGGTGATCATGGGTCCTGAAACTTGGAGGATGTATTCTTTGAATGACGTAGGGTAGGTAGGATAATTTTTTTTCGAAATTTGACCCCTATAGTTTTCAAAAAGGGGAAGTTAAGTATTTGTGGGACACCGTGATTCTCTAGTCCAATCTACTTCAAATTATGCATAAACATTATTTTTAACACAATTTTTTTAAGATGTGTTTTATTGAAGTTAATCTTACTGATATTATAAATGTAAAAGTTTATAAAGTATCTATCCCGAAATACCCACGGAAACGTACAACACGGATGAAACCGTGAGCACAACTAGTATATCTATACATTTTAGGCATTTCTGTATTGTATAATAATCTAATATCAAGTTTTGTATGCTCGAGTTTTGTGGTCTAAACTTTGTGTTACGAGTATTAAGAACTCAAATAGAGTATAAAATTAAATTAGTAAAGTTATTGTTTTAAATAATATGTTCCAATATGTTTAAGTTTTGAGCTGAATAACATATGTGAGGATATGTATACTTAAATTCCTAATATATTCATCATTCATTGTTTTGCAATAAATTATTCTTATATTAATAAAGTAAGTTCGTAGGTTAGTGGTCAACCCCGGTGCCGGAGTTTTTAGACCGCCACAAAGCCAGCATGGTCTGGCGATTAGCACCACTGGCACGGAACGATAGCGGTTAGATAGTAAGGCCACCCATCAAACTTGGGGATGAGCTGCACGTTGCTTAACAACAACAATGAGTTAGCATCGCTCAGCTAAACTCCGCCACACGCACTGATAATACTTAAAATGATAATATTTTTATAGATGTGTTACAGATTTTAAAATTTTCATAGCATTGGTAATATTAGTAATTATGAGGGTGTCTTTCCACCAGCTCCATGTTATGCTAAGCTACGTCTAAGAGAGTAAGATACATTCAAGCTTAGAGCTTGGTTTGGCTTTAATTAACCGTATGTGAACTTGTCAAGTAAATATTTGTATACTCTAAATCAGTGATGGGCAAAGTACGGCCCGCGGGCCAACTCCGGCCCGCGAAAGGTCCATCGACATGGACAACACACCCTGCTATATGGCCCGCTATAGTTACGTTTTAACGGTCAAGAAGTATAAAGTAGATTTTACTTAGTAGATTAATAGATGCATAATCTATAGGTGAAGCTAAACTAGCCGCGTAGTTCATGTGTTGCGTAATACGGGGCGCAAAGCGTGGTGAAATGAGAGGCGCGGGCGGCGGGGTCGTTACCATGGCAGGGCCTTCGAATAAAAGTTAAATTTAATTACTATTTATGTTTTAATACTAATGTTTTTATTATTATTATGATTAAAAGCTTTCACACAAAATGCATTTTTTCTATAATTCTGGCCCTCCTCTAATTTTTTTTTAACTTAGTGGCCCCCCATTAAAAATGTTTCCCCACCACTGCTCTAAATTGAAGACATTGTCCACATTTTGGGACAAGTAAGAAAAAATAGAGTATATTTTAATATTTAATGTGATTGGCGGATACCAAACGTAACATGATAACTTATCAAAGCAGATGTCTGGTTGATTCTTATGTTTACCAATTACCAATGAGGTATCTTAATAAATAACTGGTTATAATAGCTTTCTTTTATACAAAAAAAATAACGTTGATACAATGTAACATACTCGACTTTGAGTTCCCGACTTACAAATAAATGTAGTCTTTTTCAAACTTTCGCGATTTTTGCACATTATTAAGGTTATTTACTACGGGTTTTTTCACGTCACAGAAGTTTGTTTTAGTAAGTAAAACACTTACTTTGATTTCCCGCCATTTCGAGTGGATTGCACCACCCGTGGTCGGACTCTTACCAAATGTACACATTTGTTAAGAGTCAAATTTCAACCCTATCGGTATAGAAGTTTAGGTGTAAATTGGGTATGACAGACAATCGAAATATGCTATAAGGGACCTCTATCCTCTTTTGTCATTCCTTTTCAAAGTACGGAACCCTAAAAAGTGTCTTAAAAAGTTCAAAAACCGAACAGAATAAAGGCCAGTATACAAAGTCAGAACATTTTCATTACTACAAATTAAAGACTTGTGCATATTTAATTTGCTCTTAAGAAATTTCGGATCAGTTTCGTGCTCCGTCTCCCACTCGTGAACAATAGAGACAAAGATGGAACAATTGCTGTCAAGGCGCATTAATTAATGGAATAAATTATAAATAACGAGCGTCCATGGCGCCCGGCTATTGGGTACAGAGCCTTACAAGTACTTTGGATTACGCACTACGAATTATAAACGTTGCTGTCTATACAAATATAATAAAGCTAAAGTTTTTTTTGTTTGATTGAAGGCGCTAAGCTCAGAAACTACCAATCCGCTTTATATTTTAATAATTATTTTTGTTTTGGGTAACGATATAAACAAATAATATACTAAAACTAAATATTGTTGTTTGAACGGGCTAATATAAAAAAATACCCGTTCGATTTGAATTATTTTGATGATTATTGCAGTGATGATCCCGTGAAGATTTCGAAATAATATTGTCTTACTAGTGTTCACGCCCACGGGAACGGGTACAAGTAAGTATGTAAGCAAGTTCGTGTGTGACCAATCCTGGTAGAACAAGTTAAACCAGTCGATAATATTGTGCGTTTTAATCCCGCAGTGCGTAGAGAAGCACAGATTATTCGCCACGGTACCTGAAACCTCCCAAAAATCGCCCCATCTGCCTTACATCGTGCTCACTACGGCTTAGCTCATAATTAATTATTTTTTATTGATAGCCCACCAATTAACTTTCCAAGAAAAAGATCTTTAAGTTGACCAATTAATTACCTTTGCTTTCATTTAATAAAGGTTAGGTTTTTCTGTTGCGGATTAGAATCTTTTTCGGTTTTTCTTTTTTATTGCTATTTGCAAGTAATATCTGTTGAAGGTTTTTTATTATAATCGATAGATGTTTTCGTACTATTTTTTTGGTAATCTCACTTATATAATTATTTTTGTAATAATGGATAGCCGCATTCAACGGGAAGGTAATAGGCTATTTTCATCCCGAAATTCCCACAGAAACGGGAACAGAGAGAGGAAAACCGCAGGGCGCAGCTAGTTAGACAATATTTATAAAAAACTAGCTGTGCCCCGCGGTTTCACCCACAGCGCACCCGTTCCCGTAGGAAATACGGGATAAATAATCCTATATCCGTCTCCTGGTTTTAAGCTACCTCCCCACCAATTTTCAGCCAAATCGGTTCAGCCGTTCTCGAGTTATAAATGGTGTAACTAACACGACTTTCTTTTATATATATAGATACACGGGATTTCATGACACTTGAAGTAATTGTGAGATAAAACAGGATAGGATAATACTAGTAGGATAGACAGAGTCGTAAAATAGCGTTAGTTGTTAGATTGAGTAGAAAAGTAAAGAAACGATGGATGCATCCAATCAATCTCCGTACAATCATATAAATATCGACCCGAGTGTAGTGTGATCACGAGGTTTTGATCCTTGAACAAAGTTATCATGTAGGATTAAAAAAAATTAAAACAATGTCGGGTGTTTTATTTTTTAAATAACATATGGATACTAAAAGCACATAAGAACAACCCATAAAATATAATAAGTAAATTTATAATGCTTTCAACTTAATATACTTATATAAGATTTTTTAATAATGTTATAGGGTAGAAAAACAAACATTCTATAAAAGACTTTTTATTGGATATACAAATAAAATAACACAAGAAAATGAAATATCAATACTTGTATAACAATTTTATACTTCTAAAAAAATATAACCTAAGTTTTATAATTTAAATTCCATCAAAAAATCATTCCGAAATTGAATTCACATGCGAGACGTACCAAATCCAATATCATAAATAAATCTAGAGTAATAAAATTCTAAACTTGAAAATAAATCGAGTCGAAGTTACATAAAGAATCAAGACAGTTATTTCTTCATATAAAAAGTTCGTCAATTGACTAGCTCCGTTCGTACAAAAGACTTCATTTGATATATGCAAGGGGTTACTATGAAAATCAAGTTTGATAATTTGGACCATATTTAGGAGGGTATAAAGTTGTATTAATTTTGCAGTGTAGTAAAAATTTCTTTTCATTAAAACCTTGATGCATTGAGAAAGTTTACGACCTAGGAGACGATACAAGGAACAGTCACACATATTTATAATAATATTTTTTCTTCAATTATTTTGTAATCAGCTAGCCAATTCTAGCTAGACTCATATGTGTATTCCTCCTCAGTGTATTTATATCTTCATTGAGATGAGAGACTTGTCCAGTGGAGTGGAATATAACAGACTATGTTTTATCAATTTGCTGGATTGTAGTTTATTTAACTTTCTCAATGTTACTAAGTTAACGCTACAATCATGTGTCATAGAAAAAGAAGGTCACATATCTGCTCTCAAATCCAAAAATGAGAACATCGAGCAATCTGACATTTGAATTCTAAAAACACCTTAAAACTACTCTCTTATACAATTCCCTTAAGACATGATAGATTATCACAGTCCATCACAAAACAGGGCACGAAATGAGGCGTAAAACTTATAATAAAATAAAGTTTAATACCGCGATAGTTTCTTATAAATTAAATTGGATACCGGCGGCGAGACGGCACGTTATCTAAGCAAGTGCCACGTTGCAGATTAAGTGGTTGTATTTGCCTTCAAAGTGAGCTGCATTGATCAAAGTATTATAATAAAATATGACGGAGCATGTTTGTTTATTTATTAGTTTAATAGTGTGATTACGTATACAGTTTTGACTAATGTGATAAAGGTGAAGAGTTTTATGAAGATCGAAATAAATATTTTTGTTCTTTAGTTTTGTTTTTTCGATTTCTGTTTAAACAAAAATAAATATACCCGGACAAAGTCTCACACGGATAATACCCAAACTAAGTTCAAAGCTTGTAATATGGAATCTAACTAACTGATACTATTACATATATAGGGTGATTTTTTAAGAGGTATAGGATTTGATTTTCAAAAAAAACACAAAAAATTTGAAAAATTTGATGAAATCTTTATTGGAATCGATAGAACGATCAATATAATTTAATGTTTGAAGATGATTTCATGCTTTAATTTTGTTATTTTATATTAAGTTTGTTTGTTCGTTTATTTTTGGGTGTTTCTTCATCTCTGAAGTTACTAAATATATATTTCTATTGATCACATAATTAAAAGTTATAGGATACAACGTGGGTAAACTCCGGGGTATAACATCTTTTAAACGACAAATATTCATTTTTCGATTGACGAATTTAATTGAAATAAAATTAGTAACAAAGTGAAAGCCATTATGAGTATAAATATAATTTGCGATTGATGGGGGTAGCATCGTAAAGAAAACAATCTAAAAATATCCTAAACAAATCGAAGAAATAACGAGCGAAAATTATTATTGTTATATTTATTCCAAATAGCGATAATTGGGGCTGGGAATAATACATTATTTTTACAACCATTTCTGTTAAAGCCATATTTTTCTGGCGAAATAAATGAGCATCAAATTACGCTATTAACATAAGGACCAAGACAATTCAGGTCAGGCTTTTGTTATCTTTAAGAAAATATTGAGGTTACGATAGTGTCAATATGAGTTAGTCATTATAAGAGTTGGTACACACGAGCGACTTTTGACGGCAAAGGCACAGTCGAATATAGCTCTCGATATGTTCGGTAATTTAGACAAATTTAAAATGGTATTCGAGTCGTCCATTAAATTCACAATTAACTAATTGACGTTTTTTTATAGATGACGTCATGTCAAAATCACTCCCTACTAAGGAAGTATTTGACATCTCAGAGTACGGAATTAGGCGTCTTTTGGATTGAGCAACTTTAGATACGATATAAGATATAATATAGCTCGTAGCTTGTAAACCCATGGAATCAAATCTTTAGCCCTAATTTCACCATTACATCTGAACTTGATCAGTTCAACTTAATCCTAGTTCACGAGATAAACTGAGATCAATACTTCAAAATTCATTCACCAAAACCCAGTTCAGTAGACCGTGGTTCGAGATAAAAACGGCGAATTTGGTAACAGGTAAAACTGATGCACTCGAAAGGGATAAAATGAACATAAAGTTTTACTTTAACTTGACTATCACTACACATCACCCTGATAGGGCTTCGTATCTACAGCCCGTTTATCATTCCCAACACGCTCATTTACACGCCACGAACCGTTTCGTAAAACAAAATCAAATTATCACGACTTCACTCGTTTTTCTTCAACAAAACTTGTGTTTCAGCTCAGAGATAACTTTGTTAATTAAATTTTGTAATTTTTTCTCTTTTATTTCCTTCATCTAAGACGGTATCCGACTCACCGGTTCACAGTTTCTAGAAAATAAAATACTTACAAGATTTATTAGTGGAATGAAACGTTAACTTTTGATTGGATCTTTTTTTAAAGTTTAAATTGAACCAATCAGGAACCAAGGCATAAACAAAAACGACGTCACACGTTCCAATATCAAATAAAACAAATAAAATCTAGTAGGCAAGGCTACTAAGCTAAACACATACAACCTCCGTGGCTCTATAATTTAGTCCAATCCAGTCTAGACAGTCGAGAGCACAGCACAGAATCCACTAAACAAATAGTCTAATACCTCACAACTCTTTAAATTAAATACTCTAACTTTTTAACTAACCACTAATTACGTTGAACATTTTCCAGAATATAGAATCAAGATAATTAAACAGATAAAGCGACCTGCGAATAAGTTGCGCGGGGTGAATAGTTACCGAATAGAGACCTCGCTTCGAAGGGGTTAATAAGAGGGAATGCCGTTAATTTCACTCGGCTAAGAGGGCCTTACCTTCGCGATATCGCGTCGGGTTTCAGATTGCTAATGTAGAGGATTAGGTGGTTCGTATTAGCGGGGGCGTGAGCGGGAGTGGGCGCGGAAATATTTTTGTTCACCTATGACAACGCAACAATGCAATTCATTGCTCTTGTCAAAGGCTTTAATAATATTCTCCATTGATTTAAAAGATCATAATATTAATATATAATTATGGAGAAACTTCATCGCTTTTATAATATTTTTTTTACTTCGGAAACAAACGTCTATTTTATTTTTATTTTTATTTCACTAATAAATACAAATTAAGGGCTATCTTATATTGCGTAATGTAGTGCTATCCACAAAGTCTTAAACACTACGTGTAACTAATTGAATCGCCAGCAAAACAATAAAATTTAATCCAACTTCTGCTAGAAAACGAGTATTTTTATCTTACCATCAAAGAGTACTTAAAAAACAATTACAGTGGAAGACAAAGCATTTTTATTTCACCCCTCAATCGCAGAGCATAGTTCGCAACTCGAATAACAAAAGTTTTTAAGACACTCTTTAATTTTAAATTATCTAATTACATAGTGACCCGCCGTCGCTTATTTACGAGCTCTCCTTAATTCCTCCAGTGGTAAACAAAAGAGTAAACTACTTAACCTAATTAACGAAAAAATCTTAGCTCAAGAAGGGTGTTTTTGTCGATTTAAATGAATTACTGCTATTGGTTTTCAATTAAGTGAATCTTGACGTCTTTATTATTATTAGTCTATATAATTATAGACTAATAACGACAAAATCTTTTGAAAATTATAATAATTACATAGAAAGACTATAGACTAGACTACTAAAGACTATAGACTAGACTACTAAAGACTATAGACTAGACTACTAGAGACTATAAACTAGACTACTAAAGACTATAGACTAGACTACTAAAGCCTATAGACTAGACTACTAAAGACAATAGACTAGACTAGTTAAGACTATAGACTAGACTACTAAAGCCTATAGACTAGACTACTAAAGACAATAGACTAGACTACTAAATACTATAGACTAGTAAAGACTATAGACTAGACTACTAAATACTATAGACTACTAAAGACTATAGACTAGACTACTAAATACTATAGACTACTAAAGACTATAGACTAGACTACTAAAGACAATAGACTAGACTACTAAAACTATAGACTAGACTACTAAATACTATAGACTACTAAATACATTAGACTAGACTACTAAATACTATAGACTACTAAAAACTATAGACTAGACTTCTAAATACTATAGACTACTAAAGACTATAGACTAGACTTCTAAATACTATAGACTACTAAAGACTATAGACTAGACTACTAAAGACTATAGACTAGACTACTAGAGACTATAGACTAGACTACTAAATACTATAGACTACTAAAGACTATAGACTAGACTACTAAAGACTATAGACTAGACTACTAAAGATAATCGGAACGCTGTACTACTTTTTAAGGCGTTCATTCATTCATTCATTTTGAATAGGTTAGTGGCCATTGGCCTAAGCCTGGTGTAGGAGTTAATTTAGAAAGCCTAAAGGCCTCCGACATGGTGTAACGATTCAAACAATCGGGACCAACTGCTTAACGTGCCATATGTCAATCTTGTTTGTTCTAGAAAGATTTAAGTATCTTACATAACCGTCTATGGCCTACGCTTGCAGTTTCTAAAAACCTCATATTGACCACCTTTATGTAGGCCGTCGATACGGTCAGATAGTTACAATTATGCATTAGCCAAGCGTAGTTACTCTTATCCTTACTTTACTGGCATCTTCAATTATTGCTTCTACTGTGACAGGACTTATATCTTCTTCTTCTTTTATGGATATCTCATATATAAATGTTTATTATCAGCATATAATTTTGTCCCTTTCCAACTTACGCTATTTTCCGAAAAGCAAAAGAGACAAAATCTAATCTCAGAAACTGCTGGTCTGATTTGAAAATTTCTTTCAGTGTTGGTCCACTTATCGAGGAAGGCTATAGGCTATTTTTCATCTCCAAATTCCTACGGGAACGGGCACAACGCGGGTAAGACCGCGGGGCGCTGCTAATACTTAATAACAGTATTATAGATTGAAGAACCTTTCTGAATAAGACGGATAATCTTAAATCATCGATAGCAGTGGGACATTACAGTCCATCTAAAGTAAAGTAAAGTATTAGCCTGTAATGTCTCACTGCTGGGCAAGGCCTCCCATCTCACTGAAGATCAGTACAGTAAGGAGGATTAGGCGTAATCACCACGCTTGCCTAACGCGGGTTGGTGATCTCAAACTCGAGCCATGTTTGAAAAGTAGTAAACATGTTTCCGCTCGACCCGGGAATTTAACCCGAGACCTCAGTCTTGGCAGGCGAGTGCACATACCACTAGACCACTGAGGCGTTACTAATACAGTCCATCTAATACTTTATTTTATATTGGACCATTTCTGGTCTTAAATAATATCATTTCAATCGATTACAACTGCTTAGCACTTTGTAACTTGAAACTATTTTCCGCTTCAAGTGCGACGAAGGCTGTAAAGTGTGAACTGCACGATACAACTCAAGTTTATTGTTAATTAAATAGACATTACAACCATTGTACTGTGCTATCATTTAATTTATTACCTCTTTGCTAACTATAGCATACTAGGGTGGAACTAAGACACATACAGTACGTGTGTGTACGGATGGACTGATTTCGATGCGTTTATTTTTAATTCGAGAGCTAGTTTCTTTGCGATAGCTCTAAGATCTGTTTGATATTATATTGGTCCAGCAGTTTTTGCGTAGTTTTTTTTTGTGATGTGAAATTGTCAGACAAGACTGGGGTCCCGCGTTCAATTCCTGGGTCGAATTTGAGATCATCAACACCTTAGTAGGCTCTTCAGCAAGATGAGAGGCCCACCAGTGGGACATTACAGGCTGATGCATATTTTAAGTTTATTGCTTGTATCGAAATACGTTTATTTGGGTCTTACTATCCAAGCACGATTCATCCAACGCATCAAATGAACGATGACTTTTTTGAATTAAAACATCTGCTATTCCAGTCATCAATTTGTTAAAAAAATCTTGTTAAAAAATTAACAATATATTATACATAAATTAACTATAAATAAATAAATATCTGGACAAATTCACACACGGTTAATTAAATCCAAACTCGTATTATGCAATCTTCTATGATACTATGAATACTAATATACTAAAGATAAATTGACCAACAAATTAATATAAAACGATCAATGTTAGTAGCTGAGTATGAAAGCTTCTGAGGAGTCACTGAGAGCGTAACATCAGGTCACTGAGCAGAAATTCTAAGTGTAAACCGAATTAAGTCCCTCAAGACTTCAAAGCCACAGACTAAGGGCAAGTAAAATAATGGTTACTCATTAGCTTACTTCAATTAACTCTAACCAAGTTGAAAATGAGCTGTTTCGTATTACGAAACCCGCAGAATTGGTTACCTGGTCGTCTTATGCTGTAAGCTGTTTGTTATAAAATGTGTAGTCGGATTGAAATAATTTGAAAATTGAAAAATAAAATCACAAATCGCGTATCGAGTAAAACACTAAATTAATGAGCGAGTTTTAATTGAAATATAATAGGTTATATTGGATTTTTTCTATCTTTTATTTCTGTGTTTATTGTTACGTCTATAGCAGACTTTGTCAAAGATTGTTTTCTGAAATTATTTTTAACCAAAAGCATTATAATCCATGTGATCATCACGCAGGATACGCTTTGCTTCATTTCAAATATCCAACAAGTGGTACCGAAGCGAAGCCAGGGCGGATCACTAGATTTTTTATTTTTATAAATATACCAGGACAAATTTACAAACGTTAATTAGACCCAAAGTTAGAGCTTACCTTAGGTCTAATTAACGTGTGTTATGGAATCTAATTCGCTGATACTTCTACTTATAGATACACAAATACTTTATAAGAATATATAATTGACACCCAGAGGTCGTCGCCAACAACTATGTCTGCATATATTGTTGACTCCGGGCGCAACCCCGACTCAGTAAGCGCTCTCACTGCCACTGTGCCAACGGGCTTGTCAGATTCCTATTAACCGTCGCTTAAATAATATTAAACAACAATTTCATAAACTATCAATTGTTTTGACAATCTATGTCAGTTCTAAAATATATACATAGAGTATATAGAGGCTAGCACAGACAAAAGAAACATCGATTACAGGAACACGCCCGCCCATCGGGTTGACAATAAAATGCAGTAATAAATAATATTATGTGGACGTTAACGTTTTATCGCAATATTATATGGGATAATTTATGTATGGGCTCTTTGGTAACATGAAAGTTATCCTTCGATGTTGCTATACTTTAGAGAAAGGTGAACTATGGATATTTGGATAGTCCTAACACCTTCGATATCTCTGGTAACTAATAAGTAGTTTATATTTTACTAGCAGTTTTCCTGCGTTTTACCCGCGTTGTACCCGTTCACTTGGGAATTTCGGGATGGCAAAATAGCCTGAGTGAGCGTTCAAACGAAAAGAGATTGTTACGTTCAAACAAACTTAATTATATTAGTTTTGACAAACTATTTTTGCCGCGAAAATACCCTTGTCTTTCATATTATATTATATATATACCAAATGTTTCATGTAATACACATCAATGGTAAATTATCCACATACAAATTAATGTACCTCTACAACAAAATACTGGGGAAAATTAAAAATGAAATGTCTACATTAACACAAAACCAAAATGAATTTGATTCCCATCAAAATATTTCGTAAGTACCTAATCCTTTATGGGTCATGTAGGGACTCTGCAACTGATTTATTATTAAACACAACGATGAAAGGGTTACAACGTGTTTTGTTATCAAAGATAACTAATTAATAATGAAAAATCTCATTGGGAGTGAAAAAAGTTATATTTTCAAACTGGACACAAAAAAAATATTCATACAATTTGAGCCTGTTCCCACTTGTATGTTGAATTATATATTATACTAGCCGCACCCCGGCGTTACCCACGTTGTATCGGTTCCCGCGGGAATTTCGGGATAAAATGTATCCCATGTTTTATTCTGAGGTTTAACCTATATTACTGTAAAGTTTCATCCAAATCTGTTCAGTAGTTTTTGCGTGAAAGAGCAACAAACATACATCCATACATACATCCATCCTCGCAAACATCGCATTTATAATATTAGTAGGACTAGCAGCGCCCCGCGGTTTTACCCGCTTTGTGCGTTCCCGTGGACATTTTGAGATGAAAAATAGTCTATAACCTTCCCGTTGAATGTGGCTATCCATTACAAAAATAATTATTGAAATCGGATTGGAAGTTTCTGAGATTAGCCTTTACAAACAAACAAACATACAAACAAAGTGAGAAAATGTATTTCTTTATAATATTGGTACCTATAGCCCCTATAGGTGGATATTTTGAGCCCTATACCTACCGATTATGTTTTACTAGGAGGTAGATGTATACGCAAAATATTATAATGAAATATCAGCTGTTTTTGTATCCCGAACGCGGTTTAAACCGTAACCGAATAGAAAGAATTCTGACATGTCCACACGAGAATTTAACTTGGTTTTTAATCAATGAGTGAGAAAAAAAATCATTATTTCATTTGAAGTAGGTTAGTGGCTAATCCTGGTTTCGAAGTTTTTAGACCGCGTAAAGGCCTACATGGTCTGATAATTGAAAAAACCGGGACCGACTGCTTAAAATAACTATGTACAGTCGACTCTCGTTAATTCGAAACTTGAGGGACTCTTCAAATATTACGAATTATCGAATGTTTGAAATATCAATTGGTTCGTGTATGTTGATACAAGTTTGAACTTGTCGCTCTTTCTCTCTGCAACTTTGAATTGTCGAGTGTTGGACGCCGATGAGTTCGAATTAACGCGTCGTTTTATTTTAAAGCAATGATTTTTTCGTTCGAATTACCAAGTGCATAAAAATGTATTGATTTAGTTCGAAATATAAAGAGATTTTGTAGGGAACTCGTGATAACTTTGAATTATAGAGAGGTTCTAATTATCGCAGGTTGGAATTAACGAGAGTCGACTGTATAAGACTTTTACGTCTCTAAACCTGTTCTAGCAGACTCGTCTCAACTCCCATGAGCTTTATCATACTACGACCCCTTTCCGACTTAACCCACCTGTAGAGATCGAATTGAAAAATATTATTTTCGTTTATTCAGAAGGGTCATATTAGATGGGAACGTTTATTTTGGTTCAACGGTAACTTAAAGGAACATCAAAAAAAGGCATATACAGCAAAGTTAAGTGCAAGACAGGCATAGTGCGGGAGCGAAATGAATCACTACATAGTATACTAGCAGCGCCCCGCGGTTTTACCCGCATTGTGTCCATTCCTGTGGGAATTTCGGGATGAAAAATAGCTTATGTTACTCGTGGATAGCTTTTGAATGGTGAAAGAATTTTTAAAAACGGTCCAGTAGTTTTTGGGCCTATTCATTACAACCAAACAAAGTTTTCCTCTTTATAATATAAGTGTAGAAAACAAAGTCGCTTTCCGCTGTCTTTCTGTCCCTATGTATGCTTAGATCTTTAAAACTACACAACGGATTTTGACGCGGTTCAAGAGGAAGGTATACATATATGTATAAATATTCTCGAAATTCCCACGGAAACGAGCACAACGCGGGTAAAACTGCGGGGCGCTGCTAGTTTGTTTATAAATCGGTCTTGTTAGTTTCAAATTAAAAGACTATAAGAAGAAATAGTGAGGGCAGTAATCTAAGCGTAACCAGGCTTCGGATAGTTCCTCATAATCTGAGGGGCGGTAAATTATGTCTGATCTGAAAACAATGCCAATAAACTATAGTCATGACATGATATTGAGAGCGGATTGCAACTCACCTAAATATGTTTAAAAAACAAATGACGTTCATCTAACATTGTTTTCTATTTTATGCCAAATGAAATTCAATTTTGAACAAACACCTTTTAAAACATATTTAGGTACTAAATTTTAAAGTTCTTTTGCAATCCGCCCTCACCCAAACAATGTTTACCTTCAAAAAAGCATTCTAGAATAGAATTCATCTCAAAATATTTAGTAAACACACCCCAACATCGTCTGTACCAACAAAGATAAACACTACGATTGTGATTATTTAATCCCATATTCCCTAGACGAAATGCAACTAAGGAATCGTTCATATACGCTCATAAAAATAAATTACAATGTTAAATTTTGCACACCCTTAATCGCTGGGGATCCGTCGATTTGTTCCGGCACGTCGTTGCTTTTTATTAAATTGATGTAGTGATTCTAATATTGTTTAATTTGTTCGTTGAGTGTGTGATGATGTTTATATTGTGACGTCATTGGTTTTCAATATGGCCATCAGTTGTATTGTGATCGAATTGAAGAGAAAATGGTGTACGCTTCTGTTTGCTTCACTTATTTTATTATGATGTCATAAATGATATTCATATATTTTCGGTCATAGTTTTAACTAATTATTCGAGTACAGACCCTATAATCTTTATAATGTTTGAGGAAGATTTTGCGTTCTTGAAATAGTTATTTTTTCAATACGTGGTACAAAATTGGTAAAAATTCTCATATTTCAGAAATTTAAAAAAAACCTATTTAATTATTAGTCTCTGATTCAAATCGGTATGTCTGAATCCATAAAAAATTACATAAACATATAAAAATAATTACAAAGAATTAATTATATTTACACTTATCTGGTGGTCTAGTGGTATGTGCACTCGCCTGCCAAGACTGAGGTCCCGGGTTCAATTCCCAGGTCGAGCGAAAACATGTTTCCTACTTTTCAAACATGGCTCGGGTTTGAGATCACCAACCCGCATTAGGCAAGCGTGGTGATTACGCCTGAAACCTCCTCACTGTACTGATATCTTCAGTGAGACGAGAGGCCTTTGCCCTACAAGTGGGACATTACAGGCTAATACTTTTTACTACTTTACACTTATCTACTCTATTTCCACTGGTTTTATCTATGGGTGTTAATCTAATACGTTCATTACTCTACAACAATTAATGTCAAAGCAAACCAATAAACGGATATTTATTGTCAACAACATTCTCAATTCGTCACCTAGGGCGATGTTCCGTCGAATTCCCTGTACTTGCTAACTGAACAACAAGACCAGAATACCTAGACCCCTACGATTCACATTACACTTGAATTTCCCAACAAAAGTGCAACAAAAAGGAGGTCTTACTAGAATGGATGGTGCAGGTGCAAATGTAGTGTCGAATTTCACGAATACCATCGGTAATAGTACTAGAATACCATTTCTAGAGTATATTTGAGGAATGCTTAACGTTTTCATAGATATGTATGGGTTTTTGCGATAGTTAAAGTAATATAAAGGCGATTAGATAAGTACTTTCTATTAACCACTAGCAGCGCCCCGCGGTTTTACCCGCGTTGTTCCCGTTCCCGTAGGAAATCCGGGATAAAATGTAGCCTATAGCCTTCCTCGATAAATAGACTATCTAACAGTGAAAGAATTATTCAAATCGGTTCAGTAGTTTCTGAGATTAGCGCGTTTAAACAAACAAACAAACAAACAAACAAACAAACAAAACAAACTCTTCAGCTTTATAATATTAGTATAGATGAATTTCATTCTGAAGGCAATTTGGGATTGAGGACCGAATTGAATAATTATATTTTAAATGGATAGTCACATTCATCGGTAAGGTAAGGTTAGGTTATTTTTCATCCCTAAATACCCACGGGAACGGGCACAACGCGGGTAAAGCCGCAGAGCGCTGCTAGTCTAGGTTGTAATCTAGGTGATTGATGAATATTATCGTTCAATACTTTTTCAATCAGTATTAAAGATGGCGTCTATCAAGTTTATTAAAAAGACAAAAGTACTGTGAGAGATTATTAAATAATATCAAAAGTACATATGTAAAGACAAACATTAGTGAATAGATAATAGATACATCAAATTCCAAAAATAAATCACAAACACGTATAATCAAACAAACCTAACGTGACGTAAACTTCATCGTAACAAAACCGGAACCTCAGTACCACATTTACTTCTCCGAACTTCTGATATATAAATATAACAATTGAATAAATTATGACCAAATGGACGGTGGCACTAAGTACCGTTTCAAAGTGGAAATAAAGGTAGTCCATTAAAATTAAAAAGTTCGAGCCGAGTTTACGAGTATGTCAAGCTTTTAAAAACCATATTTTTTTTAGAAAACATATTATATTTAGATTCTTATCGTACTTGTAAAGAACCTCAATATTATGTCAAAGATTATTTCCAATTAATATTAAATTAAAGCCGACCGTACCTTTTCAATACTTATATTAAAAGAAGCTTTGAAAACAAAATATATTTCATCAAGTCGTTAGAAGCTACATAATAAACTAGCAACGCCCCGCGGTTTTACCCGCGTCGTGACCGTTCCCGTGGAAATTTCGAGATGAAAAATAGCTTATTACCTTCCCGTTGAATGTGGCTATTCATTACGAAAAGAATTATTCTAATCGTATAAGTAGTTCTTGAGATTAACGCGTACAAACAAACAAAAAACAAACTCTTCATCTTTATAATACCAGTAGACATAGATAGTACAAATTAATGGCCGACTCAAGGTTTCAACAACGTCCTTCAACTTCTATCATCTAACGAGTATAGAACAAGTAAATTACAGGTTGTCTGTTGACCTAAATTACTTAAAATTACAAAATGATGTTATTCCGACGTCTCACGACTCCCGTAGCCGCTCCATAAGCGTTTGGTCGATAAATTCGGCTGAAATTAATCTTATTTCATTTGTGTAAAGTAAATTAGAATTTATGGATACTTTATGCGGAGAAAGCAAGCCTCGGTTAGCGCAATATGCTAACTCACACGTTCCGCTGAGTAATGACTGTAAGGAACCGACATCGGCAAAGGGCCTATTATGTCAAAAACAAACCGGGCCCGCTACCAATTCCGCCCGTGTTTGCCGAGGGCTGCTCTTATAAATATGCAAATGTTATCCTGCGTTTAGCGTGCCACTGCAATAATATTTATATTGAAATTGGCGCCCGGCGACCGTCCTTGAACTCTGTACTATTATTATACTGTTCAAACAACCCTTTCACATTGGACTCTTGCTCCTCTCCGGATTGATTTTGCTAGCGATGTTTGACAATCACCTCGCTAATGGGATATCCATATTGACATCGTATCGGACCTAACTTTTCCATTACGTGCTACTACTTTTTAACCCTTGACGCAAAAGAGGTGTTGAAGTTTGACGTCAATGTCGGTGCGTTTGTATGTGTATGTGCGCGTCTGTGCCTGTGTGTTTGTGGCATCGTATCTCTAGTCCACTAAGCCTCTCAAACGGATGGACCAATTTTGATGCGGTTTTTATTCATTCGAAAGCCAGTTTCCTTGTTGTACTCAGCTATGTTTCGTAAAAATCGGTGCAGCCATTTTTGTGTATGGAGTTTTTATTTTACTTGTAAATAATTTTATACAAACATCATCGTGAAACGTAAACATGTCCAACGCATCACCTAATTCATTAACTCCTAATATAAATAGCAATAGCAAGCAATAGCAATCATATATTTACAAAAAACCTGTTACAACAAAAACGAGATTTGTTTCCTAGTAGCGAACCGCTATAAAGGTTAATCTAACAAAACGGGCGCGAAAACTTTTTGTTTAACGCTGCGAGTACTGAAATAACCCTCGTCCCACAAAAGGACAAGTTATAAACCTGCCCACAAACGTCCAAGTTCACTTATAAAAGACACAGCTAGCATCACATCATGGCCGAGACATCACAAGCACTTTCCCTAATAAAGTACCAGTCATAAAAACACACTACAATCATCATAACGCGAATGTTGCGACATCTACAAAGCCCTTTAAAAATTAACGTTCACTCACTGGTTATAACATCCGCTGGTTGTAACAACTCTAAAGCTAGATACTAAGGACACGAATTTTTATTACAATAAAGATCGATAACCGTCGGCTCGGTACCTGGACAGTCGATTTATTTCAGTTCAGTGAACCCTGGAAACCTAAAACGAATTTACTATGATATTAGGACTAGGTTAACTTGTTCAAGCTTCAATAAATACGTTATTAATAACACTCAAAGCGTTTTAATGTTATACCTGATTTTTTCGTTATAACTATTCGAAAACATTTTAAAAATATAAATGAAACTTTTTCTTAATAAAAAGGCTTGGAAAAGTTTTCATCTATTTCAATCACTAGACCTAAATATTAAATCTTCAGAAACAGTTTATTCGTGGAAAATTTACGAGTTTACGTTGGTCGTTACCATGCATGATTCTTATATTTTTCATCCAATTTTGTACTAGAAAAAAATAATTAGAGATAAAAAAGTAATTATTCACGTAAAAACTTTATTTAAATCCATTTAAGATCGTCATAAAGCGATTTAATTAAAACATTTTTTGTGCAACAACCATAAAATGGGTATTGTGCTCCGAGGGTCCATTAAACTAGCCACGCGTACTACTAGAATTAGTTTTGGCTCTAAAACCACTGTTGCGTATATTATTCTTAATTTAAAATTCAATAACGTTAGTTTAATACTCGTATTAAACAAATGAATGTTCATTATGATAGTAAAAATAAAACAAATGATAGTTGATTGTGATTGAAATATGTTATGAGTTATATACCAAACTTCTGATACAAATAGCTTGTAGCGCTCGTGGCGTAGTTTGATTAAGCGATGTTAGTTAATTGCGATTGTTAAGCAACGTGCAGCTCGACCCCTACTCGGATGGGTGGCCGATAGTGGCATTTTCTATCTGAGCGCTACCGTGCTTCGGAGGGAACGTTAAATTGTCTGTCCCGGTTGTTTCAATCGTTAGACCTTGTCGGGGGCCTTTAGGCGGTCTAAAAACTCCGACACCAGGGTTGGCCACTAATCTACTTGAATTTACTTACTTACTGATACAAAAACTGTATCTTAGTGGAAATTATAAGTATAACTTCGGTAGATTTTTTTAAGACATTTTATTATAGTTGTACCTAGTTGAACACCTTTTGTGGTATAAAAATATTATATTTTTAAATACCTATCAGTATTAAGTTTCTTAAAGATAATATTGATACATAATATATTTAAAAAACGCTTCAGAAAGATTCAGTTCACATTATCAAATCACAAAACCCTTCATTTTCCAACATAAGTATACTAATACCCATTACAAATACACATTCATATAACTGCAGATATTAAAGCAATACTATGAAGGTAATATAACTAGTACTCTGTATGCCAATTCCCAACCAATTTTGCATTTGAAAATGTTATACAATATGGTCGCAATAACAAATGGCTACTAAACGTAACATGATAAATTACATTTGATGCTAATGACCGCTTGCTAACTCTATATAAGTACTCGTAATTTGCCTGAAAAATTGTTTTATAGGCGTGTTTTTGTCATTGCATAAAACGTCTAATGGACTACAATAATGATTTCTAGTTCTTTAAATAATCTTTTGTTGAACACAATGACACACGATAGAGGAGACTGACTTACAAGATACCCTCTAGTTTGGAAGTCAGATGTTTTTGTAAAATAGATTAAGTTTAACGCCTCGGTGGTCTAGTGGTATGTGCACTCGCCTGCCAGGACTGAGGTCCCGGGTTCAATTCCCGGGTCGAGCGAAAACATGTTTCCTACTTTTCAAACATGGCTCGGGTTTGCTATCACCAGCCCGCATTAAGCAAGCGTGGTGATTACGCCTAAAACTTCCTCACTATACTGATATCTTCAGTGAGACGAGAGGCCTTTGCCCAGCAGTGGGACATTACAGGCTGATACTTTCACTTTTAGATTAAGTTATGAACAATATATGACTATTTAATGATTCTTTGTCTTTACATTTTATTCATTATTTTTAGTGCTCAGATTGTTTTATGTATTTTAAATAACTTAGTCCCAATTTCACCATTACAAAAGAACTCAATCAATTAACTTAATCTTAGTTCATGATCTAAACAGAGATCAAAACTTCAATATTGATTCATTAAAACCGAGTTGGGAGTTGAACCTTAGAACCAAAGAGAGAAAGAGGAATGCCTAGAAGAGCATATTCTTCTTCATCGAGTGGATGGCCAACCTGGCCAATGCTGGTGTCAGAGTTATTGAGCCGCCAAAGGCCTCTGACATGGCTCCGGTAACCACTACTATCCGTAGAAAGTAACCGGGACCGACGGCTTAACGTGCCCTAGAAGAGCATATGTAGACCAACTAAGAGAAAGAGCAAATGTCATGTCGTACGAATAGTTGAAAAGGATGGCAGAACTTTTATATAACCACATCAGTTGTATAAAAACCGTTGCTGGACGAAATAAAGTTAAATTTGAAAGTTGAAACTTTTTTGCAGTGGTTTGCAAAAATGGAGCAGAAAATTGACCTCGATGTTCTATGTACGGTATAAATACGATGATGTTCTACCAATTTAGGACTGACGCGTTGGGATTATCAAATGAGGTGTCGGCTTCGATCTTTGATATCAACTGATTATAAAACAAGAAACTTCTAAAAACACCAAGATTCATCAAAAACAAGTAATATAGCTATTTCTGAGAAATAAGGTAAAAAAAGGCTTCTTTGTAGAGAAATATATCATAAGCAAATAGCATCTTGATAATCTTGCGAAGCAGTGGGTCGTTTAAATCATATTACTATTATAAAGATAAGAGACTAACAGCTCCCCATGGTTTTACCCGCGTTGAGCGCGTTTTCGTAAAAAATCGGTGTAAAAAATAGCTTACTACCTTTCCGTTGAATAGAGGCTATCTATATATATAAAATTCAAAGTCCTGACTGACTGACTGGCTGACTGATAATCAACGCACAGCCTCAACCGCTACACCTAGAAATATGAAATTTGGCAGGAAGGTTCTTCAAGTGACGTAAATGCATACTAAGAAAGGATTTTTGAAAATTCCTACGGGAACAGGCTCAACGTGGGCAAAGCCGCGGGGCGCTGCTAGTCCATTATAAAAATAGTAATTCAAATCGGATTAGTAATTTCTAAGACAAGTACGTTTAAAATAAATCAAACTCTTCATCTTTATTTTAGTTCACTGGTATAATGTTTGCACTTGCAATTACTCGTTTCATTAAACTGTCATTGACCATATTTAATAATACAGTCGTTTCAAAGTTTCACGCCATATTTGAACATCGAGCGTGCTAATTAAAACCGTTACACCCAATTAGATATCACCGTGATGCAATAGGCTATTGTTATAAATTACGAACACAAAGTTGGCGCCCAACGTGGCACCATTTTGAGGTTTCGTAATTTATTATAACACTAACAGTTATTGTAGGTCATTCGCTTGTTAAATTCAGCTGTGAAAATTTAAAGCCATATAAAAAGTTTAATTATTGTAAATTGTTATATGGCAATGTGGTTTTGGGAACGAACGAACTACCGTCATTACTGTAGACCTTTGGCGGCTTAATAACTCTGACACCAGGATTGGTCAGGTTGACCATCCACTCGATGAAGAAGACTGTAGATTACCCTCGTTCGAAATGTAAGAAGACGAATAAAATGTATTAAATTACCTATTGTACTTACTTTTACTTCAATAATAGAGAGTCGATGTTTACAACAACATACGAAGACAAAGCTAACAACATAACAACTTGATTAGATAATTTCTAGTATTTCCATCCCTATTTTTTATTCTAATAACATTTATACAAGAACACGACATAACAACTCTGATAATAAAACAAGAAACTAATTCATTAAACCTAAACAAAGATGAAATGCAAATCAATTGTGAAGAAGAATCTAATATTGGATACAAAATGGCCGCTGTATTTGTGTTAGTATATTCATGTTTGTTTGCACGTTAATTAGCAATATGGGGGCGCCGTTTACACATTGAAAACGGACACGGTTCATGAACAAAATACATCAGTATTGCAATGGAAATTAGTTTATTCTTGGAAACTACCTATTATGTGTCCACTAACGTGGTTAATGTAGGGGAACATTTTGAAGGTACAACGTTATTTGATTCGTAACGTCAATATAAAGTTAAACAAACGAAACGAGAAACTATGCAAAAGTTTTAGCTAAAACAGTGAAGTGACTACGTCGTAGCCAGCGTAGCGTTGCCAGCGTAGCACTAGCAAAGTGCTACGACTACGAGGGTGCTACGCCGGTACATTAGAGCGACATGTAGTAATGTTTGTTCAGACAATTGCGACTGCATTACAGTAACTAGATCTAAATATAGTCAGGAAAACGTTTAGGTCTTACGTGCATATACATTCAGGTAAAAAACATGGACTTTCAACTTCACACACACCCTTGAACTCATTGGTACTTGATCATTGATAGCTTTGTTATGCTTAATATATGTACTTGAAACTATTACTGAACGAATATAAAATTACCAACGCATACAGTGTATTTTTGGGCAATTTTTTTTTAGGGAATTTATACCTAAGTGGAAAGAACTCCATCGACAAGAGCCCAGCTCTTAAGTTTAGAAGAAGATCAAAGTAAAATCACATTGAACACCTAACCTTTGGTAGGTTCAGCAGATGTGCGTTCCTTTATGAACCAAAACGCTACAAATAAATGAGTTTTGTTGAAAATAATATGACCGTTATGTGCGGAGGTCTCAACTCTGGTGTAATGGAGGCTTTTCTATTAAAATTCAACAAATAAAGGGACCCGAACCCTGTCTGTTTACCTGACCGCCTTAAAAAGGAATGTACCTAACACAATCCCAGTTATTTTCATTATTCAACTCTGCATTAGATTTTAGTTCACGCTTTCGGTACAACAGATATGTTTGTGCTCTGCTATTTGAAGGTGAAAGGTCTTTGACCTTAGATCTTACCTATTAGAGCGTATCATATTTCTGTTTTGTGGAAATGGTTCTTTTTTAATAAAAAACAATAATATGTCTCTGTAATTTTTAAGCCTTATACCTATTGATATGTATTTTTTTAAACCATAGAAATTGTTCACGCTCTTTAAATATTCGCGCCATTCGAACGACGCGCCGTTCAAGCCTACGCGCAAACAGGACGTCAACCAATCAGCGAGCGAGAACGTGAAGGAAGGGAAGGAGAGAACGTCACATTCGAACACCGCGCAAAAGTTCATTACCGTGTGCCTCCGCAAATAATTTAATTCCAATAGACAATTAACAGTGAACAAATTGAACAATACACCGCTGAAGCACAGGCAGCAAATAGTGAGTTATACAGCAATTAAAATATAACAAAATGACTTCTATGTTTACATGGGACTCATGGCGTAGTTTGACTAGCGATGTTAGTACATTGCGATTGTTAAGCTACGTGCAGCTCGACTCCTACTTGGATGGGTGGCCGATAGTAGCATTCCTAACTGAGCGCTACCGTACTTTGAAGAGCCCGTTAAAAACAGTCGGTCCCGATCGTTTCAATCATCAGACCATATTGGAGGACTATGCGGTCTAAAAACTTCGACATCAGAGTTAGCTACTCGAAATTAATGAATTGATTTGATAACAGCAAAGAAGTTATCTATTATTCAGTTTTAATGTAATGATTTAAAGGAGGATTAACTCGTCGAGTTTGATTAGAAGTTAATGCCCTAGTTGTTGATCGACCGACCTGGATCCAAAGTTCAGGTGCTAATTATTAACAAGCGAACGGCTGAGAAACAATTCCATTACAATTTTAAAATGCACTGGGATCTTAGTTTGCTAACTTCCTTTTTAATTAATAATAAAACTAGATTAGTATTTATTAATCTTTTGGGTTTTTGAATTGAAACTTCGTCTTCATCGAGTGGATGGTCAACCTGACCAATCCTGGTGTCAGAGTTATAGAGCCGCCAAAGGCCTCTGACGTGGCTCATGTAACGTCTACTATCCGTAGAAAGTAACCGGGACCGACGGCTTAACGTGCCCTACGAAGCACGGAATCATCTTACTTTTCGGGCAATCAGGTGATTCAGCCTGCAATGCCCTAACCAAACTGAGGACAGTCTCAAAAATAATTTTTGTGAGGTTTCTCCACCGGGAATCGAACCCGGAGCCTCCGGATCGTGAGCCGGGTGCTCAAACCACAAGACCAGGGAGGCTGTTAATTGTTAATCTGTTAAATTGAAACAACGTTTACGGATACACTTCGCGTTTATTTTAGACTAGCAGCGCCCCGCGGTTTTACCCGCGTTGTGCCCGTTCCCGTGGGAATTTCGGGATAAAATGTAGCCTATAGCCTTCCTCGATAAATAGACTATCTAACAGTGAAAGAATTATTCAAATCGGTTCAGTAGTTTCTGAGATTAGCGCGTTTAAACAAACAAACAAACAAACAAACAAAACAAACTCTTCAGCTTTATAATATTAGTATAGATTTTTATCTGAGGTTTCGGCCCCTTTATAGGAACCGGGGTCGCAGAAGACCAGTATAAACTTTTGGGATTTGACTTAACTTGTACTATGTAGACGCGTTTCTGTATACACCAAACCAAACGCACATAGAGAAAACAAAAAACCTGCGAAGAACAGGTAATACTCGGTATGTTCGGTTTCAATTTCAATATTATATCACTAGCTTCGCTCTACGTTGTTACCCTCGTTGTACCCGTTCCCGCAAGAATTTCGGGATAAAATGTATCCCATGTGATATTCTGATATATAACCTATATTATCGTTAAGTTTCATCCAAATCCGTCCAGTAGTTTTTTCGGGAAAGAGTAACAACAAACATACATACATACTATATCTATACATTCATCCATCCTCACAAACTTTCGCATTTATAATATTACTAGCAGCGCCCCGCGGTTTTACCCGCGTTGTGCCCGTTCCCGTGGGAATTTCGGGATAAAATGTAGCCTATAGCCTTCCTCGATAAATAGACTATCTAACAGTGAAAGAATTATTCAAATCGGTTCAGTAGTTTCTGAGATTAGCGCGTTTAAACAAACAAACAAACAAACAAACAAAACAAACTCTTCAGCTTTATAATATTAGTATAGACTAGCAGCGCCCCGCGGTTTTACCCGCGTTGTGTCCATTCCTGTGGGAATTTTGGGATGAAAAATAGCCTATGATACTCGTGGATAATGTAGCTTTCGAATGGTGAAAGAATTTTTAAAAACGGTTCAGTAGTTTTTGAGCCTATTCATTACAACCAAACAAACAAAGTTTTCCTCTTTATAATATTAGTGTAGATTACAATAATTTATAATCGCCAGCTTACATGAAGTTTATGTTAGTTCGCAACGCGCTTTAGTTTATCCAGTAACGACATATTATTTAATTTATCTACTAACAATATCTATTTCAGCAAACAAATGCGTAACGGTCTGTTTGCAAGCATCGTAAAGATTAAGTATAAATAAGTTTTCTCTTATCGTAAGAAAAGCTTTGCTATCAGCGAGATCTTTAATTACACGAGCATAAACCGCGTTACAGCCTTCTTTTCTTTCAACGTCTATTGTAATGTATTGAATTACTTTACATTATGTTAACTATGATTATACCGAGGTTATGTGTGACTGTGTTATGCATATAACACAGTCATAACACAGCATATAACACATACTTTTACATGCATATGTACGAGTATAATACATTACGTTCTTATTAAGAAAGTTATTTAGACACGAAGTAGATTAGCAGAAAGTACTAAGCTCTTCAGAGTACCCTAACGACCCTAAATAAAATTCTGATATTACACTTATGATCCTTAATCAACCCTAAATATACATCACATATAACCCTTCGCACAAAATTTGCCAAAAAAGACATAGTGGCATTCCTAATGTTATACTATTCCTATTTCAAAAATTGAACTAAAAAAAAATGGTCCTCTTTGATAATGTTATGTGTCATGTTTAAATTCAAACATGGAACATTTATTAACCCACTAGCCGCGCTTCGTGGTTTTACCCGCGTTGTACCCGGTCCCGCGGGAATTTCGGGATAAAATGTATCCCATGTGTTATTTTGATGTATAACCTATATTACTGTAAAGTATCATCAAAATCCGTCCAGTAGTTTTAACGTGATAGAGTAACAAACATACATATATACATAGAAACATACAATCCATCATCACAAACTTTTGCATTTACAATACTAGTAGTATAAACAATTTGACTGCAAGCTTTAAGCACATTTTCAATAAACCTCTAACTAAAATGACCTAACAGAATGCCCGTTCCCTAAAACGTAGCATTAAATCGCACCTTGCTCATTTAGCTCCTGTTTGTACATAACCTACGCAAGCGGTCTCCGCCACAACAGGTTTTAACTCGTAAAACTAACTCCTGTACCGACACCGTTTATAGAGACAAAGGCACAAACTATTCTCCGTACTTTGGATGCATGGGTCCGAACTAGTTGAGTACTGTGATAAGTTTCGCTGCACCTGGATGTACGTTTAATTGGTGATGAGTTTTGTTATCAAATATTAGGTAGGAACTATCTACCACACACGTCCATTAAATCGTAGATAGTTAACAATTGGCATAACAATTCATACATGTCATGTCAAAATCAGTCATTAAATCTCTACTAAGGAAGCATTTGACGTTTCTAAGTACGGACCTAAAAACAGATCCAACTAATACTACAAAAGCGAAAGTTTATGAGAATGTATATATTTTTGTATGTTTGATACTCTTTCACGCACAAAGAACTGAAGGTATCAACATTATATAACACATGGGATATGTGGTATGTGCGCTCGCCTGCCAAGACTGAGGTCCCGGGTTCAATTCCTGGGTCGAGCGAAAACATGTTTCCTTTTCAAACATGGCTCGAGTTTGAGATCACCAACCCGCATTTGGCAAGCGTGGTGATTATGCCTAATCCTCCTCACTGTACTGATAACTTCAGTGGGATGAGAGGCCTTTGCCCAGCAGTGGGATATTACTGACTAATATTTACTACTTACTTACTTACATGGGATATGTTATCAAATTCTAGCGGAAACGGGTACGGCTAAGATCGCGAGGCGAGACTAGTATTTTATAATGTAGAGAAGTTTCAGTACATAGTTAACGATAATAATATATGATTTCAAGGAAAGTTAACTACTTCAGCTGCTGGGATACTATTCAACACATTCGAGTTGAAACTAAATCGAACAACTTTTAAATAATTAAACTAACGCTCGAGACCGTTCAATTATGAATTTTCAAAAAGGGTACTATTGTTTTAGGATCATGGTATCTACTGCACGACCGAATAAGAATGAATGATTGTGATAATGAACGTTTATATACATAACTAGCAGCGCCCCGCGGTTTTACCCGCGTTGTGCCCGTTCCCGTGGGAATTTCGGGAATTTTTTTACATAAAAACCTTCCTCTTGAATCACTCTACCTATTACAAAAAACCGCATCAAAATCCGTTGCGTAATTTTAAAGATTTAAGCATACAGACAGAAAAACAGACAGACACGAAAAAGAGACGACTTTATTTTATACTATGTAGTGATGATGTACTTATCTTGTTAACAGATGTTGAGGTATTTAATTACACATAAGTACATTGTAACTGTTAACACTTTTCGATACAAAGTGACTAGCTACAAAGACGATTTTATTTTAATAACATCAAATTACATTTTATCAAAGAACAAAGCAAAATTGTGAAGAAAATAAATTCCACACTCGTTACCCTTTGTGACAAAGAAAGTGTTGACTATTGAACGCCTATTCACTAGAAACAAAGCGGCAATTTCCATTCGAATTACTTCACAAATCGATTTACAACAATCCAGACATTGAAAAAACTTGTAAAAATTGCACTTTATGGAATGAATAAAACGCCACAGTGTCTTAAGAGAGACAAAGTTCAGCTTTTATATCAAACGCGACCAGAGAATAACCATTAAGCATTTCCGTTCGTTCTGTGAGCAATAAATGAAAAACTCTTCTCGAAGTTCGCTGATACAATTGATAACTCGCCTCCGGCTAACTTTTTGCTGTCCATTATTGACTGCGCAGATCTGAAGAGTCAACCAGTCAATAGTTTAAAAAACCGCACTCAGTCCGTTTCAACTTTATAAGTCCGTTCGTCGATAATGTGGCGATATGCTGAGGTATTATTGATGAAATACAAACTACCTAGTAAGTAGTATTTATCAAACTTTCGCACTTTTACACATTATGAATGTATTACTACGGGTTTTTTCGCGGCACAGAAGGTTGTTTTAGTAAGTGAAAATACTTACTTTGATTTCCTGAAGTGGGTTGCACTACCCGTGGTCGCGGGCGAACTCAGTATACCTAGGACATATATTTAACAGTTCGATTCGATTCAAACTGCCAGTTATATAGAAAACCTTATCCATTAACTCACGACACGTTTGCGTTTATACGTTAACGTATAACGTTATACAATATGTTCCAATCAAGATATTCAAGGCATTCAATTCCGAATGAAAATACTGTTTCAATTAAAAACGTGAGGCTAACTCCTCGGATTGCTGGTCAACTTTTATTAGTTGGTGAAGTAGAAAAAGTAATCAAGTGTAGGATATATCGGCTCTCACCTAACTCGGAGATAACTCTTAATTATTTTATGTGACGTCGTAGAACGTGCTAACTCCCATCTAGTTCCTATCATCTTGTTACGCAACAAATTTTCAACTTTTAAAGGTATTTTAAGTTTAATTGTTTTATTATAGTACAGTTTATTGGATTTTGTTTTAGTGAATCGATAAAGAAGTTTGTGTTAAAGTCCTAATGTCTATTATCGATATTCTTTATTCGATTTATTACTTGTCGGAAAGAAAATTATATTACAGATATTATCCTTCCATCTTACCTAGTATAACATAAATAAATAATAAATAAATACTTCTTGGTTACTAGTAAAACTAATTGTATAAAGACGATTTTTTTTTGCTCAATAAAATAGATACTCTACTCATTATTTTCCACAACAGACGCCTCAGTGGTCTAGGGGTATGTGCACTCGCCTGCCACGACTGAGGTCCGGGTTCAATTCCCAGGTCGAGTGTAAACATATTTCCTACTTTTCAAACATGGCTCGGGTTGATCACCAACACGCGTTTGGCAATCGTAGTGATTGTGCCTATTCCTCCTCACTGTACTGATATCTTCAGTGAGATGAGAGGCCTTTACCCACATGTGGGACATTACAAAATGATGCTCCAAAACAGAACGCAATTAGGGAAAAAGACAACACAGTACGTATCATGTACGAGTAAGTAGTGTATGAAAAGCTTTGAATGGAAGACAAACAAAAACTATGTCGGTACGGAAATGAGGCCATTGACTGTACTCCGCACCCCATGTAAAGACCTGCGCATACGAGATACTTTTAGCAATATCCAGCAACAAATAGTTGCCAAAAGCTTGTACAATATGACTACATATCGGTCCATACCGATAGTAAAGTAAGCATACGAGATACTTTTAACAATATCTAGGAACAAATAGTTGCCAAAAGTGTAACGTCTGCTGAAGCCCTAAAGATAATTTTTTATCTGTAAGCCAAATCTAATGTTAATACGTTGTAGGAAACCTGATAGCAAAAATATTCCTATATAATTAAGGTTTTCAAACCTTTATGTAACTAGTATTTGCTTATGTAACTTCTTACATAGATACATAAAGTTGCAGGCAAAAGCAAGTATAAAATACTATTATATAATATAGACTATTTTCACCTCGGTGGTCTAGTGGTATGTGCGCTCGCCTGCCAAGACTGAGGTCCCGGGTTCAATTCCCGGGTCGAGCGAAAACATGTTTCCTTTTCAAACATGGCTCGAGTTTGAAATCACCAACCCGCATTTGGCAAGAGTGGTGATTATGCCTAATCCTCCTCACTGTACTGATAACTTCAGTGAGATGAGAGGCCTTTGCCCAGCAGTGGGACATTACAGGCTAATACTTACTTACTTACTTACTTAATATAGACTATTATACTAATGAATTTAGGACAAAAATACATATAAGATATAAACTTTGTATTCTTTAAATGGATACTACTAACGCCATCTAGTAGAATATTTTTATATTAAAAGTACCTAAGTAAGGTTGAGCAAGTGTCGGAGTTTTTAGACCGCCTAAAGGCCTTCGACATGGTCTAACGATTGTGCACAGATAGAAATGTCACTATCCTAGCCACCTATCGTAGTAGCCAAGCGATGGGACCGAGCTGCACGTTGCTTAACAATCGCAATGAGCTAATAACTTAGTCAAATTATGCCACGAGTGCTACCCATATCAGATATTAGCTTTAAGTATAGGTACCTACTGAAAGTAGAATGCCTTCATGGAATGTGAAAACTGCATTCTATATACCGTACCAAATCAAAATCAAGATGAACAATGAAAATACTTTTGTGACGTAACAACGACATTTGAGTCTTACCGTTAAAGTCAATTGGTCAATCTTTCCAACGTCAAGCTCTAATCAAAGAGTCTAAATTACCACTGGCGACTAATAAATTGTCTATGCTTGACGTTAGAAAATTTAAATCCACACGTCACAAACTCTTTTGACAAAATGACAAAATGATCAAAACTCCATAAAAATGATGAAATTAGAAAAGTGGCTAAATTATTTATAATGTGACATTAAAAAACTAAATACTATATAAAATAAATATATCTGTGATATGCCGGGGCCGGATGTGAGAGCCAATGACAATGTCCTCGGCGAGATGTCGACTGAGCCCACGGCAACTGTACATAGTGGTGTAGAAGCAAAGACTGAAAAAAAGCTAACCGTGCTTGAAACTCATGGCTATGTACTAGGTAGAACTATTGGATCAGGGTCGTATGCTACTGTGAAGGTGCCACATGCCAAACATTTAAAATATCTTCTTATCATCATAGGGTGTTCCTCAACCTGATTGTGTATGTTTACTTCAGGTTGCAACCAGCGATAGACACAACTGTCAAGTAGCAATCAAAATAATAAGCAAATTCCAAGCGCCTGGTGACTATTTGAAAAAGTTTCTACCCCGTGAAATTGAGGTTGTTAAAGGCCTCAAACATGAAAATCTTATACGGTTCTTACAAGCGATTGAAACAACTCACAGGTTAGTTTAGTTTGCAGGTGATCAGATATAATTATTTTTTCTTCTAGATCTGCTACTTCTAGCAATTGCTTGTCTTAAGATGCTATCTATCTGGAACACTTGCAGTTACTTTAACATACCTGCATTTTGCAACTCTTCTATTTTCCAACGTGGTGTTTCCCGAAGCTCTGCCATCATCATCATCTTATCAACGTCTTATCTTCAGCTGAACTGAGCAGCGAACACAGCTCATTTGTCAACTTTATTTTCAATCCTTTGCAGCCTTTTTTTATATTCCAGCTTCTTTTTTATATTATAACTATTGTCACAACAACACTACACTTAGCTAGAAGATGTCCCTATCTCATACTAATTTTACCTAAGCGACATCTCCACCCCAAAATATACTCGCATCTTTTCCAACTTTATCACTACAGACACAATGACCTTTTGACTTGAACTTGCTTTTCCTCTGTGACACGATATTCTGTCAACTACCTAATTAAAATTGCAGAGTCTACATTGTTATGGAATACGCAGAAAACGGCAGTTTGCTAGACATAATTCGCAAGGATCAACACATAGACGAAATAAGGGGGCGCCGTTGGTTTAGGCAACTCGTTGAAGCAGTGGAGTATTGCCACGAAAGAGGAGTTGTTCACAGGTTTGTAAAAAATAATGAACATAACCTTTGCAGGAACGTACATGAGCGTTAAACTACCCACAAAAAAAATGGTTGAACGAAAGATGACAGAAAAGTCTTCTATCCATAGATAACAATACAATTTTATGGCAACAAAAAAAACAATTGTTTTTTTTTTCAATTTCTAAATTATTGTTGTTAATATTCCGTATATAGATATTGTATTAGGTATTTCTTTATTCTAACAGGGACATAAAATGCGAAAATCTCTTAATGGATCACGGTCTCAACATAAAGTTATCAGATTTCGGTTTCGCAAGAGGTCATATGAAGCCAAAGAATGGTGTCTTTTCTTTGAGTGAAACGTTTTGCGGTAGTTACGCGTACGCTTCTCCAGAAATCTTGAAAGGAGTGCCGTATCGACCTCAGGATTCTGATATTTGGAGCATGGGAGTGGTGCTGTACGCCATAGTGTATGGTCGTCTGCCTTTCGATGATACGAATTACAGCCAGCTTTTAAAGGTATTGAATATACGCGCCATGTGGTAAAGTTTCTAGAATTTCTATGCTAAGATAATTATGGCTACTCAAAGAAAATGTATCCTTGATTTGATCTCGGCTGTTTCAGCTGGTTCATTGAATAAAACCTGCTCTGTTAGCATTAGCGTAGCGTAGAACTAGACAAATAGATAAAATCCTGAACGGTGATTGGTGGAAAAAAGGGTTTCTAATGCGCCACCATTTTCCCATCAACCAACACACAGTATCCTCTTATTTCGTTTATAATTTCAGCAAGTCCAAAACAAAGTGTCATTCCCTCGAGATCCGAAAGTTTCATCAGAATGTAGAAAGTTGATCACTAAAATCCTAGCTCCCTTGAAGATCCGTGTCAAAATACCGCAGATACTCGCCGACCCCTGGCTAAACCCTAACCTAGCCACCCCAAAAGACGAAGAGGTATGATTAATACATTTTTATGGAAGGTCTTGTAATTCTAGGAATAACGACCACTAAGAATTATACCTTAGCTTGTTAGAGCTATTTTTTAGGAATTATGTATAGAATTTGGTGAGCTTTCTGCGCATGTAAATCCTTAAGTAAATTTTTTATAACTCCATCCATTACTAAATGTTTTTTTCGCTGACTGCTATGCTACGTTTGGACCGTGTTACATCGTTCGTGGACACGAGAAGACTGAGCATTGTTCATAACTTTTTGTTGAGGTTTATTCTACCCGTATTCAATCAAAAATTGTATGAAGTTCTTAGCACTGCACACCACAGGACAATAATGACGTCTATTGGTGACCAAAAATCGTGTACGGCTTTAAACTATTTAGAATATAATTTTTTCTCCTTCTGTTCCGAAACACTTTAGTAATATTATAAAAAGGTAACATTTGTAATTTTTTTGTTTGTATGTTCGCTTATCGCGATAATTACCAGTCAGATTTGAATAGTTATTTTTGTCATGGATAGCCACATTAAAAGAGAAGGTCATAGACTATTTTTCGCTAGGCGTTAGTCAATTATATATTTAAACTAGCTGCCCCGGCAAACGTCGTTTTGCCATATCAAAATTAAGGGGTGGACCCTTAAAGTTTAGGAAGATGAAAATTAGATGTTCTCCGATTCTCAGACCTACCCGATATGCACACAAAATTTCATGAGAATCAAGCCGTTTTGGAGGAATTTAACTACAAACACCGCGACACGAGAATTTTATATATTAGATGATGTAGGTCAAACGTGCTCAATGCACTTATGGCCGCTATGGCTATATGCGCTAGATACCAAAGAAAATAATAAGTATCGTTAGCCGCTTAGCTGCAGAGATACCTCCTGTTGTGCCTGGCTATTAGTTTAGTTTTTGGTACCTCTAACATAGGTAATTCTAATAACAACTTACTATGTTTCAGGATACAGCACAAGCCAGCAAAGAAGAAATAAAGAGTGTCAATATCGGTACCGTGACATTCGATAGGAAATTGGAGGAAGTAAAAATTTAAACCAAGCGGAATTACGTAGATAAATAATGTAATTCACATTTTAGTCGTTAATAAAAATTGCATGAATCCCTAATTATTTTGGTTTTACTCAGAAAATTAGGTAATATAACTTATAGGATAGGTTATAGGAACTGAAAAAGGAAGATCCAATAGAGCTAACACCGCCTCGAGTGGTTAGTAGATACTTCTTTGTATGTGTATCCTACTTTTACTCCCCGCGGTTTTACCTGCGTTGTGGCCTCAAACAAACAAAAATCAAACTTCAGGTTTATATACTTATCTATACTAATCAGCCTTCCGTATCACGGTAAACGGCAAAGTGATGCACTATGTCCATGAATACATCTACCTCGGCCAATTAGTTTCTCTCCAGGCAGGCTGGCAACACAAAGACGTCTGCCGCATGCCGGACACGCTGCGGGCCAAAATTTCCAAATATGATGCCTTGAGACAGCGAGACGGCCTCGCGGCAGACCACGCAGACGGTGGCGGGACGAAGTGGACGCCTACAAGAGGGACTGGCAACTGGTGGCAACTGGCAATTGCCAACTGGTGGTTCGAATTGAGAAGAGTGGCGGAAATGGGGGAAATGGGAGGCATTTGCCCAACAATAGGATGATACAGGCTAACAGTAACGAATATACCAAAGCTGAAGAATTTTTATGTTTGAACGGGCTAATCTCAGAAACTACCCACCCGATTCGAATAATTCTTATCGTAATGGATAGCCACATTCAACAGGAAGGTTATAGGCTATTTTTCATCCCGAAATTCCTACGGGAACGGGCACGACGCGGGTAAAACCGCGGGGCACTGCTAGTTAATTAATACAGATTAAGTACATACATCAATCAACTTCGAAGCGCCTCACCCGGTTGTTGAACCGCGTGAAAGGCGAGAACCCTCGATGGCTCTAATAACTTACCCCCTCTTAACCCCTACATAAATAAAAATACTTTTGTAATAGTAATATTAATATTAATAGGTATATAAGTTTGTTTATTAAATCTAACTTTAGCTACATTTATAAATAAAATATTAAACACCTAGGTACCTAAGTAGACACCAATATCTGCATACAGAAAAAACCTTGCTTGCTAGAGCTAGCGCGATCAGCGCGGGTAGCAAGTAGTCGATGCAAAATTGTCATACAGAATGCCATACAGTATCGAAAAGCGCTGAATGTTGCCTACAGATCCAGACCAGCGCTTATCGTAATAAATGAACGCTGCCAAATCAGCGCAGTTATTTGCTTTCTGTATGTACCTTCCCAGCACCGGTAAGCGCTGTTATCGGCGCAGGATTCCAATATGTGGACCAATATTTTAAAATTTTAGTTCTTTTTCTGTCAATCGATCGCAATAAATCTCATCATCTTCACTTAAGGGTTCGCCTGATGCTGCTATTTTCTTCCTAGCAGAGTTCATGTAATTCCACGAAATTAATATGAACAGCAAATATATGCCGGCACACACCCAGCAGTTAAACGCGACCTGTAATTATTATCAAATTATTAGAATACAGACGGTCCTAGGGTGTCACGAACCAAAGTTTCTAAGACACTCTAAGGGTGCGTTTCATTGCAGCGGGGCGGAGCTGTGGGGAGCTCAATCGATCAATGATCACGCATTGACATTGACAAAATATTTTCGTAATTTGTTGTGATTGGTCGATTCCGCTCCACTCCGCTTACATAGAACTGCACCCTTAGACAGACCAATTCAGGACGTCATCCAGGGCTGTCACGAGACCCTTAAAATTATATCCTTCCTTGAATACTTATGGGTACATCTTAGTTCAGACCTGGCACGTTAAGCCGTCGGTCCCGGTTACTTTCTACGGCTAGTAGTCGTTACATGAGCCACGTCAGAGGCCTTTGGCGGCTCAATAACTCTGACACCAGGATTGGTCAGGTTGACCATCCACTCGATGAAGTTCAGACCTCTTAGTAAGACTGCGATATAGTCATTTTATTTCACAAGCGCCCTTGAGCCATACTTGTACTTGTAATGAGTATAACACGCGTCTTTGTGTGCGTGACTATCTTTGGCAAAATCATTGTTCTTCGTGCACACTAAAGACAATGTGCATGTATGTACATTAACCTACAAAAGTGTGACTCAAGGGAGTTAGTGAGATAAAACTACTGTACCTGCCCACTTACTAATAAACTGTCGATCTCTCTTTTCTAAAATAACGCTATCAGTTAAATTTATTACTATATAATAAATCTAAAGAGTTTGTTTTCATGTTTGTTTGAACGAGCTAATCTCCGGAACTACTAGTCCGTTATATCCCGAAATTCCTAAGGAACGGGCACAACCGTTGGGCACTGCGAGTGTATCACAAACTTACACTTTTGTAATTTGCCTTAGTGTCTTTAACGAATTGCTTGGGATCTGAAGCTCCGTGAGCGTGAACGTCATGAATTAAGGTAACTGCGCCAATGTGGTAGAATATTCCCATTAGAAACTGTAATACAAACAAAAATTTGTAGAACCCTTTAATAAAAAATAAGGTTAGAACACCGCGGGAAAAACCGCAATGGGGCCGCTTGTACTCTTAGGCACACGTTTCCCAGAATCTTTAATCAAGCGAAAAATAAGTGGCGTAAACGTAGTGGTGCCTCCTCCTTAGGTATCACTTACCAACTGCACAGTAGCCCATATGCTCAAAAGCATACAGACAATGCTGCAATAGTACGCTTTACTCATTATATCACTTAAAATCAGCTAAATTAATACAAAATAACTAATAAATTGAATAACTTTTCAGCACTTTTATCGTAAAATTGCAAATATTTATTTGTTTACAAACCCACGTGCCAAACATAGTGTCACACATTGACAATCTTTGTTTTATTTATTATTGAAGAACCAAGAAGTTGAGGATATATATTCTTCTTCTATTGTTTGTTCTATATTCTAAGCGGGATTTACATTACGAAACTAGTGTCATGCATGATGAAACTAGTTTCGTGAAACTAATTTCAGCACATGTGAAACTACTTTCGTTTAAATTATAGTGTCGTGAAATTATCAGTATCGCGGAGATAATGGCCCTGTCAATATCATAGCTATTGCTCCTGCTGTCTCTGAAATGCTGCCGCGACATTAGTTTCGCGTCGCATCTACACTATGAAATTAGTTGCATGACACTAATTTCACCTAAAAATCGCGCAGGGCACGAAACTCATTTATTTATCATTTATTTCATCTCATTTATTTTCGTAATGAAATTAATGCATGCATTACGAAAATATTAAATTACACGTAAAACTGTTGTTAAAACTAATGTCACGAAATTAATTTCATGCCACTAATTTCGTACTGTAATTCCGACTTTATAGATTTCAATGATCTAATTTGAATAGAATCCCATAGTCATACCCACAGACTAAGAAACAGGGCATACCCAAGGAAGAATCGTAGACATAGAAACCTCTTCGCTGCACTCATCTAGTTCTATGGGTGGAATCCACTGACCTGTACTATATGGACTGGCTGCACCATACAAATGACAGCTAAGGTGTGGTGGCAATTTGAAGCGCCCCTACGAGTTTCCCGCTAATTTTGACGTACACTGCAAGCAAATGGCCCCTGTATGAGATTGTAACAGCGGCGACGGCGAGTTTTTTGTGTAATATAATTTTATTTCGTGGTATTTAATTGAGATTTCATATTTAATTGTGAAAGTTGAGCTAAATAAAGATGATAAAATGTGTGTTTTGTAAAGCTCGCTACCGAAAAGGGAGTAAAACGTCATTTCACAGGTACGTGTATTTTATTGTTGTTTTTATGCAAATTTGTCTTGAAATTGTGTTTATAGCATTGATTACTATCTGAAAATTGTTTGCAATGATATCTTAACAAAATAATGATGATATAATGATGAATTTCGTGAGAATTGGTGTAAAAATTAGTTTTATTTATGTTATTGTTTATGCACTAGGGATTGATAAATTCTTATCGATAAAATGTCGATATTCAATACTAAAAGTTGACATACTTAGTATAAGCTCAGTAATAAGTATATGTTATGTTATGTATAAGTTATCAATTATATTTTTGCAGATTTCCTTCCGAGTTGACGCTAAGAAACGTGTGGTTAGAAAATATGAATGCCTTAAACTGGACCCCGAAGAAAACAGATTATCTCTGTTCCAATTAATATATTTTTTCAATAAAAATGTCAAAGTATTTTTGTTTTTTATTTTGTCTAAGCTACCCAGTTATTATTGTGTTGGTCTAGTTCGTCCCGCCAACATAACTGGCCCACAATAGCTCAGGATAGAGATCAGTGGAAAGAGGGTAGGGAGGCCTTTGCCCTGCAGTGGGACATTTATGGCTAATTAATAATATTAATAGACATAGCAGTTTGCAATACACATAACCTGCAAACCACACATACAGAAAAAATAGCAAAATATGTAGACCTAGCAATAGAAATAAAAACACAATGGCAGGTAAATCAAGTCCGCACCATCCCTATTGTTATCTCCAGCACAGGCGTCATACCCAAGACCCTACACAGCAGCCTAGAAACACTCAATATGAACCCCAATGTATATAAACTATGACAAAAAGCCGTCATCCTCAATACTTGCAGACTTGTCCGCAAGTTTCTCAATTTATAATTATGGCACTTGGCTTCGGCCCGTGCTCTCTACATAACCACCCTTGGGAGATATATACATTGTATTAAAATACCATAATAATAATAAGCTTACCCCATTTTGACAAAACAGTTTTTTTTTGGCAAATTTTTAGAGTTACGGTAGTGTTCCCTAACATTTGTGTTTAATAAAATGTCTATAGTTTAATAATGTTCTCAAAATCGGAAGTTAATTAGACAAGGTACATTTATAATCATCGATATATTTATCATTACCACAGTCGACTTATGAACATCACTAATTTTAGTTCAATGGAAATTCGTATCTGCCTACAGCGCCAAAATGGCGACACTCAAATAGGCAGAACATTATTAAGACTGCCTGCAGCCAGTCCATTTACTAGAGGTCAGTGGTGGAATCACAGAAAATATAGAACCATGAGGTCACCATGAGGTGAATGAGTACAATCAAAGTACTCTTAAGCCTGGCCGCATACGTGCGGAATCCGAAATCAGCCAGTACACAAGGGGTACACAATTCCTAATTCAATAAAACGAACGTTAGTGCTAAAACTACGGAATTATGACTATATTGGTAGAGTAAACGGTTCCCCGTATCTTATATTGTATGAAGTGTCCGTTTCCATAGAAGCAGGGCGGGAACGCTTTGAAAATTATAACTGATGTAAACTAGCCTTTAAGACTATTTTTGCCCAAAGGTATCAACACACAAAAGTAAGAAGTAAACTTCTTAAAATAAAACATCAAGACTGATTTAACATTAATACATTTATTTCAAGAAGGTCCTAAGCATTTTTCATGGACATTGCAAATGTCACATCTATTTGTGATAGATAAAGATAACGACTTCCACAAAAGTACCTATATTTTAGGAATATATTTACAATATCAAGCAATCAACCACAAATTAATACTTTTTAGTTAAATAAATAGCAATTTACGGAATATATTCTTTACAAAAGTTAGGATGTAAAATAAAAACTCTTTTTCACAATTTTTTTGACTACATTATTTTGTTTATTATTTGCCTCCATACATTCAATGTTGTAACATACAGTAAAAATGATGCAAATTATCAGAATTTATGTAAGAATACTTTATTTTTACACATTTCTCTTGACAACTATTCAATTAATAACTTAAAATGGAATGGAATTAACAGTAACAACATTGTACTAACATTAGTACGTAAATTACAGAAATAATACCATTTTAGTAAATTTACATACTAACTGATGAACGGTTGTTCATCCAGAATTGATGACCAGAGACTACAAGTGTGATTACGTAGAGCAGGGCAGCGATCCAACAGTTGTATGCATTCTGGAATATAAAAAGATATTGTTTTTTTAAACAAGACATAAATTCTATAAACCTTTATTTCTTACAGTTATTGTTTCAATTATTAGACTATGTTTAGCAGTATAGAAACTTCAATACTAGGGCTCACCACAAAGCTACTTCAACTTACTATAAACATATTTACCACCATTCCATCTATATAAATGTAAACTCTACACCAAAGAAACTTGAAGAAGATGAATTGTAAACTTTGTTTGCTAGTAATGACCTTGGCATAATAGCATTGCAGAATTTAAGTATGATTATAGACATATAAAGACTGATCTTCCATCATATTATCAATTATCCGCAAGTTTTGGGAAAATTTACTGTACTGTCTATAGGGTCTTCTGAGAGTACCAAGACATGACAATAACTTCTGAATATTTAGAAATAGTTTATGAAAATAAGGTTTCTTCTAAATTGTCTTTGCATACATTTCCAAGTTTCCAGAGGTATATGGTACTTAGAAAGATGTAATTGTATCAAATTAAGAGAAATGTCTAAATAATGTCATGTGAATTTGTACTTGAAAAGTTAGGTGCAGGAAATCACTCAGATTGGAATTGCTAGGCAATTTGCATAAGCTAAGTCTCAGGAAGAATAGATTGCTATATAAATTTACTCCACATCACGCGATTACGTGTAAAGTTATTTATTACAACTACTTCAACATTATTAAACATTTTTCCATGAACTTATACTTTCAATAGCTTTGAAAGGACAACTTGTGATTAACTCACCTGTGTGTAACCAGTTTCGACTTCAGCAATGAATTTTTCGATAGAATGAGCACCGTTCTCATCAAGAGGCAAGTCTTCAAGCAGGGCTACTGATCTGATGTAGTAGAATACGCCCATCAGGGTCTGAAAGTAAACATTTATCACATGAACCAGGAGTTCAAGAGGTACATACAAAGACCAAAATATATTAACTCAATTTTACAGTTAATGGAGTCAATACTCACCAACTGGATGATTCCCCAAACGCTCAATACGAGCCCGCAGAGCGACAGCTTGGGACCACAGAATTTGCAGGCCATTTTGTTCGTATTTTTACGAATTTGCGAACAGCAAAAATAAATTCTATCGACCACTAGCTGTCAGCTGGTGTCAAAAATGGATACTCACATGATCTCAACTTGTCTATGGTCGATGAATGTAGAACATTTATAAAAATGAATTTATTCTTTAATCGATTTCCATAGCTGTATTTTATACAAATTAATCATAAAAACATTAACTCGATTGGTTTTATACCATATTCGTTAATAATATTCAATAAATGTTTATATTCATTTAAATAATAAATAATATTATTAGTAAAACGAAACGTATTCAAATGTTACCATACTCAGAGCTCGCAAGATTTTAGTATATTTTTACGATTTTTTTTTATCTTTCTTGAAAAAAATTCATTAGTGTATCCTTCTTTTCGATTAATAATGAAATACGGTGTGTCTTGTAATTATATGTTCTGAAGGTATGTGTTTCACGCATAACATCTTATGTCATATGCTAATTATTTATTTATAAAATTAGCTACGACTACAACTCTGGCAAAAAATAAAGATGTTCTGGTCTGGTATAGTCTTAGGTAGATTTCATATTTTTAAAGCTAGTAACACTTTTATAGTGAATGTCGAATGACACATTTTCCCTGTCTCATTTTTATTTACGAAATAAATAATTTTCAATAATGGTGGACCGTTTAGGTACGATACATATTACTAATCTTTATTAAACGCATTCCTCTCAGTCGTGGTTCCGAAATACTTTTGCTTCTAATAAGACTTATTAACGTGGGTGATCGCTGTCATTGTTTGCACGGTGGCTCACTTTCCTTTGACGTCAAATTTTTATTTGATACTGCAATTTTATGTAATTATTTTGTATACATTTAACCTTTTCAGTGAATAGTGAAGCCAATGCAAGGCGAATTGCTATGGTGGAGAACTGCTTTGGCAGTTCTGGTCAGGTAATCATAACTTACAAGATATAGTTAAGTTTAACATCGCTCTGATAGGTACAGTAGTTTTATCAACCGACAAACGGGAAAGATAAACTCCGTTCCGACGCTGATTGTGTGATGATATCGCATTTTTTATCTATATTAACGTAATGTTGTTTGTTTAGCACTTATATTTTGTGTACAAATATAAAGCTTTCCTTGTTAACGAGAATTTAACTTTATTATCACTAAATGTACCTGAGTCCTTATAGTTTTTTGTTAACTATGTACCTTTACTTTATCTGTACCTACTTTACTAATTCTACACTTAGCCTATCAACAATACACTAAGTACTAATCCCGAAAGGCTGAAATGAAGTGTACAAGAGTTATTGCATCTGCCCAAATTACTAAAATACTTTCACTCTCTTCCATGTTGTGTATATCTAAATATTGAATTTATTTACAGCAATTGGCAGAACCTGGAAGAGTTCTGGTTGGAGAAGGTGTCTTAACAAAGATGTGCCGTAAAAAACCAAAAGCGCGTCAGTTTTATTTGTTCAATGACATACTGGTTTATGGGAACATTGTTTTAAATAAGAAGAAATATAACAAACAACATGTCATTCCTTTGGAGGAAGTCAAACTTGAATCATTAAAGGATGAAGGACGTATGTATCTGTAACAAATTACATTTCTTTGTCATTTCCCATCAAAACATCCTAAGAATGAATAGAAGGGCTAATAGAGTAGAAATAATGATCCTGAAACACTCAAATGAAGTCTTGTAGCTTGCATGAGTCTAAACAAAAATATTAAACTATTCCAATAAACTTCTTGTTGCAATAATATCATAAAAATACCAAAATATTTAATCCGATTTGGCTCCTAAGAGGTCTTTTTCAATTTAAAAGATATTTGTGTGCCATAGCCTAGCATTTGACTGGTTGGGAAAAAGAAAATATATTGTGTGGTGAACCACAAGTAATTTAATTTAATGGCACCTAGTTTGCATAAGTTATTTTGGTCAAATAATGAGTCAGAGTTGAGATATTATGTGAATGGACAGTATGAGTAATCAACTATCATTTATTTTATTGATATATTGTAGTTATTTAATTTATTATAATTTTAACTCTCATGACTCAATGTGGTTTGTATACTGATGTGGGTGTTCTGTGTGATAAGACTATTTACTTTTATGTAATGTTTGGGTTTTAATTATATAGAATTTTTGGAAAATCCAAAACAAAGCAATTTAATTTAAGTTTATTAATAACCAAAATCTTCATATGTTAGTTGAAATCCCGAAATAAACACTTTTTAACAATCCTACTTCCTACTAATATTAGTAATTGCGAAAGTTTGTGAGGATGGATGTATGTTTGTTGCTCTTTCACGTAAAAACTACTGGACGGATTTGAATGAAACTTTACAGTAAGTTATACATCAGAATAACACATGGGATACATTTTATCCCGAAATTCCCGCGGAGACCGATACAACGCGGGTAACACCGCGGGGCGCGGCTAGTATTCTATAAAGAAGTATTGTTTTTAAAATTATAAATAAATAAAAATGTCAAAAAACTTACATCTTTAAATATTTACAATTAATGGGTGTTTCCCTTATGGCAGGTGCACACTAAAGGTTGTTATAATTAATTTTCTAAAATAATTTATTTGTGTATATTTTTTGTGTTTGCTAGGTACCTATCTCATATCATCTTATCTATCTTATTTATAAAGCATATATGATGGTTCCGAAAACATATTCAGATATGCAAAGGCCCTACTTTCTCAATCAATTTGTAAACAGTTGGTTGCCAAGCCATAATCAAGTCATCATTGACATTGGGTTTCAGTTTTTAAAACAAAGTGCTTATATAATTTTTCAGAGTACCGCAATGGCTGGCTGATCCGCACCGCTTCAAAATCATTCGCAGTATACGCAGCTACGGCCACCGAGAAAGAAGAATGGATGGCTCATATAGAGAAATGTATAGAGGATTTGCTAAGGAAGAGTAAGTAAACATAGTTTTTTGTATTCATTGTGAGTACAAGCTGTTTGTTTGGCGATGGTGCCACTGTCACAATTATGTAGATCGCGCTTAAGTTATTTTTCGCTGAATTGGGAGTTATGGTATTATTTGTACCGTATTATTGTATAACCGTATTTGTGAACTTGTGGCCACTTATGAGTGGATTATTCAGTCCCAGCAAATCTCAGTAAACACGCTAATCTCAGAAACTACCAAGTCGATTTTAATAATTCTTTGTGCAATGGATAGCCACATTCAACGGTAAGGTCATATTTTTTATCCCGAAATTCCCACGAGAACGCGGGTAAAACCACAGAGCACTGCCAGTCAATAACAAGATATAAGAAAACTAACGATTTATTTCTACAGGTGGTAAGCAGCCGCCGTCGGAGCACGCGGCGGTGTGGGTGCCCGATAACGAGGCCTCCATCTGCATGCACTGCAAGAAGACGCAGTTCACAGTGCTTAATAGGAGGGTAGGTTCACATTTATGCAAAAAAAAAACAACAGGTTGCACTCTAGAGTGCTGGCAGAAGTAAAAACTTGAATATAAACGTCAAAAGTCTTATGAATTTTCGATCAGGTGTAAAAAAAAATTACCCATCACAAAAGTACCTCTGAAGTTTTGTTTGCCGTAATTATTTCATCTTATTCCAGCATCAAATTTGTAAATACTCTTAATTGCAGCGTAAAGGACTTATGTTACATCATGTTAATAATTTTCTCTGAAATTTTGTTTGCCTTAATTTGTTCAAGTTATTAGCATCACTGTCGTAAAAGAGACGACATGTTACATAATGTTATTAATTCTCTGTGTAATTATGTTAGGCATAATGTTTTGTTGTGTTTCCAGCACCACTGTCGCAAGTGCGGGTCGGTGGTGTGCGGGCCGTGCTCGTCGAAGCGCTACGTGCTGCGGACGCAGAGCGCCAAGCCGCTGCGCGTGTGCCTGCAGTGCTTCGACGAGCTCAACCGCGACCACGCGCGCCCGCACAGCGCGCAGCCCGCCTTCGCCACGCCCGGTCCGTGCACTTCACTAATTCACTGATATGGGACGCGTCGTGTCGTCACGCATTACACCCATGTCACTTTCATATATTTTATACTAGCTATGCCATGTGGTTTCACCCACAGCGCCCCGCTTTCCGTGGGAATTTCGAGATTTTTATTAATTATTTTTCGATATATAAACCTTATCCTGGCAATAAGAAACACATTAAAAACATCCAATTTGATGGAGTCGTTCTAAAGTTATGCCCGTACATACATTTCGGCGATTCATTTTTATTTATAAAGATTGTTATTACAGTGAAGGCAGAAGGTGTCGGATCAGGCGGCGAGTCCTCCGCCGACGACGATAGCGACGATGACGACGATAAACTCAACGCTGAGGAGAAACATGATGAGGTAACATATAGCATACTATGATACTATACTGTAATATGTGATAAGTTTAGGCATATAGTTAATAGTATGATCAGGTCATGTTGACAGTGACTTATCATGGTTAGTCCGTTCAAGAACTGTCACGGAAGTAAATGGTCGTTATTTTTAGATGAATTGCAGATCAGTGTACGAATGTGTGTTGTTCACTCTGAAAGATAACGATTAACAGGCTAAGGAGTAAGGGGTAACTTCCCCGACTGTCCAAATTTTGACAGCCACGACGTAATTTAATGGTATTTTACTAACGATGAAGATTTTGAGGAATCATATCAAAGAAGCCTAAATAGGCGTATGGCCAAATTAATTGTTTTTATTCTTTCAAAATTGTTTATTTTAATGTTTTAGGTCATAGTACCGATGTCGATCTATGTGACAAACGGCAAATATACGAATATCTCAAACGAGTTTTAACACGTCAAGGTGATCATAGAATCGTTAATTAATTGTGATGTGTAATCACTATTCATGGATGAAAAAAACTTGGGATATTTCAGGGATTTGTAGTTTGCTATTCTTGTTTTGCTAGTCAAGTCATGGTAATATGTAGCTTGGAATAAGTAGCTATTTAAGCTATTGAAAAAAAAATGTTCTTACATCTTTGGCTAGCTAGGATTTTGTGACATATCGTCTATGGCACAACGACACTGAATGATATCGAATTAAATCTTTGACCAGAAAAGATATGATATCAGGGTCTTAGATCTTAGCTGGTTCCAAGCAAAAGGAGAAAAAAAAAACTATGGTGCGTAGATAAGGCAGAATATTTTTATCTTATCTTGTCCATAGAAATGGCGCCAATTTTCAAAAGTCGAACGACACAAAACTGCTTCCGCCAAACTTTAGGACCTCATTCAACTTGATTAAACAGTAAAATTGTTTATTTCTAGGGCTTTACAAGTTATAATGGTGAAAAAAATGGATACAGAAATAAAGTCACAACAGTATAGTACATAATGAATGAGACTGTGTAAGTCTAACGTACATGCGTTCAATAATCACGCTTGTTTCATTGCAGTGTGGGTGCATTTTCGAATGTGTTTTGTTTACTCATCCCGTTTTTAGAGTAGCCCCTTTAGTGAAAAAATTAGCGTTGTTTTAATAAATCTTAGCCAGCTGTTTTTGTTTGTGCCCAAACGTGTCTTTGCACCAGTATTATTGGTGCAACACGTATCGGCATAGCCCATCATTGGTGGAAAGGCACTTTAAACTCAAACGTCTTGCTACAAAAAGATCTAAATGATTTAGACACAAGATAAATGACATAAAACGTACTATTTTCCTCAGTCATAACTAAGAACATTCTTGGTTGTCTTTTTTAACAAAAAAAGTATAAAATTAATATCAGTTCGCTCTACTATTTTCAGCTTTATCTTTTGCATTTGACTGGTTACTATTTTTGTAGTAAGTCTATATATTCCTTTGTTTATAAACCTATTAGTATTTGTTATATGAAATGTATTTTTTTCACAAAAGGGCCTCTTTCGAGTATCGACCATAGTTTGACGTCACCCACAAAGTATCACGTTTTAGTTTATACATTTCAACTCTTACAATGTATTAGTACCTAGGGTAACCGTAACTATTTTAGTTTTGCTGGTATTGTTTGTTTGTTAGTCTTTCTTCATCGTTTGTCATCACTAATTTGTTTGTTGTGTTATACTCATCCTTTATTGAATGGTTTTTAGTGTTCAATTAATAGTTTTAGTTTGCAATCTATGCTAATATTAAGAACAAAGTATCAATTTGTAAGTCTGAATTTATGAGGTGACTGTTCAATATTTATGCAATTCCATAAGTGTCACAGAAGATTTACCCACAAAGAGAACTTAGGTATTCTACAACATTTTCATATATCTCACATACATGCATACTATGTACAGTCACGTGCAATGAAATGTATACACGGGCAGATTTGCAAATAAATGTCCACTCTGAAAATTTCAAAAACATATAGCCACTTAACAATTCATACTATATAACCTAACAGACAGACATACTGGACTCTAATTAGTTCCTAATTGTTTTTTTATTATATAAATCTAATAATAAACATTTGCCCAGCCCTGGGACAGTATAGGTTAGTTAGACAAACAAGCTCTAGAGAGTATATTACGAATATATTTCTAATAATATTTCTTTTATATTTCAGCCAAAGTTCTATGGTGACTCCGATAAGACTGAAGAGACCAACAACCATTCGTCCAAGGATTCCAACAAGTGAAACCTGTTTCATTCTGTCCAAATTATATATTTTACAGTTCGTTCATAGAGAAAGACCCAGTTGACTGGGTTCTCTTGCTGTTGGTCACAAGTAACTCAAATAGTTTATGTATTTAAACATTAAAATACTGAATTCAGGCAGTGTTTATATATACTAAGAATATATGCGATTTTTGATACTTTAACTCACTTTCAGGCGTGGTCACGCCTAATCCTCCGCACTGTACTGATATCTACGGTGAGACGAGAGGCCTTTGTCCAGCATTGTGACAAAACAGGCTAATACTTGACTTTTTAACTCTGTGTACTAATTTTGTGTATTTTAATACTTCTACCGAATCACCAATATCGTATTAAAGTGGACTAAGTATATACATATTACATATATCATATATTTTTGACACTTATCGATAAAAAAACATGTATATTTGTAATATATTTCGAGTCTTTCTGTGTGAACGAAACAAAAAAAATCAAGACATTTACAATAAGTTCATTAGGAAACACCGAGATGGCCTTCGTTTTTATAATTATAGATAGAACAAGCTAGCAAAGTTAAGGTGGTTATAGGAAGATCTGTACAAGAGATAGCCGCCGGCAGATTAAACCATAGGGGTTATTATTTTGTAAATACCCCGTTGGCTTACACCGCCGCAACGGCCTTATTTTGTAAAGATCTTTTTCGTGTAATATTTTAAAAAATTGCTTGTCGGTTTCCATAAATCGCTCAATAAATGGGTGATGTTTTGTTTTAGTTATAAATCATATTTATTTTAATTATAAATAAGACATTATCATGGTTCTAACAAACGTTTTACTTGTATTTAACATTAGTTGTTAGTTTTATGTTAAAGAAACTTATTTAATATATTTTACACGTTAGAATTATTATATTAAGGTCGGATTGCACATACTCTAATCTATTTAGCACTTAAATGTGTTTAAGAAACCAAAGCTGTTCGTTCAAAACTGTATTTTACGTTCTACCAAATAGAACACACTTTAAAAAGAACGTCATTCGTTTTTTAAACATATTTAAGTGCTAAGTAGATTTAAGATTTTATATGCAATTCGCTCTTAATTTATAGTTGAGTATTGCCGTTACGGAATAGTTTACAAGATTACGTGAAGGTTAAAGGTTTCTACCCATTACACCGCATCATACCATGACCGTGCTATGAACGTGTCAGCACCGGCAAAATATTCTCATCGAGAATAGTCGACGTTGTTGGTTGGTGACGGAACGGTCTAGTGAGCATAGTCCCATACTTTTCAATACAAAGAATACTTTTTTGCCTGACACGTTCATAGCACGGTCATGGTATGATACGGTGTAATGGGTAGAGGCCTTTAATGTAGTTGTTTTGTTAATAATGTGTCTATGGGAACATTAAAAGTACATAAATCGTAGAAATTCATACCTTTGTTGCCTAAATAACCCAGTTGTTTTCTATCATCATCATCATCACATTTATAAACTTAATCACTTAATGTTGTATCCTATTCCTCGTTTATATTTGTATATTAGAGTTTTAGTTATTAAGCGGTGCATTAAGTAAAGGAATTGTTTCGTATGGAAACATTTATTTATAAATTTTAAGTTATTTATAGCTGCGCGATTACGTATCGAACCTGCTGACTTATCGCCGATATCAGCCACCCCATCATACTATGCAAATCTATACCAAATCACTGTTCAGACTACTACCGCCTTTTTAATAAACGCGGGTAACTTACACTGTGTTTAGTCTCTTTTGCTCTTGGGAAAATTGCGTATGTCAGAAAGTGACAAACCATTTGATAGATAAAATGTCCTAATACGCGTTTATTAATAAGGCATCTTATGGTTTTATTGCATAAGTCACTTGAACAAAAGTTATCGCATATCTGAGATTTGCGTAGTGCAGAACTGAAGAGCAAGTCTCTTAAGGATGAATTTGCTCGAAGCAACCTATCAATTAATACAAAATCATACTATGTGTATAGTTACTGCCGCGCGGTGTTGCCCAGTAATAAAACAATGTTTTGTTTTGATCGTGTACAGCCGTCGATATATGTAGGACGTAGGTATGTATGTTTATTCTAATATTATGTATGACGTCGCATGTACTTCACACGCCTTTGTACAAGCAGTGTATTACGAAATCTTTACGTCGACGATATATCCCAAGCTACGATAGGCAAGTGGCAATCGCTTGATCGCTTATTGTTTCGCTTATATCAAAATGTTCGAGCTAAACGTGATATCGCGATGCCTAAAGTAAATCCCATTTTGAACGAATCGAATAGCGATTAAATTGAATTTCACTTGTCGAGGGCCTCAGGTTCGCTATGTAGAATATTATATGATTTCTCGATTATATCATGATACCACACTTATTTATTAAAGCTAAAATATAGGCCTAAAAGTGTAAACTCAAGTACTGTTTCTGTTAACTCCAAATATAGCTAAGTGAAATATGTTAAGAAATATTGTTTAATTTTCGGTTGACAAATATACAATAATATTTTTAAAACATGTCTTTTTATTTTATTCCTCAGAGTAACAAATATTACAGGTATATAACAGAAATTCTAAAAAGAAAATATCAATATCCACTGCACAGCTAGACATTAAATTTTAAGAAGATAAAACCGGGACCTTTCAGTTAAAATCTTACGAATTGAGAATTTCCTCCTTTTTCGGAAGTCGGTGAAAAAAGGGGTGTAATATAACTAGGGGGTTCGAAAATTTGGTTATTTTTGCGCTAAAATCCATAGTTTTCGAGATATTTTAATTTTTAGCTTGGGTGGTTTGGGTCACTAAATTTTTCCTAAAGTGGTCATTAATTTCCGAAAAAATACTTTTTTCTACACGGAAGGTCATTCCCACTTCTACATTGAAGAAGGGGGGGAGCCTTAAAGGGAAGGGATATTTTTCTCAGGTCTTGTCTTTATTTCTAGCAATTTTTTATTGTTATTAGGTTTTCCTACAGAATGCTGAATGTTAAGATTGTTAAGGAAAGTGAGTATGACCATACAAGGACATGGATATCCTCTTTGTCATGATTTGAAAAATTGAGGATTACTACAGAAACAGACATTTTGGCGTAGGGGATTATAGTTAAATAGTTTTTTTTAGTTTCACCAGTTACACTTTACAATTTAACCATAAACACGTTGGGAGACTAGCAGTACTAGTTTAAAAAATAAAAAATCTTATTGAAAATAGATGATTTATTCAACTATATGTACTTATACAACAAATACTTCATACAAAATGTACGTTTTGATTTTATAGAGCAATCAATTTTTAATCACAGCTCAAAATATGCAAATTCTTATCTCTATTGGACTTTAAAACTTACACAAACAAATCAAATGGTAAATATTCCTATAGAAATATATTTTGACTTACAAAATAAACTAAATTACTATGAAGATAAAGTTGAATTTAGCTGGTATTAGCTGCTAATTCGAACCATTGTCTTAGCGCGTCTCCTAGAACATTCGGTAGAGCAGACATGTCTCGTAAAATGAGATAGAACGGGAAGGGGAATGCGTCCAAATATGATATGAAGCTAAGTTTGTTGGTCACTGTGTCCATTACTGGTTTTCTGATGTCCATTATTGAATCCTGGAACAAAAATGATGCTTTTGTAAGAATTGTTTGTATGATTGAGGGTTGGAAGAGATCATTCGGGTCAACTATGGGACACCAATTTAACGTACATAATGCAACCCCGTTCACACATTCATTAAGTAGGTGTTAGAAAATATTATAGTGAATAAAAATATATTTTAATATATTGACGTCTGATTGTCAGTTATATATTCATATTAAGTATTTGTGATACATTTTAGTATCAGTTAATCCATAATACAAGCTTAGAGCTTAGTCTGGGTCTATATATAACTACACCCGCTCACATTTGGTTTAACATGCCTATAACAGTCAGTAGGTGTAGAAAATGATTAAAAACGTAATGATTACATACCCTATTCTCAGGATTGTCAATGATCACGTAAACCAAGAATATGCCTTGCTGTCTCGCTCTTCTTACAGCTTGAATCACTACACTTTCACCCTCAGCAAATATGTTTCTGCCATCGCCCACTATCACAAGCAACTTGGCATTAGGCGCATCGCTTCTTATAGTTTGTTCTTCAAACAAAACGGTGCAAAAGTCCAATAGTTGAGCTATTCTAGTCTTGTTCTGAGCAAACAATAGTTGTTCTAGAATCTTCGCGCCGGAATGTTCGGAGAATTGTTCGGTGAACGGATGGAGGAGGTTCGGTTTTTCGCCGTAACTTAGCACTGCCAAGTCGCCCGATTCAAGTAGATTGAGGGCCTGTAATAGTGTAAAATAAAATATAGATCTAGCTTGTTATTTCTACAAAATACTTCAGATAGATAGGAAGTCCAAAAACCCATCTAGGGAAATGGATTAAACTAATCAATTCTCAATCTTGCGTTTTCACAACTTTGACACTTATTAATTTGGAACAATAGTTACATCAAATCAAAATAATTTATTTCTGGCAATATTACATAAAACAAATGCAAATAGAGGCCAGTATTATACCTTAAAGCCAACATTATGTAATATACAAACTAAATCTAGGTCATTTAAGAGACGCTGCTTGTAAAATTATCTGATCTAAACTAAAATGATAAAGCTGCAGATTTTGTTTGTTTGTTTGAACGCGCTAATCTCAGAAAATACCAATCCGATTCGAATAATTCATTTTGTAATGGATAGTCACATTAAACGGGAAGTTATAGGCTACTTTTCATCGAAATTCCCACAGGAAAGGCCACAACGCGGGTAAAACCGCGGGGCGCTGCTAGTACAGGTAAAGTATTAGCCTGTAATGTCCCACTGCTGGGCAACGGCCTCTCATCTCACTGAAGATATCAGTACAGTTAGGAGGATTAGGCATAAACACCACGCTTGCCAAATGCAGGTTGGTGATCTCAAACCCGAGCCATTACGAGTTAGTACTTAATAAAATAAAATTACCTGTGAAACTAGGGCCAAGCTCTCGAATGCGATCTCCTTGCTTCTATTATCGGACATGGAACTCGAGTCGTCGATGGCTATCGCTATTTTGTACTCTCTCTTAGCCGGTTTTGTCCTTCGCAGCCAAATGCGGTCCTTCCTAAAGTGAGACGCGATGTACGGGATCACCCGACGCATGTTGATGGCGCGGCCCGTGCGGAAATCACCTGGGAACATCGGTGATCAATATGTGAAGACATAGTTGTTGGCGACACACAGAGGCTTTTCACAGAGATTGGATGAAAATAACGCTGGTTTGAGTAGCAAACTTCGGATAGTGGGTAGTACCTTTTGTTTTTTATTGAAAGTTATTTTTTTTTGCATATTTTACTTTCGCTTCACCGCGGTAATTAAGATTACGTGGGTTAAGGTAGACAGCCCCAAAACCTGTCAATAATTCAAATGAAATTTAAAACTATGAAAATAAATGACTGCTTAAACTACTCACCAGCCCGCCTAGAGCTCAGCGTAGGCTCCAGCACCAGCCGCAGCCGCTCGCAGAGGCCTCTAGCGGCGGCGGCCGAGTGCTGCCACAGCGAGCGCCACACCAGCGCGCCGCCGCCGCGTGCCGGCTTCTGGGCGAGCCACTCGCGGATGCCCATGTACTGTTGGACGGACAGAGCCTCCACTTGGCCGGGCTTGTCGTCGAGTCTGGAAAAAACATGTTAAAGTTGATGTATGCAAATAAAAAACTTACTTTGATTTGCTAATGTTGAGTGGATTGGTAGACTGAAGATACTAAGTAAGTTCGAATACTCCGACAACAGGGTTAGTTTTTAGACCACCCAAAGGCCACCGACATGGTCTAACGATAGCAACCGGGACCGACAATTTATCGCGCCCTCCGAAGCACGGTAACGCTCAGATAGAAATGCCACTATCGGCCACCCATCCGAGTAGGGGTCGAGCTACATTGCTTAACAATCGCAATGAGCTGACATCGCTAAGTCAAACTACGCCACGAATGCGGTGGTACTGATGCGATTCAAGTTGAATTGAAAGCAAGATCAGTCGATAGTAATATGGCGTTCGTAAAATAAAACCAACTAACCTCGTATGGTAAGACGTGTCCAGTCCCCGCGCCACCCGCTCCGTGTCCACATTGTCTCCCTCTATCTCTATCCCAGTCTCTCCCGTGGGATCCTCTCCCCCCTCCTTTTTGTTGCCACTCTTTTCTTTATCTTTGTCTGTTCCTTGTTTCACTTTCTCCGGTTTTAACTCTTCTGATTTTTCGATCTGGAATTTTTGGTATAAATATTCAGATAAGCTTTGGGATACTAATGCGTATAATAATTAAATCTAGTATTCAACTCGTTTCTTTCTGACATGAGACCGAGTTTTTATGAACTGTGTTGACACTAACTAGCTCAAGGTATTGTTTTTCAACTAACTATAGATAAGTAGATTTTTAATACGATATTTATTATAAGCAAGCGTTTAATCTATCGTCTTCTTTTACATAGCTTTGTCGACTACTCTCTTTGTCAGTATTTTCCATACTTAAAAAAAAATTGGCGTTTCTTAGTTAATACTTTAATAAATAAAAATATGACAAGTGTCAATATTTTACCTGTACATCGTCATCGTCGACGTCCATAGGAACCTGTTCATCTTCCTTCAACTCCTCGGCTTCCTCTTCATCCTTCTGTATCGTCGGTTGTTGTTCCGCTTGCTCTTTGGTGGCCGCATCTATTGCCTGAGAAAATATAATATAGAGTATATAGTCGGTATTTTGATAACCGGATGTGTCTGTTCGCTCGATCACACTAGACTTACTGGAAGGATTTGAATGTGACATGGGATATAAAGATACTCCACGTGGCGTCACGCGACGTGGTCAGGCGCTGATGCCAGAGATAAGCGACTACCTTAAATCCCCTATCCTTAAATAAATAAAATACCTTTATCGAAATATATGGAATAACATTTTTGTGACAAACTCAAATCAGGATTTACTTTCAAACAATAAAAGGAACAATTGTTTGGAATGCTTGAAATTGAGTTGCGTTAACGCCTAATCCACAGTGTACTGACACCTTCAGTGTCTCCTTTGCCTAGCTCTGCTGTAAGAACTTTGAGTTTTGAGTAACCTTGGGATTTACCTGTCCTATTTGAATAATTCTTTTTCTAATAGATAACCACCTTTAACTAGAGTGTTATAGGTTATATTTTTCATCGCGAAATTCTCGCGGGAACGGATACAACGCAGGTAACACCGCGGCCGGTACTAGTATTGTTAATAATAATGCGACGCACCTGCATATCGTCTTTGTTCGCCTGTGTTACGTGTTGGAAGGCGTCGGCGTCGGTTCCGTCGTCGTCGCCGCCGTCGTCAGCCGCCTCGTCGCGCTCAGCATTCAGGTTCTGCATCTGTCTGTTCTTCTTTTCGTTTATGTCACCTTGGAAGAGAAATTAAAGATTTTATTTAGTGATGTAAATAAAAAATATTCGAATATTGTAAACGTTAATGTTTCGCTATAAAACGTACTTGGAAAAAATCAAGGCAATTTACATAAATAGGCAAACAACCCTCTATTTTATCTAATGCAATGCAATATATTATAAGTTCGTGATTACGAGTAACCCTATAGCCATTAAAATGCAAAGCAAAAAGATGACTAGTATTATAAAGTATATTAGGGTTCCGTACCCAAAGAGTAAAACCGGGGCCATATTACTGAGACTTCGCTGTCCGTCCGTCCGTCTGTTATCAAGCTGTATCTCAAGAACGGTGATAGCTAGACAGTTGAAATTTTCACAGATGATGTATTTCTATTGCCGCTATAACAACAAATAAAATAAAGCAAATATTTAAGGGCGGCTCTCATACAACAAACGTGATTTTTTGCCGTTTTTTAAAGTACGTAACCTTCCGTGCGCGAGTCCGACTCGCACTTGGCCGGTTATTTTAAATTATTATTTTTATTTAACTAGCAGCAATATAAGTCCCTTACCAAGAGTCCTCAAGTCATCAGTCTTGCCCGGTTTATTCTCGTGTTTCTTCCGTTTGTCCTTGTTAGAGTCAGCGCGGTTCGCCGCCTGCCTTTCGCCGCGATGTCCCTTATCGCTGTCGTCGAGTTCGGATCTGCCGGTCGACTGTTTGTCTTCACCCATTTGTTCTTGAGTTTGTTCCTGTAACAAAGGATTGGAGAATCGTTTTTATATTTTTTTTAAATCTAACCTATACCACTGCTGGGCAAAGGTGTCCCCCTAACACTGCCAACCTATCTTTCGCCTTCTCCCACCAATCTCTATCGAAGGCGATAAGATCGTCCCGCCAACGCTTCCTCGGCCGCCCCCGACCTCGCCCTCCTTGGGGGACATGCGGTTCATGCGGCTCACGTGGCCAGCCCAGTATACCTTAATTTTTTGAAGTTAAGTAAAGTGAAACTCGGGAAGTATTTGAATATATAGTTGATAGTGGCCTTTTTATCTGATAATTACTTTGCTTTGGAAGACACGTTAAGATATCAGACGCCTTGTTTCAATGACCATGTCATGATGATCAAATACCATGTCGGAGGTCTTTAGGCGGTCTAAAAATCCGACATCAGGGTCCATCTGACCTTGAGTTTAGTATTTTAGGTAAGGCAGTTCGAAGTAAAATATTATAAAGGTCGCTTTTGCCATACAACAGAATAAAACAAAATACAAAAGTTAAGCTCACACTGGTCTGTAATTGGACCATTGGGTGGGAATAGGGAATAGAACAGAGTGTCAATTTTATATTCTAGAATAAACAAAGTCTACTCACAAATCCTTCCTGATCTTCATCATTAACTTGTTCACTAGTATCCACATTATCATTGGTCCCTTTCTCCATTTGCGCGTTTTCAGCCTTATTTTCAGCCGCTTCATCATTGGAAGGATTCGCCTGAGGATTGGCTTCATGATTCTTCTGTTCTACCTCATCTTCTGGGGTGATTTCTTCATTATTCTTCGGTAATTCCTCTTCGTTCTTCTCTTCTGGGTTGGGTTGAGGAGTTTCTTCTTCATTGTGTTGGTCATCTTCTGGATTGTCAGTTTGAAGTTCTGTGTCGTTGGGTCCTTCTTCTTCATCTTCTTTGGTGGTGTCTTCTTGTTCTTTTCCGTCTTCTGGGTTTTTGTCCTGTAAAATTTTTGGTGTTAAATTGACAAATTAACAATGAGTATAACTTAACATGGTTATAGTATTTAAAAAGTCAAGAATAGTATTTAACAGTCGTAAAAGTTACTTTATATAACTTAATCTGCCGGAGATTGACTTCTATCAACAACGTGCTTTAGCGCGGATCAGTAAAAAAGGGTAATATATGCCTTTGTTAAGGCTTCTCCTTTGATTAATCTAATAGCTAGGCACTGATTGTTGTGTTGACAATACATATTTAAGGAGAAGCATTATTATTAATTAATTGTAGGGTAGATTTTCATTATTACTTTTAAGATTCTCTTTCCACCACGTTACTAAAGACAACACGAATAAATCATGTAAAATTATTCCTGGGTTTTATTGAAGGCCCCTTTATGTACAAATACAGCCTTGAACATAAATCTTGCTTCACTTTAGCTATCAAATGGTTTGTCCCTTTCCGTCATACGCTATTTGCCAAAGAGCGAAAGAGACAAAACACTGTTTAAGTTAAATATCGTTTATGAATAAGGCGGGTAGTGTATATATCCTACCTCTCCCTCGTTCCCATCCTCTTTCTTCTCCTCTCCCTCGCCCTCTCCGTCTCCCTCTTCATCACTAGACACATCCAACCCATTCCTATTCTCTTCTTTACTTTGTCCTTCTTCTTCCTCCTGTACGTCTGGTATCTGGTCTATTTCAAATGGATTCTCCGTCTCAGTGTTCCCTTCGTCTTCTTTGTCGTTGGGTTCGTTTTCATCAAGATCCATGTTGTCGGGGAGCTCAAAGTCTTCTGGTTCGGGTAGAGGTTGCTGGTTGCCGTGGTATGGGTCAATCTGAATAAAATTAGAAATGATTAAGTTTTCGTTAAAAAAAAAACCTACTAATATTATAAATGCGAAAGTTTGTGAGGATGGATGGATGTATGTATGTATGTATGGATGGATGTATGGATGTATGGATGGATGTATGGATGTATGGATGTATGTTTGTTGCTCTTTCACGCAAAAACTACTGAACGGATTTGGATGAAACTTTACAGTTATATAGGTCATACATCAGAATAACACATGGGATACATTTTAGCCTGTAATGGGAAAAGGGTCTCTCATCCCACTGAAAATATCAGTACAGTGAGGAGGTTTAGGCGTAATTACCAAGTTTGCCTAATGCTATTGGTTGGTGATATCAAACCAGAACTATGTTTGAAAAGTAGAAAAAATGTTTTTGCGCTCGACCCGGGACTTAAACCCGAGACCTCATTCTTTGCGTTCCATTGCACAGCCACGAGACCACGCACCGAAAGTTCTATACAAACATATATAATACAGTAATCTCAATTAGTTGAGAGTTGTTTTCAAAAGTACAAGCTTCGAACAAGGTCGATAAAATTATCAGGCTTACAGCAACGGTGCATTCACATCACATACAATAAATACTCATACTTACATGATCATCATCAACTTCCGGCTCCTTCATCTCATTAATATCTTTCTTCTCTTTCTTATCCTTTCCTTTGCTGTCATCGTCCACGCCCTGTTCCTTCTCTTTGGCAGCCATCTCTTTCTCTCCCGTGCTCTCCCCTTGGCCGCGTTCTTCTTTCTCTGTCTTATCAATTTCTTGGTCTTCCTCGTCTTCTGATCCCCATATTTGTTGGTCCAATCTATGAGGGGAAGATTGTATTATAAACTAGCTGTGCCCCGCGGTTTCACCCGCAGCGCCCCCGTTCCCGTGGGAATTTTGAGCTTTTTTATTCCTTATTTTTCTTATATAAAAACCTTGTCCTGACAATAAGGAACACATTAAAAAAAGAATCATCCAATATGGTGCAGTCGTTCTAAAGTTATGCGTGACCAACACATTTTGCGATTCATTTTTGTATTATAGATTTAATCATTCCATGATATTTACTTAATAACTTCTACAAAGAACTCGGGTTTATATTATGAGGTACTAATTCCTAATAGGTAAGTGGTCAAAAAACCAAAGAATACACTCTTACTTTTCAGCAGCATTATCAATATCGCCCATCTGTTTGTCCGCGTCGTCATCATCATTTTCTTCGTCGGAATTTTCACCTTCTGCAAATAAAAGAAACTAAATTATAATCGCTCTTGACGATATTACTCGTAGAAAATGTATCATCATTAGCATGCTTTCTTGAATGATTACTAACTAGCCGCGCCTCGCGGTGTTACCCGCGTTGGGCCCGTTCCCGTGGGAATTTCAGGAATTTTTATACATATAAACGAAAACGCATCAAAATCCATTGTGAAGTTTTAAAGATCTAAGCATACGTAGAGACAGACAGCGAAAAGCGACTTTGTTTTATACTATGTAGTGATGACTAAACACCTCTCTATACCAATGTAATAAAGGTGATGAGTTTGAATAATTATTATTGTATGCGATAGCCAAATTCAAAATAAAGTTTAAAGGCTTTAAGCCTTTCTTTTGAAGTCCTAGCGCAACGCGGCAAAAGCAGTACGGTTAGGTTAGTTTTCTCAGAAGTTTTTACACAAAGTTAAAAATCGTCAGACCACATCGGAGGCCTTGAGGCGGTCTAAAAACTAAAAACTAACTCTCTCTAACATAAAGTGGTACCTTTCTTATCAACATCTTGTAAATGCGAGTCGAAGTCGTCCGTCATGTTAACTCCCTTCTCTTCTTCTTTACAGTCTCTTTCTTCGTCCTTCTTCTCTTCTCCAGGTCGTTGGGCGTCGTCTAGTTGATCCTGGGAAACATAATTAAACGGAAGTTAGAAGTTGTTGATGGTATATTTGGATCAAAGTTTTAGACCATCCTCAAGAAACAATATGTTTAAGTATGTCTATATTGAGATTATGATCCAGTCTTCTGTAAGAATCGATTGTGCTAATCTTCTATGGTCTAATCCTTAGAGCAACACAATGTGATCCTAATAGTTTAACTAACAGATTGAAGGTAAAACTGTTAGGATCACAATGTGTTACACCAATCTTATTGGCCTATCTCTAAAATCCTGGTCCGTTTGGGCAAAATGATTGGACCCAAAACACTTAATATTAATGAACATGAGACAGCTAATGTTAATCGTGATGTTGGTACCTGGTTCTCGATCCTCTCCGAGATGTCCTTCTGCCCTTCTCCGTCCCCGAGCCCTGTACCGCCCGACATCCTCCCGGGACCACCTTCTCCTTCGCCTTCCATATCCATATCGGACGGCTTGCAGAAACTGGAATCAGATGTTACAAGGTCATTCTTATTATTTGTTGGCCCTGATGGTTTTACGTTATAGAACGTTATAGTTAACATTGAAAATTGGGATTGAACAACACTGATTTCTAGTTCTTAACTTATGGTAGCGTCGATTTCATCCTTTGCGTGTGGAGTGGACTTCCTTATCTTGTAAAGATCGAGTAGGTAAGCCAACCCTGTTGTTTTTAAACCTGGGATATATATATATATATATAGGATGATAGGATACCAGTATCCTTACGCAATCTATCGCACCTATGGATTTTGTTAAGAGCGTGACGAGCTGAACTTATATAAAAAGTAAACTCACCCTTTAGTAGCCAAATCGGAGAATATCTTCAAAAGTACAGACAGCATCTTACACGACACTCTATGCACAGCTACCTTTTGCGTCACGAAATATTGCACAAACAGCACCGTCTGTTCCAAAATGGGCACAACTCTCATTACCACACCTCTAACATCTACAGCATCCCCTTTACCCAAAACCTCTACGTAACTAATCAATAAAGTTCTCAGTTTATTAACGAGCGAATCAATTTGAAGCATCTTAGAATCTGTTATCAGTTTTTCGTGTAACAACTCTTTCAAATGTTTATCTTCAAGCAATTCTTTCGATTCGTCTGTTTTGTCTCCGCTATGTATGATCTCATCTATCGCGTTTATGACTTCAAGATTTTCGTTCTCTTGCGGTGTATGCTTTTTGTAAACGGACTGTATTATTAGCAGCATAGTAGCTATTAGATCTTCTGTGTCCCTTATCAAGTCTTCGCTAGTTAGTTCCATTCTAATATCAGAAATTTCGTCTAATTCTTCAATTTTTTTCACTGTGTCTTTCAAATAGTCTGAGAGTTCGATAATGCTTCTTAACATAGGGTGGTTAGGTTCAAAATCGTTAAGTTTAGATTTGAAACTGAATTGGTATTCGTCGATTATGACGTCAAGGTTACCAACAATAATTTCTAGATTGTTCTTAGCGTCAATTGCTGTATCTATGTGTTGTTGAGATAGAGGTGGTATATCTTGGTTTTTACCGATTCTGGTTGTGACTAAACTAGTTATTTTGTGTAGAGAATTCTGTTGTTTGTTCACACTAGTTATAAGACTATTGACTTTCTTCTTCAAATCATTCCATTCGTCCGTATTCTGGTAACAGCGAACGATTTTCGAATCCGATAGTACTGAATCGAAATTCGGTTCGTATTTAGCGCTAAGTTCTTTCTCTGGGCACGATTTTAGAAGCAAATAGAACTGATCGAGTACAACGCTAGTGTTGGCGTAGGTATCGATCAGAATATCGATTTTTTGGTTCAATGTTATTATGTTGGTGTCGGCGGCATCGACTTCGAGAGCGTTCATTAGATTCGTTGTTAGGTTGCGAAGATCGGATAACTTGCGAGAGTACTTTGATATTGATTTCTTTTGGTTGTTTGTTAGTTGCTGGAAAGAGAACAAATATTGCAATAATGACATTAGTTTGAAGTTTTTTTTTCCAATCAAGGCTAGCTGCATGGATACGATGTCTATCAGTTTACTATTTAAGAGTGTAACAAACAAAGTAACTCTTATGATTGTTCAAGTAAATTTTATTATTGTATGATTTCAAAAATGTTTTTAATGTTACTTAAACTGAAGTATTCTTGTATTCCATAAACATAATAGAAATCAACTCTGCCCCAACTGCTAAAGGTCAAAATTCTCACCAACAACTGAGCAGCGAATCCTTTACACCGCTCAATGTTCTGAATGCCTAGATCTTGGTGCGGTGAGACGAGGGCAGAGGACAAGAGACGGTGTCGCGCGATATTCTTCTGGAAATACTTCTCGCAGCCCGACCAGAGAAGAGATAGTGAAGCGTCGCAGCGTCTAGATAAGATAAATTCAATATATTTTTGTGAGTGACGAACAGTTTTCGTTCAACCCGGGAATTGAACCCGCGGGACCTCAGTTATGTAAGGCGAGTGCACATAACACTACACCACTGAGGCGTAAGAGAGTACTATTAAAAAAATATATATTATAGTACAGACAATTTTGCTTTTCGTTTCTGCATAAATGGTGTGGTTGAGCTTTGACAATCAAAATTAACAATATTAAGTTAGAACTAAGAAGCAAAGGTTAACAATATTCAAACTAAGTAAATAAACTATACCTGCTCTTCCAATAGCTCATAGCCGCGTCCAAATCAACTGGAGGTATCGTAAAGTCATATAAATCATTATCTGAAGCTGATAATATCACCAGCCCAGTTCGATAGTTCAGTCCTATTTTAGTGAGGTACTTGAACAAATCGGCTAAAGCTTTGCGTTTGTATTGCACTATGTTCTTCGCTTGGGACTGCTGTTTGTCTTTGGGTAAAGATGTGTCCACCTGCAAATGAAATTTGAATGTAAGTAAGTAAGTTTGAGTGGGTTAGTAACCAACGTTGGTGTCGGAGTTTTTAGACCTCCTTATGACCTCTAACATGGTCTAACCATTGAAACAACCGGGACTGACAGTGTTGAATTTTGGTAGGAATGTATTAACGAACGTGATAAATATTGTCACGGAACAAAGTAAGTCTATATTTTCGTAAAACTATTTGGCATTCTAAGGGCGAATTGCACAAGAACTTCAAAATCTATTCACCGTAACTTTGCATGCTTCAATGTATTATTCACAGCGCTCTGTATTATTTATTATTTAATATATTATTTTATTTAATCTGAATAAGTGTCTGTAATCTGTATGTGTTTGAAATCTAAAAAAAATCCCACATACTTATTTGTTCAAACGGGAACTTACATACGACGGAGGTTACTGTTGAGTGTCCCTCAACCTCCGGTGACCATCATCAGGAGGTTGAGGGACACTCAACAGCCCTGATGATGGTCACCGGACGTGACCGAAACGCGTTGAGGGACATTCAACAGTAACCTCCTTCGTAAGTAAATTCCCGTTTGAACATATAATAATGACATAAACGTACATTTCAATTAATAGTAAAATACTACATACCTCCAAAGTACCAAGATGCGTGCTAGTCTCAATAACACTTGTAACGAAATCGTCCAATCCTTGTACTAACGACGGGTAGCCAGTATTAGTGATGGTATCTTTACAGAGGGTCTTGGCTTTGTTCAGTAGACTTGACACTTTGGATAGGAGAGACCCTTCTGCGATGATAGAGGACGGTTGGTCGGCGGCGTCTATGTATTTCTGGATGGAAGAAAATAATATGGTTAATAGATAATTTCTTTAACATATTTCTAGAATAGAATATAGTTTTAACTGATATCTTCAGTGGGATGAGAAGCCTTTGCCCAATAGTGGGATATTACAGGCTAATACATACATACACATAGTTTTTACACGCGGCTGCGCTCATGCAGAACTAACTACTACAATAAACTGTACAAGTAAGCCTCCGTGGTCTTGTGGCTTGAGCGCCCGGCTCACGATCCGGAGGTTCCGGGTTCGATTCCCGGTGGGGATATCTCACAAAAATCACTTTGTGAGACTGTCCTCAGTTTGCATAATTTAAACGTACTCACACGGGTTTTTTCGCGTTGGAAAGTTTATAAAGCAAGTAAATAACTTACTTTTTATTTCCCGACGTTTCGAGGGGATTGCACCTCTCGTGGTCGCGGGTAAACCCGTGTGAGTACGTTTAAATTATGTGTTCAAATCGTGTAAGTTTAAAAAAGACTGTCCTCAGTTTGGTTAGGGCATTGCAGGCTGAATCACCTGATTGCCCGAAAAGTAAGATGATTCCGTGCTTCGGAGGGCACGTTAAGCCGTCGGTCCCGGTTACTTTCTACGGATAGTAGTCGTTACATGAGCCATGTCAGAGGCCTTAGGTGGTTCAATAACTCTGACACCAGGTTTGGTCAGGTTGGCCATCCACTCGATGAAGAAGAAGAAGAAGTACAAGTAAGTTCGTGCAAGTTAGCGGCCAACCGTGGTGTCGGAGTTTTTAGACCGGCTGGATAGATCAGGGCTCCGACATGATCTTTCGATTAAAACAAACAAACAAAACCTATAACCTGTCCCACTAACTAAAGATCTCTCATCTCACTGAGGATAACAGAACTGTTGACGTTTTAACTTTTCATCTATTTGGCGGTGGATATTTGCAATTTGTAGATAATTACAATATTCAATGATATAATTTATGGGCAACTTATACCTAAATAATCCCCTAAGAACCACGACAAATACAATCCCCAAACTGCAAGCATTCATGTCCAAAAACTAACACAATGTAAATGGCTCATTGCAAACATAAAAAAGTAAAATTCAAAATAAAATATCCCATAAATCCCTACCAAAAACTACCACCTAACTAAAAACTACCGTCTAACTAAGAACTACCTTAACTAATAAAAATAAATAAAACATACTACCTGAATGTGCTGTGAATTAAAAGAAAAAGAAATATTAGTTCCAAAAGAAAAAGAAAGAAAAGGTCCCATCACCAAAACCAGAAATAAAAAGAACAAATTAAAAGAGCCCTAATTTATACAGCTTGTTTAATTTGTTGTTTACTTTATACCCTTTTAGTTAATAACAAAATTTAAAGTAAGAACCTTCTAAAAATCTAATATTTCCAACAAAAAAAAACACGAACCAAAAAATAATGATTTTATTTATATTTATGAAAAAGATCGACAATCAATACATATCTCCCATAGTTACATAAGCTTACCTACTTAACTGAAAACTTAGTTCATAAACTGACCTTAACATTCCTAACCAATACCACATGGTTCTGGGGGTCGATCATATACGCTCCGCCGGCGGGCGCGCTCGCAGTCGCGCGTTTGGGACGGTCCCAAAGACCAACGTGGTCGACTGCGGCTTCGGGCGTGTTGTCGACCAGGCATGAGGTTACGGGAGATGTGAGGATTTTCTGTCGAGGGTAAAACAGTTAAGGAGAAATTAATGAGTAAGTCACGGCAAGGAAATATATAGATTAGCCTGTAATATCCAACTGCTGGGAAGGTGAATTAAAGGTAAGCATGTCACTTGATATTAGAATAGAGAGGATGTTTTAATCTCTCCTGTGGGTAGTCTACTGTGGTCGTAATCAGACCATAAAGTAGGAACTTACCTCAAACTCCTTAGTATGTTTATGAAGCGCTTTATGCGCTTTCTCCACTGTATCTTTGACGCTCCAATAACTCAGATCTCTGTCCCAAGTGCATATCTTAACGAAATCGCGTAGTTTCTTCTCTATGGGCGCTCGCTTCTCTTTAATATGGGCAGCTACTTGGGCGCTAAATTGAGCGTAGTAGTTGTATGTATTCCAGAGTATGGAGATGAGTTCGTCTGTAATACAATAAACACGTCTGTAAGTCAACTGTTGACTGTTGACTGTCAACATTATGAAACTGGAAAATCGTAAGATAAGTAACCGGGACTGAGAATATAATTTTGAATTATATAATATTCCCGACGAGTCATTTTATAAAAACATACCTAATTAAGTTACGGATCTTATTAAACCCACTATATGACTGGAGGTGTAGGAAAAAATGTAGCCTAAAGATTTTATTTTTATTTTGTTTTTCATAATCAACGATACTTGTCTTGTGTCTACCTTTATGCTTACGTCTACATTCTCTTATGTCTACGTAAACAAAAACTGAGCCAATCTTTATGGTAAACTTACATTTATCTAAAATACGTTTAATGTTCAAACCGCAATAAATAAGAAAAAAACATACCTCTTCTAGCCCTCTGGTCCAAATGCACCAAGTGACAATGGTAAGCGTATATGATATCCAGCCTTATTTCGTACTCCACTAAGTTCGATTTTTCCATAAACTCCTTGAGAGACCCTATTACTTTGTCGGCAGGTACTGGGGTACTGTCGGCTGAATCGGTTATCTCGGGCTCGGAGTCGAGATACGATGTGATGACGGAGTATAGGAAGAACCAGTATTTGTGGGCTTCTGATTGTTTTCTATAAAAAATATATGCGAAAGTTGGTTAAAATAATAGTATTATAAGGAAAAAAAACACGAAAAATTTGAAAAATAAAATAAAATGAAAGGTAGAAAACGTACTCACACTGGTTATTTAGCTTTTTAAGTTATAAACCAAGTAAACTTTAACATGACTGCCTCTAGCTACGTGGTTAAAATACTTTGACACCTGATTCGACACTAATTTACAGGAAGACACATGTCATTAAAGAATCCAACAGTGATGTCATGGCACTAACTAGTAATTTTACAAAGTTTTTATGTAATTTTATAGGAACTAGTAATTTCTTAGAAATTAGACACTTCACAGAAACCTATTGCCTATAGCGTCACCTTCAGTCTCCAGCCACAGACAGCGGTTTGCGGTGCTCTTTGACTTGTATTTTAAGTTTTATACCAGTTCAATACAGTTAAACTAAATCTGCTAAATAATCAAAACCAATACCTTTGATACAAGTTATTCAAACACTCCTTCCAATGCGACATCTCCAGCTTCCTCCAGTTGATGATCTGCTGTCCTACCCTCAAAGACAAGTCGATCAGGTTGTTATTCTTGTGCGCGTTCTTATTCCATTCCTCGATCTTGTCTCGAAGAAGTTCCAGACCGGTTAGGAATCGAGAAACAGGACTCGTTACAGGGAAATTGAGGATACGGTTGACTATTATTATTATCTGTAATGAGGAAAGATAATTATTAGAATGTAATATGAAATGACATAGTTTGTAACGCCGAAGCGAATTATTATTAATCAATATTTAATGTTATGCAACGTGCAGCTCGGTCCCTATTCGGATGGGTTGACGATACCATGTATTCGATGTATCTAAACGCTACCGTATTTCGTAGAGCACATTAAATTAGTGTTGTTTCATTGATCATGAATATGTCGATGTCCTAAGCTTTCTAAACACTTCGATACTTGGGTAGACATTTTTTCTCATTAGAAAACTAAAGATTCGTACCTCTTTCAAAGTAGGGAAGTCGGGCCACATAGCTAGTAGTTCTTCAGTTGCTTGTCGCACGTCAAGTAGTATCGGCACGCATTGTCTAGTCTCAGATATCCACGGTGACTTGTAGAAATCTACCTTGTTACCATTACCGTCTGAAAATTATGGAAATATTATTATAGCGCACTGGGGTACAATTGTGGTTAATTGGTATATAAATTGAAAGGTATTAGTTGAAGATTTAAATAAATGTTACCATATACGTTCGCGTATAATGATTTTTGGAACGGGTTTAGTAGATATGCGCCCTATTGCATAAATGGAAGTCTAATGTGAATTGCGCTTTATTATTACTATGGTACATTATATGGTTTTATCTAAATATACCCACCGAATTGAGAACCTCCTCCTTCGGTTTTTGAAGTCGGTTAAAAAGCTTATGATTTCACATTATTTACTACTTGACCACTAATCTAAAACTTATCGACTACTATTGTAAGAACTCTATAAAAATATTCATTTCAATTTCAGCTTACCATTTCCATCAACCTTCGCCTTTATCTGCGACACTAAAACCATCAAACTTGGAGAAATAGTTCCTTCAAAATCAACGTCCAAGCCTTCCCAAGCGTCTTGTATAACCCGACTAAATGTAGGATATCTCTGAAGGAACGGACTTATCACGTTATTGCCCACCATCTTCTTTTTGGTGGCTAACCATTCAGTTGTCGTCATATTTCGAACGAAATTCGAATGCCATTGGTAGACTAGTGTGACGTCATTTTGTGATATGACAAATGTCTGTTTTTTGTCCGTGTTTTGTTGCTTTTTAATCGGTTTTTGTTCTAGGGTCGGTGGTTTGAAGTCGGAAAAGTCGTTTTCCGAGTGAGACGGGAACATGTCAAGGATCTCTTCGTATGCTATCGCTTCTTCATCTTCGTCTTCGCATTTAGATCTAGGAAAGACACAAAAATATGAACCTTAACAATCTGAAGGAGATTTTTGTTACCGAATGTAAAAGTTAAAGCATTTTAATAAATTAAAAAGGGTTTTACACTAAACTCAATCGGTGAATATATGAGTTATATGGGTCTTATATTTTATTAACTACGGAACTTTTTTTATCAGCGTTACTATTTAATTATCTTTAGAATTTGTATTCAAATATTATGATCTAACACAAACTATGCATAAAATTATATAAGTACAACTCAATATACGTGTTTTCGCTTGATTATGCTACAGCTAATCCACTCATCCTTACAATCTGTCATATAAATGATTAACAGTTGTAAACTTACTTAGTAACGTATAAAGCCTCATCGTCCTGTTTCTTCTTCTCAATGTCCCGTTGTTGTTGTTGCCACGCCTTCACTAGCGCGTTCAAGGTGGACAGAACTGCGTTGAAACTGATTCTGTCTATACTGTTCTTAGCGGTGCAGTACATTTTCAACTCAGATAGATTCATTTTAAGGATGCTGTTGAAAGAATATATATATTAGTAGTATTTAGATTAGTCAATTATAGTTGCGCTTCATAAAAGGTCGAAGTATTGTTTTAAACCCATCTATACTAATACATATTATAAAGAGGTAAAATATTTGTAAGTTTGTTTGTTTGTTTGTATGTTCGAGGTAATCTCAGGAATTATCAGTCCGATTTGAATAATTCTTTTTGTAATAGATAGCCACATTCAACGGGAAGGTTATAGGCTATTTTTCATCCCAAAATTCCCACGGGAACTGGTACAACGCGGGTAAAACCGCGGGGCGCTGCTAGTTCTTAATAACTTAAAAAACGCGTCGGTGGTTTATTGGTATGTGCACTACCCTGCCACGACTGAGGTCCTGGGTTCAATTCCCGGATCGGGCGAAAAACATAGAATACTTAAAACATACAAAACAATCCAGCAGTGGGGCATAACAGGCAAATACTTTTTCTATTTATTATTAAAAAATCAAATCCAAAATGTTTTTTGTATATAAACCTGATTATTATCGCATTGGAATAATTTAAGAAAATATAGTAATCTAGCAGTGCCTTTGAAAAGCGAAGCATCGGTTTAGCGATCAACTTCGACCGGGCATCAAACTTGGGATTTCGTATTTAGGAGATGTGGATACGACTACACTTCAAAGTAATAATAATTATTAATGAAACACTCACTCCATAAACTCCAATTCAGCCGCCATCGCGCCTCCAGCACCGACGTTCCTATTCAGCACACTAACCAGCCTATGACTCACAAACCGGGTCAAATGCTCCTCCTTCCCCCCCTTAGCTATTCTACTCGGAAACACCATCAAATCACTAACAATATCCTTCAAAACCGGCCCTTGTTTGATCTTTACCACCAATTCTCGTATCAAGTCACACATATTCGTAAAACTATAAACGAGTTGTGATACAGAACTTTGTAATGGCTTAGCCAAATCGGGAAACGCTTCAGAATAGACGCCCATTTTCTTGTAAAACGCGGTTACAGAATACAACCATGAGTTGGTGTTTTGTATGGTGAGTTCGGCGTGGTTTAATGCTGTTGATTCTTTGTCTGTTGTGGTTAATCGGTGGAGTTGATCGCAGGTTTCTATTAGGGTTGTAGTCAGTTTTGTGAGCGTTTTCGGTGACAAAACTGAGTTTGAAAAGTGCTTGCAGTCCTGTGGAAAAAGATACGTAAATAATGTAAACAAAAAGTAGGTAATAAAAATAGTCCAAATCATAAATTACATAGGGTAAATTCCATAGGGCGTCCTATTAACGGGTAAAAGTATCCTACGTCGTTTACATTCTTCTTGATACATTATTTAAATAAATATCTGTAACTCCCCAATGTTGGACACATGCCAAATCTCACAAAAGATACATACTTAAAATGATACAAAATATACAATACCTTAACAAAACTGTTATAAGAAGGCTCCTTAGGCCTAAAAGTATTCCCCAGCGCATATTTACTGATCTTCTCAGCCGTTCTCTCCTTCAATTCCAACAAAACACTACAATAAGGATGTACTTTCTTCAACGCATGTCTATCATCTTCCATTTTGTAAAACTCATCTGTTATATCGGAAGGTTTGCTGATATTTTTAGTACTAGGTATAGTGCCTGTTATTAAACCGTGGAAATAATAGGTAGTTAGTAAAGTATGGAACATTTGTACGTCTTCTTCAATATATTTGACTTTTAAACGATATCTTTCTACGTGGTCTACGGGGTTGATTTCAGATAAAACTTTAACAGATATAACACTTGATAAAATTGACGCTTCGGCTGTCAAAATCTTCATCTTTATTTGATCGGTCGACATTTGTAACTCTTTGTAAATTTCGTAATGTTTTTGTAAATGGAGATTTAGTTCATCGACTTGTATTTTGTTTAAAATGTCTGTGAAGGCAATAGATATATCTGTTACGCTTTTTTGACATGTGATTGAGTATAAGTAGCTGATCAGCTGTTCAAACTTCTTCAACTCGAATGATGCGTCCGATTTTCTGCAAAAGAAAGTTCAATTGAATTTTGTTACTTTAATTTTAGCACTCTTAAAAAGGACATTGACTTAAGCATATTAAACGTTGGTTAGTACTTTAAAATTAAAATAATCCATATGGAATATATTTACGCAATAATTAACTCTCACAAAAAAATCTTAGACTTACTAACATTTTTCCAGTCTAGATTATTATTTTAATTAAAGTATGTAAAAATAGTCTTACATTTTCATAGCAGCCGAAGAATCAAGAGTGGCGATATTCTTCCAAAGAACATTTAAGACAGTGGCCAGTTCTGCCGAGTATTTGTCGCAGTTTTCCAGAGATACCGTCTCATACGCTAACAAATGGCGGGATTCTGAAAAAAATAATAAATAAAATTTGTCTTAAATTATTTCGTTAAAATCAAAGGATAATTATTAACTTACAAGATCTCTGAGCCAAGGTACGCTTAAGGATGCATATCCAATAGAAGCGGAGCAGAGCTCGATTGATCAATCACAATTTATTACAAAAGTATTTTGACAATGTCAACGGGTTGTTTGACAAATTTATTGACAATGTCAACGGGTTGTTTGGCAAATTTAATGAGCTGTGATTGGTCAATTGAGCTTCGTGGCGCTCCACTCCGCTCCGCATCTATGAAAACGCACCCTTCTTCAAGATAGTTATGGAATGATCGCAACGTAAAAGTAAGTTCATATTTACGTTTGATATGAGTTCGTAAAAGAAGACATTATACATTATGACAAATATGAAAAACAAACGATATATCAACCTTTCCTTTTTAAAAGTAAGTGGACATCAGTTTACCTTTACTTTCCATAGACACCGTAACATTCTGCACGTAATACGGCATCAAAGGAAGATTGGAAGACAATCTCTTAGTAGTCAATGGAACTTCTTCCATCAATGTGTCATCTTCTATCTCTGTCTTTCTATTGTCAATGCTTAAGAACGGAGAGGGATAGAAGGCTGGCGAAAAGACTAGTGTTTTGTAGAATTCATCCCAGAACTTCGTTGGTAGTGATGATATTCTGAAATGGTTATATATTTTAAATATTAATGTATAATTGACATCCAGACTTCGTTGTCAACAACTATGTGTAACATTGTCTGCTAACTCCCGGCGGGAATCGATCCGCAAACCCCGTTAGTGTAAGTAAGCGCTCTTACATACCACTGAACCAACTGGCTTTTTTAATTAAGTCCTTTTAAAATAAATAAAATAAATAAATATACCTGGACAAATTGACACACGGTTAATTAGACCCAAAGTAAGCTCTAAGCTTGTGTTATGGAATCTAATTAACTGGTACTACTACATATACATACACATATATTTTATAAGAATATATACCTAATTGACACCCAGACGTCGTCGCCAACAACTATGTCTGCACATATTGTTGACTCCGGGCGGGAATCGAACCCGCAACCCCCGACACAGTAAGCGCTCTCACTGCCACTGTGCCAACGGGCTTGTCAAACTTTTACTTCGGTTTTACTTATATTTTATACCTTGCATGTCGATGCTTCTACAAATATCTCTTTCGCCACTTTTCGTTGTAATTTTATAACCCAAGAACGGGCTCAACTATCCAAACCAAATGTTTAGGCTTTGTCCGGACTATTTAGTAGATGGTTTATGTGAAGATTGCACAAAATCGGTCGAGCAGTTCTTAAGTTCCCACGGGAACGGGCACAACGCGGGTAAAAGCGCAGGGCGCAGCTAGTTTTAGTCTAAAAATGAACTTTCAAGGTAGTCATTTTATATTTTACTTCAATTTCTTACAGGATCCTTTACTGAATGATTAGTTAAAAATACACAAAATACATCAGAAGTAATATAAAAGAAAATCATACCTCTTTACATCTTCACGGTTCAAAAGCTTCAGCACAACTTCCAAATGATTTATAAACACGGGGGAGAATCCTCGAGTCTCCTTCACTAAATGGAATACATTACTCAGTATATTCTTCTCAATTTCACTGATAATAATCTCCTTTTCATGTATTAATTTGTCTATGATCTCAAGAAAAACTGGTTTCAATATATTCAGCACTCTTTGAATGACATAAGAAGTCAATGGCATTAGTTTTACTTCAGAGATGACTGTCGTTGGAACGATGGAATTGTCTTCTACCTTCATATTTTGTTCGACCATAGACAACTTGTCTTTATCCGGCACATCCAAAGCCATATTGCAGTCAGTCACAGGTGAAGTGTCGACGGATAGAGACGTCAATTGTTTCGACAAAGGTTGATTTAAATTTAGAACAAGTTTGTTGTAAATGTCGTTCCGTTGTACGCTTAGCGCGTATTCCTCTTCATTTTCATACAACTTCGGCTGTCCGTGCAATTTTCGTAGCTTTTTACTTATTTTAAGTAATATAGAATTGAGATCTTCGCCTGAATCTATTATATGTTTGATTGCTTTATGAAATTCAGTTTCCACGGCTTTGTCAGCATGTTTGAATAACTCGTTCATTAAATTCTTTATTAACCATTTGCTGTGTACGTATAAAAGGGGAATTATATCATCTTTCCATTGCTTTCTTTTCTTTACGGTAACAAAAGCGTCTTCTGAAGCTAGTTTTACAAAACGGTATCTCCAATTCAATAGCTGAAGAACTTTACAAGCTGTTACGTCATCTAAAGATTTGATATGATCAAATGACTTTACTATAAAGTGGTCAACGTTATCCAGGTAAGTTTGACAGTACTTCAAAATGGGGTATTCAACGAAATCATCTGTCAATTTTTGTGATAGCACTTGGTTGGAATAGTCCAATACTGAAAATTCGCTATTCGCTACAGTATTTTTCGTTAGCACTTTCAATATAGTGTTGTATAGCAAAATTGATTCTTTATTCATTTGTGTTGTTAGATCGTCATTCAATTCGTAAGTGTCAGGGTAGAAACGTTGACAGTTGTCAACTTTAACACCTTTACTTAGCAAATATTTAAATGCATTTTCGTTCAGATTTTTAGTGAACACATTTAGCCTATTATCATACTGTTCAGAAAGGCTTTTTTGGATTATTGCATGACATGTACTTAGAAGCCGTTTTGGCGTTTTTTGGTACGCGTTATAAATGCTAAAGAAAGTCGGTAAGTACGTGTTTTGGTTCGCGTCACTGTCAGCTGATTCTTGAACGGCGGAATACGCTATCTGATTGGCTAATTCAAATTGGGAATTCGCGCACAATCCTTTGACTGTCAAAGTGTGACTTGTGCCTTTTGAATCCATTGCGTTCCATTCAAGCGTACTCAGTTCGTTGTCTAACGCCTTTAGCATAGTGTTTTTCATTTCAGCCAATGACGAAGTAGCGTTGGTAAAATCGGCCCCGCACCGAGGTTTGATGTAGACGTCTGAAAAGCTGTTTACGAACGCTACGTCTTGTGCTATACCGCGGATTATTTGCTGGTAAGATAGATGGGCAGCTTGTAGTAAGTGGGATATGGTTGGTCTTTCCAATCCTGAAAAATAAAGTTGAAGTATTTAAGATATAAGATAAGACACAAATCGATATGCATTATATCGCCCATACTTCTGTAGTAAGTACACTAGGAGCTTTTATTAAAAGTCAAGTATTATTAGAACGCGAGACATAGTGGCTTCATCAGATAAGAAGAAGAAGAAGAAGAAGAAGAAGACTGCAAAAGGTCATATTACATTATGTCTAGAAGTTAAAGTGACATTATAATAAGTTAAAGAAAGAGTTTGAAATTAGAAAACGTTAAACGGACACACAATTACAATAAATGTCACAACTAATAATAACAGGCTTACCTTGAATAAAAGTGGTCATTACTTCGTGACTTCTAATACACCAATCATGATACTCAGAAGGCAGTCCCGTGGAGCCCAACAAAGCTTTCAAATCCATATTAGGCAACGTTTCAGACAGACTCACATTCCAATCATCAGGTCTTAACAAGAATATCTCCACACCTCGATTCCTCATAGCTCTGGAAATTTCTCCGTATTTCGGATCCATGGTAAAGAAAACTCTGAAATTTGGATGTGGTATAATCTCGCTTATGTCACCTCTTTCCGGTATACTCAGTACTCCATTAAGCTCTAAAAGACCGTTGAGTCTATCTAAGACTGCCGCTGATGTCAAATTGACATTGTCAAGTATTAGCCAAGATCCTTCAATCAATACTTTAACTAACAAAGAATCTACCCATTCGAATTTCCCTCCGGCATTAACTGATGTACTTTGTGACACTTTAGATTGTAACTTGTGTAAACTTGCCGTTATGTCACTAAGTTTTTCTTTAACATCTGTAGCATTGGACGCATTGTATTCAGTCAACTTCTGACAGTGGTTTATTAAATATTGGATTTTGTTTCTAAACTTTTCTATGGTATTGGTGTCTGCTTGTAAAGATTTGTACTCATAAAGATGGCTTAGCAGAGTATTCTTGAAGTTTGTAGCATTTTTTTGTGTCCATAAGTTTCTAACTATCCGTATGGTTAGCTTTTCGATTTGGTCATAGATATTTTCTAAGTTTCTGTTGTAGTCAACTTGTTCGAATCCCCCTAAAAGATCTGACACATCCATAGCCGATGTCACAGGTACCACTTGCAAGTCATTTCCTGTCAAATCGGCTAGGACTTCGATAACGCTGCTTTTGCCTGTCGCTGTAGGACCGACTAATATTGAAAGGCAATTCATCCCGACATTTTGTGCTAACGCTTTTAACGTAGGCAGTTGGTTTCTAAGCACAAGCAATCGGTTTTCTGTATCTCTATGATTCTTGGACACTTTCTCGTCTTTCCTTTGGATTGTCACGTCTCCAATCTTTATTTCTTTACTGTTGATTAGGAATTGGGGTGTGCTATCGCTTCTAGGGTATTTGGGAAGGAAAAACTCGTCGTAAGTTTTGACCATTCTCTCTTTATCTTCGGCTGTTCTCATACGATTTACGTAGAGCATATCGACGAATTTTCCAGGCGAAACTTTTCCAGTTGCCTTCTGATCTTTGAGTAACGCATCACACCATCTCTGTATATCTCTTAAGTTCATTTCCCAGGGAGAACCTCGGTGTGCCCAGGACTGTATTTCCGTGACTTCATAAGCCACTTTGCAGTTGAATCTGACTATTCTGTGTAGTATATCTTTGGGTATAGTCGGATATTGCGTTTCTACTATATATAGAAGATCGTTCTTTGTTAAAGTGTCGATGTAAACTTGCGTGAATCTGTTTAGGAATGATAAAGGCAAGCCTCGTCTAGCTCCGCCTTGTTTCAAAGGATTTTGACAGGCAAATAGCTTAGTCTCTTTCTTCACTTTGAAAGTTTTGCCTAACTCTGGTATGAATACTTCTCCTCTATGATCAAGGCAGGCGTTTAGACCTTCTAAAACTGGTTGAGGAGCTAAGTTAAGTTCGTCAAGTAAGATCCAGTCGCCATTTTGTAATGCGTTGAGGAATGCACCTTCTTTAAACGTGAAAGAGCCGTCTTCAGTCGGCAAGTCTGTGCCGAATAAGTCTGTGATATCCTGAAAGCGACAAAGGTATAAAATATCAATACATTCAAATAAATATTCAAAATTTCTCATAAAAAGAAACTTCGCAAAAAGGAAATATATAAAAAAGGTAAGAGGATAAAAATAGTAGTAAGTCACAAAATATGGAACATAAAATAAAACTATTTGTATTGTAATTTCGAAAATCACTCACCGTTTGGTCGCTCAAATTGATTCTAACCACTTTATGTCCAGATGACCTCGCCAGCGCAGTGACTAAGCTAGTCTTCCCCACACCAGGGTTCCCCTCTAAAAGTATAGCCTTATTCAACTGCATTCCTCGCAGTAACCTCAAAGTATTCGACCCAGTCGTAGGCGCAGTAAACGTGAATCTTTGCTCTCCCTCCTCTGGAATATCCATTCCTTTTCCTACTTGAATGTAAAAAGGTCTGATCCCAAACTTAGTTCCATCCCCTTCAGCAGTAAAAGCAGTCCTTTTATTACTCAACATATCTCTCAAATTCTGTAAATACTCATTTCCAACCATTTGTATTTGGTCTAGAAGGAAATTTATAGCATTTCGACGAAGAATTACTAATGTTTCCGAGTCTATATGTCCTGTTAGTGCAGTGCCGAAGCAATCTAGGAAGGTCATACAGGCTCCATGGACGTATGCTTCCGGCGTGTCCAATAAACCTTTGGATACAGATATGTTTACAAACTGTACCCAAGATAACAAGTCACGGATACTGAACGGGAATTTATTGGTCACTTCAGAGCTCTTCAACCACACTGTGAAGTCTAGTATAGAGTTACCCACACCAGAACTTCCATCTTCCTGATTCCCCAAAGAAATTCCTTTACTAACACTTTTTTCCAGAACTTTCAGTAAATCTTCTCTAGACGTGACACTGTCGCACCATATTTCAGTAAATCTATTTCTTAGAGCTGGTGAAAGTTCCTTCTTTCCGAAGTCACCTCCAGGATTCATTGTGCCAATGAAGTGGAAGTTTTCTTCGGCAACTATGACTACAATGTCTGAATTATCTTCCATGCCTCTTTCGGCTAGGACCAGCTGTCTTTCTGGCTCGAGAAGCGAGTTAAGTCTTTCCAATACACTGTCATCAGCTAAGGAGATTTCATCAGCTAGGAACATGTCTCCGGATTCCATAGCTTTGATCAAAGGTCCATCGACCCATTCAAAGAGTCTTCCATCATCTTTGTACTGTCTTACTGGTCTTAAACCTCCAAGGAAGTCTGAACTCTCTGTATGCATGTGACAATTGACTGTCAGCAACTGACGTTGCTTTAAGGCTGCTAGTACTTGACATATCGTAGTTTTGCCACACCCAGTTTCACCTACTAACAATACCGGTTCATTGAAAGTGAAGGATTTGGCTATAAGAACGGCTAGTCTTCTCATATTATAAGTCCAGACTACGTGAGAGAACTCTTGCAAATCGTTGTTCAAAATCAAGTCAAGTACTTGTTTAGTTACTGGTGAAGTAGTTTGATGTAGGCTAAATAAGTTATCTGGACTTACTTTCCTTTTGATATGCTTTTCAATCACTTCTTCGATAATACTTCTTTCGTCTGACTGTCTTACCTTTCCGGCTAACACTAGATAGCCTTCATCTGCTATGTGTTGGTCCCAGTCGTAGAATTTATCGTCAGTCAAGGCTTCTTTGGACGCGAATTTATATCTTTGGCCCCATCTGAATAAGTCTCTCAAAGTGATAAAGCCATCTTTCCCTTGGACGGCTGCGGAACCACGTCTGCGCAGTTGCAAGTCTGCCATAACACTGATCATTTTCTTGCTATATGCAGGTGGAACATGGCATCTCTGATGCAAAATAGTTTCTAACTCCTTCTTTGGTATCTCATCAAAATGTAACTCAACAAATCTGTTCCTAAAAGCTCTGGACAGCATTTTTCGTCCACCATACAATCCTGGAGGGTTTTGGGTCGCGAATAACATGAAGTTAGGATCAGCTTTGACTACTTGCTGTGTCTCAGGTATGAACAACTCTCTATTATCGTCCAAAACTCTGTTTAGCGCTTCTAAAACGTCACTAGGAGCCAAATTGAGTTCATCAAGAATGATCCAGTATCCTTTTCTCATGGCTTCGACTAGAACACCTTCTTTGAAGACCAATTTTCCGCTAGCATCTGCAGCATAAGATCCGATGTATTCTTGCAAGTCTGTATGCTCATGATTATTAATTCTAACGCAGTAGTTTCCAGAAGCTTTGGCTATGTAAGTTATGAGGGAAGTTTTTCCCACAGAAGTGTCTCCTTGAAGTAAAACGGGTAAACGTCCTAAGGATATTATCCTGGCTATATCTCTAAGGTTTTTCCTAACAGTTGGAGTGAGGATGTAGCCTTCAGGAATGTTGATGTCTAACTTTCCCTGAGGAATCCAGTGACCTTCGAAGAGAAGGTAGTTCTGACCTTGGACTTGTGGCTCAGGGATGAGTTGGTTTAGTACTGATTTTAAGTTTTTCTTTCCAATGACGGCCCTAAAAATACGAAAATGTTTTAATACAATGGCTCACCACACTTCTAGCATAAAGGAAAAAAAAATTAATACAATGGTACACAGCTCTTCCAGAAAAAGCAAAAAGAAGAATTTTATGTTATTTAAATCCCCATCTCTGTGTGCCTACATTGGTGTAAATAACATTTAACTTACGCATCTTCTAGCATCATCCAAGTATATAGTATAAAAAAGAATCCCATTGTTTCAAGATATTTGGAGGATTTACATTTGAATTTTTAATATTTATTGCTGATACTTCACCTAAGTATCCAGTCATATGAACAGCACTTACTTGGCAATCATAGCTTCGACGACGGGATGCGAAGAGCTATCCAACTGCGTAAGGAATGATAAGCAGAAAGCTTCGTACAGTGATCGAGCGACGGTCCCGCACTTCGCTTTGGCGGCGGCGGTTAACGCTCTACAGAGGGTACGTAGAGAATAATGTGGGGTGTTACCTAGAAAAAATATGTGTGGTTAACATATATCATTACTATTATTATGATGAGGTAAAGTCTCTAACTTTGTGTTTGTTTGAAAGGACTTATCTCAGAAGATATCAATCCGATTAGAAAAAATATTTTTGTAATGTGTCAAAATACCTGTATATAATGACAAAATAAATAAAAGGTCTTACTGATTACTTTTTACTGTAAAGCGGTACTATGTAGTTAAAACATTTTTATCTCCCTCTATTTCCAAAGGTAGTGGACCGATTTTGACGAAACTTTAGTGCCGAGGATTAATATAGCTTTTGATGACAGGATCCACTAATTATTAAATACAAATTCAATACAAATACGAATGATATTAAAACTTACCAGATCCATCAACCAAGGATAACTTCGCTTCCTTCCTAATACTAGCGTAGAAGGTAAAAATTGCTTCCAAAATGGCACCGCTCAAGTTCATGTGATACAAATAATCACCGATCAGTAACATCAAGTCATTCCTCTCTGTCAACTCATCGATAAAAAACTCTGTAAATCGATTCCTCAACCCAACTGGCAGATCCTTTTTCCCTACATCTGTGGCAGGATTCATGCAAGCGAAAAGTGTAAAATCTGGATGTCTTTTTCTAGGAACTTTGTCACCCTTTTCGAGCAAATCTATTGTCTCGTTTTTATCTTCGAGAAGACCAGCTAAACATTCTAGAATTTCAGCTGAAGCGAGATTGATTTCGTCTAGGAGTACCCAGTGGCCTTCTTGCATTGCTTTGACTAGAGACCCTTCAATGAAAGCGAAGGTTAATCTTGAAGCCGCTTTGATCTGCTGTTCTAGTTTCACTAACTTATGTCCAAAAGCTAACCAAGTCTTTAGTTTCTGCTCTTTCTTTTCAGCAGTCAATCTACTTATAGCCGCTTTGTGACTTTGCTTCATAAGCGCTAAAAGCGCTGTCCAATTCTCAGTTTGGTAACACGTATCTATATGTCCTAAAAACTTCATATTCTTTTCGACGTTGTAGAAGTTCTTGAACATGTTTTCGAATTCTAATTTGATTGGTCTGATAACGTATTTGAGGTCTACTGGTTTGTATCCTCCAAGGAGATCGGCTGAATCGGATTGTTGGTTCATGTTGATCACCACCAGTTTATGGCCAGTTTGTCTCGCTAGGTATTGGACTGATGACGTTTTTCCTGTTCCTGTCTCACCGACCAATAGCACAGGCTCATTGGCCGAAACACAACACGCAATCCTTTCGAGCAAGCAGGCCGATTGTCGCGTAAACGAAAAAACAACTTGTCTGTTATCCAAATCAATTGTTTCTAACGTTTTCTCAACTCTAGACACTCTCGCTCTGCCTACTTCCAAATGCGTATGATTTAAAGATACATTAGGCTTGTAATGTTTGCAGTAAAACTCGGATTTTGTTTCGACTATCCCCAAAGAAGTTCCTACTTTCTTAGCGAGTTCTAGTCTATTTTCAGGGGAAGAAACTGAACAAGTAAATATGTCCAATGCATCCTGTAGTACTTTTAAGGCAGAATCAGGACTGGTCACGTTGAATCCTACCACGGATCTCGCACACCATTTCATTAGATCTCGAGTGGAAATTAATCTCGATCCTCGTATTATATTGATCGACTCTCTATCCTGTGTCTCTGTAGAGCCGGCCTGTAGCGATGTATCGTGACTACCGACCGAAAACATCATGAAAACTTCGAGCATTCGAGAACAAATGGTACTGAGACTTGGGTACAGTTTTTGTATGATTTCACTGAGTTCGGATCGAGATAACGGTTCAACGTTTATTTGTGTTAAGTGTTTTTGAAGTAACGTACTGGAGTTGGACATTTTCTTTTGATAGCCGAAGTTTGTTGTTAGTGTTCTGTAAATAATAAAGCAACTATTTTACATACAGCGCATATGAAAATAGAAAAAAAAAACAATTTTAAATTCGTAACATAGAATACGAACGAATACGAACGAATATGAATATATAGAATAACGTGAATAAATTTGAATTCGTTACAATAACTCAGATACTGCAGTTGCTAACTTATGTTAACATATTTTTGATATATGCACTAAGCCTACCTTTGTGTAACAAAGAGTTGGAATCCAGGTGTGACTGGAAGCGCGTCTCTGTACCCGGGAACACAGAGCGTGTTCCTTTCCAGTAAAGAACTTAGAGTTGATGCCACATCCAGTGCAGCGCAATCTATGTCTTCTAGAAGAAGCCAATGGCCGTTTTGTACTGCCTGTAATTTTAAGAATATATATAGAGATATAATATTGCAGAAGGCCTTTAAAAAGGGGGTACAGGATTGTCAGTGGATTAATAGTTGCAAATTAAGATATCGATCGATTTTATGGAACACGTCAATCGCCAAAGGTACGATTTTTTAAATATGCTTTTTTATGGAACAGTCAATCGCCAAAGGAACGATTTTTTAAGTATGCTTTTTGTTAGCCTCTTCGTTAAGTAAGAGTAGCCTACTGTTGTCCCCTCATAAAAGGCTGAAATATGACCTATTATGATTCCGCTCGTATTTATTAGCCCGTAACCAATAAATTGTCTATGGCTCAAATTCCAAAGACAAAATTAAATAAATTTAGAACTCCTTACCTCAGTCAAAACCCCTGCCCGCCACACAAACTCTCCCGGCACGTCGGTACACTGGTGGCTTCCCAACAACATCCTGGAGTCGGTCTGGTCTCCTAGTTGGACCTTCTTGAACGCGGTTCCTTTACGTCCAGTGATGGCTGCCAAGTGTTCCACTAGAGATGTCTTGCCGGACCCTACTGGACCGATCAGGGAGAGGGCTTGGCCTGGAAGCAGTACAAAGTAAGTAAGGGTGCCTGTCCGGACACACATAAACCGGACACATATAAACGGACACATATAAACCCATAGGATTGCATGAAATCTACGGTCAGATATTTTACGCAATTCTATTGGTTAATATTGGTCTGTTTCTTCGCTCCGCCAGCTCGCTACGCGTCAATGGACCCTTAGTGGCACCCTTAGTGGTCGATTCTGGTGGCGTAGTTTTAGGAACAACTTAAGAGGTCTTTTTAGGGTTCCGTAGCCAAATGGCAAAAACGGAACCCTTATAGATTCGTCATGTCTGTCTGTCTGTCTGTCCGTCCGTCTGTCCGTATGTCACAGCCTTTTTTCTCCGAAACTATAAGAGCTATGTTGTTGAAACTTAGTGTGTAGATGTATTCTGTGAACCGCATTAATATTTTCACACTAAAATAGAAAAAAAATACAATTTTAGGGGGGTCTCCCATACTTAGAAATGAAAAAAATATTTTTTTTTTCATCAAACCCATACGTGTGGGGTATCTATGGATAGGTCTTCAAAAATGGTATTGAGGTTTCTAATATAATTTTTTTCTAAACTGAATAGTTTGCGCGAGAGACTCTTCCAAAGTGGTAAAATGTGTGTCCCCCCCCCTGTAACTTCTAAAATAAGAGAATGATAAAACTAAAAAAAATATATGATGTACATAACAATGTAATCTAACACCGAAAATTGGTTTGAACGAGGTCTAGTTAGTAGTTTTTTTTTTACGACATAAATCGTAAACCGCAAAAAAATACTGATTATTCATTCAATAACTCAAATGTAAATAAAAAAACATTTATTTCAAGAACTTCTTTATTATGTTACTCGCTGCTACGGAACCCTTCATGGGCGAGTCCGACTCGCACTTGGCCGCTTTTTTTGTTATAGATATCTTGATATTTAGATACTTCGAAAGAGACAAGAAGACAAAAATAGAGAGATGAAATAAAATAAGGATAAATAAACCAAGAAAATCGCTTCTTCGGATTATCAAACTGGTTTAAGTGAGACTATAGGAATTTTGTTCTAAGGTAAGGTTTCACCAAAAGTAAAAAAAAAATTTAAGCTTTTTATCATTCATTCATTAACCGAAGCAAGGCAAGTTAAATATTCCTTATTTAAAAAAAATGTTGCTTAATTTTTTTAATTTTGTTTCCAGTATTGTTAATACAAACCTGATGCCACAGCCAGAGCTAAGCTTCTCAAATTATTGATTGTAGACTTCACCGGTACCAGGGTTCCTTTCTGCACATTTTCTTTATCAAACAATGGTAACAAAATACCGTCAATATTGACAACGCTATCCACATTCAAGTCTTCATCCTTGACTATATCTTCCATTGTATTCACTTGATCCTTTTTAAAGGCTGATATGTCAATCAAAGTGCGCATATTGGGAACATCTTGTTCGGATATCTTCATGATTTCAGCCAGTTTGGTGGATTGGATTTCAGTCATGTTTGTTAAGATCACCATGCATTCTTTTACCATCCTGGGAAAGTGTTTAAATGTGTAATTATCATTGTTTGGATAACTTTTTATTTTTTCATTTGATGGTGGAGGTTTTTATTGGACGAAAATATTAGGATTAGCATGCTTACAGTCCTTATTATTAACAGAACATATTATTTCGTAATTAAATGCCAAGTTTTAGCTAAAATTTACTTATAAAACCTTTTTATTTGAAATTGAGCTCTAATATGTAATAAATAGAACACAATTTGAACTGAAGGTGCCTTAAATATAAAATATCCATAGTAAACTAAACATCTACTGCCTCATTCATAAACACTCTCTAACTAAAACACTGTTAGTGAGTGTTTTGTCTCTTTTGCTCTTTGGAAAATAACGTATGTCAGAAAGGGACAAACCATTCGATAGCTCAAATGCTGCTAGTAAGCGTTTATGAATAAGGCCTCTGCTATACCAACTTACCATCTCACTTCCAAGTTGTCATGACCACTAAAATTTGTGACAAACTTAGTCCAATCCCATTTGACAGACAGTTCATTAGGCAATTTGGCCAACAATGTGTGACAACACAAAACTACTTGATAGTCAGTGATCTTATGTTTGTAGTCGAGAAGGCGTCGTTTCTTCGGCGCCACATTGTATGACTCCTCATGGTGTATGAAAACCTCGAACGGTGGTACTTTGTTGATTTCAAAGTATTTGAGTGCATATCTGTGAGAAACATTGATAGTTTAGTTTAGGTAATATCGTTATAAAACTTAAGGAGCTAAAATCTTGCCGGCGAAACTGATGCATGCTTCTCAATTCATTTTTATTATTTGCATGTACCTCTACTTACATCTTTATACGAAAGATAGAAGAACAGAAAACAGAAATTTATTGCTCTTTAACACAAAAACCACTACATGAATTTTGATGATTTTTAAAACAGGATAGATTATAGTACAGAAAAGCACACTGGCTATGTTTTTCAAAACATCTAACAGAAATATGTTCGCTAGAGGATCAAACACTATGATAAGACACTTACTGCAAAACATCGGGATGATCACTCAAAGACGCCAAAACCACAGAATACTCCAAATGGTTAGTCTTCTCGGTATCACTACATGTATCAAACTGTTTGCTTGAAAACACCGGTTTTAGTGGTATCTTCGCAGAGACAAGTGCTAACAGAATGTTTGATAAATACTGTTTGAAAAGCTTTGCATCATCAATGTTGAGTATGAACTCGGACAGTTGTTTGACAACATTCTGTATTCCGATTTTTTTGGTGTTGATAAGTTTCTGTAAGAAAAAAATCAAAAAATTTAGCAAACTTATGTATAACAAGGATTTAAGTAAGATTATAGTGAGATAACAACTTTTAAATGAAAGATATACCATATGTAAGAACCGCGCTCTGATCTTGTATTATGGAACTGATACAAGTGTAAGCATAAGTTATACAAAAGTAACATTAAAAAATATATTAAAGCTTCCCTCTTTTATAATGGTTTGACCAATTTTTAAGAAACATAGCTTAGAATCACCGCAAGAAAACTGGCTTTAAAATGAAAAAAAAAAAACAACAAAATTAGGTTGAGAGTTAGAATGCCATAGATAGACATACACACACATCAACATCGAACACACCCTTCTTCACATTAAACAATTAAAAAATACAGGGATTAAAAGATAATAAATACAGCCAAATAATTGCAAAAAACCTTGTAAAACTGAGGTGACCTTCATTTATTTAGGAAATACATGATAACATAGTATTCACGTGTATTATTTGCATACACTGTGTGATGTCATTGAATTAAATTAACTTGCAGATGGCAAGAAATGGGAAATATATATTCTTTTAAGTATTATTATAGAGCACTACATTCAGTTTTAATGGTGCAATAGATTTTATATCTAGACAGTTGCTACCTGCATTAGAGTACGCAATAACCTATGCAGAATTGCAATTCATGCAAATCACATTCTATATTCATTGTGTAAGGATTTTATAGCCTCTACAAGTAGGAGGTCTTTCATAACGGAATATTATCATTGTTTTTATTATTTTGCTGAAATGCATTGCTCAAATTTCACTTAAAAGAAGCTAATTTCTAATAAAACACATTGTTTACATGTTGTTCTATACATACCGTAAGTTCACTACACGTTTTCCTGAGGTCTTGTGTGTTTGTCTGTGACCCTATGTTTTTGAGGGCACAAGTTGTATTCGACGTCGACATTTTTAACTCCCACTGGTCACAAATAGTTGAATAAAGTTATGAAATATTTCATTATATTGCCGGCAGCCGCGTGTTATTGTAAGCGCAGCTTTGACAATAAAATTGATTTGATTGGACATAGTTTTAAAACACGTGCATTTGACTTTGACAGATGATTTATTTAGTTGTCGTTGCCATGTTGTCAAACTTGACATTAGTTTAAAATTGCTTTAAATTGCACAAAAAATTTTTTTTGTGATAAATGGAAAGATTATATTATATTAGTTTTATAACAAAACTATTTTTATTTTATTTTTTTTCTCAATAATTCAAAAGTTATTTTAAAATAAAAATTAATTTTTGAATCCAGTACCGAAGACACGCCGACAACTCCCGAACAAACTCGAGCGCGTGTGACGTCATAATGTTAGTTAATGTTAATGAAAAGAGGTTCGGTTACATCGCAAACTTTTTATATGTTTATGAAAAGAGGTTCGGTTACATCGCAAACTTTTGGAGGGAAAGAGAATAAAAGGGCGGGAATCTTGATTGTAAACGCTGTACGTACTTATGGTTAAATAGCTATAACATTATGACGTCACAACTACGGTGACCAATCTTGGCGCGTTTATAGTCACGTGATTTTTATTTAAATTTCATCAATTTTTAATTGTTTATAATTAATTGAAAAAATATATTTTTTAAGTTTTTTGCATTAAATATCAATATTATTAATAATAAAGTTTTAAAATACATTAAAAAAATCAATATTTTTTTTTCAAAAGCCCAATTACCAAAATTTCCCATTTACAAAACGGTAGGTACTAAGTTATTTTATTTCGGTTTTAATACAATTCCCTTTCATAAATTAACTTCCCAATGATAGTTATGGTCAGATGGACTAGAAATTAAATTAAATTAAATAATACTCCTGGCACCTCTGTGGTAAATCCGCCATTTTCTAGCGTTTTCTACAAGGTGCTAGCGATCGCTTCCCATTAGGTATGGGTCGTTACGTGATTTTTGCGAAACGTAACGTAACTAGTTATTGTGAAGGCGTAACCTGTTTTGAAAACTAGTTATAACTAATAACTAGTTATTTGTCAAATTCTATTCAGTGATTCAACATGGTGTTACTGAAGTTTTTGCGAAACGAAAAATATAACTGGTTATCTACGTAATCGTTACATGTCACAAGCTTCAGGTTTTATGAACGAATTAGTTTTTGTAGCTAGTGTAGTCATCTCCTGGAGATATCGTATCAGACTAGGGTCTACGCAATATTCACCAACGAACTAAACAAGTTTCACTTGTAAACAAGTAAACATAAACAAATACTAATACAATATCAAATTTAGTTTGTACGCCGCCCGTCGAAGTTTAAAAATAATGACCAATCTAAATTAATCTTTAAGTCCTAAGTAATACGTATGAAAATTATACGCATCATTTTGGTAGTTGGCGACTTGGTGTGTGCATGTTCGAATTTCATCGTGTCATCACTCGTGATTTCGGGAAGTCTCGGCTCGCTTCGTCGGTCAGTACCTACAAAGAAGTAGGCACAGAGCAGTAACAGTAACTATTACGCGCGAAAGAAACGACATACGCTCGCAACTAGTTTTGTTTCGTGTCTCGCTTTTCATTCGATCACTGCATTGATAATGTAACTGGTTACAAAAATAACATGTTTATGTGTGACTCGAAACTAGTTATTCGGTTACATGCCCCATAACTAGTTATTGTAACTAGTGACGTGAAATAACGCCCATACCTACTTCCCATTCGCTTCCCAAGCGTTCACAAACTTAGAATTCGTTTCGTTTGCGCTTGTCAAAAGTGCAACTTGGCTACCATTTGTATGGGATGAAGCGATCAACACTGTAGAATCGACAACTTTCTATTATCTTTGTTTTGACGAAACGATAAATTGTAAACTTGTCTACGAATTATCTATTCGTTTATTCTGAACGTTAGAGAAATGTCATTCCCATACATTATTTTCGTTTTCTATAGCGTTTGCGATCATAGAATTGCAACTTGGCTAGGCCTGCTGGTATACCCATCTACAAGTCTACAATCTACCATCACCATAAAATTCTAGGATTTGAGGATTGAGAAGGGGCTCTACTTCCTTTTTACCGTCGCAGCACCAACAAAACAACTGCAATAACAACCCTATATATGTTAGTAGTGTGCAGGTGCACTGTGCGAGCTGCGCCGTGCGCTGTGAAGGGAGATATAACATCATTGCGCTTAAGAATCTAGGAGTGAAAAATAAATTAATATAATGAACATGATCAACGCCATGATAATTTTACTCCGTTCGGATAAAAATACATTAGAGGCTCTGGCAGAGCACAGCAGGAGGGAGGTTTTGGGAGTTGACAACCCGAAGTCCCGAATCAATTGTCAAATTTCTCAAAGTCAATCGACAATAATGACAATATGACAAACAAATGTCAACAAACAAAACGCGGGACCGATCTAAAATATGTACCTACTTGTGAAAGTTTAACATATTAAAGTTTATAATATGTAAAGGAAATAGCATACTGCCTAATATAGAAATCTCAAGAATATTTAGATAAGATTAATATGAACGACTCGCAAACTTCGGAAGTTTTATTTGACGACTCTTTCATTTCATGTGGGAGTCCACTTACTCATGTATCCTTTTCAACCAAAATTTAATATATTTTAAATACAAAGCGTAAGGAAATAGCATACTGCATAATATAGAAATCTCAAGAATATTTAGATAAGATTAATATGAACGACTCGCAAACTTCGGAAGTTTTATTTGACGACTCTTTCATTTCATGTGGGAGTCCACTTACTCATGTATCCTTTTCAACCAAAATTTAATATATTTTAAATACAAAGCGTACATAAAAAAATATAAATCCTTAGCAGCATATACACAGAATGCATTATCATACAAATCATATGTGGTAAATGTCAAAGAAGCTCTAAATAATGGTTTGAATGAAATTCAAAAACCTTCATTTCCTAAATATTTTAGTAACCTTTTGCAAGATTGCTCTGCTTGTATTCAGCAGGTAAATGATTTATTATGAAATAAAATTCTATTTATAATTCTAAATAAGTATATTATCTTACTACTAAATTAAAAACAGCTTAACACAAATACTAACAACAATTTTCCCATTTCATTTTCAGAGTTTAGAATTTATACTTACCTTCTTAACAGATCAAGACACTAGCATGATATCTGATTACCTTGATGATGCAGTCTGCATACTCCTACAATTATCAACTTTGAAGAAATCACTCATTGAGTCAGTGACATTGTCTTGCAGTAATGTAAGATCACTTCCTACAACTACTGCAGTTATTATAGAAATGGTGTTTAGGCATTGTAAGGATAGGTATGTATAAGGAAAGGTGCACCAGAACAATTATGCTATGCTATGCTATGTTGCTATGCCAGTAGTGCTATGCTATGCTATTTTACCAATATGAAACACACACCAACTTAACATGATGATAGTGATGGTGGCGTTCACCAATCATATCAAATATGTCATAACATCATAGCATAGCTCTTGTGGTAAGATCCTTTATATTAAATCCCCTACACATTGTTTTGGTGTAGAAATAACATACATTACTTAACCCCTATACCTACTTGTTCTAGTGTAGAAACTACATTACTTTAGACTCTAGAATCGGGATCTTACCATTTGTACTCATTGTTCTCATGTAGTCATTAAGTTACTTTTTAAATTTCTAGTGAATCCCTCTACGGAACCAGTTTACGTAACTTTGAGAAGCAACTCAAAGATCTGTTCAAGAACTGCCATGAGCTCCAAGTCTCATACCTGATGATCTTGGAAAAGCATTTCATTTTCAACCTTACTGAGCAAGAAGACAAAGATATACTGATTGAAGGTTTGTACAATACAACGGACCAACCCTCGCTTGCTTCAGTAAAACAAGGTGGTAAGGTTCCCGTAAGAATTCTGGAATATGACGTAACTACAAACTTCCTTTATATCACAGAATATGAGAACCTTATATCTTATACTAAACTGAGAGTGAGTTGTTAGCCCGTCATAAACAGATGAATCAATTGGAATGTAATTATTATTTTAACCCCTCCTATGCCGGAACGCGGATCCAAGCCAGACACAATTGATTTTCTATTGTGTTTCTAATCCCGGCAAACAAAAGGTTAAAAGTTATTATTAACTTTCAAACATGGCTCAGGTTTCAGATCACCAACCAGCTTTAGGCAGGCATGGTGTTTACACCTAATCCTCCTCACTGTACTGATATCTTCAGTGGGATCAGAGGCATTTACCCAGCAGTGGGCCCGAGGCAAATTCTTTTTGCTTTATTAACTTTGAGATTAACTATGATATGACATTTTCACACAACTTAAAACAAGAAACTTTATGTTGAATACTTAATTATTTTAATATACATATTTTATTTTATGTTACAGCATTAGAAATAAATTTAAGGATAGGGGAACTAGTACAGTCGCTAGATGTCAAAACCATGGCCGAGCAATGGAAGGCCTATATTGTAATATGCGAGAACTATGTGCCGTACTTGAAGGAGACTCTTATATATCAACAGTGTTCCCTCGTTTTGTGTGGGTTGGTTAAGAATAATATTACTTCGGCTGTGGAGGTGAGGAATTTATTTTTATTTAGCTTAGAAATATATGTTTTGAGCTTAAACAAGCTGTCTTGGGTTTAATGTGTACATCCACTTTTGAGGATGTATAAAACTTTATCAATGAGTGATAATTACTGTTTTTTTGGATACGCCCAAAGGATTTTAAAAATCATTTTTTAAACAATAGAGATATGAGGTATCAAATATGCAGAAAACTTTCGCAATGACATTTATTGAGGACGTCTTACATATAATACTAATAAATAATGTTATCTAACACTACAATTTCAGAACAACGAAAACGAGAAATTAGTTCTAAGATCACTCAAAGTAGCCAGCTTCACTATAAAGATACTGGCCAAAATATCAGCCATCATGAAACAAACCAATACAAGAGAGTATCAACACATTTTTGAACTATTGGACTTTATTCATAGGTACGTTTTCGTTAGTTAATTAAAGGGTCGCCTTAGGGTGTTTACGTATTATGCCGCAGTGGCAGCATCCCCACTGCGGCCGCGGCGCCACTGCAACAGCCTTGGTCTCCTGTAACCACGGTTCCTATAAAGGGGCCGAAACGTCAGATAAAAATGTAAAATAAAAGCGAAGTTTATCCGTAAACGTGGTTTCTATTCTTAACATATTGTTCATTTTCAGGTACACAATACATCCAAATGTTTCTGATAAATTGGGTCGTCTAATGCATATGAACGTCGCGCTACCAACCGGACTACTTCTCAACGAATTATTAATGGATGAAAAGTTTTTTAAGGTGAATAAACAGTACGCGCCCTCGCTTCCCTTCGGGTGAAAAGCCAGGGGGGCTTAAGGGTTAAATTTCTCAAAATTCTTTCGTAGTGCTCACTTACATCATGAAAGGAACCCCTGTACTAAATTTCAAGTATCTAGGTACAGTAGTTTCTGTGCGTTGATAACTCATATAAGTCAGTGAGTCAGTAAGTTAGTCAGGTTTGCTTTTTATGTAAGTTTTCATGTATCTACAAGCATAAAGTATTGAAAATATTATAAGCGAGGACAAGCAATAGATACACAGGTCTAAACGATCTTATATAACTTTCGCATTTTTCTTTTTTCTTTTCATAGTATAAAAAAGTTGCCCAGCAAGTATGACGTTGTATGTTCGTATTAAACTACTGACCGATTTTCATGCGATTATTACGAACAGACAGAGTAACAAAAGAGCAAGATTTTGGGTCTTGCTTTTCATTCCTGACTCCTACAGGAATCTAACGCATTAATCAACTAGAAGCTAGGCAAGGACTGGTTTTAATAAAAATAAGTACTTACTTTATTTTCAGAATTTACAACAATTCCTTATAGAACCGCAAGATGGCGATTTAACGGCTAAAATTCTAATCATTATCTCCGTTACTAGATGTTTTTTGCAACAAAATAGTAAATGTGCAACCATATTGAAACACCAAGTAGTTGATTTAGTTTATAGCTGCTTCGAATACAGTGAGTATACCAAGCCTTTTGAATAAAACTTATCCGTCATGTTGCCATGACACCCTGTATAAAAAAGTAAGTATTAGCCTGTAATGTCCCACTGCTGGGCAAAGGCCTCTCATCTCCCTGAAGATATCAGTGCAGTGAGGAGGATTAGGCGTAATCACCACGCTTGCCTAATGCGGGTTGGTGGTCTCAAACCCCAGCCATGTTCGAAAGAACATGTTTTCGCTCGACCCGGGAATCGAACCTAGGATCTCGGTCTTGGCAGGCGAGTGCACATACCCCTAGACCACCGAGGCGGCCCTGTATATTATCCGTTAGTTATAAGATGAAATTTACTACGAACAATTGATTTAAGAGCGGCCAACCCGTCTTACTTTTCATACAAACGCTGTTACGTGATTACGGCGTTGTTATAGATCTTTCTTTGAAACTTTTTAGCTAATAAGTATCTTATGCACTATATCTAGGTTTCTATCGTAACAGAAAATCTAAATTTTTAGAAACAAATTCAGTATAAGCCTCCGAAAACCGGCTTTTTGCACAAATTTTACCTAAACTTTGGGCGGTCATATTGTACATATAAATTGTAAAATTAAAGAAAATATTATGATAGAAACCTCGTAAATATAATGGAGATTTTAAATAACAATCATTTATATTACAAACATGCAAGGTTTTAAAAAAAACACGTATATCCTGGAACATGTTTTTTGAAGATTCCGCACACTATATTTTGTTCAACGTTATCGCGGTCTCCCTTGCTTGTTGTCAAGTGACGGAAAGAGGTATGCATGCGGGGGGCGAGTCTATCTATGAATGGCGCACTCGCTCGCTAGCTCGCTAGTTCGGTCGCTCGCTCGCTTCGTATAGAACTTTCTTCGTTCTTTGTATTGTGCCTACGATATATATTTTACTAGCTGTGCCCCGTGGTTTTACCCGCGTTGTGCCCGTTCCCGGGGGAATTTAAGAACCGCTCGACCGATTTTGTGCAAACTTCACATAGACCATCTACTAAATAGTCCGAACAAAGCCTAAATATTTAGTTTGGATGGGTCAGCCCGTTCCTGAGTTATAAAATTACAACGAAAAGTGGCATTGATTTTTATATATTTCCATAGTATCCCACACGTATGCTTTCGCGAACTTATTTGTACGCAATAATGAGCAATGAGCAATGCAACGCAATGTTCGACATAATCAAAGTTTGATTATGTTGAACATTGTTTTTATGTATCACTAGCAGCGCCCCGTGGTTTTACCCGCGTTGTGCCCGATCCCGTGGGAATTTCGGGAATTTTTTACATAAAAACCTTCCTCTTGAATCACTCTACCTATTACAAAAAACCGCATCAAAATCCGTTGCGTAATTTTAAAGATTTAAGCATACAGACAAACAGACAAACAAACAGACAAAAATAGCGACTTATACGATATCTAGATTTACTGTGATATTATTAGGCGACGATTACACGTAAAGTATTTACTGCGATCCATCAGTAAATAATGACGTATCGTGGTATTTACTGAACGTGTAACCTAATGTATTGATGGATGTCAGTATTTATTGATGGATTTCTAGATTTCTTGATTCTGTAATGATGATCCGTCGGATTATGATTTAAAAAGGTGTTACTATTGTCAGAAGTTCTTCAAAGCAGGGTTCAGGCATTCGAAAATAATTCTCGTAATCATCCATTTCACCATGTAATTTAATTTCTGCCATTAAATTCAAATGTGTGTACCTTTCCCTTTTTGCCCATCGCTTTCGCTTGGACTTTTTATTTAAACTAAGTGCTAAAATAAAAGCCACGCAACCTTTAATTTTCAGCTCTGTGGCCATTTTAGACGTGTAAACAGCAGGAGACCGGACACAATACTGACGTAATAAATACTGTACGTGTAGGCCGGTGTATTAATCCATCAGTAAATACTGAAATCCATCAATAAATACTGTATTGACGGATCACAGTAAATACTTTACGTGTAATTGTCGCCTTATGAATGGCATCGTACGTAACGTCATCGGCCGGCCGCCCCGAGTGAGCGACGAAAGTTATCGAATGCCAAACGATCGCTCAGGCACTTGCTCACTCTTTTCGCAGTGCTTCTTTTTCTAACATTGCGCTAGTTGAAACAACAAGCTTTTCAATAATGTTCGCGTTGGAGATTGACGGCCCGGGAAGGGCCCTCTTAACTAGTAAAGGTGTCCTGTTACTTAATATTATAAATGCGAAAGTTTGTGAGGATGTATGTATACATGTGTGTTTTTTGAGGATGTATGTACTACTGAACGGATTTGGATGAAACTTTACAGTAATATAGGTTATACATCAGAATACCACATGGGATACATTTAAACCCGTAATACCCGCGGGAACGGGTACAGCGCGGGTAACACTGCGGGGCGTGAGTTGTATATACGTAATTTCACAATTATAATTTTTTAATCATAATTGTTCCCATATTTTCAGCTCAATTCTGGATAAAACAAAGCAACAAACTTAACATAGACCCTGGTCAAAGCGAAGCATATAGTTTAATCAATCTGTTGGCTATTCACATAACAGCGTTAGTAGTTACTATGGACGGCGAAGAGTTTAGCGCAATGGAGGGAAAAATGATTGAAAATATTCTCGGGACGGATTGTCTGAAAGCTTTGTTTTCTTGTAAAGTATGGATTTTGATGGCAAGGTAAGGTTAAGGAGACGAGGTTGAATTAGCTATTTTAATTAACCGACTCCAAAAAAAGGAGGAGGTTTCTCAACCGTATATTCGACCGTATATACTCGTATATGCTTTTTTATGTATGTTCGCGGATAACTTCGTTGTTTATGAACCGATTTTAATTATTCTATTTTTACATTGATTCTTAAGTTTCACGCATCATACGTATTATAAAACAAAGTCCCCTGCTGCGTCTGTCTGTTCGCGATAAACTCAAATACTACTGCACGGATTTTGACACTGTTTTTTAAATAGATAGTGATTCAATAGGAAGGTTTATATGTATAAAAAATCCCGAAATTCCCACGAGAACGGGCACAACGCGGGTTATACCGCGGGGCGTTGCTAGTTTTATAATATGTTAAGATGGGTGGCCCACACATAACTATGATAATCGTTCCACCTATAACCATAAAAGGCGCAGAAGGCAACTAAAATGTCTTAACACGAGTATATCTTTAACGTCTCGCATGGTACAAATAATTACATAAATTAATACAATATTTGTTATGTAACTCGTATTATAATGTTTTTTATTACATAATATGTACATTGTTAAGCTAACGACTTGTCAACGCAAATAAATTATTAAGTTTATTGTATTGCGAGCCTCCACGATATTTTACCTAAAGTAAATATCTATCCCATCAAAAACTTGACTTGTAAAAAAGCCAAGTCTCGCTACTCAGTTCTTCTACCGAAAAAAAAATACTTGGACAAATTCACTCACGGTTAATTACTTTAATTAGACTCAAAGTAAGCTCTAAGCTTGTGTTATGGAATTACTGATACTACTACATATACATACACAAATACTTTAAAAGAATATATAATTGACACCCAGACGTTCGTCGCAAACAACTATGTCTTCACATATTGTTGACTCCGGGCGGGAATCGAACCCGCAACCCCCAACACAGTAAGCGCTCTCACTGCCACTGTGCCAACGGGCTTGAAAAGGTTGTGAGATAGATATAATACCAAGTCGGTAATTTATTCAGTCCCTAGTTAAGGGCCTTCGGTCTTAAGTAATTACTTACGTATAGTAACCGTATCCATATTTGAATTATTTTGTGTTTTTAATGAGTAGATTGACTTGGCTATCTACCACGGCCACGGTTACCCGCAGCGTATCCGACCCCGCTGGAATTTTTTGATGGAAAATAGCTCATATCCTCCATCTTGAATGTTACTAAGTAATTCAATTAGTAGTTCCAGTTATTTAGGTATCTGTTCAAACAAAAAAACCAACACATACTTCTCTGTTTAGAAATATTTTTAAGCTATATGGTTTTCAACAAATTCGGAACTCATTTAATATCCTAATTAATTTTATTTGATATGTCACATTAATAGTCTTCGGTTACGAAATTTATTTAACAAATTAAAGAATACATAATAACTAAATTACACAATAATCACACGTGTTGCCAATGTTCTATAAAAATACAAATTGACTGCTATTGTTTCAGATAATGGTAATTCCACTTATCTCTAATTTCTATTGTTGGTATTACAAACTACTTTTTATATAATTGGAACTTGATAGGTACCTGTTTAACCGTCTTTAAAACAGAGGAGATGCTCAATGTAACGCTATTATCTGTGACTATTTTGGCTGAAAGAGTTTTCAGATTGCCTACAGCCCTAATTCATATTGTTACATGTTCCTTGCATGCTTGTTGCTCGGCAACGTGTTGCAGGATTGATAATGTTCAATATAAAGAGTTAAATTAAAGAAAAAATACAAAGTCTAACGCCTAATCCTCCTCACTGTACTGATATCTTCAGTGAGGTAAGAGGCCTTTGCCCAGCTGTGGCACATTACTACATTACTAATCATAGTCAAATATTTTCACTCAGTTTTGACCCTAAAGATGCAGTCTGAAGTTCCAACGCCTTGTAAAACCCATTACAGGACAAAGGCTTTTTCACTAAAGTTAACGTATTCGTCATTGTTCCAGAAATATTACCCCACAATTACTATTCAACCAACTAATATGGTTATGTACCATATTCAAGAAACTAGAAACTCAAAAAATATTCAATATGTCACCGCAAAAAGTCTACCTGTCATACACGTTGGATGGTTTATTCCAAGCGATGGAAAATGAAGAAAAACTAAAAATTTGCAAACAATTTCGGATAAATGATGATGCGAATATAGTTCTTTGGACCGCGCTTAAAGTGAGGAATTTGCCAAGTGAAGCACTGAGTATGTCAGAAGATGCAGTGGTTGATAAACTGAAGAATTGTTTCAGGGAATTTTGTAGTGGTGAACATTCGGATGTTGATGTTTTGGTAGGTAAATTTTTTATGATTAGACTCACATTTGTACATTTTTCTAATTAATGTTATTCAAAAACTCTTTTGGTTGAAGGAGTTTTCCAAGTCTTTCCACCAAAAATTAAAATTGGGTCGCCATTTGCGAATTACAGTTGGTAACTCAGAAATAAACAAACAAAATAGATAAACACTGAGTTTACACTTATAAAATTATCTGAAGATAAAATTACAAAACTGTCCTTTCATTTCAAATAACATAACTCTTTTCAGATAAACCTCTTCAAACTAACCGAAACTTGCACTTTTACTACCAACAGAGGTCTAGAAAATGTTATCATCAAAGCTTGGCTCAAGATTTGTCCCAAACAAAGTGCTATAGTTAAACATATAGACGGTAATACGATATGGTTCTATGATTATGTAGAAGGGTTGGTCAGGTTGACGGAAGCAATGTTGTTAAAGATGAAGGAAAGAGGCCCTTTAGTGAAGGTATATTAGTTTTGTACTGCTAATACTTATTGCATAGTTTCTGATGTTGAAAAGGGCTTTTCATTCTGTGGTAAATTTGTTTTCTGTGATGTTTTGAAATATACGTAAGTAAGTATAAGCTTGTAATTTGCCACTGCTAGGCAAATGCCTCTCGTCTCACTGAAAACGATAACTATAGTACGATTAAATCATTATCATTCATTCGATGAACATGTACGATCAATAGGCCTCCATTATGTGTCACAAAGTTAAATTAAAATACTTATAATACCGATAATTTTAAATGTCCTTAGGTCAAATGTACTTCCTTAGGAAAAAAAATACGGATCACCAACCAATACCACAGATTACTAAATAGTTACTACGTAACCAATACGCCCCATGTACGTATGTAAATAAATAATATAATTTATGTTATACTTACCTTACAGATAATGCACGTAGTAACCGCCATCACACAAACAGGAAACACCGATTTAAAACCAATTTTAACAAATATTGTTAATCAAATATCCACTTTCGAAACCGAACATATTTCACAACTAGATTCATACCTAATTACATCTTTCATAAGCCTATTACAAGACGAAAAGATAAAATATAAAGTTATTAATCAACTACGGAACAAACACAATAGAAACACGGAAAGATTGTTCAGAGATAATGACATTTTGAAAGAAATTTGGTGCGAAGTAACAAATGGAAGCACAGATTTGGATACGGAAGTTACCGATTTTTTGTACATACATAAGTGCTTCAGTGAATCTGAGTTAAGTGTTTCTCCTGTACAAGAGGTCGTTAAATCTAATAGTAGTAATTTCGATTTTGATTTAGAAAATCTATTTGATAACGAAAGAGAAGAGCCACTGAGTAAAAAAGTGAAATTGGATGAAGCCGATATAATTATTAAGAGATTAGAAAATGATTCATCTTTGCTTCGTAACGTGAAAGAGAATGTGTTCACGACTGAACATAAAAGAAGAATTAAAGATGTTTGTGATAAGTTGAAGAATTTAATAAACTGATGTTGAAAATATTTTTCGTTTTTATGATGTAGTTTTTTTTCTTCTAAATAACCCTATCTAACTAAACTCATGTCAAACAGCACGAAACGTAGGGTCGAGGTAGACGGGCAGGTGATACAATATGTTGACGAGTATATTTACTTGGGCCAGTTAGCTAGCTTCGAAAACAGGCAGGACAAAGAGATCGGTCGCAGGATCGACAACGCCTGGAAGAGCTACTGGTCCATGAAGACGCACATGAAGGGTGACCTTCCTCTGTCACTTAAGCGTAAACTCGTCGACATGTGTATCCTGCCCGTCCTAACCTACGGTGCCCAGACATGGTCTTTGACGGAGTCACAGAAGTCCAAGCTCAAGATTTGCCAGAGGGCGATGGAACGCAGCATGCTCGGATTAAAGCGCGTTGACCGAGTACGCAACACCACGCTGCGTTCCACTACCGGTATTGCAGACGTCGGTGACAAGACCGCCCGGCTAAAGTGGGAATGGGCTGGGCACGTGAGTTGGATGAACCCGGAAAAGTGGGCTCACATCACATCTCAATGGGTCCCTGAAGGAGGGCGACGTCGAGGTCGACCGAGGAAGCGTTGGCGGGACGATCTAATCGCCTTTAAAAGCGATTGGTGGGTGCTCGCAAAGGACAAGGAGGGTTGGCGATGCTTGGGGGAGACCTTTGCCCAGCAGTGGGATAATATAGGTTATTAAAAATAAAAAAAAACCCTATCTAGCTTCAATATACCCTCTTATATTTTTGAAGTAGTAGTATAAACTATTATCAGAATTCATTGTACTACCAGATAAGTTGGCGTTGGACCACTTCGGGACTAAAATCTGAGTGACAATAATTTTACATAAATTTTATGTAAGATAAGTTGCTAACATCTCTTAAACTTTCATCATTATTTTGGAGTTCGGGGGTTATCTGTAAACAATTTAACTAATACAAGAAAAATAAGGGTAACTTTGGACCGTGCTAAATAAAACAAACCAATATTTCACATTTATATTTATTGTTGTGTTAAAAAAATCTATACAATTAAGTGAAATATAATAAAAATAGTCATAACCATACTTATAGTCCGGCGCAGGCTGCCGCACTCACAAAATGAATATAAATTAATTCGAAAACATTGAAGTAATGTGATAGAGATCGTGATTGATGAAACGTTGTGAGTGCGGCAGCGGGGCCGAGAGGAAATTAATAATAACATTGATACTCGGAGGTCATACAAGAGCTAGGTTCGATTCAAACAGTATATCAGTAACATCAGTCGCGCTTCAGGATTCACTTCGAGCCGCCAAACAGTATGGTACAACAGAACACTGCAACCATCTGTGTACACCAACAATTACTAAAATATAATCCTATCCGTAAAAACTAACACTCATCTTTCACATAAACCTTACACTATACATACTGATCTCTTATAAATTGTGATGGCGTCTAAATATACCTTCAAATTGGCTAATTAATAAAACATATAATAATTGATTTGATTAAAAACAATAATAATTAAATATTGATTACCTAAACACTGCAAACTTAGCGATTACGATAAGCGAAAAGCCTATATAAAGCGATTTTTTTATACAGCTAATACTTAAACATATATAAAATACAAAATAAATTAAAGTAAATAAGGGAGAGTAAATAATTTTACGTTGTAATTCATATCTTACTGAGAATAATGATCGAACAACTCTGTATTAGTATAATACTCGTGTGACACTTTTTAAGTGAACTCTGGGTTCGTTATAACTTCGAAATCGTTTATACAAGGGAAGTGCTTATTCCACAGTGCGAGATGATACAAAGTGATAATGTACGACTGACCTATATTCTTCAATATGTTTCGGGGCGTATGGGCGGAGTAGGAAGTCGAAAAAACGAGATGCATTGATAAATGCAGGCAATCGGCTTATAACTGTCGCCTCATAAATACAGTCATACATTATCAGATCGTGTTTTATTTGTGACGTTATAAAATGCAATTTTGAGGCACCATTTGCAAGTAATATAAATGTTAATTTGTGCGATAGCTTTATTCTTAAATTATTTGACACAGTTGTGATCCAATTGGAATGATAGAGTCAGGTGGTCTATTACCAGAGACGGGTAAATACAGAACCTACTTTTATGAAGTCGGTTTACGTTTATTACACATAATATCAAACACTATAATATCACGCGAAAACCAACGCAATCTACCGGTACTATATACAAGTTTATAATGGAAAGATCAGTTTTACATACAAACAAAAGTTTTGCAAATCAATGTAAATAAAAATAACAATTCGTATTACTTTGTCATACTCAAGCTTACATCGACATCTAATATTTCCTTAAATGTTCTGAGGATTGTAATTCTTTGTAGTATTCGTTATTATAAGCACCTGTTTGTAAATTATATAGAGATATTGCACAATACATTATACAGTGTTGTAATTGGCCGTACTATCTAAAACTAATTGTTTAAAACATGTCATTTTGATACTAGCTAAATACCAAAACACTTTAAACAATATGTATGTATAAATATCGTATGTATGTCGTATTTGATTTAAGTTCAACTCGCGTTTAGTATTTGACTGCTGTTTCTATTATCCTTCCTTTAGTTATGGTGTTTAAATTGATATATCAAGTAATTGTTTTCAATATGAATTTGTCTGAATGATTTCTTTCTATTACGTCAAGTGCACAATATTGCATTGATTACACAATAGTTATAACAACTAGCAGTGCTCCGCGGTTTTACCCGCGTTATACCCGTACCCGTCTGAATTTCGGGATGAAAAGTAGCCTATTACATTCCTGTTGAATGTGACTATCATATACAAAAAAAATGTTTAATATCCTACTATTATATCCAGATATTAGCACGTTCAAACAAACCCTGAAATTTGATATTTGTAAAGATAAGAAAAAACACAACTTCCCCAATTGACTCAAGAAACATTGCTTATTCACTTAGGCCAACTGCATCCTAACAATATTTATATACGATTATAAATTGGCGCCGCCTCATACGCTATGATTACACGACGGCACCAAACAATGACTAAAACTAAAATATTGGCACTAAATTATATAAATTTTGGATCAATTCGCTGAACTATTTTTCAATATAAATATAAAGAAGTTGAGCAAGACTGTTAGTAAAGAAAGAAATATAAAAACGCGACGAAACAAACCTTGTTATCATTATAAATATGACTTTGATTTCAATTAAATACGAGATAAATAAAAATTGATATATACCCTCAGAACAGTTAAATATAATGTATATAAATTCAGTTCTTTATTAGGATTATTTGGCATCTATCACCAATATCGTTTAATCTACTTTTTAACATGGTATACGAAGGTGAAAATACCTATTGGTTACAGCGCTTCGTTTAAACTTAAATCGTAACAAGGGCATGCTCTGGGCATGTCGTATCTCCCTGCCGAACCTAATATCCTCCGATCACACACACACACGTGCCGATGTTAGACGCGGTCACTCACACCACTACATAGCGCCACTAACCTTCCGATACAAAGTGGATATAAAACCAATTCGTACTCGTTATTTCATACACGAAATTGCCTCTAACCTCAAACAAAACACAGATTTACAATCAAATCGTGTGACGAAAACAATTATCGGTGTACAAAGTATTTATCCGCTTGTTACAAGCGATTTTATTAATATGTCCAGAAAGCGACCGATGGGCGGCGTCGATTCAAAACTTAGGTCAAATTAAATCATTAATGATATGTGTCACTTTGCCAAACATTAAAAACGATAACTAAAGGCGCTATTTCACACGCAAAAGCTCACATCATCGACTTGTCTATTAAATATAAACGGTCATCAACATACTATATTATAAAAGGGATTAATACTTGAAAAAACTGTAAAGTTTAACCTATGGTACGCTAAAATACATTTAGAAAAATTGTAGGCAGTCTAAATAAACTTATTACCGATCGAAGAGTTTGATTACCACTAGATGTCGCTGTTGTAAAGGAGTACCCACAAACTGTCAACACAAAGACATGACACTGTCAACATAGTGACATTTTAGGAGTTCTGTCAATTTAATTTCATAAAAAATTAAATAAATAGATACACCAAGTTTAAAACGTCGATAATGTCGGCAGCCTATGTGCATCCTTAACACAACTGCATTATATTACTCGACTCTTGCAAACAAGGTGATGAATGACTCTCTAACGTAGAGGGTCTAAAAACCCCAAAGTCTACATGAATTGAATACACTATTGAAGTTCTTAAAACTCCACTAATAATGTCGGAATGTAACGATCGGGGAGGAATCTATGAAGATCCACTTTCGGTTACCTAGTTTCATAAATTCAGTGATCGTCGAACAATTAAAGTAGTATCGAGAAAAGACACATTATTAAGACATTTATACTGTGGCTCTGCAAAGCCTCTCGTCCTATTCGATTTGTTATTCTACATTTTGGAATTTAACATAAAGAACATTGAAGAGGCGAGGACAAATATCATTTCAGTGTAAAGCTTTTTAACTTACAAAATCATGTGTAATTCATTCAAAACTTCGAAAAATTAACCTCCATACAAGATGAGAAATCCTTTTTTACCGCAAAAATGTTATGTCTACAAAATGTACTACACAGGTAAAACACATTATAAAAAAATAGACGTATCAATTTTGCAGTAAGACTGGTACATATTTTTAGTTTTGAATGCGTCACAAACGAACGTACATATACAGAAAATTGTAAAATTCTATACATTGTTATTAACAAACAAGACATAGAAAATACAATCCTATACATTACTAAAACATGGTAGTTAAAAAGCAACGGTACATATGGCTTGTCAAATCAAATCAAGTACCGTAGTGGTATATCAATAGTACCGTGACGTATACGATGTGGTATCGACATTTGATACCACGACGTATCAAATCAAGTACCTATCAAGTACTTAAGGTGATTTGTTGAATACAACAAGTACTACGGTACTATCAAGAGTACTTCGATTTGTCGATAGTTGTACTACGGGTATACCGAGACAAGTACCGTAAGTTAGTGGCTTGGCCTGTATCTATGGCGTCCTGTACTCCCGGCGATGGTGATGGCAGGCCGCGTGGCCCGCGTGGGCCGGGTGGCCGTGGGCCGAGTGGGCCGAGTGGGCCGAGTGGGCCGCGTGGGCCGGGTGGGCCGCGTGGTGTACGGCCTGCATCTGGCCCAGAGTGTTGGAATGCGACATTGGGTGCATCTGCAGGTACTGCATCGACGCACTGTTGTGTAGCATCAACTCGGGCGGCATGTGGTACAGGCCAGGCGTCTGAGGACAATACGACAAGTTAGATATTATGACAATGGAAAACAATACGTTTTTTATTGGGTTGTATGGCGAAGAAAGAGTAGGTCGCGCGGGCTTGGCCAATTAAACACCATTGAAGATCTCTAACATAATTTCATTCCTTTTTAATGTCTATTAAGAGTTCTATCTATATCACGTTAAAGCTCTTTGTCACAAAATATGTGTATACTTTGTGACAAATATCACAAAAATACATCAAGATCTATAAAAGTATATTGAGACAAATGATACAAAAATACTAATGAATTATGAATGATCAGAATACTTACAAAGTTATTATGAGCGTTGTGCGCGTGTCGGTGGGCCGGCAGGGAAGGCCTGGCTCAGTAGGCGGAGGCCTCTTTATACTCAGAGTTGTCCATCGTGAAGAAATCTTCCAACTTCCACTGCAGAGTCTCGAACGTAGGCCGTTTCAACGGGTCTTTGTGCCAACATTCGAGCATAATTTCGTAGAGGGCGGTCGGACAGTTGGGCGGGCACGGCATGCGGTAGCCGTGTTCCACTTGATGGAGGACTTCAGCGTTTGTCATACCTGTTAACAACGTAATAGATTAATCAGAGATAGTGAAAATGGAGTAGGTTTAGTTTCATCATCATAATTATAAGAGCAAGGCTCTTGTCGGTGAGTCCGATGCAGACTCCTCCATCTATTCCTATTCCGTGCAAACTCCAGGTTTAGTATGGATACTCAAAATTAAGTAACAACTTTTTAAGGCTGTTTGTCACATCTACATGTCAATAAGTAAATACATATAATACGCGAGTACTGGAACTATGCTATAGTTAGTACGTTTGGATACCACCAATAATATCAAACCTAGCGTACCATAGCTCTGGGGTTAGAAAAGGACTCAGTGTTTTGTGAAATGACCTTAAATACATGTTGGGTGCTATTTAGGTATAGTTTGGGATGTTTAATACTATGACACGATTGATGGAGGAAACGTAGTAACATAGGGGCTTTAAATAAAGACATATTATTAATGTCCTTACGGAAGTAATAATTTAATCAGAAGGATGTTTTAACATAGGCACTGATTTCCCTTGCTTCCTTATTTAGTTTGTTGACATAAAACGCAGTAACTTATGAGTAAAATAATTGATATTAATAAAATAATACTATATTTTCATAATGATAAACTTGGTATAAGATCGTATAAACAAAAAACTTCATTAGTAAGGAAAATGGAAATCCTTTTTAAATTATTATAATTATGCACAGAACACAAGTTTTGCCAATCAAATATCTGATATACTTAAAACTGGTATTCATTTCGGAATACCAACGAAACCAGTATTTGGCCATGATGTCACAAATTGTCAATACGGTTAATTACAAAATCGTTTTTATATAGTTTAATTTTCCTGGTCACAACATACACATCTTTCAATTGTCGTTAATTGTTTTATTGGTATAGCTAAATTAATTTCTGTTAGTTCCAAAATTGATATTAACAGTATTTGTTCAAAATATACCAAACAAACTAATAATTGATGAAAAAACAGTCACGAACCAAATATTATTGGGAACAACGAAAAATTGTCACATATAAAGAGAATACTATTGACACAAAAAAAGTCCCAAAAACAAAAGAATAATTGTCACAAAAATATTTACAAGGCAGGCCTTTCAATCAAAACCGTAGCAGCCTTATTTATAAACAGGTGTTTTAAATGTCCTTGACCAGAATACATACAAACATTATTGAGAATATGGGCACGTCATATTGTAGGTCCCGGTTGTTTTAGGTCTATTAATTTATTTATTTATTTATTTATTAAATACATCGGGATAACAAACAGTTACACAGTTAGATGTACATACAGTAGATTATAAAAAACTTAATAACAGTGTAACCCACCACGTTATCCTCATATTACTATGAAACAGAATATAAAAATTGGTAACTGTGATCACGAAGGTTAAAAAAGAATGAAAAGGAATTTAAATTTAACTAAAACAAAATACGGTGAGAAAAAACTAAAGTGAGGTTAATGTGGTAAATTTTCCAAAATATTCTTTATCGACGATTTAAATTTGTAGACATTACAATTAAAAATATCAACATTTAAGAAATGCTTGTTGTAGAGTTAATCACGAACGATGTTATTAAATTCTTAAAGGTGATTTGGATTTGGGTGCCTAAACATTAGATTATGAATTACTACAAATTTAATTTACATATATGCCCCTGCTTTTATAGCTATAGACATACCATAAAATCGTATCTAATATCATTGATATATTTTCTAGTATCTATTAACCTTAAACCTACTATATCGTTAAAAATATAAAAAAAAAAATATTAGTGAAACCACTAAAACAATTATCATTATAAATCTCTCTCATTTTTTGGGGTAAAAAATAAACACAAATTCTATAGGACACAAATAGAAACAAAAAGACACAAACCTGGATAAGGTATCCGTCCATATGTGACCAGTTCTGTGAGTAGTATTCCGAACGACCACACATCGGACTTGATGGAGAACTTGCTGTAATTCGCCGCTTCAGGCGCCGTCCACTTGATCGGGAACCTCGCACCAACACGTGCCTCATATTCGTCTTCCTGCAAACATAAAAAAATAAAAATGAATCCCCCCAAAAATATTTTTCCATAGCTTTGAAAACGCCCTATGATACTACCATTGGGAGTGCTTTTGAATAAAAAACTAAATTATAATCGGTGCATTGCTTTAGGAGTTACAATTTTACTAGACATGTTAATCAAATAGCACCCCTCTTTTTGCGCTGGGGCTAAAAAGATTTTTGGGGGGTAAAATTTTCATTAAAATGGTTTGAGTAAGAAGCTTTTATTTTTTCTCATTGTTTTAGATTGTCATAGGAACTGAAGGTATATCCCAAACTGTTGAATCGGACACTGGAAAGTGTGTCAAAAGCATGCAAACTTCACAAGTAATAAAAGCTTGCAATAAAACATGGATCGGTTTAATTTAGGCATGCACTTTATTAAGTTCACGCTCACGGTTTAAATGTTACGCCATTTAAATGAGATATGACGCGAGTGACAGTACCGTTGGAAACAATTTAAAATTGTTTGACCGACTTGAAAAATATGAGTCTGATTTCAATCCGTATTATGTCGGTATAGCAAGAGTATAAGATAAATTTACTGTTACTGTAAAACTGACCTATAAAACTCAAGGAAGAGAATATTTAACCAACTTGTAATAGGGAAGTTCTGTTGCGTTTGTTTATGTTGTTATGTTCACGTTTTTCAGAATAAAATGTATAAGTTGTATAAAATATATACAAAAAATATTTAGGTTTGGTTTTCCTTATAACTTAAAAATTAGTAGACTATTCTTAAAAATGCGCTGAAAATAACAGTTAATTCGGAGAAGAATCTTTGCTGGATATTACTTTTATGCAATCTTAAATTAAGTATACATCAAAAACATTTAAAATCTACACTTTTTCCTGTACCGAAGAACCATCAACAGTAAAATATGATTCAGCGAAAAACCACGAAACGATTTGCGGTCAAACGATTTGTTTAAAAAGATGGACATTGGACACTATTATTAAATGACAATATTAACTGTTGAATTATCAGCAATAATAAAGTTATTTTCCACACAAGTAACGCATTAACATTCTTTGTGGTGTAAAGTAAACGTTTTAGATTTTAATAAAAAATAAGGTGTATCATTAATGAGGTGAGGCGATGATTTCACCTAATACTTCCCGGCTTTATTAAAATAGAATATATTTTTCCTGGGAGAATGGGAGGTTTTACCATGAATCTTACAAACTGCGACATCTAAGTCAGAGAACATTTGCAGTTCTTTTAAAGAATATTTTTAAATACGAATATTGTACTATTGACAATAATATTACTTTGGCTTTATAGTACAAGTATTTGTACTTTATAGTATAAGTATTTTAAGCGCAATTAGGAATATTCTCACAACAATTGTTTGCCATCGAATTACTAATAAGATTGTTTTTGTTTTGTAATAAAAAAAATATTATTTATCATTACTTAGTTAGGAGTACTGATATCTATCAGTGAGAGTGAGAGGCCTTTTCCGAGCAGTAGAACATTACAGGCTAATAACACTACTACTGCTACAATTACTTAGTGCTTACCTTAATAAGTCTAGCTAGACCAAAGTCTGCAATCTTGACTATATTAGAGTCGGCTACGAGCACGTTCCTCGCGGCCAAATCACGATGGATGTAATTCTGAGACTCCAGATACGCCATGCCAGCGGCGATTTGGGCAGCCATGTCTATCAGTTGTTGCAGTTTTAGTCCACGACCTTTGCCTGTGGGAGAGAAGGACCATATTAGCTTTAGAATAAAATAGGTGTTGGTATGAGGGTAATCCTAAACCTTGGAGCCAATACCATCAAGATCGAGTAACTACATAAGGTTGAATAACCTTTAGTCAACCTTTTTAATAATATGTAGATGCTTATGAAAGAAGGTTCATATAAGCTTCACAATAAAACAATAAAATAGGTGGGGGGGGGGGTAAGAGGGTAATGTTAAACCTTAGAGCTAATAACATCAAGATCGAGTAACTACATAAGGTTGAATATAGATGCAATGCAAATACAGCGAAAATGTAAAAATAACACCCTAAGCACTATTCAATATACGGGTAAGGCATATAAACACATTTATCTACACTAATGTTGTAACATTCTACTTATGTTTCCAATACTTGACTTATAATTACTACTGTTATAGCGCAGACAACTAAAACACTCAATTTAAGCAATTGCACATGATGTTATAATATCATTATAATTTAACATTATAACATCATTATAACGCGACCAATTAACCTGGCGAGCCTTATGTCAAAATCCTCATACTAGTTGTATAAAATTTTGATATTATGCTGGCTTTTTAAAATAGTTGGGTTATACGTGAAAACTTCGTCGAAACTACATACACAAAACTCTTTGGTAAGATCTCGCTCGCTCCTGATTGGCCCTACGCGCAGCTGCGCTCTCATTGGTTAGATTTTAATGGCGGCAAGTTCACTGTGACAATACACGTACCTACGCGTGAATTTAATGTTTCGCAATGTGTTTTGTTTTTAAAATTTTGTTTGATTAATTGCATTAAATAGTGAAGATAAAGTAGTGTATGCAACTGCATATAACACGGGTATTAAAACACTCGTTACTATTATGAAACTCGCTGCGCTCGTTTCATAAACTCACACTCGTGTTTTAATACCCTTCTTTATATGACGTTGCATAAACTACTATTACATAACCATTTTGACAATGCCTTTGCCTTAAATTTTCATATGTACCGAGTGTTATCTGGGGCAAACCCGCACAACATAATATGCGGACTTAGTCTAGCTTATTAGGTCAAAGGTAACTTAGATAAACGAATTAAGCCTCTAGTGTATGTAGGTCGGGAACATCAAGAAAGGTCACTCTAATTCTAACAAAATTTCAATACAACTTAATCTAGCAAGTTTTCGACATTTATACAACAGTTAATACTATTCAAATGGGTGTTGCGTTATTAAAACTTGATAAGGTAATTTGGACACAGGTGCCAACTTGAAATCACTGTGACTTAGCAACATATGGCCTATACAAGGCGAGATGGAATTACCAATATTAATGTAAACTGTTAACTATTTGTAATGTTTCCTTGTAACGTAATACAAGATTATGTAAGGAGGCATTCCGTACCGATATACATAATATTTTTATTGGCATTCTTGTGTATGAAGTGTTTTTTCTTAGAAATATGATGAAATGGAAAATGTATTGTTTTCCTACCCTATTTCGTTCACCCCTATATGTTTTGTTTAGTCCCGAGTTAGCAACAGTGACTTTCTTTATTCGCGATGTAAGGTCACACGAGTGACTCAGTAAATGAATTAATTGTAAATTCCATTGACATTCAAACGTTAATCAAGGCTCATCACGAAACAATGTTTATTAACAATTAAAATTGTTTAGTTTCCGTATAAAAATACCCGACAATTAAATTTATATTAAGTTGTTTTTAACTTCTGTTTGGAATATACAATATGCCTTTGAGAATAACCTCGCTCTTATTAGCTTAATTTGAATAAACTAGTGTTTCATTGAAAAAATAGACTAGGCTAGTCATCTAGTGTTTATTCTGTTAGGAACGTTTTTGTAATATTAAAATGCTGTGACTTTACAAAGGAATACCTATACCTTAATATATTTAATAGTGTTTAACAGTGATATAACATTAAATCAACAAATACAACGACAGTAAATGAAATTTACCCTGCGAACCGTTCAATAAAACGTAAAGCTTGGAGCATACTATAACAAAACCTTACCTTGAAGGAAATCTAGTAGAGATCCATGTTTCATCAGCTCAGTAATGATATAGATCGGCTCCTCGAGTGTGCACACAGCATATAACTGAATCAGCTTGCTGTGCCGCAGTTTCTTCATGATCTGAGCTTCAGCTAAGAAGTCTTTCGGGTCCATAGTGCCTGACTTAAGGGTCTTGACCGCTACCGGGGTGGTATTGTTCCACAACCCCTCCCATACTTCGCCAAACTGCCCGTGGCCGAGTTTTCTCACAAACTTGAGCGAAGTACGATCTATCTCCCATTGATCTCTTGTCCTATGAGACAAGCCCTCGGTAACTGGTTTCTCGATCTGTAACCAAAGGCTCAATTTTACCTACCGTTATTCAATTAATCCCTATAAATAGACTTTACTTAGACATTAAAGCTAATTGAATTTAACTTTAATATACAAATTTTATGGCTGGATATAAAACGTTATAGCAGGAAAGTGCCTATTTTTAGTATGTTTTAATACTTCAGGAAGATGCGCACTGCCTCTTGTGCGTAACAGGAAGTCTTCATGTTTGATCAGACAAAGTCATTGATAGTCTTGCATTATTTTTCCTATTCCTATTGTTGCGTTGAGATACAAGAATAAAGATTTCGAAAGTGGGTATTTCCAACTTGGTCTAGTAAAACTACTTGCATGACTATATAAAGAAAGCTATTGCGGATCTGTTAATTAACTCTTACGATCTAATCTAATGCCTTTAGACATCCCACGAGACTGGTATAACCCATTGGAAACGTATAGGGTAAATATAAGTGAAATTTTCTCCAAAAAGCCCGGTCTCAATAAATAACAATTAAAACATTAACAAATATTGCTCAACAATGGAAAACAATCAATAAATAAAAAATATCCCCCGTCCTCGTGGGTGGAGTGAAACACTAAATAATAATTACATTTCGCAAGCGTTATATCTAGTATTTATGACACATACAGTTGTATAATAAATCACTGTTTGCCTGCACGTTATGTAAAGATGAGAGTAATACAAAATGTTTATTACATTTTTACATATTACAGCGTCTGTGAGTGGGTTAGTTACCTGCGTCATACGTAATCGAATGACTTTGATGATAAAATATATTGTTCTATAAACGGAAAATTTAGGAGTTTAACAATTGCCTCATTGCTTTGAGCTTTTGAAGGGAATACGTGGTTGACTAGGTTTAAAGTTGAATATAAAGTTGGTTTTTCCACGTGTGATTTCAAGAGACGATTTCCATTGAAGGGTTAAATGTAACGCCGATTTAATCGCTATTTTATAAACGCTAAAAGACTGTATTATCTGTTTAAAGCTAGAAGTGATTAGAAATGTAATGAATCGCAGATTCAGCTTTATAATACTTGAACCGATAAGTTCTGTCCAAAAGGCAAGTTAATATGTATAGAAATAAACGAATTAATATCCCATATAACACAATATACATGATATCTCATTAAAATCGATATAAAATATGTGATTTAGTTAACCACACGTTACTAGAGTGATCGTAAGACATTGTATGCGTCACAGTATCAATGTTTAATATTTACAAGTGATTTATAATAAAGCAATGACAGACGTAACATAATAGAGTATTATTGTATTGACGAAGTTATACTATACTAAGCTAGGGCAATGGCAGTCAATCGCCTTTGTGTTAAGCGATCATTGATAGTCAATAATAATTAAATCACTACATAGTATAAAATAAAGTCGTCTCTTTTTCGTGTCTGTCTGTTTGTCTGTCTGTATGCTTAAATCTTTAAAATTACGCAACGGATTTTGATGCGGTTTTTTGTAATAGGTAGAGTGATTCAAGAGGAAGGTTTTTATGTATAAAAATTCCCGATATTCCCACGGGAACGGGCACAACGCGGGTAAAACCGCGGGGCGCTGCTAGACAGTTAATAAAATATGTAATAGTATCGGTTAGTTAAATTCCAAATGAAATGCCTAGCAAATTTTGGTAGAGCAAATAGATTTCCTCTACAATGTTAAAGCTTTACAAATATGATGTTTATATCTGTGATGTTTGGTGCACGATAACATCACAGAACTGATCAACATATTCTACTACCTACACTATCATCCATCTCAGACAGTCAGTCGTCAGTACGGAACCCGATACAATGCAGTTTTGATTTTTAATTCACGCTGCATTGTCATAAGGTAACCCGATCCTGTGGGCACAGACCGCGACTAACGTACAGTCGACTACAAAAGTTGATGAACACATTCCATATTACAAAGTAACTGAATAAAGGTACTTATTTATGGAATATTTTAGTGTTGCAGTGTTTTGCAATAATGTTCAATGTTCATCAAATTTTGTAGGTGACTGTACTTTAAGGAGTAGTCGTACTGGTAATGTGTTTGAGCGAATAAATCTGTAGTCATATAATAAAACTGAAGAGTTTGATCGCGGTATAGAAGAATATGCTAGTCAGATTTGATAAATTATTGTTGTAAACATATATGATAGCACTCAAGAGAAAGGTTATAAAGTCAATTAACGAAATAGCAACGACAACGGGTATAACGCAAGTTAAACCGTGGAACGCTAGTCTAGCTACTAAATAAGCCACTCTAACTAATGCTTCATTAATAAAGTTATTGGTCCTCACAGTAAAACAAATTTGGACGCAAGGCACACAATTTATGGCTAGAAGTATCACGAAGAGCCTTTGGATACGAATTTCCTGTTGCTAGGCTCTTTTCAACGTTATTTAATATCCCACAGATATAATGATCTACTTTAATGCCTATTTCTGCGTTTTTAGCGATCATTTGAAATTAATAATTTATCTCTTCAACTGGAACGCATAATGTGACAACACCCTAACGTGTCACAGAGTCACAGTTTACCCAATACGCAGTATGAAAAAAGGGGTTTGACTGCATATTTTATCTTCCATACAGATATATAGGTCACCGGTGAGCTGTACGGTGTAACTTGATACGTTCACGTTGATGGCGTTGTTAAATATTAAATCGTGTGACTCCATTTATAAACGGTTTTATTCATCTTGCTTGTGGGTCAAATGGATTACAAACAATTGCTTTTGTATGAATAAGTTAAGTGTTATTAACAGTTAGGACTGTTCTACATTAGTAGATTAAAGTGATAGATATGCGATAATTTCCAAAATACGTCTTGACTGGCAAATGTAAGTTGATAACAGATTTTTGTCAGTTTTTGAATATACCTACAACATAAGTAAATGTTGAATCTGTTTTTCCGGCAATCACAAGGTAAAACTCTAGCCTTCCTGCCCATTGAAATCTAGTAAACATCGGCAACGCACCGGAAGAGTACTAACTCTACCAATGAACTCTACTAATAGAAACTAGGCCTTAAGCTGTCCAAATCTAACAAAAGTCACATCCAAACTTTGGCAACAGTCAATCAATGCAAACATCGTGCCAAACATTCATACCAAAATAATGACAATTAACATAATACTGAATAATTATTAATAGCAAAATATGGAATATTTTTAGACTACCAACACAAACCATATGCCAAAACTCTGCTAAAACTGAAATTCAAACAATGAATTATTTATTTATTCTTTTATCGCGAACCGCTTTTGTAAGAGACGCGGAAACATAAAACGTATCGTTTCAAAAAATCTGTACTATTCAAACGGCCAAACTGAGTCTGTCAATAATTTAGCATTGTATGAATAAACCAAGGTGAAATAGATTTTGGAGTACCTTGTTATTATTTATTTGTGCAATAAAACACTTTATTTGAAAAACAAATAACGGATGGTCCTGCAGACTCTGCGATTGATGTAATCGAGGTGTCGAAGTGTGAATTGTTATTCAATCCTCGGGGCCTTTAGGCGGTCTAAAAACTCCGACACCAGGGTTGGCCACTAATCTAATTAAACTTACTTACTTTTATTTTAATCGTGGCTATGCTGGATTATGTCCACGTCTATCAAAAATGTACATCAAGTGAAATGCCCTCTTAGTCTCGCCTACATTTCCAAGGACTACTTGACTACATGACTACATAATGAATACTTTCAGAAGACCAACGACCCTACATTTCAAAACAGATTCACACATACATAGATATGCGTTACATTTCGACCTGATCGCTTCTGTAATTCGTTTGAACCCTGCCGAAACTTATGTAAGCGCGCATATATGTATGTATTTGCGCGTGAGCTTGAATTTGTTCCTCTAGGTGTATTTATCGTCTACTGAGCATAAAAATCAATATAAACAAGCCTGTCTGCCAATCACACGTCCGTGCGCCTTCGCTATTGATTCAACTTGAATCTGAAAACACACGTGCATAGAAAAACACGTGTAATTTATATTATTGTTTGTGGTTTCTCTGAATATGCTGGTCTACGCTCGTGACTTAGTTTAACCAAGCGATGTTAACTCATTGTGATGGTTGAACAACGCACAGCTCGGCTTCTACTTGGATGAGTGACTTGGGTTTATATCTGAAGACTTCCGTATCTCGGAGGACCTGTTGTGTTCTCAGTTCCAGCTGTTTGTATTTATTAAATGACTGTATCGAAGGCATAGAGAGCCTAAAACCTATAAAGTTAGGAATGGTCACTAATTCAATGTATGGTTTTGGTTTTACTGTCAGGTTAAGTGGTCAAACACTATTTTGACCGTGACTTTATAGACTTTATGCCTTATTCATAAACGCTCTATACCTAAAACAGTGATTTAAAGTGTTTTGTCTATTTTGCTCTTCGGAAAATAGCGTAAGTCAGAAAGGGACAGATAGCTAAAATGCTGTTAAAAAGTGTTTATCAATAAGGCCCTTTATATCTAAGTATCAAAGGTCGTGTTTTGAAAGATGTTCATAATTTCACGAGCCACTCTTCGGGCGTTGCAATCGCAAGCGAACGGTTAAACCGCATTCTGGTTGTGAAATACTGAAAGTGAATCGTAAAGAACAATGAGACCTAGACGCTAACATAACAGTTTCCCTTTAAAGATAGAATAGTGGTCATCATCTGGTATGGGTGGTCAACCATGTGCCTGAGTTTTAGACCGGGAACATGGTTTGATTAAAGCCATTTGGGCAGACAATAATACAAACAAAAAGACAAAAGACAAACAAACCCTTGATCTCTCAATAGCGACCAGATAGAATCGACACTATCAGCCACCCATCCAACAAGAGTCCGAGTTGCACGTTGCTTAACAAATCAATGAGTTAACATCGTTCAAACTACGACGCTAGTGAAGAGGCGTCTACTCATAACATACACCATGCTTACATTGCTTACGTCACTATGAGATATACTCGTAGACCAAATAAACAAAACCTTTTTTCGCAACAAACGTAACCGGCGCGGCGAATAGTCGTAATATCATTAATACAAACATACATCAACTCGGTAAAGTTAGGGCTTGATCATTTTTAAGCTACAATATTTTCCGAGTCGGTTATCGCATACATATTGATTTATCGCGTGTACGTTAATATCTTTCAAAAGTAGTCTACAATCAATTTTGCTGACAGTAAACTGCGCATACACCGTGAACCATTTATATCATAACAGATGGCTAAGCATTTCGTAATATTTAAATAGCGGTATTTATTTTGCACCTTAATACAATTGAGATAAAACTTTCTTTTAATTTTGTTTATGTAAGATTGGCTTTGTGGTTTTACCCGAGATAAACCCGTTATTATGATTTGAGACTCTAACCGTGGAGTTTAACCAAATCCGAAAACGCCCTTTATAAGCACAGCTTATTTTAACCTCTCCCATAGCCTCCCACAGCCTCTACATTTTAACTATCTTTTGTATCAATTGCATTATAGCTATATCTAACAAAAGGAGGATTTATAATGCAACCGAAATTTTAAACCGAGCCCAGAAAATAAATGTTAACCTAAACATACGGCTTTACAGCTTCCAAGGCTGCCAACAAGATAAGCTTTCCAAGAAAAATTTCGAATAATACCGTCTGCCACAACAGCTGTTTGTGACAGTTCAATTAACTTCTACATTACAGCTATCGATGTAGCAGAATAAAGATTAGATTATATAATAAAAAATCCTTCGGAATCTAACAAAACTTTAGTTGAAACCACCTTGGTTTATCACGAGTGCGTATACTTGAATATATTATTTTGTCATTCTCTGTAATGAATTTCAAGACTGGCGTGTAAGGAGAGGTAAAGTAACAATGGTTAGCGACCTTACCGGCCAGTTCAATACAATATGTTTAAACTTTAAAAGTTCATCAAACAATCCTTGAACTTCGCTGTATTACGGCTATTATCTCAGACAAATATCATCTTTGTTATGTAAAATGCATGTAGTCTGAGTTTCGTTTGTGCTCGTGTATAGTTTTTAAACCTTTGGGGAAAATTAGTATAGGATAGAATGTACTGGGAAAATTATTATATAATATAGCTTAGCTACTCTCTTTTTCCCCTATTGTAAATTACTTATGTATTTACATCACTACATATTATAAAACAAAGTCCCTGGCCGCGTCTCTCTGTCTGTCTGTTCGCGATAAACTCAAATACTATTGCACGGACTTTGACGCGGTTTTTTAATAGATAGAGGGATTCAAGAGGAAGGTTTAAATGTATAAGAAATCCAGAAATTCCCACAGGAACGGGCACAACGCGGGTAAAACCGCAGTTTGCTACTATTTTTTTCAGTGCTTGTAGTTGAAGTCTGAATTATCAATGAATATAATAGTTTTGGCACCCTTAAACAATTTATGTGTTTCAGTGAATTTAAATAATTTCTGCAGTTGCAATTCTTCTTTTCATTGAGTAGAACGCATTATACCTACTAAATTATTAATGCATATGCAGCTGATGTAACAATCTATCGATACAAATATATTAAATCTGAAGAGTTTGTGTTTTTGTATGTTTGAAAGCGCATATCTCAGAAGCCATCAATCCGATTTGAATAATTATTTTTGTAATGGATAGACACATTCAACGGGAATGTTATAGGTTATTTTCATCCCGAAATTCCAACGAGAAAGAGCAGAACGCGTGTAAAACCGCGACCCGTTGCTAGTGAAATAAATAAAATAAAATATTATTCAAAACAAGTGATGCTGAAAGATATTGATCATCTGCGCGGATTACCTCATACATACAGTGATACACGTCTATAAATCTAAACATTACTAAGGAGGCATGAGCCATACAATATAATAGCAGTACATACTTTCTATAAGTGATAAAACAATGTATATATGTAATTATAAATGTTTTGTTCTTAGCTACAAGAGCAATAACTTTCGTTTTAACTGTGAACAAATGATTACGAGCAACTGTATTATGTAAATAATATGAAGACGTGGACAGTTTCATTAACAATAATTTACGACATTTACCTATCCAGTCGTATGGAATGCATTTTAGCAAAGAAAATTATTTTTTACCTATTATTTTAAAGGTTTTCTTGTTTGGTATCCAGAGTTACATGAACGAGAATTTGATGTAGATTTGTCTGTTGAGCCGGATTGAATTCATATGTCTTCGTTTAACAGTTTGTGCAATCTATGTACCGACACCCAACAAATCTCTCTCACTTGATGAAAAACTGTGGTGCTGTAATTGTTGTATGTTATCTTTGTTTGAACGTTTTAATCTCTGGTACTCCCAGCCAGATTAGAAACAATATTTTGTATTGGATATCCAGATTTAAGAGAAAAGTAGAGTCATTATTTTATATGCCAAAAATCCCATGAGAACGGAAACAGCTCAAAAGTGTTAACAAGACAATATTTGTATTGTACTCGTATACGATGTAACGTATATTACCAATACATTAAACATAGTTGTTAATATGAAATGTAAGTAATCGAAAACAATATACAATCCGCACAGGAAATGAACTCATTTCTGTTATTAACAGCGATATAATCTTTGGCAACAATGTACTAGTACATGCTAGTTTTATTATGTATTCAATTACAACGAACTTTGCAATTCCAAAATCATCATAAAGGATGCAAAATTATATCTAGATCATTCTACCGAATGATCTAGATATAATTTTGCAGGTCAGATTATAACTCATCATCATCATAAATTTAAGAGCAAGGCTCTTGTCGGTGAGTCCGATGCAGACTTCTCCATCTATTCCTATTCAGTGCAAGTTCCTTCACATCTCTATAAGACATGACATACACTTTTTCTTTAATCTGACTCATGTAACTGATTCTAGGCCTTCCCCTACCTCGCTTTCCTTTAGATTATAACTAGACTAGATTAAATAGTTCCGATTCCGTTGCTTCAGCCATCAGCTTATCCCTATAACGGTACAATATTTTTAACAACGGTACAATAATTATTTTACTCTATCAATGTAACCTATATTATACCAGCAGCGCCGCGCGGTTTAACCCGCGTTGTGCCCGTGGGAATTTCGGTAATGTTTATACTTATAAACCTTCCTCTTGAATCACTCTATCTATTAAAAAAAACTGAATCGAAATCCGTTGCGTAGTTTTAAAGAACTAAGCATAGGTACATAGGGACAGACAGACAGACAGCGGAAAGCGACTTTGTTTTATACCGTGTAGTGAAGATAGGTACATTGATTAGAGAAACTCTAGTACCATATAGGTACTTTCAGAACGGACATTGAAAGTTTCAGCGCGGTTATACCTATTTATCACTTTCTGCAATAAAAATATAATTATTGCAATTAATACTCTCTTCACAACAAAATTTTGTATAAACGAACGTGAGCAAATTACCGGCGATAACAAAATTTGAAGAAATTTTGCAACAGATCAATTATGAAATAATCTTTTAAACAAAAACCGGCATTTTTAGAAACCTTTTATTTATAAACGCTTTAGTTTTGTTAATCGATTTAGAAATTTCTTGTATTTCTTTGGGATTCGGTGAACGAAATGTGACTTAGAAACCGATATCGTCAATCGATTGGCTATGAAAAAAAAAAATTTAATGTGAAAATTACAAATTTTTCGGTACATAAAAATATATACTATTGTATTCAATTCAAATTCTGTATGTATTCAAATTATTACTTTTTCAGTATTTTTACTATCCGTGTTTAAGGTCTTCAAATCAGAAACTACTGAACCAAATTTGATGGAACTCTCACAAGCAGAAAGCCGATATGACGATAGCTTAGCAATACCTCTTTCAATAAAAAGCCATGCTAATTTACGTCAAACATCGCAATTACCAAATAAACACCTTTAACCCTTATTAACCTCATCGCATTCCCATCATTTCACTGCTGCGGTCACAGTTGCTTAACATTTACAATCGAAACTCCGCCCCCTCCAAAAATTACCAATCACAAATAAACACTGTTTTGAACATATGGTACAATGACACGAGTCGAGTACAGATTTGAATATTCATTAAAGAAACCCATTGTTGTTAATATGATGAAAAATATACTCGAGTGAAAAGTTTCGAAGCAAAGGAGCGAGGATTCAACTCGTCTGTGACTAAATAGAGGCCTGCTAGCCTTGGTCAGAGCTGGACAAATGTGTGAAATGTTAAATCTTATTTACAACATCACCCCGCGGTTTTACCCGCGTTGTGCCCGTTCCCGTGGTAATTTCTGGATGAAAATTGGATGTAGACGTCCTATTGAATTTGGCTATCCAATACAAAAATAATTATGGAAATCAGTCTGGTAGTTTCTGAGATAAGGTTATAAGAAACGAATAATCATACTTAAGTTTTATTATATTAGAATAGATGACTTGGGCAAAATATAGTTTCTCGTAGATATTTTAACCACTTTGTGGCATATAGTCATCATATAGTATAAAGATAATTAGTTTCATTATTTATTTAAAATTGTAATATTATTTAGTATATTAAACAAGTTTAAATAACGTTACCTTTCATACACTAAACACCTTTTCAAGTTAAAAATTCCAGTAGAAAAAACTGCGAAATATCTTATACTAAGTTTTGCGGAAAAACAGTACTTACCATAAAATGTTATATAAAATATGTATACGAAAGTAAGATTACCGCAAGAAAATTATAATAAAACACGTACAATAACAATGTAATTAACATTATAAAATAGTCATCAAAAAGGAATCCATATGATTATTTAATTGTACAGAGACAATTCATAGTTTAAGAATTTAATGTCGGAATGAACACGTGCCTTAATAACGGGTGAATTAAACGGCCGAAGTGTGTATGTGACGCACTCAGGACAAGATATCGTTAGTTAAATTAAGGAAGGGTTTCAAAATAATCCGGTCAGTAATAAAATACGCGTATCGGGATCCACGCTAAATGCAGTGAAATCGCAAAATACAAAGAGGCGATTCGGATATGGTGTGAAAGATAAGGCTCTTTGTCCAGGAAAAGGATTCGTTCGGTGAATTTAAAGTATCCCAGTGGTTCATTGGCTGGTAATATTTCTCACGCGGTGTACAAACGCTCGAACACCCATAAATTTAACGGCCCGACCCGATATTGAATGTTCGCGATTTACGAGCCATCGCAATAACAATATAACATCAATTTTTATTTCGATCACACGGCCTTGATTTGACGGTAACATTATTATAGAATCAATACTTTTTGTTAGTTAATTATTATATAATAAATAACAATCAAATAATTATAGTTACGTTTTGTAGATAATGATGATCGTGTATGTTATTTTAAAAGTTAATAATCTTCGGAAGGTCGGTTCAAGACGCCATGTTAGATATTCACTTGGTGTGCAAATGAAATGAGTCATTTTATTTTGATAGTCGCCTGTCGAAGGAATGCCGTTTTGGATCGAGACGAGAATATAGTTATGTGCGGAATGTATTGAATTGATAAAGATTGAATAATATTCCTAAATCCAAAGTCCGCGAGGAATTTGAAGTTTGAACCCGTCTTTCGAAGAATCAAACCATGCAATACTTTTAGTTGCTAACCAAAGTCTATTATGACACCTTAAGACCTTGTCTGTTCTACCACAGCTAAAATCTTCTATACTTCTATTAATAACCTGTTATTTAGTTGATTGGGAAGCTTTACAAAAACTTTAACTCGAAATCAGAAAAAAAACCTATCGATATACTCGTGTATAACTGTAATGGACCGCCTCCATCACATATTTATATGGTTGGTAACTTATAAAGGCAAGCTAGACGATCAATAAATATAGTGAATCCGGAGATTTATCCCCAATCGTGATACTTTACCGATCAAGAAGGATTTAGTTTTGTATTGATGTAATGTAATCTTCATGATGGAAAGATTCACGAGACCCTCATGAATTCGAGTGGGCAACATAAAATATTAGAACTGAGGATTATGTCTTACACAATTTAAAGTAAATTGCTTAGGTATCATGAAATAAGTAAATCATCAAGTTTTGTACTTCAGAGGATGTGAGCTTTAAGAGCCGCTGTGTAATTTCATGAAATGATGCGTAATGGGTTCACCATCACATAATGGGTAAACCATTAGTAGATATTATTGTGCATAATATTCCACCTTTTGCAAAGCAAAGGAACTGTTCCTATAAATCTATGGTGAGTTGATATTGACAGTCTATGTGTTAATTAGTTAAACCACGTTACCGGCTTACTGAAAGGACTTTTATTTCCATTGATTTAATACTACGGTGAGTTAAGATTGTGAGTTTAAGGCAAACTACACACACTCTATTTCTGACGACATTAATCCACATTATAAGACTCGTAAGAAAAAAAAGACTATAGTATATTGTACTGACCTGCACACAAGGCTTGCTAAGCGCCACGCAGAGTCCATCGGCGTCCTTGCTATAGTGTTCCACGAGCTCCTGAAGGGTCAGGAACGTGGTGCGTCTCGCGATGAAGAACCCACCCTCGTCCAGCTGTCTGATACGGTAGTGTTTCACTGTGTCACCGTCTCGCACTGTTGAACAATATCATAATTTTACTACTTCGAAGCCTAATTTAATATGCTGCAATTCAAGTATTACCCGGTTAAAGTAGAGCGTCATAATAAAACCGATGTAGAAAGGATAAAATATCCTGCTTGTAGTACCAGTTTGAAAGACTAGTGTTTTTTATTTGCTGTTTGCACGGACGAAACCGAAAGCGGAAGGATAAAATTATCATTATTTTAAAGCTTTATCGTATTAAAATCTCATTATTAATTACATACACTAAAATGCATATTAAAATTAATAATATTCATTAACTAAGCAGAAGTGGATAGAAATTAGAAATCTACAACATAATCGACATATCAAAAATGTCCCAAATACTTAGGTAAATAGATGAGTCAGTAGAAAACACGTCTCTATTGATAAATAAGGCTTGATTAAGGCTAAGCAAATGTAGGTCTCAGACAAGACAAATGTTTTATATCGCGAGGAATAATACAGATTCATTATGTCTAATGAAGAGTGCGATAAAACGCCGAGAATGAAAGTTATATTCGCGGAAGCGGTGAACCCAAACGAGGTACTTGTCTCGTTGCTTTATTTATTAATTTAATAAAACTTTTGTTGCGACTCACGGTTTCGATCGTTGGGATTTGGGTCAGCTTTATTGACTGCAGAATAAGAGGTAAGTATTTTGTCCTTGAGGAAATTCAGTGGGAATTTCTTGGAATATGTTGTCAAGTCAGTTTAATTTTAAAATGTAAAATCTTTAATCTATACTATAATATTATAAAGCTGAAGAGTTTGTTTTGTTTGTTTGTTTGTTTGTTTGTTTAAACGCGCTAATCTCAGAAACTACTGAACCGATTTGAATAATTCTTTCACTGTTAGATAGTCTATTTATCGAGGAAGGCTATAGGCTACATTTTATCCCGAAATTCCCACGGGAACGGGCACAACGCGGGTAAAACCGCGGGGCGCTGCTAGTCTATATATGAAAACCAATTAAGTGACACTACACTCTTATTGTGAATGATAATACTTTGTGCTTTAACTAACACAAAAGCTAGTCTATATTGTCAATTGATTTAAAATTCAGAAAATCAATTACAAGACCCAACAAACGTACAAATTCTAATCACATTTTACAATTTTAATACATATGCAAATCAGATAATAAATGACTGCGCCGTTTCCAAGAAAACACAACGTCAATCTTTTGACAGTTCTTAGATTTTACGTTGATGAAGGTAGATTGGTCTGACATTCATAATTACCGCTTATTCATTTATAGGTCACAACTCAGTATGTGACCAGTATTGAACTGAAGAATCTGTTGTGTTATAATGACTGCATTATATAACTGTTAACAGATCAAGATTCAATCTTGTTGATACATAATTATGCGCTTTTCTATGAGGTTGTTTAGCTCTAGAAGTCTGGAATCAATAAAAGTTTAAATTATAATATATACGAGTATAATGTTAACAATTTACTTTTCAAACATGGCATGGGTTTGAGAGCACCAACCCGCAGTAGCAGTTGGGATTAACAAGCTTAATCTTCCTTCCTGTACTGATATCTTCAGTGAAATCTTAGAAGGCCTTTATAATGTAGTGTGACATTATCGGCTAATTAAGTAACTGATAATGAACTCGCCTATATTCACAAGCTAACTAGAAATAGTTACACGAGTCGACTCTACGAGTATTTGTCAGTGGTGAACTGGTAAGAAAATACCGAATATAATATAGTTGCTAGAATAATACACGTGCAATAAACCGCAAGGTGGTCAACTGGGCCCGCAGAGCACTGAGCCCACGGGCTAAGTTGACCATTTTTTTTTCTTTAGGGGCGACTCGACCCAAGGGTCAACCCAGCCCGCTTACTTACCGCCTAAGAGTCAATTCAGCCCGCGGGCGTAGGTACTATTCGGTAGGTTAGGGTTATTTTTTTTTATCGACTGAACCTGTGGGCTGAGCAGGCCCTTATCGGTAAATAGTAGTCGTGTGATTAGTGTGGGTCGAGTCACCTATGAAAAAAAACGGAGTGGGTAACTGAACCTGCGGGCTCAGTGCTCTGCGGGCCCAGTTGACCACCAAGCGCAATAAACTACTGACATGTAGGCTTTAGTAAGTACTTTTATGTAAAATATACACTTCTGTTATCACCCTAACGCACCGAGTTCATATAAACTTGAACAAAACGTGATGTATTGCAAAATATTGTATTCTTTATCTTATCTACGCCCGTTGTAGGCCTAAGAGTATGCTCGGAGGAATTATGAATCACTGTTTAATATATTTCATCATTAATACTAAGTCATTGATGCGGTGTTGTGCAAAGGTTGGTCAAAATGGTTTAGTTAAAGGTCACGATAAAATCAAGTCTTTAAATTCTTTGTAAACAGTCGACTGAAAGGGTGATTAACAGTTCGGATAAGATAGTTTAGATTAGTAAGTATAGTTACTAATACTATGTGCGCTCTGTCTGATGCATAGGTTAGGCAAACATTATGATTTAGACTCATAAGGCGACGCAAGATATTGAAAACAAACAGTAATTCTATTACCAAAAATATAACAAAATCACATCGTTGTGACATTGTGTAGTCATACATCAAATTAAAAAATATTAACACCGCATCGAAGTTTAATAAACTAACTATTATTACAAACAAACAAAAATAGTTTTATCTGATAAAAAAATATATTCGGACAAATGTAAACTAGTAGGAAATGTATTTTAAATGTTACGATAAAAATATTTTTTCAGAGAACGGATTTGCTAGTTTCCTTAATGATAGGAAAAAATTACGGAAGTGTTTAGATTTAATTTAGTATTTAGGAATGGAATTAATTAAATTTGAACAATATAATTATATGAAGCTAATTAATAAAATAATTTCAACTGAAATAGTGATAATAATATGTAAGTATCGTTCAGCATCAGTATTCGGAACGGAAGTTCGAGTTAGTGGTCAGAACTGGTGTAGGAGTTTTGAGACCGCCTAAAGGCCTTCGATTTAGGGCCTTATTAATAAACTAGCAGCGCCCCGCGGTTTTACCCGCGTTGTGCCCGTTCCCGTGGGAATTTCGGGAATTTTTTTACATAAAAGCCTTCCTCTTGAATCACTCTACCTATTACAAAAAACCGCATCAAAATCCGTTGCGTAATTTTAAAGATTTAAGCATACAGACAAACAGACAAACAGACACGAAACAGAGACGACTTTATTTTATACTATGTAGTGACGATTATTAACAGCACTATAGCTAACAAATAGTTTGTCCCTTTCCGACATACGCTATTTGCCGAAGAGCAAAAGAGATAAAACACTTTAAAGCAGTGTTTAAGTTAAAGTGCGTTTATGAATAAGGCGGATAGTCTTAAGATTGAAACGACCGTGACTGAATATTATGTAGCATGCCCTCCGAAGCACTGTATCACTTAGATAGATATATAAAGAACTAGCTGCGCCCCGCGGTTTCACCCGCTTTGTACCCGTTCCCGCGGGAATTTCGGGATGAAAAATAGATGTTGGCCGTTTCTCAGACCTCAATATGCTCACAAAATTTCATGAGAATCGCTCAAGCAGTTTCGGAGGAGTACGGGAACGAACATTGTGACACGAGAATTTTATATATAAGAATATATTAAAATATAGATACTAGGTAGTGAATATATACAAAGATATATTAAGAATATACCTTAGTAAACTCACCAACTCCTAATACTAATTTCAAAAATAATTTTAAAGCAATTTTATGAAAAATTAGCTGTGCCCCGGAGTTTCACCCGCAGCGCCGTTCCCGTGGGAATTTCGAGATTTTTATTCCTTATTTTTCTTATATAAAAACCTTGTCCTGACAATAAGGAACACATTTAAAAAAAGAATCATCCAATTTGGTGCAGTCGTTCTGAAGTTATGCGCTTACCAACACATTTTGCGATTCATTTATATTATAGATCATTACGGTAAGGAAAGAACAATTACAATGTTCAATGATTACAGTTTCTGCTAACAGCATCTAATAATTAACTGAAGGAAAATAGCAGAAAAATCACGATGGAATATTTTTCTAAACCAACACAATAGGCGAGCAAATAGGTCTTAACTAGTACATTTCCAGATGGGACTGACGCAAGCAATAAATCAAACAAAGATTCCTTTTAAAAAAAATGTGCATCAAATATGAATTTATAATTGAAAAATATTATTTAATAGCGTCTTTTATTACGTCAATATATAGATTACCTGTTTATTTACAGATGTTATTAGTGGTTAAAGTGTTTTATTTGCGGTTTCTTGGTATATTGTTTAATTTCATTTGAGCTGATAATGTTTTAGTTAGTAATAACTAGTTCACATTACTTATTATGTGATAAGCACGTGTAAATAAAATACTGTTTACTTTTAAGATGCTTTTGTAATGTACTTATTAGTTCTCGATAAAAATATAATATTATAATAAAAAAATAAGTAAATTAATAACATGCTGTATTATTTTTTACTTCACAACTAAAACTTAGGTATAATACATTACGTTATAATTTTATTAAAGTACATTTTATTTTAAATATTATATACTTTTTAACAATATCTTCTCCACAATACTTATAAATTTACTAGCAGCGCCCCGCCGTTTTACCCGCGTTGTGCCCGTTCCCGTAAGAATTTCGGGATGAAAAATAGCCTATAACCTTCCCGTCGAATGTGACTGTCTATTACAAAAAGAATTATTCTAATTGGATTGGTAGTTTTTGAGATTAACGCGTTCAAACAAACAAACTCTTCAACTTTATTAGTATAATAAACGTTATATTTGTAAAGCTGAAGTTAAACACCAAACCGTAAGGACAAGGTGTGACGTATAAGTTCATTAGCTATCATGTGTCTCTCATTGTATTATAAACAATGCTAATTATCAGATATTAAGACACGTTGGCCGTCGTCACATTCCCACGGTCGTAGAGTGGTCATAGAAAAACTAAAACCGGTAGGAGAGATAGAATCTCTAAGAGCAAACTAACTGGGCATGTTTGTATGCATTTGTAATGTGGCTGTATAGAGAATCTCGGCTGCCAGTAAGTAAGTAAGACAAAGGTTTTGTTTTAGTTAGTCTCTTCTCAAAGGTATTACTCTGTTGCTATACAAGAGATAAATGATAGCGAAGGGGTAGAAGAGATATTCTTTTGGTGTGCATCTTTTTAGCTCTACAAGACAAAGGTTTTGAATTTTATCTTCTCACAGACATTGTAGACATTGAAGAGACGGAAAGTGAAAATAACAGAGAAGAGATATTTCTTCAGTTTACTTTGGTCAAGTCATATCGGCGATGCCCAATGCAAATCTCTGAAGATACTCCATCAGTCAGAACTGAAGGCAAAATTCGCCGATTAAGGAGCGTACTTTAAGAATTTCATTCAATTTGAAGTAAAATAATCCCAATGAGTAAGTAGACAACTATGTATAATATAATTGTATCTGATCTCGTTTCATCTTTACTACAGAGAAGTCTGAGCCCAGTAGTCCGATAATAAGCAAGCACGCAAGAGCATTTGTGACTCATTCCTTTGTAATTACCTTTATACGTTTCAAGATAAATTTCAAACCTTATTTTATAATGAAAAAGGGTCATTAAAAGTTGGATATAAAAATAAGTTTACTATGGAAGTCTAAAGCAGCGAGAGTTGAAAGTTTTTGTTGACATAAACGAGTGAATATAAAATACGTCCTAAGCATAAAATATTGTGAATAAGAATGTGTTTATTTGTTTCTTTATCCCGCCATTCAATATTCTTATGAGATGCGTTTAAAGGTGATAGTTAATTTGAAGTTAATAGGTACATTGAATAGTTTTATTTTTATGTTCATAAAATACATAGTTTGTAATGCAATTGCTTAATACGATACGAGTATAAAATATTACATGAATATTGAATCCATATATAAAACCTTAGAAGAACAAAGAAAAAGTGTAGTTCTGTAAAATCATAGTATAGCTGATGATAATAGACAGTATTTCACATATACTGATGAATGTGAAACTTCAGAAGGTAAGGATAAACGCAATTCGCTGGACTTGTCAAATGCGTCTATAATTTGTGCCTAATCTACAAGCCCTCTATGTAGTAGTTAGATTAGTCATTAGCGTATACGTAAACGAAAGGATAAAAACCTAGTGGCGTTAGTGTAGCCAAAGCATTATGATCGCTTTGTTCAAATTAAGTCGATTTCTACCTATAACTGGTTCATTAAACGTATGCAATGTATAGTTTAATTAAAATCAATCCGCCTTATTAATAAACGCTCTGTAACTAAATAATAAACCACTGTTATAATCTGTTTTGTCACTTTTGCTCTTCGGAAAATGGCGTATGTTAGAAAGAGACAAACCATTTGATAGCTAAAATGTATATGGCTCTATGTCTACGTAATAGAAATGAGCAATCCTCACCTGATAATGAGAAGTCGTTGTGGCGACTCTCCGAGTCTCGGATAAGGAAAGCGCCATGCTCGTTCTCTGGTAGCAGAAGTTTCTTCTCAGCTTCGATTCGCTTAATCTTGCGGAAATACCATCTGCAACAAACAATATAACACATTAACACATGTATTAAAATCGAATGTTTACTTAGCTACCCTTTAAAGGTTGTTCAACGGAAAGTGTGACTCAATATTGGAGTTTACACTTGTGTTCGGTGCACTCAGAAACACATGCAAGCGAAACTAGTTTTATGAATCATTTGACGGGTACGCGTACCTATCTCTAGATCTACATACTAAATGTACGTGTAAGTTTCACAGTTTTTAGACAAATAGAAAGCCACCCTTCGCCTCGCTTCGAATTACTAATCAGACTGACTTGACACTTTATTCTGTTGTGATTGCAAAACAATAGTTTTGACAGCATCTGTTATTGCACGAAATCCTGAGCGAGTGACGCCGAGGTCGACTAGTTTCTGATTTGTTAACACTAACGATTCAAACATGGATCAGACAAAAATCAGATCAGAGGAAACAAACGACTATAGCAACGACATGGAATTATAATCGGTGTGTTAGTTACGCCACACAACTGCTATTCAAAACACTTTACTACAGCTAATAAAATGGCACGGTTAGTTGACTAATTTGCTAAATTCAAGATTGTTGTAAGACTTATGTTTCTTAGATGTAAACAGAATTTTAGAGCTCAAGGTTTTCAATATTATCGTTGATATTGGCCAATAATTTCACAGTGCGTGACGATAGGATGATGATGGACTAATGATTATTACTGTTCCACGGATAAAATCTAGTTCTTAAGCACGAACGCTTCTACAGATTGTTCTAGAAAATGAAGCTAATAAATCATAATTTGTGACATGAAATAAAATAAGAATAAATGATTAAAGTATTATCATAACTATTGTTACATACTCAGTCGTTGAGAAACAATGAATTTAAATTGTGTATTTTAAAATTAATAACAACAGACGACTTCGAATTATTGTTATACATAAACAATTAAAATTAACCTTAAAAACCAACCGATGCATTTTGCATAATTTGCATTTAAATATATTTGTAAAGTTTTGGTCAATGTCCTTCTTTTATCACGCGCAGTTAGGTACATACATGTATTTTAAAAGGCTCTAATACAATAAAGTTAACTCAATAATTATAATGTTTCACATTCACAAATACGGCAAAAAGACAATTTTGAAAGTATTTGGAAATAACGTAAAGAAACAACTAAAATTATGCAATTAAAAGGCCGAATCTCGACACGACCTAGTTAAAATCGTGCAACAATTGAAATAATATTCAAATTGATAGTTTTTATTAATAAAACGCGAGGGCGTTTAGCATTTAGCGATGGTAGCCATCGTTACCTATTAATAGATTTAATACCTGTAATAATAGTAAGGGCAATGTCATAAGGGTCGTAAAGTGGAGACATGGCAAGGGCCATAGAGTTTGAACTATGAACGCCTTGGAAGGGACCTCGGCACGTGCTAAGGGCATCCGAAGGGTCATAGAACGGTCAAGATGCTATCGAAGGTGAAGCGACTAAGGAATACTAAATTAATTTCGGTTTATATTGATCGGAAACGTGTGAAAAATACGCAGAAATCACAGTAGAAACAAGTCAGTATAACAACAGCTTGCTTGTAACAACTTTGCGTACTCTCTGGTAAAGTTTACTGGTTGAGAGCTTAATTTTTTACTTGAACCAACTGTAAAAGTTTCAACCCTCAGAATAGTACACTAAACACGGTTAACAGAAATTTATCCTTAATGTTTATTAACATTAATTCAAACTGATTTATCCTTACAAAGGTAGATCCAGTAACAGTAAGCACAACACAGTTCATTCTAAAACTGAACACCAAATAGCCGAGCCTTTAAATATCTAGTTTAACACCAGCCCAAGACCTAGTTGTTTCAGTTATCTCCGATCAATATATTCTAATTAACTTCATAATTCAAAATTAAAGTACTCATATACTTCAAATTTAACATTAATTACGTCCGGACAAACGACCTTGACCTCCTTATATACATATACGAGGAGAAATCGCTAGTAGCATTAATGTGCATTAATAAATATTTTACGGCGAAAAATCAATCGTACTGTTTACATTACCTGCTAATTGAAAGCTAATATATCGAATAGGTGTGAAACATGTTTGTACATACGATTTCAAAAGATCTTTTTAAACTAGCTTGCTTGATTTTGATTGAGTCGTTACACTATGTATCCAAAAGCTTAATCGGACACTGAGAAGAAGGTTTAACTTAGTTTACTTAAGCTCCATACCTAACTTACAAGATAATATACTTTTAGGAGTTATGATGCGACCCAGACACATCAAACAAAACACGCCTCTTGTCGCGTTGGGGGTTAATTAAAGTAAAATGTTGTAAAAGATTGAATGAGTCTATGATATTATGGAATTTGTTGCGGAAAGGGTGGGTATTTTAGTTATTTTGTTTACTAATAGTAATGAACGGCTTTACCCGCATACGACTATGGTATTTCCTGAGTAATCAGAACTACGCACTTCGCTACGCATATATGCTATTCTGATATATATGCAAAACCACGGATTTATCGTAAATTCTATTTTTTTGTATGATTTGTTCTACTTATATAATACAGCGAATTAATGAATGAACGTCTAGTACTCTATCACGACAAAATGGATGTTTAGCATATTCTACAAAAATATCTCAGCCATTGAAAGATTGTATCAGAAAAATCTACATAGTAGACCATTTCACGTAATCATGAGCGATATAAGATCGACGAAATCATCTCTGATTAGTGATTATACTAACTAACTGCATTGAAGTTACAAAAGAAAGAGTGAATGAATAAGAAACATCAAAAAATAAAACAAATATGTAGTCGATAAATAGAATTCGTATTTGAACAAGTCATTTTGTTATTTATTTTAGAGACATATATATTTGAAAGTGCAAATAAAAATGTGCGAACAGTACAATTGTCCAGTCTAGACCATAAAAATTAGCAACGTTTTATACTGTACTAATATTCTTGGTATAATATTATATCTCACAACCTCCCCTGAGTCATACTTGTTTAGGACAATTGCACATGCACATTGCTTAGTGTGCATCATGATCAGCGTCAAAATTGTCTTTGCAGTAGTGATAGTATGGTAGATTTTGAGTAAACGGAGAAGTCATCCGATGGTTATTCGCAATGAGGTATGTGAGCACACAAAGACGCGTGTCTCCAATACAACTATAAGTATGACTCAAGGGCGGTCGTGAAATTAAACAACTATATCATTTTATAAGTTCGTGATTCTATTTTGTTTCAGACCACATACAGACACATTGTCTAATGCCGCAGTGCCATTGGGTTGTTTAAAAACTTTCCTCCACCAGGGTTGGCTACTTGACTAGCCTACTCTAACTAACTCGACTCAGATTTTGAAACAATCGTAATACTTTGAGACCATATGTTGTGTAGACGTTAGTTTAATCAGTATTATACCATATTTATATTTATAGATATATTTGAATATGAGAGGCTATCTTCGTTGGACCGATTTAGAATAAAACTGCAATATTAATCCAAAATAACTCTATAAGTATGGGTCAAACGGCTAATTATAATAACTATTAGGTGTTAATTCATGTAAAGTTCTTATTATAAAATACATATTCCTATAATGATTGATAATGACGATGTCAAAGTTTATAAACGGAGGAAATGAGGCCAACCGAGTTATTATAACGTTATGTAATGAGACTTATGAATTAGGTAGGTAGTTTGAAATTTGAATAAATGAAACACAAGAGGTGATGAAGTGGGGAAACTGATATTCCTAATAATATGTGCTGTTATTATATAATTTACGAGGCACGTGTGCAACACTCGAGCAACCTGTGATCGCCTTAGTTCTAACTATATTTCCCGTAAGAAATTCCAGATTAATATATTTATGCATTAGTCAAAAGAATTTATGCAAACTGTTTTGAATAAATAAATATCTTTTTATGTAAGTCCATGGACAAAAATAACATCTTGCAGATAAGCAAAAATGTAAGGTGAGATTCACTTGCCCCTCCTAATAGTGTTAGGCACACAACTATATCATTGAAAAGAACAATACATCTGAACAATATACCGTGTATAGAATTCTGAAACAACCAATACAACACTTTTGGTCACAAAAATCACGAGACTCGCGCGACCTAGCGATCACTTTTTACTTCATCGAACATAATATTTAAAAACTCTGACAAATCTATTGTCAAGACACAAAATAAAAAGGCATAAAATTATAATTACCTAACAAGAGGCGAAACAATGAGACTGTGAAATGGTTTTTATAACAGCCGACTGTATGAACGAAAGGCATTGAAACGTGACACAAAGTAGACACTAGATTTTATGTTGTGTAGGATAATTAAATTTTAACAAAGAAAAAACATCAGGATAAGCCCAATCATGTACATAAATAAAGTCTACGTCCATTTAGAAAGCTAATTATATGTTGATAACATTTTTGGAATTAGAAATATGGATAGTTTTGAAGTTTCAACAATCGAATGGGTGGTACATTCAAGTGGGTCTTTTAAGGGTCATAACTGAATATAGAATTTCGAACTTAATTAGGACCCGAAGATACAAGATTTTGTCTTTGATTTTATCTCTCTACGAGACAGCTGTATATGCATAGAAGAGATAAAGTAATTTTCTTTACCTTGCATCTAGGTTCTATAGATGTAACTTTACCTTTTCAGTAGAGATGTGATTTAAAATCTTATTTTATATTAACTAGTAGAAGAGGCGCCTGCGGCGGTCATCAACCCGCGCATGCCGATGCCGATGTGGCCAGTATTTTTTTTGCTAAGCCAGTCGACGGCTCCTGTGCAGTCGCTATGGCCAATCTAATTATAGGGTCGCCAAGTGCGTCGCCATAAACTTCTAAACTAGTTTTTGATAATAGGCATTTATAGCTTACATCCTTAACACAAATGTATTTTTCCTATTTTTTTTGTGGTATTTTTTTTTTAAATAGATCCTTTTACACTGCGATTGTTAAATTGGTAGACACGCTAATTGTCTCACAAAAATCAGAAAATTGTATTTATAAAAACAGCAATAAAAAATATGGGAGAGATTTAATTATGTAAAAAGAGATACAAGCCATATTTCAGGCTTACCAAGACTAGACTAGAAAAAAACGTCAATTGTAACAGTCGCGTCTTATTTTGGTATTTCAATTCAACTTAATCATAATAAAAATAGGCTCCTGCTATGAGAGCATCAGAATCGCGTGTAAAACTGCAATTCATAACTAGTACCTTCACAAATTACTCTCTTACTAAACACGTCTTTAGATGCAAGCTGTTATTAGCATCATAAAACTATTTTCTTCGCCTTGCTGCAGAACACGTGTAGCGCAACGTTTAGCTCCATGTAATAGTCAGTGCGTGTCACCTACAAAGTCCAGTAAATTGGATTTGGTCCCGCATGTCTCATCGGACATTGTTCTATAATTCAATACCGTGAGAACACTTCGCTTTTACATCCTATAGTAATTGATTTGTTTACAACAATGAATTAACATACATAGTTATACTTATTACATGGAATGAGATACATAGTAATCTTAATATAATATTTTTTTAGAACTATAGACATGAAAGAAGAACTTATAATAATCCTTACATTTCATTGAATAGATTTCCCATGGCGACTGTTGGTACGTGAGGGAAAATGGCAAAAACTACTGAACTGATTCTTATGCGAATTTTACCAATAGTAAGAGATATCGTGAGGAATGCGTAACACCGGGCAACTTTTCATTTCAATTTGTACCGCAACGAGTGTATAGCTTGTACCACAGTGGTCATTGCTAGTATTATAAACATCAAATACATAGTAATTTTACTCGTACAATGTCATATTGTATTTCTTTGAAAAGTCAACATTGGCGATCTAGTGACCTCATATACTTTGTGTATGAACGGTATTTGCGCGAGTAATAAAGGTTTCACCGTTATTTTATTCACACATTGCATAGATAAGGATAACAATCAAAATTGAGACACAGATTGAATTTGCAATGGGGACTGCCCAGATTGATTCTGTATTTAGCCCTAAAATAATGATTCAAAAATGAAAATAACAAAATTGAATCCATCCGACGCGTATCGCAAAAAAAACTGATCGTTTTTGTGTAATTACATCAATTTTAGGTAAATTTACTTGTAGTGACTCTTTTCGAGTTTGTATGAATGGAATTAATTCGTGGCCGTGGGATATTGGGATATTGTAAAAAACGTCATATATTATACTCGATGTTTATTATAAGCTCCATGCCAAAGTTAGGATTCCGTCCAAATATGAGTCAATAAGAGAAAAACATATTTAAAAGTATAAATTAAAAGTATAAATTGTACTACAAAGTAGGATTATTTATACTAATACCACCAGATAAACAAACAAGATCTGAATGCAAAAAAAAATCAATACACGTTTTATAATGGAAAATAACAATTACATTTTGGCAATCACATAACTTGAGTCTACTATTGGCGATGTCGACAATGAGTCGTTAAAGATTACTGCCTTCTGTTAAACAATTAAGGATATGATGATGCGTGCAAAACGTAGAACAAAATGTAAGGTAGGTGATGCGAATTGGTAATCAAATGGCGTTTAGCTCGATAGTCATCGAGGTAGACGCTTGAGCAATGGCATCGTTTGATATTTATCAGCCATTAGAAATTGTAATTGGCTACCATAGCTAGTCAATACACTAAATACTACGAATAATGCGCTTTGTGTCAGTTTGTTTGTTCAGATATAGTTTTGAGGACAAAAGATTCTATTGGAATGGTTCTTTTCGAGTTTTTCTGGATTGGGACCGACATGCATGGACAATTAGGTCGAAATGCCAGACATTTTTGGATCCCAATTTTCTGATACATACCAAACAACGAATTATAATAAGTACAAATTTCACAGTCATTTAAGATTTTTCAAATACTATCTAATATATATGTAGTGCATTAAAATAGAAAACTACCGTAAATGAAACGAGGTCGGGTCTAGTTAACGTATCTAAGACACTGTTGAAACAAAGAATCGCGATTTGGTATAATTATTTTATGTAGGTGTTGCATATTTTGAAAGCGTTTTGCAAGGTACATCAGCTAGAGTAATAATTAACATGAGTGCCATGGTAGATTTGCTCGGCGACTGCCGCGCATAAAATGACAAAAAATAAATCATTAAATAGAAGCATTGTTCTTTTGCTAGAGGCCACTCAGGAAATGTGATTGATAAGAAAGAGGTGATATTTTTATACTATTTTCAACACGCGTACGATTAGAATTACAAATGATATTATAATAACATAGATAGATAATACAATAACATTCGTTATTTCTATAATGTATAGAAACTTTCGCATTTGTAATAGTATTAGTATAAAGTACATAATCAATACTTATATTCAAATTCTATTAATTTTTCAACAGCGAATGTTTGCAAAGATGGACGTAACATATTCTGTTTTAAGCGATTAGCGACAGCACAGATTTCGTTTGTATTTGGCACACAGGTGGCACATAACCGTGGTCTTTTCATCCCCATATTACGACAAGAAACAAATCAATACGGGCGAATCCGTCGGACAGTACTAACACCAAACACTTATTAAGTCGACTACAACTATTACAAAATCGTGATTGTCTTGGAGCTATTCGCAATTTATTATAAGCATAATACATCATTTAGCTAGAAAGTGAAGTTGCGAATAACAAAAAAGAAGAACCTAATTTTTTTAACGCTACGAAGGCTCGGACGTCGGACTAACTCGATAGACAGTGAAAGTGAATACAGTAATTGATGTTATTTAAACCTATTTCATATAAATTCCATTAGTTTTGAATACAAAAGTTGAGTAACTCTTTTTACCCGGCTACAGCGAGCAAAAAGGAGTGTTACGATATTGACGGCATGTTATCAACCGTGGTGGAGTTTTCTGATTGCTCAACAAAGCTAAATTAGTATGCATTGGTTTTTTCCAATGGAACGCGATGACAAATAGTTAATAAGGATAAATGCAGTTACTTTTGATTCTTGACGTGATCCCTTTCTGTTTCAAAGGTCAAGTCTGCATGCATGTTTTGACGAGACGACAAGCATAGTTGATGGGGTGGCATTATGTGAATACACTGCTTTAGTTATCATAGTTTTTAGACACACACTGCACTGAAACACTGCACGCCGGCAACAACCAACAAAACTCTAATAATTAGTGTAATAACTCTAAGATCCTTTGTAAAAGAAGTCTATCTTTTACTAATCACTAAACATTATAACCTTACTAAACGCTCACATCAAATTATCAATAATGATATCATTATCATATTTTGTCACAAATCCGATAGGTACAGTTAAATCGTAATATTTTTGAGATTGTATCTTATATTGGTTATCTGCTAATTAATGTTTTGATTTTAATGATACTCAGTTTTTACATACGTAATGCATAAATAATGTATTATTAGCACATAAAGGCATTATATTTATGACGTAAAAAAATGACGCTTACTAAAATAATCGATAACAGCGTAAATCATATCAGAATCCACAACTGTGAGAATACATGCAAATATTTAGCTGTAAATGCGTTTGTTTCTTCCTAAGAACATTTGTGTATGCTCATTGGTTACAATAGGAAATGTTGATATGACTCCAACACAACATTGATGTTTTCAGAAAATGTATGCGGATTATGAAAACATAATCACAGTAGCACGTTATTGGAAACTTGTAAAACCTAAGCAATTTGTACAAGATTTCCAACTCAAATTACTTCAAAGGAGACCTTGATAAGGTTAAATCTATACAAGATTATAAAGTGGTAAAATTTGTAATTTTGTTTGTATGTTCGCTATGGTATGCTAATCTCAGGAACTATCAGTCTGATTCGAATAATTCTTTTTGTATTGGATAGTCACAATCTGAAGAAAGGTTATAGGCTATTTTATAATCCGAAATTCCTACTGAAACGGGCATGCTAGTCCATGTGCTTTTCGTACTAGTCCAGCCCCACGGCAAAACCGTGGGGCTGGAGTAGTACGAAAAGTTTCATGAAAATAGGAATAATCACCACGCGTATGATTACGCCTCTCTCTCTTGATTGTTATGACATATTCAATGGATGAGAGGTCTGTGCACGGGAATATCGTAGGGTACCTAATACTCACTAATGAATTTTTCTTGGTACAATCAGAGTTTGAAACTTGAATACCAAGACTTTTAAAATCAATGTTCATTTACATAAGCTTTAATTTATCGTATGCAATTTGAATTGTTAAGCTAACGCCCACGCATATGCACATCATGCATTTCAATTCATCGAGTACAAACGTTGTTTTATATATAAAAATGTAGAATAGAAATTGTTAATTTAACGTGAGAGAAGATGAAAGGAATATTACTTAATTAACTTCAGAATATAATTAACAGTAAATTAGAAGTATATTCATTAACGCCTCAAGTTCGTGTCTAAATTACAAGTCGAGAATCATCTTTCGTTCTTTGAACTTTGATGTGTCTGGAGTTAATTTATTCTGAAGAGACTGAACAAATTAGGTAAAAAAAACAAACAATACAATGCTTACAAATTACCCGGTAAAACGGTGACATACGAGTATTTATGGCGTTAAAGAGGAAGTATATAAATTTTGCGAACAAAAGCTATGTCAAAATTCAAATCACAACTGCTTCCGATTGGTGTCGTTGTTTCGTGAGCCTCACCTTCGGGCTCACTTCCTGTGATCGATTCCAATTGCCGAAGTATGTGGAGGAAGACTCAGTTCACCGGTGCACCGACCGACCGCGCAACTCTAGCCTTGGACGCGAGCTCTCTGCATTCTAATCGCACGGCCTTGCGGAAGCGCGTGCTCCGGCCAAACTCTCGTATCGTAACATGGCCCCTTATCAACCCAAAAATAAATCCCAACGAACTTTTCTTTGTTCAACTAACAACTAGAAACGTACCCCAGCTTTCCAACAAAGGTACGTAACAGAAATAACACATAATTATGACTTAAAAGTGTGCAAGTAACAAAGTAGACATAACATATTTGAAATGATTAGCGCGAGGCTGCGGTTGGCCGCGGGCCGTTCAGATGGCAACCAGTCCCACTAGCTGAACGGGTCGGCTTTGGTAAGTAGACCGATGTGGCTGTTACATAGGCACGCACGAGTGCATCCCAAAAATATTATAATAAATGCAAATGGGTGGGCAAATTTTGTATGATAAAATTTACTTACGGCATGCTTTTCAGCTTCATGTAGTTATCAAGTGGAATATTTTCAATAAGCTTGTTATTTATAGTCGTCCCAGACAGTCTTCGGGCCGTTCGCATCCAACTGCCTCTTTGTCTTCTGAATCCTTTGTCATTTTTCAACAACTGAATGTGACGTTTCACAATGTCATGCCATTTCCATCTTACTGTTGCTGGCGAATCGCTTGCGGCGTCTTCTTTGCATATTTGAAGACCGTCACTAAATCTCCTCATGTTTTGAAGATACAACTCGTTCGATTTAGGTGGAAGACTTTTTCTTCTTTCATCCGCAATGAGTAAGGACTCCTGAGAGTTTTGTTCCGCTATCCACTTTGATATAAAATCATTTTTATCACAGTCATGCGCTATCACTGGCTCTTCTTTGGGAGGTGGTGGTATCCAATCCAAACTTACCCACTGACTAGATTTGGGCTTAGATTTAAATATGACATCGACTTCATCATCACAATCTGAAGAGGCAATAGAACATACTGAAGTCTTTTTCCTAGGGAATCTAGAACGATTTGACCTGCCAGTGGTAATTGGTTCAGGGCTCAAACTATCAAAAGTGTCCTCTTTTCTAACATCCTGCAAACTCTTTATACAATCTATATTAACATAAGAGTTTTCGGAGCATGAAGAGTCAAGACTAAACCTAGGAGTACTCCTGTGCGACACTCTAGATCTAACTGTAACTTCTTCGTTTTCAACAGCACCGCCACCCGTTTCTCGTTCGTTTGTGAGAGAAATTCTTCTCTCGTTCGATATGTGGTTTTCCATTTCAATTATTTTTGCCATACTAGGAAAATTGCATTCTTTTTCTAATTCAATTATTTTAGATAACTTTTGCGGGTATTCTTTACAGTCATTTTCTTTGTTGTCTATGACGGTTGACACTGAATTATCCTCATTTAATTCAATTATTCTTGTAATTCTTTGTGGCACATCAGTATCTGAATCTACAGATAAAGAATGATTATTTTCGAAATCAATTATTCTAGTTATCCTTTGTATAGGTTCTTTTTCACAATCTGGTGATTTATTGTCTAAGTCATCGAGATCAATGATTCTGGTGATTTTTTGAGGATAAGACTCAGGTTGTTTTATACCGTCTTTAATTTCGTTATGCATACCTACTTCTTGTATTTCTAAAATTTCAGTTGAACTTAGAAATGATGGCTTATAATCTAATTCTTTTAAATATCTTTTGGTTGTTGAAGGTAGACAGAAGTCGTCTAAAGACGAATTTTCTTCTCTAGAGTTACTTCGGCTTTTCGCCTTTTGTAACGCACTTTCTGTAAGGAAAACACAGGGTACCTCAACTTGCATTGACATTTTGCGTCTTCTGGTAGAGTTTTCTTTCTCTTGATTAATGTCATTGTCGATATCTTCAGGCACCGTGGTATGGGGCAGAACTATAGGAGTCCCTGCTACCATACGCAGGAAATCTGTCACTGCAGCGATGTGAGCCCCGGTCACAGCTCCTTGTAACTTTACGCCCGATACTTGATGAGGCACTAACTGATTATCGCGTATACACCAAACTACGGGCAAAGCCCCCTCTGACACCATCGTCGGTTCGAGTTCAATATTAAATTGCAATAGTTTATTTACTTTAATGTAATGAGCAAAATAAATTAATAATCAATGTTCACTTCACGGTAGAGACAGTTCACTGGTGCATTTCCGGGCTGCGTCCCATACTTGGGTAATATGAAGAGTTTAAGTAAACGATCACATAGGTTTGTTGTCGAAACGAAGGCATATCGCGAGCGAAGCGGAGGTGGGAGCGCGGCGTGCGTGCGCGTTCGCCGGAGGTCGCGCGAGATAAGACGGTGAGAGTCGCACGCGCAACATCGCGCCCGCCGCTCGCCCCGCCACACCACACCACAAAACACTCACCTTCGATCGTACATCAATTTTCATCCGATGCAGTCCTTTAGCGAATTATGTAACGGTATCGTTGACCCATTTAGCACCCGCCAACATATTATGTTCACCTAATTTATCACAAATGAAATGCCTATTTATTATTTTAATACGGCGTTTAAAATGTAATTACATCGATTAAAATTATAGTACGTACGCCGTACAGCGTACACCGTATATCGTACACCGTATATCGTACAGATTTTAAATGTCTAATATAATAAATAAAGTTTTAAGTCTAGACCGAAACTGATGCCAATTGTTTCTTGTCTTGCAATCTTCATTTATTTGCATAATATATGCGGGGACTGGAATTCAAGTAGGTTCGTTGTAGTGACGTAACCGATACGAAAGAAAATTAGTAAAACATTCGCCGATCGCGGACGTCGTTGACGGTCGTTAGCAACGATTTAGATTCTCGGTGATTAATAACTCGGTGCACTGACAAGCCGCATGGGGAATGCACCATTGCGAGTGCGAGGTCTGTTACTTGGTAGAATTACTTTACTAAGCCGTCGTTCGCTGTGAGTGAGTTAATATTTGTAAGTCACCCTAAGTTTTGTCAGGTCATCCTGTCGGGTACAGTTAGCCGGCTTTGTGTCGGCCCTATTCGTGTCAGGACAGTCCATCAATCAGCTCGGCCGGCGACTCACTCGATGCAACACAGCTGCATGCTTTGTGTACGCCTTTGTGTAATACTTGAATTAAGATTTACCAACAATACAAATGCTGTACACAATTGCTACAATATTACTTAATTTTTATGCAGTATTTTAATGAGCTACTTTTAAATTAGCCTTTATTAGGCGCTGACTAATTTGTAATTCAGTCATTTATAATTCGTTTGTGAAAGCTAAATTTTTGTAATTATGAGTATCCATGATAATGAAAATATCAAGGATTGAATACTGTTTTTAATATCATACTTAAAACAATTTAACGTAGCCTTTGACGTTCTGAGAACTATGTGTGACGTAATAAACATATGCGTGACTTCATTGATCGCAGCCGTAGTCGGTTCAAAGTTTTTTATGCATGATGATGCAATATTTATTAGCTAGGTATACAATAAAATATTCCGAAATTGCATGCAAGAAAATTACACTTATTAAAACAGTGTCGGTTTAACTCTGAATGAAATTATCGCATTGCATCAAGTAATACTAGAAAATCTATTGATAGATAAAACAAGTATGAAAAGTACAGTGATATTTACATATAAGTGAACTTGTAACACCACAAATGCCATTGGACAGTTAGGATCGGCGCCGAAGCATTTTGCGATGCGCCACCCGTATCTGGGACGGGCAAATCAAGTATTAATTACCCATACGAACACTTAATGAGCCCTTTATGTGATGATGTGTCTGCATTGATCAATTACAATTCTATATTGTATATGATTATGTGAGAACGGCAGACTTAACAACCTTTAGACAAGTTTTAATAAGACAAAAAAGTTTTGCCCGGATAGGCTTGAATTTAATTGAGTTGTTGCAAAAAAAGATTATCAATTTTGCATTATTATGACTTTGACAAAAACCGTTATGTTGGAAATAATTGAATAATCCATACGTTTGAAAATAAGCGTAGGAGCATAATGCAATGACGCGGAGCGAACGACCTCCTCGATATTGATAACCAAACATGCGAATCATATTCGAAGAATCGCTTTCAGTCGAGATACATTTTGGGGAAGTCCAACCGGATGTATGAGGAAAATACAGTTTTGTTACTATGCTTTAAGTATAATTTACGTAACTATCTACAATTTACTGTCTTATTATCACATTCACTTATAGAAAATCATATAACAGTTTCATCCACAGCGATCAATCGGCGTTGTTATGGCATAAGCTCAAAGTAAACAATGGTATCTGTAAATAACTATTCAGCAGGAACATTTACTCTGTAAATACTTGGAAACAGTGGATGTAGGGCATTCTTTAGCCGTTCTTTCTTATTGGAAATGTATAAACGGTCGTTTTGGAGTCATAAACGTATTGTTAAATCATTCATGGCTGGCATACTGATCTGGATATTTGATGACTTATGACAAAGGAAGATTTTGTTGAAACTTGTTATACATATTATACACATAAACATAATTACAGACAATTAATCGATAATTATTAGCTTGATCTGTAATGCATTGTCTTAATATTGACCTGCAACTTGTAAACTTTAGACGTCGTTGAGTTCAATAAAGTATTTAGGTATAATTCAGCCTAACGCCGTAATTAATAGTTGAAATAGATAACCTATAATTACGTACCAAGATCAAAACAACATGATTTTCAAGTGAGTATGTGATTTCTAACGACCGGTCTCTTGGGCAATTAAAATATAACCCACAAGCTCCACACTGGTATTATGAAGACAAGTTTGAAAACCGTAAAATGGCACAAGTTGAATCTATACATATTTAAAGTATTTTATTGTTAGAGAAACCTAGTGTTTGGTTACAGTGAGATCTAGGACTCTCGCGAGTGGCTAACGCACGTCTTCAGATGTAGCACCTTAAGCAAAATTGAATTTTAAATAGCATTCGATGACTTTGTATATTTACTTTAGATTTTGCAAATGTTTAGCTAAGTCAAATTAGGATTCGACGTGAACATCACCGCGCATCTAATACAAAACCCATCTACATCATATTCTGCGAAAAATATTGCACAATTTGATTATGACGATTCTAGAAATAACCACAATTTTCACAAGAAACTAACCTTACGTAGAGTATGGTAATTTCGTAGCAATAACATCTAGGGAAAATGATATGAAATTTATTCAAAATTTAGTGTAATAATAACGTATATTTATGCGACTACCTGATAGTATGGCTATATTTATTGTCAACTTTTGCAATGTTAGGTAAAGAAGACGTGTGAGTAAACGTGACGTTAGACATAATAAGCAATGGAAATAATGTTTTTATTAAAGAGTTTCATAAGTCAGTAACAGAAATCGTTATAATCTTGTTTGTTCTGTAAAATAATAAATTGACTCGAGCCAAAATGTGTCATACAAAGAATTTGAATGCCCTTTACAATGGTCCACTTTTCGGATCAAATACAAAGAAATATCGAAGCCAATATCTGAGATGTCATTTCCGTGAACATAATCTCATAATTACATTATCTATACATTTGGGTATAAGGTTTTAGTATGACAGAGATCGAGTGGAGTACTCTCGGCCTACGCATTTCAGCAAGGTCCCGTAAGGTCCGAATATACAGACAGTTCGGAAATCTTGATCACTTTAGTACTTTGTCATATCGTTACATTTGAAAATTCTGCTTGGCGTTTTAGTAGGTGCTATAGACGATTAAATAAGACAAGGTTCTAAGTATGCTTAACATTGTCATGGGTGGACTGTATGTTGGGCAGAGCCTGAGAAGTGATAGCTTGGATCGAGGAAATTGAGAGACGCCTGCACATACGCACGGCTCCTCGGCGGCGCCCCACGATGGCGCCTAACCGACCAATTCGAGACGCAACATTTTTCTCTCGACATCATAAAATTATTAACAGTACATACAATCACATAAATAAATCGAAAACGCTACCGTTTCATTAAAGCATTGTGTTCCTTTTAATCTGTTTTGGACATATGTTTCAGAAATTACATTACGGTTTTTATGGACGAAACGAAATAAACAGTTCGTCTTGTTCTGTGAATAAAGGAATATTTTAATGTTGATAACAATACATATTCGATGGCCCAATTACATACCAATAACAACAGCTATTCAAATAATGTAGATAAAATTTGTCTATTAAAACTAGTTAAAGGACTTTAAAGCTAATAAATAATATACCAGTGAGTTATTCAAGTAATTTATTAACTGTACCTTGAGATAAAGTAAATACTAAAATAAATGATTGTTTTTGCGTCTACAACCAGTGACGTGTAGTGGCCACCGATGGTCAACCTTGTCTATTTCGTGCAATCAGTTTTTATGACGCACGTCTTTGATCATATTGCTTTATTTTTCATCCAAGAACTCAAGCACGATCTTAGATTTTATACAATACTCCTTGAATGACGTCAATAAACGTTTTCAAAATAACCAGTAAACATACAACAAAAGTATTTTAAAGTATTATTCGCGATTTCGTGCTCAAAACTTTTGTTATCACTTCAAAAATAAATGTTGTTCGGAATTCGTTAAAAAGGTACGAATATACTTTCACATTCGCAAATTCTATTGTCTCCACAAGTAACGTAAGAGGACAAAGTTGAAGAAGTGACATAGTAAAGTCACAATGCATAGATAACCGTTATTTATCCCGCGAAAAGAAACGCTCCGCATTCAAAACTCAAAACAATGCAACCGAAGATGCCAATATTACGTACAAGTTACGTCTATAAAGACCAGTGAAATTTTCGTTCAAACAAAAGGGTTGTTGTGGAAGATTTCGAACATTAATTTCAGTGTAATTAGCACTAATGTGCAGTTTAATTTGCCTGTCGTAAACATCAAGAAGGTACGTCAATCTGCAGATTACGGTTTAAGAGCGTTCTAGACGCGGCCGTAGAAAGTTGCTTGCGGCGCGACTGGACGGCGCCCGCGCGAGTCCTGCGATCCGCATTCTCCCTGCCATGATTTATAAAATTAAACAAAAAATATAAAAGTGACCATCGTAAAATACGCTGTATACTGGAGTAATGGCTTTACAGTCTTATATAATTGAAGAATAGAAATGGACAGAGCCAAATCTCTTTAATTTTATAGGTGCAGACAAAAGTTTGTAGAAAATTGTCCGCATCTATTATGTAGTAATTCATAAAACGTAAATTATAAGGTTTAGGTGCTGTTTAGATAATGTCAATTGATGGAAAAACCGAGACTGAAAATAGTCAAGTCGTGGAAAATAATGACGTAAATAAACGCCTACATTTGCAGTTTTGCGTAGCTCAGCTAATCGTTGCCTATTTTTACACAGTAGGTGCACGTTAGCAAATTAATGTCCCTGATGTGTAATTGGAAATAATTTGCTGGCTTTGGACATTTTAACCGTATAATTCATGTTTACGTGTTTTTGAGCCAACATGATTGTCTCGTCAGTCGATTTGTAATTTTTTGCTCATTTGTCATGTACATCATCAATTTTCTGCTTTTTACCAACAATTGTTCTTTTTCAAAAGACATTGACAATAAACGTACCAAAAGAGACGTTTTGTAAATACAAAAAGACGGTCCTTAACCTGAATAAAGGGATTATTTCAAAGGAATGTCACGACGGTGAGTAGATGATGTTTAGATAATTGTGGTGTATAAACAATCGCATCTGCGGTGGAGACGTGAGCGGCGGCGCGGCGGGTGAACGAACGACCTAGCTCGCCGCGAGGCGGTTTCCTAGCCACCGGATCCGCAGCACCGTTCCGGCCATCGAGGCATGTGCTTCACATAATCAATTAATCGGTATATTATTGAAATATCCTTTTAACATAACTTAACGTTACTTGTCTTGTCTGAAAGAAGTTGTTGTTGTTTTCGTTTTGCAGCGCCAAGTTTTGTATCTGCTAAGTATTTCAGCCATGTTTTGTAAGTATTAAACATATAGGTCTGCACGGCAAAAACCACTACACTTGCTGAAGTTATCAGTTAGTGCACTGTTATATGTACCTATTTGCTACTCAAAACTGAAAAGTGAAGCTTTGCTACTGTTGCAAAATATGTAGAGGATAGTGTAGACAAAGCAGAACCGAAACTGCAAAATCTAATTATCTATTTCAACCTCAAATTGATAGATATCAAATGAATTGAAATAGCGAGTCAACTTATCCCATAAAGTTGATTAGTTTTTTTCTATTATAAGGAAAACTGGTTGCTCGTCACCTGTTTACAAGATATTTGTCACGAGGCAGATAAATGGGGTAGTTAGAATAGATGAATAATAAAGAAAACACACAAAGACGCCATGAATATGCATTCCATAAATCATAAGGAAAAAACCGTCGGACGAATTCCAGTAACTAATTACAAAACACTAATCAACGGATATGTAATAATTATAAAATAAATCTCATTATAAACAATAACCAGTTCGGTTGACAAGTAGCAGAAACTCTCACTCACAAATGTCGCATTACATTTTAACGTGCACAACGCTTCATTACCGATAAATTGGCACCGGCAAAAAATGTACAATTTTCGCTTCACATTGACGCACATACGTTTCTAATCACGTTAAAATCTAGGTCAACGGAATTTTACGAAGAGAATATACTGAAAGCCTTTTACATCACAACCTCTTCCGACGGCATCGGCACCTGGCACTACCAGGATTTAATCTCAAAATACGACTGGTGTCAAGCAACGCTATTTTTTTATGTTATTAAAATTTGCAATCATTCACAAATTAACTTGTGATGCAACTTGACATTCGATTTAAATTTAATTTGTGTAGCGACATCACAAATGACACATTAGAGATAGCGATAGATAATTTATTTAATAACTTTAGATATGAATTTGTGGTCGAAGCATATGTACGTATAACACAGGGGTAAGAGAAAGTATTTGTCAAGTATGTAGGTATATTCACCTAGTGAAAACTATAGATTTCAAAATGATCAATAACACATCAACGTGGGCGAACGTATACAGTGCAGTGATAATTGAAAGTGCCATCGGATGCTGCACTGCGTACCAAATAAAATGTGTGTCAAGAGGTTTTCACGGTCTCGTCACTGATCTATGAGTTGGGTGTACGTTGGGGCAGGTGTGGGTGGTCAGTTTCAATGCTATTGACGCATGGAGGGCGCGTTTGGAGCGCCCGAGTTATACGGCACCCGCACAGTCGAGGCCATCAGAGATGTCCTCGACGGGTGGCTCAATCGGCAGCATGGCAGACTCAGCTTTCGCTTGACGCAGGTTTTGTCGGGACATGGTTGTTTCGGCAAATACCTGTGTCGCATAGCTTTGAGGGAGCCGACGCCGATCTGCCACCATTGCGGCGCCGAGGTAGACTCGGCGCAACATACACTGGAGGTGTGTCCGGCTTGGTCAGACCAACGCATGGCCATGGCCGCCGCAGTCGGTTTTGACTTCTCGCTGCGGGCCGTAGTTCACTCTATGGTCCAAAGTGAGGAGTCCTGGACCGCGGTGGCCACCTTCTGCGAGAGCGTGCTCATGCAGAAGGAGGCGGCAGAGCGCGAGCGTGAGGCGGTCTCCGACTGCCCCATGCGCCGCCGCCGAGGAGGCCGGCGTAGAAGGGCGTACGCGGACGCCTTTCTACCTCCTTAGTTGAGGCTGCGGTGGCCCCCGGGGTGCGGGTGTGCCACTGCAAAAAGGCCTCGAGGTGGCGCGCGCGCGGTGTATTCCGCGCGCCACTTGACGAAAGACCGGGGGGTGTTAACCCCTGACACCCCCCGAGGAGGGGGCCCCCACCCCAGGGGGCCCGGCGCTGTCGGGTTCGGTGGTTGAATCTCCGTTTCCCACGTTCCCGACACTAAGCGCACTGAAGACACAGCAGTGGTTTTAGTGGGTAGTCACTGCGGTAGGTGCGATAAGCCCCGGCAGCGGGGGGAGCTTGCCTACCGGGTTGAGTCCCACATACCCCTGCCGTCTGGCACCACCCGGACGGCGGGGGATGCGTAAATGCATTTCCACTGCTAAACAAAAAAAAATAATGTGTGGGTGGTCAATGGCCATCATGAGAGATGAATACAAACAACATTTTAATTTCAAGTCAAACCTAGGTCGTTATTTTTCTGGGAACGTGATGTAAGCGTTTACACAAGAAGATATTGCAAAAATAATTACATGAGAACCGAATCCGTTGAAATAGCTAATAGTTTTCTGGTTTAAATTTAAATTAGCGTAATGATGGCGAGTTATATTGGCTCTTTTGATTCTAGTGGTTTCATACGCACGCAAACGTTACGCAGCGGTAAGGGGAACTGTTCCTAAACAGTTCAGCAATCTGCCCAACGTAGCATTTTCAGTTTCGTCATTTATGGACACTTTCTAAAGAAACTGCAATATGCAAGTAATAATCGCACAGCAAGGGGCAGTCGAGGCTTCCAGTGGAAACATGCGATAATAAGGTATAATTGCTCACCAACTCTGTGACTATATTTAGGTACAAATACTCTGGAACCAGCTGCGCATGCGACTAGTGCAATTACGTAAAGCGGTTGAGCCATTTCTAATCTAAAAATAATCGTAGGCTTTACAGACATTGGCGCCACTAGGATCGTGTGAGAAAGTATCAAATATTTCACTTACAATATCGTGTGAAAAGTTCTGCAAACTAATGAGATGCAGGTAAATGCCAGGGAAATTGAAACTCTCGTTTTCACAATCACGAAATTCACAATTTTAAGTCAATCCCATGGATAAAACTTCTCTCACAACATTAAAATATTCTAACAATTGGTTTAGACATCCGTTGCGTGTTGTGTTGTGCATCAAGAATGGAGGGAAAGAGATATTTATCAAACAATTTCGCAGATTTCGATATTTACTGTTGGTTTCAATTTCGGAATGCGTTTAGGGTAATTTACAAAACTCAGTTTTAAAAAACGATTTCAAAAAGATAAAGCCACATATTGAAAATGAATTTTACTTTTCACTAGCTGGCATACCATAGCAATCGAACGAAACGTATGTTTACATGAATCACGCTATTTTAGATGGCGATCTATGATAGTATGTTATTTAGCAGCTATGTAGTATATCCGTGACATGAACTAATATATCATTGGCGCCAGGCGCTGGTTAATCGGCGGTAGTCTGCGTGTGCGATGTGAATTTTCCCCCGAGCCCGTACCATTAGGGAAGCTATCATTAATGTGGCGACAGCGTTGATCACTCGCTGCAACCGGCTAACGACTTGTCTATTTCAAATACTAAAATTGTTTTCTCATAATCGAATCATTAAATGATCTATCACTGCTATTAGGAGTCTTAAACACGTGTTTCAATAACGTGTACTTTGCTAAGAAAGTTGTTTATGTTTTAGTAGGATTAAAACGGGTGGGATATTTCTGAATTTTGATACGGTGGAAAGTATGTTTGCAAACGGATCTACGGTCAATATTTGACAGAGCAAATGCATATTCCTTTATGTAAATCAAGTAACACCTTTCTACATCAAAAACAATTTACACATGAGGCAAAAAACGTCAATGCAAAATACCTATTGCTAATCTAAAATGATTACTCATTCAAGCGTCCTCTGTAGAGATTACGGCATTACCTAATAAAGTTAAAGCATATCCTCCAGTTAGAAATATTGAAGATATAAATGACTAGAAGATTTAAATGTTATTAATATATTATTTAGAATTGATAACTCTAATAAATATCTTTCGCAAGATGGCAAAAGATGGATTTCTTGTTTGCGAAAGCCAGTAGCTAAATCAGATTAAGTTAGACACGTACGGTAAAATGTAACGAGGAAAACTGTAAGAAAACTGTGTTGATATACGGTATGATGTCAAAGTACTTAACTATAATATATGTCTTTATGTGAATGTATTCTTGGATCTAAGAAGAGATGCATACATACCGCGTCACTTGGTCTACGATGACCCTAATTGCGGTGCAAATCTGGGTCACTGCTCTCTCTTAAAACAAACTCGAAAGCCCTACAACTCTACTTATCAATACAAACACTGGGATCATCTGCCCTGCAAGTGCAATAAGCTTAACCAGCTTATGTAATAAGGTCAACGACCCTAGCTACTTGTGTGTGCTTCACGATAGCATCTTTTGAAGAGCGACTTGTTAATTCCGTGGTACTGTTACTTCTCATTATTCGTTATTTTCTATCAGCCGGTGTTTTGATTTCGTATTTACTCAAATTATGTAACGGCCAGACGTAATATGATATTTGTTTTGGTGGTATTCTTTTAATTGGATACATTCACAATCATTTATTTTGTGGTACGACTATGATCACGGGTAATAGATAGGGTTAGGAGTCACGAATGAGCGAGTAAATGGTATTAATATTATCCATTAAAACCACAATTGATGTGTGTGGCAAGCGAGTGTAGGTTTACAATATGTGAGGGAGGTGCGGGCGGTGAACTCTAAACGCATCCTGTCTCGTCTGCGATGTCGGCCAGACGTCTCAACTAGGAAATGTGGGTTTTTAGAAGCCGTTACTGGCACACCCCGGCTCGCACATCATCTGTACCGGGTTAATTGGACATGCCTATTTTCTGTGGCTCCGTACCGGCATTGGTTCCAAATACCTAACCACAAAAGTAAGCCTTCTTCAAACACTAATTATCTTTCCTCATTTAGCGTTAGCCGATAATGCGTATTAGTTCTAAGGCGGCGATTTGTTGTCTTAGATGAGTGGATAAAGCTCCGCCTTACATTCATGGTTCGATGGCTGTCTGATGACCAATGAATATTTCCATTATTTAAAATGCATATTCAATGTCAACACCAATAATATTACGGTCAATGAAAACATCGCGAACAAACCCGAGATCCAACTATGATGAAACAAAGAGTCCGAAATATTTATAGAGCTGACCTAATTCATTCATTGAATGTCATATAGCTAGATAAACCTAGATGGAATAAAGGCTTTTAATTTTTTCGTTTAACGGCAGAGTTATTTAAAAAAAATATTTAAATTGAGTAGACTGCGAGAATATGCATAGATTAACATATGATGCGGGTAATAAACCTTACAAATACCCATATGACTTGTGGCGCATTACGAGGTCGCTGATTCAACAAATGCTATAATTAGACAACTTTAAATGCATTTTCATAAAACTATAAATAGTTTAACAGTTGGATTAACTAGTAGTGAAATGTGTGACGTCAAGATGGCTGTTATTGATTGAGTAATTGTGCCCCGAGATAATGCATAGTTGATCAGAATGCGCGGTATCGCATGTCGTTTACCGTCGTGACGCCTGATTCACAGAAGTTGCTAACATCCTGTGCTGTTCAGTCATGCATCATGAATATACACTATCTGCCATCCTGACCGTTACCGTGATAAATAAATAACTAGTTCAATGGTACCATTACAAATTGAAATTATTACACTACTATTTGGAAATCGACGCGGCTTGTTGAACAATTGCTAATCGGAAGTCCAGGTGTTCTGAGGTTTAGAGAAGACTAGCAGCGCCCCGCGGTTTTACCCGCGTTGTGCCCGTTCCCGTAGGAAATCCGGGATAAAATGTAGCCTATAGCCTTCCTCGATAAATAGACTATCTAACAGTGAAAGAATTATTCAAATCGGTTCAGTAGTTTCTGAGATTAGCGCGTTTAAACAAACAAACAAAACAAACTCTTCAGCTTTATAATATTAGTATAGATAAAATATTTGTTTTGCTAGCATCGTTGGTTTTATTCAAATTATGAAGTCAATACCGTTAAGCAAGCTGTATCTCAGACACAGCTATTAGTCGTGTGTCGGTCGCCGGCGACGTCCACATACGACTAAGGGTCTTTGCTATGTGATATTTGCTGTACAATTTGCGTGTTTGCCTAGGAGCCGTTTTCCTGTAAGCTCGCCGCTTTTACGTGGACTTTATTAAGTAGTGTTTGCTGAAGGTGTGATACGATACAGTACGAATGGGTAATGTCTCCTGGTGGGTTGAGCATTGTTTGAACAGAATTCATCGGTAATTAACAGTAGTGTCGGCAGTGGCTGCAGTGACCTCGTTTGTGTGGCCGGTGTGCAGCAGTTCGTGCGGAACGCGATGCAGTTTTAATTACCGAGGCCGTCTTTGCTACCACTTTGATGTCATAAAATTACAAGGCGACTCGCTACTCGAACAATAAAATACGGCTCAGCCAACTATTTATAATGGGATTTTGATACTAACTATGGGTACACCGTTAATGTGCGATACATCTTGGGAAGTTTAATTTTTAAATGATTCCGAGGTGATTAAATGTAAGGCAAAAAGAACCTTCAACTTCTATACGTCAGTTATTGTAGTATCGCCTAGTGGTGGGTTATTAGTACAATAACAACTTATGATGGGTGCATTGTGCATTGATTAAGGACACTAGACTACGTCCATACGGAAGGACTCCTCCTAATATGTGTTCTTATATGACAATGACTTTATGGTCCTATATGAAGAGGGAATTAGCATAATAACTTCAATTAAGCTGGCAATATATAATACATACTTGGAAACGTATTAACGTATAGAACTCGTGTTTACTACAATAATTACCTGCAAAGGTAAGTATTATATTCCAAACAAACGAAAATAAACCAGTTTACTTTGTGCGCTGATCATGTCTGTACTGAAATCACGTTATTTCAAATGTCATGATAATAAATACCTTATTAACATTTTTGTTATTAACTTATTAATTGTTTGGATACGGCCGTTTGTTCCAGTTGATATTGTTCATGAATTTGATATTGTTGGCTCGTCCTTGACGTGACTTGTGATTTACAATGGATGTATCTGAATACATGGATACAAACATTACGTACACGGTGCACTGTGCAGGTCTTTTTATTCAACTAGCCATAAAATTACTTATATTTGCGGCTTCGGAAACAACTAATTGAAGAATATTTCGTGATTAAAATCTATTTTTATCTGTATTAAATAACTCTCGAATACTCAAACTCCTCTTTAAATTCCATACAATTTTGACAACAAATGTATGAATGTAATAATTGAGAGTGGTATTAATAACTTTGAGAAATGGGGGGCAAATCTATTGTATATTTTTAATTAGTTATACATGTTTAAAACAAGTTTTATTACTCCCATATTGGTCGTAGACGGTTAAAAAACGTGCGGTACGAACCTACGTTAAAACGTGCAAACAAACTGACAAAGAGCTTCAAATGACAATATCAAGGCCTGTGGTTTTCCACTTTGTCGCATATCGTTAAATAGGAGGAAACGCCAAACGGCCACCGACATACATTTTATTTGCTTTTGTAAATACAAGCGCTATTGGCGGACATCAATTTCCGTACCATCATTTACATTGGGTAACTTGGTAATCGGTATATTAGGTACCTATATTTCAACGATTGTTAGTATACGATTAGCTGTACTGAACGTATTTTTTCGACAAGCCCGTTGGCACAGTGGCAGTGAGAGCGCTTACTGTGTCGGGGGCTGCGGGTTCGATTCCCGCCCGGAGTCAACAATATGTGCAGACATAGTTGTTGGCGACGACGTCTGGGTGTCAATTATATATTCTTATAAAGTATTTGTGTATGTATAAGTAATAGTATCAGTGAATTAGATTCCATAACACAAGCTTAGAGCTTACTTTGGGTCTAATTAACCGTGTGTGAATTTGTCCAGGTATATTTATTTTATTTTTTATTTTGTGAAAATTAGTTCAATTTATTTTGTTTACTTTTGAAGAAATAAATATACTTTAATAGGCACAAACGAATTGAAAATGTCTATTTTAAACTTTGTTAAAAGTAAAGAAAGGAAAGTATTATCCTGTAATATCCTACTGCTGGGCAAAGGCCTCTCATGTCGCCTAAGATATCAGTACTGTAAACTTTGTTTATGAAAATTTAAAGCTATGGACGATAAAAATCCTAATCCTATCCTAACTAATATTATAAATGCGAAAGTAACTCTGTCTGTCTGTCTGTCTGTTACGCTTTCACGCCAAAACTACTGAAACGATTTGAATGAAATTTGGTATACAGTTAGTCCAGAGCCTGAGAAAGGACATAGGCTACTTTTTAACGGGTACAACGCGGGTGAAACCGCGAGGCGCGGCTAGTATTTATTATATACCCTGAACTGTATTTCCGTTCAGGGTATATAACTGGAACAATTTCAAGTATAATGCTGAACATATTTGTATCCCCAAATTCTGTACATCCAGCGCATGTAATAACATACAATTAAACAAATTAAGTTTGTATAAAACGTACCAAGACGTTATTTAACCAGTTCTCTACAATAGACATAATAATTGGCACACAAAATTACACCTACATTATAAGACAGATAACTATAATTATGTGCATCTCTATAAATCTAGAGGTCAAACAATTTGTACCTCATGAATAAATCTATGAAGAATATTATCGGATCCGTGTGTATCGGTGTTTTTATGAGAGTTATATAACAAAGTTGATTTACAGCCATAGCCAGGTTAAATAAGATTAATTGCCTAAACACCGGCGCCGGGCAAATAAAACACTCAGTTTTTATAGTCGGAAGTGCAATAGATAAACTTCCTAATATTTATCATCAAAACATTATGGATTTGTTTATGTAATTAAATATTATAAGGCGATTTGTAACGTCGTCCGTCATTTTGACGTGCCTCCTCGACGGCTCTATATAATAACAAGTAGGTACTTTCGCTTGCAAATTTTCTAGTACGATGTCGACTGTACAGTCTTGTTACGTAATAATCAGAAGTGTAAACACTTGTAATTATTAGAATAGCAATCTAAAGGAGGGCCGAACGTGCGAGGCGCGGTGTGAAAGCGCTATACGCTTTAGTCTTTAAGAAATATTGCTTGTGGACAGGTAATCAATCTAGTTGAAGGTTCTTAATGAGGACCATAGTCTGTGGTTATAGTTAAGTTAGTCAATAAAATAAAACTCTAGTCAACTCGATTGCCATTAAATCTGTGCGCGGCGGATATATGAACTAATCGTATACTGAACAAAGAAAACTTAATATCTATTTTTTTGATCTGGCCTTAATCACCTGGGTCGACAATGTTCACCTCAATCACCACAATATCATATTCATGATGCTCTTCCGAATTGGTGGTTCATTCAGAACGAGAACCAAAATCGGATAAAACATTTTACTATTAATAGGAGTTAATTAACCCAGCTTGTACAGTAATGGTAAGCAAAGCAACGTTTATTTCGGGCACTAATATGTTGGGTGGGCACCTCAAATTGGTTATGTTGGAGGCCTTGAAGGACTTTAAAAAGGATAATAAATATGATTGGCCTAACTTTACATACAAGATTTGGTTTGTAGCACAGTCGCGCCCCCATTGCAAGTTAACTTATTTAGCACGAGTTATACCAAACTAACAGCGCCCTGCGGTTTTATCCACGTTCTCGATTCCGTTCTCGTGAGAATATCGAGAATTTTTATACACATAAACCTTCCTCTTGAATCACTCTATCTGTTAAAATAAACCGCGTCAAAATCCGTTGCGTAGTTTTAAAGATCTAAGCATACATAGGGACAGAAAGACAGCGGAAAGCGACTTTGTTTTATACTATGACTAGCAGCGCCCCGCGGTTTTACCCGCGTTGTGCCCGTTCCCGTGGGAATTTCGGGATTTTTTTTTACATAAAAACCTTCCTCTTGAATCACTCTACCTATTACAAAAAACCGCATCAAAATCCGTTGCGTAATTTTAAAGATTTAAGCATACAGACAAAAAAGCGACTTTGTTTTATACTATGTAGTGAAGTGACGATGCTAACTACGTAGGTCTTACAAATAAAACATATGAGAAGAGTAGTGAAGCGTGAACTCATGAGGATAATTATGAGAAATAACTAACTAAGTAACCTTATTTATTTACTTTATTTAAAAGTAATAACAGCAGGCCATTAATAATTGTTCATAGTGTAGCAATTTCATTGCTGGCATATCTTCCTTGGCTCACAAACACCATATCTCAGTGAAATTCTTTATAAATTGTATTTCAAAACATACAATAATTTATGTTGTATGCTATAAACGAATTTGTAAAAATTGTAAACATGTCTGACAATTGACAGCTGACAAGTAATATAACTAGGACTTTGACGTTTCCTTCTTAGTTTGTCAGTTATTGAGATCGATCAATCGATAATTAGTCGATATTAACACAATCTGTTTCAGTTATAAAAACGTCAAAGTTACTTGACAGCTGTAATGTCAGTTTGATATTGATTGCTAATGAAGTTGGTTGATTGTAATTAAATTGAAGTTGGTTGAAGCAAAGACTATAAATAGGAGCACTAAAGCTCAGATATCTCTCTTTTTAACCGTGTTCCCACGGATCGGAACCCAGCCTTTACTGGTAAGAGTTGTGTCGTTTTCGCCCTTTAGATTCTTTAAACTAATCAATGCTGTGGATTTATTTAGTGTTACAGTGCCATTTAACAATCCATCTTGTGCGTATTCTGGATGTGAGGTGAATTGCGGGACCACGCCGGGTAACCACATGTGTGTGTGCCGCGTGTGCGAATCATGGTTCCTTTACAGGACGCTTAGGCCTTTTATTTTCACTTCATCCATCACCTGCTAGCCTTTGCACAATGCACTAAACCTAAGCCCTTGCATTAAACCTAATTATTTGCAGTTTTAATATTTTTTATAACCTCGTGTCCTTTTGGTGTTCTCGCTTAGGTGATCACGTGTCCATTTATTACCCCATGCCTGGTTTATTTTGCAACCTATTTAGCTTTGCTTTATCACATTCCAGGGTTCATCCGACGGGCTGCGCTAGGGGAGTTCCTGTTTGGGGTCATCGGTGTAACCGCATGTGCGGTTAACCTTGTTGGCCCAAGCCGGACTCCCACTGCTGGGCGCAGCGACGGCGGATCCGCCAGCGAGTCACCACACGACGTCGTCTAACCTAACCTAAAAAGCTAAGTCTCCCACCTTCATTCCCCGGGAGACTGCCTGCGCCTTTTAGTACGACCCTGAGTTCTTTCTTAATCTAAAAGTTCATGCATTAATTACCTTTCATTCTATTAACGTGTTGTTGTAAATTCTTTTTTAATTAAATTGTTCTAAATTAGAGTTTTCTCTTATTTTACCCGACTGAACCTAACTTAGGTAGGTAGGTTTTAGTCTCATTTTAAAACACGTTATAGTGGCGCCCAACGTGGGGCGAACTCCAAAGGCCAGACAGTCCTCCTTATTTTATATTTTTATTGTTTTTTTGTGTTTTGTGTGTGTGTGAAAAAATAGTGTCAGTATTTGTGTTCTACGGTGGGAGATCCTTTGGTGCGAGGCTCGAACGGGGTAGTACCACCCTCCTGTCAGGTTGAGCCTTAAGCTTTTTAGCCTAAGGTAGTCAGGAGAGCCGTCTCAAAGTACAAAGCACCCCGAGCGCTAAGAACTTGCTGCTCCACCAGTATATCTGTTTTTTCCCAACGGGTTTTCTGATTTACTGGTTAATTTACCTTTATAAACATTTTGTTACTTAACTTTTGAAACTTAATTTAGAATCTTTACCATTTTGGAAACTTAAATTAGAATATTTATCATTTTGGAAACTTAATTTTTGAATCTTAACTTTTAAACATAATTTTTTCACTTTTACTTAATTTAATTTTCTTGGATACTCAATCGTCACTCGGTTTGGACGGTGCTTGTCTTGGTACAATTTCTATAATTTACATTATAGAGATTGTACTGAGGTAGGTGGCGTGTGGGTTGAGTGGGGGTTGGATATTCGGGCTTATTATTGTCAATTGTGTTGAATTGGCAATTGTTAACTACATTTTTTACCTCACACACACACACTTTGTATTTGTTTGGGTGACTTACTGTTAAGTTATTTAATCCTAAGCGAGAACTATAATTTATTTACGGTACAACTCTTATCAGTACGCTCGTTGGTAGTTTTTTTTATGCATTCTTTATTTATTTCTTGTTAATAGCTTTTGCATTAACTATTTATGCCTTAATAAGGCAGAGCTGCTAGTATATGAAGTAGCCCTTTGTGGTTCAGCACCAGCTGATACGGTGTCTGAATTTTTCTTTGCATTGTAAAAGTAATTTTTTGTCTTGCAAAAACGTATGACACGTTTATTTTTTTCTTATTGTTAAAGTAATTGTTTTACTTTAAGTAAGGTTATGAGAAGTAGTATTTAAGTGTTTCTAAGGATTGACTGGAAACATGTGTGAAAAAGGAAAAAAATAATTTGAAATAATATTTATTACTTTGCTTAGCTTGAGGTGATAGACATAGTGTAATGGAGATTGGCAGAAGGCTATTATGGCAAATCGTGGTGTTTGTCCACGTCAGGTGTTTTATGTGGTTTTTATTAAACCAATGTGGTTGGACTACGGCGTTCTGCCTGTAGTGAGCTGTGACGGAACCCTCGGTATTTTATATGGTCTTTGCCATATCTTCCGCTTGGTGTCATCGGTATTAACCGCAAGTGCGGTTAGCCTTGTTGACCCAAGTCGGCTTTTTTCTTTGTCATTAATGACATTGAACCGTATGGGCTAGTTGCAGAGTTTGTTTTTTTTAATTTCGCCTGTTTGCTGTGGTCGACGCCTAATCCGTACTGTTGTCTTCCCCGGGCTTAGTACCCTATGTTTACTGTTTAACCATTTTTGGTCATTACCATTTATTTTTTTCCTTTGTCATTATGTTTAAGATTTGCATTAAATCTTTTTTTTATAATTATTTGTATTTTTACAACTATTAATTTTAAGATTGTACTTTCACTATATTATTAAGTACTGTTTTCCCTTGTACATGGGAACAGTTAGTAGTAATAGCATGTTTGTTTTCTTCCTAGTTCAAAGTATTTTATATACTTTTATATTTTTTTTGGTTTTTGCTATTTTTCTACTCTCTGTAAAGAATTTTACTGAGGTAAAATTCTTGTCTGCGAAGGGAGATATGTAGCAATTTCATTGCTGGCATATCTTCCTTGGCTCACAAACACCATATCTCAGTGAAATTCTTTATAAATTGTATTTCAAAACATACAATAATTTATGTTGTATGCTATAAACGAATTTGTAAAAATTGTAAACATGTCTGACAATTGACAGCTGACAAGTAATATAACTAGGACTTTGACGTTTCCTTCTTAGTTTGTCAGTTATTGAGATCGATCAATCGATAATTAGTCGATATTAACACAATCTGTTTCAGTTATAAAAACGTCAAAGTTACTTGACAGCTGTAATGTCAGTTTGATATTGATTGCTAATGAAGTTGGTTGATTGTAATTAAATTGAAGTTGGTTGAAGCAAAGACTATAAATAGGAGCACTAAAGCTCAGATATCTCTCTTTTTAACCGTGTTCCCACGGATCGGAACCCAGCCTTTACTGGTAAGAGTTGTGTCGTTTTCGCCCTTTAGATTCTTTAAACTAATCAATGCTGTGGATTTATTTAGTGTTACAGTGCCATTTAACAATCCATCTTGTGCGTATTCTGGATGTGAGGTGAATTGCGGGACCACGCCGGGTAACCACATGTGTGTGTGCCGCGTGTGCGAATCATGGTTCCTTTACAGGACGCTTAGGCCTTTTATTTTCACTTCATCCATCACCTGCTAGCCTTTGCACAATGCACTAAACCTAAGCCCTTGCATTAAACCTAATTATTTGCAGTTTTAATATTTTTTATAACCTCGTGTCCTTTTGGTGTTCTCGCTTAGGTGATCACGTGTCCATTTATTACCCCATGCCTGGTTTATTTTGCAACCTATTTAGCTTTGCTTTATCACATTCCAGGGTTCATCCGACGGGCTGCGCTAGGGGAGTTCCTGTTTGGGGTCATCGGTGTAACCGCATGTGCGGTTAACCTTGTTGGCCCAAGCCGGACTCCCACTGCTGGGCGCAGCGACGGCGGATCCGCCAGCGAGTCACCACACGACGTCGTCTAACCTAACCTAAAAAGCTAAGTCTCCCACCTTCATTCCCCGGGAGACTGCCTGCGCCTTTTAGTACGACCCTGAGTTCTTTCTTAATCTAAAAGTTCATGCATTAATTACCTTTCATTCTATTAACGTGTTGTTGTAAATTCTTTTTTAATTAAATTGTTCTAAATTAGAGTTTTCTCTTATTTTACCCGACTGAACCTAACTTAGGTAGGTAGGTTTTAGTCTCATTTTAAAACACGTTATAATAGCAATTAGAGCAATAAGTAGTTAATTATTACATTTAATTGCTATGAAAAGTGAAATCTATGCCAATGAAATAAATATTTAAAGAGTAATGAATTAAATTATTGTTTTATTGCAGTATGAATGAAGATAACAATTGAAACTAAAACCTATAATTTAGTTTAATCTGGACTATGTATCTAGGTATTACAATACATACTAACTATTATAAATTAAGCAGATGAGTTTTTGTTTGTTTGAGTTTATTACTACAAAAGGTAAAATCATAATTAATTTAAAATTTAAAATAAAAATACTATACTTCTTTGTGTATAGGTACTAATAAATAAATCTAAGTATATACCGTCTTTAATTCCTGAATATTTAAGATAGTGGGTAGTAACAATGATACCCGTATGTAAATTAAATTCTATGGGTAGGGGTGACTGATTATACACTGCATATGCAGACTAGACAAAGAAAGTAACCACTTATTTACTTAATAACTGTATGTAATTAACATTCACAAGATGTAAAAAAAATTTTAGACCTACATTTTCTTTTCTGTTGAAACTAACATACTTAAACACACTCAAAATACATACATATAAATATTTTTACTATGTAAAGAAGCCTCCAATGCATTGTAATGCTCATAAAGACATGTTACTATCAGTCCAATATCTCTTCTACTATAACTACCAACTAAGACCTCTGGGAAGGGCTGAGAGCTCCCTTTCCTTTTGCCCATTTCCTTTAAATTGTTTTTTTAAGCATTGGCCGAGCTGCATGAACTTTGTAACAAACAAACATCGTGACTTTCACAAGTATTAACTGTTGGGAAGTGGGGATGATCAACAGGAAGGTCTCTTTCACTTTGTGTAGCTGATTGCCTAGTAAATAAATGTTACTCGATACTTATTAAAATGGCTTGATTTATGTGACATGAAATATCTTAGTTCTCCATAATTTAAGTTGACATAGTAAATATATCTTGAATGAATAAATAGGCCTTTGTCACCAAAGGTATTCATTTAATAGATACAATATTTCACCTGTTGATCAAAATCATTGACTATGCATAATTTATGCAATACGGGGAAAACTGTTCTGAGTCATTCATAGAGATTGAAGGTATATATTAAGCTAATAACAAATGCTTACTAACTACAGACCTAAGGTTATCTACTACGGAGGTCAAATAGTTTAAGAATTAACTATAACTAGCAGCGCCCCGCGGTTTTACCAGCGTTATGCCCGTTCCCGTGGGAATTTCGGGAATTTTTATACATATAAACCTTCCTCTTGAATCACTCTATCTATTTAGAAAAACCCGCGTCAAAATCCGTTCAGTACTATTTGAGTTTATCGTGAACAGACAGACAGACGCGGCCGGGGGTTATCACTACATAGTATAAAATAAAGTCGTCTCTTTTTCGTGTCTGTCACACTGTTTGTCTGTCTGTATGCTTAAATCTTTAAAATTCCGCAACGGATTTTGATGCGGTTTTTTGTAATAGGTAGAGTGATTCAAGAGGAAGGTTTTTATGTAAAAAAAATCCGGAAATTCCCACGGGAACGGGCACAACGCGGGTAAAACCGCGGGGCGCTGCTAGTGTTTTATAATATGTAGTGATAGTTAAACTAGCAGCACCCTGCTGAGTCACCTGTCCTGTACTCACTGTTCATTCCCATATGAATTTTGGGAATTTAACCATCCTCTGAAATGTGACTAACAATTATTTTGCATAATACTTTCATAGCATGGGCATCACACCATGCATTATTAAGTTTTTTATGAATGTTTTGAAAGAGGGATTGATAAGTTGTATGGAAGTGTGGTTATTTTTAAAACTATTAGACAGATTTTGATGAAACTTTACAGTAGTATAGGTTGTAAATCAGAATAACATATGGGATACATTTTATCCCAAAATTCCCGCGGGAACGGGTACAACGCGGGGCGCGGCTAGTAAGACAATAAATGAACAGTAAATAATATTCCTATGATGTTAATAAATAAACACATTATAACACAAGCTTTCACTTCAAATGATGAGATAACAATCTCTTACTAATAATAAATGTATTGTCTGGGAATGCATTGTTTTTATTACATTTTCAAAATATTTTCATTCAAGTCCTTTGATTGGTATAAGTAAGTATTAATTGTTCCTTTTTGTTTGAATTATAACTATTACTAGCAGAACACCACGAGTTTACCCTGCATTACGCCTTTACCCATAGGAATATCGGAATTAAAAATAGCCTATACCCTTCCCACTTAATGTGGCTTTAAAATCTGTCAATCTTTTGAATTAAAAATAAAAGGCAATAGCAAATTATGCTATGGAAACCTGTTAAATGTTTAAATAATAAACTAGCAGCACCCTACGGTTTTACCCCCGTGGGAATTCCAGGATGAAAAGTAGCCTATAACCTTCCCGTGGAATTTGGCTATCCATTACAAAAAGCATATTTCAAATAAGACCAGTAGTTCCTGAGATTAGCGCGTTCAAAACAAACAAACTCTGCAGCTTTATATTAGAATAGATAATTTTTTTCTTTCAAAGTACATTGATATATGTTAATGAATATGTTGAATGGTCATATAAAGTAAACGTTATTATCATAACTTGAGAATCAAAGTACTATTAATATATTAGGTTTTGATAATAACTTAACATATTAAAGTACCTACCATTAATATATTTTCATAATAACTTAATATTTAAGGTTTTCATAACATTCTATTGTTTAGGAAATTTTCAAAAACATATGGCTTCAGGTTCATATTACTTAATCTGAAAGTCTGTTAATATCTACAAGGAACCTATAATATTCGTAATGGCATCAGCATAATAGTTTATAAAACACACCATACATTGTGTATCATTAAACGGCACCACTCAGATACCATTGTGACAACTTTGTATTAACACAATAGCAAGAATGTAAGTAAAAGTTTCAAGTTTACACACTTTTACTGCATCAAGTTAATTAATCAATCCAAGACTTAGGCTGTAATGAAATGTGATGGTCTCTGAATAGGTATGTAGTGAAAGCATTGTTTTCAATTGAATAGCATGCAAACAATAAGTACCCATTAATCTAATGAAAAAAATAACTGAATTACCAACAAGCTCGCATCCTGTTCTACTGGTTAACACACGTAAAGGAAAAGAAATCGCGCAGGAACCGTTCACTATTGAAATGATTGCATAAAAACAGATTTGATTACTCACGGTTCGGCCTCTATGGATTGCAGGCGCGCGACATAGTTGGAAGGAATGTAACCGTCTTGTTTTGTTTTCTTGCTCCTGGCCAGCCACCAGTCACCTTGGGTGTCGTTCAGGATCTCCAGATGTTCCCCTTTCCTAAAGCTGAGGTCCTCGTCGGTCCTGGCATCGTAATCGTATAAAGCTACGAATATTCGGGTGGGAGTTACTTCGTTAGTTTCAGTACCCTGATTCACCGTCGATCTTATTGGGTCTGGAGGCGGTGAAGGGACAGGTGATTGGAACGGCCCAGCGTCCTCTTCATGAGGATTTGTCCTCTCATTTTTGTTTTTGGAATCTTTCTCCCCTGTACTACTAAAGCAGTTCCCCATTTTCTCTTTACAAGGTGAGGCTGGTAGCACTAGTTTTATGTCAAATCACACACTTGTATGAACTTGTATGAATGTCCAGAGTCTTTACATCTATAACCATTGTATTGTATCACATAATAGTCAACAAATCAAACGATAAAAAGAGAAATTAAAGTAAACAGAGATTGAAAATTCCCGAACAGACATCACTGTAGTCGGCCATTTTGATGCGCCATAGACTAAGAGTTATAAACACATTACACAGAGTAAAAAATAAAAGTAAACATTATTACAGAGGGTGTCTATGGTGTATGTTCATTATTTTGATTTAAATCCTCCGATAATTAAATTAAATTACTGTTAATGTCTATCATTGATAAGGGATTAATTTACCCTTTAATTTTTGTTTCATTCACCAATGAAAGATTGCTAATTTCAAGACGATACCATTATTATTTTCACATTCTTGTTTGCCTTTAAATAGCGCCATCTAGTAATTTCTTTCGGAAGTAATCACCTTTTTTGACGTGACATCTCATGGCATAACATCGTTGCTTTTTAAAACTCTTGGAGATACAATAATTGATTTAGTTTATAATAATACTAACAGATGGTAGTTTTCACAACAGTACTAAAGTACTAATAAACAATGTTAAATTTGCTCATTAAGAGGGCCCTTCCCGGGCCGTCAATCTCCAACGCGAACATTATTGAAAAGCTTGTTGTTTCAACTAGCGCAATGTTAGAAAAAGAGGCACTGCGAAAAGAGTGAGCAAGTGCCTGAGCGCTCGTTTGGCATTCGATAACTTTCGTCGCTCACTCGGGGCGGCCGGCCGATGACGTTACGTACGATGCCATTCATAAGGCGACGATTACACGTAAAGTATTTACTGTGATCCGTCATACATTATTTATTGATGGATTTCAGTATTTACTGATGGATTAATACACTGGCCTACACGTACAGTATTTATTACGTCAATATTGTGTCCGGTCTCCTGCTGTTTACACGTCTAAAATGGCCACAGAGCTGAAAATTAAAGGTTGCGTGGCTATTATTTTAGCACTTAGTTTAAATAAAAAGGCCAAGCGAAAGCGATGGGCAAAAAATTGGTTACAACAAAGGGAAAGGTACACACATTTGAATTTAATGGCAGAAATTAAATTACATGGTGAAATGGATGATTACGAGAATTATTTTCGAATGCCTGAACCCTGCTTTGAAGAACTTCTGACAATAGTAACACCTTTTTAAATCATAATCCGACGGATCATCATTACAGAATCAAGAAATCTAGAAATCCATCAATAAATACTGACATCCATCAATACATTAGGTTACACGTTCAGTAAATACCACGATCACAGTAAATACTTTACGTGTAATCGTCGCCTAATAATATCACAGTATCTAGATATCGTCTTGTACGCGCGCCTCGCTACTTGCTACTCGCTTCAAAGTTGGTTATTGGCGTGCGTCACTACATAGTATAAAACAAAGTCGCTATTTTTGTCTGTTTGTTTGTCTGTTTGTCTGTATGCTTAAATCTTTAAAATTACGAAACGGATTTTGATGCGGTTTTTTGTAATAGGTAGAGTGATTCAAGAGGAAGGATTTTATGTAAAAAAAATCCCGTAATTCCCACGGGAACGGGCACAACGCGGGTAAACCCGCGGGGCGCTGCTAGTGATACATAAAAACAATGTTCAACATAATCAAACTTTGATTATGTCGAACATTGCGTTGCATTGCTCATTGCTCATTATTGCGTACAAATAAGTTCGCGAGAGCATACGTGTGGGATACTATGGAAATATATAAAAATCAATGCCACTTTTCGTTGTAATTGTATAACTCAGGAACGGGCTGACCCATCCAAACTAAATATTTAGGCTTTGTTCGGACTATTTAGTAGATGGTCTATGTGAAGTTTGCACAAAATCGGTCGAGCGGTTCTTAAATTCCCCCGGGAACGGGCACAACGAGGGTAAAACCACGGGGCGCAGCTAGTAAAATATATATCGTAGGCACAATACAAAGAACGAAGAACGTTCTATACGAAGCGAGCGAGCGACCGAACTAGCGAGCTAGCGAGCGAGTGCGCCATTCATAGATAGACTCGCCCCCCGCATACCTCTTTCCGTCACTTGACAACAAGCAAGGGAGACCGCGATAACGTTGAACAAAATATAGTGTGCGGAATCTTCATAAAACATGTTCCAGGATATACGTGTTTTTTAAAAAACCTTGCATGTTTGTAAAATAAATGATTGTTATTTAAAATCTCCATTATATTTACGAGGTTTCTATCATAATATTTTCTTTAATTTTACAATTTATAAGTACAATATGACCGCCCAAATTTCAGGTAAAATTTGTGCAAAAAGCCGATTTTCGGAGGCTTATACTGAATTTGTTTCTAAAAATTTTGATTTTCTGTTACGATAGAAACCTAGATATAGTGCATAAGATACTTATTAGCTAAAAAGTTTCAAAGAAAGATCTATAACAACGCCGTAATCACGTAACAGCGTTTGTATGAAAAGTATGACGGGTTGGCCGCTCTTAAATAAATCTAGGAGCTTAGTTTAACATTGAAGGAATAATTATTGTTTACATACACTATGTACGTGAGCTAGAACATTATTTGTGTTCCTACTAACTGAAAATTACTAACCTTAACTTAACTTTTACTAACCTTCAACATTCATGCTAAATTTAATTATAACTAAAAGAAAATTGTAGCTATAATAACTCAGGAACATTCGTCTTGGTACGAAATTTTTCATGGCCTGTTATGAATTTTGGGTGGAGTAACGAAACGAGTAATAATTTGCGCTAAGTAATAGGTCAAGATGTTGGAATCTTGGGAGATACGACTGTCGGCGACTCTGCATGCAAATGAAGGTTTCCGATACCCTTTTTGCTCCAGGAGTTAATTAAGTGGTTTCCGCTAGTGTGTCGTAAATTAAGTTGTTGAAAAAATAGACACAATGGAATATACATAAAGCATGGACTTATTATTATAATCTGGACTGAGCTGTAGCAGCCGAAAAACGAGCCGAGCGAGATGTTGAGAGCCGATGCTGTTTGTCACTTTCTAATAGGATGACCACACTTTTTCGTTAGGTGGGACAAATATTATAATGAAATAATATTTGTTTTAAAAAATACAATGAGGAACTTTCCAATTAATTTAATTCTCTGCAGTTACGTTCAAGTTTTAGCGCCATCTATTTTATAAGTGCATGTAAGAAAATTTCCCGTAGGGGCGTTTTCTTGAAGAAAATTTTGTTCTTTATAGCTTACTAGCGGCGCCCCGCGGTTTTACCCGCGTTGTGCCTGTCCCGTTGGAATTTCGGGAATTTTTATACATATAAACCTTCCTCTTGAATCACTCTACCTATTACAAAAACCGCATCAAAATCCGTTGCGTAATTTTAAAGATTTAAGCATACAGACAAACAAACAGACAAACAGACAGACAAAAATAGCGACTTTATTTTATACTATGTAGTGAATAGATGGTGCTTTGTGAATTTGAAATCGAACTATCTACTGAGGTGAAACTAAAAAAAGATTTTACTTATAAAAGCATAATGTTTAAATAAAAGAAATTGTTGTAATTTAAATAAATTTTTATTAACACTTAAAAAATATTACTTATAAACTCAGAATACAGAAGAACCAGAACCCGTGAGCGCGCATAATACTGTAGCTACTCAAACTAGCCTTAAATAGAGTAGTTTGATGCGCAACCGATCAGTCACTTTGTGACCGTCGGAACGCGCTAACGTGTTTTACCCGTGACCAATTTCACGAAACTATGCCGTCTTGTGTCATTCCTACCTGTAAAAATGCAGTGGGTCTGAAAAAGAAACAGGATGGGATCACATTTCACGTGTAAGTATCGCATTTAGGTATCGTCTTATTTAAATATTTAATTATTTTCTCAGATTTCAATTGTCATAGAGAGTGATGCGTCAATCTATGCTAGTGTTGCCAATATAAGAGTTTTGATTTACCCTTCTTTTTATTACCTTTTGAGGGCTTTAATTCGTTGTAGAATATTAATAAGTAATATAATAAAAAATAACCAACTTGAAAAAAGAAAGTATAAAGCGTAAGTGCGGCTCGTATGTACCTAACCTAACAATCCTATTAAATAGTAAGTATGTTAGTCTATATGATTTCTAAACAAATTTTTGGTGTGCGTGTGAGGGAGAAGGGGAGAGGGGGAGCGGGTATAAAATTATGTTTCTATATTAGCCATCTTAGATAGTGAAAAATTGTAATTGGCCCTAAGTTATTATTCTTTTTTTATGTAACTCTTGTACCTAGCTGTAAGTTTTCCGAATACCTACTTTAAAATAAAATAAAATAAAATAAAAATATATAATTTTTCCATCACCCGATAAAAGTGTGCAAACATCCACCTTAACACCGTGTTTTATTTAATATACCTATCTATTTATTGAGATAATCAGGTAGGTACATAGTTATAAAGAAAAGGACAATTTTTATTCTATTATCATATTACCTCCGAAACTCCCAAAATTTACCCCAAAAATGGGCAAATAATGCGAGAGCTAACAACACTACGCGAGGGACTTTGTTCTGTTTTTGGACACAGCGTGTAGCTTGTAAATACATTTGAATGCTACATCTAGTACTTTCTATAATCTAAGCTTATAAATATATAGTAACCCATTTTTAATCCTCATCTCATAAATCATTCGAGGAGTGATTGCTTGCACTTATGGTCACCCTACATAACAAATTTTAAATTTTTCCCTTATTTGGCTTACCTGTGAAAGGATATCCCGCAACCACCATAGGATTCAGTTTAACAGAAACGAATACAGCACTTTTTAACCATTTCAATAAGCTAATCTCCCAAAATTGCATAAAATAAAACAAATAGGTAGATATTCACGAGAAGACGAGAATTCAAAGTCGCCATGACATTTCATGACAAATTCAAAGGGTTACTAGAGAAATTATTAATAATTTTACCAAATAGTTCTAAATAATTATGGCTCTGCAGGTATTTCAGAATATTAAGTCAATGGAAGTATTATAAAGCTAAGTAAGTAATTAATAAATTTTATCTAATTCAATATTTACTTTATATGTAATAAAAGGATTTCTTAAAGTCAGCGTTGTGAAATAATTTTCTACCAACATGCTACCAACTACCACTTTTCGATCGAATGGCAAGTGTTAGAAAGGGATAAACGACCTCGGTACTAGCTATCTCTCTTGGCTCGTTTTGCCTCTGTCTATGTTGGTAACCCAAATTGAATCATAATGTAAAGGTGTAAGGTGTGCTTTCGTATTTTTCATTTTTAACAGTCCGCTGTCCAGATTATAATAATAAGTCCATGACATAAAGTAAATCGGTAAGTATATGACATGGATAGTTTTTATTCAGTTGTTTTCGTTGTTTTGTCCTTTTTATGTGTCGTACTCTTTGTAGATATTCGTTGCGTCGAGAAAGAAGTTTTGTAGTAAGAAGGCGTAGACTACAGAAACACATTATTTTTTTTCTGGACATGCCCTAACTCTTAAAAAAAAATTAAAAGGGGTTCACCACTTTACCAGTCGATATAGGTACTGAATACTCGAAAAATATTAAACTACTCTTATAATTCCTTCCTCCTCACTGTACTGTATTTGGCGTATACCTATTTGGTGATACCAAAGGCCTTTTGCTAGCGATGGGACACTACAGATTAATACTTCTATCTATTTTTAAATAAAAACATATTACGTACCTAGTTGACACCATAGATACCAATTAAGGTGTAGATACATACTTAGATTATATGAATCCCAGCCGTCTATTGGTTCGTGGACTAAGCTTGCCGTCATTTGCGTGGTTGCACTTTAAAGTTGGGAACCCTGGAATTCCCTACGATTTTTTCTTTATCAAAAAGTGAAGTATAAGCCTGTAATGTCCCACTTCTGGGCAAAGGCCTCTCATCTCACTGATGATATCAGTACAGTGAGAAGGATTTTACGTTTACGCGTAATCAACACGCTTGCCTAAAGCGGGTTGGTGATTTCAAACGCGAGCCATTTTTTTAATGAAGGAAACATGTTTTCGTTCTTTCTTTGCGAAACTTTTATAAAATCTTAACAAAAGGTTAACGCTAGGTGAGGTAATACCCGCAATCTTGAACCAGGAAATTTAGTTTCATTTAGCTGTCTCAGCACCGTGAAAGAAAGCCCGATAGAATTCTTTAGCAAACCTATTTGGCATTAACCACGGAAGACTGGAAATCCAGGTAAGTTAGGTAATTTTATTCATAGGATAGTCATTTGATAGTTACAGCCCTTTCACACGGCAGTCCAGTTTTTAACAGGATCCCGTTTTCTGCAGGATCCCGTTTGATGGCGAATGTGTTTATATGCTAGCGTTCACACGAGCATCCCGCATGCGGGATCCTGCAAAAAACCGATCCGGTCGAATTGTGCCGTTCGGTTTTGTCACTAGAAACTGGATCCGAAGTCCAGTAAAAAGCGGGATCCCGTTTAATCACACATATATTTCAATAGCAGTGTTCACACGGCTTCCTGCGTGCGGCCGGCCGTAAGTGAGATGCGCAGCTCGCGCATCTCACTTACGGCCGGTCTTCTTTTACTGAATCCTGCAAAACTGAACTGCCATGTGAACACAGCGTCCAGTTTAGCAGGATACCGTAAAAAGCCGATCCTGCAAAACTGGACTGCCGTGTGAAAGGGCTGTTATTCTTTGGTCATGTAATCTTTGAAACTTTGATATGAACTTGGTAAGTTTATTACGTTGAACCCAATTTGTGGGAGGTGGGAATTTAGGGATGAGTACCTACCTATAGAAAGTAACTTAACTACACACCTTATACTAACTTACTTTACTACAAGTTATACGCCATTCAATACGGTTAGAGTAGGAGCTACGGTTAGAGTACGGTTAGAGTAGGAGCTTAATCTATCTTAACAAGCTAATTATCGATGTTAACTTAAGTAATATTGTAACTTACTCAACTTTTTATTTCTATAGGTTACCTATTAATAAAAGGTTTTTGATCAACCCTAGTTTTTAGAGTCGGAGTCTTATAAGACCGCCTAAAGACCCCCGATATGGTTTAACTATTACCGGCTACTTATCGTGCCCTCCGAAGCTCGAAGCACTCAGGCAGAAAAGGCTTTCGGCCACCCATCTAAGTACCGAGCTGTACGTTGCTTAACAATCGCAATGTACTAACATCGCTTAGTCATTGTTACTAAAGTGGTTATTTTTGACATTTTCATAATATCTAATAATAATCTCTGGTGAAAGTAGAGCAGAGGTTCATTCACTCATTCATTCTTTCATTTGGTGCCAGCACTGAGGTAAAGGTTCTATTGTTAGTACGAGTATGTACTGATTTTCCATCGGGATAAATATAAACATGAATTTGAGAGTTAACATGGAGTTAACATACTTTTTAAACTCACACGATTTGCACTCATTATACTAAATGAAACGGGTCTGTAGTTTGTGCGGGTAATAGGAAAAAATAATATTATTGTGTACGCAGTGAACATTCGCCTCTCTAGCCAGTCTTCCCGTGACCACGAGCGGTGTAATTCGCTCGAAACGTCGGGTACGTATTTTATTAAAATACGTTAAATTATCTAACGCGATACAGACTCGTTTCATTTAGTCTAATGAATTTGAGAGTAACCGTCGAATACTGTATATCCAACCCGAATGAATGAACAATGTAAAACCTCACTACAGAATAGTTCTGTAGTCTGAGTAACACATTGTTATTACCTGTGTATGTCACCGTAATATTGCAAACGCCGTTGGTTTATAATCCAACTAGCTCAATTATGAACTGACAACAGATTGTGAACTGTAAGGCCTTATACTGCGTTAAGCGGGCACCCGCACAGAGTCCACGTGTGTGGACACGCGACGGTTGCCCGTCCAGGCGCCCGCTTTTCAGAGTTTCAGGCCTAAAAACCATTTTTTCCTAAGTACATACATAATCTGTCCATTGCAAACTTTTAAATAGTGAACTTTCATTAAATAGACCAATCAGCGCGCGACATAAGAGATTAAACAATCAGCGCGCTATTTCATGAAAGTTCACTATTTTATAGTTTACATTGGACAGTTCATAAATTTACGAAAAAATGGTTCGTACAGTTCACAATCCGTTGACAATCAATAATCTTCTAGTTGGATTATGAACCAACGGCGTTTACAGTTTTCCAGTGACATTATATGTACAATGTCAACTTATAAATTGAGTAACTATAGACGTAACAATAACATACAGCTATCTAGTCGTACATAAAGGTAATAATCAATAAGATATGTATCATAACTATCACCAATGTTGATGGTAAGCCACATTTTATATATACTCGTATAAGTTGTTATTTATTATTTAGTAGCTATTAGTACAAGTAGTTTTCCTCTTCAGGAGCAATCGTATTCAGCTGGAAAATTTACGTCATTGGTCCACATTTTGGGAAAAGTAACAAAAAATAGAGTACCTATAGTATAAGTCTAGGCTTGGATCCCAAGTAACAACTAGCTAGGCACCAAACACGCAGTGTGGCCGGTCGCGAACATTCGGGAACTTTGCTTACCTAGGATGCAAGCCACTAAGCTCTAGGCGCTGAGCAAGCCGCCTGCCTTTGACGCCTAAAGGTTCCGAGTCAACTGTTCTAGATATACTAGCCTGTCATTAATTTAGTGTACAGTTTGCTGAACTTTTAATAAAACTAGAAGGTAATTCAATGCTCCATATTGTTATGCAATTCGGATTTTAATTGTTTTTTAGGCGTCGTGCCAACATAAATAATGAGCCGGGCGCCATTGTTCATTTTTTGTTTAAATTTCAAAACATAGGGCTTTGCCAAATGCATATTAATTGAGGACTTTTTAGAAGATAACGTTTTGTTTCGTTTCTATTGTTCTATCTAGATTTCTTCATTTAGGCATTGTGCAGGTGACAGCTCTCGTCGGTACGATTTTAATCTGGACTTGATCTTAAGCGCTTTTTAACGCGCGGAAACATGTGACGACATATTTTGATGACTGCGAGTTGGAAACAAAGCATGAATAAACAAATAAAGCTAATTTTTTAAGCGCTTTTAAAAAGTGAATTCTATTCTAGTTAATTCTATACTAAAATGAAAAAAGTAATTACATAACACTATTGCGTTAATACTACCTACCTATGCAAATAAATGTAGTGTTTTAAATAATTAGTACATAGGTAAAATGTGTCAAGCGTGGTGATTACGCCATATCCTCATAAAAACCAAAATAATAGTAAGTGGTCAACTAAAAGTGGTCAACCACGAACTCGACTATTTGAATGTACAGTTACGTTTATTACATTTTAAATTTCATAAAAACTATACGTCAGGTACAGAAATTGCTTTTCAAAAACAAATATCTATTTCATTTCAGAGATATCTACTACTTCATTTCTTAACCTAATTTCATTGTTTACAGATATATTGTAATACCTATCTTAAGTACTAAGTACTGTTGATACAGGATTAGGATTAGTATTAGCCTGTAATGTCCCACTGCTGGGCAAAGGCCTGTCGTCTCACTGAAGATAGCTCTCTCTCTCTCTCTCTCTCTTCCTGGCTATGTGTCCCACATGGTGGTGGGGTCAGCCTTCCTTATTTTTCTCCTCCACTGAAGATAGCTAGATAGGTATATTCTATTTTTTAGTTAAATTTCAAACCATCGCGACTGCTTTTAAAAAAGACGATTTAATTCATTCAGGAAAAGGGTTCGTGATGGGGGTTAGAAAATGGATACAACGTTTTAAATAAAAAGGAATTTTGAAATAAAACCAACTTTTGTCAGTGATTTTTACCCACCCTGTAAAAATTTTACCTACTCTATTTTTATATAATACGAATTGAAAATAAAACGGGAAAATAAATTCGTAATGATATTTTGTTGAATACTAACATACGTTTCCAGGGTCAGATGTACGTTAGATAGATAGATTGGATATATAACCATGTAATGTATATACATAGATAGATTGATATACAATTCAATGTACACCATATTAATATATAAACACATAAAACAGAAAACAAATAAAAGTAAAGTAAGTCTCTATTTATTAAGTTTTAGTTATGTCTATAAAGTACATTGATCCATGTATTTAAATCTAGGTCTAATCTATATATATAAAAATGAAACCCGTTTTCCTTGGTCACGGCATCACGCGTGAATGGCTGGACCGATTTCCACGGTTTTGCATTCGTTGGAAAGGTCTCGGGCTCCGTGAGGTTTATAGGGAATAAAAATAAAAATTCCCACGGGAACGGGGGCGCTGCGGGTGGAACCGCGGGGCACAGCTAGTATTATAATAAAGCCGAAGAGTTTGTCATTTTTTGTTTGTTCGAACGCGCCTCGCCATCTCGAAAACTATCAATTCGATTACAACGATACGATCCGATACAAACTATTATTTTTGTAATGGATACCCACATTAAACAGGAAGGTTATAAGCTTTTTTCATCCCGAAATTCCCACGGGAACGGACACAACGCGGGTAAAACTGCAGGGCGCTGCTAATCATTAACATAAAATAAATACAAGTAACTTCAGTAAGTAAGCAAGTATTATCAAAGCTACCTCACTCGATACGAGCTTCACTATCATGTTACTATGATATGTGGAATCAATAATGCGATAATAATCGCTGACAGGCTTCGAATGTGTTCGTACGAAACGCCTCGAGAGTACAAAGAAAGGCTTTTACTGAAACTTGTTGTAACTTATGTCCTATCGCTTATGTAACTTGTTTTCTCATAAATAATTATATATTGTGGGAGATGGTGTTTTTCATATAAAAAAGTTAAGTATTATTAGCTGTAATGTCACTCTGCTGGGCAAAGAATCGTGCTTCGGAGCACGATGAATTGTCGGTCCCGGTTCTTTTAATCGTCAGTCCATGAGAAGGTGGGTTTAGAGCTCCCACACAAAACTGCGATGCGATGCGATGCGAACTGAAATAGTTATATCTATCGCCATTACTACGGTACAAAGAAAAGAGATGAATATATTAAATAGAATTCGCATCGCATCGCATCGCAGTTTTGTGTGGGAGCCCTTACATCAACCGAGCGAATGCTCATTCTATCCCCACTACATCAAATTCTTCTAGTGTAAACAGGCGTAGAGCATCCTTTAGTTGTTCTTAGAGCGTTCGCAAAGATTCTAAAGAATATTCTAAGAATGCTCGCTCGCTCGATGTAAACGGCGCAAGAGCGCGCGAACAGTTGCTTAGAGCGTTCTTGCGTGTTCGGACGTGCTCGCGCCACTGAGCGGTGTCATCAAAGCGTTCTTGTGTTCTAGCTCTTGTTCTAGCTCTAGCTCTGTGTTCGTTTGATGTAAATCGATAACTCTAGCTTTCGTTTACACTAAAAGATTACGAAAGAATGCTCTAGCTCTAGCTCTATGTTCGTTTGATGTAAACCCACCTTTAGAGATCTTTAGGCGGTCTAAAAACGCCAGGGTTGACCACTAACCTACACGAACTTAGTTAAGGTCTATCTATCTACCTATCTATCATTAACATAACATAAACGGTGTCATGATGTTATTTAGGTACTTATTTTCCTTAATCAAATTTAAACTTCTGGCTACTTAGGTACCTATTGTTTCCTGTCTCTATGTGAAAAACATGTTTTGCTTCTTCTCCACTCGAAAATCTCGGCAAAGGCTTCACCTGGAACTATAAAAAGTTGGATTAGGATTTATTACCTGTAGTTACTCTCCTACGAACGAAACGAAAGAAGAACGAACGAAAAGTTTTTTAAAACCTACTTAGCTAGGTATCTGTTTTTCAGAGAAACTTTAATAAACCCGCAAAACAAGGCTAGTATAAACAGTATTTAGAAACAGAAGTTCAATATGAGTAAGAAACATTCATTGTCAGTTGAAGAGTTCAATTTCGTCAGTTAGTTTCATTCCGCGACACCGTTCGGTCGTCCACACCGCGCAAAAAATATCGCGACAGTACGCGCAAAACGTGAAATAATAACATTAATACTTTGTATCAATTTGAACTACAAGTATTCAAATACTACTTATAACAAAGTTTGCGTTCTCAGATATCGAATGGATTCAGTAAGTACATATTTATTATAGTTTTTCGCGCACTCCTCTTATCATTTCCTGTAAACATTATTTAAGCTGGAAAAAAGAGTATCGTTTAAAGATAAACAAACAGACTGGTGTTATATAAACATCTGGAAAAATAGCGTGTGGTTAGTTAGTCTTGATTAGATAAATATTTTCTTTGAATACCTAATGTTTATTTCAAACGAATTTTTATTTCAAAATTATGATGATATAAATTATCAAAATTGTGGAATGTGTTTGTCATTTTATCCAATTTAAAAATAAGATGGCAATTCCTTATTTCAGAGTATTTCGTATTTTAGTCTGCGGCGTCCATAATCCGATTTGGTAAATAACTTTTTTATTTTGAATGATATTTCATTATTCTCTATTGAGTCGAACCACAAAACAAATAACGTTGATAATGTTTTCATAATTATAAAATTTACTAGCAGCGCCCCGCGGTTTCACCCACGTTGTACCCCTTCCCGCAGGAATTTCGCGAGAAACAGTAGCCTATGTCCTTTCTCAGGCTCTGGACTAACTGTGTACCAAATTTCATTCAAATCGATTCAGTATGTAGTTTTGGCGTGAAAGCGTAACAGACAGACTGACAGACAGAGTTACTTTCGCATTTATAATATTAGTTAGGATGAAGTGCCTATTCAATTATTTATTACAATTACTTACGCTATTCAGTTTAATTAAAAAGGTTCCTTTCAAAAATGTAAATTTAATAATCACTACATAGTATAAAATAAAGTCGTCTCTTTTTCGTGTCTGTCACACTGTTTGTCTGTCTGTATGCTTAAATCTTTAAAATTACGCAACGTAAAACTGCGGGGCGCTGCTAGTATACGATAAATTCTAATTACGACACAAAATCACCCATAAGTACGTTTTAAATGAGCTATCGTATGTAAGGACTTGCCTTAATAAAGTCTGACAGTAAGAATCTAACTACTAGATTGTCTCGGGTCTAATTAAAGAGATAGAAAGGCCCATAAGAGATAGGGATGGTAGTTAAAAGATATTATGCGATTTAGGAGCAAGTTCAGCTTTTCTTGCGCAATGGACTGTTATAATGACCGAGATTGTCTTAAAATTTGTTATATTTCTAGACTAAGGGAAAAGAAAGGGTTGGTTATGATGAGTATAGCTATATATAGGTTGAGGAGGGTCCATAGGGTAGGGTAGTCATGGCACATCATACATCATTTTTAATACTTTAATGGACTATGTTGGTCCATAATATCCTATACTTTTTTCGGTGTTCGGCATATAGGTCAGGATTATCGAATATTGGTATTCGGCAGCATGTTCAGTTAAAATAGGTACTAACTTCTGTCCATTAAAGTGACATCCTTTATCGACCCTTAATTAATTGACATTAAATTTTCTTTTATATATATAACATTCAAAGTCCTGACTGACTGACCGACTGATAATCAACGCGAAGCCTCAACCGCTACACCTAGAAACATGAAATTTGGCAGGAAGGTTCTTCAAGTGACGTAAGTGCACACTAAGAAACGATTTTCGAAAATTCCTACGGGAACGGGCTCAACGCGGGCAAAGCCGCGGGGCGCTGCTAGTACATCATACATGAGATCACCAGCCCACATTTGGCAATCGTGGTGATTATGCTTTAAATCTTCCTCACTGTTCTGATATCTTCAGCGGAATAAGAGGCCTTTACCCAGCAGTGGGACAATACAGGCTAATACTTAATTACTTACTTACATGTCAAAATCACTCATTAAATCTTTACTTACGAAGCACTTCTCTGAGTATGAGCATAAAGGTAAGAGTTGGATCAGCGACTGCTGCAGTCGACTGCAGACTGCAGACACAGCTTCACTACTAGTTTCTATGAAATTTCGAGCGCGCGGTGACACTTCTGCTGCGGTCGGCAGTCCTGTCCTGCAGTCGTGACGTAGAGCGCCAGCAGATAAGAGAAAAATATTTTGAAAAACGAACAAAAATAATAGTGCAGGAGCTAATGTTATTTTTTTAATACAATTTAGGTTGCTAAGTAATGATTAATCATTTCACTCAATAGAAAATCATTATGTTAAGATTGATGAATGTGGCATAGATCAAAGTGTCGTGGTTTTTATCTCTGTTATGTAGTATAATGAAAACTTGAAAAGCATAATATAACTTCACTTTTTTGACAGCCACCACCATTTTTTTAAAAGAGCATTTTGACTGTATACCCCAAAAAATATAAAATCAGTTCAATGAAATATTGAGGTTTAAATATAAATTTAGTTCCAACGACGTGACAGACATAAAATAAAAACAAAAACAAATTTAGTTTTTTGAATTAGTAGAATTTGATGAATTACACTTCGATCAACAATACACAACTAGATAACGAGTCACGTTCAAAATCAAAGCTAAATACTGTCCGCGTGGATGACGTGGGGACATCTTTATTTGTTTACTACCGAACTGAGACAATAGTTTGAAAACATTTCTAATTTCAATCTAATTAATTACTACCATGACACCTAGAAATAAAGTAGCAAATCTTATGAACAAAATAAGAGCACTTTCAAGTGCGCTGTTATTCACCGAGACGTATGTTTTGCGCCCACCCGACTTCTAGTTGTGTATATCACTTAGGGGGTTGGAGCGGGTAACTGGCGGGGCGAGAGAGTGCCTTCGGAAATAAAACCCGGGATCAGCGTTTCACCACTTTATTTCTTTCTTCTTTCGTTTTCCTTTTTTCCTTTTCTTCTTCTAGGCACTGCTACTGAACACTGAATGCCGGACTATGGAAATCGCTCTGGTTTATAGACATCTCTGACCAATCAGAGCGCAGGAAAGTTGCACGCGGCACCAATCTTTTTGAGCCGACCAATCAGAGCGCACTTCTTGTTTTGTATGGAAAACCTTATTTCGATAATTTTATTGAAAACGTTCGATTATTTATTATCATATTTGTGTCTGTAACGGTAGGCAGCAAATGTGGCGGTCGGCTCTCCGACCATAAATTGTATTATGTCAAAATTTGAAATATGATTTTGGGTTACCATTTTTCAAAACAATTACTCCTCAATTTATTATAAATAAACTCCTCAATTAGTCGCTAATTTGTTTATTATAAAGGCAAGTCAACCTCATTCAAAAGGCAAGTATTTTTTTTGTAAATAAATAAAACCTGATTAATGTAGAAACCGTATCCATCTACCTCTGTATCGAAAGATGAATAGTACAATGAACAGGAGATCAGTAATCAGCCTATGGAGTTTAGGGTATCGGATTGAGATTAAATAATAATATGTAATAACAATTGGATATGGATCAGATCGGAATAATAGTTTCGAATTCATAAAAATTTATAGCATTCGAATTCCAGTGGTCTTTTTCGAGGCTTTTTACGATATCAATCGATTTACGTAGTTAATCAGGTTCTTAGTTAGTTGTAAATTCTTCCGGTATGTACGAGTTGACCATTACATTACGTTTAAATAGTTTTATTGAATCTCTAATTGTAATTCCCCGCATTTTGGGGAAATTTTCACACATTGGCAATGTTGATTATGTGGTGTGCAGTCGGCAGTGAATTAGCGACTGCAGACTGCACTGCGGACGACTGCACCGCCCTGCTGCCTGCAGTCTGCAGTCGACTGCAGCAGTCGCTGATCCAACTCGGACCTTAAATGTTTAGTAAATCAAAGCTTTAAGTAATAAAACTCAGTAATTAAAATAAGAAAAATGCTGGCTGTTCTATTTTAATGAAATAAACGCTTTAAAGATAGACCGATAAACTACTTAACAAAGTAAACAACTTCCAAGTTACCAGCATGAAATTTTAGACTTTTTATAACTTTAATAACTTCTGCATTGTTTTGATGCAAAGTGCGATATCCAAGATTTGATGGTAGCAAAAGTTTTTAAACTTCATAAATTGTTTGCTATTATTATCGTCGTCGATTAGAACGAGATTCCAAGCTCATTCGTTCAGTCGAAATATTCATTCTATTCTTCTTCTTATCGAGTCAATATGGTTATTTTTTTATTATTTATATTCTATTAGAAATGCAGCAAAAACAGCAAAACGGCTCCAACTTATAGGATAGGATAACCAACCATGGTTTCTGAGTTTTAAGACCTTAGGTCTTGAAACAATGAGACCGACTGCTTACCCCGCCCTCCGAAGCACGTTAGCGCATAGAAACAGTTGAGTTATAGCCGAGCTGCAACTACGAGTATATGTATTACAAAGTTCAATAAAAAGCTAACGCCACATGTCAAATTGTGAAGAGAGGACAGTGTGGGCGCAAATAAGAGGAGTTTCGGAAGTCTAGAACCCTATTTAGCATAGGCAAACACACAGTAAATCTCTTGGGGGTCAGATCAAAATCGAGTTTGTCAATGGTTTAAAGTTGGTTAATAACTAAAAAATGTGTTACTATAGACCTATAGAATTACGAATTTTCATCTATACTAATAATTATAAAGAGGTAAAATTTGTAAGTTTGTGTGTTTGTTTGTTTGTTTGTTTGTTTGTATGTTCGAGGTAATCTCAGGAATTATCAGTCCGATTTGAATAATTCTTTTTGTATTAGATAGCCACATTCAACGGGAAGATTATAGGCTATTTTTGATCCCGAAATTCCCACGGGAACGGGTAAAATCAATTATCATCAATTATACAAAATCAATTCACCTGTTATCAAATCATATGTAATGATAGCAAGTAATGTCCCACTGCTGGGGAAAAACAACATGCTTATGCATTATCAGGCCAAATTGATTGATTCCTGGTCCAATATACTATACAATACATGATATTTATACAAAAAAAAAATAACGAAATGATATAAAAAATAAATGCAAATGGAAACCGTTTTCTAAACGCACCTGTAGCCTATTATTAATAACTAAAGCAGGTGTTACACTGAACAGGAAATACCAGTTTCGTCTAACAATTAACATAATTAATGTGCAATTAATATTAAATTTAATATCTAGTATATAATAGGATTTTTTAATAAACAAACAACAGTCTCTTCTAATAGAGTAAGTATTGTGCATTTACTTCTAAATACTTCAAATGCCTTAGTGTTCTAGTGGTATGTGCACTCGCCTGCCAAGACTGAGGTCCCGGGTTCAATTCTCAGGTCGACCAAAAACATATTTCTTACTTTTCAAACATGGCTCGGGTTTGAGATCGCCAACCCGCATTTGGCAAGCATGGTGATTACGCCTAATCCTCCTCACTGTACTGATATCTTCAGTGAGATGAGCAGCAGTGGGATATAACAAGCTAATACATACCCAGCGCGGAACTTTTTACAAATGCATTTTATCTTAATATTACCTATCTAAAGCACCTTTCACAAAACCTTAATAACAATTAGAAGGTACATTATATTCGTGAGCTTGCTATTAAACTACTACAGACGCGTCATAGTTAAAGTAGTCCTTCCGTAGTTATTACATATCTCGTTTCAGGCTAAAAATACCTAATACAAGCTTAGAACTTAATTTGGGTTTAACCTTGGGCGCCCAAACCGGGTGAGAATTACTCCTATACATATTTGTTTAAATCCCAGGGCAAATGCGGTGTTATAACTTTGAGGTGTGTGAATAAGGGTGAGTATCCTTTGAATCGGAGCGGTGCTATACGGAGTCCAATCGAACAATGACAATGCATTAGTACAATAGTAAACATGCTCACACGGGTTTTTTCGCGGTACTAAAGCAAGTAATAACTTCCTTTTTATTTCCGACGATTCGAGAGGATTGCACCTCTCGTGGTCGCGGGTGAACTGAAGACATCGGAGTAACCGCTGTGATGCGAGGGTAGGCGTTCCAAGTGTTGGAAGTACCCTCACATGGTTTATGTTAGAATTTAACGGTGCGTTCACATTAGACTGACACACAACACTGAAATTAAGAAAAGATTTTAACAATGTTTATGCGTTGTTTGATTATTTTATTGGGTTGAGATTAGTTGATTGGAAGCCGCTCGGCTTCAATGGACACGCAACGAAGTGTATCTATACTATGTATACTTAAATCTGTCTGTACCATCCACAAATAGCGAAGTAAATGGTGGACGTGACGGACTTTCTATAAAAACCAATGTGACTAAACTCCCTCTCTTGAACATTACAGTGTTAGTACGAGTATATACAGTGTGAATTTTGGAATAAATAAATACCGGGTATACTAATGACGAAGTAAATACACACACGATTAATTAGACCCAAACTAAGATCCAAGCTTGTATTATATAATCTAACTAACTGATACTACTACATATAAATAAACAAATACCTTAAATGAATATATAATTAACACCCAGACGTCGTCGCCAACAACTATGTCTTTATATTGTTGACGCCGGGCGGGAATCGAACCCGCAACCCCCGACACAGTAAACACATATCAAAATGGTATGTACAGCTGCTCAATAACTTATCCATGAAGTCACAGGAGGAGATAAGGCCACTTCTTGTGATTCATTCCCATACTTACACCGGTATGTAACACAGTTATCGCTCTACAAAACCGACACCAGCCGATTATCTCCAAAAGCTGTAGAGAAGATATGTCGCTCTTTGCTGTACTGTAAGTTGTCTAACTGAAATTAAATTATTTTAGCAAGGAATGTTACACTCTTGGAAAGATTCTATTTAATTAAGAAAAACAAGAGATCGTCTCAAGGAGCAGGTATTCGGTATTCCATTTAATTAAATCAAGGGAAGTCACGTAGACTTGACACTTAAGATTGGAATATAATGTGGGTAAGTTCCGCAGATTGAGGGTTCTGTACATAACTTAAAACATTAATTTTCTATTAGGTATGAACTGATTAAAAAAAAGGAAGGTCTTAATTGGTATGTTTTTTAATTGTATAATACCTCATATTTTGCCGTTTATGCAAAAGGTTGCCATATTAAAAACATAGGAGATCAGGTGAATATTTTATCAAGTGTTCCAAATTAAAATTTTGCAATAACTTCTTAATTGTTAATATAGGCGATGTACCTACCTAGGTGATATTAATTACTCTCCCATCACAAAATAAGAGAAAGATCATTTAACAATCGATTTAGTATCGATTCCCTTCGGCCTCGTTTGGCCCAAAAATAAAGGAATAATTATAAAACCAAACTTCTTCTAACACAACACAGACATAACCCTTAATTCGTCTTCCGCTCAGTAACAGCAATTTATAGCCCCCGTCGGCACGTTTTACTTACGGATCCCTAATAAATACAACAGCCTCCGTGGTCTTGTGGTTTGAGCGCCCGGCTCACGACCCGGAGGTTCCGGGTTCGATTCCCGGTGGGGATATCTCACAAAAATCTCATTGTGAGACTTTCCTCAGTTTGGTTAGGGCATTACAGACTGAATCACCTGATTGCTCGAAAAGTAAAATGATTCCGTGCTTCGGAGGGCACGTTAAGCCGTCGGTCCCGGTTACTTGGCGGCTCAATAACTCTGACACCAGGATTGGTAAGGTTGGCCATCCACTCGATGAAGAAGAAGAATAAATACAGCAAGTGAAAATCATGTTTTATTAAAATACGACACAATACAAGTACAGTACGGGCCGAACATGTTACCCATCGACTTTGTAAGCAGCTCGGCTAACTAGATGGGTGGCCGAAATTTACATTTCTATCTGAGCGCTACCGTGCTTCGGAGAGCACGTTAAATTGTCGGCCCCGGTTGTTTCAATCGTTAGACCATGTCGGAGGCCTTTAGGTGGTCTAAAAACTCCGACACCAGTTGGCCACTGACCTACTCGAACTTACTTGCTTTAGTTCATAAAAAAAAACTAATCTTTAATAATAATCTTTTTTAGAAAAATACGTTAAACTTAAAAAAAGACATATAATCTATCTATACAGGGTGACACATAAGACGTAATACGAAACATGTTTTTCTAACTTACCTACTTAGTGCTAATAATCCGAACTATGTTTCGTGTTGTTTAAATAATCGCAATCGTTGTACCATTGTTTTAATTATTTCCGTTATTTGTGACCACATCATGGTTACCCTAACTACTTTGTGGAAAACAAAAAGGTTGAAACTACTTTGTTGTAAACACTCACCTTCTTTATCATCATGACTGATAATTTAAAAATAAATGACACATCGTTGAAGTTACTTGTCATAACAAGAAAATATTGATTAATCAGTTTAATTTGGAGATTGGAAAAAATTAAATATTCGTTAATAATAATGCCACCTCCTTATCCATTCACAAACATTCAACGATTACGTATGGTAGAATTTTATTTTACGTCGCGGAGTACGGTGCAGACGCAAGCTCTTTTTCACGAACTCTACCCAGAGAGTCCGATCCCCACACGGCAATTGATAAATAATTGTGTGCAAAATTTGAGGGACTATGGGCAATTTGCTGTTCCAATTCATGCCCAAGGCAGAGGCCGGCAACCAAGATACACAGAACAGTTTCGAACACGAGTACTTAGATATTTTATCCGCAATCCTGAGGCAAGCACCCGAGAAGCAGCGGCACGATTCGGAACAACCCAAATTTTTATTTGGAGATAATTGCAATCTGAAAAATGCACCCTTTTCATTTTCAACGGGTCCAAGATATTGTTTTAGCCGATTATCCCAAAAGAACACGGTTTATACAAGCATTTGAAGTTGTGAAAGCCAACGAATTTGTACTCGGTAGAGTTCAGAGGAACATCCGACGTCGTGCAGAGCTTTGCGTTGTGGAAGGCGGTGACCATTTTGAGCACTTGTTGAAATATGTTTAAGTTTTAATAAGATACTGCATACTTGTAAATAAATGATTTGATTTGTTTTCCCAAATCTTTCACTTGTGTATTGATATCAGTAATTACTTCTGGCGACTGACTAGGTACTTGGCACACAGAGATTACGTTAGATAATGTGACAAGTACCTAATAAGTATAACTAACATGACGTCACATGACGTCACCAAACGTCCATAGGGTGACCAAACTTACAGGAATTTATTAAATTATTTTGTTAGAAAATTAGCAAAAGTTATTTAGATGAATTTTAATTAGTGATGTAGTGAATAACGTTCTTTGTCACTAACCTAACCATAATTAATTATTTTGTACTACGTCTTCTGTGTCGCCCTGTATAAATAAAAATGAATTGCTGTTCGTTAGTCTGCTTAAAACTCGAGAACGACGGAACCGATTTGGCTAATTTTGGTTTTGAAATTTTCATGAAAGTCCAGGGAAGGTTTAAACGGTAAGCAGTGAGTAATGCAGGTGAAACCGCAGGGCACAGCTAGTGTATAATATAATGAGTGCATGTAGACATATAATATAATGAGTGCAAATCGTGTGAGTTTAAAAAGTATGTTACCAAGATATTGTGTCGGTGGTAGTGAGTTTATCAATTATAGTGTTAGTGCGAATAAAGAATTACCATTTTTATAAGTTTTTGGTATAAGACAGGCATAGATCTTTCAGCACACACACACACACAGCAAAACAACAAAAGAGTAAAGAATATTATACAATAAATACATTGACATGTTTTAACTAGTAACCTTATGTTGGTTAGTAACCTCAGGGTTACTAGCCCATTATCCTCGATGGATAACAGCTCCTGCCGGTTACTGTACATTATAATAAAGGATCACGACATTCCTGTTCACATCACGAGTTTATAAAGAGCTTTCTATTTATAGGTAAATACAAAGGAGTCAGTACTCCGAGAATCAATAGTTATGGAGATTATTCATTGAACGGTATTGATGGGATTTTTAACCCTCGAACGCAAAAAGAGATGTTATTTTAACTGCAAGTATTGTCTATTTATATATATAAGGGTCTAGACAGACGGACTGCAATTCAACTGCAATCCGACTGCAAAATGGCAGTTCAGATGCAGTTTGAATGCAGTTGGCTCGACTGCAATCAAACTGCACGTCGACGGGCAGTTGGCGTGCAGTTGGATTGCAGTCTGAGTGCAGTTACAACGACTGCAATCAAACTGCACGTCGACGGGCAGTTGTATTGCAGTCCGAGTGCAGTTACAACCACTGCACACCGACTGCAATCAAACTGCACGTCGACGGGCAGTTGGCGTGCAGTTGGATTGCAGTCTGAGTGCAGTTACAACGACTGCAATCAAACTGCACGTCGACGGGCAGTTGGCGTGCAGTTGGATTGCAGTCTGAGTGCAGTTACAACGACAGACTGCAATCCAACTGCACGCCAACTGCCCGTCGACGTGCAGTTTGATTGCAGTCGAGCCAACTGCATTCAAACTGCATCTGAACTGCCATTTTGCAGTCGGATTGCAGTTGAATTGCAGTCCGTCTGTCTAGACTCTCAGACTGCAATCCAACTGCACGCCAACTGCCCGTCGACGTGCAGTTTGATTGCAGTCGAGCCAACTGCATTCAAACTGCATCTGAACTGCCATTTTGCAGTCGGATTGCAGTTGAATTGCAGTCCGTCTGTCTAGACCCTAAAATTCAAAGTCCTGACTGACTGACTGATAATCTACGCACAGCCTCAACCGCTACACTTAGAAGCATGAAATTTTGCAGGAAGGTTCTTCAAGTGACGTAAGTGCACACTAAGAAAGGATTTTCGAAAATTCCTACGGGAACGGGCTCAACGCGGGCAAATTCGCGGGCGCTGCTAGTGACATAAAAAATTCTATGACATATCTATGACGTATAAATTAACCACATTTTAGTTGGTTACCTAGTTAGGTAATCAGGTAATCACAAAATACTTAAGCAATTGTAAAGTAATTTTAGTAATTTTAAGGACAATTTTTGGCATGGGTAAAAATAAGGATAAAATTAAGTTACGAATAGGAATAATCTTTATAATATTATTATTATTTATTTTATTTTCAGCCTGACTTGTCTCACTGCAGGGCAAAGGCCTCCCTACCCTCTTTCCACCTTTCTCTATTGAGTGCTAGACTGGGCCAATCCTTCGTGAAGGTGTCGAGCTCGTCTCGCCATCGCCTCCTCGGTCTACCGCGACATCGTTTTCGACCTTGTGGGACCCACTGAGTGGTGACTTTGGCCCACCAATCATCCGACATGCGGCAGACGTGTCTAATAATCTTTATAATAAAATAAAATATATTTTCATACATTTCGAGCGGGATATTTCACACTGAAGTGGACATAAAATTTTTTGAGCGAAAGATATATTGTGTAAATGTGTGTGTGTGTGTGTGTGAGAGAGAGAGAAAGAGAGATAAAATAAAATGTTCCTTTTTACTACGCCCAATCTTTCTCACTGTACTGATAACTTCAGTGAGACGGCCTTGCCCAGCAGTGGGACATTACAGGTTAATACTTACTTACATTTATTTTTTCTTTGAACGCACGTGAGCACAGATGTCAGAAATACAGGAGATATGCTTTGTAAACAAATGTATTCGTGTTCAGATGTCGCCGTGTCACAGATTAATAAATAGTTACTAACGTTCACTAACACAAAAGCAAAAACTATAAGAACGGCACACGAGCTCATATTTCTCCCGCACACAAAGAAACTTACAGCAACACTAATAAACTCAGTAATAGAACACATGCATACAGGGGGCGGGGCTTCTACCTGTAGCTACAGACAATAAACACACATCGCAACTAGTGATGTGAAGAGGTAATTGATTTGAATTTGAATTTGAATTTGAATCGTAGAAAAAATAGTATCGATGAAATTCAGAGCCGACGAACTTTCTTCAATGGTTGAAAGCACTTAGGCTCAAAGTGAGACGAACATATCGTGTTATTTTTTGTGGGAAACCAGTTTGGACCTTTTCCTGTTGCATTTATCCACTTTTCTTTTATTTTTGGATCCTTCGGATAGCTAAAATATTAAAAAGGTGTGAATGATGATGATGATATCAATGATACATGTGTAAGAGTACCGCAATAAATTAAAAACCCATACTTGATTCAATAATAATAATAAGTCGAGTAATCAAGAAATAGTAATGAATTGTGTTTTCAATAATTAATTATATCATTTTTACCTCACATTAGTAAACAACAGCTATAAAGTTCCATGCAGCAAAAAAAGTCTAATTTTGTTCCCTTGTGTAATCATTCGAACTAAGTAGGATCGATATAAAATATCGACAACCTCAAAAGTGACATCACATCTCTAATTATCTACCTAACAATGGACACTGGTTCCAATTAATTAAATCAGGGACATAGAGGTAGTCTTGGGCGTTATAACATACAACAAATAATATATTTCATTATAATTTTATAGCAACAACAACCATTATTTATTTTCGACAAAGACTGTTGTAATATTTATTACGTACCTATAATATAATCGTGCGCCTCGATTCGGCAATCATCGGAGATACTCGGTAACTAGTAGAACTAGAAACTACCGGTACCGAGTATCTCCGATGATTTCCGAACGGACCGAACCGAAGCCGATGTCGACTCAAATTCAACTATTCAAGGTTCAAGGTCAAGGTTAAAAAATAATGATAGCGAACTTCACATCGTAGAGCGTTAGACGAATATGAACTTTAAATTACTAAGTACAAGAGCAAATTTTACTTTCATTAAAATACAACAGTTTATTATAATTTTGATTTTATATTCGTATGAAGATAGATTCATGTCTTCGCTGTTGCCTGTTGTTTTATTGGTGTATATTCATTCATTAGAAAGTTTGTTTTGATTGCGAAAAAACTGCTTTTTTATCACATACATTGTCCACAGTAAAATAATTCCAAACGGCGGAACTTCGAGCTCGCGACATTTTTCACAAATATGTTTTTACAATTTTATAACTTAAAAACTATTTTACACACACAATAAATTTATTATTTACAACACTTATTAACTTTTGCATCAACTTTTTCGAGTAAGAAAATTCAAACAAATACGTAAAGCCTGTAACGAGTAGGAAGGAAAGTTCGTTGAAATCAAATCAAAACCAAATTTGTTTTTCTGTAACACATTTTAAAACATGCAACACTGAAAAAATTGTACCTACTATTATAATCTTGTGCTATAACTTTATCATCGTATTTACAACCGTAAAATGTTATAATCGCAATTCAACATACAACTAATCTTACAACAGATAATAAATATTACAACAGTTTAACACAACAGTTAGAAAAATATAATTATAACGGATAATGCAATATGAAAATATAGCGATAACGCCCAAGTTTACATAGAGGTCAAAGTACGAATTTCAATCTGATTTTTTGTAATTAAGGTCTTTGAGTGATTCTAAGCCTATTTTATAGAATACGTTTTTTTGAAATACCTGCCCGTTTCCGAGAAAAAAAATGTTAAGTTTTTTTTTGTATGGAGAAAAATCGTTTTCTTTATTTATTTCATAAACGGGCAGAGACGTTAAAACCAAACCTTAAAGGGATTAAAGAACACATAATTCCTTGCATTTTGTTCGAAATCATCTACTCCATATCTCTGCCCGTTTAAAAACGGCAGGCGTTCCAAATTTTTTTTTTCTTTTGTGGTTTTTTTGGTTTAAATACGCTTGAATGAATACTTAAATAGCAATATTGTAATACTAGTACTTCATTCCATCGATACAAAATGGAATTGTAATATTAATAGCTTAAGTAATTTTATACCTACATACCTGCTATGTTACTTTTTTACCTGGGTATTGTTTTGCGTAGAGGCTTTTGCAAGGCCGAATATGTTTTATTGTTCACGTTACCTGGATAAGATAAGAAAAGAGGGCACTTACAGGTTACAGGTAATCAGGTAACTTACCTGATTAGTTGTTTTCAAAACGGAGTCACTCGTTCCTCGGATCCTAAAGTATCAACACGTACCTACACGCTCTTTACCATTAATATGTCTCAGTTTAAATCAAATTTGGATATATATGTGCTACTGAAATCAAGTGGAAATATCAAAAACAGTGATATATTGTGCACTACGTTTTTAAATCAAATAAACTTTGAAGTTTCTGCTGAAGATCTTATAATTCTAAAACAGTTCACAAGAACATATGTTGCAAATTTACACAAGAGATGGTTGCAAGCAAATAGATGTCAATCTAATTGTCTTTCAATCTATCTAATAATGCAGACAGTAATTCTTCTTCGGAGTGGTTTTTAAGAGATGAAAGGCACCTTCTTTTATGCTTGTTTGATAGATCCTCTGGTGGGTCTCAGATGGCTTTCTGTGGAGTATTTGTAGCAGCATCTGACTGCGGACTGGCTTCCATTGCTTGAGACATCCAAATTCTCTTTCGCAAATATTGACATCAAATATGGTGTTCTTGGTGAAAAAATTAGATTGGCATCTATTTGCTTGCAACCATCTCTTGTGTAAATTTGCAACATATGTCCTTGTGAACTGTTTTAGAATTCTAAGATCTTCAGCAGAAACTTCAACGTTTATTTGATTTAAAAACGTAGTGCACAATATATCACTGTTTTTGATATTTCCACTTGATTTCAGTAGCACATATATATATATCCAAATTTGATTTAAACTGAGACATATTAATGGTAAAGAGCGTGTAGGTACGTGTTGATACTTTAGGATCCGAGGAACGAGTGACTCCGTTTTGAAAACAACTAATCAGGTAAGTTACCTGATTACCTGTAACCTGTAAGTGCCCTCTTTTCTTATCTTATCCAGGTAACGTGAACAATAAAACATATTCGGCCTTGCAAAAGCCTCTAAGCAAAACAATACCCAGGTAAAAAAGTAACATAGCCGGTATGTAGGTATAAAATTACCTAAGCTATTAATATTACAATTACATTTTGCATCGATGGAATGAAGTACTAGTATTACAATATTGCTATTTAAGTATTCATTCAAGCGTATTTAAACCAAAAAAACCACAAAAGAAAAAAAAAATTTGGATCGCCTGCCGTTTTTAAACGGGCAGAGATATGGAGTAGATGATTTCGAACAAAATGCAAGGAATTATGTGTTCTTTAATCCCTTTAAGGTTTGGTTTTAACGTCTCTGCCCGTTTATGAAATAAATAAAGAAAACGATTTTTCTCCATACAAAAAAAAACTTAACATTTTTTTTCTCGGAAACGGGCAGGTATATCAAAAAAACGTATTCTATAAAATAGGCTTAGAATCACTCAAAGACCTTAATTACAAAAAATCAGATTGAAATTCGTACTTCGACCTCTATGTCCCTGATTTCATTAATTGGAACCAGTGTGGCAGCACCCGCTTCACGAAACTATCGTGTGAGTGAGAGTATCAGTAAAACACTTTTCCATTGCGCTATTAGACCAGGCGATTCATTGATCGATGTGTATTAAGCAAACAATGGTTTTAGTTCCTAATGAAAATAATTGCTTTTGGTACTTTATCGTGTTACTAGTATCACGAAGTAATGTTTTAATGAATTTAATAAGAAAAACAATCATATTTTTATACTTACGTGTGAAATGAGATGCCATCTTTCGTATAATTCACAATAGAGGTGTTATTTTTGCAAACAACCACTGTACAACGCGGCATTTTGTAAAAAATCACAAGCAGTGAAGACGTCGCAAGTTGGCATTCGACTAATGGCCGAAACTGGCAACAAGCCGCTTTGCGGCTAGATGCGTTCGCAAGCGCCACGCCTCCTTGCCACATCTCCTGTATTTCTGACATCTGTGCACGTGAGTAAGTATTGTGCAACCAACCATTCGACAGACGCCCACACTCACAACAAGCTTCCAGAAAGGTGTTCTAAAACAATAAATAAACTAAAAAGAAAATAATATAAAACGTGATATGCTTGACGTAAACAGAGCGACGTTCATCTTTAAAAGCTTTCAAATTATTTTCAATCATTACTTCGACTATAAATTTTACGTGTTTTGTAACGTTACGTTATTTTACGCACACCATTAGATAACAATCTTTCTAATTAATGTATTTATTAGCTTTTTTTATTACAATAGTTTGTGGTTAAACAGATTGTCATAAGAAAGAAATCTCTAGACAATAAAGAAAGCACATAACATAAAATAATAATATTATTACTAACAATGGTAAATAAATAATATGAGATAATTCAATTATCTTTCGCCTGTAAACTTATATCGGTCCGGATATTTGAGAACGAAAGCTATGTATCGAAATATACATTTCATCGGATCGCTTTACATAATGTTCCCAAATACGTAATAGAGAATTTCCTTTAATAATATTTTGTAGGTTTTAGGAATTTTGGGGGTCTATAATTTTGTTATTGGTTTATAGATAATATAGGGTTGTAAGCTTTGATGTAGGATCCCTAGTCTAGGTATATCTTTCTCTCCATCTAATTATTTCATCTATGTGTGGGATGGATGGATTCTCGAAAAATTTTAGGTATCTATGATAATAAGATATATATACCAGTACTGACATTAATATTAAAAGCACAACAAACGGCGAACTTTGGTCCACAGAAGACAGAAATAGTTTAATAAATTAAATGTTTATGTCGTACGGTTCTATTTTGGCGGTCAAAAATGTCCGACGGTTTTAAGTGCGCCGTCTGCATAGGCTTTAAGTAACCTGCAACTAATTTTGTATTAAATTTAAATTGAATTTTGAAAAATCCTTTCTTAGCGCTCACTTACATCATGAAAGGAACATCTGTACCAAATTTTGAGTTCCTAGGTGCAGTAGTTTCGACTGTGCGCTGTTATATAAGTCATTGATTCAGTCAGTTAGTCAGGTACGCTTTAAAATATAATATTTTACATTTAATATCAATTCTGATTAAGAGCATGTCACACGCTTCGATGCTGATGCACCGGACAGCCTTTTGGCAAGCAAAATTTGGATATTACTCGTAGTAATCCCAAAATAATTTAAATAGGTACAAACTTTTACGCAAAAAACAGACTTCATACACGGTGTTTTATGAGATTACTACTTTCCTTTTAAATAGGGTCGTTCTATAAGCACGCCATTTTATCATAACCGAATATTTTTTTTACATTTTATTACGAACCAGTTTTTTTAACGACGTAAATATTGTGAAAAATAGAGACTTTAGAATTTGCTTCTGTTTTTTATAGTACTTACTGCCGCCTTCAGAGCGCCCTTAAAGGTCAGTACTCACATACGGTATTACTCGATAGTTTTACTCGAAGTCGAGTAAAAATCAACGTGTGGACCGCAAAACTCACAGCTCGAAGGCTCGCACCGAGCCGGCTCGATGGAATTAAATGAAAGTAATTTCCTTCGAACCTACTCGAAGCGAGCCGTCAATCTTGACTCGAACGTGTGTACGTGACTGCGAGTGGCGCGAGGCGAGCGTCAGTCTGGTATTGTTTATCGTGATTGAAACACGGGTTTTTAGAGAAATGGATTATTTTTTTTATTAATGGGGTAATCAAAGAAAGTAATTCTTCATATAGCTCTGGAGGCATCCTTAAATAATTGTTATAATCTTCAGGACATACTCGTAGCTCTTCAATCAAGTTCACGTGGCTGTAATTAGAACGGCGATCTAACCAATGTTTAACCCAGTACCTCCTTTTACGTTTTTTCTTTTCATTTTCTTTGATTTTCTTATAAAGAACTGTGAGACTTGCTAAATACAGCCACCGTCTCCTTTGTTGCACAGACATCCTTTGGCTCGAACGGTTCGGTGAATACTGAACGGCGCGCCTCACTCGATAGATCAATGCTCAATGTGTGGACGAAAGCCCATGCCATGAGTTTTACTCGACAGTTTAGCTCGATCGAGTAATACCGTATGTGAGTACTGACCTTAACTTATTAAATCGACAGTTACATGCCAAAACGACTCATTAAGTCACTGAGTACGCGCGTTTGTTTAATAAACAAAGCTCTATCCAACTAAATTCGCGGAATATTTTTTTTAACTCGTTCGCAACAAAATGAGCAGCGTGAATCCAAGTAGGCTGTTTCCAAGAAATCTACAATGTCCACTGAAAGCTTACTTTTCACTTTAATAGAATACCACGAAAATGACTCCGTTTCCATTCCGTTATGGCTACATTCCCGGCAACACGAATGGACCGCCATTTAGTGGTCATAATTGATATTGATGTTATGTTATCCACGAATCACATCAAAGCATAATCATTTCATTTTAATTCGAGTAGTTTATTGGCCAACCCTGGTGTCAGAGTTTTTAGACCACCTAAGGACCTCCGATATGGTCCGACGATTGAACCAACCGGCACCGAGAGCTTAACGTGCCTTGCGAAGCACGGTAGTGCTCAGATAGAAATGCAACTATCGAAAAAAACATGGTAAAACTCCGCAATAGAGCGATGATGTGGTAATGATATCATACGTAGCAACATGACATAATATACCTCTAGTAGCAAGATAAACACCAAAGAGTTCAAAGGTTCAAAGAGAATGCTAAGTATAGAATGCCTCTCACTGCTATCTCACTGAAGATGTCAGTACATTGAGGAGGATTAGGCGTATTCACCACGCTTGCCTAATGCGGGTTGGTGATCTCAAACTCGAGCCATGTTTGAAAAGTAGGAAAAATGTTTTCGCTCGAGCCGGGATTTGAACCTGAGACTTCAGTCTTGGCAGGCTATTACACATATTACTTGATCACTGAGGCGTTTTTCGAGGCAAAGATCATGTCATTTGCTTTTCTCCGCGTGTATTGCACTGATACAATGGGAACTAACCATATAATCATTGGTTAGTTTGATTCCGAACAATTCTCCACCGAACAGACTACCAATTTATCTATAGATTCGGGTTTCCAATTAATTAACACATTTAATTCCCGGAATTGTGCTGTAATTAGATCTCTGCCAATATTGATCGATAGCTTCATTTGATACCTTGTAATATAGATGATCTATAAGAAGCTCTGTACATAGGTGGTATCGGTATTATCGATGTATGTTATAACTAGCTGCCCCGGCAAACATTGTTTTGCCATATAAAAAAAAAATTAACGGGTGGACTTCCCTTAACATTTAGGGGGACGAAAAATATGTTGTCCTATTCTCAGATATGCACACAACATTTCATGAGAATCGGTCAAGCCGTTTCGGAGGAGTTTAACTACAAACACCGCAACATGAGTATTATATATATTAGACTAGCAGCGCCCCGCGGTTTTACCCGCGTTGTGCCCGTTCCCGTGGGAATTTCGGGAATTTTTTTACATAAAAACCTTCCTCTTGAATCACTCTACCTATTACAAAAAACCGCATCAAAATCCGTTGCGTAATTTTAAAGATTTAATCATACAGACAAACAGACAAACAGACACGAAACAGAGACGACTTTATTTTATACTATGTAGTGATATGTAAAGTTTTGTAAGTTTTAAATAATAAGAAATTTAACTCTCAATATTTCAATATATTTTAAGTCCTAGTTCAACTCTCGATCAAATCGCCATTTCTTAAAAAAATAACTTGAATAAAAATGTAACCACATACGTACAAACTACTTAAAAACTACACTGCCCGAAACTTACTATATACCCATTTGCCGAATAATCAAATGGCCGATGCTTTTATCCACCGACAATTCATTTGCCCAATGAACAAATTTCAAAACCAATACTAACCAAACCCCAAAATACTGGTTTCTTAAGTTGCGAACACTATTCATTTTGAATTGAAACAACATACGTTTACGGATACGTCTTCTGTGACCACGGTTCCTGTAGAGGGGCCGAAACGTCAGATAAAATCACTACATAGTATCTATACTAATATTATAAAGCTGAAGAGTTTGTTTTGTTTGTTTGTTTGTTTGTTTGTTTGTTTGTTTGTTTGTTTAAACGCGCTAATCTCAGAAACTACTGAACCGATTTGAATAATTCTTTCACTGTTAGATAGTCTATTTATCGAGGAAGGCTATAGGCTACATTTTATCCCGGATTTCCTACGGGAACGGGCACAACGCGGGTAAAACCGCGGGGCGCTGCTAGTATAAAATAAAGTCGTCTCTGTTTCGTGTCTGTTTGTCTGTTTGTCTGTATGCTTAAATCTTTAAAATTACGCAACGGATTTTGATGCAGTTTTTTGTAATAGGTAGAGTAATTCAAGAGGAAGGTTTTTATGTAAAAAAATTCCCGAAATTCCCACGGGAACGGACACAACGCGGGTAAAACCGCGGGGCGCTGCTAGTGAACAATAAAAGCGAAGTGTATTCGTAAACGTAGTTTTAAAACAAAAAAAGCCCTTAAACTTTTAAAACACCACTCATAGTCTAAAATCTCCTACACTAGTGTTGTCCACTAACCTATCCGAATTTACTTTACATACAACACCACTTATACACAAGCCCTTTGTAATAAACAACTTTGCAAGTATCGACTTTCTTCTCCATACCAACTATCAATTGGTGGTCACAACTTTAATTAGACATTCAGTCACTTTCACTTCAAAAGCCAAGGACATGTTGGCAATTATTTGAATTTCGAATTTAAGTTACGTTTCGATTGAAGCAGAGCGGGGTTGTGCGGACCAATCACAACGCGTTGAAATTTAAAAAAAAAACATCTATCTTCTATAATATAAAAATGAATCGCTGAATCTGTTGCTAAGCGCAACCCTTCAGAACGACTGCACCAAATTGGATGATTCTTTTTTTAATTTGTTCCATATTGTCAGGACAAGGTTTTTATATAAGAAAAATAATGAATAAAAATCTCTAAATTCCCACGGGAACGGGGGCGCTGCGGTCGAAACCGCGGGGCACAGCTAGTATTTTAAAAAACTTGAGAGGTGTCAAGGGACACCCGGATCGAACGAAGTTTATTTATTATCAACAAAAATAATCGTCGCGACACCACACTGTTCAATGCGAAATAGAAAGACGAAACGAAAATATCTAGCTTGTTCCTCTGTCTGTCTCTCTCGCGCATGTTTCTCTGTCGGTCTGTCTCTGGCGTGCGCAAGTTTCTCTGTCTGTCTTTCTCGCGCATGTTTCCCTATCTGTCCCTCTCTGGCCTAAAAAGTGTCGTTACCTTTTTTCCGTCTAGCCCCCTTTCGCAACGCGCGATAAGGAACTTCATTGGAATAAAATATTTTCGTAATGCGTTCTGATTGGCCGATTGAGCTCCGGACAGCTCCGCTTCTAAAGAAACGCATCCTTAGAGCGTTTTCACATTTTCCGATCCGATATCGGTGTCGGACGCCGATCCGATATCGGGGTTAAGTAAAATGTATGAAATAAGTACCTGTCTTTCATATTGTCCGGCCCGATATCGGAACATATTTCATACATTTGACTTACCCCGATATCGGATCGGCGTCCGACACCGATATCGGATCGGATAATGTGGAAACGCTCTTACACTCCAGACGAATATCGTTTTTCACAGGAAACTCGAAAGGCGGGTGTGTCATACTCATACCACCTTAGTCATAAACGATATTTAACTTAAACAGTGTTTTTTAAGTGTTTTGTCTCTTTCGCTCTTTGGCAAATAGCGTATGTCGGAAAGGGACAAACCATTTGATAGCTAAAGTGCTGGCGCTTATGAATAATCCCATAGTGTTTAATGTACTGACAACTTGTGAAAATGTCGAGCGTACTTAAAATCTAATCATGCTGAAACTGACACGTCCTTGTATCGAATTGTATAACGAGACAAAGGAGTAAAGTGCTGAACGTTTTCTTGGGTATATTGTTATGTCTGTTTCATCAAATCTGAAAACGTGTACAGATCTAGTTAAGTCGGAAATAATTTAATCCTAAATCACTACAACATAGTATAAATTAAAGTCGTCTCTGTTTCGTGTCTGTTTGTCTGTTTGTCTGTATGCTTAAATCTTTAAAATTACGCAACGGATTTTGATGCGGTTTTTTGTAATAGGTAGAGTGATTCAAGAGGAAGGTTTTTATCTAAAAAAAATTCCGAAATTCTCACGGAAACGGGCACAACGCGGGTAAAACCGCGGGGCGCTGCTAGTTACATAGTATAAAACAAAGTCGCGTCTGTTTCGTGTCTGTTTGTCTGTTTGTCTGTATGCTTAAATCTATAAAATTACGCAACGGATTTTGATGCGGTTTTTTGTAATAGGTAGAGTAATTCAAGAGGAAGGTCACAACGCGGGTAAAACCGCGGGGCGCTGCTAGTATAATATTATAAATGCGAAAGTAACTCTGTCTGTCACGCTTTCGCGCCAAAACTACTGAACCGATTTAAATGAAATTTGGTACACAGTTAGTCTATAACCTACAAAAGGACATAGGCTACTTTTTATCGCGAAATTCCCGCGGGAATGGGTACAACGCGGGTGAAACCGCGGGGCGCGGCTAGTCTTTTATATATAAAAGCAATCGTGGTACGTATGTCCCACTGAAATTTGGGAATGGTTGGGTCGATTTTGCTGATTTTCGTTTCGAAATTGTCTTAAGGGAAGGTTTAAACGGTAAGCAGTGACGGCATAAATACGGGTGTAACCGCAGGGCACAGCTTGTTAGTTAAGTTTTTAGTTTTTTAAACAAACAAACAAACAAACAAACTTATAACACTTTTCTTTTTGTCGGGCTTAAATGCTAAAGTAAGTTTAAAACCACAAGGGCACTTTTACCCTATTTGTAATGTTCGGGCCGTTTCGTTGACATTAGGATCTGTAAGATCTAGACTAGAATAGTAAGTAGGGTGATGTAATGAAATGTTCGTTTGGAGATTAGAACTTGAGCCTACTACAAGTTTGTAGTTACAACAGAATTCAGAATTTTAGTAAAACGCACACATACATAGTCTATGCGTGTTCTTCGGGAGGTGATTCAATGAAGAGGACTGTATACTTTTACATTCTGGTAGGTACAATTAAAACTAGCAGCGCCCCACAGTTTTACCCGCGTTGTGCCCCTTCCCAGAGGAATTTCGGGATGAAAAATAGCTTAAAACCTTCCCGTTGAATGTGGCTATCCATTACAAAAAGAATTATTCGTATCAGATTGGTAGCTTCTGAGATAAGCGCGTGCAAACAAACAAATTTTTCAGCTTTATTAGTTAGCTATATTAGAATACAAAAAGATGCATACAAAAAACTGCGTGTTGTAGTTGCCATTGAGGAGCAAAGTGCAATATAGCGGCGCGTTCCCCGGACGGGCGCGGGCGCCGCGCGGGAGTCGCGCGGAGGACAGTTGCTTCCCCCGTCTCCGTCCTCCTCTAGGTCGTCCCATATGTGCTTGTACATGTGTTTTCACGTTTTTCGAAGCAAATCTTCACTGGCATTGGTTTGATACCTTTTTAAACTTGTGGAGCACGCAACAATGTGTGTTTACAGAGGCTATTATAGATCATAGTGTAGCACTCCAAGAGAGTTTTGATTGTTCGAGATTAAATTGTTAAACTGTTAGGTAGTACCGAGAATATCCTATAGTCTTGTTCGGTCGATTGGTTCATTTTTACTAATATACCCTTTCTTACTAGGAAAGTAATACGAGTAATAACTAGAGTTCCTACGTTAGAATAGCCAATCAAAGAAATTCATACGAATATGGCATCGAAGTATTACACCGAGGTAAGTGTTTGTAGTCCTCAACCATTCGTATTTCTGTAACTTATCGACCGAAATAGAGTCACTTAAATAATGCGTGCAAAGTTCTACGTGACCTGTTGGGCCAGATTTTATGATTCGTTCGTAAATACTCATTCAGCAACTGTCGTTTCGTTTTATTGTCTCCAGTTTATGTGCTGGACAGCTGTTTTAACTTGAATTAATTGGCTCGGATAAACTTTTATACTTTGGCTAATTCTTCGGTGATTCGCTTTTATTTAATTGACTAATTGTGATAAAGTTTAAAATCAGAAGTTATTGGACGGAACGTTCGAAACTTCAAAGTTTATTTTTTTACTTGGTATGCAGACTTTTTTGTTGTTAATTAAAAGTCACTTGACATAGTGACAGGAGTTCTGAGTTCTTTTGTTTTATTTACAGTGGAGTCAAGTGCTTCAAATAAACTGACTACGAATAGCTTCGATCAACAATGCACAACTATATGTCGGGTCGGCGCAAAAAATACGTCTCGGTGAATAACGCCTCATTTGAAAAGTGAGGCGTTATTGTCACTTATGTTATTCATAAGATTTGCTACTTTATTGCTAGGTGTCATGGTTGTAATTAGGTTGAACTTCGAACTGTTTTAAAACTCTTTTTTCAGTTCGGTAGTAAACAAAATAAGCTGTCACACGTCATCCACGCGGACAGTATTTAGCTTTGATTTTGTACGTGACCCGATATCTAGTTGTATATTGTTGATCGAAGACGAATAGGAAAAATACTAGCTTTCTGTATTTTTCCCTAGTACTGTTCCTATTCAAATACCATCAAGTCATTTGTTTTATGTTTGTCGTAAAATGTTGAGAAAAAATGTGATGAAATAAGTGTGTTTATTCAATAAGAAGTTAAGATTAAACGGAGCAAAGTTAGGGCGGGTCGGTAGCACGTATATTACGGGTAAATTCAAAAGTGTGCGAGTCTGAATACTATAGATTAATCCGTTAGATGAAAAGGCGTATATTTAATCCATAACAAGGAATGACACATTTTATCCTGAAACTCTACGAAAAGGGGTCATAATCCTACCGCTCCCAGTCTTCCATATTCATTCACTAATCCGGTACAATAGTACAAACCAATCCTGATATAAACCAGGGTTACGAACCGAGTTACGAATGGAGTTACGAACAAGGTTACGAACACTGATACCATCAGATGGTATCTTTGGAATAATCACAGACAATCGAATGAGTCCTTACAAGAGATTAAGCCTCTATGTACTGGAGAATTGGATTCACACCTAACGCAATAAATTGGAGGGGTTCTTCCTATAATCATGATTAATGGGTTCTATTTAACGTTACGTATTAATACCACAGTAGTAAGCATGTGTTGTTTGTGAATTATATGTGTTTTAGCAAGACTTTCGTAGTGCGGGTCGTTGTATTTCTTCCATTAATTTGTGTATTTGGTGTCATCGGCTCGCAGCAGACCCGCACTATGTTTGTCTTGTCACAGATATGCCTAAAGTTTCAAAAGTTAATTGTCATATTGGCAATCTGTAGATGAAAATCGGTACGCCCGGGATTGTGATAATTCAAACTTTTGTCTAAATATGGGATTTGTTGTTAATGAGACTACATAATTATACTTATACTTGCAAGCGATAGCAACGTCTTTCTTTGAATTCAACAATGTGTTCGCGTTCCTTCAATTCAATCTTCGCCATTTTGTACACACATATATGTGTATTATATTGATGGTTATAGAGGTCAAAATGTTATTTTGTAGATTACTGCGTACCCTTTGATGTTCTTTTCCTTCATGTCATAACTTTTGATCCTGGATTCGAAATATGAAACTTTAAGTAAAGGTGGAATCAGACAGGTTGTAGATCAGACCGTTGACTCAAGTAAATGTTCACTCAAGTGATTACTTCATTTTTCTTTCATTCCAATATCAAAATTACCTTAGCTAGAAAGAAGTGACGCAGTGACGTAGAAATGAACATTCATATGTAGTTTCAAAATGGCGTCGATTTTATGTTCAACAGAAATAGGAATGAATAGTACCGAATGAGAAATCCAATACCGTTAATTGGATCGGTTGACTAATGAATTTATTCGGATTTTTTAATTTAACTTTACTTCAGGCATGTCACTTTGAGAGACTGTAAAATGCAACATGGGAACGAATGAACGGAAAACTGTCTGATTGCACCTTTAGAATCGACATAGCTTTGGCCTTAATTTCTTTTTTTCTTAATCTAAAAAGCAAGGCAACCCATCAAGCCTTGAATCAGGGCCTCCAAATCAAATCATCTCTTGCCATTTAATACTAGAAGTTCTTCGGTACTTCGGTTTCAGATTAAATTGTAATGCAAACGTTGAATGAAGATCCCAACGGCGAGCTAATCCGCACGAAGATGGTGTGAATAACTGACGCCCCTAGATTAAATTGGTGACTTTAACAAAGTTTACATCTAAATATCTAAGAAATATGTTTAGGGCTATTTAACATTTCAAACATCCTTACATGAGACGAGTGCATATCACAAATTATTTGTCATATAACATCGCTTCTGAATTTAGAAAAAAAGTATTGACCCGTAATGTCCCACAGCTGGGCAAAGGTTTGTGAAGCTACTCGTACTATATATTTTTATGTAAAAACTATTAACTATATTATTTGAGCTACGGAAGATCGTACCTTCATATTTCGCTATCCATTACCTACCGATATTGTGTGCGAAATTAATTAAACAAGACTTTACCTCGATATTTAAAATTTCCTTAGTAACCAACCTAGTGATGGAGATTTTAGGCCGCCAAAAGGCCTCCGACATGGTCTAGCTTCCTCGTAGGGTATACGGACCGGTGATTTTGATCGTTGCGAGCATGGTATACAAACTTTATTAGAATTCCCCGTATACCTGTAGTATTTTTTAGAACTCGCTCAATGTCAAAACACTTAATACAAGAACATCAATCAATCCTAGATACAATTGATTTCCAAATCAAATCATGCAGTCAGATTAAATTGTGGAGAGTGTCTGAGTGAGGAGAGTACTTCAATAGATCAATGATTTAAATCTATTAGTCTGAAGGGTATTTCAAATTCTGACGAAAGATAAACCTTTCAGGGTAGTTGAAATGGCTAAATGAATTAGTTAGTGTTCTTTTGTTTGTTTCAAAGGGCCTGAAATGTACGTCGGGAAATTTCGAATAAAACGATGTGCCAAAGTGTAGGTATTGTACTAAGTGATGGAAGAATCAAAATTTTTTTGAAGGAATTTTTGAAGCTTATCATGAATTGTTTAGTAGAAAGCGAATGCAGAATTTACTTTGTTTAATAATAATTCCTCCTTACTGTACTTCTTCAGAGAGTGCGGCTGTTGGCATGTTGTGCTGCTACTGCAGAAGATATTACGAGTTAATAGATACCCAGCTTCAAAGGGCACGGTAAATTGTCCGTCCCGTGAGACCATGTCGGAGTCCTTTAGGCGGTCTAAGAACTTCAACTTTAGGGCAAGCCTATTCCTAACCTAACCTATTCCAACTTACTACTCTACAAATATTATAAATGCGAAAGTTTCTGAGGATGGATGTATGTAAGTATGGAATGTATGGATGTATGTTCGTTGCTCTTTCACGCAAAAACTACTGAACGGATTTGGATGAAACTTTACAGTAATATAGGTTATACATCAGAATAATACATGGTATATATTTTATCCCGAAATTCCCGCGGGAACGGGTACAACGTAGTTGAAACCGCGGGGCGCGGCTAGAAACAATAATACTACTAAAACAAAAACTATGTCAGACACAGTCCTCAATTCATTTCTGTCGATATTTGTAATATACTCTAGACGACTATTTTTCTTTTCGAAATAGAACACCTGTCTATTACCTACTGAAATTGATTACATCGATTTGACATGTTTAGTATTGAATTAAGGCAAGGACCAGAAAAGAAAATATAAGGCGTGTTGACTGAATGAAAAAAGAGGGTTTATTATTATTAAGTTTAACGTGTAGTGTAGTCATTATAGTAGTTCAACTAAGCGAAGCGGTATTAGCTAATTGCGATTGTTAAGCAACGTGCAGCGGCCCTCACTTGGATGGGTGCTGATAGTGGCATTTCTATCTGAGCGCTACCGTGCTCCGGAGGGCACGTTAAGCAGTCGGTCCCGGTTGTTGCAATCGTCAGGCCATGTCGCCTTTAGGCGGTCTTCAAACTCTGATACCAGGGTTGGTCACTAACCTACTCGTACTTATCACTACATAGTATAAAACAAAGTCGCAATTTTTGTCTGTTTGTCTGTATGCTTAAATCTTTAAAATGACGCAACGCATTTTGATGCGGTTTTTTGTAATAGGTAGAGTGATTCAAGAGGAAGGTTTTTATGTATAAAAATTCCCGATATTCCCACGGGAACGGGCACAACGCGGGTAAAACCGCGGGGCGCTGCTAGTATTTTACTATTAATTGAAAGGTACTCGTACGTTGATGTCATTATTATTTGTTCAAACGGACGTGTTGAGGGACACTCAAAAGTAACTTCCGTCGTACGTAAGTTCCCGTTTGAACAAATAATAACTACACGAACTTACTTTCTTATAGTAATTATACTTTTTAAACTATCACGATATGAACATAGTATTCTTCATCGAGTGGATGGTCAACCTGACCAATCCTGGTGTCAGAGTTATTGAGCTGCCAAAGGCCTCTGACATGGCTCATGTTACGACTACTATCCGTAGAAAGTAACCGGGACCGACGGCTTAACGTGCCCTCCGAAGCACGGAATCATCTTACTTTTCGGGCAATCAGGTGATTCAGCCTGCAATGCCCTAACCAAACTTAGGGCAGTCTCACAAAGAGATTTTTGTTAGATATTATGTCCCCACCGGGAATCGAACCTGGAACCTCCGGATCGTGAGCCGAACGCTCAAACCACAAGACCACGGAGGCTGTTAACATAGTGATATACTATAAGTAGTTTAGTTTCACGAGCGCCCCTGGGACATACTTGTAGTTGTAACAGAAAATATAGAAGTCTTGTCACGCGTCTTATGCGTAACCGGTACCGTTGTCAAGATAATTGTTTATGTGCATTTGACATAACTTACTACGAATAACCTTTCTTCTTTTACTCCAACCTGGTAGGTATGAGTAAACATGGAATAAACGGAGAAGTCTGTCTACTGTCAGTGCTTGAAAGACAATTTTGACGCGGATGATGATGCACACTAAGGACCTTGTTCATAAACGCTTAACAGCACTTTAGCTATCAAAATGGTTTGTCCTTTTTCAACATAAGCTATTTGCCAAAGAGCGATAGAGACAAAACACTTTAAAACACTGTTTAAGTTAAATATCGTTTATGAATACGGCGATAAGACACTGTGCAGTACATTTAAGTTACATAAATATGTTAGTTAGAAAAGCAGAAGTTGAGATATCTTGCTTGGCCGCTGGAAAGAGATAGTCATATATTTTTTATTCATTATTGGCCCCATAGAGGCTCTTTTGACCTCTTTTGATAGTAGTAATTTCAGTATGCGCTCATAGTTTGACCAAGCGACGTTCACTGACCGCCATTTCTAAGCAACATGCAGCTCGGTCACTATTTAGATGGGTGACATTAGTTTCTGAGCGCTACCGTGTTTCGCAGGGCATCGTAAATTGTCGGTCAACAAAGTCACTTTCCGCTGTCTGTCTGTCCCTATATATGCTTAGATCTTTAAAACTGCGCACCCGATTTTGACGCGGTAATTTAAGAGGAAAGTTTATATGTATAAAAATTCCCGGGATTCCCACGGGAACGGGTAAAACGCGGGTAAAACCGCGGGACGCTGCTATTGTATCTATATAAGGTTTATTTTGTAAGTATTGTCATTTTTTACTTTCTTCAAGTAAAATCTTACATAGCAAATAACACAACAACTGCTCTGTGATAATAGAGTAATTTATCAACCGTCATACTCTCCGCTGAATCATGTAGTGATATGTTAGTCAGCTTCAGGGGAAGCTCGCACCTGAACAATGCATTAGTCATAAGGTGGCCTCCGAATACTAAACATGATTATAACACATCTTGTAGGCCATCATACGAGGTACAGCCAACTACAGAAGTGGATGAACACATTTAATATTACAAAACGCCTGAACACTGCAAGATTCTATTAATAAGTGCCGTGACAAGGCTACAAAAGTTGATAAACATATTCAATATTACAAAACACATAAATAAGTGTCGGGATAAGGCTAAATTAATTTTATTAGTATTTGAAACAAACAGTAACACCCAAATGTTCTATAAAGTAAGCTGAACATGGTTAGAGGTGTTTTATAATATTTAATGTCTTCATCAACTTTTGTAGTTGACTGTAAATTAACGAATTCGATGCATACATATTCCTGTTAATGGATATTCGATATTTCGTAGTAACGAATATATTACTTCTTACTTATGTATGGTCTAATATCCGATTAAAAATATATTTTAATACATCTGTTCTCACAACTAAAGTTAGTTACTATAAAATTTATCAATATATGTCGATGGTTATCTTACTTAACCGATCTAAAAAAGGAGGAGGCTTCTCAATTCGACGGTATAAATGCTTCTTGTTCTTAAAATGTGTACTAGGTACCTTATACTATGTGGAAATGTGTAACCACATGAAATCTATATACGAACTTATCCTAAACCCATAAACATATTAAGTAGAGCTTCAAATTCGAAGACAAACATATTTTTCAATAAACATGACCAAACAAAAACAGATTTTGATTCGGCTATTGATTTATATTCGCCTGTGAGATTTCTTACTATTTTAGGTTCAGCTAACAGCTTAGAGAGAGACAACGTATAGTCGGATTCACTTCATTCCCTTTTATTAGGTTTAGAAGCTGTCATTTTGGTTCTGCGTGACGTTTAGACCTGTCCGATGTCTGTAATCTAATCTTGTAAAAGGAGAAATAGTACTCGTAGTTTCGTCTCGAGCATTGTATACAGTCGTGACTTATATCATTTGTAAATGTAAGTAAGTAAGTTTGTCTGAGTAAGTAGCCAACCCTGGTGTCAGAGTTTGTAGACCACGTAAAGGCCTTCGATTTGGTCTATCGAGTAAAATAGCTGGAACTATTTTACGTGCCCTCTGTAAAGGTTTCAGTGAGACTTTTCCTTTTAACCGATATCAAAAACTGGAGGAAGTTTCCAGTTCTGCTGCCTGTTGTATTGTATGATACCATTAAATATTCTTGTAACGTATTTGTGTATGTAATAGTATCAGTTAAATATATTACATAATACAAACTTAATAACAGGGCTTCATTTGGGTCTGAAAATACTGTGTGTGAATTTATCCTGTAAATATTTATATTTATTTACCAGCCGCGCCCCGCGGTGTTACCTGTGTTGTACCCGTTCCTGTGGGAATTTCGGGATAAAGTGTATCCCATGTGCTATTATGATGTATAACCTATATTACTGTTTAGTTTTATCCAAATCTGTCCAGTAGTTTTTTCGTGAAAGACTAACAGACATTCATACATCCATCCTCACAAACTTTCGCATTTATATTATGAGTAGGATTCATTATTATGACTCGTGCAGAGACTGTTTTTGTTTTTGTACGTTTTTTGTATTGAAGTTTTAACCCAATTCCCGGTGTCCGATTGAGTTTGGCACACGTTTCGTTTGCATGACAATACTTGATAATAGAAAAGTACAAAACATGGCGCTTTTTCATAATTTTAATTTTAGTCCTTACTAGCTGTGACTGTGATTACGTACGCGTGGAATTTTTCTAAAATAAAAGTAGCCTGAGTTACTCCTTATTATATCAACTACCTGCCAGTAAAAGTCCCGTCAAAATCGGTCCAACCATTTCAGATTAGCCGGAACGAACAGACAGACAGATACAAATTGTAAAAAGTGTTATTTTGGTATGCATACTCGTATCTATTCAAATGCATGTAGTAATTGGTGGTTATTAATAAAATTTTATTTATATGTATAGATGTATAGCCTGTGGCAATAAAATGTAAAGGAGAAGTAAATAAGATTGTTACGGTTTTTTCTATGAAAACCAGTGTCGTCATACTAGCTCATTGACACATTACGGTGTAAGTATGATACTTAGGTTTTAGGCGGAGCTTTTACCAAACACAGCCAAGAACCACTGCAAGGAAACGGGCTTTGAAATGAAGAAAACCGCATCAAAATCGGTCTATCCAATTGAGAGCTACGGTGTCACAAACAGACGCGCACACACACAGCCATCGACGTCAAACTAAGAACACCCCCTTTTGCGTTAGGGGTTAAAAAAGTTGCTACCCCACTCATGAGCTAACTAACCAAAGTACCTACTTACTACATACTTCCATTACGTAGAAAGTACTTCAATTTTCCGTGAACTCATTTTGAAACTCACACGTTTTCACTCATAATACTCCATCCCACAAAGCTGCGTAAAATGTTTAATAAACATGTGAGTTTCGAACGGGTTTCGCCGATCATGCTCCCTACGGAACGTCAGCTATGTATATTAAACATTTTTACGCAGCATCCCGTAAAGTATGATTTATCTGTATGTCTGTCCGTAGCCTCGTAGATCATGAAACTCTTGTACCTACGACTTTTATTCAACTGCCATGCTCATGATTTTCATTGCAGTGCCCCGCGGTTATACCCGCGTTGTGATCGTTCCCGTGGGAATTTCGGTATGAAAATAAGCTTATGGCCTTTCCGTTGAAAGTGGCTATCAATTAGAGAAAGAATGGTTCAAATTGGATTGTAAGTTTCTGAGATTAGTGTGAATGGCGTCACTGAATATCCGTTTTTCACGTAAATACGCGTAGTAGGCGCACTTCGAGGAGATTAATATAGGCATTGAGTAGTCTGAGCTTAAAAGAACCAATTTTATTTGGTCCAAATCTGTTCAGTCGTTTCAATAAGCTATAACCTAGTTATTTGAATTTCATTCAAATCTCCAAAATAAAAGTAATTTTAACCGCTTTTAAAAACAACAAACATGTACATGTATGTACTCAAATAACATTTACAACATTACTAGCAGCGCGCAGTTTTACCCGCCTTGTGTCCATTCCTGTGGGAATTTCGGGATGAAAACTAGCGCATAGCCTTTCCGTTGAATGTGGCTATCCATTACAATAAGAATTATTCAAATCGGATAGGTAGTTTCTAAGATAACTATAAGCGCGTTGAAACAAACAAAAAATCAAACTCTTCATTTTTATTATATTAGTGTAGATAATCCTACTAGATCACCAATTACTAAACACTACGTAAACATCTAGTACTCACTAAACGCGTACTACGAACCAAAATAGTTATCAAAATATTATTCCAATTGAACTTCAAAAAAGTGTTTACGTTACGCCGATCGACATTGACGTCTACCATTTTATCTGTTTGGTAATCACTGTTCAGTATTACAGGGAAAATAAATCTTTGTGTAATGTAAACAATGAATATTCAAATATTCTGGCGCCGTCCAGCCGGACCGCAGAACGGACACGGTTCCAATAGTTATATTTATTAGTATATGTCACCGTTACATTGAAAACGCCGTTGGTTTAGAATCCAACTAGTATTATGAGTTTAAACTGTCGAAAGACTGTGAAGTGTACTAACCATTTTCAATGTAACGCATAATTTGACGTTAGGACTCATATGAAATAGCGCGATGGTTGGTCTAATATATAAAAATTGACCTAAACTACTGGAAATAGAGTTTATATTTAAGTAAATGTATTTTTTATACTTGACAATCTCACGGACATATTGTCATTGGTTGGATACGCTGACAACTTTGTCGTTTCGTTCACAATGTTACAGTTTGCTATCAAATCAACACACATTATTACATAACGAAACATCATGCGGTCGAATTGTAAATGGTTTGTACAGTTAACTCCATAGATAGTTCCTAATCTTACTAGTTGGATTAAAAACCATCGGCGTTTTCAATTTTACGGTGACATTCATATACCTATTTATGTATACAAGGTGTTGGTAGGAGAGCCTGAAAGTTTTAGTCGCGTTGCCAGGCTTTAATACTATTTTTGGAGGTGACACACAGTGTACTGAAGGACTATGTAAACATGGCAGTAAACGATACCCATTCGCTACTTCTTGTGACTTTATTCCTCTTGGTCAAGTTACTGTACAGTTGTACTACACTAGATAAGTAAAACTGATCACTGGATCACTCAGTGATTGATTGATTGTGATTTCGCTGGTTTTAACCCATAAAGCTTACTAATATATTATTTACTACTACATTCAGAAACGTTCATTAATTCGACACTTAATTAATAGGCATAATGTTTCACGCATGTCAAAGTCACGCATTAAATCTAACGAAGCTTTTGACGTCTCTGAGTGAACATTAGTTCAATTAGTTAGTTTTTGCGACCGCTACACAATTATTAACAGAAAATCTGTCGCATAGTAATCCATTTCTCTATTTCATCTTTTATTAGAACTTAATAAAGATGCATCCATTTTCCCCACCAATATTGAAACAGCTTTAAAATGAATGATTTATCTTCAAAAACTATTCGCAATAGGTATTTGATTTTATTTGCTGTTTCAGTATTTTTGCCATCCGAAGGATAATTTTAGAGTACAGTAAATCACTTGTTACTATCACTACCTTGCCAGCCTTCGGGCTAAGGATATCAATAAATTTTTGTAAGCTTCTCACGCCTCCAGAAATCGGTCACCACTACATAATGTTTATTTACTTGGTGTATTCTCTTTGGGAGAGAGCTTTGTCGTTAAATTTTGCATTGTGTTTTCTGTTGTTTGCGTAACCTATCAAAGTAAATTATAATAATAAAAATATATATAAATATATGTTGCAAAAATTTTTAATGACGTAGAATATAAAGGATCTTATTATTATTAATAAATGTATATCAAGAACATTTTATCTACCAAATGGTTTGTCACTTTCTGACATACGCAATTTTCGGAAGAGCAAAAGAGACGAAACACAGTGTAACAGTGTTTTAGCTACATCGCGTTTATTAATAACGGCCATAGTGTATATTCCATTATTAATTCCATTAAAATTTAAAGTAGCATGACTGATCAAAAAATGACAAATTCTTCCATTGATAAAAAGGTTGCAGTGATAAGATAAGCATGGAATAATATCACAAAACTTTTTCCTCTAAAGAATCGACTTCGGTTGGAAAATCGACCACATTTTAAGTCTCGTAAGAAAAAATAGAGTGTAGCTAAAAGGAGTACAAACCATCTGATTCACCATAATAAACATTTTATCAACCCATTCATGAGGAGGACAAAACCTAGCCTTCGGGATAAAAGGTACACCCTGTAATGTTTGTTTAAAAAGGGATTCGTTGGGAATTGGAAGATGTAATTAGGCTGACATAATTTATTTGGCTCAGCGGTTTTCCTCAATTCTTTACAAACGCCGTCTTTATTTAACCATATACATATCTTTATCTACACATATTACTTTATCTCTTACTTTATCTGTAAGTAATATCAAAGTCCCCAAAAGCGGTATGTCTGTATGTATGTAATTGATTTTCTCAAAAACTACAGAACAAATTTTCATGCTGGTTTCACCAACATACAAAGTTATTTATTTAAACGGGAACTTACGTACGAACGAAACTACTGTCGAGAGTTCCTCAACACTTTTCGGTCACATGCGGTGACCTTCATCAGGAGGTGGGTGAAGCGCTCGCGACAGCGTCTCTCCCCGCACTGAGAGGGGTGACCGAAACGTATTGAGGAACTCTCGACAGTAGTTTCGTTCGTACGTAAGTTCCCGTTTAAATAAATAATAATGACATTAACGTACGTTTCAATGAATAGTAAAACATACAAAGTGATTCAAGAGAAAGGTTTTGATTATTTTCATGACAATATTTGTACAGTATGACGCGGGTAAAGCCGTGGGGCGCTGCTAGTATTAAATAAACCATATTACTTCCTCTGTTGTTTCGATTTACATATTGTATGCGCAGTTCATCAATTTTGCACATATTAATTGCTATTTAGAAATATTCATCTGTGAGGTAGAAGCTTTAGGGATTTAGGGCCTTATTCATTAATGCTTATTAACAGCACTTTAGCTATCAAATGGTTTGTCCCTTTCTTACATAGGCTATTTTCCAAAGAGCGAAAGAGACAAAACACTTTAAAACACTGTTTAAGTTAAATATTTATGAATAAGGAATAAGGTTTGTAGTTTAATTCGTATAGAAACGTGAAGGAGTTTGCACTGAACTGCAGTAGATGGAGAAGTCTGCATGGGACTCACTGACGAGAGCCTAGCTCTAACCAGTACATACAAACTCCTGACTCCACCATCAGACTCGGTCACCAAGTTCATGGTACTGTAGTTAAAACATAACCAATGAGCCCAAACACACTTGATTACTACTGTAATTGCTGAAACCATCACAACTCCTAGCTCCATTATTAGACCTGGTACCATAACTGTCCAACCACATAATTTCTGCAGCAGTTAACAACGATTTAGAAAAAAAATATGATTTGTATCGATTTAGTTAAAACTGTTTAATGAACATTTGCGGGTCTCTCCCGGGACAGAATTCGATGTCCCTTTGATGCCACATGCTTGTAGAGTTAACTCTGCTCTATCGACTGGTATATAATAATAATATACCCGGTTAAATTCACACACGGTTTATTAGACCTACGGTAATCTCTGAGCTTGTATTATGTAATATAACTCACTGATACTACTAAATATACATACACAAATACTTTATAAGAATATATAATTGACACCCAGACATCGTCACCAATAACTATATCAGCATATATTGTTGACTCCAGGCGGGAATCGAACCCGCTACCCCCGACACAGTAAACACTCTCACTGCCACTGTGCCAACGGGCTTGTCATATGTATGTCTCTACGAAGGCCTTTGGATCAAGTGCCATATAACTTTGCCCATTGCTCTTTATAAATGACGATGATCCGTATTCTGTACTAGGTATATCGTCTGTTGATTATAGTGTTTATTTAGGCAACCTAATAAAATATGTGGGTCTATTCCCTACTACTAAATTAGATCAGATTTTCGGCCTAGACACATAGCCTAGACGAGACTAATGTCCTTGCTCTCTATATATACTTACTTTTCCAAGTTAGGAGGTCCGTAAAGTTCAATATGTGTTTAGGACACTACCTCAATACTATAAATATAATACTAAGTCTCAGGAGTCCAATTTATACCCGTATTTATCCCACAAAGTAATGCGACCTCTAGAAGGGTACATCTATATCAGAGCTATGATGTACTACGTTTAATATGATTGGTGTACATCTTCTTCTAAACTTAAGAGCTGGGCTCTTGTCGATGGAGTTCTTTCCACTTTCTTCTGTCATCTGCCATCCTCTTCAGCTCTTCGTACGACACGACTTTTGCTCTTTCCTTCAGTTGGTCTGCATATGCCCTTCTTGGCCTTCCTCACTGGTGTACATCACTTTTGTTATATTATGTTGCTATGCTATGTTTGAACTGACGATCCCTCCGGAGCGCGATCCTAAGATGCATACGGTGTGGACGACGTGGAAGTGCCGCGCGCGATCCATGAGCACGTATTGGAGCGCGCGCTCCCTGTCTAGCCCGATACTTGAGTTGTCGGTTTTCGCTCCGCAATCCTGGATCGCGAATCGCGGGATCGATGGATCGTTTGGTGTGGACCCTTATGGTAGCTTACTCTATCTAAATTACTATTTTAAAGTCAAAGTCAAATATTATTAAAAAGGTAGAAAGGATCTACAAGCTATTTCACTATAGAAGATCCCTATGAATCGTTCTAATTGTGTATTTTGATATTTTTTTGCAATACAATTCCCTCCCAGGAAAATTAACGAACGAATATCGAAAAGTTCATAATTAAGCTTGGATAGAATATACTAGCAGTGCCCGACGGATTTATCCGCGTTGTGCATTTTACCGTGGGAATTTCGCTATGAATATTATCCCATAACATTTTTATTGAATGTGACTATCATATACAAAAATATGTTTTACAACCCGACTGCTAGTTCCACAGATTAGCTCCTTCATACTACCAATATCACAAACCAACCTCATATTACAATATTAGTAGGTATACATGTATGTGCATAGAACAGATTACATAATCCAATATTACTTCGGAGAATCGATGTTTACCTGTTGTCTAAGTATTGTTAGGCGTATCACCCACCGACTGAGAGTCACAGTACAATAAGAACAGTAGGTTAACTAAGGCCGATTGGCTAGTTAATAGCCTACGCTTTACATAACCTTTAACTATTTTCAGTTAAATATTATATGCGTATTATGACCGTGTTAGATTTTTAATTACGTAATATTCTGTTACCAATTCATACATATTATTACTATTCTTAGTGCACTGTGCTAGAGTCGAGCCGGGCGGCGCGGTTCGGACGCCCATGGGGCATACCGCATCCAGATTTCCCACTGAAATGGCAACGTATATACGTACAGAAAGAAGTCCTATGATATTAAATGCAAAGTAGGAAAACCGCCTTCTTATTATTGGTTTAATTTGGCTTCGAAACCGTGTGCTGTTTGTACGTAATTTTGGGTTTTTTCTCATATTCTTAAGTGTAACTTGGGTACTTGAATGTTCAGCTTCCATGGCTGGATATTGCATGCATAACTTGCTCACGTTAGAAGACTAGCCCCTATATCACGTGTATTTTAGTTCCTACACAGAGTCTTTAATTTTCTAAAATCTTATATTTGATATATTACTAAATCCCTCCTCCCCCTTATGATATTTCGTGTTTTATTTATGGACCCCTTCCCCCTTTCAGCCTCACGTGATTAATGGACAGCCCCTAAGGTTAATGTCGTAATTACATACAATATGAGCTAGGTCATCGGAGTAACGTTTCATTTCAAGTCTACCACTAGCAGCGCCCCGCGATTTTACCCGCGTTATTCTTGTTCCCGTGGGAATTTCGAGATGAAAAATAGCATATAACCTTCCCGTTGAATGTGGCTGTTCATTACAGAACGAATTATTCAAATCGATTTGGTAGTTTCTGAAATAAACGCGTTAAAACAAACACAAATCCAAAAAACAAACTCTTTAACTTTATTATACTCGTAGTACAGACTTACAATATGTATCTGCTATCTACTATCTAGGTACTCACTTATGAACAACGTAAAATGTCGCCTAACCATTTTTAATAAAATAAAGCCTCATGTATAATGCATGATGTAATAAATTATTATAAACCACGATCCCGAGACAGATTTACAAATACGACATGATCGCACGGTCTCGCATCGCCGGGAAATTTAAATATTTATAAAGTAACTCCATTGTCCGGTGCCTTTGCTTCAACAATATGACACCGCAGTGTCTGCAGTGCTAATATTACGAGTATGTACCTCGTTTTAAAAAATTAATACATTCTTAGGCTGTGTTTTCATTGGAGCGGAGCGGTGCCCGATTTACGAATTACAGCGTATTGTGATTGTCAAACTCATTGACATTGTCAGCTCCGTGGTCTAGTGGTTTGAGCGCTCGGCTCACGATCCGGAGGTTCCGGGTTCGATTCCCCGTGGGGATATCTCACAAAAAACACTTGTGAGACTGTCCTCAGTTTGGTTAGGGCATTGCAGGCTGAATCACCTGATTGCCCGAAAAGTAAGATGATTCCGTGCTTCGGAGGGCACGTTAAGCCGTCGGTCCCGGTTACTTTCTACGGATAGTAGTCGTAACATGAGCCATGTCAGAGGCCTTTGGCGGCTCAATAACTCTGACACCAGGATTGGTCAGGTTGGCCATCCACTCGATAAGAAGAAGATTGACATTGTCAAAATCTTTTCGTCAGTGATTGGTCAGTTGAGCACGGCATGCTAGCGAACGAGTGTGTAGTTTGACTGGACAGCTAGTCAACTCAATGTCAACCTCACTCGAACACAAAAATCTTTTTCTTTTCAATCGGTTATAAACATAATCGTCTTATAAAAAAGCCATTTAAAAGACATTCTTCCCGTTTTCATAAAGATTACGGATCAATAACACTTAAGCTTTTTAAAATTGAGTTCAATATAACGGTGGACCAAGTAATCTACCTACTTTCAATGTTCTTTAGATTGTAGGTACGTCATTTTCCATTTTATAAAAACTAGTAGCCACCTGCAGTTTTACCTCCGTTATACCCGTTCTCGTTAGAAATTCAGGATAAAATATAGCCTATTATTACCTTCCCCTTGAATATAGCTACCCAATACAAAAATAATTATTCGAATCGGGCTGGTACTTTCCAAGATAAGGCCCGAACATTCAAAATTACAAATACCTCTTTATAATTTACTAGCAGCGCCCCGCGGTTTTACGCTCATTGTGCCCGTTCCCATGGGAATTTCGGGATGAAAAATAGCCTATAACCTTCCCGTTGAATGTGGCTATCTATTACAAAAAGAATTATTCGAATCGGGCTGGTAATTCACGAGATTAGGTCGAACATAAAACAAACAAACTTTAAAATTTTACCTCTTTATAATATTAGTTAGATAGAGAAACAAAACACCATTGAAATGAATAAAGCATTGAGTTAATTACTAAGTAGAACCTAATTAAAACTACGTAATTGTCATTCGGGTAACTTGATCAATATTCTATGCCTAACTGAGTCTGGTTAGGCTATCGGGCTAATACCCAAAAAGGTTTTAATTTTTAATCAACTATATGGTTTCAGGAAAATTGTTTAGTTAGGTTAATCCCAACGAAGATAAAGTCACTTATGTTATTAAATAAACCTTATAGTGAATTTGGGATTGCGTACACATTAGTTTTTTAGACAAGTTTTGAAGAAAATCCTTCTATAGAAATGGTTCTTATCATGCTTTTGGATCCAACAAATTAAATATTTTTACAAAAAGTAATTAAGTTAGAGTAGTGGCAACCCTGGAGTCGGAGTTTTTAGATTGCCTCAAATACACCGACATGGTCTGACGATGGAAACAACCGATCGACCATTAAACGTGCCCTCCGAAGCACGTAGAATAATAACGTAGAAATGCCACAGTCCACACAGCCAAGTAGGGGGGAGCTGCACGTTGCTTAACAATCGCAATGAGCTTACATTACTTAGTAAAACTACACCACGAGCACTACCTAATAAAAGGTGTTACTAAATATAACCAGTTTGTTTATATTCTTGAAGTTCAAAAAAAAACTGTCTAATATATTAATTTCTTTTATATATAAACAATAGCATCTTTAGCCATACTTATAGTAAGCTAACCAATACTAATCTCCCATTTACTTTCAAGGTTGCCCAGAAAATCAACAATGCATAAACTGACGTGTATTAGAGTTGCAAACGATACACACATTCTTCGCTCTAAGTGATGAACAAAAGATCGTAGACACGATGTTCACTTACAATGACTCTAACGAAACAGGACTTAGCTTGTATGAACTCAATACCAGCCATAGTTTTGAAGAGTCCAGCATTATATCAGTGCTTAAACACAGAGGAACGAACAACAGTGCAAACATAGCCGAAGTCCTCCGAGTTCTAGAAGATTTTCGAAATAAATACAACATATCGGTGTTAAAGGAATGTGAACGATCTCAATATTGCTCCGGAGAGTTTCGGGATTTCATATTAACGTACAATAACATTCACGGATATGTCAGTCTGTTGGTAAGAATCTTTTTTGTTGTTATGAATAGATGTTATTTTGTTCAGTATAATAGTTGTGTGTTGCTTTCTATTATGGTTTCAAAGTGGATGAAAAACTATGATTAGAAAAAGGTATATTTGTAATAATATTTTTTTCTCGTGTTCACGGTATAGAAAGGCACAATAGCATGAATAATCGTTGATATTTTATTGTATCCTGTGTTTATACGTGTCATCACATTGAGCAAGTAAACCATTTGGCAAATGTTAAAGAAAAAGTTTAAATTCTGATATTATGTGAAGAAACTGGCGAATTCAATAGAAAGCAGGTGCTGGTTAACTCTCCAACTCGTAGTTTGTCAATTCACTCTATCTTAAAGATATATTTCAATTCTATCTTATATTATATTATAGATATGATCTTTAATATATTATTTCTTATCTATATTCCACATCAGTAACAGCGGCAAACTTAAATGAAACGAAGTTGCAAGTAATGGGATTAATTGGTAATTAGTCAATTGTGCCGTCATCAGAAATGTGTACAAATTACATAGATTTCGGTATAATTATAACCCATATATCCAATTAATTCCTCAAGTGATGGATGACTAATGATAAGTGTTAAATTATTGTAATAAATTCAGAATCACATTGTGTAGAATATTCATTTAAATTATATAAATTGCGCAGTCAGCCGTCCACCTTTTAACGGTTCTACTGAGCAGAATAAATTAGCATATAGGCAAAATTTTAGAACAAAATTACAATTTTAGGCCTAAAGTAGAGATTTAAAACTCTTTGGGGATTGAATTTTAAAGCAAAAAAAAAGAACACTTTATGGTCGCTTACATTAGCTTGCTCACAATCAGCGAGCTTGCAAGTTCATCAAATAAGTATGCGTTTCCTTTAGGATTCGCCAACTTGTAACTTAAAAACTCGTTCATTGTTGACTACGGCATCGAATTGATCTATATCTATAAACAATATCAATGATAGTTGTTTATAATGTGAACATTCTTTTTATAAATCGATTAAAAATAGGTCCTTGATGTTTCGCCAACAGATATGCATATTCGGCAGTCTAGCGAATGCCTTGAACGTGGCGGTGCTGACGCGGCGCGACCTGGCGGCGGCGCCCATCAACCGCCTGCTCAAGTGGCTCGCCGTCGCTGACGTCTTCGTCATGATGGAGTACGTGCCCTTCGCCATCTACAGATACCTGGTGAATATCATCCTTATTAGTTTTGAATTTTGAGGATCAGACCAAACCATTAATTACAAGGTAGTACAAACCATTACGTACAGTCAGGTCAAGGTAAAAATGCAGCTTGTTCTTTTTCTTTTTATCGAGTCAGGTTAATAATTGATAAAATTATATCCCGATCAGAATTTGACTACCTCCATCGCACTGTTACTGGTATAGGCACAGATTACTAAGGTATAGGCACAGATTACTAAATAGTTAGGTAACAGTTTAAGGGAAATAACATAAGAAGTAGGTAAATTGACTTATCGCGAAAACTGGCCAGTTGTTAAATGACAAATTCTCGAAAGTGGCAAGAAGTTCCAGTGCCACCAAATACGTTTTAAATTGTCAAAAATTACTCTCCAGGCCAAAAAAATATTGATAAAGCAACAATCTTTATAAAGATATTTTTATATCTTTATTAATCTGCTGTTAGGTTTCTCACGAACCACGCAACGTCCGATTAAACCATAAAGTTTTGATGAAGTGTTCGTAAATAATAGCGTGAGATGAGACGGTCTCTGTTGCACCGATAGCCACGTAAAACTTTTATTAGCTCTGCAATAGCTAATAAAATATATCTCTCGATTAAGACCCTGAGCACACTACACTCAAGACTGTAATTGGACAGTCGACTGGACTATGAAAACATGAAGGAGCGCACACTTGACACATGCTTTTATTTTTACTGTTAATGTTAGCCTGGATCATCCCATCGCTCTGGGAAGTCCTCCGCCCATTCCTGCCACTCTTCTCGATTTGAAGACACCAGTTGCCAGTCCCTCTTGTAGAACCGCACTCTCTGTCTCTCGGGACTCTCTAGCACCGAGAAGTTAGAACTTTTATTATCATATTGTTAAAATACTAGCAGCGTTCCGCGACTATACCCGCGTTGTGGCCATTTTCATGGGAATTTCGGCATTAAATTCTAAACCGCAGCGTAAATATGGGTTAATATCCATACTAATAATATAAAGAGGTAAAGTTTATACATAACTTTGTTTGTTTGTAAGGGTTCATCTCAGAAACTACTGATCCGATTTTAATAATTCTTTTTGTAATTGATATCCTCATCCAACGGATAGGTTGTATAATATAGGTTTTTGTCCAGAAATTCACACGGCAACGAGCACAACGCGAGTAACACGGAGCGTTATTAGTTTTCGTATAAATTCAATTTGAGTTTGAATCAACCATCTGTGTTTAGAACCCCCAAAATACATTTAGTATGTTATAAGGAAGTCCTTTCACCAATATTTGCTCAAAAATTATTTGTCGACAAACATGGCGATTTTCCCTGTATATAAGGGTTTGTTTCCTCTAAAATAACATTGTAAATACAGGGCATGTATTTATATTAGACAAATGGTCCCCCGCAATATTACCCTCATTGGATGTCGTATTGTCCCGTGGGATTCGGGGACAAAAACCTCGGGAATTTTGACTGTCTTAGTTATTTATTTAAATCCAAATGGTAGAAACAAATACTTCAGCTTTGTTATATCAGGTACGTGTAGAGTCTCTTCTCCTTCTTATATATTCTGTCTCTCTCTATTCTCGTGTCGCGGTGTTTGTTACCAAACTCCTCCGAAATGGCTCAACCGATTTTCATGAAATTTTGTGTGCATATCGGGTAGGTCTGAGAATAGGTTATCATTTATTTTCATACCCCTAAATGTTAGTAATAAGGGGTGGGCCCCTTAATTTACAAAAAAAAATTATAAGGTAAAATAAACGTTTTAGCTAGTACAGACATAGAAATGGCTAGAATAGTTGAAATATTTTGTACTATTCGTTTATTTCCTACACCCAGTTATTTTAATTCTGAGCGTACCGACGAAGGCTCACACGAGACAAAGAGTTATTTATAGTAAGAGTGATTGTTTTCATAAATCAAGGTAGACCGATCGAATGTTTCATCTCGGCCTCTAGGTGAGGTAATGCTATAACTTCTACGATATTACATCTCATCAAACAGTATATACTTTAGAAAAAAGCTCATGAAAGCATCCAATATCACTTTTCAACTACTTTGTTCCAAGTGGCTTGTTATACTCCACCTACTTCTATAATTCGTAAATCCTATAAATGCTGTATCTCGTGCTTCGGAGGGCGCGGTAAGCAGTCGGACCCGGTCATCATTTGACCATGTCGGAGGCCTTTGAGAGGTCTTAGAACTCCGACACCAGAGTTGACCACTATCTTACTCAAAATGAATGAATGACTGAATCTTTTACCTATATTTCAAATGTCCTGTAAGCCTTATATCTCCTTTGTTGCAGCTGTTCCCTGGCCAGCACGACAGGCCCTACTCCTGGGCCCTGTACCTGCTCTTCCACAGTCACTTCACTCAGATTCTCCACACGGCGTCCATTCTCCTCACGCTTTCGTTGGCTGTGTGGCGGTATATTGCTATCAAGTTAGTATGAAATAGACTTCATTAAGATTTTTAATTAATTTTAAAGTAACAGCTAATGGATCACCCACCCACATTAGCGAGTGTTATTAAGCGTATTTACCACACTTGTCTTATGCGAATTGGTGAACTGTTGGTGGTCACTTAAAGTTAAGCAAAGGCCTCTCATCTGACTGAAGATACACTCACCGGCACGGAAACTTGGCCACCGACGAATTTTGAACAAAACTGGAATAACTTTTTAAAATTTTAATATCTTCCTATTTATTGTCTTTTTTTGTAAGCTTTAATGTTTTTTTAACACTTCTAAACGATTTAACAGCCATATTATCAGTACATAACGATATAATGAGATAAGCAAGAAAATACACCATTTTGTGAAAAACTTAAAATAATAAATACAGCGAAGATATAAGGCGTAATCATCATTAACTTTAACTTCTAACTAGTACCGCTCATTGCGTAGTTTGACTAAGCAATGTTAGGTCAGTGCGATTCTTATGCAACGTGCAGTTCGACCCCTACATGGATAGGTGGCCGATAGTGGCACGTTAAATTGTCGGTCCCGGTTGTTTCAGTCGATAGACCATGTCGGAGGCCTAATAACTCCGACACCAGCACGGGTAGCATGAACACTGGTAGACATATATCTCTATAGGGTTAAAACTTTTGTCTTGTCTACGGGTTATGGCGCGGTTGCGAGCACATAATGACAGGAAGCGAAAATCTCTACTGTATACAAAACTTTCGCTACGGAAGACATAGAAATATTGCCCTTTACAAATATATTATATTTTTAACATGGTCACACATGATTACCGATAAATTTGTTGAAGCACAACACCGTCACAACACTATTTCATTCATTCGCCATTCATTCATTTCAGTGCGTTTTTGTCTGTGGTTATTGTTTCTTGTTTTCGTTTTTGTTACAAAAATATTGTATTTTGTAAGTTTAAAATGTCTTGTACGAAAAAGACAAGCTTTGTATGCACCTTGGAGGGTAGCCTACATATATGTATACTTTGAAATGTCAAAGTCAAATTAGTCTCTGACGTAGACATAATATGGTCGTCATGCTCAAGGGCGTAGACATTTGTATACAAATGACGTACGCGACAAGACAAATCTATGTCGCGGTAGCTACTGTAGACAAAATCGCGATGACGTCAAAATTGCGACATAGATGGTAGACATATTTGTATGTCTACTTGTCATGCTACCCGTGCTGGGTTGGCCACTAACCTACTGAAATTTTCTTCTTATCATAACATCATTTACCTATTAGTATCAATCCTACTGCTATCATTTCAGTAAAAATGGTTTAAATATGATGTGACACAGTATAAAAAGTAAGTAAGTACATTTATTATACATTTCGCCGGTAGCGAATAAATTTGAATACTGTTAATTTTCATAGTGTGACTGTAATTCGACTACAATTAATGAATGAAGTATGATTAATCATTCATTTAACGTAACAGTGACGTAACCTTCTTTGTAATTAAAGTAAAATACCCACAGATTTTGAGGGGCTAACCCACGTTGACCTACTGATACAAATTTAATGAATACTCCAATTAATAAATTAGCTTCCCTTTTAATTAATCATTCATTCGCGTCATTCGATTCTATTATGCGTCGTAAATGATTATTTCTTTCGGAGTAACTCCGCGGTTGTGACCTACTAAGTAAGAAACTCCAGTTTATTGGAACACCAAGATATTGGGTCGAAGGAAACTAGTACAAAAGTCATTGGCAAATAGGAAAAATGGTCACGAATCAACTACTTTACGAGTGTTGGAGCAGTTCGTTTGTTGAGGAATGTTTGCGTTCTATTTGAGGAAGTTGATGTAATTAATAAAGTTGATAGCTTCTTAAGCTGTGTGCACACTAGGGACATATTTTAAGGCGTTGACAAATTAACTTCATTTGTCTTTTGTTTGTTTAGTTACAGTTATTAGTTTATGGTGCTTTATTAAATATAAATACTAAAAAATATTTTGCGCCATTGACTCGAAAGAAGAAGAAGAAGTGCTTCATTATAAGTATGATAAACATTCATTTTCAAACAATGAGGTAACTAATGTAAGTTCTTATAGGTTTGTGACTAACACTGATGTCAGAGTTTTAGACCACCTAAAGGCTTCTAGCGTCTAAAGATGAAACAACCAGAACTAAATGCGACTATCGGCTACCCATCTAAGTAGTGGCCGAGCTGCAAGTTGCTTAACAATCCTGATTAGTTAATGTCACTTCAGTCAAACTATGCTACAAGTACAATGGTTTATTGGGAAATGTAATATTTGTTAATATGTATTATTTGTAAAAATGTATGTAACGTCTGTAAAAATGTGTCTGTTTACGCCATAGACATAGAAACCTCTTCGCTGTGTATTCTAGTGGACATATCTTATACATATATATAATTCTACTGTACGTGTGTATGTCACTGAACGGCTCCTAAAAAGCTGGACCGACATGAATCTTTTTTTTTTGTTTGCGTGGCACCCTGGACGGCTTATATTCAAACTAGCGACATCTATTGGGTCGCGAGGACTCACTGCGACAGCTAGTTTTTCTATAAAACGTAACAAACATCCATAAAAACAGTGGACATCAGACAACACATTCCTTACCATACTCCTTCGAAACGGCTTGACCGATTTTTATGAAATTTTATATGCATATTCAGTATGGCTACTATCCATGTTTCATACCCCTAAGTAATAAGTCCACTTAGGGGTCCACCCCTAATTTTTATATGGCAAAACAACGTTTGCCGGTCAGCTAGTAATCTGTAATATTCACAATATCACAAGTACTATGTGCTAGATAGCCACTGGTCTATGACGGTACACTCGATAGCAAAGTTAAGTGGTCAATAATGGCTGGGACACGTCGTATTTTATGTATCGTTTCCATTGTTATCTCCCGTCACTATGGCACGTGGAAAATGGCGGCACAATATGGCACGTCGTAAATATGATGGCTTGTAAAATCTTCTTAGCAACAGTTTTTTAAAGTTATTACTTTTTTACTGGACTGTACTGAAGATTAGCGAGGCCTTTGTTTATGTGGAGGGTGATACGTGAATACCAGTACTACGTAAAGTATCAACCAAATCTACTCAGAAGAACTAATTTCCCCGTTTGACAGTGTTCAGTGACTGCTGTTCACTACCATGCTTCGGAGGTTGTAAACTGCGAAAATAGGGTTAGCCCTTCGATCAACAATACACAACTAGATGTAGGGTCGGCGCAAAAAATACGTCTCGGTGAATAACGCCTCATTTGAAAAGTGAGCTCTTATTTTATTCATAAGATTTGCTACTTTATTGCTAGGTGTCATGGTTGTAATTAGGTTGAGCTTCGAACTGTTTTTTATCTTTTGTTTCAGTTCGGTAGTAAACAAAATAAGCTGTCACACGTCATCCACGCGGACAGTATTTAGCTTTGATTTTGTACGTGACCCGATATCTAGTTGTGTATTGTTGATCGAAGGGTTAGCCCTTCACGTACTCAATTACTTCCTTGCTAGTTTATCTTACACGCGTTTATTTTAACCGACTTCAAAAGAGAAGGGTTTAGTTTTAATTTTAATAGATAAGTTACAAGCAGCCAGTTAGGTTGATGATAATTATAAGTAAATTACTTTTGCCAGTGATTTCGCTATATTCTGTACTCATCTTCAGTGAAGTCAAAGGCTTTTGCCCAGCAATGGAAGATTATAAATAAATATAAAATCATTTATAGCTTGCAAAATACAGGAAAGATAAATACAAAAAAAATATACTTACTCATAACAATTTTTTTTGCTGGTGCTTACGTACCTGTATTTCTTAATATTTGTCGTATATGTTTATTCCAGGTACCCGTCCTTCAGTCCGGCCCTGTGCACTGACCGCAGATGCACGATGGCGATATTACTCAGTTTCTTCTTACCGCCGATATTGTGCATACCCTCCTATTTCGTAAGTACATCCCTGTGCAATACTCGATTCTTAAAGTTGTGTACAAACCAAGCGCAACAAAAAATTGCGTTATCTAAAATTAAAGACCGAATTCCATATTCAAATCTAAAAATAATATTACCATATATTGCCTCAAATATTCAACCCTGAATTTCGTGAAATACAACGTCCTATAAAATCAAACCTTAAAATAATGTTACCATATTATATCAATATTAGCTGCAAAAAACCATGTCAAAATCCGTTGCGTATTAATAAAGATCTAAGCATACATAGAGACAGACAGACAGCGGAAAGCGAATTTGTTTTATACTATGTGGTGATACTTCAGTTAACATTCAAGCAACCAAAATACAATATTGTTATTTCATACAAACCAAACACACTTAATTCTATATTCATATTTCTAACAAACCAAATAAAACATGAGTATACCAAAGGGGTATAATAAATAAAAAGCTGAATAAATTGTTTGTGATCCGGGCTCACCGCGGACCTTGTCACACTAAACATTTATTACCGGCCCTGGTGCGTCACTTGACTCAAGATTTACATCCCAAGACATTTGCATTAATTATTTCTGACTTCAAGAGGCATTACAAGTCAGAAACCGCAGGTTCAACGGTTAATGTTTAAATTAGTATTGTAACCTCAATAAGAGGGAGTAAGAGGGAGGAGTATTATGCCCAATTGCCCAAGGAGGTGAAATTTGGGAACATTATATTCGGAGTTTTGAGCCCAATAATTTGTGACTTAAGTGAAACTAGGAATTATATATCCTACTAATATTATTATCTAGCTTATATACTATTTTGCTATAAGTCCTGTAAATGCCTATAATTGGTGTGCATACCAGAATTTTTCTCATTGTGCTCTTTAATCTTAAGAATTTAGTTAGTATGTCCACTGTTGGTATTTCTAAAAATAAATAAATAAATAAATGCGCAAGTTTGTGAGGATTGATATATGTATGGATATATCTATGTTTGTTACTCTTTCACGAAAAAACTATTGAATAGATTTGGATGAAACTTTGCAGTAATATAGTTTATACATCAAAATAACACATGGGATACATTTTATCCCGAAATTCCCTCGGGAACGACTACGCGGGTAACACCGCGGAGCGTAGCTATTCTTTCACTGTTACAAATATTACTCGTATTTAAGAAACGGGCAATTACATGTAATAAACGGGCAATATACTTGGTAGTTTTTACCATAATTATTTTTATATTAATATTGGAAGTTATTCTCATTGACATAAAAGATTTATACTCGTAGAAGTATGCATATGCCAAGGTTCTATCTAGGAATGTTTAACTTTTTCATGGACTGTCTATACATACGTGTGGTATCAATCAAATAGTTTAAAAACCTGTGCAACATTACTTCGTGACGTTTACCATTAGGGCTCTTTCAAATTAAGCGTTATGCGTTGTCCTGCACGGTATCACTATCACTACATATTATAAACCAAAGTCCCCGGCCGCATCTGCCTGTCTGTCTGTTCGCGATAAACTCAAATACTACTGCACGGATTTTGACGCGGTTTGTTTTAATAGATAGAGTGATTCAAGAGAAAGGTTTATGTGTATAAGGAATACCGAAATTCCTACGGGAACGGGAACAAGGCGGGTAAAACCGCGAGGCGCTGCTAGTGAAAAACTAAAGAATATACGTGCGCGCGGACGACTTTGCACTACTGCGGCGCTTAAACGGACTTTTAAAAACGCTTAAATTAAAAGTGCTGTTATAAGTAGTTATATTAAATACTTCAAAGCAACGCTTATAACAATGTTTTAATTTGCAAACCCATTGGAATGTAAACTGTAAAGTAACTGCTTTAAAACAGTTTCACTCCGTTAGTTATAATAAACACTATTTCCCAGTAACATATCAATTTTCGAACCTAATTGTAGATTGTAAATAAATACCAGTCGTTATTTTGGTATATGAAATTATTGCTTAGGTACTTAAAAGTGGTACATATTTAACCTTCGACGTAAAGAGAACAGTTATTATGGCTACTAGCCGCGCCCCGCGGTTTCACCCGCGTTGTACCCGCTCCCGCCGGAATTTCGGGATAAAATGTACCCAATGTCTATATTGTATAGCAGTGAAGTTAGATCTAAATCTGTTAGGTAGTTTATAGCGTTGTACCCGCTCCAGCGGGAATTTCGGGATAATATGTATCCTATGTGTATTGTATAAATAACCTGTACACAGTAAAGTTTCATCCAAATCCGTTCAGTAGTTTATGCGTACATATATCCATACATACATCCATCCTCACAATCTTTCGCATTTATAATTTAAGTAGGATATAACGTTTGACGTGATAGGTAGATTAGAGCTGGGTTGTACCCGTTCCTATGGGAATTTTGGGATAAAAACGCCTATCCGACACAACAATAATAATTTGAATTGAACTTAATCGAATTTAGGCTGAAGAGTTTTTTTTTCTTTCTTGAACACACTAATATCAGAAACGACTAATACGATTTGAATGATTCTTTTCATAATAGATAGGCACATTCAACGGGTAGGTTATAGCACATGAGTAATTAAACGGAACTCCGTTTAACTACTCATGTGGTTATAGGCTATTTTTTATAACGAAATTCCCACGGAAAAGGGCAAACCGCGGGGCGATGCTAGCTTTATTTATTATGTTGTAGACTGATCAAATGAATACCTTTTGTTATAATCGTCAATCAGTACCTACGCAAAATTCCGTTTTCGATTTGTCCCGACAAATGACAAATTGCTTACCAAATTGTTTCGAGAGAATCTCACTCTATTACTGTGATTGATAAAGGTTTACTCGTAACAAGTATATTTGGTATAATAAAATAATGGTTGGGGTAATTATTGCCAGCAGCGTTTTTTGGATAGAATCAATCCGCACCCAGAATTAATTGATTTCGTGTTTCCAATTGGTCGCGCGAAGTTAAAATACTCAATTAACTACTATGTACAGAATAGCTACGCCCTGCGATGTTACCCGCGTTGTACCCGTTCCCGGGGGAATTTCGGGATAGAATATATCTTATGTGTTATTCTGATGATAGTATGGCCTATATTACTGTAAAGTTTCATCAAAATCCGTCTGGTAGTTTTTTCGTGAAAGGGTAACAAACATACATACATCCACACAAACTATTACTCGTAGAATAAAATTAGATACTTACTGTGATTGTGATGAAAAATTATCTAGTTGGTTTGCAATCCAACTAGTAAGATTATAAATTTGTCGACAGATTGTAAACTGTGCAAACCATTTACGATTTAACGCATAATTTTTCATTAATTATCTGTCCAGAGCAAACCGTAAAATTGAGAATTTTTGTCAAATAGCGCACTGGTCTAATCTCTAATCTAAGAATTATACCTATAGCGACTGCTCGTAGTGCTCGTATATCATACTGAGATTAGGGATTGATTATTACTGTAAGCAACACTCTAATATACTTTGAGCCTTAAAGTTGAGGTAAAATATAATTAATCCTTAATTAAAACTTCCATGCCAGAATTTAGCAAAGGCAAAAGACGAGCTAAATCTAAGTATTAATTAATGATAACAAACACTGAAGTATTGAATATCAAAAATGACGAGAAATAGGCTTTGCAAAATATTATACTTCTTAAGGACCTTAAGGCAATTAATTATCAAAATAACGCTTTCAAATTTTCCAGGTGTTTACAATACACACAGACTTGGCCAGAGACAAGAACTACCTCTCTAGAGTTTACTTTGTCGATTCCGACTACGACGGCACGTTGTACCAAGTCAACTTCTGGGTCCACGCCGTGCTCATCAAACTGCTTCCTTGCGTCATACTAACTATTATCAGCGCTTGGCTCATAAGGACGCTGTACAGAGTAAACAGCAAGAAGAAAGCGCTGAAAGGCTACAGCGCTTGTCCGGCTGAAGCAGTTGTCAATGGGAATGGGAACATATTTACAAGAAAGTCGACGAAGCGCTCGAAAGCGGAACGCAGAACAGATAGAACAACAAAGATGTTGGTTGCTGTGCTTCTGCTGTTTTTGCTGACTGAGTTTCCTCAAGGGATTTTAGGTGAGGTGTTTTCTTCCTCCTATATCAATACTTTTTGGTTTATTTGGTCTTAGCCTTCCTGGTCTAGTCAATACTAAAACTTATCGTAATTGGTCCTGAAAACTAAGTTAAGAGACATGGTTACTTTTGAATTTTTAATATATGGCAATTTAAAGTTTGATGTGATAGGTTGCCAGGTTGTACCCGTTTTCATGGCAAATGTTCCCATGAAATGTACTTAAATATTGAGATCATTGTCATCTACATTGAGAGAGACATATTCTAAAAAATATCACATCTGTATTAAAAAAAGATGCGTCTATATTTCTCAATAACTTCTTTTTCTTCCGAAGTTTCTATAAAGCCGTTCGTTTAATTCAAATTGCCGTATGCAGCTCCTAAAAAAAACTTAAGTTTATTTTTATTGATACGCTTTGAAGTGGTATCGCCCATGAGAATCCAAGACATACAGATCGATTCCATGGACTGTACGAGTATTTTAAACACAAAAAAATCTCGAGAACACCTCGGGAGTTATCGGCATATACCTGGGGAATTCTTTGTGTTAAGCATTGAAAAGAATAATGTTATAAAACGAGCGACGTGTTCTTTCTCTGCCAATTTGCCAAAACAAACCTAATTGCGTGAAAAAAGATTGAAGTATATAAACAAATAGATATGTATAGATGAAACTTTCCGTTTCGTAAAGAAAAGCCGCCATTTTGATTTTAGTATTACTTCAACTATACTTCTTGTTAGAATGTGAATTTCGTGAATATCTATCAGATCGACCGCACGAGCATTAGCCACATTCGACAGCTCCATGACTGTAATCAATGTGCCGATATTAAAAAAACTGTGACAGGGATGCAGCTAAACACACAGAAACTAATCGGCTACCTCCCTCTAAATGTCGAGTACGACTCTACTGTACTAATTAATCTCAATAAATTAGAGTTAACCAAACAAATAGCTTAACAAAGTTTTAATGATAAACAAAGCTGTAAATCTTTAAGATAAACATCAGATAATTTGGACTTGGATTAATACTGCGTTATCTAAAACCCTTATCAAACAAAAGTTAATTATTAACGCGATATTAATACATACAAAGGTTTATTTATGAAGCTAGCTTAGGAATCGATGTTCCAATCAATTTACTATAGTTTAAGAGGGTCAACAAATGTAGTCCAGTCTATAGTTAGAAAGTCCTCTGGACTATGAAATAAAACATATCAACGAGTGTACATTAGACATAAAAGGTCCATCAGACACGACTTTGTTGTATACAAATTAAGGGCCTTTTTAATAAACGCTCATTAACAGCATTTTTGTTATCAAATGTCCTTTTCCGACATACGCTTTCTTCTAAAGAGCAAAAGAGATAAAACATCACAAATAGTGTTTTAGTTATAAAGCATTTATGAATAAAACGAGCGGTTAAGCTTTAGTTTTGACCATGTCAGAGCCTTTAGGCGGTCTAAAAACTCCGACACCAGGGTTGACCACTGACCTGCTCGAAAGAATGAATGAAGTTGAGCTTCAATAAAGTAACACCTGTCTTTATAATTCCAGGTCTCCTAAGCGGCCTGCTAGGTCGATGCTTCTTCAAGCGCTGCTACGACCTCTTCGGCGAAATCATGGATGCTCTAGCTCTGCTCAACGGAGCGATTAATTTCGTGCTGTACTGCTCGATGTCGAGGCAGTTCAGGACGACCTTCGGGCAGATGATGAGAAACAAATGCGCGCCAACAGCTCGAGCCAACTCACATACAGAGCTGCAGACGACTTATGTGTGAATGTAGATAGAGTGTAGTAAAAAGAGGTAAAAGGAATGTAAAGTATTAGTGAAGCCTGTAATGTCACGTGAAAGGACAAAGTTCTTAATGGTCAGTGAGAAAGATTGGCCGTAGAAATAATCGCTGCTAAGCCTACTGCGGGTTGGTGATCTCAAACCCGAGCCATATTTTTGTTGGGGTCAAGAGTAAATGAAGGAATTAGCAAGCTTACCATCTAACACTTTTCAATTTAGACGAAATTGAAATCGGTTTCAATATTGTCTTTTAACAACGACTTAACACATAACCATCATCATCATAAATCATAAGAGCAAGGCTCTTGTCGGTGAGTCCGATGCAGACTTCTCCATCTATTCCTATTCAGTGCAAGTTCCTTCACATCTCTATAAGACATGACAGACACTTTTTCTATAATCTGACTCATGTAACTGATTCTAGGCCTTCCCCTACCTCGCTTTCCTTCAACTTTACCTTCCATGATATTATTAATGTATCTTAACCGAGCAGGTTAAAAAAGGTCTATATGATGATAATTTATAAAGACCTCATATGTATTTTATGACACCAGTAAAATTCAAACATCCACCTACGCATAAGGTTAGACCGATTTTTACCAAACATCAAACAAGCTTAGAATCACCGCAAGGACTGCCTTTTGAATTAAGAGAACCACATCGAAATTGGTCCATCCATTTGAGAGCTACGGTGCCATAGACAGACACATTACCTAAAGGGTGAGTCAGGAGCCCCTGGAGGTAACGCAATGTATGTTTTTATATTAATTTTGACGAGATATTAAAGAATAAACATTGATACACAGCGTATCGTGGGCGTAACCACGCTTATTCGTCACTAAATGTACACGCAAGGTTTACAGGAACCTTGCGTCAATGAAATTTTGGAAAAAAGACAATATGAAATTAATTAATTCAAAAGTATATTGATAAGAATGTACACCCGAAATACGTAGTTACTCTAACCAAAACTAAACAAAATCCTCTTTTTAAACTATCAACAAACTAAATATTCGTCCAAAATGTTGGTTCGAGCAAAAATTAATAAAACGACTCGACCCATTTCCTTTGTTTGACAACGTATGCTGGTTTTCAGAGGATTTCATAAATCAGGAGTGAGTAAAACCAGCAATGTGATTTACATAGTTTTGATAAACGTTGCGCCTTTGTTATGTAAACAGGATGGGCTTTTCGTTAAACTGTTTATTACATAGGGCTTTTGGAGGAAAATACTGAAATTAACTTTTAAATTTGAATTTAAAGGGAAGTACTGTGACCAACGAAAGTTCCTGTTTGTTAAATATTTTGTGTTTATGTAATTTATGTGGGTTATTCTTGCCTTGAAAATTGTACTTGTATTTTTTTAAATAAAACGAATCATGAAGCAATTTCCACTTAATGCGGTCACTGAAATCGACATGAGGATAAGTTACGTATGTATGAATGAAGAATTAGTAACAGAATTGACTGTAAATAAAGATTATATTAAGGTATCAAGTTTGCGACTGTAAGGCCGAAACTGCGTTAAGCGGGTGCCCGCGCGGTTTCATATTAAAGGGAACTTCGCGTGCGCCCGTCGCCTGCGCCCGCTTAATGCAGTTTCGGCCCTAAAGGGTTGCACCATTTAAACGTTAACCAGTTTCGTATGTCAGTCAGTGAACAGACATAAAAAATTGGAAAATCGTATATCTTGGTGTATTGTATACTTATATTGTGCATATTATTATTTGTGTAATGTATGAGTGAAAAGGCAATCAAGGTCATAGATTTAAGAAAATGTAAACTACTACATTTTAAAATAAATTTCATACTGTTTGTATACTGGATGAGTGTTGCTGTTGATATTTTATTATCTTTAAAGCTTGTGCTAGCGGGTCTGGTTGACTTATGGAAATTGCCCACTTCCAAAATTGCCTACTTTTGAAGTAGTAGGCAATTTTTGAAATTGCCTACTTCCAAAATGACAGTTTAAGAATATATTGAATGCATTTCATCGAACAAGCAACTGATTGTTTAATCGCGACACACACAGTCCGAGTGCGGGTCGGGTAAGGGTCGGTTGCGGATCGCGTGATATTGTATGGAAGGTGTCATGCTGGTCCGTGGGGAGTCGAAACCGGCCCGGCAAGGAAGTTGGAGTGGTAAAAGCAGCTATTGTTTGCAGCGCTATGTTTTGTAATTATATTTAGATTGATAAACTCAGGCGTCGTTTGAATTGCGCGAAATTACAAGCTATGAGTCGAGATCAACAGAGTGCGAGCGACCGAGCGATTGTTTTGCCACATGAAATTCTCGCTTTCAATTTACGCTTGAAGCGCTTAATCAAAACAACGTTTTACATTATTCCCCATACACGTAATTACCCTATTACTTATAGTAGTTATAAATAAAAATGTTCCATCCATATTGTCTCCAATAATCCTACTAATATTATAAATGCGAAAGTTTGTATGTATGGATGTATGGATGTATGGATGTTTGTTACTCTTTCACGCAAAAACTACTGAACGGATTTGGATGAAACTCTACAGTAATGTAGGTTATACATCAGAATAACACATGGGATATATTTTATCCCGAAATTCCCGCGGGAACGGGAACAAAGCGGGTAACACCGCGGGGCGCGGCTAGTGTATGTATAATATTGATTAGCCATTTATATTACTAGTTAAGTAATTATTTATAGCATCATTAACGTAACATCATGCAAAAGACAACAGTCATTATTTTCCATCTTTGTGGTGAGCTACTTCAATTCACTTAATTGGAATTTACTAATTCTTCCATTCGCGTAATGTTGCAATGATGCTGTAATACTGTAAATATAATTGTTGTAGCTTTTATTAAAAATTGTAAATATTAGATACTTAATCATTATAATTAAATGGATATTTAATGTTATTTTTGTGTATGTTGTTAATTTAATCAGTCATTCGAAATCATTTTAGAAAATAGGTTTTTATACGTTATTGGGTGTTAATAAAAAAATGCTATGGGTGAATTAATCACAATATTTACACATAGTACTTTCGAAACCGACAGTACATTTTGATTTTCTTTGAAATGCTGTCATTACATTCCGTTTTCCTCATGGGCCTGCCTTTGATCGAACTCCTTGAATATGATTTCTTATGGAAATCATTACAGAATCGCTGACGTGAACCACCTCAGAATTTTATTGAATAACTGATTTTTTGAATATAGCTTTGATGTTTCTTTGACGTAGATATAATAAACTAGCAGCGCCCGCGGTTTTACCCGCGTTAATAATTAGATCTTAACTACCGCACACAATCATCCATAAAATTGACACTTAACTCCAAATCAAAATCACTCATTAAATCTCCACTAAAAAGCATTTGACGCCCCTAAGTACGGGCGCAAAAAACATCCACCCAAAGCACAAATTATTAAATATGCCCAAAGTACTGCAATATAAATAAACGCTTTTAAAAATCTTCACACGACAGCAATTGAGGACAGACTGGGAAATGAAAAAGGACGACATGTCACCAAATGAAATGACAACACGTTCCCATATCCTCCGTACAATCTGACGCAACAACTCGTACACGCCCGCGAATAAATATTAAATACACCAGAGAATTTGTACCCGAAATGTATGCAATAAGTTTTGTCTTGTGTAGAAAAAGTATGTAAATGAATAGGAGTGTTTGATCGCAGTATTGACGAAGGTAGCTTCGAGATCTCCTGTTTATATTAGTCCGGTTAATTTGCAGCTTACTCTTAATGGCACTGCACTAATTTTAATTAGAACTCTTTAAAACTCTTTTAAATATTGTTACTTTAACTTTCAACCATTGATAAGCTTAAGTTGGTTCAACTATGATTAAAAGAAACTGGCCTAAAGCAAGTTCACAATCATTCCGGTAAGTTTAGTTGAACGCCAAAGAGTGAATTTACTCAACTAGCCAGCTTCTAAGTTTTTCATTCACATATTTTTATTTATTCCGGGAAGGTTAGTGCCTAACCGGCTGCTTATCGTACCCTCCGAAGCACAGTAGCGCTGAGATAAAAATGCCACTATCGGCCACCCATCCACGTAGTGACCGAGCTGTACGTTGCTTAACAATCATAATGAATTGACATCGCTTAGTCAATTACAACGACGGCCATGTATAATTCAGAAAGACCAGTTGGATAATTCAAATAAAGAAATTCTGTAAAGAAAATATTGAAAAATTTCAAAATAATTTTCTTAGTACAATAACTGTCTATCTAAACTTATATGAAAGCCAGTATGCCTACTGAGTCACGATACGCGTACTTTCAGATTACGACCACTTAAAACTTCAGTGCTTCCCAAAATACCGAACAATTCGTGTCGTTTGAAAGAATACAGTACTAAGAAGTTCAATTCTTTAGCTTTCAAGATAAAGCAATAAAAAGGTCTGTATTGTGTACTCGTAGGTATGAATGGAAAAAATAAGTACCAGCCTCTACCTAACTAAGTTTAATAATACCTAGAGACAAAATAACACTATGTGAAAACCAAATAATAATAGGCACCAATATATGGCGTGATTCGCCCGAAAATTCAAGTATATTTCTATTTACGGAAATACGTACAAATTTTCAAGCGAATAGGGAGATAAAAAAGAATATTTCTTTTTTTTATCTCCCTATCTTTTTATCACATGTTTCTTCTATCTTTTTTCAGAGACTAAAATCTTATAATTTCTTTATTTTTTAAATCGATTTTGATTCTGATTTCAGTTTTGATCATAATTTTAGTTATTTACTAAATTCATCTCTCAAATTATACACTTTTAATATCAGTGAAATACGCTATTACGAACGCGATAGATAAAAAATACCTAATGTTGTAAACTTTGTTAACTGTCAACCAAATTAAGTCCTAAATACCAATACAATACAAATATAACATATTAATATCATTTTGTTTTCCACATATGTAACTACAAAAGAAACCTCCAAAATCCGGAAATCATTGTTATTTATTTTGTAAAGTGACATCTGTTGATTACGATCGTCGTTTACACAAATAATGGTAAAATATTACGTCCGGGCCATTTAACGCGCGTTATGTTCCGAATTGTCGGTTTGTGTGCGATCGAATGATTAATTACCGACTATTAGGAGGTGTACTATAGTACTCTGATATATTTTATAGGAGAGTATTCATTTGAGTAACGAATGTAGTCAATACTAGCCGCTCCTCGCGGTATCACCCGCGTTGTACCCGTTCCCGCAAGAATTTCGGGATAAAATGTATTCTATGTGTTATTCCGATGTATAACCTATATTACTGTAAAGTTTCATCCAAATCCGTTCATTAGTTTTTAGCGTGAAAGAGTAACAAACATACATACATCCTCTCAAACTTTCGCATAATTATAATATTAGAAGAATGGTTCCTGAACGGACAAAGTATACTGTAACGTCTAGGTTTTGCTAGGTGAAACCGCGGGCAACTTATGACAGTGGTATGTTTAAAGACTATTGGGCCCACGAAATAGGAAGTACTTCACTCTACCATGATTGGGACTTAGTAGGCTCAAGCATAAAAGCTTCCAAGAAAGCCCGACAATTGAAACGACGGAAACCCACATTTTGAAGGATATTAATTTGTAAGACGCTTCATAAAGGATGCTTTACTAATGAAACACTTAGGTATTTTAATTAGAAATACTGAGGAACGAGATATTAATTTCATACTTAATTATTAAACGGTAAGAACTTATCAAGTACTCGTTAATTAATGACAGGTAAGTAACCGTATGTTCTATTAACCACGGAAGCTACTGTATTAATCTTCTTCTTCTACATCGAGTGGATGGTCAGCCTGACCAATGCTGGTGTCAGCGTTATTGAGCCGCCAAAGGCCTCTGACATGGCTCATGTAGAAAGTAACTGGGACCGACGGCTTAACGTGCCCTCCGAAGCACGGAAAACTGTATTAATAAGTAAGGTTTTAATAAGATGGTAGTTTGACATTTCGCTTATAAACTATAGGACTGACCTTGGGGCCTTGTTTATTAAACACCAGTCGTGCCCCGCAGGTTCCTCTATTTCTTACTAACAGCGCCCCGCGGTTTTACCCGCCTTGTGCCTGTTCCCTAGGGAATTTCGGGAATTTTTATACATACAAATCTTTCTCTTTAATCAATCTATCTATTAAAAAAACCACGTCAAAATCCGTGCAGTATTATTTGAGTTTATTGCGAACAGACAGACGGATAGACGCGGCCGGGGGCTTTGTTTCATTTTTAATATGGTGATTATCCTATTCAGGACGAAGACAAATCAAATGAATATTTTTTTTTATTAAAATCGGTCCAGCTATTCTTGAGTTAAAAATGGGACTAAAAGATCTTCTTTTAAACACATATATAGATTTAGATTTTAATACCATAGTCGTGTGCTATTTACTGAGCTGAACATTTGCTATCCACCAATAGAAGAACATCATAGGGCGGGTAGAAAAGTCCCCTTACTCAGCTAAAACATAATTATTTAGTTTGGTGGCTGCCCGATTTGAGTACTAGCAGTCAACTAATTATATTTCCTCGAAATATAATAAATAATTTACATAGCAAATACAATAGCTATTTATAGCCAACAATACAAAGGTTACTAAAGCGAAAAGCGTAACTTTCTGATCATACCACACTCATTAATTTCAGCCTGAAATGCTATTTCAGAACTGATTAACGGTAATGAGCGTAGTTATTGTAGTTGTAAATTACAAATGAGTTATAGGTGGAGATTGAATAATAAACCGCCCTTTTATCTGAAGCTGGAAAAATAGTGGCTTTTATCTTTAACTAGCAGTGCGATTTCACATGCAGTATCCGTTCCTGTGGGAATTTCGGGATTTTTGTTTCTTTTTATCCTATTTCTGACCAAGATACATAAAATTAAAAATAAATGATAACTAACACAACTTTCTTTTGTATATTTAGATATTGATTGATATTTTTTTTATTGTTAATTTGTTTTATTTTTAATTAATTTGTCCTGCAAAAGTCTCGTCCATCGACTTCCGATTTTGAAAATATTAGGGAAAAATTAATCTAATAAATAAAATTCTCGTGTCGCGGTTTTTGTAGTTAAACTCCTCCGAAACGGCTTGACCGATTCTTATGAAATTTTGTGTACATATCAGGTAGGCCTGAGAATCGGACAACGTCTATTTTTCATCCCGAAATTCCCGCGGGAACGGGTACAACGCGGGTGAAACCGCGGGGCACAGCTAGTCTAATATATAAAATTCTCGTGTCGCGGCTCCGCCTCCGAAACGGCTTGACCGATTCTCATGAAATTTTGTGTGAATATCAGGTAGGTCTGAGAATCTGAATATAAGGGTCTAATATTAAGGATCAACCCCTTAATTTTTATATGGCAAAACAACGTTTGCCGGGGCAGCAGTCGTTCATATTTTTATGGGTTAAAATGCTAAAAATATTCACACATCATTCATTTACTTCGTAACACACATTTCATAATTAATTTATTACATAACTCACGCACACACCAACTTTAAAACCCCTGTTTTTATTCGGTTGTTAAAATAGAACTATCATCCTCTCACAAATAAACGCAATTTAAAGTTATGAACCCATGAACTTTACCTTCAATGTATTACCTCTCGGCATTAAAATAATTATTCTTTTATCTAAACGGACAGGAGCTACCGGAAAACATATTTACATAAAAAATACATTTATATGAAATATATGCGAGCGGACAACAAATGGTGGATTTAGATACTAGCAGCGCCCCGTGGTGTTACCCTCGTTCTACCATCTCCCGCGGGAATTTCGGGATAAAATGTATTCCATGTGTTATTCACATGTATAACCTATATCTATTACTGTAAAGTTTCATCCAAATCCGTTTATATTTTGTTCGTGAAAGAGTAACAAACATGCAGCCATACATCCATACATACATGCATCCTCACAAATATTCGCAGTACATTTAACGTGCCCGGTAGCACGGTCTTCTTCTTCTTCGAGTGGATGGTCAACCTGACCAATCCTGGTGTCAGAGTTATTGAGTCGCCAAAGGCCTCTGACTTGGCTCATGTAACGACTACTATCTGTAAAAAGTAAACGGGACCGACGGCATAACGTGCCCTCCGAAGCACGGAACCGTCTTACTTTTCGGGCAATCAGGTGATTCAGCCTGCAATGCCCTAACCTAACTGAGGGCAGTCTTTTAGGGGGTGTGCGTGGTAATATTGGTTGAATTAAACCACAAAGATGAATTGCCAAAGTTTATTAGCCACACACAACACACACTATTTTAGTTTTTAGAAGGATAGCAAGACAGGATCAATGTAGCACATAATACATATCATGTAATTAATCAAAGTAGTAAGTGAACAGTTCACGCGTGGGCAAAACGCGAGTGCGCGTGAGAACGAGTTGTATGTGTCTCTCGTAGCATACGCTGTGATCGACTGCGCGCGCGCGATGCGCCTCCGCGTGGCTTCACATTCCACAATTAACTTAAATGCAAGATTTGCACAAATTCGGAACAACGCATATCGCGCGGGTTTGCTTGCCGAATTATTGTTTGTTTACATTTGGTTAGAAATTATTTATTTGTGTTATGAATGTTATGTTACTGGGATATGAATGTGTGATGTATGTAAGTGGTTTTTAATATATTATTGTGTGTAAATAAAATATAATTATAATGTATGTTTAAGTGGAGGTCACCTACATCATCCCCCTCCAGAGACCGACTAAGGGCGATAAAAGTCAGGGAACCGTACTGTACGACCTGAACGCGTAGTTGTTAGCGCGGTCTTTTCCTGCGGTGGATGAACAGGGACACGTTCTGGAGTTGCAGTGTAGGATCGAGGAACGGGTACACGAACGTCTAGTATATAGGCTGGCTTAAGGCGGTCTATAGTTACTGTGAGATCTTTGTTCCTAACGCGAATAATAAATGTTTTACTCCTTCTTTTGAGCACTTCGTATGGACCAGTGTAAGCAGGCTGGAATGAGCCACGCATCACTTCTTCCCTAAGGAATACGTGACTGCATGTAGCTAGATCTTGGAATACGAAAGCTCTGCGATTTGAGTGGTGTTGGGAGGGAACCGGACGAATATTTTCCGCAAAGGACTTCAACCGAGCCGCGAAATCGGTGATGTCGGTGGTGTAGTACGCAATATCGTGACCGAAGAATTCGCCAGGGAGACGAAGTGGTTCACCGTACACCAACTCAGCTGATGAAGTCTGGAGGTCTTCCTTAAAGGCACTCCTAATGCCTAGCAACACAAGTGGAAGTGATTCGGTCCACTTGGTGTCTGCATGACAGGTAATTGCAGCTTTTAGTTGCCTGTGAAAACGCTCCACCAATCCGTTGCATTGCGGATGATAACTCGTTGTCCTACGGTGATCGTAACCGATGGACTGAGAAAGCTGTTGAAACAGTGCCGATTGGAATTGTCCGCCTCGATCGGTTACGATCTCGGTAGGACAACCATATCGTGCCACCCAACAGGAAATAAACGTTTTGGCCACTGTTTCCGCGGAAATATCGGTAATAGGCACAGCTTCCGGCCATCGCGTAAAGCGATCGACGGCTGTGAGGCAGTACCGATAATTATTGGATGATGGTAGTGGGCCGATTAGGTCTAGATGTACATGTTTGAACCGTGCTGAAGGTAAATCGTGCGTACCTAAAGGTGAGGCAACGTGTCTCGTTACCTTCGAGCGCTGGCATGCCAAACATGACTTAGCCCATTCTCGGCAGTCCCTTCGCATCAGTGGCCAAACAAAACGTTGTGCAACGAGTTTGGCGGTAGCATTTGCACCGGGGTGGCTGAGGGAGTGGAGACTGTTGTAAACTTGCATTCGAAGTTGTTTAGGGACGAAAGGTCTGGGTGTCGGTGTACTGACGTCGCAGTACAGAACGGTACGACTCCCAGGTATATTCATCTGTGTAAGGCGAAGTGAAGTGTCACCTTTGAGGTGTTCCGCAAGGTCTGGATCTGAACCTTGGAGCTCAGCCATCACTTCAAGGTCAACTGGTACCTGCAGTTCATCGACGCGTGATAGTGTGTCGGCAACCACGTTGTCCTTACCAGCAATAAAAACGATATCGGTGGTGAACTGCGAGATGAAATTAAGGTGTCTATACTGACGTGGTGAGCAGTTACTTTTACGTTCACTGAATGCGTAACAAAGAGGTTTGTGGTCAGTATAGATAGTGAAGTGAGTAGCTTCCAGCATATGGCGGAAGTATTTTATACTCTCGTAAATGGCAAGGAGCTCACGGTCATACGGAGAGTATTTCGTTTGTGACGGGCTTAACTTGCGAGAGAAAAATGCTAATGGCTGCCAGTCTCCATCCTTGAGCTGTTGCAGGACACCACCTATCGCCGTGTCTGAGGCGTCAGTGGCCAATCCTAATTTAGCTTGCGAATCAGGATGAGCTAAAAGTGCTGCATTGCACAGACTCTTCTTGCAGTTTTCGAACGCTTGCGATGATTCTTTAGTCATAACAATCGGATCGGATGCCTTAACCGATCCGGACAGTAAAGCATTCAGGGGTGCTTGAATCTGAGCGGCGTTGGGTAAAAATCGCCTGTAAAAATTTACCATGCCCAAAAATCGTCTGAGCTCTCGGACGGTTTTTGGTAGAGGGAAATCAGACATTGCCTTTACCTTGCTGTCCAGAGGTTTGGTGCCGCTTTCAGAGATTTCGTAGCCGAGAAATTGAATATTAGACACACCGAAGACACACTTGGCCGGATTGATTAATACACCGAATTCTCTCATTCGCGTAAAAAGTTGACGCAAGTGTTCTTCGTGCTCACGTGGCGTGCGGCTGAACACAAGAAAATCGTCCTGGTAAGGCCAGCAAAAGTCTAAGCCACGAGTAAGCTCATCAACAAATCTCTGAAAGGTTTTACTTGCGTTACGAAGTCCAAATGTCATGACTAAAAATTCAAACAATCCGAAGGGTGTTGTTATTGCAGTTTTCGGAATATCTGCCCTATTAACACTAATCTGATTATATGCTTTCACTAAATCGATACTCGAGTATACAGTACAACCCGACAGGTTTTGCGAAAAATCCTGTATATGACGAATCGGATACTGATCTGGTATAGTACGAGCGTTTAATTGGCGGTAATCGCCGCATGGACGCCACCCATTATCTTTTTTAGTCACGAGATGAAGAGGTGATGCCCAAGGGCTGTCAGAAGGACGTGCGATACCGCTAGCAATCATAGCGTCAAATTCTTGACGAGCTACCTTCAATTTATCAGGCGCGAGACGGCGAGGAGAACATGATACAGGTGGACCTGGTGTGGTGCGAATGTGGTGTTGTGTATTGTGTTTTGCGATTTGAGGAGTTCCAAAAGGACGTGTAATTTCCGGGAAATTAGACAAAATTTTATGATACACAGTATCACCATTAAAACTAGCTACCTTAACACTTAAAACAGCATTGTCGCTTAAATCTAAACAAGCTACAGTGCTAACATTGGTTAGACTATCGATAAGCTTCTGTTGGCCAACATCAACAACCAAACGATAGTGAGAAAGGAAATCTACGCCTATGATTGCTTTTGTGACGTCAGCAACAACAAAACGCCACGGAAAATCACGCCGCAGACCCAAATTCAAATTTAATTGCATGTAGCCGTAAGTGTCGATAGTCGAACCATTGGCAGCACTGAGCTGATATGTTGATTTACAAAGTTGCCTTTTAAGGGCTGAAACCGGGTACACACAAATGTCACTTCCAGTGTCTATTAGAAACTGTATCTGTGAACCACGATCCGTGATGAAGAGGCGACCTGAGCTGGGGTTGTGGCAATCATCAGTCGCCATCACTGACTGCCTCTCTCGTTTCCCTGGTTGTAGTCGCACGGCTGGATACACCGACGAGCTTTGGAACCATGCCGTGAGTGGTACCAACAAACTGGGTACTTGCGGTAGTTCGACGCTGAACGTCGTGACGTCGATCGGCTGCGTTGCGCATCTCTGCGGCGCTCGGTGGGTCGAGGTCGATGTCGCGATTGGATAGTTAAAGCGCTCACCTGGCGCGTCAGCTGAGCTACCTGGCGTGTGAGCTCCTCAACAGCTATTGATGATGACGGTACCGTTGAGGTTGCAGCAACTTGATGAGATGGCACTGCGATGTCATGGACGCGGTCAGCGAGTTCAGCGAGTGCGTCAAGACCCAGGGTAGGCTGTGACGCAACGATAGGCTGAAGTGAAACGGGTAGTCGGCTCGTCCAGATTGTTTGGAGAAATTCTTGAGGGATATCTGGACCGGCGAGATGTTGAAGATGCCGAAGGAATTGTGACGGCTTGCGATCACCTAGCTGCTCGTAGGTCAAAAGTTGTTTGACTTTATTTTCTCTCGACGCAGACAACCTATTGATTAACTCCTCTTTGAGGCGTTGGTAATTGGGAGGACCAGTGAGGATGTCCTCTATTTCAGCAGCATACTGACGGTCGAGCGAAACCAAAATGTGGTAGAATTTGGCTGCTTCGTCTGTCACGCGCATGATTGCAAACTGTCCTTCTACTTGTGCGAACCAAATTGCTGGTTTTTCAGGCCAAAAAGGTGGTATTCTTATGCTCACTGGATTACTTGCAACTGTTAAAGCGGGCACGACGGGAGACGCCATCTTGATTTTGGAGTGGCGTCGTGGACGCGTGTCCACGTTACCGGTGGTATCTGAACCACTCGACGCCGACATCCAGGCTGCGAAATGCTCCTTGTCTTCCGTGTTCCTCAGTTTGTTACGGGGTCACCAGTTTTAGGGGGTGTGCGTGGTAATATTGGTTGAATTAAACCACAAAGATGAATTGCCAAAGTTTATTAGCCACACACAACACACACTATTTTAGTTTTTAGAAGGATAGCAAGACAGGATCAATGTAGCACATAATACATATCATGTAATTAATCAAAGTAGTAAGTGAACAGTTCACGCGTGGGCAAAACGCGAGTGCGCGTGAGAACGAGTTGTATGTGTCTCTCGTAGCATACGCTGTGATCGACTGCGCGCGCGCGATGCGCCTCCGCGTGGCTTCACATTCCACAATTAACTTAAATGCAAGATTTGCACAAATTCGGAACAACGCATATCGCGCGGGTTTGCTTGCCGAATTATTGTTTGTTTACATTTGGTTAGAAATTATTTATTTGTGTTATGAATGTTATGTTACTGGGATATGAATGTGTGATGTATGTAAGTGGTTTTTAATATATTATTGTGTGTAAATAAAATATAATTATAATGTATGTTTAAGTGGAGGTCACCTACAGTCTCACAAAGAGATTTTTGTGAGATATTGTCCCCGATATTTTTATAGGGGTGGAGCTGCACGTTTCTTATGCAATTGCAATGAGCTAACATCGCTGAGTCAAACTAGGCCACGATCGCTACAATTTGCAGTTCCTAATGGGCACTTCATGCCGTTCAGGTTGTCAACTCAAAGCGTTATCTCAAGAGTATAACTTGTCAAAGAGGTTCTAATGCATCGATAAATGGATATTGTTTCAACGCGCATTTTCTACAAAACTAGTAGCGAACCGCGGTTTTACACGCTTTATACTTGTATCGGTTAGAATTTCGGGATGAAAAGAATATTTAAAATATGATGAAAATTGTTAGAGTTACCGCGTTCCAATAAAATATTAAACCTTTTCATTTTAATAAATACATACTTCATACTTTATTCCCCACCATAATTCGTAACTCACCCTAACGCCCGTACTCAGAGACGTCTGAAGCTTCCTTAGAAGAGATTTAATGAGTGATTTTGACATGTAATGTATGAAATTTTCCGTCAAATAGTTCGGTGTCTCTTTCGTCTCTGGGTGTGGCAGTTAGGGTATTGTATTGCACGAGACTATAGGTACTAATATTATAAAGAGGTAAAATTTGTAAGTTTCTTTGTTTGTTTGTTTGTTCGAGCTAATCTCGAGAATTACCTATCCGATTAGAATAATTATTTTTGTAATAGATAGCTACATTCAACGGGAAGGACATAGGCTATTTTTCATCCCGATATTCCCACGGGCACGGGCACAACGCGGGTAAAACCGCGGGGCGCTGCTAGGTCCTCATAAAACAACATTTTTTGTCCAATGTTTATCCAACAGGTTGATATAACAATGTTTTTGATACTTTGTCAACAACTAATTAACCAACTGTGGGAGGTCTCTAGTGATGTTTTGATGTCGAGATGGCCCAATTAGTTTACAAATAGCCTATTTAAGGGTTTGTCCCAAAAGATAAATATAATTTTCTTCTTAATTTTCGTTGTCTGTCTTTATGTGTCGTTTTGGCATTAAATAAATAGCGCACTCCAGTACTCAGAGAAGTTAAATGCTAATAGAGATTAAGGAGGAGTTTTGATATGTTTAAAACTTAATCAATTAAGTGTCGATTTATGGGACGTTGCTAAGTATGGCAGTGAGTTAAGTCAGGGTAACAGCATCATTGCTTATAATCGTAAGTACATATTTCATTAAAAATACGCGCTACTATTTTTGTAGAATCACCTCATAGTTTTATCCGCGTTGAGCCCGTTCCCTTGGGAATTTAGGAACAAAATATAGTCTTACCTTCCATTTGAATAAAACTGTTTTCCATTCAATAAAAAATAATTATTTAAGTCGATCGCGGTTACGTCATTTTTACGTTAGCCCGATTTAGTGGGGTCGCAACCTTTATTAGTTAAATTTTCCTCTGAAACAAAATTAGCATACAAGAATAGACAAGAATAGAAATTATACACTTAAACTAAACGCTTTTGATACGCAATTTCAGCTTCTATTGTTTGGCGATAACGGCCGTTTCCAACTCCTAAACTAATTCAAAAACTTGCTATGCGAATATACTCTTTAAGCTGAAACCAAATAAAGGTTTTTTAGGACAATATCAGTGGTTGTTGTGACAAAGTTCGTTGACTTTATAAATCGCTACATTCTTATTCATAGAACATTTTACTATCTCTTTGGGCTTCAAACCAATGACTGACTGAAGACAATATTAGCAGATACGAGGTCTGATAATAAAATAATTTAGAACTCCCATAACAATAAATTAAACAAATCAGTTATTTATTGTGTAATAAAACTATCGTAGACAAACTTTTTAAATCTAAGAACACTTTGAACCTGAGGCGTTTAACGAAAACGCACTTAAGTCTTCATTAAGAACCCATTGATTTAATCTCCTTTTTCGAAAATCGCTTAATAATGAACCCAATTCAATAAAAAGCTATGCTTATTTTACTAATCTGTACTAATTCTTAGATTTAAGCGAGCCCTCACTACTCATTTTGAATTGAAACCACGTTTAAGGATACACTTTGCTTTTATTACACAACTAGCAGCGCCCCGCGGTTTTACCCGCGTTGTGCCCGTTCCCGTGGGAATTTCGGGAATGTTTTTACATAAAAACCTTTCTCCTGAATCACTCTACCTATTACAAAAAACCGCATCAAAATCCGTTGCGTAGTTTTAAAGATTTAAGCATACAGACAAACAAACAGATAAAAATAGCGACTTTGTTTTATACTATGTAAGGATGTAGTGATTTAAATAATAATAAATAAATAAATATACCTGGACAAATTCACACACGGTTAATTAGACCCAAAGTAAGCTCTAAGCTTGTGTTATGGAATCTAATTAACTGGTACTACTACATAAACATACACAAATACTTTATAAGAATATATAATTGACACCCAGACGTCGTCGCCAACAACTATGTCTGCACATATTGTTGACTCCGGGCGGGAATCGAACCCGCAACCCCCGACACAGTAAGCGCTCTCACTGCCACTGTGCCAACGGGCTTGTCAACTCGGGCTTGATTTTATCTGACGTTTCGGCTCCTTTACAGTAACCGTGGTCACTGAAGATACGAGGGCGGGTCAATAAGTCCGTGACTTTTGCAATAAAAGACAGATTTTTTTATTAAAAATATATTTTATTTTTCAACGTAGTCTCCCTTGAGCTCTATACACTTTGTCCAACGCTTCTCCAATTTTTTTATCCCTTCCAAAAACATGATTTGTCGAGGTCGTCAAAATAGGCCTTTGTTTGCGAGATGACTTCATTATTGGAGTCAAATCTTTTTCCACCAAGCCATTTCTTCAGGTTTGGGAACAAGAAGTAGTCGCTCGGAGCCAAATCTGGAGAATAGGGCGGATGAGGGAGCAATTCATAGCCCAATTCATGGATTTTGGCCATGGCAACTGCACATGTGTGCACCCTTGCATTGTCTTGGTGGAAAAGAACTTTTTTCTTGGCCAAATGAGGTCGGTTTCTTTTTAAATCGTCATTGAATCGGTCCAATAAGTTGGCATAATATTCCCCATTGATTGTTCTTCCCTTTTGAAGGTAGTCAATGTGGATTATCCCGCGTGCATCCCAAAAAACAGTCGCCATAACTTTATTGGCCGACAATCCCACCTTGGCCTTCTTTGGCGCCGATTCACCCTTGGAAACCCACTGTTTTGACTGTTGTTTGGTCTCTGGTGTGTTGTGATGGATCCACGTTTCGTCCACGGTTACAAAACGGCGCAAAAACTCCTCCATATTACGATTAAACAATGCTAAACCTTCCTGTGAAGTTGTTACACGATTGCGTTTATGGTCGACTGTGAGCAAACGCGGCACCCATCTTGCGAACAGCTTTCTCATGCCTAAGTGATCATTCAAAATTGAAACCACTGAGCCATGCGAGATCCCTACTTCTTCCACAATCTCTCGCACTTTCAATCTTCGGTCGGCCAACACCATATCGTGAATTTTTTCGAATGTTTTGGGTGTAGAGACCTCAACTGGGCGTCCAGGACGCTCGGCATCTTTAGTGCTTGTACGGCCACAACGAAATTCAGTAAACCACTTTTTTACCATGGAAATCGATGGTGCAGAGTCCCCATAGTATTTATCAAGCTTTGCCTTGGTCTCGGTAATGGTTTTTTTTCGCAAGAAATAATGCTTAATAAGCACACGAAATTCACTTTTGTCCATTTTCTCGTCAAATTAGTGAGTAGTCTGATAAAGATAGCTGTAAAACACAAACTAACTGACGCAGCAAGTTCAAATTTTCAGAGGAGTCAACTGACAGATGCCTGTTGACGGGACCAGTATTATTGTTTCAGTAAAGAATTCGGAAATTCAAAAAGTCACGGACTTATTGACCCGCCCTCGTAAATGAAGGTACAAAGCCGTCTTACTAAGAATGAGCGTATTTTCAAGCAATAACATTAATAGAAGTAAACCATCTATACTAATATCATAAAGAGGTAATTTTTTTAAGTTTGTTTGTTTGTTTGTTCGAGGTAATCTCAGGAATTATCAGTCCGATTTGAATAATTCTTTTTGTAATAGATAGCCACATTCAACGGGAAGGTTATAAGCTATTTTTCATCCCAAAATTCCCACGGAAACGGGTACAACGCGGGTAAAACCGCGGGGCGCTGCTATCTATATATATAAAAATGAAACCCGTTTTCCTTGGTCGCGGCATCACGCGTGAATGGCTGGACCGATTTCACTTATTCTTTTTTTGTTGTATTTGTTATTATTAGGAGAAGGTTCTTACGGAAAAAAATATTAAGAAAATCTCTCAGAAATATTGAAAAATATACATTTAATTTTGCATATTTAAAAAAACACGCGTAACGAATGTCAATGTCATTCACTAAGGCGGTACGAAGTGCGCCGGGTCAGCTAGTATTTTATAAACATTTCTATGAAAGCTCCAGCACTCCTCGCCTTTGCAAATCACAATGACATAACTCAAGTTCTTCACATTTGTGTGACCTTTACCGAGTTATCAGGAATGTCCACCGACATGATGAGTTTTCTCGTTTTCTTTTTCGTTTTCTCTCACTGTACTCATACGTCGTATGTCACTATACTCTTAAGTACTCTACTAGCAGCGCCTCGCGGTTTTACCCTCGTTGTGCCCGTTCCGTTGGGAATTTTGGGATGAAAAATACTCTATAACCTTCCTCCATAAGTGGACTATCCAACGCTGAAATAATTTTTCAAATCGGACCAGTAGTTCCTGAGATTAGCGCGTTCAAACAAAGAAACTCTGCAGCTTTATATTATAAGTATTGATTTCCAATGAACACTTTGATAATATAGTAGTGCAGTTTAGTTTAAGTGTGTATTAAATGTGAACATAAGCAAAAACGTATCGACCTGTGATGTAAAGTAGCCTGTAATAACATACATTACAGAGTTTTGACAATACTGCTAGTCAATAAAATGTTCCACAGATATACATATAATTTTATTTGACCTAAATGATATGCTGAAGTTGGTTGTCCAAACCGGACTCTAGACCTCAAGTCGCGGGCGCAACTAGTTGCATAATCAAATTCAATGAAGCTAAGGAAGTTGATCCCCATTGTTATTCAAAATTGATGGGCCATTCCACTGTAGTATACTGGTCGTAAATTAACGTAGCGAACCGTTGCAACTAACTACAGACTTAGTACTACACTAAGACTTAGTGCTGTTTAATTTATGCTAAGTCTAGAGTTACGGCCTTTTACTGCTTCTAGTCAGGGCTGGGGTGACATTGACTTAGTATTTACTGACGTTGTTTAAAGACAGGGTTAACTTTGAGAGCGTAAGTGAGAGGAAAATAGTGAGCCGTACCATAGATATAGAGTAAAGGATAATTGAGTACTTAGTTTATGGTCCTGGCTAAAAAATATTGACTTTTTCAACCGGTTTAATCTTTTCTCTTCGTTGATTAATCGTTAGACCACGTCGGAGGCTTTTAGACGGTCTAAAAACTCTGATAAAAGCGTTGGTCATTGACCTGTTCGAACTGACATACTTTATAGAATCATAAATGTAATACCTAGTACACGACAAAAGCCTCACGTTCACTGAAGTAAACAGTAACACCCAGAACACATTAAACTCACTACTGTTATTGGTGTTCATATCAGAAATGTACTTTGTAACCCTAGATTTAAAAAATCGTTTATTGCTTTAAAAATAATCAAACATATAGGATTACAATTAAAATTACAGCAAAAGGTGATGGCCCAGCTCCTGCTGCCCAGGGCGAGACATCCCGGGCAGCGCTGATTTTCAGCCACCCCTGTTCCCTGTGCTACGTCGTAATAAAAACTTATAATATAATAAAACTCTTAAATAAAAAATAAAAAACAACAATTAAATAAATAAATAAACACATGAAACATATAACATCTTCTTTTTGCGTCGCTGATTCCAAACAAACATTGGACAAGTGATGTACCACATTACAATGCGCAGAAGGATACCTAAAGGGTCAAAGGATTGCCATAAATATAATGGAATTATGTATATTCCTTTGACACTCATACATTTAAATAACGTAGGTGTATTTGTATATTTCATTTGAATTTTCTTCAGGGCTTTCATGAAACATTCATTTTCATGTTTATTTTTACAAATCATTTATAATCTAAGTCTGCAAGTAATTAACTGTCTCAAAATCCAGTGAACGGATTTTAATGTATTTTTCACTCGAAGTGTGAGTGTTCCACGTCGTTAGACCTCGCCGATGACCTACTTGAGGCATCTTAGTCCTACTGTATTTGTTACCAAGTAGGTACTAAAAGTCAAAACCTCCGTGTTATGAATTCGCTTATTCTCTCATTATAAATGAGCAGATGAATTGTCTTCAGTTATTTTTATTTTTTACTTAATTATTAAAGTATTTTTCCTTCGTAAATTCTCCTTACATTTCGAGTCAAACCTTAATTAAATCACCCGAGATTTTAGCTTTGAAATGAAAAAAGAATTCCGTAATTGATTTGAAATTGACAAAAAAGGTTGAGGAACTTATTTCCTCTCGGTGGATTTGTTTGCAGTTTTTTAGAATTCCGTAAGTATTTTAAAAGTAATCAAAACCAAGTTTAATAATTGAATAAATCAATGAGTGAAACCGAGCTCAAGTTGGCGCCGTCATGTTGTGCTACAGATGAATGGAATCACTCCTTCTGTTTATAAACATATTAAATTTAAAACGAAAATATTTACCAATAACTTAGTACCTATAATATTTATGTCGGTATTCATAATAATATTGTGTACTTCCCTAGTTTATAAAAATTGGCAGATATGACTTGTAATCCTCAGTTGTTATTTTTACATTGTGGGCTACAGAATGGCTGTAGCCAAACTTTATTTCTTTCCAAGTGTACAAATGTAAGTACCTACGTATTTACGTATAACATATTATAGATTGCATTACCGTGATAGCACATAATGATAAAAGATAAGTACAAGTGGGTATGCGGGGGGCCCAATATTTAACCAGGAGGTAGATCGGTCCATATTCAAGAAAAAGCTTTGGTTAGGTAAATTCCTACATTTGGTAAAGAAACATCAATCGTTAAATTATTTGAACTTAGCTATTATCACAATTACATATTTGGGATGTCTTGTTTTCATATTTTACCCGATTTAATTCCTGGGAGGGTTTTCAAAAATCCATGAATGCAGTTTTTAGTCACTAAAACGATCGCATGGTTTCTAATGAAGATTTTAATATATCGTGTAGTTTCAGATTTACCCATCTATAATATGCCGACTAATCCATTAGGCCACTCTGTATAAGCGTGATTTTTATCATAGTGTTTGTTTCTTCTGAGACTCCCGAGAGTTACAGAACGTGCCCGATCTTTTTCAGAGACAAACGAGGTGATACGTACTTAGGCCCTTTGGAGATTTTTAATTTATGCAATATTTACAACTGGGAGGGACACATTTGCGTCCTCATCAGTAAATGTCCTGCAAAAGTAGGGAATTAAGTAGAAAATTAAAGAAAGAAGACTAGACAACGAATGTAAAGACAGCAAGGGGGAAACACCGTTGGTGACAGAGGGGTGTAGGCCCTACGGCCTAGCAGCTCGGCGCAGCATACCCCTACGGGTATGCTGCGCTTTCTGTAAACGTTACTCGTGGCGTTATGTACCTACGTCCTTTAACACGCTGGATCCACCCTGACCGGGAAAGTATCGCCAGAGACGTGGGCCTTGACCGATGCTCCGAGGCACTCGGGAACCGGAGAAGGAGAAGAAGATCTATGACTATTGTTTTGTTTATTATTGTAATACTTACGTTTCAGACTTTTCCTGGTTATTACATTATGCTCTCATACATTTGGCTTCTGGGACATGGCGTCAACTACGTTGGAGATCCAAACTACTGATTTAACTGGTAGACAAAGCTTTTTTCGGTGGCAGTGGTCAACTAGCGCTTTGATTCGAGCTTTCGTTTGGATAGATTGGTGGTGGAATGACTTTTTAAGACGAACAGTGGTGATGGCCGGAATTTCTGTTGGTATGTTATCGTTATATTATGATTACTATAGTATAATTGTTTTCATCAATAAAACTACTTACGGGTGGTTGATTAGAGATTTCAGGATTTACTAGGGCGCTTCAGTCACAGATATTGGACTATATTGGCCGACTTAACTGCGGTCTGTCAAGTTTAAACTTACAACTGACCCACCAGATTATTAAAAATTAAAATGGCCTAAATTGTTTAAGAACTTCTGATCTTTTCAATAAAAAGCTGGTCAAACAGAGTTGGCCACTAACCCATAAGTGTCTAAAACACTATGCCGAAAATACGCGACCGAAGTTCGGCGTGATTACGCCTGCAATGTATTTCTATTACTGATGACACACTATACCGAAATTACGTCGCGTTATAGCGTTCAGCGATTTGGCGGCAATGTTCTGTTAGCAACATATTATACGCGACCGAAGTTCGGTTCGAAGTTCGGTGAGCCATGCGACGATGCGTCTAGCGTACATAGAGTTCAGGCCATAAACCACAAGAGACATAAGAGTTAAAAAAAAATACTGTTTACTCTTTGTTACGACGCCATGACAATGCTCCAGACACTGAATACCCACACAAAATTACGTAACTGAATTTCTGCCGCGTAATTTCGGCTCTTATCGTGTCGTATCAGCCGAAGCGTATTTTCGGCATAGTGTGTTTAGACACTAAGACTTAAGTTTTTTTATTGTATTCCAGAATTTAAATGTCTTAGTTCAGCTGTTTTGCTGAACAGGCGTTCCATGGTCTCCGCGTACAACTACCTAGACCCTTACATGCATCGACAAAGAGATTTAAGGATATGGTCATTAGGGCGTGCAGGAAAACACATCACTCCCTTTAGGTGCGTACTAACCAACTTAGGTATAATCATAAAGATATAGCGAGATGCCAACCTACGCGCTGAGTACGAAGCCTAGTGTCCCCATTAGACATTTACACACACAAATTAATCAAAATAAAAACAATAGTGCGTGTCACGCACACATTGCATTCAGTGCGAGTATTCGTTCGCAACTAGGCCACAGTACAATAGTTGTACTGTGACTAGGCTGCGAATAATGTACGTACAGCACTACTACTACTAATACGCAATAACATGCGTATTATAAGTATTTTGTTAGCTTGAATGTGCTCATTATCCATTGCGGTATCAGAACTCAACGTTCGAATAATCTTTAGTACTATGCAAGCATTGTTAACTATTTACACATAATATTTCGACTCGCAATATGTTCTGTTTTTGCGCATATTGCTGCGACACCGGCCCTGCCACCTTATCACATCTCCCTTTGGTTTTTTGCGATCTGTGGGTATACCACACCAAACGGACAACAAACGGAGACAAGCGGTGTAATTATTACAAATCCACGAAATCAACTGTTTACAGTCCGACCATCTTATCTGTTCAGTTGACAGCGTCGCTAGTGGAGAATTTGGTTTTGCCATAATATAAGAAATTCACCAAGAAACAAAGGTAATTAAAACATGTCTTGCAAGTCAGTCTATAGATATCATTAAAATTTAAGAAACTACAATATCAATCATATAAAGCCTAATTAAGAGAGAGATTCAATATGACGCGGCTGTAGTTCCCATTTTGCCCACCTGAACAGTTAAGTTGGTGGCACTGTACCTGGGTATTCTTATCTTTTGATTAGTTATACAGAGTTCCATTATATCGAGGCCCATTGTCCTTGCCCACTTCGAGCTCAACCGAGCTGGTTCCTATGAAATAATCTTCGTATCAGACGTAGGTAGTTTAGACTTGCCCATACTGATCGATATCAAAATCCACCCTGTATTGTACTGGCGGAACATACGAACGATAGCTAAGAAGTTACCTGCTACTTTACTATGTGACAATCCCACATATGTTTACTATTTTATAAAATTTAATTAGTATAAGACATGATTAAGTGCTTTTTCTCTTCGATGTAATAGTTTTTACGTGGAATATGTCTCTTCCAATACAATGATTTGAATTTGTTTTCAGATACCGGGTGTTAAGAGTAGTGAAGCTTATTCCAAAGAGTTTGAATCCTGAACATTGTCACGGTCCTCGGTGTAAGCATAGCCCGCGCCACGACGTAGCTCTCATAATAAGTTTGGATCAAATATACTTGTTTAATAAATTTCCGTGGAGATACCTTTACGCATACCGCTGCGGTATAGGCTGGAAATACCGAACACTTCCGAATGACATATGGTTCGCCGGTACTGGTTACGAGAGTCCAATACACATTAAAGAAAATTACAAAATAGTAAATCATATACTTAACAAGTGGAATATTGTGGACTGTTCCGAATACCTGCCGAAATGGTGGGGTAAATTTATTTGTATCAGAAACACGATAAGACTGTCCGGTGTGCCTAATGGTGGTGGCTTCTTCGGTTACACAGGCACTCTCTTCGGTATCGGATGTTTTGAGATAAGATATAACAATGACAGGATATTCGTTTTCACAGACCTTAGATATTATTACTATTCGTTACATTCTTCGATTTTCTTCGGTCCAGGTGATTATTACGAGTATGCATATCCTCAGTGGGGTATTCAAGTGGGCTATCTGTGGGACGGAGGCTGGTATACATACAATAATCCATTCCTTCCTCCAAATTATTTGCATTATGATTTGTTTCCTTTGGGTTAGTTCTTATAGAAATGCGGTACAGTCACGAGCTTTAATTTGGGACCCACCTAAGGTTGAATATCTATCGTGTATAATTTGGGACCCACCTAAGGTTGAATATCGTGTATAATTTGGGACCTACCTAAGGTTGAATATCGTGTATAATTTGGGACCCACCTAAGGTTGAATATCGTGTATAATTTGGGACCCACCTAAGGTTGAATACCGTGTATAATTTGGGACCCACCTAAGGTTGAATATCGTGTATAATTTGGGACCCACCTACGGTTGAATACCGTGTAGCAAACTTTCGCTGTTTAGAGCTAATAATTTATCGCAATATCAATGTCATATTGTTTACCATTGATAACTTTACGTGTTTATCAAACTAAAGTTTCGACCTTATTGCATTAGGAATGTTCTAAACAACATTTATAATGGAAATAGGTCCCAAATTGAAGCTCGTGACATGTACATGATGGTGGCTTTCATATTATCACTAGCTGTGTCCTGCGGTTTCACCCGCAGCGCCCCCGTTCCCGTGGGAATTTTGAAATTTTTATCCCTTATTTTTCTTATATAAGAACTTTGTCCTGACAATAAGGAACACATTAAAAAAAGAATCATACAATTTGGTGCAGTTGTTCTGAAGTTATGCGCTTAGCAACAGATTCAGCGATTCATTTTTATATTTAGATAGATATTAAAATGAACGACTACATTGACATATAACTGTTATATTAGACAACATGTTTAGTTTAACATTGGTTTTATCTAATGTTAGTATGAATAGATAAAGGAAATATATTATGAATTATGTTATGACCACAAACAATAACACATGGGATACATTTTATCCCGAAATTCCCGCGGGAACGGGTACAATGCGGGTAACACCGCGGGGTGCGGCTAGTTTATAAAAAAATGTTACCAGTTGCTTTAACCCGCTTTCGTAAAAAGGATCAAATTAAACTCTTCAAGTTAATTCAGTCATTTATTTCAGTTGGTCAGAGGCCAACCCTGGTGTCAGAGTTTTTAGATCGCCTAAAAGGCCTCCGACATGATCTGACGTTGGAAACAACCAGGACCGACTGCTTAACGTGCGCTTAATATATACTATATTAGTATAGATAAAATCTAGTCTCTAAAGATTTACAGCAATCAGTTGGAGTCATGTGGGAGTCCACGATAATTATGTGATCAGGTCAGCAACTTTACATTTTCACTTATACCATGCAGATGTTAGTACTATTTTGTACGATTTAACTGTATTGATATCTTATGATGTGACATGAGAGTCCTTTGCCCAGCAGTGGGCCTTTACAAGCTAATAATTTACTTTTATACACAATCTACATATTTACACAAAAGCTTTACTGATGACAGAAATACTGTAAACAAATTACAGAAAAACCTCAAATATTTAGGCACAGACCAGTCAGTTATTAAAATCACGTAATAGAAGCCAAAATATTTCTCATTATGAATTTTATATTCGGTCATAAAACCTGTTGACGTAGTCTGAAACTTTCCGGTTTGTTTACGAGTAGTACCTAGGTTTCTTCTGCTGTCTGTTTGTATCTACGGGTATGGGCTAAATGTCTTGATCGTCGGCTTTGAAAGCTTGAGGCCGCTACAGTCAACAGTTGAAGCTGACTCGCTGACCCGAGGAAATATCACTATTGTCTAGTAACAGTTGTCGAACAAGTGGTTTATACCTCTTGTCTCTAGTCTACGCTCAATCATATGTTTAATAGACCACAAGACTGTCTTACTACAGTCTACCGACAGTCTTGACTATAGTGTGTTCAGGCCCATTGACTTACTATCATGACACAATTACGATGAACTCAGTATTGCTAGTATAACGCATCTCCTATACCGATCCAAAACTAGCTGGCTCTTCCAGAGGCCGACAGTGAAGACATCGCGCCCTCTGGTGTAGGTACAACCTATGTCTAGATTAGGTTGTAATAAAATACTCCATCGACATAACATTAACGTAAATGAGCCACGCCCGTGTTTAGGCAATTTATTACTTAGATAGATATTACAATATTTTGTGAGTCAGTGTTCGCGACTTAAGTAATAAATATTAATGTTGGATACCCGACATATGTTAGGGACAACTTGCATGAAGAAATGGAATATCAGTGTGGCTCCCGCCCACTGTGTGAGTTTAATTAGGTTAAAGCTTGTTTCACACATTGAGCGGGCCCGCTGCGGGTCGGGTGTGGTATGGGCGGTGTTGTATTCCTAGTATTTGGTTGGTTAAACCTAGTAAGAAAAGATAGAAAGAGATTAATAGTAAAATGGGTACCTCCTGATAAAGTAAAAAGTATTAGCCTGTAATGTCACGCTGCTTGGCAAAAGCCTCTCACCTCACCGAAGATTAGTACAGTGAGAAGGATTAGGCGTAACAGTATTATTCTCTCTGTATTCGCCCGCGGTGCACGTCTTTTATAGTTAAGTGTAATTACGTAGCAAATATGAATTTTGTGATGTGTGCGAACTGTAACATAATTATCAACGAAATACTGACATTTATTCGAAGATTTTACGAAGATAGCATTATTAGGCTTTGTGCAACCTCTTTCTCATCTCAAGAGGTAGAAGCAGCGAAGAATTGACTTTTTGACTCAGTACAGACGAAGGAGAAAAATATCAAAAGAAAAGACATAGCTGAAGCAAAAATAAACAAAGACTTGGAAGAAATAATTAGTTTAATGCACGGAAGCAGAAAACTTCGAGTTTGCGAGTAAGTCGGCGGTCGACCCGTCAGATGGCATTTAAAGAGGAAGGCCCCATGGAGGTGTTGCTATTATGTGGAAGAAAGGGTTATTTCCATAAAATAGTGTACGGTTAGTTGTTGTCAATATATCTACTCAAGACAGAGACAATTTAGTGATATCAGTATATATGCCTACAAATTGAGAAAAAAATGAAAGTGAATTTACGAATGTGCTTTGTGAGATAAATGCAGTGATAGGAAGTTGTGGCATTGAATCAGCGATAATGCTCAGTGATTTCAACGCAGACCCCAATGACTTATTTTATGACGAATTGTGTAAATTTTGTGACGAGCAAAGCTGGTTCTGTGCTGACGTAGTGCACCTGCAGCTCTCGTCTGATACATACACCTCCTACGTCAGTGATAGTCATAGTAACTGTAGAAGCTGGCTTGACCACTGCGTTACCACAGAAACAGCTTTGCAATGACTTCTGTTCATTTCCCTTTAGAAATTTCATTTAAGATAAGTAACTTGACAAATAAAATTAAGTATAATAATATTGATTAGAAACGTGTCACATTGAAAGATAGAGATCTTGAACAGATAAATGTGTATAAAGGCCACTGTGATAATATATTAAAAGACATCGACTATATAGCCGTATTCGAAACTTGTTCTCATGGTATCTGTAACAATCTTGAACACCATAAATTAATTGATATGATATATGACAAAATTGTTGTTTGTTTAAGGGAGGCATCTGTAGTAGTTATGAAAATAGGTGCAATAAGAAAAAGAAAGTATCAGGGTGGAATAAACATGTAAGCGGAGTTTATCGGAACTCAAGACTTGCCTTCCAAGAGTGGATATTGTACAATAGGCCTAAGAAGGCGAGTTATACAATAAAATGTGTGAGTCCCGGAGGCTCTTTGAGTCTCGACTTAAATGGTGCCATGACAACGAAAAAAAAAAATTGATATTCTGGCAACACATCACAAAGTTTAAGACTACAAGAGTTTCTGGAAACTCACCAAAACCATGGCCGGAGGGTCGTATCTTCCGACTAGTGTAGGTGGCGAATGTGAACCGGACAAGATAGCCGAATTATTTAGAAATAATTTTAACGTCCTGTCTTCACTGAACCCCGAGCCGCAGATGTCTAATGCTGAGAACTCTATTTGTGAAACCATATTCTGAGTCAAAGAGGTGGCACAAGTTATTGAGCATATGACTCGTGGCAAGTCACCGGGACACGATGACCTCAGCATTGAACATCTGCACGTGGGGGTACACCTGCCAATAGTTCTGGCATTATTATTTAACGTGTATTGCTCACACGTATTTATTTCGAAGGCTCATGAAAACCATCGTTATTCCCATTATTAAAAACAAAACTGGCGATGCCTCTGAGAGAAACAATTACAGGCCTATACTTTCTCTTGCTACTATTATTGTGAAAGTGCTGGACGGCCTGCTTGACCGAAAGTTTAGTAAATAGATAGGTAGCTCGAGGTTCAGTTTGAATTTAGACCGAGACTGCACTGAAGCTGCAGTACTGAAGCTGAAGCAGGTCGCTCGGTACTATACAACCAGGAATACTCCGGTGTACGCCTGTTTCTTGGATCTGTCAAAGGCATTTGATTTAGTGTGTTATAATATTTTATGGAATAAGTCAACATCTTAGAGCACTGGTGTCATAACATTTAAACACCCTCCTTGACAACCTAGACTGTCCAATAGTCAAACATTGGAACAATATGCACATGACTTCAAATTCAAATGATAATAGATTTAAGAAGAAATTTGAATGTAATTGATTATTGTTATGCATTCTAATATGACTCAGTGTTATTTTTATTTTATTTATGGTTTTTCTGATTGTTTACTTTAATTTTAATTTGATAACCGAATTTATTAACATAGTATAAGTATTCACTAACATCGAATGGATATTTTTATCTGACAAATAAATAAATGAATAACTAACTCTGATATCTTACAAAAATATTTTCCATGATTTTTTCAAGGTCATTTACCACTAGTTAATACTTATCAAGTGATCGAACGTTTGATAAATTAGCTGTCAAATGAGTTCTTTAACCTCTTCAGTTCGTTCACAGACTTCATATGCTTTAAAAAAAATTCATAAATCTTAGAGCTTATCCATCTAGACGTGACAATTTCACAGAGTATAAAGCATCCATTTAGTAAATAAAATATTATGCTGAAATGTAAGTAGAAAAAAACTAAATAATTTAACCGTTAAGGCATTGGGATAGTGTTTATATTTTCTGATTTTATGTGACACTAAAATGAAATAGGCTAAGTAATAAGTAACTCATCCAATGTTTAATTGTGACATTATGTAACAAAATACATATGAAACATATATGATTATGTCTTGAATAAATATGAAATGTATTCTGCCAAAACCAGACATTTATATCACAATTTCTGAACCTTGAAAATATATAAATATAAGAGAGATATTATGTAATACCTTTATACATATATAATTCTACTGTACGTGTGTATGCCACTGAACTCCAAAACGGCTGGGCCGATTTGAATGATTTTTTTTGTATGCGTTTAGGCGGTTGGCTCCCTGGATGGTTTAGATTCACACAAGCGATATCTATCTATTGGCTCGCGGGTGGAAGCACCGCGCGAGACAGCTAATGTATATATAAAATAAAGTGGTATTAGTAACACCATTTATAACTCGAGAACGGCTGGACCGATTTCATTGATTCTTTTTAAGTAATAAAAAGCCTGAAAATCCCACGGGAACGGGTGTGCTGTGGTTGAAGCCGCGGGACACACCTAGTTGGTCATGTAATTAATAATAATATGACGTCTTCAAACACGATGGTTATGTTTAATAGATGAGCACATGATCTTATTTCAATACGGCCTCGATTTATGAAACAATTTTCAGATTTCAAAGTTTATTTGGACTTGGCATTTGTGTCACGTTTCATTGGGAAAATTACTAAGTGTGTACACGACATTGAAAAGGTAAAATTGACTTTGTTCAACATTAGTTTGGGTTGGAGTACTACGTGTGGCTGATGTGACGAAATGTGTCGGTTATCTAATCGTACTGATATTATACATGCGACGGTTTGTGAGGATGGATGTATGTATTGATGAATAGGACGGATTTGGATGAAACTTTACAGTCATATAGATTATATATCAGAATAACACATGGGATACACTTTATCCCGAAATTCCCGTGGGGACGGGTACAACGCAGGTAACACCGCGGGGCGCGGCTAGTAGATACTATTATACCAAACTGGAAGAATTTGATTTTCTGTAGATATTATTTTAGTTGCAAGTTGTATTTGAAAGATTGTTTTGTATATGATAGAAAAATGTAAGTAGGTACAGGCAATAAAGTAAAGTTCTATAAATCATTCAAAAGTCCTTAAACCCCGTCTGTACTTTATTGAAAATAAAACAAAAATAACTGATGTGTTTATTGTTTTGACTTTTAAGAATAACAAAAGAAGAACATAGAAACTTTGAAGTATCTACTTAAATGAACAGTTTCTTTGTTACTAGGCATAGATGGGCGTTTTGTGCTAAAAATACTCTTAATATGCTTTCAAAATATTGTGTTTACTTTAAATAACATCATTAAGGTAAGTTTACACTAGACGAACAATTTCGAATATTTTTATATAAAATTAGCTGTCCCGCGCGGTGGTTCCACCTGCGACCCAATTTGATGTCGCTAGTGTGAATCTGAACCAACCAGGGTGCCACCCAAACGTATACAAAAAAATCATTCAAATCGGTTTAGCCCTTAAGGAGGAGTTCAGTGACATACACACGTACAGTAGAATTATAAATATATAGAAAGATAACACTGAATGATAAAAAATAACCTGTGATGGTTAATTTAATGAGATGGTGAGCGTAGAGTTGGTGAGTGCAATACATATAATGTGAGTGAGTGAGTGAGTGAGTCATTTTTGACAGGTGTGACGTTCGTGTCCAGTTAAATTCGTCAACTCGGAGCTTGCTAGCTTACTCAATCTATCGCCATAAAATGTATTATCCTGTAACGGCCCACAGTCAAATCATAAGAACCATTTATTTCTTCACACCAAAAAATAAAAACATGAAAAGAAGCAATACACTATGGACTATGTATGAAATATATGAAATTAAGACTAAATACATTGGCAGTGATGGGCAAAGGCCTCTCATCTCACTGAAGGAACCGAATGCCATAGATAGCCTTCCAAAAAATTCACCTGGGAATTCCACGTGTATCTATAGTGTAAGCTCAACCTAAACTTATAAATTATTTCTAAATGTTTTTTATCTTCTTTGTTTGACGTGTGCAGTGAAATCTATTCATGTGAGCAACGGCTCCTGAAATAGACACTAATTAACGCAAACCCGCCAGGCATGTGAGAATTACAAAATCCGCGTTTTCACTAAGAGCTCGCTATAATTCAAACTTTAAACTGACTTGACTTCGAAGCGAGCAAAACTGTCTTTTATATTAGAAGCGCCCCGCGGTTTTGCCCGCTTTGTGCCAGTTCCCGAAGGAATTGTGGGACAAAAACGCCTATAACCCTTCTGTTGGATGTGACTACCCATTACAAACACAATTAATTCAATTCGATAGGTAGTTACTGGGATTAGCGTGTTCAGACAAACAAACAAAAACAAAAATCAATCAAGCTTTACGATATTATTAATCTGTCATTACATATTAATGTCTAACAAATGTTATAGACAAGAAGAACGACTAACTACAGTCTTAACTTAACACAGATTCTATTAAGTGATCCAAATAAATGTTTTATTTTTACCAAATAAGCTTTGTTTTTCTGAATGTTCGCTAAATGGTAAACACGTGTTTTTATTCAAATATTAAAACAGGTAGTCCCAGCGTCTATGATCACTCACCGAACATGTTCGCTCGTCTCAGTACCAAAAGAACGACCGAATGCTCGCTCAGGAACTACAGAACACTGAGTGCACGCAGCTTAACAGAATGTACGAGTGATGTTAACTGGCACGTGTAATTACTCGTTCTTTGTATACAGATATTAGATAAACTGTAAAGAGGCGCTAGTGTAGTTTGTCTGAGGTATGTTAATTCATGGCGATTGTTAAGCAACATGCAGTCTGGCTATTATATGGATGAGTGGCCGATAGTGGTATTTTTATCTGGTTTATGTATTTTTTAAACCCTCACGAAAAATAGGATAAAACTTACAAAGTACGACGTATCAGTATGAATGTTTTTGTCCTGAACGAATAATTTCGTTTTTTTTAAAGGTGATTTTATATTAGTATCAAGTCCTTACTATGTTTTGATGAATCAATATTGCTCAAGACTTGCGCATTTATTCTGGCATAACAATAAGTCAAAACTTTAATTTGGAATCACATTGCCTTATAAAGAACATTGCATGAAATTACACGTACTAGATTTTGAGTTTATCGCGGACATACAGGAAGTCAGATGCAGCGCCAACGTTATTTATACGACATACAGTTTACGACGACATACTTACAGTAAACATTGTAAGTGATAAATATACAATTTTATTTACCCCATTAAAAGTGCAATAAACAATTGCCACAGTAAAATAATCGAGTTTAATGGTGGGCCCTGTTTTAGAGATGTAGGCTTCTATAAGTAATTGTATCTATGTAAGTCGTAAATTTAATTATCCCCCAAGTATCTAAGTTAATTGTTTCTCGATACAATTAATCGATCCTGTAATATTTCATAGCAATTACAGATTATCGGCAAAATCGGTCCTTAAACATCTCTCGTTAAATGTATAGGATTTCTTGCCGAAGATTCGAGTCGAGAGGGTTGTTAACAAAAATCGATTTAATGGACGTGCTTTGCCCATAAAAAGGTATGAAGTGTTTTTGTATCGGTCATTCACCTTGAGAGGTTTCAGCTAAGCTTTTTATTACCCCTATATTTTATGTGGTTTTCGTTTGGCAGAGTGCCATAATTCATGCTTTGCTTATTACTTGTTTTGATGTCTTTGTGAATGGCGTAGTAACAGTAATAAACAAATCCTGAGTCGGTGTGCTTGATTATAATAAAGCTGTATATGCAGAAGAATCCAAATCGTTCGCATACACAACCAAATCGTAAGCATTTACAAATACCTAGTATGTATTTTTTTTATTCTCTATCTGTTCCACAGCAGGACAAAGACTTCTACCTCCCATCTCTCTCTCTCTCTCTCTCTCTCTCTCTCATTCTTCAAGCCGTCTTCGTCTCCAGCTGTTTCAGGCCATTCCAGAGCTAACAACGCTTTGTGAAAGTCTTTGCCCAGCAGTGGGACATTACAGGCTAATACTTACTTTTTAAATGTATTACTTTCTAGCAGCGCCCGCGGTTTTACCCTCGATCTGCCCGTTCTCACGAGAATCTCAGGATGAAAAGTAACCTATAGCCTTCCCGTTGAATGTGGCTATCTATTACAAAAAGAATTATTCCAATCGGACTGGTAATTCCTGAGATTATCTTGTACAAACAAACAAATAAACTTACAAATCTTACCTCTTTATAATATACTAGCAGCGCCCCGCGGTTTTACCCGCGTTGTGTCCATTCCTGTGGGAATTTCGGGATGAAAAATAGCCTATGTTACTCGTGGATAATGTAGCTTTCGAATGGTGAAGAATTTTTAAAAACGGTCCAGTAGTTTTTGAGCCTATTCATTACAACCAAACAAAGTTTTCCTCTTTATAATATTCGTGTAGATAAAATAAAGTAAATTCAAAATTTGGTCATGTTGGCAATTACGCAATATTTTACTGTTGATATTAACAAACGGTTTCATCATTATTTTGTATATTTTGAATGAACAAACAATAGCCTGGAGAGAGCGGAATACGAAATATAACACCTGGGGGACTGAACTAAGCTTGTGTACACACACATGACGAAATACCAACAAAACAAAGTTTTTTGAACACTGCCTTTGGAAAGATGGGGTATTTGATGGAGTATTTGTACCTCAACACCTCGCAAAAAATTAAAATAATGTAAGTTTGACTAAGTAAAGGCCCTGGAGACTGAAACCCTAGTGTTAGACCGCCTAAAGCCCTCTGATATAGTCTTCGATAATGGAATCTTTAGACCGCCCCGACATGGTTTTTGTTAATATTTGTTTAATCATAGCTAGGAACATTCTAGACCGTTCATAGCTGGATCAATTATACTAACATGGTAAGTTACAACTATGTGCACTATTTCGTAGCGCTCGTGGCGTAGGATAACTAAGCGATGTTATTGCTATTGTTAAGCAATGTGCAGTTCAGCCCCAACTTGGATGGGTGGCCGATAGTGGCATTTCTATCTGAGCGCTACCGTGCTTCGGAGTGCACGTTAAGCATTCGGTTGATTCCATCGTCAGACCATGTCGGAGGCTTTCCGTGTGATAAGTCCTTCTACCTTCTTTTTGAATTTAGATATCTAACACAAAAATAACCTTTGCCCAGTATAGGGATAAAAAAAATAGGTTAAAAAAACAATATAGGTTAAAAAAAACACATAAAAAAATGATTCCCATCGCACTCATAGTTCCCGATAAGCACATTCAAACAAACAAAAAAACAAACTCTTCCCCTTTATTATATTAGTACTAGCAGCGGCCTGCGGTTTAATCCGCGTTGTGCCCGTTTCCGTGGCTATTTCGAAATTAAAAGCCAACGTGTTGAATGTGGCAACCTATTAAGAAAAGAGTTATTCAAATCGGATGGATAGTTTCTGAGAATTGCGCGGTCAAATAAATAAAAACCGGCCAAGTGCGAGTCGGACTCGCGCACGGAGGGTTCCGTACTTTAAAAAACGGCAAAAAATCACGGTTGTTGTATGGGAGCCCCCCTTAAATATTTGTTTTATTTTATTTGTTGTTATAGCGGCAATAGAAATACATCATCTGTGACAATTTCAACGGTATTGCTATCACCGTTCTTGAAATACAGCCTGGTGACAGACGGACGGACGGACGGACGGACAGCGAAGTCTCAGTAATAGGGTCCCGTTTTTACCCTTTGTTTACGGAACCCTAAAAAAGCATAAAATCAAACTCACCTTTATTTTATTACTACTACAGATGTATGAAAAACAACTCATTAATCTCACTCACACAAGTAAAGAATGGCCAAGATTTGTTCAAAACTAAGAAGCTTAAACCTTACATAAGTCGTATGTAACAAACGCCTCGGGCCTGTTTGTTAAGGACTTGCTCAACTTTGACTGATGGCATATTGTGTAGAATACTCTGGAACACAACACAACTACTTGGGCAAATATTCGCAAGTGCTGTGGATGGAGCTTGTACGTGTTTCGGAAATTGGGATTACGGGTGCGTAATTAATTTATAGTTTTGCGAATGCCAGTTGCGTAGGATTTCATTTTAATCATCATTACATAGTATAAAACAAAGTCACGTCTGTTTGTCTGTCTGTATGCTTAAATCTTTAAAATTACGCAACGGATTTTGATGCGGTTTTTTGTAATAGGTAGAGTGATTCAAGAGGAAGGTTTTTATGTAAAAAATTCCCGAAATTCTCACGGGAACGGGCACAACGCGGGTAAAACCGCGGGGCGCTGCTAGTTCGAGATAAGCCTTTACATACTTTACATATTGAAGGTTTAAAGGTTTTACTGCCGCACTACTAATATTATAAATGCGAAAATTTGTGAGGATGTATGTATGTCTGTATTACTCTTTCCCGCGAGGATGAAACTTATATAGGTTATACATCAGAATAACACATGGGATTCTTTTTATCCTAAAATTGCATTTATAACTCAAGAACGCGCTCACCTATCCAAACCAAATGTTTAGGCTTTGTTCGGACTATTTAACAGATGGTTTATGTTAAGTTTGCACAAAATCGGTCGAGCTGTTCTTAAATTCCCACGAGAACGGGCACAACGCGGGTAAAACCGCGGGGCGCAGTTTACTTATAATATTTCCCCATCAAACAATTCCCAAATGAGTCTGGAAATCTTTACACCACCCAGACTCTCATTGCGCTATACTCTTTAGGACGATCGCTAAATGATAGCCGTTACGTAAAGTCTGCGTTCCTTCATAATAATTGCTTATGACGTTCAAACAATGTCAAAGTTAATGTCTTCGGTTGGTATAAAAAACAGATGATATTTATATAGCGACGTCAAAATAGCCTTATATATATTTTATCTTCAACTAGCAGCGCCCCACGGGTTTACCCGCGTTGTGCTCGTTCCCGTAATAGTTTAAGGATTAGTGATGACTTCTTAACATTTCTTAACCTTTCCCTAAGATGTGGATATCTATTAGAAAAATATATTCAAATCGGATTTATAGTGTGTGAGATTAGCGCGTTCGAACAAAAAAAACTGTAGACTTAATTATCTTTTATTAGTATAAACATAGATAAATAGAAATGAAGCAAAGAAGTTTACAATGTCTATGGACACTTATCGTTGTCTATATTGTAGCACACCATCCTGCTATCATCACAACACACATAATACAAGCTCTCTTCCTTTGCATTTTAAATCATTATTTTCTCCTCTGCACTCAAAGGAAACATATATATTAGTTGTGTTCCTGTGAAGGTTTCAGTTCATTCTCTATGTATGTACGAGTATGTCAAGGAAAACTAAATACGACATAGTGTGTATTATTCTCGACGTAAATTGTATATTTCGGTGATTTTCAGAGACAAAAATAAATGAGAAAGAACATGTCATGTATTCTTTAATGATAATGAGTATATTTTATTATTTTAATGTGAAAATATAATGTTATTGTAAACATAATTTTGCATTTCTTTCATATGTTTTATAAGCTTAACAATTATAGTAATTGTAAATGTACAAATTAAGATAATGCTTTAAAACTTGATGACTTGATGGCACAAAGCTCGAGTGCGTACAGGGTGCAGGCCAGTTACGGGTCGAGTGACGTTGTATATGAAAGGTGTAGGTACACTGGCCCGCAGTGAGACCGCGTAAAGTGTGTTGCGCTTTATTCCTTTATTCCTTGTTAATAACCTAAATTGTTTTCCTTTGTTAAACAAAAAACGTTACATTACTAGATACTACATAACAACATCATTATGTGGTATTACACAGAAAGAAAACAATGTTGTCTCGAGACATTGTCTCCAAAATGATTGCTTAAGTAAGTAAAACAAATGAAAAATATGTCTTGTCATCTCTAGCCCACACAATGATATTTAATTAAGCGACAATATAGGACAATTACACAATAATGCTCGAGCGAACATTCAATTATGTTCTCAAATGTCAGTTATATACGCACGTAGGTTAGTTTGACGAAGCGATGCTAGTTCATTGTAATTTTTACAAGCCCGTTGGCACAGTGGCAGTGAGAGCGCTTACTGTGTCAGGGGTTGCGGGTTCGATCCCCGCCCGGAGTTAACAATATGTGAAGACATAGTTGTTGGCGACGACGTCTGGGTGTCAATTATTATATTCTTATAAAGTATTTGTGTATGTATATGTAGTAGTATCAGTGAGTTAGATTCCATAACACAAGCTTATAGCTTACTTTGGGTCTAATTAACAATGTGTGAATTTGTCAAAAAAAAAATATATATTGTTAAGCAACGTGCAGCTCGGCCACTACTTGGATGGGAGACCTATAGAGGCATTTCCATTCGGTAGACACGTTGACCAGTTCAGTCCCGGTTATATCAATCGATGGACCATGTTGGATGCCTTAAGGCGGTTTAAAACACCGATACGGTTGGCGAATATACGAAAATATGTTCTTCTTAGTATTAACACTAGCAGTGCCCCACGGTTTTACCCGCGTTGTGCCCGTTCCCGTGGGAATTTCGGGAATTTTTTTACATAAAAACCTTCCTCTTGAATCACTCTACCTATTACAAAAAACCGCATCAAAATCCGTTGCGTAATTTTAAAGATTTAAGCATACCGACAAACAAACAGACAAAAATAGCGACTTTGTTTTATACTATGTAGTGATTACGAGTATGTTAAAAGAAATATTTTGTACATAAATTTGGCATAATATATTGTTCGTTGGCATTTATGGGAAGATATATAGCTAGTTTTAGTTTTGCACAACGCTGTTATCTCTTACATACATAATAACTATAATTCTTTATATCAAAAGAAAGAATCTCCTATTGCTTGTTTTACTTGCTAGGCATGTTTCATCTGAGATAAAACGCTAATGAAGTTAAGATTTATTATGAATCATATTTTATTCAAATGGGTTAAAAGTGTTTTAAATTATTATTCCATAATCATCATTATCATTGAAACACAAACATGTTTTTTTAAACATCCATTACATACACATAACCTCGATTCAAAAAAGTATCACTATCCGATTCTAAATTCAAAAGCATTCATATACAATGGTTTTAAACATAGTTAAAATTAACCACTGGTCGTAAACAAATGAAATCGGAAACGTTTAACGTCAGGAACACATAAAAATCAGTGGTAACCATTGAAATTAGAATGATCAGATCATGTTGTATGGCGATATTCAGTCGTAGGTTGGCAGGCGTCCGACTCGCTTGTATCTACGATATAGCGCGGGTATAGTCTGTGCGATCGTGGGTGATAAACAAATATTGTTTTTTTTAATGTGCTTTTCAAATGCGAATGGAATGTGATTTGAATTTGGAAAGAGGTGAGCATTTATATTACATAATTTAAAAAAAAAAGTACGGGCGGAATTTATTGGTAGTTAATGTTTTTAGGAACTTATTGGTAGTTAATGTTTGTAGTTAATGAGATGAATATAATTTTTTTCTTTCTATTTAGTTCGTTAAAATTATAGACGTTTGGTATGTTTAACGTTTGGTTAATATTTAGTAATCATTTCGTAATTCAAAGATAGATATAAATGAACTAATAGTATAAATAGAAATTAAATTAAAAGCTTTGGGTTTTAAATTATTTGTGTGTTCTGTTTCATTTATGTTAAGAAAGTTTATAGAAAATAATTTAAATCACGTTTACGAAGTAAACGATTCGTAGTTTTTTATTTAATCCAACTAAAAAAAGACTATTCGAGTGCCTCTTCACTTTTTATGTTAATTTACTGTTTCCCGAATGTTAAGCAGCGGCCGGCTCAACCATCAATCAGATGGGTGGCTACAAGGGCATTTTAAGCTCACCCGTTTCAATCGTTAGCCATGTTGCAGACCTAAGGAAAGGGCTGTCTTAAATTCCGTTACCAGGATGAGTCATGCACGAATGAATGAATGATTTACGGTAACATCCGTTTCCACTAAATATTATAACAGGGCGTGAGGTAGTCATTCATTCTCATTTGACTACAGTCCGCCACTCCTTGTTGAATGAGGGTAATTGAAAGACTTCCATGAAAACTGTTATCGAAAACATGCAAATAATTGTTATTGTAACAAGTAACAGACATTTTGAAAAAACATTAGTAATTTTATAATTTACATATACTATGTAGTGATAGTCACAGTTCAAGACAAAGGTTATTATCTACATTCATCCCAAAATTACTCCCGATACAAGTACAAAGCAGGTAGAACCACAAGGTACAACAAGTCATAATAAAGTACCTGGAATTGTATAACATTTTCTATTTCATGGTCTCTATTACAAATTTCGTGGTAGTACTTACCAATATATTTTTCGGTAAACTTGTTAGCTAATATGTGTTTCATAGTTAATATAACATAATTTTCCAGGTAATAGTTACTTCACGTTAATATAACAGTTGTTTATTTCATTTGCAATTTTCCCGTTTAATATAAACTAATAAAATTGTTCTCTTTTCCCCGAAGCCTTGGTTCGATTGGTGTTCAGTGTTCTTGTTGCTTTTGAATAGGTTTTTAATTAAAGTGGCCTTCATAGGGCTATCGCGTTATACAGTTTTAATAAGTTTTATTATGATTTTTTCAAGTTAACCATAAATAATATAGTCGAATAATCGAGAACCTCCTTTGTGAAGTCTATTAAAAATTAACGATACCCCGTGTCTACAATTCGTAGACATTGCTACGCGATAAGTGCTACGCCGTAGCAAAGTTTCGTAGCAATAAAACTTGTAGCACTACCTGCGTCTTTTGTTTTATGCTACGGGCTACGACTACGAGATTTTGTTATGTAAATAAGTTATTAATTTATTGTGACAGTTTCTTTCTTAAGCTAAGTTAATTAATACTGAAAGTTAGGTCCATTATTGTTATATAATAACTAATTTGGTCAAGTGTAAGGGTGAGAAATGGAGAAATAATTTGGTTAAGTTTAAGGGGAGATAAAAATATTGGCTACATTCTTTCCTGAAGTTTTCCCGCGAATGTTTGAATGAATATTTTTGAAACGGACTGATAGTATCTGATTAGCTAATTGATTGAAAGATTCTGATTTCTGATTAGAAATAAGCGCGTTCATAAAAAAGCTTCACATAAGTCTATACTAATATATACAGTAAGCCAGTAGATAGATAAGGAAAAATCTATTCAGAATCCTTTGTCCAGTCTATCAGCAATCAATTTCGTCCACATTAATGATTGAAATATTATCCGGTGTATGTCACGTCCGGTCTGATATATATATGATACGTTCTAATAGACTTTCACCAATACATTCACTTTCCAATTTTACCAAAATGACGTAATCTTTCACAAAAAAGAAAGAAACAGTTTTATTTCTGCTTTAAGGGCGGTATAGATGAAATACTTCGGTCTATGGAGAGGTGGGACAAACAGTCAGCGGAGGCCTTAAAATGTTGTTTTGTACGGAGGGTTTGCGTTATGTTGAAATTAGTATAAAAATAATGTATTTCAATATCTTGTAGCGCCATCTATGAGTTGGAATAGAAGTCAATGGATTGTACCGTATATTTTTTAATAAATTAAAATATCTATGCACAGCCATTATGTGTGTTTTAATAGGTTATGGGCCCAGTATGAGTTTTTACATGACCGTAACAATACCTAAAGGAATTCTAAACTTAGCCGCTATCGTCTTGTGACAGTGCAGTTGTAACCTCCATTGTATTATACGAACACACCAGTATTATAGGTGAGGCATTATGAGTGTTCTGATTGATGGCTTAAAATGTCCGCATTAGGCGAACGCAGTAGTGTTGTTAGGGCATTGTGAGATTTCCGATCAATGGATGAAATGTTCCCCTTCTGCCAGGCAAGCGTGTAACTGAAGACAAAGACAAACTTCTCTACTTCTCTTGTTTTACACTCAAGTGAAGACTAATTGCAAATGGTTTTACTATCTGTGGGAGTTATTTTTCATTTTGTCTACAAATGGCAACATATGTCCTATTTTTGTCGCTCGAGAGAGAACTTCGATCAACAATACACAACTAGATGTCGGGTCGGCGCAAAAAATACGTCTCGGTGAATAAGGCCTCATTTGAAAAGTGAGCTCTTATTTTATTCATAGGGTTTGCTACTTTATTGCTAGGTGTCATGGTTGTAATTAGGTTGAACTTCGAACTGTTTTAAAACTTTTGTTTCAGTTCGGTTGTAAACAAAATAAGCTGTCACACGTCGTTCATGCGGACAGTAATTAGCTTTGATTTTGTACGTGACCCGATATCTAGTTGTGTATTGTTGATCGAAGAGAGAGAAACATAAAATATCCCGGAAAGAGTAGAGATATGTGTTCAGTTATGTAATACGAGTATGCTTGCCTCGCTGGACAGGTACTAAAATCTCTCGTCTGAGTAAATCTTATGTAAATAGATGTGTTCCTATAAATATATGACATGAGAGAAACTACACAGAACTCGGAGCTAAAGATCATCAATCCCAGTGTCGACTTCGAAGTTTAGTGAAACTTAAAAATATGTTTTGTAGCGTACTAGCAATGCCCCGCGATTTTACCCGCGTTGTGCCCGTTCCTGTATGAATTTCGGGAATTTTTATACGTGTAAACCTTCCTCTTGAATCTTTCTATCTATTTTAAAAAACCGCGTCAAAATCCGCTCAGTAATATTTGAGTTTATCGCAAATAGACAGACAGAGCGACGCGGCCGGGGCTTGGTTTTATAATATGTAGTGATGTCTGCTCTGTATATGTATAAGCGTATGATTTTATCTAAAAACAAGTCATCCAGTAGATGGCGTTAGTGTCGAAGTGTTTTTGCAGATCGCGTTTACATTGTTTTTCCAGATAAGTGGGATTGCTCTTAACATTTTGCACGGCAGAAAAAAAACCTTCCTCTTTTTGAAATTTGAATAGATAAAAAAAAAAGTATTAGCCTGTAATGTCCCACTGTTGGGCAAAGGCCTCTCGTCTCACTGAAGATATCAGCACAGTGAGGAGGTTTCAGGCGTAATCACCACGCTTGCCTAATGCGGGTTGGTGATCACTGATCTCAAACCCGAGCCATGTTTGAAAAGTAGGAAACATGTTTAGAATAGAAACATGAATAGATATATGAGGATTATTGTATAATGCTTTGAAAACCGTCGAAAAAAACGTGGTCGTTCCTAGTTTCAATCGTTAGATCAAGGGAAAGGCTTTAAGGCGGTCGGAAAATAGATATGACGATAACTCATTACGTGTGTTAAATGTACGTTTAAGCAGAATTCCTATGCCACCTACATACGCCTACATCAGCAACAAAAACGTTAAAATTATTAATTACTGACAGGAAAAGTAATGGAAACCACAATGATACAATTAACTTTAACGATATTGTAATTACAGAAACAGCTTTAATAAAAGATTTATGAGTTAATTTTTTTATTTTATACTAGCAGCGCCCCGCGGTTTTACCCGCGTTGTGCCCGTTCCCGTGGGAATTTCGGGATTTTTTTTACACAAAAACCTTCCTCTTGAATCACTCTACCTATTACAAAAAACCGCATCAAAATCCGTTGCGTAATTTTAAAGATTTAAGCATACAGACAGACAAACAGTGTGACAGACACGAAAAAGAGACGACTTTATTTTATACTATGTAGTGATTTACTCTTCATACATCGCTAGGGTTAGGTTAACCAACCCTTATAAGACAAGCGTGGTGTTGATTAGTCCTAATCCTCCTCAGTGCTGCAGTGTACTGATTGATATTTTCGATGAGATGAGAGACCTTTGCCCAGCAGTTGAAGATTAATACTTTTAATTGGTTTGAATGCGCCGATCTCACTACTAATCCGTTACTAATCCGTTTTGAATAATTATTTTTATAATTACAAATCGCATTTTGATTCCGATTGTTAGGCTGGACAACTGATTCTTCTTAAATAAACCAACAAAATACCGTCCACGGTTTCTTCATTTTTACACAAATCAGTTGACCCGACCAACACTCAAGGTTACTGTAGTTGAAACTTTACTGAAATCGCACCGACATGATATAACCTAAGCTGCACTAAAATGATGCTACAACACAATTTAGATGCAATAACACTATCAGAAACATAAAACTGTATCTAAAACTTTAATAACAACTAACATGAAGGTTAGATAACTTTATGTTAGTGACATTGACATTTTAAATTAACACTTTAAAGCTTAGTTGACATTAAACGATCTTCTTCTTAATAATTTGAAAGACCTCTGACACAATCCGCGCATTAGTTTATTGTATGGTTTATTGTTACGCTTGCCAATGAGAACTCGTTTTAATAATACTGTCAAAAAGCTTGTAAAACTCGCTTTAATAAAATTGTTATAAAAGAAAATTTGGTGTCTGAAAATATTTTGGTAAAAAATATCCCAGATAATTATTTTAGTAAAGGGCTACTTTCAAAATTCCCACAAAAATTAGTACTACGCGGGTGAAACCGCAGGGAGCAAAAGTATAGAGTATATAAATAAGGGGAAATGAATGAGTATAATGAAAGATAAAAATCTGAAGTCTGATTTTAAACAGTGCGAGCTTTAACGATACCTACTTTACTTAATACACCTTTTAAATAACCTTTTATTCGCTGTTCTACGTTGTATTAAGTAGCTTTTGCACGATTTTTGGCAAAGTGCCCGGCGATCCTTTGACTCAGCTCAATAGATCTTTCAAATTCGTGAAAAACTGTTTTGTATACGAGTACACATTGTCAGTGATATATGGCTTTATTTATCACTTTTGTAGGTCGGTATGTAATTGGTTGCGTAAAGTGATTAATTCAGAACAAACGGTAAACGGACGATAAATGACGATAAACGGTAAACGGTAAATATACGCAGTCTACCTTATTACCGTTTTCCGTTTACGATTGTGATAAACACAAAAACATCTTGGTGAATTTGCATGCGGGTTTTATTGATGGAAAGAGCGATTCCTGATTAAGGTATCGGGCTGCTTTTCTTTTCGAACAGAGCATCAGTTTCATCAGCGTAGAGACCGTTTCAGTGTGAATGACGGGATTAAAACGGTAAAACCTAGTGGTAAACCTATATCTTAAACTAGCTGTGTTTCACATGCAGCGCACCCGTTCTCTAGAGAATTTCAGGGCATTTAAACATTTTTCCTTCAACATCCTATTCCAGACCAAGAAAAGAGAATCATTAAAATCTACTGTATAACTAACACGACTTTCTTTTATATACATATATTGTAAAAGTGACAAAGGTGCTTTTTTGCTCATTTGTACGTAGTATCCTCGAGTATTGTTGTCAAGTATGGAACCCTCGGTACAATGTGTACAGTGACAGGCTGGAGTCGTTACAACGTAGATTCCTTAAGTACGTTGAATATAAGTGCAATGTCCATGACTTGCGTTATGAGGATAGATGCCGTAGACATCACTTGCTTCCACTAAGTATTAGACGGGATATTGCGGATGTCACTTGTTTAGTTAAGATTGCGCAAGGTGGCATTGATTCCTCTCACTTATTATCGAAACTAAACTTAAAGGTTCCCAATCGAACAGTAAGAATATTTAGTTACCTTATACCTACCTCCTCTGCTACTTACTACAGGCATAACTCATTTCTCATCCGCTCTACTTTAAAGCTGAATAAGCTGGCTGACGATCCTGATTTAGATATGTTTAATTCTAAAGTGCATACTTTCAAGAATATTATAGCCAGGGAGTGGTTTGAACTTTGAACTGCCTTTTTGTGTTTGTTATTTTTTTTATTTTAATTATTTTTACTTTTACTTTGGACGTGATGTGTTTTTAGTTTCTATAAGCGAAAACATTAATATGGTTGTAAGTTTTTTAGTTTTATGTTAATTAGTTTGTTCAACTGTTTGTTTTCCTAATTCAATAAAATAAATAAAAATAAAATAAAATATACATATATATGTATATAAATATGGTCAGGCCACCTATCATAATACAAATGATGTTTCAAATTGAACGGGCACTTCCAAACACACAAAGTCAAAGTAATTCACAAGAATTATATGTAGAAGTATAGGTCATTGTTCATGTCACATGCAACTGATAGTAACAAAGGTCTTACATTAATAACTTTTTTCTTTTTACCTATTCGGTCCGAGTGATTTGATCCACGCCTAGACCATGCCTTTGATAACAAAAGCTTTCCTATTACGAAACAATCCAATTATTTCGCATATTCTATTTGTTTCGTCAATTTCGTAATTCGATCAGAGACTGGACCTTTCTTTAAATAGTCGCAAAGCAAATATGATACTCAGTAAAATGATATGATAATAAATTGGGTCTTATTGAAATAGGTAACTTGTAATGTTCCGATGTTTCATTGTGTTAAAGGAATATTTTTTTTCTAGTGTAAATAACTTTGAATGCTCTTTTGAATTCGATTGGTATTCGGAGCGTTTCATATATTTTATTTAGGTATACGACTGTTGATATATAGACATTTATTAAGATGAATTAAAAAACTACGTTACCGGATTGGTGAATGATCACGACAAGCTGACATAATATTTGTTACGAAGATGGATTATAGTGAGAATATAAGCGGGCAAACTGGCAGGGCGTCTGAAATATTATAAAGAGGTAAAATTTGTAAGTTTGTTTGTTTGTTCGAGCTAATCTCGGGAATTACCAGTCCAATTGGAATAGTTCTTTTTGTAATAGATAGCACATTCAAAGGGAAGGTTAAAAGCTATTTTTCATCCAGAAATTCCCATCGTAAAATCGCAGAGTGCTGCTAGATAAAGGAAACTATATTATTACATGCCTAATAAGAAAAACAGCATTCAATTTCAGACCGAAGATTTAATAACAACAAATGTTACTTAACCCTTTTATGTCGTGAGCTCACTAGCGCGGTATAAATTGAAGTAGAAAACATATTTTATTATGAACTAGCAGCGCCCCGCGGTTTTACCCGCGTTGTGCCCGTTCCCGTGGGAATTTCGGGAATTTTTTTTACATAAAAACCTTCCTCTTGAATCACTCTACCTATTACAAAAAACCGCATCAAAATCCGTTGCGTAATTTTAAAGATTTAAGCATACAGACAGACAAACAGACAGACAGACACGAAAAAGAGACGACTTTATTTTATACTATGTAGTGATACATTGGTGTCAGAGGATCGGTAACTAAAGTAAATATAAATTGTTTTGATGTTGTTAGTTTGTTATTCATTGGCATATTGATTGATTTGAGTTATATGTTGATTTGAGTAATATTTACCTTTCCTGTACTAATAACAATTCTGTCGTTATGTTACGTAACTTTGTTAGTATCACAATGTTGGTTTCTACAACCGCTATGTTTGATTTTCATTCATTAATTTTGAATAGGTTAATGGCCAACTCAGGTGTTGAAGTTTTTAGACTGCCTAAAAGCCTCAAACATAGTTTAATGATTGAAAAAAACCGGGGCCGACTGCTTCAGCTGTCGTCCGAAGTACGATAGCGCTCATATAGAATACTACTATCAACCACCCATCCAAAGGGCCGAGCTGCACGTTGCTTAACAATCGCAATGAGGTAAAATCACTTAATTGCCAGTTCTAGTGGAAAGGGCTCTTAATCAATTATTCACATTGCAAGGTTTATATATCTGTTTATAATGAAAATGCATCGGATTTAGTACGTTCCCCTGAATTAAGAATGATGGAACGACATGGAATCTCAATTAGCGTGATCCTCCCTCACTCAACATATATAAAGGGTGTATTGCCAGTTAACAGACCCGCCTACGCACTGTGCTGGGTAATTAAACGTTCCCATTAGAATATCGGGTTTAAAAATGGCCGATGCTCACTTTGGAAGCTCATTGAGTTGTTCGCTGCTGCATGAACATAACCGTGTGCATAAACGCTCTTTGACTAAAGCAATAAATAGACCATGTCAGAGGCGTTTAGGCGGTCTAAAAACTCTGACACTAGGGTTGGCCATTAACCTACTCGAAATAGAATGAACTAAAACATTGCTAAACATTGTCTCTTTTGCTCTCTGGAAAATAGCGTATGTCAGAAAGGGACAAATCATTTGGTAGCAAAACTGCTGTTAATGAGTGTTTATGAATAAGGCCCTAAATCTTTTAAATTGAAGCTGTTTAGGCTTGCTCCATGTGGTGGTACACTAGGTGTAATTGCGGCCTTTGGGTCCTTCATCACTAAAATAAAACAAAGTCGTATTCGGCTGTCTGTCTGTCCCTATATATGCTTAGATCTTTAAAACTACGCAACGGATTTTAATGTGGTTTTTTAAATAGATAGAGTGATTTAAGAGGAAGGTTTATATGTATAAAAAATATCCCGAAATGATTCCGTGTTTCGGAGGGCACGTTAAGCCGTCGGTCCCGGTTACTTTCTACGGATAGTAACCGTTACATGAGCCATGTCAGAGGCCTTTGGCGGCTCAATAACTCTGACACCAGGATTGGTCAGGTTGTCCATCCACTCAATGCAGAAGAAGATAAAGTTATTCTATGTTAAGTAGGTATGCTTTGATATTATTGGTAGCGCTCGAGGCGTAGTTTTACTAACCGATTTCAACTCATTGCGATTGTTCAACTTGATACCAGGGTTGGCTATTAACCTTCTCGAACTTACCACCTCTATGTCACGTTAGCTTGCTACGAGTACGTTTGCACATAGTGTCTACATTTCAAACTTGACTTATTTTTATTAGAACAGACGTCAACAATTTCTTTTCAAGATCTCCTCAAATTATTATAACATGCTACAAAGAAATATACCTTACTTTTCGACTACCTTTCACCGGAATGTCTTTGAAACATTTTGACACAGGTATCGTTAACTTTGTTAGGCCAATGCAAACTAACCCTTTATAATTATTTATTTTCTTGCAGACTGATCGGGTTTTGAAGCTATCAGGAGCCTGAGATGTCACAAACATGATCGAGGATAATTCAGGCAACATAACAAAGGCTTTGACTAATCTATTTGAGGAAATGTTACTTGAAACCGAAGTGAACGACAATCGAACTAATGTTGACTTTTCCCAGTTTCTCTCAGCTTTGAGAGAGAAGTCTTCTAGGAACATTAGTCATGAGTTCGACTTCGGTACTTTGGTGAAGCTTGTAGATGGACTGCGGAACAAATTGAATCTAACTAAACCTGCTGAGGCGTCGTGCAATTACTGCGAGGGCAACTTACGAGACGTGATCCTGGCGTACAACACTATACATGGATATCTCAGTCTGATAGTAAGTGCTTAGCTTTGTATTACATTATTTTGGTATTTTGTATGCCGATATGGGATGTAGTTCTTTTGACACAAGGTTCAAAATCAGCCAACAAACCCTCCAGACATCGGAAAGCTCAAAATTCACACGAGTAAGGGTACGGTGTCCATGGTTAAATAAAGGCTGTAAATGTAACTAAAACAATGTGTACTGTGTTTTGTCTCTATTGCTCTTCGGAAAATTAGGTATGTCAGAAAGTGACAAACCATTTGATAGCTAAAATGTTACGCGTTTATTACTGTTTACGAAGTAAGCAAAAAATTGATCTGCCTAGTTCTAGTTTTACCGTACCGCTAAGTCCATACCGCTTCAATTATCCCTTTATTTAATCATCTTTAAACAAGCATTAATTGCTTCCTATAGATAGAGGAACGAACAAATATTTGAACGTGGAACTATGGAAATCCTAATTGTTAGGCGTTCTGCAAACACAAATATTATTGAAAAGAGATTTAAATGCGGAAATCGTTTTGAGCAGAAATAGGGAACGAACAGATATATTATAGATTGTTGTTATATATTGATTGTTGTTTTAAAGCAGATCCCAGTTATATTTCTACTTTAAAGAGTTTGGATCTGGTTCAATGCCCCCAAACAAGGCCAATAAGCTATTTTCATGTAATTTTCAATACCTAGGTTTTTCTGAGGGCTTTGAAATACGTTTCGAGCTCGGATTTTATGACCTATAAAACCTGGCGCTAACATTGTACCTAGTGGCAAATACACGTTTGACACGTTTTACGTTTCAAATTCAATTTCGAACGAACCCACTATAAATTATTGAAAAACAGTCACGAAAATAGGAATTTAAAGGTCTTCGTCATACCATGACGATTGTTTAAAAAAAACCGAAAATATAACGAGTCATCTGAAGCTATAGATTTCATATTGAATATAAAGTCCTTGTCTGACGCATAGGGAAAAGAGAAGACAAGAGCACACACGGTTAACAAGATGAAGACATAGATAAGGGCAATTACACTGCAAGTATAAATTCAAGTCTTGTACTCAATATTGATTCACAATCACAAAAAATATACTGCGTCGTGAGTCGTCGTGAATAGAAGTAGTGATTACTATTCAGGGTTTCTCTAAAAAAACCCATAATAAAAAAAACAAATTTGATCACTGCCACAATTACAAAAAAATAAAAAACACTATACAAAACTACAAAAAAAAATGCAGCAAAAGAAGGCGTGTCATTTGATGCTGTACAGCAGCCAAGGTCTCGGTACAGCGCTGGTTTTCAAACGCCCCTCCGTTTTGCTATACTTAACAATACCGTTAACATCGAATAGTAAATCCTCAATACCAACAAAAATAATAAATCCTAATCGACATTTCGAATAATAAATCTGAAATGGATACTACGTAGAAATATATTCTGTTTACCAAGTTTTACACTGACATTATACAAATATTACTTTAATAAGTTTCTAGGCATTCCCTTTGCCCCACAGGTCTACCCATCCCATCTTCATATAAATTAGTTTACTAAATTCCTAGTATCAAAGTTACCAATCATAACATCAAGAACTAGCTGTCTCCCGCGGCTTCACACGCAGCGCTCCCGTTCCCGTGGGAATGCGGGATTTTTATTAGTTACTAGCCGCGCCCCGTGGTTTCACCTGCGTTGAAGTAGCCTATGTCCTTTCTCAGGGTCTGAACTAACTGTGTACCAAGTTTCATTCAACTCGTTTCGGTAGTTTTGGCGTGTAAGCGTAACAGACAGACAGACAGACAGAGTTACTTTCACATTTATAATATTAGTAAGGAAAGGATTATCTTACTATTCCTGACCGAGATTAATAAAAAAAATGGAATAATTAAAATCAGTTCAAACGTTCTCGAGTTATAAATGGTGTAACTACTCGTAGCACGACTTTCTTTTATATAGAAGACTAGCAGCGCCCCGCGGTTTTACCCGCGTTGTGCCCGTTCCCGTGGGAATTTCGGGAATTTTTTTACATAAAAACCTTCCTCTTGAATCACTCTACCTATTACAAAAAACCGCATCAAAATCCGTTGCGTAATTTTAAAGATTTAAGCATACAGACAGACAAACAGACAGACACGAAAAAGAGACGACTTTATTTTATACTACGAGTATGTAGTGATTTTAATCATCGTGAGCAGTGAAAATAGGTTTTGTGTGTGAAGCTACGGTTCTAGAGCGTACCCAATTTAAGAATTTCACTTATGAAAATAGAATATTAATTAAAAGCCAGTTGGTTTAGTGAAGTATTTCTGAGAATATATTATCAAGTAGTGAAGCTTAATAAGATGTGTTATTTCAAGACTTGAAGATGGTACAGGTTTTGTGAAAACATGTAACTATGTGTTGCGAATTCAAAATTGAAAGTAGGCAGTTAATATTATAATAATCACGACCGGACAAATTCACATACACGGTTAATTAGACCCAAACTAAGCCCTAAGCTTGTATTATGATCTGACACTACACATATGTACACAAATATTTAATACTAGCAGCGCCCCGCGGTTTTACCCGCGTTGTGCCCGTGCCTGTGAGAATTTCGAGATGAAAAATAGCCTATGACCTTCCCGATGAATGTAGCTACATATGAAACATATGACAAAAATAATTATTCAAATCGGACAGGTAATTCCCGAGATTAGCTCGAACATACAAACAAACAATCTTACAATTTTGGGTTGGTATCTATAGGACTTCGTCTCGATATGACTAGGTAGCCGATACGACATAATCGTAGTTTTACTAAATCTCGATTGGACTCGATCTCGATTGGACTTGATCGTTATTTGACCAGATCTTTGTATGACTAGATAGCGTTATGACTACTCAGTGTATTGTTTTGTGGGAGTACAGTTGTGTTCAATATGATGATATGTAATATTTTATTTCTCTGGCTCAGACGACTACTACTTTCAACTAAAGGGTCTACTCGGCCCGCGGGCTTAGACGACTACTACAAAAAGAAAATAACCCTAACCTACCGAATAGTACGTAAAAACAATTTTCTTACTATTCGGTAGGTTAGGGTTTTTTTTTGTATCAGTTACGTAAAAAAAAACCCTAACCTACCGAAGAGAGTGGTCGACTGAACCCGCGGGCTCAGTTGGCCAGACAGGTGGAACGACTCACCCACGCAAAAAATCGAAAGGGGTCATTCAGCCCGCGGGACGATTTTTATGTGGGATCAGATGACCATGAAGGCAAATAATCCAATCGAGTTAATACTTTTTGATACAATTGTACGTCATATAAATATGTGGTCAATCTGATATATAGTCATACAAAGATCTGGTCAAATAACGATCAAGTCCAATCGAGATCGAGTCCAATCGAGATTTAGTCAAACTACGATTATGTCGTATCGGCTACCTAGTCATATCGAGACGAAGTCCTATATATACTAACCCACAATTTTTACCTCTTTAAAATATTAGTGTATGTAGATGAATATACTCGTAACGGACACAGAGACGTCGTTGCCAATAACTATGTCTGCACATAATGTTAAAATTTGATAAAAGATGAGAAAAAAGTAAATGTAGGATCTTTTAATTACAATGAAAAGCGCCCATTAAAGGCGCTACTAAACATCGGTGTAAAACTTCGTAGCTATACAAAGGCACAGGCTTAATTTATGTAACAGTTAACAGCTTCGTTATTAGCACTTTATAACTATGCAACAACTAACTACACTCCAGCGGAACATTGTTACATACTAGACTTTATCAGAATAGAGTTCCTAGGAAAATTTGATATGATTAATAAATGTTCGCCATTAAGGTGTCTACACACCAAAGCCGCCGGCCCGGCGGCACGAACCCGGCGGCTTTGGTGTGTAGACACCTTTAGAGTTTAAACTCAAAGATCTCATAATTTGTATGAGTAAAGTAAAACAGATTACTGATACCTTTGTAACCATGTTATTGAACAATAAATTGAATTGATTAGGTATTCTAAGCTAGGCGGCGGCTAGGCGATCCAAAGTAAGGGCCCGTACAGAAATAAAGCCTGTAAACTGAACCTCGTCAACGCTCACCTGCGCGTAAGCTGGTAAGCGTTGGTGGAGCGAGTCTGTCAGTGACCTTAAGCGCTTCAACGCTAAATTAGTACAGTATATGAAAATTTTACGTCAGCCACCAGTCCCTTTTACCTACGCTGAAAAGCGCCAAGCGCCGCTGGTGGTCTGCAGCCAAAGAGCACAGACTTAATAAAGGAAGTAGCACTTACACAATTGACGTTTACACTAGTGCAGTCAAGCGGGCAAACCATGAACTAATTCCGTTCCATTCCTTACAGTATTGCTAATGTAACTACTTATTAAAACAATACCAGGTCCGTTATAAAAAAAGTCGTAAAGAATTTAATAAAAAATCTTCATTGAAATATCTCTTACAGCTTAAGATAACGAGAAAAGCTTCTCATAAAAGAATAATAGCCAATATTGTGGTTACTGAAACAATCACTCTTTTTATACTGACTACTAAAAAGGAAGTGTTTACACGATTACTGTATCGACGTGAAGTTTGACTGAACTGAAGTGTTAATGCATCGTAAATGTCAAGCAACATAAAGCTCGGTACCTAACCTAACTAATCTGTATTTGTGCCTGGGTTTGGCATTTATATCAGAGCTTTGTAACACCACTCATGCAGAAAATCATGTTTCGGTAGTTTCACCGGGGCTTTGGTAAACGCCTTTGTCATCAGTGGACTGCCTAAAAGATATGAACAGTTTCTATTTAGAACACTTAAGCTACATACACGCTAGGTAACACTAGTGGAGATTACTTTACTGCGCAGGTTCAGTGTTCTTTTGCCCAGCAGTGGGACATTACAGGCTAATACTTTACTTTAAGATATTTGACTGTGCGTTTTCTTTCAGGTATGTTTCTTCGGCAGTCTGGCGAATGCCCTGAACGTGGCGGTGCTGACGCGGCGCGACCTGGCGGCGGCGCCCATCAACCGCCTGCTCAAGTGGCTCGCCGTCGCTGACGTCTTCGTCATGATGGAGTACGTGCCCTTCGCCATCTACAGATACCTGGTGAGTTAGATGATATTAAACTTTGTATCAACATCTATCAGTGGCATAATTATAATGACCATGATAAGGCCTTTAAGCGGTCTAAAAACTCCGACACCACGGTTGGCCAACCCAACCATTAACCTACTCCAAATGATAACTTAATTTACTTACAAATTATAACGATTGAGATCCGAGCAAAATTGTCATGGGGCCTTCTCTTAGGACCTTCATACTACTTAAGGGGATTTCACCAAACACTTGCTTAAAAAGTCTCGGACCAGTTAAATCTTCCTGGCATTTTAACAATTTACCAACACAATATACTACTAATATTGTATAAGTAATTTATGTATGTGTATGTTTTTTACTCTTTCCCGCAAAAATTACAAAACGGATTTGGATGAAACTTTACAGTAATGTAGGTTATACATTAGAATAACACATGGGATACATTTTATCCTGAAATTCCCGTGAACGGGTACAACGCGGGTGAAACTGCGGGGCGCGGTCAGTAAATAATAACACCTTGAGAGGATACTTTAGCAGTATTCTAATTAATCCCAGGTGAAGTGCATCATCGCTTTTATCATATCGAAATAGATAAAAAATACATGTTGTAATAAACGATACTTGGAACGAGTTATGAAGGGTATATTATGAGAATATTGCTTTACTAGCCGCGCCCCGCGGTGTTACCCGCGTTGTACCCGTTCCCGCGGGAATTTCGGGATATATCCTTTGTGTCATTCTGATGTATACTATGGATATTTATACTAATATAATAAAGTTAGATTTTTGTTTTCTTTTTAAGCTATTGCATAGCTTCTATCGCGGGCCTTGAGCGCGGGGACCGAATCCAGAAATTCCGTAATGAAAAAACCTCACGTGAAAAAACCTCACGCTCCCCACTAACGCCATCTAGTGATACAAAAAATAACTATGCAATAGCTTTACCGCGGCAGTCCCCGAGTGCCACACGTCTTTTTGTTTGTACACAAACAAACTACCTGTCTACTATCCGATTTGAATAATTATTTCTAATGGATAGCCATATTCAACGGGAAGGTTCTTAGTTATTTTTCATACCGAAATTCTTACGGGAACGGGTATAACGTCGATAAAACCGCGGGGCGCTGCTACTATATTTATATTCAGAACATCTTTTATAAACACTTAAAGTAACTTTCTACCAAGACGCAAAGGTTTCCAATATGGCAAGACCATCAACTTAACAAGCATCAAACTAACGAATTCCAATTCTATAGAATCGATAAATGAATTAATAAATCAAGGTCTATAGAAAACGTTCTCGTGAAAATTGGAATTTAAGAGGATCGAATATTTTAAAAGCCTTTGAATTACCATTCAATATGATTCATTGAACATACTTGGGAAGTTTTCCGTATTTTGGTTCATTTTAAAAATGGATTTTTTGGGTTCCATAGTCAAATGGAAAAAACGGAAGCCATAGGGTGCTTCCATTGACGCAGAGCGGAAGGGGGCCCGATTAACCAATCACAGCCCATTAAGATTATCAAAATCTTTTCGTATTGCATTGTGATTGGACAGCTTTTGACAAGCCCGTTGGCACAGTGGCAGTGAGAGCGCTTACTGTGTCGGGGGTTGCGGGTTCGATTCCCGCCCGGAGTCAACAATATGTGCAGACATAGTTGTTGGCGACGACGTCTGGGTGTCAATTATATATTCTTATAAAGTATTTGTGTATGTATTATGTAGTAGTACCAGTTAATTAGATTCCATAACACAAGCTTAGAGCTTACTTTGGGTCTAATTAACCGTGTGTGAATTTGTCCAGGTATATTTATTTATTATTATTTATTTATTATTTAGCTAAACTCCGGTCCGCTTCAACGAAAATTAATAGTTTATACAATTGGAGTATACAAACAGTAACATCAAATTATTCTTTACGAGGTTAATTAGTGTTTTATGACATACTAGCAGCGCCCCGCGGTTTTACCCGCGTTGTGCCCGTTCCCGTGGGAATTTCGGGAATTTTTATACATATAAACCTTCCTCTTGAATCACTCTATCTCTTAAAAAACCTGCATCAAAATCCGTTGCGTAGTTTTAGAAATCTAAGCATACAGACAAACAGACAAACAGACACGAAACAGAGACGACTTTATTTTATACTATGTAGTGATAATGTATATTAATTATGTTCATTACTTAAAAGTCGATTTAATTGAACAAATTAAATTTAAATTTAAATTCACGGGCAGTCTAGTAAGCCACATGATGCTTTAAATAAAATAACAGCAATATGTTTACGTAAACATAGCTTAAAAAGCTGAATTGGATTTCCTTGCTTGTTTATCCTTTTTGTGGAAGAGAAGCAAAAATATGGCCTATTCATGTTTCCGGTATATAAAATATTACAATATTATTCTCAGCTTTTTATTCCCAATGGACCTGCGCTGGAAAATGTTACGAGTATGTTGGATATTCATTGAATATGAGCATTAGAATTCTATGGAAAATTTACATTATTATTTTTCTGAGTTCTACGGATTATTGCTTGACGTTTAAAGATATCAAATCACGTTTTTTTTGACTAGCTGTTCCACGCGGTGTGGTTTCAACCCCGATGTAAGAGATAGCGCTAGTGTGAAAATGTTTTAGACCGCGTTAACGTTATTTTCACAGATCTAGTGGGGGTTTCCATAAGTAGCTCCTACAATTATTATCTCATATGTTTTAATGATAAATTCTTAGTATTAATATACTGGACATCTATATACGAGTATATTACAAATTATGAAACAAAGCCCCCAAAAGCTGTTTGTCTGTACGTAATTGATTTTCTCAAAAACTACTGAACGGATTATCATGCGATCTTCAACAACATACAGTGTGATTAAAGATCATAGTTTGTGACTAATTCTTATGCTAAAACTCCCAAAGAAACGGGTACATCGTGGGTTAAACTGCGGGGTACTGCTAGTATTATGAAAACTCTACATTACCCACGCAGAGAGTAGGCGTAGAACCTTTTATTTATATCTACTCTTAGAAAGCTTTCTCGAATTATCTATGTATCGAATTATTTGAAAGCTGTGGGACGTTTAATTTACAAGGTAATTTAATCTATACTTTACTAATATTATAAAGCTGAAGAGTTTGTTTTGTTTGTTTGTTTGTTTGTTTGTTTAAACGCGCTAATCTCAGAAACTACTGAACCGATTTCAATAATTCTTTCACTGTTAGATAGTCTATTTATCGAGGAAGGCTATAGGCTACATTTTATCCCGGATTTCCTACGGGAACGGGCACAACGCGGGTAAAACCGCGGGGCGCTGCTAGTAATTAATAATTAGGTAATAACTAAAGCTTGAGTAAACTAATAGCGTAAAGACGTAACGTAATGAGATATGACTAGCACCCCGCGCTCCGCTGTGTTACCCGTTACCGCGGGAATTTCGGGATAAAATGTATCCCATGTGTTATTCTGATGTATAACCTATATTACTGTAAAGTTTCATTCAAATCCGCCCAGTAGTTTTTTTGTGAAAGAGTAAAAAACATACATATATCTATTCTCACAAACTTTCGCATTTATAATTTTAGTAGGATACTCGTATTTCATTTAAATAATTCCTATATTCAGTAGGTATATAGGTAAGTAAGATTTAACTCACACCCTATATATCTAGACCTCGTTTTAACTTTTATGTTAAGCAAACAAGACAGTTTAGAGACATTAATAACAATTGTTTTATGTAAAGAAAACTTCAGAAAGAGAAAAGACCCTTGTCTCGATTCTATTCGTTTTTATATTAGTATTGTAATGTAGAAACTTTGAGAGGTCACCGATCTATTATCACTGAATTATCATATAAATCTAATGAATAACATTATTATTTTCATACTAATAGAATTTTTAACGCCTCGGTAGTCTAGTGGTATGTGCGTTCTCCTGCCAAGACTGAGGTCCCGGGTTCAATTCCCTGGTTGAGCGAAAACATGTTTCCTTTTCAAACATGGCTCGAGTTTGAGATCACCAACCCGCATTTGGCAAGCGTGGTGATTATGCCTAATCCTCCTTACTGTACTGATAACTTCAGTAAGATGAGAGGCCTTTGCCCAGCAGTGGGACATTACTGGCTAATACTTACTTACTTACTTACTAATAGAATTTATCTATAGAAATTAAGTACTTCCATTATATAATAAATTAATAGCGCCTCGTGGTTTAACCCGCTCTATAAAATTAAGAAATGGACCACCCTTAACGTTTAGGGGTATGAAAATTAGATGTTGTCCGATTCTCAGGCCTACCCGATATGTACACAAAATTTCATGAGAATCGGTCGAGCCGTTTAAGAGGAGTTCAACCACGCACCCCGTGACACGAGAATTTTATACTCGTATATTAGAAAGAAGAAAGATAGTGCAATAAATAACTACAATGATTAACCGACTTAAAAAAACAAAAGAGGTTCTCATTTCAACTGTATTGTTTTTGTATGTTTGTTATCTGATATCACCGTCGTTTATGAATCGATTCAGAAAATTAGTTTTTCGCTTGTACCAACGAGAAAATACCTATAAATAGGTCACTACGAGTACTCTATTACGTGGTTTCCTCCCTATCAATCACCCTTCAAACACTGAGGGACGCAACTAATTCGAACTACCCGAAATTCCGGACCACAGGTTTACGTAACTCGTTTCCAAACTACCCTCTTATTTGATAACCTAATCTAAAACTCTATGAAGTATTCAAATTACATTATCTTCTAAAAGGAAGGATTGAGATATCATAGGTGGTGAGGGTGTACTGAGGGGGCCTAACGATAGCTTTCCAGTGAGCTACGTTTGATTGGACTGCCTGATGAATTAGTATTGGGTTTACTACGAGTATTGTATTACCATCCTACCATCCCTATGCTACATAGTTATGCTAATCTATACTTCTATACAAATTGTATAATGAGGAAGAATTATTGCTGCTCAACAAAATGTATAGCTGTGACCCCTCTAAATCTAGGAATTAACATAAGCGCAATTTACATACATATTTTCACACTAACGTCATCTATTGGTGGAAGCACCGCGCGGAACAGCTAGCAGTGTTTAATATGATTGGTAAATATCCATACGTAGACAAGCTTTGTTCAAGGTAACGCGTCATTATGAAAGCTTTGATCAAGAGGTTTGATCAAGCTTTTTGATTTTCATACTATTTTGGCGGCACAATTTCACACTACATGCGCCTCACACGTTTCTGAACATAAGAATATAATACACCCGGACAAATTCACACACGGTAAATTAGACCTAAAGTAAGCTCTAAGCTTGTTTTATGGAATCTAACTCACTGATAAAACATATACATACACAAATACTTTATAATACTATATAATTGACACCCAGACTCGTCGCCAACAACTGTTTTCACATATTGTTAACTCCAGGCGGGAATCGAACCCGCAACCCCCGACACGCTTGACCATAATAGGAATATTACCAAATGAATATTTCAAATGGTTTCTTTGCTCTAGATCCATATGAGCATAATAGGATATAATACCAAGTGTTTATTTTAAGATGGTGTCTTTGTTCCAGATACTGCCCGGCCAGCGCGAGATGCCCTACAAATGGGCCGCCTACCTTCTATTTCATATGCATTTCACTCAGATATTCCATACGGCGTCTATTTGTCTCACTTTGTCGCTGGCGGTTTGGAGATATGTGGCTATCAAGTAAGTGGATCAATGGTTTCTTGTGTAGGTCACTTAGTTTAATAAACGTGAGTGGAACTATTTTTTTCTGAATGTTCTGAAGTCACTCTTGAGGCCGAATTTTGGTGATGAAAATTCAGAGAATCTATAATGAACTGTCTGTAATAGTGTCTGTGATGGACCTAAATATGAATTAAAAATATTGTATATTTTGCGAAACCTTCGATGAAACTTAACTTAATCAATTAATACACCGGGGCAAATCACACACGGTTTAATAAACCCAAATCAGCTCTCAGCTTTTACCAAAAAATCTTATTAACTGACTATTACATAAACATATACAAACACTTTGTAACAATATACATATATAAAAGTCAATCGAGATTCGTTTGTCTCGCTATAACTCGAGATAGATTTTGGTTTTCAAATTTAACTCGTAATCCAGGAAAGATTTAAACGGTAGGCAGAGACGGAATAATGCGGGTGAAACCGCAAGGCTCAGCTAGTATTTTATAAGAATATATAATTGATGGAAAAGCTAGCAAGCAGTTTCCCGCCCACTCTGCCCACACAACGTGTGTCAAAATAGATGCATCCCACTCACTCGTCTATAAAAAGCCTTGTATGAATCGGTTTGCTTAATGTATAAAAAAATAACATAATTTATGTAACGACAACACAAAACTCCGTGCAATCATCTGACGTCTGATGTTAAAACCTTAAATAGTGCAAATGGTATGATAAAATAACGTTTTACTTCGTTCTTTGAACGAACGACATAATCTATGGAATTTCTCACGTCACTATTTAATTTCGTTCAAAAAATGACCGAACTTCAAATCAAACATTATTTACTGCATGGAACTTTTAGTTCAAAGAAAACCATATTTTCAATGTACTTACTCTTTAATTTATTCGCATAGCATACAATTTCCATAAAATGTTATAATAGCATAAAATTAGCATAATTAAGAACAATGCTACATCATGTCCGTTTTGGAGGCAAAATTAGTGGTTCTATTTCGTAGCTCTTGAATTTCGGGACCATGTACCGAACGACTTAACAAGCGGTGCATTGCATAATTTATTTACAGCCCTAGTTTGAATTTTGAAGTTTAGAACTAAATATACATTTAAATTATGGTGAATTCAATATGTAATAAATAATAATAATAATAAATAAAGAAAATAAAAAATAAAAATACAAAATTACTACTAAAATAATTCAGTAATAGAAGACGAGCTGATGCTGTACCGAGGCCTAGGTACAGCGGTACAGCAGGTACAGCGCTGGTTAACAGACGCCCCCCGCTTTGGTTGGCTTAACAATAGCGGTTAACATCGACTCGCAAACTAAAATAAAAATTTAATTATATATACATACATATACCTTGGAAATAGATATATATTCAAATATACCTATAGATATATAACTTGTATCATGCATAGGATTCTACAAAATATATATGAGGCTCAGTTTTACTAAAGGAGGTAATAAACTACATGCTAAGGTTACTAATTGAACGCCCTAAAGGTGCCAGTCTGAGTAACGCCGCAGAAAGCAACCGCAGACATATTAAGTGGCGGTCTGCAACCCAACTCTAAATGGTACCTTATCCTCTCCTGTATATACGCGTCAGATAAAGTTAGAATTAAAGTATTAATTAGCCTGTAATGTCCCACTGCTTATGCACTAATTAGCACTAATTAGCCTGTAATGGCACTAATTAGCCTGTAATGGCACTAATTAGCCTGTAATGGCCCATTGCCTAGGCAAAGGCTTTATCTCACCGAAGACATCAGTACAGTGAGGAGGATTCGGCGTAAACCACGCTTGCCTACTACTTGTCTGATTTTTTAAACTCACACGATTTGCACTTATTATACTAAATGAAACGGGTCTGTTACGCGTTAGAATATAATATGTATTTATAAGAATACTTACCCGACGTTTCGAGCGAATTACACCGCTCGTGGTTATATACTCTAACGCGATACAGACCCGTATTATTTAGTATAAAAACTACCAAAGTTATTTCTTTGTTAAAATCAAGTAAAAACAAGTTAATACTCGTATATTATTTGTTCAAACGGGAACTTACGTACGACGGAGGTTACTGTGCGGGGAGAGACGCTGTCGCGAGCGCTTCACCCACCTACTGATGAAGTTCACCGGACGTGACCGAAACGTGTTGAGGGACACTCAACAGTAACCTCCGTCGTACGTAAGTTCCCGTTTGAACAAATAATAATGACAACGTACGGTTCAATTATAACAGTAAAATAACAAGTTAATTTATTGCAGATACTCGGATAAGAACCACATATTGTGTACCGAGAGGCGATGCAGCACAGCTATTCTCACCAGCTTTATTCTGCCACCGATTCTATGCATTCCTACTTACATGGTAAGATTAGTGTTTCAATATTTTCTTTGTAAGTTATTTTCTCAGGGCCATAATAAGTAAGTAAGTTCGAACAGCGGCCAACCCTGGTGTCGGAGTTTTTAGACCGCCTAAAGGCCTCCGACATGGTCTAACCATTGAAACAACCGGGACCGACAATTTGACATGCCCTCCGAAGCACGGTAGCGCTCAGATAGAAATGCCACTATCGGCCACCCATCCAAGTAGGGGTCGAGCTGCACGTTGCTTAACAATCGCAATGAGCTAACAACGCTTGGTCAAACTACGCCACGAGCGCTATAGGGCCATATTAATAAAAGCGTATTAAAACAAATTAGCTATGGGTTTGTAATTTTCTAACATACGCAATTTTCCGAAGAACAAAAAAGACGAAACACAGTGTGACCATTGACTTATTGAGTATAACAGTGTTTTAGTTAGACCGCGTTTATTAATAACTAGCAGCGCCCCGCGGTTTTACCCGCGTTGTGCCCGTTCCCGTGGGAATTTCGGGAATTTTTTACATAAAAACCTTCCTCTTGAATCACGCTACCTATTACAAAAAACCGCATCAAAATCCGTTGCGTAATTTTAAAGATTTAAGCATACAGACAAACAGACAAACAGACACGAAACAGAGACGACTTTATTTTATACTATGTAGTGATGAAGCGGTAAAAGAAAGCTTGTATGAAGTTCTTTTTAATACTGTTCCGTTGTACATAAAATTATTATACTTGTTCATATATTTTTATTACAATATATTAATTTTCAGCTATATTTAATATTTTTCACAATTTGCAACACACCCTAATAATGTAATAATTATTTAAGTCTTTCTAACTTTATTGTTCAACTAAGCTCGAGCTACATATTTACTTAAGTTATAGCAATAAGCAACTTTGACTTAACAATTATAAGTCAGTAACATTAAAATTAACTTAAAACGTGTAATTATTTTAATTGATACAAACTCTGGCGAATATAGCTCATAACATTAGAGAAAATAATACATAAAGTAAGTTAGAGTGAAGTAATTACGTACTTAACTTTTATTCTAAATAATTCTTGTGTAAGATTACGCCACTGGGTATAAGACTTCTTGCGGCTTACAACTTATTGGTATTACATTTAAACCTTTGTTATTTTGAAAACGAAAATCCACTTTACTACCGACTTTATCCTTAGCTAGCAGCACCCCTTGGTTTTGCACGCGTTGTGCCCGTTCCTGTAAGAATTTCGGTTTCGTAAAGCATCGTGATAAGTCAGTTGAGTTCCGCAAAGCTCCGCTCTGCTCCAATGAAAACGCACCCTTAGAAACAGCGTATTTAGACCACGCTAAGGGTCATCAACATCAACAAGTTTACAATCTACTAGCCGGCGAATGCTATTACTCCAAAACTGAGATAATGCTCTACAAAAATCCATCTAGGCGACTATCTCCCTCTAGTTCTATATATATATCTATCTCTATATATATCTCTATATATCTCTCTGCTCTTTACATAAATATTCATTATTCTACACAGGTCTTCGACATCCACACAGCTGTAGTCCTAGAACCATCTGGCCCTATGATCTTATACCACGTCGACGCCGACCAAGAGGGACAGCTATACCAAATCAACTTTTGGGTGCACGCCGTGGTCATCAAACTGCTACCCTGCCTCATACTAACTGTGATAAGCCTTTGGTTGATAAGAGAAGTCTACAGCGCGAACCAACATCAGAAGAAAATAAGAATATACAACGCTTGTCCATCCAATACTAAGGCGGCCAAACGCCAATACAAAGCAGATAGAAGAACGAACAGAACAACCAAGATGCTGGTTGCCGTTCTTCTTTTGTTTTTGGTTACGGAGCTCCCTCAAGGTATACTAGGGTTACTGAGTGGTGTTTTAGGAAGATGCTTCTTCAAGCGATGCTATGATCTCTTTGGAGAGCTGATGGATGCGCTGGCTCTGCTCAATGGAGCGATTAACTTCGTGCTGTACTGCTCGATGTCGAGGCAGTTCAGGATGACCTTTGGGCAGATGATGTGGCGAGCTCATTTACATCACTGGCCCCCGCCGACGGCTTCGCAATCCGATGGCCAAAACACGTAAGTGAACCCAATATAAGTTAACAAGCTATTTCTAGATCTGTTACTTCGTTTTTAAAGGTGCGTTCAGATGGTGGAATTTATGTAGGAATAGTTCTGGAAATAGAATGTATTTTTAATGTCTTATTTTATTTTATTTATTTTTTATTTTATTTGAATACATCGGGATAACAAACAGTTACACAGTGTGATAAATTTAGACTATAGCATTTACAAATTAATAACAGTGTAACCCACCACGTTATCCTCATATTACTTAAGAAACAGAACTAATAGTTGGGACCTGTGATCACGATTAGTTAAATCAATTAAATAAGTGAAGTGAGTAAATTGGTACATGTGTGTTCAAGAATTATGAGGTGAGAGATTGGGAAGTGAGATTAAAGTGGTGCGTTTTCCAAAATTATCTTAACTAATAATTTAAATTTATATGTACTAGAATGAAATATGTCGACATCTAGGAAGTTCTTATTGTAAATTTCGCACATTCTGCGGATCGGGGCTCGCAGGCCCGCGTTCGTTTTCGTGTTCGTCTTGTTTGTTTATGGCACGTTTCCATATATTTACGAAAGTAAATATAACTGATCTCTTCCAAAGGTCGAATGGTCATGCCTTTTCAAAGGTATAGCATTCAACTAATAGAACCTACTGATTTCTTTACGTTCCTTTACTAACGTTTATTTGGCGGTAGTTGCGATATTTTACTTTTCCTTGTATAGACATGTAACATCTCAATCTTCTGTGACTACGGTTCCTGTAAAGGGGCCGAAACGTCAGATAAAAATATCAAATAAAAACCAAGTGTACCGTACCGTAAAAGTAGTTTCAACTCGAAAAATAGGATAAACTAGTGTACTAAAATTGTAAAAGTATAACAGTGCCTAGAACATTACACAATTACCAAACTTTCAGCCTGTTAGATCCCTCAAAAATCAATCTCTCGGAACGCTCGCTACGTTCGTTTGCGTTATGTTGATGTTGATTCGTAGATCCATTTCAATTTCAAAAGTTAGTCTGTAAAATCCATTCCGATTCCAAAAGTTACATTTTTTGATAAAAAGGTTTTTATCTGACTTTTCCATTCAACTTTCTGAATTCGCCTTTATTATTTTTCAATATTTTTCAGAAGTGATTGGAATTTAAATGGAAGTTCTATCTTGATACAGATTTCTCATTGATTAATGAACGGACGTTTTAGTAATACAATGTTTACAGTCTTTTATATCTTTTGCATATACAGAGAGTTATGAGAATTGAGTTTACTTTGAAACAAGCTTTGTGCACACTTTGGGGTACTTTGGCTGAAACATGTGTTAAGTTTCAATAGAAGCCATTGTTCTTTGACTTTGGTAAATAAACTTTGCCTTAATTAATGAAATACAGATGTAGGTTCTGCTTACACAATTATTTCGCTGGCAGTCATTAATATGATATGAACATTCATCAGCATTATTAAACACTATCTTTTAACCGTGACTTCGTGTATGTAATAAGAAGTATATGTACGTAGAAAAATTGAATTTACTATGAGAAAGGTTTTCTTTTGGCTTTCCATTATCGGAGAGTGGACATCATCAATATTAACTACCTACCTATACAACCTTTGGTTAAAATTGATTGCTCACCCAATAAATACCTACATGGGCACGATTTACGGTTCTTTTTTTATTTAGTTAGCGAAACATAATGACACTGGTGTGCCGCACTTGGCTTTGTTCAGGAAATCGCGGGGTGGTGCGCGTTCAGATCAAACTTGCTTTGTGTATTCCTCCTTTTTGATGCTACACACAACAAGCGGTCTGTTTCCACAGAAGCGGAGTAGAGCGGTGTGCTCAATTGACTAATCACAACATTGAAATTCAAAAAACGTCAAAATCTGAACGAGGCTAAAATCAAAGCTGATTGTCATTTCTCTTCCTAAGGATGCGTTTCCAAGCGAAGTGGAGCTGTGCGGATACAATTGTCCAATCCCAACACATTACGAGAATAGTTGAGAGAGATGTGTTTGTTTATTATGTATGTATTTAATCGATTTCTCTTTACTTCCAGAGCCAAATCATCGGTACCTTGAGGAAGGATCGTACAAGAGAAACATGCTAACATTCTACAGCAATTCTTGTAAGCTCCAAGCTTCAGCGGGTTTCTCTGTTTGTAAATTGTAGATAATTTGATTCTCAATTATAATATAATTAATTATTGTTAATATATAAGAGTACATTTAAATATATTGATGAGTAGAGCAAATTTTTATCAAGACTTAAGTCCTGCACAGACAGAGACAATAGCGGACTTCATTTATAGTAGTATTCTTTTAAACTGTATAGAATAAAATAAAACATTCGGAAGTTATCCGTACAAAAATGGTCTAATGTCTCCGCGGATTAAAGTCCCTGGTTCTACACCACAATTTTAAAAAGTTTACAAGTTGTCTATAATAATAAGTTGCTATGGACTATATCGAATAATGTATTAAGTAAGTATATTTTAAGTACTTTACGTAAAAAGATTGATAACACAAGTTCAACGACGTCCAACAAAAATAAAAGTTTGTTTTTCAAACACAAAAATAAATTAACTGTCATTCTACAAACTTTTCCTAAAAATAATTTGTCGAATTGTATTCGGAACAAATGTTAAATTCAGACAAACGGTAAAATAACAACGACACGAGTGGAATGTTTTATAAAGGGATCTCTTTGTCCGAGACAGAAATGAATATTTCAATTGAAATTGAAAGAAGAGAAGCCAGTAATATAAATGGTTTTATTTCATTACTTGCAGCTAGTAAGGAAGTGGGGTTACTCTTTTATTTATTCAGGACAGTAAAAGTTACACTATACAAATATCTACACAAAATTAAAATGTTTCTGTCGTTGGGTTCCCACGGTGCGTGATTCTGCAGATCATCACGCCCAGCCGACGTGATGCCAGCCGTCGTATAGTTTGAAGTTACCGCCTCGCGACGGATACCGGCGCACCGCCACAGACGTGCTGCGCTACCACGGACGAGACCGTCCGCGATATCACGGTGGGAAGCTAGCTTGTGCGGGAATGTGACTGTGGGTCTACAGACCAGGACATGGCCCACCTGTTGTCCTGCCCTCTGTGCCCTACCACCTGAACCAAGAACTAATGAAGAATAAACGAGGAAGTACTCAAGAAAGACTTAATGAAGGAATCCGATGCTTCCCTTCTGCTAACAAAATACTGGACTGGAATTTAAAGGCCATTGACACGATAGAAGAAGTCTATCCCCGTGACTACACCCGCGTTGTACCCGTTATCATGTGTATCATGTTATATGAAGTATTGATTATATGTCTTTAACGTTGCCTTGGATCGTGATTATACCAACATTACTGTAACATCACGGAATGGGAGACGCTCGTTTCAATAAAAAAACAAGTGTATTTCGGGTTATAAAGTAAATTATGTTTTATTCTAGACTCAAGTCTATCTATGTGCTAATTTTCATTCAGATCCAATCAGTAGTTTTTACGTAAAAGAGGAACATAATATGAACATCCATACAATCTTTCGCATCATCACTACATAGTATAAAACAAAGTCGCTATCCCGTCTGTCTGTCCCTATTTATGCTTAGATCTTTAAAACTACGCAACTAATTTTGATGCGGTTTTCTTTAATAGATAGACTGATTCAAGAGGAAGGTATATATATATATATATAAGTTCCCAAAATTCCTACGGGAACGGGCACAACGCGGGTAAAACCGCGGGGCGCTGCTAGTTTATAATACTAGTATGATTTTGAAATTGACATTGATCAATTTTATCACAAACTTAGAAAGGAATGGATTAGACCGATGAGACCCTAATCAACTGTCTAAGTATACAAAAATTTGTTGAAAGTTGTGACAGTGATACGCTTATAGTTAATCACTGTATAATGCTTGTTTTTCTTACGTTGACGACGGTCGTGATTATACCAACATTACTGTAACATCACGGTAATTGAAGCATACGTTTTAATCAATATTAATGGGAAACTGCCGCACTCAGACACGTTCATACATTACATGTCAAAACCACTCTTTAAATCTGTACTAAGGAAGCATTTGACGTCTTTGAGTTGGGCGTAAGTCATCTTATCCTATTCTATCCTATTCTATCCTATTCTATTCTATCCTATTCTATCCTATTCTATCCTATCCTATCCTATCCTACTCCTACTAAATAATATTCTATTTGCGAAAGTTTGTGAGGATGTATGGATGTATGATGTTTGTAGCTCTTTCACGCAAAAACTACTAAACGGATTTGGATTAAACTTTACAGTTATATAAGTTATATATCAGAATAACATATGGGATTACTTTGGCCTACGTAGTTAAATAACATTGTAAATACAACATTTTCGGTTAATAAATGTTTCGGAGCTCGTTTTATCAAAGTTACTGTAATTTAATTAAGAGATGGTTACGATTAGATTTACGTGCGTTAAAAATTTCACGATACGCTATTAAACGTCTGTTAAATACAAAGCGTTGTTTCTTAAATTAAATAACAGTCTGTTAAAGTTCCAGCGGCGCATAGAAAGCCATTTCACATTTTCTTTTGTCTTTTGAGACCGACATTTTGTGTTCGCATTTACTGGAAAACTTAAAAACATGATTATTATTAAAAAATAATTCTGCATGCCTCGAATGTATATTTGCATGTTTCAACAGTTCATGCCTTCAAAAATTATTAAAACACTTCAAGAATTAAACGAATAATTTTAAGTTAATTTAGCTAGAAAAAATATCTAGTCAATTAGTATTTTTACATTAATTAGGTAGATATAGTTAATAGTTAAGTTTGTCTATGTCTTTGTCTAGCACAATTTATAAACATTTAATTAAGTAATGTAAAAATAAAGCCAAATTATGTACAACCTAAGTTAGAAACTAACCACTTTAATACATGTAATAATAATATATAGAATGGTCGCTTCTAACTTTACCGAAATACATAATATATTTTTAATATTACGAAGTATTATAAACCAATTTTTTTCAAAGAATAGAAGATCTAGTTTAAAAATCGGATTTCTCTTGTACTCCTAATACATAAATAGCAGTTATTGTATATATATATGTATTGATTGTTAGATAATGCTAATTATTTATATTGTTAATAATTATAAACATAGATATAAGATCTCATTCCCACGAACTCTTTTCTCACAAACTTTAAAACGTGTTGAAATAACTATACTGATAATATAAACATATCCAAGGGGCCTCTACGAGTTGGATCTGTATCCCCTCGAATGCCTCATAAGAAGACCGGGCTTGTTCCGCGACTCTGTGGAGAAACACTATAATAATAATTATTGTTCTAATGTATTTTCTCATCACATCCCACCTCACATCTCGTAACCTCAATAAAGCACTTAATAGTTTTACCAACCCCAACCTCACATATTCGTTAGGTATTGATCTAAAACAGATTTCAATTAATAACAATAAACTGGACATACTAATATTGGACAAACAGATTAAATCTGTTTACCTTATCAACACAGAATAATTATGTTTAACAATATTACTATTTGCAACACTCATAGCTTACAAATACGCACACCGAAAAAATAGTTAGGTAAAATATTTCATACTCGCTATTGAAATAAACATAATATAAACTATTAATTCTATTAAATTAACTCACTTGGCTTCAGCCCGGCAATAAACACTCCTTCAAAAGAGGATAAACACTTTGTATTCATTCAATAAATAATAATGATTGAAATATAAACTCATTTCCAAGTATAAGATCGACGTTTATAAAAAGCAGATGTTTTATCGTGCAAAACATTTATTTGAATAAATTTATTAGTAGTACATTTGAATGCTGGGCGTTTCAAGTCGTAAGTTAAAATACCGAGAAAATGTTTGAAAAGTGCTAATGTGAATGAGGCGTTATAAAAGCATAAAGATGAAATCGTGCTCATCATTTTATACTTAAGTATATTTTTGTAAATATAGTTTGTGATATGAATAAAATGCTTATTGAATGTATTTTATTTCTTGTAATATCTCAAGCACAAGACACACATAGTGGGTACGAGCCGGGTGCGGTTCGCATGACGTCGTATTCTTCTTGTATTTGTATGAAAGGTGTCACACTGGCCCGTTGCGGGTATGTCTTGCGCTTTCATTGAATCTGGATATTAGTAACGTATGTTTGAGTAGGTAAGCCACCCTGGTGTCAGAGTTTGGTTGAACTGCGTTCAGGCCTCCGACATCGTCTAACGATTGAAAACATCAGGACCAAAACCATTAAGAATATTAGTTGAATCTATGTATAATCTAACGCCTCAGTGGTCTAGTGGTATGTGCGCTCGCCTGCCAAGACTGAGGTCCCGGGTTCAATTCCCGGGTCGAGCGAAAACATGTTTCCTACTTTTCAAACATGGCTCGAGTTTGAGATCACCAACCCGCATTTGGCAAGCGTGGTGATTATGCCTAATCCTCCTCACTGTACTGATAACTTCAGTGAGATGAGAGGCCTTTGCCCAGCAGTGGGACATTACAGGCTAATACGTATGGTAGTATGTATAGCCTGTAAAGTCCCACAGCTGGGCAAAGGCCTCTCATCTCACTGAAGATATAGTGTGTTAGATTAGGCGTAATCACCACGTTTGCCCTAATGCATTTTGGTGATCTCAACCCCGAGCCATGTTTGAAACGTAAGAGAAAATACCACCATTGAATCTATAATGGGAATCATTACATAATGGTGAGTTTGTAAAGGCGATAAGTACATCTGGAACTAGTAGATTTTAACATTTCTTTTTGTAAATGAAAGCCATATTCAAAAGATCTTTTGTCCCGAAAAGGAAGGTAAAAAGCTAACCTAACCTAAAATTTCCATAGAAACGGACGGACTGCACGACCCACGAAATACAGTAAGTATATATCTTTAATCTTACTAATATTATAAATGCGAAAGTTTGTGAGGATGTATGTATGTATTGTTACTCTTTCACGCTAAAACTACTTTTCGGATTTGGATGAAACTTTACAGTAATATAGGTTACACATCAGAATAACACATGAGTTACATTAGATCCCGAAATTCCCGCGAGAACGGGTAAAATGCGGGTAACACCGCGGGGCGCAGCTAGTATGTCTATAAACCTCTTAAACCTTTCTCTGAGAGGCATGAGATTAATTTGTCGTTTGCCAAATCAACCGATCTAAGTATTTGGTTCATTCAAATCATCATTGATGGAAAGTGGAAACTATGCTTTATATATCTCTAGGGTAAAGCGGCCATTTTGATTAATCTTATAATTGCATGATTAATGTTCTCTAAGTGCCTATTTATACATAATCCAATTCTAAAGTGCTATGTTCCGGTTCTATTGAGTTCAATACGTAGGAAATGAATATGTACTTAGAATTGGATGGATATTGATTTGTATACTAGGTTTGTTTTCTTTGAATATGTGTATTGAGATAAAGGATTTCCTCGTACTTAATATACTAAATGAAACGGGTCTGTATCGCGTTAGTTAATTTAACGTATTTTACTAAAATACGTACCCGACGTTTCGAGCGAATTACACCGCTCGTGGTCACGGGATGACTGGCTAAGGTTTAGTATAATGAGTGCAAATCGTGTGATCAAAAAGTATGTTACTCGTACTTACCTATAGTACGAGTATGATATTCAAGTATAGTGTGCAGTAAATTCATTGTAGCGCTCGAAGTGGGTTGACTGAGCGATGTTAAGTCATCGCGACTGTTAAGCAACAGGCAGCTCAGTCACTTCTTGACAGCCTCCGTGGTCTTGTGGTTTGAGCACCCGGCTCACGATCCGGAGGTTCCGGGTTCGATTCCCGGTGGGGATACCTCACAAAAATCACTTTGTGAGATTGTCCTCAGTTTGATTAGGGCATTGCAGGCTGAATCACCTGATTGCCCGAAAAGTAAGATGATTCCGTGCTTCAGAGGGCACGTTAACCCGTCGGTCCCGGTTACTTTCTACGGATAGTAGCCGTTACATGAGCCACGTCAAGAAGACTTCTTGGATGGGGCTGATGTTTCTTTAAAAATATATTATAGTAATCGATGGATAATGGATACTGTACGAATGCAAACTGCTAGGAAGTTTTTTTACATTCTTTGAATTCCTGAATACCGATGTGAATGTATTTACTATTTCAATACTCTTAAGAAAAATCTTAACTCTCTCTCTTCTCTCTTCTCTCTCTTACTTTTAAGAAATGGTACCTGTAAATAACGCAAAAGCAGAATTAAATATACTCGTAGTTTCCAAAGGAAGGATCGGTTGAAACTTCAAAGAAACAGTTGGAAACGTAATAAGAAATACTTGTAGATATGAAAACTTCATTCGTTTGTTTCTCTCGAAGTAATTGAATGCAGTCTCTAGAGCTTCTGAGTTATTTCAGCTGAATTGGTGAAACTAGCTTCTTTCAGATTGCATTATATTTTTTATGGTAAAGAATAAACATTGGATTCGTTCGGCCATTTTGATAGATTTAGCTAAGAAATAACTTAGGAAGGTGTTTCGGTGCAGGTGGCTGCGACGAGCGACAGCGAATAGCGATTTTGGAAGACTAAATGATAGTGTCATGAGATTATGAGATACTTAATCTAGTTTTTGTTCTAGTAGGTATAATGTGAATGAACTGTTACTACTCTCTGTTTAAACAGTAAAATAAAGCTTCTTTTTGGTTGGTTTAAAAACCGATTTTAATAAAATTTATTTTTGTAATGGATAGCCACATACAATGGAAAGGTTAAAGGCTATTTTTTATACAGAAATCTCCACGGGAACGGGCACAATGAGGGTAAAACCGCCGAGTGCGTCTAGTACATGGATAACATAACCTACCTACCTGTTTCAATTTGTTACTTTTCTATGTTGTTTGTGGTATGTAAATCGGTACAGCTGTGTGAGTGTGTGTGTTGTTCAAAATAAGAACAAAATAATTTGAATGGACCTTCGCTTTATATTTTAAGAACGCGTTCTATTGACGTCAAATGAAAACAAAACACTATCTCGTAGAGACGTCAGTATTAAAGTAGTTTTTCCCACACCACAGTTTAGGTAAACAATGAGTTTGTGAAGTTTTTATTATGACTGCCTCTAATCGTAGGAGCAAATCATTGGGAGGATGCCAAGACAGTTGTACATGTCACATCACTAGCTGCAATATCATGGAATAGAGGAAAATGTGAAGGAAAATAAGATTTATGATGGTTTACTGCGGACTCAGTTTTGTGAGAAAATGTAGTGTTGTAGTGGAGATACTGTTACTGAGCATTGAGTAAGAATGCGTGTAAGTAAGAGAAGTACTTATGTTTGATAGTCTACTATAGGTATATATAGGTATGAAGGCTATCTATCGGTACTATCTATACCAATATAATAAAGCTCAAGAGTTAGTGTTTTGTTTTTTTGGTTTTGTTTGAACGCACTAATCTCAAAAACTACCAATCTGATTTGGATAATTCTTTGAGTAACGGATAGCCAAATTAAACGGGAAGGTAATAAGCTATTTTTTATTCCGGCACAATGCAGATAAAACCGGGCGGTACTAGTAAACATATATTCATGTTTCTCGTTGACATGTTGAACGTAGCCTATCATGTTTTCCTGAAAATTACAAATAGGTAACAAAAGCTCTTAAAAACAATTCATTTAGTTAAAACATTATACTATCATCCAAAGAGCAACAAAAACAACAACAGAACAAACGAACCGTGAGTGACGCAATAATTTCGCAACAGCGCCACAAAACGCATGTACAAATATTGTCAATTGGATAATAAATACGGCGTTATTGTGTATTTACCGGTAAAAGTTACGGCGAACTATAAATTCCACCTCTGCATTTTATTGCTGTTTGAAAGAACACTACAGGAACACTTTGTTAGCTTACCACCATTAATTTATAAGGTCTATTAATCTATTTATAGACCTTTGTTTGTGGTAAAAGTAAGTATTAGCCTGTAATGTCCCACTGCTGGGTAAAAGCCTCTCATCTCACTGAAGATATCAGTACAGTACATGATCAGGCGTAATGACCACGCTTGCCTAATGCGGGTTGGTGATCTCAAACCCGAGCCATGTTTGAAAAGTAGGAAATAAGTTTTCGCTCGACCTGGGAATTGAACCCAGGACCTCAGTCTTGGCAGGCGAGTGTTATTAACCACTAAACCACCGTTAAATTAAAAATACTCCCATTTCTAAACTCGACTGATTCTACAATCTAATTACGAGTATTTACCATTGCTAGCCAAAGGACGCGACACAATCACTACATACTCGTAGTATAAAATAAAGTCGTCTCTTTTTCGTGTCTGTCACACTGTTTGTCTGTCTGTATGCTTAAATCTTTAAAATTACGCAACGGATTTTGATGCGGTTTTTTGTAATAGGTAGAGTGATTCAAGAGGAAGGTTTTTATGTAAAAAAAATCCTGAAATTCCCACGGGAACGGGCACAACGCGGGTAAAACCGCGGGGCGCTGCTAGTCACTTATAATTTTTATTCCAACCTCTCTCGAGTACATTTGACAACACTACCCGATTTTCCTTCCATTATTCAAACCGTTTGTTCCCGTTACATGTTCCGAGTAATTCCCGTAGGATGTTTAATCCCTGCACTGAAGTCCCGAATTGTTACCACGATTCTCGGATTTACTTCAAGTTATTTCGTTACCGCTGCCAGAAATGTAATAAGAGCAACGTTTGTGAAAGAAAATAGATAATTCAAGGAATAATGTGGACTTATTTTTCAATGGAAATGAAGTTAAATGAGAAAGCCCGCCGGAAAGCGACAAGCCCGTTGGCACAGTGGCAAGTGACATAGCTGTTGGCAACGAGGTCTGGGTGTCAATTATATATTCATATAAAGTATTTTTGTATGTAGTAGTAGTATCAGTTAGTAATATTCCATAATACGTTTATAGCTTAGTTTGGGTCTAACAAACCATGTGTGAATTTGTCCGGGTGTATTATTAAAGATAGATTTTTATGTTATTTACCAATTTAAATAAGTCAATAATAATATCAATTAGTTGAAAATAAATACCAACTACAATTAAAATGCAAAATAGTATCTGAACAAAGTAATAAGTTATATAAATTAACAATAACTCGTACACAATGAGGTCAACATACATAAATTAAACAATAAATTAACATAAACACACGGTTCATGTAGTAAAATATTATATTAAGGTTTTTTATCAATATTTTATTACTAACTAATTTCTGCCGAACTAATTTCAACCAATTCCGTTTTACGAACGTCGTCTTTCTTTAGACTTAGCAACAACTGAGGTACCTAATTAGGTGTAGCGCTCGTGGCATAGTATAACTAAACAATTTTAATTCATTGAGATTGTTAAGCAACGTGCAGCTCGGCACCTACTTGGATGGATGACCGATAGCCTTCCGAAACACGGTAGCTCAGTTCGAAATGCCGTGTGCTTCGGAGGGCACGTTAAATTGTTAGTGCTCATTGTTTCAACCATTAGACCATGTCGGAGGCCTTTAGATGCTTCAAAAACTCCGATAACAGGGTTAGCCACTAACCTAGTACATAGCTACTCGAAATTATTACTTTACTAGCAGCGCCCCGCGGTTTTACCCGCGTTGTGCCCGTTCCCGTGGGAATTTCGGGAATATTTTTACATAAAAACCTTCCTCTTGAATCACTCTACCTATTACAAAAAACCGCATCAAAATCCGTTGCGTTATTTTAAAGATTTAAGCATACAGACAAACAGACACGAAACAGAGACGACTTTATTTTATACTATGTAGTGATTAGGTGTTAGCCTCGCCCCGCGGTGTTACCCGCATTGTTAGGTACCGTTCCCGCGATAATTTTGGGATAAAATGTATCCCATATGTCATTCTGATGTATAACCTATATTACTGTACAGTTTCATCCAAATCCGTCCAGAAGTATTTTCGTGAAAGAGTAACAAACATATTAGTAGGATAGTTGCTGTCAGACTAAGGTATACTTTCCGCTGATGCGATCACTGTACAAGTATACGGTGAATGGCTTATTGAGAATACGAAATTATATTTTAGTAACTGATTTAACATTGAATTCTGTTATAAATTTTTATTTGAAATGAGTAATTGGAAGTGTGGGGGAAAATAAAATTTTAAATACATTTTTAACGTTTACTTTATTTGAAATAGTTGTATCATATAATATATAATATATTCACTATATTCACTATATTTTATTGAAATAAATAACTAACCCGATAGAATAAATGTTATCTACATATAAATATACAAGCTTAGAGCTATGTTTGGGTCTAATTGTATGAGAATGTCTAGATGTATTTATTTATTTTTATTGATATATACGAGTACATATTTTATCACTCATTTATCCCCAATCTATGAAGCAGTCCTAGCGTGTTCTTTGAGGAACTTCTCCAGTTTCTCTGCAGCCGTTCCTTCAGGGTCCGTCTGCTTTGATAGCACCGCCCAGTGCTGTGGGAACATCACTTGGATGGCTCTTATGAACGAAGCCACGAGTACTTTCTGCTTGTCCGTACACTTGCCGCAACTCGTTTGAACTCCTTCAGGGATCCACTCTGCAATGGTAAAACGTTGGCATTTGTAGATATTGGACAAAAGTCAAACTAGTTGGATACCAAACGTTGCACAGCACTAAGCAGTTAATTTTATTTGAAAGGTGTTTTGATAAAAATTTAAAAGAAAGATTGGATTTACAACATTTTAAATTGCAAAGGATAATAATATCAGTTGGTCATCAGTCTTTCGTCTGCTCTACACATTTTAAATTGTCGTTCTTGTAAAGAATAATCACATCAGATGGCCGTCAGTCTTCCGTCTGCTCCGCCCTCGAGAGCATCATTAAGGTTTGATATAAGGACAGAGAAAGGTTTTCTGAACAGCACTTGTCCTCTGAAAGTTCTAATACTTGTATTTAAATGAGCTGGGTGAAGGCAAATTGTGTTTTAGTCTCGGTAAGGCACTTCAATTTGTAATTCGTGACTTTCAAAAACTTTTTGAGATTTTTTTACAGGTACATATATAGTTGTAATGATATCTAACTGGACTAGTGCTTTGGAATTGATGTTATATTCTTTATGATGGTCACGAACCATTAGTGAAGTATCCCATCAGTGAAGTATGATGAAGTATCAGTCTATCCCATTGAAGAGTAAATTACTCTAAGCGAGTTCAATATTATGGTTGAATTGGGTACACCATAACATTGAACTCGATCTGTTCATCTTAATCCGAGTTCACGAGCTAAACTGAGAACTAATCTTCAAAATGTATTCACTTAAACCAAATTCAGTTGATTGTGGTTCGAGATAGAAACAGTCAATTTTGACCTAACTTAAGATATTACTAAGACTCATAATAAAATCAGTTTATTACATCATATAAACCCCAATTAATATTAATTTTCCATTACCATATTTTTAATGTACATACTTATATTGTGTTTGATGACCGAGTTTTTGTTTTAAAAGTTCTCATCAAATCGTTTCAAATCACTGATTTGAACTTAAGGTATTTATTACATACTAGCAGCGCCCCGCGGTTTTACCCGCGTTGTGCCCGTTCCCGTGGGAATTTCGGGATAAAATGTAGCCTATAGCCTTCCTCGATAAATAGACTATCTAACAGTGAAAGAATTATTCAAATCGGTTCAGTAGTTTCTGAGATTAGCGCGTTTAAACAAACAAACAAACAAACAAACAAACAAACAAAACAAACTCTTCAGCTTTATAATATTATTATTATTTATTATTTATTACATATTTGTTAACACGGGACCTTACGTACGACGGAGGTTACTGTTGAGCGTTAAGTGCGGGGAGAGACGCTGTCGCTCTCGCTTCACACCGCGTTGACAAATAATAATGACATTAACGTACGTTTCAATTAAATGATGTACTCCATCATCACTTACTTTTGATATCCTTTCCTTCGGAAGTACACTTTCCTTCACCCATAAAGCACAGCGTGTAGGACTCCAACAGCCGTTTGTTTTGAAGTATCTCGTCGATATCAAAGTTGTCATATTTGGTGTCGTAGCGGTTGTCATCAGCCAATGTGCCGATGGCAACTACTGCGATGATTAGGAGGATCTTCATGGCTGGAAATAAAATGTGGATGTTTAACTATTCCGATCCGATCCGATCCAATAGATGGCGCTAGTGTGAAATTTTTGTAGATCACGCTTATATTATTTTCCCCGATTTAGTGGGGCCGTGCCCATTCATTTTGTTAAGCAGTGAAAACATCTTCCTCTTAAAAAATTGTTTATATGTCTGATAAAGTAAGAGTTATTATATTACATCTGGGGTTAAAAACGTATGTAATAGCCCATCCAACAGAGCAAGTGGCTATCCCAATTAAGACTGTAAAAATAAAACAAATTTCATGATCATCTCTATCGCAAAACATTGGCGTACATTTTCATATCAGGTAAGTAAAAATTGCATGCGAAGCACATCAACATAGAATGCGAACGATTGTCACTTGTTTATAGGGACTGAGAGGCAGGATTAGGCGTTATTACTAATATGCTTGGAATCAGCTTGTTTTCCCCTTTTTGACTGTTCCCCAACCAAAGGTTGCCTGGAAGAAATCGCTATTAGCTGTAAGGCCGGTTGCTCGGAAGTAATTGCTTCATCGATAAGGCCACCCATTACAGGACTTTTTTCTAATTTCTTATATGTTTAATATTATGTGATGTACAAATTAGGGTGTACGATAAAGTCTCTAAATCTATCTACCACACTTCCTATACCTTAAATATTACATTGTAAAAGCTTATTTAAATAAATAATCAAAATCTCACCTTCCATCTTAGTAGTGTCGGAATAATTATTACGTTTATGTTGATTGTTCCTCGCCTTTATATACCCACGATTAAAACTAACATCCTTCACACTACGTGATTACATAATTTAAATACATATAAAAACATCTAAATTATATACGGAAAATAAATCTAAAATGCTTCTTATTACTAAATGTATATTAAATGGTGATTAGATGTATGTATGTACGTCAGTGTTTATTTAAAGTAAAATGGTTGAGATTTTAAGATTATCTTTATGTATATAGAAGTATAAGTGAGTATTAGCCTGTAATGTCCCAATGCTGGACAAAGGCCTCTCATCTCACTGAAGATACCAGTACCTACAGTGAGGAGGAAAATAAAATATCTAAATATCTCCGAAAAAATGTATACGCATCTAAAAGAAAAAACAACGTTAGGTAGCTAAATATCAACTGTTTTCGGTTTGTTACGGATATATTATGAACTAACTAACAATTATGCGTTAAATTGTAAATGGATTGAACAGTTCACAATCTGAGGACAGTTCATAATCTTACTAGTTGAATTATAAACCAACGGCGTTTAGAATATGACTACAGTCATAGTATAAAACAAAGTCGATTACCGCTGTCTGTCCCTATGTAGTCTTAGATCTTAAAAACAACGCAACCGATTTTGATGCGCTTTTTTTTATAGATAGAATTTTTCAAAAGGAAGGTTTATATGTATAAAACATCCCAAAATTCCTTTCCGGGGCGCTGCTTTGATAAGATTTTTGCCCAATGATTAGCTTATATTCTTAATAAAACATTTTTTTTAAAGATATTTATTATTCTTTCGGGAACTGAACTATTAATGCAAATATAATTATTGCAGGTTCGATTCCCGCCCGTAGTCAACAATATGTGCAGACATAGTTGTAGGTTACGAACTTCTGGGTGTTAATTAGGTGTATATTTATATAAAAGTATTTGTGTACGTATTAGTGTTTCTGGTAGATTCCATACACGCTTCGAGCTTAGTTTGGGTCTTATTTATCGTGTGTGAATGTATCCGGGTGTCTAAATTGATTAAATCCATCTTAAATCTCATATCTATTTGAAGGCGCATGTTATCTAATAAGTGATTTATATGTAAAAAATATATTTATTTATAATATATTAACTAAAAATAAAACTTAGCATTAAATTAAACACCTAAATGCACTCTATAGGTGCCACAACATGCGTATATATACATGTCGGGTAACCTCGATAATCATCCCACTTTTGATGTCGGGGAACAGCGATATTTACCCCACTTTTGATATTGGGCCATGTCACATCAGGATAAGCACGAGCATTATACTGTCAATCCAACATCTTAGGATTTCTAGGTCTTGATCTTGAAATAATAACTCACAGGACTTCATTACAATGACATTGCTTGTATTTTACACACGATCATCATGGATTACACATTACAGTTAGGATACGTCTAGATTCAATTAATTGATGGAACCTAAACGACCTCCCTACACCCCATAGTCGTCCTGTCCACGCCATAGAATCTTTTCCTAATCCTATACTCGATTCGCAATACGATCGTGATGTCGTCAACCCATCCTTCCTCCAATCTACGTTCCAATGTAATCCCATCCAACCATCTCCATTCGTCCCATCTCGTCTAATCTACCCACCAGGCTAATGTACGCCATCTTTACTTATCCTAGACTCCCTCACTCACTCACTGCCACAGACTACCAAACCAGCTCACATCCCTCTATCGAACAACTGTCATCTGTCACAGTGCGTAACACCACAGACTTAACATAGTCTATTCTCATACCACAGACTACACCACGAAGGTAGAACTCACGTCACGGAATAACAACACTACCGATTCCATCAGTCAACTGAATTTACAAACTACTCTTAAACTTCTACAGACTAAAAATAATGTAGTGACGTTATAAACCGCTATCTGGTGTGGCGCCACTGATGCCACGCTCCGACACGGCCATCCTGCTAGCACACGTCCTCGTGTGTTGACTAACCTGCACAGAAATAACCAACGAGAGTATTTGTTCGCCTCGGCCACTTCTGACCAATCATATTTCTACAAACAACTCAAATAAAGAAACTTCGTACCTAACTGTATAGTTTTTCTTTTAAATTACTCGAATAAAACTCTACTAAATATCAACCAAAGCCATAAAAAAATATCAACCAGAGCCATGTACCACTGTCGCTTGTAACAACAAATTAACACAATTTAATTAACCAGACAAATCGAAACTTCACTCTAGTAAGCCCCTCTATCACCACGGCTCTCGAGCCGTCCAGCAATCGCAATTGCTCTCACAGCCGCCGAGTCTACTCCTGGACTCTATGGTTCCTCCAGAACCCGACCTCCGCCAGAGTTGCCTGCTACCGCGTACTCACGGACTACAATGTAGACACCGATTTCTACTGAGCTACGGCTACACGACAACCTCTGGTACGGTCCAACACAATACGGCCGATAGAGTCCTTACTCGAGTTTCCACCAAAACAAGTTTACTTATCCTCATCAGGATCACTATTTACATCAACTTCGACTGGTACATGACCTACTGGCATCTTTCGTAATCTATCGTGTGCATACTTGTAAGTACGTTTAGAGTTCAAAGTTTTCAACGTGTACCGATCACCATCGTTCGGTCACTCCTGACCTAATCAACTCTACTTCAACAAAAGACTTAGTAAAGCTCAAACTATTATTCTTTTCCAATGAACAAATTTAACTATCTCAATATTCCTAATCACATTGCTTATCTAAACATTAGAACTAGAACATCGTCAGGCGCAAATACCCATTATAAATCAAATTAATCTCAAATCAAAGTAAAAGTCAAGTGTGTGTGTCTCTATTGTCCGGCTATCCCCGTAGCCCTAATACGCAGTCATCCCTGTGACTGGCCGTGATCATCCCAGTGATCACCCATGGCCCTGATCATCCCTGTGATCAGTCACTCCCGTGATCATCCCAGTGATCACCCATAGCCCTGATCATCCCTGTGATCAGTCACTCCGGTGATCATCCCAGTGATCACCCATGACCCTGATCATCCCTGTGATCAGTCACTCCCGTGATCATCCCAGTGATCACCCATAGCCCTGATCATCCCTGTGATCAGTCACTCCCGTGATCATCCCAGTGATCACCCATAGCCCTGATCATCCCTGTGATCAGCCACTCCCGTGATCATCCCAGTGACCACCCGGACTCAAGAGGACACGCACAACTAGTTACCACACAGTCAAAAGTGACTACATTTCATCCTCACAAGGCTCAGAATCACTAACAATGGGTACTTGCCCTTCAGGCATTTTCCTATACCAGTCAATGACACTATATTGTGTACTCGTTTTCCTCTAAACCTCGCGGCTACAGTAATTTGCACTCGCTCGGTCAACCTGACTATTAAGAAGCTTGTTCTTCCTCAAAATTCTTGATTTCAATCAAAAGTTAATTAAAATTATTATCAATCGGGAAACTTCAATGCTATGTAACACATGAATACTAGGTACCACGTCATTTTCAACTTTAACTTCAATAGACTATTAATCTCAAATGCACATTACAATATGAGCCATGAGTAAGTAACAGTAAGCTTGTCTAGTCACGTCTAGTCACGGCAACCAGCCGACGAACAATCACATTGCTCAACAACACACGGTCTCAGCAGACCACTCCACAGTACGGTCAATCCAGACCACGATCATCGCCGACTTCGAACATTGAACTCAATAAGTCACATAGTCACATAGAAACCCTTACTCATACTCTCATATTTTACAACGGGATAAACATCCAAAATACTTTCAATAAGCTTTCTACTTTATCAAGTGGTACGAAGATTCACTACAAAACTCTCAATGTTAACTGACTCAAATATCACAAAATAGCTCACCGGATATTTCCCAACTAAGATACTTCAATACGCCAATTCATGTCAAACATTACCGCAATACATCACCAATTTAACATCCAATGTGAATTCGTCGTGATAGATTCTTGAATAATTCGGCATACCGCAATCCCTCATATTCCTCAGGTAACAGGATTGAGAAGAGAACCACGTTCTACCCTGAACGGGGTTTATTAATGCTCACAATAATTACCAGCATTGAACCAACATGAAAATAAGAAAACATATTAGAACATATCACATTACGTACAAGATTAAACTTGACTCTTTCGGAAGCTCATAATTACCTTCTTAACTCCACAATAGAGTAGAAAACTAACTAACTATACTCACAGAACATTCCAAGTTTTATAACCAATTGCAAAATAAACATTACGTAAAGCGCATGACAGTAGCGCTTTTGGCGGGATGATGATTCAGACATATCTCCGAATACTACGAGCTTCATAATCCAGGGGAAGGTACATGAATTTCAATCTCGTCGTCGTCGTCGTCGTCGTCGTCGTCGCCGTCGTCGTCGATAACATGCACTAACGAGCTCAGCTTGCAGCTCTCAATATTCTTTCATCTTATCATAAACCTAGCTCCGTGGTTGATCTTGAACACAATCCATGGCGATATGATATTCAGCACAGTGGGTAATCCAGGCTCAGTGGGCAATAGCGATCTTTATCATTGTCTGCTGGACGCTCGGTGGGCAATAGCGATCTTGATCCCACTTCTGATGTCGGGTAACCTCGATAATCATCCCACTTTTGATGTCGGGGAACAGCGATATTTACCCCACTTTTGATATTGGGCCATGTCACATCAGGATAAGCACGAGCATTATACTGTCAATCCAACATCTTAGGATTTCTAGGTCTTGATCTTGAAATAATAACTCACAGGACTTCATTACAATGACATTGCTTGTATTTTACACACGATCATCATGGATTACACATTACAGTTAGGATACGTCTAGATTCAATTAATTGATGGAACCTAAACGACCTCCCTACACCCCATAGTCGTCCTGTCCACGCCATAGAATCTTTTCCTAATCCTATACTCGATTCGCAATACGATCGTGATGTCGTCAACCCATCCTTCCTCCAATCTACGTTCCAATGTAATCCCATCCAACCATCTCCATTCGTCCCATCTCGTCTAATCTACCCACCAGGCTAATGTACGCCATCTTTACTTATCCTAGACTCCCTCACTCACTCACTGCCACAGACTACCAAACCAGCTCACATCCCTCTATCGAACAACTGTCATCTGTCACAGTGCGTAACACCACAGACTTAACATAGTCTATTCTCATACCACAGACTACACCACGAAGGTAGAACTCACGTCACGGAATAACAACACTACCGATTCCATCAGTCAACTGAATTTACAAACTACTCTTAAACTTCTACAGACTAAAAATAATGTAGTGACGTTATAAACCGCTATCTGGTGTGGCGCCACTGATGCCACGCTCCGACATACATATATCTATGTACTTGATAATTTTACGATTGCAATACAACCTTCTTGTTAATCTGAAGGTAATTCCTTCCGTGGCCACTTGAGAGGATGGCACACAGGTTGCAACGATGTCAGTACAATTAATGTCGGCATGCCGCACTATTTCCCTGGAGACAGTTCGAGTTTCACACCAGAAACCTTAAAGGATCTATAGACGAGACCTTACGCAAAGAATATTTACTATTATAAAAGTAAGTTCGAGTAGCTTAATGGGTGGCCAACCCTGGTGTCGGAGTTTTTAGACCGCCTAAAGGCCTCCGACATGGTCTAACGATTGAAACAACCGGGAACGACAATTTAACGTGCCCTCCGAAGCACGGTAGCGCTCAGATAGAAAATGCCACTATCGGTCACCCATCCTAGTAGGGGTCGAGCTGCACGTTGCTTAACAGTCGCAATGAACTAACATCGCTTTGTCAAACTACGCCACGAGCGCTACATGACTTTTCTTCATGCTCTTTTTATGAGCACTATTGTGTAACAAAGAGGTTGAGCACTTTATAGTCATAACTTCTTCGATACAAACTAAGCTGTCTATTGTTAGTGAAACGTCAGTCGGTTTAAATTCTTTTTTGAAACCGAGAAAATAGTTTGTAAGACGATTTCTCTGTAGTCGCTCTTTCATAATGTTTTCTTAGACCAGCCTGGCAAGCACAACAATGTCAAAAGCGACATGATATGATAAAATACTGTAAGTTGATTGGTCGAAAATTTAAAATTCGGTTTTGCTGTCAATGTCATACATAATAGTGCCAACTGCGCTGCTAACTAAACTCTTTTCAACTATAGTTCTTTTTCGTGTAAGGTTAGGGATCAACTGTAGTGTCAAAGTTTTTAGACCGCCTAAAGGCCTCTGACATGGTCTGTCGATTGAAACAACCGGGACCGAAAATTTTATAGTTTTAGAAATCGAATTTTGAAAAATAACGAACTATTCCGCTTTAAAATATTAGTATAGACAACAATTTTTTACTAACAAAGTGCATAATTTAATCGTTTGTTAACCATACTAATATATAAAACTTAAAATATATGAGTGCTCTTGAGATTTATTACGCTATATAATATAATTATAATTATGAACTCAGTACCTGTGTTTCTGTGAACATGAATAACATTGAGATAAATTTATTCAGCATAATCATAATTAGAATGAAGATACGCAGCTACCACGACTTAACTTAAGCATCGTTGACTTACATCAATTAAGGGATTAAAGGAATTTACAAGCTTTGATATCGAAAATACTATTTCTAATCACAAGCCCGTTGGAACAGTGGTAGTGAGAGCGCTTACTGTGTCGGGGGTTACGGATTCGATTCCCGCCCGGACTCAACAATATGTGAAGACATAGTTGTTGGCGTGTCTGGGTGTCAATTAAATATTCCTTTAAAGTATTTGTGTATGTATATGTAGTAGAGTCAGTGAGTTAGATTCCATAATACAAGCTTAGAGCTTACTTTGGGTCTAATTAACCGTGTGTGAATTCGGCCGGGTATATCTTATATATAAAATTCTCGTGTCACAGTGTTCGTTCGCGTACTCCTCCGAAACGGCTCGACCGATTCTCATGAAATTTTGTGAGCATATTGAGTAAGTCTGAGAATCGGCCAACGTCTATTTTTCATCCCGAAATTCCCGCGGGAACGGGTACCGTGGTTGAACTCCTCTGAAACGGCTCGACCGATTCTCATGAAATTTTGTGTGCATATCGGGTAGGTCTGGGAATCGGACAACATCTATTTTTCATCCCGAAATTCCCGTGGGAACGGGTACAACGCGGGTGAAACCGCGGGGCGCAGCTAGTTACATTATAAAATAGATTATTATGCTACTTTATCAAATGTATAGCATAGTAATCTAATTAAGTAATCTCTGTTTGATTTGTGGATACTAATTCCACTTCGCTATGTTACATTCACTAGCAAGTATGTTCCAGGGGCGCTCGTTAAATAAAGCTATTTTATAGCAGCTTTGCCTAAGATACTACCAGTAATATATTGCCTAAGATATTATATTCTTTTAACGGTAAAATCTTAGGCAAAAACAAAAGAAATAAGTAAACCACACCACGGGAGCTGGGAGCACGGGATACCTCGGTGCATCGAATAACTCAAGATAAGTAGGAAATATTCTTCAATATATAAAATACTTAGAAAATTTTGCAGAATTTCCAACTACGAAGAACTTTGATGTATGAGGTATCTGATATTAGAATATTTTAAGTATCTGTCGATATAAACTGCATTGCGCAACATCTGGTATTTTAGACTTCGATTTAATTCAATCTTTCTAGTTAGGTACTACATAGTATTAGGATGGGAGGCAGGAAATACTCAGCTGCATCACATATTCTCAAGAATATGTAATATTAAATAAGAAATGCGCCCTACGGTAGGGTTCAGTAGGTAGTTAACTAATCTCGAATCTTTTCCTAAATTCTATACTATTTTCGGTCTAGGTTAGGCGGTAACGAACATTGGTGCAGTCAGCGGTCAAACCTTTGATGATGCTGAAAGTTATTCAATTCTCAAAGGCTGTGTACAGCCTTTGAGAATTGAATAACTTGGGCAACAGGGCGACAACGAAATGAACAGGGCAATCTGTAGATTGCCCTGTTCATTTCGATCAAAGATGTGATACAAGCCTAAGAATATATATCAATTTTTTTATCTCTTCTCTCCATATAGAAAAAGAGAGAGAGAAACAAAGACTTTACCTTCAAATTAACCCAAAGGCAAAAAGGAAGTTCGCGTAGGCTATATAGTGGCCAATCATCTTTTATTTCCTTACAATAGATCGTAATTACCCAACACAATACAAACAACCCTGTGACGTAACGAGAACTTGATCTTTAACTGCTGGTAAAGACATTGGAGTCCACAAGGACCTCTTGATTAAGGTTATCACGATAAGGTCCCATCAGATCCATAGACTATGCGTGACCCACTCGATTTACCAAACAATTGATCAAAGCAATCCCTCGTTATACAAGCTAGTTCCTCTATCCCATTAAATACTTGTTATACTGAAACCAATTATTCGGTGCAGTGATTTGACATCTATAGTGCCTCTTTTAAAATACCTATTAATGAAATGAAATTGTGATTCAATTTCGTGAGAATAACGGTTCTGTGGACGAATCGATCATTCATTCATTTTCATTCATTCATTTCGAGTAGGTTAGTGGCCAACTCTGGTGTCGAAATTTTTACTTTCAGTATTATATGGTAACATTATTATAGACTTCAACATGACGTGGTGTCAAATGACTGCACCGAACGATTCAATGGATAATAGTATGTAGTTTTCCATAAGAACCTTACTGTTTAATTGTCCATGTTATCGGACAAGGAAATGAGAAGAACCTAATGAATACCGTTAAGGTCGCCTTGATTACTTTTTTATTGTTTATTGTTACTTTATCATTCAAACGTAGTTACGTTTGTCATTGTCAATGTCATTTTCCATACGGAATTGAATAAGGGCTCCCACACAAAACCGCGAATTCGCATCGCATCGTAAATATCTGCGAATTCGCACGAACGCACCGTAAGAATTTCCGATCTGCTTCGCATCGCACATTCCTGCGATATTACGTCATCCTTGGTGACCCCATTTCAGGACATTTCAGGACAGGAATTCTTCCCTTGTACGATCTTTTTTGAAGGCATGGTGATACTAAACTCAAAAGCTCTTCAAATTAAGATAATATGCTCATTCTAAAATAATCAAAAAAATTATCTTCTTCCGTTCTCAACGCATAGTACTTTTGAGTAAAATAGTTCCCATCAGAGTTCATAATCGTAATAAATGGATGAACCCAGAATCTTCTTTTTCTTTTATATCTATTTAACAATAACAGCAGTGCAATAATCTGTTTGCGATCCATCTTACGCCTCCTAAAAACACGTCCAGTGCGGCTGACTACACTTGATGGAATGGTCGCCCCACAAACGGTTTGCCGCACTAAATCGTATCGCAGAAATTCGCATCGCAAGTTCCTGCGATGTGAATTCGCATCGCATCGCATCGCAGTTTTGTGTGGGAGCCCTATGTGAGAAGATACTATTAATACGTAGATATTATTCTACTTATTCTACCACGCTTTTAAAAAATAATCTTGAGTCTTTTCCAAGGAGGTCTACTTAAAAAATATGAAAGGAGTTTTGTAACTTTCATTCGTAAACCTCCTTAGAAATTATGTAAGGAGTTTTGAACCTGTGATTATTAAACCTCTTTACAAATTATAAAAGGAGTTTTGAAACTTTATTCTTAAACCTCCTTAGATTTAATGAAAAAAGATTTATTTCATTCCTAAACCTCCTTAAAAATTATGAAAGGAGTTTTGAAACTTTAATTCTTAAAGTGTTAAATGTCCTTGGAAGATATGAAAAAGTGTTGAAACTTTTATTCTGAACCTCCTTAGAAACAATGTTTGTGATGTTTATAAATCGATCAAAGCCTTAGTATTTACGAAGAATATAATTTTTTTGCTTCAGTTGTTTTCGATAAAGTGTATTGCATCAATCCATCTTGTACAAACGTGGTCTGTAGCGGAAGGAGCCGTTTCGATTCACTTTGCATGATAAATGTGTTTCCATATATTCGCGCTAAATAGTTACTTAAGTACTGTCAGAGTAATAAATCATAGTGATACGAATAAGAACGATATTAGTTTTGTCTTTTTGAAAAATGCGATATATGTCATTTTTATTTGGTGTGTCTTGTAGTTCTGATATGAATAGCGCTATGATAATTAAATAAACTGTTATTGTTATATATATACTAAATTGAGCAAGTATATTTATACTTAAATATATATATATTTAGCCGACTTCAAAGGAAAAAGAGGTTCTTAATTCAGTTTTTTTTTTATTTATGTTCTCTCAATTAGTAACATCGACGGATTTTCCAAAATATTTATTTTTTAAAGATATTATTCCGAAATGGTCCCACGCAAATATCTTTTAAGTGCTTGTTATGCATACCATTTAACATTAACATTTATCACACAACTGGCAGCACCCCGCGGTTTTACCCGCGTTGTGCCCGTTCCCGTAAAAATTTTGAGATGAAAATACCGTATAACCTTCTCGTTGAATGTGGCTATCTATTACAAAAAGAATTACTCAAATCGGATTGGTAGTTTCTGAGATTAGCGCGTTCAAACAAACAAACTCTTCAGCTTTATTATATCAGTATAGATTTACAATCTACTTAACTAAAATATACACACAAAGAAACGACATAAAATTATATTTAGGCAACAATTTAGAAACCTTATCCCTATATGTACAGCAATTAAAATGTTTTATAGCAAATTACATGTATTTTGTAAGAGAATCACGTAGGATGGAGTTAAAAACAAGGAGCTATTTGCAGGGAAAGTATCATTTTTATACATAACTACCGGGGTTTTACCCGCTTTGTGCCCGTTTCCTTTTTTATTTCAGGATCAAAAATAGCCTAAAACCTTTCCGTTGAATGTGGCTATGTATTACAAAAAGAATTACTCAAATCGGATTGGTAATTTCTGAGATAAGCGAGTTCAAACAAACAAACTCTTCAGATTTATTATATTAGTATTTTTATATACATATGTAATTACAATGTAGGCCTAACATCGTTTATTTAATTCAACAACGGTACTTATATGTTCAAGCTTATATCAAGAGTAATATGTGTATATAAATGTTAATTATTTAGATAAGACTTTTATGTTCCTAATTAAAGCCAAATCTATACTTATATTATAAAGAGGTAAAATTTGTAAGTTTGTTTGTTTGTATGTTCGGGGTAATCTCAGGAATTATCAGTCCGATTTGAATAGTTCTTTTTGTAATGGATAGCCACGTTCAACGGGAAGGTTATAGGCTATTTTTCATCCCGAAATTCCCACGGGAACGGATACAACGCGGGTAAAACCGCGGGGCGCTGCTAGTTATTTATATACGTAGTATAACAGTAACAGTGATTCCTGTTAAATAGGAACACTTCTTGAACATTTCAGGACTCCAATCAGACATTGTTTATTTATTTTCAGGCATTCTGCAACATAGCAAAAAAAGTTAAGAAATTAAAAAGGTTATTAGTCCAGTGAGAATACAGAAAGTAACATTTTAAGTAATAGGAGTTACCTGCGATACTCCTCAGCCTACCTTAGTAAGTTCGTGTAAATCAGTAACCAAACCCTAGTGTCGGAGGTTTTAGACCAATTATTATGTATAACAAATGACATAAACAAATCATGCATACAAATCTTATTCGAGCGTTACTGGTATTCAAGTTCATGCATGTTTTACATTTTCATCAAGCCACGGTGTTTTCCAATATTTTTCCCCCATTGTACTTTTCCTTTAGTAAATTCTTCTGACAAATTCGAGGGTCAAATGTCATCTGTCGCCGGATTTCCTTTTCGTGTTCGTGAGGAATCGTAAAAATTCCGTCACGGAATTCTGGAACGCCAAGCTTTATTGCTGTATTTTTGGGTACTGTTTAGGTAATTTCTTTATCAATTGTTTCGTGATAATTTTGATAGATGGCGCTACTGGTTCTGTGTTCGATTATGGAATTGTTTGTAAGCAAGGAGGTACTCAATTCATGGGAATATTTTTTATTATTATTTGTTAATATTAATGATGTGACTTGATGATTATAGGCTATTTTCATCCCGAAATTCTCTCGGGAACGAACACAAGGCAGATAAAAGCGCGGAGCGCTGCTATTTATTAATAGGGTGGTGTAGAAAGGGTAAGCTTAGACCTAAGTATCTTTTCAGAAAGTGTTCCTGGTTGCTTAGGGGTTATAATAAAAAACATAATATTTCGGTACATCAAAGGGTAAAAACTAATAATTTCCAAAATTCTTTCGGTATAAGAAATATAGATTGTTCATTACTTATACATTTATTCGGATTACCCCATTCCATACTACAAAAGGTTTACTAAAGGTAAGTACTTAGTTCTAATAAAAGTCTAGCTTTGAGTCGGTTTTCGCTTCCAAAAATATATGGTCGCGCCGAGGATCTCAAAAAAAAACAAATTTTACTGCTTTTGAAGCAGTGTCCATAGATAAGTATAATTTTAAATACTGCTTTAAAAGCAGTTTCAACAGCGGAGGGGAGAAATATTTAATTAATAATTAAAATAGTTTTACAATCTAATCTAATCTAAGGGTGTACTCGTTCCGAAGTTAGAAATACAAGTGACTGAATATTCTACATTATTAGTTCCCATGACTTAACCTAGTCAGCATTAACTGAATTAATATTTATTTAATTTATGTACTGCTGAATAAACGCACGAGTAACTAAAGTTCAAAATGTGTGGGAACGCTACTATGCACTTTCCGTAGGGATGGCACACGTAACATTTTAAGGTTTTGAGATCAAACCTTACTTCTATCTAGAAGTATAACACTACCAGCGCCCCGCGGTTTTACCCGCGTTGGGCCCGTTTCCTTAGGAATTCGGATGAAAAATAGCCTATAACCTTAAATCCTTAACCTAAAATCTATTGAATATGGGTATCTATTATTACAAATTACATATTATTCTCAAATCGGATTGGCAGTATTTTTTTATTATTTTATAGATAAAGTCAAATCCAAACCAAAACAATCCCAAACTACTTGTTAAACCAAACATGTAACGAAAACTGCTTAAAAGACACTAAAAATATCTATGTTTAGAAAGAAAATACTTAAAAACGCGCCCGTGACCGGATTAAAAAATAAATACTTTAACAAAGCTATCGAGTCCAACCGATTACTTTCGCTCGAACCGAAAAACAACCAAATAAAAGGGAACTGCGCCTGAAAACAAGTTAATGGAAAACGAGTTCCCAGAAAACATTATTGCTGAACTTGATCCTATATAAAATGAGGCATTATTGATGCTATAATTTTGAACGGTTAATTGGAGATAATACTAAAATAGTAATCCCTTATGCAAAAACGGCTGGACCAATTTTTGCTAAACATAGCTACGGATCACCGCAAGGAAATTTCCAAGAAAAGGAGGCTTTCAAATGAAAAAAAACGGCATGAAAATCGGTTCATTTCAGAGCAACGGTGCCACATACAGACAGACACACACATCGACGTCAAACTTATACATCGTTAAAAAATTGTCTGCTTGAAAATGGTAAAATCTAAGAAAAGATCTTCGTATATTTTGTAGTTTGGGACTTGCCTATACTAACCAATTAAAAAACGCCACACTGTGTATCTAAATCCATTCCTGTGTAAGACTTCTATATCCCAAATTCTCACCAAAACAAAGACTTGATTTCGACTTATTTTTAACCTGTTTTATATCAAAATAACAGTCGATTACCTCATTACTCAGGCAATAAAACTAAATTTCTCATACTGAATACTTGTCGACAGTCAGACGAGTTTATAGACTGGAATACAGACAAACGAAGTAAAATGGCCATTTATATGTTTCCACGTCGTTTGTAGAGAACATTGTTTTTGTTGCAATAAATATTTAGTTGACTCGAGATGGAGTCGAGTTGTGTTTTTACTTGGTTAGGTGTAGCACTCGTGGCGTAGTGACTAAGCGATGTTAGTTCATTGCGTTTGCTAAGCAACGTGCATCTCGACCCCTACTTGGATGGGTGGCCAATAGTGGCATTCTAACTGAGCGACTGCAGCAGATTCTGACTGCAGCAGCAATGAGCAGCAAGCACCACTACTGGTTTCAAAATTGACACTAAGATACTGTGTATGTATGTACAATCACCTACATAAGTATGACTCCGGGACAATCGTGAGATAAAACTACCTATCAATCATTTCAAAATTGAATTTACCTTTATCGCAATCTAGAAAGTTTCTACCAAAGTGTTCGTCCCGTCTAGAAACTTCTAATAAAAATGTTTTCGCGATAGCTCTAAAAGTGTTGTTTTAATCGTTAACGTTGCTTTCGTCTCTGCGACATTCACATCACGACACTTATTTAAAGGCGAAACACGGAGCCATTTACATTTTCTTCAATTTAGTGTACCGCTTTGAATTTCATTGATCTACGTCTTAATAGAAGGGAAAGCTCCAGGTAAATTAATAGAAAAGATTTACCTTCTCAGGGAACATTCTTTTTTATTCTATGGTGACAGAAGATTACTTCCACTTTGTACGTATTTGTATATCTGTGTTCTCTTTAGAACTGACTTAATTGGGAAAGATTTCAAGAAAGTGACAAACATTAAGTGACAAACTAGACAAAAAAACAACTACAAAGTTAGTTAAGTTGTAATTAAAAGCTTTAATTACTTCTAATAATTAAGACGAGGACATACGTCTTAACATGTCAAAGAAAAACAAACCATTTTTATTTACATAAGTCGGCTGTTATTTGATGAAAATATTTTTTTTGTTTCAAATATCGTACTTTCATATTACACTTATCTTTGTTCTTTCTTGTCCGAACTCTACGTTTCTTCCTTTGTAATTGTCCATTCATGTTTAATTTCATTCATTTCAATTTCAAGTGATTTCATTTAAGATAAAACTTACAACCGCTAAGCTACTGAAGTCTGATAAAAATAATAATGAAACAAAAATTGATTGCGACGTAAAACATCTCAAATAATAATTGACAAAGTTACACAAAGAGTTGACAAAAACTTTGACATGATTGATTATTCCGAGGTCTATTGTATAAGTTATTAACAACGAACGATTAGGGTACCATTCGGAAGGACGCAGCAGACGGCAACGGCATGTGCCGTGACGGCTGACAGCATTACATTGCTACATGAAAACAATAGGTGTAATAGACCGATTCCGAGATACGAACGCAACTGACGTTTGGTAGTTATTGCGAAAAATGTAGGTATGTCGATAGACACGTCTACCACTTGTTTTCTGCAACTTGACGTTTACCGCCTACAGCTGCCATTTGCTGCCTGTTGTTTACCGTTCTCTCAAGCCGTCCACGTCCTTCGGAATTGTACCTTAATAAAACAAACTGTCTGTAACTTTTATGTTTCAATTTGGCTTGCTTGTTAATAAATAATAAACTTCGGAATTAATACGAATATTATTTTTAACTTTTTCATTAACAACTTCAGACATACACTTCCTATAAAGAGCTTTTCAGTTTATCGAGTTATAAATGTCTTGAGTAAAGATCAAAAGTTGTCTTGATGAGTAACTCAAAGAGTTAATGTAAACATCAATGTAAACGTCATGTATCAGATAAAAAAAAATGTTACGCAATGATTTATCGCGGCCCGCGTCTCCCTGAATGAACATAATGGATATGTAAAACTCTTTTAGAACGTTGTTGTAAATGATGCCGTCCTCTGTACTCACATGTCGATCTGAACGGACCATAAGAATTATTTGTTTACACGGGAACATGCATAATTGCATCCGTAATACTGAACTGCGCTCCCAGACCAAAATTATGGATGTAACTCGGAAGGCGGCCCGTTTAAAATGGTACTGGGCGGGACACGTCAGCCGTATGCCAGAACATTTTTGGGCGAAATCTGTCACCTTTTGGACTCCAAGCACAAAAAGACCCCTAGGAAGACCCCGCAAGCGAGGGTGGGACGAACTAGACCGACACAACAATAACTGGCCCACAATAGCTCAGGATAGAGATCAGTGGAAGGAGGGTAGGGAGGCCTTTGCCCTGCAGTGGGACATTTATGGCAAATTAATAAATAACGGGAACATACGTACGACGGAGGTTACTGTTGAGTGTCCCTCAACACGTTAAAAAAGGGACTCCAATGTAGTTTAAATCACATTGCAGCACTCATCTCTCTCACTATTTTGTCTAAATTAAAAATATTTCATAGCTCCTAGTTAATAAAAATACTCTCCTGAATAGCCTGTTATTTATGACTAGCGGCGCCCCGCGGTTTTACCCGCGTTGGGCCCGTTCCCGTCGGAATTTCGGGATAAAAAATAGCCTTTAACCTTCGCGTTGAATGTAGTATATCCATTACAAAAATAATTATTCAAATCGGACTGGTAATTCCCGAGATTAGCTCGAACATACAAACAAACAAACAAATAAAAACTTACAAATTTTACCTCTTTAAAATATTAGTATAGATAATTAATAGTGAATGATGGAAAACTACTATGATAATAATATTAAATACTCAATGCAAATGAAACCCTGACACAATTCCGTAATCTTCAAAGCCAGCAATAACTCTATGGTCGTCAATTACTTATATTCACGGCAGAAAGCTAAGCTTTGCCAACAGTATCAGTTAGGACTGTGAAAATATGAGCTTAACTAAAACGTGGAATGAGTTAAACCCTCTGAAAACAATATGGCTAGTTGCCAACTAGCTGCAAAGAGTCGTATTTCCTACAATACTGGATTTCGCGAGCGGTTTCAAAATGGAATTTAGTAGAATCTTATACGAGTATTTGGCGAAACTGTATCTATATTAATTTTACTTCATATCTTTAGTAGGTCAAAGATTTATTTTGCAATGAATTGTATTTAAAGTGAGATTGCCAATAGTATATTTTATACTCACATACGATTTTACTCGATCTTGCCTTTACTCTTGCTCTACGTCGAGATAGAAACTTTTTTTTCTAAAACCTTCGAATTTCGAATTTTAGTATGCACACAAGTATTATTCAATGGCAATTGGTAGCTTTAAATCGAGGAGAGTGCGGGAATTAAGGGACAGGACTCCCTGTCCTGTGCCTAGTAATGAAATGACACGGGCTATCAGTTACAATATGATGTACACTTTAAGTATAGAATTTATGGGTTGCTTGCACAAGAATTCTTAAATCTATTTAGTACCAAAATATGTATAAGTAACAAAATTGGGTCAAATATTTATCACTATTAAAATTGAACGTCATTTGTTTATAAACATATTTAGGCGATAAATAAAATTAAGAATGCTTGTGCAAACCACCCTAAATGCTTTACGTCAAAACAATTATAACTTTAAGAACGCAGTTTGAAAGAAAGTTAAGCTAGTAATAATTGTGTTCATATTTGAGCATAAGTAATGATATTGAGTCAAATTGTTTAATGTTTTATTTAACTGAAAGATTTAAAAATTCAAGCCCATATAACTTGGTTTAAAAGCTATTTTATTTGGAGGATTTCGTCACATGAATATTTATGAATAACAAAGGATTAACAATGGGTGAAGGCAAATATTCGAAACAAAAATATTGCCCATAAAAACACGACTGGACGGAAAGTAATGGTCTTCCATTCCATTATTCTGTTAGAACTCGTAAAATAGGTATCGTTTTAAAGCATTTTGTAAATTCTAATGTCGTTTAATTAATTTTTATTACTTAATGAAACAAACAAATCCTCCTTGGTGTATTATTATCTTCGGTGCGTCTTTGACTGCAATGACATACAGGCTAATTACTAATACCTACTTAGGAAACTAACCTAATCTACTCAGGGCGGCATAGTTGCATTTAGCGCCTAAATATGTTTAAGAAAGAAATGACGGTTTTAAATTGTGTTCTATTAGGTGCAAAATAAAATACAATTTTGAACAAAATTAGCTTTAATTTCTTAAAATATTTAGATACTAAATTGGGTAAAGGGTTCTTATCCAATAGGTCCTTAATTCATGAAAAGTAATCAGTAAATACTTTGGCAAGTACTACTAACTTCACAGTAACTGTTCATAAAGTAGCTTTAGAAAAGTAAAAGAGTATACCTGTCACATTGACCTGCACAGTTACATTTTGCGAGTTAACCGGAGATACAGCAGCTATCTACCTATCACTACATAGTATAAAATAAAGTCGTCTCTGTTTCGTGTCTGTTTGTCTGTTTGTCTGTATGCTTAAATCTTTAAAATTACGCAACGGATTTTGATGCGGTTTTTTATAATAGGTAGAATGATTCAAGAGGAAGGTTTTTATGTAAAAAAAATCCCAAAATTCCCACGGGAACGGGCACAACGCGGGTAAAACCGCGGGGCGCTGCTAGTTAAGGTATAAAGTACTTATTTTCTCACACAACTACAATCTTGTTCTTCTTGTCGAGTAGGTTAGTGGCCAGCCCTGATGTCGGAGTATTCAGATCGCCTAAAGTCTAAAGGCCTCCAACATGGTCAACTACAATAATAAATATGTAAGTAAATTCAATAACGTATCCGCTTAATATCACTCGTACAGTTCAACAGTGCGTGTGAGTTAATGTGACGTTTATGGATGAAAGGAAATTTTAAATGATGGGTCAGGGTTCGATACATTTCTTATATAGGAATCTTGTTCTTGAATCTTATTCTTGAGAATCATTTTGCAACAAAGTTTTCCAACTTTTCCCTTTGCTACGATTCTATTCTGCATCTATTACTAAAGCTATTATTCCTCGGCTACGAATTATGCTACGAGTCTATATTTTTGCTACGAACTTTGCTACGAAACTTATTGTTGGTATTTATAATTATGAAAGTTCCTTAAACTATTATATTTTCTTTGACTGTGAAGACTGTAATAATTTCAATTGGTTCTGTAGTAAACTTGGTTAATATCAATTAGAATTTTTACTTATGGGAGTAGTAACACGTTTAATGTGTTAATAAAGGTTCTACAAGGTATAGTTGGACGGGGACCAGGTGCCGTGTTTATACAATACTAGCAGCGCCCCGCGGTTTCACCCGCGTTGTACCCGTTCCCGCAGGAATTTTGCGACCTAACCGTGTACCAAATTTCATTCAAATCGGTTCAGTAGTTTTGGCGTGAAAGCGTAATAGACAGACAGACAGAGTTACTTTCGCATTTATAATATAAAGTTAGGAAGTTAGGATATAGTAGTATCAGCTTGTTATGTCCTTCTGTTGGTCTGCTTTCCATATCTAGTATAGTCAGGAGTTAATGGATATTTAACCTACGATATAATTTAATTGAGACCTACTTGAGTTAATATAACTACAAATAAATAGGCAAATCCAATTAAATCGAAATAATTGGGCCATTGGCAATCACATTATTGGAGCTCTTAATGAATAACGTCAACCGAAGCACCTATTTCAGATTTATTACTAAAGATAACAGCTTCGTGATGAATTTGAGTTCAGCGTCCGTTTTTGGACTCAGTTTAGCTGTACAGTATTAATATAACACGGGAATATTTAGTGTATTTAGTAAGACGCTTCGGTAGTCTAGTGGTATCTGCACCCGCCTGTCAAGACTGAGGATCCGGGTTTACTTCCCGGGCCGAAAACATGTTTCCTACTTTTCAAACGTGGCTCGGGTTTGAAATCACCAACTCGCATTCGCCAAGCGTGGTGATTATGCCTAATCCTCCTCACTGTACTGATATCTTCAGTGAGATGAGAGATCTTTGCCCAACAGTGGAACATATCAGGTTAATACTTTACGTCTTTTTAGTAAGAACACTAAATCTGAATTTGACAGGTATAATTAACTCGAATTAGTTAATTTATAATCCGTAATGTCTAAGGTTAACCCTATACTTATGCCACGTATAATTTAACTCAAAATTCCGTGCAGTGAAATGACATTTCGTAATGTCAAAAGCTAAAATAATCTTGACAAATATCTTCTAACCTTCAAAGAAAGTTTCGTCCATTGTGTCAATATTATCACGGATTTTATTTTCGCGTCATGACTTGCCAAAAATCACTCATTAAAGTCTTCAGGAATCATTTGTCATCCCCGTAGGGTTGTGAAACGTCAATTAAACGACATTTAACTAATTGTCATAACTGGATTCTTAGCGAAAATTACTTATTTTCAATTGGAACTACGTCTACGGATCCACTTCGCTTTTACTTTGCATTTTTATCTGACGTTTCTTCTCGAGACATTTCTGTAACCACGGTTCCAGTAAAGTAGTCGAAATCAGTTAAATAAAAGCGATTCTATTCAAAATAATTGAAAAAAGCTGACACACAAATCTTATTTTCATGCAAAAACATAACATCAATCACTTATCGTTAAAGGAATTATTCGTTTTTTATTATCATTTACGAGCTGTCCCGCGCGATGGTTCCACCCGCGACCCAATAGATGTCGCTAGTGTGAATCTAAACCTTAGGCATACAAACAAAACATCCAAATCGGTCGAACCGTTTAGAAGGTGTTCAGTGACATACACACTTACAGTAGAATACACACTTACAGAAGATATTATTGTCGTTGTATATTTTATACTCTCAGCTAGAAAAAGTTGGTAATTAACTCCATGTCGCGGGGCAAAGCCAAGTGATGGGAGTGGAAATAATAAAAGGTTTTTCTATATTATACATATTTTAAATATATTATTATTCGTACGGCGGCAAGCTATCCATTCTTCTCCGATACAACCAATCAACTCAGAATTCCGTCTCAAAGTAAATACTGACATGTAAATGAATCGTGCGCTTCTATTAATAACATGACGTATTGTTTACAAAGTCAAATGTCACTTCAGTGTGAATGAATTTTCACCTGTCTGATATATTTCCATTACCTACTGTTCACAAGTATTTGGTTAGTCGCTTTCGTGACGCCGGGCAGAGCACACACTTCGCGCGTTCGCTGCGTCTCGAACTTTACGATTCTGAAACATAATAAAAAATAGATTTATAAGAAAGAAGGTTATTTTCCGGGTTTTAAAAAGTATTTTATCGGAATTTTAATGTTTTAAATTGTTAATTGACTTTTAAGTTTAGTGATTTGTGCGAGTTTTGTTCGGAAGTTTCTGAGCTTTAAGCTTTGGTTTTAGGTAAGTTGCGTTTAATTTAAAATGAAATGAGTACTTAATAGATAAATACGGTAACTTATTTAAAATGTTGGGTATATTTTAATTGTGAAGCTGGTGGTGGATTTGGTAATATTTTTGGTAATACTTTCTAGGATATTTAGATTTTTTGTTTTAAATAACTTTCATTTTATTAAATACTACCCGCGCCTCGCGGTTCTATTTGCGTTGTACTTGTTTCAGTGGGAAGAATGGGAAGTTGAGGATACAAAATAGTCTATAACCTTTTTCTTGAATCTAAATATCTAATACAAAAGACTTATTCAAATCAGTTAGGCAGTTCCTGAGATTAGCAAAAAGTTGAACTAAATTAGCTAATAAAGATTATTATAGATAATTCAAATTATAAAAGTAAAATATTCTTAAGCAAGCAAGTAAAAATATTAAACTGTAATTTATCACTGCTGGGCAAAAGCTCCTCTCATCTCAACGAAGATATCAGTACAATGAGGAGGATTAGGTGTAATCACTACGTTTGCCTACTGCGGAATAAGAAAAATTTATGGTAAAAGAAATTTAAGTAATCACTTGACGAAATTACTACAATTATTCACTACTTCTTCCCTATATTAATTATTACAATGCATAAGTATTTATCTATCTGATGGTTCACACCTTTCGCTTTCTCACGTAAAACACAAAATGGTTATATTATTTACTAGCAGCGCCCCGCGTTTTACCTGAGTTGTGCACGTTCCTGTAGGAATTCCGGGATGTAAAATAGCTTATAACCTTGCTGTTGAATGTGGCTATCCATTACAAAAGAATTATTTAATTCAGATAGGCGTATTCTGAGATAAGCCCATTCAAAAAAAAAAAAAAAAACAAACTCTTCAATTTTATTACATTAGTATAGGTAGACTATACCTTGGATAAGAATACAAGATTTCCAGGAACACGATTATCCTGCTTAAACTGAAGGAACAGCCAGCTATTAATAATGTTTCAACGGAAAAAAACTGCCACCCACAACACCCTTTACAATCACGTTGAATTTAATATAAAACTCAGTAATGAAGTAAGTTATCAGAGCATTCATGGAGATTCAATCATAATAATTGCTAGTGATGAATCTAGGTGAATCCACTACAATGAATAGTGTTTCTCATAAATCATAATATCACAATATTACACAACTTCGTGGATTACTTTTAATGAATGAAACGATAGTATCGCGTTAAAATATAGTTATAACTGCGCTCCGCGGTTTTACCCGCGTTGTGTCCATTCCTGTGGGAATTTCGGGATGAAAAATAGCCTATGTTACTCGTGGATAATGTAGCTTTCGAATGGTGAAAGAATTTTTAAAAACGGTCCAGTAGTTTTTGAGCCTATTCATTACAACCAAACAAACAAAGTTTTCCTCTTTATAATATTAGTGTAGATGTACTAGCAACGCCTCGCGGATTTACCCGCGCTGTGTCCGTTAAATGTGGCTATCTCCAATCGAATTTGGCGGTTTCTGAGATTAACGCGTTCTAACATACAAACTTTTCAGCTTATTATAAAAGAAATTAGCACTATATAATAAGTTGAAGAGTTAATCACTACATAGTATAAAACAAAGTCGCTATTTTTGTCTGTTTGTCTGTATGCTTAAATCTTTAAAATTACGCAACGGATTTTGATGCGGTTTTTTGTAATAGGTAGAATGATTCAAGAGGAAGGTTTTTATGTATGAAAATTCACGATATTCCCACGGGAACGGGCACAACGCGGGTAAAACCGCGGGGCGCTGCAGTTTGACAAGCCCGTTGGCACAGTGGCAGTGAGAGCGCTTACTGTATCGGGGGTTGCGGGTTCGATTCCCGCCCGGAGTCAACAATATTTGAAGACATAGTTGTTGGCGACGACGTCTGGGTGTCAATTACATATTCTTATAAAGTATTCGTGTATGTATATGTAGTAGAGTGAGTGAGTTAGATTCCATAACACAAGCTTAGAGCTTACTTTGGGTCTAATTAACCGTGTGTAATTTGTCCGGGTATATTATATTATTATTACTATACATTTATTAAAAATATGCATCGGACGTTTTGAGTTTAAGAAGTATGTATTTCATAAATATTAATTAACGCATACTTTGTTGGAACTAGTTATACAGGGTGGAATGTTTCAAAGCGACCTGAAAGAGATCGTATATCGTATATTTAACAGAATGGAATTCAAAGCTTTATTTAATGTCCATGTCATTTATTTAATGCTTTATAGAATGCAATACCTACATAGATATCGATACGGCTAAAATACGATTAAAATATACTTCTTTTTCAATGCTTAATTATGATCAATAATAACGAATACTAGCAGCGCCCCGCAGTCTTACGTGCGTTGTGCCCGTTCCCGTGGGAATTTCGGATTTTTTTATACATACAAACCTACCTCATGAATCACTCTATCTGTTTAAAAAACTGCGTCAAAATCCGTGCAGTATTTGAATTTATCGCGAACAGACAGACGCGGCGGGGGACTTTATTTTATAATATGTAGTGATAATTGAGTATTTATAAAAAAGCTGACTGAAATCCGGGGTTTCAGTGTAAAAGATGTGCAACATACACCTTCCGATAATCTTTTGGCAATTAAGTAATATTAGAAAATATATATAAACACAAAATATTGATAACTTTCATGCTGTGCAAATAAAATGTAAACAAACATGGCCGACTAACCAAAGACAACTCCGTCTATAGAGGAAAAAGGTTCAGAAACAGGTAGTACAACAAAACAATTCCAATAATACAAAGGTATAAATAAAGTTGGCTTGATTCGTCTGTTTGTTCCACTTTACAACTAAATCAATCTGCCAAGTTTCATCTGCAGGGATTCAAATTATGTTTCCGGTGTCATCGCGCATTTATTAACTTCTGAGCGGAGTTCTATTCAATTACTCAACAGGATAATGCGTAATGAGGAGTTTGGTGACTTTGATGTAGGATAAATATTGAAATTGATAAATGTGTTACTATTTAATTTCCTTTCATTAATCGCCTTCGATAGAGATTGGTGGGAGAATGCGAAAGATGGGGACGATGATGTTTGGGGGAGACCTTTGCCTTTGTTATTCTGATGTATAACCTATATTACTGTAAAGTTTAATCCAAATCCGTTTTTCATGAAAGAATAACAAACATATATACATACATCCTCACAAACTTTCGCATTTATAATATTAGTGACGTCACACTATCCCGTTGGACCCCCTCAGGGTGTGCGCACTATGTTGAGACACACATAGTGCGCATAGTTTAGTTAGCTTAAGTTTTAAACCCATATTTCACCTACATTCAACAAGACAAGACAGTCACAATCACTTAGAAATCTCTAACAGAGTGTCATGTCGATATAAAATATGTACTCTGATAACTACGAAAACACAATTACTTAGATGATAGTAAAGTGAATTAAACTTTTGAGATCGAAGTATAAATCAAGTGCAATAGAAAGACATTTCCACATTTTATATTTCTCCCCACAATCGTTTTATGAAAAAACTGTTTTCTAAAAAGTTCTGATCGAAAAGCTAAATTGTTTTAGTAGTAAGACTCTTGGACAAGTATTCCTGATTGAAATAGTTTTAAACTTGTGATTATAAAGTCCGTAGTTTCCTATTATTTCGTTATTGATGATCTTTCTCGGCTAGATGAGGTTATATTGGTAGAAAGGATTGATGTAAGGAAAGCCATAAATTACATTGAAAAATAGTGCTAAGATCTAATATTGTTTGAAACAAACATTTTTAATAACCTTCAACTACGTATAATCACATACTTTTTAAACTCACACGATTTGCACTCATTATACTAAATGAGTTATCCCGTGACCACGAGCGGTGTAATCCACTCGAAACGTCGGGTACGTATTTTAGTAAATACGTGAAATTATCGAACGCGATACAGACCCGTTTCCTTTAGTATAATACGTATAATCACTACATAGTATAAAACAAAGTCGCTATCCGCTGTCTGGCTGTCTGTCTGTCCCTATGTATGCATGCTATGTATGCTACGCAAATAATTTTGACGCGGTTTTTTTAATAGATGAAGATATCAGTACAGTGAGGAGGATTAACTTACTTTGAACTCCATAGGATCTCTACTCCTTCTCATCATTTTGGCTATCTGTGAGCCGCTATCCAGAGATTTTGTCTTTACATTATATTCCGGAGTTCCTTCAGAATCCTGCGGATGATTCGAGAGGAAGATTTATACGTATAAAAATTTCTGAAATTCACACGGGAACGGGCACAACGCGGGTAAAACCGCGGGGCGCTGCTACTCTATATTATATATCTATACTAATACATAAAGCTGAAGAGTTTGATTTCTCGTTTGTTTAAACACACTAATTTCAAAAACTACCAATCCGACTTGAATCATTCTTTTTGTTACGGATAGCCAAATTCAAGGGGAAGGTTATATCGCTGCTAGTGGATTTTAAAATAAACCTCATTCGATATTTTGGAAAATTCGTCCGTATTATGTATTGACGCATTCCAAACAAACGATTGTGTTATTAAGTTGACTAAAAACAATCAATCATGATACTATGAATTATAGTTATTTAAACAAAGTGTATGTATTAACTATTACAATGTCGGTACATTTTTAAAGACATAATATTATGGCTATACGAATAATTGTTTATACTCTGAGCTCTTTATCGGCATAATAAATTGAACTTAAAATAAAAACAAAACATTCATCTTTGAACGTATTCGTATACTAATATTATAAAGAGGTAAAATTTGTAAGTTTGTTTGTTTGTTTATATGTTCGATCTAATCTTGGGAATTACCAGTCCGATTTGAATAATTATTTTTGTAATAGATAGCCACATTCAACGGGAAGGTTATAGGCTATTTTTCATCCCAAAATTCCTATGAGAACGGGCACAACGCGGGTAAAACCGCGGGGCGCTGCTAGTACTTAATACTTTGGTCCTTACATCATTTTTATAAATCGTTCTATATTATTCAGTAGATGTTGATGTATAGACCCTCGGTATAGACATCCATCAACAAAAAAGGTAACAAAAGTACTCTATACTCTGTGGTTGATATTTTTTAACCTCGACGGAAATGAGGGATGTTATAAGTTTGATGTCGATGTCTCTGTGAGAGTTATGGTACCACAGACATACATGTGGTACCATAACTCTCAAACGAATAGACCAATTTTGATGTTGATTTTTTCCATTTGAAAGCCAGTTTCTTTGGGGTTTCTTAATTTCCTGCGATTTCCGGTTCCTTCCAATTTCTTAGTAAAAGTAGGTTCAGCCGTTTTTGCGTAAAGGCTTTGATTAAAGTAAAATAGCCAAAGATAGGTGACGCGCCACTCGAACGTGGCCCGCTAAAATAAGGTCCCCGTCGCCTAATTGCCTCCAGTTGCAATCGGGAGTGCGTGCGCGGGTGACATATGTGAGACGTGTGACGTGAGGTTATTTTTGATGCCATTTTTTAGCTGACAATTAGTATGACGTGCCGTAGATGTCACTTTTTCACTAACAACCAGCCAAGCAACAACTCTTCGTTATCAAAGCCTTCCAGGCGGAGAAAACTCTATAAAGTTGAGTTACGGAATTTTTCCAATCCATAAACATTATTCCCTTTAACCTGTGGAATTTTTCTCAGTTTTTCTTGAAAGAATTGAAATATTTAAATTGATTAAAGCTGTAGTCTCGTAAACCTTTCAACGTCAACGCAATAAGCATTCATCACGTTTATCGATGGTCGTCCATTGATGGCCACGGTCGCATATAAATAAATATTACTATGCCATTTTAACGACTTTTAATTTTTATACGTTTCTATCACCAGTTCCGTAAAAAATAAAGTAATAACTATCGGAGGCTGAAGTAGTTATACATAGGAATGTGGATTTTAAATATGAAGGAAATATAACCCGTCACATGTGGGTAAAATGACCAGTAGGTAACTAACCACTTAAGTATTTTCATAACTTTGACAATTGAATTTTGTCAAAAGAGGCCAGTTACTGGTCGTTTTCCCCTGCTTCTATTAACTTCTTGTAATAAGTAAAATAAGTCGATGGCAAAGTTCTATAGACTTATTACCGCTTCGTTAGAAGATCCTCGCGAAGGCCTTACTTCAATTGTTTTTTTTTTTTAAGTTTTGAATTTATAATTCAAAACTCTTTTGTCGAGTCTCGCATTCTAATGTTTTGCTACCTTAAAACAAATCTATACTCGCATTATAAAGCTGCAGAGTTTGTTTGTTTGAACGCGCTAATCTCAGAAACTACCAATCTGATTCGAATAATTCTTTTTGTAATGGATAGTCACATTCAACTGGAAGGTTATAGATATGAAACCGCACGCGGCGAGCGCACGCTTAACGCAGTTACGGCCCTTAAATTGGTCCCCTTTTCTTCTTAGAAGAACATGAGAACCATCAAATGTATTCATCAAAATTCTCAAAGTAATCACAACTTTGATAACTTAAGTCGCATAAAGCATCCAATCTGTCTGTTTGCGTTGTATTATCCGAGACTAAAACAAGTTCTGTGTCAAATATAACAACCATGTTATATTGAAAACGTCAAAGCTAACAACTATTTGCATATCATAATGTAAAGTTTAGGTGATCGGCACTGTAACAATATCAACGCTGTATTCTTGTAAAGTCGCTTTATAGGTACTAAGTATAGTCTATATAGGTATTCCTGTAAAGGCTGGTACTAACCGTCGTTACAAGACAAGCCCGTTGGCACAGTGGCAGTGTGTCGGGGGTTGCGGGTTCGATTCCCGCCTGGAGTCAACAATATGTGAAGACATTGTTGTTGGTGACGACGTCTGGGTGTGAATTTGATATTCTTATTATGTACCTATTTGAATATGTATATTATGTATTTGTATATGTGGTATCAGTGAGTTAGATTCCTTAATACAAGCTTAGAGCTTACTTTGGGTCTAATTAACCGGGTGTGAATTTGTCCGGGTATATTATATGCGTAATGTAGTCTTATATACGGTGTTTGCACGGAACAACGAGCAGATCTTTGCTGTGAAAATAATTCTCGTTGCTCACTGTGAATTTTACATAATGCCTTGTTACGGTCGATCTGCACCCACCTTAAAACTCGGTCATTTTTATATAAGAAAACCTAATTATTCCTTGCAGTTTCACCCGCGTTGAATCGTAAATTTTATCCATAGTAAAAACTTTTTAACAATTTTAAAGGCAAAAATAGGCCGATTTGACCCAGTTGTGTCGAGTTTAAGCACAAACTAAGAAACAGTGGATTAATTAAATATAATTATTTACTGTCCAAAACGTATTACTCGCCGCACAACGCTCCTCTATGAACAATGCCTTAGCAATAATAACGATGACCAACATTTATCGTTTCGTGTATTTCAAAGATGTCAGTAGATCATTATGTGGGCGAACATTATGTTTTTGCGGAAATAAAGCTATTATTCACGTTTTTATGTCTTGTTTTTTGGTTTTTTACTATACTTCGTTGATATATTTATTAATTTGATAGGTGATTAACCTGGAGCCATACCATGACCTCTTAGCGCGATACAAATGCGGACCTAAACTAGTTCGCTGTCAGTTTTCGTACCATGACATCAATGAGTGACAAATTGTAGTTGCTTAGCAGATTACCTAAACTGATTCGCTATTTGTCATACTAAAGATGTTTTCGTTCATTCATTTCGTACCATGAGCGTCTTTTGCGGCTTTGGTAAAGCGTCTCAGCTGTCAAAATTAGCAATTCAATAAAAGATACATTTTTCTAACATAAATTGAACCGTTGTTGATATTTTTAACAACAATAAGTATGTACTTTAGTTAATTATTAATGTTTAATTGTTCCTTACTATAAACAATGCATTTGTGCAAATAACTTAATGATATTCAACTGAAAGAATTGATTAAAATGTGCGAGATTGCATTTAAAAATTAAATTAATTATATTAAATTAAGAACTTTGGAGCTTTTGGACATTAACGAAGAAAAAGTTAATCGACGTTTGAGGCGATGTCCACTAAGATACTAAGATTAAGTCGAACCCGTTGAATGATTACATGATTGGAGAGTGAAGAATTTATTAGTTCTTACACGATATAGCCTCACCAAACAATTGGTGAAAACTGAGACCACTGTTTAACGACCCCAATAAAATCAACAGACCTTTACATTATTAAAATTGGACATTTCTTTTCTGAGTTATGATGAGAAGTAAATATGTACTTACACAAAATAAAATACGAGCTGTAGTACTGTATAGTGTAGATTGAGCGCAGGGGATGTACGAGTAGGTAGGTATTTACGAGGGTAAACATGACTATCAATATAAACATGGAGGATATGCTTTGTTTTATCCCGAATTTCCCCAATGAAGCGAGAGCGACAAGGCACAAGGCTCTAGAATTCTGAGACTTAACTTATATTCCTGGTTAATCCATAATACTCGTAGAAATAAATCTTTAACAATCGCAATTTATATCAAACGAGCTTGAAGGTAATAATTTAAATGCTTAAAAAATATACCTATAATAATATATTTAATCTATGTCTATATTATAATCTATGTCTATATTTTAATCTATGTCTATTTTATATTCTATGAATTGTTTGATCTTTGCCAAAAATGAAATGCCACTTTCAGTGACGTTCCGAACACTTAAATCTTAATTTTATTTTGGATGTCTGTTTAAAATTAAAAATACCATTGGTTTCTGGAGCAATAAATACTTTATAGTTCAAACATTTTATGATTACAAATTAGGTAAAAATAATTATTGTGTGTATAAACAAACCAATGTTTGTTTTAAATAATACTTATCATTTTAAATAGGTTCTCATAAAAACCGTAACTTTCCATAATTTTAATTATTAAGGTTTTCGAACGCACCTTAATAACTTCTCTTAGAGGAAGTGACGCAATTAGCCGATCAGCAAAATGGTTTGTTCATTCATTCAAAGCGATGGCGATTCAAGTGCGATATTGTTTAAATAAGGTCACGGTACGAATTGAAACGCAAACCTAAACTAATCTGCTTGGATCTTGAGACGCTATCTAAGAGGTCATGGTATGGCTACTGGTTAGGTCTAATTGAATGAAATGTTGATTTGATTATGTTCTGATATTTCGATGGGTGTTTTTTTTTATAGTTTTACAGCTTTTTTATAGTAAGGGTGCGTTTTTATTGCAGCGGAGCGGTGCTGACCCCGATTCACCAATCAGAGCGCATTGTTGTTGACATTGACGTTACCAATATTTTTCGTAAATCATTGTTATTGGTCACTTTAGCTCGGATCACTTTAATGGAAACGCTACCAAGCGTGTTTAGAGCGAATTTACAGCGGACCGGCGAATTCAATACAACATTACACAAGCGAGCAAACGAGTACCTAATTTGACATGTGTTCACACATGCTCGTCGCTCATCGCGAAATAATCTCTGTTTTGCTCATCGCGAAATATTCTCTATGAACGGTATGAGTCATCACGTGACCACGAGCGTTGTAATTCGCTCGAAACGATCGGGCACGTAATTTTACAAAAAACGTATTATCTAACGAGATACAGACCCGTTTCATTCAGTATAATGAACACCTAAGTAATTGACAACCCAAATATCGACTAGACTAGATAGACACTATACTATTGGTTTTAACTAATCCTGAACCGTATTGCATCTCCACGTTTTAGCCTCTAAGCTTCGATGTGCTGACGTACAAACAGTTGCGCACTTCTGATATTCTAATACTGTCCTACTACGATACAATGCCTACTCCCTATTTAACAATAGACTCAAAATGAAGGATGGTGTGAGCGTGTGGGTGGGTGTGTGTGAGTGTGTGTTTTTTTTACTTAACCCCACTGTCCCTCTGCTGGGAAAAGGTCAATAATTGTCATTGTCAATGTCAATAGCATTCTATTTTGTCTAGTTTTATTTTTAATATTGTAAATGTGACAGTTACTCTGTCAGTCTATTACACTTTTACCAAATCCACTGACCCAATTTTGATACATTTGTTATATACCAACAAAAGTTTCCGCTTTTTTCCAAAATTCCCGCGGGAACGCTGTGCATTCGCCAAACCGCAAAGTTTCTCTTCTAAAGCTTCTCACGTAATCCACTGAACAAATCAATTCCCGGGTCGAGTGAAACATGATTCCTACTTCTCAAACATGGCTCGGGTTTGTGATCACCAGCCCGCAGTAGGCAAGAGTGGTGTGGTGATTACACCTCTCACTGCACTGATACCTTAAGTGACATGAGAGGCCTTTGCCCATCAGTGGGAAATTACAGGATAACACATTTTTTGTTACTAACCTTGGAAACAGACAAAGGCTACTTGATATACCACGGTATAATATTATAAAGAGGTATTTGTAAGTTTGTTTGTTTGTATGTTTGAGCTAATCTATGGAATTATCAGTCCGATTTCAATCATTCTTTTTGTAATAGATAGCCATATTCAACGGGAAGGTTATAGGCTATTTTTCATCTTAAAATTCCCATTAGGACGGGCACAACGCGGGTAACACCGGGGCGCTGCTAGTAGCTAATACAGTGCCCGGCCAAGCATTGTCTACCAATAGTATTTCCTTCGTAATCGCTAGGCCATTCGTAGACCGTCAGTTGTTTCGTAATAAAGTCCAGCACGACAAATACCCCTTGATACGCCACACGTGACTCACATTATACAAGTTGTTGCTAGTTTGAATAAGCTGGAAACAGACTATCGGACACTTGGTTATGTCACGGCTGACAGTGGCGACTGATGACTGAAGTGTTTAACCGCGTGTAGCTCCAGCCATTTTTTTTTAATTTATTCAAAGCTTAAAATACTGCGTAAAGAAATTTCAAATAAAAAGTTGTTAATTAAAAAAAACAATGTAATACCTATCGGATGTTAGAATGCTCCGGGAAAAGCCAAGGCTATGCCGGCGACTGACATTATAAAGCATATGTAATGGACAGTCTGAAGATGTTATGCACTTTAGTACTGTGTCATATTAATATTTTAAATGTCTCATTGACATGTTCGTACATATTAAAACGTTTGAATATGATAATGTTTTCATTGTTTGATGCGAAAGTTTGTGAGGATGTGTGTAAGTATGTATGTTTGTTACTCTATCACGAAAAGGCTACTGAACGGATTTGGCTGAAACTTTGCAGTAATATAGGTTATACATCAGAATAACATATGGGATGCATTTTATCCCAAAATTCCCGCGGGAACGGGTACAACGCGGGTAACACCGCGGGGTATAGCTAGTACTTAATATTTTGGGTTGTACGAGTATATTCTTTACCTCTATGTTGCGACTGGAAGCTCAGTTCATCAGCTGCGTCCGATAGTATAAATCTAACTTAATTCTGGCTTGTCTGTGATTTAACGGAACCAATGTATGTAGTTCATGTTGACAATCTTCATGTGTTATACTAGTTAATAGAAATGTGGTGTGTATAAGCTCTGACGTAAAAAGAAATATATTGTTAGCATGGCGTCTTTCGAATTTTGATTAGTGACGTAAAAGCTCCCAATTGAACTGAAGTTAATAGAGATTTATGTTTTAGATTTATCCATATATGTATATAAAAAAGTTGTGTTAGTTACACTATTTATAACTCGAGAACGGCTGGACTGATTTTATAATTATTTTATTTAACTTTGCCAGGAATAGAGCAAGTAATAATATTCCTAAAATTCCCACGGGAACGGTTACTGCAACTGGAACTGTGGGGCACAGCTAGTTATTAAAATGATTGAGGTGAAACACAGCATTTGAATCTGTTCTAGGGATTTAACAATCTATATATATAAAATTCAAAGTCCTGATTGACTGACTGACTGATAATCAACACACAGCCTCAACCGCTACACCTAGAAACATGAAAATTGACAGGAAGGTTCTTCAAGTGACGTAAGTGCACACAACGCGGCTCAACGCGGGCAAAGCCGCGAGGCGCTGCTAGTTTAATAATAAATAGTCCGGAACAATTCACACACGGTTAATTAAACCCCAACTAATAATATTTATTTAAATATTTTATTGGTATTTAAAATAGGCTGTTGTAGCAATGCTTTTGATTACTACTGCTACTACGACTACTACTACTGTTAGCCCGTATTGTCCCACTGCTGGGCAATGGCCACCCCCATTCCCGCCACTTTCTCGATTATCTGATTTTATAGTTTACTAACAGTGTCTCGCAGTTTTACCCGCGTTGTGCCTGTTCCCGTGTGAATTTTGCTTGAGTTTCTTATTGAATGTGATTATCCATTACATAATGAATTATTGAATTCGGGTTGGTAGTTTCTGAGATTACCTCTTACAAACAAACAAACAAAGTGAGAAACTTTACCTCTTTATGATAATAGTATAGATTTAATGAATAGTAGTGCCCTGCGGTTTTGCCTGCGCTGTACCTGTTCCTACTTTCTACAACTCTGCGACTATCTCATCGTACGCTTTCTACAACCTTTCTCTGTGACAATTATGAATATCGTACAAAGTTAAATATACTTTTTTGAAATTCGACTGGTATTTCCGGAAACTAAGGCGTATAAACAAACAAACTAAAACAATATCTTCAGCATTCATTCCTCGTATTCCTTTATGGAACCCTCAAACAGTAGTCGCCTGCCAGTCAGACGCCTGATTTATTTTCCTTTCTATTGAAGTTCAAACATTGCTAACAGGGACCATAGACATAGGAACCGTTTCGTTCAGGAACAAAGACAAAGGGTGTTTCTGTTACGATTTAATCAAAACTTCCAATCAAAGGAACCTATTTTTACGTTTACCGTCCTGTAAAAGTACCTACGGAAAAAGGTTCAATCATGTTCGTGTGTGTTTTATTTTTAATCAAACATGTCGAATGAAAATGATTTACTGCCCTTTATGAATGAGTAAAAGGTATTTTTTTAAATTTTACACTAGCTTTTTGAAACTGAATGGAAAATAAGGTGTTATTACTTTATTTTCATCAACAAAAATTACTTGTAAAGGAAACCATTAAAATTCTTAGGTTTATGTCGTTCACTGTATGCAACATATAGCGAAAGGGGTTATTCCCGTTCATCCCATCAGACATCATCCCACCAGGTGGGACGATGGATGGATAGAATGGGAAATTAATAGAATCATTTATTTTATTGCCGTTCATTCTACTAGATGTAATTTTGGGAGGAATAGGAATAACCCCGGACTGTCTAAAGTGAAGATTAGGCTAACTTGTTAGCTAAATTGTTGCAATTTATTACATCAATACATAACTTACAATTTCCATCTTAGAACTACCAAAAAAGGGCAAAAAAATACTAAAATGCAATAATTTCCTTCGCAGTTCACTCACAAAATACTTACAGTTAACTTCCTAAAAATAAGGAAATAAATACATATTTGCGAGGACGGATTAAGGTTTAAGATACGTGGGCGTGTGGGCAAATAATCTCGCCCAGGGGAGGCGTTCCATTACGCAATAAAACGTATAATAACGTTTTATTTGCTCACATATAATTACTGAGCTTTATGTGCAGTACTTGATGTGGTGAACCCACGACTGTTACTATGTAAACAACTAGCACAACCCCGCGTCTTTACCCGTCTTGTAGTAGTTTCATAACGGATTATGAAACGGACAAACAGTTGCAAAACCTTTTTGAAAAATTACTCTATCTATTCATTATCTATCCCACATAAGAACTTATTACAGCCCTGTTTCTGGGATCGATATTTTATTAAGATTATCCGCCGTATTTATAAACCCTGTATAATTAAAACATAATTATAAAGTATACTTTTTAAACTCACACGATTTGCACTCATTATTACTAAATGAAAGACCCGTTTCATTTAGTATAATAATTATAAAGTAGGTATTTGTCTCTTTTGCTTTTTGGAAAATTATGCATTGTGGAAAGGGGCGAACCGTTTGTTAGTTAAGATGCGGTTCATAAGCGTCTATATTCATAGTCGCCAATAAGGCCTTTAAGTTTACACTTACTTATTGCGAATCCTTACTGTCTGCTTGTTGGCTAAACTGTTCAACCAATTTTGATGAATTTTTGCATAGATATAGACTAAACCTTAGAGACATTCATAAGCTACTTTATATCCTGAATTCTCAATGGGAACAGATTGGTTTTGGATGTAACTGCTGAGAAGAACTCACCATTAAACTTAAGGGCTAAGATCTTGCGGGGAAACTGATGCATGCTTCTCCATTCGTTTCTATTATTTGCGTCTTCTTTTACATCTCTATACGACATGACAGACACCTTTTACTTAATAAGGTTCTTATAACTAATCCCAGATCTTCCCTGTCCTTCAACTTTAAACTATATAGTGATTATGAGAACAACTATATACGAAACCTTGAACCATTCCTTGAAGTTTAAAATAGAAAACTATATAGAAATCCAACATCGCTTCAATGGACACGTCGTCCCGTAACAGACAGACAGAGTTTTGCATTTATATTAGTATACGAGGGCGAAATCACTAACATAGTCCCGCTGCGGGATGGATAGGGATGGGCAGATCAGTCTAAATTGTCAGTTAAGCTAGGGTTGCCTAAAAGGTATCTGCATTGCATATCTGTTCTTATAGTAACAAATACGAATACTACTAGTTTATTAAGGACTAGTAAAGCCGGTTTTACCCGCGATCTCCCCGTAAGCGTGGAAATTTTGAGATGAAAATAGCCTATAAACTTCTTATTAAATTTGACTATCCATTTAAAAAATATTAGATCGGATTGGCGGTCTCTGAGAGTTAGTTACCTTCTAACAAACAAAACACGAAAAATCAAAATAAAAAAATTCAAACTCATCCACGTTAATCTACGTTAGTCCATTCACGTTAATTTACGAGTATTAGTCTAGATTAATGTCTAAAAACAAAACAGCAAAGATTCAGTACTTATTTTAAAAATCGAATGCCCTAAAGCAGTTTTATGACACAACCCAAATGATGTCTGACACATTTAGGCGGACCATAATCTTCTGACACCACGGTTGGCCACTTATCTACGCTTTTTAACCCTTTTAGACTACTCTTGCTAAATAGGACATATTATTCTCTAAGGGCGGCCCATTCACAAGCTATTATTATTCATAAGCGTAAACAATGATTAACCGTGCCCTTGAATTAATTTTCAGTACGTACTCTTCCGTAATCACTACATAGTATAAAATAAAGTCGTCTCGGTTTCGTGTCTGTTTGTCTGTTTGTCTGTATGCTTAAATCTTTAAAATTACGCAATGGATTTTGATGCGGTTTTTGTAATAGGTAGAGTGATTCATGAGGAAGGTTTTTATGTAAAAAAATTCCCGAAATTCCCACGGGAACGGGCACAACGCGGGTAAAACCGCGGGGCGCTGCTAGTTGCGTAATATAATTTTTCAGTAGGTACTTATCTCAAATCCTCGCTACACTCATTATACTAGTGTTTGTGTGTATGTGTGTGTGTGAGCGTATGTGTGTGTCTGCGTGGGTGTAGAATAGCGTGTGTGTGTGGTATTGCCTCTTTATCCGACTTGGACCAGTTACTGTACATATCACTAGATAAAAATAAAAGTAAAATAAATATATGTTTTTTTAATTTATTTATTTTATTACCACTTAATACGTCAAAATGATCTCTGATTGATAGATTGTTGCCACTTTGCAGATTTGATCTAAAACCCGAGATATATACAAACACAGTAAACTTCGATTGAGTGTTTAGTGCCATAAAAATTCTATTGAGAATTATCTATTAGAATGAATGAGTTTGGAGACTTTGCTTAGCACACCCGCCGCATTCTAATTCCATTTACTTCTATATTTCGTAGCAATGAATGACCATTAGATAAACAAACCGTTAGTTTATCGATGTGGTCATTTGATCGGCCAGCCGCTCCTAGCGCTCATTTTTCATACTGTTTTATATTTGGCCTTATTTTTGTTTAGCTAACGATGTTATGGATTCTATTTCGGACCAACTTTTAAAATGTTTATGTAAGCGTATTGTGTTGATGTTGTTGAGTAATACAAATAAAATAGGAATATTTTTTCTAAATCTATGCTAATATTATGAAGAGGTATTTGTAAGTTTGTTGGTTTGTATATAACGGCAAATCTTCGGAACTACTCATCCGATTTCAATAGTTATTTTTACACACCCACAATAAAGCATTTCATTTCACGATTATTAGACCAAATGCACGCCGTTCTAATATTTGCGAAGAGCTAAATAAACCTGACCAATAACAAACTCAAACTATGTTAGATTTGGGTATTTCAATTTAATCCAATCGTATTTTATCTCTAGGAATCCTATGTTTTGTAACGTTAACAAAGCAAGTTATTTGTACGAATATCGACAATTCTGCTTGACCGAATATTCGGTCACGTAGAACGTCAGATGTCGAAAATTTAATATGCTTTTGGAATACCCTAACGGAGAGTGGAATTGGTCAGAATTTAGTCAAATTCTACAAGACATACGTCAGCTGGGTTACCATCTAAACAAAAGTAAGTTAGGGTAGGTTAGTGACTAACCCTGGTGTGTCGGAGTTTTTAGACCGCCTAAGGCCTAAAGGCTTCCGACATGGTTTAACGATTGCAACAACCGGGACCGACAATTTAACGTACCCTAAGCAAAGTAGCGCTCAGGTAGAAATGCCACTATCAGCCACCCATCTAAGTAGAGGTAGAGCTACACGTTGCTTAACAATCGCAAGGCCACTAACCGACTCTTACCTACTCACGAACTTACTTTCTGCAATATTTAGTTTACCATCGGCTCAATCGTATACTGATGTCGTTTCTAAATGCCAGTTTCGACAATCAGTTCATCCGATTTCGGTTTGGGATACATTCGAATTTGTTAGGTAGTAACCCAGTTGTATGTATGTAGCACAAACTCACTTTAGTTGTGCTCAAAATTGCTTCACATTCCATAACTTTTATACAGTTTGCTTTAACCCTTAATTCGACGAAATTTTTTTTAAGTTAAATTTGTAAAATCGTTACAGATTTTGGTTCTTAGCTTGTAAGGGGCCCTCAAAAAAATGCCTGAAAAAATCTACCTATTTCAGTTCCCTGAAAAACCTACGTCCATTATAATGGACATTATCGAGTTCGTAGAAAATCAATTAACTCAGACCATGTGCAGTATACTTCCCATTGTCGAATAGACAGAATAAAAGAAACAAGGTGATTTCTTGAAAAAAATATCATAATATTTTAGAAAATCAGGATAGTTACACAATTTTACTCCTTAAACTCTAGTAGGAACTTCGAAACCTTAAAACTACAATACTAACTTATATTTTGAACATAATAATTAAGTATCTATAAATTCTTCATAATAATCAACACTAGACATCAGTTTACTCAAAAACAATCAGCTTTTTAGTTTATAAATATATTATCTTATAAAAACATCACTTTTTGATCCTCTAGACTTGAAGTTCTGAAAATAAAATAAAATAGAATAAAATAAAATAAAATAGAATAGAATAGAGTATAAAAGAGTAGAATAGTGTAGAATAGAGTAGAATAGAATAAAAAAAGAATACAGTAGGATAGAATAGAATAGGATATATATTATTAATAATAAATATATTATTATATTATTATATAATATATATATATCCTATCCTACTTCCTACTAATATTATAAATACGAAAGTTTGTGAGGGTGGATGTATGGGTGGATGTTTGTTGCTCTTTCACACAAAAACTACTGAACGGATTTGGATGAAACTTTACAATAATATAGGTTATACTTCAGAATAACATATGGGATACATTTTATCCCGAAATTCCTGAGGGAACGGGTACAACGCGGGTAACACCGCGGGGCACGGCTGTATATATATATATATATATATATATAATTTTTAGGTAGTGCTATAATACAATTTATCTGTGACTCCTAAAAATACTACTTATTACGAAAAAAGAAACAATAATTGTAGTGATTAATTGCAATTATTTGTGAAATACTATTTTTTATATAAAAATTCTAAAGATTTTTTTCGTTTCAAAATTCGACATCGGGAAGTATACTGGACATAGTATTTAGCAATTACTTTACTAGTAATTCGACGACGGGAAATATACTGAACATACATATTGTGGGCGTTCTAAAAACTAACCTACACTCAAAAAGACAATAAAAATATTATTAGTAGCTTACCAGGTCTGTTATCTTTTGGTTTTCAATAATATTATAGGAAATAAGCCGTAAAACATCAAATAAAATTCAACTTACTGATAGCCCAAGCCCCGAGTCCTTCCTTTCCCGCCATTTCGCCGGCTTTTGCGGGTATTCCGTCGATGTGTACGCGTTGCAGATTTTTCACAAGGTAGTTGATAGATCAAAGTGCAATTATAACAACTAACGCTAAGATAATATGGTCTATTTTTTTATGTAGAATTTTTTTTATTCAATGGGAAGTATACTGGACGGCGTCGAATTAAGGGTTAACGTATATAAAAGTTTTGTAATTTTCATATTGATAACTTTTACTACTTGCTTTCGATTGAAAAAGGCAACTTTTTAAAAGCCTGATATGAACGTTGGATTTGAAGACATAATATATTGGTTTAGCTGTGCCCTGCGGTTTCATCTGCATCTCACCTGCTCCCGTGGGAATTTTGATTTTTATTGAGATTTTTATTACCTATTATCCTATTCCTGATCAAGGTGGATAAAATAAAAAAGAATCATAAAAATTGATCCAGCCGTTCTCGAGTCATAAATGGTGTAACTAATATACTCGTATATAGATGACAGCCACATATTTATAAGATGAAAGTTATATAAGCTTAAATACTTTTTATGCTAATTTACGGGAACGGTTGCAACCGGAGTAAAACCGCGGAGCGCTATTAAAAAGAAAAGTTAAGTATTAAATAAACACACCCTGACAAATTCACACACGGTTAATTAGACCCAAACTAAGCTCTTAGCTTGTATTATGTAATCTAACTAACTAATACGAATACATATACATACACAAATACTTTATAAGAATATATAATTGACACCCAGACGTCGTCGCCAACAACTATGTCTTCACATATTGTTGACTCCGGGCGGGAATCGAACCCGCAACCCCCGACACAGTGAGCGCTCTCACTGCCACTGTGCCAACGGGCTTGTATTAGCCTGTTTCATCCTACTGCTGGGCAAAGCCTCTCATCCCTCTGAAGATAAGAGCGCTGTAAGTTGGTTTATAAATAAACACATGCCTTCCACTCCATTCTGGTGGGCTGATAACAACACTGAGTATATTTTAGACTCATCAATAGTCTCTAACTTTTTGATTGATGATCTGTAAGTCCTTCACAATTGGTTGCGTTGCCTTATTGAAAGGAAAATTCGATAAAGATGGGACAAAATCTAAAAAAGGCCTTTCTAAGCATCGTTTGGGTTATCCTTACCTACTTAGTATGTCGACATAAAGTCCAAAAATAATGAAAAGGCTATTCAGTTTCGTTGTAAGTTCGTGTAGGTTAGTGCCAACCTTGGTGTAGGAGTTTTTAGACCGCCTCAAGGCCTCGACATGGTCTAACGATTGAATAAAAATAATAACAGAGATAAAAGCAAACTCATCAGCTTTGTATATTAACTAGCAGCGCCCCGCGGTGGGAATTTCGGGAATTTTTTTACATAAAAACCTTCCTCTTGAATCACTCTACCTATTACAAAAAACGCATCAAAATCCGTTGCGTAATTTTAAAGATTTAAGCATACAGACAAACAGACAAACAGACGCGACTTTGTTTTATACTATGTAGTGATAAGAAGTACATCTATAAATATAAAAATCAATGCCACTCTTCGTTGTAATTTTATAACTCAAGAACAGGCACACCTATCCAAACCAAATGTTTAGGCTTTGTTCGAACTATTTAGTAAATGGTTTATGTGAAGTTTGCACAAAATCGGTAGAGTTGTTCTTAAATTCCTACGGGAACGGGCACAACGCGGGTAAAACCGCTGGGCGCAGCTAGTACAAGTAAAGATATCGATGCCAATTAATTAAAATAAGTTTAGTTTAGAGCTGATAACACGACAGCTAGAGTTACTTTCGCCTTCATTAGCAGAGAAAGGATTTCTCAAACATTATACTTTTTCGTCTCAATTTCCTTAACACAGTTTATAAACTTAACTTTTAATTTTGTTATGACAGAGATTCGGCAAAGTTTAATTACTAGGCACAAAATAAATTATGCTGAAATTAAGTTAATTAATTCTAAGTCAGCGGTGAGGATGAGACTTAATTTGTGGACATTAAGACTAAAGGTAATTAGCCACTGGTATATTTTTAGCTTACGTTCTTACACTCTTAGAGTCGGTGCACATTAACGAAAAACAAGCTGTTTGTATTTTTGTTACCCTTTCACGAAAAAAGTACTGGGCGGATGTTGATAAAACTTTACAGTAATAAAGGTTATACATCATAATAACACATGGGAGACATTTTATCTCGAAATTCCCGCGGGAACGGGTACAATGCGGGTGAAACCGCGGGCGCGGTTAGTATGTAATGAAACGTTCAACAACTGTTCACACTACTTCGCCGGTGACGACACATAACGACTTATACAATAAATTCGACACATTTTCCTCAGATGTGCACTGACTTTTATAACATAACTTGTTTGCCCGTCGTTCTGTCTTGTATACCTCCCATTAACAAAGACTCACGTCTATGGGCCCATAAGGGAACAATTTGAATGCGGACTGCAGATCGCAAGCTGCAACTGTAGACCGCACTTTTTTCTAAGAACTTTTTTCACTGCGGTTTGCAGCTGCGACATTCAACTACTAAACACTGCAGTCCCAATTTCATAGAGAGTAAGAAGGTAATTTGGTAAATAAAGTGTGGCATGATTCATATAAACCTATAGTTTGTGCCTGCAGTTTGCAGCTGCTGCTTGCGGCGTCCGATTTCCACTTGTATCTTTAAACATTTTAATTTCCACCAATATTTTAAAATAGGAATTTTTTATTTGGACTCGATAGAGCTGGACTCAATTGTCAGCTTTATCTGGATTTTATTTTATATTTTACTAGCAGCGCCCCGCGGTTTTACCCACGTTGTGCCCGTTCCCGTGGGAATTTCGGGAATTTTTTACATAAAAACCTTCCTCTTGAATCACTCTACCTATTACAAAAAACCGCATCAAAATCCGTTGCGTAATTTTAAAGATTTAAGCATACAGACAGACAAACAGACAGACACGAAAAAGAGACGACTTTATTTTATACTATGTAGTGATTTATATTATAGTAAGTTTCAAAATAATGTACGTAGAAATATAATTTAACTAGCAAGGTTTTTCGCTGAAATCATACCGCATTTTAACCACGTAGCGAAGCCAATCATTATTGTTATAAAACCTAATTAAACTGCCAACGTTCTACGAACGAACTATACTAATAGACAGAATAATGTAAATTTTTTTTAATTAAAAATCAATACTTACTTCTCGATAGGGCGTCGATCGGGGGATCTTTTTGTCGACCCTTTAGTCCTGTTGATGCGACACAGGGTGGCTTTTTTAAACGGTTAATAGGAGTAAATCTGAAACTACAAGAAATACGTAGATATTTTATTATGAATCATATGATCAATTTTCACCAATAGTTTCAGAGTTGCCTATACTGACCGATTTAAAAAAAGTCACCCTGTATAAACTTTTTCACTTTCTGTACAACATGGTTGGTGACGAGAGAATCTGAGAGGCGATGCTCACTTATTGCTCTCTTTGCAGGAGTGGGCCAGTGGCACGGATCTCTTTTTGCATTTCCTGACTGAAAAAATAGACAAAAGCCTCTCATTCCACTGAAGATATCAACACACTGACAAGGGTTGTTACCCTTACCTACTGCAGGTTGATCTCTTACTTTCAAACGGTTTCAAACTCGAACTTTATTTGAAAACTAAGCACGTTTCATAATACGAGTACACATGCTTGGCTTGAGAATTGAACCCGGGACCTCTGACAAATCAGTTAGATACAAGTAGTATACTCAAGACAGATCTTCTTCTTCATCGAGTGGTTGGCCAACCTGACCAATCCTGGTGTCAGAGTTATTGAGCCGCCTAAGGCCTCTGACATGGCTCAAGGAACGACTACTATCCGTAGAAAGTAACCGGGACCGACGGCTTAACGTGCCCTCCGAAGCACGGAATTAGCTTACTTTTCGAGCAATCAGGTGATTCGGCCTGCAATGCCCTAACCAAATTGAGGAAAGTCTCACAAAGAGATTTTTGTGAGATATCCCCACCGGGAATCGAACCCGAAACCTCCGGGTCGTGAGCCGGGCGCTCAAACCACAAGACCACGGAGACTGTTAAGACAGATGGGAATTGCCATTAAGGTTCGAGGAATCCTATTGCAAAGCTATTTGAAAGTCTTTGAGTGATCCATTAAGACTACTCTGTGGGTAAACTTTGAACAAATAAGCTTCTCGCTTTGTCGGTAGCTTTCTCATTACTGAGTAAGTTGTATCAAATAAGATGTCAGCGCTTCTGAACCTTCGATCAACAATACACAACTAGATATCGGGTCACGTACAAAATCAAAGCTAAATACTGTCCGCGTGGGTGACGTGTGACAGCTTATTTTGTTTACTACCGAACTGAAACAAAAGTTTTAAAACAGTTGTACTTATGAACATGCGCATACAAACATGCAATTTAATTTAGCACATTATTGACCCATGTGGGTCGGACAGGCACTTTAGGTCTCGTAAAAAGTATGGCCAAAAAACTGGGTCATAAGTCGGAACCTTCGTAAACCTCCAGTTAGGACCCGAAGCCTACTTTACTAACAAGAAAAAGTTTTGAAGTTTCAGTAAGCACAATAGATTTTTTTTTAAATACACAGCGTATTATTCAATTAAAGTTTAATAACTAATCAGCTGAACATCCCCAAGGGAGATGCCACGTGCCAAGGCCTCCCGGTTCTCAGAAAACAGGTTAACATGAATAAGTAAGTATCAAATTTTGAGTAAGATAAGTTTATTTCAACTTCTACTAGCAGCGCCCCGCTGTTTTACCCATTCCCGTGGGAATTTCGGGAATTTTTATACATATAAACATCGCTCTTGAATCGCTCTATCTATTTAAAAAACCGCGTCAAAATCCGGGTCGTATTTGAGTTTATCGCGAACAGACAGGCAGACAGTCAGACAGACGCGGCTGGGGACTTTGTTTCAATATATAGCGATTTTAACTTCCTAAACAAATAAACCAGTCAATAAGAAGCAAGCTCCTACTTAGGAATCTAATTAAGATAGCCTAGCCTCTAAAATGCTGTTTGAATTTAGCTATTCAACCATTTAGGAAAACTATATTTAAACAGGAGCAATAACTACTAAACAAGCATTAAAAATCAACAGGCAATAATAAAATAACTAGATCAATTTCATGACCTAAGTTACGTCAAATACCTAACAAATTCATTCACGCAGCGAAACCTCAAATTACCGAGACGCTATAAAGCTACACCCATTTATTTGTTATAATGTCTTATTTTAGCTTTTTATAGCGTAATAAAGCTTATATTTCAGTACATATTTCAATTTAAACTATATAGACTTGAGAAGGATATAAACAATGAAATAAGCTTGAAAGTTGAAAGTAATTACGTTTAGGTAAAAAAATTACAAGAGTTCCGCAGCTGAATTTACAGTAACCTATTCCTATGAGAATTTCGGATTTGAGAAAGCTTTATGTAAATAGAATCAGTGACAGATGCTCCCAAGTTCTTCAGGTGCGATATACTAGGTGTGCTCATATTTACTTTTGAGAAATATTAAAAACAAGCCGAGCCCCTAGGTGTTAAACGCGTTGTGCCCGTTGAGAAAAAAAAATATAAAATAACTACAAACTCACACATCCTAATCCATTCAGCTATTTTCCTTTCAAAACTTGACACATACATCCATCTTCTCAAGGTTTTTTTTTCATTTCAAAATAAATATTAGATCAAAGCTGTATCGAAGGTCGAAAAGATTAAGGAAAGGGGAAAATGATGGGAAAAGTCCTGGTGTAAAAAACCTTGCATTTTTGTAACAAGAAGCGTAGCCTTCCATTCTTAAACAAAACCTTGAACTTAATATATTCATAAGTTACTAGCAGCGCCCCGCGGTTTTACCCGCGTCGTGCCCGTTCCCTTGGGAATTTCGGAACTTTTTATACATATAAACCTTCCCCTTGAATCACTCTATCTATTAAAAAAGACTGCGTCAAAATCCGTGCAGTAGTGAGTTGAGTTTATCGCGAACAGACAGACAGAAAGACAGACGTGTCCGAGGACTTTGTTTCATAATATGTAGTGATTGTTCCATTTGGATAGAACCCTAGATGGAGTTAACAAAATTTGTGTATCCAAACCGTATAGGTCATATATTCCTATACACATAGTTTCGTATATTTTTTTTAAAGGTTCCGTTATGACCTCTTTTCTTTAGAATAAATTAAATGTATTTTTAATAGAGTGAGGAACATTAAATAGAATGAACATAATGATTCCACGTCCGAAACGTTGTTTCAACGAAATAAATCATTCAATTTCATTATCGAATCATGTGGTAACATTACTACACGGAATTCTGTGAATGTTATAACAGATGCATAGAATTTCAATTTCAACCACTGTATCCGCAAATATAAATATAAAATGTATATCAATACTAACCCTGTATACTTATAGCAAGAAAGGGTTTTAGCGGCGAAACCCCGAAAGCAATTTAAAAAACACGATTCACTTTTATCTGTAATTGTATTTAAATTCGGAGTTTTTGGCAACGCCCTAACCTTCATGATATGTACTTATTTTAAATCGGCGCTGTTCTAAAAATGAAATATTATATTTTTATGGAAGTTTCTATTGGAAAATGGCCAGTAGGGAAGCAATTATAAAAATGATAATGTTTACTTTAGTAGCCTTTGTGAGCTCTGCATCGCGAGGATGTACTTTATCAATATTGAACCAAGGATTTATAACAGACAATTTAGATAATGATATATTAAAACTTAATCTCTTTCCCGTATTTATTTGAGTTGGAAAATTATTTGCTTGGTTTTGTCATGATACAGTATTAATAAAGTAAAGTATAGGCTATAATGTCCCCTGGGCAAAGGCATCTCATCACACTGAAGATATCAGTACAGTGAGGAGAATTAGGCGTAGTCACCACGCTTGCTAATGCCGGCTGGTGATCGCAAACCCGAGCCATGTTTGAAAAGTAGGAAAAAAAACTTGGTTTCAAATTCAAAACTCAATAAATCAATAATTTGCTTATCTTTACCCAGAAATCTCAAAGGAACGGATACTACACCCGACACGGTGAAACTGTCACCGATGCTATTTCAATAGATATCTAAAGGACTTTCAGGACGAAGAAAGTCTATAATAAACCCAAATTTCAAAGGATGTTCTGTCAGGCAAGGCATGTACAGTTGTACACCAAGACAAAGGATTTGTTTCCATTTTTCTCTTTTCTAAAGATAATGGCTTTAATTACTTTTAAGAGGAAGCTAAACATGTTTAAGAGAAAGGTTATAGACTCTTTTTGTCTCGTAATTCCCACATTCATTCATTCATTCATTCATTCATTCATTATTTACTCTGACGGAGCTTTAAGCCTATATTTAAAGGCCACCGACATGACCGAAAATCCCACGAAAACCTACAACGCTGGTAAATCCGCAGTTCACTGCTAGTTAATTCAAAATCCATTATTCCACTATGCACGGAATTTCGTTTCATGGTAATTCGCGTCGACGGGTTTAATCCCATGAATCGTGTTCGGATAGCATCTAAAGTTTCTGACATATTCACCGTTAATAGCAGGTGAAATGTGCTCGTTGGTGTGGTACTAACACGACAGGTTAGGTTTAACATTTACGTTGCTGATGGATCGGCTTTCGGACGAATGGTAATCCGATAGACTTCAAAATAGGAGAATTTTGAGTATATTCGGTGAGTTAAGTAAGTAAGATCGTGTAATGATACTGGGGAGTAACGCCGTTACTTAAGAATGTTTTTTCCACAATTATGTTTTGTTCCTTATGATCTGGTAAAAGGTGTCAATCATTTAATGTGTCTGGCGTGTGCCACAGTGCAACGGTGATGGCACTAGTGTTTTTGAACAAAAGTTCCATAAATTGCTTTTTTTCCCCAAAATATCGCTGTGAGTGTCGAAAAGTGACGGTCGCGTTATCTGCATCGTTTTCACCACGGATGAGCGAAGCATTTGTTACAATTCTCTATTTCGTGGTTTTCACGTACCAGCCAGAGACGATTTCAATTTTCAATACCACAACCGGAAGAAAATTAATTCAAAATTTCAAATTAAAAATTCGTAGAAATTTTACCAATCCACGAAATAATCCTTAATATTTTTTTATAAAGGAAATATTTATGTAGGTAAAGCGGTTTTCCTCAGAAAATATAACGTTTTCCGTAAACATAAAAAGGAGGAAAAGAATTCCTTTCCTGTCTATGACAAGAAACTACAAGTAGGCTGATATGTCAATAACAAATAGCCCTTTTAAACTGTGCTTTTGATGTAAAACATTGGATTTGGCAGGTCAGGCTAGGCCTGGTGACACGTGGCCTAGCGACACGTGGACGTGGTGACACGAGGCCGTGGCGACTCGTCGCCACACAATGATTAATATCAGCTAAAGCCCTGCCGCGATATCTTTAAGAAATTCTTAGATTATGGAAATAATGTCACGTAATAGAAACGTTATTATGCAATATTCTCACACATTGTGATTGTAACCAAATAGAATGCGAAGTGATTGCCACTTGGGGGCTAAATATTTAGTTTATTCCATTCTGTGCCACTGGATGATCCACTCGCGGTGCAAAACAGAAAAATATATTATATTTTTACATTTTACATTATTTCTAAACCTTTTATACTACCCTATCTAATTAACAGTTACCTTGTTCAGTGCCTAAAAGCAATAAATAATTATTTCCATTGAAAGAAAACAATGTTTTCATTTATTCCTTTTCTTGTTGCAGGTAGCAATGCATTCCACATAACGCCAATCAAAGCGCCAACATGTCTAACAAGTCGCAGACACTCTTGAACATATTCCAAGAGATCTTGGCTGCGTCTGGAAACTCTTCGGACAGTGGTATCAATGAGACGCAGATCGTATCCGTTTTGAGAGAACAGGGTACTGGCAATAATGGGGACTTTGAAGCTGTGCTCCTGAAAATGATGAGAGATGCCCAAAGCAAGCTGAACCCCACTCCTGTGTCTGATGATCAGTGCTGGAGCTACTGTGCTGGGGATTTCAGGAATGTAGTGGAGACATACAATAGTTTCCATGGATACGCTACTTTGCTTGTAAGTATTCCTATAGCACGCTTAGAAACCATTACTAATATCTATATATTACTAATATTTACGCTCAAAAATCATTATTAATATACTTTATATGATGACGAGCTTGTAATCTGCGCACAACCAGGCTGTTTTTTGGCTGTTTTTGGCTGTGATATAGGATGGTTATTTTAAATAGGTCAGTTTAGTTAAGTTTTAAAAGAGGGTAGGCACTCTAGGGTCCTCCTAGAGACCGCAAAATCTAAGAATTTTGCCTATAATTGCTTAATGCTTAAGGAATTTCTTTCTTGCTATCAACCTACACCGCCCCTTGGCTACTTGGCGCCATCCTAGATGACGTCATTTCATTTTTCCATAAAATACTTATGAAAATAATATTCCGAAATACAATGAAAACAATATCATGGTACTCATCCACCTACCAATACAAAAGAGTGTATTGAATGAGTCTATTATCGAAATGAGAACCCTCCAGAGATCTTAAATCTCTTTGAATCCGAACCGAAAAATACTTGTTTGTATGAAATGTATAGCGAGAACAGAACTATGCATATTTTTCTATTTTAAAAATGCTATACTCGTGTTCGTTTGTAGTTTGTATGATGTTTAAATGGTTTTATCTACACTAATGTTGTAACATTCTACTTATGTTTCCAATACTTGACTTATAATTACTACTGTTATAGCGCAGACAACTAAAACACTCAATTTAAGCAATTGCACATGATGTTATAATATCATTATAATTTAACATTATAACATCATTATAACGCGACCAATTAACCTGGCGAGCCTTATGTCAAAATCCTCATACTAGTTGTATAAAATTTTGATATTAGGCTGGCTTTTGAAAATAGTTGGGTTATACGTGAAAACTTCGTCGAAACTACATACACAAAACTCTTTGGTAAGATCTCGCTCGCTCCTGATTGGCCCTACGCGCAGCTGCGCTCTCATTGGTTAGATTTTAATGGCGGCAAGTTCACTGTGACAATACACGTACCTACGCGTGAATTTAATGTTTCGCAATGTGTTTTGTTTTTAAAATTTTGTTTGATTAATTGCATTAAATAGTGAAGATAAAGTAGTGTATGCAACTGCATATAACACGGGTATTAAAACACTCGTTACTATTATGAAACTCACACTCGTGTTTTAATACCCTTCTTTATATGACGTTGCATAAACTACTATTTTGGCAACGCATAAGAATCAATTATCGATGTAGAGATGTAGTATCATCGATTTTAATTTTCGTCATCAATTTGCTGAAAATGTTATTTGTTTGGTTGTGACGTCTTTATTGGAAAGCTATAAACTGGGCTATATTTGCTAGTTTCTTAATTTTAAGCGAACACTACCCATTTTGAAATTAAACTACGCTTACGTAGGTATACACTTCGCTTTTGAATAGAATGAATTATTTTGGCATGTATAAAATTCATAATGTAAGAAATTCATATTTATTGTAGCTTTAAGGACTCCTTTTATTGTAAAGAATATCCATTTTTCGTATTTTATTTAAAACGAGTACCTAAAATTTTTCGATTCATTACCCTGTAACTTAATATCTTATTTACTTATAAAATAATATATTTTTCTTTTCAATTTACTTTTTAATCTCTCTCTTTTATATTATTTTTTCTACGTAATATTACAATACCTGTTCTGAATATTAAAAAACTTGTACTTAATTAAAAATATCATGATTTTATGAAAATCCTTTATTAGAATTTTATCCAGGTGTAAAGGTCGTTTACCTTTCTACTAGTTGAATTATCCAACAGTACTTAGTTGTTGAATCCGGCTTTTTAGGGTTCCGAACCCAAAGGGTAAAAACGGGACCCTATTCAGTAATAGGGTCCTAGACTTCGCTGTCCGTCCGTCCGTCCGTCCGTCTGTCACCAGGCTGTAGCTCAAGAACGGTGATAGCTAGACAGTTGAAATTTTCACAGATGATGTATGTTTCTATTGCTGTTATAACAACTATTACTAAATCTATACTATAAAAATGAATCGCTGAATCTGTTGCTAAGCGCATAACTTCAGAACGACTACACCAAATTGGATGATTAAAAATAATTATTAATATGTTCCTTATTGTCAGGACAAGGTTTTTATATAAGAAAAATAAGGAATAAAAATCTCAAAATTCCCACGGGAACGGGGGCGCTGCGGGTGAAACCGCGGGGCACAGCTAGTATATAATAAAAATAAAATAAAACAAATATTTAAGGGGGCGATACAAAACCCATACAAAAAACGTGATTTTTTTGCCGTTTTTTAAAGTACAGAACCCTGCGCGAGTTCAACTCGCACTTGGCCCGTTTTTTTAATTAGCATAACTAAACTAATTCTCAATATTTGTTTTAAATCCATCTCTATGTTATCAAAACGGCTTTGAGTCATACTATCGCTTAAATGTATATAAATGCTTAAAGATTTGTTTAGTTATAAAATAACTATTACATCACTTAGTCGCACTCAGAGCCGTCCACTAAGTCGACACCTAACTGACGTAATTTTTCATGCATTACATGTCAAAAAAAACTTGAGGGGTGTCAAGGGACACCCGGATGGAACGAAGTTTATTTATTATCAACAAAAATAATCGTCGCGACATCACACTGTTCACTGCGAAATAGAAAGACGAAACAAAAATATCTGGCTTGCTTTCTATAAGAGAGAAACATTTTTTTCCGTCTAGCCCCCTTTCGCAACGCGCGATAAGGAACTTTGTTCCAAAAACTCATTCAATCTCTACCAACGAAGCATTTGACGTCTTTGAGTACGGGCGTTAGTTTAAAAAATAATCAACTGAAGTAACTAGTAAGTAAAACTAGTTAGAATCTTTATTCAAGATTGGAATATGTTCCAATGAATATCAAATTCAGGTCACTTAGTACGAATACATAAATAAAATACATTAGCAAAACTAGTTAAGCTTAATTCGTTATTTGCTTGTGCAGACACTTGGAAAATAATATACTGACCTAAAGGAGACTATTTGTAGAATGTCTTGGTTAGTGACTGAAATATGTTATAAATAAGCATGTGATACACGTGTAATATTAAGGTATAGATAGAGGCCTCGAAGTGACACTCTCAGCCACAATTTTACCGTTTCTATTTCGAACCACGATGAACTGAACTCGGTTTTAGAAGGAAATTCTACATACTCTGCCCGCCCGTTGGCAGAGAGCGCTTACTGTGTCGGCGGTTGCGTGCCCGATTCCCGCCCGGAGTCAACAATATCTCTCGGAGTCTGAGTGTCAATTAAATATGAATAGTATAATTATATAGTATGTGTGCTAGTATCAGTGAGTTAGATTCCATAATACAAGCTTAGAGCTTACTTCTAATTAACCAAGTTTGAATTTGTCCGGGTATAAATGTGTTTGTTTGAATTTATCCGGGTATTTCATGTAGTCTAAGCTACGATTTGAATCTACGATACCACAGATACACAGCTACGTTAAATTATAGCTTCCCTTCTCCGTCAAGGGTTAAATACTGTAAGTGAAAACCAATGATTCTATTAATAAGTATCGTAAAGGCACGTGGAGCGCCCAAACGTAATACTAACTGTAATTTATTCCGTGGTTTAAGTGCGTACCTATCTACAGAGTTGATGTACCAAATACGACGCTTATGTAAAGGAGATTGTAGACTGAATTAACACTATGTTCAATTAATGACGTTGGAAATGACAGCTAGGGAACTTTAATGGTTTGACTTTGTTAAAATTAGTAGTCGCCTGAGTGCGTATTTGCTTGATAATCACAATGAGTTAAATTTTCTCAACCAAACCTAACTAAATTACGCTATGAGCGCTGAAAATCCCTTAAATTACTAAGAACACAATATCAGACTCTTTTCATACTAGCAGCGCCCCGCAGTTTCACCCGCGTTGCACCCGTTCCCGCAAGAATTTTGCCTTAAAAAGTAGCCTACGTCCTTTCTCAGGCTCTGGACTAACTGTGTACCAAATTTCATTCAAATCGGTTCAGCAGTTTTAGCGTGAAAGCGTAACAGACAGACTGACAGACAGAGTTACTTTCGCATTTATAATATTACTAGCAGCGCCCCGCGGTTTTACCCGCGTTGTGCCCGTTCCCGTGGGAATTTCGGGATTTTTTTTTACATAAAAACCTTTCTCTTGAATCACTCTACCTATTACAAAAAACCGCATCAAAATCCGTTGCGTAATTTTAAAGATTTAAGCATACAGACAAACAGACAAACAGACACGAAACAGAGACGACTTTATTTTATACTATGTAGTGACTAGCAGCGCCCCGCAGTTTTACCCGCGTTGTGCCCGTTCCCGTGGGAATTTCGGGATTTTTTTTACATAAAAACCTTCCTCTTGAATCACTCTACCTATTACAAAAAACTGCATCAAAATCCGTTGCGTAATTTTAAAGATTTAAGCATACAGACAAACAGACAAACAGACACGAAACAGAGACGACTTTATTTTATACTATGTAGTGATTAGGATTTCATCTACATTTGCTATCCATCTAAATGTATGTAACATTAAGATAGATACTTAGTTATAACTTTGTATAAACTAACACGGTGTGTTTAGTTATGTGAACGTCATAACAAATACTTTAATTATCTATACTAACATAATAAAGCTGAATAGTTTGTTTGTTTAAACCTGCTTATCTCAGAAATTACCAATCTGATTGGAATAACTCTTTTTGTAATAGATAGCCACATTCAACGGAAAGGTTATAGGCCATTTTTCATCCCGAAATTCCTTCGAGAAAGAGCACAGCGCGGGGCGCTGCTAGTATACAATAAAGTAATTATCTGAGTAAACTTAAGACTTCTATTACGTCAGCATCCGACAAGAAAGGATTTTCCGTTATTCTACCCCGAAGGCGGTAAAAAGGGGCAACGTTTGTATGGGACAATGTGATTTTTCAGTCGAAGCTACTTCAAATAACAAAATTAATAACTTTTCTTTCATTGAGACTACGTTTGCAGATACACTTCTCTTTGTTTTTAAAATTGTATCTAAAGTCAAATTAAAGACGTTTAATAACCTTCTACACAAAAAAAGTCGCGAGCAATAGCTAGTTAAATAAATTAATGTGTATACATCTTCTCTTCTCGTCAACGCAATCATTTAAGGAACTCATCAAATTCTCTTCACGTAATCAAATCACTAATTCGCCGAGGCGGCAGGCAGGCGGGTGCGGTGTGCACGGCCCTTAACGATCTTTTAAGATGTTTAATCATTTGGACAGTTAACTGACCTAATATCCGAAGTTATTACTCCGGTGGCGGCTCAGTCAGCCGGGAGGGGGACGTTGTCACGTTCACCAACAGGTGGGTAATGGGTTTTATTTAAATAGAAATAATAATTTGAGGACTTTTGAAAGAGTTTATGACCTTTTAAATGGTTAGTATGTCTTAAAAAAATGAAAAATATTTATTTCGAACAAAATGCACTTACCTACAGATAATTTTTTTTTTACGATAAGTAAAAAATTTCAAATTCAATCTGGTTTCTTAAGTCAGTCTTCTGTGACCGCAGTCCCTGTAAAGGGGCCGAAACATCAGATAAAAATGTAAAATAAAAGCGAAGTGAATCCGTAAACGTAGTTTCAATTATAAATTCATATTTATTTATTTACCATAGTGGACATATTTATATGTTGCTTTGAAGACGACTCTGAAAACTATATAAAATATCGATTATAAATAAAAATAATTAAATAATTCACTGGATAAATCAGGAATCAGAAATTAAGTAATTATAATAAGTTTTCACCACGGAAGAGCGAAGCACTTACTGCGTAAGGAATTCACTATTTCATGGTTTTCACCAAACACCAAAATTGAGCAAAACCATGTGTTCCATAATCAACACTTTAATAAAGAATGATTTAAAAAGACATAAATACCAATTATATTTTTTATTTTTCACTTCGTCACCAAGAATTTTTATTTGACATTTGAACACGCTGAAGTTGTAAAACTTAAATAAATAAAACAAACAAATAACAAAATAAGTGTCTCCGATAAATGACCGATTTTAATATCATTTTTCAGATCGTGATTCGCACTTGAAACTTGATTTGATTAAGTGCTTGCCCACGTTGACTCGCGGGCGCGGTGGCGGGCGCGGTCACGAAATATCAAACATATGACGTGATATCCAAGTGTTCACGTTCAAAACGCGAGTGCGGTGTAAGTAGCGAGCTAACTAGCGACTAGCGCGCGCGGCGCGCTCCACAATGGTCCGAAAATCGCTCGTAGTGGACATAGGTAATCGCGAAAATTTACTTCGTATTTTTAATATTTTTATTGCATATTTGGGTTTTGCTATTAAATACAAGATGTTTTTATAGATGGTAATTTTTGATTAAACCTTATATTTTTCGAGATATACGTCATTGAATTATTTTTTGTATGGAAAAAAACACATTATTTCGAATATCTTGAAAGTCTCAAAATGTCTCAAAATATGGTTTTCAGATTTGGATATCACTATTTTAGTGCTAAATTAAAAGCTATATGCCAACCCTCGATTTGCCCCGATTTTTGAGAAATTTCACTTTTCATTCTCATTTCCACACCACCCCAGAGGTAGAGAATAAAGTGCGTTATTTTTTAAGTGGTGTCCCCAAGAGGCATATTCCACTCACACAGACTTAAAAACAAGCACTTAAAAAAAGTAAATTACACAAATCAAATTTTCCTGTCATTGTCCTTCGATGATAGTTTCTACATTTATAAATTCAATGTTTTCTTGCTCATCATCTTTATCAAAACTATCAGGTAATAGCAATGCTTTCGCGTCTTCTGAAAGCATTTTATGTACACGAATTATTTTATGCCTCTTTGTTGATATATAGGGATCAGAACTAATCAACAAGTTATTAATAATATCCTGATTACAAGCAGTCCGGTTAATTTTACGTGAATGACTTTCACGGTACCTTCTGAAATCTTTGTTTCTAGACTCTGCAGCTTCTTCTGATAGTTTTCCAATTGGAACATAAAATGTTTGTTTCCATGCAAAGAATGCAAAAAAATGATTTTGAAGCCCTATGTCCCAACTTTGCAAAATCGGACCACTGGCTCGCTCCAATTTCAAACGCTTGAGACGTTTGTGTGTGTTCACGTCAAACTAGCGCGGTGGCGCGCGCGATTTACTCGCGACGTCAGGTAAGTTCAACCCATGGACTTATTACTAAAATCAGGACTGAATCAAATCAAATCAAATCAAAATTATTTATTTGTTCGAATACGGGTTACATTGTTTTTTTAAAACTCATATTCCGCCTTTTGGCATACGAATTTAAAGAAGAAACTTATAACGTAAACATAAAGTAACTAATTATGTAATAATATTATTATATAAAAATAAAAAACATAAACATAACTAACCATAAACAACTATAAAATATACAAACAACTATGAAATAACTATAAACAGGAATCATTTAGGAAATCTGAGACAGAATAATAACATTTTTCTAATAATAGTTTACTTAAATGAGATCTAAATTGAGTGACAGCGGAAGGTCTATATATACAAATATTTAAAATTACTCCTGTCACTTATTAACGAATAGACAACATTTAGTGTGAACTCACCGCGATACAGACCCGTTTCATTTAGTATAATGTTTCCTGATATGTTTACGACCTCTGACAATACGTCACACTCGCGCGAACGCCTGGCGGTTAACGTGAACACGAGCTCGCGACGTTTCCCGCGCCCTCCACCGCGCCCGCGCCCGCGCTTTCAACGTGGACAAGCACTAACACATAGCATAGCATATTTATGTCAATGAAAAACTAAACATTTTTACGACAAACTAACCAGAGGATGAACCTTTGGAATGAACTAATATAGACAACTAGCAGCGCCCCACGGTTTTACCCGCGTTGTGACCGATTCTCTTGTAACAGTGGAGAAAAAATGTATTAAAACTTTTCCCTTGAGTGTTTTTATTTATAACTAACTGGTAGTCCTGAGATTGGCACGTTCAAACAAACAAAAAAATAATTAATTTCAACTTTATACAAAAGTAATCCATACTTTCATAACTTTATACAAAAGTAATCCATACAAAAGTAATCCATAATTTCTATCGATATATGTGAAGATATCTATCTTCTTCATATTCATTTCATTTTTCTAGTATTGGCCCATTCAATCATCAGCATCATCATCATGTCAGCCGTAGGACGTCCACTGCTAGACATAGGTCTCCCTCATTGATCTCCAAGTTATTCGGTTGGAAGCGACCTGCATCTATCGCGATTCTGCAGCCTTTACTTACCCATTTAATAGGCGGCGGTTGTTTGTTTTGAATTGTTTCAGTATTTAATAGGCAGACATAAATACACTTTAGAAACTGGAGCACACTATAGTCCAGATCTTTTCAAGTAACTTGCTCGAGCAGACAAATCAGTCTAACAGACTCAAAGGTCTGTAACTGACTAAAAAGTCCGAAGACGTCTTATCTCTAGTGTACGCTCATTCTATCTAAAGTAATAATTTACTAACTTATTTTTGGACATCCAATAACATACATAAATAAACATTTATCCCGATTACCTTCAAGATATTCCAACATTCCCAACTAACTAAGCAAGGGCTCGTAAGTTTCCAGTAATGCTTTGAAGCACATACCGACCACTAATGAGTAATTTCTCAAAGTGCTTCCGTAATTAGGTGAGTTTAATGAGTCTAGTAAGCTCAGCCAGCAGTAAATAGCCTATTTCTATAACTATTGTTTGAACTTTCGACCCTTATACAAAACGGGTACAACACGGATAAAACTGCAGGGAAGTAATAGTTAATAATAACACCACAATTACAGTTTTTCTCTTCAAAATATGGTCGCCTAACATGATGGCCACTGACTAACTCGAAATGAATGAATGAATGAATGAATGAATGAATGAGTCTTGGAGATTATTTAATATTCGTCGAGTCTCAATATGTCGAGCTGTTTACCTCTACGTCAACTGATGAAAGTACAGTCACAAAGAATAAAAGTTACATGCAGTACAGTCACAAAGAAAAGGCCGCTATCCTACGCATGGCATATTAGTGACTTTCTGCGGTCAATCGCAGTATCACAATCATGCATTTTACGAACTGCATTCCTCTAATAATCTTCTGAAAAAGGACTCAATCACCTGTAATCAAATCTAAACTAACACTATATACGCTTCGGTTCCGTCTACACAGCCTTCAAGATACTACCATCAAGCAGGAACCGAATCCAGCATTAGTATAAACAAGTTGAGCAATCGAATTAGTTTCATTGGTTACCTAAAGCCCCGTCCACAATGAAAGCCGTCCTGAGGCGACTGTCGTAAACAAACCAAGATCTCCCGCCACAATTAATGGCGTTTCCCGCTAAAACTCAATTAGTCAACTGATCTTGCGGCTTAGCAAACAATTCATTACTTGTTTTATGTATATTTATGAAAATATATTGCTTAGAGTTACGTTAGCGAAGGAGGAAAAATGAAAGAAATTACTGTGAATGATGCTCGAAGATAAGTTCTGAAAGATGATGTTTTCTCGTTTAACGCTATATTTTGAAAGATTTATGAAAGATTTTCTAACCAAAAAGTAAGGAGAATTTTTTTTATACCTTTCCAGTCTTACCTCATCAGTAAACCTTTTTCTTTTAGGTATAGAAGCTAAATAAACCATGTCAACTTTGAACATCCCCTTTGTTATAATATAATTATTAAAATAAGCATGACAGAAATTATAATTGATTAATTAATTTCATTATTGAAGCCTTCGATAACTAGAATATAACCCTGGAATATTTTGGGAAGGAATCCGTAATTGATTTCAAGGGTTCCGGAAGTTTATTTAGGAATCGTCAATTTAATAGCCGTGACGGGTGACTAGTGTTGATTTTACTTTACATTGCTATTCGACGTTAATGATAATAATTGTGAATAACCTTCTTTATTGTAAGTGGCTTCTTTGAGTCCAAGCTTCTTCTTCATCGGATGGTCAACCTGACCAATCCTGGTGTCAGAGTTATTGAGCCGCCAAAGGGTCATGTAAGTGTAGTCCAAGCTATGGAAGTGTCACTGTATCACTGTCATGCTGACTACCATTTTATTTCAAAAATAGAACATTGAACATTATTCACCAATTTATGTGAGTTTTCATAAAAGCAGAGATGAGCGGTGGGGAACCCGTTTCACCCGAATTGTCAAAAACACAACGCAAAAACTTTTCGTAATTGTGATTGGTCAATTGAGCTTCGCACAGCTCTGTTTAGTTTCAATGGAAGCGCACGCATTTAATGTTCTTTTTTCAATAAGATGTAATTATATTTATCTTGTTAAGAAGAAAACTCTAGTTTTGACTTTTTGGCAACACTTTGACCCTTTAACTGCTAAGTGGGTCGCCGAATACAGTTAATCTTTACTCGCTGAAAGTATTTTTTAAAAACAAGTTTTGCATTGTAATATTTTAATTATATATCTTAAATCATAAAAACATTTGACTTAAATATTTATTCTCAATGTTTCAGCCACCTATACTTTATTAAGTTTATGTTTCACAGATATCCATATTATATAAAAATACAAAACCAGAAAAAAATACAAAATATCTATTGGAAATATTTCGTTTTTCTAAAAAACAGTTTCAAAAGTTACCAATGTGGAAAGTTGCCGAACAACATTGAAGACACACGAGGAAAATTCCACATTACCCATTAACCTACATTTATTCCCAATGTTGACTTGATGAGCATATTATTATTTGTAACATCTCCAAAGTTTATTACGAGGAACACACTGTATTTATCAGTTCTTTACTAGACTGGAAATAATTGTTATACAGGATGTTCTGATTTACTAAAGCCTCTTTTTATTTTATTTTATTAATTTTAGGAAAACTTACAGCTAGGTTACATTACGATTATAATTTTGATACTCATGTAAACATGTGGGCAGACGGCCAATTAAAAATGTCCACTACTAATGGTAATTATGATTTATAACGACGACGACAAACTAAAATAAAAACCAGTTATTACTATATATACTCGTTTACTATATAAGTTGATATATACTCGTATTTCCCATCAGAAATGTTATATAGGTATTAACTATACGTATAACTATATATAATTTTGTTTCACTCACACAATAATTTCGAAAAAACTGGGCATAATATTTTATGAAAATCACCTATGAAATTTAAGTATTGTGATAATTTAAAAAATACTTTTAGTATAGAAATTATTCGTTACCTTTGAATTCGGTTTTCAAGAGTTTAGTCACCTAAACGCCCTTCTCATTTAAACATTCATTTAAAACAATTCAACCCTAAACTGCCAATTAGGTATTCGTGACGGTGTCCCCTAAAACAATATTTACAATAGTATTAAAATGTAATTCTGAATCAATTAGCACCCACTCGGCTGCGCAAGGGTTAAACGTAGTTAACCTCTCCGCCACCGCAGTTGATTTCGTTTACCAACTGAATAAACGTTTTGAGATACCGCGAGTATTTACTTTATAAATAAAATTGTTCGAGTGAATTCATTTATTTTGTACTAGCAGCGGCCACTGGTTTTACCCACGTTGTACCCGTACCTATGGGAATTTCGGGATGAAAAATAACCTGTGACCTTCCTATTGAATATGTCTATCCATTATAAAAATAATTATCAAAATTGGATTGGTAGTTCCTGAGATTAGCCCTTACAGCAAAGTTAGAAACTTTACCTATTTATAATATTACGTTGTAACATCACATAACAGTAACGTCAGTAGTGGCAATAACGTCAGTAGTATCAGTAGCATTAGTAACGTCAGTAATCCCTTCCCCAGGTATGCACGATCGGCGTGCTGTCCAACTCACTGAACATCGCGGTGCTGACGCGGCGCGACATGGCGGCGGCGCCCATCAACCGCCTGCTCAAATGGCTCGCGGTCGCTGACGTCTTCGTCATGATAGAGTACATCCCTTTCGCTATTTACAGATACTTGGTAAGTATATACGAGTTATTTACACTTGCTTTGGTAAGTGTAAACGATTTTGGTTAGGGATTTTCATTGGCAATCGGATTTTTCTTGAAGCTTTTTAGATGTCAATGACAGTGAACCAGTGAACACAATGACATTTATTGAAGAAGGTGGAGTATTCATGCAGATTTTCTGCTGTTCGAGTCGCGCGGCGTTGAATTTACGAGACATTTGCGACTAGGTCGGCGAGGTTGACGAATTCAATAGAACTTGATACGTCACTATTGAACTCGCTAACTCGCAACTCTCTCGCAGCTCCAACTCTATCAATTACAATTTTAATGATGATAAAATAAAGATAATTGGTACGTACGTACCGTTATTTGTAAATGAAGTAGACATAGACGAGAGACTATTCGTGTGATACAAATAGGAATAGGATTATTAAAACTAATTGAACACAAAACACATTTACGCCTCCCCGTAACATTCTCGTCCCAGGTGTGCACTAGTGCACGCAAACCAGGGTTTTCTTTAAATATAGATAGGTTATCTTACATTGAACTGTTTTGAGATATTTTTATAAGAAGGTTGTTTCATCCACACATTTCTTAGGGTGTGATCAGACGAGCGTAACTATGTTGAGTTGCATAAACATACATAATAATATCATGTTTGAGTAAAACGACGACGGCTTCATACAAAATGCACTAGATACGCGGACTGTTCAAGGGAACTTTACCCCAACTGAAATCGCATGTTTAGCCTCACCCTTACTGAACGTCTAGGTAAAGTAACCTACGTTTACAACATTGGGTAAGCTGTACATTTTAAACTATATTTATGGTTCAGTTTTGTACGTAGAGGAAAGATACTATGTATTCTAGGTTTAGTATTCTTTATCCGTTCTTCGATTGAACGCGTACATATTAAAATGTGTAACGTGTTGAATTAAAACTATGTTTACGGATACACTTCGCTTTTATTTTACATTTTTGTCTGACGTTTCGTCGGCCCCTTTACAGGAACCGTGGTCACAGAAGATTGAGGTGTTATGCGTCTTTTTTTTTATTATTTAACCTGCTGTATACCACTGCTGGGCAAAGGTCTCCCCCAATTCTTTCCACCTGGACCTATCTTTCGCCACTTCTTTCCACTCCTTGTCGAAGTCTTCCAATTCCTTCCTCCACCTCGTGGGAGGTCTACCGCGAGGTCTCCGAACATTCTGGAACTCCCACTCTGTGGAGATCCTAGCCCATCGATCCGGATGCATTCTGGAGACATGACCTGCCCAGTTCCATTTTAGTGTGGCAGCTTTAATCGCCACGTCTGCAACACCAGTTATGGAAATAAAAGAAAAAAAAACGTCAGACTAAAATCACTACATAGTCACTACATAGTATAAAATAAAGTCGTCTCTTTTTCGTGTCTGTCACACTGTTTGTCTGTCTGTATGCTTAAATCTTTAAAATTACGCAACGGATTTTGATGCGGTTTTTTGTAATAGGTAGAGTGATTCAAGAGGAAGGTTTTTATGTAAAGAAATTCCCGAAATTCCCACGGGAACGGGCACAACGCGGGTAAAACCGCGGGGCGCTGCTAGTATAAAATAAAGTCGTCTCTTTTTCGTGTCTGTCTGTTTGTCTGTCTGTATGCTTAAATCTTTAAAATTAAGCAACGGATTTTGATGCGGTTTTTTGTAATAGGTAGAGTGATTCAAGAGGAAGGTTTTTATGTAAAAAAATTCCCGAAATTCCCACGGGAACGGGCACAACGCGGGTAAAACCGCGGGGCGCTGCTAGTGTTAAATAAAAGCGAAGTGTATCCGTAAACGTAGTTTTAATTCAAAAAGTGTAACGCGTTTTGGTACAAACTTCACATTACATATACCTCAGAATCTAGTACAAGTTTCTTAACTCCAAAAGTAGACCCAACTCATTCGCTGTAGCATTCGATTAATGATTAAACTGTTGACTCACATCGAAACATAATTAATGTTTTTCAGTATAAACTCATTTAAAGTTTTACACTCAAAAACGTTAACCAAAATATATAACACCAGTCCCGTGGTGTTACCCGCATTGTACCTTTTCCCGCGGGTATTTCGGGATAAAATGTATCCTATGTGTTATTCTGATGTACGGCCTATATTATTCTAAAGTTTCATCCATATCCGTTGAGTAATTTTTGCGTGAAACTTTAACTTTATTACAACTTTATTAAACAATAGAACTTGATAAAATAAAAGTGTGTGCAAGTTTTGATGACACACTAATAGTAAAGTTAACATACGTAATAGAATAGATAGTAAAAGATAAACAAATGGGGGATTAGATAACGGCCGTTAGTTTATCGTAAAGCTTTTACTCAAGAGGTGTAGTTAATGGTGTAATTGAAGGACTAAGTATAACAAGTATTAATGACATAAACAAGATTTTTATTAAAACAAACTTTTTAACAAGCTATTTCGTCATTATCATACATTGTCATCCAGACCAATGGTGCATGCAAAATTTCAGCTCAATTGGTAAACAGAAAGTGGATCAAAACTTGCAAGAAAAATCTTACAATAAACCGTTTCAAAATGGGCTTCTATTTTATTTATAATCATAAATGTAAAGCCAGTCTACCTAATGTGAAAACGACGTTCGGAGAAGGTACTAACTGGATTATACTTTCGTTCTCCATCTTTTATATCTCGGCTATAGCTTCAGCAGGAAATAGAGCATTGTAAGTAGTAACGTTCTTCCGTGGCAACATCACTACATAGTATAAAATAAAGTCGTCTCTTTTTCGTGTCTGTCTGTCTGTTTGTCTGTCTGTATGCTTAAATCTTTAAAATTACGCAACGGATTTTGATGCGGTTTTTTGTAATAGGTAGAGTGATTCAAGAGGAAGGTTTTTATGTAAAAAAATTCCCGAAATTCCCACGGGAACGGGCACAACGCGGGTAAAACCGCGGGGCGCTGCTAGTGTACCAATAAATCATTTTGTCCTATCCTACTAATATTATAAATGCGAAAGTTTTTGAGGATGTACTCGTATGTATGCTTGTTACTCTTTCACGCAAAAACTACGGAACGAATTTGGATGAAGCTTTACAGTAATATAGGTTATACATCAGAATAACACATAGGATAAATTTTATCCCAAAATTCCCTCGATAAGGGGTACAACGCGAGTGAAACCATGGGACGCGGCTAGAAGACATACATCCAGGTCAAATTTCATAACTCTTCTTCTGGGCTTCGCCGAAGACGGATGAAAAGAACAAATGACAAGATAAAAGGAAAATAATATTCTTCTAAATCAATTGTTACGCAGAAAAGGCATTGCCTGAAGCGTAATAAAATAATAAATATAATTAACTCGGTCCCCGCAGCGTGTAACTGAGATAAAAATTATTCGATTCCCGCTATTCGAAATCACTTCCGAAATATGGTTTATTTGGAATAAACGTCTTTTATATGGAGATTTTTATGTAATTGAATATGGACCGTTCTGCTTGCATGTACGCTACTGATAGTGGTACCAAGCCGCTTTACGCCACGACTGTACAATATTAAGTCACTTACACTATATATGCAAATAAGACATGTACAGTACAACTCACATACGGTTTTTATCTGACGTTTACCCAATTTAGTTTTACACACAATTGTACAAATTTCAAATCTGGAACGCAAAAACACAATCGTAACTTAACATATATATATTTATAACTTTTGTGTCAAGTTATAGGTATAATGATTATTGAGACTTTCCTCAGTTTGGTTAGGGCATTGCAGGCTGAATCACCTGATTGCTCGAAAAGTAAGATGATTCCGTGCTTCGGAGGGCACGTTAAGCCGTCGGTCCCGGTTATTTCTACGGATAGTAGTCGTTACTTGAGCCATGTCAGGGGCCTTTGGCGGCTCTATAACTCTGACACCAGGATTGGTCAGGTTGGCCATCCACTCGATGAGAAGAAGAATGATTATTAAACGGAGTTTTACCGCCGCACTCAAGAGACGTGCATTAAATGGATACTTAATATTTTGACGTAATTTTCATACATTACATGTCAAAACCAGTCATTTACCATCTTATTCATAAACGAACTTTAACTAAAACACTGTTATAAAGTGGTTTGTCTGTTTTGCTTTTTATAAAATATCTTAAGTCAGAAAGAGACAAACCACTTGATAGCTAAAATGTTGCTAATACACGTTATGAATAAGACCCTAAATCTTTACTAAGGAAGCATTTGACGTGTCTGAGTACAGGCGATAGTGTTTCATGTAGTAGATATGAAATAAATAACAGACAAAGCTACTGGATCGCTTAAAAATATCAAAATTAACCATTTAAAATCTACTACAATTCAAAAAGATCGAACTGCATTCTTTCAATCCAAACCACAAAACACAAGAATTTGTTATTCAAATAGTAGAATTATTTAAATAGATGTCTCATTTATATTTTACGGTTTCAGATTCTGCCCGAGATGGATTTCCGGTACTCAAAAGCAACGTACATTTTATTCCACATGCATTTCGCACAGATATTACACACCGCGTCTATATTCCTAACCTTGTCTTTGGCGATATGGCGGTACGTGGCGATAAAGTAAGTAATATTGATAAATCTATCTACATATATTAATATAACTAGCAGCACCCCGCGGTTTAACTCCCGTTGCGCCCATTCCCATCCAAATTTTAAGATAAGTAAATAATAGCCTACACCCTCCCCGTTGAATATGACTATCCATTACAAAAATAATTAATGAAATCGGTCCGGTAGTTTCTGAGATTAACCATAACACAAACAAATAGGTTAGGCCCATCTCGTAGCCAGATTTGGTAGCTAGCTACGAAATGAGAAAAGTGTTTTCCCATCTTGTAGCTAGCTACTAAATGGGAACGATCTATTCGGTAGGTTAGGGTTTTTTTTTTTTTACTAGTTAAAATCCTAAATCTTTGACTTTCGAATTCCTATTTCGTAGCCAGCTTCGAATCGGGATTATTTCTCCCATTTGGAAGCTAGCTACCAAATCTGGCTACGAGATGGGCCTAAACCAAACAAATACAATTTTCATTTTCACCTCTTTTTTATATAAGTATAGATGCATAGAATATATTCAGAGCAGGTGGTTTGACATTTCCTGTGAGACTTTTCAAAGAAATTAATAATGTAGTAGCGCAAAACTTGATTAAAAGAAAATAACAATTCGTAAATTGTTAACTGAATATAAATTAATCCCACGCATTTTCTATAACGGTAAGATCAAGTAGTTTAGTAACTAAACGGAGTTCTTAGCCTAAAGCCTAGTTCGCATTAAGCTAGTAATTTAGTCGAGTAGCGAGTAGTTTAGTAACTAAAATACTCGCTACTGCCCCAAAATCGTTCGCACTTCGTTCGAGTACAGTTTACAAGTGAGTGGTGTTTTATAAAATGAACAGTCTACATTTCTACGACATTTTTGCGATAACTAATGTACTCGACTAATTCGACAGATTCGGACTTGTTTAGCCGGCGAACGGACGCGTGGTGGGGGTGCTACTCGCCCGTCAAAAATAGAATGAAATGGATCGACTCGACTTAATTATGTACTTACTAACATACTAGACTAAATTGTTGGTGTTCAAAAATGTTTAGCTACTAAATTACTCGCTACTAGACTAAATTACTAGCTTAATGCGAACTAGGCTTAAAGGCCGCTATCCGACGCTCGGTATAGTTCAGATGGATTAGTGCCTTTCTATTTATAAAAAAAAACTAGCTGCACCCCGCGTTGTACCTGTTCCCGCGAAAATTTCGGGATAAAATGTATCCCATGCGTTATTCTGATGTTAAATCTATATTACTGTAAAGTTTAATCCAAATTCACCCAGTAGTTTTCTCGTGAAAGAGTAACAACCAAACATACATCCATCCTCACAAACTTTCGCATTTATAATATTAGTAGGTTTTTTTAATAAAAATCAAGTGATCGCACCGCGCCGTTGTCACCATCGCTACATCGTGGTACCCTGTATCCTTGTTTTGTGTAACAAACGATCATTGTGCATTTTTGCGCCTTGTTACAAAATGAGGTAAACATTAATTTAAAGTTTATTTCGAACAGAAGTGGACTTTTAATTCATTATAATGGTGGGTACTTTGTCAAAGAGGAAATTAAAACTCTCTGAGTTCCAACAGGTTCTAGGAAATTGCATTTTATAATCTGTATTTTCTTTTAAGACCCATTTTTTTTAACTAACCCATGTTATACGCGTTCCCGTGGGAAATTCGGAATAGGTAGTGTCTATCATATACAAGAATATTATTTCAAATGCGACTGTTTATTCTATTCCTGTTTACATCTAGCGAATTCAACATACTCTTCAGCTTGATATGAACAGTTGATTTACATGATACCGGGAATACTTTCTACGTTGCATTCGTTCATATTCATGAATGATACACTTTAATTGGTATCTATGCTTCCCACCTGCACTTCAACGACACTAATTAGCAAGCGCTCGTCATGAATTGGAACACCTAATTAGGATTCCGTAAATAGGTTGCTTTCACTATGTATACCTACTTAAAATTCATAAGCTGCTTCCACAAAAAAATCGTGCAGACAGAACCGACTGGAATAGGAGAGCAAAAAATGAGATAGAGAATAAAATTAAAAGAGCTTAATTTCACTAAAATAAGGTTGATTTTTGCATTCCATATCTTTTTAAGTAATAACAAGTTGATCTATCGCTCGTCTATAAAATCAATCTTATTATCGATCGAAAATGTTTCCGAATGTTTCCAACTTTTCAAACATGGCTCTGGTTTAAGATCCAACCAGAAGTAGGCAAGCTTGGTGATTATACCGAATAACCTAATAACCTATCTTCGGTGAGATGAGAGGCCTTTGCTCAGCAGTAGGACATTATTCGCTACTAACTTACTTAATTTTATTTATCTACACTAATGTTGTAACATTCTACTTATGTTTCCAATACTTGACTTATAATTACTACTGTTATAGCGCAGACAACAAAACACTCAATTTAAGCAATTTCACATGATGGTATAATATCCACATCGATATCGTAAAATCTCATTATAACATCAATAAAACGCGACCAATTAACCTGGCGAGCCTTATGTCAAAATCCTCATACAAGTTGTATAACATTTTGATATTAGGCTGGCTTTTGAAAACAGTTGGGTTATACGTGAAAACTTCGTCGAAACTTCTAAACTTACATACACAAAACTCTTTGGTAAGATCTTGTGCCAATTAAATAAAAAAGAACAGCGCGCGCTCGCTTCTGATTGGCCCTGCGCGCGTTGCTGCGCTCTCATTGGTTAGATTTTAATGGCGGCAAGTTCACTGTGACAATACACGTACGCGTGAAAAACTATTGTCAGCTTTTACTCTTGTCGTTTGATTAATTGCATTAGTGAAGATAAAGTAGTGTATGCAACTGCATATAACACGGGTATTAAAACACGAGTGTGAGTGAAACGAGCGCAGCGAGTTTCATAATAGTAACGAACTTCATTATATGACAGTTGCATAAACTACTATTATATACGAGCCGGTCTGTCTGTATGGACTCTTCAACATAACAATTACTTTATGTATTTACCCAATTCATTCCTTTCAGATACTCAGACAAAAGTCACATCCTATGTACGGAGAGGCGGTGTAGCATCGCAATACTGACAAGTTTTTTACTTCCACCAATACTTTGCATACCCACATTTATGGTAAGTATCCTTTCACATTGATCAAACTTACCTTTTACGTCGACGAGCATTTGGGTCATCGGCCCATATTGGTATCATTTTCCATACAATAAACTTAACATTCAATGGCATTTTTGTTTCGCAGGTATTTAATATTCATGAAAAGGATGCGGTTGACTTTTATGGCAACACTGCTACAGTATACCATGTCGATTCAGACCACCACGGCACGTTATATCAGGTCAATTTTTGGGTTCACGCTGTGGTCATTAAGTTGCTGCCGTGCTTCATCTTGACAGTCATCAGTATATGGCTGATTAGAGCTTTATACAGTGCCAATCAGCATCAGAAGAACTTAAGAAATCTCACCTGCCCTGCGGCGGAAAAAATGGTAAAACGGCAGCACAAAGCAGATAAGAGAACTGACAGGACAACTAAAATGCTGCTTGCAGTGCTCCTACTTTTCCTGGTCACGGAACTGCCGCAAGGAATTCTGGGGTTGCTCAGTGGTCTAATGGGCTGGTGCTTCTTCACCCGATGCTACAACTTGTTTGGGGATTTGATGGACTTTTTAGCGCTCCTGAACGGGTCTATTAACTTCGTGCTGTACTGTTCGATGTCGAGGCAGTTTAGGCAAACCTTCAGACAAATGTTGCTTCGACCGCCGCTGATTAGATTCCTGCCACCGACCGCGTCGCATTCCGATTCGCACAATCAAAACACGTAAGTATTTCTCTTTATCACGTTTTTCTTAATAAGTACTCGTAAAATCGAAAGCGATAAAGTAACTATCGTATTCGAAGCGCTACGATCTTATTCGAATTATGATTACCAAAGATACCCATATCATCTAACCTCATCTTTATACCTATTTCCAATATCGATTCTTCCATGAAAATAATATATCGTTTTACGATTTTGCGAATCTCCTATAAACCTCGCCTTAACTTTCGTGTACCGTCGATATTTTTATTTAAATCTTTTACCTCTCCAGAATAATTGTTAAACATGTTACAATAGCTTCGCTTCAGTGTGAATCCATGCTTGTTCGGTATCCCTTCTGTCGGAAGCGACCGATTAATATTAATTTTTCGCCTTCATCATTGTGCTTGAAAAATGCTTGGAATTTTGTTGTATTCGTCGTTCCCTTTGATCGTGAGCCATGAAATTGTTTTCCCGGCAGGTGCACGGAAAAGATAAAAAGGTAACTCCAGCTCGGCTCCGATATCTTAATATGAATATGTGAGTAACAGCTAACATTTCATTCCTAACATGTTGACGCTTCTACGCCATTTGTTCTTGTTTCATGACCCATTGAGGCCATGACCCTTGAACATACTTCTTGTTTGCCAGTTTTGTAGTAAACACAACCATATAAATTATTGCACCTGGGCCGTAAATAAAAAAGATGTCGAACAAGACGCTGTAATATATTTAGAAAAGGGTGCTAATTAAACAGGCTTCTTTTTAATATCATATTTCGCCCCCAAAAATGTATGTTGCCTTCTAAATTACTAAGTCAGCCACAATTAACGAGCATCTAAATAATACTATCTTAGCCACTAGTTATCTTCTAAATAAAAAAAAATAACCCTAACCTACCGAATAGTACCTACGCCTAAGATAGGCCACTAGTTATCTTCTAAATAAAAAAAAAATAACCCTAACCTACCGAATAGTACCTACGCCTAAGATAGGCCACTAGTTATCTTCTAAATAAAAATAAAAATAACCCTAACCTACCGAATAGTACCTACGCCTAAGTTAGTATATTTAGATGCTCGTTAATTGTGGCTGACTTAGTAATTTAGAAGGCAACATACATTATTAGAGGCTATGTCATTTTCCCGTTGCTTAGTTATAAAATTAGAAGTTTAATCACGTGTCCAATAAATAATTTTGTGGCTAGACTTATAATTTCCCTTTAGAAAATAGCTACCCTCCCGCGATTGATTCATCTTACAAGAAGAATAAATTAAACCGCAATACCGATTTACAAACCGCATGGAAATCCGCAGTAGTATTTGAAATTAACGCAAACATACTCGTACATACGATAGAAGCGGCGAAGAACTTTATCTCATAACCAGTCATAGCTATGAACACTTTTCTCACTTTTTCACACAAAAAATACGTAATCGAAATCTAAAGACTGAGACCTGAGATTAGCGCGTTCAAACAAATAATAAATCTAACTCTTCAGCCTTATCGTATTGATTGCCTCATTTTTCAGGCTGCGATAACTACTTATGATTTCTGACACCGGAAAAACCCACACAGATACACAACACATATCGAGCTCAACCCTCTTTTAACACTATCCCTCTATTTATCAGGGGTTAAAAATAGCAATTCTAGTAATACTTTTGCTTCAATATAATCAGTAGGAGTGTGTTAGAAACTTTACTGTAATTGCATCAATAGTTGTTCCGCTTTAGAGCTGTTATTTAGTGGAGCTTAAACTTTTATACAGCTGTTCAATTTATTCAATGGAAATAGATAGTAATTCAGTAGATAGTTAGAATTATTGGAACTTCAAGGGAATTTAAATTAGTTGAAAGGCGTTCGTTTACATCCTTTCCGTTGCTTTGAGAACTCATTTATGAAAATGGAGAGGTGAATACAATAAAATTAGATATTTGAGCAACGGTTTTGTTTTTAGGAGTTTAAAATATGAATAATTTTTAACAAGGAACATGCCGATACAAGTAATCATTATCATTTACCGAATATAATTATAAAAATATTTACTGTCATGTTTCTTTAAGTGTACTCGTATGTATAGCCCATGAAAAAGTTAGACTTAAAAGCCTAACTTTCATGGACTTTTTTGTACTTTGTCACATTACTAAAATTTGTATTGACATAAGTACTACCGAGATACATTCTCTACAAAACTACACCTAGTCAACTATTGTCGATACTCGTGAAACCGACAAGCAAGACATTAGTCCTTAGCTGTATAGACATATTCACTCGTGGATAAAAACAAACATCATCTAGGACATATTACACGCGTCAAGTTTCAAAGGGAACTTTATATTTGTATGTTAAGTTTATAAACACTAAGTAAATGTATAAAGTTCACAATTTATTATGACTGCTACGCTGCTCTTTGATAAAAAAGAGTATTCTATTTTTCTCTTTATGATTTGTGGTGTCGTAGCGATGCAAGCTCATTCCGATTGTTAAGCAACGTGCAGCTCGAGCCCTACTTGGATGGATGGCCGATAGTGGCATTGCTATCTGAGCGCTACTGTGCTTCGGAGGACACGTGAAATTGTCGGTCCCGGTCTTCTTCTTCTTCATCGAGTGGATGGTCAACCTAACCAATCCTGGTGTCAGAGTTATGGAGCCGCCATTGGCCTCTGACGTGGCTCATGTAACGACTACTATCCGTAGAAAGTAACCGGGACCGAGGGCTTAACGTGCCCTCCGAAGCACGGAATCATCTAACTTTTCGGGCAATCAGGTGATTCAGCCTGCAATGCCCTAACCAAACAGAGGACAGTCTCACAAAGTGATTTTTTGTGAGGTATCCCCACCGGGAATCGAACCCGGAACCTCCGGATCGTGAGCCGAGCGCTCACACCACTAGACCACGGAGGCTGTCGACGGTCCCGGTTGTTTCAATCATCAGACCACGTCGGAGGCTTGAGGCAGTCTAAAAACTCCGACACCAGGGTTGGCCACTAATCTGCTCAAACTTACTTTAGCGACTCACAGGGATGTTATCTATTCGACCCGTGTGTCTATTTTTGTGTCTGTCTGTGGCATATTAATATCAAACAAGAACTAGATTTAAACTTTACCAGCTGACCGCGTGCCATCTTTTTTATATGCTTTCACACATACCTCCTCCTAACAATAACGAACACATAAATGATTTATGTATACAATTTGGTGCAGTTGTTCGGAAGTTAGGCAAATAACATTTCGGTGATTCATTTCGATTTATATAGATTTGTTATGACTTGATCAAGATGTTATGAAACTTATAGAAGATTAAAAAAAGAAAAGCGTTCATTAGCGAAATGTAATTATCGATTTTATTCTCCTATACTAATATTATAAAGAGGTAAAATTTGTAAGTTTGTTTGTTTGTTTGTATGTTCGAGGTAATCTCAGCAATTATCAGTCCGATTTGAATAATTATTTTTGTAATAGATAGCCACATTCAACGGGAAGGTACAGGCTATTTTTCATCCTGAAATTCCCATGGGAACGGACACAATGCGGTTAAAACCGCGGGGCGCTGCTAGTACATAATAAAGCCGAAGAGTTTTTTTTATTTGTATGAACATGCTAATCTCTAACTTCCAGTCGGATTTGGAACATTATTTTTGTACAAGCTACAATCAAGAAAGGATTGTTTATCCTGAAAATCCCATAGGAACATGTACAATACGATTTAAACCGCGGACACTACTTCAATTGTAAATGCTATAATAATCCAAAAACCATGGCATGGTTACGCCATATGTCGCTTAACATCTCGCCCGCCTATGAAACATCCGTAAACCAGTCAACTTTAACTTCACCCCAAATACATCATCACAAACTTTATCCACGGTTCACGTTTATGAAAACTTCCACGTCCCTACCTACATCACGTTAGACAAAATGATAGGTCGCTTGAGGCATGTTTGGGCTTCGCTTTTATTAAGGAAAAATCGAAATAAAACTCTGTATTTTGCAAATGCTTACGCATCATCTCTTTGAGACGAGTATTTTTAAATGGGTTTTTGAAAGTAACATTCCATTGCAAACAAACACTTCGCTTGTACCTGTAATATGTATCTATATGTTTAATAGTAGTTGCTTGTACCTATCTACTGTATCCTACTAATTATAAATGCAAAAGATTATGAGGATGGATGTATACTCTATTTCTTTTGGATTGGCACAAAATCTGGACCAATGTCGTCAATTTTCCAGCCGAAGACGATTGCTCCTGAAGAGGAAAAAGGTTTAGTGATTTTATTTCATTCTTACCCTATCTCTAAACCTTTTTCCTCTTCAGAAGCAATCGTCTTCGGCTGGAGAATTGACGACATTGGTCCACATTTTGTGCCAATCCAAAAGAAATAGATTATTATGTATGTTTGTTACTCTTTCGAAAAAAATACTGGACGGATTTGGATGGAACTTTACAGTAAGTAATGTAGGTAATCATCAGAATAACACAAGGGATACATTTTATCCCGATATTCCCGTGGGAACAACGCGGGTAACACCCCAGGGCGCGGCTAGTGTATACGTAAATTGTTAATTGGTAGTTCCTATGGCTATAATATTCATTCCCTTTATACCTATATAGCACTCATGATCCCATGTTCCCTTTTCCCATACGTATCATAAATTATTCCATTTGTCAAATCCTACCCTACTAATATTATAAATGCGAAAGTTTGTGAGGATGGATGTATGTATGTTTGTTGGTCTTTCACGTAAAAACTACAGCTGGACAGGTTTGGATGAAACTTTTCAGTAATATAGATTATACATCAGAATAACACTTGGAATACATTTTATCCCGAAATTCCAGCGGGAACCAATACAACGCGGGTAACACCGCGGGGCGCCGCTAGTATATATATTATCAATCACACAATATCACAATATAGAGTTTGATAATTGTGTAATGTATTACAGAATACATCAGAAAACTTACAAGGTAAACTGAAACCAAAGCTATTCTATAAATTTTCCATCAATTACGAAGACCCAATTACTAACTAACTAACAATAATTATAAAATCTACATAATAGATGAGCTTGTTTATCTAATAATTGAAACGGAAGTGAGTTATAACTAAATGACAAGTTACAATGACGTATTAACGTAATGGAGCCTACATCTAAGAGTTGCTATTCGATATATATAATAAAATATTTTTAAATATTAAGCTTCAATCTATACTAATATTATAAAGCTGAAGAGTTTTGTTTGTTTGTTTGTTTGTTTGTTTAAACGCGCTAATCTCAGAAACTACTGAACCGAATTGAATAATTCTTTCACTGTTAGATAGTCTATTTATCGAGGAAGGCTATAGGCTACATTTTATCCCGGATTTCCTACGGGAACGGGCACAACGCGGGTAAAACCGCGGGGCGCTGCTAGTAAAAAATAAAAGTGTTTCGTACGTAAATATGTATTTTAAACAAAATTTGCTCGTACAGTACTGTATTTGAATAAGCACCAAATAAAACACGATTTGAAACTAACGTTGTGTATTTAACATATGAAGGGTCCAAGGGAATAATGATGGAAGTCAGTTTTTTTATATTTTTTTTTATGGCTACATTTGAAAGTCCTTCGAAAATACTTTCGTTACCTATCAGAATGCACGCAAAAAACGCTTTTTGTCACTAACTAATTAACAGTTAAAAATTGAGTTACTGGCGAAAAATGATGAATGTCAGTAAAAAAATGATGAATGTCAGTAAAAAAATGATGTAGGTGTCTATGGTATGGAGGGGTTGTAATAATTCATCAATGTGATCTGTCAAAGCTATTTACTAATTTGCTAATACTAATAAATTGAATGCTCATATATTTTTAACTTTTATTCCAACCATTACAATAAACATAGACCTAAAAACCTAGAATTTTACTAAGTGTAAGGTTAGTGTCAAAGAGGTACCGTGAGGCTTTGAACCTTAGAATCTAATTTTCTCTAATTATGGTAAAATTGACATCCATCAGTATTCCCTTGGACCCTTCATATGTATTTGCTTATGAAACAATAAACATATTTAGAGTGCAGTTTGCCCTTAGTTTAAAAATGACGGACAGCTTTTATCAAGAGACGAATCAAGAAATGAGGTTACATTTTTAAACCAGTTTCTTTCATTTACTTTAACTAGATGAGACTTTTCAGATTTACTTTACTAGATGTCCCGAATCGGACCGTGACTGAAAGGTCCTTTACATGTCAACACGGTTCTCAAGGTGATTTAGAGCGTCAAAGCATTCACTCAAGGTTGAACAGCTTTGTAATATAACTTCCACTCAACAATGCTATAGAAATGTCCCTAAAAGTATTCAAGAAACACTTGAGTTTAGATCAAAGAAGCACTTACAATTTGTATATATTTTTGTGTTTTCCAGTGCGAAGACTTCGGTCCCTTGAGGGCGGGCGAAGAAGGCAACCATCAAAACTGATGAACATTTCTTGTAATGCGATACTTCGAACTTGACAAGGACAAGCAGTGAAATGTGCTTATTTTTTACCGTAAAGGTGTTTAGCTGACTACGGCATTGTAAATGAATTCAAGTATTGGTAAGAGCTACAAGTGTGTCTGTAAGATTTCTAAGTGTATTTGTAAGATGATTTCCAGTATTTGTAAGATTTCCAAGTGTGTTTGAGAGATGATCTAAGTGTATTGGTAAATGGAGATGAATCCCAAGTGTATCGAGAAGGTTTTCCTTGTAAGTGTTTAGTGAATTACAAGTGTATAAGTTGATATATACTTCAACTGTGGAATATTGAATGATTAAGTGAAGGTTAAGTTGTTCTTTAACTCGAAGCCGAAGGTCTTTTAATTTAAGCAATGTAAAGATGTTATATCAATCAAAAAATGCTGCCATATGAGAAATATACATGAACTTAAATAATTTAATTCCTGCTTACTTAACTTACCTAGAGATGTCCATAAAATCGAATCTTAACTAAATGACGTTATTTTTCATACTTGTCAAAATCGCTCATTATATCTACTAAGGAAGCATTTGACGTCTCTGAGTGCGGGCGTCTCCTGCTGTTTACACGTCTAAAATGGCCACAGAGCTGAAAATTAAAGGTTGCGTGGCTATTATTTTAGCACTTAGTTTAAATAAAAAGGCCAAGCGAAAGCGATGGGCAAAAAATTGGTTACAACAAAGGGAAAGGTACACACATTTGAATTTTATGGCAGAAATTAAATTACATGGTGAAATGGATGATTACGAGAATTATTTTCGAATGCCTGAACCCTGCTTTGAAGAACTTCTGACAATAGTAACACCTTTTTTAATCATAATCCGACGGATCATCATTACAGAATCAAGAAATCTAGAAATCCATCAATAAATACTGACATCCATCAATACATTAGGTTACACGTTCAGTAAATACCACGATACGTCATTATTTACCGATGGATCACAGGTAATACTTTACGTGTAATCGTCGCCTAAGAGCAATAGAGACAAAACTCTTTATAACAGTGTCTTAGTTAAAGAGCGTTTAAGAATTAAAGCGGTTAAGCTTTGCAAATAAAACAGTTATCCTTGGTATAGTTATACTCAGTATAAATAAGAAATTCAATATTAGAAAGTTTAACAAAGGAACTGAGGAGACTTTAATTCCGGATAGCTTTTCATTGAATAACAAAAACAATAACTTTTTATTTGTAAAGTTGAGTAATAATAACTATTCCTAAATGTATAATACAAGCAAAACTAATCGTAATTCCCTCCTGAACAAACAAATAAACAGACTACATTTAATCAATGTTTATGTTATCATGATTTATAGTTGAAATTATAGAACGTTCAAAGGTTATTTCACGTAAATCGCATTCATTTGTTTACGTTAATTATGAAGTGGCTTCTATTGAATACAAATCTGTTATTACTCCAAGCTCTTAATTAAATTAATACGTTATGGTAGCTTACGTAAAGTGTACAGTTCATGGCAATTCAGTAGACTCACACCTACTCACAATGTATGCGTGGGAATTTGGAGGATTAAGGTGCTTGTCTATTGAGGAGACGAGGCAGCGGAGCGGAAAAATGGAGATATATTAACCAATACTTACTTCAAATGTCCGTTCAGAGACCGTATGCCTTGCGTTTTAAGTGACCGTCTTAATATGCCCTATCTTCTTTATATCTGATTGTATTCTTTTAAGATAGTAAAATCACACAGGTTTTTTCGCGTTAGAAAATTTATAAAGCAATTTGTTAAAAATGAATGAATCAATGAAGGATAACAATTTCCCTTTTTGACTTAAGATATTCTATTTGGTAGTAAAATCCCTTGAGACTGGGTTGTAGACTCCAACTGTATGATGTACTATTCCGAAATCAAAACCACATTTCCTAAGAAATATTTTCTGTAGTCAATTTGAAATTTATGCATTATTTTAGTTTGTCCACTACAGTCACAAATGTCTGTTAATACAGACTGGCAGATCCCCGCGGTTTTAGCCACGTTGTGCTCCTACTCGTGTAAATAGCCTCATAACCTTTCCTATCTCTTTGGCTATCCATTACATAAAGAAGTATTCAAATCGGATGGCAGTATCGGAAGATTAGCGCATTCAAACAAACAAAAAATCAAAGTCGTCTTTAGTTATATTTATTAGTATGGATTTTTTTGTTTGTTAGACAAAGGAATTTTTACTGCAAAGTTTTGTTCGCGTCGAACAAGTGAGTCTGGAGATTATTGTGAGCAGAGTGGGCTCAGACGTTTAGTTAATATATATGTATACATATATTAATTTATATCATAATGTTCTGTAAAATACTTGTATGTAATAACTGAGATATAAACTCTAGTCTCATATTGTTAAACCACGGTTAACATAATGTAAATAAATTAAAGAATATAAAAGAAATGCTCTACGTCTGTATATTTAACTTTAGTTATTTTTAAGTATTTATTTGTTTTGATTTTCTTTTATTATTCCATGTAGATTGCTATGTAAAGTTTTGTATAATTTATTAAGGTGTGTTAATAAATTGTGTATAAGTATAAGTTGAACTATTCTGAAATGCCACAACGCATAAATGGCGGCAGATAACAGCGATTTTTTTAAAAAAAGAACATTACAAATTAGCTGTAACTGTGTTCTAATTACAAAACTTTTGTATTCAAACTCTTTAAACTCACACGATTTGCACTTATTATGAAGCGAATCTGTATCGCGAACTACGAGTATATTCAAATGCGATACAGACCCGTTTCTCTTTTGTGTTCTTTTTTTAAAATCGTTCTGTCACTACATGCATGGCCCTAAAGCTTAATTACACTTCAACTTGTAAAAAGGCTCACTGTTTCTTGTATTGCTAAGTGTATGGAGCTTGTGAAGATTGTTTATTACGAAAATAAAGACGTTTTTATTGAAAAAAAAGTTTTTTTAATCTGTTACAAAGCGTAGGTATTAGTCAGATTTACAGAATTACCCATACAAACCGGTTTAAAAAGCGACCCTGTATAATGTTATTCAAAAACTTCAGCTGTTATCGCTGTCGCTCGCTTACACCGTAACATGGGTGGCCAATAGTGGCATTTCTATCTGAGCGCTACCGGGCTTCGGAGGGCACGTTAAATTGTCGGTCCTGGTTATTTCAATCGTTAGGTCATGACGGAGGTCTTGAAGCAGTTTCAAAACTCCGACACCGGAGTTGGCCACCTACTCGAACATACTTTTTACCTTGTATTATCTTTCACGCCTGCCAAAACTGAGGTCCCGGGTTCAATTCCCGGGTCGAGCGAAAACATGTTTCCTACTTTTCAAACATGGCTCGAGTTTGAGATCACCAACCCGCATTTGGCAAGCGTGGTGATTATGCCTAATCCTCCTCACTGTACTGATAACTTCAGTGAGATGAGAGGCCTTTGCCCAGCAGTGGGACATTACAGGCTAATACTTTTTTACTTACTATATCTTTCAATATGTTAGCTACCAAATAAGGTGAAGACCATTCATTCATTCATTCATTTCGAGTAGGTTAGTGTCTAACCCTGCTGATATCGGAATTTTTACACCGCCTATAGGCCTCAGACATGTTCTAGAAGTGAAGTGAACACCAGTAAGAAACTTGAAGTTCAATCCGTCATAAATCCTCATGAAAAATACATGAAAAGATGATACACACTTTTGACATTAAATGTGACATAAATAACGCATGGGCGATCGTAAAATAGCATGGGTGTAGTTAGAAAGCAATGTAAATATTACACATAGAAAGTAATATAAGCGAGATAGATCATATTTTTATTACTAAAGTTGGTGTTTAGTACGACTGTGGTTTATAAGACGTACGCGTCACTACTTTTAATATAGACACAGTTGTAAGTAATGTATGTATGCAAGTCTCTTAGTAAGCAAGTATAAAGGTAAAGTTCGGGAAATTAAAAGAAGCTAGTTCTGAATGTTTCAAAACAATTATCGCCAGATAAAATTAATACAGTATTAGCCTGTAATGTCCCACTGCTGGGCAAAGGCCTCTCATCTCACTGAAGATAATCATTACAGTCAGGATAAGGCATAATCACCACGTTTACCAACATTAATATAATCCACTTTAAAAGACCTGAATATATAACACTAGCAGCGCCCCGCGGTTTTACCCGCGTTGTGCCCGTTCCCGTGGGAATTTCGGGATAAAATGTAGCCTATAGCCTTCCTCGATAAATAGACTATCTAACAGCGAAAGAATTATTCAAATCGGTTTAGTAGTTTCTGAGATTAGCGCGTTTAAACAAACAAACAAACAAACAAACAAAACAAACTCTTCAGCTTTATAATATTATTAGTATAGATTACTCAGAAGTCTTCTGTGACTACGGTTCCTGTAAAGAAGCTGAAACGTCAGATAAAAATGTAAAATAAAGCGAAGTGTATCCGTCTCAGGTATCCGTAAACGTAATTTCAATGTAAAACCTGAATCGACTTTAATATTGTTTGGATAATATGGGATCACTGCGAAGAAATGGAGTGGAATAATAATATTTTTTAAATTACTTACCGAACTTTAAAAAATAAATGAGCACGTCCAAATTGAAAACCTCCTTTTTGCAGCCGGCTAACCTACTTCGAAGTCCATCATTTATTTACATACAAGCAATGTCAAAGTTAGATCCTAGATTGTCGGTAGAGATCAATTTATTTATACCGGACGTATACAACCTTTTTGGGTCCTGCCCTGTCAACAGAGAATAGGACCTTTTTAGTACAATTTAAATAAAAAAGGAAACCTTCCCAATGATTCTGAATTCAACCTTGAAACCTGATGAAGGAAGGACACACATTCTATTGACATGAACATCCTGCATTTAAATCCTGTTTTCTCACGATAAAGCTTTGCGAACAAATATGGGTTAATCCTATAATGGTTTTATCTGTGGTTTTATATTAACGTTAGACGTGTTTTAATTCTTTGACGGTATAGAGAGTATTTACCTAACATTTTAGCACCCACACAAAACGATTAGTGCCCTTTTGACACGTGGGTGAAAGAGATAACAGATATATTGAAATCCTTCATGGAATTATAATTTTACAAACGCCTACTCTGATTCGGATTCGGTGAGCTCAAACGCTTTTCATCAAAGACTGAACTGACTGAGACTATAAAAGGTCGATTACAATAGGTATTTCACTGCTATAAAAGTTGTCAATTTGGAAGATGATTTAGTAAAATAACTAAAATTATGGTCAAAACAGCAATCAGAATCAAAATCGATTAAGAAATTATAAGCTCTGAAAGATTATCTCCTGTCCCTTTCTTGCAAAACTATTTTTTGTATGTGACGTCTATGGCGCTACAAGCTTTGTGACGTCACAGAACTAGTAGTGCTGTCTGTATTATCACGAACTTTAACCGCCGGTAACTCTGGAAATAATGGCGATATAAAAAAACGGAGTTTAGTCTCTAACACGTGATAAAACTGCAGGTACACATTTCCAGACATGTTGGACAGTTGTGATCTATTATATTAAACATCTCCAAAGGGTCTCTACGTGTTGGTATCTGTATCGCTTGCCTTTCAAAAGATCAGGCTTGTTCCGCGACTCTAAGGAGAAACTCTTTAATAATAATCCCTGCGGTTGTACACACATTAAACATTTCTAAAGAGCCTCTACCAGTTGGATCTGCATCCCCTCGCATGCCTCTCAAAAAGACCGCAACTCTAAGGAGAAACACTATCCTACTAATACATATTATAAATGCGAAAGCTTGTGAGGATGTATGTATGTTTGTTTGTTACTCGTTCACGGAAAAACTACTGAAAAGAGTTCGATGTAACTTTTCAGTAATATAGGTTATACATCAGAATAACACATTGCATACATTTTATTCCGAAATTTCCGCGGGAACGGGTACAACGCGGGTAACACCGCGGGGCGCGGCTAGTAACTATAATAAAATGGCACAATAACCATATGATATAATAAAAAACCTTCTCCCATTTTTAAGTCGGTTACAATAAAAGAACAACCAAGGAAATAGTTCACAACGTCCTCAACCGACGATCTCTTCATAATATTTCCCTTATAAAGTTTTCTCCACATTTTCCCGTGCTCCTGAATAAACGGACAATATTTCAGTTTCAGTGCAAAGTATGATCGTCGAGAGCTTATTTTATCCACATATTTTTATATATTATGTTAACCAAGGTACTTATTTGATAAAATCCTTTATATGAGACCCCTGGTACGTAAGTAAATTGCTTGAACTGCGGAATTTATTTGTTCTTTCTTATCTTAATGTCATTGGATATGGTAAGTCACTGAAACATGTTGTTCTGAAAATGGAGATGGTATTTGTTTCTAGACTTACAGCTTAGTGTTTCTTTTCTAAATGCTCACAGCTAAGGCCTTTGCCACACTTGACGGATCTCCGTCGCCGATCTTCCGTGACGGATCGCCAATACATATTATTGCATATAATTTACGCTGCGACGGAACGACCGATCTTCCGCGTAGTGTACCCGCTATTTGTGATTAATATACAATAATAATGTATTGGCGTTCCTTCGCGGAAGATCGCCGGAAGACCCGTCAAGTGTGGCAAAGGCCTAAGAGACTGTACGAGTACTCGTATTTAACAAGGAACAATTCAAAACGAAAGAAAACTTTAATATGTTTTTTTTATACTTATAGTAAAAAGTATGAAAGTTTGTGAGGATGTACGAGTATGTATGGATGAATGTATTTTTGTTACTCTTTCACGAAAAAACTACTGGACGGATTTGGAAGAAATTTAACAGTAATATAGGTAATACATCAGAATAACGCATGGGATATATTTTATCCTGAAACTCCCGCGGGAACGGGTACAACGCAACACCGCGGGGCGCGGCTAGCATCAGAAGGTTTTGGAAGTCAAATGTTCTTGGGTTCACATCACATCCAAATGCTCTGAGAGCAAAATCCTAACATTTCAATTACGTATATCAAAAACCTACTTCAATTTTATGCTAGCAAAACTTTAGGGAAAACTAGTACGAGGCATGCGGCTGGCTCCACTGGGTGATATTCCTAATGAAAGGGGAAAATTCGGGGAAACGGGTTCCTCGTATATTAAACCTAGCTAGACCGATTTATTGTCTCCGAAACTCTCCGCTTTATAGCCAACATCAGATCCTATTCGGAGAAACCGATTAATTACGAATCACTACATAGTATAAAACAAAGTCGCTATTTTTGTCTGTTTGTTTGTCTGTATGCTTAAATCTTTAAAATTACGCAACGGATTTTGATGCGGGTTTTTGTAATAGGTAGAGTGATTCAAGAGGAAGGTTTATATGTATAAAAATTCCCGAAACGGGAACGGGTACAACGCGGGTAAAACCGCGGGGCGCTGCTAGTAATATCAATATACAACAGTTACTGGTTGATAGTTCTAAGTATAGGATTAGAAAGTACTAGCCGCATCCCGCGGTGTTACCCACGTTGTACCCGTTCCCGTGGGAATTTCGGGATAAAATCTTACGTTTATAAACTATATTAATATTTAATAACTACCCCTTACTACGCGTAATAGCAATATTGTTGTTGATTATTGTTTTCTCGATTAGTAATTTGTAAATATTTTTGAGAAAATAAATAAACTTCTTGAAACCCCTACTAAGGAAGTCTTTGACGTCTCTGAGTACGGGTTACTCTGAGTACGGGCTATAGTTAATGTATCTATGGAAATAGACCCTCTTTCGCGTTCTTTAAACCGTAATATCATGAAGTAGACGAGTTAATTAAACTAAATGAAACGGGTCTGTATCGCGTTAGATAATTACACGTATTTACTAAAATACGTACCCGACGTTTCGAGTGGATTACACCGCTCGTGGTCACGAGATAACTCCAAAAATCCAAAAATTATCTAACGCGATACAGACCCGTTTCATTTAGTATAATGAGTGAAAATCGTGTGAGTTTAAAAAGTTTGTGAGTTAATTAAAGTTGTACTAGCAGCGCCCCGCGGTTTTACCCGCGTTGTGCCCGTTCCCGTGGGAATTTCGGGAATTTTTTTACATAAAAACCTTCCTCTTGAATCACTCTACCTATTACAAAAAACCGCATCAAAATCCGTTGCGTAATTTTAAAGATTTAAGCATACAGACAAACAGACAAAACTTTGTTTTATACTATGTAGTGATGAACGCATATGTCTACACTCGTAATATTTGTTTACAAACAATTTAAATGGCTTCTGGCAGGTTTACGGAAGATTGCCTTCACGTATGTTAACCACTTCGAGTCTAGTAAAACTTTGTTAGCTCAGCTTTTAGTTTTTATACTTTAGGAAGTAATGTGTTCAAATCATGTACAGTAGTTTTATCTCACGTGTGACCCTGATTCATATTTGTGCTCTTTAATTAAAACACTGTTATAAAGTGTTTTGTCTCTCTTGCTCTTGGGAAAAAGCGTATGTCAGAAAGGGACAAACCATTTCATAGCTAAAATCTGTTCATAAGCGTGTATGAATAAGGCCCTTAGTTTGTATCATGGGCCGCGACAAAATCCTGTCAAAAGGTCCGTCGCTAGTTGGATAGGTGGCCAAAAGTGACACACAATGTCTGATTGCTACCCTGTTTCGGAGAGTGTGTTAAATTGTTTGACTTTTTCGAGTGGCAACAGAGCAACAGATCAGATCAGAAAACTTCAAAAAAATATACAAAGCCTTTATTGCTACTTTAAGTTTACATGATGAATTATTTTTGAATAATACCTAATTCTAAATTACATTTTGTTTGAAAGTTGAAAGTTTATATCGGCAAACGGTAATTAGGTGCAGCTTGTCTTCCGATACAGGCCTCTTCTAAAGATTTCCATTCTGTTCTGTCCTTTGCTATCCCAGTCTACGCCATCTTTTATTCTGACTAGAAAACCTCTATCCCATCAAAAACATTCTGTAAAAAACTAGCCAAGTCTCGATGGAGCTGCTTGTTTATCTCTAAAAAGTAATGAAATCTAGACAAAGTCGTGCCAAGTTTAAGTTTCCTTACTGCGATTTCTTTATTATTTATAGTTAATGTTGTGTGACTTGGCCGTTGACTTATACCCACTAACGTATAAATAATGTTCAAATTATATTCTCAACAAACATTCATACTACGTAATCCTCTTTGTAAAAATGTGTTGAACATTCACCTTTATATTTGAATTTATAACAAGGGTAGGGTAGTTCTATTTTGATGATCATGAGTGAGTGAGTGTCATAAATGCGAAACTTTGGTTTCCCTTAACTTCGGAACTAAACGACCTACAGACTTGAAATTTTGGATTTTAAGTATGTGATTATAGTTTACTGGATGACGAAAATTTCTACGTTCTGGTCTTATCCAGAGGTTCTCAAATAGGGGCCTGAAAATGCGGCGAAATGGTTCCAGTAAAGGATGGTACGGCAGTGTTTGCTTTGCGCTCGACTTGGCGGGGGCACTGCCGTGCCCCCAGATACTAAGAAACTAAAATAGCCGTCTTTTCAACCAAAAACAATTTCATCTATAAATTGTAAGAAAAACAAGAAGGTACGTTAATAATGTTATGAGGTTAACAATACGGAAATAGAACTCGCCCCATAGACTAGTAAGTACATATCAAGTGTTACACTAATTAAAATAAACAAAAGAAATTGGATCCTCTTGGTTCCCTACAGGGTAATGTCATTTACAAAAGGGTAAGCAACCATAGTACTGTCAGTGAGAAAACTAGTTACACGCTAATGGTTTCTTAAGATTAACTGAAAACTACTCTGGCATTGAAACTACGTTTACAGATTCTCTTCACTTTAATTTAAATTCAGTCTCGTGTAACCAAGGTTCGTGTATAAAATCCGGAACATTACATTACAATTTGAATGAAATTAAGTGTACTCGGAACTGTGAAATTACATTTATAATACCAAACAATCAGATTATTTGGATATCTGTATTATAGATAGAAATTGATTTCAATAGAACCGATCTGTGAGGTTTTATCTGTTAGTGCAGTGGAGGAATATTAATTTCTGGAAAATACGTAGCAGGTTTAACAGTTACCCACGCAATTGTATATGTGTATGTACTTTCTTTATATATTGCGTCAAACACCACTATCACCACATAGGATTTGAAGCGCACAAAACCCATTGTTATCACAACTAAATGTTTTACTAAACTTCGTATCTACTTTTTTCATCCACTGTACCTCTGTCAGTGATAGGTATTGAGCAATATTATCGTTACGTAATTAATTAATTGATGTTTTCTTTGTGCCTCTCGTTATAACAATTTTATAATTAAAATTATTATCCAATATGAATTTTATTAAAATAACTGATACATTATAATTAAAATAAAGTATTAATTCTTAATCAACGTCACTTTAATTCATTTCAAAAGTGCAACAACTTTTTTATCCTACCTATTTCATTTAACAGAAAATCAAACGTAGTACAGAAGATTATCAGCAAACTAATTATAAACACTGCTATGAAGTTTAATTGGTAGATCCTCACGCAAAACCACTTAATTAGGCTTATTTAAGACACACCTACGTAATGTAACTGTGTGTGTAACATAGGATTTTACTCACACTACAAAACGCAAAAACCCTTTTTTAAAATAATTGGTTTTTACGCCTCGGTGGTCGAGTGGCACGTGCACTCGCCTGCCAAGACTGTGGTCCTGGGTTTAATTCCCAGGTCGAGGGAAAACATGTTTCATGTGTTAACTACAAACATGGCTCGGGATTCACAGAGAATCCTCCCTGTAGGTACCTGATACACTGATATATTCAGTGAAATGAGGCTTTTGCCCAGCTGTGGGATATTGCAGGCTAATACTTACTGTCTTGAGCATTTGATATTTAATAAATAACTTTTGCACGTCAAAACATGAATTAAGTAAAAGTAGGAGATGCGTGCATAGTGTCCTATTGTTAAGCTTTGGTTACATTGAGCGAGTTTACAAGCTACGAGCCCGAAAATCCTACTAATATTATAAATCTGAAAATTTGTAAGGCTAGATGTATGTTTGTATGTATGTATGTTTGTTACTCTTTCACGCAAAAACTACTGAACGGAATTAGATGAAACTTTACAGTAATATAGGTTATACATCAGAATAACACATGGGATACATTTTATTCCGAAATTCCCGCGGGAACGGGTACAACGCGGGTGAAACCGCGGGGTACGGCTAGTTCTCTAACGTTTTCATATAACCGGCTCGCAGCTTATTCTAGTACTCGTATAAGTACCTAGATAGTTGAACTCATCTTTATGCGCGGCTCTTTGTGTATGTAAACCTTTTCTCGGATCCTTGCTCGTTTAAAGAAAGATATGAGAATAATAACGATAAAAATATATTTTGTAGTTTGTTAGAACATGTAGTTTATTCCAGCAAAAGAAAATAAAAATTGCAGATAGATAGAATGATGAATTAGACCATTAATAGTTAAATAAATGATAATAAATAAATAAATATACCCAGACAAATTCACTCATTCTTAATTAGACCCGAACTAAGTTCAATGTTTGTATTATGGAATCCAACTAACTGATACTTTTACATACACAAATACTTTAAAAGAATATAAAATTGACACCCAGACGTCGTCGCCAACAACTATGTCTTCACATATTGTTGACTCCGTTGAATCGAACCCGCAACCCCCGACACAGTAAGCGCTCTCACTGCCACTGTGCCAACGAGCTTGTCGATCACGTCATGTATTGCATCAACACTATTAGGGATATAAATATGTACATACACTCTATTTTTTCTTTCGAGCGTTAAAATGTGGACTAATGTGGATCGTTTTTTCAACCGAAGATGAGGAAAAAGGTTTAGTGATTAATTTCGTACCCCATCACTGGACCCCTTTCCTCAATGGAAGTTGTCATTGATTGAAAGATATTTGAGAGAAATTCCCGCGGGAACAAGTACAATGCAGGTAGCACCGCGGGGCTAGTAGAATATATATCAAACTTACACATTACCTACATATTATGTTATTATTTACACATCAAAATTTACATGACTGTACGAATTGATGAACGTTAACCCAGTGCTACCAGCACTTCAATGGGAACCGCAGCCTAAATAGCATAATCCCCTGCATGCATTAGATCTCTGACGTTGATTAAGACCAGATAATGCCTCCTGATTTACTGATATTGGACCTCAGTTGAGGCGATAGTGTTGCCAGGCTTAACCGATCCGCTTGCGTTGGGGAAAATAATCAGGGTTGAAGTTAACAAGGGTAGAGATCACGGGAATTATGTATGAGATTACTGGTCCGTGTTTGTTGAACTTAGGGAGAAGTTTAAGCTTGTGTAAGGTGTTGCATAATTGCGATTTTTCATTTGCATTTTTGGTGAGTTACATTGCGATACCGTGGTCGATATTATCTTAGGGTCAACAATGCGAAGGGTTTACTTTTGTATGGAACCGCGGCGTGCGCACGCTTAACGCAATGTCGACCCATTTCAACGGCAACATTTCTTAATGTGCCTAAAACGCGGTGTAACTATTATACTGTGTTTTGTCTCTTTTGCTCTTCGAAAATATTGCGTATGTCAGAAAGTGACAAATTTTATAGCTAAACTGTTCTTAATACACATTTATTAATATGGCCCTAAAAGTAATAATTCACACGTAAACGTATTCGATATGAGAAGGTAAATGACCCCAAAATTGTGATCGAATAATCGGAATACCAAAAAGTTTTTCGGAAACTTTTCGGTATTCGCATAATTAAAACTGAAAGGTCTCTCTCTCAGTGGCGTTCTCAATCCAATCTATGTTCCCTGTCAAAATTCCAAATATTCGCTCTTATAACATACATTTTAACATACAGTACGAGACCGAATTTCACCCAGAAGACGCATAAAAATGACATTCACAACAAAAAGTGTAATTCAGCTAGAATACGACATAAACAAGTAACAATTTAAATTCGCCACGTTTTGTATGGCAGTAATATTTTTAGAAATTCAATTATTTCTATGAAGCTACTCCTCGTCTAGACATAACCGCGTCTAGACTGAAGGAAACTAGTGTACAGTACCCGGCAGGTAGCATTACCCATCGGCCTTTGGTAATGGTCAGCTTATAACCAAGTTCCAGTTAAGTTCCAGTTGGTTATTGGCCAAACCTGGTGTTTGACTTTTTTAGATATGCTATATCAAATTAGCTCAATGACTATCAAAGTAAGCTACACATCTTTAACGACTTATACACACATACGGCATGATGCTAACGACTAAGTCAACTGAAGCTTACAGAATTAACTCTGTTAGCAAAATTCGCTCGTGTGTGAGAACTCTAAACTCTACATAACTGAATCAAGCTGATCAATCAACCATCCTCCAAATCTTATACATAAATAATTATCGCGACACTCGTCTATATTATGAATGATAAACTTGTTCGCGACAAATGTGATTATTTATTGATCGTCCTAGATGTTAACATTATTCTAAAACTTTTTTGATCTAGATGTTAGTATACCCAGGGTGATACTATTTTTACTATCAAAATTCATTGGAATCAAAGGGAACTATGATAACGTTGTTAAAATCAATGATTGGGTAAGATTCCCTGCATGGTACTGTACATCACCATTTATTTACTACTTCACTGGTAACTGCTTACCTTTGTGCATTGTACATTATTGAGTATGTTACATGTGGAAGATAAATGTATCTGCGCGATTTTTAGCAAGTTCTTTGTAAAAGCTTTTTGTTTGATTGTGAGAGGTTTCGTGTCAGTTGCTTTATTGAATTTATTGCTCTTCAGGGAAGTCTGAAATAACCCTACGAGTGTACTTTAAAGCAGCTGATTGGGAAATGCATACTTTAAAGCTTAAGGGCCTTATTCATAAACGCTTATTGACAGCACTTGACAGCTATCAAATGGTTTGTCCCTTTCTGACATACGCTATTTGCCAAAGAGCGAAAGAAACAAAACACTTTAAAACACTGCTTAAGTGAAATATCGGTTAATAATAAGGCGGAAAAGCTTTTGGTATGGTTTTAAGTTATAAAGTTAAGACCATTTTGAAATTCTCAAGGTAAGACGCTTTAAATGTTCAATTGATTTTGAAAATAATTTCGATATATTAAAATTGTCCCATTTCCATAGCATTAAAAACATAGAACCATATATGTAGGGATTTTTCTAAATTGTTTTCAATATTTTCAATTTAAAATGTATAACTTATAACTAAAGCGTACACACACATATCTAGCTCACCTTAACTCAAGACAAACAAATAGGTACTGAAACCGACCCACAAAGAGACATACACTGAATGGAAAATGTGGGTAGTAAACATATAAAGAGGATCTCAAATGGTGTTTACGCAGAATGTAATCAAGTTCCTCGGGGACGCCGCGGAGGTCTCCAGATCATACTCCCCAAGGAACGGTGTTTGTCCTGATTATGTCTTCACTTAAAAGGCGAACAATATCAAGACGTTACGCTATTTTTAACCCTTTTGTTTTGGGTTCTTTTGCACGTAAAAGTTTATTAAGGTTCACCAGGAAATAGAGAAGTGTAGTGTCTTTACGCAGTAAGTACATAAGGAGTACATAATAATAAGGAGTTTACTAACTGTTACTACTACATATACATACTTAAATAAGTATGTATATGTAGAAGTAACAGATAGTAAAACTCCATATTACAAGCTTAGAGCTTAGTGTGGGTCTAATTAACCGTGAGTGAATTTGTACAGGTATATAATTATTTATTCTCGTGAGTTTTTTATTTATTTATTGAAAGCAATAATTATCATTTTTTTTTTCAAAATGTACTTAACACTAAATTCCTGAGCGAGTAATTTTATAGGAAGGGGTAACATTCAAAGAAAATACAATAATGATAATAACAAAATGTTTCCCTATGCATATATATGTAAGTCTTAATTATAAAAATTAAACATTAAAAAAAACATGTATAATTAAAACATTAGTTCACGTAGTTTACGTTTTTGTTATTGTTTCGAAATATTAATCGCCGCCATACGCCTGTACTATGGCACACCCTATCAGAGATCAAAGTAAACCAATTTTAATTAAGGAAATTGTCTGATTCAGGCATTTCTGCATGTATATTACATAATGTTATATTACGAGAAAATTTCACCGAAATGGGATTTATTGATTATTTCATTCATATCAGTCGTTTAAAAAACATGAAGACGCTTAGCTTCTTCATTTTTATTTTTAATGTCTTGTTTATAACAAAGGGTAACAGCCTCCGTCCGTGGTCTTGTGGTTTGAGCGCTCGGCTCACGATCCGGAGGTTCCGGGTTCGATTCCCGCTGGGGACAATGTCTCACAAAAATCTCTTTGTGAGACTGCCCTCAGTTTGCTTAGGGTATTGCAGGTTGAAAATCACCTGATTGCCCGAAAAGTAAGATGATTCCGTGCTTCGGAGGGCACGTTAAGCCGTCGGTCCCGGTTACTTTCTACGGATAGTAGTCGTTACGTGAGCCATGTCAGAGGCCTTTGGCGGCTCAATAACTCTGACACCAGGATTGGTCTGGTTGAGCATCCACTCGATGAAGAAGAACAAAGGGTAAACGTGTATTTTGTACTAGAAGGTAGAAGGGCTCTAAAGACTTAATTAGTTCTTTGATCTAATTAAGTCTTTAGAGCCCTTCTACCTTCTTGGTTAATTTTAACATGTTACATTTGAACAAGTTTTATGTTTCAGAACAAACGCCACATTAGGATTATATACGAGTTTATGTAAGAGCCATTGTAAATAATTTTAAACACTTTTATACTTGTAACTAGCAGCGACCGAATTTTCGCAAATCCTTTCTTAGTGTGCACTTACGACACTTGAAGAACCTTCCTGCCAAATTTCATGTTCCTAGGTGTAGCGGTTGAGGCTGTGCGTTGATTATCAGTCAGTCAGTCAGTCAAGACTTTGAATTTTATATATATAGATACCACAAATGAGATTGTATGTAGCGCTCTAGTTTCACTATGCGATGTTAGTTAATTGCGATTGTTAAGCAACGTGCAGCTCGAACCCTTCTTGGATGGGTGTCCGATAGTGGCATTTCTATCTGAGTGCTACCGTGCTTCGGAGGGCACGTTAAATTGTCGGTCCCGGTTGTTTCAAGCGTTAGACCATATCGGAGGCCTTTAGGCGGTCTAAAAACTACGACCGGGTTCGCCACTAACCCAGTCGACGTTACTTACAAATTAGATATTTGTTATTATATGCAATGCAACGGGATATGCAGAAATATTACACCAAAGACCCAAATATATGTTACTAGCAATACCCGTGGTTTTACCCGCGTTATTACCTGTGGAAATTTTGACATTTGAGATACAAACCTTCCTCTTGAATCACTCTGTGTGTTGTCGAAAACTGCATGGAAATCCGTTCTATAGTTTTTTGGTAAAATCGTTTTTTTTTTAAATATTATATATTTATTTATTTACTTAAGAACAGTTTGTCACTTTCATCTCAAAAAACCATGACATTTAAAGATTCTTTATTTCGTTATAGGTAGGTCAACTGCATTTTTAATTTAATCATTATGGTTAAGATGTATCATAAGATTTCTTTATCATGTCATAAAGCTTCTTCACAAAGGGTGGTCAATGGTTTTGCTCTGGTTTACTAATATATAAGCGGTTCAAGATTCATAGCGCGTTTGCGTCCTTTCAATTTTGGCTCCCTCGTTCATGATTATGCAATTTTGTGTTATTTACTAGCTTTCATAACATCAGCTGTAAGCTTCCCACATAAAGTGAGGTCATGGAGTAAGTAAGTAGTAAGTAATAGTTACTGGGTAGTTATCTTTCGTATTTTTATCGTATAACTCAAGTCTCTATGGTACGAAAACTATGCGAAAGAAAAAGAATTGTCTATTTTTACCATTACCGTTTACTTACTATTTTATATTTCCTTCTATTGGAAATTGAATACAGTAAGGGCTTTTTAATTTTTAGCGCTTTTAGTCGTCAGTTTTGTATGAAAATCTTAAGAATTTCCGTGCGCCCGAACGACTGCACACTTCTGTAGCGCGTAGCAGGACGATCAAAAACGCTGAAATTGAAAGAGGTCTAAGCCTCCATACAGCGAAAATAATTGTTATAAGTAAGAATACACAGGCATTTTGGTATGAAAACAATTTCAACATTTCAACACAATAACATGATACCATAATATTTCTTACAATATATTTGTTATGTACAAAATACGCTCATGATTTAATTTAAATAACAATTTTCGAAATTAATTTAATATCGTGCAGATTTTCCTTGCAAATTGGTGGAAACCTAAATCCGTTATATAACAATAAAATTCGTATGAAGAAAGAATTTAGCCGTTTTCTTGGTAATTTGATGAATCATAAATGTTTACGCTATGGAGGCACGCGTGGGCGGTGCGGGGTTGAATATGAAAATTTCATCCAAAAACAACATGTTGTCAAGATGATAATAGTCCCAAGTACCTGAACTTAAAGCCGCGTTTTCAATTACTCTTTTAATATAATTATTTTGTTTTAAAATAATATACCCGGACAAATTCACACACGGTTAATTAGACCCAACGTAAGCTCTAAGCTTGTATTATGGAATCTAACTCACTGATACTTCTACATATACATATGTACATACACAAATACTTTTATGAATATATAATTGACACCCAGACGTCGTCGCCAACAACTATGTCTTCAAATATTGTTGACTCCGGGTGGGAATCGAACACTCACCCTCCGACACTGTAAGCGTTCTCACTGCCGCTGAATCTGTTATATTAACAAAAACAAAAGAGTGAGACACACAAGATACCACACTGTTGCGGGCCAATATGACACCCTTCATACAAATAAAAGGAATACATACATCGTCACGCGACCAGCACCCCGCTCCTAGCCACATAGCCACAGCCATATAAATGACACCCAGACGTCGTCACCAACAACAATGTCTTCACATAATGTGGACTTCGGGCACAGTAACACAGTAAGCGCTCTCACTGCCACTGTGCCAACGGGCTTGTCAGATTGACCAATGGCAACGTTTTAAGAAGAAACCGCTAACCGCCTGCAGTTATAGTCTGCTGTCCGTCTTCTACCTGTATCTTTGGATGCCTTTCAACCAGAGCTTTGCTGCGGTAGGCTACGTTGACTTCAATTTCTGCATACGAGAAACTGTTTGTAGTTTGTAGAAACATTATAATAAACCCGCATACAAGCAACAATCAATTTAATGTAAGTTTTAAAAACAATGTCAGCGCAGACGCCAATTCACACCCAACTGTCGCACAAGTGTCGTAAAACAAATAAAACTTTTGTCGTTTTAAAATGTGCAAACTATCAAAACTAAATTTATTTCCATTCGGCCATTGTTTTCACAATAAAATGAATAAAGCTCGGACTTTCCATGTAAAAATATTGAAACGTATTTCACGTTTTCAGGCGAAATCTGCTGTTTTTGAGTTTTATATTTTTGGATTTATACGTGTTAGAAAATTTAGTGATATCTGAGCTATATGTTGGTCAGCAAGCGGACAATATGTCTGTTCTTATTTAGTACTAGCAGCATCTTGCGGTTTTACCCGCGTTGTGCCCGTTCCCGTGGGAATTTCGGGATGAAAATATAACCCATAACTAATGAAAATATAGCCTATAACCTTCCCGTTGAATCTGGCTATCTAGTACAAAAAGAATAATACAAAACGGACGGGTAATTCCCGAAATTAGCGCGAACATACAAACAAACAAACAAACAAACAAACAAACAAACTTACAAATTTTACCTCTTCATAATATTAGTATAGATAACCTTCCCGTTGAATCTGGCTATCGAGTACAAAAAGAATTATACAAATCGGACTGGTAATTCCCGAGATGAGCACGAACATAGAAACAAACAAACAAACTTACAAATTTTACCTCTTTATAATATCAGTACGAGTATACATAGATAGATACACTATTATTGAGCTGTTGTAAAAATAGATTGTTTATTGGATTTACGTTTTTCCTTAATTGAAGTAGATCGCAAACAAATGGCCAATTTTCTAACCTAATACAATTCTTTCAATAGAGTCCTATAGGACTTTATTAAAATGGAATTGGATTGTAATCCGATTCCAAATCTCAGATTTAGTCCAATAAAATTGGAACCTTGCAATGAGAGATGATAACTTGGAAACTCGTATTAAGGTCCGAGTTGGATCAGCGACTGCTGCAGTCGACTGCAGACTGCAGGCAGCAGGGCGTTGCAGTCGTCCGCAGTGCAGTCTGTAGTCGCTAATTCACTGCCGACTGCACACCACATAATCAACGTTGCCAATGTGTGAAAATTTCCCCAAAATGCGGGGAATTACAATCAATTAGAGATTCAATAAAACTATTTAAACGTAATGTAATGGTCAACTCGTACATACCGGAAGAATTTACAACTAACTAAGAACCTGATTAACTACGTAAATCGATTGATATCGTTAAAAGCCTCGAAAAAGACCACTGGAATTCGAATGCTATACATTTTTATGAATTCGAAACTATTATTCCGATCTGATCCATATCCAATTGTTATTACATATTATTATTTAATCTCAATCCGATACCCTAAACTCCATAGGCTGATTACTGATCTCCTGTTCATTGTACTATTCATCTTTCGATACAGAGGTAGATGGATACGGTTTCTACATTAATCAGGTTTTATTTATTTACAAAAAAAATACTTGCCTTTTGAATGAGGTTGACTTGCCTTTATAATAAACAAATTAGCGACTAATTGAGGAGTAATTATTTATAATAAATTGAGGAGTAATTGTTTTGAAAAATGGTAACCCAAAATCATATTTCAAATTTTGACATAATACAATTTATGGTCGGAGAGCCGACCGCCACATTTGCTGCCTACCGTTACAGACACAAATATGATAATAAATAATCGAACGTTTTCAATAAAATTATCGAAATAAGGTTTTCCATACAAAACAAGAAGTGCGCTCTGATTGGTCGGCTCAAAAAGATTGGTGCCGCGTGCAACTTTCCTGCGCTTTGATTGGTCAGAGATGTCCATAAAAACAGAGCGATTTCCATAGTCCGGCATTCAGTGTTCGGTAGCAGTGCCTAGAAGAAGAAAAGGAAAAAAGGAAAACGAAAGAAGAAAGAAATAAAGTGGTGAAACGCTGATCCCGGGTTTTATTTCCGAAGGCACTCTCTCGCCCCGCCAGTTACCCGCTCCAACCCCCTAAGTGCTATACACAACTAGAAGTCGGGTGGGCGCAAAAAATACGTCTCGGTGAATAACTTTTATTCATTTTATTCATAAGATTTGCTACTTTATTTCTAGGTGTCATGGTAGTAATTAATTAGATTGAAATTAGAAATGTTTTCAAACTATTGTCTCAGTTCGGTAGTAAACAAATAAAGATGTCCCCACGTCATCCACGCGGACAGTATTTAGCTTTGATTTTGAACGTGACTCGTTATCTAGTTGTGTATTGTTGATCGAAGTGTAATTCATCAAATTCTACTTATTCAAAAAACTAAATTTGTTTTTGTTTTTATTTTATGTCTGTCACGTCGTTGGAACTAAATTTATATTTAAATCTCAATATTTCATTGAACTGATTTTATATTTTTTGGGGTATACAGTCAAAATGCTCTTTTAAAAAAATGGTGGTGGCTGTCAAAAAAGTGAAGTTATATTATGCTTTTCAAGTTTTCATTATACTACATAACAGAGATAAAAACCACGACACTTTGATCTATGCCACATTCATCAATCTTAACATAATGATTTTCTATTGAGTGAAATGATTAATCATTACTTAGCAACCTAAATTGTATTAAAAAAATAACATTAGCTCCTACACTATTATTTTTGTTCGTTTTTCAAAATATTTTTCTCTTATCTGCTGGCGCTCTACGTCACGACTGCAGCACAGCACGCCGCGTCTGCAAGCAGCGACTGCCGACCGCAGCAGAAGTGTCACCGCGCGCTCGAAATTTCATAGAAACTAGTAGTGAAGCTGTGTCTGCAGTCTGCAGTCGACTGCAGCAGTCGCTGATCCAACTCTTACCTTTACACGTTAATTCCGGTGAACTGTATGTTATGTCAAAAAATATATGAGTCGTAAATTATTCAAGGTTAGATATGTAAAAAAAATCGAAGTATAACTTTATTCTAGGGTAGCTAATACGTGTATATATCTTTGCCCTGCTATGGAATCTTACATTTAAGTTAAATTTTTACCCCTTATTTTCATGGATAGCCGATAGTGGCATTTATATCTGAGCGCTACCTTGCTTCGAAGGGCACGTTAAGCAGTCGGTCCCGGTTGTTTCAATCGTTAGACCATTATAGGAGGCCTTTAAGCGGTCTTAAAGCTCACTAGGGTTGGACTAACCTACTTGAACTTAGTCAATTAGTCATTGTGAATTACATTTACTAGTGTTAGGGGAAATTGCTTTATGAGTTAATTTCCATCATAAATGCTGCGTTTTAACGTTGGCGTCCATTTATTCTTGTTTGTTGTTAGACAAACGCTTTAATCAGATATGTACAAGAAAGCATAGAAATAGTATACCTAATTACCTAATCAATAAGAAAATTACAAGTTAAGTCACAGCTGCCGATTGGGTAACAGTTTGGTAACCGTGGATAACAAATGTAAATAATGTTTTTTTTATTTTTAAATGCTGCATTATTTTTTAATTGAACTAAGTAAATCGATTTAATTACTCCCAAAAGATGTTGAAAAGCCGAGAAATCTTCACTTTAATATATACAACCTTTTAGTTTATCTTCGTTATTCTGTTATCAGTATCACCTTTGTTTACAAAACCTTTCTTAAATGCTGGAAAGATGTATAAATAAAACTAAGCTACCAAAGTTACGCACCGCACTCGAAATATTGTAGTAATTTCGGAATATTTTTTAGTAGCAATGTAAAGCGAATAAGACGATATCTCCTTTTTACTCCTCTCTCGTATACCTCCTCTTATTATAGAGGTATTAACTGTGAGTATTTCCTTCAAATTAGTACGGAATAATCTTACGTAGGAACTGAATAGGGCATTTAAAAAAAGTTGCAATATTTCATAAAATTGTATTATGTATATATATTGACACAACCATAAAGTATTATGCTTAGATTTAAAACTATCTATTATGTTGACACTATTATTACATTTACATATCACAAAACTTTAATGTTTTTACGACTAGATTCTATATAATTATCAAGAAAAAGATTTACACATTATTGCTTATTGATTTGGAAGTTTGACACTCTCCTCTAGCTAAGACTGCTATATCTGGTTGATCTGAGAAAAGTCCATCCACTCCTGCATCGAAATAAGCTCTTAGTTCAGCTGCTAGATTTCCTATATCACTTTTCTCATCACTACTTTGGAATTCTTTGGGTAGAAAGTAGTTTTCTGCTCGGAACGTGTAAGGGTGGACCTTGAGGCCTACAGCATGAGCATTCTTGACAAACGTAGTTGGAGTCGCAAGCGCATTGTTTTCATTTCTCGGAATGATGTACGTTTTGTCTGGACCCACACCCGCAGCGTATTGTGCTACCTCATTCAAACCATCAGGTGTAGCCATTTGTTCGTAAGTGAGACCTGTGTTCAGTACTTTCTGGTCGTAAGGTAACATGTTCTTCTCGTCAAGTAGTTGCAACAACTTCAAACTGGTAATCTGGTGCAATTCTTTCAAATTGTTCACTTCAAAGGATTGGATGTAAATAGGATCGGTAGACCTCCAATAGTCGTTGGCCATCAAGATCCTGACTAAAGGCTGCTCCATCGCCAAGCCAAGGGTTCTGAAGTGCGTGCTGTGTTTTATTTCAGGGTATATTCCAATTACTCTTTTGTAACTTTGTTGCATTCCTTTTACTAAGTCAATGATTTCCTGAAAGGTTGGTATTTCAAAGGAGCCATTCATTCTCGCATTACCAGGTCTGATATCAGGAATGCGTTCCACAGCACGAAGAGTCTTCAGTTCCTCAAGAGTAAAGTCTTCCGTGAACCAGCCACTCATTTCTTTATCATCAATGTTTTTCGTTGTGTATCTGTCTGCGAATTCTGGATGGGATGCCACGTCGGTGGTCATGCTGAGTTCGTTGTCATGACGAGCGACAAGTTCCCCGTCTTTGGTCATGACTAAATCTGGTTCTACGAAGTCTGCGCCCATGGTGATGGCTAAAGCGTAGGAGCCGAGAGTGTGTTCTGGGACGTACCCGCTGGCGCCGCGATGGGCGATCACTATTTTGTCACAGACTTCGGAGCTGCGACCCAGGATCCAGTTCTCAAAACTATCCATTCTCGAGGATGCGTTTAGTATCCCTACGGCGAGGAACAGAATGAGTGCTTGGATTAGTGAAAGAGCCATTGCTGTACGTATTCTGGAATAAAAAGTAAAATTAAAATTAAATATTAACACATTGGGTCTAGACAATCGAATTAATAAGAGCTACTATCAAGACTAGTGCGTTGATAGCGGTTTCTATTTATGCTTATATATTAAGAAAGTAATAATACACATTTATTATTTTAAGACATATTTAGTATTGGGTTTAGACGTAGAAAAACAAAAGATGCAACGATCAAAGGGCTAATAACATTAAGCGGGCAATACTCATAAAATAATTATCATTGGGTAAGATTTCTTATATTCTTTTGTTTCATAAAGGGTAATAGCTCAGCAACATTGTCCTTCCTTGCACTACTTGTAATCTTAGTTAAGTATTTTGTTTCATACATTCTATTTAAAGAACTTACCTAATGCACCTAACTAATTATATAGTTAAATTACTACCTAGGTATGTGTTCGTATTTTCCTTAAAATTATTTATTGATGCTACGGTTGTAAATCAAGCAATGTACAATGATAGATTGCTATCTCTTTGTATATATTTCTGTTGTATTATTGTACAGGTCAGATATAAATCAGCCATATTATTTAAATTATTATCTTTATTCTTAAAAATACTTTAAGAGAAATAAGGGAATATTGTATAGATGTAGTAACAGGAATCCCGAACGATTTAGATTCTTACATCTAAAGTAAACAGCAAACATTTATATCTGAGCGCTACCGTGCTTTGGAGGGCAAGTTTAGTTGTACGTTGTTTTAATCGTCAGACCATGTCGGAAGCCTTTAGGCGGTCAAAAAACTCCGACACCAGGGTTGGCCACTGACCTTCTCAAACTTACTATTTTGAAATTGGTTTATGTGATTAAAGTTTGGGAATCTCAGAGTCAAACTAAATAAAATTAATAAATACTCAATAACTATGTCTCAATATCTCCTTGACCATATTTGTGTTATGATGAAACATGTCAAAGGCTACGTGTTGGGAATCGAACTAACTACCTTCAAGGTTGGGCCACTGAACGATGATAGTGAGCTTAGTTTGGGTCTAATTAACCGTGTGTGAATTTGTCCGAGTATATTATATTATATTATTATATTCTAAATTGCCTGCCAAGACTGATGTTCTGAGACTGAGGTTCAATTCCTGGGTCGAGCGAAAACATGTTTCCTTTTCAAACATGGCTCGAGTTTGAGATCACCAACCCGCATTTGGCAAGAATGGTGATTATGCCTAATCCTCCTCACTGTACTGATAACTTCAGTGGGATGAGAGGCCTTTGCCCAGCAGTGGGACATTACTGGCTAATACTTATTACTTATTAATTAATAAAAGTATGTCGGAGACTTGGAGGAAGTGAGGCAGAACCCGAAAGAGATGGTGTGACGATCTACACAAGCTCGTCAGGGATTAGCCAAGCACTCAGAAATTTAGAACTTAAAACACTTGCACAAACCCTGCCGCACTCAAAGACGTCCAGTAAATAGACACTTAACTAATTGACTCAATTTTCATACATTACTTGTCAAAATCACTCATTAAATCAACTCAGGAAGCATTCCACGTCTCTGGGTACGGGAGTAGGAAACCTTAATTAACCATTTTAAAGTAACCAACCTGAAATATATATCTTTGAGTTTATTTTAAGTTTAAATTATAAAAACTAGTTTCTTATACACCTGGACAAATTCACTCACGGTTAATTAGTCCCAAACTAAGCTTATGGTATTAAATAAGAGATGCACACTTAGTCTCTGCATAAATATCACCTTTATTACATTGGGAATATTGATATGAAAAACTTCAATTTAAAAAACTTCACATCTTACCTGTTAACAATAATACGAGCACGTTAAACCAACAAATATAAAAATATCACTGTTTACTATATTTCTATGGAAGTTGAAATGAGAGAGGTATTCTACCAACAAGATACGAGTAGCTAACGTCTGCCGATATGAAGTACAGTCGAGTAGTAAATCGGTATTGCACATAACAATACAGGAAACCACTGAGCGAGGCCATCATCGTTCAACGGTGAAGGTGAAGGAAAAAATCTTCGGATGCCTTTTGAATACGAATGTACTCCAAACAAGCTATGCCTTGTATTTGTAATCTATCGTATTGGACACATACGAGTACCTATACCAAAACAATTTAGGGAAAAAATTGCCCTAACACCCTTTGCAAAGAACTGACTCAAGTTTATATTATCTGTGGGATATTTTGTAAGGTTATATAACAAAGTAAGAAAAAGATTCACGATAACATACCTTTCCCAATAACCTATCCATATTTGTACATACAAAACTTAATGTACTAACTCGTTGGTTGGTACGTTGGTAGGGATAGGTTATTGAGGATGATGATTAAAAGATAGGTAATACCTAAGTACTTAAAATCACTTACCAAAAACCAAGGCTCCGAACAGAAGCCCTGTATTCAATTAAATTTTTGTTAAGGCCTCTATTCACAATCCGCCCCAAAAAAGTATCGAAGCCGAGAAAATCTATGAAAATACGTAACTAAACTCATCATGCACACAATATAATTAGTTGTGACGCAAGGGCCGTAATCGAAATGAAGATTTTGACGTCTTTATCCTAACACAGTGCGGTAACAAATGACGGAAAATAGAGGATTTATAATCAACATGACGCTGATTGTCTAGTAAATCAGTATAATATATAATCATTTGTTTACTTGCAAAATGCACTTATACAAATACCATTCAAAAAGATGGTTGAGAAATTTTATTATGTAATTTATTTATTTTCAAACCCAACATCATGGATCTTACCGCTATTCAAAATAAAACAAACTGCGTTCATCAAGTGTTGTTGATATTGAGCGAGTTTTCAAGCTGCGAGCTCGTCTAACAAGCAAGCAGTTCCTTTGAAAAAAATGGGGATTTCGTGGGGACTTTTTGGGACTTTTTGGGGACTACGTTGCGCCTTTATCATAGACAAAGTTTCTAATACGTATGTTCTCATCTCAGTCTCATACTTTATCCATCTAGCCTGGCCTATTCTGACATTTGAAGTGTCCTCCGCATTGTGCCTCTTGAACATGGTAGCACTCAGATAGAATGCCACAATCGACCACCCGTCCAATTAGTGTCCGAATTGCACATTTTTAGTTTCGTAGCCGAATGGCAAAAAGGAACCCTTATACGTTCGCCATATCTGTCCGTAAGTCCGTATGTCATAGCTACATTGTTTCAACGTGATCAGTGAATCCGATATCATCATCCAACGGAGAAAACCCTCCAACAGAGTATTCATTTATGTTGAAAAAAATATGTGCGCAACATTGTTTGACGCAAAAGGATTTTCAGCCTCCCTTTTTTAGCCCCTAAACCAAGTTTCATTCCGATTCAGTGAGCGCAGCTTCAGTGAGATGTTAATTAAATATCAAAGCTCACCTCAATTCGGGGTAGTCACTTTTTGAAGTTCAATTGTTTACTAGACCATCCGCTGCTATTTCCCGTTCCTGTGGGAATTTCGAGATAAAAAATATCCTATACCTTTCCTCTTGAGTGTAATTAAACAATACAAAATAATTATTCGAATCGGATTGGCAGTTCCTGAGGATGGACCGTTCAAACAAAAACAAAAGTCAAACAGCTGTATTATATTAGTATAGACTTATCTATTCCTCAAATACACTACCACGTTCGCCTAATGCGGTTCGTTGCGCCCACTTTGTTTCAGTCGACTTCCTAGGATGTCCTAGGGTGCCAACCACAGAGTGCCAACTAAATATTTGACAACATTTACTGACTATGGGCGAATACCGTATTTTTAAGACGCTATTACAACCGTTCACCAGATGCAACATGCTTTGACAGATACAATTTAAACAATAAATCTTTTGAACTGTATCTCATATTGTGTGTGACTAATACTTACTGTGATACTGCCTTTACAATGTAGCTGGACTCGAGAAGAAGAATGTAGCTGGCACCGCATGTTGCGAGCAGCGTACACCGTTCTGTAACCGCACATTTACTTACGTATTTTGTACTTCACAGCGGTTGATTAACTGATGTGATGGTCTTTACTTCGCCTAGTGAATTGGCTTACTGTGAAAGCTTGAATTAATTTTCTTGTCTCACTTTATTATGACAAAGTTGTGTCGGCAGTCGTCTTTTCTTCTTCAGTATCTCTGGTATCGTTTAAGAATACTCCTACAACCTGTGCAATGAGCTCCTTTGTATGAAAACTGATTTGTTAAGTTTTAAACACAAATCTAGTTGGTTTTTCACACAGTTCCACAGATTGTTGTGTTGCCTTGAAGTATAAATGGATAAACAAGTAGAAAATCAAAAATAATTATTGAAAACCTAAATCTACTACCAATGCAATGCAATATATGTAAAAAAAAAATGCGCAGAAAATAATCCATAATTTATTTCATGGAAAGCTAGTTGAGCAGTTAGACATCTTTGCTAGATTTAAATTACATTAGAGACGAATACCAATACTAAATACTTTACGTCACACAAGCGTCACACGTATCATTTCTTATTATTTTCTCTATGAGTACTGAATAACAAGATTGCCATACACAAAAGGAAAATGAATAAACATCAGTAGGTACTGTATTACCACGATTTTACCCACACCGCTAGGAACAGGATACACACTTAGTCCACACCTCGACGTAATTTAACAATTTTTGATGTACTAGCAGCGCCCCGCGGTTTTACCCGCGATTTGCCCGTTCCCGTGGAAATTTCGGGATTTTTATACATATAAACCTTCCTCTTGAATCACTCTATCTATTTAAAAAAAACGCGTCAAAATCCGTTGGGTAGTTTTAAAGATCTAAGCATACATAGAAACAGACAGACAGACAGCTATGTAGTGATTTAATACTCTACCTTTGTATTATTGGTACAACTAGTACTCTACCAAATCTGTACTTAAATTAGTAAATCTGAAGTTTGTTTTTTGTTTCTTGAACGCACTAATCTCTAGAATCTAGACCCATTAGTTGGATTATTGTATGGTAACCAAATTAATGACAAAAACTACTATTTATCTTCGAATACCCGCTGTTATAAAAACGAGATAGGTAAAACAACCAGGACGGACAACAAGCGCTCAGACAGAAGCGACACTTCGGGGTGTAAAGTAGAATTTACCGTGAAAGTGGCCACCAATTAACGAAAATATTTTAATCCTACTGGTACTTGCAGACAATAGTACGTTATAACAAACATATCATATAGCTTTATTATACGAGTTATTAAAATAGATTGCGTAAGTAGTTCTAGGTACAAGGAAAACTAAAGAACTAATTCAATAAAATAGTCTTATTATTTCTATTCATAACTGTCCATCGCTTAGATATTACATCGTGAAGTGTTTGAGATACCAACAAACAGATAACATCAAGAGATTTAAGAATTCAATATCAGTAGATAGGTAACTAACTTAGATATTATTATCTTGTTATATAAACCAATTAGCAGTGCCCCGCGGATTTACCCACGTTGTGCCCGTTCCCGTGGAAATCTCGGGATACCTTTTGAATGTAGCTATCTGTTACAAAAAGAATTATACAAATCGTACTGGTAGTTTCTTAGATTAGCGTATTCAAACAAACCAAAAAATAAAACTCTTTAGCTTTATTATATACTAGCAGCGCCCCGCGGTTTTACCCGCGTTGTGCCCGTTACCGTGGGAATTCGGGATAAAAAATAGCCAATAACCGTCCCGTTGAATGTGGCTATCTATTACAAAAAGAATTATTCAAATCGGACTGATAATTCCTGAGATACATACAAACAAACAAACTTAAAAATTTTACCTCTTTATAATATTAGTATAGATGAATATATAGGTATCACTAAGTGCTGGTTTACATTAGGGCAGACCAATCATTTTATCAGCAAAGATGTCAGATACATATTGGCACATGGGTTGGCGACGAACTTCGTACATGTATTTCAATAAAACTGTTTACATACGTTACGACAACCCAATAGATTTCATCTTAAGGGGACCTTTCCACCAAAGATACGATATGCAGCTATGTTACGAAAAAATGCAAGATAAGCTATGGAACTATGTGACCGTTTCCACTAGTGCTAAGCTAAGAAGTTGTGATTTATGAATATACGTTGCCATTTATTAATTCATTTATGTCGAAGAAGTCAGTGGCCAACTCTGGTACATCCATACATCCTTAGCTCGCGTCCGTAGCACACATCCATACCATGCATCTTTCCATATAAAAAACATAGCTCAGTTGAAACCATTTCCACCTGTGCTATGCTAGTGGGTGGCAAGACCAATGAATATTATTGGGTATCAAACGCATCCATAGCCACGTAGCATAGCACTTCTCTAGTGGAAATGCACCGTTATGCAGTAACTGCCATACTAACATACAAGCTGCTAGCAAATGCTTACTTATTGGCATGTGCCCTTATCTGACATACCTTATATCTCATCTATAGTAATACTAGCTGCGCCCCGAGGTTTCACCCGCGTTGTACCCGTTCCCGCGGGAATTTCGGGATAAAAAATAGATGTTGGCCGATTCTCAGACCTACTCAATATGCTCACAATATTTCCTTAGAATCGGTCAAGCCGTTTCGGAGGAGTACGGGAACGAACACTGTGACACGAGAATTTAATATATAAGAAGATAAGATTATAAAGAGGTAAATTTTTCTAAATTTGTTTGTTTGTATGTTCGAGCTAATCTCGGGAATTAACAGTCTGATTTGAATAATTATTTTTGTACTAGATAGACACATTCAACAGGAAGGCTATTTTTCATCCCGAAATTCCCACGGGAACGGGTACAACGCGGGTAAAACCGCGGGTCGCTGCTAGTTAATGTATATAACGTGTTTTTACGGCGCAAGAAATTGTTTAAACAAATAAAACCGTCGCTAAAACTTAATTTGTTTAAACAAAGCCAAGTTCATAAAGTGTACAAATCGGGAAAGTTCACAAAAGACTATTGTACGCTGACTTTCATTTAACATGTGAGTTACTACTACGTTTGTGTATTCTCCTTTATATGAACACTTTAAAATTACTGCCATTGTGCATTCTAAGCCTTTGTGTAAAAATGTGAGCTTACACTAATCAAAATGCACTATTACTTTAATTTTAAACTCTTAAACTTTGAAAAACATTATTAAAGCTTCTAAACTGCAAGTTCTATAGATCACGAGTCACACATGCCAAATTTTTTGCATATAAATATATTTCAATTTTACTATATCCTAACCTACTAATATTATAAATTCGAATACATTTGTGAGGATGTATGTATTTATGTATGTTTGTTACTCTTTCACGAAAAAACTACTGGACGGATTTGGATGAAACTTTTCATTAATATAGGTCACAACAAACATCAGAATAACACATGAGATACATGATATCCCGAAATTCCTGCGGGAACGGGTACAACGCGGGTAACACCGCGGGGCGCGACTAGTTTTCTATATTTTTGTATGGAAATATTATTTTTAAAAATATATTTTTCTATAGACGTACAGCTCGGCTTATGCCGACCACGCTTTACATGAAATAAACAATTTTTTATTCAAAACTAAAACAGTAAAATGTCAACATTATTTTATAAACACGGTCCTCTAACTCTTACAGCAATATCAGGTTCTTCCGAAAACAATCCATCGATACCAGTAGCGAAAAATGTTTTCAATTCACCACTGAAATCACCAAACGCCTGAGGGCCCTTGTCATTTCGAAATTGAGCTGGAAGAAAATAATTTTCGGCTCTAAACGTGTAAGCATGTACTTTCAGACCTGCACCATGAGCGTCAGAGACAAAACTGGTTACCTCTCCTAATCTTGTGTCTTTGGTCAAAGAGATAATGTAACTCATATCGGGACCAACTGCTGCGGCGTATTTTGCTACTTCTTGCAACCCTTCTGGAGTAGCCATGTCACCATAAGTCAGGTTGGTATTAAGCACAAATTGGTCAAAAGGCTGAATTGGCTTATCAGTATACAATTGAAGTAGTTTGATCTCTGTAATGCTTTTAAGTTCTTTCAAGTTGGAAACTTCGAAGGATTGAATGTAAACTGGATCTGTAGACCTCCAGTATCCATTATGGAGTAATATTTCTACTACTAACCTCTCCAGGGGTAAGCCTATTTGTTTAAAATATGTACTGTGCTTAATTTCAGGGTAAATGCCTATAGTTCTCCTTTCACTAATCTGTAAACTTTTGACAAGATCAATAATCTCTTGGAAAGTTGGAATTTCAAACGCTCCATCCATTCTTGCGTTTCCAGGTCTTATCTCGGGAACTCGTTCGACGGCTCGTAGAGTTTTTATTTCTTTTAACGTGAAGTCTTCTGAGAACCATCCATCTATTAGTACTCCATCTATCGTTTTATTGCGACGTCTGGACGCGAACTCTGGATGTTTGGCGACGTCCGTAGTCAAGGTGAGATCGTTGTCATGACGGGAGATTATGACGCCGTCTTTGGTCATTATTAAGTCTGGTTCTATGTAATCTGCGCCCATGAGTGCTGCGAGTGCGTAGGCCCCGAGGGTATGCTCGGGGACATACCCGCTAGCGCCTCGGTGGGCGATCACCACCTGCTTACAAAGATCATTGCGCGGTTTTTCTTCTTCAATTTCATTCCTTTTCGGCCTGATAAACCGGCCCTGAACGCACAATACAACACACAATAACACAGTCACTTGTCTCAAATAACATGACATCGTTAGTTTGCCGACACTCGTTCGATTCCCCGTTCAATAACCCGTCATACAATTTAAATCGATTATTTGCATAACTGGTTCCCAATTTATTTACAATAGTAATTGGCGTGTTAAATGTAGAATAGTTATTCTTGTTGTAATTAATTAAAAACGTTTACTTATTATGTGTGTAAATGTAGATAAATAATATAATAGTAAATAGTAATGTTGTTCCGACCGATGACCCCGCCTCTTGATTGTAATATATTACAATCAAGAGGCGGGTTCATCGGTCGGAACCGGGTTAACGTGATTCTTATAGCGGTTATACAAACACTGTGACTGATAAAATATTAGAAGGAATCTGACTCTGTCCAGAGAATTTTTAACATAAATATTTTTTAAATTGAGCGTCTTACGAGCGAACAAGCTCTGAGCGGGTAGGCCGGAAATTCAGACTCTAAATTTCCGACGCAGTAAATCCGTTTACTAGACGTTGCAGTGCAGCCACATCAAGGGTCAACACTGCGTTAAGCGTGCGCCCGTCGCGTGCGCTGGCGCGTGCGCTCGCCGCGTGCGCACGCGACGGGCGCACCGCCCGGTTCAGTTTTGTATGACACCGCACGCGGCGAGCGCATGCAGCGTGCTCACGCGGCGTGCTATCGCGGCGTGCGCACGCCGCGGGCGCCCTCGACGGTTCACTTTTGTATGGAACCGCGGCGTGCGCACGCTTAACGCAGTGTCGGCCCTTAATGGCAGATTATTCGGATTATCGCAGAGAGCGAGTGGTTCGTGACGGAGCAACCGATATTCGTGGTGTGTGCGTAGTGTATCCGCTACTTGTAAATATAGAGTTAACGATAAGTGCGGCGCGGGGCTGTTCAATAGCACTTGAAAATCCTTTCGATCAAATGAAAGCCTTAACTTAATTATTAAGTATTGATGCAGATATTCAGTTTTCTCTTAAATACTGAAAACAAAATTAAGAAAGTATCTTAAGTAAGAGGCACTGCAGTGTTTTCATGTGTATTTCCTTATCGAATCTTAAATGTACTAAAATTCAGAACATCCCCCAAATAATAAATAAAGATAAGTCGACCCTAAAGCCTGAGCCATATTTTCGCTTGGTTTCATGCATAATATAGGCCATGTGTATGCTAAATAATGAGTGTGGCTTACGTTCAACGTGCATCGATTTTCATAATATTGTAGGCTCTAGATACTTTAGTTAAACGGGCAGAGTAGCTCTTCAGAAAATTATGAAGCATTTTCAATATTCCTATTGGAAGCACTAAAAAGACCACCAACCCAACAACTAAAGTTTCCAAACAAACTTACCTCACCTATTAAATATGGCGCCTTTCGTAGTTTAAAAGAAAATACTCGTAATTTAAGTTATATATATAACTAGCTGTGACCTGCGGTTTCACCCGAAGCGCCCCCGCTCCCGTGGGAATTTTGAGATTTTTATTCCCTATAAACCTCACGGTTCGTGCGTTCTGGAGTTATAGCGTCAGGAAGAAAACCCGACTTATTTTTATATAGTAGACTAGCAGCGCCCCGCGGTTTTACCCGCGTTGTGCCCGTTCCCGTGGGAATTTCGGGAGTTTTTTACATAAAAACCTTCCTCTTGAATCACTCTACCTATTACAAAAAACCGCATCAAAATCCGTTGCGTAATTTTAAAGATTTAAGCATACAGACAGACAAACAGTGTGACAGACACGAAAAAGAGACGACTTTATTTTATACTATGTAGTGAAGAGATATCAGATAATATCTACTCGTAAGTTTCATATTGATAAAAAGTTGGTTCGAGTAGGTCAGTGACCAACCCTGGTGCCGGAGTTTTGAGGCCTCCCACATGGTCCAACGGTTGAAACAACCGGGACAATTTAACGTGCCCTCCGAAGCACGGTAGCGCTCACATAGAAATGCCACTATCGGACACCCATCCAAGTAGGGGTCGAGCTGCACGTTGCTTAACAATCGCAATGAAGTAACTTCGCTTCGTCAAACTATGCCATGAGCGCAACAAATAAGTGTGCAATATTGATGTGTCTATTGGTGTACTTTGTACTCGTACATAAAAATTGTATCAAAACCTAATAATGTATGTACTAATGTAGTTATAATGTACTCAATAATCAAAACTTAAACAAAAATAGTTTCATTTCAAACATCTTCTCGTATTTTTATACGTTTAAATTGGTAAAAAATAAGTAAATAGTAAATTACATTACCTATCTGAAGTCGGAAAATTCCATTTCATTAATTCCGCGGCTCTCAATATCAAATCCGCGCTCCGTAGCCCGATGACGTGAATATACCTGATGCATATTAATAGAAGCCAGCTGAGTTACGACTAAATTAATCTACGATAAAATTCTCAGTAAATTTTATAGAAATACTGCAGCGATTCTGAAATTAAAAATGTATATATTACCAGTTTTTGCGTTTGAGCACTGAGCTTAGCCGTTGGTCACAGATTTTTGGTAAAAATCGTTGCGTTGAAGCGTGAGGACCATATACACCGCTTTTCGTTGCATGCGAATGACACATAAAAGTGGTTGATAGCCACATACAGCGCTGCAGAGTACAACCTTAATCCCGTTGGTGTAGGAAATTTGGGATTAAATTGAAGCTAGGAGGAGCCACGAGTATTTAATACTTACATGGGTAAGTAATAGCCCGCAATGTCCCACTGCTGGGCAACGGACTTTCATCTCACTTATTATATCAGTGCATTGAGAAGGATGACGCGTAATCACCACGCAATTGCGTATTATTACTTTGTAGCTGTATACTCGTATGTCAAGACGATCAATATCCAGGTTTGAACATTCAGCACATGTATTATCTTCACATGATTGAATTTAGACAATAAGTGAAATGATTAAGCTCATCCTTCAGTTCTCAAGTGTCAGTGAACCGTAGTTCAATGCAAGTTTATACCTCTTGAATACTAACGAAGAATGCTTATTTATAGAACCCAGTTTCATTACAGTTTCATAGAAATAACTCAAGTGTTCAATCAAGATGACTTCAACTTTTACTTGATTACATTTGCTTATTGTATTGTTTTATGACAAGTTTTTGCGCTTAACCACATAAGATTGATGAAACTATATGAGTATGTATATAGGTAAATAGCCGCTCCGCGGTTTTACCCGCGTTGTGCCCTTTCTGGTGGGAATATCGGGATATAAATAATCTAAAATATAAAATATCGAACTTAATTATATATGTACGTATAGATCACAGTGCAAAGAATGACCACCCGGGCACCCGCTCCTGGCGCGGCGGTGATTTTATGCTCTGTGGTATAGATGAATGATGTACTGTGAGTTAGTAATAAATGAAACTTTCTAGATATCTGCCTAAGTAATGTAAAGGCTTAATGAGGTAGACGTTAACCTTATAAATTTTTATTGGTAATGTAAAGGCAAAGGAGAGTATATTCGTTAGCGTCCAACCAATAGAAAACAGCCGCCCCGGGCGTTCTAACCCTAACCAAAATAACTACCACTTAGCTACTGCAAACGGTAATTGCCTACAGGAAAATATAAAAGGAAATAAGTATAGAAACAAAGTTATTAAAAGTTCAAAAGACCGCGATTGTCACTTTCGCTTATGAAACAGAATGGTCGTTGTATATTAAATCCGACCTTAACATTCACAAAGATGACATTCAACATTCGTTCATAAAGAAACACAATTTGTTTCGATCCAGTTTCATATTATTGTTGTAGGACGGAGCAGAGCCGATCCAGGGCGGGGCTCAGGGGCTCAAGAAATCATCTGTCTTCCTAATAATATGTTTGTCATGATAAAACCTTCCTTCACTAGGAAGCAGTGTCGGATCTAGAGGCTAAGGGCTAAGAGGGCGACGCTCTCAAATTATCCGAATCTCTCATAACAATATGTTGCCCTAATAAATGCCAACTTCATCAGGGTTATGCAAGCACCTCGATAAACCAAAATCCTCTACCCGCACCGCGGATTAACCCTTGGCCTCAGGCCCCAGATTGCGGGTGGGGGGTCGTTGCTATAACTAAACCCCCCTTTCTACCATCCTAGGTTCGTCACCCTGAGGACATCTGTGGCGGCCTTGAACTTTAATTACAAAAGAAATGTTTCTCGTCTCTTTGATATACAGTGTCATTGATTCATTATACTTAATGGATGCTTTGTAATGAGAAATACAAGTATTACTTATGATTTGTTTTGAATGTAAATGATACTTTACTTGCCTTTGTAATATTTCTGGGCTGTTGTAATATTTTTGCTGCGTCCTGCTACGGCCCGCTTAATCATGCTATGTCCTGCTACTACGAACTGCTACGTTCCTACTACGTCAGGCTACGATCTGTTACGTCCTTTACTATGTTGTGATGTCTTGCTATTGGTTACTACCTGTTTCGTGCTATTGCATCCTGCAACACCCCGCTACTACGTGCTACGTCCTGCTACGCTACTACGCGCTACATATTGCTACGTCATTCCACGTCTTGCTTCGACCGGCTACGTCCGGTGCCAAACTTAATATAAAAATTAATGAAGTTTACTATCAACTGATAGTAAACTTCATAAGTATGTACTTATACCTACCAGTTACCCCTTGGCTCACGGACTTAAAATGTAGATTATAGGTAATTCAGATAGCCAGATGTTCGAACGTATTCCAACGGGCAGCGAACACGATCGATCCGATCCTTGTCCAGTGGCGCCGTCACATCACTCCATGCTTGCCATCCATCAGGCTGTCGCAGCTGACGATGCAACCTGACTGCCATACGTCACGTCGCACCTTTCACACCGATACACATGGGATTTATTGAGTACTAGCCAGTTGCTCTCGCTTCCGTTAAGCATGATGGAATAAAGTTTCGGAGATGCCAAAGGCTTCTTAATTCATGTTAGTGAAGTTTTTAAGTAAGTTGTTTTCAGTGTAGCTCAAACAGACAGATAATATGTAAAAGGTGGAAGAAAATATGAAGAAGATAGTTTGACATACATGCAGTACGTGGCAGTTCTTTCAATATACAGGTAAGTATGTATTTTTTTTAGTTTTTATACTAGGATATGCTTTCCACTTCACGTTTCGCGCGCTCATTTACTTACTTTTATACGGGTTATCGACCCCGACTTCGTATTATACCTAGTTATGATCAAAGTGAAGTAACTAATTTCATCATTCACATTTCAATAAAGAAACAGCAGGTAAAAATCTGCAGGGAAAGTATTTGATACGATTCATGCATCACATCACTCACACGCAGGCCGTGTTCACTCGTATAACATAGCAACACTCTGTATGAACTACGAAAAGTGTACTTTAAATGGACGCTACCGATTTCAAATTGATGGATTTATCGTTTTGAAGTCTCGTTTTTATTTTCACGAGAGTACAAAGCAAACATCGCTGAAAACGACGCTAGGCACGCTTTGATACTAGGAATACGAAAAATAACAAACGTAAATGTAAAACAAAACTAAAAAACGATAGGTACTCCTTAGAGTTAAAACAATTTTCATTTCATCAATAAAACTTTACTCGTTAAGACACCCAACTATTAAGTCGGTCTCAGGAATTAAGTCTGGAGCTCGTTTGCTCAGATTGGATAAAAGTTCAAGCTAAGTTGATTACGAATTGCCTGCAGAGGTTGTCTGCAAAATGCCGGAAACACTTTAAAATATTAAGTGATAAAATCGCACTGCATCTAGTAACTACACAGTGAATACCTCTGAAATATTTAAAATGATAAGCTGACAGCATAGCCACCTGAACGTTTAAAGATCGTGCGTGCACACTAGTTTCTAGTGGCGGTATTGATACTATATTATTTATTTTCTTGCTAGTTAGTTAAAATTCTAACCATCATGACTGAATTAGCCCACTTTTCAACTCTCGTAAGAAAAAATAGAGTTTACAAGCTGGTATGACCAAATCACCAAAAGTGATAGTATACTTACTATGTCCAACGCCGCGATTCCATTCGCTTTGTCCCCGTTCCCGCGGGAATTTCGGGATAAAATGTATCTCATGTGCTATTCTGATGTATAACCTATATCACTGTAAAATTTCATCCAAATTCTTTCAGTAGTTTTTGTGTGAAAGAGTAACAATCATACATACAGCCATCGTCATAAACTTTCGCATTTATAATATTAGTAGGATTCGCTATGACCTGGGTCGTATCGGGTAAAGTACCGAATGTACCGAATGTACCGTGGTCACCATACAAAGAAAACTAACCGCTGGGGAGAGTCGATGCAGTGCTATACCGGTGTCGGGTGAACTCGGGTGGCTCTAATGAGCTACCTTTCATTTTCATTACATCATTAGGATAACCCGCGATGTGCCAGTTCTCGTAGGAAAATTCCTATAAAAAATTGCCTTAAACTTTCCTCTCGAATGTTATGGAGATGCGATGACCAAGGGACATAGAGATTATTTTTCTATAAATCAATCATACGAGTACATTATACGGGAAGTTAAATAAAAGAGAAGAAATACAGACAATAATTTATTTTAAAATTCATGGCAAATAACACGAAGTTGTTGTTCCGTCCAATGTGAAACAATAACATTTACAATATAGTTAATATAAAAATAAGGCAAAATAGATTCGATAAGAGTATACAATTAAGGCGTTTCAAAATTTGATAAAGAATTATTTACATCTACAGAATAATTTGCTACACACTAATAATGTTTTATTTAACCCCAATTTTTGTTGAATGCGTTATATTTTAACAAGTTTTTCATAATAATTGATATAAAACAATAACAATTCAGGTACACACAATATTAAAATATAACACACATACATATTTTACATATTTAATTTAAATCTGATTAATAATACATCAATTTATTCGTTGTATAGTTATACATAGGTCCAAGTTTTATAGATTATTCGGCGCTCAGCCATTTTGTTTTAATAAAGTCCAGATAGTCTAACTAATAGATAAAGCTTTTAAATTACATAAAAACTTCCATGGCTTAAAAGCATACTTCTAAAATATTACAATTTGAATATAAGTTAAATCGAACATTAATTTTCAAAATATATATTGATCCATTGTTCGGAACAACATAATCCAGTCTTAATAATATATTTAAAACAATTCCTTATTCACTATACATTCACATTAGAAAAATGTATTCAATATTTACAGGAACATCCTAAAGCGAATATATACACAAATGTAATTTTAAATTACCCCTTTCGCCAAAAGGTCAAAATTAATATGTGATTTTAAACACGGTTTTTTTTTACCACACTTTTAATGTAAAATTTTATACTTTCTTCAGAATTCTATTCGACATCATAAATTCAATCATTTCACCCATTTTTCCCATTTCTACGCAAACAACTCACACATAAGGCTTCATCATTTTAGCACCTTCCTTGTCTTCAGTCTACTTATCACATTCAAAGATATTTACTAACCGCACACTTGAATATTGTTAATTTTAGCTCTTGGTTTTGATCTAACCGAGTGTGAATTTGTCCTGTAAATATTTACATATTTTATTTTGCTCTTAAGAAACGTGATAAAGTCGTTAGTTTGTCTTTAACCTGAATCAGGCCAGACTATAAAATAGGTGAGTCGCTGAATTAGTGCGGGACCTAACCAGAATGAATGTCATCAGTATCTTCCTAGATTAAGCTTTAAGAGCAGTAATCTTGAATAAGGCTAGATTATAAACCTATACTGCTGCAGATTATAAAACTGGATATGTCCAGATTGATAGATTTGTGCGCATTATAAACAGGGTTAGCCGAAGGGCACCCACAAGTTGAGACCTTATAACATGTTTCTCTTGATAAAACCTAACGTTGATGATCTCTTGTACTACCCAATAAGCAATCTGACCCGCAAACAAAGATTCTGGATCCGCCACTGTTATTAAGACCAGGTTATATACAGGCGTATGATACATTTACGTTCCAATTAAAAACTAGTGTGCGGTTATCCAATTCGAGTGTGCGGTCAAAAAATAATAACCCAACCTCAGATATTGCCCCACTAACCGTAATACCGCCTCATAAAATATATATTCGCTGCGGACATCTTATCAAACATTTAAAATTAAAAAAATATTTACATTACTTACTCATATTTAAACTACAATCATAAACTATCAGTAAAAATATTAAACTTAATTTTATTTAAAAAAAATTGTTCAATTAATATCATCTTTGGTTATGAAACATTGTTGTAATAACTAATATTTTTTCCTTAACAATTTATATAATAAAATGAATTAGTTTATCGTTGCACGTTCATTCTAGTTAGATTTAATTGAGTTTTAAAGTTAATAACTGCCCTTAATGATTTGCTTGACAAAGTTTCGTGATAATCATCGTTTTTATATTTATATATAAACGAGTGGATATAATGTTTCGATATCGTAATAAGTTGCATTGCAAATTAATTAATATTACTTTCTTTGTACAGTTAGGCTAAAATGCTTTTGAAACATAAACTATCTTCAATGTAAAATTATTAATCTCAAACAATGGACATAATTCAGTGGGTTGTTGATTTTAACTCCACCTATTAAAAATTATAATCGTGGAATATTTTATTGACAATTGAGCGTTGAACCTCTTTCTCCTTAGTGTAGGCGAAACACACTAAAGATTTAAAACAAATACAATATTCTATCTAATAACAAACGCAATAAATACGTACAATTTCACTAGTCATATTGACATAATAAAACTAATGCGAATATTTTGTCCAACTTTGCAACGAAGATATTCGAATTATGACAATCGTATCAATTGCTTGAGTTACAACGATATGTTTTTTTGTAGATTGTATATGTCTCTTTATTGCTCTGTGACACTAACTCACTATTTCCATGTCTTCAACCCCACACCACCCGCTAGCAAAAAGAGAATCAGACTAGCATTAATTACGCCTCAAAATAAAGTATATGGACCTTGTTCATAAACGATTACTAGCAGCATTTTATCTATCTAATGTTTGTCCCTTTCTGACATACGCTATTTTCTGAAGAGCAAAAGAGACAAAACACTTGATATGTTTGAGCTAAAGATCGTTTATGAATAAGACGGTAAGTATATAACTATTATAAAACTAATTAATATCAAGTGTACAAAATGTCGGCAAGCTACACTGTTATATAAAATAAGATTAAATAACTAATGATTATATTCATATAAAATCTCGATAGGGGCCGTTCACAAAATACGTCACGCTATAATCAACTTTTTTTCACCCCCTCCCCCCCTATTGTCACGCTGTGTCACACTTTCTGTGACCCCCATGTAAATATTTCGTCACAAAAACTAAGACCCCCCCCCCTGAATCATGATCAAAATTGAGAAAAAAGTATTTATTGAAAAAATAATTTAAAATCTTTTAATGAACGGCGAACATCACGTTGCCGTAGACCCCCCCGTCCCTCCTTGTCACATCTTGTCACACTCAGCAAACCCCCCCCCCCCCCTTGAACGCGAACGTATTTTGTGAACGGCCCCATATTCAACATTATCAATCGGAAACTTTCCTTGATTTCGCAATGATTTTCTTTTATATTGCATTTTATTTCAAATGGATTCGGTCTTTTACATAGAAAAAAAAAACATTTATATTATTATTCCATAATTTCTTTGATTCATTTTACTTCAATTACTAGTCGTTTTCGTGATTTTTACCTAATATATCTTATTCGTCTAAAACCATTGATTACAACTCATAAATTGACATTAAAAGATTTTTTTTCCAACAAATCTCAAATTGACTCCATTAAAACCATACGTTTACTTAAAACTAACTTCAAAATCATTGAAATACAAATTGCACGTTACAAAACATAAAAAAATTAGATATTATGATATAATTGCTTATAATTTGATATTTAAAACAATATTTACACATTAAAATTAAATATATTAATATAAAATAACAGAAACAAGGCAAATGCTTAGAGGAACCATAAAACAAGTTCGTTAATAACCCTGGACAGTGAACGTTGTGCGAAACGGCAACTAATTGACTTTATTTATTACTTAAGGGTTAATTTTCAATTATTTGATATTTTTTCAAATGTTTGCTGATCTGATTCGTTTAATATTTAGTTTAAATAGTGCTAATTATTGTTGAAAGACATGTTTTCATTAAGTAAAGAGATGAACAGCTGTTCTTATCCGATCATCAATCAGATCTATTGAACACTCTTTTTCTCTTTGGAAAAGAGAGTCTTATTCAATTTTTTTAAAGAATTGTCAATATGAAATGAAAAGATATCACAAAGTCCGACTTATTAGAAACCATTCTTTCATATAATTAAAAAAAAACCCTTATTGACAAACCGTGTAAATAAAATACCTAAATAAGCTTGAATTTATTAAAATTATTTGTCCATTCAATTTTAAAACTTCAATGAATTGATAAAATTTGATGAAAAACCGTATTTCTATCGTATACGTGTTACTTTACAATATAAACTAGTTTTTAATCGACTTTATTAACTACTACTGTACTACCAAAGTCAAAGTCTATAGTTTCCCACTCTTAGCTGCTTCCAGATATCTACGTTCAGATTCTACCAGAAATGTGAAAATCACCTCTAGAATTTCGGTATTTAAATTATAAATCCCGGTTACCCTTCTAAAATATATTACCTGCATTTTCTTTAAACGAGATCAAAAATCCCTTACTTCCACAAATCACACTCATTAACCTTAATTATATTGCATTACAGTTCAAAATATATTGAAAATTGAACTTGCTTTAAGAATGGTCTTAGCGGCAAATGCGCATAGGTCGAAATACACAAGCCTGTAGCTAGCACGAGCGAACTTACTGCCAACTAGTATGCGAGTTACTACCACCTTTTACAGGAAGCGTATTCGACTAAGAGCGCGTTCCCACTGCGATTACCCGCTGCGGTTTTTTCTCGCGCAAAAACACATACATGGACAAGCCGCGGTAACAAGCCGCGGTAACAAACCGCAAATATGTCCTCTCATACTCCTTGAAACACAAAATCACGCGGGAATCTACCGCAGCGGTTTAGCCGCAGTGGGATCTCAACCTTAAATATATATTTCAAACCAGTCTCATAACTTTCAAAATATTACAACTCTCATTACGTATTTCGACAATTTGAGTATTTTGTAACTCGAAAACTCACAAGTGTATATTCCACTTAATATGAGAAAGCTCCTTTACTTATAGTCGTCCAAAAATCGCTTGCAGAGGTGAACTAGATCTATGAACTTGGGTCGGTTTTTGGGTTCGAGTATCCAGCAATCTTTCATCAAATGTCTGAATATCTCCGAGGGACAACCTTCCGGTATTTGAAAGCTGCAACAAAGACATTCATTATAAAATTATAACTAAAATTATCTACCAAAAATGTGATCACCAAACGATATTGATGTTTAACACAAATGTGACCGTCCTAATATAGCTGTGACCAAGAGGTCGTAGCCTAGTCCTACTAATATTATAAATGCGAAAGTTTGTATGTATGGATGTATGGATGTATGGATGTATGGATGTTTGTTACTCTTTCACGCAAAAACTACTGAACGGATTTGGATGAAACTCTACAGTAATGTAGGTTATACATCAGAATAACACATGGGATATATTTTATCCCGAAATTCCCGCGGGAACGGGAACAAAGCGGGTAACACCGCGGGGCGCAGCTAGTATTCCATACAATGAACTACTTATTTTTCTCCCTCAAAATATAAATTAACGGAACACCTCTATTGACAATATTGGTTTGGACCCTCAGCATAGGGCAAACACCACTGAAGTGATCAATCTATCTTATACCCCATTTGAATCGGCTAGAGCCGCGCGGGTGGTGCAGGCTACATACCAGGAGGCGCGCTCCCGGGGCCGCTCCACGTCGAACTTGGGCACCTCGTGGCGCGCGCGCGTGAAGATCTCCCACGCCGTCACGCCGAACGACCACACGTCGCTCTTCACCGAGAAGTGCCACGGCTCCACTGCCGACTCGGGCGCGTACCTACAGAGAAACGGCATATTTAGGAAATGGGAGAAATGTTTGATTGGTAGCGGCGTCTTCAGTTAAATCTAAGGAAGGAGGGAGGGGCTACATTTCATTATCTTGAAGTTTTCTTTCATGATAATGAAAATAGCTCAAATCTGTGGTATCCATGGATCTCGGGATCAGCAACTTGTATCCACAGATACAGGGATCCGTTCCCAATATAAAAAAAAATATCTTAAAAGAATGACAAATTTAAAGAAACTACCAATAGCAATTTGGTCAAATACCGATACTCTTATTGAATATTAAGTGAAAACTCACAAAACTTCCCAACTAACATATCTAAACACTCACCAATTAATAGGCAGCAATCGTTCCGTCCGCACTCTATACGCGTTCTCCTCTTTGGGAATGATCCTCGCGAGCCCGAAGTCCGATATCTTGACGTGGTATTTGTTCACAACCAGTATGTTCCGTGTGGCCAAGTCGCGGTGGACCACGTTCTTGGCTGATACATGGTCCATACCCTATGGAAAATAACGAAATATTGATATAAATATAAGTTTATGTGATGGAAAAAATATTAATAAGAATTGTATTTTCTTTGATAGACAAATGTCTTATAACAATTAACTCAAGTCAGCTAGAGAAAAAAATTGTGTTCGTGTGTCCAAATATTTGTTTTGTTTAGTTTTTATTTTACATTTTTATCTGACGTTTCGGTCCCTTTACAGGAACCGTAGTCACAAAAGACTCCTGTGTATCCTTAAACGTACATAAGTTTCAATTCAAAATGAGTAGTGTTCGTTTAAACTTAAGAAACCAGTACATAATATCTTATATATAAAATTCTCGTGTCACAGTGTTCGTTCGCGTACTCCTCCGAAACGGCTCGACCGATTCTCATGAAATTTTGTGAGCATATTGAGTAGGTCTGAGAATCGGCCAACGTCTATTTTTCATCCCGAAATTCCCGCGGGAACGGGTACCGTGGTTTAACTCCTCTGAAACGGCTCGACCGATTCTCATGAAATTTTGTGTGCATATCGGGTAGGTCTGGGAATCGGACAACATCTATTTTTCATCCCGAAATTCCCGCGGGAACGGGTACAACGCGGGTGAAACCGCGGGGCGCAGCTAGTAAAAGTATGTAAATATCTGACCGTGGCGATGTCCTTGGCGTACTTGAGCAGGTGCGTGAGGCGCAGCTTGTCGCCCTGGAACTTGAGGTAGTAGTTGAGGCTGCCCTCCTCCACGAACTCCATCACGATGAGCACGTCCGCCCCCGGCTCCCACGAGTAGCCCAGGATCTCCACGATGTTGATGTGCTGCAGCGACTGCGGGGTGCCGGGGTTAATATACCTTGTACCAAAAATACTAACTACGAAAGATAGGGGTAAGTAGATCCAAACTTGGAATGTAACTCATTGATACTACTACATATACATACACAAATACTCTATAAGAATATATAATTGACACCCAGATTGTCGTCGCCAACAACTATATTTTCACATATTGTTGACTCCGGGCGGGAATCGAACTGGCAACCTCCGACACAGTAAGCTCACGTGTGTGTGTGCACGCTCATGTATGCATTTGCGTGTGTATGCGTGTGTGTTTGTTTTCTTCATTAGAGTGCGTACCTTCATGATGTCGAGCTCGTTCTTGAAGTCCTCGTAGAGCGAGGCGCAGCGCTGCGACGCGTGGCGCGTCAGCTTCTTGACGGCCACCTCCTTGCGCTGCGACTCCTGGTTGTCGCGCTCCATCCACCCCTTGAACACGTGCCCGTAGTTACCCTGCGACCACACACACTACATATTACATGTGGTTTGGAATGGTCCATAATCCTAACTAATATTATTAATGCCAAAGTAACTCTTTCTGTCTGTCTGTTACGCATTCACGCCAAAACTACTAAACCGATTTGATTGAAACTTGGTACACAATTAGAGAAAGGACATAGGACACTTTTTATCGCGAAATTCCCGCGGGAACGGGTACAACGCGGGACGCGGCTAGTTATTACTATATTGAAATAACATCGCTTGTTTGAAGTACGGCGGGAGCGCCACGTATCCCGCTACAAGTAGGAGTGGTGTGACTCACGCTGCCGATCTTCTTGGTGAGCGTGACGAGGTAGGGCTTCCCGTGCGAGATGATGGACTCCATGAGGCGCGGCGCGGGCCGCTCGTCGTCCGCCGAGCTGCGGCCGCTGCGCGCGCCGTACGCGCCGATACTCTCCAGCGAGTGCGAGCTCTTGTTGTCCAGGAACTGGGGCACAACATACAAATAAAGTATTAGCATGCGTCGGTGATCCTTCGGTGGTGGCGAGTATATGCACTCGCCTGCCAAGACTGAGGTCGCGGGTTCAATTTTCAAATATTTTTTTTTTCATATTTTTTTCAATAATAGCTAACATTACCAAGATGAGAACAGTTATTTTTTTTTAACAAATATGATTTTAATATTTGCTTTTGCAAACATGGCTCGACGAGATGGTCTATCAGATGATTATATTATTCCGTGTGTATTATATTAGTGCTTGTCCACGTTGAAAGCGCGGGCGCGGGCGCGGTGGAGGGCGCGGGAAACGTCGCGAGCTCGTGTTCACGTTAACCGCCAGGCGTTCGCGCGAGTGTGACGTATTGTCAGAGGTCGTAAACATATCAGGAAACATTATACTAAATGAAACGGGTCTGTATCGCGGTGAGTTCACACTAAATGTTGTCTATTCGTTTCTAAGTGACAGGAGTAATTTTAAATATTTGTATATATAGACCTTCCGCTGTCACTCAATTTAGATCTCATTTAAGTAAACTATTATTAGAAAAATGTTATTATTCTGTCTCAGATTTCCTAAATGATTCCTGTTTATAGTTATTTCATAGTTGTTTGTATATTTTATAGTTGTTTATGGTTAGTTATGTTTATGTTTTATTTTTATATAATAATATTATTACATAATTAGTTACTTTATGGTTACGTTATAAGTTTCTTCTTTAAATTCGTATGCCAAAAGGCGGAATATGAGTTTTAAAAAAACAATGTAACCCGTATTCGAACAAATAAATAATTTTGATTTGATTTGATTTGATTCAGTCCTGATTTTAGTAATAAGTCCATGGGTTGAACTTACCTGACGTCGCGAGTAAATCGCGCGCGCCACCGCGCTAGTTTGACGTGAACACACACAAACGTCTCAAGCGTTTGAAATTGGAGCGAGCCAGTGGTCCGATTTTGCAAAGTTGGGACATAGGGCTTCAAAATCATTTTTTTGTATTCTTTGCATGGAAACAAACATTTTATGTTCCAATTGGAAAACTATCAGAAGAAGCTGCAGAGTCTAGAAACAAAGATTTCAGAAGGTACCGTGAAAGTCATTCACGTAAAATTAACCGGACTGCTTGTAATCAGGATATTATTAATAACTTGTTGATTAGTTCTGATCCCTATATATCAACAAAGAGGCATAAAATAATTCGTGTACATAAAATGCTTTCAGAAGACGCGAAAGCATTGCTATTACCTGATAGTTTTGATAAAGATGATGAGCAAGAAAACATTGAATTTATAAATGTAGAAACTATCATCGAAGGACAATGACAGGAAAATTTGATTTGTGTAATTTACTTTTTTTAAGTGCTTGTTTTTAAGTCTGTGTGAGTGGAATATGCCTCTTGGGGACACCACTTAAAAAAAAACGCACTTTATTCTCTACCTCTGGGGTGGTGTGGAAATGAGAATGAAAAGTGAAATTTCTCAAAAATCGGGGCAAATCGAGGGTTGGCATATAGCTTTTAATTTAGCACTAAAATAGTGATATCCAAATCTGAAAACCATATTTTGAGACATTTTGAGACTTTCAAGATATTCGAAATAATGTGTTTTTTTCCATACAAAAAATAATTCAATGACGTATATCTCGAAAAATATAAGGTTTAATCAAAAATTACCATCTATAAAAACATCTTGTCTTAATAGCAAAACCCAAATATGCAATAAAAATATGTCGGAGATGGACGTATAATCAAGCTATAGAAGTTAAAGAGTAGTTTGTAAATTCAGTTGACTGATGGAATCGGTAGTGTTGTTATTCCGTGACGTGAGTTTTACCTTCGTGGTGTAGTCTGTGGTATGAGAATAGACTATGTTAAGTCTGTGGTGTTACGCACTATGACAGATGACAGTTGTTCGATAGAGGGATGTGAGCTGGTTTGGTAGTCTGTGGCAGTGAGTGAGTGAGGGAGTCTATGATAAGTAAAGATGGAGTACATTAGACGTGATGGGACGAATGGAGATGGTTGGATGGCGATTACATTGGAACGTAGATTGGAGGAAGGATGTGTTGACGACATCACGATCGTATTGCGAATCGAGTATAGGATTAGGAAAAGATTCTATGGCGTGGACAGGACGACTATGGGGAGTAGGGAGGTCGTTTAGGTTCCATCAATTAATTGAATCTAGACGTATCCTAACTGTAATCTGTAATCCATGATGACCGTGTGTAAAATACAAGCAATGTCATTGTAATGAAGTCCTGTGAGTTATTATTTCAAGATCAAGACCTAGAAATCCTAAGATGTTGGATTGTCAGTATAATGCTCGTGCTTATCCTGATGTGACATGATTCCCGATATCAGAAGTGGGGTGAATATCGCTGTTGAGCCGACATCAGAAGTGGGATGATTATCGAGGTTATCCGACATCAGAAGTGGGATAAATATCCCTGTTCCCCGACATCAGAAGTGGGATCAAGATCGCTATTGCCCACCGTGCATCTAGTAGAGAATGATAAGGATCGCTATTGCCCACTGTGCTGAATATCATATCGCCATGGATTGTGTTCAAGATCGACCACGGAGCTAGGTTTATGATAAGATGAAAGAATATTGAGAGCTGCAAGCTGAGCTCGTTAGTGTATGTTATGGACGACGACGGTGACGACGACGGCGACGACGACGACGACGACGACGAGATTGAAATTCATGTACCTTCCCCTGGATTATGAAGCTCGTAGTATTAAGAGATATGTCTGAATCATTATCCCGCCAAAAGCGCTACTGTCATGCGCTTTACGTAATGTTTATTTTGCAATTGGTTATAAAACTTGGAATGTTCTGTGAGTATAGTTAGTTAGTTTTCTACTCTATTGTGGAGTTAAGAAGGTAATTATGAGCTTCCGTTAAACTTGTACGTAATGTGATATGTTCTAATATGTTTTCTTATTTTCATGTTGGTGCAATGCTGGTAATTATTGTGAGCATTGATAAACCTCGTCCAGGGAAGAACGTGGTTCTCTTCTCAATCCTGTTACCTGAGGAATATGAGGGATTGCGGTATTCCAAAATTCACATTGGATGTTGAATTGGTGATGTATTGCGGTAATGATTGGTTAGTTGGGAAATATCCGGTGAGCTATTTTGTGATATTTGAGTCAGTTAACATTGAGAGTTTTGTAGTGAAACTTCGTACCACTTGATAAAGTAGAAAGCTTATTGAAAGTATTTTGGATGTTTATCCAGTTGTAAAATATGAGAGTATGAGTAAGGGTTTCTATGTGACTATGTGACTTATTGAGTTCAATGTTCGAACTCGGCGATGATCGTGGTCTGGATTGACCGTACTGTGGAGTGGTCGGCTGAGACCGTGTGTTGTTGAGCAATGTGATTGCTCGTCGGCTGGATGCCGTGACTAGACGTGACTAGACAAGCTTACTGTTACTTACTCATGGGTCATATTGTAATGTGCATTTGAGATTAATAGTCTATTGAAGTTAAAGTTGTAAATGACGTGGTACCTAGTATTCATGTGTTACATAGCATTGATGATTCCCGATTGATAATAATTGTAATTAATTTTTGATTGAAATCAAGAATTTAAGAAAGAACAAGCTTCTTAATAGTCAGGTTGTCCGAGCGAGTGCAAATTACTGTGGCCGCGAGGTTTAAAGGAAAACGAGTACACAATCTAATGTCATTGACTGGTATAGGAAAATGCCTGAAGGGCAAGTACCCATTGTTAGTGATTCTGAGCCTTGTGAGGATGAAATGTAGTCACTTTTGACTGTGTGGTAACTAGTTGTGCGTGTCCTCTTGAGTCTGGGTGGTCACGGGGATGATCACGGGTGGTCACTGGGATGACCACAGGAGCGGCTGATCACAGGGATGATCAGGGCTAGGCGTGATCACTGGGATGATCACGGGAGTGGCTGATCACAGGGATGATCAGGGCTATGGGTGATCACTGGGATGATCACGGGAGTGACTGATCACAGGGATGATCAGGGCTATGGGTGATCACTGGGATGATCACGGGAGTGACTGATCACAGGGATGATCAGGGTCATGGGTGATCACTGGGATGATCACCGGAGTGACTGATCACAGGGATTATCAGGGTCATGGGTGATCACTGGGATGATCACGGCCAGTCACAGGGATGACTGCGTATTAGGGCTACGGGGATAGCCGGACAATAGAGACACACACACTTGACTTTTACTTTGATTTGAGATTAATTTAATTTTAATGGGTATTTGCGCCTGACGATGTTCTAGTTCTAATGCTTAGATAAGCAATGTGATTATGAATATTGAGATAGTTAAAATTGTTGATTGGAAAAGAATAATAGTTTGAGCTTTACTAAGTCTTTCGTTGAAGTAGTTAATTAGGTCAGGAGTGACCGAACGATGGTGATCGTTACACGTTGAAAGCTTTGAACTCTAAACGTACTTACGAGTACGCGCATGATAGGTTAAGACGGATGCCCGAGGGCGAAGTACCACTTGAGGTAGAGGAGACTGAGTCTGGGGATGATGGTGGGGAATCTTAGTTCGGCTGGTCAGTCCCAGTAGCCATTTCGTAGCCGTAGTCCGTTAGAAGTCGGTATCTGCTTTGAGTAGTCCGTGGATGCGCGGTAGCGGGTGGCTCTGGTGGAGGTCGGGTCTGGTAGAGACCATAGATTCCGAGGGAATCGGCATTCGTGGAATGCAAGGAAACGAACATGAGGTTCGATGGAGGGGCTTAGTGAAAAGCCACAGGCCACGAATAAGATTCCTGCCGTATGCTTAAGTATCTCTATGTTGCTTTAATGATTGTAAATAGTGGATGAAAGTGGTACTTTGCTGCTCTAGCATTTTCTTCGGTTATTGTAACTTCTTTAAAGTGTTTTTTTTTTCTGTTCTTTCTTTGTAAGTCTTTTTTAAAGTCAAAAGAAAACAATAGTTTTGCCGAGAAGTTTATTTCAATTTACCTTCTCAAAGTTGAGTTAATACTAAAGTTGGGTGTCAGGAGTAGCCGAACGGTATGTACTGTGCTATGTTTTTATTGTTACAGAATAACACACGAGGACGTGTGCTAGCAGGATGGCCGTGTCGGAGATGGACGTATAATCAAGCTATAGAAGTTAAAGAGTAGTTTGTAAATTCAGTTGACTGATGGAATCGGTAGTGTTGTTATTCCGTGACGTGAGTTTTACCTTCGTGGTGTAGTCTGTGGTATGAGAATAGACTATGTTAAGTCTGTGGTGTTACGCACTATGACAGATGACAGTTGTTCGATAGAGGGATGTGAGCTGGTTTGGTAGTCTGTGGCAGTGAGTGAGTGAGGGAGTCTATGATAAGTAAAGATGGAGTACATTAGACGTGATGGGACGAATGGAGATGGTTGGATGGCGATTACATTGGAACGTAGATTGGAGGAAGGATGTGTTGACGACATCACGATCGTATTGCGAATCGAGTATAGGATTAGGAAAAGATTCTATGGCGTGGACAGGACGACTATGGGGAGTAGGGAGGTCGTTTAGGTTCCATCAATTAATTGAATCTAGACGTATCCTAACTGTAATCTGTAATCCATGATGACCGTGTGTAAAATACAAGCAATGTCATTGTAATGAAGTCCTGTGAGTTATTATTTCAAGATCAAGACCTAGAAATCCTAAGATGTTGGATTGTCAGTATAATGCTCGTGCTTATCCTGATGTGACATGATTCCCGATATCAGAAGTGGGGTGAATATCGCTGTTGAGCCGACATCAGAAGTGGGATGATTATCGAGGTTATCCGACATCAGAAGTGGGATAAATATCCCTGTTCCCCGACAAATATTAAAAATACGAAGTAAATTTTCGCGATTGCCTATGTCCACTACGAGCGATTTTCGGACCATTGTGGAGCGCGCCGCGCGCGCTAGTCGCTAGTTAGCTCGCTACTTACACCGCACTCGCGTTTTGAACGTGAACACTTGGATATCACGTCATATGTTTGATATTTCGTGACCGCGCCCGCCACCGCGCCCGCGAGTCAACGTGGGCAAGCACTTATTGTTTTTGAATAAAGATTTTTTTCTTGAAGTACGCGTAAAACAATTAGGAATATCAAACATAACTTTAAATGATATGTTACTTACAGGATTATCGTACGAGTCCGACATCGTTCCATTGGTGGAGAGCACACTACTATCCGATATAAGAGACTTGTTGCTACCAGCATCACTTAATTCACTCGGGATAAATCTATCACCTAGGACAAGAAAGGATAGGGAAATTTGTTAATAATTTAGAGTAATTTTAGAGTAGTGTACAGTCATACCAAAAATACCATAAAGTTAGTTTTGAGACTAGATTTAGGTATAGATCAGATCAGACGGTCAGATGACGGACCTTTGTCAGGTGACTTGACAAAGGTTGACGACCCTACACTAAGATTCCATAAATAAGTGTGTTCAGGTGTCTTCCAATATTAAAAGCTTTCATTTAGTTTTGTAATTCACTGTACTTGCTTAGAAAATGAAAGATTAACTCACTTGAAACCGTATCCGGATGTTCAATGTGATCGAGAGATATCTTCGGTTCCTCGTAGTCATGGATTGGTATGTATTCTGGAACAAATTACACACATAATGGAAATAAATTCTATAAATTATAGTTCTTCAAATAGGCTTTATTAGGTTCATGGCTTTGGTTGGAAAATCAGCCCTATTGGTTTTGAAATAAGGTTTGTTTGGCTTAGCTCAAATGACGTAGAAATGAACATTCATTCAATTTTATTTCAAAATGGCGTCGATTTTTTCATTCGGAATGAATTGTTTCGGATGAAAATATCCAAAATAATTGCATCGGTTCACTAATGAATTCATTTGGTATTTGTTTTTCAGTTAAATAGACTGAAAGATGCTAGATAAAACAAAGAAATGAACGGAAAATGAACCATTTGGTTCCACGTTAGTTTTCTGGGTGTATCTATTATGTAGTAGAGTGGTGTGTAGTTTCATAGTTTGGTAGAGTGATGTGGTAGAATGGTGTGGTAGAGTGGTGTGGTAGAGTGGTGTGGTAGTGGTGTGGTGTGGTGTAGTGTGGTAGAGTAGAGTGGAGTGGTGCGGTGTGCGTGCGGTACCTCTGTGCAGCATGTGGTTCATGTCCCGCATGATCTCCTGCGGGCGCAGCGGGTCGGGCAGCCAGCAGCGCCGCAGCAGCGCCCACACCTCGCTCGGGCAGCGCGCCGGCCGCAGCAGCCGCTCGCCCATCTCGTAGCTCTGCGCACCACAACACCAATATTTAAACTCAAATCATTTAATCAGTTTTGGCCCCAAAGAGTGGCTACCGGGTGGCGCGTTCAAAAGAGCGTACAAGACAAGATCAGCAGACAAGAATGGGCAAGAAATTCTCCTGGTTATTTTTTTAAATATGGTTTATAATACAATTTAAATACTTATAAGTAGGTTACATGTCAAAAATTAGATTGTGTTGTGCGTACATTTTACTCCAGGCATGATCCTCAATGTAATCAGTACACATTATTTATAGATTACATACTGCAGATCGATACGAATGAAACATTTCATGCTCCAAACGACACAATTCACAAGTTTTCGTGTTGCTCTGTATTGATATTGTCCATAAGCCAAGTATTGGTGTTATGGTGGAACCTTAGGCTTCTATCAGGCAGAGACTGTTCACATTAGCAAGTGCACAATCAAGTGCACAATAGGTCAGTTTTGATTTCGTTGTGATTATGTTACGCGTTACACATTCAAATACTATTTTGATACATTTAAATACTATTTTCAAAATACGAATGCGAAACGATTAACGCCAATGTGATATGCTGGAGCTCATAACTGGTTCTCTAATAGATTCCTTTCGGATAATTATTTTGTTTATTCACCCGGGCAGTAAGCACAGGATTGGTATCTGCCGGCGACTGTCCGTACGAGAACACTTCCCATAGTGTAGTGGCGAACGCCCAAATATCGCCGACGACTGATCGCTTAGCAGCATTCATATCCGAGAAGAATTCTACAGGCATCCAGTGGACACTGAAATGGAAACATAGATTGGTAAAGGGAAATATTTAGAACATTAAAAAGGTAAGGTTAGTGAGCGCCCGTGGTTAGTGGTTTTGATTATTACAGTATATTTCTTTACAATTTGTATCAATCAATGCACGTTGGCTTTGAAATTGTGGAATGTTTGATGTTTTAATTCATCTTTATACCTTCTCTCTGATAACATAATGACCGAGAAGACTTGCTTGCAATCTCTTCTAACAAGCAGTTTGGCAAAAAAGATAATTAAATCCCTAGTTAAATACCAGCTACTTTCAAGCAAAAATACCACAAAAATAGAGCTCCAACGAATTAATTTACACTAGTTAGTGTTAACATAAGTGTTGTATGACTGCGAGCGGGAGGCGGTCTCCGACTGCCCCATGCGCCGCCGCCGAGGAGGCCGGCGTAGAAGGGCGTACGCGGACGCCCTTCTACCTCCTTAGTTGAGGCTGCGGTGGCCCCCGGGGTGCGGGTGTGCCGCTGCGAACAGGCCTCGAGGTGGCGCGCGCGCGGTGTCTTCCGCGCGCCACTTGACGAAAGACCGGGGGGTGTTAACCCCTAACACCCCCCGAGGAGGGGGCCCCCACCCCAGGGGGCCCGGCGCTGTCGGGTTCGGTGGATGAATCTCCGTTTCCCACGTTCCCAACACTAAGCGCACTGAAGACACAGCAGTTGTTTTAGTGGGTAGTCACTGCGGTAGGTGCGATGAGCCCCGGCAGCGGGGGGAGCTTGCCTACCGGGTTGAGCCCCACATACCCCTGTCGTCTGGCACCTCCCGGACGGCGGGGGATGCGTAAATGCATTTCCACTGCTAAACAAAAAAAAAAGTGTTGTATGACTGACTCGTGGTGCGTGTACGTGCGCAGTGTCGGGCCCGACAGCTTGACGGCGAGGCGGTCGGCGTCGGCGGCGGCCAGCAGCAGGCGCCGGCAGCGCACGGAGCCGTGCACCACGCCCGCCTCGGACAGGTCCCACAGCGCGCGCGCCAGCCCCGCCGCCACCTTCTTCAGCTGCAGAGGCTTCACTTTGGACTCGTTGTTTCTGGAATGTTAAACATGTTTTCAGTAATGTTCTATTATTTTAGAATCGTCCTTTCTGTAATGTAAGAGATGTTTTTTGTTATGGACTGTTATTTTTTGGGCATGACTGGAACCGAGACGACCTGTGGGTAAGCCTTACCTAGAAGACATTTTTCTCTGCGATACACCGTAAAAAAGAGAAAACGAAGGACACGTAAAATTGTCGGTTCAAGTTGTTTCAATCGTGAGACTATGTCGGAGGCCTTAAGGCGGTTTAAAAACTCCGACACCAGGGTTAGCCATCAATTTACTCGTTTTTTTCTATTACCAGGACGGTCACCTGTATAGTTTTAGGTAAAATCTTATATATGATTAAGTCCATTTACTTGAGATAATCGTCGAACGGTCCATAAGGCAGATACTCCAGCACCATGGCTGTAGGCGAGCTGAGCGTCACCCCGTACAGTCGCACTATTGAGCTCGACTGTACACACGCCCATTTACTTGCCAGGTCTATGAAATCCTATAAAGAGACGTAAGGTTATATTATATATGTTTTATGAGTTACCAAACCTAAGAAATTAATGTGTCTTATTTTAATAGTAAACAGGCAGTTTCTGTTAAAAAAAAATCTCAAATTTTGGCGGCTAAAAGAACAGGTTATTTGAAATATATTCCAGGCCATTCCCACTTATCGCTATCTAGCTATCTAGCTGAGATAGCAGATAAGTTGTTGACATTCTGTTGTTAACATTGTGTTGTTGACATTGTGTTGTTGACATTGTGTTGTTGAGTTTCTATGAAATTCAGTGTCAAATCTTGAGGGTTAAAATAATAAGACAAACAAAACTGTAACTACTATTTGAAATTGTATGTAGAGAGCAGTATCACTAGATAGTATAAAATAAAGTCGCTTTCCGCTGTCTGTCTGTCCCAGTGTTTGCTTAGATCTTTAAAACTACGCAACGGATTTTGATGCAAGTTTTTTAAATAGATAGTGATTCAAGAGGAAGGTTTATAAGTATAAAAATTCCCGAAATTCCCACGGGAACACAACGCGGGTAAAACCGCGGAGCGCTGCTAGTTTATTTAAAAACAGAACTGTAACTACTATGTGAAACTGTATGTACAGAGGATTGCAAAATGCAATCGATAGAATCTCACCTTCAAATGGTCATTCATTTTGTCCCGTTGTAACGTTTTGAATGCAACCATCAGCTTCTTAGTTTCATCCAGTCTCCACAGCGCCTTATACGTGGCTGTTATGTTCTCTGAACCTACTACTTCGGAGCCTATGAACAGACGAACATGATGTTAGAGAAATCGAGATCAAAATAACAATTAAAAGTATGTGAGACACAATAAGAAAATATTGAAAATGTTGTAACCTCCGCCATGAAGCATGAGAAGTGTAGCCTATATTTTTATGATTTTGGGTTTTGTATTTTTATTTTTTACTAGCTGTGCCCTGCGGTTTCACCCGCATTTATTCAGTCAATGCTTACCGTTCAAACCTTCCATGGACTTTCATGAATATTTCAAGACCAAAATTAGCCAAATCGGTTCAGCCGTTCTCGAGTTTTAAGCAGACTAACAAACAGCAATTTATTTTTATTTATATAGATTATAATTGTACTAAGATGACAACAGCCATTTTATGCTACAATGTAATATCTTCAGTAAGTTTATAAGAGGCTTTTGTCCTACAGCAGAATCTAAGGGTGCGTTACCACTCAAGTGGAGCGGAGCGGTCCGAAACGGTGTGGAGCTCAATCGAGAATCACAACGCGTGGAATTTATCAAAATCTTTGTATTACAAGTCTGTACGTTACCTGTGTACAAGAGTATGTCCTTGTTGGGCAAACACCGCGGACTCTTGTTGTCTTTGAGTATCTCCTGTAACTCCGCCTGGTCGATGCGCACTCCTTTCTTCACTGGCTCACCGCATAATAATAACTGGGACTTATCTGTAGACGAACAATTAACATTGAACTTCAATAGTTGCAGAAAATATTGTTTGGGATTCGAATTTGTGTTCAAACACTTCCCTTGGGACACTTTTTAAACGAATATAGTGTAATGTGTGATTTGTTTAGCCCTTTACCAAGCATAATGTTTTTAAGCGCTTTACTAAGCCACTGAACCGGTGTAGTACATTACTTTATAGCCTTTAACATGAACATGAGTTTTATTTTGGGCTTAAAATTGCTAAAGAAACAGGTGTTAATAATGTTAAACAAAGCAAATTTAAAAGACGTTAATGTCGTTAACAAAACTCACCGTACTCCGAGGGTGGTATACACTCGTTCAAGTATATCCTGCCCTCCGGGTTCTGATGACAGCTCACTAGCCGCTCTATGCTGTAGTACTCCTCTGTGTTGAACTTGTAGCAGTGGCCTTTGAACTCTATCCTGTATGTCTCTGTTGTACTAGAAACGTGAAACCAGTGTCAGTAAAGTAATTGGTTGATTGGTAGAGAAATGTCAGATAAAGTTCGAGTGTGAATTGGTGAAATATATTGATTAACTAACATTGTTCAGCTGATTCATTCGCCTTATAAAAGTTAGCTCAAGTAATTTCAGGATAAAAAATATATTGTGTCAGTTTTCAGCGTTCCATCTTTAAAACAAAGTTCATCAAGATCGGACCATCAATTTGGGTGTCCAAACAGTGGATTCAATTCAGAATATGAGTAAGTTTAGCTCTGTGTGTGTCAATATACAGTATTTTATTACATGACTAACTTCGCCCCGCGGTTTCACCCGGGTAGTACCCGTTCCCGCGGGCATTTCGGGATAAAATGTATCCCATGTGTTATTCTGATGTGTAACCTACATTACTGTAAAGAAGTTTTTGCGTGAAAGAGCAACAAACATACATCCATACATACATCCATCCTCACAAACTTTCGCATTTATAATAGGATATGTCTAGTCGCAACTTCACGAGTCACAAGTATCAAGGAAATACAATAGAATATCGTATATCATGCTCATCACCTGTTTTTGGTGCACACGTCCAAATAATAAACATTGTAGTCGTCCTGACATTGTCTCAGTATGTAACACCCGTGTTTCTTTGCGCGTTTCTCTTCCAACTTTCTGTATGAAAACGCACCGCTGAAACAAAAAACAATTTAATGAATATAGGATACTAGCCGCATCCCGCGGTTTCACCCGCGTTGTACCCGTTCCCGCGGGAATGTCGCGATCAAAAGTAGCCTACGTCCTTTCTCAGGCTCTAGACTAACTGTGTACTGTGTACTGCGTACCAAATTTCATTCAAATCGGTTCAGTAGTTTTGGCGTGAACAGACAGACAGAGTTACTTTCGCATTTATAATATTAGTTAGGATTGTGCATTCAAACAGCATTACTTACAATATGCGCGTTAAAGTTATATTCGGTGTCAGAATAGTTATACAATTTGAAATGTTATACAAAAGTTATAGGAATATTTGAATATAGTTAAATTCTGAACGGAGAAATATCTAAATTATACTAAGTATACTTATACTCTAAATAACTTTTTATATAAATTAAATAGTATTCGGTAGTCGAAATAAATTGACAAAAGAACCTATGTTTCTTTAGTTTATGGTCACACAAATTTATTTAAAAAGAGAACCTAATTTATCTCATGACTTACCCAACAGGCCCGTGACATTTTATTCGTTGTAATTCCTTTAGGGAGGGTGTTTCGTCGTCTTTCGATAGATTGAATGTCCATTTCACCATTAGTCTGTGAAAGAACACAACACTTTTATAATTTTACCTATAAACAAAAAGTCTAGAAAACGGAAAAATATTATTTTTGATCGCTTAAGTTTCGTAATAAATCACTAAGGGCCTTATTTATAAACGCTTATTTAACAGCACTTTAGCTATCAAATGGTTTGTCCCTTTCCGACATACGCTATTTGTCAAAGAGCAAATCGTTTATCTACACTAATGTTGTAACATTCTACTTATGTTTCCAATACTTGACTTATAATTACTACTGTTATAGCGCAGACAACTAAACACTCAATTTAAGCAATTTCACATGATGGTATAATATCCACATCGATATCGTAAAATCTCATTATAACATCGCGCTCCTGATTGGCCCTGCGCGCGCAGCTGCGCTCTCATTGGTTAGATTTTAATGGCGGCAAGTTCACTGTGACAATACACGTACGCGTGAAAAACTATTGTCAGCTTTTACTCTTGTTGTTTGATTAATTGCATTAGTGAAGATAAAGTAGTGTATGCACCTGCATATAACACGGGTATTAAAACACTCGTTACAATTATGAAACTCGCTGCGCTCGTTTCATAAACTCGCAGTCGTGTTTTAATACCCTTCATTATATGACAGTTGCATAAACTACTATTATGAATAACCTATATGAGCGCTAATGTGCCTCGTAGGGCACGTTAAATTGTCGGTCCCCGTTGTATTAATCGTAGACCATGTAGGAGACCTTAAGATGGTCTAAAACACCAGGGCTGACCATATGAACTTACTTAATTTACTATTATTTTATTTTTTATTTCTCATCTACATAATTATATCTATAACAAAATTGAGTCTGTCATTTCAACGTAGTAACAGAAAACACTTTAGTGAACGGCTAAAAATGGACTTTTATCATTGATAGTTTGCATAATATAAACTTATCACAATATTTACCTATAATATCCATCACAGACAGATATAAACGATGAGAGTTGCTCCTCAGACTTGAATTTGAAGAACAATGGCGTTCCTCGTCTCGATACTTCTAATGAATTGTCGCCGTTTCGGGTCAGGTAGATCAGCTCTTCTATTGTACATACGTGGAACCACTGCAAATATAGTACATTTATTATGCTTTGGCAATTTATGTAAACAAACCTTTGATCATACGAAATTCACGTATTTATCTAAAACTACACACGTTTCGATCAATATCAATAGTTTGCCACACACTATACACTTTTTCCTAAGTTTTAAATACGGAATTCATGAATTTTATTAATTTTTAACATCATATTTTTAACAAAAAGCAGAAAATTGTGGTTACGAAAATACAGATAATTTATACAAGTAAAGCGTACATTTAACAGTTGCATCCCCAACGACAATTATGTTTTATTCAATTATATCTATTTAATTAACACCTCCGTGGTCTAGCGAAGCACTAGCGTATGTGCACTCGCCTGCCAAGGCCGAAGTCGGGTTCAATTCTAATGTCGAGCGAATACAAATTTTGCCAAGACCAAACGCCCAATCTTCTAGTTAGAAAATAGTTAGAAAACTGTCTCTGTAGAAAAAATAGCTGTGGAATTTGTAAAATTGGTTGGGGAAGAGGGTCTTGTGACTCCCATAACCAAATCCTCCAGTTTCGATACAGATGAAAATAAAGTGTTTTAACATTCGACACATAACTTAGCATATCTTAGGGAATTAGTCCTGGATAGAGATGCATTGAGGCATAGGGGAGAGGCCTTTGCCCAGCAGTGGGACGGTAAGAGCTAAAATAATAATGATAAAAACACTGACCTCTCTCTTAGTATTATTGTACAGCCTGATCCCGGGCTGGTGCGGGTGAAAGGGTGCTACTATGATCCGCACGGGTATGTCATCGCTCCCGTTCTGCCACAACACATTGTCATACTCTTCGGCTAAGTAGTTCGGAGCGAGGGCGTATAGCTGGTGGAGGTACCGGTTCTTTATATAGCTGGAAGAGGGAGAAATAAATATTTATTTACAACATAAGATGTGAATTTTAACTTAATCGCCTCGGTCGTCTAGTGGTATATGCACTCGTCTGCCAAGACTAAGGTCTCGGAATCAAATCCCGAGTCGAGCTAAAACATGTTTCCTACTTTTCAAACATAGCTCGGGTGATTACGCCTAATCCCCCTCACTGTACTGATAGCTTCAGTGAGACGAAAGGCTAGCCCAGCAGTGGGACATTATAGGCAATTTTTTTACTGTACTTACTTAACGCTATGTCCGACTGAGCAGAGTTGCGGCAGGCAGTCGTGCGCGTACTTCTTGGGGAAGGGCCCGTGTCTCCTCACTATGATCTTGGGGACGTACTTCTTGTAATTCCTCACGACCTCGCTTGAAGGCAACTTCTCTTCGGCGACCGCTCTAGTCCTGATAAGAAAAAGATTATACTTAAATACCTTGACTAAGTTCGTGTAGGTTAGTGGCCAACCCTGGTGAAGGAGTTTTTAGCCTGCCCAAAGACCTCCGACTTGGTTTATAGATTGAAACAACCGGCACCGACAAGTTAATGTACCCTCCGAAGCATGTTAGCGCTCAGTTAGAAAATGCCACTATCGGCCAAGAAGGGGTCGAGCTACACGTTGCTTAGTATCACTACATAGTATAAAATAAAGTCGTCTCTGTTTCGTGTCTGTTTGTCTGTATGCTTAAATCTTTAAAATTACGCAACGGATTTTGATGCGGTTTTTTGTAATAGGTAGAGTGATACAAGAGGAAGGTTTTTATGTAAAAAAAATCCCGAAATTCGCACGGGAACGGGCACAACGCGGGTAAAACCGCGGGGCGCTGCTAGTATAGTATATAGGTACCTTTACTTAAACAAAAGCCGTCAAGCGAGCACGGTCCTTTGCTGTACTTGCAATGTACCTGTCCTAATAACCTATCTCTGCTGACAATCTCTGATAGAAAACGTATCGACATTGATTGACAACAAAAAATTAAAATAATAAATTAGATTATAACATTAATACTTATAAACAGTTAAGACATCCCGATGTTTAACTAGCGTTCAAAGTAATCCTGTAAGAATTTTGGAATAAAACTCTCTTATACGTTAATTTTGGGCTCTCCGGCGATTATAGCGATGAATGAAGAAAAACCTCGTCAATATGCTAGTAGATTATCTATTCTTCTCGAAGATTTTAAATTGATACGTAATTTAATTACCTAATAAAATGATTGTATGCCTATTGAAAACTAAGCAAACACAATGCATTCGCCTGTACGTAAACACATCGAACATATATCATTAAAGAGATCAGTTTATAATTGAGCTGTTACGGCGCTATAACTTCCTCGTAAAGAGTCTATAAGAATTTTATAGCCCATTGTTATATGCAGGGCGCATGTACTACCATTATGAGATCAATTTACATAGTAATAGGCGTGTAGTGTTACAGTTACAGTTGTTTACCTGCCAATCAGCGTTTCGCCTACATGTTTCAATAAGGTTTTCGGAAAGTGACTTTCGGAAAATTGTTTTGTAGTTTAATGTTATGAGGTATTCAAAAAATACATGTTTTAAGTTTTTATTTCTAACGTTGACGTGATGTGAAACGTGATTGTCTAAATTGCAATGACGGTTATTTTTTTCTTTACCTATATCGACCCACGGCTAGGCAAAATTTAAGAAAAGAAAAGTATAATAAAAAAAAATTAAAAAAAGTATGAGCCTGTAATGTTCCACTTATTGGGCAAAGGCCTCTCGTCTCACTGAAGATATCAGTACAGTAAAAATAAAAGTATAATAATTAATCTTTAATTTTTCTTTACGATTTTCATAGCAGGAGTGATTTATTTATTTGGGACTAGCAGCGCCCCGCAGTTTTACCCACGTTGTGTCCATTCCTGTGGGAATTTCGGTATGAAAAATAGCCTATGTTACTCGTGGATAATGTAGCTTTCGAACGGTGAAAGAATTTTTAAAAACGGTCCAGTAGTTTTTGAGCCTATTCATTACAACCAAACAAAGTTTTCCTCTTTATAATATTAGTGTAGAATTGTAGATGAACTACGATTGATCGTGTTTATATCATTTGTAGACACAATTTCTCTTGCTCAAGTAAGCACAAGAATGTTCCTAATGGCATACACAAGACATATTTTCGTAATTCTACACAATAAGCAAAATGAATACACCCTATTACGTAACAGACAATCTACGGAAGAGTCTAGACTCTTAAGATAAAATTTAAAGTTTTCCTGGCTGTCTAACTCATTAATAATGGACCTACCCTAGATCTAAACCTACATAAGATCATTATGTTTGTAGAATCGATTAGAAAATGCTAATAAATTAGTCATAGGTTTTTTTAATTATGTGAAAAGGCATGAAATATTACAATACTTGGTTTCAACAAAACCTACACATTAGACTTAATAAACATTTTAACTGTAACATTAACAAATAGGTATCATAATAATTTGAGAAAGTAGACACTTAAACTTTGTAATCATATTTCATTACAAGGAAAGGCATTGAACAATTTCTACCGAAAACACCTTTTTATACTTATACTAGCTGCGCCCCGCGGTTTCACCCGCGTTGTACCCGTTCCCGCGGGAATTTCGGGATGAAAAATAGACGTTGGCCGATTCTCAGACCTACTCAATATGCTCACAAAATTTCATGAGAATCGGTCGAGCCGTTTCGGAGGACTACGCGAACGAACACTGTGACACGAGAATTTTATATATAAGATGTATAAACATAGCTACATGTAAGGTATATTTCATTTTCCCTATGATGATCATATTAAGTAGATAATGACACTAGTGACCTAGGAAAGGTTATCAATATGTACTTAGATAATTTTAATTGATTCTATCAACATAGTATTGAAGATTGCCGTCTTATTTACAGCTTCCTTATAGTATTATCATAATTGATGCACACATGTCTTTTTTATCTACTTTACTAAGTAAAAAATAAGATTAACTATTGATTTAGTGAAAAATTCCACTACAATGTTGAAGAAAGCATTATGTCTCTCCTAACAATGGTTGCTGTAGTTAAATGTCTGTCCAAATTTAGCATCAAATATTTGATCTAAACTAATAAAATTGTTTTGTACAATGTTTCGAGTACATTTTTTAATTCCAATCCAATCAATATTGAACAAAGATCTATGACTAATGGAATACCCACCGAAGACATTACTGGTATATTTTAGTCAACATCTCAACTAGGCATCTATACTAATATTATAAAGCTGAAGAGTTTGTTTTGTTTGTTTGTTTGTTTGTTTGTTTGTTTGTTTGTTTAAACGCGCTAATCTCAGAAACTACAGAACCGATTTGAATAATTCTTTCACTGTTAGATAGTCTATTTATCGAGGAAGGCTATAGGCTACATTTTATCCCGAAATTCCCACGGGAACGGGCACAACGCGGGTAAAACCGCGGGGCGCTGCTAGTCTTGTATATAATCACTGTTATATTAACTAGAATAGTTAGAAGATATAAATCTAATATCTCAAAGGGCATTCAAAGCGGCCAGTCCCGGTAGTTTCAATCATTAGAACATGTCAGAGAGGCATCTAGACTCCCTAAAAACTCTTAGAGCCATGGTTGGCAACTAACTTATATAACTATGAAACTAGCAGCGCCCGCGGTTTTACCCGCGTTGTACCCGTTCCCGTGGGAATGTCGGGATGAAAAATAGCCTCTAACCTTCCCGTTGAATGTGGCTATCTATTACAAAAAGAATTATTCAACTCGGACTGATAATTCCCGAGATTAGCTCGAACATACAAACAAACAAACTTACAAATTTTACCTCTATATATTATTAGTATAGAAGAAAGACATTAGTGAGGTATTTAATAACAAAAACTTACATATCAGTAATTCCAAGTCCCAGTAACTCCTGTTTGTGTTCCGGGTACTTAATTTCAGGTATTTTGTAGTCATTGACATCATTTCGAGCTTGTTGGAAGTAGTAGTCATATGTTGTTTCGTCCAATGTAATGAGGAGGCCAAGTCTTGGGACCTGTAGACAAGTAGAGGCTTTTAAGACCGTAGAGCAGGGCATAGCCTTAGAAAAGTAATAACTATCTTGTATTTCTAGTCTTCGCGACTTCAGTTAGGTCTTCTTCTTGTTGAGTCAAGATGATTATTTAGAATTAAATTAAGTATGTTTAGACCAAAATTTGACCAGGTCTATTGCACTGTCATTTGCCCTCCGAAATCAGTTAGGTGGGATGCAAAGAGTGCAAAAGATCATATTAGGTTGATTTACCTCCAGACTAGAAAAGCCTCTAGGCCTCGGACTATGATAAAAACAATCTTGATCAGTCTTGTTGAGAGTTCCTTGTTGTACAGTCAATTGAAATCATTGGACATTACTTAGTTAAAATGCTTAAGCTTCTTTTAATTATATAGCTTATATTATTTGAGAAACTTGAATTAATTGAATTATTAATTTATTTAAACATCAAATACTATATTCTATATTTAGTTAAGGCATAAGTGATACACGTTATAACTATATAATTATATTCAACTTCCACATAGAAACAATTAACACAGGGAAAATAAACAATAATATTAAACATTTTAAGATGTTTGAGGAACATTTGGTATAATACTTTATCTGTTTTGCAAAAAGCAACCTGACCTGAATAATAACAAGCCTGGAGTGTATAACAATAAATTTACACAAGATTATGCCTATGTAAATGTTTTTTTTAGTATTGGTCACAAAAAATACAGCCTAATTCTTTAGTTTTTCCAAGAATTTAGAAGTGTCTCAAACTTGAAATGGCTAATAGCGATACTATGAATAAAACATAAGATAATAAAGTAAATGCACTGCTGAGAGATATTTGATAAAATGAAACTGTGTGATGTACCTTGAAGCGGATCCTGAGTTCATAGTCCCGGGTGCTGGTGAGCACTCTGCAGTTGTCTTTCAGGAAATAATCGGAGCCCCTCACTCGTAGACCAAACAATGTTCTCGTTAACGGTGGTATGTTGTATTTCTTACATAAAATTATACACAATTCTTCGGCCGTAGACGTACTCGAACATCTTATCACATTAGGAACACGATCTGTAACCACAGCCACTTTGACTGTCTCTTCATTTGATGCCATCGTGAACTTGAACCATATAAAAAACAAGAGGACGCCAACAGCGATAAGGCTCAATCAACCCCACACTGATAAACGCATGCACGAAACTTGACCGCCTTTATCTTCAATTAATGCACACATTTTGATTGTCTATCAATTAAATATAAATTTCCATCTAAGGACACGAGAAATCAAATTACTGTGAATATTGTTCGACGTAGTATCATAAAAAAAAATCACAATAAAATTCAGAAATATTTTTTTGATCACTTCGTTCGTCGCGTATTCGTAGCTAGCTTCAAGTTATTCAACTCGCATTCGTTGTTGACGTCAACTCGAGTTGTTGACGTTGACAGACTCTAAACAGACTGGCGACCTGAAGTTAGTTTGATTGCTTTGCGAGATTAAAGTGACATATGACATTTGTTTCATGCTGTTTTACGAGTGTGTTTTACCTACTTGTGGTTCATACACTTTTTGCTGCAATTGTACAGGAAATGGAATGGAAATGTATGAATGTATGAATGAACTGTAAAACAGGAAATGGAAGCATTCAAATAAACAAATAATGAATTGATACGTAGAAGTAAACAAAAAAAAAATGTCTATAAAACGAATATATATATATGAATATTTATCTTATTCATTAGTGGTAAGTGTTTTTTGGAATGTGAAGAATATCGCACATGGATTTATTTAGACAAGCAAGCGATCGATCGTTCTTCGTTTGTAGATGTTCTTTCTTTGTTCTCTTCGTTATCGTTGGGTTTTATCGGTCGTTTCATTCATTCATTCATTTATTGTTTATTCCCGTCAATCCCATCCCATTGAGCATTATTCTTTCTGTCTGTCTTTTTCACTGCTTTTTCTTCCGTTTTCGAGCTGAAGAATTTGGAAACAAGAAGAAAACGCCAACTGGTTATTTTGTTCATTGTAATTGTACCAGCTTCTTTTATTATAAGAAATCGGTAAGATTATACGTTCTGCTATAATATATCTGATATTCTTCCTGCACGTGGTAAAAAAATCGAGATTTTACCGGCACCGGTTCGGCATTTTTATATTTATTGCTATTTTATACCATCAGTATTTAATATTTTCATTGTTATTATTTATACGTTTACGTATACATAAACATAGATAGTGCAGCGTTTAGAAATACTGCAACTCATTCATAGTCGATTCCATATTTCCAATCAGAATGTAGGTAGACTATAAATTCCTAGGTACCTACTACAAAATGCCCAGTCAGATTTCCTCAATTCTGCTAACTGCTGCCTAACTCATGAAGCGAAAGATATAAGTTTCTCTAACACCACCAAAAACTACTCGAGTCATTCGACAGAACAATAATAAAATTATTAGTGACTAGCAGCGCCCCGCGGTTTTACCCGCGTTACGTCCATTCCTGTGGGAATTTCGGGATGAAAAATAGCCTATGTTACTCGTGGATAATGTAGCTTTCGAATGGTGAAAGAATTTTTAAAAACGGTCCAGTAGTTTTGAGCCTATTCATTACAACCAAACAAAGTTTTCCTCTTTGTAATATAGTGTAGATATCTACTTCTGGAAGGTAGGAAGCTGACGGCTCATATAACATTACATTGTTATAAACAATACAAATTATTTTACAATTCCTAATATATCTATGTAATATACTGAATGATGCTTCCCCTAAAAATGGCGAAAACAAATAGGTAAATACTTTACAAATCATACCTATGCGAATTGAATTTTAAATTTTTGTTTTTATTGCTTACAGTAATCAATAAATTCCTGACATGGATGACGACTGGGATGATAATGCTGAAGTGGTAAGGAAACTTCATAAGTATTTAAAAATTGTACCTATATTAAATTTCTGCCATGTTTGATATTGGAAATATGATATCTTGCAAAATAAGCAGTAGGTAGGTACCTACCTGCTAGGAATCTTTACAAATCAACTTAACAACTAAAGAGACCACCACTTTCTTTACAAATACAATACTATGTGTAATACAATAGAAGTATAATCTGCTAGAAACAATTGCTTAGATATAAGAATCATTATAGATAGGTTCTTTGACAAGCCTGTTGGCACAGTGGCAGTGAGAGTGCTTACTGTGTCGGGGGTTGCAGGTTCGATTCCATTTCAGCCCCGAGGCAACAATATATGAAGACAAAAGAAGTTAGTGACAACGTCTGTGGGTCAAATATATATATTCTAAGTATTTGTATATGTAGTATAGTAGTATCAGTGAGTTAGATTCAATAATACAAGCTTATCCTACTTATGTTATAAATTTGAAAGTTTCTTACTCTTTCATGAAAAAACTACTGTACGGATTTGGATGAAACTTTACAGTAATATAAGTTATACCTACATCGGGTACAAAGCTAGAAACCGCGGGGCATGGCTAGATATAGTATAGATACAAGTTTTACCTCTGCTTGATGTCTTGAAGTAAACCAAAGTACCTATAGTAATAACTAGCAGCGCCCCGCGGTTTTACCCGCGTTGTACCCGCTCCCGTGGGAATTTCGGGAATTTTTATACATATAAACCTTCCTCTTGAATCACTCTACCTATTACAAAAAACCGCATCAAAATCCGTTGCGTAATTTTAAAGATTTAAGCATACAAACAAACAAACAGACAAAAGTAGCGACTTTGTTTTATACTATGTACCTAGTGATACAATGAGTTAAAGTTGTTTTTGTTTATTTTATCCTGAACAATATTTATGCTGGTTAGGCATTCGATAAATATTAAAGCTTACCCTTGTGAGTACCTTTTGTAATAACAATCATATCTTTGTTATAATTGTGGATCAGTTAGAAGGTCAAATACTAAATTGACATTATACTGTTAAATTCTATTTTGGAGAATCAAGTGTCTTAAATACTTCTTTGTTATCACACAACAAAGAGGCACTGTTTAGAGGGAAGTTAAAAAGTGGTTGTTATAAATAGTGTAGTTAAAGTACCTACTTTGTTATAAACAAAACTAGCTGTGCCCCGCGGTTTTACCCAAAGCGCACCCGTTTCCGTAGGAAATGCGGGATAAATAGTATCCTATATCCGTCTCCTGGTTCTAAACTACCTCCCCACCAGTTTTCAGCCAAATCGATTCAGCCGTTCTCGAGTTATAAATAGTGTAACTAGCACGACTTTCTTTTATATATATAGGGGATATTGTAGACAAATACATGGTTATTAACCCGATCTAAGCTCTAAGCTTGTAAAATGGAATTTAACTAGCAGATTTTAATATGCTACTCTAGAATTTTTAGTTATAGAATAAAGTTTGGATTCCTAGTTAAGTAAACTCAAGTAAAGAAACAATGCAGGCACCTGAAATTATAAGAGACCAGCAGCAACCGGTGGTTAAACACATGTGCGTGGGAACTTTGGGATTTAAAATAGCCTGTAACTTACTTGTTGAGAGACATACTGCTTACTTGATGAGTAGTCTTCTTGTTATCATGGGCATATTAAGTTAACTTGAGTAATTTGAGTGTAAGCTATTGGGTGCAATGTGCAAATGCATGTACAGAATTTTGTATATTTGGCTACAGCACTGTGTCTGAGCTTCCAAAAAATAAGTGGCAGGGATAGCTAAGTGTTATTAAGTTATTATATAACAGTGTCATGGATAATTGAATATTCTCAGTGAATATTTATGATCAAAGACTATTTTGTTTTTTTTTTGTAGGTACTCCCCCCACCAGTGACAAACAATAACTACTGCAATGATAATGTGGATGAGGGTCACAGCTTGTCCAGAGGAAGAGGGTTCTCTTCCTTCCAGAATGATGATGATGGTAATTATTTTTCATGTTTCACCATAATTACCAATCCGCAGTAGACAAGCATGCTAATCAACACTCACCTTTGCCCATTCTTAATTGCATGCTGCCCACATTTTGTATTGTTTTGAGCGTAATCTCATTAGTGTACTGTTACTAATGATTTCTTCAGTCAACCCAAAGCCCTTATTTCATGAACATCTTATTTAGTGGTTTGAACCTCAACGGTAATCTCATTAAAGTTTTTGCTACTATTTTGTTTAACCTTATTTCAATCAAAGTAAAGAAAAATAACTGGGTTTTCGTAGATTTTAAAATCAGGTTACCTGCAGCTGATTGTAATATTTTACGTACCTAATAAGTTTAAGAAAATATAGAATCAAAATAGGATTTTATAATAGCTATAAAGTTAACTGGCGTACTAAATAGGTGAAAATTTATGTACATAGTGTATATTGTATTTAACAGAGCATAAAGTAAAAAAAAGAAAATTTATGATTTGAATAAAATATAATGCAAACAGTTAATTGTATAAATCACTTCCTCCTTTGCAAATTGGTCACATTTTGAATAACCCGTTGACTTGACCTTGGTATTTCTACTCTATTATTAAGTTGTTTAGAAGTATAATTTGAATGTGAAGTGATTCAATAACCGTTAACGTTTTTTGTCTTCAACATATTATGGACACAACATAATATTTTCAATTTTATTGTTGTGTGTAAATGAATATTGCTGCAGTTTAAATGTTATTTTTACCATGTTTTAGGTTGCGCTTAACTATAATTAGTTAGTATTTTTTTGACTGCTCATATTATGTTTATTTTGGATATGCTCTTATACATTTTTGTAATACATTCTTAGTATTTGTTATGAATGAAACAGTGTACAGGCCACTGAACCATATGTTTTCAGGCACAAAATTTAGATACTATTGACATTATTTATACGTATCTTTGACATACAATTAGGGAATACATGGTCAATAATAACAAGTATCTATGATTTTATCAACAGATTACGGCAAAGAGACAAACGGCTATGGCGAGAGGCGAGGCCGCGGCGGGCGAGGGGGCGGTAGAGGGCGCGGGGGGCGCGGCGGCAGGGGAGGCGCCCGGGAATACAGGGACGATTACAACGCCGACGGAGATAACGGTGAGCCAGTTATAGGGAGATACTGGTGTATTGACTTGTATGTCACGAAGGTCAATAGATAGGGAAGTAAGAGTAGGCAAAATGAAGCCCGAGGTAATAGTGGTTTTGAAAATTAGTAGCAAGTTGAGTGTGTGTAGATTGTATTCAGATGCAGTTCACAACAATATTTGTCAACAAAGATTTAATTCCAACTATTACTAAATCGTATACATTTTTCAAGTTTTAAACAAATCTTTCACTGTCCTGTACTACCTACGGAATTGAAAAACGAACAGTATTTCGTGCAGGCGGAGACTACAACACAGACGACTACGGAAATAGAGATCGTGGTGAGCGCGGCAGAGGTCGCGGCGGGCGCGGGGGGCGCGGCGGGCGCGGCGGCCGCGACCACGAGCGCGGCGAGCGCGGCGCCGGCGACGAGCCCGAGCTCGACGACAACGGGGAGCCCAAGAAGGCGCCCGTCACCTACGTGCCGCCTGAACCCACCAACGATGAGCAGGAAATGTTCAGCAGCGCCATCAGCTCAGGCATCAACTTTGATAAGTTTGATCATATTGCTGTTAAGGTGAGCTTTGGTTGTTATAACATTTAACTTGGGTTCTTATCCATACTACAAATGTTTGATGTATCAGTATTTTATTGGATTGTTAAAATAAGATATAGTGACATTTTTCATAACTTCAATAAATGTTGGAAACTCTCAGTTAATACATCTTGATTATGTATTTCATTCCTTTTACAAGTAAAAACTAAAAAGTACTGAGTGAGTTGGTGGCCTACTCGGGTATCAGAGAAGACCGCCTAAAATGTTGGCCACTAAGCTACACGAACTTATTTATTCCATTCATTCTAGTTTGTGTTCATCTCTGTCTTTCTGTCTATGTGTGTCAGCCACTAACTACTAGATATCCTTACAAATATTATTATTCATAGGTAACTGGAGAGAACGCGCCGCGGCCCATAAGCAGTTTCGAAACTGCCAACCTTCGGAAGTACGTCGTCGATAACATTCTGAAGTCGGGATACAAGAAACCTACACCTATTCAGAAACACGCCATTCCGATTATAGTGGAGGGAAGGGATCTAATGGGCTGTGCGCAAACTGGCTCAGGGAAAACGGTAAGATTGGTTGTATTGTAAATAAAGATATATGGTCAAATAGGTGTTATTTCATTGTTAGGTTAGGACTGACGGTGTTTCTAGATTGCCTTAATGCCATGCTGACTAGAGGACCAAGACTTGACTGATCAGTTAAGCTCATATTGCAATGTTGGTCCAAGTATTCTTGAAGATTAATGTTGCTAGCATTCAAAATTACGATAAAAAAATTATGCTTAACAAACTACGCCACATAAACTATCTATACTAGGTAGATTGTAACCTTGTTTGTTTGTAAGGGCGAATCTCATAAACTACTATAATTATTTTTCTAAATCCTCATTCAACGGGAAGGTTATAGGCTATTTTTCATGCCGAAATACATAAGTATTTTCTCTCGTTATAGGCTGCATTCTTACTGCCAATCATCCACACTTTGCTACAAGACCCTCGGGAGGTGGTCGTTGGAGATGGAGGATGTGCGCAACCACAGGTAAGGACATTTGCCACCCACTAATATCTGCCTATTTACAATTATAGCCAATCGTAAGTGTAGTTAAACTTCAGAGAGTGAAATTTCTTTATCAGAAAGATCTAATTTAATGGTACATTACGGCATAATTGTCTTCTCAACCTAATTATTACCTCGTATTCTATAGATAGCATTAGGTACAAGGAATTTTGACATTTGCTCAGAAATGTGAGATGAACTTATATTCATGTCATTCAGTTACGATTATTCTTAACTGAATCGTATTTCAAAGTAATTATGTTAATGTCTAGGTGGTAATCGTGTCACCCACTCGCGAGCTGACTCTCCAAATATTCAACGAAGCGCGGAAGTTCTCGTACGGCTCTGTGCTGAAGATCGCCGTCGCTTACGGAGGCACAGCGGTGCGCCATCAAGGCGATAATATTTCTGTAAGTATGACTATGATTTACATTCTTTCCAAAATGTCAGCTAAAAAGCAAACACCAGCTTCATTTCCGTTCTTAGTCTATTGTTATTATCAATTCTGCAACAAACAATCCAGGTTTTTAAATAAGTGTAGTAGAACGAGAAACATGTTTTAATATTTAAAAAAATTATTATGGGACAAAATTTTTAACCTTATCATGTTCGAGAAGTGACTTGATCAAGAATATTCTTAGCTATCAAGATAATATTAGCACACCTAACATTAACTTTTTATTTTCACAGAGGGGTTGCCACATAATCGTAGCCACGCCCGGCCGTCTCCACGACTTCGTGGATCGTAACCGGATATCTTTCGATAGCATCCGATTCGTGGTGCTCGATGAAGCCGACCGCATGTTGGACATGGGCTTCTTGCCAAGTGTGGAGAAGATGATGGAACATCCTACCATGGTGTCTAGTGTAAGTGACCCAGTTTTGTTTATGTAATCTTACCCTTGTCAGTTTCTAAGTTAGTTAGTGACGCGTTTTTTCGAAAAAAAAAAAAAAAGGTGGAGAAACTCAATTCGAATGTTTATATTATATGTTTTAACTAGCAGCGCCCCGCGGTTTTACCTGCGTTGTGACCGTTCCCGTGGGAATTTCGGGAATTTTTATGCATATAAACCTTCCACTTGAATCACTATCTATTTTTTTTAAACCTGTCATAATCCGTGCAGTAGTATTCGGGCTTATCGCGAACAGAGAGACAGACGCGGCCGGGGACTGTTTTAAAATATGTAGTGATATTTTTTAACATCCGGGGGAAATTTCGGATGTTCTAAATAATACTTCTTCATCGAGTGGATGGTCAACCTGACCAATCCTGGTGTCAGAGTTATAGAATAAATAAATACTGCAGAAATAGTTAACTTCCATCTCCTTTAAAAAAGTTATCTTTTTTCACCTGACAGGATCAGCGCCAAACGCTAATGTTCTCTGCCACATTCCCCGAGGAGATCCAGCGGCTCGCGGGCCGCTTCCTGAACAACTACCTGTTCGTGGCCGTCGGCGTCGTCGGCGGCGCCAGCACTGACGTCGAACAGATATTCCACGAAGTCAGCAAATATGAGAAGAAGAACATGCTTACGAAGCTTGTTGAGGAGAATCGTACGTTTATGGCTGCATTTTGTTGGGATTTTTATATATAACAATTATAAATGACATGCTAAGGGTCGTATTTATTCCGGAGTGCACTAAACTCACTTAAAATTACTTCTTGTTAACATTGTTATTAATACTAACTAGTTAAGGTAGTTATGGAACTTCAAAACCACAGCCTATACTACATCTAAACATCCGTCCATATCCGAATTTGAAATAAAAGATAGAAGCAAAGTCCAAAGAAATAGGTTCTTATTTCGATCCGGTTGAACCAACACTGGTACTAATCGATCTAGAATAGCCTCTGTTTTCTACTTTTCCTAAAGACACTTTGTTTACCTATATAAAGCCTTAACTTAAACAATACTTTCCACACCCACCAGATGGCAAGCGTATCCTAGTATTTGTGGAGACTAAACGAAACGCGGACTTCATAGCCGCCATGTTGTCTCAACAACAACTGTTGACTTCGTCCATCCACGGTGACCGCATGCAGCGCGAGCGGGAAGAGGCGCTCGACAACTTCAAGAGGGGTATCCATTGTATACTGGTCGCTACCGCTGTAGCCGCTAGAGGGCTTGGTAAGTGGAGAAGATGTAGTTTGTTTTATGTTGGAGTTATGCGAATGTAGTTATAGATATTGGTATAGCAGAGTGAAGAAACAGAACATTTTATTGCAAGCCGTCAATTCGTACTCACTTGCTAGCCAGATACATATACCTTGGTTTATTCACTTGTCAGTAGATAACATCTATCATGTCCCACCTGTCTTTTAGACCTGTTATTCTATTAATCTATAGATGTCCATGTCTACATCAACTGTTTTATGTTTTGGACTGTACTTAGAATAAAAACTGATGGATACTAATGATAAGTAATAGTCACAAATGTGAACAGATAAAGTTTCAGGCATACTTAGATTATTTTACTTAGATTTCTGCAGTAACATGAAATACTTAGCTGAACTGTCTGGTCTATTTACAGATATCAAGAACGTAGATATCGTAGTGAACTACGATCTGCCAAAGAGCATTGACGAGTACGTGCATCGGATCGGAAGAACAGGCCGCGTCGGAAACAGAGGGAAAGCTGTCTCGTTCTTTGATTCAGAACAGGTGGGTAATTCTAATGTTTACAAGGTATACGTGAGTCTCATTTTTGGGACAAACTAAGCTAGTTCTTCGTTTCTTCTCTTAAAATATAAGCGATTCTGATTTTTACTCTTCGCAATATATGATTTTTGCTCCTGCGCTAATCTAGGCGTACTTTTTAATGGGGAGTTCTGTCCTTTTCACGACATGTATGGTTTTTAGCAATGGTTGCAAAGTATTTAGTACTGTCAGAGGAACACTCACTGTAGTCAAAGGCATTCATAATCACTTATTATTATGATCACTTTAGCTATCAAATGGTTTGTCCCTTTCCGACATACGCTATTTGTCAAAGAGCGAAAGGGACGAAAACACTTTAAATCACTTTTTAAGTTAAATATCGTTTATGAATAAGGCGGTAATAATTCACGCAAGAACCCCTTTTCTGCCACTTTTCTTTACTAACGTGTTATATATCTAGTCGGATGTCATCATAAAATTGTATTACTTCAGGATATGCCTCTGTCCGCTGACTTGGCTAAGATTTTGAAGCAAGCCGATCAAAATGTGCCGGACTTCTTGGAGAGCGGCGGCACCGCTACTTACAAGGGCAACAAATACGGAGGCAGTGATATTCGAGTGAGTATCAGTGCTATAACTGTCTTATAGAAAAATATGTATGTTCTACACCCCATTTCATAGAAAAAACTAATAGACCTTGTTGCTAAAAGCATCTCTTTCAAGAAACCTTTTTTCCTTTATCAACTTATTAAACAGACTGCTCTAAAATACAAATAAAAACCACAGGATGCCACTAGTGTTACGCTAATCTTGAATTTGCATGTGCAAACAATTTTACTTTAACAATTTTGAAGTGATAATTAGTGCCATTTGTATGTATTTTATGTGCTAATTTAAATATTAAATTTGTTTACTGCTTACAAAAGGATCATGACATTTATGAGGTAATAGCTATTCTTTAATTGACACTAATATGCCGCGTGTGATGTTTTTTGTTTTCTTGCTATCATGACCTTCATGAATATTCCTGACCAATTACGAGACATCTCAAATGCTGAGAAAGAAAACACTTATCTCTCCATATATCTTATAGCATCAATTGGGCTTTTGAAAAAAAAAAATATTGATTTTTTTAATGTATTTTAAAACTTTATTATTAATAATATTGATATTTAATGCAAAAAACTTAAAAAAATTATTTTTTCAATTAATTATAAACAATTAACCGATTCATTGCTGATGGCACGACAGGCGTGTCATCAATTGTTTTAACTTATGGCTTATGACACGAGAGGCGTGTCATTTTTTCATCGGTTGTAACAGCCTCAAATTAAGTTTTAGAAGGGTCTGCCCAGGACAAAACTATCAAGTTTTTCCACGAAAATCTAGTCTGTTGTATTAGTTTCCGGATATTGTGTGAATTTCGAGGTTGCAGGGGTTGTCAACCTTTTTAAATTTACATTGAATTATTTTTTAACGTTGCTGATGGCACGACAGGCGTGTCATCAATTGTGTTAACTTATGGCTTATGACACGAGAAAAAATATGGAAGGCACTTGATCAATTTTTTGATCAGCAATTTCTGTGCATGTACCACTGTCCTTAAACTTCTTTTGAGGCTTGAAAGTTCCATCATCTGAGTATGATTGTGAATTTTGTTCAAAAATATAATTCATCGTTTCTTCTTCATTTTCACATTGAGTCTCATCATTGTCATAGTCTTCTGTTTCCGGAATGTATTTGCGTTTTCGTGTCGATTCTAAAATAAGACTGTACCGTCTTCGCGGTATTTCGTAATGCACGTTTCTAAACTGCTCCACCGACCTGGAATTTGAACCAATGGGAGCACGTCTTTTTCTATGACGTGCAGCGCTCGCATTGGTTAACACAGACAGCCTGGCGGGAACAACACCTCGCCACTTCCGCACACGTTAAAAAACATGGCGAATGGTGGTTCATCTTAAAATCTATAAAATTCGTTGTCCCTATGCAAATTCGAGCTTCTTCATTATATACGTCATCAAAGCGGCGCCGCTGAAGGACTTAAACTGTGGTGTGTGTGGTGTGTCGTGCGCATTCCAAGGAAGGACCTAAACTGGACATTCCACGAGACCGCAGAAGGCAAGTCAGGTGCGTAGCGTCTTATTATCCTGTTGGTTCAAAGCCTAGAGAGCTGGGGTTCTTTAGAAACGTGCAGACAGATATATTAAATACCTAATATCAATCGTCTGAACAAAATGTTGAAAAATCATACAAAGGCAGTCAATTTAACAAACAATCTGAATATTTAATTTTATGCACTTCCGACAGCTATGACGAGCTACAAACTAATCTTGTCCATTAATTGTAATTATTTAAATTATAAGCAAGATATCCCACTCAAATGTTACCTTCCCCACGAATTATTTTTTGTAAATAAATAAACCCTAAGTCGGAATATTTTTTTGTAGAAATAAGTTTAAAAATTAAAACAACACAAAGGGTTTGAAACACCTGATAAACCGTGAAAACGCAAGAAAAAACATGTGGTTTATATACATGGCTGATGGCACAATAGGCGTGCCATCAACTTCTATGGCGCTTGACACGCCAGTCGTGTCATAGAAAATTTGTTCACAGCCACGGCGAAAAGTTTTAAAAAATGGGTGCCGCAATGAATCGGTTAAAAATTGATGAAATTTAAATAAAAATCACGTGACTATAAACGCGCCAAGATTGGTCACCGTATTTGTGACGTCATAATGATAAAGCTAGTTAACCATAAGTACGTACAGCGTTTACAATCAAGATTCCCGCCCTTTTATTCTCTTTCCCTCCAAAAGTTTGCGATGTAACCGAACCTCTTTTCATAAACATATAAAAAGTTTGCGATGTAACCGAACCTCTTTTCATTAACATTAACTAACATTAAGACGTCACACGCGCTCGAGTTTGTTCGGGAGTTGTCGGCGTGTCTTCGGTACTGGATTCAAAAATTAATTTTTATTTTGAAATAACTTTTGAATTATTGCGAAAAAAAATAAAATAAAAATAGTTTTGTTATAAAACTTATATATAATCTTTCCATTTATCACAAATTTTTTTTTTTTTCAAAAGCCCAATTGCAACTCAACCCCTTATATGACCGATAGTGGCATTTCTACCTAAGCGGTACTGAGCACGTTAAATTGTCGGTTCTGGTTATTTCAATCGTTAGACTTTGTCGGAGGCCTTGAGGCAGTTTTAAAACACGAGCTTACTTTTACTCAACCATCCTCCAAAGGTCGAAAGTAACTTTACTCTAAAGGTTTTCTACCAGGTACTATATCTAAATTTTGACATCCAAACTGATTATTGCAGACCTTCAACGATGCCGGTAACGACCAGGGACAGGAGCAAGAAGAAGAGTGGTAATGAGCAGCTGCTATCAAACTATATTTTAGAGATCCTATTGTTTTTATATGTGCAACATGTAGTCAGTGTGTGTTTGTCCTCATTGGTGCTTATGCTATAAATTGCACAAACAGATCGGAAATAACAATTAGAATGAACAATCTATAGTATTAGTACTATCTAACCTCTGTTAAAAGACTGTTAATAGTTTTATATTATTAACTTAGCGTAAGAATTAATTTTAAGCGTCGGTATGAATCAGCATGCATAAGTTCCATTGAACTGTACAGATACATACATCATGCTATGTTGTACTTAAGTTTTTTTTATTATTATTTGTTAGGCTTTATGCTCGTTTTTTCTTAATTGTTTTTCTTTATTTTTAAGTTTATGTCAAAGTTGGTCCGAAAAGAAGTACGTAGTACATCGGTACTGTGATTTTGAATAGTAAAGTTGCTCAGTTTAAATTTTACCTCGGTTTACTCACGATTATTTTTTAACATAACATGTAATATAATCATAATATCATTTACATCCTCGTCGCTGATATCGGGATTTCATCTTGATTTAGTTTAAGAATCTCATTTGAGGTACAAATACCAAAATATGAACATAAGTACCTCTCGGAGCATTTATAATTAAGATGTTTTCTTGTACAAATAGTAACATTATATCCATTTAAGTATATGAAGATATGAAACTGTGATGATTATTGTAAGTAGAAATAGATGTCGCACTCGTCAATAATTACGCCATAACTTAGTTCAAACATAGTTAAGTCGACCACTCTCATTCATTTTGTGTAACAGGGACGTTTGACATTAAAATTACTTTATTATACCTTTTAGAAGGGTAAAAAATATATCATAAAAATGATTGTTCGGAAATATTTTGAAATTGTTAAGATAATTGTTTTTGGATGTGAAAGTAAGAGATTTCGAGATTGTCACTAAAATAAGTGAAGTGAATGTCTCGTATTTTTAAGTTGCCCATGTTGATTAAGAGATATTACTTGTGATTAAAATGTAAGAATATACTATAACCGTTTTCATTTAACCCCTTAAATTAAGGTAATTGTGAAGAATAAAAACAACTTTATTGTTAAAACTATTTAATAATATCACAATCTTAATTGACAAGCAAAGTCTAGTCGAACACCCTTTTCTTCCGATGCTACCCACACAATGATACAAACATCAATCATGTAAGTAAATACATTTGCTTCGAAGGTTTAAAAACAGATTTCAAAATGAGTACTATAGGCACATGCTAGTTCAGTACAATATACATATATTCATGAATCATTTGTCATTTGACAGTATATCAATCATGATATACGTTCAATATTCATGATACAGCATTATTTTATGGGTAATATCTAATTCACTCTTGCATATAAGTAAATAAAAATACAAATATACGGATCACTGTCACCTCATCGACAGAGGAAGGACAAAGTTAATTGTCGATAAAAAACATAAAGTCAAAATAAGGTGAGGATTTTTGCAGTCTAAAAAAATGTAAAACGTCTACCACAATATGGTAATTTGTTTAACACTGGTATTGTCACTTTGTATATCAAATGTTTTCTGATACAAGTCCTCTATTGTTATTATTACACAAATAGTTCTTTGATACACATTACACATAGGTACATACATAACAATTACAATATCCCTATATAAGTATATATCTTTTGTTTGTCCTATTTCTGTTGTACTTTTTTAACCAAATAAATTTTATTTCATTTCATATATCCCCACTCACTATATTCCCACATTCTCCACACTAAACTGTCTGTAAAGTGAAATATAAAAAAAATACTTTTTGTAACATATTACCAGTCATACAGAAAATACGTTAGCTTCGCTTGATGGAAAATGGAATAGCCCAAATATTGCTAGTAACTGTTATTCTCTTAACCCTCAGGTGTTTCTCATTATTATCCTAAGCGAACGAAAGGCGGATATCCAAGACAACAACATTCACATAAATTCATTTTACATAAAATATACTTACAAACAAGTATTACGTACGTGCTGCACTAAAAGTCATCGGTGAAATTGGCGATTTGCCATTTTTGTTTGCAAAATTAACAAATAATTTTCTATTACGTCTCGTAAACGAGTCATTGTAAAAATATCACATTCTTTATATTATTTTTAATTGGTTTATGTTTACCAATATCTAATAAAAAAATTAAAAAGATTATTGCTTATTATGTTATAATTATGTAATCAAGACACTTTCAGCCTTTTATCTACCTCATTGTGTTAATTTATTCATAAGCTAAGCAAAAGTGCACTATTCTACAATATTCAACTTAATCTTAAAATAGGGATGAACTTATTTTGTGACTTGTGAAATACTTGTAAAAAATGCGGATAGTACAATTAACAAAATGAGTCCAACGAACCAAAAACAAAACTGATTGCAAAAACACAATCCCTAAGTACAATAAGAGATGTTTGCTGTTGACCACTTTCAGTCAAGGCAAGGCTCATGTGCTTGACGAAGCATGTAATGCTGACCAAAGACTTTCACCTCACTTAAGACCAGAATCATAAAAGTCTATTTTAAAAGTAAGTTGTAAACACGCTCAGAGCACTTCAAACCCAACTTAATATTTAAACTGTTCACTTGCAAAAGGTCAACAGCCAACTTCTCCAATCGTACCACCTATAACACAAAAACATATACAAAATTGAGTTTACTTAGAGTAAAGATTGAGTCACGAACTCACAAAGACTTAACCTAATTGTACATGTCAATGAATCCTCATCCAAGACGTTGATACGAAGCCGTCGCGTTCCATCTGTAGTATTGCACGATTCTGTAACAAAAGGTTTAATTAAGTGGCGGTTGCATGACTAAGGCCCGTTTCTTACTCAAAATTACTGAAGCGCTTGTGACGTAGTTTGACAAGCAGTATCTCATTGCGATTCAGTGTAGGGCCACATCTGCGGAACGTACGGCGCCGAACCTTCCGCTAAATACGCTCGTAGTGTATTTCAAGTTAGTGTAGGGCCACATCTGCGGAACGTACGGCGCCGAACCTTCCGCTAAATACGCTCGTAGTGTATTTCAAGTTATCTATGACACATCAGTACGCGGCGTAATTTCAACTGATGTGTCATAGAGCGGAACGTTCGGCGCTGTACGTTCCGCAGATGTGGCCCTACACTTATCTATGACACATCGGTACGCGGCGTAATTTCGACTGATGTGTCATAGAGCGGAAGGTTCGGCGCCGTACGTTCCGCAGATGTGGCGCTACACTTACACCTTGGATACTTGGACCGATACCGTGCTTCGGATACGTGAAATACATAGTTGGTCCCGGTTTCTCGGAGGAGTTGGAGCCCTTTAGCCGGTCCAAAAACCCCCGATACTAGAGTTGGTTAATTAAAAACATAACGAGAGGTGACAATCTTATATTTTACTAGCAGCGCCCCGCGGTTTTACCCGCGTTGTGTCTGTTCCCGTGGTAATTTCGGGATGAAAAATAGCCTATGACCTTCCCGTTGAATGTAGCTATTTATTACAAAAATAATTATTGAAATCGGACAGGTAATTCCCGAGATTATCTCGAACATTCAAACAAACAAACAAACTTACAAATTTTATTTTAAGTTCATAAAGTAGATTGTACTCATTAAGAGGAATAACAAAGCTGTATAGAGGAAGTTGGATAGTGTAAACTTGACAATAATGTTGTATTATGAGAACAGAAGGCCCCACAGAGATATAGCCACATAAAACGCAGCATAGTATAGTTATAGTGGAGAGGCTATCCTATACTCTACTAAAAAAAAAAACATTGTCTGTCTGTCAAATGCAAATCGATAAATAACGTGACATTGTGTCATTCATTATTGCTTATTATCGCATTGCACTGAATACATTATATAGAGCTTAACGTTATTTATCATTTCTCATTTAAAAAGGTTGAATGTAGTGTACCTATCTAAAGCGTTTTAATATTAATGTATACACACGTATCCTTATAAAAACCGATATCAACATTCTTTCGACCTTTGTGTATCCTACCCAAATTGTTTATTTTTAACTCATTTCAAAGGAAAAAATATAGTTCTAAATCGATTTTTCAATGTAAAAGTTAACGTAAACGTCTGGCATTGTATTCATAATATCGCCTTTGATACATGTGTGATACTCGTTTTTTCGCAGATGTTTTCGTCCAAAGATCAAAGTTCAATAAACGCGCAACACCCGTAATCAATATCACCGCGCGAAACAACAACATGAAATAAAAACTCAAACACCAATATAATTATACTACATAATATGTATACCTTTTAAGGTTATCATTTTGAAAAAGGACCAAAATTAAAGTAAATTTAACGTTTGTAGGTAGGTAGGTTTGTAGGTAATATTTTCGAAAAGGATCGAGTGCTGCGAATTTAAATACGGTTATTAAAAAACCGAGGTCTTTTTTGACCATTTGGTCGAGACTCTCGCTTTTCGAAATTTTTATACCTTTATCGTAATTTTTGAGTTGGGAGCTTACCCAAAAAATCAAGGCAATCGACTTAATAAAAATCAAGTGTAGTCAAAAGTTTTATGACTATACAAGGTATACCAGTGAAGATAATCAGTTTGGGTACAAATAGTTTCTTTAATTCTGTAGATAAACTTGTGTTTTTATCCTGAGGTTTTAAGTAATGGTTGCACTAATCATAATATTTGAACATTAATTTATCTTATTAAAGTACAGTGATGTGCATTATACTCATTTCCTTTTTCTTACTAAAGTTACCTGTAAAGCGGACTAAATAAATAATGCCAGGAATCACTACATATTATAAAACAAAGTGTCCCCGGTCGCGTCTGTCTGTCTCTTTGTTCGCGATAAACTCAAATACGGACGGATTTTGACGCGTATTTTTTTAAATAGATAGAGTGATTCAAGAGGAAGGTTTATATGTAAAAAAACCCATCCCACGGAAACGTGCACAACGCGGGGCGCTGCTAGTAAATCGCTAAAACAACAACTTACCCAGTACACACAATGCAGATCAAAGTAATCCCCACACTCAGCACGTATATACTAGCCGGGAAGGAGTATATTGTCACTTCGTACAAAGAGTTGTACATAACAGGCGAGAAAAGTGGCGATATTCCTTCTATCGCCGACATTAACGCGAAAACTTTCGCTATGTCTTGCACTGGGAGGATTTTAGTTAAGAGCGAGCGAAGCAACGGCGATGACAGGCCGCGGAACATTGACAATAGAGAGCCTGGAAGAAAAATAAGGTGTGAGGAATGATGGCACAGACAACTAAAGTTATAAATAAATTAAAGAAATATTTACAGGAATAATTCATACACGGTTAATTAAGTTTGTATTTTTGGATAAAATTGCATTTTCAATGCCATCAAAACTTAATTGAACTGTCGCATATTTTACGATAAAATACTTTTCAGGTGTTGTGAACGTTTTATGCTATGTTAGGTGCATTGGCATAACATAACATAGATCTGGCAGTATCCCTAAGTAGGCACCCTAAATGTGTGACTGCACATTTTCTGGTCAACGATTTTATTATCACTTTTAATAACTCTTAGGGCCTTATTCCTGAAAGCTTCATAACAGCATTTGAGTCCCTTTTCGACATAAACATAAACTGTTTTCCGAAGAGAAAAAGAGACAAAATACTTTATAACACTGTTTTACATAAAGAACGTTTATAAATAAGGCGGTAGGTATTTGAAAAACCCCGTTTATCGACTTTTCAAACCGACCGCAATTAAAACATACAAAATATCACAAAGATTTAAAACTCGTATTTAAACAACTTACCCAAATACATATGCCAACTATAAACAGCCAAAGCTTTCGATGCAAACGCTATCGCCGAAGACACGAATGCTATATTAGCGAACGCCAAATCACTAATTTTGGCTAACTTTTGAATGACACCAACACCTACAAAACTACCAACGAAAGATATTGTAGTACTTGTCGCTGAGAATAAAGTGTAATCTCTGATTGTCCAGTGAAGCTTTTCTCTAGTATAAAGGTACTCTAAAGACATAAGGCCGTAGAAAATGAATATTGTAAGACTGTTGGCTAGAGTAAGCAGCAGGATTTGAGCCCTGCCGTTGTGTGGACGTCTCTTGAAGCATTCTCTTATCATTTCTTTTATTAAGTTCAGGTTTAGTACGGATGTGAAGTTACCCTGAAACAAAAAAGTTCATAAGGATCCGCTCAGATAGATTGTTATTGATTGGGCCCGGTGACAACTCGCTTTTTCCACAATTTTACTTTTTGATTAACTTACTAATTTTGTGTTAAATTGTACAGTTCACAATCTGTCTAATCTAGTTGGATTGTAAACCTACGAGTTACCTAGTTGGATTTTAAACCTACGAGTTACAATCATGTTACAATATTACGATTACATATTAGATTCGGTATATGAGGTATGAAATATTTCCTTAACTTAGCTTATAAAATTATTAAGATATAGGTACCTACAATATCTTAATAATTTTAATTGCAAGATTGATATATTATAACTACCAGTAATCTGATAAAAGTATCGTCTCCTTTGTTATTTACTTGTCTTATCATATCATACATAGATAAGAGTGTATGTAAAGTACATAACGTAGGTACCTAATAATAAGATTACGAGTTGAAAGTGTTTGAAATTTGAAAATAACAAATTTTTCGCTTCAAAAATTAAATTGGGTACTTGTATAAAAGAGTTTTATGCCTGTATTTTATTTTGTTCCATTCTGCAAATGAAATTACACAACGGCGCTAGTCATACTAATATTATAAATACAAACATAGTTATGCACCCACCGGGCCGCATAGTCATACATAATCATAACATAGTTTAGAACAAAGTTTTGTCTGTTTGTCTGTATGCTTAAATCTTTAAAATTACGCAACGGATTTTGATGCTGTTTTTTGTAATAGGTAGAGTGATTCAAGAGGAAGGTTTTTATGTAAAAAAAATCCCGAATTCCCACGGGAACGGGCACAACGCGGGTAAAACCGCGGGCGCTGCTAGTAATACATAATGCTGACCGTGCATAGCTCTAGCGGGAATGCGTGGGAGCATGACTGGAAAGTATATTTAGCCTATAAGTTAGAGATAAGAAATGTAACGTTAGTTGTAAGAATAAAATAAGAGTATTAATTAATTAAGTAACCTTAGCGTAGTTTGGACGTTTATAACAGTCCTTAGTGAATAAAACTTTTCACTTTAGTTTTTAAAAAGTATTTTATTGCTCCCAAATACTTTTCTACGTTTGTGAGAATGTTTGTTTACGCAAAAACTACGAACGGATTTGGGTGAAACTTTATAGTAATAAAGGTTATAACATCAGAATAACACATGGGATACATTTTATCTCGAAATTGCCGCGGGAACGGGAACAACGCAGGTAAAACCGCGGGGCGCGGCTAGTGTATTTAAAATTGATATGATAAGATAGATAATATATAAATAAAAACATACAATAAACTGAATTATACACAAATTCGACTTAAGTATTCATTTTTATAGATATTGCAAAGATTACTATGCAATAAATACCTATAACTACTACCAACCAAAATTTGCTTTTTTTCATTTTATTTTAGTAAGATTTTAGTAAACAAAAGATCGGTAGATACCTAGTTCTTACTCTTAGTGTGATTCTTAGGTCATTGCTTTACATAATCTGTGATGTTAGTTCATTCGTTCTTTTTACTTGTTGAGAATAAGAACTAGTATGTAATTAACGCTTTTTAGATCTCGAAAATGAATCACAGAAACTAACTCAAGGGCGGAATTGATTAGGAAGCTCTACTTATATAAGTTAGTATCCACATTCTGTTAAGGCATGCGCATTGCACAATTTTATTGTGATTATACATAGTCTATTTAAAAGTAAAATGTGATTATGTATTTTGAATTGATACAAATATTGCCGTTATTGTATTCATTAGTAGAGCTAGGGAGATAAGCAGGTGCTTGTCATAAATATCTGATGGACAAACTGATAGACACACTTTCTTATTTATGCGTTGCTACGGTTAATGTATATTGTTTATGGTTCCTGTTGAAATTCTGGGCTAAAGGAAACCAAATACTATTTCCTTGATGACTTGAAACCATCCTTTAAACTCCGACACTAACCTACTTGAAATAAATGAATCCCAACTAACAGTTCATATTTGAGATTAGCCACAGAATACACAATGCTATAATATTTTTACGCGAACATACAGACAAACATTTAGTGCAGTATTCATAAACCTTGATAACAGCAGTTTAGCTAGCAAATTTTTTGTCTCTTTCCGACATACGCTAATTTACAAAGAGCAAAAAAGACAAAACACTGTACAACGTGTTTTAGTTAAAGAGCGTTTTTATATAAATCAAATCAAATCAAATCAAATCAAAATTATTTATTTGTTCGAATACGGGTTACATTGTTTTACTTTTAAACTCATATTCCGCCTTTTGGCATACAAATATAAAGAAGAAACTTATAACGAAAACTTAAAGTAATTAATAATATTATTATATAAAAATAAAAAAACATAAACATAACTAACCATAAACAACTATAAAATATACAAACAACTATGAAATAACTATAAACAGGAATCATTTAGGAAATCTGAGACAGAATAATAACATTTTTCTAATAATAGTTTACTTAAATGAGATCTAAATTGAGTGACAGTTTTGTCTTTTAAACTACAAGGTAACTTATTATAAATGACTGGCGCCATACCCAAGATATTATTCTGTAACAATGTGGTATTATATCCTCCAGTACATAATAAATTTTGGTATTTTGATCTAAGTTGGGTGGAGCGGTTTCTACTATCTACAAGTGCTGGGAATAAATGTTTATTAGTTTTGACGAATATTGCTACTTCTAGAATATAAATACATGGAAAGGTTAACAAATGATGGCTTTTAAAAATAGGCTCACAACTATCTGTCACTTTTAAATTGAAAATAGCTCTAATACAACGCTTTTGGGACTTAAAAATAAGTTCTTTATAACTGCAATTGCCCCAAAAGATAACACCAAATCTTAATAGAGAAGCCACGAGGCCATGGTAAGCAATTAAAGTGGTAGCTGTGTCTACAGTTTTTGACAGATTAAATAATACAAAAGCAAGTTTACTCAACTTTGTACAAATATGCTCAGCTTGAGCTTTCCAATTTAGTTGACTATCAATTAGTATACCTAAAAATTTTGCTACTTGAACACTTTCTATTGGGTGGTTATCATAGTTAATACAAAGGGAACGGGGTTGTATTCTTTGGTAGAAATGCATTATTTTTGTTTTTTCTAAGTTTATTTTAAGATTGTTAAAGTTAAGCCAGTTAATTATAGTTTTTAGGGTATTGTTGATATCATATTCATAGTTTTTAATATTATTATTGAGATCATTAATTATTGCTGTGCTGTCATCAGCAAAAAGGATAAGCTGGTAAATAATTTGGAGTGGTAGGTCATTTATATATAGTAGGAATAATAATGGCCCAAGGACGCTACCCTGGGGAACGCCATATTTTATTTCTCTACGTCGAGATTTATATATTTTTTCGCGTTTTGATTTATTACACACTCTAAAAATTTCGGTGTATTGTACACGACCTGTTAAATAAGATTTTATTAAATCTAATATATTTCCACGAATTCCATACGCGTATAGTTTATTGAATAGTATTTGAAATATAACAAAATCAAAAGCTTTTGACATATCTGTAAAAAGAGCGCAAATAGGGATTTTTGAATCAACATTCAGTAAGATTTTGTTAAGAAGATCATAAATGGCCATATTAATGTTTTTGTTTTTACGGAATCCCTTTTGTTCATCGCATAGTATATTGTATTTGGTTAGGAATGAATAGATACTTTCATATATTACTTTTTCAAATACTTTCGAAAAGACCGGGATTAATGCTATTGGTCTGTAGTTGCTCATGTTCTCTTTATTATCTTTTTTGAAAATTGGTTTAACTATAACTGTTTTAAGACTCTTAGGAAATATTCCAGAGCTTATACTTAAATTAAAGATGTGACATAAGGGGGGAGCAATGATATCCGACACATATTTAACGATATTGGTTGATATTCCATCATAACCTACACTTTTTTTGTTTTTTAAGGAATTGATTACCTTTATGAGGTCTTGTGGTATTATGGGGTTTATAAAAATAGAATGAGGGTTATTATGAATTGATCTAGGTTCCTCTGTCGTTAATTGAGGCGTGTTAGAAACTTGGTCAATAAAGAAGTTGTTAAAAGATTCAGCAATTTCTTTCGGATCTGTTACTATTTTATCATTTGTATTTATTTTAATAATAGGTTCTGGAGTAATTTTATTGTTATTTATTATTTGCCATGAAGTTTTTGATTTATTTTTGGAATTTTTTATCAAGTAGCTATTTTGAGCTGTTTTTGTTAATTTTATTATCTTTTTGAACCTACGGGAGTATGTTACGAACTTTTGTTTGTTTTCAGTAGATGGTTTCAACCTTTGAAGCCAAAGCAATTGTCGTTGTTTTTTACTGCAGATTCTAATTCCACGAGATACCCATTTAATTTTCTTTTCTGTTGAAATGGTAACTAGTTTAAACGGGAAACAGAGATTATACAAAAGGAGAAATGAATCAATGAATAAATCATAAGCTTTATCAGGATCAAGAGAACTATATATTTCCGCAAAATTTAGACTGGATAGATGGGTTTTAAACTTTATTATGTTATCTTTGGAAAAATCTCGCACAGGTTTTCTCCAAGATTTTATTCTAGGCATTTTTTTAACCTTAATTTTTAAAATCTGGGCAGTGTGATCTGAAAGAGCTAGATCTATAACGTCAGTGACATAATTATTTTTGAAGTTTACAGCAAAGTTATCTAGACAAGTATTGCTTTTAGGTCTAGTAGGTTGTTTAATTGTTAATTTAAGATTGTAGCTTAAAAGAAAATATTCGAAGTCTGTTGATAATTTAGTCGTTTTTAAAGTATCTATGTTGAAATCGCCGCATATTATTATTTTAGTGTTTCGTTTTGAGCATATATTTTTTAAAATTATATCAATTTTTTCATAGAACTTATCAGTATTACATTGTTTCGGAGGTCTGTATATACATACTATTATTATATTTAATTTGACTAGTTTGATTGCACAACACTCAATGATGCCTGTAACAGATTTTTTTTTAATCTCGGGTAGCTCACAGTATTCAAGGTGTTTTTTAATCAGAATACAAGCACCTCCGCGTTTGATGTTTTTCCTCGAGTAACAGGTGGCAAGTTTATAATTGGGAAGACTTAATATGTTTTCATGTCCTGACTTTATAAAATGCTCTGTAACACAAATAATATCTATATTTATCTTTCTACTTATCAATTCTTGTAAGTGAACCGTTAGTTCATCCGATTTATTGATTAATCCAGCAATATTCTGATGCATAATATTTAGATTATTAATATAGAAAAAACTCTTGTTCAGGATAATTAGCATTGTCTAATTGTTGTACAATTTCCTGATTAGGATAGTTAAATGTGTTGATACCGGTATCATTACTGTTCGTTGAGTTGTTAATATCTTTATTATATTCATCTAGCCATTGAACATACTCATATACGTCTTTCATTATTATGTACAAAGCTTTATTGTTAATTCTACCAGAGTATTTGTTGAAATGAGTGGTGTTATATAATATATGTTTATTGGAGTCAATTAAGTAAGCGTGTTCGTTTGTGTGTACATCGAGATAAAGCATATTATTAAAATTTTCTACTCTCCAATTATATATGTCATTATAGACTCCAATTTTGAATGTGGGTGAACAGATTATTATATTTGTGTGCTTAATATTAAACAGTATAGATCTTATATCTATGATAAGTTGAAAATAGTTTTGGGAAGTTTTGAAATCCTCTTCGCCTATGAAAATAATACAGCAATCGTTAAATGTAAATGTTTTAACTATTTCTTTTATGTTATGTAACATATTTTTTAAGTTAGCGTTAGGGAACAAAAATCTGCATAATTCATATTTTTTGTTCCCAAAAATATTTTCGGCTACATTTAAAGTGTTATTGTATTTTTCATTACTAATTATATATAACTTATTCTTTCGTATCTTGGAATTTGGTGTAACTGTGTTGACCATTTTTTCTTTGTTAGAATCATTGTCCATCGAGGATTCAATCTCCGAGATTGTTTCTGCCACTTTCAGGGTCAGTGGTTCAACGGGACTGGGAGCAGTGGATAGTGAGGCTTTATGTTCTTCTTCTTCTGGAACTTGTACATTAGTATTTTTTTTGGCAAGTTTTGTCAAGTTTTTATGGGAATCTGTGGTATGCGTCTTTTTTTCAATGGCTCGTTTTTTGTTATATTTATTGTTCATTACTTCAGTGCTTGAATTTGAATTCGGTGATGTTATCAATTGAGTTACTAATTCTTCTTTTTCCTTCAGACTTATTTCAAGATCGGCGATTCTAGAAGACAGTGTGGTTATCTCATTGTTGGCCTTATCTAGACTATGTATGAGTTCATCAATTTTTTCCTTATATTCAAGTATTTCATTATTTTCTATAGTCGACAAATCAGGAAGGCTGCTAGCTGCGATTTCTGAAGTTGTGGACAGAAATGAAGTGTTTGGCGAGTCGTTTTTCGAAGATCTGGTCCTCATTGTGAAATATAAGGCTGTTACGAATTTTTATTCTAATAAAATTTTTATTAAAAATCCCCAGACTTGGTGGGATTCGAACTCGGTGCCTAGTGTGTGAGAACCGAAATTCACGCCTTGGATCCACTGGGCCACGGCGCTTATACTATAGCGGTTCAAATTAATAGACACTTTTATCGCCTAATAGTTCGTTAACAGACGCACATTATTTGAAAGTTTTTTAAAACTTTTCAATAACCGGCACTTTATTTTTTATAATTGTTCATTTATATTAATTGCAGTGGTTCGCTTTAATAACTCATATATAGTTGTTAGTAACTTAATGTTATAGTTTTGTTCATATATTTGTTTAATTAAGGTATTATATTAATGTTTTATTGTATTTTAATTTGTTTGTTTACAAGTTTTCACAAAACTTTTTTACGTATATTTAGCACTGTATTCACTTTATTTACGTATACTCAGTTATAAGTCACTTACTGATATAGTTTTGTTCAAATATTTCTATATTTAAAGGTATTATTCATGTTTTTATTGCATTTTAATTTGTTTGTTTACAAGTTTTCTCAGAATTCACTTTTTTTTCTAAAATACCTACTTGTTTGTATCACTAAATAACATTTGTACATCTTTACACAACTTTAACGAATAGTTTTATCACTTTCTATCACACATTTAATAAGTTTAACTAATTTATTTACAATTAAATACGGAGAGAATAATTACTTCGCGGCAGTGGCGCCACCACGTGTTCTAAGGCACTTAACGTTTAGTTTTATCACTTTCTATCACACATTTAATAAGTTTAACTAATTTATTTACAATTAAATACGGAGAGAATAATTACTTCGCGGCAGTGGCGCCACCACGTGTTATAAGGCACTTAACGTTTAGACGTCTTTCATAAATAACGAAATAAAGAAGGCTATGAGCTAAGGATAAATAATGAAGATACACCTTAGTAAATAAAGGAGTAAGATAAAGATAATATTTAATGAAGATATACCATATTGTACACTCACCCTCACAGCTTCGCTTATAGACTCGGGAATCCATATGGTAGAGTAGACATAGGCGACGACTTGCAAAGCCGCCGCTATTAACAACAAGTACACGTTTCCTACAGCCCTCAGCACGTACGAACTCGATATACCCCCAATCACACTGCCTAATGATACGCCGGCTTCCATAAGGGTCATTCTATAAAATATATAAAGCATATTATTGATCTACTTCGACCGTATTGCATGGCTACAGGAACAAAGAGAGGGCAAAAAAGGCCTAGCCTACATTTGCTTGAGGAGACGTACTGTAAAGTAACTTAGTGATAAATCAGCACTGTGGCAAATACTGTCTAACAAAGGTAAGCTTACTTAATCTAGGGTTAATAATAACTTATACTGATACTCTTTTACTGCTTTACCTATAGTTTTCTATGGAACTTGGAATAGCTAACAGTAGGTAGAGTACTAGACTGTAACGAAACGAAAACTACTTATGGACAAACGACTTATCGAAAGGAAATTCGAATTTTCAAATTGACAGTTAAAAAAGTGCCGTAATTATAGTTTGTGTTTTATCCATAGACATTGTTTTTTTACTTTCAGAAAGTAACAGGAAATGAGGTCACTTAATAATATAAATAAGGTCCGTAGTGCAGCGAAGAGGTTTCTATGTCTATGGTTGATTTCCGATTGACGGCTTCTCCCAAAAACAAATTGGCAATCACTGTTTCTTTGTTACAGTTTTTTGTTTAGTTGGTAAGCATTGCTAAGGTCAAACAAGTGAACAGGTTTCGTCGACTTTTTTTTGTTCTTTATGTTATTTAGGTATCAAGTTTATAACTAACTGTTTTTATGCACTATTGTTGTGACCTATAAGTTTGTTATTAAAAACGTTGAATATGTGAAAATCCTTGTTTAGATGGCGTATAACATGAAGAAGTCGTCTTAAGTCCCATTCACGTAGGTGGGACTTAAGTCAGCTAAAGGTATCCTAAAGCTAAAGTGATAAGTATATCCGTAAACATAATTTAAATTCACAAGAAATAGTCCAGTTACCTAAAAGACCGCGATTTCTCCGTAGTAATGTCACTCAAGTAGCAGAACGCGCCAGTGAAGAGTACTGTGAATCCGCCAGTCAGAGAGTAGGGCACTACCGTGAGGATGTACCACCAGGGGCCCAGGTCGTCGAACATGCTGTAGACTACCATCAGCATGGAGGTGATGCAGAGTCCTGGAAGTAATGGATATGGTCAGAAAAGAGGTCGGAATAAAGAGGGTGAGGGCTATTGCCTTTCAATTTTGCTTTTATAAGCTAGGTATCCGAAGCTTTGCAATTTTTGGTCTTTTTTTTTACTTCCGGTATGTGACCCTTTTTTGTCAGCGGGTCTTGCGGTTTAATCCGCTGTTATAAATAAGCACCTATCACTTGTCCCTGTTATCAGTGAAACTTTGTTACTAGTGTTAATAATTCGTGTAATTTTGGAAGTTACACGGACAGGCAAAATATGTGTACCTAGCATCAATTGTCCTCTAATTGCGGATGATTTCAGTAAAATATGTAGGTAAGTACTTTTAAAACTTTATTAATTTTAGTTTAAATTCTTGATGGTCATATAGGTCAAATGGTTTTAGATTTTCAGATTATGCGAAACAACATCATAATTATGTAAATAGTTAGTTACTTAAATAAATGTGATATCAGACAAAACATAAATAGAACCACATTTTGTATGACTCATGGAATCGTCAATCCTCAAGGCGCTGACATAAACAAAGGACTGTACAATCTATACTAATATTATAAAGCTGAAGAGTTTGTTTTGTTTGTTTGTTTGTTTGTTTAAACGCGCTAATCTCAGAAACTACTGAACCGATTTGAATAATTCTTTCACTGTTAGATAGTCTATTTATCGAGGAAGGATTTCCTACGGGAACGGGCACAACGCGGGTAAAACCGCGGGGCGCTGCTAGTAATTAATAATTTGACATTTTATGTCCTTTATGCGGTTATGACTCTTTCGAAAACGTTAATTCAAATACAAAACCAGTCTGCAATTATTGAAAATTTGTTTACGAAAAATTTAATGCGGTTATAAAAGTCAATAAAGATTTTTATTTCGGTTGCAATGAAAAGAAAAAGTTCGCTCGAATTAAATTTGTTATCAATCATTCAGTCAGCTAATTGTTTAAGAATTATTTTTTTGCCATTCTCGGCATAGAACGACCTAGGCAATGCTACTGCTTAAAGGAGTAAAGCAATGGATTAACGTTAAATTATTTTATAGATATTCCTAAGATTTTCAAAATTATCTGAGTAAAATGTAAAAATAAGAATACTTATATATTAACATAATATTTACATAATTATAAATGATTTTATTATTCTGTTTTATTTCTTGTCTTCTTTAATCAGACATAGAAAAACCTCATTAACATACGAATACTACTTAGGAAATGTCATTTCTTTAAAAAAAGGCGACCTTGACATATATAAATCTGCAATGAAAAACTTAATTGCTCGAGTATTAATAAATATTGTTTTATTCGACAAAGGATTTTTTCTCCACTAGCCTGACTGGCTATTATAAATGCTTTTATAATAACTACACCAAATCCCACAATTTATATCGGGAAAAATAAACTCAATAAGTGCGTTGCTACTTTCATTACAGTTACCTAATATCCTACATACATACAAATAATTTCTTGGTACCAAACCAAGGCGAATATACGTACTTACTACGAACGAGCAAAAAATAAAATATCCTCTTCAGAGCCTGGAGATGCTCCGCCTTACAAAACCAGATTTTCCTGCTGCTGCTACTCACCAAATAGAGGCCATACAACCAGCGGTTTCCTCCCATGAGTATCGGACCATACAGCCAGAAACAGAGATAATATCGCAGGGGCCACTGCCTCTATTACACTTTTGACCGTGTTGACATTTGTCACGTATTTTTGAACCTCCTTCTCGATTTGATGAGTCTGATTATTTTTGTCTATGGACAGGAAGCCAGCACAATCGTCTTTTGAATATCCTAGCGAATGCAAACATGTCCGGTATAAAAGTATATTGCTCATAGCAGTACCTGAAACAGAAATTAAATTGATAAATTCGTTTGTTAAGTAAGGTGTCTGATAATAATGTTATCTAATAAATAGATAACGTTAAGAGCGTGATAAGATTGCATGGTTCTTCTAATAATTAAGTTTTGCCAATATGTGTTTTTTTCGTTCAACTACCCTAACAATCGTTAGGCGGCAAACAAAAGCGTCTGCGATCTTTCTAATAAATATTTGGCTTTCACTACAAGTTTACATAAACTGAATTAAAATTAATGTATGATTTAGCCTAGATTTCTCGTCTAATTATCCATTTTATTTACGTTATTTATTTATCTACTGTCGTCTTACGAACTAAATAATTCTCTAGGCTCTACTTGAGCATCATTTTGTTGAGTATTGGTTTACAACTAATAAAATGTTAATTATTTCAATTACACTTGTTAGTCGTATTACCTATAATTTATACTTACCAGACAGAGACACACACAAAATGGAAATAAATAATGGAAATTCCACTGTAAGTTTAAAAGATCGCGCGGGTGTTACCGCAACTTCCGGTTCTGAAATTTCAGAATTAACAGGCGACCTTGATTCAGCATTTTCTTCTTCGTGTTGGTCCATTTTAATTTAGTAAATAAATAAATCACGGGCGTGCGTTCAGGGCAATTTGATATTGTGAAATGAATTTTGTTTGGCGCAACATTGTCAAGGGGGCTGCAAGGAATCCGCGGCACTTTATTGCACGAACCACAGATTAATAATTAATTAAATTACTCGCGTGCATAAATTTTGTTTACTAATAGGCCAGTGTAGTGATCCATGGTGATCCTTTTTAGTACTGACAAAGAGTATAAAATTAATTGACTAAATTTATATCAACCACAGAATATATCAACAACCCATTTACTAAGACCGTCAAACTCTTCATAAAGATCCGATTTTTCTCAAGTCTAGATTGAATGAATTATAGTGAGGATGTTTTTTAAACACAAAATGATTAATTAAAATTTTGTAATTGTATTGAAATTAAACGTTTTTAAAATAAGTTCTTGTGTCCTGTAAAGAAATTTCATAAAGTTATAAATTTAAATAATCGTAGATCCTAAAACATGCATTAAACGATTTTTACTCTATGTTGCTTGCTTGTCTCTGCTTTTCGGTGCTTTGAACTACCTATATTGTCTATGGAATTACGGAAAGTCCGAAAGTCGAGAAAAGGCGAGCGTTTAGGACAAAAATCCCACAAATAATTTCCTTTGAACGCCAAATTTTGAAGACCTAATAATACTCAAAGTTCCAAAATTTATCTACGGTAAATAATAAAATTATATGTGACATATATTAAACTTAATTCGTGTTGTTGGGTAAGTAACTAAACCCGATGGATGAGTCGGAGTCGCGAACTCGTCATAATACCACCACATCCGCTGGGAGGTTTACTGTTACTTTCTAACAATTTAGAGATGATTTTGTCTCACTTCGTAAATTTTCATCGACAGATCTTGATCAGAGTGTAATCGGTGGATTAGTAAGATCGGAGTGGTATCCACGCACGTCCTATTTTTAGATCGGCTTTCTTTTTCTGACCCGCATTCCTGGTGATTATTAGCCGGTCTCATTACATATCGTGGTGCATTATTGTGTTGATATTCTATTTTAGGGGAGGCTAAATATTATTGAGGATGGCGGTAAACGTGTACTCGACTAATGTGACTTCGGAGAACTTATCACGACATGACATGTTGGCGTGGGTGAACGACTGCCTGCAATCAAACTTCGCGAAGATCGAGGAGCTGTGCACAGGAGCCGCGTACTGCCAATTCATGGACATGCTCTTCCCTGGTAGTGTTCCTATGAAAAGAATCAAGTTCAAGACTAATTTAGAACATGAATACATACAAAATTTCAAAGTGTTACAAGCAGGATTTAAAAAAATGGGTGTTGACAAAGTAAGTGATTTAAACTTTTCTTCCAATAACTATATCTATCTTTTATAGAATTCATGTCTGTATGACCAAAATCTATAAGTACATGTAAAATTATTACTGCTTTGATTCATCTGTACATGCTATTGTATTGAAAGTTAGAATACGGCAAGAATTGGAAAATATTGATAATGTGAAATCAATTGTTATGTATGTGGGTTGTAAGCGTGGGAAGTTGGATCTTTGATATCAATACCGTAATGTAAAACAACATTATCTGACAGCCGTGTGATATAAAACTAGTTATCAGATTCATGCTTCGAGCAACCCAATATATCATTATTCTTACAGAGTATGCACCATATTTTAGTACAGGCATCATTATGTAAATGCATTTATAGGTAATACCTGTGGACAAGCTGATAAAAGGGAGGTTTCAAGACAACTTTGAGTTTTTACAATGGTTTAAAAAGTTTTTTGATGCAAATTATGATGGGCGCGAGTATGAGGCATTTGAGGCGCGCGGAGGACTCACAATCGGTTCTGGAGCGTGCGAGTCGGGGCTGCCGCTGTGCGCGGCCGTGGCGCCGCCGCCGCCGCGCCCGCGCCGCGTCGCGCCGCACCAGTCCGGCAGTATGCATCAGCCGCACTCATTGCACACAGTTCAACTCACTATAAAACTAGCTTTTACCAAAAACTACTTTAAATCTAGTTTTCCAGTGTGCTGAACTCTTTAGTCATAGTACTCTGCAGGTCCCCAGCACCTCCCCTACATTGACATTGAATTCTTTTTTATTTTACCTTTCACTTTTTTCTTTTGTAGATAGTACCGATTGACAAACTGGTGAAGGGTCGTTTTCAAGATAACTTTGAGTTTTTGCAATGGTTCAAGAAATTCTTTGATGCCAACTACGGAGGCATGGAATATGACCCGGTGGCGCAGCGCGAGGGGCTGCCCATGGGCCACGGCGGCGCCGCCGCCCCGCGCGGCGCGGCGCCGCCCGCCCGCAAGCCGGCCGCGCCCGTCGCCAAAGTGCCCGCTAGACCCCAAACCAGTACTATTTTGTTTTACTTTCAAATTGATTGTTATTATGTCCTTTTGCTTTATACAGACGCTTAATAATTAACTGTTAATATTGTTTATGTAAGTGGAACCATTGCACTATCTATTTACGTATAAAAGTAAACTCGTTTATTTGTTATCAAGTAATGTAATTAACAATTTAGTCCCTATTGTATATTACTGTGTGTCTATGTACTTTTATCTATTCTTTAACCTTTCCTATAACCTATCTCAATCCCTACTAATTCTTGGCCCACCCCACCCTTATATCACCTGCAATACACCAATTGTTCATTATGATTGATGGAAATATAGCAAAACATATAATTTTGTAAAGCCACAATATATAAATAGCCTAAATTAACTGAAATATTTCCTCAATCATATGAATTGTATTTATACAGCATGCATCTGTTGAAACAACAATGTGACTCACCAGTAGCAAACTATATAATATTACTAACAGCTTTATATATGATAAACTGATATGTTTCTTGGATGTTACAGTCACTAACTGATAATGTAATTATGAATAATAACTAATAAGTAACAATTTATGAAAAAGTTACATGAAATTGGGATAAAGCCTATGTGCAATTTAGATGTTCATTCTAAATGTACTGGTTGCAGAGTTTATAATAACAGATGGAAATAAAAGACTATCAATTAATTAAAACTAATAAAAACCTAATGTTAGTTTAGTACCTTAGAGTCTGTTTAAGTTTATTCATACTAGAGATCAGCCATAACATTCACACTAACTGACATACTCAGAGATGTTCATAATATTTCATACATTCATTTAAAAACCACTTCATTCACCTCACCTCAACAATCATTTTACGTCTCTGAATACGGCGGTTAGTAATAGTAGTACATAAAGTTAGATATTAATGTATTAATAATATTTCCACAGTCGGCAAATCAACGGCAGCGGTCCGGTCGCCACCAGTAAACCTGTCGAGAATAAACCAAAACGCGAAAGGCGATTCTAAAGTAATTGAAGAGTTAAATCATCAGGTATCACTTGTATAATACAGTATGGTCACCATCATCTCATTGACCATGGATCATGGATACCGAGTATGACGGAACTTTCACCTTGATTTCATAATCATTCACAGTGTTCTGATAGCTTGAACCAACTGTAACTTTTAATGATACACAATCTTAAAAATAACAACTTAAATAAACACAGAAAGCTTCAAGTCACATTAAACACAACAGTAGTTAAATAACAATACTTAATTTGTTCTAACTGTAACATGTTATGATGCAGGTGAACGAGCTGAAGGCCACAGTCGATGGCTTGGAGAAGGAAAGGGACTTCTACTTTGGCAAACTGCGGGATATAGAGGTGATCTGTCAGGAGATGGAGGAACAACAAAATGCTCCAATAGTTCAAAAGATTTTGGATATTCTATACGCGACTGAGGTAAGACTTTGTCATTAAATTGTTATTTGAATATCTTCTTCTTAAACAAAGAGCTGGGCTCTTGTCGGTGGAATCCTTTTCATTTTATAGATATTTCAACTAACAAGCTCAAATAACGTCCTGCTCCTTGTAGTCACTGCTGATATCCTCAGTGAGACGAGATGTCTGCCCGGCAGTGAGACATTACGGGCTAATAATCGCAATATTACTGCCGTAAATATTTAAATCTAAGGAATTAACATTTAGCCACGCTAGCTTTAATTATTATTACCTGCATCTTATGCATCTTACTTCCTTATAATCAAGTCATACAAAAAACATGGAGTAAAACAGCTTAATTTATAGAGCTTTTAACTGTGGTTTAGTTAAAGGATGTTGTAACATATATAGCTAGTTTTATTCAAGTCTAAAAAGTCATTTACTTCATTTCACCGACTGCCACCTGTTGCCTCCGTCGAATTTAAAAACGCCATATGTCATTCTAGGAATACGTTTCATAAACATCCAGTTTACAAAAAATGGCTTCCTACAGTATTCGCCGGTTTAATTAGCTGAGTCTTTTAATTTCCGTCTTTAGGTTTATACATTTTGGCTAAAAGGTACAAAATAAATGCTCAAAACACATAATCTTGTCGGTGAAACCGACGCAGATCCTATCTAGCTCTAGCTCTAGCTACCAGTACTCAGTACTTTATCTAAATGTATATTGATCAATGTACTTTTGCCTAGCTTACATGTGGTTATCCAGCATTCCACATTATGTCACCTGAATTGCAAACTACATGCATTCATAATAATCTTATATCTCATTTCCATTGACCTGCTTCTCAATTTCCTGCATACATATCGAATTATGATTCATTGGACTCGAATGTTTGACCTAAATTAACCTCAATAATTACAACAGACTTATTTACCCCTTATAGTGAATGTAGCTGGGCCTAATTTTATAAATTTAGCGTCCTAAACGCAATTAAGTTGAAGAGTTAGACTGATGATACCAATTAGTACATTTTATATTGTATGTTTTTGAGATTAGGCTAAGGTCCAGGCTCGCCTGGTGTTAAATTTCCTGGTCCAGTGATGAATTTTCCCAATTTTCTTTTTGCAAAGTAATAAACATGGCTAAGGTTTGAAATCATCAACCCACAGTAGGCACCTCATCATACTGATATCTCCAGTGAGATGAAAGACTGTTGCCTTGCAGTGAGTCATTAACTGTATATTTTCGTTGGCAGGACGGTTTCGCGCCTCCCGAGGAGATCGACGGCGACAACCCGCATCCCCCGGAGGAAGACGAGTACTAAACTAGAGTGAGGTCACCATCGCGTATCATACTGCTCTTGTATTATACTATAACAAATCGAAATTATATCGCTTAAATCATCGACTATCAAGTGCTTAGTATTTCACAGCCAATGGGGTCGCTAATGAAAAGCAGTTTCGTTATTATCGCTCCCGATTTATAAGTATTTTATATAGTTTTTGTAACATTTTGATTAACATTAAATTGATTATGGAATTGTTGTACGCTCGTCGTAAGAAAAATAATATGTATGAAATTCAATAAAAATGCAATCAGTAATCGTTGTTTTTTAAAGGTTTTTGAATTGATAAAATGATTGTAGTTTTTTTGTTCTTGTGAGTAATTAATAGCGCTAACGTATTTTGTTGATAACATAGTTTAACGCCATTACATAAGGCTGCTCAAGGAGTTTACGGCTTAATTACTGAAATCATCAGTTAGTACATATTTTTGTTATTCCTATCACTAAGTTTTGTACAAACATCATGTTTTGCATCAGTTGGTTTAGCAATGGACATTTAGTTAATTGTTCTAGATAAATGTCACATTGATCAATAAAAGTGACATCTTAGTTGTGAACTCTTCGAGTAGCTCCACATGTAAATGTTCTCATTCATGTTAGAGTAAGGACTTCTCATGTTGAAGCTTATAGTTACACACAATATAAGTTCCTATGATGTTGTTTGATATTCAGGCTCATTTTATTGTTACTCATGCCATTTATTTTTGTATTCAATTGTAATAGCTTAATACCAGTTATATAGTATTCATAGCACAAATGTAAACCCGAGTGTTGTATGAAATTGTTCACTTTATGAAATTCTGAAGCGCTATTGTACCACATGTGCATGTGGCTGTGTCATATCTAAGTACATTCCCTATATTGGAGCGTGTTCTCATGACTGATCCTTTCTATTACGTGAGTTTGACAGTTAACTCTTGGTACTATTCGGCATTCATGTAAAGGTAACGCAACCGCACTACGTCTCGGCTGACTACGACCGCCGCTCTGTCTACTTCCTTATATTATAGATTATGACAAAAGGTTGCGTTACTCTTTATAGATCAAAATTGTTGAGATTTGGTGCAAAAATGTGTGTTGTCTCAGTCAGGGCCGATTGAGCTTCCCGACGCCTATATTTAACGTGCATTTAATAGGTTGTTAAATTTATTGGAAAAATATTTACTGTTAATTGTTTAATTCTGTTAAATAATAACGCATTTTTCTAAAATTATCCAGTTTGTTTAAAAGTATTAACATGTGAATAATATTATAGTGGTGGGTTTGTGAAGATCTGATTTGACAATTATTGTATTTGATAATATCGCGGATATTGTTGGTAATGTTGCCGGTTAGTGTAGATAGTGTGATATACTCTCATGACCATTATTATTTAGGTTAGTCGAAATACGAGACTTGAAACTTATCACACTGTATGTAACTAACAATAGGGATAATAATGCTATAATTACTCAGATTATTTAGTAAACATGATATATTTTCTAAGCGTCACGGATTCATTGACTACGTTTTGGCCGATATGTGTTACTGATTCAAATACATAGATAATTAATTTATTTACTTAGCATTTATAAATTGCCTAACAGCAAATAATAATTGCCTCTGGATTTCAGATTGTGAATGTCTTATTGAATAAACAGATAACTTTACATATTAAAACTGTTGTTTCTTTGTTTTTGCCTTCATGCCCTGTGAAAACTAATAAAAATATAGATTACTAGCCGAGCCCCGCGGTGTTACCTGCGTTGTACCCGTTCCCGCGGGAATTTCGGGATCAAATGTATCCCATGTTTTATTCTGATGTATAACCTACATTACTGTAAAGTTTCATCCAATTCCATTCAGTAGTTTTTGCGTGAAAGAGCAACATCCACATCCTCACAAACTTTCGCATTTATAATATTAGCAGGACAGAGAATTAGATTCGGTTGATTGAAGGTTCAAAGTACCAGGTAGCGCTCGTGACGTAATTTGACTAATCGATGAAGGCTCGTTGCGATTGTTAAGCAACGTTGCAGCTCGGCCCCTACTTAGATGGGTGGCAGGATCCAAAATAGGCAATATCTGGAGGAATCCAAAATCGTCATAACCAAAATAGGCAATATCTCGAAAACTATGAGACTTAGCGAAAAAATAACGAAAATGTCGAACCCCCTAGGTATCTGCACCCGACAAACAACACCCCCTCTATATACTTTGATCATTACCCTACTTGTCTGTTCCCGTGGGTATTTCGGGATAAAATTGGACTGGTAGTTCCATAGAATAAAGCGTTCAAACAAACAAAATAACAAATTCTTCAGCTTAGTATAGATGATGTAAGGAAACCCCAATAAAGAAAAGGCAAATTCGAAATGTTAATAATTCACATTTATTATCAAAGAATTACATTAATATTTACAAGTTATAAATAATAAAATTAACACACCTTCAACTATGAGTACCAATAGTGGAAGTTAAAATTTATATAACTACACTAACATAATATTTAAAGTTCAACTATATAATTGATTTCTACATAATTTAAAGATAAGTAATTACTTAATTTGTAAGTAAAGTACATAATTTAAGAAAAATGGTGAAGATTCTTGAAAAGTAAATCATAAAATAAATGTAGTCCATACAAGTACTTTTTAAAATAAATCTAGAAACACCCGATATTTTCTATGCTAAACTTTGCTAAAGTAATCGGATACTTTTGTTTTTTCTTACTTTTACACGCATAAGTTTTTCAATTCATGTTCTTACACAAAAAACTGCACCACACGGTCCACAAGAAACCATTCAACAGAATTTTAAACTCAAACTAAGTTAAAGTAAAATCTCGAACTGCCTAAAACTATGTCTAATCGTAATCACATCGGTGTCTACAAAACAATTTAAAAAAATATACTCCTCTCAGTATACTACTAATGAGTCCTTGTGATTTTATTTTAGTAATCAAAATCTGAAAATGAAATGGGCACTGCCCGTGTATTTTAATGTAAATCAAACGTTTTGTTCATGGTAAGCCCCATAGTCTCGCAAGATCAGGCTTTGTTGCCGAGTAGCATGACATGTTCACAGCAATTCAATAACATGTTGTTGCAGTATTACAGCAGTAATAAACAAAATGTTAATCACAAATACGGGTTTTAGGCCTATATCTTATGGTTGATCTTTGTTGGCAAGAACGTAAGATTTTGTATATTAAAACCTTTAAAAAGATTAATTAGTTTACAAACAACGTAATCATTTGAGATTTATATGAAATATCTTTCAATAGAGTTAATGTTTTGGCCTTTGCGCAGATTGTTACTAATACTCGTCGATGTATTGATATTCCGGGGTCGTAAAGTCATGTTCAACGTCAAATTAACTAAGGAGGAGTTGTTGAGAGAATTATTTTTGGACACTCGGCAAGATCTTAGTGGCCGACCGTTTTTATTACAGGTTTCAAGTGTACTGCTGTTCAGTGGGGAAGTATTTGCTTTTATCTCTTCATGAGTAGCTTTAGATTTCTTAGATTTTTCATTTGGACTTTTATTATTTTCTTTTAGAGGATTTTTGTTTTTGTCTGTTTTAGCTTTAGTTGATTTTTCAATTGGACTTAGTTGATTTACTTTTGAAGACTTTTTATTTTCATCTGTTTTACTCTTTATATTTTTATCTGGTTTCGTAACTTTTTTCGACGGGGTTTTCTTAACGGTTTTTTTCGTTGGCGCAATCTTGCTTTTAGTAGCCGAAGGAATCTTTGATTTTTTCAATGCACTTTTTGTTTTATCATTTGCCTTTTCTATTGTTTTTGGGTCAGATTTTTGACTAGTTGTCTTTTTATCTGGAGTTTTCTTTACTAGTTTTTTATTAGACTCTTTAGTTTCTGATGCATCCCTTTTGCGAGTAGTTGATTTCTTATTTGGCACATCTGTATCAGTTTTTTGCTTTGAATTGGCGGGTTTCTTTTGTTGTTTAGTCGCAACTGGATCCTTAACTGTGTCTTTAGAGAGAGAATCATTTCCTCGATTAAGTTTTGGTACTTCCTTGCCCTTTTTGTTTAGAGATTTCTTTTCCTGCGACTTTTTGTTTTTATTACATTCATTTTTAGATGGCTCTATTACCACAAACTTAGCGTAATGTTCTTCTATAACAGGTCTTTCCGGAGCTTTTATTTCTACAAAATCATGTGTTACTTTTTTTATTTGACTGTTAGTTTCAAAGTAGGATCTGATTGATTCATTATTTTTCTCTATAATATCCTTGAGTTGTGTAGACCTGTGCGATTTTATTTGTATGGACGTGTTGTTTAGTTTCTGTGTGTTGTTAATGGTACTGTTCATTGTGGCCGATAGTTTTGACGGTGGAGGTCTCTTGAATATACTGGCGAATCCTTGCGGCTTATTCGTGTTTTTCGGATGTTCTGTGTCTGTAAGAGGAATAAGAGTTACAATTTAACTTTTATTCAAACGGTAAACCTTTACTTTAGTCAATGTAAAAAGGTAACATTGGCGCAGTTGGATATCAACATTATTAGGATTAAAGTTTACAAATTTATATAAAATTAATAAAATAATAGTATTGAATTGATTGAAAGAAAGTAATTAGGAAAGTGTTTTACCTTGACTCTGCTTCTGCTTAGCATCATTCTTTCTGGATGCACAATCAATATCACTCTCATAATCCGTGTCCCAGAAGGATGTTATACATTTCTGGACTTTGTCCTTCCCCAGACCTGTAAAAGCAATAAATTTAATACACAAGACCAATACGAAAATATCCTATTATTTGAAGAAAAAAAAATCCTAGTCATTTTAATTACCATGCTTCTCCAACATCTTAGCACTCTTTTCAATATTATTTATAGGTATATTCTCTATTACAACTTTACATAGCTTGTTTTCTTTTACTGGTTGTGCTTTAGCCTTTTCCTGTGGAGGCTCTTTAGCACTTGGCATACTTGTTGACTTGACTGTAGCATTATTATCATGGAATATCTCTTCGTCTGTGTATGTGTCACTCATTTCTTCATCATTGTTATTTGCTATGATTGATGTGATATCCCATTTGTCATGGTCATCTATTTTCTTACTGCTTGTTTCAGTCCTGTTTGTTTGATGTGTAATGTTCATACTATTTGGTGGTACTATCTTGTGAATCAAATCTAATAGGTTGCTCTCGTCTTGAATGTCTCGGCTCATACATGAGTTGTTAGTTGCTAACTTTCTAGCCTTGTGTTTTTCTTTTTGTATGGCACTGTAAATACTTCCTTGCGGACTGTTTTCAACTCCACTCATACATTTCTTCTCAGCCATGTCCTGTTTTTGAGAAAATAACTTCCTCTTTATAAAACTGGGCCTCATAGACACATCTGTTGTACTCTGTGATATTTCATCATCTTTGCATTTTTCTGAACCCTTTTCGGTATCAACAGTCTCTATTGCTGGTACTTGAATTTCTTTTGCAGGTTGAATTTCAGGTGGTTTAATAATAGTATCTGATAAAGACCCGGCAGATTTAGCTAAGAGTCTTTCTTTGACATTTTTCTTTGCAGGCATTACAGGTTTTGCAAATATAAAGTCATTCTCAACAGTTGGTACGTTCCTTGCATTTAGTACTTCTGCACTGTTTTTGCAAGGTGAAGCAACTTTAGTCCGTTTAGTGCTGGGTACAAACATGTCATCTTCGGTATCTATACTATGTTTTCTTTGGTTATTGTTTGTCTGGTTATCTTCACTTGGTTTCGAGAACATATCATCTTGATCGCTGTCCTGATTTTCTCTTCTGTTCTGTACATTTTTATTGTAATGATTATTATTGTGAGTCAAAGTATCTTCATGAATAACTGATGTTGCCACAGATTTATTGAACCTTTGAGAAGGCAGGAGAAAGCCATTTTGAAACCTGTCTTTAAGGCAACTAGATGCACTGTTTTGAGTGTTATGTATGTCTCTATTTGATGGTGCTTGTTTTGGTACTGTTGTATTTCGGAAAGACGGCATGGAGCATATGCTTTTGCAGTCAGTCGGTCTGACTTTACTTCTAAATGAACTCTGCCTCAAATGGTCTGTTCTATCTTTGAACATGTCACTTTCTTTTATGCTTCTTCTGAAATCTGTTAGTATGTCAGTTTTAGTTGATCGGCAACTCCTGTTCTCTTTGAAGCTTGATATATGTGACCGATCATCACTGCTCACTGAAGAGTCACTGCCCATCTCTCCAGAGTCATATCCTGAAGTCCTGCGTTTCCCTTTTAAAAACAACTTGAGGTTCCGTCTCTTCTCAATTTTTTTCCTAACTCTATGCTTCATGAACTTGTTGTAAGCTTCTTTTATTATCCTCAAATCATATTTATTGAAGTGCATGTTCTTGAAAGCCATTGCTATGCTTGTTGCATTTACGCTGGCATTTGAATCTAAAAGAAATAAATAATAAGATAAATTCTTAATCTACAATTAAATAACTAATAGAACTAAAATTTTATTTTATTTATTTCTTTATAGATAATATGAAAGTAGCTCTCTGTCTGTTAGACTTTCATCTCTTAAACTTATTCAGATAGACTAGATCATGCGAAAGAACATACTTTTATAAATTTCTACAGGAACGAGTGTGTTGCAGAGCAGCTAGTAACAAAAGTATAAGCATTCTACTTCTACATACCAATACTTCTCATGGACATAGTTGGAGACCCACTTCTTCCGTGAATCACTGATCTCTGGGAACTCATGCCTCTAGGGTTAAAAGAGTTGTTGAAATTCCTCTGTCTCATGTCGCACGCACTCATCACTGACATCGGGGACGTTTCCCGCCTGTACATACTCCGCTCACAGTGGGATTCCGCATAGCGAGATCGTTCGAAATTTTTAGGCAACTGCAAAGTCGAACTCATAACCCTATCCCGGAAACTGCACCCTTTTATACTGCTAGCATTAATATTAGGTCCTCTAGCACTGACAATCTGAAATTGCAAAGGAATTATTTGGGTTTTGCGTGGTATATTAGGTTGGTAAACACAAGTAGAAATTCAAACATTTACTAACCGTACTTTCATTCTGAAATGTTAAAAGATTATTAGTCAGTAGTTCACTATCACTATCACTCATTTTTGCAACTTAATTACGTCTCCCATGCAAAATACAAACACAATTTCTAAATAATAAACTGAACTTGTTTTCAACAATTTCAATTTTAACGGAAAACGGAAACTCGCGTCAGTCAGTCAAACAAATAGGTAGCGATTCTAGCCACAGATTCTAGCGATTAGCGAGCGTCGTTCGTTCGGTCAATTATAAAAGACCACAGATAAGATGACATAGACCACGAACTAACCATGGACAATTTTACATATATTCCTTTGAATGTATCACTGTCAATTTGACGCATTACTGTCAATGTCATTTATTTTAAATTCACAGACAACGAATTTCAATATTTTTCCTGTTTTTAAAATTAAAAACATTTTAAAATTTATATTCTCAGTCTGAGAATCTCAGAATAGGTACTCAGAAATTCAGAATTCTCAGTCACATCCGGCCGGCGGCAAATTCCTTTTTGCAATTTTCATTTCAGAAATTAAGAAGTGGGATTGCAATTACTGTACGAATACCCTGACTAAAATAACAAACAGTGTGAAAAATTATAATAAATTGATAATGTCGGAGTTATTTGAGATAGATGGAAGCCTGATGGAAGGTGTAAGTATGGAACAGATGGAGTTAAAAGATATTAACGTTTCAAATATTTCACAAGTATTTCTGTTACAGGGTGGTCAAATTTTACGTATTTCTATATCATTAAGCGCTATTTTGGGTATACCAGTTCGCGTAACTAAGATAAGAGCTGGTAGAAGTAAACCTGGTCTGGCAGCTCAGCATCTCAAAGGTATCGCATAACTATTACAATAATACAGTTTTAATCAGTCTTTACCAGAACTGTTATAGTAGCAATGTAATGGAAACTCTCTGACATAGTTAATATTCTTAGTGGGTTAAATGAAAACACTGTTTTTATTTATATGGAAAATTATCATGATTTATTTATAAATAAAAACACCTTTGTAAGGAATCTAATGGAACTTAAAAAATAAGGTGATTAATTAAGTTCTCTTCTTTTTTCTTAGGGATCCAGTTGGTAGCCTCAATGTGTCAAGCCAGGCTATCGGGAGACAAGATTGGTTCCACTGAAATTGAATTCAGACCCGGGAACCTGAAGGGAGGTCATTACTGTGTGGATACACAGACTGCTGGGTATGTGTAATAATATGAAATGTCTAACATGTATAACTTTATTTTATTATGTCCCCATAGTATCAAATACAAAAAATATTAATTTTGGGATGAAAAATAGCCTTACCCTTGAATGTATAGTATATAGTAATGTATAGCTATCCAATACTATCCATTATAAATGTAATTATTCAAATTGTATTGGATGTTTCTAAGATTAGTGTGGTCAAACAGATAAAAATCAGACTCTACAGTTATGATATTTAAAATGTTGTTCACGACTTCCTTCAGATCAGTAAGCCTTCTCCTACAAGTAGCACTACCATGTGCTTTACTAGCTGATGCTCCTGTCACCCTTGACCTCCGAGGGGGTACCAATGCAGACATGGCTCCACAAATAGACTATATGCTCGAAGTCTTCAGACCAGCACTGAAGAAGTTTGGAGGAGATTTCGAGTTGACTATACATAAGAGAGGGTAATTTTATTTCTGTTTTTATATAATCCGTTATAGATCATAAATTGATAACATAGTTAAATTAGGTTGAAAAAAAATTGTCACAATATGTTGGTTATTCTATTTTATTTGCCTAATATTAAATTACAAATACTCTCAAAAGCTAAAAAACCAACAAAAACTTTTTGAGGGAGAAATGTAATTCGATAATTCCTGTCATAATTTGCAGATATTTTCCTAAAGGCGGCGGGCGCGTCACAGTAAACATCACTCCAATCAAAAGTTTCAACAATGTGAATATCACTGAAGGGGGAAGTATTAATAGGATACTGGGATGGAGTTTTGTGTCGGGGACATTGCCTATAAAGGTAAGTACGTTGGAGTAGGTTAGTGGCCTATAAAGGTAATTACTGCGGACAGAGATTATATCTGTTTAAAGGCCTCATGAAGCTATTTGACCACCTAGTCAATTCTTACCTAATTAATTTCCCAATATGATTGGTTTTTTCCAGATGGCATATGAGATGTCGGATGGTGCTAAGCAAATGTTACACAAACAGCACGAAATCAGCATCGAATGTTATAAGGAAAAGTTGCCTGACAACTGCAGCGGCATCATGTAAGATTTTTTTGTCATTATGTCCCCGCAACAAGTCTCAAGTGAGAATATATATATATTTTTTTTAAATTTTTTTTAACCTATATTGTCCCACTGCTGGGCAAAGGTCTCCCCCAAACATCGCCAACCCTCCCTGTCCTTTGCGAGCACCCACCAATCGCTGTTAAAGACGATGAGATCGTCCCGCCAACGCTTCCTCGGTCGACCTCGACGTCGCCTCCTTCGGGGACCCACTGAGATGTGATGTGGGCCCACTTTTCCGAAGTGAGAATATTATCCAATCTAAATTCAAACCATAATCCTGGGCAAATGTTTACTCTGTATAGTACTAGAAATAAAGTAATGGGAATATTGTCCTGTATGGACAGAAATATAAAATCTACACTGTAGAAATAAATTAAATTCTATATTACTACTACTACGCATAGTATGTACTGGATAACTTTAGTACCCATTTCAGTAAGTAAGCACAACACCTGGTATGCCATCTAAATGCATGTATATTACGGTCATAACATCAAATTCTCATTTCAGCCTGACTGCCCAGTCGTCAACTGGTTGCATACTGGGCGGCGACGCGTTAGGCAAGCGAGGCGCGAACTCTTTAGACGTGGGCTCTAAGGCGGGAGAGATGTTGAAGACTGATATCGATTGCGGAGCTTGTTTTGACACTCATGCGCAGGTAAATTATTAAAAATAGCACACAGACTCACTAACAAAAACTTCAAAGATTAAATTAGATCAGAATTCATTTTCAGCATTTTCGTCATTTTCATTTTTTTTGGGTCTTTGCCCAACAATGGGATGATACAGACTAACAGTAACACTAACAATCCTTCCCATATTACAAGCATGAGTTGAACTATTTATACCGTACAGTATCCCAATATTGGGCAAAAGGCCTTACAGCCTTTTTTCTCGGTTAAAAGCCAAAAGTAATTTTAAGCTATTTGTATCTAAAGTGTACTTATATTGCGGAATAAATGCCTACTCAATTACTATTTCTCAGGATCAAATCATAATCTACATGGCGTTAGCCCCAGGGACGTCGGTAGTTAGAGTGGGAAAGATAACATTACATACACAGACTGCGATCCACGTCGCAACACTCTTGACTAAGGTGAGGTTAAATCTAAGCTAATATAAAGACATAATATTTTTAATTTTGCTTGTTTATATGTTCGGGTTAATCTCCGGAATTACTAGTCCGATTCGAATATGTCCTTTTGCTGGGTAGCTATATTCAAAAGGTTATAGAAGTTAGGTTATAAGCTTCTTTTCATCCCGAAATTCCCAAGGGAAGGGCACAACGCGGGTAAAACCGGGGGGAGCTGCTAGTATGGCTCATAAAGTTGTATTCAGAACGAAAGCCAAAGAAATTACGTTTTAATCTATACTAATATTATAAAGCTGCAGAGTTTGTTTGTTTGAACCCTCTAATCTCAGGAACTACTGGTCCGATTTGAAAAATTCTTTCAGTGTTTGATAGTCCATGTATCGAGGAAGGCTATAGGCAATTTTTCATCTCGAAGTTCCTACGGGAACGGACAAAATGCGGGTAAAACCGCGAGCGCTGCTAGTTACTAATAAGTAGAGACCGGATAATATGCAACATAAAAAGCTTGAAATATGCATGCAAATATGCATGAAAAATGCCTAAAATATGCACGAAAACTGACAGAATATGCAACATTAAATGAGTTTTTTTTTGTTTTGTAAATATTATTCCTTTAGATTTAAGTATTTTGTTAGTAAATACTTGTCTTATGTTTTACTTTATTAATCTTCTATCTTTTTAATTTATTGTTATTTGATAAAATAAAAAAACTATTAAGTTTTATATTTTTTATTAAAAAATCAGCATACATTTATAGAAAACTATCCATTGATAGATGTTAATCGATACAGTAGACATGTAACATTATTTAATATTTTTGTAAACATTAACAATCAAGTATTGTTCCAAATGTTCAGTGGTAAGATTATGTCTTCGATCATTCAAAATATTTTTATAGGTCGAAAATGATCGCTCCACATCTACTGAGGTAACTGGGCAGAATTTGAACTTGGGTGCTATGTTAGCGCTTATATTTTCTGGCAAAACTTCCGTCGGTCCATTAATAAAGCTATCAATTTGACACAGATGTTCAAAGCCTGGATTATTGTTCAAAATGTTTTCAAACTTTTCTTTTAACTGCAGGTGAATTATCCGAGCACGAGCGTGTCAACAATCAAAGTACATAATAATGACATGCATAATAGGTGGGAGTAGCGCGGTAGGCGAGCGCGCGGCGGCGCGATCATTTGTCTCTTTCATTTTTTGAGTACCTACCAAAACAAAATACGCGCGGCTGCCGAGTGCGCTACGCTCGAAAAATAAAAATACCTACTGTAAATTATAGCAATAATATGCATCATCACTAGATATTAGTAAAAATATGTTATTAGCCTTGAAAATCGCTTAAATATGCAAATGCATATGCAAATATGCAAATGCATATTATCCGGTCTCTACTAATAAGAATGCTTTCCTTGCAGGCGAAATTCAACATAAAGTCACTGGAGGATGATAAATATCTTATCGAATGTTCTGGAATCGCGCAAGTTAATAATAGAATGAAGGATTAGTCATTGTGTTGCAGTCAAAATACTTTTGAATGCCACAATTGTTGGATGTAAATATTATATTCCAGTTGTGTACAGCGTCTTAACCAATATGGAAATATGCATATAATTTATTAACGTTGTTAATTATTTAAGTCTGATTTTTTATTGTATTATTTGTTAAAAAATAAAAGATACTGAGTTATTTTCGTGTTTTGTTTCTGAATAGAATACTAGACAATTAACATAAAACTATAGGATTTTCCGCGTTATAGGAGTGAGCAAATAAATTCTCTTACTTTGATTTCCCGACGTATTAATTGAATCGTGGTTGCAGGCAAACTGAGACATTGGTGTTATTGTTATGATCAGAGGGAGAGAGAGAGAGAGGCGTCCAAGTTAAGTAGAAACTACCCCCCGATTCTCACGTAACGTCGGGAGATCATAGTAAGTTTGTTCGCTCAGTAAAAAAAATGTAACTAAGAGAGATGCTACACGGGCGCTGCGTGGTCGCAACGCAGCACCCCTTCCCACCTCGTCTCCCTCACTCCTTGTGCGCTGCGAGTGCGTTGTTTCGACGCACGTGGTTTCAGCGCACCGTGTGGTATGCCGGGCAGATTTGTATGTAGAACTACGGAGCGTCAACGCTGCGACGAAGCAGCGCAACGCAATCATACACAGTCATAAATCTCAATCACTACAAAATGCATGTTCGACCAATCGCAGGAAAGGAAACCGGTTCATAAATAAAACAGATAAAATATCCATCGACATAATTTATTACTGATCAAGATTAATCGGTCGCTCGAATCAGTTCAATTATACACCTTATTACTATAGCAGTTGGGTCCATATCGGCTAGTAATATAGTTGCGCCGATTTTCAAAATTGAGATTAAATTGGCAATCGACATTCAGACCTCAAAGGTCGTAAGTACATTGAATTTACTACTTAGTTATATAATCATGGATGACATTAAGAAGAGCAATCTACAAAAGGACCCTCGATTTTGAAAAGCTCGATAGTCTTATCAAAAACAGTCCATCCGTTCTAATTTAAATATTTGTGCATGACATTTTATGGTAGTGTATTCAAAGACTGAAAAATAATTTCAAAATAGAACAAAACGAGACGTAATCAGGAAATTACGAAAGTGGAAGCTGAAAAATAAAAAATAAGAACTTTACTGTTATTATAACTATTCATGTGTATTGTACTTAAACCCGAAATACTGAGTTTGGATACAAGTTTGTGTTGAAGATGATGCTAATTTCAGAATAAGGATAAAGACGATAACAAAACAATAAACTTATACTAGCAGTGTTGCAATACGGAAAAATATTTCAATACTATTTACATCTATTTTATATAAGAAAAACAACCTAGCCTTGTCATTCAGTATAAATATTAAGACAAAAGTCCAACTAAAAGAAAATATGAAAAAATAAAAAACCTTGGTTTACTTGTCATATTTATACTGTGGCTAAGACCACTGTGTAAAAAATAATATAAATACAAAGTAATACATAACAAACCCCAATATAGTAATGAATAATGCGACATTACCACTAATTTCCAATTCAAAATAACCTTTAAGGCCTTTTAAATACAACTTGTAATCCTACATTCCCTAGGAAGATAAAAGGAAGAAATCCCTCAAATAAATTGCAGGTATAAAAATCCCAAATAACGTTCATTCATTATTATAAATAGCGTCAAAAGTTCACTCGTTCTCAATCTTTATGGAAATAAAATGGCGTCCTTTTCCCGCCATGATCCGTTCAAATACAAACACATAAATACAAAATGGAATGGGCCGACAATATTCTGATAGGTTTTGTATTTAACACTCTGAAAACATAATTTACAAATTCAAAATTATGTCGGCAAAACATATAAATGTGCGTGGAACATGGCTTTACAAATTCGTTAAAAAAATATACAATCCGTTGGAGCACATATGACATTGTGAGGTACTCTCCGTTACAAAATAAAAGGTTTAATTAACAAAATATAATTTGTAATGAAAAAATAAATTCACTAACCAACAACTTGAAGATAATTCTTTATTTAAAGTGGCAATCAATCTGTATAAAATGTAGTCTATGCTAATGTCAAAATTATAAATTTAATCCGTAACTCTGATTGAACCGAACGTATCAATATCATTGATGTCTTTAACTATAATATTTTATCCATTAAAAAGGTAAATTTTAATAATAATTTTTTACAGTCCCACTTCAGATTAGCGCCATCTGTTATCGACATGTAAAACAATTCGGTACTAGTTTGTACGCACGATTTACTCTACTTTGATGGTGAGCGAGGACGATCGCGTGCGCATTGACTTGACGGCGTGTTAATCACTCTTCTTGGACTTTTCGTCTACAGCTGGCACTTCCGCGGGCTGGTCTTCATATCTAAAGAAGGAAAACGTACAATATAATACATGAATAAAACATAAGTTTTAACATAAGTCTTGTGACTTGGTGATTAATGGGTGACTAATAGACTTACATAATCATGTAGATATGCTATTAGTAATAGTAGTGTATCTACAGGATGTTCTGTAAGATTGATTAAAAAAATACCTTTCGCAACCCTTCCGAATGCTAAGGATACGTGCGAAAATAATAATTTATTGGGAAGGGTGAAGTTTGTTACAATTTTAGTCACGTTAACCTTAAACGTAACTAAATTCTCACACCTATTCGAGCCGAACGCGTCGAACAAAAATGAAGTATCGAAGAAGTACTATTCGCGCGTTGCTCTGTCGTCCGCAACTATGCCAGCGCATCGTTCAAAATTTGGAAGCCGACATCGAAATCCAAATTCGTCTAGGAACTCTGTGGTTATTCCAAATTTCGATTCGGAGAGGGCAAGTGTGCGAAATTTCATAAGATTTCAATAATTTTTTGCATGCTGTGTTTATTTCGAGTAGGATTAACATATTGTTCTTTACTGTTTGCTTTATTAACATCTAATACAAATTATGTTAAATCCAGTTAATAAACCAAAAAAAAAAAAAACGAAACAGAACCGATTTCTTAAATTCGTTTCGCTCGACTTCTTTGACGCATTAAGCTCGGTGCGTTTACCTTTAATATCTCTAATCTATACTTCTATACTAACACACTTATACTTTACTAAACAGGTAAAGTTTCTAACTTTGTTTGTTTGTAAGTCCTAATCTCAGAAACTACCTGTCCGATTTGGATAATTCTTTTTTAACGGATAGCCACATTCAACGGGAAGGTATTTTGTATCCAGAAATTCCTACAGGAAGAGGCACAACGCGGGTAAAACCGCGGGTAGTTGCTTTAGATAATTGAGTGGGTACTCACGTGAACAACGCCCCGATGTCCCCTCTGAGCAGCGCGAGCGACAGCGGCGTGGCGAGGCACGCGGGCACCAGGTACAGCAGCGCGGGCTGCGCGTGCTTGAACACGTGCATCACCAGGATGGTGGCCAGCAGGCCCACGATGTACGCCGTGAACGTGGCTCTGCGGGAGAGTCGTTGGCGAATTTAGTCTAGTGGGACTTATGTTGGCCACGACGAAATGGCAAGTCCGTGTCTCATGTATATGGGTCATCGCAGGAACCACGACGTGCGCCGTGAACCTGGCTCTGGGGCAGAGTAGTTAGCGAATTAAGCCTAATGACATATGTGGCTCACGACGAAATAATAAGTCCTTAATCTTACTTTTATGGCATAAGACTCATATTTATCTCGGGTATGGGTACGGGTACAACACGAGTAAAATACCCACATGCCCGCATGCCGTATGCCCGCAATTGGCAAGGGGACGATTACAACTAATTCTCCTGTACTGCCTCCTAGAGAGATAAAAGGTATTTTCCCAGCATTGTGACACTACATACTATATATTAATTTATACCTGAAGTAGAACTCAGAGTTCCTCTTCAAGCTCTTGTCGAATCTGAGCAGCAGCGCGATAAATATCCCGGGCACCACGATGTCGCCCAAGCCCAGCATGGCGAAGTTGCTGGCGTTCAGACCGTTGACCAGCAAGTCTTGGGGAAACACCACTGTGGAAGACGGAACATATATGAGCAAGTAACTAACAAGTTAAGGTAGGTTAGTGGCCAACCCTGGTGACATATATGAGTAGGTAAATAAGAATTACACTATTTAAACTATCACGATATCAACACATTGTAGACATCTTAGAAGGTCTTAGAACGTCAAACGAGAAACGGACAAATATAAACCAATAGGATTGCATAAAATTTCCGGTCAGATATTTTTCGATATCAATCAATGGACAGGCACCCTAAATCGCGAATAAAACATTTAATGCAGTACCCTCAATACCCTCGTGAACACGGCCGAAACGTTGAGGTATGCATTAAATAGTTTATTCGCGAATAAGTCCTGTCAGATTAGTGTTTTCAGTAAGTAACAAGTTCGTGTAGGCCAGCCCTGGTGTCGGGAGTTTTTAGATCCCTTAAGGCCTCCGACATGGTCTCATGATTGCAACAACCGGGACTGAAAATTTTACGTCCCCTCCGAAAAAGAAATACGACTAACATCCACCCATCCAAGTCGGGGCTGTGCTGCACTTTGCCAGTGCAATAGCAATGAGTTATCATAGCTTAGCTAGACACCATTTACATCAAAATATTTCCCTGGGACCGTTCTGTCAATAGGAAGATATGGGTTAATTGACGTCTAAGGCCATAGTTATACCATAGACATACACCTCGTTAAACATAATATTAATCATATAGACACACCTCACCTCATTAAACTAGACTGAAATAATAAAACCTCTTTACGTTATCAAAACAAAACTCACATTTAATTGGTGCCTCAAAGGATTTGGCCACGGTGACCATGACGTTGGTACCGAACACCCAGAAGATGTCGTAGAGGAACAGCCCACAGAGCAGGATGCAGCCGGTCACCACGTTGTTCAGGTGCAGAAGCTCAACACCGTTGATAGCGAACGCTATGCCGAACAGGTTGTTAGCTATCCAGTGCTGGAGAAGGAGCAAAAGTGATGTATATGATATGGTATTGTGATGAATAGTGATTATGGCCAATTGATAAAAAATATATATATATATAGATATCTTATTTGCAATTCCGCGCATGATCATCGAGGCTATTCAATCGTCCGTTATACATCAGAATAATACATGGGATACATGTTATCCCGAAATTCCCGCGGAAACGGGTACAACGCGGGTAACACCGCGGGGCGCGGCTAGTATACATATAAAACACTAAATGTTCGGGAACCAGCAGCGGTTGAGGTCACATTCATCAACGTACCTTCTTCAACAGATACCAGGCGCCCAGACAGAGCGAGATGAGCACACAGATGACGTCATACGAGCTGAACTTGTAGTTGATGATGTCGTCGCGGCCGTCGCGCTCGCCGCGCGTGAAGTGGATGTGGTACGGCACGTTGGGGATGGACGCGGGCACCATGAACGATATTATTGGGCTGGAAACAGTCAATATATGTATTACATGAAATCGTATTTTTTCATTACAAACTAATATTATAAAGCTGCATGCACTAATCTCGGGAACTACCGGTCAGACTCAAATAATGATTAAGAGGTCAGTTATAGGCTAATTTCCTGGATAAGTTAATTCCCACGGGAACAGGCACAAATCAGGATTAACTGCGGATCGCTGCTTGTGCTTAGATAAATATATTCTGCATCAGCAAGCAGGAAATGCAAAATTTGTTTTAGATAAATAGGATTAAATAATATTACAAATATGGGAAAGTTTTAGAGAAACAGATATTTAATTCTTTCAAAAACTTTGAAGTGCATTTAATGGTGGAACATTTGTGTATAATAATTGGAATAAAAAAAATCTGCTTAATAATATTATAGAAAAAAATATTTAATAATATTTTGTTTCATTCAAGTTACCAGCATAAAAACACAAACTCACTTCAACAAATGGCTCAACGCGAACACTCCTAGACAGAAGAAGTAGCCCGTGAGGAGTAGATTGATGTACTCCTTGGAGAAAAACTGGAAGAACACGTACAGTCCAAACAGAGCGCAGGAGGCAATCACGGGGAACATTAGGGCGTCCCGTTTGGACATAGTTTCTGGACGTTCGCCTGACTCCTGGGAACAAAGAAATTAATGTTAAACATTGGAACTAGCAGTGCTTCTCAGATTTAGCTACATTGCAGCCATAGCTTAATAAAATAATCATTTATTGCTACAATTACAAGAATACGAAAATACAAAGTACAAAACTACAAAAAAAAAAAAATGTAGCAATAGGCGGCGGCGTCTCAGCAAATGCTGTACCGAGGCCGACGTCTCGGTACAGCGCTGGTTTTCAGACACCCCCCGCTCTGGTAGACTTAACAATAGTGGTCAACATTTTCGCATCCTCTAGGTGTTGTAATTTTGGGTAAACAGGTATAACCCTGTATAACCTTCCTCTTGAATGAGGTTACCATATGCAAAAATATTTATCAAATCTAACTGGTAGTGAACCCATTCTAATATACAAACTTTATTATATTACTGGTTTCTTAAGTTCAAGCAAACACTACTCATTTTGTTTGAATTTAAACTATGTTTACGGCTACACTTCACTTTTATTTTACATTTTTATCTAAAGTTTTGTCTCTTTACAGGAACTGTGGTCACAGAAGGATTTATTATATTATTTTAATTATTATAATATTACTTCACTATAATAGTTAAAAAGTAAAGTGTTAGTCTGTAAAGGTTTCCACTGACGATACGTCCATTACTCCGAATGGAGTAGTCGTCGTCCAAAATCGTCCCATGAATGGTAAAAATATATTCCATTTGGATGGACGTCAGGCAGCTCTGGATTTCCAAACGGATTGAAATCCATGCGTCCAGGCCAAATGGACGTCATCCGCGGCCGTCCGTCAATGTAGGAAACGTGCGCCACGCCATATGGAAGCAGTCCGAATTGCCCGTGAATGGGCGAAACGGCGTCCATTTTTTTGAGATTATTGTTTCACTTTATGTTTTGATGTCGATGGTGGTGCGTGTGCTTTGTATTTTCATGCATCCAAATGGAAGTATCGTGAATGGTACCGTGATTGGATACATTTTCATTTGGAGTGATATTCCCGCAGGAACGGGTACAACGCGGGTGAAACCGCGGGGCGCGGCTAGTATTATACTATGTGAGAGTAACTGTCGCATCCAAAAGGAAGTCTACTAAATGGACGTATCGTCAGTGGTGGCCTTTATGTACCACTGCTGGGTAAAGGCCTCTCATCTATAGTATAAACATAAAAAGAGAAAAAAAAAGTATTTGATGATAATCATCTCTAATATAATTTAATTCTATTATGAAGTATGTATAAGAAAACTAATTATAATATAATAAACATTTGCTATTAATGTGGAGGCCTTGGAAAATATTTTCAATGTCATTCTATCTACACTAATAATATAAAGAGGAAAACTTTGTTTGTTTGGTTGTAATGAATAGGCTCAAAAACTACAGGACCGTTTTAAAAAATTCTTTCACCATTCGAAAGCTACTTTATCCACGAGTAACATAGGCTACTTTTCATCCAGAAATTCCCACGGGAACAGGTACAACGCGGGTTTTGCGGGGCGCTGCTAGTGTATAATAACTTAGGTCTAAGTGAGGTAAATAAATAGCAATAACTTGTTACTTGCCGGTGAGTTTTATTTTATATTTTCCTTATTTAGCACAAGTTCAAAAGATTAAAGATTTTGGTTAATTTATCATTTGTTACCTCTCGATGAACAAGTATAAATAAATACAATAGATATGTGTTAGTCTGAGATTAAAATTTTAAGTTAATTTTGGAGATACAAATAAAAATAATAGGATAAGAATTGGTAATTATTTCAACATAATAAATATTTCTACTTTTGGCTTTGCCTTAGTTGGGTAAATAAATATATCATTTTAATCTATGAAGTTGTGAATCATAAGTTTTAATTATCTGAGATAGATATCTGTACTAATATAATAATGACAAAGAGTAACATTTTTTGTTTGTTTGAATGCACTAATCTCAGATACTTCTGATCCAATTTGAATAATTCTTTTTGTAATGGATAGCCACATTAAACAGGTAGGTTATTTTTCATCCCAAAATTTCCATGGGAACGGGCACAACGCGGGTAAAAACGCGGGCCGCAGTTAGTACTTAGATAAGTTTGATGTGATTAAATAAATATATCCGGACAAATTTACTCACAGTTAATTAGACCCAAATTAAGCTCTAACCTTGTTATATGGAATAACTGATACTACTACATATATATACACAAATACTTTATAAGAATATTTAATTGACACCCAGACATTGTCACCAATGGCTTCACATATTGTTGACTCCGGGTGGGAATCGAACCCGCAACCCCCAACACAGTAAGAGCTCTTACTGCCACTGTGACGACGGGCTTGTCAAAGCCCGTTGGCAGATTATGTATAAAGTATGATATTACAACACAGATTAGATAGTGATGTAGTGCCTGGTTATGGATGAGTGTAGGTATCAGATAATTAACAAGATTGGATGAAAAACTTAATAGTTATAGAATATTTATACAATACTAAGATTTAAACCGGTTTAGAAGAGTTTATACATAAGAGGAAAAGGGATGGGACTCTAATAAGCAGTTTTGTGCATGCCGTTTAACACTAAATTGTTCTTATGAATAATATGGTATAGGCATATTGTTTTTTATTAGTAGCAGAGAATAATAGGCTATTAGTCGCGCACAATTGTATGACAAGGCAATATGCCACGAATACGTTGTACGAAAATCATTTCGATTTATTCCTAAAATACTTCATAAAACTTAAATCTAATCATAAAGAATGAATGATATAACAAATGTACTTACTTTTTGTTCTTTTAGATATTTTACAGACCTAAAAGAACCGAAAAATATTGGCAAAATAGCCATAATTACTAAACTCAAGTAGGCGATTGCAATGCCTTCAATTGAAGACGGAGGCTTATCTGTAACATTTTTCAGAGATTCCCTCACGGTTTCTTCAACACTTATAGGGATTTCAGCAGCTGTATCAGCCATTTCTGTGCAAATTTACTAAACTATTGAGTTGAAACAACAATCTTCCCTTCTGCTACAAAAATGCTTTTGATTTGACAAGAAATTGACAAATGTACAGTTATTATTATTATGTTGGTGTTAATTTTTATAGTTGCCCGTGCAAATAATAACCGGTTTTGTTTGTAGTGTAGGTACTGCTTATAAAATCTGAAACTGAATGTTGGTAGGTAACCCATGGACTTATTATATTATTATAATAAGTCCATGAGGTAACCATCTTCCAAACGTTTTTGTCAATCAATATTGAAAGCTGTCAACAGAATTATAATTATTCCTTGCTGTCAACAGTCAAACAGCTGGTAAGCTGCTCGCTCTGAGCCAAATTATCTGTCAGATATTTTTTAGGACGCAAGTCCGAAAGTCGCGAACAACAAAATCAAATCAAACCACTTTCGTAGGAAGGTGTTCCATAAAAGTCTCATTCATTTAACATTCGTGGAATCTAGTCATGGTTACATATTTTATAAATAATTTGGAGTGTCCGTTTGATAATATTAATTAAAATGGAGGTGACTATCGGAGCTGAGGAGGGTTTCGTAAGAGAATGGACACCGTGTACCCATATTTTGAATTTAATTCCAACTAAAGTCCAGACTGGGATATTTTCTAGCGAATTAAGTTTAACCTGCGTGGATGCAGTGAGCGAATACATTGCGTTAGGCACCAACCTGGGCTTGGTGTACTGGTACGACCGCAAGAAAGGAAACATACAGAAATTAAGATGTGAAGTAAGTTTTCTCTGCAATTTACATAATTATTATCTAATGTTTAAGTCTGGGAAAAGTTCTATGTTTAACCTATTGATATTTACCTCTCACAATTAAATTAAACAAAATATATGAATTTTCCTTAAGGAAAACTTTATTAGTCTATTTGATGGGCTAATGTTTTAATTTAATGGGTAAACATGTAAATATATAATTATCTCATTTATCTTTTCCAATAATGATTACATTTTACAAACAAACAAGCCCTAATGCAAGTAATCTATACTAATAATATAAAGAGGTAAAATTATAAGTTTGTTTGTTTGTATGTTCGAGCTATTCTCGGGAATTATCAGCCAGATTTGAATAATTATTTTTGTAGTAGAGAGCCATATTCAACGGGAAGGTTATAGGCTATTTTTCATCCCCAAAATCCCATGGAAACAGGCACAACGTGGGTAAACCCACGGGGTGCTGCTAGTTTTTTCATAAATGGGTAATAATTCCTCCAATTTCCTTTTCAAGTTAAAAATTCATTATTACCATAACACTGAAATTTATGAGAAAAACAAATGGTTTTCATAATGCCAATGGCATTATTTGAATAAGAAAACTTAGCTCAAGGTAATATGTAATGTATGTAAATAAAATGGGTTATTTTGAAGTAAATACATTGTAGTATGATATGTATGTAGATGGTTTACATAAGCCTATGTAGACATGTGTAGTTACATGTATGTAGTTATTTTAAATGTACTAGCTGTCCCATGTAGTGTTTAGTATGTTCTTTCCAAAAGTCTAATCTATATTTATGAAATAAAAACTGATTCAGAACTATTTTAGGAAGTAATTCTGTCACAGACAGACACTTTTGCATTAATTATATCATATTTTGAAAAAGTAATTAAATAAAATATTTTCTGAAGTCATAACCAACATAATGACAAAGAAAAGATTACAGACAACGACAATTTAAAAATAAGTACATTCCTGAACTACATACAGATAATGATAATTAAGTTTCACTGATATAAGAAAAACAATAATATAGATAAAGGAACTCCGGCACAGTTACAGTGTTAAACACAAACATAATGATGTTTACATGTACAGTCGTGGCCTTCTATAATACTGTTTGCAGTTTCACTAGTTATCTTGCTTTGAAATGGATATTAATGATTCGTAATCTAAGCTTAGCCTAGTACCAAACAGACTTATTAACACATTCACTGCCGACGACTCGCCTGGCGAGTCGACTTAAATTTCGTTCATGTGCCGGCGACTCGCCTGGCGAGTCCATGTTTTTCGCCAATATAATATTGGTGGCACCTCAGAAGGAATTAAGGAAATAATAGTGGCAGTGAATGTGTTAATAGTCAAAATCGTGTTGTTTGGTATGGCTGCAAATAGTAGTTATCTGCGCTAATATTATAATTAAATATGATATGGTTGTTAGTTGCATGTTATCTACGATTGTTTGAGTACAACATACATTAAAAAGTACTGAACTGATTAGCATAAAATTTATTTCATGATGTATAACACAATTAATTTTCCTAAGAGGTATTTTTCAAATTGTTAAGATTATTCACATTAATTACTTACATATACTCGTATTATATACTTACTCCTCTTAATACATTTTGTATTAACTAGCGTCGCCCCGTAGTTTTACCTGCACAGTGCCCTAGGGCATTTCGGCTTAAACCATAGCCATAGCTCATACCTTTCCTCTTGAGTATAGCTACTCAATACAAAAATAATTATTGAAATCGGACTGGTAGTTTCTGAGGAGATTAGCCTGAACATACAAATAAAATTATAAATGTTACCTCTTTATAATATTGGTATAGATGAATGATCTTAGTATGTTGATAAAAAGGCCTCTGCCCTACAATGACATCTTACAGATCAGGTTAACGGCTCCAGATCTTAGTTCGAAAACACTTCTACCCACTGGAATTTTACAGTCCATCAATTCAATCTTTAATCCTTGACATTGTTCTAGGCCTCAAGTTCACCAATAACTTTTGTAAAGATAGTGAGCACAGTGGACTATATGGTGGGCGCAGGCAACGCGGCCGGCCAGGTCACCGTGTTCCAGATACCTAAGGAACACCCAGAGAACATTCCAGATACATTCAAACCGAAAGTCGAGCCTAAAGTAGAAAGGTGAGTGAGATTACAACTAAGGGTACGGTTTCATTGAAGCGGCGCTCAATTGACCAATCACAAGGCGTTACGAAAAGATTTGACAATGTCAATGAATTGTTTGACAATCCCAATTGGTGAATCGGGCTCTGCACAGCACCGCTTCGCTTCTATGGAAACAGTAATTGCTGTTCTGAGAGTAGTTTTAGTAAGAGTCTGTCTTTGACCTGTAATAATAACATAAAGTTTGTCGCACTATGTTTGTCGGAAAATAGTTTTATAGAAATTGTATGTAAAAGACACAATTCACAGAGAAACAATGTCGAAAACTCTTAAACAATCTATCGATCGAACTATAGGCAGGTTATTAGAATCGATTGGTAATGGTTTTCTGAGAAATGTTACAATTATTTACAATTACTTGTAAATAACTTTTCTATTCTTATCTACAAGCTAGATAAAATGTTGCACTCCAATATGTTAACTTAACTTACTATTTTGAAATAACTAAAGTTTATGCTCTTTTTGTTTATTTCATAGATATACAATTGGAGATCTTCACAAAAGTAAAATCACATCCATAGAGTGGTCTAAAAATGGAATGCGATTGTTTTCCGGCGATAAGAATGGCGTGATTATTATGACTGAAATTGATTTCTACATGGTAAGTCATTAACATTACACTGTAATACGGTACAACCTGCTATGGTGTGATTTTGAATATAACATACCTGTCTGTGCTATGGCTATGTGACAATCAGGGAAAGTACCTTAAATATTGAGGGTACATTGATTATTTTAATAATTGAAAACGACACCCTGTATAATATCTTAATGCATACGTTTTTATAGATGAATATTGCTAAAATATTTTTAAATTAAATTCGGCTTCAAAGCGAGTAAATTCGCGGTTATTGCTTGTATAAAAGTTATGTAAATATTGAAATGAGTGGTGATTGGCGGTCACGACGTAACTCAACCGACCGACAATAGTTACTGCATAGTGAAAGTATGTAGATGTAGAGCAAGGTCGATGGACTATTGTCGAACACATCGAAGGGGCTATTTGGACCTCCTAAATACTTCCTAAAAGTCCTAATAGTCCTAAAAGAAAATACTTTTTCAGTAGCAGTGGCGTATCAAATATTTGATTTACGTTTTATAAGGGTAAGCAAGGGCAAGGGTAGAGGTTTTTGCTTTAGGGTTTTGACCCTGATTGGAGTAGGTTATACCAAAGAAAACATGTTTATGACACCCCTTATTTTTGCTAAGAATAAATTCCTAAAAAGACTAGGTATGACTTTTTAGCTTTCACAAAATCTGTTCGGCGCGGCGGGGCTTCCCTTAACAAGTCACTGACATTGCAAATATCTTCGTCCTTTGATAACGTTCCGGGTGCAACTAGTGTGACATATTATTATTACGCACGGTTACTATTATGGTTAACCTGTTTAAGCGTTGTTGACTTACGAAAGTTCTTGAAAATAATAGACTAGGCTATGTTATGACTTTCCAATTTACGATAAATCTATTTGGCCGACGGGGCTTCCCAGAATGAGTCACTGACATTGCAAATCCTTAGAAGTGTGATATATTATTAGTACCCTTATTTTTATCTACTAGCAGTGCCTCACCCTTGTTGTGCGCGTTCACGTGGGATTTTCGAAATGAAAAATAGCTTATGACTAAAATAAATATATTCTATAAACTCTCCGTTGAATTTTGGTAAAAAAAAACTTACTCCTCAGCTTAATTATATTAGTACTAGCTGACCCGGCAAACGTTGTTTTGCCATATAAAAATTAAGGGTTAGACCACCCTTATCACTATAAATTGAGATGTAAGCTATCCCAAGTTGGATCAAATTACACACGGTGTGCAAATCAAATTTATAGTTCAGTAGTTTAGGAGTCCATCGCGGACAAGGTGACACGTAATCTATCTATCTATCTTCTATCTTTATATATAAAAATGAAACCCGTTTTCCTTGGTCGCGGCATCACGCGTGAATGGCTGGACCGATTTCCACGGTTTTGCATTCGTTGGAAAGGTCTCGGGCTCCGTGAGGTTTATAGGGAATAAAAATCAAACTCCCACGGGAACGGGGGCGCTGCGGGTGAAACCGCGGGGCACAGCTAGTCTTATATATAAAATTCTCGTGTCACAATGTTCGTTCGCGTACTCCTCCGAAACGGCTTGACCGATTCTCATGAAATTTTGTGAGCATATTGAGTAGGTCTGAGAATCGGCCAACATCTATTTTTCATCCCGAAATTCCCGCGGGAACGGGTACCGTGGTTGAACTCCTCTGAAACGGCTCGACCGATTCTCATGAAATTTTGTGTACATATCGGGTAAGCCTGAGAGTCGGACAACATCTATTTTTTATCCCGAAATTCCCGCGGGAACGGGTACAACGCGGGTGAAACCGCGGGGCGCAGCTAGTTTATATATATATAAAGATAGGATAGTATAGATTTATACTTTCCTTCCAGCATCTATGCAAGTCCATGGAGATAGTAAACGAGGGCCACGAGATAGTCCAGCTGAGTTACCTACAGAGTGCTTTGCTGGTGTCGAGCGTGTACCGCACCATCGTGTGTCAGCGGCAGAACAACCAGTGGCGAGTCACGCAGCTAGGCAAGAGGGATCGGAAGACGTGAGTTATATTTTGAAATGATGAATGAGGTTGGCAAATGTTTTTGCACTTGTAGAATAGTGAAATATAATGGAATATAATTTCTTTAGTTTGTAAAATAACTGTTATGGTAAAACGGCTGTCTTTATCAATGACTCACTTGTATGTCTTTATGAATGCGCCCACTATGTCCGGCACGCAGGCTGTGCGCGCTGGGCGCGGTGTGGCAGCACTCGTGGGCGGCGGGCGGCGCGCCCAGCGCCTACTGCGCGCGGCCCGGCCTGCGGCTGTGGCGCGCGCACACCGACGGCAGCGTGCTGCAGACGCTGCTCTTCAAGGTACCACACTACAGTCTCATGTACAGGCACTCGTACTGCGCGCGGCCCGGCCTGCGGCTGTGGCGCGCGCACACCGACGGCAGCGTGCTGCAGACGCTGCTCTTCAAGGTACCACACTACAGTCTCATGTACAGGCACTCGTACTGCGCGCGGCCCGGCCTGCGGCTGTGGCGCGCGCACACCGACGGCAGCGTGCTGCAGACGCTGCTCTTCAAGGTACCACACTACAGTCTCATGTACAGGCACTCGTACTGCGCGCGGCCCGGCCTGCGGCTGTGGCGCGCGCACACCGACGGCAGCGTGCTGCAGACGCTGCTCTTCAAGGTACCACACTACAGTCTCATGTACAGGCACTCGTACTGCGCGCGGCCCGGCCTGCGGCTGTGGCGCGCGCACACCGACGGCAGCGTGCTGCAGACGCTGCTCTTCAAGGTACCACACTACAGTCTCATGTACAGGCACTCGTACTGCGCGCGGCCCGGCCTGCGGCTGTGGCGCGCGCACACCGACGGCAGCGTGCTGCAGACGCTGCTCTTCAAGGTACCACACTACAGTCTCATGTACAGGCACTCGTACTGCGCGCGGCCCGGCCTGCGGCTGTGGCGCGCGCACACCGACGGCAGCGTGCTGCAGACGCTGCTCTTCAAGGTACCACACTACAGTCTCATGTACAGGCACTCGTACTGCGCGCGGCCCGGCCTGCGGCTGTGGCGCGCGCACACCGACGGCAGCGTGCTGCAGACGCTGCTCTTCAAGGTACCACACTACAGTCTCATGTACAGGCACTCGTACTGCGCGCGGCCCGGCCTGCGGCTGTGGCGCGCGCACACCGACGGCAGCGTGCTGCAGACGCTGCTCTTCAAGGTACCACACTACAGTCTCATGTACAGGCACTCGTACTGCGCGCGGCCCGGCCTGCGGCTGTGGCGCGCGCACACCGACGGCAGCGTGCTGCAGACGCTGCTCTTCAAGGTACCACACTACAGTCTCATGTACAGGCACTCGTACTCTCACGCACAGATGCATAATAAGACCACCGCGAACTAACTAAACAATCCCTACAACTGTAACCCCCCACTCCCTACCCCAGGAAGCGATATCGAACCCGCTGACGGTGGCGGAGCTGCTGAACCCGGCGGGGCGCAGCGCCCCGGCCGAGCCGTCGCTGGGCCCGCTGCTCGTGTTCCGCGACCAGTTCCTGGTGTCGCACGACGCGCGCCGCCTCTACGTGCTGGACCCGCGCTCGCTGCAGGCCGTCGCCTGCGTCGACCAGCTGCGCAGGTACGACGGTTGAGCTCTTTGGTTGGTGGGCTAGAAATGTGTCGTTAAATGTTTTGTAATAAAAAGCGGCCAAGTGCGAGTCGGACTCGCCCATGAAGGGTTCCGTAGCAGCGAGTAACATAATAAAGAAGTTCTTGAAATAAATGTTTTTTTATTTACATTTGAGTTATTGAATGAATAATCAGTATTTTTTTGCGGTTTACGATTTATGTCGTAAAAAAAAAACTACTAACTAGACCTCGTTCAAACCAATTTTCGGTGTTAGATTACATTGTTATGTACATCATATATTTTTTTTAGTTTTATCATTCTCTTATTTTAGAAGTTACAGGGGGGGGGGACACACATTTTACCACTTTGGAAGAGTCTCTCGCGCAAACTATTCAGTTTAGAAAAAAATGATATTAGAAACCTCAATACCATTTTTGAAGACCTATCCATAGATACCCCACACGTATGGGTTTGATGAAAAAAAAAATATTTTTTTCATTTCTAAGTATGGGAGACCCCCCTAAAATTTTATTTTTTTTCTATTTTAGTGTGAAAATATTAATGCGGTTCACAGAATACATCTACACACTAAGTTTCAACAACATAGCTCTTATAGTTTCGGAGAAAAAAGGCTGTGACATACGGACAGACAGACAGACAGACGGACGGACAGACAGACAGACAGACATGACGAATCTATAAGGGTTCCGTTTTTGCCATTTGGCTACGGAACCCTAATAAAAAAGGGGAAATATTGGTTTGTAATGTCCTATTGCTGAGCAAAGGTATCTTTAGTCATTAAAACAAGAAGAAAGAGTAGTACAACAGTAGAAGAACAGTAGCCAACCGACTTTAATTAATATTTATGGAAAAATTTCAGATAAACCTTTTTTGCACCAAAAGAAATATTTTGGAGATAACACTATAATTGACGGACTAATATGATGCCTGAACTACTTTTAAACAAAAATACAAAACCGCCGAAGTGACAACCTCCTATTTTCAGAAGTCGTTTAAAAATATTCGTTATACGACAAAACAAATATGTATGTAACAATATACCAATCAGATTGAAAACCTCCTTCTTACACAAACATTATATAATTTCAGGATCCTGTGCGTGTCAGTGAACAAGGACGAGATCTTCGTGCTGGAAGGCCCTCGCTCGCTCGTGCGGCTCGCGCACGCGCCCGAGCCCGCCGCGCTCGCGCCAGGTCTGTTCACTCGACAAACTTCCAATAACACCAACACTGACAAATAAAGTAAAAGTCAAGTCAAGTATTACCCTGTAATGTCCCACTGCTGGGCAATGTTCTCTCATCTCAAACAAGTCAAAACTATCAGGCAAATATGGCACACTGGTCCAATATTGCCCACGTATTGGGTCAATTATGGCACACTGGAAAATCGCGGATTTTGTGGATCAGTTGATGACTGGTTTACTATTTTTGTGGGACAATCACAGCTCAGTATTACAGGTTAATCAATTGAGTGGGTCATATGTGGCACACGAATTTTGTGGGTCGAATAAGACACAATATTGCAGGGTAAACCGATAGTGCATAGCCGAAAATTATTTTATGAGAATACACACGTGCATATTACTTTGCTTGCATGAGTTTTGAAATATGACTTTAATATTTTTCATTTTCATATGCCATATAGTAGCTATTCTTTCTTTTTTAAATTGTAATAAAAAAATAGCTGAAATATATTCGTCCACCAATGTGCCCAGATCTTAAATCCATAACATTACTGAATCATTCCACGTATAAATCGACCTTTGTTGATAAAATACTTATGTACTTAAGTAAAAATATAACTAAAGTGACTTTGCTTTGCAATACTTCAGAAGTTAATGGCTAGGAACCTAAACAGAAATGAGTATTAAATATATATAGAAATAATAATATATAAATAATACAGTTAAATTACAATTCCAATTAAATCAGAATCTTATTATAGTTAAGTATTAAGTGTTAATAAACTGAAAACATTTATACTTCAGTACAATAAATACAATCAATTTCTTCTTATAAGTCCGGAAAAGTATAGTAATATAGACCGATTTTCTTTAAAGATGATTCAACTGATGGGGTAGCAGAATAAATAAATCTTTTTCCCATACGGAGAGACCTATCTTTGTTTGAAGAATCTACCATTATTAACGAATAAATATAGAATCCTTAAAATATTCTTATACATATAATGACTCCGACATGGCCACTTATCTACCTACATCTATCGAACTTATAACTTAATATAATGACAATGTATTTAAATAACATAACAGTACTTGATGCAGTATTTTTTTATTTTGCTTAAAACTTCAGAGTTAAAATAATGCAGAATAAATGTTGGTGCTATTGTGTGTTGTTTGACCAATTCAGTTTAAGTTCACAGTATATTATTGCCCCTCACTTTTATGAATGGATTTCTTAATGAGAACAGTATTTTCCCAATTGAATCAATAATTAAAATGTTATATCTGGTACAACCGCTTGGTTAGTCATTTATTAAGGTTTCCATCTATGTAAGTACTAAGTAGAATTGTCTTGTCTATGGTACGAATGAGAAAAATAAAAAAGTTTGTATCATAAATAAAGATATTTTAGCCGAGTATACAGGGTGATTTGTATTTAAAGGTTGTAATATTTCCGTCCCTTGAGAATGTTGTTTGATGGGCCTTAAACATTTGATTTACGAAACTCTTTTTTTATATTGACATTTAGACTACCTTAATAGATACTACATATTAAGGTGACACCATGAAATCTTATTAAAGTATACGGATGGAGGTGAATTAAAACCTGAAATTCCGATAAATATAATAAGATTTCATGAGAAAAATATCTACACTTTTAGACGTGCCATTTTGATGTACTTAAAATCACAAGGGATTTTTTAATCTACTTTTATACAGTGAATAATCTTACTATCAATAAGCACAACTACATTAATACAAGTCTTAAAGCTTAAACTATAAGGATCATTTTTGATTGCTTCTTACATTAATAAATATAATTTTAAGTTTTAAAAGTAATATAGTGCCTTAAACTAAACCAAAATAGGACCAATGTACTAACTGTAGGGTTTTAGACGTAGTTTTGAATTATTTAGCTTATTATTTAGTTGTTTTATTTTTAAAATTGTGTTTTGTTAATTAATAATAAGAAATTGAAAACATTTCGCTCCATTTTGCCAATTTATTGAATGCTTTTAACGGAACTATTGATTTGACATTCCATTTTTAAACAAGAATTCCATATTAAAACTAAAATTACAAGCTTTTATTTTTTTGCCATTGTCATCCTGATCAAACGAGCATGCAACATTTCAGCTCAATCGGTAGCCGGAAAGTGAATCAAATTGAACTTGCAAGATTTGATTACAGACATTGGGACAGGTGAAACTAAATAAAAGCTTGTATTGAAACTAATTGGGAATCACTGAATGAATTATATTTTGACATAAGTACGGTGCTTGAAAACAAAAGAAAGTATAGGTTAATTAGTGCGGTAATTAAAATGTCTACTTAAAAATGATAAGGCGTCCAATTACCATTTATTTACTAGTCAGGTCACCTGAATGTATCGCTTTTGACCTAAAGCCTATATAACTTCAAATAATGGTGCTATTTTGTTACCGCCTTATAAAAATATCCGGTTTGCTGATAACAGAACAACAATATGGCAACACCACGAAAGAGCATGATATATATCACAAAAGGTGATCATATTATTATGTACAGGGTGATTCAAACCAGACATTGGCGTTTCCGCGTTCCTTTTAGTACAATTCCTTATCTTCAGTATTAACATCCAATTGGAGGATTTGATTGGATTTGAATCCCATTGAATCACCCTGTATAGCAGCAAACTGGGTTATTAACTTTAAGTCATTTGGATATTTTAATGGTGGTTTTAGTTAATTAAAAAAATCTAAATTACTATTAAAAATCAAATCGTGCCTAAAATAAATATTAAGTTTAATTTTAGTTTAGCTTGTTTGTTATTATTTCGCTTACCACAGTGTCTTAGGAATTTAGATTTGACCAATCATAATCGTTTAGATGTATATGTAGTTAGCAACTAGTAAAATTTTACAACGAATTTGTTATCTACATACTGTATAAGTTGTTCTACACTTGCTTACAAATAGTTATATATTTTGATAAGTTTATGAATCCGTATTTTTGTTGTATGGTCCAAGCATTCGGAGTGAGCGTTCTTTTTAGTTTAAATTTTAAATAACCGTAGATGATCAAAGATATGTTAGTTGGACCAAATTAAACTTGCTTCTACGCCTTCGTACTTAATTATGTAATTTTTATTGCTAGCATGTGCATTTGCGATCTCAAATTATGAAATAATTCATACAATATATATAATATAATTATCCCCGAATACAAATACCACTCAGGTTGGGTTAGTAGGTACATTATATACACTTTTTGACAACTATTTGTTAAAATTGTATAGATTTGTGGACTGTTAATTTGAACGGTGGAGTATTATTATGGCGTTTGATCGAAATATGAACAGTTATTTCTTATTTTAAGAGAAAGAGTTTTAATATTAAAAATCATGTCTTAAATAATATACCGACTCCAAAGCCTTTTATCTTATTAAATTATGCAAACATATCGTTCGGAAGATAATTTGAAGTAAGATGATTATACATATGTATATAAATACTAAGATTATACATTTTGAATGCCCATTTTATTTCATGATTTGTGATCGCGCTGTTCCGTTTGTATTATTGTTGTGCGTCTCGATGTAGCATGGCCATTGTACTGAATTTGAATATACATTTTGACCAATTTAAATTGCATTTTTATTTATTTTTCTGTCACCTTTCGCTTGTGCTCCGTATATTTGAGCAATGGCTCTGTTTCGTCGCTTTTGCACCAACAGCTTTATTGTTAATTTAAGTAATAAGTAAGTAATTGATTTTTTATTTTGGTTAGGTTTTGTAGGTGCAGTCAGCCCATGAATAAAATAGAATAGAAAACATATATTTTTGACACACACAGCAAAATAACCAAGCACTTTAGTTAAAAAAGACATAAGCACTTTAGTATGTCGTTGATATGTTAGTAAGTAGCGTCAGGGTCAATTTATACTGGCGCAGAGTCGAATTCCGAAGAATGCGCGCGTCTTTTTAAAATCTCAAAAGTAATGTGAGCGTTACGCTGTGGAGATAAGGTTGAATTTGTTATGTTTAGTTTTGGATAGACGCTTCGATGCGCTTCGACTCTGCGCCAGTATAAATTGACCCTAAGGAAGTTTGAATAAGCATGATAAGGTTCAGTTAGTATGCTTAACATTTTCATGGACTGACTGTACGGTACTTACCAATAAATTTCACTGTGCAAAAGCACTTGATTGGTAAATTCTTGTGTTACATTTTAAGAAACAACTCACAACTCCATAAACCTAAAAGTAGGTTCAAGAGAAAGAAATAGAATGGAAATGGAGACTATTGCTCAATAATGATGCTTACCATAAAGAAAAACGAGGGTGGGTCACTTCTTCACTATAAGTTGACATGATCATCTGCCTCAACCAAAGGATGTTGCTAAAACCTTCTAAAATAGACCCATTATTTTTTTTTTATATAGATGTTTAGCATGTAGGATGAGCATAGCCATAATTCCATCCTAACGTTAACTAGGTTCTCTTTCTCTCACACTCTCTATCCCTCTCGTCCCACATGGTAGTGGGGTCAGCCACTAACCAAATCCAATCAATTTTCAGAAGAGCCACAAAACCTGATGACGAAATCTCTAACAACTTCAATACAGCACGCCGTCAATACCGTCAGAGATTTCACGCACATCGACCAGACGGTCCCTTACATCAGTAGCGTACTCGAACCGATATCGATATTCAAAACCGACGACCCCGTCCCTAGCGGCGAAGAGTGCTTCGAACTCCCACCGATAAAGCACCTCCCAGACGACATATCGAACAACGTCCTAGAATCGATCATAAACGAGTTCAAAGACGTATCGAGTGACGCGGAGGAGATACGGCGAGTGAAGTCTGAAGAGTTGCAGAGGAAGTTGAAGTTGTATAATAGTATAATGGAGAAGAAGTATGATGAGGAGTTGATTCATAGCAGTCGGAGGAGTCGGCGGCGGGAGGGGTCGGGGGCGAGCACCCCGCGGCACGCCACGCCGGGCCGGCAGGAGCGCGTGTACACCACGCCGTGTGTGATGGATGTTAGCGTGTACAAGTGAGTATTTTGTAGGTAGATATATAAAATACTAGCAGCGCTACCCGCGTTGTACCCGTTCCCGTGGGAATATCAGGATGAAAAGTAGCATATAACCTTCTCGTTGGATGTGGCAGTATCCATTACAAAAATAATTTTTCAAATCGGACTGATAATTCCTGCGATTACCCCGAACACAAACAAACAAACTTACAAATTTTACCTCTTTATAATATTAGTATAGATGATTCAAGTAGTCATAATGTCGACTGAAAAAAATATCGACTGACTTGCCGAAGAAAAGGTAACATACATACATGGTATCTAATGTACGGTAGGCTGTCCGTTTCTCTAGTATCATATCTCTCTTTCCAAAAAAGAACAACGAACACCAAATTTAAGCAACTTAATTACTATTACTATAATCCCTGAAGAAACATCTATAATTGCCAGGAATGATTTGTATTAAGCCTGCAAAACTAAGAATGTATCTTAATATTATTTCTTCCTTTACAGCAACATTCCCCAACAAAGCGACGAGCTACTAGAAAAACAAATTGAAGAAAAAGAGAAGATTCTAGCCAAGATGTTGAACCTCGAATCATTGAGTATTGAAGTACCTCCCGAAGCCGAAGTAAGGAGCGAAACGCCTCCACAGTACGAGATTGAAATACCTCCAATCGTTCCTCAAGAGCCACCAGTTAAAGCGAAAACTAAAGAGCCTTCAGAAGGCAACCCTGGCGAATTAGTACCAAATGTGATAGAACTACCTAACAACTGGAATCTTGAAAATATAAAACTGGATCTAAAGACTAAGTATATGGATAATAGAGTTATCTCCCCGGACGATCATTTGGACAGCGAGTGGGAGATCATATGATCGAAGCAGCGTAGTCCCACAGCTGGGAATCAATCCTCTTCGGAGGAGTTTAAAGGTCCATCGTCTTTGTAAATGTGACTGTGTCCAGAAATGCGCAAGGCAGCGGAAAGTTACCACAATTAACATTCTATCGCAGATATAAGTACTCTGTTTTTTCTTATGAGCGTTAAAATTCAAACCATCATAACAGATTTTTCAACTAAAGACAAACTCTTCCATTGAGAAAAGGGTTCAGTGATGGGGTAACAATGGAATGACATCGCTAAACCCCTTTTCTATTCAGAAGGAATCATCTTTGTTTCGTTCAAAAAATCTACCTCATTAGTCCATATTTTAATTCTCGTAAGACATTTCCATATTTGGTAACAATTAGACATATTTCCAATGTTTCTACCGGTTATTTAATTACGTTGGACCTTCTTATAATTAAGATATTGTTTATTAATAGACATTAGGCTAGATAACATAAATCACACTTTATTAGGGAAAACATCAACCAACAGAATCACTTCATTTTCGAAACCGTTTATTGCGTGTAAATAGGTTTTATATTGTCCCGCTGCCTTGCTTATGACAAGATAATATCGACGGGGAAGTGCGAACAACTCCTAACTTACATTTTTTACGAAAACGACTTTTGAATGCAGTTCGATAGAGAATGAATTTGCGCGTCTACTGATATATGAATTAAGTTGAAATTCGCAAAATTGACGTAGCTAGGCATCGAAGAAACATCTCTTAAGTTAAGGTCCAACATAACCTGATTAATTTTGGCAGGAAATATATTCTAACTTACAAATGGAAACATCTCGTAACTTCATTTAAAATAAAACTTTGAGCTAATATCTCCTATCTTCATACGCAAGTACAGTGTTCCCGCTCTAGAGCGAGACAAAAACGGTGCGTCTCTCGCAGTGTGAAAGGGACACCGGCTTACGTGCGCGAACGTCTCGTCACGTAGTGCTGTGTTTTTAATCTATTTGCAGCGTTTTTGATTGTTTTTGAGTAAATAGTCAATTACTATGTAAATTGTGCTGGACGACACATATTTTACTTGGATTCAACAACCTACCTCATAGAGTTTTTTTTTACGTAACCTCGCTGTTCCCCTGCAGGGCAAAGGTCTCCCCCAATTCTTTCCGTTTATCTCTTTCCATAGCCAACTCCTTCCAATCCTTATTAAAATCGCCCAGCTCTTTCCGCCATCGAGTCGGAGGCCAACCTGGGGGCCTGGGGGCATCCTGGAATTTCCATTCCGTTGCAATCTTTGCCCATCTGTCCGGGTGTATCCTGCTTACGTGACCAGCTCAATTCCATTTGAGCTTGGCAGCTGTAATTCCCACGTCTGCAACGCCTGTCATGGAACGCAGCATGGTGTTTCTGACGCGGTCTTGTCTCTTGATACAATGCTGCGTTCCATTGCACCGTAGGGAGGATGGGCAAGATGCACAGTCATGTCAATGAGTTTGCGCTTCAGAGAGATTGGCAAATCTCCCTTCATTAGCGTTTTCATGGACCAGTAGCTTTTCCAGGCGTTGTCTATTATTATTATTATATTAGCCTTGGGTGTCCCATTGTTGGGCAACGGCCTCCCCCCATCTTTTCCACTTCTCTCTATTTAGAGCTTCACGACGCCAACCAGCCAAAAATCCGTTTAGTTCATCTCGCCATCTCCTTTTTGGTCTGCCGCGGCATCGCCTCTTTGGGTCTGGGTCCCATAAAGTCTCAAGACTCATCAGGCCTGTGACAGACATGTCCAGCCCAGTTCCATTTTAGCTCAGCAGACTTGCGACCTACATCGGCGACTTTTGTGCGGGAGCGCAGTTCGGTGTTTCGGACTCTGCCCGTCAGCTTGACACCCAAGATGCTGCGCTCCATCGCCCGTTGGCAAACCTTGAGACTGGACTTCTGCGAATCTGTCAATGACCAAGTTTGTGCACCGTATGTGAGCACAGGAAGTATACACTTGCTATTAATTTTCGCTTAAGCGACATTGGAAGGCGTCCCTTCAGGAGTTCCGCTAGGGCCCAATAGCTCAATAGTTGTCTATGCGACGAGCAATTTCTGCATCTTGCCTGTTGCCGAAAGATGCTAACTGGCCCAACTAAATGTACTCATTGACATAGCTTACTATTATCTATAAACAATTAGAGTCATTAAAGAGATTTTTATTTTTTTATGCCGCTTTCTCATTTTGTTCTCGTTGATTTAGTTTTAGAAGTGGGACTGTTTTTATTTAAGCTTATCTTTGATTTTTTAAAGGATGTTTTATCAATCAATGTTACAGTAATTATAGGATTATAGTTTCAAACACTACAGTAAAAATTGCAATGGATAAACATTGATTTCTCAGAGTTATAACAGTGTTTCATTTTGAAAATACCTCCTATCTTAACCGATATAGTGACGATGATGTTGATATTAGAAAGCCAATAACTCCTATCTTCAAAAAAATCGCCTAGTTTGAATATTTGGTCGATTTTTAGTAATTTTTAGATTCCTTTGTTATATTATTACCTAATATGATTGAAAACTTCAACGAGAAATGATAATTTTAAATGATTTCTGTTACTTTTTTGAAGTATGGAAAATACTCCTATCTTCAAAATTTCAGCCACACGAGCATGGTGATACCTCCTATCTTACATTATCTCGCCAAATACTTATTCCAAACAAATTTTGATTATTACCTTACATGCGGGTCCATTTAAGTATAAAATTGCCATTTACACATTTTTTCTTAAACCGCTGGGAAAAATAAAAAACGGTTTTTTTCGCCTCCTGTAAAATTTGGTTTTTGTAAGTTAGGAGTTGTTCGCACTTCCCCGTCGATATGCAGTCTTGGCTTGCCGATGTGTGTGGACAGAATCCACCAATGAGAACGTTTTATTTCCATAGCATGATAAATAAACCGATCTGATTGGCTTTATTATTGGGTTAGTACAGTCAGTGATATTAGTAGTTAGTTAAAATCGCTATTTGTATTAAGGTTTAAAGGACAAATCCCCATACTAGTCAAGGAAATAATATTGTTTTTAAATATACCTACTGTTCGAATATTTGAAGAATTTAATGTTGTTAGTAGCCATGTCAGAGGCCTTTGGCGGCTCTATAACTCTGACACCAGGATTGGTCAGGTTGACCATCCACTCGATAAGAAGAATGTTGTTAGTACTTATTTTATTCAAACGCTGACTATACTAATTAAGGCCAGAATATGTAATTAATTATTGTAAGTTTAATGTGTACACCCCAAATAATTTAGTGTTAAGCACCATTACTTTTTGTTAGCTTTAAGGTGTCACTTTAACTATATCAATATGCAGCTAAAGATAAATCGCTTTTACATAAAAGTTAAACATATCTTAAACAATTCATCACGTGAATCACAATACAAACTGTTTATTAATACGTTAACTTTCATCGCCATTTTTAATTAGGATTGTATGTCTACTTTTAGTAAGATTGTCTAAACGTTAAGTTCTCCGACTGTACTAATAGCGAATAGTTTTATGAATCTCTTTTTAGAGTTATCAGCTCTCTTATGATTATTACTTATACGTTAGGATATTATTGAATGATATACACTGTATTATAGGGAAATGTATCTATGAAATTGTATTATTATGAAATTTAAATTACGTATGGCAAGGGCACTATAGTCCAGTGGCAGATATTGGCATTTGTCGTCGAACGCTACCGTGTATGATAAGGCGGAACTAAGTACAATTTGTGTAATGAAGTTTGATGTTTATAACTGTCAATTGAAGTAAACACAATGGCTAACTTACCTCATTTATGTCTATTCCCGGAGCGGTGAATAGGGTAAAAATCCACAAAAATACACTTTGTTTTATACCTACCTATTTTTGCAGTTTTTCGTATATAAAATATATAACCCGATTTTAAACTTAGTGGATGCTTAGTGGTGATAAATCTAACGTTAAAACGCAGCTTATTTCAAAGTATTCAGGCACCGTTTGAAGGTAAACCATAAAATTTACATGAGTTTGTACTGCATCTAGATTTATACAAGTATAATGCAAGTAGATAGAAGTTTTTATAAATTAGATTTTACACTATTTCAACACATTTTGAATACGTATAAAGATAGCATTTATTCGCGAAATAAATATTGAATAAATATCTCGACGTTTTGTATGTATATCAACGACCGTGGTCACGAGAAGACTAGATTGTGAGCGTTGTTCACGCTTCTTGACAGTTGAAGGAAACTACCCACAACAACCAAAATGTTATTTGTTCGATACTACCGATAGTTCTAGTATCAGTGAAATGCGATGCATCACTTTCACCAAGTCCACAGATGATCTAGACTTAGGTATTTTATTAATTGTTGATTTCGCGATTGAAGCCCGTCTTAATACATTTGTTTACAATTAGATGTAATAATTATTGGTTTTAAAATTATATTTATAAGAAAATAATGTACTTATGTTTAGGTTGCTATATAGTATAGTAAGGTGTAGGTAAATTAATTTTAACTTTATATAAATCTGTACACCAGCTTTATTTCGGGAGAATCACCAAAAATGTCATTGAATGAATTTTATTATTAGGTTAAATCCACAATCAAGACAATGTATTTTATCACCGATCAAAGTATTATTTTTACTTGATTTGAAGTTGTCTTTGTATTATTTAAATATCTCAAAGATTTGGTTTGTAAAATTGTATGATCTTTAAAAAGTATTAACATTTTATGTATTATTCGACGCACACTAAAATCGCCTTAAATTGTATTGTCAAATTTGTTTTTTTTTTATTTTCACTAAATTATGGTCTAATTATTTTAATTTTATTATAATACGAAATATGTACAAAGTATAGAGCTCTTATCGAATGAGAGTCATCAATAGCAAAATATATTTGTCCCAAACATTCTGATTGCATTTACGCTAAATATTTAAAGCAATAAGGATATTAATTATTATTAGCAATAACAAGTACACGTAATGTGATATCATTTTGTATTTATTTTTGGCAATACAAATAAAACTTGTTTGAGCAATATTTGTTTTCTTTAACCCCAAAGGGTCTAATTAATCTAAGGCTTAAAAATGACATTACTTATGTACCATGAAAAACATATGTCAAATCTTCTCTATTTGTCAAGGCTCCCATTAGTGAAATTCTCCTTTAGTCAAATCTCTCGTTCGTCTTACGTTACGTATTACATCGCCAGCTACAGTTGTTAACATAAGGAAATCCTAGATCGCATATCGTATTATCTCCAAGACCTAATAAATGTGCAAACCTTAGAATAATAATTCTAAGGTGCAAACCTTGAAATCAAATGTAAACAACAAAAATAAAAAACAATTAATATTTTAATCAAAATATATTATAAATTGCAAAAGCAGGACTTCTAAAGAGACGAGTATTATTGGTGACTCGTCCATGTATGGAGAAATGATGAATGAATAATCTAACCAAAACATAATATGTTTTGGTATTATAAGTACTATGTTTTATTACTGCTATGTTTTCCACTCTGCGATACAATCAAAATAAGTTCCGAGGAAATAAGTAACTGTATAAATAAAACCAGAAACCTGACACATACAAACTTTATTTGCATACTCAATGCAAGTATCCTTAATTTTGAGTACAATAAAAAACAGACAAAATAAACAATTGGTCCTCATTACATCAACGCGGTAAACAAGTTAATGCACACGATAATATTTTATAAGTAGAACTATTATTTCGGTCACAGGTTTCGGTATTCAAATATATATATATATATATATATATCCCGTTTTATTCAAAGATATTTACCTTATTTATTACATACATATTCTGAAAAAGGTAGATAAGATTAAATAACGGTAAATTTAGGGCATAACCAAACCAATTTGTTAGGTTAAGTGTAGGGCCACATCTGCGGAACGTACGGCGCCGAACCTTCCGCTAAATACGCTCGTAGTGTATTTCAAGTTATCTATGACACATCAGTACGCGGCGTAATTTCGACTGATGTGTCATAGAGCGGAAGGTTCGGCGCCGTACGTTCCGCAGATGTGGCCCTACACTTAGTTTTAAGAGTAGGCGGTAACGTAAAAGCGTAATATAGACACACCAGTCGAACATAAATTCTATTTTCGTAATGAAGTAAGTACCTAATACTATATTAATATCTGTGTGCAAAAACTTTAGTAAAAATATACAATTTATTAATTATTATTAACCAAAACAAATGAAAACTATGTACCTATGTATTATAACATAGGGAAAAAATCGATAAGATAAAGGTACGGAAGTTGGTAATTCAGTTAACAGATGTGCGCAATTAGAATGGTTTTCCACTAGAGAAGCTCCGTTAGATCGTACCATTGAAGGATACTCATCTCTGTTTATAAAAATCAATGCCACTTTTCGTTGTAATTTTATAACTCAAGAACGGGCTCACCTATCCAAACCAATGCTTGGGCTTTGTTCGGACTATTTAGTAGATGGTTTATGTGAAGTTTGCACAAAATCGGTCAAGCGGTGCTTATATTCCCACGGGAACGGGCACAACGCGGGTAAAACCGCGGGGCGCAGCTAGTATAGTATATAAGTTAGGGTTCGAATCCGTTCAAGCGGAAACGGAGCGAGCTCAATTGACCAATCACAACTTATTAAAATTGTTAAAATGTCATCGTAATGCATTGTGATGAACTCCTTACTGTCCCGCTTCAATGGAACTCTCTCAACGTTGCTATGCTAAGTTTGGTATACCAAACAATATCATTGTTCTGGTAAGCACTCTTGTAAAGTTACACGGTAGGGGCGGCCATATTAATAAACTCGTATTAAGAACATTTTAGCTATCCAATGTTGTTTGTCAGTTTCTGACACTTGTCACTTTCGAACAACGCAATTTTCCGAAGAGCAAAAGAGACAAAACACTTTATACCAGTGTTTTAGATACAGAGCGTTTAATAATAAGCCGGTGGGAGTATAAGCACGTCCATGAAAATTTGTACCCTCAATTTAGCGGGCATGATATTATGTATTTTACACAATTGTATTCTGTCAACTGAATCGCCAACTACATGTTATTTGTCCAATAATTAAGTACTAAGCATATCATAAAAGACAACTGTATAACTGACAAACATTAGTTTTCATATTACATATTGATATCCTACGCAAAATTTAAGCTACAAAATTTATCTAGAAATTTGAAGCTATTTTATAATAATTATAACAATTTTGTGTCAAATAACAAGTCGTAAAAAATCAACAAAAGCATTATAAGCTCATACAATTTTAATATTAACAATCGATAGTTTAGTTCACAACACTATAGCGCAAATTAAGCTGCATACACACTAGGCTAAACAATCCTTTTGAGAAATACATATATTTTCATTACAGTAAAATAAATAATAGGTACACGGTGAGATTATGCGAGACCATACAAATAAATTAGAGAGCTTTAATGACGTGAAACACAAAAAGAAAACTACTATTGCTATATGTATTCATAATTGAATACAGAAATACGTAGTGTTTATGTATTTTGATTACCATTCACACACAATGTTTAAGATACTGGTAACACAAAATATTACCATCAGTCAGTTTTTCTTGGTAGCAAGAATCACATCAAAATGTTTCAAAATGTCAAGTCTTTTATTTTAATGTATATCTTTAAGTCTGAAAACATGATATGACTCAATTATTTTGGACCAAATACTTTATAAAATAGCTAAGCATTACCTACATTTTATTTACTAGGCATAGAGTGAACGAACGAAATATATAACATGTTCACTCTTCACAAAATGGCGGCGCAATCAAGATGGCCGCTTCGGGATCATCCCTTTTAATATCCTATTATTATTACTCAAGCAGTGAATATCAATAAATATCCTAGCATAATTCTTATTTATAAAAAACATACCTATTTAATCTATCACCTACTTTGGCAGTGTCATGTTACCTTTCAACATATACAAACATTATGTACCAAAATGTTTTTAATTAGTGTTATCTATGTTTAAAATTTATATAAAGAAATGAGCGAATAGGTGTTTGGTATATAATATTATACAGCTCCCGTCACATCTCTTAATGGTATGTAAAGTTGTAGAACATCTAAAGGTCTAAAATACTTGTAAGTTTTAAATAGATTTTAAGTGTCAGTAATCAGTATGTCACATATTATAAATAATCAGATTCATATGAAACACCCCATTCATTAAAAACATCGATCAATACCATTCTCTACAATTATGCTATTCAGTCGAGATGTTTCTACCCAATGTTTATCTGAATATATTATTTGATCAAATTAATCAATAAAATAAATATTAATTACTTTAATTTGTGTTTAGAATACTGCATTATGAATTAATCTGAACAAATAACCCTCAACCACATCAGATAAAAATAAAATAAATAAGTAAAAATCACACAATAGCAGTAATATAAAAAATGGACGTATAATTTTCAGTACGTTTTGTTTTTTATTATTTAAAAAGCAGTCTTCATTATTCGATCGTTTTTGTTTAATTAAAAATAAAAATACGTCTATGGTTTTATAATGAATCAAACTTTGAGTAACAAGTTTTATGTCAAAATTGTCTTATTTATTATAAATGGTAAAAAAATAGAAATCAATATATTTTACCTGATTCCTGCAAAAATCTCACATTATATCAATAATAGCTGCCCATCACCCTGTTCTTTATTTTATCTATTTAGCTACCTCTCCCGAGTCATCCATCTCTCATTTAAATAATGTGTGCAATATTGCTGAGAATATAAGCGACATATGCTAATCAATATTGGACCATATGCTAATCAATTGTCAAAAACTAAACTTGATATTCTATATTGAGATCTAATTCAAATAAAAGGCTTCCTTTTTTTTGCGTAATCCTGAGTATTAAGATTAAGTAATAAGGTCCAAAATTGAATAGCATTACTTAAAAGCTAAGACAAACCTTATAACCAGTTAACGACTAGAGTTCAAGCAATATTGGTCCTTGGCGACATTACTATGTAGTGGTGTTCCATAGGCGGCGGTGGTACGATAGGCGACATAGGCACGTATTCGCTATCTCCATGGTCACTGAGTAGTATTTTCTCTTTTAATATAATCTCTACGATTTCCTTGGGCAGAGACAAAGCGGCAACTTCGTCTCTCATTTCTATGGACAAGTCCGCGCCGTAGCCGTCTAGATATTCGTCGGTGGACTCTAAACATTCGACTGACTTCGAACAACGGTTAGTAGTCATATGTTGTGCGTCGTCTAAAAACTCGCAGCTTTTCGTCTCGCCTTTCGATAAATTAGTAGTAATCTTAAGGTTTTTCATTTTCCGACTGACTTTGAAACTCTTGAATATGTCCCGTGAAGATGAGAAGTCGAATTTCTTTTTCTTAGTTTCGATGTCTTTGTCTTTGTTTTCTGATTTAGGCGAGATTGCGGTGCGCGAGTCGCTTTTCAATCTTTTTCTGTCAACAGAATGATACACAGATGGAGATTTTAAACTGCTATACATTTTTGAAGTAGCGCTGGTGGTGTCGTTAGCTTGAATATGCGATGATGATGACTACGTATTCTTCAAATTAAGCTTTAAGCTAGAACGAATATGTTCTATATTCACCTGAATGCTGTGAAGGCCTGTCGCGAGCGGTCCCAGCGCGGTAACGAGCGCGTATAGTCTTTAGCACCTCCGCCTAGAGCCCAAGTCGACACCCACTCTGTGCCACCACTGTAAACATCAATCATCATTAAGGACTTACTTATTACACTAATCGAGACGTCGATCGGTGGATATGATAAGTCGACGCTGTACGACCATCAGTAAGGTAGAAACTATCGATTGACCCCAATTAATTAATTCCACCAGCGATCGATTGGAACACCCCGATTTGCTTGTAGTGTAGGCGTTATCTTTCGATAACTATTTGTCTTCAAAGTTTTCACTGAACGACGCGACAGCCGCGATTGCGTAGTATTCTTACTAGACTAACTCAAGCTTAGTTGTATTCCAAAGCCGTGTTGTTGGGTGTATGATACGCACGTGTGTCGCGGCGGCAGCGGCGGCGGGTGGTGGCCGCGGCGCCGCACCGTGGCGTACAGCGCGGCGCACTCCTCCACCGCCTCGTACGTGGGCTCGCCCGCGCCCTGCGGACACACGCGGTAAGGGCTTTCACACAGGCGGCCAAGGATCGAACACCGTAATTGTCAAGTTTAGAATTATTGATAAAGGGGTGTATTTTCTTTCACATTTACATAGTTAATTTAGCACTTAAGAATTCCTCTGTTAACATGACCTATACAATCCGATTATCACCATATAAACATCCGAATGAGAACCTTTTTCTTTTTGGATGTCGGTTAAAATTATAAACGAAATAGTCACATTAGATACAATACTGACCCTACAATAAAAACTCTAGGAATACTTCCAACATTATGCCCAAGTCACCGTACCGCTATATATTCATGTCAGTTTCAATCTTACCTTCAAAAGTCCCAGCGTTCTATCCCGTGTCATCTTACAGTACACATTCTCAAGGTCCGCGTTATCTTTCAAGTCGGGGATTTCTTCGTATGTGCCCGACGCGATCGACACCAGGGACCGACGGTCTGATATACTGCAGACAAAAACATAAATATATTAAGAAGAACAGCTTTAGCTATCAAATGGTTTGTCACTTTCTGATACGCTATTTCCCGAAGAGCAAAAGAGACAAAACACAGTATAACAGTGTTTTAGTTACACCGCGTTTATTAATTAATTAATTTATTTATTTATTTCAATTAAAACGGGAACCCAATTACATCAATTGAAAATACTTACAAACTAAAAGCTAAGGTGGACAGCGTTATAACTATTGTTTTAATTCAAGTTCAAACAGTATTAACATAATACCTGTCGTCGAAACAAGCAGGTGGCGCTAGTGTGGCGGCGGCGCAGCGGGACAGGCCGCCTGACGGGATACCGGGGCATTCCTGCGAGGAAACCAGGCCAATCTTAATAAGTTAAGTAAAAATGTTACCCTGTAATTTTCCAAAGACAAAGGCTTATATAACAAGTAGAAAGTAAGAATAGGCAAAGCTTACTACAAATTACAAGACTATTTAGTGAAAAAAGCTTAGTAATGTGTATAAGTTTAATAGGTAAATTATGTTAGCTCTTAATACCCTGATATGTAAGTTATATTTGTTTCTGTATTTATTTTGTTAATTATGCATATTTATATTAGTATTAATATTTTAGTTTTTATTGTAGTTTCCTGTCTAACAGGGTGTGTGATGTATTTACATTATGGCACATAAATACATTGGAATTTGAAATTTTAAGGAGCCCATGTTATTCTAAATTTTTTCCATCTATGTTAACATCTTAATAATGTATAGAGGTTCAGTGGTTTATGTGTTACGTTCTTTCTATAATATTCTTCACAATCATCGAGTTTTTAACATCTTTTCAGTCGCAATGTCTATGTCTATGATGACGCAAGTTGTCCTACTAATATTATAAATGCGAAAGTTTATGAGAATGAATAGATGTATGTATGTATGTATGTATGTTTGTTACTCTTTCACTCAAAATCACTGAACGGATTAGGATGAAACTTTACAGTAATATAGGTTATACATTAGAATAACACATGGGATACATTTTACCCCGAAATTCCCGTGGGGTGCGGCAAGTAGTTCATAATGTTAAGAGCTACCTTAGACACGACTATATCCAGATCATCGAGTGACACTTCAGAAGGACCGCTGTACCAACTGCTGCGACGAATTTCACCTGAAACAATTTGATAAATACATATTTGTTTATGGGTGCTAATTAAACAGGCTTCTTTTTAATATCATATTTCGCCCCCAAAAATGTATGTTGCCTTCTAAATTACTAAGTCAGCCACAATTAACGAGCATCTAAATAATACTATCTTAGCCACTAGTTATCTTCTAAATAAAAAAAAATAACCCTAACCTACCGAATAGTACCTACGCCCGCGGGCTGAATTGACCCTTGGGTCGAGTTTCTATAGAATATTTAGTGGGCGTTGTAAAAAATACGAATTAGTTTATTAGAGGCTATGTCATTTTCCCGTTGCTTAGTTACGAGGGCGGGTCAATAAGTCCGTGACTTTTGCAATAAAAGACAGATTTTTTTATTAAAAATATCATTGAGTTATATGTACTACGTACTAGAGAGGCTACGTCGAACAAAAATCGTGAAGAGATTTTTTTAATGACATTGACGGATAGGTCTAGTTGAATGACATTACTCGGGATTTAACAATAGAGATTATAAAAATCATCGTAGACCGGACTCTTTGTAGAAATAAGTACCTAGTTTTTTTTTCAATAAATCGCAGAAGTAAATTTTTATTTTTATTTAACGTATATGAAGAATAATAGCAAAAGGTATTTTAACCGACACTTAAAAAAGGAGGAAGTTTCTCAATTTGTCTCAATACATGAGTTTTTTGTGTGCTCGCGGATGTATAATCCGTTGTGTATGAACCGATTTTCGTGTTTTTTTTTAAAGATATTTTGAGGTATCTGATGATGGCATCCCAGCGAAATGGAGAGAAACTTTTAAAAATCATAGGAGCGACTAGAGCATTTGTTAATTTTTCCATTAAATAATTTAATACTACAATTTAATAAAGGTCTGGAGTCGATCTGATGATAGAACTGCCAGATGTTGAAGACGAAGAATAGTTAAGGGAACTCTTCAACGGTTAAGAGCAGTGACCTTGTGTTTGAGCTTGATTTTTATGTATTGATGAGAATAAAAACATAATAATCACAAATATATTTATTGTCATTTTACATCTAGAGCTTAAAATTAAAAATTAAAAAATTATCAATAATCAATTATTTAGGAATTTATCGATGCTCGTCGATAGTGTCCACTCTGTATCTCATATCTCATATACTCTTTGTAATATGACCGTTTGTTGATGTAAAAATATTTATTTTTAAATATTTATTTAAAATTGTTTTCGGAGTAGAAAATTATACTACGAGTGAAAGGTCACTCCTTTACTTCCATTTGTGTATCTTGAAATGTTTTTGCAATAACGAAATACACATGAAGGCATATTTTATTTGAAAAAACAATAGCTGTAACACATGTAGTTCTGGCCAGAGCTGGCCATCGACTAAGTGAACACAAGATCCCGCCCCGGTGCGAATCTCTCACGAAGCTTGTTTGAAGTGACTTCTCTAGTACGTAGTACATATAACTCAATGAAAAATATATTTTATTTTTCAACGTAGTCTCCCTTGAGCTCTATACACTTTGTCCAAAGCTTCTCCAATTTTTTTATCCCTTCCAAAAAATATGATTTGTCGAGGTCGTCAAAATAGGCCTTTGTTTGCGAGATGACTTCATTATTGGAGTCAAATCTTTTTCCACCAAGCCATTTCTTCAGGTTTGGGAACAAGAAGTAGTCGCTCGGAGCCAAATCTGGAGAATAGGGCGGATGAGGGAGCAATTCATAGCCCAATTCATGGATTTTGGCCATGGCAACTGCACATGTGTGCACCCTTGCATTGTCTTGGTGGAAAAGAACTTTTTTCTTGGCCAAATGAGGTCGGTTTCTTTTTAAATCGTCATTGAATCGGTCCAATAAGTTGGCATAATATTCCCCATTGATTGTTCTTCCCTTTTGAAGGTAGTCAATGTGGATTATCCCGCGTGCATCCCAAAAAACAGTCGCCATAACTTTATTGGCCGACAATCCCACCTTGGCCTTCTTTGGCGCCGATTCACCCTTGGAAACCCACTGTTTTGACTGTTGTTTGGTCTCTGGTGTGTTGTGATGGATCCACGTTTCGTCCACGGTTACAAAACGGCGCAAAAACTCCTCCATATTACGATTAAACAATGCTAAACCTTCCTGTGAAGTTGTTACACGATTGCGTTTGTGGTCGACTGTGAGCAAACGCGGCACCCATCTTGCGGACAGCTTTCTCATGCCTAAGTGATCATTCAAAATTGAAACCACTGAGCCATGCGAGATCCCTACTTCTTCCACAATCTCTCGCACTTTCAATCTTCGGTCGGCCAACACCATATCGTGAATTTTTTCGAATGTTTTGGGTGTAGAGACCTCAACTGGGCGTCCAGGACGCTCGGCATCTTTAGTGCTTGTACGGCCACAACGAAATTCAGTAAACCACTTTTTTACCATGGAAATCGATGGTGCAGAGTCCCCATAGTATTTATAAAGCGTTGCCTTGGTCTCGGTAATGGTTTTTTTTCGCAAGAAATAATGCTTAATAAGCACACGAAATTCACTTTTGTCCATTTTCTCGTCAAATTAGTGAGTAGTCTGATAAAGATAGCTGTAAAACACAAACTAACTGACGCAGCAAGTTCAAATTTTCAGAGGAGTCAACTGACAGATGCCTGTTGACGGGAGCAGTATTATTGTTTCAGTAAAGAGGTCGGAAATTCAAAAAGTCACGGACTTATTGACCCGCCCTCGTATAAAATTAGAAGTTTAATCACGTGTCCAATAAATAATTTTGTGGCTAGACTTATAATTTCCCTTTGTTTATTGATATTTTGTATATAAATTAAGAACAATAAATATGTAGGTGAAAAATCTCTGAAAAAACAAGACGGATTTGACGAACTTCTTATTATATTTGATAGGCATATTAACTAAGTAGGCTTTATATCAATTGTTATGTAATTGTATATTCCCACGGGAATGGGTTAATATCGCAGGCCGCAGCTAGTATAACATTCATTAGCGTAATTAGTATAAATCAACGGCTGAGGAAATTTAGTAGGGGGTATAATTAGAAATTAGATAAACATACAACAACTTCCTTGTCCGAAGTAACGCGAACGACGTAACAAGAGGTAATATACATTATGTCACTCTCCGAAGCGTATAGTTAAAAAACAGAAAGGGATTCGAAAAAAGTGCATAGTGTAAGAGTTGTTGAAGATAGTTTTACTCTACGACGCACAGTTTAAAAGATATTTGCGAAAAACTCAAAATTGGGAGCTTTCTCCCCCTCCCCCCACTCCGGAAGAAGAAAACTTAGGTCCCAGTTGACGGAATCTACAACAACTTTCTGGCTATAAGGCACTTGACAAAATTAATTTGAATTCGAAGGTCCACAAATTGCTGATTGCTTGCTGAACCACAAATGTTATTGGCTTATAAATAATGAATAACGACTTTAATTTAACAATTTTTCATAATCATAATAATGTTACCCCAAATGTGATTGCCACTCAACAAAATTAAAAAATAATAACGCAACTTTGTCGTTACATCTAGCTTCTACTTTAATTTTCGTCGCATGTCAGAACAACATGTAACAGCTAGCGAAATGGAAGTCCTTCTGAATAACCGCTTAGATACCAAGTTTCAATATCTCATTCTACCGTCCCATATTATAGGATACTTATGTTTTTCACCAAGATATATAATATCCAATAATTACATCACACCTAATGGAAAAATTTCTAATTTAATAACAGTTTTTGGATTACTTGTATTCCTTTCTCTAACCGGATTAAGATTACACAGTTTAATTTGTGCGCCTTTTATGAGTTGGCTTAGTTTTTTAACCAAAATCATGTTATGTATCGATCAACTGTACTATGGTTTGTTCTATTTTGTTCATGCCGTTAATAAGGTAAAGAGTAGTATGCAAAATGTCCAGATCGTAATGAGTATACAAAGCATTTATAGAGCGTTGACAATGTCCAAGATGTTTCAACGTTTGTTGTTTAGATCTGCTTCAACGTACCTTGTATATTTGTTGATAATTTTGATTATATATACATCTAACTTTTTATTTATCGATTACTATGGGTTCGGTGAACTTATTTACGACATGTTAGTTAGCAATTTCGACTGGAACATTTTGTACGGAATAAACATGATGGTTTTGCTGCGGAAATTCATGGAAGATTGGTCAATACAGCTGAAGGCCTGTGGGGCAAGCAGCGAGATTCAGACAAATGAGGGTGAATGCGTCGATAAATTGTTTCAATGCTATGTTGAGATTATGAAAGTGTTCACTTTGATTGAAAAATCAATGCAGGAAATGGTAAGTGGGCTTTATATTAGTTTTAATCAGGCCTCATTCGCAAGCGGAACGGGCACAACGCGGGTAAAACCGCGGAACGGCGCTAGTGACAAGGTAAATATTTATTTTCAGATTTTACTACATTATTTGGACACAATTATTCGCAACCTGTTGTACATATCATTAATAATCGACACATACCGATACTATAACAACGGTTTAATGACACTGGCCACTGTGAGTATTCGATTTATGATCCAATTTAACGTTTGGTATAACATTTCTTTAGTTATCGTTCCATGATTGCATTCATACATTTCCGTTTCGTTCCCGATTACACCGGAATCCACTCACTGCAATGTAATTGTCAGTAGAGGCGAAGTGGAGGCGTTTGCCGTGTAATGGGCGGGACATTACATTTCTATTACTTTTCGTAAATAAAAAGGCTTACGATGTATCACAAAGGGGGAGGGGGGGTTAAAAATGACAAAAAAAAACACGTAATTAATGGACAGCCCCTTATAGCCTGTCTGTGGTATGTACTGACCTATATTTTACGATAATTACAGTTCTCAGTATCAATAATACGTTTCGTCAATAAAATTTTGAAGAATTTCATTTTGGACTCGCTCCTGGCGTGGGAATATGAAATGTTCTATGTGGCTGTTGAAAAGGCTCAAGGTGCTTGTAAAAGTAGCATGTGGAGTAGTAAGTCTGGTAAGTCAATGGCGCGTGTGTGAACTTGATATTCGGTACGATCGTCTCACGAATGCTACACTACACGTATCGCATCCTCTGCTAAACTTAGTGGTGTAGTCATACACACTGAAGTACAGTTAAAGACGTCGATATGGAACACCATGGTTTTCCATGGTTATGCCGTTCAATCGACTCTATATCTAAACTAGCTACAGCTGAAGAGTACATTTTGTATAAACGCGCGAAACTCGAGAACTACAAATCATATTTGAAATATTATTTTTGCATATGATAGTTAGTTTCAAAAGGAAGGCAATTTTTAAAAGAATAATTTTATATTCTCAGTGCCCCTTCGTCGCATGTGTAAGAACGTGGTCCGGAGTCACCGGGCCTCCTTCCGGCGGGTGGTGGCGTGCGGGGTGTGCAGCCTCGAGCTGACGCTCGCGTTCAACATACTGGCCTTCATGACCAACTACACCGTGATTATACTGCAGTTCAAACTGTGCAGCTAGGTGACTCATTTATTTATTTTAATTCAAACGCGGACCCAATTACATCACTTGAAAATATTATAAACTAAAGTCGACGAAAGAGGAATCATAATTAAAAATACATAAAAACAGAATATATGAAATAAATAAATATACCTGGACAAATTCACTCACGGTTAATTAGACCCAAACTAAGCTCTAAGCTTGTAATATGGAATCTAACTAACTGATATTACTTACACAAATACTTTATAAGAATATATAATTGACACCCAGACGTCGTCGCCAACAACTATGTCTTCACATATTGTTGACTCCGGGCGGGAATCGAACCCGCAACCCCCGACACAGTAAGCGCTCTCACTGCCACTGTGCCAACGGGCTTGTCATATGCGTAATAGTCATAATATTCCAGGATATAATCCTGTAAATTGCTCAATCGTTTAGTTTATTACTTTTTTGCTTGAACGCCTCGCGTCTTCCTGTATGGTGTACCATTCCAGACTTGGTTCACTGCGTAAGGTCACATTTAAGCAAGTGAACTTCACATACTCAATATGATCTTACGCATTTTCGCGGCATTTAGTAAACAAATAGTTAAGACTTTATACAGTCTCTATCCAAATCCGAATTTTTTATTCCGAAATTCCCACGGGAACAAGCACAACGAAGGTAAAACCGCGGGGCGCTGCAAGTAAAATAATAATAAGAGATCAATAATAATCCTACCTTCATTATCCCCTCCTTTTTCAGCACGTAAGTCTCCCTCACTCTTGCTTAGTTTCTTAAAGTTGTTCACACACCGAGTGGTAAATACTTGCTTCAGAGCTTTTGTGAGTTCTAGAGCTAACGGCGAACTGAAGTGTAGCTCCCCGCCGCCGTTGAATTCACTGGAATACAATGATTGTTTGTTAGTTTATTGTGTTAAATTTAAAAAAGAAGTGCAGAGATGCAATAACAAGTACAAAATATTAATATGTCTGATGTCGGACAAATTTTTTTAACAAACTTTTGTAATGTAACAGATATGGGATCTTGGATCTCAGTATTGTAACTGTCAGTATTGCATTAGTTAGTTAGAGCTTCATAATTAGATCTTTGACCAGTAAGCAAAAACCTACACATACTTGTACAAGATTTTTCACTCCATAATTCCCTTGGGAATGGCCACATAATTAGCAAGCAACACCCCACGGGTAAAACCTGCTTTAATTTAAGTATAAAATAATAAAAACACACTATTTTCTAGCCTAGTTTATCAAAACCCACAAACAACACTCACCTATCAACAGTAAGCACACACATGCCGTTCCTATCATCTTTACTGAACGCTGCACTCATGAGATGCTTCCAATCGACCAGCACGCCTGATTTCTGACCTCTAGACACGAACACTCCAGTACTAGACAGAGTTACTGTTCCATCTGCGCAATTTAACCCGCATTTACGAGACAGATCTGTCGAGTTGACTGTTACAGAGTACGAGTCTTTGAGAGGTGTGTCTGAAATTATATATATAAGCGAGATTGTTTGGTTGTTTTATATGGTTTTGTTAAAGATACTGTGTATATATTAAACGGTTATAACTAACAGAATTTAATTAAGTTGTTTTGATTGAATCATATATTGCAATAGACAAATAAAACACAATTTTCTGATTTTATTCTTGCCATTTAGTTTCCATTATATAGGTATTATAAATTGTTATTATATTATGTATTTTATTTTAAGAGGTAAGGCACAATTCCGATAGTATTATCCAGAAAGGAAGTGGTCAACCCTGGTAAATTATACCAACAAGATAGACCAACTTTATGAAATATCACAGAGCTTATGATATAAGCTAGCATATAATTTATAGACGAGCATAAACTAATACAACAACCATTAACAATAAAGTATTTGATTTTGAATGTATTTGTAAGAGCTAAATGTGTTAGCCAGTGAGAGGTCAATGTCCCATGCACTTTGATAAAGACAATGAGAAATATAAATGTTACAATGAACAATGGGTACTTTCTGTTTTATAACATCATTTGAATGTGCGCAAGTGGCCATTATATGAAAATAAGCTCTTGTTATGGCATTCTGATCAAGGGAACATATTATATTTGGGACATTCTCTTGTTTACAGTTCCAAGTATGTATATGTAATATAAATATCAAAAAACATTTTTTTATCTACATTTTGTAAATTGAAGGTGAGAAGGGTGGTTTTGTAATTTTAAACTAATATGCTAGAATATGTATTTATTGTCTATATCTTAAAATAATACTGTAAACTACAGAAAAATATTAAATGATGAAGTTTAAAAACTCACCAATCGGTTTGTTTTCGCTTAATAATACCCTAATCTTCTCCATCCAGGATAGTGTGTCTTGTAGTGTGTTAGCGGCCAGTAACACACGGGGCTTCCGAGACTCTCCGGCGGGGAAAACTGCGAAGGCATGTGGCCGCGTGCGGGACTTCGCCCTCCTCACTATGAACCCTGAGGGTAGCTCGATAGTCCCGGCCGAAGCACCCGCCTCACTACAGTACACAGCCAAAATACCTCCCGAAAAAGTCGGGCTCGGTCGCAAAATGCACCACTGTTTCTTCCAAGACTGCTATATTAAACAAAAAAAAAATTTGCTCAAAGAAGTCATGTTATGATCAATTATGAACACAAAATAAAGTTAACTTACCTTGAAAGGATACAAACCAAGATTGGTTTTAAACGGATATTTCACTTCTAAAAACCCAGACATTGCGTAAGCTATCCCGATTTCACAACACGGTCAGATCATTGCTTCTAGAAATAAAAAAATGATGCACAAAATTGCATTGCACATGCACATGTTCCGAGGCCAAACAATGAATTTGTTTACTATCCATAGACCTAACAGAAACAGAGTGATCCGTTACAGTTTAAAAATCGATAATAAAAACCGGTTTTACCGAAAAGTCAGCTGACAGACTAAATTGCACCTATATACTCATTGGTTGGTTTTTAAGCTATGGCGAATCATTCATTCACTTAGCGGGAAACTTAATTTATTACACTTTGATTTCTTTTTAGCTAGCGTAGATTTAAGATTAGGTAAAATAGAACTACCTTAGTAAGTACCTGTGTTGGTACTATACCATTATTTTAGTGCTATATCACACTAGGGAGTTGCGAGCGAAACGTGTGAGCGGGGTGCGATCCGCGTTTTGTAACCTCAGTGCCAGAATGGATTCCGATGAAACACTGCTGTTAGCTTTATATTACTCCGACGAAGAAATCGAGGACTAAGGCGGATGCAACGACGAATATGGGAGGATCCATTATCAACTGATGGACTGAGAGAGAGCGACTACAATGTGCTGTTCTGCAAACGAATAAAAAATAATCCTAGAAAATGTCGTCCCTACCTGAGAATAACTAGTTAGACCTACATTTTACGAACTGTTGCATCAGAACATCTATATCTATACTAATATTATAAAGAGGTAAAATTTGTAAGTTTGTTTATTTGTTTGTATGTTCGAGCTAATCTCGGGAATTGCACGGGCACAACGCGGGTAAAATCTCAAGGCGCTGCTGATATGTTATGGCGGCTCCACATTAGTGCCGTGAATTCACGCGCGATTTCTCATGGCGGCTCCACATTAGTGCCGTGAATTCACGCGCGATTTCTCACCGTGAATTCACTGAACGAATCCATGCCCTCCCCATTCACGAGATGCTCACAATAGTTCGAAGGAGGAGGCGCGAACCCTTTGTCGCGGGACACAATACCGACTCTGATCGGGGAACAGGCGTGAACGTGCGTGAACCCCGCGAAAACGGTCCACATTCACGTTCGCGCTTGTTCACGGAGCTTCACGGCACTAATGTGGAGCCGCCATTATAAAATGATTTTAGACGTGAAGTGAAGACACACTTAACCTGGGTGTACGAAATGGTGTCCTCAGGCGCTGTTCGCCGAGAACACGTTGCGATCTCGCGGCGTGTCCGCCGCGCACACGTTGCGAACTCGCTGCGCGCGCTCTCGCCTCGCTTTAAACTCGCTCGCAACTCGCTATAAATAGTGTAATATATTATAGCACTTATTGTGATTTGTGTGTGGCTTGTGAGTGGGCCGTGTGGCTGTTTAACGTGAGAAACGGGCATTCAAAATTCTTCTTACATGTGACTACCTTTAACTCGTAATAATATGCAACAAGGTTTGTATTGTATGTTTACTTTATTTATTTTATCTTTTTGTTTTAGGATTCTAGAAGGCTTATCTACCTGTTATTTACAATATAACTTCGTATTTACATAGCATTGCTAGCATACATACACATTACACTCTAATTATAGTTTTATTAACAGATCCTTAATAATAAAAAGTGTTTAGAACACAAAATCCAGGCCCGCTTGGTGGCTGAGCCGAAATTCCTCTTCGTTTCATACGACACCAATGCTCTTCGAGGCGCCTCTTTGTTTCTATGTAGACTTGTAGCTCCTCATTGACATCTATGCCTGACCATAGACGCTCAGCTACGGCACTTGCTTTTGGCCATATTCTAAAACAAATTAATAATATCTCAATGGCCCAATACAAATTGTTCTGTTCAGTTTTTAGTGAACCTGGAATTCAAGTTTGGTTACGGTTTAACTCGGGCGACCTGAAGCTTCTTGTTGGTACCCTTCAAAATTATAAAGTGAGAGCTATTTAGGCTAGCTATTTTCACCAAAAAGTGAGCGACTAGCTACCCGCAATTAGCGCATTATATGAGCCTGTGTACAATAAAACAGACTGTATCATGGGTCTGTTTTTGCTACCTGCTCATTACGTTGTCATCGTCTACCAACTCCCCCCACATGCAAGCTTCCCCACCCACGATGTGGTTGAGATTGATTTTTGATTGATTTTTCATGGTTGAGGTCAATTCTCGACGAGGATCAATTACGTAAAAATCTTCCCATTTTTTGTCGAGATGGTCCAAATACCATTTTGACGAGTAGAGGATGTAATGTCCTTTCTTTAGCATCTGGGAAAATAATTTAAATTGAATATAATGAATGGCCAACCAGACCAGTGGAGACTTAGGGTGCATTTCCAATAAAACGAAGCGGTGCGACGCGGAGTCCAACTATAATCACAGGGCATTAAATTAAACACTCAAAATTGGACTTCGCACTGCTTCAATGGAAACGCATCCTTGTCGTTAATATCTGATATAGCAAAATATTGAGGTTTCGTTTTTTTATGGAAAGAAATGGTTACCTTTTCTATATTCCAAATCAGCTTCCATACGTGAATGAAAGTCTCAGCATTTAGGTTTACATTTTCATCAAAAACTTCCTGTAGGAAGTAATAATGATAATTAAGAGCAAAGAGGTAGGTTTTAAGCAGTAATTGTGACCTCATTCTGCAAAAATGTATAACTTTTCCTATTCTACGTCTTACCTGCCATACAATAGGAATAATAGTCGGTGGTATTAAAGATAATGTTTTGTTGAAGAATTGTGATTGTAATTGCTGCACAGTCATATTCTTTTTCTCCGTATATCTTTCAATTGTGGGATTAGATATCCTATAAAAAAACATTCAATTTTATTAAATACCTATTTAACTTATAACTATGAGCTATTTTATAAAGATATATAATGTACAATAAGGTTTTAATGGTAGTATGTCACTCACGGGGAAGATTTTGGGCAAATTTTTATCCCTAACTAATAACTCACCAACATTTAAGGTCAACTTCGTCACCCCCAACATGCATGAATCTGTCAGGAAACACTTCATTTATCTCTCGGTACAAAAGATCCAGTACAGCATAGGTTGCATTTTTAATCGGGTTTAAAGGACCGAAATTGATTTCGTCGCATCGCGTCACAATGTTGGGACCCCAACCACTCCACGAAGCAGTGTGACCTATGCAAACGTTGTACCAAGACTTGTAAAAAAAGGTCAAATAAAATAAAGAATTTGGTGTGGTTAAAGTGAGAAATATCGTAACATATAAGTATAAAGATGATACTTATTCATGAACAAGGGCTCTTTTAATTTAACCTTATCAACTTATTGCCTTCCCACGGCATCTAGATCAACAGCCTAGCCCAGCCCGACCTTGCCCTTGCCTCCTAGTTGGCGATGCCCTTGTTCATGAACACAGTATTTTTTTAAATGTCAATTTAATGCTACATAGTATACCTACCAGGTACATCAAATTCAGGGATCACACGAATGCCTCGCAATCTTGCAAATTCAATAATTGTCGACACATCTGATTGAGTATAAACCATGGAAGAATGAAAAGCACCATGCTTGCTGTTTCAAAATAAAAGTGGTTAGAATCAGATATGGCTCTTCCTTATCTGTTATTAAATTAAATTATGTATCTAGTCCTCGATCAACAATGTTGTGTATTGTTGATCGAAGACCTATATAGGTCCTATTACATAAGTAGTCCTATATAAGTAGTATTAGTAGTACCTACTTAGTAGTAGTACCAGGTTACAATTAAGTATAATATCTACCTACCTAAAATTTGGAAATGTGTAACTCTCATACGGAAAGCTCTGATCGTCCACAATATGCCAATGGAGAACATTCATTTTATTCATTGCCATAGCATCTATTATTTTGAGAATAGTTATCGGGCGCAGGTAATGGCGGGCTGTGTCTATTAAAAGTCCTCTATGCTTATATGATGGGAAATCTTCAATAAAAGTTATATTGATACGAATTTCCTGCAAAAAAAATAGATTAGATATTTCATTTGGTTTTTTTCCAGGTTTAAATAAGGTTTAAAGACTTACACTGAAATCGGCAGGCAGGTATAAAAGTTGTACGAAAGTTTCTAGTCCTCTTAATATACCCCAAATAGAGTAACTTGTTAAAGTACTGGTTGATTGTATCTTAAGTTTATCTGGAATCATATTATGTATGAGTATGCAGTAAATTATGTATACTGGTAAGTAGGTAGGTACCTAGTTAGACAAGTGCGCCTGTGGATTAGATTTTAGCATTCTTTAAATTATACCATTATTGGGGTGAAATTGTAGCTGCACCCCTGGTAGTTAGTAGTGTCAGTAACAATATGTTATTTTGCGGTTGATATCACTTTGTGTAGGTACCTTGTAAGTTAAATAAATTGTTCGAAGAGATCCTAATTAGGTACTTAGGTACCTCTTGATAGGTACATGATTTATTTGACTAGAGAAGACTCACAGCTTTCGTCCATATAATAATGTGGTAGATATTCACATTCAGACATCAGGTTTACGTTGAGTTTCCTTATCAAACGATTGTTAGGTACACTTTTAGGTGATTTTGACCCGTTGTTTTCCAATTTTATAATTCTTAGAGTTTTTATTGTGAGAGCGTTGCGATTAAGAGCAGTAACTAATATATCACATGAATGGAAAACTATCTGCAAAAATAAACTGTATGTATATTATGCCCCACTGGTACTTGTTTTGGGGTAGTATTAAGCTTTCTTTAATACCTATAGGTGGTTTTGTAATGGCACCAGTAATGGACATGGAACCAGTAATTCATTAGTATAATATTTTGATTGCTATGTTTTTTGTTTCTTGGGTTACCCATTGAAATTAATCTAACATTGCACAGTGTTGTTATTCCCGCGAAGTTATGTTTGTTCATATTTTGTTGGGGTCTATGACTGGGGCACTGTAGTCAAATAATGTAAGTATATAATACTTATATCGAAAATTATGCACATTGTTGTGCATACAGTTTTTTACCGCCAATTATTTATTACCTTTTCTTAGCTTTATTATGCCCATGTGTTCCAACAATGAACCAGCACTAATAACAATGAACTTATGAATCCAAAATTGCTGATTATTAGAAATCCAGTTATATGAACATCCTGCTACCGATGTGGTATGCGAAAAATACGTGAAAATCATAATTATTTACTTTAATACTGACGTCTAAATTTACAAAGGTCACTTTATGTTTTACATGAATATGCTATGCAAAATAAACTAAAAGTAAATGAATTTTCATTTAAAATAAAAATCCAATCCGCAGTAATATCCGCGTGATTTTGTAGATCAAGAAAAAAAAAAAAAAAAAACTGCGGCGTAGACCCGGTGGATCTAGGAAACTTATATAAACAAAAAATATTTAAAAAAACACGGCGGATAGTCGCAGTGGGAACAAGTTCTTAGGTAAGTACGAAAGAAGAGTTGTTAACAGTTAAGTATTTTATTTACGACCCACAGTGGGGAGAGCTAAAATTAAACCGGCCACAGCATAGTAGTAAATTATAATCCGAATACTTACATTAGGTTTTTTACAATACTTATGTAGGTACTTACATTAACGTGAAATTTTGCATCTCTATAAATGAGGTAATCTTTTCGCTTGTGTTCTCTCTGAGCTTTCGGCCATATTGCTCCCCTAGTCGGTGGGAATAGTGGTCCAGGCTTAGCGGTATAAATAACGCCACTTACTATTTCAATTATAATAGATAATGTTATTATAAAATTCATCTTTTTTTAACAAAATAATTTTTTAAATATTTTAATCAATCACGTCAATCCCATATGATTTAAATCAAAATAGTGAATGAGTAAACTACGGCGTTGGCACTGCTAAAGTACATTAGGGAGGGAAGGAAACCGAACAATGTTTATAAAATAAAAATGTAATTCGAGCTTCAGTTTATTTTGTGTAATAGGATACCTACATTGAATAAGACAAGTGTTAGTTCATTCTTTGGTACCTTTGGTGATTTTATTCCTAGTCAAAATCAAGGAATTTATTCAGTGTTTTATCGTATAAAATGAAAAGTTAATAATTCCGTAAAGTAACCCAAAACTCATATAAATGCAGAGCCCTGCGGTTTTACACGCGTTTTTCTCGGCCCTATGGGATTTTGGGATGTAGTCACAAACCTTCCTTTAGAATCAATCTGTTTGTTGGTGAAAACCGCATCAAAATACGAAGCATATAGAAAAAATGAATTGCATACAAACGTACAACGTTTGGGGCCCTTTATTTTATAATATTATATATATGTATTACTTATTATTATTGCTATCCATTTCCTATTAAATTAAGAATCATTCATTGGGTTATAATGTACAAAGAATCAGTATAAGATTTCATTTATTTTTGTTTTTAAAAACCTGAGTACCTAAAAGGGGGGTAAAAGATTGAAATGAATTCACGGTCAAGTTCTCGTAATACTGTTTGTTTTAGTCAGTAGATTAGAGATAATTTACTGTGTGGAATATGTATGGAATTGTGGTATTAAGTACTAGTATTAATTAATTTGGGTGAGGTGAATTCAGCCTTACATTTTTAAATATTACCTATCTGCCGCCCTTATTTTTACCACCCTTTCTGATTTCCGGTTGTTATTTTTTTTCTTTTCATACTCAAGACCGTGCATGCAAACTTTTAACTGTCAAGTAAAGCTTCATGGCTTCATCCCATCCATCCATGGAGACCATGGATTCAATATACACATCCCATCTTCATTCATTCACACACCACGAACGAAACAAGGTAGGCAGTCAGTCAGTGGTGACAGTGTCGAGTTGTGTCAGATGTCACTAATGTCAGAATGATAAGCGTATTTTATTATCGTGTGACTAAAAAAATAATCTAATTTACTATTTCTCGATCCATTTGTAACTTTTATTGAAAACATAAACGTACATTATTGTACTTTCAATCTGTATTTGTCAAGAGACAACTAAGAAGATAATCTAAATTTTATTATACTACAGTAGACAAGAAATAATTGACCATGAAGAAAGTCTTTAGTTTCCTCATAGCTATTTTATTTTACAATCAAAATGTGTCTTGTGCTGTAAACTCCGCTGAAGAAGACACTGGAAACGGGCGATATATCATCGAGGGTAAAGTTTTCGCGCCTGATGAGTACGTAGGAACATGGCAGGTCGATACTCGGGTGCATGTGAACGGTGGTGAATACATCGGATTCATACGAGAAGACGGCACATTCGTCATCCACAACGTGCCTTCTGGCTCGTACGTAGTCGAAGTAATCAACCCCGACTACATGTACGAACCAGTCCGCGTCGAAATCAACTCCAAAGGCAAATACAGAGCCAGGAAAGTGAACTATATTCAAACATCTCAAGTAATCCAAGTGCCTTACCCGTTGAGAATGAAAGCTCTTTCCAAGTTCAGATATTTCCAAGTCCGTGAGCAGTGGAGACTCACTGACTTCCTTTTCAACCCTATGGTTATTATGATGGTGTTGCCGCTGCTCCTGATTATGATTCTGCCTAAAATGATGAATGATCCCGAGACCAAAGAAGACTTCAAACAGATCAGTAACTTGGCTAAGATGACAGAAATGCCAGAAATGTCAGATGTGTTCACATCACTGTTTGGTGGTGGAAACCAACCTAAACCTTCAGCTAAAGCTAAGCAAGTGAAGAAGAGGCAATAAGTAATATTGCTAGTTACTATTTATTGTTAAAATAAGTTTATAGTCAATAAATATAAAAACTTTCGAATGACAATGTTTTCATTATTTCATTTTAGACTAGCTGTGCCCGCGATTTCACCCCCGTTGATCCATTGTTATTATACATTTAACATTTCTCTTGAATCACTATCTATTAAAAAAAAACACATCAAAATACGTTGTGTAGTTTTAAAGATCTAAGCATACATGGGGACAGACAGCCGATAGCGACTTTGTTTTATACTATGTAGTGACAAAACTTAATTAATCAAAATCAGTATTTGGGAAATAAAAAGCAGCTTTTATTCAAAAGGTTTTTTATTTGGAAATAATTCTACAGAGTTAATAATGAATTCACTCTACAATCCTACTTACAATGCTCAGTAACAACTAAATAATACACACAAATACATGATTACAAAATAAAAGGTAAATATTCAGTCATTGGTAATTTTGGACGGAAACTACTTAAGTAACATGGCAGATATGAGATTCATTTCATTTAAGACCAACTACATATATTTTTCCTTCTTTTGGACGGGAAATATTATATTTTAGTACATAATTTATTAATTTTGATCAAACACATCAGCTGCCATAAACTGATGTAAAATAAAATACTTATAAAACTATAATATAAAATTGTATACAATTCAATTTGATTATTTGTAAAATAAGAAATTTGATAATTCAGTAAAATATAATATTGTCTTGCACTCAAGGCTGTTACTTTTACATTTCATAACCCTTAAAATTATATATAAAATATAGTTATTTACATAAAATGTTTATCATTATTTATCTCTGGACCATAACTTTGATATAAGGCAAGTATGCATTTCATGCTTACATTAGGATTTATAAGATTCTGATATGCTATACTTATTTGAAATTTGCTTTTAGTTGTCGAAAGTTATAAGATATGAGCACCGGAAGAAACAGTTGAAAATGGGTTTTGTTAAAGGAAATTGTATAAAACTGATTGCTAACTCTACTTCTAATACTAGGTCGTTAAATGACGAGGTTTCACTGGACCCTTATAAATGCTTTTAGGAAAATCATTAAAATGCATTAGCTGTGCTATCATTTAGACACAATAGCCCTAAGTATTTAATTATTGCTATGAGATTCATGATTTCCAGTCAATGATACATATTAAGCATATGTAACTGTAGATAAAGATAAAAGATATGATATAAAAAGACATTTTCTTCATAAAATAAAGTAAAAATACAGTAAAGTCGTAAATATGTGATACTGTGTAGAGATTTCAAGGTTTCTAGTTTGCCAAAGTTCACTTAAACTACGAACACTTCTTATCTAAAACTAAATAACTATTGGAATGGAGGGAGGTGTACTGTTAGAGAAAAGTACAGGATTTTCAATACATAGAGATTCTTATATAGGTACTAAACTAACGGTGGTTATTGAATACCAAATGTTACACTTGCTTGTTACTAAGGCAGATCCGATTAACTTATTAAGTCTATGCTTAGAATCTTTATAAAATCCAATATTAGACAATTTCAGTCGTCCATTGATTCAATCAATATTATAAAAAATTTGATGCGTTAATTTTGTATTTTTTGTCATGTTATAGCAATATAATTCACACTCCCACTTATTATATAAAAATACAATATAAACTCTTGTATATGTACATACACATTAATAAGTGCTTTAATTCAATATGTGTTTTTTCACAACGCTTTTCTACAATCATGGTCTAATTGTAATGATTAAAAAAATCACAGTTTGAACGTTATACCGCCGTCGTTTTGTAAATCGACTAAGAAGATGTTTTGTGATGTGCAATTTGATGTTATATTCTAAAACATTCTACAACATACATTAGTTACATTACTTGCTTGATGATGGTACATTTTACTACTAAAGATAACTGTTTCAGTAAAAATCATATTTTGTTACAATATAACCTAATAAAATAAGATCTCAGACAGTCTAGCGGTAAACAAGTGCGATGTTTTGTCTTGATTTCCTAGATCGATTGCACGGATTATAACCTCATATACCTGAGTATAACAGTCAGTGTGACCAGTAACAGAGGCGTGGCCAACGTGATTTGAACTCCCGCGTTGTAAATAGCGCAGTAAGGACACTGCGAGGAGCCGCACACTTCACAGATGTTCAGCAGGTATGTGGGAAGAGCGTCGATTATGGTTTCGTTGTAGCGTTCTGCAACGAAGAATCGCAGTTAATAAAAAAAACAACATCCTTTTGGAAGTAAAATGCCTTTCCAATCATCAATCCATACACAATTGAATAAGGACATACTACAAGCCCAAGAAAGGGCAGTTCTCATAATATAGGGTATAATAAAATAATATTTGAATGCATCTCACCAGGCGCGTAGTAATCGTAGACCTTCATGGACAGGTACCGCGACATGTTGGCGACGGGGAACCATCGCTCTATCGTGTAGTTGACGCAAGTCTGCTCGGCACTCAACTGGTGGGAAAATACATTTTAATAACACTATTACGTAACTGATGGGCAAAAACATCTAACTTGACTGAAATTTTCAAAACAAAAAGGTTTTTTAACTTTAAATCAACACTTTAAATACCACACTTATTTTATCTCCCACGATCCTTGTTTAACATTCAAAAAAGTAGTTTAATAAAAATGTATTTTGAAGTTGGGTTTCTTAAATAAAAAATGTTTAGACTTTATTTAATTCCTACCACTAAACCGGTTCCCAATATAGAACAATGGAAGATTATGTTCAATTTAGATTTTAACTATTTTAAACAGAAATGAAGTATAATGTCTTCGTCTTAAACTTAAGAGCTGGGCTCTTGTCGATGGAGTTCTTTCCATATTTCTGTGCCTGAAGTATAACATTACATACATAGTCAAAGTAGAAGAACATCTTGGTGGGCACGGCGCGCGCCAGCACGTAGGCTGCAGCCGGTAGCCCGTGGGCACGTATAACATATACATACATAGTCGAAGTAGAAGAACATCTTGGTGGGCGTGTAGCGCGCGCGCTGCAGCGTGGGCACGGCGCGCGCCAGCACGTAGGCGTCCAGCGCCTGCTGCTGCAGCCGGTAGCCCGTGGGCACGTATAACATATACATACATAGTCGAAGTAGAAGAACATCTTGGTGGGCGTGTAGCGCGCGCGCTGCAGCGTGGGCACGGCGCGCGCCAGCACGTAGGCGTCCAGCGCCTGCTGCTGCAGCCGGTAGCCCGTGGGCACGTATAACATATACATACATAGTCGAAGTAGAAGAACATCTTGGTGGGCGTGTAGCGCGCGCGCTGCAGCGTGGGCACGGCGCGCGCCAGCACGTAGGCGTCCAGCGCCTGCTGCTGCAGCCGGTAGCCCGTGGGCACGTATAACATATACATACATAGTCGAAGTAGAAGAACATCTTGGTGGGCGTGTAGCGCGCGCGCTGCAGCGTGGGCACGGCGCGCGCCAGCACGTAGGCGTCCAGCGCCTGCTGCTGCAGCCGGTAGCCCGTGGGCACGTATAACATATACATACATAGTCGAAGTAGAAGAACATCTTGGTGGGCGTGTAGCGCGCGCGCTGCAGCGTGGGCACGGCGCGCGCCAGCACGTAGGCGTCCAGCGCCTGCTGCTGCAGCCGGTAGCCCGTGGGCACGCCCACCTCCAGCACCGCCAGCCCCGAGCGCGGCGCCTCCGACACCAGCTGCCAGCTGCCCGGGACACCAATGTACGTTACTTTTATAATATTGTCTTTTAGAATAACTCTGACAATATTTAATGCAACATAAAAGCGAAGTGTATCCGTAAACGTAGTTTTAATTTGTAATTTAAGCTATATGTTTTTCACTAAACCATGGGAGGTATTGAAGCTAGTCCGGTCCGGATAGTGTTCTAGAAACCCAGAGCGTATTGCGATAAGGTTCTAAATGAAACCACAAAAGATTGGAATAGTAAATAATCCTTATATTTCGAAGTCCATAATTTGACACTAGTAAACGCGAGAACATATCGTTAGCGTGTTTTAATTTTACCACTAGCGCAATCTTTTGGCACGAATTTGAACTTATCATTATTTACATTTTGTATCGATTTGGGTATTCCGCCCACCAAGGACAAAATGTCCTTCACAAGCCAAAAAAAACCCTTCACCAATAAAAACAAAAAACTTAAAATTTGCAAACATATAAACAAGGTTAAACTACAAAAATTATCAAAATAAACCATTTTAACTAAATAAACAAGATTACATTGTTGTTACCCTTTAACATCATTTACGGGCAATATACAAAGCTTTGATGTAGGGCGTTTTATAATAGAATTTTTACATTTTAATGGGACAACTCTGGTAAGCCCATCAGGTCCAGGATATTTTGTCCATAACTCTGCCAAATAGCCATCTACTCGGAGGCAAATCATCCTCCTTGACTAAAACCACATCTCCAACTGATGGCTCTGGGATTTTATAACACCATTTATTAAATACCTATGCCTGAGCTGGGTTAAATATTCGTTGGACGACCTACGCCAAAAGCTCTGAAACATCGCCTGTGTTACCTGCCAGCGTCTCAAGGATGTGAAATTAGAATTGCTATAGTTAAATTCAGGCACAGTTATTAATGGTTCTCCTATTAGAAAATGACCAGGTGACAAAGGAATAGGTTCTTCCGGATCATTATTAATAACCGTCAAAGGCCTCGAATTTAAGCTAGCTTCTATTTGAGCTAAAAGTGTTGACATTTCCTCATATGTCAACGTTGAGTCTCCTATGACACGTTTTATATGATATTTTGCGTGGATTTTATACCCGCTTCCCATAACCCACCAAAATTGGGTGCCCTCGGAGGATTAAAATGCCATTTAGTACCTTGCTGTGCTAACTCATCCACAAGTTCCTGAACTATATTGGAAGTCTCAATGTTAAAAAGATCCTTCAATTCCTTAGAGGCGCCTACAAAATTTGTGCCATTGTCGCTATATAAATTTGCACAACGACCACGCCTGGCGACAAATCGCTTGAACGCCTCAAAAAATCCCCGGGATGTCAACTCGCTTACTACCTCAATGTGTATAGCTTTGGTAGCCATACACACGAATAGGCATATGTAAGCCTTATAGGCCTTGTGTCCTCTACCCTTAGCTGTCCTTAACATAATCGGACTGCGGACTGCATAATCAACGCCACTATTTATAAACGCTCTTGCTGGCGTGACCCTTAGGGGCCGTTCACAAAATACGTCACGCTATAATCAACTTTTTTTCACCCCCTCCCCCTATATCATGATCAAAATTGAGAAAAAAGTATTTATTGAAAAAATAATTTAAAATCTTTTAATGAACGGCGAACATCACGTTGCCGTAGACCCCCCCGTCCCTCCTTGTCACATCTTGTCACACTCAGCAAACCCCCCCCCCCCCTTGAACGCGAACGTATTTTGTGAACGGCTCCTTACTGCAGGTAACATACCCATTAGCTGGGTTTGCATCTTAGCCTTATTACGTACGCAAACAACACACTTACGTACGTGCTGTTTTATCAAATTCTTACATCCTGTAATCCAATATGCAGAACGTACGTAATTCAACATTAACTGTATATCACCATGGAATGTTTTCACGTGGGCATCTTCTATTATTAGCCTTGCTAGTGGTGATTCATGCGAAAGTATTATTGGGTGTTTGACTCCTTCTGCTTCTTGTGATTGCGCAAGTCTACAACCTACTCTAAGCAAACCTTCATCATCGATAAATGGGGTTAGAGACAATAGTTTTGAATGCTTTGTTTTGATCTGTCCTAATATCTTAATACATATCTTCTAATTCTGTCCATATACTGCAACTTGCGCCAGTTTAATACACGTCCTCAAAGCCTCTTCCAACTCGTATGCACTCAAACCAACCATCCTGGACGTATCGTTCCCTTTGGTTATAAATCGTCTGCAGTATGCTACGACACGAATTAATTTTGTCAATGATGAATACTTCTCTAATATTGACTGATCTATTGTACCTACATGAACTCTCAAAGATTCTTCTTCGTGAGTATCGTTGTACTTTAACCTATTATAAACGATGTTTTTCTCCTTTAAGAACTCTGGACCAAATTTCGACATATCCAAATTAGCTAAATCAGCAGGATGAACACCCCGTGATGCACAGTCTTCTGGATTGTTATGTGTGGACACATGTGACCATTGGGAGGGGCGTAGAGTTGATTGAATCTCTGCCACCCTATTGGCGACAAATGTCTTCCAATTGCTAGCATGCTTTCCCAACCAGGCCACTACAATAGTAGAGTCAGTCCAGGCTCTTACTCTGGAAATATTTAAAACGTCTGCCATCTCCACTAACAATTTCGAAACTAAAACGGCTCCGCACAATTCAAGACGCGGTATGCTGACTTGTTTTACTGGTGCACCTAGTAATGCTACATGAACGTCACCCGAGGCATTTATAACGCGTAAATAAACCACAGCCGCATAAGCCACGTTGGATGCGTCTGAAAATCCGTGTAATTCTACGCTTATATAGTCGTATCGTTAGCGTGTTTTAATTTTACCACTAGCGCCATCTTTTGGCACGAATTTGAACGTATCATTATTTACATTTTGTATCGATTTGGACAGGTATTATTATAGTAATTATAGTAATAAAATAAGATTTGACATAGGTATAATTATGATATACAGAATGTTTTCAATATTTCTGAAAATTGTATATATTTTATATTCAAATAAGTATTTCGCAGGGATAACTTTTTCATTTTATTTATAATATTTTGATATAATAAAGCAGTCCAGAGTTGGCCACTAACATGCTTACTTTATCATCAAAGGCGCATCAATTCCATTAGGAATCCCTTCTTTATCCTCTGAAATCGAAATACCGGGGCCAACCCTGATGTCGGAATTATTAGACCGCCTAAAGGCCTCGGATATGGTCTGACGATTGCAATAACCGGGACCTATAATTAATAACTAACCTGGCGCATCCCTGAACCTGTATATGCGACTGATTCCTGCCGTAGTAGTTGAGTGCCGCCTGCAGCGAGAAGGCGGGCACGGGCGGCGCGATCTGGAACCGCTCGATGTCCACGTTGTAGGTGGTGGACAGCTGCAGCAGCGCGTAGCCCGCGCCGCGCGCCGTCACCTTCACCGTACCCCACGCTTCAGGGATCTAATGGACACACAGTTTTTAGCATAAATTAGCCTTTATTTAGCCCGTAATGTCCCACTGCTAGGCAAAGGCATATCATCTCACTGAAGACATCACTACAGTGAGCCTACTGCGGGGTGATCTTAAACCTAAGCCATATTGGAAAAGTAATATGAAAATGTTAGCACTTCAGTACTTTATCAATTCTTATTAGTTTTTAGATAAAAATCATCTCACTGAAGACATCACCACAGTGAGCCTACTGCGGGGTGATCTTAAACCTAAGCCATATTGGAAAAGTAATATGAAAATGTTAGCACTTCAGTACTTTATCAATTCTTATTAGTTTTTAGATAAAAATCATCTCACTGAAGACATCACCACAGTGAGCCTACTGCGGGGTGATCTTAAACCTAAGCCATATTTGAAGAGTAATAACCACACAGTTATATGAAAATGTTTAGCACTTTAGTACTTTATCAATTCTTATTAGTTTCTAGGTAAAATTTTAATATGATAAGATTGCATGCATGCTCAACAATTTTATAGACTGACAAAACGACAAGTTTATAAAAACCATTTCAAAAGGACAGATAGAATCAAGGAGACGACGAGGAAGGCTACGAAGGGCATATGTAGTCTAACAGAACAAGATAACAAATGCCGTGTCGTATGAGCAGCTTAAGCGGACGACTGACGATGAGATTACACAATATCTAAATTCGTTTCATTCATCACTTACATCAATACTCTGCATAGTGGCCAGGTTATTGTTCGTCAGTGTGATGGTGCGAGTGGGTCCCGACAGCGCCACGGCGTCGACGCTGACAGCTAACGCGCTGACGTCTCGCAGACGCTTGCGGTTCGTGTACTCTATCAGTGCGCGGAGAGCTATGTATGTGTCCTGTGGAGTTACAAGGGTTATTATAATACAAAGTAATTGTTGTGCGGTCTAATGTTTGGTCTGTTTGGAGAAGCTCTTTTGAACACGTAATTGATTCGAAAGAACCTTGATAAAGAATAAATTATTTTGAAATAATACTTTAAAAATCAGTCAGTTGTTGACTACAAATTCGTCAAATATGGTTGACGCCGTACTAGTTCAATTAGTCCCAATATGTAGACAAAATCTCAATACCACAATCAACATGGTTGTTCTCAAAAACAACATTTTTACCTGAGTCGACGCCCAGCCGCCATCGTGCAATCTCTGCGCATTGAGCCACATGACAATCGGTTCGTTATTGTCCTGGTGGTCCATACACGCGAGCAGCGCGTACGCAGTCGTCGCGATGTTGTTGGAGTCGTACTTGTACGGCAAGCGAGGCAGAAGGAACGGCTTCTGGTTCTCCATCTTGTACGGAGGTTGGGGTACTGGCTCCTTGCCCCAGTACACCAGCCCGCCTGTGTGTCAGAGAGTAATGTGTCAATGTAGGGTGACGGGAGATAATACATTCATACTTGTACATTATGTGAAGTGTATTATACAATAAGTTTACAATCAGTCTACATAGTAAGTAGACTGATTGTAAACTTATGTTGTTTATTATACATTTAATATGTTTATTTATTGGCAAAAGTTGTCTCTCTAAGGCACTGTTCCTTTGTTATGTTACACTATTTGTTATGCTGAGCTGTGTGTTGTGATGTTCTATGTGGTATTTTGTACTATATTGTTAGTTCTGTATAGGTTGTGTCATTTTGTGAGTATCAGCTGTGTCATGTTGCGGGCTGTGATTGTCGTCATGCTGTGTGGGCGCACCCTCCTCGCGCTGCCTCCTGCGCAGCAGGCGGTACGCGTGCTCGGCGCTGGGCGCCTTGCTGACGGCGAGCGCGTGCGCGGCGAGCGCGAGCGCGTGCGCGTCGCCGCACTCGTCCAGCAGCGCCAGGTGCCGCTCCAGCCACGACACGCCGCGCGACATCGCGCCCACCACGCGCGCCGACAGGCCCTGCGGACGAAACGTTACTGTCTAATTCTGGACATAGACCCGGTGGTGGTCCGGCAGACGTGTTTTGTCTAATATATACTGCAAAAGTATTTCCCAAACATCCCTATCTGCGCCTTCTTTCACCAATCGCTATCCATCAGACACACATGAGACAAATTCATTGGCAGTCAAACAGATACACTCACATTTACCTTATTATTTGTACAGACTATGTACATTGTCACTGGAACCGTTTTTATGGAGAAGCTTTTACGCATCCGGTCGTTGAGAGAAACAATCGGGTCTCAACCTAAACAAAAACACCCTGTAACGAGATTCATCTCGTGCTGATTAAACCACCACTCTCGGAGATCCGCTGTCCACAAATACAAACATAAGACAATTTATCTTTTAGTACCTCTCTGACTCCGATATCCTTGAGATTCTTCACTGTTTCCAATGTGATCACCACTTGCGCCGTCAGCGTTATATTCCGCTGCATTATTATTGAATCCGCTGTCTGTAAATACGAAACGATATTAAAATCTACTATGTATATAAATATAGTTAAACTACGACTTGGTTTAAACATGAGCACTGAAATGCTACGTCTCCGTACGGTCTTATAAAATGTATAAACCTTCCTGATTCTAAACAATAGTTATCTATACTAATATTATAAAGAGGTAAAATTTGTAAGTTTGTTTGTTTGTTTGTATGTTCGAGGTAATCTCAGGAATTATCAGTCCGATTTGAATAATTCTTTTTGTAATAGATAGCCACATTCAATGGGAAGGTTATAGGCTATTTTTCATCCCGAAATTCCCACGGGAACGGGTACAGCCCGGGTAAAACCTCGGGGCGCTGCTAGTTATACAATATAATTAAAAACCATGTATAAGTATAATTTTGGTCTATACTTTAATTTGGTGGAAACATTTATTTCACTTCAAAAACTGACCTCAGTAACATCAAGCCCACTCCAACCATTCCTCCTCAGCTCCTGTTTATACAGCGTCGTATTTTTCATCACCACTATTGAAGAGTTGAAGTTCCGGTCGGGCAGCCATGTTGTTTCGTAGAACGCGCCCGCGGGCGTTTGATGGTCTAACACCCAGGATACAGCTTGGGATATCACCTAGGATGTAAAGTCAAGTATTAGCGTGTGTCCCACTGCTGGGAAAAGGCCTCATCTCATTATATCATAGGCGTTAGACGCTTGTCTACTGCTGGTGGTGATCTCAAACCCAAGCCATATTTGAAAGGTAAATTGGAATTATTGCTAAATCATTTTCAGCTCAGGCCCGAAAAAGGCGCTCTTTACTCAAACGATAAGCTATTGAAATACTTATAATTAATTCTCAGTTTATAATTAGATAGTCTTCTTCTTCTTCTAAGAAGAAGAAGAAGAAGATTAGATAGTAGTTGTACCTACCTAGTACTAGCTAGGTAAATTTTATTTCATCTAAGTTACTTACGTCAGGGTCAATATATATAAAGTTCTCCCATTCATTGAACGATGCGTCTTGGAATATCTTGGCGCAGAATGACGTCAACCACACACTTGATGCTGATTGATTCCTATAAAACAAGATGTGGTTTACTTTGGTTGTTGACTTAAAGGTACTTTATTACATATTCCTAGAATAATCACTACATAGTATAAAACAAAGTCGCTACTTTTGTCTGTTTGTTTGTCTGTATGCTTAAATCTTTAAAATTACGCAACAGATTTTGATGCGGTTTTTTGTAATAGGTAGAGTGATTCAAGAGGAAGGTTTTTATGTAAAAAAAAATCCCGAAATTCCCACGGGAACGGGCACAACGCGGGTAAAACCGCGGGGCGCTGCTAGTTAGTAATATAATCTTAACTAAAGAATATACTGACAAAACCTAGATGCCTTTTTATCAGAACTCCAATACTTCGTAAGCTACGAGTGTTATGATTATGATACCAAACATAGCATAAGGCATAGCATAGCTCTGGTCCAAAACACCTTTAATGAGACACGAAATTAGGTAATTGGATAGCGAATTAGCGAAATCTCCGATCTTAAAAGGAAAATATCAAAATAATCTGAAATCTATAAACCTCAAACTCACCAATCGCTCCTAAATGAGCTGAAAGACCCATCGGGCTTCATAAAGGACAGCTGCCTCTGATACAGTATGTTCATGTGGTAGAAGGAGTCGCGCTCGAGCGTGCGGTTCCGCTGGTTGATGAGCCGCATGTATAGCGTCAGGTACATGTTCGCGGCGAAACTGAACATGTTCTGTTCGGCTGAGTCCTGAGGGAACGAGGGTTGGATGTCATTTTGGATTATTAGATGGAGAATAATTGAGTTAAAAATGATAGAGCTTTATTAATGCAGTTTGTAGGCACAAGGTTTCAAACTATTATTCCCATAAGTCCATGTTCTGCAGTAATACTAACACACATTTTGCCCTATACGTAGTACTAATAATTTTATATTTTTAAGGATAAACTAGTACTTAGGGAAAGTCATTACCGTTCTTTTAGTTCTCTCCACTTACAGTTACATACGTTTACAATTACGACCAATTTATATTTATCGATTTAATTTAAGAACCCAGTCAGGGCTTTATATTTTAGTAAATATGAATATTGAATACTCACCATTGGCAAATCCAATAAACTTGACGCATTAACGGGCATAGTCGGGAACAGCGGTCCGACAACATCCCCTACCACGGTCAACCTCGCTCGATTCGATCCAAACACGTAGTAGCGATCGACTTCGTACGGAATGATGGGCGTCTCGGTCACGTTGACGTGTAGGTATTGGAAGACGTAGGCGCGGTTCGAGAGGTCGAGTAGGACCGAGTGATGTCTGGTCTGGGGTAGACCGTCCGACTGTGGACAAATGGTAGGTGTTAAATATATTGAACTCATCATCATAAATTTAAGAGCAAGGCTCTTGTCGGTGAGTCCGATGCAGACTTCTCCATCTATTCCTATTCAGTGCAAGCTCCTTCACATCTCAATACGACATGACAGACACTATTTCTTTAATCTGACTCATGTACCTGATTCTAGACCTTCCCCTATATTGAACTATTGATGACAAATTCAATTAGAAAAGATTTTAACTGTTTACAGCTAGACTTATAGTAAGATTTATTTGGAAGGTTTTGTTGCAATGAGGGATTATTGACAAAGCGGTCATGATAGTAAGACCAACAAGACTCTTTTTTAAAGAATTGATCCTGTCTTGTTGTCTATTCTAGTCTTCTTATAACAGACTAATAAGATGAGAGTAGAGGACTTTTCATAGCATGTACGTAAGTTTTATAGTCCCTATGACTATATCTCAGTTATAGACATATAATCCTCTTCGCTGCGCCTAAAGTTACATGCTCTCTTAGTGGGTTGAAACTAAATATTAGCCTGTAAAGTCCCACAGGGCAAAGGCTTCACGCCTAACAGTAGAGATGAAGACAACCGTTACCTTGACATGCACGGTGTGCGTGTAGTGGTGCGTGCCCATGAGCGTGGCGGCGTGCAGGCGCACGGCGAGGCGCCCGAGGTGAAGACAGTAACCGTTACCTTGACATGCACGGTGTGCGTGTAGTGGTGCGTGCCCATGAGCGTGGCGGCGTGCAGGCGCACGGCGAGGCGCCCGAGGTGAAGACAGTAACCGTTACCTTGACATGCACGGTGTGCGTGTAGTGGTGCGTGCCCATGAGCGTGGCGGCGTGCAGGCGCACGGCGAGGCGCCCGAGGTGAAGACAGTAACCGTTACCTTGACATGCACGGTGTGCGTGTAGTGGTGCGTGCCCATGAGCGTGGCGGCGTGCAGGCGCACGGCGAGGCGCCCGAGGTGAAGACAGTAACCGTTACCTTGACATGCACGGTGTGCGTGTAGTGGTGCGTGCCCATGAGCGTGGCGGCGTGCAGGCGCACGGCGAGGCGCCCGAGGTGAAGACAGTAACCGTTACCTTGACATGCACGGTGTGCGTGTAGTGGTGCGTGCCCATGAGCGTGGCGGCGTGCAGGCGCACGGCGAGGCGCCCGAGGTGAAGACAGTAACCGTTACCTTGACATGCACGGTGTGCGTGTAGTGGTGCGTGCCCATGAGCGTGGCGGCGTGCAGGCGCACGGCGAGGCGCCCGAGGTGAAGACAGTAACCGTTACCTTGACATGCACGGTGTGCGTGTAGTGGTGCGTGCCCATGAGCGTGGCGGCGTGCAGGCGCACGGCGAGGCGCCCGAGGTGAAGACAGTAACCGTTACCTTGACATGCACGGTGTGCGTGTAGTGGTGCGTGCCCATGAGCGTGGCGGCGTGCAGGCGCACGGCGAGGCGCCCGAGGTGAAGACAGTAACCGTTACCTTGACATGCACGGTGTGCGTGTAGTGGTGCGTGCCCATGAGCGTGGCGGCGTGCAGGCGCACGGCGAGGCGCCCGAGGCGCGCCGGCACCACGGGCACGTGCACGGTGGCGGCGCGGCCCGACACGATGTACACGAAGAACTGGTGCTCGCCGAACGACGTGCGCGGGTTGTACGACCGCACCTGCCGCATGGGATAATATGCCTTACTCACTGCTCTACTCATCATAGGTACACTTCAATATTTTTATTTAGTTTAGGCCCCAAAGAGGCTCTTTTGAACGTACCCATTCGGAAGAACATCTACAGAGAAGAATGGGCTAGAAATTCTGCTGGTTATTTTTATTTAAATATGGGTATAATGTTTCGAGTGGGAATAATATAGAACTTTGATATTTCTTTTATTATTATCAGTATTCTGCTAAACTTTTTCGGAAACTTTCATATTAAGATTTTTTTGTCAGTCGACGTAAAAAAAAAATTGTGTTAATGTATAACATTACTAAGTTGTATACTACTATGTTATTTAACATTACACTGATCCGTAGGTGTGTTTCAAAATAATTTTAGATCAGACACATTAAATAAATCATTTTCACCGATTCATTAATATAGTCTCTCTAATACTCCATCCATACTCTTTACTCTAATACTCCAAATGGAACTATGTACTTTCCTGACATGCCTTATGTCCAGTTCGAGCGACGAGCGCAATTGCCTCCATATAATTTTAACTGGAACCATATAATCATATTGAGAGGACGAATAAGAAGATGTAAGACTCACGATCCCGTTGGGGTCGACGTGCACGAACTTGTAGTCGGGCGAGGCCTCGAGCACCACGACGGCCTCCAGGTCCTGCGGCGTGTAGTTGAACACCACCACGCGCAGCCCCAGCTGCTCGCCCGCGCGGCTCTCCGCCGGGCCCTCCACTTTGATGAAGAACGGCAGGATGCCCACGTACTGCCCACAGATTGGAACTTGTATTCACAATCATTAGTAAAAAACATGGTGTGATATCTTTTGATGGGTGTTATGTGGTTACATTGCAAAATATATGTTTTTTTATACAAAAGATGTTTGTTTTTTGATTTGTTTTTTTTATTGGTTTTCTTAAATAATTTTCGAGACTAAATAAAGTTGTTAATCATACAGCTATTGAAAATAACGTACATTGCTGCTGTCAGCAAACTTAGCTTGTCTGGTACACATATAGTCTAGATTCCAGATACACTGCGAAAATCTTCAAGTTTGCCATGGGGAGATTTTGTTTACACTTGTTCACCGCGCAAGCAAGACTTTAGGTACCGTTGGCTTTCGTGTATGATATGATTATACTCACATATATCCTACTATCCTATCCTACTAATATTATAAATGCGAAAGTTTGTGAGGATAAATGTATGTATTGTATGTTGCTCTTTCACTAAAAAACTACTGGACGGATTTGGATGAAACTTTACAGTAATATAGGTTACACATCAGAATAACACACAGAATACATTTTATCCCGAAATTCCCGCGGGAACCGATAGTACGCGGGTAACACCGCGGGGCGCGGCTAGTAGGCTTTAAGCTGAGTGATCTCGTACTAGGTGATGTATCATATGAACTGACGTGTATGGGCTGCGTGAGCATGCCGAAGCCGTGGCTGGGCGACATGCTGAAGGCGGAGACGGTCCAGACGGCGGGCTCGCGCGGCACGGCGCTCGTGAACACGAAGCGGCCGTGCGGGCCGATGTTGACGTCGCGCCACAGCCACGCGTTCGAGTACTGCCGCTGGATGCGGTTGAACCGGAACTTGCGGAAGTGGGACAGGTCGAACGCCGCCTCCGTCTCGCCTGCGGACGAAGCGGTTCGTGACACGAGGGTAGTTATTATGCTACTTCGTTAGTAGATACGAGTAGTTTGCTAAGATATTCGGCAAGTGGTGATATTTATAATTAAGTGAAAAACAAAACCTTCTTGTAATAGACCTTGGGTTAAAATTTAATCAAAAAGCCATAAGTTGGCGCATGTCTGGTCGATCCGTAAATTATCTTCAGAACCTCATGATTACATAACTTTTCTGAGAATGTTTGCAGATTTGTGCTATTATTCACTGAATAAAATCGTAGTTTCCTTGGTAGTGGCACACACTTGTGATAGTAATGAGTACTCACAGTTAGCCTCGTCCGTCTTGTCGGTGCAGTCGTAGACCTGGTCGCAGCGCTTGGAGCTGGGGAAGCAGCCCCCGTCGAGGCACTCGGCGAGCCCGAGCGACGCGTTGCACGGGCTCGGCCGCCGGCCCAGCGCCACGTCGCTGAACACCACCAGCCCCGCGAATCTGGAGAGTACGAGGTGTGAGGAGCGGACGGTGACAATGTCGATACACGAGCGGATTTAGGATTTGGTTTAGCTTCTAGACAATAAAAATTACACTAATATTATTAGTTTAAATTAGTCTTTTAAATACATTGGGCTTCGTCGTGTCAATATAGTTCCAGTTAAAATTATATGGCGGCAGACCAAAACGTTGCGGCAGCAATTGCGCTTAATATATATTTTGGGCGTCCAACCCACTGTCTCTCTCGTCTGAGTTCGCGCTTCGTCCCGCCATCGCGGGTACGAGCACGTAGTCAATAAATAGATAATAATGCAGAGCAAAAAGACAGACGAATGAGAGGCCTCAGCCCAGCATGGAGACATTACAGGGTAACCGCCTTTTTCATAAACGATATTTTACTTAAACACTGTGTTAAAGTGTTTTGTCTCTTTCGCTCTTTGGCAAATAGCGTATATCGGAAAGGGACAAACCATTTGATAGGTAAAGTGCTGTTAAAAAGCGTTTATGAATAAGGCCCTAATACTTTTCTTACACTGAATGCCCTTCTTCTTCATCGAGTGGATGGTCAACCTGACCAATCCTGTTGTCAGAGTTATTGAGCCGCCGAAGGCCTCTGACATGGCTCAAGTAACGACTACTATCCGTAGAAAGTAACCGGGACCGACGGCTTAACGTGCCCTCCGAAGCACGGAATCATCTTACTTTTCGAGCAATCAGGTGATTCAGCCTGCAATGCCCTAACCAAACTGAGGAAAGTCTCACAAAGAGATTTTTGTGAGATATCCTCACCGGGAATCGAACCCGGAACCTCCGGGTCGTGAGCCGGGCGCTCAAACCACAAGACCACGGAGGCTGTTACTGAATGCCCTGTGTACATTTGATACACATTCAAAACATAAACCTCCGTTTGGCAGTGAATGGGGGTGTTAATGGGTGCGTACTCACTCGAAGGTCCGGTTGGCGTCGATGCCGAAGCTGGACGAGGGGAAGTACACGAGCTGGTCGGGCTCGCCGCCGTGCGAGCGCCACGTGTGCGACAGCGTGCCGTTCGACGACTCGTCGAAGTGCGACATCTTCGATATCACCTGCACGATAACATGTTTATCACTACATATTATAAAACAAAGTCCCCGGCCGCGTCTGTCTGTCTGTTCGCGATAAACTCAAATACTACTTCACGGATTTTGACGCGGTTTTTAAATAGATAGAGTGATTCAAAAGGAAGGTTTATATGTATACAAATTCCCGGAATTCCATTCGTTTCTGTGAAAATATATTTTTTCCACTGGATTCTGCTTTTCTAGTAATTCCAGAGATTAGTGCGATTCATATGACTCTTTAAGCCTTAGTTTGTTACATTAGTATGATTTGAATGTCTTAGATGACTATTACCGTTCCTTGCTGTTCAAGCGATATTGATAGTGTATTTATGATTGTGACAATTTTGATTACATATACAAGGTGGCTCATTTTATCTCAAATCGGTCAGTAAGGGCAAGTATGAATCTTAAACTTATTCTTAAAGATATTTTTTGAGGAACCATGTCGTCAATTTAGAGGAAAGAAGAGTTCCAATACAATTTACTTAGGAAACCAGTAGATAGTGTATAATCAAGTAAGTATCAGTGACCTTGGCGTATGTGAGCTCGTTGCCGGCCTGCATGGTGTAGAAGGCGTTGTCGATGCCCGAGAGCCCGACGTAGGCCCCGGGCTCGCCGTAGATCGCCACCTCCACGCGCTCGCCCGTGCGGTGCTTGCGGTTGTTTATGAACACGGTGAACTGCCAACACAATACATATTACAGTATTTAGTTCATTAGAAAAGGTGTCTTGAAAAATAACTTGGGATTAACTTTAGGGTTTATAGGTAACAGTTAACGTTTTGACATTCTATGTAATGTCAAAACGTTAACTGTTTAAACTCTATGAATAATATGAGTACACAATAAAAAATTCGAAATCGTAAATAGGCAAAGATATTTGACTACACTAATCCGATACTTTAAACACTATCCAAATTGGGAAGTAAGAATTCAAAAACATCACTCATATTAGGACATCAAAATGTGGAAATATAATTAACTTAAATTAAATTTATTTTAGTCTATTGAGGCCTTATTCAAAAACGCTTATTAAATGGTTTGCTCCTTTCCGACATATGTACGCTAAAAACCAAAAACGAAAAAACCCTTTAAAATGTTTATGGGTAAGGAGATTGGTATTCAAGTGTAAAACAAGTAAATGATATATTTTTAGGGCCTTATTCGTACGATTATTAACAGCACTTTAGCTAACAAATGGTTTGTCCCTTTCCAACATACGGTATTTTCCAACGAGCAAAAAAGACAAAAGACTTTATTTAAAAAGAGTTTTATTTATAGAGCGTTTATGAACAAAGCAGTTAGTGTCTAAAAGCTAAGTAAGTGTAGAATAAAATGATACTAACACGTTTACGGATACACTTCGCTTTTATTTAACATCCAGTCTTCTGTGACCACGGTTCCTGTAGAGGGACCGAAACGTCAGATAAAAATCACTACATAGTATACAATAAAGTCGTCTCTTTTTCGTGTCTGTCACACTGTTTGTCTGTCTGTATGCTTAAATCTTTAAAATTACGCAACGGATTTTGATGCGGTTTTTTGTAATAGGTAGAGTGATTCAAGAGGAAGGTTTTTATGTAAAAAAATTCCCGAAATTCCCACGGGAATGGGCACAACGCGGGTAAAACCGCGGGGCGCTGCTAGTGTAAAATAAAAGCGAAGTGTATCTGTAAACGTATTTTCAATTCAAAATGAGTAGTGGTCGCTTAAAGTTAAGTAACCAGTATGTTACTCACGTTGTTCCGCGAGATGCCGTTGACGGGGAAGGTGAGCGAGTCGGCGAGCACGCGGCCGCGCCGCTCGCTCCACACCACCACCGTGGCCACGGGCGACATCTCGGCCGACACCGTCACCGCGAACGTGCGGATACTCTCCTGCGCGCGCACACAACACGATTGTATACAACACTAGCGGACCCGACAGACGTTGCTCTGCATTATATTTCAAAGCGCCATCTGCCGGGCTGAATTGTGACTACTATACCAAGGCTGCTCAACCCCAGGGTGCCACCCAAACGCATACAACAAAAAATTCAAATCGGTCCAGCTGTTTAGGAGGAATTCATTGACATACACACTTACAGTAGAATTATATTATAATGATATGCTCATATGCTCATGTTCAAATCATTAAAACATAAATAAATTCACCCGGACAAATTCACACACGGTTAATTACATACAAACTAATATCTAAGCCTGTATTATGGAATCTAATTAACTGATACTAATTCATATTCATTCATATACAAATACTTTATATGAATATATAATTGACACCCAGATGTCGTCGCCAGCAAATATGTCTACACATATTGTTGACTCCGGGCGGGAATCGAACCCGCAACTCTCGACACAGTAATCGCTCTCACATGTCACTGTGCCAATAGGCTTGTCATATAAAGTATAGGTGTATAGATAAATTAACTGGATATATTTTCCTAATTAATTATAGTAAAACTCTGCAATGTTCGCTAGGAGAATTATTACCGCGCGCCTCCATACCATGTTTGAAAATAAATTTGAAAACATGTCCCCTCGACCCAGGAATTGAATCCGAGACTTGAGTCCAGTAGACACATTCTACTTCACTTTACTAGAAAGGGTCTAATAACATAAATATTTACCTGCATAATTTCCTGCGCGCTAATAAGTATAATTCCTTTAGACATCACCACGTAGTTGAATGATGTCATAAAGAAGTTACTTTCCACGTGGAATATTATGTACTCTCCGACCTAAGAAATAGTGACAAATATTTTTAGTAGTAGAATGAAAAGAGGTGAATGGGCCAAGAATTTGCTGAATAATGTTTTTATGTGGATAAGAGAAAACATAACAGAGCATAGTGTATTTATAGAAAATATGTTAATTGGGCAAAAAAATAACCCAAGCCTTTTTTAGGCTGTTTAATTTAATAGTAGGGAACCTTTGGGCCGTCTAACGCAAGAGACTTGGGCTGTGTGGTCGATGACTTCGAATTTCGAATGCCTCTAGGAGTCTAGGCAGTTCAAAAAATCCGGCAGGAGGATTGGCCAATAACAATGAATTTATGAATGAATGAATGTATGAATGATTGAAAGTATGATTGAATGAAAGTATGATTGAATGAAAGTATGATTGAATGAAAGTATGAATGAATGAAAGTATAATTGAATGAAAGTATGAATGAATGAATGAATGAATGGAAGTTGGTTCGCGTATGTTACCTTGGGTCGCAGGGTGGAGGTGCGTATCTTGAGGTGGTGGTTGGAGGCGCTGTAGTGCGGCAGGCAGTGCAGCTCGGCGGCCGCCTGCGCGCCCAGCCCGTCCTGCAGCTGCGCGCTCAGCCGGACGCCCGTCACGCCCGCCAGCACCTCGCGGTAGTTCGGATCGTTTTGGAGTTCTAACGGGTCAAATACGATTATACTTTGGCTTCGATCACCAATGATTCTAATCGCTATGTGGATCGCGCCGTAATCACGCAGACGATGCAAGCCTTAATGAATCGTGCAAGCCCTGTACACGATCGTGATCGCGGGTAATCCGGTAAATAAAGGTGTAAATTATGATCGGCAATTGTGTAGAGGAGAAATTAAGTATGTGATTTTCTTTGTTTTTCATACTAATAAAGACGAATAGATCCAAACAAGTAGATCAATAGTGTCGGTCAATTACAGTGTGTCAACTTTTATTTTATGAAATTCCTGCAATGTATTAGTTCGTCTAATTCGTATTTGGATGTGTCTATTTGGTGGCAGTAATGGTACAAGTGCAGCACTCACTGAGCAGGTTGTAGAGGTCTATCTTGAGGTGCCAGACCGCGTCGTGTCCCGGCACGAGCTGCGGGCGCTGCGGCTCGACGGCGGCGCCGCGGCCCTCCACGGCGACGGCGAGCTGCAGCGCCACGCCCGCCGCGCGCCACGCCGGCAGCGGCGACCCGTCGTGGTACGACACCACGATCTGCACCACACACCGATAATAACACGCTCTATATATATCTATTATGTATATAAATCAAACTTTGTTCCTTAGTCTCGCTAAACCTCAAGAACGATTTAGCTCATTCTGGTGTTGAAATGTATGTCGTAATCCATGGAAGGTTTAAACGGTAAGCATTGACTGAATAAATACGGGTGAAACCGCAGGGCACAGCTAGTATAATATAATAATAATAGGTATGCCTAACTTTTCATGGGTCCGCTATATATACATATCACCATAATTTAATTACATGAAATTAGGTGATAGATTATAATACAGAACATACCTTTCACCGTAAAAATATAATGAAACCGTACTCACATAAACATCAAAAGGCATAGACGGCTTGAACACTTGCGGGCTGTCACCCAGAAAGCGTACACTCAGCGACGAGTTGAATATCCTCGCGACACTGTACCCCTCGATGACGTCATCCAGGAAAGGGTCACCCACTGACGCCGTGATGATGACTTCCACGCCGTCCAGCGTCGGCACCAGCTGGGCCAGCTCGGACATCGGGTACTTGAAGTCGTACGTACCGTTGAACTGGGAAGGAACGAACACATATGAACAAGATCAGACAGGTTTGTTAGACCCAAACTATGCTCTATTGTATCCTATCCTACTATCCTGCGAAACTAATATTATAAATGCGAAAGTTTGTGAGGATGGATGTATGTTTCTTGCTCTTTCACGCAAAAACTACTGAACGGATTTGGATGAAACTTTATAGTAATATAGGTTATACATCAGAATAACACATGGGATACATTTTATCCCGAAATTCCCACGGGACGGGTACAACGCGGGTAACACCGCGGGGCGAGGCTAGTTATCTATATATGTATTATTTATATGTTGTATGTTAACTAACTGATTCTATTACAGATACGCGAATACTTTATATGCTTCATTAGAAGTTTCGCATTTATAACATTAGTTATAAATGCGAAAGTTTGTGAAGATATAATGTATGTATGTTTGTTACTCTTTCACACAAAAACTACTGAACGGATTTGGATAAAACTTTACAGTAATATACATCAGAATAACATATGGGATAAATTTTATCCCGAATTAACGGAACGGGTACAACGCGGGTAACCGCGAGGCGCGGCTAGTGCTAATATAATAAAGTTGAAGAGTTTTCTTTGTTGTTTGTTTGAACGCGCTAATCTCAGACACTACAAATCAGATTTGAAAACTGATAATTCTGATAATTCTTTTTGTAATGGACAGCCATATTCAATAGAAGGTTTAATGTCTGTTTTTCATCCCCTAATTCAAACTTGGGATGGGAAAACGAGGGTAAAACCGATGGGCCCTGCCAGTCTGAAATATACCCGAATACACCATTAAATTTCTATATTAAAAGTACTTTATACTCACAAATCTCAAAAACGGCAGCTGGTCGTAATACTGGTTATTGTAATATGTAGTGGTAGATGTGGTGTAAGTGTTATAGTTGGGGTTGTTCGCGTTATTGTACAGGGAGTATTCGGTAGGGTTCGGCTTCTCCATCCAGAATGGGTATTTTTCGTCCTGTAACAACAAGTAAGTAATTAGTAGGTAAAAAAGGTAAATTTATTGTTGTTGATAAATAAATAAAAAATCATTAATTGCTTTTTAAGAACACAAAATTACATAGTAAGTATCTCATTAAACTAAAACTAATAAAAGCAATTGGAGAAGGCTCAGCTTGTGCTGCTCAGAGTATGCTACTCTGGGCAGCGCTGGTTTTCAGCCACCCCCTTTTCAGTTGAGATAGACATTTTAGGTTAACGATTAAGTAAGATGATTCCGTGCTTCGGAGGGCACGTTAAGCCGTCGGTCCCGGTTACTTTCTACGGATAGTAGTCGTTACATGAGCCATGTCAGAGGCCTTTGGCGGCTCTATAACTCTGACACCAGGATTGGTCAGGTTGACCAGCCACTTGATAAGAAGAAGAACGATTACCGTTAGTGATCACTCTTGGTAAAGACATATTTGAAGTGTGTGATACGTACAAAGTTGAACATTCTGGTGACGACTTTCTGCTGGTCGTACCACCAGTCGGGCTGGTCGAGCTGGTTGGGCTGGCCGGGCCGCGGCCGCGCCTCGCCCGCCTCCAGCGGGGACTGGTACCCGCTCTCGTTGTACAGATACGGGTTGTAGTTGGGTCGGACTGCGGGTACACGGTACAAAATATATATGTGTACGATCTATTTTATACACGGTAAGTAAGTTCGTAAACTAATTTCATGTGCAATAAGTTAGTCTAAGCTCTGAGATTGTATTTTGGAATCTAAGTAATTGATCAAATTGTATATGTAACTAGCAGCGCCCCGCGGCTTTGCCCGCGTTGAGCCCGTTCCCGTAGGAATTTTCGAAAATCCTTTCTTAGTGTGCACTTACGTCACTTGAAGAACCTTCCTGCCAAATTTTATGTTTCTAGGTAAAGCGGTCGAGGCTGTGCGTTGATTATCAGTCAGTCAGTCAGTCAGTCAGTCAGGACTTTGAATTTTATATACATAGATAAAATGGTTCAATTTTTTTTCTTTTAAATGTAAGTAAAATTCATATATGTTCATATTCGTATGTATGCTTCAGGCAACAACAACTGGAGTATAATTAGTGGCTAACTACAATAAATACGTGTAGTTTTTAGACATTTTGACCGTAGCACAGAAGGTATAGACGAAGAAGTAAATAAATAATAACATATGGGTTCTCACCTCTCGTGTACTGGTTGTTTCCGTAGCCGACACCGCCACCAAGCTGGCCTCTGTTGTTGTACTGGCCCTGTTCAACAAACATAACAAATATTAAACTAAATGATAACTAACGTGTAGAGGTTATGCAGTGGGATGGAGCTAAGAACTCAGGAAATCAGTTAATAATGCAATAGATGGCATTCTATGTTTCATTGTTGTAATACCAAGAAAACTCTAATAAAAACTTCTGAAATTGTCCGTCCAAAAGAAAATCTTTCCTTTACATTCCTAATATAAAACAAAATTCTCTGCCGCTTATAATTATGTTCGCAGGAGACAAGAGACATTGATTCAAGAGGAAAGTTTGAATCGAACCTAGTTCAAAGTACGTGCGTCGTTCGTTATTTAATCTACTTGTATAAATTGTACATAACAGTTGATCATCATACCTGTGTATAATACTGCGGGCGGTACTGCGGTATGGGGCGGATGGTGGCCTTCAGCGTGAGGTTCCCGTTGACGGGCGCGCCCGACGTGTAGTTGGCCATGATGCGCCCGTGGATGAACTGCTCCGTGTTGAAGAAGAAGGCCGGCATCGTCACGTTTACCTGACGAAAGTAAGTAAGTATTTGCCTGTAATGTCCCACTGCTGGGGAAAGGCATCTCATATCACTGAAGATATCAGTTCAGTGAGGAGATTATTATAATGTCCCACCGCCTCACTTCCCCCCACTTCTTCCACTCAGCTCTGTCAAGATCCTCCTGACTCTAACCAGACAAGTACCCATCAAGCTCGTCTCGCCAATCGAGGAGATATAGTGTGGGATCATTCATTAATTTCGAGTTGGTTAGCGGTCAACCCTGGTGTCGGAGTTCTTAGACCGCCTTAAAACCTCCGACATGGCCTAACGATTTAAAAAACCGGGACCGACTGATTAACGTGTCCTCCGATGACGATGAAAATAAACCAAATTCCGACTTCGAATAAAAATGTTTTCTTAATAACTTAATCTTAAACTCGGTCGGTTAACCTGGATAGCAGAATAAAGGTTTGATATTGGTCGAAATTTGTTTACATATAACTGGAACTGTGTGGCAGCCAGATCCGGTAAACAGCCGGCGCGGCAGACCGAGGCATAGATGGCAGGACGAACTCGACACATATCTCAGCAACTGGAGGGAAGTGGCCCAGGATAGGGATGCATGGAGGGATAGGGGAGAGGCCTTTGCCCAGCAGTGGGACCGTAATGGCTAAAATAATAATTTAAAAAAACTAGAACTAAAAAATAGATTTATATTATCGAATATCTAATTCGATTTATACAATTCCTACAGGTTCAGTACAAAACACTCCTCTTAGACATCTGGAGTTATTACAATAACGTAAACATTGGAAGCCAGTGTTGTAAGCATAATATCTAACTAATTTACGACTAAAGCCACTCCTAGTGGCGACTTAGATAGATCAAGGACGCCACGCCATGTTTTATTAACTTAGACCCAAAATTATGATCACATAAAGAATTCTAATATTAGACGTCTATCGATTTCATTTTGGTGATCGATAAGAAGCGAATTTATTAGTGGCTTGGGAATATAATAAGTGGCATGTTTAAATCCTACTAATATTCTAAATGCGAAAGTTAGTGAGGATATACGTATGTATGTATGTATGTATGTATGTATGTATGTATGTTTGTTTGTTTGTTTGTTACTCTTTCACGAAAAACTACAGGGCGGATTTGCATGAAACTTTACAATATTAAATATTATACATCAAAATAACACTACAATTTTATCCCGAAATTGAAAGTGAAACTGAGGGGCGCAGCTAGTAGTTCTATGATACTGCTGCTGTTGGTATTTTCTCGATAACTGACTGTAAACAGGTATTCGGCTCAGCAGTCAGTATTCGGTCACCGACTAGTATAAATGTCTGTGTTTAATCCAACATAAACTACCCAATTCGGACAAACCAAACCGGGGTTGCCGAATTCGGAAGCGAGCCGCGATCCACCCTAGAGAAGTACCTAGAGTGAGGCAAGGTGTATCTGGCAAGCCAAGCAAATACATAATATCATGCTTCGGAGGGTACGTAAAGTTGTCGGTCCGATCGATCGTAACACTATATTCGGCTTTTATCCAAAACAGCTACACCAGGGTTGGCCACTAACCTACTGGAACTTAGGTACTAATAATCACCTCATATCTAGTCTGATAGTACTCCTCGACCAGGAACTGCGTCTCCTCGAGTTGGCCGAGCGCCTCCACCCTGATGGTCCATTCGCCGAACAGTGGCTGGTCTGACAGCTGGTAGTGAAGACTTACTGTGCCGAAGTTGCTCTGAAAGAAATATGACAAAATAAATACATGTATACTAATATTATATTGAGGTAGTTTCTGTTTGTTTGTAAGAGGTTATCTCACAAATTATAAGTCCAATTTGATGTTTTGTAATGGATAGCCATATTTTTCATCCCGAAATCCCCACGGGACACAACGCGGGTAAAACCGCGGAACGTTGCTAGTTAAGTATAAATAAATACATTGGTTTGTGTTGTAAAAGGCACCCAAGTATTCGATAATAAGTTATATTTGTATTTGTCGCATCAGTGATAGTAAACTATAAAGATATCTCATTCAGTAGTAAAGTTCGAATGCCTTATTTAAATCAAAGTATTTTCAAAACAATGGAATCAATAGAAAATGTTAGTGAAATGATTCTAAAAAGTACCTTTTTTTAAGTCCTAAAAACCATAAAGATTAATATTTATATAAAGACTAGCCACGCCCCGCGGTGTTACCCGCGTTGTACTCGTTCCCGCGGGAATTTCAAGATAAAATGTATCCCATGCGTTATATTGATGTATAACCGATATAACTGTAAAGTTTCATCCAAATCCGTCCAGTAGTTTTTTCGTGAAAAAGTAACAGACATACATACTTCCATACATTCATCCTCACAAACTGTCGCATTTATAATATAAGTAGGATATTACTTAGATAAGATTTATAGTTACGCTAATTCCTAAACTTTACAAAAACCTTTCGTAAAGATCTAGATTCTATCTCCTATATTTCTTAAATCTTATAAATTACGAAAACTCAAAATCAAAGTCAGGAAACGCAAAGCTGCTCAGTTCGTTTCAAGTGGTTAATCTATAAATAGTGAAGTACCCATTTATTTACACGTACATAATTAATTGGGAGTGCACGTTGCACAAGTTCAACTAACAGAATATAAACATACTTACCTTTTAAAATAAATTGCATTGCGTAATCTATACTAATATTATAAAGCTGAAGAGTTTGTTTGTTTGTTTGTTTGTTTGTTTAATCGCGCTAATCTCAGAAACTACTGAACCGATTCGAATAATTCTTTCACTGTTAGATAGTCTCTTTATCGAGGAAGGCTATAGGCTACATTTTATCCCGAAATTCCCACGGGAACGGGCACAACGCGGGTAAAACCGCGGGGCGCTGCTAGTACATTATACTTAGAAATACTAATACTGATACATCAATATATTATACTTCAAACAAAAAATATACCACCTACCCTTACTTTTTATATGGCAAAACAACGTTTGATGTATAAATGAGAAGATGAGAGGCCTTTGCCCAGCAGTGGAACATTACATGATAATACTATATTATTTTTTACTTTTATGAGGCAAAGTACTAAAATGTTTTATTAAAATTGTAAATATACGACATTCACAACTGAAACTTGATAATATACGAATAATTCAATGTACATCTACAACATTCATTATCCTGCACAAAATCATTGATGTTTTTCTCAATGAATTTAAACAATTTAATATTTGTATACAACAATAATATTTTATGAACTAAACCATTCCATATTCCTTTTGAATGAAATGAAATATTAAGTTGTTAGTAACAAGTGTAATTCTAATTACTTACATCAGACAGACACTGTTTACATGTGGTCAGCTCACATTACAATGGGTGATGCCATGCATCCTAATTGTGGAACCCAATCCATTGTGGACATGACACCATAGTTATATGTGTGTTTACTTTTACGTACCTAGCGAGTTTGTCTTTTCAATTTTCCACCATTGTTTTAGAATGTTCACTAAATCATAAGCAATGTTTCAAAGAGTTTTAACCGAGTCCCCCACACCACACGCAAACGAAAAGTTAGGAAGATTGGATCTAGATGAGATTTGATTTGAGAACAACATCTTACAAGGTTGTTTCCTGGTTCACGATTGAATGTTTTATTTAAAATTAGCTTATATTCCGTACACAATAGGTTGAATTTTCCCGATATTCTTACGGGGATGAATTAAGTGAAAAAAAATAATAAAAATAAGCCTATTTAAGTATATTGTTAAAGACTGATTTCCCGATGTTTTTAATTGGGAAATTTAAGAAGAGTCTATCATATGGCAGTATGTTATCTCACCTGTCTTGAAAGCCATCTCTTCATGATTCTTCGGTTGGGATCTAGTATGTAGACATCTATGGCTCGTCCGAAAGCTTTCAGCTCGGTGTTAATGGGGATCACTCGGAACCGAACTGCAAATAAACTTTATTGTTTATTTTCGTGTTGCTCTACGAGTGACGTCAAACTCTTTGTTCTATTTTCGAAGAGATTTGCGTAAATATGTCCATTTATTGCTAACAATACATAATGTGACACAGAATTTTTTGTTGAATTGAATTGAAGTGTGACCAAAACTTAAGATAATCTTCATTGAATAGAACAGATAGATAGAAATGCATTATTTAAAAACATAGTAAATAAACATTTTCTATGAGATGGTTAGACTGGTCACAGTAATGCCGGGAATTTTAATATTTCATGGTTTATGGTAGGACGAAATGAAATCTCTGAAATCTTTGTGTTCTCCCACATTAGGCAAGCGTGGCGATTACGCCAAATCTTCAGTAACATGAGAGGCCTTTACCCAGCATTGGGACAAGACAGGCTATTTAACATTACTGTTAACATTATTAAACTTTATAAAAAACTTTATTAATATTGTCATGTTACCTGTCTGTCCTTGCATATAAACGGGCTTATCCATCTGTATAAAGATTGTCATGAATCGCCTCGAGAATACGAGTTTCGTTTCGTTGACGAATGCTCGCCCTCCGAATGGCGTGTCGAGGTATAGCCCTTCGACACGAAGCTTGTAGTCTCCTGGCACTGTTGTTTCCGGTACCTAGAACAAATTTACATAGTGAGATTCAAAAAGGTTTGCAAGGATGTGTGGAATCAGTATTTTAGTATAAAGTTAAATATATAGATGTAATTTTATTTAACACTAGCAGCGCCCCGCGGTTTCACCCGCGTTGTACCCGTTTCCGCAGTAATATCGCGATAAAAAGTAGCCTATGTCCTTTCTCAGGCTCTGGACTAACTGTGTACCAAATTTCATTCAAATCGGTTCAGTAGTTTTGGCGTGAAAGCGTAACAGACAGACAGAGTTACTTTCGCATTTATAATATTAAGTTAGGATTTAACAAAAAAATTACTAAAAGATTATATGTATTGCTATAAATAAGTTAGTTGTACAAATGTACATTTGTTAATTAGTTTTATGCCCTCAAAAAGTGACTTTTATATTATTTTTACAGTACTAAATCACAGAATCCTTAGACTTATCAAAAATTAACAAAATAATCCGCAACCCTTACCCTCATATTCAATATCTCAGGCACTCCTTCCTTAACCTTCTGTTCCACGTCAGTGATCTCGACTCCGTTACAAGATATTGAGGCTCTGATCGTCATCTGAAGCCGGGCCTGCAGGATGCTGGCTGATATCTTGTAGATCTGACCGGGACGTACCATTTGAGATGCCACTATGAAGTATGTTCTGTGTGAAGAAGCAAGAGTGGTGAATAAAGTAAATAGTTACTATTGTTGTTAGCCTGTATCAAGTAAATAGTAAATCACTCCAAAGTATAAAACAAAGTCGCTTTCCACTGTCTGTCCCTATGTATGCTTAGATCTTTAAAACTATGTGACGGATTTTGATTCAGTTTTTTTTAATAGATAGAGTGATTCAAAAGGAAGGTTTATAAATATAAAAATTCCCGAGAAGTCCACAGGAATGGACACAACGCGGGTAAAACCGAGGGGTGCTGCTTGTTAATAAAGTAACTGTATATTTTCAAAAACAATCTTTTAACTAAATTAAGAGGTGTACAATGGATTGAATTCAATTAAGTTGTTGTTAACTTAGTGTATTATTGGTATGGCTAAGTCATACTATGCTATTAAGTTTATTTCATTCCATATATCAAGACTAAGAGTACAATATGTGTTGCACAACCATAACATATTAATTATGAATTATGTTTGAAACAAGTAAGTGATTGTTTAGTAATTATGCCTAAAATTGCAAATAACAGTAGTGATCTCACAATCTAGCTAAAAAAAAAGATGTAATATTGAATGTTACTTACGCCTCTTGTATAATAACACTATCCTCCGGAACATTTTTAAAAGAAGTACTATAGCCTCTATTCTTGTCCCATGTTGTTCTGGGAGTGCTTTCAGTATTGTAAGGGTTTGGGTACTTATTGTCACTTCGTTCAAATTGGTTGAAGTTTTGATTCCTATTCAGATCAAACTGGTTGGTCTTGTACCGTTTGTTAGGGTCATACGGGTTGTCATATTGTCTAGGATCCGGGCTGTTGGAGTTGGAGAAGTCCGTGGTCTCCTGACTGACGCTAGGATCGTACGTGGGACGAGCATAATCTTGGCTAACACACAACTTTATCACGAATGCTGATGATATGTAGAAAAGTAGTATGAGATTCATGTTGCAGTCTTCATATGCCACCTGTGGAGTTATAGTTAACGATATAGATTTAAAACTCGAGTTATTGATAGATTTTATACAATTAGTACAAATTATTTTTTAATTTACGACCTAAAGTTATGCAAAGGACATTGCCAACACTTGGTTACCGACCACAAGAACTTTTACGATAGATTTCAAATTGTACTAGACACCGGTAAACTTGATTAATTAAGTATGTCAAGATTATAATGAACGTAAACTTTAAATGCAGTCACCAGTGCTAATGTTTAATTTAATAAAAGTCTAACAATCCACTTAACCTGAAGTTAACGCCCATGAATTCCCTTCGTTTTGGTGATGATTGTAAAATAAAACTTAGTTGAAATAACTTAATAATTCACTAGCACAAAGTTTAATCACTTATCCATCGTTTAAGTCGAGTTTATTTCACTAAAAATTCGATTAATTTTGAAATAAACAAACAGGTACGGTTAACAACGGTCCATTACTCACTCACTTCATTCAGAAAATGCGATTGTCGTTGTCGCGCAACCGCAGTTTACCACGCCCGGCTAGTGTTTGAAATTGTTTTTGTTTGTGAATGAATGATTGAGAAAACCGGTAAAGTCCGATAAAAACTATGATGTCATATCCAGAAGAACGAAATTGGAAATGTTGAGCCGTGGCAGGAAGCCACAGATCCTGCAAAAATATATTTGGTCCTAGCCTAGCACAGATTATGAAATATCGACAGAGGTTGTTTGTTTTTATAGTTTTATTCCATGTCTTTCCATGGTTCATGGCTTGCGCAAAGCTAACGCTTATGCAAAGTAATGACTATGCTTGGCTTCCAGTTACCTTTTTAAGCCCGTCTTCAATGCTTAAAGAACAGGTTTCCTACGTTAAACCGAAACACAAATTATCGATTTTCATTTCAACGAAAACCATTTATCGATATTTTCATCGGTAAATTGGTTTTCAGTGAGTTGTTACATCGGGAATTAAAGCTTCGTTCTAATAAGGCATCAATCAATGGTTCTCGTTAAAATGAAAATCGACAATGTGTTTCGAATTTCGATTTAACGTAGGGAACCCTTATAAATGTAAATGAGGTATTATACCTCATTTACATTCGCGTACGAGTCGCGAGGCGAGGGACGAGGCGAGGGGCGAGGTGCGAGTGTAAATAGACGCTCGTAGCTCGCCTCGTCCCTCGCCTCGTCACTCGCGGCGCTCGCGTCCGGAGCGGTTTTTGGGGCACGAGTCAAAGGACCATCAAAGGACCTCGCGTCGCACGCGAGTGGATGTTTACATTCGCCCTCCCGCTTCATCCTGGCTTCTACATCGTGCCGCGCAGGTTGTGTTTAGTTTTTAAAAAACGCAGTAATCGTATAATGGATTGGTCGCAAGACGAAACATTTAAGTTTATACAACTATTTCAAAAAGAACGAATAATTTGGGACCCTAAACATAAATGCCACAAGAACAGCCAAAAAGTACTAGCAGCGTCCCGCGCACTTTTGCTGGGATGGGTATTCTGAGTCTAGTCTTTTGCTTTTTAATCAAAGGTTCTACTTTGCTTAGCAGAAAATCAAAATCATTTGGTGACATTCGGCAAAAATTCTGAAACTCGCCAGAATCTTCATTCAGCATTTCTTGAAACATTTGTTCCATACTTTGCCTGAAATTTAAAAGAGAAGCATTAAAAATAACTATACTACATATTGCAATGCAATTCAGGAAGAAGCAGAAGCTCCGTAGGCATTAACACACTTACAGGGTTCTATTGCGATGAATCGATATCATCCACCATCTTCTTGGGCGCCGCCGCCGTTTCTTTACTACTTTCCTTTTATTTAAATTAGTGACGTAGCAGTATATGCCCAGTACGCACAAACTTGTTGCTGCTAAGACTTCGACGTCCTCCATTGTTGCTAGCTCAAAGACGACTGAACTCGGCACGCGAGTGTAAACAGGCAACTCATTTACCATCGATCAACACGAGCCTCGCACGAGGGACGAGGCGAGCCACGAGGCGAGGGACGAAGCGCGAGTGTAAAGCCCGTATAAAACTATTCTATTCACGGTCAGCTCTGTTGGCAGCGCCCGCTGCCTGCAAGTGCAAGGTCTGAATGTGAAGTACTACCTTACCAATCCTTTGATCGATGGTTTGTAGAGTAGATCATGGGATCCTTACCCCATTTTTATCTAACCAACCACCCACATTTTCAACATTATTCCGCACATTCCGCATCAAAATCTTGTTGAAAATCAGTCGTTCGTTAATTTAAGTATGTATATCCTTTTGGTATTCGATAAATGTTTGATCCTTTCAACAAGATAAATATTTATCGCCCTACTCATAAACGCTCAACTAAAACACTGTCACAGAGTTTTGTCTCTTGACAATACCTTATGTTGGAAAGGGACTAGCTAAATGCTGTTTATTAAGTACTAGCAGCGCCCCGCGGTTTCACCCGCGATGAACCCGTTCCCGAAGGAAATTTCGCGATAAAAAGTAGCCTATGTCCTTTCTCAGGCTCTGGACTAACTGTGTACCAAATTTCATTCTAATCGGTTCAGTATTTTTGGCGTGTAACAGACAGACAGACAGACAGAGTTACTTTCGTGTGCGTGACACCAGCAGGAAAAGTTGTGCTAGACAGATTTTAGTCTGATGAATAATTAGTGCGCTATCTCCTGTAAATGTGCGTGAAGTAAAAAATTTGTGCGAATTACCATTTCGGAAATAAACAGAAAAAACTAATCCTGCTGGTGTCACGCTGCTCCAGCAGGAAGATTTTTGAACTAATGATCGGAGGGGTAAGTGTTGTATATCAGCGGATAGCTTATATTGGTGTCTAATTGTGCGCAAAAAATGAAATTTGTGCGACTCATGGTTTTAGAGATATTGAGTTTCCTGCTGGAGTCACGTTTTGATAAAACCTGTATCTCGGAAACTATTGAGGGTACGACCTTGGTTTAAACATATTTATGTAGCTCTTAATTTGTGCGAATTTGTGAAAGAATAAAATTATCAAAAATATTTCCAGGATAAGAGTAATCATGAATAGTAGAAATCAGGAAAAAACCTCCTAGCGCGTTAATTAGAGTATTTGAAAGCCCACTAAAGATGGTTTTTAGGTCGCCTTGTTATTGCTAACAACATTCTTAATTTTCAGGAAGGTACATAAGCGCATGTTGAAATTATAACACTTTTACTGAAATCGTATTGAAATTGACTTTGCAAGAAAACCACTCAACCAAAGATATGTAGGTATACATACAAAATTAGTGCGCATTTAGAATAACACAACCTGAAAATTTCAGTATCCTAGGTTTAGTATTTATCCAGATATAAACAAAAACAAAAATGGCCTTAATTACTAGGTAACCCAACCAATTTCAACAGTCGCAAAAAAGCGAGCGCTTCATACAAGCAATGACATACATAAATGGGCAGTCTTATACCGAATATTTTGTCGGACAATGGCGCTCACAATGCTTATCGAGGTTCAAGTGTATTAATTATTATTTCTTTCAATAATACAAATACAAATAAATAATACAAATAATTTATTGATCAAAAGTAGCCTAATATAAATGGAGATACACTATGCTAATATTGTGTTACTACTAAGGCCTTATACATATACAAGATTCCCTACCCCCTGAACTAGTGGGAACTGTATCTCAGGGGGTAGTCGTTCGTCTACTTTAGTAGTTTAGGAAAATTTCAATAAGAATAGTGCAAGGTTATGTTATGATTAAAGTGGAACAAAAAATAAATAAATAATAAAGAAAAATTAACATGAGATAAATTTAACATAAAAATGAATTATACTACACAACTTTACAATTGGCTTTTTATAAGAGATTCTGTCGTGTCATAATCCACTGACTTTAGATATCGAAATAGTGTCTTTTTAAATTGAAATGACGATAGCGTAGGAAGATCTGGGATAATTTTTACTAAATTATTATATATAAAGGGGCCGAGATAGTCTGAGAACCTGTGTGCTAATTTTGTTTTGTAAAGGGGTAATTTACAGAGCTTATCTTTTCGTCTTTTGTTTGTGACATTCGTTAGTGACTTGTGCTGATCTTGCATTAATGAAAACAGAAACAGTTGCCGCACCGTGAGAATAGGAAGATCAGAGTATAGATTGACTGTAGGATACAAGTAAGGTTTGAACGACATCACTTTAAGAATAGCACGTTGTGCTCTTTCCAGTTTAATTAAGGTACTTTTGAAGGAACCTCCCCAACAAGATATACAATAGCCAATAACAGATTCACAAAGAGCAAAATAGGTAGACATTAATTGTTTGGTATCGCAAATGTGACGGAGGATCTTAAAAATATAAATTAATTTACGGACACGAGCTGTTACCGCACAAATATGGCTTTGAAAGTTTAAGTTGCTATCTATTATTATACCTAGATATTTTATTGTAGTAGTCTGGGCGATAGTAGGGCAGTTGCAAGAGGTCCATTGGCTGTTTGGATTGTTGCAATGGTGAGCTTTAATAACAAAATTGGAAGCTTTAATAATAATAATGGCAAGAAGTGGCGAAAGGCGAAATGGATAGAATTGGGGGAGACCTTTGTCCAGCCGTGGGCCATATGAGGAAAATAAAAAAATAGTAAGTAATATAATTTCAAACCTATCCAATAATTATTATAGATAGCTACTAGCTGCTCATCCGCCGAAATTTAAAGCGTTTGCATTGTCCACTCTGCAAAATTAATTAGGTACTTACAAAATACCAAAATGGCTGGATCTATGAACAAACAATTCGTAGCTTTGCGCCAGCGTTTTTTTACGTGACGTGAGACAGTTAGTAGTCGCACAGTATGAGTAGGACAGAGACAGTGACAACGTGAAATAGTTTCTTAATTATGAGTAAAACAATGCCGACTGCTTCACCGGTGTGACGTCACCGAACAACTCGCTCAGTACCCCGCGATCGTTGTATGACGTTACAAGCGGTCAGGTAACTGACAGTGTGTTTCTATGCAAACAGGCTTTACGGAGAAGATATTTGGCATATCTTGTAACATTCCATCCAATTCCCCTTTAGTTGAATCCTCACCATATTTCCACGGGATCTTTTAAAGCAAGTACTCATGATCAAAATAATAATTATTCCAATCGGTAATACGTCTATTATGTAATCCCATAGCAGGCATAAAATACAAGAAAATAGTCCCCGACGAAATGTGATTATTATAAAATTATAAATATTATTATAAAATTATAAAAAGTACATTAACCGTTGTCTACGCGACTGTCCAAAATATTCGGTATAAGACTGCCCATTTATGTATGTCATTGCTTGTATGAAGCGCTCGCTTTTTTGCGACTGTTGAAATTGGTTGGGTTACCTAGTAATTAAGGCCATTTTTGTTTTTGTTTATATCTGGATAAATACTAAACCTAGGATGCTGAAATTTTCAGGTTGTGTTATTCTAAATGCGCACTAATTTTGTATGTATACCTACATATCTTTGGTTGAGTGGTTTTCTTGCAAAGTCAATTTCAATACGATTTCAGTAAAAGTGTTATAATTTCAAAATGCGCTTATGTACCTTCCTGAAAATTAAGAATGTTGTTAGCAATAACAAGGCGACCTAAAAACCATCTTTAGTGGGCTTTCAAATACTCTAATTAACGCGCTAGGAGGTTTTTTCCTGATTTCTACTATTCATGATTACTCTTATCCTGGAAATATTTTTGATAATTTTATTCTTTCACAAATTCGCACAAATTAAGAGCTACATAAATATGTTTAAACCAAGGTCGTACCCTCAATAGTTTCCGAGATACAGGTTTTATCAAAACGTGACTCCAGCAGGAAACTCAATATCTCTAAAACCATGAGTCGCACAAATTTCATTTTTTGCGCACAATTAGGCACCAATATAAGCTATCCGCTGATATACAACACTTACCCCTCCGATCATTAGTTCAAAAATCTTCCTGCTGGAGCAGCGTGACACCAGCAGGATTAGTTTTTTCTGTTTATTTCCGAAATGGTAATTCGCACAAATTTTTTACTTCACGCACATTTACAGGAGATAGCGCACTAATTATTCATCAGACTAAAATCTGTCTAGCACAACTTTTCCTGCTGGTGTCACGCACACGTTACTTTCGCATTTATAATATTAGTTAGGAAGTTAGGACTAGCAGCGCCCCGCGTTTTACCTGCGTTGTGCCTGTTCCCATGGGAACTTTGGGATGAAAAATAGCCTATAACCTTCCCGTTGAATGTGGTTTTCTATTACAAAAAGAATTATTCAAATCCGACTGGTAACTGTCGAGATTAGCTCGAACATACAAACTTATAATTTTTTTACCTCTTTATAGATTTATGAATAAGGCCCTTTCTGGATAGTACCAACGTGTGTTGAGCCAGCGCTGCAGGCGGTCCCAGTCTGAATACGTGAACTTATCGAAGTAGAGCAGTGGTGGGGTGCGGCACCCGGCTCAGCATCCTATCTTTAAGGCGTAGACCTTTTTGTGTGATTACTGTATTTTATGGTGCACCTTTACGGATGATACTTCAATCAGCATGGATGAGGTTTTTGGAGCTGTTTCGACTTTATGAACCAAAAGAATATTCTAATGGTTCTTTGAAATTAAAACTATTGGTACCTAGGTAGTATAGTGTGATGAGTGTGTACTCTATACTGTAAAGAATTAACTACCTAAATGTGTCGTGTTGGCATCTCTATTGCCTAAGATTTTCTAAGATCTAAGCTATAAATCAAGGGCAGGATGGAAACTTATGTAATAATAAGGCAAGATTTTTATTAATTATCTCCCACTGTAGGCTGAATAACTTTAATTACAATTAAGTATTACAGAGGCACGTCGACATGGATAACAACTTAAAAAATGTTCTGATTGTTGAATTCTAATTAACCACCTGATTTATCCACAACTCGGCAGGATCTCATAAACAAAGGAACTGATCTATTCATATTTCACCACTAGTGACGAGTGATACCATGAGAGGCGTCGGACCGCGGTGAGACATTAACAACTATACTGTATAATATAACAAGACAAACAATCGGGGTTCAGGTCACTCCGGGGCCTCCACTCTTCATTGAAAACTCATTGTACGCCAGCATCCAATTTATCTCTTGACAAAAACATCTGTACAAAATATATTAATACATCTGCATGCTAATAATATGTAAGTTCGCTACTTCATTAACAGCGATCACGATTATTAAATGATTTAAAAACACATAACTTTCACCACATGTGCTAGAACAAACATTAAACTATAACGAGCGCGGCGACAGGGCCGCCGCGCCGCCGCCTGGAGACCTATATACAAGTCAACATTTAAAACTCATTCTCTTCATCAGTCACATGTACATGTACTCTGCTGCTTCTAATTTGTAATTCCTTTGCGTCAATTTCCGTGTGTTGTTACGATCTAGTGTCGCATATCGCGTCCTTTGCTTATCGTCCGTGCGTGGCATCATAGTTGTATAATAATTTATTTGATATTTGCATGGTGTGCTCGCCGGTGCCGCAGGGTGGGCGTGTGTTAGTTCCGCTCCTCGTCGCAGTCCCGCGAGATGTGGCCGGGCTTGCCGCACACGTAGCACGTCTTGGTGCCGTCAGGGCAGTTGCGCGAGATGTGCCCCGCCTTGTTGCAGTTGTAGCACGTCTGGTTTGAGTTGTCGCGCCCGCCCTCGGGGCAGTTCCGCGCAATGTGCCCAGTCTTGTTGCAGTTGTAGCACGACGGCTCATCGGGGCTCTGCGCGCACTCGCGCGCTATGTGTCCCGTGCCGTTACATCTGAAACACACGTCATTCGTCACTACACGTTATATTACACGACACGTGCTCGCTCACACCTCCGCCGCCTCCGCGCCACTCCGCCACCACTAGAAGGTCAAGGCCGACATTACGAGGTGACATCTAGTCGCTACATATTTTACAAGTCAATTCACCTTGACACTCAGGGCAATGTCTGATTTAGTGCTGTTTTCAATTATAACTACTACAGTTACCTAGTATGTACGCATAAGTTAGGGAAAATCGTTTAGCAAGTATTTATAATACTTTTTCTAAAACAAATAACTAAGCAGCTTGTTCAGTCTCGGGTTAAAATTCGGACGAAAGGACGCGTGGAAGGGTAACGACCGCTTAGGATCGGCGAAAATGGAATGCTAATCGAGTTTTCAACGCGTCAGTGGACACGCGAGCTTAGGGTAAATTTAGCATTTACCATAAATGGAGCTGTTTGAACTTTTAACATTAACCTGCACAGGACAAGTCTCGAGGTCTAGGCCGGAAACCTGCTTCCTTTGTTCACGGCACCTAATGTGGCCAACAGGTTTACAAAGGTTTACAAGTGCATTTGCAATATAATCGATTAAGGTCGGTTTACAGTTCAATAAGAGACGTATTTACAAATAAAATACAGTGTAGTCACAAAGAATAGTTTATGTTGCGAGTTTGGCACTTAAACATAAGAACACCCGTTTTAGTACCGAACCGTAGTACTCTGACCATTAGATTTCTCGATAGCCCTGTATTGATTGTACACGATTATTTTCTACAGCGTCCCATATAAAATGTCTGCTAGCGCTGGAGTCGATGACCTAGGTAAGGACAAAGGTATAAGTAAAGGTATAAACACGTAAGTTCTAAGTACCTGTAGCAACGGTCGGCCTCCTCCTTGCAGTCCCTGGCGAAGTGTCCAGTGCGGTTGCATTTGAAGCACTTTTCCCTCTGGCGACTGAAGCCAGTGTCGCGGGGTGCTCCGCCCTGGGTGCACTCGCGGGCGAAGTGCCCCGTCCGGTTACACTTGTAGCAAACGCTTGAACTCATCGCTGGAAACAAAGAAGTCATGTTGGAATAAATTTTATTATATTAAGTATTGACTCGACGGTATCGATCGTTCGACACAATGGCAAGCGCTTTCTTCAAAAGACCTCATAGATGTGGCGAGTTGACATATAGGCTATAACTATGTTTGAAGATGTCACATAAATAATATTACAATTCATCTATCTATTGAACAGTGTACAATGACATGATTAATGGTTATAATAAAATGTACAACACTTGTACCAATAACTGCGTGACGTCACCACATTGTAAAATCTTAATTATAAAATTTAACGCTCATCAAACTGTACCTAAACAGTGATAATGAGAGATAATACACCAGCAACAAGTAAATATTACGTTGACGTAAACGTTATAAAGATATTTGTAGGCATACGTGGATAGATAGAAAAATAAATATATACAGTTGGCAAATCAAAGATTTGCCGGCTTAACCTGAATCGCCAGTAACAGTAATAAACTTATATCTTACCAAGTTCTACTATTTATTTTATAATGTACAATAAACTCATGTCTACACCCGTAATAAAACACTACTTAACGTTCAATATTTAATTATTCCGACCGATCCGTATATCATAAAGATTGTCTTCAATTGACTTCACAATGACTATATTGATGCAAAATGATTAATACAATTCAAACAGTAAGTTTTTAATTACCATTTTTTAATATACATGAAATATTGCAATGTATTCATGGATTTCAATGGCCCTTATAACTAGCATTAGTTTTTATTGATCCCCACTGCCTTATATACGCGAAAATAACCAAGATGCGTACTTGAACTACTGAATCGATTTATATGATATTCGGAGATAGATTAGAATCCAGTCTATTCCTGTTAGTCTATCTAGTCACTTTAGGATATGATAGGACATGACTGATAAGTTTATATTTTCAGAGATTTTCGTAGTACCGACTAGCCGCGGTATTAAGGGCTCCCACACAAAACTGCGATGCGATGCGATGCGAATTCTATTTAATATATTCATCTCTTTTCTTTGTACTGTAGTAATGGCGATAGATATAACTTTTTCAGTTCGCATCGCATCGCATCGCAGTTTTGTGTGGGAGCCCTTACATAATGTGACTACGCGTCAACCAGTATTGCATAACGTGCATTCACGAGTTAATTTATTTACTGGCCCACTACTGGGGCTAAACTTAGTTAACTAGGGTACCCCTAAACATAGCCAACCATCTCATACTTCATATCTCTAAATCTCTACCATCTCTTGGCAAAGGTAGTTACTTAAAACTCAGGTATATAAAATCTAATAACATCAGTTAATCTTCTAATCAATAACTTGTGAGTAGGTGGCTATAAAATCTTTTATGCCTTACAAATTACAAGTTTATAGGGTCATTTCGCCGGTTAGCGACCAGTTAGCTGAGTTGCCCACTTTAGATCAGTAAAAAAAAATGTTGCCTACACACGAAATAGTATATGTTAACGTAAATACGTCCTAAACATAGTCTAGTTTGGATAAAACATATAAAATTAAATACATACACATATATTTTTTTATAAAATGCTGAAAAAGCGAAAATATAGCGAAATCGTTGGTTTACGACCATTTTTGTCAGTTAATGACCACCAGTGAACTGGTTTGCGACCGCTATTTTAGTATGAAAAATATTAGGCCTATCAAACATTTATGATCAATTTAAACGTATTTTATTGCTTTTTAATAATAACAAATATGTAATAAATCGTGTAATGTTATTTTTATTCATAATCATTATATATTTCTTCATTAATATATTATTAAAAATAATCAACTTCAGTTATTTGTAATTATCTGGTGTAGTATTTTTCATGTCTTCATTTTCTCTTCATTTTTCCGATCTTGTATTGTAGTCCTTGGGATCTGATACAGTCTACAAGTCTCTCTTATTCCTTTCCCTTCTTTGCGAATAGCATGGAGAGCTTTTTTCAGAGCTTCTTCCGTGTACTGGACAGTCTTTTACTTTTTTGGGAGCTCCATCCAGCTATTTTTTGAAACAGAGAAATAGTAAAATTAGTTTTCGCCAGATTACGGTACAACCACATGGTTGCTTGCTAAAATAATTATTTACATTTTACCGGGTGTTAATCGCGAATTAATTGTAAATATGTTAACAAATCGTGTGAGCTTAACAAGTTTAAAATAATTATTATACGGGCATTTCAATAACCAAACAAATTCAAATAATCATTCGTGGTCGCATACTCAATGACCTTTCATACATATTTCTGTTTGCGGCCGTTATTTCTCTCATACTAAATTAGGGTGGCCGGAAACCAATAACCTTATTTCGATTATTTTGGTTTGCGACCACCTCTAGCACCTAATGTTTGTACGTAAAATAAACAAAGTTCTTTCAAAGAAACTGGTGGTCGCTTACTAAAGAACTATAAAGAGAAACGTATAGAATGCTGCAGCCAAAATTTTAATAGTCTTGTATGAAGCATTAGGGTCATATTAATTATAACAAAATACTGCTGCATTCGTCGGTTTGCGACCATGTGGTCGCTATCTAACGTTTTTGATAAAGACGCATTTCGGTTACCGACCACTGGATTTTATCTTACAATTAAGTTTAAAAATAGCAAATTACAACTAAATAATGACGAAAATTTATCGATTGTACAATTTAACATCTGACTTGTGTCTAAAACATGAAATAAGTAATAAAAACTTACCTTTGAGCGCCGCGCCCCGCGTTATTTTTTTTTCAACTCGCGACACCTCCACACTCCACTGAATAAAGATGCGTATTCAGCAATTTTTTTTCGGCTCTGGGTTAACCTAATTGTTTCAAACTGTGTAAATTCTTATTTCATAATTATTTATTAATTACGTAAAATTTATTTTTTATTTACGTTACCTCTACAAATACTATTATCTTGATTTAAAGAAACTTAGCCCGTCAAATGGTCGCCTACTAAAGGTGGTCGCGAAACCGGCGAAATGACCCTACTTAAAGGTGGCAGAGAGCTAGCATTACATAAGTATGGACTATGTACTGTAGTAGTACATATGTAGGTACTTCGCATTATTATACACAAGTCATACAATTTCATGTACTAGGAGAGCTATGGCCTTTAAGATATTGATTTATTGCTCAATGCTATGATAACACGTGCATTAGAAATGTATGGAGCAGTCGACACTTACTACAGGTTCGAGGGAAAATTACAAATGCATGAAAGTAATACTGTTTTATTCTATTGATGTCAATGATAACTTCAGTGAGGGAGAAGTCCTATTTCTTCAATGATTTTGTATAGAATAGACTAGCCAACTCTAGTCATATGTTGGGAGACTTCGGGTTTAATTAACGCTGCCAAGGCGGTAAACTATTGAAACGATCGGGACCGACAGCTTAACGCGCCCTCCAAAGCATGATAGTGCTTCAATAGCTCGCTTCTATCAGCTACCCGACTAACTAGTGGCCCAGCCCTGATTTGTGATCTAAATCTTGTAATTTCCTGCTTCTTACTTGTATTTTAATCAATGTCTTAATAATTAATATGTATGTATGAATCTCGTAACTGTATAACTTATAAGCCCAGCAACTGCAGCATAACTGTTAACTTAAATAATATTTCTCAAAAAAAGATGCCAACTTTTCATTAAGTTAACCTACATAGTGGAACTTAGTTCAGCAATTTTTTTTTCACTGAAACGCGTCAACAATTTGATGGTACTTACCTAAATAGTACAAAATATCTAAAAGCGAGTAACAATGCAGTCGCGAGTGAAAGCCGCTGTGAAAGTCATTATAGCCGAGTAATTACGATAACTGGCGCGCGCCGAGCGTGCTCAATGCTCATGCAGTTTCATTCACGTTTCTTAACTATTTGATTAGACTTGATTGGATTTTATTAAGACAAGGTGTGGTTCAGTTTGGGGTAAAATTCCCTCCAAACTAACAGTTGAAAACTTAAAATATTTGTCCCTATATTGCAACAAAGTCGATAGGTCTAGCTAGCTAGATCTAGGCTTTTCAATAGAAAGAAAGTATGAGCCTGTACTGTCCCAATGCTGGGTAAAGGCCTATTATCAGATATCAGTGCAGTGAGAAGCTGACTCCATCAAAAACTGTCTTGAACCATGCTTAATTCTATGCCTAGCAGTAGTCCCAAGGGCATTTCTAGTTGCCCTATTTTATAACATGGTATTACTATGTTAAATTATCTCCCTTCCTATATTTATTACTGAAGTCGGTACTTTTTAAGTTAAAAATTCTTACCAAAAGACATTGCCGCCAAAATACTAATTCTAACACAAAATACTTTTTATAATAATATAATTAAATTGAAAAATAATATAAATACATCAGATTAACTGTTTCAGTATATAAATATGTTTCATACATATTTGAAATCAAGTTGGCCTTTTATTCCATTGTAAGTGTTTTTTTTCTTCATTCAAATGCAACAAACCTTGCAATAATTAACTATTTGGATTATGAATATACCATCTCTATGCTATGAGTCTTATTAACTGTATAGGTACTGTATGATATCAAACTTGGAGATTACATGGAGGGCTCATAAATAAGTTAAATGAAAGAAAGCTTAAATCCCAACTAATATTATAAATGCGAAAATAACTCTGTCTGTCACACTTTCACACCAAAACTACTGAACCGATTTGAATGAAATTTGGTACACACTTAGTCCAGGGTCTCAGAAAAGACATAAGCTTTATCGCGAAATTCCCGCGGGAACGGGTACAACGCGGGTAACACCATGGGGCGCGGCTAGTTTATGCTATTTATAATTGGACCTGCTCTCAAAGGACAGGGCTTGTCCTATGACTCTAACCAACTATCAACAAAATAAGTTTAACCTCTTATATGCCGGAACGCAGATCTATGCCAGAGACAATTGATTATCTATTGTGTCTGGAATCACGGCAAACAATAGGTTAATCTTGACTCTCAGGAAAAATAGTATAATTTCAACATTTATCTAAGTCAGATCATTACCAATTTTAGATTGATTTAACTTCACTTCAATTATCAATTTACTGATAACAGCTATTTATATGAAGTTGTAAGCAATAGCATAGAGAAGATATATCATGTATTGTATGAGCCATGTACAAATCTTAATATTAATTTGAAAGTAAGTTTTGCAAACAGATTATTATTTATTATTTTCGGTGTATTTTTGTATTATTTATTCTATTCAAATGTGGTGCCAGATTTCTTACAAATATGATAAGTAAATATGCAAACATTTGTGTGAATCTATGATTGTCTTTATACTGTAATATAAGGGTGTACTTGGTCGTAATAAGGTTTGTACGGGTGAACTTTTATCTTTTATCCCAAATCTCCATTGTGAGCTGGTATATAAAAATGTGTAGGTATTGGTTTAGTAGATGAAATCATAAACCATGTAGTGCTGTTAATTCAGTAAGGATATACTGAATTATATTAGATATTTCATTTTAAATGAGATTTAAATGAAACTTTAACAAAAAGATAATATCTCAATGTTACTTGAAAGAACTTATGAATAACAACCAGCAAAGCGAGGGAACCTTAGAAAATGATTGAACAAGAAACATATTTTTAATGGAAATAGTTAATTATTGTTTAATACACAAGGTATTGCTAGATATTTCTCAGCATTATTATGACTTAGGTGTATCAAGTAGGTAGGTATATCCATCATACAATGAACACATTTACTATTTTCTTATGGAATAATATGAACTTATCTTATGTGATAAGTTATGTAGGTTATATTTAAATAATGCTCTCATGTGTGTCCTGTTGGTCTTTTGTACTCTTGGAAGAAAAATCATGCTCATGATTACTCACAAAAATGAATGTTTAACCATAGTGTTAAAATTTTGGATATGATTAGCCTAATGATAGTATAATTATAAAGTTTAAAACAAGTTGTTGAGGTGTTCAATATGGTTGAACCTTACATGATAGATTACAGAAGGAAAATTAAGTGCTAACCTCTCATAGAAACAACATTAAAGCTGCCAGCTTTATCCCATGTATGTACTATGACATAATGGTACTGAGGATGAAAATGTGTTTGCAAGCCATCTTTCTTTGTCTAGGTTACCTACCTGTCATGCCTATAAAATTGACCTTCCCTAGAAATATACTTATTTGTATGGAACATAGCAAGAGTATGTATAAAAACAGTGCCACAGCGCTAAACTACGTTGATGCGTCATAGCTTTCCTTGGAAAAAAAGAAACACCGAAGGCAAAATGGACAGTTACATTACAAACTAAGGGCTAAGAAAATTTGAACAAACAAGTTGGTCAAAATGTGCGGCTGGTATTAGAAAGACGATTGTAACAAGTTATAACTGAAAATACACATTTTTTAAAGAATTTACCTCAATGAATGTGTGTCAGCGAGTCGCCGCTTGTCAAACGACCACGTTCAATAAACAACCTATTTCGGGTAAGAAAGAAAATATGTTTTTTGGTAATAAAAACTGATGCACTTCTATTGTACTACAATCAGGCACTATAACGTATGAGATCCGAATTACGGGGTTATCACAAGAACTCGGAATACTACACCACGTGTAGAGGTACCGGTAGCGCGCGGATTCACATTCAATGTAACAACTTCCACTTACCAATTAGTTTTGAAACTTCTTGAGCACTTAATTCACAGTTATTTGTGATCGTTTCACGATCTAAACTTTAGTAAGATCTACAAATTAGTTGTAATTTAGGACGCTTCGTTTGCATGGAAGCCAGCCACCATCACTACGAATTCGTAAAAGACATTGCGTTCATAGACAACAAAACAAATTAAAATGTTTTTCAATGCAACAACGTGACTGGCTAATTTTATGATAGATAGATTACTCATTTATACAGTACTTTACAGCAAAAATAATTATTTATTACAGAAAAAATATTAAAACGGTGATATTTCCGTAAAAATATATTTATAAAAGGTAAATTATAATAATTTCCTAAATAGTAATAGCGTACCGGCTTTTCTAGTCTATGCCTAAATATATTGACCAATGGCATTCATTCGGATAACCAATTGGAATGAAGTGTAAAATTTTGACCAATAGTATATTCGGTCTTAGTTTTCTATGGCAATAATTATTTAGAGTTCACTTCCAATACCATGGCATTGCAGTGTTTTATTGAAGCATTCGTTCGCATTATCTGTGTATTTTTTCCATCAAAGTCAACTGTCATATGGTCATGTCAACAAAATTGATACTTATTCCCTGTGTACTATTCCATTTCTAAATTTCTCTATTGGTTCTTGGTCTGTGATTTCGAATGCTGCTTGTGTTTTGGTGTTTTGTAATTTTGTAAAATTCTTTGATTTGATCGCCACACACAAATAAATAAAAAAAAATGTCTGCTGAGAAGAGGCCCAATGAGGATGACGAACAAGCTAAAGACGCTGGTGCTGATGAAGGTGACGATGATGGCTGGATAGGTCCAATGCCATCAGAAGCCGCGAAGCCACAACCTAAAAAACGAAAGGGTAACAAGATACTAATCCAAAACTGTAATACCTGTGTTATTAATTTGACTATAGCTAACTTATCCCTACAAATCTGTCCATACCATGCACCAATTAAGATTGTTTTTATATAAAACGTCCCAATTTTGTATGCACATTGCAGTGTTGGAGTTTGAATCATTATACCTAGAAAATCTCCCGTCTTCTGAGACATATGAGTTCAGTTACATGCACAGAGATGTGGTGACGCATGTAGTGGTTACAAAGACAGACTTTGTGATCACAGCCAGTCAGGATGGACATTTGAAGTTTTGGAAGAAAATGGTGAGTTCTGTTTAAGTTTAAAGACAAAGTTCTTTTTTGTTGCTTTTAAATGTATACACTGGTAGATCTAGGATTAAAATTATTGGCTATCTTTGTATAAAGGCTTTATATAATGTAAACAAAGCTGTAAATAAATAAGAAACTTGACTTATGAAAATTAGGTTATTGGGTAAAATTTTAGATTACTCAATATAACATGTGGAATGTATTCTTACAAGTATGTAAAGATACACTCAATGGTATCCTTATCCATCAAATATAAGTTCCATAAAATAAGATTTTGATAAAGTTTCCTTCAATTTCTAGGAAGAAGGTATAGAGTTTGTGAAACATTTCCGTTGTCACTTGGCCCCTATAAGCCACATAGCCGCCAACAGCACCGGGACATTACTCTGCACTGCCTCTCCAGAGAAGACTATTAAAATATTTGATGTTGTCAACTTTGGTAAGTGTTCGGTAATTTAACTGTTACTGTAAGTTTTAAAGTTTAAAGTCAAACTATTAATAATTACTGCTTTTAGATTTTTTTGTCCGTCTATCTGTTTGTAAGAAATAATCCTAGTAAAAGCTCATTAGATATTAAAAAGAATAACTGAGGGTAAGTATACTTAAAGCCGCTTGAATAAAAATATAAACTAGTAAAAACCATTTTTATCCCAAACCATATTTAAATTAAAACCCTGGTCACCACCAGTGTGCAGAGCATATTTGCATATATGCTGTATTGCATTAGAATGTAATATGTACTACTGTACTGTAATATGTACCTGTAATTTAGTACCACTTCATTTAGTATAATCATTTCTTACCTCTATGTTCCAGACATGATCAACATGATTTCAATAGACTTTGAACCATATTGTGCTGAATGGGTGCATTCTGCTGGAGATCCAATATCTGCATTAGCTATGTAAGTTCAATCACTTATACATATACTAGAAATCGGAAATGAGGGGGTTGTTTGAGGGGGTAACTTGAAGAGTTTTTCACTCTGTGGACATTAGGTTTTTGAAGGGAAAAAATTAATTGCATATGCTGGGGCTGAGAATCAATTTCGTGACCACCCATCTCAACTCTAACCATTACAGCTAATGTCATTACATCACTGGGGCATAGTTCCGAATCTATATCAAATTTAATATCTAATCATTCCTTACAGATCAGAAAAAAACACAAGTAAAATCCATGTCTTTGACGGCACCCAGACCGCAAGTTCACCACTCCACACTTTCGAGACCCTACACCGAAATGAAGTGGCTACTATTAAGTACAACCCAGTGTACGAAACGGCAGTCTCTGTCGATAAAGCAGGAATAGTTGAATATTGGACAGGACCGAAACATGAATACACATTCCCGAGAGTGGTTAACTTTGAATCAAAACTGGAAACTGATTTGTTTGATTTTGTGAAGAATAAGACTTATCCGACTGCTCTTGCGTTCTCGCCTGACGGAAAGAAAATGGCGTCTATTAGTTTGGATAGAAAGGTAGGCTGTAGTGTTTTGTACAGTTAATATAAGAATTTTTTTTGTTTAGATCACATTTTTTTTAGATATTTCAAAATGGCTTGTTAGTAAAACAGATGCACGCTAATAGACGCTTGCTTACGCGTCTTTCGTAGCAAATCTCCACTCGCACTAGTTTCACACCTTCTGAAACATTATGTAAGCTCGCTTCCATGTGTGCGCGCTTCTGTTTTCGGAGCAAGGTCCAGTTGCCCTGCAGTCCTTCCACATTTGTCCATCTCAGGCAATTTCGCGCCAATCCTACCTACACCAGTTGATCTCGTCGCGCTATTCCGCCGTTAGTGAGGATAAAACCAGTAGACGCGGAAAACCAGTGAATCCCATACTGTATATTGATGAGTAGTTGTGTCTGTTGATGTAATAGGTGCGTGTGTTCCATTTCCTGTCAGGGCGGCTGCACAAGGTGCTGGACGAGAGCCTGGCGCGCTTCCAGGAGCTGCAGCACCTCACGCAGCAGCTGCCCAACATGGAGTTCGGCCGCAGGTAACACCACTTGGCTTTATGATCATACTAGATGTTTGACCGGAATTATCATAACTTGGCTTTACCTAATAATAAATACCTGATGTTCTTCTTCTTATCGAGTGGATGGTCAACCTGACCAATCCTGGTGTCAGAGTTATTGAGCCGCCAAAGGCCTCTGACATGGCTCATGTAACGACTACTATCCGTAGAAAGTAACCGGGACCGACGGCTTAACGTGCCCTCCGAAGCACGGAATCATCTTACTTTTCGGGCAATCAGGTGATTCAGCCTGCAATGCCCTAACCAAACTGAGGACAGTCTCACAAAGTGATTTTTGTGAGATATCCCCACCGGGAATCGAACCCGGAACCTCCGGATCGTGAGCCGAGCGCTCAAACCACTAGACCACGGAGGCTGTCATACCTGATGTTGTTGTTGCGGTTGTTGTACCAGTGATTCAATGGATAGCCTTTCACCAACCAATTTACTAGTTGAGCTGAATTTAAAATCACAGCGAATTTAATATAATCAGCGGCTTAGGCGCGAACATGTAACAGACAATCTGAGTTACGTCTTTATAATATGTAGGACTTATGTTAGTATAATAATTTGTCGGATCTTCAGCGACTAACTAATATATCCTTTATACTTCACCAGGATGGCGACAGAGCGTGATCTAGACAAGTCGGAATGGTCTCACTTGGCGAACATAATATTCGACGCGAGCGGCCATTTTATACTGTACGCCACCATGTTGGGCGCGAAGCTCGTCAACTTGCACACGAACCGGTGTGTGGCGATGATCGGCAAGCCCGAGAATCTGAGGCCGTTGCATTTGGCGCTGTTTCAGGTATTATTTCTATGAACACTGAAAATATAATTTATTTCTTCTTAGTACTTTTAATTAAGGTATATGTTCAATATATTTCTTGTTATGATATGAAACATAATTTATTTCTTCTTAGAAATCTTAATAATTCATTTGTTCAATGTATTGCTTCTTACAAGGCCTAAAATGTAAACTTATATGAATTTCAAACCAAAAGCAATATTTTTATGTAAAAGAAAGGTCTAAATAGGGGTAAGAATAGATTATAACTACAACTAGATTATAAAATACATATATGACATCTATCGTTTACACTTTAGACGAAATTTACTGTATGAAAACCACATTATTATTTTATTATAGAATGCTCAAACCTTAAAGTTTTACTTAAAACTATACTCTTTTAAATACTCTCTCCCAACAGGGCAGAACAAACCAGTCAAAAGTGGCGACCACCCTCGAAATGGAAGGCTCCGAGAACCCCACGCTACTGAACGTCAAGACAGACCCCACCCTCTTCTGCACCGCGTACAAAAAGAACAGATTCTACATGTTCTCAAGGAGAAGTCCTGACGATATCAAGAGCCCAGACGCTGACAGAGATATCTTCAACGAGAAGCCGTCCAAGGAAGATATTATATCGGCTACGGAAGGACAAGGTATGTAGAAAAACTATTCATCTATAATATCTATCGATATTATTTAATGTAATAAAGCTGAAGAGGTATTTTTCATCCCGGAATTCCCACGGGAACGGACAGAACGTGAGTCAAATCGCGGCCTTTTTAACGGAACAAAACGTTTCATTCGATTGGTTATTTTGATATGATTAAAGTATACCAACGCCTCTATGTTAAGTTGCTGTGCTACGATTGATATTATTGGTAAAGTACAGCAACGTAGCATATCATAGCTCTGGTAAAGGTACCCTAAGTATAGATTGCTACCTTCTTTTTGAAACCATTCATTTACGTAAACATTTCAGAAAATGTTTTATTACCATTCGTTCTTATAACGAGACAAGTCAAAATATTTCATGTGCTTGCTTTTTATTATTAAGACAAGTCTGTTCCCGGTCTGTGGGCTTAATCCAATCGAACTTTTACATTGCGTGTAGATTGTGCGCGTAAAGTAACATATCAATAATTAGTAGTTAAATACTTCCAAGTATTCATTAGTTATTATTTACTTCATAGACTTGCTAATTACTGCATGCTAAGTAGTTAATAAGATTAAAGGCTTAAAAAGGAGCTTATTCTTTAAGGAAATTCTAAGAATCAGTACATTAACTGAGCAAATACCATTTCAATATATTTTTTCGTTTCTAAGAATTAAATTCACTTTATTAACATATGGAAATGAGTTTTCTTAAGAAGATCCATTGTATTATACATTAACATTGAACCAAGTTAAACTTAGGTATAACGTTACGATTTAGATTGTACTTACCGCGCCCCGCGGTTTCACCCGCGTTGTACCCGTCCCCGCAGGAATGTCGTGTTAAAATGTGTTATTCTGATAACCTATATACATATTATATTACACTGTAAAGTTTCATCCAAATCCGTTCAGAAGTTATTGCATGATATTGAAAGATAAGAATTTCTATATAAGAGTGACATTTTATCACTAATAAATGATTGATTACAATTTATCAAAACAGAGTTATCATGTTACAAATCTTTCTATATACCTACTAATTTAAAAAGGATTATTGCTTTTTTAATGTCATTGATCTTTCTTTTTTGACCAACTTTGAAAACTGAGGAGGTTCTCACTTCAGTAGTATCTTTACTTTAATCTATATCGTCCCACTGCTGGGCAAAGGTCTCCCACAAATGCTTCCAAACAGTCCTTCGCTGTCTCTCACAGCAGTTCAGCAGTTTATACGTTTCGTTATGTTTTTGTACATTCGGGCGTACTCCATAATTTTTGTTCGATTTTCAATATTGAAGATTGTTGAATGTTGAAAAGATTGATGGTTTTAATCTTTGTTTTTGTATACTGAAAAATAAATAAATCCAATCATATCTGTGATTAATTAATTTATCCTACTAATATTATAAATGCGAAAGTTTGTGAGGATGGATGTATGTTTACTCTTTCACGAAAAATCAACTTGACGGATTTGGATGAAACTTTACAGTAATATAGGTTATACATCAGAACAACACATGGGATACATTTTATACGGAAATTCCCGCGGGAAAGGGCACAACGCGGGGCGCGGCTAGTATATACATATATGCGTATTATTTGTTTAAAATTTCGTAAAGTTTTCCATACATTCAAGCGATTTTTTTATTAAATACAGGAGTACAAAGACTATACGAGCAAGCGATCCTCCACACTTCGTTGGGCGACATCCACATACGTCTGTTCGGCAAAGACGTGCCCAAAACTGCGGAGAACTTCTGCGTACACGCGCGCAACGGCTACTACAACGGACACATATTCCACAGGGTCATTAAGGGGTTCATGATACAAACGGGAGATCCTACTGGTTTGTATTTAATTTATTTTTATAAAGAAAAAGATTTTTACCTACTCAACCAAAATCTATGAGCACAACCCCACTAAACCTGGAGGAATATCGAAAGCGTGATCTATTAATCTATTGGCTGCGCGGAACAGCTTGTCTATTTTATAAAACAGAAGGTACATTTTATTTATTTCGAGTAGGTCAGTGGACAACCTTAGTGTGGGAGTTTTTAGACCGCCTAAAGGCCTCCGATATGGTCAAAGGTGGACACGGAACCGGCTCATGGTACTAGTTATTTATACTGTTCGCGATAATCTGAAAAACTTCTCTATGGATTTGCTTGAGAGTTTACTTTTCATAACAAAATTGTAACTTGCAAATATAATAATAACCGGCAACGTTATTTGTTTATATTAATTTTTGTAAATGTTTTATTTTCCTTCGTTTTTTTATGGTTTTAAATAAGTTTTTCAATTTCACGCAAAAGGGTGTAGTTGTGATGTGTGGCATTATAAGTAAGTTTTTTGTTTTTAATGTGCCTGTACATGGAATGATCCATATAGAATAAAAAATATGACAATGTTATAAAAAAACCTTTTTTTTTCTAGGTACGGGTACGGGCGGCGAGAGCATATGGGGCGGCGAGTTCTGCGACGAGTTCAAGCCGCAGCTGAAGCACGACCGGCCCTACACGCTGAGCATGGCCAACGCCGGCCCCGACTCCAACGGCAGCCAGTTCTTTATCACGCTCGCACCGACGGTCAGTACTATAGGTGTAACAGAGATAGCAATATATTTTAGTACCCTACGAGAGTGAATGAGGTAAAAAGTGACATTAAAATTTCCTATTTTCCCGGGTTCAATTCCCAGGTCGACCGAAAACATTTTTCCTTCAAACATGGCTCGGGACCATCACTTCAGACCACTAATCCGCAGAAGGCAAGCGTGGTGATAACGCCTACGTACTGATGTCTTCGATGAGATGAGAGGCCTTTTCCCAACACTAGGACATTACAGGCTATAATACTTTTTTTATACTAAACCGTTATTTTAACTTACTTTATTTTTCAGCCGTGGCTTGATAACAAACATACAGTGTTCGGACGGGTGGTGAAAGGGATGGAAGTGGTCCAAAACATCGGCAGCGTCAAGACAAACCCGAAAACGGACAAACCGTACGACGATATTAGAGTTATATCTGTCACTGTCAAATAATAAACATAGACAAATAAAGTTTGAAGTCGTGTGGCTAGGGAAAAGTGATACTGGTACAATAAAACTTTTTCTTGTTTTTTTTTCAAATCCGAACTATTATCATAATTCTGTCTACTCTCAATTAAAAATCATCAAAATCGGTTTTCGATTTTGGAACCCTTATCAAATGCAAACCATAGTAAGTTCACAAAAGTAAATTTGAGTTTGAGAACTTGGTGAGTTACTTTGTACTAATTAAAAACAGTGTTTCAATGTACCTACAGTGTGATTCTGATTACGTAATAAAATAAATAAATTAGGCAATAAATAATTTCCTAGGTAATTTTAATTAATGTCTAATATAAGGTATTTTTCCACTACTTTGTTGTTTCATTAAACCGCGTTACCCATTGATTTGATACTACTTAGATATTTAAAAAAATAGCTAGTAATGTCCCACTACTGGGTAAAGAACCTAAAAAGCCTGTAAAACGAAATACATATGATAATACAATTTATTTATTCCTCCTCACTGTACTGATCTTCAGTGAGATGACAGGTCTTTGTCCGGCTGTGAACAATTACAGGCTAATACTTAACTTTTTGGCCTCTCATCTCAATAAAGATATCAGTACAGTGAGAAGGATTAGGCATAATCACCACGCTTGCCAAATACGCCATGTTTGTAAAGGAAACATGTTTTCACACGACCCGAGAATTGAACCCGGGACCTCGGTCTTGGCAAGCGAGTGCACATACCACTAGCTCACTGAGGCGTTTACATAAATTTGAATGATTTTATTTTATATATCGTTATTTTCGTATATCCGTGGACGGAAGTAGAGACGCCTACGCTTCACATTAACGGATTTTAAATGTACTCCTTATAAAGGAGGATTAACTCGCTGGCTTTTGGTGTTATTCGTTTTATTATTAAATTACTTCGAAATCATCGAAAATATATTTTTATTTTTTTCATTACATTGTAGATATTTTAATCTTGAATCTCGTAGAGTTCTTTTATTATTTTTTGTAAAATAATTTTAAAAGTCGATGTAGGTATTAGTTGCTTTAATTATACAGCCAGTTCATTAATTCAGATAGGTACCTATTTGTTTACCCATTTCCGAATAACATTCCGATAAATATAATTGACATCCACTTGTATAGACTACTTAACATTTCAACCGGGTTTCATTTCAACAAGTCCGACATTCAGTTTCAAGTACCAACGTGGGCTTAAGTTTATATTCAATAAATAAAAAGCAACAATATAAAAATATTACGAAATTCAGCCCTATTTGGGAGAGATCGTGGTTTTGATTACTTGTATTCATGCATATCCTCCCACTTAATAACATTTGGGGTTTAAAAAACGAAGGTCACACAATAACACAAAAAGCAAACAATACGATTCCTCATAAAAAGAAAGAATTTTAAGGTTCATTATTTTCCTTGTCGGTTATCAAGGCGTGCGAGCGAGAGGCGCGTGCCCCGTCTCTGTCGGTAGTGCCGTCCCCCTCCCGCGCGCCGCTCGCATATATTTTGTTGCACCCGCGGCTACCCCGCCTCCACGCCTCGCCCTTTCACGTTTCCATTGTCCTTTACATTAAAACATTATTTTATTTAATTACATATTTTTTTATGATTATATTTATTTGGATTTATTGCAAAAGACTAGGACACTATTCATTATCTATAGGTAGTTTTATGTATTAGGTAATAATTGGTTCGTCGACAATAAGAACACTTATGTATCATAATATGTTTTATCTAATAAATTGTTATGAGGATAATAAAAACACATAAAACAAATAAAATTAATAATTTTTCAATCAACCATTATAATAGTTCAATTATCTAACCTTAAAATTTATATTTTAAAAATAATCATCTCTTATTTTCCATAAAAAGGTTACTTAAGGCGAAGATTTTTCGTTTCTATTTTTTAGACTATTACCTAATATTGCATGCAGAAATCACAATGTTGCTACACTATAAGTGTTAAATTGGTTTATTATTGTTTGAATTTAAAATTATTAAGTAATATCGGTATTCCCCAACTTTATTGAAACATAAAATAAATACGGCACGGTATTGACGTTTACAACGTTGGCAATGGAAATAGCTTCGTCGATTCTCGGTAATCGCACGAAGTCGTAAACAGCCCGCTGCGGCCTCGCGCTACGGTACGAACTCGACAGCCAATCACAACGCCCGACTCATTTGTATCACGTCATATTCAACCAATGAAAGACCTCTCTCATCACGCGATAGCTAAAAATAGTTTATCTGAGTCACGGAATAAAAGCAGTGGTTGTTTCTTAACAATGTTTAGAAACAAGTAGAACGCCGAAGGTATCGGACGTGCAGTGCCGCATGAGAAAGTTTTGAAGTTCGCGCAGTGAGTTCAGTGATACCGGAGCATTTGGTGCAAGCACATGGTTCGGCACTCCGACCTAGGCATGGAGCCTACTTTTTATGACGAGCAATACCCGTTGGCTGGACCCGTGGAGAACCTCAAGAGGCCGCTCACGCTGGACGTGGGGCGAGGCGGCAAGCGAGCGCGGCTCGGCGCGCCCGTGCTCTCCTCCCCCGACCTGCAGATGCTGAAGCTCGGCTCCCCGGAGCTGGAGAAGCTCATCATCCAGAACGGGCTGGTGACCACCGCCACTCCCACCCCGGGCGCGCCGGTGCTCTTCCCGGCGGCGATCGCGCCTCCGACGGAGGAACAAGAAATGTACGCGCGCCCGTTCGTCGAGGCATTAGACAAGTTACATCACAGCGAGCCGGCCGCCACCATCACCCGACGGATCTACGCCGACTTGGATAGCAGGCCCCTCGAACGGTATCCCACGCCCATAGTCAAAGACGAGCCCCAAACTGTCCCAAGTGCCGCCAGTTCACCTCCCATGTCGCCTATAGACATGGACACACAAGAAAAAATCAAATTGGAACGCAAAAGGCAAAGAAATCGGGTGGCAGCGTCTAAGTGCAGACGGCGCAAACTTGAAAGAATATCAAAGTTGGAGGACAAAGTGAAAATCTTGAAGGGTGAGAACGCGGACCTGGCGCAGATGGTGGTGAAGCTAAAGGACCACGTGCACCGGCTGAAGGAGCAGGTCCTGGAGCACGCCAACGGCGGCTGCCACATCGAGTCGCAGTTCTGAGCGCCCGCGAGCCGCTCCTCCACATTCCATGCTAGTCGCGCCCGCTAGGACGCAGCATACAAAGCAATTTGTGATCTTAATTTTTCTGTGTAAAATGTTAGTTTGTATAAATTAGTGAGTAAGATGTTAAAGCGTCGCTATGTCAAGAGTTGTGGATGAATCGTTAAGTTTGAGAGATTAGTTTGCCAGTGAATCTGTCGGTGCAGAACTCCGCTCGAGGGAGCGATGCCAGAGTGTCGCTTGTTTTCATGTGAACTACTTAGAGAAGGATGTACTTAGCGCAGGTTACAATTTAAAGCTTTGGCTTTAACTTGTAAGTGCATGAGCAAATTGTTTTCATTGTATCAGTATTGCGTTGTCTCATTTAGAATAATGTATGTAGAAACTAGATAGAAAGGATAATCGTGCAACGTCATAATATTATTATGTTTGCGGACTGTCGAGGTTGAAGCGACGTTGCCAGTTTTACGACGATTTTCCCGTTTCGGCGGCGTTGCCATTATTAACGTTTAGTTGCATAGGAATTTCCAATTCTATTGTTCATTGTTTAAAGCATGATATTAGCATAATTATTATTGTTTGGTGATCACTAACATGTTTTCAATCAAGTAGAAGCAAAGTAATTTATCAAAATATCCCTGTCACTGTTTCGCTAGCGCGGTGTAGTATCTGACAGAAAGAGACGGGGCGCTGTAAAAGTGGCAACATCGCGTGGTACTAAGTGAGGAGCGGATGTTCTGCTAATTAAAATTCCGCCTGCGCCGCCCTCGCGGAATGGCCGCCATGTGTTCCACAGTCGGGCGACGGACGTTCCGAATCACGATAAGTTGCACAAGGTTGAATTTTTCGTTGATGCGATGGTTTTTTGACACCAATAATTGGGACGTCTTTGTTAACTTTCGAAATAAGTATGCGAGGCTGACCGTATGTGAGATTAAATGTGTGCCTTGTATGAGAGGGCCTCGCGTCGTGTACACATAGTATTCCCCCAATTGAAAGCAAATATTTGTTAGAACTGACCCGGTGCTGTTTAGTTATAAGTGGACGTGACTTGTAACCCGAAGCCGTCCGAATCCGTGTGAATGTTGTATGAATTTCGTAACGCGACAGTCTGAACAAGGTGATGGATGAATGCGAGGAACGTATTTATTAGTGAGAATGTTTATCTATTAGGTAAAGTAGCAATCTCGAGTGCCTACGCTTTGTAAACTAAAGCCTATTACATATTTTTAATTGTTTTTTGTTACCAATTATATGCTACAGCAATTGTTCTGTACCATTGTCTTCTATGTTATGATGTAAGTAATTAAAATACCAATTAACAAGTTGAATTGTTGTAGGAATACAAGCGCGTCCCGCTCGTCGACAAGAAAGTGTTTCTGACTCGACCGCGGCGACCACAATTGTATTATTTTTATATAAAATTTCGCCAGATGTTAACAATAATTTGTAATTTTATAAAAGATAAAGGACAGTTATACTAAAATAATATATTTCTATAAATTTAACAAAGAATATTATTTTATACGAAATACATATTGTATGATAAAAGAAGAGAAAATAAATTATGAAGATTATTATACTATTTAATATATATTTTCATTTAATCCCCAATACACCTCAATTTGCTAATAATTTTAGCACATTGCAGAGAAAATATGGTCCATAAAACTCGCATTTTAAATGGATACTAGATAAAATATAATGATTATTGAATTAATTGACATTCAGCATAATTTTGCACAGTTAAGGCGTCGCCTTAAATTATAATATAACGGAATAATCGCACTAACGACAAATTTTACCGACCTAACGGAAACGGATAGTCAACACTATAGACAAATTAACAGATTTAAAAATAGAATAGATTACTTATCGTTTTCAAGAATCGATTACTTACGTTATTTTCCAATTGATGCAATGCATAATGGCATTATATCATAGTGATTAATTTATAATAGGCGTGGTGATAATATTACGGTAATAATTTGTACTTACCCCATTATTTGATTACGTAAGTCTTGAAGGATATCAGTAGTTATTTCTGAAACCTGTTGGCCTACAGACGTAGGAAGGTTTACTTTACATGACACATTGCAAGTAAACTTATTGTTATTACTCATTGCAATTTCATTCATAATCTTAATATTAACAAGGTACTTACCTACTTACTTACATTCACTGAGTAAAAACTTATTACTGGTTCCAGATTTTATTACAAGGAGGTCGGATATGGTTAAGAATGGGGCGGGAAATCTATGTACATTTCACCCTCATTTTTTTTTTGTTTGTCCATAGATAAAATATAGCAATCACGACAGATTCAACCTATTTCCCCCTAGACCGCGCCTGACTTATTAACTTAGTTACTTCGTAGGTATCAATAGCGGTTTCTCAGTGTATATAGGAATTAGGTCCGGTCTGGGTATTCCCAACAGATCACGCGATCCGTGTTCTATATGGCCACGGTTTGCGGTCACACTGGTCACGTGACACATCGCATCAATCGAGCAGGTACTCAGGTTCTAAAATGTAAACAAATCACGTGGTTTGTATGAAATATATAAGAACTTAGGAAATGTCAAGCAAAAGCGATTTGTTTAACGAAAACGATTTTGTCTGGCATCTACTTGGATGCCTACCTACTATTAATAGTAGGTACACTACTATTATCTAAACTTAATCCTTTGGCTAATGAATCTATTGATAGGTCTATTGATCGATTACCTACTGCACTAAGGACCAGAGATAAGTGCGCCATTTTATAGCCAAAAATCTATGGTAAATTAATTCTGCCCATTTAAATTCTAACGTCTGTACTCTGCATGATTCATAACAAGTGAAGTAAATCAATGTATGACTACTTGTGTATTTAGAAGATTAATTTCAAGGTCTTATAATTAATTTATTTGGAAGTGGTGACATGGTCCATAGCGAAGATTTTCCTATGGAAGATTTGGGAAAAACACAGCATGTGGAAGCATTACATGGTAATACTAGATACTTAATAAGCCTCGGTGGTCTAGTGGTATGTACTCTCCCGCCAAGACCTAGGTCTCGGGTTCAAATCCCGGGTCGAGCGAAAACATGTTTCCAACTTTTCAAACATGGTTCGGGTGGGATGGGATCACCATCCCGCATTAGGCAAGCGTGGTGATTACGCCTGATCCTCCTCATTGTACTGATTTCTTCAGTGAGACTAATACTTACTATGTAGGTACTTACAGCACGGGGTGACAGCTTGTTCTTTGTCCGCTAGAGGGAGATACCTATATAATTAATGCCCGTTCCCATGGGAATTCCGGGATGAAAAATAGCCTATAACCTTCCCGTTGAATGTGGCTATCTATTACAAAAAGAATTATTTAAATCGGACTGATAATTCCTGAGATTACCTCGAACATACAAACAAACAAACTTACAAATTTTACCTCTTTGTAAAGTTTGTAATATTAGTAAGTATATATGCACGTTGATACGTAATAAATAACGACTACTTATAGGTAAGGTTAACGGTGAGTTAAATAAGGCGATTTATATGATTATCCATCAATTTATTATAAAAATTACATAGTAAAACCGACTTTATTCATAAACGCTTATAAACAGCTTTTTAGCTATCAAATGGTTTGTCCCTTTCCGACATTACGTTTTTTTCCAAAGAGTAAAAGAGACAAAACACTGTATTACATTGTTTTAGTTATAGACCGCTTATCAATAAGGCGGTTACCCGATATCTAATCGGTCGCACCATTCTGGATTGTACTTCACTTGTTCCTGCATATCTTCCGCCTCAATATTAGCGAACATCTTGGCCATTTCAACCTTAGCTCTGATCTGATTTTGTTTTGTAAAGCTTTTGAACGTTTCTGCGTAGCTCTGGAACAGAAGGTCTATGGCGTCGTGCTGTGAGTTCGTCTGAACCGGTATGTTTATGCTCATAAATTCGTTAATTGTACTGTCAGTTTTGGCATTTTTGCCGCGTGGTCGACGGGTTAAGGGTGGCGGTGAGTCTGGCGCTGATTCTTCAGGAGACCCCATCTCCGAACTGTCCGGGGATACTATCTCAGTCTTCCCTTGGAATATCATTTCAGTTTCACCGACAGATGTGTTTTCTGTCGTATTTTCGTGGCCGGGTAAGCTTATTTCGACGATATTTCGATGATACTCGTTAACATCAAGGAACTGTAGTTTTGAAGACCACGGCCATTTAGCGAATTTTCTTGGGTTTTTCCCTGAAGTGTCTGCTATTTCTTTTTTGTACCTCAAGTAGTTATCTCTTAGACTTTTCCACTTTTTCCTAGCTACTTCACCTGTGGACAAAACATAAAGCATGATAAGTTTCGATAAATTAAACCTATACAATACCTAATATAATTAATTATCTACCTACTTTGTATACTAGTGGTTTACCAGTAGGTAATAAAGTAGGCTGATAATAATGTCAGGTAATGACACAAAAATTTAGTTTTACCTACAATAACCCATTGAAAATAAAGATAGATAAATTCCTAAGTATTTTTAAGGCCGATTTGGGATTACTGTAACTCGGACAAAGAAGGTTAACTATCGTTAAAGGTTGCAATGTAGGTATTTTCTTATCAGGTTTAAATAAAGCAACTGTTACAAGCAAGTCGTAAATACAGATCTACCTACTCACCAGACTCATTAATATCTTTTCCTATTTCCTCCCAGACTTTAGGTTTTATCGACGTGTTAGCGTACGACGGATGAGTAGTGTCGTAAATACAAGGCTGGTTGCGAACGCATTCTATTAGCCGCTCAATCATAGCTGTGTGTATCTGCGTCTGTGTCGGTAACGAGTCTGTATAGCTTCGCTTCGTTGTTCTTCTACGTTTTTTGGGGCCATGTTTCTCCATAAGTAGCGTTAGTAATTCAAATAAGTATACAGTAATCAAAACAAAACTATAATTCTTGTTAGCGCTCGCGTTGGACACATTTAACGGATGAGTTTAACTTTATTTTGTTTGCGCGGCGTTCGGAGCGACTGCGACCTAACGCCAAGTGGGAGCGCCGCGTACTGACGCTATTACACGGATTACGCCCCGCGCCCTTCTCCTGCAGGCGGAATAATCGTATGCCGCAGCCAACAGAGCGCTCGTTCGTTCGTAGTCGGCGTCACGACGAGTCACCGGTCGCCAGTCAGGCAAAACGCGACGCTATGCACGAACGAACGGGAACGAATCGGCGTTTTTATTATCTGTGTGTGCTTAGCTTGAGGCCGATTTTACGATTCCATTGTAGATAACTTTATCAGAGAAATACACATTGGTATTGATATAATAGTATTATATATACTATAATATACATGTGAATAGTAATGTGCGACAAGAATGCGCGTAAACAATGTGCTACGTTGACTAAGTATTATAAACCAGCGATGTTAGCAGACTTTTGATTACTCTATTTCATACTGCTGATAAATCTTTTATGTCGTAAATAATAAGTAAGATTGGCCTTGAATTTATACGCCTTTCATTTCGCCCGTCCAGCCATTTTAGTTAGTATCTATGAAAACGTCTAAGTATAAAACTTCCATAGGTACTCACAAACATTTAACTTATTTCTAGAACTAGATGTTCCGTGCGGTTTCATCTGCGTTTCTTGTTCTTGTGGGAAGTTGTGGATAAGTAAGTAGCTAATGACTACCCAAGGTCTTAATTATAATCTCTTTGTCAAAATTCGTCAAAATTGGCTTAGTGGTTTCAGTGTAAAAGCGATGCTTTTGCGTTTGTTATACGGTTATATATTGTAGTAATAGCCAGTAGGAATGGAAATATAGGATTAGAAGAATTAAGTAGATTCAAAGATCCAAATTCACGGTTTCTATCTGGAACCTCGATCAACAAAACTGAGTTTAACTGAAACAATTTTAAAGTTTTGATCTTAGAACTAGGATTAAGTTGAAATGATCGAGTTCAGTGTAACGGTGAAATGCGGGAAATAAGAACTTAAAAAGTAGAACTTATTAAAACATGAATTTGTAACTTAGTATAATTAACAATGCTCTTCTCATGACTTCATCATATACTCGTACCAAATGCTACTTAAACAGTTATATTATAACATTTATAACACATAATAACTTTAATTTCATACATAAGCGCGTTACAGTAAGGATTTTAGTTTGTTTGTTTAAAATCAACACTAGTGCAGTACCCACGCATTGTTCAACAACCAACAAACATCGGTTTATTTACAAACATCGTTATGTTTATACACGAACTTGTTTAATAATACACATAATTACAATAAACAAAATGAAAGATGTTTTTAAGCAAACCATTGTTCACATGCCTATAGTTTATTTGTAGTAATAATAAGATAGCTATATTCATTATTTCTTTATTTTTAAGTATTGTATTTTATTTAATTTAAATAAAAAACCATGTTTATATTCCATTATTTGTTTGTTTACTAATCTAAACCATGTATAAGTTGCTTTATTTGTTAATATTATAACTCTAATGTTACACAATATCTGTGAAAACCAGCTAACTATTGCTGAAAATGTTACGTCGATAACTTTAGTAAAACCTAACGTGTAATTAAATACTTTTTGCTTACTTGCGTTTAAATTATGTACCTACTGGTGACCAAATACGTATGTTTAAAAACAAATGACGTTCGTAATATTAAATACTTGTCTATTTATTTCATTACGGGTTTGTTATATACAGCGGCTAAATATTTCAATGGTTTGTTTTATTAAATACTTAAACAAATAACGGTTTAAAATATCATCTCAAATAGCTGTCAATAAAACCGCCTGCTCTGCCTTAACTCTACGTTAACTGTTTGTTAGGGAAAACCCCAATATTTAAATATTAGGTCGATCTAATAATTTGGAATGCTTCCAATACTGTGTGCGGTCGTGTGTCCGCAACAGTGTACTCCGTACTACATGATTCATAACAAACAACTAAAAAAATAAAAGAAATAAATCGTGGGACACACTTTAAAGTGGTGAAAACACAATTCTTTCAATACGAACTTCGTGGTAGCCAACCTCTTTGTATGTAATTCAACGACGCAGGTCCTATTCTACTTTTGAATTGTACTTGTTATTCAAAGACGTAGAATTATTGTTTATGGTAGCTCTAGCTATCTATTGTTGATTGTGTGATTGATAAGTAGTAAGTTAGTTCTAAAGAAATAGCCCGTAGCTCATCGGTGGTCCTATTAATCTTTCGAGCGGTTGTTCTGGGAATTATTTTGAACTAGCAGCGCCCCGCGGTTTTACCCGCGTTGTGGCCGTTCCCGTGGGAATATCGGGAATTTTTATACATAAAAACCTTCCTCTTGAATCACTCTACCTATTACAAAAATCCGCATCAAAATCCGTTGCGTAATTTTAAAGATTTAAGCATACAGACAAACAGACAAACAAACAGACAAAAATAGCGACTTTGTTTTATACTACACTCGGCGTCACAAAAATCGCACCTATATGTTTTTTTCAGTAAATCGCTCCTAAAATATAGCACATACATACCACGTGTAAAAATTATATATCATTGTAAAGTGCACTTCAATACCTTTACATTAATTACCGGAATCATTAAAAAAACAATTACCATTTCTAACCAGGGACCAATCAACAAAATGTTGGAAAAAGTGCTCACTTAAGGAGCGCTAGTTGAGCTACCTTAAAAGGGCATAAAAGGTCATGTCCAGGTAAAAATGGGTCATTCGCTACCCGGACGCTAGAGTAAACACACTGGAACCACATACGCTAAAGAATAACACCTGAAGATGGATACAACCCCTGATGAAGCCGCTCAAATCATTGCACTATTGCAAACAGGACTGCGACAGGCTGACATTGCTCGACAGTTGAACCTAAGCAGATTCTCGGTTCGCCGAGTATACCAACGGTTCCGTGACACTGGTGGCTATACCTGAAGACGTGGATCCGGAAGAAAACGCTGCACATCCGAAAGAGACGACCGCTTCATTGTGTCCACGTCGTTGCGCCACCGCTTCCGCAATGCTGTTGAGGTGCAACATGAGCTCCGATCAACTCGCAGAACGTCTGTGAGTGTCTCTACAATTAGAAGAAGATTGAAAGAAAAGAAATTGAGTGCTCATAGACCTGCTAGGGGCCCAAAACTGACCATGCAACATCGAAGAGAACGGATGCAATTTGCTCAGGAGCATATCAACTGGACGCTGGACCAGTGGAGGGCCGTTCTCTTCACCGATGAGACAAGAGTGTGTCTTTTCTGCAACGACCGACGCAGAAGAGTGTACAGAAGAAAAGGAGAGCGTTTTACTCAGCCTTGTATTGAGGAAACCGTCGAATACGGAGGTGGTTCCTGTATGTTCTGGGGTGGCATATCCGTGATTCCCATATCCGATGGGAAGACGGAACTTGTGTGCATCTCTCGGACTGGCGGTGGTCGCGGGCAAGGGTCTCTGAATGCTGGGCGGTACATAACGGAGATCTTAGAAGACCATGTGGTCCCGTATGCCGGTTTTGTTGGCGATGGGTTCATGTTAATGCATGATAACGCCCGTTGCCACACTGCGTTTGCTGTGCGGGACTACTTGGAAGAGGTTGAGATCTCTGTTATGCACTGGCCAGCACGAAGCCCAGACCTGAACCCGATCGAGCATCTCTGGGACGATGTAAAGAGGCATGTACGAGCACGAGATCCTGCTCCCACCTCCCTCCAAGAGCTCCAGGATGCCGTGATGGAAGAATGGGAAAACATACCCCAGGAGAGAGTGGTGACCCTCGTAAGGTCCATGAAGGATCGGATGGAAGCAGTTATCAAGGCAAGAGGCGGAAACACTAGATTTTAAGGACTTGTTTGTATTTTTTTTTAATGTTTTCAATTTTATTTTTTGTAATATTTTTATTTTTTATGTTTTTCTTAATTAAAAGATTTAAAACACATACATTTGTTTATAATTTCTAATAGGCAATTAAATTACCTTTCCAATGATGTCCTACAACCATACCCTTACTATTGACAAAGTTTGAGTAAAAGTATTTTAAAGTTGCTTTTTTAAAAGGTGCGATTTTTGTGACGCCGAGTGTATGTAGTGATTATTCTGGGCGGTATAAAGGTTCTTAGTTAGCGGTGGACTTAAGCCTGCCAAGGAATGAATGTTAAAATTAGCTATCTTGTTTTTTAATAAAAAAATATACCTATTACAATATGAAGAGTTTTATTTACCGTTATTAACAAAATATACTTTAAGATCGCAAGGTGGTCAACTGGGCCCGCAGAGCACTGAGCCCACGGGCTAAGTTGTCCATTTTTTTTTATTTAGGGGCGACTCGACCCAAGGGTCAACCCAGCCCGCTTACTTACCGCTAAGAGTCAATTCAGCCCGCGGGCGTAGGTACTATTCGGCAGGTTAGGGTTATTTTTTTTTTTATCGACTGAACCTGTGGGCTGAGCAGGCCCTTATCGGTAAATAGTAGTCGTGTGATTAGTGTGGGTCGAGTCACCTATGAAAAAAAACGGAGTGGGTAACTGAACCTGCGGGCTCAGTGCTCTGCGGGCCCAGTTGACCACCAAGCGTTTAAGATTAACAACTTGAGTATTAAAAAGTTAATTGGAGTGTAAAGTCCATCAAAGTATATTTCTTTGTAGTCTATTGTAGATAGACTGTAGTAGGTACTAATAAAATAAAGCCGAAGAGTTTGTTTTGCTGTTTGTTTGAACGATCTATTCCGATCTAATACCAAAAACTAATACCATTTGGTATTACTTTATTTCCGAATTTATTTTTCATTCCCAACGAGTACCACGTTTTTTTAAACAAAAAATATATTCCTAACGAATACCAAAACATTAGTTGTAAGTACAGTCAGCTAAAAAAAAATAACCCTAACCTACCGAATAACTTACTATTCGGTAGGTTAGGGTTATTTTTTTTACTAGTTCCATAGTTATCGGTTAACATTAATTAACATTGTGAGAAAATTAACTAGTGGTTGTAATAACTGCAAATTTCTTCTATTTGATTGTTTGTAATTATGTTGGACTTGGAATGGTAACAGTAAATTATGTGATATCTGTTAAATTTCTACAATTGTCTAATTAGAGGAAAAGAACCTGTTGTGAGTTATATGTATATCAAACCATAATATTGATTAAACATTAACTGAAATCATAACTCAAAGCATTTTAATTTTACTGAACCTGACTGTACTTTATTCCTTCAAACTTATTTTGGTATTGGTTTACAATGTGGTACTCGTTGGGAATGGAAAATAAGTTCAGAAATAAAGTAATACCAAGTGGTATTAGTTTTTGGTATTAGATCGGAATAGATCGTTTGAACGCGCCAATCTCAGAAACTACTTATCCGATTTGAATAATTATTTTTATAATAGATAGCCACATTCAACGGGAAGGCTGTTGCATCCCGAAATCCCACGGGAAGGAATACAACGGAGGTAAAACGCCGGGGCGCTGTTAGTTTTTAATAATGACTTTATGCTTCAGGATTTTATACTGAGTATAAGAATAACTACGAGTATGTATACTGAGGATAACGGATTAATAGTAGGAGATACATTATCTGGTATATTTAACTGTTGATGCGAGAATAAACAACACACACTATATAGGTATTCGACACCCGAAGAGCGAAGAGGTTTGTAAAAGTAGGTCGATTCAATATTTGCGATTTTCACTTTTATTCCAGGAACTAAAATGAAAGTGAGTTTCCTTAGGGTGTTACTACACTAATCGATTGATCCTCGATCGACGGCATCGATCGATGGAAGAATGTATTAGTCGACGTGGATCGATAGTTTCTACCAGATCAATCGATCGATCGATGTTAGAATGGTTAAGTCAATGCCCGTCACCCGCTGCCCCGCGCCCGGTGTTAATCGATCAAAGTCGACCGATGCCATTGACCGTCAATCGATAGATTGTCTGGTCGAAAGGTAACCGTCGGCCAATAACAATGAGTCAATCAATTTCGATCGACGTTGTTCGATGCCATCGATCGAGGATCGATCGATTGGTGTAGTTACACCCTTAGGTTTCCTTCTTACATTCATACTTCATCTTCATACCTATTATATAGTTGTCAGGAATGCCTTTATCGACCACCCATCTAAGTAGGGGCCGAGCAATGAACTACACTACACTAGCTGTGCCCCACGGTTTTACACACGTTATGCTCGTTCCCGTAGGAATTTTGGGATGAAAAATAGCCTATTACCTTCCCGTTGAATGTGGCTGTCCATTACAAAAAGAATACTCGAATCGGATAGGTTGTTTCTGAGATTAGCGCGTTCAAACAAACAAACTCTTCAGGTTTATTATTTGAACGAAGTTCCTTATCGCGCGTTGCGAAAGGGGGCTAGACTGAAAAATGTAACGACACTTTTTGCGTTAGAGAGAGACAGAAAGAGAAACATACGCACGCCAGAGAGAGACAGACAGAGAAACATGCGCACGCCTGCGGCGTGTCACGTCTGTCACGCCACGTCACTGTCACGTCTGTCTGTCACGCCGCAGGCGTGCGCATGTTTCTCTGTCTGTCTCTCTGGCGTGTGCATGTTTCTCTGTCTGTCTCTCTCTTTTATAGAAAGCAAGCCAGATATTTTCGTTTCGTCTTTCTATTTCGCATTGAACAGTGTGGTGTCGCGACGATTATTATTGTTGATAATAATTAACGTTCCATCCGGGTGTCCCTTGACACCTCTCAAGTTTTTTTTATACTTAGTATTGATTACATACATGTATTCATATTATCGTAAGTTCTTAAAACTGTTATTTATTATTAAGTCGTGTACATTATGTAGGTACTATTGAATCAACCAATTCGATTATTTATGAAGTGCGACCCGCGGGTCACCTCCAAGTCCACGGATCGTTCGAACAGGCGATATCACTCGATTTTTATAATGATTTCACGAACAGATGTTTTAGATATACCTATTATGTTTGACCGAAGAATTTATGTCGGCGTTATGTTACATTGTTTTAATTTCAAAATCTATACTCTACTACTGTAGCACGGCAAACGTTATTTTGCCATATGGAAATTAAGGGGTGGACCACCATAATCACTATACATTGAGATGTAAGCTATCCTATTTGCTATCCATTACAAAAATATTTTTTCAAATCGGTCCAGCAGTTCCTGAGATTAGCGCATTCAAACAAACAAACAAACTCTGCAGCTTTATAATATTAGTAGTATAGATTTGAACACTTACCTATTTGCTAATAAACACGACCAAATAAGTATGTAGATATGTTATGTTAAAAATAACTTATTTATTGAGTTAGCTTGCAAAATAAACTGTTAATTAGGAGGAAATTGCAATACTAATGGTAATTCCTTAATAAATTATACTTTAATCACAATAATAAGAACAAAACAACATGGAATTATTTCTGTGCTTCATCTTTATCTAACAGCCAATACATCCGTTCTACTCGGTTAAAATATAAAGTAAAGTAAAGTATTAGCCTGTAATGTCCCACTTCTGGGCAAAGGCCTCAATTCCTACTGAAGATATCAGTGCAGTGAGGAGGATTAGATATAATCACCACGCTTGCCAAATGCGGTTAAGTTATACTCAGTAGAAAATCATTATAGGACTTATAGGACATAATAAATTTTTAAATTTCTGTGGAACAAAATTCCAAGCCTTCCCTCAAGCCTTATTCATTAACGATATTTAACTTATAGTTTAGTTTAGAGGAATTAATTTATAGTGTGATTTGAAAAAAAATACGTATGCTTAGCCTCAATTTTTGCATTTGAGAAGACGGATTCCTAAGGGCCTTTAATTTAGAAATTCCCATGGGAACAACGCGGGCGACACTGCGGAGCGCTGCTTGCCTATGCGTTTGAAACCCGATTTTCCTATAGTACATACACATCGGGAGGGAAGGTCCTTCTATCCAAATATTTTCACAGAAATGAGTACTCCGCGACATATAACGCGGGTGTAACCGCAGGCCACTGTTAGTAAGACAATAAATCACAGAAGATGTATTGCACTCTGCCTATAGCAATACCAATAATGTATTTTTACACTGCTCTTGCGTAATTTATTAGAGGCGACGCACTAACACCTGGTCGACAGTTTAAATATGGCCGACGATGAAAGTTTGAATTACAAGCTGTTGCCTGCGACTGTGATTGATGGTAAGAGAGGTTGCGAGAGAGGTATTACTGAAATTAAAATAAATAGTCCAGTGAGTTGAGTTTGGTAAAAAATACTAAGTCCAAGCAGTCTGTTAAATCTACGTTCACCAAGATTCTTGGGCCAATATTATATTCTGATAAACAAAATTTGGTATAGAAGTTAAGTAAGCTTGAGCACATTAGCGACTTACCTAGGTGTCATAGTTTTTAGACCGCCTAAAGGCTCCCGACATCGTCTAACAATTGAAACAATCCAGACCGACAATTTAACGTGCGCTCCGAATCACGATAACGCGAAGATATTTCGGATTATATTCAGTAGAAGTAGAATATCATGATCATCATCATATCTATACTAATATTATAAAGCTGAAGAGTTTGTTTTGTTTGTTTGTTTGTTTGTTTAAACGCGCTAATCTCAGGAACTACTGGTCCGATTTGAATAAATCTTTTTGTAATAGATAGCCACATTCAACGGGAAGGTTATAGGCTACTTTTCATCCTAAATTCTTACGGGAACGGGTACAACGCGGGTAAAACCGCGGGGCGCTGCTAGTCAGCCATATGACGTCTACTGCTGGACATGAGGCCTCCCTCATTGATCTCCAAGTAATCCGGTTGGAAGCGACCTACATCCACCGCGATCCTGCAGCCTTCACCAGATCATTAGACCATCTTGTGGAGAGTAGAATAAGGTCTAAAATAAATAAAAATCTTTGAACTATGTATATTCTCTACAGTACAAAATTATTCCAAACAAATAAAGTAAATACGAGTATAAATAAGCCGGCTATTTCCGTGAGTCTGTTGTTTACAATGGAAATTCGATTCGGCAGATAACAAAACCGCGTCGAGATAAGTAACTGTAGTCCTTACTCGACACTCGGCACACTTTCCAATCGGCTTGTTTTCAAACAACGCATTAGCGAATACATTGTGGGACGCGTATCTCTAATACGATAATGTATACCGTTAATCCTACTATCCTACTAATATTATAAATGCGAAAGTTTGTGAGGATGGATGTATGGATGGATGTTTGCTGCTCTTTCACGCAAAAACTACTGAATGGATTTGGATGAAACTTTACAGTAATGTAGGTTATACATCAGAATACCATATGGGATACATTTTATCCCGAAATTCCTGCGGGAACGGGTACAGCGCGGGTTACACCGCGAGGCGCAGCTAGTCTATCTATATAATATTAAAAAAAAAACTAATATAATAAAGCTGAAGAGTTCCTTTTTATGATCTGTTGTTTTTTTTGTTGGTTTTGAACCCGTTGCTCTCAGAAACTATCAATCCGATTTGAATAATGCTATTTGTAATGGATACTCGTATGTTACGGATAGGCTATGGAAAGGCTCAAGCTCAAAGGCTATGGCTCAACGGGTTATTTTCCACCCCGTAATTCCCACAGGAATTGGTTCAACGCGGGCAAAACCGCGGGGCGCTGCTAGTATAAGAATGTATTAGGTCTTTTATGTGTATGGAAGATAAAAAAATATTTACTTGTTTGATAAAAAGATAAAGGAATAACGAATGAAAGATAGACACCAACATTGCGGAGTCTTTCACTTTATCTGTAACTTTGACAAAGGGATCTTTGGAAACTTTCGGGACGAACCTCAAGTCAATAAAGTGTTCGGCAAATTGCAATAATATTACGGGACCCCGAGTCAAGTCCTGGACAGTCCTGACGTCAAAAGCCCTCTCTTATGCCTATGTCTGATGTCGTATTCATGTTTGGTCAAAGATTTATTAATGTTTGTTTTGCCGTGGGGGCTTTCCAGCTAGACAGACATAAACTTTCCATTTTCGTCCATTAGTTAAAGTAAGGTGTCAAGACAAAAACATCGTTCTACGTTAAAGGTCAAGATAATACCTATTCAGTGCAACTTGTATAAACAGACTTGCTTATAATTTAACTAAAATGTTAATTTAATCTTTATCGTGCAAATAATAAGTACAAAGGCATGGATAAAACAAATTAAAAACATTCGATAAGCCCATCCCACAATAATTATACCACTCTGATAAAAACAAAACTTTAGAACCTTATCACAATAAACTCTACCCCAACAAAAAAGGCAGAATCATTAGTTTGTATAATGACTTTTAAGAGACAAAGTCCTAAAGTGACGGGTGAGAAATCGCGTTCTTTGTTTAAACGACAAAGGGCCGCGTATGATTTGATATCGACTCCTGCGCATGTGTGCCTGTGCATGTGCTTATATGATAACGTCACATTCACGTGCGCGATTTTATGCACGTTTTGTTTTGAGCGTTAGCCTTTTTGTTGTTGTAATATAAAACCTGTTTTTGTTCTCTATTTTTGATTGAAGTGGGTATAATGTTTGGATAGTCTTGCCTGTCGATTTTTTTTGGGGTGATGAGATTCACTTACATTGTTTAGGTGGGTACAAGCAGGGTACAAGTTACGCATCGATATTAATGATAACATTGAGCTAGTTTACAAGCTACGTGGCGGTGAGTCCAGTTGAACGCGAGCGAAGAAAGTTCTCAAACTTTGTCGCTTGTCGTCGTTTTGATTACAGCCCATTAAAGTTCTTCACTAAACTTTTCGTTGGAGCTCCAATCATTAAGAACTCTTTACCGTCTTTTTAACATTATTTTTATCTGCATAAGTTCTAGAAGATGTTCAGAGACCTACGAGTACATATAATATAACTATACACACATACAACGACCACGTATCTATTATTATTTATTGGACCCATCAGAACAGATCAATGAACCAAAGACAATGACATCTTATTATTACAAACTTATTTAAACATCAAAGGTAATGTGTGAAACTCGAAAGAAAATAAAACATAAAGTAGGTATCTAATCTATGGTCAAACTGAAATATTCAAACAAAGAACACTCCTTTGTTTCTATTTGCGAAACGATTTAAAACTGCGCGTTTAGTTAATATTTAAATCTATTTCTGTACCTTTTAGCAGTTAATGTAATTGATATTTATTTTAACGTGTAGTAGGCAGTCGGTACATCTCAATGCCGAATTGTGATCGAAAATATTTACATAGCCATGATTGTGTTATGTTAATATTGATGTGTGTGTGTGACGCCGTGTGGAGGTCGCAGAGGATCGGATAAAATGGACGGCGTAATTCTAAACATATGATGTGAAATCGAATCAGTTTTTTTAGATGGTTGCTTTGGTCGGTCGGGTCGGTACGTGGAATTAAAAGAGTATACGCAAACTCGTTTGGTCCCTCTTTGTGTTATTATTTGGATCTCTTTGAATTATGTCTTTACTGACAGTTAAGTAATTCAGTCACCAACAGATTGTAGAAGCGAAAAGAGCTAATAGAGGCTCCGTATCCGAACTGGTAGGAAGATGCCAAGAAAAACGTGACAGGTCTTAAACTTTTCAAAAATAAAACAATACTTATATATAAGAACTACCTCCGGCATTGCTTAGATACAATGAAAAACTTAAATAATTATGTACATACTTAAACATATTTAAGTAATTATTTCTCAGCTTTTACACTCTGCCATAAAAACACAATCATTATAACAACCCCAAAACCTAAACACCAGAATTAAAACTCAAAATAACAAAAAAGTCATAATTATACCCAACAAAAAAAAAACAACGTTTAGTCTTTGGAACAATTTGGTTTACACAAAGAATCGGAGTCGTTGACTCTACCGAAATACAGCGAGCAAGGGGACCATCGCTCTTTGTCAAGCTTGATACACCTACAGGCCAACTGATTTATTAAACACGTAATGTGTTTTATGAAGAATTGTAGAGGGGTGGAGTCTATGAATTATGGTAATATGTTGTAATATGTATTACCTTGCTGGCAACTTTGGAATAGAGACAATTACTTGTCTTGTTCTGTTAGGTACCTACAGCGAGATGGAATTTTCGGCAACTATTGTATTTTCTTAAATAATGAAACAGATTAGTACAGATTCAGATAGAATAGGTACAGATATAAATTACAGTTTTAAACAGTTGATAAAGTTTTTGAAAATAGTTTTTGTCACACTTCTTTTGACTGCACTAATGTACATTTGGATACTCAATAAGAAGGAATATGAGAGTTCTTTAATTTTAAATTTAATCGAAATATGTAGTTAGGTTAGTGAGTTATGTATACAGTATGGATGACTTTGGAAGACTTTACATACGCTGAGCGTTGGTCGCGAGCTGCACTGTGGTAGCGACACTGAGGTTGCAGCATCAAGCCTCTGATTGGCTACAATCTGACATTGACAGCAGCAGGACGGCAGCAAATTAACGATCTATGCTATATCTTCGTTTCGTGGACTTGTTTCAGTACAGACTGTCTCTGGTCTATGAAAACCTATGATGAAGTGCACACTATAGACAATACGTCTATAAGACTTATGTCAGAGAATTAAAGAAGTGTCTTGACAACTGTTGATAGACTGACTAAAGGAAGTCTTGACTGCGTGAGATAAGACAGTCTAAAGAATGTATGGACTATTGGCTCTTATAGTTCTCAGTCCAAGATCCATCCTTTACTTGTTTACTTACCATCCTAATTGTTCTTAAATCGCCAGGATTGAAAGAAAGATGTGAATATTAAATAATCAATATGATAGATAATAATCGGCCGGCGGGCTAGAGGTCGTTGGAAGAACAAAGTCTAGTCCAGTGTAAACAATTATAGCATTGTATTTTTAGCCGAACACAACAGATATAGACTAGCTATCTACATATTAGATAACGCAGGCAAGTACCTACATGTTTGTATGGCTCTTAGACCATGACTGAATTGGGTATAGCCAGTAAGTACCTGTAAACTGGGTAGAGACAAGGTAAGTATTTAAGAGTTAATTTTCCTTTTCGTGATTAAATATTACCATAGAAGTGTTTGCTATGGTAGTGAAGACAATATACTTTATCGCCTACCTCATTATACCTAATTGCTTAAACTTATTATTATTGTTTTTATGCTACAAAGTTCCTTACAAATTAGGAGATTAAGATAATCGTTATTGAACATATCAATAGAATATCAGCTTGAATGTAACTTACTGTGTACAATGTACAGTACAGACAGGCTGAAGGCCTCCCGACAGGCGACACCGTATAGGGTTGACCAATGGCTACCAACCTCCTCGAAAGGGTTAACCAATGGGTACTACGAGTCATCTCCTCAAACTTACTTTACTATACAGACGAAAAAACGTTTATTGCTGACATCTATACTAATAATATTATAAATCTGAAGAGTTTGTTTTGTTTGTTTGTTTGTTTAAACGCGCTAATCTCAGAAACTACTGAACCGATTTGAATAATTCTTTCACTGTTAGATAGTCTATTTATCGAGGAAGGCTATAGGCTACATTTATCCCGGATTTCCTACGGGAACGGGCACAACGCGGGTAAAACCGCGGGGCGCTGCTAGTTACTACATATATTGTATAACGTTAATGTTATCATTATAACCACGTTCGTTGATCCATTTGAAAAGCGTCAAAAAGTTGATGACCGCCTTCAGTTCGTTAAACTCTTTCTGTTCCAATCGTAATAACACCTTATCTTCTACATTATAAGGTACATTTTGTCGTACAATACATTTTTATTGCTGGCTGTACATTGAAGAGACGTGTTTGACGATTTACAGAGCAATGAAAAGCAATAATTCCTACAATAAAGTCGTATTCTCGACTAATATGGGGCTTTAAAGAGGGCCTTGTATTGGGGACAGATACGGGCGGGGTCAGCGACTAAAACGTCTATTTGTTCAGGTTTGTTAAGTCAATAACGTACAATGATGTAAAGAGCTGCAGTAACAAACGTACAAACAGTATTGTCGAGTGTTGTTGATTGACTAACGTGACTTGTTATTTTATCCGACTATCGAAAGGTACGTAATTCTTTGTGTGTCTTACAGGTGGACAATATTGTGATTCGCACGTGTGGTTGTGATTGATTTATAAAAACACAAGTGTTAGATACCTTACCTTACATATAATAGCCACGCCCGGTCCATCAAATGCGCTCTAATAACGTGTTTTAAAGAAATTAAATGTCACAGCGATAAACGAATTTGCAAAATAATATCGTCCCACATTTGTGGGTAGACGTATTCACACGAATGTGAATGTCATTTGCTTAGTATACCTAATGTAATATTTTGAAAGTAATCAACTATGTACTTAGAAACTGCGCGGCTAATCTTGTAGATAAATTTATTGTTCTAAAGTCCGATCAAGATACGATCGTACGACGCAGAACGGAATAGAGATTACACACACTCTCCATCTACTTAATGCATAGAAAGAAGTGGAAAGAACTCCATCAACTTAAGCTCACTCAGCTCATTGTAAAAAAGCTGACATTTGTCAGAAAGTAGGTTTTAATGTAGCACATGATTGTCATTAGTAGAGTTCAGTGGTAGTCAGTAATCAGTACAGTTATCTATCTACTTGTATGAACTTAACATTTATTTAAGTTGTAGAGCAAATCTAGAGTAGGTAATACACTACCACAAAATATATATTTAGTGTCACCAACCTACTCACCCTTTAGTCGAGACAATCTTTACATGGTCTTCTGGCCTATAAAATCATCATAGATTTCAATGCGCACTAGAAGTAAGACGTGTAACAGACTTTTAGTCTATCCATCACATACATTTTGTCTGTTAGACTAACTAAAGGATCGACCGACCGCTTTTTTGTTACAACTACTGATTAAACACAGATTTAGACTGCGAAGAACAAATCAAGTGAAGACAAAACTGTCTGGATTAAAGAAAAAAATATAGTACTTTTCGATAAGTCTTGTCGACTATACTAGACTATATAGACTACACTATATAGTCTGCGATGTCCTAAGTCGTAACCTAGATTATGTACATTATATTTACGCTTACTCCGACAAGGCTAAGTATATTGCAAATATGTCGCTCTAAAAATCAGCAAAGCAAGCTATCTGACGTATTATAATACAGAGATTACCGACGGTTGTTTACTCGCTTATCTTATCGCTATCAGTGCAAGTAATAATACGCGTCTTTTGAGCAAAAATATTTTACATATTCTACTACCATCGGCCCGTGGTATTATTCGAGTATCCCATCGCCATCCTACTAGAACTTTACAGGGGTATCCACCGTTCCTACGGGAATTTTAGGATAAAAGATGTGACTTGTCATCAAGATATCGACTATTTTATGCCAAGATTAGTTTAAATCCGTAAAGTAGTTTTGCGGTAAGAACCAACAAACGTTATTATCACTAACTTTCATAAATCGTTATCATCACTAACTTTCATAAGTAGAATAGTTAAGATCTCTACCAACATTTAATATTAAAGGCTTCCTTATATTTAATGTGTAACTTTGACATACATGTATTGCATGAAAAATAAGTTAATTAGCTGTCTCGATTTAATTGACGTATATGAGTGGCACATTTAAGTAATTGTATTGCTCCATAGAAATCTTAACAATTATCCAATTAAAATTTTTGTCTTCATAAAACGAGTTTACAGCTTGTTAACTCTATCAACAACACTTTACTCTAGAATATTCTTACATATATTCTGTTAATAAATATCTACGTACAGTGTTTCGCCTCAACTGATAAACAATGCAAATCGGACAGCCGTGCATGAGTCTTTTCCAGTAAAACATACGATAGATACTAGGTCGGTGGTTCCACCCGCGATGCCAAAGATGGCGCCGTGCTGTTGCCGTTTCAGAAACCTAATGCTGTTAAGCTTGTAAGGACGCATACCGTCTTAACTACATTTCAGTCCAATAACTATAAAAAAATCAGCTTTTGTAAAGTAGCGCAGGTCTGGGGGGACCTGTATCTTACTGTATAGGGGTGCTAAAGAATCTTTAGCAAAGATCACAGTACATCGACTAAATACGCTGTTATAAATTTTGTGTTACAACTTAAAACAGTAGGTACCTACTTAGAGGTTTTATCTACATACATTTCGGTTTATAAAAACGTCACAAATAAGATTTTTATCTTTATTATTGTGAAATGTGGGGATTGCCTGGTTTTATGTACCTTCATATGATGTGATAAGATAAATGAAATAACATTTCGTAATACGGAACAATACTTCGTACGTTCTAATAAGGTGCATGATTTTTTGCTGTTTCATGCTAAAACAACTGAATGGAATTGGATACAATTTTGGCTGAAGATAAACCGGGTTGACTCGCTCCGAGCCTGCTTTTGGATCTAATCTGATTGATTGGGTACCGGCGTTCGATTGTGATCATACCAAGTCAGTTTACGCTTAGTTTATTTCTTCATACGAGCCTTAAAAAATGGCAGATTTTTCTATCAAAGACAATTGCTTCTATAGACATGGGTTAGTGATGGGGTGAGGAAAGAATGAAAAGAATGAACATTTACCCCATATAGTATGAGTGAATTTGCAAGAAACAGTTAGCATTTAATAAAACGGTTCCCGAAAGGACTAATGCGTTGCGTGGGCGCACGAAGGCGTGGCGACGTTCTACAAGGAAACTTGCAAACTTGCACAGCTTTCTCTATGGATCCGCCTCTACCATTTATGGTATTTATTAGCCGTAGATTATAATAATCAGACGTTTTTATCTTCAGTGAGAGGTATACTGCCTCTTTTGTAATATGCAGGTAAAATGTGAAACTTAACTTGACGATACAAAGTAAATAAAAGTAACTTGTTATATAGGTACTTGAATAACTTACCTACCCAGTAGAAAATTTAAAATTTATCTTATCTGCGGTATCTGTTGTTTATGTATGGAATATTACTTAATTTGGAGTTGGTAATTCGAAACAAAATTAAGTAACTAATTAAGCCGTTTCTTATTAAGGTCATTTCGGACCTTGGCATTGCATCCGGACTTTTGTTTTAATTCACACTTTCCATTCCATAATGCTGAGGACACACGGCGACACTTGACATTAGATACTCAATGTATAGGTAAATCGAATGTCTAGCTGTGTGTGTCCACTGCCGCGACACTTAGTTGCAGTTGTTGTGGCAATGTCGGTCGGTGTCTGTGTTGCAGCCGTGGAGACAGGTCGTGCGCAGTGTCCGACACAAGTGTCGCGAATTTCCAACTTGCGCGAAATTTTTAGCTAGACCAATAACCGACCAAATGTTCATGGCGAGGACATTTCCTCGTACATTTACCACACTGAATTGCAGTGTCTCCGTGTAGACAGCTAACCACACATAACCGGGACATTAAAATGTTTACACCGATGTCGACACAAAAAATTGCTTACCGTGAGGACGCAATCTACACTAGTGTCGACATTTGTGATGAGTGTCAGTGTCGCCGTGTGTCCTCAGCATTACAATTTCAACCGAAAACATATTTCGGTATGTTTTTTTGGAAGATCCCTTATCCCTGGGTAGTATAAACATACATAGTGCAAAGGTATATTAGTTAGCTGTTAACGTTGAAATTTCGAGCTAGAGTTCTTCTTTTTTTACTTAGTAAATATCTACGAGTATTTATGTATATGTTTTTAGTACGTAAGTCATGTAAAGATAATTCATAATAATCACTTGGATTTCCTTCCTTTAACGCCTTTATCAGTATCATATCTGTAATTTCCTAAAATCATTCACTTCAAGTCCGTATTATCTTTCAGTTCTGGAAATGGTTTACAAGTGTTTCATAGTTCTTAGTACTCTTTGAGGATAATTGTTTTCTATTGGCTTAGCTTCGAAAACAAGCGTAGACTTCTAGGTGTCGAGAGTAAAGTGAGGTAAAACGCTTTGGGCCGAAACTGCGTTAAGAGCACGCGACGGTTCATATTTATATGAAACCGCGCAGGCAATCGCTTAAAGCCCGTCACAGACTTAGCTATAATATATATTTCTGTGACGTCACCAAGCGATACCGTAATATACATTATTGCATATTACTATATACTAACACTAGGACTACCATCAATTAATGAAGGCAAAATATATATTTCTCAGTGTGTGGTAGCTTGCTATAATATATATTATGGTATGGTATATTAATACATATATGTATACATATTATAGCTAAGTCTGTGACGGGCTTAACACGTTTCGGCCGTTAGGTGTCTGTAAAACGGAACTTACCTTCTGGCATGCTAGCTAATTGTAAGTCAACGTAAACCTTGTCGTTGACCATGTTGGAGGTCTTTAGGCGGTCTAAAAATAACCCTGGCGTTGGAGTATTTAGACTGGAGTTAACCTACACGAACTTAACGTAAACTGTGCTCTTGTCAAATATAGGCATGATTAAGCCTACAGCCAGGGTTGGACACCAATCGACCCGAACTTACTTCCATGCTTATGTATTCCGCCCTTAACAAATAACGTCTTACCAACAATGTCTTATAGGTTAGAAGCCAATATTCACTGGTACAGATAATAGACGACGTTTCTATGTCTATGGTAGAGACCCATATCACCCCTTCTTACAACTATTTTGTACACGGATTTATTTACCACTTGATATGTCAAAATTATGTGCTTATCGCTTCTTATTCTTGTTTCTGCTAATTTACTTATATATTTCGTAAGTTTTTACCTGGAATAATACGTTTCTTTTTATTCGTAAACGGGGTGAATGTGGGTAAAACCGCCGCGCCGTTACAGTTTATAAATCTCTAGATATATCGACATGCCCTACTTACTTAATGGATGTTTAGTAACAAGAATAAATATAAGGAAAACCGCAAATATTTGAAAACATTATTATGACGGACATTTGTAGTCATTAAGCCTTATTCATACACGTTTATAAACAGAACTTTTGCTATCATACGGTTTGTCCCTTTTCAACGTATGCCATTTTCTAAGTGCAAGCAAGACAAAACAATTTAAACCAGTGTTTAGTTATAAAGCGTTTATGAATAAGGCGGTAGATGTAGTCTATTCCCGCAGCTATATAAAGCTAGTTGGCCAGTGAAAGCTTCAATAAAACATCGGATCGGAAATGACCCCATTCTAAAATTGCACAATCTTTTGTTCGTAGACTTAGTCATTTGTTGTTTGCGTTTGTTCATACATATAATTTGTTGTTTGTGACAATATCTAGAATTATCTTAATGATTAGATTAATAGAATAAATGTGGCCTGTGGTTTATGACCCATATTTTATGAGGTTTCAGAATTGTTATGTAGGTCAGTGTGGGAGTTTTTAAATTGTCTAATAGAATAAATAGGCCTAAATGGCCACAAACATCTCTGGGTTAATCTTTTGTATGACAATAGATAGATCATAGACATAGACACACTTATAGGTATCTATTAAAGCATAAAAACAAAAATTAGAATGAACTAGCGACTTAACGAACTGTGACAATCTCGTTGGCACAGTGGCTGTGAGAGCGCTTACTGTGTCGGGGGTTGCGGGTTCCGTTCCCGCCCGGAGTCAATAACATAGTTTTTGGCGACGACGTCTGGGTGTCAATTATATTTTGTTATAAAGTATTTGTGTATGTATGTGTAATAGTATCGGTTAGTTAGATTCCATAATACAAGCCTAGAGCTTAGTTTGTATTGTCTAATTAACCGTGTGTGAATTTGTTCAGGGGTATTTATCAACGATATTAAAATAACACTAGACTAATTATTAATTAGCCCTACAAATGAGTTATAATCATGAGAGTACTAAACGCCGTACAGTCTATGAATTAATGTGTTTCGCATTGTCCTGTCATGACATCTGGGCCAAGGTCCTCGACTGGCTGGCGATCAGACGCTCGCCGTCTAGGCTACTCGATAAATACAAAAAGTTATAAGGAAAACTCAATAATGTAGGTTAAGTTAACATTTCAGCCAAAAGAGAAATGATATATGGTTGATTTTTGGATTGTTATGTTAAGTTAAGTGGGACATTAAGAACATTGTTATTAGGATAAAATGTCATATGTAACTTTTTAGAACCGAAACTTTTTATTAAAACAATGTTCTTTTTTTTTAATTTCTTTCAGTTGCCTACTCGTAATTCTTTTTTCTAAATAGGTACATAATATAGAATGGTTTCGGTGATGTGGGCATTATTGGTTATTATTCTGTAGACTCTTCAAGGTAGAGTACAGAGAAAAAGAGAAAGAGCAGAATTTTGAGCAGAGTAGTACATACATAACAGAAATGATACTACATGAATTCTTTGGGTGCCATGTTATTAAGGATTTTAAACGGTTCCTTAACGTAACATACGTCCGTTAAAAAGTTCACGATTTTTTACGCAGCTGTTAAATACAAAGCGTAAAATGACAGTTTGATAAAGTTATCCAGACGGCCGGGAGAAAGTTCAGATTTCCTCAATTCTTTCGTCTGTTGAGACTGACATTTTGTGTAACGATTATTGATGCGTGAGCGTAAGGTGAAGCAACCCGCCCTTAGGACACAATGTGCAATTCATATAACTTGTATGCACTCGTGCAATTATGATAGAATGCTTATAAAGTGTTGTGATGCTTGAGATTTTATTTACTAGACGAACCGGTTACCGTCAATGGCATGATGAGCACGCGCGTGGCAAGTTACTGGCATTTCAGGGCTGCGAACAAATCGTGCTTATTCACTCAACCACCTTTTTACACCTTGCCATATTTTTATGCACATTTTTCTCGATGCTTATATAAATAAGGCTCTATACACATAAAGTTCAATTAAATAAATAAATAAAAGCTGGCCCGGTAGCATAACTCGCAGAGAAATTCCAAAGACCCAATTTTGAAACAATCATGGTAAAATTGACGCTTTGCTTGAGTTTGCTTTTGGTGTGTAGATATCTTAATATTGATCTGCTATTTATTAGTAAGTACTTGTGTTATATTTTTCTCGTTACAGAGGTACGCTGGAGTAACCTTGGCCAAACGTCTTTTCAATATGTACTGCAAAAAAGAACCTTTCACTTACCAAGAGGCATCTATGAATTCCATCACGTTTAATTTTTTTACGAGAGTTAAAATGTGTCCATTTTCAGCCAAAAACAATTCCTTCTGAAGAGGTAAAAGGTTTGATGATTTCATTTAATTCTTACTCTATCACCAAAACCTTTTCATCAATTGAAGAAGTTGTCTTTAATTGAAAAATCAGTCATGATGGATTTGAATTTTAACTCTCGTAATAAAAAATAGTACATACCAAATCATATATTATATTTACTTTCAGATAACACAATAAAGGATTCTTTGCAAGGCATTAGACAGCGGAACTAAAACTGGTTACACCTAACAAAAACACACAGACCAACAATCAAGCAAAAAACACTCAACAGACTCACAGTGACCTCCCAACTCATGTACCTGACAATTAACTCAGATTGAAGGTGGAACTCAATTAGCATACCGTCTCGTGAGCTTACAGACTACAAATAGCAGATAAGAATAAAGTATAAGAAAATTAGATTGTACATACCTATATGAAGCTACGCATATAACTTACTAGCAGCGTCCCGCGGTTTTAAGCGTTGTACTGATTTCCGTGGGAATTTCGGGATAAAAAATAAGAAATAACCTTCCCGTTGAGTGTAGCTATCTATTACAAAAAGATTCATTCAAATCGGACAGGCAGTTCTTGAGATAAGCGCGTTCAAACAAAACTTCAAACCTTTCAGCTTTATTATATGTACATAGGTATAAGAACCTTCACATCTGCGTAATTTCTCGACTGGCTTTAGAAACATAAGCATTTCGACTGTGGTGTTAGGATTAAAGACGGAGCGAATAACCAATAGGAAAGCAGGCTGAAAATATACTAGACATATTCCCATGAGAATATAAAGGTCTTACAACGCTGAAAGTATGTATTTTCATATATTGAGATTTCTTTCATTTGCATTACTTAGGTATAGTTTCTTTACGTCGTGTCCTTATTCAGTATATTTTATTTATTTTTCAACATCCAACAACATACATATACGCCCGTAGTCAGACTCGTCAAATGCTTCCTTATTAGATATATTAATAGTTATTTTGACATGTAATGTATGAAAAATTCCGTCAACTAGATAAGTGTCGATTTAATGAACGTCTTTGTTTGAGTGTGGCAGATAAGATAAATATATAAAGAGAGGTAGATGCAGAAAGTCAATTATAGGGCATAGGACATTATAATACTTCATTAGGTACTTAATTTAGTAATTTGTATAAGCTTAAATAACAACACTTAATTGAAAATATTAAAATGACTAATCAGTACACACACACCAAGATGGTCGTATTAAATTATAATACAAATAAACGAAAACATATTAAGTGATAAATCACTAGGATAAAAATAGAATATCTTGTGTTTATACATCCAAGGTAAAGAGGTATTACGTCACCATGTTTTGATGCAACCTTGCTTCCTGTATACTCTATGTACCTACTCTATAGTCTATGTACATCTCGCTAATGGTAAAGTTAACTTCCGTTATTTATCGTTGCCTTAATTTTTTACTAACACGAACATGTTAGGTTTTGATAAATAGTTATTCAATGTTACCATTCGTGCGTGTCTAATGGGTAGTGAGAGGATATCTGGTATCTACTGCCTTGATTTGGATTTGATTGCAGTTGTTTTGAAGGATTGGCGATTGCGTTTTATTGCGCTGAAATTCTGAAGGTTGTCTCGAACTTCTGTTAGTTAACATATTTTTTTTAACTCTAGCTTTTTCTTCAGACTTAACTTTTTCCTTAAATTCTTGATAGATGCTTATCATCGGAAAGCCCACTTTGATCCAAAGTAGAATCAGTCAGTCACTCAGAAAGTTCTTTGTTTAAAAAGACAACTCCCCGTTCTATCCATAGAGTTGAAGATGGAACCACAGTATATAAAACTAAAGACGTTTTAGTATTCAACACATGTAGCTGGCTAGATAGAAGCTAGAAAAGTAAAAAACAAAGTGTAAAACAAACTGAGGCGCGGCTGTTGGCGCCAATCTGTCGGACTGCGAAACCGGTGGGCGCGCTAATTTGCTCAGCCTCGTTCTGTTAGACGCACTTTAAACGTTTACTATATTGTATACTTACAGATAGTATATAATGATCTCTATGTTTACTTACATCTTCCTAGTTCGTAAACATCTTTGTTGCGATCTTTAGCAGGCCTTTGTTTTGCTGTAGAGTAAATTATTAATTTAAACTTCCGTATTTTTCTGCAGATTTACATAGATAAGTTAAATTACTGGAAGAGAAATGGTCACGTAAGTGAGACTGTAGGAGGACCTATGTGAGTTAAGATTGAGTTAACATCTTAAACGATTGTAATAAATTATCTTCTAATAAAGATACCGAAGCATGCAACATCCTGCAAAGGAGTGCCTCAGTGTACGCCACATCGAAGCACATCGGATTGGGTCGACGGGTAACACTGTGGACTCCATAATGATAAGACAGAAATAAGGTTTGAAAATAGAACACCGAAAGTAAGTTATTTCGTACAGGACAGTGACCAACCCTGGCGTCAGGGTTTTTAGACCGTCTGAAGGCATCTGACATGGTCTATTGATTGAAATAACCGGGACCGATAATTTTACATAGCTATTGCTCAATCTAAATAAAAAGAGTAAAAAAAAACAAATGCTAGGCAAATCTCATCTCACTGAAGATTTAAATATCGAGCCCTAATTACCACGTACTCACCCCATTAGCGAGCTGAGGCCTATCGAACAATAAAAACGAATCTAAATAAAATCTTGGCACTGCCTGCACGTAGCGATGTTTAGAAATAAATTGGACATTATATTATCATCAATGATGTTTCGCGGTCGCGCTCTGACTCACTCTAGTTTCCTAGAACACACGCAAGACCTGGCAGAACTCACTCTTTACACATCCGTTTGAGCACGTTTGTAGTAAACTTAATGAAAAAATAATGGATACAGCTATTGAGTATGTATTGTTAATGAATGGCGTTGATAGATGCGGAAGTAACCGCATGGCTCGGTGCTAAGGTCAGATGGAAGATGTTTGTCGAGTAATTTATGTTTTATTTATGCTATGAAGTAAGTGGGGACGATTATTTGTACCTACAAAGTACAAGTAGAAAGTCTTATTTATTAGACACTAAGTGACATCAACTTTGACACTCCGTTTCGGATACACTTTGCTTTTATTTTATTTTATTACTAGCACCGCCCTGCGGTTTTACCCGCGTTGTGCCCGTTCCCGTGGGAATTTCGGTAATTTTTATAAATATCCGTTGCGTAGTTTAAAAGATGTAAGCATACCTACATAGGGACAGACATACAGCGGAAAGCGACTTTGTTTTATACTAGGTATGTAGTGATGTGACGTTTCGTAATAAATGCGTTTTAACTTTTAACATTAAATGTGTTCATAAACTTCAGCGAATTCTAATGGCATATGAAAACTTATTTACTTACTTCGACTCATTAAAAAATTATCAAAACCCAATTGAAAGTACATACCATTAAAAACCTACCGATAATTAGAGACGATTAAAGTCAATTACCTGCCATATTCTAAGTATTGAGTTTCAAACACAATAGACCTAATTTTTAATTGGAGATCAATTGTTGTATAATGACCGGAATAAATATCGACTGAACTGTTCCATTTGCCACCCAAGTAGACTGACAAGGTTGGGTCACACGAGCTTGCCTACTATTCAACTCGCCCGCTTGCTGTTAGTCACAGAACGAACAGTAAGTAAACTCACTCCATCTTAACGTAACTTGGCAATTAACTTATTGACGTAACTTTCCATTGAACAAGTGTCAAAAATCACAGAGTGACAGTTACTGACATAAAAGTTAAAACATACTTACTTACATACCAGAGATATTCTACATAGGTACCTACAATAAAATCAATAGGTAAATAAAATAGACATCATTTTATTGAAGCCTTATTTAGTTCGTACCCAGTACTTGCTGAGATAAACTATAAGATTAGCTCGGCCAGCTGTGATACACAACTAACAATGCATAAAGCCACCTGCGTATTCCATGCATGCCTTCTCTGGACATCACCTTTTAGGTCCGAGTAATGTAAACACACTAATAATGATCATACTTGCTTGAGAACTTCACTAGCCAGGCACTTGGATTTGCCCTAATTTCTTACCATAATTTTGTTTATTTATTTAGAGACAACCAGTGATACATTCACTCATTCATTTTGAGTGAGTCGTTTAGTGACCAACCCTGTTGTTATAAACTTGTAAATAAAACTTAACCTAAACTAACACCTAAATGCACTCGCAATAAGTGAAACAATATTCGTAACTTATACACTTTTTATACTGTACGTATAAATATTATTTTATTTTATTCCCATCTTCAGCATTTGTCAATAGTTCTGCGGATATTCTCATCCAATCATGTTCATTTTATCTATGTAGGCACATCGTAATTCCTCGTTCGTAGTGATAAGACACTAACATTTTTCTTCCTCCCTGTAGGGCTAAGATGCACGCCAAATTAAGATACTTAAAATACTTATAATAATTATGAAGATTTCCCTCAAACAAACAGACAGTTTCAAGAGAAGTGTTTGTTGCTAAAGAGTCGAGAGTTAGTTGCACGTGCATGCATCTATGCAACTATTCCGGTGATGCAATATCGCGCAGTCCAATGAAATTGTGGTCTTGTTTTAACTTGTTCTTGTAGATGATGTAGATAAAAAGTAAAGTACCTAAGTAATACTAAGCCACTGGTTTGAAAGTCTTTAAAGGAATTATTTTTAAAGAAGGGTTTTCCAGTCCATGCACTGATAGTACATAAATCCGAGCCGCTTCTTAGTTTAATAGCCAACCGGAGTCCGTAAGTAGTAGTTTGGGGTTTCCAAAGGCGTCTGATTTGGTCTAAGTAAGGATCGAAGCAACGTGTCTTCGAATACATAGTAGTGCTTAGATAGCAATGCCACTATCGGTCACCCATCTAAGTAGATCCAGCCAGCAGTATCTAGTAGTATCCACCTTTTTATATTTCAACACAGAATACATATTTCGTAACCCAAATTAACGTTTCGATCCCAAAGGGCGTGTGTGAACTCTCCTAATGAACTTACCGCCAACTAGACTAATTAATCCATTTGTTAACGGCACTTTCGGGCCGGCTCGTAATTAATTATATTGTCCACTTTTTGGATTAAGCACATGTCTATTATGTACATTAATAATAGGTGAATTAAGTTAATAGGTGAATGTAGTTCTTGGTTGAGCCATTTAAGGATCAACGACGCCATTTTTCATAGAGAAGCTTGTTGTGTAGTTGGATTAACTTACCGATAGATTTTTCACTGAACTGACAAGTTGACATTCCATAAAGTGTTGACAAATTATTGTCTTTCTGTTTAACCACTGGACACTGGAGATCAAGATATCTATATCTATACTAATATTATAAAGCTGAAGAGTTTGTTTTGTTTGTTTGTTTGTTTGTTTGTTTAAACGCGCTAATCTCAGAAACTACTGAACCGATTTGAATAATTCTTTCACTGTTAGATAGTCTATTTATCGAGGAAGGCTATAGGCTACATTTTATCCCGGATTTCCTACGGGAACGGGCACAACGCGGGTAAAACCGCGGGGCGCTGCTAGTAGTTAATATAAAACTAGGTACCAGGTATAAGATCATCACGAATTACGAATCTAAACCATCCAGGGTGCCACCCAAATGCATACAAAAAAAAACAATCAAATCGGTCCAGCCGTTAAAAAAGGAGGAGTTCAGTGACTTTAAATATTACGAGAAAAAAAATAGCCTATACCTAACCTAACCTAACCTTCCCGTTGAATGTGGCTATCTATTACAAAAAGAATTATTCAAATCGGACTGATAATTCCTGAGATTACCTCGAACATACAAACAAACTTACAAATTTTACCTCTTTTTATTATTAGTATAGATAATTTCTCTTATAGGTAGGTAGGTAAGTTTAGTAATAAATACGTATGATGCAGGACTAGGACGATGGTCAGTCATTCGCCTGGTAAAGTCCCACGATGATTAAGGCGAGGATATGTGAAAATAACGCGCATAGTCGCTACTTTGACGATCAAATGTTAACACTTCTATAGATTCTATCAAAAAAATAAAAATACCAATTAAAAGAATATATCCTCAATAAAATACTAAATCGAGTAGAATTTTGAAATTCATTATAATAATGTAGAAATAAGATGCACAAGATTATGTAAAAATATTTTTTTCTCGTCCTAGATCTCGTTATTTGAAGCGATATTCATCGTTTTTTTTTTGGTATATCAATTTCCTAATACTCACCTAGATTCTAAATCAGTTACATTTTTCATTAGACCCGCCAATTTCTATAAAAACGCAAAAGAATTCAAATAAAACGAAATATTCGCCCGCCATGTTTCACGCACTTGAGTCTTGCTTCACAAATTTCAACCTTATTTTATGGAACGCAGGCATCGCATCAGATTGTTTACTAGCTTCAGTCGACGAGCGTAGCTCGTAGTGTACGGTTGTGAACCGGACGCTCTGCTTCGTGAGTTCACATCTATAAAATCGACTATTGTTTACATCATGGTAAAATAAAGTATCAATAAAATCAGAAACTGTTGCACAAGGAAGCGGAAAAGGAAGGTAAAAAGACATGCTGGTATGTTTAGGTAAGTATGTAAAATTAATAAATATAGTCAAAGCTCAAAGTAAAATAAATAGTCAAAGTTGGTCAAAGAGTAAAGTTTCAAAGAGTAAATTAGTAACTTATAGCCTTGTTTATTTTTTTAGGTGTCAGAATAAACAGTCAGATAATATACCAATAACACTAACTGAACTTGTTCCCGTGCAACCAACTCATGCACAAAACGAGTAAGTCATAAAAATACCTACACTTCATATTGCCTAATTGAATGTACCTACATACTACACATACTACTAGGAAATACTCCAGTTAAAATAGACATTCCAGTTTGCATTAATTCCCAACAAGCTGGATTTTTGTGCAGACCTTGAATACGTCATTACAAATGATATGTCAAAAGTCCCTATCGATCCCGCTTGTGCGTTGTTTTTAATTCGAGGTCAAAGGTCACAAATTTGTGTTTTTTGCGTATATCTCTGAAACAATGAGAGCTACCGAAAAATGGTTCAAACAAAGTTTGTAGATCGTAAAATTGTCTACAAAAAAGATCTCAACACTTTTCTTCTACAAAGCATCGCTTTCGAGATATCGTGACTTTAGACCGCAGGAAAGTCGTATTTTCGACTATATAATATGCATTATGCACACATTTCCGCCCCACCTCTGAAGTACACGGCGCTTTTTTTTAACGTGGTTTCCCCAGTAATGTAATGGGACACTATTTTTATGATGATTTTATTAAAAATTTAAATTTAATTAAAATTAACTACTTTTTTGCAATTACAAAAAATTGTATTGAGTAATTTTTTGGAGCAGGTGACAGTAAAGTCTGTATTGGCTCCAAACTATTATTCATCAGTTTCCAGCCCCAATCTTCAGGATTTAGATCATTGCCTAGCCACACTTGCACTTGGTAGAACACACGAAATAAGTGTTGATAAGCAGAAGCAGATGTTGGAGGGAGACAAGATAACTGCACTCTCTTATTGTTTCTTGTATTTATCACAAAACTCAAATATCTATACTGGCCACGTATGAGTGCATATTCGTATTTTCTATGTTTAAAATAGCCATAATTCGAGAACTGTGCACCGTAGAAGAAAAAGTGTTGAGATCTTTTTTGTAGACAATTTTACGATCTACAAACTTTGTTAGTACTATTTTTCGGTAGCTCTCATTGTTTCAGAGATATACGCAAAAAACGCAAATTTGTGACCTTTGACCTCGAATTAAAAACAACGCACAAGCGGGATCGATAGGGACTTTTGACATATCATTTGTAATGACGTATTCAAGGTCTGCACAAAAATCCAGCTTGTTGAGAATGAATGCAAACTTGAATCATAATTTAGTCTAACATAAGTAATAACATAAGTGAGAATAACGCCTCACTTTTCAAATGAGGCGTTATTGACCGAGACGTATTTTTTGCGCCGACCCGACATCTAGTTGTGCATTGTTGATCGAAGGGTATAATAAAAAAGTTTCAACGGTAATTTTAATTTATTCAGCGCGCTTTGTGCGATGTTTTGTAGCGGGGCGCGCGGGCAGCGCCCCGCTGATTGCCCCACACCTCACCACCTCAGATCTGCCCGAGCGCCACATATCCTCGCCTTAAATAACAATAGCCCTTTTCCAGTTAGGATGAACAAAGACTGAAGTCGAATTAGTATTAGTCTTAATGATTTCTAGATAAAGATTTTAGCGGGTTCAGGATTTTGTTTTTTTAAGGTCCTGGTAAAGTAGGTAAGTTTTTTTCAAGGAAATCTTTATACTATGATTTTGAATATTGGTCAAAATAACAATTAGGCTTACTATATGTAAAACTCCTTATATTTTTTACTAGCAGCTTACCACGGTGTTCCCGCTTTGTGCCCGTACCCGTGGGAATTTCGGGATAAAAAATAGCCTATATAACCTTCACGGTGAATGTGGCTATCCGTTACAAAAAGAATTATTCAAATCGGATTGGTAGTTTCTGAGATTAGTGCTTACAAACAAATAAACAAAGTTAGGTTATCTTTATAATCTATCTATATAAATAAAAATGAATTGCTGTTCGTTAGTCTGCTTAAAACTCGAGAACGGCTGAACCGATTTGGTTAATTTTGGTCTTGAAATATTCATGAAAGTCCAGGGAAGGTTTAAACGGTAAGCATTGAGGAAAATAATGCAGGTAAAACCGCAGGGCACAGCTAGTATTAGTATAGATTAGGAATCCTGTAAGTAAAGGATTCGTAAGTATATAAACATTAAACACACATTCTATTATATTACCAAATGTTATCGAAAGGCTATTTGTAGAGTTGAGTAAATAATCCATGCTAATAGTCTAGTTATGTTATCAATCGTTATCCCTAATCTATGGAACGCAACACGTGCTGTAGATAAAGCTATATCTCGAGGTCGGCTGACTTATCATATCTGCTCGAAGACAAGTGACAATAGAATAGTAGTAGTAAGTAGTAGTATTAGCCTGTAATGTCCCACTGCTGGGCAAAAGTCTCTCATCTCGCTGAAGATATCTGTAGTGAGGACTAGTGAGGAGGATTAGGCCAAATGCGCATTGGTGATCTAAAAAACGAACCAAAATATATATTACTAGAAAATTGGAAACGCTTGGTTTAAAATCCAACTACATAGTAAGATTAACTGTCGACAGATTGTGAACTGTGTACAACAAAGCAAAAAAAAAAACATTTCATATGACAGATTTCGGTATAATATATCCTTATAGTACTGATGGCTTCGCTGAGATGAGAGGCATTTGCCCAGTAGTGGGACTGAATTGTCATTAAAATCCACTATGACCCGACAAAAACAGCTACTAAAAATAATTAAAACTATTTGTATGTTGTCTTTAATTTAATGTTAACACTGAAGGCTAGATGCATAATATAAATAGCGGTTTTACGACAATAGGAAGAGCCATAGTCCACACCGTATGGGCACGTATGGGTGTGACCGCGTTTCAAGGATGTTCACACCACACACACGGCAACTGGCGTGCTGTTCAAATTACACCCATTTATTACGACACTTATGACAAATTCAATTAATTTGGTATTTAATGAAGATTTATAGGACTGCAGGTTTTATTAAAATTGTATTTTTATGAGTTTCATGGAAATGGTGTCATTTGTATGTATTTTTAAAAGCCTGGAATATAGTACTGGAGGGTTTGAGTGATACTATAATTCATTCACTGAAGATATCAGTACAAGATGGTTATATTTCTTAGGTTACTTAATTAAGAGATAAAAATTGATATGAGTACTTTTAGTTTTAAAATAATTTTAAATTTAAAATAATTTTGAAAATACGACTTGACAAAGTGATAGTTACTTAGCATTCTTTCAGTCACTTCGAACCTCCTTAAGTCCAAAAACTAGGTTTTCACATAAATAACCGTAACGAATCCTAATTAACCTAACCTCAATACAAACTTAGGTAATATCTGAAATCCTTTGTCTAGGTGCACTAGATATTGTTATCAGCTCTGTCCTGATTTTAGCGGCCTTTCTAGATTACCTAAGTATGCTTACTGTTTCTAGGTACCCTGGTGTTTAAAATGAAAATGGCGGCTTCCTCAGTGAAGTTACCTACTGATAATGATAACATTCTAGGAAGTCTGGGATTGAGGTCGCTATCATAAAGATGCCCTACTTCTGGCGCAGTCAAAAACAAAATATGTAAATAGATATTAAAATTAAATAAATGTAAAAATTAATTAAGAAACCGGTTCTTTATTTAAAAATACAGTAGGAATAAAGTTCGGAAAAACATGTCCGAAGTGAGAAATTCCTTTTTCAAAAACTTGCGGAGTCCTTATTCGATTTCCGTTGTTTTTAAGTCTGTCGAAAATGATATTTATGAAGGTTTCTATTTGCGTCTATTTACTAGATTACTGTAAATCAAATTCAGCCCCATCACCATAGCTATCACCGAATTTACTCTATTTGTGACGATCAATCTAAAATTGGTTGAATTTAGCAAGCTTATATATAAAAGTTCGGAATTTTTATTTAATCATGCAATATTTTATATCTATCTAGGTCTGTCGTGCAGCCGGATATCGTATGCGTGCAACTTTACCCCAATATTGTTGCAAGGGTAAAGAATAGGGGAGTTTAATTTAATAATATACCTTTAAAAATTACAGCAAAATGCACAGCTGAAATGGGTAGAGAAGCCACACTCGTCCGGCCAGATATGACACCGGTAGGGCCGGGCCGGGTCGGGCCGGGCCAGTGCCGGTTATTGTGGCAACAGCCAATGCCTTGAGGTGATGCTAATAGAAGTACAATACAAAGATAGCATAAGTACTGATGAGAAAGATAGGTACCTAAATAGATACGATATTTAAGTAGTACATCTAGGTATTTTTACTAATTAATTTTTGTTAAGAATGGAATATTTTCGTTGGATAATTCATGACATTTAAATTCAGAACACCAATACAAAACAAAACAACAAACTGTTTGTCATGTTGTTATCTTTTTGGTCAAAAACGCAACTAAAATCTTTAAAAAATACCTTCTTAGTATAACTAAATTGCTTTTCAAAAACAAGCGTTATTGTTTTCACTTTAAAATCGATATTTGCTTATCTTTGTGTGACATTCCAAAATGCATTGGGTCCGGCCATAAATCACATGTAAAAAGAAAAGTGAAGTTTAGTGATGCATTCCGGAGCCGGATTAAATTCATTTTTGACAGCACTACGTTTTTTATAGACTTTTAAAAATTGTTAATAATTCGTTAACACTGGTAGGAATTTTGTTTTTGTTACCTACCTTATAAAAATAAGCTGCTGGGATATTAGGTAAGGAGGTAACTTAATTTAATATAAAAAAAGAACTTATATATTCATGTTTATTGTATAACATATGTTTTATGGCAGATCAATTAGTTTTTTTATTTGTAAGGTCGATAATATAACACCTTTGATCATCAGCGAAGATCAATTCCAAGGTTGATGGAGAATCGAAAACCAATATCGATTTGTAAATAAAAATCGACATAAATTGTGTGTGTCGGATACCGGATAGTCGGAAATCACTAGCTCGCGGTAAAACGAATGCAAAATTTAACTCGCCGGGGTGTCAGCTTAATACAAAATCACATGCCTGTATATTTAATACTATATTAATTTTAACTTTAATTTTAATTAATTAAATATATATTGTACTTGAGTTCAAAAATAACAATTTACTGACATATGTACCATCATGATCGCCTTGACCGGAGACTTGGATCTTGCGATAAGTTACCTCACTCGTAGGTACCGTGTGGTATTCAGTTAAGTATTTACAATTTGTTAACACGACTCTTTATAATTGACGTAATAAATAATGTTTTAAATATGGGTGTTTTATTTCTTAATAAGTAACTCTTTGATAACCTATTAATTTACTGTCATTAGGTTTAATAATAGAGTTTGTGTTGTATTTACATGATAAGTCTTACATTTTTTCTTAAAAAAAACATATAACTAATATACAGTCGAATTGAGAAACCTCCTTCTTTTTTGAAGTCGGTTAAAAAGTAGGACAGTAATACATATATGTAATACAATATCACAGATGCTCAGTTAAATCTATAAAGAAAAGACAGTCAGTAATATTTTTTTCTAATTGTCATAGAGATTTAGCCAAAACGCTTCGATTCGATTCTCTTTATTTAAATTGCTCCAACTTTGAATGTTGTCTATTGTTCATCCCGAAAACTTATCCGTCTTGTATTGTATGAATATAACCACGAAGCTAGAACAAAGAGGAGTTGCCCTAAGCAACGTAGCACTGGGATTCAACTCGGTCCTGACGTTGTCATGGTGGGCGGAGCCACTTAGGCTCCGCCCACCTGAACGCTGTAGTATGCTATCAGCGTTCCTCAGGTGCACATGTGACGAGACTCGCAATAAAAGTGTGTTTTTTGCGTTTTTAACAAGAAAAGGATGAAGTGTTGTGTTTTACTATGTCAAAGTTACTCAGACAGACGTTCTGATAATATGAGTGGCATCTCATTTCATGTGTAAGTATTTTTTTCCCCAAATAAATATAAAAGTTCTAGAACATTCTCAGCTTTCAGCGTTAAAATTCTACTACTTGACACTAGATGGCGACACATTTCGGAAGAAAATACATAAGTTTACGTATAATTTTGCAGTATTATATTGTAATAATAATACGTAAATACTAAAAACTGTTATACACTTAGTCCTAAATACCTTTTAGTAGCTAAAACAGTACTTTTATAGTTTTTATTATTATATTATTAATGGGCCGCCATCTATCGTCAACTAGAATAACTATTTTAAACTTCAGAAATATCCAGGGCCGTACTCAGATTTTTGTAAAAATTTTACCAACTAATTTAATTAAAAGTAATTTTAATTATTTTTATATGTTCGTTTTAGATTTCCATCCGACGATAATTTAAAACAGCAATGGATTACAAAACTTAATAGACCGGATTGGACACCAACAAAATACACAAAAATTTGTTCTTGCCATTTCAATGATGTCTTATTATAGTAGTTTATGCAACTGTCATATAAAGAAGGGTGTACCCGTGTTATATGCAGTTGCATACACTACTTTATCTTCACTAATGCAATTAATCAAACAAAATTTTAAAAACAAAACACATTGCGAAACATTAAATTCACGCGTACGTGTATTGTCACAGTGAACTTGCCGCCATTAAAATCTAACCAATGAGAGCGCAGCTGCGCGCGCAGGGCCGCAGGGCGCGATATTATAATGAGATTTTACGATATCGATGTGGATATTATAACATCATGTGCAATTGCTTAAATTGAGTGTTTTAGTTGTCTGCGCTATAACTGTAGTAATTATAAGTCAAGTATTGGAAACATAAATAGAATGTCACAACATTAGTGTAGATAAAATAAATAAATAAGTACATTCATGTGTTATTCTGTATAATCTATATTACTGTAAAGTTTCATCCAAATCCGTCGCGTGGTTTTTACGTGAAAGAGCAACAAACATACATCCATACATCCATCCTCACAAAATTTCGCATAATATTATAGTAGGATGCAACAGTCTAGAAAGTGCATTTGACTCGCGTTTGTATCGATACAAATGCGCGTTGACGGCGCGTATAAAAAACGTCGTGTGCAAAGGCTCTTATTTTATTACAAGCTTTTATTTAGTTTCACCTGTCCCGATGTTTGTGTGAAATTAAATCTTGCAAGTTAAATTTGGTCCACTTCCCGGTTACCGATTGAGCTGAAATTTGCAACACATCTTTGGTTCTGATGACAATGCAATTAATTAGTTGTAGTCGGTATTGTTATTAATCTAAAATGGCCGCCCTAACAAAATGGCGGTGTACATTTTTGTCGTTATTTATATTCGTGATCGCGATTGCAAAAGAAAAAAATGTAACATGCTTTTATTTAACAAAAATTGGGTACGTGATAAAAACGCAAAGATTTAATACAAGGTGTAAAAGATACTTAGGTATCTAGATAATTAGGTATCTAGATAATTAGGTATCTACGATATTATTGTGACGAAGACAAAGAAGCTTAATTTTTCGTTAAAGGTTGCAATGTCAGTGCATACATTTATTATCTTGTTTTAATTATTATTTTATTATTTTAGTTCATTTTATCAACAAATAATAAAAGATTGTTTTAAAAAAAAGTCTTTTCATTTGATTTATTTCCCTATAAAATTTTTTTGAAGCTGAGTTTTGAGTTCTGAGTACGTCCCATCACATTAAGACTTTTGACACCTAGTGTGAAGTAGCTGAACTACGTAGTAACATCAACATCAACCTAAACTAGTAGTTTTGCTATTAGCCGATAGATGGAATATTGAGAAGTGGGCGGAGCTTAACACCACCTCAGTGCCCCCTCACCCCGCAAACTATCACGCGTCGTTTCATAGGGAAATTGAATTACCACACCTCCTCTTTGTTTTAGCTTCGTGAATATAACCTATAAATATAACCTTGAATTTAAATAAACAGGAAAACATAAGTTATAGAAAAAGTAATAAATATAGTGTAATTGAAATAATTATCATAAAATGTTATTTATTATTTATTTTATCACTAATAAATAATAAATACTTTATGAATAAATAAATATACCTGGACAAATTCACACACGGTTAATTAGACCCAAAGTAAGCTCTAAGCTTGTGTTATGGAATCTAATTAACTGATACTACTACATAATTACATATACATTGTATACACAAATACTTTATAAGGATATATAATTGACACCCGGACGTCGTCGCCAACAACTATGTCTGCACATATTGTTGACTCCGGGCGGGAATCGAACCCGCAACCCCCGACACAGTAAGCGCTCTCACTGCCACTGTGCCAACGGGCTTGTCAAAAAATGAATGATCACGTAAAGTAGGTATTATACTAAAATGGAATGGTTTGTAAGTTTGTTTGTTTGTTTGTATGTTCGAGCTAATCTCGGGAATTACCAGTCCGATTTGAATAATTCTTTATGTAGTAGATAGCCACATTCAACGGGAAGGTTATAGGCTATTTTTCATCCTGGAATTCCCACAGGAACGTGTACAACGCGGGTAAAACCGCGGGGCGCTGCTAGTTTTTAATAAAATTACATCAGTCTCACATATTTCGTGGATGATGAATGGTCGAACTTAGACTCGTAAGTTAGATCTATAGGTCTAAGTTAGACTCTAACTAATTTAAGCGCTAAAGTGATTGCACAAGTGTCAATGAAGGTACAAACTTAGTGTAAATTTTATTGTGGTAAGCTAATCTTTATGTATGTTTTTATATAACGATTTGTCTATTGTTTACCGCCACAGACAACAGACTACAGAGCGACGTGATGGACAACACGTATTGAGGTTTTATGTTCCCGTTGAAATAGTTTCCTAGATATAACACACACATAACATCTTTACGATTATAGAGTGACTATGAGGTTGGAAAAGTCGGGGGATTTTTTACTTATTATTTTTGTTGCACCCGGTTTATGTCTTTATCCTCTTCTGCCCTTCCCAGCCTTTTTCCTATTATCTCTATTGAGGTAAAAAATTAGAGGATATGATTTAATAGTTACAGGACAGGGGGATATATAACAAACTTCCCCTTGCCAATTTTTGATCATCTCCTTAAAATCTTGTTAAAGCAAAAACAAATCTTTGTTACCAAACTCAACATCTAAATATATCTGTATTTTATGAAGTGAAGGCTTTTGTCCTGTATTGGACTACTTTTCAAAAACAAAACACATCCCAATCAAACACAAACCATGAGCACCCTACGCCAAGGTCCTCTCCATCTTGGCTACATTATCATCGTTTTATCGCCGCCGTGGAGTGGTTTGCAAACCAATCAGCGCATGTACGGATACCTACGTGATTGAGGTAAACATTGACTAGTAAATGGATGCCGGCAGTTCACGCCTTGCATCGGATACTGTAGATTAATTTAGCAGCAGTCGTTGTCAATGTTCCAGGAGTTTAAGAACTTTGGTATCATTCGTATGGTTGAAATAACGTAAGGGCCATCTACATTTTTTTTACATCACGACATCTTATCAATCGCGAGTGGAATCACCGCGCGGTACAGCTAGTAACGAATATTTCGATGCAAAATAATCACAAGTTCGTATAGTTTTAAAATGTCGGATGTTCAACAGTAGCAATTACTACGGGATTTTGTCGTATGAAAACCGTATCAAAAAACATAAAGTGGATTAAGCAAAAACCCAAGGCCTTAACACTCCCCTAACAACATACCTAAGTTATTTAAAATATTCCTATCTACTAGGAAATTGCCATAATTTCAATTTACCTACAACAATAATGAGAAAGCTTTCCTTAATTAAAGCTTCATTTAATTACCCACCTACTTAATAAAATATCCACCGAATTAATTAACAACTTCAGTCTTCATTAAAATCTGTCATCCAGAAAAGTCAGTCTCTTGTCGGCTCCACATTGGCACGAGCTCGCCGTAACGAAAGTGACAAATAAATAAAACATAGACGTGACGCCATAGGGAGAGTAAAGCCGCAGAATACTGGAAAGTATCTATAGAGTTAGGGGAGAGTAATGTCACAGATTACAATCAAGTCACTACTGCAGACGACACAGAATACAGACAGTTTGTATGGTAGCTGTCACAGTTTATGTGGTAGTAAGTTCCATGTAGGAGTGTGAAGTATAGTTTATTTGGCGGGGCGAAGCGCCGGGCGCCGCGGCGGCGGGCGGAGGCGCCGGACTGTCGCGACGCCCCTGAGGGGTGCACTACGCAGGAAATGTTTACCTAGAAAGGATTATTATAACGTATTTTTGTACTGGGTGTACTGGGTAGGGACGTCGATTAAAGCAGGCAGGTGGGTGTTATTTTATAAAAGTTTAAAAAGTTAGGTATCAGTTTTATTCGATTCAGATTCACCTTCTTCTTCGACTTCGACCTTCTTGAAACAGTTGATTTGCTTCCAAAGCGTTGGGCAGCCTGCGTTCAAAAGAAAGGGAGCCGCTTGATAATTACCTCAACTTTACAATAACGCTTATCACTCACATTAGGCAAATAAAACGCTCACACTTTCGTCTTTCAAAAAATAAGTATACATCCTTAGATTATAGAAAGTACTCTGTATTCTGAGTATACATCATTCATTCTGCCTTCTAATTTTAAATTTACCGTAAACTATTTGATCGAAGGTAAAACCGCGGTAAAACCAAAACATCCACAGCTAATTCAAAGCACAAAAGAACGAAAAAATCTGTCTCCATCGATCTATTTTTGTCTATGACTCATCAGGACGATAATATCCTTCGTCCCGAGAGCACCTAGACCCAATACATCTAGAAATAGACAAGAGAGGAAAAACCAAGATGCGTGTGCGACTGTCGCCTGGATGAGTCATACAAGTTTGGCGCCACCCGTATTTATGGAAGACGCTTGTGTTCCAGGAAAAGGACTTAGAAAGATCAACATCGATTTAAGTTTAATTAGATTTACTTATACAAGCAAATTAAACTTGTAGATTAATAATGCTTAAACAAATACTTCTTTGTCTACCAACAACATCCAAAATCAGATTTGAAACGCAGTGACGTTAAATTTTATCTACGGTTTTAGAATAGACTAGCAGCGCCCCGCGGTTTTACCCGCGTTGTACCCGTTCCCGTGGGAATTTCGGGAATTTTTATACATATAAACCTTCCTCTTGAATCACTCTACCTATTACAAAAAACCGCATCAAAATACGTTGCGTAATTTTAAAGATTTAAGCATACAGACAAACAAACAGACAAAAATAGCGACTTTGTTTTTTATTAAGTTGTAGTGATAGTGATAATGTCACTTCACTCTAGGGGAGGAGTTTGCGTAATCACCACAAAGGACTGGACTTTTACCTAACAATAAGTAGACATTTGTAATTATTATCTACTGGCAATTATGATGCAATTATGACTCAACATTGTGTAACTTAATCAGATATGAAACCTAAACCAGCTAAATAATATTCATCTCTAAGTTTTTAATTATTTTAATTATGATTTATTTTATTCTGTACTTAAGAGTACATAATATTTATCTTTATTTGGTTCCTCTGTCAATTATCTCATCGCAAGAGCTGCTAGTTTCTTCAGCGATGGAAATAAAATTGGCAATGGTCCCTTTAGGGGCAAGTAAACATTATGAATCAGTGGATGACTACATTAAAGGTGTCCCGCAATTGAGATGAAGGTCTTTCGAAGTCGGATCGGAATACATTATACATTTTCATTGAATAAAATAAATCGAACTGAATGACCAAAGATAAGAAAGGATTACGTTTGAAATTGGAAGCTTTTCAAAAAGTATTGTAGAGGTCGTTCATGGCGATATCTCTACCTCTATCCAAAAAAAAATCTCTATGTACCCAATACCTACATGCAGTTACGCAATGTAGGACCCATAAGTAAATGAATGAATGAATCATAACTACTTTTTTAAATTTGGAAATTGAATCTCTACTTCCTATTCCTCCTTTAGTTAAGTAAGATACTTAAATAACCTAAGTGGGGTACTAAACTAACTAAGCTCCACTCTATCCTTAAATAACCAACAACTAGCATTAATAAATCAATCAATTCTACAAGATTATTGTGTCTACCTCCACGGTACGGTACTCGTACGCCGTGTACGCGCTACTTAAAATAACCGCCAAAAAGAAGAGTTTAGTGTCGCCAGATGCGTCGAGTAAGTTATCTATATCTACGTATATCTTAATTATAATAAAGCTGAAGGGTTTGATTTTTTTCATTTGGTTTTTTGTTTGTTTGAACACTAATCTCAGAAACCACCCATCCGATTTAAATAATTCTTTTAATTCTTTTTTAAATGGATAGTCATATTCAACGAAAAGATTATACATAATACCTGTAGGGACCTATGTGTACATAATGTGTAAATAGCAACGTCCCGCGGTTATACCCACGCTGCAGCTGTACCGGTTCCCGTGGGAATTTCGGGATGAAATCCTATATATGTACTAATAGTGTCCTACGGTATTGCTCGCTTTGTGCTGATTTGCAAGTGGATTACACCGATAGATAGCAAATTAAGGGAAAGTTTTCATCTTTGAAGTCCCACAGGACTTTGTACGAGTCCCGAGTGGCTGAATTACTTAATGTACGATACAGTGCTACTGTACATTATGCAATACAGCAACTCGATCAGAAAATCGATACTTACAATAAAAGAATTGATACAGTGCTACTAATTCCTTTATGAAAATAATAACAAGATGTTTATCTCCAAAGTTTTATAGGTACGCTTCGACGGCCTTTAAAACAGAAATGACCGACAATTAGGTATTAAAAAAATCTGAAATTGGCTTTGGGTAAGTTAGTAATAAAATATGTATTTTCAAATAAACATTTTCATGCTTGTTTTTCATTTATGTCGGTCTTATATTTTTTTCTAAAATAACACCTGCTTTCGATTTCACAGATATTTTAAATAAATATTTCTAAGAACAACAGTTCTCGAATATTCTCTGTTGCATCATGTTTATTTACTTTCTGTATTTTGTATCCGTTTCCCGAACGACTGGCATCATTCCCAGTTTTATTACTATTTATCAAACTATTATCGACTTTATTAATTAGTGTTTTATGGTTGAAAATTGTGTGAAAAGTAAATGGAAACGAGTGCCTTTTGAAAACGGATCTTGCGCAATTTTCGGGAAATGGTTGTTGAATGCCATTCATTAATTGAATGAATGTGTTCGCTGACGACACGTTATTTTTGTTCATTCTCTATCAACTTTTATTTGACTTCGACTTCCAAATGCGGCATGTTCCATTGACGCTCTCTCTCCTCATTTCGCTTGTACTTTCGCCTACAAAACTTCCTTAAAGCTCTAGGCACATTTCTGTCTTTGCTCCTACCAAATTAAGCACCATTCCAAGCTGGACCGTAGACCGTAACCGCATGCGGTTTACGATCTTTATTCGCATGGACTTTAGCTACGAGTACATCACCAATGTTCATTCAAATCGCCTGCGTAGGTAAAGGCTAGTTCGGAGTTTTTAGACCGCTCAAGGCTCCTGACGATTGAAACAACCGGGACCGACAAATTTACGTGCCCTCCGAAGCACGGTAGCGCGTAGGTACAAGTGGTACAAGCTTCGTCAGGTTTAGGCTATATTTTCTGATGCAAGAAATCAGAATCTTTGATTCCTTAGAGCGTGTAGGTATCGAAAGAGGTATTAGGTTCAATCATTCAACCATTGCTATTTATTTTATTTTTATTTATTTAATGGTTGTAACCATGTAAACATCAGCGATAGTGATTATGATATAATATGTTTTCCATAAAACGTTTCTTCAGAAAGTAAATTTAAATAACTTTCCAATTTCTATGAATCACTTAAAAGAAATAAAAATATTACCCATAAAACGTTCAAGGTTTCCCCACGTTTGACAGTTTGCCAATGGCAACTTCTTGGAAGAAACGTCTTTCAGCGCTGAGAAATTGGAATAAACAGCGCTTTCCGAAATTGAGGGGCAATTTGTTATTTTATTCAGTTCGTTACTCTAACTAATGTATTCTATTAGACTCTCTCGTAATATAGTTTAAAAATGTGGTAGGTAGGAACTAGGTATTATTTTAACTTTAGAATCTACAGTTTTAACTAACTATAACTAATCCATAATTAGTTAAATTTTTGTTAACTATTTACTCATATTACTAAAGTAGGTAGTTTAATAGGTATATACATATTTTGGTCTTCACTCTACTTAGAATCATTTTATATAGCAAGATAGACGCTTCGAGGAAACCAATAGAACTTTCAATTTGATTTATACCGATATTGAAACTGCAAAGAAATACAGTTTCATGTTTACAATTCAAAGTAAGTCACGTTTTATATTCATTTGTAAAACAAAACTCGTAACGTGGTAATAACACTGAATGGTGCATGACGTGACTCAACCAAGGAGGTAGCAACAGCACTCAATTAACAAAAAGAAAACAAAAAAATCGTAAGTAGGTAAGTATTTTATGTGATATTTTATTTTATTGAGAATAGCAAAGACGCACGCTCGTATTGAAACTACACACCTTAAGATATTGGGATTAAGGATCATTTTACAGTTAGCTGTAGCTTATTTAACTCACGTACATTATGTTTATTTACTGTTGTACTGTTTAATTGACAGTGAGCTGGACTATTGCCAATGTGGGTACAGCAACAAACATTGTCACCCAAAATTAAGGGTTATTACACGTTAACGAATGCCAATTGATCGAAAATCAAATGATCGAACTGCCAACAGTACCTATTGATCGAAAAGTCGATAAGTAATCAAACGTTCTAACTAAATAATGATATCGAACTTGCAAAAGATAAACCGTTCAAAATAAAACTTAAAAATGATCGAACGTTCAAATTATCGAATTTACAAAATAAAGAACGATCAAAATAAACGTCGAAGAGGAAGACGTCGTGGTACATAAATAATATTGTACCTTAATCACCAGGCCCGAATTTAGACCTTGTGGGTAAGAAAACAATAGCCTAGGCCTAGGGCTCCCTACGTCCGGAGGCCCGCAGAGGTGTTCATTAAGTGATACTGATCACCACACACTAGGTTTAGGGAGTTTAGTGGGCTATGTACCTGTACATATTGAATACCTTACATAAGTACCTTAGAAAGTATAAATCCGGCCCTGGTAACTTTCCTATACATTCCATTTTTTGCATTATATACATAAGTAGCGATATGTAAATCATAGCGGACCGAAGCGAGGGCGGGTCGCTAGTCAAAAGGCTACATAAAATATCGCTATACATTTGTCTTGATCGAAACCACAGATAACGGGGTTCACGTAGGTAAATCAATGACCTTGGCTTCCTTCCCCTATGAGGGTCTGAACTGCCCTCTGTAGGGTTGGTAAATTACATTAGCAGTTACGTACATACGTAACTTACCCTTAGTAAAGGAAATTCTAAAAGTGATAATACAAATTTTAGTAGACTGTTCCCAGGGACGTTAGTTGTAAGCTTATCACTACATAGTATAAAATAAAGTCGTCTCTGTTTCGTGTCTGTTTGTCTGTATGCTTAAATCTTTAAAATTACGCAACGGATTTTGATGCGGTTTTTTGTAATAGGTAGAGTGATTCAAGAGGAAGGTTTATATGTAAAAAAAAATCCCGAAATTCTCACGGGAACGGGCACAACGCGGGTAAAACCGCGGGGCGCTGCTAGTCTGGAGTATTCCACGGAGTATGTAGGTACTCTTAGTTTAGCATGAATCCTTCACATCTTCACCGCCCTATTCATAATCGCTCTTTAACTTACTTCTTTTTCTTCTTTAACTCTTTAACTAAGCTCTTTAAGGCCCATCGCAGACGACAGACTATCCGTGACGCACTTTTTAGTCTGTGAAAATAGAACCTATGTAATTATATGCAGTAACGCACACGACGCGCAAAAATCCGCGACAATCCGCGACCGAATTTTTGTGCGCCGCAGACTCGATCGCACAAAAAGTCTGTCGTCTGCGATGGGCCTAACTAAAACACTGTTTTAAGCTTGGTCTCTTTTGCTCTTTGTAAAATAGCGCGTGTCAGAAATAGACAAAATTGATAGCTAAAATACTATGAATAAGGCCCTAAATTCTCATAAGGATTCTAATTTTGAAAAAATCTTAGTTCTGTAAAGTTCATGTAACTATAGCCTATTCATACAATGATTATTATTACTATTGTTTCACAAAGATAAATGAAGCAATTATTGTAGCTTTGTAACGTATTCAATTGTAGTTAAATGACACCCTCACTACATTATAATACCCTCCAGGCCTCCACCCCCGTCGTCCCGATCCCTTTTATGATTGCTTTCACCCTGCTTGCCCTAATGCCCTTGCCCCTCTGAACGGCTGTAATTACGTTTCGCACGATACAAAATAGACATGTAGATACTTTATCTACTATTATGTTGGTTATTTACACGTTTGGTTTGGCATGAAACGGAATGCTGTACTATGTAAAATATACTTAATTATCACATCCCGATAGATTCTTTGATGGAGTAAGAACTTAAAAAGGTACCTACATTATTATGGACTGTGAATATTCAATTCTAAGTTCATATAATTTAAAAGCTGGATGATTTCAAAAGTTTAAACTTTTTAAATAACTAAAATAAGGTGAGAACGCAAGGACAAAATTTTCCAAATTATTAATTTTCAGGTAGTGAGTGACATCTAGTGAGTGTAAAAAAGAACTACGAGTCATTAAAATAACAGGGCTGCCATAAAAAAAAACCAGATTTATAATAAATATTATTAAAGAAATATTTGCCTAAATAAAACGTGGTCTCTGTACTAATTGAATATTTACATAGGTACATAAACATAACAGCTTACTTTTGGAGTTTCTAATAACTAGTGTGCAGAGCTAAGCGCCCCCTTAGTCCTTAGCGCTAGACCATTGCCGCATTTCCACAGCCCATTCCGTACTCTGATAATGTTATTATCTGTGGTAGTGAATGAATGAAAAAGTACATAAAAGGAATATGTTATCTGTGTCAGAAGTCAGATCGGGACATCCGGTCGACGAACGGGTCTTTTTCAAGCGTACGCCATTGTTGGCGTATGGCCTTTTATTTTGTTGAGAGGAAAATCAAAAACCATCCAAAATGGTGAGTACGATCCTGTGTAAAAGTGAACACTACAGTGCGCCAGAGTGTTTAAACTACACATTTGTAAATATATTTTTGTTGCCGCGACCAAATCACCAAAGTTTACTATATTCTTCGTGACTTGTCTCCCTATGTACCGAATACCGATGACGTTTCCAAAGTGCTTCAATGGTGAACAAAGTGATAAAATGTGAATCGCGTTATGTAGTTAAAACTCTTATTTACTTGAGTAACCGCAGTTGTAAAATAATTAAAATGAAACGTGCGTATGACAAGTGGCCGTCCATCTGTGTTGTGATGTGCATCATGTTGACCTGCTGTTTTCTGGTTTGTTCAGGTGAATTTTACGGTAGACGAGATCCGTGGGATGATGGACAAGAAGAAGAACATCCGAAACATGTCCGTCATCGCCCACGTCGACCACGGCAAGTCGACTCTGACCGACTCTCTGGTCTCCAAAGCTGGTATCATAGCCGGCGCCCGTGCCGGTGAAACCCGATTCACCGACACCCGCAAGGACGAGCAGGACAGATGCATCACTATCAAGTCCACGTAAGTCTCCCGTGCATTCCACCACATGGTGAAACTCCTAACCTTTCACGTGTGACCCTACGGTATTATTATTAAGTACTTGACCTATCGATTCGTGTCATTGAACTTGACCTCACGTGTAGTTCGGCGGTTGTCCTGATTATCAATGAATTAAGCTAACTTAACACTTCTTTGTTTTAGTACTAAACAAATAATAGAGACAATGAATCCAAGTCTATGTCAATTACCTACTTTGCCTATTATTGTCATTCCATAACCTATATGATGAATGTTCTATTACCATTTGAATCTGAATTTTTTTGAGGATTTCAAGAACGGCCATCTGATGTTTTTTGTTTACCATAATAACAAATATTATGCAACAATTCGTGACCTAACCCAAGACATTATCTTGCAGTGCCATCTCTATGTTCTTCGAGCTCGAAGAGAAGGACTTGGTGTTCATCACCAACCCTGACCAGCGTGAGAAGAGCGAGAAGGGTTTCTTGATCAACTTGATCGACTCTCCCGGGCACGTTGACTTCTCATCTGAGGTGACTGCTGCTCTCCGTGTCACTGATGGAGCCCTGGTCGTTGTCGACTGTGTTTCTGGTATGTAAAATTACTTTACAGTTTTAACATGCAAGATCCTGACGATATCATTGACATAAACTTCAAATAAAAGAACTGAGTCAATTCTACACTTACTCAACCTAATCCCTAATGTTGTCAACCACAGGTGTGTGCGTACAAACCGAGACTGTACTTCGTCAAGCTATTGCTGAGCGTATTAAGCCCATTCTGTTCATGAACAAGATGGACCGTGCTCTGCTCGAACTTCAACTGGAATCTGAGGAGCTGTACCAGACCTTCCAGCGTATTGTTGAAAACGTGAACGTCATCATCGCTACCTACAACGACGATGGTGGCCCTATGGGTGAGTACATGTTTGAAAACATTGCTATTATGATTGCACCATGTTTATACGAACTGTTGAAATTCAATGTCATTGTGTTTATGACATGTTAACAATGAATATTTTTAAATACCCACATAATTTATGTTAAAAACAAACAGAAGAATTGTTTAGTCCAATAGTGTTGCTGGTTGTTTAATTTATAAACCTCTGGGTGTCAAAATGGACTTACATTATATTCTCTCTGGAATTGGTTGCTATTTTCATAAATTGTGACCCCATAAATGATTGAAACATGGAAAACTTTTATCTAGGTACATTACTTACATTATTATCAGCAACGCCTACTGTGCAAAATATTGTGCAATAAATAATGTAATATTTTTAATGCTGCTACTAAAATAAATATTATCTAGTGTAAATATCACGCGACTAATCGCGCATTTCACCTGATTGTATCAAGGTCGAATTATTTGACACGTTTTTTTGATAAATAATTAGATGTCTGAAAATAACAAATCATAAAATGGAGATATAAAGTAAATAAGGTAAAATATATACCCATTACACAACACATTGATTAAATATTTAAGCTCCTTTTTGTTAATTCCAATTAAAAATTAACCAAATATCATCATAATTGTTATCAGGTGAGGTCCGTGTTGACCCCAGCAAGGGTTCCGTCGGTTTCGGTTCCGGTCTCCACGGATGGGCCTTCACCCTCAAGCAGTTCTCCGAGATGTACGCTGACAAGTTCAAGATCGACCTTGTCAAGCTCATGAACAGGTAAAACAAGGAAATTTACACTAAGATTATCTAGAAATAGGTTAAATGTAAAATATCAATAGATGTGCGAGGTCAACACGTGCGATAATGTGGCGCAAGGGCGCATTGACGTCACCACTGCAGTAGCAGAAGTGACCTTTAAATGTTAACCACCCACCCTGTTCAATTTAAAGTGGGAGTTGCTATTTATATAAGAGAAATTTCTTCTATTCATCTTAAATAACCTTTAATAACTCTCTCATACTGAGTATTAAGATTTATTTCGTCCCGTTGATACTGGTTATGGTATTCAATACTTTCAACCAGCGGCAGGAAAGGACGAACATCATATTCTCTTCTAAGATTGGTGAATAGTTTTTGTAAGCTGTTTACAACAAATGTTGAGATACAAATAAAATCGTCATACATTTTAACTTCATGATCTTATCAATCGTTAGACCATGTCGAAGGCCTTTGGGCGGTCTAAAAACTTCGACACCAGGGCTGGCCACTTGAACTTACTTACTTTATCAATATTTATATATCTAAATGAATATAAAATGTTTCTCTAGACTCTGGGGAGAGAACTTCTTCAACCCCAAGACAAAGAAGTGGTCCAAGCAAAAGGATGCTGACAACAAGCGTTCGTTCTGTATGTATGTGTTGGACCCCATCTACAAGGTGTTTGATGCTATCATGAACTTCAAGAAGGAAGAGATTGAGAAGCTCCTCAAGACCATTGGAGTCGCCATCAAGCATGAGGATGCTGATAAGGATGGCAAGGCCTTGCTCAAGGTAAGAATACTTTTCAAAGTGATTTCAGTAGCTGTAAACAATATGCTGCATTTGATAACTAGTCCATTAGTGTTGCCGGTTGCTTTATGTGTAGGCCTCTGGGTGTCAACATGGACTTACAGAATATTCTTTCCGGAATTGGTTATAGTTTTTGTAAATTATGACCCCATAAATGATTGAGACATTATTACATAATATTTTCTTACTTTTAATACTTATGAATTTACTACCTATTTATATTAAAGTTTGATGTTTTTGTTTGTAGGTCGTGATGAGGTCGTGGTTGCCCGCCGGAGAGGCTCTGCTTCAGATGATTGCCATCCACTTGCCTTCTCCCGTCGTTGCCCAGAAGTACCGTATGGAGATGTTGTACGAGGGACCTCATGACGACGAAGCCGCCCTTGGTATCAAGGTGAATTATTTCTACTGTTTTATATTATTGATGAAATAAATATTAAATCTTGTCTTGACTTGATATCTAACTATATTAATATTTTACAGACCTGTGACCCCGAAGCTCCTCTGATGATGTACGTCTCCAAGATGGTACCGACCTCCGACAAGGGTCGTTTCTACGCCTTCGGTCGTGTGTTCTCCGGAAAGGTCATCACCGGCCAGAAGGCCCGCATCATGGGACCCAACTTCACCCCCGGCAAGAAGGAAGATCTGTACGAGAAGACCATCCAGCGTACCATCCTCATGATGGGTCGTTACGTTGAGGCCATTGAAGATGTGCCCTGTGGTAACATCTGTGGTCTGGTCGGAGTTGACCAGTTCTTGGTCAAGACTGGTACCATTACCACCTACAAGAACGCCCATAACATGAAGGTTTGTTTCATTTCATTGGACATTGATGACATTATAAGTTTCAACAAGTTACAAAAGGTATTTTACCTATATCTAAACTTAATTCCAGGTCATGAAGTTCAGTGTGTCACCCGTGGTGCGCGTCGCCGTCGAGCCCAAGAACCCCGCCGATCTGCCCAAGCTGGTGGAAGGTCTGAAGCGTCTCGCCAAGTCCGACCCCATGGTGCAGTGCATCAACGAGGAGTCCGGCGAGCACATCGTGGCCGGCGCCGGCGAGCTGCATCTCGAGATCTGCCTCAAGGACTTGGAGGAGGACCACGCCTGCATCCCCATCAAGAAGTCCGACCCCGTGGTGTCGTACCGCGAGACCGTCGCCGAGGAGTCGGACCAGATGTGTCTCTCCAAGTCGCCCAACAAGCACAACCGTCTGTTCATGAGGGCCCAGCCCATGCCCGACGGTCTGCCCGAGGACATTGATGACGTACGTTCATATTACTACATCACATTCATGACATAATATCGTCACCGAACCGTGCCTCGCTGTAGCCGGCCGACACTCAGTGTCGATCGTCAATGACAGTGCGGCGACCGGAGACGTAGACTAAACATCGCGACGCGTTAAACGCTGCACAGGACCTCTATCTTTATGTCCCAGTACTGCATGCTACGCTCGTCGCGATACATTTACATTTGCATTATTGATATAGTTTATAATTAAGTTGCTATTTTAGATGATATCTAATAAATACCTTGTTGTGTACAGGGCAAGGTGAACCCCCGTGACGACTTCAAGACCCGTGCGCGTTACCTGAGCGAGAAGTACGAGTACGACGTGACTGAGGCGCGTAAAGTGTGGTGCTTCGGCCCCGAGGGCACCGGGCCCAACATCCTGGTGGACTGCACCAAGGGAGTGCAGTACCTCAACGAGATCAAGGACTCGGTGGTGGCCGGCTTCCAGTGGGCCGCCAAGGAGGGCGTCATGGCGGAGGAGAACTTAAGAGGCGTCCGCTTCAACATCTACGACGTCACCCTACACACTGACGCTATCCACAGGTAACATACAGATACACATGTGCACTCTGCATTTCCTACTTTGTCCATGTGTAATATTAATCTCCATTTATCTTTGCAGAGGTGGCGGTCAAATCATTCCAACAACCAGGAGAGTGCTGTACGCGTGTCTGTTGACCGCCCAACCCAGAGTTATGGAGCCTGTCTATCTTTGCGAGATTCAGGTCAGTAAAACACCCAAGCTAAAATATTGTACATAAAGTCAAACCCCCACGTTTTTCCTGAGCGGGCTAGCATGTACCAGATAGACCGCCTTTCCGAGACGTGGAATAATAACAGTTCTATGTTTTGGCACTTTACCTTAATGTAATACTTTGCCAGAATAGAGGATCCGACATTTTTATGAAATATTAACATACCTTACAATTGGATAATCCTTCGGCAATCTCATTAATTGACGATTGAAGCCTATATCAGAATAATAATAATTAATATAGTTATTAAACAGATCGTGCAATAAATATGTTGGTGATTGTAGTGTCCTGAGGTAGCCGTGGGCGGTATCTACGGCGTGTTGAACAGACGTCGTGGTCACGTGTTCGAGGAGTCGCAAGTGGCCGGCACGCCCATGTTCGTGGTGAAGGCGTACCTGCCCGTCAACGAGTCGTTCGGCTTCACCGCCGACCTGCGCTCCAACACGGGCGGCCAGGCCTTCCCGCAGTGCGTGTTCGACCACTGGCAGGTGCTGCCCGGAGACCCGTGCGAGCCCGGCACCAAGCCGTACGGTGTCGTTCAGGTGAGGATCATACCCGCAACACAGACTAGATGACCTTTATAAAACAAACATAAATGGGCTCTGGTGTCCAAGTCTACTAGAATCTCAGATTTCAAGCAAATTGTTCAGATCTATGAATTTTGCGTTTATTTATGCGACTATTTTGGAGGTGATCTTTTGTATGTATGCGTTTGTGTCATCGTCCCGCGCCGTGCTATAGCCGGCCGCCGCTCGTCTTCGACCGTCCAGTGCGGCGAGCGGCGTCGTATGGTAACACGCGACTCGCTAAACACTGCACTAAACCGCTTTCTTTATATCCAAATATTGCAAGCTACGCTCGTCACACAAAGACCACATAACATTCGATATAGTGATAAGGACTCGAGATTGGATGATGTAAATAATATTTGTCTTTTTGCTCTTTGCAGGACACGAGAAAAAGGAAAGGTCTCAAGGAGGGTCTACCCGATCTATCCCAGTATCTCGACAAGTTGTAAACGTCGTAGCTAATGCAATCCATACTGTAATATATTATGTAACATTATTGAGTGCGCCTCACACCACTATACATTTGTTTTTTTTTTTATAATTGAAAATACTTGAATTTTGTTATCCAACCTTTCAATTATTATCGCCTCATACCGTTGCAAGCTAGGCTAGAGATGTACATGATAGTAATTCATTGATATTGCTGGTCGATATGCATCGCATTGTTATATATTATATATACGCCGTTTTGGGTGATTCAAGGCTGTTAATGTAGCGTCACGCGATTATTATTAAATCTATACATAAATAATAAAATGTCAAATCTTTTCTTGGTAAGGAAATGTTATCATTGAAGGTTAGATGGGAACCAGGAATTCTTTACTTGTAATTAATTTTAAATTATAATTTTTCTATTGTAAAGGGTATTTTTTATTAATTTTTACTAGCGTTTAAAGCGCTGAATTATTTGAAAATGGTAAGTTATTTTTGATTCCATTGACACTTATTTATAATGATTAATGAAATAAATTCAACATCTTTCTATTTTTTTCAGTGAAACTCCTGGTGGGCGATTCCAACAAGGTTAGTATTATTGTTGTATTATTATTATTATGTTTCATTTTATATTTTCCTCAAGTACTGTACAATGATGACAAACAACACAGACCTGTTCTGAACTTATGAGGACAACACTATATTTTATTACTGACTTTTTATTAAGAAAAATCCTTTCCTATTTTCAAACAATGGAACATAAAAAATGTTTTTCTCATTTTTAGATATATTCTGCAACAGAACCAGATCTTTGAGATTGACATGAACAGATAATGAAACTAGGTAAGTTAGCAAAATAAACATCATACTAGTATCGTGATTTTAAAAAAATACCTTGAATTAGTTTATTATGATGATAAAATTACCCCTGATGCCACTGTGACGGTATATTACAAGCTCAACAGGACTGACAACAAACTTCTAATACAATTAAAATGTTAATATAATTGAAGTTCTTAATTCTAAATTTCTTTTTTTTTATTTTAGATAAGGAATGAAGATACAAAAATTTTCCATCAACTGAACTTTGATGTGACCTGAAAGAAAAAATATTAAATTAGCATAGGTGAGTTTTATGAAATAAACCTTATTTGAAAGTAGTAGTTCCCCTACATGGGTAGGGTAAATATAATAATAAAATGATGATAAAATCCGCCCAGATGCCACCATGAAGGTTATTACAAGCTCAACAGGACTGAACGTATATCAACAATATATTTTTAGTATGAATTAAAAAAGCAACTTGATTTAACAGAATACCTTTTGATTGCAGATTCTTGAAGAAGCCCAATTACAGCTGCTAAAATAACGAATATTTTCCTCTCGGATGTGGTAAGCATTCTTTGGTTCATATTTCGTCTCTAGTTGTTTTTAAATTCATAATGATGATCAAATCACAGACCTGTTCTGAATGCCATTGAGGTCAAATTAAAAAAAATATCTGAATAGTTTATTATAGAAATTGTTTCTATATAAAATTATCTTTAACCTTTTCTCATAAATTATTATTGTTATTTCAGGTACACCAAGAATACTGTCGTCTACGAAGTTATGATTCAATTATTATTTTTTATTTTATTTATTAATAAAAGATTTCAAAAATTGAATGTTTTTTTTACCTACTTATTTAGAAACGTCATCACCCAGCTGTAGTGCTTATAGTGCTAAAACCTAGTTACTTACATTAGTATAATTTAGTCTTGAAGTAGTTGACATTGACCAACTAGAAGTCTAGGCGATCTCAAACTTTTTTATTTCTAAGAGTCTGTACTCCACTGACCTCTATAGTACAGGTCAGTGCTGTACTCAAATTGCGAAAAAGTAACCCAAGGTATGAAGAAAACATTAAAAAGTGAAGTGAGGTGTGCGAGTCCATGGGTGTGCGCTTGCTACTTGCTAGTAGTACTTACCACAGACCACGTAACAGGTACTATCTCAATAAAACTTCGCACTTAAACTGGCGCACGCTCAACCGTCTCCGGACAGGAGTAGGTTGCTGCAGGTCAAACCTGGTAAAGTGGGGCTACTCCACTAAGTCGGAGTGTGACTGCGGTGCCCCAGACTAGGACATGGTTCACCTCTTGTCCTGTCCTCTGTGCCCTTGCACCTGCACTAAAGAGGACTTACTGAACGTATCAGACGCTGCCCTCTCTCTTGTGAATTACTGGTCCGGGAATATAAATACTGAAAATGATTTTGCGCCATTGACTCGAAAGAAGAAGAATAAAACTTACATGATTCGTGGACCACAGTCATATACAGGAGTCAATGCCAATGTCAAATCTGTCAACCTACCTGACGTTGTCATACTTGTCATTTTAATTTTTCACCAAGGCCATTTGTTGATCGAGTGCGCATGTTTTGGAAAAAGTAATCGGATTTTAATATCTCAGACTTCCAGGCGCTGAATGAGCCAGTCTCTGTTGTGGTTTAATGCTGAGTAACGTCTTGCGGCATTGCTCGCAATACATTAGTAAAAAAATGGTTCCTGAAGTTGTTTTCGTTTTGGGTGCACCTGGCGCCGGCAAGGGTACTCAGTGTTCTTATATTTCCAAGGAGTTTGATTTCGTGCATCTCTCAGCTGGGGACTTGCTGCGCGAAGAACGGCAGAGGCCCGACTCCGAGTATGGAGAAATGATTGAAGAAAAAATACGCAACGGTCAAATAGTGCCCGTGGAGGTTACATGTTCACTGTTGCACAAGGCGATGCAGAAATCCGGCAAGAGTCGGTTCCTGATCGATGGCTTCCCACGTAACAAGGACAACTTGGAGGGGTGGGAGCGGGTCATGTCGGACAAGGCGAAACTACTGTTTGTGCTATTCTTCGAATGTTCTCGAGATATTTGCACCGAGCGCTGCCTCGGGCGCGGCGCCGCGGGCAGCGGCCGCTCCGACGACAACCTTGAGAGCTTGCAGAAGAGATTCAATACCTACCTGAATGATACAATGCCCATTATCAATCAATATGATGAACACAAGCTTGTGAAGAGAGTTAATGCTGAGGTGTCTCCTGATCAGGTGTTTCAGGAGGTGAAGGGAGTGTTCGCCGGCAGTGGGCTCCAGAGGATAGAAAATTGAATAATTTAATTAATAAGTAGATCAATTATATACATGACATAGTTCAGCCTTGTTTAATGGTTTATTTATGTTAAAAATATAAAATCAGTGATAAAGTGTTGGTTGTTTTTGTTATGTAGTAAGAACAAACTGTGTTTACAACACTGCCTCCTCTGAGTATGCCTAATACTGTAAATCATGTGTGTATGTGGCAGAGGTGACCTTGTCTACATCAAAAAAGTATTCTCAAAGCAAAGATTTATTAACACAAAAGCAAAAAGTAAATCTTAGTAAATTTGTATTACACAAATTATAGTTATGACATTAAATATAATGATACTGTAAATGTTCTTATTACAAGCAAGTAATTATGTTTGATAAAATATCTAATATAACAAGAAATTGTTAATTTTCTGCCCGAGTCATGCGAGTAATAAAATTATATAAGTATCATTGATATGATAAGTGCTTTGTCATCATCTTTAATAGATAAATTGTAACACTTAAATGTGTAGATTCATTGCGAAATACTTAATTAGATTAGAATCAAATTATGGAAATTGTAATCTGTAATTAGAAAGTGTAACCCATATGGGATTGTTACAATTATAGGGACTAGTTAATAATAATTTATGGAAGGTTTAATAAGTAATACAATTGTAAAATTATATCAATTCTGATTACAAAATTTCATGGTAAATTTTTCATTGGATACAGGATGCATTTTGTTTATTTACATTCCTTTTGCATATACTTGTAATTGTTGTTTTTGTACCAGTAGTGTTATTATAGATAATCTGAAATTTTCTTTGATTTGTATAAATTAAATAATTGTTGGTGACTTATTGTTGGTGAATTGTTTAGTTAGCATAACAGCTTGGTGATGGATACCAGTAAAGCATTATATCATATTATGCAAAGAATATAAGTAATATGGAACTGAATGGGAATTATCATTTTATTTTCAATTACCTAATAATAGAATTGGGCTATATAAGGTTAATTTGCAACTGGGTGCGTCTTAAGATTTAAAATATATTATTGCTCCAATTCTATCACATTATGAAATGACCAAAACGAAACATTGCAATATCTCGAAAACTTAATGAAATGGGAATCTCGAAATGGGATTTAGAGCAAAAATAATCAATTTTTGAACCGCCTTAAGTGTGTACACCCCCGTCAACACTATCACATATAATTTTTTTTAATGGTCACTGCCCTTGTGTGTTGGTGATGGTGAGTGCCAAACTTTATCCATCACCTATACAAAGATTTTCTTTGCATGACACCAACTCGGTGACCACGCATGGTTTACATAACTATTTTAATTGCTTTGTTTTCATTGGCTATTTTGTAGTTTGGCGGGTATTGTAAAATACTTTCCAGTTTTAATTATCGTTAAATTTTCATTATTCATGCAATTCACATTAATTAAGGAACTCACAGAAAAGTATTTGTACATAGAGGAAGGAAACATTTGTTCTAAAAACACGATGTTCCAGTGTGACCTTGTTATTTTAGTTCTCTGCTACAAACTTATCACCTCTTGGTAATTTCTGCTCGCCTAGTACTTTGTGATACAAATAAATTCATATAATGAGTTTATTCTCTATTGCTCTGTATCACTACATAGTATAAAATAAAGTCGTCTCTGTTTGTCTGTATGCTTAAATCTTTAAAATTACGCAACGGATTTTGATGCGGTTTTTTGTAATAGGTAGAGTGATTCAAGAGTTTAGAGAGGTAGTTTTTATGTAAAAAAATTCCCGAAATTCCCACGGGAACGGGCACAACGCGGGTAAAACCGCGGGGCGCTGCTAGTAATAATTAATAGCGTATGTCGGAAAGGGACAATCCATTTCATAGTTAAAATGCTGTTAATAAGCGTCTATGGTCTTGTGGTTTGAGCGCCCGGCTCACGATCCTGAGGTTCTGGGTTCGATTCCCGGTGGGGATATCTCACAAAAATAGCTTTGTGAGACTGCCCTCAGTTTGGTTAGGGCATTACAGGCTGAATCACCTGATTGCCCGAAAAGTAAGATGATTCCGTGCTTCGGAGGGCACGTTAAGCCGTCGGTCCCGGTTACTTCTACGGATAGTAGTCGTTACATGAGCCAAGTCAGAGGCCTTTGGCGGCTCAATAACTCTGACACCAGGATTGGTCAGGTTGACCAGCCACTCGATGAAGATAAGCGTCTATGAATAAGGCCTCAATTATTATCCTCTCACTAGTGTTGTGCTAGAACCGTCCCGGACGCGGCATCAGTGATGTGCCGGTTCCGGCCTAAAGCTTTATTTCATTGGCTATTTTCATTCAAGTCTCATTTTACGCAATTATAATAACTGTGACCTGGTAACAAAGGCTTTTAATGCTTACACAGAATATAGGTACATTAATATAATAATTTGAATTTAAATTTTACATACTTTAAAGATGGGACCGATCGGAAGAGCGTAGATCGTGGTTAGACAAAAATACAAGATTTAATTGCAAGTGAATATTTAATTAATATAAAATAGCCATACAGTCTTGGAACAATGTGCTCTCTAAGTACATCAATATCGTAGACATACACAAGAATATCGCAAATATTACACACAGGAATAAATTGTGTTTAACATGCTCTTAATGCACTTCTTAAGTGCATACCTTAACTATAAATAAAACGCAGGTTCGCCGTCGACATAGTGTGCAGCGGCCTTATAAAATAAACACACATGCATAAAACAAAAATATTGGAAACCTAATTACATTGCAATAAATGCTTCACAAAATTAAGTATGGTAATATGGAATAATTTTTGTATGGATAACCAGTAATTTGAATAGCTGGAATGGGCCCAAATTAAACAATTCACTTTTGCGTGCGGACGTACGGACTTAATACAGATTGCCTTACCCGAATTGTGTTTTAGGTGAGAGTTGGCAGATAGTTGGTAAGCGTCAATCAATACTAGCGCAGAGGTAAAGTGTATTAAAGCGAACGTAACAAACAAACATGACAGGACATTTATAAAAATGAATAAATATATAAATATTTCCACAATGTAATGCACATATTTGTTCTGGTAAAGCAAAAAAGTATTAGCCTGTAATGTCCCACTGCTGGGCAAAGGCCTCTCATCTCACTGACGATATCAGTACAGTGAGGAGGATTTGGTACCAAGCTTGCCTAATGCGGGTTGGTGATCTCAAACCCGACTCATGTTTTAACAGTAGAAACATGTTTTCATTCGACTCGGGACTTAACTAGAGGCCTTAGTCCTCGCAGGCGAGATTATAAAGAAGCACGTATTACGAAACGCTTCAACTCTGCTCTTGTATGAATTAGCCCTAAATTTGAGTTGAACAAGATATTGTTTTTTACAGAAAGAAACTTAATTAAACATAAGTATACATACAGCACTTATACATATATCTTTGACTCGAGTACCTAATATTGTTTACATAATATAAAAGCGCCTACATACTGTCAGTATATGAGGATTTCGCTTTTCGTTATAAATTTAAGTTTAAATACAATAATTAATTTTCTTACATTTAATTACACAGCACCGAAGCACAAAGCTTACAAGTTATTACCACTATATCGTAATCAATTCAAAGAATTACATTTTTACATAAGAAGTATAATTATATAATACTTAGGCACTTTATAGTGACAACCAACATTATAACGTTATACGAGTTTCTGCAAAATGGAATGAGAATTATTTCATTGGCAGATCTAGGGGGATAGAGTGTACACCATCTTTGCCCTCAAATCAGAAATTGTTTTGATTACAATTAAAAATCCCCCCCCAGAAGGGGTAAGATGTATCACGTATGCCAAGACAAAGGTAGACAAAGGTATTCCCTAGACATTCCTTTCGCTCTATTTATATATGAAGAAAACATATAAAAATACATTTTATTCCTAATCAAGAACCCAAATCTAATTCCTAGATCTGCCTTCTAAGTCTTTCAATGTGAGATCTTACAGGCCGAATGGACGAAGTTACAGGCCGTAAGCGTTTTAATGTTAGACACCGCAGTACAGTCTTAAGTTAATCTGTTTAATTAGGTCTTAATAATATGAGTACTTCTAGACTTTAATGGAATGTGTCATGTGTGGTAAGAATGTATGTATTTGGCGGTTTGAATTACAATTAAATTGGTTTGTTGTTAAATATATATATTTTTTAAATTCAGAAAAGAAATTTTCTATTTGCTAATGCTTCCTAATCCATCAATTATTTACTTAAAAATCTTTTGGGACAATATGATGTTATTAATTGAACAACTAGTAACATTCTTTATTACTTGACATCAATAATGATTTTCTAAATAGATAGCCATTTCAACGAAGCTAAGCCCGGAGTGAAAGTATTAATAAATCCACCGATAGTTTTCTATTATATTATATCGTCTTTGTCGTTGGTGAATTTCAATTATTTCCCGCTATACTGCGGTGGACAGGCCGCCTTAGTTACAATAATAAATCAACACTTTCTTAATAGTGTTGTCCTAGTAATGGAGTCTTCAGCGACTTTATTTATTTTTTAGATTCTAATTAATTAGCCATAAGTATCAGTAAGATTCTTTAAGTACTTATTACATTATAGGTAAGTTTACTCAATACCAATACTGTGTGACCTCAAACCTAATAAAAAGTCAACACCGAGCACTACGAACAATACAGTGAATTGATGTGAAAATTACACCCTGTGCCTGTGCATACACGGTTACACCACACACATGCACTTACAACCAAACTACACCTCTTTGATTAGTTTTAGTTAGGAAGGAAGTGCATATGTATTTTACATAACAAAACCGGCTTCAATTCACTGTTGCCAGTGGTCTGTGTTGAGATTTCATTGGTCTAAGATTTATTAAACTAATTCAATGTCTTTGGTCTTTTTCTTAATTGTATCATTTGAACTATTGTGTTCACATATCTGTATTTAACTTTATTTAAATTAAATAAACGCATTCATTATTTCACTAAAAAGAAAGAACATTGAGATAATATTGTACAAAATATCAAATATACAATATATTGGTATAAAAAGACGTTATGTAATGTGTGCTTTGTACAGAAAAAATATATATTATATGTGTAATATGTAAATATTACCCAAATCCACTTTAAAAATGTCTTTGTGATCACAAGTCTGTGATGTGAAGTAAGGAACGAAATCATTAGCCTCTGACAAATTACAATTAAACACAGATCTTCCATTGCATTAGAGATAAAATCAGCAAGCAAGTTTTACAACACAAATATTCAATCCTGTTTGTACTTACTGGGAGTAAGTATATAGTAGACACTAATCTAGACGGGACTTAATGACTTAATCCTAAGGGTACTGTACCCTCGTGAACACGGCCTTTGCGACACGACCGAAAAGTTGAGGTATGCATTAAATGTTTCATTCGCGATTAAGTCCCGTCTAGAATAGTGTTTACAATGTGTTCATATCGTGATAGTTTAAATAGTGTAAGTATTATAGTAGTTAATTTAATTAGAAACAAAGGCTTTAACCGGACATAAGTTTATAATTTTCTTTTAGTTTTGGACATTTCAACAAAACCATTTGTGTCTTTGTTGAATATTGAATTTACATATCTGAAAGTGCACACCTCAACGCGTTATAACATGTTATAACAACTTTTTCTCACAATAATAACTCGGTGAAAAACAATTGTTGGTATAACGTTTTATAAAACTCTTCTCTCTTCGACCGCTAAACTACTTTTGTTCTCCCAATCATATGAAATACAGCCTAGCATGTTTAGACATAAGGTTACATGAAAACTATATTTCATATTGTAATACTTACTACTTTTTTCCTTTGTTACACCACATGTTTCCTCTTGATTCCTCCCTCACAGCACATGCCTCCTCCGACTCCCCCCTCACCCGCCCTACACCATATTGTTCCTCTCGCCGTCGTCGTCGTGTTCCCGCGCGAAGGCGAGGAACACCTCCTCGAGCGTGGTCTCGGAGACGGTGTAGTCCTCGACGAGCCGCGGGTACTGACTCTTGAGCGCCTCCAGCGCCGTGAACAGCTCGCTGTAGCGCAGCGTCTCGTTGATGTGGTAGTGGAGGGTGGTCTGCAAACACAGGACACATCGCATACAGCTGTCTATATACAACATTGTTAATAGTGTTTTGCACATTAATCTTATGTTACTAAGGCAGTGTTACACACGACGGAAACTCAGTCGTAGAAGATCCGTGACAGAACGCCAATACATATTCTTGCATTATAATTTAGTCATAGTATATTCCGCTCTTTGTAATTTCGGTAGATCTACGACGGACTTTCCGATAATTGTAGCGCTGGCCTTAGGCTTGTATTTAAAGTCTACAATAATTTTGGATTTTGATTTTTTACAATTCTATGCTATTTACTTAATAAATTATATTGAATCTGTAAAAAAATAGGTTTATATTTGTATAATATAATTCAGTTGTTCCTGTTATTCCTTTTATTAACGTTTCAGGTCTTATTATCTAATCTTTCCATACCTTATGTTCGTCCTTGAGCGTGCAGTTGAACTTCTGTTTGAGCGCGTTCTTCAGACTGTTGAGCGAGTCGGCGCTGGAGCCGTCCACCTCTGAAATGTTATGCAATATACTTAGTGCTGGATTATGTGAGTGAATGTCCAAGTGTAAAAGAGATGGATATATTTGCATCACTGGAATATTGTTCGTTTACTAATATAATAGGTTTAGTGTCGTCTAGATGAGTGTTTATAATATAAGGAATGGTGGTGGTGGTTACCGTCGAGCGCGGCGTGCCTGAGCTTGAGCAGCACGGCGTGGCCGGCGGCGTGGCGCGCGCGCAGCTCCGCCGCGCCGCCCAGCGCGCGCACCACGCCGCCCGACATGATGCCGATGCGGTCGCACAGCGCCTCCATCTCGTCCATACTGCCCAATCATAGGGGAGGTCGTTGGTTACTTTATTTGATATGAAATTGTAAATAAGATGGTATATTCATGGGCGTATATTTTACAGAACGCGGAACACTTATACACATACATTTAATTCAAGTATTTAATTTGCGATTTACGTCTCGCCGCGACGTCGACGATATAGTAGAGTATGATATGAGTGTGTGTATCTAGTGTGTACCTGTGCGACGTGATGAGCACGGTCCGGCCCCGCGCCAGGTGCTGGCGCAGCGCGGCCCACAGGCGGCGTCTCGCCGCGACGTCGACGATATAGTAGAGTATGATATGAGTGTGTGTATGTAGTGTGTACCTGTGCGACGTGATGAGCACGGTCCGGCCCCGCGCCAGGTGCTGGCGCAGCGCGGCCCACAGGCGGCGTCTCGCCGCGACGTCGACGATATAGTAGAGTATGATATGAGTGTGTGTATGTAGTGTGTACCTGTGCGACGTGATGAGCACGGTCCGGCCCCGCGCCAGGTGCTGGCGCAGCGCGGCCCACAGGCGGCGTCTCGCCGCGACGTCGACGATATAGTAGAGTATGATATGAGTGTGTGTATGTAGTGTGTACCTGTGCGACGTGATGAGCACGGTCCGGCCCCGCGCCAGGTGCTGGCGCAGCGCGGCCCACAGGCGGCGTCTCGCCGCGACGTCGACGATATAGTAGAGTATGATATGAGTGTGTGTATGTAGTGTGTACCTGTGCGACGTGATGAGCACGGTCCGGCCCCGCGCCAGGTGCTGGCGCAGCGCGGCCCACAGGCGGCGTCTCGCCGCGACGTCGACGATATAGTAGAGTATGATATGAGTGTGTGTATGTAGTGTGTACCTGTGCGACGTGATGAGCACGGTCCGGCCCCGCGCCAGGTGCTGGCGCAGCGCGGCCCACAGGCGGCGTCTCGCCGCGACGTCGACGATATAGTAGAGTATGATATGAGTGTGTGTATGTAGTGTGTACCTGTGCGACGTGATGAGCACGGTCCGGCCCCGCGCCAGGTGCTGGCGCAGCGCGGCCCACAGGCGGCGTCTCGCCGCGACGTCGACGATATAGTAGAGTATGATATGAGTGTGTGTATGTAGTGTGTACCTGTGCGACGTGATGAGCACGGTCCGGCCCCGCGCCAGGTGCTGGCGCAGCGCGGCCCACAGGCGGCGTCTCGCCGCGACGTCGACGCCGGCGGTGGGCTCGTCGAGCGCCGCCAGCGGCGCGCCGCCGCACACGGCGCCGGCGCAGCCCAGCCGCCGCCACATGCCGCCGCTGTACGACGACACCGTGTGCTTCGCGAAGTTCGACAGACCTGACGAGTGCCACACGCCGGGAATTACGTGAAGGGTTACCATTCTTGCAGGGAAACTCATTATGGGAGGATGTGGGATCTTACATTCATACATTTAGAATAGATCAATTGACAACTCGGGTCTCGGAGACCTCGGAGTAGACGAAGACATTAATTCAGTCAAAAGACAACCCTGCCCGGCTAGTATGTAACTGAAGACATATCTCTACTCTTTCTGAGAGATTATGTGCCTCTCTTTTCATTCGAATTTAATGCAAAATGCTTGGAAATAGAGTGCAATTTATAATGCACTTGACATGAGCGTACGTACAGTACAGTACAGAGATATATTGCTTATCTCTTTCAAGAAAAGATATCCTCTTGTACTCTGTAGTACTGGTTGTATTCCGCATAATGTCACTTCGCAGCCAATCATATCGCTCTATTTTTGACGATTGTTCCACAGAGAATGCGTGCGATTTGCACGAATAAATCCGGGGTTGCAACATCAAATTATTACGCCTTATATTACTAGTAATATTGGTTTGACTATAAGAGAAATAGAATAAAAGAGGAGGAAGAGAGAAATATAAATGAAAGAGGATAGCAATATTATCTCTGTACTGTTCTGCGCTCTTGCCACATTTAATTGGCATCGGGCGCGAACAGGGTATTCGAAATTGCACTTTATTTCGAAGCGTTATGTGTGAAATTTGAAGGGAATAGGAAGCAGTCGTCCAATTATATGAGCCTGCACCCTTAAGTTAACGAAATATCTGATGTGGCAGACAACGCCAAAGTTTGTCTTCGAGTGTACGAGGGCAGGTCAATAAGTTCGCGGAATGAAAGGGTTACAAGGGGGCGGGGCAATTTCTTTTTATCTCATATTTTTCAGGCACTCAAAATAGGTAAATCGAGCCATTAACATATTAGTTATCACTCTATTAGCAAGTCAACCTGGAAGAAAACGTCAACTATGGATAAAATTGAGCTTCGCGTCGTGATAAAGTTTCTTACCAAACAAGGAAAAACCCTCAAATCATTATGGAATAAAGGACATCATTCACGTTTCATACATTTTTGGACCAAGAAATTAAAGTGCCGGCCAGAACAAAAAAATATTAGGTATATTTGGATAGAATACACAATTACTAAAATTGTTTACTATGACGTCCAATCTGTGCGCACAATGGTGACGTCGTAAAATAATATTGAAAAAAATAATTTTCCGATACTTAACCTGATACGGAACCAATAATGTTCGACTTAAGAGTCAATTCAAATCAAAAGAGAGACCCATTGACAGTTATATCGAAATCGACGGCCAACTCGTTGTTTTCGACCACCGAAGAATTAGCATTGAAGGTGCTGTGGAGCCTGGGCGGAATGCTCAATAGTGACATGACCTATGTCATTTGAAAGGTCTTGAAGAGTTTCACGTCACTGCTTGACGGTTATATCGAAATCGACGGCGAACTCGGTGCTTTCGATCACTGAAGAATTGTGTTTCAGGGTCACTTTTTCGGTGGTAGAAAACATCGAGTTGGCCGTTGATTTCGTTGTAACTGTCAAGGAGTGACTTGTACACTTTTTGTAACTTGTAACTTTTTGACCTCCCCTCGTATATTATGCTAGGCAGGCTAGTGTCGGAGTAAGGGCTTCCACACAAAACTGCGATGCGATGTGATGCGAATTCGCATCGCAGGAACTTGCGATGCGAATTTCTGCGATACGATTTAGTGCGGCAAACCGTTTGGTAGGGCGACCATTCCTTCAAGCGTAGTCAGCCGTACTGGACGTGTTTTAGGAAGCGTAAGATGGATCGCAAGAAGATTATTGCACTGCTGTTATTGTTAAATAGATATAAAGAAAAAGAAGATTCTGGGTTCATCCATTTATTACGATTATGAACTCTGATGGGAACTATTTTACTCAAAAGTACTATGCGTTGAGAATTGAAGAAGATAATTTTTTTGATTATTTTAGAATGAGCATATTATCTTCATTTGAAGAGCTTTTGAGTTTATTATCACCATGCCTTCAAAAACGATCGTACAAGGGAAGAATTCCTGTTATGCCTTTGGAAATGCTGGGACTGACTATCAGGTAAAGTAAAACAAAATTTATTTATTGACATTTTAATTGTTTTTATTTGCGACTAAAATGTCCCAGAGCGGACTAAAATGGTGTCACCAAGGATGACGTAATATGGCAGGAATGTGCGATGCGAAGCAGATCGGAAATTCTTACGGTGCGTTCGTGCGAATTCGCAGATATTTGCGATGCGATGCGAATTCGCAGTTTTGTGTGGGAGCCCTAAAGAGTATGGTCATTAATTAATTCATATCGAATAGATCAATTGACATAGCCCAGACCTAGGAGTTATTAGACCGACAAAAGGCTTTCGACATGGTCTAACGATAGAAGGATGGAGAATGATACAGTGTGAATACATCATATGTGCATTGGTGATAAATGTGGAAGGTGAAATATGTTGATGTAAGAAAATATGAGGCTCGCGAATTTTAAAAGACCTTGCGCAGATTACTTTTGAGACTGGCCTAAATGCTTAACAGTGACGTAACCGATGTCATTTGAAAGCTCTTTCGACGGCCAACTCGGTGTTGTCGGAAACCGAAGAAAATATATGGGAGTGCTGTATCCGATCGGTATGCCCAATACGTAAAAAATATATTTGAAAGTTCTCGAGGAGTTGCACAAGTCTATGAGGGACTCTTTGAAAGAGATGCCCGTGACATTCGATTCGTCATGCATGATACTCGTATACTCGGCGCGACATTGATGACACTTGTCTCGACACTCATGGCACCCGATTTGACACTCGTGACATTAGTGACACTCCGTTCGACACACATTACAATCGACACGACAGTCGTGACACTCGTCTCAAAACTCATGACACTTGTGACACTCATACATAACACTCCACTACGTCAGTCTCAACCACAACAGTCGTACAATCGACTCTCTGGTAATCGTGACATTCGACTCGTTATTCATGATACTGGTGACACTCTACTCGACTTCCTACTTGTACGCTCGACGCGACACTAGTGACATGTTGTACATAATCAGATTAAACAGGGCAGATATTTTAAGTTTTTTAGCCCAAGCTGAGACGTAGGCGTTTCACTCACTCGATAAGTATGTATTTATCACTAGCCGCATCCCACGGTTTCACTCACGTTTTAACCGTTACAGCTGGAGTTTCGGGATAAAATGTATCCCATGTGTTATTCTAATGTATAACCTAAGGTCTAATCCAAATCCGTTCAGTACTTTTTGCGTGAAAGAATAACAGACATATATACATCGTCACAAACTTTCGCATTTATAATATTAGTAGGACTTACCAACGATATCGATCCATATTTCGGCTTGTTCGTCGACATCCGCCGCGTCCAACCCGCGCAGAGTCAACAATAGTTTGATGTTGTCTATGCCCGTTTGGAACGCGTCCAAGCCGAAGAATTGAGGACAGTAGCCGAGGGTGCGGAGGTACTGGAATTAATTGAGATGGGTTAATTCTAGTAAGATAGGTTCGATGAGTTTGTAAGATAGGTATTTAAATTAGTATTTTTCAAACTTTTGCGATTTTTACACATTATTAATGTATTACTACGGTTTTTTTCGCTTTGCGGTTGGTGGCAGTACCTGCGCGGAGTCCTTGTTCAAGTAGAAGCCGTTCCCGTAGATGTCGCCGCGCGTGGGACACTCCTCGGCCGTCAGCATCTTGAACGTGGTCGACTTGCCGGCGCCGTTCACTCCCAGCAGGCCGAAGCACTCGCCTGGAAGTGTGGTGGTATCAAGTACAAACGTATCTTTCAGAGAGTTTAAAGAGTCTAGCGGGCGATGCCTACTATGATTTTAAAACCAAATATAGTTTCTAAGAGTGGAAAAAGGTTTCATGATGGCAGGAATGTCAGGCTGACATTCCTCATACTCGACTCGACACTTGGCTCGTTTTCAAAACATTTAGTCTATGTCATTATTATTTGTTAGGCAAGCGTGGTGATTACGCCTGAAACCTCCTCACTGTACTGATATCTTCAGTGAGACGAGAGGCCTTTGCCCAACAGTGGGACTTTACAGGCTAATACTTTACTTTACTTTACTTTACTTTACGGGAACTTACGTACGATGGAGGTTACTGATGAGAGCTCCTCAACACGTTCCGTCGTACGTAAGTTCCCGTATTAACAAATTATAATGACATTAACGTACGTTTCAATTAATAGTAAAATGTAGTCTATGTGATCAATAAACCCTTACCTTTCTTAACGGAGAAGCTGATCCCTTTGACCGCGTTACATGACTTGAACAGGCTGCGGTACCTCTTGTGAACGTCGTTCAGCATCAACGATATATTCGATTCTCTGATTTGCTTCGAATCTGTTGGAAATTAATGTTTTATACTTATAACTGACGCGAATTAACTGTTTGCAGCAGGTTTATTAGCAACTTATTTATATTTTCTTATTTCGAGATGAAAGTCGTCTGTCCTAAACTATCTTTTATATAGAAAACTAGTTAAACATTCAAGATCGACGGCCACCTATCACATTTATGATCACGACAACCGTTGCTTAAAATTGAATATCGACGGCCACCCATCACATTCATGATCACGACAACCGTTGCTTAACATTAAATATCGACGGCCATCCATCACAATCATGATCACGACAACCGTTGCTTAACATTCAATATCGACGACCACCCAATCACATTTATAATCGCGACGAAACGAAAATATCTGGCTTGATTTCTATAAGAGAGAGAGAGAGAGAGAGAGAGAGACAGAGAAACATGTGCACGCCAGAGAGAGACAGACAGAGAAACGCGCATGTTTCTCTGTCTGTCTCTCTCTGGCGTGCGCATGTTTCTCTGTCTGTCTCTCTCTGACGTAAAGTGTCGGTACATTTTTTTCCGTCTAGACCCCTTTCACAACGCGCGATAAGGAACTTCGTTTCAATTACGGACAATGTCGGTTCGTTTCCATAGGTGTAAGTACATTTGAATGGTCCCAGACTTATTGTAAAACACAATTAGTTATAGGACTCGTTCAGGAAAGAAATGTCATTTTACTGCAAAATTTATGTTTATGAGAATAATTGAATTATGAACAACTAGTATCGCCTCACGGTTTTACCTGTGTTGTACCGGTTCTCTCGAAATTATCACTGTAAAGTTTCATCCAAATCCGTTCAGTAGTTTAAGCGTTACTTTACTTTCTCCGGATAGTAGGTAGTCGTTACACGAGCCATGTCAGAGGCCTTTGGCGGCTCAATAACGCTGACACCAGGGTTGGCCAGGTTGACCATCCACTCGATGAAGAAGAAGAGGAAGCGTGAAACATTAACAAACAATGTATGTAAGTACCTCACTTGACTTACCTAAAGCAAGTTTCTCTACGAAGAGTTTCTCGGCCCGCACCATTTCGTCGCGGTGCGCGGGCTGGCGGCGCGAGTACCCGTGGTTGACGAGTCGCTCCCACGCGCGCGCGATCACGCCGCGTTGAGTCAGCACGACTAGAAACTGGACAGGAAAGGTCGCTTATTTATTACAATTAACAGTACTAGGCACTATAAGTCTAAGTAAAAGTTAAACTGCTACTGTATGTGCGTGAAAGTGTATATATCAAAATACCACAACAATTTAAAGATGGCCCTTTTAAACTTATGTGTCGCAAACTGAAGCAATGGTTGACAGTGTCATGTTTTTATAGCATAAATGAATTTATAAATAAGTAATCAATATCACATATAAGTATGTTGCATGCCGAGTTATCTCAGTAAAATAGAAGTGACTCCCAAATTATTGTATAACATCTTTCTTACCTATTTTATGCAATGAATGATTTTGATTTTGAAATATTTTTAGTCAGTTTTGGCCCCATAGAGGCTCTTTTGAACGTACCACCCATTCGGAAGAACATCAGCAGAGAAGAATGGGCAAGAAACTCTGCTGGATATTTTTTTTTAAATCAATTTTTAATACAATATATACTTATTACATGTCAAAATCAGGTTGTGTTGCTGGTGCAGGAATTTGACTCCAGACATAAAGACATAAATAATATGGACACGTAGTCAGTTATAATATTATATCTCTATCTATAACTAGCTGTGCCCCGCGGTTTCACCCGCAGCGCCCCCGTTCCCGTGGGAATTTTGAGATTTTTATTCCTTATTTTTCTTATATAAAAACCTTGTCCTGACAATAAGGAACACATTAAAAAAAGAATCATCCAATTTGGTGCAGTCGTTCTGAAGTTATGCGCTTAGCAACAGATTCAGCGATTCATTTTTATATTATAGATAACTAGCAGCGCCCCGCGGTTTTACCCGCGTTGTGCCCGTTCCCGTGGGAACTTCGGGAATTTTTTTACATAAAAACCTTTCTCTTGAATCACTCTACCTATTACAAAAAACCGCATCAAAATCCGTTGCGTAATTTTAAAGATTTAAGCATACAGACAGACAAACACGAAAAAGTGACGACTTTATTTTATACTATGTAGTGATAAAGAGGTAACGTGTCCAACTTTGTTAGTTTGTTTGTACGGGCTAATCTCAGAAACTAGTACTCCGCTTTTAATAGTTCTATTTGTAATGGATAGCCACATTGAACGGGAAGGGCAGGCTAGGCTAGAAAGGTTTTTCTTTCCGAAATTCCCACGGGAACGGGCGCACCGTGGATTTAACCTCAGGGAACCGCTAATATTAAAATACTTAGCGAATACGCCGCGGCTACACATTCTACATATTTATGTACACGCTATAGTTTTTATACTAAATGAAACGGGTCTGTATCGCGTTAGATAAATTAAACGTATTTACTAAAATACGTACCCGACGTTTCGAGCGGATTACACCGCTCGTGGTCACGGGATAACAGACCCGTTTCATTTAGTATAATGAGTGCAAATCGTGTGAGTTTAAAAAGTACACTATAGTTTGTCTTACCATATAGACTATGGGCTGTACAGCGAGAGCTATTATCTGCGGTCCCGGCGATACTGGCTCCATACACAAGTAGCATGTTGGGTCATCTCCGTCTGAAAATAAAACATAAAATAAGTTAGCCTCATATTGAATTGAAGACACATTTTGAGTTAAAAATCAAATTATGAAACACTAGCAGCGCCCCGCGGTTTTACCCGCCTTGTACCCGTTCCCGTGGGAATTTCGAGATGAAAAATAGCCTATAACTTTCCCGTTGAATGTGGCTTTCTATTACAAAAAGAATTATTCAAATCGGACTGATAATTCCTGAGATTACCTCGAACATACAATCAAACAAACAAACAAACAAACTTAAAAAATTTACCTCTTTATAATATTAGTATAGATAAAACGTGTTTCTGATGAATTTCGAAGTATTATCAATTTTAATTTCAAAATTGATTTCATAAGCTTACTAACTGCGCGAGAAGGATGTAACATAAAATATATGGAGTAGCTTTTTTGATTCGGTTAAAAGTCTTACACCATCAAGGGGGCACCCTGTATTAGTGAATGATGAGCTAATTATAACAGACATTTTAACATTGTATAATGCGACAAAGTACTCAAGTGCTTAACATTTACATAGGCTTTAGTCAGCATATGTTGACTTAAAGAACAAAGCCTTAAAGAGTTTCCTTTGAAGCGGGGCGGACCTCGATTCACCAATCGCAGCGAATTGATATTGTCAAAATCATTATGCTTGGTGAACGCCTCGGTCGTCTAGTGGTACGTGCACTCGCCTGCCAAGACTGAGGTACCGGATTCAATTCCCGGGTCGAGCGAAAACAAGTTTCCTACTTTTCAAACATGGCTCGAGTTTGAGATCACCAAACCCGCATTTTCCAAGCGTGGTGATTATGCTTAATCCTCCTCACTGTACTGATATCATCAGTGAGATGAGGGCCTTTGGCCAGCAGTGGACATTACAAGCTAATACTTTTAATTACGATTGGTCAGTTAAGCTCCACTTCAATGGAAAAGTACCCTTAGCCTTATAGACCAGGGCCGAAGCCTTTAAAAATGGTAAAAAACGAAAAAAAATTACAGTAGGATGAAACCCATTGGAAAAGGAGGGAAATATGATCAAAATGAAAGGAAAAATAAATTACAGACGATCCGAGTTCGGGAAGTGGGAGGGGGTGAGTTTTTAAGGGTAAAAAATGGTTTATCTTGATTTCCGGCAAAACTACAAGTCCTATAGAAAAAAGTTAAATGGTAAAGTTGTAGGTAATAAAAAGATCTACAACTTTTGTATTTGCAATTTTTTCACATAACCTCAAAATTTAGGTGAAAAATTCAAAAAACCAAGTTTTTGGTTTTTTATTTATATCTTTTTCAAAAAATAATTTTTTTCTACGAAATTTGGTGAAAACTTACCTTATTATGTCCCAAATACACTGTAATTTATTTGATTAAAAATATTTATTTTTTCGCCTTATTTTAACTTAATATCAAAAAATCACCCTAATTTTCAATTGAAAATTCTGACGTCAAAATATCAGCTTTTTTCAAAAAGTTGGTATGTTTTCTGTTCCTTAGAATCTTTACTTTCCGATGATGAAAAAATATATATATGTTACTGTAGTAAATCTTCTCAGAAAATGCAAAAAACTCGAATACGATTATTTTATTAAAAAGTTGATTTATTTAATGCTAATTACATTTATGTCATAGAAAATCTCATTACATATAAATATAAATGTAAATCGTACTATTAAATGTAGATATAGTCCAGTCATTATAGTAAGTTCACCTCGGAATTCGAGATACCCAGCTGTAAGTCTGTAAATACTTGTATATTGACACCCTAAAAGTTGTATCATAACCTACATAATATGGTAGGGTGTACGCAACTATTAAATTTCAAGGTCAAAGGTCACAAAAATCGGTTTGCGCTTTTTTGTAAATATCTCATTTCCTATGGGTTTTTTGCTATTTGTATTTATTGTCAATATTGTAGAATACAAAATTGTCTACAAATTTTGTTCAAAATTTTTTTTCATACGGTGAACCGTTGAGATATTTACAAAAAAGCATAAACCGATTTTTGTGACCTTTCACCTTGAAATTTAATAGTTGCGTACACCCTACCATATTATGTAGGTTATGATACAACTTTTAGGGTGTCAATATACAAGTATTTACAGACTTACAGCTGGGTATCTCGAATTCCGAGGTGAACTTACTATAATGACTGGACTATATCTACATTTAATAGTACGATTTACATTTATATTTATATGTAATGAGATTTTCTATGACATAAATGTAATTAGCATTAAATAAATCAACTTTTTAATAAAATAATCGTATTCGAGTTTTTTGCATTTTCTGAGAAGATTTACTACAGTAACATATATATATTTTTTCATCATCGGAAAGTAAAGATTCTAAGGAACAGAAAACATACCAATTTTTTGAAAAAAGCTGATATTTTGACGTCAGAATTTTCAATTGAAAATTAGGGTGATTTTTTGATATTAAGTTAAAATAAGGCGAAAAAATAAATATTTTTAATCAAATAAATTACAGTGTATTTGGTACATAATAAGTTAAGTTTTCACCAAATTTCGTAGAAAAAAAATTTTTTTTGAAAAAGATATAAATAAAAAACCAAAAACTTGGTTTTTTGAATTTTTCACCTAAATTTTGAGGTTATGTGAAAAAATTGCAAATACAAAAGTTGTAGATCTTTTTATTACCTACAACTTTGCCATTTAACTTTTTTCTATAGGACTTGTAGTTTTGCCGGAAATCAAGATAAACCATTTTTACCCTTAAAAACTCACCCCCTCCCACTTCCCGAACTCGGATCGTCTGTAATTTATTTTTCCTTTCATTTTGATCATATTTCCTTCCTTTTCCAATGGGTTTCATCCTACTGTAATTTTTTTTCGTTTCAAAACTTATCGACCCTGGTCTATTATCATACTCTAATATTACTAATATATAAAATTCTCGTGTCACAGTGTTCGTTCGCGTACTCCTCCGAAACGGCTCGACCGATTCTCATGAAATTTTGTGAGCATATTGAGTAGGTCTGAGAATCGGCCAACATCTACATCTTTTTCATCCCGAAATTCCCGCGGGAACGGGTACAACGCGGGTGAGACCGCGGGACGCAGCTAGTCATACTATACATTTTACAAGTGCAATATCAACTTATATTTACTTACCACAACACCTTTTGGAATCGAAGCCCGGTTCAGTGATTGGTATGTTAGGGCACATTGCTTTATTCAGATCGCAGAGAGCGTTCAATCTCGCCACCAGCACACATCTGACTAACGCTACCATCATAGTGTGGGGCGGGATTACCTTCTCTATTAAATTGAGCAAGGATTTGACCTCGCCAGTCTCATTATCATCGACCGAGTACACCCCTTGGGTGATTGGCGTTATTAGACCTGAGGAAACAAAGAAATATGATGAGATACGCACTGGGGAAGCTATTAAAACGTATACATGCTAATGGACTTATGAACATTCACTGTACAGGACTAATTAATGCATTATAAGTTAGATAAAAGTAAGCTCTAAGCTAGTATTATGTAATTATCCCGAAATTCCTACGGGAACGTTTACCCGTTCCCATAGTCACCCTAGTAGGCTAGTAGATATATTATGTGAATCCAGCTGTATGAACAAGCAAATCTTACTTATATTATAAATGCGAAAGTTTATGAGGATGCCTGTATATACGTATTAATGTCTGTTATTCTTTCACGAAAACACTACTGGACGGATATCGATGAAACTTTACAGTAATATTGGTTATACATCAGAATAGCACATGGGATTCATTTGATTTCGAAATTCCTGCGGGAACGGGTTCTACGTGGGGCGCGGTTAGCAAAGATACTTACCGAAAACGACCAACGACGCGAAGAGTATGATCCCGGTGCCGCGCTCCCCCAGCCGGAACGACACCAAGTACGCGAACGCCATGAACGACATGCAGCTCAGCACCAGCACCAGCATCAGCACCACTGCGGACACATTGACACACCTTCAAACTACCAATAACGTCTTTTTAAATTGAAACTACTTTTACGGATACACTTCGCTTTTATTTTACACTAGCAGCGCCCCGCGGTTTTACCCGCGTTGTGCCCGTTCCCGTGGGAATTTCGGGAATTTTTTTACATAAAAACCTTCCTCTTGAATCACTCTACCTATTACAAAAAACCGCATCAAAATCCGTTGCGTAATTTTAAAGATTTAAGCATACAGACAGGCAAACAGAAGACAAACAGACGCGACTTTGTTTTATACTATGTAATAATGATTTATATCTGACGTTTCGGCTCCTTTACATGAACCGTCCTCACAGAAGTGAAGTGAAGTTGATATTTTTCAAACTTCCACGATATGGTCATCTACAACGGGTTTTTTCGCAGCACTAAAGATTTTTTTTTGTCAGTAAAATTACTTACTTTGATTACTCCACCCACGGATGGTGCAATTCACTCGAAGCGTCAGGAAATAGGAGGAACCGGCTTATTTATAAACGATATTTAAATATCAAATGGTTTGTCCCTTGCCAACATACACTCATTTTAAAAAGTGCAAAAGAGACAATACGTTATAGAGCGTTTATGAATAACGACAGTACATAAGGTTTAAATATGAAAACAATCAGTACATTTTCCGGGTCGAACGAAGCATGTTTCCAATTTATATTTTAAACATGTCTCGGGTTTAAAATCACCGTCCTCCTCACTATACCTTCATTGTTATGAGAGGCCTTTATCCTGCAGTGGGACATTACAGGCTAATACTACTTACGTAAAAACGATATGGCTGTCAAAGTTTTGTCGACGTCAAAACACACCACGGCTATGACAGTCGGCACGATGAGCGTGACAAACGTCAGTGCCACGTGAAACATGAGAGTTGTCATGAAGTGCAGTTCGGCGGGACAGCCGCACATTATGTGTATGTGTCGCGTCACCGACTGGCGTTCTTTGCACGGTAGAGATGTCAGACTGATCATGCTTGACATTATCACTGGAAGGAAAAAATAAAACACATTAATATATGTAATGGAAAAGATTAACCATAACCGAAAGCCGAAGCCGAAATTAAAAACAGAACTTAGAAATATATACTGTCAAACAAGTACAACAATAAATTTGGAATTACGATTGGTACTACGAGTTTAACAAACACACTATGCCGAAATTACGCGACCGAAGTTCCGTGGCTTTTTACGTTCCGACGCATTTGGCTGATATGACACACGTTAAGAGCCGAAATTACGCGGCTGAAATTCAGTTGCGTAATTTTGGGTGGGTTTTCAGTGTCTCGAGCGTTGTCATGGCGTCGTAACAAAGAGTATTTTTTTAAACTCTTATGTCTCTTGTGGTTAATGGCCTGAACTCTATGTATGCTTGACGCATCGTCGCGTATAATGTGTTGCTTCCCGCCGAATCGCTGCCGAACTTACGCCCGACCGAAGTTCGGCTGTACGCTATAACGCAACGTAATTTCTGTTTAGTGTGTCATCAGTAATTGAAAATACATTGCAGGCGTAATCATCACGCCGAACTTCGGTCGCGTAATTTCGGCATAGTGTGTTTAGACACTTACTAGTAAAAAAAGTATAAAATTAGTATTTTCATGGGTAAGCAAAAATATTATCTTATTAACCACATATTCAATTGCATATATCCTTACTAGCAGCACCTTGCGTACGAAAATATTTTTTCCGAATTTAACTGATTTACTGAGTAAACTAATATATTACTGGCCAAACACACCATTTATTGGCCATACATCAATCTATAATAAGTCTGAAGAGTTTGATCTTTTGTTTGTTTGAACGCGCTTATCTCAGAAACTACCAATCCGATTAGAATTATTCTTTTAGCAATAGCCAGCCCCATTCGACACGCAAGCTACAGACTACTTTCCACCCCGAAATTCCCACAAAAACGGGAAAACCTAGAAGCACTACTAGTCCGTAACCGGCTCACCGAATATGATGAAGCCGGCCCACAGGAGGCCCAGCGACATCTCCTTGGCGTCGACGACTTTGTTCTGCCGCGCTGCGGCGCCGCCGCGCACCGGCTCGTTGTAGGTGAGGAAGGTGCGCGGCGCCGCGCGCGCCGCCTGCGCGCCCAGCACGTTCGTCAGCACGTTCATGGCCGCCGGCGCGCAGTGCCGGTACAGGGTCGTGTACAGCACCTGCGGGGAGTTCCTTTGTCTTTTACATACGCCGGTAGTAAGACAACACATTGGGAAGTAGCACAGAGCAAACAATCACCACGCGCTCCTACTAGTGACGGCATTAACAATAAGAACCGTGCCGCGCAGTTGCGCTGGGCGCAACTGCGGGCTCAATTCACTGCCAGTCTCTACAAGCACGTCGTGGAGTGAACATTATAAAAAAGCGGTAGAAATGCCTCATTGTGCAGTGATTTAATGTAACAATCAATTTGATTGTTACATTAAATCACTGCACAATGTAAGTAAAAACGAGAATAAACAAAATTCTGGCTTATCGTATCACAAGTAAGTAATTAAATGCAACTTTGAGCCGTTTTAAAAAATGCAATCGAGATTATCTTGAAACACAAAACCTCAACCGAGCTTAAGTTTCCATAGTTACAAGTCAATTAAAATGCGCTAGTGAGGTGACGCATTGGTTGGCGTAATGTCGATAATGCGTGTCAAGAGTATCCTTGTATTATTGTAGTGTGGAATCGATATTGTAGAATTGACACTTTTCACTTATATTGAACCCGGACTAGAGATTTATGTAATAATAATAAATTATTTATTTCATCAAAAACATTTATGTTTTGTAGCTAACTAGTAACTAATATTAAAATAATACAAACTATTATTTTTAGGTTTCCTAATGATCCTTTCATAAAAGATAAATGGATATTCGCTACAGGAAAGTACAACTGGTTTCCTCAGAAACATGATACCATTTGCTCTGTCTATTTTGAACCTGAAAGTTTCACGTTAAGGAGTACCAGTAGATATTTCTCTTCTGATGCTATTCCAAGATTGAAACTACATCCTATTTATAGTCACGATGCGAAGAGATGCGAAGCGATGCCATTATTAGATTGAAATCTAGCATTTATACATTCATACATATAAGCATTGAAGAGATATTACATTTTAAATTTCAAAAATGTCCCGAATAACACAGGCTTAATGTATGTATTTTTAGAATTATAATTGATTTCATTTATTAGGTAGCATAATTATCATTAGTATTGATTTAATAAAAGTTTGACCACTAAATTGATTCTTATTATTTTCACGCCTATTATGTATTATTATCTTATAATAAAACCCTAAAATTTCCCATATCATAAAATTTCAATAGTCATTGGTACGATTTCTGTTGATAAAAAAATATCGATAAAAACATTGACCTCATATCGACCATAACTCATCTGTAAATACAATACGGATTCGTCATCTATGTAGTGGTGCGTGTAATGGTGTGAGTGAACGGTAACGCCCACTGACACGCTAAGTTTGTATGGAAAGTTTTAAGCAAGGCGTCTCTAGTAGCGGCCGGCGCGGCGGTGATTCTATGCTCTGTGGGAAGTAGGAAGGAACAAGGGCGGATTGCACAAAAACTCTTTAATCTATATACGCCTAAATATTTTTAAGAAATAAAAGGTATTTATTCAAAATTGTACTTTATAATGCGCCTAATAGAACACCATTACAAACGTACGTCATTTATAAAGCACTTAAACTTAAAACTACTGCAAAATTTATAACGACACGGCTAGCGTGTCTTCCGCCGCGAAACAAGCTTTCAAGACAGGTCTGGCGTGTCACCCGCACTGATCGGGTTAAATTAAATGCCGTATTATCGCATCTTTATTACTTACTAGCAGCGCCCCGCGGTTTTACCTGCGTTGTGCCCGTTCCCGTGGGAATTTCGGGAATTTTTTTACATAAAAACCTTCCTCTTGAATCACTCTACCTATTACAAAAAACCGCATCAAAATCCGTTGCGTAATTTTAAAGATTTAAACATACAGACAGACAAACAGACAGACACGAAAAAGTGACGACTTTATTTTATACTATGTGTAGTGATTTAATAGACTGGCAATACATACCTTAGCGTTGGTATCATTGAGCTCAATTCCCACTAAGTATTGGTTGTACTGTAATAGATCTTTCCGCGCAATTTCCAGTATCGCTGGAAATTATAAATTGATTAGTATAGTAAAAGCTTTAATTAGGTAAATTAATTCTAATTCATTTAGTTACATGGTTATAAAAATCACTTTCGATAACCTTGCGGTTTTATCCTCATCACTGAACTGATAATTTCAGTGAGATGAGAGGCCTTTGCCCAGCAGTGGGACATTCCAGGTTAATACTACTACATCGTTATAACAATAACTAGCAGCGCCTTACGGTTTTACCCGCGTTGTACCCGTTCCTGCGAAAATAGCCTGTAACTGTTCCGTTGAATCTGGCCATCCATTACAACATTAATTATTCAAATCGCATCGGTAGTTTATGATATTAGCGCGCTCAAACAAACAAAACAACAAAAAATCATCAATATAGACATATAGACACAAAATAAAAATCAATAAAGCAACTTACTTTTAGCCACATCATCTGTTTTGATAAACTCAACGCCCGGATATGTTTTAGCTATGGGCGTTATATCCGCGCCGGGCGAGTTCAACGAGTACAGAGCCTTCTTGTGCGGCAACGAGTCGTAGATATTGAGGTCGGTGGCCACAGAGTCGCCCGACTGTGGCTCGCCACTGTTGTTCATCAGTAACGTGATGCAGAATATTATTATAACAGGTACTATCACTTGCTGAAAACAGAAAAGTATGTTAAATAACAAAAATCGGAAGTTTTATTTCACTGTAAACAAGATGGACAATGTTGCTTCGACAAACTATTAACGACAGGGTAATAGGGCGGTCTAAAAATTTAGACAACAGAGTTGGCCACTAGCATATTCGCCATCACTACATAGTATAAAATAAAGTCGTCACTTTTTCGTGTCTGTCTGTTTGTCTGTCTGTCTGTATGCTTAAATCTTTAAAATTACGCAACGGATTTTGATGCGGTTTAAAAAAATAAATAACCATAACCTACCGAAGAGAGTGGTCGACTGAACCCGCGGGCATATTAGATAAAGAAAGACACGGCATTATACATTTTGCCTTCGGCATTTTACATAACAGCAAGCGTTTATAAACTGACGACGCCGTATGTAAACGGCGGAATCATCCAAATTGCCTGCGACATATATATGTAGTCGTATCAGTGAGTTAGATTCCATAATACAAGCTTGGAGCTTCCTTTGGGTCTAATTAACCGTGAGTGAATTTGTTCGGGTGAAAAAACATTGCTTAGTAAAACTTCACCAACGGCACTGCATAAAATAATGGTAATACACGTTAACCCATTATTCACTCACCATTAACAAAAAGTATATTTTCTTGAACAGCAAAAAGTTTAACTGTCTTTTGAGGAGGACCTCAACTTGTCTGATGTATAATTTTGCACCGGTCACTCTCGGTCGAGTAGGTTCTGAAACAACACATGTAAAGATAATAAATTTTCTATTAATTATATAATACTTGGCATTTAAAAACATGGCCTTGGGTTGGAGATTGAGATCACCAATCAACATAATCTCATAATCTTACATTGATACAAATTACTTTTTGATGCTTGTTATTTCCACGAATTTAAAGACAGACACGATGAAATCGCCACATTTCATTTCTAACTTTTCTAGTTGACGTCAATATGGATATTGTTAGTAATTTTTGACAAGCCCGTTGGCACAGTGGCAGTGAGAGCGCTTACTGTGTCGGGGGTTGCGGGTTCGATTCCCGCCCGGAGTCAACAAATTGTGCAGACATAGTTGTTGGCGACGATGTCTGGATGTCAATTATATATTCTTATAAAGTATTTGTGTATGTATAAGTAATAGTATCAGTGAATTAGATTCCATAACACAAGCTTAGAGCTTACTTTGGGTCTAATTAACCGTGTGTGAATTTGTCCGGGTATATGTATATTTAATTTACCTATTCTGCCTGAATCGACTTCATCTTCACCGAACTTGAAGTCTGTATCGCTGCATAGCCTGTAATAAAAGATAAATCGACTGGAATATTGTAAACATAATGTTCATAATAACTGACTAAGTATTTCTTCGTCAGTAATCGGTTAGCAACAATTATACAGATGAAGTGAATAATCCTTTCCTATCGGCAAAACTCGGAACAACGATAACACCCGAATGGTGCCGATGTGTCTATGAATTACTGTATTATTAAATTACGTGTAGGTATCAAATAAATCGCATACTTTATTTATCAATGTCAAATGTCAAACTGTTGTCTCGATGGGTACTGAGTGCGAGTGAAGTAGTAAGACAAAAACGAACATTTCCGAGAAAATACGAAAGGAAACGATTATTCACTACATCTGTATCTCTACTTTTATAATATCAAAGTTACCTCTGCCTTTAACGATTGGATTAAAATGGTAAAATCTTCTAATATATAAAATTCTCGTGTCACAATGTTCGTTCCCATACTCCTCCGAAACGGCTTGACCGATTCTCATGAAATTTTGTGTACATATCGGGTAGGCCTGAGAATCGGACAACATCTATTTTTCATCCCGAAATTCCCGCGGGAACGGGTACAACGCGGGGTCTACCGCGGGGCGCAGCTAGTCTTATATATAAAATTCTCGTGTCACAGTGTTCTTTCGCGTACTCCTCCGAAACGGCTCGACCGATTCTCATGAAATGTTGTGAGCATATTGAGTAGGTCTGAGAATCGGCCAACATCTATTTTTTATCCCGAAATTCCCGCGGGAACGGGTACAACGCGGGTGAAACCGCGGGGCGCAGCTAGTAATATATAAAATTCTCGTGTCGCGGGGTGCGTGGTTGAACTCCTCTGAAACGGCTCGACCGATTCTCATGAAATTTTGTGTGCATATCGGGTAGGTCTGAGAATCGGACAACATCTATTTTTCATCCTGAAATTCTCGTGGGAACGGGTATAAAGCGGGTGAAACCGCGGGGCGCAGCTAGTTTTCTATATAAAAGATAGTTTAGGACAGACGACTTTCATCTCGAAATAAGAAAATATAAATAAGTTGCGAATAAACCTGCTGCAAACAGTTAAGTCACGAATAAAACCAAAAATATATTTACACAATCATATAAGCATATTGTTACACTAGTCCTATCCTACTAATATTATAAATGCGAAAGTTTGTGAGGAATTATGTATGTATGTTTGTTACTCTATCACGAAAAAACTACTAGACTGATTTGGGTAAAACTTTATAGTAACATAGGTTATACATGAAATTAACACATGGGAAATAATGTATTTATTTAATGTGTTCCAAAAACTTACTCATCAAAAAACAATGCTTCAAAAACTTACTTCAAAAACACTTCCTCCAGCGTCGATACTCCGACTCCAATATTCTCTATGCCCAATTCCGTCTTCTTACTCTCTAATTTCGTGAAGAGAGACGAGAACTTAGGACTGCTATTGGCCGGGAGACTGTATATGAGCGAGTTGAGAGACTTCTGTGTGAGCCGCGCGTCGGGCACGGACTCGGTCACTACCGGCGTGATGAGAGCCTCGCGCGGCAGCCCGGCGGTCGACAGGCTGAGCCGGTAGCCCGTGCCTGCGGGCACAGGGGTTAGTTAACTACTGGGAACTGTAGCTTTTCACATCTTCTTCTTCTCGAGTCGACATGGTTATCTTAAGGTAAAAAGTTTAGATCAGTATTTGGCTAGGTGTATTGCACTCTTATTTGCCTTCTAAAGATCTTCTGCAGTGAAGGATACCGGGCTGTTTTTCACATTTCGTGGGAGGATTTCGACGAGTAGTCATTTCCAGTCACCGTAGAGAAGTGACAATAATTTTGTATTTGATACAGATTTGTTCTATTAAAAAACGTACGAAAGTCAAATGTGTTTCATGCGATGGTGATGATAGAGTTTTGATATATTGGAAACGAAACAATTGCTTGTCTACGGGGATAACTACTCTAGAGAAATAATTTAATAAAAGAGGGTTTTACTTGAGGCACTTTAAGAGAGATTTCTTCAAAGATTTTGGAGAAGAATACCTAAATAAGCTTAGCTAAGTTTGTACCGTGTCGTGGTAGGTGGTAGTAAGTTAAGTAGGAGGAGGAGCGCCTCGCCTCCCCCGTGAAGTGGTGGTAGTATAGTTACCGATGGCCTTCTTGAGGTGCATGGTGGTGGCGTGGCAGCGCAGGCGGCCGCTGTGCAGCGCCGCCGCGCGGTCGGCCAGCGCCTCCGCCTCCTCCATGAAGTGCGTCGACAGGATCACCGTGCGCGACCCGCGCAGCGACTGCACACATACCGCGCATCCAAATAATTACTTATCAGAATAAGTGTGCACCTAGCATATTATTCCTGTATTTTTCAGAAATCATGACAGCCAAAACAAAATACAATAGTATGTGTGTGCATCAGGGCGCATGTGGCGTGCCGCGGGACTGACCAGCAGCAGGTCCCAGAGCTGGCGGCGCGTCTCCACGTCGAGGCCGGAGGTGGGCTCGTCCAGCACCAGCACGGCGGCGCCGCCGGCCAGCGCGCAGCCCAGCTGCAGGCGGCGCTTCATGCCGCCCGACAGCGCGCGGCTCGCCAGCCCCGCCTTGCTGCCGATGCCCAGCTTCTGCAGGAGCTCCATCGACGACTCGCGCGCGCCTTTCAGCGAACCCGTCTTGATCTGGACGGGGAAGTGTTCCATAGTGACATTCAGATAGAATGCGACATGTTTTAACGATTGAAACGACCGGAACCGACAATTTAATGTGTCCTCCGAAGCACAGTAGCGCTCGGATAGAAATGCCACTATCGGCGACCCCTCCAATTAGAGGTCAAACTGCACGTTATGTCACTAACAACGAAACTATAAATACTGTAAATAGTATACTTTTTAAACTCACACGATTTGCACACATTATACTAAATGAAACGGGTCTATATCGAGTTAGATAATTAAACGTATTTACTAAAATACGTACCCGACGTTTCAGGCAGCCCGCTTTTTTGCCATACATCAAAGGAGTAACAGACAAGATTGGTTCGATTTTAAAATCGTATTCTATAGACACCATATTTACTCCTTTGTCGAAAATAGCACAACAAGTGAGGTGAAGGACACGATCCCTTACCAGACTCCAGGCGTCTATAAAATTGACTGTAGCTGCGGTAGTTCATACATTGGACAGACCAAGCGCACGATAGCGGAGAGGGTCAGAGAACATATCGCAGCGGTCAAAAACCGCCAGGTCGAAAAGTCCGCCATTGCCGACCATTTATTATCATCAGGACCAAACCATTGGATTGAGTTGCATGCGCCGAAAATTCTTTTCACGGAACGACATTACTACTCCAGGATTGTTCGTGAAGCGGTGGAAATCAAAAAACACTTGAATTTCAACCGGGAAAGTGGTTTTAAGCTCTCGTCCATGTGGAATCCGGTAATTAATGGTCGTAGGCAACACAAAAAATTTACCGAAAATTCGGATGTAGTGAGCGTGGTATGTCGCCAACTTAATGAGTAACAATTTGGTGATAAACATTAAGTGCGGGTAGTTTGTGCGGGTAATTGGAAAAAGCAATATTGTGCAGTGAATATTCGCCTCTCCAGCCAGTTATCCCGTGACCACGAGCGGTGTAATCCGCTCGAAACGTCGGTTACGTATTTTAGTAAATACGTTTAATTATCTAACGCGATACAGACCCGTTTCATTTAGTATAATGACTGTAAATAGTGTTAAGCCTATAATGTCCCGTTGCTGGATTAATGATCAAATTCAAAGAAAACATTTACGTTCTTTAAAAAAGAAACAATATTCATTCTGTCTGTATACTTAGATAAAAAAAAATCATAAATAAAAATAGTTGAAGCCCTATGTTATAATATATCAGCACAAAATATCGTCATAATAACTATGGTTTGTAACTCATAGCGCCATCTATATTCGATGTAAATCAACTTATGCCTCTAATAAATTCAGTCGTTCTTGTCATTTCAATGAAATACGTTGTTTTATTTTACCCTAAACACAATATAGATCGATTGAGCAAATAAAACGATACATAAAACAAGCTAGTCATTGAACAATTCCACTTAGTATTTTTTTATTTAGAAGTTTTACTTTTCTAATAGCTAGTTTACGTACCATAGTGAAAAACATGACATGTTCCAATACTGTAAGGTCAGAAAAGAACAGGTTATGTTGCGGACAAAGGCCGAAAGTCTTGCGCACGACGCTGCGGTTGCGGGTGACGTCTACGCCGCCTACGAGCACCTTGCCTTCGGTCGGACTTATCATACCTGTAGACAATCAAATGGTCAACTAGAGACAGTCAAATACAATATAATAATAATAATATAATATAATATACGCGAACAAATTCACACACGGCTAATTAGTCCCAAACTAAGCTGTAAGCTTGTATAAACAAATACTTTATAAGAATATATATGAATATATAAATGATCAAACAGTGAGGCAAACTATAGTCGATCAATATGTGACAGTTAACTGAATATACACATATAAATTAAGCCATCAGTCATAGACAATCAACAAGTCAATAAACAAATCTAAGAAAATCGACCGATGAATCAAACAGTCGTCCAATTAATCAGATAGGTAGTCGACCGTTCAATCAGACAATTGATATTTGAAATTTGACAATGACTATTGAATAATACGATTACATTTTACTGATCATTTAAATTAATCGTTCAATCATAGAGCACCATCATTCGACCCCATAATAGTAATAAAATCAACCGCGCAATTGGTAGCAGCAAATATATTATTCACTAACTGTCCCGCGCGGTGGTTCCACCCGCGACCCAATAGATATAGCTAGTGTGAATGTAAACCATCCAGGATGCCCAGGATGACCCAAACGCATATAAAAAAATCATTCAAATCGGTCCAGCCGTTTAGGAGGAGTTCAGTGATATACACACGTACAGTAGTATTATATCTAATACTAGCAGCGCCCCGCGGTTTTACCTGCGTTGTGCCCGTGCCCGTTCCCGTGGGAATTTCGGGATTTTTTTTACATAAAAACCTTCCTCTTGAATCACTCTACCTATTACAAAAAACCGCATCAAAATCCGTTGCGTAATTTTAAAGATTTAAGCATACAGACTGACAGACAAACAGACAGACACGAAAAAGTGACGACTTTATTTTATACTAGGTACGAGTATGTAGTGATGATATAAAATTCTCGTGTCACGTTGTGCGTAATTGAACTCCTCTGAAACGGCTCGACCGATTCTCATGAAATTTTGTGTACATATTGGGTAGGCCTGAGAATCGGACAACGTCTATTTTTCATCCCGAAATTCCCGCGGGAATGGGTACCGTGGTTGAACTCCTCTGAAATGGCTCGACCGATTCGCATGAAATTTTGTGTGCATATCGGGTAGGTCTGAGAATCGGACAACATCTATTTTTCATCCCGAAATTCCTGCGGAAACGGGTACAACGCGGTTGAAACCGCGGGGCGCAGCTAGTCTATATATATAAAAGAAAGTCGTGTTATTTACACTATTTATAACTCGAGAACGGCTGAACTGATTAGGCTGAAAATTGGGAAGGTAGCTTAGAACCAGGAGACGGATATAGGATACTATTTATCCCGTATTTCCTACGGGAACGGGTGCGCTGTGGGTGAAACCGCGGGGCACAGCTAGTAATTATATAAAGATAGATTATCAAGTGATCAAATTAGACAATCAATCATATAATCGCTACAATCTATAAATACTGTAAATAATAGAATACCTGTTATAATAGAAATGAGGGTAGTCTTGCCAGCGCCGTTGTGTCCGAGTAGAATTAATATTTCTCCTTTGTACACGTCCAAGGTAACATTGGACAGGGCTTTGTGTTTTGGAAACACCTGAGGAAAAAGAGAAGATTTTGTTATTGGATTTTGCATTTTTACATGTTTATTTTTAAAGAAATGAATGGACTAATATTTAAAAAAATATATTGTAGTGAAAGAAAGTTGAAATAACTTTCAGAAACAATTGACTCGGCTATGAGTATATAAGGGCTCCCACACAAAACTGCGAATTCGCATCGCATCGTAAAAATCTGCGAATTCGCACGACGCATCGTAAGAATTTCCGATCTGCTTCGCATCGCACATTCCTGTCATATTACGTCATCCTTGGTGACACCATTTCAGGAAATTTCAGGACAGGAATTGGGCTTTTGAAAAAAAATTTTTTTGTGATATATGGAAAGATTATATATTAGTTTTATAACAAAACTATTTTTATTTTATTTTTTTTCGCAATAATTCAAAAGTTATTTCAAAATAAAAAATAATTTTTGAATCCAGTACCGAAGACACGCCGACAGCTCCCGAACAAACCCGAGCGCGTGTGACGTCATAATGTTAGTTTTCACTCCGCCGTTTCAGCCGTAAACGCTGAACTGTTATTAAATAGCTATAACATTATGACGCCACAACTATGGTGACCAATCATGGCGCGTTTATAGTCATTAATTGTTTATAATTAATAGAAAAACATTTTTTAAAAGTTTTTTGCATTAAATATCAATATTATTAATAATAAAGTTTTAAAATACATAAAAAAATCAATATAATAAATGGATGAACCCAGAATCTTCTTTTTCTTTTATATCTATTGAACAATAACAGCAGTGCAATAATCTTTTTGCGATCCATCTTACGCTTCCTAAAAACACGTCCAGTACGGCCTACACTTGAAGGAATGGTCACCCTACCAAACGGTTCGCCGCACTAAATCGCATCGTAGAAATTCGCATCGCAAGTTTCTACGATGCGAATTCGCATCGCATCGCATCGCAGTTTTGTGTGGGAGCTCTAAACTCGATTTTTTTCAATTCTGAAAAATAATTTCGACTCTTCTTCTTCTTTATCGAGTGGATGGCCAACCTGACCAATCCTGGTGTCAGAGTTATTGAGCCGCCAAAAGCCTCTGACATGGCTCAAGTAACGACTACTATCCGTAGAAAGTAACCACTAGGCCACGGAGGCTGTTTCGACTAGGAATGTTAGTCATTTGTTTAGGTTTTATTTTATTCTTAGTATTTGTTGATATAGCGGCAATAGAAATACATCATCAGTAAAAATTTCAACTGCTATCAACTAGCTATCACCGTTCTTGAGATACAGCCTGGTGACAGACGGACGGACAGATAGCGAAGTCTCAGTAATAGGGTACCGTTTTTACCCTTCCCGAAATTCCCACGGGAACGGACACAACGCGTGTAAAACTACGGGGCGCTGCTAGTACATTTATATAAGTACAACTAATACTATAGTTCATCACAACATACTTTGGAGACGTTCTGGACCCTGATGCCGGCGGTGAGCTGCGGGGGCGGCGGCTCGAAAAACTTCTGCTGCTGGTCGCTCATCAGCTCTTGTTCGTCCGTTTCCAAAGTGGGACGGATCTCGTTATTGCTCCAGAATTGTTTCTGGACAATACAATTGGAGAATGATCGGCACAGTTTGGTATGAAGAGGTTTTTATAAAGCGGTTTATTGCCATATCCTACTAATATTATAAATGCTTTCACGCAAAAATTACTGCACAGATTTGGATGAAACTTTACAGTAATATAGATTATACATCAGAGTAACACATGGGATACGTGTTATCCCGAAATTCTCGCGGGAACGAGTACAACGCGGGATCGGTTTAATATGGGGATTTTTTAATTGCACCTCTATTTACAATTTAAGCAAACAAAATGTCTCCACTAATTAACTAACTTCATCTATACTAATATTATAAAGCTGAAGAGTTTGTTTTGTTTGTTTGTTTGTTTGTTTGTTTAAACGCGCTAATCTCAGAAACTACTGAACCGATTTGAATAATTCTTTCACTGTTAGATAGTCTATTTATCGAGGAAGGCTATAGGCTACATTTTATTCTATACTAATATTATAAAGCTGAAGAGTTTGTTTTGTTTGTTTGTTTGTTTGTTTGTTTAAACGCGCTAATCTCAGAAACTACTGAACCGATTTGAATAATTCTTTCACTGTTAGATAGTCTATTTATCGAGGAAGGCTATAGGCTACATTTTATCCCGGATTTCCTACGGGAACGGGCACAACGCGGGTAAAACCGCGGGGCGCTGCTAGTACAAGATAAATGAATATGCTACTAACAAATGAATTGATGATTAAAAATATAAAATCAATCTTAACTATACATATACTTAAGCTTTTTGAAACAAAAATACACAACGTATTACAAATATGCTGACTTGCACACTAAATTATACAATTTTACAAAGAAATTTCTAAAACTGATCTCTAATGGTACTCGTAAACATGTTATTCGGTAGGATAGGGTTTTTTAGCCAACACAAAAAAATAATCATTCTCGTGTAATTCGCCCTATTCATGTAAATTGTAAACGTTGGGCATGCACACCTGAAAGATGAAGTTCCAGGGCTGCGCCTGGCCGTACTTGCCGGGGCACACGTAGCTCAGGTAGGCGGCCAGCGCGAAGAACAGCGCGCTCTGCAGCACCAGCAGCAGCGCCGCCAGGCTCACCGGGCCCGTGTGCGCGCTGTGCGACTCCCACATCGACTCCCAGTCGATACCGCGCCCTGCACAACCAGCTCACTTGCACTTTGGGATGGGCACTACACGGGAACTCTAGTGAGCGTAGCGTTAGAGCGTTAACAGAGGTGTGAGACGACCACATCGACTGTTAGTCGATACCGCGCTCTGCGCCATGGAGATAACGTAGAGATTGGGATGACAGACTACAGTGGAAACTAGATTAAGGTAAATTAAAATGACGAGTAGTAAGAGGTCAATAATACAATAATACAATAACATAAATAAAAAAGTTATATCAATCTAAAGAATCGCATCAGAGGTGGCTACGATGCGGAGGTGGGAGTATGCTACGATGAGGAGGTGGAAGTATGCTACGATGTGGAGGTGGGAATGTGCTACGATGCGGAGGTGGGAGTTTGCAACTATGCGAAGATTGCTACGATAAACAAATGTTTTAAACGATCTATCACGAAACTTAATGCGGCAAACTAAATTCCACGCGAGCGAAGCCGCGGGCAAAAGCTAGTTTTCATATGTAATGTTAATTTAAGAATCCATCCTGATTTTTACCATTAGAAAAAACTATAAATAATTACGAAAATAATCATTAAAATGATTTTGTATCATGTACTCGATATATTCCCTTTACGAATAAGAGAAGAGGGGGTAAAAAAAATATGGACCAAAAAATTGACCGGCAAGATCCACATTATTATTCTTTGACCTTTTCTTCACTTAAATCCGTTGGCGAAATTCGGTACTCACATTATGCATACTCACTTACCTCTAGCGCCCGGTCTAATTAGTTTCCAGTAGGTATTAAATTAATAAATTTATATATCCTCCATACAAGCGCACGAAACTCGAGTTACTACTACACACCTCGATCTTGATACGTACTCTTCACCCTACAGTCGCGAGTTTCTCGCAGTGACGAACGGACGGTGTGACGATTTTTGAAGCATTGTTTTTGCATTAATCGATTAAATTGTGCTGTTTTTGGTTGTTTGAGTTGTTCTTTTTCAAAGATAAGATTTTATAAATTACCTGGAATAATTAAATCTACTTATGCAAAAAACAGCATGCATTTTTATGATACACTTAGTATTTCATTTAAAATTAATTTCATTTGATTGAATTAAAATACTCACCATCAAAAAACTAGAAAAAAATATCAAGTAGGTGTAAAAAAATATCAAGATGCAATTAAAATAGTCTAGGCGGGTAGCCCTATCGCGTCTGTGCGTCCAGCACGTTGTAGTGTATATGTCGCAGGCATTTTGTATGATTCCGCCGTTTACATACGGCGTCGTCAGATTATAAACGCTTGCTGTTATGTAAAATGCCGAAGGCAAAATGTATAATGCCGTGTCTTTCTTTATCTAATATGCCCGCGGGTTCAGTCGACCACTCTCTTCGGTAGGTTACGGTTTTTTTTTTTTTTACGTAACTGATACAAAAAAAAGGGTCCATATTGGCTCAACTAAAGTTCTTTACCCGAAATTGTTCTTCCTAACGATTTGTAATCCGAATGATCACTCTTCCTAAAATTTTTCATCCTAAAGTTTTCATTCATACTATTTGTAGTGCTACCGGCGATGTTCATAACACTCATGTTTCCGAAAATTGTAATTAATAATATCATTAATGTAAATATATTTAAACTCCTACTGTTTTTTATCATAACGCTTTTATCCCTAAACATAATTACCATAATATTTTCTCTCATACTCAGAAAGAAACATTTACCAAGTGTTATAAAAAATATATGAAGGTTTGTTTTTAAACTATTTCTTGTGATTACAAAACGGTTCCCTATCCATTTGCATAAAAACTTTAGACATAATATAACATGGCATAATTTTGTTGTAGCGCTCGCCGGCCGCTGCCGCGGCACCGCTCGCTTCGCTCGCTCGGCTCGCGCGTAGTTGGTCACAGTTCTAACCTAACCTAACCTATGGATATCTTTGCAAGGATTGTATTTACTATATTTGAACAGTTGTCGATGAAGACCAAACCAAAGACAACATGTATTTAACTACTTGTACCATGGTACTATTATTGTTAAACGTTATATATGTTATGTGAAAATAAAGTTCGCAAAATTAATGTATATAATACTGATTATTATGAATAAAAAGAAATCTAAAAAAGGCTGTGACATACGGACAGACAGACGGACAGACGGACAGACAGACATGACGAATCTATAAGGGTTCCGTTTTTGCCATTTGGCTACGGAACCCTAACAAAAAAGATATGACTTTGAATAATAGTATAAAAGATGGTTATGTTGAGAAAATATAGGGAAACAAATAAAAGTACAATAGATGTTTATTGCTACTGACATTATGAAGTTGAATGCTTCGGAATTATGAACATTAGAGACAAAGTAGTTAGGAATTGTGATTGTTAGGATGAAAAATGTTAGGAAGAACATTTTCGGATTTCCAATTATCGGAGTTGAAAATTTAGGTGAACTTTGGCGCACCCAAAAAAAAAACTCTAACCTACCGAATAGTAAGAAAATTGTTTTTACGTACTATTCGGTAGGTTAGGTTAGGTTAAAAAAATAATAACCATAACCTACCGAAGAGAGTGGTCGACTGAACCCGCGGGCATATTAGATAAAGACACGGCATTATACATTTTGCCTTCGGCATTATACATAAAGACACGGCATTATACATTTTGCCTTCGGCATTTTACATAACAGCAAGCGTTTATAAACTGACGACGCCGTATGTAAACGGCGGAATCATCCAAATTGCCTGCGACATATATATGTGTGCATGTGTGGGGATAGTTGATATTATGCATTAAATAATCAAGCTTTGACCTAAGAACTCGTGTTTGATTGAACTCCCGCACCTCGCTCCTTACATGGCGACCCTGCCATCCGACACGGGCCGACCGGACCGAGGCTACTAACTAAATACATTTAGTGAACAAGTGAAATATGTGTCAATCAAAATTCGACAAAGATGTTTTCATTGCGCAAAATGCATAATACCTACGTGTGTCTAACTCAACTACCAGGTATCTAACTCAAAAACAGAGCCGAGTTACATTACTGGTATTACTATACTGTGATATTATCATGAATGGCTCATCGTACGTATCGTCAACGGCCGTCTGCCCCGAGTGAGCGACGAAAGTTATCGAATGCCAAACGAGCGCTCAGGCGCTTTCTCTCTCTTTTCGCAATGCCTCTTTTTCTAACATTGCGCTAGAAGAAACAGCAAGCTTTTCAATAATGTTCGCGTTGGCGATAGACGGCCCGGGAAGGGCCCTCTTAAGTCTACTTAAAAAGACTGTGTCTAAAACTAAAGAACTAAACACACTAAAAGACTGAAATCAAATGTATTATAGTTATATGCATTGTCATAATTTCGTATCCAAACTAGGATCGTCGACTAACACCACAGTGGAGTTAGGTTGTCTGTGTAATGTGTAATGTGTAATGTGTAATGTGACCCAGTATGTGGAGGAGGTCTGTCAGTGTGTCGGTAGAGCACGCACCGTTCCTCTCGACGGCGCGGAGCTCCATCCAGTACCAGTCGAGCGGCACGTTGGGCAGCAGGCCCAGCACGAGGCGCACGCCGCGCGCCATGTCGCGGTCAAATACGAGGCCCGACGGGATGTTCAGCATTATGTACACGAACACCGCGATCGAGATTGAGTATTGGGCTGGAACGGATACATTCATTCATTACTAAGTATTAGCCTGTGATGTCCCACTCCCTCATTGATCTCCAAGTAATTCGGTTGGAAGCGACTTGCATCCACGGTGATCAACAGCCTTCACCAGATCATCAGACAACCTTGTTGGTGGAAATCCTACGCTGCGCCTTCCGGTCCGCGGTCTCTACTCGAACTTTTCGGCCCCAACGGCAATCTGTTCAGCGAGCCATATGGCCCATTGCCGCGCCAACGAGCTAGCTCTCTTGGCTATGTCGGTAATCCTCGTTCTACGTATCTCCTCATTTCTAATTCGGTAGGACAATACATTGTATTAAATAACTACAACTCACTGCTATTAGCCACGAAGCTGAAGGTATACGCCATGGCTGTAATGCTCAAGAACTGTAGAAACAAGATGATGGCCATGAGGAACCCGTCGGAGTGCTCCACCATCGGCTCGTCGCCCATCTTCAGGAAGCAGGTGGCGATGGGCGCGAACAGCAGCCCCACCGGCAACACGTTCAGGAAGTGGGAGAACCCTAGCGTGTTCAGGGGTACGCCCACCATTTTAATCAGTTCCTGGAAGAAAATGGACGAAAATTTGGAAGATAGGTGATATATAGTCTGTGACAATATACCGCGGTTCGTGTAAAGGGGCCGAAACATCAGATAAAATACTTGAGCGGTGTCAAGGGACACCCGGATGGAACGAAGTTTATTTATTATCAACAAAAATAATCGTCGCGACACTACACTGTTCAATGCGAAATAGAAAGACGAAACGAAAATATCTAGCTTGCTTTCTATAAGAGAGAGACAGAAACATGCGCCGCGCGCATGTTTCTCTGTCCGTCTCTCTCGCGCATGTTTCTCTGTCTGTCTCTCTCTGGCGTGCGCAAGTTTCTCTGTCTGTCCCTCTCTGGCCTAAAAAATATCGTTACCATTTTTTCCGTCTAGCCCCCTTTCGCAACGCGCGATAAGGAACTTCGTTCCAAAAATCCCACTACTGTTCAGATTTGGATGAAACTTAACAGTAATATAGGTGTACATCAGAATAACAAATGAGACATCCTGAAATTCCTGCGGGAACGAGTACAACGCGGAAAACACTTTGGGGCACAGCTAGTCTATACATCTGTACAAATAAATAAAATTGAAGTGTCTGTGAATATATATACCAAAATTTTTTTTTTTAATTTGTCTGTCTGTTTGTTCGGCTAATCTCTGAAATGCTGGACTGAATTTGACGGGACTTTCACTGGCAGATAACTGATGTAACAAGGAGTAACTCAGGCTACTTTTATCCCCAAGTTCACACGGGAACTGGTACAACGCGGGTAATGATAAATAAAAGTGAATAAACAAGACCATAACGGACCTGTATCCCCGAAGTGCGCTCTTCCAGAAGCCTCGACATGAGGAACACGAAGTACAGGAACAGCGACATCCAGCCGAACACGTCGAACATCTCGTACACCGTCACGCTTTGCTCGCTCTTGTCCAGGCCGTAGTACGGGAACTCTTGCAGGGCTATGTTCTGGAATAGGTAGCGACAATTACACTATCTTCATTGAGTTATTAGGCCCTAACGTAGTACATATATCTCAATTACTTTTTTGAAGTAAAAACTTCTTTAGCGGCGTTGTGCACTTTTTGATGGGTAAAAAAAGTTAAACTCGCGCCAGGTGTCACGTGACCTGACCGAAAATTCGTAAGACGTTTTGACGTTAATATTCAAGTTTTCACTCCTGCCGGCACTTCTGCATTTTTTTAGGTTAAAGCGAACATTACTCGTTTGAATCGAACCTACGTTTACGGATATGCTTCGTTTCTATTTTACGTTAATTTGGTCGGAGAAGACGTGTCTTTTGTGACCACGGTTCCTTTATAAGAGCCCAAACGTCAGATAAAAATGTCAAATAGCATAATTGTGTCAATTCTATAACAATAGAGTGATTAGAAGAAGCAGTTAGTGGTCAAATCTATGCTAATATCATAAAGTCGAACAGTTTATACGAGTATTTCTATTTGTTTAAACATTTATCTTTACTAATATTATAAAGAGGTAAAATTTTTAAGTTTTTTTGTTTGTATGTTCGAGCTAATCTCAGGAATTACCAGTCCGATTTGAATAATTCTTTTTGTAATAGATAGTCACATTCAACGGGAAGGTTATAGGCTATTTTTCATCCCGAAATTTCCACTGGAGCAGGCACTACGCGGGTAAAACCGCGGGGCGCTGCTATCTCTAATATTGAATAATTGTTACTGTAGTGGAGTGTCACCGTTATAAAGAGGTATTTGTATGTTCGGGCTTATCTCAGATTTGAATAATTATTTTTGAAATGGATAACCAGGTTCAAAAAGAACGTTTGGAAATAGGTTTTCATCCCAAAATGTCCACTGGAACAGACATAACGAGGGTAAAACCGCGGGGCGCTGCTCGTATAAAATAAGATTGATTACCATATTTATAAATAAATTAGTATGTATAATTACCAGGGCCTAACTATAAACATCTCATTGAATATGATGTAAAACATGGCAGGAATGAGTTCCCAGAATAACAGTTTTTTATAAACAATTAGTAAAGTATGTATAAACAATGTATCATATTTATGAACGTCCGCGTATGTTTATACACTTACAAGTACATGATAGTGACAATAAATGTAACGTTTCATGTCGACTCAACCTGATAAAATATTTATACTAATATTATAAAGAGGTAAAATTTGTAAGTTTGTTTGTTTGTATGTTCGAGCTAATCTCGGGAACCACCACACCAATTTAAATAATTATTTTTGTAATGGATAGCCACATTCAACGGAAAGGTTTATTTAAGGTTAAGTTTTAATTCGAACGGGCACAACGCAGGTTAAACCGCGGGGCGCTGCTAGTCTATACTAATATTATAAAGCTGAAGAGTTTGTTTTGTTTGTTTGTTTGTTTGTTTGTTTGTTTGTTTGTTTGTTTAAACGCGCTAATCTCAGAAACTACTGAACCGATTTGAATAATTCTTTCACTGTTAGATAGTCTATTTATCGAGGAAGGCTATAGGCTACATTTTATCCCGGATTTCCTACGGGAACGGGCACAACGCGGGTAAAACCGCGGGGCGCTGCTAGTACCTAATAAAGTTAGTATCGTTACTTTTATACCTAGTTCTAATTTGATATTGAATTTCCTTTTTTAGCTATTTATATTATAAAAGCGAATACAACTCTGTTTGCCTGTTCTTTGTCTAAACCACTGTGCCGATTTTGATGATTTTAGGTATAGATATAGAAGATGGAGCATTTAGAGATAAACAGTACCTATACTTCTTTACTTACTATTCTTTATTAAATGAGTGATTATAATGTAGCCGCTCATGGCGTAGTTTGAACGATGGTAGTTCATAGCGATTATTAAGCAACGTTCAGCTCTGTCCTTAATTGGATGGGTGGCCGAAAGTGGCATTTCTATCTAAGCGCTCCCGTGCTTAGATAGAAGGGCACGTTAAGCAGTCGGTCTTGGTTGTTTCAATCGTTAGACCATGTCGGAGGCCTTTAGGCGGTCTAAAGACTCCGACACCAGCACGGGTAGCATGACAAGTAGACATACAAATATGTCTACCATCTATGGCTACACTTGGGCGTTATAACATACAACAAATAATATATTTCATTATAATTTTATAGCAACAACAACCATTATTTATTTTCGACAAAGACTGTTGTAATATTTATTACGTACCTATAATCGTGCGCCTCGATTCGGCAATCATCGGAGATACTCGGTAACTAGTAGAACTAGAAACCGGTACCGAGTATCTCCGATGATTTCCGAACGGACCGAACCGAAGCCGATGTCGACTCAAATTCAACTATTCAAGGTTCAAGGTCAAGGTTAAAAAATAATGATAGCGAACTTCACATCGTAGAGCGTTAGACGAATATGAACTTTAAATTACTAAGTACAAGAGCAAATTTTACTTTCATTAAAATACAACAGTTTATTATAATTTTGATTTTATATTCGTATGAAGATAGATTCATGTCTTCGCTGTTGTTTTATTGGTGTATATTCATTCATTAGAAAGTTTGTTTTGATTGCGAAATTACGTTACGTATTTGTTTGAATTTTCTTACTCGAAAAAGTTGATGCAAAAGTTAATAAGTCTTACTCGAAAAAGTTGATGCAAAAGTTATTTTTTTTTTCTGTAACACATTTTAAAACATGCAACACTGAAAAAAATTGTACCTACTATTATAATCTATACTGTGCTATAACTTTATCATCGTATTTACAACCGTAAAATGTTATAATCGCAATTCAACATACAACTAATCTTACAACAGATAATAAATATTACAACAGTTTAACACAACAGTTAGAAAAATATAATATAACGGATAATGCAATATGAAAATATAGCGATAACGCCCAACTCTATCTATGGCGCAAGTTTGACGTCATCGCGATTTTGTCTACAGTAGCTACCGCGACATAGATTTGTCTTGTCGCGTACGTCATTTGTATACAAATGTCTACGCCCTTGAGCATGACGACCATATTATGTCTACGTCAGAGACTAATTTGACTTTGACATTTCAAAGTATACAAATATGTAGGCTACCCTCCAAGGTGTATACAAAGCTTGTCTTCGACTCTTTTATTATATTTTAATATTTTTGTAACAAAAACGAAAACAAGAAACAATAACCACAGACAAAAACGCACTGAAATGAATGAATGGCGAATGAATGAAATAGTGTTGTGACGGTGTTGTGCTTCAAAAAATTTATCGGTAATCATGTGTGACCATGTTAAAAATATAATATATTTGTAAAGGGCAATATTTCTATGTCTTCCGTAGCGAAAGTTTTGTATACAGTAGAGATTTTCGCTTCCTGTCATTATGTGCTCGCAACCGCGCCATAACCCGTAGACAAGACAAAAGTTTTAACCCTATAGAGATATATGTCTACCAGTGTTCATGCTACCCGTGCTGGGTTGGCCACTAATTCGAAATGAATGAATCATGATCATACATCTCCCATATTACATTAAGTACTGTCTAGTTCTGGTTAACGTACACAATTAAACATAAGTACAATTGTTAAATTCCGAAGCCAGACTGAATGACGCACGTTTCAGACAAAATAAAAAATCCAAACAAAGCACTGTGAATTACAATGAAGTATGTAAAATTACGTCCTTTGCTGTATGCATTCACGTCACACGCACGATACTAAAACAGTATGTCTCGACTTCCTTGTACAATTAAATTAGCTATTTGTTTAGTTTGATTTAATATGTCAATGATATATGTAAGGTGCAAACATCTTTATGTTATGCAAAAGCGGATTCACTTGACTGTTCTTCAGAGGGTACGTTAAACTGTCGTCGGTCTCAGTTACTTTAACCGTTAGACGTCTAAAAATCTCCGACTCCAGGGTTAGCCAATAACCTATACTTTATTAATTACTTGACTGATTTCTTCGGTTTAAGCCAACACTACGCATTTTTAATTGAAACTTTACGAATACACCTCGCTTTTATTTTACATATTTATCTGACGTTTCGGCTCCTTTACAGGGATTGTGATCACAGAAGTGTCTTCTGTGACCAGGGTTCCTGTAAAAGAACCGAAACGTAGTTTCAATTCAAAATTACTTGACTGTTGACAGCGCTCTCTACTTTTATATGGTCTGAGGATGTAAATATTTCGTGTATCTATTGTGATACTTACTTGCGTAATATTTTTTCCGGTAAGCAGATATATGAAGGACGTGTCGATGGCCCATTGTAACGCCAAGAACTCCTCATACATGCCACCTGGGATACAATTAATAGTATTATGTAATGTCCCACAGCTGGGCCAAGCCGTCTCATCCGTCAGGAAGTTATAGTATGGTATTAGGTTGTAATGACCCACTGCTGGGCAAAAGCGTTCCACCTCACTGAAGATCAGGTATCAATAAATCAAAACAATGTATTTGTTAACTAGAGGCCCGCCTTCGATTCGGTTTTGGGTGTAAGAAAGGGCCACACGTTTTAGGGGTTGAATTTCTCAAAACTCTTTCTTTCTTATCGCTCACTTACATCATGAAAGGAACCTCTGCACCAAATTTAAAGTTTCTAGGTGCAGTTGTTTCGGCTGCACGTTACAGCTTAAACGCGAAATAGCCCCCATTAGTTCATTTATAAGTGCAAATCGTGTGAGTTCAAAAAGTATATAGGACTAGCCGCGCCCCGCGGTGTTAACTGTGTTGTACCGGTCCCGCGGGAATATTGGGATAAAATGTATCCCATGTGTTATTCTGATGTATAACCTATATTACTGTAAAGTTTCATCCAAATCCGTCCAGTAGTTAATTCGTGAAAGAGTGACAAACATACATACATACATCCATACATGCATCTATCCTCAGAAACTTTCGCATTTACAATATTAGTAGCACTAGGATAGTATGATGAGTTACCGAATCTAGCATGCGGCACCAGAGCCCCGTCAGTGGGCATGAAGGAGTCCGAGAAGAAAGCGTCCTTCTTCCGTATGGAATACTTCAGCTTTTCGGGCCAGTCTTGAGTGTCCATGTTCTGAAAGAGTATTTAGTTTAGTTTTATTTTGAACTAGCAGACTGAAACTGATTGGCCAAATTGGAGTAAGGCTGATTTCTATTCTCAAAATTCCACACATAGCTCTACCTGTATGTTGTTGCGTATACCTGAGTTATGTGCGGAATATTGAAGATAAAAAATAATCTTACTCCAATTTGGCGAATCAAATTAAAAACCCAAATAAGCCTTATCCAATAAAAAAGGTCGTTTTTTTAAATATGTGTTACTTTATATATAGTTTTTTTTTCGATTTATGAAAGGGGCTTACAGGATGGCTAAACTGATCTGAAGTCTCATGTTGCAGCCACCAAGCATCTATAAATTGCCAAGCTTAGTTTTGATCTCAGTCACTACTAACGACCTTGAATAACTAGTGAAAAGCAGCCTTACCGCCATTTCATACGATTTTATTTAGCTCGGTGTTGGTCCAGCAATTGTCAACAACCGAAACTAATACTATATTGAGAAACATGAACTGTAAGTTCAGTACTGCAAGTTAAAAGAAGTTTTCGCAATCTATACTAATGAAATACAACGGAAGAGTTGGTTTCCTTGAATGCAGTAATCTTTGGAAACTATCAGTCGAAAAAATATGTTTTTTATTGAAACAAAAAAGATGAATTATTCTTTTCATACCGAAATTCCCGTATTTTTAAAAGCGCAGGTGATGCTAGTAAAGCTATAAATGCGAACGGCAAACCCAATCTTTATAATTTTTAGCATAGAATTGTAATTTGTTTTGGAAATGGTAATTTAAAATTACTTTCAATCCCGATATTCTCATGGGAATAGGTAAGATGCTGAAAAACCGCGGGAAACTACAAGATTAATCATACACTCATACCTTGAACATAATAAGGACTTCATCATTTGTGAACTCAGCTATATAATCAGTGTAGTCATTCAGGTTTGTGATTCCCTGGTAATATTGCTTATCGTGAACTGCAGACAATAAATAAACTGTTAGTATGTATGTATGTATATTAAGAATAAGTAACTAGAGGCACAATCACAGTAGGCACACCACACGGTAACCACAACAATGTAAAAAGCCAGTATCCACTAAGGGCAGCCCTGGGTCGAAACTATCTAGGGCTGCATTGGCCCAAAGCCACGTGCGTGAAGATGCTGCCTCAACCTAAGATGACACAATATACATTTTAATACTTATAGTAAGGTTTGCCTCAAGTAGAGGCTACCTCTAATGAATCTCCAACTAAAGAATATGGCAGTCGGCAGTATTAGCTAAACAAAAGTGAACAAATATAATATTGCCAAATAACTCTTCAATATCAACATTTATCTTTCACATAATTTACCTGTAATGCTATCCATTTTCTGCCGGCCCGCTCTCTTCCCAACCTCCTCCATGATCCGGCTTGTTAAATTATTATCGGGGTAGTAGAATATTCTGCTGGGGTAGCTTGACTCAGTTAGCTCCATAATATCCTAGAAGAGAAATACTTTTGTTCAGTGCCACGCTGCTATGAAAAGGAAATATTTAGCAAAATTTATTAAGTAGTTTAGAAGTACATTTGATGTCACAAATGGTCAAATAGCTGAGTGATCCTATAATCTGTTTTTCTTAATTGAGGTATGGTATGCTAAAAGGGAAATCTTAATGTTTGCTTATGTGTTTTTTATATGTCCTGTAATAAGATATTAGCTACTAACTAGCATATTATACAGGGCGTCCCACGGCCATGCCACATGGAGGGAAAGTACCTTAAATATTGTAGATAGAACATTTTACTGAAAGAAGACATTATTTTAATTTCAAAAACAATTTTAACTACATTCATAGATTTTTGAATAATTACACGTTTGAACTGGGAATCGAACCCGCTACACAAAAAAAAAATCACCCTGTAGCTTTATCATACCGATCGACAGGGTTCATCAGAAGGATTATTTTTTGTTAAATAACATAGCGTCAGAAATAAAAGGAAGACCATGAATTTTAACTTTTTTAATACAAAATTAATCAATTTATCAAATGCTCAAAATGTAAAAAAAAAAAACTATGAATGCAGTTAAAATTGTTTTTAAAATTAAAATAATGTCTTCTTTCAGTAAAATGTTCTATCTACAATATTTAAGGTACTTTCCCTCCATGTGGCATGGCCGTGGGACGCCCTGTATAGCTCTGCATATATATAAAGTAGCCGGTGACCTTCCCCTTGAATGCGGCTATCCATTATAATAAAAATAAATCCAATCAGATAATTCAAATAAAAATCCATTACAAGAATAACTTCAGATGGAACTAAAAGTCAAGTGTGTTCAAATAAACAACAATCATCCTGTTCAGTTTTACTGATGATACATATAAGGATATATTATAAAATAATGTTTAATTTTAAACATACAGTTACATCATAGAACTGTAAATAAATAATGCACATGCTGACCTTTAGATCTACCAATCTCATTTAAATAACAAGAAACTCTCATTCAAGAGGAAGCTAGGCTTTGATCTGATATTGCCAGGAACAGGAACCACACAGGTAAAATAATGCTGCTTAAAAAGTTCTAGTAAGTTTTGATTGTACTTAGGAGTTAGGATTTTAAATTTTAATCAAAAGTATGAATATTATTAACTTACTGTTTGCCTGACTTTACTATGTGTCCTTGCAGCCTCCGGGGGTGGTGGGTCCATTGTATCTTTCATCAAATATACAATGAAGAAAAAAGCAATAGGAGAGAGGAATTCCACTGGAGTCTGGATGAATCTCTTCCTCCGCACCATTAGGTGCTTCCACATAAGCACACCCAATATTTTTAGATCCATTTTTATATTAATATAAACACTGAATCATAAGAACACTAAATATAAGAGTAAATAATATTTTAATCCCTTATCCGCCCCATTACAATAGTCCGTAATGAACAGAAATACAATTTATTTCAAGTTTGTATACAATTTAATGTAATTCATTTTAGTGATTCGAATGCGACGAATTGTCTCGATATTTTAAATCAGCAGCTTCAGATTCACACAATACAAATGAAATGAATTGATCAGAGAGAAAAAAATATAGATTCGATTTGTTTGTTTGATTTTTTCACTTTGTTGACGTGTTGTTGACTACATTCAACCAACCACAACCATCATATTAGTCATTCATTTGTTTGACATTTCGTAAAAGTCAATTCAATTTTATTCCATGTTTAATTAATTTGACATTGGCTGTCGTTTGATTTGACGGTTACGTTTATGTGTAACTGTCACTGATGTGTCACTTGATGTTGCATGATTTGCGGTTGCGGTACACGAACGATAGGTGCTAGGGGTAACTTTTAATCTTCGTACCTCCATGCTAACCTATCCTCTCTGCACCGTGTATTATATTGTAACATTCTAATCTAAAAAAAAGTCCTCTTCATCAGTAATTTTACTAATAGGCCAATCGATAAAGTATTTGTAGAGTGCGTGAGAGCACCCTGAATACGTTTCTGAAGAAATCGCTTAGGGTACCCAGGGTAAAAAACATACTAAAAGTCCTGACGTCTAGGAGGTGCGCCGGAGGGAGGGGGGTGACAAAGATCTCAAATTTAGGTTATTCGCGAATATCTCAAAAACGGTGCAATGTAGCAAAAAAAAGTGTGTCATGAAATGAAAGCTTATAAAATTCTTTATAACTTTAATTCTATCTACTTTTTCCATATTCCCAACCGTTAAAGGGCTCCTAGACGGGCCATATTTTCACGAAAATGTATAGCTGCAATAGTGTGGCCGGCATCATCAGCCATCATTTACGGCTAGACTCTGCAACACTTTGCAATATTTTGAGCATATCCCGGATATGTTGTCACATATTTTTAGTATAGCCGATGAATGTTTCGGGTCCCGGCTATATAGCCGAAGAAATCGCTTCGCAATCGAAAATACTGCAATATTTCTCAGCCACTTTTATTGTTGTCTCGCTTTACGGCATAAGTGCGTCCCTTTTTCATGCTACGTGAAGTTTGCCGCGATTCGTTCGAGTAGAGTAGCTATGTTCGTGTTTGTTTCTGGTGTCTGGTTTTTAAACCCATATGCGCCTGCCGTACTCATTTGGGTACCTACGGTCAAAAATCTACCCCCGATTTTGAAAGTAAATAAGTTTAGTGGTCGTCGAAGCTTTTATTGTAAAGACTAGTTGTGTGTTATTAATTTAAAACCCATAATTAAGATTTATATCGTTCGTTTTTTATTTTATTGAGCTTTTAAATTGACTGTTTTGTAAGCATCATCATCATAAAAATTTAAGTACTTTTTTTTCCTATTTAGGTACTTAGGTATTTTTTAAATTCTTTTATTATAATCATAACAAATATATTAAGTACAGAGTTCATAATATAACGAAAAAAAGTTACAGTATACATTTATATAGAAAGTTATGTACATATTTACGTTGGTGTACCTATTTGAGTACAACGGGCATGTAGCATACCAAAATATCGTAATTCCTCCTGAAGAGCCTCCTGAAGACTAACATAGTTCAACCCAGGACTATGTTAGTCTTCAGGAGGTTATAGAAGCTATAATGAGAGAAGATGACTCCAACTTGGAAGTCGACTTAGTGGCCATGCCTCCTGAACCCAGTGTATTGACTGACGAAGAAGAAGGGGATGACGATAATATCGTTTCCAACGTAATACCGAGAGATATTCCTGGACGTGTCGAGATTTTTACTAATAGAGATGACGATGATTCGAGCAGCAGCGACGAAGAAACTGTGCTGATTGTGATTATCGATTTGATACGGCAAATGAAATTCTTTTCGTGCGTTGGTTAGACAATAGCGTCTGTACTATGGGCACCAACTATGACACTGTTCTTCCTTTGGGAAAAGTAAAACGGTGGAACTCGGTGGAGAAAAGAAAAACAGATATCAATATCCCAAATCTATCTGTGACCTATAATAAGGGCATGGGAGGAGTCGATCAAGCTGATAAATCGATATCTTTATATCGTACTGCAATACGCGGGAAGAAGTGGTGCTGGGTGTTATTCACTTATTTTTCTGGACCTGTCTTTGTGCAATGCATGACGTTTACAAATGCAGTGTTGTGGGGTAAAGATGGATCAGCTACAATTTTGCCGTAGCATTGCTAGACACTATCTACGGCAAAATATGGAGACACCTGCTCGGCCATCGGCCTCTGTGGTCCCGTCACTGCAGTTTGATGGTCGTGGTCATTACTCGGAAAAGCTGACAAAGCAGTTGCGGTGTGCCGTTTGCCATCTTAGAGCTCGTTGACAATGCAAAACGTGTCAAAAAACATAATGTGTTGAGAGGCCATGTTTTGAAAATTTTCATAGTGAATGAGCCCAGTGTACCCATTTGAGTACGGCATTTTTTTTCTAATTAAATAAAATAAAATAAAAAAATCCTTGCTTTTTTTTTAAAACTCCTTATTATCCCCCTACTATACACGGTTTATTTAATTTTCCTATGACCACTTTAGGTTTGGGAACAAATGGGTTAAAGTTTGAGGTTATAAATTAAAATACGGATCAAAATGACTGGTACATGGTCAAATAAAAAAATTATTGATTTCATTAATGAAATCCATTTGTACCCACAATTGTGGAATGCGGAATGCGGAAGATATAAAGATAGAAATGCGAAGAAAGATGGGTGGGCAGATGTTGCCCAAAAATTTAAAATAACGATTGATGAGGCGTACAAAAAATTCAGAAGTCTAAGGACATACGCAAAGACTGAGGAAAGGAAAAAGAAAAGTGGCAGTGCTGGCGGTAAACCAGTAAAATGGTTTGCTTTTGACGCCATTTCATTTGTCCTTACGCAAGATACTCCAAACACGGGACTGGACAGTGAAAACTCTTCAGTTAACGTAGTAAGTATCTTTATTACATATTTGTATTACACATTATTATATTATCATACAGACTAAGGATTAGAACTTGCTCCTGTTAAATATTTATCTTGCCATTCTACTCGACCCTGCTCTGACATAAAATAATGCATAAACTCGTCTCTCATTGCTTTTGCTTGAGTGGCTGCGTTCCTCCCCAGTGTTCTTAAATTTGTTAGACGATGATCATCAGCTCTCCATGACCCTGGTATTAATGTTCCAACATCAATATCTTCACAATCGAATGACCCTGGTGGTGAATACAAAGCTTGGGCTCTTGTGCTTCGTCGTAAAAAATTGTGTAAATACACACAAGCTAAAACTATATGTTGAACATATTTCAATTCAACATTAATAGTTGTATGCAATATACGAAAAACTGAAGCTAGGATTCCAAAAGAGTTTTCAACAATTCTGCGTGCTCTTGATATTCTGTAATTACAAACCCGTTTAGGAGATCCTACATTTAAATCTATTGTATAGGGCTTGCAAATATTCGCTGTCAAAGGAAACGCATCAAATGCGAGAAAAACATATGGTGTTAACATTTCTCGTCCGGGGAGGGCTTCAGGATCGGGTATGTTAAGATTTTGGTCAAGGAGTGCTTTCCCGAAGGCTGTGTGTCTAAAAACTCCCCCATCGGATATTCTTCCTTAAACTCCAGCATGCACATACAAAAAATTTTATCGTGAATCTGTTACAGCGAATAGTACTATGCTAAAAAAATGTTTATAATTAAAATATTGACTGCCACTGTTGGGGGGACAAGTAATTGCAACATGCTTGCCATCCATTGCCCCTAAACAGTGAGGGAAATTCCAACGATCTTCGAAATCTTTCGCAACTTCTTTCCACTCTGCCGCTCCTGATGGCATCTGAAAAAAGTTTGTAAATAATATATCTATTAATTTAATCATTTTCAGGTGACTGAAACCCTAGACACTGCCGCCGATGTTGATCAAGAACAAGAAGTTGTTAATTCAGAGACAACAGACACTTTACTTTCATCAGAATCTATTCCAAAACCATCGAACTCTAAGAAGTCCAAATTAAAAAATAATACTGACCCATTTCTTGAAAAAGCTCAACAAATTTTACTTCAATCTGGGAACCAAAATAAAAATGAATACTCTGCTTTCGGAGAACACATAGCAAATAAGTTAACAAAATATGATCCTTACACTCGAAGTCAAGCAGAAATGAAAATCATGCAAATTTTATATGATTGTGACATGGCAACGTTTCGCCAAAATTCAGTATCTTCTGCATTTACTCCTAGTCCGGATAATCAAAGCAGAGCTGGAACTTATGAGGAACTTGTGACCTTTACTGTTGAAGATGATTAGCTATGCTTTGATTATCCGGACTAGGAGTAAATGCAGAAGATAGAATTTTGGCGAAACGTTGCCATGTCACAATCATATATTTGCATGATTTTCATTTCTGCTTGACTTCGAGTGATTAGTTAATCATCTCCAACAGTAAATCCAAAAATCTTTTATTACCTCAGTCTGAGAACAATAACCTATCTATCTTTCTTTGTGTATTTTATATCTTACATTATGTATATTTTATTTCCTTTGTCATTTCTCCTAATATTCTAAAGAAGACATACAGCTGTATGTTGATTTTTATCCTTTTATTCTCGAATAAATAAATTGATTTACCTTAATGTATTCTTTTAATCCTTCTGTTAAGGCCGCACAAACTTCTGGAATAATAGCAGATATTGAAGAATCCGAGACTCTGAACAGATAACTTAGACTCTTATATGAATCTCCGGTTGCTAAAAATCGTAGGGTTATAGGGTCATTTCGCCGGTTTCGCGACCACCTTTAGTAGGCGACCATTTGACGGGCTAAGTTTCTTTAAATCAAGATAATAGTATTTGTAGAGGTAACGTAAATAAAAAATAAATTTTACGTAATTAATAAATAATTATGAAATAAGAATTTACACAGTTTGAAACAATTAGGTTAACCCTATTGTAATTAATATTGGAATTAATTAATAAAAGCCCCATAAGTAAGTAGAAAATGTTTATTCACTTAGATAACAGCCTATGCCTACATCCGCCATTGCAGGTTCGGGAAGAAGAGATCGGGATTCAGAGTCCCGTTGACAGCTAACTTAAAGTGTCATTTTTGACAGCTCCACAGACTAAATAATGAGTGAATGATTATTTCCAATACTCCGGCTCAAGATCAAGTCTAATTTATTTAATGGCAAATTAACTTGAACTTGCAAACAATAAAGTAACATATTAAAACTAGCAACACTCATGAGCTGTCACAATGACTGACATTTGACATTGACAACTGACTTAACCTAAAATTTTGAGGTTAACTTTCACGTGAATATAAAACAAGTCTGAAATATTTAAAGTTCAAGATTAAATACTCATATAACAATTGCGACAATTTAACACTATTTAAATATAAAGCTATATTTAATATAATCCAAGTGATTCACAGAAACTGTTATGTTTAACCTGACACAGTGACTTTGTAAGTATATCTGCTTTATTTTCACTACTACACACATATTTCAATGTAATTAAACCTTTGTTAACAATATCTTTGATAAAATGAGCTTTAATGTCAATGTGTTTAGACCTTTTACTATTTTCGTAACTTTCAATCATTTTAATTGTACTTTGATTGTCAATAAACAATGAACAAACTAAGTTTTTATCACAATGCAAATCTTTTAACACTTCTCTAATGAACACTGTTTCACTTACAGATAACGCTGCTGCATAGTACTCTGATTCTGCCGTGGACAGTGAGACTGATGACTGCTTCTTGGAGCTCCAGCTGACCAAGTTGCCTTGATGGAATATTGCAACGCCGCTGACACTCTTCCGGTCAATTTGTTCACTTCCCCAGTCTGAATCTGAAAATGCTAATAAATTGTTATTATCTTCTCTTCTATATACTAATCCTTTTTCTTTTGTTTGTTTCAGGTATCTTAGGACTCTCTTCGCGGCTGTCCATAAAGTTGGTGTTGGGCGTGTCATATATCTGCTTAAGAATCCAGTGGCATAAGCTATATCTGGTCGGCTTATTGTAGCCAGATACATAAGTGAGCCTATAACTTCTCTGTAAGGGATGTCATTCACCACTTCTTCATTTTCATTTATTTTTAATCCGACTTCCATTGGTGTATTGCATCCCTTGCAATCTTGCATTTTAAACTTTAATAAAATCTTCTCTATAATTTGTGTTTGTTTAATTTCCATCTTATTTTTAAACTGAGATATTTCCATTCCTAAGAATTTGCTTATAGTACCCATATCTTTTGCTTGAAATTCTTCTTTTAATTTTTGCACTATATTCTTTCCATCTCCAATCACTAGTATATCATCCACGAATATAAGTATGTATACATTTGTACCTGTGTATAGGCAGAAGTCGCTTTGTGATTGTTTAAGTCCATTATCTGTTAAGAATCGATTTAGCTTTTCATTCCAGCACCTTGGAGCTTCTTTTAATCCATATAAAGCTTTGTTAAGCTTTAAGACTCTTCCTTCTTGTTTATTTTGTACTCCTTCAGGATATTTAATGTATATGTCAGTGTTTAACTCACCATTGAGAAAAGCTGTAGGTATATCTAGCTGTTTTATGTGTAAGTTTTCTTGAACTGCTTTATTCAAAAATAGTCTTACTGTTGTTATCCTTGCAACAGGTGCATATACATTCTGTGTGGTTTCTTCCTGAAACCCCTTAGCCACTAGTCTAGCTTTCTTCGTGTTGTCAGCTTTAGTGCGGAATACCCATTTTGTATCTATCGCCTTGTGTCCTTTAGGAAGGTCGCACTCTTGCCATGTTCTTAGCTTGTTGTGTGCTTGCAATTCTTTGTTTATGGCATCTGACCATCCTTCTTTCTGTATGGCTTCCTCGTAGCTTACAGGATCTTCCGATAGCAGTGCATATGCTATGTTTGTCATATCAAAGTCATCATATTTCTTGGGTAATTTCACTTCTCTATTTGGACGTTGTTCTTGTTCCTGGCTTGTTTCTGTGCCTTCAGCTTGTTCTTCTGTATTCTCCGTGTTTGTCATATCCGTGTTTGTCATATCCATGTTTGTCATATCCGGTTTAGAGTCATTAGACTTTGAAGGTTCTTTTTCCTCATCTTCATCATAGATAACAGGTTGTGTAGCCATTTCACTTTCTCTATATCTGTGGTTAGACTCATCAAATCTTACATCTCGCGATTCTATTATCTCGTTGGTCTTCGGATCCCATAATCTGTATCCTGAACCACAGTATCCTATCATTCTCATGGGCTTCGCTCTAGGCTCTAGTTTGTTGGGTCTTGGAAAGATCATGCTCCAAGCTTTCGCACCAAACACTCTCACTTTATCTAAATTATTGTTGCCATACCATATCTTTGCTGGTGTGTCCCCTCGGAGTGCCTTTGTAGGTGATCTGTTTATAGTATAGGCAGCACATCTCATCGCCTCGCCCCATAGATACTTTGGAAGATTTGTTTCAAGTAACATAGCTCTGACTTTGTTTCCCAGGGTTAGATTCATTCTTTCGCAGATAGAATTTTGCTGTGGAGTGTAAGCGCATGTAGTCTCTTGAATGATTCCATGCTCTGCATAGAACGAGCTAAGATCGTCATTGAGAAATTCTCCACCTCTGTCTGTTCTAATTCGTCTTACATTGTTGCCATTATTTTTCATGATATTTATATATTTCATGATGTAGTCCTTCGCTTCACTCTTAGCACTTAGAGGATGAAGTTCCATAAAGTGTGAGTAGTCATCAATTATTGTTAAATAATATCTCTCACCATTTTGAGTGACAGGCGTCACGGGCCCTCCTATGTCACAGTATACTAACTGGCCTATTCTTTCGGTTCTTGGTACCGGATTTTCATTAAATACACATCGGCTTGCTTTTGCCTCCATGCATATCGTGCATTTTTCTTTAGATAGGGCTAAGCCTAAGATTTTCATTCCACCATAGTTAAGGTGTCCCATTCTTCTATGCCAAAGATTATCTTCTCCTGATACTAATGCATGTGTTCTATTAAGATTAAGTTTCATAGTAAACAACTTTCCATTACAGTCCCCTTGTATTTTTATGTTTCCTTTCTTTATTAAAGCTGTTTCCTTGTCAAAGATTACTTGAAGACCCTTTTCATTTAATTTCAGGACTGATAGAAGATTGTGTGACAAGTTGTCTATTATAAGACAGTCTTCTATAGTGACTTCATATCCTTCTTCAGACATTCCAGTAAGATTTCCTTTGTATGTAGCGGTCATGATGCCTCCATTGGCCGCTCTTATATGAATTTGTGATATTTGCTTTATGTTGGTCATATACTCTTCATATCTTTTGTTTATTAGATGGTAGGTTGATCCCGAATCAATTACAAGTTGGATTTCCTCTCTGTGGGCCTCTGTATCAGCTGTGACAGCTTGAGCTGCGACAAATGATATGGCATTTGAGTTGCTGTGCCTCTCTCCTATATTTGCGGCTCCTCTGGCCCCTCTGGCTCCTCTTGCTCTAAAATTGCCTCGGCCTCTGTAGTTATTAGATGTTGGTTGGTGTACATAGTTGCCATTTTTCTTCGGGCAATTGCGGGCAAAATGATTTAACCCTCCACAACTATAGCACTTCACTGAAGAGCTGTGAAACACATATTCACCTTTGGGTTGGTTGGATGCTGTGTGGTTCCTTTTTTCTTTTAGCTCTGCATCCAGTAGTTTGCTTTTTATAAACTCAACTGTGAGCTCTATGTTTGACATTTCCAAGGCTGTTACTAAAGTTTGATAAGCCTTCTCTACACTGAGTAAGAGTTGGCAGACCTTTTCTTTTTCATCTATTTGAGTTCCACTAGCTTCTATATCTTGTATCAACTTTTCGAATTTATTGAGGAATTCTTGTACATTTTCTTCCTTTCTGCATTTCAGGTTTATGAGCTCTCGCCTGAGAGTTAATGTACTCAGCGTACTTCTTCTCTGAAATACGGCTTTCAATTTTTCTACCATTTCATATGCGGTGGTAGCCCCCTTAATGTATTCTAAGTATTTGTCTGGGACTCCTTGGATAATTATATTTCTTGCTTTAGCATCGTGTTTGCTTGTTGCATCCTCAGTTTTGATTTTTACTGTTTCCTTGATACCTTTTTCATCCAGTGCCATCTCAATCCTGAACAGCCAGTTTTCAAAATTTCCACTTTCTAGTTGCGGGATGTGATTAGTTGTCGTCGTCATTGTATATATTTGCTGAAAGTAAGAAGCCTACCCCTTATATTACACGCGTGACCTTTTTTATGGCCGTCGACCACGTTTTTCTTATTTTGTCTTATTTTTGACTTTCCTAAGCTATCCTGTGTCAATCTGACTTACTCATGGGCGCTGGGCCCATAACCTATTGTAATTAATATTGGAATTAATTAATAAAAGCCCCATAAGTAAGTAGAAAATGTTTATTCACTTAGATAACAGCCTATGCCTACATCCGCCATTGCAGGTTCGGGAAGAAGAGATCGGGATTCAGAGTCCCGTTGACAGCTAACTTAAAGTGTCATTTTTGACAGCTCCACAGACTAAATAATGAGTGAATGATTATTTCCAATAAACCCAGAGCCGAAAAAAAAATTGCTGAATGCACATCTTTATTCAGTGGAGTGTGGAGGTGTCGCGAGTTGAAAAAAAAATAACGCGGGGCGCGCGCGGTGGGATGAAAATCGGCTTTCATAGACTTAGGGATTTAAATTTTTAAGTGCCGGTTTTTAAGTTGGATATTGCTTCTATTGGTTATTACTATATACAAAAATGACACTACAGGTAATTCTGCACAAAAATAAAGGAATTATAATTTTTTCACGAAAAATTTGTATGAAGCTAGTACGAAAAATCGAATTATTTCTTAAACGGCAAGGAAAACCGTAATATCCTTACAGGTGGTTGTAGTACTAATTATTTATGATTTTTTGACATATTTCACATAACGGTTTTCGATGCCGTTTTTTTTTAAAAAATACTTAATCCTTTTTTATTTTTATTTAAATATGAAATGGTTATTTTTAGTGTCCAAAGAAGTTTAATGAAGATATTTATATCATTAAAGTAGAATAAAAATACAATCGTACAAAATATTTTAAAATTAATTTATAAAATTAATAAAAACAAAACAGCATACAGTATATATCGTAAAAACATGAAAAATACCATTAAATACATAGAATAATGACTAAATTAAATATTAAATATTTTCCTTATCACTCTCATTGTCGGACTCCATTTCTGAGTCAGGCTCCAAATTAGATACATCTAGAAACTCGAACCCAGTTTCCTCAAACTGAATTAAGTCGAGAGTTTCAGCAAAAAAGCTGTGCTTTCTCTTGACTTCTAATTTAGGCCTCTGTGCACTTAGTAAAGGATCCGAAGAAACAAGAAGCATATTTAAGATGTCTTGATTTGAATCTTGCCTGCTTATTTTCCGCGAATGATGTTCCCGGAACCTCCTAAAATCTTTGTTTCGAGACTCTGAGGCTTCTTCCGAGAGAGTCCCAATCGGCACAATGTCATTTTTTTCTACTATGTCAGCCCCGTGTATTAATAATTTATGTACAGTTGACGACATGTAGTACCAGTCGTATAATTCCACGTATCTTTCGGCGGTTTTGCGAGCAAAATCTTTAAATTTTATAACGTTTATCCGCTCACCAGATGTTATAGCTTGCAAAATCACAGCTATTCTTCTAATCAACTGTTCATCCAATCCGGTAATAGCTGCAGTTTTATTAGGAAACTCGAAAAACTTTCTTGCAGTATTACCGTCATTGGTAGTACCCGAGCCTTGTTTCACTATATCAATTAATAGATTGAGCTCATCTTTGAATTTAGTTTGAATATTTTTTTTCTTGTTTGCAACATTTCTTTGTGCTCATTACTTCTCGCTGCCCATTGTTTGAAATCGAGCCTATACGCAATGTGCAACAGACATTCCATACAATTTATACGGGCGTGTAGGGATGACAAGCCAAATTCGTACATGTCAGAGCACACAGTCTTTGATATTACAGCATCTAAGGGTCTAGACAGACGGACTGCAATTCAACTGCAATCCGACTGCCAAATGGCAGTTCAGATGCAGTTTGAATGCAGTTGGCTCGACTGCAATCAAACTGCACGTCGACGGGCAGTTGGCGTGCAGTTGGATTGCAGTCTGTCGTTGTAACTGCACTCAGACTGCAATCCAACTGCACGCCAACTGCCCGTCGACGTGCAGTTTGATTGCAGTCGAGCCAACTGCATTCAAACTGCATCTGAACTGCCATTTGGCAGTCGGATTGCAGTTGAATTGCAGTCCGTCTGTCTAGACCCTTAGCGATTCATTTGTGTGGGTTTCGCTAAGCATACGAGGTGTGTTCAAAAAATAAGGTGACTTTGTATTTTTAAGAAAAAATATTTATTTATTTATCAATATTTATGTTGTCCCTTTCAAAGTAATCCCCCTCAGATACAATACACTTATGCCAACGGTTTTTCCAATCCTCAAAGCACTTCTCATAAGCACTTTTCGGTATAGCCTTGAGCTCTTCCAGCGATGCAGTCTTTATCTCTTCAATCGTTGCAAATCTCCGTCCTTTCATAGGTTTCTTTAGTTTTGGGCACAAGAAAAAGTCACATGGGGCCAAATCCGGTGAATATGGTGGTTCAGGCATGATTGTAGTGTTGTTTATGGCCAAAAAATCTCCCACAAGCGAAGCTCATGCGACGGTTCTTTTGGTCAAAATTTAGCAATTTCGGAACAAACTTCGCTGACACACGTCTCATGCCCAAAACGTTAGAAAAAATTTCATGGCACGAGCCAAGCGATATATCAACATCCTCAGCAACTTCTCTGATAGTGATTCGTCGATTATCCAGAACAATTTTCTTCACTGCTTGAACGTTTTCATCAGTTGTTGACGTGCTTGGGCGTCCAGAGCGAGGCTCGTCATTGGCATCTTCCCGGCTATCTTGGAAGAGATTGTACCACTTGTAAACATTTTTTTTACTCAGAACAGTTTCACCGTATGCCACTGTCAACAATTCAAGTGTTTCGGAGCACTTTATTTTATTTTATACACAAAATTTGATGCAAATCCTTTTGATCCATATTATTCGATAGCAAGAAATCGCCGAGCACGCAAAACACTTATAACCTTTACGCCTCTCACAACCAAACAAAAAATGCTATACACTTGAAACTAGGTACAGATGTTCGGGAAGAGTGTACCTAGATAACAAAACAAAAAAATCGATAATCGAAAGTATGTTGCCCGCGAAATTTGAAAAGTCACCTTACTTTTTGAACACACCTCGTATATAGCACGATGCATTTGATCTGGCTTCAGAAAGGTACGTGCACACTTTAGCATCGATCATTGTCATCATTAGTTGATGAGTCACTCTGTTATTACTACTGCACTCTGTGGGGATAAGAGTCTCAATTTGTTTTGCATTACGTGTTGTTAAAAGTCTATTTTTCTCGATTAAACACTAAAAAGAACCGTTTCATATGTAAATAATAGTAAAAATATTTTAAAGATTTTTTAAAAAAAAACGGCATCGAAAACCGTTATGTGAAATATGTCAAAAAATCATAAATAATTAGTACTACAACCACCTGTAAGGATATTACGGTTTTCCTTGCCGTTTAAGAAATAATTAGATTTTTCGTACTAGCTTCATACAAATTTTTCGTAAAAAAATTATAATTCATTTATTTCTGTGCAGAATTACCTGTAGTGTCATTTTTGTATATAGTAATAACCAATAGAAGCAATATCCAACTAAAAAACCGGCACTTAAAAATTGAAATCCCTAAGTCTATGAAAGCCGATTTTCATCCCACCGTGGGGCGCGGCGCTCAAAGGTAAGTTTTTATTACTTATTTCATGTTTTAGACACAAGTTAGATGTTAAATTGTACAATCGATAAATTTTCGTCATTATTTAGTTGTAATTTGCTATTTTTAAACTTAATTGTAAGATAAAATCCAGTGGTCGGTAACCGAAATGCGTATTTATCAAAAACGTTAGATAGCGACCACATGGTCGCAAACCGACGAATGCAGCAGTATTTTGTTATAATTAATATGACCCTAATGCTTCATACAAGACTATTAAAATTTTGGCTGCAGCATTCTATACGTTTCTCTAAGTTCTTTGGTAAGCGACCACCAGTTTCTTTGAAAGAACTTTGTTTATTTTACGTACAAACATTAGGTGCTAGAGGTGGTCGCAAACCAAAATAATCGAAATAAGGTTATTGGTTTCCGGCCACCCTAATTTAGTATGAGAGAAATAACGGCTGCAAACAGAAATAAGTATGAAAGGTCATTGAGTATGCGACCACGAATGATTATTTGAATTTGTTTGGTTATTGAAATGTCCGTATAATAATTATTTTAAACTTGTTAAGCTCACACGATTTGTTAACATATTTACATTTTACCGGGTCTTAATTGCGTATTATTTTTAATTCGCGATTAAGACCCGGTAAAATGTAAATAATTATTTTAGCAAGCAACCATGTGGTTGTAGGTACCGTAATCTGGCGAAAACTAATTTTACTATTTCTCTGTTTCAAACAATAGCTGGATGGAGCTCCCAAAAAAGAAAAAGACTGTCCAGTACACGGAAGAAGCTCTGAAAAAAGCTCTCCATGCTATTCGCAAAGAAGGGAAAGGAATAAGAGAGACTTGTAGACTGTATCAGATCCCAAGGACTACAATACAAGATCGGAAAAATGAAGAGAAAATGAAGACATGAAAAATACTACACCAGATAATTACAAATAACTGAAGATGATTATTTTTAATAATATATTAATGAAGAAATATATAATGATTATGAATAAAAATAACATTACCACCAAATGACACCAAATGATTACATATTTGTTATTATTAAAATGCAATAAAAATATGTTTAAATTGATCATAAATGTTTGATTGGCCTAATATTTTTCATACTAAAATAGCGGTCGCAAACCAGTTCACTGGTGGTCATTAACTGATAAAAATGGTCGTAAACCAACGATTTTGCTATATTTTCGCTTTTTCAGCATTTTATAAAAAAATATATTTGTATGTACTATTTAATTTTATATGTTTTATCCAAACTAGACTATGTTTAGGACGTATTTACGTTAACGTGTACTATTTCGTGTGTAGGCAACATTTTTTTTTACTGATCTGAAGTGGGCAACCCAGCTAACTGATCGCTAACCGGCGAATTGAAATGACCCTAGCTAATCTTGTAACCACAGGTATAGCTTTCCTCATGTTAGTATCTGTTCTTTGTATCGTTGGTCCAATTCTGTGGATAATGAGTTCAAAGCACTGTTCAAAGTCACTCTTTGACATTCGTGTAAAGTTTTTAAATAATTGTTCGTCGAGTCTTATTTCCAGACTTAAAATACCTATCTATAGTATCACGCTTATTGAAATAAGGTCGAATCCACATTTTTCTTGGTTTTTTTGGTTTCGACTTTGCTTTTAAAACAATGTAAGCTGCTGCAACGCGTATGAGTTCGTCAGCTTCGATCAATAAACAATATTGATCGAAGTTCGTCAGCCATTGTAGCCATACTAGCCATGTAAAGATGTAGTAAATAATCCTTTCCTTTCTTATTTTCTCGGAAATGTTCGTTTTTGTCTTACTACTTCACTCGCACTCAGTTCAGTACCCATCGAAACATCGTCAAACGGGCAGTTTGACATTTGACATTGATAAATAAAGTATGCGATTTATTTGATACCTACACTACACGCTTAGAATACAGAAAGTACTAGAAGTAGCATTCAAATGTATTTACAAGCTACACGCTGTGTCCAAAAACAGACAGAACAAAGTCCCTCGCGTAGTGTTGTTAGCTCTCGCATTATTTGCCCATTTTTGGGGTAAATTTTGGGAGTTTCGGAGGTAATATGATAATAGAATAAAAATTGTCCTTTTCTATATAACTATGTACCTACCTGATTATCTTAAGAAATAGATAGGTATATTAAATAAAACACGGTGTTAAGGTGGATGTTTGCACACTTTTAACGGGTGGTGGAAAAATTATATATTTTTATTTTATTTTAAAGTATTTGGAAAACTTACAGCGAGAAAACTTACAAGAGTTACATAAAAAATAATAATAACTTAGGGCCAATTACAACTTTTCACTATAAGATGGCTAATATAGAAACATAATTTTATACCCGCTCTCCCTCTCCCCTTCTCCCTCACACGCACACCAAAAATTTGTTTAGAAATCCTATAGACTAACATACTTACTATTTAATAGGTATAAATAAAATTGCGTCCTCTAAAAAACGCAAGGTTAGGCCTAAAAAATGTAACATTTCGATGGACTATAAGTTGGACGGCGATTTCGATATAACTATCAAAGAGTGACTTATAAAACTCATTATGAGCTTCCAAATGATATGTGTCATGTCACTGTTGAGCAATACGATCAGTGTCGATACTTCGGTGGTCGAAAACACCGAGTTGGCCGTCGATTTCGATATAACTGTCAAAGAGTGACTTGTAAGAGCTTTCAAATGACATCAGTCATGTCACTGTTGAGCAATACGATCAGGGTCAACTGCACATACACCTAGTGTTTTTTCTTCGGTGGTCGAAAACACCGAGTTTGGCGTCGATTTCGATATAACTATCAAAAAGTGACTTGTAAGAGCTTTCAAATGCGTAAGTCATGTTGAGCATTCCGTCCAGGCTCCACAGCACCTCCAGTGGTAATTCTTCGGTGGTCGAAAACACCGAGTTGGCCGTCGAATTCGATATAACTGTCTAGGAGTAACTTGTACAACTCTTCAAGACCTTTCAAATGACATAGGTCATGTCACTGTTGACCATTGGGGCAGGCTCCATAGTTACCTGCCCGAGGTCCTTAATTTTTACAGCGTGTACATAATTTTAGAGCGTGTAGTTCAATAACGGTTGGGAATATGGAAAAAGTGGATAGAATTAAAGTTATAGAGAATTTTATAAGCTTTTATACTCTTTTTTTGCTACATTGCACCGTTTTTGAGATATTCGCGAATAACCTAAAATTGAGACCTTTGTCACCTTTGGGATTGGTCGAAGGATTGGGATTGGGATTTGGGATTGGCTGTAAGAAATAGACAATAGATAGGAGTAACATTTTTAACTACCGTAAGTATATAAAATTTTATTAGATAAACTTTAAACTGGTATTTATTAACAAAAGAGTTAATTAATCCTCTTCCTCTTCCTCATCGTCCTCGTTTTTAGGAGGTTCTTCCACCACAATCTATAAACAAACGTATATTAGTTACACAGATATAGGTAGGTACAGATAACAGTGAATAAAAAGTTAGATATCGGTTGAGGGGAGTTATTCCACATGCGTTTTTTCGGTCTATTATTTTGTTTTAGTCAGTACCTTTTTCCTTGATAGGTATTTATGAATCCTTTAAATGCTAAACTGAGGGAAAAAACCTCGCCAATTTTAAGGACATTACGTACCTCTGGTTCTTGCTCTATTACAGTCTCCACCACCTGGACAAAACATAATCAAGCTTAAATTAGGAACAATGTAAGATAAACTGTTGATAAGACTGAAATTTTTATACTCATAAAAAAAATTGAGGTACCCTTACTCAATTTCTCCATATCTACTATTCTTCATAGATATAATGACCAATTTGAAACTCTGATATAATGTCCAATAAAAAAACACTGGAAGTATGTATAGGATGGTAAATCACCGCTTCCTCCTCAACAACAGTCACGATCTCTTCATATTCGTCTCCATAACCGACCGGGAACAGCTGCAAGCAGTCCTTCTCACCCATCTCCGGGTCCGAGCTGATGTAGATGGGGTTCAGGATCGCCAGCTGCAGCAACGGGAGACTACGCTTGCGGGACACCATCAGGGCCAGGCGGTCTTTACTGGATAGAGAAAAAATACTGTGAGGAATAGTGAAAGAGGAGATCCTGTTTTTAAGTACCTACTTAGATGTAGGAACCCCGACTGTTCTTATGAGTTACCCATGGCATGCCATGCCATGTGTGCCAAAACAGTCACTAAGAGGAAGCCAGATCCGGGGAATAGGTGACACGGACTGAGGCGCAGGTGGCGGGATGAACTCGGCGTTACCAGATCAAATGGGGGAATCAAGAAGTGGCCCAGGATAGGAATGCATGGAAGGAAGGGGGAGAGGCTTTTGCCCAGGAGTGGTACACAAATGGTTAACATCTATAATATAAAAATGAATCGCAAAATGTGTTGGTAAGAGCATAACTTCAGAACGACTGCACCAAATTGGATGATTCTTTTTTTAATGTGTTCCTTATTGTCAGGACAAGTTTTCATATAAGAAAAATAAGGAATAAAAATCACAAAAGTCCCACGGGAACGGGGGCGCTGCGGGTGAAACCGCGGGGCACAGCTAGTTAACAATAATAACTGTCCGCAGCTTACCAGTTGCCTTGAAAATATTAGGATTTAAAATATCTGTGTTAGTTGAATTATGAACTTACTGCCTCCGAATCCTCTCCATCCCATTGTATTGTTTGATGGTGTACGCGACGTGCTCGCCCGTGAATGGATCGTCGCCCGCAAACACTCCCACCTGGTCGGGGCATACAGCATTCAACATTATAAGTGAAGCCAGTGGCGTACCCAAGGGGCTATGGGGTTCTTTGATCCTGGTAGGTATTTTCTAAGGGACATAACTATTATGTTTTTATGTAATTCTTACTATTAATAAAATCGACCCATAAGAACATGTTTCTCTTGACCTTGTTTACCAGTTCATTAATTTTTGGCGTTTTAGACCACCTAAGGGCCTCAGAAATGATCTAGCGAAAGGACCACCGGTATCGACTGACTCAAAGTACGGTAGTGCTCAGATAGATATGCCAATAAATAATGTTGTACTAACAGCCAGGATCTCGCTGCGGTACTGATTGATGACCTCTAGCACGTCGTTTCTCTTGTCTATGGCGAATATGACACATACGTGGGGTGGAATATGTTCCGTTTCTATATCAACTAGCTTGCTCACCACCTGAGTAAGAAGGGGTGTAATTAATATATGTATATCCTATCCTATCCTACAAATCCTAATTCCTACTAATATTATAAATGCGAATGTTTGTGAGGATTGATGTATGTATGGATGTATGGATGTATGTTTGTTGCTCTTTCACGCAAAAACTACATAACGGATTTGGATGAAACTTTACAGTAATATAGGTTATACACAAAGGATACATTTTATACCGAAATTCCCGCGGGAACGGGTACAACGTGGGTGAAACCGCGGGGCGCGGCAAGTTATTAATAAAGGTTCTAGGTGTAATTATGAATAACCTATATTAGGACTTGATTTCATCCAAAGATAATAATTGGGGATGAAACCTCAAAAACTAATATTTGAATGCCTTTGCGGATTCGGAAAAATAGGTTTTGCCTATGGTAACCAATTTCAATATAAAGCTTATAGGTTACTTTTTATGACGCAATTCTGACGAAAACTGTTAGAATAAATTGTATTACTCCAGGGTAGAAGAAGGCGAGTCCATTGGCCTTAGCCAGCTCGTTGAGCGGTGCGTACAGGCCCGGCACGAACAGTCCTCCGGGCGGGATGTACTCTTCACCCTCTATCTAAATAAAAATTGTGACAATTAGTTTTCTAAGTTCATTAAAGAACATTACAGTCATTTGCAAAGGTTTATGAACACTTTTCATATTACGAAACAGTTCGACATACTTTAAGTAAGTTCATTCATGTTCAGGTATATTACATAACACTTCTAAGTGTGTTCAGGTATTTTGGAATATTGAATGTGAAGAGTGCGGGGAGAGACGCTGTCGCGAGCGCTTCACCCACCTCCTGATGAAGGCCACCGTATGTGGCCGAAACGTGTCGAGGAACTCTCGACAGTAGTCTCCGTCGTACGTAAGTTCCCGTTTAAATAAATAATATTGAATGTGTTCATCAACTTTTGTAGTTGACTGTACCCTCACTATGACTGGATCCAGGGGTAATAGGTGCTCCTGACCCATGAACGCAATATTTTGGACACCTACGATTTTTAGCTACAATTGCTTCACTCTCTTAACGAAATTCGCCCCCTTTTAACCAGATTTTGCCAATATTTGGGTCGGATCTTAGCAACAGTAATCATCTGATTACCTCTATATCAGAGTGGAACTCCTCTTCAGCCTCGACGTGCTCCTCCTCCTCCACCACCGCCTCTACATCCTTATCCATCATCTCTTCTTCATCCCTCTTCTCTTCTCCTTCTAGCTCCTCGTCCCCTTCTCCTGGCTCCGGCTTCGGCGGGGGATCGGGCTCGGCTGGGAGCTGAGATTCGAGATAGAAGAAAATAGATACTATTTAAGATTTCAAAGATCGACTGTTAGTAGTAGTATTTGTGTAGTATTTACTATCGAGTGCAATTTTCCTGAAACGAAATGATTGAGTGATTTCGTGAAAAGTTCTATGGGTAAGCACAACTTTATGTTCTATAAAGGCCGATCACGCCAGCTTGTATCGTGACAATCTTCAGTATCAAAATCTATACTGGCTTATTCATCACTACATAGTATAAAATAAAGTCGTCACTTTTTCGTGTCTGTCTGTTTGTCTGTCTGTCTGTATGCTTAAATCTTTAAAATTACGAAACGGATTTTGATGCGGTTTTTTGTAATAGGTAGAGTGATTCAAGAGGAAGGTTTTTATGTAAAAAAATTCCCGAAATTCCCACGGGAACGGGCACAACGCGGGTAAAACCGCGGGGCGCTGCTAGTAAACGCATAAACTTAAACACTGTTATAAAGTGTTTTGTCTCTTTTGCTCTTCGGAAAAAACAACGTATGTCGGAAAGGGACAAACCATTTGATAACTCAAATAATAAGCGTTAGTGAATAAGCCAGATAGTCTCTAATAGCGGTTTTTGAACAGCAACACTTGTTGTTGCCAGCCGCCGTGATAGATGTTTGTCCATAACCCCTTGGCATAACATAGCATCGTCCTCTACAAGGCCGCTCACCCCAGCCTGCATCCTGGCCATTTTCTCTTCTTCAGCGCGTTGTTTCTCGAGCCGCAGCCGTTCTTCCTCCGCCTCTCGCGCCATCCTCGCCTGCTCCGCTGCCAAACGTTCGCGATCTTCTTTCTCTTCACGCTGTAACAAACAAACAGATCGGTAAAATAAACGTATCCAAAAATATATTCCTGTCTCTGTTTCTTTGTCTATCGATGACAGAGAAAGATTTTTGAATGATATCATAGTTGCTCACTCTACTAGAGCTGTTTTCTTTAATGAGATAAGAGGCATTTGCCAAGCAGTACGACATAACAAGCTAACAATATAACAAATTTATACCAATTTTATAAAGAGGAAGCCATTTATCATGTTCAACAAAATGTCCCTATAAGGGACCCCACTAAATATGGTGAAATAACGAAAAATATCCCTCGGTTAAGCACGGCACACCACTAAGGTTTAAAGATTGCATAATAATCCTAACTAATACTATAAACGCGAAAGTAACTATGTCTGTCTGTCTGTCACGCTTTCACGCTAAAACTACAGAACCGATTTGAATTAAATTTGGTACACAGTTAGTCCAGAGCCTGAGAAAGGACATAGAGGACTACTTTTTATCGCAAAATTCCTGCGGGAACGGGTACAACGCGGGGCGCGGCTAGTATGACATATATTTTTTACCTGGTTTGTTAGCGCTTAGAGCCAAATGAAGCTGAAGATTTTCACTATGGAATCTAACTAATATTTTTAAAGTCTTGTTAACCCTTACCAACTTCTGCATCCTAGCTTCGTACCGCTCGCGCCTGACTTCCCGCAGCGTCTTGCTGATGCTGGCGTAGCGCTCGAAGGGGGGGATGGGCGGCACCTGCTTCTCGGGGGGCACGTCGTCCTTCGGGATCGGGATCTCTTCGTACAGCGCGTAGCGTAACAGTTCTGAAGATCACCAATATATATTGGGTTATTTGATGGTTATTGTGTTCGCACATCGAATTGTGACATGTTATAAGAAATAAAACGACCGAATTGGGAACCTCCTTCTGTTTTTATAGTCGGCTAAAAACTAAAGAACGAATGTTTCGGGATTAATTGGTAAATTTTGTGATTGATAAAGCTTTGGTCTTATTAAGGGCTCCCAAACAAAACTGCGACGCGATGCGATGCGAATACGCATCGCAGGAACTTGCGATGCGAATTTCTGCGATACGATTTAGTGCAGCAAACCGTTTGGTAGGGCGACCATTCCTTCAAGTGTAGTCAGCCGTACTGGACGTGTTTTTTGAGTTTATTATCACCATGCCTTTAAAAACGATCGTACAAGGGAAGAATTCCTGTCCTGAAATGTCCTGAAATGGCGTCACCAAGGATGACGTAATATCGCAGGAATGTGCGATGCGAAGCAGATCGGAAATTCTTACGGTGCGTTCGTGCGAATTCGCAGATATTTGCGATGCGATGCGAATTCGCGGTTTTGTGTGGGAGCCCTAAGCTTGGTATAATTGAATTATAATTTAATTATACTTTTTTTATAATTGAAGATTTTTGGGAAACTATTAAGTCTTAGGAAATGGTCCTCTTAAGAGCGGCCAACCCATCTTACTTTTCATACAAACGCTGTTACGTGATTACGGCATAATAATAGATCCTTCTTTGAAACTTTTTAGGTAATAAGTATCTTATGCAATATATCTAGGTTTCTATCGTAACAAAAAATCAAAATTTTTTGCACAAATTTTACCTGAACTTTGGGCGGTCATATTGTACTTATAAATTGTAAAAGTAAAGAAAATATTACGATAGAAACCTCGCAAATATAATGGAGATTTTAAATAACAAACATTTATTTTACAAACATGCAAGGTTTATTGAAAAACACGTACCTATATCCTGGAACAAGTTTTATGAAGATTCCGCACACTATTTTTTGTCCAACGTTATCGCCGTCTCCCTTGCTTGTTGTCAAGTGGCGGAAAGAGGTATGCGGGGGACGATTCTATCTATGAATGGCGCACTCGCTCTCTAGCTCGCTAGTTCGGTCGCTCGCTCTGCGTGCTAGCGTGCTTCGGAGGGCACGCAAAATTGCCGGTCCCGGTTGTTTCAATCGATATACCATATCGCAGGCCTTTAGGCGGTCTAAAAACTCCGACACCAGGGTCGAACTTACTTTGACAAAATTTATTTGAGAAATATCCTACCCATATAGAATAATCTAACCTCAAACCTGCCATAGCCTCCAGTGGTTGCTCAGTTGCTCAGCTCCAGATCGTTGTACAAACACTTACTAACAAAGCTCCTGGTATCGGAGTCCAGCATCTTGAACACCACCACGAGCACCTCCCCCTTGAGCAGCGCGTGCAGACACGCCTCGTTGGGATCGATATCGCTCATGTACAGCGCCTCCTTCACGTTGTCTTCAGTCAGCTGAAACGTTTCCTTTGCAGCTACACTGATATCTGGAAATCAAAGCAAGTATATCGAAACATACCACGTTCGACGCTGGCTTGGCATATTGAATAAATATGCCAAGCCAAATATAAACTTGAAACCGGCACTAGTGCTGATCGGTTCTAGTATAACAGCAAAGGCTATGTTCGTATGCGACTTTTAACGTACGTCCCACTGACAAATAAGCGCACTGGGCTTTAGAAAACATATTTTGTACAATCTTCTTCTTTTTCTTAAGAGCAGAAAGATTTGATGATTTTGAACTGATGATTCAATATGTAAGTAGGTAAGTTCGTGTAGGTTAGGTACCTTAGTGTCGGAGTTTTTAGACCACCTCAAGACCTCCGACATGGTCTAACGATTGATACAACCGAGACCGACAATTTACCTAACGTGCCCTCCGAAGCACCTAGCAGTACGTTGCTAACAATAGCAATGCACTAACATCGCTTTGCTAAACTACGCTAGGAGCGCTACAACATGTATGTAGTTATAGGCAGCATTTTTGAGTTACGCTGACTGCTCACCGCTGACGTGGCGAACAACAAGCTACGCACCGACCGTCAGCGCTGACCATCAGCGAAACAGAACAACCAGCCTTACTGTAAACATCCCACTTCTCGTACAAGTCCACGTGCGCATGGTGGCAATGCGGCCAGAACATAATATAGTTGTAGTGGTTGAGCCCAACCGCCATGCGGTTGCACACGCGCTTCTTCCTCGCAGCCAGGGTCAGCACTCGCAGCCGCTCCGTCGCTTCTCTGTGCTCTTCTTCAAGACGAAGTTCTATCTTCATTTTTGCCTATAGAGAAATAAAGGTGCCTTTCAATCGGGCCAGGATAGTTGCTTTTTAATTGCAATAGTGTTCGATGATTTGATTTTCGATTAGGTACCTAATTATTGGCCAGTTCAAGGGAAAAATTAATAAATTCAAGAAACTGTCTGCTTTCCCTTTTAGTCTACATTTACAATAAACTGCAATATTTATTTGAAAATAACGTAGTATATTACACACGATATAAATACTGACTAAATAAAAAACACAAAACAAAGGAATTTCAACGATTCTTTCGGGAAAATCCATCCACTTGGTGGTCAACTGGGCCCGCAGAGCACTGAGCCCGCAGGTTCAGTTACCCACTCTGTTTTTTTTCATAGGTGACTCGACCCACACTAATCGGATAACTCGACCCGCGGGTTCAGACGACTACTATTTACCGATAAGGGCCTGCTCAGCCCACAGGTTCAGTCGACTACTATTTATCGATAAGGGCCCGCTCAGCCCGCGGTTCCAGTCGACTACTATTAACCACTCGGTGGATAATTTATTATTATTTTTTACGTAACTGGTTACAAATCAGTTAGTTACCAAAGTGGCTGAAGTGAAAAATTATGTCAAGTATATTGTAGTTAAATAAAAAAAAAATAACCCTAACCTACCGAATAGTACCTACGCCCGCGGGCTGAATTGACTCTTAGGCGGTAAGTAATGGTAGACTGATCCCGCGGGCCGGGTTGACCCTTGGGTTGAGTCGCCCGTAAAGAAAAAAAAATGGTCAACTTAGCCCGTGGGCTCAGTGCTCTGCGGGCCCAGTTGACCACCAAGGTAATCCATCATATGTTGCAAGTTTTAGTTAGGTACTCGTAGTTACCTTTAGAAGAAATAAACCATACTTACAGATTCCTCGGGCAGCACCTCACTTATCTCATGATGCGGTCTGATCGACACCGTCTTCTCCATTTCGAAGTAATTCAACTCTTCCTCGATGATGCGACACAATTCTATGCCGTTGGCGCCGAACATCGCCCTTGTTATTTTACCTTTCTGATAGGAAAGTACAATAACTACTGGAAACTTTACACCGAAACAAAGGAGGTTATTACCAGAGCTACCTTCTTTCTGGTATCAGTTAGTAAAAGGACTATCTATACTCTATATTGTTATAAGCTGGAGAGTTTGTTTGTTTGAACGCGCTAATATCAGAAACTACCAATCAGATTTGAATAATTCTTTTTCATCCCGAAAATCCGACGGGAACGGACACAACGCGGGTAAAACCGCGGGGCGCTGCTAGTCAGTTAATAAAAGGACTATTCCGCATATAATGCTTACAGAATACAAAGCTACTTTTTAACAGAGAAGCAATTTTCGAAATGTTTTCATAACACGACAGATATCAACTACCCTATGGAGGGACAAAACTGACGACTGAACCAAGAACATTTGAGTCGACTCGCATTCGTCTCACCGAAAGACGAGACAAATAGAAATATCTGTTTGTACTAAAAGTAACATAATATTCAAGGCAGCGTACCACAATGAAGAGGAACACTGGTTCACTTTTCCCTTTGAATCTTGATAGAACGGTGATATTATCTGACAATGCCTGAAAACAACAACTTTGTGTTCATCACAGGTTGCTCTTGAGGATATTAATTTAATTTAATCATTCATTTATTCATTTCATTCTTTACCATTATTTACCAATTTTATATTAAGATCTGCCATAACATAAGTTACTGAAAGTTATAATGTATTTCGTAGACGATATATTGTTAACATAACTAACTTTACGTAACACCATTTGGAGAATACTCAAGAAGTTTCCAGTTGTGGGGAGAAATAGGTCATACAATATTTAAAACCTTACTTTGACCATGGCTATTCGGTCCTGCCCGAGCTCAAGTTTGCCCTTCCTGATAGCATTGCCTGTGGCCAAACAGTAGCCACAGAACTCGGTGTACACTTCCATGCCTAGTAACGTAGAATAATTATTAAATAAGTAAAGCATAGTATTCATCGCCGATATAGCGAAGTGGAGGAGAAAAACTAGGTAGGCTGACTCCGCCACCATATGGGACACAGGGAGAGAGAGAGAGAGAGAGAGAGAGAGAGAGAGAGAGGGGGAGAGAGAGAGGGCGAGAAAGGGAGAGAGAGAGGGAGAGAGAGGGAGAGAGATAAAGAGAGAGGCGCTGTGCGTAATAAAATGAACTTGAAGACTGTTTGAACGCAATAATCTCAATACCTCCCAGTCCGATTCGAATAATAATTTTTGGGTAGCTACATTCAAGAGGAAGGCTATGGGCTACTCTTTTCCTGAAACCCTGAAATCCTGTACCCGTTCCCGCGGGAATTTCGGGATCAAATGTATTCCATGTATTATTATGATGTATCACTACATAGTATAAAATAAAGTCGTCTCTGTTTCGTGCCTGTTTGTCTGTATGCTTAAATCTTAAAAATTACGCAACGGATTTTGATGCGGTTTTTGTAATAGGTAGAGTGATTCAAGAGGAAGGTTTTTATGTAAAAAAAATCCCGAAATTCCCACGGGAACGGGCACAACGCGGGTAAAACCGCGGGGCGCTGCTAGTTACCTATATTACTGTAAAGTTTCATCCATATCCGTTCAGCAGTATGAGTATGAGTAGGATTAGTACTTACATATGAGCTGCCCTGCATGTACATGCAGATATTCTTCAAAATCTTCGTTAGTTTCTACCGTATCTTGGATTGAAACTTGTTTTCGTGCCATTCCTGAACGTTACACTAAAATATACTAAAAAAACACTAAAATACTTCAGTTTAATCGTCTTCTTCTTTCGGTTACTTAGCTCAGATTGCAGGCCATATAAATCTGTAATCTGAGGTAATAAGTATTTAAAATCTCATCTCAGTTTTAACGCCAAGAGTTGACATTAAATATTCTGACAAGAAATTTGCTCAAAGATTATCTATGCATTAAAAAGAAAACAAGAAGATAAGATTATCTGAAGTTCTTTTTTCCGCAAAACACTTATTTAAAAATGTATTAGCCAGTAATGTCCGGCTGCTGGGCAAAAACTTATTTAAATGTATTTAAATGAATACTGGTTTAAGTTCAAGCGAACACTAATCTTCACTCTTCTGTGACCAGGTTCCTGTAAAGGAGCTGAAACGTCAGATAAAAATCATTACATAGTATATAACAAAGTCGCGTCTGTTTGTCTGTTTGTCTGTATGCTTAAATCTTTAAAATTACGCAACGGATTTTGATGCGGTTTTTTGTAATAGGTAGAGTGATTCAAGAGGAAGGTTTTTATGTAAAAAAAATCCCGAAATTCCCACGGGAACGGGCACAACGCGGGTAAACCCGCGGGGCGCTGCTAGTGTAAAATAAAAGCGAAGAAGCCAATTGGGCTTTTGAAAAAAAAAAAAATTTGTGATAAATGGAAAGATTATATATTAGTTTTATAACAAAACTATTTTTATTTTATTTTTTTCGCAATAATTCAAAAGTTATTTCAAAATAAAAATTAATTTTTGAATCCAGTACCGAAAACACTCGGACAACTCCCGAACAAACCCGACCGCGTGTGACGTCATAATGTATAGCCCCATTCGGTTACACGTGTAATAGCCGTAAACGCTGTACGTACTTATGGTTAAATAGCTATACATTATCACGTCACAACCACGGTGACCAATTATGGCGCGTTTATAGTCACGTGATTTGTATTCAATTTTTAATTGTTTATAATTAATTGAAAAAATATTTTTTTTAAGTTTTTTGCATTAAATATCAATATTATTAATAATAAAGTTTTAAAATACATAAAAAAAATCATTTTTTTTTTTCAAAACCCAATTGTATCTGTAAACGTAGTTTCAATTAAAAATTATTTAAATTAAAATAAACGTAAAAAATTTCAACTAAAAATTTTTTATTTTGATTTATTCAACAAACTTAAAATAAATAAATAATGAAATTGATTTCAGTCTTTTCATCATTGAGTATAACTTATGCAAGACATTAATGTGTAACTTATTTAAACCCATAACTTATATTAACAATTAACTTAGATCTTCGACTTGTAAGGGAGTAGTCTCCACTGCGATTGGAGCATTTCAGAATTATTTTCTATAGCTCGGAGTTTCGTTTTATCTGAAAAATATACAATGATGAATATTGATTTGTAATTTCTAATGCTGAACTAATTTTGAAAAAAAACTAGATTTCTTCTTCTTCTTCGTGTCGATGGCACAAAAAATAACTTTTTAAATGAGCCCGCTCCAGTGCATCGCTGCCCCTACGCCCTTGTCATTGGCGCACATGAGGTCACTCAATGTGCAGCTTTCAGGGTTCGAGGGGCAGGTCAGAACGTGCTGCATGGTCTGTTCGGGCGCACTGGGTCTGACAGGGGTCTATCATGCCCCACTTCCCCAGGTTAGATCTGCAGCGACCAACTTGTGTTCTTAGCCTGTTTAGTGTTTTCCACACTGACCACGGTAACCTATGACCAGCGGGAAGGGTTTCAGCAGGGTCTAAGAAGTGTGACTAGATACTTACAAATTACATTATTCTACGTTAAGTTATAGAAACATTATTTATTACTTTGTTTAATAACGTTACTGTTAGTCCATATTATCCCACTGTTGGGCAAAGGTCTCCCCCCCTCCCATTCCCGCTAATGTTCTCGATTTAGGACTATACTTATCTTAAGAAATATATATCTATAAAATTAAGATGTTCCTTCTTTTTGAAAAAGTCCAGGTTAAAAGTCAATGTAATTTTTATTACAAAACATCATATAATAAAGCTGAAGAGTTTGTTTGTTTGAACGTACTTATGTCAGAGAATACTGATCCGATTTGAATAATTATTTTTGTAATAGATAGCCAAGTTCAACGGGTAGGTTATGGGCAATTTTTCATCCCGAAATTCCCACGGGAATGGACACAACGCGGGTAAAACCGCGGGGCGTTGCTAGTTATATAATCATCTAGCATGATGCATACCTTTGTCCGCGAAGTACTGCTGCACTAGATGTTTGAAGACGCTGGCGGGCACCGCCAGGTTGATGTAGGGGTAGCTCGCCCCCGTCTGGGAGCGCGTGTTGCTCACGATCACGCCGAGGAACTGCACCTCTTTGGACTTTGTTATTCGGAATATTGGCCCGCCACTGGAAGAGGATTTTAATTTAAACTAATTATTGTCTTAACCTACATTGACAATTCACCCGCATTGTGCCTGTTCCCATGGGTTTCGGGGTCAAAAATAGCTTATAACACTCCCGTTGATTGTGTCTATCTATTACAAAAAATATTCAATTCGGACTGGTACTTCCCGAGATTAACTCGATCATACAAACAAATAGACAAACAAATTTACCACTTTATTACCTATATTAGTATAGATGAGTTATTCCCACGAAATAAAGAAGCAGTTAGTTTTCTCTTCCGTGGTTATTCCAGTATAAATACCTAGCTGTTTCGTCTGCCTAGATGCAAAAAGCTGATACTGAGCTGACAGCTTACTTTCACTAATGGAGAGACAATAAGAAGAAAATTGTTCCCCTGATCATATAATGAAATCTCAATAAGAATAGGAATAAGTATAAAATAAATTTATTGCCAAAAATTAAAAATTGAAATATACACAGAGATAAAATTAAAATACAAGGAACTTGGCAAAAGGCTGCAACTCAATCCACATCATTCAAGAAAAACCTCCTAAGCTGGCAACCATCTTTAGACCCAGTACTCAGTATAGAAAAAAAATCGAAAACAGAGAGCGATTAATGTAGCTTGGCCTTTGAATCTATAAAGACTGAGGTCCTTGGGTCGATTCCCGGGTCGAACGAAAACATGGCTCGGGTTTGAGATCACCAACCCGTATTTGGCAAGCGTGGTGATTATGCCTAATCCTCCTCACTGCACTGATATCTTCAGTGAGACGAGAGGCCTTTGCCTAGCAGTGGGACATTACAGAATACTTATTTTTTTATTATAGGTGAGTGTAAGGCGGTGACCTGAAGCCGGACTGCACGCAGCACGAGGTCTGTATCATGGAGGGCGAGGCGTTGGTGATGTGGCCCGCCGACACCAGCGGCCGGAGCTCGTCCAGGTGCAGCTCGTTGAAGTACGGGTACCCGGCCGACACCACTGACTCTCCTACAAATGGGAGATCAGATACAGTTGAGATAAACTTCTTTGGGGATTCATTTAGGATTAATAGTAGGAAGTAGGACTAGTAGGATGTGCAATGTGCATGTCATGAATACTTGCCTTTCTGCGCCAACTCATCGGAGAACACGGCGGGTTTGAGATGCCGCCAGTTCTCAGGGTTCATGAACAGCAGCGCCAGGTCGAACACCTTGTCGTCGGGCGTCTTGTACGACACGATCGCCACCTCCTTCACGCCTTGACAGTACACCGACACTTTGTATTGAGTGTACTGGAAATATTGTATTTATTAGTACTGCCCTGAGGTTATACACCGAGGGTTAGTCTACCCCATTAAATGTGGCTATATGACAAAAATAATTATTGAAATCGTATTGTTAGTTTCTGAGATGAGCATGTTCAAACAAATAAAGAACAAACTCTGCTTTATTATATTAGTACTCGTAAGTGGGTATCCATTGAAGGCAGCCTCGGGAAGCAGCCTCGACTTGAGAAAAACTGCCTTCAATCAGTACAAAATACATCGAGTCGCGGCGGCATAATGGTGAGGCAGCGTCTACACTTGCGCGGCCTTAGGGCGAGGAAGCCCGAGAATGGCTTTAATAGATAACTGGCTGGCTTTAAGATAGCCAGATATTGAGCTGATATTGGCCATGCTAGAATTCCATTCTTTGCACTGTAACAGGAGACATATAATATGTTAAAAAATCAGTGAAGTAAAGGTAATAAAGGAAGTCGACTTACATTTTTGACGACATGAGAGCAAGTTATGACGAAACCTCGTCCGAGATACACTCCGGTGCCCCAAGCCGAGCCACAACGCACGAGCACTGCTGTCTTATCTATGGTGTCTGGAAAAACAAGTATATAAGAAGTTAGACACAAGATTTCTTCAAAAACGTGACAACTCGATCGTGTCGTATTCGGTGACACTCGTGTTAAATTGGTGTCACTTGTGTCAGATAAAATTAAAGTCATATCAGCCCGTGGTCCGAGCAACCGGAGCATTACAAGTAACAGTCGTGATATGACACCTTCAGAATGTATACCATAAATGACTGCAATGCCCAAATATCGAATTCTGTGTAGTTTCTATGGCTCACCCAGTATCTGTGCATGCGTGGCGTCCCGCAGCGCGGGCCGCGGCGCGGGCGGGCTCACGCGCAGCTTGGCGCCCAGCACGGAGGCGAGCGGCGCCGCCAGCGACAGCCCCACCCACTCGCCGCGCCACCACGACACGCTGCACACCACTATGCCGATCAACTCTTTGCTGCAAGAGATAACCATGCTTTGAGAAATGAATTAGTGCTGATCCTCATCAAATGTGCTGATATCCTTAGTAAGACTTTGTTTTTTCTTGCTTGACCGTTCTCGGCCAACGTTGTTCTACTACCTCGACTTTTATGCACTCGCATGTGGTCTAGTTATTGTTCCTCCATTCCTTGTTCAGTACCCTATACCTTTTCCTTTATAGAAGGAATAGCCTCCCTTCATACACCAAGTAAAAAGTGAACTCACGTGGGCCCCTCAGTGAAGACTGGACCACCTTCCGACCCGAGAGCAGTAGATGCGTCAGTCATTAGTAACGATGGCTTTTTGCCAACCACTCCGCAGATAGAGCCGCGCGTCACGGTATTCAAAAACACCTACAAATAAAACGTAGTTATTGGGTGAGTATGCTGTTGAATAATGATGGAGTTTCTCGAAAGAATTGTAAGTAAAGCGGTTAAATAAGCCCCTTAACCAAGGCACTTTTAGGAACAAGGAACAACACCTAAAGTAAGATTGTTAAGAGTACTTTTGGATAAAAGGTGACCTATTGAAGACACACAATATAAAATGTAAAATTGGCCTATATTATCATTATGCTAAAGCTACTTTCTACAACAGTTTTGTATACTGTCGGAAAGTGCACCAACAATGCCAAGGTAAAAGTAAGGAACTTTTGAGTACCTACTTAACCACCAGGGTGTTTAACTCACCCTGTATCATCTATACAAAAGTAGTATAATGTTCGTCATTTCTTAAGAATAGGTACTCACTTCGCATCCAAAAGGTGTGGAATGTACTTCTACTATGGACCCCCTAGTGGGCGGTGGCCGTACTATATCCAGCAAGCAAGACAGTGGACGTAACGTTTTGTCACCTGGAATATAATGATTATCATTTATCAAGGGAGACGTGGGCGAGTGGCTAACCGGGCGAGTAGCTCATCCATCTCAAAGTATTGATATGCTCACGAAGAGAAAATTAGTGATACAACTCATAGCTGTTCATCTTTGCGGGACGACAATTATACGAGCCAGTCCATAGCCATATCCATACATAGCAGCGCCCCGCCGTTTTACCCGCGTTTTAAACGTTCCCGTGGGAATTTTAAGATGAAAAGTAGCCTATAACCTTCCCGTTGAATGTGGCTATCTATTACAAAAATAATTTTTCAAATCGGACCAGTAGTTCCTAAGATTAGCGCGTTCAAACAAACAAACAAACTTACAAATTTTACATATTTATAATATTAGTATAGATATACTCGTATATTGAAACCTCCGTTTTCCGACAAGCAAATAATCATTCATAATCATAGTGTAGCACCTATGATTATGAATTAAATACTTATTTGTTTGTCGCTATCATTTTGACAGTCTGTCAACGCGCCGTTTCGGCAAATCATTTTTGTTTTTATGTCAAACATAGATCCTCATATACATTCTGTAGAGGATCTTATCTTGTAGAAAAACAATTTAGTTTTTAATTTAACACAATCCAAAATGGGTAAGGGTAAGGACTGCGGTGATCAAGATATTCTTTGTGATTGTTACAATCCTAAGAAGGAAAAAGGAAAGGGCGATCGCAACTATTATTTGTACTACGATACCCCGGACGGGTGCGATATTGATAAAAAGGTAAATAAATATAGGTATGTCATTAATTTATATTTATCACCTAGGTACAACCTATGCCTATGCTAGCACTTCGCACTCGAAAACCTTCTGTTGTTCAGATGCAACCTTCCTGGTTGTTTCCATCATTAGATTATTATTTATTATTTCCATGTTTAATATTATCTTAAGCGCTTTAGAGAAACTTAATTTAATGAAAGATCTCGGGGTTACAGTGGACACTGAACTTAGATTTAAGGCCCATATTGATACCATTTTGTTAAAAGACAGTCTAAAGGATTTAATTCACTCACTAGGGTTGTCTTACTTAATAGTCTAGTACCGAGTCACTTGGAATATGCATCAGTAGTTTGGAATCCTTCGTACTCCTCACACTCCCAACGTATAGAGAACATTCAGCGTGCATTCACTCGGCATTTAGCATTTGTCTCCCCTGGCATTTCTCATAGGTGCAGTTATGATCAGCGCATACATTTTTTTAAATATAATATTTTAACACTGAGAAATCGCCGTAAACTTCATGATTCAGTATATCTCCACTAATTATTAAACAACTGTAAAAATTGCGTCGATTTAGATTATAATTTAGCTCTTAATGTTCCTCGTACCTACATACCCCCACGGTTCGAACAAATCGCGGTCTTAGCTCTAATTGTCAGATTATGTAATGAGCATAATGTATAATGCACGAGTATGTAATTTCTTAACTAACTGTAATATGTAATTTTCTTTTTGTTTGATTTTATCACGGCATCTTACTAATCTTGTTAAATGTTTTCCTAAGAAATTGTACAGTGTTAACTTGTTATGAATGCTGTACACATCTGTTATTGGTGTTCATATCAGAAATGTACTCTGTACCCTAGATTTAATTGTATAATATGCAACACTGTTGATGTGTCATTAAATAAATTAATTAGACATGTTGTCATCTTTTGGCGGTTTAAAAATACTCCGACGCCAGGGTTGGTCACAACGACATTGGCGCGAGTAATGAGAAGCTTTTGATTGATTGTCATACTAGAAGAAGCAAGAAATATGACGCTTTTACAAAGAAAATATAGGTGATTTTCGTGTTCAGACTCTGGTGACCAGTCGGTACGGCCTGATAGCGGGCATGGTGATTGGCACTTACGACGTGATGCTGTATTCTCATGCGGTCGGCCTGGGGAACATTTTAAAACGGTGACGAGTGTTCTAATTAGTTTCCTAATTTGAGAATAAAGGTTCCGTTAAGTATGGTTTAAAATGTCATGTGTGCCAAATGATTTCAACCATTTTTGTGTGTCTACTCTTGACACCAGGGTTGAACAAACCTACTCCAACTCACTTTCTTTTTAATGTGAAAAAGTTTAATTATATATTTTAAAATCGTGTACTCTATAGCTATATGTAATGCTAGCAGCACCTCGCGGTTTAATCCGCGTTGTGCCCGTTCACGCAGGAATTTTGGGGATAAAATCTATCCCATATGTTATTCTGATGTATAACCTATATTACTGTAAAGTTTCATCCAAATCCGTCTAGTAGTTTTTTCGTGAAAAGTAACAAACATATATACATACGTCCATACATATACGAGTATCCATCCTCACAAACCTTCGCATTTATAATATTAGTAGGATATAATGATATTAGGCGCATCTATCTGAGTAGGTATCTTATCTTTTATCATAAAGCGTTTGTATTACAGTTTGTTTTCGCAAAGTTAACTTATGTTGTGTTCGAAGGTACGCTATTCACTGCGGCCCTCTAAGCCTGATGGGGGCGGTCTTCTCTTTAGTTGCCAACGGAGCTCTGTTAGCACGAAAAAAAGACGACAGATGGAACTATTTTCTTGGTAACGTAGCGCTTGTGATCTTTAGGGTGCGTCCACATCTGGCGAATGCGCCGCGAATGTGCAGCTCGCCAGCCATGTGCGAGCTGCCCGCAAGCCGCGCGCGTGCAGTCACGGCAATGGTTTGGTGCGCCTCTTTAGTGCAACTCATGCAAGGCTCGTAAAAGGCACGCGCCCAGCGCGCGCGCGGCCCGCGATCTGCGCGCTTAATTATCGCGCTTACAATTGCGCTTATTGGCTCAGTACTTTAGGCAGACGCGAGCCGCTAGCGCGCCGCCCGCGCGCTGATCGCATACGGCGCTTAGGTTGCGAGCGAACTGCGCGCGAGCGGCGCAAGAGCGACGCACGAACAAAAATGAACGCGCGCAGCTCGCGGGCAGCTCACAAACGGTTCGCGACCTGCGCATTCGCGGCATATTCGTCAGATGTGGACGCACCCTTAAATAAATGTTATTTTGCTTTTATTAGTTGCGCCTCCCTATACCTGCTGTGAAATAAAACAAACTACGACCAAACGGTTCAGTGGTTTGAAAGTGACATTGTCACTAAAAGACACATAAAATTGTATTTCTTTTAAAGATAACTTTAATTTAAACAAATATGGTCGTTTTTGCCGATTCCAACATTCAACAAATCCCATGTTTTGTGTTCAGCGGGCAGACTATTCTAACAGAGTGCTTGTTATTTAGCTGTTAATGAGGCCTTAAGTTTATTTAAAGTATAAACAAGTTTCAAAGAAATGGGCTTTGTCAATACCCCTTTTATTTCTGCTCAAAAAGACAACATTTTGTCTTGGCTAGTGTGTCCAGTATGCGTGTACACTCTATTTTTTCTTACGAGTCTTAAAATGTGGACTAATGTCATCAATTTTCCAACCGAAGACTACTCCTGAAGAGAAATAGGTTTAGTGATTTTATTCCATTCTTACCCTCTCTAAACCTTTTCCTATTCAGGAGTAATCCTCTTCGGCTGGAAAATTGACCACATTTTAAGACTCGTTTAGACTGCCCAAAACAAGCTTTGATTTGACTTAAATCGTTTTTCTGCCAGGTGGGTTTGCCTGTGGTCCAATTTTGGCGTATTACATCGGGTCCAAGCACGGTATGGGGGCTGGAGGGTTGATTTTGGGCGCGATTGGGATCGTGAAGAAGGATGTCGTGGATATGGGGGGCAGGTTCATGCCGGAACAAGTGCATGCGTTCAGGTTAATGGACGCTTGGAGAAGGGATTTCACGCTGGTAACTGATCCCAAAGACAGTAAGTGGGCTTGTTGACTTTACATTGATAAACGATGCATCTGGGGCTATAATCTATACCAAAATCCCAGATAATTTTTGCAAACAAAGTTATGTCAAGATTTTGTCACTGTCAATGTAGGAGGTCTGATGTGTCGACCCTTCGGGTAATTTCATTTAAAAATAATATTATAAAATTATAAAAAATATTAAATATTTCTGTATGAACTTTTAAGGCTTGTTTTTATTATTTACTACAACAAGAAAACATATTTTATTCGAAATTAGGACATTAAAAACACTGCAAGTTCATTACATACATTTATTCACTATCCGAAGAGATATTCAGTTAAGGTTCTGCATCTGAGTACCTAATTCACATTTTATAATAAAACTAAAAAAGATTAAAAAAATTTGTTTTTCACGATTTTCAGCAAAACGGTAAGTTTTATCATAAAAATACCTGAGACAAAATTGTTGATAGTAAAATTATCTACAAAAAATGTATTCATACTTTTTTTCCCACGAGCCACTCTTTTTGAGATATAACGATTTAAAAAGTTGTAAAAGTTGTAATGGTCAATTATGACCAACGTGTGCATAATAATGCACACGTTTCCACGCCACCTATGAGGTAGTGTACTTAGCGCTTTTTTTGGAGTCCGAAATACGAACCACGATAAAATAAAATGGCGACTCTAAAAAATGTTCTGCGTCTCTGTAGTGTTCCAAGTATACATAAACTAGCAGCGCCCCGCGGTTTTACCCGCGTTGTGCCCGTTCCCGAGGAAATTTCGGGAATTTTTTACATAAAAACCTTCCTCTTGAATCACTCTACCTATTACAAAAAACCGCATCAAAATCCGTTGCGTAATTTTAAAGATTTAAGCATACAGACAGACAAACAGGGTGACAGACACGAAAAAGAGACGACTTTATTTTATACTATGTAGTGATAAACTGCACAAAAAAAGCTTTTGATAATTTTAATTTTCTTCAGAATAACAATCGTATAAAAGTCAATATTGCATAATCGTTTGAATAACTATAGCTATCCCCTGATTTTTATAAGATAAATAAATACCGTGAAATCGTCAAATTAACAACTGCACGATTTTCGTGCAGGTTTTGTGCACTGGTATCACATTTGTTTACAAAAAATATCTGGGATTTTGAAACATGGTATAGAGTTAATGTCACATGATCAGACTTTGGTTTGTTAATACTGTTGTGACTCTCCGTTTATTAGGGAATCTTGTACCATTATGCGTTGGTGCATTTATTGTCCTAAGATAAATTGACTGGCTATGATGCACGCCAAAGGTTTTAGGTTTATATCAATAGGTTTTCTATCTTGTATATCTTTTAATTATATTTATTTAATTTTTACATCAGCGGCGTTTACACATTAACATTAATATTTTAATAGGTAGCATGTATTCACTTAGGTATAAGTATATAATATTAGTTCATATATTCGATTCATTGTTGTACTACCCGCCTTGTACCCGTTACCGCGGGAATTTTGCGATAAAATGAATCTCATGTATTATTCTGACGTATTAACTATATCATTGTAAAGTTTCATCCAAATCCGTCCAGTAGTTTTTTTCGTGAAAGAGTAGGTAAACATACATACATACATACATCCATAATCACAAACTTTCGCATTTATAATATTAGTAGGATTGGTAGAATTTGGTGGACTACCCATACTATGAATAAATTCGAATGGACATAGTTTTAGAGCGAGAGCTGGCTGCAAAAATCCTGGCCGATCAGTTAACAGAATGAAATGTTTTTTAAAAGTTAGTACTTATATCTAGAATGACAAATATCAATGTGTGCCTGGGCGGAACTTGTGCATAAGTTTTATATGTGTTGTCTTTGGAGCTTTTTTCGTACAATAACTGTACCAATGGAGTAACACTTTCAAATTATTTTCAAAAGTTAGTTTTCAACAAGTAAAATAAAATTGTTTTTGTGTGCCTCATTAAATCCTGTGCCCATGCCTTGGCACACCATATTTAAAAATTTTTTTTTGTTCGTTTGTGTACCCATCGTGTAACAACTTCAAATTAGTACCAAATTAAAGTTTAAACATTCCTTTATTAAAAAAAAAAGGTGTGCCACGCCTATGCCTGTTACTAATACATGGCACACACCATTTCATGTTGAAAGTCTTATACTATCACTAATATAATCTATTGAGGAAGTATTGAGGAATGAGGAATCAAAATGATTAAAAACAAAACTTTTCATTTATTTTGATGTAAACAAAGTCGGAATTTATAATATAAAAAAATTAGTCTTACATATATTCATAAAAGTGAAAAAAAAATACATATCTAAAAACATACGTTAGAACATTCATACCTTTCTGTTCTTAACAAACATCGTCATAACTATCATCATGATCATCATCAGCATTATCATCATTATCGTTATTATAATCGTCATTATCATTATCACTTTCATCGTATTCTAATTCTACTGACACAATGTCTTCAATTAAAAGCGGTGTTGGATCACCTTCGAACCAAAACGGTTCAGTTTTATTATGATCAAGTGTCCATCCGCATTCTTCGAGCGATAAATTTACACAGTTTGTTTCAGTGGCATTTTGCCACATCGAAGTAATATAAATTGTCCTTAAAATTTTTTGTTTGAGTGATTTCCAACATGGTGGAATTTGTGTGGAATCGAATTTTTTAACATTTCTCATGAAGTATTCTGCGGCTGACGTTGGTGCGAATTTATTTTGAAAAATGAATCTAGCATCATTCACACTGTTACAATTAATTCCATAAATCTTACAAGTATATTGTTGTAATATTTCCATGCTTCTAAAATTATCAATTTCATCTATATTATTCAAATTTGCAAACACCTGTTGCAGCATTGACATTGACAAGACATTGTGTCAGTAGAATTAGAATACGATGAAAGTGATAATGATAATGACGATTATAATAACGATAATGATGATAATGCTGATGATGATCATGATGATAGTTATGACGATGTTTGATAAGAACAGAAAGGTATGAATGTTCTAACGTATGTTTTTAGATATGTATTTTTTTATCACTTTTATGAATATATGTAAGACTAATTTTTTTATATTATAAATTCCGACTTTGTTTACATCAAAATAAATGAAAAGTTTTGTTTTTAATCATTTTGATTCCTCATTCCTCAATACTTCCTCAATAGATTATATTAGTGATAGTATAAGACTTTCAACATGAAATGGTGTGTGCCATGTATTAGTAATAGGCATAGGCGTGGCACACCTTTTTTTTTTAATAAAGGAATGTTTAAACTTTAATTTGGTACTAATTTGAAGTTGTTACACGATGGGTACACAAACGAACAAAAAAAAAAATTTTTAAATATGGTGTGCCAAGGCATGGGCACAGGATTTAATGAGGCACACAAAAACAATTTTATTTTACTTGTTGAAAACTAACTTTTGAAAATAATTTGAAAGTGTTACTCCATTGGTACAGTTATTGTACGAAAAAAGCTCCAAAGACAACACATATAAAACTTATGCACAAGTTCCGCCCAGGCACACATTGATATTTGTCATTCTAGATATAAGTACTAACTTTTAAAAAACATTTCATTCTGTTAACTGATCGGCCAGGATTTTTGCAGCCAGCTCTTGGACCATTTTAATCGTTTTGCTCTCAATCTCAACTTTGACTTAACGATTATGATAACATTGTATACAAAGTAACATAATATATGTCTATTTTGTACTTCTAGATATGATTCACACATGCGGCAAGGAGAATCCGAACAAGAAATGAAACTCGCTTTTATTGATATTGACGTGATATTATAATTTTGTTGTAATTGGTTTAATAAAGAATGATTATTAACAAAATGTTTTCTTTATGAATTTACTATATTAGGGTACGTTTCCATTGAAGCTGAACGGAGTTGTGCGGAGCTCAATCGAACAATGACAGCGCTTTGAAACTGTCAGACGAGGCATTGAGTTTGTCAAAATCTTTTAGTAATGCGTTCTAATTGGTCGATTGAGTTCAGCTCAGCTCCACTCCGCTTCAATGGGAACGCACCCTTATGTATCGTATTCAGCTATATTATCTACTAATATAGAGAGAGTTTTTAAAAGTTTGTACGTTATGGCTAATCTCAGAAAGCCAGTCCTATTCGAATAATTTTTTTTTATATGATTGCTGTATTCAAGAGGAAGGTTATAGGCTATTTTTACCCAAAGCTACTACAGGAACAGACACAACGCGGTTGAATCCGCACGGTTTTCATAATATATTTTACCTTTTCCTCTGTTAACTTTGTCCTCTGTCTACAAATCCACTAACAGGAAGACAGATAGCAGAGCTGTGCCGAGCTGTGCCTGCTTCTCCACGCTCTGTAGCATATAGGAGTTCATGACACTGCCAGACGTAGCATATAATGGATTTTATTCATACCCACAATATATTGGTTACCTTTGTCCTCTGCCATGCAAATCCACGAGGAGGTAGACAGACAGCAGAGCTTTGCCGAGCTTTGAGTCCTAGAGTACATGACACTGCCAGTTGTAACATATATGTACTCGTATACTATCCTTGTTTATGATATATTGGTTACCTTTATCTTCCGTCTGCAAGTCCACCAGTAGGAAGACGGACAGCAGAGCCTTCCCGAGCTGCGTCTGCTTCTCCACGTCGCCGTCGCGGTGGCCGATGGTCCACGAGTACAGGATGTCGTCCACGCACCGGTCCAGGATCGGGCATTGCCAGATGTGGCATATCCTGGGGGTACAATGATAATTAGTATCAGTAGTAGTATACGGATAGTAGTCGTTACATGGGCCATGTCAGAGGCCTTTGGCGGCTCAATAACTCTGACACCAGGATTGGTCAGGGTGACCATCCACTCGATGAAGAAGAAGAATTATCAGAAGCGCTCGGGGGGTAGTTTAACTAAGCGATGTTAGTTCATAGCAACGTGCAGCCAGATCCCTACTTGGATGGGTGGCCGATACTGGCATTTCTATCTGAGCTCTACCGTGCTTCGGAGGGCACGTTAAATTGTCGGTCCCGGTTGTTTTAATAGTTATACCATGTTCGAGGCCTTTAGGCGGCTTAAAAAACTCCGACACCAGGGTTGTCCGCTAACCAACTCGAACTTACTTAAGTATCAGTCGCGTTGTCGCGATGTTAGCTGTTTTTCTAAGAGGGAGGGTGGGCAAGGTTGAAGGCAGAACAAGTTTCTAGTTTCTTAGGTTTAAATACTATAACATTTTGAATAAAAACTACATTTAAGGATGGCCCTTTCACCGGAAACGAAGCGAGGTTTGCCGCTATGTCATTTAATCAATCTATACTAATATAATAAAGCTGAAGAGTGTTTGTTTGAACGCGCTAATCTCAGAAACTACCAGTCCGATTCGAATAATTCTTATTGTAATGGATAGTCACATTCAACGGGAAGGTTATAGGCTATTTTTCATCCCAAAATTCTTACGGGAACGGGCACAATGCGGGGCACTTCTAGCATCTATATATATAAAATTCAAAGTCCTGACTTCTTCTTCATCGAGTGGATGGCCAACCTGACCAATCCTGGTGTCAGAGTTATTGAGCCGCCAAAGGCCGACTACTATCCGTAGAAAGTAACCGGGACCGACGGCTTAACGTGCCCTCCGAAGCACGGAATCATCTTAATTTTCGAGCAATCAGGTGATTCAGCCTGCAATGCCCTAACTAACCAAACTGAGGATAGTCTCACAAAGAGATTTTTGTGAGATATTGTCCTCACCGGGAATCGAACCCGGAACCTCCGGGTCGTGAGCCGGGCGCTCAAACCACAGGACCACGGAGGCTGTGAAGTCCTGACTGACTGACTGATAATCAAACGCACAGCCTCAACCGCTACACCTAGAAACATGAAATTTGGCAGGAAGGTTCTTCAAGTGACGTAAGTGCACACTAAGAAAGGATTTTCGAAAATTCCTACGGGAACGGGCTCAACGCGGGCAAAGCCGCGGGGCGCTGCTAGTTAAATATATAAAATAGAAGAACACCCACCTCCCAGTCTGCACTCGAACCTGGTAACTGCTATGATCCAGATCGTTAGCATTCCTCTCCCTACTCAAACTCTCCACACTCTCATACACATTCATTTGTTTCGATTCCTTCTCACACGTTATATGCAGTTCAGGGAGGTTGGCGTAGAAGTCTTCGTTCAGGATCGGTTTTCCTTTGAGGTTTTGTATGATCTTAGCTTCCTTAAGAGGTGAGAGGATTGACCCGTGCGTGAGGACCCAGCGGTTGGAGTACTTGAGGCCTGATGCAGAGACGGTGAGGATGTTGGCTAGTTCCCCATTTTCGGAATAGTTGTAGGACACCATAACGCCTTCGACTGACATTTTGGTTAAGTTGCGGGTCTGGAATTTAAAATGGTTTGTTTTAGTATATGTCATGTATTTTGTAAACTATGTATGTTTTTTTTATTTTATTTATTTTAGTATGGAAAGGTAAGAAAGAGGGGTAAGAAGACAATTGAGGATAGAAATAAAAATAATATCTAATAAATATAATAAATCAATTCGTTTTGATATTAATAGTATGTAACGCCTATCATGCTTCGGATACACGTTAAATTATCGGTCCCGATTGTTTTAATAGATAGACCATGTCGGCGACCTCTATAATATCTCTATATAATCTCTCCTCTATATTATCACCCTGAAAAAGACTCTCCTACTTTTTATGTAATGCAAAAATAATACCTCTAGATAGTTATCTGCGACTTATCTGTAGGTAGGTATGAAGAAGATAATGCTAAATTAATTTTGATAGTCCTTATCCGATATTGAACGTAGATAACTAGGTCACTAGGTAAAATAACAAACTTAAATCGTGATACACAACAAAATTAGTTAGTAAATGTTTTAAAATATTTATAATATTATACGGAACCTTGACAATACCATAAGTATAAGGAACTACAAACAGATTGCAAATTAAATTCAATGCTGAACCCGACACAATTCAGGCGAATAATCATATCTTATGACGTAGGGCAGCTCCACCAAGAGATCAAACGACATGACACGATAAAAAGCTTCGATAACCATTGCAGGTTTGGTCAAAGAAAAGAATATGGTCTTCGAAAAAAAGCGGCAATGTATGAAAAAGTCAGTAGTGCCTCGTAGGGTTGAAGTAATAATGGTAGGAAGGAATGATCACTTGAATACAGGGTGACAACGGTATTACTTATACCCCATAAACACACCCATGTATCAAATTATTATTATAATGAACTATTCAGCGGGTGGTCAACATGCAATTTGTAGCAGTATAAATAGAAAACTCCGATGTTTTCCGACATCAGCTTTTCTAGCGCTCTTGTAGAGGGCGCTCGCGAGTGAAACTTTCATTTGTTTGTGGTTTAGCCGACAATTTTCAAGGTATGTTTTAAAAATAGAAAGTGAATTGTAATGAAAGTCAATTACGTAATGGTAACTTGTTGTTTGTGATTTGAAATTTCGACAACTATTTTCAAGTTTCCGTAGTGTAGCGGTTATCACGTGTGCTTCACACGCACAAGGTCCCCGGTTCGATCCCGGGCGGAAACAGTGATAGTTTTTACTTTTTATTCCCTGAAATAAATTTTAATATTACGCGTGTCCTGGAATATTTTTCCCTTGGCAGCAAATATATGAAGTAGTAAAGTAAAAAATATACACAATTATTTTGGTTACGGGACTTTGTTGTCCACATAAAACTCAACGACCAAAGGGCTCAACAGCCTTAAAATTAAAAAATAACAAATGCTAAATCAAACGTTACTCAGAAAGCAAAAATACTCGTATAATAGAGGTTCTAAGATTAAGTTATAAGTGTTATATAACAATTATTGATAAATGCCATCACTTGTCATAGTTGGATGGTCAAAACAAGCAAAAATGAATCTCTATATAAAATTATATCTAATATATACAATTCTCGTGTCGCGGTGTTTGTAGTTAAACTCCTCCAAAACGGCTTAACCGGTTCTCATGAAATTTTGTGTGCATATCGGTTAGGTCTGAGAATCGGAAACATCTATTTTTCATCCCCCAAATGTTAAGGGTAGTCCACCCCCATAATTATACAACGTTTGCTGGGTCAGCTAGTATTTTTATAAATAAACTGTTGGAACTATTGTGTCAGAATGCATTCAATCAAACATCATAACATAACATAATTATTAAGATGATTATAAATCAAAATTGTACCGCTTGTGAACGCCGTCACTGTTTTGACTGAGAAGAATATGTCGTAATAATAAAAAAAATAAAAAAAAATACAAAAATACACCCATTCCTTCGAGCCGGATTTGAACCAGCGACCTATGGATGACAGCGTTTACCTCTACAGTCCACCGCTCTACCAACTGAGCTATCGAAGGTTGGAATAATAGGTCGAAATTACGCACTAATTTCGTATACCGTTACGTACAAAACAAATGAATGCAAATCTATTCAAATTGTAAATTAAGTTCTGTCAAATATAATTTATTGGGTAACAAAAGTTTCAAATGTAATAAAAAATTATGAAGTTAATGACCTAATAGAGAAATAATTAAGTATTTACTTACTTTTATTTTATATCCAAACCGGGAATCAAAGTTTTAAGCAGCTGCTGTCCATTTGATAAAGTCACAAATGATTATGTAGTAAGTTATATGATGTATATGGTTGGTTCAGTATCTGCTTTTAACCGGTTCGGTTATTATTTTGACCTATTTGTCTAACAGAGAATAAAGAAATATTATCTAACTAGCCGCATCCTGGGGTTTCATCTATATTTAAATGGATATTTCGGTATAAAAACTTTAAGTAAAATATCTCAGTATCTCTATAGCGTTGTCTTGAACTTGCGGCTCAAAACTTGCAAACTTGCTCATTCGAAACGAACACCGATTCAATCTTTATATAAAAACTAGCTGCACCCCGCGGTTTCACTCGCGTTGTACCCGTCCCCGCGGGATTTCGGGATGAAAAATAGATGTTGGCCGATTCTCAGACCTACTCAATATGCTCACAAAATTTCATGAGAATCGGTCAAGCCGTTTCGGAGGAGTACGCGAACGAACACTGTGACACGAGAATTTTATACCTATATAAGATTACGTGTCACGTTATTTGTCCGCAATGGACTCCTGTAGTTTAGGAGTCCATTGGACAAACAACGTGACACGTAATTTTGAACCCATTTTATAAATTTGATTTGCACACCGTGTGCAATTTTATCCAACTAGAAAGATAGGATAGATAGGGGTGGTCCACCCCTTAATTTTTATATATGGCAAAACCACGTTTGCCGTGTCAGCTAGTTTTTTTATATTTTATTATCTATACAAGCAAAATAAAGGTGAAGAGATTGAGTTTTTAATTTGTTTCATTCAACGGGAAGGTTATAATTGTTATAAGTAAACTGGTTTGAGTCTTCTGTGACCACGGATCCTGTAAAGGGTCTGAAACGTCAGAACAAACGTTAAATAAAAGCTATGCGTTATTTTGCATCCCGAAATTCCCATGGGTACGGGTACAACGCGGGTAAAACCGCGGGGCACTGCTAGTCCTCCAATATATCAGTTCAATATTCGATAACACCCGCACCGCATCAAACCGGATCAATTATTATTTCGACCTATGCACTTTATTTGTATAACCTACATCATTTATTATCTAATTTACTTGCACACGTGTCGTTTTATAGATAAACATCTTATATGGAGAAAAGTATACAAGTTCGAGAAGGTTAGTGACCAACCCTGATGTCGGAGTTAGATAAGTGTTGAAAAAGATTGGGGCGATAAACAAATATCTCTTCAGCTCTATTGTATTGTAATCACTACATCTACACTAGTATTAAGAGGAAAACTTTTTTTGTTTGGTTGTAATGAATAGGCTCAAAACATACTGGATCGTTTTTAAAAATTCTTTCACCATTCGAAAGCTACATTATCCACGAGTAACATAGGCTATTTTTCATCCCGAAATTCCCACAGGAATGGACACAACGCGGGTAAAACCGCAGGGCGCTGCTATAGTATGCCTGTCTTGTTTTGTCTCTTTTGCATTTTGTAAAATAGCGTAAGTCGGAAAGGGACAAACCATTTCATAGCCGAAATGCTGTTCAAGCGTTGATGAATAAGACCCTTAATCTTCACTACTAAAAGTAGGTCATTAACTACAAATTACTACGTAGAATAAATAAGAACCAAGTACACACCCAGTTAATAAGGTTAAACACACTACAATGTAGTGACGCGGACAAGACGAGTTTAAACAAACAAAACAAAACACGGACTATACAAACAGCTCATTTCGGAATTGAAATGTCATTATCAGTGAATGAGACATCACTAGAGTTCAACTGACAGTTCACGATGGAAGTGTCACCCCGGTTATAACCAGTTGCATTCTACTAATATTAGTATAATAAGTATTCTTGTTGTTAGTTGGAATAATAATTTTCCAATCTTCTTCTTCATCGAGTGGATGGTCAACCTGACCAATCCTGGTGTCAGAGTTATTGAGCCGCCGAAGGCCAATTTTCCGATAATAATGCCTTGCGTTTTTGCTTGTTTTGTGTTTTCCAAAACTTAGACATGTGATAACTACTCATTTCGAATAGGTAGCGAAAAACCTCTTTCGAATCAGAAGAGTAGTTTTTTGAGCGCAACGCGGGTAAAACCGTGGGGCGCTGCTAGTAACTTCATAACCATAATCATTGTGGCCTCTTTTGTCAAGACCTACTTACACTACAAAACTACATGTACGTAATTAACTCTTTGATCTCGCGTTAAATCAATCAATATTCAATTTCCTTATGAAATTACTGTTGAATTTAACTGCAGTTAATATATTGAATAGCTTTTAATTAACATGGGGTAGACTTACCAAAGTATGGATTCTATAATTAATGGCAAGGCTTCATGCGTTATAGTCTGTGGAACTAGTACGGAAACGGTCGTTTAATTAATACAGAATTATTAATTAATTCTCTATGGTTAGACTTCAATCAACTTGCAGTTACACATAATGCCAACATGATTGATGATGTCTGTTAAATTATAGAATAAATGAATTTCCGTTATAGACCTAACAAGGTTCTAGTAGTGGAACCTACAGCAATGTTGAGTATCTCTAGTTTGTGCCTAGAGTCTAGAGTACCTAGGTTACTATCAGATTCCGAGGCTGAGTCCTCGACATTGCACCTGAGTACAATTTTAGCAAATTCTAAAGACCAAATTACCTTCTTTACTAATTAGGCTGAAGAGTTTGATTTTTGCTCCTAAAACTGGGACTAACCCGAAAACCCGTTTCAGTACTCTGTTGCTACTAGATTACTAGTAAATGTGACTCGCTAGCAGCTTGTAAGCAAGGAAGTTCGAGTAGGTCAGAGCCCAACCCTGGTGTCGGAGTTTTTAGACCACCTAAAGGCCTCCGGCATGGTCTATCGATTCAGACCGGCACCGACAATTTAACGTGCCCTCCGAAGCACTAGCTTGTAAATTCGCTCAAACTTAACTCTTTACCGAGTAAAGTAAAAGAATGGGTTGAATTGAACGGATAATAGCCGTCAAGTATCCTTGGATGGATTCGGGCGTCTGCCACGAGTCGCGACCTCACACAAAGGATGTAGCACAAAGAAGTATCACCTCATTTCATTCATACCTCCTTTGAATACTATACAATCGACAATGTCCTTTAGTAACGTACGTATTTACTATACTAATATTGAGTATTTGGGACGTTGGGTTAGCTGCGAAAATAACTTGTTGCGTCTTATGATTAACGACAAGTAATGATGAGCAAGACAAACAAATTACGAAATTAATAACGTGTTCTCACAAACACTATCATGACCACACCTGTTATAATCTCACTAATATTTTAAATGCGAAAGTTTGTGAGGATGTATGTATGGATGTATGGCTGTATGTTTGTTGCTCTTTCACGCAAAAACTTCTGAACGGATTTGGATGAAACTTTACAGTAATATAGGATACATCAGAATAACATGGGATACATTTTATCCCGAAATTCCCGCAGGAACGGGTACAACGTGGGTGAAACCGCGGGGCGCGGCTAGTTTATACTAATATAATAGATCTGAAGATATTGTTTTTTTGTTAGATTGAATGCGCTTTTCTCAGAAATAACCACCTGCCCTAATTAGTACAAACAGATGTGGAATTTCAGTATAAAACGTAAGACACTTATTATGCCATCCAATTATTTTAAGATGGAATAGCAAAAATATACTTCCACCATCACCCCGCATTTCAAACAGTATACCAACTACATATTTAAGGAAGCATTATTTTTATTACCCCCAGTTGGTACTAAATGTCCACATTACAGCCAGTGTGCTATCATAACGACCATCATGTTCCCCAAGTGGTCATCTCAGATCGTATCAAAGGATGCGTTAATTTATCAGTTTCACGCACGTGGAGTTACGAGTGACTGAACGGTGTCACTGCCCGACTTGTCGGCTGTCGGGCCCAGTTTTTAGTCGGACGTTCAGTGGCAGAACGTTTATGAAACTTGTAGGCCTCCGATTTTGTGTCGTTGCTCTTGGAATAACGTAAAGCCGGATCCGAAGGCCGATAAGACTGGGAATGGGATTTGAGTTCTAGAGATTCACTATCCAATTGAGGAAGAGCAGGTTACAGCTCATGTTTTATACTCTATTGCCACAAATCGAGGTTTTGTAGTTTGTATGTGAGATTGTATGTGGCGTGGAGGCATTGTAGTTACCAAATAAGTGAACCTAAGGCCGGTATTCATTGTATTTGCTTGTAACATTGTTGCAGCAACATGTTGATGAGTTGCTGTAGACATGTTTCTTGTGGTTTGGTTACAAAACGTGGGAATTTCGGGATAAAAATAGCCTTCCTCCGGAATGTGGCTTCCTAATGCAAAGATAATTACCTATTCAAACTGGCACTTCCTGAAATTAGCCCGTATAGTTTCAGTTTCTCCAACGTTCTAACAAAACCTATTATAAATAAAAGAAATAAACATACCCCGGACAAATTCACACACGGTTGATTCACACGAATCTAACCAACTAATATATTAATTAACATAATTTTGAGTATCAAAGCATCAAAGAGTTTCGTGCATTCCTGTGATAATCATATTCCCTAACAAAGCGTAGGACCAAAGGGTTCCTCACATTGTTCCTGTGAGAACTCCCAACGGATATGTCCAGCGTCCAATTGGACAATGAGCTTGAGTAACCCTTGATCCGGTCCCGTGATCGCCGGCCTCGCCTCATTGGATTATTGTTTTACCGTCTTTTTAACCAATGAGGTTCTTGTCTTGTAACATTTTTGTCTATGACTGTAAGATTTGTGGTTATTTAAGTTCGAGGAGTCGGAAATTCTAAAATTGAATAGTTACAATACTTTATTAATTACTTAAAGATATAAAAGTGTGTAGGTAGAATTTGTGGGAGTTTTGCTTGCAAGAAGAGTTTAGCCTAGTAAACTTTTCTGTCTATGGTTTTGGCTGTAAATGCAAATAATTCCTAACTTTGATGTATGAACTCTAAAAACTGTCTTGTCTTGTCTGGTTTACAAGTTTTGGTAAATTAAAGGTTGGACATGATCATAGAGACTTAAAACGAACAACAGAACTGGTACAACAAGGATAAAACCGTATGGCGCAGCAAGTTCTGATAAAATAGAATTCTGGACGAGCGAGCCAGTCCCAAGTTCCCGTCAACAAGTTGTGGAGACACTAGCACTACGATAAACCCACGACAATACATTAATGGACGCTTCTGAGTAATAGGGTACATCCTGCCCGTTCCCGGCGCAGTCCAGTCAATGCTAAGAGGCCGATCTCCACTCCCGCCTCATAAAGACAAGCCAAACTCACAACACTACGTTTATATCTCCAACATATTTTATCAAGTGATCAAATTCCGTGTCATTAGCAACCTCGCGTAGGTGTTAACGTCTTCGCTTGCATCAGTGATCATACAACGAACGACCGAGAATGTCCTTGCGAATTCGAACACGATAACTTTTGAAATTGGATTGCAGTGTCTATCTGTTTGATATGAGTGTGTGCTGAATACCCCGTGAGTTGTCACGGACATGCCTGTCTTCCGACGACTGGCAGCAAGCGTGAAAAAAAAGAAATCACTTCCGACTCCTTGGTTGAGTCATCAGAACAGTTCTATTTACTTGATGCGATAACGTTTTAGGTGAGTCCGTTAAAACTCATTAGTTTAAAGTGCATGTTTAAGATAAACGTTTAGTTGGCCAGGTGTTCGGTTTGGTTGTAATCGTGTATTCTTCTAAGTGACCGCTTGTCGCTATTTTGTGGAAAGTTATCTGGGAATGGTGAGTGGTATATTTGGTTTTTACTGCCAAAGTTACTTACACTTTAGGTAACCTAACTAGGGGCCTAAATCGGGCTGCCCTGTCATCTGTATTGCGATAAACTACTATAGACAGATAGGCTAAATGAATACCTAGGAGAACAGAGGCGTGTCCCAATAGGCACTGACCACGTCAAACCCATTGGGGACTGGTTCATTCTTTAAATTTAACTCGACGGAGTGACTCTCTTTCGATTTGTTTCGGATAAAGATTGTCTGAGGTTCCCGTAGTAATTAAGAGACAAAAAGCAGTCAAAAAATGCCTCGGAGGGACTTTAAAGGGATTATTAAAGTCCATTTATCCTAATGCCTGATGTAGGTATGTTGGTGACAAAAAACGCATGAAAATTCGTTCAGTCGTTTTTGAGTATGGATGGCGTAAAAATCAGTCGGATGCGGATGGGGTCTTTGATATAATGTATGTTACTATAAAAAAGATCAACATCAATTTAGGCCATAACATTGATAAGTTATAAGTGTAGGTATAACGATACCAATAAAAATTAAACCAATGATCCAATGGCAACTCATTGTGCGTTCGAAAATCAATCACTTGGTACCGCGAATGTTAGTAAACAAAGTCACCTGTTCGATTCTTCCTTTTACCTTAGTTAACCTATCAGAGTTAACTGCAAAAGTGCAAGAGTATTAACTGATTGTTTCATCATGTTTCTAACCTTAAAATACTACTAACACTTTACAATACTTATTAATTATGATAATAACGATCTAATCGAACTGTGCACCAACCTTTGCCCTCGATTAATCTTGAAAAAGTTAGGTTAATTTAATGTCAAATGAAATAACAAAACGAAGAAATCTAGCAGAACTTCACAATCACAAAACTAGCACTAGCTTCACGGGCCCTTTCAATACTAACTAAACAAACAATTAAATAACTCTTGTAATTAGGGCTAATATTATCAGCTGTTTACTGTTTTGTAAAATACGTGTTTTGTTGCGCGTAAACAATGCGAAAATGATAACATTGATTACCGCGATATCTGTCGGCGTTTTAACGAACAAATACGAGTACAATTGTATAGTTTAACGTGTTGCACTAAGACTTCGATAGATGGCGTTGATCAATAATGTAAAAATAAGAACGATTTGATTCTACTTTTGGAATGAATAATAATTGTAGCGGTAATTTACCATAATATTTATTGTTACCTATTAAGTTTGTAGCAGAGAGTTCTTAATATTTATGTTTCGTGATTAAATCCCTCAATAAGTGGTCCATAAATGTTTTGGAAAAGTCTTCCCTTGTTAAAACTCTCAATAACAATCTATTAACAATTTGTACCTATGGCTAATATTCCTAGCCATTCTATAACGTTACATAAACGGCCCAGTTCCATTAAACGTGAATGGTGGAAATTACTTTATTTTACCTCCGATATTGACGAAGCCTTACTGCGCACAGCATGTTCACGTTGACTTGCTTTTAATTTATTTAACAAGGAAAGTTCCAGAAGGTGCAATTATATAATTTTAATTAAAACAACCCAGTTCTGAGAAGGTAGTTGAATGTTTATCAAATGAAAGAAATGTGACAAACAAGTTCTAGGTTGGAAGCCCTTTCTAGCCAATTTCTTAGAGACCCCGTAGCGTAGAGCAAATGAGACGTCTCATATTGCCACATTATTTTGGTTTTAATTCGTATTTTGGATGTTTACTTTTTTTTATTTAATTGTGACAAGAAATTATTATTATATTTATTTTTAGAGTAGAGTACCTACGTAGAGACATACTGGAATTTTCTAGGCCCGTTAGAGTATATTAGATATCCCAGTAGTCAATAATTCCCCTTGAGCTTGAATAGGGCCGGATTAAGACCCTTGGGGCCCTAGACCTGGTGTTGGCAACTTCCCATCGTCTAGATCCTAGGTTAGTGCCCTTTTGCCTAAGGGTTAATCTAGACATGTCAAGAGATGTTAAGGCGGTTTGAAAACTGCGACACCAGGGTTAGCCACATACATAGCCACTTACCTACTTGAAGTTACTAACTTGACAAAGCTATAATTAAGTCTCTAAGCCAAGAGCCACTTTATCTAATTTTACTTAATGTAAGGTAAAGTGTGTAAGTTAAGTTTACTTACCTACTGTATTTTAATATTGTGTAGGCGGCGCGGGCGTCAGAACACAAGTTTAATGGAATAACTTATGATATTGAAACTCCTTGTCACTGAACTTATTGCTTACTTTGTCTACTTACTTTCTTACTAATGTTACTTAAGTTAACGCGAATATCAAGGTAGTAATCAACATCCTTGACAACTTGCGGTGATCGATACATTATAACTAGTCGGCTGTTTTCGGGTTTAGGCCCATCTCGTAGCCAGATTTGGTAGCTAGCTTCCAAATGGGAGAAATAATCCCGATTCGAAGCTGGCTACGAAATAGGAATTCGAAAGTCAAAGATTTAGGATTTTAACTAGTAAAAAAAAAAATAACCCTAACCTACCGAATAGATCGTTCCCATTTAGTAGCTAGCTACAAGATGGGAAAACACTTTTCTCATTTCGTAGCTCTTATTAAGCCTCTGGATTCGGTAAACCTACAGCCTTCTTGTTAAGACGTTCGTTGGCTGATGTAACATTGAATTCGGACTCAGCAGTAGAGAAATGGAAGCAACTGAGTAGGCTCCAACTCCAACTCTACCTATACCATCCCAAAGGTAACAGATACTACAGCTTGATAATGGGAGCTAGCTTGGATATAAAAGATGTATGTAAAAAAGTATAAGTCTGTAATGTCCAACACTGGGCAAAGGACTCTCATCTCACTGAAGATATCAGTACAGTGATGAGGATTAGGCGTAATCACCATGCTTGCCTAATGAAAAAGAAAATAATAATTAACGGTTTTTAAAGAAAGTTTAAAACATTTCTGAATAGTTGGTAAAAGTGGTAAAATGATTAATGTCATCCAAGTGTCTTCACAAAGGATGATGGATTGACTGTCATCTAGGTACTTACTAACATCCTAAGTACCTACTAATATTATAAATGCGAAAGTTTGTGATATATGTTTGCTACTCTTTCAAGCAAAAACTACGGGACGGATTTGGATGAAATTTTACAGTAATATAGGTTATACATCAGAATAATACTTGGGATCCATTTTAACCCGATATTCCCGCGGGAATGGGTAGGTACAACGTTGGTAACACCACGGGGAGCGGCTAGTTAACTAATTTTGAAGAACGGGTTTCTCCAAAAAATGTTCGTGATTCATGCTTACAATGAATGTTTCTAGGAATTTTCATTTATAAATTGAGTATTTATTCATTTCTAATATACTGACCTACTGTCTACTTTTAAAATTAGATTTTTGAGTCAACAGGAAAATCAATTGTATAGGTAAGCCAAGTAGTGGCAAATACACGCGCTGACTAAATTCTGAACTGGAGGTAGGTTAAGGGAAGGAAGTATATAATGTCAGTGAATGATTTTGGTAAAGTAACTTTTCAATTCTTGTTCGTGGTTAGGATTTCAGTTCATAAACCGAAAGTGTTGATTATTTGAAAGGCGTTTTTAAAGTCAGTATCAGGAGCGTGGCGATTCAAGGGATCGAACCCGTGAGCGAACGCTTGAATATGCGCAGAACATTATTGACAACTAACCCGGTATATACTTCCTATTGAATGTGGCCATCCATAACAAAAATAAGTATTCAAATCAGATCGGTAGTTTTTGAGATTATCCCTTACTAACAAACAAGCAAATTTATAAAATTTACCTCTTTCAAACAATAAGTACTTATAGACAGAAAAGTAACAGAGGCTCAGGACACTCTCCTTCATCCCCTCTTTAATATACGCATAATGAAAAATTGAGAGAAATTTTGGCTTTATAAGATACAATGTAGTCTCCCAAGCAGCTGATGATTCCAAATCAATGTAACGCCACTATAGATAATACTCGTGCTAGCCTAACTCGCTCCTCTAGGTACTTGTACTGTAGCTTGAGGCCTTTAATTACTTGAGGCCTTTGGCCTACAACAGGATCTTACAGGCCACTGTCACTTCATAGAGATTTTGATAACAATCTAGGTCAGACTTCAAAGGTTCTGATGCGTATTATTGAAAGATAGAGTCCCGTTGTCAGTGCCGCAACACCTACATACATAACTAATTAACCATAATACGAGTCCTTGTCGCAGCACAGGGCTGGACTTTACCATCCAGACGCCCTGGGCAAGTCAATCAATTGTGTGGCTATCTCAACCTTTACTTTCTTAGCTACTTTTGTTATTAATTTTTTAATAAAATAGCGATATGAGTATCTTTTAACTTTCGTGATTTGAAAACATAAGTATTTATAAGTATTAACATGGGCTTTTGCGTTTTTGCATGTTCAATGTTGGCTTTTACGCAAGTTTATTAAGAAAGTAAAATACTCACTTTATTCACACCGTTTCGAGAGAATAACACCCCTCATTGTCGTGGATATACTAAAGACACTAAAATTTTCACTGTGACGCGAGGGTAGGTGTTCCAAATTGACTACTACCCACTCATCATCACTTATATGCAGCAATACCATGTTCGCGAGGCGCCCTGGGCGACAGCCCCACTCGATCTCCCTGAATCCCATACTGCCTTGTCATTACATATCTAACAACATAATCTCACAGACAGACGGACAAAAAATATCACTGATTTTAATTAATATTACATAGAAAAAATATAAGATGCTAATCTTAGGTAGTCACGTGGAGCAATCGACCGTGTTCAAACGATATTCGGTTCCCTATTCGATAGATTTCAGATGATTGAAATTTGTGCTGGAACGAGCCTTATAAAGTTTGGTAGCATTTATATTGTTAGATGGCTAACGCCCGTACTTAGACACGTCAAATGCTTCCTTATGTTTAATGACTGGTTTTGTGTGTATGAAAAATTACGTCAATTTAAGTTACCTAAGTGTCGATTTAATGGACCTCTCTGATTGCTGCTGTAGTTGTCGTTTAGATTCGTGCTCATTATCCATTAACATTTCTTCTTCTTCATCGAGTGGATGGTCAACTTGACCAATCCTGGTGTCAGAGTTATTGAGCCGCCAAAGGCCTCTGACATGGCTCAAGTAACGACTACTATCCGTAGAAAGTAACCGGGACCGACGGCTTAACGTGCCCTCCGAAGCACGGGCATTAACAATTCATACAATCACATACTTATTAGAATTCTGCATTGTTCGAGAATGCGTTAGAAACATCTCATAGTGTCTCATCTAGTCGGATGAACATTATCATTAACTTTAATAAAATAAGGAAATGAATCCTCCCGCTGTGTCCTGTTAAATAATAGAACTAATTTTCAATTGAGTCATACTTCTTGTAACTATAATACTAAGAAGTATACAATGTCGAGAATGCTCAGCTCAGTGCTCTGGCATGTCACTTTCGCAAAAAACTTTGCGTCGTGCCTGAGGGAATTTTGGGATGAAAAATAAAGTAGGTATAAACTTCTTGTTGAATATGGCCATCCATTAGATGGGTAGTTTCTGTGATTAGCGGGTTAAAAAAAACAGAAAAATCGAACTCTTCAGCTTTAGGGTATCCTACTTGGTTTGAATATTTATTTTTCAGTGATTTCAGATAGATAGTTGGTTACCTCCTTACTAGTGACCTAGTTAAATTAAAAATGATACTTCATCGACGATATCTGTAATTAATCTTATTCTTAAGATATTTACGCCAGATAACGATTAGCGAGAAAGGCACGTGACGTCATCGTTAAAAACTGTAGCTGTCACGAACATGAACCGAAACGTCAAACATACAGCCTTCGTTTACGTCTAATCGAAACAATAATAAACCTTAATTCAAAGGGAAAAGGGCGAAAGTCGCAAGTTAAGTATTTAACTGACGGCTCAAAAGTAGTATTCAATCATTGTGTTACTGTAAAATGTTTTTTTTAAATTTTGTGCAAAGGTTTTGCGTCATCGTCTGCGTATGTGTATGATGCTCATATTATGATTTTGATTTTTGAGAGAATTGCGCGTACTTGTTGATGGTATAAACCTGAATACGTATCTCAAAGGAGATACTGAATTTCATAGAGAATATATTTGTCTGTGGCATCATAGCATAGATCTTAACCCTCCTTACAGTTTTTTAGCTATGACTGAATTAGAAAAAGAGGTTACAAAATTTCAACTTTTCTTTTATTTTTGTTTTTTACTGTAAGTAACTTACTGTAACCAACTGTAACTTTACAGCAAGCCTAGGTCTACAATTTTCGTAAAAATAATCCTAGCCAAATTTTGATGCAACTTTTGACACTAATATTGTCTTTTTGTGGTTTATTTACCCTGTTCAAAACTTACATAGGTCTTCAAACAACTAATAAATAGCGTTAAACTCAATTAATTATTGACAGTTTTCATTTACGGCGCCTTAGAAACGCACATGTACCTGTGGGTCGTTTTCGTGTACTAGACATAGGTATATGGGCTAAAAAGTAAACTGTAAGGGCCGACACTGCGTTAAGCGTGCGCACGGTTTCATACAAAAGTAAACCGTCGCGGGGGCCCGCGGCGTGCGGTTTCATACAAAAGTAAACCGTCGCTGGCGCCCGCGGCGTGCGGTTTCATACAAAAGTGAACCGCCGCGTGTGCACCCTTAACGCAGTGTTGGCCCTAAAAGGTAACCAAAACCATTCCTTCAGTAGTCGATAAAGGTGATTCGTTCCATTCGTAACACAAACTGAAACACAAGTTCACACTTTACTTATAAGTACCTACTCGTAAGAAAAATGAGATAATAATTTATTTGCTATTTCAATGTCCACAAAAACTGTTCATATAATATTTAAGTGTTCATCAAATTAATTTAAATCTTGGAAATGTTATTTTTATTTCTAGTGTTGTCTTGTGCGGTCAATAATCAATAGATTGCCACAAAAAGTTGGCGCCACAAAGCGCCACTCGAACGGAAGTTGTCGACCTTCAAAAATTACGAAGAAAAAACATAGACAAACTTAGTCTATTGCTCTTTGACTTTGAGTTAGTCTTTGAGCGGGCGGGAAATTATTATTTACTCGAACCAAAATTATATTTAAGTTATTTAAATAAATATAATTGACTGAAAATTATTAACTTAGATGTAACTGTCTTAATTAAATTGTCAAAGAGACACAAATTCCCCCAAACTATATAGGTTATCCCAAAATTCAGTTTGTTATCAATTCGATTTTTTTCCAAGTCAAGTCGTAGGGGCTTCCACCTTCCCTGAAACCCAAAATCATGTAACCTCTAAACTTTCCAAGGTCCAGCCGTGCATAAAAATCTCGGCAGGCGAGTGACCATACCACTAGACCACCGAGGCGGTATGTAATTAAATACTCAACAAATAGTAACACCACTGTATGTATGTACAATCTATTTTTTCTTACGAGTCTTAAAATGTGGACTAATGTCGTCTAGTTTCTAGCCGAAGACGACTTCTCCTGAAGAGGAAAAAGGTTTAGAGATAGAGCGTAAGAATGGAATAAAATCACTAAACCTTTTTTCTCTTCAAGAGTAATCGTCTTCGGCTGGAAACTGGAGGACATAGCCCACATTTTAAGACTCGTAAGAAAAAATAGAGTATATATATACCCTGCAAGCAGGATCGGCCACACCCCCGCCCGGGCCACTCGCAAGCGGCGCCCAACTTGCATCAGCGATCGTGACCTTTAACGAGCTTGCGTAAGCGCAACCACACGCCAAATTACTGCTTTACTGTACCGTCTTCATTATTGCATCATGCAAGTCGAAGAAAGTTCGTTTCCGTCTAATTTAGTGCTTAGATTTTATATGTGAATTTGTTAGCATAAATTGAGTCGGCCCAAGAATATGTCGAGCTTCGAACTTTTGCCCTTTTTAAAACTTTTATAATACCTCCTAACTAACTATATGCCACTGCACAAAATTTCATGAAAATCAATCGAGTTATTTCGGAGGAGTTTGGCAATAAACGCGACACAAGAATTTTACGAATACGAGTATTAAGAGATGGATATAAATTTATGTTATAAATTCGTATTAGGCAGAGACCCGGAACGCATTAACAGTACCTATCAAAAACTATTCGTAATCAATTGAGCTCGGCTCTACTTCAATGGAAATGCACCCTTAGGTGGCTTTTCGACTGTAATAAACTGAACTTTCATAATGGAAGTTTAAAAGAAAACAAGCGTCATCAAATTTTAATATCATTTTAACATCGGCTTGTAGTAAGTATGTTCAGGAAAACAAAAGCCTACTCAGATCAAAGTTCTACGAAGTAGCTGGTTAACATGGTTCAAAAGAGGTCGGAAATTAGAAACCTTTTTTTGTTTATTATGCCTCATTCTGATTGGTCGATAAACACGTATACCCCACAGACGTCACAGTTCTTAATGAAATAAATTAAAAAGTAAACTTTGTGGTTTCGAGATGTAAAATATCGATCGATTAATTTGCGGTTTTTACGGTTTCTTAGTTATATATAGAATCAAAATGTTTTTGTTGAAATTTAAATGAGGCGAAAATGGGGTCGTTAAGTTTTTATGACGTAGGAACTGAATATGGAGTGTTTTTTTTTCTTTTTAAAGCAAAAATAAAATCAGATAATGTTATATTTTCGTAATAAATATTTTTATTTTTATTTGTTTTCATTTTTCATACAAATATAAACAAAGTTTAGAGTTTACAACATGCGAATCGTTTAGGGGCGTACCGAAGACGTAATTCGTTCGTTCGTTCGGTCGTTGACAAGCCCGTTGGTACAGCGGCACTGAGAGCGCTTACTGTGTCGGGGGTTGCGGGTCCGATTCCCGCCCGGAATCAACAATATGTGTAGATATCGTTGTTGGCGACGAACGTCTGGGTGTCAGTTATATATTCTTATAGGGCCTCATTAATAAACGCGGTGTAACTAAACATTGTGTTTTGTCTCTTTTCTCTTCGGAGAATTGCGTATGTCAGAAAGTGACAAACCATTTGATGGCTAAAATGTTCTTAATTACGCTTTTATAAGGCGCTTGTGGCGCATAATAAGGCGCATAAAGTATAAGTTAGTTAGATTCCATATTATACAACTTTAGAATTTGTTTGGGTCTTATTAACCGTGAGTGAATTTGTCCGGGTATATTTATTATTAAATGTAAAATATTAGAAAATAAATATGATATTTTTAATGCCGTTGTCGATTTATCGATTGTTAAAAGTTCTTCAATTACACACAGTGTCAGAATTGACAATCGATTTATATAAATTAACCTAAATTGACCCATATATTGGACATACATGGACATCTTGTAAATATGCCCATGAGAGAAAAAATCTTGAAAAGGCTTGTTGATATTGCTCGGTTCCTACTTCCTATTAGTGAATTATGTCTATAATTAATAAATTTTCCAAGTCGTTGACCCACGCTCATTGACTGTTATAAATAAAACGATGATTCATAAATAACACAATTTCTTCGAAGCAGTATTTCCTTGGCGTTGAACCTTGACAGAACCAAAGTTTCCAGTACCGTTTTATTACAAACTTTTGTTTGTTGCATTTTGGTACGAATAAATTGTAAAATAAAACAATTATATAAATTAACTAATGATTTGAAAAAGGGAGTGTAATGATTTTCAAGTTAGCTTTTATCAACAGTGCGAAGCCGCGTTCGCACTGTTGATAAAAATATGTGTTTTTCCTGTCTCTAAACTACCTATATTCAATTTTCATCCAAATCTGAGTAGTTTTTGCGTGAAAGAGAAACAAACATACATCCAAACGTGCATACTGCATACATCCTCATATACATCGGCATTTATTAAATATGTAGGATATTTTCTTTACATGAATAGTATTCTGTGACAGTCAGATATACAGACAGGTATCATCACACAAGTAAAACTACAGTTTTGGAAGACTATTTACGATTTTTCCTCTACGTAAAACGATATGATTATAATTATTATAGGAAAACTATTTTATCCGCCCACTCTCAATACACCTTACTTGCAATACCTAGTATTTATGGCATTGGGGTCTCCCCCAGAAAAAAAATGACCTATGATTAATTATATTAATGATTAATCACAAACAATTTTCCTGTTAGGAAATTATTACCAAAAGCTGCCAAGCAGCATCAACAGTGACGGAAACTTTCGTCTAACGAAACCATTTTTTTAATTTGAAATAACAATAACAAAATAGATGTTATATACTCAAACATTGTGATATACAGAAAATATCGCAGAAGATAATAGAAAATCATAATTATTTGGGGGAAAAGAAACAAATTATATACTTACTTAAATTATTTCGCGTTATGTTACGATCTAAAAATTAGATTATTTTGATTGAAACCATGTTTGATAGATGACAGATAACAATGATAATGAAATGGTTAAAATTGGCGTAAACATCTGTATTTAGATAATGTATCAAACAGCCCTCACTTCCCTGTGCAAAGTGATCCGATAACAACTATCTAGTCGAAGGGCGCATCCCTTTTGATAATTCCATTTTTTTTAATATTACGGTCGAAAATAATCAGCAGAATTTCTTGGCTCTCTTTCTTGCCCATTTTTCTCTGCTGTTGTTTTCCCGAATGTTCAAAAGAGATTGGAGGTGGGATTGAGAGGTGATGGCGTTCAAGATAGCCTTTTTGACCCATAACAGATTTAAAAATTATTTTAAGATGAGGTTTTGTAGGTTAGGTTGTTCATTTGTTTATAAAACTAACGTCAATATAATTAAACGGGGCATTTCGGAATAAACCTCATTCGCACGAAGCACCTATAAGTCCGACCATACATAAACAATAGAAACAGAATTTAAAACCTCTTTTTTGAAATTAAAAAGTCTTAAAAAGTAAACAAAACTGGAATACCCGTTAGTTTATAATCTATGATCGTCATTACCTTGAACCGGAACTACGCACCATTTTCCGAGTGACGTCACAATCCATAGATAAACAAGTTAAGATGAGTGTAAGCACCTAATCTGTTATCACACACGTAACATTTTTATATTTATATCATAAATACCGCAGTGTGTCATACATTACATACTCGAACATGAAAACACATTCGTTGCATGAGATGGACTGACTTAGTTTTATTACTTATTTCATTTTTGTAATATATCACGTTTAGTCATGTTCTTTAGGTATTCTGCCTTTTCGCCGAAAATTGTTTAGCCGATTATCACTTTGCTAACGTTTCGCCTGTTTCATTTTGATAGCAAGTGTTTTTTTGTTAACCAACATTTTATTTGGCAGAATTAGGGCCAGCGCAGACAGAAAGGAGCGCAGCGGAGAGGATTTTATTAACGCACTTGAAAATCAACTTTAAAATTATTAAAATAAAGTGCATAAATGTTTGAACCTGACAAAAAAAGGACGCGCGAGCATTTTTTGTCAGGTTCAAACATTTATGCACTTTATTTTAATAATTTTAAAGTTGATTTTCAAGTGCGTTAATAAAATCCTCTCCGCTGCGCTCCTTTCTGTCTGCGCTGGCCCTTATTGTTAGCCGCGGCAGCGATCGGGGAAATTCCGGCAAATTTTAACAATGTCAATGCCATGTTTGACAATTTCAATGCGTTGTTTGACAATCCGAATGCGTTGTGTGACAATCCTAATGCGCTAAGATTGGTAAATCGGATTCCGCCCCGCTCGTCTCCGCTCCAAACGAAACGACAAGTCTGTCAGAAACGTCAAGCTCAGAGTCTGTTTTGAATGACTTAAAATAAGAGGCCTTTAGATATTAACATTATTACACTTCAGGATCACCAACCGGCAAGCGCAAGGCAAGCGTGGTGATTACGCCTAATCCTCCCACTGTACTGATACCTTCGTTGAGATGAGACTCCTTTGCCCATTGACTTTATAGGCTAATCGTGTGATTACGGCTTATCCTCCCACTGCACTGATATGTTCGTTGAGACAAGAGGCCTTTACATTAACCTATACGCTAATACTTTTTTTTACATAGGTACTTTAGGTACTTAACAAAACCATGACTCTGATACTATTCCCATAATTCTAAGAACTGAATAACATGGCGCAACTTCCAATGCTTCATTCTTCGGAATCGAATTAGCAGATTTTCACGGAAAATATTCCAGTCATACGTAGAGATACTCCGATAATTGAAGTGTTTTTATACAAGAACTGTGATTAAGCAACGATTTAATAAATCATTGTATCGTGTTAGCTGGTATCTATTGGATACTTGGAAATGTTAGGAAATAATATTAGGTGTGATTATACCTTTGACGGATGTGTTATGGTGCCAGCCTCTTAGGTTACTAGACACTTAAAAAAAATTAATTATTATCTACAATTTTAGGTTCTATTTTCAAAAGTATCGCTAGTTATTTCACCTTCGCTGTAGCACCTCTTTTCACATTTAGAACCATATAATAATATTTTTGTATGATGTAGTTTTTAAGTTTTTGCAAGCAAACAGGTTCTAACATTTGAAAAAAGAGTTTCCACGGTACGCCGCGCCGTTTCAATATAAGATTGTATGTGGCCCTAAAATAGTCCTTAATTATATTTAAAACAGTCACGAGACATGTTTATTTACAATTATTCAGTTACATTACATTACTCAGTTATTTACTCAGACGCTATCTCTTTATATAAATGTGATAACACAAGAACCGGCCTTACTCCTCGATTTTACTCGTGGGCGCCATATTTTTGGATTTATTTACTTCAAAACGAGTGGGTAAGTTCGTACTTCAGTCATATAATATTTTATAATTAGACTTTTGATTTCATCCTAAATTTTTTTTAAACCGATAAGTGAGACTGGGTTGTGAAAAAAGTTTTTATCTTGCTTGAACCTTTTTAGTTCAGAAAGGAAAATCATACCTACTAGAACTAAAGAAGTTATAATTTGCTTGTTTGATTAGGGGGTTCACGGCGGTGCAGGGATGCCTAACGGGGGTGGCAGAGACTACTGTTTTTTTTAATATATTGAACATTAACTCTTTCACTATAATTCTGTATTCTTTATTGTCTTAATTTGATAATCGCAGTCGTCGCGAGACCCCATGAGTTAATGAATACTAAGGGTCAGTGCACATAAAAAAACGCTAAGAATTATCGGTTGTTGTTGTTTAGTAAAAAAAAACTTGGTTCGGACATAGACACCATGTTGACAGTAAGTTAGATCTACTAAGTATTATACTAAGTATCCTAGAGTCCTAGAGTTAGGTATAAACGATTTTAACCACTTATGACTCAATGCCATTCAAATAGCCTAGCCGCTGGCTATTACAGAAATTAATTCAGATAGGAAACTTTTTAATCAATGGAAATAGGTTGTCTATGGAGGATTTTAAATAACGAATAACAGGAATAATAATTAAAACCGCATTTCACACAGACGTCATTTGATTGCCGCCTTTTTTAATTGTACCAATGGTACACATGACGTATTATATGGTTTCTCCACACGATATTACCGTAAACATATTACTCTGACGTTACAGAATTTATTTTATTTTGTGTCATTTCTACGTCACAAAATTATTTTATTTCATTTCGATATATGGGGAAAACCTTTAGGACCTAATAGGTGCAGGTTGAACTCCTACAGCCAAGTTTTAAAGTTTCTTTCCTGTCTGTTTTTATTTTTAATCCCCGACATAAAAGGGGTGCCATAAATTTATCGTGTCTATTTGATCGATTATGTTAGAGTTTTCTTTTGTTTGAAAGCTAGCTGGATCGGAATGGATTTTGGACATTAAAACTCTACACATTAAATCAATAGTATATAACAATTAAGGGATTTATTGGTTCTTAAAATATATAAATTTGATTACTTGTTAATTATTAAACGTGCAAATTTAATTCAGTTTCATAAAACAGTTCCACTTACGAATCGCGTCATCTAAACGAAGTAAATAAAGAATAAACCCAAACAAAAACATGCCCTCTTAAAAACACATATAAATCAGCCTATTTACTTTAATATTTGCAAGTTACAACAGAACCAGTTAAGTTGCAAACCACCAAACCGCTACAACAAACTCTGTACTTACTCTGCAAGTTAGTACAAAATAAAACGCGTAAAGATGCAGAAATGAGACACACCTACCGCTACACCTGTACGTTAAAAAAAGGTGTTACAACTCGCCACTTTTAAAACTAAAAAAAAACTAGAAAGGCTTTCAAGACGGATCATAGCGTTGATTATAGGGTTATATACAACGGCGGGCCGCGGCCGGCCACAAAGTTGACTTGTCCGCTGTCGCGAACGCACGTGTCCAACGCCCGTGTCAAACCGTTCGGAAACGCGCGAAAGTGCTTGTTTGTGTATCGCCCCCTTTATTTCGGATAAAAGTGAGTAATAATGAATATTATTAACTGTGTGTCCCCACTTGGCACTGGATGGATTAGAACGATTGCAACCGTAAGCTTTTCAACATTTTGTAAAGTAACCCGTAACCGTTCCAAGTGGATGCACATATTTTTGTTTATTTTATTTGTTATTTTTTTATTATGACTCTTATTTCACATACTAATTGTTTCGTAATTAAATTGATATAAACTGTTAAAATAATGTAACAAAAAAGTCAATTTACAAATAAATATAAATTGTAGTTTGTAAGCGTAAAATAAAGTAACTCCTTAGGTTGAACATTGTTTCATACAATTTTAAACACCTGATTATATAAAAAATAAACGGGTCTCTATTAGTAAATACATAGTTATTTAAATTCTTGATATTTTAAAGTAGGTAAATAAGTAGGACGTGCCCCTATCAATCAATATACATTTATCAACCGATATCAAGTGTCTGTCAAATATTAAGATGATAAAATGATTAGATTTACATGTAAATTAATTTATATCAATAAATAAGTTGACGTTTTATCAATGTAAGTTATCTCATTCACATCTTTTTGGTACTTACTTACTTAGTACATACAATGTACTGACTGAATGTAATGACTTATTACATTCTCTGTATTTTTTTAAATACAAAAATTCATAAAATAAAATAGTTCTTAAAACAAAAAATACAATTCTCAAAAAACTTTATACACAACTTAAAAATAAAATATAATTTACAATTTCCGCCCACTTAATTAAAAAAAAACTTCATTATTTTCCGAAGGCATGCGACATTATAATGCCAAGCTAATTGTTGTGACAGCTCGTGTAAACAGAGCCTTACACGTCGCCGCGTGACGTCACACACGACATGTCATGCTCCGAAGGGCTGATACCACAGGAGTCGTGTTTCACTCGCATAACGACGATTTTTCATTAATTTTATACAACTTTATGATACACCTGGGTCTATTTATAAAAAAATATAACTAGATTACATGTCCAGTGGCTTTAGAAGCTTCTTTCCCGGAAAATAATGAGATAAAAGGTCTATCTATGGGCCATATTCATAAACGCTTAATAACAGCATTTTAGTTATCAAATGCTTTGTCCCTTTCCGACGTGGGCTATTTTCCAAAGAGCATAAAAGACAAAACACTCTATTGCAGAGTTTTAGTTCAAGAGCGTTTATAAATATGAGAGTAAGTCACAAAATATAGAATACTTATATTTTATACCCGTGTATCAGACGAGGTGATCAATAATCTGTCTCTGTGGCCAGTTTCAATTAAATTTCCTCACTAACTTTCGCATTTAATCATATTAAGTTAATTTTATTACATAGTAAGAGGCCTTTGCCCTGCAGTGTGGTCTTGCGAACCGTTATAATAGGTACTTTAAAAAAGGTTTACGTGATTTAACCATGGAGGCTGAATTAAACATGAAAAAAAAAACAACATAAATATTGTCTTTGAAGTTGATTGATTTTGAAATGTCAAGCTCGTTTTTGAAGTCTAATATTGATTGATTTATGATAGCATTAAAAATGCAAATTCAAGTAATTTAATTCTATAAATAAGGACATTGATTTAACAACTTGGTAATTAGCTAAAATTCTAATCAAAGAGAAGTTGATTTTTACCCAATGAGAAGGGGAATCTAACTTACTGGCACCATTAGCTTGTAATTCCGTAAAGTAAATTACATAACTATTTTTAATCAATAACTTCCCATTCAAGGAGAAAAAAAAGGGGGAAAATATGGCTGAAAAATTGTAGAAAAATCAATTGTAAAATCTATTAAAATATCGTTAACCTAAATCAAACGGCTCGTGTCATAGTTAATTTGTACTTAATTCGAAACGAATATCATTTTTAGATTATTTAAAAAGGATTATCTAAAATTGTGCAATAATTAATTGACAGATTGATTAACACGCCATTTTAGAACCGGACGCAAAAAGGGTGTGACAGTTGGAAATTGGTGTGTCTTTCTGTGGTTCTAATACTGTGTGTCGATTGGTGGAATCAAATCCATGGTGGAATCACATCATGTCTTTTGGCACTTGTTAGATTTTTATTAATATCCGATTAGTTATTATCACACGGATTAACTCTTTTAATAAATTACTTTACCTAAAAAATATAACATTGAACATTTACTACCATGTTTAAACATACACAACACAAGTAATGCATGAAGATTAATATTATTTCGTTATTAACTCTAAACTGAATCTAAATTGACTACGTATAAGTAGGTACCTACCTAAGGTTACCTAGACAAGTTTCTAAAAGGATCCCGCCATTTAACCCAACTTCGGTTCCGAACAAGGTGTAAGCTATTCAAAAGATTTCAACGCATTTGCGAAGGAGTTTCGGTCGCGATCCTTCCGAGAAACCTCGACATACCGTCCGTACAGACAGACATAAAAACGTATGCAACACGAATACTATATAATTCTGCGAATAATTCAAATTAATGTAGACCTGCCATTATTTTTTTTGGTGATCGATATCGATTTATTTGAAATTAAAATGACAGACAGAAATAGAAAAAATAAAATTAGATCGAACCATAAACGAACTCTTTTATTTATGAGCATAGAGTTTTGGATATTGGTTACCTATCTATACTTTTTTAAATTATTTAACATCTCAAAGGTGCTCGTAACTGCGGTTTCATAAAAAACATAACCATTTACGTTTGTAACTCGTAACCAATAACTTATATAATAAATTCTAAATCTATTTAAGTAGCCACAAATTATAGCGGCCTTTCTTTGCATTGTTTATGTTTTGAATATTGCTGACGCAACAAGTGGGCTTAGTTACGTTCGTTTGATCACGTAGCGAGAAATATTACAAGACGAAACGCATAACTAATTGTTACGCGTTTCGGTTTGTCCAATAGTTTGTTACAGCAGTTGTCGACGAATATTATTTAAATGTAACCTATGGAGTCAAGTTGTACTGCATTTATGTAGGCATTATCAATTTTTTTCCAAATCTACATCTACACTAATATTATAAAGAGGAAAACTTTGTTTGTTTGGTTGTAATGAATAGGCTCAAAAACTACTGGACCGTTTTTAAAAATTCTTTCACCATTCGAAAGCTACATTATCCACGAGTAACATAGGCTATTTTTCATCCCGAAATTCCCACAGGAATGGACACAACGCGGGTAAAACCGCGGGGCGCTGCTAGTATATCACTACATACTCGTAGTATAAAATAAAGTCGTCTCTTTTTCGTGTCTGTCTGTTTGTCTGTCTGTATGCTTAAATCTTTAAAATTACGCAACGGATTTTGATGCGGTTTTTTGTAATAGGTAGAGTGATTCAAGAGGAAGGTTTTTATGCAAAAAAAATCCCGAAATTCCCCCGGGAACGGGCACAACGCGGGTAAAACCGCGGGGCGCTGCTAGTTATAAAGATATAATAAAGATGAATCTATACTAATAAATAATAATAAAGCTGAAGATTTTTTGTTTGTTTTTTGTTTGTTTGAATAATTGAAATGATGAATTGAATTGATGAAAATAGTCTATGACTATGACTAGTCTATAGTCTAGTCTATGACTATTGTCATCTATTTTCATCATAGTCATAGACTATTTTCATCCTAAAAATCCAACAGAAACAGGCACAACGCGGGTAAAACCGCTAGCCGCTTGTAAAGTATAATTTTAATAAACTTTCAACAATTGGGGGACGTTCGTACCCCTGACTGATCTAAAGCACAATATACTTAACATGTCTTCAAAGCGATTTGTTACGTATAATTACTTTTACGTTAAACTTGTTCGTATTTAGAGAAATTATTATGAAGCGGTCATTCGTAAGTTCAATGAGTTCTCAATCCTCACATTACAATCGATTATAACTATTAGTATATTCGCTAAAAGCCTTTCATATTGTTTAGTAATATATTGTTTGTTAAGTTTAGTTAGTTACAAATGGCTTCCGTGTAAGTAACTTTAATTATTTCATGTTAAAGTACATTGACAGGCTTTTGAACTAGAAGTAAATAAAGTTTGTGAATATAACATAAACTAGCAACACCCTACGGTTTTACCCCCGTTATGCCTGTTCCCGTGAGAATTTCGGGATGAAAAATCGCTTATACCTTCCCGTTGAATGTGGCTAGCTATTACAAAAATAATTATTCGAATCGGGTTGGTAGTTTCTGAGGTTAGCGCGTTCAAACAAACAAACTCTTCAGCTTGATTATATTAGTATGGATAACTTCTCTGTTTATTATAGTATTACTAGCAGCCCCCCGCGGTTTTACCCGCGTTGTGCCCGTTCCCGTGGGAATTTTTTTACATAAAAACCTTCCTCTTGAATCACTCTACCTATTACAAAAAACCGCATCATAATCCGTTGCGTAATTTTAAAGATTTAAGCATACAGACAAACAGACAAACAGACGCGACTTTGTTTTATACTATGTATAGTGATATTTACTGTTAGTCGTAAATAATAAACTTGCTATAATCCAAAATTATCACTAAAATGTTAACATTGCGGCCCGAAGATCCTACTCATAATAATATAAATGCGCAAGTTTGTAAGGATGCATGTTGTATCACGCAACTCTTTCACGCGAAAACTACTGAATGGATTTGGATGAAACTTTACTATACATCAGAATAACACATGGGATACATTTTATCCTGAAATTCCCGCGGGAACGGGTACACGCGGGTAACACCGCGGGGCGCGGCTAGTAGATAATATCTTTACAACACCACCATATCAAAAAAATAGACGGATCAAAAATAGCTCCGAAACAAGAGAGGTTAAATGGCAGACATTAATAAAGTCATCGACTAAAAATAGATTCTCACTTACTAACTTCGCCTCACCTTTATAACTAAGGGCCTTATACATTTTCAGCACTTTAGCTATCAAATGGTTTGTCCCTTTTCGACATACGCTTTTTTCCAAAGAGCAAAAGAGACGCAACACTTTATTGCAGTGTTTATGAATAAGTATGTAACTGTGTGCAGTTTCCAACGCGACACACCTACTTTCAAACAAAACTAAAAAAAGAAAAACATTCAAGTAATATTATTGGATGACATAAATTATGATATTTTAATAGCCATTAAGCAGTCTCATCGTATAATTTAAATTATAATAATTAATTATTATGTTGCCCGTACACCTGGCGTTGTAACTTGATATTTTGAATGACATCTCGTAAAATATATTTTTGACCATTTACTGCGGTGTCGTGTTACGGCATTTAAGGTTGACTAAATTAATAAACGATTATTTATTTACATGTTTTTATTCATGTCTCCGTGTTTTTGCATTTTCTTTCGTCTTTTTTTAGTGAAATTGAGACAGAACTTTTTAGTGTCATTTTATTCATACACTCATCTGAATTTGGCCAAAATCCAAATAGAAGATCAATTTATCCAAAAGAGAGTATGTTTCACTAACGCCCGTCAAAGACATCAAATGCATCAGCGCAAGAGATTTAACGAGCGATTTGACATTACATTTTTGTCAATTAGTTAAGTGTCGATTTAATGGACATCTCTGAGTGTAGCAATAAGTTAAGTATAGCTATAACAATATCAAGATGAAATTAAAAAAAACACAAGTTCATATTTATAATTCCTAAGTCACCTTTGCACCCATAGGAATTATACTATATCCGTTTCCACTAACATGTTTCAGTCCGTATAACACATTCAACACACATGAGTAACAGTCAGACAACCATAACCTACGGCACCGGAAAACCTTGACATTACGACAATAAGATCTCTAATCGTTAGTCTCTGCTCTGCACTTTAATAAATATAATAAACACTGCACACTGTTCATCGAAGTCAACCAAACTCATTACTGCAACAAGAGGCGTTGTGAATAAATTCTCAGAGTTAAAAGAGCAATGTTCAACTTCGTTTAACTTCGCCGAACAGTGTAAGGGTCTCTTAAAGTTTGCGTGTGTGACCGCCAATAACAAAGGCACTCGCGGATTGTGTAAACGAACTCCGTACGATTACGAGGAATCGCTCAGACAGGTGTCACATGTGAATGTGACACTTGACCTATCCCAGTCCGGTTTGTGTAGGTTTTAAGAAAGAAAGTACCGAAAAGGTTGGTTACAAAAATAGAATTAAAAATATTTTATGAAACTCCGAAGTTTGTTCGAATTTCAAATTCACAAGTGTTGCGAAAAAGTTAAAAATAGAACGATTGATATTTGTGGTTGCGAATAATGTCTATGACAAATATAGGTAGACAGGCCATGGGCAGACAGAGTAAAGGTTAGGAATAATAAAAGTAATTTTATGTATGTTTTCTTACTTTAGAAACAAATAGATTCAACCTATGTAGTTTCCCTATGGTAGTAAATTTTGAGCGTTTCAGTGTCTATCAATAACCGCCACCCCCAATCACTAACGAAAAGGCAGTTTTTAAAACAACGTGACTCATTCTAACTACACTCCGTGTTCGTTCACAAAATCAATGCAGATATGAATCATGGAATAGCGAAAGTGACATATAATATTATACCCGTAATTTTGTAAAGAAATATTTAAAACCTATTCCAAATGTGTAAATTACGTTATTTGTCAGCCAACTCATCTAGTATGACTAGACTTTTTTTGTCTGTGAGTCAGTCATAACATTTTAGTTAGATGAACACTAAATGAAGTGTCCATATTTGAACGAATATGGAACATGCATTGAGACACCCCTGCCTTCAATAAGCAGGTTTTATGGGATTGAAAAATGTGGTTTATCTCGTATTTCTCATGAAAATCTAGTTTTTCATGTCGGGTTTACCGTTAAAAAATTATAATAAGTAAATCCAATGCGTCGACACGTACGAACCAACTCTACCTCTTTAAAAATAAAAGAGTATGGTTTCAAGAAATAAAGAAGTCCGAACAACCATAGTTGACATAATATTAATTTCATCTTTAGCAGTAAACGTCCACAGATTACAACAACTAGAGACACTGCATGAAGTTTAAAAAAAGAATACCAACATTGCAAGTTCACATCAACTCTTGTACCGTGCAATGTAGAATGTCCACAGATATAGGAACGTATAGATGTGTAGATAGGATTGCAGTACGCATGCGCCGTAGAAGGCATGTTGAATTGCAAAGGCGACGCCTCGTCTCGGTGTGTCCTTACACACTCAAGCATGATTATATTAGGCGGCAGTTATAATAACACATTTCATAATTAGTTATCTTTGTCGATATTTTTTAATCTATGTAAGACACACGTGTGAACGAAGGAATGCTACTTATTTTAAGTAATTCTTAACATTCAAGAGCTAATGTTCGTTATGAATCATTGTGACCTGATGCACGTAAGTGTAGCACAGACGTGTGAAATACCGGCTATATTTATCGTCTGTACAACACTGTTAACTTACACCGTTAGTTAAGTTCAAGTTCATAAAGCATAAATTGTATTAAAAAAAGAATATTCTACGTAAATGTTGATATTTTTTTATCAAGTAAATATTAAAATAATGAGCACATTTTAGTATTTTCTGAAAATTTCTCTATTTTTTGTATTAACTTTTAGCTATTTATTTTCGAAAAACTCATAAGAAACTTAAGGCAAACAAGTCGAACTTACTAACCCTCCAAAATGAGGCCTCAATCAAAACATTTTTGCAACCAACACCCTAACCTAAATATTAATTTTAATTTTCCAATGTGCGTGTCCCCTTAGCTGCGTTTGCGTTGCCACCATGTCTATCGCGACCTCACGCACACACGCACACACTCGCTCGTGAAACTCGATCCACACACACACACGCCGAGGGAAAATCAGCATGATCAAGATACGCACGTAACCTGCCTGTCTATTGCAAACCTCAACTTCAAACGTTATTTTTCTTGATATTACAAAGTTGTAACTTTGAGTACATTGTACTAAAAATTTCCTGAAAATTTACCCCTTAACGTCGATTGAAAGTTATATTCTTGCCTAGTAGATGTTACTTTGTCTATAAGTCTATAATATCCATGGTGAATAAATTGAAAATGGAATGCTATTAAATCCCAGTTAAAAAATGTGTCATTAAATTAAAATCGAATTTCGAATACGAAAATAATTTAGGACTCCCATACAAAAACAAAAACCTTAACTGTCATAAAAAATTAAAAGTATTTTTAATCTGTACACATAAATTTTTACAGCCTCCTAAGTGCAGTAATTGCTAAGGATACAGTACAGTGCTCTATGTTTATTTTTACTTTTAATTGCTTTCAACTGATGATGGAGCAAAGGAAGTGGCTCTAAGTCAAGTAATTCTAGTGACTATAGTCGTTCTAGGCGTCAATTAGATAATATTAACTATCATTATGAGGAAACTGCCTATTACGTTCAGTCATTATTTCTATTAAAAAACCTTATAAATCTATTTTTTTATTATACATATAGCGAACACATTTAATATTTGTTCGTTTATTTTTTATGGCCATTTCGCAAAATATTTAAATAAATCAACTTAATCATCGTATTTCAAAAAGTAAATTCATGAACAACATTTAAAATTTTTAAACGACCGTGATATCTTACGCACTGATATCTTCAGTGAGATGTGAAAAGTTTGCCTTGCAGAGGGACAACAAGCACGCTCAATCTTTATTTCGTTTCCAAACTGTTCCTATTTAATTTACTAACACAAAATTATAAAAATAAAACGTTAGTTCTCTTTCCCCGAACCCTCTTATGTTTTAAACTTCCATATTTAGTAATCCGTACCCTTTCGTACAACTCCACAATACTAAGAAACGCGATGCTAAAATATGTTAATGCGACCGTTACCCGGCCGAAACAAGGGCAGGCGACTAGTAAACCTCAGGCGCAGTGAAAGGTATCCTTATCGTAATTAAATCTAACAAACGTAGATTTCCTTGAGTAATAATTATTATTTTACTTGCCTGATTTGATCTAGAGTATTCTAGTTAATATTTCCATTTGCTAACTGGTTTCGTTTCACGCAGGTGTCTTGGACGTCTCACTTTAAATATTGAGTCATTAATAAATATACTTCATAATCTATATTTATTATAGCTGCGCCCCGCGGTTTCACTCGCTTTGTACCCGTTCCCGCGGGAATTTCGGGATGAAAAATAGATGTTGTCCGATACTCAGAGCTACCCGATATGTACACAAAATTTAATGAGAATCGGTCGAGCCGTTTCAGAGGAGTTCAACCACGGTACCCGTTCCCGCGGGAATTTCGGGATGAAAAATAGACGTTGGCCGATTCTCAGACCTACTCAATATGCTCACAAAATTTCATGAGAATCGGTCGAGCCGTTTCGGAGGAGTACGCGAACGAACACTGTGACACGAGAATTTTATATATAAGAAGATAAGAAGAAGATAATAAAATTAATAAAGCTGAAGAGTTTTTTGTTTGTTTGAACGCGTTAATCCACTAATACAATTTGAATAATTCTTATTGCAACGGATAATATCCACATTAAATGTTAAGGGTATTGAATACCATTGAATAAACTATTGAATGAACGTACCCACTGAAGAAGTCACTACCCATTCTACAAAAGTCACTACAGCCAGTAGAAAGATGTAGAATACACTATAAATATTACTTCGTTCACTTCAGATGTGAAACGAATCCCATCTACCTAAGTAAGACCATAACCAAAAGAACATAACACCAACCGAGTGTCAAGTATCTTACCACGGCCTCAATATACTCTGTGGTGAGGCGTCGAAGTGTCTGGCCGCCCGTGTGCCGCGGCCCTTACATATTTAGGACACCGCCATTTTCGTTAACGACATGTCAACTTGAATTTGTTAATTTGTATGTTGGGTGGACTTGCATACATGGAATATTTGTTAGATCCGATTCGGGTTATTATTTTTATAAATGATAGCTAAGCTTGTAGGCTCATTTCATTTCCAAAAAACCCCACACGCACTGCTACTATAACTATGCATAATAATAATCAGTAATAGTAGTGTAAGTTCAGTTGTGATCCTTTACATTAATCATCTCCAAAGGGCCTCTACGAGTTGGATCTGTAAAGCATGCCTCTCAAAAAGACCGGGCTTGCCTCCGAGGAGAGACACTATTAAGTATACCTACTGGATGCGCGTATCGATGGCTCTATAAATACTTAAAGTAATAAGTCGGCAGGCTCCAGGCGACAGTAAATCGCCACCCGACACCGCCCAACTATATTTAGGTGACTCCATATTCGGTTTCTATTCACTAACACTTTATTAAACTGACCTCTTTGGCTTTCCAGAATAATCTCTATATTTTCTTTTTGCTTTTTTTTTATTAAAAAAAAGATGTCGACAAAAATAGACAAACTTTACTTTTTAAGGTTCCGTACACAAAGGGTAAAAACGGGAATTACTGAGACTTCGCTGTCCTTCCGTCTGTCACAAGGCTGTATCTCAAGAACGGTGATAGACAGATGAAATTTTCACAGATGATGTATTTCTATTGCCGCTATAACATAAAATACTAAAAATAAAATAAAATAATATGCAAGCGGGGCTCCCATACAATAAACGTGAATTTTTTCCGTTTTTTAAAGTACGGAACTCTCCGTGCGCGAGTCCGACTCGCACTTGGCCGATTTTGTTTTGTTTATTCTACTTATCAAAAAGTTTATGAACAACGCCCTTAGTCAGTAACCTACTGGAAATTACTTTACACATATCATACAGCTGCTCTTCCAATCTATTTCTACGCGATTAATGAAACATTTTCCTCAAAACATAGCCTCGATATTCCACTTCAAAACTAAGAACAACAATTATAAACCAGGCTTCTGATCTCGGTCCAGTTTTGGCGCCAAAACGAAAGCAGATAAACACGCGTAACGTATCGCCTGGGTGTCTGCCATGCCCCGGCGTGAACTCGTAAAATGGCCGACTAATATTGAATTACCTGGAAATAGATAGTTAGTAATTACTTTTGTAATTATTGTTGATAACGACTGTTCCCAATACCCTATCCCTGCCAACCAACTAAGATATTTGGTAAAATAATTTTGTGCTGTTGAATCGTTTAACTTTGTTTTAAGTTTTTTTTTGTTTTCATTAAAACATACTCAAATTTCAAGTAAGTACCTTTTCCAACGTGGAAAACTCATATTTTAAATATCTACCAAACAATGCACTGTATTTATCATATCATGCATAGCAACGTGCAGCTCGACCCCTACTTGGATGGGTGGCCGATAGTACCTAGAATTTTATCCGAGCGCTACCGTGCTTCGGAAGGTACGTTAAGGCCCGGTTGTTTCATTCGACCATGTCGGAGGCCTTTAGGCGGTCTAAAAACTCCTATGGCAGGGTAGGCCACTGACCTACTCGAAATGAATGAATGATATCAAGCATTATCGGCTAGATAGAAGTTATTAGAATCTAGTTATAGAAGTTATTAGAGATAGATTCTAAGAAAACTTTCATAAAAAACGTAGAAAAAACCAAGAAGTTTAGTTCCCAAGTACCGTTTTATAAACGTCAATTTATTCGTTATTCAAAATGAAAACGCAGAGTTATATTGAATGGATGCGGCAGACAGGCGTGAATGGACACAGTACATTGCTGTATCCTTCTGTTAATGATCTTTGGCGCGGCTCCAATAATACTGGAAACTATATTCGTGATACATAAACATTACTGATGTATCACTTACTGTTGACAACTTTACTCCGCCAGACTGTATGATTACAACGAATAAATCCATGGATATAATAAAACTACAGACTATACTATACAAATAGGTCTAGGTAGACACGAGCGATACGTGTATATATACTTATAGGTATAATAATTTTACCTATAATATTATAGGGAAGATAATAAAACTTCATTTCCTGTCGATCGGATAGACGCTGGATTTTTTTTTCTAAATCGAATTTTAGGAAACTCAAATACTTGCACCGAAATATTTAGAAAACCTTAAAATTACGAAAATGTCTCCCTAATAAATCATTAAATTAAGTACAAGATAAATTTTATGAGTAAGTTTTTGAATGTTTTTATTTTAGCATTTAGCATAACATAACATAATTGGTGGCTTTCAAAATGTAGTAAAATATTAATTGCTAATTAATTTAATAGCGTTATTTTATAAAGATAAGATATTTTTTCCAGTTTTCAGAGGCCATTTAGGCGACCTCTTACACAAGGCAATGACCAATCGTGAGATAATTACACTATTTTACATTCAAACTATTTTTAAATTTTATTACATAACGCTCTTGTCATCGAACCCAAACCAGTTTTTTATACATGACATCGTTAAATCAAAGTATATATTTGTATAATGCGAAAAATATATAGGTCCTTAAGGAGTTTCATATCTACTATGGTCATTAAAAGGTGTATAAAAGAAATATGGTAACAAACGCGAAACATTAAGTGGCGTTAAAAAATACCTCATTACGTTACCAATTTTATTCATTTAAAAATATGATGATATTATAAATCTAAAATTAACAACACAATGATTCTATTGAACATTATAACGCAGTTATAATTACGTTTACTACCAACATAAAAATAGATAAGCCTTAAAAACCTCCATAAAATACGTTTTGCTCATGGACTTATCTAGAATATCAGCTTTATTTCTACGTCAATTAATTCATTATATCAATCTGATTGAGTCTCCACCTCTTTGAAGTCAGTTAAATCATATAAGCCATTATATTCTGTGGTATAATTTTGGCGCGAAACGAATGTTTGGTAAATGTAGACATGCGTACAGACGTCCTCTAAAAGTGGCTGTCGGGTACTTACGAATTAAATATATAATTTAATATTACGCATTGAAATATTATTTATTTCACATTTTTATTTACCTATGTCTTCTACATAAAAAACAGAAGTTGGATACAAATCCACAGACAACTTTGATTTTTATTTTAAAAATATGAAAACGTTTGAAAAAAGAATATTATTAACTATGTCTGCAAAAAACTTTCTTTTATGTTTGTCCGACTGATGTCGACTAATGTCAATTATAAAAAAGATTTACTGTCAATAAACCTCAATTCTTTTAAAGCTTTTATTTGTTGTAAAAGTAAATGTCTAATTAAACGCAATAAATGTCTCGTTTCTCAAATATAATACAAAAATAATGAAACTCAGGTATTCCAAACAATACTACATAATAACAGCTATTTGTTAATGGATATCCATCATAAATCAAACCGTGGATAATTATTATGTGTCTTTGTGTCAATAATTCCGCTTCCTAGTCTCTGGTTCCGGTACAGACCACTTATAAAAGACAACAGAGTAGGTATGCTTCTAGAGACAACATAATCTAAAACGAATGAAAATAAAAAATATATCTATGGATCATAAATTAAATTTAGAACGTCGTTATCGGTCAGCATCTTTCCCTTTCCGCTAAATTATGAACTCTCGGTTTCTGGCGCGACGTCAATGGCGGCGAACTATAATGGGTAGGTGAATAGTTAAACACTCTATTATTATGCGGTATTAAATGTATCTCTAGTAATCCAAGGCCCACCTGTGCGGTTCAACGGCACTAGCCAACCAGTCCCTCTGGTTAACCGGCCGCGATACTTTACACCTGTCAAATAAATAATCAAGCGATTCTCGACTCTAACACTACAGCAGAAGCCGTGTTGTCAATAAAATTCAAATGATCGGAAACAAGTTTTGCCGCCAAAGCGCCATTTATTTATTTATTTTTTTTAAACTGTATCTCGGTCTGGACGTTGCGATTAATGCCAGTGCCCGCGAATGTAGATGTATTTATTGTTGTTTTTTATGCGGCCTTTCAGGGTGGCCTCTGGTTGAATCACCGCGCGGCCACCACCGGCCGCCCGCCGCTATACTCGCCGATACATTCATTACACAGATTATAAAGAGATTATTAGAGGCGACACAATCGATCATACGGAAGTCATATTCCTTTTTTAATTTTCCCAATTTGAATGTGATCTGAACATATTCATCGAGAAAAGGTAGGTAGTGCCCTTGCGCTTGCGCTTCGCTTGGCTCGTCTTGGCGGGGGCACTACCGTGCCCCCAGATCTGTACACATACAGGTTTTTTTCGTAGTAAAAGAGTTCCTCTATGAAGCCTTTATGAAGCAAGTTTTCAGGAAACTACAAGCCAATGAGTAAGCAGACAGGTGCTCAATGGAGTTTTCCAATAAAAACTATTCCAACAAATTAGTAGACTGTTTATATTTTAGCCAATTCTTACAACAACAACGTAGACCGGTTAATTTTAATGTCACTTTAACCAACTAGATAGGTACTAACTAATAACCGGTAAATAATTTACTGTATGATGTTAATCCATCGACAACCAAAGAGTTTGATTATTTCAGTTTACTGTCCAATTAATTGTGGAATTATAATTATAACTGTGGTATTAAAAAGTACTTTTGAGTAAGGAGGTTTAATGCCTATTTCGATTTAATTTATCGAGGTTTACATAAAAGTATCTCGAACGTTCCACGGCTTTCCTACTTGTGTGGCATTCTGTGCGCGACAATTTTCCAATAGTTGGTCGCATAGGTTTTTATAAAGCTGCATGACTAGAGTTGCGATCTAGTTTTACACAAATAAACTTGATCCAGTCCTGTGCGCTATTACGATGCTGGTTTATTATAATTTACCTTTAATCACTTAACCATCGACATTATAAACGCAGCTTATTATAAAGCTGTTTGCGTTCTATCTTTATTTTTTTCCCATAGAAATAGTGAGTTCAAAGCTTACATAGTTGGACCATAGTGAATGTAGAGAGAACCATAGAGCACATGAGAGGCAATGTAAAGAAGGCAAAGCATGCAGTGAATCTCATAACTAGGTTCAACGATTACTTTTCTCTTTTACACCAGGACATTAAGAGCAATTATTCACGGACTTATTTAGGTAATAGAAAGTTAACTCAAAGAAACTCTGCAAATCAAACATCTCTTGAATATGCTTCATCTTAGTTAATCTCTTTTGTTAATAGTTTTCCAAGCAGTGTTTCTCTTTACCGTCAATTTTAACACATCACATTCTTGCATAGTTTGTAAGCCACGACAGTATGCAAGATGCAAGATTGCAAACGCACTTGTCTATGCCTCGCACGGACTTTGCACACAAATCTATTCCGCCACCGTACATTGACACATCCAAACTATAAATAAAGGTTTCCCTACACGCGGTGTTTATGATGCTTCAATGAACATAAATTAGATACTTTAAGTTGTTACGAACGTTGCATTTTCATTTTAAACTCTTAACTTGTGTATAATATGGTTAGTGGTGTAGAATCTGGACATAAACTAGTTGAGCTGTGTAATTAAAGTAAGCAAAGCGGTTGCGAAAAAAGGAAAACTCACGTAATTTCCACAGCGATTGCCGCCGTCCATCAAGACTAGATCTCGTACTGTAGAGTACATTGGACCGCGCGTGTCTGTGTGCGTGCCTCGTCGCTCTGTAGACTGCAAGGCGCGCTCGACGCAGTGGAAAAAATACAAGCTTACTGCTCCATCGTGTGGTAAGTCCACTTGGACACTTGAAAATACCCTCTCGCTATATAACTTTAACATCCTCGTAAATAACCTAAATATCATACTTTCGGCACGTTTCATATCAAGGATTTTTTATTGCACAATATTGTGACATTTTGTCTGCAATTCAGCTAATTATGTTAATTAAATTTTAAATGTATTTTACAAAATTGACGTAAAACTAATATATTTCGATGTTAATTCTTGTTTTTAATGAGTGATCAAAGAGATAATTTCTGATTTAATAATTTAAATCACTACAAGTGTACTGTAAAGATATTGCAAGATTTGCAAGAGTAGGTACTTCACATTCAAGTGAAAGCAAGATGAAAATACATTTATAAATTAACTATAAATAAACGGAGAAGACTATTTGTCAACCGAATTGGCACAACTTATGTTCTACTAGCAGCGCCCCGCGGTTTTACCCGCGTTGTGCCCGTTCCCGTGGGAATTTCGGGAATTTTTTTACATAAAAACCTTCCTCTTGAATCACTCTACCTATTACAAAAAACCGCATCAAAATCCGTTGCGTAATTTTAAAGATTTAAGCATACAGACAAACAGACACGAAACAGAGACGACTTTATTTTATACTATGTAGTGATGACGCATCCTACTCAATTAACATGCATGCAACTCGTACAACAATACCAACATCATTTGTTATGTTATGAAGCTGCATATATTTAGGTAGTGTGTAGCTTTTCTAGTTACATTAAACACTACTAGAAACCTTTAGAACTCTACAAGTGTCTTAAAATATAACTTTCGTTACCAACACAGTAACTTTCGTTACGTCTCGCATCGAAGTTAATTTTGGCAAAACCAGATATCGCTTGGGCTACTTTCCTCCAATCACGGGTTGCCCAAAACTCGTTGTTCTGTCACACCCATGACACAAACAATAATTGAACTATGACACAAGCCGTCACGACGTCACAGCGCGTCACGTCTGAGTGACCTACATTGCGCACACGCACGTGGTTAATTGCCTCTGATTGGTGCGTTTGCTTGGCGCGGTCATCACGCCATGCCGACCTAGCTGCTAATTGCGAGATAGGAATGTTTGGTGCACTCTGACAAATCTGCGTTCGAAAATATGTGGCGGTGCAATGTGATTGGTTGGAAAATTTAGCTTCATTTTACTTTTAATGGACGCTTGTCTAGTCTTTATGGGGAGATACTTTCTAAACACCAAAAGAGAAGAAAAGGAAACCAACCAAAAGTGTATCCAACACAAGACGAGTTGGCACTACCTATTAAAGTGTAATGTACAATGATTCAAAAATTAAAAGTGATATTTCCTCCTTTAAACGTTCACCTCAAGGAAAATTTAGAAGACGCGCATTATTTTAAGACGTAGCATTCAGAAGGAAAACCTCAAGATTAAAGTTTAAAGTGAGTAAGACGCAATTTCTTCATTCCCAATATTAGAGTCAGTTCTATATATTGCATAGGTACTAAATGGGTACCACATGCTAACGAAACGGTCCTTTTGAATCAGTAGTGTTTCAAAAGTCACAATTTTACTAACATTCCCCAAGGTTGCATAAGTATTAAATACAGAACCATCTCTTTCGGAGTCAGTTAAAAACAATGACGATTGAAGATTAATATATGTTTCCATTCGATGCTAATTACGAGATCTGCTAACACAGACAGCGGTGGATGTTTCTGGAAAATTCTAATATTACCACCTCGTGTTTATAATAAACTCCATTAGTGGTATCGCGAAGGATTCCTTTAGCGTTGCATGATGTAATTGTACCTTTACTTTAACTAGTGAGTTGTGTTTTACTTAGAATGGTATAACATTTTGAATGAACCTATTTGGTTAGGCATTCAGAACTCCTTAGAGTCCTTTGATTTCAGCCCTAATCCTAACTAATACCAGTATTATAAATGAAAAAAAAACCTCCCTAACCAACAAAATGTAGGTACAGACGCAACTCCACTAAATCGAGAACAAATCATTCTTAAACTCGGAACTACAAAATTTTCACCCGACTCTATATTTGCAGTTTATTATGGACCAACTTGTTTCAAATCGAACACCAACTAGAAAAACAAATCATCTAGAAAAACCTTCTATAAAAAACAAAACACAATTAACATACTTAATGACTTCACACGAACGACAAGATAAAATCAAAACAATGTTGAATCAGTCATTTGCTGTAGTTATTGTGCAAAAATGCACACAATACGAGTATAATCAGTCTCATCCATCTACATTGACAAAACCTTCGCATCAAAGCCTCTGACCTTAACGAATTCACAGCCTACTTCCTTCGTTAATAGGGATAATTGTATTAAATATGACGTCCGACAAATTATTAGTAGGACAAGTATATAGTGCTTATGTAGTATTATGTGAGTACCTACGTCTAATCGTCCTTAACGCTGTGAAAGTAAATGTCTGACTCTTCAGGAACTCAGTTTCACGATCCTATTATTGCCCTATTTAACGAATTCAAAACGATTCTAATTCCTTTTCTGTAATATAATTTTGTTCATTCTTCTCTGCCGATGATCTTCCGAATGGGTGGTAGAGGCTTTTGAACAAAGACCCTCTTTGGAGCCAAAACTGAATAAAAATATCTGACTATATCTTCGTAAAAACAATAATAAGTTCAAATTTCGAATCACCTGCCTAAAATCATGCGCTGGAGTAGTTTTTAAAAGTCAGTTCTGACACTAAGGCGTTCGGATTTCGAATCTTTCCATTTCGACGTTAGAATTAAATTACAAGGTAAAATACAAATTAAAATAATGACCAGAGATCTCGAACAGTTCCTAGAATTGTATGGAAAGGAACAACCCAGTAGTATGATAATAAAGTTAGAACTTAAGGGCGATATAACTTTGTTCAACTTGTAGTAAAGACTCTACTTGAAGTCGATATCGTTTTGTCCATGACGTCTTCAACATAACATCCTTGTAATTGAACAAGCCTCTAAAACCTACGCCGACATTCAATATCGTACAGTTACAAACTGGAATGTCAAGGCAACTAAAGTAAACACAATAATAAAATGATTATTGCAGTTCCTACCAATAAGGGGATACTAACGCTTAATGAAGCTGAATTGTTCGTTTCGTTTGCAACCATGAAGGTAGTGATTCAAAGGCTTAGGTGCTATTATCTGGGAGTGTACTGGTTCCTTTGGAGTTTGGATATAAGGCGAACACTACACATTTCAAATTTAAACTATGTTCACAGTACGCTGTTCTGATTTGACGTTTCGGCCTCCTTACAGAAACTAGGGTTGGTCACCTACACGAACTTACATTATACAGAAACTGTGGTCACAGAAACTAGTATTGTGCGCACAGCAGTCTCGTGTCACAGACCTCACGCTAAGATAAAAATATAACACAGCGGCGAAGTGTATCCGTAAACGCAGTTAAAATTCAAAACCTATGGGAAGTATTTCTTGCACTCCATTTAACCGCCCATTTCCTCACGACCCGCCTTTACTAAGTAAAACTACATTGATCGAAGGCTCTTTATGTGGAGTAAATTGTAAACTCGTTCCGATAATAAACCGGGAGTGGGTTCAATTATTGGCTGGTGTTTTTTAAAGCGGCTCGCTGGGTGGCAGCCGTGCTGTCTAGCAGGTCGTAATTACTATGCATCGGGCGTGCGCAAGAGTGCGCAAAATGCAAATCAGCCGTGAAGCAACCGAGCGTTCACTTTACTCCGCTGCCCGTACATTTAATGAGACCCCTATTCGGTTTATTTTTATAACCGTGAGAGACTTATCTCTAAGTTTTTACGCAAACAAATCGTAATGCGTTCTAGAACGTTCGTTTGAAGAAGTTCGCTTTCGCTTTCACGAGTTAAAATTTAAAAGCTTGGTGTGTCGGAGCCACACACGATGGTTAATAGCTTTATTACTGAGCGGGCCTCGTGAATCACCGTTCGGGGCGTCCCTTAGTACGTGCCTCGTTATCGCAAACGAAAGCCGAAACTTGATAACCGGTCCACTTTGCCGAATGAGGAAACGGTCGGGCATACATTATTTTATCATTGTTTATTGGTTGATAATGTCTTCGGAAGGTTTCTCAGAGAAAGGCTGAAAGGAGTCCGCCTCGTAAACTGACTACTAAATGCGCCTCCACTCCGCTTAATCTCCTCTCCTAATAGACCCCGTTATAGTCGCGACGCAAATGTTTGTTTATAACCAAAACGTATTTTATTCATCTGCAAACCTCTTCATTTTCCAGCTTTCTATGTAAATTGCATAATATTGAGATCGCAAGCAAATATAGTAATTTCCTTCTAACTATTGAGTTCGGTACGATTAAAGAATGTAACAATATGATTCATAAGTGAGATTTGGAGGTCTAATTACGTATTATGAAATAGAAACTTAATGATACACTCTTTGTATGAGGATGGCGACACTTTGAGATCAATGAAAGAAATTGAAGAGATTTCACGATACTTAATACGTACATACCTATTACAGCGGAGATCAGTTAGATGACTGCGTTATTTATTACACAATAATTTAAAAATAATTACCACTAAATAACGTATAAATGTTTATTACAAAATAAGTCTTTAAGGGGCATTAAAACAACGATAAATTACTTTATTTACCTAAGATTTCATTACCCTTTACCTTTTATTGGCTGTAAATATTGGAGGCGAAAATGTAGCTTTCAACTAGTTATATAAGGATTAGATTTCTAATCTAATAAAATCTCTTGGAATACAAGGATAAGTTTTAAAGACAAAAAAATTCCTTACCAAAATATGTTGCCAATTTAGCAACACATTTGAGTTGATGCATAATGCTGCAACACTAAAAAATGACGAAAATAAAAACAAAGCATGTATACGGTCGAATTGAGAAAAAACTTAATAAACCATTGCAAAAACAAATCACAATCTAAATTTACTTAAACCGGACACTTAAAGCCCATAATTAAACGGCTAGGTAAACTGCAAAACTGACCCGTAATGGGGTAAATCCAGGCGTAATTGGCGCAGTAATCGAACGGCTATTAGAGGCCGTAATCGGTTGCAACACTAAACCCGCCTAGCGTGACCACCCGGGCGATTAGCCTATCTAATATATCTAGGATGGTAAGCTAAGTTGCTAAGTACGGCGAAAATTAACGTAAGTCGACGCATACAATGTTGCTGACCGCATAATAGTTTCTCTTTACTGATTAGAAGTTATTTGAACTGTCTGTTGGATTTGTGGTGCTTTCTTCAGCATCAGGCTGTCTGTTGGACTTGAATTATTTTCATGGAAGTATTTACTATGAAATGTTTGGACCAAAATGGTCAGGTTGAATGTTGATTTAACCAAGCGGGTCAAAAGAAAAATTCCTGTAGCAATTGTAGCATACAAATTTCGTGGTGCATTTAGTGTTGCATGCGCTGTCTTCACCCCAATTTTGACCGAAGGAGGGTTGAATATCATATGTATTCGCAGAACACGATAATTCAAACATAATAAAACCTAAGGGTGCGATTCCCTAGAAGCGGAGCGGGGCGGTGCGGTTTAGTTTAGGTTACATTTAACCCGAACAAAGGGTTAAAACAGAGCTGAAATAGAAACAGTAGGTATACAGGGGTTACGGCTATATCTTTATAATTTCTTCAGTGAGTTTTGGCAAAACAAAGGGAGCCAATTCAACCACCACCCGATTATACGTATAGATGGGATTGCATTAACCTGTTCCCTGATTGTTGCAGATGCATCTAAGTTTGGTCCAGTTGGCGTGCGCAGCAGTGTTGTGCGCGACGCTCGGCGCCGGCTCGCCGCCGCCGCCGCACCACGTCGCGCGCCGCTCCTTCTTCACTCTAGAATGCAAGGGAGTCTACGACGCCGCCATTTTCGCGCGCTTAGACCGAATCTGCGACGACTGTTTCAACCTCTTCCGCGAACCACAACTCTATGCTCTATGCAGGTAATTAGAAACTTATTGGTGACAGATTTGACATTTCCGTACAGTTTTGATGTAAAGTGAAATTTCAAAGTCTTGAAATAGCTGTCAACATTCTGCAATTATTCTAAATTCAAATTCAAAGTGTCAGTGACTTGTTTGTGATGTGTTTTAGCACAACTCTCAACAGATGGCGCTATTCCAAATCTTTGCTTCATATTTGAATTGTAACCGTCAATTATGTTTGTGTTTAAATGTATTTTTTATTTTGTTGGGGTACAGGAAAGACTGTTTCACGACAGATTACTTCAAGGGTTGCGTCGAAGTTCTACGGGAGACAGACAAGTTAGAACTATTCAAGCAATATATAAAAATAATACACGGGGCTGACCCAAAGATTTTTTAGGTACCAAATGGTTTTTTATCACTCTCCCTCTAACTAAAACTTGCATTTTCTTCTCTTTCTAACGCGGTAGTCTTCGGCTTGGTTTGACTTGGGGTGATTAACAGCACGCTATCTGTATGCAATTATATATTTAGTTAAGGCAGTAGTATTATAGAACTTCTAATTCAATTGTAGGTTTCTTTTCCACACTGTATACTTTATTTTCTTAGGCTTTGGTTATGAATTCTGCACTTACTTATACTTGTATAACTTTATATGCTTTGCCAATAAGATAATAACTATAAATACTTTATAACTGTTTTTACTTTTCGTCCCGTTTCACACAATGTCTTTCCGAACAATAATTATAAAACTTTTCTCACCTACCCTCAAAGATGCAAATGCCACACAAATTAAGATAAACTTCATTTTATACATTTTCAGTTTAAGAGTAAAAAAACTAAAATGAAAAAACATGTGAAAAAACTACTTTCATACAATAAAAATCAGCATGACAAATTCTCAAAAAATTACAACTCATTTTTACTTCATAAAGAAAGAGCAATACTTTTTAAAACCCTGAATTAAGTTACTCGTTCATTTTACTTTGGAACGAAAGAGATAGCAATAATTTTAACATAAACTTTCGTAAGAGGGCGCTGTAACGTTTACTTTCAGGAAGCTGCTAATATTCAAATTAGTTCTTATTTTCGCCACAATCGGTTATCTATTTGCATTTTGAGTTTACAGCACTTTAAATTGACGAATTATTTGTAGTTTTTATTTATATAAATTCAAGCATGACTGCATAAGCTTACAGTAAACAGGCTTGCATCACGCCGCATTATATATATTGTCAGTACTAACATTATGTTTGTTTAAATTCTTATAATAATATCCGAATAGAATCGTGAGTGACGTCACGACTATTCACGATTTTCTGACATGCACCTGCGACTTTAATACTAGCTCACATATTTATGATCTTTAGTAATGATCTTTTAATAACTTTATTTAAATTAGATTTTTAGTAGTTACTTCCTATTATTAATAATGACTTAATCTTCATTTTATTTGTCTATTTCTTCGAATTTATTTAAAAGGTCGACGCACACCGGTCGTGTACTCATTTACGGGTATTTGTTTACTTTTAGACCTCTTGTAGGTACCAACATTTTCAGTGACAATAGAGTATAGACCTAATAGACCTTTGTCCTGTAGAAGGACTTTACAGGCTCATACTTTTTGCTTTTTTACAACAAAACGCATGCGGGTACACTGGTGTGGGTGGACCTTACCTAACTATTGAAATAGAGTTTGAAGTTTTCTTGTTAGTAATAACGTTATGTATGTTACAGGGCGAAATGCTTCACCACGCCCTACTTCAAGGGATGTATGGAGTCTTTGTACCTTTACAACGTGAACGAGAAGGAACAGATAGAACAGATGATCGACTACGTCGGCAAACGCTAATGCAACAACAAAATCAACAATACGCGCCAAAACACAGCGACGCCATCTTGACAACCCAACCGAGATAAAAAAGTCATTCAAAAAAAGAATCACCGTCTCACCGGCCAGCGACCGCTTTGCCAACCAGCGACAACCGAGTTCCTTACTTTTTAGACGAGTGCTTTTTATCCTCAACGTATTCTAGTCTATGGGCGACGTAATGTTACGTTCAGCCACTAATTATAATTTAACATTAGGTGTATTTTAAGGACATTATTTCAGTGTTATTAAGTGTTGTAGGCTTCATGCGGAGTGTAAAGTACATTAACTCTTTTCTTTAAATTCACCTCTTAGGTATTAAATTGAAATTGTAGGGACAGTCCGATGCTGGACATCTTTGAGTATTCTTTAGTATCTGTCTCTTGATCCGACTGAGATTATCATATTGAAATATTTGTAACGCATTCCAATAACAGTATTTAGAGATTACTTGCGCTTTCCAACTACATGTACCCTTGTAGTTATGCTTGTTTTATCGAAATGTATTATATAAAGGTAAGAGTATAATTAAGCATTATAATAGTCGAAGATAAACACAAAGTGCCCTGAACCGTTCGTATTTATTCCTCACAATTATATATGTTCATTATTTTGCTTAGTTTTAATTAATTTCTTTGCACAAACTAATGTATATAGACTAACTTCATTATTTTAACGCTTTATTTCAGTTGTAATTAAAGAATGACATTATAATTTAGTTTTAGGTGATAAGTATTTAAAAAGATTTATTTTTTATATACTCCCGACCTATTTATTATTGTTATTTTATTTATTTTTCTAAGACGATGCAGTATGAAACCAGTGTTGAATTCATAAAACTCCATTCAAATTTGAATCTTATTGTATTTACATTAAGTCGCGGTTATATACTTATTTTTAATGATTTAGTTATCCACATTTTCTCTGTGTTCGAATCTCATATAATATTTCTTTTAGCGTTTCATATATCACAATCAAAACATAATGTATCCAAAAGCGGTGCCAATTATACAAAACTCTAAAGTGTATATTATATTAGCTAATTATTATACATGTATCGATTTGTATAACGAATAAAATTATACAATTTAAAAAACAATTTAGTAAAATGTTATAATAAATGTAATTTGTATAATTTTTATAAATAAATAAAAAAACAGCTAAGAAACGCTACGGGTTCCATGAAATATATTACATTTGAAAATTTATATTGTGGTATTATTTATTAACCTGTATATTAAGAGCATATCACACCTGCAAATATGAGTTTTTCCTTATCAATTTGAATATCACATTACATATATATCTAATACTTTAGAAGAATATATAATCGACACCCAGACGTTCGTCGCCAACAACTATGTCTTCACATATTGTTGACTCCGGGAGGGAATCGAACCCGCAACCCCCGACACAGTAAGCACTCTTACTGCCACCGTGCCAAGGGGCTTTTCAAGTGGGACTTCACAGTTTAAAACATTACTATATACTATGTATTACAAAAAGAGGCTGAAAAATCACAGTAAAAACACATTTCTTGAAATCCATAAACATTATTTTTATTAAAAGTTCACTGTTATAATTACATAATATATTAATTTCATATTGATACATTGACACGTATTTGTGCTAATCACAGAAGTCTTGGTACTTATCTACGAAGAATATACAATGTTTAGTATAAATGTTTATCTATTTCGTAATATTAATCAATGGTTTGGAGACTTAATAATAGACCTGGGACATTTAATATACGGGTACAAATAAAATAATTTACGGGGAAATTTCCTGAATGATCATATTACGAGTACAATCAATTCATAGTAATTTTCAAAAATATCGAAGTTCTTCTACGTGTACAGTTTGTATGATTACGGGTATGATTATATGGGATAATTTTACTGGTTAACTATATTTTTACGGGGACATTTTCCCAAAGAGAGAGAGGGGGAAGTGGGAGGAAAAATAGTTAAATCTACAAACACATATTACATATTAACTATATGAATAATGAATTGTTTGATATTGTATTATAAACTAAAGTTTATATAAAATGTAAATGAGGAATGATACTATAAAGATAATACATTATATTTCTCACCCACGGTACTGATATCTTCAGTGAGATGAGAGATCTTAGCCCAGCAATGGGACAGTGGGAAATTGTTTGTCCCAACATTACATTACGTACATTAATTTAAACGGTACATTAATTTTTAATACATTATATTTACGGGTACATCTCAACGTCTAATTATCATAGATACGTTTCATAACTAGAAAAACAAAATTAATCATCTATCAAGGAATAATTGATACAAGTTAACATAATTAAAACAGTCTTACAACAATCACACATTCGATTTTGATTAATCATTTCCGATTTCATAATTTATTCACTAATGATTAAAGTTTATTAACTAGGAACTAATAACCTGAAAGAACTAATGATTTTTATGAAATTCAATGAAAGGGCGGACTCAACAAGTAGGAAGTCAATTAATATGTTTAAATACTGGTGAAATAAAATTATGGAATTATTTTACAGAACTAGTAAACTAATAAACAACTCTATTAAATTATATTATGGAAGAACAACAAAATATCACATTATAATATACATATATGAATTATCTGTAGTTTGAATGGCACTATGCATATATGTCTATGCTAATTTAATAGAGGTTTTATTTCTTGGACATGAAATTGTATGGGCATGACCCCTCTAAATTTTTGAAAATAACGTAAGCGCGGTCTAAATTTTTTTGTCACTAGCGCCATCTGTTGGGTTGCTAGTGGACCCATCGCGCGGAACAGATACAACAAAATAGAGGGGGTCTTCTTAATCTTACCGCTGTACTCAAAGCGATAATACTTGTAACGAATAAGTATTTTCATTGGATAAGGCGGGCATTACACGTCCATTGGGTTCAGTTAACAACAGACACTTTACAAAATGCATTTCTGTATATATTGTCCTTAATACGACGCTTGGACAATTGGACACTAACGTTGAAAGCGACTGTTAAGCAACATGCTCTGATGCGTAGCCGATAGTGGCATTTCTATCTGAGCGCTACCGTGCCTCGGACGGCAAGTCAAACCTAAGAACACCTAAGAGACCAGTATCGTTGGACCACGTTAGTTTCAAAGCGTTTCAAAAATAACGATATCAGGTTTTTTGCCTAAATTCAAATCTGAATCAAACTTCACACAAGCAATATCACTATAAAGCACCCGCCTTTAAAAACAAACTTAAATTTCTAATCAGCACCTAAAAGTATACACGTTTACACTACACGTATCACACGTTTGGTTTTAAGTCGACACGTTCTCACTAATTTTACTATCGCATTTATAACACGATATTACAATTTATTTATTTTTAAGACTTTTAATATAAAAACTAACATGGCCGATTTTTCATCCACAGACAACTCCTTCTATAGAGGAAAATGGTTGGTCTATTGTTGGAAAGTCAGTCATATTCATTAGTATCTTAAGAGTTGTAAGAAGAAATAAATTCGAAATATGTTTCTGTATGAAAATACCTGCATTTTTTGTTGGATGAATGTAACCTATATTCTAATGTAGGCCATACATCCCTATTTTTTTTAATTGCATCTTTATTATAAATATGTACATATCTTTTAAAAAAGTTTTAATAATTTGTATTTAAAAACATCGTTAAACCAAAACAAGAATGAAAGTGCAGATAATACAACTATGAACTAATTTAAAACCAACGAACCTTCACACAAATCAACAAGTCAAAGAATAAAACAATATTTGGTCGAAATTGAGACCTTATTTCATACATTTAAAATGTGATCTTAACATTAAGAAATATACCATTTTTCAATTTACCAGTTACACAACTTATTGTGCACAATCGACTACACTAATAAATCGATCGACTCTCGACTAACTCAGTCGACTATGGACCAATTTCGACCAATTTAATCGTGTGGATAACCCTTAGCTCATATTAACCTACATTCATCTGGCCACAGTCTAAACACACATGATCACAAAATATATATTGTTTCAATTACTCATTGGCATTTATGCAGACTAGTAAATAAACAGCGCTATGAGAAGAATGAATAAAACATAGTTATTTATTAACAGGTTAATTTCATTATCGTCTAATCTACGCCTCGACGCCTCAGTGGTCTAGCGACATGTGCACTTGCCTGCCAAGACTGAGGTCCCGGGTTCAATTCCCAAGTCGAGCGAAAACATGTTTCCTACTTTTCAAACATGGCTCGGGTTTGAGATTATCAACACGCATTTGGCAAGCGTGGTAATTATGCCTAATCCTCCTCACTGTATCTTCATTGAGATGAGTGACCTTTGCCCAGCAGTGGGACATTACAGGCTCAAACTTAACTTTTTTTAAATTTCAATACTGTCTTAATTAATAACATGGGATCTCGCCTGGATATCCCTATTAAAATACTTTTTATTGTGGTGCTTATGACATCCTCCTCAGTGTATTGATATCTTCAGTGAGTTCAGAGCCCAGAGGCCTTGTTCTACAGTGTATCTTATGGCTGTTACATTTTACAATATCAAGACAAAGTAAAGTCATACCAGTTAATAAAATCAGAAGTTTTTGACGGAGCCTGATTAGTATCTAACACTTAAATGATTATCAAATTAAATGTTGGAATTCTCATGCCTGTTGCTGCCATGACTGCTATACTATGGAGTACTGGCACACCAGCTGCTTGCATGTGTTTACTTAATGACACTATAAATGCCAACTGGCGTGCCTGTATCTGACTTGTAATTTAGGTTGGTTACAGTTAACTAGCATGCTAGCTAGTTTACAGGCATGTGTATTCCCATCATAATATATATAGTTTATTCGCTTCATAGCGCAAACTATCTTAAACCACAAACCGTTCAAAAGTCGTCCAGACAGAAGTCGAAATGGTCTTCCATGACTTTGTACTGGTCGCACGAGAACCGCATGCATTTGGGACACGTGTACACCTGGAACACAATTTAAATAAACATTAGTTCTAATGTAATACTATACTACTAGGTTATAAATACTACAGACGCGATGAGGGGTGATGAGACGCTTTGCCTCTCCCTTCCCCTCCGAGGCGTGCTCGCCCATGCGAGCTGCTGGCGTGGCTGAAGAAGCGGACATCTTGGTATGCCGAAAGGTAGCCCCGCGACTTCAGCCTAGGCTATAACTACGGAACACGGATGGGGTTTAGTGGGTATTACCCAACATGTTTGTGCCGGGGTTGAGTCCCACCCCACATACCCCGGTTGTTTCCCCAAACAACCGGGGATGCGTAAATGCATTCCCCATCCATAAAAAAAAAGGTTATAATACTAGAGATGTTACTACTAGAGATGTGCCGGATCGATAGTCAAGTGTAATTGTATCCGGGGATACGGATCCGGATATTAGGTCATTCATTCATTTTGCGTAGGTTAGTGGCCAACCGTGTCGGAGTTTTTAGACCGCCTAAAGGCCTCCGACAAGGTCTGACGATTGAAACAACCGGGAACGACTGCTTAGCGTGCGCTCCGAAGCACGGTAGCGCTCAGATAGAAATGCCACTATCGGCCACCCATCCAAAGAGGAGCTGAGCTGCACGTTGCTTAACAATCGCAATGAACAAACATGGCTCAGTCAAACTACGCCTCGAGTGCTACACGGATATAAGGTGTCAATATACGGATACGACACATCACTAGTAACTTCATATATTTCAACTCAAAATACATTCACAATGCATTAAATCATTCACTTTCAATACTATTGATTAGTATGTAGTAAACATTATTTGGGGTTTTGTTGGCACGATTAATAGGCAGTAAAATGTCTAAGGAAATCTGTGAAAACTTGTCGTTACAAATACAACACGAACGAATAGAAAAAAAACACAATAACACACTATATTACAGATATGTACACCATTAATTTGTGTTACAGGCAAAATCATGCTGGTTTCAAAAAAGTAAGCCCGAAGAGACATTGTGATACAAATCTAGTGTCCACTTTGTTAAAAATCGATTAAAACATTACTAAACAAACATTTTGTGGTGATACTATAATTATATCAACGTCGATCACGTATCCCTAAAGATACATTTTTACAAACAAACATGTCCACTAATTGTTATAGGAATACTTTTATCATCCATTGTCAGTTTTGTTAAATGTCATAATCACAAACAACATCAACCATGGACTTATTACATAATATAATCTGGACTGAGGACTGTTAAAAATGAAAAATACGAAAGCACACCTTACACCTTTACATTATGATTCAATTTGGGTTACCAACATAGACAGAGGCAAAACGAGCCAAGAGAGATAGCTAGTACCGAGGCCGTTTATCCCTTTCTAACACTTGCCATTCGATCGAAAAGTGGTAGTTGGTAGCATGTTGGTAGAAAATTATTTCACAACGCTGACTTTAAGCTTATCCTTATATTACATATAAAGTAAATATTGAATTAGATAAAATTTATTAATTACTTACTTAGCTTTATAATACTTCCATTGATTGACTTATTATTCTGAAATACCTGCAGAGCCATAATTATTTAGAACTATTTGGTAAAATTATTAATAATTTATCTAGTAACCCTTTGAATTTGTCATGGCGACTTTGAATTCTCGTCTTCTCGTGAATATCTACCTATTTGTTTTATTTTATGCAATTTTGGGAGATTAGCTTATTGAAATGGTTAAAAAGTGCTGTATTCGTTTCTGTTAAACTGAATCCTATGGTGGTTGCGGGATATCCTTTCACAGGTAAGCCGAATAAGGGAAAAATTGAAAATTTGTTATGTAGGGTGACCATAAGTGCAAGCAATCACTCCTCGAATGATTTATGAGGATTAAAAATGGGTTACTATATATTTATAAGTAATATTTTTTAAGTGTTAATAAAAATTTATTTAAATTATAACAATTTCTTTTATTTAAACATTATGCTTTTATAAGTAAAATCGGACTATCTTTTTTTAGTTTCACCTCAGTAGATAGTTCGATTTCAAATTCACAAAGCACCATCTATTCACTACATAGTATAAAATAAAGTCGCTATTTTTGTCTGTCTGTTTGTCTGTTTGTTTGTCTGTATGCTTAAATCTTTAAAATTACGCAACGGATTTTGATGCGATTTTTTGTAATAGGTAGAGTGATTCAAGAGGAAGGTTTATATGTATAAAAATTCCCGAAATTCCCACGGGACAGGCACAACGCGGGTAAAACCGCGGGGCGCCGCTAGTAAGCTATAAAGAACAAAATTTTCTTCTAGAAAACGCCCCTACGGGAGATTTTCTTACATGCACTTATAAAATAGATGGCGCTAAAACTTGAACGTAACTGCAGAGAATTAAATTAATTGGAAAGTTCCTCATTGTATTTTTTAAAACAAATATTATTTCATTATAATATTATTTGTCCCACCTAACGAAAAAGTGTGGTCATCCTATTAGAAAGTGACAAACAGCATCGGCTCTCAACATCTCGCTCGGCTCGTTTTTCGGCTGCTAGAGCTCAGTCCAGATTATAATAATAAGTCCATGACATCAACACACTGTTTTACAAACTGACTTACGTTGCAGGTCTATTCAGAGAAGTGTATTAAAATAATTAACGTAATAAAATAATTAATCAATAAATAACAATTAATATATTAACTATTGATTTATTACAATACAAAAAATATGAATATATTTTCCTAAAGAAACTTTCTAAAATGACAAAATCGTTCGAAAAATTTAACATATTAAAAATTAGTAGACATACAAAGTATCTAACTGTAACTGTGTATAGAAAACTAAGTAAATTGATATAAATGCTATAAGTTATACTAAAACTAGCTGACCCGGCGAACTTCGTACCGCCTTAGTGAATGACATTGACATTCGTTACGCGTGTTTTTTTAAATATGCAAAATTAAATGTATATTTTTCAATATTTCTGAGAGATTTTCTTAATATTTTTTTCCGTAAGAACCTTCTCCTAATAATAACAAATACAACAAAAAAAGAATTAGTGAAATCGGTCCAGCCATTCACGCGTGATGCCGCGACCAAGGAAAACGGGTTTCATTTTTATATATATAGATGATACCCGCAATAAAGTAACAGTGACCACAAATATTTTTACGAACACAATGAATTAGTTTTATCTACCACCATGATGGCAAATGGTACTGAAAGTTCTATCCGCCCCAGTTGGTACTACAAGCAAAGTGGGAAATAGGAAAAGAATCGAAGGGATAAAATCCTTAATATTTCGATCTAGATTGAATTTATATTGACCCTTACCGCCTTATTAATAAACGTTCTGTAACTAAAACACTGTTATAAAAAGTTTTGTCTCTTTTGCTCTTCGGAAAATTGCGTATGTCAGAAAGTGACAAATGATTTGATAGCTAAAATGTTCTTAATGCGCGTTTATAGAGAGCAGGGTTCTATCCTTAGTTATTAGGTAAACAAGAGTCAACATGTTGTTGGAGTAGCAGCATCGTTTTGAAGGTCTGGTCGCACATGGGGCAGTCGAAGCGGGGGGGCGGCGGCGTCGCTTCGCGGGAATTCGGCTTCTTCTTCTTTGATACCTTGTCCTTGCAAAATGGATTTCTAGTGGTGGTATTTGTGTGTGTTACAAGTTGTGTATGTTAGTATTGTATTTTGAATAAACATTTTTTGGTTTCGTTAGGTAGTCAAGATCATTTTATGTGTTCCATGTTTGAATAAAAAATAAGATAGTAGATTATGCCTAATCCTGCTCACTGAACTGATATCTTCAGTGAGATGTGAGATGAGAGCCCTTTGTCCAGCAGTGGGACATTACAGGCTAATACTTACTTACTTATTTAGTAGATATGTAAAAATTGGATATATAATAAATGACTGAATAAAAAAGCGGCCAAGTGCGAGTCGGACTCGCCCATGAAGGGTTCCGTAGCAGCGAGTAACATAATAAAGAAGTTGTTTACGATTTATGTCGTAAAAAAAAAACTACTAACTAGACCTCGTTCAAACCAATTTTCGGTGTTAGATTACATTGTTATGTACATCATATATTTTTTTTAGTTTTATCATTCTCTTATTTTAGAAGTTACAGGGGGGGGGACACACATTTTACCACTTTGGAAGAGTCTCTCGCGCAAACTATTCAGTTTAGAAAAAAATGATATTAGAAACCTCAATACCATTTTTGAAGACCTATCCATAGATACCCCACACGTATGGGTTTGATGAAAAAAAAAATTTTTTTTTTCATTTCTAAGTATGGGAGACCCCCCCTAAAATTTTATTTTTTTTCTATTTTAGTGTGAAAATATTAATGCGGTTCACAGAATACATCTACACACTAAGTTTCAACAACATAGCTCTTATAGTTTCGGAGAAAAAAGGCTGTGACATACGGACAGACGGACAGACAGACATGACGAATCTATAAGGGTTCCGTTTTTGCCATTTGGCTACGGAACCCTAAAAAAGGAGTAATAAGAAGTAAAAATAAGTGTCAAAATTTACATAATTCATGAACACGATAAAATGAGTCCCTTTTTATTACTTCTGAAAAAAACCTGTAAACTTGACCTCAATTTATTCAGAACCTACCTCTCCGATTTGAATAATTCTTTTTTGAATGAATAGCTACATTCAGCGGGGTGATTATAGGCTATTTTTCACCCCGAAATTCCCACGGGAACGGGGACAATGCGGGTAAAACCGCGGGGCGTAAATAATAAGTGATATTCCCTTACCATGTTCCCAGTAGCGGTACTATTAGAGGACGCCGCACTAGTCTGTCGCGCGGGCGTGGCTTGAGAAGGACGCTTGGTGGTCGCCGACCTGTATATGTTAGGGTTCAACTTGCGCACTTCTTCTAACTGAAATGGAAAGAAAAATGAAAATAAGGTCGCGTTATATTGACCGTTCCGGATGTTTGAATCGACAATCGACATTATAGGCAAATACTTTTGGAACGAAGTTCCTTATCGCGCGTTGCGAAAGGGGGCTAGACGGAAAAAATGTAACGACACTTTTTGGGTTAGAGAGAGACTGTCTGTCTCTCTCTCTCTTATAGAAAGCAAGCCAGATATTTTCGTTTCGTCTTTCTATTTCGCATTGAACAGTGTGGTGTCGCGACGATTATTTTTATTGATAATAAATACACTTCGTTCCATCCCGGTGTCCCTTGACACCTCTCACGTTTTTTTACTTTACTCATTCATTCATTCATTCATTGAGTAGGTCTGTGGCCAAAACTAGTGTCGGAGTTTTTAGACTACCCTAAGGGTGCCTCTCCATTGATGCGGAGCGAGCTGGCGGAGTGGAGAAACGGACTTAAATAAACCAATAGGATTGCATAAAATCTCCCATCAGATATTTTATGACAAGCCCGTTGGCACAGTGGCAGTGAGAGCGCTTACTGTGTCGGGGGTTGCGGGTTCGATTCCCGCCCGGAGTCAACAATATGTGCAGACATAGTTGTTGGCGACGACGTCTGGGTGTCAATTATATATTCTTATAAAGTATTTCTGTATGTATATGTAGTAATATCAGTTAGTTAGATTCCATAATACAAACTTAAAGCTTAGTTTGGGTCTAATTAACCGTGAGTGAATTTGTCCGGGTATATTTATTATTTATATTTTTTTTATGCAATCATATTGGTTAGTATTTGTCCGTTTCTTTACCCTTAGACCTCCTTTACTTTAATTACCTGCTGCAATAGTTCTTCATTTTTCTTCTGAGCTTTCCTCAAGTCTGTAAGTATGGTGTCCTTTTCACTCGCCATTTTCTCTCTGGACTGCCTCTCTGCTTCGAAATCACTCCTACAATAAATCAATGAAATAATTGCTTGTTATATAAAGAAACAGTTAAACGCGATGTAGTTCAGATTTGTTTGTAACAAATTGCATAGTCAAATTCAAAAAGGCTTCCTTTTAATGCCCAAATACTACCTCTAGAATACCAGTAAGATTTTAAAAATAATATTGTATTATGAGAGCCTTATTCAAGAGGCAGCTTGTTGGCTACTTGTCCCCGCGTCTCCCAAGCACTTACAACATTATTCGAAAATCCCACGGGAACGAGCACAACGCGGGTAAAACCGCTGGGCGCTACTAGTAATAATATACGTACTTATACAAATCCAGCTGCGCCTTCATAAGCTCTGTATCTTCCTTGTCCATCTTCAAAGCGGATAGTTCTGCTTCTAACGCTTGCAACTCTTGCCCGCGCGCCACTAAAGCCGATGTCAGTGCTTCTACGTTGGAACTTGGTCTCTATGAATATAGAAATATGGTTTAATTTTCTATACTAAGTTTTATGTACTGTAGTTTTGTATAGAAACACTCTTTATGTAAATGTCGAAGATGTAAAATGGTTACTTACGACTTCTTGTTTATCCGTTGTTTTATTCAACAGCTCCTTGTAATCTCTGAATATTCCTTCAAATATCGACAGAGTGCCGCGGACTTGTCCACTGTAAATATGAGTAAAAGTTAAATTATTAGTCCGTTGATGACGTTCGTCAATCACGTGGGTAAAACCTCGACGCTTTGACAGTTCATACATACATAAAATTCTACTTCCTACTAATATTATAAATGCGTAAGTTTGCGAAGATGTAGTATGTTTGTTACTCTTTCACGCAAAAACTACTGAACGGATTTGGATGAAACTTTACAGTTATATAGGTTATAATCAGAATAACACATGGGATACATTTTATCCCGAAATTCCCGCAGGAACAGGGTACAACGCGGGTAACACCGCGCGGCGCGGCTAGTCAAACATAACATTCTTTTTACGTCGAATTTCCTAGTTAAACGGATAAACCTCTTTTCATACATACATGTTAGTGAGCGCCGAACACTGCTGGTTCTCGATCTGTTGTTTGACCGTGGCGAGTCCGCCGCGGAACTGGTCTACTGTGGTCTTCTCCAGCCGCAGCTCCTGGAGACTCACTATCAGGCCGAGGGATTCTACCAGACTGTCGGATAACCTGTTGAGTAATGACAATTAAGTCAAATGCAAGCGTACGAGTATAACTAAGCATACATAAAGGGGCGGGATTTGGAGAGTAACCCCGTACTATTGAAAAAATGGCAATTTGCGGAACAATTTATTGAAAATTGAGACTCGAACCTTCCCTTAGCATATGGTGTGTGGTAAGAAATGAAGAGGAACCGAAGTGTGACCGAATTCACCAAAACTCCCCCTGCTAGCTAGAGACAAAGCTAGAATCCGTGGTTTTATCACTATCGATAAAGAGCCTCACTCATTCCTTGGTCAATATATGAACGCTTTTATAACATTTTATTAACTTGATACTTTATTCAGTAAGCAGAATGATCTAACGTAATGGAAACTATTATTATTATGGTATTTTTATACATTGTATATCTCTTCCAAGGGTTATGGAGAGAGCACAGACCGAAGCCCAACCGCCATAGTTACATATTGGGTTTTTTTTACGTATCCTCGCTGTCCCACCGCTGGACAAAGGTATCCCCCAATTCCTTCTATGTATCTCTTTCCATAGCCAACTCCTTCCAATCCTTATCATAATCTGGACTGAACATTACAAACCCATGCGTCAACTTGTTGAGTAGTTCCGCTAGATGTTTGAGCGTTCGGTCGTAGAGCTTGACGTTGGACGCGAACCCGCCGTCGGTGGTGTCTGTGTCGCAGCTTAATGACACGCGGAGCGGTTGGAACACCTAGAAATAGAACTAAATGTAAATAATATCAACAAAGCTTATGCATACATGTTAGTTCAGCCTGTATATTTTAAAAAGCTGGCCAAAGGCGTCTTCTCTCACTTAAAATATATCCCACCAAAAACATAAATGTAAAAAAGGAAAGCCAAGTTCAATACAAAAATTATGCCTGGCTATGGGCTTCGCCGCAAAAAGAATGGAGATCTAAATGAGTGCCAAGTTCTAGGTAAAATCCCAATATGTATTTATAGGAAAAAAATAATATTATGAATATATTCCTTCTCTTTATTGGATACCTATCACAATTGCTGTTATTTAAAAATGTGAGATCTTAAAGTAGGTAAGATTTGACATCTATCTAGTGACCGCACGTCTATTTAAATATAATAATATAAAAACAAATAAAGATACTCTAAATAAAGATAATATACGTACCGTAGTGCTAGCGTCCTTGAGTCTGTTATGCAAGTCTTGCAAATGTTCTTTATTAATTCGCATTATTTCGTTCATTCCTGACTTGTGTTTCGAGAAGTCCAACTGAGAAAATAAATATTTTTTTTTTGTAGCAAATTGAAAAAAGGAATTAAAGAATAAAAATAAGTCCTATTTCTTAAAAGTAATTGACTTTCATTCATCATTCATCAGTCATTCATTCATTAGTATCACTCACTCATAACAGCCTCCGTGGTCTTGTGGTTTGAGCGCTCGGCTCACGATCCGGAGATCCGGGTTCAATTCCCGGTGGGGACAATGTCTCACAAAAATCTCTTTGTGAGGCTGCCCTTAGTTTGGTTAGGGCATTGCAGGCTGAATCACCTGATTGCCCGAAAAGTAAGATGATTCCGTGCTTCGGAGGGCACGTTAAGCCGTCGATCCCGGTTACTTTCTACGGATAGTAGTCGTTACATGAGCCATGTCAGAGGCCTTTGGCGGCTCTATAACTCTGAGCCATGTTTGAAAAGTAGGATACGTGTTTTCGCTCGACTTGGGAACTGTACCTGGGTCCTCAGTCTTGGCAGGCGAGTGCACATGCCACTAGACCACCGAGGCGACAAAATACTCATACGGTCTTTTTTAGCTAGGATACAAGCACATCCACACGACACGTTACCTTTCGTTGTGGTGTCGCTGTGGTACTATTGCGTTATTTTACGTGACACCATGATTGGTCAGGTTGGCCATCCACTCCATGAAGAAGACACACTCATGAATGAATGAACGAATGAAAGCATGACCTTTTATTTATACTTCTAATCGTAATCAGTTATTCGTAAACCTACAAGTCCTGCATAATATATATTTCTAGCATCATCAGTACATTTGTAGCATCGGCAACTTAAGCCCTGCGGCGGAACCTGCCGTAAACTATACATATGTACCTTAACATTTTCCAGCTCCAATATCTTGAGCTGTGAGTTCTTCAATTCATTTTGGAGCGCCAATACTTTCGCGTTCAACTGGTTGATGATAGCTTCAGATTTAGCTTTGTCTTCGGCCGTTTCTATGTTCTGAAAAAAATGCCATAAAATATTTAACATTTTAAAAGCTTAGAGCTCAGTTTGGGTCTAATTAACCGTGAGTGAATTTGTCCGGGTATACTTATTTATTTATTTAATGTTAACTAGCCGCGCCCCGCGGTTTCACCCGCGTTATGCCCGTTGTTATCACTACATAGTATAAAACAAAGTCGCTTTCCGTTGTCTGTCTGTCCCTATGTATGCTTAGATCTTTAAAACTACGCAGCGGATTTGACGCGGTTTTTAAATAGATAGATTAATTCAAGAGGAAGGTTTGTATGTATAAACATTCTCGGAATGCCCACGGGAACGGGCACAACGCGGGTAAAACCGCAGGGCGCTGCTAGTTATTATTCATATAAACTTTCCTCTTGAATCACTTTATATATTTAAAAAAACCGCATCAAAATCCGTTGCGTAGTTTTAAACTATGCAGTGATGAAACATTTAGTATTAGCCAGTAATGTCCCACTGCTGGGCAAAGGTCTCTCATCTCACTGAAGATATCAGTGCAGTGAGGAGGACATTAATCTGACGAAATGTAATGATGCACTTTAGGAAACTCTACTCACACTTCTGAGGCTATGAACAGTGTTCTCCAAAAGCACATTGGCTCGCTGTAGCTCTCCTACCTCGACCTCATGGTCGGATATCAGTTTTGATAACTCTAGCTAAAATTTAAAAGTATATAATATTAGGCACGGTTTTTCACAAAGAAATGAGAAGATCTTGTAATATCCTTGATTTTAATCATACATATTATCTCTACTAAATCTATAATATAAAAATGAATCGCAAAATGTGTTGGTAAGCGCATAACTTCAGAACGACTGCACCAAATTGGATGATTCTTTTTTAATGTGTTCCTTATTGTCAGGACAAGATTTTTATATAAGAAAAATTAGGAATAAAAATCTCAAAATTCCCACGGGAACGGGGGCGCTGCGGGTGAAACCGCGGGGCACAGCTAGTAATATATATAATAAAGCTAAAAAGTTAGATGTTTTGTTTGTTTGTAAGCGCTAATCTCGGGAACTACCAATCCGGAAATCCAGATTTGTTTGTTTCTTCGGCTTACGCCGTAAAACTAAACGTTAACACAAAATGTCAGCCTCAAAAGACGTAAAAATTATAAATTGTGGCTTTCACTGGCAGCCTTAATAACATTACACATTATTGAAACAATTTATTCTGTCTAAAGGCACATAAAATGGTTGGTCCCTGGTCTGAAGTAACAACTTCAGACGATGGCTACGTTTGAGACCTTTAGGCCTTCGATCAACAATACACAACTAGATGTCGGGTCGGCGCAAAAAATATGTCTCGGTAAATAAGGCCTCATTTGAAAAGTGAGATCTTATTTTATTAATAAGATTTGCTTCTTTATTGCTAAGTGTCATGGTTGTAATTAGGTTGAACTTCGAACTGTTTTAAAACTTTTTTTTTTCAGTTCGGTAGTAAACAAAATAAGTTGTCACACACACGTCATCCACGCGGACAGTATTTGGCTTTGATTTTGTACGTGACCCGATATCTAGTTGTATATTGTTGATCGAAGCTTTAGGCAGTCAAACTCCGACACCAGGGATGGCTACTCAACTACACGAACTTTCTTACTTAGCTCAATTTCACCATTACAACTGAACTCAATCAGTTCAACTTAATGCTAGTTCATGAGCTAAATTCACATCAAATCTTCAAACTGAACTGAACACAGTTTTAGTGAATCAGTCACTAAAACTGAGATCAGTTGACATAAGGTTCGAGATAGTAACACTGAATTTGGACCTTAGTGTTGTAGAAACAAAGGTCACGACCGTACCTCGACCTTCCTGACCTTCTCCTTGAGGTCATCCCGCTCGCGCGAGGTCGCGTCCACAATATGCTCCAGAGACTCTTTCTGCCACGTCAGCTTCTCATTCTCGGTTATAACCTGAGGAATTGTAGTTATTAGTTTTAGTTTTAGTTATTAGTAGCTGACCCGGCAAACGCAGTTTTGCCATATAAAAATTCAAGGGTGGACCACCCTAATCACTATAAATTAAAATGTAACCTATCTTTCAAGTTGGATAACAAATTGCACACGGTGTGAAAATCAAATTTAAAATCGGTTCAGTAGTTTAGGAGTCCAACGTGGACAAACAACGAGACACGTAATTTTTATATAAAAAGATATTTCCTAATAGTTATTATAAGGATGTAAAATTTCAACTGTGTTTGTTTTTAAGGGCTATCTCAGAAACTACCAATCCGATTTGAATAATTCTTTTTGTAATAGATAGCCACATTCAACGGGAAGGTTATAGGCTATTTTACATCCCGAAATTCCCACAGGAACTGGCACAAAGCGGGTAAAACCACAGACACTGCTAGTACATATTTCTATTATCAAGCTACCCACCTGCCGCCTTTGCTTCTCAACCAACTCGAGCTGTGCCGTCAGCTTATCGACCGTATCGTCTTCGGGGGAAGTCACAAATTCCAATGCCGACGACGGACCGGACTTGGACTCGCCCGTTTCGCCGTTAACGACGGTTTGGGAAGCCTCCATCAGATTGGCCATGTCTTGTTTCAGCTTCTTGTTTTCTTGGCGTAGCTGAGAAGTTTGAATGTTAGTTGATTAGCAAGACTAAGTAAGAATGTTCGCGTAGGTTAGTGGCCAACCCTGGTGTCGTAGATTTTAAGGCCGCCTAAAGGTCTCCGACATGGTGTGACGATTGATACAACCGGGACCGACAATTTAACGTGCCCTCCGAAGCACGGTAGCGCTGAGATATAACTGCCACTATCGGCCACCCATCCAAGTAGGGGCCGAGCTCCACGTTGCTTAACAATCACGCGCTACAAATTATCCTATCTTACCTTTTCAATGAGGTCCTTCGTCTCATCAAACTTCTCCTTATGCAACATGTGAGTTTTCATCATGTCCTCCTGACACGAGGCTATGAGAAGGAACTGTTCCTTCATCGAGTCGTTATTCTGTTTCAGGGTTTCCTTTAAGATCACGTTCTCGTCGATAATCTCTCCGAATCTCTTCTGAAGCTCGTCTGTGGTCGTGTCTTCGGTTATGATCGTGCTTGCCGCCATCAAACTGGCTGGTGAAGGCTGGAAATGTATGTTTGAATTAAGAAACTCATTTTCTTAAGGGTCAAAAGTTGTATTAAGTTTTTGCAATTTGAGTACGGGTACTTTGTTAAAAAAATGCATAGCCCATAGATATAGAAAGCTCTTCGCTTTGCTCAGAGCATAGCTTATGTCCGTTCTGTAAGCGTACTCCACCCATTAGCGAAGACATTACATAGAAAATACGAACATATCCTGATTTATTTGGGGATTATTATTATTTATTTATTTATTTAGTATAGAAAAGTGAAGCTTTTCATAAAGCTACTATTGCATTTAGTTTTTCTTGGTTTAAATTAAGACACACGAAAACCTATATAATACTAGCTGTGCCCTGCAGTTTCATCCGCATTTATTCCGTCAATGCTACCGTTTAAACCTTCCCTGGATTACGACAAACATTTCAAAACCAGAATCAACTAAATCGGTCCAATCGTTCTCGAGTTTTAGCGAGACTAACGAACCACGATTGATTTTTATATTATAGATAGTCTACACGCCTTCAATACAATACTTCAATAATGTTACGTGGTTGAGTTGTAACGCTGTTACTAAATTGAATGAACAGTACTCAATAGAACATTAACTCACTATAAGTGAGTATTATTATATTATGTTTTATTTTCTATACACTATAAAACAAAATCCTGCGCCGCGTCTGTCTGTTTGTATGTTCGTGCTGAGCTCAAATACTGAACGGATTTTCAGCAACAAAGTGATTCAAAAGAAGGGGTTGGAAGACTAATATTTAGAACAAGTTTTAGATCCGTAGGATTTAGACAATATTAAGAATAGAGCCAATGTAAAATTTTGATTAACACAGTTGAATATTAACCACATTATTTCTAAAATGATTGACTTGAAACGCGTATATCTGCACCAACTTTTCATTCTTATAAATTGTAGAGGTTAAGTATCATACACAGAATCATTTTATCCACAACATTCACAACACCGACCCACATTTGACAAGCGTGGTGATTATGCCTAATCGTCACTGTACAGATACATATCTTCAGTGTGATGGGAAGCCTTTGCCCAGCAGTGGGACATTACTGCTAATGCTATTACTACTACTACTTTATTCACATATAAACTTGTTAATGCGAGTACAACCGTAAGGCATCGCTTGTCACTCTTATGACTAATCTACATCTTACCTACGAGTATATATAAAATTCTCGTGTCACAGTGTTCGTTCGCGTACTCCTCCGAAACGGCTCGACCGATTCTCATGAAATTTTGTGAGCATATTCAGTAGGTCTGAGAATCGGCCAACATCTATTTTTCATCCCGAAATTCCCGCGGGAACGGGTACAACGCGAGTGAAACCGCGGGGCGCAGCTAGTATGTATATATAAATACTGTTTACGTATAGTATACTAACGTATCGTGAAATTGGTAAAGCCCCTTTATCAATCGAGTGCATTTGTGTAGGTATGTTGCATGACTTATTGTACATTATACAAATATGACATATCCTTTTTTGTAAAACTAGCGAAATGCCCTAACTTCGTCTTATTTTTACTCTATACTATCTTATATAAAAAATTCTCGTGTCAGAATGTTAGTTAACAATTACAATACTCCTCCGAAACGGCTTGATCGATTTTTATGAATTTTTATATGCATATTGAGCTGGTCTAACAAACGGCCTTAGTCCAACCAGCGCTGTAATTGATGTACATCAGTTGAGTGATTTAGCCATAGATAGATATAGATAGAGCAAAGACATTTTTAACAATATTATCACAATTTTTTGCTGATATATAAGTATTTATTATAATTTTTTATTGTTTAAATAAATAAATAATAAATAAATACACCCGGACAAATTCACTCACGGTTAATTAGACCCAAACTAAGCTCTAAGCTTGTAATATGGAATCTAACTAACTGATACTACTACATATACATACACAAATACTTTATAATAATATATAATTGACACCCAGACGTCGTCGCCAACAACTATGTCTTCACATATTGTTGACTCCGGGCGGGAATCGAACCCGCAACCCCCGACACAGTAAGCGCTCTCACTGCCACTGTGCCAACGGGCTTGTCAAAAGGACTGTGGGTGTATATTCTGTATATTATAGATAACAATATTAAAAGTGTATTGACTGTCTATAAATAACATTATGGATATTAATTGTATATGTTAATAACTTTTATTACGTACGACGCAAGTAAATAATTGTTAACTCTAACAATTATTATTTTAAAACATCTGCATGCAAGGGGACGAGTTTTTATAAGAATCAATTGCAATACACCAGAACAACTGTTAATGAAATCCTACTTCCTACTAATATTATAAATGGGAAAGTTTGTGAGGATGTGTATGTATGTTTGTTACTCTTTCACGCAAAAACTACTAAACGGATTTCAATTAAACTTTACAGTAATATAGGTTATACATCAGAATAACACAAGAGATACATTTTATCTCGCAATTATATTATAGATAGATTATATATTCATATGAGACATAGACTTAGGAGATTACTCATTAGGAGATAACTTTTAAGTTATACCTATTCAGGTTATAACCGAGAATTTACCAAATTACAATCGAGAAATAAGTATATTATAATAATTTTAAGTATATATAATAATATTAAATACTAGCTTAATTAAATACTACCGCTCCGCGGTTTTACCCGCGTTATGCCCGTTCCCGTGGGAATTCCGGGAATTTTTATACATATAAACCTTCCTCTTGAATCACTCTATCAATTTAAAAACCGCGTCAAAATCCATTGCGTAGTTTTAAAGATCTAATCATACATAGGGACAGACAGCGGAAAGTGACTTTGTTATATAGTGAAGTATAATAAGTATGGGTTTGGGCCACCATCTACTCGTAGTGAGCTCACAATATCGGGAATATACCAAACAAATCAATAAAATGAATGTTATCATTATCAGGCTTCCCCATCTAATCCAACGAGAAACATATTGATAAAAATGATAAATAAGTTAATACTAATATTGATAACAGTAGCCTAATAATTATCATGAAATGTTCACTTTCATTTCAACATAGGCAAATCCCGCGTAGTACCCGCGTTGTACGCATTCCCGCGGGAATTTCGGGATAAAACGTATCCCATGTGTTATACTCATGTTAACCTATATTACTGTAAAGTTTCATCCAAATCCTTCCCGTTGTTTTTGTGTGAAAGAATAACAAACATCATACATATAATACATACGTACATACTGGGGGAGTTTATTAGGAGTCTAGTGGCTAGAAAATATTGGCTATGTAATAGCCGATTCATGCATTAAAACAACTGGGACTGAAAATTCAAATATTCTCAGAGAGTTGTTGAAAATTTCAGCATAACAACTAAAAAATTTGAATGTAGAATCATAGCACATACATAAATGTAGAATCATAGCACATACATAAATGATACAGACAGAATAAACACATTTTAATAAACACGCTTTTAGTCAACTAGCAGCGCCCCGCGGTTTTACCCGCGTTGTGCCCGTTCCCGTGTGAATTTCAGGAATTTTTATACTTATAAACCTTCCTCTTGAATCACTCACTCTATCTATAAAAAAAACTCCCTCAAAATCCGTTGCGTAGTTTAAAAGATACATACATAGGGACAGACAGCGGACAGCGACTTTTTTTATACTATATAGTGATTAAGCTTAGTTTTTAGGTATGACAAGTATTTATTTTGAAACTAAACTGCAGACCTTGAATTATTTCTTGTTAAATTGGTAAAAACGAATTGTATGATTAGGTATGATAAAGTATCAACCCAAGGACATGCAGATGTAATATTCATGTATCCGTGGGAATTTCAGATATGAAATACATCTGTTATAAACAAATTGTTCATCAAACTATTAATATCTAGCAATTTAGCCCCGTATTTTACTGACGTACCTAATCCTGTGGATATTTCGGGAAAAGTAGACAGTAAACTTTCACTTGTATGGGGCTATCAAATGGCTATAAAAGGAATCATTGGAATCCATTAGGTAGTCTCAGAGTAATGTCTAACGAAAAAAATATTTAAAAAAACAGATTAAAAAGTAATATTAGTAAAAAAAAAATTTATAAAAATACAGGTTAATATGTATCTCATGTCATATTTTGATGAATATGCTATATCAAGTTTTATCCTAATCCAATCAGTAGTCTTTGTGTGAAAGAGCAACATAAATACAAGGCTCAATAACTCTGACACCATTGGATTGGTCAGGTTGACCATCCACTTGATGAAGAAGAAGAAGAAGAAGAAAACAAAGTTATGCTTTTATAATATTACTTGTAGTAGGACATAAGTAGTGATCGGATAGTCGGATGCATATTTACCTAAACTTAAATTTTTAAGTATGGATGCGACTTCTTAAAATATATTTTTTGTTAAATAAAAATCCCGAATTCGGGAATGCAATTTAGTCGGTTTATGGTTTGAAAACGAATCATTTAGCATGTGGTATTTATTTTTATAAAAAGTCCGGGACTCGGGGTTCACTTAAACAACTATTCATACGTATTTACTTGAAGTTTAGTTTCAGTCCCAATGCGATTTTATTTATTAGTGAAGAGTTGAAGGAAGAGTAGTGAGTGTTAGTTTGAACAAAACAATAAGATATGGTGCGCGGGCGAAAGCACGGCTTGTCTCGTATCTCTTTCTGACGCCGACGAGCAAACAGCACAGTGACGTATTCGTCGCTGTGCTGTTTCCTCGTACATTCGAGCCGCATGTAATGTCACTTGCAGTCAACTTCCGAGAAGCTATAGATAAGGATAGAGAAACAATAGAGAAGGGTACGGAGTTTTTAATGAGTGCGAGTGAGACGGAAGTTCATATACCTACCTGCTTGTGGACAAGTATACCGACCCGAAAAGGGTATTGTAATTTTTTTGCATTTTCGAATTTTCTAAAATCCCGAAATCCCGGGATTTTTTTTTAACAAAATAAAATAAAAAGCCGCATCCATACTTAGTCAGATATCAACTTTAGGTAAATATGCATCCGACTATCCGATCTTTACACATAAGAGATGGGAACTGGGCCCGATGGTTCCATATATGTTTCAGTATGTTACTTTATTACTGATTACCATAGACAAACATTTTTTATTATGAACCGTTCACTGGCATACCTGATTACTGATCAACTGACAATTTGATGAAAGGATGGGTCCAGACATAGAACTTCTACTTCTAATAATCTAGGTATACTATAGGATAGGCAACTAATATGAGTATTGTAACAGGTCTACTTTGGAAGTAAAGAATATATTTATTTCATTATTAATACTCACATTATCTCTGAGTTGAAAATGAGCTTTATAGGCCATGCTGGCCTCCATCGGCAAGTCCTTCATAGCATCTTCAAGCTGTGCTTTGTCCAAGGGAGTGTCATCAACCGTTCCGTTGATCTTAACGACCATACTGTTGCCCGGAGACGAGTCCAAGATTATGAACGACTCATCCTCGGTATTTTCAACGCCTTTCACATCCAGTGACATTTTGCTTTATTTGATTTGGTGAGGCTGTAATCAAAATATATGCATTTTATTAAGATTTATGTATCTAGTGAGATGCCTTCTCAGACAGGTGTTTTAATGATATATTTTTGTTTTGCTTCTTCAATAATATGTTATAAAGTTTTATATTACACTAGCAGCGCCAGCGGTTTTACCCGCGTTGTGCCTGTTCCCGTAGGAATTTCGAGATGAAAAATGGCATATAGCCTTCCTCGATAAATGGACTATCCAACACTGAAAGAATTTTTCAAATCAGACCAGTAGTTCCTGAGATTAGTGCGTTCAAACAAACAAACAAACAAACTCTGCAGCTTTATAATATTAAGTATAGATTATTTAGGTTCATTTCAATATGTTTTTAAAATCTAATCCTCTGAAGTAAAGTGCTTGATGAATTTGTTATATTTTCCGACTATGACTCATTTAAATTTCAATAAAATGTTTATAAAAATAGATTTGAGATAAAATAAAATAACAAATAATTAAAAACACAGAGATAAGAATATAAATTGGGAATCTCATTGTATTTGCGTCATATGTTGAACTCTTTTGAAGATTAATAAACAACAACAATACCTCCTTTTAGAATATGTTTTTCCTCAAAAAATCATTACCCACATAACATTTTTATTTTACTCATTAAAACTTCAAATTTGGTATTATTATTGACAATTAAGTGTAAAGAATACTAAACAATCAAACATAGATACATCGTAAGATCCTTCAAGAGTTCTAAGTATGCGAAATTATAACAATGGTTGGATTGAATTGTAATTTGAAGCTAGTTTCACAATAAATCATAGGATTGCTTACTCGCCAAGTCGATAGGTCCTGTGTAATGCGATATGGACGTTCATTTGAGTTGCATAAGCGAAATATTAGTAGTCTAAACAAACATTCTAGTGAAAGTAATTGAAAACGACTTACCAGACACTAGTTTTGAAACTAGGTACCTAATTTTAATTTTTATTGATTTCAAATAATTTGATTGTCATTTAGGCGCTTTACTTATTTTATTGTAATTTATTTTATGAATAATTTCACGTAATTTTTTTTGAATGCACCCCCAAATACCTACTACCCCTTCAACAAAAACAACGTCGTTGTACCGGTTTTGAAAGAAATAAATGCGCAATTTTTATAATGAACGTAAAAAAACAGGTTGGAACCGAGAAGTTGTGAATAACGAGATGAAATATGTATATTTGTTGTAGGGTTTTCCAAAATTTAGTATTATTGGGTTGAATTGGATGGAAATAGCAAAAAATATACTTACTTGCACACAAAATCATAACACTGACAAGAACAGCTGACTGACAGACAACTTCAGACAAGCAAGACAAACAAAACAAGCAAAGCTTTCACTTGATTTTTTTTGTGGCACACATATTGATTGATCTAAATTCTTGGATTTGTCACTGTCACTCTCAACAAATCATGCAAAAATTTGCAACAAGCAAAGCCAAGTAAAATGTCAAATTCATTCAGTGAAATTCAGTCGTTTCGATTTGTTGAATGAAGACGAGACGTTTTGAAAATTATTATTTTATTAACAGCTGTTAGAATCTAGTTCAATTAAAAATATTATAATGTCTAAAGAAAACTACCTAGATTTACACCACGTCCAACAATGCTTTCAACGGAGTCTCAGAGAAGAGGACGACATAGTAATAGAAGCGTATATAGATGGATACAATGAACTAGTAAAGTGAGTGTTTACCTTTTGTATATTCTATTCTCACGTATATTGTTCGTTATAAATACATCTGGCTCTTGTTACAGATTCCTAAATCTCATAGGTTCAGTATTTTCCTTCGTAAGCAGCGACGTGAAGAGTAAAATAAAAGTTATGGAGAAACATCGCGACGGTGAAGATTCTATTTACTACGAATCTTTTAAAAAAATGATGAAGTATGAAAAAGAGACCAGCTTATACGAGAAGAATGACTTTGTATCTGGTTCGAGGACAATGTTGCGTTTACACAGAGGATTGGGTAAGTGAATAAATACTTCTTTGTGTGAAGTGAATTACAAAGAATGCACAGTACATAGGCCTTTACTTTAAAACGCAAACCTGTATGTTCATATTATGGGAATTAATATCATGTGTTAGTTTCCTTCTTTGAGTCATAACTATACTATATTTGGTCATTTATTTCTACCTTTATTTATATACATTTATCAAGCCATCAAAATATGTTCGAAATTCATGATCTTATTTAAAAAAATTGAGTGCTATTTATAGGTAGGTACCTATATATATTCAATATATTTTAGTAAATACCATAAAATTTAGTTATAAAAATATAGATAACTTAATTTATTGCAAGACTTAAAGTAAATACCTAAATCATCATTACTGTTTGTATATTTTACTGTATGTTTTAATCTTAGTGACAGTAAATGTTTTTTAGATTTCATCCGTCTCTTCCTGAAACGCCTCAGTGACACAGACGAGACTATGAATACCTGTACGACATGTCAAGGGTCCTACAATGAAACGTTAGCCGAGTTCCATCCGTGGTATATCAGGAAAGCAGCCACTTTGGCCATGCATGCACTGCCTTCAAGACCTGATTTATTGAAAAAGGTAAGGCCTAGTGATACATTTTTAAATATAAATGCATGTTTGTCTTTTGTGCTTTCATGTCTGTAACACAGGACCAATTTTAGCTTAAATATAGTTCAGAATTAAGAGACACATTTTTATTTTTCCGCAAATTCAATTTGAATAGATATGCTGCAGTTAAATCCACAAGAAACTGCTAGTTTGCATTTTGGACTGAATACTATTTTTTTTATCTAGCCTATACTGTCCCACTGCTGGGCAAATGTCTCCCCCAAACACTGCCTGTATACTTACTAACAAAAAATTAAAAGACTGACTTTATATGGATAAATTATCTCTTTGTTTCATTTAAAGTAGCATTTACATAAATATATGTATTAGCAAAACCATGGAAAATTGGTTGTTTTTGAACTGCAATTTACATAATACTATTATATATTTCCCCTTCTAGAAAATCAACAATAAAAATATGTTTTAAATAAATTAAAGATAACTTCACAATCTTATCATAACTACTTAGAGTAGATAAAGAGTAATTCAATTAATTGATGCCGTTTCGTGCTTATTTGGATTAAATCGATTTTATCAGTTATTTTATATAAACTCTGGATAAAAAAACATAAAATGATTTAAAACCTTGCAATTTTATACAGCAGTAACGTTTTTAATTCGTTTATTTTTATGGCCATGACATGTACATAATATGTCGCGGCCATTTCGTAGATTTGGCCCCATCATTAAATGTTTGATAATTTCATGATAATGGCCAACTATACCTACAAAAAAGTTAGCGAGGGCATATATCCAACTATTGTAGTTAAGGCACTCACAGCTCGTCTCGCCATCGCCGTTTTGGTCTGCCGCGTCTCACATGGTGGTAGTTTTTCCCGAGCCTCATCAAGCCTGCCCTAAACGCCCTGCTCAGTTCCGTTTAAGATTAATTATTTAAGTTTAAATAGCTCTTAAAGAGTAACATTGGACATTCGTGTAAAACCTAATAAAATATCTCCTCTTTATCTCATATCCTAGATATTGAAAATATAAACATCCATAGATTTTTGCTAATTCTCACACAATTTCTTCACAATCTAGCCTATCCATGAATTCCTTGATATTATTTTATCTGTACTAATATTATAAACAGGTAAAATTTGTTAGTTTTTTTTTGTATGTTCGAGTTAATCTCGGGAATTACCTGTCCGATTGTAATGGATAACTACATTCAACGGGAAGGTTATTGGCTATTTTTTATCGCAAAATTCCCGCAGGAACAGGTATAATGCGGGTGAAATCGCGGGGTGCCTCTATCACTAATTCACTACATAGTATAAAATAAAGTCGTCTCTTTTTCGTGTCTGTCACACTGTTTGTCTGTCTGTATGCTTAAATCTTTAAAATTACGCAACGGATTTTGATGCGGTTTTTTGTCATAGGTAGAGTGATTCAAGAGGAAGGTTTTTATGTAAAAAAATTCCCGAAATTCCCACGGGAACGGGCACAACGCGGGTAAAACCGCGGGGCGCTGCTAGTATGTAATAAATGGTTGTTAATAAGTTTGCTAAATAACGGCGAAGGCCGATGGTCGCGTGTTTAAGATCGTTCTACTAGTTACTATTATTGATTGTCCGGTACCGTGAGTAGAATGTGTTCTGGATATTTTATTAACGACCAATGTCGATCTCTGATTTGCTTATGATTGTTAGCTGTCCTATTAATGTCACGTTTTAGGCTATTTGTGATTAAACTAGCAGGACTATACTATAATTTTGCCCGCATTATATCTGTAAACTAGCAGCGCCACGCGGTTTTACCCGCGTTGTGCCTGTTCCCGTGTGAATTTCGGGAAGTTTTATACATATAAACCTTCCTCTTGAATCACTCTATCTATTATAAAAATTCCGTGCTGTAGTACATATTTGAGTTTATCGCGGACAGACAGACGCGGCCGGGGACTTTGTTTTATAATATGTGGTGATGTGATAAAAGGATTAAAGAAATCTTATGTGTACTTCAATATGCATTTGCAAGCTACAAACTAAGCTATTTATGAGCCAAATTATATTTAATTTTATCCAGTAGTTTCAACATGAAAGCAACAAATGTATCATTTATCCTCGCAAACTGGTTCAGCTATAATGTTAATCTATCAACTAACATGTTCCATTAATTTACGCACTGATAACTTATCGTGTGTGTGATACAATATGTTCAGACATCTCATCTAAATGTTAGGCATACGTATGTTACGAAACTGTCATATTTAAACTTCTTTAAGCGGTCGTACGCACTAGCGGTCAGCCGCCTAGACTGCCTGACCTCCATGGCGGTCAACCGCAATGAAACCGCGTCAAGCAGTTGAACCGCTAGACGTTTTCATCGGTCTGTAAACGCGTTTTAAATTTCTGATTTTATAAGTTGCTCTTTTTGTTAGTTCCAAATTTACATAAGGGGGCCGTTCACAAAATACGTTCGCGTTCAAGGGGGGGGGGGGGGGGAGGGGGTTTGCTGAGTGTGACAAGATGTGACAAGGAGGGACGGGGGGGTCTACGGCAACGTGATGTTCGCCGTTCATTAAAAGATTTTAAATTATTTTTTCAATAAATACTTTTTTCTCAATTTTGATCATGATTCAGGGGGGGGGGGTCTTAGTTTTTGTGACGAAATATTTACATGGGGGTCACAGAAAGTGTGACACAGCGTGACAATAGGGGGGGAAGGGGGTGAAAAAAAGTTGATTATAGCGTGACGTATTTTTGAACGGCCCCTAATGACTTCTCACTGATGCATTTCAAGTTTCAAGAGTTTATCTGTGTCGAAATTCATTGCTGCCCAAATCGCATTAAAATGTAAGTACATCAAAACACATCAGCGGTTGGCCGCAAACTAAACCGCCAGTGCGGACGAGTATAAGACAATGAGTCTACTGTCTTTTAGTCTTCTGTTCATCCCAATATTCCTTCGAGAACGGATTTAATGCGGATTAAACCGCAGGCTTAGTGTAATAAATGTCTTCATTCAAATGTACTCACATTCTAGTTAATAAACGTTTTCATTCATTCATACATTCATTTCTACCGACCAATGTCATAAACTTTGCCTCAAATTGACGTCACGCTTCCAGATATTCGGCACTGAAGATAGTCTCACGGCTGCTCTACAAATTCTTCCTCAAACCCTGGACTCATGCGACGAAGTATACAGGCGAGTACAACAACTGTACACAGACTTCGATTTCCACGGACTGCCTTAAAACTGTCTACGGCTATCTAAAACTATGTACAACTGTCTAAAACTGTCTGTCTACGGATACATTTCGCTTTTATTTTACATTTATATCTGACGTTTCGGTCCATATACAGGAACCGTGGTCACAGAAGACTGAGGTGTTATGCGTCTATACAAGAAAAGTAAAATATCGCAGCTACCGCCAAATACATTTTGTTAGTTAATAACAGCGAGGTGTATCCGTAAACGTAGTTCAATTCAAAATGAGTAGTGTTCGCTTAAACTAAGAAACAGTTTACAATTTATTTATTAACTAGCAGCGCCCCGCGGTTTTACCCGCGTTGTGCCCGTTCCCGTGGGAATTTCGGAATAAAATGTAGCCTATAGCCTTCCTCGATAAATAGACTATCTAACAGTGAAAGAATTATTCAAATCGGTTCAGTAGTTTCTGAGATTAGCGCGTTTAAACAAACAAACAAACAAACAAACAAAACAAACTCTTCAGCTTTATAATATTAGTATAGATAGCAAAAAACATTTTAAAACGATATTCATTCCATGAATAAGTAAATCATATACTGTATGTTTAAAAAAACAAAAAATGTTCAAATTATTTCATAAACATTAAGCGTTAAACAAAAATATAACAGAATTGAGAACTTCCTCCTTTTTGAAGTCGGTTCTAAGTGTGTGGCTGTTTTTTAAAATCAAGAAATCAATTGCTTGATGCAATAGGTCTAGTCTAAGTTCATAATATATAAGTTTTAGTTGTTCATTCATTAAGCTATGTGTATAAGGCCATAACACAATATTACAATGTTATATAACAAGAGTGTTATATTAGGAATAAAAAAGTATGTTACATAGTGAGCAATGTAAAGCCTACTTTACATTTGTCTACATATTTACAGTTATTGAATGAGCACTTTACGAGTACTTAACATGCTATAATCTATGTTCATATTCAAGATAGATTTTGTAAACAAACAAATGTAAGTTATGTCACTGTCAATGAGGTAACATGGTGTGTCGAATATTTCAAAAGTATTTGATGAAGTGTTCTAATTAATAAAAATATTAACTAAAAATTTAAAAATCTACGCGAATAACGGCTGGACCAATTTTTATCAAACCCAACTAAAACTACTGCAGGGAAAAAAAATCCGCATAGAACTCGGTGCATAAACTTTTAAATAAATTCGATCGACCTAATTATTCCTAAAATATATTTTAATGATGAATTAATATTTACAAGATTGTATTGTGTTTTGCTTTCAATTTTGTTTCCAAAATCTATCTTATAGGCGTATAGAAACTATTCAAGACAAACAAAAATCTACTATTACCCTTGTTAAAATTATCAGCAGCGGCCTTGAAGTCATTTCTACTAATGCAATGAAACCTCAACTAATTTTTAAATTGTATTCACATCTCGCTGGTCGAGAACGGTTAAAGAACTATACATAATTAAATTAATAAATTATAATACCCTCATTCGCGTTAGCGCTTTTTATCGCTTTGTTTACTGTTTTTAGCGCTTGTGTAAATAATAAGACGTTTTCACATCCATTCCCAACATTACTGACTTTATATTTGGAACGCTGGCTTCAAAATTTAATGTCAGTAAATGCCTTTTTATATTTTATTTAACGCTATTTTATCGTGCGTTTTAAAAGCGCTCATGTGAATGAGGCTTAATTTCTAATTATATTTTTATTTCTTAATTATTATTTTAGGAATTGAAATCAGCTTGAAAGTCGTAAGGCTATAATTTACGTATTTTTTATTGGTAGCTCCTTTTTACCATAACGCTATTTTGCTATATTTTCAGTTAATATATAAATCATAAAAATCACGTAATATACAATAAATCACAACGTAATAATATTTTGTATTATATATATATATATTATACGTAATTATAATAAGTGCTTCTTAGTATATTGTTAAAAACTTGAGCTCAAAAGCAACTATTGCTCAGTTTTGTAAAATGAAAATGTTGTATAAAAATAAGTGAAAATGATGTTCAAATATACCTACTAAAAAAAAGTAATAATATTTTTTCATTAAACGATCATTCTGTACGTAGTTTCATACTTTATCGTATTTTTTCATATAAAATCAGCCTTATATTTTGAATTAGTTACATTAAAAAACAATGTATCACTATAATGATGAATTAAACTTTAATGTCACTTTATATACAATCATTACTCTGCAAAGTATACAGTATTTTCTATAATGTACTTACATAATCCATGTACATATTTAAATGTAGACTTTCAAGTTCAGTATAATTTTTACTGTAAGACATAAATAAAGTTCGTAATTGAAGATGACACTAGCGCCACCAACGGACATAAAAGGTACTAAAAATAAGTTTCATTTTATTTTCAGCTTTAGCTGCCTTATTTATTAACGCGGTGTAACAAAAACACTGTTATACTGTGTTTTGTCTCTTTTGCTCGTCGGAAAATTGCGTACGTCAGAAAGTGACAAACCATTTTATAGCTAAAAAAGGCCCTAAGTGTTACGATTGCAATGTAACTGCTTCCTACGTATATGAACAGTAATATAATTTACAATGTAAATGAGTGTTATTTTATAAGTATTACTTGCCATTTATTGTATTAGAGGCTTCTCTTTGATAGCAGTCTGTTCAGAGTCGGTTCTCGTTGACGTTGATGTATAGATAAAGATACACTCCGTACGCGAGCAAGCGTACGCCAAGCGTAGAATACGATTACGCGTACGCCAAGCGTAGAATACGATTACGCGTACGCCAAGCGTAGAATACGAATACGCGTACGCCAAGCGTAGAATACGAATACGCGTACGCCAGTAGAATACGAATACGCGTACGCCAAGCGTAGATTACAATACGCGTACGCCAAGCGTAGAATACGAATACGCGTACGCCAAGTGTAGAATACGAATACGCGTACGCCAAGCGTATATTATGAATACACGAACGTAATTATCGTTCAGTTTCATAATGTCCCATTTCCAAAATGTACAACTCCGTGGAAAAGGGCCTCGAGTTCTTAGTTCAGTATATCAAGATTTTCTCTTTGACCAGACTACTAAAGTTTAACCAACTTATTCATAAACGCTCATACACAAAAACACTGTTATAAAATGTTTTGTCCCTTTTGCTCAATCGAAAATAGCGTATGTCGGAAAGGGACAAAACATTTGATACTAAAATGCTGTTAATAAGCGTTTATGTATAAGGTAAGTAAGTATTTGTAAGAAGTAATTATATATTTCAAAGTGTTGATGTGGCAATTATGTATGTGATGCGTAGAAACATAAACATTCCTGTTAAAAGTGTGTGTACCAATTTTATACATTTTATAATGCTGAATAAATGTTGGCTATATTTTATATTTTGTTTTATTCCTATTTAAAATCAAACTACTATCTCCTATTCTACTATAGGGATCGTCTCGTTGGATCATGTCGGAGGTCTTGAGGCGGTCTAAAAACTCCAACGTCAGTGTTGGCCACTACACTAACGTACTTATTAATTGACTTTATTAGGTTCACTCTTATAGCTCCGTTTAGTTGTGTGATAAAGTAAAATCATACCATTCCAAGTATTGCTTGTTCATGATGTGAAAACATCGCCTGCTGCACATCCCTACTGGTAAGATGAAAGGATTTTTTCCACATTTAGCTACTAGGAGAAATACTTTTCCACTAATAATTTTAAAAAATAATCTACCTACTGGATACTTCGTATAGTTGCGTGCGATACCCAGTAGGTATTAAAACATCACTTAATTTTGAAGGTATTGCATTAAATTAGAATCAATTACATGAGTAGAATGAGTCAGACGAACATTTCGGAAAATATTCGATAAGGGTAGCTGACACTGAATGAACTCGGAAACTACCATTCCGATTTGAATGATTCATTTTGTGATGAATAGTCACATTCAACGGGAAGGCTAGAGGTAATTTTTCATCCCGAAATTCCCGCGGGAACGGGCAAAATGCGGGTAAAACCGCGGGGCGCTGCAAGTTTAACAATAATAACACAACGGCTAAATTAATATATTATTTTTATTAGATCAAACTATACATGGGTATGTGTAACACATCAGATTGCAAAATCGACAATAATTAAAAATAACTTAACAATATCTTAACATACGTATTAATAAGATTAATTTATTTATAATTTCATAGGAATAAATATAGATATCTCACTTTTATTGGGGATTGATACCTTATACATTGCAGCTAATCTTAAACAAGTACTATATAGGCGAAGCGAAAGGCAGAGTTTTATAAATAAACAAATAAAATATTGAAATTAATGAATTATCACTTAGGAAGGACGGAATTTCGATTCAATGAAATCAACGTCGAATAAGGATACTATGCTACCAGAGCTATGCTGTGTGCGATGTAAGTGAGGAGCTCAACCCACAGTTTAGGCCCATCTCGTAGCCAGATTTGGTAGCTAGCTACGAAATGAGAAAAGTGTTTTCCCATCTTGTAGCTAGCTACTAAATGGGAACGATCTATTCGGTAGGTTAGGGTTATTATTTTTTTTTACTAGTTAAAATCCTAAATCTTGGACTTTCGAATTCCTATTTCGTAGCCAGCTTCGAATCGGGATTATTTCTCCCATTTGGAAGATAGCTACCAAATCTGGCTACGAGATGGGCCTAAACCCAACCCACGTGCTTATCGTGTAGATTTTGATACTACATATCGAGTGACACAACTCTATTTTTTTTGGATTGGCACAAAATGTGGACCAATGTCGTCAATTTTCCAGTAGAAGACGATTGCTCCTGAAGAGGAAAAAGGTTTAGTAATTTTATTTCATTCTTACCCTATCTCTAAACCTTTTTTCTCTTCAGAAGCAATCGTCTTCGGCTGGAAAATTAACGACATTTAACCACATTTTGTGCCAATCCAAAAAATATAGATTATAGGCTATCTGCCATAGTATGGGTTAACTACTCAGAGACCGTCCATTAATCTCGTGTTTTTTTTTGGAATTTTTTATCTGACTGCACGAAAAAACGTTGGCCTCCTGTACTAATCTTTAAATAATTAACAGTAGTATACGCTCAGGTGAAAACGCAACCTAACAGTGACTACTTTACATGATCTTTATACATTCAGCAAAGTTCGTGGTCGTTCACTTTTATGTGGTATAACATTAGGTTTAACATCACTCTAAGCATTAATATGCAAACAGAATACGGTTGGTAACTTTGCCGACAGTACTTAGCCAGTACATTGCCGATAGTACCATTGGCCAAATAAGCGATAATCTTATCGTATGAACAAGGATATAAGATGAGGGAGCAATAATGCGTTACATGAAAAACAATGTTTTGGTAGAATAGTTTTTATCGTAAGCTAAATTAACCTAATATATTGAGCTATTATGTACAAGGAGTATTTACATTAACTATTAAAGAAATTATGGTGTATTTATACAAGATTTCATTCACCAATCCGTAAAAAAAAGTTCGCTAAATTAATTGCAGAAATAACTAGCTCTATAAACATTTGCAAGTGCATTCGCGATAATTCTATTACATTGATAATCGCAAGCCACATTTTATAATGCAAATTTCGTAAAAATAATTTAAACATAACAAAAAAGCATTTGATTTTGGTAAGTTGAAGAGGAGTTAATTGAGGCAATTACAAAAAGTATAATGCTAATCGAACATAACTGTAACAAATTACATGTCCCAATCGCTAAGGGATTTTGCGAAATTCAACCTTTGACAGGGTGAAAGGACCACGCCATTTCATAAGCGAGGGCATAGTATAAAATATATTTGATCGAGTGAGCTCAATTATGACAATTTAATTTTATTGGATGACCCTTCGATCAACAATACACAACTAGATGACGGGTCGGCGCAAAAAATAAGTCTCGGTGAATTAGGCCTCATTTGAAAAGTGAGCTCTTATTTTATTAATAAGATTTGCTACTTTATTGCTAGGTGTCATGGACCATGACCATGACCATGACCATGACAAGTCAACCGAATTACAACCATGGCTCATGGTTGTAATTAGGTTGACTTCGAACTGTTTTAAAAATTTTGTTTCAGTTCGGTAGTAATCAAAATAAGCTGTCACACGTCATCCACGCGGACAGTATTTATCTTTGATTTTGTACGTGACCCGATATCTAGTTGTGTATTGTCGAAGAGATAACCAATAATAGTGTATCTTAATAAGTCCATTTTTGCTCTTTAGTAGAGCATACTTCAAAGTATAGTAACTACCATAAATCTCCGTCGGTTGTGATCTGTCACAATGACGATATGGTAAGAAATTAGTCAATTAATTAACTAATGAAATTGACTGTAGGATCAGGATGTTTCGATCCCATTACAAAATGTTGGGACTCTGTGAACATATCATGTTGGGTATATTTCAAAAATATATTACAGTCTAGCTAATATCGGTCTAACAACTGAAATTCGTATAACATCAATACTAATATAATAGAGCTGAAGAGTTTGAACGCAATAATCGCAACTACGTCGTTAGTTTTGAAAATTATGATACCTCGTTCAAGGCTAATTCATGCCGAAATTCTCACGGGAACGGCTATTTGCTTGATTGATATCAACATATCACATTTGCAAACTTTAATCTATTCTAATATTATAAAGCTGAAGAGTTTGTTTTGTTTGTTTGTTTGTTTAAACGCGCTAATCTCAGAAACTACTGAACCGATTTGAATAATTCTTTCACTGTTGGAAAGTCTATTTATCGAGGAAGGCTATAGGCTACATTTTATCCCGAAATTCCCACGGGAACGGGCACAACGCGGGTAAAACCGCGGGGCGCTGCTAGTTTTCACTAAACGGCTTATTCTATCCATTCGCCTCCAGCACCACATTTCAAACGCTTCTAGCCTTTACCTATCCCTTAGTTTGATATTTGTTACTAGTTAGAAACTACCTATTGCAGTACAATGCGGGTAAAACCGCGGGGCGCTGCTAGTCTAGCTGTTGATATAACAACTGAGAACTCGTACATTACCCTACATATTATACTCGAAGGTAACACATAGTAAGTCCGTTCTCAGGCCTGCGGCGGCTCGTCGAGCGCGTTGGGCTGCGGCAGCTCGTCCGCCGGCTCGCGCTCGAAGTGCGGCGCCGACGACGACGACGACGACGACGACGAGGGCGTGGGCGTCGCGCCGGCGGCGGGGTCGGCCGCGTCTCTGGAACCAATACGGTAGCTTATATAAGGTAAGTTAGACCAATCACAATGCATTTCGTTAGCCGTTCCCTTGAAGCGGAGCGGAACAGATTTTTTTTGGACTGGTTTTGTCAAGAGCCTTGTATTTCTTCTTTGAAAATGTAAATTATATTTTTGGAAATAAGTTTATTTCATTATTTTGAAAGAGTTTTCTTTTCAATACTAACTTGTGGAACCCGTTTGTCTGACAGGTGTTGTAGGCGCCGCAGTGCTGGCACTTCAGCCCCACCACATGGAACTTTACCGTTGATAACTGGAACATAACATATACATCATTTACCAGTATTCCATTTTCCTACACATACATAATAACACTTTCCTAGAACTTATTGTACTTTTTAATCTTCGAACGAATTTTACGCGGTTGAAATTAAAACCGTTCAGCCCAGCTAATTATTTCGTATATCCTTTTCAACAGTCGTTGTAAAAGATGATATCATGCATGCCTGTCTATGGACTTAGGTACGCGTACGTAGGAATAACTTTGGTCCTAAGTTATTGCCAAGTTATTTTAGGCCTTACTAGCAGCATTTAAGGTAGTAAATGGTTTGTCCCTTTCTGACATACGCTATTTTCCAAAGAGCAAAAGAGACAAAACACTCACTAACAGTGTTTTAGTTAGTAGAGCGTTTATGAATAAGATAGTTAATAGTTAGATAGTATTTACCTTATGACAGTCCTTGCATAGTATCGTCGCTTTGTAATCTGAGTATTCGGGAGGCATCGGCGTCGCAGCCACTTCCGAGTCTAGGTAGTTCCACAACTGGAAATCGATGTAAATATTTCTTTATACTGTGAGGAATGCGTACGTTTTAAGGGTGTTTACTGCTCTGCTGAGGTAAAGGTATGAAATGGGTTAACAGATTATGATGAAGTAAGGAGTAAGACCTATTTGTACCACAAATAAATGGTGCGACAATCAAGAGTTCCTATTTAAGACTATTTTGAATCCAGGATTTTAGTTCCGAGGGGGTTTTTCAGGTTAAGTTTTATCAAGAAAAACGTTGTTATCAACAGAGAAAGACGATATTGAAGGGGCTTGATTTCCTTACCACCCCTAATCTACCATTGATTTTTCACTACATATTATAAAACAAAGTCCCCGGCAGCGTCTGTCTGTTCGCGATAAACTCAAATACTATTGCACGGATTGTGACGCGGTTTTTTTAAATAGATAGAGTGATTTAAAGGGAAGGTTTATATGTATAATAATTCCTGAAATTGCCAGGGGAATGGGCACAATGCGGGTAAAATCGCGGGGCGCTGCTAGTGTCAATATATTATGCTTTTTCACATCACTCCGTCTAGATTTCCTTTTCGTATTAGTCTAAAGGCCTTATTCATAAACGCATTTTGCATATCAAATGATTTGTCCCTTTCCGACATACTCTATTTTCCGAAGAGCAAGAGAGACAAAACACTCTATAACAGTGCTTTAGTTCAATAGAGTTTATGAATCAGTTATAATTTTTGTAAACTCACACTGGTCATATCGATCATGCTGGTCTGGCAGGTGGGGCAGGCGTAGTGTCCGGACTGCAGCAGCTGCTCGAAGCAAGGCCGGTGCAGCAGGTGGCCGCAGTCGGGGATGTGGCACGGGATGCGCGACGTGTGGATGTCCTCCAGGCACACGGGGCAGTTCGACCGGGACACGTTCTCTACACACTGGAAAAGGAGTTATGTTGATCATTCGTTTCGTTTACTATCGAAGCGATTCCGATGCGGATACTAACTAAATGCCTTTGAGAACGTGCGACAGTTTGCCAATAATTTAATTTTAATTCTAGGATTTCGGCCTCGCCTCTGTGGTGTAGTGGTATGTGTAAGACTAACGTCTCGGGTTCAATTCCCGGGTCAAGCGAAAATACGTTTTCTACTTTTCAGACATGGCTTGAGATCACCACCCCGCATTAGGCAAGCGTGGTGATTACGCCTAATCCTCCTCACTGTACTGATATCTTCAGTGAGATGAGACTTTTTTTTTCTTTCTAGGATTTCTTTTTAGAATACAGATAACTTTTTTAAATTTAATATTTTTGTCCCAGAGGGGGTTTACGTTTGACGCCTCTGTGCGGGCATCGCAGCGCCTAGGTAAACCATTATGTTTATTAAAAAAATATATATATACGAACCGCGTCCACGGGTTTTACCTAGCCTGTTACCTTCCTTATACAGCTACCTAACGTGAAAAGTATTATTCGAATCGAACTGGTATTTCCCGAGATTAGCCCGAACATACAAACAAAATTACAAATTTTACCTCTTTATAGGTATGTTACTGACTATTTTTTTGCACTGAACTAAACAAAAGCACTTTTTGAATTAAAACTAAGTTTACAGGAATTTCGCGTAAAAAGTATCCTATGTCCTTTCTCAGGCCCTGGACTACCTGTGTACCAAATTTCATTAAAATCGGTTCAGTAGTTTTGGAGTGAAAGCGTAACAGACAGACAGACAGGTAGAGTTAGGATTAGTTAGGATTTTTATCTGACGTTTCGGCCCTTTTGCAGGAAACATGGTTTTCTGTGACCACGGTTCTTGTAAAGGTAGTAGTAGAGTACGATTTGCTTAAACTTAAGGAACCAGAATGAACACAAGCTGAGGGCTTTCATGTTTTAAATCAGATCCTCACCCGATGCCCCGCTCGCTGCAGCTGCACGGGCAGGCACATGTTACACCGCTCGCAGTGGAAGAACTTGTCCCGCCCTCCCACGCGGCAGATGCCGCATCCATCGCAGTGGTACTGCTTCTTGTCTTCGTCGTCGAACAGGTTGCACACGAGGCACGTGTACTGTGGAAGTAAAGATTGTAACTTCACTAAATCAACGCGACCACATTGATGATGACTTTTAATGGGTACGCCACTTGGTCAATCTTGTGTAGAGTGCCTAGTTTAGGGGAGCTTAAACAAATTCTGGATCCGCGCCTGAATTGGCGTAGTTTTTCATAAATTACTCAAACTCTGTAAGTTGTATTTGATGTATAATATATCCATACATCCAAAGTGCTCAACACTAACAAGGCAGTGCTGTTTGGGTGTCAGATAGCTATAATGAGCTAATGAGACAATTGGTAATTCTAAATCTTACAACTTCATTCATGAATGTGATCATGTCATATGACACTAAGGGTGTGTTCACACGAACCTTAACCACACCACATTGCAGCGATAAAATGACCACATTTTTTATGTGAATAGTGTCGCTGCAGCTTTTTGCAGTTGCATTGTGCATAACGACAAATTGTCGATGTGGTTTTGTTGTCGCCAGTAGTGGCAATGTGGTAACCAACTGTAGACACATAAGTTTGCAGTGTCGCCTGGTGGTTCTGTTGTAGCTATGTTGTGGTCAGTATCACTCACATGGTCTTACAAAAACTTACAATGCGGTGTGTGTAAATTGTACTATTATTTCTCAATATAAAATATGCACCCATATGTGGTGTGGTTGTGGACACACCCTACATACTACCTTTAACTGTGGCAGCACTTTATTAGCTAAGAATATTCATTACACATACATATGAGACAATGAATCATTTTATCTGTTAACGCATGTACTATGGCATATCATAATATGTAGGATTGTATATGACAAGCTTGCATATTATACTAGTGCTCTGTGGGTTACACTTCTTCTTAAAATTACAACATTTTATGGATAAAACCTTGGCTATTATGAGCCAGCCATAAATATACAATGAGTAAATTGCACTTACTGCAATATGAAATCTTTGGATACTTTGGCTAAAGTGTCTTTTATGGTTCATATATGCAGCTACTAGCAGCGCCCCTCGGATTTACCCGCGTTGTACCCGTTCCCGTGGGAATTTAGTGATGAAAAATAGCCTATAACCTTCCCATTGAATCTGGCTAACCATTGCAAAAAGAATTATTTAAATTGGATTGATAAATCCTAAGATTAGCCCTTACAAATAAACCAACATCTTGTATAACATTAGTAAAAATCTGATGAAACATATCATTGAAGAAAATTTCCACTTATGAAGTCTTATGTTTTTCTGAGAATATAAACTAGAATGGTGTCAGCATGTCAAAGTTACTAACTAATAAAAATTAAAGAATTAAAAGTGGGGATGACGTTGAGCTGGAAATGAGTTACATTCCTAAAGTATTATTTATTTGAGGTTACCTTTCCAAACCGTACACCACAGTTCTCGCATTCCTCCTGCACTTTCTGTCGAGTGTCACACTCGGTGCAGATCAGCTCTGTGACCGACTTTCTGTTGAAAACATGCTGTTCGTTCTCATCATGACAATACCGACATATATACACTTTGTTACAGCATGGTGTCTGGAAATAAGTGAAAAGGAATATTCAGTTGCCGATACGAGTATTGTTATAGGTTTCATAAGAATTGTTCATTACCGATTCATTCACTGCAAGTGTATTAAGAATTGATTTATGTTCGTTGTTTTATCTTCAATTACGTGCGGAAACTAGCATAATGAAACATTTACCAATAGGTATGGTTTCGATCAAAATCTATTTAATAAAACTGTTCTCGGTGAATAAATGACATATGTTCGGGGTAAATGGACTTCCTAAATACGCAAAACGAAGAAGTATTTTGGTATTTCTTTGTTATTATGTGTGAAAATATTTCGACATTTCTACGCGCCTGTTTATATTTAGCACAAGACTTTTGAACCTTTCTTTGTGTGTTAGTGGGAGAAATTGGGTGTGAAAATACTTATTCTTGATTAGAGAAGCACTTCTACTCACCACAAACTTGGATCTTCGCTTGTAATGTGCACAACCAATGTGTTTTTCTCCATTACTTTCATTTTCAGTGGTGCATTCATCACTTTTTATTTCCTCCTCCGCAGACATTTCCGTTAATGCCAATGCAATAACGCTATTCTTGAAGACTAACAGCTGCCTTTGAAAAATTCAATAAATATTTTAAAATATCTATTTGAATTAAATTCAGAATTGACGAATGAATAACAATTTCAATTAAATTAAGTATGGTGACATGATTGACTGACTGACATCACTGACATGACATTTTATTTATGACATTTCTATTGTTTGGCGGAAGGAAAAGTACTGCTTGCTTCGTCATAGAATAAATATTGCTTGCTATCAAACCATTGTACAAATTTTTATTATAATCAATCATAACTTAATATTATATTACGCCATGATCTTTCGATAAGTAATTGCGAAATAAGAAATGATTTGTTTGTTGCTTATTGCTGAAATGCTGTTCTGAAGTTGTGGGTTGCGGCTACAGTCTGCCAACCAAACTAATAGTTTTGATCATATGACCAAGATTTCAATTCAAAAACCTTGCCCGATCGTCACGGTACATTTACTCTATGGAAATGAAGACAATGACGTTGACATTTCGTTGAAGCGAAATAATGAAGATTGAAGGTTCCATCTGTGGCATCCCAGGGATTGTTTAACCAACTATAAAATTGAGGATTGCGGATAAGCAGTCTCTGCTTGCCGGTACAAGTATCTTAATAAATGTTTCTTCAGGATAGTGGATAGTTATTATAAAATAACAAGTAGGTCTAAGAGGTAGGGTAAGAATCAGATGTATAATAAAACAACGCTTTATAATTAATAGTTTTATATTTAAATATACAACATGATAGTATTAACTATAAAGTGATAGAACAAATCATAAATTTCGAACGTGTCTCGTCGCATTCAATCGTTATTTCATTTAGTTCATTCTCTCAGTCTTTTCACTACTATGTCACGACCGAACGGATTTCATGGACCCGGAAAACAATTCACTATTTATAATATAAATTAATAATAAAAAGGTTCATTTAAACTCATTCATAAACTTAATCTTTCTATACAATGTAGAGTATCATACACACTCGATAGAAATGCGTTGTAAAGTTAAGCCTAGTTTACATTTGCTAAGTAAATGGTAGAGTTGACATTCTATTGCTGATCTACTAAGAACGAACAGAACACGATCAGAGTTACTAGGTAGAGTATACTTTGCCATTGCTCTACCAAGTGCTAAACACTAGGCTATAATGGCGTGCCGCAAAACATACCAGTTTTATAACAATATTAGATTCAACAAGAAGAATATTAGATAAGGGCTTCACAACGCTTTCCCTCGTCACAGTTGGAGATTACTTTATATTAAAAATAAATATTTTTTTTTCTTTAAATTGGTGACGGTAAAAAAAGTAATAATGCGGTAATAATAACCATTTTTTTTCTATAAAATTGACAAAAACAATTTTTGGTAATTATCCCATTAAAAAAAAGTAATGATCACATTTGTGTTACCTGTGGGAGATTGAATAAAGATCATAAGCGTAAATAGATTGAACATAACAAATAGCCAAATTAATAATTGGTGCAGTTCATTCAATACATTGTCTATGGTTCTTTTATTTTTAAACACTTAAAGAACCTAAATTCGTCCATAGAGAAGTAACTGCCGACCAATTCTAATAGCTGTCTTCGATATCCTATAACAATATGAGACAGACATCACTTCTCAACAACTCCACATAAATAAAATTAAAAAGAACATAATAAATATTCACTAGAATATTGGAACTTAAACTCCAAATTACATAAGATTCGTTACGCACTAACCACTTAGCCAACTTTAACCACAATCTGTTTGTTTTTAATTATTATTATCATTAAGAAATGTTCTTGCCTAATTCGTATTAACAAAGCTCTACCGCCGAACATCTTAAAAGCAAGTAGGACAGAAGATTTATTTACAAATTATTGCTCATTTATTACAATAGGCCTTGATGATATAACATTTTCATGAGAAAATATATAAAACACGTCGATTTTAAACAGTAAATAAATACAGCCAACTTTGATGACATAGGTTCATATAACCAATTTTTAATAATTAATAATTCGACCATTGTTTTTCTAATGAAAACTTACAATAGTAATGCACCTCCATTAAATAAATGGTAGATTTTGCAGTTGTCTTGACCAAATTGTAACAGAAAGATTTTATTACCGATAGTTTATATTAGTAAAATAAGTGGTAGTATTAATTTATCACTACTCTACCAATGTAAACAAGGCTTAATGCTACAAAGTTTCATAAATATTTAGTTTATATTTATTCCTGGATATGTAAATTATCAAATTTGAACCTTAACATCACAACTATAAGTTCTATATCTGTATAATCTTACACATCACAATTTGGTTTTTAACTGCAAAGCCGTATAAAATTTAAAGTTTCAAACCATCACTGAGCAGTGCGTGAAGCCTATAAACCTACAGGGTCATTCAGGAATCTACCTTACAGCACTTGATTTAAAGTCCATATCTCTTTAAATTCTATCAACTGTTTCAAACAAAGTTAGGGTCAGATTTAACCCTTCAAGAACCCTTTAGCGTTTGTACCTCAGAATAATCCACTAGGGTTGATTCGGTTACTTTACCTTGATGTCTCTAGGGTCCTAAGTAAGGCTCTATAGTGGCTATAAGCAAGTGACTTTTTTAAGGGCAAATGTCTTTGAGGTCCTAAGGAAGTGCCTAAGGGTAAATCCAGGCCCCAACATAGTAATTTGAAAATTTGATAAACCACTGTGCCATATTTGGTGGTACTTGGAACTTTCTATACTTAGTCCCTACTGGGTAAGTCTGTTGATGGGAGTTCTACCTTGACGAATGTACATGAAGGTTCGTGGATTATCTAGCGCTGACTGCGTTGTCGACTGGCGGTTTGTGTTGAGGCGTGGTTTTGTGTTCGATCCGTTTCTTGAGTGGCGTGTTGTATTCCCAACCTTCTTCGCCTTTCGGGCTGAACAACTGGGGAGGAAAATGTGTTTGTTAGAATGAGTTGACTGAAGTCTTAAGTTGCAACAGAAGATAGGGATAAATGAAAAAGAGATTTATTATATACTAGCTGCTGTGCCCTGCCGTTTCACCCGCAGAGCCCCCGATCCCGTGGGAATTTTGAGTTTTTTATTCCTTATTTTTCTTATATAAAAACCTTGTCCTGACAATAAGGAACACATTAAAAAAACATCCAATTTGGTGCAGTCGTTCTGAAGTTATGCGCTTAGCAACAGATTCAGCGATTCATTTTTATATTATAGATACTATAGGTTATAGATTCTGAAAAAAACTGACGTGTTTCTTCCTTGTACGGCATACGTATGCTGTATCTATGGCAAGTGAACTTTTTATCTGGAATGTCTTTTTTCGAATGGCACCTCTCTTTCCCTCGCGCTCTCTCTCTCATTCTCTCGTATCGCTGTCTCTCTCTCTCTCTCTGTATATCTCTCGAATTAGCTATTTCTTTCTGTTTATATGAGTTTTTGTTGTGTACGTATGTGTGAGTGTATACCTGTGTGAGCCACTTGTCGCCGGTGGCGTCGCGTCTCTTGGCGTGGTCGCGCTGCTGCTGCTCGACGCGCCGCTTGGCGGAGGTGGCGGTGTCGGTGTCCTGCGCGCGCAGCGCGGCGGTGACGTGGCGCCACACGCGCCGCGACTCGTGCGCCGCCTGCCGCCCCACCGGCATCACGCGCTTGCGCCGCGCCTTCATCGACGATACCTCGAATACTACTTCTGTGCGCTGCGGATAGTATAGGCATAATCATTAAGACATCAATGAGTTGCATCTATATCCCCTTTGCTCTTGACTCTAGGATTCAGATATGTATACGGTTGCATGCCTATTAAAAAGGCTGGATTTGTACCGTGAATGGGAACCACTGTAATAATATGGACAAGGTCAGAATGATGACGAATTAAGTGAGTTGAGTCAGACACGAAATATAGACAATAGTGCCGAACATAATGAAGGCACAGAATTATCTGACATTCTTATTTACTTGAGTGATATATATTTCAAATATGCAACACACAAATAACAAGAAGTTGAACTTAATTGCATTTTTACTCTAGCGCCATCTATTGCAACTGATGTGAACTAACCATACATTATTAACAAAATTCTATAGCTCCTTACCCCGGATTCCGTCCACCGTCCATCCATCCTAGAGTTCCACTCTCCTTGGGCAGTATAATAAGGTTTCTTGTCGTTCGCCGCGAATATCTCGCAAGTGACGCGGTGCTTCTTGCCTCCGTAGAACGGTTTGGTAAGGAACTCCACGTTGGCCTTGTGTCCGGTTTGGGGGCATTCTATACACACGGACCCGCCTAACTCGATCCAGGGAACTGTTAATATTGATCTGGAAAAATATTAGTTGGCTATGAGTAATTGTAGTCCTACTATTATAAATGCGATGGTTTGTGAGGATTGATGTATGTATGGATGTATTGATGTATGTATGTTTGTTACCCTTTCACGCAAAAACTACTCAACGGATTTTTATGAAACTTTACAGTAATATAGGTTATACATCAGAATAACACATGGGATCATTTTATCCTAAAATTCCCGCGGGAACGGGGACAAAGCGGGTAACACCGCGGGGCGCGGCTAAGTTTTTAATAAAGAATTTATATACAAAAACTAACCTGCCATAACCATTAGGAAACGTCAACGTATACTCTTCTCCCGTATCCAAAAGGGTCACAACACCTTTCCCTATATTATGCACGCCTATAGACAAGCCCAGGAATTTGCTCTTCGTCCAAACCCAGGCGTCGAATTGTATGCGTTTGTTCACGTGTTCCGCGTAGAAGGCGGATATGGGAGGGTGGTGGGACACTTGTTCCGCGACAAAGGAAAGTTGGTCCGGCGTGCACCAGGGGACAGGCCCGTCGCCTACTTCTATCTGGAGAGGTACAAATGATCTTTGTAAGTATATTATGTACGTAGGTACAGTTAGAGTAAATAAGTAGGCGAGTTAAAATAGTAAACTTCAGTCTTTTTAAGTTGACGAATGATCAGCAGGCATCAAAGAGACAAATATGATAAGTCTGCCAAATTAGCGGCTGTAACTTTAAAAACCATTTTATAATAATTAAGTTTTTTTTGGTGAAGTGTAAACCCCTTAAATCAAACCCCTATTCTCTGTTTCATTTACATATTTACGTAATAAGCAGGTAGTCACGACACTTATTTATGGAATCTTTAAGTGTTGATGTGTTTTGTAATACTAAATGTGTTAATCAACTTTTGTAATGAACTATTGTTCGTTCCCTTTGTTCGTCATCCCTCACCTTCTCCCCGTGCGGCGTGGAGGGCGCGTCGTCGAGCTCCCAGTGGCAGCGGAACACCTCCCCGAGGATGGGGTTGTAGGGCTTCTTGGCGACCTGCGACTTGCGGCCCGCGTGGTACGAGCTCAGGTACCAGCGCACCACCTGCACCATGCGCTCGCGCGGGGTGGCCATGTCTACTATTCTGAAGGCGGGAATGATCATTATTTAAATATTAATACAGATGATTTTAATGTATGACAATTTTACATAATTAATATTTAAAAAAGTAAGGTAAATTGTAAAACGTCATTTATACAGATCATTCAATTAGTGTCAATTTTATAACTGTGGTGTCAAATGTATTTCAAATGTACTTTAATCTTTAGAGATAAGATTACAAAACGATTTTTTTCAAATACTACCACTGTTTTATTGGCATGATATAAATGAATAATCTTGAAAGCTCTAAAGTATGATACAATGTCCATTGAATATGTGAGATATTCGTTGTTTTACACAAATATATTAGCTTAGCCAAATAATAATGTTGATGAAAATACTAACTTTACAAATTGGTCGGGGTGCGCGAACGAGTCCGCGTACATTTCGAGGAGCGATCGCCGCTCGAGTATAAACGTTGGCAGCACAACCTGCAAAGATCAACATCATCAATTAAATATCATTAATTACGAGTGAAGAGTATGGTAATCATAATTATTTAAAATTCACTACTATACACATTGCGATTGTTAACCAACGTGCAGGCCGGCATAGAGCTATATATGATCACAACACAATTAAATTAAAGAAGGCATATTAAAAGTTTTCACAAATAGTATACAATCTATATTTTACAAATCAGTGTAGACTTAAAATCGACTAAAAGTACTAAAACATGTGAAGTGTACGTTACCTTAGTGAGATCCATTCCAATCTTGACCTGCGACAGTAGATGGGTGACCACGGAGCCGTGGTTCTCCATCGAGCCCAGGTCGCTGTCAGATTCATCCTCGTACAGAGCTGCAACAAAGTACTAAACTCTTCAGAATATGGCTCACTCCTCATTTCAAATTGAAACTAAGTGTACGAATACACTTTGCTTTTATTTTTCATTTTTATCTGACGTTTCAGCCCCTTTACATTTACTTGTATGGCTTTCACTGTCAAACATTTATAAGAAGTCAGGCCTAATTCAACTCACTGTACTGATATCTTCAGTGAAATGAGAGGTCTTTGCCCAGTGAGACATTACAGGCTTCTTCTTCTTCATCGAGTGGATGGTCAACCTGACGAATCCTGGTGTCAGAGTTATTGAGCCGTCCAAGGCCTCTGACATGGATATACTTACTTACAGACATGTATAGTAAATTCTTCAACTTGAATATAAAGTCGAAGATTTTACTATATAATTACAAGTGTGTACAAATTCATCCAAGTCTATTGCACTCAGATTAAAAGGAAAACAATGCCCTTTATTTATTGTATGCTAATCAAACAAACAAAACCGATACTGAATCAATATAATTACTTATAATGTAAACATTGTGTGACATTGATCATAAATTGGGTTTGTATTCAACAAATTATTTTAATTAATTCTAAACAATTCGTTTCTTAGGTTTAAACGATAATCATTTTGAATTGAAAATACGTTTACGGGTATCGCAGGAACCGTCAGTCGTTTGTTACCACGGTTCCTGTAAAGGGGCAAGTCAGATAAAAATCACTACATAGTATAAAACAAAGTCGCTATTTTTGTCTGTTTGTTTGTCTGTATGCTTAAATCTTTAAAATTACGCAACGGATTTTGATGCGGTTTTTTGTAATAGGTAGAGTGATTCAAGAGGAAGGTTTTTATGTAAAAAAATTCCCGAAATTCCCACGGGAACGGGCACAACGCGGGTAAAACCGCGGGGCGCTGCTAGTGTTAAATAAAAGCGAAGTGTATCCGTAAACGTATTTTAAATTCAAAATCAATACAATTAATCAAGTAGTCATTTGAGGCCTCCCGTAACATGTTCAGTAACTGTAACATTCCTTTCAAGTATTCCTAATGGCACATATAGACACGTGACTTAATCGTGAAACACACAACGACCGACATCACGAGGAGACTCAGATTTCCAACGGAAGCTGGGTATAGACATTCAGATAAAAGGCTTTTTATCTATGCCCAGAGCCGGATTAACCCTGTCATGGGCCTGTAGGCACTACAATTTTCGGGCCTAAATCATGTGATGTATTTTTTTGCCTTCTACTAGGGTTGCCAACATTTTAGTGTCAAAATATAGTATTTTTTAAGAAAAGCTTTTAAAAATATAGTACCTTGCACATAAATATAGTATTTTAGTAGGGAACAATAAAAAATAACCTAAGTTACATTTTACTAATTTATTTTTTATTTTTTACTGGCCAAAAACTATATTTTTTTGCACTTGCATTTTTTTAACAATTTTTTCTCTCCAATAAAACTGGCAGAAGGTTTATCGCAGTAATTTTTTAAATTACTATAAATCAAAAGCTCATTTTTAGTAGGTATAAAAGATATATGTGCTCTGTTTCTTTCTTCACACCATTTCGAATTCATAATCCTTTCTATGAATGCCGAAATAGCGGGAACAGAACGCAGAACATTGATATAAAATATAGTATTTTCGCGTACTATATAATTATTTCTTCAACAGTACTCGTATATAGTACGGAGTTCCGAAATATAGTACAATCTTATATATAAAACTAGCTGCGCCCCGCGGTTTCACCCGCGTTGTACCCGTTCCCGCGGGAATTTCGGGATGAAAAATAGACACTGTGACACGAGAATTTTATATATAAGATTCTCGTGTCACAGTGTTCGTTCGCGTACTCCTCCGAAACGGCTCGACCGATTCTCATGAAATTTTGTGAGCATATTGAGTAGGTCTGAGAATCGGCCAACGTCTATTTTTCATCCCGAAATTCCCGCGGGAACGGGTACCGTGGTTGAACTCCTCTGAAACGGCTCGACCGATTCTCATGAAATTTTGTGTACATATCGGGTAGGTCTGAGAATCGGACAACATCTATTTTTTATCCCGAAATTCCCGCGGGAACGGGTACAACTCGAGTGAAACCGCGCGGCGCAGCTAGTACTATATATTATAGTCCGGTTGGCAACTCTACCTTCTACCCACATTTCTGAATATAATTCCAGATATAGGCATGGATGACATGACGTCCTAACTCCTATGGGTTCAGACATCGCAGGCTCTATCCGTGCTCAACGCGGATTGGTTCCGTGTTAGTACAGAACAGTCTTTCGCGCAGCACACGCTTAGAGTAAGCGTACGTTTGATTTCGCCCTAAGTCTAGGTGTTTTCTATGTATAAGTACATGAAAAATTAAACGCTACTCAATAATTTTTAATTTAAAATATATATTTAGCCAAACGCAATAAACAAAGGAAAAAGTGAAGTACAGTTCTGTTAATTTAAAAAGGGACTTTTCTAACTTTCTTAGATATAAAGTCGTTTACGACTTCTTCGATGTGGACCTTTTCCAATATATCATTTTCAATTGCCATTATCGACAATGAATTTAAACGATGTTGAGACATTGTTGCTCGGAGACAATTTTTTAATAATTTTAATTTTGAAAAATTTCTTTCTCCGGTCGCGTTTGTTATCTTCAAACTTCTATAAATTTGCAATGCTATCATAACATTTGGGAAAGCTGATTGAACCATATTATTAAATTTCATTTCAATAATTTTAATACTGTCGGTAAGGATTATATTAGTTCTAATATTAGATACTAGATGGTTCTGTATGTATAAAGTGTTACAAGTGTTGAAAAAGAAAGAATAGTTTTGTTAATGATCATTTTCGTTCAATTCAAAAAAAAATATTTTCGGAATGCAGTGCAGTGGGCGGGGCCCCTGTCGATGCTGGGCCCCTAGGCAGTTGCCTACTCTGCCTTAAGGTTAATCCGGCTCTGTCTATGCCAATAATCGGCAAAAATGCTACAACGTTTTGGACGTGACACCAAAGTCATACAGTTTGAATCTTCTATGTATATCTACCTATATAGTTACAATATATTTCAATGCAATATTTTTCTATCTTTGTTTGTTTGTAAGGGTTAACATCAGAAACTACCAATCCGATTTCAATAATTATTTTTGTAATGGATAGCCACATTTAACGGGATGGTTATACGTTATTTTTCATCCTGAAACATTAATTTAATTCCCACGGGTACAGGCACAACGCGGATAAAACTGTAGGGTGCTGCTTGTCACCAATATTGGTAATATAGGAACCGTTAGCCTTAAATGGAAAAAGGTCAATTGATTCTACCCGTATGATAGTATCAATGACATGACAAGCCCATGTCCATCCTTGATAACAACAGCCCCGAACAGTTTCATTAAGGTCGGAACGTTTAGCCGTGAGATAGCTATCGGATATACGTAGGTACATTGACTAGATGGTTATCGTATGGGCAATTAGCTTTCTTTAGGGCATGTTCCATATGGGTAATTGGTTTTATAGACCTTCAGATGTAGATTAAGTATTGTTAGGTTGTAAACAACATACTACAAAAAAAAATTGGGACCTGTAATTTTTGATCGCCATGTAGACGTCCGGCGAGATTAGCATGCAAGTAAGAAAGTCATTTACTAAAAAATCGTATTAATTTTGAATTGAAACTACGTCCCTGTAAAGGGGACGAAACATCAGATAAAAATGCAAAATAAAAGCGAACTGAATCTGTAAACGTAGTTTCGTTCGCTTAAACCTAAGACACCAGTAAATCGTCTAAACGTCACGATATGCGAAGATATTATAGCAAGGGCGTATTGATGGAATTATTATTTTACTTATAATTATGTAGCCTGTTTTTCTGTTAGAGCCTGGTTTCAATTGTTCGGTCCAGATTTCAAACGAACATTCAGTTTGTTGGACGTGTTAGTTGGTGACTTGGTGAGTGGTTGCTTACCATCGTAGTCGATCTCTCCATCCCTGGTCCGCGGAAGGTCGACGGTGGGCGGGCCCGAGTCGTGCTCGGCGGCGCCCTCCGCGGCACACGTGCGACTTGCGCTGCAACAACACAATACAAACCTTATACTTAAGTGTACAAACGTAATCAATACAATTTAACATAGGCGATAATGTGATGTATAAAAACAATAGGTAGACTTTAACACAGTTGATGCTGACATGTGATCAGCTTAGATTACAAGAAAATGGTTATTATTATTACCCCTACCCTCTTTCCAACTTTCTCTATTGAGTGCTAGACTGGGCCAATCCTTCATGAAGGTGTCGAAGAAAATGGTTACAATAAATTAAAAGTAGAGCGTAAATTAGCGTGATACACTGTGGTTTAGGGTGTGACACACAGTACTTGCCACAGGAGAATATTTTAACAGTTTATAGCGGGTACAGCTTATATTCAAAATACACGAATGTATATTTTTGTTTCATTTCACTGTTGTTTTGTTGGACCAAATAATAACAATACTGTGAAGGCATATTAAGGTTACAAATAGTTTAAAATATATATTTCACAGATCAAAGTATATCTAGAAACGGCTAAAATTATACGACCCATTCCATCCTAAACAAGCTTTATTTCCAAACAAGGCGAACGAAATCGTGGTCTGTGCTCTACATTATTTAGCAGAAACTTATAAATATATACCGTCTGTTATATGATAACAAAAACACTGTTACGTTACTTACATTGTACCGTATTTACGTCAGGAGCCGTACCACAGGGTCTAATATAAGAAACGATTCTAATAATTTATCTTCAATAGGATAATGGGAGGTTAGGTATTCTGATAGGTGTAGGAACAATAATAGATCGCTTTATACGCACATTGTACGTGCGAATGGCTATACCTAATATAACTATTGATATAATAACGTTGAACAGTGTTGTTTTGAATAATCTATTGCGATTTTCACGGTAATCATTACTAGCTGAAAAATTTGAACTTGCTCATCTATGGAACTAACTATCCAATTCTAATAACAACAGCCTCCGTGGTCTTGTAGTTTGAGCGCTCGGCTCACGATCCGGAGGTTCCGAGTTCGATTCCCGGTGGGGATATCTCACAAAAATCACTTTGTGAGACTGTCCTCAGTTTGGTTAGGGCATTGCAGGCTGAATCACCTGATTGCCCGAAAAGTAAGATAATTCCGTGCTTCGGAGGGCACGTTAAGCCGTCGGTCCCGGTTACTTTCTACGGATAGTAGTCGTTACATGAGCCATGTCAGAGGCCTTTGGCGGCTCAATAACTCTGACACCAGGATTGGTAAGGTTGACCATCTACTCGATGAAAAAAAAAATCTAACAACTATATAATCACTTTTGAATGGGATAGCCACATTTAAGAGGTCTTTTATCGACTCATTACATACCAAAATTCTCAAAGTAAAGTAAAGTATACCTTAATCATAAACGATATTTAACTTGAACAGTGTTTATTCTCTTTCGCTCTTTGGCAAAATAGCGTATGTCGGAAAGGGACAAACCATTTGATAGCATAATTGTTTATGAATGAGGCCCTAACTCTGTAATGTCCCACTACTGAGCAGAGGCTTTTCATCTCACTGATGATAACAGTACAATGAGGAGGATTCTTTTAGGAATAGACAAATACAACGTGGGTAAAGCCACAGGGCACTACAAGTGTTATATTTATAACATTACCTACGCTTATCTAAAGTTGCCTTTTCCTCTACTCGTATTTACCCAAATGACCCAACACAATAAAGTCGACCGCAACATTTGTTTTACAAATGGCCTGCTAATATTACAATTACTAATGATTTTTCCGTAAGTTCGTGTTAAACCAAATTCATATGATTCAAGGTTATGTTATGACCTTTCAGTCTATTTTGTCTGGCCGGCGCTGTGATTTATATTAAGGCTGGCAATTATTCGCCGCCTTCAGTAAGGGTGAAAGTATAAGGGGTCTCCGGTCAGAGATTTTATGCAATCGTATTGGTTAGTATTTCTCCGTTCCTCCACTCAGCAACCTTGCTCCGCTTCAATGGACAGACACCCTAAGGTTTTGGTGTCTTTATCAGACTTAAAAGATAAAGAGCTAATACATTGGTTGCTTAACAGCATACATTATACATCAATAATATAAAAATTTATCGCAAAATGTGTTGGTAAGCGCATAACTTCAGAACGACTGCACCAAATTGGATGATTCTTTTTTTAAATGTGTTCTCCTTATTGTCAGGACAAGGTTTTTATATAAGAAAAATAAGGAATAAAAATCTCAAAATTCCCACGGGAACGGGGGCGCTGCGGTTGAAACCGCGGGGCACAGCTAGTATGACCTATAAAAATGTCTAAAACATAATACCGCGATGTTCGTTCTCGACTTCAAATAGTGATACATATGTAGTAAACTTAATTCTGATTCCATGAGACGATAAGGAAGGGATAAAAAGGTATTTTAATATAACATTTAAATTGTAGAAGCTCTACGATAGCAGCAACAATAACAATCAAACTTTCATCTGTATATTAGTGGAAATTCACTTTCTTTTGTATGTAACAGACATTATAATTCAAAAGGTTAACTAACAACTAAGATATCTATAACCTTAATCATGATAAAAGGTTTTATTTTTCAATGAAAGCGATGAAAGCGCTTTTTATAATTGAATAGCTTTGAATGCCAACGCTACCGAAAGTTCAAAGTATTTTCAGCAATTAGCGCTAAGCGATAGGATTGTGTAACTTGATGTCTATAAATGGAACTCAGCTGGAGTTTCTATAAATATTTAAGGAGCTTTACTTTGTAGTCAAAGCGTACTCTGACTTAACTCATAAGTTATTCACTGAGGTTACAAATAATTCATTGTATTTCTCGTTTATATTTAGACTGAGGAATGATTAAACAAAATCGGTTTAGTATAAATAAGTTAAACTTCGTGGAAGTGAGGTTCCGACAATGTTTACGGCTTTTAATAATCGGGAACGCTAATTAACCAAGAGCCAATCAAGTTAATCAAGACACATTGTTCACAAGACGTCAGATGCTTCCATAACAATGATTTATTTTGAAATGTAATACTTGAAAAATAAAGTTAATATGTTAAGTGTCGAATTAATTGAAGACTGCAGCAGTGCGGCAGTAAAACATGTCATTGGTGTCAATTTTAAACGTACTTAAGAACACATTACATGGACTTGTACAGATAGACGCATGTCTTCACGTGCACCTAAGTCTTCTGTGACTACCGTTCCTGTAAAGAGGCCGAAACAGCAGAATAAAAATGTAAAATAAAAGCGAAGTGTATCTGTAAACTTAGTTAAAATACAAAACAAATTACAATCAAATCCTAAAGAGCAAAGTTAGGAAACCGAACCGATTACCCAACATCTGAACAAAATTGACCTCTACTTTTGTTAACACAGTACCCTCTTTATGATGACGCAGTTGGCTCAAATCCCGATGTTATGAGAAGCATCTTGACCTTGTTACCCTGTATAATAATGGGTGAATAAGATAAAAGGCCTTCCCTAATCCAAATAGAATTATCATACTTACATAACAAACAACACAATCTATACTCATTGTACTAACGTACTTAGTACATATAACTCGATGTCTATACCGGGGTCCATTAGGCGTAGCGAGTTTGTTTTGCTATATAGACGCCATTAGTGCCATTACCCAAATTAAAATCGAAGATGTTATCAGATATTTCGAGGATATCTATACTAATACTAGCTGTGCCCCGCGGTTTCACCCGCAGCGCCCCCGTTCCCGTGGGAATTTTGAGATTTTTATTCCCTATAAACCTCACGGAGCCCGAGACCTTTCCAACGAATGCAAAACCGTGGAAATCGGTACAGCCATTCACGCGTGATGCCGCGACCAAGGAAAACGGGTTTCATTTTTATATATATAGATTATATAGAGGTAAAATTTGTAAGTTTGTTTGTATGTTCGCTTTGAGCTAATCTCGGGAATTACCAGTCCGATTTGAATAATTCTATTTTTTATACATAGCCACATTCAACGGGTTGTCTATAGGCTATTTTACATCTCAAAATTTCCATGGGAACGGGCAAAACGCGGGTAAAACCGCGGGGCGCTGCTAGTAAGTAATAAATACAAACAAGTAGTTGTAATTTTCTATAAACATATTATAAAATAGTCGATAAGCTCAAACAAAAGTGACTGAACTAATAAACAAGCGCTTTTTTTCACAAAATTCTGAGTGACGTTTGGGGAAACTGCTGCTGGCCATGATGTCCTTTTTATCCCGAAATTCCTATGGGCACGGCAAATGATTGATAGTGGCTATCTGTTTTGGAAATGGACAAAGTAAAATATGAAGGATATCTCGTGTTTAACATAAATCAAAGTTAACAAGGGAAGGTTTAGCGTTACTACAATGATTTATTGCACCCATTTCGACAGTACGGTACGGCAAAACGTGAAATATAAAAGTCAGTGTTATAAAGATGTTATTTCATAGATGCTTCGGAAACGTAATAATAACATACTGTACGAAATAAAATCGCATCTGGTCTTAAAACGTAGCTTTCGATTAGATAAATCGTTTAAATTAAATATTCCCGCCAATTAAAATCGGCCATTTTAATTTTTTTACTTATACCCGGACAAATTTACACACGGTTAATTAGACCCAAACTAAGCTCTAAGCTTGTATTATGGAATCTAACTAACTGATACTAATACACAAATACTTATAACCAATAACTTTATTTTTAATCACCGTTATCTATCTCATTAGTCTTTTTAAGAATTAATAAGTTAACAAGGGATATTACCCATATCGATAGCATAAAATGTAACTGATAAAAAAATAACATCGACAGAAAATGTGTGATCCAAGACATACAATGTTATCAACCTACGAATGAAAATAGTTTACATCAATATTGATTCACACAAGATACAGGAAAAATGTTTTGAAGTCGGGAAAATTTCTCTTGTGTCTCAAATTCTTCTCGGATTCTTACATCAAACTACTAATAACATCCACATTTCCGTCAGGAATCAAACGTAATCAATCATGAAAATATTCTCAATTCGCCGTTCCTAATTTATCAGAAACAGGTCTATACAGAAGGTCAAACGAATAATATACGGGTACTTTTACTAAAACTATATTTTATGCGATAATTTCCTGTACAAAATAACGTTAGTTTATCACAACATGTCAAGGTGAAAAGTATTATTTAGTATCGAGATTAAGGCTGTGGGGTTTTGTCGCTGTTTCGGCAGAATTAGGGCAGAATTAGGCTAAGGGTCAAAGTGCCTCGTCCTCTCAAGGGTTTTCAAATGCACCCCTTGACCTCTGAATGGTTTTTGAAAAGCTTCTTGATTTTACACGTATTCTTTTAATTATAAGTTGGGGAGGTTTTCCAAAGGCTTCACAGCGAGATTTGATTCAATTTAGATTGGAATTCAAGTTGTGGACAAGTTCATATACTTAGTTGGACAAGTTAATAGTAATATGGCATTATTTTAATTAAATCCTTCTTAATAAACTTTTTAAACTCACACGATTTGCACTCATTATACTAAATGAAACGGGTCTGTATCGTCACGGGAAGACTCAGTCTTCCCGTGACCACGAGCGGTGTAATCCACTCGAAACGTCGGGTACGTATTTTAGTAAATACGTTAAATTATCTAACACGATACAGACCCGTTTCATTTAAATCCTTCTTATTACGTACTGGAAATAACGTTAAGTAGGTAGTTCATGTGACAATTCCATAGTACTACTCTATACTAATAAAAAAAAATTGTTTGTGTCTTCGAGCTAATCTCATAAACTATCATTCTTATTCCAATAATTATTTATCTTTACTTTAAGAGGAAGGTTATAGGCTATTTCTCTCCAAAATTACCACGGAAACGTGGACAAGCGGATAAGACCACGGGACACTGCTTGTTCATTATATTATGTTTACTACATTTTAGTCAAGCCGACGTAAACTATAAAAGACAATAGAAACATCAATTTATTGCAATTAAAAATAGATAGAAAACTGACTGTCACCAAAACCAATATACATCTAGAATACTCGTATGACTATAAGAAATTAGAATACAAAATGAGTTACCACAAGTTGTAGTAATTACTTCAATGGCGTGCTCTACCTGGCATTGACCGAGCGAACTGTTAGTAATCCTTGAGGCGCAGTCAATGTCACGGCTTTGGAAAGAAATCCGAAGTGAAAGCAAATAACGAGTCATTATTCAAAACAAATAAAATATAGGAACAAACAAATCAAGTTGGGTTGAACTTTGAGATTCATATTTGTTTGGGATATTATGATGAATGCGAAAGTTTGTTACAATGTGGGTGTATAAGGCCTTTGCCACACTTGACGGATCTTCCGTCGCTGATCTTCCGCGACGGAACGCCAATACATATTATTGCATATAATTTACGCTGCGACGGAACGACCGATCTTCCGCGTAGTGTGCCCGCTGTTTGTAATTTATAGGCAATAATATGTATTGGCGTTCCGTCGCGGAAGATCGGCGACGGAAGATCCGTCAAGTGTGGCTTAGGCCTTAGGGTGTCTGTCCATCGGAACCTCGTTTAGTATACACCAATCATATTATTAAACGTAGCATAGCACTATAGTAAAACTCTGGTGGAATAGCTCAGATCTTGACACTCAGGGGTTTTAGAAGAAAAACACAGTCAATGTATATTCAGGAATACTAATAGCCTAAGTGTTTATTTATAGAGCGTTAATGGAACCAGATTGGTACCATTTTTTAAATTCTGACAAAAAATATGTTTTTCATTCATTCTAGAACCGTTTACAACCCAAAAGAAGTAGGTACATAGTAACCGCGGCGAGCTACAAGTATCGTTATAATACCTCTTAACAGAACAACCGGGGAATCATTTGTGAAGCTTGAAATGAATGGTACTTTACAAAATATTGGGAGACAAGACTGATTGCCGTCGTATTGTTCGAATTGTGTACATTTCGCAAACACTAGAAAGTTCTGTCCATTGTATGTTGTGTTATTTGGAGTATTTTTGGGGACAGAAAGCGGTATTTTAGTAGACTCGGGCCCAATAAATATCGTCAAGACAGATGTGAATAGAAGTAGAAAGATAGTGAAGCAAAAAAAGGTAAGTTCGCGTAGCTTAGTAGCCAACCCTGGTGCCATAGCTATAAGACCACCTAAAGACTTCAGACATGATCTATCGATTGAAAAAACCGACACACACAATTTTACGTACCCTTTAGAGGGCAAGGCACTCAAACAAAAAAGCCACTTTTGGACACCCATCCGAGTAGCTGCACGTTGCTTAACAATCGTAATGAACTGATATCGCTTGGTCAAACTACGCCACGAGCGATACATAAAAATTGCACAATACCCATACCTAAGTAAATATAGTATGCCCTTTTGACAAGCACACAATTAGAACCTAGAAGAAAGACAATATACTTGATGAATCATACCAAGGAATAGAGTGTTTTTAATTAGACCTAATTGATAAAACACAACTAAGAATGTTTTGTATCAGACTGTTCACTAGATGAGTTCATTCAAACAGTGTTACGCTCTATTTTATTATTTTAGATACAATATAAATGTTAAAAGAAAGATTATAACGTTAGATCTTCTTCTTATCGAGTGGATGGCCAACCTGACCAACCCTGGTGTCAGAGTTATTGAGCCGCCAAAGGCCTCTGACATGGCTCATGTAACGACTAGGTACTATCCGTAGAAAGTAACCGGGACCGACGGCTTAACGTGCCCTCCGAAGCACGGAATCATCTTACTTTTCGAGCAATCAGGTGATTAAGCCTGCAATGCCCTAACCAAACTGAGGAAAGTCTCGCAAAGAGATTTTTGTGAGATATCCCCACCGGGAATCGAACCCGGAACCTCCAGGTCGTGAGCCGGGCGCTCAACCACAAGACCACGGAGGCTGTAACATTAGATTACCACGCTCGTAGCGTAGTTTGACTAAGCGATGTTATCTCATCGCGATTGTTAAGCAACGTGCAGCTCGGCCTCTACTTGGATGGGTGGCCGATAGTGGCATTTCTATCTGAGCGCTACCGAGCGGAGATGAATGGTAAAAGTCCCATTCGTTTAGCATTAAGTCATTTCACAAAAAGTATCTGCATTGTCAACTATTAAAACAGAAACATATAAAAGTAAATATATTCATAACATGCATCGTCAAATCGTTTTAAATATGCAAAGTGAGTTACGATGTCAATGCGAAGGTTATGAGAACTCGCTCATCTGTTATGAGGGTCAAAGCGAAATTACAATTGGTATAATAGTTTTCAAGGAACACTAACGTAGTGGAGTAAACTATGACAGATGGTATTTTGCTTTATGCTTACGAGTTAATACGTCTCTCTCTTTAAAATGTGACAAAGTAATCATCATCGTCTAAGTAAGTCATTGCAATTGTTGAGCAACATGCAGCTCGGTAATAACCTGGTTGCATTTCTATCAGGGAGCTACCGTGCTTCGGAGAACACGTTAAATTATTGATCTTACATGTTTGCACCGTAAGATTATGTTGGCTTCCAACACCAGAGTACCTATATTACTAACTCTCGAACTTTGTAATAAGACTATTGTGTGTCTTAATGACTAGTTTGAAGTGCTCATTAAAATATTGATTTCGTTAAATGTTCTTTAAGTAAGTCTTAAAAGCTTAACTGAGATTTATCATCTAGTCTAGCTTATAGGCTTGTTGAGGCCACCGCTTACGATTCACAGGGGACTAATTTTAAGGCCCTAATTTGTAAATCTTGTATTAATTTATTGGGCTTTAAAACCGATATATCACATTTAATTTAAACTGTCTGCGGCGTCATTTATTTTCATTGACATTTAAATAGCAATATTTTTGGAGTGGCATTTGGATCCGTCACCGAGATATGTATCGAGAAAAATAGATTGAGACCGAAAGTCGAGTTAAATATGTACATATATGTATATGTATATTAGTATTATAAATGGGTTTTTTTCTCCCTGACCTATAACATTCATTAAATCTCGGAAAATAAAGACAGTGAGTTCTAATTTACATTCTGATGCCATTTAGTGGGTGCGAATGACATCGCGGGTGGAAGAGCAAGTTAATAATATATACAATTACAATGCATATCACCTAAATACGCATATAAAAATATGCCAAAATATCTATCAGAACATTGGGATAGGATAGACAAGACATCGTTTGGCGGGAATGCCAAATGGCCGAATAAATCCATGATATAGCCCACGCAACGACCACTCCCATACAACGAAATGGAACTACCACTGTTTACACTTACCATGGCGAATCCATTTTTTGAATTGCCAATTATTTTTTTGGCGAGAAAGTATTCATTGGCATATCTCCAATGGCGATAAATTTTATTGGGTTTACGTACGTTATATTTAGTTACAGCAGACAATAATAAAAGTTGGGAATAATTTTGGATTACGTCAAGTTATGATACGTGTCCTGTGTAAATGAACTGGCGGAATGATTCACTATTCCACATGTAGTTAGCTCAGTTAAACGTGCAGTTTGGAAGCAAATTGAATTAGCGACCCGTTTCGGTTCGATAAACGAGATTTATCACAGGAATTTTGGATGAAATGAAAGCTTATGTTTCATACTGAACCTCGGTTAAGCGGTTTAGAGGTTAATACGGAACATACCGCTTTACTTTTGCATGAATTTCTGCTCATCCACATTTTGTTCCTATATTTAACATTCTCGTCTAAAATATTCAACATTTTGTTTCCATATTCAAAATATTTTTGCTTCAATATCCTAAACAGTAAGCGAAGCAGACCGTTTAGTAGCAACGTTCTTATGAATGTAGATCGTTTAGGAAATCCATTTCCAGCTCGGGAGGATTCGCTCGGAAAAGGTCGTATTTCCAGAGATACAAGGAAGATAGAGACGGGATGGAAACAGTATTTTTGGTGTTTACGACTGCACTTACGTGTAGACCTTTTAGCTAGATGCAGTAGCGAAATGTACCAGATATTTGGAATACGACATTGGCCTTTACTTGTAGTGTATTGTAATCTGTACAACAAAGATAGATTTATGTAGGTGAAGTTTTATTTATGTATATAAGGCACAAGCAAATTCGCTGTTTTATTCGCGATGTTCCCATTTCCATGTGCCCGGGATAAAAAATAGCCTATCTAACATATACAACAACTTTCTATGTTATTTCAAATCCATGAATTTCGGCATACAAAATAACCTACCTATACAACAACTTATGTTTTTTGAAATCCATCTGGTAGTTCTAGACTTCTAGAGAAAAGAGCGGTCACATAAACAAAAACATCTTCATCATCATCTTCATTATTCGGTTCAATATATTAGTGAAGATACATGCAAGATACATGTTTTCCGATCATTTCATAAGTATAGCCAATGTTTCTCACAGAACACTCTAGAAGCACGTTTTCATTTCCAACGCATAGAGTTAACAGTCTTATTTTTTACCACAATGGCGTGCTACATCTGATAAAATGTAACAAAACATTGTAAGAACGAACCTACGTGCCGTGAACGAGACCGTTATATCCAACCGATTACTTTGTACAGAATCGTGGTTAACTAGACCTGTCTTGTGGTTCAATTTGGGTCTACTTACAGTTTATTCCCATCCCAAGCAAAGAAGGTGGACACTCGAGAACTTGGGGAGCCAGAAAAATCTCATATTCGTTAAATAACAATCCTCCGTAATATTCTCGTATAACGATGTCCGTAAGTACGTTGTGTAGTCGTAAGACACACAAGACAACTTGTCCAGCGAATCTACGTAAATACTCTACACGATAAAGCTTTGAAAAACCGCAAGAATTTAAAAAGGCAACCTTGAACTTTAAGGATTAAAAATTAACCTTGAAAATCCAGTAAGCATCACAAACACCATTCAGTTGCAATGTGGCAGCACTTTATTGCCTTATATTCGAGTCCATTACTCCACTGAGGTGTTTTAACTGCGCCCATAACCGTGCATTTTCATAAAAGGATAATAAAAACTGATGTTGTCCATTATTTCCACTTTATAATGGACCCTGGACCCGTCTTTGTTTTGCTTTGAGTTGCTAAGTAAAGCCGGAAAATCGGGATTAACATGACCAAGGCCATATTATTCAAATCCCTTGTAATCCTGGGTACCATTTTTTTAAAATCGAATGGCTGATTAATCATTGTCTCTGTTAATACTTTACGCTATTCACAAAGGATAGTTTAGTTGGACGATTAAATATAAATCCTGTATTTTATTATACTTAATATTGTAATTTCCATTTTGCTCGATTTACTTACTTGTACTATACAAGAAAAGAAAATACCGCAATAAAAATCTAAATCATGATTTGTGTCTACCTTATTACTGTATAGGTATTAGAACACATAAATCAAACTCTTCATTTATAAATTCACGGGTTAAAATACTATGATTACTCATTTATTTGCGAACACTTTCGCTATACGCCGAAACCTTTTCCCTCATGGTTCAGGCCCTCGTTAGCGAATCTTGAAACATTATGCGGTACCAGTCGCAGGGAACAAACAGGGTACCGGATACCTGTATTTAAATGTATCCATTTGTATGTGGCGAGGTTTTCAGTTTACAAACAAGACTGAATACTGATGCTAATGAATTAAACAGGAGATACAGATTTTACAAGAGGCTACGGAATATAAATACGACGCAATAGAGATGTATGTACCTATGTGGTTTGACGCAGTGGCAGATGGACCAAAATCATCTGATTTATTCAGTCATTTCGAATAAGTTAGTGGCCAAGGCACCCTGGTATCGGAAATTTTTAGACCGCCTAAAGGCCTTCGACATACTCTAGCGATTGCAAAAACCGGGATCGACTGCTTAACGTGCCCTCCAAAGCACGTTAGCGCTCAGATAGATATGCCACTATCGGCCACCCATCCAAGTAGGGGACAATCGCAATTAAATAACATTGCTTAGTCAAACTAAACCGTGAGCGCAACAAAACTGAAACTTTCCATGACATTGTATTTAACTGAATAGAAGCTATCCATTACAGGGTCAAGTCCTACTCAAACAATACTCCACTATCCTCACCAAGGTCAAGTCCTCTTAAACCGAAATCCTTATTCCGTCCCTGGTTGACGTCACGAGAACATGCGAATCTGCGTTAGTTACCTATAAAAGAAGGATTTCCGATATTCTGTATGGAAATTGGAATTTTCACATTGTCTGTGTCTCCACTGATATTTTTTTACATATTTATATTTTTAGATGGCGTCATCCCTTGGCTTTTACTCCCGCTTTTAACCTTTACCCGTACTGTACTATGGGAATTGGGAATAGGGGTAGTGGGGCGACTTAGTGGAGCAGAGTAATAATTAAATTCCTTGAGGTATACCTAGATACGTCATACCTTACAAAATAGAAACGGCTTTATCGCACATCATAAATACACCTTTCTCTTGATAACGTTTACGAAATTGTTTCAGGTCAATATTTTTACAGCGCATGAATCACTGACACACAAGAGAAAGTGATACAAGCGGGCACATGACGTTAGTCGGGCAATATCTATACTATTATATGAGTAATAAAGAGGTATAATTTGTCATTTTGTTTGTTAGTATGTTCGGGCTAATCTCGGAAATAAATTCGAATAATTCTTTTTGTAATGGATAGCCACAGTCAACGGGAACTTTATAGGCTATTTATCATCCCGAGATTCCCACGGGAACGGGCACAACGCGGGTAAAACTGCGGGGCGCGGGTAGTCCGTAATTCAGCCAAAGTTTTGGAACATAGTGCGGCAGACCGCGTAGTTATTTAGCGTACCAAAACTCATTAGTTCAGCAATTATTAGACTTATGAGGCAAATTCTTGTTACATAGCAGAGTTAAACTGTACTAAATATTCCAGGGATTTCAACTATGTGGCCGAAATCTTTGTAAAACAATTTAAATTCCGCATTACATTTTTTAAATTATTCTTAATTAGTCACGCTTCGCCCATATCTGATACTATAATCCAACCTGATATTGAAGAACAATTTTAATCAAATATAGAATACAAAACAAACAATACAAAGGCCCAAAAAACCTACCTTAATTAAAAGAGATTAATAATAAAAGTTAACCTTAGGCCCATAGCACACTGCGTATTTTATACGCGCAGGTGACGCGCAGATGACGCGCGTATACGAGCTTCAAACGAGATTTGAACGCAACCTTGTAACCTAGGCACACGGGGCGATCATGAATCGTGCGTCACCTCCGCGTATACGCACTGTAGCCGCTCGTAGCCTTTGCGTTTTCACTCCTCCAGTCTCCAGTTGTACAATGGCGTCGGTTGAGAAAACACTGCTCATTTGTACGCGCTTCATGCGCTTGTATCATCAATGCAAACGCAACAATCAGCGTCTACGGCGCCGAAGACGCGCGTTCCTAATACGCGCGTCGCCTGCGCGTATAAAATACGCCGTGTGCTATGAGCCTTATCAATTTCAGCTCAACTTTTCACGAACAACCATGTCAAACATTGTTGGTTTAACATAATCGTTGGTCGCTCGTGGGTGTTATTCAAAGGTCATGCACGAGGAATCTGAGTACCTCTGACATTAAAGATATCATTGTCCTCCCCTGAACTGAACTGAAGTACGCTCAAAAACATCCTTCAGTTCCACGAAATTCTCGAAAGTTATTAAGAACCTGGTGTGAATATTATTTCATCCAATTTTCGAGAGACAAGAACAAAATTTCGGGAAATGAAAGAATTACGTTAAGAATTCTACGGACAAAGGGAACAATTAACAAATACATCCACGTTCATTCCCTTAGTTGATAAAACGTTTACCAAACAAACGAGATCTGTTTCTTTAATAAGTGCGTAACAATGTTATGGAACTTCTAAATTGTAATACGAGAGACAAGTAAAAGAATATTGGGTATGCAAATGTTAATCTGTTGGGGATTCCTTGAAGAATTGCTCCTTTGAAATGGACTGAAACAACCGCAAGTAAACCGTATATGGGCACGGAATAACTAAATAATTCACAAAGAGACTTTACTAAGAAGATGTAGGCTAAAAGGTTAACTATTTAAAGCACAAATGAAAACCATAATGGCTATCTATTTGAGAAAATCAAACGATATGATTGGCGTAGTTTGACTCAGCGATGCTCACTCATTGCGATTGTTAAGCAACGTGCAGCTCGACCCCTACTTGGATATGGGTGGCCGATAGTGAATTTCTATCTGAGCGTTACCGTGCTTCGGATGATACGTAACATTGTCGATCCCAGTTTTTCAATCGTTAGACCATGTCCGAGGCCTTGAGGCGGTCTAAAAACTCCCGACACCAGGTTTGGTCACTAACCTACTCGAACTTCATTTCTTGGCGTATATTGTTAACAAGATATATCTGAACACGTCTTCTTCTTCATCGAGTGGATGGTCAAACTGACCAATCCTGGTGTCAGAGTTATTGAGCCGCCAAAGGCCTCTTGACATGGCTCTTGTAATGACTACTATCCGTAGAAAGTAACCGGGACCGACGGCTTAACGTGCCGAACACGTAGATCATGCAAACAAGAATATAGATACAAGCTCGGCTAAATAAGACATTGTGTTTGTATTGCGTGCGCTAGCCAAGTTAGCAACGCGAGTTATTTCATAACCTAACATAAAACAGTAAATACATAACACGAAAATTGAAAATTTCCAACCGTTCAATGAACGGCGTGGAATTTCGCCTTTGCAGTGTTCATTTAGAAAAATGGAAGTCTAAATATGGGTCACGTCATTTGTTGGCTGGAAATAATATGCAATGCAGGTTATAGAATAAAATAACGATGCAATTTCTAACGGATAGGCATAAAATTAAATATTTCATTTAAGCATATCGTTATATCGATTATAGTTTATAATAATTTTTAAAATTGAATAAATGAAATTAAAGTCCATTTTATGAGCCACATAAATGCTCTACTTAGAAAATAAGTTCAGAAGTAACAAACCATAGCACCGCGGTTATTATTGATTGAGGATAAAAGGATACAAAGGGATATCGGCAACTTGCCTAATATCAAAACTTACACGTAAGTTTTTACTTCCGTAGTTTCGGTTGGCAACGGCATTATTGGTATCGTCCAAAGTTACCTAAACATTTACTTTCATATTTAAGTAAAAATGTGTATTTTTGTACGAATTCGGTATTAACCAATAGGATTCTTGAGGTTTCTGTCAATGAGGTTCTTGTTGAACGTGTAGTGAAGAACCTTTTTATTCCTTACTATCAAAATACCTAGTCACGTGATCATACCATATTTTACATTCTGACAGGAAAGAAGCGCTGGGAATGAGAAGCTATATTCTTTGGCCTTGTCCATAGAGCTGATTGGAGTCTTCCGGGACGAAATATACATTTTTAGAACAAATTCCTGGTAAAAAAAACAATCAAATTGTAATAACATATCTCACCTTTCACTGTCACGCCTCAAAGACCACCTTCTAGACGTAAGTGCTCGTAACATTTTCAATCTCTTCACTGCATTACTTCAATTATAACATAAGTCGGTCCATGCACTTGACACATAAGTCTTTATGACGTCAACTATATGTATTGGCAGATCTTTGCCATTGTGCTTTGGTCTGACGCATTGTGTATTAATCAAAGAAAAAATAAAGTTTATGTGCCGAAAATAAGGTGCGTGTGCATTTTTGATGATGCTAGTTGAATTTTGGCTGTTGATAAGTTCTTAATGTATTTGTGTATTCAATTATTCAGGCAGACTCAGGTAAGAGTTTGTAGCATAAGTGACTTGAAAAATGGGAATACAAATGTTACAAGACAAGTAGAAAAGTTTTCAACTGGATACACCGTTTAAATGTCAACTCCAATTTGTAACTCCCTAAAGTGGTTTAAAAATACGTACAAGAAATTTAAAACTGACTTTTTTCTTTCGTCCTAATACCCTTCGAAAAAAACCTATTTCACACTAAAAGAAAAGACATCGCCAAAGAAAACAGCAGATTTACGAATTGACATATGTCAACGTCAAACTAATCAGCCACGCTTACGTCAGGTCCAAACATTGCGTTTTCTTTGTAAGAGTATTTCAGTTTTTGTTCGCATTTGTAGGACTCAGAATGGGTGAATAAATAGGCACTCCGAAGGTAATGTTGGTGTCACAAAAACGAACTAATTGGGTAGGTCCGTGGCGTGTTATTAGGGCACTAACTCATGTAGGTACTTATATCAAGCCAAGGTCAGTATGATTAGGGTAATTACTATACTGGACACGCCTTTTCCCTTTTAATGTACTAAATAAAATGCTCTCTGTGAGAAGCCTGTAGGTCGTGATTCATTGGCCGTGTGGTAATAGGTCCGAATCAATCATATCATATCATATCATATCATATCCTATCATATATCATATCTCAGATAGCGGACCTAGTTTTGTAATTTTTCTTCTTAGAGAAATGTCATATTTGAATCTGATTCTTATTTCATTTATTTACATTTAAAAATGATATGCTGCTTATCTTAGATTGCCGATCGAGATCATGCGTTGGCCCGGCCGTATGGCAAATCTTTAATTTATAAAGTTAATAGGTATAAGAAACCCTTTGTTGTGTAACGGTAACAAAACCGATTTTTCTTACTATACTATACTATATTATATATGGGAAATGAAATAAGCGGTGAGTAAAGAAAGATTTATGTTTGTATAATATGTAATACAAAATCTCTCCCCGGATTTGAATTTAATCAAGCATAATGTGGATAAATTGGATTAAGATTTAGAGTTCCCTGAGTACATACATTTACAAATATTTTAGCTTCTTTTTTACATCAAAATTCAGAAGGGTTTCTACACAACCCATGAAGAACATAAGTACTTTTGTTAAAAAATCTCATAGATATACATATGTATTATTAAGTATTATATAAGTTTGAATGAGACAAGGTTACTTGACATACTGGCAAACCCTTTACCAAAATATTTAAAGGTAATTAAGTTAACAATTAAGAATATTAGAACGTTCCGTACCAACATAGCATACTTATCCTATTTAAAAATAATTAGTGAAATAACAAGGCTACTAGAATATTAAGTACGTAACCAGTTATTTGGGTTTATAGCATAACTAGCTGCGCTCGCGGTTTTACCCACGTTGTGCCCATTCCTGTAGGAATTTCAGGATTAAAAATAAACCTAAAAGCCTAAAACCTGCCCGTTGAATGCGGCTATCCATTACAAAAAGAAATTTAGCTTTATTATCTTCTTCTTCTTCTAATATTTAAAATTCTCGTGTCACAGTTTTCGTTGCCATACTCCTCCGAAACGGCTCGACCGATTCTCATTACATTTTGTGAGCATATTGAGTAGGTCTGAGAATCGGCCAACATCTATTTTTCATCCCGAAATTCCCGCGGGAACGGGTACTGTGGTTGAACTGCTCTGAAACGGCTCGACCGATTCTCATGAAATTTTGTGTACATATCGGGTAGGTCTGAGAATCGGACAACATCTATTTTTTATCCCGAAATTCCCGCGGGAACGGGTACAACGCGAGTGAAACCGCGGGGCGCAGCTAGTATTAGTATAGATCTATATTTCTTAAACATTAAAATGTAAATAACACACGAGCCGACAAAATGTGTCGGAATTAAATGTCAACACAACTCACACACTTTTCTAGAAACAAAATAAAGTTTGATGAATTGAAAATATGTTTATCGAAAAGTTGTGAGTACGCTTATTTAACTATCGAATTTTCAGGAACATAAAATCGGTGAAAATTTGAGGTTAATTCTTAATGACAGCTAAAAGACAGCAAATTATTAGCAAATATGAAGTGAAATATTTCATATAGATATTTATGTTAAAATACTGCTCGTTTGTCAATATGTTTGTAAATAAATTCTGAAGGATTTACGGCTGAACGAGTCCGAATGCTGTGTGTTTTGTACAGGTTTCACTCTATTAAATAGTTGGGTTAAACTTCGAATATGGTCATGGGTCAAGTATTTTCATTTCAAAATTGACCACTAATCGTAGTTATACAACACAATTTTGCTAAAAGAGGCCGTCCATTAATTACGAAAATAGATCCATACTCTTTACCCGCAACTCTTTCGGCAATTATCACTACATAGTATAAAAAAGTAGCTTTCCGCTGTCTGTCTGTCTGTCCCTATGTATGCTTAGATCTTTAAAACTACGCAACGGATTTTGATGCAGTTATTTAATAGAGTGATTCCAGAAGAAGGATTAAAAGTATAAATATTCCCGAAATTCCCACTAATATTATAAAGAGGTAAAATTTGTAAGTTTGTTTGTTTGTTTGTTTGTATGTTCGAGGTAATCTCGGGAATTATAAATCCGATTTTTCTTTTTGTAATAGATAGCCACATTCAACGGGAACGTTATAGGCTATGTTTCATTCCGAAATTCCCACGGGAACAGGCACAACGCGGGTAAAACCGCGGTGTGCTGCCAGTAATTAATAATTCAGTTTCTTTAAATTGTTCCAATAAAACAAAAAATAAAAAAAAATAACCATATTGACTCGATAAGAAGAAGAAGAAGGATCACCATTATTAACTAACGATGCTGTTGATTTAAAACACCAGAAAACCTAGTTAATTAGATCCAACCAAAAATGAAGGTAAAGTCCTAACTATTCACACTTATTTACTGTTGTTGTTCACGTTCTCTGCACTAATTAGCTAGGTAAATTAGAGCAAGCACTAAGTCACGTTTAAAACTTTTGGTACCAACTACTGTACCTTGCTGTCCTATTAGTAATTACTAATTAAGTTACGTGAACTCAAAAGTGCTTCATTGAATGAAAACTAATCCGATCCGAAGGGTACCTACAGCCATTCTAAATTTCAACTACATTATAAGAACTAAGCATTTTTGTAATTGGATATATTTTAATACTTGTGGGACTATTTTGGAAAGGACTATAATGCAAAGCCTTTCCATTGTCATACTATATTAAGAATATATAAAAAACTACTCAACGGATTTTCATGCCGTTTTCACCAACATACAGAATGTTTCAAGATAATGATTTTTTTCTACTTTTCATGCCTATTTTTCAAAATTTTCACAGGATTGGGAAAAACGCGAAGTACTGCTAGCAATAACATAATTTTCAAAATCGAGTCATAAACCACACGGAGGAGACATGACTTGGCAAATATACTGAACGACCCAACCTCCTTGCTTTTGAAGTCGGTTCAAAACACAAGGAAACTCTAGTTAACTGGGTGACATGACAACAAGCGCGTATGTTTGGCTTCTTGTGCAAAAATAATGAAGCCCCACAGCTATGGAGCGATGACTTTCATTCATGTCTGTAAACAGATCTATAGAGAAACGGAATTGTCTAAGGTACCCTTAATAACAATCTGATATTTGGAATAGTTACAGTTTACGATAAATTAAAATTCGGCAAACCTTAATATGATTACGCGTTAGAGTTTATTTTTGTTTGTTTGAAGCGCTAATCGCTAAGAGCACGACTGTCGATGGAAAAATAAGTACCTAGCTTAGATCTTTAAAACTAAGCAACAGATGTTGATGCGTTTTCTTTAAATAGATAGAGTGATTCAAGAGGAAGGTTTATATGTATATAAATTCCCGAAATTCCCAAGTAAACGGGCACAACGCGGGTAAAACCACGTGCTGCTAGTTTTCATTATAAAGGTCAATTCGTCAACACGTCTAACATTACTATAACATGATCCGGTATGTCACAAGTGAGGCGTCAACCCGTTACGACAACCGGAGGCCTTAACCTTAAGTATTGTGTTAACCCTATGATAGACACGCACCAATAACTACGGTGAGGTTCAATCAATTGAACTTGTGGGAATGAGTCATTGATATAAAGGTGAGGAGATATGTAGGTGGAATTATAAGATAGAGAGATGAGAGTTTTATCTCAGAAATTGTTGTTAGGATCGAATTTATTTTGCGGGCCCGGGGTTGTCCCTTTGTACCTGTTACCGTAAACATTTTATTTTTGGCGAAAAGGCACCCCAAAACCTTCTTTAGCAATAACCAACATGACTGAACATCACGGATTTCTAATTAAAGTCAAATTAGAGACAAAGACAATGGGATATGAGAGCGTGGGCCCACCTCTAATAACAATGCCATATGTTATATACTTCAAATGAAAGGTCTTATTGATCACATTCATTATTAGGAAGCCGCATATCCGAATTTAGACAACTAGTCATCAGAAAGTCGCCAACAGGCCTTTCATTTGATCTACGATTTGGCCATTGTCCTTTGCGTCGCAATGACACCTGTCAATGGTCTTTTGTTTTTCAGTCTATTGCGAGTAAATATAGACACGAGACAGGTCAGGGACTTTGGTACATAATATTTAGTGATTGGAATAGCGAGGGGCGGTGAAAGTGCATTTACCTTTCTTACAATGTCACTAAGAAACAAATTACTTTGTCTTAGCAATTCATTAAAATGTAGATACTTAGTTAACTATGTTGGTATACAAATCGTAATGTTATGTGACCTATATCAATAATCTAATGTAAAGTATCGCTAGTGACCTCGTTTGATTGAGTCGGGTATGTTAAGCTACGTGTAGCTCGGTTACTACTTGGATGGGTGGCCAGTGTACATCTATTCTAGTTCTAAGATAGACTAGGCTAATACAAAATTCGTGCAGGCAGACTCGAGATTTCCTTGAAATTATAAGTGGTAGACGGCTTCACTACAGGATGATGACAATCCTATCTATAACAAATTAGCAGCGCCCCGCGGTTTTACCCGCGTTGTGCCCGTTTCTGTGGGAATTTCGGGATGAAAAATATCCTATGATCTTGCTGTTGAATGTGGCTATCTACTTCAAAGACAATTATTAAAATCGTACAGGTAATTTCCGAGATTAGCTCGAACACAAACAAACATAATTTTTTACCTATTATAATATTGTGATAGAATATATAAATAGCTAGGAGCCTTTAGAATACACAAACCTGCTCCAAACAGTTACTACCACCAATGACTAAGACTCAAATCATGCATAACTACAGGAAACGATCTATAGTATGTACCTACAAACAATGGAATTATAACCACGACAATATCAAACCGTAATAGTACCTACCAAAGAATTTAGAGAATTTAGGAAGTCCATCCTCAATTTCGTACCCTAAGTCAAAGCAGGAAGAGTATAAAATCGCATGCCAATTTGAGTTTCGCATTAAAAACACAATAGACGCAGAAAGGAAGTTGGTTCCTCACTAATGAGACTTCAAATTAGTGTTAAATGGAGCGTATGAATAAGGTGGGAAGGTTGAATTTTCACTGGACTTTTTGTTGGATAAATCTGTGTGACGAAATTTTCAAGAAGTTGAGATAATAGCGACCACTTAGAGAAATTGTTGGGAAGCTTCTCAAGAAAAACTTTAAAAAGTTTTTAAGATAAAGAAAAATAAGCAAAGTGCTACTTTTTAATCGTGGCCGTAAACATACACCTTCTATTTATAAACAAATCTAACTAGCAATTTTATCGTGAAAGAGCAAGAAACCAAAACTAAAACTTAAACTATTAAGTATAGGCATAGCCTGTCATGTACCACTGCAGTCAAAGATCTAAAATCAATGTATCTTTCAAAATATATCAAACCAAAAAATTACGTAATCGGAAATGTGTAATCAAACCTTTACCTCTAATTACCTCTTACAAATTCTGTTGAACCCGCATAATTCCCCGTGAAAAGTAAAGATAAGCGGGCAATGAATCTATGTCGGTTTTAAAACTCTCTGTAGAGTCTATGACTACGATCAATAGTTGACTAAACTACCATTTTAGGAAATGGTAGTTTAGTCAACTATTGATCGTAAACAAGGTCTTGTTTACAGCAAAAGTGAAAGAACTATTTTGTTTTAATAACTAGCAACACCCCAGCTGTTTTATCCGCGTTGTGCCCGTTCCTATAACCTTAGAAAAATTGCCATTGTATATATCTATCTATTACAAAAATAATTATTCAAATCGGTACGGTATTTTTTGAGATTATCGCGCAAAAAAACAAAAATTCAAACTCATTATTATATTCGTATTTATATAATGAAGGTATTCTGTAATGTCTCATTACAGGACGAAAGCCACTCATGAAGCTAAAATGATATATTTAATGAGATATTATTTCAGTAAGAGGGATTAGGCGTGATCATATTTACAACGACACATACATAATACAGGACTACGTATTTACAAGAATACGAAATGAAATTAGAATATGAAATTTTATGCAAAATACACTAGCTAAAACAACAACATACCCTACTAATCTAGAGCATTTAAAAACACAGGGATAGAGATACCTAAACTAAACAGAAAAGTAAAATATGCAGCCGTACAAGAAAATGTTTAAATTTCCTACTGAACTACAATTTAAAACACACAAAGTAAGTGAATAAAAGTAAAGATCAACTCATTAATCTCGATCCGAAACCCAAAAACAAAGAAACTATCTCACTGCATCCAAAAAAAAACAAAACAGTGCGAAAAACAACATTGCGAAAACATAATCAAAGCAATGAAAAGTAAACAAACACAGCGGTCATGCTTCGACATATGAATAAAAACAAATGAATACACAATCAGACACAAAGACACACACGTACGTTATTTTGCCGACTTTAACCGGTAAAAGGGGGGTGTTATGCGTTTTATTCCCGGTATTGATCGAGCTGAAGCGACCACAGTTGGATGACCCGCTCCGAACGCGGCCCGTGGCTGACTGAACGCAAAGCCGAGAGCGACAAAGAGTAATTATGTAGAGTGGATATTGGCGATAATATTGTGTGAGTGATAAATTAATTTGTATGACGGTTTTAAAGGATATTGGTAAAGGGTTTTATGATGTGGTACGGAACCAAAATATTTAGTTGTGTTAACATAATATGTTAAAGTTTATGGATATTTGTAAAATTGCTTAGCATATTCCACTGGTAATATGACTTTGTCAATAAACATAGTAACTATTCATTAACGAACAATAAGTATTTTACTTTTTAAACTCACACGGTATGCACTCATTCATCATACTAAATGATAAATGTATAAGTTTTTCTCTAAAGGACATTGGGTTAAGTACTTAACTGTAATTAAATACCCGGACATTCACACGAATACCCCCATACTTAGCTCTAAAGGAATATAAATATATACATATCCTGTAGTTGTCTGGGGACACGGCAGTGCCCCCGCCAAGTCGAGCAAAAAAGCTGCATTACTATTTTCTCTCACTAAAATAAACAATTGAAAAGCACAATAGGCACAATAAAGTGTTTACTCAAAGTGCAAACATCGTGGAACCATCACGTCTACACTCAGTTATTCTATGCCAAACGACCGCACCGCGTCGGCGCATCTCCGCTGCGCTGCGGATCGACAAGTGAATTCATTTATAAATAATCTCCTTGTATGCACACAGACTCACCCTTAGTCTAAATCTAATGACAATGGACGAAAATATATTGGGCTGGTATTGATTATCGTTACTGGTGATTAGTAGCGATTTATCCAACGATTTTGCCTTTAGATGCCGAGACTAAGAAGGCTTATTATGAATTTAAAGTCACATTAAGAGCGTTTGTCCACCGCCGCCGGCACCGGACCGTCACCGGGAACGAGATTATTTCGGGCCGAGTTTAATATGACGCGGCGCTCGGATGACGGATGTGCGGTGGACACGCGGCTAAAGCAAAACGCTCTAAATGTATCTACCGCTACTTCGGCGCCGGCATCTCGTTCCCGGTGCCGGTCCGGTGCCGGCGGCGGTGGACAAACGCTCTTAGTCTTCGTAGTAATTCGACGTCTGTGTGTCAATTACATACATATTCTTATAAAGTATTTGGGTATAGTATGTATCAGTACATCTTCTTCTTGACCAATCTTGGTGTCAGAGTTATTGAGCCGCCAAAGGCCTCTGACATGGCTCATGTAACGACTACTATCCGCAGAAAGTAACCGACGGCTTAACGTGCCTTCCAAAGAACGGAATCTTCTTGATCAGTAGATTCCATATTACATATTCTCTTGTTTTTGAAAAAAAAGCGTATGTCGGAAAGGGACAAACAATTTGAAAGCTAAAACGTTGTTAATAACCGTTTATGAATAAGACTCTAATATTATGATACAAAATTATTTTTAAAAACATGTTGATAGCTTCGAATGTTTTGATTCTATGTTAGTCAGAGTAATTATAATTAGTTAATTTGTTTATTCATATCATTGTTATTTGTTTAAGTAATGCTCATCGTATACAGATAACTTAGGTTATCCTACTAATATTATAAATGCGAAAGTTTGTGAGGATGGATGTATGTATGGATGTATGTTTGTTGCTCTTTCACGCTAAAACTACTGAACGGATTTCAATGAAACTTTACAGTAATATAGGTTAAATATCAGAATAAAACATGGGGCACATTTTATCCCCAAATTCCCGCGGGAACCGATAAAACGCGGGTAACACCGCGGGGCGCGGCTAGTCCTACTAATATTATAAATGCGAAAGTTTGTGAGGATGGATGTACATATGTATGGATGTATAGATGTATGGTTGTATGTTTGTTGCTCTTTCACGCAAAAACTACTGAACGGATTTGAATGAAACTTTACAGTAATATAGGTTAAACATCAGAATAAAATATGGGGCACATTTTATCCCCAAATTTCCGCGGGAACCGATAAAATGCGGGTAACACCGCGGGGCGCGGCTAGTACTTAATAATTCGGAACAATAATTTGCTTATTTTTTAAATACAAGTATAATCATTATTATCTATACTAATAATAATATAATAAAACTGAAGGGATTGATTTGTTGTTTTTTTGTTTTTTGAACGCCCTCATTAAACTACCAATCCGATGTGAATAATTCGTTTCGTAATGGATAGCCACATTTAAGGGAAAGGTAAATACAATACAATTTTTATCCCAAAATTCCCACGGCATCGAGACAACGCGGAAAAAACCGCAGGGCACTACTAGTGTTAATATAAACCGGACAAATTTAAAGGAAGTCCTTAGATCAAAACTCTTCTGAGAGTTCAATTACACAGTAATAGTCTAAGATACGAGCCTATATCGACCTTCGCCGAGCTGATAATAGAACGAAACATATTTTATCATGAATTTAGTACATTAGAAAACATATTAAAAATGGGTTGGCTAAAAAAATCCAGGGCAGACTATTTTTAATTATTTTTCAAAAATTGATTTTAAATTAAATGTTGCAACATCAGGATAATTAAAAAAAATGTATATCATAATAAGCGCTGTTTTGTTGCGAACACGTTGATATAGGGTTGGCTGCGAAAATTCCGGTCCTATTAGGGGTTTGCGAATTTTAAAGATTTTAATTTCAACGCGCGTGGAAATGTGAGGTCAGAGGTAACCTTTTTTTTTTTTTTTTTTGTTTAGCAGTGGAAATGCATTTACGCATCCCCCGCCTTCCGGGAGGTGCCAGACGGCAGGGGTATGTGGGGCTCAACCCGGTAGGCAAGCTCCCCCCGCTGCCGGGGCTCATCGCACCTACCGCAGTGACTACCCACTAAAACCACTGCTGTGTCTTCAGTGCGCTTAGTGTCGGGAACGTGGGAAACGGAGATTCATCCACCGAACCCGACAGCGCCGGGCCCCCTGGGGTGGGGGCCCCCTCCTCGGGGGGTGTTAGGGGTTAACACCCCCCGGTCTTTCGTAAAGTGGCGCGCGGAAGACACCGCGCGCGCGCCACCTCGAGGCCTTTTCGCAGTGGCACACCCGCACCCCGGGGGCCACCGCAGCCTCAACTAAGGAGGTAGAAGGGCGTCCGCGTACGCCCTTCTACGCCGGCCTCCTCGGCGGCGGCGCATGGGGCAGTCGGAGACCGCCTCACGCTCGCGCTCTGCCGCCTCCTTCTGCATGAGCACGCTCTCGCAGAAGGTGGCCACCGCGGTCCAGGACTCCTCACTTTGGACCATAGAGTGAACTACGGCCCGCAGCGAGAAGTCAAAACCGACTACGGCGGCCATGGCCATGCGTTGGTCCGACCAAGCCGGACACACCTCCAGCGTATGTTGCGCCGAGTCTTCTTCGGCGCCGCAATGGTGGCAGATCGGCGTCGGCTCCCTCAAAGCTATGCGACACAGGTATTTGCCGAAACAACCATGTCCCGACAAAACCTGCGTGGTAACCTAACTTAACCTAACATAACCTAACCTTTTTTTTTTTTTTTTTTTTGTTTAGCAGTGGAAATGCATTTACGCATCCCCCGCCGTCCGGGTGGTGCCAGACGGCAGGGGTATGTGGGGCTCAACCCGGTAGGCAAGCTCCCCCCGCTGCCGGGGCTCATCGCACCTACCGCAGTGACTACCCACTAAAACCACTGCTGTGTCTTCAGTGCGCTTAGTGTCGGGAACGTGGGAAACGGAGATTCATCCACCGAACCCGACAGCGCCGGGCCCCCTGGGGTGGGGGCCCCCTCCTCGGGGGGTGTTAGGGGTTAACACCCCCCGGTCTTTCGTAAAGTGGCGCGCGGAAGACACCGCGCGCGCGCCACCTCGAGGCCTTTTCGCAGTGGCACACCCGCACCCCGGGGGCCACCGCAGCCTCAACTAAGGAGGTAGAAGGGCGTCCGCGTACGCCCTTCTACGCCGGCCTCCTCGGCGGCGGCGCATGGGGCAGTCGGAGACCGCCTCACGCTCGCGCTCTGCCGCCTCCTTCTGCATGAGCACGCTCTCGCAGAAGGTGGCCACCGCGGTCCAGGACTCCTCACTTTGGACCATAGAGTGAACTACGGCCCGCAGCGAGAAGTCAAAACCGACTACGGCGGCCATGGCCATGCGTTGGTCCGACCAAGCCGGACACACCTCCAGCGTATGTTGCGCCGAGTCTTCTTCGGCGCCGCAATGGTGGCAGATCGGCGTCGGCTCCCTCAAAGCTATGCGACACAGGTATTTGCCGAAACAACCATGTCCCGACAAAACCTGCGTCAAGCGAAAGCTGAGTCTGCCATGCTGCCGATTGAGCCACCCGTCGAGGACATCTCTGATGGCCTCGACTGTGCGGGTGCCGTAACTCGGGCGCTCCAAACGCGCCCTCCATGCGTCAATGGCATTGATGCGAACGAAGTCCCGAAAGACTTGGACCTCGCGGAGGGCTGGATCATCTCCTTGGGAGCGGAGGTTCATGCGCCAGTGGTACACCTGCGCAAGAACCTGCGCCTCCAAGTCCCAGGGGATGGAACCTGCAAGTAGGCAGGCCGCCTCTGCGGATATGGTGCGGTACCCTCTAACTACCCCCGTCGCGATGGCGCGTTGCGCACGCAGGAGGGGTAGGGTGCTCGCTGGATGGGCGTAAGCCCAAACAGGTGCACCGTAGAGTGCCATGGACCGCACGACTCCAAGATAGAGGCGGCGGCTTGCATCCTGGGGCCCGTTGACGTTGGGCATGATCCTTCTCAGGGCAGATGAGGCTTTCAAGAGCCGCGGCGCGAGGTTCGCGAAGTGCTGTCGAAAGCTCCATCTGCCGTCCAGGAGAAGACCGAGGTACTTCAGGGTGGGCGTCACTGGGATGCGCACCCCGCCAACTGTTAAATGGGCCTCACGGGGGGGTCCCCGGCGGGGCCCATGAAACAGCGTCGCCTGGGTCTTCTCAAGGGCGACGTCTAAGCCGAGTCTCCGGATACGTGACACTACGTGGGCGACCGCAGCCGTGGCTACCATGCTCGCGAGCCTGTACGTCTTGCCAATGGCAATGACCAGGACGTCGTCGGCGAAGCATAGGTAGTACACCCCAGGTAGTGTCGATCCCCTCAGCACCCAGTTGAAGCCGAGGTTCCACAGGATTGGTCCTAAGACAGAACCCTGCGGAACCCCGCAGAACATGGGTCGACGCCGCTTGTCATGTCAACATAACCTAACCTAACCTAGCCTAACCTAACCTAGCCTAACCTAGCCTAGCCTAACCTAACCTAACCCAACATCACAGTCGCTTGTGATGGGAACCTTCCACGCGCGTTGAAATTAAAATCTTTAAAATTCGCAAACCCCTAATAGGACCGGAATTTTCGCAGCCAACCCTATATCAACGTGTTCGCAATAAAACAGCGCTTATTATGATATACATTTTTTTTAATTATCCTGATGTTGCAACATTTAATTTAAAATCATTTTTTGAAAAATAATTAAAAATAGTCTGCCCTGGATTTTTTTAGGAAACCCATTTTTAATATGTTTTCTAATATACTAAATTCATGATAAAATATGTTTCGTTCTATTATCAGCTCGGTGAAGGTCGATATAGGCTCGGATCTTCTACTATAATAAATAAAATAAAATAAAATAATCGTTTATTGCCACCATTACAAGAAAAATCAAATATAAAAATTAAAACTAGCATAATGCAGCAATGGGAGACGTCTCAGCTGATGCTGTACCGAGGCCGAAGTCTCGGTACAGCGCTGGTTTTCAGTACTGCCTCAAGTAACATTTGAAGCTAAATTAAACGGAGAGATAAATAGGATTGTTCGTAACTTAGGCACAATACAAACAAGGCATTACTTTGACAAAGTTGTGAGGAACCTAACTAATTTTCATTAATTCTAGCACTGGTAGAACCTTGCGGTTTAGCCGTTAAGTTTTCGTGGTTTCGTTGTAAAGTAGGGTTTATTACAAGTATTCAAATATGAGAAGAATATAAATCTTTCATCACTACATATTATAAGAAGTCCCCGGCCGCGTCTGCTCGCAACTCAAATCGCACGGATTTTGACGCGGTTTTTTAATAGATAAAGTGATTTAAGAAGAATGTTTATATGTATTAAAAATCCCGAAATTCCCACGGGAAAGGGCACAACGCGGGTAAAACCGCGGAGTGCTTGTTTTTTGGTGTTTGTTTTTTGATTGTATGCTTTTGAACCACCAGTTGAATTTGAAAAAATATTTTTGGTAATTATAGCCACGTTAAAAAAGTTTTCAGGTTACTTTAAATCGCAAAATCCTTATCTATATTATCCTACTAATTATCAAAACTCAAGGAACTATTTTATTTTAATAACTAGCAATATTTACGAGAACGGGTAAAATGCTGGTAAAAACAAGACGCTGCTGTAATAATATTATTTTCGTGCAACAAACACACCATCCCCACATCTACATTTAATATAAGGTAGGTACTAAGTATGATAGTGGAATGTAACTTTGGATTCTGCTAACAAAGGCCGTAGCCATTTGATACACATGGCACCAGCCGCAATCAACATCAACTACGCTGCAAACAGTAAAGCTAGAGCTATGAAATGTTTGCTATAGATGTGGTATTACTATGTTTTATCTATACTAATATTATAAAGAGGTAAAATTTGTTTGTTTGTATGTTCGAGGTAATCTCGGGGATTATCAGTCCGATTTGAATAGTTCTTTTTGTAATAGATAGCCACATTCAATGGGAAGGTTATAGGATATTTATCATCCTGAAACTCCCACGGGAACAGGCGCAACGTGGGTAAAACCGCAGGGCGCTGCTAGTATGAAAATAAACGTAAGTTTGAATAGGTAGTGGCCGATCCTGGGGTCGGAGTTTTAGACCGTCTAACTAATGGACTTCGACAAGGTCCATCGATTGAAACATCCGGGACCAACAATTTTACATACCCTTCGAAGCACGGAAGCGCGGCATCCAAGCAGCTATGGTACAGTACCCATAGTTTGGGTTCTTGAAATCTAATAGGTTTAATTGCTCACGCAAAAAGGGTAAAAATGAAAAAGTTCTACGAAAACGAAAAAATTTGATCTATTATTGTTTTTGATTCAATCACAGTCGAGAAAAATTCCCTGATCGTATGATCGTATTATCAAACTTCACTACATAGTATAAAATAAAGTCGTCTCTGTTTCGTGTCTGTTTGTCTGTTTGTCTGTATGCTTAAATCTTTAAAATTACGCAACGGATTTTGATGCGGTTTTTTGTAATAGGTAGAGTGATTCAAGAGGAAGGTTTTTAAGTAAAAAAATTCTCGAAATTCCCACGGGAACGGGCACAACGCGGGTAAAACCGCGGGGCGCTGCTAGTATCTATATAAATAAAAATGAATTGCCGTTCGTTAGTCTGCTTAAAACTCGAGAACGACTGAACCGATTTGGCTAATTTTGGTCTTGAAATATTCATGAGAGTCCAGGGAAGGTTTAAACGGTAAGCATTGACTGAATAAATGCGGGTGAAACCGCAGGGCACAGCTAGTATAAAATAAACTAAAATCAATTTGCACTCAATATTATACTGATTGAAACATGCCTATAATACGTTATATTAAAATCAGTCCATTCCCTTAGGAGTTACGATGCCACATTCAAATACACCACGATACTCTTTCTGTTTTTATCTTCTACCTAATAATTCGATCCAATTCGTTACTATTGTACCCTAACTAGCTAACGTCAGATAACAAAATTATTAAATAGCAAAGGAAAACGTGTAACAATACAAAGAACACGATTTTCCTTTCCCTCGAACAACCGGTCTTTTCTGTAATGTCCGACATTACATATTACGTGTTGTATAACGGAATATTGTTTCAGTAATTCAGTTTAGTTACGAACATAAGTTTATGTATTCATCATACTTTTTAAACTCGCACGATTTGATTTAATAATAAATGTCGGGTACGTATTTAAACAAATAAGTTATATACTGGTTTCTTAAGCGAATACTTCTCATTCATTTCTCGTGTCTTCTGTAACCGCGGTTTCTGTAATGTGGCCGAATCATTACATAGTATAAAACAAAGTCGCGTCTGTTTGTCTGTCTGTATGCTTAAATCTTTAAAATTACGCAACGGATTTTGATGCGGTTTTTTGTAATAGGTAGAGTGATTCAAGAGGAAGGTTTTTATGTAAAAAAATTCCCGAAATTCCCACGGGAACGGGCACAATGCGGGTAAAACCGCGGGGCGCTGCTAGTGTAAAATAAGAGCGAAGTGTATCCGTAAACGTGGTTTCAATTTAAAATATATGTTTTAATGTTCTAACGCGATAAAAACCCATTTCGTTTAGTATAATAATCTTACATTGAGTATAGTCTGACTGAGGTGATGATCGTGAATGTCAAGTAACGTGCAGCTCGATTATTACTTGGATGGGTGACCGACAGTGCCATTGTCTGAGTGGTATCGTCATTGTGCTCCGGACGCAAGGCAAAGCGTCGGATCGCCAACGATTATCTTACTAGCTGTTCTCCGCGGATTTAACTGAAGCGTACATTGTCAGTGGTAATTTAGTAGTTAGCAGTTTTGACAAGCCCGTTGGCACAGTGGCAGTGTGAGCGCTTACTGTGTCGGGGGTTGCGGGTTCGATTCCCGCCCGGAGTCAACAATATGTGCAGACATAGTTGTTGGCGACGACGTCTGGGTGTCAATTATATATGCTTATAAAGTATTTGTGTATGTATATGTAGTAGTATCAGTTAATTAGATTCCATAACACAAGCCTAGAGCTTACTTAGGGTCTAATTAACCGTGTGTGAATTTGTCCAGGAATATTTATTTATTATTTTTATTAGTTATTTCAGTCAACAAAATAACAATTTCTTTAGATTATTAAAATTGAATCAAACCAATTAGAAATGGATCTTTTCGTAAATGAGTTTTGTGTTAAATGTCTACAACATAATTTTTGAAAGTAAACGTAATGTATGTACATAAGTCTCGCAGAAGACTATATTCACAGCTATAGTTGAAAGTAATGTAGTTTCTTACTTAGTAACATTTCATATGAAAAACGTACAAGTACGTTTCACATCGATCCTCGCCAGTCGCCTACAAAATCTTCAAACATTTACTTACACATTCATCTTAGTAGGAGCAATCGATTTCTGTACCGCCACAGAATATGTAGCAGTTTGTATTAGCCACAGATTCCCAAGGCGAGATAAAAGACTGTACCTTTTAATAACTGCGAAGGAAATTGGAATCTCGTGTCAAATTGCTGGCGGGTAATCGAGATTGAAATAACGTTACTTACAAACAATTTGTGTTTCAAGTTTCCGTGTTTTGTTTAGAATTTGTTTCTGGACTGCGGCGAAGCCTAAATAGAGAGTTAAGTATTTGACATTAATGTATATATTTTTGTTACTTTTTAGTAAAGCGATGATATGCAGCGATCCAGAGAATTTAAATTTAAATTTGGGATTAGGAATAGCTGGTCTAGTACCTAATAACAATATTAAAGGAAATAAAGACTGGTTTCACCGATAGACAGTCATTTACTACTTTGGTTCACTATTCATCTAAAAAACGCGACGCCTACCAAAAAAACAGACCCTACTCAGGTAAAATCGTAAGGCGCTGCTAGATGGAGTTCCGAAGCGGAATAATAAATGACAATGATAAATACGGAACCCTTATAGATTCGCCATCTCTTTCCGTCCGTAATACTCCATCTTTAAAGCTTCCTATTTGATCATCCGAAATGTTACCCACCCTTATTGTAGTCCCAATTCATGTAAACACCGCAGACTTGCCCGCTATATTTAGCCTAGGATGTCTCTACGCCAGTGACGTATTGCGGCAATTTCGCCTCCATCCACGAAAGAACCGAGATATAAGCATCTCTAGAGTATAATTGTAGAGAGCTATAAATATATAATTGTAGAGAGCTATAAATATTTTTTTTATATAAAAGTAGACGGCTTTCAGTTCCGTATTTTAATCGTAAGTTCCTTTGTTTTTTTTTAATTAACCTATTATGTCCCAATCCTGGGCAAAGGTCTTCCATCCTTATTCTGGGCTAGATAATACCAATCTCTGATAGCGTGGCGATTTTAGCCCGCTCTTGCGATCATGCTGCATTCGATCACATGACCAATGACGTGACCTTTGTAATTCCTCAACACAAAATTTGAGTTTGACAAGAACAAAAAGTAAGAAATCACCGCACTTCACATCTCACTAAAGATATCATCTCATCTCACCAAATATACCAGTACAGTGAGTTTTCAGTTACTGTTCTCAGATCAAAAAGTCCAATGCCCAAAAGAGAGATAAAACTCAAAATGTAACCACATGCGCAATTCCCACCAACAAACGCCAAACTTTAAGGTCCCTTTAGCGTACTAAAATGACCCCAAATACATTTAGCTACTCTTGTTTAGGTATACATTAGTGTTTAACTTAAGCACTAACATTGACCGAAATAACACATGATAACATTACCTATACATTAGTACGGACCTTGGCATCGTTACCACGTTGAAAATTATTAATAATATAAACATTTAACTTGCGTTTATTTATTTAGAAAAATATCAAAGAAACACGTGAGATAATTGACGTATAGAAGAAAAAAAATGAATCATTCAATTATAAGTAATTGCATGATTATCTATACTTCTTCTTCATCGAGTGGATGGTCAACCTGACCAATCCTGGTGTCAGAGTTATTGAGCCGCCAAAGGCCTCTGACATGGCTCAAGTAACGACTACTATCCGTAGAAAGTAACCGGGACCGACGGCTTAACGTGCCCTCCGAAGCACGGAATCATCTTACTTTTCGGGCAATCAGGTGATTCAGGCCTGCAATGCCCTATCCAAACTGAGAACAGTCTCACAAAGTGATTTTTGTGAGATATCCCCACCGGGAATAGAACCCGGAACCTACGGATCGTGAGCCGAGCGCTAAAACCACAAGACCACGGAGGCTGTTATTATCTATACTAATCTTATATATAAAATTCTCGTGTCACAGTGTTCGTTCGCGTACTCCTCCGAAACGGCTCGACCGATTCTCATGAAATTTTGTGAGCATATTGAGTAGGTCTGAGAATCGGCCAACGTCTATTTTTCATCCCGAAATTCCCGCGGGAACGGGTACAACGCGGGTGAAACCGCGGGGCACAGCTAGTCTTTTATATAAAACTAGCAGCGCCCCGCGGTTTTACCCGCGTTGTGCCCGTTCCCGTAGGAAATCCGGGTAAAATGTAGCCTATAGCCTTCCTCGATAAATAGACTATCTAACAGTGAAAGAATTATTCAAATCGGTTCAGTAGTTTCTGAGATTAGCGCGTTTAAACAAACAAACAAACAAACAAACAAACAAACAAACAAACAAAACAAACTCTTCAGCTTTATAATATTAGTATAGATTCTCGTGTCACAATGTTCGTTCCCGTACTCCTCCGAAACGGCTTGACCGATTCTCATGAAACTTTGTGAGCATATTGAGTAGGTCTGAGAATCGGCCAACATCTATTTTTCATCCCGAAATTCCCGCGGGAACGGGTACCGTGGTTGAACTCCTCTGAAACGGCTCGACCTATTCTAATGAAATTTTGTGTACATATCGGGTAGGCCTGAGAATCGGACAACATCTATTTTTTATCCCGAAATTCCCGCGGGAACGGGTACAACGCGGGTGAAACCGCGGGGCGCAGCTAGTATACCTATAAAGCTGAAAAGTTCGATTTTATTTGTCCGAACGCGCTAATCTCAGAAACTACCAATCCGATTTGAGTAACAATTCTTTTGTTAATGGATAGCCATATTAAATAGGAAGGTCATAGGCTATTTTCCATCCCGAAATTCCTACGGGAACGGGCACAACGCGGGTAAAACGCGGGGTACTGCTAGTCTATGTAATAAACATAATAAGGCAGATTAAAACTAGACTAACTTCAAACTAGATTTTGGCTGAAAACTACTCGTTTTCTTTAAAACGGTTAAATTACGACATTTCTGATGGCATATTATAAATCTTTCATTTATCCTTTTATATCACTTTCTTAATATCGGCTCATTAACCAATGTAATGTACAATGTTTGTAATTTAATTAAATACAAACACATACACACGAATTGAAAACCTCTTTCTAGTTTTCAAAGTCTTGAAATTTACTTCCAACAAATATATCAGTACATAAGTAAACAAAAAGTCCATCATAAGTTACACGAAAAATGAAAGCAACACACATAAGGCTAAAACATTTCTCGAACACCCAAAGGCATCGCAATACAGATATGATTCGTTTAGCTAAAGTGTTGTTTTTATCGCGGCGACCTTTCGATCAAGTTTCATCGATATTTGCGAATAACAGCCTTCTTACTGAAACAACGGGATCGTAACGTTGGAAAAGTTTTTTATGTTAGGGGTAGAGAAACGGCATTATAATGGCCGGTAACGTTCGTTGAATTGGGTCGCGAATACACGTTATACAAAGAGTAAAAAAGTAGCTTTGATTTGGTGGCAATAAACAATGATTTCTTTTAATACATTTTGTGTTTTATAAACTTACCAGCTGACCCGGCAAACGTTTTGCCATACAAAAATTAAGGGGTGGCCCACCCTAATCACTATAAATTGAGATGTGAGCTATCCTATCTTTCAAATTGGATCACATTGCGCACGGTGTGCAAATTTCAGATCGGTTCAGTAGTTTAGGAGTCCATCGCGGACAAACAACATAACACGTAATTTTTATGCACACAATCTAATATGTGCCTAAATATGTTTAAAATACAAAAGCTGTTCGTTCGAAATTGAATTTTATAATGCACGAAATAGAATACCATTTAAAACGAACGTAATTTGCTTATTAAATATGTTTAGGCGCTAAATAAAATTAAGAAGCTTGTGCACTCCGCCCTAAAAGTAAGCACGCGTCTGTCAGGTTCCGATGCATAGTAAAGACCTCTTGTATTTCAGTCTAAGTTTTCAGTACGGTGATATAGATAAAAATACTATAAATACATTTAGGAATTTCGATTATGTTAGTTAACTCTTGTGTCGGATTTAAGACCACCTTATGTCTTTCAACATGGTATAGGGCTCCCACACAAAACTGCGATGCGATGCGAATTCCATTTAATATATTCATCTCTTTTCTTTGTACTGTAGTAATGGCGATAGATATAACTATTTCAGTTCGCATCGCATCGCATCGCAGTTTTGTGTGGGAGCCCTTAACCATTGAAACAACCAGGACCGACAATTTTACGTGCCCTCGACGCAGGGTCGAGCTCAAATAGAAATGCCACTACCGGCCACCCATTCAAGTAGAAACCGAGCTTAAAGAAGCAGCTGAAACGAACTTAGAATTCATTGAAATTTTACTGATTACCTAAAAATATTCACCAAGTTAAAGAACTTGGGTTTCAGAACACCATGTACATTTTATCTATAATCTTAGCCAGTACTAATATGCCCTTTCAAAACCTTCTTGGTCGGATGAAACATTCACAATAACCGGGGTTCACCGGCCGTCTATTTCAGGTATCGTTTGACCCGGAAACGTTATTGCATCGACCTTCCGACCCCGTTCCTTTGAGTGGATCAAACAATAAACATCAACTTTGTTGAAGTAATACGAGTCTCTTTATACACTGTAATGTATGATGTATGATCGTTTCAATCTCTTAACCTTTTATATTTGACCATTAACTAGAAACGCCCCGCGGTTTTGCCCGCGTTTTAACCGGTACCGGTTGAATTTCAGGATAAAAAATAGTTTATAACCTTCCTCTTAAAAGTAGCTGTCATACCAAAAAAAGCTAAACAAACGAATGGGTACTTATAGGGTATGCGCGTTCAAACCAACAAACTCTTCAGATTCAACGGATTTTAAACCATATTTCGAATATGATGAATTGGTTTAGATGGGCGGCCGTGGCATTTCTATTTGAGCGCTTCCGTTAAGCAATTTTGATATTTTAAAAATATAAACATTTAGAAGCAGTTTTGATATTTTACGAACAGAACCTTTTTACCCTCGGATGTATATCAAATCGGTTAAAAATGGAACCCTTTTTAAAATCGGTCAAGACCCATCCATATTCGGCAGTACCCGAAAGCAGGTCAAAGTGCTCTCCGTGTCGGAACACTATGCAGATTAGTGCACGGACTTATGACGTGGCGACCTGAATACTAACGGCCGTTGCTCCCTTCGAAGTTGTTTACATGTTATGTAAGTTAGTTGTGAGAAAGAAAATGGTCTTGTTTTTAAACTTGATCGGTCGAAATAATTAGTCTATAGTGTAGACACGTTCTTATTGAAATGCCTGACACTGGAATTTAGTTTTTAAACACTCTTCAGGGAAATTAATAAAAAAAAATGAAAGTTCCGTGAAACGATAGAAAGTTTTCAGTTTAGCTTCGAAACAGTTCATTAATTATCTAACAACAAACTGTTGTGTAGTAATTGTACCCACCGCTGTACTTTATGAATAAACGTCAGTAAGCAGACAGCAGTTTCAATTGTCCCGCTCCTACAGATTTAACACTTACCTAGGCCCCGGCAGTGACGGTGAATCGCTCGGCTCATACTCTGCATCATAGAAGTCATCCTCTCCTTCGGAAGACGAATACGAAGTGTCCGGAACTAGCAGCGACATCTGTCCTGTGCGGGAAGTACTACGTAAGTATGGTGAAAGATCGAGTTAGTTCGAAGTTAATCTGGAAGATGGCAGCACTCGTTCAGGTGGTTTTTAAATTAGTTTGAGTGTAATATGATAGATGGCAGCACTTATAGGATTGGGTAAAATTCAGTGCGGTGCTCTGATGAGGGGTTTTCACGAAAATGACACTGTTTACAGATTTCTGGACCTCACATCTCAGTGCTGCAGACTCAGCCTAGTGGGTGTAATTTCAGAAAACCCTCTATGAGAGTTTTGACGAAAATGACATTGTTGACAGATTTCTGGACCTCACGTCTCAGTGCTGCCGCCTAGTGGGAGTCATTTCAGAAAACCCTCATTGATCAATCACAACGCTAATGCCTTGTTATGTATCAATTGAGCGCACAGCTCCACTACGCTTCAATAGACATGCACCCTTAGGAACTCAAACAGAACTCGAGCCCAAAAGCGGTTACGGCATTAGCGAAATTATAATAATAAAGGCCAAAGGTATCAATAATAATGAACGAACTGGTAGCAGCGTCTATCTCCCCCAGCGGCGGGATGGGGTGCGCGGCCGACGTCAGCTCCTGGCACTCCGAGCCCAGCTCCACGGGGTTCATAGGGGATTCGGGACCTGGGAAGACAATAGTCATCATTAGTGGTCTTCTTCTTCTTCTTCATCGAATGGATGGCCAATCTGACCAATCCTGGTGTCAGAGTTATTGAGCCGCCAAAGGCCTCTGACATGGCTCATGTAACGACTACTATCCGTAGAATGTAACCGGGACCGACGGCTTAACGTGCCCTCCGAAGCACGGAATCATCTTACTTTTCGAGCAATCAGGTGATTCAGCCTGCAATGCCCTAACCAAACTGAGGAAAGTCTCATAAAGAGATTTTTGTGAGATATCCCCACCGGGAATTGAACCCGGAACCTCCGGGTCGTGAGCCGGCGCTCAAACCACAAGACCACGGAAGAGAAGAAGTTCGAGTGGGTTAGTGGCTAACTCTAACCTCATACTTAGTTATAATCACTACATAGTATAAAATAAAGTAGTCTCTGTTTCGTGTCTGTTTGTCTGTATGCTTAAATCTTTAAAATTACGCAACGGATTTTGATGCGGTTTTTTGTAATAGGTAGAGTGATTCAAGAGGAAGGTTTTTATGTAAAAAAATTCCCGAAATTCCCACGGGAACGGGCACAACGCGGGTAAAACCGCGGGGCGCTGCGAGTACTAAATGGAATATAGTTCGCATAGGTTAGTGGTCAATTTTAAGTCGGGAGTTTTTAAAACCGGCTATAGACCTCCATAGTGTAACGATTGTAACAACGGGGACCGATTTAGTGGTCAATTTGTATCTAGTTCATACTAACCTTGTTTGATATGTGCCGATGAAGGGCTGGTTGGTCCTTGATATATCCCGTTGACGGGGTTAACTGTATTCTGAAACATGAGACTGATGTTAATATACAATTATAAAGAAGAGAAAAGAAGAATCGTTAAAGAAGAAAATAATTGGTCCTTTAACAAGCCCGTTGGCACAGTGGCAGTGAGAGCGCTTACTGTGTCGGGGGTTGCGGGTTCGATTCCCGCCCGGAGTCAACAATATGTGAAGATATACATAGTTGTTGGCGACGACAACTGGGTGTCAATTATATATTCTTATAAAGTATTTGTGTATGTATATGTAGTAATATCAGTTAGTTAGATTCCATATTACAAGCTTAGAGCTTAGTTTGGGTCTAATTAACCGTGTGTAAATTTGTCCGGGTATACATATTTATTTATTTATTAACACACTGGAAACAAAAGTAAGATTGAGTACGAGTAGGTCAACCCGTTTCCCGAATTTTTTAGACCGCCATAAGGCCTCTGATGGTCTAACGATTGAGACAGCCGGGACCTACTTTAAACTAAAACTTATCAATTTATTCAAGGGAACTAGCATAGTCAGTAGATAGAAGCATATCATTCAGGCAAAATGTATCCCAAATTCTACTAGAAGTACTACATAAAATAATATATTAATACAGTTATGGAATAAAATCTCACCTTAGCTATTTGTAAAAGTACTATGGAATGTTTGATATTGTCCAACATTGCCTGTAACAAAACCAACAAATAAATCCTGGGTTGACTTTCAAAGACGTTAAAGATGTGAGCATCAGATAAACAGAGAGCCAATTCTGCTAAAGAAATATTGTTAATTAAATTTCAAAATAAGAGATATAAAAAGTGTATTAAAAATTACGGATCAACTTAGACCCGAAATTCATATATGCCTTATTCAATGTCAAGCATTACAAAATAATCACAATACTTGAAAAAAAACGCGCGTAGTTTGCCCAAAAGTATGATATTTCAAATTTCTCAGACTTCGTGCAACACTAGCGCCTCTAGCGGTGAATTCATGTAGTCCCCATTGACACACAATTGATTTAGCAGAATTGATACCCTGGATTCAGTTATCCAGTACCAGCGTTCTACTCACATTGGAATGATCTAAAATTACTTGTCCTTTACTCTTCTCTTGAGGATCACTTAGTTCTGAGACGCGCGTGTTCATTTTCTGCAACAAAAGACATAAGTATATTGTAAAATTTTGTTTGTATGTTCGGACTAATCTCGGGAATCACCAGTACGATTCGAATAATTATTTTTAACTTGGGTTCTCAGGACCCAAAAGAAAGGTTACAGGCTTTGTTTTATCCCGAAATTTCCTCGGGAACATTCACAACGCGGGTAAAACCGCTAGGCGCTGCTAGTCATCGTCAGTCATATACTCACCGATACAAGTTCGATCATAATCTGTAAATAGGCGTCCGCCTCTGATATGCGCCGCTCTAGGTCACCATGCCTGTGCCGCGGCGGAGGCACCACCCGTGACCACCGCTCGCGTCGCCCGTGGCGCGATATTGTGTCTTCTAACGCACGCACCCAACGCTCGCGTTCGGACGCGTCGCGAGCCTGTGGGCGGCAAAAGTAATTGTATAATGAGGTGAAGGTGTAGGAAGTTTTCAAGCAATTATCACTACACGAGTTATACTGTTATGCATGTATACCATGATATTGTACTGTTTATCCGCTGAGAAAATATATTATTTCAGGATATAGGATAGATTAAATTAGTTAAGCAACGTGCTGCTCGGACACTTGGATGGGTGAGCGTTACCGTCCGAGCAGTGGGGCAATTGAAATTCACAAACGTGGAGGGCATCACAGAGTTGGGGTTCACCATTACAGCGTTCGCTTCCGAACCGTATAAATCTAAATTATGGACGAAACTGGAAGAATTATTTAGCCATGTCGAAGAATTATCTGTATCCATTTGTTTGAGTTGGTAGATAGATCATGTCGAAGCTTTAGAAGATCTTAACTCTAAAACTACGACACCAGGGTTGGCCACTCAACTCCTCGAAGTTACTATACCAGTGTCAGGATGCATTTTCATTGAAGCGGGTCAGAGCTGTGCGAAGCTAAAAGGACCAATCACAACGCATTGAAATAATCAAACAAGGCATTGGTATTGTCAAAATCTTTTCGCTATGCGTTGTAATTGGTGAATTGAGGTCCACACAGCTCAGCTCCGTTTTAATGGAAACGAACCGTTACACCAGTAGCTCTAATCAGGGTTTCCTAGTACAGCATCTCACCTGAAAATGGAAGGTCTTGTGATCTACGGTAATGGTGAAGGTGGAGTCGTCCTCGTCGTCGATGCCGATCACCGCGGCGCGCAGTCTCACGCACCCCCGTCGGACACCCCTCGTCATTTTCTCTTTAGACTGGAAATGGAAGAACAATCTTATATATATAAAACAAAGACGGGTTTGTTACAACACTTATAACTCGAGATCGGCTGGATCAATTTTCATGGTTTTTGTTTCGTTGGATTTGTCTCCGCCCTGAATAGCAGAATACATTTTAAAAACAATGAAAACTTGGAATAAAAATCTCAAAATTCCCACGGGAACGGGGGCGCTGCGGGTGAGACCGCGGGGCACAGCTAGTTTTAAATAAACTACAATCCTATAAAATGTTACGGATTATTAGCTGCCGCACTCAGAGACGTTCATAAAAAAAAAATTCTTCAATATCATATTCTAGAACCATATCAAATCAATTAATTAAAGTATTAAATAGTGTATAATTTATGCAAGTTGTGTCGCCTACAAAGAGTGCATTTAGGTGTTACGTTTGATGCTAAGTTTAATTTATAAGTTTTAATTTATCTTCAACTAGTTATCCTTAAAACAATAAATCAATGCGCACTCCCTTTAGGCCCCAATCCCATTTGCAAATCCGACGTAACTGTGACGTCTAAATGCGGAAGAACATGACCAACCAGTAACCCCAAACGTTTGACAAATCTGTGCATATCAAATCGACGAACATTCACATGCTTGTACAAACATTCATTTACATTTTAGTCGACCTTTCAGTTCACTTTACGTTACAGACGTTGTTATGTAGTACGAATTATTAGGTATACATATTACAATAAGTATACAGCGTGCTTTATTTGCCAAAAATAAATAAGTCATGTGTGTTTTGAACGGAATCTGTTTACGGAAACACTAGGCTTTTATTTTACATTTTTACAAGACTCATGTGTCTTCTGTGACCACGGTTCCAGTAAAGGGGCCGAAACGTCAGATACAAATCCTTACTAATATTATGCGAAAGTAACTCTGTCTGTCTGTCATGCTTTTACGCCAAAACTACTGAACCGATTTGAATGAAATTTGGTACACAGTTAGTCAAAAGCCTGAGAAAGGACATAGGCTACTATTTATCGCGAAATTCCCGCGAGAACAGGTACAACACGCGTGATACCGCGGGGCACGGCTAGCGTGAAATAAAAACGAAGTGTATCCGTAAACGTACTTAGTTTCAATTCGTTCGTTTAAACTTAAGAATCAATAAGTAATTTTATTTTAGAACAAAGTCTAACAATTAAATAATATTACATATTATATTAATTCAAATTACTTCCTTGAATTTAAAAGTAGTTTAATTGATTCAACAGTGTGTTGCAGAAAATAATGTAAATGCTTTGTTTGAACTATGGCTTATCATTGCGATCATGTTACATTCTAAATAGAAATTAAATGTGGGAAATGCCATTAAGTATCCAAGTATGAATGGATACCATGAATCCATATTAAAAAAGTATAAAAATATAAGGTTTGGACTCTGCCTGAGTATTATTAGATGGTAATATATGCTCGAGCCACTTTGGCGCAAAATCTGAATACAAATATTTGACTGATTTGTCCATCAATTTTACTACATATTCTATATCAACTTTATATGTCATTCAATTCAAATGTACTGCAAATTGCAATTTTTCCAATGCTAAGGGGGGACCATTCAAAACCTTACGTACGTGGTACCTTGGTGGTACGTTCAAAAGAGCCTCTATGGGGCCAAAACTGAATAAAATATTTGACTTTGACTTGACTTTCACTTAATCCCTTCCCGTAAAGTAAAGTAAAGTATAAGCCTGTAATGTCCCACGGTTGGGCAAAGGCCTCTCGTCTCACTGAAGATATCAGTACAGTGAGGAGGTTTCAGGCGTAATCACCACGCTTGCCTAATGCGGGTTGGTGATCTCAAACCCGAGCCATGTTTGAAAAGTAGGAAACCTGTTTTCGCTCGACCTGGGAATTGAACCCTTCCCGTAATGACACAAATCCTAGAATTCAAGTATAATGTATGATTTGGACACCTCCTGTATATATCAAAACACAGTAAAAGTTACGTATACATTATCATTTATTATCGAGCTCAAACTACATTGATGAAGTTTCGCGATCGGTCACTTTGGTAGTGGAGAACTAAGGATACCAAATATGGAATTTATACAAAAAACTTATCATCATCTGTTTTACGAAATAGCAGGTAAGAACTAAATATTATTTACTAGCAGCGCCCCGCGGTGTTACCCGCGTTGTGCCCGTTCCCGTGGGAATTCCGAGATAAAATGTATTGCATGTGTTATTCTGATGGATAACCTATATTACTGTAAAGTTTCATCCAAATCCGTTCAGTAGTTTTTGCGTGAAAGAGCAACAAACATACATCCATACATCCTCACAAACTTTCGCATTTATAGGCGCATAGGAAGTAGGATTCAAAAATACATCATTCATAACATTCTCTAAAAAAACCTTGAAACGATTAAGAGGAGAAAATCATAAATCAATTGAGTAATTCTAAAAAAAGTGTAAATCACTATCGCAATGATGCTTCGTTCAAAAGGCCTAACAAATGTTAACTGGATTTGTAAATAAAATGATGTAGTTAGTATATAAGAACAATTCAATGCTATAGTTTAGATACGTCTTAGAAGTTACCAGATGTAGAGCAAAAACGTCTCTGCAAAAACCTCTCGAAAAGAATTCGACAAATAGTAAAGGGCAATAGTAACATAGGAAAGCAACCTAAGGTAATAAAAGTCGTTGACATTTAAGTTTCAACCATTTAATTCAACCGTACAGGAAGTGAAAGAAATAAATGATAATAATCGATGAATGAAGTGCACAGAATCAATTCTCAATGTTTTGTAATAAATATCTATCTATGGCAGCGAGCTGACTTTTTACGCTAGTTCATCTGTTTAACTGTGGATCTGTTACGTCGATCGATAAATGCATGAGCGTGCATTGACATTTCAATTCTATTTATATTCGAGTGTATTGATAAATACAATGCGGAGAAGGTTAGAGATTTTATGTAATACAGTTGTTTTTGGTAATAGGGAAAAATATGTACATTGATTGGAGTATTAAATTATGTTCTAGGACTTAATTTCGCTAATGCTACGAGAAAGATTCTTGTACCGCTATTTTTATTTCAAAACCTACATTGTTTTGCAAAGTTGTCATACGGAATACAGGGTTAGAAACTAATGACAAAAACTATCACAAATACCGTATACCAAAACCATTGGCTACAGCCAGACAATTGATCTCACAACACATAACCAAAACTACAACTAAGTACTAGTAAAATCCAGTGTTAACCACATTTTAGAGGTCACCATTAAAATATCTGCTTCAAACCCAAAAATGGACCCCATTTGAAAGTAGATCATCATCAGGTACAAACCTAACCAGCCAAAACCAACATCTAGACCAAACCGCTGTTTCATCACATTACAACACCATCGCGTGACCACAGTCATTTCACTGCACATAATAACTGTTACACGAATGGGTCGGTACCATCTGTCAAATATTATATCCAGCATGTCTGCGAATGATTACTCGAACATGTTATGTTTTAGTTGGAAAGAAACCTCTCAAATTAAACTTTGACCCTGTATTGAAAGAGACCGCCTATATTATATAACCAGCCTTTTGTTTGGATAGAGTTACCAGATGGTCAGAACTTATCTGGATTGAAGAAAGTCTAAAGTTTGCTATAAACTTTTTGAAGTTGAGTAAACCGCTTCAGTTCTGCGAATCTTCTAATCAAAGCCCACCATACAATCAGAATAAAAATACCTTCGCCATGATCCAAAGTTTAAAACAATAGGACTAAGAATTTTGGGTTTAAAGGAGCGCTCAGATAGAGATGCTACTAAAGGCCAACCATCCAAGGAGTATTGTCGTTTATAAAAAATTCAAAGGAATTATCGATCTAAGGACCCTTCAATAGAAATCTATACAACACAACAAATGGGTGTGCTTTGATTTTGATCGAGTAGACGGGCAGTTTAAGCGCCTCAAATGTTCCAGAAGCAATTACCATTTGAGCCATGGGATCATCTTTTATGACAAGATAATGTTTTTTTGGGTTTGCGAACACTATACACGGCATTTTCCAGTTATCACGCTAAACCGAAGGGACAGAAAATGAGAATGTATTTTCTATATATGTATGCCACAAAAATGGGTACCTAAGGGATGTAAATTAAAGCATCATGACTTGCAATTTCATTCACAAGCTTACTTTGTATCTAGTATCTGCAGTACTTGAGAATATTATGATTGATTAAAAGTAGGTACTAAAAGGTTTCTGGAAAAAAGTCCTTGATTTACGCTATGTACGCTAAATTCCGTTGTATTTTTTCTACTATTGGCAAAATGATCTACAGCAGAGAGTAACCATTAAATAAATAAACTCACCACATGCGCACCTAATATGCCCTGAATAAGCATCAGATAACTAATAGATAACAGGAAACCATTGGTCATTAAAGAGTACTCTGTTTAATTCCGATGACCGCACTAGATCAAGTAGCCAGCACATTACAAAGAAATAATATCCTCCTTTCTAAGTACACGATCGACTTACAAAATAATTAATGGGTACAAATGAGCTGATGTATCTTTATGCACGAGTTTGCATTGAAAAAAGAAACAATTGAAATACCTATTTGGTAATCGAGATTGATCTAGATCACTTGGATTGTTGATTATCTGACCATTGCTGAAGTTTATCGATTTGATTTATGTCAGTAGGCGGAGATTATTAGAGCGATTGCAAATGTCGGTGATATCTCTTACTTTGAGATATATAATTTGGGAGAAGCATTCTTCTATGTTTTCAAGGGACGAATGTAGACTTTTAGACTTGCAGTGGGTAAAAATTAATAAAAAACTTCTATTAATAGTTAGAATGGAATTAGTTGATGATGAGGACATGAAAAAAAATGTGGATGGAAAAGTAGATCTACAGTTATTTCGAATAAATATTAAAAGGAACTACACATATTATGTCAACTAAGTAAAAACCGAACCAATCCGAATGCAATACCGAACGCAACGCATTCACGGCTGAGAACCCATCTCCATATTAAAATACATGGCAGCAAATAATATTAATTACAATCAGATCTTCACACAATACTAAGGTTACATTCGATGTGTGTACGATAACGATATTGCATTCTAGTTGCATCACATAATACGAACTGTATCATTGAAATTAATTTCGAAAACGTTCTAGGTCACCAAAGATACGAGTACATTCATTAAGAACTATTGTTGTTCTGCTCTGACCCATCTCTTCTGATGCTGGGAATAATTAATAGTTTTTTCAAGGTTGAATAAAGATTAATATCGTTAACTGATTTCGAAAGCTAATTGAGATCTGTTGTGAACTTTGTTATATTTTATAGTATGTCAGTGTATTAAAGAATACTGAGAAAACAATAATTTAAATGTGAAGGTTGTTTTTGATTTTGTATTGCTTGACCATTATTTGGACCTCTGGTGATCTTTAGAGTATAGAGATTGTACACTTATTTTGTAGAGATAAATGGTTAAAAACATTTGAAACTTTAGTATTCACTTTTTCTTAACACACATTTTATCGGAGTAAAAACTCCGATAAAATGTGTGTTTAGCAACATTTGTCACAAGTATTGACCAAGCCAATTTTTTCAACTAAACTGTTATTACAATTCCTAACTTTTGGTCACATTCCCTTGAAGCCAAAACTCCTCCTTAAAACGATTGGACGAAATCTATCCAACATTTCTTATCCACAGATGCTCGGGTAAAGGAATGGCTACTTATGACGTCACCATGGCCGCCATTAGCCATCATCGCAACCTACCTGACCCTCATCAAGCTGATACTACCCGTGTATATGAGGAACAGGAAACCCTTCGATCTGAGGAATATCATCAAGTGGTACAATGTGGTTCAGATTGTGGCAAATGCTGTTGTTACTTGGGGGGTAAGTTGGATTTAGTTTTGGACATAACGTCTACGTTGATAAAAAGAAAAGTATCTTATTTCCTTCTCTTATATTTCTCCTTTCACTCCTCACACCATCGGCTGTCTATGTCTATATGCTGTCTTAAAACTTCAGCCTATAGGCTGCCTTAAAACTTCGATACAAAGACAGTCTACTGTTTGTCCTGAATAAACTTACTTTTATCTATATCAATGCCTAAAATAACCAAAACAATAACGAATTTAGGAATGTCCCAACGAAATGCAACACATTAATGCCTAAAATAACCAAAACAATAACGAATTTAGGAATGTCCCAACGAAATGCAACACATTATCTTTACACTTTGGTTTAACAATATCCCGAGACATTAGATCCGTAATATATGTCAAGACATTTAATAAAACGAGAAAACCGTCTGAAAAGATAGCAAAGCAAGACATAACGAAACGCCCTTGACTCGGCGTAAAGAAAGCCATATCTTTGAGCCAAAGGCGCTTTGGAAAACTCCCGTCTTACGTATGTAGCGATGTAGCGCTATCTATGGTAATGACTCTGCTATAGGTAGGTCTTACACCTTCATGTCATTACAAGGCTTCTTTCAGACTAATCCTTAGATGAATATATAAATACGTTGGTTAATACTGTAATTCTAATTGTATTTAGTTTTTTAAACCCTTGCATAAAGAAGGACGTCGGACAGAAGTCACAAAAAATATTATATTATAGAGTAAGTGTGCGTGTAAGCGGAGCGGAGTACACTCTAATCACAACTTATTACGAAAAGATGTTGACAATGTCAATGCGTTGTTTGACAGGTTCAATGCTTTGTGATTGGTCCATTGAGCTACGTACAGTTCCGCTCCTCTACAAAGGAAACGCACCTAAGAGGCTACTCTTGAGAGAATCCCAATTGTAAATCCCAGGCGTAAACACAAACTTTATGTACCTCACAGCAAATGCGAACTTTATAAAAGGAACGCATATGTCAATGCTATAATAATCTTCAATAAACTACCCGACATGTTTAAAGAATGACTATTCATGTATTTAAAACCAAATTGACTAACTGGCTCCTTAACCATTGTTTTTATGACATCAAAGAATACCTGACACTAAAAAATTCATAACCTGACATGTATAATCGCAATAATGACTTTTAATTTTTTTTTTCATGACATTGATGTATTTGTTTAAATTAGACCTTATCCTTTATTATAAATTTGAAATGATATTGTACTGATGTTAATAGTAAATTATCTTGTAAATGTACGAGCAGTCTCGTCAGTATTGCATGGAATATTAATGTGATGATCAATTATAATAATTCGTTAAATTTAACACTATTATTTGTGATTTAAAATATTGCATGCCATCGTTGTGGTAGAATGTATGTGTCCATAATTATTTGTATTATAACATCTATGTAACTACATTTCTGCAATAAATTGATTGGATTTGAGACTTGTCAACAATTATATACAGTTCAATGATCCGATATTTTTTTGCAAATGTTAGTAAATTAAAATCAAACATCAATAAACTAGTCAACAATCAGTTCGCAAACAATGTGACACGTAATGCTATTGTGAAAACAATCGGTTTGTTAGGAAAGATGAGAGGATGAGACATCACAAGTAATTTATATACTATACTCGTGAATGAAATTGTCAGTTGACTAATGCAAAGTATATACTTAAGACTTCGATCAACAATACACAACTAATCGGGTCACGTACAAAATCAAAGCTAAATACTGTCCGCGTGAATGACGTGTGACAGCTTATTTTGTTTACTACCGAACTGAAAAAAAAGTTTTAAAACAGTTCGAAGTTCAACCTAATTACAACCATGACACCTCGCAATAAAGTAGCAAATCTTATGAATAAAATAAGTGAGAATAACGCCTCACTTTTCAAATGAGGTGTTATTCACCGAGACGTATTTTTTGCGCCGACCCGACATCTAGTTGTGTATTGTTGATCGAAGACTTAAGATAAAAATATATGTTTCGATAATTAGCATCGTTAATATACATAAATTTTTATCTTTTCGATTACCCTTAGGACTAAGATTCCAACTAACTAATACATATCACACTGGGAATGCTGACTAATAAATATTACACAGGCTGATTTTTTAGCCTGAAGTCAGCTTAGTTGTTGCCAAGCCAGTAAACTGGTACAAAGTTATTGATGTTTCATTATAAGCATAATAAATGGATGTATCCGCGTAACGCTTCCAATATCTATACTTCTACACTAATATTATAAAGAGGAAAACTTTGTTTGCTTGGTTGTAATGAATAGGTTCAAAAACTACTGGACCGTTTTTAAAAATTCTTTCACCATTCGAAAGCTACATTATCCACGAGTAACATAGGCTATTTTTCATCCCGAAATTCCCACAGGAATGGACACAACGCGGGTAAAACCGCGGGGCGCTGCTAGTAGTAAAATAAAGCTGAAGAGTATTATTTTTAGTTTTTTTTAACGCGCTTATCTCAGAAACTACCAGTCCGATTTGAATAATACTTTTTGTAATGGATAGCCACATTCAACGGGAAGGTTATAGGCTATTTTACATCCCGAACTTTCCACAGCAACGGGCTCAATGCGGGTAAAACCGCGGAACTCTACTAGTATTTTTATATAAAACTAACTGTGCCCCGCGGTTTCACCCGCAGCGCCCCCGTTCCCGTGGGAATTTTGAGATTTTTATTCCTTATTTTTCTTATATAAAAACCTTGTCCTGACAATAAGGAACACATTAAAAAAAGAATCATCCAATTTTGTTTAGTCGTTCTGAAGTTATGCGCTTAGCAACAGATTCAGCGGTTCATTTTTATATTATAGATAAAAGTGATAGTATAAAAAATGCGGTTGGACCACACCTGTGCACATCCGACTGAGTTATAATATAACGTAACTTAAGTTACTCATTCTGTGAATCATTTCATTGGGAACTAGGTTAGGTCCGCAACCGTCGCGTACTTCAAACTAAGTGACTCCTATAGAAACGGACTTTCAATTACATAAACAACATTCCATAGAGTCGAGTAACGAAAGTGTTTTCGTTAAATTACTCAAAATGGGCAGCGATCCATCATCGTTTTTGTGGTATATGTAATGCTACGGTTAATAAATTGGTAGATTCAAAAGTATTTTATATTAGCTTTCTTTATTTATTGTCAAAGCTTAGTTTGCTATGCAAGATTGGAGGTAGAAATCGACTACAGGGACTCGGCACTTTATAACTGGCATTAAAATATAAGATAAAAAATCATAATTTAGAAAACACAAAGATAAACAGATAAAGTTTTTTTTGGATAATCTTCTAGATTCATAACATCTTAGGTAGAATTACATAACATGGAATTGTTATGTAACATATAAAAAAATAACATATACAATTTATACAGGGTTGTTTCGGTGCTTGGGTAAGCGTCTTTCAATTCAATTCGTTCTTGTAATTAATCATAAACTTCCTATGTTATTCGAAAGCCATCGGAATATTCTACCGCTTATACTCGTGTTCCGCTACAAACTAAAACAAAACACAACCCTTACTTTATCAATGAACATATTTGGGTACACAAACTCAAAGTTAATTTACTTTGATATTTACGCAATGAACTAAATGTGGCCCAAACACATAACGTGAAAACTTATGAATAATTCTGAACACCAGGCGAACCCCGAAGCATTTGCCGAGCATTTGTACAAGTTCACCAGCTCTATATACTCCAGTGATTTCGTTATTGCTAAACGCGCCGTGAAAGCGACGTTAAAGAAAATTAATTAACTTATTAAGCGTAGCATCGAGTCAATTTGATGAATTTAATTCTTCTCGGCGATAATGTATTGATTTATGAATGGAGATGATTAATTAGTTTTGTTAGAAGCATCCAGCGATGGCTTGGTAAAAATAAATATTGAGTTTGACGACTTGAGTAAAGTTATTAATTTATTAGTAAGAAAAAAAACAAGATGATATAATACACCCGAACAAATTCACGCACGGTTAATTGGCCCAAGTAAGCATGCGTAACATCTGTACAGAAGATTCTTTGAAAAGTCATCTTCATCTAACCCATTTCAGTTTAATGATAATAAGAAATAATGATAAGGACGGGAATAAGAATTATTCCCACCTTTTAACCGACTTCATAAACCGAAGGCGCTTCTCAATTCAACTCGTATTCTACCTATCGATTCAATATGGTTACTATTTAATTACTTATATATAGGAGGCCTATGTTCAGCAGTGGACGTCCTACAGCTGACATGATGATGATTAATTATGTGTCCGGATCATAATTTGGAACTCGAACTTAACTTAAAACAAGCATTCGTATTTGTTAGAACCCGTATTCACCCAAACATTATCTTCACCATTTCCAGATCATGACCTCAGGATGGACCACAACCTACCATTTCGGATGCGTGCTGCCTGACTACTCCATGAACCCAGAAGCCCTCAGAATGCTGCGTTTCATGTGGTGGACACTGATGATCAAGATCTTGGAGTTGGTGGAAACGGTCTTCTTCATACTGAGGAAGAAGGAGAAGCAGGCGTCTTTCCTGCACATTTACCATCACGTCAGCTCGTTACTGTTTATGTGGGTTGGAGTTAAATATATTGGAGGTAAGTATTTAACCCCCCACGCAAAAGAGGGATGTTATATGTTTAATGTCGATGCTGTGCGCGCGCGTGCGTGCGTGTGCGTGCGTGCGTGCGTGCGTGCGTGCGTGCGTGCGTGCGTGTGTGTGTGTGTGTGGATTTTCTATTCGATAGCCAATTAGCTTGCCGCGGTTGTAAGTTATGTTTGATGATTTTTTTTAATTTTATTTATTTATTCAAATGCTAAGGTCTCGTGGCCCTTTCACCCGAAGCAAAGCGAGTCACTAATTGTAAATTGACAATTAGTTAGGAAATTAAATACTAAGTTAAAGCGATGAAAAAAATATTCGTATAATACTATTGTATTAGCATTTTACATAATAGATAATAGTATAATTGAGTAGGTAAAAGATACTGTGATATTGAAAGTTTAATGTTGCAAATTTTATGTAATGTTCTATTGAAACAAAGCTTGCAATACATAAATGAATGTGTGTGTATAATTACATACACAGACGCGGAAAAGCGAAATACCTACAATTTGATAACCGCACTGAAATTGCCAAAACGTGGTTTGTCGAAACATCTGAAGCCTTGTTTTTTTGGAGATTTTTTACTTTTTTATCTAATGTTACTCAATCATATTCAAACGAATGAACTGATTGATGATCTTAAATTCAAACAAGGTTGAAATGCGACTTGAGATGGTATGTATCAAGGTAATTCAATAGTAGTTAACTAGCAGCGCCCCGCGGTTTTACCCGCGTTGTGTCCATTCCTGTGGGAATTTCGGGATGAAAAATAGCCTATGTTACTCGTGGATAATGTAGCTTTCGAATGGTGAAAGAATTTTTAAAAACGGTCCAGTAGTTTTTGAGCCTATTCATTACAACCAAACAAACAAAGTTTTCCTCTTTATAATATTATTTTAGATAATAACGTCGTGAAGAGATTTTTTGTTTGTGTTAGCGAGCTTATAACTCCTAAATGTATATGATGGCCACATTTAAACACGAGCTACTTTTCATCCCGAAATTCCTACAGGAACCGGTAACAATGAATACCATAGCGTAGTTCGAACTTTAAAATACGTATACATACGATATAAAATTCAGCAGATCTAAAGCAACAAAATCCGTAAATCGCCTGTGAAGTCTTATTATTAAAGATCGGATAGTCGGATGCATATTTACCTAAAGTTGATATCTGACTAAGTATGGATGCGGCTTTTTATTTTATTTTGTTAAATAAAAATCCCGGGATTTCGGGATTTTAGAAAATTCGAAAATGCAAAACTACTTAGTCGGTAATATGGCTTGAAAACTACGCCTTAAGCATGTAAACTTCAAGTAAATACGTATGAATAGTTGTTTAAGTGAACCCCGAGTCCCGGACTTTTTTTTTAAATAAATACCACATGCTAAATGGGTCGTTTTCAAACCATAAACCGACTAAATTGCATTCCCGAATTCGGGATTTTCATTTAACAAAAAATATATTTTAAGAAGTCGCATCCATATTATGCTAGCAAAAATGAAGTTTAGGTAAATATGCATCCGACTTTCCGATCACTACTTATTATGTACACTTACATACCTACATATTCGGTAATTAGAATTGCCTATTTTAGGACTTTTTGCATGCAAAACATGGATAGGTTAATTTAGCAAATCAATGTTTATTCATTAAATTGATTACAATGGAATACAATCTGCGTTTTAAATTAGACTAGCTAATTAATTAAGTGGAACAGAATTTTAAATTCCGGCAGTAATTAATTATACAACAATTGGTGTTACCATAAAACAAGTAACAAGATTTAATGGATTATCAACATTTAAATATTCTCGGAGTTTCTGACGACGTATCAGAATACCAGCTGTTCCGCAGTTAGTTCCACCAGCGATCTAATAGATGGAGCTAGTGTGAAAATTTTGTAGACTGCACGTCTACCGCCCATACATTTTGTTGAGCAGGGAAACAATCTTCCTGTTTATAGAATTAGTATAAATAAAACGCAACTCAAATTAACCAGCCCTCGATGCTACAAAATTGTATTGCCCACATCCTATGCCCTTAGCACTTCTTGTAATTTTATTATTCGGTGAACAATCCGACCGAAAATTGAACGTGCCCCTCAAAGCACAACAGCGCTCACCCTACACGAAATTTGGGGTTATACCATATACCTACATAAAATTAGGACTATTTTTTATGTGGCGTTTAAAAAAGTATGTACTCGTATTCGCGAGTCCAGATAACAAGGGCAGGATAGTGTAATACGAATGGGGAGAGCCCATGAAATTGTGTTCAAGGTATGAGCGTTTAATTAATGTTGCCACTATATATCAAACTCAAAACGCCTCCACAATTTAGAAACCATTGAAAGACCAAAAGGTTACCATGTTAAATGTACACACGTTTAAGTGAATTTTATTAATACAATTAATATAAAAGATACACAATTTAATAATCTCACGTTTTGTAACATCAATAAAGCCAAAAGCTCAATTAAATTCATAATGGACATAAAGAACGGGCACTGATTTCGTGTTACATCGCTATTAGTACACTTTTATTTATACTGTGTAGTTATTTTCAACTAGCAGCGCCCCGCGATTTTACCCGCGTTGTGCCTGTTCCCGTGGGAATTTCGGGATAAAAATAGCCTATAACCTTCCCGTTGAATGTGGCTATCCATTGCAAAAAGAGTTATTCAAATCGGGATGGTATTTCCCGAGATTACATCGAACATACAAACAAACAAACAAACTTACAAATTTTACCTCTATATCAGTATAGATTAACATTTTATTACGTTAAACTTTTTGTTACAAACCTGACAGATATTAGAGATTAACACTACAATTTTGTATACTAATATAGAAAGCATATATTTGGAGGTGTACATTGAGGTAGGTAGGTCGTTAAAAACATCGAAATCAGCACCTCTTCGTTGGAAGTTTTAAGAAATAATAAAGACGATTTACGTTGACTAAAACACTCCAACTTTAGAACTTAAAAATTTAGTACGAGCAAGTTAGTGGCCAACCCTGTTAAATGAGTTTTTAGGCTGCCTTAATGCCTCCGACATGGGCTAACTACTGATGCAACTGAGATAAGCATTTTTACGTGCCCACATAAGCACCGCGGTACGCGTACCGCTCAGCAGACGGTCCAGATTGTTTCAATCGTCAGACCATGTTGAAGGAATTTAAACGGTCCAAAAACTCCGACACCAGGGTTGGCCACTAACCTACTCTAAATTAATGAATGAGATAGAAACGCTACTATCGGCCACCCATCCATGTAATAACCGAGCTGCACGTTGTTTTAACAATGGACTCATGCTCTGCAGGTTCCTACTTTTTTGGTTCTTAATGTCAAACTAACACAAAGAAATTAATAGAAAGAAATAGTGTGAAAAGACAAGATACGGGTATTGTGAAACGAACACAATGAGAATCATAACAGCTTGATATAACAGTGTTGACCAGCCTTTCAAAACAACCTGACAGTTGCCGATAGAGATCTGATACGGAAACAATGGGAAACCGTTAAATCGGATTCAAAATCGAACCATTTACCGACAGACGCAATAGAAACATTATAGAACCTTATCGCTTTAAACTTCCCTTGTTTTTGCGACCACATTAACTATGTAGTAAGGAGAGTTTAGTGTGACATGGTACGAAGAGTTGCCTCTATTTTAGTATTGGAAATAAACGCTATAGGGGTGATAAAATACTCACGATTTATTGCCATAGACAAATGATAAGGGAGTTGCGAAATGACGTCAATCTCACACCTCTAGAAAGCCGGCGGTTTTCACCTATAACCTTTAGAAACCCTCTGGCGACAATCGGGTTTTTTATAAACTTCTATTTATATTTGAAGGCGGACATTTTCCCCAATTAGACCTTTCCGAGTCGGGAGCAGTGCGTGACCGTACTAATATTATAAAGCAGAAGTGTTTGTTTGTACGCGATAATATTAGCGATTGGGCACATTACTTTAATGGAAATTTTTTTTTGAGATAAAAGACTAAGTGCTAAGTGGAAGTGCTTATGTTAATGGGATATGTCATGAATTCTGGAAAACATCTAGAATGGCAAATTTTTCATGTAATAAAGATGAAAATGTTCTTATTTAAGTTCCAATGAGTAAAGTTAATTTTCATTTAATTATGTAAAGTTATTGCTCGTGCAATATAAAATTTAAATTTTTGAACGGAGGAATTTAGTAACGGATATTGGAGGATCATATAGGTTGGAGTTTTTAGACCACTTTTACAAAGCCTCAGCGTGTTCTAACGATTGAAAGAACCGGCATCAACAAATTAACGTGAACGTACCAAACAAAATATAACAGCAACACCTACAAAAGATCGCCGATTTCCAATCCACTGCAGCATTGCAACTAACTGATAACTAAGTGTATGGAAAGACAGCCCAGGATATTACGGCTACAATATAACCTACCCTTTGAACTCATACTCCTTCCAAGAACGTTTAAAGACACCCTCTACCAGCTAACAAACGACAGGTTTCCTACAAAGCGTAATCAATACGGGCCATTGTAACGCGCCTACCCGCAGGCGAATGTTTGCTCAGGCGTGGTACCCGCAGTTTGTTTACAAGTCGCTTGCGATGGAAACCTTTATGTTGGGTTGAAAAAGGTTTTCGTTGGAAGAAATTGAAATAAGAATCTCGGGTTAATACATATAAGCCAGTAATGTCATCGTCTTGGCAGGCGAGTGTCACCTCCACGGCAATGAAAAAACAAAAGGCTGACTGTCTTATATACCAGCGCAAAAAAGAAACTACTGAACCTAGTACTACTGTACAGGAGTTTACTGTACATTTGGAATATGGTAGAGGGGTTACTTTCATGATGTAAGTGAGTGAGAACTTAGATATTGTTTTGCGAATTTTAGCCCCCAATAGCGGGTGATCCTTTCACCCAAAGCATAACGAGGGCAGTCGCTAGTACTTAATAATAACCTACATGCCTTCAGTCTAAACTGAAAAATCTACCCACAGCCCTTTCTTAATCTTGGTTGGGTTATTTGTGTAGTCATATAATGGTTGTCGTGCATTCCTATTTAAGATTAGATTCTTAACTTTTGAAAATCTTTTCCCTACGGCATCAAATTCCTAATTACTATGTTGTTATTCAAATCAGGCTTTTATTATGTAAACTATTAGGAAAACAAAACAATTATTTAAACAATTTCAAAAGTCCTCCATAAAAATTTAGTGTTATTGTTTCGTATTTCTCTATTAAATATGATAATGCTATGACCAAATATTTTAAGAAGAGCGAATCAATTATTTCAAAACAATAGAAAAATGGGAACAAAAGTATAAATAATTGCGTAACTAAGTGGCGCCTTGTTTTAATTAACCTTAACATTTTAGGAGAATTTTTAGAAAGTGCATAGTTTTGGAGTTTATCATAGATGTATGACAATTAACCAGGGTATATGACAATTAACACAAAATTCGCCATTTTTTTGTTGACTTACACCCAGTATATAACGTCGTTTAAAAAGTTAACGCATAGTTGACTGAGACAGATTAGTTATTTAAACTCTTTTTGTACCACATACCATTACATATACCATACGTATATGAAATCATAAACGACCCAACGTATCAACATGTTAAAGTAATTCAATTACAGCAAATAATTACTATAGCGAAATATACCTTACAAAGTTTACGTTATCAACTCCAAAAAAGATTTGCCTAAATTGAGGAAAGAAAGACATTTTCGAGTTAGCATTTGTTATAATAAAATGCTCAGCATTTAAAATTCTAAACTTCCCCAAATGGATCGCGACCCAATATAAAGTTATCACGGGACTTTGAGTCTAATTTATTATTTAATATTAAATTAAGTAGAGCCGCCTGCTCGTTTTCGGTTTTGAAAGCCCAGTGTCGGATATTGATGTCAGGTAAATGGGTCATTTGGTGCTAACGATGTAACTATTTTGGTGTGAAGAATTTTTGGGGATATTAGGCAAATATTTTGTATAGAATAACGAACCGTTATTATTAAATAGCGGTTGATAACTAAGTTGATAGCCGTAATTATGGTTGTAGTGTTTGTATCCATTAAATAGATATGTACATTGTCTCACGTACACCATCAGAGAGGGTAGTTGTCAACTGATCATTCAATAGCGAGGATTGATGCAGGTTGGACGTGCGCCCGCGCTCGTGTTGTGTGTAGTATTGAGCCAGTGTGTTAGTAATCCCTAGGATACCTAAACGTGAACACCCAGTAGACGACAGATATTACAATGGTTATTAGATGACTAATAGAAGTAATACTACCTAATTCATCTATACTAATATTATAAAGCTGAAGAGTTTGTTTTGTTTGTTTGTTTAAACGCGCTAATCTCAGAAACTACTGAACCGATTTGAATAATTCTTTCACTGTTAGATAGTCTATTTATCGAGGAAGGCTATAGGCTACATTTTATCCCGAAATTCCCACGGGAACGGGCACAACGCGGGTAACACCGCGGGGCGCTGCTAGTAACATTATAAAGCTTAAACACTGTTAGAAAGCATTTTGTCTCTTTGAAAAAAAGCGTGTCAGAAATGGACAACCCATTTGATAGCTGTATTAACGTTATTAAGCCTTTATGAATAAAGCCTTTATTATTTAATGTACCATTACAGAGTAAAGGTCTCTCAGCTCACGTAAGATATCATTACAGCGAGGAGGCTTATGTAGGTGATAAAATTCGCAATAAAGTAGAAGATTTGGCTCCGTATTCATTACAGGGTATTATCGTATGCTGGTACCACTTAGGCTGCAGTAAGCAGAGATTTACCCCTTTTCGGGACTAGCAGCGCCCCAGTACCACAGGTATTACCCAGGGTGTATCTGTTTCTACGGAAATTTCTGGATGAAAGGTAGGCTAGACCTTTTGAATATGGCATTTTTTTCAATTGCAAATGGCAGTTCCAGAGATTAGCGCATTCAACCAACATAAAAACTAACTAACTCTATCCCACTATCAGTAGGTATATAAAGATATATTAAGTCATAATAAACGTCATGAAAAATAGATCCACAAAAAATAACCTAATCCGCTAATAACTCCAAAATTTCATATATAATCCACAAAAACTTTATGGCTCGTAAAAACATGACCTGTTTACTTTAACTGCTCATAATGCCTCATAATCCTAAGCTTGCGAGGCATACTGCAAACCTAGCGTAGTAAACAGAACCCCACTAAGTAAACAACTAAAAAAAACCAGCCAAGTGCGAGTCGGACTCGCGCACGGAGGGTTCCGTGCTTTAAAAAACGGCAAAACATCACGTTTTTTTGTATGGGAGCCCCCCTTGAATATTTATTTTATTTTATTTTGAAAATTTCAACTCTCTATCTATCACCGTTCTTGAGATACAGCCTGGTGACAGACGGACGGACGGACAGCGAAGTCTCAGTAATAGGGTCCCGTTTTTACCCTTTGGTTACGGAACCCTAAAAACGTTTTCTGGTGACGAAACGAGGAATAAAAATAGCGCAGAGCAATTATGAATTCCTTTTGTTTCAGTCAGAGCCGAGCGTGGCAGAATTTTAATTCGCCACAGTCAACTTAATATTAATTTACCTTTGAATGGCTTTAAATATTTATCGCTGTTCAAGAAACGATGTTTGTTAATTAATAATGGTGGTGTTTGGACGTTTGTGAGATTAATATAAATCCTACTAATATATAAATGCGAAAGTTTGTGAGGATGTATGTATGTGTCGTCAATTTTCCAGCCGAAGACGATTAGGTACTTCTGAAGAGGAAAAAGGTTAAGTGGTTTTATTTCATTCTTACCCTATCTCTGCTTTTTCCTCTTCAGGAGTAATCGTCTTCGGCTAATTGACGCCATTGGTCCGCATTTTAAGACTTGTAAGAAAAAATAGAGTATATGTTTGTTAAGGTGCTCCCACACTGCTGTTATAGAATGTTAAGTAACGTTAGTAAACATTTGTTAGCTAACATTTAATCACCAAAGTCAAAAAATGTTTTCATGTTAGTAAATGTTAATTAACATTTTTGAACAAAATTTTGTTTGTAAACATTTTATACGGGTGACGGCGGGGTATGCGGTGAGTCGATGAGTTTTTCTCTAGCTTTAAGCGTTCGGCGCATCCAATAAGAGCGCTTTTTCTTTTTTTTTAAACAAAAAATGAAAGCTATCCCAATTAGCAAATCTTCTTCCATTTTCGTGTAGACGCCTCAGAACGCAAAACCAAACTGCGAGCCAATGCCAGATTCAAAATGTTATAAAATGTTAGTAAACACTTTCCATCAGTGTAGGAGCACTTATAACATATAACAGTTCCTAACAAAATGTAAGAATTGACAACATTTGTTAGTAAATGTTTTAGTGTTCAAAAATGTTTATAAACATTTTGTAACAGCAGTGTGGGAGCACCATTACTCTTTCACGAAAAAACTCTGGATGAAACTTTACAGTAATATATATAGGTTTATACATCAGAATGGATACATTTCATTCCAAAATTCCAGCGAGACCGGGTACAACGCAGGTAAAACCACGGGCGCTGCTAATATATCTATAATATAAAAATGAATCGCAAAATGTGTTGGTAAGCGCATAACTTCAGAACGACTGCACCAAATTGGATGATTCTTTTTTTAATGTGTTCCTTATTGTCAGGACAAGGTTTTTATATAAGAAAAATAAGTAATAAAAATCTCAAAATTCCCACGGGAACGGGGGCGCTGCGGGTGAAACCGCGGGGCACGGCTAGTATATATATAAATGTTGATTCTTCGATTACGATGTAATAAGACCCTAAGAAGAAAGCTCTGGTAGTTTCTTGGATTACCGCGTACAAACAAACACAAATCAAACTCTACAGCTTTATTAGATTAGGTACTTTAGATAGATACAGTTAAATTCAAAGGTTAACGAGAAAGTATATAACCTCCTATAAACTAACAACGAATAGATTGTAACAGGTATAACTATTTCAACCATTTGGCTAAAACCGAGCACATCCAAGTAAACTCCGCGGAGAAAGCCACAGAATAACGCGCGAATTTACACTTTAAACGCCAATAAACAAGACCTATTTTACGTTGCAAGATTTTTCATGAAAATCTAATGAACTTGTCACGAGATATGATGGTTACAAAAATTGTTTTAGCAATTACCTACGTGACAGAGAAAACAGGAGATCAGGTTACAATTTTGTAATCATGTTTTGTAAAAGTACGTATAGGACAAGATACGATAAATACTGTGTGCTGATTCGTGGAATACATTAAACCAGAGTTTTCCACCAATCAATGTATAGTATTTTATCATGTCTTTTCCCATTTACTAATCAAGCTATCTTTTGTATTTGTTCATAGGAATTTCGGGATAAAGTTTGCTATGTTACTTGTCGATAAAAAGGTGCAGTTAACATATAAACATCTACAAAATTTTAAATAGATTTCTCGTTTTAAAAGTTATTAAAGTAAATACTTTAATTAACACAATCAAGGAAATCGAGGTTATATTTATTGAGCTTTTATTTCGTAATAATATTTTGCTTATCTAATAACTAGCAGCGCTCCGCGGTTTTACACGCGTTGTGTCTGTTGCCGTAGGAATTTCGGGATGAAAAATAGCATATAACCTTCCCGTTGAATGATTCTATCCATTTCAAAAAGGATTATTCACATCGGTCTAGTAATTCCCAACTTTACCTCGAACATACAAACAAACAAACAAACAAACTTAAAAAAATTACCTCTTTATAATATTAGTATAGATAGCCACATAATCAACGGGAAGGCTATAGGTATATAGGCTATTTTTAGCCCCGAAATTATAACGGGAACGGCTACAATGCAGGTAAAACAGCGGGGTGCTGCTAGTCTGTTAATACATGTCTGGTAAGCTTTAAATCCAAAATCCAATATAGGGGTGTTCCATATTACTTTAAAGTTTAGGCTGTGCTGATTGCCCGTGACTCACCGAGGCACGCAACTATAAAATTATGTAGATCACGATATCGCATCGGGGTTTAACACCCTGAAGGCCCTTTCAACTAATGCGTTTGTATCGTCCTGCTGCGGTGCCGTTGTACATATTCCTCCTATTGTGATACGTGCGACGTTTTTCATACAAAACGTACGGTGCAAGACGACAAAAATCGCTTAAACTAAAAGAGCCATTAGACTTACGTAGTAAGTAAGTAACTTTAGAGCTGTTTGTTAAAAAAAATCGTTGATAATTTCATGGATATGATATTGTATATTTTAGTAGTTACAAATATTAATTAGGTATTGAACGCCCGTGGTTATAAATAAATAAAATAAACCTACACGGACATTTCACCCGCAGTGTACGCATTCCCGAAGGAACTTAAAAGAGCAACGGAATACTGTTCCGAAAGTATGTAATACACTTTGGGTGATATTCGAAAGTTAGTCCGAAAGAGTCTCTACATACAAATAAACAAATACACTAACAGTATGGAATAAACAACTTAATAGATTTTGGCAAGACTACATACATATAAGAAAAATAAGTATTGATTTCCAAGGTAAAACAAAAAATAAGCAAAATGAAATTAATTAGACGGGTATTCAAATATTGTTGAATATGAATATTTGAAGGTGTGGCATGTTTTGATTGTATTTGTGATCTTTAGACCGAAATATGATACCCAAGAATGAAATGCACTAATGTTGTAAATTTTATTAAAATTTGATGTAACTGAATTGTCTACAGTTTTCCTAAAGGTTAAAAAAAATTAATTAGGTTATCAGGGTTTTTCAGCTTATAAGAAAAACCCTTAAAAATGAACCGAATAGGCCACATTGCAGATAACTAGGTACCTTTTAAAAATATATTGGGGATACCATGGTCAATGTTTATAAATTCCCTTACAAAGCTCAATACTGTTTGAATAGAATACTTAAAATCTCCAGGCTGTAACTTCAGCTGATACTCCAGGTGATACAAGATATAGGTAATAACTTGTTACTCTGTTGTCCACAGGTGGCATAACATCATTTTCTCCGATGCTCAACAATGGGATCCATGTTTTAATGTACAGTTACTATCTACTAACAGTGGAGGGGACGCCGGCCGTCAAAGTGCTTCTGTTCAAATACAAGAAATGGCTCACCGTACTACAAATGGTAAGTAAACTGACTTTTATAAGTTCTGAGACTGATATAAGTTCAGAGATTACTTTACATAGATACTTATAAAGTATTATATATTATAATAAAGTATTTTAAACTTATAAAGTATTTGTGTATGTTATATGTAGTAACATAAGCTTAGAGCTTACTTTGGGTCTAATTAACCGCGTCAATTTGTCCAAGTATATTATTTATTATTATTATTACTTAAGAAACTGTTATTAATGTTATAATACTGCCACATTCAGAGATGTCATTGAAATGGACTATTAGTTAATTGATATTACTAATAGAATTAAATGTCAAAAGTCACTCATTAATCACTCATTAGGCATAAGTATTAGGCATTAGGTCATCATTCAGTAACTTGAGTGTGATGATAGGACTTAAAAATGTCTTAAGTTTAAGTTTCATAGAGTGTCACGATTCCTTTCCGACATCTTCTCTCTTCTCAAACTATTTATTTCACTAGGAATTATTAGCATATGCCTGGTTCTATAAATTAATATTTACTTGCATATTATTTTCTTTACAGATTCAGTTCACAGTAATACTGATCTACTCATCGCAAGTGTTTTGGCCGAGCTGCCCGGCCCCTCAAGGAATAGCTTTAATGTATTTCCCTAACGTAATATTTGTATACTACATGTTCTACAAGTTCTTCACCAAAAACTATAGAAAAGATTGTGTAAACGGTAATGGTGTAAAACACGATTAAAATTTTAGTTATTTAGTTATTTATTATTTTTATGTATAAATTAAATAGTCAATTCACGATTCTATAGAGATAACAATATGAAGTTAAATAAACCAAGAATATAAATAAGCAACAGTCTCATTTACGATCGTTTTATTTGTTCAAGTATTAATGAGTAAGTAAATAATGAATAAAATGTTGCTTTTATTATTTTCTTTTCAAACTTGTATAACCTTAATGTTTTTACAAAAAAGCCTTGAACTTGGCTCACCTCACCTAACAAACAATATATTATTTCCTCGTATCATAATACAGTTCACGTTTACTACGATTATAATTACACTGACTTTATTATACGAAGTTTTAGAAAGAAAATTATCTTTGTATCGCTTGTCTTCATTTAAACTTGGCACACACTAACTTTATTATATGCAACATTATGGAAATTTAGGCCCTTATGCAATTTCTTATCGTAAATAGTGAGCCTTTGCGATAGTAATCGCAAAATCTGTATTCAAGTAAGTTATCTGCTCATTTCTTTAGATTTAGGTAGGTACGTCACTTACCGTATAGTAAGACAGGAGCCCCGCATTGTCGTCCAGCACAAACCACCGATACTGCCACCCTTTCATAACATTTGTCCATTTGCTGAGTGAACCTTCCATCATTATTATTATATTTTAGCGGTCAAATAACATGAATAATTCGAAAACTGGGAATTTCACACTGCGGCACGAACGTCCCACCATAAATAATCCATATGCTTGACAACTGAATTAGTGTTGCCATAATTAAAAAATAATTCAATCGAGTAAAGAATCGAATCGAGCTGTGTAAACTATTCAATGATCCAGGCTCCCTAATTATATCCATCAGATGTTAATGATTGTTAATCCTGTCATTGTTAATACAAACCAAATCGCTTTTAATTAAGGAGTAATCTAACTATCGAATACTCCAACGCTACCAAAGTTAAGATGAACTGAATTCCATGTAGGTATTATTAACAAAATTGCTTATATTAAGTGGCGGTGTTGAAGTATTTACTTAGGTAGTTATTTAAAATTTTACTGTACTCGCAAGTAACTGTCTGGATTGACACAATTTTACCAAAATTACCTTACTTAGCTTTATAATAATATGTTCAGTAATTAAGAAGCACATTATATTACCAGGTAGGAAAATAAATAAGACGTTGTTTCATAAAGGCATTACTTTATATTGTACAACCATTATCACTTTTGTATAAAAATTACGACTATACGCAACGTGCGCCGATTTAATTTAGTAATACTAATATCTAAGCTATTTACAAAGTTCAGACGCCATTGGCGTTACATTTTTGATTAATTTCTTCTTAGAGCCCTGCCGAGTTTTGTTTTACTGTACCCAGATGAGATAGAGACATGGTTGTCAGTTTCATCATCTAAGCTTACACCTGATAAATCTACAAATAATGGCACATTTTCTGAACCGTCAGCAACAGCGTCATCTTTGTTGAAATCTTCAGGGATTCCTTCGCCTTCGATTGCTAATGTTTCGATGTCTTTGCTCAGAGCATTGTTTTCAGCGGCCTCAACGAAAGCGTTTGACAGTTCACCGCTTAGTTTGTTGACGTTTCCCGATGTAACATCGTACATGAAGATTTCTCGGTCTTCTTCTTCTTCTGGTGTTTCATCTCTGGAACAAGAAAGGCATATCGGAATTAAAATTAGATTTAACTACTTATAAATAAAAAATGTATTAGTTAAATAAAAAATATAGTTACCCAGTAACAAGTAGGACAATAGATTGGAGATCTGATGAAGTCTTCTTCTCAACATCAAGCCATTTCTCAAAGTTGTCTTTTGATGGCTTCTTTAGCACATTTTGTAAGCTATCGCCAGCTATGAACTTAATTCCTTTTAAATTACCACTGGCACTTGAAGCTGCTGCTCTTTCTTTCCTCGAATGTTCATCTTTCAAAGTTTCAGTTTCAACCGGAGCCAAAACAACGACTGACGTCACTTTTCTGCCTTTCAGTATATCTGGCAGAGGGAACTGATTGCCACTTACTTTCAAAGGCAAGTACCGGTTGTATTTCTTATCATTCAAAGCTACAGGCTCAACTTGTGTGGCGTTTGGCTTGACGTATTTACTGGCTATGTTTTTACCCTCATCGGTGTTAGGGTCGAAGTGGACTACTTTCATGTCTACAGCCTGCTTTGGAGGCACAGCGTAGCTTGGCACATTCTCTGAAGCGGCCAACTCTTGATCTTCCATCTCATCAATCATTCGTGATTCAACTTGGTCACCATTAGGTTTTATGTACACTGGGTGATTTTCACTGGATGCTATTTGTTGACCTCCTCCCGCTCCGAAAAAGTTAGCTAGTTGGTCTGGAGGCAGAGATTCTAGAGGAGTTTCTCCAACTTTATCGTAGTCTAAGACGCTAATGTCAGCATTATCTAATATGCCAGAGGACAGAAGATGCTGTCTAAGATCATCGGGTACTTCATCAGGTAACTCGAAGGTAGGCTTCTTCTTCTCTTTCTTTTCAGGAGCAGGAGTGGAGCTAACAGAGTTAACAGTCGATGAAACATATTTGTGTGTAGTAGGTTTTATTTCTACAGTTCTAGATGTAGACTGGTAGTATGCGGGAGACGCAGTACTTGGCTGGGCTTTTGATCTCTCCTGGATGTATTGAGAGCGCGGTGACGTCACTTGAATTTGTTGATATTGATTGGCGTTGTGTTGTTGCTGTTGTTGGCTCAATAATAATTGTGTTTGGAGGCGCTGAATTTCTTCTTGTTGCTTCTTAACATTTTCTGCTAATTGTAGTCTTACTTGTTCTTGTTCAGGATCGTATTGCTCTATTTGTTGTTGCTGTTGGTGTTGCTGTTGATGCTGCTGTTGCTGTTGTTGGCGCTGTTGCTGTTGTTGCTGTTGATATTGTTGGTGTTCTTGATGACGTTGTTGTTGCTGTTCATAGCGTTCTTGTTGTTGCTGGATCTCATGTTGTTGGTGTGATTGGTGCTGTTGCTGTTGCTGATGTTGCTGTTGTTGATGTTGTTGATGCTGTTGTTGTTGATGTTGTTGTTGCTCATGTTGCTGTTGCTGATGTTGCTGTTGCTGATGTTGCTGTTGCTGATGTTGCTGTTGCTGATGTTGCTGATGCTGCTGGGGTTGTTGTTGTTCTTGTGGTTGCTGGTGTTGGTGGTGTTGCTGTTGCTGCTGGTGTTGTTGTGGTTGCTGATGTTGGTGGTGTTGTTGTTGTTGTTGCTGGTGCTGGTGCTGATGATATTGTTGGACATTGTGAGAAGGTGCAGATGACGGTTGACTAGTTTCACTGAACCCATTGTAGTTCGGTTGAGCTGTAGGTCCAGTTACTGTTATATGCTGTTCATATTTTGGGATTGCAGCAATCAGCTCGCCACCATTGGGAACAAAAGGAGCAACATTGCGGTGATGTTCTGTATTCAATTGGTGAGGGAATGGCGGCCTTTCAGAAGATCCTTGATGTTGGAAGAATGGGGGACGGTCGGAAGGGTTGTGCGATTGTTGGAATTGAGGCCTCTCTGACGGCGACGGTTGATGGAAGAAGTTATGTTGCTCAGGAGTGGGGGAAGGTTGGAAGTTGAAAACAGGTGACGATGAAGATTGCGGCAAGAACTGGTGTTGCGGTGGAGCAGACGGTGATGGCTTAGCGATATTCGGCCTCGAGAATGAATGCTGGCTCTGCAGAGTAGGGCTAGCTGATGGACTCGGCAGCAACTGCGCTCCTTGATGGAAACTGAATTGTTGAGAGGGCGGTTGGAATGGCACGCGATGGCTCTCAATATGCGGAGGAGATGGCTTCAGGTTAAAGAACGGAGAAGGGCTAGGACTTACGGGTAAGCTTTCAAAGTGCTGAGTCGGTCTTTGTTGAGGCAATTGTTGGACACCTTGTGGTCTATTGTAGTGGTCTGAGAACTGAATGGATGTAGGACTTGGACTGGCTTGCGGTATACGATTGAATGTTTGAGTTGGTCTACTGGGCAGTAATTGCTCCTTGGGTGGGTCCACCTGTTCGGTAGTTATAGTGTGATAATTTTCTTGCAAATATTTGGCTTCATCGAAGTAAGGTTTTGGTGCTGCCTGAGGTTGATGGAAAGGTCTCTGAGGACCAGAATGGAAGCTTGTTCTAGTAGGTGCACTAAATTGAGTGCGAGCTCCAAATTGTGGTGGATTATTAGGGTTAGGTCTTGAATGGAAAGGAGGTCCGTTGCTAGGTCTAGTGAATGTTGTAGGGAAAACGGGCCCAAGAGGAGTAGGTGCTGTAGGTTTGTTGTAAGTTATTATTCCTGGAGGACCGTTTGCAAAGGCTGGGTTCGGGATCAAAGAAGATGGGGATGCGAATGGATTGCGAGGACCGTGGGGCTGTTGAGCTCTGAAAGGAACCACTGAGGGCCCTTGTCTAGGTAGCTGCTGGTCGGTAGGGAAGGATTGCGGTTGGAATTGAATACGACTTTGAGCATGTTGAGAGTGTTGCCCATTGGGTCTGTATTGATTATTCGAATGATAAATGGTGGACTTTGTCTCAGTTTCGTGACTATACTGAGGCTTGGGTGAAGCCGATCGTTCAATAGGAGGATGAATGGATGGAGACGCTTGGTTGGGGATAGCTATCGCTGGTCTGGGATTAGATTCTTCTTCAGAATGAGTGCTACCTTCGCGTCGGTCACTGTAATGGTGATGACCTTCACTACCAAAGGTTACTCTGACGCTGCTGTCACTGTGGTATACCTCCGATTCTGGCTTGATGATAGCTCTGAGAGTAGTGGTTTTAAGTGGAATGTATGGCTCAGGAGTCACGGTAACATACTCTTCATGATGATTATGTTCGTTTTCATCTTCTTCATTAGAAGGAGGAGTAATAGCGGGGATTGGTTTCTCATATATTACTTTATCCTTTGAGTTTGGATCTTTGCTGTATTTGACATAAAATACATGAACTGGCTCCTTCTTCTTCTTCTGCACTGGAGGAGGTGGAGGTGCTGGTAGGCTTTCATTCGATTCCTTGATAATGATCTCGATGATAGGTTCAGGTGCTTCGTAGTAGTGTTGGTGTGGCTCTTGACTGTACAACGGCGCAGTTGGCAAGGATCCGTAAGGAGGTCCAAAACTTTCCAGAGTAGAATCTTGAGTGTTAAGAATCTTTGATTGAGCATATATCTCATTCTTGCTGACAACGGAGTCGTCTAAGTTTTCAAGATTTGGGTCATATAGAGGATCTTTTTGAGAATACTGTACTACGGGTTCCATTTGAACGGCATAAGGCGGTAATTTTCCTCCATTGGCACCGCCATGAGAGATCCTCCTATTATTATTGTTCAACGCTCTAAAATGGCTCACTCGAGAGTGTGGCAGTACTAACGAATATTGTAGGTTGTCAGCGTTTCGGATACTTTCTAGTTGTCGTTTCGGTTTCGTTTTTGTCGTTGAATTTTTTCCACATGCTATGCTGAGCACAGCCAAGGCTGTGACCTGAAACAAAAATAATAATTTCATTAATATCATAATCAATGCATAAATTTTTTTAAAGGAAAATTCCATGTTTAAAAAATATTATATTCGAATCGATTAATTCGACATGAACATCGATTCAGTGGATTTTTTTTTGTACTAGAAACACAAAGATGATCTGTCAATGTCACTTGTGACCACAGAAGATTACCACAGAAGGTTACCACAGAAGATTTCCATGTTATCTCCGCGGTAAAATTTAAATCAGAGATTTAAATAGAGTAGGTTTGATATTTATATTTAGTTTTAATATGAATCTCAACGGGTTCGATTTTGGCAAACAGAATCCCTCGCTCGGCTTTAACTAAATTATATTTTATCAACCATATTATTTTACAAGTAATTACAATAATTGATAATGTTTCATATCATTATTACTTCGCTAATTACGTAATATTCTTGGATCACTTCTCAAATTATTCAAGTACTTAATAACTTCTTAAAATTAACGATGCGAGCCGCGTACTTACAGAGAAAGTGTTTTTCACTTGAAAACGCACCGTCAATATTTGATTATGTACCTTACTAATGCATTAGTGAAGGTACATATTTATTACCGAATCCCTATATTATTATTTTAAGAAGAGGTAATACGTAAAACTGAGATGTAATTTTACGGAGCTGTCGGTCAACATTCCGAAGAAAATAAAAGTAAAGCATTCAAATGCGTTACGTGTTGGTATGCTCTCTTCAAACTGGTAGTTTTGACAGCACTCAAATTGAACTGTCTGGTTCGACAATCAAGATTTTACGTAATAATTTGAGATGGATAATACTTATAATCGAGCTCTTACATTCTTTCTATCAATTTATCGTAAGTTTAGCGTGGTTTTAGTAAATAATAGCAGAAGCCTTAGGCTTAGCGAACGGTTTCAATCTATGTTGATATAAGGTTGTGGTGTGGTTAGGGTTGGGCAGTAAGGGCCAGTAGGTATGTAAGTACCTAAGAAACTATAGTGAAAAGGTGTAGGTGAAAATATAGGTTCTTTGAATAGGTACCTTCATTTGGTAAGTAACTACGTATCTAACTATAATATACATTTTATCAGACTTGAATAGGAACATAAAACAAAAGAACGAGTGTTATGTTTCGTCTTGTAAGTACATGTTAGGTATTTTTTTATTCATTGTTTTAACGTAACAGTTTTGCAACAAAGTGGGTGTTGCCAAACGTAAAAAGTAAAAGTACCTACACCATTGAGGTCAGATCATTCTACAGCATTCTGCCAAAATACCACTTGCCAAAAATGGGGAAGATTTTTATAACGACATTTTTGATTAAGTTTGAAAGGTTGGCAGCCTTGGAAAGGAAAGTAAGAATTGCTTTTTGATGCAACATGGTTACATTTTTTTGATAGGTAGACTATAAAACGCGTTGTGAAAATAATTGATGACTGAATGAGTAAATGAATTAATGAATGATCAATCTTCCGGATATAATTATTAGAGAATACAGCTTGACTGTTAAAAAAGCTTTGGTTTGGATTGATCCTGTTTTATTAGGTAAAACATGTTAATCAGGACTCAGATATGTAAAGGGATCTAACTGACGCACTCAGAAACTCAACTCTTAAACTTATTGACTTAATTTTTCATACATTATATTATGTCAAAATCACTCGTTAAACTCTACTATCTAATTTCTACTAGAGAAGCATTTGACGTGTCTGAATCTGAGTTCGGATGTAGGTAAGCCTCGTAGCTGTCTCCCACAGAGCATAGAAGCACCGCCGCGCCGGGCGTAGGAGAGCGCGGTGCTTCTATGCTCTGTGCTCTCTCCTTATATCAATCTACCCATCTACGAACAACCTCAAACAAAAGTGACCGAATTATACAATGTGATATAATGAGTAGAATGAAAGTGGTCATTCTACTCATTATATCACATTGTATAATTCGGAACAAGATCTCACCCGTTACCTAATTAGTAAAATCTAGGTTAATTACTAAAATGTGACTGAAACTATAAGCTTATGAACGAGAGGTCATTTATCACACATACACAATTTAACCACGAGTTAACCCGGAGACAACAATGTAAACAAAAGTAACAGTTTGGGTATTGTCTCGTATGTAGTGTCGTCGACATTTCCCCATGCCTCTGTTACCTACATTATTAGGGTTCTGCATTTGATGGGTAATAACCACTTATAATTATAAGCTTCTCATGTCATGGCTTCAAGGCAAGACAAGAAAATTAATTTAGGGATGCACAAGAATTTTTAAATCTATTATTTAGTAAGTAACATTGATTTAGAATACGCGTAATATAAACTTAAAATATACAAACGTTCGCTATTATTTTACATTTTTATCTGATGTTTGGGCTCCTGTACAGGAACCGTGGACACAGAAAACTGCTGTCAGATAAAAATGTAAAATAAATCGAAGTGTATCGCGCTGTTCAAAATTGCATTTTATTTTACACCGAATAGAATTGCTTTTAAACATTTTAGATCTTATGTTCCCTTAATCTCGTAATCCGTTACTTAAAGTATGAAAAATGTTTTTGTTAAAAATTAAAAGTAAAAGTAGGTTGGTACTTATATTATTCAAAATCTCTATTTCCCACTTGACCCACACTTGCCACTTATGAACTAAAGTGTGTTTACTTATCTATGGTACCCATGAACACTAGTGAAATAAATACAGGTGCGCCCAATTTAGCGTGGAGCAATAAAATAACAGAATCAAATTGACGTGCCAAAGTCACTGGTAGAGTGGTCACTCAAGAAAATAATAGTTATGGATTTATTTATCTACGCCTACTGTTTCTTTTTGAAATTTAACCTTGTTGTAAACACAAGCTAGACACATAATGAATAATAGTGCTTAATCAAATATAGGTAGGTAGTAAGTTCTTAATGTAAAGTTATCTGGCAGAATAAAAAGTTCATAGTAACATAATAATTTTAAAACAATTGAATAACATGCACCCTTTTGTGTGTGGAAACCCGTATTTACTCATTCAAGAATGCCACGGTGCAAGTGACGGTGACAACGGCTAGCTAATTTTCCAAAAAACATAATTGAACACGCACCAATTTTTCATCACGTCAAAATCACTCTTTTTTTAACCAAGGAAGCATTTGACGTTTCTGACTACGGCGTACAAAAGTAAACACAACTGTGGTCTCAAACAATGTTAAATAAAGTCAAAGACAAAGTCAAATATTTTTATTCAGTTTTGGCCCCATAGAGGCTCTTTTGAACGTAAAATAAAAACACTTAAACCTACAGAACCCACAGGCCCGGCCCACTCTTGCCCGCCGCACATTCCCACGGCCGCCACACAAATTGCGGGCTGCCAACCGCACGGCATCAACTGGTAACTACACCAGCTATTAGTGAGCTCTCAATAGGAAGGAATTATCTTTACATTATCGTCAGGTAGCTACAGCGTACGGTAGGAGAACACTTTGATTTATTTTAATTTATGGTAAAAGATAAAGAAAAGTGGAAAGAGCTCCATCGACAAGAGCCCAGCTCTTAAGTTTAAAAGAAAGAAGATGGTAAGAGAGGAAGAGGAAGGCCAAAGGGTAAGAGTAGACCAACTAAAAGAAAGAGCAAAGGTTGTGGCGTACGAGCAACTAAACATGGCAGAAGATAGAGAAAAGCCTAGTACTCCACCTACAAGAGCCCAGCTGATACTATTACAAATATATACAAATACTTTATAACAATACCTCGATACCTCAATAATTGACCTCCCGACGCCATTGCCAACAAATATGTCTTCACATATTGTTGACTCCGTTGAACTGAACCCGCTACCCCCGACACAGTAAGCGTTCTCACATGCCACTGTGCCAACGGGTTTGTCTATACTATCTAAATAAAGAGGACTTTTTTCCTGGCCAACAAAAGGAATGGGCGCGATCCCACTAAATTTGTAAAAATAACGTAAGTACCATCTACAACTCTTACACACTAGCGCCATTTATAGGTATGCGGGGGGAACTGCCGCGTAAAACAGCTAGTCAAATATAAACAAACGCTTTAAACCTAGGTGCTAGGTACTCAAGAATCTTCGCATACCTAACTAACCATCAAGATGAAAGATCTAAGTCTCTTCGGACAAGTGTATCATTCCGCAACAGTACCTTGAAAGTATTCCTTTCTCACGTCAACTCTTCAAAATTACGAAACGAGACTGAAAAATAAATAAACTCGAGTATGTAATGTTGCTTACACAATCTCCTTTAATGCAATAGTAATAAAGTACATATTATATTGAAATAACAAGTGGGTACAGTCATTAGCAAATGTAGAATTACGTTTTAAATTGGTAAGGTACTTATAAGAATAATTGAAAGTGCCGAGTCAGTTTTACATATAAAATGATTTGTCCTGTATGACTGATGGATTAAAGCACAGTTCAAACTGTGAATCGTAGATACCTTAAACGGAGAGGGTGTTTTGTTTGTATGTCGTAGGCATCCGATAAGAATTTTCAGAAATTGTACCCCTAAGGGCGAAAAAGGGGCGTAAAGTTTGAACGAGACATGAGACTCCGTTGTCGAATCTACTTCAAATATTTCAAAAAAATCTTAGATATAATTTATTGATGATGATATTTTATTGAAATTAATCACTTAACGGGGTTATAAAATAATAAGTTACATAATAATGTAATAACCATTTAAAATACTATTAGGACAACATTCTACTCATACGTGGAAGGAGTCGCGGGCAATAGCGAGTTACAAATAAATGAATGTAACTTATAATATGTAGGCTTACTTATATGTATTTCACCCTTTTGTATTCATCATTATAACTAACAGTAGAATACAGTTTTTTTATTTACTTGACATTTCTGTTTCGTAAATAAGCTGTGAGTTTGTAAATATATTAAATATCAGTAACTGTTAGTATTAGAGGACTTTATGCAACGTTTATCGAACCCCAAGTTTTTGTTATCACTAAGTTACTAAGTTGTTCGTCACGACTTCGAAGCTTAAAATCTTGTGAGGAGAATGTATCACACGTTTATATCCTGTTTGAGTCCTATGCAAACTGCTTTCAATATTCTGACAGTAGCTAAGACATCTGATTGGAATTATTTTACTATCGTTCACAAATTGGGCCTTATTTATAAACGCGGTGTAACTAAAACACTGTTATACTGCGTTTTGTCTCTTTTGCTCTTCGGAAAATTGCGAATGTCTGAAAGTGACAAACCATTTGATAGGTAAACTGTTTTTAATACGCGTTTATTAATATGGCCCAAAGAGTTTAAAACAAGAATATTATTTTGGTACCTGTATGACTTTAACGGTTGTTTTAAACGGTTGGCTAATGTGACATACGTTCTTTAAAAAGCTCACGATGTTTTTTTGCTGTTGTTAAATACAGTGTTGTTTAATTACTTAAATGACAGTCAGACAAAGTTATTCGGGCTTCGGTGTTACATCTAAGAATATAAATGACATCTGTCATAATTGAAGACTAGTTTTATGTGTTAATTATATACAGTGTACAATCATAAACAAAATTGCTTATAAATATGAAAATTATTTATAGCCTTCTAATAAATTTACATTAGGTTGGTATCTAAAGATAATTCTCCACGCTTCGATTGAATTGCACAAATCGCACTCGTAACATCATTTGTTCACAACTGTACATACATACATACAATATTTTATTAAACTAACATGAAATGAGGTTTATGCAACTGTAAGAGTGCATTCTCATCTGGTTCCACTTGCTTGGACATCTGGGTGTCTTCTCAACTTACAATGTTATTATTTGATTTATTTACCCGTATTATATGCACTGCTGTAACTCGTATAACGTTACTATGTATGTTATGTAAAGATTGTGAAAGATAAGGTGTGAAGGGTTAAACCATGGACTTATTATTATAATAATAAGTCCATGGGTTAAACTATATCTGTTTAGATCAAAGAGTATGAATACTTATGGGAATAGACAATCTAGTCTAGATAGAGTTTTGGATTTTTTAGTAACAAGGTTTTGTACAAAAGTAATAGACAATCTAGAGTTCCAACAGAGATACAATTTAGATAGAGTTTTGAACTGTTTAGAGCAGTCTGTACTAGATTTTGCACCATAGACAGTTAGGTAGAGATTAGCTGCAGATTTCAGTACTAACCTATTGCTATCGGCAATATCAGATATAGTAGAGTCTAGGGACAGAGCTAGGTACTCTAGGTAGAGTCTAGATCCTAGACTCGGGTATTAACTCTAGAGTATTCAGGCACTAGATTCATTAAACTTTTGACTCTTTTGACACTCTTGATGTGCTTGTATGAGTCAAAAGTTTAATTAATTTAATTAATTTAATGGTAATAAATGAGATAACGAACACATGTTCGTTATCTCATTTATTACCAGACATTAAGATCAGTTCCTTCAGTGAAACAAACCGACCAAGTTACTTTCGCTTTTATAAATATTACCATCCACGATTACATTATATAAAGGATGTAGTAACTATTATGTTAGCTGTGGTTTCAGATCACAGGTCAAGTGATTTGAATAACTTATTCAAGGGGTGCCTTCACTAAACCTATGCAATGCTATATTGCTAATGTTGCTATATTGCTATGCTACTTAAAAAATGTTTAGGTTAGTGGCCTGACCAACCCTGGTGTCGGAGTTTTAAGACTTCCTAAAGGCCTCCGACATGGTCTAAAAACTTCGTCACTAGGGTTGGCCACTGCCCTAATCGAACTTACTTACTTTTTTACACAAACACAGTAAAGGCTTTAGAGGAGATTGTACTACTAACAGCCTCCGTGGTCTTGTGGTTTGAGCGCCCGGCTCACGACCCGGAGGTTCCGGGTTCGATTCCCGGTGGGGATATCTCACAAAAATCTCTTTGTGAGAATTTCCTCAGTTTGGTTAGGGCATTGCAGACTGAATCACCTGATTGCTCGAAAAGTAAGATGATTCCGTGCTTCGGAGGGCACGTTAAGCCGTCGGTCCCGGTTACTTTCTACGGATAGTAGTCGTTACTTGAGCCATGTCAGAGGCCTTTGGCGGCTCAATAACTCTGACACCAGGATTGGTCAGGTTGACCATCCACTCGATGAAGAAGAAGACTACTAACAGTAAAACTCAATGGATAAAACATGAGTCTTTCCTTGTATCTTAACCCTGAAGCCGCGAGATGTCAATAAACATATTTCGTCCTTGTTATCTCTATGTGTTTAATAAAATATTTCCCATAATATCGCGAATTGTAATCAGATATTTTCCCTTTTATTGTTGCAAATAAAAACAATTTCAATTTAGATTCCAACTAAAACGATTACCATTGCTCGTGTGAATTTAAAAAAACAATACGAGTTACCTCACTGTAAAATACTTGCCAGATACTTAGACTTTCGTTTGTCACGTGGCCTTTATTTCTAAGCAGATAGAGTTCAAGTTACTATAAATTTTCGTAAGTTGGATACGAAATGTATGCTAATTATCATTTCACTGTTATGCAAAATAGGTTTTTAGTCGCCATCTTTGTATTATTGTTTGATTTCTTTGATTATGTAAAAGTGTTTTGATTTTATACTGATTGCAATCTATGTAGATGAGGCTGATAAAATTTATTATGTAGAGAGGTATTTAATTTGTCTATTTATATTAAAACATGGATAGTTAATTGCCGTTTAGATTGATCGATTTTATCTGACTATTTGGCGCATTTAAAAGACAAAGTTTGCAAATTGACATGACCGACTCCAACTCAATTTGCGCTCAACTTTTTAAATACCGTTACTTAAGATTTAACAACTATGTACTCAGATTGTTTACTTTTACTCAAAACTTCTTTTTCCTTTATAAAAATATATAATTTACCTCAATTAAATACCAAATTCGGCATTGTTACGACACCCATCAAAAGAGAAAACTCAAACAAAATACGAGTAATTAGTCTGTCTGTTCATCACCTTTAAAATCCAATATTGTATCATTATGTAACTGGCTACGCCATGCCATAGACAGTCATTAAAACTTCATAGTGCCAACCTACATGGTGCCACATAATTAATCTTTGATCATCCATCTGTCAGAGAGTATTTAAATCATTCTTGCTAGCCAGCATGTTTTTAAACATCTCTATTTGAGCATGGAGGTTCGTTTACACCCGTAATTTAATTTTATTGAATCAGACAAGGTTTTATATTTATAGATTTGTTGATTTAACTTTTATGATTGAGTTATCGGAAACTTTTCTTTTTAATAGCCTTTATCTAGGTTGTCTATTTTGATTTATTTTATCTTGATATAATTTCGAAAATTGCCAGGCATTTTTGTTTTATTGGTTTTAAATATACAGACAGTTATATAATTAAAAAACATAAATAATAGCCGAAGCGAATGTAAGTAATGGTTTCCTGGTTTTCCTTTCCAATTTAGCATTATGTAAGGTAAAGGAATTTGATATAAGTTTAATTATTAAAAGTACCGCAGACGGATGTCTGACGGTAACCACCGTGACTGACATATAGATGTATGATAACGCGAGGAAAGGTGCTCCCACACTGCGGTTATAGAATGTTAAGTAACGTTAGTAAACATTTGTTAGCTAACATTTAATCACCAAAGTCAAAAAATGTTTTCATGTTAGTAAATGTTAATTAACATTTTTGAACAAAATTTTGTTTGTAAACATTTTGGTGCTCCCACACTGCTGTTACAAAATGTTTATAAACATTTTTGAACACTAAAACATTTACTAACAAATGTTGGAAAATGTTTACTAACATTTTATAATATTTTGCCGGCCCTATATCAACCAGGTTTCCGTCGTCAACACGCACGTCGACGCACGCTGAATTAAACAACGGGACTGACAGACACGGCACGCGGCGACCGACCCCACCCGCACCCCCGACTCACCGCATACCCCGCCGTCACCTGTATAAAATGTTTACAAACAAAATTTTGTTCAAAAATGTTAATTAACATTTACTAACATGAAAACATTAGCTAACAAATGTTTACTAACGTTACTTAACATTCTATAACACTTTCCATCAGTGTAGGAGCACTTATAACATATAACAGTTCCTAACAAAATGTAAGAATTGACAACATTTGTTAGTAAATGTTTTAGTGTTCAAAAATGTTTATAAACATTTTGTAACAGCAGTGTGGGAGCACCAGAAGAATACATTTGAGATCATTGACATTTTCTCATTAAAAATAATACTTTTCAAGAAGGCAAAGGCCGTGGAGGTTTTACGTAATGGGATGTTACAAAATGGCTCCTATTTTGAATTCATATCACTGTAATTTTGACTTAAATTCTTCATAACTAACTTATTATTCCATAATTTATCATCCCGGGACTTATGTTCCATAATTAAAAACTAAAATGTTACTTGTCTATGAATACCTTTTTAATTGAGCCAATAAAACCTACTTTATATATCCTAACTCAATTTTAAATTAAGAACTGAACGTCAAACTGGTTTGCTTTCTCAAACTAGGTGGCCATGCCGACATCCTATATCCGATGGCCGCTGAATACACAACACCTAATCACGGCGCAGTCGGTTAATAAATCACGCTCAATTGGACCCCGGTGAAAGTATTTGAACTTGTATTTAAAACAATCAGATTTAGGCTTCCGTCACATGTAACGGTGTTAGCCGATTGTTTAAAGAGGTAATTGTGTTTGTCGGTAATTGCTGTGTGAAAAATGTGTGTTTAATTAGTAGGTAATGGTTATTATCTTATTGTTTATGGTTTGTAACATTGTACGTTTTTTAAAGCTCAATAAACTTTATTCAGCGTAAATAAACAAACAGTCCGGTAGGTTACACTACCGGATTTACTATTAATAGACATTATCTTTTATTTGCCTTTTTCGCCATTATTAAAGTATCTAAATAGGTACCTTATTTTGTATCTTGAGTATCCAAGTAATAATTGAAAACTACAAAGTCAAGCACAGGAACAAGGACACACGTACTAATACTTATACATATTATAAAGCTGCAGAGTTTGTTTGTTTGTTTGAACGCCCTAATCTCAGGAACTACTGGTCCGATTTGAAAAATTCTTTCAGTGTTAGAAAGCCCACTTATCGAGGAAGGCTATAGGCTCGAAATCCTACGGGAATGGGCACAACACGGGTAAAACCGCGGGGCGCTGCCAGTCAAACGTATAACGCCCGTCATTTCGGGAGGTGAAAACTTAAAAAGAATAAGTTCATCCAATTTACCTTCAACATCCAAAAGGGAAGCCTTCCTCAACTCGTTACAAATATTCAAATGACCACAGTTCAACGACTCGCAGTAATTTTCACGGTCAATGTTCTCCAACTAAACATTTTCAAAGCTACTCAACCGTGAAGTTACTATTATTACCTACTACTATTTGTTTACTGTGTCATTTCAAATGAGCTGTGAAAAATGTAACTATTAAACTGAGTTTGTTTTAGAACAATGTGTAATATGACATGTGGGTGTGATGTAATGTTTTGGCGTTAAATTGTTAAAAAATAACGAGATTTGTAATTGAAAATGATTTAGCATTTTCCTGGATTTATGATATTATTTTCCCTATTACTGAGACTTCGCTGTCCTTCCATCCGTCCGTCTGTCTATCTGTCACCAGGCTGTATCTCAAGAACGGTGATACTTAGACAGTAGAAACCATTTCTCGCTCGATACAATAATTTTTAATAGATAATAGTACGGAAGCCTTCGTCTGCGAGTTCGACTCGCACTTGGCCGGTTAAATTTAGAATTCGCTATCTAGTAAAGTCAACCTCTACCTACCTCTAAGTAAGACATTACTATCATTGCCGAACGGTCATAACTCTTAGCTGGTGTTAACTTCAAGTGCCCGGGTCGTTAGAAAGGCACTTTTGTCACGTATTCATGATGTGATGACTTTAATGTCAGTTGTGATGTGCACGTAAGATGGGAGAAAATAGGAAAACTTATGCTAAAACTATTGGAACAAGCAGTTAGCGTTTGCGGGTAGAATTGATATTATTTAATTTGTTAGGCAACTTAGTGTTAGTGTACGAGGTAACACCTCGATGTGACATTTCTATAATAATATATTCAACTAGCGCCTCGCGGTTTCACCCGCGTTGTACCCGTTCCCGTGAAAATTTCGGGATGAAAAATAGCCTATAACATTCCCTATGAATGTGGGTGGGTATACATTACAAAAATATTTTTTCAAATCGCACCAGTAGTTCCTGAGATTAGCGCAGTCAAACAAACAAACTCTGCAGCTTTATAATATGAGTATACAGGGTGATTACGGGGTCGTGGGGCAAGAAAGAAGCATTTAACTTACTTTCTCCTAAGCATCACGATAGGTTAGGACTAACAGTACACCAGCGACTTATTTTAGTCACCAAAAAAAACTGCGATAATTCGAGATCATGGTCACCCTACTATTTCCCAAGAAAACTTATGTCAAGTAATATTAAAAGTAGGGTGACCACGCATATTGAGTCAATAATATTTTTTAAATAAAAATACGTAAATAACGAATCATCTTTGTTTAAATTAAAATAAATACAGGTAGCATCGCAATCATTTATTTACTTAGTTAGAAAAAAATGGTTGGGATCACGACCATATATAGATAGTGTTCAAATGTAAGCATCTAGCTAATATTTTTTTTACCTGTACCAATATCTTCAGTGAGAGGAGAGGCCTTTGCCCATTAGTAGAACATAACAGGCTAATACTTTTTAATACACACGGCCCATCTAATTTAACTAACTAGAATATCAAATACAACATACATCTACACATACATTACTCCAAAAGATGAGGTAACAGCCTCCGTGGTCTAGTGGTTTGAGCGCTCGGCTCACGATCCGGAGGTTCCGGGTTCGATTCTCGGTGGGGATATCTCACAAAAATCACTTTGTAAGACTGTCCTCAGTTTGGTTAGGGCATTGCAGGCTGAATCACCTGATTGCCCGAAAAGTAAGATGATTCCGTGCTTCGGAGGGCACGTTGAGCCGTCGGTCCCGGTTACTTTCTACGGATAGTAGTCGTTACATGAGCCATGTCAGAGGCCTTTGGCGGCTCAATAACTCTGACACCAGCACGGGTAGCATGAACACTGGTAGACATATATCTCTATAGGGTTAAAACTTTTGTCTTGTCTACGGGTTATGGCGCGGTTGCGAGCACATAATGACAGGAAGCGAAAATCTCTACTGTATACAAAACTTTCGCTACGGAAGACATAGAAATATTGCCCTTTACAAATATATTATATTTTTAACATGGTCACACATGATTACCGATAAATTTTTTGAAGCACAACACCGTCACAACACTATTTCATTCATTCGCCATTCATTCATTTCAGTGCGTTTTTGTCTGTGGTTATTGTTTCTTGTTTTCGTTTTTGTTACAAAAATATTAAAATATAATAAAAGAGTCGAAGACAAGCTTTGTATGCACCTTGGAGGGTAGCCTACATATTTGTATACTTTGAAATGTCAAAGTCAAATTAGTCTCTGACGTAGACATAATATGGTCGTCATGCTCAAGGGCGTAGACATTTGTATACAAATGACGTACGCGACAAGACAAATCTATGTCGCGGTAGCTACTGTAGACAAAATCGCGATGACGTCAAACTTGCGCCATAGATGGTAGACATATTTGTATGTCTACTTGTCCCCGTGCTGGATTGGTCAGGTTGACCATGAAAGATGAGGTAGAGATAGACCATGTCGGAGGCCTTTAGGCGGTCTAAAAACTCCGTCACCAGGGTTGGCCACTAATCTACCCGAAATGAATGTATGAACTACAAAAGATTTGCACAAATATAGGTGAAATACAAAACCAACCCGTTCCCACGCCGATCATATTATTAACATCGACCAGTATTTTCTACTACATTTAAAACTATAACTTTCAGTACAACAAGTAAATGTACAATCATTAGATGTAGATCTCTTATAGTTGGTAATTATAGGTGGTTAGCTATCACATCCTCAAGGGTAGGATCTCTTAGAATGCCGGTTTGTGGTGAAAACAGTGAAACCGCTTGTTTTGCTGGTCGGGTTAGGTAGTTAACGGTATTAGGTGAAGGGTATTCCATCGATAGTTGATATGTAGTTAAGCTTTTATCGATTAATCGTATTTTTATTTATTTGTGGATCTAGGTTAGGTGTAATAGGTATTAGGTATAAACAATTAAATGATAATTCAAGTTAATACTGATATATGTGATTTTATAAGTTAAGACTTGTGCAATTATATTTCAAAAATGCTGATACCTTCAGTGTATACTTTATTTTAACAGAAAACCTATTTGTTGGCACAGTGGCAGTGAGAGCGCTTACTGTGTCGGGGGTAGCGGGTTCGATTCCCGCCCGGAGTCAACAATATGTGCAGACATAGTTGTTGGCGACGACGTCTGGGTGTCAATTATATATTCTTATAAAGTATTTGTGTATGCATATGTAGTAGTATCAGTTAATTAGATTCCATAACACAAGCTTAGAGCTTACTTTGGGTCTAATTAACCATGTGTGAATTTGTCCAGGTATATTTATTTATTTATTTCCTTGCAACAATCCTATACAAACGAAGTCCATTCAACATTAAGATTATAAATTGACATATAGTAGATACATCTAATGTATCTACAAAAAGAAGTATAATATCGAAAGTATATGCCATTACACAAGGGCCACCAAGTCCATTCAACATTAAGATTATAAATTGACATATAGTAGATACATCTAATGTATCTACAAAAAGAAGTATAATATCGAAAGTATATGCCATTACACAAGGGCCACCAATACCGTCTCATACACATTACTTTCACCTTATTTGTAAACTCATTATAGTAATAAGACTCATCTTATTCTGACGTAAGCGTATTATCTCCCAATGTCGTTTTTTATTACATTACAAAGTATTACATATTGCGATGACCTCTTTGGACTAGTCTGTTGCGTGTAGCATCTATTGATATAATTATGGACATATTTGGAACGTAGTTCTTGAGAAAAATGACAGTAGTTATTCTTCAATTTGTACGTGTAATCGTGCCAAGGTGTATCTTATGTTGTCCAAATTATTTGATTGGTATGGGCTCGCTCGTCTCGCTCGTCGCTCGTTTTGCTCGTCAGATACCGGGAGGCGATAGGCTGTTAGTTTATGTTTTGAACTAGCAGCGCCCCGCGGTTTTACCCGCGTTGTGCCCGTTCCCGTGGGAATTTCGAGACTTTTTTTACATAAAAACCTTCCTCTTGAATCACTCTACCTATTACAAAAAACCGCATCAAAATCCGTTACGTAATTTTAAAGATTTAAGCATACAGACAAACAGACAAACAGACACGAAACAGAGACGACTTTATTTTATACTATGTAGTGATGAAGCATTATCTCTGTGACATGCCTTGGTGGTCTAGTGGTATGTGCACTCGCTTGCCAAGACTAAGGTCCGGGTTTAAATCCCGGGTCGAGAGAAAAAAAAATTCCTTCTTTGCAAACTTGGTTCGGGTTTGAGATCACCAACCCGCTTAAGGCAAGCGTGCTGATTAGGCCTTATCCTCCTCACTGTACTGATCTTCTGAATGTTTGACAGATGTTTTTTTTGTGTTCAATTAGCCATCTAAGTAACTAGATTTAATCAAAGTATGTATTTAATTTATAAGGGCATATATCAAATGGGTTTCAATTAACAATCTTTGTTTAAAAAAAAAACAGATTTATTAGTCGTAGTAACGAGAAGGCTATAAAAATACCTAGTTAGACCGAAAGAAATATAAGTAATAAGTTTCTATATAATTAACGTAGTAGTTACTTTTATAACACAGATAGATAAATAGAAATATAAGTTTCTAAATCACAATTAATTATTATAGGCCTTTGAAAAACCTAGATCAAAAGAGCTATCTAACAAAGAGAGATCAAGTGCAACAAAACCACAGACAAATCGGATGTGATAAAATCCTTTGAACAAGTTCTATTATGAAATCATAACAAGTACAGCACACAGGTTGCAACATTTGTCATCATAACATAACTCGGAAGACGAAATCTCAAACGAAAGTGAATCTTCGTAGTACCAACTATTTATGCCGCTTGTTAGCGGACTGCAAAAAAGTAAAAGTTACATCACATTCGTAACGTATTCAGTCTAAACTCCCACGGTGTAAGGTTCAGAATTGATTGACATGAAGTTAGGAGTATTAGCTTAATTTGCGATTACGGTGTATTTATAGAGACGTGACTATGAACTTTCTAGGAAGGTCGATTCGAACATAATGCTATGGAGTCGCATAATTGCGTTTTTTAAATTAAAGTGATATTAAAGTATTTACTCAGATATATTTTTGGCATTTGTTAAACGGTCCATTATTACGTAGGTTTTTCTTTTGTAAAGATAAAATTCCGAAATATTTTCTCTTTATATTTTTTGCGAATTCTTTCAAAACGAATTGTGTATTCGAAGACGAAAAGAAAAAGTTGAGTTAGATGTCGGTCACGAGATTGCCGGTTTAGGTAATGGTGACTCAGATTATTGTCCTTGCGTGGCATCCGCCTTTATTTATTATTAATAACTTTCGTAACACTAACATAATATGTTTCCGTCTTGTACTTTAACTTGGTAGAGGTTTTTGTTGTAACCTACATTAATCCCTCCATATAAGTAAATAATAATAATAAATAAATATACCGAGACAAATTCACACACGGTTAATTAGATTCTTGTAATATGAAATCTAACTAACTGATACTAATACATATACATATACAAAAATACCTTTATAAGAAATAAGGAATATATAATTGACACCCATTAATATGTATATGTCGGAGCGTGGCATCAGTGGCGCCACACCAGATAGCGGATTATAACGTCACTACATTATTTTTAGTCTGTAGAAGTTTAAGAGTAGTTTGTAAATTCAGTTGACTGATGGAATCGGTAGTGTTGTTATTCCGTGACGTGAGTTCTACCTTCGTGGTGTAGTCTGTGGTATGAAAATAGACTATGTTAAGTCTGTGGTGTTACGCACTATGACAGATGACAGATGACAGTTGTTCGATAGAGGGATGTGAGTTGGTTTGGTAGTCTGTGGCAGTGAGTGAGTGGGGGAGTCGATGATAAGTAAAGATGGCGTACATTAGCCTGGGGGGGACATTAGACGTGATGGGACGAATGGAGATGGTTGGATGGCGATTACATTGGAAGGTAGATTGGAGGAAGGATGTGTTGACGACATCACGATCGTATTGCGAATCGAGTATAGGATTAGGAAAAGATTCTATGGCGTGGACAGGACGACTATGGGGAGTAGGGAGGTCGTTTAGGTTCCATCAATTAATTGAATCTAGACGTATCCTAACTGTAATGTGTAATCCATGATGATCGTGTGTAAAATACAAGCAATGTCATTGTAATGAAGTCCTGTGAGTTATTATTTCAAGATCAAGACCTAGAAATCCTAAGATGTTGGATTGACAGTATAATGCTCGTGCTTATCCTGATGTGACATGTCCCCAATATCAGAAGTGGGGTAAATATCGCTGTTCAGCCGACATATATAATAATTGAAGCCAACAACTATGTCTGCACATATTGCCGACTCCGGGCGGGAATCGAACCCGCAACCCCCGACACGCTCTCACTGCTACTGTACCAACAGGCATACTTATAGAGTACCTAGTTTAGCATTTAAAAAAAAAATTCAACCATCACGACTCCAAAGTTTTCTATGTTCCATTACATTTCTTCCAATAATTGCCGTTCAATCGTTACGTCTTGATAAAAACCATCAAACAATTTGCCACGGAAAAGTCATTACACGCTTATTTCATTAGCACCTCTCTATTGATGGCTGATACACGAAAATTTGTGATTAATTATTACGCTTACCAATAAAGTAAATAAGTTTAGTCGTAAGCTCAAATTCCGTTAACAATTGCAGATCATCTATGATTACTACTACATTACGACTAAATCTATGATTCAACCATTTCTCTATAAACTTACACACAATTATAACGTAATCAATCTATCCTATCCCGTCATTACGTCATTACGTTTCAACCAATCACTTGTTTGTGGTCAAACTGTTTGACCAATGACAGTCAATTTACAAGTTTCTGTAATTGCGCTGTGGTTATTGAGTCATAAAAATAATAGACAATAGTTTGGAGCGGCTTTTTCGCCTTTTTTTCTCTTCAAATTGCCATTGGAAAATTGTCGGAGAAATTAGTATTACGAAATAAAACTTTGAGATGAAATGTAGGTGCTTTACCTTTTCTAAATGTTATTTCGAATATTATCATAAATCAACGAACTACCATTGAAGAAGTAGGTAATTGGTATTGATTCTCATTTGTTTTTGCTTAACAACTCTATTTTTGTTTCGCAAGAAATTATTAATGATAACAATCTAATTGAGAGCGAGACTCAGCGGTTCTAAAAGGTTCTGTTCTTTCGTCCTTCCAGTGAATCTTTCCTCCTTGCAGTGAACGAAAACACTTGAACGAATGAACATGTTCGTTCAGAAATTATAACACCTGTTCCTCATTAAATGAAAAAGAACACATGACGTGCGAATATCGGTGAAACAGTTAACATTTGTTCAAAACAGAATATCTGTTGGGAGAACTAAGTGAAAACTCAATTTTAATAATAACATATTTTGTGATTCGTGTGACACATAAAGAAGTATATCTTTGATGAGTTATTTATTATCAGTCAACTGTATTGAACTGGTTATTATTTTATTCAACTTCTTTGAATGCATTGTATTTTTAATTAATCATTAGTTACTTGTAGGTGATTGTATTGTCAGAATTTCATGATTAGTCATTCATTTATTTGAACAGAATCAATTATGTTGAAACAACAGCAAATAAACAAACAGAGTTACGAGCTGACTGTAGTGAAAGTAAAGGATTAGCATAGTATGACAAAATCCGCAGAATGCACGTATGTGGAAAATTTAACCTTTAGCCTTTAAGATAATGATCATGCGTTTGGAAATATTTGTGTATAACTATATACATATATAATAATACGAATAGCAACGTTGCAATGTATTATGTAACGGTTTTATTGGTTACTTGTCTGTGTGAGTGCGTTCATAAGTATCTTTAGCCAACAATTCTGGAATAGAGCATAAAAGATCGCGGACAATTATATCGCCATAAATTGTTATCGTAAGTAGGTTATTGATATATATAAGGCATTTGGTAATAGAAATAAGGAAGTGAAGCGAACTTAATGTGTACGGAGAAAAAAATACGAAGAATAATTTAGGCTTTGAGTTTGAAACTTTTTATTGATATGAACGCTGAGATTTAAGGACTACTTTACTATTTACTTAAAGATTGAAGACTGTCAAGATATCATAGATATACTAATTCTGCCAAAAAGATGGCTTTTCTTGCTCGCGACCCCACTTAATCTGGCTCACACTAGCGTCATCTATTGGATCGTGGATAGAACCACGCGGAATAGCTACCAAATAATTTTCTACGTAAGAATCTCTATTCATGGATAACGTACTATACAAACTTCAAAGGACAAGATAAGACTATAAAGATTCCATAGATAAGAACAATTACTAAAATCTCAAGGGTCAAAGCCATCTGATGATATCCAAGCGAGTGCAATGTCAAGGTATACTCAGTTAGATAACGTGCCACCCGAGTGTGTCCGTTCCGCACGAGTCGCGCTCTCGATCACTTGAACTACTTTCAATGATTTATTGTTATGGTCTCTACACGCGATATTCATGAAGTGATGATTACTAAGAACATGAATCTTGTATTATGAAGATCATTAACCCGTAGTAGGCCGGTGGAAACCTGGATTGGGCCACATGGAAGTCCTTGAACCGCCTCCGGTCCGGAGTTGGTCGATGTAGAGTAAAAAAAAGGGCGAATTGGGGATACATTGACAAATCCCAAATCATCTTTGACTGTGGAGAATCCCAAACGATGGCGCATTTACTGACCTGCTCTCTATGCCCTGTTAGATGTACTGCAGATGATGCAGTCACCCTGGCGAAGTTCTGGACTGGTTCAATTTAGTGCCAGTGACACGTAAAGAAGAAGTAGGCAAGCATCGATCAAATATTGTGATTAATTCTGATAACATATACAGAGAAGATAGAGAAGAAACGACTGACACAAGATAGAGAAGATAAGAAAACTGCAGTATGAGTGATTAAGCGAGATGCTTACGAAATCAGTAAGCATCTTATTTAACTTTAAAGCATGAGCAGACTGTAGTTAGACTGTCTTCTGATCTATGAAATCATAATATGAAGGAGCATACTAGAGACAAACCGCCTATTAAACTTTTTTGTCTCAAGAATAAAGACCATAGAATATTAAACAAGTCAGAATATTGGCTGGTAATTACGTTGTGTAACTGGAGGTTATTTTCAAAACGAAGGGTGGTCACTAGCTCATGTACTGCAAGAGTTTGCATTACCGAGGTGTTTATTTATAAAACTTTTATTACAAATCTCGAATTAAGCAATAATCTGTATCCTTGCATTAATTGTTAACACCTTTACAATATAATTTTAAGGCCATTTACTTTTCTTTGTCACCCAGTTATTTGGAACAACTCAACAATATAACGAAACGAATAATATATTAGTTACTAGCATTGCCCTTGACCACGTTGTGCCCATTCCTGGTGGAATTTTGGAAGGAAAAACACTTTCCGTTAAAATGTTGCTATCCAGTACAAAAATAAATATTGTAGCATGATGAAACAGTTCACTGGTGTGTTTGACCCAATACCTAGAATGACGCCATTCACAAACTCTCAATAATTCTCACTCTAGTGCAGTTTCGATTTTCCTATATTATTTAAATCGAAGCGATTTCAACCAAACAATATAACATAAAATCAAACTCTTCAACTTTATTATAATAGTATAGCTAAACCTGCATAGATTCTCTATAGAAGACATTGTCTTTGGTTCAAAAATCAGCCAATTTTTTTTACATTTTAAGTCTCTTAAAATAAATAGAGTGTAGGTACATACATCATGCAGACGTACAAGTGAGAAATAGGGCCACTAACTTACTTGGACTTACATTTTCCGAGAAAATTTAGACGACTGCAAACGAAAAATTTGGCATACATACCATTTAAAAGTACCTGAGTATACATACATGGCATTTTGGTATGTAGGTCGACGTATCAACGATTCACTGACTTCACTGTGCCACTAATATCTACATAAGGTCCTTTTGGCATTCTATTCATTTGGTGTTTTCTTTTGGCTTCTAGCCAACTTGTGTTTGTTTGTGGGCAATTTAGCACACATTTCATCATTCACTTGACTGTCTATGAAAAATATGGGGAAATGTAACGACTAATTTTAGTAATATTCTAAGTTAATACTTTCCTCAGCAATTACCAGTTGGGTTTGAAAAATCTCATTGTATTTTTATGGCTATATTCTTCCACAATAGCCACCTTTCCCTTGAAGGTTAAAAGATAGTTCCCATCCCTAAATTGTATAAGAATGGGTAAAACGCTGGTATGCTAGTGACAACGTAACTAAGCCAAAAGTAATTTTAACGACCCCGATATACAAAGTACTTTAAATAGAAAATACAACCCCAAAGTTATTCATAGTAAGTAAGCCGCGTAAGGCTGACAATCTAGCCCGCGTTCGATCGAATTCAAATAACGAAGTTAGTTTACGAGTCACGCACCTGGCGTCCTGCGTACGCGCAGGTAGATGGAGATAAGCTGTTTTTTATGCCGCTCTACTTCGGTGTTAGTTTATGACATGATTCTGTAGTTTATGGGAGGATTTTGGTGTAATTTTAACTTTGGAATGCAACTGTTTGGAAGAACAGTAACTGTCGATGTCAATTTAAATTTATTTTTATATGGAGAGAAATGTCAAAATTATGATATTCTCTAAATAACTTTTATAGTAAAGTTGGAACGCTATTTAAGTTTTTCTTTTACTTGAAAACCATTGAGAAGTATTAAAGCCAAAGTTCCTTTTTCAAATGTGCAAGCAACATCTACCTACTGCCTTTCCATTCAATCATTTCATCTTTCAGTTTCTAATTAGCAATAACACCTATTAAATACCGCAATAACATTACTCTCCGCACGCAATTATAAACCCTTTTCAACCACAAAATAAAACCCATTTTCCTCTACTTCTTAACCGCAAAAACATAAAGAATTACATTTGCAACCATTATGAAACTTAAAAATGTTATTAAATATAATTTACTTATGCAAATGGAGGCATTAAATTAACATTTTCTGTGCTGTTGCATAAAACTTGCCAACCGGAAGCTGATGTCAAACGTCGGATGCGGATTTTGGCAACACAACAACAGATTACTCTTGCGATTAATTTTAATTTAAATACATGAATAGTTAATATGTGAATGTATTGGAAATGTTAAATATTTAACCTAGTAAGACTAAATTAAGCCTGGTAAGTTTTGGTCAACCTGCATATTATTTTTTACTAGAACCATATTGACACGAAGAATAAGAAAATAAGCCTTACTAATAAAACGGCTATTCTGGAAATAGTTATCCGATAGATCCGTGTCAGACCCAGTGCGACTGCGGGGCGCTCGAACAGACCGTGCAGACGTGCAGCACGTTCTGACCTGCCCCTCGAACCCTCAAAGCTGCACATTGAGTGGCCTCGTGTGAATCGGGCTCATCTGAATAGTATTTTTTTAGGACATCGACACGAAGAAGAAGAAGACCACATTATGGTGTATGCAAACAAAATTTTCAGTAATTCTTATTGTCAAATAATGAAAAATATTATGTGTGACGTTATAAACCTCATCTACTGAATTAACTACTGCTAGTAAACCCGCAGCTAGTATAAGTATTACATTTAAAGTACATATGTATATTGTTAAAATAAATTGTATAGACTAGGAAATGGAGTTAAAACGACATTCAACGCTCGTTCCGTTAGTAACCCTGCGCGTTGATGTCTTTTGTATGGGACGATCGAAACGTTGAATTTTCTCTCTTTGAGGTCAACTTTAGTTTTAAATGATAATTAATGTGTATTTTATTTATATTTTCGTACCGTCTTTTTAGTGTAAATTATATTTCTATTACTGCTTGTACAACTGACCGGAAATAATCAAATGAAAACCTATCTTACAAATCTTAATAAATGCAAATGGGATAATATATTTATAGTTTCTTTACTCTCTCAAAGAATACAAAACTGAAGATACGACATATAATTATATATTAAAGTAAAGGTAATAATGTGTGCCTGTAATGTTCCACAGCTGGGCAAAGGCCTCTCATCTCTCTGAAGATATCAGTATAGTGAGGAGGATAAAAAATCATATACATAGTACATATTAAAATCTAACTAAAAACCTTCAGTACATTAAAGTACATAATACAGTCAACATTGTAAATTACTTAAGGTATACATTAGCTACCTTACAAAACTTACAAACACCTATTTATATACCAAACAGGTTGTTATTAACCATCCATATGGCGAAGTAAAGAAGAGAAAACTCTCTCAGCCCGGACGTGTGAGTGGTTCGCGAATTTCGCCGACCGGTCACCGCAGTTGACACACTTGCGAATATTTTAACATTTACGTAATGTATAGGAGTCGCTTATTGGGTAATGCAGTTTTTGTCGAGGAATTTTTATGCACATCGGTTTTTATTAATTATTCAGATTTATAGACGTTTGAATGTAGTAAGATTTTATGACGGTGATAAGTTTTTTAAGAGCAAAGAGCTGGTTTTACTTTTAAGTGTCACTAAAAATTTATTCAAAGTTTTTATTTATTACATTTTTGTACCACATAAATATATTTAATGTCATTAAATAATTATACATGTCACATATTATTTTCCCACCACTAGTACACCATAATCAAAGTCGAGACGAAAGCAACACTAACACAGTTTCCGATATAAAAATAACTACGGCACTCGACCAATCGATAAAAAACTTGACTTCTTCCGATGATGAATCGATGATCACAAGACTTTCACTAAAGAAAGTGGACCCGCCTCGCCGCGAAAACATCGGACAATCGATAAATCACAGCCCTATAATTAAAATATTTTTTTTATAAAAATTTAAAATTGGAACTTACCCAAAATATAAGCCTCATTGTATCCAGTAATGCACTTTCAATTGATTATATTTTTGTATGTTACACTGCACTAGCGCGGCCGAGCGCGCGTCTTTCACGACTGAGCCTCGGTCGCCGGTCACGCAGCCTCCCCGCTAAACTTTGCCGTTCGAAAATTATGTAAACTTTAGTGAAAAAGCGCAAGTGCATTATGACCGTAATGGAGGTGAAGTGTTGGCAATTTGAAGAACGAGTAATGGTACATCGGGTTAATGTAACGTGATTTGGAAGTCATATCGCATCACACTCATCTCATGTATGATTATTACAGTATTTGTAACGTGACCTGAGCTATGCGCAATAAAGCGTTATTCTCGACTATGCGTACTAATGTAGTTTTTTATTTTACAGCAAAAAATAGTTTTTTACTGTTAAAAGATTATTAACAACACTAACATAATTCTAATATAAAACTCTCGCGGGAAACGACTTGACCGATTCTCATAAAATTTTGTGAACATATCGGGTCTGAGGTTTGAGAATCGGACATCTATTTTCATCCCCCTAAATACTAGAGACGTCAAATGCATCCTTAGTAGATTAATGTGTGTGTGATTTTGTTATGTAATGTATGAAAAATTACGTCAATTAGTTAAATGTCTATTTAATGAACGTCTCTGAGTGCGGCAGTATTATATGATTAATATTGGACATTTACCTATTTTAAACAAACAGACAAACAGACATTGTAATAAGGTTAAGATCTTAATAAAACCTTCTTCTTCATCGAGTGGACGGTCAACCTGACCAATCCTGGTATCAGAGTTATTGAGCCGCCGAAGGCCTCCGACATGGCTCATGTAACGACTACTATCCGTAGAAAGTAACCGGGACCGACGGCTTAAAGTGCCCTCCGAAGCAGAGAATCCTCTTACTTTTCGGGCAATCAGGTGATTCAGCCTGCAATGCCCTAACCAAACTGAGGACAGTCTCTCAAAGTGATTTTTGTGAGGTATCCCCACCGGGAATCGAACCCTGAACCTCCGGAGCGTGAGCTCGGCTCACACCAGCTCAAACCACAAGACCACGGAGGCTGTTAATATAACCTTGAATTCATCTTTTAATGATCTGTTAAAATGTATGAATGGAAACATTTCGCAATACCACAATTATTAAATCATTATTATTGATATATAATTACATCAGAGTTATTTAATTGAAGGTTAATAATAACACTCTTCTTTTTAAGATTTAGCACTTTAGTAATAAAAGTATAATGTTGGACTCACGATTTTTATCAATTGACCTTAACTTAGTTTTTAAATCATCTCCTTTCGAAAATGAGGTTTGGATAAAAAACTTAACAAAAAAGACTGAGGTGATAAGCTTCTATCCAAGAAAAAGTAAAAATATCGCAGCTACCGCCAAATACATTTTGTGCTTAATATGATTTACGCAAAAAGTGTCTTGAGATATTGCAGTGTTGGAACTTGCTTGTGGTTTCAGCTTGTTGATGATGTAAAGGGGCCGAAACGTCAGATAAAAATCACTACATAGTATAAAACAATAATAATAAATCAAACATCTATTTTTGTCTGTTTGTCTGTATGCTTAAATCTTTAAAATTTCGCAACGGATTTTGATGCGTGAATCAAGAGTGAATCAAGAGGAAGGTTTTTATGTAAAAAAATTCCCGAAATTCCCACGGGAACGGGCACAACGCGGGTAAAACCGCGGGGCGCTGCTAGTATAAAATAAAAGCGAAATGTATCCGTAAATGAAGTTTCAATTCAAAATAAGTAGTGTTCCGAACACTGCTTATTTTGCAATTTTAAGCGAACACTGTGTTCGCTTAAACTTAAGAAACCAGAATGAACAAAAAACGTAGAAAAAACAAATTGTTGTTAAAATTCTTTGCCTGGTGTGTCCCACAGCTGGGAAAGACCTCTCTTTCCACATTTCTCTGTTTTCTCTCCACACCTTCAATAACGCAGGAGTATTTGAAATAATGTACTAAATGGTCCGTTATTAGTAAATGTCAACATGAACAAAGTTGCGGCCACAGCTAGCAAATTATTACAATCTAGATAATCAAATGAAAACCTACAAAATACTAGCTGCGCCCCGCGGTTTCACCCTCGTTGTACCCGTTCCCGCGGGAATTTCGGGATGAAAAATAGACGTTGTCCGATTCTCAGGCCTACTCGATATGTACACAAAATTTCATGAGAATCGGTCGAGCCGTTTCAGAGGAGTTCAATTACGCACCCCGTGACAGGAGAATTTTATATATTAGAGATATAATTCGGTATACAATAAACGTATTAGTTTTTATAATTTGTGCCTCACGTATTAATTCTAGATAACTTACGACACAATAATCCGATTAGTTAAAAGAAATCGTGCAGCTTAAACTTTTAATTACAAAGCTCAGCCAATCAGAAATTAGCATAATACATTACATCCTCGTACGCATAGAAAGTAAATTACGTAATTAATAACTAATATACTAACACAAGCTTTGCCCTGCAGCTTCACCTGTAGCGTTCCCGTTCCCGTGGGAATTTCGGGATTTGTATTACTTTTTATACTAGACCACGATCCTACTATTGGTTGTTACTCTTTCACAAAAAAACTACTGGACGGCTTTGGATGAAACTTTAACCTGTTATAGGATAATATATATACAGAATGACATTGGGATAAAATAATAAATTAAAAAAAGAAGCATTAAAATCGGTCCATCCGTTCTCAAGTTATAAATGGTGTAACAAACACGACTTTCTTTTAAATATAGATATTTCATATAATTAAAATATTTATTTGTTTGTACCTCCGTAGGAATGTGTTCAATAAGTCTTCATTTCTAAAATGTTAATTTAGTTTTTACATTACTTTTATGTCTTAATTTCTTAAGTAGTTTCATTTAAATACGTAATGAGACGTCAAATACGTTTGTATTTAATGATAAGCAGTTTTCTTGCGCACTACGCTTTCCGCTCGCGTGGGAATATTGTTTAAGGAGTAACCACTTCATCAATTGAAGATAGGTATTCCGAATTGAATCCTTTTCATAGTCTATCAAAGATTATGGGGCATAGTTCAGTAACAACGCCCAAAACCATAAACGAAAACAATACCGATGGTATCACAATTTAATAGTTCCATGTGTGCCATTTAGGTGGTCTAAAAACTTGAATGAATATTGAATAATATTTGGAAAATATTAAATAATGAATAATCTAATTAAGTTGTACTGTTTTGTCAACCATCACAGTTTTTTTTAGAAAAATAGCATATAAACTTCCCGTTGAATTTGGCTATCAGTCACAAAAATAATTATTCGAATCGGACTGATAACTCCCGAAAGCCAAAACTTACAAACAAACAAAATGTCTTATTTAACCTATTTATATTTGACTATCACCTATTTTCAGTGAACGAAAAAGATATCTTTGCCCTGCCAGGGCATACTGTAGTTACCATACTTACACTATACGCCCGGGATCTAAAGTTTCTTATATTATAGGTATTTAGGCTACCTACATTATAGTCATTTTCAATGTAAATATTTAAAACAATTCAACATTCAATTTGTTTGTATAAAACGGCCGGTTTCTGGTTTCGATCGTCCAATGAGACCACTAGACCAATAGAGAAAGGTACCAGCCTACTTACGAACATCTCTATGGAATATTTTATAGATCACATTTACATATTTCTATAGGTTTCAATATAATAAATTGTTACAACATTAATAAATACAATGGACTTTGGGTTGCTCTTTCACCTACATAGAGAATATTTTAACCTTTCGATATCCATACTAATATAAAAAAATAAAGATTCTTATTCTGTTTTTGTTTTGCATGGTAGTGTCACCAATATCGGATTGAAATTATATTATAAAAATTAAAGGGTCTTTTTGTATCGAATTTCCCACAGGAACGGACACAACTTGGGTAAAACCGCATGGTGTGGCTAGTTCGTTATTAATGTACACACTAGGTTTCTGTCATATCCTTCCACATTTCAAACTGCAAATCGGCAAGAATCGAACGCAAGTGTGAAATTTAAAAGAACAAATTCCATTTTGTATTTATAATAATTCGTTAACAAGAAACTTTTTTATTAAAAACTCCTTAGGTATAAAACATATTTTTTTATATTAAAGTATTAAGGGACGTATGCACAAAAACGAAATTCATTGCTTTTTAAATAATGTGGCAATACCGTAATTTGCATTAACAAGATGCTAATAAAATAATACGTTTACAAAACTTCGGCATCACATAGCAATTATGTAGGCGTAATCGGCGTAGGCTAAATATTAAATTGTGTATTTTTATAAGTAGAACAACGCCGAATTAATTATTAATATTTGTGCCAATTAAACATTAATACTTTCTTGAAATAGATAGAAAGAGGTTCTATGGTTATAATCTATTTTCCCTGTGATTTTTCCTATAATATACTTCACCAACCCGCATTTCAAAGCGTGGTGATTACGCCTCCTCACTGAACTGATATCTTCTGTGAGATGAGAGGCATTTGCCCAGCAGTGTGACATTACAGGCTAAAACTTACCTATACTGAAGCTAATGAAGCTTTCAATTGAAGGAAGATTCTTAATCTCATGTTAAAATCAAAATAAATTAGCTTACGCTTTTATCTGAAAAATAAGCGAGTGTCGCCCGTACTCAAAGACGTAAATGCTTTTTAGTACAGACTAGTAGCGCCCCGCGGCTTTGCCCGCGTTGAGCCCGTTACCGTAGGAATTTTCGAAAATCCTTTTTTAGTATGCATTTACGTCACTTGAAGAACTTTCCTGCCAAATTCATGTTTCTAGGTGTAGCGGTTGAGGCTGTGCGTTGATTACCAGTCAATGTTAGTCAGGACTTTGAATTTTATATATAGAAGATACTAGCTGCGCCCCGCGGTTTCACCCGCTTTTTACCCGTTCCCGCGGGAATTTGGGATGAAAAATAGATATTGTCCGATTCTCAGGCCTACCCGATATGTACACAAAATTTCATGAGAATCGGTCGAGCCGTTTCAGAGGCGTTCAAATACGCACCCCGTGACACGAGAATTTTATATATTAGACACAAAATTTCATGAGAATCGGTTGAGCCGTTTCAGAGGAGTTCAATAACGCACCCCGTGACACGAGAATTTTATATATTAGATAGATTAAATGAGCGATGTTGACATGTAATATATGAAAAATTACATCAATGAATTACTTAAGTGTCGATTTTATGGACGTGTCTGAGTGGGGCAGTTAGTGTATATTTTTATATGTGTGACACTTGTTCTATCGCATTACCCTTACTAATGTAACAAGTGCTTTATTGATTACGCAAAAACATAATTTATGTAAAAACATTGACAAATGTAGGAAGAAAAAAAGCGAGTAAATTGATGCAATTGGAGCATTTTAAACGTTCGCTTCTTAGTAATTAGGGACATTTGAAAAGTAAATGTACCGTAATTACATTGATAGACTGGTTTGAGTTAACATTATGTTATTTAACATAGAAACTGTTATGAAACAAGCTAATGTATAATATCACGTCACTGTGACAAACAAGGTGTTTGTTCGCTATTTGTGTCATATATTTTTTTTCTTACCATTTGGCCTAAAGGCACGATTAAAAAAGTTGTACTACTCATGCAATATAGGGTAATCGCTGCAGTACTGCACTTTAAAGAATACGGTAGTCGGCTGCATTCGGTAATTGACTGCAGCTGTCAAATACTTAAGTGTCAGACAACAACAGTCAGCGAACAAGAAGATATGACGTTTGACGTTTAATTGGAATAAGATGGCGGACAAACGTTCATCGTCATTGCCGCAAAAATATTAACTTTGGAGAATAGCCTGTACTCTCCCACTGCTGGGCAAAGGCCTCCCATCTCACTATAGACATCAGTTCAGTGAGGATTCAAAATCTCAATAAAGATATTAGTAAAATAAGGAGAACTTAAAAATAACTTCAATATTAACTAACGTCCTAAAATAGTTTACTTAATATGGAAAGTTTTAGTTGTGGTGGATGATATAACATTATCTATGGCGTCGTTAGACCCAACATTAACTCGGGTATGTAAGTGAAAATGAAGCAACGGAAATATTAATGTGAAATAAACAAACCGTGTTGAGTTGAGAGGTGACCCGTGGGTTACAGTTTAGGACATACGGGTGTAAGTTCTGAGCGAAAACGCTGCGGTTAGAATAAACCAAGTTAGGTGTACTTAACGTCGGTGGTCTAGGGGTATGTGCACTCGCCTGCCAAGACTGGGGTTCTGGGTTCAATTCCCAGCTAAAAACATGTTACCTACTTTTCAAATATGGCTCGAGTTTGAGATCACCAACCCGTATTTGGCAAGCATGGTGATTACGCCTAATCCTCCTCACTGTACTAATAATATCTTTTGTGAGATGAGAGGCTTTTGCTCAGCAGTGGGAGTTACAGGCTTATACTTTATCGTATTTAGGGCGAGTTGCTTCAGCTTGCACTCACCTGTATACGTTGACTGACATTTCGACGTCAGTCCCAACAGACGTAAGAAAATTAAAAAGTCGTGGGTTTTTACTGGCAACCCGAATAACTTTAACATACTGTCATTAAAGTTATGAAACAACAGATTGTAAAAATTCGTGAACGAACGTATTTTACGATAGCCAAACGTTACAAACAACCTACCCTTCGAAAAACATAAAGACTGTAAAAAAGTAAGAACGGTCTATTAGGTCCATAGAGTATTTATAATCCTACATGTTTATTCGTTCACCTCTACGTTTGTCTTAAAGTCAGAATCCGTACCCGTATGATTTCAGTGACGACATCAGATTAATTACCATGCGTTAACACGGACGCCCTCGTAACTATAACTTATCACTTAGATTCCATAACTCACTAGTTTTTGTAAGTTATATTTTTTTACCACTATTTCTTAATATATTTTGTCATGTTATTTACTAGCAGCCCCTGCGGTTTTACCCGCGTTGTACCAGTTTCCGTAGGAATTTCAGGATGAAAAGTATCCTATAACCTTCCCGTTGAATGTCCATTCAAAAATATTTTTTCAATCCCAATAATTTTCAAATCCATTACAAAAATAATTTTTCAAATCGGACCAGTAGTTCCTGAGATTAGCGCGTTCAAACAAACAAACTCTGCAACTATATTAGTATAGATTATTGTGCAGGGCTTAAGATGTTTGGTTAAAGGTGAACTTCTGTGAGAGATGTACTGATACTGATGTACAAATAGAAAAATCTGTTGATCACTTTTGGAAAAGGAATGTCGTAATAAGGGTACTCAAAGAGACAGTAATTCATAACTTTGTGTCGACAGTGACAGTGTCGATTCAATAAACAAATATATAGAAAACTAGCAGCGCCCCGCGGATTTACCCGCGTTGTGCCCGATCCCATGGGAATTTTGGGATGATAAATAGCCTTCCCGTTGAACGTGGCTATCTATTCCAAAAAGAATTATTCAAATAGGACAGGTAATTCTCGAGATTAGCTCGGACATACAAACAAACAAACTTACAAATTTTACCTCTTTATAATATTAGAATAGATAAGCTCTATGGTATGGTGGGTTTGTATGGAAAATAACCAAGACCACACAGGCAAAGATAACATACAAACCCAGTCTCCATGCCAAGAAGTTACAATTCAAAATTATTTCAAAACGATATTACATCCAAATGTTTCTATTACCATTAAATTGGACCCTCAAAATGCGCGCACGCAATGATCCGTGGCTAACGAAGCTAAATAAGCGTGATCTATTCGACTTTGCATAACACGGGTCATGAGTTTTGTAAAATACTATCTCTATGAAGTAATTTCCTAAGTAGCCTTGGAGTTATTTCGTATATTATATGTAATTATAATTGTATATTTGTAATGGATAGGCACATTCAACGGGAAACCAGCCACATCTTCCATCCCAAAATTCCCTTGGGAAAGAGCAAAACGCGGGTAAACCTTGGAGCACTACTATATAAAATACAGGCGAAGGATCCACACTCTGTCAATAATCTATCCTATAGATATAGTGTGTCGTTATGAGTAAAATAAGTTAATCCAAAAAATGCATTATGAGACGATATTTAAACCAAAAAAGTAATAGATAACATTCTACAAGTCGTGCGTTACATAAACATGATAGATTAGTAGCTACCTCCGGTGTCGGAGTTTTTAGATTGCCTCAAGGCCTCAAGGTGTAACGATTAAAACATCCGGACCGACAATTTTTAACAAGCCCGTTGGCACAGTGGCAGTGAGAGCGCTTACTGTGTCGGAGGTTGCGGGTTCGATTCCCGCCCGGAGTCAACAATATGTGCAGACATAGTTGTTGGCGACGACGTCTGGGTGTCAATTATATATTCTTATAAAGTATTTGTGTATGTATAAGTAGTAGTATCAGTTAATTAGATTCCATAACACAAGCTTAGAGCTTACTTTGGGTCTAATTAACCGTGAGTGAATTTGTCCGAGTATATTTAATTTAACGTGCTCTCCGAAGCATGGTAGGTATCGCTCAGATAGATCACTTCTTCTTCATCGAGTTGATGGTCAACCTGACCAATCCTGGTGTCAGAGTTATTGAGCCGCCAAAGGCCTCTGACATGGCTCATGTAACGACTACTATCCGTAGAAAGTAACCGGGACCGACGGCTTAACGTGCCAGATAGATCACTATTGGCCACCCATCCAAGTATGGGCCGAGCTGCACGTTACTTAACAATAGCAATTAGTTAACAACACTTAGCCAAACAACGCGTCAAGCGCTTCGCACGATACGATAGAAAACAATGTTTAATCAGCATTCATCTATCTATGCTAATATTTTAAAGAGGTAAAATTTGTAAGTTTGTTTGTTTGTTTGTATGTTCGAGGTAATCTCAGGAATTATCAGTTCGATTTGAATAATTCTTTTTGTAATAGATAGCCACATTCAACGGGCAGGTTATAGGCTATTTTCATCCCGGAATTCCCATGGGAACGGGCACAACGCGGGTAAAACCGCGGGGCGCTGCTAGTCTAAAATAAAATACGAGACAGTTAAGTTAAAGTAATTTAAGTTACGTTACAAAATCATACAAATTGACTTGTTTAGAAGTCACTAAGTATATTATGTGCTTATGTTATGTGCCGTTAAGTAAATTGATGTATGATGACTTTATGTCTGAATGACGATGATGACTTACTTTAAGAACTAAGTCCATTACAGTCACTCACTAGACGGTTTTCGAAGTAACGTAACATCGCACAACGAAAACTCGCATTACCAAGGTATCGAAGTAACGGTGTTCGATGTTTGAAAATATTGTTAAATATAAATAGGCTACTTTTTATCCTAAAATTTCAGTGAGAACAGGCACAACGCGCGTAACACCGCAGGCCGAGGCGCAGAGGCCTTTGGCGGCTCAATAACTCTGACACCAGGATTGGTCAGGTTGACCTTCCACTCGATGAAGAAGACCGCAGGGCGCGGCTAGCTCGTAATATAGATATGGAATATCTACACTAATATTATAAAGAGGAAAACTTTGTTTGTTTGGTTGTAATGAATAGGCTCAAAAACTACTGGACCGTTTTTAAAAATTCTTTCACCATTCGAAAGCTACATTATCCACGAGTAACATAGGCTATTTTTCACCCCGAAATTCCCACAGGAATGGATACACCGCGGGTAAAACCGCGGGGCGCTGCTAGTATATTATAAAGATCACAGTTTATTTATCATCTAGTTACAGATTTATTGTGATACAAATGTTATTGTCTCGATATAAGAGACCTAAAAATGTAAAAAATAAATAATTGTATACGTAACATCGCAGACTTCATCTATTAGTTATGAAGTTATTAGCCAACCGGGACGGGCATCCTTTCACTATGACCAATAAGATGTAGGTACTCACTTTGACCAATAGTAGTAGGTATTAAACGTATAGACACAAATCGTAGCGCTTGTAGCGTAGCGATGTTAACTCACGAAATAAAGACACAGATTACTAAATAGTACTACGTACAGATACTTCACTCTGTAGAAAATGTTCAATACCTACTGCTATAATTGCCTACTCCGTCGCATCAGCAACCGCTGCACGCTAAAATGTGCCTAAATGCGCAAGCGTACAGTTGTGATTGCTTCGCACCGCGCGATCCCACAGCAATCGCAGGGCTGCCTCTTCGATAAAATTAAATTGGCGAGACGCATCGCTAAACTAATATTCTAAAACAGAGCGTTGCTTGCTGCTTGTAGGTACCTATCTATATTTTTTCGAGGTTGGTGTAATTGGGCTTCTGAAAAAAAATAATTTTGTGATAAATCGAAAGATTATATATTAGTTAAATAGAAAAATTTTAGGTGTTTATCCCTTCTTTTACTTGATTTGCACCCATCTACAGCACATAATGTACCAGACGGCATCGTAGGTACGCAAACGAATGAATAATAGTAGTTTATGCAACTGTGTAGATAAAACAATTAATATGGTACAACGTGGGTGTACGCTTCGCTTGCGGCAACCACACTGAATTGGGCCCCAGAGGGCCCGAGACCGCTCGGCCGGGCGGTAGGTAATTATAGCGCGCAAGTACATGGAGTGACGTAGCCCTGATAAAGATCCTTACGCAGTAAGTGCTTCGCTCTTCCGTGTGTTAACTCATTACAATTGTTAAGCAACGTGCTGCTCGGCCCGCACTTGGACGGGTGGCCGATAGTGGCATTTCTATTTGAGCGCTACCGTGCACTGAAGGATACGTACAATGGTTGGTATCGGTTGTTTCAATTGTCAGACCTTTAGGCGGTCTAAATACTACGGACACCAGGGTTTGCCAATAACCTACTCGAACTTTATGTACAACTAGCAGCGCCCCGGTTGTACCCGCGTTGTGCCCGTTCCCGTGGGAATTTCGGGAATTTTTTTACATAAAAGCCTTCCTCTTGAATCACTCTACCTATTACAAAAAACCGCATCGAAATCCGTTGCGTAATTTTAAAGATTTAAGCATACAGACAAACAGACACGAAACAGAGACGACTTTATTTTATACTAGCAGCGCCCCGCGGTTTTACCCGCGTTGTGCCCGTTCCCGTGGAAATTTCAGGATTTTTTTTACATAAAAACCTTCCTCTTGAATCACTCTACCTATTACAAAAAACCGCATCAAAATCCGTTGCGTAATTTTAAAGATTTAAGCATACAGACAAACAGACACGAAACCGAGACGACTTTATTTTATACTATGTAGTGACTATGTAGTGATAGTGAAGTTTATATATCTAGTTATTTCCGTTCCTAACCGAACTGATATTCTACTGGCCGTATTGCACCACATTCCCTTCACGTCCTAATGAATCTCGACTTCTACATATCTTGGCGAAGTCAACATTACCAAGTTAAAATCATTTGAAAGTCTCTATTAGGATTCATGAATTAGTGATTAAATGAATGTTCACGCTCTTTAAATATTCGCGCCATTCGAACGACGCGCCGTTCAAGCCTACGCGCAAACAGGACGTCAACCAATCAGCGAGCGAGAACGTGAAGGAAGGGAAGGAGAGAACGTCACATTCGAACACCGCGCAAAAGTTCGTTACCGTGTGTCTCCGCAAATAATTTAATAATTTAATTCCAATAGACAATTAACAGTGAACAAATTGAACAATACACCGCTGAAGCACAGGCAGCAAATAGTGAGTTATACATAATTTGGTCCTTCGAGCCGGATCAAGAATCATCACACGCAATTCTACCGGTGCCTATACGATACGACGCCATTACGACGACGCCATACAGGGCTTCAACGGTAACACGTGCCAGCCAAAATCCTAATCCCTTTTTCCCGCTTCATCCGAGTGAAACTGTGCATTCTTCGAATATCAGTGAGAGGTGCTTGCTTACTTGTGTGCTTGCGCAGTACGTACTTCGCGGCAGTTCCAGGTAACGCGCATCTGGTCCGTAAGTGTTTGGTGCTTTTCATTTTTGTTTGTAGGCATAGTTCATCATGTCGGTTTCCGAACAAACCATAAAAGAGCTTAGGAGAAAACGAGGCTTAGTTAAATGTAGATTGACGAATTTTAAGAAATATGTGTATTCTTTTGAGAATGTAGACCTAAGCGCTCATCAAAAATCAGAGTTAAAATTGCGTATGAGCGGTGCTCAACATTTACTCGATGATTTCAATACAATTCAAACACAAATCGAGGAACTCATTCCCGAATCAGAACAGGAATCGTTTGAGAAACTGATCGAGTCGCGTGTAGAATTCGAAAGAGAATATTACGTCATATTATCGATGTTAGACTGCATGATAAATCCTGATAAATCTGATGAGAAGTCCGTTAACAAATCTCGTAATAATTCAGCAATGGCGCACGAGCCACCCTCACATAATGATTCGGTGAGACTACCCACTATTTCCGTACCTACTTTTGACGGTTCGCTTGAACATTGGGTCGAGTTTCGAGACACGTTCATTTCGCTTATTCACGACTCGAAAACCATAACACCAATACAAAAGTTTCATTATTTAAAGTCTAGCTTGAAGGGGGATGCTAAAATTGTTATAGAGAACGTGGAATTTTCCGCTCACAATTATCAAGTAGCATGGGATCTTTTACTACACAGGTTTAACAATACCAAACTAATAATCAACAGTCACATTAAGGCAATATTTTCAATTCAACCTATCACTAAAGAATCGCCAACTCATTTTCACAAACTAATTGACACTATTTTAAAGAACTTGAGAAGTCTTAACCGCTCCGTTGTCCCGTCAACCAGTAGTTGACAAAAAAATGCACCTCAAATTGCCCCGTCAACTAGTGGTTGACAAACTCGCGACCGACCAGGTAGTCGTTTAATTTTGTTAATATTTCGGTTCTTGTTTGCTAATGGTTTGTTCAAACTATTTTAGTATGATCTGTGTTAAATTGTCTATCAAACGAATGCAAAACATCACTCTGTGGCATAACAAAATATTATTGTATAACATGTTGAAGTTGTCAATGTCGCGAAATTTGGATTACGTCAGCTGCGGGTGACATTGTGACTTTTCATTTCAATAATTTTAATACTGTCGGTGGTTAGATTTACGTAGTGTTTTGTTATTTAATTAGATAAATTCAGTGACTAATACATAGAAACAAAGGTATCACCGTTGGACACAAAATTTAGCCTTTTCTAAACCAGATAAATTTTGAAGTACATGTTGGTGTTTGTTTTGCTCGGTGACTAATTTTAATCTCATTTTTTTTATATATTTTGGCTGTTTTATGATACCAAGTGCGATTAATATGTTAGATCAATGTAATCTCCAAACGGAATAGTAAAAACATGAAGCCTAACAGTGGTATTTTGTGCATTTGTGATATGTTAAAAAAGTTGAACGACGCCGACGGCCGCCATTTTGGCCTCCGCTAGCACACTTTTGTGCCGAATTAAAGAGCTGTAAGTACATTATTTTGTATGGGCAGGTGTATGGTTTTATGTTTTATCCTAATCTATTTAAAATAAACATTGTTATTTAAAATAAAAAACCATATGTCATCGATTTAATTTTTGAGATATTATCGTCTAAACACAAGTCGTGCTCGAAAACGAGAGCTATATTTGTGTTCAGCGACTCGTAATTCTAGACCGTAGTTGAATACTAATAAACAAAATACATAAATAAACAGCTTCATTCATACTTAACATGAAAAACATAACACTTGATAGTGTTTTAGTTAAAAATTGAGTCACAATTAATGTTTTTGTGAAAACCGAGCCGCGCGGAGCGGTGCCGCGCTATGTCTAGACACATCGGGACAACATAGGCGGAAAAAAAAGTGTGCCTGGGGCAAGCGAGCGGTTAAGCTCTTAGGGGAACCTACCGAGTACTGGGATACTGTAATTATCTATATTATTGTGTCTAAACTGGATTCAACCACTGAACGCGAGTGGGAACAGTTTAAAACCACATTCTATAAGTTACATACCGATTCCAAGATTAAATTACAAGATTTATTAGAGTTTCTCAAAGAAAAGGCTGACATGTTAACCACGCTTTCCGTTAATCATAATATTCATAATAAACCTAGTTGCTATACTGATCCGAATAGAAAAACGCAAAGTAATTCATTAGGTAAGGTTCATTGTAATGTAGTTTCTGATAATAATAATAAGTCGGGTAAAAATTCGCAATACAAAGTGTCACGTAATTATAACAAGCAAGTTTGTTTGTTTTGTGAACAAATTCACCCGCTATACTCGTGTCAGAAGTTCCTTGACCTTAGTGCTCACAATAGGTTTAAATTCGTGAAAGATAATAATTTATGTATTAATTGTATGCGCATAGGGCATTCGGTGACGTCATGTGTTTTTGGTCCTTGCCGCAAATGTGATCAAAAACACAATAGTTTGATTTGTGACGCATTCAAATCAGACACCAACAAAAATGTTGTTACGCTAACTACCTACGAAAACGGTTTAGGTACTACGCAGCCCGGATCAGCTGATTACGCGCGATCGAGCGAGCGGTCAATGGAGGTACATAATATGCACGCGCAAGGCTATAGTACACTCAACAACGACGGCTTACGCTCCAAACAGCTGGTGTTACTATCGACGGCGGTTGTCGAGATACGTAGCGAGTCCGGGGAGTATTTTAAAGCTCGCGCGCTTCTAGATAGTGGAAGTGAACGATCTTTTATTACGCAACCACTATGTGATAAACTTAATATTCGCAGTATACAGTCCACTAATAACATTCATGGTGTAGGTAATTTAATTACGCAGTGTTCACGTCTTTGTAACATTGAATTGAATTCGCACGACGGGAACTTCACTGCCCGAATTCAATGTTTAGTTTTGCCGCACATAACGTCGAACATACCTACCACTACTTACGATTTAGAGTCTTTTAAACTTCCCAACAATTTAATGTTAGCCGACCCGGAGTTTAACAATAGTAAGTCTATTGATTTACTTTTAGGCGCGGATTTATTCTGGGAGCTAATTATTGAAGGTAAGATGCGCCTTAAAAATGGCCCGTTTCTTCAAAACACACGATTAGGTTGGATTATATCGGGTGTAGTTCGACCATTATGTAATAATAGTAAACAAAATCACATTAAGTGTAATTTTTCTCAATATTACGCAGAGAACTCGGTTTCACTAGACCAGTTGGTTAGAAGGTTTTGGGATTTAGAGGAATTACCGTTAACACGTCCATTACTCAACGACGAGGAGTTAGCATGTGAAAAACATTTCGTTGATACAACAACACGGCTGCTTAACGGGAGATTTTGTGTACGTATTCCTTTTAAAATGTCGCCAGAAACATTAGGTGAAACTCGCACGCAAGCTGAACGACGGTTTTACGCACTAGAAAAGCGCCTTCAGCGCAACCTTAGTTATAAAGCGATGTACGTTGATTTTATGACGGAGTACATTAAGTTAGGTCATATGACTGCCGTTAAAACTTATGGTAACCCGCACTATTTTTTAGCTCATCACGGTGTATTTAGGGAACACGCTACTACTACTAAACTACGTGTAGTTTTTGACGCAGGGATGTCTTCTAGTTCAGGGCTGTCACTCAACGACATTCAAATGATAGGTGCTGCCTTGCAAGGTGATTTAATTTCGATTTTATTACGTTTTCGCGAAAAAAGATATGTAGCCTGCGCCGATATCGAGAAATTCTTTCGTCAAATAGAAACATCTAAAGATCAGCGTGACCTGCAGCTGATCTTGTGGCGGGATGACCCCTCAGACCCCCTCAGGGTGTACCAGTTAAACACCGTTACTTACGGCACGGCCTCTGCACCATATCTTACTTGTAGGTGTTTAAAAGAATTAGCAAACACATGTGGGGTTCCGTATATAGCTGATACTATTAATAATTCATTTTACGTTGATGACCTTATAGTTGGTTCTAATAGTATTTTAGAGCTAGAAAATATTTGTGAAGGTACTAGTAAGGTTTTGAGTTCAGCCTGCATACACTTAAGAAAATGGGTTTTTAACTATGACCGCACGAACCCTAATAATCAAAGTGCAGAAACGCGTTTGCACAATATATTCGATAAGAATGTAAACAAAACTTTAGGTATAGGTTGGTGCAATTCGACCGATGAAATTACCTATTGTACTCAATTTAAACAAAACATTAATACGAATAATGATGAAAATTTCACAAAACGACTTATTTTAGCACGCGCATCTAACATTTATGATCCGTTAGGATTATTGAGTCCGGTAATTACCGTCGCTAAAGTATTATTGCAGAAATGCTGGTTATTGAAACTAGAGTGGGATGAACCGGTTCCTGATGAAATTTTGCAAACATGGAACAAATTTGTGAATGGGCTTTCTACCTTAAGCAGTTTACGTATACCTCGCTATGTAATGTGCACTGAACCTGTACGCATTGAGCTACACATTTTTACCGACGCATCGCAAGTGGCGTACGGCGCGTGTGCTTTTGTTCGCACTATAAATGCGGCGGGTGACGTCACTGTGCGCTTGTTATGTTCTAAGGGAAAGGTCGCTTCAACCAAACCAACTACCATTCCCAAGCTTGAGCTATGCGGTGCTGTTCTGGGTGCGCGCTTATATTCTAAATTAAAGGAATCGCTACATTCAACTTTTGATAAGGTGTTTTTTTGGACAGATTCTACCATTGTTCTAGGTTGGTTAGGTATGCCTATCAATTTGCTCAAAACCTACGTACAAAACAGGACGGCAGAGATCCACGAGCGAACAAAGGACCTACCGTGGCGTCACGTTGCGGGTAAGGACAATCCGGCAGATCTTGTTTCTCGTGGGCTAACTCTGGACGCGCTCAGTTCCTCGTCTTTGTGGTGGGAGGGTCCTACTTTTCTGCATGACAGTAATTTCCAATTGCCTCCGTTGAAAAAATCGAACTTAGCTTCTAATGACTTACCAGAGACTAAATCTAGTAATGTTTGCTGTCATAATGTTGGTGAAATAAATAATACACAATTTCCGTTTAATAGATTTTCACAATATAATCGCATGAAACGAACTGCTGCTTATATGCTACGTTTTATCCACAACACTCGAAATAAGAACAGCAAACGGACAGGTGGTCTTGTTGCGGACGAGTTGACTGCTGCCGAATTAACGCTTGCTAGGCTGAGTCAGCAAGAATCATTTGCAGATTTGTACCAGTCGGTTAAGGACAAAAAACCTATTAAACACAATCGCAGTCAATTGTCTAAACTAAATCTATTTATTGACAGCAATAATTTACTAAGAGTTGGTGGACGTATTCAGGACGCGCCCAACTTTAACTATAATAAAAAATTTCCTATTTTAATTTCTGGTAATCATACATTTACTCAATTACTTTTTCGATTTGAACATTATCGCTTACTTCACGCAGGGCCGCAACTGCTTTTGTTCAATATTAGGGAGATGTGGTGGCCTCTTGGAGGTCGAAACCTCTCACGTAAAGTAGCACATTCGTGTATGCGTTGTGCTCGACTGCGACCGGCGACAGTCGAGCCCATTATGGGTAACCTGCCCCAGGAACGCCTGGAGCCAGGCTTCTGTTTTATCAAGTGCGGCGTCGATTACGCCGGCCCAATGTTCACGTTGAACCGCAAAGGTAGAGGTGCTAAACTTCAAAAATCATACGTATGTTTGTTCGTATGCTTAGTTACACGCGCAGTTCATTTGGAGTTAGTGAGCGACCTCTCATCCGATGCTTACCTTTTGTCGTTAAAACGATTCATTGCGCGACGCGGCAAGCCAAGCGATATCTTTTCTGATAATGGGAAAAACTTTGTAGGTGTAATGAACGAATTACGAAAATTTTTACTATCTTGTTCTGACGATATTAAAGAATACGCAACTTCGCAGAACATAAACTTTAAAATGATACCCTGTTACGCTAGCCACTTTGGGGGATTATGGGAAGCTGGGGTGAAAAGCATTAAGCACCATTTGCGACGCGTGGTAGGCAATGCGCATCTCACATTCGAAGAGTTCAGTACAGTGCTCACTCAGATCGAGGCTGTCCTGAACTCTCGTCCTTTAACTCCTCTGTCCACGGACCCAAATGACTTCCTTCCTCTCAGTCCTGGTCATTTCCTGGTTGGCCGTCCGCTGACTGCACCTGTCACGGCTGAGCTTCTCGACGTCCCTGTCAATCGTCTGACACGATACCAGCGAATAGAGCAGATACGCCAACACTTTTGGGCACGCTGGTCCAAGGAATATGTATCGGAGCTGCAGACAAGGAGCAAGTGGCACCAGCACAAGGGAGACTTGCAGGAGAATATGTTGGTCTTGATCAAAGACGACAATCAACCGCCTTTGAAATGGAGTCTGGGTCGCATAGTCAAGACTTATCCTGGGAAAGACGGCATCTCTCGAGTCGCTGACATCCGCAAGCAAGATGGCATCACACGGCGAGCGTTCTCCAAGATTTGCCCTCTTCCTGCACCAGATTTTCAACTATAATCATCGCACAACGCAACTTTCTTCTTCTTCTTCTTCATTTATCTGCGATTTTATTGGAACCTTCATCAGCTTCCAAGGCCGGCAGTATGTTCACGCTCTTTAAATATTCGCGCCATTCGAACGACGCGCCGTTCAAGCCTACGCGCAAACAGGACGTCAACCAATCAGCGAGCGAGAACGTGAAGGAAGGGAAGGAGAGAACGTCACATTCGAACACCGCGCAAAAGTTCGTTACCGTGTGTCTCCGCAAATAATTTAATAATTTAATTCCAATAGACAATTAACAGTGAACAAATTGAACAATACACCGCTGAAGCACAGGCAGCAAATAGTGAGTTATACAATGAATTTATCTTAAGTGAAGTTCGATCATATACCTAAGTCGTTAACATCGCTTAGTTAAAGTACGCCATGACCTCTACAGAGTTAGTTCAGTGGATACTGGTGTCAATTATAGAGTAGCCAACATTATTTTTAACGTGTACTTTTCGTATCCTTTGATGTTATGGTTAGTAACATGTGTTTGTAGTATGTGTGTGTGAATTTGTCCGGGTATATTATTATTTACTTAGGTTCTCCTCGAAGTCACGGGATAGGCCCGGTCTTTTTGAGAGGCCAACGAGGGGATAGTAGAGGCCCCTACCGACGGGGGCCCTGACCGACTCTCAGGGGCACTCGGGAATCGTCCGTGGTGTCGCTACTCACAAACAGCTCGCCACAAGCTGCCCTGCGGGCCTATTATTATTATAGTGTTTCTCCTCGGAGTCACGGGACAAGCCCGGTCTTTTTAAGAGGCATGCGAGGGGATAAAAGATCCAACTCGTAGAGGCCCTTTGGAGATGTTTAATATAATGGAGTACAACTGCAGGGACACACTCCCGACCACATCAGTACAACATGTCCGGGAATGTGTACGTGTAGAAGTAGGGACTATTATAAGTAAAAATGAAAGAAAAAGACTGGGCTATGGAAATGAAGGTTGGATGGACTGGAAATGGGATATTGCAAAGAGTTCGGCACCTGCCATAACAAGTGGTATACAAGTTATCGGCTAAGAGTCACGGGACAAGCCCGGTCTTTTTGAGAGGCATGCCAGAATATACAGATCCAAATTCTTATATTTTTACTAAGGTATTTTTGTGCCTAATTTTTCGAAGGGCATCCTTTGTGACGAATAGTAGACAGTATTCACATTTACCTTAATAAATACCTATACATACTCTCGCATCGAATTAAAAGTCTCCTCATTCCCTTTTTGAAATCGATCAAAAAGCTGACTGTTTTAATAAAATTACATCCAATTTTATCCTCACGCAGGCTTGTTTATTCATGGTAGAACGCAGATGTAAGATAAACCACTAAAACACTTGTAAATTATAGTAAATGTCGATTGCGCAACGTCGCTTGATTCTTCACACGGCTGAATGGAATTTGATTCGGTTTTGTTTAATGCAAAGACGTTAATTTGGGAGTTTTTCAAATAGAAAGTCCGTCATTGTGATTTGTATTACTTGGAAGCTGGATTTATTTGTGTTATTGTGTACCTTTTATGTGGGAAAGTATTAAATTAGGTACCTCATATCTGTTTGTGCGGAATAGAACTATGTTTATAACTAGCAGCGTCGCGCGGTTTTCCTATCGCCTCGGTTTACCTATCGCATTAGCAATCTATAATCACTACATAGTATAAAACAAAGTCGCTACTTTTGTCTGTTTGTTTGTCTGTATGCTTAAATCTTTAAAATTACGCAACGGATTTTGATGCGGTTTTTTGTAATAGGTAGAGTGATTCAAGAGGAAGGTTTATATGTATAAAAATTCCCGAAATTCCCACGGGAACGGGAACAACGCGGGTAAAACCGCGGGGCGCTGCTAGTAATATCATAAAGAAGTAAAATGTTTCTAACTTTGTTGGTTTGTTTGAACGCGCTGATCTCGGAAACTACCAATCCTAAGCGGATAAATCTTTTTGTAATGGAGAGCCACATTCAAGGAGAAGGTTATAGGCTATTTTTCATCCCAAAATTCCCCCGGGAACGAGCACAACGTGGGTATAATCGCGGAGCATTGCTAGATAAACTAAAAAAGATAACCGGGAAAAATTAAATGATTATCTGATTGTATAAAAATAAAATTCAACCCATCATAATCCTCTTGCTTCATCTACCGCAGTCGTGTAAACAGCTGTTTTATTTATCATGCACAATCCTATGATTCACGCAGCCTTGAATCATGCCAGCTATATATAAATCTTAGATTATAGAAAGTACTAGATGTAGCATTCAAATGTATTTACAAGCTACACGCTGTGTCCAAAAACAGAACAAAGTCCCTCGCGTAGTGTTGTTAGCTCTCGCATTATTTGCCCATTTTTGGGGTAAATTTTGGGAGTTTCGAAGGTAATATGATAATAGAATAAAAATTGTCCTTTTCTTTATAACTATGTACCTACCTGATTATCTCAAGAAATAGATAGGTATATTAAATAAAACACGGTGTTAAGGTGGATGTTTGCACACTTTTATCGGGTGATGGAAAAATTATATATTTTTATTTTATTTTAAAGTATTCGGAAAACTTACAGCTAGGTACAAGAGTTACATAAAAAAAGAATAATAACTTAGGGCCAATTACAATTTTTCACTATCTAAGATGGCTAATATAGAAACATAATTTTATACCCGCTCCCCCTCTCCCCTTCTGCCTCACACGCACACCAAAAATTTGTTTAGAAATCCTATAGACTAACATACTTACTATTTAATAGGATTGTTAGGTTAGGTACATAGGAGCCGCACTTACGCTTTATACTTTCTTTTTTCAAGTTGGTTATTTTTTATTATATTACTTATTAATATTCTACAACGAATTAAAGCCCTCAAAAGGTAATAAAAAGAAGGGTAAATCAAAACTCTTATATTGGCAACACTAGCATAGATTGACGCATCACTCTCTATGACAATTGAAATCTGAGAAAATAATTAAATATTTAAATAAGACGATACCTAAATGCGATACTTACACGTGAAATGTGATCCCATCCTGTTTCTTTTTCAGACCCACTGCATTTTTACAGGTAGGAATGACACAAGACGGCATAGTTTCGTGAAATTGGTCACGGGTAAAACACGTTAGCGCGTTCCGACGGTCACAAAGTGACTGATCGGTTGCGCATCAAACTACACTATTTAAGGCTAGTTTGAGTAGCTACAGTATTATGCGCGCTCACGGGTTCTGGTTATTCTGTATTCTGAGATATAAATCTTATTACCCTGTAAATAATTGCTGAATTCCTCTGACGCATGCTGGTGACGTCATTTGGTTGAATGTGGTGCACTATTTAGAGCCGCTGGTGGAGAGACTCGTTAGCTCAGTAGGTGAGAGCACCGATATACAGTCTAACTTGAACATCGGAGGGCGGAGGTTCAAATCCTTCACGGGTCAAACTTTTATTTTTACCTTATTTATTCATTTCGAGTTAGTGGCCAAGCCAACCCTGGTGTCGGAGTTTTCTGGCCTCTGACATGGTCTGACGATAGAAACAACTGGGACCGACTGCTTAAAGTGCCCTACGAAGCACGGTAGCGCTCAGATTGAAATGCCACCTAACCTATTTTTACCTAATGAGGTTAATTATAGGGGCGAAGAGGGTAGTTTGACTAAGCAATGTTAGCTCATTGCGATTGTGAAGCAATGTGCAGGTGCAGTTCGTACTAGGATGGATGGCCGATAGTGGCATTTCTATCTGAGCGCTACCTTGCTTCGAAGGACACGTTAAGCAGTCGCTTTCGTTCTACTGTATCTAACTTCATAGGAAAATGGATTCAGTGTCAAAACGTACTTACCGTTATTATATCTAAAGGCTCTTTAACTAAAACACTGTTATAAAGTGTTTTGTCTCTTAACCTCTTTGGAAAATAGCGTATGTCGGAATGGAAGTGTCGCCGCACACGGGCCGCCGGCCACAGCCACAAAACGCGGCCACCGGCTTCTTTCCTTTAGCGTGTGGCGTGTAGCGTGTGGCGGCCACCGGCGCACCGTGTGCGGCGAGTCCATGTAAAATGTATGAAAACTATAGGAAACATGCCGGTGGCGGCGTTTTGTGGTTGTGGCCGGTGGCCCGTGTGCGGGAGCCCGAACTAACTATTTGACAGGTCAAATCCTGTTATTAAGCGTTTATGAATAAAGGCCCTAAGTACTTATTAACGTAGTTAAGTTCAATACAAAATGTACCTATGGTTATCTATGACTGTTACTGCTGCTACATAATGCCGCATCACACCAGTGAACCACCTACATAGTTGATTGGACATATCTTTATAACACAAGATTGTGAGAAGCGATGGTAAGTGGTATTGTTTCATAATAGTGGACTTGTTCAATACATTCCGACAAACAGTTTTCGATTACATAAGGATTTCTTTATAGTGAAATTGGATTCATATTCGGTTGCAATTGGTTTTTAATCAACTGAGTGATGGATGGATGTGGCTCAACGGGAAATGATTAATCGAAATAGCAAGTTCAATCGAGAGGTGACGCGGCTTTTTTGGTTCAAATTATAATGTTGCTTTAATGTAGATACAGCCTTTTAAGCGTGGATATGGGAGTTTGGTTTGGAAGAGACTTGACCCTGAAGGTAAGTTTTGTTGAGGCAAATAAATATCCTACTAATATTATAAATGCGAAAGTTTGTGAGCGTGGATGTATGTATGTTTGTTATTATTTTACAAAAAACTACTCAACGGATTTTTATGAAACTTTACAGTAACTAATATACGAGTTTACAAAGTATTGCATTTAGGTTATCTAAGTGGCCTATAAACGTTTAATTAAATGGTAAAAACATTAGGGGCCCTATTCATAAACGCTTAATATCAGTACTTGAGTATCAAATGGTTTGTCCCTTTCCGATATGCGCTATTTGCCAAAGAGCGAAAGAGACAAAACACTTTAAAACACTGTTTAGGTTATATATCGTTTATGAATAAGGTGGTAAGTACATATCTAGATTCTAGATTCTAGTATCTTAGATTCTCTCGAATGTCTAGGAACTACCTACAAAACCAGCAAAATAGTTTGACAAACGCCTAGAAAATGTATCTGTATATATCCCAAACAATTCGCGTGTACAATCATCGTTTATGCATCAATGATCGATGTATCAATAATTGAATTACCTGCGTTATGGCTGTTATGGTCCGAGTTACGTGTGCGTCAGAAATAATTAATTCAATATTATGTAAAAGTGATTGTTTATTGGGCGGCACGCGAGACTTGACCGGGCCGTTTGGACTACTTGTGTTACATACGGCGCGGCGGTGAGGGATAGAGTTAAAATAAATATAATATAACAAGCAGCGCCCGCGGTTTTACCCGCGTTGTGGCCGTTCCCGTAGGAATTTCGGGATGAAAAATAGCCTATAACATTCCCGATGAATGTGGTTATACAAAAAAAAAGCAAATCGGAATGGTTGTTTCTGAAATAAGCCTTTACAGACAAACAAAGTTAGAAACTTTACCTCATAGATTCAAAAAGACATGTTTTTGTCAAACAAGTGCATATAGGTATATTGATATCGAGGAATAGCAATCATTATCCTACTTCTGATATCGGGAACATGTCACATCAAGATAAGCACGAGCATTATACGGTCAATACAACATCTTAGGATTCGTCTTGATCTTGAAATAATAACTCACAGGACTTCATTACAATGACATTGCTTGTATTTTACACACGATCATCATGGATTACAGATTACAGTTAGGATACGTCTAGATTCAATTAATTGATGGAACCTAAACGACCTCCCTACACCCCATCAGTCGTCCTGTCCACGCCATAGAATCTTTTCCTAATTCTATACTCGATTCGCAATACGATCGTGATGTCGTCAACACATTATTCTATCCGTCTACGTTTCCCATCCAATCACAATCCAACCATCTCCATTTCCCGCGTAAACTCTAATATATTCCCTCCTTTTCCTATCATAGACTATCATCCCTCTCTCGAACAACCATCATAGTGCTTAACACAGTCTATTCTCATACCACAGACTACACTATCATAGTGCATAACACAGTCTATTCTCATACCACAGACTGCACCACGAAGGTAGAACTCACGTCACGGAATAACAACACTACAGATTCCATCAGTCAGCTGAATTTACAGACTACTCTTAAACTTCGATAGCTTGATTATACTTCCATCCCCGACAGGTACATAGGTATAAGTATTTATAATATAAAAATGAATCGCTGAATCTGTTGCTAAGCGCATAACTCCAGAACGACTGCACCAAATTGGATGATTCTTTTTTTAATGTGTTCCTTATTGTCAGGACAAGGTTTTTATATAAGAAAAATAAGGAATAAAAATCTCAAAATTCCCACGGGAACGGGGGCGCTGCGAGTGAAACCGCGGGGCACAGCTACTAGGTAATATATTATGTAATGAATTTAGTACATTCTCTACGACTGTGAATACGAACTCGCAAATAGTAAGTGACGCGATGTGAATAGAAAGGTATCCGCGTGGAGAAAGCGATGTCCTTGTGAGCTCACTTCCTGGTCACCCATTATAATATCAAACTGGGTTTCAATATATTGCCTACTAACAACACCCCGCGGTTTTACCCGCGATGTGCCCGGTCCAATCGGAATGTCGGGATGAAAAATAGTCTCTAACTTTCCCGTAGAATGTGGCTATACAAAGAAACTTTACCTCTTTATAATATTACAGTAGTTCTGTCCGTGTAATTGTTTAGTGTATGTAATATCTGTTGTTTTCTTTTTGTCTTTGTTTTGTTTTTTTGTTTTTTGTTGTTGGGTGATTCGTCTGAATAAATGTTTTCTATTCTATTCTATTATAGAGCTATCTATTACAAAAAGAATTACTTATTCAAAATCGAACTGTTAACATGAAAAGTAAATTTGTAGCAGGCTTCGCTCGACCCGGGAATTGAACTGAGGACCCTGGCAGTTGGAAGCACATACCACTAGAACCGAATTAAATACATTAAACCACATTAAACCGATTCCCTGTCCCAATGTTTATCATCGTGACATAATGATCCTTTTTAAGAAAAAAGTGAAAATATTATAGAGTAGAGAAGTAGAATACTTAAAAATAAGTCTTATCACCTTTCAATTCGGCTTCGTTTCGCAAATACCCAAAGGTCCCTAACCTTTGTACCCTCTTTGCAACTGACACTAACTAACTATTTCCTTTTTCTTACAATTACACCACGTTTTATTTTCATTCATTAGTCAAAAAATAAACAAAAGAAGTTATATTTTACCATAAAAGATGTTACCTAACCCACGTTTTGGTTTAGTGGAGATGTCATCATTTTAACATTATTGTTCAATGGGTTATTTCATTCATTGATTATTTCACCTTTGGCCCGGAGGTAATCACTTTCATTCATAGATAATAGCTTTAAACAATTAGTATGCAATTAGCTTACAGCTAGCCAACCTTGGTTTGCAAAATGAGACGGTATATTTTAATGTATATGCGGGAAGATTTTGATATCTTCTATCACTACATAGTATAAAATTAAGTCGTCTCTTTTTCGTGTCTGTCACACTGTTTGTCTGTCTGTGTTTAAATCTTTAAAATTACGCAACGGATTTTGATGCGGTTTTTTGTAATAGGTAGAGTAATTCAAGAGGAAGGTTTTTTTGTAAAAAAATTCCCGAAATTCCCACGGGAACGGGCACAACGCGGGTAAAACCGCGGGGCGCTGCTAGTCTACTTATATACCCATATAAAAATCAATCGTGGTTCGTTAGTCTCGCTAAAACTCGAGAACGGCTGGACCGATTTAGTTGATTCTGGTTTTGAAATGTTTTTCGTATCCACGGAAGGATTAAACGGTAAGCAGTGACGGAATAAATGCGGATGAAACTGCAGGGCACAGCTAGTATCCAGTAAAAATAACTTACCTATATCGATTTGCCAAAGTTTTTAATCGATTACAACACTCTTGCTTAAATCATAGCTTAACTAACCCAATAATAGTTTTAATCTGAGAATTCAACTAACAAATTATAGGCCTTAAACATTGAGTTATATGTACATATAACTCAATGTTATATGTACATATAGGTAACTCAATGGCCTTAAATTCGGATTTACGATCAATATGCGTTTTAATCAAATTCATTTTTGCATTGCAATAATGGGAAGCTCGTTTCTACTAATAACAAGTCTTTGCTTACCTAATACCTACTTCACCTTGACCTAATACCTAAGTTAAAATCTTTGTAACCAGCTACTAATATCTTCAAATCTTTCGCACATAAAAACCCAATACATTCGTACCATCCTAAATACGAAACAACATAAAATCAGTTTTGAAATCCATTGTATTTCTTTTATGTTACTCGTGTGAGTTATGTCGAAGTTTCGTAACTTTTATTAGCATTATTTGGGTTAAATACGTTAATACTGGCCATCATCGTCAATTCACCATCAAAATTTGAAAGTACCTATGGTCAGTACTTACTTAGATCAGTTAGAAGTGTCAATTACGTAACATAGTAGGTAATAAGGATGACTATTCATGCAACACTACAATACAGTCTCAGAATACAGAAGTACCTACCAGAAGGAGCATTCAAATGTATTTACAAGCTACACGCTGTGTCCAAAAACAGAACAAAGTCCCCCGCGTAGTGTTGTTAGCTCTCGCATTATTTGCCCATTTTTGGGGTAAATTTTGGGAGTTTTGGAGGTAATATGTTAATAGAATAAAAATTGTCCTTTTCTATATAACTATGTACCTACCTGATTATCTCAAGAAATAGATAGGTATATTAAATAAAACACGGTGTTAAGGTGGATGTTTGCACACTTTTAACGGGTGATGGAAAAACTTTATATGTTTTTATTTATTTTATTATAAAGTATTCGGAAAACTTACAGCTAGGTACAAGAGTTACATAAAAAAAGAATAATTACTTAAGTCAAAATGCATCGAGCAAACTACGCTTCGCTTCGATGGTTTCCAGAACTGTTCCAGCCGTGCTCTTTGTATAATTTTTGTCCACACCGCTTTCCTTTCCTCATCAGCAGGGAAGCTAAAATTTAAGATGGCTATTATAGAAACATAATTTTATACCCGCTCCCCCTCTCCCCTTCTCCCTCACACGCACACCAAAAATTTTTTTAGAAACCTATAGACTAACATACTATTTAATAGGATTGTTAGGTTAGGTACATACGAGCCGCACTTACGCTTTATACTTTCTTTTTTCAAGTTGGTTAATTTTTATTATATTACTTATTAATATTCTACAACGAATTAAATCCCTCAAAAGGTAATAAAAAGAAGGGTTAATCAAAACTCTTATATTGGCAACACTAACATAGATTGACGCATCACTCTATATGACAATTGAAATCTGAGAAAATAATTAAATATTTAAATAAGACGATACCTAAATGCGATACTTACACGTGAAATGTGATCCCTTCCTGTTTCTTTTTCAGACCCACTGCATTTTTACAGGTAGGAACGACACAAGACGGCATAGTTTCGTGAAATTGGTCACGGGTAAAACACGTTAGCGCGTTCCGACGGTCACAAAGTGACTGATCGGTTGCGCATAAAACTACACTATTTAAGGCTAGTTTGAGTAGCTACAGTATTAGGCGCGCTCACGGGTTCTGTAGGTACTTACTTCTGTATTCTGAGAATACAGTATACAAAAGTAAAATACAAGAACTAACTTAGTATTAAATTTTAAGTACTACTTACTAGCAGCACACCGCGGTTTTTCCCGCGTTGTTCCCATGGCATCTTTGGGATGAAATGTAAGCCTATAACCTCGTTGAAAGTGGCTATCCATCACAAAAAAAATACAAAAAAAATTAAGCTTACTAAGGTATATTACTATAGATAGGTTATAATTTAAAGCGCCCCGCGCTTAATCTTTTCCTGTTCCTTTCAGAGGATATTCTGAAATCCTTTCTTCCTCTTGCACAATGAAGGAAACCCCAGAAGCAAACCCGGATTATTCACAATTCCTTGTCTTCCTTCTAAAACATGCCTCCATCAGGGTAGATGGAATTGCTTTTAGATTGGCAATTCAAAGACTGGCTTTAGTCTACTTACGTACATAATATGTTTGCACATTGGTATTGCATTACAATTTACAGCAGTTAGTTACCATAAATCATCTACAGCTGTCAGAAATGTCAGATTCAAAATGTAACGTCAAAAATTACCGCCAAAAATAATTTAATTACAAATAAACATAAAACATGAATTAACACTAAAAAAATACTAATTTAACCTAATGTTAGTAATAAAAACGATGTAACTCGGCAAACCGCAGTTCAAATTGACACCGACAAGATTAAGATCTCTAGGAAGCGTAACAAAATAAAGTTAGTATGTTACATAACTAGACAGACGCTTGCCAGTCGCCATTGTTGTTTCATCCGGCCTTCCGGTTTCTAGTTTTTAATTATGTCCGTTTAAAACGAGTTTAGACCGTCTAATATGTGACCTGGATTGCTAGTTAAGTACCTATTGAGTTTGTGCAAGCATTCGTCTGATGCTTAGCTTTCACGGTTGCATTTGGATAAGTTGCTCGATTCTCGTTGACCCCTGAGATCGGACAGACAGACAGCAGAGTTTTAAATAGAAACAAAATAAAGTCGATGTTATCCTAAAGTTATGCTTTCTCAGTTATTATTTTGGATTAGTTAGTTACTTGTGTGACTTTAATTAGTTAAATTGTTGCATCGAAATTACATCTGCCAAAACGGTTTTCAGTATAAATTACAGAAGGGTTTTGTTTTTAATTTACGAAACGATCATGAAAACAGAGGCTCTCTATTTAACTGTTTTTTTTTCGAGTAGGTAAGCTTTGTGGCTTTTTCATATCTATAAAAAACCGGCCTGCGAGTCGGACTCACGCACGCGTAGGTACTATAAAAAAGTTTTTTATAGTGAATATTTGTTATTTGTTATAGCGGCAATATAAATACATTATCTGTGAAAATTTCAACTGTCTAGCTACCACCGTTCTTGAGATACAGCCTGGTAACAAATGGAGGGACGGACGGACAGCGAAGTCTCAGTAATAGGGTCCCGTTTTTACCCTTTGGGTACGGAACCCTAAAACAATCTAATTACATGTTGAAATAAGTACTTGTATTATCAAAATTAGTTTTGCAGTTATAGATGAGATCCCAGGTCAAGTGTGTGTACAGATTTCAACAATTCTGGGAATGAGAGCGCGATGCAAACAATCGACCTTTGTGGTTTAGAGGTAATAAATCGCAGTCCTCGGTTTGATATCCGGTCGGCACATATGTAACTATTAATGGCACTAAGTTTTAGATGCATGTGCTAATTGCTTTACATTGTGGAGATAATATTGACTTTGCCACGTTATATTTGATTATTCTCATTGACTCTAATCGTAGTAAGCATACGCGGGAACTTGTCAGTCTGGAAGTATTATAATAGGTCCGACTTTATAATGATGTACAGTTTCTGATCGGATGAGTCCTGCGGTTGGAGCAGACTAAAAAAAGTCTTATCTTTTTTGCTCGGAAAATAGCGCATGTCGGAGAGGGGCAAAATAATTGATAACTAAAATGCGTTTATAAAGCCCTTACTTAATATATTTTTTAGTCCATTCCGTTGCTGCGGTGGCATCAAGCATCAATACTAGTGTTTAGTATGCTTTTGGGTATTAAATAAAAATACAAAGTATATCACAATAAAAAATGTATTATCTATATAACATAACATCGGACCATAACCGTTAAATGAAATTTTATATTACATTATAGTATATAATGATTGTATGCTATACATGGCCTAAAGCGTTTTCCATAGATTATTATAACCTATATATAAATAAAGGTACCCTATATCTATCTTTTACAAAAGCTATTTTATTGGTTTAAAGTCTAATAAATCGTATTTTAATAAACAATTCGAACCATAACATAACCTTTACTCAAATACATAGACATGTAAATGTAAAAGATTGAGATACGAGGCAACTTAATGGCGATACAAAAGTTGTTGAGTTGTATGTCGACGAAAAAAGTTGCCGCCGTTTGTCTCCTAAGATATAAGGTGAATTATATGAATAATATTCGATCTTATGTACCAATAAGCCCATGGGAAACGCTTGTAATAAAGAGTCCATTCTTAAAATGAAATTATATGCAAGAATGACCCATTTGAACTGGTATCAAAACGCTAAAAAATTATAACAATTTAAAATAAATAAGTGAATATTTATAATGAATTAACTTCGTAAATGTAACGTCATTATTAGTAATAGAACCATAAGATGTCTCGTGTAAGGAGTTTTAAAAATAAAACGAAACGGACAATAGTTTAAGGCCCTTTAGTAAAATGAAGATAAGAATTGATAACGTGAAATGATATTTATGAGAGCAAATATTAAGATAAATACTATCTAAATAAGACCACATTATAGTAATGTATGTTGCTAGTCTGTGTTTCTACATACTACAAACCTTTCACATACTTTTTCTTCAATTTTAACTGCACTAACATACAGCAATTATCCAACAATTCTATAAGGCCAATACTATTTTAATACAACTTTTTGAGCAAATCACAAAGGAAGGTATGAGAGGAAGACCTATAAGGCTGTATTCAGTGTTCTGCTGACAGTCTGAGCTAACACTATGATCACAGTGTTGTTTTAAAACGATTAATACCTATGGTTTTCATATCAATTACAACGGATTATTGTCAACCAGACCACCAGGGAAACACTAGTCTTTCCACTGTAGCATGCGATAGGTGAAAATATGAATTTTAGCACAATTTCAATAAAGAAAAATGCACTATGACAACTCAAACTTAATCATTTATGTGACTAACGTGGTGATTATCTCTCGTTACTGAACTGATATTTTGAGTGAGAGACCTTCGTCTTACAGTAGAACAACAGGCTAATACTTAGCCTACATATTGTAAAGAAGAAGTTGATTTTTTGTAACAATTTTTTTACTTAAACACACCTATCTTATACTACAGTGTAAACTAGAAACACAGCCTAAAATAAACAAAAATTGTTCAGTATTGTTTGTGACGTGTTTTATTTAATAAATACCCTGACACACATTAGCAGTTAGCGTTGTGATACCAGCGTGTGATGTTTACATGAAATCGTCGAAATCGTCGTCGAAGTTGCCATATGAGTCGTAGTTGTTCAGGTGCGCCTGGAAACAAATGAGGTTCGGTTACAATTTATTGGAGATTAATTTTGAATAGGGATATTAGAACTCGGAAACAGTGAGTAAAATAAAAATAATAGATATTAGTTAGAATGTTTCATATTAATTTATATTAAATCAATGAAACCCACAAAGACGAAGAAAGTTCTTTCCCTTAAAAATAACTACGTATGTTTTTATACGGATTAATCTGTCAATTAGTTAAACAAATCTAAAAGACCTAAAGTTGACACGATGAGACATTTATTCATTTTGAAAACAGACTAGGATTTACCGGACGTTTCGAACCCTTTTAAAAATTAAAGCTAACTGTATCCGTAAAGGTTTCAATTCAAAATCCTAGTCTGATTTGACAATTAAATAATATATCAAGATAACAAATATTGAAAGTATTCTATTACTACATTGTTATGATAAATTACAATACAAATTAATCATAACAACGTGTATTGATAAAGTAATCGAGATACGGATGGTCCCAATCTTATCTTATCATTAATGTATCTTCATTATCTACATGCTTTCATTGAGCAGAACATGATTTAGCTTCTGTTTCAGAAGAATAAGATATTACAAGCGCTTCATTTGTGGTGCTCTCGTGTTTGAAACACATCATAGTTTTTTCACTTAAATACTTTTGAACTTTGTCAAATAATAAAATCGAAAATACTTTTGGTCATGTACGAGTTGCATTTTAAAAGAACGTATTTTAATTAGACACGTAATATTATCTTAACGCGGTAAAGTCTCGGTTCAATTAAGTAATTTAGCTTAAAAAGTATGTCGATAACAATCTTAAACAATAAAAAAAAATATACCTACTATTTTTATAGTTCGTTTTCTGCTTAACAAAATGTATGGGCGTATATAAAAATAACTTAAGCGCAATCTACAAAATTTTCACACTAAAGCCATCTATGAGCTCGCCGGTGGAACCACCCCGCGCGGAGCAGATATTAAATAATAATATGCGAGTTGCGCTTTAACTCTGCTTGTGCAAATGAGGCCTAAGCATCTATATTTCTCCAGAGGTCGATTAGCAGGACATTTACCATAGGCCTGTGCTACACTAGATGGAAATACGGATCTCCCGCGACCAGGTTTGATAAAGAAGATTGGACGGAGGAGAGATATCGATGGAGAAACCGATTTTCCGCGTAGCGTCCCCACTGTTAGGAGATTATATGCAACTAGCAGAGCCCCGCGGTTTTACACGCGTCGTGCCCGTTTCCGTGGGAATTTCGGGATGAAAAATGAATGTAGTTATCCATTACAAAAATAATTAAAATAGGATTGGTAGTTTCTGGGATAATAGCGTACAAACATACAAAAAACAAACTTTTCACATGTACTATATGACTATACTATATAGCGAAGGAGTTTCCATCAAGTGTAACACTGGCTATACTTGTAAGTGATTGTAAGATGTAGGTAATGAATGTTACTTACATTATCTCCTTCCACTTTTAATTTTGCCTTGCCCTTGCCCTTCGCTGGCTTCTTGCCCTTATCACTTTTTTCTGACTTTTGCTTTTCGATGTACAAATTATCAACTGTCATTTTTATCCTCTTTATGTCTCCCGATGCCACTGAAAAATGGAAATATTTTGTGATGAAATAAAATTATAATAAGGAAGTGAAACATGAAGTGTTTTTTATTCATTAAGCACATTATTTAGGTGTAGAGTGTAGTGTAGACTCATAAAGACGCCAATTAGGAAAAAAAAAATAAGTAAAGTTTGTTCCAATTAAAAAGACCATATTTTTTTATGTGAGTAAACATAGCCAACCTTTCAACATAGACAATTCATCAATATCTTCTATTGGTTTATAAATAACAAAAAAATTAAAACACATCTGATCTCTGGGTCTATTAATAAAAGCACAAGTATAACTTACTTTGAACAATAATATTTCTAACGAGATCATCCACAAAGCCCGGGAACTCCTCCTTCGATTTGTAGAAGCTTATCTTTTTCGTGAGCAACTCTGCAAACTCTGTAAACTCTTCCTTGTTGGTCGGATGGAAACTGTCTAGTTTGCCAGTACTGCCTTCAGTCACACCTACAACAATGAAAAAAGTTAATGAAAATTCTCTAACAATTTTAATTTTAATAACAATCTATTTTCATTTCTTTAATTTCCTGCAATAATCCCTATTTCTGCAGGTACAAATTCCCGGACACGTACTGATGAGTTTGAGAGTGTGTTCCTGCATTTGTAATCTATTACATTAAACATCTCCAAAGGGCCTCTACGAGTTGGATCTGTATCTCCCGGGCATGCCTCTCAAAAAGACCGAGCTTATCCCATCCAATTAAAAACACCATATTAATTTTATATAGGGCAAAAGGCTCTAATCTCACCAACAATATCCGAACAATGAGACATAAAGAACATTAGAAGTGAAAAAGATCTGAGCATATGATATTACAGACAAAATAAAAATATACTATTGAACTCTGTTGGTTTCTTAGGTTTAAGCAAATACTAGTCATTTTGAATTGAAACTATGTATACAGATACAACAGTTTTTATTTTACATTTTTATGTTGTTTCCTATACAGGATCCATAGGTTACAGTTGAACTCTTTTTATATATGCTTGCTCATATAATTGTAGATATCTTCAGTATATTAAATTGGATAACAAATTGTTATTGATAAATAAAATCTGCATCGGTCAAGCCAATCTGCATAAGTCTAGGGGGCAGAAAATTCAAAGCTAAATCATCACTATAACATAGTATAAAACAAAGTCACTTTCCGCTGTCTGTCCCTATGTATGCTTAAATCTTTAAAACTATGCAACGGATTGTGATGCAATTTTTTAAATAGTTAAGAGTGATTAAAAAGGAAGGGTTATGTGTATAAAAAAATCCGAAATTCGCCACCGGAACAGGCACAACGTGGGTAAAACCGGGGGGCGTGGCTAGTGAAGTATAGTAGTCAATAGCTTGGGGTTTGAGATCACCAATCCGCATTAGGCAAGCATGGTGATTATGCCTAATCTGTACTGATACGTTCAGTGAGATGAGAGGCATTTGCCACGTAGAGGGACATTATATGCTTCTTCTTCTTCTTATCGAGTGGATGGTCAACCTGACCAATCCTGGTGTCAGAGTTATTGAGCCGCCAAAGGCCTCTGACATGACTCATGTAACGATTACTATCCGTAGAAAGTAACCGGGACCGACGGCTTAAAGTGCCCTCCGAAGCACTGAATCATCTTACTTCTCGGGCAATCAGGTGATTCAGCCTGCAATGCCCTAACCAAACTGAGGACAGTCTCACAAAGTGATTCTTGTGAGTTATCCCCACCGGGAATCGAACCCGGAACCTCCGGATCATGAGCCGAGCACTCAAACCACTAGACCACGGAGGCTGTTCTTATTTCTTTTATAGTAATCAAAGTGATTTACCGAATGTTTCCATAGCAAGTCTCAAATCGGATTCTTCCTGAAGTTTTTGTTGTAACAGTTTCTCGGCTAACTTCTGTTCAGGAGTCATTTCTTCCAAAGTTTTTTCAGCTGCTAATCTTTCAGCTTTCTCACGTTCCAGCCGCTGCAAACACATAGATGATTTTTGTGACAAAAAGAAAGCTTAACAAACTTTTAATAAAAAACCTTGTTAAAATACTGGTTGAGGTTTATTTTGACTCATATAATAATGCTGAGGAGTTTGTCTGTTTGAACGTGCCAATCTCAGAAACTACCAATCTGATTTGAATAATTCTTTTTGTAATGGATAGCCACACTCAATGGGAGGGTCATAAGCTATATTTCATCCCGAAATTCCTACAGGAACAGGCACAACGTGGGTAAAACGCGGGGCACCGCTGGAATCTTGATAAGTGTTAACTTAATCAATACTAATCAATTAGTAACTTCTTTTAAAATAAATGTGAAAGTTTATCAGGGTGAATGTAGGTATAGAAATTTTATGAAATTGGACACATCTAATTATATTCTATTAAACATATATTTAATTATATATCCCTGGTTGTTATACCTAATTATAAGTAATTAGTTTAATATTTATCCTTGTTTGTATGTATACGGACAAAATCCGAAACACCGAACTACGTTCCCGCACCAAAATCGCCGACGTAGGTCTTAAAGCTGCTGAGCTCAAATGGAGCTGGGCAGGACATGTCTGCCGCAGGCCTGATGAGTCTTGGGCAAAAATTGCCACCACGTGGAACCCAGACTCTAGCAGAAGATGCCGCGGCAGACCAAAACGGAGATGGCGAGACGAGCTTGACGTGTACTTGTCCGGTTGGTGTCAGGAAGCTCTTGACAGAGCTGAATGGAAGAAATGGGGGGAGGCCTTTGCCCAACAATGGGACACTTAGGGCTTTAATAATAATAATAAAAAAAAAAGTATGTATACATATGTACATACATACTTTAACATAGTGTTGGATATGTAGGTACATATGTGCAATAAGCTTTCACTTGATAAGATAGAAAGTCCTATGCATATGTTTAGGTAAGTATCATATATTCACTATTATTAATTAGGTGATGAATGAATTGAGATCATTAATTTATCTCCCACACAGTACTTGATTAAATAAGTTAACATTAAAACAAGTTTTCAAGGTGTTTCAAAATGGTATAGCATATGGTCGAAGCTTAGAGTATGGCATACCTCTTTTTCGGCAATTTTATCGTGGATTTTCTTCTTCGGTTTCGGCGGAGGAGGTGCTACCTCCGTTTTTTCCTCATCCTTCTTCTCTTCCTCCTCATCCTCCCAACTTTCCTGCAAAATTGTCTGACGTCAACACTCGCGGAACATTGAGGTTATCCACAAAATAATAAATAAGTGAAACGCAAGCAAATACCACTAATAATACGTCATGACGACTAAATACAGTATTTGGCACAGCATATGTTACCTTGACTATTTCTTCCTCGTCTTCGCCCTCCCATTTGTTGGAATTGGTCAACGTGGTTGGTAGTTTAGGTTCAAAATTATCTGCGTCTGGAAAATACCATTCGATGACATCGTAAATACAATTTCGCGAAAAACTTCATTATTTTTGTATTAATTTAACACTTACCCCACGACACATCCATGTTTGCGGACCTCTAATAGCACCAATCTAATTTTGTTAACGTTTCACGTGAACACAAAATCGGACAGCGACGGACTTGCCGCAATAATGGCTTGGCATATAACACAAGATGTCTCCAGAGTCGACGGAGAAACAATAACAATAATCTTTACTAGAATATTGTCAAACGATCGAATTTTTTCTGCAATGAACACGACCAGACTGAGAAACGGTGAACAAATGACATAATTTTGGTGATTTACCAACGAAAAAATAATCAAATTTTGATAAGCAAAAATTAGACTCCATTGCAGATGATAATTTCCGAATCACTAATAAAATTCAATATGGCGGATTATTGATGTTACCATACAACAAAAATATAAGTCAATCGACTAAAGATTTTTTAACTCGAGGATGATGGAAAATGATGAATTTTCTGGAAATGTATCTATATATTTTTGAAAAAAAGTATTTAACTACCTTTAAAAATCCACAATACTATTGTATTCTCAAAGATGCGTTGAATGCGTACACTTATAAAGATGCCATAAATAGTTCCTAAACAGCTGACTGAATTTATTACCTGTGGTTTAAGGATTTCATAGCTGCCAGTGATAGCTGCATATTTCGATTGAAAAACTTCGCTGCTTTTCACATAGATGTCGCTTTTCAAAGTCATATCTCAGCCGATTTTTAAACAGGACGATTGAGTTTTACACTAGCACGTTGCTACCCAAAACCACCTAGATTTTATCACATAGCAGAACAGTTTTGTTAACACATACTATGGCGAAAAGGCGAATTGAGATATTTTCCGATATTCATGACGAATTCGAATTTCGTCGTGCTTTAAAACATAATGCCCATCAACTTATTTGTTAGTTACCTATAATTATTTACATAGAAATTAAATACAGCACTTTACATTTATCGAACTGTCTTTGTTCTGTACCATGGCATCATAATTTGAGTTACAGACTTTGTTATTCACAATAATGACGTTTTCAGGTGCAGAAATCTACTGCTACTTTGCAGGGTGGTGTACAGCTTTAGACTATTTATTTAACCAGATGAAATTGGACTGGGGTGAAGGCCATGTGGTTTTATTAAAAGTAGGTAACTTAACGATTTGAAACCTAGGGAGTACCCCTACAAACTTAATTTTGCCTAAGCACTTAGAAAAATAAAAACTCGAAAATACCTTGGTGAAACAGAAAAGACAAAAGCACCCAGGTATTAATCATGCATCACATCTGCCGGTGCCGCATATCTGACACGCCCTGGCCCAAAATTTCCTCTATGTGGCGCCCGGAGACAGCGAAACGGGCGTTGCGGCAGACCACGCAGGCGGTGGCGGGACGAACTGGCCACCTACAAAAAGGACTGGCAACTGGCAACTGGCTTCGAATAGACAAGACTGACGGGAATGGAAGGCCTTTGCCCAACAATGGGATGATACAGGCTAACAGTATTAATCATGACGCTATTAAGGCGATGTTATCCTGTAGCGTTCGTGGCGTAGTTTGACCAAGCGATGCCAGTTCATTGCGATTGTTAAGCAACGTGCAGCTCTCCCTCTTATAGGATGGGTGGCCGACAGTGGCATCTCTATCTGAGCGCTACCGTGGTTCGGAGGGCACGTAAAGCAGTCGGTGGTCGGTCCCGGTTGTTTCAATCGTTAGACCATGTCGGAGGCCTTTAGGCGGTCTAAAAGCTCTGGCACCAGGGTGTCGCCACTAAACTTATCGAAATGAATGAATGAATGACATAAAAATACATTTTGATATGATATTGTAGGTACCTGCTGATGAGATAGAAGATTTGAAACGATTTCGAGGTCACAGCGAGCCCGTGTTCATGTTTATAGTGGTATGGCTCCAATTACCTATTGTTATTTACTTCTTTTCAAAAGTATATAATTACTTTTTTCTACTACCAATATATTATACTATATTACTAAGGCGCGGGGTGCTGCAAGTAAAAAATAAAATAAATTGTTTTAATACACTTAATTTTGTCTTAGGTTTTCTGTAGCTATTCCTATGGAATTCATGTGTGCCTCCAGGATTCAGGAAAGCACTAAATCTGGCTTTACTGTTCACAGAATCGTAAAGTAACAAAAGTGTTTCGTGGTGTCCATAACTTAAAGTTTGCTGAGGTTGCCAAAAGAGAGTTGCATCTTTACAAAATGGAGATGGCCGGAGAAGTCGTTGAAAGGCATTTGTATGCGATAAACCAACCAACACCGGACGAAAAAGTTAGTTTAATATAATATAACTAGCCGCGCCCCGCGGTTTTACCCGCGTTGTATCCGTTCCCGTAGGAATTTCAGGATGAAAAGTAGCCTATAACCTTCCTGTTGAATGTGGCTATCCATTACAAAAATATTTTTTCAAATCGGAGCAGTAGTTCCTGAGATTAGCGCGTTCAAACAAACTCTGCAGCTTTATAATATATTAGTATATAGACAAGTAAATAAATATATAAATAACTAGCAGCGCCCCGCGGTTTTACCCGCGTTGTGCCCGTTCCCGTGGGAATTTCGGGAATTTTTTTACATAAAAACCTTCCTCTTGAATCACTCTACCTATTACAAAAAACCGCATCAAAATCCGTTGCGTAATTTTAAAGATTTAAGCATACAGACAGACAAACAGTGTGACAGACACGAAAAAGAGACGACTTTATTTTATACTATGTAGTGATGCGGGCAAACGCGGGGTGCTCCTTGGAATAATATGATTGTGAATGAAAAAAGTAATCGCCATTATCCCCTCGACACCTCGGTGGTCTAGTGGCATGTGCACTCGACTGCCAAGACTGACGTTCAGGGTTCAATTCCCGGGTTGAGCGAGATGTTTCCTACTTTTCAAACATGACTCGGGTTTGAGTTCCCCAACCCTTTATGCAAGCGTGGTGATTACGCCTAATAAATAAATAAATAAATAAATATACCTGGACAAATTCACACACGGTTAATTAGACCCAAAGTAAGCTCTAAGCTTGTGTTATGGAATCTAATTAACTGATACTACTACATATACATACACAAATACTTTATAAGGATATATAATTGACACCCAGACGTCGTCGCCAACAACTATGTCTGCACATATTGTTGACTCCGGGCGGGAATCGAACCCGCAACCCCCGACACAGTAAGCGCTCTCACTGCCACTGTGCCAACGGGCTTGTCGAATCCTCACTGTGCTGTAATTCAGTGAGACGTGAAACCTTTGTCCAGCAGTGGTACATTACAGGTTAATACTTTTCTTTTCATTATTATCCAGCTACCCACAGCTGGGCAAATCCTCATAAATCACCGAATATATCAGTACTGTAGGGAAGATTAGGCACAATCACCATAAGTACTTGCCTACTACGGGTTGGTGATCTCAAACCCGAGCCATAGTAAAAAAAACCGGCCAAGTGCGAGTCGGACTCGCGCACGGAGGGTTCCGTAATTTAAAAAACGGCAAAAAATCACGTTTGTTGTATGGGAGTCCCCCATGAATATTTGTTTTATTTTATTTATACATTTTATACATTATATGTGAAAATTTCAACTGTCTAGCTATCACCGTTCTTGAGATACAGCCTGGTGACAGACAGACAGACGGACGGATGGACAGCGAAGTCTCAGTAATAGGGTCCCGTTTTTACCCTTTGGATACGGAACCCTAAAAACTTTAAGTAGGTCACATAAACATTACTCATTCTGCGAACGTACCTATATGAAACCTAGTATTACATATCATGCAAAACCTAGTTTGTACTTAGTACTAACGTATCATGTACATACTAGATTTCTAGGTATTTAAAATATTTGTCCGAAAGCATAGTCAACAAAATATAAACAGTGCCATTTGTCAACAGAAAGAGGAATAAACAAGTTATCTTTGTTGCGGGATTCCCCGAAAACAGTCTAATCTATTAAAATGATAATTCTTGTTTATGTCAATACTATTGAGTCATCACCACGGAAATGATAACTGTCATTTAAATACCATTTTAATTGAAATACAAATTGCATATACATATATCGAAATAATGGGAATGATTTCTGTAAAGATACAATATTTCTGGTATAGACTTAATTTTACCAAGGCGTAAAATAACTACATATTATAAAACAAAGTCCCCGGCCGCGTCTGTCTGTCTGTTCGCGATATACTTAAATACTAATGCACGGATTTTGACGCGGCTTTTTTAAATAGATATAGTGATTCAAGAGGAAGGTTTAAATGTATAAAACTTCCCGAAATTCCCACGGGAACGGGCACAACGCGGGTAAAACCGCAGGGCGCTGGTAGTTATCAAAATAATTACTTTCCTTTCTTTAATTTTTTATGATTTTTACTGTTTTCATCATTCATTTTGTATAAGATAGCAACGTTGAAGAAAAAGATTATAGGCTATCCCGAAAATCCCACGGGAACGGGCATAATGTGGGTAAAATGTGTGGTACGTTCAAAAGAGCCTCTATGGGGCCAAAACTGAATAAAAATATTTGACTTTGACTTTGACTTTGACTTTGAAAACAGCGGGGCACGTGTTAGTCCCTACTCTTATAAGTCCCTAATGATTCCATAATGCTTAATATAGTCTACTACATACTCGTATAATATCTACCTATACTAATATTAGAAAGAGATAAAATATGTAATTTTGTTTGTATTGCTTGAGCTAATCTTTGGAACTTCCTGTCTGATTCGAATAATTATTTTTATCTATAACTATATATAAAATTCAAAGTCCTGACTGACTGACTGACTGACTGATAATCAACGCACAGTCTCAACCGCTACACACAGAAACATGTAATTTGGCAGGAAGGTTCTTCAAGTGACGTACATAAGTGTACACTAAGAAAGGATTTTCGAAAATTCCTACGGGAACGGGCTCAACGCGGGCAAAGCCGCGGGTCGCTGCTAGTATTGGATATTTAAATTTTGCAGGAAGGTTATACTCCTTGGCTATTTTATCCACAAATTCATACGCGAACGGGGAAGAGGTAAACCGCGGAGAGCGGCTAGTAACCCTGGTTAGTTAATTCATACTTATGCCTAGAGTGGACTCTTCGTTTAAACAAATGAATGTTATGCAGGAATGGCTCTTAAAACTATCAATAGAGAGGAACCAAGAAGCAGTGACCCTCTCGATAAAAAGGGACAAACGTCAGGTGGCCCGTAAGAGGCACCGCGCCGAGCTGATGGTACCTTACCTGCCTGAATTGAACTTCGTACTGTTCTGGCCTCATTGCTTCCACGCCCACCCTGAGTTGTACGAAAGATGGGATGCTAACAGCTGAGTGAAATTCACTTTACATTATGTATTCATATTAAGTATTTGTGTATGTATATGTATTAGTATCAGTTAGTTAGTGCATAATATATTACGTCCGTACTTAGAGACATCAAATGCTTTCCGCGTTTTGGAACGAAGTTCCTTATCGCGGGTTGCGAAAGGGGGCTAGACAGAAAATGGTAACGACATTTTTTAGGCTAGAAAGGGACAGACAAACTTGCGCACGCCAGAGAGAGATAGACAGAGAAACATGCGCGAGAGACACAGACAGAGAAACTTGCGGCGCATGTTTCTCTGTCTGTCTGTATCTCTCTCTCTCTCTCTTATAGAAAGCAAGCTAGATATTTTCGTTTCGTCTTTCTATTTCGCATTGAACAGATGCAGGTAAAACCGCAGGGCACTGCTAGTCATAGAATATTTTTAAGTTAAAATCATTTTAAACGGTGACTGAGAACCTATGTATATAGTACTCAAAGTAAGTAATAAGAATGAGTCAAAAGCACACTGACTTAACCGGATGAAATTAAACAGCTTTTAAGATTATCTGTAGACTTCGCAGTCGAAACTGCCTCAGGCACACCTGAAATAGTTCCAAAGTGAATTTGACAGCCAATTATTGACTTTACCAGTTTAATATTATTAAGATAACGCTAAATTGGCTCAATATTTGTGTATTAATATCGTAAATTAATTGGAATATTGAAATTGGATTTCTGTCATATTTCAACAGGCATTAAAATTGGTTTTGTTCCAGTGAAATTAGTTTTTAAATGAGTTTACCTGTACATTGCACTGAAGCTAATAACTACATTAAACTATTGAAAGTACTAAACAATTAAAAAAATAAGCTTTTTACAATATTTAATTTTCAATCATTTTAAACGGTGACTGAGAACCTATGTATATAGTACTCAAAGTAAGTAATAAGAATGAGTCAAAAGCACACTGACTTAACCGGATGAAATTAAACAGCTTTTAAGATTATCTGTAGACTTCGCAGTCGAAACTGCCTCAGGCACACCTGAAATAGTTCCAAAGTGAATTTGACAGCCAATTATTGACTTTACCAGTTTAATATTATTAAGATAACGCTAAATTGGCTCAATATTTGTGTATTAATATCGTAAATTAATTGGAATATTGAAATTGGATTTCTGTCATATTTCAACAGGCATTAAAATTGGTTTTGTTCCAGTGAAATTAGTTTTTAAATGAGTTTACCTGTACATTGCACTGAAGCTAATAACTACATTAAACTATTGAAAGTACTAAACAATTAAAAAAATAAGCTTTTTACAATATTTAATTTTCATTTATCTTTCCCAAGTTCACAATCACCTAAACTATGATCTACCTATACTAATATGTACTAGCAGAGCTCCGCGGTTTTACCAGCGTTGTGCCCGTTCCCGTGGGAAATTCCGGAATTTTTATACATACAAACCTTCCTCTTGAATTATTCTATCTATTTAAAAAAAACGCGTCAGAATCCGTGCAGTAGTATTTGAGTTTATCGCGAACAGACAGACAGACAGACGCGGCCGGGGACTTTGTTTTATAATATGTAGTAATAATAGGAGTTTGATTTTTGTTTTGTTTGAACTCGGAGACTACCAATCCGATTTCAACAATTATTTTTGTAATAGATAGCCACATTCACCGGGAAGCTAATGGGCTATGTTTATCCCCAAATTCCCAAGGGAACGGGCACAGCGTGGCAAAACCGCGGAGCGTTGCTAGCCTATCTGATAAAGCTAATAAGTACGCTATAAAACTTCATAAAACTCATATTCTTCTCTGCTATTTCTTTCAGACATAATAATGGTGGGTAGAGAAGAAGTAGTGTTCACAGAAGAATCCGCAAAGGATATCCTCTACGCGGGAGATGCGCCAATGAATGAAGCTTCGATGCACAAGCTGCTTTCAGGGCCGGCGCTTGTCATTTGTTTCCGATTGTTAGACGAAGGCATACATTTTGTCAGTAAGTATTTCATTTCATTTCGAGTAGACCTGGTGTAGGAGTTTTAGACCTCCAAAGCACGGTAGCGCTCAGATAGAAATGCCACTAACGGCCTACTCATCTAAGTAGGGGCCGAACTGTATGTTGCTTAAAAATCGCAATGAACGAACATCGCGTAAATATTTAAAACTGGCAACACTCGGCAGTTTTACTCCCGTGGGAGTTTCTGGAATCATAGCTTGTATTGTAATGTAACCCTTCTATGTGGCTATCTAGTACAAAACGAATTATTAAAGTCGGGCTGCTGGTTTCTGAGACACGAGTGTCCAAAAAAATAAGGTATAAAAATATACTCTTCAGCGTTATTATATTACTAGCAGTGCCCCACGGTTTTACCCGCGTTGTACCCGTTCCCGTGGGAATTTCAGGATGGAAAGTAGCCTATAATCTTCTCGTTAAATGTGGCTATCCACTACAAAAATATTTTTTCAAATCGGACCATTAGTTTCTGAGATTAGCGCGTTCAAACAAACAAACTCTGCAGCTTTATATCTAATATATAAAATTCTCGTGTCACAGTTTTCGTTGCCATACTCCTCCGAAACGGCTTGACCGATTCTCATGAAATTTTGTGATCATATTGAGTAGGTCTGAGAATCGGCCAACATCTATTTTTCATCCCGAAATTCCCGCGGGAACGGGTACAACGCGGGTGAAACCGCGGGGCGCAGCTAGTAATCTTATAAAAGAAAGTCGTGTTAGTTACACTATTTACAACTCGAGAACGGCTGAACCGATTTGGCTAAAAATTGATGGGGTGGTAGCTTAGAACCAGGAAACAGATATAGGATACTATTTATCCCGTATTTCCTACGGGAACGAGTGTGCTGTGGGTGAAACCGCGGGGCACAGCTAGTATTAATATAAATAGTAGAGATACAATCTGAAATACTGAAATCTGTTATGTTTTATAGGTCTTATTCGAAAAATTCTCTACAATGACCTGCCTGTTTACGATGAATCGAAGCCTCAACATGGACAAATGCCGAGAATGACCGCCTACGACTACTACAAGATGTACAGTCCGACGAGAGACGAGATCCTGAGGAAACGCCAGGAAGACAAGATAAAGAAAAAAGTAGGTACTACAATGTAGGTCCTTCTCACTGTACTGATATCTTCAGTGAGATGAGAGGCCTTTGCCCTAGCAGTGGGACATTACAGGCTAACACTTCACTTAACAATGTGGGTAAAAGTAGGTAAAATGTAAATGTAAAAGTAGGTACAATTGAAGTAAAAGTAGGGAATAAAGCATATATAGGCCTTTCCCAGTAGTGCGAAATTAATTACAGACTAATATTTTTTTACTTTAAGATACCCGTAAAAAACATCTTTTTTTTTTTTTAAAACTAAAACGGATATATCGAAATGAGTTCGGAATCCACATTGATTAACAAATAACTCTCTTATTTGAAGCAATGTATAATAGTATCTACTAAAATTAAAAGGTCGTATTACATTATTGAGTATTCTAGGAAGAACTAAAGAATCAGAGAGCAAGAAGACTGTCTGAAATGAGGAGATTAGCTCAACAAGCGATCACTGAAGAGTTGGAGGCCAGAAGACTGCAAAGAGAGCAGAAGAAATTGGAGTTACTGAAAAGTGGTGTTAGTATATCATGAAACCAATTTTTCGATATAAAGGTCTATTTTAGCTATCACACCTCACTGTACTGATGATATCTTCATTGGACTTTTGGCCAGCTTTGGCAGATATAAACGACAAAAAAAATCGCAGTGAATTAAAAAAATCGAACTGCGGCGTTTCTGTGATGTATTTTCATTTTTGCCATAGAAACCTCATTGCTTCGCTTGGTCAGCCATAACGAGTAGTTGCTTAGCATCAAATATCATAACCAAGTGAAGATGTTCCCATTCCATGCTCAATATTTCCAACTTAGATATTAACATAACTTTGAACCTTACTAATTCACTAATCACCAATAAATCACCAATCAATCACCATTAGGTGTGCCCCGTAGCGGACCCGTGGGAATTTCGGGATTTTTATTACCAATTTTTTTTATTTTTTTTATCCATTTCCGGACCAAATATAAATAAAATAAAAAACGAATCATTAAAATCGGTCCAGCCGTTCTCGAGCTATAAATGGTGTAACTTATATATAGATTACTAGCAGCGCCCCGCGGTTTTACCCGCGTTGTGCCCGTTCCCGTAGGAAATCCGGGATAAAATGTAGCCTATAGCCTTCCTCGATAAATAGACTATCTAACAGTGAAAGAATTATTCAAATCGGTTCAGTAGTTTCTGAGATTAGCGCGTTTAAACAAACAAACAAACAAACAAAACAAACTCTTCAGCTTTATAATATTAGTATAGATGATTTAATTTTCAGAATCTAACAGCATTGAAAGAGTTTGAAAATGAACCTATTGATGAGGAGGTGGATATTGTGGTGCCGGAGGTAACTTTCATTCTACTGTATTTAATATGATGATAGTTCATTGCAATTGTTAAGCAACGTGCAGCTCGACCCCTACTTGGATGGGTGGCCGATATTGGCATTTCTATCTGAGCGCTACCGTGCTTCGGAGGGCACGTTAAGCAGTCGGTCCCGGTTGTTTCATTGTTTCATGACGGAGGCCGTCTGAAAACTCCGACACCAAGGTTGATCACTAACCTACTCGAGATGATAATGATGATCACACCCGGGTTTATTACCCGGGTAGTGCTCGTTTCGATGAGAATTTTGAGCCAAAAATACCTAACCTAACCTTCCCCTTGTGTGGGATTATTATCTAACTAGCAGCGCCCCGCGGTTTTACCCCCGTTATGCCTGTTCCCGTGGGAATTTCGGGATGAAAAATAGCCTATGACCTTTCCGTTAAATGTAGCTATCTATTACAAAAAGAATTATTGAAATCGGACTGATAATTCCCGAGATTACCTCGAACATACAAACAAACAAACTTACAAATTTTACCTCTTTATAATATTATTACTAGCAGCGCCCCGCGGTTTTACCCGCGTTGTGCCCGTTCCCGTGGGAATTTCGGGATTTTTTTTACATAAAAACCTTCCTCTTGAATCACTCTACCTATTACAAAAAACCGCATCAAAATCCGTTGCGTAATTTTAAAGATTTAAGCATACAGACAGACAAACAAACAGTGTGACAGACACGAAAAAGAGACGACTTTATTTTATACTATGTAGTGATTATAGATACAAGACTAATAATTCAAATCCGATTGGTAGGTCCAGTGATAAGTATAATATTAAAATAAAAATCTAACCACTTTACTGTATATTGTCTGCAAAAAATAGTTGAGTCTAATTTTACCAATATATCAAAATCGGAGGTGATTCTCATTCTGTAGTTTATTCGCCTAAAAATAAATATATCATAGATTTTACTTATAGGAACTGCCTCAAGACGTGTTACCTGAGCAAGAGAGCGAGGAAGAAGATGAGAATGAATACTTCCCTCCTCCTGGACTCCTCGTTCCTGGCTTCTATTCGCCCCCCAACGATATAGCCAAAGTCAACGGGTTGGCCTTGCTGTTCCCAAAGGTGAGTAGTTCGATGAAATAGGGGAGTTACGCAGTAAGTGGGTAAGTTTGAATAGGTTTGTGGCCTAACCTGGTGTCGGAGTTTTTAGACCTCCTTAAGGCCTCCGAAGCACGGTAGCGCTCAGATAGAAGTAAGTTCTTCGCTCTTCCATGGGTAGTTCGCAAGGTCATCTAGCGTCTTGGACACATTCGAATTAAAATAAATAAATACACCGGGACAAATTCACACCGAATGCTTGTATTCGTATTATGGAATCTAACTTGCTGATAATGTTACATTTACACAGAGAAATACTTTATATAAATATGTCATTGACACCCAGACGTCATCGCCAAAAACTATGTCTGCACATATTTTTGACTCTGGGCGGGAATCGAACCCGCAACCTCCGACACAGTAAGCGCTCTCACATGCCACTGTGCCAGCGGAAAGCGTCCGAATTGACAATTTTAGTGGGGTACAGTCTGTTAATGACTGACTAAACATATTTTTGTTTGCGACCAACAAAAACAAAGTCCAAAGTCGATAGTGACATTTAACTAATTGACATAACATTCCATACATTAATGTCAAATATCACTCATAATTATTATAAATACGAAAGTTTGAGAGCATAGATGTATGGATGTATGTTTGTTACTCTTTCACGCAAAAACTACTGAAGGGATTTGGATGAAACTTTACAGTAATATAGGTTATACATCAGAATAACACATGGGATAAATTTTATCCCAAAATTCCTACGGGAATGGGTAACACCGCGGGGCGCGGCTAGTTATTTAGAAACTCTGAGTATGGCCGTTTCTTTTAATGGTCATATTCTGTCTCCATTAATTCTATAGTATAATTCCAGTTGGTACATGATCTAGTAACCCCTCAGTCGGAGTTCCTTCCTCCTCATGTGGTCGCTATTCTTGAAATAGCAAAGCGGTACAAAGCTATTGACGCTCTCAAAAAGTACACCAAGCATATTTTACATGTAAGTCAATAAAACTAACTTACTTAACTAAGTTCAAATAGTGTTCAAAGCTTGGTGTCGGAGTAGTTTAGACCGCCTAAAGGCTATGACATAATCGCCCTCTAAAGCACGGTAGCGCTCAGATAGAAATGCCACTATCGGCTACGCATCTAAGTAGAGGCCGAAGTACACGTCGCGCAATCGCAATGACCTAACATTATTCAGTTTAATGACACCACATGCGCAGCCCCCTACGTAAAAACGGCTGGATCGATTTCTATCAAAAATAACTCAGAACTACCTTTCAAACGAAAAAAACCGCATCGAAGTCGGTCCATCCGTTTAAGAGTTATCGTAAATAAATAATTCGAGTAATGATATTAATTAAAGCGCTAAATGTTCAAACTAACCACAGAGCATAGAATTATGACACCAAATCACTGCAAAATGAGGCATTTCTACCGCTTTTTTGATAATATTCACTCCACAACGTGCTAGCAGAGACTGATGGCGGCTTGAGCCTGAAGTTGAGGTCAGCGCATCTTCGCCGCACGGGTATTGTTGTTAATGGCGTCTCTAGTAGGAGAGCGCGGTTCTTCTATGCTCTGTGAAACTAACCAATTATTATTCGTAACGTTACTAAGTATTCGTCTATCTCTATTACAACAGCGCCCCGCGATTTTGCACGCATTGCACCCGTTCCCTTTGTAATACCAGACTATACCTTAAGGTCTGTTTTCGGTAGCGACTGTAGCAGCACGCAGCAACTGCCGACCGCAGGCAGCAGTGTCACCGCGCTCGTTCATAGAGATTCATAGAAACCATTAGTGCTGCTTGAAGCCGGTAGTTGCCGCCTACTATAACTGTGGTCGCAACCGAAAACTTACCTTCACTCTTGGGTTATATACAAACAAAAAACTAAGTTTAAAATCCGATTGGTAGTCCTGAGATAAACGCATTCAAACAAAATCTTCAGCGTTATTATTATAAACTACCGCCCCGTGCGTTTACCCGCATTGTGCCCGTTCCCGTAAGAATTCCGGGATTAAAAATAACCTATAACCTTCCCGTTGAATGTGGCTATCCATTACAAAAAGAATTTGTCAAATCGGACACGTAGTTCTTGAGATTAGCACGTTCAAACAAACAATCAAAAAACTCTGCATCTTTATAATATTAGTACAGATTAATTACCTAAGATGTTGTGTCTATACTCGTAATTGTATCTACGATATCGTATTACAGATGGGTATATTTCAATGTACTACTCCGTACGACGCCGTCCATTTAGCCTACTCGGTGAAACAATATGACACTCTAGACATTTCTGCGAATCAGTAAGTAGTGTTAACATTGTTATTATATTTACTACATGTGTCTCACGGTTTCTCCTGCACTGCATCCCTCCCGGCGTTAATAACTGTTTAAAGAGTAAAACTGGCTCTAAACTTCATTTTAATTCATTCATATACTTCGAGTAGGTCAGTGACCCCTGGTGTTGAAGTTTTTAGACTGCCTAAAGGCCTTTGACATGGCCCGAAGATTGTAACAACCGGGAGCGACTGCTTAACGTGCTTCGGTGCACGGTAGCGCTCAGATAGAAATGCCACTGTCACCATTACTGAAACAACGATTTGTTGGTTGATCATTCGCACGCTCTTCTATCTGAGTCTCACCCGCACGCACTAGAGTCGAGGTAGAGTCGAGTCACTGGCACACTGGTTTAATAAGGGAGTGTGCTTCCTGAAAAGTCGATGCGTGGTTCCGGCACGGGCACTGAGGAGTAGAGGTGTGGTCGTGATATGGGCGCGGACTCTTTCTTTAGCGCACTCCCTATGAGTCGGTTGTGAAGGAAAAATGTAATGGGACCTTAAGTTCAAACCTATCTAGACTTAAAGGTGTGATTTTAAAGGATATCCCAAGGGTTATAAAATTCTTGTTTCCAACAGAGAAAACGTGAACATAGTGTTCATGGTTTCAATGGAGGTTGACTGGCCCATACTTCAACTTATGGAGCTTTGCCCTTTGCACGTGAGCCGGGACCTTATCCATGGGGAAGATGAAGCCGCGGCCATGTTCCCGGTGAACTACGGAGATGAATACCCTGAGTTTGAAGACTTTTCAAGCTCAGTGTACTCCCAAGATGATTAGATGACCTGTTAAAAACGAACTGCCTGAGTTGCTAATGTTTCCTTATAGAATGAAATAAAAGAATTGATAATGAGTGATTTTGACCATGTATCTATGTAACACTAGCCGCGCCCCGCGGAGTTACCCGCGTTGTACCCGTTCCCGCGGGAATTTCGGGATGAAATGTATCCCATGAAGTATAATGGGATGATATGTTACCTGAAGTAGTAGTTTTTTTCGTGAAAGAATAACAAATATACGAGTACATACATATTCCTCACAAACTTTGGCATTTGTAATATTATGTAGGATGACATCAGTTAGTTAATTGCTGATTTAATTGACGTGACAATACAAATCCTATTCTATTGGATATTGTAAATGCGAAGGTTTGTGACGATGTATGTATGTATGTTTGCTCCTATTTCACGCAAAAACAACTTACGGGTTTGAATTACAAACAGTAGAATATAAGTTATACTTATATCAAGTTAACATATTATCAAATGAGATCATGAATACATTTTATCCCGAAATTCCCGCGGGAACGGATACAACGCGGGTGAGACTGCAAGGTGCAAATAGTTTTACATACATTACATGTCAAAAATTACTCATTAACTCTCTCATGGAATCATACGTAACTCAAGATGGAATGAATAATTTACTAATAAAAAGTTATTCTGAGTATTATCCTTTGTATAATTTTACATTTCTATTCATTATACGAGTATATAGTCATAGAAAATTAGGAAATAAAAACATTATTTTGAGTGAATTTTATACTCAGTATAAGTATACCGGCGAGTATAAGTATGTTACGGCTAATACCCGAAGTGCGGCTACACCTAGTTCTAACCGGCTAAAACTAGGTGTAGCCGCACTTCGGGTATTAGCCGTAACAAGTATACTATCTGATGATTGGAAATGGATACTACCATCGCTATGATACTTTACAACAATAACTACACACTATTTTTTCTCTTACGAACTCTCTTTTAAACGAAGCGGAAAATGGATTAGTAATTCAATTCCTACCCCACCTCTGACCACCACCACCACCACCTCTTTCTTTTTCGGGAGAACTAGTCTATGGTTTAAAAAAGAAAATTAACTAAATATATTGTCTTTGGTGGATATCATTATCGTTATGTGCTTAGGTATCGAATAATATTTCAAACGATGCCACTCTCGGCATTATTATTTTCACGGACATTAAAGTCCGGCAGACTAAATGTCCGGCAGACTAAAAGGCTTTTAGAGATCTATATATAAACTTTCTTGGACATTCTTCTTCTTCATCGAGTGGATGGTCAACCTGACCAATCCTGGTGTCAGAGTTATTGAGCCGCCAAAGGCCTCTGACATGGCTCATGTAACGACTACTATCCGTAGAAAGTAACCGGGACCGACGGCTTAACGTGCCCTCCGAAGCACGGAATCATCTTACTTTTCGGGCAATCAGGTGATTCAGCCTGGACACTGAAAGCATTATTTAATATTAAAGATAAGAAACAATTTTAGACTATATAAAATTTTAATGGCGTCATTTTACCTATAGTTACATATATTATAGTTTCATTAATGAAATACAAGAATGCAAAGCATGATACATATAAGGATGCATCCAATACTTATCGAAGTTATACGTACAAATTGTTTTGATATGTAGTTAGATATAATTTCATATTAATACTAGGGTTGGCACTTTAATTGCGACGTATAATCTATACTAATATTATAAAGATGTAAAATTTGTAAGTTTGTTTGTTTGTATGTTCGAGCTAATCTCTGGAATTACTAGTCCGATTTGAATAATTCTTTTTGTAATAGATAGCCACATTCAACGGGAAGGTTATAGACTATATTTTCATCCTAAAATTCCCTTGGCAACGGGCACAATGTGGGTAAAACCGCGGGGCTCTACTAGTCTTGTATAAAGAAACAAATCTTACAGGGGCGAGCCGAGTGCGGGCCGGTTACGGACCGGGTACGGGCCGTTTCCGGGTCATGTGACGTTGTATTTTTTGTTTTTTATGAAATGTACGACTTTGGCTCGCTTTCATTGGGTTAGAGAAAACCAACCCGCAGCAACTTGATATTTATGCCTGATCCTCATAAATAAGTATAAAATTTGATGATGAGGACTTCATTGTACTGATATATTCACTAAATTGAAGCCTTTGCCCAATAGAGGGACATTATTGACTTATACTTACTGAAGTAAAGTACTAACCCACTGCTGAGCAAAAGATTAAACACCACGCTTTCACGCAGAGAAATGATGATCTCAAACCTGAACCATGTTTAAAAACGAAAATATGTATCCTACTTTCCAAACAAAGCTTGTGTTTGAGATCACCACCCTGATTTAGTCAAGCGTGGTGATAATGCCTAATCCTCCTCCCTGTACTGAATCTTCAGTGAGATGATATGCCTTTGCCCAGCAGTGGGACATTACAGGCTAATTACCTTTACCTTTACTTTACATTAAATGAATTGATACCAGCCCTAATCAACTTTGTAACAGCTAGGTAGACTCTAATTTCTTATCCAAGTCAGCAAAAAATTGCGAGTAGCTCAAACTCGCTCACACTTCATTGGACTTTGCTTCTTGGGAGACATAGTAACTGGGTGAGTTAATTTTTATTATTCTTTTGAGTAAATAGTGACTTTTGACCAACAGTGGGATATATTATGGTTGAGTACTGGATCCTAGTGGATAATAATTGCCTGTTTTTAATTAATTAGGTCTAAATTATGTATTTCATAAACTCTTTCGTAAAGTGAATAATCGATTTCAAACCAGAAATTTCAGAATTTAAAACCTTAATTTCAATTAAGGATGGAATTATTTTGCGAGTGTATCCTTAATATAACAGAAAAATAAAATTGCCGTCGATTAATAATTGTGTTGATAACGTGTGTCTGATTGTAAGTAGATAATCGTGTTTATAGAGTTTTGTGTTAATATAAAAATGTTGAGTACGATTACACATGTATTAAGAATCTTCTACTGATATTAAAATTCTAGTCCGATTTGATCTAGTTACCTATGTGTATTAGCCTGTAATGTCCCACTGCTGGGCAAAGGCCTCTCATCAGTGAGGAGGAATAAATCCAGAATTATTCCTGGATTTCCTATATAAATAGGAAACCCAGGAATTATTCCTTATAAAATTTGTCATATTTTTATAGAATTTCATGTTATGTGAATTTTTTTGTTCGTCCGTTAGCACAGCGGTTTGTGAGAGCGCTTACTGTGTCAGAGGTTGCGGGGTCGATTCCCACCCGGAGTCAAAAATATGTGCAGACATAGTTTCTAAAATAAAAGTAGCCTAAGCTTAAGCCTTATTACATCAGCTACCTGCCAGTAAAAGTCCCGTCAAAATCGGTCCAGCCATTTCAGAGATAAACCACAAGAAACAGACAGGTGGACAGTCAAATTTAAAAAAAAATTGTTTTGGTATATGTATCGTGTGTATCTATATGCACTTAGTAAAAAAGCGGTTACATATTGTAATATTACAAACAGACACTTAAATTTTATTTACTGTTACTGTTACTGTTAGCCCGTATTGTCCCACTGCTGGGCAAAGACCTCCACCCATTCCCGCCACTCTTCTCGTTTTCGAATTTTATTTATGTATTTGTATTGTATAGACTAGCTGTGCCCTGCTTTTACTCGCATTTATTCCGCCACTGCTGACCGCAAACCTTCTGGATACGACAAAAATGTCTAAAACCAAAATCATCTAAATCGACCCACCTATTCAAATTTTAGTGAGACAAACGAATCGGTTGATTTTCGTATACTTAGAGAAGATTACTTTTTAACGATATGCTTTTTTATATTCCAGGTACTCTGGTAGACGATCATCAATTTCCATACGCATTGACTACTGAGCACCAAAATGAAGTTTAAAAGTGAGTTTAGTTTATTATATATTAACAGCCGCTCGCGGTTGAACCCACTTTAGTCCGTTCCTGAGGGAATTTCGGTATAAAAATACCTTCCTTTTGAATGGGACCATCTAATACAAAAATACTCTTTCAAATCGAACTGGCAGTTCTTGTGATAAGAGCGTTCTAATAAATAAAAAAATTAAGCTATTAAGTATAGATTGACATAAAATTAAGCTAAATAATTAAAAGCTTTTATTTAGCTTCTATTTGACCAGTTTTGAGGCTAAAAAGAAGGTCCGTGGGTAAAACGAAGGCTGTTATCATTGAAGAAAGAGTGTAAATATGCCTGTGGTAATGCAAATGGTAAAAAATCTTAGTAAGAAAAAATACTAATCAGATTATAATACCTACTCTAGTTGTAAGTTTCAAACGTGTGTCCTGGTTGTTAACTAGTATGTTGTTTTCTTTTCCAGTTTTACTGGCGGTCAGTGCTATGCTCGCAACGGCTGCCAGCTACTGCCCGAAAGAGAAAATGAGAAGAACCGGTAACTGTTCATTTCATATCGAATGTCACGGGAACATAAGAGGCATCGGGCTTCCTAACGAGTGCCAGGAGTCTTCCAACGACCCCGTCCTCATTGACGTCACTCTCACTGACGTCATTGAAAGATTCGACGAAAACATCAGCAAAGACTTCTTATCTTTAATCACAACACTCAGAATTTTCGCTCGCTGGCCCAAAACAAAATTAACTCTACTTCAATATACGTTGCGGTTGGAGAATTTATATCTAGCCGGTAACAAAATAGAAAGCATTGAAGACGAACCGTTTTACTCCTTGAATAGCTTAGAAACTTTAGATTTGTCCCACAATAGGATTTCTGATATCGAAGGCTTGTTCCATTTTGAATTGCAACCCAACAAATTGAACAACCTATCATTGGCATTCAATGCCATTGAAGATGTTCCAGATGATGTGTTTGAAGAGCTTACTTCACTTGTAGAACTAGATCTCTCCCACAATTACATATCAGATCTCACATCTGAGCCCTTCTCAAACTTGACCAGTCTAGAAACACTCAAACTGAACAACAACAAAATTATCAATCTAAACGGAGCAGTCAACTATCTCCAAAACCTGAAACATCTCTATCTGCGAGGGAATCAAATAGAAAATATCGATGAAGAGTCACTGAAAATTATCATTCACTTAGAAACGTTCGATGTGTCTTTAAATCACTTGGAGAAAATTAAACCGATGATGTTCTCTAGACACTGGAAGCATTTGGGGGGTCATTCAATATGTAAGATTAATTTGGCCGGGAATCATATCACATCGGTGCCCAATGCCACATCTCGGGACATCACCGTTAGGTACGTAAGGCATCTCCCGCGAGCGAGGAACATCGATGTATTTACGGAGCTTGATCTATCAAATAATGAAATATCAAATATAGAATTCAACGCCTTCCAATCTCTAGTCAGACTGACATCTTTAGACCTCTCTTGTAATAAGATCATAGATTTTGTAGTCGAAGCCCGAGACCTGACTTCAGTTAAATATTTAAACCTGAGCAGCAATTACATCATGCATCTGTACTTCGAGAGCTTTTCTCACATGAACAACTTACAAAATTTAGATCTGTCGTACAACAAATTGGATTATATACCGGAAAAGACTTTTGACAACAACTTTAACCTAAAATATGTGAACATGACTTACAACGTTATTGAGAAATTGAATGGTTTGAACATAAATATGTTTCACCCCGATGGAGGTGCCCTAGACTTGTCTAACAATGGACTGAGTAAACTCAAAATAACTTACGGCGAAGGGTTACGTTTGACGAACTTGGTGCTTCGGTCTAATAACATAACTGATCCATCACTTATAGATCTTTGGTTCCAAACGGACTTGAAAAACCTAGACTTAAGTTATAACTTCATCTCCGAGTTGAACGACAACTCTTTGCGACTGCCTGGTAGCTTAGTCTACTTAGATCTATGTTGTAATCGAATCGACAGGATAGGTCCATCGTCATTTTCTCGGGTTGCTAATTTGAGAACGCTGCGTTTGTCCCACAATCAGGTAGAGAGAGTGGAGTATGGATCGTTTAGTGGCCTGTCTTCGTTGTTGCACTTGGACTTAGCATTCAATAAAATGAAAACGTTCGATTCAAAACTGTTCATGGACTTGAAATCTTTATCAATACTATCGTTGCGGTACAACGAGCTCAGCGTGTTCTATGATCACGCGTGGTACAGTCACAAGACACAACTGGTTGTATATTTGGATGGGAATAATTTTACTTGCGAGTGGCTAGGGTCTGCGTTGAATAATTATTATAATGGGTATTCGAAGATGCGGCCTAAAGTGTTACAAAGCTCTTTCTCTGGTCATTCATTGGATGGTATACCTTGTGCCCCCGAAGAGGTCGCTGCTATAAGAATGCCACAAGAAGCCCTCGTAGATGATCGACTTTTAATCACCACACAGAAAATATTAGAAGCTGTCAGGGAACAAAATCATTATTTAAGAGCGTTATTTACAGACCAATACAAGGTGTCTATGAAAAGAACAGAGTTTAAAGTACCCCTCCCTTGAGATGCTTTCAGTTATTTTTTAATTCTACAATTTAAGTTTTAGTTAACGCCGCTTTAGACTTACAAATGTTACTGCGAGTTACTGTTTTCTCCATTCCCAGTTTGTGTCTTAGCAATCCGCCATCGCTTCACATTTGTTGATTAAGACTTTTGTTCACAATCGAAAAAAGAGTAATCATGCGTTTGGATTTTTTATTAAAATAATATAAAAATCCTTTCAGTAGTTTTTGGGGTAAGTGCGCACTCATGGATACGTAGGCGCGGTGAGAGAATTTTGTAGCATTTTTATGAATTATTATTTTTAAACCTATACTGTTCGGCGTTGTCCTAATAGAACGCGAATGCGCGATGCGAGCGATGCGACCATCGCGTGTTTCAAACATTTGAGACCGCGTCGTGCGATTGTCAGTTAGGACACCTATTAGAGTTCATTATGTTTGATCGCGCGTTCGTACGAGTAAAATTCGCGCGAACTTACGATGATCGCGCATTCGCGTTCTATTAGGACAACGCCTTACACTTATAAGCTCCTCAACATCTTCCAAGCGTCCTCCCCTGTCGAGGTGATTATATTGTCAAATTATTATTTACAAGACTTAAAAACATAATTCTTCCAGTATTGGCATTGGAAATTACTAAGTCTAACTACTACTAAACTACTATTAATAAGTCAAAGATATCAAGAAGTAATACTAATTTTACTTACTTATTATTAAGTTTAAGTCTATTAGTTAAGCCTATTTTAGTATATAGTTTGTTATAGTCTTTTTTGTGTACTATGTTATGGAGCAGTGCTTGGGCACCGTTGCGGACGACCCTGTGAAAGGCCTTTGTTATGTTAAGAATCAAAAATGTTTAAATAATTAAATTAGTTACAAATTACTTCAATGATTTATAGACATAACAAGTGATATTCAAATAAAATAAGTAAAAACATTTAAAATTTTGTTTTATTTTATAGTAGTGTGATCCTAATACATCCTACTAATCCTACTAATATTATAAATGCGAAAGTTTGTGAGGATGGGTGTATGTATGGATGTATGTTTGTTGCTTTTTCACGAAAAACCTACCGGATGGATTTGGATGAAACTTTACAGTAAAATAGGTTATACATCAGAATAACATATGGAAACCGCGGTTTTACCCGCGTTGTTTCCGTTGCCATGGAAATTTCGGGATGAAAAATAGCCCATTAACCATCCTGTTGAATGTGGCTATCTATTACAAAAATAATTATTCAAATGAGACGGTTCATTTTGGAGATTAGCCCGAACATACAAACAAACATAATTACCGATATCTCTTTATAATGTTAGTATAGACGTAACGGAAGGAGCACTATCTAGTGACACGAGCTGACTAAAGCTTACATCATTAGTGTCATATTAATCGTTGGCGTTATTCAGTTAACACGTGTCCTGACTGAATTTATAAATTCCATTTTTAACACATACTTGTGATAACAATTTGCAATGCTTATACGTATTATAAAACAAATGATAGAGTAGGTAAGTGTAACGAAATTAATTCCTATGCGTTCTTAGAGGTTGAGTGAGTTTACACCTATAATCTATTTTTTTTTGATTGGCACAAAATGTGGACCAATGTCGTAAATTTTCCAGCCGAAGACGATTGCTTCTGAAGAGGAAAAAGGGTTAGAGATAGGGTAAGAATGAAATAAAATCACTAAATCTTTTTCCTCTTCAGGAGCAATCGTCTTCGGCTGGAAAATTGACGACATTGGTCCACATTTGTCCCAATCCAAAAAAATTGAGTATACAAGTAGGGGACCGATATTTGTGTTTAATATTTTACCTATATTACTGAAAATTAAGCAAGTTCGAGAAGTTTAGTGGCCAACTCTGGTGTCAGAGTTTTGAGACCGCCTCAAGACCTCCGGCGTGGTCTAAGGATAACAACCGGGACCGACAATTTAAAGAGACCTTCAAAAATTGAGTGTTAGATTTGTATTGTCAAAAGACTTCATCTCAACATAACCTCGAGAGGTAAATCATGGATAAAAACGCGGGTTATAATTATATATTTTGACAGATATTGTTTTTATTAATGTCTAACTGAAATATGTGTGTTTTTTTTACAGATATATCAAAAAAAAATTAAGAGACGACCTATAGAAATGTCTTTGAAAATGTTTATTAAAATATGTAAGTATGGTGGATATATATTTTGTACTAGCAGCGCCCCGGTTTTACTCACGTTTGTGCCCATTGCCATAACAATTTGGTGATTAAAAAAGACCCATAACCTTTTACTTGAATATGGCTATCCAATACAAACGTAATTATTAAAATCGGTCATGTCTATATCGGTTCCGTAGGGCCAAAATATGGTGGAAATACATGAACTTCTAGTATCGTCGTACATACGTCAGGTTGAAATTAGTTTAAGAGTAGTACTTTATTATTGTTACTTATAAGCGAATTAAAATGTTATGTATATAAAAAAATATGCTATAAAATTTCGTTTGCTTATGTTCTTCGGTTTACGAATGACAGCCCAAGAGGGCAGCAGCGCGCGACACATTGACCAATCAGCGCCTAGGTTCATTCCGTCGCCAAAGATAATATAATCGCACTATGTAGTAAACGTAGAACCCGGGTTCAATTCCCAGGTCGAGCGAAAACATGTTTCCTACTTTTCAAACATGGCTCGGGTTTGAGATCACCAACTCACATTTGGCAAGCGTGGTGATTATGCCTAATCCTCTTCACTGTATTGATATCTTCAGTGCGATGAAAGGCCTTTGTCCAGTAGTGAGACATTACAGGCTAATACTTTTACTACTTACTTTACGTAGTAGACATACTTACATGGATTTTTTGCGGTAGAAAGTAATAAAGTTAGTATTACTTAATTTTTATTTTCTGACGTTTACGACAAATTGTGTGAGTTTAAAAAATACTATTTTACAATCACTACGTTTTATCCTTCCCTTGCACGTTTGATGACAGTTAACAGTTTCATGACTACTGCCGTACTCAGAGACGTCAATTCTTCTTCATCGAGTGGATGGCCAACCTGACCAATCCTGGTGTCAGAGTTATTGAGCCGCCAAAGGCCTCTGACATGGCTCAAGTGACGACTACTATCCGTAGAAAGTAACCGGGATAGACGACTTAACGTGCCCTCCGAAGCACGGAATCATCTTACTTTTCGAGCAATCAGGTGATTCAGCCTGCAATGCCCTAACCAAACTGAGGAAAGTCTCACAAAGAGATTTTTGTGAGATATTGTCCCCACCGAGAATCGAACCCGGAATCTCCGGATCGTGAGCCGAGTGCTAAAACCACAAGACCACGGAGGCTGTACCACAAGACCACGGAGGCTGTAAATATTTACATACATACTAAGCTCACTCATAAACTTATCTTACGGGATCATTAGATAGAGACTGGTGGGAGAAGGCGAAAGATAGGGACGGATAGCGGTGTTTGGGGGAGACTCTGAATACGGCAGTTATGAACATTTCTCTGAGATATAAAGAAAGGATATTGAAAAAAGTAGTCATAAAAGGTTTTTTACTTGTTTCAGTGCTTTTAATAATAACGTCAGTTCTTATTACTATGGTCGATGGTGGATGTAAAGACAGTTTCAACTCAATGGAGTGCAGATACGATGTGTCATGCACGGATGTCATTGATGTCGACGAAATATGGAAATTTAGGCACAGATTAAGTGATGGCGTGGATTGTATGACTATATATTATAACGGTAATAATTTTTATCAAGTTCATTTGAAAATGACGAATTATCCATATCCAGACTATGAATATATGAACAGAAGAAACTATGAATTTAACTATATCGTGACCTCATTCGACTTAAGTAATAACTCGTTTGACCTTTTCCCAACCCTACCAGAGACTTTTATACACTTGAAACATTTAACTCTTTCAAATAATAACATAAAAATCGTACAATTTACAAAATTACGAACAACGGTAGAGTCTTTGAATCTTTCAAAAAATGCCATAGTTAAAGTAGAAGCTGCAACACGTTACTTGTCACTGAAACAGGTCGATTTGTCTTATAACAAACTTACAAATATTTCCAAGTGTTTTTCCCACTTGGTAAACCTGGAAAACCTTGATTTATCCTACAATCAGATCGATTACTTGAGTCCAATGACTTTTGACGGGATATCAACATTAAAAGTCTTAAATTTGCAAAATAACGCTATATCTGATATCAATACTTCTTTGTACAGGTTTAATGACCTTAAAGTACTCAATTTAAAACATAATAAGATAACAATTTTGAGATCTTATGATTTAGAAATGTTAAATGAACTCGAATATCTTGACCTAAGCTTTAATCGACTGACCAAAATAGATGATTTTTTCTCTCATAACGTTAAACTCCAAACATTGCATCTGAATCATAACATATTATCAGATTTTTGGAACGACACTGTGATCCCAACTGACCTAACTTTGCTCAATTTATCTGACAACAATATTAAAAAGCTTCATATAGGTGTATTTAGGAACACAAAGATAAAATCATTTTCAATTGCTAGAAATAATTTAGAAGGTGAACTGGAAAAAGGTATGTTTGAGGGTTTAGTAGAAAACGTAGACCTGGACTTGAGTAACCAATCGATCGCAGGGTTAGGAGACTACGCTTTTAATGGACTATTGAATTTACAAAAATTGCTTTTACGATACAACCGCATAGAAAAAGTTTCTCCAAAGTGTTTTTTGACCCTCAAAAATTTGAAAATAATGGACTTATCTTTTAATAATATTACTGAGCTAGGTTTCAAAACAGATGATTTGCATAAATTGGAATGGTTTTCATTGAAAAATAACAAATTAGCGACTATAAAATATGAAGACTTCATTGGTTTGTTCTCTTTGCAATTTTTAGATGTATCGAATAATAACATCGCTCAGATTGGTGAACAATCATTTCAGTCATTAAAGAATTTGATTAAATTTGAATTATCGAACAATCCTATTGCTGGAATTTTGAAAAATGACACATTTTCTGGTTTAAGCTTGTTGCCAGCTCTTGAAATTTCCAATTCCTTAGTGACGGTAGTACAGAACGGTTCGTTGGGTGGGATGACACAGTTATCATACTTGAACATGTCTCGAAGCAAAATCAATACATTAGAATACAACGCTTTCTTATTTACTAGTTCCATCGAAACTTTAGACTTGTCATACAATGAGTTGCAGTACTTCGGAGTAAATTCCTCAGATTTTGCTGTCCTAAAGAGCTTATATTTGAATAATAATCTCATTAAATCATTCACTTTTGCAGGTTTTCATCATCTTTCATACGTTCAACTTTCCTACAATAAACTTGCTGCATTGGACAATAATATATTTATGGACCAAAATTTTAATTTTTTGGATATGTCTTTTAATAAAGAATTGGTGTTCAATCCAGCGTTACTGATAAATATGAGCGCTTTGAATAATTTGTGCATGTCAAATACGAAAGAAATATATTCTTTTGAAAATATTAACATTAGATCATTAACAAAATTGACTGCTGCACATTTACAGGTTAGAAATATAACGAACCTGAAACTTAACGTATTCAAGGACTTGGATGATTTAAATTTGAGTTTTAACAACATAACTGGGATCGATAAAGCAAGTTTAGCTAATTTGACTGATTTGGTGTCACTTGACTTGAGCAACAATAAAATATCTTTCGTTCAACGGGGAGCATTCAAAGATAATGTTAAATTGAATTTTCTCAACTTATCTCATAACGCCATAAAAGAAATAACGTATGGAATGTTTCGTGGGCTGGTCGTATTAAAGACTCTTGATATTTCATACAATAGCATTAGGTCTATAGGTAACGAGCGATTTATTGATGTAGCAAACTTAGAAACACTCATAGTAGATTACAATATGATTGAATCTATAACTCCTGAAGAGTTTAGACGCACAGAAATATCTAAAATTAGTATAGGAGGTAATCCAATACCTTGTGGTTTGTTAATAGATTTTACTCACAGCTCAAGAAGAATTCAGATCACTTCGATCCATATTGATGAACATAATAACGATAACTTTAATGGTATTATTTGTAATAGTAAAATGTATGATGCTAATATACACAATCGTATTTCACCCTCTGATACTGATATTTTAATAAATATAAGGGATTTACTTATTGATAAACTTAACCTTCCTCATGAAACTGGTCAAGATAATGTCGGTGAAAAATCACTTTCGGAAATCACAAACAATATAGAGTCTATTAAGAATTATATCGAAAAATTATCAGATATTTTATCTAACTCTAGTAATCAAAATACAATTCAAAGTTCATTATTAAGAACCAATATAATATTGGAAAAAATGCTAAAAGAGTTCACAATTAAATCTTCGCTACCAGCAGCACCAGTCGTCACAGACAAAAATGCAACGTATGAAAATTTACTTGAATACATAAATAAAATAAAACAGAACATGGAAGAAAATTTATCCCAAGAAAAAAATAACATAATATATGAAATAGAAAATAAAGTATCTTCTCTTAAATCACATATTAACGAGTCTGTAGCGAGAGATGAAAATAGATACGAGGCAATGAAAACAGAATCTTTAGAGGCCAAATTGACTTTAGTGGAGACGTGTGTGGGTCTAATGTTATGTTTAATGTTGGGATTCGTGCTATATTTGATTTATAAGTCTGGAATATTTTTCAAAAAACGTTCCATGTCAATAAGTACTAGAGAACTACCGAGCGCAATGGATTCGCCTTTATAAATCACAGTCTATAAACTTGTAGTAAATAGTTTTAAAATATTCTATTAAACTAACTATATGTATATGTATACATACACGAAGGACAATTGCAGACTATTGCCCAGACAGTCATGTCTTTTTTAGCAAGTTTACAACAGAATTCGGTACAATTCTGTAGTCTGACAGACAATAATTTTCTTATGCCCCTTGTCTCAAGTGTGGACTACTTCATAGGTTGTCAAAGAATTCGTTCCGAAATGTATAGGTTTGACTTGAAGCATCGTGATATTGCTAGGATAAGCGATTTGCCGCCAAGCGAGTTGTCCCTTGTTTAAAGACGCTGATAAAAGTTCAAAGACTGTGTGAACTAAAATCTGCATGCTCTAATTATATAGTTTAGAATTAAGTTAGTTATACATTTAATTGACGAATAAATGTTATTCGAAATTATGAACGTAGTTTTAATCCATAATCCTCCTTAAAGCTGCGGCTCCTCCCCGCGGCACCAGAGGCTACGCATGTGGGTTGTGCTTCGCTTTCTAAGAAAATGTATGTGGATGCGACATGTGGTGTCCTGATAATGTAAGCAAACAGACCATTTGAAGTATATGTTTCATTCTTATCGGAGGTGGACGCTTCAGATAAATTGGCCCATTGTCCGTTGTCATTCGAGCAAGCACATGACGTCACAACCTCTCCGTGGACTGAGCCTGAGCCTTGTGTCCGTACCCTTGGGAGTTTTAGGATGAAAAATAGCATAAGTATATATTATTTGCATTTAATGGGAGTATCCATTACAAAAAGGATTAATCAAATCGGATTGGAAGTTTTTGAGATTCCAGCATCCAAACAAACAAAAAACATAAAAACAAACTCTGCGGTTTCATTATATTAGTACTAGCAGCGCCCCGCTGTTTTGCCCACGCAGTGCCCGTTCCCGTAGGAAGTTTGGGATAAAAATAGCCTATAACCTTCCTCTTCAATGTAGCAATGCATTACATCAGCAAATCAAACTCTACCTTTATTATCTTATATATATAATTTTACTGTACTTGTGTATGTTACTGAACCGATTTGAATGTTTTTTTTTGGTATGCGTTTGGGTGGCACCCTGGATGGTTTAGATTCACAATAGCGACATCTATTGGGTCGCAGATGGAACCACTGCGCGGGACAGCTATTATTTGTATAGATAAATAAATTATATTATTGTATATTTTGGTCTTTTCAAATGTATTTTCTGTACTAGCAACTCGGTTACGGGTCTTTCTCTAATCACGAATATTGTATATTTACTCGTACGTGGGTTTATCACAATAATGTTTCCGTTCGTTTCGATAATGCACACACAGTTATTTGTCTTACTTTACAATAATGCTTTGTAACATTATCTCTGTTTGTTACTAAATATAATTTGTAATTACTAATTAGTAACGTATAACATACATAATTATAAGTACAAATAAAGCTAACTAGTTTGTTTTTTTGTTTGTATGAATGTACTACTATATAATTATCAGACTCGGGTTTCTAAATGTTTTTGTATTATGATAATAGCTACACGACGTACAAGAGAATGGTAAAATACTGGAAGCAGGCACGATGCGGATTAAAACCGCAGGACAATGCTAGTCAATGCACACATATAGCGATCCCATAAAAGGGTGTTCTGTTAAGGAGGTTCTGTAACGGGGTGGGATGGTAAAGTGTTTTAAAAAAGTTTTAAATAGAGAAAGACGGAGAGAGAGAGAGAGAGAGAGAGAGAGAGAGAGACAGACAGAAATCAATGTGGAATAATAAAGAACTAAGATTATAAACCAGGATATAGTAAGTACGTAAGCAAGTTGGAGTAGATTAGTGGCTATCCCTGGTGTCTCTGTTCTCTCTGTATTCCTGGAGTTTTTAGATCGCAATAAAAACATAAGTATTATGAGTTTGACAAAAACAATTCTAGCGGTATTTATAACACGAGCATCAACTTACGATATCGGATATTCTCATAATTTATTTTCTGACTACGACTCTATGTCATTATATTCCAATGGTCATTGGTAAGCTATATATCTCACAGCTGACCGAAATATAGGCTAGGGCTGTTTACTATTTGAGGGACGAATTGGTTTGCGAAAACCGACACATCTGTAAAAATTTGATAAAAATAGTTATTATGTATATTATTAGTAGGCAGGTTTATATAATCGAAATGGTGACTAATATGTACTACCGCCAGAGCCAGCGTGATCTACAAACAACTACGCGCGTGAGTGAGTAAAAAACCCGCACAATGATGCAGATCTGCACTTCCCCAAGTACGCGCGTAGATGCGTCGATAGGCAACATTCAGCGTGATGCGTGGCAATGTGATAATCGCCTTAGTTGTGACTGGATTGCCGATTGTGGATGCAAAAAGTAGCATGTCTGCTATAGCCTTAACACAAGGACTAGTTAATTAGTAAAGGCGTCTACTCGACGTGACGTCACGGAGCAAGTCACCGTCGAAATTACTTTTGGTCTTACGTCATCATTATACCCTTTTCGTCCTTTCCCGGCATTTACAGTAAACGATAATTTATCAACGTTTTCAACGAAACATTGTTGATTAACCTTGTTCGCACTAGGTGCAGTAAGCAAATCATTATTATTTCAGAGAAAAAGCTAAGCTTTTATGAGAAGTGCCTTTTTTAATCGGTTAAAAACGGGACTCATGTGAAACATACTCTTTCATATTATTATGTATTTTAGCAATTCACAAATTACGGCGAAATCAAGATGACAAACATACAGCCGTATTGAATCCTTTGGTTTTCGAAGTAGGTCAAGAATGCTCAGTATATTGTCAAATAATAAATTCAACAATTTCGATAGACATTTGGGTTGTTATTGAAGTTTTAATATGATAAGGCTTTTACGAGTATCCTATCCTACTAATATTATAAATGCGAAAGTTTGCGAGGATGGATGTACGAGTATGTATGGATGTATGTTTGTTGCTCTTTCACGCAAAAACTACTGAACAGGTTTGGATGAAACTTTACAGTAATGTAGGTTATACATCAGAATAACATATGAAATACATTTTATCCCGAAATTCCTGCGGCAACGCGGGTAACACCGCGGGGCGCAGCTAGTATTATGTAATCGCGAAAGTTTGAATGTTTCTTACTCTTTCACGTTATAACTACTGAACTGATTTTGATAAATAGCAGTTAACCGGACTAGGTAATTTATGGAACCGAATTTGGCGATTGCATTTGTTCAACTAGAAGTAAACTACCCAATTCCGTTTATCTCTTCGTCATGTCTTCCGTTTTTGAAGTCGGTTAAATATAAAAGGGTGATTTAAAATTCAATGTTATTTATTTCAAATCTTTTTCTTTTTTATGTCTGGTTGGAATAACTCCGTGGATTTTGAAAATCATTTGCGCTAAGCTAATCTGGATTGTGCTCAGTTATAGTGTATAAAATATTCAGCGGTAATAAGCATCAGGAAGTGAGTAAATTATTAATAGACTCTTGACCTGTTTTCTTGGGCTTTTGTTAACTTGAACTTAGATGCTAGAAGCTTTAAGAATCGCAATTAATATTTTTATTTCTCTCTTATATGTTTATTTTGATGAAAAGTGTTTATTTTTATTCTATACTGGTGATTGTAGAAAGATATGATGATAGTTTAATTGTTGGTCGAATCGTCAGAAACATACATTCGATTTGTGTATTTGCTTCGGTATTCTTTGTGTAAGTCGTTTAAAGATCTAATATATAAAATTCTCGTGTCACGTCACGGGATGCGTAATTGAACTCCTCTGAAACGGCTCAACCGATCCTCATGAAATTTTGTGTACATAACGGGTAGGCCTGAGAATCGGACAACATCTACTTTTCATCCCGAAATTCCCTCGGGAACGGGTACAAAGCGGGTGAAACCGCGGGGCGCGGCTAGTATACTCGTATGTATACAACTACCACGGTTTTTATCCGAGTTATGCCGGGGGAATTCTGAGATAGAAATTAAATTCAAATTCAAATGTCTTTATTATATCAGATCATTACAATCATTTATAATCGTCAGCTTAAAATTAAGTTTACGTTAGTTCGCATCGCGCCACCTACTGAGAAGAACTAACAAGAATCTCAGTGGGGTTGTCATTTTGCATTAGCCTTTCCGTTTGGTGTGGCTATCCATGACCAAAATAAATATTCAAATCGGATTGGTAGTTATTGGAATCTGGACACAAACAAAATATTAAACCTTTCAGTTTTATATTATTACTAGCTGCGCCCCGCTTTTACCCGCATTGTGCCCATTCCCGCGGGAATTTCGGGATGAAAAATAGATGTTGTCCGATTCTCAGACCGACCCGATATGCACACAAAATTTCATTAGAATCGGTCAAACCGTGTCGGAGGAGTTTAACTACAAACACGAGAATTGTATATAGGTATTAGATATATTAGTAAAGACTTCAACGTCGTTATTGTTATAAATGTTTTAGAAAAGCACGTTGGAGTTGAAAGTTGAACGAATTTCGAAGCGATTCGAGAAGCAGCCTTGGGGACCACATGGCGTTTGCTTGTAACGAATTCCAACGGTAACTCGAGAAAGTTATTCCTTGGATTGTTCGAGCACTTAACTTGGTTGACTTTTTCGGGTGAATAAATTAATTTTGTCACTTACACTTTATCTGTTTGAAACGAAAATGAATTCCGAAGTTTCTAGAAGATAAGAATTGAAACGTGATGGTTTAGTGGTTGAGGCTTGTTGTCGATTTGACTCCTTTTCGGGGTATTTTAATTTCAACAAGAATATTTTTCAAGTAAAAGTGGTTGTATAATGTTCTTTTACTTATGTTTCCATTTTAATTAGGCCAAAGAGAATTGGGTAGAACAAACATAAACCATTCAAACTCCAAACTCAGCTTTTTTTAAAGATGGTTGAAAGGACATCTTAGTCCTATCCATTTGTTAATAGGTGACCTACATGTAATCTAGACGTTATTTTCGACCTCACATGCATCGGGGATATAGCTCAGTGGCAGAGCAATCGACTGCAGATCGATAGGTCCCCGGTTCAAATCCGGGTGTCCCCTATAGTTTCTTTTTAATATTTTTCATCTCTAAGTATTATTTTATTTATACTGTAGGTTTTTTCTCACTTTATATTGTTTTTGGAGAATACTTTAATTTTTTTTAGGATTTTTTCAACTTTATAGCTTTACTGTTACTGTTAGACCGTAATGTCCCACTGCTGGGCAAAGGCCTCCCCCCTAATAGCTTTAACAACCTAAAAAGATCCTGCAAATCTTTTGATAGAAAATAATATATAATATACCCGGACAAATTCACACATGGTTAAGATTCTCAGCTTGTGTTATGGAATCTAACTCACTGATACTACTACATATACCTACACAAATACTTCATAAGATTATATAATTGACATCCAGACGTCGTCGCCAACAACTATGCCTTCACTTATTGTTGACTCCGGGCGGGAATCGAACCCGCAACCACCGACACGGTAAGCGCTCTCACTGCCACAGTGCCAACAGGCTTGTCAAAAAATGCTACGATTGTTTTTGCTACCTATCAACCAATTCCAATAGAATCAATTATCTACCAAGACATTTACTTCGAACCCATTTTATACCAAAATACTTGCTATGAATCAACAATAGATTTCCTACGAATTCATTTTCTACCAACAGCATTGCTACGAAGCCATTTTCTACCAAGACTTGCTAAAAATCTACTGACACACAAAGAAATTGTGAGTATTGTAAGTAAGAGAACGGTATGTATATGCTTTTCATTTCGAAATTCCTCCGGAATCCTTTAAGTAATCTTGATCGAAACGAAGCTCGAAAGGGTTACTCGTTATTAATAATTCCTAACTTCGTTTCTGGATACAATGTTGTACTCAAAATATTGCGGATGAAGCTAATCCATTGTTTTGGCTACATTGACGGCGCCCGTGACCCGTTTGCTGGCCCTTGTCAACCGGTATTAGTTGCGGTGCTCAGGTACTGTTTGACAAATAAAGGACCGGACTTAAAGCCAGTATATGATCATTTGCGAATGTCATTCGTCTGAAGAAAATGAATGTCTGACGAACGAATGAATGAATGGCATTTATTTGTATATATATAAAATTCTCGTATCACAATGTTAGTAACCATACTCCTCCGAAACGGCTTGACCGATTTTTATGAAGTTGTACCTATATGCATAGGTCTGAGAATCGGCTACCTACTATCTATTTTTCATACCATTAAATGGTCCCCTTAATTTTTATATGGCAAATCAACGTTTGCCGGGTCAGCTAGTTTGTTTATAAAAGTTTGTGTCAATTGATTAAAACGCTATCAATTGTTGCTTTAATCATCAATCTCACATAAATGTGTGACTCGAACTGTAATGTCCCACTGCTGGGCAAAGACCTCTCATCTCACTGAAGATATCGCTACAGTGAGGAAGATAGGCGTAATCACCACGCTTGCCAAATTGCGGGTTGGTGATCTCAAATCCAAGCCATGTCTAAAAATTAGGAAACATATTTTCGCTCGTCCCGGGAATTGAGCACGGGACCTCAGTTTTGGCTGGCGAGTTTACATACCATTAGACCACCCGAGTGTTGCCACTAAATGGTATTGTTAGTATATTTGTATCTATATTACGTTTAAATACACCGAATACGGCCCTGTCTTTACCAATACACGGATACTCAGTTGGGTACAAGGGTCAAACATCAGACCCCTAAGTAGAACTCAACTATTTCAATAACTTGAGTGTTGTAGTTTGTTTTACCTGAAGGTTTGAGGTCCCGTAATTAGAAAACGGTTGTTAACTAATGGAAACTTACCAAATTATTAAGATTGTAACGTTTAGTCATATACTTAGTTAGGTAGAACGTTAGTAGAATTCACAAAATTACCTAGTGATGTAGCGGCCATGACGTGTACTACTTACGACTCCAGGGTAGGTGAATGACCTACTCAAATTTATGAATCTCGTAAGTAAGATAGTTGCCAAACCCAAGATCTCTAATATACTCTGACTGATTGAAATAACCGTGACCAAGACCAAAGTACGGTAGCGCTCAAACAACTATCGGCCACCAATAGTAGCTGAGCTGCACGTTGCTTAACAATCATGGGACGTTAACATAGTTTACTCATGTGCCTCGAGCGTTACTTTCTGATTAAAGCGCAAGACAGACATATGCGGGTGCGGGCTGGGTGCGGGTCGCATGACAAACTTTCACACTAGCAGTAGGCCCGCAAGGGGTCACTGCAACACCTTCCATACAAATACACGGAATGCAACGTTATGCGACCCGCAATCCACCCGCACCCGACCCGTAACCCACCCGCTCCCGCACTCTGTGTCGACTTATGGCGTAAAGGGGCAAATAGAGAAGAATAGAAAAGTATATTTTGGTAAAGGTTGGGGATCCCTATGCAGATATCTCTTACTTTTGGTGTCGACTATATCTACATATCTATCACCATATTATATCCGACAACATTTCATGACCTAATGCTGAAGTTGGTTACCGGACAAAATCATGCTTAGACATTCTCCTAATTCGACAAGACATTTGCTTTTAAAATATTGCTTACCAATCAAAAGAAGCATGTTCATTCACTGTTGTATTTAAACATCTATTCATTACGTCGAGTGCGATTATGCTCAAGTTTCAGTCAAGTTTTATCGATTGTCTTTCATCTCCAAATCTCGGTGAGAACATGACATCTGCGATACGTTACGCTTCGCGAACAGTTGAGTTTCAGAGGTTTCAATTATTGTATTCACAATATTATATTGTATTGGTTTAAGAAGATATTGTGTTGTTGTGGTAAGTTCAGCTTGCGTAGTCGACGCTGGACTTTTGGTTGTCAAAACCTCTAAAAGCTTTAAAGCACATTAATGACATATTAAAAAATTATATTTCTTCTCCTTGAGTCCGTTGTTTGTGCACTTATAATTAAGATTGAGGTCATCAACCGCAGTAGGTAAGCGTGGTGATACGTCGAAAGGTCGCTGCTCACTATACTATGATCGTAAAAGGAACGTATCTGAAAAAAGTATTAGACAGTGTTGCCCTAGACCTTCCCGTGTCCGATCGCACCTTTGCCATGCACGGACTGTCAGTACAGTACTTGCGCGACGTTGCCAAACCGCAACACAGGTAGCGAAACGGTGAGCATACGGGTTACAAGCGCGTATGACGACCGTAGTAAACGCGTTGCCGCTCTACTCTTGCTCTAGAAAACAGATGAATTACTGTAAAACGACAATGGAAACCTCTCTATTAAGACACGCGTGACATGGAGATGATTGGCGAAGGCTACTGTCATTAAAACCGGTACACATGCATGAGGTAATTTAGTCGATACACTCTAGTTAAGCGTATTGGTTTCCGACCCTGCTACGTTCATTCATAGCACGTTCATGGTATGGTAACATATAATGGTACTGATATCTTGAGATGAGAGGCCTTTGTTTTTTAGTGGGACATAGGGCTCCCACACAAAACTGCGATGCGATGCGATGCGAATTACATTTAATATATTCATCTCTTTTCTTTGTACTGTAGTAATGGCGATAGATATAACTATTTCAGTTCGCATCGCATCGCATCGCAGTTTTGTGTGGGAGCCCTTAATCCTAGGATTTTTCAGTAAGAGGATTCAGGCTAGTATTTTGTACTAAAGGTGGCCGTGGCATGTTAGCGTCTCTGGTGTGTCTGCAGCCTTAAGTTGACGCTAAAAATAAAATTGCTAGTTTTAGCATTACTATCGGTGCGTGTTCCTTGTTAAATTTATACCGGGGACCGTCAATACTTTACACATTTTATATGCCAGCTAACATTCGATTTTTATTACGGAAACTTAAACGTACTCCATAATAAAATAAAAATATTGCCTTCACTTCTAACCTATTTTCGGATTGTAGATTTCATTTATATTTATGTTTCTTGACGTTTTTGAAAACAGTTTTAGCTGCTTGTTTTGTCGTGGGTTCGACCGCTGTTCTTCGAAACAAACACCTTTAAGGCAAAAGCTCCAACATATTAAGTCAATTGAAATGATTGAAACAACCAAATATATTCAACGTTCTCTTCGAAGTACGGCAGTGCTCAGAGTAAAATGCCACTTTAGACAAGTAAAGTAAGTAAGTATTAGCCTTTTATGTCCCACTTGTTGGGCAAAGGCCTCTCGTCTCACTGAAGATATCAGTACAGTGAGGAGGTTTCAGGCGTAATCACCACGCTTGCCTAATGCGGGTTGGTGATCTCAAACCCGAGCCATGTTTGAAAAGAAACAAGTTGAAAATTCCAGGACAAGATTATGGTAACCGTTGGAGTTATTTCTATTGGACATGTTAGAGTCACTCAACACAGTTTTAAAACTCCCAAGGGCTAACTTACACGCGATTTGGCATTGGGGCTATAAGCGCGAGACACACATAGTGAGGCTGCGTGACAACTGCGGGTAGCGTGATGTTATATTCCTTGTATTTGTATGAAAGGTGTCACACTGGCTCGTTGTGGGCCTGCTGGGTCAAGTTCATACCTTTCGAGCTTGTATACGAATAGGTACAATGAATACAACGTCAAGTGACCCGTAACCGCGTCCGCACCGTGTGTGTCTTGCGCTGTAACTATAGTAGAAGAAAAAAAAACTTGAGAGGTGTCAAGGGACACCCGGATGGCACGAAGTTTATTTATTATCAACAAAAATAATCGTCGCGACACCACACTGTTCAATGCGAAATAGAAAGACGAAACGAAAATATCTGGCTTGCTTTCTATAAGAGAGACAGAAAGAGAAACATGCGCTCGCCAGAGAGAGACAGACAGAGAAACATGCGCACGCCTGCGGCATGACAGACATACGTAACAGTGACGTGGCGTGACAGACAGAGAAACATGCACATTTCTCTGTCTGTCTCTCTCTGGCGCATGTTTGTCTGTCTGTCTCTCTCTTACGCAAAAAGTGTCGTTACAACTTTTCCGTCTAGCCCCCTTTAAAGGTCTGGGTCTAGTTTATGAGTATGGGGGGATGTAATGTTAGTGTGTACATGTCTGCCTATTTTTTTGACGGCATGAACCAGTTGAATATAACATAATAACGGGTGATTTTTTAAGAGCTTGAGAACTTTAAAAAAAAAAAAAACGCATAATATTTGCAAAATCTCATCGGTTCTTTATTTGAAACGTTAGATTGGTCCATGACATTTACTGTTTGAAGATAATTTCATTTAAATATTGACCGCGGCTGCGTCTTAGGTGGTCCATTCGGATAGTCCAATTTTGGGCAACTTTTTCGAGCATTTCTTTTTGTTGCCAAAAATGGAAGAACTGAACTTGGTTGACATGTGGTTTCAACAAGATGGCGCTACATGCCACACAGCTCGCGATTCTATGGCCATTTTGAGGGAAAACTTCGGAGAACAATTCATCTCAAGAAATGGACCGGTAAGTTGGCCACCAAGATCATGCGATTTGACGCCTTTAGACTATTTTTTGTGGGGCTACGTCAAGTCTAAAGTCTACAGAAATAAGCCAGCAACTATTCCAGCTTTGGAAGACAACATTTCCGAAGAAATTCGGGCTATTCCGGCCGAAATGCTCGAAAAAGTTGCCCAAAATTGGACTTTCCGAATGGACCACCTAAGACGCAGCCGCGGTCAACATTTAAATGAAATTATCTTCAAAAAGTAAATGTCATGGACCAATCTAACGTTTCAAATAAAGAACCGATGAGATTTTGCAAATTTTATGCGTTTTTTTTTAAAAAAAAGTTCTCAAGCTCTTTAAAAATCACCCCTTATTACCGTCGGAAGGCACATTATCATTTTGTCAGTGAGACTTTGCATGTGGTCGGCCGAGGCCCTAAGACGGTCTAAGGACTCTGATATCAGGGTTTGCCATTCACCTATACAAACTTGCATATTCCGATTAGGGTAAAGGATCTTGGGCAGGTTACTATAGACCCTGGGCCAATGTAACTCGTACAACTCTTCAAGAGCTTTCAAATGATATAGGTCATGTCTCTGTTGAGCATTGGACCAAAGTTTCCCCTAGGTCCTTTACAAGAAACGTTTTTTTAATTTTTATGTGTTCCGCTAGGTATTATGACTTGTACCATCGGAATTTCCCCAAAAGGCCAGTCCAGCAAGATCTGTGACGATCTCAGTTATGGCTCATAAAATACCTCATGCCTTTCTGTAATGACTTCGAAGTTCCTCTAGGGGCATGTATTGTTTTTAATCTTATCCGGTACTCTTAAAATGGGTTATAATGGACATAAATACTTATGATTTTCTTATCTTTTTATACTAGTGATTGGAGTTATGGTTTGGGGTTCGTAAAAGTTTTTTTTCATTTGGTATGAATGTTGGTTAATTCTTTTAAAAGCAACGCTTATTTAACGCCTAGCTTTAGAACTAGCAGAACCTTGCGGTTTTGCCTGCGTTGTGCCCGTTTTCGTGTCAATTTTGGGATAAAAATGGCTTAAATCTTGCACGTTAAGCTATCCATTATAAAATAGAATTATTCACGTCGGATTAGTAGTTTAGAGCGTTCAAATAAACAAAAATCTTACCTAAAGGCCTTAATTAGTTATCAGATTTTAGATACATTTAGTTAGATAAACTTCTTATTAGTAACACTATTATAGGTAGGTAATCATATAGGTTAATAGGCCAACCCTGGTATCGGAGCTTTTAGACCGCTTAAAGGCCTCCGACATGGTCTAACCATGAACCAATTAAGTAACACTAGTATTGATAAAACTTTGAATTTATCCAATACAATCTGGTCTATCTAAATTACATACAGTGAAGGCTTTCATTTACATACCAGTTTCAGTCAGGTCTAACGTCACTTCCTCTGAATGTTGCTTTTCAGCTCCGCGCTAATTGGATGTATTCAACAAGATTCATACACGTACCACAGATAATATAAAGACGCAGTTTCAGTATATAGTCCAGACAATTTGTAGACTGGATTGTAGACTGTAAACTAAATCACAAATGTGTACAATAATGTCTGAGTGCCGCACTCAAAGACGTTCATTAAGTAAAAGTAAAAAGTATTAGCCTGTAATGTCCCACTGTTGGGCAAAGGCCTCTCGTCTCACTGAAGATATCAGTACAGTGAGGAGGTTTCAGGCGTAATCACCACGCTTGCCTTATGCGGGTTGGTGATCTCAAACCCGAGCCATGTTTGAAAAGAAGGAAACATGTTTTCGCTCGACCTGGGAATTGAACCCGGGACCCCAGTCTTGGCAGGCGAGTGCACATACCACTAGACCACCGAGGCGTTCATTAAATCGACACTTCATTATTTGATTGCTTCCTTTTTCGTCACATTCCTTTTTGGACGTATTCCGTTTTCGGCGTATTCTTGTTTCGGCACATTCCGTTTTCGGCATAAATGACGTAATTTTTCATACATTACATGTCAAAATCACTCATTAAATCTCCACTAAGGATGCATTTGCCGTCTCTAAGTATGAGCGTTAGTTGTATTGTATAGGCTACATCTTATACCATTTTCCTTCAGGAAATCTTGATTAACTAGGGCGGGTAGTGCTTTATAGATCACGACCGATCTACGATTCTTTTACAGATTAACTAATAGCTACTATAAATCTGTCGTAGATTACGAAAGAGTTACTTTGATTGCTTTGGAATTGAGCTAAGGATTATCCTTCTTTGTTTTTGATATTATTTATTGGGTTTTAAAACTTAAAGTAAATTCGCGCGAATAGGTTAGTGGCCAACCCTGGTGTCGGGAGTTTTTAGACCGCCTAAAGGCCTCTACCATGGTCGTACGGTTGAAATGACCGGGACCATATTTGACAAGCCCGGTGGCACAGTGGCAGTGAGAGTGCTTACTGTGTCGGGGGTTGCGGGTTCGATTCCCGCCCGGAGTCAACAATATGTGAAGACATAGTTGTTGGCGACGACGTCTGGGTGTCAATTATATATTCTTATAAAGTATTTGTGTATGTATATGTAGTAGTATCATAGTACTATTTATTAATCTGTGGTATCAGTTAATTAGATTCCATAACACAAGCTTAGAGCTTACTTTGGGTCTAATTAACCATGTGTGAATTTGTCCAGGTATATTTATTTTTATTTTTATTTTTTTTATATTGGCTGTAACCTTACAGCCAATATAAAAAAAATAAAAATAAAAATACTTATACATCGTACATACCTATGTACGATGTATAAGTACTAATATAATAAGGCTGTAGAGTTTATCCGGAATTTGTAAAGTACTCTTACCTCTTTATCAATAAACACTGTGTAGCTTAAATACTGTTGTAATGTACTATGTCTCTTGTTTTTGGCTCATCGAAAAATTGCGTGTCAGAAAGTGAAAAACCTTTTGATAGCTAAACTATTCTTAATACGGGTTTAGTAATGAGATATTATGACCCTTAATGTAAGTAGATATAAGCTTTATAATAAGTCAAAAAATACTATATTCATGTTCACACTCATATGTGAAATCACATAATAAAGACCTGCAGGCCTATTCACGGTCCAGTGTGCACACCGGTGCTTGAAGCTCAGTGCGCTTGAAGGACGTGAAGCAATTGGTATTCCCGCGGCATCTCGTGCCCAGTGCTTAACGTTGCCAACATACTAAAAATTTTGGACTTCACTATTACTATGCACAAAAACCGGTAAGTACCGATAAATAGTTTGTAACAGATTATTTGTCTGTGGTGGCTAGGCGCCCTCTCCGCCTGGCCCGCACTTGTCAATGTCATTGACAGGTTCAACTCAGTGGGTACAACATAGTGTAAACAGGCAAAATTCCGCGGTATTTATTTACTCTTTTTCACGATAATTCCTATCGATAACTTTACTTATGCGTGTTGGGCTTTGTTTGTAGATTACTTTATGAAATTATTGGCAAGAAATAAGGAAAGTGCAAGTAAATTATCATGTCAAACGGCAAATAATTCTGTGATTGATCGATCAATGTATTTCGTTTACTGGGCAGTTTAACGACTAAACTAAACATTCGAATTCATAGCGACATTCAAGCAAAGAATATTACTACTCTCCCGAGCATTCAAGTCGTATGTGCTTCAAGTGCCTGCAAAGTAAAAGACAATGTTTTTCTCTGCATACTTTTGGCCCACAGGAGTCGTATATCGCCGCTTCAGGGAAGCAAATCGATGAATAAACCCTGACCATAGCTGTTATAGTTAAATAAATGTACTTAGTTATGTTAGTTGGTAAGGTATTTATATAAAGTAGAATGTACCAAAACCAATTCCAGGGTTTTCACCCCTCACTATTAACAAAGAGTTAATAAAAAGATAGTATCAAGAAAAATACTTAGGATTAATAATAGACGACAAAATGACATGGAAATCACTTATTGAAAAAATAAAGTCAAAATTAACTTCAACTTTAGGAGCTTTTCCTAAAGTTAACAAACTGCATACCGGAAAAAGTAAAAAAAATAATTTACAATTCTCTATAAAATCACATTTGGAATAGGTACTTAATAGAAATCTGGGGGTCAGCTGCAACCACTTATCTTCAATCACTACAAAGAATTCAAAACAAAATTATTGAAGTATTATTTCATAATTACAATACGCCAACAAAAGATTTGTATAAAAAGACTAAACTGTTCAACATAAATCAACTATATCAATATAAAACTTGCATCTTAATAAAAAAAATAACTACCAATAAAATCAAAACTAATATTACATTGGAAAAGATAAACAACCAAACATAACTTAAGAAATAAACACAAATTAAACTTATCATACCAAGAACTAATTAGGGGAAAAAATCCATTTTATTCGAAGGAGTCCAATTATTTAATAAATTACCAAATGACATCAAGGAGTGTCATAGTGTTAGCGTATTTAAAAATAAATTAAAATTACATATTGCCAAACTGTAACTAGGTAGTTAAGGAGCGAACCATGTACTTATTAACCATATTTAACTAACACTTTAGTTTATATAAATCTTATTAATATCATTACTTACCTATGTTACTAACCCTAAGCACCAGAGGTGTATTACAAATATTTATTACATTATTATCTGTATCTCATTTTAATTGAACTGTATGTTTTATGAGAATAAAGATCTTTAAACCTAACCTAATGTAAGCTATATTTTATTGTTGCTCGGTTTGAGAGGTATCACCTTTCCGTGATACAGTTTATACTAGTATGGGAGGTGATGTCTTGATGACTGAGCCAAATATAATGTAATTACATTTGAAATAAATAAATAAATGAATTGAATTGAATTGAATTGAATGTTTCTTCTTTGCTTTATTTACAGAAATAACTGTAGTCTCTAGCTTCCAATTATACATTACACATTCAACACAATTGTTGTATTTAGTGTGCCGAGCGGTAGAGACGGCGTGAGTTCTAGTAGGATCTGCCGGAAAATTATTTTAGTCACTCTAAATTGTTGAGTAAAAAGAGATTCCGGTAGATCTAATGGATTACTGCAATCCCTCAGCCGTCTCCGTTCTAGTCTGTCTTTGGCGAATATCTTCCGCGGCACCTAATATAATTGCACGAGCCATTTTAATAGAATCTAGCAGCGGCCTGCGGTTTTACCCGCGTTGTGCCCGTTCCCGTGGGAATTTCGGGAAATTTTATAGGTACTTATAAACCTTCCTCTTGAATCACTCTACCTATTACAAAAAACCGCATCAAAATCCGTTGCGTAATTTTAAAGATTTAAGCATACAGACAGACAGACAAAAATAGCGACTTTGTTTTATACTATGTAGTGATTATTAGAAATCAATAGGTACCTAATCATAATAGAAGAAATTATGTTATGCTTAGAATTATTTGGCGGGAAGAAAAAGTCAACCCTACTAATTTAAAAAGGTTTCATCATGACTCATAGATTCATACATTATTAGTTATTCGCAACATGGTAGGGTTATAGTGATTTATTGTTCCTCACTACTGGATAGTAGTTGCAATCAACGAAGGCCAGTGGTTAAACACTATGGCCGTATGAATACCGATTTGAGTTTACCGGTTTTTTTTTCTAGTACATTGATGAGCATAGTGGCGTTGAGTGTTTAAACACTGAAATGCGCGCACCGGAGCTGTCAAACGCTTAAATGGCAATCACGAACGCCACTATGACGTCATCTCAGTGCGCACACTGGACTGTGAATAGGCCCACTGGTTTATTCATTCATTCATTCATTCATTCACTCATTCACTCATTCATTCTTTTGGGAATTCTGAACATGGAAGAGCGAAGTACTACACTTCTCTATTTCGAGCTTCTGAACTAGCCGATTGTAGATTGTAAACCTAGTAAGTCCAGATTCACCGTTTCTTTCTTCAACCACGGTCTACTGAGCTGGGTTTAAATGAATCAATTTGAAGTTTTTATCACATTTTAGCTCGTGAACTAGGATTAAGTTGTATTGATCGAGTTCAATTGTAATCACGGAAAAGCGAAGGACTTACTGGTTACGCTTAATCTCTATTTCACTTACTGGTTACACTTGGTTGTAATGGTGAAATTGGGGTTTACTTATTGTTATAATATGACTTTTAAATGCCAAAATATCCCACGTTACACCCTAAAATCAAGTAAATTCGTGTTGAAAAAAAACTTATCCAACTTTCATTAAATCACATAAAGATAAATATAACACAACGGATAAAGTTCCATGACAATCGAAAGATAAATAAATCATTCGGAAATTATACACAAGTTTATCGTTCAGGAAAGTTAAATAACCTAAAAAGTTGTAATAATACCAATTTAATACAAAATCAGAGGCTATTTGTTCTGAAAACAGACGGAAAATATATGGCGACATTTACAATAATTCCAAATTTAGCATTCAACAAAAGTGAGCGTGGTCTCACTAAGTCAGGACGACTTGAAAACGCTTTTGGTTCCGTACAGAATTATAGTATTTCATTACAATGTAGATTTTGAGGTGGACTAAAATCCAGAGATAGATATAAACTTTAAATTTTAGATTTTGTAATAAGATGTTACTTTCATGTGAAGAAGTAGAAGAATATAAGTAACCGGTGTAAAGATATAAAAAGTAAAGCATAAATAAGCCTGCAATGTCCCACTGTGGACAAAGGCCTCTCATCGCACTGAAGATATCAGTACAGTGAGGAGAATAAGAAGTGCAAGGTAAGGTTTGTTCCCAACGACTCCACTGAAAACTTCCACCCTGGTAGTAACGTTAGGAAACTTAAAACTATATTCTAGATCATATTTCAGAGCACACGTGCACACTACATATCGTTATACGAATATATATCACCCATTGACGTCATCGATCGACGGTTCCGTAAAGAAAATACTTTTCAACACTTCTATTAAAAATATTTCCTATCTGTGTTGAACCCCAAAAACCTTCGGTGGGTCTGACAAACACTTAAACAGGAAGATTGCTACCCCGGCTAGGGACTCGCATAAATTCATAACTTTACATCATTTAAAAAAGAAAAAATACTGCCAAGGGACCTCCTCTATTCCATCAACGAAAAAATACTCTGTTCATTCAGAAATAATGCTTAAATTTCATAGCTTAAGTCACAGTTTTCTGTGACATAATGAACAAGTTTAGGGAAGAAATTGAGAGACAAATCTTTGGGGACATTTGAGATGGTGGAGGTGTTTCATTATATCAATTTATGAGTGTATTAGATAATCTACTGTAGCGATCGAATTGACTAACGTACGAGTATGTCACTGTATAACGACAGATACGAGTATATTGTGTGAATTAATAAAATTACCTAGTTATTTAGTGCCCTTAAAGTAGTACGTAGCGATTGCTGGGAGCTCGCAAAGGATTGGCGATGTTTGGGGGAGATCTTTGCCCAGCAGTGGATTAATTAAAGTTAGGAAAACAGTAATACGTATGTTTATTATGTACAATGTCAGGTTAAGCACTATCTAGATATTTATAGTAAAGCAATATTAAAATCGTTTAGGTGGTCCCGAGTTCTCATTACAAAAACATCCATGAAATCATAACTGTTTCTCTTTATGATATTAGTTCTAAAGCCATTAAAATTAAAGGTATGACTTTGAAACAATGAAAATCCAAGACTTGGTTCCCTCGTGTTCGTATAAACATATTAACCTCAATGTACTTAACTCCCGCTGCTACGGCCCATTTAGAAGGAATTCAGACAAAACCTAATATTGCGGTACTGTTTGAAATTATCCAAAAGCGTGCTATATTGCTGACAACTATTTACCAAGATGATAATGGCACCTTCGTGCCACTGCTTCTCTAACTAAAACAGGACATTTCCACAACATTTTCCACACATTACTTGCTTAATACTACGTTTGAATTTGATTCTTAAACTCAGTCAGCAATGGTTAGCGAACAACTCGCGTTTAAAGTAACAGCAAGTTACACAGCTCATGGTAAAGGGTCGTTATAATTTTCAAAGTGAAGCTAAAATAGTGGAAGTATCAAGCTAGTTATCGGAGGGGACGTTAACAACAAGTTAAATGTTCTGTTAAAGGGTTGGAATTTAAACATTTTTGTTAAATAAGGTTTTTGTTGGGTGTGGTAATAAAATTCATGCGTTAATTACATCGTTTCGGGTCTTAAAAGGGCATCAGCGGTTTTTTTATTTCAACAGGAAAATATTATTCTTTCCGACGAATGGGTGGGGATATTTTTTGCTATCGTGTTGTTTGATCTCCGGGATGGACGATTTATTTCTTTGTGCTGGAATGAAGTTTGTTTTTAATCATTTTGAAATGAGTCGGGGGTCCAATGTGTAAAAATATTGGTAAATTAAATTAATGGACCTTTGCGTCGTAATTTTCTGTTTAAATAATGATAATATTGATAAATTATATTAAAGCTTTTAATTTTACGTAAGGGTTGTTGTTTTACGTGACTATACAGGATACCCTACGGTTATGCTATATGAGTGGAATTATATTGATTTCAAGCAATAAAGTGTTTATCTATCTATCTATCTATCTATTGATACTAACAGCGCTGCGTGGTTTTACCCGCGTTGTGCTCGTTTCCTTCGGATTTTTGGGATGAGAAATAGCCTTCCCGTTGGGCTATCTAATACCATAAGCTAACCCGATATTACCTCGAACATACACACAAACAAATTTACTTTTAATACTCATATAGATAGATGGTATTTTGTTTTAATTACGCAATATTTAACTAAAAAGACAAATGAAAGTATTTGGTACTTAGAAACATATCTAGGAGTTTCTGACAAAAATCGATCGAAATAGACATAATCAAAGGTCCACGCTCGGTTTTTGAGACACTGAAAGTAATGATACAGAAGCCAATATTATTCATAGTATACGAAAAATGAATAAAATAAAAATACTTTCTCAAGTATCCGAGCTCCTAAATCAAGTTTGGTGTTAGGGGGAAAGCTTAAGTTATATCTGAAAGCATATAGTCGTGGGAATGTGGACACATTTCTAATAATGTGAATAGGGAAAATCTATTGTATGAAGCATTTCGAGTCAACTCAAACTTCTGTGGCTATACCTACTAACTGTAGTTTCCTGCTTGATATTTAGTTTCGGTGACGTCAGACTTCAACTTTGCATCTATATCTATAAACTACTAGGACTACCCTATATCGGGTAGGTCTGAGAATCCCCTTAAATGATAACATTTAAAATAGATGTCGTCCAATTCTACCCGATATGCACACAAAATTTCATGAGAATCGGTCAAGCCGTTTCGGAAGAGTTTAACTAGAAACACCGCGACACGAGAAGAGAGATTCGAACAAGAGACGACGAACGAACGAGATTTAAAACTAAACCCTATTTAGGGTCAACACTGCGTTAAGCGTGCGCACGCATCGGTTCACTTTTGTATGACACCACACGCGACGGGCGCCCGCGACGGTTCACTTTTGTATGACACCGCATGCGACGGGCGCCCGCGACGGTTCACTTTTGTATGACACCGCACGCGACGGGCGCCCGCGACGGTTCACTTTTGTATGACACCGCACGTGACGGGCGCCCGCGACGGTTCACTTTTGTATGACACCGCACGCGACGGGCGCCCGCGACGGTTCACTTTTGTATGACACCGCACGCGACGGGCGCCCGCGACGGTTCACTTTTGTATGACACCACACGCGACGGGCGCCCGCGACGGTTCACTTTTGTATGGAACCGCGGCGTGCGCACGCTTAACGCAGTGTCGGCCCTTATCTGTAATATAAAAATGAATCGCTGAATCTGTTGCTAAGTGCTTCAGAACGACTGCACCAAATTGGATGATTCTTTTTTTAATGTGTTCCTTATTGCCAGGACAAGGTTTTTATATAAGAAAAATAAGGAATAAAAATCTCAAAATTCCCACGGGAACGGGGGCGCTGCGGGTGAAACCGCGGGGCACAGCTAGTACTCTAATATAATAAAGCTGAAGAGTTTGTTTGTTTGAACTCGCTTATCTCTGAAACTACCAATCTAATTCGAATAATTCTTTACTGACAAGAGATACATAGTGCGGGGGCAGGTCGCGTGACGTGTATTCCTCGCAGTTGTCTACTGAACACTAATATTACGTATAAAGAGGAAAACTTTGTTTGTTTGGTTGTAATGAATAGGCTCAAAAACTACTGGACCGTTTTTAAAAATTCTTTCACCATTCGAAAGCTACATTATCCACGAGTAACATAGGCTATTTTTCATCCCGAAATTACCACAGGAATGGACACAACGCGGGTAAAACCGCGGGGCGCTGCTAGTATTTAATAAACCTGCACTATGTATGTCTTGAACATAAAAAAAGGTTTTTTTAAAGCCCTGCTGTCGCTTCAAGTAGTTATTTAAGTGAATTATAACTTCTCGGCCTTTGCCCAGCAGTGGGACGATACAGGCTAACAGTGACAGTAAAAACTCCTCCTCATGCATTACTATACACTGTTCAAGAAAGAAAGTCCCCGCGGATTAACTAGCAAATTGATCTTCGTACACAAATTGCGGAAGTCCCAAAGGGTATCCAAAATCTACAATATTAACTCCAATTCAAGGTAAATAATTAACAACTGAAAAGTGAAAAGTATTTATATTTAATACATTTATATATTATCAATTATATATATTCTTAGAAAGTATTTGTGTATGTATATGTAGTAGAATCAGTTAATTAGATTCCATAACACAAGCTTAGAGCTTACTTTGGATCTAATTAACCGTGAGTGAATTTGTCCGGGTATATTTATTTATTTATTTATTTATTTTGATTAGCCTGTATTGTCCCACTGCTGGGCAAAGGCATTTATTCTCACTGAAGATATCAGAACAGATAACAGAACAGGAGGATTAGGCATAATCACCACGCTTGACGATTCCGGGTTGGAGATCTCAAACTCGAGCCATGTTTTTGAAAATTAGAAAACATGTTTTCGCTCGACCCGGGAATTGAACCCGGAACCTCAGTCTTGGCAGGTGAGTGCACATACCACTAGACCACCGAGGCGTTAATGATGAACAACGCTTCAGAAAAAATATGACGAAAATGAGTAGTTTCAATAGCGTTACCCTAGCGTACGACGCGAAACAGGGTAAATGCATCAAATAAATCATTAAAAAGTATAAATTTCCCAGTTTTGATTCACATTCTTGTTCTACTCGACTCCCAGATGGGGTCAGGAGTTAAGTGAGAATGATCACTCTCTGTAGGAAACATGCTTTGTTGGAACAGGTTTAGTAGCTTGTATAGAATGACGGGATAGGCAAGTTACTGTGAGTTAGTTATGTGTTCAATGTAAATCAAAAAATAGTTACATAAAGTAAAGGATGAGTAAGTTTTTACTGCAAGTCCGTCGAAATCGTAGATGTCAGTGCAGTTAGAATGATTATAATTACTGCGCCAACCATACATTATATATTTTGCGACAATCTTTATTTTGATATGAAAGAAAATAATATTAGCGACTTTTAATTTTCTTTAATTGCAGTACCTGCACCTAACGCATAAAGTAGTACACGATATAATTATAAAAACATACCGTCCTAGTTTTACCATGCCGCAGAAAAAAGGTTAAGTTTAACCAAAATGTATCCCGATTAAATTCACGAAAACCATCAAACATTACCAACAATCAACTACTAATTCACTCCAATTTAGATCCAAGTCCATTAAGACCACAACAAATACTAAGCCCATTTTATAAATAATTCTAATAAAAAGTTTGAAACATCAACCCACTTCGCGCTGAACTTGTTCCGGTCTTAACCGCACGACTGGAACGTTCGAACGAGGCTTAATAATGTAAAAGGTTACTCTGATACAATATTAATCTCAGCGGACTGTACTCCTACATGAGAAATTAATTTATACCCAGCACAATGTAATGCAGTGGAGTGTTGTACTTGCCAGTAAATTTTTATGATGCTTTCGTAACAGGGCATTAGCCTGGTAAATTGTTGCCAGTAACTTCATTCAGTTTGTAAATTTCCTTTTAGTGGGTTGTTTTATGCGAGACCTTGTTTCTGGGTGGTTTACACCGGGTTACTACAGGTTCACTTGACCCTGCTGCCCTGCTGTCACGGCTTTAGTAGGTCGTGGAAACCGGGGGCGTTTGCTAGTGCTTGAAAAACAATAAGCCGCGTGAAATTAATTTTAGTCGGTGTTGTACATGAATTAACATAGCCTTTTCTTTTTTATTATATTCGCTTCAGTTGTAAAGGGAATTACGGTCAAGTTGAAATCATTATTTTTAAAATAATTTTAAACTGGTAATACCAATTGCGTAGTTTCCAGTAGTCATTTAAAAAAGTTTACTGTATCTAAAAATAATTGAGCTTAATATAGTAACTATGACAATTATCTAAAAATAAGTGAGCTTGTAGTAACTATTAGAATTATATCTCCGGTTGAGGAGAAAGAAGTTGAGACGAAAGACTTTTATGGTTACTTCCGGTTGTGCGACTTCAAGCCTAGTTTTTATGAGAACTACCGTCTACCGTGAAGAAGAAAACAGTTTAAAATAAAAACAATTTGCCAGCTTACCCTTTCATATAACGAAAGAATTTTCCAAATCGGTTCATAAATGGGATAATCGGGTATACAAATAGTAATATAATATACCCGGATAAATTAACACACGGTTAATCAGACCCAAACTAAACTCTAAGCTTGTATTATAGAATCTAACTAACTGATACTACTTATACATATACAAATACAAATATACAGATGAATTGAATTAAGAACGTCCTTTGTTTCATGAAGTCGATCAAAAGGTCACAAGTGTTAATATCATTGAGAATGTACGTGAATTTATTTTGCCAGACTAACACATTTTCTTCACAGAACTCTAATAACTTTAATAGCCATATTTCATTCGTATCCTTTTGTCTAACATGATTAACAGTGCAGACAATGTTTCATTTGTGACAAAGTGATTAATAATCTTTTTTGTTTCTCAGTGAAAACTAGGTTATGTTACGAATAACACGCAAATTTCTTTTGTCTGGCTTTGAGTAAGCTTTTGTTTATAAAAGTTATTAGTCATCAACCTTAAGTCAGGTTGACATGATTCGAGTCTGACCGAGTGCACTCCAAAAAACTATAAAAAAAATAATTAGGCTGGTCAAATAGAAAAATATAAAAAAGCATAGTATAGGTACCTTTTAATTCGAAATGAGACTAAGGAACCAATAAAAAATTTAGGTTCTTAAGCTAAATACTCACTAGAAGCAGCTAAGTCGCTGCCTCTACTGCCCTAAGACAAACCGCCTACAATATGTACAAAATATAATGTCACAGAGCCTCGGATTGAGGCAGCGTCTCCACTCAGGCGCCTTGGGGCGAGGCAGCCGCTCGACTCCAGTACAACCGGCTGTATAACTGGCTTTTTAATTTAAGCGTTTATTATCGTCCTGCTACAGCTTATATTTCAAGGATTTTAAACGAAAAACATACATTTTAACGTAAAATAACAATAAATGCCTACTAAAATGTTGACGTCTTTTACGTACACGATTTGACAATGTACTAAAAGGCGTAGAATTTTATTGGTCAACTGTAGCGTAGCTTTGGACCTAAAACATGTGGTGAATTCATCTGAACTTATTGCGTTGTACCTACCTAGGTTAGGTTAAGTGTTCCTAGCTATATCTTAAACCAGCCAATTAGGTATTTGTTCTATTGCCGTCTCTTTCTCTCTATTTGTATTAGTAACCGTGTTGGTCGTAAATAGGGCAATATAGTGCGACGTACGCACACAGGTGGTCTACGATCTACGAAATGTCCTCCTGAGATATACAGCCATAGGGATTGGCCAATATTTGAGCCAACGTTTGGACGAACATTTGAATTGGATCTTAAATTAAACTATGACCATTTTTTGGCTATAAATGGAACCAATGTATATTCGTGCTTTAAAATAATTGATTTTTGAGACCGATTCATAAACTACAGTTCTCAGTTTTTGAACTGAGAACCGCCGAGGCCGCCAAGGCCGATGTTTGTTTGCGATTAATGTTTGGTTCGTAAGGCTTTTTAAAGCTTTATTATTACTTTTTACCTGAAGCAAGTTTCTATACGCCCTAACCCCTAAACCCCAGAATATTAGAATACTCATTAATCTACGAGCAAAACAGCTAGTAATTCATTTCCATTTTCAAAAACTAACAAAGAACATACTGGACCATTCATTTTGAATTGATACTACTTTTCCGGATCACGGAAGTCTTCTGTCACCAGGAAGAAAGAAGAATCACTCAAGTCTTTTGTGATCACGATTTCTGTGAAGGAGCTGAAACGTCAGATAAAATGTAAAATAAAAGCAAAATGTATCCGTAAGAGTAGTATCCATTAATTGTACTAATATTATAAATGCGAAAGTTTGTGAGGATGGATGTATGTATGTTACTCCTTCACAAAAAAGTACTGAAATTAACGGGTACAACGCGGGTAAAACCGCCGGGCGCGGCTAGTAACAAATAATAGTCATAGTTACCAGGAAAAGCAAAGTTCACCAAATAATTTGACAGTAAGTATCAAAAAGAGGTAATACCAGCCCGTCACATCGTTTAGGGGTTTCGGTTTGGAAATCGTTCCTTGGGTCCCGAGAACCCCCGTAACATATCTCCATGGGGCCATTTGGAACCCACTATGTAACGGGTCCTACACTTTGAGGGTCACAAATTGGACTCCTCTGTTTTTGACTTTATTGAATCTGAGTTGCATTAATAATAAAAAGATAGACCTTTTTGCAATTTTGTATGACCAAATATAAATATTAAGGGTGAGGACAAACGAATGTAATTTTGTGAGTCGTGAGTCGCAGAATTTCGGTAGCAGAAATTCTACTGCATTCGGTTTCATATAAAAGGAAGTTGGTGCCACACGACGACTCAAAATGAGTTGTCAAAATTAGTTGAACGTGAAATGAGTGACCGAAAATACGCGACTCATAACTCACAAAATTACTCTCGTTTGGCTTCACCCTAAGGGGAGGCGTGGCTTCTATGGATTTTCTAACTAGGAGCATAAGGACTTTCTAACTAATTATTTTTTCTAATACATTCTTGGGGCCATTTACACCTTAGCTATGATATACTAAGTTTAATTTCATTGGTACCACTACCGCTATGTTACGCTGCTATGTAATGATTTATAAGATTCGTGGATGACAAATATGGGTGATGACTCGTGGTCCCACTAATTTGACCCCCTGGTGGGACAGTGTGTCGATTTAATGGGCTCGTGGTCCCACTGATTTGGTCATAAAAAAAAATAACCCTAACCTACCGAATTGCATGTATTTACGAGTACTTTGAGTATTTTCTTTGAGATTTAGAAGGGAATATTGTGAATTGTGACTAAAAAGGCCAGTATCTCAAGTGGCCAGTACCTGAAGAACTCACTTTAATTCAAGTATTTACTCTACGTGTATAAACTTGATGCAGTGGGGCCACGAACCTACGATTTTAACTATGACTGGTAGTCCCACTAAGCAGTGGAACCACGAACCCATGATTTCAGGGATAGTGGGACCACGAGTAATAGTGGTACAATCCCAGTGGGACCACGAGTCATCACCAACAAATATAGCTTTAACATAGCATGGCACAGGCTCTATCTTAAAACAATAGGAAATTATTTACCTTAAGGGTCAACACTGCGTCAAACGTGCGCCCGTCGCTTGCGCCCGCCGCGTGAGCACGCGATGGTTCACTTTTGTATCGAACGGCGGCGTGCGCACGCTTAACGCATGAGTGTCGGCCCTTAATAATATTTAAAAGAACTCACAATAATGAACTATTTTTCAGAAAACGGTAATTGCAACAACACACTTCAACTTCTAATTTAATATTCATACAATAACAATCTAATTCTAACATAAAATTAGCTCTGTTTACAATAATAACAACGTTAGAGTCACTAGAAATTCAAATTTGGTAGCGTTAATACCTTGAGAACTGGAGTGAGTATAGCCACCATTAAAATTTATTCTAATTTATATTTTTCTTTAATTAAATAAGACGCGCGATGTAGTCGGAACGTGACTCGAGGTAGAGAAGGAAACCATTAGACGTAAGGGCGTGCTCATAGTGGCAGCGGAGGCGTATTGACTGGGTACCTGCCTTAGAACAGGTAGGGTCTAAGGTCTTAATTAACTACTTTAAATTAGACGGGTATATATCATTATTTGTATCAACAAATAATCTTCTTCTTCTTCATCGAGTGGATAGTCAACCTGACCGATCCTGGTGTCAGAGTTATTGAGCCGCCAAAGGCCTCTGACGTGGCATAATGATATAATATAATATATACTCGAACAAATTTATATACGGTTAATTAGACCCAAAGTAAGCTCTGAGCTTGTACTATGGAATCCAACTCACTGATACTACTACATATACATACACAAATACTTTATAAGAATATATTTCACACCCAGACGTCGTCAACAACTATGTCTTCTCATATTGTTGACTCCGGTAAAGTAAGTCAGGTAAAGTAAGTATGCTCTCACTGCCACTGTGCCAACGGGCTTATCAAAATATTTATAAATAATTAAAAGCAATTTTTTATGTTCAGGGCATGATGGGACAGGCGTGTATTAATATGAGTAACTATTTTTATTTGAAGTGCTAGCTATAAGTGGGGCCAAACCTTTAGTGCCCTGTAAAGCGGAGGGCGAAAGAAGCAAAGTGCTTCAAAATAACACTGTAGATAAGTGTAAATATTGGGTGTCTTATTTAATTTTTGTAAACGAGGGACCTTTTTGCCCGTTAAGTGTTCAGAGGGTGAATTTTTCTTTTCAATCCACTTTTTTAGGGGTCGAATTGGTATTTAGACCCTGACTAACCTCCCCGTAACGCTATTTATAAAGTTTAATCAAATTCATTTTATCTATTTTAGATTTTACGCCTTTTGCTTTCAAATGAAGTTATTATTACAGCAGAAACGCGCGACATCCACTCGATTGGATCGCATAATAATCTTTCTTCAATTTATACAGTAATCTAGAGTAATCACTCTTCACTTCGTTAAGTTAATAACTATAAGAGCTGAGAACCGCTGATTCTCAGCTAAGACCAGTCAATCTATGCAAACATCGTTAACTAAAGCTCCCATCAAAGTCAGACGTCAGTCTTTAAAAGCTGAATATTCTTTCGGAATCTAATTAACACTCGACAAAGGAAGGTCTTGGTCATTTGTTCCGTGCCTTTGTCTGCTTCACTAATTTTGAAATCCCTTCAGGAAGTGTAACAGAGGCACCCTCGAATGATTGCGTCTAATGAGAGCAATGTTCGGAGTCAGCGTTTTTAATTTTGTAAAATATACTGACCATTGTGCTTTCGAGAGGAAAACAAAAATTGAAGCGTTATTTTCAACTGTTGTAATTATTCGATTTTTTATTAATGAAGACTTTGTTTTGTTATTCTTTTGTTTTAAATGTTTGTTCTTTTTTCGAAGTTTAAATACTTCTTGGACAAATTACTGACAACTAAAAACAAAAGAAAAGAGACGTTTTTACATTAAAGTTTAAGCAATCTAATGGAAAATACATAATTCAATTGGGTTAACCCATTGTTCGTCGCCGAATTCGGTGGCCGACCCAATGTAAAAGAGAAGTATATCAAAGACAGCCCCATAGTTCTAAAGAACCATTGCATAAATAAATGATTACTTTAGCTAACAGTCAGAGATCAAAGGCACATCTTAAGCATACATCGTAATGAGTCGACACGTGTTTCCACGCCTAAAGAACAAGAACCTTAATCCAAAGGAGTAAGAACTAATTTGGCCTGTTTTTGAATCTGTATGCACGTCACAAGCTGTACTGAAACATAACTTTTCGTCTTCCATTAGCGTATGTTTCGTTTGAAAGTGTTAAAGTTTCTAGGTTCATTTCTGAGTTCTTATGATTTCTGTAATACTTATTTTAGTTTAGAAATCGTTTATGTCTCTTGATGAGATGAGAAGCCTTTGCCCAGCAGTGGGACATTACAGGCGTACTTAACTTTTCTTTGCTTAAGGGCCAACACTGCGTTAAGCGTGCGCCTGTCGGGTGAGCACGCGGCGAGCGCACACGGCGGGCGCACGCGGCGGTTCACTTTTGTATGATACCATACGCGACGGGCGCACGCGACGATTCACTTTTGTATGAAGCCACACGCGGCAGGCGCACGCGGCGTGAGCACGTGGCGTGCGCACGTCGCGGGCGCCAGCGACGGTTCACTTTTGTATGGAACCGCGGTACTCGAAGGTTATGTCCTACAGTGCATTGTCAGTCCGATTCGATTAATTATTTTTGTACTGGATAGCCACATTAAACGGGAATGTTATATGCTATTTTTCATCCCGAATTTCTGACGGGAATAGGCACAACGCAGGTAAAACCGCGGGGCGCTACTAGTCGTTCTATAAGACCAACTACCTCCTCCAAAATGCCGAGGAGTCAGTACAGCTTAATGTAATTCCTTAGGTGACAAAAGGAAATGATTAAACTTTCAAATTTGTAGAATCTTTTTGCTGTGATAAAGTAACAGTGCAGTAAACACGTGTTTGGCAAAACCTCGAACTGAACACTATGCAAATTCTAATTATTTATGTAATTTGTGAAACATTTCACGTAGAACATCATTTTAGACTCCTTTAGCAGTAAAATATGCACTTTGTACTAGAACAGTTCACGAAGATGAACTATGAGTGAACTATAAACTAACTATGAACAGATTTCGCCCGTAGGGAAGCAACTCCGCCACAAACTTGGTACATAGCCTCTAATGTAATACGACCATTACTTGTACAACTTTATGCTGAGTACTATTATTTATTTACCAGCGACACGTGGTTTTATCAACGTTGGGCCCGTTCCCGTGGGAATTTTGGGATGAAAAATAACCCATTGAGTAATTCCCCCAAATGTAATATCTGGACTCGATAAGAAGAAGAATGTCGCGTGTGTAGGTAGTAACATCCTCGGTAGTAAAGAACTAAGATTCATTACATTAGTTCCATTAAAGCGCTATTCGTTCCAGTCCGGTATTTTTAACCACTGAGATACTTTCAGGTTCCTGTTAATTATTAACTAACCAGGTTTCTCATTTATCCGTTTTAACTGTTACGTTCTATTTATAGGTTTAATCAGTCTGTTAAACAGTTACTTACTTGTTACTTAGTTGTGAATAAGTAGTTATAGTACCGTAAGTTAAATCAAAATACATATATGTATTAGCCCGTTGGCATAATGGCAGTGAGAGCGCTTACTGTGTCGGGGGTTGCGGGTTCGATTCCCGCCCGGAGTCAACAATATGTGCAGACATAGTTGTTGGCGCCGATGTCTGGGTGTCAATTATATATTCTTATAAAGTATTTGTGTATGTATAAGTAATATTATCAGTGAATTAGATTCCATAACACAAGCTTAGAGCTTACTTTGGGTCTAATTAACCGTGTGTGAATTTGTCCGGGTATATTTGTTTTATATTTACGGTGCTATTTTAAGATACGAGTATTTAGGGTATATAAATTATTTAGTATTTTTTTCCTTACATACTTCTAATGATATTAATAAAAATGTTGCTAAGGATAAACTACAGATTACTGGACATGTCCAAGAGTTAGTACATGTGTCAACAAATTAAGTAAGTAAGTAATTAAGTAAGTAAGTAAGTAAGTAAGTAATTAAGTAAGTAAGTAAGTAATTAAGTAAGTAAGTAAGTAAGTAAGTAAGTAAGTAAGTAATTAAGTAAGTAAGTAAGTAATTAAGTAAGTAAGTAAGTAATTAAGTAAGTTAGTAAGTAATTAAGTAAGTAAGGAAGTTCGATTAGGTTAGGTTGGTGGCCATCCCTGGTGTCGAAGTTTTTAGACCGCCCAAAGGCCTCCGTCATGGTCCAACGATTGCAACAACCGGGACCGACAATTTAACGTGCCATGCTTAGATAAAATGCCACTTTTGGTCACCCATCTAGGTAGGGGTCGAGCTACACGTTGCTTAACACATTCACTGCCACTATTATTTCCTTAATTCCTTCTGAGGTGCCACCAATATTATATTGGCGAAAAACATGGACTCGCCAGGCGAGTCGCCGGCACATGAACGAAATTTAAGTCGACTCGCCAGGCGAGTCGTCGGCAGTGAATGTGTTAACAACCGCAGTGAAATCGGTTACTCAAACTACGCCACGAGCGTTACAACTGCATGTGTGATCAAGAAAGCAATCACGTATTTAATTACATCCCATTATACTAAAACAGTCGTCATAGCGAAAGAAGTTTACAAAACAAACCCAAGGAAAAGCAGGCGCTAGTATATTTACTCGTAAAGTTAAATTTAAAGACAATACAGTGTAATACGTAATTAATTAACAAAATTGTTCAACTCTACGCCCGCGTCAGTAAATGTGTAAGTCAAACAATAACAAAATTCAATTAGGAACGACTCATTATAAGGGTACTTTATCCTTTTAGGCTTGTCTTATAGTGCGGCCGAGATGTTGCGACGAGACCTCCTCGTATACACGCCGAGATTTATGAGCGAGTTTTTCTTTGTTACACTTCACGTGTAATGTTAAAGAAAACGTGTCTAGTTTTGTAGGCGTATTATTTTAAAGGACTTTATAATGTGCCTAATAACTCCTCACTGTATTGATATCTTCAATGAGATAGGAGGCCATTGCCCACCAGTGGGACATTACGGGCTTACTAACTTACTTTTTTATAATAAGTAAAAAAGTAAAGGCCTCTCGTCTTACCCACGTTATCAATACAGTAAGGACACTTTAATAATATGTAAAACCAGTACATCAATCATTGCTATGTAGATAGTCGCAAAATAGCGTAGTTAGCACCACACATCTCTCGTGAAGACATTCGCTAAGAAACCAACCAAAAATTTTGACTGACCTCGCGGCGTCTCGGCAAGTAGACATATTAACTCTAGGATTCCGAGTCAAAATGCCAAACGTAAACGTTTCGGCAGGAGTATGAAGCCGACATTACATACTCGTAGCAATGAAAAACGCCACACCAGAGGAAGTGTATTCTTTGAATGTTTACGCCGAGATTTAATATTGTACATGTTCATTAATTAAACACTCTACGTTTACATTTAATTATCTTTTATGTTTGAGTGCAGATTTTTGAAGATAGAAAACGTTACGTTCTATTATTTCAATAAGATTTTATACTCATATCAAAGACTTTTACATGCCGAAGACAATGATTCGGTGACTTTACCCGATGATTTAGGAAAGTCCTAATTTTTCGCCACAATTATAACTAAATGTTTCGATTTCAACGATTTTAAGTCAAACACGTATTAGCACTCAATTGATAGCTGTTATATCTGACCGTTTTCTTTAAAAATACATAGTTTAGTTTCATTTCAACAGTCAATTAAGTCCGTCAGACTAAGTCTCGCGTCTGCTTTGGTTATTATTGGCGTCGTTAACAATAAAATGGAGTCTACAAAAACTTAAAGAAACACTTCCATCATTTTATTAGTCCATTATTCACAAAGCTTTTGACGCGAACAATCAATATAAACAATAAATGTCTCTCAAAAAGATGACACTTGAAATTTATTGAAAAACTCTCAAATTTTTTTTGTTCGCATTTTTTGCTTGAGAAAATATTATTATAATAAGTGTCTTTAGTATATCTAAATACATATTATACCATCATTGATTACAAAAAATAGATAGAGTTTTAACATTAAACCGTTTAAGGTTACATCCATTCATTCAAACTACGCTACTGGTTGAACTTTCATGTTATTCTACTACAAGTAAAAGTATTATTCATAAACGCTCTCTACTTAAACTAAAACACTGTTAGTGCGTGTTTTGTCTCTTTTGCTCTTTGGAAAATAGCGTATGTCAGAAAGGGACAAACCATTTGATAACTAAAAGGCTGCTAGAAAGCGTTTATGAATGTAAAAAATGTAAGAGATTAAGTAAATAGTAGCTATGTCCCACTGCTGGGCAAAGGCCTCTCATCTCATCGAAGATATTACTACACTGACGAGTACTAGGCGTATCACCATGCTTGTCCAATGCGGGTTGGTTATCTCAAACCCGAGCCATGTTTGAAAAGTATTGTTATAGTATCAAATAGTGATACGTAATGAAATAAGAAAAAATACCCTAAAATAAAAAAAGAATCCCTCACAAAACATTGCCTCCTGGTACAGCGTTGTCTACAGCGGCTAAAATAAAGTCTATAACAAGAACCAAGCAATAAAATTAAAGTAACAATATCTACTTATGTAAGTGAAAACTTAGCCGGTTGAACTCCTAGTTTTAAACCGACTACAAAACGATAAAGGTGATAGAGGACTACTCTGATCCGAATTTCACACGAATAAGTGAGAAAGAATGCAAAGTACTACGGGCTACGAAACACACTACGAGTGCTACGAGTGCTACGAGCTACGAGAGTGTTGTTTCGTGACTTTAGCATTCTAGTGTTCGGTTCGGGGTAGTAATCGAATACCCTAAAGAGCGGTAAAGGTTCTCAAAGATATTCTAAACGTACAATTGCTACAAGTTTCTTTGGTTGTGCGGTTTCTTGAGTTACTTTGTGCTCTCTCTCTTTGTTCTGAACAATGGTAATTTTTTTACTTCAGTTTTAGTCCAGACTAGGGGTCGTCGTTACAGAGTTTAAAGATCTTTTTAAAACTAGATAATTGAGCAACGTTTTGTACATGAATTTTTAATTGGATTATTTTATGGTAGCATCTGAATAATTTGTCTGCGGTGGTCCTTTGAAAGTTGAAAGTAAAGTTTTTTTTTACTTTGTATATCTTCTTTACGCAACGGTGGTCTAGTGGTATGTGCGCTCACCTGCCAAGACTGAGGTCCCGAGTTCAAAAGCCGGATCTGGCAAAAACATGTTTCCTACTTTTCAAACATGGCTCGAGTTAGAGATCACCAACCCGCTTTTGACAAGTTTGGTGATTATGCATAATCCTTCTCACTGTACTGGTATCTCCAGTGAGATGAGAGGCCGTTGCCCAGCAGTGGGACATTAGAGGCTATTAAAAAAAACCATGTTTTATTTTAATACAGTAGATATATAAGCTTAAAGAAAGTCGCAAGTTCGAGTAGGTCATGGGCTAACTCTCTGTCTGAATTTATAACGAAATCCCTATCAATAAGTAGACAAGTTTTTTGACGCAAGACCATTTTAATACCAATGGTGACATAGCAACGCTCACAAGGCCTAATAAGATACCATCTTTCATTCAAAGCTGTATTGAACTAACCTTTATTTACTGTAAAATTTATTACTTTACACATTTACAACCAACATACTGCACTTGCCGACGTTACCAATGCACTTTACGGGGCGGAAGTGAAAGTTCAGTGAGTCTCCAGCTAAATCAAACCCCAGGATTAATTTAGCGGAATGGTTGGCAGATATCGTGAAAACAGGCAATATCTTCGCTCGTAGCTTCCTAATATTGCATCCAATCGACTGCATTTGAATATATAATACATTCCGCCAATATTCTGAAATCGGTCTATACATATTTATGAAAGCAACTGTGTTCGGTTCGCATTGACGTATTGAAACGATTTGATCAATTTAAATGTTCTCTCTTGCGATAACTTTGCATTTCAATGGGAGATTTTAAGTACTTATTGTAATACTAATCGTGCTTACCCGCGTTGTACCCGTTCCCACGGGAATTTCGATAAAATGTATCCCATGTGTTATTCTGATATATAACCTGTACAGTATCATCCAAATCCGCCCACTAGTTTTTTTCGTGAAAGAGTAACAAACATACATACATAAATCCATCCTCGCAAACATTCGCATTTATGATATTAGTAGGATGTTATAATAGGTATTGTAGGTCATTGAATACGTCACGAAAAAGAAACATGGAGTACTTGACTCTACCGTTGAATAAGTGACTATTTTGTTCACATAACGTTGGACCGACTGTTGTGGCAACGTAAAGCTGTCATGACTTGTATATTTCACACTAAGTACATGATTCCGTAATATAAAGTAGTTAGTAACACATCTAAAACAGCCTTTATACATTATAAAGCGTTATAAATTTCATTAACTGAAAAGAAGCGAATGTTAATTCATCGCGATTGTTAAGCAACGTGCAGCTCGGCCACCACTTGGATGGGTGGCCGATAGTGGCATTTGTAATTGAGCGCTACCGTGCTTCGATAGGTACGTTAAATTGTTGGTCTCGGTTGTTTCAATCGTCAGACCATGTCGGGGCCTTTAGGCGGTCTAAAAACTCCGACATCAGGATTGGCCACTAACTAACTCGAACTTACTTGCGGTAAAGTTTAGTTAAAATCTGTTTATTATTCACGTGGAGTACTTTACAATAATGAAAACTTTGTTTTGGGAAACTTCCGCATTTATAATATCAGTACAATACAAACTAGCAACGATTTAAACTAACAGCCAACTAAAAGTAATTTCCATGAGAAACACTTATAATAAAACCTGTGGAATAACTTAGAAAACACTTGTGAACCGTTTATTTCACAGAATTACTGTTTATATTTCCATTTTCCGTTATGGCGGCAATAACCGAAAATTCCACATGTGTTTTTATTATTTGCATCGGCTCCTTTATTTGTTTTAGGGATAGGGTTCTGCCTGTATTTCGTGTAGCATCATTTCTACCACGACGTGTTTGCATTGCGATGGTTCGGAATGTGCGAAATGCGTACCGTTTCGTTTAATATGAAATTGTTTTTGACATTTTGGAGACTGATAGAGAATTGTTTTTTTTTGTATTATATTAGAAGTGGCTCGCAATTTGACCCTTGAATCGGTTCTGGTACCGTGCTTACATTTAGTAAGGTATTATTATTTGTTAAAACGGGAACTTACGTACGACGGAGGTTACTGTTGAGTGACCCTCAACACGTTTCGGTCACATTCGGTGACCATTATCAGGAGGTGGGTGAAGCGCTCGCGACAGCGTCTCTCCTCGCATTCAACCAACAGTAACCTCCGTCGTACGTAAGTTCCCGTTACATAATAATGACATCAACAAATAATAATGACATCAACGTACGTTTTAGTAAGGTATGTTATATTTTTGAACTAGCAGCGCCCCGCGGTTTTACCCGCGTTGTGCCCGTTCCCGTGGGAATTTCGGGATTTTTTTTACATAAAAACCTTTCTCTTGAATCACTCTACCTATTACAAAAAACCGCATCAAAATCCGTTGCGTAATTTTAAAGATTTAAGCATACAGACAGACAAACAGTGTGACAGACACGAAAAAGAGACGACTTTATTTTATACTATGTAGTGATGTTAAGATTTCGTCGTTAGATTTGAATGCCTTTGGATGGCAACAGACCTTGCAACAGGGTTGACCACAAACCTACTCGAAGTAACGTACTTTTATTACGTTTAGCTATTTCAGTTCGTGAACTTAGCTTATATACATAAAGCGGCATTCTCTACTCTTATGTCTAACATCTATACTAACATAATAAACCTAGAGTTTGATGTTTGTGTAAACGCGTTTATCAGAGAAACTACTAGTCTGATTTGAATAATTATTTTGGTATCGGATAGCTCCATTCAATGTGAAAGTATGTATTAAGCTATTTTTCATCCTAAAATTCCCACGGGAACGCAGAAACTACGGGTTACTGCTAGCTGCTAGTAATAATACTAGAGATAACATACATGTATTCATATACATTCATAGATGTATTATAATAAAATCTAGGCAAGCGCAATTTTATTTATATACCTACTTGGCACTTCGTATTTGCCTGAATCTGGGAATCAAGTTTCAAACGTTTGACCTACATGTCATACGTCCATCATCTCGTAATAGGATGATATGTTTCGCTAGACATAAGCTGAAGAGAAATAAATAGATATAGATACAAAATAAAAACAAAAGAAAGTTGAATGTTCACACATCGTGACGCGTAGCTGAACGACTAAAACGCTGAAGTTAAAAGAGCAGTTAAAATACATAAATGGCCCAGTTATGAAAGTGCAACAACTCACAAGAAAACAAGACATCACAATTTATTTACCTAAACGATTACTTCCTCCGAACTAACGCCTCTATTTTTAACGAACAACAGAAGTTAATCACTATAATTAGCTCCTAAATGGAGTTGTCACTTGGACTGAAGTCAATGCGCGTTTGGCGCAAGCTTCTACTTAGTAAGTAAGTTATACGCCAAAAAACTTTACCCAGCCAGCGTTTTTAGATATGAACGAATACGATATATAAAGGAGCAATAGCTGGGTGGTTTGTAAAAATGTAAATTTTATTGCCTAAAAGCAACCAGAGGCAATATAAATATTTGAAGTTAAGCCTGCTGCACATTGGGCATGCGCATCGCGCGTGACTGCAACTTACACCGAAACATACCGGAATAATAGTCAGTCAGAAATTAAATATGGACCTATGTGAGAAAGAGAATACGTGTTCGCTTAAGTCAATTTTCTGATAAAAATAATAAGGTACGTTAAAAATAAAGCCGGTACAACGTTTTGTCTGTGTTAAGTCTGTGTTTTTATTTCAAAAAATAGGTTTGTGGAGAAATTTCAAAGTATTCTCGATAAACAAAAACCTTTTATAAAACATAAAAGGTATCCAACCGTAACTCGATTCAATTTAAAATTCACAAACATTCAAAAGCACATTATATTTTCTGCATTAAAAATCCTAAGTTGTAGCGGAGGATGTCTCGAAGGGACTGCTCGCATAAAGGAACGATGAACTTCTCACAAGTTGGCTGTATTCAGAATCAGCACACGTCTGATCCCTCGGGAGCATCCTGGAACTAGCAACACGTACTTAGTTACTGTACGAAGGTTTTTATTCTACCCATTTCCATGTTAGCCTTTGAAATAATACTGGAGCAAAATTAACCGTCAGAATTTCGTTAGAATATTTTATTTTTGCGTTAACTTCAAACGGAAATAAGGGGATGGTTTGTAAGGAGTTTGTACTTTTTCGGGAGTTATCTTGAAGGATATTGTTGTGAAGTGGTTTATGATGTAAATGATTATGTGAATTTGGTTTAATGAACTCTTTAAGGAACTGGTGCTGCGGCGACAACTTCTTCATAATAATTTAAAATGGTTTAGACTTTAGACATGCGATTTGTTTAGACCATTTACTATTAAAATCTTACTGCCGCACTCAAAGACCAATCAATATCAAAGGCCATTAATTAAAGCGATACTTAACTAATTGACGTAATTTTTCATACATTACATGTCAAAATAATTCATTAAATCTCTACTAAGGAAGAATTTGACTTCTTGAGTATGGGTTTTAGCCATTAAAAACATGTTAAATAGTATTTATTTTTATAATTATTTTCTTAATCCAATTAAAAAACACTCCATAAAATAATATCGGTGTGACTGCATCCAATATTATTTATTCGTTACGCGTCATTGTTGACGTTACGGCACGATAAATTATGAAACAGAACAGTAACATATTAAATTAAAGCCATTTAATTTAATGCTGACAGTAAGATATTTTTTATTAATGGTCAGTCAACCTTTACCAACATTGGTTATTCATTATTCCATGCAATAATTAAAAATAATTATAAATGATTTTTTTTCAAAGATTAGAACCGAAGTGAAATGCAACAAAAAAAAAGAACATTAATTTAAACTTCCGCCACTAAAATATGAATGTCATTGCCGTACTTAGAGACGTCTTCTTCATCGAGTGGATGGTCAACCTGACCAATCCTGGTGTCAGAGTTATTGAGCCGCCAAAGGCCTCTGACATGGCTCAAGTAACGACTACTATCCGTAGAAAGTAACTGGGACCGACAGCTTAACGTGTCCTCTGAAGCACGGAATCATCTTACTTTTCGAGCAATCAGGTGATTTAGCCTGCAAAGTCCTAACCAAACTGAGGAAAGTCTCACAAAGAGATTTTTTGTGAAATATCCCCACCGGGAATCGTACCCGGAACCTCCGGGTCGTGAGCCGGGCGCTCAAACCGCAAGACCACGGAGGCTGTTACTTAGAAACGTCTATTAAATCGACACTTATCTTACTGACGTAATTTTTCATATGTCACATGTCAAAATCACTCATTAAATCTCTACTAAGGAAGCATTTGACGTCTCAGATTACGGTCGTTATTTCTATTTTTCTAAGTTCGGTGTAAGCTCAGCCTTTAAATTCTGCATTCTCTTTGCAAAGCATACATTTCTTCCTTCAAAAAACGGTTACGTTTCTATGTGAATGCAGTCATTATAGTGTGGAAACTGCATCAAAGTCGGTAAAACGTGCCTCCTTTTACATCGTTAACTTAGCTATTACATCCGGGACTGCAAAATAGTTGAAAATCTCATTAAAACTGTTGCAAAGAAGCTTATTCTAGAGTACTAAAGAAATTGTTCTGTTATTAGTTGTTCTACTTTACTTTTTATATAAACAATTTCAGGATACAGTTTGTTTTTATATAAAAGAATTTTAGCGTGTGTTGTTTGTTGTAATATGTACTTGTATTTGTAATTGTTTAATATAACTATTTTTATTTCCAAAGTGTTCTAAGTAATATACATGGATACACACAACCATTAACACCATATTACTTCATTAAATTTAAAAAGAGAGCATATTACTCTGTCCGTACAATGTTTTTGAATAAATTCCCTAGAGAATTTCAGAACAAAAACAAACGAGTGTGTTTTCAAATTACTCGCGCTAGTGTTTCATCCGAATTATTCTCGAATGCTACGCTACAGTGTAAACTGGGCCACAGTCCATGTGCAACTACATCACTGTCCTCGGAACGTGCCTTCTTATGCATCGTTAATCTTGTTTATTATACTATTTATTATCTCTATACTACGCCAAGACAACGAGAAATTTTTATATTACTCTGCAACGCGATTTACTGTCTAAATGTGGTCTGTACCTGAGTGCGTTTAAATTTATACCCTATTTTAAATGTGATAAAAGTTATAGTGATCATAGTTGAAATGGATTTTAGTTGTTTTAAATTTTCGTTGTAGGAAGTTTTTGGTCGTTTGTTAGTTTTTATTTGTGGTTGGGATGTTTTTAGTTTTGTTTTACTTGTGGTTTTGAAATATTTAAATTTTGTTTCACTTAAGGTGAAATTCCAAAGATATCATTGAAAAGTATTGCCATAGCACAAGGGTAAGCGTAGTGATTACGCTAAACCCTCTCCAATGTATTGATAACAAGCCTTGCCGTGTGATGGGATGTTATAGGTTGATACTTTGCATTATTTTTCATACATTGATTTTATTAGAAATACAATTCATACTTTTCATAGGTTAGTGGCCAACCCTAGTTGGAGTTTTTAGATCACTTAAAGGCCTTGGACGTGGTAACCAAAATCGGTATAACACCTAATACTTATGTAAAAAATTAAAGTATAAGCATACAATGTCCCACTTAAGGGCTCTCATTTTACTGAAGATTGAGTTTGTACAATGACGAGAACTACACGTTATCACCACGTTTGTTCCGAATATATGTGAATATTGATAAAATTATACCAATTGAAAACACAAAGCGGGATAATTAAATGAACTAACACACAGTTATTCAATTTATTGAATCCCAATTGAATCGGATCAAAACGCAAATATTTGTTGATAAAAGATTAAAATTCACTTATTGCATGTTGATTTATTTTAATATCGCCGCGGTTGACCGCGGTTGAACACCGAAACGGTTGAAATGCGGGCGTTTATTTAATGAACTATAGTATTTTATTTTAATCAGTTATGAACCTACTAATATTATAAATACGAAAGGTTGTGAGGATCCATGTATATTTGTTACTCTTTCACGCAAAAACTACTGGACGGATTTGGATGAAACTTTACAGTAATATAGGTTAAGCATCAAAATAACACATGGAATACATTTTATCCCAAAATTCCCATGGGAACGGGTACAACACGGGTAACACCGCGGGGCGCGGCTAGTATAAAATATTATGTAGTATGTAGTATGTATACATACATAGGTCTGTTTTGTTTATAATACTAGCAGTGCTTCGTGGTTTTGCCTGCGTAGTACCTATCCTCGTGGGAAATCGAGAGTGAATTTTATTTTAACCTTCCCCTTTAATATAAACATTTAACATATAAACATTTTTTAATACGATCATAAAAGCTCGTTTTTAAATGCGTAATATAACACTCGTGATTAATCAAACGTACGGAGATTTCTAATCCTCCTTACTGTACTGATATTTTCAGTGAGATGAGAGGCCGTTACCCAGCAGGGACATTACAGGCTAAGGCGTTGTCCTAATAGAACGCGAATGCGCGATGCGAGCGATGCGACCATCGCGTGTTTCATACATTTGAGACCGCGTCGTGCGATTGTCAGTTAGGACACCTATTAGAGTTCAATATGTTTGATCGCGCGTTCGTACGAGTAAAATTCGCGCGATTCGCGCGATTCGCGTTCTATTAGGACAACGCCTATACTAATGGATTGAAGCGCTGTCAAGCTCGAATCGCGCATACCGCCGCGGGTTTTCCAAACCTTAATTTAATACTATACGAGTATGTATGAGATCATATTTTAATGCACGCATATGCAGAATGTACCTTGAAATTGGTACTGGCTGTTTCAATCGTTAGACCATGTCTGAGGCCTTTAGGCGGTCTTAAAACTCCGACATCAGGATTGGCCACTAACCTACTCGAACTTACTTACTTATCTAAAAAGCACATTAAAAAACGCAGGTATGTAACCCCCCTTAACAAACACAAAACCTTTACAAACCCTTCTTCTTCATCGAGTGGATGGTCAACCTGACCAATCCTGGTGTCAGAGTTATTGAGCCGCCAAAGGCTTCTGACATGGCTCATGTAACGACTACTATCCGTAGAAAGTAACCGGGACCGACGGCTTAATGTGCCCTCCGAAGCACGGAATCATCTTACTTTTCGGGCAATCAGGTGATTCAGCCTGCAATGCCCTAACCAAACTGAGGGCAGTCTTACAAAGAGATTTTTGTGAGATATTGTCCCCACCGGGAATCGAACCCGGAACCTCCGGATCGTGAGCCGAGCGCTCTAACCACAAGACCACGGAGGCTTACATACCGTTAAAACAATAAATCGTCACATAATAATCAAAACACAATCTAAATTCGCATCAAAAAGGAAAGTATTGAAAATTAAAACGTCAGAAGCATTAATCATGGCGTAACGTCCGAACGCCGACCAACAATAAGCTTTCATTTTCGCGTGTGATTAAATGTCCAATGAAAACATCCAGTTTCGATACTTGATTTAGTATTATTAAGCTGTCGACTGCCACCCCCGGGGCGGAAGAACAATAGTGGTCGATTTATCGGCTTATATGACCTGTAATACTGTATGTGATTCATTACACTGTGGCTCTTAGTGGTTCATACTAATTTTGATAACTGATACTCTGTAGAGATAGTTGAATGTTTTATATACTAGCTGACCCGGCAAACGTTATTGTCCCATATACAAATTTAGGGGCGGACTACCCTTAACTTTTAGGGGGATGAAAAATAGATGTTGTCCGATTCTCAGACCTACCCGATATGCACACAAAATTTCATGAGAATCGGTCCAGCCGTTTCGGAGGAGTTTAACTATAAACACCGCAACACGAGAAATTTATATATTAGATTAGATTTATCTAACTGTTATCTAATTAATCTTTCTTTTATTATCAACGAGTATATAGTATGATGTAGTAGATATTACACGCTTAGTGAATGCTTGCTTGTGGTTTACACAAACCCATGAAACAATGTAAATTTGTCAAAACCCTCGTCCCTTCATTCGAATAAAAAACATATCTGACAATAGTTTTCTACCAAACTCTGTGTCACACCATCAAAACTTGCTCAATATCTATTACAATGTATCTATAGTAATTGAACAAATCGCCTAATCCTCCTCACTGTAGTGATATCCTCAGTAATATGTGAGACTTTTACCCAGTAGTGGAACGTAACAGACTTTTTAAACATTTACTTTTTAATATAATTAAACCAAAGTCTTTTTTTCAGAAAACTACGCATCCAATTTGTATAATTATTTTTGTAATGGATAGCCACATTCAAAGGGAAGGTTATAAGCTATTTGTCTTCTCAAAATTGCTACTAAAACGAGCAAAACGCGGGTAAAACCGTAAAGCGCAGCTAGTCGTGAGATATAATAGCTTATGTGTTTTCCTCAAGTCAAAAACGCTTAAGAGGTGATGATAATCAAAATAACAGGAAAGTTTCAGGAGCAAAACAAAGCGTTCAAATGGAATAGTGGAATTTAGTGGAGTTGGAATGCTTCGGCACTATTCATCGGCGCACCGGACATATTGGCCGAAGGCATTTGCTATTTTATGTTCGAATACTGCGGGAACGAAAAATCGAAAAGAAAAAGTCGGTTAAAAGAACGATTATACACTGTAACCGAAATTGGGTCATGTTTTTTTCCAATTTCACACTAAAACTTGTATTTTTTGTGGTTGTAAAGTGCGCGTTTTTTAGAGTAAAAGTACTGAATTTGTAGTTGGAAAAAAGCTTAGGAATTGGATGTATGGTTAATGATATCTCTATTTGATATAATCAAACTGACGAGCTTGTTTTTCGGTTATTTGAACGAGCTAATCTCAGAAGTTACAAATCCGATTTGAAGAATTCTTTTTGTAATAGATAGCCACATTCGACTGAATATGGGCTTTTTTAAATCCTGAAATTTCCACGGGAACCGACTCAATCCGGGTAGAACCACGCTAGTAGTACTAATATTAACGTATATTAAGTAAGCACGCCCCGCGGTTTTACCCGCGTTGTGCCCGTTCCCGTGGGAATATCGGGATTTTTTTCACATAAAAACCTTCCTCTTGAATCACTCTACCTATGAAAAAAAACTGCATCAAAATCCGTTGCGTAATTTTAAAGATTTAAGCATACAGACAAACAGACAAACAGACATGACTTTATTTTATACTAGTAGCGCCCCGCGACCCGCGTTGTACCCGTTCCCGTGGGAATTTCGGGATTTTTATACATATAAACCTTCCTCTTGAATCACTCTACCTATTACAAAAAACCGCATCAAAATCCGCTGCGTAATTTTAAAGATTTAAGCATACAGACAAAAAAAAAACAGACAAAAGTAGCGACTTTGTTTTATACTATGTAGTGACTATGTAGTGAAGTCGCTGGTGGGACGACCTTGCCTTCTTTGACAGCAATGTCAGCGGGAGACTACAAGCAAAGACAGGGAGGGTAGAAAGTGTTGGGAGAGGATATCTTTGCCCGGCAGGCAGTGCAAAGGTAGTAATATAGGTGAAGAAGAAAAAAGTAATAACATTCGAGCTGGTTATTTGGTTTTGCCGCTTTTAGACCACCTAAGGACCTCCCACATGGCCCAACGATTCAAAAAACCGGGATCAAGAATTTCACATGTCTGTGACGTCTTGTGTAGAACTAAACTGTACAAACAAACAAACAAACAAACAAATCAGTCTTAAAACAGTCTAGGATAGTTCTTCTACTAGTTATCTGAATAAATTCTTAGTAGTACTTACCATAATCTCAAATCATTTTAAATGTAAGTCACAACTTAAGTTTACAAGCTAGATAAAACTAGTGATTTTTCTTGCATTTTTATCTACTAAGTTGAACATGAAGTTCGCATCTTTTAACTTTATTCATTTTACATTCGTATTACGAACAATTTTATTTCATTTATTGAAATAGTTGATCGCTTTAACACGATTTGATTTAATATTCATTTATTTATTATTTTATTTGAAATCTGCAGTTTAACGAAAAAATCCAATAAATTGAATTTCATCAAAAAAAGAAATATTAGCCAAATGAATACTTTTCATTGCCGTTATTTAGTATTAAAATTAATGTGATTAGTAAAAAAAGAAAGGGGACACCCGGATTTGAACCGGGGACCTATCGATCTGCAGTCGATTGCTCTGCCACTGAGCTATATCCCCGATGTGCAACGCGTCGAAATTATAGTACAACATCGAGAAGACATTTTTCGTCCTCATGGTCTTATTACCTTCTATTGAAATATCTTCTATTGAATACCATCCTTATTCTCTTTAAGTTAAGTTTTATATTTCTTTAAGGCCGTAATTAAAGCAAGCAAAGGAAAATAATCCTATCTTATAGATAAACTTAGAATTGAGAACAACTCCTAGTCTTCTGAAACAAAACTTCAGTTAAAGTTGTTTTTAATATACAAATTTCAATATAGATAGCGTTTTGAATCCTATCTTCAGATTATTCAAGGATTACTCTCTCTACGGCCTCTCTATGTGAGGCCTTTGCCCAGAAGTGGGACATACAGGCTACTTGCTTACTTACCTTCTTTATAACATAGTCTGGACGCACCCTAAGCCATTTTCTGTTAAAAACAACCCTAATTATTGCACGGTACGATTACAACACTAAATTCAATTCCACCATACTCAACAGTACAGTTTACGTTTTATTTACGTTAACCTTGAAACTCGAAAATTATGCCCAAAACTTTCTTTCGACGTCGGCAGTACTGAAAAAAATATACAACAACTTTAAAGCTATACGATTCTATACCCTATTCTCAAAGCAATATAATGGAAATTACTACAGCGAGCGTTTACCACAAAGACGTAAATGCTTAAAAGAGATAGAAGCTTACAGAATTGAAGCTTTCTAAGTGTTGTGTTTTGAAAGTTGAGGCATAAGTTACTGCTTTTCATTGTTTTAATAAAGTTGGGTGTGAAGTTTATATACGGAATACATACAGATGTACCTTCAAGTTGTAGGTGTAATAAATTAAAAGTTTCTCTTGGAAATGGTATATTACCTGACTTTTGTGATTTAGTAAATTTCACTACGGTTAATTGTTTAATGTGGAGAAACAAGATGGCTTTCATTATTTTTAGTTAATCTCAAAACAAATTCTACAATAAACGAACATTTTCAGATTAATGATAACAAGACCGTGCGGTAAAGGTTTTTGAAATTCGCCAGCAGTCTCATCAAAGACAGAGATTTCATCTCCTTAATTTTTTAGTCTCTCTTCATACAGAAATTGATAGAGTTACTTGTCTTCAGTGAAATAAAAAAGTCTTCTTCTTTAAAAGTGACATATACTATAGTATGACAAAGTGACTTAAATGATATTTACGCATCCCCAGTGTTCGAGTTAACAGCCAGAGTATGTGGGGCTCGACCCCACCACCGTCCTCCTATTACAAGGATCATCCCTGCGGCGGGTAATGTCCACTTAAAGCAGGAATGGGTCCGCTTTCCATTCATTGGTGCTCATGTCCTAGTTCTTAGGCCTGTTGGCTCCTCCTGCTGAGCAAAGGTCTTTTCCATCGATTTTCAGTCTAAGTCCAGTTTCTATGTCTAGTGTGAAGTTATCAGTTATCTAAATTATATACAATAGCAGAGTTTTTAGACCGCCCAAAGGCCTCCAACATGGTCTATAGACTGAAACAACCGGGGGTCAACGTGCGAAAATTATAAAAAAAGAACCAACAATATTCTAATTTTAAGGTTGAAAATGTATCGTTTTCTCGCCCTACTCTCGCGCTTTCATTGTGTATGTTACTGTCACATTAATAAAACAGTTGGTTTGCAATATAACTGAAAAATCTCGAATGTGCCTAAACTGTCCAAAATTGTTATGAATGTTGGGTATAATAAACTGTTTAAAAATATAAATGCAATTGTTGTTTTGTTATATTTTTATTATATAAAAAAAATACTCTGTAGAATGAATTAATTACACGTCCATTGATTTCATACAGTTTTAACGATAAAACACTAACATTTATCATTAATTTGTATAAACGAGTCATACATACGAGTAGGTTAGTAGCCATACAGCTCTATGACCGCCTAAATTCCTCCGAAATTGTCGACTTATAGGAACAACAAAGACCAACAATGTATAGTATAATAACCCTGACGGCCAATCACGTAGTGACTGTAGTAGCGACCGAGTGGAACGTAGCTCAATATTCGGAACGAGTTTACAAACTGTGAGTTAGCCAATTCTAAACCAAAGTTTGATAGCAGAAAATAAAATGTGTATTTGTAGGTTTATTCCACTTTGATCACCTGGGTGAACAAAGTAAACTCTTTAGTGGAAGTTTATCGCTTCGGAATATAATTACCCAGGTGACAATTACTCAGGTGATAATTACCCAGGTGATCATTACCTAAGTGATGTCACCAGCGTGATCATTACCTAGGTGATATCACCAGCGTGATTTGAAGATAGACAAGTAGGTGTTACCCATCTGGGATTATAATGACCTAACTCAGTAGTACTTGCTCAATTGAAACACTCCGTTGAAATACGCATCCAGCGCTACCGTTAATCCAATATCCTATGCAAGCGACAAATGCGACGCATTGCAAAGTAAAGTACAGCAACAGAACAGCGGCAACGTATGTATTACACAAGTATGAACTCGTAGAACGGCGATTTGATTTTTCGATTTCACATTGCCGCATTTATCGTAGAACATGAGGTAAGTTGTGAATAAACGTTTTCTGCAACTGTACGGTGACATTTTACCGTCGCCAACCGGTGGGGGAGTTATTGTCAAGGTTCTCAAATGGGCGGCCATTCTAACTACAGTAATTACTGCGTCGGTATTTGTATCTAACTAGTGCTTAGTGGGTACAGCTTACCGTATTGTAACATTACTTTTGATTTTTCAGTTGAAATGGTGAAGTTTTAACGACAGTTTGATGTTGTGCTGTTGTTTGTGTTGGACATTAAGATATTTGAGTTCTATGAAATGAAAAGATGGCAATTATTGTTATTGTCAATGGTTTTACTTGCTTTACATACTGTTATACCAAAAAATGTACTTGTACCTGTATGAGTCCGTAATTATAATGTGTTTAAATGGCAACATTCAAGAAAGACGCTTCTACGTACGCTACTTCCACGCTTTAACGCTCCCGTCGCGTTGTACCACATCCAGTATGAATTTTGAGATGAAAAACGCCTGTAACCTCCTTCTTGAATGTGTATATCTATTACAATTATTTTTTCATATCCAACCGATAGTTTCTTAGATTACTAACACTATTGGCCACTCACCAACTTGAACTGACTAGGGCAGGCCATTAACCTTTGGCACATGATTAGTACAATCAAGGGTACAATTTAATTGGACCGTTTCCTAGAGCTTACTAGAGATTATGTAGATGTAATGGCACTTGATTAATTCGTGTTGGTGATTTCTAACATGCTTTGCTTATTTTGCTTTTCTTAGGTTTGAAGTCATGACTTCAGAGGCTGTCATATACCTACATGTATTGTCATGTACTGATTGTCGATGACGATATGATGATTGGTACAGGCCACAGGCATAATCAGACGTAGCCTCGTCCGCACAGCCTGTCAATAACAGGCAGGTTAAGCGGGCGCCCACGCGATTTCATACAAAAGTGCTACGCGCGGGCGCCCGCGCGGGCGCCCGCGCGGGCGTCCATCTGCGCAACAGGATCCGCCTCCGGGCGACGGACGCCCGCGCGGGTCCCCGCGATGTAGCGTGAGTGCACACGCGCGTGAACCCGCGACGGTTGCCCGTCCGGGCGCCCGCTTAACGCAGTTTCAGGTTACACCCTACCTTTAAAACGCCCTAATATAAATAAGTACCTTTTCGTACAAACTTGCAATCTCCAAACTCGAAAACAAAAACAAAGAAAAACTCATCGCATTTTGTTTCTACGAAAAATCTTGTAAATCAACAATTCCATTAAATTGTTAAAACAATATTTTTGAAACCCTGCACACGTTCGGTTCGGCTATACTCACGTTTGCTCGGTTTTGTTTTAGACAAGCGGTTTTTTTGTTAAAACTCCCTTTTGGTTTGAATATCACGTTTTTAGAATGGCCCCTCTATTGCGCTGCATACGAATTTTGTTTGAATTAAGTGTAAGGCTCGGTTGTAGCCAGTATACGGTCTTTTGGGCCGCGTTCAACAGTTTGGCAATGTCGCTGGATAGTTTGAGAGTATATCTTAGTGTCTCGTGTGTCTGGATTGAGATTTATTGCAATAGCTTCTCTTAGGCATCATTTACTGCAGCTTGACTGGACTGTAAATACTGGGAATGTTTATTAGGTTTTATTACCTTTATTGCTTAGTTTTAAGTAGATTAATTTATTCACATTGAATAGGTCAGTATTCAACCTTGTTGTCTAAGTTTTTAGACCGCCAAAAGACCCCTGACATGGTCATGGACTATTGAAACAACCGCGACCGACTGCTCAACGTGGCCCTTTAAAACACGGTAGCGCTCAGATAGAAATACCGCAATTGGACACCAATCCGAGTTGTGACCGAGGTGCACGTGGCTTAACATTTGCGATGACAACATCGCTTAGTCAAACAATGCGATGAGTACTACAATAGGTATGTGATGAGATGCCTCTATCGAATTCTTTTGTTTCTTTACTTGAGTTATTTTAATCAAGAACAACAAGAAAGTAAGTTCTTAGCTTTTGAGTGACAAGCGGTGCTTCATCTGTTCTGGTACCTATATTTAATCAAATCTTTTTTCTAGATACAGATATGGATTAAAATTTTCGTTGTTAGATTGAACTGAAATTTTTGTTACTTACTTTTAACTTGGATGACAATGCAAATTAAATGACATAAATACACGAAATAGAGCAGTAATTGCAGTAGTACGCTCTTCGGTGCATAAATAAAGATAATTTGACACTATGATTTTATATACAGCTGTTATGTGAGGCTTAGCCCACAAGCCAAACAAACAGTAATTGAGCAGCTTTCTTTTTGAACTCTGACATGTTCGAGATGGTTATTAAGAAATATTGTGAAGAAGGTTAACTTAATATTTTAAATTGGTTCTAGACTAGAAATCGTTTCAAAAAACAAATCATGACAAACGTTGGAAGTATTTAGAGAAGTAAGTAATTTACAAAATTTTGAATTTGAACCCCGAACCTACAAATTACAAGGTATACGAGTATAAATAAATATATTCAACCAGTCAAATTCACACACAGTCATTCATTAATTTCAAGCAGATCAGTGGTTAACCATGGTGTCGGAGGGTTTAGACTGCCTAAAGGCCTCCGACATGGTATGACGTTTGAAACACCGGGACCGACTGCTTAACGTGCCCTCCGAAGCACTGTAGCGGTCAGATAGAAATACCACTACATGCCACCCATCAAAGTAGGGGTCTAACTGCACGTTGCTTAAGCGCGGTTAGTTAGACCCAAACTAAGCTCTAAGCTTGTATTATATAATCTAACAAACTGATAAAACGAAATAAAGTTCATTTTTCGTTTACAAACTCATTCGTAGTTAAAATGAACTAAAATATAACAAACTCTCTTAGTTAATATTATATTAAGAGTGGGTTGCTTCACCTTACACTAGAACCACACTTTAACTACGCTATACAGACTGGTTATCGTCACGTTCGTTAAAAAAATCAAGAATATTATGCTGTTAAATAAAAAAAATTGATTCAGCACATTAGCAGTCTGTTAAAGTTATTTTGTTTACTAAATATGCTTATGCCCGGATTTGAGATCACCGACGTCGCGTCGAGTTGGCAAGCGTGGTGATTACGCCTAATACTCCTCACTGTATTGATATCGTTAGTGAGACGAGAGGCCTTTGCCCAACAGTGGGACATTGCAGGCGAATACTTTATGTTTTGATCATTATCGTTTTTCTACTTGGAATTCAGTTATATGTTAACATTTTAATGTTTAAAGAGAAATGTGAACATTATAGTGACTCATACTCTTTATAATTATGTTGTATTATTAAGATTGTTTAAAGACAATAATGATTGGCTATTTTTGGGTCAGAACTTGCCCACCAGTGGGACTGTAAAGGTAAAAATGAAAATGACATTTGTAATATTATTCACCGTCTGTAGATCAAATTAAAAATAATATTTAGTTGAACTTAATACTAACGAGTGAACCCAAGGGATGTAACTAGACAAAATCCTCTTTATATTATTAACAGAAGTTTACCATTACAGCCTGGTAGGACGAGATAAGGTGGAATGTAAACATACGATTTTTTGTTTGTTTGTTTGTCATGAATAAACAATGGAGTAGACCGCGTGGATATAATTTGTTTGTACTTTTATTGTGAATGTGGCCGTGTATTATATTTGTGGTATTTTTTGCCTTTTTATGTCTGTAAACTCGGTTTTTTGCAAGCTTTTTGTTGTTGGCAACATGTAATTGTGCATGTTTCTCATTTCGTTATTTATTGTAATGTTTCTGTCGCGTTTATTATGTTTAGACGCTTTGTTCTTATCTAAAACGGGTTTTCTTTATATCGTTAACACCATGTCAATAAATAAAAACTTGAGAGGTGTCAAGGGACACCCGGATGGAACGAAGTTTATTTATTATCAACAAAAATAATCGTCGCGACACCACACTGTTCAATGCGAATAGAAAGACGAAACGAAAATATCTAGCTTGCTTTCTATAAGAGAGAGAGAGAGACAGACAGATAAACATGCGCGGCGCGCATGTTTCTCTGTCTCTCTCTGGCGTGCACATGTTTCTCTGTCTGTCTCTCTCGCGCATGTTCCTTTGTCTGTCCCTCTCTGGCCTAAAAAATGTCATTACCATTTTTTCCGTCTAGCCCCCTTTCGCAACGCGCGTTAAGGAACTTCGTTCCAAAAAATGCTTGTATTAAAATGCATCACTAAGACAAAACCGACCATTACTATTACTTCAGCCAGGAAAATACGATTTTATTGCCGCACTCAGGACGTCTATTAAATCGACACTCAACTAATTGACGTAATTTTTCATACATTACATGTCAAAATCACTCATTAAATCTGAGTACGAGCGAGTTCATATGCGAGTTAATCGCACTTTTTATAAAGATAGACATTTTTATAAAAAAAAATCTTGACTTTGTATAAATAAATGTAGTAAGATAATTTAAATCTTCTGTGACCACGGTTCCTGTAAAGGGGCCGAAACGTCAGATAAAATTTAAAAAAAAAAGCGAAGTGTATCCGTAAACGTAGTTTTCAATTCAAAATTCGTGTATTAGTGTACGCTTAAACTTCAGAAACCAGTATACAGGGCGACTTTAAATTGGTAATACAAAACACTTAATTTTGACTTCATTAATGCTAAGTATTGTAATTAATTAACACCGATGTTAAAATTAGCTGTCTTTAATAATTGATAATCTATACTTCTATACTAATAATATTATAAAGAGGAAAGGTTTGATTTTTTGTTTGTTTGTTTCGAATAGGCTTTGAAACTACTGCACCGAATTAAAAAATTCTTTCACCATTCGAAAGCTACACTATCCCTGAGTGACATAGGCTATATTTAGTTTAAAAAAAAAATTTATTATAGTTTTGTGACAATAAGCGATTTTTTATATTAAATAAAGACGTGTGGCACTCGGGGACTGCCGCGGTGAAGCTATTGCATAGCATTTTGTATCAACTTATGCAATTATACTATATATATATTTTTTTAAATTATTTTATTCATGCAGTATTGCTTATTGTGGGTTCACCCCTCCCGCCTCCTCTCTCTCTCTCCCCTCCCGCCTCCTCTCTCACCGCTCCCGCCTCTTCTCTCTCACCCCGCCCGCCTCCTCTCTCGCTCTCACCCCTCCCGCCTCCTCTCTCTCTCACCCCTCCCGCCTCCTCTCTCTCTCTCACCCCTCCCGCCTTCTCTCTCTCTCTCACCCATCTCTCTCACCCCTTTCTCTCACCCCTCTCTCTCACCCCTCTCTCTCACCTCTCACTCTCACCCCTCTCTCACCCCCCTCTCTCATCCCTCTCTCTCATCCCTCTCTCTCATCCCTCTCTCTCACCCCCCTCTATCAGCCCTCTCTCCCACCCCTCTCTCTCACCCCTCTCTCTCACCCCTATCTCTCACCCCTCTCTCTCACCTCTCTCTCTCACCTCTCACTCTCACCCCTCTCTCACCCCCCTCTCTCACCCCTCTCTCACCCCCCTCTCTCACCCCTCTCTCTCATCCCTCTCTCTCATCCCTCTCTCTCATCCCTCTCTCTCACCCCCCTCTATCACCCCTCACTCTCACCCTCTCTCTCATCCCTCTCTCTCATCCCTCTCTCTCACCCCCCTCTATCACCCCTCACTCTCACCCTCTCTCACTCACCCCCCTCTCTCACCCCTCTCTCTAACCCTCTCTCTCACCCCTCTCTCTCACCCCCCTCTCTCACCCCCCTCTCTCACCCTATCTCTCACCCCTCTCTCTCACCCCCCTCTCTCACCCCCCTCTCTCACCCCTCTCTCTTTCCCCTCTCTCTCACACCTCTCTCTCACACCTCTCTCTCACACCTCTCTCTCACCCCTCTCTCTCACCCCTCTCTCTCACACCTATCTCTCACCCCTCTCTCCCACCCCTCTCTCTCACCCCTCTCTCTCACCCCTCTCTCTCACACCCCTCTCTCCCTCCCCTCTCTCTCACCCCTCCCTCTCACCCCTCTCTCTCACCCCTCTCTCACCCCTCTCTCTCACCCCTATCACTCACCCCTCTCTCCCACCCCTATCTCTCACCCCTCTCTCCAACCCCTCTCTCTCACCCCTCTCTCCCACCCCTATCTCTCACCCCTCTCTCTCACCCCTCTCTCTCACCCCTCTCACTCACCCCCCTCTCTCACCCCCCGTCTCATCTCTCTCTCTCACCCCCAACGCACAATCGCACACAACGCCGTGTCAAAGACTGCCGAACTAAAACGACGTTAGACGATGCACGGCCTTCAAGCCACACCTCCTTGCCCGTCGGAGTGGGGAGCGTGAGGTTTTTTCGTTACGGAATTTCTGGATTCGGTCCCCGCGCTCAAGGCCCGCGATAGAAGCTATGCAATAGCCAACTCGCCAGCTCGCCAGCTCGCCAGCTCGCCAGCTCGCCAACTCGCCAACTCGCCAGCTAGCCAACTCGCCAACTCGCCAGCTCGCCAGCTCGCCAACTCGCCAGGTCACCAACTCGCCAGCTCGCCAGCTCACAATCTCGCCAGATCACCAACTCGCCAACTCGCCAGCTCGCCAGCTCACAAACTCGCCAGATCGCCAACTCGCCAATTCGCCAACTCGCCAGCTCGCCAGCTCGCCAACTTGCCAGTTCGCAAACTCGCCAACTCGCCAGCTCGCCAACTCGCCAACTCGCCAACTCGCCAGCTCGCCAACTCGCCAACTCGCCAACGCGCCAACTCGCCAATTCGCCAATGCCAAATGCACGGCCTTCAAGCCACACCTCCTTGCCCGTCGGAGTGGGGAGCGTGAGGTTTTTTCGTTACGGAATTTCTGGATTCGGTCCCCGCGCTCAAGGCCCGCGATAGAAGCTATGCAATAGCTTAATAAATTATTTATTATTTAAGATTGCTTTTAAACCTATATTTATCACTTTTTGAATTATATATGAAGACGTGCTATGTAGGTATTATCCCGAATTCTTCCTCACATGAAATCTTGATTGTGTATACATATATACTCGCGCGAGACATGTAATATTTTATCCCCAATTTCCCACTTGAAATTTTGATTGTGTATATTCCTGCGGAGGACACGCAATGTTTTATCCCGATTTTCCTACATGAAATCTTGATTACCCGAAGCGAAGCGAGGGCGGGCCGCTAGTTTTCTAATAAAATATTTAATTACAGTCCCGAAGTGTGTTTACCCCACATTCAATACCTAACTGTCAACTGCCAGACCTGTCACTCGATGTTATCAACGTAAGATAATAATTAATGGTAAGGTAGCCATATGAAGCCAAAGAAAATGGGATAATTTAAAATTAACAAAAAAAATACTTCTGGTTATTTTAAAAGCATGAGACCTAATGGAGGTGCTTAGTGTAGGGCAAACGTGTGCAAAACTTTGATTTTGTATTACCAATTTGAAGTCGCCCTGTAGCCATACCATGACCTCTTAGATGGCGTCTCAAGATCCAAGCAGATTAGTTTAGGTTTGCGTTTCAATTCGTACCGTGACCTTATTTAAACAATATCGCACTTGAATCGCCATCGCTTTGAATGAATGAACAAACCATTTTGCTGATCGGCTAATTGCGTCACTTCCTCTAAGAGAAGTTATTAAGGTGCGTTCGAAAACCTCAATAATTAAATTTACGCAAAGTTACGGTTTTTATGAGAACCTATTTAAAATGATAAGTATTATTTAAAACAAATATTGGTTTGTTTATACACACAATAATTATTTTTACCTAATTTGTAATCATAAAATGTTTGAACTATAAAGTATTTATTGCTCCAGAAACCAATGGTATTTTTAATTTTAAACAGACATCCAAAATAATATTAAGATTTAAGTGTTCGGAACGTCACTGAAAGTGGCATTTCATTTTTGGCAAAGATCAAACAATTCATAGAATAAAAAATTGACATAGAATAAAATATAGACATAGATTTAATATAGACATAGATGAAATATATTATAATAGGTATATTTTTAAGCATTTAAATTATTACCTTCATGCTCGTTTGATATAAATTGCGATTGTTAAAGATTTATTTCTACGAGTATTATGGATTAACCAGGAATATAAGTTAAGTCTCAGAATTCTAGAGCCTTGTGCCTTGTCGCTCTCGCTTCATTGGGGAAATTCAGGATAAAACAAAGCATATCCTCCATGTTTATATTGATAGTCATGTTTACCCTCGTAAATACCTACCTACTCCTACATCCCCTGCGCTCAATCCACACTATACAGTACTACAACCCGTCCGCGCTCGTATTTTATTTTGTGTAAGTACATATTAACTTCTCATCATAACTCAGAAAAGAAATGTCCAATTTTAATCAATTCTTTCAGTTGAATATCATTAAGTTATTTGCACAAATGCATTGTTTATAGTAAGGAACAATTAAACATTAATATTTAACTAAAGTACATACTTATTGTTGTTAAAAATGTCAACAACGGTTCAATTTATGTTAGAAAAATGTATCTTTTATTGAATTGCTAATTTTGACAGCTGAGACGCTTTACCAAAGCCGCAAAAGACGCTCATGGTACGAAATGAATGAACGAAAACATCTTTAGTATGACAAATAGCGAATCAGTTTAGGTAATCTGCTAATCAACTACAATGTGTCACTCATTGATGTCATGGTACGAAAACTGACAGCGAACTAGTTTAGGTCCGCATTTGTATCGCGCTAAGAGGTCACGGTATGGCTCCTGTATAGTAAGAAAATCACTTTGTATCAAACAAGATTAAATACGTATCTCAAAAAAATCTATTATTTAAATGATCAAAAGATTGAAATATAACCAATCACCATCTCAGAAAAATCTCAGAAACAAATTGAATAATGCAAAACAAGTAGAAATCTTTAAATCTGCAGCGGTTAAAATGTAATAAAGGAATACGAAGATACGAATAAAATTTCAATAACTCTAGACCACAAACGCAGTCATTCTTATATTGCCTGAGGCGTTATTTCAGACAGATTTCTAGTATAGATAGCTCACTGCTATCGACAGGGTAATACATATTACAGTAATGGCTACGTTAAGCTTTGTTTAGCATTCTTAACAAAAGTTTGTATTAAACTGTAAATTTTGCTCTAGCCAAGGATTTTAACGGAATCAAAATTAACGTTGTACCGTTGATTTAATATCTGTACTAATTTTTATATAATAAAGCTGACGAGTTTGTTTTTTTGTTTGTTTGAATGCAATAATCGCATAACTACTATTATACTGCGACACTGCGTTAGGCGTGCCTACGCCGCGGTTTCATACAAAAGTGAACCGTCGCGTGCGCCCGTCGCGTGGGGTGTCATACAAAAGAGAACCGCCGCCTGCGCACGCGGCGGGCGCACGCGACGGTCACACGCTTAACGCAGTGTTGACCCTTACTGCATACGGGATGGTTTGTAGGCTATTTTATCATGAAATCTCACGGAAACGGGCATATTTAATCAAAAGATACTTAATAGATTTAAAACTTCATGTGCAATTGTCCCTAAGTAGCAATTTAAGTAATAAATCCGTAAATTAACTATTCTTTCTAAATTAACAATACATCTGTAAAGAAAACACGTTTAATCGATTAGGGACGTAGCCCATAGACAGTTAAAAATATAGGTACACGTCTAGTCTTTACCTGAAAATAATTAATGTTTTACAAAAATAAGCAATGCTAACTTACATACAAAACTATTATTATCAAGTTAAAATACTCATAATGTTTAAATTCCCGTGCTTCGGAGGGCACGTTAAGCAGACGGTCCCGGTTGTTTCAGTCGTTAGACCATTTCGGAGGCCTTTAGGCGGTCTAAAACATCCATCAGGGTTGGCCACTAACCTATCCGACGTGAACGAATGAAGTTAAAATGGATACTTATACAATAATAGCGCTGTAAATTGCTCTATTTGTTTCCAATAATAAAGGTAATATTTACCCGGCGCCGACGTGTCACAGGAGCCTCGACAGAGTCAAATAAAAAATTCACTAGAGCAAACAAAACGTACGCGTCACTCAAATAAAGCATCAAATTTTCAACATCACACGTCCCCGCGGCTTTACCCGCGTTGTGCCCGTTCCCGTGGGAATTTCGGGAATGTTTTTACATATAAACTTTCGTCTTGAATCACTTTACCTATTTAAAGTACCGCATTAAAATCTTTTGCGTAGTTTTAAAGATCTAAGCATACAGACAGACAGCTGAAAGCGACTTTGTTTTATACTATGTTGTGATGGTACTGTCGAGGTATTAAAGTGTTGTGTATTTTTACTACTGCGAAAAAATAAGTTTAAAAAAAAGTTGCTATTTGTTTTGCATTTTTGCTTCATGGAAATATAGAGTTTCCCTTGATTGTACCAATTCATACTTCACACAATTGGGTGCAATAACTGCTACACTGACTGCATGCAAATTATCCAAACCACCCTTTTGTTATTTCGACTCTATTTCATTTACACAGTTTATAATCTTATTGTTAATGTGATTAAGTGGAATGCACTGTTTTGTTAATTCGAGCCTTGTGTTTGTTATAACAACAAAGCTTTATTATGTCGGGACTAAACTGAAAACGTTTTAAATGTTAAGCTGATTTGTGTTCACAGAATAACAAATGAAAGAGAATAAATAACTATTGTTTTTTCATTTTGATGTTAAATTGACACATTAATAAGGGCTTTGTTAAATTTAATATGTGTGTGTGTATTTTTTTATTGTGTATGCATGTGACTTCTAAATGATTAAAGAAGCACAAAAAAGCAAAAGGAGCACTTCTAAATGATTCGATGATGCTTTAAGGTACAAATTAACGTTTGAAATCTCGAGTTATTTTTAATTATTTTTGCAGTTCAATTATTCCTTCAGATAAGTTAAAATACCCACAAAATATACACAAAAAAATTTATTGTCTTCAAAAATCTTCCAAATGACATACAAAAAGATCTCCTTTTGATTCCCAAAGTACATTGACACCAAAAAAAATTAGACCATATTTTTTTCCAAATAAATAAGATAAAATACGAAGATGTAATCTGTCTTGTAGTATCGCATTTCATATATTAAATTACGATGGTTCTTGTTGAATCGTTGTTCAAAGGTATCAAAGGTGGTATGGTCTTTGAGGAAAAATTTAATAATGGCTAGACCTTTCAGACGGTTTCATTCTAGTTTCTTTGAAGGCAAAGCGGGGTTAGCTATTGTGATGTAGCACAACTGTCTCTCACGCTGGCGTACTTATGTGATTATTCACAGTATTCACAAGCTAGTTTTCATGCTGATTCCAGAAGCTTTGTTTACGTTTATGTAATGTTACAATTAACAGAATGAACGCACTATAGTCATGATTATTAGTTAGACCGTCTGGTCTAGTGTAGGAATGAGGAAAATAATTTTATGAAAATTGGCACAGAGATCTAACTAGCCTAACCCTGGACTAGCGCAAAGTCTAATTTTATCCCAAAATTCTGAAGGGAAAGTGTACGTACATAAGGATAAAATCACGGATAATACTGCGGACGCTACAAGTCTATAAAAATGCGAGGTAAACCGCTCTCTGCTAGTATTCCATAAAAAGCATTTATTAACTTTTTTACATACCGAGCAAGTTCGTGCCAAGTTGTGACAAGGTAAAGTAATTAACTGGTTGCCTGTCACAGAGTTCCGGCCTCAACGCTATTCCTTGTTTGCCTATTAGCTAGCAAAATCACATTTAAACTTTATGCAGGCCGTATTAAAGGGACGCATTGGGGAATTATTGCATTAATAATGTTTTTTTTATTTATTTCCTTATGTTAGCGTTTACAAGCCTTTTGACAAGACGTAAGATAGCCGTTTGATAGGACATTATTTAGGAATACTTGCGTTAACTGTGATAAGATAAGGATCAATTGAAGCGATTACAGATTAGTTGTTTAAATTTAATCTTACAATTTAAATCTTATAAACTGTAGCTGTCAACCTTTGTTACACGTAACTCACTCGACCAATCACAACGTTTGAGGTTGTCAAAATATTTTCGTAATGAGTTGTGATTGGTCGATTCAGCTCCACACAGCTCCTCTCCGCTTCAATATAAACGAACACTTAGAGCCTGAGGACACTATAGTGTCCAAGGGTCTTAGTCAAGACCTATAGCGTTCGATAGATAATTTTAAAAATAATTTTTATACTTTGTGTGTATACACTCCATAAGAACATATGCTGTTAAGAGTGCGTTTCCATACAAGCGGAGCTGTGCGAAACCCAATTCACCAATTATAGCGCATTGGGATTGTTAAAAATGTCAAACAACGCATGTTCAGTATCAAAATCTTGTCGTTATGCATTGTGGATGGTCCGTTGAGTTGTTCGCGCAGCGCCGCACAGCTCCGCTCCTATTCAGTGGAGAAACACCCGTATAGTCGAATTTGGCCACCCACAACTGGATACGGCACAGTACGTATTTTCATAATAATAGGGCTTATTATTGCCTGTCCTTCTACATATAAAGAGCCATATTAAATAACGTCAAAAAGAACAATTTAGCTATCAAATGGTTTGTCACTTTCTGACATACGCAATTTTCCGAAGAGTAAGTGTGCGTCCATACTGCGGGCCTAGCGCGGTTGCGACGGCGGGCGCGAAATATCAAACGTATGAAACGCGCGTCTGTGTCCATACTGAAGTGACTAAGGCGGAAGCCTAGCGCGACAAGACCGAGCGACTCAGCGCGCGGTGGTTTCAAACGCACCGATCCGCGCGTTTTGGCCACAGTACGGGCCTAGGCGGCGAGCGACTTAACAAGCGGGCGGCAGGTGTATCAAACCTTCGGTCTTACCGCTCGGCGTTTTGACGTAAAATGGCTTCGATCAACAATACACAACTAGATTTCGGGTCAGCGCAAATAATACGTCTAGGTGCTTAGCGCGTTCAATATTTTCGGATTTCGCTCCCCGGAATTTTTGGTAACAAATAAATTATTACTTCAATACAAATCTACTCCATGGATTTGCTGTTCTGTTTCACAAAATTTTGCGCCAACGTTGGCCAAACATTTGTATCGGTGACTTCAAAACAGTATTTTTTTTCTTCAAAATTTGATATTATTTATTAGTTAGCTTAAAATATAACTTATTCTACATGTACTTACCGAAAGTAAGACACTCCGGCCGTTAAATTGTTTTTCCGGCCATTAATTTTGCAACTTTTGAATAAATGAGGCGCTAAGCACCTAGACGTATTATTTGCGCCGACCCGAAATCTAGTTGTGTATTGTTGATCGAAGATTGTTTGCAACCCCTGATATACGTCTGATCGCTACTAGAGCTCGCGCCTCAGTGTGGCCACCTCCGCCACCGCTTGTCGCGCCCGCCGCCGCGTAAGCCACCGCGTAAGCAACCGCGCATTCAGTGTGGACGCACTGTATGGGAGCAAAACACTTAGAGCGTTTATTAATAAGACGGTTAATGTTCTGTAACAAAAACATTAAATCCATTATCACTCAATCCGCCCCTGTCTATTCCACCGTTCAGCTTTTGCAAGCGGAAATTTCGTTAAGGTACATAACACATTCTTTCTTTTCTAGCTGTCTATAGAACTTTGTATTTTATTTGATGTATCGAGGGAGTTAAGGAAACAGAACGAGTTCAAAGGAATAACTAGCATGTATGTTTTAGAATTCTCTTGCTTGGATTCTGCTCACATTTGCATAATTTAAACCTTATCCTATGCGCTTGAATAAAAGTTTTTCAGTAGTACGTCGGTGAAATTGGGAGAGTTTACACGCCACAAGCTGGCCTATGTTCATTAGCCGAAGTGGCCCCTAGGTGATCAACCTTTCAATCTATACTAATAAGGCTAAGTTCAGATGGCCATGCGGTCGAAAGTTCCGCGCGAATAAATATTTTTTTTATTGTAATAAAAGAAGTGCTTCAATAAGAAACCCATTATCCAAGAAGGTTGCATATGTCGTCGCTTTATTTTATAACATGAGCAATATTTTACAGTCTAATTATTTACTAGAAGGTATCCATCACTTCAACGTAATACACTAAACCTATTTCGCACCAAATTGCAATTGCTGCAAAAATTACTAAAGTCAATATTACTTGAATATACCAAGATGTTATAGATGAAATGGTCTTGCTATTAATGAAGGAGAAAGGCATTTCGAATCGAAGAAATCCAAGTGAACCTGCAAGGCGTATCTAATCCGCCCGAAGCTTTCTTTAAAACAAAGATTTATTCAACAAATCCGAAGCAAATATGAAAATGTAATATCTAGCTTCGCTCAAAATAGATCTTAAGCAAGATTAAGCGACAATATCATGTTATCTGCTTATTAAATATATTCCATCGCAACGAACAAAATGTCTTGAAATTTCGGCTACAATATACGAAAATTGTACTGTCGGTGTAATAAATGTTAAACGTTTATTTAAAAAATGCAACAAGTCCCACGTAAATAAAAATAGTTTTAAAACTTTCGAACAATTCTAATAAAAAGGTTGAGAGCAAAACTGAGAATTTGAAATATTAAATATCGTTTATTTAACCTGAAATAACTTTTTCGTTTCATATTACCATTTTTAATTGTTATATTTTTACTTTGTTTGTCACAGAATTGATGGATTCGATACTCCGGTTTAAAAAGGGTTTTTGTTAACGTAGTACTGATGTTTTTTAATTTTAGGTAATGAAAATAGATTATTGTTTTTGTCGATGTGGGTGGGTTCATCGCTTTAAAGTGTCAGTTAAAAAAAAATATACTTTGTTTTAGAATGTATTCTAAAATAATAGGAGAATGTATAATATGCGATTAGGAAAAGTTATTTTGCGATTCAATGGTTTAAATTATAATATTTCCTTATTTATGTCTATAACTTGTATTTTTGTTTTTTAACCGCGTGAAACCATCCCTAATCCATCCAATTCTTACAAAGTCGTTTTATATCGGTTTAATAACTACATTTTCAGAGTTTACCCGGAACAAACAGTAACTTTGTTAACAATAACGTAAACAATAACTTTATCGATTATTCTATAATTACTTACACTAAGTACTTTGTTCCCGGACTGTACATTTTCATATATTAATATAAAACGTATAGGGCCTTTGCAAAGAGGCCTCTCTCGAGGGAGGCCATAAAATAAAACAAAAGCTCGGTACGAACTAATTAAACAGTAATTTTATACATAAGATACCCTGACATTTTACAAAGTACCCCAAGGTATAATCGTACACTAGAATTATAATTATTTTGTAATAAATGTAGGTACTTGTTGTAACTGAACACGATTTCGTATCGACTGTTTAGTTTGAATAACTTTTTATTCGAATTGTATTGTTTTTATTCTGTCTTTGTAAATAATTTTGTTTCGTTTATTTTTTCTTAATATATCAAACGTTGTCAAAATTTGTCTTTTTTACCTTTTGAACTTTGAATTAAGGAACTTTTTTATACGCTAGGTAGAAATATAGTAAAACCCTGGTAAAGACGATCATAAAACCTCTTTCTCCAACTTTCTTTTATAAAAAATATAGTAGTTATTAGACAAGTCCGTTGGCACAGGGGCATGTCAGAGCGCTTACTGTGTCAAGGGTTGCGGGTTCGATTCCCGCCCGGAGTCAACAATATGTGCCGACATAGTTGTTGGCGACGACGCTGGGTGTCAATTATATATTCATACTAGCTGCGCCCCGCGGTTTCACCCGCTTTGTACCCGTTCCCGCGGGAATTTCGGGATGAAAATTGATGTTGTCAGATTCTCAGGCCTACCCGATATGTACACAAAATTTTATGAGAATCGGTCGAGCCGTTTCAGAGGAGTTCAACCACGGTACCCGTTCCCGCGGGAATTTCGGGATGAAAAATAGACGTTGTCCGATTCTCAGACCTATTCAATATGCTCACAAAATTTCATGAGAATCGGTCGAGCCATTTCGGAGGAGTACGCGAACGAACACTGTGACACGAGAATTTTATATATAAGATAAAGTATTTGTGTATAATATGTAGTAATATCAGTTACTTAGATTCCATATTAGTTAGATTACATAATACAGGCTTAGAGCTTAGTTTGGTTCTAATTAACCTTGTGTGAATTTGTTCCAGTGTTTTTATTATTTTTTACTTACCAAGGCACTTATTTAACACTTACACTATACTCATATTATAAAGAGGTAAAATTTGTAAGTTTGTTTGTTTGTTTGAGGTAATTATCAGTCCGATTTGAACAATTCTTTTTGTAATAGATAGCCACATTCACGGGGAAGGTTATAGGCTATTTTTCATCCCGAAATTCCCATAGGAACGGGAACAACTAGGGTAAAACCGCGGGGTGCTGCTAGTTATTTAATATACCTCAATACAAACTACCTAGAAAATATTTCAATATCAATATATTGTTAGAAACTTAGGCCTAACTTTAACTTCTGAAATATATTTTTGAATTGTCATTATTGTATACTTCCAACTCTCGGAAAACAGATTGTTCTGACAAGTTTCAACTTGGGATGAATTTGTCTCGTTCAAATTTTGTTCTCAACTGGAAAATGTTTTATTTGAATAAGCTATTTACTTTATAATGTAAAGATACTTGTCTTAGTGAGAGGATTGACCTTGGCGAGAGAAAATCTTGAAATGAAGAGAAAATTTCAGGTGATGTTTTGTATGAGTGGACGTTGAACTGTCTATGAACTTAATTTGTGACCTTAGGGCCGCAACTGCGTTAAGCGTGCGCCCAGCGCGTGCGCCCGCCGCGTGCGGTTTCATACAAAAGTGAACCATCGCGTGCGCCCGTCGCGTGCGGTTTCATACAAAAGTGAACCATCGCGTGCGCCCGTCGCGTGCGGTTTCATACAAAAGTGAACCGCCGCGTTCAGCGCCCGTTTCGGCCATTACACTGAGTAAAAATTACATAATAATTAGAATCATAAGTCAAACTCAGCTCTCAGCTTGTATTATGGAATCTAACTAACTGATGATTACTTTATTTTACCCTTTGTCTAGTGAGACTAAGAGTGTTGTGAAAATCTGTATGTGTTAATCTACGATTAACAGCCTCCGTGGTCTTGTGGTTTGAGCGCCCGGCTCACGATCCGGAGGTTCCGGGTTCGATTCCCGGTGGGGATATCTCACAAACTAATTCTCGGTCCCGGTTAGTTTCTACGAATAGTAGTCGTTACATGAGCCATGTCAGAGGCCTTTGGCGGCTCAATAACTCTGACACCAGGATTGGTCAGGTTGACCATCCACTCGATGAAGAAGAATCTACGATTCTGCCTGTGGTGTTGTATCTTGTAACTTCCAAACGGGTGAATCTATGTTGTTTTAGGTAGGTTACGTTAGGTAGGTTTTGTTTTAGGTAGACCACTTGGTAGTTTCTGTTTCTGTTTCGGTAGATAAACTGACACGGGTTAGATTGAATATTGAAAACTATATTTCCAGTAAATTTATTCACAACATAAAAACCACTTGTTTTTTTTTTTATCAATAACTAAACTCTGACAAATATCCGATATGCATTCACACAATTGTACTAATTTAATCCAAGCTTAAATGAAATACATATCGAGTTACCATCCAACAGGGAAACATCAATGAAATATAATTGAAATACGTATCATGTAAATAATAGAATTGATTGAGTAAATATTTGATGGGCATCGGGTGGGCAAATGCAAGTTAATCAATTTCGAGACCGCAACAGAGTTATCTGTATTGAACAGATTATGGCAGTTATTGCTTGGATCGTACTGTAACTAAATGCGATATTGGTTGGTTGAACCAGTGTGGTCGAGTTATTAAGTACCGGTTAAGGTTTTAGGTTTAATGTACTGATTAAGTTTTGAAGTGGTTATGTTGTGGGGTATATAATTAACTCATATCCTTAGAAACGTCAATTTAATCGACAATTAATTAGAGATGTTATTTTTTGTCGCTTTTTAATCTCTTCTTAAGAATCATTGACGTCTCTGGGTAAGGCCGATAGTGTATTACTCGTAGTTGTATTTAAAAAAGTAAATTCGAGTAGGTGGCCAACTCTAGTGTCGGAATTTTTAGACCACCTAAACGCCTCCGACATATTCTAACTCCGAAGAACAGTAGCGCTCAGATAGAAATTGCACTATCGGCCACCCTTCCAAGTAGGAGTTATGCACGATGATTAAAAATAGCTAACTTAAGCGGGATTTACATTACGAAACTAGTGTCATGCATGATGAAACTAGTTTCGTGAAACTAATTTCAGCACATGTGAAACTACTATCGTTTAAATTATAGTGTCGTGAAATTATCAGTATCGCGGAGATAATGGCCCTGTCAATATCATAGCTATTGCTGCTGCTGTCTTTGAAATGATGTCGCGACACTAGTTTCGCGTCGCATTTACATGATGAAACTAGTTGCATGACACTAATTTCACCTAAAAATCGCGCAGGGCACGAAACTAATTTAGTTTCACGAAAGTAATGCATGCATTACGAAACTATTAAATTACACGTGAAACTGTTGTTAAAACTAATGTCACGAAATTAATTTCATGCCACTAATTTCGTAATGTAATTTAGGCTTAATGGACAGGCACCCTAAAACTAAGGAAAAAATACACAATAAATAAAGCTACATCTATACCCGCTACTGTGTCCCCACTTATCGAAGACTGTTCAAGTTTTAATTGAAACTCCTTGATGCGAATTCTGTATTTATGGTCCATTATGTCCGAACTTATCTCCCGAATGCTTAGCGTAGTGTGTGGGGGTTGGATATAGTTCAGATTTACCCCTGATTGTTTTCTCATCTTAAATTATTGCTCTTAGGGTTGTTTGGGACTTGTAGTTATTGTAATTGAATTGTAATGGAGAAGATAATATGTTGTTTTTTATCTATACTTCTGCACAACGAGTATTTTATATGTATGTATATGTTACGGCTAATACCCGAAGTGCGGCTACACCTAGTTCTAACCGGCTAAAACTAGGTGTAGCCGCACTTCGGGTATTAGCCGTATGTAATTTTAATGAAAAGATAACATATACATATACATCAATATAGATTCCATAACTTAAGCTTAGAGTTAACTTTGGGTCTAATTAACCGTGTGTGAATTTGTCCGGATATATTATTATAATAATATTAATATGTAGGACTAGTATGTACTTTTTATCTCGAATTTCCCATATAAAATCTTGATTAACCGAAGCGAAGCGAGGGCGAGCCGCTAGTATATTATTATAAAGAGGTAAAGTTTATCTCTCGGAAAATATCAGCTCGATTTAAATAATTATTTTTGTAATGGATAGCCTCATTCAACGGAAAGGTTATAGGCTATTTTTCATCCCGCACGGAAATTCAATTCCGCACGGAAACAGGCACAATGCGGGTAAAATCGCGAGGCACTGCTAATATTAGATAAAATATTTTGTTGTAAGAACAGACAGACATTATCTCCACAAGTTTGAATAAAATACAGGAAAAAGACCAACTGTTTGCCGAAATTCTAAATAACATTATTAAATGGCGGCCTCTGCCACGAAGTAAATTAAATAAAGTTCCGTGCACAACAAAATCAACAGCATTGTTTGTAATAAAATCTAAAACAAAACGCAAACTTTCAAAATTTTCAAACAAATTCGGGTCCACTATTGAATTACTTACACGAAGTATGTATGAAATGTGTAATATTTATTTAAGGGTTAACACATAAGGTTCCGTTCAGTAAATGCTAAAACTGCACTGCTATCGTTAAAAACTAACTCATCTATGTCGCATTACAAAAACCGCTTTGTAGATACAAAAAATTGATTACCAATCCCATGAACCAATAGGAAGCTCCAAAAAAACAAACGACAGTCGCAAGTCCACTGGTTATTGACAATTGACATCAGTCACCATACCCTGTCCCTGAAATTGGTTTCGTGCTCGTTGGTGAGCGAAAAATTCAATCTATGGTACACAATTTATTCTTATTTCGGTATAGGACGTTTTGAGACAGTATCCACGTGATTGGACGTATTATTAGTTTTCATTTGATCGAAAGAGGGTTTCTGTAATGTCTGTATTTGTGTACGGTTTATGGACAATTGATTTGGAAGATGAAAGTGATGTTTGATCGAGGTTTTTCATGTTTATGTGGCGCGTTTTATTTACTTGCATGAACAATCTTAAATTGATCGGTTTATAAATAACTACTTTGGCAATTTATATTATACATAGCAAATTAAGTTATGTCCCTGTTATAATGTTTTAATGTGTGTATAAATGTCATAAAAACATGAATATGATATACAGACATTTGCAATATTTTACATGCTATCCTATATAGATAGTTATTCCGCGGTGGAATCACACGTGACCTAAAAGATGGCGCTAGTGTGAACATTTTGTAGATCGTGCTAACGTTATTTTCCAAGGTTTAACGGGTCCATACATTTTGTTGAGCTCTCCTCTTTATTTAATTAATATAAATTATTTTTATAGGTATCTAATATAGGTCATTAGCTACTCGAACTTCCTTACCTTTACCTAACTTTTTTAATCCAACAAACGCCTCAAAACAATAAAAAAGTAAAAACAACAACCAAAATAAAATAACACACAAACTGAAAGTATCATTTACTTGAGTGACTGCAAGATATTTCCATTACAAAACCGCATTCAACTTCACCGTGTAAGCAGGTAGGAACTCTGTGAAATCGCGAACTTTTAATTGAAATGTCGACGTCGGCAGCTTTACACCAGTGTTTCTTGTATAATTATTATCTTTAATCCATTGTTATGTGTTATAACATGTTGTACGTTCAGTTGTTCTTTAGCGTACTATGTTAAGCAACGTGCAGCTTGATCCCTACTTGGATGGGTGGCCGGTAGTGGCTTTTCTATCTGAGCAGTAACATGCTTTGGAGGGAATATTAAGCAGTCAATTCCGGTTGTTTGAATCGTTAGACCATGTCGGAGGCTTAAGATATTATTCAATACATGTATATGTCGCAGGGAATTGAGGATATCAGAGATTTCACGAAATCCCTAGGGATACCACGAAATCACGGTAGATGTTGAATATTCTTCAGTCGACCACTCTCTTTGGTAGGTTAGGGTTATTTTTTTTTTTACGTAACTGATACAAAAAAAAAATAACCCTAACCTACCGAATAGTAAGAAATTTGTTACTGATATTACTGATTTTATATTAGGATTTTGTCATATCACTAGTAAGAAGACGTCATAAATAAGAATATTCAACATTTACCGTGATTTCGTGGTATCCCTAGGGATTTCGTGAAATCTCTGATATCCTCAATTCCCTGCGACATATACACAATCATATCTGACGTAAACTGAACATAACATAAGTTACTCACTCAATCGTAAATCATTCCTATCATACTTTTCAAACCCAGATTAAAGGAATTCCAAGTTTACCAGACAACGCGTCTCATATTAACTTTAAGCACAACTTTGTGCCGTGTACAGAAATAAGCTTTTTATTACACTGAAAGCACTAAAGCACACGAAACTCGAACGTGCCGTGTGCAGCTAAAAAGCTTATGTGGGATGTTTTGAACACCCTGTATAGAATAGAAAGAGTCCGGATTTTCACGCCAGATTGAAGGAAAGGCTTCGGACATAGACGTTGAACTAATTGATGCGACAAGAATAGTGCACTAAATAGGTCATCACGAATTTAAGCCCCGATACAAAGTATGGGGTTTTTTTTTGTATGTCATTATGTGGCATGGTGACTATGCACAATCGTCGATGGACGTAATGATTAGAAACGTTCATAGACGATCATGCGATTGTGATTGATTGTGAAAAGAAGACTCTGAATAAAAATTATATCTATATTGTAACCTCTAATCTAACATAAATACGATGTTACTAGTTATGAAGAGAAGGGTCTCCTAACACAGGTATATTGTACTTAAAAGGGGACCCCATCAATGTACAAAATGTAAGATTATGATATGGAAATAAATAAATTATTATTATTAAATTATATCTTTACTAATATAATAAACCTGAAGAGCTTGATTTTTTGTTTGAACGCTCTAATCTGATAATAATCTTTTTGGAGTGGATAGGCACATTCGATGGATAGGTTATAGACTATTTTCATCCTTTTTTTTACGGGAGCATAATGCGAGTAAAACTACGGGGCATTGTTAGTTATAATATATAGGAAAAAATATGGCCAGTAGCTAATCTCGGGAATTGCTATTCCGATTTGGATAATTCGTTTTGTAATAGATAGTCTAGATAGTCACACTTGACGGGAAGGTTATAGGTTATTTTCATCCCGGAATTCCCGCGGGAACGGACCCAACGCGGGTAAAACCACGGAGCGCTGCTAGTCATTTATAGAGCTGCCAGCATTGTTTAGATTTAGTGCGGTTACAAACTGCAAGCCGAATTGTTTAAAAAACCCGACCGTGACATCAAATATGCATCTTTTGTCTCCAGAATTTGACCACATTTTAAATTCGCAATGTAAACGACGCCAAATAATTCCATTCCATTCCATTCCATTCTCTTTTTCCAAATATCCAAATGAGGTGTGTACTGAGTAAGTGAGACTTTTCTTTACTAAAATTTTCACTAAAATTTCAGTTCAATTACAGCTGGATTTATCTCGGATCTGTGGTTCAAAGGAGGGCAACACTGTGTTGTCACATCCAGTCCTCATGAATCAAGTAACAGACAGGGCTTTGTACGTAATAAGGTGCACCTTGCAACGGGAAACTATTTCTTTTGGAATCCTTTGTTAAGCTTAGCATTGTAATCGATCACAATTGCCTTCCTTGAATAGATTAAATTTTCAATTAAAATTGATTGCAGTAACACCTTTTTTTAGTTTCAATAAATTAACGAACTAATATCTTAAAACTTCTATACTAATATTATAAAGAGGTAAAATTTGTAAGTTTGTTTGTATGTTCAGGCATCGGGAACTACCAATCGGATTTGAATAATTATTTTTGTAATGGATAGCTACATTCAACGGGAAGGGTACAAACTATTTTTCATCCCAAAATTCCCACGGCAACGGTTATAACGCGGGTAAACTGCGGGACGCTGCTAGATACTAAATGAATTAACTAACCTTTTCATCTGAATATATAGTCTTTGTTTCCACCAAAGCTGTCCTTGGTATAACGAAATAGCGATGATAGTGTCCACCAATCATATCAATTTCTGCATAGTAACGTAGCATTGGTTCTGTACGCCAAGTCAAAGCACAAGACATCTTGTTACACTTTCTACGGATAGTAGTCGTTACATTAGCCACGTCAGAGGCCTTTGGCGGCTCAATAACTCTGACACCAGGATTGGTCAGGTTGACCATCTACTCGATGAAGAAGAAGACAACATAGCCTATCCAATCCAACCACTTATTTCATTAATGGTTCATTAATAGCATAGCTCTGAGAAAGGTATCTTTGGGAGGTCCCAAAAGTAACATACCTAACAAGCAACCAAGAGTAGAAATCAAAACTTTCTTTAAACGTTCAACTTATTAATTTAAGTTAGCTAACGAATCTCCAATATCAATTAATGTTTGGATAAGTATTATAAGTATGACCAAAACAAAATGGCCTCTGTAAATGAATTTGGAACAAGTCTATCAATCAATATATTTCAATTTAAACTTGAGCACACCGCTGTCTAGAGGCCAAGAAGGGCTACTCTGAAATTATATTTTAGATTAACACAAAGGCAAAATGGTAAAGTATTCAAACGTTTTATATTATCCTGCACAGTGCACAATCCTATTGTTCTTCATGCATATATCAATACAATAATGTGTATATTCATTACTAGTATCACCTCGTGGTAATCCCCGCGTTGTACCCGTTCCCATGGGAATTTTGGGATGAAAAATAGCGTAAAATCTTCCCGTTGAATGTGGCTATTTATTACAAAAAATAATTATTAAAATCGGACTAATAGTTACTTATTACTAGTACTTACTTATTATTACTTACTTATTATAATTACTTATTACTAGGACTAGGAATTATTAGTCCGATTTTAATAATTATTTTATCGACCACATAACCTAATTATAGTCGCGTGTGAGCAAAACTACGAATATCTTGTAACAGTTTATTGTATTCGAACTCTATTTATCATCAAAGACGTAATAAGTGCGAAGCTTCACTTCAACCGCTGGTTTATATAATAAGCGATACTCACTACTCGGTGATGTTTAACGGTAGAACTCCTGAATCAGGCAAAATTTCATGGAACAGTAATCGCTGGCTAAAGTTAGGTAATTGGTTTCAGCATACGTTATACTAGATGGAGTCAAATGAGCTGACCGTTTGATTTAACTACTCTGTTACTGTAAAATATATTTAATAAGAGACATGCTAACTTAATACTCGTATGTTATATAAAAATGAAGAGTTTGTTTGTTTGAACGCGCTAATCTCAGATTACAAGTTTAAAAAACGCTTATTTTAACAAATCTTACTACCGCACTCAGATACGTCCGTTAAAACCCCACTTAACTAATTGACGTAATTTTCCATGAATTACCTACATGTCAAAATCAATATCAAGGTATATGTATCGTGTGTTATGAACTTAGTAAAAAGCGGTTATTTTAATATTACAAAAGACACTTCAATTTTATTTATTTGTATAGATGTGATAAGCAATAAAGATATTTGAATTTGAATTTTCTTTCTATAACCGATTCCTATCAAGAAGGTAAGTATGTGTACTCTCTGTACTAAATTTTTTCTTACGAGTCTTAAAATATGGACTAATGACGTCAATTTTCCAGCCAAAGACGATTACCCCTGAAGACGTAAAAAGTTTAGTGATTTTATTCCATTCTTACCCTATCTCTAAACCTTTTTCCTCTCTAAGAGTAATTGTCTTCAGCTGGAAAATTGATGGCATTAGTCCACATTTTAAGACTCGTAGGAAAAAATAGAGTACAGATACCTGATTCTTACCAAAAAGGTAAATAGGTATCTACTCTCTTTTTATACTCGATTCTACCTTAGAAGGTAAGTAGGTATATTCTCATAGACTCCATTCTTACCAAGAAGTACTTCGGACCCGATCCTTCGTTTCGATCGGAATAGTTTCCACCTGATCATGCTGTTGTTCACGGTGGACGACTTTCAATTTGCCGAGGACCCAACTGTCAGTTGCCGAGCCCTCACGGTCACGCCAGGTTGCCGATAAAAAATAGTAATACAGAATTACCTGCGATAAAATGGTGTGTTCAGCTTTTGTTAGGTTGTGTTAATGGGGATTACGCTGTGTATTTGTTATTAAATATGTACTTAAGGCCATATAAGGTATTGCTAAAATTTGCATGTTTCATCCACTTAAGTTTTATTATTAATTTAGTTTTATGTATATTTTTTTAATTTATGTGTTTCTTGTACCATTAATTAAACTATAAACTGTACAATAAGGAGGTCCCCAAGACACAGACTGACCTAGTTTGGGGACCAACAAATCATTTGATGTACCATGTAATTTATTCAATAAACTTTTTATTATTATTATCTATACTAATATTATAAAGCTGAAGAGTTTGTTTTGTTTGTTTGTTTGTTTGTTTGTTTGTTTAAACGCGCTAATCTCAGAAACTACTGAACCAATTTGAATAATTCTTTCACTGTTAGATAGTCTATTTATCGAGGAAGGCTATAGGCTACATTTTATCCCGGATTTCCTACGGGAACGGGCACAACGCGGGTAAAACCGCGGGGCGCTGCTAGTTATATTATATAATAAAGAACAGTTTAGCAATCAAATGGTTTTTCACTGTCTGACATATGCAATTTTCCGAAGAGCAAAAGAGACAAAATACAGTATAACAGTGTTTTAGTTACACCGTTTTCAAATTGGTCATTAAATCTCTACCAAGGAAGCATTTGACGTTTCTGAGCATTACCGTTTTCTACCTACATAGTTAACAAAACCCTCCGTAGAATTTACTGTCACAAATAATACATTTGTATGTGTTCTTTGGATACTTATTTTTTGAATATTCCGAATTATTATCACTGAAGCTGATAGTGCATTAAATTAAATTCAGACGGATCTTAAGTGCAAAAAGTGCTTTAGAATTTCTTTCTGATATTAGCATATTATAAGGGGATCACAAAAACAATTTTTGTCTAAGATGAAAACTGATTCATCGGCTATTTTAAAAGTTGCCAACGGGATAAACATAACTTAAAAGAGATAAAATCTCGTTGTCTAATAAAAACTCATTTTAAAATTATAATTTCCCCTATAAAATTCAAAACAACCGGGCACTTTATACTCTTTTTATACAGTAGCCCTCTAAAAACTATTCAGTTCAACGCAAAGTGCAAACAGGTTTGTTATGAACATCCTCTTGTTAAGATTGAAATGAAAACAATTTTATATTTTTTAAAGAAATCCTCAACTCGACTACTTTAACGTGACCCCTAGCTTTGTATACAAACATCTCACGTTCACATCAAATTCGCTGACAAAAAGGGGTGTAAAGGGTCAGGTTAAGTTGGTAGAATTAAGCTGGTACGAGTGAGGCTAGGATAGAATGCTTGGAATTTAATTAATGTGGATAACATTCTTTCAGTGAAAATGCGAGGGCAACATTTATTTTGAGTTTGGTGCAGCTTTACTAAGAATTTTAAGTGTTACTGATGGCAACCATTCTTAATTACTGTCTGGCGAACTGTTCATAGCCACCAGTTGTTTCCTGTCCCAATTTTATAGATAACTTTGAAGCGTTTCGAGTTTCGGTGACGAACTAATTGCTTTTTAAGTAACTTTGTTTTTATGCACAATACTGGGTGAGTAACTTTTGAAAACGTCGACAATTGGTTGGTTTTATGTAATAAAAAGTAAAAAAATCAAGTAAAAAATATAATAAGGGTACTTATTACTCAAATATCTTTTTGTTATTAATACTGTTTCTTCTCAAATTAAATTATTCTCCTTTGTATCTACGAGTACAAGTCATATTAAAGAAATAATAAGTTTCATTGTACGACATTTTCTTTAATAGGGCAACAAATTGCCTTCTTCATATAATATAAAATACCTTATATATAGTCGTTAGTCTAATGAGGTCAACCAACTTGTTCCAATCCTTATGTCAACGTTAAATTCGAGTGTAGACTACGGTCACCTAATTAGATGGCAGCTGCAGTCGTTGAATAGAAGTATGTTTTTATTTTTGTCTGTTATAGTATTTACAGACGCTCCGATTCGGTTGGTGCCAGCCATATTGGAACCGACATAGCAACCATTCCAACATTGCTACAGATTGTCCGACGGTTGGCCTTCCAGCCGTCAGTTGACTTTGCTATGAAGTAGTGAACGGACGTCTTGCTACCTGATGCCGTCGATCGGGGGAGTCCCACAAACAGGGAAAGTCTTTATAAAGTTCAAGTAACTTTATTATTATGTCACGTTCGGTGACCGTAACTCCCTCGGCGTTCATGTTCACGTCCTACAACGGTGGCGTTGCGAATGCGACTGAGCCGATTTGGTCGAAACAAAGCTTCCAAACGTTCCAATTTGGTTGGACCGGATAGGAATTTGGTTTGGTCGGATCGCCGGCGCATCCGACCACGTCCAACCAATATTAATAATAATTATGTCGGACCGACCGCTCTCTTCACTTTCCGATTTGGTCGTGGTCGGATGGTTGGCACCAACCAAATCGGAACGTCTGTTTTCCCGCTTAGTGTGCATTTACGTCACTTGAAGAACCTTCCTGCCAAATTTAATGTTTCTGGGTGTAGCGGTTGAAGCTGTGCGTTGATTATCAGTCAGTCAGTCAGGACTTTGAATTTTATATATATATGTAGATACCGTCAGTGGCATTAGAGGTCTTTCCCAACAAGTTGACATTACTGGCTTTTAATTGGCTTAATTAAAGCCTATTGTATTTGTTATACATATAAGTAAATGTAAGTTTTCTTTCAATATACAAATAAAATACATTACTTTTAAGTACAGAATGCAGCTAGAAGAATATGAACAATGTAAAATCGTACTGTAGTTATATAATCAAAGTAATTCTGTATTTTTCGACCGTGAAATCGGCTTCATGTTACAAAATTTCTACAGTTTCAAATCGTTTGAAAATAATCCGGAAACCGTCGGGTAACTATGGAATACATTTCTTTTGTTCCGAACAGAACGTACGGAATCCATTTATTTTTAGGATTCCTTTGCGATGTGCTTAAAACGTTTTCTTTGTGTAACTGTTTAGATAAGGAATTACATGTTTATATTACAACTGAAATGTTATTTTTTTAACAAAAATTCCTTCAATCCTTTTGGGAATAAAGTTAGTATAAAAAAGCTTTTTAAATTAAATTTTAAAGGCAATTTTATATTTTTTCATGTTCAATATTATATTTTTAATATGTATATTCTAACCAAATCAGATATTATTTGTTTACCTTATTATTACCATATATTTTTTGTGTTCAGTTTAACATTTGCACATAAGACTTTTGATTTACCTATGAACTAGAGCCGCTATGCTACGTTTGGAGATATGTTAGAACTTAGCATGATGGTTAACATCCGTTTTGGTGCGCTCTAACGTGACTGATGCAGCTAAAAGTTCTGGGGCAGCTGCAGCAAGTAAGAATGCTGTTTACATAGGTAGTTGTAGGTGATGATGACTTAGCACAAATTATTATGATGACAAATTATATCATACCTTCAATGAACAGATGCTCTTACTCGTAAATTTAATTCTTCTTTCTACAAAATTGAATTAGAATCATCTCTTCGACATTAATTGAAAAAATATCTAAACGTACATCTTATATCAAATAAAAAATTAAATACAATTACTTTCACATAATTTACTAAAAAGCTTAACATAAAACTCATAAAAGTTCAAAGAAATATTCTTCGCCGAATTACGTTACATCTTTGATTCCTTTCAGAATGTGTAGCCCATTAAATAATATCGTGTTATAAACACATTTATTATACAAATTGTTTTCCTGTGTATAAACATCTATATTGGGAATAACGTAGGGAACCCTCTTCCTGTAAATTTTCACTCGATCGGTTTTTTATTTTCCCTGGAACGGCCCCGCTGTGCCTAAGTTCAGAATAGCATCGCGTTCTCAATTATTGGAAGCCATATAACTGATATCCTTTCAATTATTCAAACATAGGAAATTAGAGATTTTTGTGTTTGTTTACATATTTGTATTTGGATGTTCTTTAGAGAGTATAACATTGCCATGTCTGTCTATTTACAGCAGAGAAAAAGACAGAGCGATTCAAGAGTAATTTATTTGTCATGTTTATACCGAATTTACTAAGGGAAATCTGTAAAGCAGTTAGCAAAGAAGCTCTTAAAAAGGAGCCACAGTGTAGCGACGGCCACGGCTAACAAATTGTTTTAAAACATAACATTCAACGAATTATATAAACACATTGTTTTAGTTTAAAATGGCGAATTTCAATTAAATGGAATATCTTTAACAAACTTCAATAAAAGTTATTTCTCATACATTACATGTGATTTTTATCTATACTTTCTTAGGGACTTATGCACAATCAAGGCATGCCCCATTATCCGTCGAACCAACAAAAACAATCACAATATAAAACACTTACTAACTAACTTAAAATTATTAATAAACATTTGCATCAAAATGACATACCATGATGAACCACTCATTAATTTATTCCAAGGAATAATTTTACACCATAATTTGACATCTCACAAATTTATGGTATGCCGTCAAAATGTAATGTTATTTTTTCATAAAACCCTTGCTAATCGCCGTCAACGTCACTACTCCATGCCTCCCCTCACTTACGCCGTCATCTCGTTGAAAACCCCATGGTTTTCTACTCTGCTCATGCCACGTTTAATGAATTAATGAATAACAAATATTGCCACAGTCGAGTGAGCTTCTTCGCTATATTATCAGAAAACTAATTAATTCGACAACAACAACTAATTAACTGAGTTCCAACAGAGGAACTGTGAAATTAGAATAATTAACTGCCATTGTTATGTGTACATCTGTTTTGAGTACATCTGCAATGAAATTGGGTTTGCTTCTTTGTTTATGTCTCTGGAACTACTTTGTTCAAGCTCTTATTAAATCAGACTGAGATCTATTTCATTTTAAGTCATTAATAATAAGATGTACGCTATAGTAAATATAATATTGTAACGCGACGCCTAGTACACTACACTACGGACACACTACGGACCAGTTACTACGCACGCTACTTCAAATAATACTTAATTAATTTGGTAATGTAACTCACAAAATAAATTAAATTAAATATATTAAAATATAAAACTTTTTAAATTAAAGGTTGAATCTTCAAATAGCAGAGTTTATCTGTTGCATAAATTTTACAAGTTGGCAATACAATATCAGTTTTTAAAGCGTGGTAACATTTTCTTAAGATTAAAAATTACTGTAGATTACTTGCTTAATTAACACACCTACTTCTTATAGAACGTTTATTGTTTGTCGTGGTTGATTCAATCCTGAAACCATGTTGGATGCCTTAAGGCGATCTAAAACTCTGACACCAGATTTGGCTACTAACATATGAAATTACTTTAGTACTCTAGCCTCAGCTTAGCATAACCTTTCCATAATAACATAGGGTCCGTTTAGACAGCATCAGCATTAAAAGCATCAGTTCCATCACATTTAAAACAGCGAATTATATGTAATTGAAGTATGGATCTTTTGTGCATTGAATCGGCACTAACTGGCGTATTCAAAAACGTTCATTAAATTGACACTTAACTAATTGACGTTATTTTCATACATTACATATCAAAATCTCTTATTTAATCTCTACTAAGGTAGCATTTGATGTCTCCGAGTACGGGCGTAAAAGTATACTAAATAATAAAAATAATGCAATCATCTGTATTACAATTGTAAGTACAACATTTTCTATTGTTACATATTGTGTCATATCTTAAATCACTTTATTCAATCAATTGAATATAAGCTTTCTGATCTAAGCTGGTCTATCTGAACGGACCTTTATAAAGTCTTATTACTCACTTTGGAGCTCAGTTCAAATTTCTAGAACCTAAAATATAGTGCAGACAACAACGTTCATTGCACCGTCCATAGCCGCATTCTCGCGGTCTAGACTCGACGAAGATGTCTAGATAAAGGAATCCTGTCCTCGCTTGAGTTATAGCCAATTGTAACTAGTTATATTTTAACACGAACAATGAACAAGCAAGTCGAAAATGTTTGAGCATTCGTGGATTAACAGCATAAATAACATTTTTCAAACACCTAAAGTGGAGTTATTCGGTACACATGTGTTCGAAGCATTTGTAGCTCCTAAACTACGAATACTTTATCTAATTACATTCAGATTTATACTTAACTACTAGCGGCTTACGGTCTTACCCGTTTTGTACCCGTTCCCGCGGGAATTTTATAAAGGATAAAATGTATCCCATGTGCTATTCAAATGTATAGCTTATTCAAATATATAAGTTTTATGTAAATTCGTGCAGAAGTTTTTGCGTGAAATCTTAACAAATATACTTTAAATATAATGCATCCTATCACAAAAACTAATATAATAAATAATCCTTCCTCACAAAATTTCGAATTTATAATATTAGTAGGACTAGGGTAAATTACCCACTGCCCACGAAAGCGTATTGTTGCTGTACTTGTCTTCTATATGACAACGTATTGTCTTTCAGTATCTTTACGTCGCATCTAATCATATGGTCGTTCACGTAGGACCACGGATTACGGTATAGTTGACTGCATTCGGCAAGTGACGCCATCTGTTACCTAACTAGGTGACCGCAATCTACGAACAGGCAAGCTATATAACTGCCGCTGACCTAAAAATAAATGACCTCAAAATTATAATTACTTTTATATAAAGTCCAACCAGTAAAATAACGGAGTTGTATTCACAAAAGAATGAAATAGTGTTATTAGAATTATATCAAACTTGATTTGACAGTGTATACATATTATTGTAGCTGACTGTACCGCAGTTGTCTTCAAGGTTCTTAGTAGGGGTACTACATGCGTACAGAGAAAGGAATCAAATATCTTGATTGAAGATACCTTGTCTAGATACTAGTAATTTTTTTAAGTTTATTTGTTTGTGTGCGACCTAATCTCAGGTATTACCATTCCGATTTACATATTATTATTGTAATAGATAGCCACATTCAAGGGGAAGGTTATAGGCTATTTTTGGAACGAAGTTCCTTATCGCGCGTTGCGAAAGGGGGCTAGACGGAAAAAATGGTAAACAACGACATTTTTTAGGCCAGAAAGGGACAGACAGAGAAACACGAGAACGAGCCCAATGCGGGTAAATCCGCGGAGCGCTGCTAGTAGATACGAGTATACACCGTTTATTGTCAGCCACTAAACGTGGAGTTTGAAAATGTATGGCATTTCGCAACGCCGGGTAATGTTGGAGCCAACGACATTGTCGTGATGAATGACAAATGTCTAATGATAAATGGCACTGGGTAGTACTGGTTTCCATAAATACACGATATATTTGACTGAACGGTACTTTAGTTCCTCCTTTTGAAGAATATTTCCTTTTCTGTCTATTTATAGGAAAGTAGTATCGTTGTTTATCTAACAGAAGGTTTTTTGGCAATGTTATTAGTATGCTGTAAAGTTACATGAAGTAATTGTTGGATAATGGAGTAGATTGATAAACGTATCTAAGTATACAGCATGTAATTCATTTAATCTATCATAATAAATATCAAGGGTATTACACACATAGTGCAGGTGCGAGTCAGGTGTGGGTCGGGTACGCTTCGGGTGCGCGTCGCGTGCGGGCCGGTTGCGAATCTCGTGACCTTCTTTGTATTAGTATGAAAGGTCACTGGCCGGTTGCAAGCGCTATGTTTGTCTTGCACTTAACCTACGGTCGTAGCAAACAACTCGAACTTGAACTCGTAGCCGTAGCAATAGGTAAATCCGTAGCCGATGTACTTTTCGTAGTAAAAGTTGTAGCGAGCGTAGCAAAACTTGTAGCCATGGCTGCAGTCGTAGGCGTAGCAAAAGTCGTAGCACTATAATAACTAAGCAATAATTTTATTAAATATTTTTGCATTATAGTACATATATAGTATATAATCTATACATATAATAAAATTGTAGAAAAGTGCTGTCTGTACATTGAAAATAAAAATAAAAAAAATAGCAGGGGTTATTGTTATGTCGATGTCGAACCCAAAAATGTAATCAACTTTTTTTTTGTCTGTTTGTCTGTTTGTCTGTTTGTCTGTTCACGCTAATCTCAGAAACGGCTGATCCGAGTTGGATGCGGTTTTCACGAATATATTGTGGTATGCTTCAGTTATGCTTTAGTGTTTGTTTCATGTCAATCGGTTCATAAATAAAAAAGTTATGTCAAATTGAAGAATCACGTCGAACACTATTCTATGCTTATACATAGGCACCATTAATCTCCGCAACTATTTGACGGATTTGGTTGAAATTTTGTACCGACATATTTTAGAGCCTGGCGCAACATAAAGACTACTTTTTACCGCGGGAAAACATCCGTTTCCCATGGGAATCGGTAGTTTATTGTTTTTTTAACGCCTGTTCCGGTCAACGAACGACGTCGATCATTGTTACTAGATAGGTAAATTACAATCATTAATAGAATATGTTATAGCTACTTATTACCTTGGAATTGACTGGATTACCATGGGAAAAAATTAAAAGGGCTCATCTAAATTCTTTCTACTTAAGTTAGTTTAGGCTGATATCATAAACTATAAGAATAATTTACCGAGGGAAATCATAGTACTCCCATGGGAATGAAAAAACATTGTTCTTTTACGGCTGAAGGTAGTTTGTAAGCTGTTGAATTTTAAGAATAATGTCGAACAGATTCCTTCCAGTTTCCCGTGGGTCTGAGATGTTATCCCGCGGTAAAAAGTAACATAAGTGTTGTTATTTCCAAGCCTAAACTAACTGTTTGCCAAATTTCATCCATATCCGTTCAGTAGTTTTTGCGAGAAAGACTAACAAATATGCGTCTATACAAAGTTTCGCGTTTATAATTATTATTAGTAAGAGTTAATTCTATTATGAATAACTACTTTTTTTCTCTGTTAGTAGAATTTACTGAAACTTTATAATAATTTTAATTTAATAATTAATTAATAATAAATATCTTTATAGAGAAGTTAAATAAAAATTATCGGTTTAGGAATCGCGGTTCAGCTTAGGATGGACGTTTGTCGGTTGCATACGACGACTGCGCGCGCGGGTATATAAAGCGCGCCGAGAACCGCGCCGCGCCATTCCAAATCAGCTGTAAAGTAAAGTAAAGTAGGTTTTTTAGCTACCCAAAATGACTGTGATTATGATCCAAAATAAAAATAAGTATATATTTTAAAAAAAACACTGCTCATAGTCACTATTCCACGCGTACGAAGTCGCGGGCACAGCTAGTATAGAATATAATATCAAAAATATTATGCGGCCTGGGACTTTGTTTTATATGTAGTGAAGTAAAAGCGTTCACAAAGGGTCCTATAACTTAATAATTCAAACACATATTAAAATGACATATTAACCAAGGACAATGGACTTATAATAACAGTCATATATTGTCACACAGAAATTTTAATGAAACTGTCCAAAACATAGTTAAGCGCACCATTGTAGCAGTCATCTATTGATTATGAAAACAATGATTTGGTTTCGTGTAGAATGCGTTTCTAATATCACTACATAGTATAAAATAAAGTCGTCTCTTTTTCGTGTCTGTCACACTGTTTGTCTGTCTGTATGCTTAAATCTTTAAAATTACGCAACGGATTTTGATGCGGTTTTTTGTAATAGGTAGAGTGATTCAAGAGGAAGGTTTTTATGTAAAAAAATTCCCGAAATTCCCACGGGAACGGGCACAACGCGGGTAAAACCGCGGGGCGCTGCTAGTAAAGCATAAATCAAACAACATACCCCAATGTAGTCGAAAATATATTATGCTAGCTGCGCCCCGCAGTTTTACTCTCGTTGTGCCCGTTCACGCCGGAATTTCGGGATAAAATGTATCCCATGTGTTATTCTGATGTATAACATAAAAGTTTCATCCAAATCGGTTCAGTAGTTTTTGCGTGAAACAAACATACAAACATACAAACATACATACATACATCCTCACAAAAATTCACATTTATAATATTAGTAGGATTCCGTACTGATCGAATTTTATCCCAATCGCTACTTTTAGCCTTTTTAAACGTTCAGGGAAGAATGATGATAAATAAAGAGAAATGAGTAAGTCTTAACTAAAGTTATTTCACCAACATTTATAAACTCTTGTACATTAAACCACAACGCAAATAGTTAATGGAGTTGCTCGTTAGCGGCAACCAAAGATTATCAGAAATCTATACGTATATTTAATAACCGAGCGACTTGTTATGAAAATTAAAACTATTTAGGGAAGTAGGGCAACTCCGTACCTATTATAAGTCACGGCGGGCCTTGATAAAGTATAAGAGTTCTTGTTTTCTTTGAAATCCCGTTAAATAAACGTGATTTTCGGTAACAAGATCTATTATCATAAAAAAAAACAATAAATCATAAATTAATAAATCTTTTTGCTAGTAATTTGACTATTTGGTAGATTAACATTTAATATAATCACTATTTCATCTAAAAATTCATATTTTTCATATCAAGAAACCTTTTCTGTGAACCTTTTTTTAAGTTCTACACACAACTTTCCATAGTACCCGCATATTTATCCTCGTAAAAGCTAACGACACTGTCAGATAGTGTTTGTAGCGGTTTTCTTTGAGAAACATCTAGAGAAATGCAATTTGCTGCGTACTGCATTCGATAACATCTAGAAAGCGTGCTAGTACAATGATGATTGTCCTACTCGTTAATGCGAAGTTTGTAGTGATGGATAGATGGATTTTTGTGCTCTTCTAAATAGAAACTATCTAACTGATCTTGATGAAAAATTACAAAAAATATTGTTAATTAATTTAATTTATATATATTTATTTTGAGCTGTTCTTTCTTTGTATTATGTTATGTGATGTAAATAAGTAAATAAGTCAAGCGCCTAAGAAAGTGAATTTACATTTCTTTTTGTTATTGGTATTAGGTGTTTCTAGGTATAATGTTCTGGTTGTCCTAAATAAAATAAACGAAGATAGAGTCTGAAATAACACATTGACCGCCATTTATCCCAAAATACCCACTGGTACTGTATAACGTAGGTAAAACTGCGGAGCGTTGGTATTAGTAGCATAATTGATCTGAAAACAGACTGAAATTCAGTGCCGAGGGTTCTAACAATATCAGTCGAAATACTGAGTTTGTGTTCTAATCGCATTACTTCATTTAACATGGTAACCGCTGGCCGCATAATGCACTTACTACACTATGCATCATCACTACATACTATAATATAAAAATGAATCGCAAAATGTGTTGGTAAGCGCATAACTTCAGAACGACTGCACCAAATTGGATAATTCTTTTTTTAATGTGTTCCTTATTGTCAGGACAAGGTTTTTATGTAAGAAAAATAAGGAATAAAAATCTCAAAATTCCCACGGGAACGGGGGCGCTGCGGGTGAAACCATGGGGCACAGCTAGTATTATTATAAAACAAAGTCCCCAAAGTCCCCGGCCGCATCTGTCTGTCTGTCTATTCGCGATAAACTCAAATACTACTGCACGGATTTTGACGCGGTTTTTTTCAATAGATAAAGTGATTCAAGAAGCTTTGACCAAGATGGATTGACCGATTTCGATACGCTTTTTTTATTTGAAAGCTATTTCCTATGCGGCGGCTGTAAGTTGGTTTATGCTAAAAATGTGTCTAGCCGTTTTCGCGCAGGATTTCTTTCTTATTTCACTTATGTTATGTTCTTTTTTAATTGTTTGTTGTTATTGTTGAACTCCTTTTTATCCTATATGTTATATTACTTATATATACATATTGTTAGTAAACATTTCCTCAATTCACTTCTAAATATGAAGTTATGTCTCCTTTTTAGTTATGCCTAATTTAAATTGTTTCTTTTTGTGTTATGTTCCATAACGTAACGAAAAATAAGTAGTCCAAGTTCAACATAAAATTACATAAGTCCAAAAAAAATTCAACACATTAATTACTTAACACCATTAACTTAAAATAAATGAGGTGCGACTGTGACGTCATTCATTAACTTAAGTAAATAAATAAGCTTATTAAGCTTAGCTCCAGTCCAAGTAGATGACCTAGTTACTTTAATTTCTAGTGAAATAATTTCTCATTAACTTTGCTACGAGCTAAAGGTGCGTACAGACTATATAACATAAAATGTTATACAACATTGCTATATAACATGTTTCAGATAATGTGGACACTGAATGTTATAAAACATGTTATAATAATATGTTATGGATATGTACAACTCTCTCTTGTCGACATTATAGATAGCACTGAAGAACGACAAACGACAATGGTTATATAACATTGTTATATTGCATTAATGTGTACAGTATTGATTTATGTTGCAATGTCGAATAACAAGGTTACATAATGTGGACGTGTTATAAAACACAAGTTATATAATATGTTACATAGTCTGTACGCACCTTTAAGTGACCTGCACCGTTTTATAACATTGGTTAAAGGAACTTTTTTAATTACATTAGAAAAGACTGCCGTAGTAACCGAACGGTTTAGTTACTTAGGTTTTATGACTTGAATATTCCGGAATTCGTTTAACTGATCTGTCATGGATTTTTTTATATTTTTCGAATGCATTTTATTTAAGGGACAATACTTACTTACCCTCTATAAATGTCGGGAACGTATTTTAATATAGTAGTTGCATAAGGCAAATAAATAAATTTGAATTTGAATTTGAACGTTTCATTTAGTATAATGAGTGCAATTTGTGTGAGTTTAAATAATAAAATACTAGTAAATAAAAACTGCTGACGCTGATTAAATTTTGAGTTGATTGAGGCATGTTTACCTTACCAACTCGCAGTAAGCGTAGTGATTACGCCTAATCCTCACCGTACTGATATCTTCAGTGAGATGAGAAGCTTATGTCCAGTAGTGGGACATTACAGGGTAATACTTAGAAGTTTAGTGACCGTCGCTCTTTAGACAGATTTTATTTAGTTGACATTTAGAAAATACCCTGAATATGTTATTAAAACATACTAAAACAATGAAGTAGAAAATATTACTACTAGAAAAACCTAAACGTTCAACACAAACCATAATAAAACTCAGTTTCATTCATTCATTTTCAGACCAAAAAGAAAACGTGTCAAACAGCAAAAACAAGTTCAAAACTTAAAGAAAACAAGACGATATGAATGGGGAAACTTGATTCAGTGTAATATGGAACTAACAATATCTCTTTAGTCAATTTCAAAAGAACAAAAGTGCATTCTGGTAGTATTTGGGCCACGTTAGCACTTGCAATACGCGCAGCTGTAGCGCGGCTGGTTGCTATGGTCGGCAGTGGGTGTGAACCGCTCAGTTTATGACTGTTTAAACTTAGAACATAAAAAGAACTGGCAGTTTATTTTTTAATGCTTTAAAACTAATAGGGTGGTTGTAAAGAGGTTTTTTGGTTGTTTTAATGAAGTATTTCTTTGGGATAGTTGTGGTTTATCGGTTCTGTGTGAGTGCTTAAATGCTTGTGCAAATGTTCACAAGTGGTTTTTATTGTAAAGTAAAGTGAAAGTATATATACGCGTTGTTTTAGTCCGTATTTTTAACAAATAACTGCTCTTGTTAGTTGACGAATACCCAAATCGAGCTCTAAGCATTCACAGCACAGATATCCAATTTACACCACAATACACACACTTACAATAAACACACACATAACAGTTTCTAACAAGCATTAAATGGACACTTAACTAACTCGTAATTTTTCATACATTACATGTCAAAATCGCTCATTAAATCTCTACTAAGGAAGTATTTAACGCCTCAGTACCGTACTCATCGCGTTAGTAATTTTAAATCTCTACAATCACCAAAAATCGCTGTCGCTTATGACAGTAAACATCGTCCATCATCTGCACCCACAGCAGATACGACATACAATAAACCAGTGGTAGCTCGTGTATCGTATCCGTAGCATATACGATAAGTGCTCGGCTTGTTACCTAGAGAATGGTTTATATCGTACTGTTTACATTGCACTACCGACTTCTCTAGTTTATTCAGTGTTTCGTACGGTGTTTAATCCGTATCATAGAGTAAGATAGTGTGAGTTTGTTGAGGTATGTTTTGGTGGCAGAATAGAGTTAAGTTATTATGTATTAGTTGTTCTATAAGGTCTATGTGTCCCGATGTTGGAAAAGGTTCATGTATTTCTTATGTAGGTAAGCGTAAGACACACATAGTGCGGCTGCCGGCCGGTTGTAGGTCGCGCGACGTTCTATTCTTTGTATTTGTATGAAAGGTGTCACAATGATCTGCACCCAGCCCGCATCCGCACCCTCTAATGTGTGCCTTGGGCTTTATACTTTTAGGGCCTTATTTATAAACGCGGTGTAACTAACACATTGTTACACTGTGTTTTGTCTCTCTTGCTCTTCGGAAAATTGCGTACGTCAGAAAGTGACAAACCATAATTGCTAGCTAAATTGTTCATATTACGCGTTTATTATGGCCCCTTGTGTTTTGATTGTCTTATGTCATATTATTATTACCCTGCTACAATACCGAAGGAGGGGTTTATGTTTTTACGAGTATGTAATCCAGTCAAAATAGACTAAATTATGATTCCAGTTTGCATTACTTCCCAACAAGCTGGATTTTTGTGCAGGCCTTGGATGCGTCATTTTGCGAAATTTGTGACCTTTGACCTCGAATAAAAAACAACGCACAAGCGGGATCGATGGGGACTTTTGACATATCATTTGTAATGACGTATTCAAGGTCTGCACAAAAATCCAGCTTGTTGGGAATGAATGCAAACTGTAATGTCTTTTTTAACTGGAGTAATGTGTACAAGTTACTTCGTTTATGAATCGATTTTGTTGCTTACCTAATGATTAAAACCGATTTTAATTAAAGATGTAGTTGCCATAAAAATACTGCCTTGCAGTCGGTATTAAAGTAATGCTGTTTATATAAAAACAGTTTTACTATAAACGCTAACGGCTTTGTACACAACAGTAAAAATACAAATAAATACTTAGATAAACTGGGTTTCACAGCTCACTTAACTAATTCGTACTGTTATGCGAAGTTAAATGAAGTGCGAGACCGACTGGATGCCTTCAGGTGGCGCACTAAACAGGGTTGTTTCAGCCAGGTTGTTTATATAGTTATGGACTATTTATAGGTATAAAGTTATATAATAAGGTTGAAAAGTTTGTTTTTTGTGCATTTGTTCGCGTTAATATCAGAAACTACCATTATTTTTGTTATAGATAGCCACATTCAACGGAAAGGTTACGGGATATTTTTTATCCCGAAATTAGAACGGGAACAGGCACAAGACGGGTAAAACCGTGAAGTGTTGCTTGTAGATATATAAATAAATATACCTGGATAAATTCACACACGGTTAATTAGACTATAAGCTTGTGTTATGGAATCTAATTAACTGATACTACTACATATACATACACAAATACTTTATAATAATATATAATTGACATCCAGACGTCGTCGCCAACAACTATGTCTGCACATATTGTTGGCTCCGGGCGGGAATCGAACCCGCAACCCCCGACACAGTAAGCGCTCTCACTGCCACTGTGCCAACGGGCTTGTCAAATATATATAGTTATAGACACTGACAAAATGAATAAAATCGATAATCATTAAAGCATACCTCAGCAAAACTGGAACGAACCAAACCTATCAAACTTACTCTTATCAATTAATTGGCTAATACCCTAATACTCTTTCTTTTCAATTCAGTTCACGAGGATCCCTTCGAATCCTCTTTAGTTATTCAATTTGAAACTTGTTAAGGTTCCCCATCAGATGCGGGGCCAAGGATACGGAGTACTAAAGGGAATTCACTTCCTGATCTTACGAAATCCCTGAAAACATGTTCGAAGTTTGTTTGTTTGTATGTGCAAACAAATGTAGTTTGTAGATTGTTTGTATATATTTCTATGAGTACCGGTTTAAATGGAACGGTGTGATTGGTTTATTTGTATCTTTCACTGTTTATTATTTCAGTTTTTGATAGTTTTTCTAATTTGTGAAAGGCATATTTTGTATTGAGATAGTTGACAAGTGGTGAGTTGAAATGGACTATCTATTTTTTGTGACTTTATATTGAGGACAACCTGTTGAAAAGTAAAATGAAGGTCTGTTTTCAGTAGTGCCCGTCGCAGCAGGCAGTAACTGCTTACTGCATGCAGCAGAGACAAAGAGCAGGGAAAAGTTTCCTTGCTCATTGTGAATTATTGTTAAATTTGGAAACCTTTATCTAATTAATCTCTATATACTAAGTAAAATCAATGCCACTTTTCGTTGTAATTGTATAAACGTGCTCACCTATGCAAACCAAATGTTTAGGCTTTGTTCGGACTATTTAGTAGATGGTTTATGTGAAGTTTGCACAAAATCGGTTGAGCGGTTCTTAAATTCCCACGGGAACGGGCACAACGCGGGTGAAACCGCGGGGCGCAGCTAGTAATATATATTTCTAAAGACTATTAATTTGTACCGCCGAGTGCTTAAAATAGCATCTTCTAAACTTAAGAGCTGGGCTCTTGTCGATGGAGTTCTTTCCACTTTCCTCTGTCATCTGCCATCCTCTTCAGCTGTTAAAAATTGGTTGGACATTACCTTTACCGTACTCATTTCTCTCTATTCCTCCAATATTTTTTCATTTTATAAACATTTAAATGTCATTTGTATTTAACAAAATATTTTGTTACTGATTAGTATATGGTTTGATATAAAAAGTAATCTTTTTTATTGAAAAATGTAAATGACAGCTTTAAAACTAAATAAAATGAAACATACTATCCGTATTTTAACGTAGTGGTATCGTAAACTAATTCTGGACCGTTTATATTTAAACATTAATTTATAATTTTTTAAATTTATTTCTACAAAACTTTTTTGCTTAAAACATTACGAGTAATAAAACCTGATGGATGTTAAATAAAATATCATGTTAGAGGTAATGACTAAAAACAGTTTAGTGACTGTTAGCTGTCGCATTTGCTTGTGATATCTTACTATGTCGAGGGTTGCTGTCGTGAAGTCCTATTAGCTACAATCTAGGTGTAAATTACTCATATATATTCAAACCAGCTGCGTCCTAAGCCGCAATTAACTCGATTTTTATTACAAACTAGGAGTGCCCCGCGGTGTTATCCGCGTTGTACCCGTTTCCGCAGGAATTTCGGGATAAAATGTATCCCATGGGCTATTCTGATGTACAAACTATATTTCTGTAAAGTTTCATACATACATACATCCATACATATATCCATCCTCACAAACTTTCGCATTTATAATATTTGTAGGAAGTAGGATATAGGACATCTATAAACGCACTAGCACACAACACGCGCTGTCTGAATGTGTTTTCTTCCTAGCAGTATTTATTCCTCATTCGAGAACAGGTACAGTGAATTGTGCTGTTTGTACAGTGAGCCTCGCAAACGTACCTCATCAATGTAGTACGTAACAACGTAAATAATCTGTTACGTTTGAGAACTGTAGATCTCAAGCAGAATCTCGTTTTGAAATTTTATTAATCACATGCTTTTCGCTGGTAGTATAGCTGTTCCTACATAAAATGATGGTACTGAGCAACCGAAGCTCGTAAAAGCTGAAATCAATTATTAACTACGATGACCTAGAGTAAATGTTCTGAAAATATGTTAATCTGATTTCTCTATGATAGCATTTATCCAATAAAAATCAACGTTTAATACATTCAAATAAAAATGCGCCGTTCATAGTAAAAGCGAAATCTATTGAATATACAATGTTGCCATATTTCACCTCTATAGCCGTTTAGTTATAGGCATAATTGTATTCTCGTCATATAACATAACAACGCTACCAAAATACTGAATAACATATTACCTTACATTGGACCCACATACATTGTATCATATACACACAAAACACACACATTGTTTAGCTTGTCATACACCGCAGGCAAAGCAACAACTCTGCACTGAAACAACGGAAAACCTGCGAGCCATTTTGACACCTATCACCCTGATTTAAAGACACTATTTTGCGTAAAATGTTTATTGTCGATATATGATAATATGTGTGGCTGACTGTACTCGCGTAAGTCAAGATTTTTATGAATAATTTATGTAGCACACCGTTTTATCGTGAGGCGGTGTGACTCTGTAAGCGAAGATAGTGGCATAGAGTAACTGTTCTAGGAGTACAGAGTGTACGGTTCTGAATAATACGAGTGTTACAATTAGGTAAGGAGACGAGCCAGCTAACTTATACAAGGACTTTCATGTGTAAAATGTCTAATTATATTAAATGTATATTTCAAATTAACTTGTGACTGTTCTAGTAGCTGAAAAGACTACTTAATGGTCGCGAATATTACCCCTACATCTTAAGTTACTTAAAATCGCTGCACAAAATTAGTACTTATGTAGTACTTTGTAAATCAACTGGAAGTAATTTATTTTATTATTTATCGATTTTCATTTAATAAACATGAATTAAATTATTTATTTACAGTCATATTTGGAACTATGTTTGTATGTATGATAGATAAATTCATAAGAAAAGTTTTTGGCTTATGATAATAGTAGTTTATGCAACGTCATATAAAGAAGGGTATTAAAACACGAGTGTGAGTTTATGAAACGAGCGCAGCGAGTTTCATAATAGTAACGAGTGTTTTAATACCCGTGTTATATGCAGTTGCATACACTACTTTATCTTCACTATTTAATGCAATTAATCAAACAAAATTTTAAAAACAAAACACATTGCGAAACATTAAATTCACGCGTAGGTACGTGTATTGTCACAGTGAACTTGCCGCCATTAAAATCTAACCAATGAGAGCGCAGCTGCGCGTAGGGCCAATCAGGAGCGAGCGAGATCTTACCAAAGAGTTTTGTGTATGTAGTTTCGACGAAGTTTTCACGTATAACCCAACTATTTTAAAAAGCCAGCCTAATATCAAAATTTTATACAACTAGTATGAGGATTTTGACATAAGGCTCGCCAGGTTAATTGGTCGCGTTATAATGATGTTATAATGTTAAATTATAATGATATTATAACATCATGTGCAATTGCTTAAATTGAGTGTTTTAGTTGTCTGCGCTTTATCAGTAGTAATTATAAGTCAAGTATTGGAAACATAAGTAGAATGTTACAACATTAGTGTAGATAAAAATAATTAATTGTGTCTCAGGCGGGTGACAATGTTTTTTTCTTAGTATGTTTTTGTTATCTTTACTTTGCTTGATCTTTAATTAAAGATAGTTTAATGAATATTCTACCTATTTATAAAATGTGAAAGTTCTTTAATATTTATGTGTCAACAGAAGCAATTCATAGATATTAAAGCTAATATACATGTCGGAGCGTGGCATCAGTGGCGCCACACCAGATAGCGGATTATAACGTCACTACATTATTTTTAGTCTGTAGAAGTTTAAGAGTAGTTTGTAAATTCAGTTGACTGATGGAATCGGTAGTGTTGTTATTCCGTGACGTGAGTTCTACCTTCGTGGTGTAGTCTGTGGTATGAGAATAGACTATGTTAAGTCTGTGGTGTTACGCACTGTGACAGATGACAGTTGTTCGATAGAGGGATGTGAGCTGGTTTGGTAGTCTGTGGCAGTGAGGGAGTGGGGGAGTCTATGATAAGAAAAGATGGCGTACATTAGCCTGGTCGGTACATTAGACGTGATGGGACGAATGGAGATGGTTGGATGGCGATTACATTGGAACGTAGATGGGAGGAAGGATGTGTTGACGACATCACGATCGTATTGCGAATCGAGTATAGGATTAGGAAAAGATTCTATGGCGTGGACAGGACGACTATGGGGTGTAGGGAGGTCGTTTAGGTTCCATCAATTAATTGAATCTAGACGTATCCTAACTGTAATGTGTAATCCATGATGATCGTGTGTAAAATACAAGCAATGTCATTGTAATGAAGTCCTGTGAGTTATTATTTCAAGATCAAGACCTAGAAATCCTAAGATGTTGGATTGACAGTATAATGCTCGTGCTTATCCTGATGTGACATGTCCCCAATATAAAAAGTGGGATTAATATCCCTGTTTCACCGACATCAGAAGTGGGATCAAGATCGCTATTGCCCACCGTGCATTTAGCAGAGAATGATCAAGATCGCTATTGCCCACCGTGCATTTAGCAGAGAATGATAAAGATCGCTATTGCCCACTGAGCCTGGATTGCCCACTGTGCTGAATATCATATCGCCATGGATTGTGGTCAAGATCAACCACGGAGCTAGGTTTATGATAAGATGAAAGAATATTGAGAGCTGCAAGCTGGGCTCGTTAGTGCATGTTATGGACGACGACGGCGACGACCACGGTGATGACGACGACGACGAGATTGAAATTCATGTACCTTCCCCTGGATTATGAAGCTCGTAGTATTCGGAGATATGTCTGAATCATCATCCCGCCAAAAGCGCTACTGTCATGCGCTTTACGTAATGTTTATTTTGCAATTGGTTATAAAACTTGGAATGTTCTGTGAGTATAGTTAGTTAGTTTTCTACTCTATTGTGGAGTTAAGAAGGTAATTATGAGCTTCCGTTAAACTTGTACGTAATGTGATATGTTCTAATATGTTTTCTTATTTTCATGTTGGTGCAATGCTGGTAATTATTGTGAGCATTGATAAACCTCGTTCAGGGTAGAACGTGGTTCTCTTCTCAATCCTGTTACCTGAGGAATATGAGGGATTGCGGTATGCCGAATTATTCAAGAATCTATCACGACGAATTCACATTGGATGTTAAATTGGTGATGTATTGCGGTAATGTTTGACATGAATTGGCGTATTGAAGTATCTTAGTTGGGAAATATCCGGTGAGCTATTTTGTGATATTTGAGTCAGTTAACATTGAGAGTTTTGTAGTGAATCTTCGTACCACTTGATAAAGTAGAAAGTTTATTGAAAGTATTTTGGATGTTTATCCCGTTGTAAAATATGAGAGTATGAGTAAGGATTTCTATGTGACTATGTGACTTATTGAGTTCAATGTTCGAACTCGGCGATGATCGTGGTCTGGATTGACCGTACTGTGGAGTGGTCTGCTGAGACCGTGTGTTGTTGAGCAATGTGATTGCTCGTCGGCTGGTTGCCGTGACTAGACGTGACTAGACAAGCTTACTGTTACTTACTCATGGCTCATATTGTAATGTGCATTTGAGATTAATAGTCTATCGAAGTTAAAGTTGAAAATGACGTGGTACCTAGTATTCATGTGTTACATAGCATTGATGATTCCCGATTGATAATAACTTTAATTAACTTTTGAATGAAATCAAGAATTTTAAGGAAGAACAAGCTTCTTAATAGTCAGGTTGACCGAGCGAGTGCAAATTACTGTGGCCGCGAGGTTTAGAGGAAAACGAGTACACAATATAGTGTCATTGACTGGTATAGGAAAATGCCTGAAGGGCAAGTACCCATTGTTAGTGATTCTGAGCCTTGTGAGAATGAACTGTAGTCACTTTTGACTGTGTGGTAACTAGTTGTGCGTGTCCTCTTGAGTCTGGGTGGTCACGGGGATGATCACGGGTGGTCACTGGGGTGACCACAGGAGCGGCTGATCACAGGGATGATCAGGGCTAGGCGTGATCACTGGGATGACCACAGGAGCGGCTGATCACGGGGATGATCAGGGCTAGGCGTGATCACTGGGATGATCACGGGAGTGGCTGATCACAGGGATGATCAGGGCTATGGGTGATCACTGGGATGATCGCGAGAGTGGCTGATCACAGGGATGATCAGGTTTATGTGTGATCACTGGGATGATCACAGCCAGTCACAGGGATGACTGCGTATTAGGGCTACGGGGATAGCCGGACAATAGAGACACACACACTTGACTTTTACTTTGATTTGAGATTAATTTGATTTTTAATGGGTACTTGCGCCTGACGATGTTCTAGTTCTAATGTTTAGATAAGCAATGTGATTAGGAATATTGAGATAGTTAAATTTGTTCATTGGAAAAGAATAATAGTTTGAGCTTTACTAAGTCTTTCGTTGAAGTAGTTAATTAGGTCAGGAGTGACCGAACGATGGTGATCGGTACACGTTGAAGGCTTTGAACTCTAAACGTACTTACAAGTATGCACACGATAGATTACGAAAGATGCCAGTAAGTCATGTACCAGTCGAAGTTGATGTTAATAGTGATCCTGATGAGGATAAGTAAACTTGTTTTGGTGGAAACTCGAGTAAGGGCTCTATCGGCCGTATTGTGTTGGACCGTACCAGAGGTTGTCGTGTAGCCGTAGCTCAGTAGAAATCGGTGTCTACATTGTAGTCCGTGAGTACGCGGTAGCAGGCAACTCTGGCGGAGGTCGGGTTCTGGAGGAACCATTGAGTCCAGGAGTAGACTCGGCGGCTGTGAGAGCAATTGCGATTGCTGGACGGCTCGAGAGCCGTGGTGATAGAGGGGCTTACTAGAGTAGTGAAGTTTCGATTTGTGTGGTTAATTAAATTGTGTTAATTTGTTGTTACAAGCGATAGTGGTACATGGCTCTGGTTGATATTTTTTACATGGCTCTGGTTGATATTGATCGTGTTAGTAAGATGCCTGTGGGGCAGGTAACAGCTGACTCAGACGAAGGTGGAGACAGTGAGGTTGATTAAGTTGTTGATTGTTACTGGGTTTTATGTCAGGGGGTCAGTCTGAGACCGCACCGGAGTGCCGTAGCTGTAGCCCGTTAGAAATCGGTGTCTACTACTTGTAGTAGTCCGTGGGTAGGCAGTAGGCGGTAGCTCTGGGTAGTGTGGTCGGGTCTTGCCTGGTAGCGAAGACCGTAGAGTCATGGGACGACTCGGCATTCCGAAATGGAAGTGCATAAAGGGCAAATGCGTTTGCTAAATCTTGTGTTGTGACCACGAATAAAGCTCAGTAGTAAATCAATTGTGTTTAAATTGTTGGTTGTGTGTGAATAATGAACCAGAGTCTGTCACTGTTACTGGCCCCAGGGTTTTGGTAGATGAAACGTTATCATAATTTACTTTGTGATTTCTTACGCTATTTGATCATATTGTTAATCTGAATTTGAGTTGTTAGTAATCATAGTTAGTAATTTAAAAGAAAAACTATACAGTTACAAAGTTTCTTTATTTGAGCTGTTTGTAGAAATATGATTGGTCAGAAGTGGCCGAGGCGAACAAATACTCTCGTTGGTTATTTCTGTGCAGGTTAGCCAACACACGAGGACGTGTGCTAGCAGGATGGCCGTGTCGGAGCGTGGCATCAGTGGCGCCACACCAGATAGCGGATTATAACGTCACTACATTATTTTTAGTCTGTAGAAGTTTAAGAGTAGTTTGTAAATTCAGTTGACTGATGGAATCGGTAGTGTTGTTATTCCGTGACGTGAGTTCTACCTTCGTGGTGTAGTCTGTGGTATGAGAATAGACTATGTTAAGTCTGTGGTGTTACGCACTGTGACAGATGACAGTTGTTCGATAGAGGGATGTGAGCTGGTTTGGTAGTCTGTGGCAGTGAGGGAGTGGGGGAGTCTATGATAAGAAAAGATGGCGTACATTAGCCTGGTCGGTACATTAGACGTGATGGGACGAATGGAGATGGTTGGATGGCGATTACATTGGAACGTAGATGGGAGGAAGGATGTGTTGACGACATCACGATCGTATTGCGAATCGAGTATAGGATTAGGAAAAGATTCTATGGCGTGGACAGGACGACTATGGGGTGTAGGGAGGTCGTTTAGGTTCCATCAATTAATTGAATCTAGACGTATCCTAACTGTAATGTGTAATCCATGATGATCGTGTGTAAAATACAAGCAATGTCATTGTAATGAAGTCCTGTGAGTTATTATTTCAAGATCAAGACCTAGAAATCCTAAGATGTTGGATTGACAGTATAATGCTCGTGCTTATCCTGATGTGACATGTCCCCAATATAAAAAGTGGGATTAATATCCCTGTTTCACCGACATACATTAAAGTGACACGTCGTACAAATGGATGCGAGTTCATTCATTAGAAAGTGTTTAAAATTATATCAATAATTCTAACTGTAAAGTCTCATAGAAAAGTAATATGCAGAATTAATTCCCACACGGTTTGTTAGGCCCAACCTAAGGTCTAAGCTTGTATTATAATGTAATCTAAGTTAACAGCATTATAAATACACAAATACGTAAAATTACCCGAGAACTGCTCCGAAACTCCCAAATTTTGAGCTGCAAGTCAAAAACAAACTAAATTCCGTTCAAATTAAGCGTCACTTTCACTAAATCCAATTATATGTCAGTATCTAGCAAACCAGTTAACAACCAACATTAGTGTAGATAAACGTGTATTATACATACATATATAATGCGAGTAAAACTAAAAGGTGCGAGTAGTAATGCTAGTGCAATGTTAACTTAACTGATACAAATAAGTTATTCTGTAATACTAAGCCTGATCACAGAATAACGAGGTGCGAAAATTCGCCAGACACTGCAGATGGCAAACCGACCAAGTCCACTCACGTGCCTAATTCGATTAATGTGGAATAAAAGAGTCTCAATGCTTATACTAAAATGTAACGTGGCAGATAATTGGATTGTACATTCTGTTTCAAAACTCATGTGTCCATTCACAAGGTTCACTTTGCCATGAAATGAGATACGAATTTGCTACTTTTGTACAACTTTAATGTAAGTAAGTATTTGATTACCTTTTATGAATTTTGTACTTCAATAAAGCTTGCTTAATTTGATACATTAAATTCATCACACACATTTAAATTAAACAACATGTTCTAACTAAGCAATTGACATGGAATCTATTACTACATACTTATGTTGTAAATGCCTCAAGTTAAGTATTAGCCTCTAATGTCCCACTGCTGGGCAAAGGCCTCTCATTTCTCTAAAGATATCAGTACAGTGAGGTGGATTAGGCGTAATCAATATGCTTGCACGTACGTTTATAATTCCCTATAGATTCAATAGACTTTAGCACTTTAGCTATCAAATGGTTTGTCCCTTTCCGCCATACGCTATTTGCCAAAGAGCGAAAGAGACAAAACATTTTAAAACACTGTTTAAGTTAAATATCGTTTTTGAATAAGGCGGATAGACTCCCAACAAATCTTTACACTAGGCCTACGTTTTTAAATGTCAACTTTATTTTATTTGGCAAGAACATTCTTGTACCACAAAAGGTATACCCTTTTAATAAGTATCCATCATTATTATTTACCTACAGTGCAAGTGTCCTATCTGTATAGTATTCATTCGAGCTTACTCTTTGCATGTACAGGGTGCTATTTACCTACTGGCTCGGATTTTCCCAAGGTGAGTCGTAGGATCCCGCTGTCAAGCCCCGTTTATTTGCGTTATTTAAAAAAGCCCAGATTTTTTGTCTTCGTCATGTAAAAAGTGTATTCGTGGAATATGCGAAAGATAATTTATTCATTAATAAGTTTCACGGGTAAAAATAAGGTAATTTAAGAATTTTAAACGTTATTGTGTGTGCCTGTGAATTGCTTTTACGATAATGAAAAACGTAAAATGTTTCATTTTTAAAATATAATAAAGAAATAAATGTAAGGCCCAACGGTGGTATAAGCCTAACGGCCGTACTCAAGTGCTTCTTTAGTACTCGTAGATTGACTATTGATTGATTAGATAAGTGTCGATTTAATGGACGTCTCATTAAGCCATTAATTGAACGAATGCATAAAGTTTGTTTATAATTCCTACTAAAATACTACTAGACAGATTTGGATGAAACTTTACTGAAATATAGGTTATACATCAGAATTACCTATGGAATAAATTTTATCCCGAAATTCCCGCGGGAACGGGTACAACGCCGGTAACACACGGGCGCGGTTAGTAATGTATAAATATGAATAAACATGTATCATTGAATAAGCAAAAGCATAATACTTAAATAAGATGCGGTACGGAAACTTCCCTGTTAAAGGAGAAAGTCTTAAGAAACCACGTCTCAAAGTAAGCACTAATTATACAGTTTTCTTGTGCATAACCGCAGCATACATAACCAATATCTTCCTGCATTAAAGATAGTGCTAACCTTTAAGATTCGCTTCACACGAGCAACTTACATTGATCAATTATAGACAATTTAGTTGATATAATTGGCACGATCGCTGTAATCCAATACTATAATGTTATTGTGATTGCCTAGCTACATTGTTCGCTCTGATTAGATTTCGTTTTTGGTTGTATCTAATAATAAATTCTATTCATCATCTATGGCAACAAGCTGTGTCGTGTTAGTGTTGGTATCAGTATGTTTCAATGGAGCCGAGCTGTAAGTTGCTTAACAATAGCAACTGACTAATATCACTTTGTGAAACTACTACGAGCGGTACATTTCTTGAAGTAGATCTATTAAAGTAGTCGACGAATTATTGCCCGAAAATTGCTCCTCTGAATGCAACTTAACGCATCTTATCTCCGAAATTTTCACTTAAAACGTAACGTTTATAAGATAGATAAAGTTTAACGTTTTTACGATAAACCAAGCCATTAATGTGTAAAGTAGTTACACGTAAACTCGTTTAGTTTATGGCCCAATAGGGTACTTTTAACATTTAGCGGTTATATAAAATGGGAATAGCACAGTGGGGTTACCATCTATAAACGGTCTCATTCTATTCCTGATTTACGCATCCAAAACGAGCTTAATTTGTTTGTACTGCGTCTCCTGACCTTACCCGCGTTGTACCTGTTCCCGCGGGGAATTCCGAATATAATATACCCCATGTGGTATTCTTATGTATAACCTATATTACTGTAACGTTTCTTCCTTCGTTCAATAGTTTTTGCGAGAAAGAGTAACAAACATACATACATTCTCACAAACTTTCGCATTTATAATATTAGTGGGAGTAAGACTTTACTGTACCACGAGCCTTAAAAAAACAGCTCATGTCTGAACCGCCATGAATCAACTCGATGGTAGATTTTGAAGTTGATTCGATTTCGATTCGGTTTAATGATTATGTTATATGGTAACCCAGTTGACTGTAACAAATAAAACTATTTTATTCAAATTACTTTTGAAATTGATGTTGTTTCTGGTAGTTTTAACCCTTGACATAAAATAAGGGGTGGAAAACATTAGATTTTTAATAATAATAATAAATGGGACAAAACAATGTTTATAAAAATTACCATTTGAGAATATTTTAAACCACATTACCTACAGGAATTTGAAGTCTAACTGTCATTAAGCATGAAGTTTCTTAATAATTACAGATTTTCACTTCATCCAGAAAGAAAAATAAAAATCCCGCTATGCCAACTTGACAAAATTATTCAACAAATAAACTTTATCCATCCAAAAATCAGCTTTACATACAATCCAACTAAACCCTAGTTCACACAGGTCGTCAAAGCGTAAAGTCGTAAGTGAAAGGCTAAAGTTTATCAATAGTCCATGTACAATCATTAAAACTACTCCTAATAAAGGGATCAGACGGCGTAGCTGAAAGCTGTAACAAACTTCCAAAGTTACGCTTTAAAATCAGTACACCCAAGATTACGATAACGGCTGACTCGGTTACCTACCGTTGGACTAAATGGGTAATTTGTTAGGCTAAAGGATGATATTATAAATGGTTTCGTGTTACAGAGCTCATATTTTATAACGTATATTTTAAGGCTTCTTGAGTTTATCTGACACAAATAATGTTTTACAAGAAGGATTTGTGTGAATTGGTGTCTGTATCATCATAACTGAGTCAAATGTAATTTTGAATTTTAGACTCAACACGCAGAGTGTCTAAAGAATGATCTGTGTATATCAATGTGTCTTCTAATTTCATCAGTTTTCAGACTTTTAGATGCAAAAAGAGTGTCAAATCATATTTAAGTCAAATCTGTGTATACAGTCTGTTTGACGTCATTCCAACAAGGGGTCGATTCTGCTATATGAATTCATCAGTTGTTCTCAATAGAATAGTTTTACCCTTATTATCTATAAATATAAAAATCAATGCCACTTTTCGTTGTAATTTAACTCAAGAACAGGCTCATCTATCCAAATTAAATGTTTAGGCTTTGTTCGGACTATTTAGTAGATGGTTTATGTGAAGTTTGCACAAAATCGGTCGAGCGGTTATTAAATTCCCCCGGGAACGGGCACAAGTCGGGTAAACCCGCGGGGCGCTGCTAGTCGATATATATAAGAAATTTATGTTAGTTACACCACTTATAACTCACGAACGGCTGGACCGATTGTCATAATTATTGTTAAAGTAACCAACTTGTATAGTCAAATGAGTTCCTATTGAAACTCAATTAACACTCAGTTTAGCAAAATTGAGACCCAGTTGAACACAATATGTTGATGACAAGTGTCTTCAAAAATGATTCTCAACATTTCGAAACAAAAATTATTTTTTTCCAAATTTTTATGCCAATTTGTGTGAAATTGTACAACCAAGAATTATTTAATAAAAGTTCACTTCTCGGTATTCAAATATTCGTGTAAAGGTTATTTTTACACATTTTTTCATTTCTTTTTTGGCATCACGTTTTTCCTCATTTGGGAAAATTCTTTCTATCACAACGTAATTCCTTTGTAATATTACTTCAATTAATCATAAGAAAGTTAATTACAGCCGGTTTCATAAATTACAGTTTTGCTACTGTTATGACTACGAGTGTGTACTTAATTTAGTTATTAAAATAGCGTCCTCACTTTTGTATGACACCGCACGCGACGGGCGCACGCGACGGTTCACTTTTGTATGGAACCGCAGCGTGCTCACGCTCAACGCAGTGTCGGCCCTAAGATTTTGGGTCACAATTTCTAAATCAATGTGCATGAGTAAAGATAACTTCATATCAGTGATCAAGTCGCATAAAACATACTTTTTATGATTAATATTTAATTGTTTGAAATACAAAATATTTTTACCTTGTATATGTCTATTTTTGTTTGTATTGTGTAAATATTTTCTGCGTAAACAAAAGCAAACAATTAAATCAAAGCTTTTTGTTATTGTATAATGAAAATATTTTTTTAGAACGTCTTTAAGGTCTCATACGCATGAGCGTTTTTTTACGCTCGTGTATTTTTTTAAAATATTTTATTTTCAATTCCTGATGCCATGATCAACGGCCCATAAAAAGTCATTTTATAAAATGCTGACATAATAATGATCTCATAACATTTTTTAACTATTAAGGTTCTGACTGATTATGCAAAATCAGTAACGATTGACATGGCGTCATATTAGAGATTTTTCATATACTACTTGCTTATTCAGAAATGTTTTTTTGCTTTTGTTTCAGTGTCAATACCTTTTGGCATTAATTAAATGTCAACTGTACAAGTATTTTTAACTTTAAATATTTTATTTCGCACTAACTGCAAGGGCTTTAATCCTCGGCATGTCACCATGGGAACCTTTACAACGATCCATTATAAATCGGATCTGTTAAATGAAGGTACCATGATTTCGGCATTGTTGGGACACTGTTTATAAAATACTATATTGATTTTATAAAGAGGATGATTTGTTTCTGCTCAATAAAACGTATACTTAAACAATATAACTTAAGTAAAAAAATCGCACTAACGGCATCTATTGGATCGCGGATGGAATACAATAGTTAGTCTTAAATAAAGGAGAATTGTGTGTCATAATCTTATAACATGGCACGTGAATCTTTGTTTTAAAAAGTAAAAAAAAAATTAGTTACCTACGTGTCATTTTAATATTATATTTACAAACATAATTGTAATTAATTTTATCCTTTTCGGAACTATATACCATAGATACCATACATGCAACCGATATTTATTATTAAATATTTTCGTTCGAAAATAACATTTACGCAAAAGTATGAAGCTTGTAAAGAGAACGATATAATTTATAACAATTTGATTTTCAGATTAATTGTACAGTTTTATATTACAATCGACGAAAATTCTGAGAATCGTGTTAGTTGTTTTAACAAAAAAATGTTTCTGTATTTATGATGGAGATATCAATATCGGTTCGTAAATATTGTAAATTTGTTTAACGAATAAAAAGTTAACATCGGGTTATGATATTTCCCTCGAACACTTGGACACTGAGTTCACACGCTACAAACATATGGAAATAAATGTGGACAAATTCACACACTATTTGCAGTAAGACTATATAAAATTACTGAACAACGTATTTAATTAATACATTCTTTCTGGTTTCTTAGCTTTTCATTTTGCATTAAACTACGTTTACGGACACATTTTGGTTTTATTTTGCATTTTTATTTGTCGTTTCGTTGCGGCCCCTTTACAGAAAACATGGTTACACAAGACAAAAAGTACAATAAAAAAGAAATATATTTAAAAGCGAATTGTATCCGTAAACGTAATTTTAATACATTTTTAATGTATTTTATAAGCTGCTGTCCCACTTAGAACTCGAATGATGGTCGCCCCAGCTCTGATCGCCCCTAATAGAAGTGCGATCGAAATGGATTATCCTGCAAAGCATCCATGACTAATGATCAGATTTAATACAGCTCTACCCATCGTTTCCAATGGTAATAGTTTGATCGAATACTCTTTTCTGGAAAACTTTGATATTTAACTGACTAATTATTGCATATCTATTGCAATGTACCTGTTCCCGCGGGAATTGCGGGATAAAATTTATCCCATGTGTTATTCTGATAACCTATAATACTATAAATCCGTTCAGTAGTGTTTGCGTGAATCACAGGCGAGGATGAATAATGGACATACATACTTCCATCCTCACACACGTTCGCATTTATACAATATTGGTAGGATTAGAAATTAGACATTGAATTTATAACGAACGATATGCAAATATGGTGCGCACTTCAACATATACTTTTGATGGTATAGCAAAACTTACAAATAACAGTTTAAGTAAAGCGAGTTTAAACGCGGTAAACAATTGAGTTCAATAAAACGAGCGATCGAGCGAGTCATTTGAAGGTGGTGTCATGAAGCTTGTGAGCTTGAAAACTCGCTAACTCTAAATAAATCTACTAAAAAATACCTTTTTAAACTAATACGTTAGTTAATTTGTATTCGTATCTGTTATTGTAACTGTATCACTAAACCGGTATGAAATTGCAAACCAATTATACTCGTAAATTACGTTAAAACCGAACGGCCTGACGTACAAATCATTTGATATTTATAACATTTGTGCATTTAACTGATAAAATTGAGCTGCATTTGTTTATGACTCCAATTCTATATAAAATTTTGTATTTGTGGTTTGTTATTTGATTATGATGATGAGGATTTAAGTAAATATGAGTTTTGTTAACTACCTTTTAATAAAATAATCGGTTTCAACGGATTATTTTCATTTGTAAATGTGTATCACTACATAGTATAAAATAAAGTCGTCTCTTTTTCGTGTCTGTCACACTGTTTGTCTGTCTGTATGCTTAAATCTTTAAAATTACGCAACGGATTTTGATGCGGTTTTTTGTAATAGGTAGAGTGATTCAAGAGGAAGGTTTTTATGTAAAAAAAATCCCGAAATTCCCACGGAAACGGGCACAACGCGGGTAAAACCGCGGGGCGCTGCTAGTTTAATATAAATCAATTATTATTTAATATAAATCAATTATTAACTCATTCAATCTTAATTACAGCTGATTGCAACTGAATTAACTCTTTAGTTAGGCTTTCCAAACGATAGAAAACAAGAATTAATCGACAATCTTCCTTTAACCATCTCCGATATTATAATCTACAAAACAGTCGAAAAAACTGCGTCCAGTCCTTTCATCCGGATAAATTATTTGCTTCAAAAACAACAGATCATTTTGCTTAAAAACGGATCAAAAGGAAAAAAAATCTTAACAGTATTAAAATCTTAATGTATTTGTAGCCTTTAAAAGGATTTAGTTGGACAGATGCTGTCAACCTTTCACTGGCTTTTTCCGAGAACAGTTCAAACTGGATCAGGGGATATAACCGGATGGATCCGGATGGGACCGGGTAGGAGGAATCACGAAGTGTTGTTGGGTACTCGACGTTTTTGCGTAGGTGTTGATTTACCTCTATACTCTCACATGGTTGTTCATTGATGTGACACATCTGTTTATGCGACGAGTTTGATCCAATTTTGAGAGTGATGAGATATACTAGCCGCGCCCCGCGGTTTCACCCGCATTGTACCCGTTCCCGCGGGAATTTTGCGATAAAATGTAGCCTATGTCATTTCTCAGGCTCTGGACTAACTGTGTACCTTTCATTCAAATCAGTTCAGTAGTTTTGGCGTGACAGCGTAACAGACAGACAGAGTTATTTTCGCATTTAAAATATTAGTGATAATGATAATGATAATCTTTATTTGATAATAGTGAGGATTGACGTATGGTTTGTGGAGTCTGGAGGGAGGTATGGTTCAGTGACATTGATGAGTAGTATTTAACGAAAACGGTAAAGATAATTATAGTGTTAAAATTATACTAGCTATTAGTATATTTCATGCTATTAAGCAAAAAAAGAGAAAACATAATTTTTAATGAGTTGGAATAATTCAAAATATTAACCCTCTCCACAATGGATTTAATATTTATCTAAAGGTTTCACAAACGTGCCTTAATCCCCTCAAATAAATAAGACCGTAATATTATTCACCAACAAATTAAAAGCCAGTTTCACCGTACAGTTGCACACATATATCTCTAAAGATAAATAGGTATGCTGGACAGTTAGTGTGCATATAAATTAAACTTTAACGTTCTGTTATCTAGGATACTAATGCTAGATTTATTACGTGCCATCAAATATATAATACAGGATGGTGTATGCCACTGTACATATGTATTACGTGAGGCAGTTTTTAAAATAATTTTGAGATGCTTCTTTAGTCTATCCAGCTTACTAGAAAATTTAAAACGTTTGTGTGTGATGTTACGCACGGTGTGACTTTACGAGCGACGGCAACTAGCTACTTTAATCAAAAACAATATTTTTATATATATAGTGAAAAATCCACAGGAAAAAAATAGGAATTGATGTTCAAATGGGGCCATGAAACTAACAAAAGACATATTAGGTATTATATAATAATAAATAAGATATTCTTTTTATATGCTAGACATTACAATATTACTAGTATCCATCATAGATTCTCATATAGTGAGTACAAGGTATCTTATATTTTGGCAACTAATTGTACGAGTATATATCAAGTCACAATTGTACCCTAGCTTGATTTGTGTCTGATTATATGCTAAGAAGAAGAATAAAGCAAACAGCAAAATACCACGTCATCCTTTTGACAGCAATAAAACATCACACTCGCACACAACTTCAGTTTAACAGGCAAACTTAATTCTACGAGTATCTAAGCAATATGCGGCGTACGCTTTTACATATTCAGGCTGAAACCTTAAAAGCCGGTTACACCCAGACACGAGTATAGCCTCATCGAGATTCGACCGGGTGCAGTAGTGTAAATTATGCATTCTGGTTATTTACAGCTAAAACTGACCTTTGGTGTATTTAAATTTACAATATCTCTTGTAACTTGTTACTTTGTAGTATCGGTATGTTCGAAAGGTGATTTTAAATATGGAATGTTCAATGTCATTCCAAAATTAAATATTTTGGAGCTGAATTAGTTTCATTGACATTTCTAAGTACCTTAACTTAAACCTAATTAGTATAAAACAAGATTCCGAACAATTGAAACGCTTCTCCTTTTTGAAAGTCGATAAAAAATAATTGCATGAGAACACTATATTACAAAACGTCGAGAATATCGAATGAAACGTCGGGAAATAAAAAGTAAATTATTACTTGCTTTATTAACTTTCTAACACGAAAAAACCCGTGTGATTACATTTAAACCATGTGTTCAAATCGTGTAAGTTTAAAAAAGACTATATTACAGTTTATACCCAGATAAATACGAAGTCTTAACTACATAGTTACAACTGAATACTTATAATATCAATGATGCTACTAAGCTTACGCTCAAGCACTAGGTAAACGTTAACACTAACTATAGTCAAGATTGTAATTAGACAATCGTCCGGTGTATAACCATAGTAGCGCCCTGCGTTTGTTCATTGTGGCCGTATCTGTGAGAATTTCGGAATAAAAAAGCCTATAACCTTTCTGTTGAATGTGGCATAACAGAAATAATTATTAAAATCGGATTGGTAGTTTTTGAGATTAACAAACAAAAATCAAACACTAGCTTTATTATAAAGGTACACACATTTAAGAGTGAGATAGATTAAGCCCAATTTTATCACCGTCAAACTACTCTTAATAATGTTGTGACGTTGTGTATTGTTGATCGAAAGTTGGGACTATTTCGATCGAACTCTTACTTCATCTAATTAATTATTAAAACCCGATCACAAATTACTATTATAACATCAAATATTCCTCCCATCGAGTCTTAACATCGTTAACATCTTTGTTCGTTACTCCGTAATCTTAAGTCGTTTATGTCCCAAAGCTTTGCTTAGATCTATGCAGAGTACGTGACTTGCATTCTAGCTGAATCTGGTCTAGGTAAGTTGCATAATGTAAGCACAAAGTTAGCTCTACTTGGAACCAAGCTTACAAACTGACTGATTTAGTTTTAGCTTGACTAAATTAATTTTCAATTTGTTCCCGTTTCAATTGGCTCTAGAAAAGGTTTCACGAATGGTGTTCCATCCAAGGATTTATTAGCTTCAAAATTAAGGTATTCAACGCTCATTTATCTTGCAAATTAAGCAATGATTAACTTAGAATAATTAATTAAGTTAACTTCACAAACACCCAATTCAATTTTACTTCAAAAAGAACCGAATGTTTGCGCAATCTCAAACACGATAAAAAAAGAATTTAAGTTCAAAAATTTGAAAATTGAACACGAAATTTCAAAATCCATTCGAAAATGGCGAACGGCATTCGAAATACAATTCACGTCGTGTGTACCAATCAACGAGTGTGGCTCTGGCTGGCAACACCACTCCAGGTGCATAACTGTCACAGTGTTGCCACTTTAGTAACTTTGAAATATTTTCGAGAGTTCCCTTGAGAACTTTTCAAGATTTCATTTTAGTTTAGTCAATTTTTATAAAGAGATGCAGAGTTTGTTTGGGAATATTGGAAATATAGATACGATTTTAAGTAAATATTCATCATTTTTATATATGAACACTTTGATTAAGTTTTTGAGATTGAGATTTTTTTATTATACTGGGAATCAGCAAATCGCTTCACAAACGAACACAGTTTAAATTTATACATATCTTAAAACTCACGTACTCAATATAAAATGAACTCTGGCTATATAATAAAAAGGCCGAACAAAGAGCATAATTATTAATAGATTATATAAAAATATTCGTAGCATGACTTGTCCTACCGTCTCAATTAAACTGTGTGTCACTTTGAGGTTGTAGAAGATTTTATTGGCTTTTAAAGCAGGTGTGATAAATAGGTGTTCCGTTCTTAGTTTTCCAGCAATTGAGTCGCCTATAAAATTTAAGTCACTGCCGAATTAATGGCCCTCCTCACTATTTACTTGGCATTATTAGTTTTGAAATTGCAGTTCAGTTTGTTTTCAAACTGCAATTCTGGAACGGCTTACAGCTTTCAGTGAGTATCAGCTTTACTTTAGACAAACAATTCTTTGAAAATTCGAGTGAATTCAAAGTTTTACTTTCTGGTGTAATTTTAATTCATGTACAATTTGATGATATGGAAATATTTAAAGCTGACTTATTTGTTTAGGATTGGGCAAATTAAGCCCAGAATCTTTGCCCAGAAGTGGGACAGTATGGGTTAAAAAAACAACCATGCTTTGTAAATAATAAACGGTATAGACACCGAGATAGAATTCAAAGTTCATAATTATCATAATATTAAGTCATGAACATGAGGAGAGATTATGAGGAAGCTCATGTTGTGTGCTTATTTCAAATAAAAAAATGCTAGTGTAAAAAAACAATAGGCGTTAGATAACATATTTACCATACACATAAACAAGTAAAACAATGGCCGGCAAATATATATATCATGGGTCAACATACCGCGGCGGGCTTGTTTAGGTACTTACGCCCGTACTCAGAGACGTCAAATGCTACCTAATAGAGATTTAATGAGTGATTTTGACGTGTAATGTATGTAAAATTACGTCAATTACTTAAGTTGATTTAATGGAAGTGTCTGCGTGCAGCAGTTATACCGAAATAAAAGACAGATAGCTGCCTTTTTCTTTGGATAAAATGTATATGGTTCATAAATATTACTTTTAATATTATCGTGCTTTTTAATAATGTATCGTACGTAACATCATCGATTTAATTTAGGACTTCACTATGTGCCCCATAGGACCTACGTGTGCGAAAGAGACAATTATACAGTCATCCTTTTCCAACACTGTTTAAATCCTCTGAGTATGTTGAACAAAAAATATGTACTAGGTAAAGTTACATTTTAATGCACTCCATAGAATATGTCATTTATGTCATGTATGACTAGACGCGCCCCGCGGTGTTACCCGCGTTGTACTCGTTCCCGCGGGAATTTCAGGATAAAATGTAGCCCATGTGTCATTCTGATGTATAACCTATAATTATCACTGTAAAATTTCATCCAAATTCGTTCGGTAGTTTACATGCATCTATACATCCATACACCCATACATCCATACATCCACACATCCATACATACATCCATCCTCACAAACTTTCGCATTTATAATATTAAGTAGGATATAATAATAGCTAATCTTCAAGTCTTTAAACTACAAATGTAAATTGAAAATTTTAATTACCTCCAACATGCAAGCAATTTACTTCAAGTTAAAATGTTTCTTTGAGAGATACGGTGGATTCAGTAATTTCAAACGTTCCTGGCCCTGAGTATCTGTAGGTAAATTAAAATACTGAAGCATTAATCACTATCAAGTAAGCTTGGTTAGTTTATCTTTTGTAAATAAACGGGCCGGTGCAATTATAACATATAATAAGTGATTTAAAAAAGTTAGTATAACATTAAAACCTGCTTTGTGATCGGTTTTCCGCGAAAAGTTATAATTGTTACTAGCCCATCTAGCAATGGTATTATTTAATTCTGAAAAACAGCTGAAAATAGGAGGTGGGGGGGGGGGGGGGGGGGCAAGACCTCATACCCAGGAAGTGGTGTCTGAATTCTGGCTAGCATTATGGAGCATGGAGCATAAAACATACATTAGTGTGTATAAAGCGTTTAAGGCCTATGTTCGAAAATCAAAACAATTTAAAATGATCGTCATTTGTTTTAGAAATTAATCGCTTCTTTCGTTAATGATTGTTATAGTTAGTTGATTGATCGCTCAAAGACAATGTTCGATTCAATGTAGTCTTTTTGGGTTAATAGTTCAAAAATATATAAAGTTTTTTGACTGAAAACAGCCATGAGAATAATATTTTAATCGTAATATGATTAATTGACTGTCATAGTGGAAAAACAGTGTTAATAGTGTTTTTCTTACTTACTTGTACTTTTAATATTAGTTAATTTAATAGTCTGTTTGTGGACTCTATTCCGTGTGCTTTGGGAAAACGTTAGAAAGCTGATAACACCGACTCTAAAATACATATCCTAAACCAACGAGCCATTTGTAAAATGTTACTTTGAAATGCACAGTCGAATAACGAATTCCCAAGCGTTTCTTACAAAATAGCGCACCGTTGAACTAAATTTCTGAAACTGTGACATACAAATAAAACTAACACCTTCGTTAGAGTTGGACTCCGGTATTCAATGTAGATATGTCTTTTAATGTATGTAGATATTTAAAAAAAATACTTGTAAATTTACACTAATATTATAAAGAGGAAAACTTTGTTTGTTTGGTTGTAATGAATAGGCTCAAAAACTACTGGACCGTTTTTAAAAATTCTTTCACCATTCGAAAGCTACATTATCCACGAGTAACATAGACTATTTTTCATCCCGAAATTACCACAGGAATGGACACAACGCGGGTAAATCCGCGGGGCGCTGCTATATTACATAATATAATATGAGAAAGAGGAGGTGAGTATTAGGCAAGCGTGGTTATTATGCTTAATCCTTCTCACTGTGCTGATATCTTCAGTGAGATGAGAGGCCTTTGCCCAGCAGTGCGACATTACAGGCTTTTTTTTTATATATTATATTTTTTTTATAACATTTTTTTTATAAAGGTTAAATTTTGTAATTTTGTTAATATTTCGGGCTTATCTCAGGAACTACCCGTCCGATTCGAGTAATTCTTTTTGCATTAGATACTTACCTTCAAGAGGAAGGTTATATCAAATTCACATGGAAACGGGTACAACGCGGGTAAAAACGCGCGCGGCTAATGTAAAATAAAAGGGAAGTGTAGACGTTGACAGAGTTTGTATACAAAAAACTCGTTCATCAAGAATGTCATCACTTTTAAACTATTAACTAAAAGTCGACATAAACCACACACTTCTTCTTTTTCCCGAGTCGAGAAAAAAGCAAAATTAAGCTTCACGTGTACGGTCTATCCTAAACCGTATACTAACTAAACGTACCACATCAAAAATGTAATTAGGACTTGTTATACTAAACAATCACATCAAACATCAAATCAGTAAACTACGCCAATGAAGCGCAGTATTAATTGCCTCATAAAGACATTTCTATTTAAGAATCGGGAGTCCAATCACTATTCTACTTATTATACTAATGTATACAATAATAGAGGTGTAAAACTAAGTCGTGATCTGAATTTGATGAGAATTCATTGAAGCATTTAAGTTGCATTTCCTAGTTAAATACGAAAGTCCCGCGTTCCTTGAAATAGTATCCTTGTAAGATACAGTTAGTTCTGGGTTGAACTAATTTGGATATTGGTATAAAGATAGTTAATTGTTATTGAATTTTGAACAGTTTACGCCCGTGCTCAGAGACGTCAAAAATGCTTCCTTAAGATTAATGGTTTAGCCATGTATGAAAAATTACGTCAAATTAATAAAAAACCAAACATTTGGCAAGTTCAAATGTTTGGTTTTTTATTTACGTGGAATTATCCCGTCTGTGATTTTGGATTCACGAAGGAATTACTCTAACTGCCTCATTTAGAGACGTCCATTTAATGGACACTTAATTATTAACGTAATTTTTCATACATTAAAGGCCTTATTCATAAACGATTACTAGCAGCATTTAAGCTAGCAAATGGTGTGTCCCTTTCTAATATACGCTATTTTCCAAAGAGCAAAAGAGACAAAACACTCACTAACAGTGTTTTAGTTAGAGTGTAAATAAATAATAAAATAAATATACCGGGACAAATTCTTTCACAGTTAATTAGACCCAAAGTAAGCTCTAAGCTATACTACTATTTATAGATACACAAATACTTTATAAGAATATATAATAGAGTATTTATGAATAACGCAGTTCATGTCAAAATTACTCATTAAACATCTACTAAGGAAGTATTTAACGTATGTGAGTACGCGCGTAAAACAACGGTTGCGCTTGCGCTGACCCACGAAATAGAGAAACGCAGTAAATACGCTCTTCCGTGGGTTTATCTACACTGGACCCGTCTTTTATATAACTACTAGCTGCGCCCCGCGGTTTCACCCGCGTTGTACCCGTTCCCGCGGCAATTTCGGGATGAAAAATAGATGTTGTCCGATTCTCAGACCTACCCGATATGTACACAAAATTTCATGAGAATCGGTCGAACCGTTTCAGAGGAGTTCAACCACGGTACCCGTTCCCGCGGGAATTTCGGGATGAAAAATAGACGTTTTCCGATTCTCAGGCCTACCCGATATGTACACAAAATTTCATGAGAATCGGTCGAGCCGTTTCAGAGGAGTTCAATTACGCATCCCGTGACACGAGAATTTTATATATTAGAAGACTAGCAGTGCCCCGCGGTTTTACCCGCGTTGTACCCGTTCCCGTGGGAATTTCGGGAATTTTTATACATATAAACCTTCCTCTTGAATCACTCTACCTATTACAACCGCATCAAAATCCGTTGCGTAATTTTAAAGATTTAAGCATACAGACAAACAAACAGACAAAAGTAGCGTCTTTGTTTTATACTATGTAGTGATTCTACGCCCCATAGTCCCACAAAAATATGTTAAACCGTTGAATCTCTAATTTCACAACGAATTTCCTTACTCAACACACTAACCAGATAACATTATTTCCCTCAATTTCCACAAAATAAACATAATAGCAACAACAAAAAGAAAATTACCTTTATACATATTTGAGACACCTAACACTCGCAAATTATTTTAAAATGCACTCCAAATGTACCGGCCGAAAGTTTAAAAGAATTAACTGTTCGTATTTTATTGTTGGTGCCAAATTGAGTTTTATTCCGTCGTGATAGAGTTTTGGTAAAGCAAAGGTTTGTTGAATGAAATATTTATGTTTCGCGTTACGTTTTGCATTTCCTCTGTGAGCCGCTGGGAGCGCGAGACGACACAATTGTTTCATATTGTATGACGTACATCTGTTCCATAAATGAGTGCCTACAAGTTTCGTATATAAGCACGGTAAGTTGCAGATCATGTGCGGATGGAGTTAACTTCGTTAAATGCTATCTTTGTTAGTGTATTTTTAACAGCAAAATTACGTGTAAATCTTTATTTGCCATATACAGGGGGTTGCGGGTTCGATTCCCGCCCGGAGTCAACAATATGTGAAGACATAGTTGTTGGCGACAACGTCTGGGTGTCAATTATATATTCTTATAAAGTATTTATGTATGTATTAGTATAGTAGTTAGATTCCATATTACAAGCTTAGAGCTTAGCTTGGGTCTAATTAACCGTGTGTGATAAAAAAAAATATAATTAAAATATTGAATTACATAGAGTAAGTACAGGTTGAAACGGTTTCAATAGTCTTTATTGTTATAACAAAACCTAGCTGTTCTGCGCGGTGATCCCACCCGCAATCCCAATAGATGACTCTAGTGTGGAAATTTTCTAGATTGACTTACGTTATTTTCCCAGATTCAGTCGGGTCGCGCACATACATTTGGTTGAGCAGCAAAATCTTCCCATTTATTAGCCGATTTCAAAAAAGGAGGAGGTTTCTCAATTGGACCGTATATTAGTAGAATTAATATAGATACCAATTACATTGTTAACCACTTGCAAGCGGTTATAAATGCGTGCTATGGAATGGAAGTGTGCTACGAATTTGTGCTACGGATTCGTGCTACGAATGGTTGCTACGTGTGAGTGCTACGGATGGAAGCTACGATTGGAGTTGTAGAAAGGTTACGCAGCAAGCATTTTCCTCGCATAGCTTCGTCACGACAGCAAAATCTTTTATAGTACGGAAATCTATTGTCTATTGTTTCATAGACAAACTTTTACATCCTTTGTAGCAAAGGCAAAGGCACCCTTGCATTGCAGTGTTAATGTGACGCGTACCATGTCCGTTTATCAATCAATAGGGTTTGTGTCAAACCAAATACAGCAACCGAAATCGTAAATGAAGTGTTGAATTGAAACTGCGTTTACGAATTTAACATTTTGCTTTTATTCTACACTAGCAGCACCCCGCGGTTTTACCCGCGTTGTACTCCTTACCGTGGGAATTTCAGGATGAAAAGCCTATAACCTTCCCGTTGAATGTGGCTATCCATTACAAAAATATTTTTTCAAAACGGGCCAGTAGTTCCTGAGATTAGCGCGTTCAAACAAACAAACTCTACAGCTTTATAATATTCGTATAGATTATTGTCTAACGTTTTACAGAACGTGATCACAGAAGACTTAGTCTGAAAACAATAACAAAAATATTAAACAGTGTTCAAAGTATAAACATAGTGTTCAAAATCATCATTCATCATTTTTCAAAATCAAGACCTTCAAAATGTGGAGACTTCGCTTAAGCCTAAGAAACCAGTAAATATAGTTTGTTTCACTAACTCAACACAACAGAATAAACTTAATAATTTGTGGCCCTACAGGTTAGGTCCAGTCTTCACATCTCTTACACCATTAACACACGGAACACAACTAAAGTTAAGCAATAACGAAGACAATAAATTAAAATATTCACCCCAAAACGTACTCTAAACACCAGACATAAGAGCTTCAACTTAACGCAAACGACTTAACTATAACAATAATTAGTAAAACGTATGTAATATTTACCTTCATAGTGAACATAGTTAGGGAGTAATCTATTCAGAATGTTACCTTTTAACGTTAGTTAATTCATTTAATGGCCTATTTAACGGTTTACCTGCAACATAATATCCACGTGGCGTTACCATTTAAACGATTACGTAATAGAAAACAATGGTGTCTAATGAAAGTTGGTTAACAAAGCAATTTTCATTAGAATTTATAATGGATTCGTTGTTATAAAATGTACGAATGTTTAATATTATTAGTAACTAGCAGCGCCCCGCGGTTTTACCCGCGTTGTGCCCGTTCCCGTGGGAATTTCGGGAATTTTTTTACATAAAAACCTTCCTCTTGAATCACTCTACCTATTACAAAAAACCGCATCAAAATCCGTTGCGTAATTTTAAAGATTTAAGCATACAGACAGACAAACCGTGTGACAGACACGAAAAAGAGACGACTTTATTTTATACTATGTAGTGAAGTAAGTTGGAGTAGGTTAGTGGTCAACCCTGGTGTCGGAGTTTTTAGACCGCCCAAAGGCCTCCGACATGGCCTAACGATTGCAACAACCGGAACCGACAATTTAACGTGCCCTCCGAAGCACGATAGCACTCAGATAGAAATGCCACCGTCGGCCACCCATCCAAGTAGGGGTCGAGCTACACGTTGCTTAACAATCGCAATAAGCTAACTTGCTTAGTCAAACTACACCACGAGCGGTACATTATTGTTAGTTACATATTATGATAGTTGAATCGTAATGACTAAATATATCTTACTAATTTTATAAATGCGAAAGTTTGTGAGGATGGATGTATGTATGGATGGATGTATGTATGGATGGATGTATGTATGGATGGATATATGTATGGATGGATGTATGTATGGATGGATGTATGTATGGATGGATGTATGTATGGATCGATGTTTGTTTGTTGCTCTTTCACGTAAAAACTACTGGACGGATTTGCATGAAACTTTACAGTAATGTAGGTTATACATCAGAATAACATATGAAATACATTTTATCCCGAAATTCCTAGGGAAACGGGTACAACGCGGGTAATACCGCGGGGCGCAGCTAGATATTCATAAACGCTCCTTAACCAAAATATTGCAGTAAAGTTTTATGTCTCTTTTGCTCTTTGGAAAATAGCCTATGTCGGAAAGGGACAAACCATTTAATAGCTAAAATGCATGAACAAAGTTCTTAACAGACATGGGAATTTGATCTGCTTTATTGTGGAAATATTTTTTTAGGTCTATAGAAACACAAAGAATACACAACACTAAAATTTCTAAGTATGGAAAATATATAATAGCTTTTGCTATCTATACCAATATTATAAAGAGGAGTATGTGTAATTTTTTTTGTTTATATGTTCGGCCTCGGTGGTCTAGTGGTATGTGCACTCGCCTGCCAAGACTGAGGTCCCGGGTTCAATTCCCAGGTCGAACGAAAACATGTTTCCTACTTTTCAAACATGGCTCGGGTTTGAGATCACCAACCCGCATTAGGCAAGCGTGGTGATTACGCCTGAAATCTCCTCACTGTGCTGATATCTTCAGTGAGACGAGAGGCCTTTGCCCAACAGTGGGACATTACAGGCTAATAATTTACTTTAAATAAAAAAAATTATAAATATGTTCGGGCTAATCTCAATATAATTACAAGTCCTATTCGAATGTTTATTTTTGTATTATGTAGCTATACTTAAGAGGAAGGTGACAGGCTCAACATGGGTAAAACGGCTGGGCGAATGAACCATAAAGTTTATACTACAATTAAAAGCCAATTTGTGGTTTATCCATAAAAATATAAAACCCACAAACATATACCTAACAATTCCCATCACTATAAAATACAACGCACACATTGAAATCCATTTGTTAATACCTTTCCAATTCATTACATAATGAGCTTCATAAAATTGCACTACACTTCACACCAAATCAACAAATAGAATATCAATCTTGTCGCTTACAAATTAAAGTTTGAATTCCCATACCTCGTTTGCCAATTAAATGTGATTAGAGAGTAATTCTACAATTCAGCATGAATAATTCAATGAGCGTCCAATGGTTTTGTTTGTGGGAATCGGTTTGAATTTTGTATGGTCTAAGTTAATATAGGTGGACTGCAAACTGCAATGTTAGGTGTAAATAGTGTTATTTATACCACTTTTGTTGGTGTTTGGGAGTTCTTAAGAGCTGGATGAAAGAAATGGAGAGGCTTTTGCCCAATAATGAGACATGTGTCTTATCAATATTTAGATTTTTTGTTTGTTTGAACGCGCTCATCTCAGAAACTAGCGAACCGATTTGAATAATTATTTTTGTAATCGATAGCCACATTAAACAAAAATGGTTACAATAGACCTTTTATCCTAAAATGTTCTCGGGAACGGGCACAAACCGGGTAAATTCGCGAGGCGCTTCGATAAAGCTTTAGATAAATGTATAAGTGTAACTTGCTTTATCTCTCTGATACATAATTAGTGGACATTGTCTGCGGCCACCATTATTACGCCTGAACTCGCCTTAGTTCGAATTTACAGTTTCCATACCACTACGTGTTACAAGAAATACCAAAGTACGTTTACTATACTAACTTGTCTGTCTTCTTGAAATGTAGGTACATATGTGCCCGCTTATATGCGACGTCTCCTCATTTTTATACATAAAGATGTGTGGTTTGTAGCGCGTTCTTTATGCGGGTTAAGGATGCGAATTGCGGATGTGCGCGATGAAATCCCTACTGTCAAGTTACACTACCGCACAGCTAGCTTACAGTAGCATCTTTAAAGCACGTATTATTCGTAAAGATACGTCCTATATTCGTAATTGTAGTAGTAGCTCTGATGAAATAGCAAATACTGGTTGTATTGATATGACTGTTTCAAATCTTTGCAGAATTCTCTTTAACTTCTTCTAAAGAAAAGAAAAAGCAACAGTTATTAAACAACCCCAACACACTCAATGAAATTCATACTAAAAATTTAAACACAGTAAATGAACATATATGAAACAATAAAACATTGTTAATTAAACAGTAACCATATCGATAAATATCGAATCAGCATTCCGAATGAATCGAATTGCGGTTGCAGCGGGCTATCGTACATCGGTTACACATACCATTAGCTGACGCGCCCTGTTTTCTAATTATACCTGCCTTTAAATCTGTATTTAGGTAGTACGATTTGTGTATGAAATTGTATTGATGGTAGATTAGGACGGAAAATGTAACGGCTTATTAGTGTATTTATGTTAACGAATACAAAAAAATTGAAACTGAAATTAAAAATTGACACCACATTGACATTATGCGGTCAATGTGGTCATTGACCACAGATTGGTGTATGTTAGCAGCCATTGCTTGTTTAAATAGTGTCGATACTATGGGTTTTTCAATGTGGTTTTATTTGTGCGTATTATACATGAAAAACACGAGAATGTCCGTGCGTATAGATGCCAGCACTACGCAACATATTGCAGTAGGTACATCGGTAAACGCTTAAATTGTGCCTATCCCTGACCACAAGTGATGTAATCCATTCGAAAATCGGGTACGAATTTTTGTAAAAACGTTATTCTTTGAACGCTATTCATTTACGCATAATGGCTCCAATATTTGCTCACCTTTCTATTAATTAACACACGTCGAAAATTCATCTAGAATTTTAAAAAAATCCTTCTTGTTTTTACCCCTACGAATATGCCATTAGTGTTACTACAAACACTTGCCAAACCAATAATTAAACTTGGGTAACGCGTATTAAACGTCCGATAAGACGGGACAGTTAGTTACAGCAATTTACCATAATAGCCCTGAAGTTTCTCCCGAAAGCTTGTTACTAAACTTTCGATAAACGGATGACCGAGCTGGTAATCCGGTGACCAACGCACGATTGCCTGATCAATCTTGTTTATTATCCAAATGGGTATAACTTTCGACAGTTTGCAGTTTTAATAACGACCCTTTTTTATGGATTACTCTATTGGTGTATTTTATGGATTTGGTGAGGTTATTTTTTATTAAGTACTAGCTTCGCCCCGCGGTTTACCCGCGTTCTGCCCGTTCCCGTTGGAATTTAAGAGCCGTTCGACCGATTTTGTGCAAACTTCACATAAACCATAATCTACTAAATAGTCCGAACAAAGCGTTTAAAACATTTGGTTTGGATAGGTGAGCCCATTCTCGAGTCATAAAATTACAACGAAAAGTGGCATTGATTTTTATATAATATGTACTAGCAGCTCCCCACGGTTTTACCCGCGTTTTGCCTGTTCCCATGGGAATTTCGGGATGAAAAATAGCCTATAACCTTCCCGTTGAACGTGGCTGTCGATTACAAAAATAATTATTTAAATCGGACTGATAATTCCCGAGATTACCTCGAACATCAAACAAACAAACAAACTTACAAATGTTACCACTTTATAATATTAGTATAGAAAGAGACTTGCCAACTTCCCAAACTTCTTTCAAGCATCTTCACTTTCAACAAAGCAGAGATCAAGGCGATCTTAACAATAACCACACTGCAGTGCGTTCAATGACTATAGTGCGGTGTATACTTGTATCGACGGAATCATTCAGAAGACAGATTATCCGTCAACGTTGTCGGGATGTGATGGAGCGAAATAATCAACTAAAAGCATCCCCTAATCACTTGACATGGCTCTAATCTAAGCGTTTTTCTTCATTTTTGGATACAAATTGGCTGGATTCGGACAAAAAACCTTGTCTGGATTTGGGACAGTTTTTTTGGAGATCTTTGCTGATTCCATTTTGATAATTATATGCCTATTGTAGTTTTTGAATGTGATGGTCTACTAACAAATTCCTGTTTTGTTATAGTGACTAGGTGTTATTCTTGGTAAACGTGAATTTTACTACCGTACTTGCAGACGTTAAATAATTCCTTAGTAAAGATTTAATGAGTGATATTGACATAATTTGATGTATGAAAAATTACGTTAATTAGTTAATTGTTGATTTAATAGACGCCTCTGAATGTGGCAGTTACAGTCTAGTCAGTTAGTACGTGGTTAGTACTATACCTAGGATTAAAAAATAAAACTGCAAGATCGAATATGAGGTAATTAAAACAAAAGTGTACATGGCATCGCAACAGAGTCATCTACACTGATATTATAAAGAGGAAAACTTTGTTTGTTTGTAATGAATAGGCTCAAAAACTACTGGATCTTTTTTAAAAATTCTTTCACCATTCGAAAGCTACATTATCCACGAGTAACAAAGGCTATTTTTCATCCCGAAATTCCCACAGGAATGGACACAACACGGGTAAAACCGCGGGGCGCTGCTATTATAAATAAGGCTAAAAATTTGCGGACGATTCCACTTTTCGTCTAAAATGCTAATCACTTGCTTATTTCCCTACACAGTTACGTAAAATACCGAACACTGTTGTACCCTTGTAAAATCAAGCCCATTGTCCGTAAACAACCTATAAATCCACTGTCTTACTTTATTTAAATTAAACCGTACTTACAAAATACCACACAAATTCTTTACTAAACTGCCTTTAAAATTAATGTATTTCTATAGAAACACTGAAATTCAGGTGTCCAATTATTCGAGCACTAAATTAGAGTGACCTAGAAAGCTAGCAGTTTAGTGCTTAAGCCAGTTTAAATTTAAGACCTATGGCCTGATTTCATAGTCTTATTATATTGTTTCTTACTTACGGATTTATTTTAAATTAGTTCCTTGTAACAAACTCTTGTTTCGAGTCTATTAATGTTTTCCAATTATATTGATAATGTTTTTCAGTAGCAATTGTATTACCCTTAATGACATTATCTATTCTTACTAATATAATAAACCTGAAGAGTTTGTTTTTATTGTTTTGTTTTTTGTTTGATCGCACTAATGTCAAGAACTATCCACTACATAATTTTTGAATAGTTATTTTTGTAATTGATAGCTACATTTAACAAGAAGGTTATAAGCTATCTTTTATACCGAAATTCTCACGGGACCGAGCACTCGCGTTGTATTGCACAGCTGGAAGATTCGTAATAGCTACATAAATATCTCGGAATTCACTTCAAACATAATTATTTTACCTCTCCTTTTGCGTAGTAAGCTAAGTAATTAATGTTGCTTGACTACCTCGCAACAAATCGCCAGTTATCGGCAGTGCACGGGGCTCTTAATATTATTTATTATTATAAATAGCCTCATTTTGGTGACAACCATTTTGTGAATTCTTAATTAATGTCCCGTCAAAATTGTGTACAGAAATACTTTAATTTACAAAGTTATTAGAATACAAAGCGATAGCTAGCGTAATTTGAAAATTTTATTAAAAACTTTTGATTAAAATTGGAAGTTTGGGAAACAATATTAAACGGTTACACCTGTTTAATATGTGACAACGAATACTTTGTTTCATAAACCGTTTACAATAATAATATTGAAGCATAATCCAATATTGTATGTATTATGATGTCTGGGGACTGGGTCCGATTACAATGAAACGCTTATCGTGCTCTTTGATTATTAAACACTAGCTGTGCCCTGCGGATTTTACCCAAGTTATACCCGTTCCCATAGAAATTTCGAGATGAAAAATAGCCTATAACCTTCCCGTTAAATGTGGCTATCCATTACAAAAAGAATTATTAAAATCGAACCGGTAGTTTCTGAGATTAAACCAAACAAAGTTAGCAACTTTACCTCTTTATAGTATTAAGTATCTTATTAGTATAGATTATTATTTGTATACTAGCAGCGCCCCGCGGTTTTACCCGCGTTGTGCCCATTTCCGTGAGAAGTTCGGGATTTTTTTTACATAAAAACCTTCCTCTTGAATCACTCTACCTATTACAAAAAACCGCATCAAAATCCGTTGCGTAATTTTAAAGATTTAAGCATACAGACAGACACGAAAAAGAGACGACTTTATTTTATACTATGTAGTGATAATAAATACTTGAATTGAATTTATATTCACTAAGTTTTAAGCTGAGCCGGCGATTCATACATACCTATAATAGTAATAGTCTTTTAGAATTCCGGCTACCAAAATGCGCAATGTCAATTTCAGTTAAGTAATCTTTATTCTTATTATTAAGAGCTGCAACTTGAAATTTCTTTTGTATTTCAGGTTAATATTGGAAACTACCAGCCCATTGTCATCATAAAATTAAGAGCTAGGCTTTTGTCGGTCTTACTGATGCATCTGACTATAAATTCGATTCAAACACCTTTTTTGTGGTTTGTGTACAAATTATATAGAGTAATGTAAGGCTATGTTTTATCCCAAAATTCCCACGGAAACGGGCACAACACGGGCCAAACCGCGGGGCACTGCTAGTAATATATAGATTATAATGTAACATTATATACCGACTAAGTACTCTACAGATACACGACGTAATTACCCCCATTGACCTACTTTGGGAAATATTTGGAGTTCCTTGCATTCCAGTTCGGTAAATTAATAATTCCTAATAAGCATTACGTTAGCAATGTTTGGTCTACATCTAAGTAGGTAATAGGTAGATTTATAGGTTGTCTATTATTGAACGTCTAAATATAACTATAATAAAGGAAAAGTAAAATGCGAAAAGCAACTAAAAAAGACTATAAAAAATGTTTTCGGATGCAAATGTTCAGGTCACATAAGATCGGTTTTTTATTTTTTTTGTCTTCAAAAGAAATATATTTGTTCTTCTTCTTCTTCATCGAGTGGATAGTCAACCTGACCAATCCTGGTGTCAGAATTATTGAGCCGCCAAAGGCCTCTGACATGGCTCATGTAACGACTACTATCCGTAGAAAGTAACCGGGACCGACGGCTTAACGTGCCCTCCGAAGCACGGAATTATCTTACTTTTTTTTTCAATATATTTGTTATTTGTCAGCAGTGGCTTTGCCTAGCAGTGGGACGATATAGGTTAAGGAAAAAAAAATTGTTAATAATCCCATACATATTGAAATCAAGACAATAAGTATTGGTTGCATTACAACAAATTACAGTTATTACGTACCTACCTTTAATTTTTTGAATTAAATCACGTTTTTGCTTTCCTCGAAATTCAGTGAATCGTTTCAAAATTCATAAAATAACAGATACTGCAAACGATATTTGATAGCTTTGTACTTCATAGAAAAACCTACATAGCATACAATTATAATATGGTTTGTTTCAGAAACTATGAACGCCCAGAAACGTAATATGAATTCACACAATACAACAAAATATGCACATACAAAATATTTGCATCAAAAAGAATAAACTAAACAGTTTATTTTTCAATACGCTGTGAAAAAACCAACGAAACGTAACAAAATATTTACCATTACAGGGAAGGGTGCTAATTGGCCACCGTGCGGCATGAGTAGAATTAGGGCATAGCAGTTTCAAAAAATGCCCCAACGTCGACAGAACCCGATAAAATGCAAGTAGATGGCACTGGGAATTGAAAACAGACTGACGTTACAAAAATATGAAAAAAGCGCAGTCGCTTTTATTGCTAACGATTTTGAATGGTTTTAAATTCGGTTGAAAAAATTGATTTGAATGGAATTGTGACCAGTTAGGTTATTTTTTTGGGCTTTTATCTCTCTTTTTTTAAATGCTGCAAACATTGGTTTGGTATTAAAAAAAAAGTCTTGTCATGTTTTTTTTGTGCATGCTATGTACCGAATATTTCCCGACGTTGTTAAGCGATACTTTAAGCGTTTGTTAAGCGATATTGACACAGTGAATTGACGACAACAAACGGTAAAAGTATGAGCCGGTGCTTATAACGACGAATTTTGAAAGATATGTGTGAAGGTCACTTTAAATTGAAATTGCCGGATCGCAGACAACATACCCTCTCCAATCACACTCTATACGTCATACCGTGACGTCACATGTCAAACAATAGTTATCTTATCTTATATATAAAATTCTCGTGTCACAGTGTTCGTTCGCGTACTCCTCCGAAACGGCTCGACCGATTCTCATGAAATTTTGTGAGCATATTGAGTAGGTCTGAGAATCGGCCAACATCTATTATTCATCCGGAAATTCCCGCGGGAACGGGTACAACGCGGGTGAAACCGCGGGGCGCAGCTAGTCTTTGTATAATAATCTTTGTATAACGTAAAGAAAGTAAAGGAAAGTCAATGGCCTGTAAACTGCTGGGCAAAGGCCTCTCATCTCACTAAATAAATCAGTACAGTAAGGAGGATTAGGCGTAATTACCACGCTTGCCTACTGCGGGTTGGTGATCTCTTAACCCGAGCCATGTCTGAAAAGTGTGAAATATGTATAAGATGTATAAACCAAAAAAAATCGTATCGCATCATTTAATACGTCAGTAAAATTGTATTCAATGCCGCGATTCAATGTTATTTTCGAGTCGAAGCGTGGTGAATGAAAACCTGGCAGTTTTAAAAAGCGCACACCGACTGAATAGAATGAAGGTTTGTTACAGACTTTCAAAATAGAGAAAAAATATCATAGTTTTTTAAATATAAAACCTTCTTCAGGTATGAGTGGAGGCGTAGTTTGCTGAACCATGTGTGTACGGTACATAACCGTACATTGCCTAGGTCTGCATTAATACCTAGCGCGTGCGACACAATTCCTCAAATATCAGTTAGCGTTTAGCCATCAGGAGTCGCATGCGCTCTCTAATAACCATGCATCAATTATCAATTACTAGCTGTGCCCCGCGGTTTCACCCGCAGCGCCCCCATTCCCGTGGGAATTTCGAGATTTTTATTCCTTATTTTTCTTAAATAAAAACCTTGTCCTGACAACAAGGAACTCATAAAAAAATAATCATACAGTTTGGTGCAACATTCAGCGATTCATTTTTATATTATAGATGAGTTCATCTCATCGAAGTAGTTAAATTTGGGACAACATATTCTTGAAGAAAATTTGCCCTTGTATCCTTTATCACTTTTATAGTGTACTAGCAGCGCCCCGCGGTTTTACCCGCGTTGTGCCCGTTCCCGTGAGAATTTCGGGATTTTTTTTACATAAAAACCTTCCTCTTGAATCACTCTACCTATTACAAAAAACCGCATCAAAATCCGTTGCGTAATTTTAAAGATTTAAGCATACAGACAGACAAACAGTGTGACAGACACGAAAAAGAGACGACTTTATTTTATACTATGTAGTGATAGTTTAACATGAAACCGTACAATATCAGAGACCAAACGTAAAGCAGTACATTTTCTAAGCAGTTCTCTCATAAAACAAAGTATGCTACTTTTCTCTTTCAAAACATTAGTTTTCTAGAACAAAGTATGATCCCCTATTTCGGTATGCATTTCAAGCGGAATCCTAGCGTCATGCATTTTTCATTTTCATTATTTTTGCGGTAAAAATATGAGATAATACAGTCTACTTGTGTTTGTCTAGCTTTCGCTGAGTTCATTCAAGCACTGACGTCAATACTTTACAAAACTTATTTACAAATAGAGCGTTATTTACTGAACTGCAACACAGAGTAGCTAGTAGCATCTATGAGATAAGTTATCCTTGAAATATAATTCAATATACACTGTTTTATAACTGAATATTTACATTTTGAATATATCAAAGCTAAATATTTTCATCAAGTCTCGATTCTGTAATACATAACAGCTGTAATTTACGTAAAGTATGAGTATTTTTGACATTAAATGTATGTAAGATTGTGTCAATCCTACTAATATTATTAACGCGAAAGTTTGTGAGGATGTATGAATGTTTGATGCTCTTTCACGCAGAAACTACCGTTCGGAATTGGATGAAACTTTACAGTTATGTAGGTAAACAAAAGAATAACACACGGGATACATTTTATCCCGAAATTCTCTTAGGGACGGGTACAACGCGGGTTAAACCGCAGGCTTAGTTACTTTATAAATGTCTATACTTTACATACATTACATGTCAAAAGTTTCCCTTTAAATAATGATAACTGTTACATCCTACTACAAGTACATAATGTGAAGATGGAGTATACGAAAAAAAATGTGTATAACCAGCCCTTAAGGTACCAAGTTTAACCCTTTTACCTTCACAATCAAATTTAATTATGCATTGTGCCGACTTTGCCAAGTCAAACATGTTTTTTCTGCCCTCATTTTGAAAGTTATTTGATACGGAATTCGCTAATTAAATGTCTAGGTGTAGGCTTTAACGAAGGTATGTGACTGTAGAGGTTCCGAATTTGCCGGCAAAATGTTTTTTTTTGCTGATGTTTTCCTGAAGCTAACGAATTATTATTTTGGTACGTGATTAAGTTAGCGCGGTATCGTTTTCCATTCTTTGTTTTTAATTAATGTGTTTTTTTATTAACGGCCAACACTGCGTTAAGCGTGCGCACGTCGCGTGCACCCGCCGCGTGCCCAAGCGGCGGGCGCACGCGGCGGTTCACTTTTGTATGAGACCGCACGCGACGGGCGCATGCGGTGGTTCACTTTTGTATGAAGCCACACGTGGGGTGCGCATGCCGTGGGCGCCCGCGACGGTTCACTTTTGTATGAAACCGCGGCGTGCGCACGCTTGCCGCAGTGTCGGCCCTTAATTTGTATTGACAGTATTGCTTATAGCTTGCATTTTTGACGCATGCATTAACGTAAGTCGTATGTCTCATATTGAGGCATCTTTTATGATACATCTTGTTTGACTAAGCAATGTTAGTTAAATGCGATCGTGCAAAGTGCAGCTCGGCCCTTTAGATGGGTGCCCTTTAGGTAGTGGCATTTCTATCTGAGCCCTGCCGTGCTTAATAAAGTACGTTTAGCTTTGGTTGCGTTTGTTTCAATCAAAAACCTCGATATAAATAAATGAATACTTCGACACCAGCTAGCCTCTAACCTATTCAAAATGAATGAATAATAGATACCACGTAATACCTACCCAAACATAACCACACAGGACTACAACACTAGAATACCCACCACTAATTCCAACCAATTAAAAACTAATTTATTCACTACAACTCCGTAAACCTAACAATCTCTAAGATTAATCTAGCTTACAGACTACTTAGCCCGCTGCCATAAAGACAAGAAATAATAACCTATGTCTATCCTTTTCGCGCTTGTGCATACATAACGTATGTAATCAGGCATCTCTCTCGAATGTTGAGTAATTTATGCGAAGTACCCATCTAATGTGCCCCTAGGTACTTGTTGATTTATGTAACTTGTTCTACCGAGCACGCCTACAAATTAAACTTAAAATTAATTAACTTCTAGACAGAAGACCTAGGTCTAATTTTGGGGTGAAAGGACTGAAGGGTTTTAAATAAGGTTCTGTATAGAAAAGGGAATAAGGCGTTGGTATATTTTTAGTTATCCTACTTTAATATTATAAATACGAAAGTTTGTGAGGATGGATGTATTTATGTTTGTATGGATGTATGTTTGTTGCTCTTTCACGAAAAACTACTGAACGGATTTGGATGAAACTTTACAGTAATATAGGTTATATACATCAGAATAATACATGGAATAAATGTTATCCCAAAATTCCCGCGAAAACGGGTACAACGCGGGTAACACCGCGGGGCGCGGCTAATCTTTAATATAATAACGCTACAGATTTTTTTCTTTGTTTGTTTGAACGAGCTTATCTCAAGTACTAGCAATCTGATTTGAATAATTATTGTTGTATTAGATAGTCATATTCAACGGAAAGGCTACAGGCTATTTTTCTTCTCGAAATTTGCCTGGGAACGGGGCCACAGCGGGTAAAATCGTGGGGCACGACTAGTTTAAAATATAAGTGTTTTTATATCAGGGTGTGAAAACGTGACATTTTATTTATATTTTAAACTTTTGAATCCAGAATATACATTTCAGATTCTTAATTTCGGGATTCAGATTGAAATTTAACATGAGTAGTGCCGGCTTTATACGTTATTACTTAACTTTAAATTAAATAGGTTGAAATAGTTACAATTACGCTTAATGTTACATAGAATCTAACTCACTTCGACGAGTATCACAATACATTATAATACAGATGAAAGCTCTTTACTATGTGATATTCGAAACTACTAAAGTTCAGAAACTTTTGTGCAAAGACGGTACATGTACCCTCATCTATTATGTATTGTCATTGATCTACGAAAAAGTATAGACAACTATTTATAATAGAACAAAATGGAAGTAATATAATATAATTGATCGATCAAAATCGCAAAAAATACAGAATGCCGAACGTGAACGGCGACCAGGTTTTATTCAATATACAGAACACTTTTACCCCCAAAACATCTGAGAAAATAATGTAAACGTGACCTTATAATCACACTAGTAGCTGATGTAAGAAGAAGTAACCTTAGGCTATATTTACTTTAGAAAAAATCCAAAATTTCACGCGGACGAAGTCAAAAGCTAGTTAAAAAATTTAAAACGTTTTATCCAGTCAAAGTTGTCTATTTTTCACCCTTATCCTTCAGTCTTTTGTTAATTATTCTATCATTCATCTAAATTCATAGATTTCAATGGAATCGGTTTAGTTCGCGATAACGGATCTTTGAAGTCGGTCCAAAGTGAGAGTTAATTAAAATCTGTTATGAATCTACTAGACTGTACTTATAGTTAAATACCCCGAGGATTCCATCGTGAAATTTATTTCATTACTAACAACGCCCTGCGGTTTAACTCGTATTGTGACCTTTCCCGTAAGAATTTCGGGATAAAAAACAATCAGTAACCTTCTTTTTGAATCTGGCTATCTATTATAAAAAGAATTATCCAAATCGGATTGGTAGTTTCTGAGATTTGCGCGTTAAAACAAACAAAAGAACTCTTCAACTTTATTGTTTTATTATAGATTCATGGAAAATGGGTTTGAAGAAATCTTTGTGGTAAGTATGATGAACCAATGGGGTACTGAGACGCCAATCGGTATTGAGGGTTAATGACTGGACTAGGGTTTGTTCACGAGCCCCTTTAGAACCAAGACTGGAAAGTTATGATATTAATAGTGCGGTGGAATTATTTTGATAAATCTATCCTAATAGTATAAAGAGGTAAAATTTGTAAGTTTTTTTGTTTGTTTGTTTGTATGTTCGAGCTAATCTCAGGAACTAACATTCCGATTCGAATAATTCTTTTTTTAATAGATAACCACATTCACCGGGAAGGTTATAGGCTATTTTGTATCCCGAAATTCCCACGGGAACTGGCACAACGGGGGCAAAACCGCGGGGTGCTGCTAGGTATGTTGATATTGAGGTTAATGACAATATCGTTCTACGTTCAAACGCCTCTCCGGATCCTTCACTGAAAAAATGTTATTGGTCAATATGAGGTTGGTAGATAATTTCCCACTCGCTGCAGTAAAGTTCGAGTAGGTGGCCAACTCCTGCTGCCGGAGTTTTTAAACCGCCTAAAGGCCTCCGACATGGTTTAACGATTGAAACAACCGGGACCGACAATTTAACGTGCCCTCCGAAGCACGGTAGCGCTCAGATAGAAATGTCACTATCGGCCACCCATCCAAGTAGGGGTCGAGCTACACGTTGCTTAACAATCACAATGAACTAACATCGCTTAGTCAAACTACGCTTAAAGCGCTTCAGTGAATGACAATAAGTAAGTTAAACAAGAAAAGGAAATTAACAATAAAAAAACCTACAGCACTAACTACATATTGGGTAAGTAATTACCAAAACAAATATCCGAGAACCATCTTCAATTTATCACCGTATCAAAATTGGTCAAACAATTTGAGACAAATAGGGACATTGTGCACACTCAAACAAACAACCTCTCTCCCTAAACCCATACCTACTCTCCGTTCTATAGTGTTACAAACACAAACAATTACCGACTATCGTTAAATAAATCAATCTTCAAATGACATCTTGGTTTGAATACAACACTACTAAATAAATAACCGTACATTAAACACTAGTAGTGGAAACTGAGCGTATCATGTTCAAATTCAACTTGTACCTAAGTAAAGTAGAATAGCAAATAGAAAAGTTAAAATGGGGTTTGATTTGGACGTAACAAATGGAAAATTATGCGGGAACTTAGGACTTTGGGAGCAATGATGTTAGAGAAAACACATGTCATACATTTGACTTCTTTTATTAGAAAGGTTAAAAAGTCGTGTCATCATAAAACAGTCGTAGAAGGCGTAAAAAACTTATTACCTGTTTTGAAATTATTACTAATTTAACTTTATTTAAAAGTGTAAATACTGTCAAATCATTAGACTGTACAGGTGGTTCTATACACAGTATATTTCCGAACGTTACGCTACCACATTCAAACAATCTCTACCTTAAGGATAGCTCAAGAACCGTCACGAGATGTTCGATGCTTTGAATCCCAAAACGTGAGTCGCATCTCATACGATACAGAGGAACATATTGACAACATTGTTTGGTTCCAATGAGAAACGGGAAATAAATATCATATTTAATTATGAAAAATAGGGAAGGAGACGCCAAGAACTGTCATTATATGGATACATGATTTTGAAAATGTGGCCTTATGTGTAAGGCAAATTCAAAGAAGGTATATTGCATAGGGCAAATAACTTAAGTTACTTATAATTACCCAAATCTTAAATATTGAACTAATTCACAAAATTATCTTGAAGGCATTGTACGAGTGTACAAGTCAAGGATGGGCCGCAAGTTGCATCTGCAGACTGAGAGTATTATCGTCTCTAAGAGACTGAATCCGGGATCGATGGCTTAACGTGCCTTCCGAAGCACGATAGCGCTCAGACAGAAATGCCACTATCGGCAATCCATCCAAGTAGAGCCCGAGCGGCAAGTTGCTTAACAATCCCAATGCACCGACATCGCATAATCAAGACGTCAGGACACGGTTATAATGTATCACAATAAAATTACTTCAAAGCTCAAACCGTTTAAAATAGGAATTTCAAGTCATAACAATGTACATAGCTTGTAGGAATATAAATTATTCGTTTGCTCACACAATGATTTTGTAGCTGGGCCAGGAAGGGTCTTTGAAAGGGCAGCGTCGAAGGGTATGTTAGGTATGTAGGGTCACAACTTTGATGAGCTGATGCTGCTAGCCCTTAGTGCCCTTTGCAGAATGAACAACCGTTATTGAACGCGTGATATTTTACCAAATGCCTGTAAATAGATGCTAAAGTGTTGGGAAATGATGAAATTCTTGAAAATAGGTTAGTTTGATATTTTTGACTTGAATTTTGAATAAGTTTATTGGGAACATATAATTGAGGATATAATATTTGAATGTTTGATGGATATTTTGATATTATTGACTTGAATTTTGTTGAGTCTAAAAGTTTATAGAGAAAAGTGAATTGAGATAAAATATACAATATTGAACTGCTAGGCATTTTAACTACACAAAGCTACTTCACGAATTATTCCGGCGTATTCCAACTTTCAACTGCTAACTTTTAATGACTACTAATAAATGGTAAATTACTTTATTTCAACGTAAATTGAACTAAAAGAAACTTATAATATTTACTTGAAGGCCAAATGATTAGGAAACAGTTGGGTAAAGTTGTTACCTACAAATAGGGCACCTTTGAACAATCAACCGGTCTTTATACTTCATTTCACTTTACAGAGAGAGAGTTTTTCAAATTCTGCTTCTGAATTGTATATTTCAATTTGATTTAGTAATGCGATTGTACTTATCATTTTACGTTTAAAGGAATGTTTGAAAATGAGTTTATATTTATTACAGAAGAAGAAGACAGGAATTTTTAGTAATGAGAAATTACTAGCAACGCTCCACCGTTATGGGCGTTGTATCGTTTTCCATAGGAATTCTGGGATAAAATATAGGTTTATGTCTAAGCTTAGAATGTGTAAGCTTCAAATATAAATAACGAATTTTATTTAAAAGGGAATATCTAATTCTGCAAAGTTTCTTTAATATCTAGGTTATATAGGGTTTCCTATATCCTATTTAAACCTTGGTTCTTTCCACTCACTTACCCAGAGCATCTTTAAAATTGAGTCACGCCTGCCTCGTCACGTCTTGGGATACCGGTGTTCCCTCTTCCGCTATAGGAGATCTACTGATCTAGAATACCTAGACTTTTAAGATTTTACACATTTTTAGACTTAGTAGAATATTGCCTTTAATAGCTAAAGGGTTTAAGGCGAATGAAAAACATACTGAGAGATGATAGGAATTTAAATTAATAATGAACTTGTTTGAAAAATAAAATTAATTCTTAGAGGTCAGTGGCCAATACTAGTTTTTAGACCGCTTCAACGCCTTCAACATCTTCTAACGATTGAAACAACCGAGACCGACAATTTAACGTGCCCTCCGAAGCACGGTAGCGCTCAGATAGAAATGCCACTATCGGCCACCCATCCAAGTAGCGGCTGAGCTGCACGTTGCTTAACAATAGCAATTAGTTAACGTCATTGAATTAGAGTACTAAAAAGTTACTTAAAAATCTTAGCATTACTGAACTCCTTGTTCTGTATAGTCTATGTTTTATCCTTTGACACCACGTCAAAAGTCTATCAGTCAATCAAAGAAAACTTTTGCTAAAGCCCCGTTATCATTAATAGAAAAATATACAAAGTTTTGTACATATCTCCTTATACTGTTGATAAACAAATATTAAGATGGATATCAATTTTCAATTTACGAAAAAGCGTCAGAATTTCGGACGGCAGATTCAGTTCTGTGAACAAGGTCCAATTATGTGCGACACTATTGCCACCAACGTACTAGAACATAAGAACTTCATTCTACGGAATCCTGTAGACGAGAGCATACAGAATACGAAGTCTTACTCTAAAAATGTAATGAATACTATTAGGGTAGACTACTCCACATCAGGCGTTAATCATGCGGAAGGGGGCTGGCCTAAAGATATCAATATTTATGACCCAGAAGCCACGCAGAGGTACCGACGTAAAATTGAAAAGGAAGATCCTTATATTCATTGTGTTATGAGCAGTGCACAAGTGAGTATAGACTGATTTATTGACAAGTTTTTGAAGCGAATAAACGACTTCCTACTAGGTTCTATGATAATTACCACCATTTTTAAGGTTCCGTACCCAAAGGGTAAAAACGGGACCCTATTATTACTGAGACTTCGCTGTCCGTCCGTCCGTCCGTTTGTCACCACGCTATATCTCAAGAACGGAGATAAAAAAATTCATCAATTTGAAAATTTTGAAAAGACAGTTGAAATTTTCACAGATGATGTATTTCTATTGCCGCTATAACAACAAATACTAAAAATAAAATGAAACAAATATTCAACCGCTCCCATACAATAAACGTGATATTTTGCCGTTTTTCAAAGTACGGAACCCTCCGTGCGCGAGTCCGACTCGCACTTGACCGGTTTTTTAAATCGCATACAAACATAATTCTCTAGACATTTCATTTATAAGAAGAATTTTCAAAATCTAAATAAAAATCAGGTGCCTTTAATCATCCTTTGCCATCCAAACTTCGTTCCTATAGCCCAGTCTTATTTTTTTAATTTCCTGCTTAATAGTTCCTTCTAATGCAGGTACACATCCCCGGACATATACCGATGTGGTCGAGAGTGTGTCCATTACATTAAACATCTCCAAAGGGTCTCTATGAGTGGGACTTGTATTCGCTCACATGCTTCTGACCCCAAAAAGAAACACTATAATAATAATCTTAGTAAATTATTAGCACTGGATAACACTTATAATATAATACTTATAATTACTTTTTTTCTCTAACAGAGCATAGAGCACTACGTTCTTCAAAACAACGCCATCAATATATACGGTACATACTACGGTGAACTGCCGCCCATGCCTGATATAGAACACGTGTCATGTCGTACTTTGAACGTTTACCGTGATTGCGAAAAACCTACTCGCCCTATCAGCTCAATATGCTGGCAACCAGAAGGAAACAAATTTGCAGTCTCTTACAACGATGTTGATTACAACCGCATCTCACTGGCTTCAAGCTCCTCTTACATATGGGACTTAGAGAACCCCAACCGGCCTGAAATTATGTTATATCCACCTTCACCAATTGTTGACTTGCAGTATAATGCACGTGATCACAGCGTGTTAGTGGGGGGTCTTATGAATGGACAAGTAGCTTTGTGGGATCTTCGAGTTGGAACCGAATGTGTAGGGATAACACCTCCACATTTAGCTCACCGAGATTTAGTTCGCAGCGCAGCATTCGTAAACGCTAAATCTGGCAAAGAGTTCTTTTCCTCTGGACCCGACGGCGTCTGCAAGTGGTGGGATACCCGATACTTAGACAAAATCATCGAAGAAATTATCTTGGATACAATTAAACTAGCCACTGATGAACCAACTATAGCTAACTCTCATGGAACAAGTATTTTGGAGTTTGAACCAACGATTCCTACACGGTTTATGGCGGGTACTGAAAATGGTTTTGTGCTTAGCGGAAATAGGAAAGGAAAATCGCAAATGGAGAAGATACCCCTAAAGGTAGTTAAAATTTTAGAATTTGATGCTTCAATTAGCCTAAGCTGCACACTTTGTTATTTTTTCTTACGTCAACTTTCCTGAAAATGAAATAAGTATTTCAGTAATTCATAAAGTTTTATTTTATGTGTTTTGTAGTTCAAAGCACATGAGGGGCCAGTGTGGTCCCTTGAACGCAATCCTGCATTTCTGAAGAATTTTTTGACCGTTGGCGATTGGACCTTCCGTGTATTCAGTGAGGAGTGCCGAGAATCACCCGTATTGTGGTCGCCTTTACATCGCCAAAAGGTTACCGCTGGCACTTGGAGTCCTACCAGGTTCTTATAAAATAAAGCGCAATAAGTTATGTGTTTCAGTAAAAACCGCACAAGGTTTTCGTAACTTCTGCAGTTTCTCGTAATTTAAAGAACTATCCATCATCATCCATCATCAGTACAGACCATCTGTAGCAACAAGTATGCGATGTTCCATGGTGACAGCCTCTTGCTCACTGAATATATCCTAACTTAATATTATAAATGCGAAAGTAACTCTGTCTATCCGTCTGTATGTCACGCTTTCTCGCCAAAACTACAGAACCAATTTGAATGAAATTTGGTACACAGTCCAGAGCCTGAGAAAGGACATAGACTATTTTGTTGCGAAAACAGGGTTGAAAGGTGTTGAAAGAGGGGTTGAAATGTTGTATGGGATTATGGTTATTTTTCTCAGAATACAGAAAGAACCAGAAGTAGCATTCAAATGTATTTACAAGCTACACGCTGTGTCCAAAAACAGAACAAAGTCCCTCGCGTAGTGTTGTTAGCTCTCGCATTATTTGCCCATTTTTGGGGTAAATTTTGGGAGTTTCGGAGGTAATATGATAATAGAATAAAAATTGTCCTTAATAGAATAAAACACGGTGTTAAGGTGGATATTATTTTTGTCCACACCGCTTTCCTTTCCTCGAAAAATACATGGGATACATTTTATCCCGAAATTCCCGCGGGAACGGCTACAACGTGGGTAACATCGAGGGGCGCGGCTAGTCTGTATATATTTTTAACTAATTTTGAAATGTGTTCTTTCTAGAGTCTCTCTTGTATTGCTGACTCAATGGGATGGTCGGTTGGCGGTATGGGACTTGATTCGGAAACAACACGAGCCGGTACTTACGGTACAGGTGGCGCGAGAGCCGCTGTTGCGTCTCAAGTTTCACGAAGGGGTAACTATTGAAACACTTTTATAGACACTAGCAGCACCCTTCGGTTTAACCCACGCTGTGCCCGTTCCCATGGGATTTTTGGGATGAAAAATAACTTTCTCGTTGAGTGTGGCTATCCATTAAAAAAATAATCATTCAAATCGGATTGGCAGTTTCTGAGATAAGCCCTTAAAATCAAAGAAGGTTATAAACTTTACCTCTTTATAATCTCTTATACTTATATAAAATTCTCGTGTCACAATGTTCGTTCCCGTACTCCTCCGAAACGGCTTGTCCGATTCTCATGAAATTTTGTGAGCATATTGAGTAGGTCTGAGAATCGGCCAACATCTATTTTTCATCCCGAAATTCCCGCGGGAACGGGTACAACGCGGGTGATACCGCGGGGCGCAGCTAGTATTAATATAGACAACAGTTATAACTGTAACAATTTGCCTCGAGGGCAATCTAGTCAGCAATGTGAAGTTTGTTGCTTGTCATAGCTTAATTGTCAACTATCTCCCTCCAGATGTCGAAGACTTATCCATTCTCCAGAAGAAGATATTCTTGCACTTACTATCTACTTACTAACGCCATAACTAGGCGTATATAACATCCTGCAATCATAGTATCATTAAAGCAGGATTCATATGTTTTTTAGAATAACAATTATTTGACAATTAGCAACACCACCTGGTTGTATCAGCGTGGTACCAGTTGGATTTTGGGATGAAAAAGAACCCAAATCCTTCCTCTTCAATTATTTTATCTAGGATCAATCTGTTTCGGTGAAACCTATAATTATATGCAAATGGGTTGTTTAGATGTTGAATTAAAGGCAGACAGACGCGACAGGACTATGTATGAATATTTTTTCCAGGGTTCCTTGTTAGCATGTGGAAGTCAAACTGGTAATATCTACATGGTGGAAATGTCAAAGTCCCTAACCGCGAGTGAAAAGAATGACAAATCCATGATGACTGCGGTAATGTATCAAGCTCAAACTAAATAATTATTGGCGCTTTTCTAATATCTTTATACCTTATCTAAGATAACTGATCTCAATCAGTAATCTAAGATTGCTGATCAAGTTTCTTTAGTTTTTCCATGTAAATAAATATCAAAGTATTGGCTGTAAAAGCCCTTAAATTCTAATTCTGACATCAAACTTATTCTTTCTAGATACTGGATCGAGAGAACAAAAGGGAACATATACTAGAGACAAGACTACGAGAGATCAGGCTTAAGATGCGCCAAGCAGAAGAAGGCAGTCCAGTTGGGTCTACCACACAGCTCGACGCGATAGCTGGAGACAGAGACTTAGCAGAGGCAGCTACCGAATACTTCGCTGCTGTCAAGAAGGAAATAGCCTCAATGACCCACTAGACTAACATCACTGAATCAAAAACAAATATTAGAATAGGTTAGTGTTGACCGCTCCGGTGCAGTTGAAATTGATATTTTTAGGATTCAAGTAGACTAGCTGGTTAGATGGTTGTTGGAAGTTTTTGAACTACCTAAAAGCCTCGTAAGGTATCGATCGCATTAAGAAGGAATTTTAGGCAAACCCGGCTAACCACTGCTTATAGCTCGAAAAGGTCTATGTAGCCAGTTTCAAAGTTCTAATCAATGTGCTAAACTAGTGCTGGCAAGCGCCAAACGTCACTGACAGGTACCGTATATATCAGCGATCTGCCAGCGCTCGCCAGTCAGCGCTGGTGATCGGCGTATTTCACGAGCGTTATAGACGTATGAATATACGTTATACCGTGCCCACTAACTCTGGACTGAAGTATACCGTGTACCGTGTACGTATATACGGTATCCCGTGCCTAACTCTTGACTGAAGTACTACTAATGGCCACCCATCGAAATAGCGACCGTGGCGGCCGTTGCTAAACATGCAAGTTAGCAATCAATCTACGCCACAAGTATCAGGGCGAGTTTTCATTGGAGCAGAGCCTAGCTGTGAGGATCAACCAATCAACCAATCAGATCACATTGAAATTTTCGAAATCTGTTCGTAATGCGATTTCGGTCTTTGTGTCCCGCACAGCTCCGAAGCGCAGCTTCGATGGTAACGCACTCTTATATTGGGCCTAGAATTTGTTTCCTATTCCCTGTAGTCTTACCGCGTAGTCTTACCAATTGGACTACTGGGAATTTCCTTCCCAATAGACTTACTAGTAAGACCCTATGGTCTATCCTTTATAGTAAGACCATAGGAATTTTGTGTTGATCTCGATTGGACTTGATCGTTATTAACAAAAACAATTAAACAATTTTCTTACTATTCGGTAGGTTAGGGTTATTTTTTTTTTGTATCAGTTAAGGTGCTCCCACACTGCTGTTACAAAATGTTTATAAACATTTTTGAACACTAAAACATTTACTAACAAATGTTGTCAATTCTTACATTTTGTTAAGAACTGTTATATGTTATAAGTGCTCCTACACTGATGGAAAGTGTTTACTAACATTTTATAACATTTTGAATCTGGCATTGGCTCGCAGTTTGGTTTTGCGTTCTGAGGCGTCTACACGAAAATGGAAGAAGATTTGCTAATTGGGATAGCTTTCATTTTTTGTTTAAAAAAAAAGAAAAAGCGCTCTTATTGGATGCGCCGAAGCCGAACGCTTAAAGCTAGAGAAAAACTCACCGACTCACCGCATACTCCGCCGTCACCCGTATAAAATGTTTACAAACAAAATTTTGTTCAAAAATGTTAATTAACATTTACTAACATGAAAACATTTTTTGACTTTGGTGATTAAATGTTAGCTAACAAATGTTTACTAACGTTACTTAACATTCTATAACAGCAGTGTGGGAGCACCTTTACGTAAAAAAAAAATAACCCCCCAATGGTCTTACTAGTAAGTCTATTGGGAAGGAAATTCCCAGTAGTCCAACTGGTAAGACTACGCGGTAAGACTACAGGGAATACCCTGTTTTACCCTAAATAACCATCGTCGAATGCTGACGTTTAAACCTAAATATAGAGCTCAGATTAGGCCCTAAATATATGGCCCTAATTATGGGGCCCTGAATATTTTGTTAAATATTATTGAATAGCAATACCCAATACTTACATGCCTGGACTAATTTCATAATTCATTATTTAACGATTATATATTTTCTAGTAATTAATTTAGTTTATATTCATATTATAGTTTTTGAGTAGTGATTGATATATTTTTGTAATAAAAATATATTACATTTTGCTATATTATACTAGGTTCGAATTTAAATTGCTATTGAAATATTTTAATTTGCTAAGATAATTATGTCTTTTAAGTTTTGTATTAAATAAATTTTACAATATAATATCTATACTTAATTAATTGTCTTGAGTTTCATTATAAGTAGTAAAACATAACAGTATTTAGAACAGTACTCTATATACAAAGAATATTTCATACTTAAAAGTAAAACTTGCCATAGGTATAAATCAACATCCTACAAATATTATAAATGCTAAAGTTTGTGAGGATGGATGTATGTATGTTTGTTACTCTTTCACGTAAAAACGTGTCCGAAGACATTCGTACAATTTCCACGTTCGTACAATTCTACATTCGTACAATTTTTCCTAAATTGTTTTCCAAATTCGTACAAATAGGTGCTATGTGAGTCTGCATTATAGTTCGTTTACTTCCACCTGTTCTGTTGAGTAGTTCTGTTGACAAAACTAAGTATTTTCTTACTATTCGGTAGGTTAGGGTTTTTTTTTTTACTAGTTCCATAGTTATCGGTTTTATAGCACCTATTTGTACGAATTTGGAAAACAATTTAGGAAAAATTGTACGAATGTAGAATTGTACGAACGTGGAAATTGTACGAATATGTCCAAAGCCGTAAAAACTACTGGACGGATTTGTATGAAACTAACAGTAATGTGGGATAGTTGTTATACCTTCAACGAATAAGTAATTCAAACTAACTATTTCCCAGTATATAAAACTACTCATCGACTATGCTATCCACAGTTGCGTCGTGCATTTTCTGAATATAGACACGGCGTAACAAAATAACAAAGTTCTCATTTCATCCAGTTTAAACTTTGTTGCAACAGGCGTAAGTTAGGTTTTTATTTAACACAGTTAACAGTTTGTAAGTTTGTTAAAACTCTGTAACGAGTCCATCGAAAGCGTTAGGCTTTTGAAAAGCATGGCAGTTGCTTTTAAAATGTATTTTATTTCAAGTTCCTATGTACAGTTTTTGCATAGATTTTCAGTTAATAGCGGTATTTGCTTTAATTATTAACTAACGGTTTTAATAATATAAGTAATCAATTTACTATTGCAATCTCAGGCAACAGATGAAGAGTTTACATTGTTTCAATGTAAATTAATGCCAAATTTTAATATCACTACATAGTACGAGTATAAACAAAGTTCCCGGCCACGCCTGTCTGTCTGTCTGTTCGCCATAAACTCAAATACTAATGCACGGATTTTGACGTGTTTTTATTAAAATAGATAGAGTGATTCAAGAGAAAGGTTTATATGTATACAAAACCCCGAAATTCTCATGGCGACGGGCACAACTAAACGCGGGGCGCTGCTGTGTGTGACTTTATTAATTAGGTCAATCATTGGACCGAAATAGTCTCACTTATTTAAATATAGCTAAAACATCTTAAATTCTACATCTCAATGGATGAATTATTTAGAAAATAACTTCCTTTATCCGAACTTAAACTGATATGATTCGAATAGCATTCTTAATGACGCTCGTTATGAGAAAAGGTTCTATTTCAGTTCATGAATGGAACTTATAGGTCTTTGTCACACTAAAACAGCGGGACTGAAGTAACAGCCGATTGAGAGCCAAGGCAAGACACATTACGGAATTGGTTAATTTGAATTCGGCTCAAGTTGTCTCCTTATCGCTGTGTTGAAATTTACATTTCTAGGAGCGACAATTGTGACTTATAAAGACAAACGGATTTTTGTCTGCGTATTTCAATATTATTTTCTTACTTTGACATAAGTAAGTTCGTAGATTAATGGCCAACACTGGTGTTGGAGTTTTTAGACCGCCTAAAGGCTACCGACATGGACTAACGGTTGAAACAGCCGGGACCGACTGCTTTACGTGCCCTCAGGAAGCACGGCAGCGCTCAGATAGAAATGCCACTGTCGGTCACCCATCCAAGCAGCGAGCGAGCTGCACGTTACTTAACAATCACAATGAACTGACATCGCTTAGCCAAACTACGTCACGAGCCCACTGTGAATAAAGATTTTTTCGATGTATTATCAATTTTCAAATATTATTCTTCAAGTAACTTTTTATTAAAACAACATATAAATAATTTCGAAGTTTAATTAAACACCTACGTAAAAACCTGATAAAATTTTATTAAAAGATAACAATAAAAGGTTATACAACAGTAAAGATAAAAAGTTTATTCATAATCTACTATTCTATACTAATACATCTAAAGAGTTTGATCTTATGTTTGTTTGAACGCGCTAATCTCAGAAACTACAAATCCAGTGTAAATTATTGTTTTTGTAATGCATAGCCACATTCAAGGCGCAGATTATAGGCAGTTTTTTATCCTGATATTCCCATGGGAAGGAGCACAATGCAGGTAAAACCGCGGGTCGCTGCTAGTAATTAGAACAAAGACAATCCGTTAAAGGCAAACAAAATAATATGCTAATACAACGAGAGGACCAAAAAATTAGAATGTGTTTATATAAAACGGTTCAGCGGTAATGCTTCCAATCTACGAAAAAAATACCCTAACCAGAGCTCCTAGTACAATTTTAATATCGCACCCTGATAATATTTTTAGCAATATAAGGGTTTCGCCGTAACATAAACCCAATGACCTGGAAAAATCCCGGGAGGCAAGAATAGTTTTTTTAACGTTATTTTTTATTTAAGAAAAAAAAGACGTGTGGCACTCGGGGACTGCCGCGGTAAAGCTATTGCATACTTATTTTTTGTATCACTAGATGGCGTTAGTGGGGAGCGTGAGGTTTTTTCACGTGAGGTTTTTTCATTACGGAATTTCTGGATTCGGTCCCCGCGCTCAAGGCCCGCGATAGAAGCTATGCAATAGCTTAAAAACATTCTGTTGACATTGTTAACGTTGAAATTTTTTTAATATTAGAGGCACTTTGTGGATTGCATCTGTATGTAGGTTTTCTATGTTGCCACCTAAAGTAAAGATGGCGGTTTGTATTTTGAATCCGTGATATTATTTTCTGTCGGTTATTTGGATAATTTGAAGAAGGACTAATGTGAATGAAAAGTGGTTATAAAAAGTACACTAAACATTTTCCATAATTGATCAATAAAATTGACAAGTAAATTGAATTGACAAAATACTGATTTTTAATGAAACCGTAGTCAAACTCACTCACTAAATAAAAAAAACCGGCACCGACAATTTCACGTGCCTCCGAAGCACGGTAGCGCTCAGATGGCAATGCTACTACCGGCAACGCATCTTACTACAGATCGAGCCGCACGTTGCTTAGCAATCACAATGAGCTTACATCGCTTACTCAAACTAAGCTGAGAGCGTTAATAACCACAAATAAAACCACTGCCTCCGCGCTTAATGCATCAAAGAATCTATTAAGCAGCGAAATATTTTACTCTGAATTTTAATTTGACTGCTAAACTTAAGTTATGTTCATATTGTCATAAACAAAACAATAAAAGTTTATAACTTCATCACGCCCATCTTGGTGAACTAACAGAAATTTTAATTTCCTTTAGTTTACCTAGGTAAGCTTTAGTTTACCGAGCCTCCTCACTGATATTAATGTACTGATATTTTCAGTCTTCTTCTTATCGAGTGGATGGTCAACCTGACCAATCCTGGTGTCAGAGTTATTGAGCCGCCAAAGGCCTCTGACATGGCTCATGTAACGACTACTATCCGTAGAGAGTAACCGGGACCGATAGCTTAACGTGCCCTCCGAAGCACGGAATCATCTTACTTTTCGGGCAATCAGGTGATTCAGCCTGCAATGCCCTAACCAATCTGAGGACGGTCTCACAAAGTGATTTTTGTGAGATATCCCCACCGGGAATCGAACCCGGAACCTCCGGATCGTGAGCCGAGCGCTCAAACCACTAGACCACGGAGGCTGATATTTTCAGTGAGAGGCCTTTGCCGTACAATTGTATAAAATTGTTTTATAAAATTTAACATGGGCTTTTTCTAACAACAACCAAGTGAAAAGAATGAGTGAGTGAGCGGAACAAATTAATATTCCTAGAATGAACATTTTAGTCTATTAGGTATAGATAATTAAAACAAGTTAAATACGCGGGATATTCAAAATTAATGAAGAGCGGAAGAACTTCATTTACATAAATAAAAAAAATCGAATAATTCTTCATATTAGATTACTATATTCGAGAGATAGGTTATCGACTACTTTCTTCTCAAACCACGGGTACAAAGTGGGACTGTGCTAGGTTTAATAATAAAATGGACAAACAAGATTAGTTTTAATCCATAGCGACGACGTAACGTCATCAGATTTTGTAAGCGCAAGGCAACAGCTGGTTCTGTAATTACTTTAATCTGAAGCGGATCTTTTCAAAATTAAGCTTGGGAGTAAACATTTTATACCGAAGCTTGATAGTTCGAACAGGCTATCTTGGAAGTAAATTTGATCAGGCGTATTTTGAATGGAATAGATAAACATTACCAAGATTGATATGCTATGAGCTTCAATAAATATAATTTACTAGCTGTGCCCCGCGGTTTCACTCGCAGCGCACCACACAACAACATCATTGTATCTGGTAGAAGCACACTATGATAGTCTACTATTCGAAATATAAAAATATCTTTTCAGTGATATACTTTAACTTATACAACCGCACTTAGTACTTAAAACTTTGCTTACCAACTGCTCTGTAACTTATAATACGAGTATGTAGTTATTTTTAAGGTATGTATGTCAGGAGTGAAGAATACATTCAGTGTACCTATTAGGAAAATTTTGTGTTGTATGAGCATTATTCTTAATGCAGATATATCTATACTAGTTAGCTGCGCCCCGCGGTTTTACCCGCGTTGTGCCCGTTCCCGGGGGAATTTAAGAACCGCTCGTCCGATTTTGTGCAAACTTCACATAAACCATCTACTAAATAGTCCGAACAAAGCCCAAACATTTGGTTTGGATAGGTGAGTTCTAAAATTCCCCCGTTCTTCACTACATAGTATAAAATAAAGTCGTCTCTTTTTCGTGTCCGTCACACTGTTTGTCTGTCTGTATGCTTAAATCTTTAAAATTACGCAACGGATTTTGATGCGGTTTTATGTAATAGGTAGAGTGATTCAAGAGGAAGGTTTTTATGTAAAAAAAATCCCGAAATTCCCACGGGAATGGGCACAACGCGGGTAAAACCGCGGGGCGCTGCTAGTGAGTTATAAAATTACAACTAAAAGTGGCATTGATTTGTACTATTATTACGTGATAAATATTGTATCATATTATTTTATATCATAATAGTAGTTTATGCAACGTCATATAAAGAAGGGTATTAAAACACGAGTGTGAGTTTATGAAACGAGCGCAGCGAGTTTCATAATAGTAACGAGTGTTTTAATACCCGTGTTATATGCAGTTGCATACACTACTTTATCTTCACTATTTAATGCAATTAATCAAACAAAATTTTAAAAACAAAACACATTGCGAAACATTAAATTCACGCGTAGGTACGTGTATTGTCACAGTAAACTTGCCGCCATTAAAATCTAACCAATGAGAGCGCAGCTGCGCGTAGGGCCAATCAGGAGCGAGCGAGATCTTACCAAAGAGTTTTGTGTATGTAGTTTCGACGAAGTTTTCACGTATAACCCAACAGTTTTCAAAAGCCAGCCTAATATCAAAATTTTATGCAAATAGTATGAGGATTTTGACATAAGGCTCGCCAGGTTAATTGGTCGCGTTATAATGATGTTATAATGTTATATTATAATGATATTATAACATCCTGTGCAATTGCTTAAATTGAGTGTTTTAGTTGTCTGCGCTATAACAGTAGTAATTATAAGTCAAGTATTGGAAACATAAGTAGAATGTTACAACATTAGTGTAGATAAAAAATATTATATCATATCGTATCAGTTTCCCCGACAAGAGCTTAGCTCTTAAGTTAAATTAATCAATATTAAACGGAAACATAAATTAAACGGACAGAGTTCACCCACGACACGGGTGGTGCAATCCTTTCGAAACGTCGGGAAATCAAAGGAAGTGTTTTACTTAATATAACAAACTTTTGTGCCGCGAAAATTCCCGTAGTAATACGTTAATAATGCACAGGACAGATCTAGTAGAATGGAAAACCACATATCTGACGTCTAATAAAAATGGCGGATGCAATAACCAAAAAAAAAAAATTTAAACAAAGTGTCAACGTTTCATTCGAAGTTCAAATTAAGTTTCCATACCAAAAAGGGATGTTATATCAAAACTTAGTACTGTTCAACAAAGCGTTGATTCCCGTAAATGGATATCATTGTAAGTAACTGCGAAATAAAAGAAAAAAAACTCTAATTTTCTTCACAAAACTCCGTTATCCAGCCTCCCTATTTCGCGTACCAAACTGAAAATTCTCTTGCAGAAAATTTTCAAAAGTTAACAGTTCGCAAAAGTTGTTTACTTTGAAGAGAAGGAGCCGGTACCTACGTGTGTTTACACTGCCGAAATGTGCGCACTTCGGTTGTATTCCACAAAATCAGCTTTCGTTCACGTTACATAATGATATTTCATAAATTACCAAGTTTGATTTTAATAACCCAACACAGGGTCACATTTTGGATAGATAACTATTTCGTATAACATACAACAATTTTAGACAAGCTCTATGAATACATAGTAAAGTTCAGAATGTAGTCAAACTTACAGCTACCATAGTGTAATAATACAAGCAGCGCCCCGCGTTTTTACCTGTGTTGTTCCCGTTCTCAAGGGAATTCCGGGTTGAAACATAGCCTAGGTACCTTTCCGTTGAACATGGCTATACATTAACTGATCACCTCCTATAACCCTTAGGCATTTTAATAACGTACTGATTATTAATTTAAGAATGGTTTAGTTATTAATAGTTTAATATTGTTGGAGGTACATTTAATTTTGTTATAATTTATTGTTTTTTTTTGTCATTATTTTCTTTTTGTTTTTGCTAAAGTTTACAATTAGTTAAGTAATAATTTGTAATCCTACCTATCCTCTTTAGTTATGTAAGTATCTCGGGTCCAGCTGAAAATCAGCGCTGTAGCTCCGGCTGCAGCATTACGCTGTGCTGGTAACCTTTTTGGTTAAGTTGTTGATATGTACTTTTGTTTGTCCTATTTCTGTTGTGCTTTTTTAACCAAATAAATTTCATTTCATTGCAAAAATAATTATTCAAATTGGATCGGTAGTTTCTGAGATAAGCGCCGACACAACAAAATTTAAACTCTTGAGCTTTACATTAGAGTAGAGATTAATGGATTAGTCAAGATTAATCAACATTCTCAAAAATACAAATGTCTATTAATTTGTCTGTTTTTGATGGAATTTTCGTTGGCAACAAGTGAAGATTTAGGGTTGATAGAATCATTTATCATCTGAATTTCCTAAGGGAATGTAACCCAACAGTACGAGTAAAACCAAAGAAAGTAGCTAGAATATGAGACGTTATAAACGAAAACCCAGAACAAGCATCAACAAATACTGTTTACAAAAGTTAAAAAATAAAATTCGTGATACGAAGTTGGTTCTCCGTTTTTTTATTTCATTTTTTCCGTAATAACTTCGACCAAAAGTATCTGGCATACTTTTGTTTAAGCGATGTTGTAGCGAAAATTCCAGACCGCAGCGTTTTAAAACAACGTGAAATTTTTCAAGGGCAGGCTTTCGCATTAGGGCGTTGCGTGTAGTTACTTACGTGCGTAGGTGTCTGTTTTGTAACGGGTTTACGCGAACAGAACCTTTGACACTGGAGTTCTTTTTGTCTGAGCTATTTGACTGCTTGTACTGTCGGCGTCATAAATATTTAACTTACTCATTTGATTTTGATAACAATGGCAGTCAGAGCGCTTACTTACTGAGTCGGTGGTTGATTCAATTCCCACCCAAAGTCAACAATGTGTACAGACATAGTTGTTGGTGACTACGTTTGGGTGTCAGTTATATATTCTTATCAAATTGTTTTATGTATATGTAGTACATAGTATCAGTAAGTTAGATTTCATAATACAAGCTCAGAGCTTACTTTGGGTCTAATAAACCGTGTGTGAATTTGTCCGGGTGAAAAAGAAAAGTAAAACAGAACTGAATTCTACCTACAGGGTTTGGGTACAGCAGGAAGTAATATTAAATATGTCTCCGTCGACAAGCTCACGGTGTACGGGGACAACAGCATAGACCGTTCGGGGGCAACGGTCATACTCTGAAGTAGTATATGAACACGAAAGTAAGACGATTCCGTGCTTCGGAGAGCACGTTAAGCCGTCGGTCCTGGTTACTTTCTACGGATAGTAGTCGTTACATGAGCCATGTCAGAGGCCTTTGGCGGCTCTATAACTCTGACACCAGGATTGGTCAGGTTGACCATCCACTCGATGAAGAAGAAGAAGAAGATGAACACGTGACTCAAGTCTTAGGTTCCATACAGTTAAACGGCTACAATGCCCCCTCAAGTACGAGATTTAAAATAGCTCGCTTCTAGAATACAAACCGCATAAATCTACGAGATATTTTGTGAGTCACTAAAGTAGGTAGCCTTGCTTCTAAAGGATTTATAGCCTTAAAGAGCACGACTACTAAGAAATATATTTGAAATTAAGTACCCACTAAAGATTGTATTGTATTATGCGACTTTAGTTCGAAATAAATGAGTATTGAAGAGCAAGGTTAACATTTTGTTTTTCATCTAAAAGGAAGGTTTTCTAACTATTTTGTTCTATCCGAATTTAACCTATGTTCTTTATTGTTTTACTAGCAGCGCCCCGCGGTTTTACCCGCGTTGTGCCCGTTCCCGTAGGAAATCCGGGGTAAAATGTAGCCTATAGCCTTCCTCGATAAATAGACTATCTAACAGTGAAAGAATTATTCAAATCGGTTCAGTAGTTTCTGAGATTAGCGCGTTTAAACAAACAAACAAACAAACAAACAAACAAACAAACAAACAAAACAAACTCTTCAGCTTTATAATATTAGTATAGATTCGCCGCTACTAAAGGGATTATTGAAATTGAATCCGTGGCATAGTTATTTATATAACCTACGGGTTGTTTACATTGGTTGATTGACCGAATTCGGCCCCCGCTTTCGGTTTATCTATCTCTTCTTAGTTAGAGGTTCGCGGTAATATTTAAAAATACTATACATAAAACTACACGTTTAATAACTATAATAAATCACCAACTCGCATTAGGCAAGTGTAGCGATTACCGATGTTCTTTAGTGAGAGACATTACAGGCTAATACTTTTTTAGGGTTCCGTACCCAAAGGGTAAAAACGGGACCCTATAACTGAGACTTTGCAGTCCGTCCGTCCGTCTGTCACTGGGCTGTATCTCAAGAACAGTGATAGCTAGACAGCTTTAACAACAAATACTAAAATAAAATAAAACAAATTTTCAAGAGGGGCTCCCATACAACAAACGTGATTTATTGCCGTTTTTTAAAGTACGGAACACTCCGAGTCCGAATCGCACTGGCCGGTTTTTTAAATAAATGTTTTCTACTTTAACTTATATTCTTCCAACGTTACCGTTGACGAAACCCTATCACAAATAAAACCCTACTTAATCTAAAGGAACGTTTTGATAACCCTTTAACAGCTACAACAAAAAAACACATCAAACTGCCCCGAATGAATTAATCATGTCTTTTAAAAAGGGAGACAAAATAATGATAATTAACTGAAACGTTTTCGTCACTAATTACCGTCGCGTCGGTACCGTAAAAGGTTCCGCTGGTTAATTAAAAACGTGTTATTGTAACGTAAAAAACGAACTTTTGCAATGAAAATACTGTGTTGGTATTGGTCCTTGCCTATTTTCAAATGTATGAGTGTTTTTAAAAGTTTTATAAACAAGTTTTTGTTTCTGAAAGTGAAGGATAAGTGTATCTTAACAAGCCCGTTGGGACAATGGCATGTGAGAGCGCTTACTATGTCGGGGGTTCGATTCCCGCCCAGAGTCAACAATGTGTGCAGACGTAGCTGTTGGCGACGACGTCTGGGTTTCAATTATATATTCTTAAAAAGTATGTGTGTATGTAGTTTCAGTTAGTAAGATTCCATATTACAAGCTTAGAACTTAGTTTGTGTCTAATTAAACGTGAGTGAATTTGATAGAAAAAAAATTGAATTAAATTATGTTTTTCTTCGAAAGACGTGGCAACCATCAGTCATCAAACCATGTCGAAGGCCTTAAAGCGGTCTAAAAACTCCGACACCGAGTTGGCCGCTAACCTACTCGAAATTGATGAAATGAAATTAATGAATTTACTACAACAGTACAAGTAAACAGGTTCATATCAAGACTCTGAATGAATGAATGGAATGAAATGAACGAATGAATGTATAGTTTTTACTATAACAGTAATTGTTCATAAGTGTAGGGCCACATCTGCGGAACGTACGGCGCCGAACCTTCCGCTCTATGACACATCAGTAGAAATTACGCCGCGTACTGATGTGTCACAGATAACTTGAAATACACTACGAGCGTATTTCGCGGAAGGTTCGGCGCCGTACGTTCCGCAGATGTGGCCCTACACTAACATGAGTAAGTTACCGATAGTTGAAGAACGGGAACAATAGTGACTCTGATTGATGTTAACTCAAAAGTTCGGGCAACTTTGTTCTGTGTTTAATATCAGTTGTGCTTTATTAGTAGAGGAGTATTAATGCATTTCTAACTTATCAAATTAGGGGTATCAAACTTAGCCATTAGCGGATTAATCTGTATCGTGTATCATGTAATATCGTCTTTCATTTGTTATAGACTAGTTGCGTCTTGCTATTTCACCCTCTTCTTTCAATATTTTTGCGGATTCATAATTTGTTTTTGGAACGAAGTTCCTGATCGCGCGTTGCGAAAGGGGGCGGAAAGACGGAAAAAATGTAACGACACTTTTTGCGTTAGGGAGAGACGCCTGCGGCGTGCGCATGTTTCTCTGTCTGTCTCTCTCTCTTATAGAAAGCAAGCCAGATATTTTCGTTTCGTCTTTCTATTTCGCATTGAACAGTGTGGTGTCGCGACGATTATTTTTGTTGATAATAAATAAACTTCGTTCCATCCGGGTGTCCCTTGACACCTCTCAAGTTGTCTATGTCTAAGCCAACGGCTGAAGAGTGTGTTAAAAAAATGTTTTATATAGTAATTTTAAGATACGTAAGACATTTTATCTACACTAATGTTGTAACATTCTACTTATGTTTCCAATACTTGACTTATAATTACTACTGTTATAGCGCAGACAACTAAAACACTCAATTTAAGCAATTGCACATGATGTTATAATATCATTATAATTTAACATTATAACATCATTATAACGCGACCAATTAACCTGGCGAGCCTTATGTCAAAATCCTCATACTAGTTGTATAAAATTTTGATATTAGGCTGGCTTTTTAAAATAGTTGGGTTATACGTGAAAACTTCGTCGAAACTACATACACAAAACTCTTTGGTAAGATCTCGCTCGCTCCTGATTGGCCCTACGCGCAGCTGCGCTCTCATTGGTTAGATTTTAATGGCGGCAAGTTCACTGTGACAATACACGTACCTACGCGTGAATTTAATGTTTCGCAATGTGTTTTGTTTTTAAAATTTTGTTTGATTAATTGCATTAAATAGTGAAGATAAAGTAGTGTATGCAACTGCATATAACACGGGTATTAAAACACTCGTTACTATTATGAAACTCGCTGCGCTCGTTTCATAAACTCACACTCGTGTTTTAATACCCTTCTTTATATGACGTTGCATAAACTACTATTAAGTTCTATTTATAAATGCTAAAGTTCAAAGTTGGTTGAAGTCACAGCGTTTTAAAAACTGCGGGGCGCTGCTAGTTATTTTATAAAGACAAAAAATCCCGATCCAAACCGTAGGACACCCCTTGTACGAGTATCTCTCAAAGGGTTTCAATACAATCTAACGTGGAAATGTATCCTTAATTAAAATGAAGGATACTTTTTCTCCCGAATTTTAACGAGTTCCATCGGGACTTCGTACAATTCTCTCTCTAAGTATCAAATTCTTGTTTCCTCGTTTTTACCAGACAAGAGGCAGGTACAATCGACGTCATATACTTTATGTATGTCACCGTAAATTGTTAACATCTGTTACTTTATAATCTAACTAGTAAGATAGTAAACTGTCGAAAAATTGTGAACTGTACACATAATTTACAATTGAACGCATAATTGTTCGTCTATCTATAGCAAACCGTAAAGTTGGGAACTTTTATGAAGTAACGCACTGATTGATTTAATATAGTTATATAAAAATCTAACATAACCAACTGAGAATAGAGTTTATTTTTAAGTAAATGTATTTTTGACAGTAGATAGATTGGCCATGATTAGATACGGTGACAACTTTGTCGTTACGTTCGCAAGATTATGAACTTACAAAAAATATGCGTTAAATTACAAATCAGGTATGTACAGTACAGTTCACAATCTGTCGACATTTTATAATCTTACTAGTTAGACTATAAACCGACGGCGTTTACAATTTTCCGGTGACATGTATATGACGACGACTATACGAATGTGTTTCAATGTATTATGTACATTAAATGTGTGTATATCTCGTCGGCTTGTAGAATATTCATCGAGATTCCATTACAAAGATGAAGAATGAAGATTGACATAGCAAGCTGTTCCGCGCGGTGGTTCCACTGGCGAGCCAACAGATGGCGCTAGTGTTTAAAAATGTTTAATTTTGTAGATCGCGCTTACGTTATTTTACCAGAATTAGTTGATTGACAGCCTCCGTGGTCTTGTGGTTTGAGCGCCTGGCTCACGACCCGGAGGTTCCGGGTTCGATTCTCGGTGGGGATATCTCACAAAAATCACTTTGTGAGACTGTCCTCAGTTTGGTTAGGGCATTGCAGGCTGAATCACCTGATTGCCCGAAAAGTAAGATGATTCCGTGCTTCGGAGGGCACGTTAAGCCGTCGGTCCCGGTTACTTTCTACGGATAGTAGTCGTTACATGAGCCATGTCAGAGGCCTTTGGCGGCTCAATAACTCTGACACCTGCAGGATTGGTCAGGTTGACCATCAACTCGATAAGAAGAAGAAGAAGCCAGAATTAGTGGCTCTGGGGTCACGCTCATACATTTTGTTGAGTTTTGTTGAGGAACATTATCGTCCTCTTTATACAATCAATCTATACTAATATTATAATGCTGCAGAGTTTGTTTGTTTGAACGCGCTAATCTCAGGAACTACTGGTCCGATTTGAAAAAAATCTTTTTGTAATGGATAGCCACATTCAACGAGAAGGTTATAGACTATTTTTCATCCCGGAATTCCTATGGGAACGGGCACAACGCGGGTAAAACCGCGGGGCGTAGTTATATAGTATATTGTTCGTCGGCTTTTGGTGAGAGAAGGTCGGTTATTTTCGGTTTTGTATAGCGTGGTCTCTGTCACTCTCCTGGTCTGAATACCTATGTCAGTAGTCTGGTAGTAATAGGTACGTTTTAAGTTCACATAGGTAGGTAATTAATTAAGATAAGGACTGAATAAGACGTAATTATAACAAATACGTGAGTTTAATTTATCTACGTACGTGTACACACTACGTGAACTAATTAAAGTAATTTAAACTCAATACAAGATTTCTATTAAACCTATCCTTAATTTTATATAAGAAATATATTAGTCTGTAATGTCCCACAGCTGGGCAACGCGTATGAAGAACCGTTTAGCTAATAGTTCAAATTGGTTTGTCACTTTCCGACAAACAAAATTTTCCGAAGAGAAAAAGAGACAAAACACATTATAACAGTGTTTTAGTTATACGGCGTTTTAAAGGCGGTATAGGTTTAATATCCATTACCAAAATAATATGTGACAAGCCCGTTGGCACAGTGGCAGTGAGAGCGCTTACTGTGTCGGGGGTTGCGGGTTCGATTCCCGCCCGGAGTCAACAATATGTGCAGACATAGTTGTTGGCGACGACGTCTGGGTGTCAATTATATATCCTTATAAAGTATTTGTGTATGTATATGTAGTAGTATCAGTTAATTAGATTCCATAACACAAGCTTAGAGCTTACTTTGGGTCTAATTAACCGTGTGTGGAAAAAAAAAAAAAAAAATTATGAGAGAAGTCAGAGAACAAGCCTTGTTTATCAACAGATGGGTATGTTTAATAAGGAACGTGTATTAGGACCCATCATTAAAACTTGCAAGGTAACGAAAAAACTTTGGTATCATATTAGAAGTTGCTTATTTTGGACATGAAAATTAATTATGGTGAGTGTTCTACTAAATACTGATACTTATTATAAATGCGAAAGTTTTTAGCTTTGTATAATATGTATGTAATGTAAGTAAATATTAGAGACCGATATTTTTAAATATTTATATAAATACTAGAGCACCCGCGGTGTTACCCACGTTGTACCCGTTCCCGCAAAAAATTTGGGATAAAATATATCTCATATGTTATTCTGATGTATAACCTATATTACTGTAAAGAATCATCCAAATCGGTTTGGTAGTTTTTGCGTGAGAGTAACAAACATACATACATCCATTCTCACAAACTTTCGCATTTATAATATTAGTAGGATAGGATATTTGTTAATTTTAGAGGCCTCTGCCCTGTAGTGGGACACTATATACTCTTATGATAATAAGGGCAGTTACAGACAAGCGTTTCAACAACACGCATATAGACGCGTAAATGTCGCGCGACTCTCGAGCGTTGACACGTCTTATAAGCCGGTACATTTAGCGAGCTGTGAGAAACTACAGCTACCGGTACGGGCGAATACACCTGAATAAACCCGTGTTCCTACGCGCAGAAATAAACAGTCTAAAATCTCCCTTAGAAAAAAATCCGTTAGATATCTGTACATATAACTATGTTAATGCTAGAATCTACACATTAGGTTTCTTTATACCTGTTTCAGCCCACATTGTATGTACCTATTGTTCTGTCTTTAAAAAATATTAAATGGTTATGTCCTTGTCTCCTTCGACGGCGAGTGGTGGGAGACCGGAAAGAACAGGGAGGGTTGGAAGCGTTTGGGGGAGACCTTTGCCCAGCAGTGGGACGATACAGGTTAAAAAAAATAATAATAAAAAAAACATGTTATGCACTTGTAGCAACATGCGGAGTATAATGTGAAGGTACTAACTGATTTATCTTTAAATATACCAAATATACTCCTCCTCAATGTACTGATACTTTCAGTGAGATTAGAGGTCTCTGCGCAGCAATAGGACATTATAAACTAATACTTGATCTTATACTAAAACTGTGTAACAGCTAAATTACACATCAGCGTTATAGTGGAAAAATGTGTCAAGGAAAAGGCAAAGAAAACTGAGCAAACCAACCCTTTACCGACACATTTATACGTCGTAACCAAACAAAAGGTGCAATACGAAACCCTATCAATTTCCCCGCACAATAATTTACACAACACACCCGCATTAAACACGTCGATTCATTCCGAAACATTCACAAAGAGCATTATTCTCTCCGACACCCCTTATTAAAATCACACGAACTAAGCGACGAGTGTAGAACAAACAATGAAAAAAATTCTCCCGTATATCGCACGACTTTGAAAAAAATACCTTCAAAATAGAACGGCCGACAGCCGCCACGGTTCCGCTTCGCTATAAAAACCTATCCGAGCAAACTCTGTAATTCCGTTCTTTCGTACCACCCGATATAAAATATGAAAGACTGAACGAAATTCACCAGGCGACGTAGCGCAGCCTCGGCTATCCCCGCCGCCCCTCGGCAACCTCCGTGCCGACGGCGCGGCAGTACCAATTTTCCCTGCTACAAAGTGACTGTGTGCGGCAAAAATACGTTAAAACCATATCAAAAACCATTCGGTGAATGTGTATTTTTAGTGCATATTTGATGTGAGAGACGGCTTCTGCTGAACTGTGATCGCATTATGTGCTTTGTGTGGTGTGGTGTGCGGGACCCGATTGGACAAGGATCCGGTTGATGGTGCGGAATGACGGTAAATGATGCATCTTTACATTACTTCGATATGTTGATGGATTATGTTATCATTATGATAGAATTTAATTTCGATGTTTCGTAAGTAGCGTAAGAATTTGACATTCGATTTTGAATTCCAAATTTGAAATGTGCGTGTTGTTTGTTGTTCTAATTCATTTCGGACGTAGATACGAGTATTAGATGTGCGAAAAAAAATCCTCATGCGGTTTAGAGGATAATTCGAGGGTTGTAAGTTTTATATTAAGTAATATTGCGTAAGTATATTGGATAAAAGGGGATATATTTCACAGAATCTTGTTAAGCATTCCACGTGGAAAGCAAATAAGGCCTATCACCGTTGGATGATTTCCACCGATCCGCATAATTTGAATTTATTGCCTTTTTCCGCGGCTTTGCATCTGTATAGTATAAATCATGAATTTTTATGACACTGTATGTAAATTTTGATTATCATAATTTGGGCTTGTCGTACCTCCAATTTACTGGGGTATACCTTGCCGCTCACAACTGGAATGGGGTTCGAAAATACCCTACATAATAGATGCGTAGATACCCACAATTTTCTCATATTACAATTTGACACATTATAATTGTAATGCTACATATTAGAAGTGAATGCTTCACACAACACGCTTACCTACTCAAACAGTGTAAGTATATTAAATTACGTAGATACGAAGTGGCAATTGCTTATAAGGACTATATTTTTAGTAACTACCAAAGCACGACTGCCTAAAGAGCTAAGTGCTCTACTTCTTTCTCTGATCCCATTTGCACGAATGCTTTTTAACACCCAGTATTCATAAAACACTGCGCGTTTTGATATTGTTGGACATGTGTTATACTTTTTAAATTCGTTGTGATGGCTAATGCCTCAAATACACAACTACGTACGGTCAGCCAAATATGTGGTCTACCACCCTACGGTTGAGATTCATTTGAACGTCATGAAACAACAAGGTCAATTTTAAACGTCATAACATAATTGTGCATAGAAAAGTCAACCTTAGCGATCGTTACATCTCGCAGAAACTTTTGTCAAAAGTGGTAGACCACTTTCTTGGCCGACCGTACGCCTAATTCGGTCTTGTTTCAATCGCTCTCGGTCGCCTAACGTCATCTTCACGCTAGATTCTCCGCCAACTGTCAACACTTAATATTTGACAGCTGCAGTAATTCGCTGAATGCGACCGGCCATTGTTTACACTGTATAGATCAATGCATGTAACATGTAGCGAACTACTAACTGTAATCAAGGCTTTATAGGTATAGCTTTACAAAAATTTTGAAGTATCTTCATTGGCACATACTAGAATTATATTTGCTTAGTTGCTAGTTGCTTTCACATTTATAATTTTAGTAATTCTAATAACTTTAGTCCCATAAGTATGAAACAAATTCTATAATAATAACCCAATTTCAATAAAAGACGAATAAAATAATGGAAGTTATGCTGCCATCTACCCCTACTATTGACTTTATCTCATACTTTCCTTTACCTTTCCGAAACTTACGTATTAACATACCTATCTTTTCGTTATAGGCCGTTTATATTGGTTTTATTCCCCTTACTGCCTTTAGTACTACTTTATAAGAGTGAAGTACTTTACCTAAGCCTTTCGACTATTGATTTTGTGAGCGTATTATATCGAGATATTACATCATAGTGATGGTACAAGGTGTGTCTTTGTTAAAGTACAAGTCAAATACGTATTTCAGACTGCGGGCTGCAGTTCATCTCTGACTTGTGTTTGCAGCTGTAACTTGCGAGTTGCGGCTGCAGTCAACACTGCTTTCTTATAATGTCTTTGAAATTGGTTCTAAGCGTGATGATAATGGTGTCTGCAGCTGTGACGTGCAGTAACCGGAGACCGCAATATCAATTTAGAAGCGATTTTAAAAATGTGTTGTTTGTTTACCTGCAGTCTGTAGTTGCAAATTACTGTCACTAAATTACTCAAGAATAAATTTTATGTTGAAGCGAAAAATATTGTGGATTATTTTGTTTAATAACAATTATTAACCATCGCACTTGCGTTGTATCTATTCCCATATCGTTTTAGGGTAATAGGTATTTTCAGTTTAGAAACTGAGGGAAAAGAAAATAAGAGAGTCCACTCAGTTGTTTTAACGTGATGGAACCACGAACGTCCGTTCCTCACATATTTTCCCACACGTTCGTTTAGATTGAGCAATTTTACACGTTCGAGGTGACAAGGCTAACAGAACCCGCGATAAAATGGATGCTTTCGCTCGCTACGCCTACTGGCTACATCACTCGTACCAAATATCACACTTCTTCAGAATTTGCCAACACGCAGCAACAGTGAGATGTAATAAGTTTGACGTCTGACAGTTTGTGAGTGTGTGCGCGCGTGCGTGCATGCGTGTGTGTGTGTGTGTGTGTGTGTGTGTGTGTGTGTGTGTGTGTGTGTGTGTGTGTGTGTGTGTGAGTGGGTGTGTGTGTGTGGGTGTGTGTGTGGGTGTGTGTGTGGGTGTGGGTGTGAGTGTGTGTATATTTGAAAGTCTGTTTCCTTGCGCAGCGGTGGTCTTAAGCTGCTATTTGGTAATGTTTGGTAAAAATTGGTGCACCCGTTTTTGCGCATGGGTTTTCATAAATTATAAATGTTACTTATATTCCAAGCTGTATTCTATTTGTTCCCAGTAATAAAGCTTAATTTATTCTTAATTAATTTCTCGAAAATGCTTTTATACGATGTTATCAGTATTCAGATAGCGTAAGCCCTCGCTGTTAATCAGCGGTAAAGAATAGGTATTTATTTAGTCTTTAGTTCTAAGAATCACTAGAAAATCTGTATCTTACTTAGAACTTTGTTTATTATTTATTCGCTTTATAATTTGACGTAGCTTGTTAGAAAATGATCAAACTATTCTAGGTTATTTACACGTGTACTAAGCATTACATCTTTTTATACTAAACTAGCAGCGCCCCGCGGTTTTACCCACATTGTGTCCGTGCCCGTGGGAATTTCGGGGTGAAAAATAGCCTATTACCTTCCCGTTGTTATCTATAACAAAAATAATTATTCAAATTGGACAGGTAATTCCCGAGATTAGCTCGAACATAGAAACAAACAAACTTACAAATTTTACCTCTTTATAATATTAGTACTAAATGAAACGGGTTTGTATCGCGTTAGAATATAAGGTATTTATTAAAATACGTACCCGACGTTTCGAGCGAATTACACCGCTCGTGGTCACAGGATGTATATGGTATATATTCTAACAGGATACAGATAAGGATACAGATCCGTTTAATTTAGTATAATGAGTGCAAATCGTGTCAGTTTAAAAAATATATTAGTTCTTTTGTTGCGGCATGAGCCCTTGAAGTCACTTTTAGGACCTATTTTATTACCGAATTGTCACTATTTTTACATATATACTTTGTATAGGTTTGCCCTTCTGTCTCTATTAATATAAAACCGATGAAAATTCGTACTTTCGTATCACTTCTTTAGATAGAACTGTCAGTTATCAGCCAGTATAATTCCTTAACTCAATTACAAAGTTTCTTGCGAAGACACTCGACTGATATAACACTAATGTATACAAATCTCATTGAAATTTCCATCGAATTCATATTACACCATGGAAACACGGTGTAAGTCAAATTTGATAACAAGAACCGACCAAACGCTGGCTCAGAGCTACGAATATTACTGATTCCAATGAATATTTATTGTGAATTTCAGCCTAAAATGGTAATTGTAAGATCCTAAACTAACAAACGCGCTGTGATCAAAGGACAGCAGTGGAACTCGTTTAACAAAACGCGACTGTATTATAAGTGTAGGACAGTTGGTTTTTGTTTAAATTCTTGGTATAGGTACCTTTGTTTTAATTATTGAATTGATTTTGTAATGCTTATTCTAAATAGTTATTTCTGCTTGTGGGGAACTATTTGGGTTCCTGTGTGATTGTATAACCCACTTAGCAATTTTATCTATAACTAGCTGTGCCCCGCAGTTTCACCCGCAGCGCCCCTGTTCCCGTGGGAATTTTGAAATTTTTATTCCTTATTTTTCTTATATAAAAACCTTGTCCTGACAATAAGGAACACTTTCAAAAAAGAATCATCCAATTTGGCGCAGTCGTTCTGAAGTTATGCGCTTAGCAACATTTTTATAATATAGTTGAAGCTTGAGTCCCCCGCTGTTTTACCCGCATTGTACCCGTACCCGTGGGAATGTTGGGATGAAAAATAGCCTATGACCTTTCCGTTGAATGTAGCTATCTATTACAAAAAGAATTATTCAAATCGGACAGGTAATTACCGAGATTATCTCGAACATACAAACAAACAAACTTACAAATTTTATCTCTTAATAATATTAGTATAGATGTTATCATTGAACAAGTGATTAAAAATATGTTAAAAACTAGCAGCACGAATCTTGTACGAATTTAGGGATAAAAGTAGTCTAACCTACCTTTTGGATGTTGCTATCTGATTCAAAAATAATACTATACTCTATTTCTTTTGGATTGGCATAAAATGTGGACCAATGTCGTCAATTTTCCAGCCGAAGACGATTGCTTCTGAAGAGGAAAAAGGTTTAGTGATTTTATTTAATTCTTACCCTATCTCTAAACCTTTTTCCTCTTCAAGAGCAATCGTCTTCGGCTGGAAAATTGACGATTTTGGTCCACATTTTGTGCCAATCCAAAAGAAATAGAGTATAGTTTGAATCGAACTGGTAGTTCCAGAGAAAAACAAACAACCGCCTGAATCAAAAACGCTCTATAACTAAAACAACTTTGTCCCTTTTGCTCTTCGGTAAAATAGCGTATGTCGGAAAGAGATAAACCATTTAATAGCTAAAATGCTGTAAATAAGCGATTATGAATAACTAGCAGCGCTCCGCGGTTTTACCCGCGTTGTGCCCGTTCCCGTGGGAATTTCAGGAATTTTTTTACATAAAAACCTTCCTCTTGAATCACTCTACCTACCTATTACAAAAAACCGCATCAAAATCCGTTGCGTAATTTTAAAGATTTAAGCATACAGACAGACAAACAGACACGACTTTATTTTATACTAGCAGCGCCCCGCGGTTTTACCCGCGTTGTGCCCATTCCCGTGGGAATTTCGGGATTTTTTTTACATAAAAACCTCCCTCTTGAATCACTCTACCTATTACAAAAAACCGCATCAAAATCCGTTGCGTAATTTTAAAGATTTAAGCATACAGACAGACAGACAAACAGTGTGACAGACACGAAAAAGAGACGACTTAATTTTATACTATGTAGTGATATGTAGTGACTATGTAGTGATGCATTATGGGCCTTATGAAGAAACGCGTCAACAAATATTTTAACTATCAAATGGTTTGTTACTTTCTGACATACGCAATTTTCCGAAGAGCAAAAGAGACAAAACTCTGTGTAACAGTGATTTAGTTACACCACGTTTACCTATTATGTACGTTCAAAAGAGCCTCTATGGGGCCAAAACTGAATAAAAATATTTGACTTTGACTTTAAGAGCCCTATACATCAATCCAATGTTTGTATATTTGTGCAATGTTTACAAACTTTCCACAATGACCAGATTATAAGGTACTATATTAAGTACTAGCAGCGCCCCGCGGTTTTACCCGCGTTGTGCCCGTTCCCGTGGGAATTTCGGGAATTTTTTTACATAAAAACCTTCCTCTTGAATACCTATTACAAAAAACCGCATCAAAATCCGTTGCGTAATTTTAAAGATTTAAGCATACAGACAGACAAACAGTGTGACAGACACGAAAAAGAGACGACTTTATTTTATACTATGTAGTGAAGATAATAATTAAACACAGTGATATAATGCTTTTTCCCTGTGGTCGGGTAAAACACCTAAACAATGTAACAACGGTGTAAATACTCGAAAACATAACACGGAAACTTGAATGAATAACAAATAGGATGGTATTTTCCAAAAATAAATTGTTGAGGACGCTTTTGTCTCTTCAAATAATAAGCTACTCGACAAAAGATAAAGTTGAACACACAAAAAAGACAATTGCAACTTAATTCCCGTAAAAGGATTTGCATTCAAATAAATCTTACATTTTCTTTTTTTGAGAAACAAGCTAAATGTTTCCATTTGGTCTTTGAGGGCTGACGGACAAAAGACTGGGCCGGGCAAGCGAAGATAAAATGTAGTCTCTGTTTTGTTACAAGTTTTAATATTTAACTAGCAGTGCCCCGCGGTTTTACCCGCGTTGTGCCCGTTCCCGTAGGAATTTCGGAAATTTTTATACTTATAAACCTTCCTCTTAAATCACTCTATCTATTTAAAAAAACCGCGTCAAAATCCGTTGCGTAGTTTTAAAGTTCTAAGCATAAATAGGGACAGACAGACAGCGGAAAGCGACTTTGTTTTATATGTACTATGTATTGACAATCAAAAAACGTACCTATACTGCTTCGTTTCAATGAAGCGAAGGTGAGCTGCAGCTGGTGGTCCGATTGACCAATCACAATGCAATACGGAAATATTTTGACATTGTCAATGCGTTGCTTGACAATTCCAATGCGCTGTGATTCGTAAATTGGCACCGCCACAATAGAAACGGACCTATAGAGTGCCTAAAGAGTGACTAAAGCTGGGAGATGGCAATTTTAAAACACGAGCGTCAGATATGTCAAATTATTCTCTTGCTTATATTCTACTAGCAAAGCCCCGCGGTTGTGTCGCGTTGTGTCCATTCCTGTGAGAATTTCGGGATGAAAAATAGCCTATGTTACTCGTGGATAATGTAGCTTTCGAATGGTGAAAGAATTTTTTAAAACGGTCCTGTAGTTTTTGAGCCTATTCATTACAACCAAACTAAGTTTTCCTCTTTATAATATTAGTGTAGATTAAACTGGCCTACTAGCCACTCACCAACTCGCTCATTAAAAACGAGCCCTAACTAGTGGTTCACGCTTGTTTTGATTGTAATTGCTTTTTCCAGCGTAAAACCGACTATAAACAAGATTTTTATAAGAACTAAGAATAACGAATCTGTAAGCATCCGTACAGATTAGAGCTCCCACACAAAACTGCGATGCGATGCGATGCGAATTCGCATCGTAGAAACTTGCGATGCGAATTTCTACGATGCGATTTAGTGCGGCGAACCGTTTGGTAGGGTGACCATTCCTTCAAGTGTAGGCCGTACTGGACGTGTTTTTAGGAAGCGTAAGATGGATCGCAAAAAGATTATTGCACTGCTGTTATTGTTCAATAGATATAAAAGAAAAAGAAGATTCTGGGTTCATCAATTTATTATATTGATTTTTTTATGTATTTTAAAACTTTATTATTAATAATATTGATATTTAATGCAAAAAACTTTTAAAAAATGTTTTTCAATTAATTATAAACAATTAAAAATTGATAAAATTTAAATAAAAATCACGTGACTATAAACGCGCCATGATTGGTCACCATAGTTGTGGCGTCATAATGTTATAGCTATTTAATAACAGTTCAGCGTTTACGGCTGAAACGGCGGAGTGAAAACTAACATTATGACGTCACACGCGCTCGGGTTTGTTCGGGAGCTGTCGGCGTGTCTTCGGTACTGGATTCAAAAATTATTTTTTATTTTGAAATAACTTTTGAATTATTGCGAAAAAAAATAAAATAAAAATAGTTTTGTTATAAAACTAATATATAATCTTTCCATTTATCACAAAAAAATTTTTTTTCAAAAGCCCAATTCCTGTCCTGAAATTTCCTGAAATGGTGTCACCAAGGATGACGTAATATGACAGGAATGTGCGATGCGAAGCAGATCGGAAATTCTTACGTTGCGTTCGTGCGAATTCGCAGATTTTTACGATGCGATGCGAATTCGCAGTTTTGTGTGGGAGCCCTTAGTTGACGCAAACCTCTACGCATACTAAGACACTGTTCATGTATATGTTACGGCTAATACCCGAAGTGCGGCTACACCTAGTTTTAACCGGCTAAAACTAGGTGTAGCCGCACTTCGGGTATAAGCCGTATGTCACTTTAATGAAAAGAGAGAGTTTAAACATGAAAAAAAAATAACCCTAACCAACCGAATTACTTACTATGCGGTAGGTTAGGGTTATTATTTTTTTTCATGTTTAAACTCTCTCTTTTCATTAAAATGACATATATATGCACCTAGTTCTAACCGGCTAAAACTAGGTGTAGCCGCACTTCGGGTATTAGCCGTAACATATACCTATACCTACACAAGTATGGCTCAATGGCATTCGTGAGATAAAACATATGTAACAAAAACACAAATATGTATGTGTATAGCTTAATAATATATTCTCTTTCTAATTGAAGTTATAATTACTCACAATTAAATTGCTCGTCTAGACTCACTCATTAATAACGTTGAATCAATAGTTAATACTTATACTCTATGTTATTGAAACGGTTATAGAATTTTTTAACGAATATTCATGACTATGACAAAACAAAGATAATTGGGTGTAATAAGCCTTCTATATTATTCAAGAAATTTTGGTTTTTTTATCATCATTGAAGTTGCTATCTTAATTTATCAACTCGTATTCTAATATAATGAATTCGATTGTTAAAAACGTGTTATCTCTAAATATATATTCATAATAGTATTTAAAATACCTAATATTATGATAATAATATACCCGGACAAATACACACACGGTTAATTAGACCCAAATTAAGCTCTAGGCTTGTATTATGGAATCTAACTAACTGATACTACTAAATATACATACACAAATACTATAGAAGAATATTATAATTGACACCCATACGTCGTCGCCAACAACTATGTCTTCACATATTATTGACTCCGGGCGGGAATCGAACCCGCAACCCCCGACACAGTAAGCGCTCTTACTGCCACTGTGCCAACGGGCTTGTTATGTATGTATATGTAATAGTATCAGTTTGTTAGATTCCATAATAGAGCTTAGAGCCTATTTTAGGTTTAACTCACCGTGTGTGAATTTGTGCCGTAAATATTTATATTCATTATATTATTAGGCAGTCGGATTCGGAAACATATTTTTGTTAATGATAGCCATATTTAAGAGTCAAATTTATGTGTGCAATGTGCATCATGTATAAGTTATTTATTTATTATGAACCATTTAATTTTCTATCCCAATACTGGGCAAAGGCCTCTCCTCCATCTTTCATTCGTTCTTATCCTGGGCAACTGTTGATACAAATAATTAGTTTCTTAAATATTTGCTGTGATTTTGGTACCATAACATGAATCACAAAATTAACTTAAGCAACGTAACTTTACAGTGCGAAGGCTTCTCAAGTTCACAATGCGTGGAAAAGCCTTTTACATACATAATTTGTGGACTGAGTAAGAGCATGTAGAAATAGTTAAGTACAACAACGATTATTATTTTAAACATAAAATATTTGAATTCTAACATCACGAGAAGTTTCTATGTTGGCATTGTTAGAATACGCCCTTTGAAGTTCGCGGCTTTGTGGAATATGTTCAAGTATCGTCCAACTTAGGAACAAGCTTACGGATTATAACTTGAATTATGAAGTATACCAGAATAAGTGTTTTTGTACTTCTACAGTTGAACTTGCTGAGATTAACTTAGTGCTAGTATTACATTTTTATATAAACACCTTTAGTTAAATCATTTAATACGATTCGATCTTTTATATTGTTTTTACTAGCCGCGCCCTATGATGTTACCAGTTATTATGAATTGAAACACCAAGATTAATTAACTGGTATAATGGTTTTATTTATAAGCTTACACGTACGTAAAGTTACAACAATGGCCGCAGGGGCGGAAGAGGAAGCATAGAGCTCCTAACCACAGACAACATAGATAACAAAAACTAAGTGCGTTCCACACTACACATTTGAGACATCACACCAGTGTTGTATGTTTGTTTGTTTGGATTTGTGTCAAACTTTACAGCAATATAGGTTATACATCAGAATAACACATGGGACACATTTTATCCCGATATTACCGCGGCAACGGGTACAACGCGAGTGAAACCACGGGGCGCGGCTAGTAATAGATTACGTCGTTTTAAAAGTTGATGAAAGAGGTTAAAACTAGCATTTTAATAACGATACTACTGCACAATCACAATCCGATTTCATTGTAGCATATCGTTGCTTATTAATCAAGGCCAATTTGTTACCTCAAGTTAATTTCGTTTTAGAACGCCTTCAAATAGGCCTGAAACTGAAACAATTGACGCTAACTGACTGAAATCTGTTCTGAAAGATAAAACGGATTTGATCTAATTAAATAAGGGATGTTTGATTCATTATCTGTGATTAAGGGTATATTAATGTTATTGCTAATTGAATTATATGTACAGGGCGGGCGGGTATGATAAATGACCGCGCTAGATTATTCGGAGAGGCTGAAAGATGTTATTGTTTTAACTTCTTATGTATAAAATGGTATAATGTGATCTTTAAAACAGTGTAGTTTAAGTGAGTAACTTCTAGTTGGTTAGGGACTATCCCTTCTGTTGGTGTTTTTAGACCGCCTAAAAACCTCCAACATGGTCTAACAATTGCAACAACCGGGACCGACAATTTAACGTGCCCTGAAGCACGGTAGCGCTCAGATAGCAATGCCACTATCAGTCACCCATACAAATAGGGGTCGAGCTGCACGTTGCTACAATCGCAATGAGCTAACAACATAGCATAGTCATACTATGCTACGACCGTTTTTAAAAAAGTCACTGTATTCATAGAATAAAGCTGTAGTTTGTCTTGTTAGCGCTAATCTCTGAAACTACAGGTTTGAAAAAAATCTGTACATGTTATCCATATTCAAAAGGGTATAAACTACTTTCTGTTTCCACGGGAACGAGTACAGCATGGATTAAAATGGGAGCTGCTAGTAACAACAACTAGAGAATAACCTTAGGCCTGTAGAATGTAGAATTTGACAGGTCATAGGCTTGACTTATCGGTCACATCTATACTAATATTATAAAGCTGCAGAGTTTGTTTGTTTGAACGCGCTAATTTCAGGAACTACTTGTCTGATTTGAAAAATATGTATGTTCGTGCTAATCTCTGGAATTACCAGTCAGATTTGAATAATTCTTTTTGTAATGGATAGCCACATTCAACGGCAAGGTTATAGGCTACTTTTCATTCCTACGGGAACGGGTACACCGCGGATAAAACCGCGAGGCGCTGCTAGTCTTATATAAGAATTCTGGCATAAAATGCTACAGGCTGTTCCTCAAACAATAAAGGAAAATTACAATAAAAAAGCAACACTTACAAAATCTGTAGCCATTGTAGGAGTATCACGAAAAATCCTTAGTGATTACGTTTATTTTCTCAACCTCTGCGAGCAAGCTAGCTGACGTAACGTGAACTGAATGAAACGCCACGTAATTCTTAGTGTCTCTTGCGAGCATTTGACACGTGACAATGTTCGAATATTAGGTTATATTCTGCAGTTAATTTAGGAGCATCCTGTATATAATTCCGGTTTGCTGTGATGGATTGTGTGCGCTTGAGATTATTTATGAAAGATTTGTGCAGTCTGTGATTTAGCTAGATTAATAGCTAGAGGTGAATAAGGCTCTATTTTGGTTCAGGTGTTTGAGTTATGGCGCTTAGCTGTGGACCTTAATTAAATTTATAAATGAAGTTAAGATTAAAAGTTCGCGCACGTGTGTTCTTTTGTTTTACATACAAAATGCGAGTAATGCGTCCGCGAGACGATCAAGTGCACTTGACAAGTCGCAAATGAATAAAACTTGTCAAGTCGCGTCAAGTCGCATCAAGCTCAAGTTGGTTCAAATTTGTTGTCAAGTTATCATCAAAATTATTGTCAAGTCATGTCCAGCACGTAGATACTTGACGGGAATTGTCAAGTCAACGCTGTAAACGATCAATATTCACTTCAAGCCCGTAGACTTGTCAAGTGCACTTGATCGTCTCGCGGACGCTTAACAGGATGTCTGAAACCTCTTGAATTGAAAGAGCCCTAACAGTGTCTGTGACAAAATATTTGTAAATTAAGTTTGTGTTACGTAATGGATATATTGGATAGACGTTGAATATAAATATTTTTTATTATAAATACACATTATTCATTCGCCAATACAAATATTTTTAAAACAAAACATCATTGTTTAAGCTTTCCAAATGTAATATAATATTATAGGTACTGGCCGCGCCCCGCGGTGTTACCGGCGTTGTACCCGTTCCCGCGGGAATTTCTGGATAAAATGTATCCCATATGTTATTCTGATCTGTAACTTATATTAGGTACTGTAAAATTTCATCTAAATCCATTCAGTAGTTTTTGCGTGAAAGAGCAACAAACATACATCCATACATCCATCCTCACAAACTTTCGCATTTATAATATTAGAAGGATAATTATCAGTACTAAAAGCCAGCTGTCTGTCAAACGTCTATAAATAATTTATTTTCAATATGTAGACACACCTTTAGTAATTAGTAAATAAAAGGAATTACACAAATGACTAGAAATATTGCTTCGACCTTTAAACTTAATTGCTGGCAATTGTTGACTAGTTTATACAAATATAATTGTAGTAATACTGATTTATTAGTTGTAAGTTGGTAAAAAATAGCGCTGTCAATGGGTAGGTATGAACGGTTGAACACGCAACCGGTCTAATGGTACTGTTTTGAACCATGGCACAAAAGAAGGGTGGTATACGTTTGTAGTGTGAGTGTGTGTGTGTCTGTGCGCTTATGTGTGCGTTGGTGGTTATCATAGAGAGAAACGAACAGTCCGATTTTAAATTAATTTTTAACGATTTGCAGTGTGAGTGTGTGTGCGTTTGTGGTTAATATAGAGAGAAATGAACAGTCCGATTTTAATTTGTTTGTTAACCGAGTTCAAAAGTCTGAAAGAGGTTATCAATTCGTCTATATGTTTTTTTGTATGTTTGTTACCTAACATGTCTCTGACGTTTATCAAACGGATATAAAATATATTTCCATGTATGAAAGAATATGCCTACCAATTGGTCCCGTTTTAATCCATTTCAAAAAAGGTTTTTATTAAAACGAAGTTTTAGGTCGGTTTTTATATCGAAAAGTTATTAAAATCATTTTTTAGATGAGGCGAGATCTAAGCGACTGAATAAAAACAATTGATCGGGAATTATAAACAGTTTAAATATTTTTACTTTCTATGTTTGAGTTAGAATAAATTCATACTACGCAGAGTCGAAACTCCACGTAAATTACAAGCTTATCATGGTAATAAGAACCTTATCTCTCTAAACAAAGGCTTACAGGTCGTTTTTGTGCATAAGCCTACATTGTGGAGATTATAGTAATTAATCAAGACATCCCCAATGAGAAATGGGATGTATAGTCCATGCTACCCTTCAACATAAAACAATACTAACCCATATTGTCCTATTTTCGGGTAAAGGTTTCTACACCCACTGAAGATGACAATACACTGAACAGTGGTGCAATCTACTCGAACGTCGGGGAACCAAAAGGTGTTTTGCTTACTAAAACAACCTTCTGCGACGTGAAAAAATCGTAGTGATACTTAAAATAATAGCCTGTTAGTAACTCACTGCTAGGCTTCTAAAAAGCGTGCACTCTACTTGATACTATCTGAACAACACCACTGGTGGTGTCATTTGTAATCATTATTCCATTCGTCACCACCAGTGGTGTTGTTCTTGTAGTGTCAAGTGGAGTGAACGCCAAAAAGGCTCACTAAAGTTAGTTCTGAATTTAATAAATTTTAGCAATCAAATATGTAAATAGTTTCGTAAACTACCAACATAATTACTTACTAAATATTATAATGGTACATAATATTATATGTCTGAACAGGAACTATTGTTCACTGAAACTTAACACGCCTTTAATAATACAACCGTAACAACAGGTAATGAGTTGAAAATATTCCTTTACCCTTGAAACATTCCAGGAAATTACGATGTCAAGTTTATCGATTTACCCACGTTAACTATACCGGCCGTATTTTAATTGCAAATATGGTGTTCCGGGTACAACTATTTATATTTAATGCAAACAATATTACTGCCATAGTTTGATATTTAATTATTAAGTGGGGAATTAACGTGCAAAGTAAAGGGTTGGTGAAATAACTTTGAATGATTTTAACGCTGAAAATTCCATTGGAATAGTTTGAAGTTATTGAGTGAAATGATTTTAATTATGCTGAAAATTTTATTGGAAAAAGTTTTTTAGAAATTTTGAAAATAGAATTGACCTGAATAAACTTTGAAACGGGAAACGTTGCAACTTAAAATTATATATTAATTGGACGGACATATTGAAATTTTGAAAATAGAATTGATTAGAATAAGGCTTTGTGATTGGTTAACGTGAATTTAATATTGGGGAAGGCCAACGTGCGTTCGTGTAGTCACTCGAGCGTGTCAGACTTAGATATGGGAGAAAAGTTGGACTATATTAAAAAACTCCACGTAATATTAGTTTCCTATATAGTGCTGTCAAAACATGACAAAAAAGACTATTTATTTTTTCCATGGGTTTACGCCAAAAAAACCAAACTAAGATAAAATGGGAGATATACCCTGACCGCCGTATTATTAAACAACATGAACTAAAACACTGATATATTGTTTTTTGTCTCATTTGCTCTTCGGAAATTGCTTATATCAGAAAGCTTGCTGAAAGAAATTGCGTATATCAGAAAGTGACTATTGCAAAATTTTGAGTTTTGCAAAATGCAGCTTGACACAATGTAGCTGTACCGTACTGTAGTAGTGCAACCGTGCTGGTCCGGGTTTCAATCGTTAGACCATGCCGAAAGCCTTTAAGCGGTCTAAAAACTCCGACACCTAGGGATGACTACCTTCTCGAAATGAAATGAAATGAAGCTTGCCCCTTTTTCTTGTTAGCACAAAATAGATGCAAAAGCAAAGAAATAACAAGGAATATTTATATTGGGTTCTGTCTGTCATCTTTTCGAAGAGCCACTCACAACACTAATGTCTAGTGACGTCCACACAGAAGCCTTCATATGATACATAAAATACACAATTTTGGGTGACGAGTAATATATACTGTGCAAGACAAATAAATAAATTGTACATTGATACTTGCTTATTCAGTCCAATATTGTATTGTGTCTCAAATTGTTTGTTTGACGAATTGCCAAATAAATACTTGAGACTTTGACAACTGGTCTGTAATAATATGGAATTATAAAGAAAATAACGCTGTATTTTTTATACAATAGCTTTAGTCAACTGTTATTTGTATTTCGAAATATATTCTATTTCTAAAAACACTTGTCTTCTGACTTAAAACATATGAGAAAGTAGCAAGTACTTGAGACGACTTGTTTTTAGTCTCTACACAATAATATGAATCCTGTGAAGTATGAGCAACACTTTTTAGCTTTTCATATTGTTGTGTAAAGTAGAAAAACAGTCTATCTTAAGACTGTTGTGACTATAGTATATAGTCTGTAAGTTCTATTCAAAGACATTGGTCACTAACTTTTTAATTAAAAAATAAATAATCATAATTATTATGCCTGTAACATGATGAGACAGAAAAAAAATACTGAGTTATGACGGACGATCAATAGTTTACATATAAATAAATAGTCTGCCACAAAAATACTGTATAATTTTTTGTTAATACCCGGACAAATTCACACACGGTTTATTAGACCCAAAGTAAGCTCTAAGCTTGTATTGTGGAATCTAACTCACCGATACTACTACATATATAAGAATATATAATTGACACCCAGACGTCTAACAATTATGTCTGCACATATTGTTGACTCCGGGCGGGGATCGAACCCACAACAACCGACACAGTAAACGCTCTCACTGCCACTGTGCCAACGGGCTTGTTAAATAAAATATAATTATATTGAAAACTTCTTAAGGTGTTGGGTTGTGTGGTTTCAGAGGGCAACCAAAAGGCAGTGACGGATACAACACAATTTTGTCGGCTGACTGTCTGGAACGACCCTTAGAACCTTTAGTACTTTGTGGTTAAAGAAATTCTAGAATATAGATATTAAAATGAATATGTTATTAAAATATGTTTTCTATCTTTTACTGTAATTGATCTTTGATCTGTGATGGAGGTTTTTATTATATAGTTTTTATTTAATCTGATTTCTTGTTATACTTAATCATGAATTGTTTTATCAGATGTACTGATAAATTAGTAAGGCATTTTTTATAACAATAATACTAAAAAAGTAATAAATTGCAATGTCCTATTAAGAAACAAAGACCTCACGAATTAAATAAATATAAAAATGCCCTTAAAATATATATAAAAGCCAAAAACTCATACCAAAGCAAAAAGCCACGACCCCAATACTAAATGAACAATAACTCCTTGAATATCAAATATTTTCCAACCAAATTCTTATAAAACAAATCACAAACATTTTACTAAAAGGCTCAGAACTAAATTAATTGACCTAAAAATAAATTGGGGAATAAATTTGGTACCGACCATGACACAGCGTGGCTGGAGCTCGACTTGGCAAGTGTCAAACCTAGCTTTAGGAGCGATAACCTCAGTCGAAGTCCACATTACGTACGAAATTAAACCTATTTCAGCTGGAATCAAGGTTGTTTACAATGTGTAGTCTATTATATTATGAGGTACAGCTTGTTAGTTTATATGGATGTGGAATATTTGGAACTGCAGGGATTTTTGGAACATTTTTAAATTTCTTTGCCGATGCTTTGATTTGTAGGCAAGCTTGGTTTTAAGCCTTATCCTCAGTGAGGTGAGAGGCCTTGGCCCAGCAGTGGAACTGTTACATTATAGGCTAATAATTACTTTTTTATATTTATAGAATATGTTTTATAGAATTTCATATTACAAATTAATTATATTTCGATACAGAGATAGTCTATATCCTGAGCAAGGATTTAGGCTACTTACTTTTCCCGAAATTTCCATGGGAACGGGCACAACGCAGGTGAAACCGCGAAGTGCTGCTAGTTCAATAATAAAAAACCGTAAAAACATGAGGTTATCTTTTGAAGTAATTGTAGTAAAAACCCCATATTCGACCCACCAATACCGACTTCTATATAAATAATTCATTGAAACTCTTAGTTTTATTATTCTGTATAAGCCAAGTTTACTACCGAGTGAGGAAGGGCCTTTAAGTTTGAGGCATTCAAACACTCGTATGTCTGCGTAATTCACAAATTGATTTGATACGTGACGCACATTTGAACAGTAACATAGTTATTTTATATTTATTATTAGAATTAGGTTAGAAGCTAGCATGTGTATACTATATTTTATCATACTTGTCCCAAAATGTGGAGCAATGTCGTCAATTTTTCAGCTGGAAAATTGACGACAGGAGTAATCCTGAAGAGGAAAAAGGTTTAGATTCGAGCTTGTCGCTGCATCGTTTCGTTAGTATCAACGATGTCCGAACTCACAGCATCATTTAAAAAATACTGGTTCACGCATACGTATATTCCAACAAAGCACAAAAGTGCCCAAAACAAAAGTTGAAACCACAATCCAATTACAAAATAACCCGGACGTAACACAATTGTACGTAACAGATAATGGTAGCTAACTGAATTAAAAGTTGCCCAAGAGATACAAAGTAGGCAAAACAAGCGACCTCCTCTGGGCATATGTTATGCACTTCGAAAATAATATTTTGTTACAGGGTGTATACTCACTACACCGTAACATACTAGACCGTGGTAACATACAATGACCGTGCTATGTATTCGGATCGTAATGCAATACGCTTAAGTATAGCGCCACATCTGCGGAACGTACAGCGCCGAACCTTCCGCTCTATGACACATCAGTCGAAATTACGCCGCGTACTGATGTGTCATAGATAACTTGAAATACACTACGAGCGTATTTAGCGGAAGGTTCGGCGCCGTACGTTCCGCAGATGTGGCCCTACACTAACTATGCTTAGTAGACTGTATCGATTTACGTATACAAACAAAGTAGGCAAAACGGGCAGTCTACTTTCTTCGGGCTTATGTTGTTATGCACTTCGAAAACAATACTCGTATTTGGTTTTAGGGTGCCTATACCCACTGTACCATAACATACCCTGACCTTATCAATTACGTATCTATAGCGTTTGTAACGGGTTTAGTGGCGTTAGCCTCCGCGTATCATCCACGTGTCATAAACGTGTGGTTCCAATTGTCGTGTTGGCAGTAATTAATTTGTTTTCTTGAGCTAAATAACGGCGGCAACGCGTTTACTACGGTCATCATACGAGCTTATAACCCGTATACTCACCGTTTCGCCGCTTGCGAGAAAAGGTTTGGCAACGTCGCGTGCCTTGCCAATTACTGACGGTCCGGGCATGGCACGCGACGGTGCTGATTGATGACGGGACGGTCTAGTGGGCTCTAACACTTTCCACTACATTTTCGCCGAATACGTCCCTAGTAGTATGATACAGTGTAGTGGGTAGAGACCCTTATCATAAATTGTGCTTGGCAGTTTACCGCTACAACTCAATATCTTGCATTTCCTCAAACTACATTCTTGATATACAATGTTAGATTCAACAATATTAAAATGATAGGTATCGCAGATGAATAGAAAAATTGGTTCATAAATGTCGAGATCAGGAAAATGTTCACTTAAAATTATGTGAATTAATAACACTTTCATTAAAGTCGGTTAAATACTGCACCAAACGAGCTTAATTGAAGTCGAATTAAAATGCTAACAATGCTATAAATGGAGTATTTTGTTTGCAAAATATCGGGCGCAATATAGATTAATGTTTAATGTTTTACGTAAATATAATTAAATCAACGGTTTTGGTTTTATTTTAAATATTATCGGTAGGGTTATTGATATTTATAGTTGGGAAATTAATTTTGATCAAATACAAATATTTTATCTTACGGTACTAACAGGAAATACTTTACAAATGAGATTCTGTATGATAAAGAATAACGTGAGAGATAATTTAATTGAATAGAGTTCATTAGAGTGTTTTTTTTTTAAGTTGTTTAAATATTATGGGGTCCCGGATTCATTCCGTAGTATCAGTAGGTGTAATTAAGCTGAGTGAATTTGTCCGGGTATATTTATTTATTATTCTTCTAATATTTTTATTCATTTTTAACTGTACAAGTTTGTCCAGAAATAAACAGAAAAAAGCACTTTAGATTTGTTATATTAGTATCTATAAATATAAAAGCTGATACAGTAATCAACTTACTTTGATCTTTATAGGATCAAATACAGCTTTCAGATCTAATTTGAAGCAAGTAAACATAGAGCTCCAAAAAGGGTAAATTTCGTTTCCCGTGTTTCATTCGCATCGTGGACGTCAAAATTAGTTTTTTTTTTATAAATTGCTTGATATTTAGGAACGAAGAGATACTATTGGTGGCATAGTTTGACTAAACGATGTCAGCTCATTACGATCGAAACACTCCACATTTATTAAAACTTTATAAATAGCTTATAAGTATAAATAGCTTTAGCAACATAAACTTTGCGGTTCACCAAACAGTTTTCTATTGCAACGTTAAAATAACAGAATGTTCTCCGGAACAGACGTTTTCAAACTCAATATGGTGCAATATAAATCGTTAAATATTAACTTGATTCGTAGAATCTAAACCAATTTTATATAAAACGAGACTGCAACTGGGGTATTGCGTTCTGTGAAACAGTACTTGAGGTTGTTCTACAAATGAAGTAAAAAATAGGACAAGAGCAATTTAGATTCACGCGAAGGATTCCATTCAAATATAATTAGTTAAACTGGTTCAACTGTTATTGCGTTCTCTTTTTAAATTCATGAAACAAAAATAACGAAAAATGATCTACTTAAAAACTTTGAGACAGTCTGTGGCCAACTCCGGTTTCAGATTTTTCCTCAAAGCAAACATCAATCAAGACGTATTCACATAAAGATTGATTTGGTTAATAACCAACACTTTTCGGAAATTTTAGATCGCCTGAAGGCATCCAATATAGTCTTAAGAGTGAATCAATCGTGACTACGATTTTCATAGCAAAGTCTTCAGTCAGTCAACCGTCAGACCAGACAAGACAGGCACTTGTCAGTTACGGAACCCAACCCACTACCTACGACTATATTATGTAAGTCAGTTAATGTGAAAAAAGCATTCGATCGCCGACATCGTTTAAATGTTTTCAGGGAATTATTGTTGAATGCTAAGTCGAGTTTACGTTTTAGTAGTTTTCGTTGTTAAATTAGAAATTCTATATTATTGTAGCCTTAGCTTCGCCCCGCGGTTTCAATCGCGTTGTACCCTTTCCCGCGGAAATTTCGGGATAAAATGTATCCCATGTGTTATTCTGATGTATTTCCTTTATCACATATATTATTTTACTAGCTTTTGCCCGCGGCTTCGCTCGCGTGGAATTTAGTCTGCCACATTAAGTTTCGTGAAATATAGTTTAAAACATTTTTTTATTAAACCGACACAAAAAGAGGACCCTTTTCCTTTCAGTTGGGATAGGTCATGTCACTGTTGAGCGAGAGAGAACACGGTTATGGTCCATAACAAAGCCCAACTCTTTTTTCGGTGGTCAAAACACCGAGTTGGCCGTCGATTTCGTTATGACCGTCAAAGAGTGACTTGTACATAGGTCATGTGTCACTGTTGTGCATTGGGCCCGGGCTCCATAGTATCCCAAGGTCCTTTAATTTATTATTTTACTAGCTTTTGCCCGCGGCTTCGCTCGCGTGGAATTTAGTCTGCCACATTAAGTTTCGTGAAATATAGTTTAAAACATTTTTTTATTAAACCGACACAAAAAGAGGACCCTTTTCCTTTCAGTTGGGATAGGTCATGTCACTGTTGAGCGAGAGAGAACACGGTTATGGTCCATAACAAAGCCCAACTCTTTTTTCGGTGGTCAAAACACCGAGTTGGCCGTCGATTTCGTTATGACCGTCAAAGAGTGACTTGTACATAGGTCATGTGTCACTGTTGTGCATTGGGCCCGGGCTCCATAGTATCCCAAGGTCCTTTAATTTATTATTTTATTTTAGTTACTACTTGCGGGCCCGCAGACACGTCACTTGCGGCCCGCAGCCCAATCCAAAATAGTAAACACAGTAGGTAGAACCACCGTTTGTACGTAGGTAGAACCACCAACAAACTATCGTTTGGTCACCGACATTTTGTGTCTAATGTTCTTCACTCTCCCGCTTCCACATCTTGGCACTCTCCCACCTCCGCATCGTAGCACACTCCCACCTCCGCAACGTCACTCACTCCCACCTCCGCATCGTAGCACACTCCCACCTCCGCATCGTAGCACACTCCATACATACATCCATCCTCACAAACTTTCGCATTTATAATATTAGTAGGAAGTAGGATGATTACTTATAATTCTCAGGAGCTCTTGACTGTTCGACGATCCGCGCCAGAATGACTTGCGGAGCGTTGAGCAGTCTTATTTATAGACACTCAATAACAACCATTTTCGTACAGAATTGATGTTACAATAGTTTTAGATTGATATAACTTTTTTATTTATGAACCGATTGAAACAAAACAAAGCCTAAATGTTAATCCCAGCAAATCACAACGCATTAGTGAAAACCGCATTCAATTCGGTTAAGCCGTTTCTGAGATTAGCGCGCACAAACGTACAGACAAACAGACAAACAGACATACAGACAAACAGACAAAAAATCTAAAAATCATTGTTTTGGGTTCTATTGCGTTCATAAAGCCCCTCTTATATATTTTTTCTTATATATCTTCTATGTACAGACAGCGACCATTTACAATTTTATTATATGTATTGATTGATATTGATGATTGATGATTGATGATTGATGATGATGATATGTATTGATGATTAATTATTAAATTAAAATTATTATAAAGTTTCAGTAAATTCTACTAACAGAGAAAAAAAGTAGTTATTCATAATAGAATTAACTCTTACTAATAATATAAACGCGAAACTTTGTATAGACGCATATTTGTTAGTCTTTCTCGCAAAAACTACTGAACGGATATGGATGAAATTTGGCAAACAGTTAGTTTAGGCTTGGAAATAACAACACTTATGTTACTTTTTACCGCGGGATAACATCTCAGACCCACGGGAAACTGGAAGGAATCTGTTCGACATTATTCTTAAAATTCAACAGCTTACAAACTACCTTCAGCCGTAAAAGAACAATGTTTTTTCATTCCCATGGGAGTACTATGATTTCCCTCGGTAAATTATTCTTATAGTTTATGATATCAGCCTAAACTAACTTAAGTAGAAAGAATTTAGATGAGCCCTTTTAATTTTTTTCCCATGGTAATCCAGTCAATTCCAAGGTAATAAGTAGCTATAACATATTCTATTAATGATTGTAATTTACCTATCTAGTAACAATAACAATGATCGACGTCGTTCGTTGACCGGAACAGGCGTTAAAAAAACAATAAACTACCGATTCCCATGGGAAACGGATGTTTTCCCGCGGTAAAAAGTAGTCTTTATGTTGCGCCAGGCTCTAAAATATGTCGGTACAAAATTTCAACCAAATCCGTCAAATAGTTGCGGAGATTAATGGTGCCTATGTATAAGCATAGAATAGTGTTCGACGTGATTCTTCAATTTGACATAACTTTTTTATTTATGAACCGATTGACATGAAACAAACACTAAAGCATAACTGAAGCATACCACAATATATTCGTGAAAACCGCATCCAACTCGGATCAGCCGTTTCTGAGATTAGCGTGAACAGACAAACAGACAAACAGACAAACAGACAAAAAAAAAGTTGATTACATTTTTGGGTTCGACATCGACATAACAATAACCCCTGCTATTTTTTTTATTTTTATTTTCAATGTACAGACAGCACTTTTCTACAATTTTATTATATGTATAGATATATTGGGCTATCGGTATTCATCATTATGAAATCATTATGATTTAATCGTTAACTAGTTGTCTGATGACCCATTTTGTAGCCATTCCTGTAATAAAATGTGCTATTTCTGACTGGAATCTATATTTGTGCCAGACACCAAATATCCGTTTTATGATTTTTGTTTAAACGCAAGATGGCTGCAATAACTTAATTTAACGCCGACATCGTTGATACGAAGAGGAATGGGATTACCCATTCCTCCTTTAAACTTTACCATTAGGTAAAGTTTAAAGATTGCAGACAGTTTTAATAAGTACCTCTTGCATCGGACTTTCGAACTTTAACAATTTTGGAAAGGAACTTTCAAATTTTTATGCTGAATCAATATGTTTTTTTTAATCATATATCTTTATGAATAACGGTAACTATCTGACATGATAAATATAATCTAAAGCTGAAGAGTTTGAATTTTTTGTTTGATCACGCTAATCCTAGTAACTACCAGCCCAATTTCCATAATTATTTTTGTATTCGATAGTCATATTCAAGAGTAAGGTTATAGGATATTATCCAGATTTTATAACGGGAATGTGGACAATGTGGGTAAAACCGTGGGGCGATTTATTATATAATTTTAACTAAACCGTAATCGATTCAACTTAGTTCAAAACTGGCTTTAGAAAACTGAATATTGCACAATAATTGGGTATCGTTTTAGGATCGTAGAACCGTGTTATTTAGGTTCAAATTCGTAAATCAAGAACAAGATTGAATCCGATGGTAAAACGTAAAAGTTTGTTCTACATGAGTGTTACCGCAGGGCACTGCCAGTATTTGCACAGACATTGTATCGTTAGCGACTTCAACATTCAACCCTTTGGGCATCCAACTAGCCGCCTACACACGCACGTCACATAAAAAATTGACCATCCGTTGTCACGCAGACAACATTATCGTAAAGATATTGTAGCAATAATTACTACCACTTTTGTGTAAAGGTGGTTAAATGGGTATTTCCTATTGTATGTTTAATTAAAGTCATAAAATACTTAGTTGGTTTGATGTCTTTATAATTATAGATTAATAAATGTGGTCAAGTGAAGTGAAAACCTTTGCTCAGATGTGGAAAATGAGTGGCTTGCGCTTTAGAGGTTTTATTTATAAATGCTTATTAAGAACATTTAAGCTATCAAATTGTTTGTCACTATCTGAAATACGCAATTTTCCGAAGAGCAAAAGAGAGAGAAGAACATTTTATAACAGTGTTTTAGTTATACAGTATTTATAAACAGGACTGTAGGCGTACAGTAAAACAGATAGACAGACAGACGCACAGACTAAACATACAGATGACGTCATCTATACAGCACACGGTCCCAAAGCCATAATACCAAATGTCAAAATAAATAAATACACCACTTTTGGAACTTGTTCCATAGATAAATCATATTAGCCGAACCCATTTCCCGTTAAAAAACTCGACAATGCTCCATTCCGTGACAGAATGTAATTCAATACTGTATCGACTTGCTCTTTAAATAATGGAACGATAATTAGTGAAGGGAATTAGCGGCCTTGTGCGAGACAAAGCCTTTGTTGACTAATACTCGTACATTGTAAGCTTCACTCGTGTGGCGGAACTCTATATATGAATACTGATATTTTATCGATAAAATGTTTAATTTCGTTTTTGGAATGACTTGAAATATTGTGATTCGATTATAAAAGTATTCGTAGTCTTGCGTAGTCGTAGTATGGTTACAGCACCGTAGCTCGTAGTCTTTGTAGCTCGTAGTAAAACCGTAGCATTTTTTCGTAGCATTTATTGTGTTGTGAAGCATAAAAATGTCTTCTAAAAGTCAGTTGCTTTATATGGTAGTCAAGTTTAACGCCGCAAACCCCTCAAGTTAAGTAACGAAAAAACTTTACCATATTAATCTAATTGCCGCCACAAACCAGGTCGTAACTCACAATTACTTAATGTTAAGGTCAAAAATAACTGCCCTACAGACATAAAACAAAACCAGAAAAAAGTTTAATAAAAAAGTTAAAATATATTCAAAAAAATCAAAAGGGTCTATAAACGGATTTATTCCCGTTATAAAACACACAAAGAAATCTGGTTTTTACATGAAATTACCTAATTATGTTTTATTACAATATGCATAAAGTCCAATATTGCGTAATAAGATCTTTAGATGGTATTATACACCCACACTGGGTGACCTGCTTTAGTTATTAGTAATGTGACGTCATCGACTACGAGACGCTACGAGCTACGAGCTGGCTACGACACTACGCCGTAGTCAACTACGAATATTCGTTAGCCAATGTTGAGAAGATTGAGTGTGTTATTACGACAAGATTGGTTCTCATTTTATTGTTATTATCAGAAGATAAGCGTAAATACTCACATTATGAACTTTTATGAGAAAACCTTCGATTAATGATTGTAACAAGTACAGACTCTATAAGTACTATTAATTAGTATTCTCTCTTCTATATCTCTTGAGAGAATAATCGTATTTCCAAAGAGTTTAGTAGTTTCGATTAAAGCCTTATGAGGATTAAGCTCTTACAACTTAGGACTAAAGTAAATACTTTTATCTCCAAAACTCTCTTAGAAGTTTCATATCCCTAGACTTAGAATTTATAAATAAAACCGTAGTAAGAAGTAAAAAAACTGTATAATAAAGAAATCAACTTGTTTAACAAATGACGCGGATGTGTAATAAATCTATAAAGTTTTGCTATGAAGCCATTTTACTATTTAGTAAGGTGCGCAAAAAAGTTTGACTTCATTATAAGACTATCGTCATACACTATTGTATATATCTAATTCTCAGCGATATATTAAGTATAAGCAACTAACCAGATTATTTTAGTATGTAATTTATTTTGAATTTCCAATTTATTTTCATTTAAACTTACGGCTATTATGCTTATCATGATTACCCTTATGCTAAAAAACTTTCATAATTACAACAATATCGTATTAATTCTAGCAGCGCCCCGCGGTTTTACCCGCGTTGTGCCCGTTCCCGTGGGAATTTCGGGAATTTTTTTACATAAAAACCTTCCTCTTGAATCACTCTACCTATTACAAAAAACCGCATCAAAATCCGTTGCGTAATTTTAAAGATTTAAGCATACAGACAAACAGACACGAAACAGAGACGACTTTATTTTATACTATGTTGTGATTATTCGAATCGGATTGGTAGTTTCTGAGATTAAAACAAATAAACTTTTATAATATCAATATGGATTTATATCCAAAATAATGTCCTGCAATTTTATTAATGTTGACTGATTTTATTTGCTCACTGTACTTTCCGAAGTCATAAAAAGGTAAAATTGTCAACGTAATATTTTATTGGCATATCAATAAACAGTCCGATAATCCGTATGCCGTAGCAAAGTACTGTTAGGGTTAAAAATGATTGAATATTTTCAGCTGCATCTCGAAGTAATCTGATGATTTTAAGATACTTTCTAGAGTAATTACAGTGAGTTCACTAGGATAATGTATCATAGTTATATGACATATAAAATATGTTTGAAAATTTTTCAAGTGATAATTGGAAAACGAAAGGTATAAATAAAAATATCAATTATTTTGTTCCAATAATATCATTGTTAGAAAATACAGGGTTATTCACTCGTTCGATATAAACAAACTTAAAACTATTTTCATTCACTGTCCGATCAGATAATCTCTACAGCTAATTAGTTTCAGTATATTTTTGTCATATTTGTCCACTGTCAGTAAACAGTAATTAAACTTATTTTATTTTAACAGTCCCATAATCTCTACAGTTAATTAGCTTTGGGTTAGCTTTAGATATTAAAATATTATGAATATCATTAATTATTTGCATGTAATATTGAATATTTGTCCAGTTTCTACAAACTGTGATCTAAAATTTTTTTGCCTAACAGTACGTTGAATAGTAAATTTTGTTGTGGTAGTTGCAATGGCTGGCACTGGATTGGGGCATTTTTCAAAATTGGGCATTTTGTGTAAGTGGAGTACATATTGAGTGGTTTGGCCAGTTGGGCATTTGCCAGTCTGTATCATACGTTATGTTAGAAAGTTTACATTTATCGATGAATTTTTATTTGATCATTCTTGGAGTTCATAGTTTATGAATGTGCCTTATGTACTTAGAGACGTCAAATGGTTCCTCGGTAGAGATTTATTTAAGTGATTATGACATATAATATAGAAAAACATTATGAAAATTACTTAAGTGTCTATTGTATGGACGTCTGTGAGTACGTCAGTTAGAAATAAACTAAACCACATCGAAACTAGATGCAACTCTACAGAACAAGATACCTTGTTGGAATCGACAAACGAATAAAGATTTATTACTTACCTAATACGAAAATTAATAAAATATTTCTCTATCAAAGAAACATGAAGGCATCAAAATGCATTTATTCATTGTTCGTTTAGCTGCAGACCTAGATAAAGAGTAGGATCAATCTCATACAATCTTTAGAAAACTTGCCAGCGTCTGTCGAAACCTTACTTTTAAAGTAAAAAGTAGCACCGATGCGGGTTCAAGTCGTATGTTCTTATTGGTTAGAAGCTTTGAGCTCCTGGAATCTGAACAAGAATTGTAAAAAAGGTTTTTTAGACGACATGAGTGTTAATTTCACAGGATTAAATATATCTCTTCTTTGGGTGGCTTGCACAAAAACTTCAAACCTATTAAGTACCTAAATATGTTAAAGAAACAAAAGCTGATGAAATTGTATTTTATTTTGCACGAAATAGAACACTATTTAAAACAAACGTCATTTGTTTGTTAAACATGTTTAGGCGCTAATTAATATTAAGAATCCTTGTGCAATCTTAATAGTCCCTTAGTGGGTAATATTAACTCACAGAGTCTTAATAAATCGATAGATCCTAATAACCGATTGGAAATCTAAGATTGTTAATAAATTTTAGCAGCTGCGACAATAGAATATTTCGCATTTATTTACATAGAATTAAAGTCCAAACATTTGATACAGCTATTGATACTGCTTCAAAAGGTTTTCTAAATAATTCTTTCGTCTAAAATACTACCGAAAACTGTGATATTAGATCTTTTCTCCATAATAACTAACTCTACTTTTCTCATATTGTCAGAACCACCGGACATGGGCAATTCGCACAAATCACGAATACCCAATATTGGAGATCATAAAGTGAGCAAGAAATATCGACGCCGCTCGGATTGTGCCCTGATTCTCTTGTTATTTTTATCTGTCACCATCAGATACATAATTAAATGCATTCATTTTTCCATATTCATTTTAAGATTAATTAGGATATTTTAGTGCAATGTTAATGTTTATTTATTATTCTTCCTATTCGCTATTCAGTCAATTATTGGCGTATTACTAGCGGGATTTTGATTTCCCGACGTTTTGAGTGTATTGCACTACCCGTATTCGCGAAAAAACAGTTGTTATACGTTAATAATGTGTACAAATCACGAACCTTTGAAAAATTCAATGTATTATTTCTTTGTATACGAGTAAAGTTTATTTTTATTGTTTGATTACACACTATTATCTCTGATACTAGGAAGTTAAATTTGACAAAATATTTTTGATAATGATACTTGATAGTCACATTCTCATTGTATATATCTAAATTGACTGTAAGATAAGCTACGTTATAAGACATCTCATATACCTACTTCGCAGTTCCCTATAACTAGGCATACAAGGTTACTCCAGCTACATACGGTTTCATAAAACTATACCACATCCATTGTTAAAGTTTATGGACTGTACTGTGACTATGTGTCTAGATACAACTCGGAACTGAATTCCAATTACAGCATCTTCATTCATTCCCAACTGAACGAGATTGTGTTTGTGGAATGACAGATGTTAGGGCTGCTAAATGGACGTATGTGTTAAAAGGAGTTTTACTACTAAGTGATACAGTTATTATGATTGTTAGCCACGCCTCGTAGTTCTGCTAGAGCTGTGCCCGTTAATGTGGGAATTCTGGGATTTTAAAAAATCTTTTGATCTCTGTCTTGGAGGTAGCTACAAAAGATCCGATACAAAATAATTTCAAGTAAGATACAATATAGCGAAATAAAAAAACATTATTAGTAAACTAAACAAACTTATGTTTATTTATTTGAACTTGTTAATCTCTGAAACTCTGAATTAATAACAAAACAAGGTTGAAATTCTTCATATCATTATTATGATGATTGCTCTTCACCGAACTCAGCTCTCGGCTTCTAAAATCGCTAAATGTTAACTACGTTTTATGCGTAAAGATACCCCATAAAGTAATTGTAGCAGCCTCAACAGTTACTATAGAACTCGTTTACTTCAAAAGTTACCACTATTACGGCTTTAACGCTCAGTTTATGGCCCCATTCCATTGCAACTTTATCAAACCACAAGTGAAAATGTTCCTCAGTGTCTGCGTATTGATCTGTTTGTCAAACACGATGTATTTGTTTTAATGATGGAGCTGAGATTAAGTTGACTGTTGTGTAATACTGGAAAAACAAAGATGTGTTTGTTTGTAGTCGTTAAGTAAATTCGTGTAGGTTAGTGGCTAACCCCTGGTGTCCGTTTTTGGAACGAAGTTCCTTATCGCGCGTTGCGAAAGGGGGCTAGACGGAAAAAATTAAGACGAAAAGTTGTAACGACACTTTTTGCGATAGAGAGAGACAGACAGAGACACATGCGCACGCCTGTCTGTCTCTCTCTGGCGTGCGCATGTTTCTCTTTCTCTCTCTTATAGAAAGCAAGCCAGATATTTACGTTTCGTCTTTCTATTTCGCATTGAACAGTGTGGTGTCGCGACGATTATTTTTGTTGATAATAAATAAACTTCGTTCCATCTGGGTGTCCCTTGACACCTCTCAAGTTTTATTTAAACTGTCTTATGGTCTGACGATTAAAAGATTTATTACGAATTCAAGTTAGTGGCCATCCCATGTTTCGGAGTTTTTAAACCACCTCTAACGACTGAAACAACCAGGACTGACAGTTTATCGTGCCCTCCGAAGCAGCTGTCAATGTTATATAATATAACATTGACAGCTGCTTCGGAGTATATTTGTTTTTCCTATAATAACTTTCCGTGAAGCTAAGTTGTTTTTAACTGATCAAAAAATAAGATATTTAATAGAGGAATTGCTCCTTTATTAAAATATTTTTAAAGATAACATAAACAAGTAAAAGCATATTTTAGTATTGTACAAAAATAAAGGTACTTAGGTAAAAATGTCATAAATTCAAACCATCTTTTTTTACATTTCAAATGCAATAAATTCTACGAATCAAAAGTTTTACCGAAAAATCTATATATTTCAGTGAATTTGCTTATTGCTAAAATCTAGAATCTAAAGCTAGGAGAAAATTGCCAAAACCAACCAAACACAAAGCGTCTTATGCGACAGTAGTAAAAATAGTATTTTTTTTGCTACCCTACCCGTCGCTTACATAATATGTACCAGTTTTGCCAACCCTCAACCCAAATATTTTCTAGGCCCCTTTCGTGGCCTCTTAATGTCGACTAGGGTGATTTATCTACTATCCAAGGTATATAATGTACTTGTTCAAATAATCTGATACTGTGATGAAATTCATAGGGTTTTTTACTAGAAATATGGGATACCGAATTGGTTTTAAGGACGATATAACTTGTTGGATATTTATGCTTGTTCAATGTTCCAAGTATTTTTAACGAAAAATATTTTTTGTTTGAAAAATAAGTTACTAACTAAATACTTCAAAGCACTCTTTGTGCACATGTCTCGCTCGTTCGAGCTTAATGATACAGTTAATGACAGATAAGTGACAAACTTCAGAGTAAGTTTAACAGAGTCATCGCTCGTGAAACTTGCTAGCTAAAGCACAAGATAAAATAATGCGGGCGTGGGATGGGTGCGGGTCGCTCGTTGTATTCTTTGTATTTGTATGAAAGGCACACTAGCCCGCAGCGGGAAGACAACGGGCCAGTGTGACACCTTGTCTCGAATGCAGACCCACACCCGCACTATGTGTGTCTTACGCGAACAGTGGCGAATTTTTCGTTAATGATGCGCCACAAGCCACGTAGATAGAAACACATGTGCATGTCGTGCCGTGTCACGCTATAACCCCCACCACTGCTCTGGCGCAATCGACCGCGAGCAGTCGGCGCCACGACAGAACGCGTCACGAAACGGCACGACCTACAGATGTGTCTGTAATCCTACAAAATACATGAAACCGATATGCGACTGGCGCGTCACGACACGCCACGACACGTAAATATGTTTCCACCTTTACGCCGTTCAAAAACAACTAGCAAAATATGTTTAAATAATGCTTGATACAAAACTAACTCTGTACAAAAAAATACAAAGCAGTTATTTACGAAAATGACTCTCTACTCTGTATAAGAGTGCAATGATCAACTATTTGCTGCCCACTTTTTCAATAAAACCCGTGTGTGACGTTGATGTGATTAAAAAATCAGACATTTGCAGCTATCCTATTCGATAGTTCAAAAGTGAGACGCTAATAGGACGTCATTTAATCCTAACATAACATTTTAGCAACATAACCACATTACTTAATTTTAATGTAAACAAAGAGATACAAAATACCCCAATTTGCACAACTAAATTCCTGTAAAAGCCATTTCAAATTATGAAAATTAACAACGTTTTTGCAAACTAAAACACTGGGGCTCGTTTACTTAATTAAGTACATTAAAATAAAAACAAACAGTGTGGTCCGAAAAGCTCGCTCAAAGTTTCGTACGGCCATACATTCGTTATGGTCCTGCACAAACTTAATTTGACTCGAAATACAAATGTCAACGTGTATACCTTAAACTTCTTTGTTTGCCTCGTAAAGGAGGTCTACGGCCGCTTTAATGAAAGACCTCTTTAATGTTTTTTGATGTCATTGAACCTACAACTGACTGACGGACTTCGTTAAAAATGTATTGTACACTGCGATGCTTAAGTGGTTATTCAAAAGAGTAAAATGTGACGTAAATGAATGTTGAATGCAATTTATCTTTAAAGTCTGTGTATAAAATAATTTGTGAATGTAATATTTATACCTACAAAAGTTATTGGCATTTTTCATTCAAATAACATTTTATTGTGTAAAAAACTTTATATAAGAATTGTTCAACGTAAAAATGTAACACTTTTTCTTCCAACAGTACAATGAGGGTCTAAATTGCTTTCTTCAAAGAACTGATATTGACATTCAGTCAATAGGTTTCCCGATGGCTTCCCAAGATACTGGCCCATAATAAAACTTATAACATGGAAACCGTAAGAAACCTTTTTTATAAAAATGTGTACTAATTTTCAATCTTATACAGTACGAAATACGGTAAAAAATATATTTGAAAACAGTGTTTGTTCAGGATTATTTGTTATATCTGCGGGTTGGTGAAGGCACACGCTACTTGTAACATATTGTATGTCATTTTTTATGTATTTGGTCAAGTATTTGGCTGTATTTTGGCATTTAAAGTTGAGTATGCAAAAATATGGTGAAATATTCGATTTGGATATTGCCGAAAATTGGAAGGCAAATCAAGAGTTTTTCTTTCCTATGTTTCTGGGATCGTGGCGATAAACAAAAAGATCGGTTAAACTGAGTTTGTGTTTGTTTTTAAGATGCTTTCATTACGGTGTGTTTAATATCATTATTAAGGTGCGTTAAATCACAGAGTCCGCGGTAACCGCACGTCGCGGTTGTAAGTCGATCCGAATTACAACCAGTGCTATTTTTAAAAACACCTTTATCAACTTTAGCGCTCATGGCGTTAGCTCATTGCGATCGCTCAATTAAACAACGTGCAGTTCGGACCTACTTCGATGGAGGGCTGATAGTGGCATTTCTATCTGAGGGCTACCGTGCTTCGGAGAGCATATTAAATTATAGGTCACGGTTGTTTGAATCTTTAGACCACGTCGAAGGTCTTTAGGCGGTCTAAAAACTCCGACACTAGGGTTGGCCACTATCTACTTGAACTTAGTTTTTACCAACATTGCTTCAATTTTTTATCTATTTAATGAAACAAATATTATACTCAAATTCATGACAATGGTACACAACAAAACTATTTATTGCTGTTGCTACTCAAAATAACAATATCAAAGAAATATCTCCGAGACCGAAAGACATAATACAGTTTATACCAGCCCATTTCTCTACTAAATAAACATCAACGTTTACAAACCCACAACGTAACTAAACTTTGATCTGAACAATAAACATTTAATCATTGAACTTCAACCAATAAAAACTTGGAGTACAAGAATAGATTTGATCATGGATGTTTCTAGAGCGATTCATGGTCTCGGATCGACTTTAAGACCTATAAAAGAAACTATTGTGTCTTCGGTCAATGGAGGTCACATTTTATATCGGATTTTCCGTTTTATTTCACTTTCGCTTTTGTAACAAAAGTTTTTGTTGTTACATACGGCTGGTAGTGAACTGAACCGAATTATGTCCTGCTGTCGAATAAACTAAATGTATTATTTTTGTTACGTGTGTATTGTCTAACGCCTCGTTGGTGTAATGGTATGTGCACACGCCTGCTAAGACTGAGGTCTCTGGTTCAATTCCCGGGTCGAGCGAAACGTGTTTCCTACTTTTCAGACATGGCTCGGGTTTGACACCACCAACCCGCACTAGGCAAGCGTGGTGATTATGCCTAATCCTCCTCACTGTACTGATATCTTCAGTGAAATGAGAGTCCTTTAACCAGCAGTGGGACTTTGCAGGCTTTACTTACCTGCTTTATGTTTTGTCTAACTTCGGCGGTCTGGTGGCATTCACATTCGCTCGTCAAGGTTAAGCTTTCAGGGTCAATTCTCGAGTCAAACGAAGCATGTTTCCAATTTACTAATCAAACATCACTCGGGTTTGAAATACCGCAGTAAACAAGCGTGGTAATTACGTGTGATCCTGTTCACTGTATTCGTATTATCGAAATGATACTCTTTCATTTACTCTGCATTTGATTAGTTCTCAAGGTGCAATTTGGACTAGTATATTGTATTTCTTTATCATATGACAGTTGAAATTCAAATGATTTTTCCACCTTTTTAGATATCTTCTTTCATTAAAGAAAAGGATTCAGTGAGTCAAGAATGGAATGAAACCACTAAATCTGTTTCTTCTTCATAAGAATCGTCTTCGGCTAGAAAATCCAGCACATTTGTCCACATTTTAACTTCCAAGAGAAAACAGTGTTTTTAGATCACAGTAAGAGATCCCAAAACACCCCTCTTGACAAAGTTAGAGTAACGTCTCTGGTAAGTCTACTCAGGATAAAATGCATTGTGTATACCTACACCTACAGACAAACCTTTCATTAGCAGAACGCATTTTAATATTTTCACCCGCAGCGACGCAGCGACATCTACACCACAAGCTCGCAAATGACTTACGTTATTACTTACCTTATAAAACGAAATTGAACTTGTTATCAAGTTTCAAACCGCAAAAATTATAACAATTTTAATTAAATCTAATGAAAGTAGCAAAGCTAATAATAATAGAAAGTTTTAACAATATTTTTGAAGAAATTTCATCAAATATTAGCATCAATCCTACAAAGGCCAGAGGGAGCCTTGGTATAAATCTTTTTTTTCCTTTTTCTCCGAAAAACTTGTAACAATTGAAACAAAAGTAAATTATGATGGACCCGCCGGTGGAATTATGAAAAATGCTGGAAACAGCTCAAGGTAACTCGTTTACTGAACTTTGTTGTTATCTGAAGAGCTGCTGTTTCATGTGATTTGTTCTTTTGCTACTTCAATCATTATTTTGGTGCCATATTTCTTAACTGACTTTGAAAAGAGGTACCTTTTGACATGATCGAGAAAATAACGAAATTTTGTAATTTTTGGGTAAGGTTTCGGTAATTCGGTAACCGGCACCACATAGTAGATTGGCACTGACCAGTTTCTTTCTAAATACAATTTAAGTTACCTTTGTCTATTCTGCATTATTCATAAACATTATTCTTAAATTAAATTCTTAAATCTCGAACCTTAGTTCAAGGTCCTTTTACACTTCTATTCCAACTGTTATTCCAATTCAGTTGGAATAATAATATCTTAGGTTATAAGTCATATCTTAGGTAATCTTAGGGCAGCCGAGATCATCTAAGTTCACCACGCAACTTAGCCTCAATTCCCAAGAAAATAAACAGTAGTTTCTTAATAAATAAACCTAACACTAACATCTGCAAATGTGTCAACGGCTACGCCGCCCAAACACCGTTCCAAGAAACCAAAACGGCCCAAATGCTACCAAAATATCCTGACAACTACTGTTTGTAACATTTGGGGATCCTTAACGTGTTCTCTAAGACACAAGAGCACTTCAACGGAATTTCGCTAACACACTAGTGACCACGGACATTGGTTATCCCCTACCACGTATTAACGATCGCCCTGAACCTCCGCCAATAACATTGAATGGCATACATAAAACGTGTTAAAGTAGGCATCGTACAAGTGTTGTTAAGTATAGTGGAGAATATTACAATTTATTCGAGAACCTGTTGTAGGGGCTTTTTTGCTTCGCTTATTAGTACATATTTGATATTAATGTTCCGTATTTTTTATACTAATACTTATTTATTTATGACTAGCAGCGTCCCGCGGCTTAACCCAGATTATGTAAAGCAATGTTACTTCATCGCGATTTTAAAACAATGTGCAGTATACTTGGATGGGAGGCCAATAGTGGTATTTCTATCTGAGCGCTACCGTGCTTTGAAGGGCACCTAAAATGTTCAGTCCCGATCGTCAGATCCAGTCGGAGGCTTTCAGTTGGTCTACAAACTCTAACGCCAAGGCTTACCTAACCACACAGTACCCGTTCCCGTAAACATATCGAAATGAAAAGTAGTCCAACACCTTCTACTTCAACGTGGCTATCATATAGTAACAAGAAGATATCAAACACAACTGGAAGTTTCAGAGATGAGTGAGTTCAAACAAACAAAATAACTAATAAAACAAACTCTAAGGTTTATTACATCAGTGTAGATTTCAGTACGATTCTAAGTAGGTCTTATTTGTTTTATAATCTTATCCTATTTCAAATATAACGGGAAAACTTTCTTGTTTACTAAAATCAGTACATATTATAAAACAAAGTCCCCGCCCCGTCTGTCTGTCTGTCTATCTCTCTGTTCGCGATAAACTTCAAATACTACTGCACGGATTTAGACGCGGCTTCTTAAATAGATAGAGTGATTCAAGTGGAAGGTTTATATGTATAAAAATGCCGAAATTCCCACGGGAACAGCACAACGCGGGTGAAACCATGGGGCGCTGCTAGTAATATATGCTTTTATAATAACGGGTCTTTATAGGTCATATTGACTATTGGCTCGTCTTTCCACTGCCTTTATAGACATTGCTTTAAATAAGATTAATACCTACATATATCATAGCCTCTCTAGTACAATTTAATAAACTTCGTCTTCATATAAAGTAAAGATTAGTTAAGTAAGTAAAAGCTTCATTAGTAAAATATTTTTCAAAGGTAAAATATTTCAACCACAAGTTACCAAGAATTGAAGTTAATTACAGTCAAATACTTACCATCTTAAACACACCTCAATCTAAGCGCAAACCATTTTGCTCAGTCTTTCATTACATCAATTAATAAAAAAATATAATTAATTTCTCTCTCAAAGAACTCGTTTGGATCTAGAGCCATGAATTCTTTTAAATCGTCGGTCCATTGGATCCCGCCTCAGAACTCAAGTAATAATGGTTCCCCCTGAGCTTCGTTTTACGAGCCACTTTAATTTGACCTCCGACCTCACTTTATTTTATTGTTTTCTTGTTACCTGCCTCCTTCATAGAAATGGAATGAAATAATCAGTTTCATTCAAAGGCAAGATTTCTTTTCATTTTGTTTTACTTAACGAGTATTCGTGTAATTAAGAATGACGATGGAAAAATTCTATTGTATTTTATACTGTTTTCAAATTTACTCATTTAATTATGAGTTACAAGTACCTGATTTTCCAGGCAGAGTTTGAATTATTAATATGTTTAAGTATATTTTACTTATTGTACTGGATATCTTCGGTGAGAGGAGAGGCAGGAGAAAGAGTATAGCACTTTTACTTTTTACACTTAGGTTTATTTAGGTACACTGAAATTATGAAAGGTTAAGTAGAAATCTTCTTCTTCTTCTTAGAAGAAGTAGAAATAATAGGTTTTGTACTTTGAATAAACGGCAAAGCTATCGGAGTAATCGGAGTCAATGCTTATTGTATAAAATGATAAATGATGATGTTGAACAGAGATTTCATCACTTCACTTCTGCTTCTAATGACATTTTGACACCACTCCATCTCCACACCATCAAATTTATTAACAAGACATGTAAAGTAAATGAAAAAATGCACTAAACCTTTATAGGCATTATAAAATGACCTCATAAACCGAAACGGGCTCTTAAAAACTCGTGTGTACCAATTTCGGATGAATTGTCATTCTTCCCTAGGGGACTCCCGTCACGGTGCCAAGGGATATCATGTTACCATGGCAATTAAAATGGCGGAACAACATGGTAGATCCAATATGGCCGCCAAATTGAATGGAACCAGTGAATAAATTAATATTCATGCAGTTTAATTAACCGTGGCATCAGTGATCGATGTTGAATCAAATAATATTGATGAAGTTTACTGACCAATTTTACTGACCAATTGAACATTACTGACCAATTGTTTGTATGTGTTATAGTCTTTTTAAGCTTACGCGATTTGTACACATAGTAAAAGTACTCACACGGGTTTTTTCGCGGTACAAAGCTTATAAAGGAAGTGAAACTACTTACTTTTTATTTCCCGACGTTTCCATCGTAATCTACCGCGAAAAAACCCGAGTGCGTTTACAACGTGTCATAGAATTGATTAGAATCTATTGTGTTCAAATTGTGTGTTAATAAAATTTTGTGACTGTGCATATTTCAACTTAATTATTCATGGACACAGTGAACTTCGCTCCGCCTAACAGTTATTGAATTTTCGTAAAATTAAAAATAAACGTAGTATTTTTTTTACTTATCATCATATTCTTAACGCCTCGGTGGTCTAGTGGCATGTGTACTCGCCTGCCAAGACTGAGGACCTAATTCAATTCCCAGGTCGAGTGAAAACATGTTTCCTACTTTTCTAACACGTTCGAGTTTGAGATCACCAACCCGTTAATGTTGATGTATGAGTACCTACTGAATTACTATTATTACTTCGAATCTATCCAAAATGACGCTATTAAAAAAAACCCACATTGTCCAAACATGATACAGCTACCCAATGTCTCTTTTATGTAAGTTACCTTCACATAATTAAATGTTTATAAAACAACTTTATCTATCAAACATGTTCTGGGTACTTTAATAAACCCAATCTGGGGCTAAATCCTGATCGACAATGGCATTCAATAAATGAAATGGGTAACAGCTAGTGACATATTCACTTGTTGTATTATTCCCCCTTATTTCATTCTGGTAAGGTTCAAAATCGCATAAAATATGAGAATTTGTATTGTGGATTGTGTTGGCCGATTTCTTATTGTCATTGGAATAAAGTTGAAATTCTAAATGGAAACGCGGAGAGGATTTTGCGCAAAATCCGTGGGTTATGGTTGATGGATGACTTCTATAATAAGACACAGTGTAAGGTTTTGATTGATTTGATGTACTGTTATGATGTGTTTTTAGATAAGAATTTCGTTTTTTTACTAATATTTTTTGTGAAATCTTTGATGTATTATTTCTTCTTTCATTTGACCGACCGTAGGGCGAGGTAATATTTTTAATGCTAAAAATACGGTGATCTATTATTATTGAGTATCCCTCGAAGCCTCGAACACTCTAATACCTCTCAAATTATGGTGTCCTTTATTTCGTGCATTTTGTACTAAAGGCTTTTTTTCGGTTCAGTGCTTGTGGTCGGTAGTTGCCGCCTGCTGCTGCTGGTGCTACCAAACTCATACCTTAACTGTCAATATTGTATAGACTGCGTAAAAGCTAAGTTTAAGCAATGCCTGATTCGTCGAGCATCGCATATGCCATGTTATGACACGCTCATGGTGAAAGATTGCTGTTATTTTTCTTCATCTTCGGATAAAATCGCTTTATAAATGTAGTTTTTCTTCACATTACGATAGAAGTCATAAATTCCGATAACGACCCAAAAACCAAATAAATAATAGAGTTTCCATTAAATTTTCACGAAACACACGAAGAGTTGACTCAAAGTTTAAAAATTCAAGTATTTCACCAGTTTGACTATGATTAATTATTGTTCTAAATAATAAAATATGTTTTCTAATGTTGATAAAGGCGGGGTTTTAGGGTCACGACCGACTTGTAACATTTGAGGATGATGTATCGCTTTTTAACGCTCGCTTTGTAACATTGCAAGTTTGCTTGCGAAAAGGACTGACCGACGTTATGGGGCGTAATGTATCATTCATAGCGAGCAACGAGCAATTTTTTTAAAGAAACGTGCCTGTCGTTGCTCGCTGCACCTTGTTGTTACGTTTCGTATTGACAACGATAAACCTCGCTGTGTAATTTTTCATTCATTACATGTCACTCACTTAATCACTCATTAAATCTCTCTAAGAAAGCCTTTGACGTCTCGGAGTACGGCGGTAAGTAATTATTACCTTAGTATTCGAACCTTAATAATTATTCTAGAGGTTACAAACAAGTCAACCCACACCTTTATGACAGCCGTTTCCAAAGTTTGCTAGAATTAATACTAAATGGTACCATTTTCGGTATTCTGAGGACAAATGGTATTTTGAAACTTCGTCGTTTTATTCTTTATAGTTTTTTCATTCGAACACTATTATAATGTTATTGTAATAGTAAAGTAAAGTAAAGTATTAGCCTGTAATGTCCCACTGTTGGGCAAAGGCCTCTCGTCTCACTGAAGATATCAGTACAGTGAGGAGGTTTCAGGCGTAATCACCACGCTTGCCTAATGCGGGTTGGTGATCTCAAACCCGAGCCATGTTTGAAAAGTAGGAAACATGTTTTTCGCTCGACCTGGGAATTGAACCCGGGACCTCAGTCTTGGCAGGCGAGTGCACATACCACTAGACCACCGAGGCGTTACTAGACCACCGAGGTATTGTAATAATATATTTTAATTTTTTTATTACAATCAACTTTCTTAGAATCCTTTCTCAAACCAAGAGAAAGGATTTTTTGTTTAGTAATGTGAATTTCTCTTTTTGTTTTATTAAATCAAATAAATTAAAGCAAATCAAATTCATATTCAAAAGGTATTTGAATTAGATTCCTTTGTAGAATGGAAATGTAAAAAAAATTATATCGTCTTGGTATTGGCCTGTAATGTCCCACTTCTGGACAAAGGCCTCTCATCTCACTGAAGATATCAGTACAGAGAGGAGGATAAGGCATAATCACCACGCTTGCCAAATGCGTGTTGGTGATCTCAAATCCGAGCCATGTTTGAACAGCAGGAAACATGTTTTCCCGCGACCCGAAAATTGACCTGAAGATCTCAGTCTTGACAGGCGAGAGCACATACCACTAGACCACCTTGGCGTTATTGTCTTAATGAGAGATATTTGTTGTTATTATGGTAATGTTGGAATGGTAGGTGTTGATGGGAACAACCATAATTATGATAACTGCTAATGATCGCTAACCTTCATCAACTCATGTACAGCGAATAACTAACTTTAAAAGCAACTTAAGGTATTTATTTTAAGACATTTAAACTTATAAAGCAAAAATCCAATAAGTAAGTTCTAAAAGGTTAGTTAGAGGCCATTTCTAGGGTCGGAGTTTTAGACTGCCTAAAGGATTCCGATATGTTCTAACGACTGAAAAAACTGGGACCGACAATTTAACGTAGTTAGTCAAGAAAAATGGAAATACCGCTATCAGCCACCCATCCAAGTAAGGGCCAAGCTGCACTTTGCTTGACAATTGAAATTATCTAACATCTTGCGTTGTCTATGCCAACTGCACCACAAGCGGTAAAAAACAATATAAAATACAAGCTGTGCCCCGGTTTCACCCGCAGCGCCCCCGTTCCCGTGGGAATTTTGAGATTTTTATTCCTTATTTTTCTTATATAAAAACCTTGTCCTGACAATAAGGAACACATTGAAAAAATAATCATCCAATTTGGTGAAGTCGTTCTGAAGTTATGCACTTACCAACACATTTTGCGATTCATTTTTATATTATAGATATGTCATAACACAATAAATCAACACCATATCAGTGACAATATAACTTAACACTAACTAAGTTAGCAACTTTATCCCAACAAATATCGTAACAAAAGTTACTCAACATCGTTTAAGAATATATATACAATTATATATAGTCGACAGTCCGTACAGCGTTCGTTTGTAGTTCAACAAAGTTCTTGGACAGTATTATGTAATATTAAATGAACTTTTTGTATGATCATCTTTTGATACTGACCCATATTTATATAAATTTATGTATGAATCATATGATATGTAGTAAGTTATATTGTTTAATATGCAGCTAGACTTATTCCTTATGTTATTTGTTTGTTTAATGTAGTCCCATAAAAGGGACTGGCAGTTGGTGGGTATAAATCGAGAACAGTGGCGAGAATAGGGAGAGGACTTTGCCCAACAGTGGGACGACTTTGCCCAGCAGTGGGACCATATGGGTTAGCGGTTATGGTAATGTGGTAATGAAGTATTTAAATAGTACATAACAAAGCTATACATGTTTGGATAAACAGATATGGGCGATATACGGTTGATTGTTTTAACCAGATAAAACGCGTTTATTAGTATAGAAAAAGCTCTTAAATATACATAAAAAATAATTTATTTACAGTATATGTATTAGTTTAGGTACCACACATATGCAAAGAACATTATTTAATCTTGTATATTCACTCAAGTATAATTAATGTCTTAACGGGTTAAACACAAAATCTAAATCATCTACTAATCTACAAAAAAAACCTTTTACGAATCCCGCTCCCACTTTTAATACAAAAATATATCACCAATAAAGCCGTCACTTAACAATATATTCCGTCAATGTCGCTATAAATTTAGCATTTCACGTTTTAGATGTTTCCCCCGGGAAAGAACTCCGAGGTGGAAATAAAACTGCGTACAAAGACACTTGTCAAATACCCTTGGTGTTATGACGAACATGAAATCTCAAAGTTTTCCCTAGAGAATAATAGGATTTTTTGTTACAGTATTTTGTTTAAGAATACGCCTCTATCGATGTAAAATGTTTAGTCGATCTGAATTCAAAAGCTTCATTTAATTTTTTTGTTTATTTTTCTCTATGATTTTATTGAGAAATTGAATTGGGAGTTAAAAGGTTTTAGATTTTTCTTATTTAAGAGAAACAAAAGATAAATGGTGACGGGGGATGATAAGGATTTTTATAATTAATATATTTAATGTGTCTACTAATAGAAGTGAGCTAATTAATTTACTTGAAAGAAAGGTACCAACACTAAGAGTATATATAAGGCCGAGCGCAGACTAGAGCCACAATATTCTTTAGACTGACTTTTATCATAAGACGCTTCGGTGGTCTAGAGATGTGTGCATACACCTGCCAAGACTGGGGTCCTGGGTTCAATTCCCAGGTTGAGCGATACATGTTTCTATTAACTTAGTTACTATAAGCATCAGTTACTTAAGCTTATTCCATAGTACAAGCTTAGAGCTCAGTTTGGGTCAATATGTTCGAGTGCGTATTTATTTATAAAACGTATAATTATTTGAAGCACTGTTGTTCCCGACTTTTTCTTATCAATTTTGTAATAATTTGTAAACAAATCCGGAACTCATACTAATCTCAACTCCATATAAAGTATGTATAAGTCATACGAGAAGAAAAACCTTATTCCCTTATTCCATAAATTCGCAAAACTTTTCCCCTGATCTTAAGGTCATATATTATTTCGGCTCTTTGTCTGAGAAATGGGCACAACAAATGATGGAATTTATGCTTTAACCCGTTTTATTTAGGAGACCTCTAGGTCAGTACGCTCGCAAAAACTGGAAGATATATGCTTTTATTCGTTTTTTATGGTAGCGCATGGTATAGGAGGTATATAAATATGTGTTTAATATGTAGAAAGAAAAAATAATGTATGTCTAAACTGAGATTAATATGTGGTATGAAAACTTACATTTTAAGAAGTTACGTGGCGCTCAGAGTCTTCATTAAATCGACAATTAACTAATGGACGTAATTTTTCATACATTACATAAGATACATTAAAATCATACCATCTCTATTAAGAAAGCATTTGATTTCTGTCTGTGTATATTATTCTTTATCATGTGAAATGGATCCTTCCTAGCTTTAAACAAGTACTAGAGAATGAGCCTTCACTACATAGTATAAAACAAAGTATTTTTCCGCTATCTGTCTGTCCCTATGTACGCTTAGATCTTTAAAACTACACAACGGATTATGATGCAGTCTTTAAAAAGATAGAGTGATTCAAGAGGAAGGTTTATCAGTATAAAAATTCCCGAAATTCCCACGGGAACGGGTACCATGCGGGTAAAACTGCGAGGTACTGCTAGTATATAATAAGAAAGCGAAGAATTATCATCTACTGTGACATCAGTAAATCATAAGTATATTTTGAACTACTTATATTTTGAAAAACATGTATAAAAGTAATAAGCATATTTACCTATGGAATCTTCCGGAATATAATATCCTTACTCGAGTTGGTATCAATAGAAATTAATTTAGATTCCTTACAGGTTCGCTGGGCGCTTTGAAAGGAGGTGTTCATAATATTTCACCTCTTTGGTTAAAAAGGATTTTAATTTGCGCCTTCAATGAAAGATGAATATCAAGAATCATTCTAATTTCAAACTGATTTGCGTTGCTCGTACAGCCAATTAGAAACGTTTCTAACTTACTTCAAAATCCCTGGTGAATAGGTATATTTTTATTGTACGTCATTTGGATTTTGGGTTGAAAAAATCTCTAATGTAGTTGAACTGAAAGCCTGTATTTTTTAGAGATTGTTCGCGTTTTGACTGCAAAAAAACTCAATCGATAGCTGAGTTTCGGTCTCTCTATTTTAACTACCGCTCTCAGCGACGTCTATTAAATCTACAATTAACTAATTGAACTAATTTTTAAGCTATTGCATAGCTTCTATCGCGGGCCTTGAGCGCGGGGACCGAATCCAGAAATTCCGTAACGAAAAAACCTCACGCTCCCCACTCCGACGGGCAAGGAGGTGTGGCTTGAAGGCCGTGCATCGTCTAACGTCGTTTCAGTTCGGCAGTCTTCGACACGGCGTTGTGTGCGATTAGACGTATTAAATTATAATTGCATAAGTTGATACAAAATGCTATGCAATAGCTTTACTGCGGCAGTCCCCGAGAGCCACACGTCTTTTTAATACATAAAATGGCCAAAGCACTCATTAAATATCTAGTAAGGAAGGTTTTGACGCACGGGCGTGATCAGATACGATTATTAAGTGGTCGAAATGTCACCTAACTTGCATTTAATTTCAAATCTTAAATGCCTATAAATATTTCAAAACCATGAGCTTTCCATTCAGGAGATACCAATGGTATACTAAGGGCCGACACTGCGTTAAGCGTGCGCACGCCGCGGTTTCATACAAAAGTGAACGTCGCGTGCGCCCGCCGCGTGTGGCTTCATACAAAAGTGAACGTCGCGTGCGCCCGCCGCGTGTGGCTTCATACAAATGTGAACGTCGCGTGCGCCCGCCGCGTGTGGCTTCATACAAAAGTGAACCGTCGCGCACTCTTAACACAGTGTTGGCCCTTAGGGGTATAATATATTACGGTACGGTTATAATGTGCATTTAGTAGAGTAATACATTAACCAGCCCACAATATCTCAACCGCTATCCTTTTCTTCGATTAATGTCGCATCTCGAAGTTTCTCAAAGATCTCATTGTCTGAATTCAGACAAAAAGTGAATGTGAAAAATTCAATTGTTCTCCATTTATCTTTGCTGAAGCCAAATGGAGGTTTCGAGCAGACGAATCAATTTTTTTTCTACAAAAAGTGTCTTGTTACGATGAAGAGATTTTGGTTGACGTCCACATTTGGATTTGATGAGGGAAAAATAAAGTTTATGATGGAAAAAGGACAATGGTGTGTTATGGTTATTTGATGAACTAACCCATCGTCGCGGCCGCGCTTCGGTCAATCAAGATTACACGGGGATTCGATAAGTTTTCTGGGATCAGTCCTTTTAATTACTCTGTTGGTAAAAACCGCATAAAAATGTGTTTCGGAAATTTTCAGACCAACCCGCATTAGGCAAGCGTGGTGATTTTGCCTAATGCTCCTCAATTTACTGATATCTTGAATGAGATGAGAGGCCTTTGCCCAGCGGTTGGACATTACAGGCTAATACTATTTTTTAAAAGTGGAATATAGAAATGCCTTGGCTGCAAACCCCACGCTTGGAATCAATTCCATAGATATTTATAGAATCCAGTGCAGTCTATAGTTCCATTTCGCAGTCTGCGGTCCATCTTCGATTATTTTTAACCCCAACGTAAAATAGGTGTGTTACATCGTTGTCTCTGTGTGTGTGCATCGTAGCTCTCAAATGGATGGACCGTTTTTTCATACGTTTTTTTCATTTGAAACACCTTGCGGTGGTTATAGCTAATTTTTGTAAATATCGGTTCAATAGATTTTGCAGTTTTTTTTTATTTTAAATTTGACGTATTTACATAATTCTTAGTGATTCTTGTTTGAAAAGAAGGTCTTTAATTCGTTATCTAAGTCAATGCAAGCTACTTATATAAAACTGTCTCTATTTTATGTCTCTGGTATCATCTTTACTTGTCCTTGACCTAGTTTCCCATGACTTTAATTAAAATGCCTGTTATTCAAAATACAATAAGGAAATGTTTAAATAGGTTCACAATTAAATAGGAAATTAATTTTTGACGTCTACCTCAGAAGGGTCCCATTGTTTGAATTATATGTCATCTATTTTATCTTTTTAGAAATTGATTAAGTATTTTTACATTATTACACAAATTTATTTTTTGGTAGAGCATAAAGATTTTTTTCCTTATGATATGATGAAAATACAAATAAGAGCTATAAATAGACAGGTTGATTTTTAAATTCTAATGCAAAGAGGCTCCCCTCTTAAGATCCCATATGGCAAGTAATGTGTGTCTGTTTGTGGCATTGTAGCTCCTAACTAAACGAACAGACCCAATTTGATAATTGTCTCAATTTTTTTAATTTTTTTTAACCTCTCTCTAAGGTCCTACCTTTGCCCAGCAGTGGGACATTACAGGCTACTTTTACTACTTTACTTTGTTTTTATAAGTGTTGATTTATAAAATAACAATTTTTATCAACCCATGTCCCGAAATAACCTAAGTACTTCCTCTTTTAGAGCTGAAACATGTCTAAGCATTGTAAACAAACCACAAATTCAAAGAAAATTCAACTCGACCAACTACTGTTTCCGTAAGCACAATCTAAGTTCTCATTAAATCAATTCGTATCGGAGGTCCCTCAGTAATCTCTCTTGACAAAGCTTTCAAGTAAGATTTCGCTTACTTAACAACTGTTACATCACTCCAATGTGAACTCAACAGCCCTCGAAATAAAGTAGATTCTATCTCAAAAGAAATAGAGAATATGAATTTATGTGATATTTGTCTGTAATGTAATTAAATACTTTTTTTAATTTCTTGGCATTGCTATAATGCGAAGTTTAAACGCCAATTTAATTGTGAATGCCAAATCTAATACCATCTATGCAGGGGAAGGATTTGCTTCGGAAATTTTAAACATTGACATTGCATTGACAATACAGGTTGTAACAACAACTTGTAAATTCTAATTAATAGCTAAATTCACCATAGTAATAATATATTACGGCTATCTTTATAAATATTATTAAAACAACAACAATACGAACGTTTTTTAAAACTTTAGTTACAATAGGCTAAACATACGATACAAAATATCAAGGGTTTAAATTAAGCCAATTTCAATCCAAGTTCGTTTTTCAAAAATATAAATGGAACGTACACTCTTTTTCTTTCAGTCTAATTTCTTTCACCAACAACGTATTAATCGTACAAACGGCAAAGACATTATAAGAACCATTAGACGGAGTTGTTAATTATAATTAGAATTTCTTCAAAGCACTACTCAGTCGAGAGTCATCCGAGTCCAGTGCTCTAGGAAATGTCGGTTAGGTACTTCTGCCTAATTGAGAATCCATCTCGAAGTCCGTGCTCGTTGAAACGAGCTAATTTTCCCCTTGAAAATTCAGTTGACAGTTGTTTTCAGAGTAATTATTTAATTTTATAAACGTTTGATTTGTTTAAGTGTTTTGTTAGGATGTTTTAATGTGTTCTTCATTGGTGGGTAAGTTGTAATTACTCGGAAATTGATGTGGTTAATTGTTTTGTTTGAGAGCTTTGGTACGAGACTACGGGGAATTAGTGATGTAGTAATAGTTGTAATTGACCAATAAAATTTAAAGCGTCGAATACGCTTTATTCTATTCGTTTTTACTATTTAATTTAAATACTGTAATTAGTGAAGTACTTTAACACTTCGGCAGATTTTTAGTAGTTTTTGAGAAGGTCTAATTACTCTGTCACCAGCTTTTATAGACAAATAGCAATCGCTAAGCATTCCATTTGATTCCGTCTACTGTCAAAATGTATAAGAATGTTAAAAAATCACTAATTATATGACATTTCTTTAGGTACATTTTATAATAGAGGCAGTCGCATATTGGATAGTTTACAAACCTTAGACAAACTAATAGAATTTGGAACGATTGCCACTTGTCTAGGGGGGCAGGTTGGCCATTATCTACTCAAGATGTATTTAACATTTTCGATTAAAATTTTACTGAAAGCAAGTCAAAAGATGACATGTCTTGAAACGTAAAATACTTAGCAAATAATATACCTAGAAAATTTTCTAAAATGATATAAATAATTTACCAAAGTAACAAAATCAACTTGAGCCAGGTTTTTACGTGTGACAGTTAATGTCAACAGCTGTCAGACCTTATCTAAAAATGGCTACGTCCAGCACTACCCAACAATAATTTGAGGCGAAACTTGTAAGAAAAAGGTGAGAAAAATATCTCCAAAAATATAATAATGTTTGTTTTTGTGACATGTTGCTTGGATTTTAGACCTTGATTTTCGGATGAATATTCAGAACTGTCTTATTAGGTGTAAGCTTAGTTTAGTAATCTTGGATCCTGCTTTTGAGTAGGTTTTAAAATAGCTGAGATATTATTAATGCCTCTAACTATAATTTATTAGTCCAATTTATGTACGTTTTAAGAGAGTTCTTTAATAATTATATACTCTTAAAAACTTACAAAAGGTCGTTTAATTACTCATAATTATATGAAATAATTATTTGACGACTTAAAAAGCAAATGACAACTTACAAATATTTTTCTTTCTGGAATCTGATTTAATACCTGACTTTTCATTCTGCGAGACGCATTTTGCACCAAAAAATATATAAAAAGAAAATTGGCCTTCACATGTTCTTGCACGAACGCACTCTTAAATAAAAAAAACATACATACGGTCGAATTGAGTAACCTCCTCCTTTTTGAAGTCGGTTAAAAATAGCCACGATCACACGCGCCGCTCAACGCCCCAACTCTCTAAAGCAGGCCTAAAACAATTACGCCCAAACACAAACAATATTCCTTCAAACAATTCATGTTACCCATGAGATTTATCGTCTTACCTGGGTCCCTAAACATATCTTAACCCAAAATTATAATCCTCCTCAACTCATGCACACCCAAGATTTAAATAAATAAATGGTTTCCCTACATTACCACATATTACCATGGTTTCAAACTCACAAACTAGAGGCTCAATTACGTAATATATCAAGAAGGGGTTCATAGCCCCATACGTTCTGAATATTTGTCCTCATTCGGAAATTGAAGCCGCAACCTCACGTTTCGGAGGCGACCCTTTACCGCACATTAGGTTCAGCCATATGTCTTAAAGAAATACGCATAGTAATTTTATAAACGGTGTTTTAGGACCTTTTTCATTGGGTTTGTTAAGGCTGTCGGTATAGTCATGGTAAGATAAGGTACAGTCATAATATAGATATGTTTACGTCAAAAGATTTAGGGCCATGCATAAACGCTTATTAACGGGATTTTAGCTGTCAGAAGGTGTATCCCTTTCCGACATATGCTATATTCCAAAGAGTAAAAGAGACAGAACATTTTATAACAGTGATTTACTTAAAGATCGTTTATGTATAAGGTAGATATTGTTTGCAGTATTCTAGAAGGTGTTTTGTTTTATACGTAACTAGCAGCGCCCCGCGGTTTTACCTGCGTTGTGCCCGTTCCCGTGGGAATTTCGGGAATTTTTTACATAGAAACCTTCCTCTTGAATCACTCTACCTATTACAAAAAACCGCATCAAAATCCGTTGCGTAATTTTAAAGATTTAAGCATACAGACAAACAGACACGAAACAGAGACGACTTTATTTTATACTATGTAGTGATGATATTGTGTGACTTATTGTCTTTAATTAATTTCGAGCAGGGCAGTGGCCAAGTCTGGTGTTGGAGTTTTTAGACCGCCTAAAGGCTTCGGACATAGTCTAACGATTCAACCAGGACCAACTGTTTAACGTGCTCCCAAGCACGGTAGCGATCAGATAGAAATGCCACTATCGGCCACCCATCTAAGTAGAGGCCGAGATGCACGTTGTTTAAAAATCACAAAGAACTAACATCGCTTAGTCAAAGTACTTCACGATCGCTACTTTTGATTGTATTTATCGTCTGTGCAATGAAAAATTAGCAAAATGTCAAGTCTCAGCTTTTCCAACCAAGACTATACAATTGGACAGCAATACAGCACGGTTAGGCTACTAAGTCATATCGACCTAGTGAACCACAGTTATTCATCCACAGAGCTAACCATTCAGTAAAGTACGGTCAAACAACTCTGTGTCTATGTCTAAAGGCAAAAAGCGTAGTGTTGACGTCACAACTCACAATACTAACGCTACAGGTATCAATTGGTTAGTCGCAATTCAGCTCCACAGAATTGCCAGTAACCAATGTCCAATGTCGCCATGATTTACTGCCAATTTTTCAATCATTCGCGAACAATTGAAATCTAGGAATATTTTCAATTGCTTTGGAGATCGATAGAATGGTTTAAATTAATTAATCTAGGGCATTAACTAACACATTCTGAAAGAATTGCATTTATGATAGAATTAAAGCAATATCTACAATGTACAATGTCCATGAGCGTTATCGTTCCCTTAATCGTCTTTGCGTTACAATCTAATTCCGTCCCCAAACTCTTAATTTTTCATCTATAAATTCCCGCGGGATTGGACACAACGCGGGTAATACGTGGGGCGCTACAAGTGTACCATAAGTATGTTTTTAAGTCATTCAGTGTCGTACAAATTCAAGAATCTATATGTCATATTGCCATACATACGTTGTACGTAGGCTTAGATCGTCTTTGCCATCATTGCAGTCACCTCATGTTACTTGCGGTCACCTCATGTTACTTGCAGTCACCTCATGTTACTTGCGGTCACCTCATGTTAGTTGCGGTGATCAAACTTAATGCAATGACAACCCCACGCCTTAAGCATACATTTTCCTACGTATTTTCCTACATATCCTTTCCATCCTCCATATATTTCCGATTCCCAAACCCTGTCTTCGATATACGTTTGAGTTGCATGATTTTTTACAGCCTCATAAACTGAAAATATATTGGATGGTCGTGACAAACGAGGAATCGTGACCTTCCAGTTTTATGAATGACATCCACTGAAAATTCAACGAAGGCTTTTTTATATGTTGTTCGGTGGTTAATATGTATGTATAAACATTCTGTGTCCAAAATATAAAGTCATTTTATTAGAAAAGTTCAAAGTGTGATAGAATAATATATGTATTGCTGTGCTTCGCAGTGTTACTCGCCTTGTACCCGTTCCCGCGGGAATTTCAGGATAAAATGTAGCGCATGTGTTATTCTGATGACGATGTAAAGTGTCATCCAAATCTGTTCAGTAGTGTTTACCGGAAACGAAACGAGGGACGCTAGTTGATAGTTTTTTTGTAAAAGTTTAAAGGCGGACTAATCTTATGTAAAACTAATAACTTAAGTTAATACAGAACTTACACCGTAAATTCAGCCTTTCAGCCTTCCTATTGGCGTTATTGGCATATGCATTCGCTTCGATTAACCAAAGCAATACATCAAAAGAAATATAGACTAAAAATTCATGGTAAAAATAATAAAAATCAAAAATATATACCAAGTGAAGCTGTACATGGCAGCTATTTTTCATTCGTTCGCATTTTGCCCCCATTTTCTTGCGCATTGACCCAAATTTGCCAGTCGTATTTGTACAACATTTGACCGGTGAAACAATAGCGTTATTCCGAGAAAGTATCATTGGAGACCCATGATAGTATCTGTAATAATAAAGTTAGGGCTTTATTATTAGAGATGGTATCGGGCGCATGTTTGATCTATCTATTAGGGAAAGAAGTTTGTACGTTCGTCGTTTTTATCACGAGAACTTATTGGTTCTATATTGAATCTAACTGGATACTTACTTATATGGATGAATTTGTTTTTTATCTGACCTTTTTGTATAGGAATCTTTTACAAAACACAAAACTTGCATATTTAATTTTAGTCAAAGTCGTTTCACATTCATTATATTAACCTATTCATTGTCTACTATCAAAATGTATAGTTGTATAGTAATGTCACGAGATAGCCACGTTGTCATGACATACAGCGAAAGTGTCACGTCCACGTTACTCCCAGTAACGACCAGTTTCCTAATTTATTCTTAAACGGTCAACAAACTGAACACTTTATGAAAACATTACCTAATATTCGTAGCGACCCATGTCATTGCAAAACATAAGCACACATACGATTTTATATAACACTATCAAGCAACCGAGCTAGGGGTCAAACCACCTATCTACACTAGGGTATTTTGCTCGGCACATATTTTCTAAGTTAACCATAGCATATCTGCACAATAATCTACGCTACGTAAGTAGGGACCGAAAATATTTAACATCAAAAGAAGGAATATGACCGAGTTTGTTTTCGTCTCACTGACGTTCTATTTGGGTTAAGATGAAGACATTTTTGGATGGTTTTTCTTGCTGTTTTAGTTCTTGTTGAAGTAGAAAAGAAGTAAAAATGTAAGTGTAATAAATTTTACGCCTTTATCTGCTGTGTTTTTGGGACTAGCATAGGCTAGTTTGTTTAGTCTTTGAGAAATGGAGATATAAAACTTAAGTCAAAATCGTTGGCATGGCGTGCATCTTAGCCCAGCCGGTTGCTATTTTATAAGCGTTTGACATTATCTTCGGCTTCAGTCACCTTCGGAAGAGACTTGGTAATTGTTGGTGGTGTACGTGTAGTGTAGTTCCTGCCTGCCTACGAGGGGTTTCTTTCTTGAATCAAACACCAACTTTCCAATAAACAAATAAGACTTCTTTATTCTGATTCTGTGTATTCTTCCAGATTTCTTGAGCAAGCTGCGAGCACCGTTGTTGGTCCACTTTTACTGGCGAAATGCGCCTCAATATATACACAAATAGTGCCCGCAACTTGCTGTACATACAATGATTAAATTAACACGCGCGAGTGAGCGAGATAGCGCTATACAAATTAAAAGAGAGAATCTAAGCTAAACTGACTACGGGGTTTATTTACAATAGTTTTACAATATTTACAAGGGGGTTTAATGAGAGGGTTCGTCGTCCGCAACAGTCTCCCCCCGGCGCAGGTCCCCGCAGCCTTTCTCCACCGGCAGGACGACTAGACGCCTGATAGGGCGTCTAAAAATGCCACCCTTTGTCCACACATCCACGCTTCGCACAACACCGTCCGGGCCCGGATACGTCTCCATGACTTTTCCTAATGGCCATACGTTCCTGGGCAGCGTTCCGTCTACGATTAGGACGATTGTTCCCGGCGTGATGTTCCCGGTGTCTCGATGTAACTCTCCTCGCGCTGTCAATGTCGGCAGGTACTCCCGCGTCCATCGCCTCCAATACTCGTCGGCCAACCCCTGGGCGGCTTTCCACACCTGCCTGTTCGCCGAGTCGTATGTTCCAATGTGAGGCATTCCGTTTGCAGTACCCAACAAGAAATGGTTGGGGGTCAGTGCCTCGGGATCGTCGGGACTCACTGACACGTGAGTCAATGGTCGCGCGTTCATCGTGTATTCGATCTCGGCGGCCAATGTTGACAGTACCTCCTCCCGTACAGTTTTTCTGTTGAGAATAGTGTTCAGAGATGATTTGAACGTCCTTATCAATCTCTCCCACGCGCCTCCTTGATTAGGCGCCCCCGGGTCAATGAACTTCCAGCTAATTCTCTTTTTGAGGTAAAAATCTCTAATTGTAGGCTTCCAAGCCTCCAGTGCCTTTCTAAGTTCCTCGTCAGCACCGTGAAAGTTAGTTCCGTTATCCGATACGATCGTTTCGGGCCATCCTCGCCGTGCTGCCATTCGCCGTATCGCCATGATTGCTGAGTCCGTACTTAAGCTGGGTATCAACTCGATATGTACCGCTCGCGTGACTAAGCAGGTAAAAATCATCCCCCAGCGCTTTTCCTTGCGCCGTCCAACTGTCACCCACATAGGGCCGAAACAATCAACACCGCTTCTCGTGAATGGGCGTGTGTAGGCGTCCAGTCTTACGCGGGGTAGATCGCCGGTGACGGGGGTGCGGGGGGTGCCTTTTCTCCGCTTGCAGGTAACGCAGTTGTTCACTATCGAGCGAACCGTAGTTCGTAATCGCAGTATCCAGTACTTTTGACGTAGATTGTTAACCAAATGCTCTCTTCCAATGTGATGTTGCGTTTCGTGTTCGCGGCGTATCAACAATCTCGTCCAGTGATGGCGGGCGTCCAGTATAGGCGGACTTTTCATCTCCTCGGGAACGTTTGCGGCGTTTATCCTACCGTGTAAACGTATGACGTCATCCTCTCCTAATACTGGGTCCAATTTGTACAGCTTGCTTTGACTGTCTACAGGTTTTCCTTTCCTTAATCGTCGTAACTCGGGCGCGAAACTCTCCCTTTGTGCGAGTCTCACGAGTATCAGTTCAGCCTTCTTTAGGTATTGAAGCTTGTCACTCGCATCGCGTTTCCTACATTTTCCCACGAACTCCAAGCACAGGGCGACGATTCTCACCGCCTTTTCACAGCTTGAAAAGCGGCTCACGTCTATACACGGTATTTCCATCACGACGGCGTGCGTTATCTCGTCGTCGCTTTCCTTCGTGTTGGCTTCTACGGGCCAATATTGTTGGGGTTCGTATAGGAATGCCGGGCCGGTGAACCAACGATCCTTATTATTCAGTCGAGTGTGCTCCGTTCGTGTCGCGTCGTCGGCGACATTCAGCGCAGTGGGCACCCATCTCCATTGGTCGGCTCGTGTTATCTCCGTTATCTCCGTGAGACGGTGTGCAACATACGGTGTGTACTTCGCTGAGTCATTGCGTATCCACTGTAGGGCTGTCTTGGAGTCGCTCCATAAGGTTAATTCACCGTTGTATTTATGTTCCGTGATAATATCTCTCGCTAATCGGGCGCCGATCAAACTCGCTTGTAACTCCATACGCGGTATACTTTGAGCTTTCATTGGTGCCACCTTTGCTTTTGCCGCAATCAGGGACACCTCGATTGTGCCGTCACGCTTCTTGAAACGCCAATATGCGACGGCGGCGTAAGCTAGCTCGCTGGCGTCACAGAATACGTGTAGTTGCCTCTGCTGTGCTCTCCCAGTTTGATAACAGCGCGGTATACGTAGACGCTCGATGTACTCGCGGTCGGCTTGCCATTGGTTGAAAACTTCACATACTTCAGGGGGCAGTTTTTCATCCCACCCAAGTTTCAGGCGCCATAAACCTTGAAGTATAATCTTCGCCGTGATCGTATACGGGCTTATCAATCCCAGCGGGTCGAATAGAGACATGACGGTACTTAGAGCCTCGCGTTTGGTGGGCTCTCGTCTTCCAGTTTTGACGTCATCGGGTACTCTATGCAAAGCAGTGTTAAAACTCAACTCGTCGGTATCTGGTAGCCACAGTATTCCCAGCGTTTTCCCATATGGGTGCGCGTTCGCTCCCAGCTCCTTTGGAGTTCGTGCTCGGCTATCTGATGAGATATCTCGCAATAAATTAGGTCGGTTTGAGTCCCAGCCGGCTAACTCGAAACCCCCTTTATGATGTACTTCGATTACTTCGGCCATTGTTCGCGCTGCGGTTTTCTCGTCGTCAAAACTTTCAACCCAGTCGTCCATGTAGTGGCTTGACGTGATTGACGTGTAGGCGAGGGGGTGACTTTCCTTGTTGTCCTCCGCGTTTTTGTTGCGCACGCTGTGTGCTAAAAACGGCGAAATTCTCGCTCCGAATATCATCGAGTTCATCTCATATTTGCGTGGCGGGTTCTGGCGGTCTTCTCCGCGCCACAGAAAACGCTGCGCCACGCGATCTTCCTTTCTGATTTTCACCCTCAGAAACATCTCCCTTATGTCGGCTGTCACGGCTACGGGCCCCTCGCGGAATCTGAACAGTATCCCGTGCAACGTTTGAAGCAGGTCCGGTCCGTCTAACAGCATATCGTTCAAACAAACTCCATTCGCTTTCGCCGCCGCGTCGAACACCATACGTACTTTACCCGGCTTGTTCGGGTTTGTTACTGCGAAGTGAGGTAAATACCAATTCCGTGCATTTCCTTCCTCGGGGTTATCGCATAGCGAGGCGTAACCTTTTTCCAGTAAACTCTCAACCTGTGCGGTGTATGCGGTCTTGAATGCTTCTGAACGATCCATTTTTCTTTCAATTCCTTTCAAGCGAGTCCACGCCATATTATAACTCGGTGGTAGTATGACGTCATCGCTCTTCCATGGTAAACCAACCTCGTACTGCTCCCCGGTGCGGCGTACGGTGGCTTCAAATATTGTCAGCGCGCGCTTGTCATTTGCTGACGGTCTCGATTGCAATGTTATCCCTATTGAATCGATGTCGAAGTGCGCCTTTACTAGCTCGTGTAAATCCACTCTTGGCTCGCTGACGTGATAAATCTGCTCGTTCTTGACTACGTGGCGGGGCGCCGCCCCGTGTATCGTCCACCCCAGTTCTGTGAGCGATGCAGCGGGTTCGTTCCTCGGCCCGGCCATTAACTTGCGCGTGACTATGAGATGCCAGTTGTCTGCTCCAATCAGAATCTGTGGCTTGACATTCTCGTAACAAATGTCCTCGATAGGCAGTCCTCGCAAGTGCGGTCTGTTGAGCGATTCCTTATTAATGGACTGACTTCCCAAAACGAGATTACCGACGGTCCGCGCAGTCATGCGGTGGTAGGTATCTTGTTGTCGTCCTTTAATATCCAATTGTACTACGCGGCTCGCCGGCTCCTTTTGTTGTGAGGTAACGCTACATATATTTAGGCATCTCTGCGGCCCGCTGGCTCCCAAGCTTTGCGCCAACTTCTCATTTATGAGCGTAATCGTCGATCCCTCATCCAACAACGCGTAGGTTTCCAATTCAACGGTATCTGTCTTTAGAGTTACCGGACAAATCTTCAATAGAGCTCTCCCAAACGTATTCGAACCCTTGAAGTTAACGGCGGACACGGTGACTCGCTCACTAGCCTCCTTGTTGCTATCGCTATGCAACAATGTGTGATGAGTTCTCTTACACCCGTCGATTCCGCATTTTCGTGCATTCGTGCACTTATCGCGCCGATGTTTACTTCGAAGGCACTGATAACACATGCGCGCTTCCCTTGCCCACTCCCAACGTTCACTAGTGGGCATCGCTATCAGCTTGTGGCACTTCGTTGTAACGTGTTTCTCGCCGCAGCAGTAACAAACTTCGTCTCTAATCGCTTCGCTATCCATAGTGACGAAAACTGCGGCTGACTTCTTGTTAACTTTGACCCGCCTGTCCAATGTTGGCCGCTCCATATATGTAGGCTGCGTGTCCGGTTCATGCAGGAAACGTAATCCTCTGTCTCCCTCTCGCATGAGAAAGCGAGCCAAAGTTATCATTTGCGGCTCCCGTGCGCGTCCTCGTTCCGCTGCAAAATCGCACCAGCGTCGGCGGGTGCTATAATCCAGTTTCTCTAATGTGTGGCGAATCAAGTACTCGTTCGTTAACATTGATTCATTACCCAAACATTCCAATGCGGTAACGATGTTCTGTATTTTCAACGCGAAACGGTTCATCTCTTTAGCCGTGTTGCCCACGCGTGGCATTTTCTTCAAACTGTTGATAGTTTGATCCATAATGATCTCTGGACGCCCAAAACATTGCTCCAGAGTTGACATTATCTGGTCTGGGTTCGCGGCTACGTGTAATAGTTGAGCAACGGCGTGATGCGCCTCCCCCCGTAGACTATTCCTCAGCCGACACAAGTTCTCAGTAGGCGTGAAGTTATAGATGGCGGTGCTCTCCTCCATTGCAGCTTTGAACGGCAACCATTCATTCAGGGCTCCCGAAAATGATGGTAGATCTTGCGCTTGTCGTGACGGCCGATTGTTGTGCGTCATACGCTCCAAACGATCGGCTAATCGATCAATCCCGTCCCGGCTGTGCGATCGCCTGTGACGCCGCGGTTCCCTTTCTCGGCTCGGAGTCCGGTTACGCGTAGTTCGATGGTCGATAACCCCTCCACAGCTAGGTGATCTGTCTTGACGTGTGCGCTCCTGTCTTCCATCAGTGTATCTCCTCATCGGAGGAAAATACTCCTTATTGCGCTCCCCCCGTGCAACAAAATGTTCCCTGCGGGCACGGGGCGCGCTCCGGTGCATCCATTCATCGACGCGCTGTTGTGTATCGCTGTTTCTGTCTGACCCGGCGCGGCTATCTCTGTCTGTCTCATCTCGAATTATCGCAACTTCAGCTGCCAGCTTTTTGCGTACGAGTGATGCCTCGACTTCCATTTGCTGCCTCCGTATCCTCGCTAGTCTCTCCTCAGCTTCGTACTCCGCTTGTCGAATGCGCGCCGTTGCACTTGTGTTTGATCTCACAGTTTGGATTGAGGGCGCTCGTCGTCTCTCGGTGACCTCTTGTTGCGGCTGGTCCTCTTCATGCTGTGCTCGATCTGTGGTGAACGGCCTCGACGTACCAAGCCCGGTCGGCATTGTGGTCGGCGGTGGACGGTGCTGTTCCGTGGACGTGGATGGTGGTGGCTGTGTGGTGGATGGCGTCGATGACGCCGCAGTCCGCTGCCTCGTTCGTGGTGGGCTCCTCGTTGTGGGCATAATTGGCACTTGACGCCCCTAACAGTCCCTAACGTTCCCTAACAGTCCCTATTCCCTAACAGTCCGTCAGGAGGGCCCGGGGTGAGCCGGGATATGCTCCTTCAGGGATGGAATGCGGGGGGATGAGGTAGGGGGGGTCTGCCCAGCAGTGGTCTATACCAGGATCGAGGTGCTAAATGTCCGGCTGGAATGTCCGGACACAGTCAGCAGTGCCTACAGTCCGGCCCTCGACCCAGGCTATAAACGTACTGGCGTCAGGTGCTGTTCAACCTGTTCAGGTTGGTGGCGCCGCACAACACCACACCGTCTGGGTAGACGTTAACCCAAAGTACCACCCCGTTTGACACCGTTAGGTGGAGTAGTACTCGGGCCGCGTAACACGCGTTATTGAAGCGACGTCTTGTCCTCGTTGACTCAGTCAGCTTCCCGATGATGCTTCAATCGCCCAGCTGCTCTCAATCCTCCTTGGAATATCTTCTTAAAACAACCCAGCGCCTCCTGTTCGAAGATATTTCTTCTTATAACGCCCGGCTGCGCCTCTTCACTGGAACCTCGACCCGTGTAGCGGGGCCGTGACGTCACACGCCAGTGGAGTGACAATTACGTTCACTAGGGTATGACGGCACCACTAGTGACGTAATGCTGGAGCTGTTCTGCAGATCTTCAAGTCTTCACGGATTCTTGTCTTGCTATCCGGCTCGAAGGACCATAAACTGTTGGTGGTGTACGTGTAGTGTAGTTCCTGCCTGCCTACGAGGGGTTTCTTTCTTGAATCAAACACCAACTTTCCAATAAACAAATAAGACTTCTTTATTCTGATTCTGTGTATTCTTCCAGATTTCTTGAGCAAGCTGCGAGCACCGTTGTTGGTCCACTTTTACTGGCGAAATGCGCCTCAATATATACACAAATAGTGCCCGCAACTTGCTGTACATACAATGATTAAATTAACACGCGCGAGTGAGCGAGATAGCGCTATACAAATTAAAAGAGAGAATCTAAGCTAAACTGACTACGGGGTTTATTTACAATAGTTTTACAATATTTACAAGGGGGTTTAATGAGAGGGTTCGTCGTCCGCAACAGTAATCATCATTCTAATTTTGAAACGTCGTTCACAGATAGATTTCGATTTTATTTTAAATCTTTATCAGGCCTTTCGGCATCTTTACAGGAACAGCTGTACTCACAGAATACTGTCTTCTTCATATAAATATGTAAAAAGCTAAATAAAATCTTTAAAAAAAACCATCTTTGAGTAATTTAAACATAAAATACACAATATAACTTGTTCTTTATGGACTTGCTCACGTTTCGTTCAACATGATCCCAAAAAAACAAAAAACCTATCTCACTTAAGTTCAACGTAAGTAATATCAAACCCAACCACAAAGTTATAAAACATGTGACACAATACACTATTTCCAACCAAATCATAAACAACAAACACTATTGTACCCAAAGAACAATATTCGCAGTAACGTGACCACAAAACACCGCTATCTCTAAAAGGCAGAACCAAAATGAATTCGAAAATAAGCGAGTGTGAATATTACAACGAATACTTTACAAAAGACCGCTGGTATCCGTTATGTGCGCATATACATATTTATATACGTGACACAGAAAGCAGAGCTACCTATCTTTAGTACCTAGCTACCTAGCACCCGTCTGCCCCAGTTTCTCTGAAAATCGCGTTTTTGTAAGGTCACTGGTATATTTTTTGATATTTTATGTAGAAATGATGCTGGAGAGAAATGAGGCGAAGAGGCGAACAGTGGAAAATCCTACTTAGTATTATAAATGCGAAAGTTTGTGAGGATGGATGTATGGATGTATGTTTGTTGCTTTTTCACGCAAAAACTACTGAACGGATTTGGATGAAACTTTACAGTAATGTAGGTTATACATCAGAATAACATATGGCATACATTTTATCCCGAAATTCCTGCGGGAACGGGTACAACGTGGGTAACACCGCGGGGCGCAGCTAGTGATGTAATAAATAAATCTGTTTTACTTACGCCCGTACTCAGAGACGTCGAATGCTTCCTTAGTAGATTTAATGAGTGCTTTTGACATGTAATGTATGAAAAATTACGTCAATTAGTTGAGTGTCGATTTAATGGAGTTTTGAGTGCGGAGTTACAGTTAAATAAATAAATACACCCGGACAAATTCACTCACGGTTAATTAGACCCAAAGTAAGCTCTAAGCTTGTGTTATGGAATCTAATTCACTGATACTATTACTTATACATACACATATACTTTATCTTATCTTATATATAAAATTCTCGTGTCACAGTGTTCGTTCGCGTACTCCTCCGAAACGGCTTGACCGATTCTCATGAAATTTTGTGAGCATATTGAGTAGGTCTGAGAATCGGCCAACATCTATTTTTCATCCCGAAATTCCCGCGGGAACGGGTACAACGCGAGTGAAACCGCGGGGCGCAGCTAGTAAGAATATATAATTGACACCCAGACGTCGTCGCCAACAACTATGTCTGCACATATTGTTGACTCCGGGCGGGAATCGAACCCGCAACCCCCGACACAGTAAGCGCTCTCACTGCCACTGTGCCAACGGGCTTGGCTAACAAATATTAGTATAGAATTAGTGTTTGATTTAGGTTAAAGCTGTCTTAGATATTAAGATTACAAGCTTTGATTTCCGTTTTGGGTTCTTTTTTCTTCAAAAAAATCGTCACTGTCGTTGCCGTCGGTGCAACGCACCGTGGCACCTTTGTGTGACGCTAAACGTTATCTAAAGATCGGTTTCCAGTTAAACAAGTATATTACCAGTCTTTTATAAGACAGTATTAGAAGTAATCATTATTAATGTACGAGTAAACTGACTAAATTAATTAAACGTTATATCCATTAAATACAGTTACATACAAAGAAAATAAGATGATTCCGTGCTTCAGAGGGCGCGTTAAGCCGTCGGTCCCGGTTACTTTTTACGAATAGTAGTCGTAACATGAGCCATGTCAGAGGCCTTTGGCGGCTCAATAACTCTGACACCAGGATTGGTCAGGTTGGCCATCCACTCGATGAAGAAGAAGACTAAGAAAGAAACATAATACAACAATCGACTCAACAACCCCATTATAACATTAACTTAACGAACTCAACAGTTTCAATTGGATTCTAAAAAGAACTTAGTAAATAAAGATTAAGAACCCAATCAACTCAAAAAGTTTCGATAAAAAGCGAACGGTAAATTCTCAAAAAAAAATACAACAGAATTCTCATAATTACCGAACTAAGAAACAACTGTGCTCAATCCCTTTCGAAACGGAGACTTAATTAAGAAATGAAATGATTTGTTAGTACTGACTACGAACATTAATTTCATCTACACTCTACATTTCTATGGAAATCATTCCACGAATTCAGAATTCAGATTTTTATAAAATACCTATTCTATTTTATCAAGTCTGTACACTGAAATGTTTTGGAAGATCTTGGGACTGACTTGACAGACTTATTAATTTACAATTGTAATAAAAAGTTACTTCTTCTTCTTTGCTATTAAACGTTACTAATATATTTTTACTCGCACCGCGGTTAACCCGCGTTGTGCCCGTTCCCGTAGGAAATTCGGTATGAAAAATAGTCTTATAACCTTTCCGTTGAATGTGGTTATCGATTACAAAAATAATTATTCGAATTCGGATTAGTAGTTTCTGAGATCAGTGCGTTCTACAAACAAACAAAACAACCAAATTCTTCAGCTTTATAATATTAGTGTAGTAGATACTAGCTGCTCCACGCGGTGGTTCCACCCGCGATCCAATAGATAGCGCTGATGTGAATATTTTGTAGATTGCGCTTACGTTATTTTCTCAGATGTAGTAGGGTCGCTGCGTCCATAGATTTTGCTCAGTAGGACAAATCTATTAACTCATATTACGAACCTAGAAAATGGGTGTTTGTTGCTATGAAGACTCTAATATCTGGAGCTTAGGTGCTGACCCAATGTACTCGTATAGGAATGTCCATGTGACTTTCACGTTACATTCCTCTACATTTTATTAATAAGGAAAAGAAACAAATACGTCTATTCATAATTTGTTCGTTCGTTTTAACATAATTTAAGTCCAAGCCAAAATTCAGCCTCGGCGAGATAATTTTGATGTTAACTCTACAAAATAAAACATTACGAAGTCCCAGTAGAAATACAATTCTATATTCGTAACCTATAAAAGGTATACACCATTAACATCAGTGATTAAGTTCGAAACGTCGGAAACTCCCTTCGGATTCCTCTATCAAAAAATAATGGACTTAGTTATTCATCGCAAGTAATCACCAGCCCATGTATGTTGGATCCGGATTTCTCTTTGAAAGAACATGTAGGGATAAATGAATTAATTTGTTCTGCTTGCCTGATTGAAAGTCCATTAAGAGGGCCGGCGCGAGTGTTTTGTTAGTACTGATTTCGTGTTCCCTGAGTTTACAAATTAAGGTAAATTATAGTCGTTATAATAGAAGGATTTCGGGTGATGCATTATGTGGTTACAAAAGCTTCATTTAATTTGGTTACAGTTCACTAAGTAATTAATTAGTTGTACCTTTTCTTTGTTAAGGTGGCCATATACGCTACCAGAAATCGCTGCGGTCAGACTGTACAGTTCGAACGGTACCGATAAATCACTACATGAATGTTATAAAACTGTACAGTCTCGTCCGATTTTTGCTTGTAGGTATGCCATGTACGATAAATTGTACCGTTCGAACTGTACAGTCTGATCGTAGCCATTTCTCTTAGCGTATTTGGCCACCATTAAAGACTTGTACGTTTGGAACGAAATTATCCGAATGGAATTTAAAACGTTGATATTTTATGGCTATCAAGCTTTCAATCTATCTATATCTGAAGAGTGTTTTATTTGCTTGTTTGAACACGCGAATCTCAGAAACAAGTCCAATTTGAATAATTCTTTTAACGCTTCTTATTCTGGTCAAAAAGAAAATCACTGATGAACAAGGTCACGTAGAAACACTTAGATACCTGCATACGGGTCAAATACAGAACCACCTACATTTTGTAGACGGTTAAAAGGGCTTTGCTCCTGCAATAAAATCTATCAGACCGCAATTCCACTTTCATCTCAAACCAATTAACGAGATTTGCGTCTACTGCGTCATTTTAAGTCTACAAATATCTATGCCCAATCAATAAAGTAGATTGACCACATCAATGTCATAAGTTCACTGACAAGGCATCAATTTTTAAACGAATGTAATACGATAGTGGGGTTGCCTGATCGAATATAAAAACCCAGAAAATTAGATCAATTTAGTGTTGAACCATCTATAAATGAGATTCTCACTATTACTTTATTCGATTCGAATGGGTTTGTGGCCAACCCTGGTATCAAAGTTTTAAGACCGCATCAAGGAGTTCGACATGCTCTACCATTAAACAGGTTGTTCACATTTTACCCAAATATTGTAATGTCAAAATGGATTTTTTTAGTAGGCCATGACTCCTTACGGTTGATTAGGATTATTATGTTTCGTAAAGCACGAACGAGATCAAATGTTTTATAAGTGGTAATCCCATTGATCAATTACATTCAGCTTCGCCACAAGTACCGGTGGTCTAGTGGTATGTGCCCTTGCCTGCCAAGACTGAGGTCCCAGGTTCAATTCCCAGGTCGATCTATAACATGTTTCCTACTTTTTAAACATGGCTCGGGTTTGAGATCACCAACCTGCATAAGGCAAGGGTAGTGATTACGCCTAAAACCGCCTCACTGTGCTAATATTTTCGGTGAGACGAGAAACCTTTGCCAAGCAGTGAAACATTACAGGTCTTTTGTCACAAGTACCGTCCTATTATGAGTAATAAATGCTTCCCTTCAAGTGTTTATAAAAATACATTGTAACGTATCGTTACGATAAATTTTTCGCGTCATCAGCGCCCCTGGCGGAAATAACACTCAAACATAATGATTATTATTATGTTCGCAAATGTTTCCCCTCGATGTGACAGAATTACAACTTAATTTACTTTCCTTTGAATTTTTTTCATTACACAACGTGCCTTAATTAAGTAGATACTCTTGTAGCTAATAATAACGTGAGATGGCCTCGTTTTTGTAAGACGAGAATATTATTTATTATATAAATAATTAATTATTTTTACTATTTTTATGTATAATTATTTTTACTTTTTTTATGGGTACCCACAAAAAAAGAAACCCATGTAACAAAACAAATTATCTTTCAATTAGATAAATTTATTATGTATTAATGCTAATATATGATATGTTTAGATTAATTTACGCCTAAGTACCATGTACTATGTATAATGTAAATGTATAATTCAATAATGTAACCAGTCCAAACACTCATATTGTATTATACTCAGAAAAACATTGTAAACCATTGATGATTCACAGTGCAGAGGGGACCTTCCTAACACAGGTTTTTAACTTAAAAGGGAGGTCTCCATTTCCTTTTGTTAATGTAACTGTTTTCAACAAATAAATGATTTATTTATTTATTATGCGACATATATGAGAACTCGCTTCGGAAATAAGCATTATCATTTTAATATAGAGTATTAAAAATACTGTTTGAAGATTCATTCCTCCTTTTGAATAAGGTTGGTGGAAGGAAGGAGGCCTTTAGGCGGTCTAAGAACTCCGACACCAGGGTTGGCCACTAACCTACTCTAACTTACTTAACTCAAATGAGTTAAGAGTTGTCATTAACCTTGAGGAGGCTTAGAATTTTCAAGATAATAGGTATATAAAAATACGCCTCGGTGGTCTAGTGGTATGTGCACTCGCCTGCCAAGACTGAGGTCCTGGGTTCAATTCCCAGGTCGAGCGAAAACATGTTTCCTACTTTTCAAACATGGCTCGGGTTTGAGATCACCAACCCGCATTAGGCAAGCGTGGTGATTACGCCTAAACCTCCTCACTGTACTGATATCTTCAGTAAGACGAAAGGCCTTTGCCCAACAAGTGGGACATTACAGGCTAATACTTACTTTACATATAAAAATAGTTGAAATAAATCGGTGAAATAAATAACGCATTGCAGAAAGTGTTGGCGCACGTTAGGTCAGTATTATCGCGTGCTGTTTCCAGTAACGTGAGTTTGTTTATGAAATTGATAACTTTTTATTATAGTACCGAGTTATTATATAAATTGATTCTCGAAAGTGTTGCTAGATTATACTGTTTGAATTAATTATTAGGTTAGTAATTATACAATGGATTGCAAGCGGTTGGATTACTTTGAATCTATTCCGAACAAAGTAAGTGATGTAAAACGCTCTGTTACTAGGATAAACTTCTTACCTCGAGTAGATTAGTCTTTTTGGACATGTCTCCTAAGAAAAGATTTGTATCTCTTTAGTTCCAAACTTATCCACACTTGTCGATATAAATAAGCTACCCTGCATATCCTACTAACGGCGCCTCAAGGTGCTACTCGCCTTGTATCCGTTTTCGCGGAAATTCGTTATAAGATGTATCTTCTGCTTGTTATCTGATGTATAAATTATATTACTGTAAAGTTTCATCCAAATCAATCCAGTAGTTTTTTCGTGAAAGAATAACAAAGATACATACATTCATACATCCATACATCTATACATCCATAATACATTCATACATACATCCATCCTCACAAACTCTCGCATTTATAATATTAGAAGGATTTTAATATAAAAAAGCGACAAACACCTATTTATATGTTAACAATTTCATCAAAGGTACCTAATTAAATATAAAGCCTTGTACTTCTAAAAACTTCGCTTTCATCCAGTACAAAAGAAAACAATCCCGTACTTCAGCCGGTCATTAAAAACCTAATTACATTTTAGTGCCAATACTCTTACACTTTACTGCTAATTAACTTATTAAATGAATTACTTGTCTATCGCAGTGTTGTAAAATAATAGATTGCTTATTTTGTCGTGAAGAATTTTACGGTGTTAAGAATGAAATAAAATAAAATTATATTGACTGGATTACAAACAAAGGAAGGACATAGCTGTTTGTTTGTTAGACGTACTTTTATTTTACGGCATGATATTTACCTATTTAATCAGAATAATTTTAAAACAATAGAAAAAAGGTGTATGTTCTGTAGCTACCGCAGCAGCAAGCAGCAACTGCCAACCGCAAGCAGCACCTGTAGTTTTTATATATCTGCCTGCGGTCGCGGCGTGCAATCTGCAGTCGCGGCGTGCTGTCCCGGCATGATTCTTAGAAACAGTGCTGCTAGCGGGTGACAGTCGCTGCCTGCTTCTGCGGTAGCTACCGAAAGCATACCTCTAACAAAATTAATAAATTTATGCAAATTCTTTAAGAATTCCTTAAAGTTAAAAATATCCTTCATGATTTCAACCAGGCTGTTAGAAGTAAAGGCAAAACTCTCCATATATAACACTTAATGGAATATATCAAAACCCGCACCATTAACTCTCACAACAACTAAGCACACAAAAGGTCTTTCCAACTAAAGTTTTCTCTCAACGTTGACAGTAGATTGTACGAGTATACTTGTAACCAACTGTTCGTAGTTACCGTCGCTTTGTTAACCAAACTTACTCGCACGAGGCAAGTCTAAAATAACGTCACAACAGACCACACATTACTGAGCTGAATCAAATTAAAGTTTGATACAGTTGACATTTGCAGTTGCTTGCTTTATACCTACTTGGATAATGGGTTAGCTTTGAGCAAGTGGTACGTTCAAAAGAGCCTCTATGGGGCCAAAACTGAATAAAAATATTTGACTTTGACTTTGACTTTGACAAGTAGCTGGAATGAAATTACTATGGAAGTCTGTTTTTTTGTTGACGTTTTTAGAGGAAATATGATGTTAATAGACTGATGCTATGTTTTAGAAAAACAACTTCATTATCAAGTCATATGTGTGTAAGGTATTTTAATAACCATGTACAACTCATTTTTGCGTTTAAATAGTGATAACTGTTTCATTTCATTACTAGAGAAAATATAGTTATAAATATTATAGTTTTGCCCAAACTAACGCTCAACTATTTTAAAACTTTATATATTTTTGACTTGGCACATTTTAACCCGCGCCCCTAGATACAGAAGCATTGTGACTATATCACTATATATTATTGTTGTAGCTCTTGTGGCATTATTTAAATAATCATATAGCTCATATGATTCCGATTGTTAAGTAACGTGCGGCACGAATAGATGGCCGATAGTGGTATTTCTATCTGAGCGCTAACGTGCTTCAAAGGCTACGTTAAATTGTCGGTCCCGGTTGTTTCAATCGTTAACCATTTTGAAGGTCTTTGAACGGTCTAAAAACTCCGACACCAGGGTTGGCCACTAACCCACTCGAACTTACTTACTATCTGTCCCAAAGGGCTTGTCAATCGTCTTCTTGAAGTGTATTCCCCTTTCTATTCCCATAACACCCCCTTCCGCACGTTAAGCCGTCGGTCCCGGTTACTTGCTACGGACAGTAGTCGTTACATGATGCCATGTCAGAGGCCTTTGGCGGCTCAATAACTCTGACACCAGGATTGGTCAGGTTGACCATCCACTCGATAAGAAAGAAATACACACCCTTTAAGTCCACTAATATCTGCGTTCAATTAACAATAGTTTAGCTCAGTTCAATGTGCCCATTCTATAATGTGGAATTTGGTTGACTGATTTAATAAGTGTTTAATAGAAACTGATTTGTATAATAGGTACATAAAATTTATTGGACTGAATAGTAAATTGTGGTGTTTGTTTATCTAAATGCTGATTGGTTTATTTGATTTGTAATATGCGTTTATTTGTTTGAATTATTCGTTGATGTATAATAATTATGTATGTAAGTCTTTTAGGTATTGGTTGTATATGTATTTTATAGTATCAGTTAGTTAGATTCAATATTACAAGACTAGAGCTAAGGTTAGGTTTATATATCTAAATGTCATTTCAATAAATGATTTATTTATTTAATGGACAAGCCCGTTGGCACAGTGGCAGTGAGAGCGCTTACTGTGTCGGGGGTTGCGGGTTCGATTCCCGCCCGGAGTCAACAATATGTGAAGACATAGTTGTTGGCGACGACGTCTGGGTGTCAATTATATATTCTTATAATAAAGTATTTGTGTATATATATGTAGTAGTATCAGTTAGTTAGATTCCATATTACAAGCTTAGAGCTTAGTTTGGGGCTAATTAACCGTGAGTGAATTTGTCCAGGTATATTTATTTATTTATTTTAATTCAAATTGAGTAACTTTTATACTTACTTACCATATAACAACGTTCTACTTTGCTGTACATCTTAATATGAAAGAATAAATAAAAAAGTGATATCTTTAAGAATTTACATCAGATTTTTACATGTTCAAAGCTTTAAAGGCTTTTCTTAGTAAAAGTTATTTGTTTTTCACTGAATTTATCTTCTACTTAGCTTGAAGATTAAAGGATCGTTATGTTTTATCATAACTTATATTGCTATAGGCCGCCATGGTAACCGAGGTTTGGTAATCAGTTACCTATGAAGAAATTTTGCTCTTTCCTGGTAATCCAACCCGCAATAGGCAAGCGTGGTGATAACGCCTAATCCTCTTCACTGCACTGCCTCAGATAGCGCTCAGAGAGAAATGCCACTATCGGCCACCCATCCAAGTAGGGGTCGAGCTGCACGTTGCTTAACAGTCGCAATGAACTAACATCGTAGTCAAATTATGCCGTGAGTGCTACAAAACTACAAACAAAATACAAAATTAAAGCTGTCATTTCCAACCTATTCCATTGAATAGTGAAAACATCGCTACATTTTCTATATTACTCAACACAATGACTTACAGACACTAATCAGTGTCACAAAACATGACAATTGAAACTGTCACTACAAAACCACAGTGACTGGCCGATTTCATAAACAAACTTCCTTCGATAATCTACATTGCAACTAGGTCAGAGTTTAAAGTAATTGCACACTAACCCACTCGAGCACTGACGCCGTTCAAATGCTTTGTGTTATTGTGCAAGTTCTCTCCTTTATTAGGACTTAGCGTAAAAAATTCGGTGCTTTTTAAGTGCCTATTCAAACTAGCAACGGCTGTTGCACTGCTGGGTCTGACTGCAATAGTTATATGACTGCTTGATTGCCAACTACTCAAAGTGCTAAGCATACCATTTTCTAGGCGTACCCTTAATCCTGACGAATGCTCTTATGCAGTTTTCCTACTATCCGTGCTAATATAAAAAATAACATTATTTATTTAAGAATGTTTTGATCATTTCGCAGTCCCTCCACAAAACACATAAACACCCGGTACGAATGACCTTTATATTACTTTCTGATGTTACGGCCAGTCGCAATGCTGCCAACCAGACAGTGTGTACAGACCTTATCCCAACTATTATAAATGCAGAAGTAACTCTGTCTGTCTGTAACTCCTCAACACTTAAACCACTGATTGGTTTGACAGATTTTGATCACAGGTACACAGTATAAATAGAATGGACCCACCCAACAGAGGGCTTTAGACTTTCTTAATTCCCACGAGTATGTGGGTGAAGCCACAGGCCACAGTTAGTATTTAATAAATACCTACGCACCGCTATCTTCAGGATTACTTCCGAACTGTGGGCGGACGCACAATCTAATCATACACATAAAAAACATCTGAGAATAGAGAAAATTATTTTATTATTTGTACAGTTCTGAGGATATGAATCTTATCTCAATATTGGCGCAGAATATTCCATAAGTCAGCTACGCTTGTAGGGCAAAGGTGAAGGGTCTTTGAAGTCTCTAGTTGTTTTGTATACTGAATTAATATGTTGAAATACTTATTGATGTGAAATGGCCGTAGCTTTCTTTACCAATACATAATAGGAACTACTACATTTTAACAATATACCAAACCAAACAATTCACTTTTGTAAACAATGACATTATTGACATTTTTTTTACACACTAGCTGTTCCGTGTGGTAGTTCCACCTGTGATCCAAAAGATGATAGTGTAAAAAAATTGTAGTACACGCTTACGTTATTTTCTCAGATTTTACGGTGGCCGTCGAACTGGAAAATATCATCATGCTTATTAAATGTATAGATACAGACAAACATTTTCTTACAAGTTTTTCTTTTGACCTCTGAACTTTGAACTCTGAATCTCCCGTAAGCTCGCTTTACTATGTACTGACGTCATCTGACTGCTTTAGATAATAACACATAATAGTTTGTACTACTTAAACTGATTTATTTATTCATTAACTAGCAGCGCCCCGCGGTTTTACCCGCGTTGTGCCCGTGCCCGTGGGAATTTCGGGAATTTTTTTACATAAAAACCTTCCTCTTGAATCACTCTACCTATTACAAAAAACCGCATCAAAATCCGTTGCGTAATTTTAAAGATTTAAGCATACAGACAAACAGACAAAACTTTGTTTTATACTATGTAGTGATTTCGAGTACGTTAGTGGCCAACCCTGGTGTCGGAGTTTATAGACAGCCTAAAGACCGAATGTGCAATGTGCATTTCGAAGCACGGTAGCGCTCAGATAGAAATGCCACTATCGACCACCCACCCAAGTAGGCATGTGTTTAACAATAGCAACGAACTTACATCACTAAGTCAAACTATGCCACGAGCGCTGATTAGAGCAAGTAAGAGCCCTATGCCCTATGCAGCATACAACTGGCCTTCCGTCTCACCCGACACTAAATCCATTCATTCGATTATATGAAGTTTATCACGTTCATGCAAAATCTAAGTTGAACACTCGAGCAGAATTCGGCTTTGACGAACCGTTTTAAAGTCTAAGTTTAAATCAAACTTTAGCAAGTTTAATACGAGTTTGGAATACTTGATTAGTTTGCAACTGAATTATTATGTTTCAAATAGTATTGTACATGATTTTATATTGCTTTTGTATTTAGATTTTGCTTAGAAATATTACATAATCATATACCTACAATTTTATCCTACTAATATTATAAATGCGAAAGTTTGTGAGGATGGATGCATGTATGTTTGTTGCTCTTTCACGCAAACACTACTGAACGGATTTGGATGAAACTTAACAGTAATATAGGTTATACATCAGAATAAAACATGGAATACTTTTTATCCCGAAATTCCCGCGGGTACCGATATAACGCGGGTAACACCGCGGAGCGCGGCTAGTATTGTTATAAAACCAGTGGTGTTCATTAATTCATTTCGAGTAGGTTAGTGGCCAACCCTCCTCAGAGTTTTAAGACCGCCTAAAGGCCTCCGACATGGTCTGACGATTGAAACAACCGGGACCGACTGCTTAACGTGCCCTCCAAAGCACGGTAGCGCTCAGATAGAAATGCCACTATCGGTCACCCATTCAAGTAGGTCACTTGTTTTCTAATACCTTAACGATCGTACTCAGAGACGTGAAATGCATCCTTATTAGAGATTTAATGAGTGATTTTGACATGTAATGTATGCAAAATTACGTCAATTAGTTGAGTGTCGATTTCATAAACGTCTCTGAGTGCGGTCTCGTCTCGGTTTTTGGTGAAGGATAGAATATAACAAATATAAGTAAATGTATTCATTGCGATAAAGATTTTCATTATAAAGTTTGTTTAAGTTTGTCATATTTCATATTCATTTATTTTGCAATTAAAGGTACAATAAAGTTGTTACGATTGTAAATGAAGTTTGTGTTTTTATATTTAGATTGTTGTTTAAGGTTCAGTAGCCATACCATGACCTCTTAGATGGCGTCTCAAGATCCAAGCAGATTAGTTTAGGTTTGCGTTTCAATTCGTACCGTGACCTTATTTAAACAATATCGCACTTGAATCGCCATCGCTTTGAATGAATGAACAAACCATTTTGCTGATCGGCTAATTGCGTCACTTCCTCTAAGAGAAGTTATTAAGGTGCGTTCGAAAACCTCAATAATTAAAATTACGCAAAGTTCCGTTTTTTATGAGAACCTATTTAAAATGATAAGTATTATTTAAAACAAACATTGGTTTGTTTATACACACAATAATTATTTTTACCTAATTTGTAATCATAAAATGTTTGAACTATAAAGTATTTATTGCTCCAGAAACCAATGGTATTTTTAATTTTAAACAGACATCCAAAATAATATTAAGATTAAGTGTTCGGAACGTCACTGAAAGTGGCATTTCATTTTTGGCAAAGATCAAACAATTCATAGAATAAAAAATAGACATAGAATAAAATATAGACATAGATTTAATATAGACATAGATGAAATATATTATAATAGGTATATTTTTAAGCATTTAAATTATTACCTTCATGCTCGTTTGATATAAATTGCGATTGTTAAAGATTTATTTCTACGAGTATTATGGATTAACCAGGAATATAAGTTAAGTCTCAGAATTCTAGAGCCTTGTGCCTTGTCGCTCTCGCTTCATTGGGGAAATTCAGGATAAAACAAAGCATATCCTCCATGTTTATATTGATAGTTATGTTTACCCTCGTAAATACCTACCTACTCGTACATCCCCTGCGCTCAATCCACACTATACAGTACTACAACCCGTCCGCGCTCGTATTTTATTTTGTGTAAGTACATATTAACTTCTCATCATAACTCAGAAAAGAAATGTCCAATTTTAATCAATTCTTTCAGTTGAATATCATTAAGTTATTTGCACAAATGCATTGTTTATAGTAAGGAACAATTAAACATTAATAATTAACTAAAGTACATACTTATTGTTGTTAAAAATATCAACAACGGTTCAATTTATGTTAGAAAAATGTATCTTTTATTGAATTGCTAATTTTGACAGCTGAGACGCTTTACCAAAGCCGCAAAAGACGCTCATGGTACGAAATGAATGAACGAAAACATCTTTAGTATGACAAATAGCGAATCAGTTTAGGTAATCTGCTAATCAACTACAATGTGTCACTCATTGATGTCATGGTACGAAAACTGACAGCGAACTAGTTTAGGTCCGCATTTGTATCGCGCTAAGAGGTCACGGTATGGCTCCAGGGCATGATGGGGCTAGCATACCTTGCTTGGGCAAAACTCTCTTAATGTTTATAGATTTAAAGACGTCATTTTATATTTATTTATTTCTTAAAACATACAACAAACACTATAAAATAATTTTCTTAACCTATATAATTTTTTTCTTAACTTATACTTATAAATTATTCATCTTTTAGCACTACTGCATGTAGTCTTCAATACAATTCATATTAATAACCGAAAATCATTATTGATATAACCAAAAAAGTGCCGAAAATAACAGCGTTGATATTGTTTGTGTTGTAACTGAGAAAATTATATTGAACTTAAATTAATATTTTATTGTTTAAACAAGTATTCGCCATCACTGTCACTGTACTGTGGCAGCTTGTAAATGAGTTCTTACTTATTATGATAAGATTCTGTAATCTTATGACTTTGGTAATAGGAGCGGGATCAGTGTGACAGCTGTAAAAGAAAACACATTTCATAAGTATGTGGATGCCAATCGTTAAATAGTAAGGGAAATAAATGTTTAAAAAAAAGTATTAGCCTGTAATGTCCCACTGCTGGGCAAAGGAATTTGAATTTGAATTTGAAAGGCCTCTCAAAAGTAGGAAACATGTTTCCGCTCGACCCGGGAATTGAACCCGAGATCACAGCCTTAGCAGGCGAATGCACATACCACTGGACCACTTAGGCGTTAAATAAAAATACCCGGACAAATTCACACACGGTTAATTAGACCCAAAATAAGCTTAAACGTGTATGATGAATCTAACTACCAATAGGAATCTAACTAGCTGATACTACATATTACATAATTACGCATACACAAATACTATATGAATAACACTACATATTATTTAAAAAAAAACATTAACTGCTACAATTAAGTATAAGAATATTAAAATACAAAACTCAAAATTACAAAAAAAAAATGCAGCAATAGGAGGCGTCAGCAAAACAAAGTCCCTGGCCGCGTCTGTCTGTGTGTTCGCAATAAACTCAAACACTACGGCACGGATTTTGACGCGGTTTTTTTAAATAGATAGAATAATTCAAGAGGAAGGTTTGTATGTATAAAAATTCCCAAAATTTCCACTGGAACGGGCACAACGCAAGTTAAACCGCGGGGCACTGCTAGTCTAATAGAAAAAAAGATGATCTTACCCGCCATCATAGCAGTCATAGTATAGAACGGTATAACACACGCCATGTCCAAGAGAATAGGAAACGTGATATTGCCAACCACAGTCCCCACTCTGCCCACCACCATTATAAGAGATATCGCTAATGATCTGAAAAAAAAAACATACAAATTGTCGATTAATCACAAAATTTCTGAAAAAAAGCGCTTCATCTGTCTAAAAGTTTATGAATAAGCACTAAAACTATTCTAAAAGGAAATATGAACAAGGGAAATAAATATAATCTTACAATAAATTAAGGATATTCCACTATCTTTGCATCAATTTCAGAGTCTTTTGTCTATGCCTCATCCATGCCTATAGACAATAAACTAGCTACAAAGCCTCAGATTCGAGCTAAATCCACCCTATTGAATGGGTCCAGATAAGATGTTATCTGTATCTAAATCTATGCCAGCGTCTATTCAGTCTATGTTCATTGGATTGTGTGGTTGATACATAAATTGCTTAGATGGGTTGTCAAAATATGTCCGCCATTTTGGTTTGTATTGTTTATGGGTGTGTCGGAAGAAACTGTCAAAGTCAATCAATAAAGTGTCAAGATAAAAGTTTGTCGATTCGAATTTTAAACCGAAGTTTATCAATAGCTACTTTGGTTTTGTTTGTGTATTTGAATATAATATTCCAAGTTTGAATTATTAACACGTTCAAGGCCCCTTCGGGGGTAAAGGTCCTAAGAGTCAGTTAAATAGCGTACCTAATTGTGAAATTTACCGATCGATAGAGCTGAGTCTTTTGTACAATCGTACTATACATACTTAAATTTAATTTTGATACAAAAAGATAAACTATGTAGGTATGTTTTATTGTAAACAAAGCAGTGCATATGAACGGGCTATTAACCAAAACGATTATGTGTCTAAGGGCGGATTGCTCAAGCATTCTTAATTTTATTTAGGGCCTAATGTTTAAACAAATAACGTTTATTTTAAATATTGTTCTATTTCGTGCAATGTGAGATACAATTTTGAACGAACAGCTTTTGTTACCTAAAGCCCGTTGGCACAGTGGCAGTGAGAGCGCTTACTGTGTCGGGGGTTGCGGGTTCGATTCCCGCCCGGAGTCAACAATATGTGCAGACATAGTTGTTGGCGACGACGTCTGGGTGTCAATTATATATTCTTATAAAGTATATGTGTATATATATGTACTAGTATCAGTTAGTTAGATTCCATATCACAAGCTTAGAGCTTAGTTTGGGTCTAATTAACCGTGAGTGAATTTGTCCGGGTGTATTTATTTATTATTATTATTAAAGATATTTTGGTACTAAATAGATTTAATAGTTCTTGTGCAAGCCTACACTATACTAAAGACTGTAGTAGTCGGTCTTTTGTGAGCACACACTCTAACGTATGTTCCTTTGTATCCATCAGAAGTATCGTATATTTCGATTATTATTTTTCCTTAATTTATCGCCTGATAGCCTAATCGAGCGCGTTAATAAAGAAAACCGTTTTACTCCACATAATTTATGTATCTCTGGTGCGACCGACGCAATCCGGACCCGCGAACAAATGTCTGAGATAATTATCTTCGCTCGATGAATTCAAACTGTCTAACTCGATGTATAGCTTACTGTAATGCCCTACCTATTGTTTTTCTTAACAATAGCTGTATACAAAACGAAATGAAACAATTAAGTCTGTTTATAAACTCGTTATTCATTGGTTTATTAACAATTTATAGAAAGTAGTCGGCCTTAAGGTTGGTTAAGGCTTGAGACGTATTGTGTTTTGAATTAATTAATGCAATGGGTTAAGCTTAATCTATTGTTCATAGTACGAAGTTTCTTTGAAAGTAATTTAACCTTTCGCGGTATTTAGTGCTTGAAATTACTTTCAGGCTTCTTACCCGCTGCGACCACCCACTCCCCGGCCCGCGTCTCCCCTCATATTTACAAGTTTTGAATGTGTCACTTTTTATACATCAGTCAGATCGCTAACACTTTGAATGGCCATTTTGTACAGACGTGTGGTAATTGAACTGTAAAACTTTTTCTTTTCTTTTATAACCTTTATGGGCACGATGCTACTGACAAGTATGCTTACAAAAAGATAATATATGCGCCCGCCGCATGTGGCTTCATACAAAAGTGAACCGTCGAGTGCGCCCGTCGCGTGCGGTGCCATACAAAAGTGAACCGTCGCGTGCGCCCGTCGCGTGCGGTGTCATACAAAAGTGAACCGCCGCGTGCGCCCGCCGCGAGCGCACGCGACGGGCGCACGCTTAACACAGTGTTGACCCTTATGGTAGCAATATAATTAGTTTACAAACATTATGATTATCAAATTAATAAGCTTTAAACGATAACAGTTTTAGTTTAGTTTGCAGTGCCCTAACTGGTTGTGATGTATTAAGGTACAATATGGCAAATAACTAAATTTTAATTTAACCTTTAAAATTAAAATTCTCTTATTACTTTTCTAACAACCGTACAGATTCCTTTGTCAAATGCACAGGAATTCCAGTGAAATGCCTTACACTGGAATCTAGGGCACAGAATTCAATATACACTACGGATGTCACAACAAACAAACCTCCCCAGGTGAGTCAATTAATTGTCCACCCAACAACAACTGTACAACTAACACAGGGTTAAAAACAAAGAATGTGTAAGTAAACTAATCTTATGCGGGCGAGAGTAACAGTTCATTCGTAACTGTTGGTAACTGTTCCGAACAGTAGCCAAGTTACGAACTTAAATAAAAGTTTAAACTCCCAACTATTTGGAACAATACATTTTAGTTATTCATTTGTTTCGTTCAGAATTTGAGCTTGATTGTGTTCTGTTTTTGAATTTGTTGAGTTAATTGAAAAATTGTAGCTCTTGGGATTCGAGTTGGTTGTTATTTTGTTACTGAAATTATTTTTTGACGCTAAATAATGGTTCTTTAATAGCCTTTGTATAGTTTTAAATTACTGTTGTTTTAAAAACATTTATCCTTAATTGTAAAGCAAGTTATCGATAAAAAAAACAATCGTATTTGGAGCATGTTTGTTTAAAGTAAATGTGTCTACAGTGTTTACTTTTGGCCTTGAATTCTTGTCGTAGACGACTAATTAATAGAACGAATATTTATTACTAAGCTTCCTATTGATAACGCTCACTTCGAGCTTGTAAACTCGTGGAATCAATCGGTAGGTACATACAATACATGCTATATAAAGCTATTAGAATAACTAGTAAATAAGTAAGTTACTTACTATACTAACTTATTAGAATTACTCACATATCTGATTTCCGAAAATATCAATACATACAATAGGAATCACTACATAGTATAAAATAAAGTCGTCTCTTTTTCGTGTCTGTCACACTGTTTGTCTGTCTGTATGCTTAAATCTTTAAAATTACGCAACGGATTTTGATGCGGTTTTTTGTAATAGGTAGAGTGATCCAAGAGGAAGGTTTTTATGTAAAAAAAATCCCGAAATTCCCACGGGAACGGGCACAACGCGGGTAAAACCGCGGGGCGCTGCTAGTACATATATAAATAATAAAATTAGAAATAATATATATCGAATCGAGAAACCTACCAAGCAAATTACACAAAGAAACAGATCACAAACCAAACCAAGTTATTGTATAACACAAACTATTTTTCTCAACCTATCTCACTACAATTGCTCCGACCAAACAACCACATTTCGTACAAACACGAGTAAATACAAGAAAAGATTAACCCTTTCCGTGTGTCGTAGTTCGCAAAGCTAACTAGTTCATAACCCCTAGCGTTCTATTCATGATCCCAATTAGTGAGTATCATAGGGTTAAAAGTGTAATTAGTGCAGTGACACTGTTACGATGTTTAGTCTTTTGAAAAAGATTCCACTGATTGCTGTAAGCGTTTTGCGAGTTTCACATTTCGTTCGAGCTTGCCTGCTGAAGCGGTTTTCTTGTTCATTTGGTTCATTGGTTTTGCGTCGAAAGAAATGTTGCTTTGAGCTTAGAAGTCTTGATTGAAATGGGAACTTATTTTTTAAATGGTAAGTGTTGTGGGCATATTGGCTTTATATTAAAGAATTGAGAAAAAAAGAATTGAGTCCAATTTAGATTGTGTACCTATGTGTGCTAATAGGAGTAGATATAATAAATTAATATAGGGTTGCTTGTTAGTGTTAGAATATAATCTCTGATAAGCTGAAAACTTTTTAAATTGAAAATAACGATATTGATATTGTAGTACAATATAGTACAAAGTATATACAATAAATATATACAAAATAATGTAGTACAAAGCTAAATTGGTCAAGTAGGCTATCACAAACAAAAATATATCTTTATATTGATGAATCTTTTCTTAACATGACTGTACGTACAGATTGATTTAATTTTAATACTTTACAGTGTACATTTCCATTGCAGTAACGAATTTCACTTTAATTATAAATGAGGTGTTGTAATTACAATCATTAGCATTCGAAACGTATAGCTGATTGATTTGGGCAAATAAACGTTTTTGGTTAATACCGCGTATGCAAATGCTCACATAATTAACTAAAAGCATCGCCACTATCTGTTTGTTTGAACGAGATAACCATTCAATGTCGATACGTTAAATATTTAACGAATTTTACTTGATGAAATCGGATTATCATTTTGGCACTCAACTATGATGTAAAGTATTGAGGGTGCATTTTCACTAGAGCTACGCTACACAGCAGCAGTGCTACGCAACTGCGCTACACGGCTACGTCACGTAGCTATGCTACGAAAATTTACAAGCTAAGCAGCTATTCTGGTTCTATACTATGAAGATGCACCGCCGAAAGCTTTCGCGTTGTGGCGAGTATGATGCGTAGCTACGTAACTAAATGCTACGGAAGACATTACGGGATGTCGTAGCACGGATCTGTAGCTCGCGTCCGTAGCTGGCATCCGTAGCGCGTATACGTAGCACACATCTTTAAAAAACACAGCTTAGCCGAGTGCATTTTCACCAGTGCTATTTTGTATGTTATTCAAAGGATGTGTTTGTTAGATATCTATCAGACGTGATATAACAATGAAGTGTAGCAGGGCTCTGGTAGAAGGCACTCTTAGCCTTAGAGTCATAAACTGTGTTCAATATATGTAAAATATAATACAATGGATATCGATTGACGATTAAAAATAACAGAAAATTCATACACACCTTTGATTAGTCTTAAAAATTTCGATAGTAATAGCTTGATTCAGACTCATTGTGATCATAGTAATAGCGATCGCTAATGAGAACAAGGCGACGATAGCAAACTTTGTAGTCGCCCATTGGATGCAGAAGATCACCGCCACACTGATCACTCCAAGAACCATAAGCAGTACTTTTTTCCCAATCCTTTTGACCAAGACTCCAGTCACGAAGTAAGGTAATAGACACACACATCCCACTATAATGCTGTTGATGTATGTCTCAGCTCCACTTTTTGTCTGTAATGTAAATTTTTTAAGGTGTAAAGTGGTTTTATGCAGGATCCCCAACCTTTCCGAATGGGTTGGCTTAAATAGCAATTTGAATGTAAGAATGGCTTTTTACGTTTTAACATTGAAGGGTATTTTTTTGTGAAATGGAAATAGGACTTGTGTTTTTGAACTTGAAATGTACTGACACTAGTTTTAATATCTATTTTTCTTATTAAGGCAATATACTTATGCCGCCCTATTTATAAACGCTCTGTAACCAAAACACTGTTATAAAGTTTTTTGTCTCTTTTGCTCTTCGGAAAATTGCGTATGTCATAAAGTGACAAGCCATTTGATAGCTACGCGTTTTTTAATGGCCCTTGAATGCTTATCAACAACCCAATAACCTATCTTTAATAGTTATCACAGGTAGAGGATCATGTTTTTTATATTATTTATATGTCTAAATAAATAAATGTTAAGAAAAGCCAAATTCTAGCATGTGAAAGAACTGATTCTATTTTTTTTACACATATTTACATACCCATAATGTCACTACCTAAATTGTTGTTTATCTGAGACTAGCAGAGCCCCGCGGTGTTACCCGCGTTGTACCCGTTGCTGCCGGAATTTCGGAATAAAATGTATCCCATGTGTTATTCTGATGTATACAGTTGTTTTGGGACCACGCAGTGGATAGAGAAATATATTTTAATGCCAACTTATGATGATATTTTAAATAAAGAACACTAAATAATACTCAGTGATAGTTTGTCGCTCGAGGCGAACCCGCAACATTTCTTTTAACAAGACCAAAATAAAAGAAACATAAATAGACATCTGATTTTCTACAAAGACGACAAGCCAGGTCACTCAGAACAGACCTTACATTAGAGTCCTTTCCTCAGTAAATTGGTCGATTTATTCTTACTTTGCCTTCCTAGGGAACCCAACAGACCCAACGCAAGTTATAAAAATAAAGGAAAGTCGTATGAACAGACCTCTGAGTCCAGAATATCCAGTGGTGCATAATATACCCACAATTCATCATTCATTCTTTTCGTATACTTAGCGGCCAACCCTGATGTCAGTTTTAGACCGCCTAAAGGCCTCTTTTGTGGTCTAACGATTGAAACAACTGAGACTGGCTGCATAACGTGCCCTCCAAAGCACGAAAGCGCTCTGATAGAAAAGCCACTATCGGCGACCAATCCACGTTATTACCGAGCTGCTCGTTGCTTTACAGTGATATAGCCTCGAGGCAATTTGTAGAAAATCTGGGATTTCAAATTCTGATAAAGTATTCAGATATATTAGCTACAATACTGTAAAGTTTCATTAAAATACGTTTGATAGTTATTGCGTCAAACGATACAAACATTTATTTACATTCATCGTTAAGAAAACTTAGCTTTTATAATAGTAGAAAAATCTGACTCGGTATATTTAGCAAAATAATATATAAAAATAAAAATATACCAATACAAATATAAGTAATAACTATGCTTGTATGTGTATTGGAGCCGAGTTATGATAATGTTCTACCCAGATAAGTTGATTCTGTGATAAAACCAGTACGTGTGCGATTGATTACGATCACATGCTGTATCTCTTTCTAACATTGCTCGCATGTTGCGTTGTTTGAAGTTAAGAAGATTACATCGAATCTTTACGAATGCTTGTTAGGTTTTTAAGCTTAAGGCTGCGTTTCCACCAGAGATGACCGAGGATGCGTAGCGAGGGATGTGTTTGTAACGAACCAATGGAATCGCTTCATTTACCTCGCCTCGGTCAGCACAGCTCTGGTGGAAACGGATCAGCGGAGCTAGATTTTTGTGCATACAAAACAAGCGAGGGATGTGTGCGAGGGATGTGTACGAGGGATGTGTGCAAGGGAGGTGTTGCGAGAGATGTGTGCGAACGGATGTGTTGCGTTACTCCGCTCCCACTACACCATACCCCCGTCGACACATTTCACAGCTTCGCAACGCATCCTCGTAGGCACATTTTCATCGCACAGCTTTGGTGGAAACCCCCACACATTTTCACAGCACAGCTAGACATCTTCGCACAACACATTTCCATCGCACATCTCTGGCGGAAACGCAGCCTAAACGGGTGAAATTTGCTAAATTTTTAGTCTCAAAATACTTAATAGATAGGATGTAAAATTTTATAATTATGTTATTCAATTTTATGAAACTTCAGGGATTTCACTTATAGGGTAGGTACTAATTGTGTAGACTGAAGGTACACAATTAAAAGCTACGTTATAAATAGATGTTTGGTATCATTTGCTGCAGGAACTATCAAACGGATTTTCATGAAACTTTACAGTAATATAGCTCATTATATATCTGAATGCTACATCAGAATTTTAAATACCAAATTTCCTACGGGAAATTTCTGCGGGTGAAGGCTCTCAATGCTATATTACTGTGAAGCAACGTGCAGCTTAGTCCCTACTTGGATGGGTGACCGATAGTGGCATCTCTATCTGAGCGCTACCGTGCTTCGGAGGGCACGTTAAGCAGTCGGTCCCGGTTGTTTCAATCGTTAGACCATGTCGGAGGCCTTTAGGCGGTCTAAAAACTCCGACACCAGGGTTGTCCACTAACCTACTCGAGATGAATGACTTATAGGTAATATTTTCCGCAGTTTATGCATTTTGATCGTAGTTCATTTCGGTGGATCGGTGGACGGATGTAGTGTCCAAAGATATGGCTGAGTGCAAGATTTCCGATGACGACGTCGACGAAAGAGCGTGGTGGAGGAGAAAAATAAGGAAGGCTGACCCCACCACCATGTGGGACACATAGCCAGGAAGAGAGAGAGAAAGAGATCGTAGTTCATATATGTTTTCTTTCCGTCTCATAAAAATCGAAAGTTCTTACCGGTACACAAACATCCGTCGCAGTTTTATTTAAATTCTCTCTCAAGTCACTTGTGTATGAGTCGAGCGCATGACACAAGTTTTGCTCGTCATTTACTTTGTAATGTTCAACTATAGTCGACAACTGTGGAAACCACAGACGTAATATGTTTGCTCTGAAAGATAAAGTTGTGTGTTATTTTTCTGGTGAAATGATATTTTTATGAGTTGATTTTGGATTTTTGTGAGGAAAAATGTAATTTAAAACTTTGTTTCGATTTGGCTGATTTGCAGCTTGGTCAATGAAAATTGTGTCTAATAACATAACCATTCGTACGGGTAAATAAATGATTTTACCCTGCACTTATTAATTGCACTATTAAGTCATTGTACGAGTATAATAAGACTGAACGTAAAAGAACAAAACTTGAACGATAATACTCCTTGTACCATGAGCAAAATTAACAACACTTAGTGCCGCACTCGGAGTCATCCATTAAATCGACACTTAATTAATGGACGTAATTATTCATACATTACACGTTAAAATCACTCATTAAATCTCTACTAAAGAAGAATTTGACGTATCTGAGTACGGACGTATACAATCAATTGAATTTGAAAAAAGAACTAAACAACTTATAGAATTTAAAATATCTGAAGTACTTACAAACACATTATCATGAAATTCGATAAGCAAATCAAGAACAGCGATCTACCCAACGGCTTCAAAAACATAGGTTTTGCGTTGTGCAGTCCGATCACAATCTGATGTTTCAAACTTCCATGAATTTCAACTTCTGGCAAAGATTTCAAAGATGGCTTCTGCTTTTCTTTCCATATGTTTAGAAACTAAAAAAAACGTTTGTTAGAGCTTAGTTTAGACTTGTTTAGCCGACTTCTAGACTAGGAGATGCAATTTCCATGGATTATGTCTGATTATGATGTTTTATATCATTATAGTGTTTCTCCTTCAGAGTTACGGGAACATCTTTTTGAGAGGCATACAGATCTAATATTAACTAATTTAACAGATTATAACGTTATTATGTTTTTACTACCCCCAGCTCAGCAGTTTAAGGGCTGCTTTCCAAACCTCTTTCTAAGGGCGTTCAAAAATTCAACGATAATTGGGTATCTGGAGGTCTGTTTATAGCTACTACGATAAATATTTAAAAAAATATATTGAGGGATTTTAATTACTATTTAAAAAAAAATAGAACATAAATTTTTGGAGACCCTGTATACTCGTATAAGAGATTCGCACAGCAGTAATATGAAACTTGATCTGCAATCTGAGATAATTGAACCATATCATATATATAAGGCCGGCTGTTAATCAACAGCAATTGAAGGGAATAAATCCATACGAATATCCCGCTAATACTACGCTATGTATGTATAAATCAATTTCAAACGCAGACTTCCATTTGTGCTTTATTTTGAACTAGCAGCGCCCCGCGGTTTTACCTGCGTTGTGTCCGTTCCCGTGGAAATTTCGGGATTTTTTTTACATAAAAACCTTCCTCTTGAATCACTCTACCCATTACAAAAAACCGCATCAAAATCCGTTGCGTAATTTTAAAGATTTAAGCATACAGACAAACAAACAGACAAAAGTAGCGACTTTGTTTTATACTATGTAGTGATTATAGTGCCAAGTAGTGGCGACGATATGTATGAATATTTATTATTTTTATTGCAGTACAGTTTTAGCTAATTAATATTAGAGCTCGTGGCGTAGTTTGACTATGCGATGTTAGTTCATTGCGATTGTTAAGCAACATGCAGCTCGTCCCCTACTTGGATGGGAGGCCGATAGTGTCATTCTATCTGAGCGCTACCGAGATTCGGAGGGCACGTTGAAGTGTCGGTCCCGGTTGCTTCAATCGTTAGACCATGTCGGAGGCCTTTAGGCGGTCGCAAAACTCCGACACCAGAGGTGGCCACTAACCTACTCAAATTTACTTTATATGTATTTTATTCTAACACCCGTACTCAGAATACGTCAAATGCTTCCTTAGAACATACTTAATGAGTGATTTTGACTTGTAACGTATGAAAAATTACATTAATTTGTTAAGTGTCGATTATATTAACATCTCTGAGTGCGGCAATAAATCTTCTTTATACTCTTCTTTCTCTCTTATTTTTCTACCACATTGTAATTATAACACATAATCATAACAATGTGCAACCAACATTATCAACTTTTATTATATCGCCACTTCAGTCTATAAAGTCTTAAGTCAACCGTGTATTAAAGCTCTTATAATAATAAACATAAAACTTAAAATCCCTTCTCTCAACGGAAAGTTGAAAGTTAAATTAATTGTGTTGCCTGAAGACAGCAGCGCTCTTATTAGGTTAGTTAAGCTTGTTTCTTTTTAATTCTATCTTTGTTGCATTTTCGTGGTTTCCCTTTCAAAGATAAGTTTTTGTTTTTAAAAAGATAATTAGTTTCTTTTATGTCATAAAGTTGGGTAGACATAAATAAAATGAAGACTAATTTACTTATGGTGCTGAGTAGATTTGTGTTAAAGACTTTAAGCAACTATGCTTTTTTCATTTGTTAATTCTTTGTATTCTATAAACGTTGAAAAGCCAGGGCGATACTTGACGGAAACTTTATCGCGGCAAATCCGCCATTACATGTTTTTGCATTACAATGCTCAAATCGACGGAGTGACCGATCTTCTATATAATATACTAGATGCGCCCCGCGGTTTCACCCGCGTTGTACCCGTTCTCGCGGGAATTTCGGGATGAAAAATAGACGTTGGCCGATTCTCAGACCTACTCAATATGCTCACAAAATTTCATGAGAATCGGTCGAGCCGTTTCGGAGGAGTACGCGAACGAACACTGTGACACGAGAATTTTATATATAAGATATATATAATAATGCTTTATATAAGTCTTTTTAGTCACTGATTATACTAAATGAAACGGGTCTGTAACGCGTTAGATAATATAACGTATTTTACTTCTTCTTCTTCATCGAGTGGTCAAACTGACCAATCCTAGTGTCAGAGTTATTGAGACGCCAAAGGCGTATGACATATCTCTGACTCTGACTCTGATGGACATGACGTATTTTACTAAAATACGTACCCGACGTTTCGAGCGAATTACCCGCTTGTGGTGACTGCAGTCATCCCGTGACCATTTCATTTCATTTAGTATAATGTGTGCAAATCATGTGAGTTTAAAAAGTATGTTTTTAGTCACTGCTTCGCAAACTATTAAAGTAAGTAATTAGTTCGAGTATACTTTACTCACCAACTCCAATATCAACAAAACTTAATAAACGCATCTCTCAATAAGATTATAGTGTCGGGATACAATCTCATACGAGTATTATAACGCTTATAGACGACATAGACAAGTCGCTTCAGGATATAAAGACATTAATTCCATACAGCGAGACGCGTGATGCTTTGAGTTTACTCTGAGATAACTGACAATTTCAGTTAGACAACTCTATCTATTCATACTTCTATGGAACATTGCATACTGCTTCATCTTCTCTGATGTTCTTCTGAATGTGTGTGATACGTTCAAAAGAGCCTCTTTAGAGTCGAAACTGAATACATTATTTGACTTTGATATAGCAGTAAAACATAAGTTACCTAAGCTAAGCTACAAACCTATTAAACTACACCGTGCTAGCTACTGGTATGTCCATCACAGGGGTTTTTTAATGTGTATTCCGGATAAAAGGTTACAAAACTTTGTAACAAAAAGTTCTATATTTTGTGAAACCTGTCTTGTTTCCCTAAGCGAAGCAACATACGTTTTAATTGCCTCTACACGTGTCAAGAATTCATTAAGTACCATTTGATGAAGAACATGGAATGTTATTTTTAATTATAAAAGATAACTAATACAAATTGCGCGATGATAAGTTATCTCGGTAAAGAAAATACAGTAGTTTGTTTTGTATTATTATGATGTAACTATGAGAATGGGTCGTGATATGAATGAAGTGTAAATGTAATGTACCTTCCGTGATGTGATATAAAATACGCTGCTAAAATGCTATACAACTCTTTTGTTTTATTTTTGTGAAGAGATTTTTTGTGTATGAAATTCAAAAATAGAATTGTGGGGATGTTACCTTTAAGTTAATAGTTAAAAATAACAGCTTAAGAAACAATCAGGTTTTTTTTAAAACAAATTACAACCTATTTTCATGAAAAGGAGTAGTTGTGTTTACGTAGTTCAAAAACCTATTCTAAACACGAAATAAATGATGGTCAAAATCGGACAATAATTAGTCAAAAAAAATTATAGTATCGCGAACATTCTGCGAAGCAGCAAGATAATGTTTGATCTTTTCAATTTGAGACCTTCACTTGCTAATGAACTCCCAAAAAAATATAAAGAAGTTGAATTTCAAATACACTTTACATACATTCAGCAAAAAATACAATCCAATTAACTTCCACTCGGTTTGTTGTCAGTTTAACGAAAAACATTTGTCAAAACAAATAAATCTCTATACCTACGGGATACGTTTCAATTTTCTTCCAAGTGTTCTGCCTGTACATGGTGTATAAGATCTTTCTTGCTTCATCGTATCTCTTTTGCGTTACCAGAAATTTTGGACTTTCTGGAATTATGGTCGAGTAAAGGATAAACGCTGATAATGACCATAGAGACAAAGCATAGAGGTAGAAGTTCCAGGTGTTGAGAACTGGAAATAAAGAAGAAAAAAATTTTAAAACTTTAACAGACGGTCATTTAAGTTATGAGATAATGCTTTGTATTTAACAGATATTTAACAGGTTTAACATTTTTCCGATAACCTAGAGTTTGCAACAACCCACCCTTACTAACTAAATACTAAATACCACGATAAGGTAAGGAGGATATACTTTGAGGGCCATATTCATAACGTGTATTAAAAACATTTTAGCTACCAAATGGTTTGTCACTTTCTGATATACGCAATTTTCCGAAGAGCAAAAGAGACAAAACACATTATAACAGTGGTTTAGTTACACAGCGTTTATTAATAAAGGCCTGAAGGTGCAGAAGTATCATATAAAATTGTTCATTTTTAAGAGAGTTGGTTTATATGTATTTTCTTCCGAAAAACGCTCTAAAGAAATATGGTGTACCTTCACACATAATCACAGCAGTTTTTGTATGTTCTGTGACTAAGACAAAAAGATACACGAGTGATTCTATAGGTAACAATTTTTCCTTTCAAGGTCCGGAACTCAAAAAGAACAATATTCAAATATAGTAAAATGTTGTAATAAAAAAAGTCAGGAAATCGAGAATCGATCCGGAGAATTAAGCTCTTGAAAGCCACAAGGTGTGCTAAAGTTCTTTGAAGTATGTTTTCGTAATATTATAAGCTTTGATGGAAATCGCTTTACAGCCCTTTGAGTCAGATCAAAGAGTTTTGGGAAAAATGTAAATTGCAACTGGAATTATGAAGTTACAGTATTTCTTGGGTTTTGAGACAGTACTGATTACGTTACGTATGACATAATTGAAGTTAAATCCTGAACTGATTCCTGAGTATCTCTTCTATAATGCGTGTTGAGAGAGAGAGAGAGAGAGAGAAAAACTGCTGGTCTCCAATTTTTCTTACATGAACATGTTCGAAAATTCCTTCGCATAATATTGAAAAAATAAGTAAACGTTTTAGTGTAGGGCTTCATAGAAATACGCCCCGCGTTCTAGCTGCGTTGTGTCCATTCCCGTGGGAATTTCGGTATGAAAAATATTTTATAACCTTCCCATTACAAAAACAGTATTGAATTCAGATTGGTAGTTTCTGAGATTAGCGCGTTCAAAGAAACTCTTCAACTTTATTATATCATGTCAGTATAGATAGATTCCATAGTTTTCCAGATTACAATATTTTTGTATTTCATGTTTATTGGTCTACCACTATATACATACCGATTCTCCCACCCAATAAGGTAACCTTCCAGTCATTCGTGAGTATACCCCACGACATAGCCGGTGTTATAATTTGTGACACAGCCAGAAACGAAGACTGACACAACACCACCTGGTCTCTAATACCGTTGTGACAGAACTCTGACGTCAGTGACACTACAGCACTGAATGATGTGGCGAAACTGAAAAATAGTAAAAACGGTTTCAACTTTTTTTCGTTTTGGTATAAGCTCTTACGTCCGTACTTAGAGACGTCAATTGCTTCATTAGTAGAGATTTGATGAGTAATTTTCACATGAAATGTATGAAACATTACGTCAATTAGTTCTGTCAATTTAATAAACGTCTCTGAGTGCGGCAGTTACAATCTTGAATAATACTCCAGTCAAAATAGACATTACAGTTTGCATTAATGTCATTAATTGTCTAAAGTCACGATATCTCAAAAGCGATGCTTTGTAGAAGAAAAGTGTTGAGATCTTTTTTGTAGACAATTTTACGATCTACAATCTTTGTTTGAACCATTTTTCGGTAGCTCTCATTGTTTCAGAGATATACGCAAAAAACGCAAATTTGTGACCTTTGACATCGAATTAAAAAACAACGCACAAGCGGCATCGATGGGGACTTTTGACATTTCATTTGTAATGACGCATCCAAGGCCTGCACAAAAATCTAGCTTGTTGGGAATTAATGCAAACTGGAATCATAATTTAGTCTATTTTGACTGGATTATAAATCAAACTTGCGTTCGATAAGGCATTTTTCAGCATATTCAGTCGTACGGGTAGTAGTTTCTCGCAGCGACTCACATGCGTCAACGTTCGTATGAACTACGCTTTAAATTCACTCGATAAAATTCGTGAAAACGGGTTATAATCCGTTTATGCATGAAGAACCTACAGTTCTATAAACAGATACACATATCACATCAAACTCGTCGAAATCCATCTTTGGCCATCCATTTCATTCGCCATAAACTTCACAATTCACATAAAAGAAATAAATGATTTCATCACAGCAGTGCAACCCATCTGCACTAATGACCATAATATTAATAATAATACAGCTTAAAGATTAACATCGCTGTTTGGATAAACTCCAAAGCCACTGAATTTTATAGAGCATAGTATCAATAAAATTGTGCTGCAAATGGCGAAACGTGCACCGATGAGCTATAAACATTATTATGCTACTCAATAATTAGAATTTCTGTTTAACGTAAAGGAAAATATCGGAGCCAAAAGCGATACGATTGTAGCACTCCACGGTAGATTAAATTCTTCTGTTTTAGGACAAAAACAATACAAATAAATATTAAGTAATACTTACAAGAGGCCCTCAAAGAATTTGGAAAACACTAGCACTTCAAAGGTTTGACTGGTTGAGGAGATTAGAGAGAATATAAATATACCCCCAAATCCTGAATTTACGAATATTTTTCTTCCAAATGCATCTGTCAGGAATCCTGCGACCACTGATGAAATAAGCATACCTGAAAAATAACAATTATCTTAAGGTTACGAGTTATAACATTCACAGCGAGCACACCGAGCAATTTATTCAGTGGAAAGATCTACTTGCTCGCTGCGACCGTGCCTCTCCGTACTGACTGCACGAACGCTCTTTATGTAACACATTAAACTACGTCTTTAGCTTAGTACCCGGCCTCAGGCCTTTAAGCATTTTTAGCAAACCTACAAGCTGCGTGTGTCAAACGTTTTTAAAACTTTGCGTTTAGGCTTGTAAACTTACTCATTTTCAAACAAAGCAAAGAGTGTTTTCGTCATCGCCACATGACAATAAAAATATCGAATCAATTCACAATAGAGGATATAATCGATGTTTTTCTATATCAAACACTTCTCTCCATATTGCGTTCTTGTTTTTCACACACAAAAATATTGTTGACAAATTGACGAGGCAATACAGGAATCATATTTTATCCAAGACAAACAAAATAAGAAAACAAAAACAAAGTTGGGAGACAAATTCGCATCAAATGGGACCATCCAATTTAAACAAAATGCACGAAATCAGTTCCAAATTTGGTACTCGTACCAATGTGGTTGTAGGAGAAGAGGCCTTGAACGAAATTGAAGAGTAATTTGTATCGACTAACGCTCTGGCAACAGTTTAATTACTTAATTCCTTCAAGCTTAGAGGCTCTCGTTAATTTGCGCTTGGCTACCAAAAGTTTTTAGGCACGCCACACCAGGTTGCCAATAGTTGTTTGATATCAAAACATTTAGCCGGACGGGATTGGTAAACAACTTAGTAATCCCTTGTTCAGTTTAAGTTGTAATACAAACGGAACTTTATTTGGAGATATGAAATGAACTGGATGTAGATGGAATGATAATATTGGACTTCCATATATTAAATGTAACTTTCGACGATCAAAGTTTTACCACTTCATAAAAATGGATTTAGGATTTTAGGAATATTAAGAGTGAGTGTGTTTTGCCGTTGATACCTATTTTTGTTTACGTTCTCGGATGAAAAATAGCCTTCAACCTTTCTTTTGAATGTTGCTATCTCTATAGAAGCTTTTAATCTGACTTGCAGTTCTAAAGATCAGCGCATTCAATCAAACAAACTCACCAGTTTCTCTATATTAGTATACTAGCAGCGCCCCGCGGTTTTACCCGCGTTGTGCCCGTTCCCGTGGGAATTTCGGGATTTTTTTTTACATAAAAATCTTCCTCTTGAATCACTCTACCTATTACAAAAAACCGCATCAAAATCCGTTGCGTAATTTTAAAGATTTAAGCATACAGACAGACAAACAGTGTGACAGACACGAAAAAGAGACGACTTTATTTTATACTATGTAGTGAAGCGCAATTCCACCATACTGTATTGTAGAAGATAAGAAGATCGACTGTTTGAAGAATAGTATATTATAAGCCATTGCGGGTAGATTCTCGGTTCACTCTTTTTGCGTCGCTCGAGCTGTTCGGTTGTATTGAATTGTCATCTCGGGTTTAGTAATTAATTTCGGTTGCGATTAGGGTTTTTGAGTATCGTTAAATTGATTTGTTTCTTTCTTTATTTAAATTCATTTTAATAATCATACCGTTGATTGTATTGATCATTTCAGTCGATTGTTTTTGTAAAATTTAAATTATAAGAACCGTTGTAACTATTTCATGATTGTTTTTTTTTTATAAATTTGATTGAAGTTTCCAAGAGTATGTATATTAATACCTACACAGGTGCTGTGTTTATACTTATTACCCGTTTTTACAGGAAAAACTTTGCAATGAAAACATTGCACAACACTATTGCATTAAAATTATCAATATCATCGGAAACAAAATAGCACAAATTAACAACTTTCTTCGTTGCATTAGCATAAACACTTGCCTTAATACCTGAAACCACCTTTATATTATCAGAAATTACAACTGAAATGGGTTTTTGCACGTAATGCGCATTGAAATGTAGCCAGTTAATCGCGCTATCCAACAGAACTTATTTTACGATGTGAACTATGCTTTTGTGTAAATTAGTTTCTTTTATTTAGTTCTTGCATAAGTAATTATCGTTATTTTAAAAATAATTCTCAGTTCATTTGTTTTAAAATAGTTAATTTTCGTGTTGATTCAATTATTTTGGTTTTTATTTAATGTCTCTGATTCACTCTGAGATGTCCATTAAATCAACACCAAACTAACTGACGTAATTTTTCATACATCACTACATAGTATAAAATAAAGTCGTCTCTTTTTCGTGTCTGTCACACTGTTTGTCTGTCTGTATGCTTAAATCTTTAAAATTACGCAACGGATTTTGATGCGGTTTTTTGTAATAGGTAGAGTGATTCAAGAGGAAGGTTTTTATGTAAAAAAATTCCCGAAATTCCCACGGGAACGGGCACAACGCGGGTAAAACCGCGGGGCACTGCTAGTTACATATAAATATCTACTACGGAAGCATTTGACATCGCTGAGTACGGAGTCTGTCGGAAAATACTAGAAGATTTCGACAGTAAATCCAATTGATGCTAGAAAGAGATAGAGATCGCTTCGCGTTTTTTTCGCTCGTCGAGTTTAGTAGCCAGAGAAGCAGAGTAGTGCGCAGTCGTTTAAGCTCACAGACGTTCTTTTGTTTTATTTATTAAAACGCCGGACGACTGAGAAACCTTATTTCAAAAGAACTTGACGTAGAAGGCATTGAGAATATCATTCATTAGTTTGGTATAGTAAGCGTTATTAAAAGAGGATTATATATAGAAAATGCTTAACTGAGGCAATCGTACGGCGAAGTGATGTTAAGCCTACGACCATAGCGAAGTATGGCATAAGTTCAGATTTGCATTGTGGTACCTCCCTTAAGTCGTTTCTACTTACCCCCGGACAAATTCACATACGGTCAATTGTCCTTACCCAAATGACCCAAATGTCTCTTATGTCTTCACATATTGTTGACTCTGGCCGGGAATTGAACCCGCCACCCCTGACATAGTAAACGCTCTCATTGCCACCGTGCCAACGGGCTTGTCATACTTTTGAATTTCTGATCTATAATTTCTGACATAACTGTTCATACTACGCTGATGTGTCCAGTGTGTTGGAAAGTCCTATTCTATAACCTTAAAATACTCAAAAATAAACTCACCAAAATATGGAATACCATTTAGTATTCCTTTATGAAGCAGTCCCAATTTTAGATCACATTCCGCATTAGAGAGTACGTAAGAAGTATTGCTTGAAACTAAGGAGCCAGCTATGAATCCAATAAAGCCTATACATAGTAGCTTGATGTGGTAGAGTCCAAACTCGCAAGCTTTTAAAGCGGCATCTATTTGTTGCATTGGTTCCGAGTTTGATGATATTCGACCTGTAAAAGAAAGAATTCATAAGTTTGGGACGTATGTATAGTTAAGAGGATCAGGGCAGTATGTATAGTCAAATGGAAAGGTTAAAAGTTATGCTAGAGCAAAGTCATGTCATTTACTTTGACTCTATGACGTAAAAAGACGCGGACTTTAAAGCGAAGACTTCTTACAGAAGAAGAAAAAGTCAAAAGAAAAAAGACTGACTAGATTTGTCTGCGATCAGCCGCAATCCATTTTTCTTTTAATAATGTATGTAATAGCAAAGTTTTTAAGCTATTGCATAGCTTCTATCGCGGGCCTTGAGCGCGGGGACCGAATCCAGAAATTTCGTAATGAAAAAACCTAACGCTCTAAAACGTAACGCTCCTCAAACATTGCCTACATATAAGCCCAGAACACAACGTTAGCGCGATGCAGACATTCAGCACACTAACGCCATCTAGTGATACAAAAAATAACTATGCAATAGCTTTACCGCGGCAGTCCCCGAGTGCCACACGTCTTTTTTTTAACATTTTTTTTTAATGTCACATATCCGCAAGTTACAAAGTACGCTGACAACTCCTAAACTTCCTCACTATACTGATATTATATTTAAGAAGCATACCAAAGTTAGCTGCCTAGCTTGCATCAGAGATTAAACCAGTGAAATATGTATTGATGTAGAATCAGATACCTATATAGTTATAAGTATTGAAGTAACGTTATAACCTTATTGTTTCTAATAATCTTAATATGTCTTTTACAGGTAAGTGAAACTGCAACTACAACACAAGCTCAAGACACACATAGTGCGGATGCTTGTCCTTCCCGCTGTCGTATTATGTGCGTCTTTCGCTACAGCCGTCTTAATATGCCGTTATGTAAGGTATTTATAACTCAACTATATTAAGATACGGTACCAAAATAAATGTATTATCTCGCTTTAGCTTATCATCAAAAAGTCCACAGCTATACTTAACAACCACCCAATTATATAACGTTACATTTTCATTTTGATTACACACAAAAGAAAGGAACATCTTTCGTTTTATGAATCCGGTTTGAAAACAAATAAAAATAAAATAAATACCCCATAATCTTAAGATTCCGTTTAATCCAAGTATTACTTAATAGGTATGCCTAATAAATTATCCTCTTAATTTATTTCAGCAATTAAGGCTGCGTTTCTACTGTTTGTTGAAATAAAAAAGCTGATCTCACCAATTTTCAGCGTAATAAATTCGTTTTTATTGCTATTACGCTAAGGTCTATTTTGCTAATTGCTGTAATTGCTTTCTTTCGTATTGAGGTTTCTTTTATTCGTCTTTGGAGTGTTATTGTTGAATAAATGCGGATATAATGGCGCCGTGTGTTTGATTGGGTAGTAATAAACCACAGAGTAATCGATTGTTTGCTAAAACAGATACTTTTGGTGGGAAACAATATCTGTGGGTTTTTATGTTCAGTAGTTCAATTAACCTTTTAAATGTGTTTTGAACATTTTAACGTTTCTAAACAAGTTAGATTGTGCAGGTTGACGGGAAACCCTCGTGGTAATCCATTGAATTTACTTCTCTACTATGTAAATATATAAAAATACTAGCCGCGCCCCGCGGTTTTACCCGCGTTGTACCCGTTCCCGTGGGAATTTCGGGATGAAAAATAGCCTATAACCTTCCCGTTGAATTTGGCTATCTATTAAAAAAATAATTATTCAAATCAGACTGATAATTACTGAGATTACCTCGAACATACAAACATACAAACAAACAAACTTAAAATTTTTACCTCTTTATAATATACTAGCAGCGCCCCGCGGCTTTGCCCGCGTTGAGCCCATTCCCGTAGGAATTTTCGAAAATCCTTTCTTAGTGTGCACTTGACTTTCGTAACTTGAAGAACCTTCCTGCCAAATTTCATGTTTCTAGGTGTAGCGGTTGAGGCTGTGCGTTGATTATAAGTCAGTCAGTCAGTCAGTCAGTCAGGACTTTGAATTTTATATATATAGATAACTTTATAACCTATTAGCTATTTCCTTCCCCTAATCGGCTTTATAATTTAACACGACAAATCACTTACCTCAGCTCCGATATCATCATTCATCCCAGTAATTCTTTCGAGACACATTCACCCTTCATTTTCCTTGTACATTCACTTTGTGTGATAGATTAACTTAATGTACGAACGAAAACATGCAATCAGAATTCAAGGCTGATTAATTGATTGCAATATCGGTATTAGTTAGTCGTTTTCGCTATTTGTTATTAAGATTTTTCTTTAAAAAAAATAGGCGGTGAATCACCTTTAGCATTTAAGCGTGTGAAAAATAGATGTTGAGCGATACTCAAGACCTTCCCTAATTTACAAACAACATTTCAAGAAAATAGGTCGAGTTATTTCAGAGGATTTGGCAACAATCACCGCGATACCAGAATTAAATAAATAAATATACCCGGATAAATTCACTCACGGTTAATTAGACCCACACTAATATGGAATCTAACTAACTGATACTACTATATATATACATACACAAATACTTTTATGAATATATAATTGACACTCAGACGTCGTCGCCAACAACTATGTCTTCACATATTGTTGACTCCGAGCGGGAATCGAACCCGCAACCCCCGACACAGTAAGCGCTCTCACTGCCACTGTGCCAACGGGCTTGTGAATTGAATTTTATATGTAAGAGATAGAACATAGACCCAAAAATCTATCTGTGTGTATGTAATCCACTTTCTCAAAACTACACAACAGATTTTCATGCGGTTTTTAGTAATATACTAAGTATTATAAGAGCAAGGTTTGTAACTACTTTTCACGCCAACATTCACACAAAAAAGGATACAAAGCGGGTAAACCTGCGGGGCACTGACTGTATTTAATAGTCTACCTCAAGATACGTAACATTACTATCAAATACAGCGTCAGACTCAAGCTCCCAGCTTCCTAAGTAGGTTCTCGACACGCAGTAGTAGAAACTACACTATTTCTTACAACCAAATAAATCCAATATTTCTCGAAACACGAACCCAATACACGAGAATCACGAACAACATGTTTTCCGAACATATAAAATAAATAAAGTCACATAGGTAATACGTGGCATACCAATATGTTTTGCCTAAAATGTTAGATACAACAAATGTCTTCTTTGAACCTCTCTCTTTGAGAATGTTCTGTGGAAAGAAGAAGGCTTAAAAGCATTACTAGTAGCGCCCCGATCCGTTCCCGCGGGAATTTAAGGATAAAATAAATTCCATGTGGTATTTTGATGTATGTATAACCTATATTACTGTAAAGTTTCATAAAAAATCAGACTGAGAAGCAAAAATCTGTTTATATCAAACACAATTTATAATAATATAATAGTTATATAATAATAATAATATACTCCGGACAAATTCACACACGGTTAATTAGATCCAAACTAAGCTTAAGCTTGTATTATGGAATCTTATTAACTGATACTATTACAAATACTTTAGGTATATGAACATATAATTGACACCCAGACTCCGGGAGGGAATCGAACCCGTAGCCCCCGACACAGTAAGCGCTCTCACATTCCACTGTGCCCACGGGCTTGTCAATTATCTTGTTATATGAAATTATCCTTTACTTACATAAAGAAACCTTTCAAATTTCATTTCAAAAATTATACGTAAAACCACATTCCTCGACATGTATCCCTAAAGCCGTGTAAAGCACAAATTGCTTTCTCTTGTAACAAAGATATTAAGGGCTAAATTAGTTATTACTTTAATTAAAAGTTGAAATTGTCTCTGAAACTGGCGTGATAAGAATATCTGTGAATAACTGAACATGAATGATAAGTTTTAATTTAATTGGAATCGTGCTTTGTTAAGATGTGGGAAAGGTTTAGTATTCAATAGCAGTGGTTGAATAAATTGAATTAATATACCATATATCTATTATGTAAAATAAATCATACTTATAATTTTTAGATGGAAAACGGTTTGTTCGATTTTCATTTTCATTTTGTATTCGTCTCGAACCCAATTAGCAGAACCGGGGCAGCACTGCGGGTAAAACATATTTTTACCCATTTTTTTACCCACGTTGTACCCAAATTAAAATGAATCCAATGTGTTATTCCGATGTATAACCTATGTTACTGTAAAGTCTCATCCAAATCCGTCCAGCAGTTTTTTCGTGAATGAGTAACAAACATACAACTTTCATCTTCAACATCTTCACAAACTTTCGCATTTATAATATTAGCAGGATTGTTTTCTAAGTACTCGTATGTATAACTTACGTCCGTACTCAGAGACGTCAAATGTTTCCTTAGAAGAAATTTAATGTTATGTAGTTTAAACATGTCAAATAATTAAGGGTCAACATTGCGTTAAGCGTGCGCCCGTCGCGGGCGCCCGCCGCGTGCGGTGTCATACAAAAGTGAATCGACGCGTGCGCACGCAGCGGGCGCACGCGGCGGGCGCACGCGACGGGCGCACGTGACGGGCGCACGCGACGGGCGCACGCGACGGGCGCACGCGACGGGCGCACGCGACGGGCGCACACTTCACGTTCACTTTTGTATGGAACCGCGGCGTACGCAAGCTTAACGCAGTGTCGGCCCTAGTGTCGCATGTCTCAGAGTGCGGCAGTCCTAGTCAACCTTGTCAACTTTGATCCCAATCTGTAATTACTTAATATCAAATTATTTTATTCGTTTTGAATGTTATACTGGACTAGACACAATCACCATTTCAACGCTTAAATCCAACGGAAAAGCGAAAAAAAAAGTTGTTTACACTCTATAAGATACACTTAAATACAAAATACACTGCTCACTACATATTATATAAATAAAGCTTTAGAAAAGCAAATATAAACTAGATAACATTATATTTGCTAGAAATTTAATACATAATGCTATGTTACTATCTGGGACTCTAAAACAATAAACCTTTAAAATAATCATAATTTCCGTGTTTTATATTCCAACCGTGATATATTTTAATTCGTTTGTATTAAATAAAAGGAGGCAATAAAATTAATATGACTAACAGGTGAAAGAATGTCACGTGATTCACGTTTCAGTTAAAAATCTCGCAGTAACGAGGTATCGAAGTAACGATGTTCGATGTTTGAAAACAACAAAGATATTTCGCAGTAACAAGTCATCGCACTATCAATATCGGTATAAAGTTTTCGATGTATTATTTTTTGCAGTATAGTTCGCCCCGTTTTACAAAAACATTTTGTCACCTAGCTTCTAATGACCGATGATCTAAACGCAACTGCAATTCAAGTATTCAAGTAGCAGCGTTCTCGTAAGAAGTTCTTGTTGCTTACCATTACAAAAAGAATAATTCTAATCGAATTAGTAGTTTCTGGGATTATCGCTTTCAACAAACATTAAAACAAACTTTCAGCTTTATTATAGTATAGATTTATATTGTATATCGTTTAACATTGGTTTTGCATCTAATTATATGTTTAAATAATATATTTTAATCAGTCATACCTACGTGCGTGACTACCGCATAATGCCTTCATTTAATTTATTCGGACACTTAGTAGCGAAACGAAGCGAAGCGAATACTTGTCTAGTTGTTTTGTCTGAACGTGCATCTAAGAAGTTCGAAAGAAATAACTTTTGAGATAGATATTGACTGGAACAAATACTAATCTTATCACCTACCCTGTAGCGTTAGTTTTAGCTTCAAGTATTACATTAACTACAATGGGGACAATACATGATAAGTAATACATGTTGTGCCTTTATTGTCTAATGTATAGGTACACACATTAATTTTCTGTTATCCGTAACACTCGTGTTTTGTAAATAAAATATCCATTTATCACGACAGCCAGAATAATATTGAGTGGCGTATAAATACTGAATCAATAGGTGACCTAGAACGTAACCTAACGTTATTCAGTCTAGTGCCATAGAATACCTAAGTAATATGAGTACTAAAAAGGTTGTCTGTTACAAGGACAGTTGTAGCAATACACTTGTGAAAGTTCTATGAAAGAAGGTAGAAACAGTTAAAGTCTGCGCTGGACCAAATTTGGCCAATAGTCGCATATGCGCAATACACACATAGTCTGGCCTGGCCCTCAGCGGGTCAGCTACGGGCCCGCTGTCCGGTTTATTTATAATAGACTCTTTCAACTTATACAGTTTTCATCGTCGTACTGCGGTGCCATGGACGCATTCCTCTCATCACGGCGGCAATATTCTTATGAAATGTAATGAGCCGCACAAATATAAAAAATGTTTAAATTGAAAGAGGCCTATGAGCAGTTTCCAGACACGTCACTTAAATCAACAGTTAACTAATTGAAGTGATCGATCACGCAAAAAAAATCACATCGCTCAATAAAAACCACATCATTTTTAGTGAGGAATATTCCGCGTTATAAATTATCAAAATAATTATGACTGAAAATGAGTAATGCCTCACTTGCTGCTACCGGCCCGGCTCAGTCCCATAAAACACAAATAACTTCGTTCTACTCGTACACTCACCGGTACCAACGCAACACGGTGCAGTAGGGTGTATACTTAAAATCGGGATGATTTACGCCATGTCGTGCCGCGCCGGCAACTGTGGCATTTCTCAATGACAAAAATATTTTAAAACTCACCCGTTTCTACCAAAGCTGGCAAACTAATTTCACTCATCGTTACTTAAAAAAACACTTTAATTCAAATCATTAATCACAGAAACATGCACATCAATTAATATAATAACAAGTACAATTATCGTAATTTATATTTAAAAATTATAATAAAATATCATATTTTGTGAGTCAGTGTCTTGTCGACGCTTCACGTAAAACTGAAACTACATCTACTATAATAGGTACAGTAGATATTTAAGTGTTCCCCCACACTGCACGGTGCGTTGTAGCGCTGTAGTACCATATCCTCACCTCAGAAAGTCAACCCAATGACACCATTTGCGCTCGTAGCATTGTTTGACTAAGCAATGTTAGCCCATTGCGATTGTTAAGCTACGTGCAGGTCGGCCCCTACTTGAATGGGTGGCAGATAGTACCATCTCTATAAGAGCGCTAATGTGTCGCTGAAATTGTCGGTCCCGGCTGTTTCATCGATAGACCATGTCGGAGGCTTTTAGGCGGTCTAAAAACGCCAGGGTTGACCACTAACTTCTAACACTACTAATCGCTAACATCAACACGAACTTACTTATACCAAAAAACAGATTTACATGCATGTTTTTCGTAGTACATGGGCAGCCATTATGCGTGATACCTTTCGAAATTCGAATAAGGTACAACAATAATGTATGCGTGCGCTTATTTAAGAGCGTAGTCCGTCTTAACTTTTCTGGGCATATTTATTTTATAGAAACGATTCAGTGATTCGCATTACAACGCGCCGTGTGAACAGATTCTAATTCGTGTAAATATTTTAATAGTGTCATAAAGATAACGTATGAATAGACAAGGCAGTCTTAATGAGTAAGTAAATCAACGCAAAATCAAGTATTGATATTGCGTACTGCAACTTAGTTGCTATTTCCGCTCACAGAGATTTATCTCGTCGGCTTGGGGCTACGATGTTATATTAAAAGCATGGTACTTAAATTATAAGGGAGATAATTATTATCACAAAGAGTCGTTTCTAGTATTGTTTCCTATTAGTTATTCGACAAATATTTTTATTTACCTCCGACTTAAAACGATGGGTGTTATAAGTTTGATTAACTCCTACTACTGTGTTTTGTCTCTTTTGCTCTTCAGAAAATTGCGTATGTCAGAAAGTGACAAACTGTTTGCTAGCTAAAATATTCTTAATACGTTAATAAGGCCCTTAAAGCGCAAACCACGCACAGTGCGGGTGCGGTTGCGGGTCGCGTGACGTTGTATTTCTTGTATTTGTATGAAAGGCGTCACACTGGCCCATTGCGAGCCCGGAACCGGCTAGTTAGACTCCTTTGACCCACATCCTGCCCGCATCCGCACATTGTGTGTCTTGCGGTTAAAGGAATGGAGCGATTGTAGATCGTTTAGTTTAAAATGTGCACAATGAGGAATAAAAACAAGGTTGGTAGTTAGATTTTTAATATTATATAGTTTCTTCTTAATGTTTAAGGGACGAAACTGCGTTAAGCGTGCGCCCGTCGCGGTTTCATACAAAAGTAAAACGTCGCGGGCACACGCAGCGGGCGCACGCGTTTTTGTATGAAGCCGCACGCGATGAGCGCACGCGACGCTTCACTTTTGTATGAAACCACACGCGGCGGGAGCACGTGACGGGCGCACGCTTAACGTAGTTTCGGCCCAAATATCCTAAATTTTACTTCAATACACATCATTGTTCTTCAGAATTTAAGGTTTTCAGCTGTAATGTTTAATTATTTATAATTGTTAATAAGTATTCTAGTTTTTAAGTTTTATTTATTAAGAGAAGAAAATAGTTATAATAAATCATTCACCTAGACTCATGATATAACGTAATACGTATATACTTATAATAATATCTTTAATGGTCCGTCTAAAAGACGTAAAGTACTTGAAAATAATTGAATTTGTTCATAATCGGATTCTCAATTAATTATAAAATGTACTTAGTATAAAAAGGGGTTGTAAGCTTTTAAGAGCCGTACTCACTTGCGGTTTGGGGTCAAACAGAATTTAACAAAATGACAAAAATAAATACTTTATTATTAAGTGTCAGATACAAAGTGTATTTTATCTTTTAATATTATTTTTATTTCAACCACTCTAAATAGGTTTTTTAAAGGCTGTCAGTCTCAGTTCCAATAAATCAATAACCTTGTTTTGCTATCTCTACTAAAGCTATGAGAAAGCTGAAGAGTTTGTATTTTTGGGTTTTTGAACACGGTAATCCCAGAAACTGCCAATCCGATTTAGATAATTATTTTTGTAATGGATAGCTACCTTCAACGAGAAGGTTATAGGCAATTTTTTATCTCCAAATTCCTACGGGAACAGGCACAACGCGGATAAAACCGCGGGGTGCTGCTAAAAATAAATAATTTGTTTACATATGACAATAAAGTTGTAATATTCAGTGAGCATTCTTCTTGTTGGGTATAAACATCATTAGTATTGTGATACCTGTAATCAAAAAACATAATTTATATTATTTGTTTCTTAGGTAAAAGCGAACACTGCTGTTTTGAATTGATATCAAGTTTACGGAAGCGCGGTGTATCCGAAAACGTGGTTTCTATTCAAAGATATTTATAGTATCAAAACACATAGTAAAATTTCCATTGTCTTTAAAACCTAATTAAGTAGTATAAACCTGTAATATCCCACTGCTGGGCAAAGGCCTCATCTCACTGAAGATATCAGTACAGTGAGGATAAGACGTACACACCACGCTTGCCTAGCCTAATGCGGGTAAAACCTTATTATTTTTATTATACTATAGTAAAAACTGTAGTTAGGTTAGTCTTCTAGTTTTTGAAAACATCTAATATACAAAATTCTCGTGTCACAGTTTTCGTTGCCATACTCCTCCGAAACGGCTTGACCGATTTTGATGAAATTTTTTGTGCTTATCCGGTATCTATGAGAATCGGCCAACATCTATTTTTCATCCCGAAATTTCCGCGGGAACGGGTACCGTGGTTGAACTCCTCTGAAACGGCTCGACCGATTCTCATGAAATTTTGTGTACATATCGGGTAGGTCTAAAAATCGGACAACATCTATTTTTTATCCCGAAATTCCCGCGGGAACGGGTACAACGCGAGTGAAACCGCGGGGCGCAGCTAGTATAATTATAAAAGGACTGCATAATTATTCCTTACTATTCTTTCCTATTAAAAACTGTAGTCTTTTACTCTATTAAAACATTATATGTACTGTACATGACATATTATATGTATATGACAGGAGTACACATTAGACACAAGTTTTACAATACTGACATTCTCAAAATGTTTTTAATAAAACGGTGACTCACTCAGCATCGCTCCAGACATTGTGAAGAAAGGTACAACACATCCCATGTTCAGTAGTATCGGGAACCCAATATTACCAGTCAGTGTACCGAGACGACCACTCAGCATTATTAGAGATAGCGAAAATGTCCTGTAGGTAAGATAAAAAATGTTTAGAAGTAGGTACATATCTATACTCGTACTAGCTGTCCCGCGCGGTGGTTCCACCCGCAACCTAATAGATATCGCTAGAGTGAATCTAAGTGTACCGAGACGACCACTAAGCATTATTAGAGATAGCGAAAATGTCCTGTAAGATAAAAAAAGTTAAGAAGTAGGTACATATCTATACTCGTACTAGCTGTCCCGCGCGGTGGTTCCGTCTATTACCAACCGACCAACCACTCTGTCCACCTAGGTGGACGGTTAGTAAGTTTTTTTCTTAACCAACAACCCGCCTAGTTTGTCCAACCTAGTTGGTCGGTTAGAACATTTTTTACTTAACTGCCAACCTAGTTAGAAAAAATAACCCTAACCAACCGAATAGAACAATTTTCTTAAAAAAAAAAATAACCCTAACCTACAGAATAGTACAATTTTCTTTAAAAAAAAATAACCCTAACCTACCGAATAGTAAGAAAATTGTACTATTCGGTAGGTTAGGGTTTTTTTTTTTTTTGTCAGTTGTTTCAGAGTGTCAAAGGGAGAGAAATGTAGGTTGGCAGTTGGGAAAAAAATGTTCTAACCGACTAACTAGGTTGGCAGTTGGGAAAAAATGTTCTAACCGACCAACTAGGTTGGCAGTTAAGAAAAAATAGTTCTAACCGACCAACTAGGTTGTTGGTTAAGAAAAAAACTTACTAACCGTCCACCTAGGTGGACAGAGTGGTTGGTCGGTTGGTAATAGACGGCGAAAATGTCCTGTAAGATAAAAAATGTTTAGAAGTAGGTACATATCTATACTCGTACTAGCTGTCCCGCGCGGTGGTTCCACCCACAACCTAATAGATATCGCTAGAGTGAATCTAAGTGTACCGAGACGACCACTAAGCATTATTAGAGATAGCGAAAATGTCCTGTAAGATAAAAAATGTTTAGAAGTAGGTACATATCTATACTCGTACTAGCTGTCCCGCGCGGTGGTTCCACCCGCAACCTAATAGATATCGCTAGAGTGAATCTAAGTGTACCGAGACGACCACTAAGCATTATTAGAGATAGCGAAAATGTCCTGTAAGATAAAAAATGTTTAGAAGTAGGTACATATCTATACTCGTACTAGCTGTCCCGCGCGGTGGTTCCACCCGCAACCTAATAGATATCGCTAGAGTGAATCTAAACCATCCAGGGTGCTACCTAAACGCATATAAAAAAAAGAAACATTCAAATCGGTACAGCCGTTTAAGAGGAGTTCAGTGACATACACACGTACAGTAGAATCTATATATATATAAAATTCAAAGTCCTGACTGACTGACTGATAATCAACGGACAGCCTCAACCGTTACACCTAGAAACGTGAAATTTGGTAGGAAGGTTCTTCAAGTGACGTAAGTGCACACTAAGAAAGGATTTTCGAAAATTCCTACGGGAACGGGCTCAACGCGGGCAAAGCCACGGGGCGCTACTAGTTATATAATTATATATAGATAATACAACTGAAGAGTTTGTTTTTTGTTTGTTTGAATGCGCAATTCTATTAAAGTAAGGAGAAAAAACAAAATAAAGCAATAACTACCTCACTCAGATTATTTGACGTTATTTTTAATACATTACATGTCAAAATCACTCATTAAATTTCACTAAGAAAGCATTTGACGTTTCTGAGTACGAGCGTAAATAAAAGGTTTTAGAGTACATGAGCTTAAATAAAAGGTTTTAATAATAACCATCGAAATTGTATTTTTCAAGCAAAATGTTTTTACTATTAATTATGTTCTGCGCTGGAAACTTGATAACCTCGTTATACATTCTAATTTTAAATTTAAATATTCACTCAGAACCTTTACTGAGAAATGTTTTTGTTAAAATTATTACATATCGAAATACAAGTTGGGTCCCACATAATGTTAGTAAAATGATTATACGAACTTCAAAATTAATTAAAATGTATAAAGTATTTGTTATATTTGTGTGCAATATACAATTACACCCGTCAGAGACGTCAAATGCTTCCTTAGTAGAGTTTGATGCCTGATTTTGACATGTAATGATGATAATAACGTCAATTAGTCAAGCGATTAGTCAATTAGTCAAGCGTAATTTTTCACACATTACGGCCCGTTCACACATAGGAGTCCGTTTTACTGGTACGTTTTTAACGGATACGTCATAAATTTATGCTCTGTTCACACATAGGCACCGTATAACGTTCAACGGATCCGTCATTACTGGATGTGATGTGTGAACAGAAAACTCGCAGTATACCGCCGCTATTCTACTACAAGGATGGACGCTGTCAAAACCTGTCGCATCACTCCCCCCGCACACACCGCCCGCCACGCACACAGTATCTATCCGTTAAAATTCTACGTATCCGTATATTCTTACTATTCCGTCGTCCAGTATTCGATGACAAAACGGAATGTCATTTTTTTACGGAACGATATTTTTTACTGTATACAGAATACTGTGCCATGTGTGAAGTCGCTCATACAACTACATATGCCATCGAAGAAAAAAAAACGGAACAGTAAAACGGAGACATGTGTGAACCGGCCGTTACATGTCAAAATCACTCATTAAATCTATACTAAGGAAACATTTGACGTCTGTGAGTACAAACGTAATCCTACTAATATTATAAATGCGAAAATTTGGGAGGATAGATATACCTATGTATCTAAGTTTGTTACTCTTTCATGCAAAAAACACTGAACGGATTTCGATGGAACGTTGCAGTAATATAAGTTATATATCAGAATAGCACATGGGATACATTTTATCTCAAAATTCCCCCAGGAACTGGTACACTGCGGAGAAAACGCCAGGCCCGGCTAGTAGTCCAACAAAAACATTTTACATTGTACCTATATTCCAGGTATGTTCCAAGAAATATTGAGATGCTTTCTCACATATAATAACATTTAATATTTTCTTCTAAAACGACATCAAAAAAAATCTAGGAACAAAAACTGCGCAGATTTTTCCTAGGCTTTATACCGTGTGTCAAATACAAAGAACCATCCAGTAATTTTAGCGAGAACTAATAAAAATCCTTCGAAACACATACATACATTTTCCTTTTTATTAAGGTTATCTAGGGTAATACACCAAAGTCATATATAGTAAGGTAGTAGGGTAAATATACCTGACTTTAGTAGGAAAGCACTCCACAATAAAAGCATGGATCAGTCCTTTCATAAGCTGAGAAATAGCAGTGTCGACAGCAAATAGAGCGACGACTGCTACCTTGGTGCTTGCCCATCTCATGCCCAAATTTACTGCTACATTGATACATCCTGCGGTCAAAAACATGACTTTCTTGCCTACTTTGTTGACCAACGCTCCGGTGATCAGATACGGTATTATACAGACGAAACCAATAATTATGCTGTTAAGATACGTTTCTGGACCGCTTATTTTCTGAAACGATAAGAAGAATATTGGTTAAGCCGGTTACTTTCAACGGATAGTAGTCGTAACATGAGCCATGTCAGAGGCCTTTGGCGGCTCAATAATTCTGACACCAGGATTGGTCAGGTTGACCATCCACTCGATGAAGAAGAATTATATAAAGAGGACATTTTTTCCCGGGAAACATTTTTGTGGGGTCGCGCCCATACGTTGTGGCGCGACCTCGCTAAATTTGCGATCTAAACAAAATCACACTAGAACCATCTATAATATAGGATCGCTGGTAGAACCACCAAGCAAAACAAATATTTATTGATAGTGGAACTAATTTATGTCAGTGAAGGTTAATGCATCTTAAGCTGTTGTTTATTAAATAACACTAGCATCAAAGGTTACTTTACAAATGACTACCTATCTTGAAGACGAAAAAACTAAATTCATACCACATTGGAGACTTTATTAAAACGTTTTTCTTACTAGGATCCAATCAAGAGAAACTTCTAGACAAACTTTTATGAAATAAAAAGTAGCGAAAATAACCCATAAAAAGTATATGGCAAATAACCTATTTGCAAATTCACTTTACCAATGCGAGCAGCAAAAATTACTATAAATAATTTCAAATATTGAAACGCATTGGTGCATTAAAACCCTTTTAATTGCTTTACAAAAAATGAATTCCTGAAATATTTGAAGCGCAGAAGTTCTTCAGAGCGGGCGTGTTTCCCACGGCGAAGGTTCGTTAATTAGCTTCTATTTTTCATCTTTACAATTGCAACTTTTTCATACTTATCTACTCAACTTCTCTAAGGTATAATGAACTATACATTTCAAAATGTAGCACACTTTTACTGAACTATACTACGTTGTATGTTACTATATTAAGTTGTATGTTACTATATTACGTATGTTACAACAAAGGTTTTCTTCTCATCGAGTCCAGATGATACAGTTATCATTATTTTACTAGCTATTTTTTTAAAATCGATTCCCATCCAGGGCCAACAATATACATACATAGTTGTTGGTGACGACGTGTGGGTGCCAATTATATAATTATTCATATGTACATATGTGTGTATATAGTATATGTAATACGAGTGGCATCAGTTAGTTGAATTCCGTAATACAGGATTAGTGTTTAGTTTGGGTCTAACAAATCTTATGAATTTGTCCAGATATATTATTTTTATTTTTATGAAATTAAATGTCAACGCAATAAATGTCGCTATCTTCTAAACTGCATGAATTAAAAAATATTATATTAATTAAGCCAAGAAACCTTGAACTGGCTTTACATAATTAGCAAACAAAACGTATTTTTTGCTAATTATGGCATCCGTGTCGTCTTGATAAAGATAACGCAAATCTTATCTAATTGTCTTATCAATGAACACACTGCTACCTTTTGCTACTGAGTTAAGTCTGTTACACACGAGCTATGTTTAACAAAGTGTTCTATGATTATACGAAGAAAAAATACCTTAAAACTTTAAGAACTTTTTTCATGACAATAAAGAATAATTAATAAAAAATAGTGTAAACAGCCTCAATGTTTTGGCTCTCTAGCCACAAATAGAAGTGGATGGTCAACCTGACCAATCCTGGTGTCAGAGTTATTGAGCCGCCAAAGGCCTCTGACATGGCTCATGTAACGACTACTATCCATAGAAAGTAACCGTGAGGTCAAGGATGACCTTATTCGATGGCGCCTATTAAGGTTAGTGGTGTTATAAAAAAAAACCAATAAACTACAATAAGTGCAATCCTACAAAATGAGAAAATAATCATAATGTGTTGTAACATTCTAGAGCTGATCAAATAAGGGAAGTGAAATCGCGAAAAACCATTTAAATCACTCTTTTGTAAATAAGTAAGTGTAGTACTTTTTAAGCTCACACGATTATTACTCATAAAATGAAACGACGGAACGCGATATAGACCCATCTCATTTAGTATAAAAAGTAAGTATAAGCCTTTAAAGTCCCACAGCTGGGCAAAAGCCTCTCATCTCCCGAAGATATCAGTACACTTTATCGCTATCTCTCTCTCTCTTTCTCTCTCTCTCCCTGGCTTCTGGCATCCTGGCTATGTGTCCAACATGAAGGTGGGGTGGGCTTTCTTTATTGTACTCCTCCTCTTCGCTATTCAAATTGAATAAATATTATTTTGAATAAATATTAACATGTATTGAAAGAACTCACCGGCTCACAAACTTCACTGATTTGAGTCTGGTTTATCATATTCAGTTCTCTCGTGTAGTTATCCAACATGTCACAAAGATCTCGGTTTCCGTCCATATTGTAGTGTTCAGCAATAGTTGACAGTTGAGGGAACCATAGTCTTACTACATTGTAACTGAGGAGATAAAGTGAGTGTTAGGCTCTTGTACTATGTTTAAGCGAAACGGAGCTGAGCGGGGCTCAATCGACCAATCACAACGCATTGACATTGTCAGAATGTTATAGTCTTTCTTCTTCTTCATCGAGTAGATGGTCAACCTGACCAATCCTGGTGTCAGAGTTATAGAGCCGCCAAATGCCTCTGACATGGCTCATGTAACGACTACTATCCGTAGAAAGTAACCGGGACCGACGGCTTAACGTGCCCTCCGAAGCACGGAATCATCTTACTTTTCGGGCAGTCAGGTGATTCAGCCTGCAATGCCCTAACCAAACCGAGGACAGTCTCACAAAGTGATTTTTGTGAGGTATCTCCACCGGGAATCGAACCCGGAACCTCCGGATCGTGAGCCGGGTACTCAAACCACAAGACCACGGAGGCTGTTATAGTAATCCGTTGTGAATAGTCGATTGGGCTACGCACAGCTTCACTCCGCTACAATAAACGCACACTTACCCTTTGCTAGATAAAGGCCTCTCATCATAAAGAATACTGAATAACTTAATGTATTACAGTGAGGAGGATTAGGCGTACCTAATCACCACGCTTGACTTGCGGATTGGTGACAAACCCAACTCACGTTGAAAGTTAATTGGAAACATGCTTCGCTCGACCCAGGGATTGAACCTAGGGTCATGGTAGGCGAATGGAAATGTCACTAGATCACTCAGGTAGTATCTTTAAAAATAATGTGACGCTCACTTTCTTTTACTCGATTGTAAACTCGCTTAATCGACTTTAAGCGAGTGTTTCCATATAAGTGGAGCGGTGCGCAGTTCAGTTAACCAATCACAACGATCAAAATTATTTCGTAATGCATTCTTATTGGTCAATTAAGCTCCTCACCGCTCCACTTCTACACAAACGCACCTTTAAGCTGTTTTGCCTACACTGAGTTCGAAAGTCAAAATCGTCAAAATATAATGCAGTAACAATCAGTACCGACAAGTAAATCCACTTACTAACACGTATATTGAAATCATTTGTATCTATACTAATATTATAAAGCTGAAGAGTTTGTTTTGTTTGTTTGTTTGTTTGTTTGTTTAAACGCGCTAATCTCAGAAACTACTGAACCGATTTGAATAATTCTTTCACTGTTAGATAGTCTATTTATCGAGGAAGGCTATAGGCTACATTTTATCCCGGATTTCCTACGGGAACGGGCACAACGCGGGTAAAACCGCGGGGCGCTGCTAGTATTCAAATATTCGCAATAATCCAACTTACATAGCCAGTACCAAAAAGTTTGTACACCCCAAAATTCCCAGATTCAAAATAAGTGGCTTATAAAAAATAGGTTTTACATTGTGTATTCCAACTATTATCTGATGTAAAAATCCATTTGAGCCTTTTCTCTCGGAACTCGGTTCCTGTTTCGGTACGTTTTTCCATATATCAAAGTACTGAAATAGAAATTTTATTGTTTAACTCACATCGCAAATATAACGTACATTCAATCTGAAAAGAATTATTTATTATAGGTGTTTGTGCTTTTTATTTCTATTATACAAAATATTTCTTGTTTTGATGTTCATGGGTTCGGTTAAGGGTTATGCACGGCCTAATTACGGCACGTGCCTGAAAAAAGTCACAATACAATTATTTTGAATCAGTTTATTGTTGGTATAGATGTTGTATCGTTTGTATATCCTTGAACATCCTCTGTAAGTCCTTGACTGTATCTATTGGTGGGCTTACACGAGACGGTCCAAGCAGTTGTCACTGCGCCGGGAGAACAGCTCGATAGCACTGAGTAAAGCTTAGTATTGAATATTGGTTAGCTGAAAGCTGGTCTCAATAACTGATCCCAATATTATCACATAGAAAAATCGTAAAATCTTGATATTATCTATAATATAATAATGAATCGCAAAATGTGTTGGTAAGCGCATAAATTCAGAACGACTGCACCAAATTGGATTATTTTTTTAATGTGTTCCTTATTGTCAGGACAAGGTATAGACATAGTAAAAAAAATAAGGAATAAAAATCAAAAAATTCCCACGGGAACGGGGGCGCTGTGGGTGAAACCGCGGGGCACAGCTAGTTATATTATATTATTATATTTAGCCTGGTGTGTCCCACTGCTGGGCTCTCTACTCTTTTTCCACACCTCTCTATTAATTGCTAGACAGGACCAGTCGCTGCGGATAGAGTCTACCTCACCACAAAATCGTAGCGCTCGTGGCGTAGTTTGACAAAGCTATGTTAGTTCATTGCGACTGTTAAGCAACGTGCTGCTCGACCCCTACTTGGACGTGTGGCTGATAGTGGCATTTCTATCCGAGCACTACCGTGCTTCGGAGGGCACGTTAAATTGTCGGTCCTGGTTGTTTCAATCGTTAGACCATGTCGGAGGCCTTAATGCGGTCTAATAACTCCGACTTGAGGGTTGGCCACTTACCTACTCGTCATCTTGATACAAATCTTGATATCCTATCCCATATTGCTAAACGTGATTAGTCAATAGTACTATATGACTGCTCGAGCGATCCGTTCAAACCAACCTTATAATTATTCTCAGGAAAAAACTTTGCCCCAATAAGAACAGTCATCGCATTCTCATAAAAACTTTAATGTAAGCTTTGCCTTAATGATCTAGGGATTCTAGGGCAATAGTAAATCCAGGTTGCAAACTAGGGCCGCTAATAAAGTCAGTTAATTAAATAAATAGACTCACCGGATAGCTATCAGCAGATTTTTTAGTATTCTCTTTATACATTTTTATGAGAATCTCTCTAGCCTGGTCGTATTTTTCCTTTGTAATTAAATACTTCGGACTTTCCGGCATTGTAGTGAATAATATGCAAGCGAAAAACGACCATAATGATATTATGTAAAGGTAGAAATTCCATGTGTTGAGAACTGAAATGTCGAGCAATTTGTTATAGATATTAATGTACTGAGTTTTTTCTGATGTTTTGATTAATTAACGTTTTATGCCAACTCATAAAATACATAAATAGCTTAAAGACTCAGCTTAATGGCTGTGATAGTAATATTATGATAGAGATTGTCCAAGCTGAAATGACACGCCCCACCTCCGCATTTACGCACACTAGCAAATTTTAAATATGGACGCAATACACATAAACATGCAATTATAATTGGTCGTTCAGTTGCCGTACTCGCCGTACTCGCTAAGAAGTGCAATTCTCGGATTTGTTGTCCAACTAGTTTAGTTGATCGTGAACGCGCGAGAGGAGAGGACGTCTTGTTTCATACAAAGTGACGGCGCTGCTCCATAGAGCGAGCGTTTTCGGATTTATCACCCGACTAGTCGGCCGACATGTGCACATAGAAATCAATAATTGGCGCTCCCACACAGATGAAGTGCCGCTATTAATATTTACACTCACACATCTAAATAAAGTAATTAAGTAGTGGGGCGCGTCATTTCAGCTTAGACAATCTCTACCTAGATAACTGACGATGCTGTTGTTCTTTTGTTTTCAAATTATTAACAAGAAAGGAATGTGACGTATTAATTTCGACAAGCGAAGAGAAGTTGCTGTTTATGTCTATCTGCGGCATTCAAAGGTGTCCATTAAATTGACACTTAACTAATTAACTAAATTTTCCTTCATTAAATTATAAACGTAGGTACTTCTTCTTCACGGTTTTTCGTGTGAGTACGTTTATTATTACATTACAAAATCACTGATTAAATCTTTTCTAAAGAAGCATTTGACGTATCTGAGTACGGGTGTATGATTTCAATCGTATATTATCTTTAATCGTCCATCCGTATATCAAAAAGTTCAATCTTAAAAGTATCTTACCAATATAGCCATTAAACATGGTGAATCTCCAATCTTGAGTAAGTATCGGCCACGCCATCGCAGGGGATATTACTTGAGCCAACGCCACGAAGGACGATTGGCAGATCATTACCCTGTCCCTTATACCTTTGTGACAGAACTCGGATATGAAACTCACAAGGGCACTCACTGCTGTCGAAAATCTAATGTAAATTATGGGAGAAATGGATGGTTATTGTGAGTGGAAGACGTGTGTTAGATGCCATGTAATATCTTCAATTTCTTACTAACAGTAATGTAATCTACCTATACTAATATTATAGTGAGGTAGTAAGTAAGTTTGTTTGTTTATTTGTATGTTCGAGTTAATCTCGGGTATTATCAGTCCGATGTGCTTCGGAGGGCACGTTAAGCCGTCGGTCCCGGTTACTTTCTACGGATAGTGGTCGTTACATGAGCCACGTCAGAGGCCTTTGGCGGCTCAATAACTCTGATACCAGGTTTGGCCAGGTTGACCATCCACTCGATGGAGATTGGAGATCATTCCGATTTGAATCTTCTTTTTGTAATAGCCACATTCAACGGGAAGGTTATATAAGCTACTTTTATCCCGAAAGTTCCACGGGAATGGGCATAACGTAAGTAAAACCGCGGAGCACTGCTAGTGTTGTAGGTATTTGAGCATTATCTATTTTAGAATATATTTTACTGTCACATCAGCAGGCTTAGACAAGTGGCTTTTCTATTAGTAAGATAGAATAGAATAGAATGCTCAATGTATGAGATTGACATTCGCTTTCGATATGTAATTTGATTCAACGTATAGACTTTGAAATTGGTAGCCAAATGTTCAATTAATCTATTCGTTGAAACGAAACGCCAGAATAACACATTTGGGTCATAGAAATGGTAGCCAAGTGGCATTTTTGACACACGAATTCTACTGCTAGCGTTCGACACCTAGCGAACGCTAGGACCTCGTAGATATCGCTACAAAATGGTGAATGTTTAATCAGCTGGCTTATTATACGGACGTGTTCCAGCGAAACCATAGACAACGTCTGATTTTTATCGAACGAACGAATCGACTGAGCGTTCGACAAGTCTTTGTACACTTGGCTACCAAGCCTAGCGAACGCTAGGACCTTGTAGATATCGCTACAAAATGGCGAATGTTTAATCAGCTGGCTTATTATACGGACGTTTTCCAGCGAAACCATAGACAACGTCTGATTTTTATCGAACGAACGAATCGACTGAGCGTTCGACAAGTCTTTGTACACTTGGCTACCAAATTGTTATCGTTTTCGCTGAGGCGCTTGCGTTTATAGAAATAGAATCGATATGGAGCGTTTGCCACTTGTCTAGGCCTGCAGAAACGTTAATTAAATCGAAACTTAACAGATTGACGTAATTTTGCATACATTACACGTCAAACTCACTTAATAAATCTCTATTTGATGTCTCTGAGTTTTCTTAGAAATTATATAACAAAATACAGAAAAAGATCTTGCGCGAACCAAATATTACTTTTCCATTTCAAGATCCGAAACGAATTGACGGAATATCAACTTACAAAGCTCCTTCCAAGAACTTGGCAGCTATAAGTACTCCATACGTCTGACTTGAACCCGCCATGATGGAAAATACAAACACACCTCCATATCCCCATTTGAGGAACCTAATCCTTCCGAAAGCATCCACCAATATACCAGCTATTAGTGAAGTTACCGTCATACCTGAGACATAGAAAGGAGAACTAGGTTTAGGGATAAACTAGTTATAAAACAAGACCTAAAAGCCTAACTTTTTCGCTTGAGTATCTTCTCATGTCTTTGATGCAAAGCATATTAAATGAAGCCCAAAAAACTATTAAAACGTCCTTTTTCAAAGCAGCTTTCGGCTTTACTTTGAACAAATGTGGAATTTAATCCCGATTTTCCTTTATACAACTGAACATCAACTAGAATTTCAATAAATCCCTCTAGAGACTCGGGTGTCGCCCCAAAAACATCATAAAAAATTAAAATGAAAACATTGCTTTTAAACCAGAGCGCAACCCCATCAAAACTTTTCCCAATAAAAATTCGCCGACAAACATTGTGTTTCGCACAAAATTGACACTTTTTTTCATAATAGAGCATCTCTCGCAAGCAGAGCCTTTGAATATCCTGTGACGCAAGGTTGGACGGTATTTGAAATAGGATCGGTTGAATATTCATGCGGACCTTTGCAAAAAGGGCATCAATCGTGAATGGATTTGCCATATTGAAGTCACCCACTTATGCCATATTTTGCTTCATGTTCGATCGTCTCGCACAATGTGTTTAACCTTGATATTGTGTCGTGTTTCTGAATAAATAAGCTCGTATTTCGTGCTTCTCTTTCTTTTCCATTCTGTGTTTTTATTAGTATTGATTTTTATGCGTTCAAGCTCCTATTTTGGGTTTTTTTTTAGATATGACTCGGATTTTTGGGATCACCAACACACCTCTTTGCTATATTATGCACCTTCCTTTACCTATTGTTTCTGTACTGATGTTAAAAACTTGAATGAGATGGAAATTTTGTTTATTCTACAGTATTCGACCCGTATAAATAACTTCACTTAAATGTATATAGTAAGCCCGATTTCTTCAGATCAATTTCGCTCCTGAACTGAATATTCAAAGCGGTAACATTGAACCTTTCATGAAAGTAGATCTAAGTCTCCTTAAAAGGCTTTCACTAAAGGTGATTGCGCGATCAAATAGAAAACCCTGAGGCAATAATTTAATATTTTATAAAATGATAGAAAATTCCAACAGATTAAAATACCTTCTACGTTTTAAGTTACAAAACAGGATAAACCCGTATTATGTGAAGGAAAATGTCATAAAGATGATTTTAGGTAAATAATGCCAAATATTTCTTTATTGCTACATTTTGATACCAAATTACTTGGCGTTATAAAGGTTAAATATTCTTTGGGACAAAAACGCATTGCTTGAGGAAGAGATTTTGTACGCCAACGCAAAGAGAACAAACACTAAGATATTTACCAATAAAGGGAGCTGCGTTCAGCAATCCTTTTTCCATCAGACCCATATTCAAATCACATTCAGCAATTGGCAGCAAATAGGAAGTAGTATTCGTCACTAGAAAACCGGCGACGACTCCCAGAAACGATATAAATACCAGTCTCATATGAAACCGACCAAACTGACATGCCCTAAATGCATCGTCTATCTGCTGCATTGGAGTTTGAACCTTAGTGCCATTATCTGAAAACAAAAAACCGTTTGACCGTTTCCTCATTATGAAGTTACAGTGGTATGTTAATGAATATCGGAGTAATTTTGATAGCGAATGTTCTTTATTCCCAAATTGTACGTAAATTTTAATTAAATAGTGATGTAAGTGGGGCGTGAATGGAACTCTAGTGTTCTTTCATCCATCACTGATTGAATTTCATAGCTTTGTTGCAATATGTCGGTTTTATTTATAATCTGTTGTTGCATTTGGTATTCCTTAGTGAATATAATATGATAATGTAAGTTTTAACCGATTTGATGGAGAAAGAAAACATATAGTTTTCACTGCGGTTGGTATATTATGAAAACAAGTGAAATATTTCTTATTTTTGTCTATGTACTATCCTTAATGGTATGAAATTACTCCGAAAAAAGCCCATCTTTATACATGTATTTCTAATACAATGTCATTGTCATAATAGTCACGAGACACTATCTCATAATAGCTAAGAAATTCCAAAAAACATCTTCAAAATAACTCAATTTAATTTCTTACAAAAACTACCAGTAAAAAGCTATAAATTAAATAATATCTCCGAGATAAAGCATCATAAAATCGACTAGCGTCCAGCGCTAAGCTCCCATTTACCCGAACCCCGCAAAACTGTTTAAGATAACCCCTGTATCGAACCATCGAGAAGCTATAGCTAAGCTGACATTGTCCCTAATATTATCTTATTAAACCTAGTATATTACAAAAATTTGCCCATTAACATTCGCCGACACGTATTACCCCAATCGTGGAAGGTACTTTGGGCCATCTCTTCAGTCCATTTGCACTTCACCTCTTAGTAATCTTGACTATTAAGTCAGTAATTTCCTTTCTATTATAGGCGTAATGCTAGATTTGTTTTAGCGGTATTTTATTTGCTAACCATTTTATGTCATGGCGTGGAAAGGGTTAAGCGTTTCAGTCAGCGATTTTAATTTTGGAACGTAAATTGATATTTGAATAGCAGTTTTAAGTGCTTTAGAAATGGGAGGTTTTTATAGATATTTTCCAATATTTTAGAGACTGCAGTTTCTTTGCCCGGACAGTCTAGACTGGTCTTTACCAGAAGACAGGCTACAGAAGACAGAATACAACACAGATTAGTAGGAAAACTTTGAAGAAGTACAGACAAGATGTACGAGGTTTTTGTCTATCTTACCTACAGGTTTTTTCTATCTTACCTGACCTAAATACATTTGACTGCTTGAAAGCCAGTATAAAGACTGTCTGGACTGTCTGGGTCTATAATGGTTCTTAATGCTGAATATTTGAAAGAGCAATTCCCAAAAAATCTTAATAGCACGTTGACTTGTTCGTTCGAGTTTTTATTAAATCAAATGAGTGGAATACTAGCTTCTAAAGGTAATGAAAAAGGCGTGGCTAACCAATTTAGAGCGACTACGATGAAAATAAATGAATTTTCATATTTTATAACATTTTGAATCAAATATAGATTAAGTGCTTTCTCTAGAAATGTAGTCGGATTAAAAAAATTGTTTACCAAATGTTAACCATATTTATGAGAAATATTACAATCTTTTATGAATAAGCTTTTTTACATCAAAATTCCCACTATAATAGGTAAGTACTACGTGGTTTCAAGTCCTACAACGCAGGCAATACAGCGCGAAGATAAAGTAATATTCGTATAACTTTACATACAAAAATAATGACCCTATTCGAAATTATTTTCTGAAAAATCAATTAAAATATGATGCCTTTTAAAGTCGACAGGCAAAAGCTGAAGTTACACAATATAAAGTCACCATTGAGCAAAAATTAATGCATCCCAATGACGTATCCGTTTATCTTCTCCGTCCGATTCACACGTCACCATGACTCTTATTACTTAACGCTAAAGTCCATTTTCAACATACCTGACCCCACTACGAATATCTCGTCAACCATTTTTCATTTACTTTTATAAAATCTTTTATCTTTAATCTCATACGAACAAGGTCGAATTTTGTATCACAAAATCAATTACTCATGAAATAAGACACGTCTCATGAAAACTTCATTATATACTAAAACATTCCATTGACTTTGTGATATATTGTGAAATTAATTTATCTACTGAGCAAATATAAGGGAAAATCCATTTTATAGTGAGCTCCAGTATAGTTAGATTTGGTTGTATTCGGAGACCAGCTTTATATTGCTATTTAATGAATCACGTAGTTTAGTTTCAGATAAAATCACGGACGCTGATGAATACGTATTTTGTGTTATGACGTATGTATTGTTAAATTTAGTATGTTTATTATTGGTTAAAGTGAAAACGTAACAGTCAGCAATATCCACTGAAGAGAAAATACCTCTTACATAATTAAATAGTACCATAAAAGCATTAAGTCCTTTCACGTCTAAAGCTTAAGGGTCAAGACTGCGTTAAGCGTACGCCCGTCGCGTGCGCCCGCCGCGGTTCACTTTTGTATGACACCGAACGCGACGGGCGCAAGCGACGGGTCACTGAAGCCACACGCGGCGTGCGCACGCCGCGGGCGCCCGCGACGGTTCACTTTTGTATGAATCCGCGGCGAGCACACGCTTAACGCAGTGTCAGCCCTTAGACACACATGCGGTTGCGGGTCGCGTGACTTATACCTTGTAGTTATATAAAAGGTATCACTGGCCTGTTGCGAGCCCGCTGCGAGCCATTGTGACGCCTTCAAACAAATACGAGGAATACAGTATAATTAATGTATATAATATATAGTAGTAGTAATGGATCTTCATGCGACCTGCACTCAGGTCGCGACCGCACTATGTGTGTTTATGCTTTAGGCGTTATTGAGCTTAATGTTTTTATGGTACCTATGTCATTAAGTGAGAGGTACAAGAAGTAACAAGCTATAAATTAAATATTATCTCTGAGATAAAGAATAATAAAATCGACTTTACTGAAAAGTAAAAGGAATATATGTTTTGATATTACTTGTTAATAAGACTTATTTTGATAATACTTTTGTAATTAGCGGCAACCCTCATTCATCAGACTGCATTAATTACTTGAAGAAACTAGCTAGCTTTTTTAATCAACGTGGCTCTCATATACAAAGAATGCCAAAGAATTAACTTCGTAATTATTAAGGTACTGGATTGGTTGATGGTTTTCATTTGTTTTTACCAGAAATACCCAGAAAACATACCGATATAGTGATGTTCAAATGAAACTTTCATAGAAAAGTCGGTGAGTTTCATTTTACAATTCCTAGTACCACAAATTAACACAGATTTTCAAGGTATGAATTTAGCTATTTCGTGTTCATACACACAATAAAATTCTGAAAATCTGATAGAGATTAAAACAATGAAAACATTCTCCAGGTTTATACTTATTTGTACGAATGACCCAGATCGCTTGCGTCATAAAATTGTTTGGCCCTAAACCCCGAAAAATCATGAGAAAAGCCTCACTGGAAATAACTTATACACCAGGATTTATAGACGTAATCAACTCGCTAGCCTAATGCGAGTTGGTCATTTCAAACCCAAGAGATATTAAAGATAGTCATAAAAACGAAAGAGCATCGGCTGCACAATTTTATTGCAAGAAAAGGGCAGTTTTTATTGAAAGTATAACAGAAGAGGAAGTAGGATTGTGAAAAGTTGCGAACTGAGTGAGGTCAAATTAGAAAAGTTTCATGATGACTTCGGTATATGATATACTAGCCACGCCCCGCGGTTTCACACACGTTGTAGCAGTTCCCGTGGGAATTTCGGGATATAATGTACCCTATGTGTTATTCTGATGTTTAATCTATATTACTGTAAAGTTTCATAAAAATCCGTTGAGTAGATTATGTGTGAATGAGTAACAAACATCTATACGTCCATACAGACATCCATCCTCACAAACTTTCGTATTTATAATATTAGTGGGATAGGATTTAGACATACTAGGATTTTAGGGGCGCGGATACATTGCCAATCAAATGTCCCAGCACATTTAACAAAACTCAACTATTAATTGCATCCGAGCCAAAATAATTCGAGTGTAATTCCAAACTGTGTCCTAACTCAGGTGTTCCGGGTTGTAATAGAGCTCCATTAAGCTATGATTAATACCCGAATAATGTCTTTGATGGTGTGGCCGCACTGTCAGCGAGGATTAGCGTAATACCCTGTTTGGTATTCCAGTACAATTATGAATCAATGGGATGAATGAATGTTGTATACCGGTGATGTCACTTGAGATAAGAGAACGGGATTGTGATGTGAAATGAGCAATTTGATTAATGAAAGTTCTGGCTGAAACTAATGTATTATTTGACATAATAAAAACATAATTTTAATTAGACTGTTGTGTGAAACTAAAATACTGTTACCCTGAGTTTTGTCTCTTTTGCTCTTCGGAAAATTGCGTATGTCAGACAGTGACAAACCATTTGATAGCTAAAATGTTCTTAATACGCTTAAATATCTTAATTATTTATTAATAAGACCCTTACTGTATTATATTAACATGATCTGTATAAAAAAAAACACATGCAATTATTGCTTCTGAATTGTCCCATTTACAGGACAGCAAACGATGACTCAATATCTGTACATAATAATATAATGAAACAAAGTCTCGAACAGCTGACTGTCAGTATATAATGGATTTTTCTCAAAAACTACATAACTTATTTTCACGCGGCTTTTCCGAACATTCAGAGTGATTTAAGAGGAAGATTTGTGACTTCTTTTCATTGCAAAAATTGTAACAGATACGGGCACTTTGCGGCTAAAACGTGTCAGCGTCGCTGTGATTACACTGAGCGAATTTCGCACAATCAAGTCCAATATTGGAATAAGGTATCAACCACTATGAGAATTCAAATTAGATATTGCAATTGCAAGAAATTGCAGGAATACGCCACAAGCTTTAACCCAGTGTTAGGTTTACTCCAATTTAAATCTCTGTTTTGATACGTTATATTACCGATTGTAAGACCATTTGAAATGTCTTGAAGCGCTTCTGTGTATATCAAAACTGGTAGATACAATTCCGATTATTTCAACTTGCTCATATTTCTCGGGACTATATCTATATACTACTAGCTGCGCCCCGCGGTTTCACCCGCGTTGTACCCGTTCCCGCAGGAATTTCGGGATGAAAAATAGATGTTGGCCGATTCTCAGACCTACTCAATATGCTCACAAAATTTCATGAGAATCGGTCAAGCCGTTTCGGAGGAGTACGCGAACGAACACTGTGACACGAGAATTTTATATATAAGATTATTAATACATATAATAAAGCTGAAATATTGATTTTTTGTTTTGTTTGAACGCACAAATCTCAGAAACTACCAATCCGATTCGAAAAATTCATTTTGAAATAGATGTCAAAATTCAACGGGAAGATAAAAGGCTATTTTTCATTCCGAAATTCTTACGTGAACGGGCACAACGCGGGTAAAACCGCGGGTTGCTGCTAGTTTTAAATGAATACAGTAAAAGTTATGCAAAATGTGGAAGTTGAGAAATGGAATCGGCATGTTTTGGATTAAAAGAAACCTGGAAAGAAAGGGAAAATTAATAAAGAAAATATTGATAATAAATGTCTTATTTGTTATTTATGAATCCATCAATGGCTCATTTACAATTGAAAGTATAAGCGTTCACAAAGAGTTTCTCTAGGACTACTAACATTGTCTCCTCTCTACAACTACGCCCCAACCTTTACCAGTAAGTGAATACAGGACGAAACGTAAATGTTCCAACTATTCCACTAATTTGTAGGTAAATAACGTCTTCCTCGACGTTGTTCAAATAATAGCCGAGTACATACATACGTACTATATGCGCTGCGGTAATTAATGTCAAAGTTTGTGAGTAACGCTCGTCCTGTGCGAGAGTACTCGTAAATAACTAGATGTGTCATGTGTGTGTGAGAGAGAGAGAGAGTTATATAAAGATTAAATTGTATGGATATGAAGGCCTTGTACATTAGATAAAGATCTATCTTACGTATTATAAAACAGAGCCCCCAAAAGCTGTCTGTGGCAGACTCAGGTGTCGGAGTTACATATGACTTGAATCTTAGAAGAGATAGCACTGTTTCCAGTGAGAGTTATTCAAATGCAATCGGTACGTCTTTGTGTACTTCTATATTCGCGTATAACTGTTGTCAGATTGCCTTGATCAAACAAGTCAGTATACTCGTAATACTCGTATATGAAGACATCATCAAAAGACTGCCTGTCTAAAAAACAGACCAATAGTCCTAAAATTTGTTCCCTATCATAAATAGATTATCTTTTATATCAAAGCAGTCTTTCAAAAGAGAATCGCTAACTTAGTAAATCGTTAAGTAACAAGTTTAATATTCCGACTTCAATACAATAACATAAAACAAATTAATAATACAAAGGGCCATGTCATCCGCTAACTTTGCACTTCCAATATAAAACCAATAATTACTTATAAAACTTTTTCAATTTCCCTCTAAGACAGTGCCGCCTAAATCTTACATTGGTTTTATTATTTATTCTGAAGTCCGTCATCGGAAATTTTGTACGAATTCAATTTGCTAACGTTTGCGCGCATAATATAAAAAAAACGATCCGATATTAACGTATGGATAAAATAACGTACCTTCTTTTGTCTAACTGGAATTTTTTTTTTAGATGGTGTAATTTTTACGATGATTGTTGTTGTTTGATTGTTAAATATGCAATTCTATACTAATAAAATATGATAAAGCCGAAGTTTGATATTTGATTTTTTTTTAAGAATTTGTTTTCTTTTTTGTTTGTTTGTTTCAACGAGGTTATCTCAGGATCTTCCAATCCGATTTGAATAATTCTTTCTGTAATGGATAGACAAAGTCAACGGAAAGGTAATAGGATATTTTTCATCCTGAATTTTTTGGAACACCGCGGGTAAAACCGTGGGGCGCTGCTGGTTGTAAAATACAAAGAGAGAAAAACAAAATGATACTCGTGCTAAAGTACTTTGACTTTGGGCTTACTTTTTTACCAAAATACAAAGTGCCTTATCAACCCTGTTTGCAAATATTTGTGTTCACATCGAATTCTATTTGCTAAAGCTTTTGATTTCAAAAGCTATAACCGGATCAGACCGGTGCGTTAATGTCTTATAGATATCTTAGACTAGCAGCGCCCCGCGGTTTTACCCGCGTTGTGCCCGTTCCCGTGGGAATTTCGGGATAAAATGTAGCCTATAGCCTTCCTCGATAAATAGACTATCTAACAGTGAAAGAATTATTCAAATCGGTTCAGTAGTTTCTGAGATTAGCGCGTTTAAACAAACAAACAAACAAACAAACAAACAAAACAAACTCTTCAGCTTTATAATATTAGTATAGATGGGGAGAAATCAGAGCAGATGCCAAATAATACAGAAAGTTTGAAAGATTTCCTATCAAAAGAACATCAGTAAAGGGAACTATCTTCGTTGTTGAAAAACTGTCGAGTCTCTATAGGGTTGACACTGATGAAGAATTCCGGAAAAAAGGAGTTATAATATACTAGCAGCGCTCCGCGGTTTTACCCGCGTTGTGCGCGTTCCCGTAAGAATTTCGGGATTTTTTATACATATAAACCTTCTTCTTGAATCACTCTATCTATTTTAAAAACCGCGTCAAAATCCGTGCAGTAGTATTTAAGTTTATCGCGAAAAGACAGACAGACAGACGCATCCGAGGACTTAGTTTTATAATATGAAGTGACACCTTATATAATTTGAAATTAAATTGTGAAACTCTAGAGCTCTTTGAAAACAAATACACATACGTCGAACGGAGGTTACTGTACATTAACCTCCGTCGTCCGTAAGTTCCCGTTTTAACAAATAATAATGACATCAACGTACGTTTCAATTAATAAAGAATACAATGATTGTTTGTTGCTATTACCATTTTCCTAGGAAGTTAAGTTGTGTTATTATTCTACAAACAACAAAACATTCTAATGGCCAGTGCTGAACTTGATGGAAACTTCGTAACAAATCTTCCACCAATATTATGTCTATACTAATATTAAAAAGCTGAAGAGATTCATTTTTTGTTTGTTTGAACGCGCTTTTATCTCAGAAACTACCTGTCCGATTTGAATAATTATTTTTCTATCAGATAGCTCCATTCAAAGGGTAGGTCAAAGGCTATTTTTCATCTCGAAATTCCGACGGAAATGGGCACAACGTGGATAAAACCGCAGGGCGCTGCTAGTTGCATATAATTTAGCAATTGCGGATACACTTCACGGAAGACCGGTCACTCCGTTCGATTTGTGAATTTCCGATGGCGCTTCTCAAGGCTTTTAGTACGTAAATAATAACGTAAATGTTTTATTTATTTATTTGTTGGTGAACTAATGGTAGAGTATACTCTACCCACTTACTCTACAACTGATTATTTTAGAGTTAGGGTACGTTTCCGTTGAAGCGGAGTGGAGCTGCTGTGCAGAGTGCAATCAACCAATCACAACAAGCCCGTTGGCACAGTGGCAGTGAGAGCGCTTACTGTGTCGGGGGTTGCGGGTTCGATTCCCGCCCGGAGTCAACAATATGTGAAGACATAGTTGTTGGCGACGACGTCTGGGTGTCAATTATATATTCTTATAAAATATTTGTGTATGTATATGTAGTAGTATATTTTACAAACTTAGAGCTTAGTTTGGGTCTAATTAACCATGAGTGAATTTGTCCGGGTATATTTATTTATTTATGTACAACGCATTGACATTGTCAAACGAGGCATTAACATTATCAAAATCTTTTTGTAACGCGTTGCGATTGGTCAATTGAGCTAAGTATAGCACCTCTCCTCCCCAATAAAAACGCATCCTAAACGATGAATAAAGTATAGTGTTTATAACAAAAAGATAAAATATACAAAAATTGCAAAGAAATTTTATCGGTTTTCTCTCAAATAATCCTTAATAATATCCTAAAGCCTAAAACAAAATCTTCCTTTGTGAGGTTTCGTAAGTTCTTAGGTTCCCAATAAAACCTAAAGCCCAATAAGCTTTAGCAGCGAAACGTGGTAAATTCTCTAATAATATGATAAAATTATAACTCGAACGTGGCAGCCCTGAGGTCAGTTATATGTAGTATTGAGGACATGTGTGTGTAGTGGAATGAATATTGAAATTCGACCAAATAGTTATTTATTCTTTGAGTACGTGTTGGGAGTTTATGTGCGTTTTTATATTTATAACGAAAGTACAGAAAGTATATTATTGCAAAGAAGAAGTACGGATACCCGTATCGCAAGGTATAATAATGTGATGTATATTAGATTACTAGCTGTGCCCGCGGTTTCACCCGCAGCGCACCCGTTCCCGTGGGAATTTCGGGATTTTAATAATTATTATCCTTTTCCTGACCAAGATAAATAAAATAAAAAAGAATCATTAAAATCAGTCCAGCTGAGGCAAATAGTAATGCTGTTAGGTATTCAAAAGCAGACACATACTTAAAAAAACCCACATACCTCAACACCACAAAACTATAAAAAAATCTCAATATCACAAGACTATATCTAATCAAGAAAAAACTCCATATCAATTTGTTAACACTGCAGAGGTGATGCCCGAAGGAGGTCCGAATGCTATATTTTATCCAGTAGGTCTCTCGGGCCATTGTCTCACTGAGCAATGATTGTCGGGACTGTCCTATATTGACAGCTTGCTATAAATTAACACCAGTTGTACCGATGTTGACCGCAGAAAGGGACGGAATATTTGCTGCAGTGCTGTGGTTTGGTAGTGCTATGTATTTTGGCTGAGGGAAAGAGATAGATGATGTTTTAAGAATATTGACTATTGTTTGAATATAGAATTTGAATTCTGTAAAGTTCGTTGTATTAATATGAATGATAGAAAAAATATTGACGTCTTGTTTCGAAAACATCTTACCTCTGATTGCCGCACTCAGAGACGTTCATTAAACCGATACTTAACTAGTTGATGTTATTTAACAAACTTAAAATGTCAAAATCATATATTTACTTACATATTATGGAAGCATTTGACGTTCATGAGTACGGGCCTCATTCGTATGAGCTTTTTCTCGCGCGTTAAAAAAGTGTCGTAAGAGAACGGAGGCATTAACTAAGTATATCATTTATTTCTGTTCAAAATCGACTTATAAAGGCTAACCCATGACATTGTATTTTGAACGCTGACCGTTGGAAATAGAGCATAAAATGTCCAATTATTATTTACACAAAGCTAAAGAAGAAGTAAATAGTATTTCTCCAATAAGTTTTAAGAAATGCCGTTTGAGCAGATTGTCCCTCCTGTAATACATTTCCGAAAATAAAATATTATTCAAACAATAATTAAAAAGCAATAAACTTCAAACAGCTATAAAGGGTTGCAATGAAATTAAAATTTAGAAATCCGCCATTGAAAGCACACTTGGGTATTGTAATTAAATCGGACAAGACTAGTCTTCGTAAATTACAAAAACATCGGTCTCTCTGACCCTCCTCTATTAAATGGAACCCTTTATCTTGGTGTTTTATATCTCAATTTCCCTTTTTCTTGAAAGGATCACATGATATCAATCTGAAACTGTCGGATGTTAGGTTAATGGGACATGTGATGGAGCCTGAACTCATATTTTTTGATGATGCTGTATATTTAGTTGCTTTGATGAAGTTCAGATATTATTTGTAGAACAGCCTCCGTGGTCTTGTGGTTTGAGCGCCTGGCTCACGACTCGGAGGTTCCGGGTTCGATTCGGTGGGGATATCTAACAAAAATCTCTTTGTGAGACTTTCCTCAGTTTGGTTAGGGCATTGCAGGCTGAATCACTTGATTGCTCGAAAAGTAAGATGATTCCGTGCTTCCGAGGGCACGTTAAGCCGTCGGTCCCGGTTACTTTCTACGGATAGTAGTCGTTATTTGAGCCATGTCAGAGGCCTTTGGCGGCTCAATAACTCTGACACCAGGATTGGTCAGGTTGGCCATCCATTTGATGAAGAAGATTTGTAGAAGATTAATGTACTTATCAAATAACGTTATACTCTATTTTTCTTACTTGTCCCAAAATGTGGACTAATGTCGTAAACTTTCCAGCCAAAGATGACTACTCCTGAAGAGGAAAAAGGTTTAAAGATAGGGTAAGAAAGAAATTAAATCACTAAACCTTTTTCTCTTCAGGAGCAATCGTCTTCGACTGGAAAATTGACAACATTGGTCCACCTTTTTGGAAAAGTAAGAAAAAATAGAGTATAAATACGTATTTGATGCCTACAAAGGATAGTATCAGCGTAAAAACTTTGGCTTACTGAGGCGTAATTCGTCATTAGCATATATAGCAGTTTTAACTCACGAGCGCCCCTGAGTCGTATTTGTATAGGAAACACCGTGCACATTGACTATTGTCTTAGTGTGCATTCAAAATTCAAAATTCTGCCAAAATTGTCTTTGAAACGACACCATGGTCAATTTGAGTAAACAGAGAAATGTTCGATATATATTCACTGTGAGGTATGTCAAATGATTATAAACAAGATGATTACGTACACAAAGACGCGTGTCTATACTCAGTACAACTACAAACATGACTCGTAGAGACACTCGTGAAATAAAAACAACTATAATTTTACATCATTCATTCACTCTGAACTAAAATTAAATGTTGTATAACAAAATATTCTAATCTTCTTAAGCATAATGATACCCTACTGATTTAGCATCGTTTTTAACTCATAAATTAACCGTAAAACATGTTAGGTACAATACCGAATCGTGTACGAGTATATATGGTAACCCCACAGGTTTAGGTATTCGTACAGCTCATAAAGTAGCGTAAATACACAAAGAGTACTCTACAACGTACATGCATATTTGATCCCGCTCAATGCTCCATATTGTGTGGATGTTATTACGCAAACACACTTTAGGCTCAGTGAGAACTTAATACGTTAAAAGATTTCAAAAGAAACAATTTGAAAAAATATTGCTTATGTTTAAGACGTGTCTTTTTAAAAATTAACTGTCTGGATAGAAAGTGAGAATGAATGTTATAAAGTTTTTGTTTTTATTTTAGTAGTGATAGTAACCAATAAATACTTCTGTCATTGAAAGTTTCAAGCGATGTTGATAATGAGCGAATTAACAAGCTAACTAGGACCTAATTATGGTCCTACACACATGTTTGAGCTGGCACATTTGGTTCGGCATTTTTTTCCAAATGCCGGCCGGCATAACTATCTCTAATAAGTCGGCATAACTTAAGTCACCTTTACTTATAAAGAAATAAAAAATATCTATAAACGCTAGTTCGCAGCTTGTAAACTCACCTAATGTCAACCACAAAACGTTAAAGCCTAGTGTCAAAAGTTAACCGCAAAAAGGCTTTTCGCAAAGCCATGTGAGTTGATAGGAATATAAATTGAAACAACAGAGGGCGGTAGTTTAACCTGCCAGTCAAGCCACGGTCGACTAAACACACTTAAAACGGCTTTTCTCCCCTCAAAAAAGCTCAAACAACAAAAACTTTCGAAAAAGCTTTGAAAATGAAAAATCGTTTCAATATCAAAAGTTTTCTTTCATTCTTTTCCAAAATATTGTAGTGATTTGAAAACTTTACAGACGACAATATGTTCAACTCCTTTATAACCCGAGGCCCGACTGTCATAATAATCGGCTAGCGAAATTGTTAGGCTTATTCGCACGAGCTTTTAACTTAACGATTTATATTGCCTGCAAAATTAGTAAGAAACTGTACTATGGTTTAACTTTATTCGGTTCATTGAATTTTGTCTATAGAGCACGAGCAATGATCATATCACTAATGTAATTCATGGATTGGGTTGAAAAAATCAAATCCACTATTGAGACTAGTTATGGGTGCCTTTAACATAATCATATAGATTTATTTTCAAACTCCAACGGTTACTATTCAAAATACTAAAAATACTACTCATTAAATAGCTTAAAAATGCCTTGTGTGAGTATGCGTAAGCTCTCATATGAAGGAGCCTTAAGCGGAAGGTACACATAGCCAGTGTTACACTTAAATAAATAAATAAAAAAATCATTTATTGCTTTATAAATAAATCAAACACAGAATCACAATTTTAATAACATTTAGCAAAAGGCGATGGCTCAGCTTTTGCTGCCCAGGGCGAGACACCCCGGGCAGCGCTGATTTCCAGCCACCCCTGTTCCCTAAGGTGTTGTGCGGGAACTGGGAGTCTTTTCATACAAATTTTTCATACAAATACCAGGATTACAATGTCACGCAACCCGCACCCGGCCCGCACCAGCACTATGTGTACGTTTGCTCTATATCAGTATATATTTTATCGTCCGTCAAAAAGCTCTCATGTGAATCATTCCTTAAAACTCAATTACAAAGTTCAGTTTTCTTTCCAAGTAGAGATTTAATCTGACGCTATTAAAAGATAGTTTATCATTTTCAATATTAAGTTTCAGCTTTCCAAGAAAAGTTTTTACAACCTAATATTGTAAAGTTGATGGAATTTACTATCTAATAGTTAGTCACGCAACTGGTTTTGGCTTTAAAGCGGCTGCCAAAAAGTTCTACCTAGATCTAACGTTACTGAGTATAATAGGGCTTACCATCTGCCAACATATTTGGCTAAAGCGCAAGATAAATATAGTACGGGTGCGAGCCGGTTGCGGGCCAGTTGCGGGCCGGGTGCGGGCCGGGTGCGGGCCGGGTGCGGGCCGGTTGCGGGTTGCCTGACGTTGTATTAACGTATAACTACGGGTACAGTAAGTTGATATAATCTATAATATAAAAATGAATCGCTGAATCTGTTGCTAAGCGCATAACTTCAGAACGACTGCACCAAATTGGATGATTCTTTTTTTAATGTGTGCCTTGTCAGGACAAGGTTTTTATATAAGAAAAATAAGGAATAAAAAATCACTCAAAATTCCCACGGGAACGGGGGCGCTGCGGGTGAAACCGCGGGGCACAGCTTATAAAAACACTTACTGTGATTTCCCGACGTTTCGAGTGGATTGCTCCACCCGTGGTCGCGGGCGGATTCTGTTGTACTGACGTTGTATTCCTTGTATTTGTATGAGAGGTGTCACACTGGCCCGCACCTGGCCCACTCCTGGCCCGCACACACGCTATATGTGTTATTAGAGCGATATGCACATTTTGTATGTTATTTTGTATGTCATTTATATTTCTGTGAGTGTGTGTGTTAAATATTTATTTACACACATTGAAGTGATCGCAAGGCTAAGTAAGTTTTACTTCTAAAGCTACCTTCCTGTTCGATTCCATGTAAAGAATTCTATCGGTGTTCAATTTTCTCTTCCCGTTTCTTCCCACGGGAATTAACACTTTTTATTCCTTTTGCTCTTTTGGGAATACAGTCATGCGATACAACAGGAAAGAGGTAAGATCACATATTATAATTTAAGTTCGAGTGGGTTAGTGGCCAACCCTGGTAACGAAGTTTTTAGATCACCTCAATGCTTCCGACATGGCTTATCGATTGAAACAAACGTGCCGACAATTTCTCGTGCCCTTTCCGTAGCACGGTAGCGCTCAGATACAAATGCTACTATCGTATCGGCCACCCATCCAAGTAAAATAGCTTACTAAAGTTGTGTGTTTTTATCTCTATAGTATAACTAGCTGCGCCCCGCGGTTTCACTCCCGTTGTACCCGTTCCCGCGGGAATTTCGGGATGAAAAATAGATGTTGGCCGATTCTCAGACCTACTCAATATGCTCACAAAATTTCATGAGAATCGGTCAAGCCGTTTTGGAGGAGTACGCGAACGAACACTGTGACACGAGAATTTTATATATAAGATAATAATATGATAATGTAATCATTAATGATAAAATAATATCAAAATAAAAATAATACAAACAATGAACAACTTAATTCAGTATACTAATAGTAACTTCCACCTACTTCTCAATTTGAAATTCAAATTCTCAATAAGGTTCCATCCTGGAACCTCAGACCAAATAAGAATTCAGTCAGAACACTGTCGATAGTGAAATGAAGCCGGTTTTGCATTTCCACATATTTATGTCAACACCGTGCCTTTTTGACGTCATATGACAAAATAACCAAATTGAGACGTAATTTGATTGTAACATCTGCGTGTGACATGTATACATAGGTCATAGGATTTGCTTGCTTCATTGTATTCTTTGTAGCGTTCCATCTGTAGACAGAATGCTGTCAATAAGACGGCTCTATAAACATGACTATGACTGCATCATGCGACATTGACGTCACATTACGTCTCATTTTAGTCAGTTTGACTCAACAATCTACAAGTAAACTAAGTGTAGATTTAACATGTCATTATATTACCTAAAGCACAGGACGTAATTTTGCATGCTCCACTGTATTATTCATAGCGTTCGTCTATATTATTTGGTCTAAGTCTGGAAGTAAAACTCTGTGATATTCATCGTGAATACTGACAATATGATCCGGTGTGAAGTTCGAACAAATAGCGAATGAGTTGAAAGCTCTGAAGTAGTCGCAGAATCTAGATATCTGGATTCTCACTCAATGGAAATATTCTAGGAATAAATCAATAGGTCTGGGTCATATTTTAGTGCGATAGTTTGAGCTAATGTTTCGGAAAGATTGGGGCATTCAGCGAGTTTTTATATCACAAATCACCTAGATATATTTCAACTGTAGTTGGTACTAGATTAACTTGAAGTTATTACTTCAATTCTAGTTGATAGGTACCTATAGGTCATAATCATCATAAATTTAAGAGCTAGGCTCTTGTCGGTGAGTCCGATGCAGACTTCTTTCTCCATCTATTTCTATTCAGTGCAAGCTCCTTCACATCTCTATACGACACGACAGACACTTTTTCTTTAATCTGAGTCATGTGAGTGATTCTAGGCTAGGATTTCCCTACCTCGCTTTCCTTCAACTTTACCTTCCATGATATTATTACAAATAGGTATTTTGTCTGTAATACTTTTTGCTATTCCGAAAAAGTAGTATTCATATGCTGAAGTTTATAGTATATTCTTTGTAAATATACAAAGATATAAAGAGAAGCTCGTAAAGATTTAAGGAATACAGCTAGAAAATTGAAGAAAAGCAAAACTTGTGATCATAAGATAACTTATGCTTGATGTGAAACTACATCAAGCATCTATTTTCATTTTATTATATAGTGAAGGTATTGAGATGAATGGAAAGAACTCAATCGACAAGAGACTAGATTATGGTTGAGAAGTATGTAGCTAAGTATATTATGTATTTTTTTTACATTAGATAAACAGTCGTTTAAATGTAATAGTAAATATCAAAATAAACATCAAAAATAACCCCATGAACATAATATTATTGTTGTATAATGATGCCAATAGTAACCTTTACATTAAACCTTCAATAGACCTCTGCGATCTGTAAACCCTCACATGGCTCTTAAAAATACTGGGCTTGTACTGTGACTACCCGCGGGCGCTGCTAGTAACATATCTATACTAATATTTTAAAGAGGTAAAATTTGTAAGTTTGTTTGTTTGTTATAATTATTTTTGTAATAGATAGCCACATTCAACGGGAAGGTTATAGGCTATTTTTCATCCCGAAATTCCAACGGTAACGGGTACAACGCGGGTAAAACCGCGGGGCGCTGCTAGTTATAAATAATTCGATCAATATAACCGATCTAATTCACTCACGGTTAATTAGACCCAAAATAATCTGTAAGCACGGAAGAGCGAAGCAATTTCGTGGCTCTAAGCTTGTATTAAGGAATCTAACTAACTGATACTAAAACATATACATAAAAATACGTAATATGAATATATAATTGACACCCAGACGTCATCGCCAACAACTATGTCTGCACATATTGTTGACTCTGGTTGGAAATCAAACCCGCAACCCCCGACACAGTAAGCGCTCTCACTTACCACTGTGCCAACGGGCTTATCAAATAAGGCATTATTCTTTAGTGGAGACTAAAATATAAGCCAAATATCGAACATTTTGAATTTCCAAACTAGTCTATCGTAAGCTTAATACCTGGTAAGGGGATGCAACTAAGATTGGTCCACATCTATCTGACCTTATCTGAGCATTACCTAAAAGTAGCGCAATATAGGTATATGGATTGATTATATTTCTTGAAACACATTCAATTGATTCCGTTTTACTTTGCTTACAGCTCGTAAGTTTGGAACCAAATTAAACTCCTCACTGAATAGGTAGGAGAATTACAGCGGCTTTGGGCTCCCATTGGATCGGTGATCAAAATGAACTATTAATTAACTTGATACCAAGTAAGTGTAGCTGCAGTTTTGCTACGTAGGTACTTGGTTTATTGCCAATACGTTATATCATAGAACATAATTATCAACAATTCGTTATTTTCGTATAACTTCATATTACAAACGAGTATAAACAGATAGTTATATTTTTCATAGTCATTGTTGATATTGCATCACTTTTTTGGTAAAGGATTTTTGTCCGCAGAGGACAAACCCATGGAAAAACATTCTAATATCAAACTCTTTTGACGGACTGCAAAAGACCGGCTAAATCGAAAAGCTTAGAAACAAATAGACCTGGTACAAACACTTTCAATCGAAGTTCTCTCACCGAAGTAAAACGAACACCAAATGTTTCTGTGTTTCATGGCGTCTACACACAAAATCCGGCAAAGTATGGCCCAAAATTTCAAAAGAAATAAAACCGTTGAAACTAAAATGCCGTGGTTTGTTGGTGGGGCGGCAGGATTGGTAAGAAGACTTCTTAAGTCTCGTTAAGATTCGAAAACGGCTGGGCTCATTTGGCTGATCTTAGTACCTTAATATTTGTGTGTTACGAAGATACAAAGAAGATGAAATAGAACAGATATTATACAGGTAGAACTGCAGTGTAGAACAAAACAGAGTTTGCTTTTTAATATAAGTTATTAAGGCACTATCTATCGTAACTCTGACCGTTCTATTTTAATATCCAATTTCATTCTATAACCTCTCGCAGCTAATGTTGGTGAATGGTCTAGATCCGAAATGTCTAGAATGGTGCTAGGATTAAGGCCGTCGATTTCCTAGGCCAATAATAGTTCCTAGAATTTCATTGAGTACTTAGTTTGTGTATTTAGTATTCAAATTGTATGGGACGATGGTAACGTTAACAGTATTGTGATATCTATCGCTTTATTACTAACTAGCAGCGCCCCGCGGTTTTACCCGCGTTGTGCCCGTTCCCGTGGGAATTTCGGGATTTTTTTTACATAAAAACCTTCCTCTTGAATCACTCTACCTATTACAAAAAAAGCGGCCAAGTGCGAGTCGGACTCGCCCATGAAGGGTTCCGTAGCAGCGAGTAACATAATAAAGAAGTTCTTGAAATAAATGTTTTTTTATTTACATTTGAGTTATTGAATGAATAATCAGTATTTTTTTGCGGTTTACGATTTATGTCGTAAAAAAAAAACTACTAACTAGACCTCGTTCAAACCAATTTTCGGTGTTAGATTACATTGTTAATTGTTATGTACATCATATATTTTTTTTAGTTTTATCATTCTCTTATTTTAGAAGTTACAGGGGGGGGACACACATTTTACCACTTTGGAAGAGTCTCTCGCGCAAACTATTCAGTTTAGAAAAAAATGATATTAGAAACCTCAATACCATTTTTGAAGACCTATCCATAGATACCCCACACGTATAGGTTTGATGAAAAAAAAAATATTTTTTTCATTTCTAAGTATGGGAGACCCCCCTAAAATTTTATTTTTTTTCTATTTTAGTGTGAAAATATTAATGCGGTTCACAGAATACATCTACACACTAAGTTTCAACAACATAGCTCTTATAGTTTTGGAGAAAAAAGGCTGTGACATACGGACAGACAGACAGACAGACGGACGGACAGACAGACAGACAGACATGACGAATCTATAAGGGTTCCGTTTTTGCCATTTGGCTACGGAACCCTAAAAACCGCATCAAAATCCGTTGCGTAATTTTAAAGATTTAAGCATACAGACAGACAGACACGAAAAAGAGACGACTTTATTTTATACTATGTAGTGAAGCTCGAGTAGCCACTTACCCTGGTGGAGTCTTTAAATAGCCTAAAGGCCTTCGACATGGTCTAACGATTGAAACAACCGGGACCGACAATTTTATGCGCACACTGAAGCACGGTAGTGTTCAGCTAAAAATGCCACTATCAGCTACCTAAAATGCAAGTTTGAAGCAGCTTCCTGTATTTACTAGAAATTTATGTATTGACTAGTAAAGTTTGTGAGGATGTTTGTATGTATGTTTGTTACTTTTTCACGAAAAAACTACTAGTTCGATGTCGATGAAACTTTACAGTAATGATGATGATGATGATTCCCACGCCGATTTCGGCGACGGTGACCGTTCTCAATTTAAATTCCGTTTTGATGCGCCCTCACATGACTGATATAGCCGATTTTAGCATTGAATGTTCTGGAGCAGCTGCAGCAGGTGAGGACGCCGTTAACGTAGTTGAAGATGATGTTTGATGGCGGTTTACTCTGTCAAGATCTCGCCTTCGCTGTTCTTCAAACTCTTGGACATGTTTGTGAACTTTATGTAATACAGTAATATAGGTTATACATCAGAATATAACACATGGAATACATTTTATCCCAAAATTCCATCAGGAACAACGCAGGTAACACCGGCAGGTAGATAGTAAACTCATAAACGCAATTAAATACAATCATCATCATAACATTTGGCTTTACTCAACATAAGCACTTAGCCATTTGAACCACATTTAAACTATTACGTTTCACATTTACCTGCACACTGTGGCTGCAAATATATTCAGAGGAAACACATCCTTAGGGCTTTTTCATACTGAAGCCGGTTTTACTGCAGTCGCCTCTGCAAACGACGTTCATTTGTTCACTTACAACTGTAATCAAATTCCGAACGTTTAACTGAAAAGCTTGGTTATTAATTCGGTTTCTTGTTAAATCGTTGGTATTCAATATGAGATTTATTTGTACCTAGCAGCATCGATTGGTTTTACATGCGTTGTGTCCGTTCCCTTAAGACATTTCGGGATGAAAATAGCCAATAACATTGTCGTTGAATGTGGCTATCCATTACATAAAGAATTATTCAAATCGCATTGGTAGTTTTTGAGATTAGTGCGTTCAAACAAATAAAAAAAACTTTTCAGTTTTATTATACAGGGTGATTTCGGGGTCGTGATCCCAACCATTTTTTTCTGACTCAGTAAATAAATGATTGCGATGCTACGAGTACCTGTATTTATTTTAATTTAAATAAAGATGATTCGTTATTTACGTATTTTTATTTAAAAATTATTATTGACTCAAAATGCGTGGTCACCCTACTTGTAATATTACTTGACATAAGTTATCTTGTGAAATAGTAGGGTGACCATGATCTCGAATTATCGCAGTTTTTTTTGCTGACTAAAATAAGTCGCTGGTGTACTGTTAGTCCTAACCTATCGTGATGCTTAGGAGAAAGTAAGTTAAATGCTTCTTTCTCGCTCCACGACCCCGTAATCACCCTGTATAAGTATACATTTGTAATTTCATTTATTTCATTGTCAAAATATTTTCGTAATGCGATGTGATTGGTGAATTGAACTCCGTACAGCCTCCGCTTCAATAGAAAGGCAGCCTAAGCATCAGTCATGTCTTTCAAACTCAATAGAATAGAATAATTAGAATAGAATAGAATAGAATAGAATATAATAATTAGAATAGAATAGAATAGAATAATTAGAATAGAATAGAATAGAATAATTAGAATAGAATAAATCAATAGAATTCCCCGACTCGCTTGTAAAGGCGCTTAACCTTAGCAACGCATTATCTTCAATCAGTCAAACAGCGACATCAGCTCTAATGGATTAATACATGGATTATACCAACTGATGTGTACTCGTAATCGTAATCGAACGTTGATTAGCTCTTTACATGATCAATCAGTCTCGATTGTTAATCTAGTAGAGTGTTGAAGGAACGCGAGGCGGTCGAAGCGTGCGGTGCTGTAACTATTGGAACTGTCTCTGAGTTGTAAACGTAAAAGGTAAAGTATTAGCCTGTAATGTCCCACTGCTGAGCAAAGGCTATCATCATCACCAAATATATCATTACGGTTAAAAATTAAATAATATAATTTTTGGATTTTTTAAATTATAGTGATCCTCATTGTACTGATATATTCAGTGAGATGAGAGGCTTTTGCCCAGTACTGGGACATAACAGGCTTTACTTTTTGCTGTATAGTGGTCCCGGGCCATGGCCCATACCATAGGCATATTATATTTGGTAATCTATTAAAGTTTGAATCCCTTGCCCCCAAAGGCGAACACATTTCAATTAAAAATAAATAAGCTTCACGATCCAAAGTTATATACAACCCCAGTCGATTCTAAACCGCCCTTCTCAATGACAAAGCATTGTAACGCCCTCATACTAAACCATATCATAAAGTGTCCACTGCTCAATCCAGCCTATCCAATTGCACCAAACAAAAGGAGCCTTCACCAAACCTATTTAGAACATGTTATTTATTCTATCCACATTTGCGAATCCAGTACTTATTCCCGTATTTCACAGTAAATGCCTGTTAGTGTCCCAGTAACGAATGCGAGTGTGAACTAACATTGTCGGGTTCCATTGCTTGGTTCATTTGGAAACTAGTGACGGTCGGACGATGTATGCGAGCGATGTATGGTGAACGAATAATTGTTTACGAAGGGATTTATTGTAGGTGTGTGAGTAAATGGTGCTTGGTTGTTGATTATTTTGTTTTGAAGTGAAGGTGTTTGGTTAAATGATTATAATTAAAGTGGTTGTAAATAAGATATAGCAAGTTTTGATTTAGCTTAGAAATCTTTAAATCTATAATATAAAAATGAATCGCTGAATGTGTTGCTAAGCGCATAACTTCAGAACGACAGCAACAAATTAGATGATTCTTTTTTTATATGTTCCTTATTGTCAGGATTATATAGACCTATCAATCAATCTGTCTATTTCTTGGACATTGCTTTACGTTTGGAACTTTTATAAACATTAATTCTTTGAAAATTTAGCAAAAAGAATATTATTTTTTATACATACTTACAAAGTTTGTCGGTTTTTTTTGTATGACCTTTTTTTAACTTAGCAAAAATAATGGATACGTGAATGAAAACCATTTGCACCCGACTAAAAAAGTAGAGTGTTGTGAGCTTTTTAATGTTATAAAACTTTGTTCGTACTTACTTCAAAAGTTTAAATGGTTCAAAACTAGGGCATAAAAAAAGCATTTTCCATTACAAAAACCATAAAAAATTCAGCACAAAACGGTTTAATTATGTGATAAATTACAAGCGACGGCTAATGATATTACATAATACATACCATAAACTCGTGTACAGTTACCGGCAGAAGCCGGCTCTTCTCCATCGAGTGGATGGTCAACCAGACCAATCCTGGTGTCAGAGTTATTGAGCCGCCAAAGGCCTCTGACATGGCTCATGTAACGACTACTATCCGTAGAAAGTAACCGGGATCGACGGCTTAACGTGTCCTCCGAAGCGCGGAAAGAAGTCGGTAATTCCGGGGTATGGTCACAATTACAGTCTTCGGACGGACTTGATTGATGCAAACAAAACTGTCTATAAAGGCCTCCCTACCTTCTTTCTACCTTCCTCTTTTCTTGCTTCGGAAAGCAGTAAAGCGTAAAGCAGTCAGTTCCAGTTGTTTTAATCGTTAGACCATGTCGGAGGCCTTACAACGGTTTAAAACTCAGTCACCAGGGTTGGCCACTAACCTCTTCGATCAACAATACACAACTAGATATCGGCTCACGTACAAAATCAAAGCTAAATACTGTCTGCGTGGATGACGTGTGGCAGCTTATTTTGTTTACTACCGAACTGAAACAAAAGTTTTAAAACAGTTCGAAGTTCAACCTAATTACAACCATGACACCTAGCAATAAAGTAGCAAATCTTATGAATAAAATAAGAGCTCACTTTTCAAATGAGGCCTTATTCACCGAGACTTATTTTTTGCGCCGACCTGACATCTAGTTGTTCATTGTTGATCGAAGACTAACCTACTCAAAATGAATGTATGACATTTCTCTTTTGAGTGCTTGACTGGGCCAATCCTTCATGATGGTGTCAAGTTCATCTCACAATTGCCCCCTCGGTCTACAGCGACGTCGTTTTCAGTCGATAAAAAACTCAAAACAAATTAAACGATTTTAATTAAAATTGAGTACATTCACTTTCATTACCCGTGATGAATTGTAGTCAAGGATTGTAGCTAAGTGGTACCGTCAGTCACATAACGCGATGACCGAAAAATGCTAATAGTGGTACTTAGTAGAGAGCTGTTTTTAAATAAGGTATTCTTTATATAAAGTATTTTAAAAATGTTGATTGATATATCATCTTGTAACATCGAGTTTAGAGTACTTATACGGCACAATTTAAATTGGCCTTACTCAAAAAAAGTACTTAAAATTGATCCCTTGCATGGCCTAATTCAAATTCAAAATATTTTAATTGCAATTTAGTTACATAAACCTGAATTGTGCTTGGCCAAACATTTTGAGAATGGCGTTTTTAATTCCCAAATAAGTTTTGTATATCGCTTTTGTCCGTATTTCACAATTGGTATTTATTATGTGTTTTACCTAATTTGTGCTCTCATCTTAGCTATCACAATAAAATATGTAAACCTTCTTAATTAATGATTTCAGTATATTATATTCATCATTATTTAAGTAAGTATTTTAACATCAAAGTCAGAATAACAAGAACTTAAACAAAATAATAAGACACGATCTCCGGTGCGGAGAAATTCATAATTTAATAACTAGTTCTGATCCCGACCTAATTACGGGTAGAGCTCGGGCCTTGAACATATCTGCATATATCTTAATACTAAGCAGTTATCTTCTTCACTGTACTGATATCTTTAGTGAGTTCGCCCGTACTGAGAGATGTCAAATGCTTTATAGAGATTTAATGAGTGATTTTGACATATAAAGTATTAAAAATTACGTCAGTAAGATAAGTGTCAATTTTATTGACGCGTCTGAGTAAGAGGCCTTGATTAGAGACCACTTTGATATTATAGCGATTAAGTTTGAGTAACACTTCGGTGGTCTAGTGGTATGTGCGCTCGCCTGCCAAGACTGAGGTCCCGGGTTCAATTCCTGGGTCGAGCGAAAACATGTTTCCTTTTCAAACATGGCTCGAGTTTGAGATCACCAACCCGCATTTGGCAAGCGTGGTGATTATGCCTAATCCTCCTCACTGTACTGATAACTTCAGTGGGATGAGTGGCCTTTGCCCAGCAGGGGGACATTACTGGCTAATACTTATTTTTTTCAAGTTTGAGTAGGTCAGTGGGCCACCCTGGTGTCAGAGTTTTAAGACTGCCTAAATACCTTTAGAATAGAATAGAATAGAATAGAAATATAATAGAAAACATTTATTCAGACGAATCACACAACAAGAAAGGAAAAAATAAAACAAAGACAAAAAGAACAGATATTACATACACTAAACAATTACACGGACAGAACTACTGTGTGAGGTCTGAACAGGCCTCGTCTCAGCGTAATGCCGCCACGGTCGTGTGACCCTGGCAGCGCTGATTTTCATGATCTTCCTTTAACATGATCTTACGACTGACACCACCGAGACCAGTAATTTGACATGCTCTCCATACTACCCATAGAAAAGTACAGCTAAATAACTTGGAAAACTGAAATTATAACATTTTGAACGTTTGTACATACTTATCTTTTGCCTGAGACCTAGATGAAATGTCTATTCTCTAATATAAATTTCATTGAAATCAATTGCGTTGAAATCAACTTACCGTGCCAATGTATTGGAATACGTTAAATAACTTTCAAATAAACTGAATTTTGCGTCATAAACATTACAGCTACGAATACATTTCAACGTATTAAACTATTTATAATACTTTAATATCTAAAGACAACCCGCCCTCTACCCTAGTCCCTAACACAGGGAAAAATGGATAATATAAAACATAATTCCTACTTCTAAGCCCTCGCGATTACGAAAGTTATGCCCCAGTTATATTAATTACAATTAATTATTAACATATATTTTGTTCATCCCGTCCGGTAGGATTACATGGCCATCTCATTTAGTAAATGACTCATACGTGTAAGGATATAACTTATTGGGCTGTTTCGCTTGGGCCCATTAGGTAAGGGGGAAAAATAATGGTGGACATTTTCTTTGTGATACCGTTTACAAATTACCATTTTATTTCATTTAGTACTATTCCCAAAATTTGAAAAAGTATTAACCTGTTATGTCTTACAGGACAAAAGGAATCCGCTCCTGGCATAATTGGGCTAAGTGATGTTAGTTCATTGCGAGCTGAGCGCTACCGCGCTTCGGAGGGCGCGTAAAGCAGTACCGGGACCTCCCGGTTGTTTCAATCCATATCGGAGGCCTTGAGGCGGTCTAAAAACTCCAACACCACGGTTAGCCACTAACCTATTCGGAATAAATGAATGACAGGACAAAAGTCTTCTCTCTCTCTCATATTCTTGAGAATGAACAGGACAGTAAGGAGAATTTTATATACCAAGGCAAGATTAACTAAACTTTCATGTGACAGTTACATTATTGACATACCGTCATATTCATACGCTCTATAACTAAACACTGTAATTAATGTTTTACCTCTTTTACTCTTTGTGAAATAAATATGTTGGAAAGGGATATGTCGGAAAGGGACAACCGTATGATAGCTAAAAATCGGTTAATAAGCATTTATAAATAAGGCCTATACACTTTTATAAGAACCAAATTATACGAGGGTAAGTTAAATAACCTTTAAATTGTAGTATCTCAGAGATACATACTAGAGTATTGGCCCAAATTACACGCCGAAAGAAAGTTTTCCTTTTAAAAACTCCATTTCATCCCATGGGGCATCTTATTAGAGCTCAGTGGAATAACCCAACAGTGTAACAACGTAGTTAAATTAATAACGACTGTAGTAAGAACGCATGTACAGAAAGGTACAAGTTCTAGTTATCATAAAGTTGGTTATAAATGTTTAGTACGTTTAAGGAGCTCTTATTTAATTAAAGTTGGGCAAGAAATGTGATCAGGTACAATATACTTATAGGTTTTGGAAGCGAAACAAGTTTTGTTATTATGTTTTGTGTTTCTGGAGGTCTTCCTTTATTTGTGATTTTAATACACCCGGAAAAGATCACACATGGCTAAATAGACTCCAACTAAGCTCTAAGCTTGTATTATGGAATGTAACTCGCTGATACTACTACATATACATAAATACTTAAAAAAAATATTTTATTGAATTGAAAATCTCCTTATTTTCTGAAGTCGGTTGGATTAGAATGCTCGATGATCACTTATAGCGTAATTAAATATGCAAGTAATTGGACATGTGTTAAGTACTTTATTTGAAAGACACAACATTGTACAGAATATGGTAGTATGGTGGCTGCATTTGGCGAGTAACAGGAGATTTCACATAATAATGACCCAACTAATATTATAAATGCAAAAGTTTGTGAGGATGTATGCTTGTTTATTAGTCTTTCACGAAAAAACTACTGGACATATTTTAACTTTCTTAAGAAAAAACAGAGTGTTTTTACATGACCACAATCAGGACAACTTAGTGTGAAGATATGTTTGTTTTTGGGCCCAATAAATATTTTTTTTTATATGCGGTGACCGAAGTATTGTTTTAATCAAGTTTGACCACCGTTTCAACGAACAATTTTATTTAAAGCTATTTAGCGATTTAGAAAAAAAAAAAATATCCTCCCTTAAATCTGGAGTACGCACTTAAAATCAAAGAAAACAGAACTGCAAAAACGCAGCCACGAATATAAAAAGTTTCATATCATTAACTGTAACTTCATAAGTAAAACACACATTAAAATTTGATTAACTTCCTTCCTTAACCTTTAAGTTGCCGGATCACAAGTAACCTTCCCATAGCGAAACACTTGAAACATTTCACCCTCGTCTCACCCTTACTATCAGTCTGTACAAGACATCATCTGACAAGGCATCATTTCCGAAACAGAGAAGATATTGCTTAACTAGCAGAAACGCTCGGGGCTATACCTTCATCCTAACTAATATTATAAATGCGAAAGTAACTCTGTCTGTCTGTCTGTCTGTTACGCTTTCACGCCAAAACTACTGAACCGATTTGAATGAAATTTGGTACACAGTTAGTCCAGAGCCTGAGAAAGGACATAGGCTACTTTTTATCGCGAAATTTCAGCGGGAACGGGTACAACGCGGGTGAAACCGCGGGGCGCTGCTAGTTATACATAATCGTAAGCTTACGAGTACCTTACGTGTGAAGGTTGTTCGGAAACCTGTGTTTGGAAGATTAGTGTATACGGTGTATACGGTTTTATAATTTTGCTTTGTTTTGGTATAGTAGTTATGGGTGGGAAAATTATTTTAGTGATCATTTTAATTTTAGGGTTCCGTATCCAAAGGGTAAAAACGGGACCCTATTGACTTCGCTGTCCGCCTGTCTATCTGTCTGCCCCTCTGTCTGTCACCAGGCTATATCTCAAGAACGGTGATAGCTAAACAGTTGAAACTTTCACAGACGATGTATTTCTATTGCCGCTATAACAACAAATAAAATAAAACAATTAATATTCAAGGGGGGCTCCCATACAACAAACGTGATTCTTTTACCGTTTCTTTTTCGATACTAATAATGTTTAATAGATGGTACGGAATCCTGCGTCTGCGAGTCCGACTCGCACTTGGCCGAATTTTTAAAACTGATTTTAGTAACTCTTTTTAGTCTCAATGATTTTCAGTCACAACAGTTTACCTACACAAGACAAAACAACTACATATATGAAAATACTAAGGCAGGCACCATACATGCTACTCTCGATCAGAATTCAGTTTCTGAATTTCGTAACCTTTGCCTCCCAAATCTGAAATATCAGATTGAACGATTGTCAGAATTATTTTTACAGATCGTTCTGAAAAATAAAGAATTAGAAAATCTGAATGTGTGTGGTACTCGTTGGGCGTTCTGAGTTCAGAATCTGAATTTCAGATTGCGATCGATTCAGCACGTATGGTCTTAGTCGAGCCTTACTCGTTCCTCCGCGTTCTATCAAACTAGCCAACTCATTTAACCTATACGACGCCATTCATATACCTCTGTTAAAGGTAGATTCAATACCCTATTTGCAAAAATATACAAAATAAATGATCAATTATGTAAAAATTGTGTTTTATGTATTATCATATGGTTTGGGTCTCCTTAGAGATCCTTATAAATCATAAATATACGTAAAAAATAGGTTTTTAGCATATCTGGATGAACGTAGTAACTCTGCAGTAGGATCATAGACTATAACTCTCCTCATAAATTCTCTTTCAAATTAACGTTTTGTACGAAAAACAAAAGAACATACATGGGCGCGGAAAACTGCACACTACAGCACGTAGGACGACAAAACACGCTTAAATCGAATGAGCCCTAACACCCACGCTAGTAACAATGTTCATAAGAGCACCATGCGTCATAATCCGTGGGATATAATTTATCAGGAACACGATAACTTGGTTAGGACGGTCATATATCACCATAAATGATGCGAGACTTGCAATTTTGAGATTGTAGGGGTTTGGTTTACCTGTATCGATTGGCATTAATAAGATGATAGGTAGGTTAAGGAATAATGTTTAAAGTAGTGACGTAAATGGATGTGAATTAGTGATGTCATTCATTTCGAGGAGGTTAGTGGCCAACCGTGATGTCAGAGTTTTTAGACCGCCGAATGGCCTTCGATATGGTCTGACGATTGAAACAACCGGCCACGGTATATATCCATCGTTATAAACCATTGCTTTTATAATATTAAACAAATTAAACAAGTTCAATGCAATAATATATACATACAATTTATATATTTTTATATAGTACATACAATTTAGAACTTTCACGATAAGTGTCTAACAAAACAAAACTAAAACTTCTAACAATTTTGGCACAAAAACCTCTAATACGTCTATCAACCAAAAAATATGCACCATCCTAGCAATTTACATGCAACTTAATTTAAGTTTTAAGTGCCTAAGTTAATATAAATTGAAGTCACTTTGGCAGCGCTATAACACCTTCTAAGTTAGGTATAAGTTAAGAAGTTTGTCATAGCAAGTTGTTTTTGTTGTTATCATCTGCATGGGTGTTAAAGTGAGCTGTTGTTATTCAGCTAAGGTTTTATGTTGAAAACGTAATGATGGTTTTGTTTACAATGTCATAGTTTTTGCTACCTTGCTCATTAAATAGGAACACTATAACAGCTTGTTGTATTTAAAGTTCTAGAGCTTTCTGTGCTTTGAGTCCAGCGAAAACGGCTGGACGGAATTGTACTCAGAGTAAAGTATTGTATTAGCCTGCGAAGTCCCACCGCTGCGCAAAGGCCTCTTTTCTCATTAAGATAATAGTACAAGTAGGGGTCGACCGAATAGTGTTTTGGGAAAATCGATTTGACAATTGATATAAGCAGTCAGCCAGCATCAAAGTCAGTCTAAAGACTCTTGTGCTCAAGCTTTAAGTGAAAACGCGGTTTGATATAAACACACGACCACTAAGCACTCAGCTCCTGTCCAGTCGCAAGGCGGCCCGTAAACCACCGTGTAATGCCTATATACTGCGGGCTGAAATCCAGTAATTTAGCCTAGCTTACCCACTTATCTTGGCTTAGTGATATGATTACCGTTTTCAAGTTGTTTGGGAAGATGGTGGTTAAACTAAACAGAGTTTTTGTAGGCTTGATTGTGTTTTATTTTAGGATGGTTTTTTTAATTATTTTGGATCAAAGGTCTCATAGTTTACATTACCTAGCGTGACCTTACCAGTAGATACCTAAAACACTATAAATTACTTTTCTTGGTTTACTCATATCTACCATGCTCTCACTAGTTCAAACTTGGATCCGTGCATCATTCATCGTTAGAGCATGTCGGAGGCCATAGAGCGGTCTAAAAACTCGGTTTGGCCAGTGGCCATTAACCTTTTCGAAGTTATTTACTTCATAGACAATTTTGACGCCTACTATCATAATATGATGCACACTAAGACAGTAATATGCATTTACATTTACTTACACAAGTAAAGCTCGTGAGATAAAACCGCTGTAACCAAAACACTGTTATGTGTTTTATCTCCTTTGCTCTTTAGTAAATTGCGTATGTCAGAAAGAGACAACCATGTGATAGCTAAACTGTTCTTAATACGCGATTATGAATATGGCCTCTAAGGTATATGAGAAGAGAGAGTCAAAGCGTCATGCACGTTATGTCAGTTATAAAGAGTAAAATATGAATTCGCCAAAATGCATGAAATAAAATTATTATTAAAAAATTCCGTCCATCACGTCTTGTTTGCGGTTTGTTGACGAATATAGGTAGTTAATATATTATTGAACTGTAAAAAGGGTCGGTGCGGCCTCCCTGAATTAATGATTACCACCATTTGAATTATTAATGGATTGAAGCTGCCTCTTTCGACAGTTTATAGATGAAATTAATAATATTTTGTGTTACATTGCGCCGGCAAAATATCGGAGATTTCAGTTCATTAAAGATGATACTCTTAAATACCTGTGTAGGTGACGAGTAAGTATATTTTTGAATAATTAACTCATATAAGACCAACTTGGTATTACGCCTAATCCTCTTCACTGTACTGATATCTTCAGTGAGATGAGAGAGAGGCCTTTGCCCGACGGATATCACTTGCTAGTACATTTTTGAAGTGAAAACTTCTTTATTGGCGTTGTGCACTTTTTTGGGATGGGTAAAAAATGTTAAACTGTCGCCAGGACACATGACCTCATCAAAAATTCGTTTTACGTTTTGACGTTATTATTCAAGTGTTCACTTCTACCGATACTCCTGGAGTGCAACCCGTTGATTTTTACTTTAACATTTATGTGTGAAATTGATTTACAAATTAAAATGATTTACAACCTGCCAGATAGATAATTTTAATAGCGAGTTTCTGTAACAAAGGGGTAGAGCTGTTCTGAGCTCAATTGACCAATTGCATTGAATTACGAAGAGATATTCACAATTTCAATGCGTTGTGATTGATTAATTGAGCTCCGAACCGCACTGCCCTACTTCGAAAACGAGCCCTAACGGCACTTTCATATTAAACCTTGGCATTGTCCTGCTAAGAGCGTTTCGTATGAAAAAACAAAAGAACATCCATGCGCGCGAATAACTGCGCACTATTGCGTAACCGAATGATAAAACGTATAAATTTAAAGAGGTGCACTTTGTGCCGCAAACACAATGTCTTTAAAATATGACTTTCTCTACATCGACACTAATCGACGTAATTTTTAATACATTACGGGCCATATTTTTAAACGCGTATTAAGAACAGTTTAGCTATCAAGTGGTTTGTCACCTTCTGACATACGCAATTTTCCGAAGAGCAAAAGCGACAAAACATATAACAGTGTTTTAATTACACCACGTTTATTAATAAGGTCCTACTTGTTAAATCACTCATTAAACCTCTAAGGAAGCATTTGACGTGAATTTGAGTACGGCTATTAGAGACCTATAAAAACTCAACTTGACCACGACTCACTCAGACTCACTCAAACCACAAGCAATGAAAGCTTCCATCCATCTTTAAAATAATATATTAGGAAATTCCACGCGTACAGAACATTAAGAAACTCATCCATTCTCGGGGTTTAAAACGATCATAACTTAGGATTAACTGCAGATCTGTGATCTACTAGCCGCTTCATACCGAGCAGTTCTGGAGATTGATAGTTCTTCACTAGACACTGGATTTTACGAGAGACTTAGTATATTTTTCAGCGCATTAATGCCCTCAGAGGCGTCAAATGCTTTTTTAGAAGAGATTAAATGAAAGATTGTGACATTTAAATTAGTTAAGTGTCGATTTAGGGTCAACACTGCGTTAAGCGTGCGCGGTTCACTTTTGTATGACACCGCACGCGACGGGCGCACGCGACGCGACGGTTCACTTTTGTATGAAGCCACACGCCGCGGGCGCCCGCGACGGTTCACTTTTGTATGAAGCCACACGCCGCGGGCGCCCGCGACGGTTCACTTTTGTACGGAACCGCGACGTGCGCACGCTTAACGTCAGTGTCGGCCCTTAGTGGACGTCTCTGAGTGCCGCAGTAAGATTTCTATAATATTGTTTTAAACTTATATGAAACAAGATAAAATCCCGCTTCACTACATAGTATAAAATAAAGTCGCCTCTTTTTCGTGTCTGTCTGTCTGTTTGTCTGTCTGTATGCTTAAATCTTTAAAATTACGCAACGGATTTTGATGCGGTTTTTTGTAATAGGTAGAGTGATTCAAGAGGAAGGTTTTTATGTAAAAAATTCCCGAAATTCCCATGGGAACGGGCACAACGCGGGTAAAACCGCGGGGCGCTGCTAGTTGTTCATAATTAAATTGATTCGATTTATTTTTCTCTATAAATACTTTCCTACGTAATATTCTTCAAATATTGATAGCTTATCGATATCACAAATCTGTTCAACTTCGTACACTGAAACGGTTTGTGTAGTGACGTGGAACGCTAACTCGATAACAGGTATCGTCGAATCGAATAAGTTTACTCCAACTTGAATTTCGGCATACAGAGAAATAGTTCAGAAAAATAACTACATATATTTGGTTTGGGAATAAACTAGTGCTGGGATAAAATGAAGTTAAGAATGGTTCGACTCCTCGTACTGAAAATATTAGTGCGTAGGTTTAGGCATAGACCACATGCATTAGGCGATTATGCCACAATTACATACATATTGTATTGTCTAAATATTAAGTAATGTCCTATTGCTGGGCAAAGGACTCTCATCTCACTGAAGATATCAGTACAGTGAGGTATCTAAATATTATAATTTCGAATATTGAATTGATGGGGCGATCGTCTGATCGCTACAGCAACATTTGTCGCCACGACCGCGTTAAATCGTTGCTAAAAATGAACTAAAACTATTTTAAACACAAATGGTTTAGAACCATTAATATCTTTCCACCTCCAGAAAATTTCGCTCCCCATTAAGTTTGATGACTCACTCAATATCCCTTAGATTTAAAAATAGAACTACAACGTTCAAACAATGTCGTCACATCTATTTAAGTCGATAAAGGTTAAAAGACCAAGTATTCTTCATTCATTCATTCATTCATTCAGTCATTCATTTCGAGTAGGTCAGTGGCCAACCCTGGTATCGGAGTTTGTAGACCGCCTAAAGGTATGAAGTATTCTTAAAAGGTTGTATACTCGAGTATACAACCTTTTAAGAATACTTCATACCTCATACGCCCAATATGAACTTTTACGAAAACGTATCATAAATTAGTAATGGCAATGTTGTCGTGATGTTCTATTTTTAAAGGACATCATTCACGTCATATTAAAAAATGTTAGTAATAGTGTATTCTATTCGAATATAGTATTTTTTTATTCTGGTACTTTTAGTTTTTGGTCCAAAATGAATGATGTCCTTTGTTTTTGTCAACAATGAATATGTGACATTTAGGTAACGTAAGAGCGTATTAAAGCACGCATTAGTGCTTGTCCACGTTGAAAGCGCGGGCGCGGGCGCGGTGGAGGGCGCGGGAAACGTCGCGAGCTCGTGTTCACGTTAACCGCCAGGCGTTCGCGCGAGTGTGACGTATTGTCAGAGGTCGTAAACATATCAGGAAACATTATACTAAATGAAACGGGTCTGTATCGCGGTGAGTTCACACTAAATGTTGTCTATTCGTTTCTAAGTGACAGGAGTAATTTTAAATATTTGTATATATAGACCTTCCGCTGTCACTCAATTTAGATCTCATTTAAGTAAACTATTATTAGAAAAATGTTATTATTCTGTCTCAGATTTCCTAAATGATTCCTGTTTATAGTTATTTCATAGTTGTTTGTATATTTTTTTATAGTTGTTTATGGTTAGTTATGTTTATGTTTTTTATTTTTATATAATAATATTATTACATAATTAGTTACTTTATGTTTACGTTATAAGTTTCTTCTTTAAATTCGTATGCCAAAAGGCGGAATATGAGTTTAAAAAAAACAATGTAACCCGTATTCGAACAAATAAATAATTTTGATTTGATTTGATTTGATTCAGTCCTGATTTTAGTAATAAGTCCATGGGTTGAACTTACCTGACGTCGCGAGTAAATCGCGCGCGCCACCGCGCTAGTTTGACGTGAACACACACAAACGTCTCAAGCGTTTGAAATTGGAGCGAGCCAGTGGTCCGATTTTGCAAAGTTGGGACATAGGGCTTCAAAATAATTTTTTTGTATTCTTTGCATGGAAACAAACATTTTATGTTCCAATTGGAAAACTATCAGAAGAAGCTGCAGAGTCTAGAAACAAAGATTTCAGAAGGTACCGTGAAAGTCATTCACGTAAAATTAACCGGACTGCTTGTAATCAGGATATTATTAATAACTTGTTGATTAGTTCTGATCCCTATATATCAACAAAGAGGCATAAAATAATTCGTGTACATAAAATGCTTTCAGAAGACGCGAAAGCATTGCTATTACCTGATAGTTTTGATAAAGATGATGAGCAAGAAAACATTGAATTTATAAATGTAGAAACTATCATCGAAGTTCAATGACAGGAAAATTTGATTTGTGTAATTTACTTTTTTTAAGTGCTTGTTTTTAAGTCTGTGTGAGTGGAATATGCCTCTTGGGGACACCACTTAAAAAATAACGCACTTTATTCTCTACCTCTGGGGTGGTGTGGAAATGAGAATGAAAAGTGAAATTTCTCAAAAATCGGGGCAAATCGAGGGTTGGCATATAGCTTTTAATTTAGCACTAAAATAGTGATATCCAAATCTGAAAACCATATTTTGAGACATTTTGAGACTTTCAAGATATTCGAAATAATGTGTTTTTTTCCATACAAAAAATAATTCAATGACGTATATCTCGAAAAATATAAGGTTTAATCAAAAATTACCATCTATAAAAACATCTTGTATTTAATAGCAAAACCCAAATATGCAATAAAAATATTAAAAATACGAAGTAAATTTTCGCGATTGCCTATGTCCACTACGAGCGATTTTCGGACCATTGTGGAGCGCGCCGCGCGCGCTAGTCGCTAGTTAGCTCGCTACTTACACCGCACTCGCGTTTTGAACGTGAACACTTGGATATCACGTCATATGTTTGATATTTCGTGACCGCGCCCGCCACCGCGCCCGCGAGTCAACGTGGGCAAGCACTTAGTGTACGTATATGACGTGTATTTAATTTTATAAAAGGTTTCAGTTTATGTTATGCTTGTTTGTATTTATTTAGGTCACACACTCATGCATGAAATGATAAAGTTATATAATTAGATGATTAAATGTTCCAAAGCCTCCGTGGTCTAGTGGTTTGAGCGCTCGGCTCACGATCCGGAGGTTCCGGGTTCGATTCCTGGTGGGGATATCTCACAAAAATCACTTTGTGAGACCGTCCTCAGTTTGGTAAGGGCATTGCAGGCTGAATCACCTGATTGCCCGAAAAGTAAGACGATTCCGTGCTTCGGAGGGCACGTTTAGCCGTCGGTCCCGGTTACTTTCTACGGATAGTAGTCGTTACATGAGCCATGTCAGAGGCCTTTGGCGGCTCAATAACTCTGACACCAGGATTGGTCAGGTTGACCATCCACTCGATAAGAAGAAGAATGTTCCAAATAAAATTCAGTTTGTTTTTAGTTTTATCAAGTTGGCCTCATTATTATATTTAAAGTGATTGCAGACAATGAACTTTTGTTCACAGTTTTTGATATATTTAAAGTAATTATGTTAATTAATACTAGCTGTGTCTACAGCGCACCTGTGCCCGTGGGAATTTCGGGATTTTATTACTTTATATTTCTGACCAAGATTAATAAAATAAAAAAAGGATCATTAAAAAGGGTCCAGCCGTTCTCAAATTACGAACGGTGTAACTAACACGACTTTCTTTCATTTGATACATTCTAATAAATATAACTAGTACTGATATTAATTTGTATTAAACATTTGTTTGTTTTTTTCAGGTAAGATTCTGAATATAGGATAAGGCAAGACACACACAATCCAAACTAAGGACTCACGAAGGTATTTTTGAACGTATTCCGAACAATAACAATATTATCCCAGTTTAAAAGTTTTCCTTTCACAGCGACACCTAGTGGGAACCCTCTGCAGTTTTCTTATCATGTAAACGGACCTTAACTGGATCTGCCATCATTTCTACTTTCCACTTCATAAATAAATTCCAACTCAACTTCGTAGGTTACGTACGCACCCTACTCACACTTGACTGATTTTTACACAATTTTCCTACCCTAACAACCCAAAAAGTTTCATTCGGAAAATCCTATAAAAGTTGTATTTTTTCTGTATAAAAAGTACTCAAAGTTTGCTCAATATCCTCTTAGTTGTGTTCTGATGTTTGCGGATATCCCCAGAGATGAGGTCGTTGACATTACTCATGTTACACGGTATGTACTCGTATGTATGTGCTCGCAAACTGCCCTTCATATCCACCAATAATCAAGAACTAAGTCTAAAAATCTGTTAGATTAAGTATAAAAAGAACTTTTTTCAAATAAACTAAAAGAACTTTGGCTTTCATTCAAAACAAATATGTTAGACTTTGAGAGACTGTTTAAGAAGCATTTTCAAATCAATTCAATCTGTTTGGATTTAGGAGATATTTTTTTTGACAAAATGACACTTTTCATCTTGACAATATGACTATCTACTGTCAAGAATAGAATAGAACAGATAGTAAACGTACTCACACGGGTTTTTTCGCGTTAGAAAGTTAATAAAGCAAAGTAATAACTTTCTTTTTATTTCCCGACGTTTCGAGGGGATTGAACCTCTCGTAGTCGCAGGTGAAGTAACGGGTACGTTTACTATGTTTTCAAATCATGTAAGTTTAAAAAAGAATAGAATAGAATGTGATAAAATTACTTAACTCGGCTAAAAAGAGGTTCATATTCTTTGTCTATGGCTAAAAGCATAAAAGTCTCTGAAATCGAGATTTTGTTCAACAGTTTATTTGGACTTAATTTCTGATAATACAAGTTATAAATAAACATTAGATCTGGAGCTAAATTTAGATCTATATTCAAACTGGAGGCTTGTTACCAAAGATACTGAGCAAGTCTGCCAAAATGTATATTGAATTTTGGAGTATCCATGGTATTAATATCTTTGTATATCTATCTGTCTGATACGCTTTCATATTTAAAAACATACCTTGGTTTTAAAATATGAGAGCGAAAGTCCATTCTTACTACTGGTTGTATATAAAAAAAATCTTACGAGACTTAAAATGGTGACCAATGAGTTCGTTTTTTAAACCGAAAACGATTCCTTCTGAAGAGGAAATAGGTTTAGTAACTTCATTCTATACTTACCTCTTTACTGAACCATCTTCCTCAATGGAAGAAGTAATCTGGTTGAAACATGATGGTTGCAGAATATAGTAGTACTAGCCGCGCCCCGCGATTTCACCCACCTTGTAGCCGTTCCCGCGAGAATTTCGGGATAAAATGTATCCTATATGTTATTCTGATGTATAACCTATATTACTGTAAAGTTTCATCCAAATCCGTTCAGTAGTTTCTGCGTGAAAGAGTAACATACAAACATACATACATACATACGATACAGCCTTACAAACTTTCGCATTTATAATATTAGTAGGATTTGGGTGAGGAGTATCGTTATTATCGTGACTTTATGCACAAATTATTGTACAACTGTACCGCCTTATTTGTCAAAATGACCCAGTCTGTGATTGATCGTCGTTTGACCGTTAGTAACTCAGCAATCATACTTAACTAACATAGTTACGATCAAATAAGTGACTTTGGCGCTGGCTCTCATAGAAAATGCGTCAAATTCTAATTCCATTTGCTTCTCTCGTTCGTATAGGTCACCTTTGTAATGAGATAAGGCAAGTAGATAATTAAAGTTTGGATGTAAGTTCGAGTAGGTCAGTGGCCAACCCTGGTGTCGGAGTTTTTTGACCGCATAAAGGCCTCCGACATGGTCTGACGATCAACAACCGAGACCGTCTGCTTAACGTGCCCTCCGAAGGACAGTAGCGCCCAAGTAGAGGCAAGTCCAAGTAGAGGCCGACCTGCACGTTGCTTCCCAATTGCAATGGACTAGCATCGCTTAGTTAAACTATGCTACAAGTGAAGGTCAGAAATTAGCTACTTAAAGAGTAGCTCAATATACTTGCAATAACAGGTACATTGCGAGTAAACCACAGGGCATCACTAGTCTTCTTAATATTCCCAAAATGTGACCCTTTAGGCTATCAATTTATATTTTAATCTGAAGTCGAGCGATTATAAACTTTGCAAATTACTTAGTTGGGTATCACTACATAGTATAAAATAAAGTCGTCTCTTTTTCGTGTCTGTCACACTGTTTGTCTGTATGTATGCTTAAATCTTTAAAATTACGCAACGGATTTTGATGCGGTTTTTTGTAATAGGTAGAGTGATTCAAGAGGAAGGTTTTTATGTAAAAAAAATCCCGAAATTCCCACGGGAACGGGCACAACGCGGGTAAAACCGCGGGGCGCTGCTAGTTTTAAATAAGGGTTTGAGTTGCTTTCTTTATCAAAAGTATATTAAAGTTTAGCATGAAAATTACTTTGATATGAAATTAGATTTGGGATTGATTTTCTGATGTTAACGAAGTAAGTAAAGGACGTTTTAAGTTTTACAGAGTAGTTCTAAGTAAAATGATACGGAAGTGCGTTATACCACTTTCACGTTGCGTGGAATGCGTAAACATAACGACGCCACAGCGTCCTTCAATGCTTTACTCGAAATTAATATTGAAGCCTTATGTGTATAACAAACATTTCCCTAAAAATACACAACACATAGCAACAATAACAAATTCGAGAATTTGAGGTAAAACATTTCCAATCAAACAGAGATAGAAAACCATCGTATTTGTGTATCGTTCTCTTAATGAGGAGTATACTGCCACATTTGCCCACAAGTCAAAACTTCTATAACATATTCAAACCAACCACTCAAAGAATCCGTGTCTGTTCTCTATGTATCTCGAACTTTACCTGAATATCGTTCTTTAAGGCGCTAGATAGAAGAGTTATTCAAGGAGACTTTTCCTCTCAAAGTTTCTTCAACGTTGGGTCCAAAGTTCACCTGTGCATTTGCAAAGTTAAGAAAATAACTCCGTATACTAGTGACTTTGGACTAGTGCCGCCATCTGTTGGATTGTTTTTGAAACTGTGAGTGTTCAAGGCAGGTTTTTTAGTTTTTCGGACCAATTTTAAATTTATTTAAAGTATCTTACATTGGGTTAAATTATAAACTCTTTAGGTAGTACCTATTTCACCTCAATGAATAACAAAACCCGATTTTTTCGAAATTAATATCAAAACCCCAATTTCATTTGAAGATTATCAATTAAAAAGACTATAAGCAGAGCAAGTACCTATATGTAACATTATGAGTAATTTGGAAATTTCCTACCAATTTACGTCATCAATCGCTGAAATGAAAGCCCGTATTTTCTTTGACAAATCGAAGAACTTAACTCAATTAACGCCGATGATTTGTAAAACAGAACCGTGAAAGGAGGAATCCAAATACTGTAATTTATGAAAGAGAGTAACCTGACTTCGGATGTGATGTGACTTCTTCCGAATTACATACTTCGCATACGAAAGTTAATAGGATATTTTCACTTCATTATTCCTTTATGAAACCAAAAATTAAAAAACGGCGAAAAATCACGTTTGTTGTGAGATACAGCCTGGTGACAGATGGACGGACGAACGGACAGCGAAGTCTCAGTAATAGGGTCCCGTTTTTACCCTTTGGGTACGGAACCCTAAAAAACAAGGGATTGACCCGATAGAACTGTTAGAAAAGCTGAACGAGCTAAAAAAAAACAAAACATTTTTGAAAACATAGATAAAATTACTTTTTATAAAGACAGTTAATGAACCATCATAAATCTACCTACAACCACTGCGGCAAACTTATACCTTCAAAGCGCATTCGAACCGAAATACCATAAATTATAATGCCAATGGACTATTACTCTGCCGATAACTGAATGCGGTAAAGTCGCTCGCATCAAATTTACTACATTGCAAAATACTTCCGCTTGGAAACACATTGAATTGACCGAACACCAAGTTTGCTCGTTTACCGCCATAAATCTACCGATATCCATCGATTAAATCGTCTGTGTTGATGAGGTAAACAATGTTGACCTTTCAGCTTAGGTATTGGTATATGGTTGCTATTTTACGACACGACAAATTTATAACAACTACAGCTGAGATACATAGAGGAAAGAGAGGAAGAGGAAGGCCAAGAAGGACATAGTGACCAACTGAAAGAAAGAGAAAATGTCGTTTCGTATGAACGGCTAAAGATGATAGAACAGCTAAACATGGCAGAAGATAGAGAAAAATGGAAATAAATTAATTGACAGCGATATTCACTGTTTTCATAAAGGCGTACTTTACACAATATAACACTGTTAACATTGTACAAAAATCACGTTATGCCAGCTCTGTGCAATCTATCGTAATCTATACTAATATTATAAAGCTGAAGAGTTTGTTTTGTTTGTTTGTTTGTTTGTTTGTTTGTTTGTTTGTTTGTTTAAACGCGCTAATCTCAGAAACTACTGAACCGATTTGAATAATTCTTTCACTGTTAGATAGTCTATTTATCGAGGAAGGCTATAGACTACATTTTATCCCGGATTTCCTACGGGAACGGGCACAACGCGGGTAAAACCGCGGGGCGCTGCTAGTAAAACCATAAAAACCAAATACTCCAAAATCAGAAAAGAATTTTTAAGAATACTTGTAATATCAATGTCTCTTCAACAATACTCAGTCGCACAATGCCACGAAAGCCTCACCCACAATGATATTACATAACCTCAGAATACAGAATAACCAGAACCCGTGAGCGCGCATAATACTGTAGCTACTCAAACTAGCCTTAAATAGTGTAGTTTGATGCGCAACCGATCAGTCACTTTGTGACCGTCGGAACGCGCTAACGTGTTTTACCCGTGACCAATTTCACGAAACTATGCCGTCTTGTATCATTCCTACCTGTAAAAATGCAGTGGGTCTGAAAAAGAAACAGGATGGGATCACATTTCACGTGTAAGTATCGCATTTAGGTATCGTCTTATTTAAATATTTAATTATTTTCTCAGATTTCAATTGTCATAGAGAGTGATGCGTCAATCTATGCTAGTGTTGCCAATATAAGAGTTTTGATTTAGCCTTCTTTTTATTACCTTTTGAGGGCTTTAATTCGTTGTAGAATATTAATAAGTAATATAATAAAAAATAACCAACTTGGAAAAAGAAAGTATAAAGCGTAAGTGCGGCTCCTATGTACCTAACCTAACAATCCTATTAAATAGTAAGTATGTTAGTCTATAGGATTTCTAAACAAATTTTTGGTGTGCGTGTGAGGTAGAAGGGGAGAGGGGGAGCGGGTATAAAATTATGTTTCTATATTAGCCATCTTAGATAGTGAAAAATTGTCATTGGCCCTAAGTTATTATTCTTTTTTTATATAACTCTTGTACCTAGCTGTAAGTTTTCCGAATACTTTAAAATAAAATAAAATAAAATAAAAATATATAATTTTTCCATCACCCGATAAAAGTGTGCAAACATTCACCTTAACACCGTGTTTTATTTAATATACCTATCTATTTCTTGAGATAATCAGGTAGGTACATAGTTATAAAGAAAAGGACAATTTTTATTCTATTATCATATTACCTCCGAAACTCCCAAAATTTACCCCAAAAATGGGCAAATAATGCGAGAGCTAACAACACTACGCGAGGGACTTTGTTCTGTTTTTGGACACAGCGTGTAGCTTGTAAATACATTTGAATGCTACATCTAGTACTTACTTTCTATAATCTAAGTACATAACTCCCACCTAAAAGGGCGTACATATATGTAAAGTAGGTATTAGGCATTGACATGTATCAAAGTCTACAAATTCTGGTCCCTTCAATATTAAGGAACGTTCGTTCTGGTAGGAAATGAGACCACCTGCCTTCGTCGTAGTCGTTTTAACGTATTACATTTGTGCGAGCGTGATTCTTGATGGAATCGGTTTAGGTTGCGTACACACAAGGCGAGTTGAGTAAACTGTTTAGGTGAATGAAACAAGTAATTACTTGTGTTGCTGGGTGAATTGACTGCGGTATATAAGTTTGTTGTAGTGAAGAACGCTTTATTAATGTAGTTGTTGTATAGATCTGGTTTTAATTACTGCTAAGAGATGAAGATAAATGTAATTACAGCTTATTACCATTTACCAAAGTAAAATATGTATTTTACCTATGAGCTGCCTGCATGCCAAAAGCATTAAGTATTCAGCAATTAAAACTGAGCTAAGAGGATTATTAAAGCTACAAAAATATTTAATGAATAAAGTGCGTTTAACTACTTACTTCATCGTATTCAGTTCAATGAAAAATAAATGTCATGTTACTGTCTTCGTTTGGACACACCATATTTCCCGAAAAAGCATGTCAATACGAAATAATGTAGTTAATATTGTAATGCACGCGATGTTGAATGGATGTCGCTCGAGTTTTTTATATTTGATTTGTAACAACAGTCAAAAACACTTTATCTTTTAGTTTCCCCATCACGACAAACATGGCGAGTTTGGTGAACAAATAAGGGATGATTTGCAAGTTTTTGTTTAAGCTACTAGCTCGAGTTACTAGGTCAGTGTCAGTTGGTACTTTTGGTTATTAAAATGTGTTGTGATAACGGAATAATAAGACAATTCGGCGGAGAATTAGTTGATTAATATGAGTAGCATTAACAGCCGTCCCAAACTTTATTCCAATATGAAAATTTATAAAAGTGCACCTATAGCAAATAGTATTTTTTTTAATGACAATAGTACTAAAACAAACCTAAGATTGTAAAAAAAGGACTTGACTGGGTCAAAGAAGTCAGACTGTCTAGTCTAATTCTAATTAAAATGCGATGGCTTGATTGGTACGTTCAACATCGAGAAACAAAAATAAAGCAATAATCGTTTGGAAGATGTTGGTGGAGACGTTTGTCTAGGATTAAAACAATACAGGTTGTTACAAATAAAACGTTTTTTCCCGTTCGAAATAAAAATAACAACTTGCACCAATAATATTTATAGAGATCAATAGACAAAAGAATTCATTGTTAACTTTCTGATCGTAAATCGACCGCGTATACTCAAACAGGATAATACAACTTCATTTCAATATCCAGCTACCAGCTACCATGTAACTCAAACGTTACAAACTTGTAGAAGTTGAGTGAAATCGTAAAATATAAGAAATTGAAGAGAAGGCCAAAAAATGTTCCCGACGAAAGCCCATAATTTCTCCCTGAGTAACGTAAACCCATTGTTTTATTGGTGACAAAGCGTAATATATTTTTTTCCTTTATTTGTTGAGCGTTTCTCGAAGTCGGATCCTTTTTATTTACTTCAAAAACGATTGTTGTTAAGAATTGATGTCGAGGCGTCGAGTTACACTCTGGAGGTCACAAAATGCTTTTGATTAGAGGAAGCGAGCGATCCAAATTACTCGGATTTTTACCCGCTAAGACACATTGTGATTAAAATCAAATTCTATTGCATGCTTGTTCTTTTGGAATATTTAAAGAAACTTTTCCTTCATTTTGTGTCACGAAATGTCACAAACACACCCGTTATCATCCTTTTCTTAATCAAAAACTTCGACACGAATTATCATAATAAAATTCATTTCATTATATAATTTCTTCCAACGACTTATACACCTGTCCAAACATTTCTTTCTAAAACCAACCTTAGCGTAAACATTATAAAGTTTATAATCGCGTTTTCGGAATCCTTATTTGAAGCGATTCGTCATTTCGGATGCACAAAGATACGGTGAAATTAGCCGACTGTTAAAAGTTTGAAATGCTTTCGAAGTTTGTGGGAGTTACGAGTTTCTTAGAAGAAGTTTAATGTTGTCTTCTGTGGGCAACTCGTTAAGCCTCGATTTAAAGACGCTTTTCCATAAGACGGGTGTGGGCGGAGCGATGTGTGTCTTATGTTAGTAGCAACCTCTTTGCGTTGTACTCGAGCTCTGAAGTGAACTAAGACCACGTGACTCTCGCAAGACAATCGTATACAATACTAGCAGTGCCCCGCGGTTTACCCGCGTTGTGCCCGTTCCCGTGGGAATTTCAGGATAAAAATAACCCTATGACCATCCTGTTGAATGTGGCTATCCATTACAAATAATTATTCAAATCGGATTGGTAGTTCTTGATACAAACAAACAAAGTTAGAAACTCTACGTCTTTATATAATAGACGATAGAAGAAGAAGATTGTAGGAGAAAATAAATATGAAGCGATTGCCACTTGTCTACGGGGCAGAAAAATCAAGACAAGACAAGACAAGGCACAGGCAAGATGAGGTAAACCAAGAAGAAGTTGAAACTTAAATAGTTCCTTTTTTGTAAAAGTAATAAGTGAATGGCAACGAAAAGCGAAACCATTTAGGTATGAGGTATATCATTAAGCACAAAAGTGCGTGTTTGTTTATGTAAAAGCAGCTTACCGAAAAGAATCAGTAAAATATATATAAATCAAATACGCAAACCTACTTATTCACAAATCCCGCCACATACCATTAGGATTACAAAAGTTACATACATTAATAAAATATTTTTTGGAAAAACACGTAGTAATAAATTGTATTTGCTATTTTCCTTTTTATTTTGTGACTATTCAAACATAATATTTCAGTGTATGTATACTTGAGGAGTTGCGGGCTCGTTTGTTCCAAAAATGATGGATGATTTGCGATGGGGGGCGTTTTTGCCTTGTATACCAGTTTTTTCACAAGATAACTTCATATCACGGCAGACATCTGCTACTTTTTGTACTTAAAAGAGATTTTATTTCCCTGTTTTGACACCGGTCTTTACTCGCTATCGCCTTTTATTATCTTTGTCAATTGTCTCTGGTTTTAGATGAGATTGTCGTTGGAATTGTGTTTTTAATTTGATGTTTTTTTTATTAGGTTTCTATTAGTATAGGATAATTTACATGTTAATTCCTATCTATATCACTACACTTGTTGAAAATTCATACATATTATGTATAATTATGTTTCTAGCAGCACCCCACGGTTTTATACGCGTCCCGTTGCCATAGGAATTTTGGGATAAAAATATTTCCCTTGTATAGCAATTACAACTAAAAAAAATATTCAAATCGAATTGATAGTTTCTGAGATCAAACGAACAAAAAATCGCCTCAGCTTTATTATAATAGTACAGATTATTGTAGATATAGAACAATTTAAATACTGATCTGGTGTTAGTAATGTTGCAGAGGTACTCATATAATCCCACCAGTGAACATAATCTTCTATATCAAAAGCCAGTAAAAAATTAAACACTTTACATATCTCTCCTACACGTAAATTCAGTGCACGCTGTGCTACATGTTATTTGATACCCGTCTGATATCGGATAAGGAATTACCCACGGAATTACCCCAAGATTACAGAGTTTACCTTCAAAGGTTTACCTCGGTTTACCCTCTTAGGAGGTAAATACAGAGAACTAATGCCACATAGAGAGCCAATCCTAATCAAGAAGGAAATGTCATTCAATAACATGTTATTCTGAGCAATCAATCAAAATTCTATTAGGTCTATAAAAGTAGTATGTACTGTATTGTCCCACTACCGGACAAAGGCTTTTCAACCCACTGAAGATATCAGTACAGTGACGAGGTTGATACAGAATGAGCTAAGAATAATAGTGTTAGTAAGTAAGGAAGTTTGAGTAGATTAGTGGCCAACCCTGGTGTCGGAATTTTTAGACCGCCTAAAGGCCTCCGACATGGTCTAATGATACAACCGGAACGGACAATTTAACGTGTCCTCCGAAGAACGTGTTTGTGAAAAGCTGGTTATGCACTAGAGGCAGCCTCGGGTTGAGCGGGCTGCCTCGCCCAGAGGATGCGCAAGGAGACCGGTGGCTTGCTGTGACACGACGTATATTTACTACTTATAGTAAGCTGTCCTTAAACCCAGACTACTTGGACCGAGACATGACTTGATTCTCGAATTCTATTGAACTCGCTGACTAATAGCTTGAAAACTCGCTTATAACAATAACAACAAAATATCCACGAGTTTACACTTATACGAGTATAATCCAAATGAATTATATGCCTCCAAAAAATAAGGGCCCATAAGCGCGCGCAAAATTGCAAAGAAACCCAATTTTAGGTAAATTCTGGTAATAAAACTTCTTTGTACTCACAACACATAAATAAATGTTAAAGAGTTACCATACTTCAGGAAGGCGTTTCAAAATAATGTGGAAATTATGCTAATTACCGCGCATTATATTTCTTAGAGGAATAATTTATTTTCATTTGAGTCAACGCGTTCGGTATGAACGGTATCATAAAATATTTACTTCTATGAGGAAGGTAGCTTGTATTGTAGGATGAGACCGGATGACCTATTCGTTGATAAATTTTAATAGATTAATCCAAAACACGAATAGGTCGCTTACCCTTGTTTGCCGCCTTCGACATTGTCGATCGTGGTTGTTGCAACAAGCACAACATAAATATGCATAGAAGACCAACGTCAAAATATGCGCTAGATCAGATACACGCTCACATCAATGCGTAGTTTCGAAAAGGGTAAACTGATGCTGTGTCGACATATTTTCGTTGTGAAGATTTGCTACGGAAATCGTATAAGCACGCTTCACTACATAGTCACAACATAGTATAAAACAAAGTCGCTATTTTTGTCTGTTTGTTTGGCTGTATGCTTAAATCTTTAAAATTACGCAACGGATTTTGATGCGGTTTTTTGTAATAGGTAGAATGATTCAAGAGGAAGGTTTTTATGTGAAATAAATCCCGAAAGTCCCACGGAAACGGGCACAACGCGGGTAAAACCGCGGGGCGCTGCTAGTATAAAATAAAGTCGTGTCTGTTTGTCGTCTGTTTGTCTGTCTGTATGCTTAAATCTTTAAAATTACGCAACGGATTTTGATGCGGTTTTTTGTAATAGGTAGAGTGATTCAAGAGGAAGGTTTTTATGTAAAAAAATCCCGAAATTCCCACGGACACGGGCACAACGCGGGTAAAACCGCGGGGCGCTGCTAGTCTATAAATATATGCATCTATTTTCGTAGAATTCAACCATATAACAAAAATTAAACATTACTATTAAAGTAAAGTAAAGGAATTTATTTATGACTAATGTAAGATAAAATATTGTAAATAAAATAAAAGTTTTCGTTAGAACAAGTTTAGTGGTTACCAATGACTCACAAAAGTTTAGTGGTTAAATTTATGAGTCACAATAGATTATAAAATAAAATAACAATAGGATTATCATAAAAAATATACATTTATTCAACAAGAAAAATCACGTTAAGCTTTAAAGTAACTAAAGGGTTAAGAAAAATAACAAATCTAGCTTAGCAAATCCGAAGAACTTAATTCTGAAGGCAAAGACAATCTTGCTGTAGAATCTCTGTAAATAGCTACATTGCCTCTCCTCCTATTGACAAAGTAACGAGTCCCGAATTTAACATATAAACCTAACATAAATAAAACAATAAAACAATATAACACAGTATACATAATAGCATGTTTGACACTACTTGATTCAGTAGATTCATTGTCATTTATCTTTTCTGTGGCATTGTAATTTTTTATGGTACTTGGTTGATTATCACCACACTTAATGCTATGAACATTATCTTCGTGGTAAATTTTGTGTATTGAAGTTATGATGATTTGATTGATGCCATGAGAAGATAGATCAGTAGTTGTATGGTTTCTTATAACTTCTTGACATGACATAGGATTACCATCAATGCTCAGACTCTTCAAATTATTTTGAGTGACATAAACGAGCTTCTTAATGTTAATAGTCTTAATTCTATTATAGTCAATAATCAAAGATTTTAATTGAGTACATTCATGGAAAACGTTAATATCTAAAAATGTAATGTTATTGTATGATAAATCGATTAACTCTGTTTTGTGAAGCCCTTTAAGACTTCCATAACGAAGTTTTGTTAAATGGTTACTTGACATGTTGAGAAATTTCATGTTTCTCATATTTTGAAATGTGCCTGGTGGAAGATCTGAGATGTTGTTTCGACTAACGTCTAATGATTGTACAAAATAATTGTATTTTAGTAAAGTGTTATTTATAAACGACAGTGTATTATTACTTAAGTCGATAATCAATAGTTCTTTGAAGAAACTCAAGTCTATTTCGGTCATATTGTTAGAAGAAAACCCTAACTCTATAAGATTCGTCAAAGAATTTGTTACCGCGTCATTGAACTTCTGAATATTATTATGAGACAAATGTAAAACTTCTAATTTAGGAAACATTATATTTTTAAATCCAGAGAGATTTGTCAAGCCGTTGTTGGAAAGGTCTAAGTAAGTGATATTTGAGGAACTCTGGAAAAAATTAAAAGACCCACTCAAGTAATTATAGTTCAAGTACAGAGATTTTAAGTTTCTTGGAGCGTTCGTGTTCATTTTAATCTGAGATAAATTATTGAAAGACAAATCCAGACTGAACAGGTTGTTCATATTGATGAAATTCTTTTCGTGAATAAAATCAATAACATTGTGAGATAGATTGAGTCTGGCTATCACGTACATGTTTATAAATGCATTTTTCTCAATCCTGCTAAAATGATATGCCCCAAGGTCTAAGAATCTTAACATTGGAGCTGGACTGAAAGTATTAGCTGTAATGTTACCTTTAAGTTTGTTTGATTGTAAGTTAAGAAATTGCAATCTTTGTAATGGCAAACTGAATGGGGGAATCATAACTATTTTATTCATAGACAAATCAAGTTTTATCAAATTATTTAAGTCTTTGAATATTTTATCATTAATATCAGTAATATTGTTGTTATTCAAATACAGTTCATTTAAAATAGACATATCAGCTAGAGTAAATGATAAATCGTTAATGTTATTGCTTGAGAGATCCAAAATAGTAACGTTATTTATACCAACGAAAGTGGAGGTTTCTATAATACAAACAGAATTATGACTTATGTTTAACGTCTTCAAATTTAACATACCTTGAAACGCATTGTTGGTTAATGCAGTTAGATTTTGATGGGACAAATTCAGCTCAGTTATATTTTGTATTCCAGAAAATGATGAATTTAAAGATCCGCTTAAAATATTATTTTCGATATTAAAGTAATTTAAACGAGTTTGTTTAAAACTATCACTATCTATTCGTGAAATACGATTGTTGTATAGATTTAAATACTCCAATTTCATGTTTAATCTGAAAAGGACATTCTCTATTTTGGTCCGAATAGAATTATAACTCAAATCTACAATCTTTAAACGTCTACACGTTGCAAAAGTATCGCCTTGTAAACTTTCCAAAGAATTATGCGATATATTTAGAAAAACTAAGCTCTTTAACGATTTAATGTCATAACTGGGTATATTCAGAATTTTATTATGATTTAAATTCAATTCTTCCAATTGTTCCATTTCACTTAAAGACATATTAAGAAATTTTAAATCGTTGTAACTCATATCAAGTTTTTCTAAAGACTTTAATTTATCAAAGGAATTTACTGGTAAGCTGGTTAGTTGGTTGCCTTTTAAAATTAACGTTTTTAGATTTTGTATAGGGTAAAAAACATATCCCGGTAGAGTTACTAACTTGTTGTAAGATAGATCGAGAGCTGTAAGGACACACACTGAACTGCCATCGCACACTTGAAAAGCACTTTCATGGATGTCTTCAATTTCATTGCGGGACAAGTTAAGAGTTTTCAAAGCACATAAATTCTCGAAAGCCCTTTCTCTTAAAGATCTAATCTTATTATTATTAATTTCTAATGTTATTGTGTTCATATAGAATCTTAGAGCTTCCCTTTCTATGGTGGTCCAGGCGTTGTCATATGCTCGAATGTACCTATAACAAAGTTGAAAAAATCTTAAAAGCACTGAACATAGCATTAAGATGACAAGACATTCCTACATCAGAACATTAAGATAACAATTCATTTTTTAAATCAGCTGTAACTACTGAGCAGATTTTCATCAAGTTCGGCATTGATTTAGACTGGATTCAAATTGAGAGTTTATTGATACTTTAATAGGTAGAAGAGGTTAAACAATACTAGTGTTAAATACGAACCAAACTTCTACATCAAAATTGGTGGATCCAAAGAAAGACATATGCAGTTCAATCGATGTGGATCCTGTGATGATGAATCTGACGTTACGGTCGATGCAGTGGCCGTAACCGACGCTCGTTGGATTTGATACACAAAATACTGTCACGTCGTGGCAACGATCAGGGTCTTCAGAAGAAATTTCACAATGACCCAGCACGTTTGGTAACACTAAGAGTAGCGCAGCAACTGTGGGTACAAGTGTAAAGTGAAGTATTAGCTTGTGTTGTCATGATATTGAAGAAGAAGAGCTGGGCATCCTAGCATTTGTACATACTTAAAAGCATTCCTCCGAGATAAATTGTTTCAAAATGTACTTATAGTTATAGAAATAAAGATTTTTATTTTAGCTTGTAATTGTCTTGTTCAGTTTGCTCGTGGTACGAGTGGGGTTCACTCGACACGTCAGGAAATTAAAAAAAGGAGTTAACTTGCTTTATAAAATATCTACCTCGCTAAAACCTGTGTGAATGCGTTCATTATGAGTTCAAAACACTTAAGTTTAAAAAAGACTATAGCTTGTAATATCCCACTGCAGTTAATAGGCAAAAGCGTCTCATCTGACTGAAGATATCAGTGCAGTGATTCCGCCTAATCCTCTGTGAATACGGCGAAATCACTGCGCTTGCCTTGAAAGCTTCAAAAGATTGCATTTAAAATAAACTAAATTTAGCCGCCACTTTTTCAAGATGTCAGCGTGCGCGGCAATAATACGAGGCAATTAACTCAAAAAGAATATTGCAAAATCTATAAAATCGTTTTTTTTTTCGAAAATAATTCCAAATAAACCTCCTCTTAGTGTACAATAGAGCTTAATATTTTAAGCAGCACCATTTTAATTTTTTACTATGTCTTTTATTTCTCACAATTTAAATATTCCTGTTTAATTATATATTTAGAATTTCATATTTAAATAGGCAACTGCACTCAGAGACGTACATTAAATTGACACTTAATTATTTAACGTCATTATTCATACATTACACATCAAAATCACTCATTAAATCTCTACTAAGGAAACATTTGACGTCTCTGAGTACGGACGGATGTGTGTGATTGATGTCTTTTTCTGATAATAAATTCAACACTCACAATAACAAAGCTTCGACATTTTTAAAAACTTTTAATTTATTGTATACACATTTGTATGTGTTCACTGCACTGTGAATAATTTGACAAATATAAAACTGAAGCTGTTTTTGCGGTCTCACTTAATAATAGCGCACAATGATAAATAAATAGAACAAAAAAGGAATGGAGTGGCTCTTTGTCATGTTTAAAAAGACTTCCATCCCACGTTTTATCCTTTTTGACATTTCAGGATGAAAGTAACCTCTAATTAACCATTCTCTTAAATTGACTATTATATAACAAAAGAATTTTCCAAATCCGATTGATAGTTTCGAAGATTAACTTGTTCAATCAACAAAAAATCCCTCGAGCTATATTAAATCTGTACCATTTTGCCGAAGCACGCTTGATCGAAGGTTATGAAGTATAAGTCTATAGCTACTGTCACCTAATTAGATGTGTCATTGAATACTTACGCTTTTCGAAGTCGAGTTTAATAAGAGCAATTAATTTTTTCAGATTTAATTTTAATTCTTTCTCACTGTACTGATATCTTCAGTGAGATAAGAGGCCTTTGCCAACCAGTGGGACATTACAGACTAATACTTACTTACTTTAAAAAATAAATAATATAATATTTAACACGTCTCCACAGCTTTTGCGCCGGATATGGTTATCTGGCTTCCTTTCGCGTATCTGGACCAATGATAGCTCTTCTATACTTATTGGAATCCCATATACTAGTATGTATTGTTTTCGAATATAGGTATTTATAAAGAAATGTGCTCTTTAGGTAAAATTCTGTGAAGTGTTACGATTTTCTGAGAAGAAGTTTAATGTTGTCTTCTGTGGGCAACTTTTAAAGACGCTTTTCCATAAGATGGGTGTGGGCGGAGCGATGTGTGTCTTATGTTAGTAGCAACCTCTTTGCGTTGTACTCGACCTCTGAAATGAACTAAGACCACGTGACTCTCGCAAGACAATCGTATACAATACTAGCAGTGCCCCGCGGCCTCGCCCAGAGGATGCGCAAGGAGACCGGTGGCTTGCTGTGACACGACGTATATTTAGTACTTATAGTAAGCTGTTTACTGTCCTTAAATCCAGACTGCTTGGACCGAGACATGACGTCACACTTCTATTAGCTGGCTTACTAGCTGACTAACAGTTTGTAAACTTGCTTATAACGATAACAACAAAATATCCACGAGTTTTATACGAGTATAACCCAAATGAATTATGCGACTCCAAAAAATAAGGGCCCATAAGCGCGCGCAAAATTGCAAAGAAACCCAATTTTAGGTAAATTCTGGTAATAAAACTTCTTTGTACTCACAACACATAAATAAATGTTAAAGAGTTACCATACTTCAGGAAGGCGTTTCAAAATAATGTGGAAATTATGCTAATTACCGAACATTATATTTATTAGAGGAATAATTTATTTTCATTTGAGTCAACGCGTTCGGTATGAACAGTATCATAAAATATTTACATCTATGAAAGGTAGCTTGTAGGATGAGACCGGATGACCTGTTTGTTGATACATTTTGATAGAGTAACCCAAAACCACTAATAGGTCACTTACCCTTGTTTGCCGCCTTCGACATTGTCGATCGTGGTTGTTGAAACAAGCACAACATAATACGCGTAGAAGACCAACGTCGAAATATGCGCTAGATCAGATACACGCTCACATCAATGCGCAGTTTCGAAAAGGGTAAACTGATGCTCTGTGGACACATTTTCGTTGTGAAGATTTGCTACGGAAACCGTACGCACACTTCCGCACCGTAAAGCACGCTTCAATAAATATATGCATCTATTTTCGTAGAATTCAACCATGTTACAAAAAGTATACATTATTATTAAAGTAAAGTAAAGGAACTGTTTAGTTATGAGTTATGATATGATAATCTACGATAAAATATTGTAAATAAAATAAAAGTTTACGTTAGAACAAGTTTAGTGGTTACCAATGACTCACAAAAGTTTAGTGGTTAAATTTATGAGTCACAATAGATTATAAAATAAAATAACAATAAGATAATCATAAAAAATATACATTTATTCAACAAGAAAAATCACGTTAAGCTTTAAAGTAACTAAAGGGTTAATAAAAGTAACAAATCTAGCCTAGCAAATCCGAAGAACTTAATTCTGAAGGCAAAGACAATCTTGCTGTAGAATCTCTGTAAATAGCTACATTGCCTCTCCTTCTATTGACAAAGTAACGAGTCCCGAATTTAACATATAAACCTAACAATAAAACAATAATACAACATAACACAGTATACATAATAGCATGTTTGACACTACTTGATTCAGTAGATTCATTCTCTTTTATCTTTTCTATGACATTGTCATTTTTTATGGTACTTGGTTGATTATCACCACACTTAATGCCATGAACATTATCTTCGTGGTATATTTTGTGTATTGAAGTTATGATGATTTGATTGATGCCATGAGAAGATAGATCAGTAGATGTATAGTTTCTTATAACTTCTTGACATGACATAGGATTACCACCAATGCTTAGACTCTTCAAATTATTTTGAGTGACATAGACGAGCTTATCAATGTGTATAGTCTTAATTCTATTATAGTCAATAATCAAAGATTTTAATTGAGTACATTCATGGAAAACGTTAACATCTAAATATTTAATGTTGTTGTATGATAAATCGATTAATTCTGTTTTGTGAAGCCCTTTAAGACTTCCATAACGAAGTTTTGTTAAATGGTTACTTGACATGTTGAGAAATTTCATGTTTCTCATATTTTGAAATGTGCCTGGTGGAAGATCTGAGATGGTGTTTCGACTAACGTCTAATGATTGTACAAAATCATTGTATTTTAGTAAAGTGTTATTTATAAACGACAGTGTATTATTACTTAAGTCGATAATCAATAGTTCTTTGAAGAAACTCAAGTCTATTTCGGTCATATTGTTAGAAGAAAACCCCAACTCTATAAGATTCGTCAAAGAATTTGTTACCGCGTCATTGAACTTCTGAATATTATTATGAGACAAATGTAAAACTTCTAATTTAGGAAACATTATATTTTTAAACCCAGAGAGATTTGTCAAGCCGTTGTTGGAAAGGTCTAAGTAAGTGATATTTGAGGAATTCTGGAAAAAATTAAAAGACCCACTCAAGTAATTATTGTTCAAGTACAGAGATTTTAAGTTTCTTGGAGCGTTCGTGTTCATTTTAATCTGAGATAAATTATTGAAAGACAAATCCAGACTGAACAGGTTGTTCATATTGATGAAATTCTTTTCGTGAATAAAATCAATAACATTGTGAGATAGATTGAGTCTGGCTATCACGGACATGTTTATAAATGCATTTTTCTCAATCCTGCTAAAATGATATGCCCCAAGGTCTAAGAATCTTAACATTGGAGCTGGACTGAAAGTATTAGCTGTAATGTTACCTTTAAGTTTGTTCGATTGTAAGTTAAGAAATTGCAATCTTTGTAATGGCAAACTAAAATGGGGAATCGTAACTATTTTATTCATAGACAAATCAAGTTTTATCAAATTATTTAAGTCTTTGAATATTTTATCATTAATATCAGTAATATTGTTGTTATTCAAATACAGTTCATTTAAAATAGACATATCAGCTAGAGTAAATGATAAATCGTTAATGTTATTGCTTGAGAGATCCAAAATAGTAACGTTATTTATACCAACGAAAGTGGAGGTTTCTATAATACAAACAGAATTATGACTTATGTTTAACGTCTTCAAATTTAACATACCTTGAAACGCATTGTTGGTTAATGCAGTTAGATTTTGATGAGACAAATTCAGCTCAGTTATATTTTGTATTCCAGAAAATGATGAATTTAAAGATCCGCTTAAAATATTATTTTCGATATTAAAGTAAGTTAAACGAGTTTGTTTAAAACTATCATTATCTATTCGTGAAATACGATTGTTGTATAGATTTAAATATTCCAAGTTCATGTTAAAACCGAAAAGGACATTTTCTATTTTGGTCCGAATAGAATTATAACTCAAATCTACAATCTTTAAACGTCTACACGTTGCAAAAGTATCGCCTTGTAAACTTTCCAAAGAATTATGCGATATATTTAGAAAAACTAAGCTCTTTAACGATTTAATGTCATAACTGAGTATATTCAGAATTTTATTATGATTTAAATTCAATTCTTCCAACTGTTCCATTTCACTTAAAGACATATTAAGAAATTTTAAATCGTTGTAACTAATATCAAGTTTTTCTAAAGACTTTAATTTATCAAAGGAATTTACTGGTAAGCTGGTTAGTTGGTTGCCTTTTAAAATTAATGTTTTTAGATTTTGTATAGGGTAAAAAACATATCCCGGTAGAGTTACTAACTTATTGTAGGATAGATCGAGAGCTGTAAGGTCACACACTGAACTGTCACTTAACACTTGAAAAGCACTTTCATGGATGTCTTCAATTTCATTGCGGGACAAGTTAAGAGTTTTCAAAGCATATAAATTCCAGAAAGCCTTTTCTCTTAAAGATTTGATTTTATTATTATTAATTTCTAATGTTATTGTGTTGATAAAGTATCTTAGAGCTTCCCTTTCTATGGTGGTCCAGGCGTTGTCATATGCTCGAATGTACCTATAACAAAGTTGAAAAAATCTTAAAAGCACTGAACATAGCATCAAGATGAAAAGACATTCCTACATCAGAACATTAAGATAGCAGTTCATTTTTTAAATCAGCTGTAACTACTGAACAGACTTTAATCAAGTTCGGCATTGACTTAGACTGGATTCAAATTGAGATTTTATAGATATAGGTAATAGAGGTAAAACAATACTAGTGTTAAATACGAACCACACTCTTCTATCAAAATTGGTGGCTCCAAAGAAAGACATATGCAGTTCAATCGATGTGGATCCTGTGATGATGAATCTGACGTCACGGTCGCTGCATTCGTCATAACCAACGCTCGTTGGATTTGATACACAAAACACTGTCAAGTGGCAACGATCAGGGTCTTCTGAAGAAACTTCACAATGAGCCAGCACGTTTGGTAACACTAAGAGTAGCGCAGCAACTGTGGGTACAAGTGTAAAGTAAAGTATTAGTTGTCATGATATTGAAGAAGAAGAGCTGGGCATCCTAGCATTTGTACATACTTAAAAGGATTCCTCCGAGATAAATTGTTTCAAAATGTACTTATAGTTATGGAAATAAAGATTTTTATTTTAGCTTGTAATTGTATTGTTCAGTTTGCACGTGGTACGAGTGGGGTGAATACACTCGACAAGCCCGGAAATGAAAAAAAAGCAGTTGACATGCTTTATAAAATGTCTACCTCGATGAAACCTGTGTGAATGCGTTAATTATGAGTTCAAATCACTTATGTTTAAAAAATATTACAGCCTTGTAATGTCCCACTGTTGCTAATAGGCAAAAGCGTCTCATCTCACTGAAGATATCAGTGCAGTGATTCCGCCTAATCCTCTATGAATACGGCGAAATCACTGCGCAATTTATAATGCTATCTTTTGAAGCTTTCAAGGCAATTAAAAGCTTCAAAAGATAGCTTTTAAAATAAACTGCATTTAGCCGCCATTTTTTCAAGATGTCAGCGTGCGCGGCAATAATACGAGGCTCAAACTCAAAAAGAATATTGCAAAATCTATAAAATCGCATTTATTTTTCGAAAATCATTCCTAATAAAGCTCTTCTTAGTAAAAAATTATAGAGTTTAATATTTTTACGCACCGCTTTAATTTTTTACTATATCTTTTACTCGTCACAATTTAAACATCCTTGTTGCACTATATATCAATTAATTACATATTTAGAATTTCATATTTAAATAGGCAACCGCACTCAGAGATGGTCATTAAATTGATACTTAATTATTTAACGTCATTATTCATACATTACATGTAAAAATCACTCACTAAACCTCTACTAAGGAAACATTTGACGACTCTGAGTACGGACGTATGTGTGTGATTGATGTCTTTTTCTGATAATAAATTCAAAACTCACAATAATAAAGCTTCGACATTTTTCCCAACTTTTAATATATTGTTCACATCTATTATGTGTTCACTGCACTGTTAATAATTTGACACTCGATAGAAAACTGAAGTAGTTTTTGCGGTCTCACTTAATAATAGCGCACAATGATAAATAAATAACACAAAAAAGGAATGGAGTGGATATTGTCATGTTTAAAAAGACTTCCATCCCACGTTTTATCTATTTTTGACATTTCGGGATGAAAGTAACCTCTAACCATTCTCTTAAATTGACTATTATATAACAAAAGAATTTTCGAAATCCGATAGATAGTTTCGAAGATTAACTTGTTCAAACAAACAAACAAAATAACCCTTGAGCTTTATTAAATCTGTACCATTTTGCCGAAGCACGCTAGATCGAAAGTTATGACTTAATTACATAAAAGGCGTTCGCATACTATGAAAAACGCATTTTGCAAAAAAAATAAGTATATGTCTATAGCTACTGTCACCTAATTAAATGTGTCATTGAATACTTTCGCTTTTCGCAGTCCAATTCAAAAACAGCAATTTTTTTTTCAGATTTAAATTAATTCTTTCTCACTGTACTGATATCTTCAGTGAGATAAGAGGCCTTTGCCAACCAGTGGGACATTACAGACTAATACTTACTTACTTTAAAAAATAAATAATATAATATTTAACACGTCTCCACAGCTTTTGCGCCGGATATGGTTATCTGGCTTCCTTTCGCGTATCATGGACCAATGATAGCTCTTCTATACTTATTGGAATCCCTTATACTAGTGTTGTTGTTAAATATACTATAAAGAAATGTGCTCTTTAGGTAAAAAATATGTGCTGATAATATGACTATGTTATTAGTTTAGGCACCTATACATACGAAACACTAATGTATTTAATAAAATCTTTTCTGTCATAACTCCGATTAAGCTACTGCGTTCGCCTAATATGGAGGCCGTTCTTGTTTATATCTAACTAGCTGCGTTACGCGGTTTAACGCCTTATGCCTATGGGAATTTTGGGATGAAAATTAGCCTATAACCATCCGATTGAATGCGGCTATCCATTACAAAAAGAATTGATGAAATTAGATTATTGGTTTCTGAGATTACAAATAAACAGACAAAGTTAGAAACTTTACCTCTTTATAATAATAGTGTAGATGTCGGAATACGAACACCTAATTAAGCGACATCTGCTGTTATTCGCAGAATACTGCCAACCGTTTTCTCGACTTATTCGACTTATTGTAACTACACCTTCACTCCTTTGACCTCTTGCTATTAGTCTACAGGGACGAATAGGGCGATAAAACAAACATATTTACAACCATGACTTATGGATGTTAGTGTAAATAATGAAAGAAAAATACGTGTGAGGGAGAGACAGCAAATCATATACTTGACAAATATCATGAATTAGAAAGTGTGAAGACGTTGTGCAAGTTAACAAGCTGCTAGTTTGGCGAATCCTAAAGTCAAAGTTTTAAACTCAATATCTTCTATCTATACTAATTTATCTAGCAGCGCCCCCCGGTTTTACCCGCATTATGCCCGTTCTCGTGGGAATTTTGGGATGAAAAATAGTCTATAAACTTTCCGTTGAATGTGACTATCCATCACAAAAATAATTATTCTAATCCTACTGGTGGTTCCCGAGATTAGGCCTAACATACAAACAAACAAACTTAGGTATTGTAACTCTTTATAATATTTTAAGTATAGATAAAGCTGAAGAGTTTGTATTTTTGTTTTTGTTTATAGCATACATATACCGGGTAAAATCGATAAGTGATCTCACTTGATAATATCTAAACTAAACAAGATATTGAAAAGCCGAATACTTATCTTTTAGGGGCACTAACAAAAGTTATCAATGAAAGTTTTAGAAATAAACAGGATCCATCATTTCCACTGTATACCTTGCGTTTTATTGAGCTCGCTTAAGCGTACGGGGCGGGTGCGAGTTGCATGAGCACTACGTGTGTCTTGCGCTTTACTTGCTATACTAGTTCCCACAGGAAAAGGTACATACATGAAACCGCAGGTCCTCTTTTTTTAAATATACCCGTACAAATTCGCGTTTTTAAATATACCCGTACAAGTTCGCGGTTTTAAATATACCCGTACAAAGACACGGTTAATTAGACCCAAAGTAAGCTCTAAGCTTGTAATATGGAATCTACATAACCGGTACTACTACAATATATACTTTACAAGAATATATAATTGTCACCTAGCCGTCGTCGCCAACAACTATGTGATCCATATTGTTGACCCCGGGCGGGAATCGAACCCGCAACCCCCGACACAGTAAGCGCTCTCACTATCACTGTGCCAACGGGCACCACTAGTACTTACGAGTACACATAGCATGAAACTCGATCAATCTTTTAAGATCAAGGTTAAACAATACGAATACCGCTTCAAGTCGTTAGATAGACGAATTTCAATGTAATCGTAAAGCTATTAAGCTGTCATTTTGTACGAGAATTGAACACCCTGTTTGTGTCACGTAGACATGACAGGTGACACGTCATCTCGCCAGGATATCGATTCGAGACGTAATGTTCACAACAATCTAGATAATGGTCGATAAAGAACGATTTGCTGTACACTTGAGTCGCTCAAATGATTTATGTGTCTGTTAAATAAAGTTGTTAAGTTAAGATGTTTTTTTAAGCATCGTAGACAAGGATGTTAGGAAGCTCTGTAACCGTAACCGAAACTTTCGGATATCCGATATAAAAAATTGTCTGTAACCATAACCGAATTCGGTATAAAAGTTTCGGATAATATTGGTCAAAATTGGTCTAGCCATTTCAGAGATTAGCCGGAACAGACAGACAAACATTAAAAAGAAAATAGTTTGGTATATGTACCGTACATGTATATTTATCCATATGCATGTAGTCGAAAAACTCCAATTTTATTTATTTATCATTTAAAGGTAATAGACAAGTATATAGCCAACTAGGTCGCAGAATTTTACCATTCCTTATTTACGTTATTAAGGTTAGTTTACCTATCGTATCTCAGTTGGAAAGGTGACCTTGAATGTTCGCCGCCGTTAAACTAATATGAGCCAATTTTCTTACAATACCTATAGTATAGATACCTTAAATGGAAACTAAGGAAAACGCAGACGCTGTATTTCGCCTAGACCCTCAGGACTCCGTAACCGACAGACGTCGAAACCTAAGCCACGTCACGTTCGCTTCTAAAACCACTTGATGACTTTTCATCCCTCTCGTGTAACCAGAACTTCTTGACCCCCCAAGCGTTCACCGCAACCTCAATTGACATCGAACAAACCTATCCGTCAAGTGTCTAGATATACCAGCCAGCATTCCAACAAAATGTTGTTGGATCTCGAAATTAATTAAAACATAATTGAGGTAGCATTAAATAGAATTTATATTGTAATTGGTTATTATTCCTAGACCTCTAATTGGTTTGGTTACAGACCAATTAAATGAGCATCATATTTATAATTATACGCTTGGAAAGTTTGCTAAATGAGTCGCGTACTTTCACAACGGTTCTATAGAATTGTTTTTTCAAACTTTTTTCGAGAACGAGTAAAGCAAATTGGTATTTATTTACGTGTATTGTAAAGTTACTTTTCGTTCAACGTATTTTAACCACTATATTCCATAGAAGTTAGCACAACCCTGTCTTTTTTCGTGTAACTAAAATTATTATTCTAAAACAGAACGCGGAAATTCGGTAAAAGTTTAATAGCTTTTTTGCTGAACATTTCACAAGTTCAACCAGACTACTGCGGCTCAACTATAGAATGAAATATTAACTACAGTTTAAAACTACGACCGCCATTAAAAATTAAAATAAGGAAACACTTAAACAGTGAACTTTTGAAAAATGCAAATTGTTTGCATAGTTCTAGTTTTTCAATCTTATTACCTACAACTTGAGTTCTTAAGATATGAACTCTTGCAAAGTTCGCCTCAGGGGAATAAAACTTGGTACATCAACCCAACCATTTCCTTTGAGGCTTAAGTTGAAAGTTTATTTACTAAAACCTGGTGTAATTTAGTACATAATGACCGCGAGAATGTTCGTTTGAAACGTTACTTAATTCAAGTTTCAATTCATGTTTAATGGAGGCAAAATTATGTTTTAATCAAATGGTGCTGAAATTCATTAGACATTATGTTAATTGGTTTAAATACTTACAGAGGTGGCATGTTGCAAGCGAATGGCGACGAGGAGTGGTATTAATAAAAGGACATTGAATATTAGATCTGGTTGCCTAACAGTGTCGTTAATACAATCGACTATAACTAATTTAGTGTAATTTTTCATACATTACATCCTATCCTATCCTACTTCACTACATAGTATAAAACAAAGTCGCTATTTTTGTCTGTTTGTTTGTATGTATGCTTAAATCTTTAAAATTACGCAACGGATTTTGATGCGGTTTTTTGTAATAGGTAGAGTGATTCAAGAGGAAGGTTTTTATGTAAAAAAATTCCCGAAATTCCCACGGAAACGGGCACAACGCGGGTAAAACCGCGGGCGCTGCTAGTAATATTATAAATGCGAAAGTTTGTGAGGATGGATGTATGTTTGTTGCTCTTTTACACAAAAACTACTGAACGGATTTGGATGAAACTTTACAGTTATATAGGTTATACATCAGAATAACACATGGGATACATTTTATCCCGAAATCCCCGCGGGAACGGGTCCAACGTGGGTGAAACCACGGGGCGCGGCTAGTGTCTAAATAAATTCATTATTTATTCGTCTTTTGAGTACTATAGGGCACGCTAAATGGTCAGTATCAGTTTTAATAATCATTAGACCACGTCGGACGCCTTATGGCGGCCTAAAATTTCCGATACCAGAGTTGGCCACTATCCCATTCGAGCTTACTTTTTAGTAGTATAGGAAAGTTAAAACTGTAATCTTGCGTTTTTTGAAACACTAGTCGCCGCCGCAGTCGCTTCACCGTACCACCCTTAATTCTATGAGATCCACTGCAGGACAAAGTATCTCACTAAAGATATGAAAAATAATATCGAAATATTCTTCACATCACAAACAGAAAATGCATTCCATACAAACTAAGAAATAGCAGTTTAACTACTTAAAGCTCCCGGTTTCGGCTGTAAAGTTTTCACAATACGTTTACTTCGACCGGTTGTTTGAATTAGTTTATTTTCATACTTACCCCACTATCTGGTGCCACGAACTTTGTTTGTGCTCACAAAGGTGCTCACCGAAACTCGTTCGTTTAGCTCCGCTATCTTGCATAGAACTCATTTGCAAAATTTTGAAGATTACTTCAATTTTAGTTTGAAAATGGTTGGTTCAGTGTAAAGTGAAACGCCTATATTTAAAGACGTCAAATGCTTAAGATTTTAATGACTGGCTTTGACGTATAATATATGACTAATGATATCTTCAGTGAAATTAGAGACCTTTGCGCAGCTGTGGGACATTACAGGCTAATACTTACTGACTTACTTTTATACAAAGATACCTTTATGCCATACCACACAATGTTTTCATATCACACTTCACCTTAAGTGTAAAACTATCATGGCCTACTAGATTAGTAGAGTAAAGCATAAAACATATTGTTCAATAATAAACAAAACAAGTCAAATCAAAGTTCACATTTTATCAAGTTGGTATTCTGAGTCATTATAATTTTGGTAATTCCGAGATTGTTTTTGCATGTACCATCCGCCACCACCCACAAAATGCCTAGATGATATAAAATACATTAATAGGTACTAGATAACAAAATTTAGTTACTAACTGCCGCACTCGAGACTCATTAAATCGACACTTAGTTATTTGACGTAATTTTTCATACATTACATGTGAAAATCACTCATTAAATCTCCACTAAGGAAGTATTTGAAGTCTCTGAGCCACGTTTACGTTCGTTCGTTTTTATAATATACCATAACACCTCAGTCTTCTGTAACCACGGTTCTTGTAAAGGGACCGAAAAATAAGATGAAAATGTAATAATAAAAAAGAAGTGTAACCGTAAATGTAGTTTGAAAAAAAGTCAGTACCTATTAACATATTGTTATAGGAAAATATGCCTTATGACTATTTAGCATGTCATAAATACGTTATTATTGCCTGACATTCCTAAAAGTATTTATTAATAGTAATAAAAATAATGCTAAGCAATCGCCACTTGGGGCAGGAATTTTTTTGCTAGTAAACCTATCTATTCTTACTAATTTTATAAAAAAGATGAAGATTTTTTACTTTTTAATCATTTTTCATCACTAAATCTGCAATAATAACATAAGCGTGATCTATCAACTTTTCACACTAACGCCATCTAGTGCATCGCGAGTAGAACACCGCGCTGAAAAGCTTGTAATAACAAAGGTAAAGAGTTTGTTGTTGTTTTTGAAATTGGTTGTTTTTCGTATATTAGAACGCGCCAATCTCTGGCTATATAACTATAAGTCGGAATAGATGATTTTTCGGCCACTTTCATTACTCTTCCATAACAGTATGACGCGCGTCAAGCCTCTGCTATTATTCCATTGAAAGAACTAGGTCATAATACCATTTCCACTACAAACGGAATGTAAAGAAAGTGTAAATACATCAGTGACGCAATTTTGAACACAAAAGAAACACTTATCTAGCATAAATTACAATAACTTCCTCAGAGGTAGGAATGATAACAACATCAATTTTCCTCAATATTTATTCATATATTTTCGATATTATTATCAACTTTATGGCCTTGTGTTAAGAGTCACACCAGTCATTGTCGCAGTTATTTGATATTTCTTTTGTATAATTTATTTGATTCAATATTTAGGTACTAAGTTAAAATATTATCGGAACTTTGGGGCCGATATGCAAATGAAGAAGGCTACACAGAATAATGCCCTTCTGAGGGGCAATAAAGTAGGTTTTTTATTCATAATTCATAAGGGTTTTTTGTATTTTGTCATAAGAAATAGATGGTTTTGTCTGTATATTATATTACTTTTTTGCCGTTTTGCTGGCGTAATTTTAAGATTTTTTGGGATTTTTACTAGGAAATTTTCTTTATAACTGTCTTTTCGAGATCTTGGCTTACTTACGGCGATAGCGCTCCGTCAACAATCAACGAGGAGGTGGTAAGATTATAGAATTGTTTATATTTATTGAGATTACAAACCAATGATTTGGGTACAGGAAGCAAAAAGTAGAGGCAGATCCTGAAAGAGACGGCGTGACCAACTAGATAACCTTGGATAACAGGGATGGGCAAAGACCCGGGACAGAGACGCTTGGCAGATGTAGTTCATTTCAGTTCACTCAAGAGCTCCGAATTCTTCAAACAAACCAGCTAGTAGCTTAAGTGTCTATCTATAAGATACGTTGCAATGTCACTTTTAATAAGTGATTGACACTAGACATAGCATAGATCTGTGGGACACTAAACGTAGAATAGCTTACCTCTGATGGAAAGGCACTCCAATATCAGTACAATACACAATCAAACCCTTTCCCATCCGAATCCCATCTAAATGGAGCAAACTTCGTCTTATTTGAAATTCAAAGATGGCTTGTGTATTTAATTAGTGGTATCGCGTGTACCAAAAATTGTTTGTTATATTTGTTGGAGGAACAAACCGAATTATCCGACTGGTCTTATCCTGAGTAAATAAAACCTTTCGTCGCTCTACACGCTATGAGTAAACAAGAGATACTAGTGGAACTCGATTGTTTTCAGTTCGTTCTCTCTGTCACAATTCGTACGGTCATTACGACGTTTGCGTTACAGAGCGATGTGAAGCTCAACTAAAAAATCACAACGCATTGCTATTGTTAAAATAATAATAAATAATAATATATAAATACTTGGACAAATTCACACACGGTTAATTAGACCCAAAGTAAGCTCTAAGCTTGTGTTATGGAATCTAACTCACTGATACTACTACTTATACATACACAAATCCTAACTTCCTAACTAATATTATAAATGCGAAAGTAACTCTGTCTGTCTGTCTGTCTGTTACGCTTTCACGCCAAAACTACTGAACCGATTTCAATGAAATTTGGTACACAGTTAGTGCAGAGCCTGAGAAAGGACATAGGCTACTTTATATCCCGAAATTCCCGTGAGAACGGCCCCAACGCGGGTAAAACCGCGGGGCGCCGCTAGTAATTTATAAGAATATATAATTGACACCCAGACGTCGTCGCCCACAACTATGTCTTCACATATTGTTGACTCCGGGTTTTTTGACGATCAATATAATATGCTAGCTATATTTTTTAGGCTATTTTTTTTCTCATGTTGTAATAGCATTGATCAATAATTGGTCTAGGGTATGTAAATATGTTTTTAAATCGCCTAATCGCCTGCGCTTGCTTCGTGGTCTATGAAAGAAAATGATTTGTCTAGGATTTAAAATAGTTTAAAAATAAGAACCTAAACTATGTACCTATAAGTACAATTATTTAAAGCCTTATTAACATTATTAACAGCCTCCGTGGTCTTGGGGTTTGAGCGCCTGGCGCGCGACCCGGAGGTTCCGGGTTCGATTCCCGGTGGGGATATCTCACAAAAATCTCTTTGTGCGACTTTCCTCAGTTTGGTTAGGGCATTGCAGGCTAAATCACCTGATTACTCGAAAAGTAAGATGATTCCGTGCTTCGGAGGGCACGTTAAGCCGTCGGTCCCGGTTACTTTCTACGGATAGTAGTCGTTACTTGAGCCATGTCAGAGGCCTTTGGCGGCTCAATAACTCTGACACCAGAATTGGTCAGGTTGGCCATCCACTCGATGAAGAAGAAGAAGAAGATTAACATTATCATTACCTACTCTTACTGTTGCACTCAGAGATATCCTTTAAAACGACAAATAACTAATTGACGTAATTTTTCATACATTACACATCAAAATCACTCATTAAATCTCTACTAAGGAAGTATTCGACGTCTCTGAGTACGTGCGTTAGTAAATATGAAAGTTTCGCTAGTTATTAAATAACAACGAAATGAAAATATACTGCGGAGTATATAAAGTTGATGCGACTCATTTCACGGGAAGGGTTATATGCTATATATCATCAGGGATCACGGCTACTTTGTGAGGTATCTTCCTTTATTTATGGCAGGACGTATGGACGTTCTTCAGTGATATATTCGATTTTATTTGAACTTTGATTATTTACTTAAAGTGTCGTTAAGATCGAGTTAGTTTGCAAGCTATAAGCTATCGAGTTAAATATAAAACAAGCTCAATCACGGCTTTGATACGTTGGGCCTTATTGAGAAACGCTTATTAACAATTTTTAGCTGACATGTCTTATCACTTTTTCCAATTTACGCTATTTTGCAAAAGAGACAAAACATAGTGTTTTAGTTAAAGATAATTGCATAACGCTGTTTAACGTTATAATTCACAGGCTATACGAGTATACACACATATGGGATAAATTTTATCCAGAAATTCCTGCGGGAATGGTTACGCGGGTAACATGGCGGGGCGCCGCTAGTACTTTATAAAGAACTAGCAGCGCCCCGCGGTTTTACCCGCGTTGTGCCCGTTCCCGTGGGAATTTCGGGATTTTTTTTACATAAAAACCTTCCTCTTGAATCACTCTACCTATTACAAAAACCGCATCAAAATCCGTTGCGTAATTATTTTTTATTTTTTTGACACAGAGACGACTTTATTTTATACTATGTAGTGATACTACAAAATTTTAAATGCTACCACACTTTCGGATACAAAATTATGTAAGTTCCATCCAAAGTAGTTTCAATTCGAATAATATGAATAAACGAAGTGACGTAAAAGCACCTACCATTGTACCTATATAACTCGTACATGTTAACTAACCACACGAACCCAACACATTATAAAATGGATCAACGCAGTCAATCGAATCCCGAATTCAGCTTTGATGTCGATTTGGAGTAGAACACAAAAGGTAATCGAGAACCAATAGTACGAACTCGAGTAGGATTCAAGTAAGACCTTCGGAGAAACGTGATGTGTGTGAAGGCATCAGAGAAACTTTAATGAATTTAAAATAGCAGGTAAGGTATGTAATTGCTTTGGTCCTGTTTAGATAGGCTCTGATTACTAAATATTTTAATGGTTGGTTGTTTCAATCGTCAGGCCATGTAGGAGGCCTCTACGCGGTCTAAAATTTCCGACATCAGGATTGGCCATTAATCTAAATTGAAATAAATTAATTACTAAATAGAATGTACACTATTAAGGATCGTTAGGTATCAGCGAGTTGATAAGCTGAAAATTCTAAAAACATTTTTTTTTATAATGTCCCACCCACTACAGGGCAAAGGCTCTCATATTGGAGATATCAGTACAGTGAGACAGCCTCCATGGTCTTGTGGGTTGAGCGCTCGGCTCACGATCTGGAGGTTCCGGTTTCGATTCCCGGTGGGGATATCTCACAAAAATCTCTTTGTGAGACTGAATCACCTGATTGCCCGATAAGTAAGATGATTCCGTGCTTCGGAGGGCACGTTAAGCCTTCGGTCCCGGTTACTTTCTACGGATAGTAGTCGTTACATGAGCCACGTCAGAGGCCTTTGGCGGCTTAATAACTCTGACACCAGGATTGGTCAGGTTGGCCATCCACTCGATGAAGAAGAAGAAGAAGTACAGTGAGAAGTATTAGGCGTAATCACCACGTTTGACTAATGCGGGTTAGTGATGATACAATCCGAGCCGTGTTTGAAAAGTAGGAAACATGCTTTCGCTCGACCTGGGAATTGAACCCGGGAACTTAGTCTTGGTACGCGAGTGCATACCACTAGACCACCGAGGCGTTATGACGTCAAATAAGTGCGAGAATAATTTAAATTTGACGTGTGAGGTACTCGCTTTCCTTGGAATTTTCCAAGTCGCAGCTTGTAAACATGGTGAAGGTTAAATACGCTTTAAATAAAATAAAAAGAAACCTTACTTAAGTTTAAGCAGTTTGCTTTTTAAACACGACTAGGGTTTGAGATCACTAACACGCAACAAGCAACCGTGATACCTAAATACGCTTAATCCTTCTCACTGTACTGATATCGTCACTGAGCTTAGCCACTCAGCTTGTCAGTCTCTCAGCTTGTCCGCCTCTCGGAATTAGCCTTGCATTAGAACATTACAGACTTAAACTGTTTTATACACAAAAAATCAAACGACGTACAGCGAAAATCATTAGTAGGCGTCGCTAACAACATAACTTTTGAGAAGTAACTAAAAACAGACGAACAAAATTAAAAAAAGAATATCAATTCTTAACGGTTTAGTACATTCTTTTGTTCGTTAATAAAGGAGGGAAAATTTCTTTAAAATTGGAATTTCTTTTAACACGTCACTTTAAGAACAAAGCCGAGTTCCAAGTTCAAAAGAGAGGTAGGTTTTTTTCTTTAAGTTGTAAGTTACTCTGATCGTTATTTTTAATACATTGAGGTTTTAATGAAAATGTTCTTTTTACTTTTTAAGTATTATGTTTCATGGAGAGTTAACTAAAGGCGGCGTCACAGTATTACAACCTATACAGCATTTTTAGTACAACTACAGCAGCTGAGTGTGACAGGACAAGATAATGATAATAATATTTCAAAAACTGAAGGAGGGTCTCTATTCTAAACTGACTTCTATAACCGAAAGATGAGGTTTTTTGTACGTAAAGTAAGTTTTGTTTATCTCGGTTGAATATATGAACTTTCGGTAAGCATTTGTTTTCATATAAGTATCGAAATAATTTTCAAAATCGACGATAAAACGGCACGGCAGGTGCGACGGTGTAAAAAAATATGTTTTATTTCGGTTATAAACTGTATTTTTATAACCGATTCTTATACACATATGAAAACGAATGATTACCCAAAGTTCCTATCCATCGTTTAAAAAAATATATAATTCTATCTAACAAGGTTCTTTTTTGTAACGTATGGTTATTTTACTGTGTTCAGTTGTACTGTGGCAGTGCGATTCTGTTTTTCTTTACTTATCGAATTGTAGGCGTCTAACTAAATCATATTTTTAATCAACGACTTTTACTAAAAACATAGTTTATAAAAAACAGACATATTTCGGTTTAAAAAGTTATTCCTTTTAAACTTCAAACTCAATTCAAACAGTGCCTTAGAAAATGGTGTGAGATAAGTAATTTAACGTTTTATGGGACCCATAGTTAAACGAAAAAGTTTAACGACTTATGATTATAAAAATAGTGTTGTAAATTATGACAAGTTTTATGAAACGCACTCTTTTATTTCGACACATAAAATAGTTATGGTAGTTCAAACAACATGAAATCAGTTTACGATTCAGTTGTTTTAGAATGTTTTAAGGTATTTTCTACTCATAGTTATGACCTTCATAGAGGTTGATAACTTATTTAATTGAAGTAGAAATATTACGAAATTGGTAAATTAAAATGCTACGTAAAGTTCTTGGTCAAATTATATATTCAGAAATTGTCATTGATTTCTAAGTAAGTTATAGAAGTTTTAATTTGACAAGACTCTTGATCAATTTAAACCCAGTATATATTATACTAGCTGCGCCCCGCGGTGTTATCCACGTTGTACCCGTTCCCGCCAGAATTTGGGGATAAAATGTATCCCATGTGTTATTCTGATTTATAACCTTTATTACTGTAAATTTTCATCAAAATCCGTCCAATAGTTTTTTCGTAAAAGAGTAACAAACATACACCCATCTTTACAAACTTTCGCATTTATAATATTAATAGGATCATATCTTGTCGACTTCTATCACGTCCGTTGTGCTAGGGGCAATCATACTTATATTTAAAACTGTCCAATAGTAAATTTAAAAATGGAAGGTAATAACCTGTTGTGTCTCATTGGTGGGAAAGGGCCTTTTATCTCACTAAAGATAGTACAGGAGGATTAGGCATAATTACCACGCTTTGTCCAATAATATCTTTCATAAATACCTCTGCGGTATCCGAATTTTAATTACATTTTACGTTTTTATGCCGCCTAAAAACCAGACCGTTAATTACAAAAAGATGACTTTAGAAAACAAAAAGGTTAAATTAAAAATATTCGGACAAAACTGTCGTAACTCTCCATTAACGCTACAATGTTTTACGACGTGAATAAACAGAAATATCCGCCCACTTTTAATGTAGCTACTTATACAATTTTTTCACTCAAGAGCGGCCATGTTACTGGCACGTAAAATTTTTCCAAACTTTTTACTATACAAAATGCATAATCCACCATTTTTCGCGCGAACTTTTCTCTCATTAAAATTAATATCTGAAGCATCGTGGCGGAGGAAGTTGTTGTATATTAAGAAGGTGAAGTAATTTGCTTTTAGATGTTGTTTAGAATGAGCTAGTTGATATGCTGCGAGTTCTATAGAACGTGAGCGCGCGAGCTAGTAACTTACACTAACTTCATTACTCAGAGACGTCAAAATATGATGATGAGAGAAGTTAATGAATGATTTTTGACATGTAATGCACGGAAAATTACGTCAATTTATTGACGACATAGTTGACATTTCTGACAGTTTCTATCAAAAATATCAATTAGTGGTGCTCATTGATGCCTTTTTATAACTATACGATGGTCCGATCCATTACTTATAAGGACATTTTTTCACAAACCAACATCTAAATCTCCCTCAGTTCCAATAACATAAACACCCATTTATAAATTGAGCAACAGAAAAACTATATGAAACAACGTAATCGGGAAGCGTGTCGTAAAAACGCGCGGTTCCATCGCGAATGTAAATCCTTCTTTTGGTACGGAGTTTGTATTTTATAGGCGATGTATTTTCTTTGCAATTTTTCGGGTGAAGGATCCTCTCCGCTATATAGGACGAGAGGCCTTCTAAATTCCCCGCACGATCTTCCTGTTTTGTCTATACAGAATTATGAATAAGATACGAATATCGGTTGCGGCGGAAAAAGGAACTAACTTGTAAACGAACAAATTATCTAAGAAAAGCACACTAGCGCCCCCAGCGGTTCTCCTTTCGAACAATCTGTAAGATTTCTTGCAAGAAACGTGTGGGAAAATGAATGGAAATATTATGTTTACATAGCTTTACCGTGTTTTGGTTTCAGGACCATATTTTTCACGTGAAAACATCGTTATCGGGCTTTGTTATGTTTTTTGGTTAAAGAAATTGAGTTTAATTCCGAAGCGGTGTGTTTAAGTGGCTCTAAGCCACTTATCAGATGATTTGGGTTTTGTAAAACCATTGGGAGTAAAAATACTGAAAATAATTTATATTAAAAATAACTTTGTAATAATAAATACCCAGTATGATATACAAATTAGGTTAAATGCTTTTAGTTTGCTCAGGCATCGAATAGATTCGCCAAATTTAAAAACTGCGCTTCTATTCGGCGACTTTAAAGAAAATAAAAACTCAATTGACCAATCACAATTAAGAAAAGAGTTTGAGAATGTCAATGCGTTGTTTGACTATCGCAATGCGCTGTGCTTGGTGAATCGGGCTCTGCACTACTTCGATACGCTTCATTATTATTTATCACTAGCTGTGCCCCGCGGTTTCACCCGCAGCGCCCCCATTCCCGTGGGAATTTTGATTTTTATTCCCTATAAACCTCACGGAGCCCGAGACCTTTCCAACGAATGCAAAACCGTGGAAATCGGTCCAGCCATTCACGCGTGATGCCGCGACCAAGGAAAACGGGTTTCATTTTTATATATATAGATAGATTATTATCAGCCGTTTGTGTCCCAATGCTGGGCAAAGGCCTCTCCCCATTCCTTCCATGCATCCCTGTTCTGGGCCACTTCTCTCCAGGTGGTCTGGTATGCGTCAAGGTCGTCCCTCCACCTGCGCCTCGGTCTGCCGCGTCGCCTGCTCGCCAGTGGCTGTTCTGGCCCACAGCTCTTCTGGCATGCGGCAGACGTGGCCGGCCCAGTCCCATTTAAGTTTAGCGGCTTTGTGAGCTACATCAATGATCTGTGTCCTGGAGCGCAGTTCGGTGTTGCGTATCCTGTCCGTACGCTTTACACCCAGGGTGCTGCGCTCCATCGCACGTTGACAAACTTGGAGTTTAGACTTTTGAACCTGGGTAAGTGACCAAGTCTGCGCACCATACGTGAGAACGGGGAGGATGCATACGTCCATACGCTTCAATGACCCTTAAAAATGAAACGGACTCTTAAAATTCTTCATTCAAATTGTAACACAGTATGATTTTTGTATATTTTTAAACCAAAAAAAGTGACATATCACTCCAATAACAGACCGACATGAAAAATAATAATATACGCAGAAACAAGTCTCTCCGGAGATCGTTAATATAATTGGCTTCTTTTGTACTTTTTGCTTCGTACTTTATTTGGCACGTGTTTTGAGTACTCTTGAAGACTTTTGAATTTGAAATAAAGATAACTAAGGGCCATTCACGTTTATTGCGGAATTTATAGTAAAGTTACTCTAACGAGGAGTTAATGACTAATTAAATTAGTATTTACAAAATAATAATTGGTACCACTTGCCCAGATATTATACAAATAGATAAATCATACTAACATCCGGTTTTAGGCCTTACTGACTTACTTACTCGTAGCGTAGTTTGACTAAGCGATGTATAATTTCATTGCGATTGTTAAGCAACGTGCAGCTCGACCCCTACTTGGATGGCCGATGATGGCTTTTCTATCTGAGCGCTACCGTGCTTGCGGAGGTTGCGTTAAATTGTCAGTCGCGGTTATTTCAATCGTCAGACCATGTCGGAGGCCTTTAGGCGGTCTAATAACTCCTTGGACACCAAACTTCTCGAACTTACTTAGTCCTTACTGCCATTTCAATACGTTACCAATGATTCAATCGTAAGTTAGCCCTCATTGTCATTGAAATGCCAGTTTCAACAAATCGACACTTAATTATTTGACGTAATTTTTCATACATTACATGTCAAAATCATTAAACCTCTACTACGAGTATTGATATACGTTTGACGTTTCTAAGGGAAGAAATAATTCTAGTGAATTAAATCGAACCAAAAAAATATTTCTAGACCGTTATTAGTATTTTTATTACAAGTTCACAAACAAGCTTTCCAATAGACTCAGATTCTCTAGTTGCGGCTTCATCCTATTAGAGGCAAAACCGATTTTATAGTCATCTCGGCTTCAATCGGCGCTCTGACCTGAGCCATATCGTAAAATAACAATAAAATAGGTAATATAACAGGTCGATAGTAAAAATGCGAGCTAATATTATTCATGAGCTAATATTTGTGATTGACTCTCGATACAAACAAGTCGATTTAGGTATTTGTTGCTTAGGGTGGTTTTAGACTAGCGTTTTATATGTGCGTGTGCAGTTTTGGTAGCGCGTGTAGGTGTATACGACTGTGTATACGCTTGAAACGTTAAACAATATACAGTCCCACCATCTTATCTGTTCAGTTGACAGCGTCGCTAGTGGAGAATTTGGTTTTGCCATAATATAAGAAATTCACCAAGAAACAAAGGTAATCAAAACATGTCTTGCAAGTCAGTCTATAGATATCATTAAAATTTAAGAAACTACAATATCAATCATATAAAGCCTAACTAAGAGAGAGATTCAATATGACGCGGCTGTAGTTCCCATTTTGCCCACCTGAACAGTTAAGTTGGTGGCACTGTACAAGGGAACGCAACCGAATGGTACAGGTAAAAGTGTTTGTTTTTTAAAGCGCCAAACTTAAGTGCAGTGTGAAATTGCCCCTAATTCGAATACATTTTTGTAGATTTATAACCAAAAAAATTTTTTAAGGGTTATTTTTTTATGCTCCATTTATTTCGAAATATTGCTGTATTATTTTTAATTGATAGTTTTGATTATGGTTCTTCATATCCATACTCGAGTTTCGAACAACAATGTTAAAGAATTGTCTGCAAACAACTACCTTAAAGAATACAAAGCAAGCTGTTAGTACTTTAACGGGTAACCTAGCATCAACTAAAGGTAGTTTTAAATAGCTTTTGAAGTCTAAACTCTAAATGCACTATGAAAACTATCCACTTTAATCGGGCGACACAACATTTCATGTAAATGCATATTTATTTTCTCTTTGAAACTTTATTTTATTCAAGCATTTCTGTAACTATGACATTCATCATTTCAGTAATAGAAACGGGGCTTTTAGAAGCTTTGCTTAACAGTATAAATAGAAGCGTCATATGAATATGACCTGCAGTTATTAGTTTAATTAAAGCCTGGAGATATATTACTTCGAATACAACGAATATTATAGCTTGACTAAGCGATGTTAGATCATTGCCATTGATAAGCAACGTTCCTACTTGGATAGGTGATTGATAGTGCCATTTATTTTTTATCGCTACCGTTCATCGTATGACACGTAAAATTGTCGGTCCCGGTTGCTTCAACCGATCGACCAAGTTCTTTAGGACTCAACTACATCGAAAAGACTGTCTCAACTCTAGTCTATAGAAGACTACTAGACTGCGTTAAACCATTCAGCCTGTCTGCACAATCTGATGGTCCTCAAAACCCTGTATCAAGATCTTCTTGACTCCAAATGCTATCAACCATCTAATGACGGGGTCCATTTCAAGTGCGCTTCAGAAGAGGAAATAAATTTTGATATAATATTAATCCAGATTTTGTTACGCCTCGCAAACAGCCTTCTGAAGTGGCTCGAGGGTCGCTTCCTGCTGCTGAAGGGGAAATCTTTATTGGAATCGGTATAATAGATTCTATTTCGTAACATTTTGAAGACGGAATTTAAACCTGTTTAAAGTTTTCTTAGTTTTTTTTCGGTTTAAGTCGATGTGGTTATTTTAATAATACTAAACTTACTAAAAGTATGAATAAAAATTTGCTATCGCTTTTTAATTTAGCCTTTGTAGCTATTGAGCCAGTTCTTTTAATCTTTATTTATTTAATTTTTCATTTGCTCGCTATCCCCATCATGCCCTGTACCTTAAATAACACTCTTAATATAAAATCACAGACTTAAAATGATTAATAAACATATTTTGTACCAAAAATGTTACAGTCTTGCTTAACCTCGACATGCTTTGACATGCATCATGCTTGTTTTCTATTAAACTAGTCAACTTGTATACTCGCTTAATATAAATGTCGCTTCATTAAGTAGAATAGATTAAGTAAGATTTAAGTACTTAGGGTAAACTTATATAGAAAAGTGTTTATAATGTAGATAGATAAGATTCTCTTCAGCCTCTCTTACAACAGATGTTAATCTAACGTCTTAACGACACAAAAGTCTTTAAGACTTCTTGTATCTACTGTACGAGTACGTTCCTTTATATATTTTCATGGAAATACTATACGATAGTAAATCATATGACTATAGCATGACTACTTATAGTATGAATATTCCAAAAAGCATTTAATAATTTCTAAAAAAAATTAAAAACGTTATCAAAACAACTTATTACTTAATCACTCGAAAACAAAACTCGGTTTGATAAAGGAAGTGATAAGCTAAGCTAATGCGTTATCAAAATTCAAATCGCATTAAATCGCAATGGGATGACGCGAACAAAACCGAAGAAAACTTCGCCATTTTATTAATGGGTACTGTGATAAATAAAATAAACATGGCGTAATCAAACTTATACCTCGGAAAAGGTAATTTAAATTGATGATGGTTTTTCATAATCGATTTTTTTTAAATGTCTCTTTTTTAGGTGATTGGCATTGAGCTAGATATTTTACAGGTTGCAATTTCTCAACTAAACGCAAGGATTACATATTCAAATAGTAGTATATGCCTGTAATGTCCCACTGCTGAGCAAAAGCCTCTCGTCTGACCAAAGATATCAGTACAGTCAGGATTAGGCGCAATTAACACGCTTGCCCAATGCGGGTTGGTGATTTTAAACCCGAGCCATGTTTGAAAAGTAGGAAACATGTTTCTCGACCTGGAAATTGAATTCGGGACCTCAGTCTTGGCAGGTGCACATAACGCTAGTCACCGAGTAATCAAATAATATAGAAGAAATTATATATTATAATTCATTGGTCACAGGTCGTAAGCTTGCTCAATGTCGACTGCACTAGGGTGGGATACTAAAGGTTAGTTATCATAACATACCTTCGTTAAAAAGTTAACGACTACGTACACGCTGTCAAATACAAATAATCTGTTATATACAAAGCATTGTGTCATAACTTATATAACAGTATGTTAAAGTTATTCTGGCGACCAGTAGAGACTGACACTTAATGTTTAATGTTAACGTTAACTGGTACGTAAGCGTAAGCTGATGAAACCCACTTTTAACTTCTTGGTTTTTTGGTGTAAACATTTTTATTAAATATGAACATTTAATTTACTGTTTTTTCTTTAACATTTACAGCACTTAATAAAATTCACAAACAGCCTGCGTGGTCTAGTGGTTTGAGCGCTCGGCTCACGATCCGGAGGTTCCGGGGTGTTCCGGGTTCGATTCCCGGTGGGGATATCTCACAAAAATCACTTTGTGAGACTGTCCTCAGTTTGGTTAGGACATTGCAGGCTGAATCACCTGATTGCCCGAAAAGTAAGATGATTCCGTGCTTCGGAGGGCACGTTAAGCCGTCGGTCCCGGTTACTTTCTACGGATAGTAGTTGTTACATGAGCCATGTCAGAGGCCTTTGGCGGCTCAATAACTCTGACACCAGGATTGGTCAGGTTGACCATCCACTCGATAAGAAGAAGAATAAAATTCAGAGATCTTGTGCAATTACCCTTTATGTTAATAATAAAATATAGTATTTATTGTTCTAATTTTCTAATGGATATCTTACTGTTTCAATTTAAGAAAGTATTCTTTGAAGCCGATTGAAACAACATAAAATATGTAAGTCCTAAAAAATTATTTCTTTCGTCTAGACGCACCTTCGCAGTATTTTTACCATTTTACTTTCGGTATTATAGGTACTATTCAGTGCTCATCGCAAACTAAAACATATTAATTCATTTCACAAACAATCCTAAACTCACGAATGTTATTAAACTTCAAATTATGTTTCTTTGCGAACGCTTCGAATAAATTAAACTTTTTATTAGAAGAAAACTTAAATTATTATCAGAACGATAACTTTGATAATAATATTTAATATGATTAAAAATGGTTGACAAAGTTTAGATAGTTGTGTGACTTCAAATGTTGGATAAACTTATTATGTTAAGGTTTTGCTATTTCATTTATTTTATTACTAACCGCGCCCCGCGGTTTCACCCACGGTGTACCTGTTCCCGCGGGAATTTCAGGATAAAATGTATCTCATGTGTTATTTCGATGTATAACCTATATTACTGTAAAGTTTCATCCAAATCCGTTCTGTAGTTTTTGCGTGAAAGAGCAACAAACATGTACATGTGGGTACAATGCGGGTAACACCGCGGGGCGCGGCTAGTACATTTATGTGTTGCCATATTCATGCTATTCGTAGCCATAGTGTTACTATCCGTAGCCATAATGGTTATATGTATAGTCATAGACATGCTATTTGAAGACACAGTCTAACTATTCTAGAGCTAAATCATCGTAGTACTAAATCTTCACAAATAATACGAGTATATCTTTACTTAGTAGAACAGCACCAATATGCTCAACTATTTTTGAAAGATTAAAGAACATACTCGATTGAACACCATTCAAATGGAACCCACCTTAAGCATAATATGTATTAAGGGTTAAAATCAGAGGTCTTTCACACAAAGGGTCTTTTTAACGTGCAAGGACCCCTGACTCGATCAATATGAGTGACACAGTAATAATGTAACTTTTATGCCATCAATCACAGGCTGTGAAAGCTACACCGTGAATGTGAAGGATTATTGAAATACCGCGTTGATCCCTAAAAATGTTGGACGTTGAACACTTTTATCAGATTTGAACATAATACGTAAATATCACGGAATGACGTTAGGTTTTTAGTGAATTAAAGAATTGTTTGAAAATGTTTATTTTATTTTGAGTATGTACCTATTTATGTAAATTAGTTATATAAATAAAATATATTGCTTTGCTAGACTCAGTGCTAAGAAAATATTTATGTCTGTAAGTACATGTTTATTGAACTTTCAAAAACGCTCTCTAACTAAAACACTGTTAGTGAGTGTTTTGTCTCTTTTGCTCTTTGGAAAATAGCGTATGTCAGAGAGGGACAACCCATTCGATAGCTAAAATGCTGCTAGTTTATGAATAAGGCCTTTAGAGTATAACTAGCAGCGCCCCGCGGCTTTGCCCGCATTGAGCCCGTTCCCGTAGGAATTTTCTAAAATCCTTTCTTAGTGTGCACTTACATCACTTGAAGAACCTTCCTGCCAAATTTCATGTTTCTAGGTGTAGCGGTTGAGGCTGTGCGTTGATTATCAGTCAGTCAGGACTTTGAATTTTATATATATAGATTAAATAATAGTTATATGAAAACGTTAACGTTTACTGAAGTAGATTAAAACTAATTTGACAGCCATATTAGGCGAACACACATGGCCGTTCAATTGGTTTGGTGACAGTAATGTAATAAGGCCATAGTCAATCTCCTTTTCATCACAAACCCTTCCTTCATCATGCAGCGCTCAGTGCGTAGTTTGACTAAGCAATGTCAGCTCATTGCGATTGTTAAGCAACGTAAAACTCGGCCCCTAGTTGGATGGGTAGCTGATAGTGGCATTTCTATCTGAGCATTACCTTGCTTCGGAGAGCACGTTAAATTATCGGTCCCGGTTGTTTCAATCGTCAGACCTTGTTATAACCTTATGGCCTTTAGGCGATCTAAAAACTTAAAAAACAGGGTTGATCTCTTACCTATACGAAATTACTTTATCACAAATTCCTTAAATCTGAATCACCTTTTCTCCACGCTTACCCAACACTGCCAAACAAACAACGCTACGATCGGCAAAAAAGTAAACAGCGAAACTATTTCATATCACCGTTTCTATTAGCCAACTTTATAGATAAGGATCAAAAGAAAAACTTTCATCCGATAACAAAACGGATTTCCTTTTCATTGACAGTTATTTCTATATTAATCCTGCAGCGAAATTGTTGGTAAAAAACTTACAATAGTAAGCGATCCAGTTAGTAGATGAGCTAGCTATGAAAATAGGGATTTCGATACCTAATTCCAGATTAGTACTTAGGTCATGTATCTGTAATTTATATCTATCATTGTCAGTATAAATAGGTTTTTGTCCGATCTCCAAGCGTTTGCGGGAGACCTTTGCCCAGCAGTGGGACGATATAGGTTAATGAAAAAACTCCAAATAGCAGCACCTCGGGGTTTTACCCGTGTTGAGCCCGTTCCCATGGGAATTTTAGGGTTAAAAAAGCATATACCCTTCTTGGTGCTGAGATTATTAGCGCGTTCAAACAAACAAAAACATGAAATGAAAAAACCTAATTCCTCAGGTTTAATATATTGGGACGATGACTCAGCGGGATAGAGAGAGGTTGGAAGCATTTGAGATGTGGTGTTGGCGTAGGATGGAAAGGATTAGTTGGACCGAAAGGGTGACAAATGAAGAAGTATTAGAATTGGTGAGAGAGAGTAGAACAGTACTTGAGACAATAGAAAATAGGAGAGGGAAGATGATAGGACATCTCATACGACATGACAGATACATTAATAATATCATGGAAGGAAAAATTGAAGGAAAGCGAGGTAGGGGAAGGCCTAGAATCAGTTACATGAGTCAGATTAAAGAAAAAGTGTCTGTCATGTCGTATAGAGACGTGAAGGAACTTGCACTGAATAGGAATAGATGGAGAAGTCTGCATCGGACTCACCGACAAGAGCCTTGCTCTTAAATTTATGATGATGAATATATTAGTATGGATAAGACGGATTGTTAGAAAAGAAGAATGCTGTAGCGTTAGCAATGACAGCTACGAATACCTAGCTTTTTCATTGTTAGTTTATCGATATCACTCAATACTCGCCTGCCCCGTGGCAACTCTCTTGAACAAAAAGAAGTAATCCAAATAGATCTTTTATACGTAATTGTGTCTAAAAAGACTTACATATACTTAAGTACTCACTTTGCTTAGACGCGAATATACGATGGGATGTCTCTGAAATATTTTCTAGAAAGAATTATTTATTACTTAAGAACCTAGTCTATATTTCTCCATGTTGAACCTTCCTTCGTAGTACAGGTGTAATTTCCTTCACATCAGTAGATAACATTTGAAATATCCATGAAGGAAACACAAGCTACATATCATAAATTATCTACGTGCAAAGATGGCTTCAAATCAGGGAGGTAAACAAAATGTATAAGTAACTTATCTCAATCTCGCTACACGGAGGCTCCATTTCAGGCCAATATTTCTTCATAAAATATTAAAGTGAAGCTATCTTTCCTCAATGTAATCTTCGGATCACAATCATATGGGAAATACGAAGATGTTAGTTGAACAGTGAAATTTTTAACAAAAACGTACATGTGTAACACAATGGGCTATAAAATAACCTGCAACGGTTTCGGGCGTTCGTTCATATATTCCTGTCTTTTGGGGAAATTTCGTTAAAAATTAAAGGTATCTCGTTTGGTTCGCTCGTTTGTAGCGCGTACCGCGACATTGTTAAACGGCGAGGTATTTTTTAGAGTTACATAAGGGTATAAACGGGACCTTATTACTAAGACACTGCTGTCCGCCTGTATTTTACCATACATCTCATGAACCGTGATAGCTGAGTTGACATATTTCTGCTGTGGCAGCAAAAAAAAACAGAATAAAAAAATATTTACAAGTTACAACACACGTGTTTTTGCCCACACACGTGCCCTTTTTTATAGATGGTACGGAACCCTTCGTACGTGAGTCTGACTCACACTTGACCGGTTTTTATTTAATGTGTCGAGGTCGCCAACTTTTCTCTCGTTTAACAAAAGCCTACCGTTGAATGCTCTTTGCTGCAACTTGTAGAATGGTTGTGGATGTTTCCTTTTCATGATTTATAGCTCGAGGACAAGTTAAGTGACTCACTTAAATCAGAGACTAGCTTTACAACAATACTAGCAGTGTCTGCGGGTTTACCTGCGTTGTGTTCGTTCTCGTGAAAAATTTGGGGAAATAGCGTAGGTATAACCTATTTTTTATGTAGCTATCCAATATAAAATAAAAATAGTTATTCGAATCGAACTGGAAGTTTCTGAGATTAGTCCGTTTAAATGAACAAAACTTCAAACTTAGCTTTGATATATTAAATTATAGATAACGAGGTGATTAACACCCCCCGCGCACTAGGCAGCCATGGCTGCGCAGCCAGGCTGCAGCAGCCAGAATATTTGCGCAGCCAGTTATAACAGCCAATCAACGACTAGTCTAGATCCTTCCGTCGAGCAATATGCAATTTCTCTGCATCGAAAGTCATCTTATCAAAGTTCGGAATGCAAAATACGTCTGGCTGCTACAACTAGTGCGCGGAGACTGCCCGCAGCCACATACATTCGCCTACACACGTTCTGGCTGCGCGCAGCCAGCTGGCTGCCTTGCAAACAGGCGCGTTTCATTGGCTGCCGCAGCCGAGATTTCGTGGCTGCCTAGTGCGCGGGCTCCCATACAACGTCATATGTTTGACTGGCTGCCGCAGCCTGGCTGCGCAGCCATGGCTGCCTAGTGCGCGGGGGGTGCAAGTCTTTTAAGTCTGAGTTTTTTTCTCTTTCTTCAACTTGTAGATACCCAAATGTTCTATTGAAGCGGTGTGGAGCGTTGCGAAGCCTGATTCACCAATCAGAGCGCATCGTGATTGTCAAACAACGCATTGACATTGCCAACAATTTTCGTAATACTTTGTGATTGGTCGGTTGAGCTTCACACAGCTCCGCTCCGGAAAGTCACCCTTAGTCGGGAAGCTTTATAACAAATTTAAATATGTAAGTGGGTCACTTAAATCCCAGTGAAAAAAGACTGTGATTAAAATACTACTAAGGGACTATGAAAAGTTCTCCGCCATCCAGTTTGTAAAGAATTACTGTGTGATTACATTAAGTTGTTTGCCGCATGCAACATCCGGACAGTAGTTAGTGTAAAAGCGACGTTCGGGGACTCAAATTGAGTATAACAAGTTCGGCAACCGTATTAGGCGAACGCTGTTATGTAACTAAGCCATAAGGTATATCCGCGGTTTGTGGTTATCCATTATCAGTGGTTTTATTTTTCTTATACCAACCTGAAAAAAGTATGTGGCAATTTTTTTTGCCATTAAGGCATTAGACATTATGATTACAAAAATAATTTCCCAGTAATTGGTAAATATGCCAATAAACTTTGCTACCCGTCATTACCTGTACTAATTAAGTAAATGTTAATTAATTAATTTACCTACATATTATCTGTGCCATCAAACGGATGCGATTGACACTTCATTTGCTAATCAGTTCAATTAGTAGATATTATCCATTGATTATTCCCATACGTGCGTGCTTTATTTGGATTACATAATTTTGATTAATAATTATATTAGAACATGATCGGCATGGCGATGTCTGATTTTGATTTCATTATCTTCAGAGATTAGCTTGGTTAGGAACTGTGTTTCAGGAGATCATTACTGGATGTTATATTTATTATTATTACATTATATACCTAATATTAGAGCATGAAGCGAGAGGTGAATAAGTACCCATAAGCGGCCAGAAAATGCTAAGCCTTCTTAGCCTTTTCAAGCTAAAAGCAGTTTTGTTCTCTTCGATCAACATCGTCGATGTATTATAATTATATACTTGCTTCTAACCAAAGTTGTTGTAACTACAGTGGGCGCAGGTTCCAAAAGTAATTAGATAGCATAATTAGCAAATGGCTTCTGGTACCTGTAGGGCTTTTAAATAGATACGTTTAAGCGATTCTACGGTGGTCCTGCTGCGGCAGTAGACTGCAACACCACTGCAGCTGGTTTGTAGTAGTGTAGTGTGACTGCTGCATACTATAATCACTCATTGAGAGAAAGCACTTGTGTAGAAAACTTAACTACTAAGGCGTTTATAGATTGAGTAAGTTTACAAGCTACGATAAGTAATGTAGGATATCACCGGGAAATTACGTAGAAATCGCCGTAGTATGACTAGCCAACACAAGCATATAACCAATCTAAACGATGCCTAACCAACAGAGCTCTAACTTCAACGATTAACAATAGTCCTATAAATGTGGTATTGCTCTGTTGACTTAGCGTCGTTTGCGCTGGCAAATTGGTTATGAGTACGATGCAATTGCATTAAGTAAATGTGGCCAGGTATATTGTTGCGTGTGTATGGTCTTGATTCAAACGGAACAAAATATAACATAGATTAGTTCAAATTTTTAGAACTTAAGATTAGATTAGGATTTTAGATTTGAACGAATGTGCAAAAGGATGTTTTTTTATAGTATGTGGTTAAATCTCTAAACCTCCTCACTGTACTGATATCTTCAGTGAGACGAGAGGCCTTTGCCCAACAAGTGGGACATTACAGGCTAATACTTTACTTTACTTTACTATGCTTGTACATAGTTACACTGTCTCTGCTTTTATATTTTCTATTTTCAACAGGTTCCACGGTTTGTCAGAAAATTGGAATAAAATCTAAAAACATACAATTTTCAGAGAACACTTTAGAGGCCCGCATTCTCTTTGTACACTCGCTCTATTACAAAAAAAAAGTCCTAACGATGACAGGAAATATTTATATAAAACTTTTTCTCCTGCAGTTGTTGGGTGAGGAACTAAAATGTAAAATGATGCTATCTAAAAGCAATTTAAACTAGGTAATCAGCTATTGCAGAAGAAGTTTAGTCAAAGAAATAAATTACAGAAATTACAGATGCTGTACAAGTAGTTTACAAGCCTCATGCCGGCGACTAGACGTTAAGGCATTATACATGCTAAATCTGAATTCAGTGTCGAATTTCGAGATCTCTTACAGATCGTTCTGAAAAGTTAAGAATCTGAAAAATCCGAACGTGTGTAGTACTTGTTCAATTTCTTGCAATTTTGAATTCAGATCAAAAGTCAGAATGTATGATTCCGGCCTAAACTACTATGATGCTTTACATTGGAACTCATCGGCTTAACACGCTCAATCTCATCGACGGTAAAGAGCATCTTTCCATTACAGCCATGTCTTTAGTAGTCGTTACATGAGCCATGTCAGAGGCCTTTGGCGGCTCAATAACTCTGACACCAGGATTGGTCAGGTTGGCCATCCACCCGATGAAGAAGAAGATTACAGCCATACTTCCTTTGGTATCCACCAATCATATAAAACATTCATCCATTCATTTCATTCATTTCAAGTAGAATAGTGGCCAGCCCCGGTGTTGGAGTTTTTAGACCGCCTAAAGGCCTCCAACGTGGTCTGACTTCTGGCGGTCTGACGGTTGTTTCAACAAACAACCGGGACAGGATGCTTAACGTGCCCTGCGAAGCATATGGCGCTCAGATAAAACGAATAGCATATTTCCGCTTATTCACCAATCGTATCAACCGGAGCAGTCCTCTACAAAAGCACCAAAGAATAAACAATAATTTATTAAACGTAAACATTTACCATAGCGTTTGTTACCCCGACAGTACTATCATAAACCCGTCAGATACGGTGATTAATCTAGCCAATGTTATGTTGATGTATTAAGCATCAATTGTAACAGTGCGTTGACTTGTCTAGGTAATCATGTTCAATACTTGATTAAACAATTACTGAACATTACTCTAATTATATACGTTGGTACGGTTGACAAGCCCGTTGGCACAGTGGCAGTGAGACCGCTTTCTGAATCGGGGGTTGCGGGTTCGATTCAACGGAGTCAACAATATGTGAAGACAAAGTTGTTGGCGACGAAGTCTGGGTGTCAATTATATTATCTATACATATAATAAAATTGTAGAAAAGTGCTGTCTGTACATTGAAAATAAAAATAAAAAAAATAGCAGGGGTTATTGTTATGTCGATGTCGAACCCAAAAATGTAATCAACTTTTTTTTTGTCTGTTTGTCTGTTTGTCTGTTTGTCTGTTTGTCTGTTCACGCTAATCTCAGAAACGGCTGATCCGAGTTGGATGCGGTTTTCACGAATATATTGTGGTATGCTTCAGTTATGCTTTAGTGTTTGTTTCATGTCAATCGGTTCATAAATAAAAAAGTTATGTCAAATTAAAGAATCACGTCGAACACTATTCTATGCTTATACATAGGCACCATTAATCTCCGCAACTATTTGACGGATTTGGTTGAAATTTTGTACCGACATATTTTAGAGCCTGGCGCAACATAAAGACTACTTTTTACCGCGGGAAAACATCCGTTTCCCATGGGAATCGGTAGTTTATTGTTTTTTTAACGCCTGTTCCGGTCAACGAACGACGTCGATCATTGTTACTAGATAGGTAAATTACAATCATTAATAGAATATGTTATAGCTACTTATTACCTTGGAATTGACTGGATTACCATGGGAAAAAAATTAAAAGGGCTCATCTAAATTCTTTCTACTTAAGTTAGTTTAGGCTGATATCATAAACTATAAGAATAATTTACCGAGGGAAATCATAGTACTCCCATGGGAATGAAAAAACATTGTTCTTTTACGGCTGAAGGTAGTTTGTAAGCTGTTGAATTTTAAGAATAATGTCGAACAGATTCCTTCCAGTTTCCCGTGGGTCTGAGATGTTATCCCGCGGTAAAAAGTAACATAAGTGTTGTTATTTCCAAGCCTAAACTAACTGTTTGCCAAATTTCATCCATATCCGTTCAGTAGTTTTTGCGAGAAAGACTAACAAATATGCGTCTATACAAAGTTTCGCGTTTATATTATTAGTAAGAGTTAATTCTATTATGAATAACTACTTTTTTTCTTTGTTAGTAGAATTTACTGAAACTTTATAATAATTTTAATTTAATAATTAATTAATTAATTAATTTACAACGAAATCTGATAGAAGCAGAGATTTTAACAGGGTGCGGAAAAGGTGATAGTGTTTTTATTCCTCGGATTCCTCTCATTCCAAACAATTTTCCGTTTAGTTTTAAACGAATTCAGTTTCCAGTGAGCCTATGTTTCGCCATGACAATTAATAAAGCTCAAGGTCAGACTCTAAAAGTTGTGGGTGTAGATCTAAGTATCAGCTGTTTTTCGCACGGTCAATTGTATGTGGCTCTGTCCCGTGTTAGCAATCCCAGCAGCCTGTATGCTTTCACCCCCGATGGCCATACGTCTAATATTGTATATAGAGAAGCATTACAGTAAAGTAGGTTTTTTAGCTATCCAAAATGACTGTGATTATGATCCAAAATAAAAATAAGTATATATTTAAAAAAAAAACGCTGCTCATAGTCACTATTCCACGCGAACGAAGTCGCGGGCACAGCTAGTATTCTTATAAAGTATTTGTGCATGTATATGTAGCAGTATTAGTGAGTTAGATTCCATAGCAGAAGCTTAGAGCTTACTTTGGATCTAATTAACCAATTGTGAATTTGTTCGGGTATATTACTATAGTTAGTAAAGGTGGCTAGACAATTTTAGAAAATCTGTACACTATAGGAAAGTAACATATCTAATCTATGCTATAGGCAACTGTAGATAGTATAAGTAGTACAATAAGTTACAGTCTTCTGATCTTTGAAAACATCATCATTCATTCATTTTGAATAGGTCAGTGGCCAACCCTGGCGTAGGAATTTTTAGACCGCCTAAAGGCCTCCGACATGGTCTGCAAATTGAAACAAACGGGACCGACTGCTTAACGTGCCCTCCGAAGCACGAATTCCACTATTATCCACCCGCGTATAGACCGCGCCGCTTAAAAATCGCAATGCACTAACACCGCTTAGTGAAACGGCCTACGAAAGTTATGAAAACATTAACAAGGGGCCTTATTCATAAACGCTTATAAACAGCAATTTAGCCATCAGATGGTATGTCCCTTTCCTACATACGCTATTTGCCAAAGAGCGAAAGAGACAAAACACTTTAAAACACTGTTTAAGTTAAATATCGTTTATGAATATGGTGGTAGACATCTAACAGTCTTTTTGTGTCAAAAACTTCTCTATAACAGAACCTTTTTGTCTGTCAGACAAAAAACAGTGAAACTTTAATTAAAGAATTTAAATTAATTTAAGCGTGGTACCTCTGAATGTGAAACGACTGAACTTCAAGATATAGGGCGCTTTCAAATTATGCGTTTCGTGTCGGACCGCTGCGGTGCCGAAGCGGTGCGTTTGTCGTATTATGGACGTACGATCGTGTGTTTTCATACAAATCGAGCAGCTCGGCAACAGTGCGTAATAAAATTATTTCGCGGTACCGACGCCGCACTGTTGCCGAGCTGCTCGATTTGTATGAAAACACACGATCGTACGTACACAATACGACAAACGCACCGCTTCGGCACCGCAGCGGTCCGACACGAAACGCATAATTTGAAAGCGCCCTTATACAAGTAAAATACAAGCAATCTACCAACTTTATACATTCACAGACAGACTAAAGAAAACATGTGCTAAAGGTACTTTTATAATTAACCCTGCCAAAGAAATCAAATAAAAAAGCCATTAACTAAATATAGTAGATAATAAACCTGCTTTGAAAGCGCCTGATTGGCAATACGTACACAACAAAGGTTCCAAGACTTTGATCGGCGGTGCTTGCTCACCGGTATACGAGTATACGTCACAAACAAGGTAGTACAGTAAGGTAAACAATAGATTGTGTAGACTTGATGAGTTACACCAATGGAAGGAATTAATCGTTACATCTCGTCTGATGCATGCTAGCGTAACTACAGAAGACCTAAGCATTTATTGCCATTACAGTACTGTGTTCGTCTAATGCAGTCGCTATGTATATTTCTAACTACTTCGATTGCGGATCTTATCACACTAGGTTGTTCAATGTTACACTGACTCTCAGCTTATTTGTCAGCTGCAATCGTTCGCCAAATGTCACCAAATTTATTACTTAAAGAATGAAAGCAGTTTATAGGTGAGAGTGTATCGCTCTTCTTATGTTTTATAAAAGGTATCATACTAGACCGTTGTGGATACCGGGCCCGGAGCTGTACTATGTGTGTATTGTGCTTTAGTGACAGTGATTTCAAAAGTTTTGATCAATAACAAAATAACAACAAGGATCATTAACTCATTTACTTGACTATTTCATGAGAGTATTCTGGTTGATTACTATACAACCTAGTGTTTGTGGTCTGTGACTAGCAGCGCCCTGCGGTGTTACCCGCGTTGTACCCGTTCCCGCGGAAATTTCTAGATAAATTGTGTTATTCTGATGTATAACCTATATTAATGTAAAGGTTCATCCAAATCCGTCGAGTAGTATTTTCGTGAAAAATTATCAAACACACATACATACATACAAACTTTCGCATTGATACTATAAGGAGGATTGTTCACACCCAAACACCTGTCCTAACTCACTATACGTATCGTATCGTATAGTATTGTACCAGCTGATCATATCCATTATACACCGAAACCACAAGCAAGGTATTATTTGCAGCCTATAAGGGTAAGTAATTAAATTTTTATTGCTTCCTTGCGATGCCGAAAGCGTATTTATAGCTGTAATAAAAGGGTACCAAAAATAACGATGTTTTTTGACATGGATGCGAAATAGTGGGACGTGGCAATGGACGATATTAAAATCGATCTGCATTATCTCGATTCTTTATGGTGGAAGGAAATTGTGTTTGAACTGTTTGATTGCGCTTTTGTGTAGATAACTTGGTTTATGTGGATCGAAGTGTATTTTTCAAGTGTTTTTTTCGTGAAGTCAACATAATTTGGGGATGGACGCGAAAGATTTATTCGGCTTTGGTTGAATGTTAAACGTTGAATGAATATCGTTATAAGAGGGGAGGAAGTGGACCAGATAGACTGATAAATGGATAACTGAGTGATTTTTTTAGCTGTGCCTGCGACTTCGCCCGGGTGGTATTTTGGATTTTTTCTAAAATAAAAGTAACTTAAGTTACTCCTTTTTACATCAGCTACCTGCCAGTAAAAAACCCGTCAAAATCGTTCCAGCCATTTCAGAGATTATCCGGAACAAACAGACATACAGACAAAAACTGAACTGTATATAATTATCTCTATATAAATAAAAATGAATTGCTGTTCGTTAGTCTGCTTAAAACTCGAGAACGGCTGAACCGATTTGGCTAATTTTGGTCTTGAAATATTCATGAAAGTCCAGGGAAGGTTTAAACGGTAAGCAGTGAGGAAAAAATGCAGGTGAAACCGCAGGGCACAGCTAGTATTCATATAAATATTTGTAGTGTAAAGTGGTTTATGGGAGTGCCTGTATAGATTAGCTGTTCCCCGTGGTGGTTCAATCCGCGATACAATAGGTAGTATGAACATTTTGTAGATCACGCATAAGTTACTTTCTTTGATTTAGTAGTTTCGCGCCCATACATTTTGCTGAACAGGAAAAACCTTCATCCTTATAAAATTGGTATCAATTAATTCGTTTCCTTGACATGCATAAAAAAGTGTTCATTCAATGAATTAAAGTGTAAGTTCTAATAACTCAATGTTTATGCTGTGAAGAATGTATAATTTAATAAACAACAGCCTCTCAAGCCACCTCTAGCACAATGAATGACAGATGACGTCACATAACCATACTGTGTTGTGATTGGCAGATTTTTTAAAATTTGAGTATTCCCTGAATAATCTCACCAATCAATGCCCAGTGTTTATCGTATCGTGTCTTATCGCGCTGTCACATTTGGTTATGATAGAAAACTCTTCCTTTTTTAAACTAGAAGGGATTTTTTTGTCTAAAAAGAATAGGTATTTTCTCTCCATATTATGTCTGTGGATAAGAAGCTCTCCGCTTCTTACTTTTAAGCTTATGTTATTAAACTAAAGTAATTGAAGGCATCGAGCCAACACAGCTTCTTAAAGGCAATAATTTCAACAGAGAATGTAGTCTGTGCAACATTTTAAATTATTTTTGGTAGTTTCAAAGAAAATATTGTTCGAACATGATAATTAGCTAATGTGAGTACTTATTTTATTATATTAGATACTTTGTTTTATTTTATAGTACGTAGTATTGTTTTTATCTTTTATGATATTTTTAGTTTAACGAATACTACATAAATAAAGTTCCTTTTATGGATGCAGTTTGCATTCATGTTTTTCATCTTCAGACATTTCGGCTAGGGTAAGATTGTTATTGTTCATTTTATTAGTGTCAGTTTATTTAACAAGCATGGAACTATCATCATATTGGGTTGACTAGATTGAACTAGATTAAGCTGTAAGTCACGCAAAACAGATATTAATTGGAAGGATTGAACAAAGACTCTTTAGTACCTAAATATGTTAACAAACAAATGACGTTCGTTTAAAATAGAGTTCTATCTAATGCAATTAAAGTCCAATTTTAAACGAACACCATTGTTTCTTTAAAATAATTAGTTTCATACCTAAACATAAATTTAGGTACCTCTTGTGCCATCCGCCTTACATAAAACAAACAATTTGCAAATATTATTTTACAAAATTATGTCATCCGAAAGGGAATGCTTTCCCTATAGCGTTATTTCACCAAACAACTTTTAATCTTCACACCATATAATTTCAAAAAGACATTCTCAAAAAACTCGCGTGATTTTCCTAATATATCCACACATACCGTATTCATTACTCTTTGATCATACCACAAAGGTTTTTTTCTCATTTAAAATCTGAACCCCGGCGGGAAATAAAGACGATTACACATTATACCTAACAATGAATATGTAAAGTCAACAAAAATGCTCGTATTTGGCGCTAAGAAAGGCTATTTGCTTAAAAAAATCTTGGCAGAATGTTGTGAATTAAAAAGCTTGCTTTATCTAAGATTATATACCCAGTGAGGATAGAGGGAGATAAAAGATGCTTAAAACTTTGTACGGAAAAGAGATAAAAACCTTATTCCATTTTTGAAATAATGTGGTTTTTTAAATAATTTTCGGAATTTGAAGCATGAAATACTTCGTAAGGATGGAACGAAAGAGGTATCACTACTCTCTGTGACTTTTTGACACTTATTGTACAGCTCACCTCACTTGATATGTCAAAATTACCCAGTGTGATTGATTGAGTGTCATTTCATCATTTTCACTACGAAAAAGAGAAGTGTCAGTACTTCGCTCTTCCGTGTTTTAACCGACTTCAAAAAAGGAGTAGGTTTCTCAATTCGACTGTTTAAATGCTGTTTGGCGAATAATAACCCAAGGACAACACAGTAAATGTTTAATAACTGAATTTGGTGACACTAATGAAAACCATTTCATGGAAATACTTCACTAGCTAATTCCAATATCGGCAATTTGGACGTTAGAGTAAATAATTTCGTGGATTCAGTCATCAACCAAATGAAATTTGAGATTCTGTAGCATTATGAATCCCATTCACTTTCCTATTTCGTATTATTCCATGTAATTTTAATTATTCCACGTGTTTCAAATTGATTTAATGAACTATTTACACGATAAGATAGAAACGTCCTTTACTAACACAATTTTCTAATAAAACGACCCTTAAATTTAGTTCTAAGGGTCTCCAAATTAAACGTGCACTGAATTATTAATAGCATCCCCGAAATCAGTCAAGGAAAAACTGTGTTGGATAAAATAAATAAGTTAAGGGTACGCACGTACTAACGACTTAAAGAGCCCTCTACTGATAAAGGTATTACATGTAAAACTTGGTATCCACTGCGACTACACCACTTTCACTGAAACTTAGCCGTCGAAGGCCTTTAGGCGGTCTAAAAATTCCGGCAGCGTTGGCCACTAACCTACTCGATCTTAATAAGTGTAAACGTTTAGTTCTATTTGTTTAATAACGTGTTATATTGTTGATAGAGATTCATCATAAAGAAAATTACATTCTTGCTGAATTGAGACATTATTGTTGTACTAGCAGCGCCCCGTGGGTTTTACCCGCATTCTGCCCGTTCCCGTAAGAATTTCGGGATGAAAAGTATCCTATAACCTTCCCGGTGAATGTGTTTATCCATTACAAAAATAATTATTCGAATTGGTTTGGCAAATTCCGAGATTAGCGCGTTCAAACAAACAAACTATTCAGCTTTACGATATTAGTATAGATACAACTGTGTTTAACATAGCCTTTAATCGGACGTTAATCGTAAACATTTTCTATGAATTCAGCTTTCAACTGAAATAATCCTATTTGGTCAATACCCACATTCAAATACAGGTAGGTAATCATTATGTGGTAAACTATATTGGAGAACTGTAAAAGCGATGGTAGCGTGATTTTAGTGGTAATTTTATTTAATATTTGTGATTGTGGTTTTACCAGCATTGTGCCCGTTCCCGTGGGGATTGAGGGATAAGTATGGTCCTATAACCTTCCCGTTGAATTTGGCTATCTATTACAAAAAGACTAAATTCTATTACGAAAAAAACGACATCATCATGGAGCACTGTTGATGTGTACCTACTCTGTACTAAAACATTTTTTTGTTTCTTTGAACGCGCTAATTTCAGTACTTCCCAGTACAATTAGAATCATTATTTTTGTATTGAATACACATTCAAGGGGAATGTTATATACTTTTTTTCATCCCAAAAAAACGGGAACGATCACAACGCGAGTAAAACCGCGGGGCACTGCTAGTTAAGTTCCCTTAGTATAATTTTGACAGTTCTCTCCATATACAATAAAAAATAAACAACGTATCATTATTATATTTTATAATCTACCATCAATAACAAATTTACTAGTAACTTTGGTTTTCTTTTCATAATACATTCTTTTAGCAATAAATCCACCAAATAACTACATAAGTCTTCATAGCTACATACAATTTACTCAATTGATTTATGTTTTCAAATACAACGGTCCATCTCGCAGTGTAGGCCAACCCTTAGCATCGCCATTCGGTACGTCACAAACCAGAGGCCATCCAGCGATCACTCGCATGTCCCAACTAGACAAAAAACAAAGGCAATCCATCTAAACGACAAAACACATTTATTATGTCTTACAAAACGAAAGATTTACTGTATTTACCAATGTTACAATCTACTTTATTATTTCCAATTGGGCATGGATGATATATTGGTGGGTATTGATTTGTGAGAGCGGTATCGTAACCCGATGTGTTTTTTGTACGACTGCTTTTTAATCCTATAAGATATGTTTGGAGCTTCGCTTTGAGTGGAGTTTGGGGTTTATGGAGATATTTTGAAGGTTTGACGCAAAGAAATATGAGTATTTGTGTCTGTATGTAGCGTAGCTAAACAATTAAGGTATGATGTTTTAATTAATGGACTTTTTCTTCTTCCCTTTATAAAATTCCCTTTTTCAATTATCTTGGGTCGACTCTCCGAAAAAAGTACTTTTATAGCAAAAACAAACTTAAAAGTGGTAGCCGTCCAGTTCAATAGAGGTCCGAGCACGGTAACGTAACTACGTAACTTCTCTATTGTAGTAAATGAACACGGAAGAGCGAAGTCTATTTCGGTCACTCGCTCACCTATGATTAAACTCGCTAGATAGTAAACTAGCTCTATAAACTGTAACCCATGCGAAAAATACCCATACAAAACAAAATTCTTTCAACTCACTTTACCCGACAAGATTAAAATTGTACATTACATTTTGTAAAAATGCGGCTCCTTGCGATGTCGTACTATACTCGTACTATTGTGTGTCGCACTCGGTAAAGTGTAGAAATTCAATTGGTAGCCATTTCGTTCAGTGGACGATTCAATTCTCTTGTGCTTTTTACTGTATCTAAAAGGAAGACGGGTATTCCGTTCGGTTCCATTTTGTAAGAAACTCCGGTTATGAGTTAGTTTTGTGTGTTATTTTGTTCTGTTAACTGAAAGTTTGTAAGTATTGAGGCAGATTTATAATTGATAAATTGAATATGTTAAGTGAAACATTATATTAGACACACAGATTTAATTTAAAGACATACAGTATGTTACCTATAATTTATTATCATACTTTTGAAACGCACACGATTTGCACTCATTATACTATTAATACGTACCCAACGTTTTCTTAATTGGGTACGTGTTTTAATAAATACGTTATATATATTCTGACGCGATATAGAACCGTTTCATTTGCTATAATTTATTATTGATTAAGTTACAAGTCGAATATTTAAAAGTAAAACTAGCAGTGTTGGAATGAGAAGTAATCATAGACCTTCTTCTTGAATTGGTACTCTGTATATTGGTGAAAACCGCATGAAAATCCTTTTTGAGAAAATCGATCACTTACAAACAACTTTTCGAGACTTTGGTTTTTAATATGTATAGATGAAACACAATAAGCCTGCAATATCCCACTGCTAGGCAAAGGCCTCTCATTTCACTGAAGATATCAGTATACAGTGAGAAGAAAAAATATGATATTCCTTCTTCTTTTAAAATACCTATACCTTAATATCTTATTTCCGTATTCTCGTAACTAAGTATTAGATTGACCTCTTCACATTAAGCCTTGCCACCCTTAATCACTAACTGTTGAACTGGACTAACCATAAATATAATAAAATAGAAACCATATTATTATTCATTAAAATATGTGAACAAAGCATAGTCCGAGCTACACTGACCCCAGCCTAATGATCACACGATTAGGCACTTTGATCACCTGTGGCCAGTCAGCTGTGATCTACCGCATCCATTTTAACAACCATATATTATGTAAATATGTATATACGAAAAATATAAGTCAATGTATATTGGAATGAATATGGTTATTTCGTGAGGATGGTTTACTAGTGGTATGGTCTTAAGATGAGTGAGTGAGGTGAGGAATAAGTGTAATCATCACTGTTAAGACTATCTATATCTCCAGTGTGCGCTTATTATTACAATAGCCACGCCCCACGGTGTTACCCGCGTTGTACCGAAATTCGGGAATTCCGGGAGATTCATCCATATCGGTCCCGTAAATTTTCCATGAAAGAGTAACAAACTTTCGCATTAATAATATTTTTCATAGACCATAAAACAGTCTAAAACAGCCCTAAGTCAGTCCAAAGACTGTCTGAACTGAACTGTTTAAATTCAGAATATTTCACGTCTGTCCTCGAAAAGTATTCCAAATATTAAACTAGGTAATATTTTACCATGTGATTTACTGTGCTGTACAAACGTTTGAATCATAGGCTATTTGGATTCGCATAAATTATGTGGTAAAAGCTAACCGGCTGAAACCCTGTATTTTATTTCAATAAATCCGACATTTTATACACGTACTTGTACGTAATTTGGAACTGTAATGATATCGCAAACATGCTCTTTGTCTCTAATTTGAACATTATTTATAATGTAGCAACGATATGGAACATTGTATGTCATTATTTAATATTCTTTTAATTTGGAATAACGTGGAATACTTCTACGTACGTTGATAGAAATTTCGAATTTTCAGGACACATAAAAGTGAATTTTATTTGTTATGTAATAGGGCTGTTATTAATAAAAACCATTACATAATCAAACTCAAAATAGTCCTTAAGAATATTTTTTTAAACCCTTTACTCTATGTCATTTTGAACCCTTGACGCAAAATAGTAGTTTATGCAACGTCATATAAAGAAGTTACTATTATCGTTACTATCGTTACTATTATGAAACTCGCTGCGCTCGTTTCATAAACTCACACTCGTGTTTTAATACCCGTGTTATATGCAGTTGCATACACTACTTTATCTTCACTATTTAATGCAATTAATCAAACAAAATTTTAAAAACAAAACACATTGCGAAACATTAAATTCACGCGTAGGTACGTGTATTGTCACAGTGAACTTGCCGCCATTAAAATCTAACCAATGAGAGCGCAGCTGCGCGTAGGGCCAATCAGGAGCGAGCGAGATCTTACCAAAGAGTTTTGTGTATGTAGTTTCGACGAAGTTTTCACGTATAACCCAACTGTTTTCAAAAGCCAGCCTAATATCAAAATTTTATGCAACTAGTATGAGGATTTTGACATAAGGCTCGCCAGGTTAATTGGTCGCGTTATAATGATGTTATAATGTTATATTATAATGATATTATAACATCATGTGCAATTGCTTAAATTGAGTGTTTTAGTTGTCTGTGCTATAACAGTAGTAATTATAAGTCAAGTATTGGAATCATAAGTAGAATGTTACAACATTAGTGTAGATAAAGGTATGTTATGAGTTTGACGTGTCTGCGTGTGTGTGGCATCCTCTTTGACGAATGGACCAATTTCAATGAAGTTTGTTTTTGTTTGATAGCTGCTTTTATATGGGTATAATTTAATAAAAATGTTATTAGGTATGGTCGGATGGCCGAAGGTCTAATGATTTTATTTGCAAGGCTGTAACAGTTCGCCTAAAATCAAATTAAGTACCACGACTTTCATTTATTAATACATAGATTTTAATTTAATATTTCTAAGAAAGTGGGATAAAACTTGATAATAATAAGTAAAAGTTTCAGTCGTTTTATAAAGCAAAGTTTCATTAAACCGAATTGTGGACAAAAATAAAATTTTAAACGCTTCAAAGTTAAGATACCACCTTGGAAAGTTGTCGAATACTTTTCAATCTCGAGAGAAAATTGACGGAGCGATGGCAGGACAACTCATCTAACTTGTGATTTGTTCGCAGTTCTGTTTAGAACAGAGGCGGATTTAAATTTTAGAAGTTAGTGGTTTGATACACTATCACTACATAGTATAAAACAAAGTCGCTTTCCGCTGTCTCTCCCTATGTTTGCTTAGATCTTCAAAACTACGCAACGAATTCTGATGTTGTTTTTAATAGATAGAGTGATTCAAGAGGAAGATTTTCCCTAAATAGTATAAGACAAAGTCGCTTTTCGCTGTCTGTCCCTATGTATTCTAAGATCTTAAAAAATACGCAACGAATTTTGATGCGGTTTTTTTAAATAGATAGAGTGATTCAAGATGAAGGTTTTTATTAAATAGTATAAAACAAAGTCGCTTTCCGCTGTCTCTCCCTATGTTATGTATGCTAAGATCTTAAAAACTACGCAACGAATTCTGATGCTGTTTTTTTATAGATAGAGTGATTCAAGAGAAGGTATACATGTATAAAAATTTGCTAAATTCCCACGGAATTCACGCGGCTAGGCTAGTGTATGCTCATATTAAGAATCATACATAGTCATCAATAATATTCTCATTACACCCCTGCTCGTCTAGCGACTGATTTCCAACAACAAATGGGGCGGAAACTGATTTTGGAGTTAGTTTAAGACCCACCCCCGAGGGTTGTGTTATCGGAAATGTACTAGTTTCATAATTTACATTCAGTGGCACAATTTTTTAAGTGATATTAAAAGCCTTATTCCTCTTCACTGTATACGAGTAGATATCTTCATTGAGATGAAAGGCCTTTGCCGAGACCCAGCAGTGAAAAGCCTTAGACCCTCTAAGGCTGAGAAACCCGTGGTGCTGGGTTGGATGACAACAATCAATATTTAAAAAAGAACACAAAATTACACCTGTGTTCTATCACATAAATCGGCAGTCATCGTAACTTTCACTCTACCTTGGCACACTCGTTAAACGCAACAAAACTGTTTAATTACATTTCGTATACCTTAATTTTTGATTTGACTACTAATTGTTCTTAATTTTTGTTATTATACTTTTCATTCATAGCATCTATTACTTTATCTATACTGACTAGCTGTCACGGCAAAAATTGTTTTGTCCTATGAAAATTAACGGGTGGACTACCCTTAACATTTAGGGGATGAAAAATAGATGTTGTCCGATTCTTAGACCTACCCGATATGCACACAAAATTTCATGAAAATCAGTCAAGCCGTTTCGGAGGAGTTTAACTACAAACACCGCGACATGAGAGTTACATCTATGCTAATTTAATAAAGAGGTAAAATTTGTAAGTTTGTTTGTTTGTATGTTCGAGCTTATCTCGAGCATTACCAGTTCGATTTGAATAATTCTTTTTGTAATAGATAACTACATTCAACGGGAAGGTTATAGGCTATTTTTCATCCCGGAATTCCCACGGGAACAGGTCTAACGCGGGTAAAACCGCGGGGCGCGGCTAGTATTAGATATAACTAGCTGCGCCCCGCGGTTTCACCCGCGTTGTACCCGTTCCCGCGGGAATTTCGGGATGAAAAATAGATGTTGGCCGATTCTCAGACCTACTCAATATGCTCACAAAATTTCATGAGAATCGGTCAAGCCGTTTCGGAGGAGTACGCGAACGAACACTGTGACACGAGAATTTTATATATAAGATAAAGCTGACTAACTTGACTTTTTATTTTTTATCAACGCTAAATTCAGAAACTACAAATCCGATTTGAATACTTATTTTTGTAAAGGATAACCACATTCAACGGGAAGATTATAAGAGTTCTTTCACCCCGCAATCCCATGGGGACGGGCACAACGCGGGTAACCACGGGTCGCTGCTAGTTTTTAAATACTTACACGTCAGTTGTAAGCTTTCATTCCCTATTATATAATAGTACATAGATATACGGAATTGGAACCTCTATATACCGTTTGATTGAACATTGTTCGTTCGTTATTTCACTATTCATTACCTTCTGAAGGGGAAATAACATTACGAGGTTCAAATAACTAAATGATAGTCTTACAATAACAGTTATTTTCTAGTCTGGGAGGTTATTGTAAATGTAATATAATATTTGTTACATTTGTTCGTGAAATTACGGTATTGATTTTATATGAAAACGAATGACAAAGGAAAATATTTTACTTATTAAAACATACGCCTTGGTACAAAATTAAATGTGCGGTCTTAGATATATTATTATAGATTTTTTTTATGAAATTCACTCTTCTATAATTTTCATTAACTAAGATCTGAGATGCACGCCAAAGACAACCTCTACCTACTGATACCTCTTTGAGTTATACCTCTTTCGACTTTTATTTTCATATAGAAACATAAAATAATAGCGTGTATCCTAGCCTTACTAAAGATAGCGACTGCCTGCAGACCTAAGATACAAGCTTAACACAAATATTTTGTCTTCGTTTTTTCAAAAATCGAAGCGTTCGAAGTTCGAAGCTTCGTTTTTTCGTCTCTGTAAACACCTCTCTCTCCCTCTATTCCTATAATAAAAATGAGACAAAAGATAGAAAATATACTATCTTTCATGTGCATCTTAAGCCCACTGTACTATGAACTGAACTGCATTTGCTCTAAGAGATCGGAGTATTAAATTGATGATATCTTGTTCCAGATGAGATGGCACGTGGCTGGTGGATTGGGCATTCAGCTGGCAGCTGCCGTGTTCTGCATGCTGCCACTCTTCACGTCTTCTACAGGGGATATACGTGAGTACATTTGCAACAAGCCCGTTGGGACAGTGGCAGTGAGAGCGCTTACTGTATCGGAGGTTGCGGGTTCGATTCCCGCCCGGAGTCAACAATATGTGAAGACATAGTTGTTGGCGACGATGCCTGGGTGTCAATTATATATTCTTATAAAGTATTTGTAGTAGTATCAGTGAGTTAGATTAACACAAGCTTAGAGCTTACTTTGGGTCTCATTACCCGTGTGTGAATTTTTCCGGGTATATAATATTTAACAGGCCTACTTACGCCCGTACTCAGAGACGTCAAATAATTATTTAGTAGAGATTTAATGAGTGATTTTGACATGTCATGTATGAAGAATTACGTCAGTTAGTGGTTGATTAAATGGACGTGTCAGAGTGAGGCAGTTAGATTCAGTTTGCAAAATTCTTATATCACAATACACTTATTAATGTGTAACACTATGCCAATGAGATGATTGGTGCGTCTTCAAAACCGAAATCATCCAGTTAGTTACAAAGAGCTCAAGCTAAAATTACTTTATTAAAAGCCGTTTTGTAAAATAAATGGTTTTTTTTTTCGACTTTTAGGTGACATTAAAAAAGCTAACCGAATTTATTTAAAACTAGCAGCACCCCGCGATTTTACCCGCATTGTGAGATGAATATTAGATTATTAACCTTCCCGTTGAATGTGGCTATCCATTACAAAAATAATTATTCAAATTACATTGGTAGTTTCTAAGTGTCCTTTAAAAACAAACAAACAAAGTTAGAAACTTCATCTCTTTATAACTTAGTCTAGACGTAACCAAGAATACCTAATTCACTGTGAACATCATCTTAGATAATACCTATATTTAAAGTAAGGCAGTGATTTCACTTTGCTACAACAATATTTATCCCATCCAGCTTTTATTACTTCCTAACGCGGCTCCGTCACAAAAATAGGCGGTTGACGTCTTTGAGGCACAAAATCTTATTCGTTGCTATAATCAATCACGCTTTGAAAGTCAAGTTAAGTATTTTCGACTAAAAGTCGACGACTTGATCGTATTTAAATCGTTACCAATGTAATGTTATGTTCTGTACTTACATACGGTGTTACTCGATCTTTGAATTAACTTGTCGTGAAGTAAAAATCTTTCCTTATTCGATGCTTCGAATTTTTGAGTTTCACCTTTCACTATATTTTATGTGATGAATCAACCCTCAGCCCAAACTGCTGATTGTTGAGACCTGACACCTGCCTACGTCATACGAAGAACACTCCCTGTCACATCCCTGTGTTCTTCGTATGACTTAGGCGTTGTCCTAATAGAACGCGAATCGCGCGAATCGCGCGAATTTTACTCGTACGAACGCGCGATCAAACATATTGAACTCTAATAGGTGTCCTAACTGACAATCGCACGACGCGGTCTCAAATGTTTGAAACACGCGATGGTCGCATCGCTCGCATCGCGCATTCGCGTTCTATTAGGACAACGCCTTTGAGTTCAATATGTTTGATCGCGCGTTCGTACGAGTAAAATTCGCGCGATTCGCGCGATTCGCGTTCTATTAGGACAACGCCGTAGGCATCTAATAAGAAATTCTACGCCTAAAGGATGAAAAAGGGGGGCATAGTTTGTATGGGAGAATGCGATTCCTTGCTCAAATTTACTTCTTTTAAGACATTTACTTAATCTTAGAATTAATGGAAGACGTATTTTTTATATAGAAATAAGTAAAATGAATAGCGCAAACCAAATTAAAATCCTATCGGAACTATTTTCGACTTCTACGCGAAGTCCCAGGCAATAGCTAGTTGAAAACTAAAAGTTATCGACTAACACCTATCTGTAAACAATGTTTTTTGTAACAACAGCAGCGTTTCGCGGTTTTACCCGCCTAAGAGCGTTTCCACATTATCCGATCCGATATCGGTGTCGGACGCCGATCCGATATCGGGGTAAGTCAAATCTATGAAATATGTTCCGATATCGGGCCGGACAATATGAAAGACAGGTACTTATTTCATACATTTTACTTAACCTCGATATCGGATCGGCGTCCGACACCGATATCGGATCGGATAATGTGAAAACGCTCTCATGCTCTCTCGTAGGAATTTCAAGAAAAATTTTGTGGATAAAGTAGAAAAAAAACGTTAAACATTGAAGGTATTTTGTTAACTAAGTTCGTGTATGTTAGTGAAACAGGTACCCTGGTACGTTTCTAGTAGAAGACGTTATATAATGTAACATAAATAAGTGAGTAGGTTAGTCGCCAAACCTGGTGTCGGACTTTTTAGATCGCCTAAAGGCCTCGGATATGGTGTACCGATTGAAACAACTATTTGACGTACCCTCCGAAGAACGGTAGCGCTCAGATAGAAAAAAACCTATAGGGTCACGGCTATACGGCCACTGACGAGCGGCATCAATAAATAAGAAACTCAAGTATCAAATGTTCCACTGCTGGGCAAAGACCTGTCATCTGACATTAGATATCAGTTCAGTGAGGAGGATAAGGCGTAATCACCACGCTTGCCTAATGCGGGTTGGTGATCATAAACCGGAGCTTTGAAAAGTATGATACATGTAGAAAAGAAAAAATGTATACCACAAGCCTAAAGTATAATAATTAGGGGTATTGAGGTACTGTGGTTCACCCTATAGGCCGGTATAACTTGGCCGGAACTTACTTGAGGTCTGGTTAAATTATCTTCTAAAGTCCCAACAATCCGCACTAATCTCTGCTACTTAATTCCCACTTTGCCACTAATTTATAAATGTTGAAGTCACTTTGTTACGTACTTTTTTTGGGAAAACGTCTCCAGTTGCTTAAAGACTAACTAAGGCTAAGACTAAGCGATGTTAGAACATTGCGATTGTTAAGCAACGTGCAGCTCAGCTTTGGTCGAATGTGGAATTTCTATCTGAGCGCTAAGTGCTTCGTAGGGCACGATAAGCAGTCGGTCCCGGATGCTTCAATCGTTAGACCATGTCAGAGGCCTTCAGGTGGGTCTAAAAACTCCGACACCAGGTTTTTCCTCTAACCTACTCGAAATTATGATTATGATGATGACTATTCTTAGTAAATTGTGCTTTCATGGTAACATAATAACGTCCACATTTCCTCGTCCAGGACATCACGGCACATCCAGAGCACGAGGTTGGCGCGCAGGCATACAGCCAGCTTCTGACGTCACAGCCAACAACTCTGTCAGTAATATAACGGCACAGCTCGGAGGCACGGCGTACCTGCACTGCCTAGTAGGGCATTTGAGCGAAAGAGGCGTAAGTAACCCACTTTTTAAAGAGGATTTCCACTCATCTTCTGTATATTTATAATTCTACTGTACTGTATGTCACTGAACTCCTAAACGGCTGGACCGATTAGAATGTTCTTTAGTTCCATCGTTTTTTTAGTTAGACCAGTTAAATCGTTATTAGAAAAAAAAAAATATTGTGTCATAATTTATTTATTTAATGACACATCAACAGTGTTGCATAATTATTATAATTAAATCTAGAGTTACAAAGTACGTTTCTGATATGAACACCAATAACAGATGTGTACAGCATTCATTACAAGTAAACACAGAACAATTTCATTGGAAAACATTTAACAAGAATAGTAAGTGGTGATAAAATCATAATAATTGTTTCGCATTTACAGCAAGTCTCATGGATAAGAAAACGAGATTGGCACATACTGAGTTCAGGAAAGTTCACATACACCAATGATGAGCGATTTCAGGTGAGTCTAAAAGCTTAATTTAAGATCTCAGATAAGATTCTAGTCAGCGGAGACAAAAGTCCCGGCAACAAATGTCCTGTGTAACGAACATATTATGTTTTTATTCCTTCCTTCGGTAATTTAATGCAGTTTATAACGACAGGCTTACATTTCGTCGGACAAAAATGTTCTCCGCGGATTGTTCGTTATAGGTACAGAAACATTATTTGCACTCGATTGTTTTAGCTAATTAAAACCATATTGATACTTACTCTCTTTTCTGTGGGCTTTTCAATGAAGAAAGTTCAATATTAATCTTACTAGCTCATGACAATACTACACAACCATAGTATCCCACTGCTGGGCAAAGGCCTCTCATCTCACTGACGATATCAGTATAATGAGGAGGATTAGGCATAATCAACACGCTTGCCAAATGCGGGTTGATGATCTCAAAACCGAGCTATGTCTGAAAAGTCAATCAAAGTAGGTATAAGTAATTAAAATTAAAAGACAACACTCCACACAACTCAAAGTAGAAATCAGTAATCAATTGTATTACATCATCTTCTATTTAGGATTCAAGTCGAGCATGACATTGGTCCTTGAGATAAATTTGAAAATGAGATGAGATACGATCTCTTGGGAGGCGGCGCGATCAGATCTAGACTAAAGGTTAATGTTGTGAGCTCCTTGGGGAGGCTTCAGCTACTCAGTTTATTAAAGATATCGACAAGTTAATTGTTCAAGTAATTCGGGATCTCTTAGGGCAAAGTACTTGTTAGGCACTAAATTATTTTTGACGCCAAAGAATGGTTGTGTAAGTATGTGTTTATGAGTGCGTGTATGTGTATGGAATCGTAGAAGAATGCGTTTATTTGAATTAAGTTTAACCATCGTACTCAGAGACGTATAATGCTTCTTTATCAGAGATGATTTAATGAGTGGTTTTATTATAAACTAGCAGCGCCCCGCGGTTTTACCCGCGTTGTGCTTGTTCCCATATGAATTCCGGGATGAAAAATAGCCTATAACCTTCCCGTTGAATGTGGCTATCTATTAAAAAAAGAATTATTCAAATCGGACTTGTAATTCCCGAGATTAGCTCGAACATACAAACAAATAAACTTAAAATTTTTACCTCTTTATAATAATATTAGTATAGATACCTAATGTATGAAAAATTAAATTTATTAAGCATCTCTGAGTGCGGCAGTTGATTAAGTAAATTATATCATAAAAGCCAAGTTAACCAACTAGATTTCATAAATAATGAAATCTAAAAAATATGGAGTAGGTAGGTATGCATTGCATTGTTTTTAAGGAGTAAAATGTGCGTTATTTAATCCCCAATAGCCTTAATAATAAACTTTCTTTAACTAAGATATTGTTATAAAATGTTTTATCTCTTTTGCTCTTTGGAAAATTGCGTATGTCAGAAAGTGACAAACCATTTGATAGATAAAATACTGTTAATAAGCCTTTAATAATGAGCCATTCAAAGTAAATAATTTAAATTAAATTCCGATCTATTATTTCATTTGACAAACTTATTGTATAAAATACGACATCACAAAGCCTAACCTTACCTTAAAGGCGAAAAAGAATATGTCCCAACCCTCATCTAACAAAATTATAATCCGAAAACAAAATGTCATCCAAAAATACGGCTTAAAGCTTATTAAAATACATAGTGCCCCTCGTAAATAAACCCGAATTTTGGTAACCCGCAAAATTGAACGTGCTAACCAAAATTGTATACGAATGTTATGTATTTGTGACTGTGTGTGTACCAACAGCGCTGTGATAAGCTTGCATTTAACATCACTCATGTCATCAATATTTTACGAATCTGTTTATGCAATTGTTTTGGTCACGATATTCAACTGTTTACGTTAACGGATTATGCTCGTAGAGGTAAGTATGGATTTAATGCGTCCGGTAATAGGATTAGGCAGGTGATATAGAATTGACTATTAAATAGTAGGTAGATAGAGATTTGGAGGTTGTAATTGTGTTTGAAGGTGTGTGATTCATTCCATTCCTGCCCCAACACTGAACAGTGAACACTTTTCCTCAATGTCTTTGGTAGAAAAGTCATGATGGTGTTAATTTAACGATTGTTAGAAAAGAAAACTTGAGAGGTGTCAAGGGACACCCGGATGGAACGAAGTTTATTTATTATCAACAAAAATAATCGTCGCGACACCACACTGTTCAATGCGAAATAGAAAGACGAAACGAAAATATCTAGCTTGCTTTCTATAAGAGAGAGAGAGAGACAGACAGAGCTCTGGCGTGCGCAAGTTTCTCTGTCTGTCCCTCTCTGGCCTAAAAAATGTCGTTACCATTTTTTCCGTCCAGGCCCCTTTCGCAACGCGCGGTAAGGAACTTCGTTCCAAATAGATTTTGTCTATATTGCATCTGAATAAGCTACGAATTCTGTTGAGAAGCCCGTTGGCACAGTGGCATGTGGGAGCGCTTACTGTATCGGGGATTCCATTTTTTATTGCAGCCCGAAGCCAACAATATGTGCAGACATATAAAGTATATGTGTATAGTATATATATATGTAATATGTAGTATCAGTTAGTTAGATTTTTTAATACAGGCCTTAGACCTTAGTTTGGGTCTAATTAGTTAACCGAAAATTAAAGTGAATTTGTCCGTGTATTTTTATTTATTTGTAACGAAAAAGTCCTCGGGATTTTTTTGTAAAACAATACCACTCTCATCGTTATGCAATTGATCGGTAAAAATGGATATAAAATTCTTAAGCTTTTAAGAAATACTCTTAGGCTTTTACTAAAAGTGTCATTTTATATTTCAGGTCCTACACGGCGAAGGCTCTGAAGACTGGACGTTACAAATAAAATTTGTACAGAAAAGAGACAACGGGACTTATGAATGTCAAGTAAGTTTATTATACAACTAGCACCGCCCCGCGGTTTCACCCGCGTTGTGCCCGTTCCCACGGGAATTTCGGGATGAAAAATAGCCTATAACCTTCCCGTTGAATGTGGCTATCTATTACAAAAATAATTATTCAAATCGGACTGGTAATTCCCGAGATTAGCTCGATCATACAAACAAACAAACAAACTTACAAATTTTACTTCTTTATAATATTAGTCGTGTCGTACGAACAGCTGAAGAGGATGGCAGATGACAGAGGAAAGTGGAAAGAACTCCATCGACAAGAGCCCAGCTCTTAAGTTTAGAAGAAGAAGAATAATATTAGTATAGATAATATTTTTTGACCACTAACATTTCTATTGTAGATCTCGCTACATTGAATAAACATAGACAACGTGTGTGTGTATTTGTGAGACTGCGCGCGGGTGTGGGTGTGTGTGTGTGAGTGAGTGAGTGTGTGTATATTAATTGCAATAACAAGATAAGTTCTCTCTCATAAAAAAGCGATGTAAGTTAGATTTACCGAAGGGAACGGTGGTGAAATGATTATTTTTTGTTTTAACGCCGATGTTAGACGACGGTGAATTTGCCTGAATTGATTTTTTTGTAGACGAATCATATTTTTAATATTATCACGTGTTTTTTAACTATTGTTACTATATTTTATGTATCTACTAGCCGCGCCCCGCGGTGTTACCCGCAGGAATTTCAGGATAAAATATATCCCATGTGTTATTCTAATGTATAACCTATATTACTGTAAAGTTTCATGCAAATCCGTCCGGTAGTTTTTACGTGAAAGAGCAACAAACATACATCCATCCTCACAAACTTTTGCATTTATAATATTAGTAGGAAGTAGGATAGGATGCACTAGTACCTATAGTTAGTATAGAAACTAAACCAAAAATCTTTCAATCAGCAAACGAACTCAACCTACTTTAAAACTTTGAATTTTCTTTCCTTGAAACCGTTAAAGATATCACGGCAAAAGTACATAAAACTTAAACAATTTTGTGACAAAAACTTTTTGAAAATTCTGTGCAAAAAAATAGGATTTTCTTTGAAAGTGTTTTCTCTGAAATCAAATTAGGAATTGTACTTTATGTTAATAGCACGTAAAAGTAATATTAAAATATTCAAGCTTATGACTTAGTTTACATAAGGGAGTGCGCTCACTGGAGGCGAAGTGGTACCTACTGAAAAGTCGAAACAGGGTCGCGATAAGGACGCCTAAGAGCCAAGGTTGAGTAGTGCCACGTGCAGTTCGTGATATCCTCTCCTCGATTTCTAGCGCTTAGACTCTTCAGTGAGCGCATTATTTTTTTTATCTTAAGAATGAGTTTTTAAGCTATTGCATAGCTTCTATCGCGGGCCTTGAGCGCGGGGACCAAATCCAAAAATTCCGTAACGAAAAAACCTCACGCTTACCCGATCCGACGGGAAGGAGGTGTGACTTGAAGGCCGTGCATCGTCTAACGTCGTTTCAGTTCGGCAGTCTTCGACACGGCGTTGTGTGCGATTGTGCGTTGGGGGTGAGAGAGGGTGGTGAGAGAGGGGGGTGAGAGGGGGGTGAGAGAGGGGGTGAGAGAGGGGGGTGAGAGAAGGTGGTGAGAGAGGGGGTGAGAGAGGGGTGAGAGAGGGGGGTGAGAGAGGGTGGTGAGAGAGGGGGGTGAGAGAGGGGGGTGAGAGAGGGGGGTGAGAGAGGGGGGTGAGAGAGGGGGGTGAGAGAGGGGGGTGAGAGAGGGGGGTGAGAGAGGGGGGTGAGAGAGGGGGGTGAGAGAGGGGGGTGAGAGAGGGGGGTGAGAGAGGGGGGTGAGAGAGGGGGGTGAGAGAGGGGGGTGAGAGAGGGGGGTGAGAGAGGGGGGTGAGAGAGGGGGGTGAGAGAGGGGGGTGAGAGAGGGGGGTGAGAGAGGGGGTTGAGAGAGGGGCGTGAGAGAAGGGGGTGAGAGAGGGGGGTGAGAGAGGGGGGTGAGAGAGGGGGGTGAGAGAGGGGGGTGAGAGAGGGGGGTGAGAGAGGGTGGTGAGAGAGGGGGGTGAGAGAGGGGTGAGAGAGAGGTGAGAGAGGGGGGTGAGAGGGGGGTGAGAGAGGGGGTGAGAGAGGGGTGAGAGGGGGGTGAGAGAGGGGGTGAGAGAGGGTGGTGAGAGAGAGGGGTGAGAGAGGGGGGTGAGAGAGGGGTGAGAGAGGGCTGAGAGAGGGGGGTGAGAGAGGGGTTGAGAGAGGGGGTGAGAGAGGGGGTGAGAGAGGGGGTGAGAGAGGGGGTGAGAGAGGGGGTGAGAGAGGGGTGAGAGAGGAGGTGAGAGAGGGGGTGAGAGAGGGGGTGAGAGAGGGGGTGAGAGAGGGGGTGAGAGAGGGGGTGAGAGAGGGGGGTGAGAGAGGGGTTGAGAGAGGGGGTGAGAGAGGGGGTGAGAGAGGGGGTGAGAGAGGGGGTGAGAGAGGGGGTGAGAGAGGGGGTGAGAGAGGGGGTGAGAGAGGGGTGAGAGAGGAGGTGAGAGAGGGGGTGAGAGAGGGGGTGAGAGAGGGGGTGAGAGAGGGGGTGAGAGAGGGGGTGAGAGAGGGGGTGAGAGAGGGGTTGAGAGAGGGGGTGAGAGGGGGTGAGAGAGGGGGGTGAGAGAGGGGGTGAGGGAGGGGTGAGAGAGGGGTGAGAGAGGGATGAGATAGGGGTGAGAGAGGGGGTGAGAGAGGGGTGAGAGAGGGAGTGAGAGAGGGGGGTGAGAGAGCGGGTGAGGGAGGGGTGAGAGAGGGGTGAGAGAGGGGTGAGAGAGGGGGGTGAGAGAGGGTTGAGAGAGGGGGTGAGAGAGGGTGGTGAGAGAGAGGGGTGAGAGAGGGGGGTGAGAGAGGGGTGAGAGAGGGCTGAGAGAGGGGGTGAGAGAGGGGTTGAGAGAGGGGGTGAGAGAGGGGGTGAGAGAGGGGGTGAGAGAGGGGGTGAGAGAGGGGGTGAGAGAGGGGGTGAGAGAGGGGTGAGAGAGGGTGGTGAGAGAGGGGGGTGAGAGAGGGGTGAGAGAGGGGTGAGAGAGGGGGGTGAGAGGGGGGTGAGAGAGGGTGAGAGAGGGGGTGAGAGAGGGTGGTGAGAGAGGGTGGTGAGAGAGGGGGTGAGAGAGGGGTGAGAGAGGGGTGAGAGAGGGGGGTGAGAGAGGGGGGTGAGAGAGGGGGTGAGAGAGGGGGTGAGAGACGAGGCGGCAGGGGAGAGAAGAGAGAGGGGTGAGAGAGGGGGGTGAGAGAGGGGTGAGAGAGGGCTGAGAGAGGGGGGTGAGAGAGGGGTTGAGAGAGGGGGTGAGAGAGGGGGTGAGAGAGGGGGTGAGAGAGGGGGAGAGAGGGGGTGAGAGAGGGGTGAGAGAGGGTGGTGAGAGAGAGGGTTGAGAGAGGGGGTGAGAGAGGGTGGTGAGAGAGAGGGGAGAGAGAGGGGGGTGAGAGAGGGGTGAGAGAGGGCTGAGAGAGGGGGGTGAGAGAGGGGTTGAGAGAGGGGGTGAGAGAGGGGGTGAGAGAGGGGGTGAGAGAGGGGGTGAGAGAGGGGTGAGAGAGGGTGGTGAGAGAGGGGGGTGAGAGAGGGGTGAGAGAGGGGTGAGAGAGGGGGGTGAGAGAGGGGGGTGAGAGAGGGTGAGAGAGGGGGTGAGAGAGGGTGGTGAGAGAGGGTGGTGAGAGAGGGGGTGAGAGAGGGGTGAGAGAGGGGTGAGAGAGGGGGGTGAGAGAGGGGGGTGAGAGAGGGGGTGAGAGAGGGGGTGAGAGACGAGGCGGCAGGGGAGAGAAGAGGCGGCAGGGGAGAGAAGAGGCGGGAGGGGAGAGAGAGAGAGAGGAGGCGGGAGGGGTGAGAGAGAAGAGATATCAAATATATCAAATATAATTGCATAAGTTGATACAAAATGCTATGCAATAGCGTCACCGCGGCAGTCCCCGAGTGCCACACGTCTTTTTATATTTCAATACACGAAACGCATTATGTGGCCCGAAGCTACGCAACGGCAGTGAGGTTTTTATCATGGAATTGATATAATATGAGCATCGCGGTATTTACTTATTAAGCTAATATCCTGTTCCAAGTAGTGGTACGTGCACTCGCCTGCCAAGATTGAGGTCCCAGGTTCAATTCCTGGGTCGGCGAAACATGATTTCTTCAAACATGGTTCGCGTTTAAGGTCCTTCTCACTGTACTGATATATAATCTTAAGGGGATTTGCCTTGCAGTGGGATTTTATAGGCTTTGTATTTTTTTAAACTTACGTTTTAAATACGCGAAAGTAACTGTGTCTGTCTGTTACGCTTTCACGTCTTAACCACTGAACCGAATTTGGTAAAATTTGGTACATAGATAGATTAAACTTCAGAAAATGACATAGGCTATGTTTATCCCGAAATTCCCGAAAAATGCTGAGGGAACAGTGTGCAATATCACGAAACAGAGAAGTGTTAGTACTTTATTCTTCCGTATCTAATATCTAATTTATAAAATTCTCGTGTCGCGGTGTGTGTAATTAAACTCCTCCGAAATGGCTTGACCGATCCTCATGAAATTTTGTGTGCATATCGGGTAGATCTGAGAATCGGAAGACATCTATTTTTCATCCCCCTAAATGTTAAGAGTAGGGTGGACTACTCTTAACAAATTTTTACATGGCAAAGAAACGTTTGCGGGGTCAGCTTGTAAGGTTATATAATATAAAATCCGAAACAACCCTAATGGACTATAAAATGACTTCAATAAAAACTATAATCCATCGAACAAACTAGAAAATCCGATTATAACACAACCAATACCGAACCAAATTAAAAATTCAGTTAAAATAAATTTGAGTGAAAAATGGTTTCCTGAAAGTAACAATAGATATTTTTTTACAATGCAAACGGCGGCTAAACCGGTATTTCAACAAAAACGCGGTTTGGTTTTTGACATTTGACATGAGAAAAAACAGGCACGAACTTTTAAAAGTTACAGGCGAATAATTTGAGTCACTGACAAACTGTTTTATAAGGTTGTTTTTCGTATATTTTTATTTAAAATTCATTGCTACTAAACTAAAAAACAAGTAAAAGCCAGTAATGTCCCACTGCTGGGCAAATGCCTCTCACCTTACAGAAGATATCTACGGTGAGGAGGATTAGGCATAATCACCACGATTGCCAAATGCGGGTTGGTGATCTAAAACTCGTGCCATGTCTGAGACCAAATAACGCGGGGCCTCAGTCTTGGCAGGCGAGAGCAAATACCAGACTACTGGGTCTATTAAAAACTATAGTTATTTAACTGACTAGAAAATTAAAAATGAATATTAACTTTTGTTATGTAACTTTAACATTTCCTTGTTTTTATTGATGCTATCAACACAATATGTTCTACTTCACTTCACTAAAAATACAATTTGAAAACGAGCAAACTTGCGAAGTGATCAAAAGTTGAAATTCACCGAAAACGGCATTCTATTCGCATTCAAATACTCTCGACCTTCATTAAAAGTTTTCGAGATTGAAAATTATCTGATTCGACGAAAAGTTACTATTTTAGTATTATTTTAATACTTAGCGTATAGTTTTGGTTTTAGTATACTTTAGATGCATTGCATTTACATTACATCACTTCATAGTAGATTCACTAACACAAAATAAGCGTTTTATATTTTGTCACTACTATCCCTAATACTCTACTAATACTTGACTATAGTAAGCGTATAGTGAGCCTAAGATTGGGAGAGATAAGATGACTTTGATTTATTTCTCTATTCTATGTATACATATTTATCGCCTAAATATGTTTAACAAATGAAACTCGTTTTGAATTGTGTTCTATTTCATGACCTTTTCTACCACCTGAAATAAGTAATTAAGTATTAGCCTGTAATGTCCCATCCTAGCCTGTAATGTGTAATGGCCTGGGCAAAGGCCTCTCATCGCACTGAAAAAACAGAAACCAACAGACCTGAAATACATAAATCAATAAAAATAATGCCAATAATTATTTATCTTCAGTATCCAATACAGAGTAAAAATAAAATACAAACGAAACACAAGTAAATTACAGTTTTATACACGACAGAAATAATTACAATGTTAACACTCCAAGAAATAATAATTAAAACTTTAAAAATAGCACTTAATTATATATATAACCTTTACACCTTCTGTATTCAATATTATTTTATTTACACGCCTGGCGTCCACGGGTCGGTAATGCCAACGGGATCCAATATGAAAATTTTAATTAATTCCGATACCCCGGGTGTGTCGTGCCTTTGTATTAATAGTAATTATTTTCGAGTGCGACCTCACCTGAATTTTAATTATTTTATGTGAATAGATACTTGCTTATTACTTTACATCTTCTTATTTATATTAAGCCTTTTGTGTGAAGTCGTGGGTATATTAGTTTTCAATTCAATGTAACAAATGAATTAAATTTTATCAACAATTTTAGTAATAGTAACCACAGACCAGTATTACTATCGAAATGTCATTTAGCACTGTTTTTTAGATTTAACCGAACACTCATATTGAATTTAAACTACATTTTCGCATATAGAGGCATGAGTCAACTAGGTTATTCCGGACTTTTTATTTGCCTCGAAATGTTTGATGTTGGCCAGACAAATGACACATGGTCACACATTATCTATAAATTTCTCTCAGTTACTTATCAACTCTAAAAAGGTTTTGACATTCGTGGGTTTATTTTTGTTTGGTGGGTTTATTTCCGTTGCCTCTTATGAACAGATTGCAACTAAAGTACGAAATTCGGGAAACACTCTGCCGCACTCTGAGTTATCCATTAAAAGGTAATTAATTTAAAAGCCTAAAGTGCCTATCCATTACAATAATTCTTTATTAAAATTGGATTGGTAGTTTCAGAGTTTAGCGCGTTCTAACAAACAAACAAAAACAAACTCTTTAGCTGTATTATATTAGTATAAATAAGTATTTGTAAATCAATTTAATTTTGTTCACTGTATCCTTTACATTTTCGTAGATAAAAGTCTAAGCAACAGACAAACAAAAGCAAAATAAAAACAACTTTTTTAGATAACGACCTTTCACGAATTTATTCAAAGAGAACATTAATTATTGTACTTGTATTTTTTCAAATGAAGATATATTTTTCTAAGATACGATTGCTGAAAGTATACTAGTTGAATAGAAATAATATTTCTTTATTTAGGTCTTATGTTAAGGCGACCTTCAATTGTTTTTTTAGGCGAGCAATCATTGTTAGTTATTACATAGACTGGTTGGTGCTATTACTTTTGTTACAAACTAAAATAGCTAATGAAATTGATACTTTTAGGGCCGACACTGCGTTAAGCGTGCGGACGCCACGGTTTCATACAAAAGTGAACCGTCGCGGGCGCCCGCAGCGTGCGCACGCCGCGTGCGGCTTCATACAAAAGTGAACCGTCGCGGGCGCCCGCAGCGTGCGCACGCCGCATGCGGCTTCATACAAAAGTGAACCGTCGGGTGCGCCCGTCGCGTGCGGTGTCTTACAAAAGTGAACCGCCACGTGCGCCCGCTTAACGTAGTGTTGACCCTTAATTAACCTAGTCAGCGTTCTCCACAGAAGTCACAAAATTAATGAACTCGGTATATTCAATTTTTTCATTTAAGAGTTTAAATTCAAACCATTATAACTGATTTCTCAACTAAAGACAACTTCCAATATTGAGAAAAAGAGTTCCAGTGATGGGGTAAGAATGGAATATAATCAGTAAACCTTTTTCCTCTTCAGAAGACATTGTTTTCGGCTGGAAAATCGGCAATATTTTAACTACCGTAAGAAAAAATAAAAAGTACATACTGTATCTTTCTGTAGAGCATTTTCATCTAAACAAAGCCGTTAGATAAACTACCTCAACACTCATTGCCAGTGACTTTCAATCCAGCTCATTAAAAACTAATTTTCCTTCATACTTTATACAACTTGATGCATATGAAACCTTACTACACATCAAAAAGCTCAGCCTCTCATCGCAGCCTTTATTACAAAGCGTTACGGCCTATTTTTTATTGAAAAAAAGGGAGTAAATAGTCTTCAGTCCCCTCACGTATCACTCCGATTGTTTTGAAAGCTCTCATGTAAAACGTATTGTTTCTTACAAGCTGTTTACTTAAAGCACTCGTTTGTATTGTGAACTTTAACTCAAAAGACGAGAGTTCATAATGCTGGGTGTTCTGGTGAAAGCGCATTAGTGAGAGTGATTTTTTTCCATTGTTCGTGGTTTAGTTTTGGTTGTGCTTTATGAAGTTAAGGGCGTGACCAAGGAGCGGCCCACATGCCTGCCTAAAATAGCTGCCCAAAATATCTTGACTTTACCTCAAACTCATAATGTTTTTCAGTCTCCCATTCAACTCATCCATGAAACGATTCAAGGACCGATATCTAAACCATTATATTAATATTCCAAATATATTCATAAAATAGAAACAACTTAATTAACCAATTCAAAACTTCATTCTCCTCAAATACTCCGACTGCATCAGATAAAATTACCATACTGTTCAGTTTTACCCTAAAAAGCTGTTTAGATTTACCCCAAAACTGATTCACATTACCGAAACAGCTATCGGTTTACTACCTAAACAATCAACTCAATTACTACATTAGCTCTCGGGCCGGGCGTGATTCCCGCTCAATACTGAACGAGCGATCTTTCGATACGGATAATCATTTTTGTTATGTAAATAAGGCAATACAATCTACATATAACACCGCCTTTTGTTTTTAAAGACTCGCACAAGTTGAGCGTACTTCTCAGCAATTTTTATTGTTTCCGCTCAAATAAGCGAAATGGACTGACGGATTTTTATTTGAACCAAATCGAATAAATGTTCTGTAAAATGTAATTTTGGTCATAACTGAATTTTGGTCGCGACGTGTTGCGTTTGCATATGCATTTTTTATTCTGAACGTGCTACGAAATAGGCTATTTTTATTTTTAGAACAAAATTCTAAATAAATATGTAAATTTTTATAATATACGTAGTGCTCATTACTACGGCTACGATCTCGTAGCGGATGCCGTAGCCAAATCGTAGCAATAATTTACTACGAATTCTTAATTTGGCTACGTCTGCTACAGATGCCAAACTAAAAGTGTACGGATTTCACTATGGCTAGCTACCAAGAAGGTTACGAAAACTAATACAAATTATACAGCTTAAATGAAGTCACTATTTCGTCAGCAAAAAGGATAATAATCATTTGTAACGTCTATTTTATCACTGTGTCAAAATAAATGACAGTAATTTACACGCACCACTTGGGTAAACAATATTATAAGTAATTACTTGTTTAAGTATTAAAAATGTTCGAAATTATACCCCAATTTGTAGATTACATTTTATTATGAAGCTTCGTTTCCTTGCTCACATTTTATTTCGTTTTACCGTTATTTTGTTTTTTGGACCTTTAAAAACATATCTATTGAATCGACACCCCTATAATTTCATTTGACTCTAATTGATAAATATTTCTGGCGATTGGAATGCCCCCTACGCAATCGTTTAAAAACAATGTTTGTTTACTAAAATGTCTCATTAGACATTCCCTTGTATTGACAGAAGACAATCAAATTATTTTAAAAAACAGTTAAAAAACACATAAAAATAATACGAAACGATTGTCACTTGTCTAGAAGATTCGGGTTGAGTGAATTATGTTTGTAAATTACTACCATCGATGCATTTTTTTATCATTTACAAGTAACTGCACCCCGCTGTGCTACCCGCGTTGTACCCGTTCCGTGAGAATTTTGGGATAATATGTATCCCATGTGTTATTCTGATGTATAACCTATATTACTTTAAAGTTCCATTAAAATCCGTCTAAAAATGTTTCATGAATGAGTAACAAACATACATACGTACATCCTCATAAACATTCGCATTCATAATATTAGTAGAATTATCGGTCCCAGTTGTTCCAATCATTAGACCAGCCCTTAGGGCGGTCAAAAATGACGACTTCAGGGTCGGACACTAACCTTCGTTTGCTTTCGTGTTCTATTTTGTTATATGCTTTGTGTCTTTTGCTGTTAACTCTTCTTGAACAAACAAATAAATAAACCTACTCGAATATAATTACTTTTTTTTAAACTCTAACGGCTCTATGGTCTAGTGGTATGTGCACTCGCCTGCCAAGACTGAGGTACCGGGTTCAATTCCCGGGTCGAGTGAAAAGATGTTTTCTACCTGTTGAGATCACCAACCCACATTTAGCGTGGTGATTATGCCTAGTCCTCCACTGTACTGATAACTTCAGTGAGATTACTTTTTGTTCACTCTAATATTACGGTCAATCCTTCTCTCTGCACTAATTACCTCAGTAAGAGATACCTCTGTACCCGTCTGTTACAAGTTAGTTCTCCTATTATTAAGTGTAGAGCACACTGTCAGTACCTTCGTACATCGCATCGGTCGTTTAGTGTTTGCATCGCATTCAAGGATCTTGATAGTGCGGCAAGGCGCAATCTAAATGTGTTTGATCATCTAATATTGAGTAATTCTAGCACGTGTATGCATAGTTTACACAATTACTCAATGAACTGGCATAAGATAAACGTTGTACGATAAGATGGCTCAATTATATGGATGGTTTCAATTTTATTTAAGCTTTTGTGTAGAAATTATTATATATTATCTAACGTTATACATATCACTACATAGTATAAAATAAAGTCGTCTCTGTTTCGTGTCTGTTTGTCTGTATGCTTAAATCTTTAAAATTACCCAACGGATTTTGATGCGGTTTGTTGTAATAGGTAGAGTGATTCAAGAGGAAGGTTTTTATGTAAAAAAATTCCCGAAATTCCCACGGGAACGGGCACAACGCGGGTAAAACCGCGGGGCGCTGCTAGTCTATAATATAAAAATGAATCGCTGAATCTGTTGCTAAGCGCATAACTTCAGAACGACTGCACCAAATTGGATGATTCTTTTTTTAATATGTTCCTTATTGTCAGGACAAGGATTTTATATAAGAAAAATAAGGAATAAAAATCTCAAAATTCCCACGGGAACGGGGGCGCTGCGGGTGAAACCGCGGGGCACAGCTAGTACTAATATAATAAAACTTAAGAGTTTGTTTTTTGTTTACCAATCCCTTTGAACTGAACCAATGATTTGAATAATACTTTTTGCAATGAATAGCCACATTCAACTGGAAGGCTATTTTTCATCCCGAAATTGTTCGGGAATGGGTAACTTTATCATGCTACAATACTGTTTTTTAAGAGAGCAAGTTTGTTATGAGTAAATTTACTGATGATTTTACATCCGTTCTTGTCTGTTTGGAAACTGATGTGATCGAAATGATTCTCTGAAGTTCTTAACTATTTTTTTGTGTCAGGGATTACCTTCTTTAATTTATATCTATGTCAACTTACTATAGGTAATGGTATTTTTATTGAAGGTTACTTAATCTTTTTTAACAAGATTTAATCTCTATCTATCAATATCGATTGCTACATAGTATTAATAACGTGATTACTTCACCTGACCTGATAGTCTTAATGGTTTTACTTACAGGTGTCGACGCGAACAGGCATCGTCTCCCACTACGTGAGGCTGCAGATAGTGGTGCCGGAGGCTTTCATACTGGGGTCAGGAGAGCACCATGTGGACCTTGGAAGCGTTATACATCTCATCTGCATTGTGGAAAAGGTATGTTGGAGTCAAGTCTTATCATTGGTGCTGACTGCGGTACTCAGAGACTAATGGACGACTCTGGGTGGGGCAGTTAACACCTAATCGACCTAATAATTGAGTTTCATATATTACTGTTACTGTTAGCCCGTAATGTCCCACTGCTGGGCAAAGGCCTCCCCCCATTCCCGCCATATATTAAATGTCAAAATTACTCATTATAGGCCTTATTCATAAACGCTTACAAGCAGCATTTTAGCTATCAAATGGTTTGTCCCTTTCTGACACACGCTATTTTCCAAAGAGCGAAAGAGACAAAACACTCACTAACAGTGTTTTAGTTAGAGTAGAGAGCGTTTATGAATAAAGCAGTAAATCTCTACTATGGAAGGTTGACATTTGAAGTTTGACATCTCTGAGTTACTTTTCAGGTAATAGACATTTTCATAAGATTTTGTTACTGACTTTAAAAAAGAAAGTTCTCAATTCGTCCAAATTTTTTATGAACACACACTACTTTAACATAGCTTGAAGATCAAATTATGTTTTCAGTTACGGATAAAAAATAAAAATAGTTACAAGAGTATTTTTATTTCGGATATGCGATAGTTTCAGATACGGATACGGAGCTACATAACTGATATTGTTAACTAATTAAAAAGAAAAAAACTGATGAAAAAGAAATATATTTCCAGTTATTTGGTTTATAAACGCTTTCGCGGTACATCATAAAAGTCAATATGTTACATGTAGTTATCACGTTAAATAATTATTCCTCCAGCGACATGTAAGCGACGAAACTCTTACACGTAATTAACACCATTTCTAAAGTTGGTTAAGCCAGTTTTCCTCTGCGATGCGAAGCGATCAAGGAGCGATAAACTAAAAGTGTTACAAATATTATATCAATGTACCTATTTTGTTCGACTCCCATTTGACAACTTACAAGCTTTCTTGTTTCATTGCAATTAACACTATAGCTAGTAATAAGGTACTGACCCAAGTTTGACTCTAACTTTAACTTTAAACCCCGATAGCTTGTGCAATACAAATTATCACAACGCTAACTCTCATCTTCCGCCCAATCTCGAATATACGATGGAAAATACAATTTAGGATACCCCTTTAAACAACTTATTTTTGATCAGTACGAGTACTTACTTTCTGATTAAATAAGTACCTAAATAGCACCGTCTAGAAATAGCCATCAAGGAAATTACTAAACGTGAGACACTGTTGGGAAAATAAATGAAAATAATGACTACTAATTACAACATTAAATAATACTGAGTAATTTACCTAAAATCTTATATATAAAATTCTCGTGTCACAGTGTTCGTTCGCGTACTCCTCCGAAACGGCTTGACCGATTCTCATGAAATATTCTGAGCATATTGAGTAGGTCTGAGAATCGGCCAACATCTATTTTTCATCCCGAAATTCCCGCGGGAACGGGTACAACGCGGGTGAAACCGCGGGGCGCAGCTAGTAACTTAAAAAATTGTGAAAAATATCGTCGTTCATAGTGGATCCCCGGGTTTAGATATTTCTTTACGAAACCCGGTAGTTATGTTTGAATAACAAGTTCCTACATGAGGGTTGGTCGTTAATTATTCGAAACAGGAGGGTAAATGTTATTTTTTTCCCACGTTGCAGGTATAGCGTGTAATTTAAAGTTACTTCTTGTTTGACATTTTATTATTTTAACGGAAATTTAGGGTTTTTAAAGAGGTTTCATTTTATATCCTCCTCACTGAATTGATATTTTCAGTGGACTGCGTTTGGACTGCAGTACATTACAGACTAAAACTTTTTACATAGAACAATTCCAACGATTATCATCTAAATAAAACCGGAAACAGGAAGTTTTTACCCCAATTAAATGAAGAACGATGGAATCGCATAGCAAAAACTCGCCAACCGTTAAATAACATTTTTCCAACAATCGCAAATTACTTACCGAAAAAAAATACCAAAACTCGGCATTCATTAACATGAATCATCTCTTTTCTAATTATAACAAAGCGAACAGAAGGCGGTAACAAAGCATTTGAAGTTTATCCAACAAAGAATCATTATTACTTAACTGAAACATTCTCATAGGGGTCAAACCGACCCCACCCAAACGAAAATTAATAACTTGTAAATGTCCTAATTTATCCAAGGACATTGTTTGAAGTTTTCAACAATGGCCATTTATTACAATGTCGGAATTAGGTTAAGGACACAGTGTGACAAGCTTGTAAAACAAATGAAAGTGTTTTATGTGTGTAGGCAATTTCAGCAACAACGTGGTGAATATATTACACAAATTATTTAATACCATGATACAACTGTTGTACAGAAAAACCAAAATGCCCTTGGTGTATCTAGTACCATTGTAAGTGAAAGACCGCTTCACTACATACTCGTAGTATGTATAAAATAAAGTCGTCTCTTTTTCGTGTCTGTCACACTGTTTGTCTGTCTGTATGCTTAAATCTTTAAAATTACGCAACGGATTTTGATGCGGTTTTTTATAATAGGTAGAGTGATTCAAGAGGAAGGTTTTTATGTAAACAAATTCCCGAAATTCCCACGGGAACGGGCACAACGCGGGTAAACCCGCGGGACGCTGCTAGTTGTCAAATAAAACATTGCAACTGACGACGTTTTGTGTTTTGAGATCTACTCTTGCTTCAGTCAAAGAACTCTAAGACTCGCATTATGACTGATAGGTCCGATTTGAATATCTCTTTTTTTAATAGATAGCCACATTCAACGGGAAGGGAAAAGGCTATTTTTATTATCCCTAAATTCCCACAGGAACGGGCTCAACGCGGGTAAAACTCCGGGGAGTTTATTATAAAGCCACAGTCGTCCTGAATTTGGGTTATCGCACGAAACATCGCAGTTGAAAAATCGGTTACGATTTAACTATTAATGATACGATTTGTCGATTTTTTCATGACAAGCGATACAGATGGTTATCAATGAGGGCGTAAGGGTTATTAACCTCACGACGAGGTCTTAAGGGTTACTTATTTTTTAGGTTGAAATATTTAATCAATTTGTCATACATTGAAAACACAAACTCGTTTTAACCTACTTCAAAAATATTCAAGTAAAAAAGATGAGGTACTTAACATAAGAGGAAACAAATGAAAAACAACAAGGATATTCACTATCTCAATTTCAATTGATTTAAATTGTGCGGTGTATGTAAGGATATGATCCCACCACCATTTCGGACACATAGCCAGGAGAGAGAGGTGTATGTAAGGGTATGTTTACAAAATAGTTCGATTGCGAACCGATTCCAAAAAACGTGGTGTAGTTCTTATAATAATCCAAAGTGTTTATTCTATTAACCCAGTATTGGTTTGGATACGGCCCATAAAAGTTGCAGCCTAAAAATCTAAATTTCCGACCACCAACAAGATCTTTGGCGGTCATATTAGTGAAATAATAAAGAAAATAAACAAAAATCTATGATAAAACGATAGCCCTTATCTTCCTAAGCTCGGGATTGAAACGGAGACCATCACCAAGCATTGTAAGCCCCTTCGCTCTAAAAGCCGTAAATATTTTATTACCTGCCCCATTACATAAACTATATACATAAACCAAGGGATAATATAAATTCGTAGATAATGAAAATGTATATAGCTTTAGTTTTGTATATATTTTGATGGCTATAACCTAAAATTACAAGCATTGGCGTGTGTTCTCTCGTACGAATGGTAGGTACTTCAGAAGAGCATCTTTGGGGCGAAAATTGAATAGAAACATTCGAGACTACTCGCGTCCCACCGTTGTAGCTGCGTTGTGCCCGTTCCCGTAGGATTTTTTAATATAAAATAGCCTATAACCTTGCCACAGAATGTACCTATACATGTAAGAATTATTGGAATCGGAATCCCGAATTCCCGAAATTAGCCTGAACGTACGAACCCGCAATCCCCGACACAATACACAGTCGACAGAGTCGCTCTCACATACCACTATGCTAACGGGCTTGTCAAATAATGTTCTCATTTTTTGTTATCATACTCGGTCCAAGGCCTAAACAACCGCTTACTACTCAAACCGGCCCACTTTTATATAGATTCCCACAAAGATAAAACTGCTCACAACACTAAATCCTAACCTAACCATGCTCTATTATTACCCCAAATAGGTATATGAAGTTTTTATTGAGCGGTGACATTTTACGACTAGCTTGATAACCGTAAAATCTTGTTTTGTTTTATTAAGGTGGAGTAATTTTATCAACGAATTGTGAACTCCTGAAATTTTTACGGTATCATGGTTTGGGATGCCGAGAGAATACTTACTTTAAAGGTTTATGTTGACGATACATTGAGAAAAGTCAGCGGTAGGCCATTTTCAAACAAAAGTCATTTGACCCAAGTGTCATTTGACCTAAAGTCTCATCTGCCGTAGCTCCTAAACTGACTGAACCTAAAAGAAAGTTCAATCATTAAATGACTTAAAATTTAATTATCCAATTCAGGTCAAACACCAACATTAGACATAGTACTTACCCTTTGTGGAGTATTTCACATACGTATCTCTACGTGCGTATGTCAGGTATTTTTATTACGGCACGTTCCTTCAGGATACGTTTTGACTTTTATTTACTTACCCGATTTAACGTAAAGGTACTGGCGAAGGCATGTTGAGATAAAATCGATACTAATGAAGGAGTTACGGCTCGTGTTTTAGGATTTGCTTTTATTTTACGATTTTAACGTTAAATGTTGAACGGCATATTGGGTTTATGGGATCACCTACAATATAATATAGATGGTGTGTTGTATTCTGTTGTTAGTAGATTTGTTATACCTCTTATACCTCATTATACCTTTGTTTGGTATGTCGAATATTTGGAGAGAATCTTTATAGCGGGCTGAGATTGCAGATTACTAACTGACAACAAAGTTTTTATTTTTCTAATGTTAGGTATGCACGAACACATGTTTCCCTTTTGTTATGCCTAATCCTCCTATCTATAATATAGATATATATTAACTATATATTCAGTGAGATGAGAGGCCTTTGCCCAGCATTGGGATACTCCAGGCTAATATTAGGCATTATTATAATCTATCTCAATCTCACTCACATTCAAACTATCTAAATTAGGTAACTATCTTAATTAGACCCAAACTAAGCTTAGAGCTTAGTTTGGGTCTAATTAACCGTGAGTGAATTTGTCCGGGTATATTTATTTATTTATCTACGTAAATATCTGTCATCTAATCTATCATTCCAGAGTCCAACGCCTCCTCAATACGTGTTCTGGTACCACAATGATAGGATGATTAACTATGACGCAACTCGCGGCGGGATCACCGTGGAGACGGAGCCAGGAGCCAGGACCCAATCCAGGCTCACCGTGAGAGGGGCTACACTGAAGGACTCGGGCAACTACACCTGCAGCGCGAGCAACACCGAGCCGGCGTCTATACACGTGTTTGTGTCGGAAGGCAGTAAGTACATTTCATAGTTATTAAACTATTTACTTATTAAAATGGGCGGGGCGAGACGCGGTCGCTGGCAGATCGCTCCTGACTCCTGAAGAAGGTCACTGTGATACGTACATAGTTATACATACACGTATAATTGCCCGTTTTAATAAGAAGCCAGGGTCCAATTCAGGCTAACTTTGAGTGGGAAGGGCGCTGCACTGTAGGACGCTGATTACTCAAGGAACTTTTGCAGCACGATATATATAACCCTGTGACTTTAAACAATATCCTTCTTTTCTTTCATTTACTATGAACTAAATCCTTACTTTAACTAATTACAGGTAACAAAATGGCCGCCATCCTCCGTCGCAACACGAGCGCTATCCACGGCATCACATCCAGCGTGACCTGCCTCCTCCTCCTCGCGTCAGTCATGATACATTTCACCCTCCGATGACGTCACTAACCATTAGATGTAGCGATAGTCCTTAGACAAATTGTATAGGCTCAAAGTTATTGTGTTTGTTTACTGCTCCTTAGCATAACGATCCTATGGAATGCGATAAGACACGACACGATAAAATACTGTATGCTGATTGGAGGAAAATTAGACTCTATAAAATTGCACCAATGAGCGCACTGCATTTTGTCAACCATTCTGTAGAATTGTCATGCTGTGGAGCAAATAGATAAGAATATTTTATAGTTTATTTCGTTAGGTATAAAGTTTACATTTCCAATTTGATTTCATAAGTTTAATGTTTAGTCATAGGGAAGTAATGTTATACTAAAAGTATGTAAAGTGGCGTTGGAATAGAAATATTATGCCGGATATAATATGACTCGCAATTTCTCGTTTCTTTTGTCCAATTTACAAAACAGAACAAATGAACGTACCGCATTTTGTAATAAGGTATTTATAGCCAACTAGCTGGTGTCTCGCGGCTTCACCGGCTGCGCACAAGTTCCCGTGGGAATTTCGGAATTTTTATTACCTACTCATTATCCTATTCCTGACCAAGATAAATCAAATAAAAAGAAACATTTAAACCGGTACTGTCGTTATCGAGTTATAAATGGTGTAATAACACGACTTTCTTTTATACATATAGATTTAAACCGCCAACACTGTTGATTGATTTCAATCGTTCAGTATGTTTCAGTATACCAGTCACCAAAATGTAAATAGACATAGAAGTGATCAGTCATCCATTGAAAAGTAACTTCATAATGTTACTCATCTAATACATACAATAAAATTATATAATATATTCTACGAATATACATACTAGAGTTTTAATATTGCAATAACAATGTGTTGAAAATCAATTTATGAACTGATGTTATAACAAATTACAAGATCAGAGTATCAAACAAAAATAGCCCCTTTTATAACTAAAGGTAAATAAATTATTGTTTAATTTAGCCCCCATTTCCATCCTTAATGCATACCTGTTAAAAACTCGCGAGTCGAATTTAAATACGAATCACAAAACATGCCAATACTTAACTTATAATTTTGGTAAATCATAATTATATAAAAAAATAGTTATAATATAAGATTATAATGTAAATTAATGAAATTATGACGTAATAATTATTAAAATAATGTAATAAATTAAATCATTAAAATTACATTATCATGAATCATATTCATAAGTAAGTATTTTGAAGTTATTTTTTTATTTATTTCAGATAATTTGTGCTATAAGCAGATAAATTAAAATTGTTATAGTTATGTCTACAGTCAAAAAACAGCCTTATGAAATATGTATATTCGGTCAATTATTGTTCAACAACAAAATCAAAGTACTATTATTTACGCAAAGCAATAATGAAGGAAAGGAAGAGGAAGGCCAAGAAGGGCATATGCAGACCAACTGAAGGAAAGAGCAAAGGTCGTGTCGTACGAACAGCTGAAGAGGATGGCGGATGATAGAGAAAAGTGGAAAGAACTCCATCGACAAGAGCCCCAGCTCTTAAGTTTAAAGAAGAATAATGAAGGAAAAATATCATTAATTTAATATAGTTTGTTACAACTTTATATTTGAAAGCTAACATATATGCCAAGGAGTAACAAAAACCACAGATTCTAGAAGAAATTTAAAATAATTGCCACTGACTAGACTAACGGCCGCACTCAGAGTCACAAATGATTTCATAAGAGAGGTTAATGAGTGATGATGTAAAAAAACATATGACAAATGTCAAATTGTCGATTAAGGTCCAAATTCACCGTTTTTACTCGAACCATGGTCAACTGAACTCAGTTTTAGTGAAACAATTTTGAAGCTTTGATCGCAGTTTAGCTCGTGAACTAAGTTGCACAGATCGAGTTCAGAAAAGTCGTGAAATTGGGGCTTAATTGACGCGTCTGAGTAAGACATTTATCGTCTGTCAAGCCAAAATTGTAAACCCTCTTTCTTTTTGTGTTCACTCATAATATAGAATAGTAACCATTATTTAGTATGGTATAAAGTTTAAAATAGCTCAATTTCATTCAAAATCATGCATTCAAAATCTATAAGTACTTCCTTTGCATCTGTGTCGAATGGACACAATAAGTTAAATATGTTTATAGAAATAAAAATAAGTATTAATTACTCATAACGTCTGTCCATACCTATTGAAGAGAAACGATACAGATGAGGAAATCCGAAGAGTTAAGAACCTTCTTCATTACCACCACCAAATAACAAATACCATTATTTGAAGTCGGTATAAAAAAAATATTAAACAATTTCCTTAAGTGTTAATTTGTTTGAACTGGATAAAAGAAAAATATAGTTCCAAGTTTGAACACTGGAGATAATACTTGTTGAACCTTTGTTCACATTTGTTAGCGTCAAAACATAAGAGTTTATTATACTAAATGAAACGCGTCTGTATCGCGTTAGATAATTTAACGTATTTTACCTAAATACATACCGACGTTTCGAGCGAATTACCCCGCTCGTGGTCACGGGATGACTTATCATTCATTTAGTATAATGAGTGCAAATCGTGCGAGTTTAAAAAGTTTAAAAGAGTTTATCTTAAAAAATGATTTCTTTTTTTACTCAGCAACAGGAGCTAACGGTTTCTCATCATCTAAATCCATGAGCTTTCCTCTTGTTTCTCCTACACCGTCGACCTTGTGAGGTAAAACTCACATCAGCATAGTATGACTATGCTAAAATGCATGATGATAAATACTAAGCGGTGATTGGTGCATTTGAAATTCGTCCACCAATTAGCACTCAGCATTTTGTCATAATCTCATGACAAGTTCCGATTGGTCAATAAGTATGGATGCAGATAAACTTAGTTTAAAAATGAGTATACTTATGTAACCCTTCTTGTAAATAAATAAATTGTTTACTTATAGAAATTAATTATAAAAGTTAGATAGAATAATATTTAAACTGTACATATTCAGTGTTATCTCAATTTCATTGTAAATATTGGATTTGGTGATCATATAACTATGCAATAAATAATTTTCCTTGATTTACTTCTTTACGGAAATATCCCAAAATATTCTACCTTGCTCCATCAAATACGGTATGTATTGCATCATCCATATTTATAATCACTATTTTAGTAAACAGATACAGTTATTCGTCGAGATTTGGAGGGAAAGAGTCGACTGTTCGTTGTCTTGTATCTCTGTCACACACCCGACACAGAATTAACGTAAATTAATAATGTCACACCATACTTATTAGTGGTGCTTAAAGTGAATGATTCATTTCCTTCAAAGAACGTTACAATTTTCGCGTCACTTGTTCCTCTCTTCCCTGTCCATCTCCTTACTCTTCTGCTGAATTATAAAGTTAACGCAACTGCGATAAATATTTTCCAAAGTCATTTGTAACATCAACCATTTTGCTTGCTGTAAAAGGATAAATACGAATCGGGGGGTAGGTATCTAAAATAAAATACAGTAATTATTCAACAATATTTTATTCTCAATCAAACCATTTTCTACTTACACCTATTCTAATATCACCCTTCAAGTACTTAGAAATAAATAAATACATAACGCAGTTAATTAAATATACCACGAAAATGCTTTTGCATTCCAACTTCACCACCAACTGTACCATTATAAATATACCAAAATTACTGTACTATGACGGAAATGACAGCCATCACTGGTATAAACTAATAAACTGGTACATCAGAGACGTATACGAGTATAAAACCGACAAGTATCTAATTGACGTAACTTTTATTATTACACATGTCAATTTATCATTAACCTCATCTCCTAAGGAATCATTTGACGTCTGTTGAATTGAATCTACAGTTTTCTTCTTCATCGAGTGGATGGTCAATCTGACCAATCCTGGTGTCAGAGTTATTGAGCCGCCAAAGGCCTCTGACGTGGCTCATGTAACGACTAATATCCGTAGAAAGTAACCGGGACCGACGGCTTAACGTGCCCTCCGAAGCACGGAATCATCTTACTTTTCGGGCAATCAGGTGATTCAGCCTGCAATGCCCTTACCAAACTGAGGATAGTCTCACAAAGTGATTTTTGTGAGGTATCCCCACCGGGAATCGAACCCGGAACCTCCGGATCGTGAGCCGAGGGCTCAAACCACAAGACCACGGAGGCTGTTAACAGTTACGGATACACTTCGCTTTTATTTTACATCTTTATCTGACGTTTCGACCCCTTTACAGGAACCGCGGTCACAAAAGGCTGAGAACTGCGTCTATACAAGAAAAAGTAAAGTATCGCAGCCAGCACCAAATACATTTTGTTAACGAAATATTATATTGACGGCTCTGAGTACGAAGGTTATACTTGCTTGACATTCATTTAATTTAAATAGTATAGATATGACTGCTGTATTCTCCGTGTTGGTATAGTAATTTTGATGTCAGTGAAAGATAATGAAATGGTACAGAATGGATCATATTTTGAAAACACCTACTTTATCAAAATGTTCCATAAGATTTACATGTCCCAAATATAATATGATGTTATTAATAACCTTTAACCTTTTACGTAATATAATCATTAACATGCTAAACCCGTAACAAGACAATAGGTAACTATTGTTATTTTTACTTATGACATTGTAAAAACGTATAGTGTCTTTACACAATTTAACGAAATCATACAGTTACAAGAGTATAACTTAAGGTAACCCCTGGTCATAAATAAAAGATTCTAACAACTGCACTCAGAGAGGCTATTAAAATCGTATTTTTTCCATACATTGCATGTTAAAAATCTTTCATTAACGTCTCTTAAATAATCATAAAGCCACTCTGAGTGCAGCAGTTATATTTAAAAAAATAATAACATTTTTTCACGTACTTGGTTTAGACACAGCATTCAAACTACGTTACAATATTATATTCATAAGTTATTTTCATTTCACAGCACGTAATAAAACCTAAATAAATAATAATAAATAAAACAATAGGTTTACTTAAATAAATAGTGAGGTTTTATATTGATATTCACTTAATGACTGATTAAATTTTACTACTTTTTACTGATGACATTTCTTACATTTTGTGACTACTTTTCGCTTGGTATAACGTAGTGTCTATAAAATAACCAATTCATGAAATCACTTTAAATTAATGGTATCTGTCATGTACCACTCACCAATTTTAAAAAGAGAATAGTAGTTTATGCAACGTCATATAAAGAAGGGTATTAAAACACGAGTGTGAGTTTATGAAACGAGCGCAGCGAGTTTCATAATAGTAACGAGTCTCGGAAACAAACACTATTTTAACTATTATGTATTTAAAATAAAGGAAGGCATTATAGCTGGAGTATTTCTCGACTATGTCACTGTCAAATTGACATATTGACACATGTCACATTGAATTCACTATTATCTACAGTACGTCACTAATATAGTTGCTGTTCGACTTTTAAAGGGAGATGGTAAGCTACACTCTTATTTCTTTAAATGAGTAAAATAACAACAATGTCGGTTGATTTTACCGAATTATTTCGTGTTTTGTCACTTAGGAAATAGTCTAGAGACAGTCTATTGACATTTACACTATTTAAATTACGTGATTAGCAGTCGTGTGACATAACGATCTACAAAACCGAAACTAACCCACTTCAACGGTTGATCGATAACTATATCGACACCTTATTTCGCTTTACAAGTCATCCATTAACTATCGACTGCACATACATTAACAATTGAGCTTTTGAAAAAAAAAATATTGTTTTTTTTAATGTAAAAGTTTATTATTAATAATATTGATATTTAATTCAAAAAACTTAAAAAAATATTTTTTCAATTAATTATAAACAATTAAAAATTGATGAAATTTAAATAAAAATCACGTGACTATAAACGCGCCAAGATTGGTCACCGTAGTTGTGACGTCATAATGATAAAGCTATTTAACCATAAGTACGTACAGCGATGTAACCGAACCTCTTTTCATTAACATTAAGACGTCACACGCGCTCGAGTTTGTTCGGGAGTTGACGGCGTGTCTTCGGTACTGGATTCAAAAATTAATTTTTATTTTGAAATAACTTTTGAATTATTGCGAAAAAAAAAAATAGTTTTGTTATAAAACTAATATATCGACGGGGAAGTGCGAACAACTCCTAACTTACATTTTTTACGAAAACGACTTTTGAATGCAGTTCGATAGAGAATGAATTTGCGCGTCTACTGATATATGAATTAAGTTGAAATTCGCAAAATTGACGTAGCTAGGCATCGAAGAAACATCTCTTAAGTTAAGGTCCAACATACCCTGATTAATTTTGGCAGGAAATATATTCTAACTTACAAATGGAAACATCTCGTAACTTCATTTAAAATAAAACTTTGAGCTAATATCTCCTATCTTCATACGCAAGTACAGTGTTCCCGCTCTAGAGTGAGACAAAAACGGTGCGTCTCTCGCAGTGTGAAAGGGACACCGGCTTACGTGCGCGAACGTCTCGTCACGTAGTGCTGTGTTTTTAATCTATTTGCAGCGTTTTTGATTGTTTTTGAGTAAATAATAGTCAATTACTATGTAAATTGTGCTGGACGACAAATATTTTACTTGGATTCAACAACCTACCTCATAGAGTTTTTTTTTACGTAACCTCGCTGTTCCCCTGCTGGGCAAAGGTCTCCCCCAATTCTTTCCGTTTATCTCTTTCCATAGCCAACTCCTTCCAATCCTTATTAAAATCGCCCAGTTCTTTCCGCCATCGAGTCGGAGGCCAACCTGGGGGCCTGGGGGCATCCTGGAATTCCCATTCCGTTGCAATCTTTGCCCATCTGTCCGGGTGTATCCTGCTTACGTGACCAGCTCAATTCCATTTGAGCTTGGCAGCTATAATTCCCACGTCTGCAACGCCTGTCATGGAACGCAGCATGGTGTTTCTGACGCGGTCTTGTCTCTTGATACAATGCTGCGTTCCATTGCACCGTAGGTGAGGATGGGCAAGATGCACAGTCATGTCAATGAGTTTGCGCTTCAGAGAGATTGGCAAATCTCCCTTCATTAGCGTTTTCATGGACCAGTAGCTTTTACAGGCGTTGTCTATTATTATTATTATTATATTAGCCTTGGGTGTCCCATTGTTGGGCAACGGCCTCCCCCCTAATAAAAGGCAGGTTTCGTCTTGGATTATGAAGATTTATTCTGATTATTTGTTTACACGTAGCAGCGACGTCTTTACAGCAGGCACACCACAGGAAGAGAGAGAACCACAGACTAATTAACTTTGTTGACCGGAGTGACCGGTGTCTACAGACTATATATATGAACCAATCAATGTTAACATAGATTATATTATTGCGTTTACTTTTCAACACTGGCCCTTAAACCAATAATACAATTATATTCTAAACAATTGATACAAGAACTTTTCATGCCTTTCTCTTAACAAAGGCTTAGTTAGCAAATCTCCTACCATTTCATCAGTACACAAATATTTTACATCAATAAAACCATTACAAACATTTTCTCTAATAAAATGGTGTCTTATATCTATGTGTTTTGTTCTGGAATGATACATGGAATTTAAACACAGTTTCTGTGCAGATTGGTTATCATTGAAGATGACAACCTTCATTGTTTTATCAAGTAGTTCTTTCATAAATTTACGAAGGAACAAAGCCTCTTTACATGCATCTGAGAGAGACATGTACTCTGCTTCCGTACTTGATAAAGCAACGGTTTTTTGCTTTCTGCTTTCCCAAGAAACAATAGACTTTCCTATTCGGAAAATATAACCAGTGTAAGAACGACGATCCAACTCGTTTCTTCCCCAATCAGCGTCTACGAACGCAGTGATCTCTAGTCCACCTTTCTGAAACGCCAAAGAACAATCTTTAGTACCTTTGAGGTAACGAAGAACTCTCTTCGCCGCTTTACAATGACTTTCCGAATAACAGTCATTAAATTGACTTAGATAACTAATTGCATGAGCTATGTCTGGTCGCGATCCAACTGTAATGTACATAAGAGATCCTATCAAGCCCCTATAGTCAAAATTGCAACTCTGATTTTGCAGTGACTTATTTGATTTAGTTAGTGTTATACCTACTTCCATTGGAGTAGCAACAGGTTTACAATCTTCCATTTTAAATTTTTGTAAAACCCTTTCAATATACCCAGACTGATCAAGTGTGAAAACACCTTTATTTTTACAGATTCTCATACCTAATATGAATCTAGCTGGCCCTAAATCTGTAATTTCAAATTCCCTTTTGAGTTTTTCTTTTATTTTATCCTTTTCTTTTGAATTTTTTGTCGAAAACAATAAAATATCATCTACATATAGAGCTATTATTATCTTTGAGTTTTTGCTTGATTTATGGTAGACACATGGCTCAGACAAAGACTTAGTAAACATTAGTCTATTAACAAGAAAATTATTTATCCTTCCATACCATGCTTTAGAAGCTTGCTTCAAACCATAAATCGCCTTATGGAGTTTATAAACTTTGTTTTCCATACCTTTTACCGCAAATACTTCCGGTTGCTCCATGTAGACCGTTTCCTCAAGATCTCCATTGAGAAATGCAGTCTTCACGTCGAGATGTTCCACTTCCATGTCATACTCGGCCGCCACGGCCAGCAGTGCGCGAATACTGGAGTGTCTCACGACCGGGGAGAAGGTCTCGTTGTAGTCTATACCTTGTTTCTGGGTATAGCCTTTCGCTACAAGTCTGGCCTTGTACTTCATTGTTTCCCCATTAATAAACTTTTTCTTAAATACCCATTTGCATTTAACAGGTTTCTGGCCTTCTTCTCTATCACAAAGAGACCAGCATTTATTCTTTAAAAATGATTTATACTCATCTTCCATTGCCTTCATCCAGTTATCACCCTCTGCACTGCTCAGTGCTTCCTGTACAGTCTGAGGTTCAACTTCATTTCCTCCACTGACTATATTTGCCGATAACCATGACTCTTCGTTGTCTTCGAAGTTGGAAGTCTCTGATGAACTCTCATTCTCAGTTGATTCACCTGGAATATATGTTTCATCCAAAGCATCATCTGTCTCAATGCTTTCCTGTTCGTTCATAGAATCATCCATTACAATCGTTCTGTGTAAATGTCGCTGTCCGCCCCGACGTAAATTAATATTATTTGTGTCATCAGAACGTTCATCGGTAGATGATTCTGTGAGCGCAGGAGAATTGTGATCATTCCTAATCGCATCATCAATTATGTGTGAGGACGTCTCATCATATTGCTTATCATCATGTGACACAAAGTTTTTAAGGAATTTATTTTCTAAAAACGTCACATTTCGGGCCTTTATGCAATCTACTGGATTATCTGGATCTATGAGTCTATAGCCTTTTGTATCTTCACAATATCCTACAAAGATGTACCTCTTTGCTTTCGAGTCTAATTTGTTTCGAATGACTTTATGCGCATAGGCAATACACCCAAAAGTACGTAAGTGGGAAATGGATACCTTTTTATTACTCCATTTCTCCTCCGGAGTGAAACCTCTGACTGCTACGGTAGGTGACAGGTTCTTGAGATAGACCGCGGTGTTGACAGCTTCTGCCCAAAATTTATTTTCTAGGCCTGCCTCTTTCAGCATGCACCGGGCTTTCTCCATTATGGTTCTGTTGGCTCTCTCTGCTACTCCATTTTGTTGAGGAGAGTGCGGTACCGTTGTCTGATGCTGAATTCCACTGTCCTTCAAAAACTTCTGGAATTGAGAATTAACAAATTCACCACCATTGTCACTCCTTAGTACTTTTAATTTTGTATTAGTTTGGTTCTCTACTAATGCCTTCCATTCCTTGAACTTTTCAAAGACCTCACTCTTTTGTTTAAGAAAATAAACATAACCTCTCAACTGGCACGCCTCTTTTAAAAAATATGGCGCGTCTGGCAGGGGTCTGGCAGAGCCTTGGCAAATAGGCCCCGTGAAGTCGGCGCGCGCCAATGTTTTATGTAATTTCTCAAAATTTTGTATAGAAGTTATATATGATATTTATGTCTATGAAATTGTACTGAAATGAACTATCTAACTGCAAAATAATTAATTTAGCTCAAATTTGTAAAATATTGTCAATTCGAGCTAAAAGTAGAGAGAAAGTAGAGATAGAATTTTTTTCGAAAGTAGAGTAGCAAAATCGTAATAGATAAACAATAAAACAACTTTTCTGAAATAATTTTATTTTAATGGACACATAAATATATCGTTTATCAATAATAAGTGAAATAATATGTATACGTGAAATAATAAGTATTTAAAATGTGAAATAAAGTAGCATGTGACACGACCACAGAACACATACACCTAACAAATGTGCTCACGAATGAATAATTTTCCTTTAAAGACGTTCCAATTCCTATTGAATATGCTAGCCTTGTCTTTTGTTTAGGCTCTACTATAAGTTAGAGCAGGATCGTTATAGTTTTTAACTGTTAATTATGCTAAAATTCTACCCACTGACACAGACGCCTGATTCAGGCGTCCGCCAGGTGCGCACTTTTTGACGGACGCCTGATTCAGGCGTCCGCCAGACAAGGGGATAAGTTTTCCTACTGAAATCGTCTATGAAAGTGAGAAAGTATTTTCTACCACTGATAGAACTGCAAGGCATAGGTCCACACAAGTCTGTATGCACTAATTTTAGTACATCTGTAGCTCTATTAAAACTTTTCTTGGGAAAAGGTAATTTAGTTTGTTTTCCCTCGATACAAGCAATACACTGTTGGTAAGTACTAGAATCATAAAAGATACCTAAAGCCATACCTTTTTTTCAATAAATCCATACTTCTGTGGTTCAAGTGCCCAAGGCGTCGATGCCAGACCTCTTGCGAAGCCACATTACCTTGCTTTGAAGTCTGTGTCTCTGTTAGTACATTTACACTTGACTCGTTCACTGCACCATCTTGAGAAACATCTGAAACACCACTAGAAATATTCCCTACCAAATTGCAAGCTATTGTTTCTTGTACATCCAGCATATAAATACCATTACATAAACTGGCAGTAGCCACTATTTTACTACCATCCAGAACTCTACAGCCCTTAGAACAAAACATTACTTTATAACCTTTCTTTACCATGGCACTAACTGACAATAAATTGGTAGTTAAATTTGGTACTAAATGAACATTACTTATTGTCTTTAAATTGTTATTCTTCATTCGAACTTTCACTGAACCCTGTCCTGCCGTGTAAAGTTTTTCACCATTCGCAATTTTTACTTCTAATTGTCCATTATTTGAATAGTTAATTATGGATTTCCTATCATGACACATGTGCCCCGTGGCACCACTATCAATATACCATGAGTCACTGTTGATGTTCACGGAGAGCGCCGTCAGTAGACTGGCCTTCGTTGTAGCTTTATCCGATGTGGGCCGCTCTTGTCCATTCTTCTTTTTAGACTTTGGACAGTCTTTTATGAAATGCCCCACCTGCTTGCACCTGAAGCACCGCGGAGGTTGCCTTTTAGTTATAAAGGCAGAACCAATCCCCTCCTTTTCAACTCTCTTGAGACTTTCCTGCAGTAATTTGCTCTTGACTACATTTGTAGAAAGTTTCACATTCGTGTTCTCAATGGCCATAATGAAAGGGTCATATTCTGATGTTAGACCACTCATCATGATGACTGCAACGAAGTCATCCTCAAGAGGTGATCCTATTTCAGTCAATTGTTGCGAAATTTCGGTTATTTTGTTCACGTAGGCCTCCATGGTCTCGCTCTCACTTAACTTACATGAAAAAAGTGATCTGAGCAGGCCGAGCCTCCTACATAGGCCTTTGTCTTCATACGCTTTCTGCAGATTATCCCAGGCTTCCTTCGCCGAGGATGCGTTTCTTATATGCGGGATGGCTGCCGGGCTGACAGCCAGTGCAATTTTGGCAAGACCACGTTGTGCTTTCTTCTCATCACTCACGTCGCCTTTTTCAACACAATCCCAAAGATCCTCGTGCACCAGTATCATTTTCATCATAAATTTCCATGATGTATAATTTTCAATACCTCGAAGCTTTTCAATTCCAATGAAGTTCGATGTGGAATTACCACCGCCTGCGTTTGAAGTCGCCATTTTCTCATGTGTTCGTACGTGCGCCGCTTGTTCACCGTGTTTGCGTTACGCCGCTCGCCAACAATTTCGTATTGCGTTAGCCGTGAATACAATTTTACTTTGCAGATTCTTCGTATCTGGGCCCATAACCTAATAAAAGGCAGGTTTCGTCTTGGATTATGAAGATTTATTCTGATTATTTGTTTACACGTAGCAGCGACGTCTTTACAGCAGGCACACCACAGGAAGAGAGAGAACCACAGACTAATTAACTTTGTTGACCGGAGTGACCGGTGTCTACAGACTATATATATGAACCAATCAATGTTAACATAGATTATATTATTGCGTTTACTTTTCAACACCCCCATCTTTTCCACTTCTCTCTATTTAGAGCTTCACGACACCAACCAGCCAAAAATCCGTTTAGTTCATCTCGCCATCTCCTTTTTGGTCTGCCGCGGCATCGCCTCTTTGGGTCTGGGTCCCATAAAGTGGTGATTTTTGCCCAAGACTCATCAGGCCTGCGACAGACATGTCCAGCCCAGTTCCATTTTAGCTCAGCAGACTTGATACCTACATCGGCGACTTTTGTGCGGGAGCGCAGTTCGGTGTTTCGGACTCTGCCCGTCAGCTTGACACCCAAGATGCTGCGCTCCATCGCCCGTTGGCAAACCTTGAGACTGGACTTCTGCGAATCTGTCAATGACCAAGTTTGTGCACCGTATGTGAGCACAGGAAGTATACACATGTCCATTAGTTTTCGCTTAAGCGACATTGGAAGGCGTCCCTTCAGGAGTTCCGCTAGGGCCCAATAGCTCAATAGTTGTCTATGCGACGAGCAATTTCTGCATCTTGCCTGTTGCCGAAAGATGCTAACTGGCCCAAGTAAATGTACTCATTGACATAGCTTACTATTAAACTATTATCTATAAATAATTAGAGTCATTAAAGAGATTTTTATTTTTTTATGCCGCTTTCTCATTTTGTTCTCGTTGATTTAGTTTTAGAAGTGGGACTGTTTTTATTTAAGCTTATCTTTGATTTTTAAAGGATGTTTTATCAATAAATGTTACAGTAATTATAGGATTATAGTTTCAAACACTACAATAAAAATTGCAATTGATAAACATTGATTTCTCAGAGTTATAACAGTGTTTCATTTTGAAAATACCTCCTATCTTAACCGATATAGTGACGATGATGTTGATATTAGAAAGCCAATAACTCCTATCTTCAAAAAAATCGCCTAGTTTGAATATTTGGTAGATTTTTAGTAATTTTTAGATTCCTTCGTTATATTATTACCTAATATGCTTGAAAACTTCAACGAGAAATGATAATTTTAAATGATTTCTGTTACTTTTTTGAAGTATGGAAAATACTCCTATCTTCAAAATTTCAGCCACACGAGCTTGGTGATACCTCCTATCTTACATTATCTCGCCAAATACGTATTCCAAACAAATTTTGATTATTACCTTACATGCGGGTCCATTTAAGTATAAAATTGCCATTTACACATTTTTTTTTAACCATCTGGGAAAAATAAAAAACGTTTTTTTTCGCCTCCTGTAAAATTTGGTTTTTGTAAGTTAGGAGTTGTTCGCACTTCCCCGTCGATATAATCTTTCCATTTATCACAAAAAAAATTTTTTTTCAAAAGCCCAATTGCTTTTAATTGGACGCAACAAATGTCTAACATTACCTCAGACCAAATAAAAACTCCAGCCTCTACGAATGACACCGTAATATTACGGCCTGTCATGTGCCTAAGCATAAACGTCACACTCACATCGTATTAATGAAACTAAATTACACCTCAATATGGTTAGTTTGACTTAATATTTCAATGACGCAGGGTGCATTTGTACAAAACCAACTTCAATTTACTGTTGACAGCGTTTGTTTGGACTTTTTATTTGGTCTGAAAGATTACAAAGGTTTTACTTACTAGAAATTGATCTATTTTTATTACTTACTGTTGTTATAAGTTACAATCAGCGTTTTGGTCTTGTTGCTTGATCAGGTTCCAGTAGAAACCCTTTTGTTTTTTCAGTTGGTCGTGTGTACCCATCTGTGGATAGCAATTATTTTAGTAAGAAGGTTAGGACTTATCAGAACTTTGTTGATGGACTTATTTGATATTATTTGAACACATTCGTGTATCAAGACTCCTGGACAAAAGCCGAGCTCTTATGTTCAAGGAAAAGATCTAATACTAAACTCTCTTTTGAGCTTGGAAATTTCGACCAAAATAGCATATATTTTAAGACTCATAATAGAACACACTACTCCTGTATAACCTAGGTATAGTCACAACATACCTCAACAATCTGTCCCTTGTTCAACACGACTATAAGATCAGCATTCATAACAGTGGACAATCGGTGAGCGATCACTAAGACGGTGCGTCCCTTAGCGGCCGTCTCGAGCGCAGTTTGGACCACCTTCTCACTCGCCGAGTCCAACGCACTGTAAATGAAAAAGGAAATATTCAATCTATGATAAACAAAAAGAGTATTTAGGTATTCTGAGGATAAGATCGACTAGATTAGTGGCCAACCCTGGTGTCGGAGTTTTTAGACCTCCTAAAGGCCTATGTTTGTTTGTTGGAGGTAATCTCGGGAATTACCAGCCCGATTTGAATAATTCTTTTTGAAATGGACAGCCACATTCAACGGGAAGGTTATAGGCTATTTTTCATCCCGAAATTCCCACGTGAACGGGCACAACGCGGTTAAAACAGCGGAGCGCTGCAAGTATATTATAATTATATTAGTACATTAAAGTTTCGATTAGTCTTACCTAGTAGCCTCATCCAATATCATAATGGGCGGGTTCTTTATAACAGCTCTAGCTATAGCTATCCTTTGTTTCTGTCCTCCGCTGAGCGCCATCCCACGCTCCCCGACCAGCGTGTTGTATCCGTCGGGAAAACTTTCGATGAACTCATGCGCGTTTGCCGTTTTAGCCGCTTGGATTACCTATGGACATAACAAAATGATGTAATAATATTGTTAAATCTAAACAGAATTGATTTGAAAATAATTTCTAGATTTGTGACGACCAATTATGGTCACGAGCATAATTTTAAGGGTCACAAGCACAATGTCATAGTCGCGAGCATAATTTTATTGGACACGAGCATTATTCTCATGATTTAGAGCAAAATTTTCATGGCCAGGAGCAGAATTACGCGGCGACGAACATTTTATCACGATCACAATACTATTTTGTACTTTGAATACTTCAATGTGTTTCTGAAAACATAAATAACCACCAAGTAATAGTAGTAATTTGTCTCTATAGTTTTGACAGGCCCGTTGGCACAGTGGCAGTGAGAGCGCATACTGTGTCGGGGGTTGCGGGTTCGATTCAACGGAGTCCACAATATGTGAAGACATAGTTGTTGCCACCGACTTCTGGGTGTCAATATTCTTATAAAGTATTTGTGTATAGTATCAGTAGGTTAGACTACATAATACAAGCTTAGAGCTTAGTTTGGGTCCAATTAACCGTGTGTGAATTTGTCCGGGTAAATTATATACAGTTTACCTGTGCATCTGTAGCATCGGCACGTCCGTACCGAATATTCTCTTTGACAGTGGTCGCGAATAAAACTGGTTCTTGACTAATCAGAGCTAGCGCGCGCCCGCGGACCCACTTGATGTCAAAGTCCTTGATGTTTACACCATCTATCGTTACTTCGCCTTCGTTGACTTCGTAGAATCTATGAGGAAATAGATATTAGTTATACTTATTATTTTCTAATGTCATTGACAGCAGGATACAAGTGTCAGTTATAATTAATTACGAAAAGATTTTCACAATGTCGATGCGTGGTTTGATTATTTCAATGCGTTGTGATTCGTCGTTTGAACTCCGCATAGCTCCACTCCGCTTCAATGGACACGCACCCTAAGTTTCCTTTATCAAATCATGTATGTCTTAGGTCCCAGGTGTTAAATTGGAACATAAGAATGGGCATATAAAATTCGCATACTAAGAAATGGTTATAAAGGGACAAACCATAGTTAAAATGCTGTCAAGAAGTGTTTATGAAGACCATAAGTGTGTAATAGAACGGGTACCTTTCTAACAAAGCAGCGATTGTGCTCTTCCCGTTGCCCGAGGTTCCTACAATAGCCACGGTCTTGCCGGCCGGGATAGTTAGATTGAAGTTCTTTAACACCACCTATAATAAAACATTATGATTTATTATCAAAGTTCACGGACTTGTCCAAGTGCATGCGTTCTGCAATCTGCGGTAAGGTCAAAGTGAATGCAGCCAGCATTCTGTCGGGCAGAGCCACCGGGCAGCAGTTCGGGCAAGCGGAGCTACCGGTCGTCGGTCCGGGCAAGCAGAACAGCCGGTCAGCGGTATGGTCAAATCAATCGACCAGCGGTTTGGGCGCTCGTACTACATCGTACTGCCCAATGCCCGCCTGCCAATGCCCGCCTGCCAATGCCCGCTGCCCGCAGTTCAGCCCAGTTTGCGTTCATTGCTTATGCGCGCACGGTCAAATCGCATCTCTATATAAAACATAATCGGGACCGATATTCGTTCACTCAGGATGTAGGCTGGGTTCTCTTTGATAGATCGCAGAACGCATAAAGTGTGACAAATCCTTCAGTATGATATTTGCTTAAAGATGTAACAACACATACCGCTTCCGGTCGGGTCGGGTAAGCGAAGGTGACGTTCTTGAACTCGATGTCTCCGTGGAACTCGTGGTACTTGATCACCGTGTTACCGCTGGTGGTCATCTTGGGCTCTTTGTTGATGTACTAGAAAATAATTAGTAGTACACTTGCTGTTCCGCTTGCGCTTGCGAAGTTTGTAGATAGCGCTTACATTATTTTCACAGGTTTAGTGGGCTTGTGTCCATATTTTGATAAGCAGGAAAAATCGTCCTCTTTATAAAATTAATAAAATAACATTAGTATACATAGATACTATAGACAAAATATATGTGTGTATGTGTGTATTAGCCTGTAATGTCCCACTACTGGGCAAAGGCCTCTCATCTCACTGAAGGTATCAGTACAGTGAGGAGGATTAGGCATAATCACCACGCTTGCCAATTGCGGGTTGGTGATCTCATACTCGAGCCATGTTTGAAAAGTAGGAAACATGTTTTCGCTCGACCCGGGAATTGAACCCGGGACCTCAGTCTTGGCAGGCGAGCGCACATACCATACTAATGAGATATAAAATAAAATGAAATTGTGTAGTATGCAAAAAAATAAATGATAATATACAATCAATTTAGTGTGTAGATTAGCTGAGACAAGACAGATAATATGCGCGAAACTTTCACCGTTCATTATAAACTTCCTTTGTAATCATAGTTCCCAAGCACACTGACCTCAAACACCCGCCCGCCCGCGCTCAGCCCCTTCACCACGGCCCCGAACAGCAGCGACAGCTGCGCGACGGAGCGCTGCACCGTCTGGGCGTTTACTAAGAACGCCATCACGTCGCCGCCCGTCATCTGGCCGGAGGCCATCAGGTGACCGCCCATGAACATCGTGCCTAGTACCATGCTGGAAAAGGTTGAACACTGAACCTACGTTATCGAATACACCAAGTTATTGTGAATTGATACGACGATTGCGGTTACACTTCGCTTTAGTTGTTAATTTTATATACTGCTGCGCCCCGCGGTTTTACCCGCGTTGTGCCCGTTCCCGGGGGAATTTCGGGATAAAATGTATTCCCATGTCTTATTCATTCCATCCAGTAGTTTTTTCGTGAATGAGTAACAAACACCCATCCTCACATACTATCGCATTTATAATATTAGTAGGATGCTTTAGAACGAGTTTCTTACCCATTTAAAAACAGGTTCGTTCCCGCTTGAAACAAGCCCACTCCCAAACCGAGCTCGGTGCTCAGACTGGCCGCGGATTCGCATTCGTTCGCGAACATTTCCACCTCGTTCTCTTCGCCGGCGAACGCGCGCACGGTGCGAATGTTCGAGATCGCTTCTTCAGCTACTAGTGTAGCTTTCTCTACCTGGAAATGTCGTTTTGATGAAGAAATAATATCGTTGCCAATAATATTAATGGAAAGTTCTGTCTGTCTGGCTAACTAGACCGAGGTATAGAGAGACCTATAGAGAGAATTTAATATGGTAAACATTCACTGCTAAACCTATGGTTAATTTTGATGGAATTTACTGTTGTTATCGAGGTCAAACCTACACGGGGAACTTTTTATAGTGAAATTTCCAGTCACTTGACACTTGACTTGACTTGACAGTGAACTATACGAGTGAAACAGTAGGGAAGTGAAAAATAATGTATTTGGTTCTAGGTATTAATCATAGCAATGATATGATATCCAACCATATATACGAGTAATATGGCTTTCTATAGGTTTGATGAAAGAGCATTCTTAGAGAGTTTAGATATAATATTCTTACAATCTAATTACTTAAGTGTGGTCCACATAGGGCACGAACTTCGCACAGTAACTTTCCACCGTAGACATTACTCAACGAAATTAATCCTGCTCCTGTACACACACACAGACATACTAACCTGAGACTGCGCTTCTCTAGACAGTTTCCTCAACAGACTTCCTATAAAAGTCCCCCCTACTACAACAGAGGGGACACAGATCAGAGTCAGCCCTGTCAGATTAGGGGATATGATCAACAGACTGACGGCCGAGCCCACGACTTGTGTGATGGCGCGCAACCCGCCTGAAATAGTTTGCTTGAACGAGCTTTTGAAGTCTTGTACGTCGACTGTTAGTCTGAAAAAAAAAGAAGGAATGGTAAATGAAACGGTCTGTATCGCGTTAGATAATAAAATACGTTAAATTATCTAATCGCGATACAGACCCGTTTCATTTAATAATGAGTGCAAATCGTGTGAGTTTAAAAAATATGTAAAGAAGGAATGGGTTAAAAAAACTGTAAAATTACGATTGAGTCAGGGCTTGATGAAGATATGAAGAGCAGCAGAAGAATAGTAAGAAATAGCACTCAAAGTTTCTGCAATTATGATTCTGCTTACATATGAATTTAATATTCATAAGGAACTATAGTTTCTTAGTTTTTCTCTTAATAATAATCTTACTCCGAAATGTGACAGTGAAAGATGTTTTTCTTGTTTCTATACAACTATCACCTAATATAATATTTTATATAGGACTAGCCGCGCCCCGCGTTTCAACCGCGTTGTGTCCCGCGGGAATTTCGGGACAAAATGTATCCCATGTTTTTTTCTGATGTATAACCTATATTACTGTAAAGTTTCATCCAAATCCGTTTAGTAGTTTTTACGTGAAAGAGCAACAAACATACATCCATACAAACATCCATCCTCACAAACTTTCGCATTTGTAATATTAGTATTTTATATAGGATTTTATAAAAGCAGGTTATCTTTGCTAAAATCATCAAACTCTTATCCAAATCACAAAACATTCCCATTCAAAAGTCAACTCTTTAATGTTCATTCACCTATTAACAAGTTCCCCAGTCCTCTCCCGGTCAAAGAACTCCATATCCTGCTTCAGTATGGACTGGAACAGATCCTGTTTCATCTGAGACGCGACCTCCTCGCCCACTTGGGACAGCAGGTTGATATACATGAATGTAAATATTGCCTGTAACAATAAGAAAGTTTATTAAGTTGAGTTTCTTTTTTAAATTAAGACTTTTTTACATGATTGAGCATTGTTTTCATTCAACCTAAATTATATGAAGAAAAAGATATTACTCCATTGAGTTATTGGTAGTGATTGGTAAATTTTTACTTACATTGATTTTGACAATGTCGATGCGTGGTTCAAATGTTATGCAGTAAGTTATAATATGAACATAGTATGTTAAATGAAAGCTTTCAATTTCTCATACTGTTACTGTGCCTACAAAGAATTTGAAACACTTTTCCAACATAGTACAGTAATCACTTGATACATCGGGAAATAAGAAATAAGTAATTACTTGTTTTATTAACTTTCTGCCACTAAAAAATCCTGTGTAAATATAATTACATTTACTAAGTGTACAAATCGCGTAAGTATTAAAAAGACCCTATATTATAGTAATTTTAATTCGGCAAATAAGCCTGATTCAAAGCTGAATTTAAGGAAGCATTTGACTCATTTAAAACCTAAATTCTTGCGGTATTCCAACCCCAATAAGGTTGGGATAGTTCTCATATATATTACACACTAGCGGCCCGCCCTCGCTTCGCTTCGGGTAATCAAGATTTCATGTAGGAAAATCGGGATAAAACATTGCGTGTCTCCCGCAGGAATATACACAATCAAAATTTCAAGTGGGAAATTGGGGATAAAATATTACATGTCTCGCGCGAGTATATATGTATACACAATCAAGATTTCATGTGAGGAAGAATTCGGGATAATACCTACATAGCACGTCTTCGTCGTTCGTAGTTCGTAGGTAGGTATATCCCCGCGCGCTTTGACCGCACGAAACAGTAAGTGGCCATAAGAGACCCGCCATCGAGCATTATTATTTTGTAAGCAGCGCCCCGTGGTTTTACCCGCGTTGTGCCCGTTCCCGTGGGAATTTCGGGATTTTTTTTACATATAAACCTTCCTCTTGAATCACTCTATCTATTACAAAAAACCGCATCAAAATCCGTTGCGTAATTTTAAAGATTTAAGCATACAGACAAACAGACAGACAGACACGAAACAGAGACGACTTTATTTTATATAGCGACCCGCCCTCGCTTCGCTTCGGGTAATCAAGATTTCATGTAGGAAAATCGGGATAAAACATTGCGTGTCTCCCGCAGGAATATACACAATCAAAATTTCAAGTGGGAAATTGGGGATAAAATATTACATGTCTCGCGCGAGTATATATGTATACACAATCAAGATTTCATGTGAGGAAGAATTCGGGATAATACCTACATAGCACGTCTTCGTCGTTCGTAGTTCGTAGGTAGGTACCTATATCCCCGCGCGCTTTGACCGCACGAAACAGTAAGTAGCCATAAGAGACCCGCCATCGAGCATTACTATTTTGTAAGCAGCGCCCCGCGGTTTTACCCGCGTTGTGGCCGCTCCCGTGGGAATTTCGGGAATTTTTTTACACAAAAACCTTCCTCTTGAATCACTCTACCTATTACAAAAAAACCGCATCAAAATCCGTTGCGTAATTTTAAAGATTTAAGCATACAGACAAACAGACACGAAACAGAGACGACTTTATTTTATACTATGTAGTGATATTTCTCATCATAACTCTGAAACTAACTGTCCGATTTTAATAATTTAAAGAGGTACACAAAGAAACATAATTAACCTTGATTGTAGAGCCATTTATTTTGATGTAGATTCATATCATCATATGAATATCATCAACTTAAAATTACACTCCTTTTTAAACTAATTAATTTTAACTTAAAACGGTTATTGTGTCTTAACTATAATAGTTAGACATATGCCCTCGCGAACTTATTTGTTTGCAATGATATGTACTTTGATTGTGTAGAACATTGTTTTTGTGTATCATCAATAGATTTAGTAGCGCACGCCAAAAACCAATTTTTTTAGGCATGTTTTTCATACCTTGGGTTACATATACCCGCGTTGTGCCCGTTCCCGTGGGAATTTCGGGAATAAATATAGCCTATGGCACTCAGGGATAGTGTAGCTTTCGAATGGTGAAAGAATTTTTTAATTCGGTGCAGTAGTTTCAGAGCCTATTCGAGACAAACAAACAAACAAACAAACAAAAAATCAAACCTTTCCTCTTTATAATATTAGTATAGATTGCCCATTCCATCTGCAGTTAGGGGTCACAGTTGCGCCCATTCGTTAGTTCTTCATATTAATCAATGTAAAATAAATCACCAACCTGTCCAATATAAAGTGACACCAGCTTCATAGCCGGTACTTTGATCTCATCAATAAAATCAGCTGTAGGATTGTGTTTCAAGCCGGCTAACACATTCACTATCACTCCTAACATCGCTGGAATGTATACATTTAGGAACGCAACTGCTAATGCTGACTGGAAAAGAGAAAATAAACATTTATTAAAATCAGAAAGAAAGTAAAAGCAGTATCATCCCAGGATCCGGAGGATCTTTTTATTTTCACGGAAGAATTCTTTATTTTTTTTAATTTACTGGTAAAACTGATGTAAACCGATTTTCAATACTATTTAAACCTATAAGCTAGAGTGAACGCAGCAGAGACATTTCTATGTCTATAATTTAAAGTAATTTGGGGCTGAGAGTTCTGAAATATATCAGAAATAGTAGGATAAGTAAAATACTGTATGGTTCTAACAAAAAATTATATTAGACTTACAGCAACAGCAGCCGCTAATAACCACTTGTGAGGCTTCAAATACTCAAATAATCTTTTCCAGTCGAACTTCGCACTATCTTCATGTAAATTCGGTCTTCTTTGGATAATTCTAGAATGTTGCGCCTTGCAGAACACTGGGCCATTATATAATAACCGGGCTGTCAGTCCTAAACTAACACCAGTACACAGTTTCCAAGGACTACAGACGAAAAATAATCCATTTTTCAAACTGTTATTCGGAGCAGATTTTGCTTCAGAAATATATCTTTTCACTATATTAGACGGCTTACTTTTCAATAAATTTGTATATATTTGATTAGGCTTTGAATATAGCAACCTGAAAACAATCGTTTGGTTACGTAAATAACAACTAATTAGCGGTAATTGATCATGTAACGTTCAAAATACTTCCAAGGATTTACCTTTGCCTCATCAGCTGGCAAGAGTTTCCTTGTATTAACTGCCACATTTTTATGAATTAGAACGGTTTTATTTATTAGATAACAATCTAAAAATGCATGACACTGTTTATTATACAACTTTAATTAACTAAAAACACTTCATAACAACATGAACCTTCGCTTTGTAACCTTAAAAAATCTAAAATCACTAAAATCACTTTAAAATTCTGATGGATTTGCCTTGCTTGACAATGTCTAATGACTTGACATTTGTTTGACTATTTCAATTTTTCATTTGACTATCTCTGACATTGAAAGATAAAAAAAAACAGAAATTATTTCTGACAGTGACAGTGTTGACAGTCAATGTCAGGTAGCAGGTAGCCCTAGCCAGCCATTTCATTTTCATTCTTGAAAAATAAATTCTAACCTGCTGAATTATTTCATTATAGTAAAATACAAATTTGAAGATTTCACTGCTACAGTAATTAATTAAATATCATTTGTCATCATCAGCAGCATCTAATTGTATAGAACGTAAAAAATAAATTAGGTTCTACCGACTTATACAAAGAAACGAAACCAACCCGGTTCCCTCCGACACCTGCATCCATTTACGGTAATTATTCACTTAAAATATCATTATCATGTAATTTTACACATAATAAAGGTATTTCGTTATAAAATACTTATCAAAATCCATAATTCAACTTAATTTTCTTTCAGCAACCGCATAAAAGATGGCGAAACCACAAGTGGATTTGGAGCTGAAAAAAGCTTTCCTGGATTTACAAATGAAAATGATTGAAACCAGCAAAAAAATCAATGACATTGACACCGAAATAGGTTCTTTAGCTCGCGTTTTGAACCAGGTGAAGGTGAATTCTCTCGGAATTGCCAAATTGCCTGAAGGCACTAAGACATATGAGGCAGTTGGCAGAATATTCCTACTCAGTGACTTGAACAAACTAAAGACCAAGTTCGGCGAAAGGGAAGTAGAACTTACTACACGGATCAAAGAACAGAGTGATAACAAGAAGTACCTCGAAAAGAACCTGAAGGAAAGCGAGGATAATATCAGAGAAATGGTTCAACTCAGAAAAGACCAAATTGATCCGAAAACTTCTTAAGAAATATCTTATATTTAATTATTTATATCAACTATGCAAGAATATGTTTACCTCATATAATCTACCAATATCAGTAGCGGTCAATATCCTTTTGAATCTTTCTCTTGGATACCATTATGAATTCAAAAATGAAGCTTAAATTAATGTTAGTTTGTAAGTAATTAATAAACTTCTTATAACATTGTACATTAGTTTCTCATTTTCCCATCATTGTTGTGTAGTTTCAATATAAAAATATAGGGTAAAAAAAATCATATTATATTTCAGTAGCTTGTATTTTTAGGTAATGTTGTTGTAGTACACAATAGAGTTATTATAGCCGTAGATCTGTGAAAATTATCTAAGTTATCGTAAGTACATATATGATCATGTAGTATGATTTGTTTTAGTAAGTAAAAACACTAAAACAACCTTTTAAACTGTGAAAAAACCTGCGAAAAAAGATTGGTATGATTTCCAAAGAACCATTGTCAAGAGACAAAAGCAGATCTTAATTAAAAATGCTTAGTTAATCCTACACTCCGTCTCCTAAAATTAAATTAAATATTAAATTATGGTTATTGGAACTGATTTGTTAAAAAATCCTATGTTGTATTACACTTGGGAAATAGTTATATTCAGACTGTTCATGTTTGTTGGAATTTTTTGGGTTTATTCTTTGCATATTTTGTCAGGTTGAAAAGAAAGATAGTTTTAAATTTTAGTTAGGTATCTTGGCAAATGTAATCACTACATAGTATAAAACAAAGTCGCTATTTTTGTCTGTTTGTTTGTCTGTTTGTCTGTATGCTTAAATCTTTAAAATTACGCAACGGATTTAGATGCGGTTTTTTGTAATAGGTAGAGTGATTCAAGAGGAAGGTTTTTATGTATAAAAATTCCCGATATTCCCACGGGAACGGGCACAACGCGGGTAAAACCGCGGGGCGCTGCTAGTCTAAAATATAGTAAATCTGAATGCGCAATCTGTGTAAATGTAATCTAAGTATAGTAAAACAGAACTGAATCTCAGGAACTGTATCCGATTTGAATAATTCTTTTTATAATGGATAGCCACATTCGAAGGATCATAGGAAGGTTATAAAGGTACTTTTCATCCGGAAATTCCCTCAGGAATGGGGACAACGAGGGTAAAGCCAGAGGCGCTGCTTGCTACATCAATAAACTATAGTAAACCCAACCCTGGCGTCGGTAAAGTAGATTCTTTATAAAATAAGTCATTCAAATTACTATAGAAACATGCGGAGTGTGGAAAGCTCAACACTCTTCATTACAACAAAGAGGTTAAAGTTTCTATGTCCCCTCCACAGATGGCGTTAGTAGTCACACCGCGATGTTGAGCGATGACCCAACTTCAGGACAGGAAGATTTATTAAGAAGATACGTATGTTTGTGTTTATTGTTTATTATTAATTATAGTATTATTATCTTAATAAATAACGTTCTTTTTAAACACATTTATTACTACGCTAACTATTTAAGTAATGTTATGAAATGCTGGACATAGGTATTATTGGTATTGATGGTAGAGAACCACGGGCGCTATAGTTTTAGAGTCTTATTCATAAACACCTATTAACAGCATTTTTTTTGTCCCTTTCCGACATGCGCTATTTGCCAAAGAGCGAAAGAGACAAAATACTTTAAAACACTGTTTTTAAGTTAAATCGTTTATGAAAAAGGCGGTCTGTAGTTAAAAAAAAACGAGATTGTAAGAAAAATCTAAAATGTACTTAGTAAGTTCAGGAACGTCTACCTGTTAGTAAAGCCAAACATGTTTTTTTTAGACCGCAATGATTCCGTGCTTCGGAGGACACGTTAAGCAGTCGGTCCCGGTTACTTTCTACGGATAGTAGTCGTTACTTGAGCCATGTCAGAGGCCTTTGGCGGCTCAATAACTCTGACACCAGGATTGGTCAGGTTGATCATCCACTCGATGAAGAAGAAGACCGCAATGGGTACTTTTACACCAGAGCTTCACTTTGCTAAGATGCTAGGCTGAAGTAGGCTACGATTCGATGCTACGTTGCAATGCTACGTCGATATGCCAACAACAAATACTAAAAATAAATTAAAACAAATATTCTCATTCAAAAAACGTGATTTTTTGCCGTTTTTTAAAGTACGGAACCCTCCGTGCGCGAGTCCGACTCGCACTTGGCTGATTTTTTTAAAAACTACGTATAGTCAAAGCTTAACGCTTTTTCCTACATTTATCTGCGACAAGGTACCTAAATATCCGTAACAGTAACACTATACCACAATATAAATCGGCTTCCAACCAACTAAACACCATAAATCAGACAATTTATCAATATATCTAAATCCACCCATTAGGACATATGCGACAATCATATTCATAACTATCAATAGACAATCCCTCTATAAACCAATGATTTACGATTTGCTATGACACCGCACGGTCGACACCCTGTATGAGGTATCTATAGGGACACCCCGTATGTTGTGATGTGGTCACAATTTATTAGGGCGTGATATTGCAGAATATTAAAGGATTATGTAGTTTAATTGATTGTTTGATTTTACTTATGAAAGTAAGGTACCAGCCTGTATTGGTTTTAGTTTTAAAAATCGATGTGAAATTAATGAATTACGTATACTTAGGTATTCTATTTTTTCTTACGAGGGTTATATTTCAAACCATTATAGGTAACTGTTTTTTTTTAACAAAGACAACTACTTCAGTTCAGGAAAAGGCTTCAGATACCAGAGGTTTCTTCTTTTTGGTTCCTTCTGATTTCCTTCTCCCATTAAACAAAATGGAATCCAACTTGAATACAATAATTGTGCACTCGTGATTATCTATCATCGTTGAGACGAGAGGCCTTTTCCCAGCAGTGAGACATTACTTATATTACTACGTGTAGCGCTAGTGTAGCGTTCGTGGGGTAGTTTAACTAAGCGATGTTAGATCATTGCGATTGTTAAGCACCGTGCAGCTTGGCCCTTACTTGGATGGGTGGCCGATGGTGGCCTTTCTACCTGAGCGCTACCGTGCTTCGGAGGGCACGTTAAGCTGTCGGTCCCGGTTGTTTCAATCGATAGACCATGCCGGAGGCTTTAAGGAGGTCTAAAAACTCCGACAGGGTTGGCCACTAACTTGATGCCCCTAAACCAATTTGAATAATTCTACCAACTCCAGGATCGTCAACTTGACAGATATCGATTCCAATAAAAACTAATCCTATTATATGACACTTGTTGTGTGCAAGTGTTTAATGAATCAGATTAGTGCGGATTCGAATCCCGGTTTGCATTTTGGGGTGCGCTAAAATGGCGTTTTCGAAAATTCAAGCAGGCAATTCTTGGAGGGCAAAGGAAGTCTACATAAGTCTAACAAAACATAAAACAGTACTTATAGCAAAAAAAACTCTCAAACTATTATGAAATTCCAATTTTTTTAACAAATCCGGAGTATTTTTAAGTACGGCCTCTGATTTCAGTGATATGAGAGAGATGAGAGGTCCTTTTACAGGATTTGTTTTTTATAAATTTTACTCAACACCTACATATATTATGAAAATGTTAAACGCCCCTATGTCATTTAAAATTCTTTTCAATTAAACCGAGGAAGGTCCACTACTAAATAAACTTACAATATTATTATAATAGAGTACCTATACCTACTTATTTTGTGATTTTGCAAATTTTTGAGTTCATCTTCCTGACACTAGATAGAAAGTAGAACATTCAAAGAGCAGCATTTTACGCTCCTAGAGATATTATGGCAGCTGGCAATGACCACCCGTGATCACAAGCGCCCACTGTTTCTATCAAATCAACCGTACACGCCTCTTAACACAAGGCAATAGAATTCAAAATGGCACACCAAAAAACGTACAAAACTATCCTAATCCTTATTTGAAAGCAATAAAGTTCATAAAATAATTCCAAACATTAGAACAAAACTTCATAATTTTAAACTAAGAACTCCTAATATTATTCCACACATTTAAAACTTTATAGCAGAACTAATAAGGTTGAAGTTAAAAAGTTCGAATGCTTTTTTTCTGAAGAGTATAATTCCTAGTGGGTGTTCTTGTTTACCGACAGATGGCGTTAAGAAGGATAATAAAGTTAATACCGCAAGTTTATGATTTAAATAAAATCAATAAGTCAACGTTTATTGGGAATGTATGAATATTGTGTGCCCACATGTTTGAAAGTCATAAGGAACTTTGTAGGGTAGGTAAGTAATTGTGATTTGAGAGTTTTGTAACAATAAACTAGAGTTAGATCCTATATAAATGTATCATCTTTACTATGATTAATTTTTACCCGACTTTGCGATAAAAAGGAGAGTAATTTGCTCATCAGTACTTTTTTTGGCAGTGAGTATTTTAAGTTCTGTGTGCGTCTGACTGGGAGTATTCATGTAAATCTTACCTAAGTAAATATTATCTCGTTAAATCAGTAGAAAATACTACTGCGTATATGTATGTATGTAACTACTACTGACGTACATATGACTCAATGTATTGCGTTTATTTTTCAAGTAAAAAGTTAAATTAAATTATAATAATAACAAAATATTCCTAATTAAAATATTCGCTGCTTGTAACTTTGGTAACTTATTTCCTTGCTTGCTTGTAAACTAAGGGCCTTATTCATAATAGCATTTTAGCGATCAAATGGTTTGTCCCTTTCCAACATACTCTATATTCCAAAGAGCAAAAGAGATAAAGCACTTTATAACGGTGGTTTATTTATAGAGCGTTTATGGGTAGGTAAGGCGATAAGTACATAGGTAAGTACTTAACTTAATTGGCTACATAATGTCCTGCTGTTGTTGTTGCTATTCATCTAAGGATTCAGCCATGTCAGAGGCCTTTAGCGGCTCAATAACTCTGACACCAGGATTGGTCAAGTTGACCATCCACTCGATGAAGAAGATCTAAAGATTCATGTTATTTGAAACATGATTAAGCTCCTAATCCTACAAAGAAGTACGACGTTAAGAATGACGTTACGTTAGTATAAACATTTGTCGTAAGGTAAACACTTTCATCGGTATTCGGTAGCGGAGATTACACGGTTTTATTGTGAGAAACTTCTTTTTATTATCCTTTTGAAACAAGCGTTCCTTTGTTATTTTAGATGGAACAACTAATTGAAAAAATGTAACAAAAAAATCAACTAAATCTTCTAAGTTTTATATATGTTTAAAATTAAGTTCCATTCGTAAGATCATGTCGGAGAACTCTAATTCGGCACCATCTTTCCTAATCCATACTTCAAGACGGTACATTAAAAAACACCTTATTTTCATGCATAAGTAAACAGCAACCCTCTATTTCATTTCTACTGAGACCTATATCTATTCATTTCTACTATTATCACCCAAACAGACAAACCAGCATTCACAATACTAAAACAGGCTACCAAAGTCGTCGGCTAAAGTTACCAGCCAAGGCGTACTCAAGTACTTACTCCAAGGCACAAACCACTGCCCTTTGACTTTGTAACAAATTCATAATAATATGAGGAACAATTACTGAATCCCTTTCATGTTACCTTTGAGGTCGGCATACCTCTCTTCTTTACCTAAGGTACCTACTATTTAACTTGAGCGTTTAATAGAGAGTAACCTCAAAGAAAAATGTACTTACAGACAATTACACCTACGTATGCAAGTATAGGGCACTTGGTAGGGCGCTGAGTCAGGGCGTAGGGGTGGGACAGGGCTATCGATTAGTTTAATATCGAGTTATCGTTAATCTTGGTTTACAAACTAATCTTAGGTCCCATACGAGTCTAAAAAGCATCGAAATAGACCAAATTCTTTACTAAATAAGTGTTCTCATGCATCTGCGTTTTAAAAAAGGTGACCCATTGTGTTTAACGTTTATCAAATAAATATTTCGTTATTTCAGTACAATGTCGGGCGTTAATCAATCTTTAAAAAAGTGTTCGTGGCAATGTGGTCTTAAATTGTCATTTTCAATTAGGTACCTATCCTATCCTACTAATATTATGAATGCGAAAGTTTGTGAGGATGGATGTATGTTTGTTGCTCTTTCACGAAATAACTACTGGACGGATTTGGACGAAACTTTACAGTAATATAGGTAATACATCAGAATAACACATGGGATACATTTTATCCCGAAATTCCCGCAGGAACCGATACAACGCGGGTAACACCGCGGGGCGCGGCTAGTATACTACATACTTATACCTATATACTTATTTTTACATACCGTTTCCGGTCAAAACATCGTTTTTGGAAACGGAGCGGACATATGTGGAGCTCATCTAACCAATCACAATGCATTACGAAAAGATCGATGCGTTGTTTGACAATCCTAATGCGCTTCAACTGAAACGCACCACATTTATGTTCTTTACTATTGGATCGATATCGATAAACTTTTTATAATATTTAAATGAAGACGCCCATCACTAGAAACACCCCGCGTTCGTGGCCTTTGTGGAGGCTCTCCAATATTCGCTTTGTTACATTGAAAAATGTTCCGTTGGCTGCATACCGTAATACCTTCTCGAACCTAATGTTTGCACGACTATAAATACTTGCATACTCACTCTAATAATATTATATTACCTATGTAGTAGTTTAAAACACCTACTTATAAACATTAATTCCAATCTTTGAATTTTGGAAGAAAGTATGGATGTTAAGAGAAGGACTATGTTTCAAAGTATGTACCTAAGTTAGAACATATTGTTTTTCACCTGGCTGTATACTACCATGGTCTTGATAAGTAAATTACGATTTAATTTAACTTGACCTGTTAAGTTCGTAATAAAAGACAAATCATTTATTCAGTATTATTATTTTGGTCCAAGACTATATTGCCTTATTTTATACTAGCAGCGCTCTGTGGTTTTACCCGCGTTGTGCCCGTCCCCTTGGGAATTTCAGGATGAAAACTAGCCTATAACCTTTCTGTTGAATGTGGCTATCAATTACAAAAAAAATTATTTAAAACGGATTGGTAGTTTCTGATATAAGCGCTTTCAAACAAACAAACTCTGCAGCTTTATAATCTTCTTCTATATATATAAAATTCAAAGTCCTGGATAATCAAGGCACAGCCTCAACCGCTACACCTAGAAACATGAAATTTGGCAGGAAGGTTCTTCAAGTGACGTAAGTGCACACTAAGAAAGGATTTTCTAAAATTCCTACGGGAACGGGCTCAACGCGGGCAAAGCCGCGGGGCGCTGCTAGTATTAGTATAGATTAATTGTCAATTAATTGACGTCTCTGAGTATGGCAGTAAATGATAACTCCGATATTAACAACTAGCCGCGCCCCGCAGTTTCACCCGCGTTGTACCCGTTCCCGCGGGAATTTTGGGATAAAATGTATCCCATGTGTTATTCTGAAGTATAACCTATATTACTGTAAAGTTTCAGCCAAATCCGTTCAGCAGTTTTTTTGCGTGAAAGAGTAACAAACATACATCCATACATATTTACGATTTATTCCCTTTATGTCGAGTCCCTTTACGTCGAGTTTGAGGGTCTATTGTTCTTCCAAATATTGCTATTTTACGCTTTCTATTACCACTACGTCGAGTTTGGTTAATAGGTACAGTCAGGATATAAATGAAGAGCCAGTATAATTAAAATATTGTTTTATTATTTGTTGTAATACACTACACTATGATTAAGTATTTTCTTATCAAGTAATAAATTATCCCTATTAATATAAGTTATTAGTAATAATTCTCCTCAAAAGAGTAACTTTCTTAATCTATATAAATCACAGTATAATCATCACTATTAATGTACATAAATGTAAATCAGCATAATAATATAGTAGTTACATCGATGTAATGTCTAAATACTGCTGTACTTAATTCAAGTAAAATCACGAATGCACCATCGATTATCAATATGTTGCAGTTAATCTATATATATAAAAATGAAACCCGTTTTCCTTGGTCGCGGCATCACGCGTGAATGGCTGGACCGATTTCCACGGTTTTGCATTCGTTGGAAAGGTCTCGGGCTCCGTGAGGTTTATAGGGAATAAAAATCAAAATTCCCACGGGAACGGGGGCGCTGCGGGTGAAACCGCGGGGCACAGCTAGTTATTCATAATTCAGTAGATTTGAATACAATAACTCATAAAACATGTGAACTTGACTGTACTTCAAAATATGAGATTATTAAACTCGACGTAAAGGTAGTAGAAGCGGGGTAAAGAAACTCGACGTTAAGGGAATAGAAACGGGACAGAAATCTTAGACTCGACGTAGGGGTAATAAAAGCGGGACCAGGTTCTCGGCTCGACGTAAAGGGACTCGACATAAAGGGAATAAATCATATTTACATCCATCATCACAAACGTTCGCATTTATAATATTTGTAGGATTTTAATCGGCTGTACATTTTCAAACAATTCTATGTAAGCTACATACTACACTTACCCACCACACTAAACATTAGTCCACTACCACCCCTGGTCATTTCCACTATCGCCCGAGAAGGGGGGTGGTCATTTCCACCCCAATAACATTAACCCTCTAAATTCATTACTTGCGCAGTGATCTATCCGCTAGATTGCTTTTAGGAAAAAATATTACTTGGAATTCTTTGAGAGAGCTTCTAAGGGTCTCGTGGATTAGATTTTGTACTCAAATAATTTCAACAAAATTATTTAGATGGAGTTATTAACTTGACTTATCACTAATATAATATGTTCAGTCAATAATTTAGTTAATTCAATATCTTGAAACTCGGTGTTCCAGGGCTCTTTATAAAACTGAAAAAATATTCCTGGAAGAAAATTTATTTCAGTGGCTTGATTACCTATATGTTTAAGTTATAAGGAACTAGTTCTAAACGTAGCTGCCAACACATGATTAATTATTACGGGCATGCCTGTATTTGACAAAAGTGCATTGTTTGTATCTTGACTTACAGTTAACAGTGTAAGCGTTTTATAGGATAGGAATGAGTGTTCCCCTCACTTTCAGATTACCTAACTACAATTCATAAACAGCACAAAATTTTGAAATTCCATTTTTAACCGAATACCAAGGAAAATAAGGAGAAGATTCTTAAGATCCATACCACTCATTACTACAAGAAATAGATATCTGTCTATCCTGTACCAAAAAAAACCCGTCCAACCATAAAACTGTACACTATTCTATATTATACACTTTCTCCGTAGGTATACCAGAGCAACATTTTTCCGCCAGAGGACACTGCAAATGGCACAATAGTGGAGTAAAAACAATAGGTACAGCATGTAAGATTCTCCTCACGCCGCGAGGGGGTTAGGTACATTAGCGGAGCCCCCGACAGCAATATAGAGATGGCCAGCGGCTCATTTAATCACGCTACGGAATTTGCGGGGTTAGACGAAGACTAGGGTTGGGAAGGGTGGAAGAGGACTTAGGTACACGACCACTAGAGGATGTTTTGGTACTAAATTGTATGGTAGTGTGCTTGGGTTGTTGATTTAATGATTGTTATTAGATGCTATACAATAGGTATTATGAAGTGATAGTAGCCTTGGATGATTTAGATATTGGAATGGTCTTATCTGCTCCGATGTTCTTTACAATCGAATTTATGGACACACTTGTTTTTCTTGGTGTCCTCTTCCTTATATATTTTAGGTGAATAAACTACTATATGTTAGGAAATACAATTTAAAAAATATATAGTGTATTATCTTCAGAGGCCTTTACCCATCAGTGGGACATTACAGGCTAATACTTTTTAGAATATAGTCCGTCTCCACATTCACAAGCGATGGTCGCAAAAGACGCGCGGACTCGCACGATTATTGGTCGAGTCAATAATGTCCTGTCCGAGGGCGATGCCGGCACATGACTACATATTTGTACATAATACTCGGAGCAATAAACGTTGTCAACGATAACGTTGGCTTGTCATGCTTGGTACGTGATTTCTGTGTTGGAGACGAGTTATGAACAAAGGGACTAATGTTCTTGGATGGATGACCGGTAGTGGTAGTTAATCACAATAGAACCTCTAGACATAGACCTCTAGACCTCTTCGCTTCGGTGGCCAACCCTGGTTTCGGAGTTTTTAGACCGCCTATAGTAAGACCATGTCGGCACCGTGGTCTTACGATTGACTGGGACCGACAATTTATCGTGCCGTCCGAAGCTTGGAAGCGTGTGGTATAATGCTCAGATAAAAATGTCACTGTCAACCCATCGCTTTAATGGCAAAGCTACACGTTGCTTAAGCAATAAGTTAACATGATGTTTACCTATACACAATGTAAGATTTATTCACAGATATTTAAATAAATATAAAAAAGTGGCTTACCTAGTTCTTCTAGTTCGCCGGCATACCGAGTACCTATTACGTATATTTTCTCTTGGAATTGAAGATAAATTTCAATACATATAATCCATTCTGAATAAATAAGTAAGTTCGTGTAGGTTACTGGCCAACCCTGGTGCCGGAGTTTTTAGACCGCCTCAAGGCCTCCGATATGGTCTAACGATTGAAACAACCGGGACCGACAATTTAACGTGCCCTCCGAAGCACGGTAGCGCTCAGATAGATATTCCACTATCGGCCACCCATCCAAGTAGGGGTCGAACTGCACGTTGCTTAACAATCGCAATGAACTAACATCGCTTAGTCAAACTACGGCATGAGTAATCTGAATAACAAATAACTCTATTACCCATTCTATATTAGTTCAATGTTCATTTAAGTATAAAGAAATTGCTAATATTCACGTAGCGACGGAACATTGGATCGACGGCATATTTTGCATAGAGTAACGCCGTCGGAAGGGCATCTGTTATCAATGGACTCTAATTGATACAATACTTAAATAGTAAAAGGCATTTCTGAAATCGTTGGAACAAAATAATAGAGTCAACAATTAGTTTTCCTGTTTAAAACGTAATTCCGATAAAATTGCTTGATTGGACTTGATAATCTAGTAATATAAAAATGAATCGCTAAATGTGTTGCTAAGCGCATAACTTCAGAACGACTACACCAAATTGGATGATTCTTTTTTTAATGTGTTCCTTATTGTAAGGACAAGGTTTTAATAAAAGAAAAATAAGGAATAAAAATCTCAAAATTCCCACGGGAACGGGGGCGCTGCGGGTGAAACCGCGGGGCACAGCTAGTTACAAATAAATTCTTTCATGTCTGAATATTTTATAACTCCCATCATAAACGCTCCATAACTAAAACACTGTTAGGGTTTTATCTCTTTTGTTCTTTGGAAAACAGTTTATGCCGGAAAGGGACAAACCATTTTATAGTTTAAATCTTCTTATCGAGTGGATGGTCAACCTGACCAATCCTGGTGTCAGAGTTATTGAGCCGCCAAAGGCCTCTGACATGGCTCATGTAAAGACTGCTATCCGTAGAAAGTAACCGGGACCGACGGCTTAACGTGCCCTCCGAAGCACGGAACCATCTTACTTTTCGGGCAATCAGGTGATTCAGGCTGCAATGCCCAAGCCAAACTGAGGACAGTCTCACAAAGTGATTTTTGTGAGATATCCCCACCGGGAATCGAATCCGGCACCTACGGATCGTGAGCCGAGCGCTCAAACCACTAGACCACGGAGGCTGATAGTTTAAATTACTGCTAATAAGTGTGTATGAATAAGGCTCAAAGCTTGTACGTTCAGTATGTTTATTAAGATTGTAAGCTTTGTGGAACTAATTTAAGTGGCCTATTTAACTCGATGGTGTAGACTTGTTCACTCGCCTGCCAAGACTGAAACCTCGGGTTCGATTCTCCGGTCGAAGAAACCATGTTACTGATTTACTTTTTAAATATGGCTCGGGTTTGAGATTACCATTCTGTAAGCAAGCAAGCGTGGTAATAGACAAATTCTCCTCTCCTGTACTGATATTTTCAGAAGGATGAGAAATCTTTGCGCTGCAGCTTAATTTATTTGGCTATGGCAAAGGTAAATATTTTAGAAACTAGTGCTTGGAAGAGTGCTTAGTTTACATTTTTAAAGAGTATACTAGTGTTATAGTAGTGTTATGTTATATTATAAGCACTTCAAAAGTAACCTAATATTTGCTAAGCCCAAATGCCGTTAATTCTATTGTTTTAGTAAGACATAAGTTGAGAATGAGACGTTTAATTACGTTACATTTAAAAAATAATAACGTTATTTAAAAACTTTACCGATCAAAAAACATCTTTACATTTTATTTGATTTATCACATGTCCAAACATCTACAATTTCCGCACCTAATCCACAACTCAAGTGGCCATAATATCGTTCCATTCGTCCATTGTCACAATGAATACGTTCAATTCAAGTCACAAATCTTTGCGCGCTCAAGAATAATCCTTCAAGAAGAATTGTTAAGAGGAATTGTTTGAGCGGTTTCAGGCAGAGCATTAATCCTGCCTTTTGAAGACACGAGATATCCATCAATTGTCAACATTGGACTGGAGGGGCACGGCCCTGCTTCCATCCCGAGCCACCCCACACCCCCCCACGCACACATTGATAAACGACAAAGATTATTCTGGTTTTAGTACAGATTGGGCAAGGGGAAAATATTGTTTAATTTATTTTGAAACAAAAATGTACTTAACTAAGTTCGTAATGTAGAAGTTATGCATTACTTGAAAACGTAATGTATTCAAGTTCGTAATGAAGTTCGCTGACCGCTGAAACTTAAAACTAAAAACTTCCAAAGTTGACGAAAAAGTGAGTTACGGAATAAGTAAGTAACTGAGTATGTCTTTATTCATCAATCTTTAATCATCATTAATCATTACAACGAGTATACATATTTCGAAAGTACCTAAAAAACTATGTATTAGTTTTTGCAGTGTTACCTAGTTGTTTTTTTTAATAATTAGCCTTTCATCTATTTACATGTAATACGAACTATTTTGTGCATTATGGTGCCGAGCGCACTAAATTATTTTTAAATATAAGTTACATCACAAATTCATTTGTATTTCGGCAATTCATTTGTATCAAGGCTTGTCTATAAAATTGCCTTTTTCGAGTAATAAATATTTATAAAAAGACTGTTTTGTATTCAAGTTTGTAAATCCTTGTTAGACCCAAAAGCACCCAATCTGCGAAAAAAGTCATGGTCACTCTTCTTATTCAAAGGACATAGACACAACTACTATCGTATAGGTACTCCGACTGCAGTGGTTTTATGAAACGAAAAAGCGCCCAATCTGTATATTTTAAAGCAGATAATCTTTGAACCACCCTACATAACTACATCGGAGTGAGCTAGTGATTGTCAAAATTTGGCTTCATAGAACAAAGCGTTATTTACTAAGAGAGAAAAGCCTTTGTGCCGGCATTACACCACTCTACATAATATTGTGAAAGTTCTGACAATACACTGTTTGCTAACCAGAATTATGAGCGGTATTCTGTTGGAAAAATTGCGTTGAGTTTTCCGCAAAGGATGACCGGGTTGAGGTTTAATGTTCATTGATTTTCGGCGGAAAGTTTTCGAGTTGACGGTTAGTTTTATATGATAAATGCTACTGATGCGCTGTTTTGACATGGTTCGAGTTGATCGTAGATATTTTTGTCGTAGAAATATCCAATATTTATGGAATTCTATGAAATCTTTTTAATATTCTAGGTAATATTTTTAATATTATAGGAAAATGTAGAGCCTTACTTTAGTGATGCTTAAGTACTTTTGAATATTATATTCGGACCAGATTTTTATAGTACCTAGTGATAGAATGGTTAGGACAGACCTATACTTCAGAAATACCTATAGCAGAGATAGAATGGTCCTAGAGCAGACTTTTGCTTTCTTTTACTTTACATCTTGTTGGTCTATAAATTCTATAATCTTCCGTATATTTTGGACCATTTTTACTTTAAGTGTTTTCTATCTGTAAAACCATATAAGTTGCCAAAAGTACCCGAAAAATCAACCTTTAATCAATAACTAAACCTCCATACCATCCCTACAGTCACCAATTAAGCAACTATAAAGCGAGCCAGTATGCACAACTGAATTATACCAAAATTAATTGGCTGAAAACCGTTCGAAACACGTTCGAAAACCTCACGGTACAAATTCAAATGAGGCGACGCGCCCTACCCAAAGCCCCGCCCCCTCGCGCCATGTTGGATTCTAGAGGGGCAAACGGGGGGGTTCTATTAAATTATTTCATTCCGCATCGAGCAGCGCTCGGTATCAGATTAAAACAATTGCCTGTGATACCGTAAATGGATAATGAATTTAGCGAACAAAATAATATGATGGATTTGATTATGCTTGTTATGGCGGAGCGTGTCTGGTGACTGGGTTTAGGGATTTCTTCTGATTGGCCGTCTTTGTAGATGTGTTGATGTTTTAGAAGGATCATGAGACCTTACTATTTAGTAATAAAATTAAACTAAAAACCACCATAAAATATATACTCGTATATATATATGTATACCTATATATGTATATATATTTATTTCCTAATTTACTCTCAGACAGAATTATGATCATATTTTTAACAGAGTATGGTAACAGATTTTTTTGTAGTTTTATAATATCATGTTTCTGAATTTCACGTCTACGTCACGTTTTTGGGATGTGAAGTGATCACGTCCCAAAAACCATTCACCCAACTCAATAGTTGAATCTCTTACTTAGTTGGGACTTTTTCTTAGTAGGGAAGCACTGAATTTAAAAGAACTAAGTAGTTAGCTCCGCGCTGCGGTTTCACCCTACTCTATAATGTATTGTTATTATTTGATATCGTACTAGATATCACTAACAAAGATTCATCAAAATTCGTTTAATAGTTTTAGCTTCAAAAAGTAATACCCATACATCTAAAACTTTAATAAGATTACTAGGAAATAGAATACAAAAAATTCAACTTCATGTCCCACGCAAAAGCCGCGAACTAAGATATAATAAGTATAAAAACGCGCCGGATAGGGTCATTTCGCCTGTTCGCGTCCAGCGCCCTATTCGCGTCCATTTTTCGGACCTCCCTATAATAATTCTCGAAAATAGGTATATTAACACAGTAAATCGCCGAAAAGTCGTTACCGCTAATACCTAATCGTATAAGAGGCATATAGAAATAGACAAAAGTTCTGTGAGCTAAACCAATCATGTCTAGAAAAAATAGTTAGTTTCCTTTCTTCAACAAAGAAGCGCAAACGCGCGAAATGTTGGCAAAAAAATAGTGAGCAGGGGCGCGTTCGACGGTAAGTATTTTATTGTTTTATGCGTATTTTACAATACACAGCTGTTTTTATTCTTAAAGCATGAAAAAAGGAGTAATATTAATTATGTATTTGCTTGTTTTTTTTAAAGTTAACAGTTAAAATAAGGTGGACGCGAATTACTACACCGAATTTATAAAACTTCCACTTTGCGACCACAATGGACGCGAACTCGTGTATTTATGATTTAGTTAGTTTTTATTTTTATGTGATAAAATTAAAAAAAGGAATTTGTTTTTATTTTTTATTTATGTATTATTATCATGCAATCGTAATGAGCAATTTGCGTCCACGTTATTATGATTCTAGAAAAAGATAATTAAAAATAAAAATCGTTCATCACATGTGGACGCAAACTATACCTACAAGGAAATTGTATTGTACCAAATTGCGTCCATTTTTTCATTAAATTCATATAATAGCTTATAATATATATTTTTTAACTTGTATAATTTAATATGCATTTTTAAAAAAAACTAAGAGTTAAAACTAATAACACTCTTAAGTTGAAGTTTTCTTTGCAGAAATTTCTATCGAAACTGAATCTGAGAGGTCTCTTATGGAACTATCAATAGAACGAAATAGTAATATTTTAGAATTGGATGCAACTAAAGAAATCTCTAGTACAACCATCTTCCGCAGCTGTTGGCAATTCAAGCCAAAAAAACCTGTGATCCATTTAAATTAAAACCCACCTAATGCTGCCTGAAATTTCTAAAGAAGCAAGGAAACCTAATAATCAAAGGACTCCAGCAGCCATATCTTCTGCTGCATGGAGGAAGTATTACGAACATAAAGCGCAGATCAAGAACGAAAAACAGGAAGCAATCCGAAAAAGAAAGAAAGAATAGAGAAATAGAACAGGAGAGAGCTCGAGAGGTTCAAAAAATTAATCCGAAACAATAAAAAAATTATAAAAGTTACATAGGAAACCATAGAGTCGATAAATGTGGAATATGAGAAAGAAAATGTACCAGACGTGGATTAACGAAATATTCTTAAATAAAGAATCTGTTAAAATACAATTTTTCTTTACATTATCTAAAAATATCACCCCTACATTCCTTTTCTTAGCTGGTGGACGCAAAATGGTCTATGGGTGGACGCAATTTAGATTTTTTGGACGCAAAGTGGGTAAAACGCCTATTTTTGAAGTTTTTCTATTTATAAAAAAAACACAAGTACTTTCGAACAAAACTGTAAGCGAACCTTATAGTAGACTATATAATGAACACATTACATAAATTTTTCATTGAAACTAGGGCTGGAACATTTTTATTTTCTCCTCCAAACTTGCCAACTCCACTAAATGGACGCGAACTGGCGAAATGACCCTACATGTTCAGTGAAGTCGGAGGTTGGCAGTGACCCGCGAACTGTTTCGCTTCGCAACTTGAAACTTGCGGCGGACTTCGGCCCGTGGAGTTTGTAGTGACGAACATTCTGCGGTCCCATCTTTGGTGTCAATGTTGCATCAGCAGTGATGTTGCTCTGTTTTTCATTTTTTAATATATTCTATGTTCAAATTTTTGACTAGAGTAAGGTATATCTATACAGCCTTCCATTTTCAAATTTTCGATTACCAGGAGGAAGGCTCCTATTCAGCCTTCCATTTTTTTTTCGACAGCATTAACTAAGAAAATCCTTAATTTGTGGTGTTTTCTTTGTCACTAAGTACATGAACCTGTTAATGAAGAAATGATTTAAAAAATAATGGTAAGTACGTAAGATATACTCACAATTTAACATTTTATAAGGTAGACTGAGTGATTAGTACTTACGATAAAGTTACTAATGTGTTATCCAAACAACTTAGCTGGTTCCTTGACATTAAAAAATAAATCAACGGGTTGGACTCCGGGAGTGCAGAAATGAAAACTTGAATATTAACGTCAATATGTCTAACGAACTTTCAATCAGGTCACGTGTCCTGACGCGAGTTTAAATATTTTTAATCATAAATTTATAACCCAAGTTAAGCATACTCCAATCCGTACCGGCATGCAGGTGCGAATCGAACACGATTTAGCCATCAGCTCGCGTCGTCAGTCGCGTCTTCCCCACCCTCCCCCATCCCTCCATTCAAATTGAATAGCCGAGTTACTTCGAGTTGCATCGCTTGAACCGTAGGCCGCTGTAAGCGCTTCAGCTGTTCGACTCCAGCGTAGACAATAGCCGTGATTCTCCGTGAGCTTAGGAACTTAGGATGTTGTCCTTGTTTTTTGAAGGGAGAAGAAAGAGATGCACGATATGGTTGTGTAATTTAGTGTGGGATTGATGGGTTTGATAGAAATTTGACAAGGATACGAAGTTTTATCTTTGCCTTGACGATAATGGTTATTTTATTACAATTAGTATGTAACATATGAAACTATAAATGTGGCGAAGAATGTTTGTATATTTGTATTGTTCCTGTTCTTTCGGGTTTTTGTTGAAATCAAACGGATGCAACCACGGGATACTGCTTGTATAGGATAGGTAATTATCCTTTTAGGAACAGCGCAGGAACAACAAATAAAACCTTCGCAAGTTTGCAAATATCCTAAATGGCAAGCTTTCGTTAGTACAGATACGTGTCCATGCTGACTGCTGCGCTACAAAACTCTTTAAAATACTACACGGTTTTTTCATTTGGTTTTATTATTCAACTAGCAGCGCCCCGCGGTTTTACCCGCGTTGTGCCCGTTCCCGTAGGAAATCCGGGATAAAATGTAGCCTATAGCCTTCCTCGATAAATAGACTATCTAACATTGAAAGAATTATTCAAATCGGTTCAGTAGTTTCTGAGATTAACGCGTTTAAACAAACAAACAAACAAACAAACAAACAAAACAAACTCTTCAGCTTTATAATATTAGTATAGATTAAAGCTTAGACATTTACCACAGTCAAGTTAGTTACAAGGAACCGTTAAGTAATATTCAGTTATAATGTTAGCAAATCATTTCAGCATGATTTCTAAATCATTTCCAACAACGATAAGATTAAAGACCTAATAAATGTTTTAAAATCATTGTTAACAAATGCATTTATTTGAATAAAATGCTATTAGAAAAAGTAGCCGTGCCTCGCGGCCCGCGTTGTGCCCGTTCCTATGGAAAATCTGGGATGAAACAATAGCCTATAACCTTCCCGTTGAATGTGGCTATCTATTACAAAAAGAATTATTCAAATCGGACTGGTAATTCCCGAGATTAGCTCGAACATACAAACAAACAAACCTAAAAATTTTACCTCATTATAATATAAAAAAAATATTAATTACTATAAGGTGCTAACAAATTAATCACGGATATTTCAAGAGATGATACATAAAGGTGCTCCCACACTGCTGTTATAGAATGTTAAGTAACGTTAGTAAACATTTGTTAGCTAACATTTAATCACCAAAGTCAAAAAATGTTTTCATGTTAGTAAATGTTAATTAACATTTTTGAACAAAATTTTGTTTGTAAACATTTTATACGGGTGACGGCGGGGTATGCGGTGAGAGCAAAACCAAACTGCGAGCCAATGCCAGATTCAAAATGTTATAAAATGTTAGTAAACACTTTCCATCAGTGTAGGAGCACTTATAACATATAACAGTTCCTAACAAAATGTAAGAATTGACAACATTTGTTAGTAAATGTTTTAGTGTTCAAAAATGTTTATAAACATTTTGTAACAGCAATGTGGGAGCACCATTACATGAAAACAATTAACTTTCAACTGTAATTAAGGAACCTTTGTATATAATTTTTTTGTTTTAATTTTTCGAACAAAAAAAAAATATTATAATAAATTTTTAAAATAATCACCCCTTATTATGTACCTGTCAAGATGTTTAACACTGTCTGTCATGTCACGTCAAAAGTTGTTTTTCTTAAATGTCTTTGATGTTTCACCTAAATGATAGTTTAAAGAGGTTCTAGAATATATCTAAAGAGGTCTCATTTAATTATCTTATTAACAGGGTGTTTTAACGTAGCAAATTTGTTTCCTACTTTTCTCCAAAAAAACATAACAAAACCTATGATGTTTTATACTTAAATGTACTCCGAGAACCGAGTACTATCAGCTGTAAAAATATCCGTGACTAATTTGTTAGCACCTTGTATATATATATTACTTCATTAATATATTAATATTATATATAGTATAGATGATAACCTGTTTCCTTCTTCTAAGACACAACCTTTAAAAACCTCTCAAAACATTTTCCTGGTGCCACCCAGTTGGAACCAACACACAGACATACCTACAGAGTTACAGTTCGCTTTGGGAATTCCGCCGGTCGCACATTAATAATGCAAGCAAGCGGACACATCACTTAGCGATCGATGCTATCTGTTATATACCTCAGAATATGTAGTTGAATTATAAATGCTTCCAACTTCCACGGTTTAGTGGTGTGCGTTCGATGCTGGTTTGGTGGGTAACGCGTTTGGTTATCTATAAAAAATATATAATAAATAGTTACTAATCTTTTACTAGTATTGTTATTTATAAAAATACTGATACTTAAATAAGTAATTTATAGTAGTTATTATGCCTCAATCATCCTCACCGTATTGATATTAAGTGAGATGCTCAGGCCTTTGACCAGCAGTAGTAATACCTAAGGCATTTTTTATAGTAGTTACTTTGAAACAGAAAAGTTTGCTTTTTTATGGTGCTAATATACGAGTCGGATTACGGATACGAATTATTCTTTTTGTATTAGGTAGCCACAAAAAGGAAGATTTGTTGCCTACTTTTCATCCCGATATTTCTACAAAAATAAGCACAACGCACGTTCAATTTGGAAGGTGCCACAGCAAAGTTTACTTCGCTGTCTAAAGTTGCAATCTAAAAATCTTGTAGAAAAATATAGATACAAATAAATAAATCAATGGCACTAATACTATATAATAATCTCAAGAGACTTTGTTATATTTCTCTTTCTATTCAAACGTAAAACAATGCCTCCATAGCTATGTTTCCTTGCTACGTTTTCCGCGCAGTCCTCCTATACATCCCTATACTTATCTCTGTAGAACAATCTATAAACTTCAAGGAAAAAGGCAAAAGAATTTAAGACAAACGTTCTTTTTAAATGGACGGTTCTTCATTACAAAAGACGAGTGTTGGAATGTTCGGTCTATTCTTTCAGCGGAGCTGGATAAAGACTTAATGAAATACCTCCCTGATGAACTGTGGACCGACCGACGTTTTTTTAAAGGAAATATGTCGCTTTCACCGTCCGACGGTCTTTTTAATTTGAATTTTACTTAGTTATTTAACTTTTTATCATTATTTTCCTGGTTTAGGATGTAATACAATTTTAATAAAAGTTTAAGTTACGTTTTTAGATTTTTATTTTTTAATCATAACTGGCGGCCCACCCTCGCTTCGTTTTGCTTAATTAAGATTGCAAGGTTCTATATGTTAAAAACTTTGTCTCGAAAAACTTTATTGTGACGGCATGAAAATCCGTCGTGTTTATCGATTTGGACTTAATTTTATACAATGTAAAGAAGATAGGCAGTTCTTTAGAGCTACCGATTTATAAAATCTTCAAGCTTTAAGCTGAGGACACACGGCGACTCTTGACATTAGACACTCAATGTATACATCGAATGTCTGTGTGTGTCCACTGCCGCGACACAGTTGTTGTGGCAATGTCGGTCAGTGTCTGTGTTGCAGCCGTGGAGACAGGTCGTGCGCAGTGTCCGACGCAAGTGTCGCGAATTTCGAACCTGCGCGAAATTTTTAGCCAGACCAATATGGCGTCACGTGCATGGTCTGCAGAGGACATACAATTATTGATTTTATATTATGAAGGCTTGCCAGAACTATGGCAAATATCAAATAGCGATTATAAAAATCGAATTAAAAAGACAGCGGCAATAGAATGTTTGGCGGAACGATTTAATACTACTGATGTAGAAATAAATAGAAAACTGCACAATTTGCGGACTCAATTTAATAATGAATTAAGAAAACTAAAGAAAAAGAAGAGCGGACAGGGCGCAGATGAAAATTATGTAAGCAAGTGGGAGTATTTCTCAAGTTTAATGTTTTTAACCCCGAATGTCGAACCAGCAACCACACTGAATTGCAGTGTAGCATCGATCCGTAGCATCGATTCGATTTACACCGATGTCGACACAAAAAATTGCTTACCATGAGGACGCAATCTACACTAGTGTCGACATTTGTGATGAGTGTCAGTGTCGCCGTGTGTCCTCAGCTTTATTATGGCTCTACTACAAGTGACATCACAATAATTTGAGGGCTTTATAATCTTGTCATTCATTCATTCATTTCGAGTAGGTTAGTGGCCAACCCTGGTGTCGGAGTTTTTAGACCACCTAAAGGCCTCCGAAATAGTCTAACGATTGAAACAACCGGGTCCGACTGCGTGCCCTCCGAAGCACGGTAGCGCTCAGATAGAAATGCCACTATCCGCCACACATCTAAGTAAGGGGTCGAGCTGCACGTTGCTTAACAATCGCAGTGAACTTACATAGCTTGGTCAAACTACGTCACGAGCGCTACGAGTTCTATAATCTTGTAAATCCGTAGTAAACCAGGCCAATACCTACTTATTATCAACATCATTTTACAAGTACATATGATATCCAATACAAAACAATACACAATCAAGGGTGTTACAATCAGACCCTCTTTTAACGGCAAATTGAACACAAATTATCCCAACACCATCTCGATATTACATCACTTTGTGCTTACGTCACGTGTCTATGCTGATATTGCTTTTTTATTTGCCCACTCTCCCCTTTAGAAACTTGTCAACATGTTACTACAAAGAATAAGTGCCATTGAGAAAGAGGAGGACTGGCAAAATTGGACTTTATTGTACGGGTGGAAGGGCGGTTAAGTTGGCGTGTGATGGTAAAAGATGGCAAGTTTTGTAGTGTACCGTGTCCCGTTTTTAGTTTGCTCAACGGATATTATATGATGTGAAGTATTTGAGAACACTGTGATAGTTCCCATGGCAATCGTATTAGAGTAATGTTTTTCTAATTTTCCGTTTGAACGCTTTATTCTTTGCTACATTTGGGGTAGCACTACTGCAAAAGTAAGGAAGTTCAAGTAGCTCAGTGGTCAACCTTGGTGTCGGAGTTTTTAGACCGCTTAAAGGCCCCCGACATGGCCCAACGATGAATCAAACGGGACCGACTGCTTACCGTATCCTCCGAACGGTAACGGTAACTTTACTAAGAAAAATACAATAACTAGATTTTCTCATGTGTTAGCTGATAGTGTCAGAGTTAATTATTACAAAACCTTTACCTGTTTTTGTCACCACTTTATTATTGTCCACGTAATCTACTGTCTACAAAACTAAACTACCAATCGCCTAAAAAATATATTTGCTTTAGAAAACTATCTTTGCTGTAACATAACCGACACAATATCAACGAACCAAAATAAATCTTCAAGCATCAAAAATATTACAATACAACGACGAATTAACCTGCATTAGTATCTTCGCTCGAGGAGTGAATTCCATTAGAGTTATCCAAGAAAAAGGTAGAGCAAAAACAATAATTACATTAGCAAGACAGTATTCATAATTCACGAGCTACTGGGTTAAGGTGCTGGTTGTCTGGGTGAGCATGGGATCAGCGTAAAAGTCCTCCATACGATTCGGCAATGGCGACCACTTCTACTCCTAGCTTCCGCGTCTTGCATGTGCTCTAACATAGCTCCCGTAGCCGATCTGTCCTGTAATTTAGTTGTGACAGGAAATCTGATAAAGAACGGAAGAAGTTAAGTAACATATTTTTATTAGCTTCTTAACATTATGAGTACGCCTGAAAAGCTTGGCCACTTCTTATTGTTATCTGTACTTCTTTTTCTTTAGTAGGTACTAATTTTTATTAAAACTTAAAAATAAATTTTGTAAAGCAATGAGAATTACCATGGTTTATCTTTATTCTTATATTTCTTATGTTACATTGAATGAAACCGGAGTTTAAGCTCTGAAAGCTCCGGCGCAATTATATTAAATATTTCAATTAAAAACCAGACGAATTCTACGGATCCATTTAATTCGCTGTGTTCATATTCAGAGGCTTTATTTTGTAATTTAAGGATATCACAATTGGGTATTTGCACCTACTAATGATATAGAAAAATGGAGTTGATTTCGAAAAGATATGATATGATAAATACTGTGTGTTGATTGGCGGAGTATTTTAATTTGGAATTTTCCACCAATGTGTCACCAATCACATTTTATCATATCATGTCTGGTTACCTTCTGCCAAGGCTTCTGTCGCTTTCGTTTTGCTAGACGGGGTGGGCCAATAATTAATCCAAAGCATAATATGCTTTGGATTAATTATTGGCCCACCCCATAATATTATTATAAAAATAGAAATGTATCGGCCATATCATTTAGTGGTCAAGCTCGCTTCACATGCGGAGAACAGCTATTATTAAGTACTAGCAGCGCCCCGCGGTTTTACCCGCGTTGTGCCCGTTCCCGTAGGAAATCCGGGATAAAATGTAGCCTATAGCCTTCCTCGATAAATAGACTATCTAACAGTGAAAGAATTATTCAAATCGGTTCAGTAATTTCTGAGATTAGCGCGTTTAAACAAACAAACAAACAAACAAACAAAACAAACTCTTCAGCTTTATAATATTAGTATAGATTTCGCATATATATTTTTGTTGGTATGTATAGTAGTTTATTATGTGATGTATGTGAACTCGCCTGCTAAAAACGATGGTCCCGGGTTCAATTCCCAGATCGAGCGAAATCATGTTTCCTACTTTTCAAACATGGCTCGGGTTTGAGATCGCCAATCCGCATTAGGCAGGCGTGGTAACAACGCCCAATCCTCCTCACTGTGCAGATATCTTCGGTGAGATGAGAGGCCTTTGCCCAGCAGTGGGACATTACAGACGGAACATGCTTTATTATTCAAATCACGGGTGTGTGCGTAACTTACACCAGGGTTAGCCACTAACCTACACGAACATATAGAGTCTCATCATAAATTTAAGAGCAAGGCTCTTGTCGGTGAGTCTGATGCAGACTTCTCCATCTGTTCCTATTCACTGCAAGCTCCTTCCGATCTATATACGACATGGCAGACACTTTTTCTTTAATCTGACTCATGTAACTGATTCTAGACTTTCCCCTACCTCGCTTTCCTTCAACTTTACCTTCCATGATATTATTTATGTATCCGTCATATCCTATGAGATGTCTTCATCTTACTGAGTCTAACTAATCCATATTAACTGATCGTACTTCCCACACAAGTAACTCCTTTTTCAATTAAGTGTTTGTAAATAGTAAACATAGTTACAGATTACAGGACATTATTATGGCCGCAAGGGTGTTTGCATTTCGCACTGACTATGAGTTGGTCACGTGTCGTAGGGGATCAATATTGGACACAAATATATCAGGGATTACCCCTAATGGACGATTTTAAACTCAATTTTGTATTTAATTAATGGTTGTGGGAAAATTGAATTATATCAACTCGTTTATATTTTACGTACTTTATTTTGATTTCAATTGCTGGTACCAGTGGGTTTGATTCCATTCTATAGTCTAATTTTGATTTATTTTCTCTGAATTTGTTAATAATAGTAATTGTGTTTAATTTTTGGTCTGATTTGATTCTATTGATATTGACGAACCACGGTGAAGGTCTTTAAGGCGAATAAAATCAACAACTCTTGGTCAATAAACCTACAGATTACTTACGCCCGTACTCAGAGACCAATGCTTCCTTAGTAGACAATTAATCAGTGATTTTGACATGTAATGTATGAAAATTTACCTTTTAATGGGACGTCAGTACTATAATCATGTTGTTCAAATATACTAACTTTTATTAAAATGCCTTTACTAGTAAGTTTCTATCTCACCTTTTCTTTATTCAACACTTCTAACAATACAATTATTACACCATAGCCTATACGCTTTTAATCATCAAAAAACAAATAGCTCTCAACAAAGGGTGTCGGTGTAATATAGAGGCGTCAATTGATCAGATCGCCACGTGACTAGCAGACGTATCCATAGATTATTTTCATGGTCTAATGCTTCTTCTAGAGCTTTGTTGATTCTGGTATGTCATTTTGTATACTCTTCAGTTAAGGGTAGGTGTAATATAAATAGCTGATGAGTTTCCGACAAGGGAGATGTTAGGGTAAAATCAATACATAGGTTTTGTTCCTGACTTAATGTTTTAAACCGATTCTTATTTGATCATATGGTACAATTGTAAAGGGATTGATTCCATTTTTAATCGACTTAATAAGTGTTGGGGAAGATCTTCTTAGGAGTGAGACAGAAGGTTAATTAAACAAACCGTAGAAAGAGAAAGTGTATTTTTTAAAATATTTTTGTTTCCTCATATTTTCGTCTATTATGAACCGATTGGGAAGTATTTCGGCATACGAAAGGGTAAACTTACAGAAAGATCCCATCGTCCCAAAGAGGGTAGATGAAAATTAATTTGAGGTAAATTTTTGCTTGAAACACTTATTTACTACATTTATATAACACTAGCAGCGCCCCGCGGTTTCACCCGCGTTGTACCCGTTCCCGCAGAAATTTCGCGATAAAAAGTAGCCTATGTCCTTTCTCAGGCTCTGGACTAACTGTGTACCAAATTTCATTTAAATCGGTTCAGTAGTTTTGGCGTGAAAGCGTAACAGACAGACAGACAGACAGAGTTACTTTCGCATTTATAATATTATAAGTTAGGATTAGTAATTTTGTTTGTATGTTCGGGCTAATCTCAGGAAATACCAGTCCGACTCGAATAAATATTTTTGTACCTATTGGATAGTTATACGCAAGAGGTAGCTATGTGTTATCCCGAAATTCCCACGGGAACGGGCACACCGCAGATAAAACCGTGGCGGCTAGTATTACAAGCGCTGGAGGCGCTAGAAGCGTGCTCCAATACTTCAGCAATGTGTTCGCTTAAACTCAACACGCGGTTTTAATGGCCACATTTGATTACTTCTTGTCTTCACAAGAGCTACTTGATTGCTGACTTAACCAGTTACTATAGCCCTAAAACAGGCCAAAACCCACATAAAACACATCAACACACACTAAAAAACACTACACAATACACATAATAATATCCATAAAGACTTGACACTTACATTTCCCTGTGTAATCCTCATAAAGGCTTAGACACACGAGCTGGCTCGGGCCTCTGTCTGGCTTAATCTCGCTCTTGTGTTCAGTGCTTCAAATGTGTCATCGGACTGAAAGGCACTATTTTCATACGTATGTACTCGGCACGTTTTGTTTTGATACTTTATGTATTAGGGTTATGAGAATAACTTGTTTGCTTCTTAAGTTTAAGCGAATACTACTCATTTTGAATTGCCTTCTAGACTTCTATGACCACGGTTCCTGTAAAGGGGCCGAAACGTCAGATAAAAATATAAAATTAACTCGAAGTGTATCCGAAAACGTAGTTTAAATTCAAGATAAATTATTTGCTTCAAAGATTCTTGTTTATTTTGTTATTAAATGATAGTTACTTTGAATACATAATTCCTTATTGAAACGGACAATTACCCATGTGTATGTATGTCGATGTACTCGCCAGTTTCAGCCTCATACGGTGACTTTCTTCAGGAGTGAAGCTGTGCGTCCGTCGAAGGCTGCAGTGTGGAGCGATACTGTGGTTGCGGCACGAAGCCTCTGATAGGCGGCCACCTGACAGAAGCACGCGGCAGGTAGCTTTAATTGGCTGCAGCCCGACAGAGACACAACACACAATAAAATAAAACACATTGGGTCGAGCCGTCTTGCCGCAGTCGGTGACGAATCGTTATTTTAATGTATATGAACTGAATTAAAATATTTTGCAGGCAAAAGTACCTACTTTTATTTAATATAGACACTTTTTTAAATAATAGATATACATTTATTTGCTTTTACGCAGAGTCGGAATTAATGAGTTTTTGCGTTCCACTATCTATAGTGAAAGACATCAACGCGTGTGATTTTTAAGCTGGTGTTGGTAAATCAAATTATAATTTTAAAATACAATGAATGTTTAATCTATTTAATTAATAAATAAGTTGGTTGAATCCGACACGAATCGACATCAATTATTGATTGATTTCAGATAAATGATCGTAAATCTTTAGTACGGGATCACGATCCTCAAACGATTTGCTACTGCTGTCTATTCCTAGCTACTTTTACTTACTTATTTAACATAATTGAGAATTAGGATACTCAAGCACCTTCTTTATCGTGTCAGACAGTTTTAAAAAATGTATATTATACTCTGCTCCAGTGCATTTCCACCTCCACACCCTCCATGAGATTAGCCTAAGATAAGCGAGCTTAATGACTTTAATGGTAAGCGAGCAGTTTTCATAATGCAAGTATCAAAACCAGTCATTCCCAGCCGTCCTCAAAAGCCGGGTATATCCGTACTTGGCTGAAGATCCGGTTTATTTGCGCTTATATTGTGTGGACACAATACTTCAGAGGGATCATGTCGCCGGCTCTGGCCGGATAAGAACCTTCGGTTTGCTTGTGTACTGTATAAATATGTATACATTATGTAAAGACGCGTACGTAACTAGTAGTGCTTCGCGTTTTGAGATGACTGGTAAAATCTTAATATTATGTCCGTATTGCTTGTAGGGAATTTGGAATCTGGATACATAGGTTTAGGCAAAACTATGGTATTTTTAGTTTTAGTTAGTAGTTTTACCAGCGTTGTGCCTGTTCCTGTGGGAATTTAGGGATGAAAAGCCTAGCCTATCCTACCTACCTTTCTTTTGAATGTCGCTATCCAGTATAAAAATATTTATTCAAATCGGATTGATAATTTCTGAGATTGGGCCGTTCAAATAAACAAAATAAAGTTTTTAAAAAAAGTTGTTAAAAATTTCAGCTTTGTCTATTAGTAAAGAAAAAGTATAGATATTGAATAGTACGTTTACGATTTCACTTCGTTCACATAAATAAAAAAGTATATGTTAGTACAGATTTAATTTTTTTTTAATCTCTAATAATCCAAGATCTCCATGAATCACTGTCAGTCTGTAGGCAAGCATGGTGATAGGTACAGCTAATTCTCCTCACTATATTGTATTGATATCGTCAGTGAGATCAAAAGCCATTTCTCTAACGTGGCATTACAAGCTAATACTTTTTCTCTAGATAATACATAAGTATAAACAATATCAAACATAGAGTCTGTTATCAAATATTACTTCTTAAAATTTTTAATCCTTACAAAATCTACAATAGTATTATTATTCGACATTCCACCCTTCTCTCTTTTCAGCGAATCATAAAACCTTATTGCTGAAATGCAAGCCGCAACCATTATAAATTTCACCATAAAAACAATTTTAATAACACAACGAGACATTAAAACGACAAAATTAAAAGGCGAATGCAGTAAAATTACCAAACACTTTATTAAAATCCCACCCCTTGTAATTCATCCCTATAATTCTACCCCTCAATTTGTCGCTTGGAGCACTCATTTAAATCTTATTTGTACTTTTTAGTTTACAAAGTCAATAGTTTAGGAGATTTTGTGTGTCGGATAAGCTTAGTTTTAGATCTGTGAGAAGTAACGTGTGTTTTTGCTTAAGCTACTGAAACAACACTGGGTGACCAAATTATTGGTTACTTTGTATTTTATTTTTCTACTAGGATAAGCTTTAGTAAGTTCATCCAAGAACTTTTTGGTCTGCATGAAGACTGGTATTTCCGCTTCTTAGATCAACTGTGTAAAAGTACTAGTTTCTTAAGGTTGCGCGAACACTACTAATTTTGAATTTGAAATAAAATTTGAAACTATGTACGTTTCACGCATTTATACACTTCGCTTTTATTTTATATTTATATCTGACGTTTCGGCCCCTTTACAGGAACCGCGTGGTCACAGAAGACATTTTTAACGTAAAAATATTAGCCTATAATGTCCCAATGCTGGGCAAAACTTTACTGAAGAAATCAGTACAGTGCGGAGGATGTCAATCAGTATGCTTGGTATCTGCGAGTTGTTGACTTCAAACCGAGCCATCTTTGAAAAGTATAGGCTACAAAAAAGTAAAAAAATGAATTGAAACTACGTTCACATAATATACACTTCTCTTTTCTGACGTTTCGGACTCTTTACAGGAACCATGGTCACAAAAGACACTTCTCAGTGTTCGCTTACACCTAATAAACCAGAAAAGTAAAACGTGCTTCGCTTGACCCGGAAATTGTACCGGGGTTGTCCGGTTGGGTTTAGGCCCATCTCGTAGCCAGATTTGGTAGCTAGCTTCCAAATGGGAGAAATAATCCCGATTCGAAGCTGGCTACGAAATAGGAATTCGAAAGTCCAAGATTTAGGATTTTAACTAGTAAAAAAATAAATAACCCTAACCTACCGAATAAATCGTTCCCATTTAGTAGCTAGCTACAAGATGGGAAAACACTTTTCTCATTTCGTAGCTAGCTACCAAATCTGGCTACGAGATGGGCCTAAACTTCCGGTTGGTGATATATACAGAACTTTCAACGTAACTTTTTATTATTATCACTCTTAACAATAGTCTTCTATTAAAAAGAGATAAATGTCAAAATTCCGGTAGTTAGTTTCCGCACAATCACACGCCACACAAAATGATTCACGGTTCTTAACCATTGATAATTCGGGCATTTCGTCAAATGGCTGGGTTGCGCCAATTTAGGGGTTTGCCAATCCATCCGTTATCGAATTTGCCCCACCGACAAAATATTTATTTCATTACTCCTATTCATAGGTTCTAATCTGCGTTGCGGGGAAAGTTTGAATTCGGTCGTTTTGCGAATTGTCTCAGCTATTTGGGTTTTGTTCTAAGGAGGATCGGCATTAAAGATTGTGTAGGACAACACGTTTCAATGGCGTAGTGGCAATAGTGAACTATAAGGTAAATGCGAATTTTGTTAACAGTGATGATTACTTTTATATCACTGTATCATCAGGGGCCAATCGTAACTCTACTATTTACCAGGTCGTGGAGTAATTTTTTTTTAAATTTCAATGATGGGTGTGAGACCCAGTCTTAAACTTTTGTAATATATTTACTGAATCAAGAAACGATGTATTACTACCACTACTCTAGTCATTATCAAATATACCCAAACTACCACATTAATGGTAACATTAAAATGCAGAAACAGATCATAGCCGTACTTCGCGGGGCGTCACTACAGAGGGTAGGATTTTGCGACCCCTGTGGTGGCATTATACTTCACCACCACCCTTATTCTTAGGTCCCCAAAGTTCAAAATCCCACAGCAATCGTATGTCAACAATTCACTAGAACTATTGAAAAGGATAATGCCTCGATCAAACGCATCTCAATTGTCGTTTTATAAAATGTTAATTTCAGTTCTGTGACTACCGTTTTAGGGTTGGTTTTTGTTTGAAGTAGTTTGTCATTGAACTAGGGGTAAGTAAGATTCGTTTAATTCATGTAGACAGTGACTTGGACTCTTAATTTTGGCGACACTTGTACGATAGAAATTTGTGTGAAATAAATTTAAAAAATGATAGAGTACCTATCGGATTTTTAAACCCTTACTTGATTTTTTTTGCAATTAATTAGTAGGAGTTCACGTATGTAATAAAGTACTTAGCTTATTTTAATATAGGAAAAATAATTCTAACAAGACTCTTTTTAAAAGAGAAAGACAGTCGAGAATTAGAATATCTAGTTTGGCCCTTGGCAGGATATTAAACAAATTGGAAATTTTTGAACTTTGGAATTACGATTTTTTATAGTCGACATATTTTTTATAACCTGGAAATAGTGGGATTTTGGTATCGATAAAAATGGTCGGTGTCATTTCTACTCAGCGAGAATTCCCGTATTCATTTCAAAACTGACTACACACATGCAACTTCAAATAACTTCTATTTACACTAGTAAGATTTTCCAATTTAGTTTTCTATGAATAAAGGTTAAATACAACACATGATCATTCGATCATGCAACGTGTGCTCGATCAACGTGAGATCGACCATTTCTAATTTCGCCTTTATTCTAGAGATTTCCATTCAAAGTTTAATCACAACAAAACCATTTCAAATAACTAAACCGGTTACGTTTTCATCCCTTTCATTATATAAATTTGTATTACACGTAAGTACATAGAAGGGACGGAGGGTTCCCAAATCTAATAAACAGCCCTGTGGACATTTGCAAAACAATTTGAGATCGTCTTGATTTCATTCCGAGAATTTCCTTAAAATACATCCCGAGATATAACTTCATGTATTTATGGAATGTTTTTCTTGTACTATGAAGTTTGGATAGCGTTTTAAAATTAGAATACGAGAATATTGTTAAGCCTCTAATTGGATGGGTGGCCAATAGTGACATTTCAGTACTTAACTCCCGCAACATCCACGGGCACGGGTCCAAAGTAGGCGAAATCGCGTACCGCAGTCTTTCTAGTCTATATAAATAAAAATGAATAGCTGTTTGTTAGTCTGCTTAAAACTCGAGAACGGCTGAACCGATTTGGCTAATTTTGGTCTTGAAATATTCAAGAAAGTCTAGGGAAGGTTTAAACGGTAAGCATTGACTGAATAAATGCGGGTGAAACCGCAGGGCACAGCTAGCAAAATATATAATGTATATCATACCATCACTTTTTTGGCTAAGCTGTAGTCGGTTAAAAAGTAAATCGGTTTTATTCGGAATCCCGGACTGAACAGGAAATGAACTTAGTTGAAACGACTGGTTTTAACCATAGAATCTACTTGAACAGTTTGATTGGAAAAGTTTTTTAATTAAGATATATCTTTAAAACCTAATGAGGTGCCCAGATCTTTAACCACTGATACAAAAGAGAGGTTTACGTCCTCAGGAGGCAGGTATCGTAACTCCTGACTGAAAAAAACTTAAGTGTGAAAGATTGAACGATGTTTGACCTTTTTGTATTGCTCGTGGCGTAGTTTGACTATGCGATGTTAGTTCATTGGGATATTGTTGACTTCGGGCGGGAATCGAACCTGCAACCCCCGACACAGTAAGCGCTCTCACTGCCACTGTGCCAACAGACTTGTCAAAGCGACCTCCTGCTGTTAAAGAAATCCTCAACGCAATTGCTACTAAGTATTTTTTGTGCTAAAATCTTGAGAATGGAAAAGTTGTAGACACTCGTTGTTATGTCATCATACGCACAATTGAATACAAAACATGCTTTGGTTAATTTTAACAATGCCATTTGACGGTATGTCATTCAGACGGTACTCATAGAGTTTATTGTGCGTACAGATGTGTTACAGATGACATGGTGCACAGTGATGCCTACTTTTCAACAAACTTTAAGGGTGTCTGTCCATTGACGCGGAGCGAGCTGGCGGAGCAGAGAAACGGACAAATATTAACCAATAGGATTGCATAAAATATCTGACCGGAGATTCTATTCAATTAAAGCTAAGCTTTCAGCTTGTATTATGAAATCTAAATGACATACGTTTATATACATACACAAATACTTTATATGAATGAATAATTGACACCCAGACGTCATAGCCAACAACTATACTATTTGTTACCTAGGTTGCTATAGTTATATTTTTATTAAGTGTCCCATCTACAATTCAATTCTTCCCTCACCCCTATAATTCCTAAGCAATTACCCAACTGTGCAAATTGTAACATCTATTATTATGATGTGTGCACCGACGTGGAGTGGTCGGCGGCACTCGAACACATGGGTGCGAGTTCGATTCCCATTCATGGCTGGAGATGTTTTTATCGTGTTTAGGGGGTGTAAGTGAGGTTTAATCGTTCACTGTTGAATTGTAAATTCGGGTGAATTGGTATTATTTTATTATGCGAGTTGTAAGCAAATCAATTATTAATATTTCTGGAGTGGACCGGTTTGTGTTTATGAATTATGTATTATTGAAATTTTCTTAAGAGGCAAATGTCATGATTTGGTGCTAGGTGGAGTGTTTGAGTCGAAGAGGTTTCTATGTCTATGGGTAAAATACAGTGAATAATCAGTGTAAACACGATTTTTAGGAGGTCATTAATCTTAATATTTTCATCAGTAGTTTTTATGAAGTACCTACTTAACTAAACAATTACAAAATTCGGTGAGACCGATTTTAAAACAAGTGCAGTTTTAGTATAAGGTAACATTGTAAAGTTAGTCCTAGTACCTAATTTTATTAGTCGATCGACAACATCAAAAGTGCTTGGACCGCCTAAATGCCTTCGACATAGTCTCACGATTGAGATAACCGGCACCGTGGTATAACGTAATGTAGAGTTTTTAATGTGCCACTGATGGGCGAAAGCCTCTCATCTAACCGAAGATATCAGTAGAGTGAGAACGGAAGAACCACTGCAGTATATGAAAGAAATACCGCGACTCACTTATGAACACCATAGCTCAGATTATGCAGGCACTCACTACTATACTACAGGTACCTTATCATAACACTAAAATAACTATTCAATTAGCTAACTTCAGTTGACTCTGCTAATCATAGAACAAATACAATATAATTTCTCTTCTATTATGTTTGTTGTTTCAATATTTGACATGACAACAAAAGACAACATTTATCTGCAACAATGTTACTCTAACAACAATAATAATTAAATTAGCGCGCTCTATGTCAACTTTTCTAGTGCAAATTGTGATAAGTGTGTTTGGAGTATTTATAAACAGACCGAGATGGAGGCCTTTATGCGGTCCAAGAACTCCGACACCAGAGTTGGTCATTAACCTGCTCGAGGTTATTATATTATTAGCCTCAGGTGTCCTATTGTTGGACAAAGGCCTTCACCAACTGTTTTCACTTCTCTTACTTTCATAAATTTGGTACCTTACTAAATATACCTTTCATATGAGTAATGTACGGGATTAGAAATGTAATAAGGCTAATTATGTACACAATCACTCTGTTGAGGAAAAAGGTATACCGATTTCATTCTATTCTCGTATATTTAAAAGATTTCGTAGATACGTAACAGTAACAACAGTAGAATTAGCTTATAATATTCAAATATAGGGCAAATGCCTCTCATCTCCTCATGTACTTCAGGCCTTTGCCCTATCTTTAGAACAATTATGTGAAATAGAATGCAGTAAGCGCTTCGCTCTTCCGTGCGTAATAACCACGATCACTAATACGGATTGATTCAAATAATAAAAGGCTTTTATAACAATATCTATCTCTAAAATTTAGATGATAGCTGTACCGTACCGGTCATAGAATATTATGTTTAATAAAAACTATGTTTATAAAAATCAAATAAAAAATAAAAATTATAAAAAATAATTATAGGTTTAGTTATCTATAGGTTTGAAATGTTTAAACTAAGGAAGATAGCCAGTAGATGTAAATATATGAAAACATTTTCCTGTAAGATTTAGTTGTTAATTTCTTGACTTCATTAGAGAACAATGGACCCACGATAAGTACATGAAACTTGCAATTCACCTCAACAACCAGAACGTTTAAACACTAATCCAATAAAGGTAATTCTTCTAACGATCACACATCGTTAATAATTACATATTGACACGCCAATTATGTGCTAGTGTGTGTTTTGTTACATTGTAACGAGGACATTACGTGTAACTATGTGTAAAGAGCTCCTACCTTTTGATTTGGAAGCGACTACTATGATTGTTAGGGATACACTAAGTACTAACTTTTAGACAAAATTGTTAGGAATTGAACTTCTTACTTCTAAGGGTGAATTGCTCCAGCTTACGATCACGCACCGGTAAATGTAAACAGAAAATGTCAGTGAAATGTGAGTCTCAACAGACGTAAAATGTATAATCGGGTCTTTTTACTGGCTGCCCGAGTGTCATTTAAGTTATTTTAAGCAACGGTTACATTTAATAGCAACGGTTACGGATAACATTTAATAGTAGAAATAATTATTTTTTCTACTTATAGTACCTACCTACTAAAACTAGGTTACCACTTCTTCCTTTATCACTTTGTCAGAAACAAATCTTGTAAGCAATCAGTCGTAAAATAAATGGGGCACAATGATGTGTATTTGTTTTCTTTTCATCAAAATGGTGTTATCAGCCGTTGCTCTGCGGTTGAGAAATTACCAAAATAGACAACACTAAACTAACACACGATTGTGAAATGAGATTAAGGATACTTTGAGATGTGCTAGGTACTGTCAGGGGAGTTGTAGTTTATTTTTTGTAGAGTTCAAAATGTTACAAGTTACTACTATGCATGTAGTAGCAACTAGCAGTAGAGGTATTTGAAAGGTACCGTATTTTTGTCATAGGTATATCGTGATTTGAGGATTCCTTTAGCCCTAATCGATTTTACTAGCAGCGAGTTTGCGAACTCAATGAAAAACGAACGTCATACATGCGTCCCTAAAGTACAGAAAATTGCAAAAATTGAAAATTGAAAGCTTTAGCTTACATATAGGTACTAAATAAAAAAAACATTATGTTTATTTATTTTTTAATGATTGCCTAAATAATCTAGTTGGGTTCATAATTTTGACACTGAAAGTACAAGACTTTCACTCCCAAATTTTTCCAATTATTAAAAAAAAAATTTTTCAGCGGGAAAGGGTCAAGCATGTTAATCTTTGAGTACCTATACCGTATGCCGTACCTTATGCCGTGTGTAAACCAAGTAATTTTAAATTTAGATTTAAAGAATCGGGACCTAAGTAGGTATATTAACGTAACCTCCAAAGATGTCACTCTCGGTTTCCCATCCAAGTAGGGGCCAATCTTCACGTTAATTTACTTAACCGTCACGCTTTTAACATTGTTTAGTTAAACTGCGCCACAAACGCTAAATACCTACTAATATTATATATACATATATTGCTAAATTAACTGTCTGTCTTACGCTTGTACGCCTAAACCATTGAACCGATTTCAATAAAATTTGGTACAGTGATAACTCATACTTCGGGATAGGATATAGGCTACTCTTGATTCCGAAATTCCAACGGGCTACAGGTAAAACCATGGAGAACAACTAGTATTAACTAAACAACATTTAACTAATGTAATCTTTTTGTGTTGACTGCAATCATCAACTTATCACTTAATACTTTCAAACAACAATGAAATCGTATGTTTTCTTTAAAAAACTATGTTTTATGACAACTGTGAGCCTGTTTTTGAATGTGATTGTGAAATGTTTGTTTTGTTTCGAAAACTGTTGCATTGCGTTGACGGAGAGTTAGGGTGCGTTTTCACTTTAAGCGGGGAGAATCTTTGAAAGATGTAGACAATGTCAATGCGTCGTTCGATAACTTCAATGAGTTGTGATTGGTCGACTGGACTCCACACAGATCCGCTTCAAGCGGAACTGTGCGAAGTTAGGTCTGTTTACATGGAGACAGTCTCTCACAGAAACATTATTAATATACAAGTAGATTTTCAAGTTACGCAATTCTATGTGGTAGGTATTTTAAAAATTGCACCATGCTTCGGAGGCCACAGTAAATTGTCGAACCCGGTTATTTCTAACGTTAAACAATGTCGAAAGATTCCAGGTGATCTAAAACTCCGACAGTGGAGTCGGCTGAAAAATTGATCATCGTCATATAATCACATTAGTTTACATTTTAAGACTTGTAAGAAAAAATTGATTGTACTTACGTATATGACACACCACACTACACTATTTATGCCACTGTGCCAACGGGCTTGTCACAATAGAAGACCACACTAAAAACTCAAGAGAATCTCCCATATGATCCAGAATTCGGACCACCCATTCATTCACCCACTTCCAAGATGTTTATAGTGAGATAAGATGCTGTAATCCCGTTGCCACTGTTTGTATAGGCACCACACGCGATGCAGTAGCTCAGTAGTACTTTAAGAACTTGAGCAAAGTAGAGTCTATTCTGTAGTTAAGGGTACGTTAGAGTGTCTTCTGATCTATGAGAAAGTATGAAGGAGCGTATACTAGAGACTTTTTGTCTCAGAGTCTGTTCTCAGAGTTTTAGACTGGGAATAGACAACAATTTTGTTTTTGTGAAGAGCAAGTCAGTTTAAAGAATATTGTGACTATAATTTGTTTGTGTGTCGGATGGACCAGTTTGATGCGGTTTCTTCATTTGAATGCCAATTTTCTTGCGGTGGGTATGAGCTATGGATGGTGAAAATCGGTCCAGCCATTTTTGTGTAGGGGACTTTTAAAAAAACTTGTTATCTTATTATCTTAAGAAGTATAGACAATGTGATATACTTACCATAGCGAAGATGCATGGTTGGTGTTTGTAAATAACTCTACATTTGGACCTATAAGGAGCCATATTTTTTTCGAAGCTGTGGTGTTTTTAATATCCTATTTTTCTAATATTTTTAAGCCATGGTAATATACAACTTCTTCTGATGCTTCTGTGAAGAAAACTTTAATAAAAATACAATAATTTGATTAATTAAACTTCATATTTATTTCTTAAATTACACAGACATTCTACTTTATTTGGTACTATACAAGTTTACATTATTTCAGTTTATTATAAAAGGCTTTTATCTTAGTCTAGTGTTTAGTTATTATGAAATTAACTTTTATACAAAATCATGTCTGGATTTGGGTTATGAAAAATGAAAATAAATAAAATTGATGCGAAAGTTACTGATACTTTAGGCCTCAGCTACACTTGATGGCAACTTCAATACACGTTTTTGCATTTAAGTACAAATCGACGGAGCGACCAATCTTCCGCGTAGTGTGCACGCTGTTTGTTAATTATTTGCATTAAAATGTATTACCGGAAGATCAGCGACGGAATTTTCGTCAAGTGTAGCGCTGGCCTAAGGAAAACGCACTCCATTTAAGCGGAGCGGAGCGCTGCCGCGCTTAATTGACCAATCGCAACGCGTTGAAATTGCCAACGCATTTTATTTTTTTTCATCGAGTAGATGGTCAACCTGACCAATCCTGGTGTCAGAGTTATTGAGCCGCCAAAGGCCTCTGACGACTACTATCCGTAGAAAGTAACCGGGACCGACGGCTTAACGTGCCCTCCGAAGCACGGAATCATCTTACTTTTCGGGCAATCAGGTGATTCAGCCTGTAATGCCCTAACCAAACTGAGGACAGTCTCACAAAGAGATTTTTGTGAGATATCCCCACCGGGAATCGAACCCGGAACCTCCGGGTCGTGAGCCGGCGCTCAAACCACAAGACCACGGAGGTTGTTCGCATTGACATTGTGAAACTCAATTCGTAATGCGTTGTGATTGGTCGGTTGGGCCCCGCCCCGCTCCGCTCCGCTTCAAATATTTGACGGTGAGCGAGTTTGGAAGCTGCAAGCTGGTGAATTCTATTTTCAAAATTTTAAATGATATTACAATGTGGCTGTCTATTTGTCAGTTCTTGCTACTTACAACCTCGCTTCATGTAAGCGCTTCATGTTCCTTTGTAAATTAGGTATGCAACCTAACTGAATATAAGTTCAGGAAATACCTAGGTGATATTTGTCCATTTAAAATATCTTTAGGGAGATATTTATATCTTAGAATAGGTGAGCAGTATTTTTAAAATAATAAGGTAGGTACCAGTTTTTTGGCTTCGCAGCATTCATATAAAAATTAAATATTTTGTAATTTAAATTTAAAATACACATATTTATTTGAGCGTTAAAAAATGGATACAAAATTGGTGTTATGAAGTGAGTCGGTAGGTATAATAAGGAACAAAAATCTTTACAACATTTTGAAAAATGTTGTGTGTTCTGAATAAACTTCCAATGCAGACACGGCCTAAAAATAATTATTTTCAAATTGATTTCCAAATTGTTTACCTGCCTATCATAAAAATGGTTTCTAAAAGATTTGGTTAATGAATCAAATAAGAAAATAATTTACATTTTTCCATATTCATTAATGCTATTGCATCAATGCTTCAGTTTCCATAAATGTTTAATTGTTTTATCATAATTACAAATACTTATCAATTAAAACAAATCACAAATGCTATATTTACAAAACTTATTTAATACAAAAATTGTTACATTATTATCGAATGTTTTGTACACGAAATGACTAGATATTACTTACTTAGTTGATAGGAGGAATCAAACTTTCAAATACTGAAATAATACTGGAAATCTTTGGAATTTTAACAATATTTGGATAAATAATCATAGAAAGTTTTTATTCAGTTAACTTTCAAATCTATAAAAATGTTTGCAATCTTGTCTAAATACATAGGCATAGGTTTTCTTATTTTAAAGGCCTATAATTATAAATCTACGGACGAATTCACGCATTGAAATGCAAACAAAACATGCTAGATATGTCAATACGTAATTGATAAGCTATTCAATACATATACTTACGATTTGTCACAAAAATACCGGTAACTTTATCATTAATTTACAGTTCTTTGGAAGCGATGCGTTTTCAACCGAAATGCTCATAGTTTATGTCACTTTAACACGATTGTATTGGACTGTACATATTAACACTCAGTCATGCGAGGATCTGTTCCGACGGATTCAAAACGGGGGTGGAGTGGACACGCACCCGTTTAGGTACATTCACCTCGCCCAGTCGTCCGGCGGGCTGTTCCCGGGGTGTAAGGGAGAAAACGCGCTTCTCCTTGGCTCCGAAACCACCTCTTGAGAACCAATTATCGACTCTATGGAAAACCCGTTCCGAGACCTCTTACATCTCGAGTCTGTTGTCTCTGCCATCCGCGGCGGCAACGGCACTGGTCGCAGTGTTGCCGGCGGCGGACGCGGCAGCGCCAGCAGCGGCGTCGGCGGCAAGTAACACGGCAAAGGTAGCAACGGCGCGTACGCCTCCCGCGCCAGCATAGCGACCACCGCGTGCGCATGCTGCAGCGACGGTGCCGGCCGCTTGTACCGCTTCCTCCTCCTCAAGAAGCTGCCGTTATCGAACATGTCCTCTGCCAGAGGATCCAGCGTCCAATAGTTCCCTTTTCCCGGATTTCCTGGCTCCCGAGGAATCTTTATAAAGCAATCGTTCAGACTCAAGTTGTGCCTGATAGAGTTCTGCCACGCAGGAAACTTCTCCCGGTAGTAAGGGAACCTGGTCATGATGAACTCACAGATGCCGCTCAGGGTAAGTTTCTTGTGCGGAGACTGGAGGATGGCCATCGTGATGAGCGCTATGTACGAGTAGGGCGGCTTGATCAGCTGCGAGGAGGACTTCTGCTTGGGTTTCTTGGGGGAAGAAGGCTTGTTGTCGGCGGGGCTGGACGCGTCGTAGGTGTCCGAGTCGGCGGACGGCGGCGGCAGGTCCGGGGTGTCCTCGTCCACGGAGACGTAGGTGTCGTCGACGTCGGGGTCCGCGGGGTAGTCGGGCTCCGGGTCACGCAGGTAGTGCGGCAGGTAGAGCCTTGGCGGCGGGCGCAGGTCCAGCGGCAGCTCGCCCTCGATGATCATGTCGCGGTACTGAGCCAGGTCGCACTCGTCCATGCTGAGTCACATGTCAGAGGTGCGGAGTGGCGCGTGGCGCGGCGCGGACTGCGCTCGCCCCGCCGCCGCGCGCGGGGCGGCGTCGGGCCCCGCCCACGGGGCCCCCCATCGCCCTGGGCCGCGTTTACGTTCCAGTAAACACAACAATTGTCGTTATTATTACTGCGGGTCGGAGCTTTTTGCATGAATTTCAGGCTGTCGATTGATAATTATTAGGCCGCTACAAACCCATCGATTCAACTTTGTTGCGGTATTTATTTTGAGTTTCAGGTTGAGGTTTTGTTTAAAATTCGTATTTGGAAAGTTTGAAGGGACATTTTGTTTGTGTTCGATTATGTTCTGGCGAGTTGTTGGGGTTTTGATATTGAATTAGTAGAATATATGTGCATGTCTGTGCGTTTACTGTGTACTTGCGCGGATATCTTACATATTTACTTAGATGATTTGAATTTTGTACAGTTATCAAGTAAATGACGATACATTTAAATTAAGATACATAATAGCATTAGATAGCTCTATTTAGTCTAGTTCTATCTAAAAGGATAAACAATAAGAGAAAAGCCTCATCTAAATGTATATACCTACTTAAGTAAGTATACCATAAGCTTCCTCCTCAGATACATCAAACCCTTAGGCAGTTTCATGATAACCTTCATCCATTTTTCCCACAGAACGTAATAATGAGCTTCAACCTCAAACGAAATATACGTTTCAAAAGAAAAAAAGCAATAAAAAGATCCAACACATTCTCCCAAAGGAAACTGTTTACAAATTCGTAGACATCCCTTAATCCGGACTAAAGGACTTCTGTTCAAAAAAAATCTCATAAAGGAATAGTAGTACTCCATTCAGGTAGATCTTCAAATAAAAAATATTCGAGACTTGACAATGCGAGAGAGATCCCTCGTATATGTTTCCTACCATAACATTTACCCCTCAGGCGTTAGGGGAAAAGCTATACGTGGGAGAGAGACAGAACAGATGTGGGACAGAGAAAGGACATACTATTGACCAATGGAGAGAAGGAACGGTTGGGGCGGAGTCGACAAAAGCTAACATGTCAGGGCGTGGCATTAGATCCTATTATTGTCTGGCAAGGCAAATAATATTTTGCACAAAGTACACATTGGGGTAAGGGGGTGCGTTAGGGGGGTTGCTAATTTATTCCCAACTTCGGTTAAGGCTTGTTTTTCAGCTTTGCGAGCTTGTTATTTAAATTGGACGCTCTTAGTGGAGGCATTTGTAGTTATGTAGGTGATATTGTGTCGTTCAATGAAAGAATTTTGGCTTTGTCTGTTGTCCTATTGAATACTGTGGCGTTTTTTGTTTGTACCGTCCTGTCTTTCAGTGTTTATTTTGTGAACGATTTTGTTTTTAACTGAAGCTTTTTCGGATTTTTTTTGTTCTGTTAATTTTTATATTGTTTTTGGGTTTTGGTGTTGTATTGATTTATCTAGTTGTATATTTATAGTTATGGATCATTGGGTTCTATCAACTTTTGGTAGATATGTTGTTGAATAGGTGCGTTTAAGGCTCCCATAAATTGAAATAGGTAAAGGAGTACCTACCGAGACCTTAGCCTCTTTACAGCATTAGCTGAGACGTCTCCCTTTGCTGTTGCTTTTTTTAAGTTGTTATTTTGTATTCGTTTTTTTTTGTTATTGTGGCAATACCTAAATTATATTTTTTAGATTACTTCATACTTTTTTCAGCTAGACAGTTTATTTCTTTTTGTAAGTGGTTTACATCTTTTGTATAAAAGGTACTTTGGTAGTTAAGTTATTATCCAAGTTATCTTAAGTAATCTCTAAGAAATTCCGTTTAATAAATCCTGCTAATATTATAAATGCGAAAGTTTGTGAGGATGGATGTATGTATGGATGGATGTATGGATGTATGTATGTTTGTTGCTCTTTCACGCAAAAACTACTGAATGGATTTGGATGAAACTTTACGGTTATATAGGTTATACATCAGAATAACACTTGGGATACATTTCATCCCGAAATTAAACATCAGGTACAACGCAGGTCACACCGCTGGGCGCGGCTAGTTAGTATATAGATACTTCTACCTACCTAATTTATTGTTTACCTTGGAACAAGGTAAGCAACCACTGACGTCTAGTCTAAATTCTTTCCCAGTAAAACTATCGCCGAGCTAAGCTCCGTAATCTATCTTATCCACCTCGCGAGTCCGGTCGGCAAACACGTCAATCGTTAAGATAAGCTGGCTAGGATAAGCTGGCTCTTCTAGTCACCTATGTTAAACAAACTTGGCGGTAGGTCGGTGAGGAAAAATGTAGTCTAGTTTATTCAGTTAGGTATATCATTTTTTTAACCGGCCGGCGAAGAAAAATGTATGTAACAATATATAATTTACTAGCACTGCCCCGCGGTTTTACCCGCGTTGTACCCGTTCCCGTGGGAATTTCACGGTAAAAAAGGCCTATAACCTTCCCGTTGAATGTGGCTATCCATTACAAAATTTAATAATTTTTCAAATCGGACCAGTAGTTCCTGAAATTAGCGTGTTCAAACAAGCAAAAACTCTGCAGCTTTATAATGAGTACTAGCAGCGCCCCGCGGTTTTACCCGCGTTGTGCCCGTTCCCGTGGGAATTTCGGGAATTTTTTACATAAAAACCTTCCTCTTGAATCACTCTACCTATTACAAAAAACCGCATCAAAATCCGTTGCGTAATTTTAAAGATTTAAGCATACAGACAGACAAACAGACAGACACGAAAAAGAGACGACTTTATTATAAACTATGTAGTGATAAGACTGGCAATTTAACAAGAGTTGCATAAGTACGTATGCATTCAAAGATAAAGTATATTTTTTGTAACCTATACTTATTTTCCTACTTCAGGGAATACGTTTCCTCTCTCAAAACATTGTTACGTCTTGTCTACTGGTCTAGACAACACGTAACAATGTCTGTTTTCGGACAGGAGTAGAAAATGTACCTATACTTAAAATGTATTTTAAATTTGACTGATTTTCCATCCAAAGACAGTTTATTCTATAGAGAAAAAAGGTTTCTGGTGTCATTCCTCCAATAAGTTAGGTAGGTATATGTTCTAACGTAGTACTTTCCTCTATCAAATATGTTTTTTTACTTAGCTCATACTTTAAATAAAACACGTAACCAAAAAAAAAATGTATCTTGATATAAGTCCTTTTAGTTTCTTACTTGCTTAGCTACCAATGAAAGTACTGAAACCGTACCTTTAGGAAAGCTACATCGCTACACAATAAAGTGTTGTCCTGTGTGTGCGTAAAATTAAATGTCAAGAGCATGGCATGGGCGGTTGCGCGGGCGATGCACTAGAACGGGCGCAATTTTCTATAATTTTTATTTTCAGGGCAGCTCCTTACCCCCCTTTTGACGACGATCATGACCACTAAAATTGTTCATATAAATATTTTTTATAGAAACTCTAAATAAGTAATTTCAGTACGTATAATATTAATATAACTTCTTTTTCAATTAATTTATATCTAAAAGATAAAACAGAATTTGCCTAATCTCAATCTCATAACGTAACAAAAACTTAAAGTATTAAAATTGTAAATAGTGACATCTCTGGAAAACATCATGTACTGAATAAATAAAGCATTTTGTCAAACGGCAAGTAAAATGTTTGTAATAAGTTGTAATGACACGCCAATAGATGGCGTTTAAAAATGTAAAGTTCTGAATATTTCCAACAGATGGCGGTAGGTGCTAGCTGTCAGTGGTGACATCAAAAACCAAAACAAGCGTCGAACATCGCGTGTTTCCGAACGAAACGAATCGAATCAAAACAAAACTCGTCAGTTTGCGCGCGCATGCGCTAGTCGTTTGACGTATGTAATCTTTACCAAATTGAATGTCATCCTATTTCGTAGCCGGTAAACGCAGTGAAAGTGTTTTTGTATTTAAAATAGTAATTAAATATAAATAATGGACAGAAACGATCGCAAAACGAACTCTCGAAACCACACAATCACAATGGATCGCGATTCCAAGTTCGTTTTACGTAAAATCTTTCTGGATTTCTCAATTATATTCATTGGTAAGTAATAGCACAATAATTAATAACGTAATTATTGTCCATAATTTTTTATATCCTTGGATATCTTTTTCTCTAATCTACGATTATTTCTACATAACTGGCCTCTATTGATTAAATGTTATTCTTCCCATTTAATTCATCATTTCATAATGTGGGTACAAAAAAAAGTCTTGTAACATTTTTTTATACAAAATAACTATTTCCGGCTACTTAAAAATTGGCTTTCTACTTTAAGTTAAAATTATTCTGTGTGAATTTTCGTCTGTAGACACTGATGAATTTATATTAATTCATGCCATACTAAATTAAATGTTAAGCATACTTCCTATATAAACAGTTTATGACCTAATTAAAAATATATAATGTTATGTTTCTACTACATAATTGTGTTTAATTCCAATGTTATTCATACATAATATTCCAAATATGTTGCAAGACAACATGAATAATATACTCCCAACAATTATAATATAAACACTTGAGTATTTTATGAATGTATTTAGATAATGATTTACTATTTTTTACAGTAACATAGCAATATGACATTTGAAACATAGTTGTAGAGTTAGCTAATTTGATTTTATCCCTCCTTTATTGTAAATACCCACCCCAAGGTTTCTACCAGCATTAACTTGCAGTTTAGTCATAGATGCTGTACTCATTCCCATGGGAATTTTAATATCTTCCTCTCTAATCTAACATTATTTTCTGATGTCGAAAAAAGCCTATAACATTCCTCTTAAATGCGATAATATAATCCTGGATGTATATCATCACTTATTTATAACTATACTAATATATAAAGCTGTAGAATTTGATAATTTGTTTGTTGGATACACTGCTATCAGGCACTACAAGATTTGATTAATTATTTTTGTATTAGATAGCTACATTAAAGGATGTTAATTATAAGTTAATTTTTAATCCCGTCATTGCCACAGGGATGCAGATAAAACCGAGTGGCGCAGCTAGTGTGATGTAAAATTCTTGAATGAGTTAGGTATATGAGAGATAATGAGTGCCACCTGATAATTAATATTACCTGATATTTCATTCAGTTGCTTAACTAAGTTCTAATTACTTAGATAATGTATTTGTGATTCATAGTTTATTTGATCACAGTTGGCCACCAGCCTACTCGAAATATGAATGAATGGTCTAATTACCTTTTTAACTGCTACCTAGTAGTCTATTAAATCCAGTTCTATTAATATAGCTCATTCATTAGTAAACCAAGCGTAATTAGCAATCCTTTTTGGATACCATTTTATCCCTAATTCCAAAAGGAATTAAGCAATATATCATTTGAAACAAATTATACTTGTTTCCCATATAATTTGATTAAAATTGTAATGAAATTTAAAACATCTGTAATAACATACATTTATTTATAGAAACTGTACAATAATCAATCTCATTGTACTGATAACTCAGTGACATGAGAGGCCTTTGCCCAGCAGTGGGACATTACAGACTATATACTTACTTTTCTACTTACAATAAACTTAGAAATCAGATAAAAAACAACTAAAGGATAAGATAGGAGGCCTTTACTCAGCAATGGGACAAGTATCACAGGCTAATAATACTTTTCAAAACTCTAAATACCATCTTCCCATTTCACAATACACACCCTGTGACCAAACTGTCTGCAAAGTTAACACCATCATGTCCGACACATGTGAGAGCACCGAGTTCTCAACAGCACAGAGCTTTCATTGTGTCCGAACGTTGCCAGTTCACAGTTTGATAGCAATGCTAATTCTGTTGACTGTGCGTTGGGTTTTTAGTTTGTTTTGTGGGAATGTTGCTTTTTAGGCTGGGAGTTGTTTGAAATGAAGGTGTGCCTGCGTAGTTAGTATTGACTAATTCTGATTTAAGTACTATGAAAGATTGGCTAGGATTTTCTTTTAGTAAACTTTAAGCTCTGAAAAACTTTTCTTTCCCATAGGTACTTCTTATTTAGGTACCTACCTTCTGGTTTTTGTTTGGAATAAACTTTTTTAAATTGTTTTTTTGGTAAAATAATTTACGAATTAAGTATACCAAATTACCCAAATTAAACTTGCTTACCCATCGTTTTACATATTTAATTTTTATTTTACTACTCACTGTACTGATATCTTCAGTGAGATGAGAGGCCTTTGCCCAGCAATGAGACATTACAGGCTAACTTCTACTACCGTATATTAGTTATATGCATTCACTGTTGGGCAAGGATTTTTTTCATTTCCCCAGGAACCGACTTTTCTCGGATCACAGTGTCCTAATTAAGAATCGTCTATCTATCCCACCTACTTTCTGCGCTGCTTCTAAACTTGCCCCCCGCGCAAAAATCAGGTCATCAGGCAGTGGCGTAGCGTGCATTGGCGGGACCCCGTATAAAAAATTGTTTGGGGGCCCTTATATTGTTTGGGGGTAAAGATTTTTCACAAAAGAAAAAAAATATTGTGAAAAGAAATAACTATTTATTTATCATAACATAATTTAACCATTTTACAAATAAAAATCAAATTTTAAATATTCATTCTCCTTGGGGGCCCCCGTGGCCCGGGGGCCCTGTATAATTGATACGGCAGATACGGCGGTAGCTACGCCCCTATCAGGTCATAAGCAAATGAATTTAAAGCCTATTATTATTTGTGCCCTAAATCAGGATGTGAACAACGGGGCATGCAGCCTATAAACTGTCAACCAATTGGCGCGCTGTCAAAACATCCGACATCAAGTCCCGCGCTGTCAGATTAACCGTATCCGCTAAAGAGCTGGCCACTTTGACTGCACCTGCAGAAAAAAATATGCATTTTTAAATGCACGTTCCATTTGACGTGCGATTTCATTTAATATTTCGAATTCGAACTGGTTTAATTTGAAACGCTTGCGGTTAAAATTCGAACGAAGGTTCCTTTTTTGTTTTTGATGCGTTAAATTGTGGAAAAAAAACAAATGAAGTTAAAAAGGTTTAGTTAACTGACAAGGTTATAACTACCTTGTAATATTTTGATAATTAGAAAAGCTCCAAATAGGTTTTCAAAGATTCGTTCAGAGACAGACGAATAGTGTATAAAAAATTACGTCAATTGATTAAGTGTCGGTTTAATGAACGTCTCTGGGTGCGGCAGTTGCAAATTATTTTACTTCAATATATTATGCTATAATTATATAGATATTTTCCTTTACTCCAATGTTGTAAGTACATTGTAAAACATCCCATGTCTTGCCAATAACTAACTATATAACTACAAGTATGTCAGGTCAAGGTAACCAGTTTCCGTCTATATCTAGGTTTAACTGCTTCCGCTCGATAGGACTTTAAATAGGACGAAACAATGATTCCATTACTAGATTGTCTGAACTGTGTGAGTGTGACACATCCGTTACTGTTACTTAGTTAATTTTAGTTATTTTTAACTTTTAACACCCACCCTACGATTACGATAGTAATATAATATGACTATAAACACCCACCCTTGCGTAATACGATAGTACCTATTAAGTACGTCTATATCTATACTAATATTATAAAGAGGTAAAATTTGTAATGTTATGTTCGGGCTAATCTTGGGAATGCCTAGTCCGATTCGAATAATTATTTTTGTGTTGGGTAGCTATATTCAAGAGGGAGGTTTTAGACTGTGTTTTATCCCGAAATTTCTGTGGAAACAGGCATAGCGCGGGTAAAGCCGCGGGGCGCTGCTAGTATCTACACTAATATTATAAAGAGGAAAACTTTGTTTGTAATGAATAGGCTCAAAAACTACTGGACCGTTTTTAAAAATTCTTTCACCATTCGAAAGCTACATTATCCACAAGTAACATAGGCTATTTTTCATCCCGAAATTCCCACAGGAATGGACACAACGCGGGAAAAACCGCGGGGCGCTGCTAGTATTATATATAATACGAGTATAGGTATAATAAAAGAGAAAAAAAATCATACTAGAATATTTTTTATCTCGATGTTTAACGTATAAAAAGATAGCCAAATTTTTATTTACGTTATTTCTGTACAAACAGCTTTAAGGTGGGCTGTTACTAAAGCGTTTAACTCTAACTAGATTTCTGTAAACTTGAAATCAATAAGACAACCAGTACTAAGGTCAAGGCCATACTCCCCCCCATAAAAGAGAAACAAACGAACAATAAACCACCAGAACATAATTAACTAAATATCGTATTATCTTTAAATAGCAAGTCAAGTAATTATCAGTTAAGTACATCACTTAAAGTCGGTTACTTAACATAGCTTAAGTGGTAACAGTATGGCAACTTTTAACTTATCTTTACGATGCCAGCATGTTGCCTTCACAATAATTATACTGTGCGTTTTAAGTATGCGAAGCGGTGTCATAGAGTAGGTGAGTAGGAAGAGAGTGGAAGGTAAGCAGAAACGAAAAAAAATTACTTACAGTGTCGCGTCAAGAAAATGTGAACCATAAGAACATAGAGCGCTTGCGGTCTTGCCCGCATTGTACCCTTTCCCGCGGGAATTTCGGTTTAAAATGTATGCCATGTATTTTTCTTATGTATAACCTATATTACTCAGCTCAATATTTGCTGCGTGAAAGAGTCTCAGACGTACATTCATACATCCTCGCAATCTTTCGCATTTATGATATACTACCTGGCCTGACCTTGAGAACTTTTGTTTGATGTAAAAGACCCTAGATTTGTATCAACTAGATTATTTTTATTAAGGACCGAAAAGTAATACTATGATTTAATAAATATAATAAAATAACAATAAAGGCATAACAGAATATGATAAAAAGCTTATTATTTTTCCTATATAACCCATTTCCTCCGCACTAAATAAATAAATTGAAATTAAACAAATTGATTGATAACGAAATATAAATTTTATATAATTTTCCTTGATAATTTATATATGTATCATCGAATAATTTCACCCAGCAAATTCCACAATTAATTTAAATTAATTAAAATAGTTATCCTCACATTATAAATGCGCAAATAACTCTGTTTTACGACTACGCCTAAAATATTGAACCGATTTTGATGAAATTTAAATAGAGATAGATTAGAACTTGAGAAAGGACATAACTACTTTTCCTGAATTCCCTACGGAAATTATTCTGCTAGTCTAGTTATAAATCTTATAAATCTATTTAGTTTATGATTTTCATTTAGCATCCCGTCTACGTTATTCTCTAATCTTTGATACAATATTTTCCCTGAGTAGTGTCGGCAACCACATAGGAGTTCCCACGTAAACCAGTGCTGTGATATGGCATGGGATAGTATTATACCACCTTCATGAACTATGTCATTTAAAAACCTTCTTAACTGGCACCTTCCTACTAAATAATATTATAAATGCGAAAGTTTGTGAAAAAATGTTTGTGTAAAAAATTATACATACAAATGGAGAGCAAAACAGCACAGTGTCACAAACTTAAATTCAAATAAAATAAACATTAATTTTAAGGTTTTTAGGCCAAGCCCAAGTTCATAAAGGCCTTTGAACTTTACCTACAAGAGAACCTCCTCATAGTAGAAATGTGTTTTGATGAACATAAAAAAGTTTTTATCTTGAAACATTGCTACCGTTTACCTGCCTACCTGCTTTATCAATTCTCTGTTTATCTATTCTATGCGTATGCGCATCTGCTTTGATCTGCCCATCCTTATTGGCTGTTACATTTTACACTTTTTATATGAAAGTAGCAACACCCCGCGGTTTTACCCGTATTGTTTCAGTACTCATGCGAATTTTAGCATGACGAAATTGCTGTGAGTATCGAGATAAAGTGTATACCGAATAATACATCGGTATTTTAATAGATTGGAATTAAAATGTTGATTGGAATTCGCAAATATTTATTTGAGGATAAAGAAAAAATAAATCCGTTAAGAAATGAAAATTACATGGGATTACGAAGAAAAATACGACCGCTGCTGGCTGCAACTCAGCTGGTGCTGTACGGGACGAAGCCAGCACAGCGCTGGTTGGAGGTGAAGGGCGGGATTGTGTTGCAGATACCTACATGGCATTTAAAAACACCAAGTTACTGTACTTATTTACATTGATATAAAATTATTTATTTTAGTATCAGTATCTGCAACATTGTTCACTTAGTGCAGCATTTCTATCGCGCCCAGTCAATTTATATTGACTTGTATGTACTGTTAGAAGTACTTTCGAGTCAGCTGTTTAAGTGTTTAGCGCCCGGTGTTTATTTATATAAGAATATATCGTCGAACTTTATCTCGAGAGTGGGCGATGTAAGCGAATAAACGTCCTATTAATAGAACATCTTTCCTACATTGTCCGTTACAAAGTACATGTAGATATATAAGTATATTCTTATCTACAGGATATTTCACGGTAATGCAACGTTTATTATAGGGAAAGTACCTTATAATATGTTTTTATTAGGCCATTCGAAAGGGTGAATTGTAATGAATATGACGAAGGCTGTAGGTTTCAAAACGAGGCTAGTACGAAATAGTAAAGGACAATAAATTAATCACAGATTGGCTACAAACTGAACATTAATTGGTTATTAATCAAACACTTACTGCAGTTATTGGTAAGCAATCATCAAGTAAAATTAATTGCAGCATTCGTTCGTAATCGTTAAACTTGCGTTTTCCAACGACTCAGGTTTTATCGTCGCCTTTCGTGCTACATTTTTAATTAACTTCAAACAATTCCTTTGATTTTGTATACAATGGTTTGTTATTTTACAGTCGAGCGGTTTTGATATAATTGTAAGCTTACATGTGTTAGTTATGTTTGTTTTTCTCTTTTACCATTACCTAGTTAATAAAATTGGGTCGAATAAGTTCATTTGTTTTTTTGTCTCATTTCCACTTAAGCATATGTTATGTCATGCCCTAGAGAAATATCACTGGATTACCCGACATATTCACTGGATTATAGCAGCAGCGACAAGGCATGATGTGATAAAATACACTGTTTTCATTGGTGGAAACCAACTAGTCATCGAGAGAAGAATATGACTGAATTACTAGCCGTCATAGTACAACGACATACGTTTTACCAACACACTAACCTGACTGTGATGTTAACTCATCCTGATTGTTAAGCATCGTGCACTCGGTCCCTACTTGGATGTTCAATTACACCAGCAGAGTAACCCTATCAGCCTATTCGCCAACTTAATTCGAAGGATATTAAATATCCTCCACTAATTGGTCCCGGATTCCTAATAATTAGAAGGAACACGATCCCGGAATGGTATCGCCCACTTTCCGGGATGGCGTCGTTTGTCCCGGAGCTTTCAATTGGGAACAAACATCGCAAATTGTAAATGCCAATTGCTAATAAGGATATTGCAGTTTGCATTTTGGTGCAATTATATTTGGTAATGCATTAAGCTACATTATAAGAAGTTATGGCGAAGTCAATCCTGCTGCCCTAGACAAGTGGCAAATATTTCAGATTCTATTTGGTTGTCCACCCACAATCAAAATGTATAGTGATGTCGCGTGATATTCATGCACCTTATACATTTTGGATACCAGAGTTTGCCACTGACCCACTTTAATTAATGAATTAATACATTTTGGTAGTAATAACCAAATAATGAGAAACGACTCTTGCTTTCTTAGAACGGAAGAATTTACTAACTTTTTACCCAACTTCGGCGAAGCCCAAAAAGAAGCTTATTAATTTGGAGATAAAGAAATAAGTCATCAGTTTAGTATAAGTTGTAATCTCATACGAAAACAAACATCTTCAAATGATTGTTGTAATATGAGCAACATTTCTCGGCTTGCCATCTAATATAGATTTATTACCACAAGACGTATGAAAGATGAAACCAAGAATATGAAAGCAACAAATCTCTAGTATTCTAATAAAGGACATGATTCTTGTATGACCTCAGACGTCTCCAATTGTACGTGAGAATATTAATAAAATCTCTTGAGATTAATAAGGATGTTCCTGTGGGTAATAAAGTTAGTTCAGTTTTCGTTGCGTTCGTTTTTATTGCTTGTGTTGAAGGTTTTGTTACACTGGAAGATGGTGACATTTTTTGTAGTATTATTTTTCTTTTTCTCTTTTTCTTTTTTTGTTTCTAGAAAAATTTGATGCTGGGCTATTGCTGTCTATGTTTAAGTCCTATCTCTTATCTAAACGCGCATTGGTAGAAGTAGGCTGATTAAATGTATTCTCTCAAAAATAATGTGTGTCGCTCCCAATTTACTAAATAGGTTTTGATTATTCTGTTTTAAAAGTAAAGGAAAATGTCCGTTACTACCATCCAAATATTGTATGTCTTATTAGCTGCGCCCCGCGGTTTCACCCACGTAGTGCCCGTTCCCATGGGAATTTCGGGATGAAAAATAGCGTATAAACTTCCTGTTGAATGTGGCTGTCGGTTGCAAAAATAATTATTCAAATTGGATTGGTAGTTTATGAGATTTGCGCAAAAAACAAAAAAAAAGCTCTTCAGCTTCATTATGTCAGTATAGATTACATCCAACGAAACAATCCAGTCTTACGTTCCTTTTAATTTTCAATCTACTCTATCTCATTAACGCAAGATATTTCCACATAAATTGCGAACCAGACATCAAAACTTTGCAAACCGCTTTACATTTCCAAAGAGCAATAAACTGACGTTGAATGGTTGGCCCATTTACGTCGCACGCCATACAAGTTATATTCCTACTGAAGTGGAAAATACACCGGGACACGTAAGCGGATTATGGTATACAGTGAATGGTGGTGACAGCTAAGTATATTACAAAATAGACTAGCAACGCCCTGCGTATTCACTCATGTGCTTCTGTGGCATTTCTCTTCAATTTTCTGTTAGTAAAAATTTGTTAAGGACTACCATCAAATGTCAGAGTAAAGTAATTTTCGAAATTGGAAAGTGTTAGCATGTAATGTCCTCTTCAAGGGCCAAGGCCTTTCATTTCACTGACGATATCGGTACACTATACAAAATTTAGATAGCGACTGATTTTTGCTTTCAGGAATTGCACAGGTTAAAAATAGGCTCTCGATTGTGGCTATATTTTTATTTGGCGCCGTTTTAGAGTGCACAGATGTATCTATTTTTCAAATCCAACTAGTACCGGCACAAGCTAATACCCTCACAAACATTCGTATTAAAATATTAGTACAAAACGTTTCAATTGTCTTATTTGAATGCAAATTGGTCGTACGTGCGCGCAGAGACGTAAAATAGTCGGTTATGACAACAATTTTCTATATTTAGTTTATGGCTTTGTTTTTTAATTCATGTGTTTAGAAAAAAACAGTAACGGTAGATCTTTTGTCAAAAGTCATTTACTGTACCAGACATCATATTTGTAATTCTATAGCTGTAAATGTAGTCTATTTTTTAAAAATGGCGTGATGTGCTATTGATTGCAAATTGCTCTTTTCCTTATATGTGCATGTCCATTTCTTATGTTTTGTGAGAGAAAGAGGTGATATGAATCATTTATCAGTTTAAGATTTATAACTTGCGTACCTTTTTATGTGCCAAGACGACTCGACTCAATGTCTACTATGGTGCAAATATTTTGCTGAATAACACTATTTTATGCAGCTTTTCTTTTGCCAAGAAATACGAGATGTCTTCGCGACACACTTTTGAGAGTGCTTCCTGTATTTCATTTATCAAATCATCAATGAAATAAGTTTCTAACATAAGAAAAAATAAAGGCCTTTGCACAGTTTTTATTTAAAAAAACTTATTTATTACAGAAAATATACATACCAAGACACGGATCGTTCATTAACTTTAACGTTCAAATCTAGATTTTCGCATTATTTCCGTCAAACTAATCATGAGAGGCCCTAGCCCAGAAGGGGAACATTACAGGCTAATGCTTTACTTTTTCTTCCGTCAGTCATAAAACTAAATAACCCCTCAATTACAAGAAGGACATCCAAGGCGTCAAGTTTTAACATCTTGTCAAACATCGCAGGATCACACTAAATATTTCAAAGTGGGAATTATGACGCCCGTAACGACCTCACACCGCCCTGAGAAACTCACTTTATTAGTAATCAAACAATAAGGTGTTGGGCGGTAAATAGAAAGAGTAGACAGTGTCGTTATAGGAGTTTTGAGAATTTCATAGTCTACCAAAAAATTTAAGCTTGTGTAGGTCAAAAGTTAACCCACGAATAGTTTAATATTGTGTGGAAAAAGAAGAAGGAAGGAAAATTATTCGGACCGAACGATAAAGTCCAACCAAAAACAACAACGTTAGATTTAAAACAATTGACCAATCTTCGTATTCTTCTACGACAAGACAATATTAAGTAGACATTCCGAAACGTACATTACTTGTCTAAGTATTTTTGCTAAGCTAGTCTGACTGGATCAGAAAACTTAACTATTTTCAATTCTCTCTGAGAATTTCTCGCCACATTTGCATCAAATCAGGCATTTACCAGTCAATAATACTCTACCATTTCATCTGACCGTATCCCTTTTTCAGCTCCATACTCCTTGTTAAAATAAGTGTTAGCTTCATGGTTACAGCGTGCAATCTACTTCGATTCATTTTAGATTGCCCTTAATGTAAAGCCACTTAACTTGGAGGATGTTACGAAATTACTGCATCCGTACAATCAGTACCTAGGTCCTAATTGTAGAATGCTTGTGAATTAGGTATTGTAGTTATGATACATTCCAATATGTAGCCAGAATCGTACAGATGAATGTGGGCTTCGTTTAGCTGAAATAGTATTCATTTTATGTGGTAATTTTGGTCTAGGTTTAGTTACTAAATATTAAACTTTAGTATTATTTATGAGTACTGCTGCTGGAAATATAGATTAGTAGAAATGTGTTTAAAGATGTTTGTTAATTATAGTATTAACTTATTCTTCTTCCTTATTGCAATTCTTTAACAGTTACCTATTTTCGAAAATATTTTATTGATACCTCTCTTCATCTTACTTTCTGCGTTGATATCCACTTCAGGGAACAAAAAACCTTGCCCTATATTAAGATATTCAATGTCGTTAAAGACATCTTCAGTTTAAACATTAATAGTCTCACATACAAACTTCTTGCTCTCTTTATTAGTAGCTATAAAAGAGTCTTCGTCCGGATCTTAAAAAATGCAGCACAAAGACACTTATGCAACCCGAGAGCGAAGCCACAGGAAGTGTCTGACTTAATTGTCATAATACCAAAGGGTTGCCCACAATAAATAAATCACGACCAAACCTTATCATACTGTCTAATGAAATAAAAATCTTATCCACACCCTTCGCCTTTCAGATGGAGAATAATTAATGCTCTCTTACAATTTATGACTTCTTAATGTTACACCCACACGGTACTCAGTTATCTTGCAACAAAACGACAGGTTCGTTACAAATTACCAGCCAATATCGACCTTAAATCTAGGTATTAGGGATCTTGAATTATGGATGCTTCCACTTCCTTTGAAGTAAAGCGTGCAGTTGGGGATACAAAACGAATGAGCTTTAATACACCTTCACAGTACATCGGTCTTGTCAAGAATGATTCATGCGCTTATTAAAATTTTGCATAATGTTTGCATGTGAATAATTACACTCATGAACGCAACAGTTTAGATAAGACTTTATTGGAAAGTAATTTATGGAAGCGAATAAATTATTGAGTTAATGGATAATCTTGTTTATTTTGTAAATGTTTATTCGTAAATCTTTGGGTTTATTCGTTGGCTTTGCAGGGAAACTAAACAACGTGTGCGATCACGAATACAATTTGCGTCAAATTTTCAGCACGAAACATTTTTGAGAAGTAATTTCAAAATTAGTATGTTATTTATATTTTGTCGGTTAGTGGCTTACTTTTGTTGGAGTTTTTTTACAACTAAATGTTTTCATCATGGTCTAACGCTTAAAACATCAGGGACTGACAAACTTAATCAGAAGCACGGTAGCAGTAAGATAGTGAGTATAATGGAAATCATTTTCTGTACACCCAACAGAATCTGAAGTAGATTATCAAACCAAGATAGAGTCAAGGAAAATAAACGTAGAACCCACTCCTATAAATTCTGTACCGAAGCAATTACACCGCTTGTATTGAATATAAACAATAGTCCCGATGGTATCATGAGACTGATTTTATTAATGGTGGGCTGCAGCGATCCCGCCTAGCGGATGGATATTACATTCTTTAAAAGATATTAAATGTATGGATAGTGGTGGCTTGAGTTGATTTGATGTAACAATGTGTACACGTTCTTGGGAATTGGATATGTAAATATTATGATGTTGAGTTTTGTTATGTTTCCTTTGCATTTTTGTATCGACGCCTAAACGTTTTTTTTTTGGGAATTCATCTGTGGCATGTTTCATACAAACAACAACGTAATATAATGCAAAATGTGTATGGAAAGGGCAACGGCCTGTTACTATTTTTGTTGAATATTGTATTCTGCAGCTGGTTCACTGATATTTAAAACCAATTCCAAATAGAAGTAATAACATAAGCAAAATGCATCCTAAGGTTTTCGAGGAAAGTCTATTTGTATTAGGACTTGAAATATCACCGCACCGGGTATATCTATAGAAACAAGGAGGTAGATAAGCGCCTTACTGTATTCCTTTTGCAACTAAATCGTCTGTGCATAATAATACATGATTTACGTAACTGATATCCTCCTTACAGTACTGATATCTTCAGTAAGATGAGAGGCCTTTGCCCACTAGTGGGACATTCCAGGCTTATAATACTACTTACGTAACTGTCGGTAGATTTACAGGAAATGATTTCGCATAAATATCAATTCTTATGGATTCATGATCTACCCAACTTTTTAAGCAGTCATAATACTTTCTTTCATTATAATCATTGACTATCTTGTTCATAGAAGACCAGATTTGATCCAGATTTATCCAAAGCCATTTTCCATATTAAACTATCGACTGAAGCCTCATTATTGAAATCCCCATTTAGATAAGCCGATGTCAAAGCACATTATATACCTCAAGTTGGGTAATTAAAATATACCTGCAGACGATTATAATGCCATTAAGGCAGTTAAGTAGTCAACAACTTTCTCCTGATGCTATGCCGTGGATGATGTTGTCATTTCATTGATTACATTGAATTATCATAATTTAAACAGTCTTATCTTTATTGGTTGGGTTTTAGTATGACGCTTGGCCTCTGAATTGAAGATGATGACCATTTTAGAAGTTACATAATTTGATTTGCAAATATTTTTAGACTGCTTTTTAAATTAGATTACTTATGGAGGGAACTTTTTATTGCTTTCAGTTCTGACGTGCTTTTAATTCACTGCATAAATTAATCATTTTTTATGAAATGATCGAAAAGAAACATTTTTGAAGTTATTGGAAGGAATATCTTATGACAGTCACATGACACATACATTACCAACCCAGTATAAAGCAAAACCACTGCCACTTCGTCTGGGAGGGCTGAAAAAATAACTTGATCAAGTCTTTAAATATTTATGGAGCGATAGTTTATGAATGGTGAAGTTATTTCTAACCCTAATCATTACAGAGTTGTTCAGTGGTAACTAACAAAAAACACTGCGGTTAATGGTGTCTTTTAACAACTCCCCATAAGCTGTATAGGGATTTACGATAGTTTTTTATTACGGTGTGAATGGAAACGATGAATTAAACCGAGGGAAATGTTACCGATCCTGCTCGTACGGTTTATGGACAAATATGCGTAGTTACTGTTTAAATAGATAGACGTAAACGTGAGTAAAAAGTTGAAGTTCTTAGTAATTTTACTGTAGTTCGGTGCCCTACTACATGCAATCCTTTAACTATCGTATCGTAACGAAAATTATAAATTGGAAATCATAGTTACTTCGTAAATATTGCTAGAGAAACATTATGGTGTTTCGTGTACTGAAAAAAACATTTTTTGAATAGCATGAAAGATCAAGGCAAACACTTTGAAATTTTGCCAAATTTTATCTAATAAAAGTATATTTTTGTTCATCTTTCATGCGATTTATTGATATTTTTTCTTTCCTAATCCTGTGTATAAAGTTTTGTGATTGGGTCTTTCCTATGTTTCAAAAATATCTTTATACGAGTATTATCTCATATACTCGTATTCCTTGTTACTTAGAATACATTTGTATTAACAATTATCTTTAACTCGTAGTACTTAGTAGTAGTGTAACTATAAAAGGATTTGGTTTCGCTAGATTTGATTTCCTCCGAGAGGCCTAGCAGTGGGATGTCACAGGATAATACTTTTCTTTTTCTTTTTACATTTGATTTCTTGGGCACGTCATAAATTGTTTTTCATATGGCGCCATTGATGCTCTAAACATGTCCGTTGAAAAAACCCGCTTCTCCATTAGCTTATTCCGTATCATTTGCAACAGAAACACGTAATCTTTACAATTTCAAGGCTAATCTTCCAATTTAATTGCTAATCCGACGATCCGGTGGTCTTTTTCTTAATTATTCTTCAGCACGTACTCGATTGCCGCTATTGGTCGGTTAATTTATAGCGTCGAGATTAAGAGTTATTATACTATTTGATAATTCTGAATGTGTAGGTAATAGAATATCAATGTGTATGTTTTTATGATGTAATCTGTTATTTTTTAAGTCTGTGTTATGTCATTAACGATACTGTGTTTCGCATTTATTCTTTGAGATTTCTTTTGGGTCTAATTACATTATTTCTATGCATCCAAACTTTAAATTGTCAGGGGAAACTTTTTTGGTACATAGTTAAGAAGCAAGTATATTATGTTCAATATTTTCTTATATACTCTTTATAATATCTATCTACCGTTTATAATGTTTATCTCAAAATAGCAAATTATGCTTCATAGGCAGTTCTCGCTATTACTTTCCGTAGAATCAATAAGCAATAAATCCAGTATACCCCAAGTAAGCTGAGGACGTAAATGATGCAGCGTACCACTAAATCCTAGCAACTGACATTCATTAACATTACGCAACGGCTATTAAAATCAAAACGAAATAACCAACATAATGTACGAGATAGCTCACAACTTCAGGGCATGCGTGCTCTTTGATTAATAGCAACTTTAATGGAGCAATTATTCTCGCAAATGGGGACTTTGCTGTTTTTGTTGTGCTGTTCTTGTTTACTTAACGAGTTGGTTTCTTTGAAGGACACTCGTAGTTTGCTTGTTTTGTTCCTTGGTTTTTGCGCGAAATGTTTGAATAATACGTTTTTATGTACTTATTATGCGTTCAGTGGTGTTTCTAGATAATCTTTCTTTGTTGTGTCCTTTGTAATGTAACTGGTCATTTTGAATCGAAGTATCAGTTATTTTTTAACCAGAAGTGTTGCCTAATTTCTTCCGCATTTAACTTGTTCTTTTAGATCTCTTGTCATAATGCCTATTGTATATTTATATTATAAACGATATCAATGTTACAAATCAACTCTTTTGATCCTTTGTATGTTAGACATCTTACATAACACAACTTTGATTTAATATAAGTCAACAAATCTTCATTAAATATTATGTAGTCCTCCTCAAAGGCTTCAAGTGTCTACTTATCAGTTACATTCATATGCAAAACTAGACTAACCGCATCGACTATAACAGTCGTATTATATTCAAATAGGATTTCAATGGTTATTTCATCAGTGCCTTTTAAATGCACACGATCTGCGTCCAATGCGGTATTGTTATTATAATTTATGTCAAGCTTCGGTTAACCATTCGTGTGCTAGTTACGAGATTGTTCAATCTCGTTTGTTTAAGTTCTTTGGTTTTATGAGGCTTTAGTTTGTGTTTGTTTATAGAACAATAAAGAGTAATTGAGTACCTAGCTTTTGAAAAATGAGAAACAATACAAATATCTAAAAGTAATTTACACTGTATGGTATAATAACTTACTTGCTGTGAATCATTTCTAATTCTCTCTACTGAAAACTTTATTTACAACTCTGCAGTCTAATCTTACAGGATCTAACTTTAATAAAATTAAACTCACTATACCATTAAATATCCTTAAAACTATTCAATGTCTTCATTTCCTGAACATTGCTCCCAAAACTCTCCTAAAATTTTACGAGCTCGCTATCAAAATGAAACGAAACAAACGCTTTCAAACAACTACTTAATTTAAGTAACGAGATACCGGACGTGGAACCATTAATTCCATTCGACAGTACAATGAGAGTTTCTTATTTCAGTTTTCAAAGTGATACAGATCAAGATGTTCTATCTGAGTGTTACGTCGAGTGAAATCATTGAGTGCTGCCAATTGTGTCTGTGTGTCGCGTATTATATATTAGATGCTTCTTGAATTTTTTCATTGACAACTTGTCTCAGTTTGTCTATATTAACTGTTTTGGTTACTTCCAAATTGGTTCTTGATGGGTCTATCTTTGGAACTATAGTTATGATAAATGACTAAGTTATTGTATGGTAAAGTAAGTGTTTTGTGCAAATGATAGTACTGCTCTCAGTAACTGTGCTGAATTTCAGAAGCCAGAAACATTTGCCTATATTTACAGTTTCTTACAGGTTTTAACTTCAATTTACTACATACATAGTAATCTTTAGATACAGATAGGCATTTCAATTGACTACAAACGATTATCAAACTATACGTTCTCATTTCTTCTTTCCAAAGCTTCCTTTATTCCATTAATCTTTCATCTCAAACAAATAGTATGTTTTATAAATTATATGGCATCCAAAACCAATCTTAGTCTCGTCCATCAGAGCAGATGGGGTCATTGAGCGATCGACTCCATTAAATGACCAACTTGTTCGTCTATTACGTGTTGTTATAGACATTATATTGCTATTCCGTGTAACGATTCTCAATGGTGATTGTCTTGATTATAATATGTACCAAATTGATTGAATTCAGACCCAATCTTAAGACTCTCCGCTTTGATATAATAATAATGTACTCCAAATTAATCTGCTTCTTCATATTTTTATCAAGATTAAAAATAAGCAATAACGAATATCTGAACCTGAATAAGATTGAAGTTTGAAAGATAACATTTTCTATGCAAGAACAAAGAAAAATGATAAATTATAGAAAAAGTGCAATAAAAGGACATGTTTTGATCCCATTTACCCTAAAGTAGTAACCTAAAAGTTTACATATTATGTTTACTATTCACCATAGTACCTGTAAATCATAACCTGATTTCTATTAACCTGTTATTACTAACAAATCACTAACAACATAACTTTCCCAATAAAACTGTCGCTGATACCGAACACAATACACGAAATGATTTATCGACTTTATTGTTCATAACACGATACGTAATACGTGATGTAGGGTTGGAAACAGCAACGCCATTCATGCAGCAATGTTTTTAACTCGACTCACAACGTATTAAATAGAATTACCCACATATTGAAGGCAGTAATTGGAGTAGAGTTTTGTGTTTGTTTTGGCTGACTGTACTTGTTATTATGTTAGCTTTGTTAACTTATTGTATGGTTGTTACAATTTGATTGGTGTAGTTAATAAATGTAGAGTACATTTGTCAACTATTTAATTTGTTTTATGTACTTTATTGATCGTTTCTCTTACTACTAAGGGTCATGATATTAAAATTTTGCAAAACCTGTAAGACATCGATTTTTATGAGGATTTCCTTATTTAGTAATTATAGAATGTAATTGTTTCTTATAGAAGTTATGTTAATGATAGAAGTTCATAAAGTTAAAATTCCTACGATACATTGCAAAATATTTAATATCTTCACAATTCAACGCTCCCAGCAACCTAAAGCGATTCAGCGAAGTAATTCCAACGTTTTATTTCCCCTTTTATAACTCCTCATTGTGTTGATTATAAAGAAATGTATAAATCTCTATAATCTTCACGCTCCGGAGACATCCTTCGAACCGGTCTCCTTCCCAAGACCTTTGAATAGGCCCGTGAGGTTCAGGTCAACGAACTTGGTTTGGCAACACCTACATTTTTAGATTACGCCAGTGTTTGCTTTTTACGACGATAAACGATTTGGTTCATTTTAATCCTTCCTGCCTTGTGTTAAGAGTTTGAGCTTTGGGCGTTTGACTGTGATGTCATTGTCCCACATGGCACACTTTACCTCTTTGATACGGTCTTCTGAGTCGCTCTTATCAGATTACTTTTGATCAGACCCCTTACGGTTATTTTTGTTCATGGTTGCATTACGAAACTCGTAAATCTGTGTCCGGATAAGATGCAAAATGTTTATGGTACGAGTCTGGACCGAGAATTTTATCCGTTTATTTATTTCCGATGTTGCAACATTAATATAAAGTACGTTTTTACATTTACAAGATCATAAACCGATTATTTTTGAAATTTTATCTTTGACGAAATTAATTTTGTTCACATTACTTTTAAGTGTATCGAGATTATGTTGAACGCCTATAGGAAACGGACTATTTATACATTGAAAATTCTTATTGATCGTAAAGTTGGACGATAATACTTGAACATTCTCCAAATTGTTCGTAAAACTGTTCTGATCATCAGTGTGGTATAAAAAGCAACACACGAAACTTGCATTATTCATTAGGAAACTATAAAAACTGTCTAATTGAATTCCCATAGTGCCATTATCTGTTAGATCGATACTCTCAAATTTTATGTTCGTATAGTTTACATTATCAATGGACAAGTTAAGAACACGCTTTGATGTTACTTTTAGCGGTTTCCTGTTTAGTTTAAAGTTTTTTAAGTGTTTGGAATTTATAGGTGTTTTGACATTAAGGATTTTTGAACTAAGCTCTTAGATGCAACGATTAATTCTTACAGACGATTGAGATAGCACAAGCCTGGTAGTTGTTTTTACTATAGCAATAGTTTACCCGAGTACAGCAAATTCAAAAGTAGTAGGGTGTATGTTTCTAGCTGTACCTGTCAAAAGTAGAAGGATATATGTTATTAACTGTACAAGTAGTCATTTTTGCCATTGATTAATGTGTTGAAAGGTTCAATAAATCACAATTATATCCCGTCATAAAATAGACACATTTGAAAGCCTGCCTTTTACAGCACAGCACATAAATCATGAAACTCAAAACTACAATCACATCTTCACCATTTCCCCTTCTATCAAGTTTCATTATAATCGAGCCACCGTCTCCGTCAATGAAATATGATGTTTTACCAACAAACATCGCCTGTGGCGTTTGTAGTGAGCTTGTGAAGGTGTAAATTACTATGTGCGGTGTACACAAGTAATCTGATATTACGCGCTAGCCATTATGTAAGTGACGGGTCATTGGCCTGATTTGTAGACACGGGTAGTTTGTCTATGATTCATAGGTTATGCTTGTCTGCTGATCTTAATGTTGGTGCAATGGAGGAATTTTCGGCAGTCCCGGTTTTATCATGTATACGGATTTTAATGTTCTTTATAGTGTTGTTTACTTGAAGCTTGTTCTAGTCGTAAACAACGCCGCTAGTACAGTAGGTACCTTTGTCGTAAAATAAAAAAGCTTGGGTCTCCAGACATCATACGACGGCTGTATTCTAAACTGCATGTTCGGATTTCTAATGCAAACCCATAACAGTTGCATAAATTTAGATTGTCATAAACATATAGAAAATATCAGATAAGAACATGACAGACAAGTCAAGGATAAAACATTAACATATGTATGCTCAATTAATCCAGCTACTAGATACAATGTCAAATAAGTACCTAATTATAAGACTTGACTTGCATTAACACGTTAGCTACTTACTTCGGCACTGTGCTTCGGCTGACCTCTAAATTATTCAATAGAAAGATTAACATTCTTAGTAGATTAGGGCGTGACACAAATCATCTTTAAGCTGTGATGCGTTGAAAGTCAGTCAGCCGAAGTCAGTCAGTCGTTAGACGGTGAGTCACGCGATTGATCGTATGTTAACATGAAATAATGGGTTTGATAGATATCTGTAAATTGCTGATATGGGATAAGGAACATAGCAATTTAGATGTGCTGGTAGAGTTTACTTTATCTACTTGCTACTTTTACCTCTAAGAAAAAAAAACTTCCGCGTCCCGTGGTAATGGGCGTTGTACTCGTCCCCGCGGGAGTTTCAGGGCAAAAAAATGTCTTTAACCCTCCTTTTGCTTGTGGCTATCCAATACAAATAGAATTATTCGAATCGGACGAGTACTTTCCTGAGATTAGGCCGTTCAAACAAAAACGGAAAAAAATATAATTTATACTTCAATGTTATTATATTAAGAAGTATTTTTAGATTTATGCAAAATAAAATGGTCTAAGTTACCAAAAAGAACGTAAAGAATTGTAAAATGTCACACCGGATGTGACTAAGGGCAATAAAAATAACAAAATCAACTCTCAACACAAATGGATCGTTAAAAAAATCTCTCAATTTGTAACTTCTTCATAATTAGTTATAAACTTTAATCAAGTTGCTTATTTGTAAATATTTTTGACGTTTCTATATCGGATTTATGGACGCGATATGCTAATACGGTTATGGGTGTCACCTGTGGTTGTGAATCTTTAAAAAGTCGTATCTTTCTTTTGCTATTTTATTGCATTAATTTGCAATTTAATAGGTTAGTTACGATTGCATTTTTATTTCTTTAATGGATTGCTCGGAGGCAATTAATTTATTGATTACCTGGAAGCTCCTTCGTAATTATTTTTAATAAAAAGATGTGGCTTTATGCTGGTATTGGTATGTTTCCTGTGGTATCATCCATAATACATTTACTCTCGTAAATATGGTTTTATATAGCTGTTATCCAAGTTTTCGGAGACTACGTCATCAAATGGCTACCATCATGATTCCATCATGGGAAAGAAACTGCCGGAGCAGTTACGACGGCTATTTCCACCGTGCCCAATCTGTTGTTTTAGGGAGCGGCACAACTCGATAATGGTACAGCCATAAAACAATGTTTGTTATTCCAAAGCAGATTGATAACAAACAACTTTCGGTCCAAGGCGGTGTTTGTTATTAGGAATGTTTGAGTAACTATTATTTTGTATGTTTGATATTTTCCAAAATATTGTATTTTCTATATTGTTTCTGCGGTAAGCGAAAATACGTTATTTTGCAATAGACCATTTCACAGATCTTTGAAGGTTTCCAATTTGGTTAGAAGATAGAAAAAGGAATTATGGCACCCTTACGAAGATTTAACCAAGAAACTCTCAACGTTCCTTTAGACATCTGTATTAATCTAAGCATGAAATATTTGAAATTCTAAAGTTGCTATTATCTATCCAAGCTCAACTTATCTATTAACGCTCAACTCTCAGATAAATCTTTGACTTTGACATTCATAACATGGTTTCCAACAACAGTGTTATCTGTTTGAACCCATCCAATTAACACCTGTCCGATATTTACAATCATTTTATCAGCCTCTCATCCCATTCTGTCTGTCCCTACGTCTACAGCATCGATCCCTTCAAGTACCTGATGTTTTTTCTCAATCCCTTGATGTGTTTGGACATGAAACAATCCGTGAAACAATAGCCCCAATTATGTTCAACCAAAAATGGGGTTAGTTCCGTCGTAACGATTTAAATTCCTTTTTGACATGATGCAGTTTGATTTTTGTTTTTTCTTCTATTATTTTTTGTTATGTGGAACGTTAATAGCGGTTCGTGATTTATTGAGTGTTGTTGCGTTAATTTATACGGTGTTTAAGTTTATAGCGTTTTTGTAGAATGCACCTGCTCTTAATAAGTTATTGTGCAATTACGATGTTAATTTTGTTGTCTAATGGTTTTTCGGAATTGCTTACATTTTATTCAACATTGTGTTGAAGATTTACTTTATAGCTTTTAACAATTTATAGTATACATTGATTTCCAGGAATTTCTAAGATATATTATTAAATAAATAAGTTGTAGTTTAAGAGTAAATCTTGCAGACTGACTGACAAAACCACAGTCAAAATGAACCTGAATATCTGGGCAAAGGTTTCCATTATATATCTTCCAAGCATGATTGACATAAACCAAATTAGATCAATATGTTAGCCATAAAGATATGAATACCTACATAGTAACGTAAAGCTTATAACCTCCCTTCTTTTGTTACAGTTGGCTTCCTAATCCTGGTCTTCTACTTATGGGGTTCGCCTTACGAAAGAGGGTTCTTCTGCGACGACGAGTCTCTGAAGCATCCTTACAAAGACTCCACCGTCACCAATGTGATGCTCTACATCGTTGGTCTTGGTCTTCCAGTGTTTACGGTAAGGAATTAAACTGTTTTTAGAATGGATACTAGTTGCATCCGGTTACTTGAGAACTGGTTCTTATAGGAATACAGGGATACAGATGTAGTGAATAATCTTTTTCTTTCGTATTTTCTCGGAAATGTTCGTTTTTGTCTTACTACTTCACTCGCACTCAGTACCCATCGAGACAACGTCAAACGGGCAGTTTGACATTTGACATTGATAAATAAAGTATGCGATTTATTTGATACCTACGTAATTTAATAATACAGTAATTCATAGACACATCGGCACCATTCGGGTGTTATCGTTGTTCCGAGTTTTGCCGATAGGAAATAATTATTCACAACATCTGTACCAGGTTTTACAAGCCGATGTTCAGAAGCTATAACAAAAGCAACAATCTATCTTTTCTCAAAAAAGTCAACTTTTATAATATTTGTAGGAATCTAATTAACTAACTTACTACAGCGAGTTCACAATTATTATCAGATTGATTTATTCACTGCTATCAAACTGTTGACGTTACCATTAATTAAATTGGAGATATGTACTTAGAAAGTCAAACATTGTTTAGTTAATAACCGTTAAATACAGCTGATCTCTAATCTAATAATATGAGAAATGGTAGGACTGTTCCATTTCGTTACCTTATACTAATTTACCAATGATTGCTTTCTTAATGTCGATGACCTCCCCAAGACTTCATATAAGGTAAACATATAATACTTGAATATACTGGAATTTCTTGTAGTGTACTATCGTTAGCAAATATTTGTGTCGTTCCCCCATCGATTTCGTGTTTACCATTGACTTACTAGCTCCATAAATATCTTATCTTTTTGTTGTTGGTTCACGATCGTATTTCGTACGACTTTCACTGAGTTCTTTATTTGATTTGTTATTAGAGTAATACAACAAATGGTAAAATATACCCTTCTTGTGTAAATTTCAACATTTAAAGAATGCATTGTATTGGCTATCAAAGGCAAGTTTGTAAAGGACTACTCGAGAAATTTTAGTAGGCTTTTCCACTTTTCCAAAACTCTTAACCATGTACCTGATTCTATAAAGATCCAAACTTGAAAGATTACACCTACCAATCAATTCGAATCAACGCACTGATACACATCACACCATCCGGTGTAACCGAAGCTTTAAAATCGTTAAATCGATTTGCGTCAATCGAATAGACTGAACTATAAATCGATATTTTATTAGATGATTCGGTGGCGAGATTCGATCTTTTGTTCGAACCAGTAGCTTGTAAGATGAACAAAAAATTCTACTGGTTTTTGCCACTTGATCTAGTTGGTCTTCGAACGGGTTTTGGATTACTCTATCTGTATCTTGAGCTATTAGCGTTAACGTGGATTCTTATATCAATTGGATTGGTTGCTATTCATCTTGTACCATGATTGGTATCATTTTATTGGTAATTTCCTCTCCGTCTTTAGAAATTATAGTCGGATCAACTTGTTCATCAAACATGTCTAATTTTGTATGTGAAATAGTTATGACCTTGTTTATCAATTTAATTATAGTTTTATTACTCTTAATTATAATATATTTTAATATTACTTTCTCTTTAACAGTACTTAATCATTGTGTTGTATTTAGTTGTTTTAATTGGTTGAACTAAGTCTTGCAAGTTTTGCGGCTACGCTTTCATGATTTGTTTTCTTTTAGAAATTGTCAACTGTGTTTCATTGTTTCATTCGTGTTGAATTGTTTATCTGATAATTGTTTTGATTCTATCACATCAACATTATGTAGAGGAAAATCCATTTCTCTTCTAATTGATACTTGTTTATAAAGGAATGTTTACTGAGTGTTAACATCTGTAACACTTTAGGTATTGACTAATGTGATTTTACCTCTTGAATCACTCTATGTATTAAAAAAAATGCATCAAAATCCGTTGCGTAGTTAAGATTTGAGCATACATAGGATTTTAAAATATGTAATGATAAAGAAAGATTAATGTTTCTACCTAGTATTATAATTATACCAGGGCCAGTAACCTACTCGGACTTAGTCTATTAAGATACCAATAATGTACTATTAATACATGTTTTATATGTCATCGCATTAAAAATTAAAATACATATTGATAGTTTTATCGAGTACCCTTGACCCTGTACATGTAGTTTGGCTGTTAGCCAATTGATGTTCACCGCGGTTAACACCCGCCACTTTGATCAGTTGAAAAATAAACTCAGTTTATTTTACTGCAAATATTTTGACGTTATTGAAGAGAGATTTTTTTTATTATCTATCTTCTTCTTAATTGAGTGAATTTTTTATCTACTTCTTGTGTGGTTCGAATTATATTGATTGAATGAATGATTTGGGAAAAGTGAAAAGTTATCAAAGAGGTCGAATGTGAATTGATTTTATCTGTTTTTTACTTCTCGTGTTGATCATTTTAATGTTGCATGATGATTTTGATTAATATCTATAAATTGTTGGCGCTTGGTTTGATTTTCTATGTGTTTTTAGTGTTTGTAGTTTAGTAGTCTGCTTGTGAAATAGTGGCATTTAAAATTATGATATGTTGTGTTATCACCACACGTACAGCACTTATGTTTTCAGTCATCATTACACCATTTCTTAAATTCTGCTGAAACCTTGAGCTGCTTTGAGCTGACAGATCTTTACCCTGACACGGAACATTATTGGCCAATTCTTGCACTTATCGATTGCTAGCCCGCGGTTCTAACCGCGTTGTGCCCGTTTGCTTGTTCCCATGGGAATTTCAGGATGAAAAATAGCCTGTAAACTTCTCGTTGAATGTGGCTATCCATTACAAAATCGTTGATCGTCAAAATTGATACATAGTTTGTGAGATCAAAAACCAAACTTACTCTAACTCTTTGAGTATCAGGTATCACCTATTACAAGTAAATGCCTTTATTTAGAACCTAAAACAACAGCCTAAATGTTAAAACCTATACGTCCGGATATATTTAGCGCCCGTATCGCTACAACCTTTAAATGCCATGCATGATAGCTATCTTTGACGCAATATTTACTTTTCAACTGTTTTAGGGCGTAACTACATTACGACGTTTTAAACGAGGTTAGTTTCACTAGTTACGTTTAGTGCTGATACTATGTTTATTGTATACTAGCCGCGCCCCGCGGTGTTACCCGAGTTGTTTCCGCGGAAATTTCGGGATCAAATGTATCCCTAGTGTTATTCTGATTAATAACCTATATTACTGTAAAGCTTGATCCAAATCCGTCCAGTAGTTTTTTCGTGAAAGAGTAACAAACATGTCACATTCATACATACGTCCTTCTTCACAAACTTACGCATTTATAATATTAGTAGAATGCGTGGTGAACTAATTACATATTCGGTTTTTTTGTACATATATGTAAGCACCGTAAACATCAAAACACCCTCTAATAAATGACTACCCTGTGTCGCTTCTGGCCGTCGAAAAATTAGACTTACGAATAAAAGTTGAAATCTGTTTCAATATCTAAAGTAGATTTTTGCTTATTGTTTTAAGCAAAAATTACAAAAAAAAATCTTTTGTTATCACATTGTTCACTTTATTAGTATAGCGTTAACTCAACTGATACACCGTTTGATATTAAAATTATCACTTCTCGATTATTTACATTGGACTTTAGGTGTTTTGCAGACAGGAAACCGTCTTTCAAAATAATGTTAAGACAAATATTCTGAAACCTACATCGTGATAGTATATTACGTATACGTTTACAACAAAATTTCAATTATAAACGTTGGAAATTACAGCTAAGTATCACTTTGGTAATAAAATAGTTAGTTGATATTTAAATACATATTTCTGTTGAATTTTATTCGATTAAATAGTTTTGTAATGACTTATGTCAACTCCGTGATTATAAAATATAGGGGCTGTGCCCTTTCCCATGGCAATTTCGGGATGAAAAATAGCCTATAACCTTCCCGTTGTATGTGGCTATCCATTGCAAAAATAATTATTCAAATCGGGCTGGTAACTCCCGAAATTAGCTCGAATATACAAACTAACAAATCAACAAACTTACAAATATTACCTCTATATTGTGCTAGTCTAGATGTTGGTATACCGCTGACAATACAGACGAATTTATCTAAATTACAGCATTTCTATTCAAAGCAAGTATTCCTAATTAGCCCAATTAGTTTGCTAATAAACAACTCTAAATTCGGAAGTTAGTTGAAATCTACTCTGACATTGGTTTCTAAATATAGTGCATGCGGGCTCTCAGTAACTTCAGCTTCTATACACTTCCATGCAATCAATCAAGTTATAAATAGAATTCACTTAGTGGATTATAAATAATGAGTTTGTGTTAATTTTGTAAAGACAATTGCTTTGCTGGTATGATAAAAATAATTAAATGATAAAGCATAGGAACGGGTACAACGCGGGCAAAACCGCGGGGCACTCCTAGTCCATACTATATCTGCTCCGTCTCACACTACTGTCGTTTGTAACTGCCATCTACACTAATATTATAAAGAGGAAAACTTTGTTTGTTTGGTTGTAATGAATAGGCTCAAAAACCCCTTCGGCGCATAATGTACAAAACGTAAAATGAACACGACACGCAAAATGTACAAATCGCAGAATGAACAATACGCAAAATGTACATAACGTAAAATGAAGACAACACGCAAAATGTACAAATCGCAAAATGTGCAAGAACGTCTAAGGCTTGATTCACAATGTTTTGTTCACTTAGACCAGGTGTCTAAATCAATTTTTCCCATTTCTACAGATTCCCATTTTTACAGAAACCCATTTCTACAGATTCCCATTTTTACAGAAACCCATTTCTACAGATTCCCATTTTTACAGATTCCCATTTTTACAGAAACTTATTTCTGCAGATTCCCATTTTTACAGATTCCCATTTTATTCCCATTTTTACAGAAACCTATTTCTACAGATTCCCATTTTTACAGAAACCCAGTATTAGCCGTAACATATATATATGTCATTTTAATGAAAAGAGAGAGAGAGTTTAAACATGAAAAAAAAAAATAACCTTAACCTACCGAATTACTTACTATTCGGTAGGTTAGGGTTATTTTTTTTTTTTACTAGTCCATAGTTATCGGTTAACATTACGGTTAGAGCCTACACCTAGTTTTAGCCGGTTAGAACTAGGTGTCATATATATGTCATTTTAATGAAAAGAGAGAGTTTAAACATGTAAAAAAAAATAACCCTACCCTACCGAATAGTTGGAAATCTGTACAGATAGGAATCGGTTGAATTGGGAATGAGACACTCAATAATTTTTTCGTTTGTGTGAACGTGGGCTGTGTTGCACATTTTGCGATTTGTACATTTTGCGTGTTGTCTTCATTTTACGTTTTGTACATTTTGCGTATTGTTCATTCTGCGATTTGTACATTTTGCGTGTCGTGTTCATTTTACGTTTTGTACATTATGCGCCGAAGGGTCAAAAACTACTGGACCGTTTTTATAAATTCTTTCACCAATCGAAAGCTACATTATCCACGAGTAATATACGCTATTTTTCATCCCGAAATTCCCACAGGAATGGACACAACGCTGGTAAAACCGCGCTGCTTTTCCAATAAAGTTATTCCAATTTTAACATGGTGCAATTCCATTGTGATCGATGATAGTAGTATAAAGTTTAAAACGTTTATCGAACATTTTATTTGTAACAAACACCTAAACTAGCTATTTAGATAATCTTATACAACTATACTATGTCGCAGTGACATCCATAAATTACCAGAATAATGTTACAATTAAACTATTTTCGTACAACACCATGGTTTTAGTGTGTGGGTGTGACCTATCTGTTCACGGGGAGTGTCTGACATTTGGATACAATTTTATAGCCCCTGGAATACCGATCCGATTAATGCCTCTACTAAATATACATTATTCATGGTCACCGTAAAAGTAGGGATGTTACGGAATTTGGGCGGTTTACATTATAAGTCGACCAGAATGTAAAGAATATTTCTGTGAGAGTTGTTTTGTAGTCAGTCAACCTGATAATATCTTGCGAACTGAACTGAAGTGGATATTTGCGGGCGACTCAAGTCTTAACTCAAGTCAAATTGAGTAAATTTGTAAAATAATGAAATTCCTTTGCCGAACTTTGTAAATGAGGTAACAGTTTGGTGACGGTGTCAAATGCTTCAAAAGTGTTTAAAGCGTTCCGATTAATCAAAATAAAACTTCGAAATAAAAAAAATCATCAAAAGAAATCATTACATATTTGTTTTTGCCCTTCAATGGTTTTAACGATATCATCCATCAAAAACTTATTAATTCCCTTGGATTACTTCCCTGTACAGAACGTAAGTTTTCCAACATTTTCTCATCTAGTGATTCCGATAAAAATCAGAGTTAAAGTACAAGAACTGCGGATATCCGCATAGGTACATCGGAAATGGAAGAAGTTGCGGGCATTTTGTAGATCACTACATACTCGTAGTATAAAATAAAGTCGTCTCTGTTTCGTGTCTGTTTGTCTGTTTGTCTGTATGCTTAAATCTTTAAAATTACGCAACAGATTTTGATGCGGTTTTTTGTAATAGGTAGAATGATTCAAGAGGAAGGTTTTTATGTAAAAAAAATCCCGAAATTCCCACGGGAACGGGCACAACGCGGGTAAAACCGCGGGGCGCTGCTAGAATGTGATAAAATAATAATAATAGAACAATATAACCCTTGCTTCTAAGTAAAGACTTGTAAAATGACCTAACCCACCTTCCAAACAATAACCTTTCCTTTACTAAAAATGTCAATTCGTAATCTGCTTTGACCTTTCATTTCGCAAAATCTAAAGCCAAATGTCCATCAAATGGCACAGGAATTCCGATAGCTCTGTTAACAAAAATAGATCAATGGACGTTGAGAGGAATTCTGTCGATAATCCACTCCGGGGCTTACCTAAGGAATTTATTGGCAAAGACACAAAGAGCTGTTAAGGACTGACTTATCACGGCTTAAGAGGAAGATATGCGGTTTGAAACCTCTTAAGGAGTGTTGGTTTCTTTTTATTATCTGTTGAGAACCTTTGAAATACCTTTGGATGTTTGTGGCTGCAATTTATGGTAAGTTCAGTCTTGGTCGGTTTTGCATTCCTTATGGCTGTTATCAATAGATCATAGACATATGTACGAGTTGTGCTAAGTATAAGGAATATTCTGCCAAGTTTATTGGGTCATCGAAAAGTGTTGATTTATTTGCAAATATAATTTATGAATTTTTCACAAAATAAATTGCGCATCATTTGTCTATGTCTATTTTCTAGGACAGCAAAAATGAAATATTAGCATGTTATGCTGAAATATAATAGTAAACATGATGGCCTAGATATTTTTATGTTTTGTTTTTATCTGCATGACTCTGCAACTATATTCTATACCTATGATCATAATATATTTGTGAGATATCTATTTTGTGTTGTGTCGATGTTTGATTTGTTATAATTTATTTCCATTACCAAATAGTTTAGTTCGTAAAATGTTGCTTTATCCTTAAATGGAAAAGTAAATAATATCAATTTAGTTTCTAATACTCCAATTCCTAAACATTTCCCGCATGGCATGGCGCATATTCACAATTGCACCATTCGAACCGAAACTTAAAAAAACTTGAGCAACACACTCAAATAGAACTAAAATTATGATAATTCAAATAAAAAAATCCAAGTTTTATGAAATTAGTATTTAACTCCTAATATAATTGGTTTTTGAGTATTCGAGTATTAGCCAATGTCTTTTCCCCGTCAAAATTTCAAAACTGTCCGTCTCTCAATATTCCGAGCGCCCTTTAAAACCAGTTCATATCTTGTTACTATGATTTCTCATGACACCTCGCCAAGTTAATTGCACGCACAATGTCCTACTGCCCTTGATACGCGATTCATTCACGATAACTGATATCCTAAAAGATTTATCACCGATACTTGTGAAGTAAGTCTGTGTGACTTTCTTGACAAATTGATGTTGACTTTATTGCTGCTAATAAATAAACACGTGTTTTGCTTACCGTATCTGTCGTGTTTAATGGTATGTCTTTACTTGGACTAGTTAGGTTAGTTTGTAACTGTGTATTTGTCTGTTTTTCTAGTAATTAGATATCGTGTTTTTCTATTTGTTTGGCTCTTATCATTTTCTACGTTTTTTTTGGAAATCTTCTTGAAAATTTCCCTATTTCTTCTAAGTTGTCAAAAGTGATTAAGCTATTCCAATTACCCATTTTCTTACACATTCAAATTTTTCAAGATAGATTTATTTAATCTCAATTTGCATAAGAGTTAATAAATAATAACCCGTACTTCGAAAGGCACGTTAAACAGTCGGTCCCGGTTGGTTCAAGCGATAGACCAAGTCGGAGGCCAGGAAGACCAGGGTTGGCACTTGGCAACTAACCTACTTGAAATGACTAATAACTCTATGTTACCTCAAGACAGTCCCCTTTTCATTAATATCTCTGTCCCCAACATCTATAATAAGCCTATCTACTCATTCTTCCAATACATTGATATATCAAACATTGTATCCATCTATATCATTATGACTCACAATCACCCGCGAGTGTATAGAAAGCGTATCTCTTATCTGTCAGATTGGTCCAATGCTCCTCAGGTATTCGATTGAAGAAAAAATAATGGCATTATAGAATTGATACACCTGTACGATTTATTAGCATTTTGATTGATAGCTGGTTGTTAGTGCTGTTTTGATATTATTTGTGTCTTAATTACACGAAGGCAGCGACGCTATTCACTAATTAAGTCTAACGCTTGTACTTGGAGACGTCAAATTCTTCCTTAGTAGAGATTTAATGAATGAGTTTGTCATGTAAATTATGAAAAAATACGTCAATTAGTTAAGTATCGATTTAATGGACGTTTTTCAGTGTTCTTTCATCTTTCAGTCATTTTAAAATCCGCTTGTAATAACAATACGGCAAACATCTTATATTTTTTGAGTTCCGTATTTTAGGAAGTCCTGACTTGCATATTTGATGAGTGATTTCTCTATTGAGTGAGTTGAAAGAGAAAGAGTGTTTCGATTGTCGTGATACAATTGCACAATAATATTATACTATTTGGTTCAATCAATTACAATCATTCGGTTACTTCTTCTTTCCTTATTCACTAAGAAACAATCTACCATTTCGGTACTATCATATACCATCTTGTTAACACCATGTAAAGTTTCATGTTATGTTTTATTATTACTTTCCACGCTAACTACACTGGAATCTTCATCGTTATCATCATACATTAGAGCCCTATGAATAACCATTAGCAACTGTTTGTTCTTACTATTAGACTTGTGTTTTTTGTTACTTGCCTCTCTTTAAGGTGCATCCTTATCTGTTAAGTGTGCGTTAGGTTTTTGCTCAATTTTTCTTTCAAGTATTTGGGAAGGTGCAGTATTTCGCTTCCTATCTTTATTGACCTATATAGATAGGTAGGTTTTAGTGTATTTAGTTTTGTTTGTGGGTAAATTTGGTTAATAAGTAAAAAGCATTTTCGTAGTACAGTACACTTCTTAGATAAGGGAAAAGTTGTATGCGATTCTGTTTTTTCTGTATGTTATGTTTAAGTTATATGTTGGTTTTATGGGCTCCTTGGAGTCTCGAACCCCTGATAATTGTACTAGCAATGACACGTTGTGTCTATTCACGAGATTTCGGAATAAAAAAAATACTATAATATAATACTGCAGTATTAAGTTACATGAGTAACTGTGTGAATACTAATCGCCAAATAACATTAACGGGATCGAGCAAAAACCATTACAAACGAATCGAAAACGCATGATATTATACACTTGTATCGCCCGCGGTTTTACCCGCGTTGTGCCTGTTTACGTGGGAATTTCGGGATGAAAAATAGCCTGTAATCTAACCGTTGAATATGTCTATCCACTTCAAATAGAATTATTTAAATCGGATCGGTAGTTTCTGAGATTTGCACATTTAAACGCACACAAAAAGAAAAAAAATACAAACTTGTTATATTACTTGGCTTTGTTATATTAGTACACTAGCAGCGCCCCGCGGTTTTACCCGCGTTGTGCCCGTTCCCGTGGGAATTTCGGGAATTTTTTTACATAAAAACCTTCCTCTTGAATCACTCTACCTATTACAAAAAACCGCATCAAAATCCGTTGCGTAATTTTAAAGATTTAAGCATAGGTACAAACAAACAGACAAAAATAGCGACTTTGTTTTATACTATGTAGTGATAGTGAAGTATAGTATAGATACATTCGCAATTCACTAGAATTGTAACACATATAACACCCAGTTTCCTATCACTACGTAACGTGAACGATAAGCAAGTAGGATCTCGCGCAGACCACATTTTTGCTTCACACTCGACAACCAAACATGCGTTATCATTCATATGTATGTAATTGTGTATGTATGTATGTATTCGTGTGGCGACCCCGCGCCACATGCGAGGCAAGGTCGCAAATTGCAACAGGCGTAATTTAATTATCTTCATGCGTTATTCGATTATGTTATTGCACTGTTTACACCTTGACAGTGGATGTTTTTGGTGACGTTTATTGTCAACTTCCTCTTTAATGTTTGTATGTTTTGATAATGTGTTTAATTAAGTGCTTTAACTTTCATATATAATAATATATGGACTTTTTAATGCAAAATATATGCTTTTTTCAACTTTATGATTTTTATACGAACACTTAAGTTAATACTGACTTTAGCTATACAGTTGGGTAAGGTGAGTTTATTTTATGGAAAAAACAAACTACGTTATCGTTATGAATTACTAGGTGGGCCGTGCTTCGGAGGGCACGTTAAGTAGTATTAAGTTACATAGTAGTCGTTACATGAGCCATATCAGAGGCCTTTGGCGGCGCGATAACTCTGACACCAGGATTGGTCAGGTTGACCATCTACTCGATGAAGAAGAAGACTAGGTGGGCACCGCTGTTTCATCCGCATCCCGTTTCATTCTCGTAGGAATTTCGGGATTTTTATTTCCTTTTATCATTCTGACGAAGATATTTTTTTTTTACTGACTTTCTTTCATACATATAGATTTAGAGAGGTGTTTTAACTACTCATTTATGTGGACGACGTCAAAGCTTATTGTTTCTGCAACATGAACTTAACCTACCAACGAAATAAAACAGTTATTTCATTACTCGTACCTTTCGCAAGATCATTCTCAGTCGTTTTTTATGACTTTTCAATAGACACTCCTAAAATACAGCTATCATTTTCGATAATCAAAAGCAAAGAACATTATTTCTATTATACCCCTCAATTACTTTCTATAACACTATAATGTTATATTATTAGCTCTCTAGGTCAGTATTACTTACGAAGTGGGACAAATAATTAGGGGCTATTATTTGAAGTGTTTCGAAGTCTGCTATTTGTATTGATGTCACTAGTGAAGTCATTGTTGCTTTGGGTCTAAGATTAAATTTATCGAAGTATAACAATTTAAATTGTGACGCTTGATTGTTTGAAAATTTAAAACTATGCCTTTGGACGGTCTTCATTAATTCATTCGTTCATTTGGAGTAGGTTAATGGCCATCCCTGGTGTCGGTGTTTTTAGACCGCCTAAAGGCCTCTGACATTGTCTTAAGATTGAAACAACCAGGATACCGGCTGCTTAACATGCCCTCCATACTACGATAGATCTCAGATAGAAATACCACTATCGGACACCCATCCAAGTAGGAGCCGAGCTGAACGTTGATAAATTATCGCAATGAGTTAACATACTAGTCAAACTACGTTTACTTTCTGAAGACAGTACAGAAAGGGAATTAAAGAGCTGGAATACGCGCCTTTGCACACTGCTTGTTGGCGAAACCAGACCCACGTTTCAAATTGATCATTCTCATCAGTGTTTAACCTAAAATGTATTTCCCAGATGTGCCTGACTGAATGGCTAAGGCTCCGTGACTACAAAGGCGGACGCTCCCGCTTGGTCCTAGGCCGTGAAATCCCTGCGTGGGTCTGGGAGGCCTACACCGTAGTTGGAGTGTTCCTGTTCGGATGCGCCTGTCAACAGCTCACCACTGACGTCGCCAAGTACACCATAGGCAGACTGCGGCCGCATTTCTTTGATGTAAGTACCTAGGTAATAAAGTCTATTTTTTATCAAAGTATTTCTGTTCTGCGGTTTTACCCGCGTTGTGCCCGTTCCCGTAGGATTTTCGGGATGAAGATAAGCCTATAAGCTTTCCGTTGAATGTGGCTATCCATTACAAAAACAGCTATTCAAATCGGCTTGGTAGTTTCTTTGATTGGCGTGTTCAAACGAACAAACAACAAACACTGCTATATTATATTAGCATAGATAGATACATATGCTTCTTCTTTTTAGCGGCGTGTTACAAAAAAGTTCATACCTACTTTGTATTGACTAATTGATAATGAAATCTACGTTTCAACCTTTACGTCTGTTTTCACGGAAAATATTTAAAAGCAAAGACGCGGTAGTTTTCCGTTGAAAGAAACGCCTTGAAAAACACATGTGTCTATGAATGCATGTGTTTGTACGCATACCACAACATATACATTCTTTTGTAAAAATAATTATTGGAAACACATTTTCTCGTGACGTTTATGTAGTTCGAAGTTTTTGCATACAAATGAATGGCTTATAATATTCTCATAGATACAAGTTGATGATGATTAAGCGTGCATAGTAATTAGTTTGCTATTTATTAGAAAATGTCTAGTGATTTGCGTGCGCAGTAGCAAACACAGTTTGCATTGTTCTCATAGGAATAAATGTCGTATGTAAAGATGTGTGTACAATGGAATGAAATGAGGTTAGTGCAGTAGTCAAACTGTGTCGGAGATCTTTGCATGGCTTAAAACTTTTGACAACAAAGTTGACATTTGCCGAAAATAAATAGGAAGAAATATCAACAGTTAAAAATAGTCCTTCCTTTTGTTGTAAATAACGAAACAATATAAAAATTTAATTTTCCTGAAATATAAATTACTGACATAGAACTGACTATGGTCGTGTAACAATAGAAATAGGTGTGTTAAGCGTCCGCGAGACGATCAAGTGCACTTGACAAGTCTACGGGCTTGAAGTGAATATTGATCGTTTACAGCGTTGACTTGACAATTCCCGTCAAGTATCTACGTGCTGGACATGACTTAACAATAATTTTGATGATAACTTGACAACAAATTTGAACCAACTTGAGCTTGATGCGACTTGACGCGACTTGACAAGTTTTATTCATTTGCGACTTGTCAAGTGCACTTGATCGTCTCGCGGACGCATTAAGATTTCTTTAACCAATGACAGCGCAATGTCATTGTCAAACAACGCATTGACATTGTCAAAATCTTTTCGTAACGCGTTGTGATTGGTCAAATGAGCTCCGGACAGCCTCGTTTCGCTTCAATGGAAACGCACCCTTAGAACATATCCCTTTCTTTCGACTTCTTCTTCTTCATCGAGTGGACGGTCAACCTGACCAATCCTGGTGTCAGAGTTATTGAGCCGCCAAAGGCCTCTGACATGGCTTAAGTAACGACTACTATCCGTAGAAAGTAACCGGGACCGACGGCTTAACGTGCCCTTAAAAAAGACAAAAGAATGACAAAACGTTCGACTGCTAATAATTTAAAGAAACATATATTTTTTACAATTCACTCCTATCAAATGACGTGATACGTCACGTCGCGCGTCAAGAGTTTTATTCTCAAGTGAGTCCACACCTTAACATGCAGTTTAATTAATATTTAAAGTCTTGTTATACTTAGTTGTATTAATAATGTATATTGTTATACTTGTCTTGCACACGTGGTGTTAACGGTTAGGTACGTGCTTATTTCCACGTCCTCTTGTATTTTCAGTTCTAAGCGAAATATGACTTGATAATGTATTTGATAAGAAATTGTGCTAATATTTACTATAGAATTGAATTGTTCCTTATTTGTTTGTGTATGTTTATTTAATATCGCTTTGGTGAAAATAATTCTTACAAGTTATGCCTATTACGAGTCGTAATGTAGCATAAGTTTTTCAAATTATAGAGAATGGATTCGTAGCAAATAGAGTATATACAATAGATTAAAGATTACGGTAATATTGTAAATTTATATAAAACTAGCAGCGCCCCGCGGTTTTACTCGCGTTGTGCCCGTTCCCGTAGGAATTGCGGGATAAAAAATAGCCCATAACCTTTCCGTTGAATGTGGCTATCCATTGCAAAAATAATTATTCAAATCGGGCTGGTAATTACCGAGATTAGCTCGAACATACGAACAAACAAACTTACAATTTTTACCTCTTTATAATATTAGTATAGATACATCGTGTTAGTAACGACATTTATAACTCGAGAACGGTCGATTTTAATGACTTTTTGAAATTTGATTTATCTCGGTTAGGAATAGGATAACAAGAATCCCGAAATTCCCACGGTCGCTGCAGTCGAAGCCACGAGTACATGTAGTGTAGGACTAGTATACACATAAAGACTCAAATAATTCGTTTGAATAGAAAACCCTTTCCTTCATTTAATGATATTCATAGTATATGACACGCAGGCTTTTGTTCGAAACATACAATATTTTCTATCCATTTTTTACTCGTGATCAGAATCAAAACACATAATATTGTATAACTTTATATCCTTTCAATAAAATATTGTTTATCAATTTATATTTTACACACGCACGCTATGATAATATTTTATGCGCAAATATTGTATAATAAACGTAAGCTTGTTCATGAGAAAAGTTCACGCAATGTCAACTAATCATGATTGCTAAGCAACGCGCAACTCGGACACACTTGGATGGGTGGCCGAATTCCAACAAAAGCGCTACCGCGCTTCGGAGTACACTTTAAATTATATGTCACATTTGTTTAGGTTAGTTAGACATTTTAGATGTCTTAAGGTGGTCTAAAATCTCCCACGCCAGGTTCGGTCACCTACTCGTAAAGTATTAGCCTGTCATATCCCACTACTGGGCAAAGGCCTCTCATCTCACTGAAGATACAGTGAGGACGATTAGGCATTATCACCACGCTTGCCTCATGCGGGTTGGTTATCTCAAACCCGAGCTATGTTTGAAAAGTAGGAAACATGTTTTCGCTCGACCCGGGAATTGAACCTGGGACCTCAGTCTTGTCAGGCGAGTGCACATACCACTAGACAACGGAGGCGTTCCACTCGTACTTACTTTAATAATATATTCATTCATATATGAAAGAAAAACTCGGAGAACTTCACGTTTGCAGTCGATGTATGATATTTGTACAGTATTAACGGGTACCCGTTAATGGCTACTGGGTTTAACTTTAACTCAGTTATTTAACTCGTTGATGTTAATTGAAATGGGAAGGTTTCGGAGTTTGCAATAAAAAAATGTTTTAACTTTTGCAGTGCTTGTAAATTGTTGGTGTAATATAATGTGCCTTTCCATCAGATGCTACGTTGGTAAGCACAGGTATCCCATCATATTAAACGTGTCATAATAATGTATCACCAGATGCTACGTAGGTACGCAAAATTTCGAACGTATCATAGCAATGTAACGTAGTAATGCTAATATCCACCAATCTTATCAAAGAAACCACTGCTCTGAAAAATCTTTCTAGGGACTGACCTTACTTCCATCGAACGTATCATAGCAATGTAACGTAGTAATGCTAATATCCACCAACGAACGTATCATAGCAATGTAACGTAGTAATGCTAATATCCACCAATCATATCAAAGAAACCACTGCTCTGAGAAATCTTTCTAGGGACTGACCTTACTTCCATCGAACGTATCATAGCAATGTAACGTAGTAATGCTAATATCCACCAATCATATCAAAGAAACCACTGCTCTGAAAAATCTTTCTAGGGACTGACCTTACTTCCATCGAACGTATCATAGCAATGTAACGTAGTAATGCTAATATCCACCAATCTTATCAAAGAAACCACTGCTCTGAAAAATCTTTCTAGGGACTGACCTTACTTCCATCGAACGTATCATAGCAATGTTACGTAGTAATGCTAATATCCACCAATCTTATCAAAGAAACCACTGCTCTGAAAAATCTTTCTAGGGACTGACCTTACTTCCATCGAACGTATCATAGCAATGTAACGTAGTAATGCTAATATCCACCAATCTTATCAAAGAAACCACTGCTCTGAAAAATCTTTCTAGGGACTGACCTTACTTCCATCGAACGTATCATAGCAATGTAACGTAGTAATGCTAATATCCACCAATCTTATCAAAGAAACCACTGCTCTGAAAAATCTTTCTAGGGACTGACCTTACTTCCATCGAACGTATCATAGCAATGTAACGTAGTAATGCTAATATCCACCAAACATATCTAAGAAACCACTGCTCTGAAAAATCTTTCTAGGGACTGACCTTACTTCCATCGAACGTATCATAGCAATGTAACGTAGTAATGCTAATATCCACCAATCTTATCAAAGAAACCACTGCTCTGAAAAATCTTTCTAGGGACTGACCTTACTTCCATCGAACGTATCATAGCAATGTAACGTAGTAATGCTAATATCCACCAATCTTATCAAAGAAACCACTGCTCTGAAAAATCTTTCTAGGGACTGACCTTACTTCCATCGAACGTATCATAGCAATGTAACGTAGTAATGCTAATATCCACCAATCATATCAAAGAAACCACTGCTCTGAAAAATCTTTCCAGGGACTGACCTTACTTCTTCGTATCAGTTCTTAGACCTTATCGTAATCAGAGGCCTATATCTAGACGGTCTAAAAACACGGACAATTACCTACAAAATATTATAAGTGATATTATAAAGATGTGATCTTAGCGCTATCGTGCTTCGGAAGGCACGTTAAAATGTCGGTCCTGGTTGTTTCAATCGTCAGAACATGTTGGAGCCCATGAGGCGATTTGAAGACTCCGACACCAGACTTGGCAACTAACCTACTTGAACTAACGTTTTTATAAGGAGGTAAAGTTTGAGTAATGTATCCCTTTCCTCTATAATCTATACTAATATTATAAAGCTGAAGAGTTTGTTTTGTTTGTTTGTTTGTTTGTTTGTTTGTTTGTTTGTTTAAACGCGCTAATCTCAGAAACTACTGAACCGATTTGAATAATTCTTTCACTGTTAGATAGTCTATTTATCGAGGAAGGCTATAGGCTACATTTTATCCCGGATTTCCTACGGGAACGGGCACAACGCGGGTAAAACCGCGGGGCGCTGCTAGTATCATCTAATTAGCTCAGATCATCTGCTACTCCTAATTTTCTCTATTAGTTTAGCTGGAATGATACATCCGCGCCAGTTTCCTTAATTCAATTGACCCACCGCCCGTTTAATTGATGTCACTGTATCATATGTGCTGTAATGTGCACACGATTTTGCTATGCGTATTGTGAAGAGAAATGTGTCAGGAGATGACTACTTGATATTAGTAATGCGAAAAATATGAAGACACTGGGCAGATTTGAACCAATTGGTTGTGACGAGGCAGACTTAGATAGAAAAGACTATGTAGGAAAGTTTTGCCCAGACGTTGGGCATAAACTGTTAATAACATTGATGAAGATAGAAAGCCTATCAAATGATAGAAAGAGAACATAAGTTCTCCTCATTGAACTCAATAATTTGACTTGACTGATAACGTTACCTTGCAGTGAATTTTACGAGCGATTACTTTACCTTTTGGCGAGAAAATTAATCGCTATCTTCTCAAAGGACTTATATTTCAATATTTACTAATTTAGATCCAGGACGACAATATCTGAATCATTTACTCGAAATAAAAAGGGACCACACTTTCTCAACAATACTTAATTGTCACGATGAAAATTCTTGAAAATTCCCAAACGGTTTTGATGAAAACGTAACACAGATTGAAGTACAAAGTGGAACATTTGATTTGCAACAAAACTTGCACGAATTCCGACACTCAGAAGTGTCTGCGTCATCTATATTTACTCTCGCCCGCTGTCTTTACTCACTTTTTAGTGTCTGGGTGGTTCGTCCTTACCGTCAAAGTGTATTTGTACACAAGGCGCGAAATCCCGTGCGGACACGCCGCCTCTTCCTTTCAAAATGTATCTTACAAAATCTCCTTACAAATGCAGCTACGTTCCCTTTTCAAATTCCGAATTAAGTTCGATTTATCGAGCAGTTTGTTTTGATGTGTTTATGAACGTGTTTCTGTTTATTCAGTTGATGTATCGATTTCGGAAAGCAACTTTATGTCTGATTTTATCTTTTTTGTCGTAATTGGGATCGGCTTCGTTACAGATAAAGGTAATTTGTCAGGATTTGCACGTGTTGGCTTTCGTGCTAATTGTTTATTTATCGATGTACTTGAAGCGGCGTGTGTTTGTGAAAGTTTATTTGCTTTTATAATCAAACAAACATTCGTTTCGATGAAATTGAATTCAATAAAGATACTGTAAATACATACGTTTCTTAATGATCTCTTTGTGAAATATCTTAACGTTTGTACCTATATTTCAAGAGTATTTTTTTTTCTAGTGACATGGCGTACGGTTATGGTATAATATGTATGTAAAGAACAAATTATTTAAGTTAACAATCTCAAAATGCAAGCAACAATTAAACTTTTTTAGCAATACAGAGATTTAATAGCTACTAACGAAGTAATCCAAGTTATTTCTGCGGACGTTCCCGTCCGCATTCACCCCCCGTATATCCCCACATCTAAATAGGTGCAGCCGTTATGAATTATTCAAGGCGATGCGCTCCGCCGCCCACAGTCTTGTAATTTTGACTTATTTGTATCAACAACGTTACTGTCAACTTTAACTTGCATTTCATTTTGTATATCAAGTGCGGGCTGGATATTTGCGTTCTATTTTCAAAGCAAATGATCCTTACTTCCATGAGTGTTAGTTTAAATTAATTCTGCTTGGTTATGGTTTAAATGTGGTGTTAGAAAGTGGTTTAGTTAGGTTAGGTTAGTTAGGTATTAGTTTGTTATCTGTTTGTACCACGAGTATTATTATTCCGATTTAATTATCACTTCGGTTTACCTGTTTTGTCATTCGGTATTTTAACTATCATTTCAATTTTATAATATTTTTTTTTATAAATAATATACTTATCTGGACAAATTCACACACGGTTAATTAGACCCAAACTAGGTTCTAAGCTTGTTATATAGAATCTAACTCACTGATACTAATACATATAATACACAAATACTAATTATATGGATCAAGTTTGCGTTATATAAGTCTCTATCATAATTTCAGTTATTAAGTATGTTTAATATTATCAAAATTAAATTATACAAAGACGACGATTTCCATTCAATACTTTGTGAATTAATTTTACTATAAACATTCATTGTTGCTAAAAACCGAAAGCAAAATACTATCGTAATCAGTCCTCAGTTACCTTTAATAATTCCAACCTCCATTGTAATCTATATACTTACTAGCTGCGCCCCGCGGTTTCACCCGCGTTGTACCCGTTCCCGCGGGAATTTCGGGATGAAAAATAGATGTTGGCCGATTCTCAGACCTACTCAATATGCTCACAAAATTTCATGAGAATCGGTCGAGCCGTTTCAGAGGAGTTCAACCACGGTACCCGTTCCCGCGGGAATTTCGGGATGAAAAATAGACGTTGGCCGATTCTCAGACCTACTCAATATGCTCACAAAATTTCATGAGAATCGGTCGAGCCGTTTCGGAGGAGTACGCGAACGAACACTGTGACACGAGAATTTTATATAATTACTAGCAGCGCCCCGCGGTTTTACCCGCGTTGTGCCCGTTCCCGTGGGAATTTCGGGATAAAATGTAGCCTATAGCCTTCCTCGATAAATAGACTATCTAACAGTGAAAGAATTATTCAAATCGGTTCAGTAGTTTCTGAGATTAGCGCGTTTAAACAAACAAACAAACAAACAAACAAACAAACAAACAAACAAAACAAACTCTTCAGCTTTATAATATTAGTATAGAAGTATAAGATAAGATAGGTAAGATAAGATAAGATAAGAAGATAACGTTTGCAAACCGATACAAAAAAGTGCAACCGTTCAACAATTACAAACTAATAACTGTCAACAAATCACCCACAGTCGTAAACATATTCAATTCACTCAATGATCTTGTTAATATAGTCTAGACTACGAGGGCGGGTCAATAAGTCCGTGACTTTTTGAATTTCCGACCTCTTTACTGAAACAATAATACTGGTCCCGTCAACAGGCATCTGTCAGTTGACTCCTCTGAAAATTTGAACTTGCTGCGTCAGTTAGTTTGTGTTTTACAGCTATCTTTATCAGACTACTCACTAATTTGACGAGAAAATGGACAAAAGTGAATTTCGTGTGCTTATTAAGCATTATTTCTTGCGAAAAAAAACCATTACCGAGACCAAGGCAAAGCTTGATAAATACTATGGGGACTCTGCACCATCGATTTCCATGGTAAAAAAGTGGTTTACTGAATTTCGTTGTGGCCGTACAAGCACTAAAGATGCCGAGCGTCCTGGACGCCCAGTTGAGGTCTCTACACCCAAAACATTCGAAAAAATTCACGATATGGTGTTGGCCGACCGAAGATTGAAAGTGCGAGAGATTGTGGAAGAAGTAGGGATCTCGCATGGCTCAGTGGTTTCAATTTTGAATGATCACTTAGGCATGAGAAAGCTGTCCGCAAGATGGGTGCCGCGTTTGCTCACAGTCGACCACAAACGCAATCGTGTAACAACTTCACAGGAAGGTTTAGCATTGTTTAATCGTAATATGGAGGAGTTTTTGCGCCGTTTTGTAACCGTGGACGAAACGTGGATCCATCACAACACACCAGAGACCAAACAACAGTCAAAACAGTGGGTTTCCAAGGGTGAATCGGCGCCAAAGAAGGCCAAGGTGGGATTGTCGGCCAATAAAGTTATGGCGACTGTTTTTTGGGATGCACGCGGGATAATCCACATTGACTACCTTCAAAAGGGAAGAACAATCAATGGGGAATATTATGCCAACTTATTGGACCGATTCAATGACGATTTAAAAAGAAACCGACCTCATTTGGCCAAGAAAAAAGTTCTTTTCCACCAAGACAATGCAAGGGTGCACACATGTGCAGTTGCCATGGCCAAAATCCATGAATTGGGCTATGAATTGCTCCCTCATCCGCCCTATTCTCCAGATTTGGCTCCGAGCGACTACTTCTTGTTCCCAAACCTGAAGAAATGGCTTGGTGGAAAAAGATTTGACTCCAATAATGAAGTCATCTCGCAAACAAAGGCCTATTTTGACGACCTCGACAAATCATATTTTTTGGAAGGGATAAAAAAATTGGAGAAGCGTTGGACAAAGTGTATAGAGCTCAAGGGAGACTACGTTGAAAAATAAAATATATTTTTAATAAAAAAATCTGCCTTTTATTGCAAAAGTCACGGACTTATTGACCCGCCCTCGTAATATTATTGTTTATCACTGTGATTGTTTCTCGGTTGATCGGCGAAGCGGCGCGGTTTCGTACAAAACGCTCGTCTGTATGTACACAGAATGCTGATTGATATCGCGAAGGTTATTGGTAGTTAAACCGCGATTATCATAATTGTTATAATGGAGTGGTTTTTAGTTTACCGCTTCGTTCTGTTTGCTTAATTAGCAAAACGGTAGCAGCTTTTTTTCTATCGTTTCAGTTCTTTCTGTATCTATCTAATTGACGGTGTGAATCGTCCTTATTTTGTTTGTGCTTTAAAATACTTTAGAAGACAAGCCCGTTGGCATCTTGGCATGTGAAAGGGCATATTGTGTAGGGGGTTGCGGGTTCAATTCCCGTTTGGGGTCAAAAATATGTGGAGACATATTTAATTGTTGGCGAGGCGTCTGGGTGTCAATTATATAAAATAAATAAAAAAGTATTTGGGTATGTAAATGTAGTAGTATCAGTAAGTTAGATTCCATGACACAAGCTTAGAGCTTAGTTTGGGTCTCCATGAACCGTGTGTGAATTGTCGGTGTATTTATTTATTAGTAGTGATCTTCGGAGTAGTATTTTTTGTAGATGCATGTTCATTTTTGTAAATTTAAGTTTGATGTGAATCAATTATGCATAATTGGCAGATCGTTATAGGTACACCCTTTTTTGGCAGTTGAGTCAGACATTGACCTAAATCAGACAAGGGACTATAATTACTAGATTATTTACTCATCATAATTATTGTAAAGGTCGGTGCACATCGAAATGAAAATACAGGATTATTAAAGATAGTACAGTGGGCGCATAAACGGATCATCGGTTCAGTGTGAAAGGTTGAAAGTTACCTATTTTAACGTTAGTGTGACGCTATCGACAATGTGCAGCGTATTTTACCTCACATGCGTAACGACCCTTAAGACTCAAAAGTTATTAAGTTACAAGCTATCTTTTAAGAATTGTTTTTATTGAGCGAAGAGAAGGTCCTTCGACCAATCATAACGCTGTAAGATTTTGACATTGTCAGTAATGCCTTGTTTGACAATTTCTATGCGATATCATTGGTCGATTGAGCTCGGCGTTGGAGAGTCGCCATTATCCATAATAGACATCATATCCTTGTAGATATGCCATCTACGGAAAGTATTAGTACTCGTCTATTATATGAGCTTTTTATAAATAGTGATGTATTCGTATCGTGTTACAATTAATAACTTCCTCGTGTTGTCTTTGTGTTGTTCCGGCAGGATGCTGTAGTATTTCGGTATTAATTAACGCAATCATTTGTAGCGTAGCTTTAGTTTGTAATTAGTGGAATATAATTGGAATGGTCTACGCCTTTTGACCGTGTCTAGTGGTGTTTGTACTGTGGCAGTGACGGATTCAGGATGGTTACCATTCTGGGGTTTGATCGTAGTGTTAGCGTGTTTCTCTTCACAAATCCTACCTTGGTTTTGTGAAGAGAAATATGCTATGGGTGGGCTCAGACAATTTCCGGAGAGAGTGGGGTCGCGTGAGCCCCTTAATCTCTCCCTGGATTTGCTACTTTGTAATTGGGAACAAAATCATATGTTGTTGTTAGAAGTATGTATCTATGTATGCCAATATATAGTTAGTTGGTGTGAGATTACATCATATATACGCCAACTATCATCTAAGGAAAATTTAGAGTTGGAAGAAGTATTAATCTTAAGTTGTAGTTGGTCTTCTTCTTCTTATCGAGTGGATGGTCAACCTGACCAATCCTGGTGTCAGAGTTATTGAGCCGCCAAAGGCCTCTGACATGGCTCATGTAACGACTACTATCCGTAGAAAGTAACCGGGACCGACGGCTTAACGTGCCCTCCGAAGCACGGAATCATCTCACTTTTCGGGCAATCAGGTGATTCAGCCTGCAATGCCCTAACCAAACTGAGGACAGTCTCACAAAGTGATTTTTGTGAGATATCCCCACCGGGAATCGAACCCGGAACCTCCGGATCGTGAGCCGAGCGCTCAAACCACTAGACCACGGAGGCTGTTGTTGTAGTTGGTACATGGCTACAATATCGAGCATCAGTATCAATCGAATACCTTCAAATATACAAGTGTCCATTTTATTCAGTTACTATGTAGTTTTACGAATAATATGACTACTGTATATATTTGGGGCCTTATTCGAACGCGCAATAAAATATGCACATATCCTTTGTATAATATGTGTCTATTTATAATATTCGTAAACTGCAACAATGGCTTACGAAAATATATCAATATTAAATTTCACTAGTTTGACATAATCTCCTATCATACGTGTCAGTTATTAGTGCTGATTTTATAATGTTACTAGCACCGCCCCGCGGTTTTACCCGCGTTGTGCCCATTCCCGTGGGAATTTCGGGAAATTTTATACATATAAACCTTCCTCTTGAATCACCCTATCTATTTTAAAAAACCGCGTCAATATCCGTTGCGTAGTTTTAAAGATCTAAGCATACATAGGCACAGACAGACAGCGGAAAGCGACTTTGTTTTATACTACATATGTAGTGATATCACGGACTGCCACTCTTGTGGTTTTTCATGCGTAACAGAATAGGGACGTTGAATAGGGCTTATACACAATGTGTCACGTCATGCACTTGAAATGATTGGTTCGTATGAAGGGGTCCTAGATAGGGTCATGTATGATGTTTAAATTATATGATGTTTTATATACATTTCGTTGAATAGGAAACATTTTCCTCTTCATAAAATTAGTTTAGATGTTTGATGTTGAGGGAGTCGGACAGTATACGTAAAAAAAACTTTGTTTGGATAACATGGTTAGTTTACACTATTTTAAGAGTTCTGGACCTCTAAATCAAAAAATAGAAATCTCGTTTGTCGATGCTTGGAGGAGACCTTTGCCCAGCCGTGAGACAATATAGGTTAAAAAAATCGTTTGCCTGTTGTGTGCCGGCACTAAATTTGACACGATTCCTTCCCAAATGAAAGTCCTACAAGTTTGTGAAGTTTTGAGATTGGCTTAGTAGTACAATAGATGATTCCTACAAAAATACATCCAAAATCCTCTTTATATTAGTAGATAACATTAAAGTCCAATGACATCCGATTATTATAAGTCCGAAAGAAGCCATCAAAATAAGCAGCACCAATAAATAACAATATTCTCTCGCGTATTTTAGTAGCTTTGAAGTGTGAGTGCGTGACGGCTGTATAAATCAAAAATACGTCGCCTCATTCATCGTGTATTCGCTTTTTATTTATCTTTATTGTACAGTTAGGGACAAATAAATATACGTACATCATTAATAATATTCGGAAAGTATAGAATTTCGCGTTTATCATATCAACACAGGAGCTGTTCTTTACCAGGTTCCATTTTAGTAGGATTCTCGGGATAAAAGTTTAGGTATAAAGACAGGTTTTTTCGCAGTAAGAAATATGTCAAATATATATAATACTAGCAGCGCCCCGCGGCTTTGCCCGCGTTGAGCCCGTTCCCGTAGAAATTTTTGAAAATCCTTTCTTAGTGTGCACTTACGTCACTTGAAGACCCTTCCTGCCAAATTTCATGTTTCTAGGTGTAGCGGTTGAGGCTGTGCGTTGATTATCAGTCAGTCAGTCAGTCAGGACTTTGAATAATATATATATAGATAGATAATAAACAAAGGTTACGTTCGTGAGTAACTATATTATTCACATCTTTACGTGAAAGCGTAACAAACATGTGACAGACATAATGAGCGTGGATTAAAATCATGTAATTTTGCACAATCATTTAAGAATATAAAACGAATAAATGTATCCGCCGAATAAATTGTCCTCCACTGTACTGGGAGAAGTGTTTCGCTAAAATATTTATTGTGTAAGGACAACTGTCCGTTGATGTGTTTAGTTGTCTGTGTCTGCGTTGTTTGGCTTTCGATGAAGGTCTTTTATTAACCGAATTGGAACATCTAAGAGGTGGTATGCAATTTTTGTGTATTTTTTATAGTTGTTTGTTGAAAACTTGGGCTGATAAATTGTTTTTTAAATGAAGGGAAAAAAACTCAGTCTAATTGAGAAGTTATTTGATTTTTTTAAGTGGAGTTAAAATATAAGGAACTTATTTAAATTAGGTAAGAAATGAGACTTGCAATGTTTCCAAATTATCTTTGAATAATAAAATACATACTCAAAAAGTCGCAAGATACAAATTACTTCCGTCAACATTATTAAAATTAACAAAAATATTTAAAAAAAACATAATTGATATGTCCCCATTATGTTTCAGGATAAAATCTCTGCCAATTTTCGCCCACCGGATGTAATGAACATTAAAACTCTTTAAACGTCACGTTTTTATGCGCACGCGCAGCCGTCATTTGTTTTGACATATCCTTACGTTTTGACATACGATGCGCGTTTGATACGCCTGCCAAGAGTTGTTTTACTAAACGTTTGTAAACTTGAGTCGAGTTGAGTTTGGAATTATGTACTTAAATGTGTGGCGCGTGTTACATTGTAATATGGTTTTAGGGTTTTTATGCATATGTATGATTTATGGAGGTTTTTGTCGCTGTATTAACTAGCTTTACCCTGCGGTTTTACCCGTCGGAACCTCTCGATGAAAATTTATGTGCAAACTTTTAAATCCCGCTGGGGTTCCGGAGATTAGTGCGTTGAAACAAAAACAAACTCTTCAGCTTAGTATTCTATGTAATGTGTGTTGCTGTCGCGGTGTTCAGTCAGACCACAGAGCATAGAAGCACCGCCGGGCCGGCCGCTAGCGCGCTGTGCTTCTATGCTCTGTGAGTCAGACGGACCCATCAATCCATTTGTTCTGCAGACTTTTAGCATTTTCATTTGTTAGTTAGTATTACTTGCAGTGCCCCGCTGTTTTACCCGCGTTGTGTCCGTTCCCGTGGGACTTTCGAGATGAAAAAGAACTGATAACCTTCTCGTTGAATGTGGCTACACATTAAAAAAAGAATTATTTGAATGGGATTGGTGGCTTCTGAGATTATTGCGTAAAAAAAACAAAAACTGAAACTTCTTCTTCTTCAGCTTTAATATAGCTATAGTAAACATTTTGACAAGCCCATTGGCACAGTGGCAGTGAGAGCTTACTGTGTCTGGGGTTGCGGGTTCGATCCCCGCCCGGAGTCAACAATATGTGCAGACATAGTTGTTGGCGACGACGTCTGGATGTCAATTATATATTATTATAAAGTATTTGTGTATGTATAAGTAGTAGTATCAGTGAGTTAGATTCCATAACACAAGCTTAGAGCTTACTTTGGGTCTAATTAACCGTGAGTGAATTTGTCCAAGTATTTATTTATTTACTAGCTGCGCCCCGCGGTTTCACCCGCGTTGTACCCGTTCCCGCGGGAATTTCGGGATAAAAAAAGATGTTGTCCGATTCTCAGACCTACCCGATATGCTCACAAAATTTCATGAGAATCGGTCGAGCCGTTTCGGAGGAGTACGCGAACGAACACTGTGACACGAGAATTTTATATATAAGATTATTTATAGATACCAACTTCAAATCTGAAATCTCACACAAACTCAATACGCTTTCCATCTTTAATCCCTAACCCGTCTTCACTAATTAATCCCCCGACTTCTTCTTAGCAATCAACAACATGTCAAATTAAATGTAATATGGTCGGACTGTGTGTCAGTATGTCACTTGATTGACATGTCACATTACGAACAAAGCAAGTGTTAACAAATTCAGAAGATTTGACTTTTTTCAGAGATCGTTACGTTTATTTAGGTCATGTTTCAGCTGCGATTCGTTTTGTACCTATTTTAATAGTTATTTGTTGTATTGGATTCGGGTAGTATGGTTATGTGTGGTAGATTGTTCCTTGTGCAACTACATATATTAATTTAAAATGATATGTATTTAATATTCATTGATTTAGGGCGTGGCTTGCCATCAGAGTTTACTTTTCTACGTTATATCAAGAATCAAAATACGATCTTTGTTTCTTTCATTTATAATAAGACTAGCAGCGCCCCGCGGTTTTACCCGCGTTGTGCCCGTTCCCGTGGGAATTTCGGGATAAAATGTAGCCTATAGCCTTCCTCGATAAATAGACTATCTAACAGTGAAAGAATTATTCAAATCGGTTCAGTAGTTTCTGAGATTAGCGCGTTTAAACAAACAAACAAACAAACAAAACAAACTCTTCAGCTTTATAATATTAGTATAGATAGGCAGCACAAAGATTTCGAGTAAGTACCTTCCACATCAAAACTGAGTATCAATACCTCTTCACCGTATTATTCATATCAGGAGGTCTTGAACTATGGTTCACATAATATTTAAAAACATGTCTGGACTCACGCACGTAACACGTACATCGTATTTTTGCTTTTGTTATGTATATTCTTAGTACAGATTACACGGAGGATGATAACACATGTTCCTGTTACGTACCTACAGGTATTACCAACAAGTACCTACTTAATTGTCTCATGTATTTTACCTACTAATGGACTTATCTAACGTGTAATGAAGCGGTATTAAACGTTATATAAATTCGTAAATTTCAACCAGCTAGGCTAGGCAACCTTCTACGTTCTGTAAAGACTGATTAGGTAGAGCGACCTAACACAGACTCCAAAACTCCGTATTGACCACCTAAAGGCCTCAGACTAGCCCTCCTAAGTACGCTAGTGCTCAGATATAAAAGTTACCAAAGGCCATCTACAAGCAGTGGCCGAGCTACATGGCTAAACTGTTCCATCTTATTAAAAAGGTAGATTAAAAAGAAATGAGTTCATATAAGTGCTTTCTCATATAGTTTACTAATTGGAACCCGCGGGTTGCCATCAAAACGTTAAAATGACAAGACATATTGGGATCATGTTAATTCAACCAACAATCAGTAGCGGGGCAAAAGGATTGCGTCCGTCAGGTATTAAGTTGGTCCGTGACGAATTCAAAATTCGAATTTATTCAAAGAGCGCCGCTTTTTCGTATAGTTATTTAATTTATTTATTCTGGTAAAATTGTATAAGACGCCATTGCTGATAAAAAAGATTTTTGTTTGGAATAAAAGTTTGATTGTTTTAGAACAAGTAGCCAACTTTATCTACATTGATTGGAGTTGGAATTTGGAAATAAAGTATCTTAAATTCTTGCTTAATCATCCTCAATATACTGATATCTTCAGTGAGATGAGAAGTTTACGCCTAAGTGATATTACAGGTTAATATTTTAAAATATTTGCTTGCACAATTGAGCATAAATATTCTAACAGCACGCCAAACTACGTCCCTGTTGCTATTAAAAATGGTCTGAAAGTAATAAAACGTTGCTAATTTTACGTCACCCACATAAAAATATTTTATATCAAGTTCATTGATCTACAGATACACAATACTAGAACTACGGCCTCTAGTTCAATGTACTAGTCAAAACTATAAATTGGCACATACAAATAGATTACCATTAACGAAACCACAGTTCTGTACAATGATTAATCTCGGCGTGTTTATTTGTTAATTTTAATGTACCCATTAGTTATTTAGACAGAAATTATTGCGTAGAATATTGGGATGATCATGTTTCTAAAAGCGCTGTTGATTTTTCTAGGGTAGACGTGTTAACGCCCACGAGTTGACTAGATATACAAAATTAGGATCAATTTGGTTTTTACAATATTGAAATATCGTTCCAAAAATACATATCACTACATTGTAGTATAAAACAAAGTCGCTACTTTTGTCTGTTTGTTTGTCTGTATGCTTAAATCTTTAAAATTACGCAACGGATTTTGATGCGTTTTTTTGTAATAGGTAGAGTGATTCAAGAGGAAGGTTTATACGTATAAAAATTCCCGAAATTCCCACGGGAACGGGTACAACGCTGGTAAAACCGCGGGGCGCTGCTAGTCTAATCAATAAAGTAAGTAACTTTGAGTAGGTTAGTGGTCAACCCTGGTGTCGGAGTTTTGCGACCGCCTAAAGGCCTCCGACATGGTCTAACGATTGAAACAATCGGGACCGACAGTTTAACGTGCCCTCGGAAGCACGATAGCTCTCAGATAGAATGCCACTATTGATTGTTTGATCCCGCTAATCTCAGACACTTCCAATCAGATTTGAATGATTATTTTTGTAATGTATGTCTATGTTCAACAGGAAGATTATATTTTTATCCCGAAATTCTCACGGGAACGGGTACAACGCGAGTAAAACTCAAGGCGTTACTAGTAAGTTAAAAAAAAGTATTAGCCTGTAATGTCCCACTGTTGGGCAAAGGCCTCTCGTCTCACTGAAGATATCAGTACAGTGAGGAGGTTTCAGGCGTAATCACCACGCTTGCCTAATGCGGGTTGGTGATCTCAAACCCGAGCCATGTTTGAAAAGTAGGAAACATGTATTCGCTCGACCTGGGAATTGAACCCGGGACCTCAGTCTTGGCAGGCGAGTGCACATACCACTAGACCACCGAGGCGTTACTAGGTAGTAGGTACATATAAAAAAATATTGACCTCGAAACTTTTTCTGACGTAGTAAATAAAATCAGATGGAGATTACTCTGACGTGTTTCAACAAAGATAGATATGGTTTTGATTACTTCAGCAGAATGATTGTTTTGATCATGTATGTACTACAAGTTCTTTTATCATGTTAATTAGCAAACACGGTCGTAAAACTCGACCTTTTGAATTAAGGATAACCTCTTCAATATCTCAAATTCCTAATTTCGACGATTTTTCCTTATCTCTATGGCCATTCGTAATTAGCTGTCCCATCACTATATTATTCGCTTTAGTTAGCAACAGATTCTAAACATTGATAGGTATTGTAAGCATAGTTCCTTATTGATGGATCTACATTCAAATTGTTATCTAGTCTCGGTATATCTTATGATGGATACACTAACTCGTATCTATGTTCAGATAGATTAGCTGCGTGCGTCACTATATATATGCAAGAGCACATTCAACTATATTGATGTCAATCCTGATGAAACATCCGGATTTTTTAAATGAATATGTGAAATTCGAATTTCAAATATACACACAGTCTCATATGATATTACATCATATGTCTTGTCCTATTTTATCGTCATGGTTTTCGTGTTTTTGCTAGAGGGGTTACTCACACATTAACTGTAGCTGTGTGCAAAATGTCATCTATATAACATGAAAGAGTATCCATTACTCTATCCTCACAAACTTTTTCTCCGATCATAAGTAAGATACAGCTTGTATTTATGGATGGATGTATACAACTAGTTATACATCCATCGACATCGAGTACTTTGAACTTGAACGTGTGATCGTGTGGTGATCGATGTATCGTATTTATTGCGCCCGCGCATTAGCGGTGCGTCTCAAACAGTCAATTAGAGATATCGGCTGTGAAGATAGCTTGAAGTTTGAACGGGCTGATGTGAAAGAAATGTGTTTTTTGAACTTGGAACATGTGGATATGATTGAGTTTTTATGAGATTGAAGTTCTTTTACTTGCGTTTTTTTTTCAGTTATAAAAACTTAAGTAACATTGTGGTATTCGCTATTTACCTTTTTTGTATCGAATTCTTATGTCTTTGGGTTTGGACTTATAAAATGATGCTTAGATTTTTTTGCTGCGAAAATACAAATAAGATATGCATTCAATATTATTATAGGTAAACTATGCAACACACACTATAATACTCCTATATTCCTAGCACCAGCTGAATTTTAGATGATGCATAGAAAGGAAAGGAAAGGACATCTTTTGAATCTAGTTTGTTGTACTTTTTTCAAGAGTCTAAAAAGCCTGTTATGTTCCATTGCATGACAAAAACCTCTCATCTCCTTTTCTTCTCAAAAAGTTTAACAAAACCATCAACTTTATACATTTTTTTCCGTAATGTCGTCTTCCCTTACACGTGTTCTCTCACGTCTTACCCACACAATATTCAGTTAATTGTTTTGAAACATGAATTTGTAATTGAATCGAATTGGAACCGAATGTTCGTATCAAGTTTAAACATTACCAGATTTAGTTACACAGTGTTCTTGATAACATTAAAAAGAGTTGATAAGTGTTTTGAGATATGTTTTATTCATATGAGAAAAGGTTTTTAAGTATGTTTAAGATGGTGATGATAAATAAATGATTTCTTAACTAATACTATTGAGAGATAAATGTGTGATTGTGAGTTCAGATGTACTTTTTAAACTATATTCAATTTCCAACATATAAATGCAGTTCCAACGGCATTATGCACTTACCTACGTTTTATCACGTTATTGGGGATATCTTAATAAGAAAATGATTGCATTACTTTGAAGAAATTTAATGAATTGAAAGATATTAAAGCCTTTTTTATCTTCTCTTATTCTAGACTGCTTTTTAAACAGTTAAGTTGTCGATATGGATAAACAAACTTTTAACTTATATCATCTAAAGTCGTTGTAATCAATATTTTATCGTATCTCAGTTGTTCTATGTAAATTATTCTCGTTCTACTTTATCATAATGGCCAGATATTTCTTTGAACTATGTACTATTGGCTCTATAGAGATTTCTTTGCTCTCGAGTTTTATTATAAATTCTATCATTTTGTAACAAAATTCGACTGTTAAATCTATAGAACTAGTTTCGAGTATCTATCAATTTTATTGTTCCGTTTGCGACACATTTCTTTATCGTTTTATTACGTTGTTCTATATTATTTTTTCTATCAAATTGTTTGTTTATATCTGCAATTTCTTTATTTATGTCTTCATTTCCTTAATAGTTTTGAAACCACCTCTTTCAAGCGTCTATAAAGTTGATATACGACAATGTATACTACAGTTTATTTAACACGTCTTAGTCAATGGTCCCAATGACTTCTAAATCGTAAAATTCTTTATTGTCTATTAAAGTGTGTCGTCTTTATGTAAGCCACAGCTTCCTGGTTAAATGTGTTTGACATTTCTAGTGTTGCGCAGTTTATGGAACATCAATGTTCTGTGTTAGGATTTCAGTAAGTAAATTTGAGTAGGTTAGTGGCACGGATCCTGGTGTCGGAGTTTAGATTTAACAGATTGCAGAACAAAACCGCGAGTATATTATATACGTTGTAAGACCACATATCGTATCAGTCATATTCTTATCTTCTCTTTCATCTTCATCTTGTAACCATCATACGTCGAAAAACCGCGCTGCTAATTACTTATATTTTTTAATATCATCGTAGTCTCACGTTTGTACCAAACAATTACCTTGAGCTTTGTAAAGCCTACGTCGGATGTTTGAATGTCGTTTTTTTCTTAAACTTTTTGATGATGTGACATCAACGTCTTGCAATTCTGCAAGCTAGATGTTATCAACAAATGAAGTAATAATAAAGTCAGTAATGTACCTACAAAAACCCATATTTTTAAATGCCGTAGTGTCGATAGAAACCGTAACTGGAATCCTATTACCTATTGTGGCTTACCGCACGTAAGCCACTAGTTCAGTGTTACGTAAAATGAGATTATTGCCTTTCAGTCTAACTTGTCTGTCTGCATGTTTATTGTTATTGTTGTCTGTTATAAGTGTTTAGTACCGAATTGTTAGATCAGATATTGTATTATTAGTAAGGTTTGAAACTTGATCTTTGGTTTTGTTAGTATATTCGTGGTATAGGATATTACGCGTACTATTTTATGAATTGGCCTGTCATTTGAAATACTTGTTTTGTTCTTTACTAGCCTTGTAAAAATAAATAAAGGAATTAGGAATAGGCACATAAGTTTACTTTGAAATTCCTTAACAATAGTAACAGAATTTATAGCTTACTCACATTGTTTTATGTGCGGGTTATAGATTTGAAACTTGATCTCCGGGTTCGTTGGTTTATGAAGGGTATTTACATGAATTGTTGGAATATTGTCACTTGAAATACCTTACTCTGAATTAAGTGTTCACGTTATCAGTGTCGTAAATCAAAAGACAAATAACCAGTGTCATTACAAACATGATTACATTAGAATTGATTTATAACGACAGCACAAACAGTGGCAGCCGCCTTCCTATTCAAAAGCACGCTCCAACATTATCATCAACAATAATTTATCTCACTTCTATATCTACTATTTCACTACAATCAATTACACGCCAATATCCATTGTCACATTTTCTCACAATTCAACGGTAGCCCTAAATTAATGTACCATTTTAATTAAAAGTTATGACGCATCATCGTCGCCCCTATGAAGCGGTACTATTGTACGGTTTAATTCGTTGATTTGTTAGCATACGTCCCTAACTTGACCTATATCAACCAGATTATCGAGACCTTCGTCAACTATTATAGTAACGTTGGTGTTTTTGGTTTGCGATAGGTCTTTTTTGTCTGGTTCAGTGGCAACAATAGCCTTGTCTGCATGAATGAGTGTAAGCACAGTGTCCCTTGCAACTATTGTGGTAGTGTCACGGTCGCGGTCTCCTGTAGGATTAGCGAGATCGTTCCTTAATTGTCCTGTTTCATTTACCGTGAAACATATAAACGGAGCGCGGGATTTACTCATTGTTAACAATACCTGTTCGAATTTTGGATGTTTCCATTGTGTATTTGTACAATAGGTGTCGCATCTTTTTTGATATAAAAACCGACATCCTGCTTAAAGAATTTGATCCGAATATATTTCTTAATTAAGTTGGACTTATAAAGATACAACATACCAAAAGTTCTTTGATATTTTAAGCCTCAAATATATTCCTGGGTTCAACAACTTTATCCAATAAGGAAAAAATATTGGGTAGTAATTAGGGATTGATTGGTTGAAAGGACCGAAAGCAATTTGCTTGGACGAAAGTTGAACAAATCAATTGAGGAATCAAATAAGTTCAAACAACGCCATGTGGCTTCTCGTCGGTTTCGTCAGATTGAGTGATAGCTGCATTTTCATTGAAGACAATTGGTAGTGATTACTTGAAGGGGAGTGTGTCAGTCTTAATAGCTCACTGGATCTTGATGAAAGAAAATGCTTCGGTTAATTTAATTGCCGTATTTTTTAGCTGCTCTAGTATGTTAGTTTTCATGGCTCTGATTAGAGATCTGCTATTAAGAGAGAGAGTGTGGTTATCCTCATATACTGATGTCTTCAGTGTGAAGTTTTTGTCCTGTAGTAAAAAATTACAGGCTCTCTTTTTTTACTTAATATTTTTTGGATTATCTAGAGTTATTATTATTTTATTAATGTATACGTGTATTCTGTTAAGACTAAGTTTGGTCATCATAGACATAACTGGATTTATTTTATCATGTTAAGGTTATCTCATCATGATTTATCTCATTACTTTTTCCGTAAAGATTCAGATTCCACGTGTCTTTTTTATTCCTCTTAATCTAAACTTAATACAAATAATTATTGAAAAACAACCGAATGGACTTCTATTTCCTTATCTCTTTACGAGATATTACTCAATATTTAAGTAGTAACTATAAACATTAATCTTTCGAGACAAGTTTACACAGTATCATTACGTTTACTGTTGATATTTTAACTATTTCACGGATAATTTGAAACGACAGCTTGCTGGTGAAAACATAAAACAATCAAGCCTAAAGGATTTGAAATTAAAATTTTACTTTTGATATAAACTTAATAAAATATACTTAAATTTAATAAATACAATATATATATATGCATATAACTTAAATATATTTAAATTGATAATCCTAATACATATTAATATTTTGTGATACTAGTTGTAAACCGATCCTATGTACAACATATGTTAGAAACACTCAACAAACACACACATGCACATTACTAAAATATGCCATAAGAGACAGAGAGAGAATGTTAAGACTTAAAAATAATGTTTAAACAGATTACATATACCTATTTATAATGTAAGTTACTTTGATTTGATTTTCTTAATTTTTTGTAATATTTTAATTTTAATTTTTTGTAATATTTTAATAATTTTTTGTAATTTTTTAATTTTATTTTTTTGTTATAAGTATTTTATGGACGTGGGCCCAGACCGTTCCTGTTTAATGCTATAAGGAACGGGGGCGGCTGAAAACCAGCGCTGCTCGGAGTAACATACGCCGGGTAGCACAAGCTGAGCCGCCACCTTTTGTTATTCTTCAGATTTTTCAATTATTTCATTTTATGTTCTGTTTTTACTCTGTACTAATTTGAAGAAAACAATAAACGAGAATTTTATTTTATTTTATTTTTATTTTATTTTAATTTAGTTTTACCTAACTGTTTAGTTTGCTGGTAACTTGTGATTATGAAATAGTAGAGGCTCGACATGTTTAATGATAGTTAATTTACAGAAGGTTGATAGATTAACTACTTGATTATGGTAATAGTAATAGTTAACTTACCTACCTTGCTACTTTGTTTGAGTTTTGATAGTATCGTTTCCGTTGTTGAGACGATTTACTTATTTACTTTTCAAACATGGCTCGGGTTTAAGATCACCAACCCGCAGTAGGCTCGCGTGTTCATTACAACATTCCTCTTCACTATACTTTCTTCTGAGATGAGACCTAAACCTTTTTTATTTATTAACAGTATTTTTAGGTTTATTAGAGTCTGTTTTATGCTAGCTTTTATAATATAGGTTCTTAAACGAGAACTAAATCTAGCATTTTAGTAATTTGTAGTTCGTAAATACAGTTAAAAACTTGGTGATCTCAAACCCTCAGTCATGGTTTAAAAGTAATTCGGAAACATGCTTTGCTCGGTCGAGGAATCATTATTAGAGTCTGTTGTGTACTAGCATTTATAATATAGGGTCTTAAATGAGAAATAAATCTAGCATTTTAGTAATTTGAAGTTAGATCACATACAGTACAAAAACTTGAAACCCTCAATCATGTCAAAAGTAATTCGGAAACATGCTTTGCTTGGTCGAGGTATCGCACAGTAATTATCACAACCATCACCATACATTAAACATAACCAACGACTACTAATGAATTTATAACCGACAAACGCACAACAGCTGTTTGCAACCATATTGTCAAACTTGTCAAGTCACGTCCATCATCAAAATTGTTGACTTGAGTCTACAAAATTTGAGGTTATGTTTGGTGATGGAGATTTCGAGTGTGTTTGGAACAAATATTCCGTTCTGGTTTCTTAAGTTTAAGAGAACACTACTTATTTTGAATTTAAACTAGGTTTACGTACAGAAGACTTCTGTGACCTCGGTTCCTGTAACGTCAAATAAAAATATAATGTAAAATAAAAGCGAAGTGTATCCAAAAAGTTTCAATTCAAAATACATGTATTCCATTATATTCTTTTATTTTCTGGCGTAATGAACTTTGTAATATTTAAAATGTTTTTTAATACCTATGTTCAGCCCTATGATTATGTTTTAGAAACTATAGGTCTAGGGACAATGCTATTCAATTCAATTCTAGGTAGATTATATATCTCTCTCAATACTACTACTGATGTAGTTATTACTACAAATCTAAAATCAAACAATGTATAGTAATACTACATTCTAATCTTGAACTAAAACAACATGTTACACAATGATCTAAATGCGAGCAATTGTTCCCGCTAACCGCGAATGTCCCAAATAGTACGTAAATAGAAATATGGATTCACTCATTTCATACATACTCGTAATAGTCATTTAGCAAAGCAGAGTCACATTGGACACGCCTATTTTGTTTTTCATAAGGTTTTTTACTTACTCCAACTGCTGTTCTCGATAACGTCAATCAATCTCGCTTTAGCAGCGCTCAGCGGTTTTACCCGCGTTGTACCCGTTCCTGTGGGAATTTCGGGATAAAAATTACCATAGTCTTCCCGTTGAATGTGGTTATCCATTACAAAAAATAAAGAATATTCGGAGTGGTAGTTATTAAGATTAGCGCGTCCAAACAAACTCTTCAGATTGATTATATTGGTAACTAGCAGCGCCCCGCGGTTTTACCCGCGTTGTGCCCGTTCCCGTGGGAATTTCGGGATTTTTTTACATAAAAACCTTCCTCTTGAATCACTCTACCTATTACAAAAAACCGCATCAAAATCCGTTGCGTAATTTTAAAGATTTAAGCATACAGACAAACAAACAGACAAAAATAGCGACTTTGTTTTATACTATGTAGTGAAGATAGATAAAACCATACGAGCGAAACCGGCACGTATGAATGTGCAATTTCTAATGCAGGAAATTATTTTGACCCTCTGACCCGGAGTAGTAATAACAAGTCCTACTAATATTATAAATGCAAAAGTTTGTGAGAATGTACATATATGTACGAGTATGTACTTATGTATGTTTGTTACTCTTTCACGAAAAAACTATTAAATGTATTTGTATGAAACTTTACAGGATGCATTATATCCCGAAATTCCCACGGGAACGGGTATACCGCGGGTAATACCGCGGGGCGCGGTTAGTATTCTATAAGTGTAAGAAACACTTGAAGCATAATACATGGAGAAAGCGAAAAAATAGCAATTTGTATTACAAAAAGTTATTAGCAAAACACAAGCGTCTTCCCACGATGCTAATTTATTGTTGTGCCAATTTTTTTATTAACGTTTTCAGAGATTACCCTTAAAGGTTAGGTGATCTGGGTTAGGATTATGTTCGTGATTTCGTATGTGCGATGTTTAATAGGTTGGTCAATGTTCAATAGATAGCTTTTTACGAAAGCCAATTACAACGCGGTTACCAATCACCACGCTTGCCTAAGCGTTTGTTGATCTCAAACCTGAGCCATGTTTAAAAAGTGGAAAACATGTTTTTTGCTTGACCTGGGATTTGAACCCAGGACCTCAGTCTTAGCAGGCGGGTGCACATACAACTAGACCACTAGGCATTCCCTGAAACCTTTTATCATATATTTCATTCAAAACCTACTAGATCGAGCTTCAAAAGCTTATAATATTCCAAACGTTTCGTTAACCAAACGATAGTAAACTTCCAAGAATCAATTCCAACTCTGAGTAGGTAACGTCAAAACCGTTGGCTTTATAAATAACACGAGACTACTTAACGTTGGTCATCTGCTAATATAATGTGGGTCACTAATTACTATTAGTTTATATTGAAGTATTGTGTAACGTGTCTTAATGTTTGTAGTTTGTAGTAGAACTTTATTGTTTCATAGTAAAATAGATTGATGTTTAAATTCATCTGAAACTTTAATAATGACGATTATAGGTAGGTACTAATACTAACGTCTTATTCTATTGATAATGGATGAATAAATTGTTTTAATACAGATGTATTTTACGGGTACTTATTTGCATATGCCACTACTACTACTATATATGAAAATGCTGAAAAAATTGTTTTGTTTTGTCTATTGGATCCCGCTTATCTCTACAGCTGTACCGATCAGATTTTAATAGTTATTTTTTATTGATTTTCATAGATAGATATTTAAGAAAAAGCTACTGTTTATCCTGAAATTACCGCAGGAACGGATAAAACCTCGGAGAGAAGACAATAAAAAATGTCATAATATATCATCAAAAGTTAATACATTTTTATTCTCTCTCCCACAAAAACTTAAGTTAAAGTCTTTCCATTATTCATCTGTCGAACAATAATATTGAATACAATATTGAAAATAAAGATGTCTTTGAACAATTTGAATAACAAATGTGACACCGACTTTCTTCTACTTGTGATTGTTACTCCCACACGACAAACAATTGACGGAATTTTAATAATACATACAGATCACATCAACACTGCTGTATAGTATACGGCTGAATTTCAGGCGGACAAGTCATGTAGTTAGTCGATTTTTGATCGAAGGTGATTGATGAGTTTTGGTTTTGCAGAGACTTAGGTTGCGTTTCCACTAAAGCGGAACGGAGCTGTGTAGATCTCAATCACAATGCATTTTGACAATTTCAATACGTTCTGATTGGTCCATTCAACTTCGCCGCGCTTTGATGGAAACGCATCCTTAATATCTTACTTAAAAATTGCCGAAATGATACAACTACTGAAAAACTACACTTAAATTACAACTTTAGCTGCAAGTTTTGTCACCCGTAGTGTGACTAAGTTAACGTTCTGTGACTCTGAATGTAATCGACCAAAGGTTTAGGAGATTCCTAAATCGATGAGTAATGATTACCGCCGTGTATTGTACATATATGTATATTGAAAAGATGTTTATGTTTCTATATATGTTTATTGACTGGTTGACAAGCCTTTTGTTAGCAGACTAGTTCCTTCGTCTTTTAGGTATTAAATATATTTTGTATATAATATATTATATATATTTTGACATATTTTTTATTTACTGCCAGCATCAAACTCCCATTGACTCCTTCTGCTATTACTCCATCACTCATCGTAATAAAACAGCATAAATCAGTTACGATATAAATTCCTTCCTACAGTATGACGATTGGACTACCGCCCTACGGCGTAAACGGTCCAATCATCTCGTCGTCGTAATCACTAAATTACTCCGTACCATTATGAGAAACTTGCAAAATAAACACTCGGTTCAGTCAGCCAACTCTTACACAAAATACAATTTCAAGTAGAAATCGTGATTAAAACGATAATTGTATATTACGGACGGGGTTACTACGATATGGTTCTGTAGAAAAATAATTAAAAGGTAAAGCAAATGAGCTTTAGCAAGTTTCACTTCTAGGTCATCGTTATCCTGCAACATTCTTTGCTCAGTTAGTGTCAAGTGTTTAAATCAAAAGAACAGCTTTAGCTACTGGTTATGAGTATCTGATTTAGAGTAAATTCTGTATTGGGACTTTGTAGTGATCCCTTAGTTGGTAAGTAAGGAAGGTAAGTTGGTAAGGTTGGAAAACAAAATTATATTTCCAACAAACCACAACTTTGTAAACTGCAAAGCAGTTTCAATAGAAACAAATAAATTTCTTCGAAAGCGGATCCCTAAAAGTCGTACAAAACATGTTTCTCTCTGGAAAGGGCGCTTTAAACTTGATTGGATGATTGACGTAGCCATATAGGATGTTAATTTATGCACAGCGTATTCGTAACTGCGTGTTATCGCGATTGTAAACAAAATTATAATTCTGGTCGTAAATTCACACAGTAGTTTGTATACCGCCTCAGGCGGCGTTGACAATAAAGTGCGCTATGATTATGTTAATGTATTCATTGATAATTATACCGTCTACGTGGTTAATGAAATAGTTTGTAATTATGCATTCTTGGCTCTGAGGTGGCTTTGGATTATGTTGAGATTTATGCACGTTAAAATTATTCCTATTTGATCTATGGGTGGGTATATCATGAATACCTATTGCTGAACACTATTATGATGCACAATTTGCAACCAGCGATAAAAAGTGGTCAACTAAAGTTTAGTGTTACTCATGAAACGCTTATTCCAAACTGAATACAAACTTTGGTTGATATATTTACGGAAGCCTAAATAAAGCCCTTTGACTGGTTACTTTCCAAACCGGCATAAAAACTCCATCTCATAATAATTTACATAGTAACACAAACGAGCTTGTTGTATAAAATGAATAAACTGCCGAGAATAATTTTGCATATAAACAATTGCCTATTACAGGTACTGGCAAGCCTCAAAGGCAATGTAAAGAGAATTAAAGGGCCTTTGTAAATGAAAGACCCTGTAGCACGCCAGGCATCAATCACGGGATTGGTTTAAAGAAATAAATTATGTATTGGTTTTTATGAGCTTTTAGCTTTTTATTTTATTGCCAATCACCGTAAGCACTTTTATTTAAATGATTTATTCATATACTAAAAACTGAATTTAGTTTTACATCTGAAAGTCCGTGCTATTTAATTGATATATTTTTTTAAGGATTAAGTCGTACATCTCTACCTGTTTATATTACAATCTATTTCATTTTATTTACATCCCAAATTCCAAATGAATCGAGTTCGGTCCCAACCATTCTTTCATTCCAGTCACTTTCAAAATATGTTAATTTGTATGCAGCCTCATTCGTTATTGCAACAAGATTTTTATCCTTGAATGCATTCATTGCAACACCAAACAATACATTTTTATTAAAGTTCTTCCTACGCTGATTAAATTCGTAAGTAATGCAAAGGTCAAACAAGTGAATGGACGGAATGACATCATTGTCTTATGTGATATTTTTTATTGCTCATTTAGGAAGGAAATGTTTATTGATTGTATTTAATTTTAAGGTTGCCATAAAAAGTTTATTTCAGACAATTAAGGTTTGCGACTTAAATTGTAAATGCCCTGCTGTTATTGAGGCAATTTTGAGTAATACATTTCGTACTCCCATTAGGGCCAATGTCAATGTAAAATTAAGAAGGTAATGACTGTGACTTTTTAATTTGTTGACTTTTTATACTTAATTAATTATATCTTTTTTATTCATAAGTTTATCCGATTGAAACAGAATTTATTTGTATATTAGTTGGATTTGCATCGATTTTATTGTGACCAATATCCTATTTCCCAAAATTATTATCTGATTCTTTTTATTTTCATGTGACGTCATCGTGTCTCTCTACCTCCATCTTATTCGCATCCGCGAAGCTTTATACTACGATTCAATTCCTCAATCCCCATTAATACTAATTTCCTCTTTCCACTTGTCCTCAGGTCTGCAAACCGAACATTGATTGTTCTCTACCAGCTAACAAATGGCGGTACATCGAGAAGTTTGAATGCCTTGGGGATGATGAGAAACTTCTCAAAGAGATGAGGCTTTCGTTCCCGAGCGGCCATTCGTCTTTCTCTGCGTATACTATGCTGTATTTTGCTGTAAGTAGCTTTACTTCTTAAGCCTTTTAAGGTTAGTTTAATAGCCAACTGGTATTGGAGTTTAAGAAAGACTAAAGGCAAACTTGTCTGGTCTTTCAAAAGTCTTTACATAGACCATTGATAGAGTTCAAAATTAACTTAATGAGAGATTACTTCGCTTCTAATTTACATTTATATCTGACGTTTAGACCCCTTTACAGGAACCGTGGTCACAGAAGACCAATATTAATTAAGAAACCAGCATTAATGAGAGAGTTGTAAGAGATTTTGAACTTCCAAAATGCCCGAATCTAGCCTTTGAAGATAAAAACTGAAGGAATTCAACACAAACGTAACCAATAGACCATGTTAACTAAATCATAGTGATTATCTAATTTGGGGTAAAAATACATAATCTCATAAACTTCCACCCAATTTCCAGATGTACCTCCACAAGCGCTTCACTTGGCGAGGGTCGAAGCTCCTCCGCCACGGGATCCAGTTCGTCCTGATCATGATGGCCTGGTACACCGTCATGACCAGGGTGTCCGACTACAAGCACCACTGGAGTGATGTGCTGGCTGGCTTCAGCATTGGACTGCTTTATGCTATCGTTGTGGTGAGTTCAATAGTTTCAAAGCTTGTTGAAATCTCAAAGGTTATTTCTTTTGGCAATATTCCATAAAAGCAAAGTGGTACTCGTAACTAACTTCAGGTCAATGGTGTTAGAGTTTTGAATTGAAACGTTACGGCTTAGGTAATAGGGATATGTTTTATTTTTATTTTACTTTTTTAATATTTTTATTTATTTTCCTTTGTCACTACTATTAAAGTATTTATGTATGTATATGTAGTAGTATCAGTTAATTAGATTCCATAATCAAGTTTAGAGCTTAACTTGTTTCTAATTAACCGTGTGTGAATTTGTCCGGGGTATAGTAATGTATTTATTTTATATTTATTCAAATAGATTATGAGCTCATTAATTTCATTGTCCTTGATGTGGAGGCATCTCTTAAGAGTATTTTGGCTTGATGATTTGCCTAAAGTCTTGGGCAGCTTTATAAGAAATCAAAATCGAATGAGAACACCATGAATCCTACGCCGTTTATTCATAGTAGGTACTTAAGTTCTGTTACGTGGGTTTTGACTTGTTGAACGGTGACATACAAATCTACCTGTGACCCCGTCTAGTTCAGTTTATCTTAAAGGAATTCTAGTAACCCAACGACTTAAATCAACTTTTAATAATGGTATGGTAACCCCGGCTCTATCGATTAGTATATATACTAGTCGCGGCCTCACTCGCGTTATGCCCGTCTCCGCGGGATTTTCGGGATAGAATTTTCACCGTGTCCTACCCTGGTATATTTTTTTAAAATTTCCATCCGTTCCGTTTTGAAGTTTTTGCGTGAAAGAGAAACATACATACATCCTCACAAACTTTTGAGCATTTATTATATTACTAGTCTAGTAGGATAAGAGAGGCATGCGGTGACTACTACAGTATCTTTAGAATTTTTTCTGCCAATATTGGGATGAATTAAGCGTTGGATGAACTATTTGAATTGGGGTAGAAAAAGACCCAACAGAGCATTCTCCTTTCCTTTTAATTTCAAGAGCCTCCAATCTAATAATTTTCTCTCAAAATTCCAGTTCTCCTTCATATCGGGCATCAGAAAAACGCCGCGACGACAGCTTTTAAACAATCACGACGGCGAGTTACACGCGACCAACGGCAACAACCACGCGACCAGGGTGCAAGTCTGACAACCAACGCCCCCCAGTTCGGACTCCGAAGGGGACATATGACACGAGCCCAACATATCGTGGATATCGCACGAGTACCAACAAGTCACGTGACACGCGGATGAAGTGTCAACGTCCGTCTGACAGACGTCAAACTGACAGTGACAGTGACAGTGTAAGTCGTGTGACAATTTTTTTCTGTTTACTGTGTCTTCTCTTTTTGAATTTTAGGGCATTGGCAGGAACTGTTAAAATGGTGGTTGTATTTAAGGTATTTTCTAAAAATTATCAGTTTTTTAGTGCTTTAAAGTGCTGTTTTAAGCTATAAGTGATGTTTAGGCAATTTTGACTTGTATTACGATGTCATTATAACTTATTGTTAAATTAAGATTGCAATATTATTGGTTTTGATACTTCGCTCTGAAAGTACGTGCATGTTCACAAACTTTTTTATAATTTGACACTTTTCGGACATTAACTGTCAAGTTGACTGTCATTTAATTATTTTGAAAGTCTGATTAGAATTTGCAATTTTGTCAAATCTGTCATTTTCCTTTAGCTTTATTCACTGCAAGGTAAAAGCTAACTTTTCTACTTAATTTTACACTTAAATATATCTGTAATTCTGTATTTATTATTTATTTATTTTTCTCATATTTTTAATATAAATAATTAATTTAAAAGTACAATTTTATGTAGTTAGATCGTAAGGAATCTTTATTAGTACCTATAAGATTATTTTATATGAATTTAAAGATAGCATTTGTTTAGCAAAATTTGTTTTTTTTAATATTTATTTTAATTTGTTTTAATACAGTATGGTTTTTAGCACAAGTTGCGTCGTTTGACCGCTAGGGGCGCTGATTGATAAATGTATGGAAAAATATACCTTTCTATATTCAAATCTTGTACTAAACTGACTACATTGCTTGTTATACAATAATGAACTCTGTCTCTATGCAATAAGTGTGTTTATGTTTACTAACATTGGCCATTGTATTAATTCTATCTGCGGTATACACTAGATTTCTGAGAAGTACATAGGAAACTTCACTACATAGTATAAAATAAAGTCGTCTCTTTTTCGTGTCTGTCACACTGTTTGTCTGTCTGTATGCTTAAATATTTAAAATTATGCAACGGATTTTGATGCGGTTTTTTGTAATAGGTAGAGTGATTTAAGAGGAAGGTTTTTATGTAAAAAAATTCCCGAAATTCCCACGGGAACGGGCACAACGCGGGTAAAACCGCGGGGCGCTGCTAGTAAATAATATTTTAACTCCGACTGATAATATTCTAACGGGCACCCGCCGTCAGCTTACGCTCACGAACTTGTAATCGTTAATATTAATTATCAGACTCAATGGAAAATGTTTCTTAGAAAATGATTTAATCGTGGCTTTCTACTGGTAGCCCAAATAATTAGACTCTCATTTAAGTTATGGAGCAAAGCAGTGTATTTAACAGGGTACGTTGTCGTAAACTTTTTAACGAACGTATGTTACGATAACCAGCTGTTTAAAACAACTCACCCTTAGTCTTAGCTTGGGTCATTCGATTGAGACCTTACTAACAAAAACCTGAATGAAAACTTTCTTTTGGCAGCTATGTATCATAGACAAACACACATAACACAACATCATTTTGTGTTGTTGGTTAAATACAATCTATATTTTTTTATTTAACGTATATTGCAGGCCTTATTATCATTGTCTTTTTTGTATTGTTATGATCTGATTTTTTTTTACTATTCATGGAAATCTAGTGTATATTGTAGATTGCAGGAATATTTATCTTTATTTTTACACCCTTTCTACCTTGAAGGTGTTAAGGAAATGTATTTAAATTCTGTGATATAGAGGTGTGTATATAATATTGCAGATTTTACTATATAATATACATAGTATAGTTTAAGTAACATAGGTGCTAGTTCATAGAAGGATATTTATTAAAAATGTTGCATTTTATGTATGTTTGAAACAAAATTGTTGTAATTTTTCTTATTTTTAAGGATGGTAACGTTGGTAACGTTAGTAAAAACAGCTGTTTAAACGAACTTTTTATAGTAATAGTGAAGTGCATGTGGTTTTTGCTGACGGTACTAAAGGAACGATTGGATTATAGTCTTTATTTTAATCGTCATAGAGTTCAAGCCTTAAAATGCACTGCCTATAAGCATTAGTCTTCGTTAAGTGAAATGGCAGATATATTTATTTTAATTTTAAACTAAATGCATAATAAAAATAATTTAGAAAATATTTTTGTAGTCTTATTTTAATACTACTAACGCCATCTGTTATAATCCCTTAGTACTAATTAGAATAGTAGTAGTTTAAATTACTTTCGTATAACGCCGCAAGATGGTACTGTATTTTATACTTACAAAGGATTGTATTCCCTTCATAGTACCTATTCATATGTAAGAAAATACTGCAAATGGTTATAGAAATATATTTAAACAACATTATAATACTATTTACTTTATCAGACCTTCATTGACTAATATCTTGGATAAAAAATCGTTATCTACCCATCAACCTAGCATACCCACATTTTGCATTTATCAGTAACACAATAGTTCGTATCGAGAGATGTCGTGTAAAAATTGTTTTACTCCATTAACTTAATTTAATTATTAATTTAGTGAAAATTAAACAATGGCTGTCGATAAAATAGTGTGGAAGATACTTTTGGATATATTTGTATTGGCTATAAGTAAGTGAAAGTAACTTTACTCTTGATTGCATTTGTGCCAGTTTCAAAGTATCCTTGACTATAAAATATGTTAGTACTAAAGTTAAAGTCTAGGTTCATTAATTAGTGACATCATTAAACTAACATAATGCTCATTTTAATGTTAACTTAGAACCTAAACTAAGCTTTATACTTGTACTAGCACCGCCCCGCGGTATAACTCGCCCGTTGTGCCCGTTCCCGTGGGAATTTCCGGAATTTTGATACGTATAAACCTTGCTATTGAATCACTCTATCTAAAAAACTGCATCAAAATTCGTTGCGTAGTTTTAAAGATTTTAGCATACTTAAGGACAGACAGCAGAAAGCGACTACTTTGTTTTATACTATGTAGTCATATTTTAAAATCGATATTAATATTGATAAAGATATCACTTTAATCTCGCACTAATCCCCTTCCTATTATGTATTATTAGTATAAGTATGTAATTTATCATTATTTGTCGCTGGATGAATTTTCGTTTGATAAGTACGGTCACGAGCATTAATTTGGGACCCACCTAAGGTTGAATATCGTGTATAATTTGGGACCCACCTAAGTTGAATATCGTGTATAATTTGGGACCCACCTAAGGTTGAATATCGTGTAGGTAGTGAATAATCCTTTCCGTTCGTATTTTCTCGGAAATGTTCGTTTTTGTCTTACTACTTCACTCGCACTCAGTAATGGGTACTACGAGACAACAGTTTGACATTTGACATTTATTTGATACCTACACGTAATTTAATACAGTGCCACCTACTTAACTGTTCAGGTGGGCAAAATGGGAACTACAGCCGCGTCATATTAAATCTATACTATGTTAGGCTTTATATGATTGATATTGTAGTTTCTTAAATTTTAATGATATCTATAGACTGACTTGCAAGACATGTTTTAATTACCTTTGTTTCTTGGTGAATTTCTTATATTACGGCAATACCAAATTCTCCACTAGCGACGCTGTCAACTGAACAGATAAGATGGTGGGACTGTAATACAGTAATTCATAGACACATCGGCACCATTCGGGTGTTATCGTTGTTCCGAGTTTTGCCGATAGGAAAGGATTATTCACTACATCGTTAGCAAACTTACGCTATTTAGAGCTAAAATTTTTTTGTAATATCAATGTCATATTGTTTACCATCGATAACTTTACGTTTCTATCTAACTAAAGTTTCGACCTTATTGCATTATGAATGTTCTAACAACATTTGATGGAAATGGGTCCCAAATTAACGCTCGTGACTGTACCTAAGCATTTATTACAGTACCTATTATAAAACAAAGTCCCCAACCGCATCTGTCTGTCTGTTCGCGATAAACTCAAATAGTTACTAGGTACTGCACGGATTTTGATGCGGTTTTTTAAAATAGATAGAGTGATTCAAGAGGAAGGTTTATATGTATACAAATTTCCGAAATTCCCACGGGAACGGGAATTACGCGGGTTAAACCGCGGGGTGCCGCTAGTATAGAATAAACGATGAATTTTCGAAAAGTCTTCCTACTTAGTATCCACTGAAACTTACTTTTTTACTAAGTGAATTGGATAATTTATCCAATTTATGTTGTCATTCATTGCATACAATTAGGAAGTATTTATCAAACTCCGAGTCTGATTTCTTTTTTGTAGCTAAGTTTTTATCTGAAACGTAACTTCCCACTTCCTTCTTCCCTGTAACATTCTTCAAAAACTTTTACTATAAGTAGATGTAACAATTATTTACCAAGGTATGTAAGCTTAGCCTGGTATATTAGCATATCCCTCTCATTAAGTATTCATTTATTCATATCTAGTAGGTTAGTGGCCAACCTTGGCGTCAGTTTTTAGACCACCTAAAGGCCTCCGACATGGTCTGACGATTGAAACAACCGAGATCGACTGCTTAACGTGCCCTCCGAAGCACGGTAGCGCTCAGATAGAAATGCCATTATCGGCCACCCATCCAAATAGGGGTCGAACTGCACGTTGCTTAACAATCAGCGATGTCAAACATCGCTCAGTCAAACTTTGCCACGAGCGCTACATTAAACTATGATACTTGCCCTTAATCAATATGTTCGTAAGGTAGGTACTTTATAAGCTAAAAGAACTCCTGTAGGTTCCACCCAGTGGCGGATCAAGGATTTTGATTCAGGGACCCCTACCAGGGTCAAGAGTCAATCACCCTCCATCTTGACCTTGGGTAGACAATTTAGTTTTGCGGGCTTGACTTTAGTAAGGGTAGGTTAAGTCAAGTCGGTTTTAACGTGCCTGGATGAATTTAGGAGGATTTGAGCTTCAGGATTGGGACCTGTCTTTGAATCATACAGCATTTCAGTATAAATACTCATGATTCATTTTCGAAATCGTTTTTCTAATATTTGGCATGTCTTACGACATCGAGTTTGGTCTCAGACACTCACAAGTCTTGATGAATCATAAGCTTCTTATCTCAAACACACTCGTCATTATTAGCGTAGGTAAGTAGCTTATTGTTTTGGTTTGTCTGCATTGATATTTGAACATATGTATGCAATTTTTTATTTGATTTAAACGGTGTATGAGTAAAAAAAAAAAACAATTTGAAATTAAAAATAAATTCTTACGCGAAAACGGCTACTTAGTTACCTACTTAAAAAAAATTAAATAATAATTTAAAAATATCTGAAAGTATATGTTAATATTAATATAAATTCCAATATAGATAATAGTACTGATAACAGTGATAATGGATCCGATAAAGTGATATTCGATGTTCATGAAAAAACCAATAGATTGAATTTAGCCGGAAACCAACGAAGGACGTTGAAACTATAACCAAATTGTATGATTAAGGCTTGTCTTCGGTTAAAATGAAGGCATGTCATTTGGCCAAAGTGTGTCGGTTCATTTTAACTATAGAGGTTACATGAGCCTACGAACACTAAGATCACAGCAGTCTTAAAGACCACATTTATCTATTACTAGCAGCGCCCCGCGGTTTTACCCGCGTTGTGCCCGTTCCCGTGGAAATTTCGGGATAAAATGTAGCCTATAGCCTTCCTCGATAAATAGACTATCTAACAGTGAAAGAATTATTCAAATCGGTTCAGTAGTTTCTGAGATTAGCGCGTTTAAACAAACAAACAAACAAACAAACAGAACAAACTCTTCAGCTTTATAATATTAGTATAGATTTATCTATTCGCTACTTTGAGTATGTAGCCAACATTCGCTAAGAAGAAGAAAAAGATTTGAATCAGACTCTTGATATTAATCTGACAAATTGTGTTATCCTGATGATATGTTAATATCAAATGTGATAATAATCTGAAAAATTGGCCTAATCTGACACAAATAGTCAGATATAAATCTGACGCTGCTATTTTATTTTATTTGGAAAACAGTGGTATACTATTACTCGTAATCGTTTTTGTAAACATATACAAAGCATTATATTACATAAAGTACTAACCGCGCACCGCGGTGTTGCTCGCGTTGTACCCGTTCCCGCGGGAATTTTGGGATACAATATAGCCCATGTATTATTCTGATGTATAACCTATAACTGTAAAGTTTCATCCAAATCCGTTCAGTAGTTCTTGCGTGAAAGAGTAACAAATACACATACATACATACATCCTCACAAACTCTCGCATTTATAATTTTAGTAGGATATCATGAATTCTGTATGGTCTATGTTTCAGTGGGCACCCCACTCCTGGTCCTGGTAATATGGATGGAGCCGTACCACCGCGGCTACTTCCAGACAGACCTCTCTATCAGACTGCCGTACAAGCCTGAGACCATCTCTCCAACTGTGTTAGCAGTGTTTGGATTCTCACTCATCATTTTGACTGTAAGTTTCCAACTGCATGTAAAAGAAAAAGAAAAAAGTCCAGTGATTGGGTAAGAATCACTTGGTATATTCAACTGTTTTATAAAAGGTGAAGAAACACTCCAGTGATTGGGTAAGAATGGAATGAAATGACGTAACTTTTTCGTCTTCAGAAGGAATCGTCTTCGGTTAAAAATCGACTATCGGCGGTCTAAAAACTTGTGACAAAGAACTAAATTACACAACATTGTCAGTATCCAGCTGTTTTTCAAAAGATGCATTCAGCTTATAATATTTCAAGCTAATATCATTTCTCTCCATAATTCCAGGTACTAATAACTGAAATAGTCCGGAATAAGAAAGGAAAAAACATCGGCGAGAAGTCCCTCTCAGGGTCCGTGGTGCCGGGGTGGATGTGGGAGTCCTACACCACCATAGGGGTGTTCGCTTTCGGAGCCTCCTGCCAGCAACTTACCACCTACTTCGCCAAGTACGTGGTGGGAAGATTGAGGCCGCATTTTATTGATGTGAGTATATATTTATAGTTAGTTATTATTAAGGTATTACTAGGGGTTTAATCTCGTCACAAAAGATTGTTTTAGCAGGTAAAACAATTTTTCGTAACGTTTCGAGTGGATCGCACAGCCGGTCTATATATTACAGTAGTTTAGAAACAAAATCTAAAGAAGTTGAGATTGCTTTTCTTTCGTAGACACATAAAATCCTATTAAATTCGCAAACTAAGATTTAAGCTGGTCTAAACTATTGAGAAGGGCATATGTAGACCAACTGAAGGAAAGAGCAAAAGTCGTGTCGTACGAACAGCTGAAGAGGATGGCAGATGACAGAGGAAAGTGGAAAGAACTCCATCGACAAGAGCCCAGCTGTTAAGTTTAGAAGAAGAAGAAAGTATTGAGAATAGTACATTACAATCAATGGTTTATAGCTCGATCTCTTTTTTAATCAAACGATTGACGTCGGTTGATGGCCAAACATAAATGTTCCATTTTCAAACATTCCAGGTATGCAACCCGTTCATCAACTCCTCCACCACCCTGAACAGCCTCGGCTACATCCAGGACTACGAGTGTCTCAGCACGAATGAGGATCTGTTGAAGGCTGCAAGGCTTTCCTTCCCCAGTGCCCACGCCTCATTCGCCACGTATACTGCAGTGTTTTTTGTTGTAAGTATGTACAAAGTACTACAAAGAGTATTACAAATTGGGAAATTATAAGTCTAGCCACAAAATTATTTATTGGACACGTGATTAAACTTCTAATTTTATAACTAAGCAACGGGAAAATGACATAGCCTCTAATAATGTATGTTGCCTTCTAAATTACTGAGTCAGCCACAATTAACGAGCATCTAAATAATACTATCTTAGGCGTAGGTACTATTCGGTAGGTTAGGGTTATTTTTTTTTTATTTAGAAGATAACTAGTGGCCTATCTTAGGCGTAGGTACTATTCGGTAGGTGAGGGTTTTTTTATTTTATTTAGAAGATAACTAGTGGCTAAGATAGTATTATTTAGATGCTCGTTAATTGTGGCTGACTTAGTAATTTAGAAGGCAACATACATTTTTGGGGGCGAAATATGATATTAAAAAGAAGCCTGTTTAATTAGCACCCTTACAAATTGAAACAATATGGACCTTATTCATAATCGAAACAGTATTTTAGCTATCGGAGAGCAACGTTAAACATTCGGCCCAGGTTGTTTCAATCGTTAGACCGTGTCAGAGGCCTTGAGGTGGTCTAAAAACTCTGACACCAGGGTTCGCCAACTACACGAACTTCCCTTACTTTATGGGGGCCATATACGCTCCGAGAAATCGCTACGATCAGACTGTACAGTTCGAACGGTACAATTTATCGTACATGGCATACAAGCAAAAATTGGACGAAACTGTACAGTTTTATAACATACATGTAGCGATTTATCGGTACCGTTCGAACTGTACAGTCTCATCGTAGCGATTTCTCGTAGCGTATATGGCCACCTTTAGACATCAAATGGTTTGTCCCTTCCAACATACGCTACTTTACATCATTCCCTCTTTCTAGCCTCCGTGGTCTTGTGGTTTGAGCGCCAGGCTCACGACCTGGAGGTTCCGGGTTCGATTACCGGTGGGGATATCTCACAAAAATCTCTTTGTGAGACTTTCCTCTTGGTTAGGGCATTGCAGGCTGAATCACCTGATTGCTCGAAAAGTAAGATGATTCCGTGCTTCGGAGGGCACGTTAAGCCGTCCGTCCCGGTTACTTTCTACGGATAGTAGTCGTTACATGAGCCACGTCAGAGGCCTTTGGCGGCTCAATAACTCTGACACCAGGATTGGTCAGGTTGACCATCCACTCGATGAAGAAGATTCTCTCTTTCTTACATCATACGTTCTGTTTAACATTTTAAAGGATCCAAGAAAGTCTTAGTTTTTACCAATTAGTGGAAACTTGATTGGATTGTGTTTTTCTTAGTTTAAGAGTTTGCTATATGTATTATTGTTCTGTTTGTTTCCCAAATATAAATAAAAAAAATCTTTAGATCTGGCCTTCACAGTTTTTTCTTCTAATCTCCACCTTCACATCACACTTGCAGCTGTACGTGCAAGCTAAAGGCAAGTGGCGCGGCTCGAAGCTGCTTCGCCACGGAGTCCAGTTCGCAGCCGTCATGGGCGCCTGGTACACCGGCCTGACGAGGGTGCAGGAACACTTCCATCACTGGAGCGATATCGCGGCGGGATACGCGATCGGAGCTTCTGTAGGGGTTCTTGTGGTACGTATATTACTGCTCTGTAGATCGTCACAAGCATAGACATAGAAACCTCTTCGCTACATTCTAGTTCTACGGTGCTTTTTATAAACATCGACCAGCTCCGATGAAAATATGAGATCTTGAGTCTGTACCAAACACAAACTGAAGTGAAATAATCAATCACTGGTCCATGTAAGACGTCTAACAGCATATCTTTGAAGCTATCCTATAATATGAGTTAAGTGATTCAAGTCGCTCTCGCTTGTTGCAATCGTTAGACTATGAGGCCTTGAGGCGGTCTGTAAACTCCGGCACCAGGGTTGGTCACTAAACTACTCGAACCTGCTTACTTACTTATTCAAGATAGCACCGCCCCGCGGTTTTACCCGCATTGTGCCCGTTCCCGTAGGAATTCCGGGATGAAAAATATAACCTACTAGCTGTGCCCCGCGGTTTCACCCGCAGCGCCCCCGTTCCCGTGGGAATTTTGAGATTTTTATTCCCTATAAACCTCACGGAGCCCGAGACCTTTCCAACGAATGCAAAACCGTGGAAATCGGTTCGTGCGTTCTGGAGTTATAGCACAGTATAACTATCATACAGTAATTCAACTCGGCTGTGACCTTGAGTTAGATACCTACAGCCGCGCGGTACGTAAACATGAGCTAAGGCTGTCACCCGCCAGCATTTTAATTATATTTGCCTACTTTGTGTTTCCATTTAGTTTTGTGACTGTAATTTTTTTTTATGTAAAGAATTAAAATAAGTACTTAAAATTGAATAGGAAGTTTCAATAAAAATGTGTGATGATTTGTGAATGGTAAATTTAATTTAAAAAAACATGTTTAGAATTGAATAACAATGTTCTAAATTTCCGACTGAAAAATATTTTCCGACCGAAAAATTTTTTCGACAGATACGTACGAAACGCTTGATTTTTCAATTTTAAGGTATAAAAAATCCGCATTCTAATATAAAGCTTCATTATAAATTGTTTTGGGAAACATGGACAATGTGTTAATAACAAATTCATACAACCAAAAACAAAAATCAACATACCGCCCGTAAGTCGCTGCGGCACAGTCGCGACTGCCTGCGTACCAGGAGTGTACCACGGTCGAAGCGCGTAGGTATAACTTGCGTTTCGGCCGTTTATATGGAGTTAAAATACTGGATGTATACTGTGGTTATAGCGTCAGGGAGGAAAACCCGACTTATTTTTATATAGTAGATAGATAACCTTACCGTTGAATGTGGCTATCCATTACAACAAATGACGTCCTTGAAAAACGGTCTCTCAGAAATATTCTTCAAGAAATATTGCTTTATTCTTTTTTCAGTTCATATTCGTACTAAAACCGAAAAAGTACGGTCTACCAACATCGTGGGACGAGCCAGCACAACCGAACGCACTGCCACGACCAGCGCTGGCTCGATAGCGAATACCAACACCAATGTTGGCCAACGTTGGGCCAAACATTCGCCAAGTTACACAGTATTGTTAAATACTTCGCTTAAGTTTTGGTAGTCCTAACAGCAATAGATTTTTAAAATAATGACAAAATCACATGTTAATAGGTTAAAAAATATATGAAAAGTACAATATAATGCAATTATCATTATATCTTAAAATACAAAGCTATAAATGTTAAGTTTATATACAGTTCTCGTATTTTAAATAAGCATTTAGTAATTGAAAGACTGGATATAATAGAAGTGCTTTTATAAATATATGCAAACATCAGTATTTCAATGCATCACGACATAGTTTAAAACAATGTCGCCCTCCGCGTATGTCTGTATCTAAGCTAAGATCTTTTAAACCAAGCAACAGATTTTGATGCAGTTTTCACTGTATTTTCGAAAGTGCATTCCCATAGGTTTATATGCAGATGTAACCATCACATTTGTTATGTTTGAAAAGATTCCGATTCTCTTCGACATTTACTTCGCCTGATCCGGGAATTGAAACTGGAACCTTGGTCTAGGCGGAGAGTGCAAACATCATCCAAGCATAGAAGTGGAAAGAAGATACTATGCGATACCATTTATTCATTCTTCTTCGTTGTTCCAAATCTTACTTTCTCTCTAAATAAAAATGCTAAAAGCTAAGTAAAACCCAAATTGACGTATTGTATAAAGTTATTAACTTATTTTAGATTAAGCTTAAAAAATAAAGTTTGATACATTTCTTAATCAGTTTGTTTTTTTAAGATACACTATCTAGTTTATAACCTAATTGTTGATGCTTTATTTTTAGAATATGTATCAGCTAATTATAGGAAGAAACTGAAGGAAATGATGCAAGAAATAAATTGTGTTATCTTTTCATTGATAGCGCGAGACAGGTTATCGCTATGATGTCCAAACAATATTATATTTAGGGATAATAAAGACCCCCTGTAATTAATTAAATAAATAAATAATTAATAAATAAATAAATATACCGGGACAAATTCACACACGGTTAATTAGACCCAAACTAAGCTCTAAGCTTGTACTATGGAATCTAACTTATATTACTACATAACACTACTCATTTTGAATTGAAACTAGGTACGTTTACCTACAGATTCACTTCACAAGACTCTTCTGGACAGTCTTCTGTCACCACGGTTCCTGTAAAGGGGCCGAAACGTCAGATAAAATTGTAAAATAACAGCGAGGTGTATCTGGTAACGTAGTTTCAAGTAGTGTTCGCTCAAACTTAAGAAACCTGTACCCCTGTTATATTTTTTCTCAAATCACTTCACTGTACAGACGATGGTCTGTTTATTATTTATTTGAACGGGAACTTACGTACGCGGAGGTTACTGTTGAGTTGTCCCTCAACACGTTTCGGTCACGTACGGTGACCTTCATCAGGAGGTGGGTGAAGCGCTCGTGACAGCGTCTCTCCCCGCACTGTTGAAACGTGTTGAGGGACAACTCAACAGTAACCTCCGCGTACGTAAGTTCCCGTTCAAATAAATAATAATGTCATTAACGTACGTTTCAATTAATAGTAAAAAAGATGGTCTGTTTAATTTGTATTATGTGTATAGATTATTCTGTTTTGCTACCCAATGGTGCAGAAGTTTTTGTGTAAACTTTTTTACGACTGTCTAGATGAGTCCAATATACAGTTTTTGTTCGCGCTTCTAGATAGTATATGCACATCAAAAAACGATATACAATTTAAGAATCTTAATATTTTGAAAGTCAAATCCTACTACAAAACTCACTAGTTACTTACATAGTTTTTGTAAGTGTTTAATAAGATACCTAAAGGTTTAAATTTAAATGTCTGATTGAGTTTAAATAGGATTTGTCTCTCAATACTATTACAGTGGTTAAAAGACACACGTATAAATGTATCCCGTAACTCGCAACGTGGTGGCGATGACAATCCAATACATTTTGATATTAGTGTACTTTTTTTTTATTGTCACAAAATGTGGACCAATGTTGTCAATTTTCGAGCCGAAGACGATTGCTCCTGAAGAGGAAAAAGGTTTACTGATTTTATTCCATTCTTACCCTATCTGTAAACCTTTTTCCTCTTCAGGAGTAATCGTCTTCGGCTGGAAAATTGACGACATTGGTCCGCGTTTTGTGACAAGCAAAAAAATAGAGTATAGTATGTTTAGTCCCCAAGAAATGTGATTCGAGCTTACCTTCTGTCATTAAAAGCAAAATGGTCTAAATTCTAAATCCCTAAGAAATTAAGCTGTATACTCTCGAAATAATATCTCAATCCCAATAACCGCCCTATCATGGTCACCCTACTAAAAAATATCTCCAACTTTGTTTGCGTGTGGTACTCATGAGGCAGCTCCCATTTGACCCGCGATTACATGTGCTTATTACAAATTAACTAAGACTTTGATCACTGAACTTAGATATTTGAACATTAAAAATTATCTCTTGATTCAAAGTTCAAATATAAATTATAATTTTCCGCTTTCTAATGACTGTTTTGGCTTAAACATTGATTTATGAACACGCTGTAAATACAGGAAATCCTAACCTATTAATTTGTTCTCAAGATACCACCAATCGTGTATCATTGCGCCTCGGTGGTCTAGTGGTAGTGCACTTGCCTGCCAAGAGGTCCCGGGTCCAATTCCTAGGTCGAGAAAAAACATGTGTCCTACTTTTCAACTTTTTTAGCTCGATTTTGAGATCACCAACCCGCATTTGGCAAGTGTGGTGATTATGCCTAATCCTCCTCACTGTACTGATATCTTCAGTAAAGGTCTTTGCCCAGCAGTGGGACATTACCGTGGGAATTTCGGGATAAAAATAACCTATATAAAATAATAACATATAAAAAAGCCCTATTCAAATGGGATTGGTAGTTACTCAGATAAAAGCGTTCAAACACACTATATACTAAAGAAGATAGATACCATATTCCTGTGACTAATGCGAATATATTGTACAATTTAATTGCTACGAAACTTTTTTACCTATTTAACTATACTGTAAGCCACCTAATTTAATACCAGCTGACTTCATAAAATTAACAAAACAAAATAAGATCAATGACTCGTATAATTAATATTTTTAGATAGACTATCTTAACTTACGCAATTTATAGTAAGATGAAACAACAATAAGATAACAAATATTTTCGTATCGATGTGTTTTGATTACGCACTTATCTCGTACGATATACTGACGCAGGGAATCTTAACAAAATAATGACTTTCAATAATCTAGATATTAATGTTGATACATATTGATAAATAGGTATATTTAAAATTATTCTATACAAAACAACTGAATATGCAAAATGTAGATACCCAAAACCAATTTGATTTTTATTAAAAATCCAAAGCACATCCTATCCTACAAATATTATAAATGCGAAAGTTTGTGAGGATGGATGTATGGATGAATGGTTGTTGCTCTTTCACGCAAAAACTACTGAACGGATTTGGATGAAACTGTACAGTAATATAGGTTATAAATATAAATATAAAATAAATTTATTTCAGGTAAACTTGACCCATACTTTACATACAATTAGCAATAAAGCATAATAAAATTATAAGAATAAAAAATCAAAATAAAATCAAAATCAATAAAAAAAAAAAACAAAATCACAAAATAATAATAAAAATCAATTAAATTAAAAAAGAATGTTACAAAGAAATTAAATAAAATAAATCAATTAATCAGCATTAAAAAAGAACACAAATTACAGACAATTACACGTATAAGATGACCGCCGGTCCCGATCATCCCCTCATCCGACACTACGGGCGACTTGTCTGTCACAGCAGTGCCGGATAAAAGGACAATCAAGTCTCCCGGCGATCATAGCTAGGACTGTATTGGAACTCGCCCGCACCCTGCGCACCAGGGATGCACACCTCTTTCGCATAGTCGCGTACTTAGGTTATGCATCAAAATAACATATGGGATACATTTTATCCCGAAACTCCCGCGGGAACGGGTACAACGTGGGTGAAACCGCGGGGCGCGGCTTGTAAGTGTATAAAAATTAAACGTTATACCCGGGTCAAGCGAAAACATGTTTCCTACTTTCCAAGCATGGCTCGGGTTTGAGAACACCAATCCGCATTTGGCAAGCGCGGTGATTACTTATACCTGATCCTCCCTGTACTGATATCTTCAGTGAGATGAGAGGCCTTTGACCAGCAGTGAAGCATTACAGGCTCATACTTTTCTTTACATTTTACCAACAAACATTTCGCCTTTTAAAAAAAAATCACGCATCGCTTCGTATATAGCAACGCCCAGCAGCCTTACCCGCGTTGTGCCCGTTCCCGTCACATTTTAGGGATAAAAAAGCGTATAACGTGCTATAATCTTCCTTTTTTATTTAATTTATTTTATAGAAGCGTTCAAACAAAATAACAACAAAAACCCTACGTATTAATTTTCTCTATTATACACATTAAAGCTTTCTTATAGATAGACTAACAGCGCCCCGCGGTTTTACCCGCGTTGTGCCGTTGCGTTGATGAAAAAAATAACTTCCCGTTGAATGTGACTATCTATTACAAAAATAATTGTTCAAATCAGACTGTTAGTTCCAGACATTAGCTCGAACATACAAAATTACACCTCTTTATAATATTAGTGTAGATAAACTATGGTACTAGGTATTTCTGGCAACGAACTATAAATAAATAGGTAATTAAATGCATCTTAAATATTTGATACTCGATCGCCGCATTATCTTCACAGACTTAATGTGAATGAACTTGAAACACCAGACACATAGTAAATAAAACATAAGTTCATAATTTTTCCTATTAACTTATCTATCTATTTAGTATAAGCTCTTTCCCGCGGTTTCGACCTTTTTTATGACTTTGAGTATTTTTGGGTAAACATAAGGCAAATATTTTCCTTTAAACTTTTATCCTTCTTTCGACAAAATCTGTTCAACAATTTGGGACTAGGGTTAAGAAGAAAACAAACAGCATATTTTTAAATTATTTTTTATAATGGATACAACTGATAACATCACAACATTTACATGTTTTATTTATTTTACGCAAAAACTTTCCATTTTACATTCATCATTAAGAATAAAAATAGGTCACTGCACTTGTTAGTGTGTTTATTAGTGTTAATTACAATTGTGTGATAAGTTATATCTCTAAGTATATACAGTAGGTACCTACATATACATATTTTTCTGTCAAGAATCGCTTTTTCTATTTCTGTTTCTGTTCATTTTTGGTAAGCGTAATGGTAAGCGTTTTCAAAACAGCTCCTTATACTATACGTTATCTTTTGAACAAGATATTGATGTCCGCTGTAAGGTACCGGGATTAAGGGATATAAACCTGGGATTTATTCTTGGATTTCGAGATTGTGCACTGACAATCCGGGGACCAGTCCCGAGATTTGAAGTAGAATATATGACCAAGTGATGTCTGTCACTGAAAAAAGCGGCCAAGTGCGAGTCGGACTCGCCCATGAAGGGTTCCGTAGCAGCGAGTAACATAATAAAGAAGTTCTTGAAGTTCGTTGTACTTACTACTACTTACTTACTTAGCGTGTGGGTTGTGATCGATTAACGACCTCACAAACCCTGGCGCGACTTATAATTTCTACTCATGGTGTATAAGTATTACAGATTACAGATTTATTATAAGAAAATAATGGTTCAGGGTTTATGCATAAGATTAATGTTTATTAAAATAAATGTTTTTTTATTTACATTTGAGTTATTGAATGAATAATCAGTATTTTTTTGCGGTTTACGATTTATGTCGTAAAAAAAAACTACTAACTAGACCTCGTTCAAACCAATTTTCGGTGTTAGATTACATTGTTATGTACATCATATATTTTTTTTAGTTTTATCATTCTCTTATTTTAGAAGTTACAGGGGGGGGGACACACATTTTACCACTTTGGAAGAGTCTCTCGCGCAAACTATTCAGTTTAGAAAAAAATGATATTAGAAACCTCAATACCATTTTTGAAGACTTATCCATAGATACCCCACACGTATGGGTTTGATGAAAAAAAAAATATTTTTTTCATTTCTAAGTATGGGAGACCCCCCTAAAATTTTATTTTTTTTTCTATTTTAGTGTGAAAATATTAATGCGGTTCACAGAATACATCTACACACTAAGTTTCAACAACATAGCTCTTATAGTTTCGGAGAAAAAAGGCTGTGACATACGGACAGACGGACGGACAGACAGACAGACAGACATGACGAATCTATAAGGGTTCCGTTTTTGCCATTTGGCTACGGAACCCTAAAAACTAATGATGTCAATACCGTTATGGCCGGTTCACATTATTCCAGTCCAGTGATCCAGCGAGCTAATCCAGTCCAGTGCTGGACTGGAGCATATCGTTTACATTGTTCCAGTCTTTTAAGAGTAGCTGGATTGGTCCCCAAAACAATTGACTCGTATTCACTGTTCAACGTTCAATCTAGCACTGGATTGCAACTGGAATGGCTGTCTACACTATTCCAGTGGCGCTGGATTAGGTGAGCTGGAATGAAAAGTTGACGGTCTCTCCAGTCACTGGACTGGAATGCTCACTGGAATGGGTACATTCCAGTGTCGGTTCACATTATTCCAGTAGCATTCCAGTACTGGATTGGATTGCTGGACTGGAATAATGTGAACCGGCCATTAGGAGAATTAAGGTTTGTTTTCGATAGCTACTAGTTACAGCAGCAGTCAGCAACTGCCGACCGCAAGCAGCCATAGAAACCTGTATACTCTATTTTTTCTTACTTGTCCCAAAATGTGGACCAATGTCGTCAATTTTCCAGCCGAAGACGACTACTCCTGAAGAGGAAAAAAGGTTTAGTGATTTTATTTCATTTTTACCCTATCTCAAAACTCTTTTCCTCTTCAGGAGTATTCGTTTTCGGCTGGAGGTATAGTTGTGCAGCCGGCACTTTCTGCTGCGGTAGCTACCGAAAACAGACCTTTAAGAATCCTGCAACGGGTTGGTGATTTCAAACCCAAGCAATGTTTAAAATGGGAAGCAAATAGTTTTTACTCGTACTCCCAAATGTTATCATCTTAGCTTCGGTCAAGAGTTTGAGTTTGAGTTTCAATAACAATTTCTAACATAACATTGTGACAAAACACTTCGCATAAAGTTAAATATTATTAATAGGTATTCTGAATAGGTCTCAAGACCGAATAATTTGTTTTTGTTATATCTTTTGATTATTTAATACCTTCCCAAATTATTCGCAACTGTGTCACTAACATTTTATCAATAAAATGTATTTACACTGAATGTACTTTATCTTCAATCTTCTTCAATCAATCTGTTTGGATTATTAAGGACAATCTTACATAATATAAAGCAAAGTCTCCAAAAGCTGTCTCACTGTATGTAATTGATTTTCTCAAAAAATGTTGAACGGATTCTCATGTGGTTTTCACTCACTTACCAAGTGATTTAAAAAGAAGTTTTGAGACTAGTTTAAATGCCAAAATTCTTAGATTGAATCTCAAATTACTAAGAGATTTCGGTAAAAAATAATGTCTATGTAACAAACAAACAAAACCAAGAGATTGTTAGACCTTTATTCTTTTGTATGGGCCCCTTCATTATTATACTTTTATACACCAGGGGTCTTATTAATTAAGGCGTACTATGAACATTTTAGCTATCAAATGGTTTGTCACTTTCTGACATACGCAATTTTCTGAAGTGCAAAAGAGACACCACGACGAGTTTATTGAGAAGGCGGCAGAAGACTAATACAGTCTTCATTAGGGTCCTCAGGCTCTTTAAGTAGAAGATTTTGAAATAAACTACATCATACTTTTTTCAGCGGTTCATAATGCCTTACTAACTAGCTAACCATGTTTCCCTTGAGGTTTTATTTTTATATCTCTAATGCATCGAAACTAAGATGCGTATACAATGTAGGTACAATGGGAAAACGCCAAAACTAATTTCCCATCGCAATGACTTAATTTTGTATGACACATACCGCCTTATTAGTAAACACGGTATAACTAAAACACTATTATTAAGTGTTTTGTGTCTTTTGCTCTTCGGAAAATGGCTTATGTCAGAAAGTGAGAAACCATTTGATAGCTAAACTGTTCTTAATACGCGTGTTTAAGACCCTTGCAGCTTAGTTTGGGTCTAATTAACCGTGTGTGAATTTGACAGGTTGAAAACAAAACATCATCTTTAGACACATATTTTGGTGTTAAAAATAACTTTATCAATCATACTAAAGCTCAAGTTGACAGCGATAAGAGACCTGAAGTACAGCGAATGATTCGCGCGTGTGAGGGCGTGGTGTTCCTTATCGGATTAATTTGGAACCGAAGGTTTGGACTAGGAAGATGTTATGTCTTTGTCCACTGAAAAAGTGAATTATTTTTGTATACATTTCCCAATCCTCCTTAATGTGCCAGTGATTTGTTTGATGCTCCTGAAAACGCCATTTAACTGACCAGAACTTTGGAAGATAAAGATCCACCGGTTCGAAGAATTTAGAACATTACTATTAACTTTTACTTTGTTTTTGTGAGATGGGAAGCCTTTATCCAGTACCTAAGATATTACAGGCTATACTAAGTACTTTTTACAATTATCCACTAAAATTGAAAACAAATCAGGAAAGTTACCCAGGTCGCCGATGCCCCAATGCCTACTGTACTTAGCTTTATAACCTTTCTTTTGATGGAGTTCACACATTCAATAAGAACTTCAACTCTGATTGGTAGTTCCAGGGATTAGCCCGTATATAACAAAAAGTATTAGCCTGTATTGTCCCACTGCTTGGCAAATCAGTACAGTGAGGAGGACTAAGCATAATCAGCACGCTTGCCAAATGCGGGTTGGTGATCTGAAACGCGAGTCATGTTTGAAAAGTACGAAACATGTTTTCGCTCGACCTGGGAATTGAACCCGAGACGTCAGTCTTGGCAGGCGAGTGCACATACCACTAGACCACCGTGGTGTACAAACATTTAATAAACTTCCACTTTGCTATATTAGTATACATCTTCTTATATATAAAATTCTCGTGTCACAATGTTCGTTCCCGTACTCCTCCGAAACGGCTTGACCGATTCTCATTAAATTTTGTGAGCATATTGAGTAGGTCTGAGAATCGGCCAACATCTATTTTTCATCCCGAAATTCCCGCGGGAACGGGTACCGTGGTTGAACTCCTCTGAAACGGCTCGACCGATTCTCATGAAATTTTGTGTGCATATCGGGAAGGACTGAGAATCGGACAACATCTATTTTTCATCCCAAAATTCCCGCGGGAACGGGTACAACGCGGGTGAAACCGCGGGGCGCAGCTAGTATGTTCTAAATTTGTCTTTACATATAGTTATCATAACATTATGTGTTGACGTAAGTCTGTTTGTTATCACCACGCATGCGTCAAATGGACTTGTAATCAGGACACACCCCTTCAAACATTGAATTCCAAATCCATACTAATATACTTACTAAAGCTGAAGAGTTTGAATTTTTATTTATTTTGTTTGATTGAACGCGGTAACCTCAGAAAATACTAATCCGATTTCAATATTTTTTTGTCTAATGTATAGCTTCATTCAAAAGAAAGGTTATAAGGCTGTCTTTCATCCCAAAATCCCATGGGAACAACCACAACGCGGGTGAAACCGCGGAGCGCTTCTAAGTATTACTTAATATAAAAGAAATAGTTTGTAAAGATGGATGAATAATGTTCTTTTAATAAGAAGCATGAGTATGGTAAAGGTTCCAACCCAAGTCTGAAGCCATGAGGCAATATCAATAATAGTGCAGTCATTTAAGCTTAAATTAGGTAAGAATTGCGGAATTCGAGATACCCAGCTGTAAATCTGTAAATACTTGTATATTGACACCCTAAAAGTTGTCTCAAAACCTACCGATGGTAGGGTGTGCGCAACTATTAAATTTCAAGGTCAAATGTCAAAAAAAAGTGTTTTTCGCGAATATCTGAAAAACGGTGCAATGTAGCAAAAAAAAGTGTATGATGAAATGAAAGCTTATAAAATTCTCTATAACTTTAATTTTATCCACTTTTTCCATATTCCAAACCGTTATTGATCTACACGCTCCAGGAATGTAAAAATTAAGGACCTCGGGCAGGTAACTATGGAGCCTGCCCAATGCTCAACAGTGACATGACTCATGTCATTTGAAAGGTCTTGAAGAGTTGTACAAGTTACTCCTAGACAGTTATATCGAATTCGATGGCCAACTCGGTGTTTTCGACCACCGAAGAATTACCACTGGAGGTGCTGTGGAGCCTGGACGGAATGCTCAACAGTGACATGACTTACGCATTTGAAAGCTCTTACAAGTCACTTTTTGATGGTTATGTCGAAATCGACGCCAAACTCGGTGTTTTCGACCACCGAAGAAAAAACACTAGGTGTATGTGCACTAATGTGCAGTTGACCCTGATCGTATTGCTCAACAGTGACATGACTAATGTCATTTGAAAGCTCTTACAAGTCACTTTTTGACAGTTATATCGAAATCGACGGCCAACTCGGTGTTTTCGACCACCGAAGTATCGACACTGATCGTATTGCTCGACAGTGACATAACACATATCATTTGAAAGCTCATAAAGAGTTTTATAAGTCACTCTTTGATAGTTATATCGAAATCGCCGTCCAACTTAGTGTTTTCGACCACGGAAGAATGGAGTTGGGCTATGCTATACCGAAGTATCGACCCTGATCCTAATGCTCAACAGTGACATGACCTATGTCATTTGAAAGCTCTTGAAGAGTTGTACGAGTCACTCTGTGACAGTTATATCGAAATCGACCGCCAACGCGGTGTTTTCGACCACCGAAGAATCGACACTGGGTGTATGTGCAGTTGACCCTGATCCTAATGCTCAACAGTGACATGACCTATGTCATTTGAAAGCCCTTGAAGAGTTGTCCAAGTCACTCCTTGATAATCCGGTCAATTTAGACCAAAAAATGAGAGTGAAGTTATATAATTTTTTTTGTCAAATTGAAAACACCGAGTTAACCGTCGAATTCGATATAAATGTCTAGGAGTGACTTGGACAAATCTTCAAGGGCTTTCAAATGACATAAGTTATGTCACTGTTGAGCAATACCATCAGGGTCAACTGCACATACACCCAGTGTCGATTCTTCGGTGGTCGAAAACACCGCGTTGGCGGTCGATTTCGATATAACTGTCTAGGAGTGACTTGGACAAATCTTCAAGAGCTTTCAAATGACATAGGTCATGTAACTGTTGAGCATTAGGATCAGGGTCGATACTTCGGTATAGCATAGCCCAATTCCATTCTTCCGTGGTCGAAAACACTAAGTTGGACGGCGATTTCGATATAACTATCAAAGAGTGACTTATAAAACTCTTTATGAGCTTTCAAATGATATGTGTCATGTCACTGTCGAGCAATACGATCAGTGTAGATTCTTCGGTGGTCGAAAACACCGAGTTGGCCGTCGATTTCGATATAACTGTCAAGGAGTGACTTGTAAGAGCTTTCAAATGACATTAGTCATGTCACTGTTGAGCAATACGATCAGGGTCAACTGCACATTAGTGCACATACACCTAGTGTTTTTTCTTCGGTGGTCGAAAACACCGAGTTTGGCGTCGATTTCGACATAACCATCAAAAAGTGACTTGTAAGAGCTTTCAAATGCGTAAGTCATGTCACTGTTGAGCATTCCGTCCAGGCTCCACAGCACCTCCAGTGGTAATTCTTCGGTGGTCGAAAACACCGAGTTGGCCATCGAATTCGATATAACTGTCTAGGAGTAACTTGTACAACTCTTCAAGACCTTTCAAATGACATGAGTCATGTCACTGTTGAGCATTGGGCAGGCTCCATAGTTACCTGCCCGAGGTCCTTAATTTTTACATTTCTGGAGCGTGTAGATCAATAACGGTTTGGAATATGGAAAAAGTGGATAGAATTAAAGTTATAGAGAATTTTATAAGCTTTCATTTCATCATACACTTTTTTTTGCTACATTGCACCGTTTTTCAGATATTCGCGAAAAACACTTTATTTTGACATTTGACCTTGAAATTTAATAGTTGCGCACACCCTACCATCGGTAGGTTTTGAGACAACTTTTAGGGTGTCAATATACAAGTATTTACAGACTTACAGCTGGGTATCTCGAATTCCGCAGTAACTTACTATAATCACTGGAGTATAATAATATAATAATATACACATTATTTCCTAGTAACTGTTCTATTAAAACCTATCACAAGTCATAATAGCACATTTTCATATCCATTCGTACGTGAATGGATAACATGTAGGAGGCATCGGCGACTCAACCTGCAATAAAGAGGATCCGCGGGGTGAGTCGCCGTTCAAAAGAATATTCATTCAAATGTATTTATTACATATTATATAGCTTGAGACTTGCCTATTTCATTCTAACGTCTGGATTCAGAGGTAGAGATTTAATAAGTGATTTTGACATGTGATGTACGAAAAATTACGTCAATTACATAAGTGTGGATTTAATGGAAGTGTGGCAGTGAGTATTGATATATTTTAACTTAACCTCTGCGACATCGGATAGTTTCCAAAAGTAAAATTAGACAAGAAAAACACCACAATTATGATGAGAATAAACTTCAAACCTACCGCATCATCTTCGGCCTTGTCTTGAAGACAAACTATTATTTTTTTCTTAATTTAAATAACATCATTGAACCATAGACTACGCTGTTTTTCATGTCATAAAAACTGTATCGAATTCTGACTTAACCTTCATCGATCAATTTGCGTTCGTGGCTTATTGGTGGTTTGACTAAACGATGTTAACTCATCGTGAATGTTAAGCAACGTGCAGCTCGATCACTTGGATGGGTGGCCGATAGAGACTATTTTTCTATGCGGTACGGTGGCACGTGATGTAAACGGTTATGGGTTTTTAATCGTTGTGCCATGTCCATTATGCCTAATCCTCCTAACTATACTGATATCTTCAGTGAGATGAGTACTTGGCTAATAAGTACTTTCTTCTTACTTATCTACTTACGAAGGGTTTTAGACAGTTAGGTCACTAACTTATATACTCGTAGATATGAGATCTTCAAATTGCCTTCAATAAATTAAATCTTTTAGTTTGATTAAAGATTTCTTTAAGTATGTACCTACCCATAATGGGTATTAATGATATATATTATCACCATTCCAAAACTCGTCGATTTTAAAAATAAAAATAAGTAAAAGTATTTTATTGGGAAAAATAGGAAATAAATTGGTAAGAAATACAGTAAAACTTAACGAGCAAATCCATAGACAAAAATGAGCAGCAACATAGGTACATACTTTGGAACAAACGAGTCTAGTAAATGTTCTCCACATTACAAGCATTATTGGAATCACTTTATCTCCACGCCTACTCCATGCGGCATCCGTATGTAAAGTACCATTATCTAACACTTTAAATAAGATATTGTTAATATTGTCGATACTGATTTAGGGCTGCGACTTACATTGTAATTAATATGATATTAAAACTGTTTGTTTACGCAAAGGTAGTGAAGAGATATATTTAGGAACTACTAAAGTTTGCACTTTATTGCTGTAGTTGCTAAAAATACTTCGATCGTTTTTCTTTTACATGCATTACATGTCAACATCGCTCATTAAATATCTACTATGGAAGCTTATGACGTCTCTGAGTACAGGCGTAAGGCTTGAAACTGCGTTAAGCGGGTACCCGCGCGGTTTCATAGAAAAGTTACGTCCGGACGCCCGCGCGGGGTCACGGGGAGCTGCACCCTGCACGGGCTGCAACGGGGCCCGTCTCCGTGCAACAGAAGCCCGCGCAGGTCACCGCGACGTAGCACTTTGATGGTCATCGCGCGGGGAAATAAATATACCTATACATTTTTACCATAATAGTTTCCTTGACCATTCTTATCCATATCAGATCACCTAATTTAAACTTTAAATAAAACAGTGATTTTTGTTATCTTTGGTATAACTTATCAATGACGCGCCCTAAACATGGCTACGAATATTTTAAAATATCTGTTGTCAACTGTTTTTTGTTATTTCGGCCCAATTTTAATGAATAAATGATTACTTACTTTAAGTAAGTAATAGATAATATCTATTACACTTATATCTTTATCTCTATAGCTTCTATAATAATATGTTAAGCTGCAGATTTACTCGTATATTTAATACTTTTTCACGTAAAAAGTACTGAACGGATTTGAATGAAACTTAACAGTAATATACGATATACCTACATCAGAATAAGACATTGAATACATTTCATCTCGAGATTCCCGCGGAGACGGGTACAACGCGGGTAAAATCGCAAGGCGCTACTAATCTGTTAGAAATACATCTTGTCTCTAGTATTCACTCCTTCATAGACTAGAAGACTGTCTGACTACAGTCTTAAAACTGTCTATGTACAGTCTTGACTATATCATGTTCAGACTCTAATAACAAACGTACATTTCCTTATTTAAGTCCGGTAGTTTTCTGTGAAGGAAAACCAATTAAAACGTCATGTTTATGTTTTGTTGATACGAGTGTCATATACGTTTGAGTTGAGTTTACATAATAAATGCTTAGATAAACTTAGATAATCTGCGCATACTTAGTAATTAATTGAAATGTCAATAGTTAAGACAAAAAATGCATTAATAATACCTAGTTATAGTATTAAAGGTAAACAAAGCTTTAATGGAAAACTTAAAATAGAAGTGAGCTTTTTTGAAGATACCAATCTATACTAATATAATATAGAGATAAAAATTGTATGTTCGTATGTTCGGGCTATTGAATAAATATTTTTGTAAACGATGGATAATGGAGCCACAATCTATAGAAAGATATAATATATTTTTCATCCCAAAATTCCCACGGAATCGGGCACGACGCGAGTAAAGGCGCGGGGCACTGCTAGTTTTAAATAAAAAGGTTCATTTGTAACACATTAAGGTTATTTATTACTAATACTTGCAGCAGCCTCGGTTATACCTCCATTGTGCACGTTCCCGTGGGAATTCCTGGATTTTTTATACATATAAACCTTCCTCTTGCATCACTCTATCTATTTAAAAAACCGTATTGGTAGTATTGGAGTGTATCGCGAACAGACAGACAGACAGACGCGACCGGGGACTTTGTTTTATAATATGTTGTGATTTCATCTACCTTTACATTTTTAACGTGTATCTTCACACCACCTGACGCAAAATGAGGAATTTTATGTTGAGTGTGTCTGTGTGTGTCTTGAAATCGTACCTCTCAAACGCACAAACCGACTTGTTTCATTGAAATGTGTACAGCAACCATGTTTCATACGTTGTTTTCTTCGCTATACCTAATTGAACAAAAAAGCCATAAGTCAGTTATAGATATTAATATGGTCACAAAAGCTAACCAAAGCTTACTTATACTTATATTATCATTGTAATATCCCTATCTCTTATCTCTTACTTCGTTTATAAACGGAATCACTGGAGGTGTCAATTCATTGTTGATTGAGTTGTTATAGAGGACGGGTGTGTGTTCGAATTTTAAAGTCAAGTTTTAAAATATTTGTTCAAAATGTCTAAAGAGGATTTATCTTTGCATATATTGAGGAAGATAGTGGTCGATGGATTTTTACTTGGTGGATGTAAGTATTGATATTTTTTTATTATGTTTTCGTTGGAATTTAATGTAAAAAATTAGATGAACGATTTTTCTGACTGTTTTACTTACAGTTGAGTAGGTTAGTAGTGTCAGACAGAGTTAACCCATATATTAACCATGAATGTTGATATGCCACGCTCTTGAATAATTAATTATTTAACTGTATCCAGTTTAATGAATGAATGTTTCACATTCCCACGTGTTAAGAAAATATTATCGTTGTTGCTGCATAGTTCATTAATTATTTTAATATTTTTTCTTTATTATTTGTTTATTAATGTTCAACTATAATCTTGCTTCATGGTTCGATTTAACCTATATTTATAATTCGCTATAAACCTACTCGTTGCATAGCAACAACGAAGATATTTTTCTAATTATATTTTAATGAGATTGAAACCGGTGTGTTCGCTGTGTTTGCAAACATAATGAATGTCATGGCCATTTTTGAGGTTTTATATTTTGCATTAGAACTTTGTTGGGACTTAAATTTTAAATCATTTATTATAATTATAAACCATGAGGAAAGAATGACAAATAAAGAAGTTTTAGAATTGGTGAGAGAGAGTAGAACATTACTTGGGATAATAACTTGGGATAAAAATAGGGGAGGGAAGATGATAGGACATCTCATAAAAGAAAAAATTTATGTCATGTCGTATAGAGATGTGAAGGAGCTTGCACTGAACAGGAATAGATGGAGAAGTCTGCATCGGACTCACCGACAAGAGACGAGCTCTTAAATTTATGATAATGATTATAAACCATAGAAACCTATTTGCTAGGTCTAAGTTGTATGAACAAAAAGTGAACCATGATTTCAGTGACTCCTAATTATATGGGTGGTCGATAGTGGCATTTCTATCTGAGCGCTACCGTGCTTCGGAGGGCACATTAAATTGTCGGCCATTGCAGTTATTTCCATATCGTTAGACCATGTCTAAGGCATATAGGCGGTCTAAAAACTCCGTCAGGCCACTAACCTACTCAAAGTTTCTTATTTTAGTAGTATTGATTGTAAAATCTAATGACGAACTACTTAGATAATCTAGGTAGGTGAGGTTTACACTTTTTAGGTGAAAAGAACGTATGACTAAATAAACATTATCAGTGTTTAATGGTAAAACTATGAAACACCAGTTATTTTTACTATCTCTATTTAAGTATTTATTATCAGGACCTTGTCATAGAATTGTAATATCAAGATAGTACCATTAATAACACATGTAACTATGCTATTATCATTCACGCGAAATTATATAGTAAAGTTGGATATTTGTAGCTCGATGATAAAGTTACACTAGTATTTCTTAGGGCCCACACTGCGTTAAGCGTGCGCAAGCCGCGGTTTACAAAAGTGAACCGCCGCGGGCGCCCGCGGCGTGCGCACGCCGCGTGTGGCTTCATACAAAAGTGAAGCGTCGCGTGCGCCCTTCGCGTGCGGTTTCATACAAAAGTGAACCGCCGCATGCGCACGCGACGGGCGCATGCGACGGGTGCACGCTTAAGGTAGTGTTGGTATCTTTCCCTTATATCTTTGGTATCATTACTTATTTCAATATTGCCAATTTTTTTACGAAGATTAATGTCAAAATTATTGTAATAATAGTCGCGCCCGCGGTGTTACTCGCGTTGTACTCGCTCCCACGGAAATTTCGGAATAAAATGGGCTACAAATTGAGATGTAAGCTATCCTATCTTTCAACTTGGATCAAATTGCACACGGTATGCAAATCAAATTAAAAATCGGCTTCGTAGTTTAGGAGTCCATCGCGGAAAAGCAAAATTATTCTCTCAACTGTGACACTCGTTAACTCTCCATTAATAACCCGTTAATTATTGTTTATTAGCAATACCAGGCTGCGTGAGGCAGGTATGGATGGACCCAGAAGGGGTCTATTGTTCTCTTTATATATTTTGTAAATCTACGGACAAACTAAAAAAAATTACAACATTGAATCTATGGTAGATTAAATGACCTAAGATTGCATCATCAATAACGCACTTTCAGAGTCGTCGAATGCTTCTTTAGTAGATATTTAATGAGTGATTTTGAGAGTATGGAGAATTAAGACAAACAGTTAAGTGTCGAATGAACGTCTCTGCGGCAGTAGGAGAGGTTTTAATATATTCTACTTTCCCCTCCATATCCTGATTCCGCGCTGAACTTAAAGGCATCTTCAATCTGCTAGAAGCCTGCAACTTGACTGTCCTTTTCTTATTTCCAGTAATAGCCATCACAGTGTCAATAAGCGTATTCTGGGAGCCGTTCCAACGCGGTTTCTTCTGCGGAGACGAGAGCTTGATGTTTCCTTTTAAAGCTGACACGGTCGACGTCATCATGCTAAGGACAGTTGGGATAGCGCTGCCTTTGATCATTGTAAGTACTTACTTCAAGATAGTCTTTTTAAACGTTCGCGAATCATGAATTTTATTACTGCGGGTGTTTTTTGAGTGTATCCGTGACCACGAGTGGTGCAATCCACTGGAAACATGGAGAAATCAATACAGGTTTTGTAACTAAACAACCTTATCTTTTGTGCCATGAAAAAAGTCGTGTTAGTTAAAACCCATTAATAATGTTACTTTACTTATCCTACTTAATATAAATGCGAAAGTTTGTAAGGATTGATTTATTGATGGATGTATGGATGTATGTTTGTTACTCTTTCACGAAAAAACTACAGAACGGCTTTGGATGAAGCTTTACAGTAATATAGGTTATACATCAGAATAACACATGGGATAAATTTTATTCCCAAATTCCCGCAGGAACGAGTACAACGCGGGTAACACCGCGGGGTGCGGCCAGTGTTATATAGTTGGGATATTAATTCTTATTTTATTTATTTCCCTTCATTATTTCAAAGTATTGCATAACTCTCAGAGCGTTCCCTCCACAATTACTTTGTTATGTTACTGTTGATATGTATAGTCTACCGACATCAATATGTTACGTTGCTATGCTCCGGTTGTGGATATTATTATACTCGTACGTAGCTAAGCAATCTAGCACAGTACATATCTGGTGAAAAGGTCCTGAAGGCCAGGCGCAAGTGGAATTATTTATCCACAAAGACTATTCGTCCATGAAAAGGGAAAGTTATTAGAAAACCGTATCGAATTACTTTGAAGGGAAGGACAAATCAAAGGGCAGGGAATCAAAATAGAGTCTCAGTGATACACAATGTTTTTCCTAGATAGTTATACTCAGGTGACGAGGACTCGGGGCCGAAAGAGCGTTAAGCGGGCGCACGTGACGGGCGCACGCGACGGGCGTACGCGACGGGCGCACGCGACGGGCGCATGCGACGGGCGCACGCGACGGGCGCACGCGACCGTTCACTTTTGTATGAAACCGCACGGACACCCGCTTAACGCAGTTTCGGCATTTAGAATGTCTCTCTTATATTTATCCGATCTTACCTAATTATTATGAAAGATGAGTTAGCTTGACCGAGCGTGCCTTATTGGCCGAAATCTATACTAATACTAGCTGCGCCCCGCGGTTTCACCCGCGTTGTACCCGTTCCCGCGGGAATTTCGGGATGAAAAATAAATGTTGTCCAATTCTCAGACCTACCCGATATGCACACAAAATTTCATGAGAATCGGTCGAGCCGTTTCAGAGGAGTTCAACCACGGTACCCGTTCCCGCGGGAATTTCGGGATGAAAAATAGATGTTGGCCGATTCTCAGACCTACTCAATATGCTCACAAAATTTCATGAGAATCGGTCAAGCCGTTTCGGAGGAGTACGGGAACGAACATTGTGACACGAGAATTTTATATACTAACTAATATAAGCTGAAGAGTTTGATTCAAATGAGCAAAACTCATTTGAACCCGCTTATCTCAAAAACTACCAATCCAATTTGAATTATTCTTTTTGTCATGGATAGCCACATTAAACGGAAAGTTCATTAGCTTTTTTCAGCCCGAAAGTCCCACAGGAACGGGCACAACGCAGGTAAAACCACGGAGCGCTGTTAGTCTGTCATATAGTTAAGCTTGCCTAGCACTAATCATTTGTAATGTAATGTAAAGTAATGCAATATAAGCAACATTCAGAATGTCCTTACACCGACTTGAAATACCTATTTTCTCCAAGATCGTATCATGATTAAAAACATTTTTATGAGTCGTAAACACAATCGTAGACTTTACTGCTTTGCAACACACAAAATGCAAAAATCCTTTTGAAACTTGTTTTGATTTCGACGAAATGCTAATGAAATTACAATTAAATTCAAATATTATATTACTTAAGTATCAAATAATGATTTATTCTTACATTTGATTCGAACATTTTATAATATTTCTTTACACTTTTTTTAGAATCACGATTAATGACAGGACTGGCTTCAATGACCTTTTTATATAAAATAATAAAAACAAACCTGATTATCATGTATTAGTGGTGGCTTATATATTTATTAGTATCTCTGTTGCGACTTATTTTGGTAATTTTTTGGTCAAACGCGCCGATTATGTTTATTTTTCCCTGTACCTGCTAGTTTCGGACAGGTCTTTGCCCTGCAGTGGGGTCTTCCCCCCGCGGGAATTTAAGTGTATCCTATGTGTTATTCTGATGTATGTATAACCAATATTACTGTAAAGTTTCATCCAAATCTGTGCAGTACTTTTGTCGTGAAAGAGTAACAAACATCCAGACATCCATCCTCACAAACTTTGGTGAAAAGTGAAAAGACAAACATCGTACCTTTAATATTTTTTTGCCGTCAATACGGTGAAATGCCTTAAAGATTTGAATTTTGAGATTATTATTATTGTTTTTTCAATATATTTTTTTAATAGAAACCTGCTCCTGACAATAATGAACACACATAGAAATATGTATCCAATTTGGTGCATTCGTTTGGAAGTTATGCGCGTACACATTTCGGAGACTCATTTTCATTTATATAGAATCTAATAAGGGTTGCCAACAGATACAATATATTAAATTATGACTACAGCATTGTCAAAGTTCCCATTCAAATATTTGTGCAACGAAGTGCCGAAACTGCGCGGTTTCATAGAAAAGTAACCATCGCGTGCGCCCGGCGCGTGCAGTTTCATACAAAAGTGAAAGGTCGCGTGCGCCCGTCGCATGCGGTTTCTTACAAAAGTGAACCGCCGCATGCGCCCGCTTAACGCAGTTTCGGCCCTTAGACGTAGGGTTTTGATTATTCACTCCGTGATGTATTTTTTCAATATCCAGTTATCTCCGGTCGTATGATTGACGGAAACGCATCAATTACCGTCTCCTACAATATACAGGAAGCGCTAGTTTACGTGCTCTTTGTATTCTTAGCAGAACACAATGTTGGTTATATTTTCAAACATTGCGATTTGACAATTCAATATGATGATGATTTAATCAATTTCCGTGGGAAGTATTCCGGTTTATGTAATAGTTTGTGTACTTAGGATGGTTTACAGAGGTACATTTCAATATGCTAATCCAACGAATGCAAATTCCTTCTGGTTTCTGTTTCTAGACAGAATTAGATGTAGCTAAGAGGAAGTCTATATAGCTAAAAATGTGTAAAACATTTTATAAAAAAACTGTACTGATATCTTCGGTGAAATGATAGGCCTTTGCCCAGCTTTGGGACATTACAGGCTAAAGCAATGATTGCCTCGTCCCCTTTGGGCAATTCGATCAACACCTCTTAAATTGAAATCTGAATCCGCGTCTGTTTACAAGATAAACATTGAGTTTAAGTACATTTCTGAATTTCTAGGGCGCTGAGTCAGAACAGGCTCCGATCATATTCACTAGACTATGTCATAGCTTGATCTTGATGACTTGATGATGAGATAGCCAATACAGATGGATCTCTGTCCATCCCCCTGGATAAATAATAATAAGGACTGACCGTAAAAAACAAATGCAAAAGAGACCCCTACTCTATACCTAAGCTAGACTTTTAGATAAAAATAGACTAATTTTATTCCAAAATTAGCAGTGTTCCAGGGTTTTACCAGCGTTTCAGATTTCGGGATGAAAAAGATCAGCGAGTTCAACGAGAATCGGACAACATGTATTGTTTATCCCGAAATTCCCGCGGGAACGGGTCCGATGCGGGTAAAACCGCGGAGCGCTGCTAGTTACCTATATTAGTAGGTATACTAGATGTGTCTCGTTTTGTACCTATCCGTAGGAAGTATAAAATCAATCATGTCAATACCTACGAATCACATGTCGTAACATTGTACAATGTACAATACATTGGAATCGCGATATTTCACATAAAATACTATTCGGAATGAATACGTACTTACGAGTACGTACACAGCTGTTAAAATAATATAGGAGACGATTAGTTTCGGCTAAAAATGAAGCAGTATGCGTGCTAAATTGAATATTCTAATACCTATACAATAATAATTTCAAATACATATGGTTAAGATGAAGAACTTAATACACAGACGCACCACTAGTAACGGTTATATTCCTTTCTAATCCTACCAAATTACAGGAGGGTAATTCAAGAAAAACGTAGACAGATCGGAACGTAGATCCAAGCCAGACACAATTAATTTTCTATTGTGTCTGGAATCCCGGCAAACAAAAGGTTAAACTTAAAATATGCCTAGGAAAACCCTCGTTAGTTAACTGTACCGATGTATTGAAGTTGTTCCCACAAAAATGCAGAGAGGATAGCTTGAAAACATTGAGTTATCTTGAAAACATTCTTTTGTGCCTTTTGCCTTATTTAGATTGTAGGTAGGTATAGACTATTAAGATGAACACTCGCCTGCAAAGACTGAGATCCCGGGTTCAATTCCCGATATCACCAACCCGTATTTGGCAAGCGTGGTGATTATGCCTAATCCTCCTCACTGTACTGATGTCTTCAGTGAGATGAGAGCCCTTTGCCCAGCAGTGGGACATTACAGGCTAAATATACTTTAGATATTAATGAGTTCTTGGTAGCTATTATTTTGATACAAAATCAAAAAGTCTATTTGTCTTATTTCCAGATTTTCGTCTGCGAGTGGACATATCTTCGGAAAGAACGGGACGGCCAGAGATGTCTGGGCATCAACATACCGGCTTGGGCCCGCGGCTTCTACTGCTCGGCTATATCCTTTGGGATTGGACTTTGCTTCTCGGAACTAGCTACAGAGTTGGGAAAAGTTATCATCGGGAGACCGAGGCCGTTCTTCTTTGATGTTAGTAATATCTTAATAAGCAAAACACATATGTTATGAATTCTTCAAATGATACGAATGTGAAACTTTTTATAATATTTAATTTTGTTACTTCAACACTGGCTGGTTTTGAACTTGTACTTACTAACTTTATTACTTATTATCATTTGGTAGGCTTATATACAAAAATATTTGATTTTGTGTAAGTTATCTCGTAGGTTGCATCGAGTAAATCGCAGATATATACTCGTACAGTGCGGAGTGTGCAGTATAGTGCGGATGCGGATCGTGTGCGGGCCGGTGGCGGGTCGAGTGCTGATCGCGCGACGTTCAATTCTTTGTATTTGTATGAGATGCAACACACTGGCCCGCATCGTGCCTGCAACGAGCCTGCTCTCGCACTATGTGTGTCTTGCTCTATAACTACCGATGGTAGCATTCATTTCTATCTGAGAACTGCGGTGCCGTTCCCAGTTGTTCCTATTGTTAGACCATGTCCTTTAATCGTTCTAAAAACTTCGAATGTAGGATCCAGGGTTGGGCATAAACCTAGTTGAACATACTCACTTGACTGTGGAAGCCTCTCATTCTCTAAGCCTAATGTCTCCAGTCTTTCTGTTATCGAATCCGGTTGTGAAGTAGATTTTAATCTCATTCAGATTTCATAAAATCTTATTTAGAAATATACCCAGCTTACCTTTGTTTCATAATCAATAATTATTATGTTTGGTGCCCAAATAAGCCTGTAGGCTCTTCGGTCCAACACGATTTTTGGCCTCTTTCTATGATATTTCTACTAGCCTACTACGCTACAACTCAACTCCTATTCCTTCTATAGTTCTAGTTCCTTATTTCGATCATGTTGTACCCTCAGGTCTGCCAACCGTCGGTGGACTGCAGCCTGCCCGAGTGGAGGGGTCGGTACATCCAGTCGAACGACTACGCCTGCACCGGCCCAAACGTTGAAGAGTTCAGCAACATGAGGAAGTCCTTCCCTAGTGGACACTCGTCGCTGGCAGCTTATACTATGATCTTTGCTGCTGTAAGTATAAGACATATTTTTGCTTAAAGAAAGTTATTTGCTTGTAGTATTTTAATAGTATTTTATCGTCAACGGAAGTTTATCTTAGATATGAAAGCATACAGCTGGCGAGGAGAGAGAGAGTTAGTATGAGAGGTCATAAGTAACTCTGTAAACCGATTTTTTTTAAATATTCTATTATATCTGGAACGAAAAATGATCCCGTTCCTTGTTAACATTGACCTCGGTTGATATTCATTAAAAAACTAGCAGCACCCAGCGGTTTCACCCACCGCGCTGTGCCTGTGGGAATGTCCTTACGAAAAATAGCCTATAACCTTCCCTTTGAATGTGAATATCTGTTACAAAAATGGATTAGTATTAGTGTCTGAGCTTAGTGCTTTTAAAAAAAACTTTAATTTTATTATACTAGTATAGGCATCCCTACATACAAATTTTCCCTTTCTCAGCTGTACCTCCAAAAACGCATGGTATGGCGTGGCTCCCGGATCCCGCGTCACGTTCTCCAGTTCTTAGTGCTGATGCTGAGCTGGTTCACTGCGCTGTCCAGGGTGTCGGACTACAGGCATCATTGGAGTGACGTGCTGGCTGGGTACACCCTCGGAGCGGTAGTCGCTGTGCTGATGGTAAGCAGATATACTGAGTTAGAAGCAGATATCAGGAGTTACCTGATGACCTTGAGATACAATGTTTATACTTGCACTGCGGTGCCCCGCGGTGTTACTTGCGTTGTGCCCGTTCCCGTTAGAATTTCGGGATAAAAACTTATCTTCTTCTTCTTTTTGAATTGAGACATCCTACTCATATTATCAATGCGAAAGTTTGTGAGGATGGATGTTTGTATGGATGTACTTATGTATGTTTGTTACTCTTTCAGGACAAAACTACTGGACGGATTACAGTAATATAGGTTAAACATCGGTATAACACTTGGGATACATTTTATCCCGAAACTCTCGCGGGAACGGATACACCGCGGGGCGCGGCTAATAATAAATACTTGGAAATCGACTGGTAGTTTTTGAGTTTAACACCTTCGATCAACAATGCACAACTAGATGTCGGGTCGGCGCAAAAAATACGTCTCGGTGAATAACGCCTCATTTGAAAAGTGAGGCGTTATTGTCACTTATGTTATTCATAAGATTTGCTACTTTATTGCTAGGTGTCATGGTTGTAATTAGGTTGAACTTCGAACTGTTTTAAAACTCTTTTTTCAGTTCGGTAGTAAACAAAATAAGCTGTCACACGTCATCCACGCGGAGTATTTAGCTTTGATTTTGTACGTGACCCGATATCTAGTTGTGTATTGTTGATCGATCGAAGTTTAACACCTTCAAATATACTATTACCTCGAGACAGGCGATATTTTGCCTAAGCCTTGTTAAGCCGGTGAAAATCTTCCTCTTCATAAAATTACCGCCTTATTCAAAAACGCTCTCTATCTAAATCACTGATTTAAAGTGTGTTGTCTCTTTTGCTCTTTGCCATATAGCGTATGTCGGAAAGGGACAAACAATTTTATAGCTAAATTGCTGTTAATTAGCGTAGTTAGAGTCATAGTATGAACAGTGGTATAGAGCATCACTACACATAGTCACTACATAGTACGTATAAAACAAAGTCGCTACTTTTGTCTGTTTGTTTGTCTGTATGCTTAAATCTTTAAAATTACGCAACGGATTTTGATGCGGTTTTTTGTAATAGGTAGAGTGATTCAAGAGGAAGGTTTATAAGTAAAAAAAATCCCAAAATTCCCACGGGAACGGGCACAACGCGGGTAAAACCGCGGGGCGCTGCTAGTATATTAATATGACAGAGAAAATGACTCATTCATATTGTATGAGAAGTAAATGTAACAAACAGTCCTGTAACAATAACCTCAAGAACAGTTCAGTGACACGAATAAAACAAAAACAAACCGAAATAGACGAGATCGTAATGACTATTTTATTAAGTGACTTATTTTTAATTCTACTGATTAACAACGGGTCAGTTGATAAACCCATTCATTTATCTATTTGTTTTTACACGGAAAACTGCGGTGATTCAAACGTGTTTTCTCATGAAATCGCTAAAGACATTGCTTCGTTAGATCTATTTTGACACTAGAAATAAAAATTGTTTCAAAATATTTGGCGTGTCTATTTTTAGTTCTATCACAAATGGAATCACAAGCATTTTGTTCTGATGTTGATAATAGTCATTACTTTATGGGTAACGCCTACAAAATAATTCATAGCAATTTACAACCATATATTTTACAATCCAAACTCCTACAATAATTGTTATTGCAATGTTGTATAGTGCCGTGCCATTTAAATCTTTCATTCGGTCGCATAGGCTAGTTAAAGTTGATTAGTTAACTAAGCCCTGGTGAAACCCTGGTAACGAGGATTTAGATCGCTTAAAGGCTGACTTGGTATCATTCGAGTATATTTTAGCTCGTGGCGAAAAAAAAGGTGTGGTGTGTTAGGCTGTGTGTCTGTTTGTGTGTAAGTGTTTGTATTTGTGAAATTGTATCTCGCAATCGAATGGATCGATCATGTATCGGATTTTTTAAATCCAAAGTTTCCTGCGATGACTCTAAGCTATTTTTGGTAAAAATCTGCCCCACATTTTTTACCCTGCGCAAAGGTGTAATAAATATGCGCGTATTTTATAATTATGTCTTTAATAATTATTATCAAATTATCTTCTTTACAGTTCAACTTCGGCACCGATCTGGTACAGAAAACTAAGCACTTCTCAGGACTACCCCAATTTGAGCTGAATCTCCCTCATAACGCCAACCATCAAGTACCAGTGTCACCATGAACATAAGAAGAAAACTTTGGCTAGAGAAGAAGTAATATGTGTGTCAGTGAGAAGAAAATAAGAAAAATATGTGGGAGTAGAAGAATATGTGTGGAGAGAAAGAAAATATGTGTAAATTTAAGAAGACGTGTAAATGAAAAACGTAAGGAAAATAATATTATGTGTAAATGTAAAATAATTATGTGACGATGAAAGGAAAATATGCGTTGACAATTGTTAGAAATTATTATGTGTGAGTGAAATATGTGTAATTATATGGGAGATAAATATGTGGGGAAGAGAGCAAAATATGTGAAAAAAGGAGAAAATTATCAGAAAAATAATTATGTATAATATGTAAGTGATTTCCATTATGTATTGCTAGTCTTATGATTGCGTTGTATCAACGTTAGTTTTATGTCTGTAATTTTAGGTTTATGGTAAAGAAATTATTAGTATTTAATGAATATGTGTATAGTATTTTATTCCCTGACGAAATTGTTTTAATATAAATTACGTGTATGTATTTCAATAAAGAATTATGCATCGGAATTGAAGATGACTAAACATTTAAAATATGTACAATGTGTAACATAATACCCCTATAAGTACCGACCGAGGCAGGGCATTGTACTCGTCATGGCGAACTACGTTTATTCTACCCTAATTGATATTTCCAAGTTTTTCATTCATGTATTTACTTTTAAAGTTTCCTTCAGAAATACACTATCACAAGGATGAGGCAACCCTACAACAGCTGTTTATTTGACCTTTCACTTTGAACTCTACTTCGATTGATCGAAGGAACTCTAGACCAAAAAACCAGAAATCAAAAATAGACAAAACATAGGTAGAAAAGTAAAATATTGACATTTCAAAGAGTATTATTTAAAGAGGCCGTCATCAACAGTAGCTCTTAAGAAGCCCATACACGGTGAGATTTATCTGTACGATCCGTCGCGTCAAACCGATCGAAACGACGAATCGATGGTGTATGTCAAGATCGTTAACGATTTACTTAATCGAAAATGATGTCGGAAATCGCAACCAAAACATTAATTTGAACACGTCCTTAACATTCAGCTTCAAACAAGTAAATGATCGATCGTTACGACCAGTCGTTTCGAGTATGAGCGACATTTTTGATGCAATCAATCGTCACGATTTTCATCAGATCGATCGTATAGACGAATCGTGCCGTGTATGGGGCCCTTTAGATACGCTATGAAATGAGGTTGGCAATCGACATATTATGATTATTTATGGGTAAAGTTTATAACCTTATTATTGCTCAGCTCTTGACAGCTCTTGAAAGCTGCCAATATGTAAACAACTATTTTTAAGCTGATAAATATTTTTGTAGGATTTAAATATTGTCTTCTTATGAAGTGATGTGTGGAGACTGTGGAGTGTCTTGTCTGTTGTGTACCTAGTGTTGTGTAAACTTAATCAATGATAACAAAATCGTGTCAATATTCAGTTGTTAAACCAGTGATACAATCGTACCTACCTAGTTGTTTTTTTATGTGTGAAAACTAGTGTTATTTTTTACGATAGTGGCACACACATCAAAGCGCACGTCTTTCCTAAAGGCTTGTGCTGGTTTAGGGTGCGTCCAGATCTAGCGAATGCGTCGCAGTCCGTAAATAAAGGTTCGTAAATAAAGGCATTTAGGGTTGTCGCAAATTTCTAAGATTAAAATAATTTTACTTTTGTATGGGAATTTTAAATACGATGTATTCTACCTTTGCACACGTAAAACAATTTACATGCTTTATCGAAACAAACCGGCTGAGTACTTATAGGGCCATACATATACTCCTTGTATAATAAGTATCGCATTTCAAATGTATTGATTATTTATATATTTTTTTGTTTTATTGTTTGTATGTTAAATCCATGGCTTTATTACAAATGTGACTAATTCAATTTGAACAGAATTTCAACAGACTTCATTTTGTAGTTCAAATTAAAGTCCTATACCTAACTCATATCGGTTCCATTTCATCCTACTTATATTATAAACTAGCAGCGCCCCGCGGTTTTACCCGCGTTGTGCCCGTTCCCGTGGGAATTTCGGGATTTTTTTTACATAAAAACCTTTCTATTGTATCACTCTACTTATTACAAAAAACCGCATCAAAATCCGTTGCGTAATTTTAAAGATTTAAGCATACAGACAGACAAACAGACGACAAACAGACACGACTTTATTTTATACTACAATGTAGTGATGCGAAAGTTTATGAGGATTACCACCAACCTTCATTTGACAAGCGTGGTGATTATGCCTAATCCTCCTCACTGTGCTCATATCTTCAGTGAGATGAGAGGTCTTAGCCCAGCAGTGGGGTATTACAAGCAAATACTTTTTTACATATCTAACCTGAAGGATCCAATCTGGTAATATCATGTTTATCTAAGCTAAAACTATAGGCCATAGATCACAGAACTAGAAATTCAAACAAAAGAGAATATTGACATTACAGAGTAGACAATGTGGGCATAGACAATTATGACAAAAAGATAGACGTCACAATATAAACACATTTTTATCTATGGTATTTTGACACTGACATGATAATTAGCTTAGTCAATACATAATGGTCGAATATACGTTTTATCGATAGGTACTAACCGCATCCCGCGGTTCTACCCGCCTTGTGCACGTTTCCGTAAGAATTTCGGAATAAAAAAAGCCCATACATCTTCCTTCAGAATGTAGCTATGCAATACAACATAATTATTTTAATTGAACTGGCAGTTGACATTTGCCCAGACATACAAATAAAATTAGAAATCTTTATAATTTAAATATGGATTGCACAAATGTTTCCTTAACATATTTCAAAATATAAGTAATTTGATTTTTAAATAGATTTTTGGTTAATATGTATGCCATAAATAAACATTAAAAAAAGTCATATTGATATTTTTGATACATGAAAGAGTTGTAAGGTGTCGGGCAAATTAAACATGTCGGCGAAACAAAGCGTCGATCATTTGATACTTCAGTCAATTGTGTTCTAAGCTTCTGTCAAACGTATTTCGGTCAAAGGTAAACGTTTCTCAAAACATGAACAGTATTAAGAATTCCAACTTTATTAAAGAAAATGGAAAATATTAAATTTTTAAAGCAAAGAATAAAACCTTATAGGTACATTCTACTTTTTCCAAACAACTCATTAGTTATATTGATCTTTTCTTAAAATCCGTTAAAATAGATATATTAGTCTGAGTAAAATGACATTATCATACGGATTCCTAACAGGATTAACAATTTATATCCAACCTATAACCTTCCTCAATGGAAGAGCCTAACTAACTATAAAAGTTTTATCGAAACCGGACCAGCAGCTTACGGCGTTCGAGCGAATTTTAGTTTTTGTTACAAACCGTAAAATTAGTCTTCTACTATTCTTATATGATGGGCACTTGTTCATTTGTTTGTATTCGGATAGAAAAGATAAATTTTAAGGTACATTTTTACACAAAATATTTCTATATTTTTTTTTCTCAAAATATTGTTATTAATTTTCTCAACCGACTTCTAAAAACCCCAAAAAGGTTCTCAGTTTTTGTGGAACTATAATTTTCTATCACTTTAACTTTTATGTCGCTTTTATTGTCAATTTAAAAGCACTTCCCATAAAACTCTACGATAGTCCAGCTTTAACAAACTTTAATTACGAACCAAATACAACTCCATAGTTAATCAGTAAGCACCATTAATCATTTTAACTACCTCTTTTAAAACAAAACAGTAATAAAAAGTGGCTAAAAATGTACATACAATCATAGTTACTATCAAATTATTCCCTAGACTTTGCTTGTAAACGCCACTTTGCCAAGGTAAATTCGACTCTAAATGTGAGAAGTTTGGGTGTATGTTAGTGGTGTGTTGAAGGCTGTGGTTGGGCTATGTTTTACTTTCCCTGGTAGAGGATTTTAGTTCGGAATGCTTCGATGTGCCGACTGGCCGGGCCCGTCTACTGACTGCCCACAGAGTAACAAGTAGGTACAGAAAAGAGGCTCTATCATTCATTATACATATATAAAAATTACGTGTCACGTTGTTTGTCCGCGATGGACTCCTAAACTACTGAACCGATTTTAAATTTGATTTGCACACCGAATGCAATTTGATCCAACTTGAAAGATAGGATAGCTTATATCTCAATTTATAGTGATTAGGGTGGTCCATCCCTTAATTTTTACATGACAAAACGCAAGTTATTTATAAAAAAAACTAAGCTTGTTACTGATACTTCTTCGTAATACATGCAAAAAACCTTTAAAATAATATTTAATTGATAACTATTTAGACGTCGTCGTCAACAACTATGTCTGCATATATTGTTGAGTTGATTTAGTATTTATACTTTATACTTAACTAGCTGTTTCCGCAGTTATTAAGAACCGTCTTGTTTTATATTATCTTGACAAGTAGAGGTTTATCTTTAGGTAGCGTACATTGCAAAGTAGGTTCTAAAGAGTTAGTTATTAAACTGTTTTTGCATTAACAGAATCAAACCTAAGCTAACCAAAATAAATCTGGTTATAATAAGTTGTGATCTCATAAACTTTACTAAACCCTTCAACTACACTCAAAGAGGCTCTACTGTACTAGGTAAACAAGTGTCCACAACACCTTCTCTTTTCCTACCTCTATGGCCAGCCAACAAGCACCGTAAACAACGAACAGTATTCATTCTGCCTCCGCGAGTGCCGCGCGTCACGACCCAATAAACAAACCCACCTAACAGGTGTTCTCAGTTCAAAATACAAGATTCGTTCGTTCGTTTTTTTTTAAACTTTACAGTTACATTATCTGTTTTCACGTGTGCCAGTGCTGTGTAGTGTACAATGATGGAATCTCTCAAATACGGTACACTGTATACATAACATTATATAAGTAGCACAGTGTACATATAATTTGAACAGCTAGACGTGAGAACGTTGCCTCTTCATTGAGACTGGAATTAAAAAAATACGGAAAAAGTTGTTATGTTGGCTTTTGAAGGTAGAGTTTTCTATTTATAAATGTTTGAAGTATGGCGGGAATTCTGGTTGTCATTTTTGACAGCTTGTCATAATCCAGACTCTTTAATAAATGGTTATGAATGAGGATAGTCAAGGAATAATCCGCGAGTGTTTAAGTTACCAAGCTGGCTCAGTCTACGACATTAGGAGCCCCAATTCAAAGTATTAAATAAAGAAAATATTTTCCTTAATTGAAAATAAAAGGATTAAGTCAAGTCATTTACAAATTAACTTTAAAAATGGATATATTAGGCAAATAACCCACATCCGGTACCAACATAGACTAAACACCATAATGAGTCATTGCAAAAAGTTCACAGTTTTTTCTTTAAAGCGTAAAAAGGTTCAATTTTATTATCTCTAACTCCATGGTAACAATGTTTTTTTTAATTCGAATTTGTTATTGGTCTAATCAAATCTCTGAGGTTTCGAGTGTGTCAAAATGTCAAATTTCAATAATTGCATTTTATTGTTGCTGTAATTTGGCCAAGATTTTTAATATTAAGATAAAATAAAATGTCAGGGTCTAAAGGATATAATTTGTTATGAAACGTGCCGGAAATTGTGTAAATATAATGATAATGCAATGACTTACATACAACTTGTACGTAATTTTTTTGCCTGTACAGATATAAGACACATAGCTATTCTGAATTCCAAATCTTTAGTTTCAAAAATCTGTCCACTGCAGGTTATAAAGTTATCTATCCGAAATTGGGATAAAATATATGCCTTGCTCTATAGTTCTATAACCTAACAAAGCAAAATAATTGTGAATGCATAAATTTATTACGCTGTGAAATAAAAGAATGTCTCCTTTGAGTATAATTCACCATCTTTTGTACACTCTCTCTAGTTGACATTTAATCGCTCCACCCTCTATACTACTTAAAAATATTTATATAGCACTAGCCGCGCCCCGCAGGTTTACCCACATTCCTCCCGTTCGCGTAAGAATTTCGGGTAAAAAAATGCCTTGTCTCCAGAATGTAACTATTGTCTCCAGAATGTAACTATCTAATACAAAAATAATTATTCAAATCAGACAGGTAGTTCTCGAGATTAGCCCTAACAAATTTTACCTCTTTATAATATTACTATAGTTTTCACCATTACAAAATATTACTCCTAGTATTTCTGCATTTATTACCTTACATTAGTATTCATATCACGTACCTAGGTATCCACTTCAACTAAAACTAACCGCCTAAACAGTTATTTGTAAGCAAAATATGCAGATTCCATGTTACCTTCATAGTTCCCAACTATTTTGCATAGTTGCATTCAGTAAAAGATAACGCGAAGATTTCAAGAACTTCGTAACTGGTTGTGAACTTCGTAACTGATTGTGAACTTCGTAACTGGGTTGATGAAAGTTATTGTCTCATGTTGGATGATAGATATAACTTCGTGTAAAAGGATTCAAAAAAATATTGCAGCAAAACAATATGTAATAGACTTATTTTTGAGAAAGTATTTTTTAAGTAAAATTTTCCATCGTAAGTTTAAAAATTACTTTAAAATTGGCTAATTCGCATTCCTCATAATCACTAAGGCTAAGCTTATCTGAAAATAATACGCAATTAAAATTTTGATTGTATAGACAAGATATTTTTTTAATAAACTTAACGAGAAACTGAAATCAAGGCAAAAAAAATGGCCGTAAACGGAAAACATTAGAAAATCGTTAGTGAAGAACCCTCGGCCATTAACAAGCACTTGTTATTTTGAATACCGCATCGGATTTATTTTTTAGTGGAGTAAAATAGTATTTTTAAAGCAATGAAGTAAAAAAGCTAATACAAGTAAGTAAGTATTAGCCTGTGTCCCATTGCTGGGCAAAGGCCTCTCATCTCACTGAAGATATTAGTACAGTGAGGAGGATTAGGCGTAATCTTTTATACGTATTTTTTTATAAAGAATCTCAATAGGTTTAAATGTATATGTATCCGATATTAAGCAATGTCTTCACCAATCTCTAGGGCGTGTAACAGTATCAAATGTGACAAATTTGGTCACTAACCTACACGAAACAGATTGTCACCAATGATGTCATACAAAATAGAAAATCACCGTTTTTGGTCATTAGCGCACAATCGGAATATCGGCATAAATCGGAATTAAAAATTGGCAAATAACCGATAAAAGAAACTTATTCTATATGACACCTTCAGTTTTATAAATATGGCAGACAATGGTAGTAAATGTTTCCATTCATGAATAACTTCGTTTGGTTTTCCTGTTGTCACGGCCTTTTTTCTTGACCAATAAGGTTGATAATCGAATGTTTATTTTCTCCATTATGTTGGTACTAAATGGCCAGTCTTGGTCAATGCGGTATTGGTATTTAGTATTTATAAGCGTGGGACCGAGTGGGCACAGTGTGGGATGAAACAGGGCTAATATAGAAACAACTTTTACTTGTTACTCAATAACGTTTTTTGTAGCGAATGTACATTTTTATGAAGAGCGAAATTTAGATTTATTTGTTCAGTAGCTAATTTTAGTCTCTATCTTTAGTATTAATTTATTTGTAATTTCAACTTAATAGCTTGTTTCCAAACTTTAGAAATCTAATAAGCTATTTAAGTAATACAAGTGAAACCTCATTTTATTTACACACTCCTTCCAATATTACAAATCACAACAGACATAATAATATAAAAACTCTTTACACCACCTCTTTTATCCAAACTATTTTGACAGCTCAATTCTTAATTTAAAATAGCACCAACATAGAAACTTGAACGTCAATCTTCTTTTAATAAAACTAAACGAACGAATCTTGTCTATGTCACAGTGTTTCGCGGAGTGAAGTGCTGATGTGTTTTTAAAAATGAGATAGTGACTGTTCAAGATGTATCGGCCGAATTTCTACGAAAGCACCTGCTTTAGGTGCAATGAGATTGTGTACCAAGTGGACAGGGTGGGTCCGCTGAAGGACTTTACGTTCTTCCACAGTGGTTGCTTCAAATGTGCTGTCTGTGGGACTAAGCTTACTTTGAAGGTAAGAATTTGCTTTTTGTTTTAGTTAAACTTTTTGGCCATGCGCATATGCGCCTTTCGTACCCATTTGGGTATGGTCAAAAATATATGCGCCTGCTGTACCCATTTGGGTGCTTTTTTCTTGAATTAACTGCCGCACTCAGATACTAATGATTCTGTAAGAGATGTTATTAAGAGATATTTGACATGCCATATATGAAGATGAACGTCAGTTAGCAAATGGTCGATTTAATTAACTTCTCTAAGAACGGCAATTAGCTTTGCTACGTTTATTACCTATTACTTTTAGTATTGAGACTAAACTCAAAACCATCGAGATTATGCAGTTCCAAAATGGCTCCAATTTTTAAAATATAATGACAACTAAAAAAGCCAACAAAGCCGATACCCCACCCACAAAAGAGGCTTTAATCTTGAAGGTTGTCTATCTTGACCTGTAAACTAAAAAGGTTACATAACAGTATTGCACTCGTTTGTATAACTACTTGATATAAAAAAGCCAATTATTATGCATATTACGATCTCGCCTACTATGTTAATAAGATTATTTAAAGTTTGTCATCTTATTACCCCGGTCAATTTAAACCAAAAAATGAGGGTGAGAGTGCATAAAGTCCCAACAAGCTGAAAATCAGGAAAATTGTTCAAAACATAATTATAAACAATGTGTAAAAGTTCCCCATCATTCCCGTGTATGGAAATTTTTTTATTCAAGGTCAAATGTCAAAAAAAAGTGTTTTTCGCGAATATCTGAAAAACGGTGCAATCTAGCAAAAAAAAGTGTATGATGAAATGAAAGCTTATAAAATTCTCTATAACTTTAATTCTATCCACTTTTTGCATATTCCAAACCGTTATTGAACTACACGCTCCAGAAATGTCAAAATTAAGGACCTCGGGCAGGTAACTATGGAGCCTGCCCCAATGCTCAACAGTGACATGACCCATGCCATTTGAAAGGTCTTGAAGAGTTGTACAAGTTACTCCTAGACAGTTATATCGAATTCGATGGCCAACTCGGTGTTTTCGACCACCGAAGAATTACCACTGGAGGTGCTGTGGAGCCTGGACGGTATGCTCAACAGTGACATGACTTACGCATTTGAAAGCTCTTACAAGTCACTTTTTGATAGTTATGTCGAAATCGACGCCAAACTCGGTGTTTTCGACCACCGAAGAAAAAACACTAGGTGTATGTGCAATAATGTGCAGTTGACCCTGATCGTATTGCTCAACAGTGACATGACTAATGTCATTTGAAAGCTCTTACAAGTCACTCCTTGACAGTTATATCGAAATTGACGACCAACTCGGTGTTTTCGACCACCGAAGTATCGACACTGATCGTATTGCTCAACAGTGACATGACACATATCATTTGAAAGCTCATAAAGAGTTGTATAAGTCACTCTTTAATAGTTATACCGAAATCGCCGTCCAACTTAGTGTTTTCGACCACCGAAGAATGGAGTTGGGCTATGCCATACCGAAGTGTCGACGCTGATGCTAATGCTCAAAAGTGACATGACCTATGTCATTTGAAAGCTCTTGAGAGTTGTACAAGTCACTCTTTGACACTTATATCGAAATCGACCGCCAACGCGGTGTTTTCGACCATCGAAATATCGACACTGGGTGTATATGCAGTTGACCCTGATGGTATTGCTCAACAGTGACATGACCTATGTCATTTGAAAGCTCTTGAAGAGTTGTACAAGTCACTCTTTGACAGTTATATCGAAATCGACCGCCAACGCGGTGTTTTCGACCACCGAAGAATCGAAACTGGGTGTATGTGCAGTTGACCCTGATGGTATTGCTCAACAGTGACATAACTTATGTCATTTGAAAGCCCTTGAAGAGTTGTCCAAGTCACTCCTTGATAATCCGGTCAATTTAGACCAAAAAATGAGAGTGAAGTTGTATATTTTTTTTTGTCAAATTGAAAACACCGAGTTAACCGTCGAATTCGATATAAATGTCTAGGAGTGACTTGGACAACTCTTCAAGGGCTTTCAAATGACATAAGTTATGTCACTGTTGAGCAATACCATCAGGGTCAACTGTACATACACCCAGTGTCGATTCTTCGGTGGTCGAAAACACCGCGTTGGCGGTCGATTTCGATATAACTGTCAAAGAGTGACTTGTACAACTCTTCAAGAGCTTTCAAATGACATAGGTCATGTCACTGTTGAGCAATACCATCAGGTTCAACTGCATATACACCCAGTGTCGATATTTCGATGGTCGAAAACACCGCGTTGGCGGTCGATTTCGATATAAGTGTCAAAGAGTGACTTGTACAACTCTTCAAGAGCTTTCAAATTACATAGGTCATGTCACTTTTGAGCATTAGCATCAGCGTCGATACTTCGGTATGGCATAGCCCAACTCCATTCTTCGGTGGTCGAAAACAGTAAGTTGGACGGCGATTTCGATATAACTATCAAAGAGTGACTTATACAACTCTTTATGAGCTTTCAAATGATATGTGTCATGTCACTGTTGAGCAATACGATCAGTGTCGATACTTCGGTGGTCGAAAACACCGAGTTGGTCGTCGATTTCGATATTACTGTCAAGGAGTGACTTGTAAGAGCTTTCAAATGACATTAGTCATGTCACTGTTGAGCAATACGATCAGGGTCAACTTCACATTATTGCACATACACCTAGTTTTTTTTCTTCGGTGGTCGAAAACACCGAGTTTGGCGTCAATTTCGACATAACTATCAAAAAGTGACTTGTAAGAGCTTTCAAATGCGTAAGTCATGTCACTGTTGAGCATACCGTCCAGGCTCCACAGCACCTCCAGTGGTAATTCTTCGGTGGTCGAAAACACCGAGTTGGCCATCGAATTCGATATAACTGTCTAGGAGTAACTTGTACAACTCTTCAAGACCTTTCAAATGACATAGGTCATGTCACTGTTGAGCATTGGGGCAGGCTCCATAGTTACCTGCCCGAGGTCCTTAATTTTGACATTTCTGGAGCGTGTAGTTCAATAACGGTTTGGAATATGGAAAAATTGGATAGAATTAAAGTTATAGAGAATTTTATAAGCTTTCATTTCATCATACACTTTTTTTTGCTACATTGCACCGTTTTTCAGATATTCGCGAAAAACACTTTTTTTTGACATTTGACCTTGAATAAAAAAAATTCCATACACGGGAATGATGGGGAACTTTTACACATTGTTTATAATTATGTTTTCAACAATTTTCCTGATTTTCAGCTTGTTGGGACTTTATGCACTCTCGAATGTGTAAATTGTCCGGGGTATGACTCCGAAAAGAATGCAAGGTCGGCAAAATGTCACTCAACTGTTCGTTTTCACTGCGAGTAGTACTGAGTAGGTTTAGCTATTTTGAACCTAAACTGTATTAAATTAAAAGCTATAATATGTATTTTATATCATGTTTATAGCTTAAAGAAAGGATTTATGTAACTTGTTACCTTTTTAATTAATTTCTTGCCTATTTAAAGGACAATAGAGAGTCTAACTCCGCACTTACGAATAAAATGAAAATATTTATTTGTTCATAGACTGAATATGATATATTATTTACCAAAATATTGCATAAACGACAATATTTATTGTGCATTGCTCTACCTTACGTAGTTTTTCAACGTTAATGTATGGATCGTCAGCAATCTCTCTAACTAACGCAATGATCAATCTAATGATGAATACAATATTACGTCATGTTTTTCTTTATATGTACTTCTAGCCGCGGTGTTACCCGCGTTGTATCTGTTCCCGCGAGAGTTTCGGGCTAAAATGTATCCATATGTTCTCCATCTGATGTATACCCTATATAACTGTAAAGTCTCATCTAAATCCGTCCAGTAGATTCTTCGTGAAACAGTAAAACAGTAAACTTTCGCATTTATACTCGTAAGTAGGATAGTTAAGTTTCAAAGCTGCAACATTTGGAGAGTTTATTGTATGACGTTAATGACGCACAGTGCACACATGTTTACAAAACCGGCTTCACTTGATTTGACAACACTCTGTCTGGCAAGTCCGAAGAGACTGCCACTGCACCGTGGCAGTCTCTCAATGTCGGTGATTATCGAAAAGCGACTAAAAATAATACAATACATGTTTAATTTTCTTAAAATTGTACTTTGTCGACTTGTACCTAGTCAACGACGACATACCGTGGCTTTGACACCCTGACAATGTTCAAAATGGTTGACAAACATTTTAAGAAACAATCTCATTAGATTTCAAATACATATTTAAATAGCCCAAAAAATAACCAATTATATCTTTATTTATTCATAGTTCATTTAGAAATAACTATTGTTGTATAAGTTTATATACAATTAAGTATTTACTGATAAGAAGTAACACAAACCATTACCCATTCACTTTTACGCGTCTATTTAAAGAACAAAGATGGCATTTCCAAATATTCGGCTAACGAATTCGCTCTCAAAGAATCCAGTCTACAGGGATATGACTCGAGGTCAACTGCTTCGACTTGAATTAAACATGCTTTTCATTGTTACATTTACAACCGTTTTACTTTAAAACATTAAAAAACATCGCAAACTGATGTGTTGTATAGTTAGACACAATCCTAACTAATATTATAAATGCGAAAGTTTGTTAGGATGGATATTGATGACTTGACTCTTTCACGAAAAAATTTACTAGACGGATTTGGAGGAAACTTTATAGTAATACTAGCAGCGCCCCGCGGTTTTACCCGCGTTGTGCCCGTTCCCGTGGGAATTTCGGGAATTTTTTTACATAAAAACCTTCCTCTTGAATCACTCTACCTATTACAAAAAACCGCATCAAAATCCGTTGCGTAATTTTAAAGATTTAAGCATACAGACAGACAAACAGACAGACACGAAAAAGAGACGACTTTATTTTATACTATGTAGTGATACATCATACATCAGAATAACACTTGGGATACATTTTATCGCGATATTCCCGCGGGAACGGGTACAACGTACAATATAGTAAACTTATATTATCTCGATTTCAACAAATTGTTAAAAAATACTTTAGATTTGTAGGATTGTTAGGATTGTTAAGGAAAGGTTTTTATTTGTTACTTTACTAACTTGAAAACGAGCGAAACGACCGCTAAATGTCATACAAATATTTTTATACGCAATTTTCAGAAAGGAAGGAAATAATTGGATTAACAAACTGTAATATGTACACACACGTATGTAATAGGTACATACATATGTACAGTTTACTAAAAGCAAAGAAAAAGTTAAGCACTTCAGTTTTTTTTTTAAATATTATATCTTTTTAAAATTATCTTTGCATATTAGAGTGCGTTTCTATAGAAGTGCTCCATCAGAAATGCACCTTAAGAGGGTACTTTAGAAGGGTGTTAAGACCATATCGGAGGCCTTTAGGCCTAAAGGGCTTGGTCTTAAAACTCCGATACCAGGGTTGTACCTTATCGAACTTAGGTTAGAAAGATGTACCTATTGGTTGTAGAAGAGTGTGTTATGTATGATTCAAATGCTTATATATTTTCAATAGTCTTGTACGTTCAACTTAACATAATGTACAATACACATGATTCACTTAAGTAAATAGGTACATTTTATTACATTTTCTGTTTGTAAAGTGAATCACCTGTGTCTACATATACATACATACTTACGAGTATTATACCTAAATATGTTATGTATCTATTTGCACATATTGTCAATATTACGGCGTGTAGTTTATAAATACTTATCGAAGAATGATAATTTAATTTAATATTGTTATTGCTTTTGTCAATTTAATTATAAACAGGAATAAAACAGGGTTTAATGATTCAAGGCCAGATTATTTTTTTCACAAACGTATATAGGTAATATGATTTTTTTCTTTTAATTTTATTAGCTGTTCCGTGGTAATACCATCACAATGGTTCATAGATGGCGCTAGTATGAAAATGTTGTAGATAGTTTTTACCTTTCAAGATTCAAGAGGAAGGTTTACATGTATAAAAATTCCCGAAATTCCCACGGGAACGGTACACAACGCGGGTAAAACCGCGGGGCGCTGGTAGTTCATCATATTCATAAACATTTTCCCTCTCTTTCAGACATACTATAACAACCAGCATTGGACAGAGGACAAAGAGGTGTACTGTTCAAGCCACGTGCCTAAGATAGGGCCTGGCCACCTGGACAACTCCTCAGTGGGCATCAGGAGCGCTCTCAACGTGCCCAAGAGCAACAACTATGTCAACGAACAGATCAGGGGCTTGGCGAGGAACAGTCATGATACTGAATGTAAGTGTTAATAATTATAGTGCTTTCTGTAAGTGTCATTCTAGTTCTTCCTGTGTTACCGACCTGCGATGTAAAGAAAGTGGTTATTGTAAGGGGCTATGATTGTTATGACCGCTACGTGTGGCTTCTGTGGTAAAGATTGGAAATCTCTTTTGTCAGTTAAATACTATGTTTAATTAAATTTTTAAACTGTCAATATTAACACACCCTCATAATTTTCAAAGTTTTAGAGGAAAAACTGATGTCTAGATTTTTATGGAAATTATATTTATTTTCAAAATCGCTTAAATGAAGACGATTCGGCAAGAAATCTTTAATGAAATAATCTTCCAAATCAGTTCAGAAACGACGAGACAAACTCCGCCTGGTTTTTGAAGTTAGTTAAAATAACATTTTTAAATTCCTTTAAAGCAAAAACTTGTATACAGAAACAATAAATAAAACTAAACAACATAAAAACAGAACCACACGAGGCACCGTTAATTAACATTGATTGTAATCAGTAACGCCCTCACAGACACACACTTCACTCTTATACTGTTTTATTTCATACATACTCTTACATACGTACGCTATATCAGAAAGTTGGCAATATTTTGGAGAGATCTTTTGCCAGCAGTAGGACAGTATAGTTTAGTTAGACAGTGTATCTTTTATCACGGAAAAGTCATGGGAACCTTAATATTGAAAAGATGTCCAGATCCAAGTCTCAAAAGAACACAACCTGTTAGTTATTTTTCAAGTGTTATTTGTATAACAAAACTAGCTGTACGGGAAACGTTGTTTTGCCATATAAAAGTAACGGTGGACCACCCTTAACATTTAAGGGGATGAAAAATAGATGTTGTACGATTCTCAGACCTACCCAATATGCACACAAAATTTCATGAGAATCGGTCAAGCCGTTTCGGAGGAGTTTAACTACAAACACCGCGACACGAGAATTAATATATTAGATTATCATTGAGTCAGTTTACGGCTCATCTTGAATTCCAATTTAAAAGGAGAAAGATTCTTTGGACATTTCATTAATAATTTACAAACAACACTTGTACCCAACCATAAAATATTGAGTAAGGCCAATAATACGTCAGCTTCCATATACATCTCATAACGTCTCTTCAATTCTTACTTCCGACGACCATTCGGCATCCTTCGGCAATTTTCGTGAACATTCGTAGTGCGAAAGAGACGCAAGAACTTGTAGCGAAACGACTTGCATTCCTGGGCCTTGCAGCCCACTGACCCAAAGGTATTTACTGAATACTGGTTAACGTAAACATGAATTTTCATTCAGTTTCCTGATAACTTTACTACCAATTGAAATGAAGTTAAATAAGAAGGATAGGGGTAGTTTGAAATGTTTGAAGAATTATGCTTCTATCGCCCCATTTGTTTTTGTGATATTTGTCTATTATCCTGCATTGAATCATTGCAAGACTTATTGATTATTTTATAGACATTATTCATATTCGTTTATCTGTGATTATTTTTGTAATAGCTATTTTTATCCCGAAAATCCCACGGGAACGCTAGTACAACCGCAGGGCTCTGCTAATCGTTAATATTTTATTAACTATCATTTTACTTCTTCTTAGCAATATATAACAAAACTATAAAACAAAATTCGCGTCCGTTGTGATTGTCTGTCTGTGTTATATTGGAATCCTCAATTACAATGTGAAAACTTTTAAACACTCATATAGCCTGATATAGCGTAAATGAAATACTAGCTAAGTCTCGACACAGCAGGTTGTAGCCCCAAACACCTTATCGGTTTAGTTTCAATCTTACCCAACTCTGTCCGTATTTAGCCGTAAAATGGAGGTACAGTTTTGCAACGAAAGCCTCCATTTTCGGTCAAACGTGTGCAAAGTTATGCGGTTATTATGTAATTGTTGTAAGAATTTCGTGCGAAATCTATACTTGTATGAAATATAGAGTAAATTGCAGAATTTATTCATAGGCTTATGTGATATATGTTATGAGAGACTTTTGCCCTGCAGTGGGATATTGGGACATTACATGCTAATACTTACTATCATACTTACTTGCTTACTTAGGTTAGGTTAAATATTTTATTTTGTTTATGTTTCAACTGGTATTTTCTATCAAAGGCTTTCTTTTAAGTATGGTGAACATTAAGCAGCAAGTTTACAATACGCTTTCTAGCGAGTTATTAGCCACTTCCAAACCTTGTTAAAAACATAGCTTGTAAACTGGCTTTAATTAAAAATATTTAATTAAATATAATAACTTGCAAATTGACCTAAAAAATAACAAAAACCTTCCAAGTAAGTAGATAAAACACTTCTTCTTCTTCATCGAGTGGATGGTCAACGTGACCAATCCTGGTGTCAGAGTTATAGAGCCGCCAAAGGCCTCTGACATGGCTCATGTAACGACTACTATCCATAGAAAGTAACCGGGACCGACGGCTTAACGTGCCATAAAACACTTATAAAATTAGTATTCATCAAATAAACTTTCTTCGTTAAGCTTGGATGTCACTTAACTTACCCATCCCATCATCTAACTGAGCGTAGCTTAACATTCTCGACCATACCGCTGACTCAACCTACACGTATTAATCTGCAAGTCTAATATCATTCTGACCAACACTCCACTTTTCATAGACGTAACTTTCCTCTACCGCAGTCAGACGACTATAACAGTAATAACAACGATTTCAGCGAACATTACAACTTATCTGGTTAAACAGTGTGTAACTTATGACTAACTATTAGACCAAACACATTCTTAACCGCATAGGAGTTAGTTAGGCTGACAGCCTACAACGGCGCAGCTTCATAGCGTTCATATTTTAAGTGCCAACTATAATTTTGTTCGTAAGCTGACAGCATATAACGCCCGTACTTAGAGACGTCAAATGCTTCCATAGAAGACATTTAAGGCCTTACTAGCAGCATTTTAGTTTAGCTATCAAATGGTTTGTCCCTTTCATACATACACCATTTTCCAAAGAGCAAAAGAGACAGAACACTCACTAACAGTGTTTTAGTTAGAGAGCGTTTGTGAATAAGGCAGTTAATTATTAATTCTGACATGTAATGTAAAAATTACGTCAAATAATGTAAGTGTCGATTTAATGAACGTCTCTGCGTGCGGCAGATAGTGACAAAGACAGAATAAATAAGTCTATCGGCGTTTTCACTAAGTGTTCGGAACAGTTCCGAGTTCATTCATTCTTAAGTTAAATGTAAACTCTCGAGTACAAGCTCTTTCAGTGTTGATAAGCTGGAAAGGACAGTTAATTTCCTTATTGAATGAAAACTCGTGGTCATTTTAAGCTTAAGATGGCAGAAGAGCAATATATGCTCAAAACTCTAATGTCCATGTACGCTCAGAACACTAAGTGAAAATGCATCTTATGAAGCTATGCTATAATGGACTGTGGGCCTTATACAACTTTCGACTCCACTGCGGCATAGTAATAACATTGATTAAAACAATAAAATAACGTGATATAATACCAATTTGCTTACCAAAATGAGTATGAATAATTTATTTTATTTATTCAAAAAATGTGGGTGATTTTTATGGTACTTTATAGGTTTTTTGAGATACATCTTTTAATGTTTCTTACGTAATGATACGGAAATAGCATCAAAGTATTTCCGATTATGGGGTTATTAAGTGGTCTATTTTTATTATAATCAATGATTTGAACTGAGATAAAGATGTCGTTTGAACCGGAATACCGATAAGATTAGTCTCGGAGAAAGTATTAGTTTAACTGACTACATGGTTATGACATTAACTAGTTTTTGTTAATTAGTAATTTGGTTAGAGGAAGTAACTTTATAGTTAACTTCTTACCCAATCACTAATCTTTTTACTGTAGAGGAATATATTATTTTTGCCCATTAAAAGTCTTAGCATTATTTGTTTACACTTTAGGTTTTAGAGAGAAATAGACTTTAGATGGAATTTAGTTGCACTAGGTTTCTACTAGTACTTTACCTTAAATAAACAGCCTCCGTGGTCTTGTGGTTTAAGCGCTCGGCTCACAATCCGGAGGTTCCGGGTTCGATTCCCGGTGGGGATATCTCACGAAATTCACTTTGTGAGACTGTCCTTAGTTTGGTTAGGGCATTGCTGGCTGAATCACCTGAATGTCCGAAAAGTAAGATGATTCCATGCTTCCGAGGGCACGTTAAGCCGTCGGTCCCGGTTACTTTCTACGGATGGTAGTCGTTACTTGAGCCATATCAGAGGCCTATGGCGGCTCAATAACTCTGACACCAGGATTGGTCAGGTTGACCATCCACTCGATGAAGAAGAAGAAGACCTTAAATAAGAGGATATTATCCGCTTCTAGTAAGTATAACTTCGAGTAGGTTAGTGGCCAACCCTGGTGTCGGGAGTTTTTAGACAGTCTAAAAGCCTCCGACTTGGTTTATCGATTGAACCAACCGGAACCGACAACTTTACGTACCCTCCAAAGCATATAGAAATACCACTATCGGCCACCCATCTATGTAGGGGCAGAGCTGCACGTTGCTTAACAATCGCAATAAGCTAAAATCACTTAGTTATACTACGCTACGAGCGGTAGAATCCGTGATTCGTTTCTGTAAATATGTTTGATTAGTGATAAAAGTTCTGTTTTAAATTTGCTCGGAATGTACAAAACGTTATAAGCAATGTTTTGTACATTCCGCTTTAAGTTATTTTCCCTTAAAAAGACATCAACGCGTTATTATTTGCAAGTTTTTCGGTGTGCGTGACACCAGCAGGAAAAGTTGTGCTAGACAGATTTTAGTCTGATGAATAATTAGTGCGCTATCTCCTGTAAATGTGCGTGAAGTAAAAAATTTGTGCGAATTACCATTTCGGAAATAAACAGAAAAAACTAATCCTGCTGGTGTCACGCTGCTCCAGCAGGAAGATTTTTGAACTAATGATCGGAGGGGTAAGTGTTGTATATCAGCGGATAGCTTATATTGGTGCCTAATTGTGCGCAAAAAATGAAATTTGTGCGACTCATGGTTTTAGAGATATTGAGTTTCCTGCTGGAGTCACGTTTTGATAAAACCTGTATCTCGGAAACTATAGAGGGTACGACCTTGGTTTAAACATATTTGTGTAGCTCTTAATTTGTGCGAATTTGTGAAAGAATAAAATTATCAAAAATATTTCCAGGATAAGAGTAATCATGAATCGTAGAAATCAGGAAAAAACCTCCTAGCGCGTTAATTAGAGTATTTGAAAGCCCACTAAAGATGGTTTTTAGGTCGCCTTGTTATTGCTAACAACATTCTTAATTTTCAGGAAGGTACATAAGCGCATTTTGAAATTATAACACTTTTACTGAAATCGTATTGAAATTGACTTTGCAAGAAAACCACTCAACCAAAGATATGTAGGTATACATACAAAATTAGTGTGCATTTAGAATAACACAACCTGAAAATTTCAGCATCCTAGGTTTAGTATTTATCCAGATATAAACAAAAACAAAAATGGCCTTAATTACTAGGTAACCCAACCAATTTCAACAGTCGCAAAAAAGCGAGCGCTTCATACAAGCAAACATTCAACGGGCAGGTTACAGGTTTCATCCCGAAATTCTCTCAAAAACGGGCACAACACGGGTAATACCGCGGGGCGCTACTAGTGAAAAATATACGAGTACACGCGACTTCAAACGGCACTGGAACGCAGATGAAACCGCAGGGGGCCGCTAGTTGAACAAATATAAACAAAACACAAGCTTCCTCTACGCATCATTCATATCATAAAGATACACCAATAAACGTTAAGCTGATATTTATTCAAATGTTATTTTAATTCAATCGAGTTGGCTGATTACATGCATATGTATTTATCACACTTCTGGCTTATGTATTTGAATATTGACTAGAGATGAAATACATACGATATTATACTGGTAGCGCTTCGCAGTTTTAGCGGCATTTTACTTGTTCCCGAAGGAATTTCGGGATATAGAGTAGCCTATGATTTTCCTCTTAAATGTGGCTATTCAACAAAACAATAATTATTTAAATCCAACTGGCGGTTCTTGAAGTTTACACGGTCAAACAAAAAATCAGACTCTTCAGCTGTAGTAGATATTGGTATAGATCGTGTATTAAATACTAATTATTATTATATTGTGCCCTGGTTTACCTTGAGTTGTATCACTGTATAATAATAAATACCTTCATTTGAATATTAAAGCACACTCACATCGGCATGTGGTTTTACTCGCGTTGCACAAACTAGAAAAGTTTAAGAATCAGTAATTTAATATTTTAAGAGTTACGCAAAAAAGTACCTTTTTTAGCATGCCACACACGACAATGCCTTAAAACGACGAACTGATTCTTACCATGACTGTACATACTTTTTTTATAATCTTATACGCTTGTAGTGTTTACTATTTATAATTCTTCTAAGAATTAAGGAAAGGTGTAAACAAAAGCCTTTAAAATACTGTTTACTCCTTATACAGTTAGTACTTCGTTCCTTAACTAACAATATGTATCTGGCGGTAGCTGCGATATTTTTACTTTTTCTTGTAACAGACGCATACCACCTCAGTCTTCTGTGACCACGGTTCCTGTAAAGGGGCCGAAACGTCGGATATGAGTATAAAATTAAAGTGAAGTGTATCCGTAAACGTACTTAGTTTCAATTCAAAATCAGTACTTGCTCTTCCGTGGTTTACTCAAAAACTGTTACAGTATCACATTTAATCTCGAAATAAAGATTGATTAAGTCCGAGGGGCGCTGTTAGTATCAAAATGAATAACATTACCCACGTTTTAATTAAGCGATGTGCACTCGTACCCTATAATTTATATTATTACACGTATTTCCGACTGGGTACACTCCGCTGGATATGGTACACACATACATGCCTACACGTGTATGTGTACGTATTACTTGCGGCTATAATCACTCAATTGTTATACAGTTTTCCGTTAGTATGCGGTATAATTGATTAGATTCATCGACTTTTATTGCGAGTCTGATGTTTATTGGTAACTAATGAGACGATTTATCAATAATTTATATACATTATTTTTGAGTTTAACTGTACAACTGTAAAGATATTTATCTACACTAATGTTGTAACATTCTACTTATGTTTCCAATACTTGACTTATAATTACTACTGTTATAGCGCAGGCAACTAAAACACTCAATTTAAGCAATTGCACATGATGTTATAATATCCACATCGATATCGTAAAATCTCATTATAACATCATTATAACGCGACCAATAAACCTGGCGAGCCTTATGTCAAAATCCTCATACTAGTTGTATAGAATTTTGATATTAGGCTGGCTTTTGAAAACAGTCGGGTTATACGTGAAAACTTCGTCGAAACTACATACACAAAACTCTTTGGTAAGATCTCGCTCGCTCCTGATTGGCCCTACGCGCAGCTGCGCTCTCATTGGTTAGATTTTAATGGCGGCAAGTTCACTGTGACAATACACGTACGCGTGAAAAACTATTGTCAGCTTTTACTCTTGTTGTTTGATTAATTGCATTAGTGAAGATAAAGTAGTGTATGCAACTGCATATAACACGGGTATTAAAACACTCGTTACTATTATGAAACTCGCTGCGCTCGTTTCATAAACTCACACTCGTGTTTTAATACCCTTCCTTATATGACAGTTGCATAAACTACTATTATAGTTTAATCGATATAACTGAACCTTCAATACTAGGTACTGGTAATCTATACTTAATATTATAAAGAGGTAAAATTTGTAAGTTTGTTTGTTTGTTTGTTTGTATGTTCGAGGTAATCTCAGGAATTATCTGTCCGATTTGAATTTTTTTTTATTAGATAGCCACATTCACCGGGAAGGTTATAGGCTATTTTTCATCCCGAAATTCCCGCGGGAACGGGTACAACGCGGGTAAAACCGCGGGGCGCTGCTAGTTTAAAATAAGTTATCAGATAACATTATCTTTCATCCCATTCACAAACTAACCAGTACTTTCTTCCAGTATCACCAACCCGGGCCACCAACGGCGGCAGTGTCCACGCGTCGCCCGCGCGTGAGATCTCACGCGATACTCCCGACTACCAATACGGAAGGTTCGACGCGAGCGCACTGCACATAGCGCATGCGTTGAAACAAACGGAGCTACAGAAGGCCTACCACAGGCCTAGAGAAAAACCTATCGACTGTTATTTGGTAAGTTTTTTATTTTATTAGGTTAAGGATAGACAGAAATATGAAATGACAGCCCTCAATCAATTGAGCTCCCGATGACCTAAAGTTTTGATATTGTTATATGTATGTACGTTAATGCCGATATGAAATGAGATTGTCGGTATAGATTATTAAGAATGGCTAAATGAAAGATAGTCAAACTTAGTCAAACTTTGACATTAAATATCTAGCATGGACGAACATAAACAAATATATAAATAGAAACAAAAGTCTAAACTTTATCTGCTAAGAAATCATAAATCTACAAGACATGATGTAATAAAATACTGTGCGGTGATTGGTGAAATAATTAAATTCGAGTTTTCTGTTCAAAGTGTCGCCAATCAACACACAGAACGATATGCTATCTATGGTATAAAAGGTTCCTTACTTTTGACATCGATTTTTTGAAAATTGAATCACTACATAGTATAAAACAAAGTCGCTTTCCGCTGTCCCTATGTATGCTTAGATCTTTAAACTACGCAATGGATTTTGACGTGGTGTTTTTTATAGATAGAGTGATTCAAAAGGAATGTTTATATCTATAAAAAATCCCGAAATTCCCACGGGAACGGACACAACGCGGGTAAAACCGCGGGATGCTGCTAGTCAACAATAAATTCAAGTTACTTTCTCTACAAGTTATCTGGCGTGCATCTATAATTTTACACTATTCGATATGCAACATCAAATGTATTGGAATCAATGAATGCAGTTTACATTTAATTACTCTGTCATTGAACAAACATCCACACAGTATATTGAAGTGAATCACAGTACATATTGAACACAGAACAATAAGTTCATTATATTGCAATTGATAACCTCAAAGTCAATTACTTAATATGTATGGAATCTTAATAATCCTGATGTACAGTCAGGTCGTAAAAATGTTATGCAATTTCGTGGTTTATCTGACTTGAAAATCTTCTGTAGTATCTAGGTTCTATAGAAGTTTGAATATGACAAGATTTTTAAGCATACTTAATATTTTGTGGGCTAACTGTACAGTGGAGGTTGATATCTTGGTTATCGGCCTCTGGAGGTATTCTGCTATTTTCAGTTTTTTGGGTATTGACTCTATAATAAGGCGAGTTGCTACAGCTTACGCGCACGGCGCACATACCAGTAAGCATTAACACAAAATGTCAGCCGCAACAGTCGAAGTAAGAAAACGAAAATATTGTGCTTTACTACTGGTAGCGAATAACTTTAACAAACTATCATACAAGATATTAAACTCTTTGTATTAAGCAGACATTTTACAGCGTACGTAGCAGTGAATCTTTTAATTGTATGTTACGTTAACCATTTGAAACATCCCACCCTTAATATTTTATGGGCTTACTGTACAGCAAAGGGTGACATAGCCTGTTAATCAGCATTTGAAGAGAGATAGAAAGCTAGTTACAAGTTTTGCAAAGTGTTATCTCTTTCACACTTAGTGTGAAGTTAGTTGCTAATCTGTCAATGGTGGTCAAACTTCACACCGGTAGCGTTTGACAGAGATAACGCTCTACAAAACCGAAACTATCCGACTATCTCCCTCTAAAAGCCGACGATCAATGCATTTCGTCCACACCTACACTTAGGTAATCTAGGTCTTATTCTACAACTTAAACCTAAATACAACGGGTTATGTAAAACACCATTTCTCTCAAATCTTCAAACAGAATCACATCGTTAAAATATATTAGTAATCAGTGTTTAACATGATTTTATTTTTAATATTATATTCTATTTACTTGTTGACTCTCTGTTGGTAGAAACCTGTCTAATTGCGACTGTTAAAACGTCTGGTTTATAAAGTGAAATTGTAGATTGTATTACTTCATATTTACGGTCTATTACAATGTGAAATACAACTGTAAGATCTCACTTGAAATTAAAAGCTTCTTGCGCGATAAAGACATAGTTGTTATATAATGTATTTGAGAAGAGCAATATTCAAAATATAGGTACTCGTACACTTAATAAACAAGCAATTAATTTGTCCATGAAAGTCAATGTCACAAATACTTATTCGTTTGTTTGGTTTATTTACTCACTAGCAGCACCCCGCGGTTTTACCCGCGTTGTGCCCGTTCCTGTTTGAATTTCGCGATGAAAAGTAGCCTATAACCTTCCCGTTGAATGTGTCTATCCATTACAAAACGAATTATTCAAATCGGATTGGTAGTTTCTGAGATTAGCGCGTTCAAACAAACAAATGAACTCTGCAGCTTTATAATATTACTAGCAGCGCCCCGCGGTTTTACCCGCGTTGTGCCCGTTCCCGTGGGAATTTCGGGAATTTTTATACATATAAACCTTCCTCTTGAATCACTCTATCTCTTAAAAAAACTGCATCAAAATCCGTTGTGTAGTTTTAGAAATCTAAGCATACAGACAAACAGACAAACAGACACGAAACAGAGACGACTTTATTTTATACTATGTAGTGAAGTATCGATTAAAATAAATGCGTTTAAACAACAAACGAATCGTCGCCATGTTTTTTAAGGTCGTTTAAAAACACCAATCAATACAAATCGGAAAAGCATAAAAACACTAATTAAACCCACTATTTTGCCATCACTTTACAACGCATATTTCTCCAATAGTTATTGTTTTTTCTCAAAACATTGCGACTTGCAAGTGCGTGATGCAAGTACTTGAAACCATTGCTATTCGATTCGCATGATGGAATCGTAAGCTAGATAACATTTCATCACTGTCTCAGAGTCATAGAACACTTATCGTTAACTATTGTTGATATTGCAATCAAGCTGTTGTTTTGCGGTTTCGCTCGTTTATTTTCAAAATTGGGTGTGATTTCACCGACGCAATGTAGTAAAATGATTACTCGGTAAAGCATTAAACCAACGCGTATAAATATGGTACGTTTTCCAAACATTAAATATATGTTGCCTAGAAATAGTAAAGCATTTGGAGAACAGACTAGACAGTATTTAGACAGTCTGGTGGTAAAACTTATCATGAGGAAGCGGACAATAGTGCCAAGGAAAACTCTGTTTACATTTTCATCTTAGATTTTTTGTCTAAGCACTACAGAATTATAACAACAATTATTTTGAGACAGCTGAAACGACGACGCAGGACAAGTAAGTCAAGACTGCCTAATCTATTCTTCAACATTTTATAAACCTGAAATTTTCGTAACTTTAATCTGACGGTTACTTTAAGTGCGTAATAGAATAAAATTTTTAAATTAATCACCGAATATGACTCGGCGGCTATTAATATTAGTTTTAAGACATTACGCAGCATTTCTTTACCTTTCAAACTCTCAATATAATCTTGATAAATTCATCTACACATACCGTGGGCTTTTTTCCGAGCTTCCAGACCGAGGCAAAGGTTTATTTGTAAACACAAGAGTAATTGAATTTACCTTTAAGACGCTATTGTGTAAAGAATAAAGGTATTCACTTATTTTGGTTTCCAGGTTAGTGATGAACTTGGATCCAAGTCTGATTCGATCTGGATTGCCATCTAATCACTATTTACTTCAGTCTTGTTCATCGAATGGATGGTCAACCTGACCAATCCTGGTGTCAGAGTTATAGAGCCACCAAAGGCCTCTGACATGGCTCATTTACTTCAGTAATAGATATGCTTTGTCCTTTAATAAAACAGGCATTTAACACTATTGATTATTCGATAGTAATAAGCAAAGTCCATAGTACGACGCAGAACAAGTGTGTGTGTATGGAAAAATATCTTACAATCTATTGCATTCCTGCCCTGTGGACTAGAACAGATCGCGTGCGCTTGTGGAATGTACGCTGTGTGGTCATAGTGATAAGCTTTAACGGGTGTATTGGAGAAGCTACATAAAAGATAAGGTAAAGTTACGAAGGCCCATTGACTTTACCACTAGGGGCCATACGTGAGTAAGCAGGGCAAATGATTCTAGCTTGATGAAAATAATTAGTTTGCGTTTTAGATGCCCATCTAGCGAGTTTTCTAGCTGCAAGACAGTACATTCGAAGACGCGGGTTCTAATGAGTTCGCCATCTAGCGACTTGTACACTCCACCTCAACGGCACGCCTTTAATGGCCGACTCCGAAAACCCGGTAACGTTTATAAAACGTATTTAACACTTCGTTATTTTCAAATCGCTAGCGCCTGTAACAAGCACTGCAGCCAAAATAACTGTGCGGTATCGGGATCTATCATTTAACTGCGAGAAATCTGCCGTGACTCGATGTGCAGATAATAATACATTGCATCGACAACTCTGCACTACTTCTTACAACATTCCTATTCATTTCGTTCAGTGGAATATTGTCTTTGATTTTGACTGTGACGTCATTTACGATACGATCTGCGGATAAGATGTTTGAAAAAATATGTGTAAGTTTTTTTTTGGAAATATTATTAGTTTTGTCATGTATGTGATATTTTTGATACCTGTTAATGCTGAAGAGTTTTTTTTTGTTTGAACGTAGCGCGTTCAGAAAGTACCAATCAGATTTAAATAATTATTTCTCTAATGAATAGCCATATTCAACGGAAAGGTATAGGTTATATTTTCATGCCGAAATTCCCACGAGAACGCGGGTAGAACCGCGAGGCGCTGCTAGTTATCTATATTTAAGGGATTACTATTATGTAATTTGTTGTACACCTATAAAATATTCTCCTATAGCTGACACGTTTCACTGTTCACAGACGAGTCTTCTTAAAAATATTCCAAAATCATAATCTCGTATAATGGACCAACATCGAATTATACAAAACAACCGATATAACGACCTCCTTAGTCATTTAAATTCGCCAAATCCAATGTTTAAACCATTAACATACTTTAAAACTAATAAACCTGGTCGTAATTATTAACTAATATTCATTAATTACATAATCACTTTGTCTTAAAACTGATCATCACGACATAGTATAAAACAAAGTCGCTTTCCGCTGTCTGTCCCTACGTATGCTTAGATCTTTTAAACTATGCAATGGATTTTGATGCGGTTTTTTTAAATAGATAGAGTGATTCAAGATGAAGGTTCAAACGTATAAAAAATCTCGAAATTCCCACGGGAACGGGCACAATGCAGGCAAAACCGCGGGGCGCTGCTAGTACATTATAAATCAGAAGTAGGTGATCGTTGCGTCAATACAAAATCGTTACAAAATTGATATAAAATTTATTGTTTTTTAACGACATCAATTGTGATATATGTAGGTGGGTCGATGTTTATGGATTTCAATTTATTCCTACGTAATTACGTTGATAGTTTATTAATTTACAATGAATCATAAGATTTTTGTCTATGATAAATACATATTTTAGGGTGTTATAAAAATTTATTATATTTACTCTTACTAATTTACGCATATTAGTATAGTTAACAGTAAATATGGCATTTTACCAATCGTTAGACCATGTTGAAAGCCTTTAGGCGGTCTAATTACTCCGATACCAATGTTGGCGATTAACCTACTCGAGTCTACTTTGTGTTCGGTGTCTACACATCGTAAGAATGGGTATAAACTCGTCAAAAAACCTTTAAACAAAACTCTTCTTTTTTAAAGTTGGATTACAATGCAATGTTTCGGCTCGGTCAGGTACAATGAGAGTCGCATGCGCAGTCGTCACTGTCAGTCGTCGCGTTGAATTAAACATACTTTGTGACCCACTCCGGTGGGTGAGCTTCCAACACGGACGTTGGGGTGTGCTCGTATTATGAGCGGAGGTGTTAAGCACCGTTGGGATTGAGAGACACGAGCGTCACCCTGCTAAAGGCTTGTTCTCTCGATTTATATTGAAATCATCAACTCGTTTAATCTAGAACAATACCTAATCTCTTTTATGATGTAATAATAGTAGTCATTCGTCCCTCGGCTCGAGTCACGGTAATGAAAAGCTAATTACAAAGTGTGATGAAAGTGCTGTAGCGATAAAAAAGTATTATACACGAAACATAATATATCTATAGATTAAGGGCCTTATTCATAAACGCTTATTAACACTTTAGCTATCAAATGGTTGGTCCCTTTCCGGCATACGCTATTTGCCAAAGAGCGAAAGGGACAAAACACTTTAAAACAGTGTTTTAAATATCGTTAAGCAGGAAACTGCAGAAAACCGCGATTGTACAATATCTGAAAGAATATAGACAGTTCTACAGATTCAGTATTGGTAGTTTGTTTAGCAATTGTACTGTCAAGCCCGCTACATCTATAGCCGCACCCTACAATCCTTCCCCTGACATGAAGCGGTGAAAACCGGACCTGCCTATTGATATGGTACTTACATTCATAGCTAGAGAGAGACAAACAAACGGAATGCACTCAATGGTTAATATATGTATTATACCTAGCTTACTTTATGAATAGTTAGAGATTCTTGTTAATTATTCGATCGCGTTTCAAGTAAAATGAAAACACTGATAAATCACTGATATTTCTAAACTCTACACCTTCACGTGATTTATGAAATGAACACATTAAGAACACGTTAACTGTCTGTCTGTCTGTTTGAGTAATGTTGCGTGGTCAGTAAGAAACTCATTTAAGTAGTTAATAATGCTATTAAAAGTGAATATCGTGAAAATTATCATGTTTTGTGAATACTTAGTACTTTGACTGAATTATGATGAAAATAGTAATTTAGAATTACGAGTATTAACTTCTTGGATATAAAATTGTCAATGAAAGAAGTAGGAAATGAAATTCAAGGGGTCTAATATACTAATATACTAATATTATAAAGCTGAAGAGTTTGTTTTGTTTGTTTGTTTGTTTGTTTGTTTAAACGCGCTAATCTCAGAAACTACTGAACCGATTTGAATAATTCTTTCACTGTTAGATAGTCTATTTATCGAGGAAGGCTATAGGCTACATTTTATCCCGGATTTCCTACGGGAACGGGTACAACGCGGGTAAAACCGCGGGGCGCTGCTAGTAAGATATAAAAATATAATAAGCTCGCTTGCTTAAGCAGTTAATGTTAGTTACTTAGACAAATATTTTTTATGTTGTATCGCAGTCGCGGTCGGCTCTTTAAATTATTGACTTTAATTTGATTGAAATTGTATTGCATTGACGTCTTTCATAACGTCATAGACAAACTACAATCAAAACAAACAAAATCTAAATAAGTTACAAGTGAAGGAAACGTTAGTCTCATAAATCCCATTGTCTTGCTTTTTTGATTAAAACTTCACATTCTTTCATAAACTATAAACAGATACCGTCGAAAATCCAGTACAGAATAGTACAAGTTAAACTAATATACATAACGCTTGCGGTGCGTAGGCGCAAGGTCGACTCTACTTCGAGTTTGACGACCCAGTCACAACACCATACAAGTGCATTCTGGCCATAGAGTAAAGATTGAATACTTTTTAGAATATCACTGTAATAATCTTCAATGCCATGGAGGGTTTTGTCCAACAGGCTAATCCTACTAATATTGTAAATGCGAAAGTTTATGAGGATGCATGTATGTATATTTGTTTGTTTGTTACTCTTCCACGAAAAAAATACGGGACGGATTTAGATAAAACTTTACAGTAATATAGGTTATACATTAAAATAACGCATGGGATACATTTTATCCCGAAATTCCCGCGACTAGTAGGTACTTAAATAAATATAGTATCTTGTGTGGGAATAGAGGCACATGAGATGCCCAGCAGTGAGTCAGGCTTATTTTTACTTTCCTGGACATGGATTTAGGACATCTCATACGACATGACAGATACATTAATTATATCATGGAAGGTAAAGTTGAACGAAAGCGAGGTAGGGGAAGGCCTAGAATCGGTTACATGAGTCAGATTAAAGAAAAAGTGTCTGTCATGTCTTATAGAGATGTAAAGGAACTTGCACTGAATAGGAATAGATGGAGAAGTCTGCATCGGACTCACCGACAAGAGCCTTGCTCTTAAATTTATGATGATGATGATGAGATATCAAGGTGAAATGACAAGCTGTGAGATACCACATATATAACGCTTAATATAACCACATACATATATAACGCACGAACACATTTCAAATTACTCGCTCACTCCTTAGCCTGCTTCCAGCTTGTTGATTCGCTCAAGCTAAACGACTATTAAGTATGAGTTTTAAAACTTTAACTTATGACTTATCTAATAAATCAAATCTTGTTTGCATATAGATTAACACGTAAATATGTTAGCGCACGAATTCGTGTGGGTGAATGTAGGTGATGTAGGTGCGTTATTGAATGCCTACTTACTAATAAATAACTGTAACTAGCTTTACTACTTAACTTAAGATATACCTGCTTAGACGAGTGCCGTTCCCGAAGAAAAAAGCCCTTTATTCTATTTTTAACTGTATTGAATATATGTATTATATTATATTCAATACAGTTTATGAAGGACAAAAGGTGCCTCGCGGACACCGGGACTCAAGTCTGTCGTCTGCACAGTATTAATAGTATTATTTACTAAGATAACGCTATCAACTGACCTTCACAACAAGGATCGTATAACAATAACTGTGGTATTAATGGACGCGGTCATTTATTAATTTTAGTATACCACACCACGCTACGTTCTACAACTGGTGTTGCAGACGTGGCGATTAAAGCTGCCAAGCTGAAATGGGACTGGGCAGGTCATGTCTCCAGAATGCATCCGGATCGATGGGCTAGGATCTCCACAGAATGGGAGTTCCAGAATGTTCGGAGACCTCGCGGTAGACCCCCCACGAGGTGGCGGAAGGAACTGGAGGACTTCGACAAAGAGTGGAAAGAAGTGGCAAAAGATAGATCCAGGTGGAAAAAATTGGGGGAGACCTTTGCCCAGCAGTGGGACACAACAGGTTAAATAAAAAAAAAAATACCAAGAATGTTTAAAAATACTTAGATCTCAGATTGGCCTAAGAGTTTCTCTCGTAATGGTCTCGTGAACGTCTATCATAATGTTTTACTCCCGGGAAATAAATAAATATCCATTTAAACATTAGGTGATACCAAAAAATAAGTTAAATATAAGTACCTAACAAGTTCAATAAGCATGCGCCATACATTAAATATATATATTACATTAAATATATATATATATATATACTAGCTGCGCCCCGCGGTTTCACCCGCGTTGTTCCCGTTCCCGCGGGAATTTCGGGATGAAAAATAGACGTTGGCCGATTCTCAGACCTACTCAATATGCTCACAAAATTTCATGAGAATCGGTCGATCCGTTTCGGAGGAGTACGCGAACGAACACTGTGACACGAGAATTTTATATATAAGATATATAAGACGTACGTCATAGTAAAGTGTCGTGTTATAGGAGCCTGAGTACGGCAGTTAACTGCCAAAGTAACAATTTAAACCGATTGTCTAAACAACAAGTTACAATCATCCCATTTGATCACCATATGATATAACAAACCTTAAAGTAGATCTAAATAGAAGGGACTCGTAACACAATATTACTTTTACTTTCCAAAGATTCTGCCATGTCATAACACTGATGTGACGCTCTCTCTCTATCTTATTAGAAAAAGTAAAAGTGTGACAGAGATAGTTGTATTGCGGAAGAAATTTTATCAGTAGGAAGGAGCAACAATGGAGACTTGAGATGTATTGTTCGTTCATCTTAATTATTTGCTACTTGGTCATGTTTGGGAGAGTGTGGACTCTATTTAACTTCATCATTAAATTTATCATAGTTATTAAGTATAGTTAGTAAATCATCTCACTTGAGCTTGATTTATTAGAAAACGAGTCATGCATATCAAATGATCACTCTCATAATATAATTAAGGATATAATCATAAATAGTTAAAGTAAGGTAAGTAATGTCCACTAGCTAATATTAGTTGAGCAAAGGTAGAGTACTAAGTACCATTGTACTCTATTGTAACTACACTGAGCTCAAATTGCAACAACTTGCAATTTCCAAATCTTCGTTTTATTTAATATTAAATGTTTTCAATTTAAACTAAGATTTCGTGTAAATAAATGAACTAAACCGTCAGTCAGAATTACAAAACAAAAACAAATATTAAATCTTAACGCCAACAAAAACTACAATGTATTAGAAATCATGCGCACACGCAAGTGATCTGTAATGACAGATAGGTAGACGGAGCGAAAGTTCATAAATATTGGAGGTAAAAGTGATGTGATGTCCGAAGAATCGAATATTTAATGTGTAATAGCACGATATGATTATCATTATGTCGTTGCCTGCAGCAGTCGTGTTAATTAGTCGATTTACAGAACTCTGTAGTACGTTTTCAATTCCTCTATTATAGAGTGTATTGTCTTTGGTCGCAATATCGGCCATATTTACTTGCATTATCGACTAAGAAAAAAGTTCTATAAAACTAAAAATCTGCGCATCCTTTCAATCAATCATGCTTTAATTATATACACTGGAACCATGACTAAACTGTACCAGATTGTATATCAAAACACCGAACACTAATCAAGGAGATTGGTCGGTGAAATTAATTCATTAAAAAGTTTGACCCGCTGGCCTTTCTGTTTGGATATTCTCACGTGCCTGAAACGCAGTACGGTTACTCACACAATATGAACGTTTTGGATCGCGGAGATAACATTAACGTTTTAATTTACAATTGTTTTTGGTACTCTGGTACGGAATAATATGGAGTGCCAGTTACCTATTCAACGTTAAATAATACAGTAATGTTGATATATCAAACCATTCTTCTTGTATAAATATCAAAATGTAGGTACAATCAAATACAAATGTTGATGAACATAAACAATATTACAAAACTAAAGAACACTTTTAAAAGATTCCATAAATAAGTGTCTTCACAAGACGAATTCATTTTATGGTAAGTAATTAACATAAAAACAGTCACCATCACAATCTTCTATCTATATATATAAAATTCAAAGTCCTGACTGACTGTAATCAACGCACAGCCTCAATCGTTACACCTAGAAACATGAAATTTGGCAGGAAGGTTCTTCAAGTGACGTAAGTGCACACTAAGAAAGGATATTTCGAAAATTCCTACGGGAGCGGGGCGCTGCTAGTTTACAACCATAAGAAGCTGAACAGGGTCGTTGAGATATTTTTTCATGTTGAATGGGTTCATCAACTTTTGTAGCCGACTGTACCAAAATCACTCCACAGCCCAGTAGCGGACACTAAATTGTTTCTTCTTAATAATCCAGCTAACGATGCCTAAAATGGTAGAATATCAATCATCAGATAACTAGTTCGAATTTTAGGATCTTCAAACTGACTGGCAGGGTTTAGTTAGGCATACATTTACGTAAAATCGTTTAAAAAGGTTTACAGTAAATATGTGATATGTATTTACGCTACCGTACTTCGGAGGGTACTTAAAATCGGTCCCGGTTGTTCCATCGATAGACCATGTCGGAGGCCTCTAGGCGGTCTAAAAACTCTGACACCAGAGTTAGCTCACTCTATGAGTAAGCAGAAACAACTAAACTAACTAGTAACTAATCAAAAGTATCCTAAACGAACCCAATGACATCACAAATTATATTAACTATTCCGCTGCACACGATGTGTCTTTAATAAATGACAGACATACAGCCAACAGTACTAATACAATAGGAAGCACAAACCGACCGTGCGATGAGCACCGTTCATACGGGTTTTAATTATTATGGGTTTTACTGAATGGGGCCTTAGTTGGCAATATGTAGTTGTTAGGTTAAACACTGACATGTGAATGTATTTTATGTGAAAACGAAAACGTAGTTTCAATTCAAAATGAATGGTGTTCGCTAAAGCCTAAGAAAGCAGTATACAAGAAGTTGTTAATGCCACAATACAAGCCTACTGCCGCACTCAAAGACGTCCATTAAATCGCTACTTAACTAATTGACGTAATTTTTCATACATTACATGTCAAAATCACTCATCTCTAATCTTTATTAAAGAATCATTTGGCAACTCTGAGTACGAGCGTTAGAGTTTAAAACCTATGACAATGTATGTTTTCTTATTAAAATGTAAACTAATATTCAATTGAATGAATGAATGAATGAATGAATGAATGAAGAATGGAATCAATTGACTAAACCTTTTATTACTCTACAAAAGGGATTGTGTTCGGTTCTAGAATCAGAAATATTATTTGTTTATGTTTTAGAACTTGTAATAAGAAAAATTTTGTCTGCGTGACCATTGTCAATTACACGTAACTTTAAGTACTTATACATGTGCTTACTATTAAAAACATTTGTAATAACAATAGTCCAACAAGGCCTCGCAAGTATTACGAAATGACGTAATTTTTCAAAATGGGCGCCGCCGGAGGTTGTGTCGCCGTTTTATTACAACCATAAATGTACATTTACAAAGGAAATAGAGTAGAGTTTGCTCATCGAGCTAATTTTGGTGATTCTCCTATGTTATTTGGTTGGGAATGAGATTTCAATGATGTCACAATAGTTTGAAGACGTGCTGTTTTTGGTAAGATGCTTCGATCGCGCTGGTTTCCTATATCTTAATAAAGGGTGTAGGAAGCAATTAAACTAAGTAGGGAGGTATGAATAGTTGAAAAAAATAAAGTATTTACAGGTCAAGTACAAATTATTTTTTGGAAATAAAGCGTCTGCTAGAGTTTGTGAGTAAAGTTCTAAAGTTCTAAAGTCTCTATCATTATAAAGTACTTAGATTTTCATACGACAGTTATTAAAGGATGGAGTTCTTTTTACCACTTTCTACTATTCGAAAAAACATTTAGGCCTAAAATTAAAGCCTCGGATGTACCTAAATCTTACCAATAGAAAGAAATGCATTTTACTATCTTATTGACTGGATGAGAGGAGTGAGAGGATGGTATAATAGGTGCTGGCAATGCATATATCTATCCATGATAACCAATATATCCGTAGATTTAATAGAGACCATTTTACTTACGTACTAACCAATTTACTTATGACTTACTGAGTATGAGCAATCAGCACACCCCTGCAATGGGATCTTACAAGTTACATACTTTTGACCGCACTCAGAGACGTTCGTAAAATCGACACTTAGGTAATACTCATATTATAATTTTCATACATCAAAATCACTCATTAAATATCTAATATTAAGGAAGCATTTGCAACTCTGAGTACGGAAGGTAATTAAATAAGGTTAGTAGTCAATCAAGCTAGATGCAATAATACATAAATAAACTGTTACATTTTCATGTCATCTGTTATGGACAGACAGCTTCCAGTACCGGGGCTTACCTCTACATCAACGCTAACTTTCAATTGAAAGTTGACAACTCCATACAGAGATACCTTGCGGACCTATGTAGGTAATGGAGGATTTGCTAATTCTTCCAGTTTTGATCAATGAAGTAGGCTGTAGAGAATTTTGTTATGACATCTGAAAGTCTTGGTTTTCATGAGGTTTTCGTAACTTTAACGCCTTGGTGGTCTAGTGGTTGCATTCGCCTGTCAAGAATGAGGTCCCGGGTTCAATTCCAATTTCTAACAAGGTGTGAGATAACCAACACGCAGTAGGCAAGCGTGGTGATTAGGCTTCCTCCTCCCAATTACTGTAATGATCCCCACTGTATGAGATCTTTGCCCAGCAGTGTGACATTACATGTTAATGTTATTTTCGAAATTTTCGTATAATATTCTACACATTTTGGAAAAGTTTTCCTTTCAATTTTAAATCTGTTCTGTGTGTTCTAGCAATGTTATGCAGTTTTTTTTAGTTTCACAATTTTTTATATGAATTTTCACGAAATTCATCATTAGGTAGTTACTTAATTGAAAAGAGTCCGTCCATTTATTTTCAGTCCTCAGAAACTATCATTAGAAAATTTATTGGTAACAGCAGGACAAATAAATACAGGCAGGTGGTAGCATATAAAAACTATATTTTAAAAAGCAATCACGCAAATACCATTTCATATCTACAATACATCGTATCCGAGTTTTATTCGTATAACAGAAGTGATGGTGTTTGCCAGTTCGTTGACTTGGTAGAAAGTTGTTAATTATGAACGTGCTTGATCGCACATGGTTGTAAGCGAGCGCTGCAGATCGCCTGGCGCGCGCGCACCCGACAAGACGCGACGAACTGCCCAAAAGTAAAGTTGTCTGGTCGCTAAACCCGCTGGGCGAGCCTCGCGACCTTATTTCAGCAATGTTTCATAATAATAACTTTTATAAATAACATTGCTAAAATAAGGTATCTTACTGAATAGCATTATCTCTCTCTCTGTCTCTCACTGAGTCTTACTAAATAGCTTTATCTCCTCCTTTATCTTTATATCCTTTATCTCCTCTCCCGACACAGTAATCGCTCTCACTGCCACTGGGCCCACGGGCTTGTCATATATCGGCAATTAATAATTAGATAGGATTAGCAAACAGTACCTGTATAATGTATATAGGTACTTTGATGTGATTGCTATGTGTATACGTATTCAATTCACATATGTATACACGCTTACGTGCGTACTCAACATCATAAGCGTGAGCCAATCCCGTGTAGTCTCACAAGTAAAGTGATCATCACAACAGAAATAACCTTTAAATTACTCAATCAACTCGAGGAGCAATTATACTCGTATGGGGTTACTACGTCTACATCCTACTCTTATTACAAACTAGCAGCGCCCCGCGGTTTTACCCGCGTTGTGCCCGTTCCCGTGGGAACTTCGGGATTTTTTTTACATAAAAACCTTCCTCTTGAATCACTCTACCTATTACAAAAAACCGCATCAAAATCCGTTGCGTAATTTTAAAGATTTAAGCATACAGACAAACAGACAAACAGACACGAAACAGAGACGACTTTATTTTATACTATGTTGTGATGCGAAAGTTTGCAAGGATGTATGTTTGTTACTCTTTCACGAAAAAACTACCGGACAAATTTGGAAGAAACTTTACAGTAATATAGGTTATACATCAGAATAACACATAGGATACATTTTATCCCGTAATTCCCGCGGGAACGGGTACAACGCGGGTAACACCGCGGGCGCGGCTATTTTTCAATAAAGCTTCAAAAAAAAACAAAGTATAAGTAGTTTTTTAATATCAATATCGCAATCACATCAAAAACAAAACAAAGAAAACTAATTACATATTGAAATGAGTTGCTTTCTCCTGTAATATGACAAAAAGTGTATAAATTAGGTCAGCTTTATATCAGAACAGATCGGCAATTAACTCAACTAATAGAGATGGCGTTTTTGTGCTGAATGTGAAGTAAAAAATATATGTACGATGGAACGGGGCTCGGAAAGCGTAACATAACGAGAATACTTGACTGAAATTATGCAGACATACCGATATTATTGATGTGGATAATGAACTGATAGGAAAGTTAGTACTGTAGTTACAAGTATAAGTACAGTGTCCGACACGTATACGAGTAGTAACCATGTGCCCAACACGACACGACACGATTAGTTCGTTTCAACCGACACGACACGGTTTTTAAATAAAGAATAATAAAACAAGTTTCAAAATATGTGAATAGGTACTTAAGGATTTTGAAAACGAATCAAATAGAGTTTTTTATCAACAAACATTAATGCTTACATACTTTCTTGTACACTTATTTGTTGGAGTGGCCAACCCTGATATTTGTTATCTACCTAGGTTATGTGTATTTGAATATTTGACAAGCCCGTTGGCACAGTGGCAGTGAGAGTGCTTACTGTGTCGGGGTTACGGGTTCGATTCCCGCCCGGAGTCAACAATATGAGAAGACATAGTTGTTGGTTTTTATAAAGTATCTTATGTATAATATCTAGTACTATCAGTTTGTTAGATTCCATAATAAAAGCTTAGAAGCTTAATTTGGGTCTAATTAACCGTGAGTGAGTTTATCCGAGTATATTATCATTATTATATTTAATTATGTTACGACCACACTATATCCTTTTTATATAATTCCCGACTTTCCATATTGCGTAATCACTTATGCAATTTAGGTCTTAGTTACTTAACTGAACTAGATCTAATACCTAGAACAGGAATTTAAACCTCAAGAAACTCTATTTATTATATAAGAACTATCTATGTATCTATAACAGTTAGTACTTTAAGAACTAGAAAATCTACGTTTTATATAAGAACTGTTAATACTCGTACCATTAATTATAGCTTTTAGCCTGTTTATTAAGTATGGCTAAGTTAGTTCTCGTAGTATGACTTCATGTAAATATAATACGTATAATAACTAAGTTATAAGTCCGAAGTTCCAACTGTAAGACAAAGGTTTTGCTCAATTAAGGTACTGATATTGTATAGTATAATATTAATTGTGAAACCGCGGGGCGCTGCTAGTACCTACGTTATAACGTATCCACAAACATGTTTATTTCGAACCTGGAAATAAATGCTAATATAATGACAACACATTCAATTAAAACTCAAGGTCACAAGATTAATAAAAGACTAGTCATTTATTAAAAAGTAAAACTTAAGAATAATTTTAAATACGTACTTATAATTACGCTTATTGAAACGGTCTTATCACTACGCTTGTCTTTGGGGGCCTGCACACACATTAGCAACCAGATATAATAATCATTTTACTGATAACAATAATAATTTAACAGCAAATCTCTGTCGCACACTCAAATAACGTAGATAACAAGTAAATATTAAAAAGAAGTCAAGTCTGATAGGAAGAAACGTCGTAAAATGTTATATGCACTGTTTCTTTTCACAATTTTTGTATTTATATATAATTTTTCGTATAATTGCTCCCCTTTTTATGTTTAAAAGTTTTAAAAGAAGGCTACATCTACATATGTATATTTACATTCTAAAGACACCAAACTTACTTTGCTTAAACGGAGCATTCAAAGTCGCTGATAAACTAAGCCCAATTACTTTCCTAGTGTCCTTAGGGGCGATAATCCCATCATCCCAAAGCCTCGCAGTACTGTAGTAAGGATTGCCTTCCTTTTCAAACTGTTCCTCGATTGGTGCTCTCACTTTTCGTTCCTCTTCCGCCGTCCAAGGCTTACCATCTTTCTTCGCCTTCTCCTCAGCAATCGTTGATAAAACGATCCCCGCTTGAGGTCCACCCATTACTGAAATCCTGGCATTAGGCCACATATACATGAAACTAGGGGAGAACGCCCTCCCGCACATTCCGTAGTTGCCAGCACCAAAACTACCTCCAACGACCACCGTTATCTTCGGACCTTTGAAACAGCTGACAGCTGTCACCAGTTTGGCGCCATTTTTGGCAATACCACCGGCTTCCGCCTCTCTACCAACCATAAAACCACTCACGTTTTGTAAGAACAGTAAAGGTACATTCCTGGCTGCGCAAAGTTGAATGAAATGGGCTCCTTTCAACGCACTATCTGAGTGTATCACGCCATTGTTTGCAACTATTCCCACTGGGTGACCATAAATGTTTGCAAATCCACAGACCATTGTTTCGCCATATAGTTGCTTGAACTCGTGGAATCTACTTCCATCGACGATTCGCGCGATCACTTCTCTGATGTCGAACGGTCGCTGTAAGTTGGCTCCAACGATGCCGTGAAGGTCCTCCACATTCTGAACGGGCTCTTCCACTTTCTTCTCATATACCCTCACTCTTTGTTCACAGTTCCAGTTTAGATTGTCAACTACATTCCTAGCCAAGTGTAACGCATGCTCATCATCTAGAGCATAATGGTCCGTGACTCCTGATCGGCGACAATGTAAATCTGCTCCTCCTAGGTCTTCAGATGAAATGATTTCTCCTGTAGCTGCTTTTAGTAAAGGTGGTCCAGCCAAGAATACTGTTCCTTGATTCTTGACGATGATACTCTCATCAGACATGCTCGGAATGTATGCTCCTCCCGCGGTACAGGAGCCCATTACTACAGCTATTTGAGGAATTCCTTCAGATGATAAGTTGGCTTGGTTGTAGAATATTCTTCCGAAGTGTTCTCGGTCAGGGAACACATCGGCTTGGTCAGGAAGGTGAGCGCCACCGGAGTCGACGAGATAGATGCACGGCAGTCGGCACTCTTGCGCGATGGCTTGTGCTCGGAGATGTTTCTTCACGGTCATGGGGAAGTAAGTGCCTCCTTTGACGGTGGAGTCGTTGGCGACGATCATGCAGTCGCGGCCGTGAACCTTGCCGATAGCGGTGACGATGCCGGCGCCCGGCACCTGACCCTTGTACAGCCCGTGGGCGGCCAACGTGCACAATTCCAACACGTCGCTGCCCTCGTCCACCAACCGGTTAATCCTGTCCCTCACGAGTAGCTTCCCTCTTGCGATATGCTTCTTGACGGCCCCCTCCGGCCCGCCTTTGATCGCCTCGTTTGTTTTTTGGCGAAGCTCGGTGACGAGTTCGTCCATTTTGAGTTTGTTCTCTTTGTAGTAGGGGTCATTTCGGTTGAGGTCGGAGCCGATGACAGTCGCTTGGCTGCCGTGGCGGCGCTGCACGGCGGCACCGAGCCGGCGCACTCCTCGAGCTAGCTGCAGCATGATTGTAAACGACACACGACCGGTCCGCGGCCCGCACTCGCACTACTGACGATTACGATACCGTTATCGAAAACAAAATTCCTCGCCCGCCGACCCTGGCTACCAATAAAAACTCGCATTATGTATGGAAAGATAATATATTCCTATTGTACTCGTTCGCCACTTACGTAATACATATTTACATACAAGAACAAGTTTGACGGATTCTATTCAGACTATGTGACTGCCAAAAGTGTATTGAGTAAAATTAAATGCGATATTCTTCAAGTATTGTTTAATACTGAACGCTTCATCTTCGAGTTGACCTTAAACCGTGAATGAACTCAGTAGGTCGGAACTAATGTTATTACGAAAATACGAAAGTAAAAATAAGTAAAACATCCTCAATATTAACGACTACAATGGCTACTTATGTATGAAATTACAATAAGAAAGTGTTCATGAGCGATTCAAAATGTGCTCAAACACATCTAAAATAATGATTAAAACCACCAAAAACTGAGCTAATTAATGATTAAACTGTGGAGCTGATTACGTTGTAATCTTGTGTCAATTATAATTACCACAACAGAGGTTAAATTGGTGCAAAAAAGGCGGATTATTTTCGAAAAAATTGCGCGTTTTAGACAATAGGCCTCGGTCGTAACGTCTCTATAAGAAATAAAGGAGGCTGCCGACCCGCGCACCGCGCAGGTGAATGACACTGGATTCACTTTCTTCAATGAACGCGCAGATGTAACAATAAAGACCAAATTAAGTATTTATTGCTTTTACATTAGCGGTTTAACGGTTTTAAATATTGTGGATAGATTACTTTTTGGGGACGATAATTAAAAAAAACCCAGATTACTATGTTTTAGATTTCTTTTATTTTGAGTCATAGATATTCGTAATCTAGTAATGTACTAACAACTTTGATTATACTTACAAACTTTGATTAAAAAGACCTAATGGCGCTTACCTAGGCATTTGCCATATTTATAGAGGTACAGAAGGTACATCATTACTTCACTGTCTTATGCGTATGAAAGCTCATCAGTTGCTACTTTAATTCTTCTCTCAGTTCATGTTATTGTTTTCACAGTAGGTATCTAACTCTTAATGAATCTTCTTTATCCATATTAACACGAAATAATTAAAGAAACGTAGGTACTACTTACAGTCGCTGTCAGCAAAACAAAACATATCTACCGGTAAAACCAAATACATTTCAAGTACTTTATTAGCACAGTTGGATGGCCAAAGTTCGATCAACAACCTAAATATCAAACAGATCTAAGGCAATACTGAATAAATATAGTGACGGGACCACACCTTTGCCGCTAAAAGGTAATTTGAACAATCTAGTTTTACCGTTGCATAAACCGAATTTTTCAAGACAAGTTTCTGTATGAATCATACCGGGCGTGATTTAGGAGACACAATAGAATGCCTGCTAGAAAATCATGGGAAACTTTTTATATCATATAACAGTACTAATAGTATTAATAAGAAAGTGTGTGTTTGGTTGGTACCTACTTGATTTGCTTACGGTTTTTGCAGAGTACTCATATTTTTTAGTACTTTACACGGAGTCTAAAATTTCGTAAGTACACCATTATAGTAATCCAGTCCAAATTTATAAGGTATTAAGTTTTAATGTTAACATGCGGCTTGTTAACAGATGGGTTATTACATTTCTATCTGAAAATATTTGGTTAGTTTAATTCTAAAGCAATCTTATGTTTTTTTAAATTCTTACAAAGAGTTCTAACAATATTTCTTTTAATTACCTCTATTGTTAGTTAAACCACTGTTACAGCAGAAAACATTCCAACATCGCCACATTCAAAATTCGAAACCACAACCAAAAACTAAATTAAAAAAGCAAAGGTACATACAAAGAGGTTTAACACACCAAAATAAGCAAATAAAACTGAACTGTTATTTTGATACCCAGATAACTTACACTTTAATATAACGGCATCCAAACTTGATGGACGGATCACACACGTCGTTAGTTTAATTGAGGAGTGCCACTGATGCGAGCTGTACACGGTGTTATGTCATCTTGACAAGATATACGACATGACATGTCGCGGATAAGTCAATTGACATTATTATCTTGTACTTATTATATTTATGGACTAGCAAAGCATCAGTTTAAGTTTTTATGCGAATTTAAAGATGAAAAGAAGCCTATAAACTTCCTGTTGAATGCGGTTATTGTTATACAACTTTTTCAAATTTGCAGTTCGATAGATTAGCACTCAAAATCGAACAAACAAAAATCATACTTTTCAGTTTCTCATGTCTATGTAATCATTCGTACAGAGAAAATAAGCTTTACCATAGTTTCACTCAAATGCATTGACGTTATATGAAAACCTTAACAATTACAAATATCTACGAGATATTTTTATAACACCACTAGTAGATACGTGAGGAACTGTTTACAGTATAAAGACGCTAATCGCTACTCAAAAGTGACATAAGCTAATATGTAGTAGAATAACCCTGATTTATGTAAAATCCCGAAAAAAATCCGACTCTATTGCACTGTTACGTACGATTATATTATTTTTAATCCCCACAAATGTATGTACCTATTGAATACCCACATATATCTAATGCAGCACAAAGGCCATCTTCAATTCATTTATTAGAACTTGAACCTAAGAACTGGGCTCTTGTTAAGAGAGTTCCTTACATAATTGAACTAATTCATTTCATTCTAAAAACTGTTGACAAAACGCAAACATGGACATGATAGTCTCGTTGACGTACATTATAATGACAGCAATAACTATTACAATAATAACACTTTACATAATAATAGTCCTAGAACAACAATGGAACAAGACCTAACATACACTACTTAGGTCATATGTTAGACAAAATGAATACTAAGGAGGTACTATAGTACAATAATATACGTGATCAGATTTAATTGGATAAGTAAATTTTAGCGTACAAATATTTGAAGAACTTGGTTGACAAATTCGTCAGATGATTTGTTTTGAAAATCAAATAGATTTTAAGAAGAATAAATAAATATGGTTTTTAAATATTGGTTTATGTTATTTCTTATTAGGAAAGGTCTTAGGAAAATATTGTTTTGAGAACGTACATACATACGAGTATATAGATATCGTATTATTTACTTTGTTATTAAATAAGAGATGTAATTTAATAAAATGAAGGAATACCTACATGTTAACGATATTTTTATTATTTTATTGTATATAAGACACTTTTAATACTGTCATCCAACAAAGATTAAACTACTTTCAAAGAAGTTGTTGTATAAAGTGTTCCTAAGCCTTGACTTGTTAAATAATATTGTCTAAAACTGGTGACCGAGTGAGCATCTAAAAAGTAATGCAATATTTTTTTTAAACCTACGAGTAATTGCTCCTCGCTGTACGCTCTTCAGTGAGTTGAGAGGCCTTTGCCCAGCAGTGTGACATTACAGGCTAATACTGTTTTACTTTTACGAGTAATTTTTTCATATTATAATATTGGTCTTCTTTTGTTTCAGGACCGAGATGAGCAAACCAAACTGGAAATGAAACATAGGCAAGAGGAAGATGACTTGTATAGAAAGTTCTCGAAACACCGCGAGGAGGAAAACAGGAGAATACGGGAGGAAATACAGGTATTTTACGTTGGCTATATTATTATTATAAAATACTTCGAACTAGGTTTTCATTAGAACTACCTTCTTGAAATTGGTTAATAGCTGGACTATGTTGTAACCATAGATATATAGACCTCTTCGTCTTATAGTTCTATATTAAAAAGAGAACATGAAATTGGTTCATAAATTGGTTACCTAAGTAACAAAGATACCAAAACCATGCCGTTGAATTGAGTCCTCCTTCGATATTTGAAGTCGGTTAACACCAACATGGCATGGCTCCTGTTTGAGATCGTCTATTACCAACCGACCAACCACTCTGTCCACCTAGGTGGTCGGTTAGTAATTTTTTTTCTTAACCAACAACCTAGTTGGTCGGTTAGTAATTTTTTTTCTTAACCAACAACCTAGTTGGTCGGTTAGTAATTTTTTTTCTTAACCAACAACCTAGTTGGTCGGTTAGAACTATTTTTTCTTAACTGCCAACCTAGTTGGTCGGTTAGAACATTTTTTCCCAATTGCCAACCTAGTTAGTCGGTTAGAACATTTTTTTCCCAACTGCCAACCTACATTTCTCTCCCTTTGACACTCTGAAACAACTGACAACAAAAAAAAAATAACCCTAACCTACCGAATAGAACAATTTTCTTACTATTCGGTAGGTTAGGGTTATTTTTTTTTTTAAGAAAATTGTACTATTCGGTAGGTTAGGGTTATTTTTTTTTTTAAGAAAATTGTACTATTTGGTAGGTTAGGGTTATTTTTTCTAACTAGGTTGGCAGTTAAGTAAAAAATGTTCTAACCGACCAACTAGGTTGGCAGTTAAGAAAAAATAGTTCTAACCGACCAACTAGGTTGGACAAACTAGGCGGGTTGTTGGTTAAGAAAAAAAATTACTAACCGACCACCTAGGTGGACAGAGTGGTTGGTCGGTTGGTAATAGACGTTTGAGATCACCAACCCGCATTAGGCAAGCGTGGTGATAACGCCTAATCCTCACTGTACCGATATCTTCAGACCCGTCAAATTGCAAAATTACTTGCATTTTTTCTCTCTCTCTAATACAGCCACATTCAACGGGAAGGTTATAGGCTATTTTTCATCGAAATTCCTACGAGAACGGGCACAACGTGGGCGAAACTCCACGGCGCTGCAAGTAATAAATATAACACATACATTTACCATATTCCAGGACGAATGGGAGAGGGAGCTAGAAAGATTAACGAACAGATTCCAACAAGAGATGCAGGTGAAGAAGCGAAGACCCGACGCAGAGATCGGAGCGCTGACTCTGAGACACCAACAGGAACGAGCCGACTTGGAGAAGAATATGACCTTGAGGAGAGATAAGAAGAAGGAAAGCTTGACTAGGAAGATGCTGGAGCATGAAAGGTGATACGAGAATGGATTGTCTCTTTGGAATCAATTTTGGCTTTTGGCGTAGTGACACTGGAAATTGTATCATTATTGAGGAGTGTTAACTTTACTCGCCCTTTACTGAACTTTATGGATTTACTTAAAACAGAAGCGGACAGTAACGATTAATTTTACCTACTCACTTATTGACCTGTATTTTCCAGAGCGGCAACAGCAGCTCTAGTAGAGAAGCAGAGCCACGAGATGATGGAACTGATCCAGGAGCGTCGCTCGGAGTACATGGCGGCGTCGTCGCTGTACGTGGACGAGGAGGAGGCGCCGCCGTACCCCGCGCGCGCGCCCGCGCCGCACCCGCCGCTCGTCTCCAAGTTCCACATCTACACTGACCCAGCAGAGTTCACTGATGTTGACAAGATTGCTATATCGGTAAGTGGTATAGTAGCATCCATCAGCAATTTCAAAGGAGGAAGTTTTGCTCGTTATTTGAATTTTACTTCTTACGTAGAAGAAAGTAATCCTGGTGATCTACTTGGACCTGTTAAAGCTTCCTTTTTTGAAATGGTCCTTATAAGAAGGTATCCAGGTGACAAAGTGTTTAGAACGCAGGCTTTCAACGTTTACTATTCTAGGATCTGTTACTTTTTGACTTTCTGTGGATTTATTAGGATCTGTTTAGGCTACCTTTTCAAAGTGTTGCTTCGAAGAAGCTAATCATGGTAGCAAAGTTTTCATACCGCAGATTTTTTTCATGGTTGGTGATGTTTAAAGATAGAAATACACATGCCTGAAAAACGGTACTAGTAGAAACTTCCCAGATGCTAATATTGTACAAATGAAACTAAGAATAAAAATTCATAGCTATGAATTAATATTGTCTGTTGAAAGTCCAAGTCGTTCGTTTGTCGATGAAATAATTATACAATATAGATAATTAACGAAATGCTCCATTTTCTTTGTTTCTTTTTCCAGGTAGCACAAGAAGACCAAAAAACCTTCACAGATCTAGTCCGACAGTTGGTTGGGAGATGCGCCAGTGACGTGGAGAAGGCCAGGACCATTTTCCGCTGGATCACGGTCAAGAATCTGAATAACATCCACTTTGATGACAACCTCCGCGGAGACTCGCCGCTCGGGTTACTGCGGGGCATCAAACACGGGACCGAGAGTTACCATGTTCTGTTTAAGAGATTGTGCAGGTAACTTGAGCTTGATTTGATTTTTACCAGCCCCTCTACTACCTTTCTTGCCTACCTTTTACTACCTTGTTGATTGGTGGAATATTGCAAAATCTGAAATGTCAGGTTTCTGTAAGATTTTTAAATACAACAAAAAGAATGAGTTTATTCAATAAAATCACATAACAGTGTATACACCGATACGACACAACAGATCATATTAATTTCTGGACCTGATTAAAGAAACATCGACATGCGAATCTACCTTAGATAAAACCCGATCTTCGTATACTTTACATTTGATTTATCAACTATCAACAAAGTGTCTTATGTGACAAACGCTCTATCATCCCAATTTCCTTTTTCCAGCTACGCCGGCCTCCACTGCGTAGTGATCAAAGGCTACAGCAAATCCGCTGGTTACCAACCAGGAGTCCGTTTCGAAGACAATCGGTTCCGTAACTCCTGGAACGCAGTATACGTGGCTGGCGCGTGGCGGTTCGTGCAGTGTAACTGGGGGGCGAGACATCTGGTCAACGCTAAGGATGCTCCCAAGCCAGGGAATAGAGGGAAGAGTGATAGTTTGAGGTGAGAGTTTGAGTTTTTTGAAGGGAGAGCGTGATGTTTAATGAAATATGATATGTCATTTCATTGCCAATTTTCTTGGTCAAACCTCAAATCAATGACAATTCTAAGAAAAGATACTATCAAACTTTTTAATTAGCTAATCTAAAGCACAATTATTAGCTAATCTTAAGCACTATTGTTCTCACCGCACTTCAATAATCCAGATTTTTACCATATCTTCCTGTAAATGACTTGAACATTGTACCATGACTCCACAGATACGAGTACGACGACCACTACTTCCTGACGGACCCTCGGGAGTTCATCTACGAGTTCTTCCCGCTGCAGCCCGACTGGCAGCTGCTCAAGACTCCCATCACGCTCCATGACTTCGAAGAACTTCCCTTCGTCCGGTCGCTGTTCTTCAGATACGGGTTGTACTTCAGCGATCCGAACACCAAGGCTGTTATGTTTACTGACTCCACTGGTATGTGGTGGTTTATACTTTTTGTCACATCAATTTGATGTTTTGATAGCGATTGTTAGGAGAATACGAGTGATAGAGACGTTATTGGTTGAGGATGTTTGAAGGGAAACTTTTGGTTTTTCTTAACGCGCCCTTCATAACATCACTATTTCGTTGTTAGTAACGCTCACAGAAAACTGCTCTTGTTTAGACAACCTTGATACCTTTACTGCAGTATTGACGGTGACGATTTAATTAATCCAAAAATTGACATTTATTTATACATACGATATCAAAGATCGTCAAAGCTTAATCTGCTATCTTGCTAATAGAAATCGATGACTTGCTCAGACCGATAACTGCACTGCGGTATTAAATCATACTCGTTTCCCGTGAAGGTGCGGCGACTATGCGCATAGCCATGCCGGCACACATGCAGAGCTCGCTCATCTTCCACTACAACCTCAAGTTCTACGACACGGAGGGCGACGGCTTCGACGGAGTCAGCCTCAAGAGATTTGTCATGCAGGTCTGATACAGTGAATTTTTTTGGCAGTTTGGGTTGAGCACGCTCATATTCGGGCCGGCACAACCACGGCTTTTATAAGGGTCTTCTAAAACCCCTAAAATGCCGAACCAACTATGCCGGCCCAAATATGGGAGTAGCAACCCGAAAAAAATAATTTAAAACATATTTTTAATTTTTAAGGTTCAATGTTCAAACCCCCTTTTCTGCATACCTGAATGCATAAAATAACATAATCTTTCTCTTGATCAAAATTTGACTACTAACACCTAACAGCTATAACCAGGATTAGTCAGGTTGACCATCCACTCGATGAAGAAGAAGAAGATTTCAATTAATTTTCCAATATGAATTTTGTGACAATATAATTTCATCCCATCATCTCCCATTGCAGTCGGTAGTGAGCAACGTGGTGTCGTTCCGCGTGCACGCGCCCTGCAGCGGCGCCTTCCTGCTGGACATCTTCGCGAACGCGGTGACGCCGCGCGAGTACCTCACCGGCGAGCCCATGAAGTTCAAGAGCGTGTGTAAGTTTAAGGTAAGGGAACCAGTATTTCATCAATATGTTTTTGAAAATTTTCATTGTTTTATCTTTATCATATAAGTTTTATCCAAATCAAATGAAAATAATGAATTTTCGATAAACTCAAAAACTATTTGACGGATTTGCATGAGGATTCACAAATAGACAAGTCATTCGTGAAAAATGTTTTGGGCTACTTTTCATCCCAAAATTTCCACGGGAACCAATATGACGCGGGTATAACCGCTACAATGCTGCTGGGCAAAGGTATTCCCCAAACATCGACAACCGTCCCTATCTTTCGCCTTCTCCCACCAATCTCTATCCAAGGCGATAAGATCGTCTCGCCAAAAAAATAAAATGTGTGACCGATATTTCCAGATCTGCTGCGCGGAACTTCAAACAGTGATGGTGCCGCTACCCGACTGCGCAAGCGGGGAGTGGGGGCCCACCAAGGCGACCCGGCTCTTTGGACTCGTACCCATCACTCATCAGGTGAGGAAAAACAGTATTCAGAAATATTGACTCCAGTACTCGGGGGAGCAAGGAACCCTTCTTTGGGGAATTTGGTGGTGGTTTGTGGTCGGTGTTCTCTTTGCATTGACTAATGGTATGATACTTTGGTATACACCAATGATACCCAGGGTAACTTTGCATAGCTTTAGTAAAAAGGATGATATTTATCACTAGTCCGCGATATCCGACACTCAATCAACATGTCATCAAAATTCTGTGTTTTATTGAAATTGTTGATGGATGGAACTTACTCCATTCCTTAAGATATCGAGGCTTTGAGGCGATCGATAAACTCTACCACCACCACTAACCTGTATAAACTACATATTTGGGTTCAAAACCTTTATAATTTTATATCTTTAACCAAAATGTATGTTTTCGACCACCAGGAGGCGCTAGTGTTCGCGGGGCGTGAGCTTGAGATACAGTTCCGCATGTCGCGCCCTCTGGCGGACTTCATGGCTACACTACACAAGAACGGAGTGGACGAGAAACGGCTCTCGAAATACGTGCAGCAAAACGTGTCCGACGATATCGTGTCGTTCTATATTACGTTCCCTGAGGAAGGTGAGATATTACTTAGTTTGTACAAGTAATTTTAGCTTCAATAAGTTATCTGAAAATAGCGTTATGTAGTATTAGAAGCACAATTTTTTCCAACCATGTAGCTTGCTTAGTCTTCTTCTTCTTCATCGAGTGGATGGTCACCCTGACCAATCCTGGTGTCAGAGTTATTGAGCCGCCAAAGGCCTCTGACATGGCTCATGTAACGACTACTATCCATAGAGAGTAACCGGGACCGACGGCTTAACGTGCCCTCCGAAGCACGGAATCGTTTACTTTTCGGCCAATCAGGTGATTCAGCCTGCAATGCCCTAACCAAACTGAGGACAGTTTCACAAAGAGATTTTTTGTGAGATATTGTCCCCACCGGGAATCGAACCCGGAACCTCCGGATCGTGAGCCGAGCGCTCAAACCACAAGACCACGGAGGCTGTTAAGCTGTTAAGCTTGCTTAGTAAAATTCAGGTTTTAATGGAACCTTTCCGAGAAAATATCATTAATTCCCGTTTGTATAGTACTGCATAAAGTTTATTTTTCTAATAAAACTTAACAGGCTCTTAAGGATCTCTTTTCTATTTTTACCTGGCAAACATTTTTTACTTAGCCTCCGCAGTCCCACAGCTGGGCAAAGGTCATACATAAACTTAATAAACCATTAATAATAAAATAATTAATAATATTCCCAGGACAATACGGGCTCGACATCTATACTCGCGAACGCGGCGCTCCCACCACGATCCACCAGAACGGATCCACAGAAAAGGAGAAACATCTCCTCACACACTGCTGTAAATATCTCATCAATAGCAGCAAGAGAAACTGACCCTTATGTACTCGTAGGTAAAGTATATTATTAAAGGAGAAATGTAGTTTTTGGTCCCGAATTGGGTACAGGAATAAAACATTATTGATAATGGATTAGGGGCATAGTTACACTATTCAATTTCAAAGGGCTTAGTAAGTTTTACGCTTACTTTAGAAAGTGTTATCCTATATTATATTCTACAGGATAAAGGACCTCATCGTAATTAAGGTATCAAGTAATTACACAGGATATCAATTAGAAATGAGCCCCTAAATTCATTATGAGCTTCGAATTTTGTATGATTAAATATAATGATTAATGTTAATGTAATATATAAAATTGTCAGAGAAATTAGAACCTTAAACGTAAGGAATAGATCATATAATGATAAAATATGTAGATTATTATTTTATACCAATGTCCATTAGTAAGACACAGCATTTTCAATTCTAACGCTTTAATAATAAGTGTCAAAAACGCATAATTTAATACAATACTCAAGAGTTGTTGATCTAGTTAAGTTTATAGAAACGTAACAATGGTTTATTAACTTCACGAATGGTAGGATGCCAACGCACAGGCAACTGCTGTCGTCGACTTGTCAACATCGCAAGCGGCTTAGAAAGAAAGTTGGTAGCCTGCGTGGACCAGCGGTTGCCGGCGCCGACAAGCGCTTAGGGTGCATTTCCATTGAAAAGAAACGGAGCTGAGCGGGGCAGTAAACTCATTGGAAGTGTCAGTGACTTTCAGCCCTTGTCGGTGCTGGTTTATCATATTGTTTAGCACTCGGCTCCTTGCGCTAATTACTAGCGCTTTTCAATGAAAAAGTTTATTTATGTATGCAGTCAACTCATTTGACGTCATCGTCGGCGACTGCAGTCGCCTCTACCATTTACAACTTGCTTTTAGCGTAGTGTAATTTTTGTATTTGGTTTCACTTAGGTTTTGTTTAAGTTAGCTAGAGTCGCCGCTATGAAACTAAATTGAATTAAAAAGTTAATCATATTGAAAACATTTTATTAAGCAATTTTATACGTAGAAATTATATATTCGTGTAAATTATGATTTATATAATAAACGTTATTATACATAAGTTTATAAGATTCAAAACATGTATGTTCTTAATAAAACTAATGATATGAATATGGCAATGACAAAATGCAAAACTGTTGGAAATATACACAAGAAGATACAGATTTCTAAAGATTTTAGTTTTCAAAAGATTCTGTAGGTTACGAAAATTGTGGAGCATTTTATTAATTTGTTGTTTTAAGTGAATTAGCACACAATATTTTGTTCGAAAAAAAAAATACTATTGTTCATTTTTGTAACCACATTGTTCTATATTTTGCATTTTGTCTATGCCCACTCGTCAAGGCAATCTAATTGCTAAGTTTTTATACATTGTAATTGTAAAATATTTGCACCTAGTATAACCTGTTACACTGCCAAATAATATCAGTCTATGAGTAAATAAAATAATTAAATAACATATTTTTAAAATAATAATAAACACTTAAGCGTAACATTGAGTCTATGGTTTTAAAAAATCGTTAAAGTTTTTTTTTACATTATAAGATTCTAGATTTAAAATGGCAGATCGATAAGTATATTACGCTTAATTCTAAAAGTATATAAATATTTTGATTTAATATAAATTTTGAAATTGCTGCAATTATGTAAAGGAATATAATTTTAATTAACATTATTATTTTAAATTTATATAACTATAAAATATATTTTTGTACCACATCAGTGTATGTAAATGTTTTAAAATATATGGCATGTTATTTTTTACGTATAATTTTATTTGTCAATTCTTAATTTTCAGATCACGATAGATTTATTTATTTAAAAGAATCATATAAAAGCATGAAAAATATCTAACAAGTATTCATATAACTTGACTTATTTAACTTTTTATACCTAAAACTATTTCTTAACAGACAACGTTTTTCACACGTCACAAAATTGTGTAACTATAATTATAAACTATGGAAAGTATGCCAAACTTAGAACCAAAACGAGTATGACAGTAATAGGCTGCTATAACAGTTATGCTCTCATGTAAAAAATGTATATAATTGAGCATTCTGGACGGCGGTTTTAGGAAAAATCACAACACGATTATGTACTATGTGTATGCTTATTCAATATCCTATACTATAATATACCTATTTTCAATATTAATGTTAGAACAACATACGTATTTTATATTTAAATATATTAGCGAAAGATCAATCAATGAGATTCATAAATGTCAATATCAAAAAATGTCACAAATATACATATAGTCACAATTGGCAAAATGGTCCAAAGTATTTTAAAAAACTTATTTTCTCGTATTCATGTTACCGTAAAAGAAAGTGTTTCTTATTGGAACAATGAGCATTCAAAATAATTATAAAACCTAACTTAATTGTTTCGTTAACGTCAACGTCAATTTTCTAAGGATAATTTCTATTACATTTTTAGCCAAAGCGATTCTCTGTTCAATGATTGTCAGAAAAAATCGCTCTTAGCTATATATGAACCTTTAAAATCTGTTTTTCTATTTGTCCTATCGTACTTTATATTATAGCCGATAGTTGTATTTTGTCTCAAATATTACTCACCACTAACTTCTTGATATTAAAATCACAACTTAATAATCTTATAAATAAGGCATATTATCACCTAAACATGTCCACGCACAGCGTTCATAGTAGCCCGCTGTTCTACGCCTCTGATCAACGTACCGAGCAAACCTTCCATTTCATTGGCGGTCTCGCGAAGTTGGGTGTTGTCGAAACACGAGTCTGAAAGAGGTAAGGAGGAATATTTCAAAATAGTTTAAGTGCTGACCGATTTTTATTCAATTATAGTTATCACTCCCATTGTAAGCACTAACCACACAAAAACTCACTAGATCGGTCCTTTCGTTTAAGAACTATGATTCCAGAACAGTGTGTGTATTTACATTATGGCAAATAAATACATTGGAATTTGAACAGACACACAGACAAAACTCATAACACCCCTTTTTAGTGTAGGGAGTTAAAACGACAAGTAGAATACAGACGAGCATTCCTCACTCACACGGACAGACAGCTATTGAGACTTAAAACACCTATGAAAAGTAACTAATAATTAAAACGTTCGCACACGGGTTTTTTCGCGTTGGAAAGTTTATAAAGCAAGTAAATAACTTACTTTTATAACAAAAGTAACTAAATTTCTACAGCAAGTATTTGACTGACATCATTAAAACTTACCATCCATAGCAAAGTTATTAGCCAATATCTGATGAAGTCTATCCAAAACCGTATCTAAGTCGGCATTAAGCTCCTTCATTTTGTCGTTACTGTTCGCGACGGTACGCAAGTCGGCGGCGAATTTAAGCTCGGAGGCGGCTAGGTCTTGAGGCTTGGCTTTAAAGGACACTTGGTGTGATGATCGCTTGTCTGGCGCTAGCGAGTCGCGGTCTGAAAGTATACATACGAATGAAATTACTTTTTTAACAGATATAGGCTATTATTTTTTCATCCCAAAATTCCCATGGGAACGGGCACAACGCAGATAAAACCTCAAGGCACTGCTAGTATAGAATATAGATATATCTCACCATTGTACCAGTTACTAATATCGTTCATAGACACCGTTGATATGCTATCTGACTTCGATTGCACCACCACTGGCTTCAAAGCATCTCCGGACAATGTCAAGAGATTCTGACTATCTGCATGCTTTGACACTACTGAGAAATTTCCAGAGTCCAAGCTAAGAACTCTCGGTTGATTCTTCAAGTCGGTGACTTTGGACTGTTTTTCGTCCACAACTGGTATAGGACTGAATAAGTCGAATGCTTGAGGTCGGTCTGCCTTATCTGATTTAGAGCATTGGGTTGGTATGTCTGTCTGACTGGTTAGGTTGTCCTGTGGGAAAATAATGAAATAAGTTTAGAAATGCGACTACTATGTGTCTGTGACGTAGCGTGTTTGCTCGCCTGCTAAATCCGGTGGCTTTACTGTAAGCCTAAATCTTCTCACTGTAATTATAATCTTCAGAAAGCGAGCAGCTCTTACGAGAGGAATTTGATTTTAAAATAGCTATGAGTAAAAACTCGTTATATACAATGTGGTACCTTCAAAGCCTTGAGTCTGTTAATCTGCGTCGAGATCTGCGTCGAGTGAGCATCCACTTTAGATTTCAAACAGTCGTCCTTGGTATCCTTGTGTTCCTGTAGTTGATTTGATAACTCTTGTAATGCTCTGAAAATGGTATCACATCTCACATCAGTACCCAATTTTTGATTAATTATTTGCTAAGCTAATCAACCCCAAGCCTACACAGTTACTTTCGCATTTAAGTGCTAGTAACGCTCAATTACTTACGCTTGAACCACTCGCTTGAACACAGAAACGGGTTTAATCTTTGCATAGACCTTGGAGAATAACTATTTAAGCTACTTTTCATCAAATAATCTATAGGGTACAGTAAGGTTCTATGGGAAACAAATAATATTAGAAACAGTTAAGGCTTACTTATTCTGCGTTTCCAACTGTGTAATAATATCCTGTAGCATAGAAGCTGGGTTGTTCTCCTTATTGCCTGATGCTTTGCCTACAGTCGACGTGAATATCACCGGCTTGCCAGGCTTGACGTCTTTCCGCCGTTTGCCGGCGATTTCTTTATCGGAACTGCGTTTAACCTTGGACGTCTTCTTCTTCTTAGTTTTGGTGCAGAAGAAGAACCGTCTCATACCCTTCATGAAGCTCAGGCACTCTTGGGGTTTTGCCTGGAAATGAAAGACAATTCAACCAACATTTTTTTTAAATTGGGGGTATTTTTGACTGTTTAAGCTATTATTTATTCTTATGAAATTTATTTGTATGATACCTTCTAAAACCAACTTCAAAGTGTCTGATTGATATCTAAACACTTCCTTGGCTATACCATGGACCGTTTCATCAGGAATGTAACAGAAGGCTCAATCATTAACTTTAAGTTAAGTATTTAGTCTGTATTGTCATGCTGGGCAAAGGCCTCTCATCTCACTGAAGATAAATCCTTAAGTTAAAAACCTTGTATTTGAATCTTATTTTAATGATAACACTCACCGGTCCATCAATAACCTCATGTACAATATGAGTCTTCTTGTGTCCAGGGACTGTCATCAAATCTTTGTCATACAAATAACATTTCTCACAGAAATATGTATTGTTACATTTTGTACATTGAAATGTAAGTACCTGAAAATAAAGATATGATACTTTAGTAATATAACAAAGCAGAAGTGATTGTTTTTTTGTTTGTATTATGGTCCCAAATCGTGTTGTTAGCCCAAGAAGCAAGTGTAGTAACAATGGAACAACAGTTTTATTTTCGCCAAAAGACATCTGTAGGGGATAAAGTGTGCGAATCAATAGTGAAAAAGTAAACTAAGTATAGTATGCTACAGACATCTCTTTTTCAGAGAGCAAATGTCCAACAAGTATGATCTTGATCTGTATTGTAGCAAATGATTGATTCATCTCCCTGTACGAGCTAACGAGCTGCATGCTGCTTAACAATAGCAATAAGTTAAAATCGCTTGACTAAACTACGCCATGAGCTCTACTACAACTCCAGTTGGCGATATTTTGTACCTGTATAAGCTGAGTGCCGCACATAGCACAGTTGGTGGTAGCGTTGCCGACTTGTCTGCTGGCCTGCACGCGGCGCGCGACCGGCAGCCAGCGCGACGACCAGCAGCTGGCCGCGGCCCAGTCCGCCACGCACCGCGCCGAGACGCCCAGCATGCCGGCACTCTGGCGGTCACGTGGGTTGGGTTTTCGTTACAAAATAGCAACGTCGCGAGGTTTTACACTATTCGCACCTGTTTCTTAGGCTATGTGAATAGCAAAACCGATTAGTTAATTTACAATCTCTACCTTCGAAAAACAGGAGTCAACATCTTTCTGCAGCTGATCAGCCCCGGCCCCAAGGTACTGCGCCAGCGCTGTCACGTGACCCAGCAGTGACGTTAGTCTCTTTGGAGACACGCAGCCATTGTGGTCTGCGCATGAGTTGGCGAGCGCTGCCCATTTGTCAGAAGGGGACTCTTCACTCAGGATTATAAGTAGCGTCTTGGCGGCTAGCACTCGGACTGGCTCTTTCCTAAGCCTGGAATTATACATTTTTAACTTAACTCAATTGACAGCAAGCAAACCCAGGCTTCTCTCTAGTACTGTGTCGTAAGTAATTTCAAAAATTGCGTTAGTAAAAATAATTTAATTTAATTTTAAAACCATACACAAGATTCTCTACATGTGAAAACATTTACATAACTTTGTATCTAATGACAATATTTTGACTGTTTGTTATCCTATTAAAATATAATAAAAATATAATATTGCATGTAAACTTACTTGTCATAAACATTAAGTAGTAAATTAATCATGAGATCCACAGTCAAGTCCACATCTCCACTGAAATGTCCCTCCTTCTCCGCAGCGAAGTAGATATCAGCCAACACCGACTCCAACTCGGCTGTGTCAAGAGACAGACTGGATTCCGACAGACTGAGTTGATGTCGGGCAAATACTCCAGAACTTATTCTTAGTGGAGGAACTGAAATGATAATAACTTTATTGTTGATCAAAATATTAATAGGAAGGAAGGAAGGAATATTTTTTGATCTTCAACTAACTGCCCCTAAATACAAAGAAGAATTTGGAGGAAAGAAATATTAAAATGTTGTTGAGTTGATTCCTGACTTTTTTATTGATAAAAAAGATACTAGGTTTTTGTGTTGGCTCCAACTAATAGACCATATCTACTGTGGGTATGCCTATGCTAGGAGTAAGATATTCTGCTGGGAAAGTTTCTTTTCAAAAGGACACCATAAATATTTTTTATCTATAGGTTTTTTGTTTGCACCAACTAATGGAATATGTGTATGCCTATGCTAGGAGATTGGTATTCTACTGGTAAAGCTATTTTAATAGCCATGCCATGGACCAACTTACTATTAAGTAGTTAGTTGTTAACATACCTTTTAAAAACTTTTGTAAAGTGTAAATTTTGAACGCTATCCGATACACAGTATACTTTATTTGATTATACTCTTCGAGGGCTTCTAATATTTTCAGAAATTCTGGATTATCATACTGCTGCTTCCCTGTTGATTCGCTGAAATAAACATTATATTTTATTAAAATGCTTCGAACGTTTCAACCACTGCCGTGAAGTGAAAGTAAACCTATGCAGTATGCACTTACTGTATGTACAATGGATATCCAGATTCATTTTCAACTTTTTTCCAATTATTAGAACCCATGTTGCAATGTCAATATATCATATTCAAACGATTAAATAGATCTTTAATTCTTTATTTACGTTTCGCCTGAATGAAAGTACAAAATTACAACCGCCGAAAAAGTATTCAAATAATTTGGATTTTTGGAAATGTAATTTTTTTTTTTCCCCTTCGCACCTGCCTGACCAATCCTATATAAACAATCAAGGCCTTTAAGTGTAAAAACATTTCGTGATTGGACAAAAACATGTCATTTGAACTTTAGTTGTAACTTGATTGGATAATTTCTGTTTCTGAGTATGTGACTTGTAACAACGGAACGGACGCGGAGGAATGGTACATCTGTGGTGTAAATACAGTTTTTGTTTAGGTATTAATTTATTAATTCATAAGTAAAATAAATGCTTATTAACCACAAGTATAATTTTTGAGTTTTATCTTAAATGTTAATATTTCAAGTAAATATTTATGTCATTAACACCGAAATAAATATAAAAACAGATGAAAAATAATGGTTTCCATTCATTCCCTCGAACGGTTTGTTTTCGTTGTCAGAATATAAACCTGCAAACCGACTATTATAGCCAATAGTTATTGAGTAAATTCTGAAACTGTTCGTTTTGTAGCCAATAACAGAATTGTATGTGATAAATATTATTGCTGCCATTTTCTCTTTGTAAAAGAAAGACGCCATTTTGCAAGCGTCACTTGGCGGCGTGTCGGGTTTCCGCGATTTAGCCCGAAATACATTTATAAACCATAATATTTATTTATTTTCATAAACTATGTCGTATCAGTCTAGTGTAGCGGCGGATTCACTAGCTGCGGCGCAACTAGAAATGTCCGGTAACCCCAATGCCTTGGCGCTTCGTCGCCCATTCGACCCGGTGGCGCACGACTTGGAAGCTAGTTTTCGTTTGACTCGATTTGCTGATTTGAAAGGAAGAAGTTGCAAAGTTCCTCAAGATGTGCTGGTTAAACTGGTGGAGTCTCTCCAGCAAGACTACTCTCAACAAGACCAGGACCAGTTTATGCATGTGGCGATACCGCGCATCGGCATCGGCTTGGATTGTTCGGTGACGCCGCTCAGACACGGAGGCCTGTGTTTGGTCCAAACAACTGACTTTTTCTATCCCTTGGTCGACGACCCTTATATGATGGGTAAAATTGCCTGTGCCAACGTTCTTAGTGACTTGTATGCAATGGGAGTGACCGAATGCGACAACATGCTCATGCTTTTGGGTGTTTCAACCAAAATGACTGAAAAGGAACGTGATGTAGTTATTCCTCTTATCATGAGAGGCTTTAAGGATTCTGCTTTGGAAGCTGGTACATCTGTGACTGGTGGCCAAACTGTTATCAACCCATGGTGCACTATCGGAGGGGTGGCTACCACTATTTGCCAACCTAATGAATACATTGTACCCGACAACGCTGTTATGGGTGATGTACTTGTCCTAACTAAGCCCCTTGGTACTCAAGTTGCTGTGAATGCCCACCAGTGGCTAGACCAACCAGAGCGCTGGAGCCGAATTAAGTTGGTTGTGTCTGAAGAAGATGTACGCAAGGCTTACCATCGAGCAATGGATTCTATGAGCAGACTCAACCGTATTGCTGCTCGTTTGATGCACAAGTATAATGCCCACGGTTCCACGGATGTCACTGGATTTGGTCTTCTTGGTCATGCACAGAACTTGGCTTCTCATCAGAAGAATGAAGTATCATTTGTGATTCACAACCTTCCTGTCATAGCTAAGATGGCAGCTGTAGCTAAGGCTTGCGGTAATATGTTCCAGTTGTTGCAAGGTCATGCCCCCGAGACCTCTGGAGGACTCCTCATCTGCCTCCCCCGAGAACAAGCTGCAGCGTACTGCAAAGACATTGAGAAGCAAGAAGGGTACCAAGCCTGGATTATAGGAATTGTTGAAAAGGGCAACCGTACTGCACGTATTATCGACAAGCCTCGAGTCATCGAAGTGCCGGCCAAGGATTAAATTTTAAAGAAACAGACATTCAAATTAACTTTAAAATGACTTAAGAGCTGGAGTAATCTTCATAAATAAAATATTGAATTTTGTTTTCCTTGTGATTGTCATCCTAGGCAATCATTGTTTGTCTTCTATAAAAGATTCTTATAAAATGTTTTTTTACAATGTTTTGTAAGAGGATGCTAAGATTTTATCAAAGTATGTATATGAAAGCTTCTAGGTTATTGGATCTAGTGACTTTGGTGTTTATAATAATAGATAAGTATCAATTGATAAACTTAAGTAAAATTCCATTAGGTACCTACATGTTGTAAACCTAGCATTTGTTGCAGCTTCTGGAGGGTTCTGCAATTGTGAATTTAAGTATAATTATTAGAATAAAGTTATTTTTCAGTCATACTTCGATGTTTTATTTTGATAATTAACTGTTAAGTTTAAATTATGTTACGGAAAATTCACTTACAGTATTCAGCCTAGTATTAAGTGTCAACAACTTAGCTCTAAAAATATGTGTCTCATCCATAATTATATGGAGTACTAGCCGCGCCCCGCGGTGTTACCCGCGTTGTATCGGTTCCCGCGGGAATTTCGGGATAGAATGTATTCCATGTGTTATTCTGATGTATAACCTATATTACTGTAAAGTTTCATCCAAATCCCTCCTGTAGTTTTTGCGTGAAAGAGCAACAAACATACATCCATCCTCACAAACTTTCGCATTTATAATATTAGTAGGATAGGATGTACTTTTGACGCCTGCTTGCTTATTGTGACCAACTGTGGCCCTGGCTATGGATCTGATACAATGCGATCCCTGAGTAGGTAGTCTAAAAACACAAATTTATCTAAAGTATTAAGCCTGTACTATCCCACAGCTAGGCTAAGGCCTCTTACTGAAGATCAATACAGTGAGAATAAAAATTAAAATGGGCTCACCAGTTCAAACTGATCACTGGGTAAAACCGTGGAGCACTGATAGTAAAATGATATTACTTACACCTCAACTAATAAAGATTCTATTCATACTAGAACAGAATTGAAACGACATACCAAAAACACCCTTAATGGAACAAGATAGAGCACACATGCCATTCAACAAAAAGTGGGTGTTTCTAAGCAGAAATAAAGTATATGTTCATATATGTTTCAAATAAGTTTTTCTGCTAGTATGAATTAAACCCTAAACAGTAATAACATTAAAACACTGATAGATTTGTAAATACATTTTTATTCAGCACTTTCAAACCAAGCGAATCGAATATCCTAATTTAAAATAATTTAGATATTTATTGCCAGAATGTTCTAGCTCAGATGCCACTGTTCTAAAATATAGTTCATTGTATGCTATTTTACAAACATATTCTTTGTCAAAATTAGTTTTGATATGAAATGTTGATTTTGTACTGAATATTTACAGATACACATATAACTTGGTCAGTAAGGAGTAACAAAGGTTTTAACATCCTATATATTAATATTCAGTGAGTCTATTGCCCTGCAGTCAGGTCTAACAGCCTAAAACTTTTATTTCACATACATATTATGATATAGCTAATCTCACCATTGTAGTAGTAGTGTGAGTGAATACACATACCTTAGAAATAGAGCAGTAACTGGCATGCTAGTTTACTGCAAGTCAATATACAATGCACACTTGTCAAATACAGGCATGCCAGTTAAGTTAGTTTGTGCTAGCAGCTAGAATGCCAACTACAGGCACATGTATTCTGGCTTTAGTAATGGAAACAATTAATTTAGACAAAAAATATGTTTCAAGTACAAAACAATTTGATAACAGATATTCAATTTTCAATAAACAGTTTATTCAAATAAACAATTGAATATTACCCTTATTTCTATGAATAACGTATCTCAGTGGCATGGCACTTTTGCTAAAAAAATTGAAACTGAAATGTTTCATAAAAAAAAATACATTATTTTTAGTCTATGAATGAGATATAGATTACAAAAATGCCATAGACATTGTAAACTCTGTGTAACTCATGTACATTAAAGGGGAGAGTGTATGTTAGTTGAGACAAGGTCTTTTGCGCGGTCTGCTTTCATCACCATTCTGTTCAATGTGGCTCTGGTCGCGTTTCTTTGGAGAACTGTTGTTCTGTAATTGAAAAAAAACATTTGTTAAACTTACAATTACACACAAAAAACATAAACAAACAAATTTATATTTCGTAGTTCTAATGGGAACAGGTTATACAGGGCGAGTAAAACATTGCAAGAAAAATATCTGAATACAGATATTATAATGAACTATTTAAAAATAAAACCTTTGAATAAAATTTGCCTTCTCCATTATTCAGTGTATTTACCCTCTTTAGTCAATGTTTTGACTCACCCTATGGATAAACCTACATGATATTTCTGTGGAATAAGATATTTAAATTCAAAATTTTTCCTTTAAATCATAAGTAAGATAATTTCTTCTAATAAATTCCATTACATTGAGTAATGAATCCATTCTCTCAGCTCAAGGTTGAATTAATATTATGTTATGCTCAATGTTACAACTTCCTAACCGATTAGTTCTGTGTAAATTATTGATATTGATCTCGTAGGCATTTGGTAATAAATAATATTGGTATGTAATAACTGTGTGTGATAAAAGCGGTAACAATCCTTAAAGGTAAAGGATATTTTAAAATTATTTGATGCACATCAAGGGCACATAAGTACATAAGGGTACATAAGTACATAAGGGTACATAAGTACATAAGGGTACATAAGTATATAAGGGTACATAAGTACATAAGGGTACATAAGTACATAAGGGTACATAAGTACATAAGGGTACATAACTACCCTTAGTAATAACTAATAATAGTTATTAGTAATTTGTGATGCAAGTCATTTATGAATTTTATGACTGACTGTAACAGTCTCTCGGCTACACTTTTGTGATTAAACATCCAACTAATTTTGATGATTTTATAGAAAACACATGTCTTTGAGATAATTGTATGCTACTTTCTCCCAAAATTCCTTCCCGAGTGGGTAAGTTTGCGGTGGTTTGAAATACTAAGTACAGCTAGTAAAAAAAAATTATTACCTTTTTCTCCCATTGCTGGTGTAAATATCTTAACAATATGTTTGTCTTTTCTGTTACAATAACTGTAAAATAGACACAACAATTGGTCAATATCTCTAATTTTAATGTAACAGTGTCAATACTGTTATCTGAATTATAGTAACAACAATAAAGTCCAAATTACAGATAAGGTTGAATGACTTATTAAGAATGCTATTAACATTTTGGTGCTTGGCAAAGATCTGGTAAACTTTTAGTAAACATCATATAAACAACATATAAGACATGATTAATATGCAGCAGTACTCATGATCAGCTTTAAAATAGTAAAAATAAACTCATTAAACTTGAAAACCTGTGCAAAACTTGCAATGTAAAAATAATAAACAAACGTAAACCCAAGGACTCTGATACTCACTCTGTTTGGAAGGAATGTCTTTAGTAGGGAGGTATATTGAGGGCCTTTTCGAACAGTTTCTGATTCCATTGTCAGTGTTGAATAACGTAAAATTGTGTTCATCATACGAGGGCAGATCCTTTAGAAACTCCATCACCGACTATAACAAATAAACTCACGATAAATAACGAAATCTCGACCAGTTAACTTCGACTTGCACTAACCTATTTCAAATACTTACATTATCATCACTTACCATTGTGATGATTCTATTGATATGAATATTGTTTGTTATCCAATTTAGGAAGAAATTAAACCAAATGCAGGATGAATTACGCACTAAATTAAAATTATAATCACAAGACGTGGGTAAGCAAAAGAAACATTGACTGACTTGGACTGACTGATTGATTGAATTTGATTGATTCACAGAATTGATTGTTATTGAATGAATGAGTCACAACGAATGATTTGATTCGATTGATTCATAGTTAACAGATTATTTATAATGATTGCTATTTTGCGAAACAATTTAATGTTTTAAATTATTTATTTAATATTTTAAGGAATTCTAAAAATCCTAAATTCCAATAACCACGCACAATTTATAATTTGTTAAAAAAAGAAATACACGGTAACATATAATTTGATATATATTCTGTGCAGCATGATAGTCTGTGGTGGGAAACAGGATGACGTCATTGAAGATACACCAATCACAGCAGTGTAGAAAATCCAATCGGCCAATCCGAAGAATAATCCATTCTAGCGCCAATTTTGAATTGATTTTCCCAAAAGTTTTCTCAAAAGTTAACGTTTTATTAAAAATCATAATTATTCACCATTATTCATTATTTGAAATATGTACAATTTAATAAATAATAATTTTAATAGAACCTATAACCCTAGTGGAAGGCAAAATGCTTTATCTGATATAAAACGAATGCTAACTTCTCGCGATACCGCAGCCCAACATAAAGCGTGCGGCTATCTCATTGAAGTTGTTAACCGATACAACAAGAATTCCGAGGAAGGTGTTCGCATGGTGGAATACTTGATAACTAATGATATTACGGTATTTTTATGTGAAGCGACGTCTAATTTGGACTTTTTACTTTTTCGGTAAGATACATTATATATTTTTTTTTCTTTAACCTATATCGTCCCACTGCTGGGCAAAGGTCTCCCCCAAACTCTTCCATCTTTCCCTGTCCTTCGCGGTCTCCCACCACTCGCTGTCGAAGGAGACAATGTCGTCCCTCCAGCGTTTCCTAGGCCGCCCGCGGCGCCGCGCTCCTCCCGGGACCCACTGGGTGGTGATGTGGGCCCATCTCTCGGGGTGCATCCGCGACACGTGCCCCGCCCACTCCCACTTAAGTCGGGCAGGTGAGGGAACGCAGCGTGGAGTTTCGCACTCGATCGATTCGTTTGAATCCGAGGATGCTGCGTATATTTTATTATTAAGTAAATTAACTGTAGTTGCCAATCAAAATTTTTAAAGAATGTTTCATCAGTAGAATAACAAATTTAACACTACACAAAACTCAACTATCCTCCAGAGATCGAAGGGCAAACGACGATTTAAGTACCTATGCAAGACTAGTAATAATAGGGTTGTTTATGTGTGGGGGAGACTTTGTCCAGCAGTGGGACATAGTTTAGGCAGGAAACGCTAGCACGAGCCTCTACATTACATTCCCATACTTCACTAACACTTCAGTTACAGTTCAATGGTAATTGCCTATATTTGCTAGATATTCTCTATCACCGTTCTAGATCAATCCTAACATGTCTCCGCATACTCTGGCGGTCGAATCGCTTCTTCACTGAAGAGCACGCGGCTCATTCCATGACCGCGGTCCTGAGAGCCCTCGCTCATTACGCCGGTAGTGGCCCCGTGGCAGCCATTGATACGTGCTTGCATTATATCTGCGATTTACTTAATGGGTAAGTGCTTTTTTGGTTGAGTTTTGCTTTTTACAGGGATAAAGCTCTGAAACAATATTACTTATAAGTAATAATAATTCAACTTTTAGCTTTATCCCTGCAATACACGTTATGGTACTTCAGAGAGATCACCTGTACCAACCAAAAATATCTGTCGATTTTGGATTTGAACTAATATGGTAAACTTTCGAAACAAAGACCAAGAGATTTAATGATTTTATTCCATTGTTACGTACTCAGGAGGAAAACAAATATAGAGGGTCTTTGGTTAGATAATCGGCCATATTTGTTCAAATAAATTTAGCAAAAATATTTCATTATTTTATTTTAAATTTTAAATATCTACCGTAAGAAAAATATATTGTATGCGTCAGTAGCGATGTATCGGAACAATTATTATAAGTTCTTGTGGCAATGGCCGTAGATCGTAGCGTGTAGGGCGAGTAATTAACTTTAAAATTAAATAATTATAATTCTTTTATACATTACAGCATAACAACAAACGAAACAACATCAGCACTTTGCTACCAAAGCGCTTACAGCGCTATACAGCTCCTGTCATGTCTAAACTCTCTGATATCCCAGACTAGCAGAAACCCCAACATAATCCTATCGAGCGCTTTAGTGCTTGATGCCCTTATCTCATACCAGCCACCGAATTTGACTGTAAAGGCTGAAACAGCGAATGCTTTAGTAGAGGTTGTTAGAAAATGGTTTGATTTGCTAACGGGTGCGTTGAATCATGCAGTTCTTGTAGGAGAAAACGGCTCTGGAATGTTCTACGTTGTTGCTTGTCAACTAGGGATTGATGTTTTGAGGTGAGCCTATAGTTGAGTTTTGGCCTAACTATAAGTTTCCTCTCTAGGGAATTTTCTAATATTCCTTCTGATGCTAATGAGTAAAATGACTGCATAGGAAACTGTTAGATACCAAAAATGTTTGGAAGGTACCAAAAAACAGGCCTCAGATTTAAAATCACTTTTCACTGAAGTTCTATACAGTGAATGAGACAGGTTACATATTAGTATTACCTATTGAGTTAATAGCGGTATAAGTATCCTTCAATCATAAATAATAGATAGTATAACTCTTCTGCGAGCCCTATGTCCCTGATGAGGGATAACAGGACTTCATCATCATCATAACTCTAGGAATAACAGTAGGGTCTAATAAACAAGTCATTACTTTTACTTCACTTTTATATTCATACCTATCTTTAATCCACTATTTCATACATCCCATACGTTAATAATGTCACATTCATACAGACTAACAAAACTCCTATACCACGGTGAAACAAACACGAACTTCGTTCAATCAATCATAACAGATGACCAAGAAGTCAAACTATTAAAACAAAGTGCTCTTGATATGTCCGGAGCGGTGCAAAAGGTTATATCGGATCTGGTATTGTTTACTAAGGTATGGCTTTATTTTGATACACTTTTTAAGCTAGGCTTTTCACTATCCATGTCACTGACCTCTGGGAATATCCGGGTCTCTAACCTTTATATTGACCCCGCTATCCGGATCTCAAACCCTTATATTGATGGTCTCACTCGGATCCAGATCACTGACTTTTATATTGGTGAATTTACTTACAACATCTAGATCAGTCACCTTTATATTGATGACCTAACTATTCGAGTCACCGACGTTTATATTAATGACCTCGCTTAGACTATCAGGGTCACTGACCTTATTATTGATGACCTCGCTTAGACTATCAGGGTCACTGACTTTTTTATTGATGACCTCGCTTAGACTACCAGGGTCACTGACCTTTTTATTGATGACATCAGTCGGACTATCCGGATCACTTACGTTTATATTGATAATCATATTTCACAATCCATTTTACTGACTTGATATTATATTGATGACCTTTTGCTGCTTTTTGTGACCTTGACATTTAGGAGCATCAAACCGAAATCAATACTGAAGAATACAGAGTGTTCCTCAAGTTTCTGTTGTATTTCTTCTACGAGAGCACCACCAGTGAAGCTTTGCCCAACTTCTGCGATATGCTGTTCTCGACTGGGTATCTTACTATGTTACCTCAAGCTCAAATTATGAGGTACTTTTTCTAAAATACTTTGTAATAATTAATGGATGCTTTATTTTTTTACTGATGTTTTCCAAAGTTGACACGCACTTTGAATCTCAAGTGACTGCATAACCAAATGAAGGTGTATTTATTTCTTTTAAATTGCGTGCGGTTTTTTCTGTTCTCCAAGGATTTTCGAGATGATAAGTAAAGTAGCTTATATCAATTTTATCGATCCCCTATCGATCTATTAGTAACACCATACGCTATCATTAAAAGCTAATGTTTTTTTAGAAAAGACATATCCATACGCAAGGCAAGCACGCTTGTTTTGAAAGAGCTACTAAAAGTGTTGGCTGACAAATATCTGAACGTGACTGATACAGATAATGCTTCAGCTAATGATATTCAGGTGACTTCCACTAAATATATTTAACTTATACCAAATCTGAATGCGCATTTTGTAAATAAGTTGTAGTAGATTATTGGCAAAATCTGGTGTCGGTTTTAAGATTGCCAAATGGTCTTAACACCTGCAACTGATACGCACGATAGCATTTAGATAAAAAATTCACTATCAGCATTTCCTTATCAGTCCAACTAATCCCCGATCACCGAAGCCAGGTCAAAGTACACCGGGTTTGTCAAAACAACAAGTAAATTTGTAAGCGAGTAGCCAACCCTGGTGTCGGAGTTGTTAGACCGCCTCAAGGCCACCGACATGATCTGACGATTAAGACACCCGGGGTAGAAAATTTTACGTGCCCTCCGAACCTCGGTAGCGCTCATTTAGTATGCCACTATCGGCCACCCATCCAAGTAGGGGCCGAGCTGCACGTTGCTTAACATTAGCAATGAGTTAACATCGCTTAGCTAAACTAATCCACGAAAACAATGGCACTTTGAAAAAAGTACTGTACATACTGAGGGTAGGAAGTTATACTAACTTTTGCTCCCCATAAAACCCCTGGTACGCCTTTGGTAACTGCTGTCTTCACAGATGGGTCTAGTGGAGCTCCAGTACGGCATAGAGAAGCCCCAATCCATTGGGATGCAGCTGCAGAAGGAACAGCCGTACAGTCTACTCATCTACATCTACTTCTACAGCCAGTCTACTGACAAGTTAGTGCCCTAATTTTAGAATTTTTAAATGTACTTACAGAAACTTACAGAATTGAGTATTTGAATATTTATTTTATTCTTCCTATTAACTTATCTTGTTATCACGACTAAAATTATGATCAAAACTGAGATCAGAATCAAAATCGTAATAAATAAAGAAATTATAAACTCTGAAATATTCTCTCCTGTCTGATGCTGCCCCTTTCTTGCAAAACGATTTTTTGTATGCGACGTCTATGGCGCTCTAACATTGTGACGTCACACTAGTAGTAGTGCTGTCTCTGTCTAATCAGCAACTTTGACCGCCTGTAACTCTCGAAATAATAACGATATAAAAAAACGGATTTTAGTTTCTTACACGTGATAACAAGATAAGTTAATAGGAAGAATTAAAAAAAAACATTAAAATACTCAATTATCACTTAATATTTAGGCAAAATATCTTTACCCTGCAATGGGTTTGCATTTTATTTTCTCGCCCTAATATTAGTACAGACAGCAACATTATAGTAGTTGCCCCCACTGCAGCCTGGCAACGCTCTTGATTGTCCCGCCTATTTAGAGCAAAAAGTATGGTGTAAGGTACACTGAGTATTTGAAGTAGATACATTGATTCCACCACCAGCCCTGAAGAAGCCACGGCTTCCTTGCTGCCGTACCTGGTGGACCACATATTGAAGATGCCCAAGTCTTTCAAGCCACCTCCATACATCATCAAATCACTTTGGCTAGTGTTTGCTGTGGGTACCAACTTAGTTATACATATAATCTCTGAAGGTAACTCAGTGGTCTGAGCACTCGTCTCCTAAAAAAGAGGTCGAGCAAAGCATGTTCTTATTTGCTCTAAACCTTTATCATTGCGTTTACGTCTAATCTTCTTTACTACACTGATGATATTCATTACCATATTTTTTCCTGTTCAACAAAATTATTGGCGCGTCAAATCACCACATAAGCGCTATCTAGTAAGGGTAAAACCGCGAGGAACAACTGGTAGTAAATAGTACTTAGTACCAATTACTTAATGTTAGTTGCGTTGCGACATTTGCCATTAATTAACATTTATGTTCATCTTCAATTTCAAACCTTTTATTTATTTTTCTAATAAGGGTTACCAACGGCTACAATATATTAAATTATGACTACAGCATCATAAAAGGTCCCATTCAAATATGTGTGCCATTTACAGACATCTACAGCATTCACATACATGATAGAACATACACAAATACAATGTAATTTCAATTCCTATCCAATCTATTGTTCCGTTAGACTCAATTTTGAGACCCTTTTTGCCATAACGTCCTTTACCTTCCCAGATGTCAACACTATCAAACGATAGCTTCCAATCTTTAGAAGAACGAGTATACCTAGAGAAGGCGACCGATCGCCTTATAAGCTTGTTGTATCCGGAACCCTCTGTATATTACACGCACAACCCAGCTATATTGTTGTGGGCTTTCACTTCGTTAAGGATCTCTGAAAATGTTAGGTTCCATGTGGTGAGTATCCGTGCGTAAATGTATTAACTGCCTTTGTAAAAAGTTTTTATAGGTACATAATAGTTCTATCATTTCTAGCTATCCCAATGGTTAAAACACGAAGACTGTTTACCTATAGCCTTAACATCAAAGCCATTAGTATGGCAACTTCTCCTAAACATCATAGTTCAGAGTACTGATAAAGATATAGTAGGAAACTCTATGGCTGCCTTGTACCTGTGTTTGGATGAAGGGGAGGACGAAATGAAGCAACAATTCACGGGTTACGTGTGGTCTATGTTGCCTAACTTCCTTTCGAAGTCGTTGATTGATTGTGATAGTTCTTTGGGTAAGTTTGAGTGTGATTTTTAATTTTTAAAGTGTTTTAGGACTCGTATTTGGATCGAATAAGGTTGATTTTCGATCAAAGCTACTTTTATGTCTTTAAGTCTATATTTTGCTTTAGGACTTCTTCTGTAAACAGCTCTAAATGTTCAATTGTCTATACTAATATAATTTATAAAAAGGACTGTTTTTCTTGTTCAAAATAATGTCAGGGCTTGACCCCACTAAATTTGGGGAAATAAAGTAAGTGCGATCCACACAATTTGCACACTAGCGCGGAGGGAACCATATCTATATAGGTATAATAGGTATATAAAAGAAAGTCGTGTTAGTTACACTATTTATAAATCGAGAACGGCTGAACCGATTTGGCTGAAAATTGGTGGGGAGGTAGCTTAGAACCAGGAGACGGATATAGGATACTATTTATCCCGTATTTCCTACGGGAACGGGTGCGCTGTGGGTGAAGCCGCGGGGCACAGCTAGTTATGTATAAACGCAATTGTAGCATAGCACAGCTCTAGTACGAAGCACCATAAAGGTACTACTTTAATTCAATATCCTTAACCAAATATATATTTCCAGACACAAACATAACATATCTCCTTGAAATTGCTACCTCTTTGGTACCCCTTCAAATAGATCAATCTGTTTGCCTAAAGACTGCAGTACTGATAACTGCGATATTCACTAAAAATCACGCGAACATTGAAACAAGCGATATTAGAACGCATTACGATTGCGTTTGCTTGAAACTTTGCCTGTATTTACTGGGATTGGCTAACGATGAAAATGATAATAGAGGTTAGTAATATCACTACATAGTACTATAAAACAAAGTCGCTTTCCGCTGTCTGTCCCTATGTATGCTTAGATATTTAAAACTACACATCGGATTTTGATGCGTTTTTTAAATAGCGTGATTCAATAGGAAGGTTTATATGTAAAAAAATCCCGAAATTTCCACGGGAACGGCCACGACGCGGGTAAACACACACGAAGACGCGTGTTTATACTCATTACAACTAGTAGGATCCAGAGAAGCTCATGAAAAAAGCTATTATGGCATCTAGCTAACTGATACTAATATATGCTATTATTCTAAGTTAGAAAATAATCGAATCGTTAAAATACCTACATAATTTTATTATGTACTTTGGAATCTATAAATGTATTTTTACCAATTCCATTTGGCTACTTCCCGTTTCTTTAACTTCCCGTTTCTACAACCACACAAAATACCCACACAAAAGTAGCGTTTCCACAATTTTTTAATCTCCATACATTTGTTCCTATTTCTACCACCATGTACTTACGTACGGTACTGTCACGTACAATTACTTCATATTTTTTATTAATTCATAGAACATTTTAAATCAGCGCATTCTCGTATTTTAATAGTTAAAAACCAGAACCTCCTATTTTCTTCACTGATTTGTACCAGTAACGTAAAAAAAAAATAACCCTAACCTACCAAATAGTACGTAAAAACAATTTTCTTCACTGATTTGTAACCAGTAACGTAAAAACAATTTTCTGACTATTCGGTAGGTTAGGGTTATTTTTTTAAATCTCAACATCATGACACTACTAAAGTGGAAATTCCCAAGATTTTTAAAAAGGATCTGAAATTATAATGTAGTTTTTTTACACGACTGTACTTGATTGTCAAAAAGTTGTAGAAACGGGAACTTAAACAAAGGGTTTAAAAAGTTGTAGAACCGGGAATAAATGTATGAAGGTTTAAAAGTTATAGAAACGCTACTTTTGTGTAGGTACTTTGGGTGGTTGTAGAAACGGGAAGTTAAAGAAACGGGAAGTAGCCTTCCATTTATCAGTCAGTATTAATCCGATACGATATTTTGTCGCACGTGAAATTTTTTATTTATATAATAGTTACGAACCCTAGTGTCGAAGATTTTTGACTGCCTAAAGGCCTCCGAAATGGTATAACGATTTTAACAACTGGTACCGACTGCTTGCTTAATGTGCTTCCGAAGCATGGTAGCGCGTAGATAGAACGTTATTATTGAGAGATATTGCCGATTGAGCGTTAGGGTCTGCAGTTGATGGACATTTTAACTAGACTACACAACTAGTGTTCACGAACCGCAGTCGCGATCTGCGGTCGAACTCGGATTGTTACCTGCTATTTGTGTTAACATCATTCTTCAAGCACTAATCCGCAATATGTTACATTATCTATATTTTAGTCTAAGTAATCCGAAATACGATAATATTTTATATCAGAAGATATAATATCTTTTCATATATTGACAACCCTGTTGGCATAGTGGCATGTGACAGCGCTTACTGTGTCGGCGGGTTCGATTTCCACCCGAATCGTCGTCGTCATCATCGTCGCAAACAATATGCGCAGACATAGTTGTTGGCGACGACATCTGGGTGACAATAATATTCATATGAAGCGCCTTCAAACAATCATTATCACTACATAGTCACTACATAGTATAAAATAAAGTCGTCTCTTTTTCGTGTCTGTCACACTGTTTGTCTGTCTGTATGCTTAAATCTTTAAAATTACGCAACGGATTTTGATGCGGTTTTTTGTAATAGGTAGAGTGATTCAAGAGGAAGGTTTTTATGTAAAAAAAATCCCGAAATTCCCACGGGAACGGGCACAACGCGGGTAAAACCGCGGGGCGCTGCTAGTATAAGTATAGATACTGATAAGATAAAACCATAAAATATGGTTTTTCAATCCTTTTTGTTTTTTTATGTGTTGATTACCTAATGTTACTCATCGTGTATCTTCATTGAGACGAGCTTCCTTTACAGAAGTGGGACATTACAGGCGAATACTTTTAGATTTTACTTTTATATCCCCAGTGCTCCTACTAACATTCATAAACCGCGCTGGTTTCCTCTCGAGCGTACTTTACGCCACCAACAGCAGCAACGACAAACTTGCTTGCGCCGCACTACAACTGCTGTCGTACATCGTCCATTATTTCACCAAGAACAACTATAAGGTATAACGTATATTTATTTATTTACTTACTAGCAGCCCTGCGGTTTTACCCGCGTTATGCCCGTTCCTGTAGGAATTTCGGAATGAAAAAGCATACATATTTATATATGTTTGGCCTATAACCATCCCGTTGAATGTGGCTATCTACATTACATGTATATTACAAAAATAATTATTGATAATCCTACTATCCTATCCTATCCTAGGTACTAATATTATAAATGCGAAAGTTTGTGAGGATGGATGTATGTATGGATGTATGTTTGTTGCTCTTTCACGCAAAAACTACTGAACGGATTTGGATGAAACTTTACAGTAATATAGGTTATACGTCAGAATAACACGTGGGATACATTTTATCCCGAAATTTCCGCGAGAACGGGTACAACGCGGGTGAAACCGCGGGGCGCGGCTAGTAGCTTCTGAGATAAGCAAGTTCAAGCAAACAAACAAAAACTCTTCAGCTTTATTATATTAGTATAGATGAACAATAATATTATGTTCAAAACATCACTACATAGTATAAAATAAAGTCGTCTCTGTTTCGTGTCTGTTTGTCTGTATGCTTAAATCTTTAAAATTACGCAACGGATTTTGATGCGGTTTTTTGTAATAGGTAGAGTGATTCAAGAGGAAGGTTTTTATGTAAAAAAAATCCCGAAATTCCCACGGGAACGGGCACAACGCGGGTAAAACCGCGGGGCGCTGCTAGTTTCAATATAATCTATAAATAATTACCTATATGAGTAATATTAATTGCAATATAATCTATAGGTACCTTAATCCATCTTCATTTAATATCACGCTCATAATTGCACGTATTTTTTTCCATCTTATCTTCAGTAAATCCCAGTGATTAAAAACAATTCTTATCCCCACAATCTAATCATTTAATTTTCGTCGATAATGCTTGCATAATATATAAATAATGAGGTTTGGGTTCAATCGTGTCATTGCGTATTGAAAATGAAGTATTTGATCGTGTTGAGTGTGTTGTTTGCGGCATGCTCGGCTTTGCCGGCAGAGTTCGCCAACCGAGCTAACGCTACGCGTAATGAGATACAGATTGGGTTTTCTTCATTCGGGGCTACTACATATGGTGGACAGGGGGGTAGCGTGTGGACCGTGTGGGACCCGTGGGCGCTGCAGAACGCCATCGCCGGAAATGACGCGCGTATCATCTACATACGCGATCGCATCGACCTCACACAACTCTTCACCGGATCTCCTGGAATCCGACTTATGATCGGCAGCTTCAAGTCAGTTATCGGAGGAGACGGCAACGCAGAAATCACAGGAGGAGGCTTTTACTTAAGAAATGATAATCGCCAGAACATCTTCGAGAATCTTAAGTTCACGAACCCAATCTCTTACGCTCCTGGTGAACAACCCAACGGAAACGGAGGTATTATTTCACAAATACCCGGCGCCTGGTCTACCGTAGACTCCATCACCATGGACGGCAATGTAAACGTGTGGGTAAACCACTGCGAGTTCTCCGACGACCCTTGGATTTCCGACAACGTGCCAGAAAACCAAAGACGTCACAACACCCTGATCGGTATGAAGCACGGAGTCACCTCCGTCACCATTTCCAACAGCCTTTTCAGGAACCACTTCTTCTGTATCCTTATCGGAGCCGACGACGGTAACGCTAACACCGACGTCGGTAGATTGAAGACTACCTTCTACGGAAACTGGTTCAGAGGTTGCAACCAACGTAATCCTTTCGTGAGGTTTGGTGAAGTGCATGTCTTCAACAACTTGTACACTGACATTCCTGAGTTTGGTGTGGGAGTCGGTATCGGCGCTTCTGTGTACGTCGAGAAGAATGTTTTCATCAACGTTCGTAGGGCTTTAGCTGGTGGTATTGGCAGTATCCGTAACGAGGACAACTGGCTGATCAACAGTGGGCAGGACAATGGAATCCCAAGCAATGTTAACTGGCACCCGTCGAACTACTATTGGTACTCTACTCTCCCAACCAGTAGTGTTGAACAGAGTGTACGCAACGGTGCTGGCACATGGTGGTAAATTGTGGTAGCAGTTGGTATCAATGTATGTTGTAGAAATCGATCATATCAATGATTTATAAATAAATACATATTTCGATTACTTACGTGGTTAAAACAGCTGATAAAAATGCGTTTGATTTTTATTCCCTTATTTTTTAGACTTTTGTTGACTATGTTTGAGTACAAAGTTGCAATATTATATTTATTACTACTTTAATATTTAATTATATCATAGCATTATCATTATTGGTAAACACAATGATAAAGGGTTTCAATGATAAAAAGACTTAGTAGAAAATTAATTTACCGATTAATGGAGATTAGCTTGAAACCAAGATTCTAAACTACCTATTTATAGTACATAAAGCACCAACCTACTTATCAAAGGATGTAAATTATACCTAACACATTAATAATTATCAATATAATATAGTTTTAATTGATTATTGTACAAAGAACAATCCATTATGATTATGCATATTGGTGCCAACTATAAACATTATCAACGTTCATGCACTATCTCGATAAACGATTAAAAAGCTTAGTGAATAAGATATAGAGCATTTTATCTTACACTAATGCACCCAAATGTTAGCACCTTTACATTGCTCGACTACCAATTCAAACTTTACAATTTTCAGCCAAAATCGATCCTCCAAATTCAAACGCACCTAGTAATCCAATCATTACGTAGCGACAGTCACAGCGAGAGAGGCGCTTCGCTTTTACAACTGGTTTATACCGTGCTGAACGGTAGAAATACACCGGTGGTTCTAGCTTATGATATAGAGGAAACACCGGCACTTCAACAGCAATGTAACGCGCTCAGAGCACTGATGTTTAGAGTGCAGCTTATGATGTGCTGTAGGGTAAGAAACAAACTTATATTTCGCAATAACTTGAAGATACTGTTTAATTGATTTTTTGTAAAAAGAACGGAAGGTGCAGGGAAGATTTTATTGATGTTGACTACATGACGCCATTTTCCTTTTCAATATGGTGGGACTTTTCAAAATGGGGGCTTTTGAGATTAATTCGGTGTATCAATTTGGTTTAGGATTTTCCTTATACTTTAAGCCTTCCTACGTATATAGTTTTTTTCCAGGAATCAGAAACACAATCATCAGCCGGTTGGAAAACCCTATCATCGATCTTCAAACACGCTATCCTATCTAAAAACGATTCCAATCTAGTGGCCACCCTTACATCCCAACCCTGGACTCACATACTAGTCCAATTTCAACTAACACAACCAGTGACTCCCGAATTCTTATCGTTTCTTCATAACTGGTTGACTCTACTGAACGTGACCGTGAAGAATGGTCAGCAACGAATGAAAATGAATATGAATAAACATAGTTTGGTGATCAGAACTATGTGCTTGTTGAAAAGTTTGACAGCTGAAGATGGGAAGGAAATGGTGCAGAAAATATTGATGGTAGTGAAAGGGATTCTTGATAATGCTGGTGTATATTGATTAAAATGTTTGCTAATTTGGTTTTTGTTTTATTCTTCCTAATATATTCTCTATCCTATCTACCTACTAATATTATACGAGTACATGCAAAAATTTGTGATGATGGATATGTATGGATGTATGTTTGTTGCTCTTTCACGCAAAAACTAATGAACGAATTTGGATAAAACTTTACAGTAATATAGGTTATACATCAGAATAACACATGGGATACATTTTATCCCGAAATTCCCGCGGGAACGGGTACAACATGGGTGAAACCGCGGGGCGCGGCTAGTATGCTATATTTCCATACCCCTGAAATAAATGGATGTTTGGCATAACCGATCTATAGGATTATACTAAATGAAACGGTGTAATTCACTCGTTACATTTAGTATAATGAGTACAAATCGTGTGAGTTTAAAAAGTATGTACGATCAATAGGATATTTCATTCTGAACATTCGGACTAAAACTAATTTAGCAAAACGTGACTACTAAATGTATCATGTGGCTATACTCAGAGAATACGATTGCATTACCATATTCTGATTACAACATAATTGACTACAACATAAATTCCAATTACTGCAAACAAGTCAACTAGCTACTGTACAAACACTTTCCTGCGACTATTATTCAAAGGACCTCCCAACGAATGTACCAATAACAATGCCACATTTAAATGAGTAAAGGTGCTATGTTACTGCATCGATAAATAAATTAATATCTACCGAGTACTTTCCACGCTCATTCCGATTCAATACAAGTGCCTTTACGTATATGGGCCTGGGCGATATAATTTCTCTTGTCCTATGGAAAGTGTGGAAAGTGGTTCCGGATTTTTTTTGGACAATCGTTGATGGTTGAAATAGAAAGTTAATTAGTCGTAATACACGTTACATACAAGTAACGAGCGCAGGATTGTTGGAGAAAAGGGATTTCCATGGATATTTTGTATCGTGAATGACAGTTGATTGAGGAACCATATTATAACTACCAAATTCAAATTCAATTTTTTTTATTATATCAGATAATAACAATCATTTATATTCGTCGTTTTTAAAATTAAGTTTACGTTAGTTCGCAACGCGCCACCTACTGAGAAGAACCAAGAGATAAGTATATGAATTTTATTTGTTAAATATGAGCTGTGAGATAAGAATTAAAACATACAAATCTCGATGACGGACTCGTGGTCACACCGTTTTGTTACACCAGTGTAACTACGAGTAATTTATTTTCCTCGTGGTCACACTGTGCGGTGTGATCAACAGTAATTAATGAAACATAAGACTCGTGGTTACACTACTAGTGTCGGGAAAGTGACAGTGTAGGTACCGATCAATACGCTACTAATGTAGTTATCGAAACAAAAATAGTAATGGCATTTAGACACAAAAACACAAAAACTAAAATGAAACAGGCTTTACACAAACAAAAAAATAGACTCAATAAATAATATAATTTAATGTTAATAATATAATATAACTTTTGAAGTTCCAGTTTGTGCCATAATAGTGTCGACGGAGCTCCGCTGCGCGGAGCTCCTATTTCCGCCTTATTATGGCCCTTCGGGCCTGATATAAACTTAACCTAACCTAACCTACGGTTGTCTATCGTAATTAATTTATCTATCGGGCACTTCACTACACACCTACTATTCAGTCAAGTGCGATCCTTTTTAGAGTAGTGTAACCACGAGGAAAATAAATTACTCGTAGTCACACTGGTGTAACAAAACGGTGTGACCACGAGTCCGTCACTCAAATCTCGAGTAAGAGCTAGTCACTAGTTATTACACGGAATAATAGCCCTTAACGGGTTAAACATGTTCAATCCGTGTTTACAATACTTTCGAAGCACGTTAAAGCTAAGATACCATGGCACTACACCCTTCGACGTAGAGAACCTATTTGCTAAACGTTGCTCTACATCCACGACACATTATATACCATCAATAGACCATTCCGGGGGCCTTTAGTGTTATAACTCTGCCACTAGGGTTATCCACTAGCCGACTTACTTAATTTCGAATTAGTTACTAGATTGCTAAACTGTCGAAGGCCTTTAGGTGGTCTTAAAAATCGGACACCATGGTCGGCAACTGACCTACTCGTACTTACTTTGTTACTATCGCTCAGTATAAATCAATTTCTTCTTGTATGTGAAATGTCATGAAACAGGTAACCCGATACTTACGATAATCAAGTTTATCCCAACCCAAGGTCGTGCAGGGCAGGTTCATTGGCTTGTTTTATTATGCAATTACATACAACTGGTTCTATACTACTTACAACTGTTATGCAATGTTGCATTGATTTTATCGTGAGAAGTGAAGCTTGTTAACGAGTCCAACAAAGTTCATTGGTTTTTATTAGTCATTATTTACAAGTTTACTTAGATGGAATGTTCTCATTAGTGTTATTAATAACTAGCTATATATAAATCACTAGCTGTGCCCCGCGGTTTCACCCGCAGCGCCCCCGTTCCCGTGGGAATTTTGAGATTTTTATTCCCTATAAACCTCACGGAGCCCGAGACCTTTCCAACGAATGCAAAACCGTGGAAATCGGTCCAGCCATTCACGCGTGACGCGTGATGCCGCGACCAAGGAAAACGGGTTTCATTTTTATATATATAGATTTATTTGTATTGATTTACAGCTGCACTCAGAAATGTCCGTCAAATCGACACTCAACTATTGACGTAGTTTTTCATACATTACACGTCAAAATAACTCATTAAATCTCTACTAAGGAAGCGTTGACGTCTCTAAATACGGGTGTTGGTAACATTTAGCTTTATCCGCGGCTTCTTTCTTTTATCTTTAGCTTTTGGCGGTTTTATCCGCGTTGTGCCCGTTCGCGTGGGAATTTCGGGAACAGCTATAACTATCCCGGTTGATTGTGACTATCGAACATAAATATTCAAATGGGATAGGTCGTTTCTGAGATTAGCGCACACAAAACATACTAATATAGTATAGATATAAAGTATTATAAATTATTCTTAAGTAACGATTTCGATATAATTTGATAAAAAGGAACGCTTCTAATACATTTAATTTCGTTTTCCAAATAATAAATAGCCAAACCTTAATATCCGCCAACAATATACTCGTAGTAAGCCATCTTTAAAGTTTAGTTGTTCTGAAGAGGAAATAGGTTTTGTCAATGAACCCTTTTCCTCAATAGAAGAATTGTCTTTGGCTGAAAAATCATTTATGCTTTAAATTTTAATTACAATAGCTATAATAGAATCAACAATACCATATCTTCAATAAGTAGATGAGGATTTTCTTATGGCTTCATTATTTTCTTTACATTTTACAATGTAACATTAAACAGATTAATCTACACTTGGAATATTTATGTGCAGTACTTATTTAATTACAAGACGATACAACACTGTCCAGTGTATCATAAACGCCTAATAAAAATTAACTTTCGCTACTTATACTTAATAGAATATAGAAGTTATGACACCCCACGGTGTTGGCTAGTGCGCTGGCTAGGCTCATAGTAGATCGAGCGCAGGCTGCGCGCACGCACGTTACTTGTGACTTACTTAGTGCAGTGATGATATTGTGAAGTGTTGTGTTTAAGGACTTTTACTTCGCTGTTACAATGAATGGTAAGGAAAACATTATTAATTTATAAATGTGGTTTTGTTTACTTAATTTTAATGTTCTGTTAAAATAAAATTGCGTTTTATTAATGAAAAATTCAGTTTGAGATTTTAATTTTTCTTGAAATTATAGTATAATTTTTAATAATACATTATTTATTAAATTAAGAGTAGTTAAGTATAATATCGCATAAATTATAAATCTAAAAAGTTTCGCCACAATATTGATTTGCAAAACCGATAAAAAAACTTTCATTCAATTCTATTTTTATTTGAATACAAACGATATAACTTTCTATATTTTTACCAAACTAACGCAACGTGTAATCATAACTATGCATACATTTTAAATACACACATCGTTCTATAAAAAAGTTACTTGTCTATAGTGGGTAATAAATTAACTAATTAAAGTAACGCGAGGTACCGCGATACCGCTATCTTTACAGATACAGGTTAGATTTGAATCAAGAACAATCCTGATAAATTTAATATTATTTTTTATTCACCAAATGAGAATATTTAGTCTGGAATTTTGCTGACTGAACAGCATATTATTTTTATACTTCAGTTTACCTGTTGATATATAGTCCAATCATTTGGTAGTTTTACCTGGAAAGTTTTCCGGGAGTTTTGAAAATTGGTTTATTTATAAATTTGGGTATGCTCTTTTCGAATTTCAACTTTGCCACCTCGTAACCCCGCCGCTCGCGCCGCCATATTGAAAAAATGGCGCCTAAAAACGGTTTTTTGGAAATATCTCTTTTCCGACGCATTTTACGACAAAAATATCTATGTACAAAATTAAACTAGAGAAAATTTCCTACAATTTATGTATTAATAATTTTTTTCATAAAATCAATAGCTTTTGGCGTACGAGCGCCGCAAAGTACATACTTTGCGGCGCTCGTACGCCAAAAGCTATTGATTTTATGAAAAAAAAATATTAACACATAAATTGTAGGAAATTTTCTCTAGTTTAATTTTGTACATAGATATTTTTGTCGTAAAATGCGTCGGAAAAGAGATATTTCCAAAAAACCGTTTTTAGGCGCCATTTTTTCAATATGGCGGCGCGAGCGGCGGGGGTACGAGGTGGCAAAGTTGAAATTCGAAAAGAGCATACCCAAATCTATAAATAAACCAATTTTCAAAACTCCCGGAAAACTTTCCAGGTAACCCCCTTTTTTTTTACCAAATGATTGGATTAATACTCGTAGTAGTAAAAAAGGTATTTATTGTTTAGACATAGACAAAAATTGTCGACAAATCTTTAATTTGATTATAACTTAGTTATTGCCAGCTTTTTCTAATGACATTTTTTTTTTTTTTTGTTCTGCTTCGGTAAAATAAAAGTCTTTAAAGGAAAGTCTATTTTATCATACAAGAAAGTATAGAGCTACTCGTACAGCTATAAATTACACAAGTACTTAATGAATATTAAAATACGGATATAAACGATAACATCGAACACGAAAGCATCCTTCGTAACAGTTAAGCATACGATATTTATCTACGAGTATAAATACTAATCTAGTCGTTTCAATATTCCAACCCGGAACCTTTTCCATCTAAGAAAGAGTAACCGCCACTCGGCCGAAGCAGTCAATTTCACTAGCTTATGATTAAATTTGAATTAATCTAGTTCTGACCCATTGAACGCTAAAGAAGGCCAATGTCGGTGCAACTGGTAATACGAGATGGGCCGGAATTGGAACCGATACAGACGGTAAAGTAGGTGGATATTTCTAGTTCTAACTGGACTTTTCCTGGATAGGCGAAAGTGTGAATGGAAGTAGTAAATTAGTATTTACTTAGTTGTTTAACTACATTACGATTAAGATCTATGCTATTAATAAGAATAAATGTATATGTTTTACTTTAAAATTGTGCCCATTAGATGTTAAAAGTACCTTTAAATTAGTTTGGTGTGATTAAGCAAATACAGCCGCAACCAACGACACATACGTAGGTAATATACAAAGTAAGTAGTTTGTCTATGAAATAACGAATGCAAATACATAATGCAGTTAAGCCAAATATACGTGTATTATTTTTAAATATTCATATCTATACTAACTAATACTAGCTGCGCCCCGCGGTTTCACCCGCGTTGTACCCGTTCCCGCGGGAATTTCGGGATGAAAAATAGATGTTGTCCGATTCTCAGGCCTACCCGATATGTACACAAAATTTCATGAGAATCGGTCGAGCCGTTTCAGAGGAGTTCAACCACGGTACCCGTTCCCGCGGGAATTTCGGGATGAAAAATAGATGTTGGCCGATTCTCAGACCTACTCAATATGCTCACAAAATTTCATGAGAATCGGTCAAGCCGTTTCGGAGGAGTACGGGAACGAACATTGTGACACGAGAATTTTATTTAAAAGACGAGAATTTTATATATTAGATAATAAAGCAGATTAGTTTTTTGTTTTTTTAAACGCGCTGATCTCAGGAACTACCTGTCCGATTTGAATACATTTTTTTGTATCTAATAACCACATTCAGGAGGAAGGTTATCAGCTATTTCTTTTTCCCGAAATTCCCACCAGAACAACACAACGCGGGCAAAAACGTGCTAGTGTATTTATATTTTCAAGTTTTATACCCCGTACTGATGATTAATTAACCAACCAGACTAGATCAATAACGGTGTAATGCGTTTTCGCTTCACAGAACTTCCTCTATGGGCATCATTAGTATGTAATCGTGGAAGAAAAAATATATTGATTTTAGATTTATTTCGTCTGCTCTATTTATCAGACTCTGGCCTACTAAGAGAGAAACATGTTGTATCTAAAGATTTGAAAGAAACAAACGGATTTTTTACATTTATATTCTCTGGGTATGATAGATGTAGTTTTTGGAAAACAGTGATAAATTTTTATTTATTTGAACAAAAAATAACATACCATAACTGGATTAACAAGCAAACTTATTTGTTCTACAACTTAAAACAATGAAAATAAACGCAATAGAGAGTTGGTAAAAGTATCTAAATAAATAAAAATCATAAAAGAAACCAGTAGGTACCTACAATCATTATTTTCCCTGAATGGAATATTTTCCATGAATTATTTACAAATAAAATAGAAAGTCAATCGTGATTATGCATTCAAAACTATTATTTGGCAATCTAATTGTTTTCCTTTGGAACAAAAAGGAACAATGAAAGGGTTCTTTATTTATCTTTTTTCTATAAAATGAAGGCCAATCAGAAAACATATGGCGATAAACTTTCAAGCAGATATTTCTGGATCAAAACCTGGAATACTATTATGCATCACTAAATAGTATAAAACAAAGTCGCTTTCCGCTGTCTGTCTTTCCCTATGTATGCTTAAATCTCTAAAACTACGCAACGGATTCTGATGCGGTTTTTTTAAATAGATATAATGATTCAAAAGGAAGGTTTATATGTATAAAATTTTCCGAATTTCCTACGGGAACGGGCACTACGCAGGTAAAATCGCGGTTCGCTGCTAGTATAAAATAAATCTTGGAGTAGGTATATTATACTTTTATCTGCTCTCAACCGTACTAACTTTACTGGTCTCAGCTAACTTAAGGGTGAGTGATGGATAACTTTAAAGTCAAAGTCAAGTCAAATATTTTTATTCAGTTTTGGCCCCATAGAGGCTCTTTTGAACGTACCACCACCACACAAAGTGAATAGAGAACTACCACCTTTTTTAAATCGGTTAAAATGGGACCTTTCTGTTCAGTATAAAAAATGTTGGAAATCGGTTCATAAACCACTAAGATATCAGATATCAAAAGAAATATAGAATTGAAATACAGTCGAATAGATAACCTTCTCCTTAGCTCTTTGGAATCGGTTAGAACATTATGTATAATTATATTGTATGTTATACGAGTATTTTTTTATGCATCATTTTGCTACATAAACGTCAACGAAGGTAACAGAGTATACAACCTCCATGGCTAGGACATTATGACAACATGACATAACTACAGGTCAAGAAACGCTAAATCACTTTAGAAACTTCCCTGAGTAAAAGCACATCTTTCAGTACTTACTAACAATAATTACAGCTTTTAGTTACTTTGCAATTTGTTAACTATAACGCTACTGGAACATTTTCATCATTTTCTAAACCAGCCTCTGTTTCCGTTTCATCTTTAGTTTTACATACTTTCTAATTGTATAGTACTAACGTTTCCTTGGTTTAGATATCTGGAGTTCTTATTTGCCTGTGCAGTTTGTTAATTAAAGTGAGCCACAGATATTTTGAGGCTATTGGGTAACGCCTACTTATTTTGGTGCTCTATAATGAAAAACGACTTAGCTTGTACTTAGATTAAAATGCAAAATATATTTTTCTAAAGGATTTTTTTTACATCTATAAACCTAGTTCTCTTCCTCTCTCGGGTAAGCCCGTTGCCACAGTGGCATGTGAGAGCGCATATTGTGTCCGGGGTTGTGGGTTCGATTCTCACCCGGAGTCAACAATATGTACAAGATAATTTTTTTTGGTGACAACGTCTGAGTGTCATTTATATATTCTTATAAATAAAGTATTTGTATATGTCAATGTAATAGTATCAGTTAGTTAGATTCCATAATACAAGCTTAGAGCTTACTTTGGGTCTAAGCAACCGTGTATGAATTTGTCCTGGAGGTATTCTCTACTCTAGTTCACATTTTTCCGCTTTCCTTTTTAAAAAGGCGGGAAATCCTACCACAGATCATAAAACACAATGAAACTGTTACCTTCAGGGCTAACTGTACAGGTGCAACAATCAGAGCGTCATTGTTCACGTCTCAACCAAGCTACTTATAATAGCCTCGCGAATAGCGATGCTAATCACATTAATGTAAAACTTCTCCTTTTGAGGAGATAATTAACTTTCACTGATGAAAGTATTAGGGCTAATTCCAGTAGAGTTTTGTAATGCGCGATTATACGTGTATCAACGCCTTAAATGTCGTGTGATGTCACATACTATAAAAGTGTGTGATACTCGATACTTATGCAATTGTTTGCGTCGTTATGGGATAGTGATTGGTCAATTAAGTACGTGAAATTGATTTGTTCAAACTACCGGGTTTACTAATTGTTTTATTTATATTCCACACGATACAATGTCGTAATTGTAGACGAATTCTTTTTAAATAGACAAACAGTCAATTACGAGGTTAGGTGAATTATAAAACTAAGTGAAGTACATTCTTCGGGTTTTTGTATTTACTGCGAATATTACAGTATTTTATTTTATAGCCCTTATAGCGTAGTTTTAAGACGCTATGTTAACTTTTTGCAATTGTTAAGCTCGACTGCTACTTGGATGTATGGTGGTTTCTATCTATCTATGAGCTACTGTATTTTGGAGGGCTTCCCGGCTGTTTCAAACGTAAGACTATATCGACTCAAGGTTGGTCATTTAATTAAAGTTTATAAAGTCCAAGTTTTTAATTCATTACTTAAAAATTTTCTATTCTGACAAATATATCCATCTATAATATAAAAATGAATCGCAAAATGTGTTGGTAAGCGCATAACTTCAGAACGACTGCACCAAATTGGATGATTCTTTTTTTTAATGCGTTCCTCATTGCCAGAAGGTTTTTATATAAGAAAAATAAGGAATAAAAATCTCAAAATTCCCACGGGAACGGGGCGCTGCGGGTGAAACCGCGGGGCACAGCTAGTCTATAATAAGTTCGTAATATGCTGTAACAGTCATTGTCAATTAATATTCCTATAAAAAAAAACAATTGAACGAACATAAGAAACAATAATATATTTTATAAACAAAAGAAAGAAAAACAAACCAAAGAAAGTTATATCCGTCTGTTTGAATGCATTAGACGTAGTCCTACGTGGTGGAAAGTGATCGAAGGTCACGGACAAACAATATTGAATATCAAATATCAACAGTGGCGTAACGTAGACGTCTATTGAATTATTTTATGGTCTAATGTTGTAATGGAAAAGGCATAGCGTTTGTATAGCACTTTCGTTAGTGACTCACACGCGGATACATTGATCTGTCGTTGAGAAACACGTAAATAAAATGATGGATATGTCAGTGATTGCATTTATGCAAGTAATATTAGAAATCAGTCTGTTAATCCTAATATAGCCACTGTATTGTCCTATTGCTGAAGAAAGTGCGCTGTGATGCAATAATATGATAAATGTCACGTAATATTTTAATTCTAAACATGGTAACCGAAATTTTTGGAAGGTTCGGTAAGTTTAGATGAAGATGTGGATATAAAGTAAGATTGAGTTAGTTAGTAGACAGCCCTAGTGTTAAAGTTTTTGGACCAGACTTCGATATGGTCAAACGATTGCATCAACCGTAGCTTAGATAGTCCCAGTAATTAATGTCGTTGTGATAACACCTCACTCTTCATATCTTCAGTGGGTGAGACGCCTTTGCCCTGAAGCGGGATTATACATTCCGTTAGTTTACGTTTGATCTGATTCACAAGAGAATCAATGCCTAATAACAATTACTTGCACCATTAACTAGATTCAATAATCAGTGCAATCATTACATAAACTGTTATATCACTCAGCTTTCCATCGAACAATGAACACAAATACTAATTCCCATAGACTAGCTGCATCATCACAAACAATCAGGAATGAAAGTGAATGAACTGATGAAAAAGAAAAAAGTCCTATTTGTCTATGGAATTATAGACATTGTTTATGGATTCATTGTGGATAATGTGAATCAAATTGATTGCTAGAATGTCGTGTGAAACGATTCGATTATTTAGCGGTCGTTGTTCTACCGTTTTTGCTGCGATTTTCTCGATAACCCGAAGTTAAGTACAGTAATCTTATTTCAGTGTTTGAGCAGATAACACGCGCACGTCAATTTATTTAATTACAAGTATTTAAATTGTAGACTTCTATAATAAATTACTCCTTTTAACCGAATTTGTAAAAGCGTCTTTTTTACTTGTGCCAAAATCCCAGTAACATTCAACAAGCGAACCGATTACAATTCAATTATGACATAAACATCTCGTAATATCACATGACAATCACTTGTTATAGGTTTTTAGAACACATTGCATTTACAAATTATATAACTCTGGGTCACACAACAGCTTAACATCACGATATCGTTTACCATTTTCAGACATCATATTAATTTAACACTTGCGGCACCTTTTATTTACCGGAACAGATATTATTTTAATATAAAATAAGGTTTATAAAGATTTATTCACATAGCAAATAAAAACGTTTGAAGACATTTTATGTTAGTACATATATTAACTCTGGTAGAAAAATAGCAATTTTTCAGAACGCGTTGATGTCTTTTGTATCGACAACTATTTCATGACAAATTATTCCATACAAAACACTTGTCATTGAAAATCCTTTGTATGTTAATAAATATTTTGTTATATTGGTATTTGAATAATAGAAAAGGATTTATTTAGTAATAATTCAGTCATAGTTTGACGGAGGGATGTTAACTCTTGGCGAATGTTAAACAACGTGTAGCTCGGCCACAACTCCATGACCCATAGCGGCATTTCTATCTCAGCGCTACCGTGCTTCGGAAATCACGTTAAACAGTCAGTCCCAGTTAGTTGTTTGAATTGTTAGACCATATCGGAGGCCTTTAGGCGGGCTAAAGTTCCGATAACAGGGTTGGCCACTGACGTATTCCAAATGAAGGAATTTAAGAGAACCATACTCATAGGTATATTATGTATCTACGGTACGTATGCACCTAATCACCTACTTCCGTAATATAAAACTTGTAATATGAAGGTATGCTAAAATAGAACGTTAATTTAATTACTGCTGTCCATTAAACCATTAATAAATTTGCTATCAAATAGTTGAAAAGAAATGCTCAATTTCATGCAATAAATTAGCTTAATCCAAAATAAAATCGTCGGTTTGTGCGTGGCGGAACAGATTGCCGCCACTGACCGCTACTCACGAAAATAATGACAAAATTACCTTTACATCCACTATTTACTTTTCCCTATAGTTGTTCGTGAAAGTGAACTATTTAATGAATACAATTACGTCGTTTACTTAGTGGTTGTTGCAATGGAAATAATAATGTAATAAAAGGTTGAATGACATGAAAGAAATAAAATGTTTGGAATATTGTTCCTTCCCTTTTGCAGGAAAGGAGGAAATAATAATGACTGCATTAGTACATTGCATATAACATTGTCATTCAGCCAAGATGTCTTCAAGACCCAGGAGGAAGTTCGGTATGGTTGCAGAATGAACATTTCAAAAAATGTGAATGTGTGTATGTTTTTAAACCTGATTCGAAATCGCTTCTTAGTTTAAAATTTTAATCAATGATTTAAATATTTTACCTTAACATCCTTCTCATTGTATGTACTGATATTGCCAATAAGATGATTGCCTACGAGTAGCAGTGGGATATTACATTCTAATACTAGTAGAGCGGGAGAAAGTATCTGGACGAATGTAGTTGAACCCGAAAACGTACAAGGGAAACTACATAATAAAACCTAATCTACTGTGTAGTTACATTCAATGAAAATTCCAATCTTAAAAATACTATTTACGACTCGACTGGACAATGACACATATAAAATGTATCAATTCAGCAGTTAACACACCCAATTATTCACAACACGAAGAAAATATCTTTAAATCTTTAGCATACCATTAACATACACATTTCGTGTAAAACTATCAGTTGGCATCGCTCGCTAATGACTGAAAATCACTTTTATTTTCAGTTGTTTAGAGTGCAGTTTTCATGTGTTATATGTGTTGTGTGCTTTCGAGCGAGTTAAAGTATAAAAATGTGGCTGTTGGTGGTTTTCTCGAGTGGAATAGCTGCAGAGAAACGTGCCACGGTCCGCGGAGCAGCACGAACACGGTGCGTTCAACGGACAGACAACCGTAATCTACTATTGTATGCGCGAGTATATCGTGTTCCTTCGCTAACTATGTCCAACACTTGTCATCGCATTCCTAGCAACAAGTAGCAGAGAAATGTTAAAACATTTTGAGAACTAGTTTTTAAAGCCGCTTTCTTGCATTTTGAATTTACTTCGCATAAGTTTAACGATCTAATAAATGTTTCTTTCTACATATGCCTATATTACGTAACATTATAATATTTTCCCAAAATGCCTATTTAACAAGTAAAAGCATGCAATTAATAAACTAAACTAAAACTCAATTTGAATAAAATACTATCTGTGAACGTTTGTACATTAAATTCCAATTTTTGATCTATTTATTAATTCCCAGCGCATTGTTTATGCAAATTGAATGAAAGTCAATTTTATTTCGTAATACTCTTAGTAAAATAGTTTTTCGACATATAATTAAACGGTTATGGCTACTTCTGGGAAATATTTGTTTGTTTTTACTTCGACTGTATTTCGTTTTTATTGGTATTTTGGTAAAAGAATTGCATAGATCTTAAACAATCTATTAAAGAGTTCGTTATTTTTAATCAAAACTTAAGAACGTAACAGGAGCATTACTTCTATTTCTCATCGCAGTTGAGTATGTATTTCAATTCAACCCTATACTAACATAACTATAATCAGATTTAACCTTAATTAAACCATTGCCTTCATACCAAAGACAACATCTACTTTGTCAACATAAACGAACACATTACAACAATGAAGTATTTACTCTATTTACATAGACTATACAATTGTTTTTCCGCTCCCGATGACAATCTCATGTCATAGACAATGGGAAATGAGCGTGTCATGCGCGTGCGCATAGTGTAACGAAAGTGGACACGAAACTCTATGGTGCAATGTATGGTTAACTGTTCTATTGTATACGTTTATTAAGATCGGCTTTGCACATACATTATATACGAACGTATCAAGGACAGTTTTGTTAAGCTACAAAGGATGTTGCATGGTGATACAGACAATGTATTTTTCTTTTGTGCAAGACTCTAATGTTATAATATATCTATATGTTCAAACTAATTCACACACACTGTTAGGGCCATACCTCACCTGGACGCCATGGCGACGTGGCCAGCGACGTCGCCAACTAGTTCTTATTGAGATGTATGACGGGTAACTCACTTGGCGACCGACTGGCGACGTCGCCAAGTAGCCAGCGTCGCCAGTGTCGACCGCTCCGCATGCGGCGACTGGCGGCGCTGGCTACCTGGCGACGTCGCCAGTTGTTTGCACGTGTTTGAATGCTTCGTCACTCACTTGGTCGCCAACCGCCGGTCACCGCGTTGAACGCACGTCGTATTGAGAGCAAAATGTCGTTCGATACTGAGAGATTTATCATAGAAATTGAAAATCGGCCGTGTTTATGGAACAACGCATTGAAAGAGTTGAGAAAAACACCGCTTTGGCTTCGGTTTGATACAAACGGATGTACCCATATTTTTTTCTTTTTTCGTTTTATCTTTTTGCGACGCTGGTAATAATATAATAACAGTGCAGTAATTTCCACGTCCATTCCTGACTGTTTCGAGATAGAACTGAATGCATTGGCGACGCGATTGGCGACTCAGTCTGGCGACGCAGGGACGCCAGACGTAGCCATGGCGACGTCGCTGGCCACGTCGCCATGGCGTCTCGGTGAGGTATGGCCCTTAGACCCAAAATAAGTTCATGCAACGTCATCAGCTATAATGAGGTTTGGTTACCAACGACTATTGTGCACATATTGTGGACTTTGGGCGGGAATCAAACCTGCAAGCCCACACTGCTCTCGACAAAACACTGCCAAATGGCTTTTCAATATCTATACGAATTTACATACCCCTCTTTTACTATGGAAGTGATCCACTGGTCGTAGGCTGAGTTTTATTCTAGCACTGTTTTCCCCACAATTTTGTTTCGTACAATGCAAGAGATTTATTGACCCAGAAGCATAAATCTACATAAGGTAGCAATTCCGGTCTATTATTTTTTACATATATAATCATTTTATATAATTCATTTTATTTCTATTCCAACTAAGAACACTACGCTAACTCTAAAATGGTGATTTTATTGTAAACCTCTCAAGATAAACATGAGAACATAATTTAATACGTATATATGTAATAAAATATTATTGAAAAGGATCTGTTTACATTTAATTTTGTTGAAAATTCTAAAACCAAGATAAATTCCATAACGAGAAGGAAGTAACTTAACATGCGTTATTAAACAGAAGACATTTTATAGAGCCCCATGCAATATGCCACGCGAGACAAATCGTAATAAAAGTCGCACTTTTTACTCAAATTATAACCGTTAAACATTGTATAACAAACCTTTTGAATATACGGTATACGTAATAGATCTTTTTACGTAATTCTTTATTACTTTAAACTATTAAATGAGGTTTTAAAACATTTAACTGTGATTGCAGTATTCACAGAGCGTACAAGCGTTTGCCCTGTATGTTGGCCATTACAGGCCGAAACTAGTATAACTTGAGTACTATTTCACTATTATACGTCTTACTTTATAAAATAGGTCCTTGCTGCCTGTTTCTGTTTAATAAATGAGAGTGTATAATATATTAGAGAACCAGCCTCCCTTCATCACTACATAGTATAAAACAAAGTCGCTATTTTTGTCTGTTTGTTTGTCTGTATGCTTAAATCTTTAAAATTACGCAACGGATTTTGATGCGGTTTTTTGTAATAGGTAGAGTGATTCAAGAGGAAGGTTTTTATGTAAAAAAATTCCCGAAATTCCCACGGGAACGGGCACAACGCGGGTAAAACCGCGGGGCGCTGCTAGTCTATACTATACTACAAATAAATAAAATTGAAGTGTCTGTTTGTAATATTAAAATAACCGCTTTTTACTAAGTGCATATAGATATACACACGATAAATGTACCAAACCTTTTTTATTATTTTGTCTGTGCCAACCAGACGCTTGTTCTGGCTAATTTTCGAAATGGCTAAACAGATTTTGACGGGACATTTACTGGCAGGCAAGTAATGTAACAAGGAGTAACTTAGGCTACTTTTATCCCACATTCCCGCGGGATAGGGTACAACGCGGGTAACACCGCGGGACATGGCTAGTAACAGGTATAAAAATGAGATTTGAACCATAAACTATGTCGCTTCACTTTACTTTTACACCTTCTTATAAGTCAGTTTATTATCTCGTATTGTTTCTTAGACATAGTACGACAAAAAGGTAGACCTATATCTTTTTTCTTGTTTCTCATATTTTCGGTACCATTAAAAGAGAAAATATAGACATTATATGATCAAAAAACGTAAATACATAAAAAGCCTTAAATTATGAGATACTTTTGCATTTTAATTGATATCAGTAATTTAGTGTTTAGAAAACGACCAGAAAATTAGGCTTATAAGATGAATAAATAATAGTTTTGCTATGCATAATCCAATGGTTATAGCATTTATTTTAATATTATGTACAATCACTTCATCAGAATATTAGTATTACGATCACAAATCCTGTTACTAAAATAAAATACTAACATAATCTAGTCTAGAAAGCCACTGTATTTATTGTCAATTTGATGACAACAGTAGCTATATAATATTTACGCAATAACTTTCACAATCAAACACATAATATTAACAAAATACTGTGTCATTTTATATGACAATCGATATGTTTATTTATTTAATCTATTATTTATCTTTCGACGTGAAATATTGGACTATGATGATATCAGATTTAATTTATTCAGTTTATTTATTACTAGCTGCGCTCCGCGGTTTTACCCGCGTTGTGCCCGTTCCCGTTTTAAGAACCGCTCGACTGATTTTGTGCAAACTTCACATAAACCATCTACTAAATAGTCCGAATAAAGCCTAAACATTTGCATAGGTGAGCCCGTTCTTGAGCCATAAAATTTCAACGAAAAGTGGCATTGATTTTTATATATATAGAGATTATGTTGTCTTGTCATGTTAAGTAACGAATGATTTTACGGTCAAAGTTTGCGAGTTTAACATTTATCAATAGTGAAGTGGAATGTTGTTATAAACTAAGAATGTATTAAACGCGGGTGAAGAGGGTTCGGTCATGTTATGTATAGGTTACATTAGTATGTTGAGGCTGTAAATAAGGCTCCGTTTTCGATGATTAATCAGTAAATTAAAAATAAGGCCTTTGATTCTATTTAAAGTGTCTTTGATTTTATTTATTCTTGTGCTCACTAAAAAAACAAATTCACACACGGTTATTTAGACGCAAACTAAGCTCTAAGCTTGTATTATACAATCTAACTAACTAACTACTCTATATATGTATAAAAATTACGTGTCACGTTATTTGTCCGCGATGGACTCGTAAATTACAGAACCGATGTTAAATTTGATTTGCACACAGTGTGCAATTTGATCCAACTTGAAAGATAGGATAGCTTAGATCTCAATTTATAGTGATAAGGGTGATCCACCCCTTAATTTTTATATGGCAAAACAACGCTTGCCGAGTCAGCTAGTAAGAATATATAATTGACTCCAAGACTTCATGTCTATATTTTATACCGATGTTTGAATATAATTTGACTAAAATTGTGTTGGAGAAACACCTGTCATTCCGTGATTTAAACAGTAATTTTGCTACATATGCACTTAATTTTGTTTATGGACAGAGTTTCACAAATGTTATCACATAGTACCTGTATACACCACGTAAATCTTGCGCAATACTTTTTAATGTAAATTGTTATTCAAGTCATGTAAACCGGACACCATAACACAATAAAAGCGAGCGTACAGTTTCGTACGTGTTTCACAGGCAGTAAAGAAAGCCATGGTAATAATATAGCACTTACACCTTATATGAATACTTGACATATTGTGACATAGTGAGGAGCCACTTTAAATGGAGCCTAATTCAGTAACTGTATTCGACTCTGTCGTCGGTTTTTAACGGACTTCAAAACATCCTGTCTTATGAAGTCTGTTATAAATCGAAGGTTGTATTTAAGTATCTGTTACTTGTTGTCTTAATCGTCTTTTAATTGATTCCTATAATTCTGTAAGTTATTTATTATATGTATGTATATTAACATGTGTCGGAATAGCAAAATAGTTTAAACGGTAATAGTTTTCACAGAGCTCTAGTTTCAAATCAGGGTTTTCTGATAACACTGGCACAATATTATACATCAGTACTAGCAGCGTTCCCGTGATGAAAATAGCCTATAACCTTCCCGTTGAATGTGGCTATCCATTACAAAAAGAATTATTCAAATCGGACTGATAATTCCTGAGATTACCCCGAACATACAAACAAACAAACAAACAAACAAACAAACAAACAAACAAACAAACAAACAAACTTACAAATTTTACCTCTTTATAATATTAAGATGGATAATAGATCGACCATAAACTTAAACGACTGTACAGTGTCTACACGTTTTTGCAGACATCCTAGAAGAGGCATTTCCGTTGATTACTTTCACTGGAATATATTTACAATTTATAATTTTTTCGATTTAAAACTCGTTATGTTACTAGCTGGACAATATATTCTTACAAACAGGTACCTATTTCGTTTTTTATGGAGAAAAATTAACTTGAATTTCTACAGACAGAGTAACATAAAAGTTGTACCTACGTACATTTAACTTTCCTGTTATAAAAATACTAGCCGAGCTCTGTGTGTTCATTCGTTATAACCGTTCCTGTGGAAATTCGGGAAAGTAGCCGATATAATAACTTTCCTAAAGCCTTCAAATTTTAAATATTTCAGAAAAACATTGATCTCTGAAAAGCCTACGTGAACTTTTTGTATATATTTTAACCAGGTATCTAAGTAGAGAGTAAATCCTCGAGATATCGCTAGTAGTCGCAGATTAGTTTTAAATATGATATAATTACGTTACAGTCATTAATTATGTTGATTACCTACTTCAAATTAAAAAGCCCTTAAAGTTTACGATACTTCAAGTTACATTATACCTCTCTCTTATGAGGAAGCGATTGTTTATAGCTGTCCTACTAGTATAATAAGCGCAGAACTTAGTGTCTAGGTATTTAAATATTTGTCAGTAACCATTTTTCAGAATTGAATACCCATCTGGATACTAAATGTACTTTTGATAAATGTGTTAACCCTAAATGGGTTAATTAATACATGCGGATCGAATACAGAACCTCCTTTCCGTAAATCGGTTAAAAATACTAGCCTTCACTATTGCATTTTAAAATAGTATTTGATTAACCTGTAATGTCTATTATCTCACAAAAACATCTTAGTACTGAACATCAAACAAGTGTTAAAATTAAAACTAGCATTAACCGTTTGCAAAACATACAACTAGGTACTCGTCAAGTTTGTCGGGTAAATATTGTCCAATTCGCCGTGGGAGAGTTCGGCGGTGTTCTGCGGTTATGCTCCAAATAGCTAATGTCTACGATTATAAACTCTTTACGAACTATCTAAAATAGTAGATTCTGAGTATTTAGAGACTCTTCTATTTACATTGATTATTTATTTGCTTACTAAGTCGTTTTTAAATACTAAACTTAGGGTAGCAAGTATCTTTGTGCGGCTTGCATTTCTTGACTGAATACGTGTAAAAACAAATGACATTCGTTTTAGATTGTGTTCTATTTGCAGCATAGGCATTAAATGACGAGATTTTGTTTTTTAAATGGCCTGTAATGCCACAGTGAAGATATCAGTACTATCACTACATAGTATAAAATAAAGTCGTCTCTTTTTCGTGTCTGTCACACTGTTTGTCTGTCTGTATGCTTAAATCTTTAAAATTACGCAACGGATTTTGATGCGGTTTTTTGTAATAGGTAGAGTGATTCAAGAGGAAGGTTTTTATGTAAAAAAATTCCCGAAATTCACACGGGAACGGGCACAACGCGGTTAAAACCGCGGGGCGCTGCTGAGTATACTATATAATACTCCTCGGATGGTCGTAATCATCACGCACGCTTGCCTTCTGCGGGTTGATGACGTCACATCACACCCTAATTATGTTTGAAAAGTAAATTATACAATAAAAGTAAATCCTAATTAATATTATAAATGCGAAAGTTTGTGAGGATGGATGTAGGTATGTATGGATGGATGTATGGATGTATGTTTGTTACTCTTTCACGAAAAATCTACTGAACGAATTTAGATGAACTTTACAGTAATATGAGTAACACATCAGAATAACACATGGGATACATTATATCCCGATATTCCCGCGGGCACAGGTACAACGCGGGTAACACCGCAGGGCGCGGCTAGTTAAACAATATAATTCAGTGATATTTAAGGTATAGGTAGGAAAAAGTATAGTTCAAGTTTCACAATCTCTCGTGAGCTTTACGATCAAGCACTAAATTCGTCTAAAATAAACGCACTTTAATGCAACTAACATGAGGTTCTCACAACCTACTCACATTAGGTTCCAGTATATAATCAACTGCCATTTTATAAGTTTATAAAATCACAAAACTCTCACGGCAATAATAAAGTAATCAGCGAGTAATTGTGAATGATTGACGCCATGAAACGACGGATTTATTACAATAGTACCAATAATAAGAGAGGACATGTAGAAAGTAAAGAAATTGACCTTTAATAACCTAGCATTAGATGGGTATTAGACGACCGTATGACTTATTTACAACTAAAAAGGTAAATACATGTTGTATTGTGTTCGTGTAACCTTCATTACTATTGTGGTATAAGAGTGATAACCCAGCGATATCTAATGCTACTATTATTTGTTAAAACGGGAACTTACGTACGACGGAGGTTACTGTTGACAATTCCCGTTTTAACAAATAATAATGACATCAACGTACGTTTCAATTAAAAGTAAAAAAAAAGACGTGTGGCACTCGGGGACTGCCGCGGTGAAGCTATTGCATAGCATTTTGTATCAACTTATGCAATTATATTTGATATATTTGATATCTCTTCTCTCTCACCCCTCCCGCCTCCTCTCTCTCACCCCTCCCGCCTCCTCTCTCTCACCCCCTCTCTCTCACCCCCTCTCTCTCACCCCCTCTCTCACCCCTCTCTCTCACCCCTCTCTCTCACCCCCCTCTCTCACCCCCCTCTCTCACCCCCCTCGTTCACCACCCTCTCCCACCACCCTCTCTCACCACCCTCTCTCACCACCCTCTCTCACCACCCTCTGTCACCACCCTCTCTCACCACCCTCTCTCACCCCCCTCTCTCACACCCTCTCTCACCACCCTCTCTCACCCTCTCTCCCCATCTCTCACCCCCCTCTCACACCACCCTCTCTCACCCTCCTCTCTCACCCCCCTCTCTCACCCCTCTCTCACCCCCTCTCTCACCCCCCTCTCTCACCCCCTCTTTCACCCCCCTCTCTCACCACCCTCTCTCACCACCCTCTCTCACCACCCTCTCTCACCACCCTCTCTCACCCCCCTCTCTCACCCCTCTCTCACCCCCTCTCTCACCCCTCTCTCACCCTTCTCTCACCCCTCTCTCACCCCTCTCTCACCCCTCTCTCACCCCTCTCTCACCCCTCTCTCACCCCTCTCTCTCACCCCTCTCTCACCCCTCTCTCTCACCACCCTCTCTCACCCCCTCTCTCACCCCCCTCTCTCACCCCCTCTCTCACCCCCCTCTCTCACCCCCCTCTCTCACCCCCTCTCTCACACCCCTCTCTCACCCCCTCTCTCACCCCCCTCTCTCACCCCCCTCTCTCACCCCCTCTCTCACCCCTCTCTCTCACCACCCTCTCTCACCCCCTCTCTCACCCCCCTCTCTCACCCCCCTCTCTCACCCCCTCTCTCACCCCCCTCTCTCACCCCCTCTCTCACCCCCCTCTCTCACCCCCCTCTCTCACCCCCCTCTCTCACCCCCCTCTCTCACCCCCCTCTCTCACCCCCCTCTCTCACCCCCCTCTCTCACCCCCCTCTCTCACCCCCCTCTCTCACCACCTTCTCTCACCCCCCTCTCTCACCCCCTCTCTCACCCCCTCTCTCACCACCCTCTCTCACCACCCTCTCTCACCACCCTCTCTCACCACCCTCTCTCACCCCTCTCTCACCCCCTCTCTCACCACCTTCTCTCACCCCCCTCTCTCACCTCCTCTCTCACCCCCCTCTCTCACCACCCTCTCTCACCCCCTCTCTCACCCCCAACGCACAATCGCAGACTGCCGAACTGAAACGACGTTAGACGATGCACGGCCTTCAAGCCACACCTCCTTCCCGTCGGATCGGGTAAGCGTGAGGTTTTTTCGTTACGGAATTTTTGGATTTGGTCCCCGCGCTCAAGGCCCGCGATAGAAGCTATGCAATAGCTTAAAAATCTATGCTACGTTCAGTATCCACCAATCATATGAAATATAAGGTAGAATCACCCAAACATATCACATTTAGATTATAGTGGATATTTAGATTATAGGTTATAGTGGTTATACTCAGCTGATTACGAATCAAATACCCAGTCAGTAACGTCTAGTTTGATTTGTTGAAATTTGTATCCTCCTTTACAATAGGTATATACGCAATACCAAAGGGATTAACGATTTCATCCCACTCTTACCCCATACTAAACCTTTTTTCCTCTACAGAATGAATTGTTTTTGGTTGGAATATCGACCGTTTGATTTTATATTTTAGAACTTAAATGAAGACATAGACACACTTTGTTTCCTAAATGCTAGATAAAGGCTAGATACGATAACTTCACCAACACATCAGCCACAGCAGTCACCCACTTTCCAACCGCAACGTAACTTACTAAATTAACGAGTGAAACTGTGACTTGCTTATTATTTTAGAAATTCTATTTACGTGTAGAAAACTTGAGGAAATTTTTATTTTGTTTAGTTTTCAATAAAGGGGATGTGTCATGTTGTATGAATAGGCGCTGCTGACAAAGAAACTGATGTTGCTTTTGTATGTGATGTGATAGATAGCTACACCTTTCGTTTCTATTCATAAGTTGATACAAATATCAATTATATGATATTTATTAAGTCTTATTCATTGTAAAATTGCATTGTTTATGTAATCAATGTAATAATAAACCGTTATTTATCCATAACCTATCAATTGAGAATCAAAAATATACTTTGTTAACTTGTAGTGCAGTGAGTGGTTGAATTTGTCATCTTACAAAATCCTTTCTGTCAATATATTGCTGTAGTTATACTTATTTTTCCCTATTTTCTAGCTAAAACATTCTTACCTTTGCTTCCAGGATCGCAGCTATGGCTTGCGGCGGCTACGCTTCAAGCATTGATGTTATTAGCGAGCTGTGCTCACCACAGGCGCATAATGGCTTCACAAGCGGTAATATATCTATTTACCACAGTCCTAAACCTTTAAGAACCTTCCTACTTTTAGAACTTTGTCTAAATCACAATTTGAGGTTGTAATGCCTTAACTGTTCGTTTTATTTTTCAGTCATTACCTTCTAAAGGAGGATGGCGGCCAGTCGTCAGTTCAAATGGTCTAGTATACGGATCATACGGGTCACCATCAGTACACTCACCGTCATACAAAATCCCCGTACCAGTACTCGACTTGTACCAGTCGTCGGCACGTCCGGCCGCGTCGAGAGACCAGACGAAATTGACGACAATCGCGCAGTCGTACCGTCCAACTACCCTCAGAAACACCGCCGCCCCGCCCGCCGCGCCTGTCCACCAACCAATAAACTCGTACCACAATCCGTTCCAAATTCAAAACAACGGTTTAGCGTCGCTTCAGAACAATGGCTACCTTCAAAACAACGGACTGAGTTATTTCAAGCATGTACAGAACTACCCTCTAGACAGTGTTCTGATCAGAAACCCTCACAACCCTTACGCTGCCCGTCCCGTCTTCTCAAAATACCCGACAAAATTCAAACAACAATCGTTGCAAAACAACGTGTTACAGCAACTGACCAGCATTCAGCCGATCCAATTTGGTCAATACCAGACACAAAAACCGCAGGACGTATTTGCCAAACCAGTGGAGCAATACGTCAAGCCTACTGACAATAAAAAGCACACTGATACTGAGATCATGAAGCAAGAGATGTACAAACTTCAAGACAGCGACACGGCCTCTCAGTCCGTCAGTCAGCAAGTCAAGACAGCACAGCAGCAGAATATTGGACTAAAGAATCCAGTTTACACATTCCCTCAATACACTTTCCAAGAGGCCGTTATACCACCAAGCTTATATGGTAAAGCTTACAATTTTTTCTAAAACTAAAAGTCATTCCATTTTATTCTAAATATTTATAATCCCGTTTATTTTCCAGGATCGTTCGGTTCGTTCGGTGTCCAATCCGTGAAGGGAAGAGACCCTATCTACCCGAGTACGAAGACCACTTTCTTGCCCTCTCAGTCGTCGAAGCAGACCGTCTTCAACTCCTTCAGCTACTCTCCTAGCTACAAGCCGACCACCGCAATCTTCAGTGGGACCACACCCCGAATCCTCACCACTCCTTTAAACCAAGCCCACTTCAGCACTACCTACAACGAATACAAAATCACCCCCACTCCTAGTCCTAAAGTGTCCCCTCCACCCAAAATAGACCCCAACGCGGATCTCAAAGAAACAGGCGGTTTCAAACCGAGCCCCAATGACCCCTACTACAAGTTCTACAAGAGCGACTACAACAAGGTCACCCCGACCACATACAAACCTTCGCCGACGACATCTAACAATGTGTACGAGTACAGCTACCAAGCCCAGAACCCTCAGAACTATGACCAACAGAACTTGAATTACAACTTTGATAAACATAAAGTACACGATAGTATCACGGCCGGTGGACACCAACACCCGACTAAGCAGTACGTCAACAAACCAGTTTCTCAAGACGATGAAGACAGTCCCCACCATGAGCCGGCGAAACCTACATACGAAGTCATTGAAACCACCGAGTCCGACGTCATCACACACTCCCAACCTCCATCATGGGTACTGACGTCACAGCCAAACGAGTACACTTTGAAATCGACTGAAGGATCAGCGAAGCTACAGGAGTACAGCGACAGCGACTACGGCCGACCGAACACGACCCCATCCGAACTTCCCGAGGAGTATGCGATCGTGACAGAAGCCGAAAAGGGATACGAGAACTCTTTGGGTTACGACGGACCACTCGAATCCCAAAGCAGGCGGCCCCTTGGCGACGACTTCGAACCGATCGGGAAGCAGAGACTTAAGGATTACTACAGCTACAAAGTGTCCACTCCGTTGTACGACGACTACAGCGTGACGAGGCGAACCAAGAAACCAGAGGCTACTAGAAACCCACCTGTAGAATCAACGACGACAGCTGGCACAACGCTTAGCGGAGTAGACTTGGACACGCTACCCACATTGCCTCCGAGTCAGCACTTCAAGCGCCCCACCACTCCTTTGCCCACAACAGGATCTCAAGGCAACCTTCGTAAGAGGACTAAGATTCGCAGACGTCGCCCCTCATTGGCTCAGCTGAATAGAAACAGAGATGAAGCCAGCACTCATGGTTCCAGTACCACCACTGAGACTGCGCCGACTGAATCAACTGAGACACACACGATCAAGCCGAGGACCCGCCCGAGCACCAGCACGAAGCCTCAGACGCCCTCCACAACGCCCACCGTCTCCACAGACCTGACCACCAGCGCGGTGCCCACCATCTCTCCAACATCCCCCAGCATTGTTAAGAAAAAGCTGATTCATCGCCGCCCGATCACAAGCACTTCTCCAGAGAGAAGCGAAGTCTCTACTATATCCACCTTCAAAATATATGAAACCAAGGAATCACCGATAATGAAGATAGCAAACCGTCAGAATCAAAGTCCAAGAGCGACATTACCTCCCTTCGATTTTAGGCTAAGCGAAACACCCGATTACACACACAAGCAAGACGAGAAGGATACTCCAACCAGTGACGTCAGTGTTAATCTGAATGATGCATTCAAGACAACCGCGGAAACTGAACAAGAGTTCGCTTTCCACAAGGATGTAAAACCTATCGACGCTAAACTGGAACCGGTTACCAACAGATTCAGAGAGACAACTACAGACAGTGATTACAACGAGGTCACAACGTTCGCTCCTCGGCAAGAAAGTTCCACCGTGTCAAAGGTCCAAAGACCCCGTCTTCGCAACAAGTACAACAGACCCAAGTTCAGCGTCAAAGACTACAAGAGCAGGCTAAGTTCCACCACCAGTACCACGGAGAAAGTTGAAAACACACCAACAAATAAAGTAAGATTCCCATTGAGAAGAACAACTGAGAGTCCATTCACCGAAACAGACACGACAACTGAAAGAAGAAAGTTCACACCCAAAGACCCGAGGTATAAGGTGAATACCGAGAGCGAGACGGAAAGAGAACCTTACACCGTCAGACAGACAACCAGACAGAGACAGACGACGCAAGAAGCAGAAAGCACGACGCAGAAGATATCCTCTCGTATCCGTAACAGTAGCAGAAGAAAGCCAGTCGAAGAGAGTACTGAGACTATCACTACTATTGCTACCAGAAGACCTTTGAGGAAGAAGATTAAAGATTCTGAAATCAGCGAATCGGTGCAGGAACTATCGGTGACTGACACTACGCTCGCTGATATCAGGGAGCCTACATCAGAGCGAACACGATCCGAGAGTGCTATCATGAAAATAGCAGACAAGAAACACCAAGATCATATAGAGAATTTGTTTGAGCATTCGAAGAGAGTATCAGATCTGACTTTGGCAGCTAGCAAGGATTATAACAAACCGGGGATGTTTAAATCAGTGTCGTCCAACAGTCGCAGGATACCGAACTACTTCACGATAGCCACAGACGACCCGATCCTCCCGATTGAAGCGTTCTTTCCGCAGCTAAATCAGAAGAAGGAAACATAGTTCCTGCATTTAATATGAAACCAAATTTCTCTACTGCCAAAGTTACATTTCTCTAGTAGGTTTCTCTCATAACGCTGAGTTCTACATAATTACCAATATTAGGTGAACTTAATAATGTTGTTATTAGATCTTAACTAATATCTCAGATAATATGGTGCCGTCCTTTTTATCCTAGTATAATAAGAAAGAGATACTACTAATTAATACTCAGATTCTGAATACCAGTTACATAAAAAGTAAGGGTCGGTTTTTAACGTCTTAAAGATACTCAAAGCTGAAACTTAATAACATAGATACTCATATAGCTATACATAATATATGATAAAAGAATGTTCATATATCTTTTTCTATATTTGAAGCCACACAAAGTGGTCGACTGTTTCCTTGAAATCGGTGCTCATTTTAGTAGTAAGAAATATATTCATAGTAACATTGTATACTTGTGTGCGTGTGTGTTAGTGTGTGAGATGATTGTTGAAATGTTAAAGTACTTGATATATTTATGTTTTAGTAATTAGTTATGTAAATAAATTATTTTTCTTTTAATTTGTGTTTTTATGATTCCTATGACAACAAAGAATTACATACAACTAACTAATATACTATGATTTCCACCAGAGGCAAGCTATGCTATGTTGCTATACCATTTTTGATATGGTATGGGTGCTGGATACCAAACATAGCATATGTTATAAGGCTTAGTTCCGGCAGTGAGGCACTACTCGTATAGATTAAAAAACTACATAATGATTGAGGTATTTTATTGTAACAATGGAGTAATAAACTATACACACTTAGTTCTTATAAATACCGATAGTAAATAGCATTATATAACATACTAATAGCAGGTTTTTTAAGCGGCGTGCGCCTCAGCCGACGCCAGTTTAGCCATTCTTTGTATAGACTTTAAGGCCGCGTGATGAATAGTCTTGTCTAAGGCATCTGCAACACACACAACATGTAGGAAAAAGTAAGTTTATTCTTCAGTCCAAAATAACAACACATAGAATTTTTTTTTTTAATTACTCGGAAAAATACGACCAAGTTTTTTGTAATTTTAGCCAACTTTAAAGGAATATCATTATCTATATGTCGGGTGAACAACGATAATCATCCCACTTCTGATGTCGGCCGAACAGCGATATTTACCCCACTTCTGATGTTGGGGACATGTCACATCAGGATAAGCACGGGCATTATAATGTCACATCAGATATCTTAGGATTTCTAGGTCTTGATCTTGAAATAATAACTCACAGGACTTCATTACAATGACATTGCTTGTATTTTACACACGATCATCATGGATTACACATTACAGTTAGGATACGTCTAGATTCAATTAATTGATGGAACCTAAACGACCTCCCTACACCCCATAGTCGTCCTGTCCACGCCATAGAATCTTTTCCTAATCCTATACTCGATTCGCAATACGATCGTGATGTCGTCAACCCATCCTTCCTCCAATCTACGTTCCAATGTAATCGCCATCCAACCATCTCCATTCGTCCCATAACGTCTAATGTACGCCATCTTTTTTTATCATAGACTCACTCACTCACTCACTGCCACAGACTACTAAACCAGCTCACATCCCTCTATCGAACAACTGTCATCTGTCATAGTGCGTAACACCACAGACTTAACATAGTCTATTCTCATACCACAGACTACACCACGAAGGTAGAACTCACGTCACGGAATAACAACACTACAGATTCCATCAGTCAGTTGAATTTACAAACTACTCTTTAACTTCTATAGCTTGATTATACGTCCATCTCCGACACGGCCATCCTGCTAGCACACGTCCTCGTGTGTTATTCTGTAACAATAAAAACATAGCACAGTACATACCGTTCGGCTACTCCTGACACCCAACTTTAGTATTAACTCAACTTTGAGAAGGTAAATTGAAATAAACTTCTCGGCAAAACTATTGTTTTCTTTTGACTTAAAAAAAGACTTACAAAGAAAGAACAGAAAAAAAACACTAAAGAAGTTACAATAACCGAAGAAAATGCTAGAGCAGCAAAGTACCACTTTCATCCACTATTTACAATCATTAAAGCAACATAGAGATACTTAAGCATACGGCAGGAATCTTATTCGTGGCCTGTGGCTTTTCACTAAGCCCCTCCATCGAACCTCATGTTCGTTTCCTTGCATTCCACGAATGCCGATTCCCTCGGAATCTATGGTCTCTACCAGACCCGACCTCCACCAGAGCCACCCGCTACCGCGCATCCACGGTCTACTCAAAGCAGATACCGACTTCTAACGGACTACGGCTACGAAATGGTCACTGGTATTGTCTGACCAGCCGAACTAAGATTCCCCACCATCCTCCCCAGATTCAGTCTCTTCTACCTCAAGTGGTACTTCGCCCTCGGGCATCCGTCTTAACCTATCATGCGCGTACTCGTAAGTACGTTTAGAGTTCAAAGCTTTCAACGTGTAACGATCACCATCGTTCGGTCACTCCTGACCTAATTAACTACTTCAACGAAAGACTTAGTAAAGCTCAAACTATTATTCTTTTCCAATCAACAATTTTAACTATCTCAATATTCATAATCACATTGCTTATCTAAACATTAGAACTAGAACATCGTCAGGCGCAAATACCCATTAAAATTAAATTAATCTCAAATCAAAGTAAAAGTCAAGTGTGTGTGTCTCTATTGTCCGGCTATCCCCGTAGCCCTAATACGCAGTCATCCCTGTGACTGGCTGTGATCCTCCCAGTGATCACCCATGACCCTGATCATCCCTGTGATCAGTCACTCCCGTGATCATCCCAGTGATCACCCATAACCCTGATCATCCCTGTGATCAGTCACTCCGGTGATCATCCGTGACTCAAGAGGACACGCACAACTAGTTACCACACAGTCAAAAGTGACTACAGTTCATCCTCACAAGGCTCAGAATCACTAACAATGGGTACTTGCCCTTCAGGCATTTTCCTATACCAGTCAATGACATTAGATTGTGTACTCGTTTTCCTCTAAACCTCGCGGCCACAGTAATTTGCACTCGCTCGGTCAACCTGACTATTAAGAAGCTTGTTCTTTCTTAAATTCTTGATTTCAATCAAAAATTAATTACAATTATTATCAATCGGGAATCATCAATGCTATGTAACACATGAATACTAGGTACCACGTCATTTACAACTTTAACTTCAATAGACTATTAATCTCAAATGCACATTACAATATGAGCCATGAGTAAGTAACAGTAAGCTTGTCTAGTCACGTCTAGTCACGGCAACCAGCCGACGAGCAATCACATTGCTCAACAACACACGGTCTCAGCAGACCACTCCACAGTACGGTCAATCCAGACCACGACCATCGCCGACTTCGAACATTGAACTCAATAAGTCACATAGTCACATAGAAACCCTTACTCATACTCTCATATTTTACAACGGGATAAACATCCAAAATACTTTCAATAAGCTTTCTACTTTATCAAGTGGTACGAAGATTCACTACAAAACTCTCAATGTTAACTGACTCAAATATCACAAAATAGCTCACCGGATATTTCCCAACTAAGATACTTCAATACGCCAATTCATGCCAATCATTACCGCAATCCCTCATATTCCTCAGCTAACAGGATTGAGAAGAGAACCACGTTCTTCCCTGGACGAGGTTTATCAATGCTCACAATAATTACCAGCATTGAACCAACATGAAAATAAGAAAACATATTAGAACATATCACATTACGTACAAGATTACACTTGACTCTTTCGGAAGCTCATAATTACCTTCTTAACTCCACAATAGAGTGGAAAACTAACTAACTATACTCACAGAACATTCCAAGTTTTATAACCAATTGCAAAATAAACATTACGTAAAGCGCATGACAGTAGCGCTTTTGGCGGGATGATGATTCAGACATATCTCCGAATACTACGAGCTTCATAATCCAGGGGAAGGTACATGAATTTCAATCTCGTCGTCGTCGTCGTCGTCGCCGTCGTCGTCTATAATATGCACTAACGAGCTCAGCTTGCAGCTCTCAATATTCTTTCATCTTATCATAAACCTAGCTCCGTGGTTGATCTTGAACACAATCCATGGCGATATGATATTCAGCACAGTGGGCAATCCAGGCTCAGTGGGCAATAGCGATCCTTATCATTGTCTGCTGGACGCTCGGTGGGCAATAGCGATCTTTATCCCACTTCTGATGTCGGGTGAACAACGATAATCATCCCACTTCTGATGTCGGCCGAACAGCGATATTTACCCCACTTCTGATGTTGGGGACATGTCACATCAGGATAAGCACGGGCATTATAATGTCACATCAGATATCTTAGGATTTCTAGGTCTTGATCTTGAAATAATAACTCACAGGACTTCATTACAATGACATTGCTTGTATTTTACACACGATCATCATGGATTACACATTACAGTTAGGATACGTCTAGATTCAATTAATTGATGGAACCTAAACGACCTCCCTACACCCCATAGTCGTCCTGTCCACGCCATAGAATCTTTTCCTAATCCTATACTCGATTCGCAATACGATCGTGATGTCGTCAACCCATCCTTCCTCCAATCTACGTTCCAATGTAATCGCCATCCAACCATCTCCATTCGTCCCATAACGTCTAATGTACGCCATCTTTTTTTATCATAGACTCACTCACTCACTCACTGCCACAGACTACTAAACCAGCTCACATCCCTCTATCGAACAACTGTCATCTGTCATAGTGCGTAACACCACAGACTTAACATAGTCTATTCTCATACCACAGACTACACCACGAAGGTAGAACTCACGTCACGGAATAACAACACTACAGATTCCATCAGTCAGTTGAATTTACAAACTACTCTTTAACTTCTATAGCTTGATTATACGTCCATCTCCGACATATATATTGTTTCATATAAGTGCAAATCAGAATACATAATGATATTAGCGAATTAGTTAGGAAAACCCACCGTATATATATATATTTTTTTTTTTTTTAATTTTAGCCAACTTTAAAAGAAGTAGAGTCGTACTTACATATCTTGTGTTCTCCTTTTATTGGGAAGCGGAGTCGCAAACTGATAGGACTCGAGCAGATGAATACGTACGGGCTGTCGCTCTCACCGTCTGGGTACCTGGCAACAACAAACGTGCACCGTACATGAAACTGTTGACCCTTTTAGTGCTTTGTCACAATATAATAGTTGAAAAAGTTCATTGACATTATAATTTAAATATTATACACAAATTCGGCGCATCCGCGTGTTTATATTCAGTTAAGTTCTTGATAAATAACTGGACTTTACGTAATATACTGTTACTGTTTCTGTTAGCCTGTATCATCCTATTGTTGGCCAAAGGCCTTCCCACCTACTATAATAAAATTAATATATTGGCATGTAGGTTACTATTATAGAAGTTGTTAGTAAGCTTAACATTTTATAGGGCTCTTTACATAGTCTCCCATTTTGATTGTAATATTAATAAGATGATTGAACGTGAACTCACAGTTTGTCGTACTCCTCCTGCGGCAGACAGTCGTCCACGTTGACGCAGCCGAGCAGACACCCCGTCGGGTAGAACGAAGGGAACTTGAAGTTTTCCTCTGGAACGGTACACAACATTACTACTACACAAAAGGTGATTTTATTACAATTTTAAGCTTCTTTATTGGTTCTGGTACACACTGTTTTTTTTTTTTTTTGGGTATTTTGGAGTGAGACTCGTTTGCTCGAAATTCGTAAATCTGTATATAGTAGTTCAGTAATGGACACAGAGATGAAGAGGATTTAAAGAGCTCGCATCACATCAGTAACTCAAAATTGCGTAAAGTTTCTGTAGAAATTCTGGAACAGTAACACTTAAAACATTCTTTTCAATTCACTTATATACAGGCAGACGCGGCGATGGACTATTTTATTTAAAAAATGTCTAAATTCAATAGGGAATTTAAATACCTGGATACAGCACTCTGTATCTGTTCTCCAGCGCCCTGACCACTTCTTGGTCGGGTGGCTTGACGGTGGACGCGATCCACAGCCGCCCGCGGTGCGACGAGTACCACGTGCGGCCCTCGTGCCTGCAACCAATGAAAGAAAGGGAAGTAGAAATACAATATGAAGATATTGGTAGTAAATGACAAGTAGTACATAAAGTCTATTTTTCTTGAAAGTCTTAAAATGTAAACAAATATAGCCGACTAACCGCGTCCCGCGGTATTACTCGCGTTGTACCCGTTCCCGCGGGAACTTCGGGATAAAATGTATCCCAAGTGTTATTTTGATGTACAACCTATATTACTGTAAAGTTCCATCCAAATCCATCCAGTAGTTTTTTCGTGAAAGAGTAACAAACATACAATACATCCAGACATCGATCCTCGCAAACTTTCGCATTTATGATATTACATAGTAGGATTTAAGTAGTCGAACAACTATACATACAGTTTGATCCCTTCAACTAATAAAGATGCCCACGGCTGGTGCATGGAGAGGCAGCGGCCCGTGTCGCTCATCTCCTGTATCTGAGCATCTTGCACGCGCGGGGCGAAGCTCCCGGATGTCTTCACTGCTGTAGCGAAGCCCTGGCCTTGCGCTACTAACGGATCGAACTGAGGGAGGTAAAGTGTTTGGTGAATAATGAAGTAATATTTAAGATCTGAGTATGTAATGTATATACGAAGGAGTAGAAATAGTAAGTTTATTAGTTAGACAAGAATTTTTTAAATAAGATAACACTGGATGAATTTATTAGTAGATAGTGAATTATCCTTGGCTAGTAGAAAAATTTAAACGTCCTACAAGACCTAAACAAAACATATCAATAACCTCAAATCAATGCAAAAGCTCAAAAAACTCTTTTGTCAACATTGAGTTACATTACATATAACTGGAGTTACATGACATGTAACTCCATGTTTGTTTCTTTGTTTATGTCTCGAGCCAGTGCACGGTGGTGTGACGTCACCTGCAGCAGCGGCGCGTTGACGCCGGGCGCCACGTCGCGGTCCGAGGCGACGCCGACGCTCAGCTCCGAGGTGAAGTAGCGCGCCGCGCCGCCGCCGCTACACGTCATGTTACGGATCTCATCCTCATCCGGCTCGTAGTCTATGGTCTTGTCTTCGATTATCTGGCGACCTGGTGAAAGAGGTTTTATGTTTCTGGTAAGAGGAAGAAGCATGTTAAGGTCAAACATGGTGAAATAAAAAAAATCTTAAAACAAAAAAGTTACTTAAAATTGTATAATGTCCCACAGCTCGGTAACCAATCCTTCTTACTGTACTGATATCTTCAGTGAGATGATAGGCCTTTGCCTTGCACTGGAACATTACAAGTTAATACTACTATTTCTAATTTAGTTTTAACATTTCATACCTTTTAAGTAAATGTAATGTTAAAAAACTATTTTATCTACTCTAATGTTGTAACATTCTACTTATGTTTCCAATACTTGACTTATAATTACTACTGTTATAGCGCAGACAACAAAACACTCAATTTAAGCAATTTCACATGATGGTATAATATCCACATCGATATCGTAAAATCTCATTATAACATCAATAAAACGCGACCAATTAACCTGGCGAGCCTTATGTCAAAATCCTCATACAAGTTGTATAAAATTTTGATATTAGGCTAGCTTTTGAAAACAGTTGGGTTATACGTGAAAACTTCGTCGAAACTACTAAACTTACATACACAAAACTCTTAGGTAAGATCTTGTGCCAATTAAATAAAAAAAGAACAGCGCGCGCTCGCTCCTGATTGGCCCTGCGCGCGCAGCTGCGCTCTCATTGGTTAGATTTTAATGGCGGCAAATTCACTGTGACAATACACGTACGCGTGAAAAACTATTGTCAGCTTTTACTCTTATTGTTTGATTAATTGCATTAGTGAAGATAAAGTAGGTAGTGTATGCAACTGCATATAACACGGGTATTAAAACACTCGTTACTATTATGAAACTCGCTGCGCTCGTTTCATAAACTCACACTCGTGTTTTAATACCCTTCATTATATGACAGTTGCATAAACTACTATAATTCAATTTGAATTTCTTCAACGACTATAAAACTATCTGTCAAGCAAATATAGCCCCTACCTCCGAAGTCAAAGGTCATCTTTTTGCTGAGCCGCGACGCGTGCTTCTTGTCGTGCAGCGTCTGCTGGTACTGCTGCAGCTTGTTCTTCTCCTTCTCGTTGAGCCACACGCTGTTCGCGTTGAAGTAGTCGCTGTCATCGTCCGTCACTTTCGTGCGACGTTCACTGAGTTACGAATAGAAACAAAGGGAGGTCTGATTATTATATAGGTGTACGACACAAATTCCTCTCGCTTTTCAACCATACTTCCTACTAATATGATAAATGCGAATGTTTGTAACTCTTTCACGAAAAACTAGTTTTCGATAATGTAGGTTATACTTACAGCGCGCAGAGTTATTTTTATTTTTATTCTTTAATTTTTTATTTCTTCACCCTTCTGCCTATGGTATAAACATTATATAGTTAGTGAATAACTCTGATACTTTTGGGGATTCCTAACCTGGTTCTATCATAGTCGAGCAGTCTGTTCCTGTGCATCACCGCATCCTCCCAGCCTTCGGGTCTGTTCCTCTCCAGCAAAGACTCCACCAGTTTAGCACTAGCCTTAGTTTTAGAATTGATCTGCTGTTGCTCTTTAGGAGTACATACCTGCGTAAAAAAACAGTTAAAATTTTTGTATCCTAAACTTTTCTATTACAGTACCTATTAATAAACCTATTTTGATGTAGGTACTTTAGCTTGGAGATAGATAAAGACTAGAGTTTTAACATGGGCTCCACTTTTCCCACTACAAGAATGGTTACAATGCAGGTAAACTCTGCTAGTAATTATTTATTACAGTGATCGCATAGATCAAGGTAAGGATACTGTTCGAAACACTACATAATGTCACAAAGCTCAATAATTTAAGCAACATATTGCTCTTACCAAATTGCCACAAAACAGACAAGGTCCCGATCCCTCCTGTGAGCACACAATGCGTCCACATTGCACACAGTTGTTTATCAACTCATGCTTAGCTGCTTGGCAGTCACACCGATGTCTACCTGTAATATATTGGATTGAATGTCGATTATTTTAAAGTATGAATTCCTCTATGGTGAGAAATGGTTGATATTACCATTATCATAACATCTTGTAATACCCTTATACTAATGTATAGTGAACAATAAATTGAAGTGAGTATAATATAGTAGGTAAAGCCAAGTCAAGATTAAAATACTATTAATATAGAACTACATACCTTTGATAAGTACTACTTGAGCATTCTTCCCTTCTTGTGAGTACAGATTCACATATTTTGTCTTTTTCTTGGACTTGGACTCGTGCTCACTGCTGGCCACAGCCTGTGGCTCTTTATCTGGTGACACAAAGTCTTGTTGCTGTTTGTTCTTAGCTATTTTCTTCTTTTGTTGTTTTGGTAAAGAATTGCCTGAAATAAATAAATGTTTTCAGTGGTATATTATGAATAATGTAGCACAAAAAACATTAAAAAAATTAAGTCAAATAATCATTCATCATCTCACACCCAGAAATCATTACAAGAACCTTATAATTGTGGGTAAAAATAAAAAAAACACTGAAAAGTCAATTATTAAATTCAAATAATTCATAATTTAGCAATTCATATTTTGCTAAAGTTTATTTTCAACATCATATGCAAGAAAATGTACTATACTATACCCCTGCCAGGAAATTTCTTTTTGGATAACTCCAGGAAAAAGGTCTTATGTTGAGCATTATCGAAATCTAGCAGAGTCTTCAAGTATTCGTTTAAATCAGCTTCGTTTTCGATTGCTGATACGTATCTGGAAAAAAATATTTAAATAATAATTTAATTAATTTATAAGTTAGATGGTTGGGTTTTATGAAGTTGTAACTAACTAGTAATATTTACTTTATTAGGTCATCCGGAACTTCAAAATCCAAAATTCTCGAGAAGCCTTCTTTTATCCACTGGTCCATTTCTTTTCATTTACTATTAACACACAGAATTACAAAAAAATATGTTTGTTTACGTGTTTCAAGAATTTAATAGAAATACCAGAAGCAGCAAAGTACACAGCTGTTTATGCTGTTTTTCTTTTTGACATGACAATCACAGACCAAAAATAATCCAATATGTATATATCTAATCTATCCAAGATACGGTTGTCACTATCACTGTCAGTGTCAGTGGAAAAAAAAACCCTGGGGAAAAATATTCATTTGTTTTGGCTTCGAATATAATTCGAAGTTTAAAAATTTTCGCTAATAATAAAGGGAAACAAGTAAGTGTAAAAGTTGTTTTCTAGTTTCATCTCAAATACTTAAATCTCTCCTTAATTTACACACTTAATTATCAATATAACTCAATCGTATTATAGTTTAATTGTTTACGTAATTGTAACCTACAAAACAATTTTATTTTAGGTGTAAACAATGTCGCTTTCGCCCTTCTTTCGGTCTCCATTTACCGATATTACGGGTGGTATGATATCCCACCAAATGCTGGGCAGGTGTGCGCCTCAAGAGGAGAAGTACATGGATTGTCTGGAAGCCTATGGGTTGGACCGTGGCAAGGTGAAATGCCATGCACTGATGGAGGACTTCAGGGAATGTCAGACCTCAATTCTGCAATTCAAACGGTTTGTGGTAAGTTTAATAACAGATACATGATTTCTGTAAAGCTTCAGTCAGGTCTATCACATCATAAACATCAATTTTACCTTATCTACTCAATATTTTAGGCCTAAATTAACTAAAAATTATTTATTTTATTATGAGTCATTGGTGCCCCAATACTGGGCAAATGCCTCTTCTCCTTGCATCCCTATCCTGGGCCAATAATTGAAAAAATAATTAATGATTTTGTTGTATTTTCAGACCATGAGAAATGAGAGGGACAGGCAAATAGCTGAAGGTAAACTTGGAGACAAGAAATATGAGAGCCCAAGAGTTGATGCATACTAATTTAACAAAAATATTAATAGAAAATCATGTTTCATAGATATAATATAATAAAATAAGCTTGCAAATGTTGAAATATGCATATTATTTCATAAAACCCCAAATTATATTAACAAGATACAATAAATTATTCACTATGAATTTCAGAACCGAGTTGTTAAATTAACAGAAACAAAAGAATATCTCATTTTTGTTATATTAACAAGAAGGAGGCCTAATTAAACCTTTCTTTAAAGTTTTAAAAACTTACATAGAAATAGAACAAAAACTTTTTGTTCAGATAATCTTTAAATGTCAAATTTGGCAATTTTACTTTGCTTTCAACTGTCTTTATTGGGTGGTGGTTATTTTTTGCCCAATTCTAAGTAATAAAAGTTATTTTACATAAATAAACCTAGCAAACACCCAGAGACGTAACTAGAATGCCTAACAGCTTATCCCCGTTCTTTCGGTCTCCATTCACCGATGTAACTGGAGGTATGCTATCTCATCAGTTCCTCGGGAGATGTCAGAAACAAGAGGAAGAGCTATTCAATTGCATGGAGGCGTATGGTTTAGACCTGGGCAAGAGGAAGTGTGTCCACTTAATAGACGATTTCAATGAGTGTCATAAAGATATTCTGAAGTTCAAGAGATTTGTGGTTAGTTGCTTTTTATTATTTTTAAAAATGAGTGAACAAGGCGATTTTGCTCTGTATTCAAACTATCGTGACTGGTTTTTCAACCAAAGATAACCTTTATTGAAGAAAAGGGTTCAAATGTGGTAAGAAGCGGATTCCTCTTTAGAAGGAATCATCTTCGGCTCGAAAATCGACATTTTAAGTCATAAGAAAAAAAATTACACAACTGATTATTATTTTGCTTACATTATTTATATATTATAGGTGCTATTCCTAATGATGGTGCTAATTCCAAAGTAATTATTAAATAACAGCCTTAATTTATCTATCACAAATTAATAATAAAATATCCACCACAAATCATATTATAGCGCCTGATTTTTTTATCCACATGTTATAGTTTGCTATTAAAATAATGTAGGCGTCATAGTCAATTTTAGTCGTAGCTCGTAGAATAGCGGTTACATAGTAACTACTATCTCTTCTGTGCTGTTGCCACAGTTTCTACGTATAAATTGATCCTTAAATACCTACTTCTTAAGATCGGGCACGTTATATTGTCGGTCCCGGCTTTTTTAATAACGTTACTCCATGTCGGAGTCCTTTACGTGGTCTAAAAACACTAACACCAGAGTTGGCAACCCAGCTATTCAAACTAGGTACTAGGTAATAGATACTTCTTACTTCTTTAAATTATTGAATATCTTTTACAGACGATGCGAAATGAGCGGGACCGTCAAATAGCAGAAGGGAAACTTACCAAGGATAGACGTTATGTTAGTCCCAAAGTAGATGCGTATTAGATACATCTCATGAATGAAAAATATTAAAGGTATTTTTTAATACTTAATTTTTTTAATCTTTACTGAAAGACAACATTTCATTTTGTGCATAATTAATTTTATAGGTCCCTACTAACATAACATGTATGATGTAGCTGTGCGATAAATCTATACTGATACTAGCTGCGCCCCGCGGTTTTACCCGCGTTGTGCCCGTTCCCGTGGGAATGTAAGAACCGCTCGACCGATTTTGTGCAAACTTAACATAAACCATATAAAAATTTGGTTTGGATATGTGAGCCCGTTCTTGAGTTGTAAAATTACAACGGAAAGCGACATTGATTTTTATTTAAAGAGATAATACACACGTCTGAAGAGTTGGTTTGTTTGAAGGCGCTAATCTGATTACAAATCTCAGCCACATTCAACAGAAAGGTTAAGAGTTATTTTTATCCCGAAATTCTAAAGGCGACAGGCAAAACGCGGGTAAAACCGCGGGGCGCCGCTAGTAAGTATATAAGTACATGCTGTTTATAGTATCGTAGATGAATATCTCGACTACGTTTTAATACACGAGTTCAATAGTCATTATCAAGGCGTTTTTGTGATCCGGAGTCACGGTCGGTCGGACATTTTTTATACGGAATTTAGGCGCCAAACCGATGTTATTAATCATGGATAAGTATTTATAGTCCATCGAAAAGTTACATTTGGGGTTGCGTTTTTTAGAGGACGCAATTTTATTTTTTTGATGTGTAGGGGGGGTCAGTGTAAAGCTAAAAACAAGTTTGTGGGGTCGCCTCCCTTGTCCCACGGCCGCCATCTTGAAAATAGGGGTTGAAATGGTTTTTACGATATATCTCTTAAACTATTAATTTTATTTAAAAAAATTGTTAACATTTATGTTGCAAATTAAATTCTCTACAACTTTGGTCCAGTAACTTTTTGTCGTAGAACTATAAATAAAAAAGTTATAAGCGAAAATGTTCAGAAATTCGAAAAGTAAAAATAAAAGACTTATGGGACATTACAGCTGCTACGGATCCTAATACCGATCTATCGAAGGTCGTAGTTCGATTAGGTGGGTTCCATTTGCTCATGTCGTTCATAGGTGCGATTGGATATATCATGTCTGGTAGTGGACTCGAGGATATCTTCAAATTAATTTATGCTGAGAACTGTGTACAGCACATAATGTCTGGACATGCTTGCTTATGGTAGGGCTGTACGTGCTCATTTGCTAGTGCATTTATCAGTAACAAAAATAGTTATGGATTCAATAGAATTTATAGAAGAAGAACGAGATTTTCTGGATGATAATAGTACTATAAATGAGCACGTACAGCCCTACCATAAGCATGTCCAGACATTATGTGCTGTACACAGTTCTCAGCATAAATTAATTTGAAGATATCCTCGAGTTCACTACCAGACATGATATATCCAATCGCACCTATGAACGACATGAGCAAATGGAACCCACCTAATCGAACTACGACCTTCGATAGATCGGTATTAGGATCCGTAGCAGCTGTAATGTTCCATAAGTCTTTTATTTTTACTTTTCGAATTTCTGAACATTTTCGCTTATAACTTTTTTATTTATAGTTCTACGACAAAAAGTTACTGGACCAAAGTTGTAGAGAATTTAATTTGCAACATAAATGTTAACATTTTTTTTAAATAAAATTAATAGTTTAAGAGATATATCGTAAAAACCATTTCAACCCCTATTTTCAAGATGGCGGCCGTGGGACAAGGGAGGCGACCCCACAAACTTGTTTTTAGCTTTACACTGACCCCCCCTACACATCAAAAAAATAAAATTGCGTCCTCTAAAAAACGCAAGGTTAGGCCTAAAAAATGTAACATTTCGATGGACTATTATTGAAGTGATCTAACGAGGCGTCATATAAGGAGGTATATCTCGAAATGTCATTCCGATATGTTTTTAATCATGTTTGTGCTACATCTATGTCATATATTCTTGAATTTGGATTTATTTATGAGGGGCCTGAATAGGTGAAATATGTAACGGACACGATTCTTGGCTATTATTGGGATGGCTGGAGATATTGGTGGATATCTATCATTGAATAAGGCATGTCCTAATGCAGCCCATATTCCATACCTACCTATGTAAGCATGACTGACAAACACTGACAAAAACATTTTAGTTCGCAGCATATTTTTTAGCATATCGTGATGGCCATTAATTAAACTCTGTGACCTTAAGTTCACATTTTGTCTATGGGTCATTACAAATCTGACCTATCAAGATGTAAAGGATACATCTAAGACACAAATCATTAGCACATCTGCTAGGCTCCCAACTGAATTCGGTATCTACTCATCAAATGTTCTGCTAGTCTGCCTCTGTCTTCACACTTAGAAACTTAAGTCTCTAATTTCTAGTGGAAATGAGTACTGACTAAACAAGTAACCATATTCCGTTAGCCTTCTTATCCTTAGCTGAAATGATTACCTACTCTAAGTAGGAAATAAGAATTACATTAATTTATCAAACGTGATCATGCCTTTATACCGAATACCAAATGCACATAAGTACCTATTGATAAAATCACAGAAACTACTTGTCTATAATTCAGAAATTGCGTATTTTGAAATGTAAATAAGTTTTTTGCTTCAACAGATCATTATAAATCTTGCCTACTCGATAATCTAATGATTAAATTGTAAACTAATAGTGTCGGTCGGTTGTCTGCGGGTCAGTGACCGGCGGATGGTGGATGAAGTAATTGTGAAGGTCAGGTAGGTACGCCAAGGTAACCGGCATGGTGCGCCGTCTCCGAATATAACCTAATAAACATATTATATTTGCGGAAATGTTAACTTGCGGCACGGGTCCTCGACCGGGTAAAGGGGTGCCCGCACTAATGGCGGGTAGGTAAATTAAGGTTATAATGTAGGTACCAACACTTACTGCTGGCAAAGGCTTCTCATATCACTGATGATAAGACTCCCGATCAGAAAGTCTAAGTAGGAAAACGTCATAAGTGTAGTGTAGACAGATGGAATCCAGGCGAATTTAATATTTCAGGCGTTCATGAACTCTATGATCTAGATTCTACATATTTTTCAGAACACAGATTGGACTTAATAATAAGAGCTGGTATCTCAAAATTGTAACTATTACCCTCTAGCTAGGTAAAGCACAAAGCAGCCGCATGACAAAAGCGATGTACGAAAAGAAAGGGAACTATTATATCATGTGCCTAATTCTGTTATCTAACTAGGTAAAGGTGATTAGCACAAGTGAACAAATATAAAGGTTGTAAATATGTATATGTCGCAGGGAATTGAGGATATCAGAGATTTCACGAAATCCCTAGGGATACCACGAAATCACGGTAAATGTTGAATATTCTTATTTATGACGTCTTCTTACTAGTGATATGACAAAATACTAATATAAAATCAGTAATATCAGCAACAAATTTCTTACTATTCGGTAGGTTAGGGTTATTTTTTTTTTGTATCAGTTACGTAAAAAAAAAAAATAACCCTAACCTACCAAAGAGAGTGGTCGACTGAAGAATATTCAACATCTACCGTGATTTCGTGGTATCCCTAGGGATTTCGTGAAATCTCTGATATCCTCATTTCCCTGCGACATATATACCGTCTAGTGAGCGCATTAACGTTCCAGTATTATATACATTGAGTTATATGTACTACGTTAGTACATATAACTCAATGTATTATACATATACTGTTGCAAAGCCATCCACCGCTCGCTGTAGCACCACTCCCCACACATTTTGAACCATTTTAATGGGTCCGATGTTTTTGACCCGATTCAGGCAGGTCTCGCACCTTAGTAGACAATAAATTAACAAGATTGTCAATTAAAACAGGGCGTCAAACTTTACGTACCTGGTGTTTGAACTTTGGAGAATTCCATTAATACCTACTACCTGCCTGTATGTCGCGATAAGTGTTTCAATGTATAATTATGTGCGTATGTGTGTGTAGGTTTATGTATCTATAGGGAGGGGTTAAGTAGTTAAGTAGGTACTTTTACACAGGCAGCACAAACTATGGAACATTTTGTGCAGGTAGCTAGGAATACGTAGGTCTTGTGCAGGTACTTATTAAAAGAACTTTGGAAATCAGATGAAGGTAAAAACTTTTTTATCTATAAAAATGGCCTTTGCGTTTAGTACCTACTGTCTCGTATTGTACTTACAGTAACTATTAGTGTTAGGTGGGGTTTCTCAGATAACGATAGCTGCAAGTGTGGAGCTGTCCAAACAATGCCTCATTTGCTACAGTGCCCGAGCAGCCCCGTGTCCTGCACTGTGGAGGATGTTTGGAGGGCAAATGACAGTGCAATAGACCTGGCCAAATTTTGGTCTAAACTTATTTAATTTAATTTAAATAATCATCTCGACTCGAAAAGAAGAAGTAACTATTCGGAAGTCTCTACTTTCCAAACTGTATAAGATATTGTATCAACTAGGTACGTGGTCAAAAAACAAAATTATTCACATTTTAGAACTATCTAGTAGGTAGGTTTTTCACCTATTTACAATCGTTTCTAAATTTTACTGTTTTGTCCCAAAAACCTTATTCTGTTTATACAAAACTGTACGTACAATGAATTCGTTATCTTGGTATCGGATATCAGGGACAAACACTGATACATTATGCATTCCTCACCGAATTGACGCGCGAATGCTAAGTCTCAGCTCCAGACTACAAAATAGCCATTTCCCTGGTTGTAATATTTATAATATTCGCCCTTGTTTTCGCTTCAAAGTCATAACTTAGTACTCTATATATGTACTCTGTGGTTGTTAGGCAATATTAAAAACCGTTTTATAAGCTACTACCCGCACCCCGCGGTTTTACTCGTGTTGTTCCCGTTCCCGTAGGAATTTCGGGATAAAAAAGCCTTTTACCTTCCTCCAGATTGTAGCTATCCAATACAAAAAGAATTATTCAAATCAGACAGGTAGTTTCGGAGATTAGCCCGAACATAAAAACAAAGTTACAAATTTTACCTCTTTACAATAGAAGAAATATAGAAGAAAGTATAGAAGTATAGATTGGATATACCTAGATAGATAAGTGCCTTCTTCAGGTGTTATTTAGGTGAAAATATAATGAATATCACGACTTCATCTACATGGAATCGCAGTGTATTTAAGCTACAACCTTTTCTACTTAGAGTAATGGAAGTGCAAAGCTCACGTTCCTTGGCCGTTGTCGATTGTTTCAATCTCCATGTGGGAGATTTTCAGGCGGTCTGAGAACTCACAACGCCTATTCTATAGTTAGGTATATCTACCTACCTACAAAAATGGCTTAATTTTTTCTTATCTCTATCTTTTTTAATTCTGTTTTTGCAAACATTATTTGTGAAGTCGAGCTGCCTACTACTCTATTCGTCTTGTCATCGTCAAGTAAACACATTACAATTTCAAAATGCTAAGTTTTTGTCACCGTTCAGAGCCGCCGCATCGAATATTTAGTAGATTCAAATAAACCTCCATAGCCTCGTCTAATATACTAGGTAGGTACCGACAGTATAAAATATACACTAATATTTAACTAGACTTTATTTTACTCAAGGCGTTGCCTGCATAATCTCTTATCTCTTCCTTCAATTAAAACCGTTGAAAAGCAAAATGGCGCCATTCGTTTTTAAAATTCAAATATATCAAACTGAAATGGCGAGACATTACATCGATTAGATCAATTTTGATCAATTACAATAATTTGATATTCAAATTGTATTGAGACTACTTACGTATGCGCTAGTGTTGTTTCGTTTCGGGCTATCTCTCCGATTTGACTTTGAGATAACAGGAGGGTAGCATGCATTGAAATGTTAGAGTGGACTGGTTTTTATATTATTATGATTTAAATAATAAAGTCACTAGACTAGATTATACTACATTTATGTGCGCAATAATATCCGACAACCAACACAATGTCATTTCAAGAATAGATTTAAGTAGATGGGTAGAGGATGGAGATCCATTCCGGATTTGTACACACCTGTCTAATAGAGCATCTACCTATGAATGAACTTAATATACTTTTTTTTTCTTTATTGGTTTATTAAACTGGATATAACACTTATGTTAATTATTAAAAAATAATAAGCTTAAAATAAAATATACTTATTATTTAAAAGATATACTTATAAAATGTATGTTTAATGTGATCAATGCCAGGTGCGTGTTCAATCTTCAATTGTTTTGGGAGAGGAGGGTCAATCCATGATTTTGGGAAGGCCACCCCCACGATTTTGATGACGGACTCGTGGTCACACCGTTTTGTTACACCAGTGTAACTACGAGTAATTTATTTTCCTCTTGGTCACACTGTGCGGTGTGATCAACAGTAATTAATGAAACATAAGACTCGTGGTTACACTACTAGTGTCGGGAAAGTGACAGTGTAGGTACCGATCAATACGCTACTAATGTAGTTATCGAAACAAAAATAGTAATGGCATTTAGACACAAAAACACAAAAACTAAAATGAAACAGGCTTTACACAAACAAAAAAATAGACTCAATAAATAATATAATTTAATGTTAATAATATAATATAACTTTTGAAGTTCCAGTTTGTGCCATAATAGTGTCGACGGAGCTCCGCTGCGCGGAGCTCCTATTTCCGCCTTATTTTGGCCCTTCGGGCCTGATATAAACTTAACCTAACCTAACCTACGGTTGTCTATCGTAATTAATTTATCTATCGGGCACTTCACTACACACCTACTATTCAGTCAAGTGCGATCCTTTTTAGAGTAGTGTGACCAAGAGGAAAATAAATTACTCGTAGTTACACTGGTGTAACAAAACGGTGTGACCACGAGTCCGTCACTACATTTTTCCACTCATAAAACCTATACTTATTTGTTATACATGTGTGATGGTGAGTTAAAGTGACATTACACTTAGCTATGAATTACAATACAATTTACATAACGTAAACATTTTCTCACCTCTTGTCTCATAAAAGTAGGTATCAATACGTGTAGAAAAGTATACGTTCCTCATTATTAAATCCAAAACAAACCCATCTTTCAAAGTCAGTTTTGTTGAAACAAAACAAAGGACGTTTCAGATTTAATGTCCCGAAGGAGACAGACATGAATATTTTCACGGGCGGCCTCTCGAAAGGGCAAGAAAAACACCGCATAATGCAGCCGTAGGTACTGACAGGCGTGACCGTGGTTACAATGTAGTTATAAAATGAAAATTACACAGAAAACGTGAGGGATTTTTTGAGAAAAGCATGTGAAAAGTGAAAATTGCAAAAAGACCTAAGTGTTTTTCTTTGCCACCTAATATAGTTCTATAACCCGAACAAACTACACATACTTAGTCTATTTTTCAGAAGTTTTTTCCGCCTTTGAGCGTCCTGGCTGCGCCTTTTTTGATCTTATAAAAAATGCAACTACTTCCTGAAACAATTTTGTTTTTTAAATATATAAAAATAATAAGTAAGTATATATAGTATGATTTCACTTAGTATCTGTACCGTCTGAATGTATATAAAAATTGAATAATTCATACTGTTGCAAACATCCGGGTGGGCAAGGTGACCTGTCCTCAGTAGTGGCAGTCAAAAGACCAGCCAGGTGTGAAGGGGAGCGATCGACGACCTCTGCGTCTACTAGACCACTGAGGAATTTAGCTTTTTGCCGCACCTAAAAACATAGCAGGTAAGGCATCTGATCAAAACAAAATAGGTACCTACTTAGATGCATAAGACATTATAGCGAAAGGTACATAGAAACCATGCTTGATCTAACTATTGAGTATCCCGTTAAAAGTTTCAAAAATGAAGTACCTACATATTTTAAAATTCATTCCGTTAGCTGCTCACCAGTCAGCCGGGCAACAATAGTTATTAATTTAATGTATCTATACCGAAATAGTTAAACTACTAGAAACCTTATCTTAAACGCTTAATTAATTTACTTTATTTTCTCCTTGATCATAAATATAATACATATTTTAGGTTCTCAAGTCGTCCGGTGATTTGTAAGTGCTCTAATAAGGTCTTAAAATTGATATGTACAGGATACTCTTAGGTTAATTCTACATTATTAGTTGTTCAATAAATGATGTACTGATTACCGAATACAGTTGCGTTCGAAAGCTTGCCAAGTGCAATCTTATCTGCGAAGAAACGATTATATAAACGTTTAAAAGTTCTCGGGCGCATTGAGAAGCTGAAAGTTGTTCCGTCAAAGAGTATTGACCGATTACAAGTCATGAACCTAGTACAATGCGATGTGAAAGGTGACCGCAGTGTGTAATTGAGAAAGTTTTGCATGTTCTTTTGATCAAAATATTACCTATACCTACTTAGGTATTCAAATTCGTGAAAGTCTAATTAACATCTGACGTACAACGTGGAGTGTGCAATACCAGTAAAGTGTTTGTTGTACCGTAGCCAGAAACCAATTGAAGCTCTCCAATTATATAAGAAGTATGAGAAAATATTTTTTTTTATACTCGTCATAAGACACTTTTGTCATCCGTCATTTTAACGTGTTAAGTTTTAATTGGACTTAAAGCATTAACAGACGATCGCACCGCACCGTGACCTTGGTGCGCTCCGGACCATATTCGATAGTGTGTACATAGGTCCGCCGCACATTATTATTATTATTGACGGTCCGCTCGGTCCGATGGTTCTGCCAAAGGATTTGGTGCGGTTCGCGCGTTGTTCGCTCGTGTGGCCCACGCACCGCACCGTTTAGCGCTTTAGTCGCAATTCTGCCTCCGAGCGAGACACGCGTAACGAAGTTGTAATATATGGTTTCACCATTTCCAGCAATTCAGCAAATAGACCAGAACTCATGCGAAGGTATATACGAAAGTCTTCATCGTCTAGTTCCTTTATCAGTCGCATATGACTGTATGAGCCTCTGTATCTTAAATAAAATTTTGCCCATTCTTTCCTTTTTTTCCTTTGCCTTTGGATAGGCGTGCTAGCTACGACGGTTGCCGCAATTAAAGCTATTTTAGCTTCCTTTGACAAGGTTGGAGGCATGTCTGACGCGATCAAGCACGGATAGCACACTGGACCATCTCGTGTGCGGTGCGGTGGTGTGGCGTGTCGAGCGCACCGTACCGGTCCGGCGGTTCGGGCGGACAAGTTCGATCGTCTATTAATGCTTTTAGACCGAATTTTGACATCTTAAATTAAAGATGGCGCCTAACGCTCACATCGACTGAGGATGAAACTTATGGAAACTATGAATGCCTTCATACCTTAGTAATATTCGTCAGAAACCTGTTTACTTCTTGTTACTATTATAGTATCTAAACTATTCTAAGTACCTAGGTAATTATTATAATTTAATTATATTCATCTACACAATGCATGATCGTGATTGGTTACATTGTTTAAATCTAACTGCATGTCATTTCGTGACCAATGAACTTGACGTTGCTCATTACCTACCACCAGAGATAACCATGGCAGTTAACGTTACTTAACACGACAGTTAAAATTGTGGTTAAACAGTGTTACTAACCAACTAACATTTACTTTGTTAAAACCTAAAGAACTTTAGAATAGCTGTTTGCTTTGTTTTATTTTCTAATCGACTAACTTCTAATCCACAACCCGGAGGAGGTTTTCAATTAGTTTGTAGATAAATATCATATTCTTGTTTATTTATGTTTGTTACCGCTCGTTACATCGACTATTCGCTTAAAAAGTGATTCATTACAATTAACTATACTTGCATAACGTTATACAACTAGAACCTCTGTAATGACAATCCTCAAGCCGATAAACGTTTTCCAGAATAGGTAATATGATGTGCCGGTGTCATGTCTCCGCAGACCAACTTCCGCCGCCGGCTTATCAATATTCAAGCCACGCCGTTTTTAAGAATGCCGAGCAGCATTCGTAAAATTACTACAAAATGACGACATATTACTACGAAATACTCGAATTTTGTGTTTGTGACTCATTAATTTATTACACAGCTCGGTCGCCAGTTGTAACATGTCTACCGAGGAGTTTTAATTCACCACGTTTTGTCTGACTTTGTAATTGGAATGTTTAAAAAACGTGGGAAATAATGAATGAAACTTTTTTTTCAAAATTGTGTCGATATTTTTTGAAAATTGAGCAGTAACTGTTGCGAATTAAAATGGTGAAACAAATAAGGTTGTAAGCACCCTGAGGCCTGAATCTGTAAAGCTCTGCCGCCGGTCCGCAGCGCCCCAGTTAATCACAGAAGGGCGGTCGACGCGCGCGGAATCAATCGCGCGCCAACAGTTTTCCGGACGGAAAAGTTTTCTTTTTCAAAATATTTTTTAAATAATTTAAATCTAATTTATATTTTAATTTTCTACATTAATTCTTAAGTCAATGAACATTTAAGTAAAAAAGTATTTTAAGGCTTAATTTTTTAATATTTTAATATTTTACCGATTTTTTCAATATGGCGGAGACGAGTTTTCTTAAACATTTGTTATTCAAGCATGTGTTATTGGCGGTGGTGAGTGCTGTATCGGTTTGTGCGGACAATACCGGCGAAGTTTACACAAGTTTAACCGCAAGTAACGCACAAATCAATGAACTGGCGAACACCATTTGCGGAGATATTTTTTTCTTTACTAATAAGGTAAGATTTATCTTTTATCACTTGTATCTTTTTAACTGATTTTTTTATTGGCAATTCATTAAACATATGGTTGATGTCCGTGCTTAGGTATAGGTATGATTTACTACTGGCATTTTAATTTATTGATTGGTTTATATTACGAGTATTAAGAGATGCGACAGAAAATTTATAACTTCCGTGAGCTCTGTAACGAATTTCGACAGTCTACCTTTAAAAGAATACGCAGGCGTTAATCGTTACCATGTACCTACTGCACTTTTAAAGTTCCATGAATTTGGATTTCGCTAACAGCGTCGCACGTCGCACACGTGTTGCCCTTCGGCGCATAATGTACAAAACGTAAAATGAACACGACACGCAAAATGTACAAATCGCAGAATGAACAATACGCAAAATGTACAAAACGTAAAATGAAGACAACACGCAAAATGTACAAATCGCAAAATGTGCAACACAGCCCACGTTCACACAAACGAAAAAATTATTGAGTGTCTCATTCCCAATTCAACCGATTCCTATCTGTACAGATTTCCAACTATTCGGTAGGTTAGGGTTATTTTTTTTTTACATGTTTAAACTCTCTCTTTTCATTAAAATGACATATATATGACACCTAGTTCTAACCGGCTAAAACTAGGTGTAGGCTCTAACCGTAATGTTAACCGATAACTATGGACTAGTAAAAAAAAAAATAACCCTAACCTACCGAATAGTAAGTAATTCGGTAGGTTAGGGTTATTTTTTTTTTCATGTTTAAACTCTCTCTCTCTTTTCATTAAAATGACATATATATATATGTCACGGCTAATACTGGGTTTCTGTAAAAATGGGTTTCTGTAAAAATGGGAATCTGTAGAAATGGGTTTCTGTAAAAATGGGAATCTGTAAAAATGGGAAGCTGTAGAAATAAGTTTCTGTAAAAATGGGAATCTGTAAAAATGGGAATCTGTAGAAATGGGTTTCTGTAAAAATGGGAATCTGTAGAAATGGGTTTCTGTAAAAATGGGAATCTGTAGAAATGGGAAAAATTGATTTAGACACCTGGTCTAAGTGAACAAAACATTGTGAATCAAGCCTTAGACGTTCTTGCACATTTTGCGATTTGTACATTTTGCGTGTTGTCTTCATTTTACGTTTTGTACATTTTGCGTATTGTTCATTCTGCGATTTGTACATTTTGCGTGTAGTGTTCATTTTACGTTTTGTACATTATGCGCCGAAGGGACGTGTTGTACCTTTTTCCTTATAATTAGCGGAATGAAAGTAACGTATTTTAGCAGGACAAAAAAATAAATCTGGCCTACAAATGTACCTAACTTAATCAAAATTGATCCAGAGATATCAGCGGAAAATAAAAAAAATATGTAGCTACTCTATACACATAGGTACTTGACCTCAAGCCTGCGTTAGACCAACAGTCTTGAAAGATGTCCCGTAAATAAAAGGAAAAAGTATTTTAATTACCCACGTGTGTTGGTATCACGAAACTTATCTCCGAACTAGCAGCGCCCCGCGGTTTTACCCGCGTTGTGCCCGTTCCCGTGGGAATTTCGGGATAAAATGTAGCCTATAGCCTTCCTCGATAAATAGACTATCTAACAGTGAAAGAATTATTCAAATCGGTTCAGTAGTTTCTGAGATTAGCGCGTTTAAACAAACAAACAAACAAACAAACAAAACAAACTCTTCAGCTTTATAATATTAGTATAGATTGCATCATTTTATCTGTTCACCATTGCACGTTAGTCATTACATTTTTATTATGTACAATTCGCCAATCTTGCATGAGCTTACATGTGACACTTGACTATAAGAAGTTATTATGTAGGTTAAAATTTCATGGGATAATAGGCCATTGGCCGGGTGATATTATTATCAAAATAGGGAAATACCAAACCGCAAAATAGGAGAAATAGGGCAAAAAGGACCTCCCCAGGCATAGAAGGAAAATGAGTCTTTTACTTAGTTATATTCATTTTACTTTTTACTCAGTACTAAACAAAACAGCCCTCGCTCAGCCAATTTTTACCCCGCTCTGGTGTCAAATTCAGTCTTTACCTGTATTTTAATCCCACAATTCAAGCTGGAACGAGCTCAACAAGGGTTAAACCAACAACAAAGTAATGTCTAACAAAATCATTACCAACACAAAACTTCGAAGTTCATTCGTAAAAATAGTAGGTAGGTAGTTTTAGTCACAAATCCAATTCGGTATCGATGTTGACAAACAATTAACTGAAGGAATGATTCAATCTCGCGTTGCATCTACGTGAATCTAGGTGCCTAACTAGGAACTCAATCAAGTAGGAAGTACCTACTAGCTGATTGAGATATTACTGAATCAGGTTCAGGGATTTATTTCACATTTTGTGAATGAAACTTGTGGTTTTGTCTTTAATAGGTTCATTTGTGAATACAGTATGACACAAGCGGTCTTCCAAATGTATGCTACGCAGTAACAATCATGGTCTGTAGATACTCTTATTGAAGTACGAGTACATAAAATATTTTTTACGTCGCATAAACCGTATAATAATATAATTTTTTATCTTCGCCATTTTGAAAATAACTTAAAACTGAATTGACAAAAATAACCGTCGGTATTTCGACTTATTTTGCTCTTAACTGAGTCACTTATTTTGCGTAAATTGTTGAGGAAACCTTTGGGGAAAAAATCAACATATCCCGTTCTACGAAATTATTTCTTTTTTTCAAACTGAAACGGGTATAAGGTGAACCTAATTCACTGTTATTTTTTAATCTAGTATCGGTAATTTAATAACATTGTTTTATTTTGTTGCAGACTTTGGAAGAATGCAAAGAAACATTCAAAAGTAAGCAGCCATTTCATACATTTTATTAGGGGTGTATCATACCCATATATACTAAAATGTAAAGTAAAGTATCAGCCTGTAATGGCCCACTGCTGGGCAAAGGCCTCTCATCTCACTGAAGATATCAGTATATATATATACTAAATTGTTTATAAAAGAAAATAATACATATTGGTTTAATTACATAAATATACTTTCCAGGTTACTAGACAACCTCTTCAAGACACTTAATAGTGTAATATTTCAGGCCCAACCGGCACTCCACCATCCCAGCTTCCAGCACTGAAAGTGTGGTGTCAGTCCCAGGACAACGTGTGGTTCGAAGCGGCCAACACAGATCAGGTGCAAGTCGTGCTGCTGCTACCAGAACCACAGGATGATAACGCTATTGTAAGTATTTTATTCTCAATTCTCAGAAATATTATGACAGTGAGGAGGATAGAAAAATACAAGAGACAGCGACATGTCTTGCCTCTTCGGCCTCTGAAGATATTGATAATAAAGTCTAGTTTAACTCTACCACTGTAAGTATGCCGCTAGCTTGTCAATGGTTGTGCCATTACGTCAAACAGCAGAGTTTCATATACAATGTGAAAAAATGTAACACCAGCACCGATAGGCGCCGACCGGCTCAGACCATCTACCAGCGCCTATCTGTCGTCAGAGGAACAACTATATGCCGCCTTTGCTCAAAATATAACATTTTCATGAAAAAAATAGATAATAAATTAGGAATTTTCAGAAATTAGAAAACGCTATCTACCAATTGCACCAATAGTACCTATCAAAGTAGTTATTTTAGGATTTCCCTGCGGTGGCGACGAGCGACACATACGGGTGCTTACACGAGATAATATACGCGCGCTGTGAAAGTGAGGTTGTTTACCGTTTCACTTTCATTCATGTTATTAGGTATTACACACAAACTTTTGGATTCGTATCTTCTTAACGCAGACTTAGTAGACTTACTCACTTACTTAAATCCTTTCATTTCACTTTACCATGATGTTAGGATTTCTCCACGAATGCTGATCTCGTGTGGAATATAACAGTAACTGTTTACTTCCTAACTAATAATATAAATGTACCTTTTGGGCTACCTGTGTACCCCGAATTACCGACAACGGCTACGATAATCTTCTATATAAATAAAAATAAAAAATAAATAAATATACCTGGACAAATTTACTATTAATTGAAACGTACGTTGATGTCATAATTATTCCGTCGTACGTAAGTTCCCGTTTTAACAAATAATTATACCTGGACAAATTCACACACGGTTAATTAGACCCAAAGTAAGCTCTAAGCTTGTGTTATGGAATCTAATTAACTGATACTACCACTTATACATACACAAATACTTTATAAGAATATATAATTGACACCCAGACGTCGCGTCGTTGACAAAAACTATGTCTGCACATATTGTTGACTCCGGGCGGGAATCGAACCCGCAACCCCCGACACAGTAAGCGCTCCCACTGCCACTGTGCCAACGGGCTTGTCAAAATGAATCGCCGAAATGTATGTACGCGCATAACTACAAAACGACTGCACCAAATTAGATGATTATTTTTTTATGTGTTCCTTGTTATCAGGACAAGGTTTTATTTTAGAAAATAAGTAATAAAACTCTCGAAATTTCCACGGGAACGGGGGCACTGCGGGTGAAACCGCGGGGTGATGAATAAAATGTATGCTTGCTCTTCCAGATCCAATACAGCATAGTAGACCGCAACTCAAAGTACGACCAGTTGTCTATACCGAATCCCACTAAAACCTACGTCCTCTTATCATCTCTGCTCACCATAGACAACAGACTCACTCCCTGGAGGAGGGAGGCAGTGGTCGAGCCTTGTAATAACGATAACGTGGTCAAAAGACATTATGATCTGACGGTCAGCTTCCTGGAAGATAGTAACGGCTATTTGGAGAATGACTTGCAGGCAGTTATTAGTTGGAATGCTAGAGGTGGTGAGTGTTGTCCTATTTGATTATTCAACATAACTCTATACAAATTTTATTACCATAACATTATAAAAAAAAATACTTTAAGTACGTTACTATTAGCCTGTCCCACAGCTGGGCAAAGGCCTCATCTCACTGAAGATATCAGTACACTGAGGAGGATTAGGCGTAATCAACACGCTTGACGCACCATCTAATGCGGGTTGGTGATCTCAAACCCGAGCCATTTTAACTTTAAAATAGAAAAAAAACACAGTATTGTATTTTATCTTCTGCTTTAGATTTCAACGAGTGTTTTGAATTTATCAACAAGTGCGCTGGGAGTCAGAGCACCTCCTATACTAAGTGGGTAAGTTAAAATTGATCTTCAACATTAGCACATCTAAATTAACTATGAGGTTTATTACCTGAAAATACTTATACACTTATCATTATTATATATGACTCCTAGCTGACCCGGCAAACGTTGTTTTGCCATATAGATATTAAGGACCACCCTAATCAGAATCACTATAAATTGAGATGTAAGCTATCCTATCTTTCAAGTTGGATCAAACTGCACACGGTGTGCAAATCAAATTTGAAATCGGATCAGTAGTTTAGGAGTCTATCGCGGATGAACAACGTAACACGTTATTTTTATGTATAACGATAAAGGTCTGTTTCCTGTTACCTCTGACTGAAGCTGCGGCAAATATATTGCAAAGATATGATCTATTGACCTTCGAGCAGCCTAGTGGAAACACACCTCTAGTCATACCTAGTATATAACATTTCATTCATTATTTCATTATCTCTATGATTATGAATGTAAGTAAATTCGACTTTATATTACTTTAGTCATCATATTGTTATTGTTTACTGATAATATTAGGCCCATAAAAACATCGTTATCGAGTAACCTTTAAACTTTTTTGCACAACCGATGACGTTCGTGCAGTGACAAAATCTTTGGGTTTCATTGATAAGTGGTTGTGTGACGCACCCCTAGTAGTGATACGGGGTACGTCCTAAGTAATATCCATTTTTTTTTATCGTCCTCGGCGAATGAAGTGTTCGATAAGAGGCTAGTGTTCGTCGAAACAACGCTTTTGTAGGGCATAGATTTTTGAATTTATGTACGTTACCATAATGCTTAATGCATGCAATGCCATAGAATATTATATTGTGTTTGGAATCTTTATTAACTTTAAACTAAGCTTTTAAGTAATTTTACTAGCACAGCTAAATATGCTAAAAATTTAAAACAATTAATAGTTCCTATATTCTGAAATTTCCATCGTTATTCAATTACCACACTCGTTTAGTTTCGGTACTAAATATTTCATAAGATTGAATATAACCTTGAACATGAAATTATATTGCAGTTGACATTGATAAGGAAATTATATTTTCAGTGAGTGAAAATATTTATGAACATTGATTTGTTTTTCGAATAGCATTGTTTCAAGTCAATTCCCAGGTCAAGAGACCATGTTTTCAATACTACTATTCAAACATGGCTCACCAACCCGTAGTAAACAAATGTGGTGTTCACAGTTTGCAAAGCATTGGGACACTATTGATACTTTTAATGACAGTCTACTAGCATAGGTGGAGTTACATCATATTAGTTTCAAACTTGAAATTTTCGTATTTGGAAAGAAAATAATTTATATCTACATATATAGTTCTTGCATCATACACATGTTTATGTCTCGTTTTTCCTACTTTTCAGCCAAACATGGAACCTAGTATCACGATACAGGAGCTGTATCCAAACGCTTTATGTTCCATCATGATGGTCGATATTTATGGAGTCGTTCAGACTAAGAAGTACAAAACTCCCGTCAGGGTAGAGAAGATTGACGCTGGTACGTAATCCTGGCATTCATCTGCATGGTAGTGTAATATAGATCTATGAACCATAGCTAACTAAAATAGTACTCATATACATTGTTACCTCAGATTTTGTCAAGTTATCGTAAATAAATGATACTTATAGTATCTTTAACAAGCAACTCTAACTAATCTTTATTTTTAACTAGCCCCGCCCCGCAGTGTTAACCGCGGGAATTTTGGGATAAAATATATCCCAAGTGTTATTCTGATGTATAACCTATATTATTGTAAAGTTTCATCCAAATCCGTCCAATAGTTTTTTTCGTGAGAGAGTAAGAAACATATATACAACCTCACTAACTTTCGCATTTAGAGTATTAGTAGGATTCTAGTTCCCGTAACTTAAATCATAACTAGGTAACTTAAACACAATTGTTCGATTCCAGCTCCTATAGAACCAGAGCCAGAAGACCTAAAGCCCGAAATCCCTCAAGACGTGATGCTGCAGGCGACTGACGAGGGCGCGGGGTGGACGGTGCGCGTGCGCTGGGCGAGGCCCTCGCGCCCGCCGGCGAGCTACAATGTGACGCTCCGAGCTGATGCCGTCACTACCGTGGTGTTGTCGCAGGTGGGTTGGGGGATAGTTGTGATTTTTATGGATACGTTGTTGAATTACCTTTACTAATATAATAAAGCTGAAGAGTTTTTTTTGTTTGTTTGAACGCGCTAAGCTCAATTTGAATAATTGTTATTAAAATAATTAATAATCGATTGGTTGCCGATAGTGGCATTTTTGAGTACCGATCTTCGAACGGCACGTCAAATTGTCGGTCCCGGTTTCAATCAATAGATCATATCGGAGCTGTCTTAAGGCGGTCCAAAACCCTCCGACTCCAGGGTTGGCCACTAACGTACTCGACCCTACTTATTCCCACGTGAAAGTGATTTCGATTTGTTTGTAGAACGCGACCGAGGCAGTGTTCAGCGGCGTGCGGGGCGCGGGCCTGTACAACGTGTCGGTGTGCGCGACCGCCGGGAACTACTCCGCGCACACCAGCCGCCGGGCCGTCTTCCCGGGTTTGTATTATCTAATACTAGCAGCGCCCCGCGGTTTTACCCGCGTTGTGCCCGTTCCCGTGGGAATTTCGGGATTTTTTTTACATAAAAACCTTCCTCTTGAATCACTCTACCTATTACAAAAAACCGCATCAAAATCCGTTGCGTAATTTTAAAGATTTAAGCATACAGACAAACAGACAAACAGACACGAAACAGAGACGACTTTATTTTATACTATGTAGTGATTGTACTGAAAATCCACCAAAGCACAAAGTACCAAAGATCAAAGATCATACGGAAGACTATTGTTTTCTGATTGAAAATTGTTTAGGCAACCGTTGCCTTTAGGGTTTTAGGGTCAACAACAGAAGATTGTAGGATAAACCTGTACCCGTAAAGCCTCCCGTAAAGTCTTTAAATTGGACTAAAGAATAGTAGATAAAAAATGCATATCAAATCCCCTTTAAAGAAAAAACTAAGCTAAAGTCGATCAACTCCTTAAGGAACTAATTTATCGAATGTATCTATATTATAGATAAATGGAGTCGTATCGGCTGGGCGGGCGGCGTGGTGGCGTGGTTGGCGGCCGCGCTGACGGCGGCGGGCGGCGTGCTGGGCTGGCTGCGGCTCCGGACTCGGATCTACGTCAGCTACAAGCCCACGGTAAGGAACTTACACTCATCTATTAAACACGATGAGTAGCTTCAACAGACTATTGTACATAGGTAGAACATTCCTTTAATAGATGGCGCAACATATCACGTTAAATATTATTTTAATATATTAAATAACAATAAAAACAATCGTAACAGAGCGTTATTTCGATTACTCCATTATACCTAGTCGAGTTACATATTTCGATAACTTCAAAATCTTAGAACATTTATAGCAGTCATGTTCATACGCGGGTGAAATATGTAGCCAACGATCATTAGTGCCAGTCGTTTATAACTCAATATCAACTGCGATAAAAATTATAACGGCAGCCGTGAGTACGCGAGTAGAGATTCCATTAATTTATCTAATAAATAATAATAGCTATCGGATTATATCGCTCAGTGAGACGCATCTATATTTATAGAAGTATACATATATCTATAGCTAAGTTCCGTCAAAGACAGCTGCTGGCTAAGGGTGTCTTGGCCACAGTGAGAGGACTGCAATAGCCCTTTCACAGCTCTCTTCACAGCTTTCTTCTTCGTTCTTCTTCGGGTCTTCTTGGAAAGTAGTAAAACTCGAGTTCTGGTTTCGAGTTGGATATATAAGTTAGTAGTACAAAACACTGAGTTGTTGGTCCAGGGCACGTTGTCGGCGGCGGAGGCGGGCGCGGGGGGCGCGGGCGCGGGCGGCGCGGGCGCGGGCGCGGAGGCTGTGTGGGGCGACGCGTGGGAGGTGGCGGGCGCGCGCCTGACGCTGCTGGAGCTGCGCGGCCGCGGCGCCTTCGGGCTCGTGCGCCGCGCGCGCCTCGCGCCCTCCGACAAGGAGGTCGCCGTCAAGATGCTCAAAGGTACACACCACACACACTTGACACACATTCACACTCCCAACGTTACCACCTTTCAAACAAAAAAAGCGAAACTGCAATCAGTCCTTTCGCTTTGAATTTACGATACTACAGATAGACTGAGACACAGATACACATAACTTCAAATGTTCCGAGTTAAATTGAAACTACCCCCTTTAGGTCAATATTAGAATTTGAAATTAGAAAATAGCACTTTACTCACAACTCACTCATCTCACTACGAGTCAAGTCAATGTGAGTGTATTTTGTGGGTAAAGTGACAGCAAGCTGTTGTGTGTGTGGTCAGAGTTCCCGTCGGCGGAGGAGGTGCGCGCGTTCCGGCTGGAGATGGAGCTGATGAAGAGCGTGGGCGCGCACCCGCACGTGGTGAGCCTGCTGGGCGTGGTGTCGGGCCCGCGCCCGCTGCTCGTGGCCGAGTACTGCAGCCAGGGGGACCTGCTCTCCTTCCTCAGGTCATTCGCGTACACACTAAGAGACGGACCTCAATCGACCAATTGAAATTTCCAAACAAGATATTGACATGGACAAAATCTTTTCGTAATGACTTCGTTGAGATTGGTTTATCTGGAGCTGTGCGTAGCTGAATCGACCAATCAAAACGGATTGAAAATTAACAAACATGACGTTGTCAAAATCCTCCGTAATGCATTGTGATTGGTCAGTTGAGCCTCGCGCCGCTTCAATGGAAACGCACCCTAGGGTAAGGGAGCTGAAGGTCAAGATTAATTTCAACCTTTTTCTTCTTCTCGAGTCGAGATGGTTATTTTAATTGTATATCACCAATAATAGATCCAGGTGGAAAGAATTGGGGGAGACCTTTGCCCAGCAGTGGGGCACAACAGGTTAAATAAAAAATTATAAACTTGAGAGGTGTCAAGGTTATTTATTATCAACAAAAATAATCGTCGCGACACCACACTGTTCGATGCGATATAGAAAGACGAAACGAAAATATCTAGCTTGCTTTCTATAAGAGAGCGAGAGAGACAGACAGACAGAGAACCATGCGCGGCGCGCATGTTTCTCTGTCTGTCTCTCTCTGGCGTGCGCAAGTTTCTCTGTCTGTCCCTCTCTGGCCTAAAAAATGTCGTTACCATTTTTTCCGTCTAGCCCCCTTTCGTAACGCGCAATAAGGAACTTCGTTCCAAAAAATATCACCACATGATAATAAACCATGTCCCACTTCTCATGTCCACAAATCTCACATATATATTTATACTTCCAGATGTTCTTGGGACGTGATGGTGTCAAAGCGCAACGCAAAATACTACAACAACAATGTTGACACGTCCGAATACAGAAACGACCTGTTCAATTGCAAAGTGCAGGGCGAGGACTCCAAACTAGTGGTCAACAAGATGTATGACCTCCAGGGCATGTGTGATATGGAACTGACTTCATTAGACCTGCTTTCCTTCTGCCGACAAATCGCCATGGGCATGGAATTCCTAGCCTCAAACAGACTTGTCCATAGAGATCTAGCTGCCAGAAATGTCCTAGTGACCAGCGACAGGACACTCAAAATAGCAGATTTTGGCCTCTCCAGAGATGTCTACGAAGAAAACCAGTATAAGCAGACAGGGAATTGTAAAATGCCGGTCAAGTGGATGGCGATAGAGTCGCTTACGAGAAGGATTTATACGAGTCAGAGTGATGTGTATGTATTTTTTTTTCACAAGTTTTAACTAGCTATCTATAAACTTGTATTTTTTTCAAATAGATGTATAGATGTAATATTTTAAGATAAACATACGAATTATTGAGAAGATATGGCACTTTCAAAATCAATACCATTTCGTCCTATTTAGTGCACTAAAGGTCCTAATTAAGGTAAAGGTAATTAATTAATTGTCTTCCGTGTAACCTAGGTTACTATTATACTTCTTGTCTTCGAGGAAATAGATCATAAAAGTTTTTACCTTTTTATTTACCTAAGTGGTATAAAAAGTGGTACTGATGCAGCGTGTATTGTGGTCAGGTGGTCGTTCGGCGTGGTGATGTGGGAGGTGGTGACGGTGGGCGGCGCACCGTACGCGGGCGTGGCGCCGGCGCGGCTCAAGCGGCTGCTGCGCGACGGGTACCGCATGCCGCGCCCGCACAACTGCTCGCTGCAGCTGTACGTACCACATACACTACTACAACTAAACATTCAAGGATTAACCCCTAACCTATTCGAATTTATTTTTATCTATTAACCGATTCATTGCGGCACCCATTTTTTAAAACTTTTCGCCGTGGCTGTGAACAAATTTTCTATGACACGACTGGCGTGTCAAGCGCCATAGAAGTTGATGGCACGCCTATTGTGCCATCAGCCATGTATATAAACCACATGTTTTTCTTGCGTTTTCACGGTTTATCAGGTGTTTCAAACCTTTTGTGTTGTTTTAATTTTTAAACTTATTTCTACAAAAAAATATTCCGACTTAGGGTTTATTTATTTACAAAAAATAATTCGTGGGGAAGGTAACATTTGAGTGGGATATCTTGCTTATAATTTAAATAATTACAATTAATGGACAAGATTAGTTTGTAGCTCGTCATAGCTGTCGGAAGTGCATAAAATTAAATATTCAGATTGTTTGTTAAATTGACTGTCTTTGTATGATTTTTCAACATTTTGTTCAGACGATTGATATTAGGTATTTAATATATCTGTCTGCACGTTTCTAAAGAACCCCAGCTCTCTAGGCTTTGAACAAACAGGATAATAAGACGCTACGCACCTGACTTGCCTTCTGCGGTCTCGTGGAATGTCCAGTTTAGGTCCTTCCTTGGAATGCGCACGACACACCACACACACCACAGTTTAAGTCCTTCAGCGGCGCCGCTTTGATGACGTATATAATGAAGAAGCTCGAATTTGCATAGGGAAAACGAATTTTACAGATTTTAAGATGAACCACCATTCGCCATGTTTTTTAACGTGTGCGGAAGTGGCGAGGTGTTGTTCTCGCCAGGCTGTCTGTGTTAACCAATGCGAGCGCTGCACGTCATAGAAAAAGACGTGCTCCCATTGGTTCAAATTCCAGGTCGGTGGAGCAGTTTAGAAACGTGCATTACGAAATACCGCGAAGACGGTACAGTCTTATTTTAGAATCGACACGAAAACGCAAATACATTCCGGAAACAGAAGACTATGACAATGATGAGACTCAATGTGAAAATGAAGAAGAAACGATGAATTATATTTTTGAACAAAATTCACAATCATACTCAGATGATGGAACTTTCAAGCCTCAAAAGAAGTTTGAGGACAGTGGTACATGCACAGAAATTGCTGATCAAAAAATTGATCAAGTGCCTTCCATATTTTTTCTCGTGTCATAAGCCATAAGTTAACACAATTGATGACACGCCTGTCGTGCCATCAGCAACGTTAAAAAATAATTCAATGTAAATTTAAAAAGGTTGATAACCCCTGCAACCTCGAAATTCACACAATATCCGGAAACTAATACAACAGACTAGATTTTCGTGGAAAAACTTGATAGTTTTGTCCTGGGCAGACCCTTCTAAAACTTAATTTGAGGCTGTTACAACCGATGAAAAAATGACACGCCTCTCGTGTCATAAGCCATAAGTTAAAACAATTGATGACACGCCTGTCGTGCCATCAGCAATGAATCGGTTAACTACCACTAACCATTTACTACTTTTTCAGCTAATCATGAAATCACATCATCTTCTGTCTTCACTACGCATAATAACATCGTAACACATTTTCATAACCACTTTTCCCAATGTATATTTCATATTGTTTTCTCTGTGGATAACTGCACTGAGACCGGTGAAATCCTATGGAGCCAATAACATTCTGAACTGTCTTGATGTGCATCTGCTGGTACTGGCTTCCACTTATTACCCCTGAGATAATAAGTGGATGCTTGCTGAATTTAAAAAGGATCGTTTGGTATCGTAACATATTCCACCCCATCCATATGAGTGTAGGTACGATCTGATGCTATCGTGCTGGCTGGCGGCGCCGCGCCTGCGGCCGTCGTTCGCGGCGCTGCACGCGCGGCTGGACGAGCTGCTGGCGGGCGCCAGCGCCGACCACTACCTGTCGCTGGAGCTGGACGACGACCCGCCGCCCCACTACTACCACAACTACTTCAAGATAATGCTCAGGTATACGAAGGATTTTACTGTCTCCAACTGCTAGTATGACTGCAGTCCGGCTTACCCAAAATCTGCAATCTCGCTCGCTCGCTCGACCGACTGTTTGTTCGCGGCACTTCCCGCTTTTCAGACAACACACAAACTAGATTTTAATGTGCTTGAAAATAGAAAATGACGTTCTGAACGGGGGAGTTCGAACTCTCATTACCATCTTAGCATGTTGTTTTGAAATTTGGCCCCATTACACATTCTTGCGGTACACCCATACACTAAAATTAAAATAACTGTGTCCAGAGGCAAGCTGGGCTGGAACCGCGCCGAGAACTACGAGCGGCCGCTGAAGGCGCCGCAGACCAACCACTACACGTCACCGCCCAACACCTTCAAGACACCAGTTTGACGGCACACTACCAACATTTCGGTATTGGAACAAGTTGACATAAATCCGACTGTCTGAAGTTGGTATTCAAAAGTTTTGAATACAACTGCCTGAAGTCTGAATCAAATAAAGTTGACCACATGAAAGCGATGACTTCTGGTTGAAATTATAGTGTTAGCTTTATTTTTAAATTTACTCAATTTTGTACTTAAGCACCAATTGGCTTTTAGGCAAATTTGCCTGGCTGGTGGTGTTGATATAGCAGTAAGACACTAAGGTCGGCTTGCACAAGAACTGTTAAATCCATTGAGTACCTTATATGTTTGTTTCTTAAACAAAAGCTGTTCGTTCAAAATTGTAATTTATGTATCACGAAATGTGTTATCTAAATATTTTTAGGAGCTAAATAAGATTATAAATGCTTGTGCAATCCGCCTTTACTGTAAAATAAAATAAAATCTACTTATTATTTTCCAGTGCCTGAATGTATTGTAATAAAAACTTTAGTTTTATCTTAGTAAACCTAGTTTTGAAGGATCTCGCCATTAAAAGAAAAATATAGAAATGTCAATGGAAAAGCGAAAAATAGTGGTCATTTAGTTATTCTGAAATATCAGTCTAAAATATAATCGTGTCTAAAAAAAGATCGTAGTTTGGAAAAATCGGTTGTACATTACTTTAGGCCTCGTAAGAAGAAACAGATAAGTGCCTTTATTTTACAACTGCTGTGAGTAAGTAACTTATACAGGGTGTATACGAATTTGTCTATGTACAGTATGTATATAAGTGTAAATATTAGTGAATAAGCGTATTTTGTAAGATTTGTAAATTATAGATATTTTGTACGAAACCTGTTTTATTATTTTGCAGTTCTCAAACAGCTGAATAAAAGTTTATAACTTAAGATACATTTCTAATATTTTTCATTTTACCGCCAAAAACGGGGTGTTATAAATTTGACGTCAATGTCTGGATGAACCGATAAAGGACAACAGATAGATAGCTATGTTTGGTAGAAATCGTTCCAGCCGTTTCTGTGTTTTATAATTTTACTTGTTTGGAAGTTAGTTCATACTTTAAATTAACTAGGTAAGTTTCGGGTTTAAATAAAACAATATTTTAGATTCAAATTATATTAACTCTATAGATACATATCATATATTACAGTGATATAACTTAGCCGCTAAATATAAAAATATTTAATAATTCATCACTTTTAACCGCACACTCAGCCTTACTTACCGCGGGCTTTGTACTTTAAAAATAACATCTTGAATTTTCATTATTTACAATATAAATCACTTGTCACGTGAAATGTACAACGTTCTAAAACAGCGTAGTAAGTAAACAACTTTTGCAAATAGCCAAAGATATATCATAAAATTGAAAAACAAAATGTGCTTTAAAATGCACAGAAGAACTAAACGTACTAACTGCACATTCCAACCCAATGCACTAAAAATGCACACTGCATTATTTTGTTCTTTATAAAGTACAAAGCCCGTATCCGTCTAATTTGGGTCGACACAAGTCCTTTAAAGAGGACGTCCGGTTACATTATGAGCATAACAACGTGTAATAATGTGGAAAGCTAGCTAACAACTATACACAAACCTAACACCCAGTTGCAGAATATAATCTTTGTATTAAAATCATATTTATACCAAATAAAAACATTGCCCAAACTGTACACCTCTCAACGAAAAAGTATGAGCAACAAACAACACTTGGCGCCACCATCGCAAGTTACAGTTGTATTGAGGAAAATGTAAGGATCCATTCTGTGTTATATTAGTTCCTATTTTGACCGCAAACCATTTACTCTCATTTGATTTAGCCCCTTGTCAATATTATTCAAATTGAGAAGTGACAATGTGTTGGGGATGAGGGTTGTCACGAAGATTACACTTTTGACAGATTTCTGGACCTCACGTCTCAGTGCTGCCGCCTAGTGGGTGTCATTTCAGAAAACCTTAATTGAATAAAAAACTTATAATTTACGTTGGAATTGTGCTTAGTATATTTTGAATAGTTTTAGGTATATGAGTGTTTGAGAGACGATGTATTGAACTCGGTTTATGAACTTTATTTTAAATACTTCATATATTATGGTATCAAGTTATACTTAAAATGAAAGAATAGTCGAAATATCGACTGATTTTTCATTGGGTGTCGTCAATGATACAGTATCAATACGCACAGTTAGTGCGTATTCGATGCCATTCGAAACGGATCATATGATCAGTTGGGAATAACTTATAGAGTATGTGCTTGTTTTATTTTAAGTGTACTTTGATACCTGTTTTTGACTATGATGTTATAATTATAGTATTTGATTCATATATTGCTCGCTTTCCACGATTGCCGGCGGCATCTAAAAACAACCTAAACATATGATATGACTAAAACAAATACAGTGGACATCCATAGCTTCGATTTAATATAATCCATATAATATATTTACAAGTGAACCACAGATATGAGTGTTATAATACCATCAAATACATATCTTTTCATATATAACTTACTGAACATAGAATAATATACAATTTCAGTTAAAATAATAATTTTGAATATTCATAATTAATAACTTCGTTTTCATAGAGTATTAACATAGTTTTATTTCAAAAACATAGTTATTTTTGTCTTAATTAATTTTTTTTATAATATAGAAATGAAATGCATTATTTTATCAGTTCTGTAGCGTAACGAATAAGCCGTGTGATCAAAGCTTTAAGCCGTTTTCAAACTTCAGTCTCGGAACTACGAAATGGCAAGAAAGCCGCGAACAGATTACAATCACATCCGTATTCACAAACAGTACCATTCAATAACATAATATGTAAGTCTACAAGCCAAATTAACAATTTAAAATTGTCTTACAAATAAGTTGTTATTGAAATCGCGTATTGCTTATCATCTTTATCGAGTAAGTTTGTGAATACGGTAGTTAATCAAACAATGTCATGTTTTCAATAGAAGCTCTAATTTAATATTTAATTTACCTAATTCCAGAACATATAAAAGTAAACTCTATGTTAAAAAGGTAACCCTTTGGGTGAAAAAAAAACTTACTTAAATTAGGAATGACAATCCAACGTCTTAGCGGTATTACCAGCGCAAGCTGACTGACAAACAGTGGCGCGAGAAATAACTCAACAGTTTACAATCTGATTTAGTCTTGTTTATTGCTTATATTGTCTTAACAAACATGAATTGTACTCCATACCGGTTAGATACAAATGTTAGTCAATTTAAATAATCTTCCAAAATATAAACTTACTCGTTTTTTAACAATTCATGTATAATATTTAAGATTTATCATCAGGCATCAGTACATCAGTACATCAGTCATTAGTATTAACTAATCTGACTGACAAACTGACGACATCAGCTTCAACGAAAGTAAAGAAATCTGACTTGTTGTACAGAGTTAATAAACCATCAACGATCAAACCAACGTCAGTCTGTCATCAATTGAAGACTGGGCTGATGGAACAGAAGGCCTCATATAATTAGTAATAGTTTCAGTAAAGTCGAGATCAAGATCATAAGCGCGAGATAACTCAATATATTAAAAGGAAAAGTATACAAATAGTTTAATACCGTGCGTTTATACTATTAGTTTATACAATGAGTTAGCTTGACGACAGCAAAATGAAGATCCGCTTTTAAAAATAACGAAAAATAAGATAGTGTGTTTAGTTTCAAAATTCACCATCGCCAACTTACACAAAACGCACTGTTATTTATATTAAACTTTAAGTAATAAGAACTGAATTTCGTAATACATTGGCGATTGACATTTTCATTAAACTCTCTTATTTTTAGGCTGTCCTTTGGCTGTTAACATTAATACTTTAGGTAAAATCACTGGTATTTTAGTAACATTTCACGGAACTTTGTCACTTATAAAACAAATTGACGTATGAATTATATATAAGTACATTTAATTTAGCAAGATGTACATTTGATTCGATGAACGGGTTTACATCACGTATTCAACGTTGGCACTTATATTTAGTTTGAATATAAAGAGTGTCTGTTTCATCTTGAACGAAGAATCGGCGTCACATCGCAACGGCCTTATGAACTCAAAAATAACATCTCCATAACCTTATTAGTATGTAAGCCAGCTTAGGAAATATAGACTAATTCTGACACCGACTCTACGTACATTTCTCAAGTTTGAGCAAGATACATTCACCCATCACCGAGGGCGCCACTAGTGCTGATAATTATTAATTCCAAATTCGACCGCGGGCAAATCTATCTAGCTCTCAGTTTGATGTGGTTCCAATGAGCGATGATTCGATACCGTGTATCAGTAGAGGTTGTGGTACCTGTGGGGTGGTCATAGCGCGGTCAGTCGATGGGTGGCGGCTGCGCGGGGATGTTGACTGGCGCCGCGGTCAGGTAGCCCGCAGAGGGCGGCGCACCTGCGGGGGAAATGTACATTAGTATAGGTCTTTAGGGGCTCTTACATTATGATATGATGGAATATGATTCGGATGGCTACCCACATTTTTAAAAATGTGGGTCATTTTTAAACGCACTACGGTTAGGAGTTACTAGGTTGATTTTGTAGGCGGTTGGTTTGCAAAGACGTTGTCTATTTCGGTAAGTGTTATGGCAAATTGGAAACTGTAACAGCTAGTCCAAATATTATGTATGGTAGAGTGTTACCAGTGATGGAGGGCGGGTCGGGGCTGGTGATGAAGAGGTCGTGTCGCTGGTGCTGGTGCTGGTCCCACAGCGCGCTGGCGGCCAGCAGGCGCCGCACGCGCGCCGCGTGCTGGCCGCGGCACATGTTAGGTATGGTAGAGTGTTACCAGTGATGGAGGGCGGGTCGGGGCTGGTGATGAAGAGGTCGTGTCGCTGGTGCTGGTGCTGGTCCCACAGCGCGCTGGCGGCCAGCAGGCGCCGCACGCGCGCCGCGTGCTGGCCGCGGCACATGTTAGGTATGGTAGAGTGTTACCAGTGATGGAGGGCGGGTCGGGGCTGGTGATGAAGAGGTCGTGTCGCTGGTGCTGGTGCTGGTCCCACAGCGCGCTGGCGGCCAGCAGGCGCCGCACGCGCGCCGCGTGCTGGCCGCGGCACATGTTAGGTATGGTAGAGTGTTACCAGTGATGGAGGGCGGGTCGGGGCTGGTGATGAAGAGGTCGTGTCGCTGGTGCTGGTGCTGGTCCCACAGCGCGCTGGCGGCCAGCAGGCGCCGCACGCGCGCCGCGTGCTGGCCGCGGCACATGTTAGGTATGGTAGAGTGTTACCAGTGATGGAGGGCGGGTCGGGGCTGGTGATGAAGAGGTCGTGTCGCTGGTGCTGGTGCTGGTCCCACAGCGCGCTGGCGGCCAGCAGGCGCCGCACGCGCGCCGCGTGCTGGCCGCGGCACATGTTAGGTATGGTAGAGTGTTACCAGTGATGGAGGGCGGGTCGGGGCTGGTGATGAAGAGGTCGTGTCGCTGGTGCTGGTGCTGGTCCCACAGCGCGCTGGCGGCCAGCAGGCGCCGCACGCGCGCCGCGTGCTGGCCGCGGCACATGTTAGGTATGGTAGAGTGTTACCAGTGATGGAGGGCGGGTCGGGGCTGGTGATGAAGAGGTCGTGTCGCTGGTGCTGGTGCTGGTCCCACAGCGCGCTGGCGGCCAGCAGGCGCCGCACGCGCGCCGCGTGCTGGCCGCGGCACATGTTAGGTATGGTAGAGTGTTACCAGTGATGGAGGGCGGGTCGGGGCTGGTGATGAAGAGGTCGTGTCGCTGGTGCTGGTGCTGGTCCCACAGCGCGCTGGCGGCCAGCAGGCGCCGCACGCGCGCCGCGTGCTGGCCGCGGCACATGTTAGGTATGGTAGAGTGTTACCAGTGATGGAGGGCGGGTCGGGGCTGGTGATGAAGAGGTCGTGTCGCTGGTGCTGGTGCTGGTCCCACAGCGCGCTGCCGGCCAGCAGGCGCCGCACGCGCGCCGCGTGCTGGCCGCGGCACATGTTAGGTATGGTAGAGTGTTACCAGTGATGGAGGGCGGGTCGGGGCTGGTGATGAAGAGGTCGTGTCGCTGGTGCTGGTGCTGGTCCCACAGCGCGCTGCCGGCCAGCAGGCGCCGCACGCGCGCCGCGTGCTGGCCGCGGCACATCCCCGTCAGCGCCGCCACCAGCCGCGCCGCCGTGCTGCCGCCCGCCGCCAGCCCCGCCACCAGCACCGGCACCGTGTCCGACTCCAGGGCCTAGGGGCACAATCATAACGGAATATAACAAACAAGTAAGGGGAAGGAGGACATCATTGGCATGGCTCTGAAAGAGTCAGGGAAGAGACTAAAGCCGGTGCTCCCGAGACGTGATTGTGTCGGGAGGTCCTGCCCCGCGGCCGGGTGCCCCGCCCCGCGCCGGCGCGGCTGGGCGTAGGTTGAGGACTGGACCGGGCGTCTTAGGCGATTATCAGCCGGCACCGCGTTGTCACGGTAGATTTCGTAAGTGGAGTCCGTGTGCATCAACGGATTACTAAGAAACCAAAGCGAGACAACATAATGTATTCGCTTATTCAGGCTGCAGAACAAAGCTTCATATTTTCTATTGAAATGATTGTTTTTATTATGCTTATTGCGAAGAAGCCCTACGAAGAAGCCCTACGAACCTAAGCGAAGAAGCTTATTGCGGGCTAGGTGTTCACACCATTGCCGCCTGAAGAAGTGGCTAGGTGCTGTTAACATTAAACTGACTAGATTTGGTGAGTATTCCTAGGCCCGAAATAATCCTCATTAACATGCAGTGCACAATATTAGAAGTGCAATCCTATTTGAAACGCATGACATTAGAATCTAACTCATACAAACACCGAGTGAAAGTAAAGCGGGCTACAGACCTGCAGCACCAGTCTGTCGGTGTTGACGCTGCTGGTGAAGACGGAGGCGAGCAGCTCGCACGCGCTGCTCATCACCTCGGGGTGCGACTTGAGCGCGCTCTTCACTCCCAGGATCAAATCTGTCTGCGTCAACGCTGTTACACATGCCTGGAGATAAAAATACATTAAGAATTTTTGGATTCTACCTTTGTATGAGACAATATATGTGTAAAATTCAATTAACAAAAGCATGCAGTAATATGACAAATGTTAGTGGAACCCATTGGCTAATTGTTGGGAGTGATGATTTAATTCATTTGTTATCCACTTATATAGATAGTCATATAAGAAAGTCAACATAAAAAAATAACTTTTTATACAAAATAACCGATTGTGGCGTACAAAGAAACTGAGGGATCTTTATTTGAATCTTCAGGACAAGAGATTTAATGTACTCCAATTTTTGACGTAGCGCGGGTGAGTTCCGACTGTAAAATTGGTCTATATTTTTCACGACGAAGTGTGAGTAGTATAGGGACGTATGTTTCTTTGATCACGAAGGGTGTGATGAGGTAGTTTAAGTAGTAGTGTTGTGCTCACCGGGTCGGTGGCGAACTCAGCGAGCAGCGGCATGATGTGCAGCGGCGCGCGGGGGAGCAGCGCCACGAGCGGGCTGAGGTCGCCGCGCGCCGCCGCGCCCGCCAGCAGCGCCGCGCGCGCGCGCCCCAGCGCGCGGCATGCCGCCGCGCACAGCGCGCCACGCTCGGACTGCACCACATCACTACTTACTACCAGCGCTTGTGCCCAACTTTCACTAAGCTATGTTACTTCATTGCGATTGTTAAGACGTGCAGTTCGGCCCCTACTTGGATGGGAGTAGCATTTCTATCCGAACGCTACCGTCAAGAAGAGGGCACGTTAAGCAGTCGGTCCCGGTTGTTCAGATCATATCTGAGGCCTATAGGCGGTCTAGAAACTCCGGCACCAGCTAACCTACTCGAAATGAATGAATGCCTAGTTCCTGCCCGCTCCCATCACACTATACACCCAGAACAACACGAACCACGCTTCAAACAGACGCACGCACACGAACATCTACGCGAGTTGCGAATGTCTGGGTGTATTTATTTTGTGCCAGGGACTTTCGTGGCAGTACATTTTATATGATTCACACACACTTATTGTACTCCAATTTATGTCGGCGCCCATAAGGAATAACAGACATGGACATCCGATTAAAATTCAGTTACGACAATTGACACATAGAAACAAGCAAGATTACAACCACAAAATTAGGTACTTAGGTTGATACAGGTATATAATAAGGCATAACAGAGATCAATGACTAACATCTTCCTGTTGAATTTCGATAAAATTATTATAAACTTTTGATTACGTTAACAAAGTCATTGATAAAAAACATTAATATCATAGGGCCAAAGTAGGATCCTTGGGGAACACTTCAACAGTAGTTCAATAAAATGATTAACCATAGTTCAATGTTCTTGGGCTTAAATGAGATTCTTACGAAACATTAAAACATCCTTGATTATAGGACATAGATACACATAAATGTCTACTCATAACAACGTGAAATACTACATGATGACACTACAGTACACATGACACATACCTCAGGGTCCTTATTAAGGCACGCGACGGTCTCGGTGAGCAGCTCCTGCATGAAGCCCTTGGGGTTGCGCAGGTTCCAGTGCGGGTTCTGCAGGTACAGCTTCAGGTACACGCCCGCCACCAGCGTCTCGCCCGGCGGCGCCCAGCCCGCCGCGCCGCGCGCCGCCGGCGCCGCCGCGTCCGCCGACACCGCCTGCGCCTGGTAGTGTCTGGCGGGCCGGGACTTTATTATGGTATATACACACACAAGCGATTGTACAATAATGATTGCCGAGCGTGGAGCGTGTACCTGTGCGCCAGGTCGCGCAGCGCGCGCGCGGCGGCGGCGCGCAGCTCGGGCGTCCACACGAGCTCGGGGTGCTCGTGCGCCGCCTCCAGCATGTGCAGCGCGCCGCCCGCGCCCGCCGCCATGGCGTCCGCGAACACGCCCGGCAGGTGCGACGCGATCGCCAGCCGGACCTGCGCACGACCGCACCACGAGGAGTCTTTAGAGGACGTTATGGACGATGCTCATTAGCCGGTGCGCGATAGTATGACACTCGGTTAGAGCCGCGCGAAGTCACGGCCCAGCGGATGCGCGGAGCCGCATCGTAGCGGCCGCACGTAGGCACGTCGTAGCGGACGAGCGTAGCCCCGTCGTAGCGGCGCGTGTAGCTACGTCGTAGCGACGCGTGTAGCCACGTCGTAACTAAGTATTATGCTTATATTAATCACTAGCAGCGCCCCGCGGCTTTGCCCGCGTTGAGCCCGTTCCCGTAAGAGTTTCTGAATGAAAATTAGCCTTTAACCTTTCCGTTGAATGTAGCTATCCATTACAGAAACCCTTATACCCTTCTTTATGTTTTATTGCCAAGCTAAAGAAATTTCATATTAAGTTTCAACCCCAATTTTATCACATTAGGGGTAGTTTTTCCAAAATCTACTAAATACGTGTATTTTTTTTATAAACCAAAAGCCTAAATCAAAAATTTCACGTGTCAAAATTATAAACCGTAGAAGTTACACACAACAAACAAACTTTTGGACCCCTATTTTATCCCTTTTGAAATAGAATTTTCGAAAATCCTTTCTTAGTGTGCACTTACGTCACTTGAAGAACCTTCCTGCCACATTTCATGTTTCTAGGTGTAGCGGTTGAGGCTGTGCGTTGATTATCAGTCAGTCAGGACTTCGAATTTTATATATATATTGTTTAGACAATGTTGTCACCTTACGGCGGTCTAGAAACTCCGACACCAGGGTTGGCCACTACCCCACTCGATTACTACGTCATGTCTAGAACAGCACGTATTAGTTACCCGCGGCCCGTGCAGCTTGTCGGCCATCATGCGCGCCAGCAGCTCGACGGCCAGCTCTCTGATCTCAGTGTCCTTGTCGTTGCAGAACAGGTCCAGTAAGTATATCACAGCTCCTGTCGACAACCATACGATGTTATGAAAATCAACTTCAGCGTTGGGAATTTCGAAGTGAAATTGATCATTCAAGTGCTCCTTATTATGTCAATGATAATTATGTCTTGTTACAAGTCTGTTATAATATAACGCTAGACTGAATGGATGATATGGCGTATAGGACTAATAAATACATATTTTATACATAACAGACGCATACAATCAGATGCGTGCTTAGAGGGTTTTCGTATCATAAGTCCTCCGACATTAGTTTGATACTTTTCGAAACTCGTGCAGCGCGTATTTATGAATGTTTTACGTAGTTCGTCGTTGCTCTTGAGTGTTTTTGTTAATTTTGTGACGGTACTACACCTTTAGCCTCCGCCTCTCGCACTAGCGGCGCGTGGTTCAACAACGCGTACAGCGTCCTGAGCGCCTGCAGCCGGCAGCCCTGCTGCAGCAGCCGCAGCAGCGGGCCCAGCGGCGCTGCAGCCGCGATATCTTCCACACACTCCCGGGTAGACGAACACACTGAGCAAACCCGTAGAGCTGCTTCCTGCAGCGGAGGGTGGCTGTCCGCGCACAGGATACCGAAGATGAGCCCGAACTGGCCTATGCATTGGATCTCTGTGCCTAAGGAGAGGAAACGAGGGGTTAATAAGCCTCTTATCCAAGACGGTCACCGAAGAGAAGTCTGGGGAGTCAAGAGACTTACATTAGTGATCGCAATAATGACTTTTAATTATTATTTTTACCATGACATTGATGTATCTGTTTAAATTAGACCTTATCCTTTATTATAAATTTGAAATAATATTGTACTGATGTTAATAGTAAATTATCTTGTAAATGTACGAGCTGGAATATTAATGTGATTGTGATTTAAAATATTGCATGCCATCGTTGTGGTAGAATGTATGTGTTCATAATTATTTGTATTATAACATCTATGTAACTACATTTCTGCAATAAATTGATTTGAATTTGAATTTGAATACACTCTCAGAGTTCTCAGAGTCACTCTCGTTATTGAGCCGCAGGCCAAGGGGTTGGTCCTGGGATGCGTTCCCTACCCGACGCCTTCCTCCATCGAGGGGACGTTTATCCATACCTCTAATAAGTAGGAGCCAATAATGGGTAGGCTAGTTAGCAATAAATCTTACCCGGGTTCTTGATAATGACGTTGGCGAGCGCGTTGAGCGCCAGCGTCATGTGAGTCACCCGGGCGTCGTCCAAGTCCAGCTTCGTTTGTTCCTGCACGAACTGCAGCAGGTCCAGGATGAACTGCTGCGGACGCTGCAAGCAAACAAATGAGAAATTATAGTTTTTTACTTTGTAATTCATCTTACATTACTCGAGCCGATTTTATCATATGTGTTTGGCCATTCTTAATTTACTTAATTTACTGCTAATATTGCTTTATTTTAGTAAAGTTATGAGTGATCGTGGGTTGTTGATAAAGTTAGTGAGAACGAAAGTAGACGTTTACTAAAAGATGGGCATATTAATATAAGCAATTATATATTTTAGTCACAAAAATATCTTGTTTTGAAGAATGAAATTTGAGTTATGATTAGTTCGCACCAGTACCACAACTACTGCTATCAAAAACAATCAAACTCCTTACACTAACGCTCTATTTTCAAATTCAAGATACGAACCTCAATCCCGAAGTCGGGCTGGTCGTTATAGATCTGCAGGTAGACCGGGCCGACCGCCAGCAGCCCGCGGTGCGCGCTGTACGTGTACGCGGCGACGAGCGGCTCGCCCGGCGGGATGGCGCGCGCGCCGCCCGCCCGAATCACCTCGCGCAACTCCGCCCGCGTGCTGTTGTCCCACACTAGGTACGGCGTGCGGTGGTTGCTGGTCAAGGTTTTTAGCAGCTGGAAATATATTTGTTACTTATAGGTAATAAAGTTTAATATTGTTACTGGTCAGGTAATATTATTAAGGTACAATATATAGGAATGTGGGTATAGACACTGTTTCAGCACAGTTCATTATGTAGGCTGGCAAATTGCAATAGTTTCCATGTCTTCATTTTTGTATTCTTATTAACTATTACATTGATATTACTCAGCAATTCATCCTTATCATTTATCAGCACTCATCTAGTAGCACAAATCTGACATATAATTCCAAACTATATTTTTTATCTGTCAATTTCACCTAAATCTACAAGTTATTTTTGCGTCAATAGAAACAAACATACATCCATCCTCATTTACAATATAAAGTAGGATTCTAATATTCATTTCTACCACGTCACGTCTTATTCCTTTCATTCTCTCTATACTTCAATCTTCCCGCGGCCACGCGGTGCAATCCTTTCGCAATCTGGTGCGTGAAACAACCCGTGTGTTACCAGTGTCCGTACCTCATGGTGGTCCGCGTCCCGCAGCTTGGCGCAGACGTGCGGGGTGAGCATGGTGTGCAGCGCGTCGCGGATGTTGTCGTCCTCCTCGCTCGCCTCGTCGTGCGGCCCGTACATCACCGAGAGGGCCTTCACGCACTCGCGGGCCAGCTGGTTGGCTACCTCCTGAACAGAGAACGTATCATAGAATGTGCTATTTGGATGTGAACAATATGGACAAAGAAGTCTAAGGAAGGTTGAAGGGGAAGTGAGAAGATCAAAGCTAGCGCCCAGCGTAGCTACTGTAGCTAGGTGTTACCTGCTTAATGTTGGTCTGGTCGGTGTCGAGGCCGGACTCGTGCAGCGTGTAGTCGTAGTGCAGCAGCGGCAGCAGCAGCGCGGCCAGCGCGCCGGCGCGGGCCAGGCGCGCGCGACACGCGCCCGACGCGCCCAGCGTAGCTACTGTAGCTAGGTGTTACCTGCTTGGTGTTGGTCTGGTCGGTGTCGAGGCCGGACTCGTGCAGCGTGTAGTCGTAGTGCAGCAGCGGCAGCAGCAGCGCGGCCAGCGCGCCGGCGCGGGCCAGGCGCGCGCGACACGCGCCCGACGCGCCCAGCGTAGCTACTGTAGCTAGGTGTTACCTGCTTGGTGTTGGTCTGGTCGGTGTCGAGGCCGGACTCGTGCAGCGTGTAGTCGTAGTGCAGCAGCGGCAGCAGCAGCGCGGCCAGCGCGCCGGCGCGGGCCAGGCGCGCGCGACACGCGCCCGACGCGCCCAGCGTAGCTACTGTAGCTAGGTGTTACCTGCTTGGTGTTGGTCTGGTCGGTGTCGAGGCCGGACTCGTGCAGCGTGTAGTCGTAGTGCAGCAGCGGCAGCAGCAGCGCGGCCAGCGCGCCGGCGCGGGCCAGGCGCGCGCGACACGCGCCCGACGCGCCCAGCGTAGCTACTGTAGCTAGGTGTTACCTGCTTGGTGTTGGTCTGGTCGGTGTCGAGGCCGGACTCGTGCAGCGTGTAGTCGTAGTGCAGCAGCGGCAGCAGCAGCGCGGCCAGCGCGCCGGCGCGGGCCAGGCGCGCGCGACACGCGCCCGACGCGCCCAGCGTAGCTACTGTAGCTAGGTGTTACCTGCTTGGTGTTGGTCTGGTCGGTGTCGAGGCCGGACTCGTGCAGCGTGTAGTCGTAGTGCAGCAGCGGCAGCAGCAGCGCGGCCAGCGCGCCGGCGCGGGCCAGGCGCGCGCGACACGCGCCCGACGCGCCCAGCGTAGCTACTGTAGCTAGGTGTTACCTGCTTGGTGTTGGTCTGGTCGGTGTCGAGGCCGGACTCGTGCAGCGTGTAGTCGTAGTGCAGCAGCGGCAGCAGCAGCGCGGCCAGCGCGCCGGCGCGGGCCAGGCGCGCGCGACACGCGCCCGACGCGCCCAGCGTAGCTACTGTAGCTAGGTGTTACCTGCTTGGTGTTGGTCTGGTCGGTGTCGAGGCCGGACTCGTGCAGCGTGTAGTCGTAGTGCAGCAGCGGCAGCAGCAGCGCGGCCAGCGCGCCGGCGCGGGCCAGGCGCGCGCGACACGCGCCCGACGCGCCCAGCGTAGCTACTGTAGCTAGGTGTTACCTGCTTGGTGTTGGTCTGGTCGGTGTCGAGGCCGGACTCGTGCAGCGTGTAGTCGTAGTGCAGCAGCGGCAGCAGCAGCGCGGCCAGCGCGCCGGCGCGGGCCAGGCGCGCGCGACACGCGCCCGACGCGCCCAGCGTAGCTACTGTAGCTAGGTGTTACCTGCTTGGTGTTGGTCTGGTCGGTGTCGAGGCCGGACTCGTGCAGCGTGTAGTCGTAGTGCAGCAGCGGCAGCAGCAGCGCGGCCAGCGCGCCGGCGCGGGCCAGGCGCGCGCGACACGCGCCCGACGCGCCCAGCGTAGCTACTGTAGCTAGGTGTTACCTGCTTGGTGTTGGTCTGGTCGGTGTCGAGGCCGGACTCGTGCAGCGTGTAGTCGTAGTGCAGCAGCGGCAGCAGCAGCGCGGCCAGCGCGCCGGCGCGGGCCAGGCGCGCGCGACACGCGCCCGACGCGCCCAGCGTAGCTACTGTAGCTAGGTGTTACCTGCTTGGTGTTGGTCTGGTCGGTGTCGAGGCCGGACTCGTGCAGCGTGTAGTCGTAGTGCAGCAGCGGCAGCAGCAGCGCGGCCAGCGCGCCGGCGCGGGCCAGGCGCGCGCGACACGCGCCCGACGCGCCCAGCGTAGCTACTGTAGCTAGGTGTTACCTGCTTGGTGTTGGTCTGGTCGGTGTCGAGGCCGGACTCGTGCAGCGTGTAGTCGTAGTGCAGCAGCGGCAGCAGCAGCGCGGCCAGCGCGCCGGCGCGGGCCAGGCGCGCGCGACACGCGCCCGACGCGCCCAGCGTAGCTACTGTAGCTAGGTGTTACCTGCTTGGTGTTGGTCTGGTCGGTGTCGAGGCCGGACTCGTGCAGCGTGTAGTCGTAGTGCAGCAGCGGCAGCAGCAGCGCGGCCAGCGCGCCGGCGCGGGCCAGGCGCGCGCGACACGCGCCCGACGCGCCCAGCGTAGCTACTGTAGCTAGGTGTTACCTGCTTGGTGTTGGTCTGGTCGGTGTCGAGGCCGGACTCGTGCAGCGTGTAGTCGTAGTGCAGCAGCGGCAGCAGCAGCGCGGCCAGCGCGCCGGCGCGGGCCAGGCGCGCGCGACACGCGCCCGACGCGCCCAGCGTAGCTACTGTAGCTAGGTGTTACCTGCTTGGTGTTGGTCTGGTCGGTGTCGAGGCCGGACTCGTGCAGCGTGTAGTCGTAGTGCAGCAGCGGCAGCAGCAGCGCGGCCAGCGCGCCGGCGCGGGCCAGGCGCGCGCGACACGCGCCCGACGCGCCCAGCGCGCCGCACGCCTCCGCGCCGCCCAGCGCCGGCCAGCCTAGCTCCTGGACAAACGTACATAGGGCATTAGGCAAAGGAATACCTCAAACTTAACTAGACTACTATGTTCATCAACCGAGGCGCGGCGGTCGTAGAGAACCAGACCGCGTCCTCCCGACAAGGATACCTGCGCGTGCATCCAGCGACTGGTAAATTGGGATTTTCAATCTTGTGGCTTACTGTTAGCGTAGTGCGAGGTCTCGCGGATATTCAACCGAGCCGCACGTCTACGGCATAGAGGCTCTAATCGCGTTTCAATCAAACTTGGATATGAATTTCAAACTGACGTTCACAAAGCACAATAGCGTCTATATGAGAAATATTGGTGTTTATCATTCACTCTGGAGATTATCAATATTTTTGAATAGTGAATAGTATGCAGGGTATACGGACATGTTTGACGAGCAGCGGCACGATGTCCTCGCACAGCTGCGGCATGGCGGCGCACACGTCGCGGCAGGCGGGGAAGCGCGCGGCGATGGCGAGGCAGCGCGCCGCGTGCGTGCACACCTCGGCCGCCGGCTCGCCCGCCGCGCGCACGCCCGCCAGCACGCCCACGCACTCCGACAGCGCGCCGTGGATCACCTGCGCCAGGCGACTACATTACTTACTGCTTACTTGGTCCGAAGGTGTCAAAAATAGTTATATACTCATTGCATAGCCGATCCTAAAAATAAATACTAAAAAAAATTACTAAAATAAAAAGACGTGTGGCACTCGGGGACTGCCGCGGTGAAGCTATTGCATAGCATTTTGTATCAACTTATGCAATTATATTTGATATATTTGATATCTCTTCTCTCTCACCCCACCCGCCTCCTCTCTCTCACCCCTCCCGCCTCCTCTCTCTCACCCCTCTCTCTCACCCCCTCTCTCACCCCCTCTCTCACCCCCTCTCTCACCCCCTCTCTCACCCCCTCTCTCACCCCCCTCTCTCACCCCCCTCTCTCACCCCCCTCTCTCACCCCCCTCTCTCACCCCCCTCTCTCACCCCCCTCTCTCACCCCCCTCTCTCACCACCCTCTCTCACCCCCCTCTCACCCCTCTCTCACCCCTCTCTCACCCCTCTCTCACCCCTCTCTCACCCCCCTCTCTCACCCCCATCTCTCACCCCCCTCTCACCCCCCTCTCTCACCCCCTCTCTCACCCCTCTCTCACCCCCCTCTCTCACCCCTCTCTCACCCCCCTCTCTCACCCCCATCTCTCACCCCTCTCTCACCCCTTTCTCTCACCCCCCTCTCTCACCCCCCTCTCTCACCACCCTCTCTCACCACCCTCTCTCACCCCCCTCTCTCACCCCCCTCTCTCACCCCCCTCTCTCACCCCCCTCTCACCCCTCTCTCACCCCTCTCTCATCCCCTCTCTCACCACCTTCTCTCACCCCCCTCTCTCACCCCCCTCTCACCACCCTCTCTCACCCCCTCTCTCACCCCCTCTCTCACCCCCAACGCAACAATCGCACACAACGCCGTGTCGAAGACTGCCGAACTGAAACGACGTTAGACGATGCACGGCCTTCAAGCCACACCTCCTTCCCGTCGGATCGGGTAAGCGTGAGGTTTTTTCGTTACGGAATTTTTGGATTTGGTCCCCGCGCTCAAGGCCCGCGATAGAAGCTATGCAATAGCTTAAAAATATGATAAAGTCAAAATCATGTCAGATTGGATTAATATTGGATTGTGATGAAGACGAGTTGAGTGCGTTTTAACTGAATCGGACCGGAGCTCTATCTTGAGTTAGAGTGTATTTGAGCAGCTAGAGTGCATTTTTATGGTAAATTAAGCTCCACTCCTCTCAGTGGCGACACACTCGTACAAATTTTTAAACCACATATGTCTCTGTTTCCGTCAAAATGTCCTACAATAATAAGTAAAAACATGGACCTGCAGCCCCCCCTCGCGGCGCAGCTCCTCCGCGTTGAGCGGGCTGCAGCGCACGGTGGCGAGCGCCAGGCGCAGCGCCGCGGGCAACAGCGCTCCGCCCTCGCCGTGCAGCGAGCCGCCGCACGCCGCCACCAGCGGACCATACCCCGCGTACTTGTACGGGGCCAGCTCTGAGGGAATACTGAGCGAGTCAGGACTGACGATGATGATGATAAGTAAGGACTAATGATGATAAATGAAAAAAGAACATAAAAAAGTAAGAGATTAAGAGTAACATAAAAAGTAGTCAAAATGTAAAATGCGAAATGAAATTGAAACTTCACAGTATGAGAAAATGTGAGCAAAAAAGAGAAATTTAAGGCAAAAGCGAGGGTGAGTATAGTACATTTATTATTTTTTGGCAATTCATGTAAACAAACATTTGATTTTACGAAATTCACGTATGTATCTTAAAGTACACACGTTTCGATCAATATCAATAGTTCGCCACTAAACACGGAATTCATGAATTTTATTAATTTTTAACATCATATTTTTAACAAAAAGAAAAAATTTGAGGTTGCGAAAATACAGATAGTAAAATACTCATTATTTGAGCAAAGCAAGCAAAAAAATATAACAGAGTATGAAATCAACTAAGTGATCGATTGATTGAACTTTTCAACTCACTCGCACCGTTCATTGCAGTGATTTGTTTCTAACAGGCAAATTAAAATAAATCATCGTATTATTTCAAAATTCCAGATTTTTTTGTAAACAAATGTGATACCAGTGCACAAAACCTGCACGAAAATCGTGCAGTTGTTAATTTGACGATTTCACGGTAATTATTTATCTTATAAAAATAAGGGGATAGCTATAATTATTCAAACGATTATGCAGTATTGACTTTTATACGATTGTTATTCTGAAGATAAATTAAAATTATCAAAAGCTTTTTTGTGCAGTTTATTTATGTATACTTGGAACACTACAGAGACGCAGAACATTTTTTAGAGTCGCCATTTTATTTTATTCGTGGTTCGTATTTCGGACTCCAAAAAAGCGCTAAGTACACTACCTCATAGGTGGCGTGGAAATGTGTGCTTTAATATGCACACGTTGGTCATAATTGACCTTTACAACTTTTACAACTTTTTGAATCGTTATATCTCAAAAAAAGTGGCTCGTGGGAAAAAGTATGAATACATTTTTTGCAGATAATTTTATGATCTACAATTTTGTCTCAGGTATTTTTATGATGAAACATACCGTTTTGCTGAAAATCATGAAAAACTGATTTTTTTAAATCTTTTTCTTTTTAAGTTACTGATAGTTTTATTATGAATGCGAATGACTCAGATGCAGAATCCTAACTGAATATCTCTTCGGATAGTGAATAAATGTATGTAATGAACTTGCAGTGTTTTTAATGTCCTAATTTCGAATAAAATATGTTTTCTTGTTGCAGTAAATAATAAAAACAAGCCTTAACTGTTCATACAGAAATATTTTTATTTTTTTTAAATTAATAATATTATTATTTTTAAATGAAATTACCCGAAGGTTCGACACATCTGACCTCCTACATTGACAGTGACAAATCTTGACATTACTTTGTTTACAAAAAATATCTGGAATGCAGAAATAACGTATAGTAACTTACGTTAATATACTAATGCTAAAGCGATTAAATTTTTATTGTATGTTCAGTTTTGAGATAATTAATTAAGCGGTATTACCACTGTCGGTTAACTAAGAACTGTCATTATACTGGCAAGACAGGCCGATACCTAGTCAGCCGCCATGCTTCGTTCGTCATTCGTCTTGATGTCGTACGTTACGGGTGCTCCTCTGTGTTCGATTTCCTTAACTTGGCTTTTGGACTTTGATTTGTTTGTTGATTTGGTGTATGTTATTTTCGGAACTGACGATTTTTGGCGTGAAAGAGCTACAAACAAACATACATCCATACATACATCCATCCATCCTCACAAACTTTCGCATTTATAATATTATTAGTAGGATAGGATAGGATATTAGGATATTATACGACTAGCAGCAATTCGCGGTTTTTAACCAGTGTTGTATCTGCGTGATTAAAAAACGTAGCACCCGACTTATTAAAGAAGAAACGAAACTAGTAGGAATCATAATAACTTAATTAATGTTACATACACACTCATAAACAACAATGAACAGATACTATGTCAGCCATTAAGCAACTTCTGAATTTATGTCAGTTATAATTTAAAATAGAATATTAAATAACACTGCTATAAAAATTATGAAGAATTCCTATCTCCATGGCTAATGTATCAATCAATCAATCAGTTCATTCCATCTTACCCCATCACTATTTTTTTTCTCTATACCTCTATTATCTTTGGTCAGAAAATCGGCCATATTTATTTATACGTCTCTCCAACGCAAAAGAAATTGACTATAAATGACAAGTGCTTACCTTCTGAATACCGGTCGAAGAGTATGGTCTGCGTGGTGAGTATGAGCAGGATGTTGTTGGCGCTGGGCCCGTCGCCGCCCCAGGCGGAGCGGCTGCACAGGAACTCGTAGGCGTGGTTGACGGCCTCGAAGCGCTCGCGGCCGTCCGGGTTCTTGTCGGGGTGGTAGAGCTGCGCCAGCCGGTAGTAGGCCTTGCGCACCTGCGCCTCGTCCGCCAGCTCGGGCCGCAGCCCCAGCGCGCCGTACGCCTCCGCCGCGCTCATGGCGCCGGGCTTCTTCTGCACCTCGCGACGCCACGCTTCCAGCACTTCTTTTAGGAGACGGACCTGTGGTAGACAGTGCTTTAGTTAGAAAATATTATTAATACGCGAGGTTAGCTCTAGCATTCTCGGTTTTAATAGTGTGGATTGAGTACGCAACGCCACAAAACGTTCCCTCTCCTGCATCGCTGACGTCGGTAACAAGACCTTCCGGCTTAAATTGGATCGGGCCGGACATTGTCGCCTTGAGCCGAATATTGTCGATGATTGTGATCTCGTTCATTCGTAACATCGGCGGTCCAGTCATCGCACGTTACATGCGGTAGCAATCCGCGTCCCACCGCCAACTAGTACCTATATGGCTCCTCCACACATCGGCGCGGTGAGCGGACAGGCTGCCGGCGTAGCACGCCGACTTGTGTATTGCTTTTACCGTTTAACTAGCGGCAAAGTTAGCGGCAAGGCAGACTGTAAAGCGGCGGCATAGGAGGATGAACAATTAGTAGCAGTAAAAGTAAATTTGGCAAGGTAACGGTACCGGGTCGGGTATGGGCCAGTCGGGGAAGGTGGCGGTGTCGCACAGGTGGCGCAGGTAGAAGCCGCCGCAGAACAGCTCCACGTCGAGCTGCGGGTAGCGCAGCGCCGGCACGGCCAGGTACGGGTAGCGCGCCGCCACGTGCGCGCGCAGCCGCGGCGTGAACTCGCCCACGTGCGCCGCCACCTTCATCACCAGCATGCGCCTGCCCGACACCACATTACTCATTAGCCATGTTCACTATACACTAACCGCTTTATTCATAAACATTAATGAACTAAAACACTGTTAAAAAGTGTTTTGTCTCTTTCGCTCTTTGGAAAATAGCATATTATTATGTCGGAAAGGGACAAATCATTTGATAGCTAAAATGCTGTTAATAAGCGTTTATGAATAAGGCCCTAAGTAAGTTCGAGCAGGTTAGTGACCAACCCTAGTCTTCAATAGGACAGATTGATCCTTCTCCTGGTTGAGTCCAGAGCATCTCGTGGACGCTAATTGCTGATTGCCACGAAATACTCTCGACTCGGTCTCAGTGTGCGGACGGCCGGCACTGTCCCGCAGACGCGGTATTTTTATTACCTTTGACATAAAAATAAAAAAAAACTATGCGAGCTGTTTGCCAGTGTTTTGGTCCACGCAGTGAGACATTGAGATTCTAGTTTAAAAATCTACATTTAAGATTTAAATACATACATTTCCCATTAATTGAACTTACTACTAATCAAAACAATATCGCCATTCGCATACGTAATCGAAATCACATCATACATACCTCATTTCCGAATTCCAAATAGCCTCTGGCGTGTCCCACTCTCCTAAGAAGATCTGCGCGAATTTCTCAGCGCCGTGGTTCTCTAGGTAACACACCATCGCTTCGGGCAGTAACTGGCCTAGGATCGAGCGCTGCATTATGTCCGAGCTTGACTGAAAAATAAATGTAGATACTTATAGTAATAGTCTTCGTAAAGTACTATTAATCGTATGATAATTTGATGAAAAAACGTAAGTTATGGCAGAAGAAATACGAGTAGATAGAGGAATGGAAATAGATAGTACAATGGACTTGTTGAACGGGTCTGTTGGAGCCAGGAGTAAGTTATGATGTACTGGTTTTAGCAAATGCAAATAGCAAATTAGGAAAAAGTGGAAACAACTCCATCAAGAAGAGCCCAGTTTATTTTAAGAAGAATAACAAGTACAATAATACGTTTTAATACTTCATAGTCATTAACCATTTACCTGATCAGCTCTGAAGGCTTGTTTCATATGCGTGAGTCGCAGGAACCGCGCGATAGGCAGCAGGTTCGACCCGGTATAGAGGAGCATGAAGTAAAACACTCCGGTCAGATACAGCTTCGATACTTCGGGGTTGTCCTGCATCACTTCGTATAGGAGAGTTGCTACCTGCACAGATTATATAAAGTACTAGTTCATCAACGCTTGACAAGTGTAGGTCTTAATCTCACACTCGATGATCTTATTCTCGATGATATTCAGAAAGATTTTTTACCTTTTCCACAAGTATAGGATCAAATGTCAGCAGCAATTGCACAATGTGGGCCAAATTGGATGGTTCCGATAGCAGCCGCTTGATCTTTGGCAGCGGTCTGATTATCGCATCCTCTTCGTCTCTGTAAATAATACATAGATTATATTCATTAAATAGTTGAAAAAATATATATTCAACTTATCTTTGCATGCAGCTAATATGTGCGAAAACATTTACGAATAAATGAAAGTTGTATAATTACAAAAGTACGCACACATTGACCTGCACGCAAATGACTTTTTTGTGAACTAATTTGGCGGTTTAAATAACCAAAGAAAATTATAAATAGAGAAAAAGGGAGTGATTGGTAAGAAAGCAGTTAAACTTTTTCCTATATACAATGAATTGTCTTTGGGTGAAAAATGAGTCATATTAGTTTACATTTTATTTCCAGTACGAAAAAATAGCGATTGATTGGGGCTTGCTTGAAAGACAGGGAAGGTTAGCAATGTTTAGGGGAGACCTTTGCCCAGCAGTGGGACAATTTAGTTTATAAAAAAATAGAAAATAAAACTGTGTTACCTAGCCGGATAGTATCTCGCAGCAGTCACGAGCAGGTCCAGCCCCAGCGCCGCCAGCTGACTTGGATCTAGCGCCGCCGTGCCGCGCGCGGCGAGCGTCCACTTGAGTTGCCCGACGGACAGCAGTGCGCGCCACCCCTCCATACTGTGCGCCCACACCTTACTCTTGTTGTGCAGAGTACCCGCCGCGTATAGTTCTTGAAGCTATATCAATAAACAAACCAATAGAAACGGGCTTAATGACGACTTGTTGCCAGCAAATCTCCATACACTACTACTACTACTACACTACGAGTAAGCGCCGTACTCTTAGCAGAGATTTAATAAATGATTTTGGCATGAAAAATCCTTTTATCTACACTAATGTTGTAACATTCTACTTATGTTTCCAATACTTGACTTATAATTACTACTGTTATAGCGCAGACAACAAAACACTCAATTTAAGCAATTTCACATGATGGTATAATATCCAAATCGATACCGTAAAATCTCTTTTTATCATCATTATAACGCGACCAATTAACCTGGCGAGCCTTATGTCAAAATCCTCATACAAGTTGTATAAAATTTTGATATTAGGCTGGCTTTTGAAAACAGTTGGGTTATACGTGAAAACTTCGTCGAAACTACATACACAAAACTCTTTGGTAAGATCTCGCTCGCTCCTGATTGGCCCTACGCGCAGCTGCGCTCTCATTGGTTAGATTTTAATGGCGGCAAGTTCACTGTGACAATACACGTACCTACGCGTGAATTTAATGTCTCGCAATTTGTTTTGTTTTTAAAATACAAATTAAAAGTTAAAAATGGATAGCGACGATGATATTTGTACGCCTCCGGATATTCTAGAATTGGCAACAAAAGTAACTCACAATCTTTTGCCAGAAAAATCTAGAAAATTATATGAAAAAGAATATAATAACTTTTTGGCATGGAAGATCGAAAAGAAAACTACATCATTTTCTGAAAATGTCATTCTTGCGTATCTCAAAGACCTCTCCGACAAATTCAAGCCATCTTCTATGTGGGCTAAATATTCTATGCTCAAGTCCACACTGAGTAACTACAACAATATTGATATCACGAAGTATTCAAAAGTCATAGCGTTCCTGAAACGCAATTTAGAAGGACACAAGGAAAAAAGTCCTTGACGTTTACAACAGGTCAAATAAAGATGTTCCTGGAAGATTCACCAGATATTTTGTATCTTTTTGAAAAGGTAAGTGTATTTTAGTTCTGTTATTTAATCTACCTAGTACTTACGTACTACACACGCAAGTTATCTAGACACTCCGTTTAAGCGCTTTGTGTATAAATTTGGTAGTAGGTACCTACACTTTACTACTTCATAAATCATAGTTTTTGCCTTGGCTATGTACATCAAGCTTATTATATCGTTTATTGTTACAGGTTGCACTAATCTTCGGCATAATGGGGGCATGCCGAAGGCAAGAGCTATACAACATCCAGTTCGATGAAGTCTCTAACGTAGACGACAGTACAATCATGGTGAAAGTTTCGAAAACAAAAACGAAAATAGATCGTTCTTTCGTTGTGACGGGCAGCTGCTATGCCGTATGTAAAAAATACATGGAACTTCGACCCACCCCCTGTCGAAACCCTGCCTTTTTCTTGAGCTATAGATCAGGGAATTTATTATAAATAAACTATTTTCAGCTTTTACTCTTGTTGTTTGATTAATTGTATTAGTGAAGATAAAGTAGTGTATGCAACTGCATATAACACGGGTATTAAAACACTCGTTACTATTATGAAACTCGCTGCGCTCGTTTCATAAACTCACACTCGTGTTTTAATACCCTTCATTATATGACAGTTGCATAAACTACTATTACGTTTATGCGCGTCTCTGAGTGCAGCAGTGAGCCTGGTAGGGCTTTATACCAAGTAAAGTATGAAGATTTCGTGCGAGCCCGTACCTCCTGGCAGCTGACGGGCCCCTGGCGCACCAGCTTGTCCCCCTGCTCCAGGTTGTAGTACCACTCGCGGTCGCTGGCGACACCGGCGGCTCCTTCCAGCAAGTTACTCTGCGTCGGCACGGTGGCTCGCGAAGTATGGAGGTGCGCCAGCGTCATCAGTTCCACTAGGATTCTGAGGAGATAGCATAGGGTTATTGATCTTACCTAAGCACAGAGATAGGTTTAAAAGTATTGTATATGTGTAGACGGAACATAGTGCGAACGGCACAATACCGCCATTGTGTTCATTCGTGTAATGTTCATTCAATGTTCATTGGTGGTAACATTCATCTAATGATATAACAAAAATATAAAAGATACATATTATTGCTACAAAATTTTCACTTCTTTTTTTCAATTTAAAATTGTCTATACCATAGGTTGGAAAACACATTAGTCTTGTTATAATTTTACTTACTTGATTCCATTCCATTCTAAAAGTTCGCTAACGTTTTTTCTGTGTAATATTAATTTCGATAAGAATTGGACGAGTCTGTCCCTTTCTAATCTGTCGCAAGTCTGAAAATAGATATTAAATACAAGTATTATTATCTAATTTTAGATCCAGTCTTTTAACATAAGATAGAAACTGATTACACATAATAATATAATAAAGTTGCAGAGTTTGTTGTTTTGTTTGTTTTTTCTGTTGTTGTCTGCTACGCGTTAATCTCTCAAACTACTAATCCGATTAATAATTATTTTTGTATTGGATATCCAGATTCAACGGGAAGGTTACAGGCTATTTTCCATCCCGAAATTCCTACGGGAACGGGCACAACGCGGGGCGCTGCTAGTAACAAATATAATGTAAGTGTCGGTTACCCTGTCCAGCATCTGCACGATGTACTTGGTGTCGGCGAAGGGCCCGATGTCCGTGTGGTAGCGGCCGTACACGATGGCCATCGCCTGCAGGCACATGCACTTCATCTCCACCTTCGGCGACGACAGGAAGCGGTGGTACAGCTCGTTGAAGAACTCGTACCTGACGTATCACATTCAGAGGTTCAACAACCTATACTATACTGGCTGACCCGGCAATCGTTTTGCCGTTTTGTGGGTTAGTGGCCAATATTGGTGTCGGAGTTTTAGACCGCCCAAGGCCTCCGGCATGGTCTAATGATTGCAACAACCGGGACCGACAATGAATCGTGCCCTCAAGCTCGTCCCAATACTCACGATTTCCGGATGGGGTTGTCTACGTGGTCGCGCTGCTCCAGCAGGATGCGCAGGTAGTAGTCCCCGATGCGCACCTCGTGCTGCAGGCAGTGGTAGTGCAGCTCCAGCTCGGCGTGGTTCCACGACGTGAGCGCGCCGCGCGCCAGCTCGCGCTCGGCGGAGAACACGCGCACCTCGCTCTCCAGCGCCGCGCGCAGCTCCTCGCGCGTCTGCCCGATGTCATTATACATCATCATTGATTTGCTGATGGTGCGCAGAGGAAACTTTAAAGAACAGCCTCAGCCCGCAACTGTAGTTGGTTTACGAATCATGTTCGCCACACGCCGCCACGTCAATCTGCACTAACAACACCTACAACGGTCGCGAACTGCCTACGGTTGCGGTCTGAGGCTGAGCTAGGAATGCTACTCGACATAATGTTGAGTGTATTGAAGTTACATACAATAGACGCTGAAATTAGATACTTAAAATTCAATAGAGGTAGGTGCAGGAGGGAGTACTGACGGTGTGGTTCCATATGAGGTTGGGCAGCGCGTGGTCGCGGTGGTAGTGGTAGTAGAAGAGCGGCCAGTTGGCGCGCGGCTGCAGGCGCTCGCGCCGCCGCCGCAGCAGCACGGGCCGCGGCGCCTCGGCGCGCCGCCCGCGCGCGCGCTCCGCCCAGTGCACCAGCGCCGCCGACGCGTATTGCTGCAACCAGCCGACGAAGGGGACTCTTTCAAACTAACTACTAATATTGCAAACTAAAAGTAAAAAGCTTTTTTTTTAAATTGAAACTACATTTACGGATACACTTCGCTTATATTTTACATTTTTATCCGGCGTTTTAGAACCTTTACAGAAACCGTGGTTACAGAAGACTCTGGAAAAAGATAAGTTAAGAAACTAGTAAAAAGCATGGCAAGGTTCGTGCTACAAAAGTCAAGCATAATCATAGATATGTGCTGCAAAGCGATCGTAACCTCTTTGAAGCAAGTGTGAGTGGTTACCTCGATCTGTTTCTCGACGTTCTTGAGCTGTCTGTCGATGAGTTCCCAATGCGGGTTGCGCTTGTTGGTCTGCGCCTGCGCGAGCTGCAGGTTGTCTCTCTGCTCCAGGGTCTCCGCCTCGATGGCTTCCGCCGGCGGGCTCTCGGGAGACTCCAGGAACGCGAGGAGACCAGAGGGCTGTGGACGACAATGAGACAGACTAATAATGCGACAAGTCAACATGTAATCGCTTGATATTGTCCAATTTCGTTGTATCAATATGTATCGATGCGGTCTTTGGTGAAATGGTTTTTTTTTTTAAGTTGTATCGTACCGACCAGTACGAGCTACCTCAAATGTTAATATCGTACACACCAGTATCCGGTGCAGCAGGTCGACGGCGGGCGCGTGGTCGGCCAGCCACAGCGCGGTCAGCCGCCGCGCCAGGTGGCGGTGCACGGGGCGCGCGCGCGGGTCCAGCGCCGCCAGCAGGTGGCGCGGCAGCGCCGCCTCCGCCAGCGCCAGCGCCTGCATGCGCGACGCCACCGACCCGCCGCCTTCTTCCACTAACGCGCGCGCGACTAGGCCGCCGCCTTTCACTATGGCTAGGGATGGGTGCTGCAACACACATACTAATGTAACAATCATGTTAATAAAGTGACATCTATGGTTAGAAAGCGTTTGTTCAAATGAGCTAATTTTAGCCACCAGCATCTTTACTTTGACTAAGGATGGTTGGTACAACACACATAATAAATCGCATTAAGCAATGTCATTAAGATTTAAATGACAATAAAAAACTGTATATAAATGAGCTGGATGTCGTCACAAACAGATGCAACTGGAGACGATGACGGCATTAACTTTAATGCCGTCAAAGGCTAGTTGCTTTTCCTTAGATATCTAACCGCAGTACTTAGTGATTTGCAGCAAAATAGAGATGACTAAGCTGTTGCCAACATATCGGTCGGAAACATGAAGCCTAACCAATTAACAAAAGCACCTCACCTCAAACAGTTTGAAGATGACCCGGCCCCTGCTGGCCACCAGCTCCAGCAGCTGGTCGAACTGCTTCCCGTCCGTGGTCTCGCTGTACGGCGCGCACAGCGCGAACGTCAGGAAGTCCAACATGGCCGCCACCACCAGCGCGCCCGTGCCTGCCATCTGACGATACAATATAACAGTCAAATAATGGTCTACAATATTACTACAATAATTGTCCATGACAGTATCAAGTGCAATAGATATCATAGAAACAGGTCCTAAATAAATTTGGTCAATGGGAAATTATTCAATTGATATTTTTGCTGGAGCAGCTGGGCTGCAGCAGCGCGCGCACGGTGTCGTGTGTGTGTCGTAGTGTATACTCACGACATGGTCGGCCCACATGGCGAGCAGCGCGTCGAGGAAGGCGGGCGTGGCGAGCATGCTGGCCTTGTTGAGCTGCTCCTGGCGCAGGTCGGGCTCGGCGTGCATGGGCTGCAGCAGCGCGCGCACGGTGTCGTGTGTGTGTCGTAGTGTATACTCACGACATGGTCGGCCCACATGGCGAGCAGCGCGTCGAGGAAGGCGGGCGTGGCGAGCATGCTGGCCTTGTTGAGCTGCTCCTGGCGCAGGTCGGGCTCGGCGTGCATGGGCTGCAGCAGCGCGCGCACGGTGTCGTGTGTGTGTCGTAGTGTATACTCACGACATGGTCGGCCCACATGGCGAGCAGCGCGTCGAGGAAGGCGGGCGTGGCGAGCATGCTGGCCTTGTTGAGCTGCTCCTGGCGCAGGTCGGGCTCGGCGTGCATGGGCTGCAGCAGCGCGCGCACGGTGTCGTGTGTGTGTCGTAGTGTATACTCACGACATGGTCGGCCCACATGGCGAGCAGCGCGTCGAGGAAGGCGGGCGTGGCGAGCATGCTGGCCTTGTTGAGCTGCTCCTGGCGCAGGTCGGGCTCGGCGTGCATGGGCTGCAGCAGCGCGCGCACGGTGTCGTGTGTGTGTCGTAGTGTATACTCACGACATGGTCGGCCCACATGGCGAGCAGCGCGTCGAGGAAGGCGGGCGTGGCGAGCATGCTGGCCTTGTTGAGCTGCTCCTGGCGCAGGTCGGGCTCGGCGTGCATGGGCTGCAGCAGCGCGCGCACGGTGTCGTGTGTGTGTCGTAGTGTATACTCACGACATGGTCGGCCCACATGGCGAGCAGCGCGTCGAGGAAGGCGGGCGTGGCGAGCATGCTGGCCTTGTTGAGCTGCTCCTGGCGCAGGTCGGGCTCGGCGTGCATGGGCTGCAGCAGCGCGCGCACGGTGTCGTGTGTGTGTCGTAGTGTATACTCACGACATGGTCGGCCCACATGGCGAGCAGCGCGTCGAGGAAGGCGGGCGTGGCGAGCATGCTGGCCTTGTTGAGCTGCTCCTGGCGCAGGTCGGGCTCGGCGTGCATGGGCTGCAGCAGCGCGCGCACGGTGTCGTGTGTGTGTCGTAGTGTATACTCACGACATGGTCGGCCCACATGGCGAGCAGCGCGTCGAGGAAGGCGGGCGTGGCGAGCATGCTGGCCTTGTTGAGCTGCTCCTGGCGCAGGTCGGGCTCGGCGTGCATGGGCTGCAGCAGCGCGCGCACGGTGTCGTGTGTGTGTCGTAGTGTATACTCACGACATGGTCGGCCCACATGGCGAGCAGCGCGTCGAGGAAGGCGGGCGTGGCGAGCATGCTGGCCTTGTTGAGCTGCTCCTGGCGCAGGTCGGGCTCGGCGTGCATGGGCTGCAGCAGCGCGCGCACGGTGTCGTGTGTGTGTCGTAGTGTATACTCACGACATGGTCGGCCCACATGGCGAGCAGCGCGTCGAGGAAGGCGGGCGTGGCGAGCATGCTGGCCTTGTTGAGCTGCTCCTGGCGCAGGTCGGGCTCGGCGTGCATGGGCTGCAGCAGCGCGCGCACGGTGTCGTGTGTGTGTCGTAGTGTATACTCACGACATGGTCGGCCCACATGGCGAGCAGCGCGTCGAGGAAGGCGGGCGTGGCGAGCATGCTGGCCTTGTTGAGCTGCTCCTGGCGCAGGTCGGGCTCGGCGTGCATGGGCTGCAGCAGCGCGCGCACGGTGTCGTGTGTGTGTCGTAGTGTATACTCACGACATGGTCGGCCCACATGGCGAGCAGCGCGTCGAGGAAGGCGGGCGTGGCGAGCATGCTGGCCTTGTTGAGCTGCTCCTGGCGCAGGTCGGGCTCGGCGTGCATGGGCTGCAGCAGCGCGCGCACGGTGTCGTGTGTGTGTCGTAGTGTATACTCACGACATGGTCGGCCCACATGGCGAGCAGCGCGTCGAGGAAGGCGGGCGTGGCGAGCATGCTGGCCTTGTTGAGCTGCTCCTGGCGCAGGTCGGGCTCGGCGTGCATGGGCTGCAGCAGCGCGCACACGGCGTCCAGTGCCGCGTGCGCGGCGCCCGCGCCGCCGCCCGCGCCGCCCGCCGCGCACCCGCGCAGCGCCGACACCACGCCGTTGCCGACCCACTCGCGGAACCTGCGCCACAAGTTACCACTCTATAGTCAACAACCTTCACTACGGTAGATGTAATTCTTCGTCTAGCTAGATAACACCGGTGATAACCGGATACGCATGGGTTAAGAACGCTACCATTCTTGTGCGAGAGACAGACTCCTCACCAGTTCTCGCTATTAGGTCTTCTAAAGACATTGACAAGATGCGTCCTAAGATGTAATTATATAATATTATGTTACCATATAATGTTTAACTTAAATCAACCCTTAATTATGTTCCAAATAGTGAGAGATCCCATATTCTATGTACTTTTAAATATATATGCACTATTAATTTCCTGTATACCATCTCAACATATCTATTTCACTTCTTTAATGGATTATTACCTAATCAATGACTAATAGTGACAATGCCCTAAGTATATACTACCAGAATTGCAGAGGTACCCGTACTAAACTAAAAACATTATATATGGCCATATTATCTAATAACTACGATGTTATCATTATTACTGAGACCTGGCTGCAACCATATATTTCGGATTCAGAATTTATTGATGATAGGTATGTAACATTTAGATCTGATAGAAATTATCAGGCAACGGGTAAATCAGACGGTGGTGGCGTTCTCATTGCAGTGAATAAGCACCTGAAGCCCTCCAATGTACCCATAGAGTTAGAGCCGTTGTACTCCCCACTCATTGAACATGTTTTAGTTAGAATACTTTGTCTAAACTCCAAGCCATACCTCATTAGTGCCGCCTACATACCTGACTGGGTTCCCGAGGACACTTGGGAAAATCACTTTAACTTAATAACTAACGTTTATGGTAAATTAAACATCAATCAATGTTTACTGTTCGGGGATTATAACTTACCAGGCATAACATGGCAGAGTCATCGCTGTAGTGTCTCAGGCCATATGACGGGCTCAGGAACATCAAGCACTCTTTTGAATAACTTTATGTCGGAGCTAGGAGCCCGACAATATAATAAATTCTTTAACAAAAGTAATAATATTCTCGACCTCTGCATCTCTACCACACATAGTAACGTCCTTGCTCCAGACATTCCGCTACTAGGCATAGATCCCTATCACCCACCGTTCTATATTATTGTAGATTTTCCAACCAAACGTAATTATTATATGGAGCGTAATAAGGTTCCTCGCTTCAACTATCGTAAAACGAACTATTCTGAGATTAACTCTGCCTTAAGCTCGATAAACTGGTACCAAATTCTTGTTGGATTAAATTCTGAAGACGCAGTACAATTATTTTACGAACATATTTACAAAATTATTAAGAAGCACGTCCCACTTACCGTCCAAAAAGACTCTAACTTTCCTATCTGGTTCTCCCCTAGGTTGATACATTTATTCAATAAAAAAAACACGGCGTGGGTAAAATGGAAAAAGTATAAGTCAAAATCTGATTACTCAATATTCTCAATTTACAGAGACACTTTGAAAACAGAATGTGATATTTCATATGAACAGTATAGAGAATCAGCTGAGACTAGCATTGCTAGTAACGTAAAATATTTTTGGTCTTATATTAAAAACACTCAGTCAACTTCCACTTATCCCTCCACGTTTACATATAAAGACTCCATATCTCAATCTCCTGCTGACATTTGCACTTCCTTCTCTGAGTATTTCCACTCCACTTTTGAAAAGTCATCCTTTAACCCCGATCGGTGGAAGCCAGATAATACTTGTTCTGACAGCTGTTCCACAGTAGATTCTATTCACATCACATTATCTAAAGTTCGGTATGAATTAGAACATTTAGACACTACTAAAAGCCCCGGTCCAGATGGCCTACCCGCATATTTCTTTAGACATACATTCGAACAATTAGATTTTCCTTTATATATTATTTTTAACAAGTGTATCAAAGAAGGTGTTTTCCCTAAAATATGGAAAAGAGCTAACATTATACCTATTCACAAAAGTGGCTCCAAATCAAATGTTGAAAACTACCGACCCATCTCTATACTCCCTACCCTTTCCAAACTCTTTGAGAGACTCATCCACAACGAGTTGTATCCCCACTTTCATAAAATTATCACCTCATATCAACACGGCTTTGTTAAGTCCAGGTCGACTGTCACGAACCTGCTCACCTTTTCAAGCTTTCTTTTTGAAAACTTGGACAAGGGTACACAGGTGGATGCGGTTTACACGGATTTTCGGAAAGCCTTTGATAGAATAGATCATGAAATCCTACTGAGAAAACTCGCTTTTAATGGGATTAGGGGTAATCTATTAAGATGGTTCGCTTCCTACATTTCTAACCGCTCCCAAAGAGTTGCAATCAACGGTTTCTACTCTGACTTCGTAACGGCTACATCTGGTGTGCCACAGGGTTCTATTCTTGGGCCCCTTTTATTCTGCATATTTTTGAACGACGTGGTAAACTGTTTCCCAAGTTGTAACGTCTTGTTGTACGCCGATGACTTAAAAATCTTTAAAGCAATTCGAAGCATCTCTGACTGCATTGCACTTCAAAACGATCTTGATAAATTCTCGATATATTGTGCGCAAAACAAACTCGCTCTCAGCATCTCAAAATGTAATTATATCAGTTTCACTAAAAATCGTAACATTTTCGATTTCCCATATTCACTAAGTGGTGTACCTTTGAACAAGGTCAGTAGCGTGAAGGATCTCGGAGTTATCTTTGACGACAAACTGCACTTTAATGAACACATAGAACACATTATCAACAAAGGTCTTAAGATGTATGGTTTCATCATGCGATCCTGCAAGGACTTCAAAAACCTATCCTCATTCTTATTACTCTATAATTCGTTAGTACGTTCTCAAGTTGAGTATGCTTGTGCAATCTGGGACCCTTACTATGCTAAGTATATCAATCAATTGGAAAAGGTTCAAATTAAGTTTTTTAAAACCGTTCACTTCAAACTGACTCACAGGAAAATTAAAAGTGCATCTGTAACAAGTCACTACAATTTGTTGTCATTATCCTCTAGACGAACTTTTCTGCAAACCATGACTCTTCACGGATTATGTCACAACAAGTTTGACTGTGTCGATCTCCACAATAAATTATGTTATACCGTGCCTCGTACAGTACACAGAAGACAGGCTCGCGCGGGCCATCTCTTTGCTGTAGGCCTAGCTAAAACGAATGCGGGCCTGCGAGCCCCGATCCGCAGAATGTGCGAAATCTACAATAAGAACTTCCTAGATGTCGACATATTTCATTCTAGTATATATAAATTTAAATTATTAGTTAAGATAATTTTGGAAAACGCACCACTTTAATCTCACTTCCCAATCTCTCACCTCATAATTCTTTGAACACACATGTACCAATTTACTCACTTCACTTATTTTAATTGATTTAACTAATCGTGATCACAGGTCCCAACTATAAGTTATTTTTCTTAAGTAATATGAGGATAACGTGGTGGGTTACACTGTTATTTAATTTGTTAATGCTATAGTCTAAATGTATCACACTGTGTAACTGTTTGTTATCCCGATGTATTCATATAAAATAAAAAAAAAATAAATAAAAATAACACCGGATTCAAAAAAACACCGCGAGTCGGTATCGGCCGACTCGCGGTGTTTTTTTTTGAATCGAACAGAATTTTAGGTTGTACCCGAGACGGTATATAGGTTCACACTGGGTTTAGGTTTCAAAAATATTTTATTTTAAGAAAATGTAATAAATACATCGACATCTACGAAACTTAATCAACTCACCCAGGTAAGGTAGTGAACGCAGCGAAGCCCACTTTGCTGGCGCACAGTCTCCTCAACGCGTGGAACTGAGCCTCAAGGTCCTTGACCGACAAGTTGGCTGCCACCGCGCTGCTCATGAGCGCCGACAACGCGCCGGTGATCAACTTCTCCTTGTTCTCGGAGAACAGGCGCTGTGGGGATTACGACACGTCGAACACACCACATTCACCCTAAATGTAATGTTGCTGTACAATGGTGCACAAACGATACTTAGCTATGAAAGTTTCTAGTTTAAAGTCAATATGATAAAAGACAATATTCTTCTAAGGGTGCTTTAGAAGAAAGATACCCTCAGGGTAGAAAAGATAACGAGAGATCAGAGAATATACTCGCACTACATTATAATGCCAAGTTTAGTGTCCAACCATCATATCAAACATTGAAATTACTATTTCTATAAAAACTTTAAATTAAGAATCCCATTATGATATGGGCTGGATTGAGCTATAGTGTCGTTTGTGCATACCACTAGTGTATAATTTCAAATTATCGTATTCCCATTTGTGACAATTTGATTTTTTGGGTATAGAATTTGTAACTACACAATAAAGCCTTGTATTCACTAAGCAACTATTGCCTCGCAACTTTAATTTGTAATATAGTCACAAACTAGTGTCATTTTGATTAACACCTACAACCATCACCTTTGACATTAGAATAAAATATATTGTGGACAATGTAACCAATGTTTTGTACATTTACAAAATGAAAATATACATCCTAAAGGTACAGTTACATTTCAAATTCAGCTCAATGTACACATTTGTTGTTAAAATCAAATAAGTAAATTATTTTCGGTGGGTTGTATCAAACAAACGTAACAAACTTTCGTTAAAAGTTCACGATTTTGTACACAGTTAAATACACAGCGTTATGTCTTAACTTAAAAGACACACTGTTTAAACTCACACGATTTGCACTCATAAAATAATAATAGTAACTCATAAGTAAATGAAACATGTCTGGATCACGACCACGAGCGGTGTAATTCGCTCGAAACGTCAGGTACGTATTTTAATCAATACGTTAATATATTCTAACGCGGTTCAGACCCGTTTCATTTAGTATACTTAAAAGACAGTCTATTAAAATTAAAATTGAGGATACCAGTAGAAAGCCACAATATTTCATTTTCTTACGTTATTTTGTATTAACATTTACTGGAGCGTCAGCGCAAGCTGAAGCAACCCGCCCTTAAAGTAACTTACTTAACTGATAAAAAAACGAGTTTAAATACCGATTTTAGTTATTTAATATTTTTTTGAGCAAGGTATATTAACTTTTTTATCAAATTAAATACGATTGTTAACAGCAAATATGTACAACTGAATAAGGTGGGTCAAAATAATGAATGATAATAAAGACAGGGACTTACAAGATCCCACGTAAGAAACAGCCACAACAGGGGGCGGGCCTACAAGGCAACACACCATTACATGTCCAACATAGTAACAAGCAAAACAATATCAACAGGCAAATAAACAAAAGAAAACCGCGCTTTCACCTGCTCGCTCGCTCTTTAATTGTATGAAAGAGAGAGCAAGCAATATGTTCGGAAATCAAAACACTGGGTGAAAACACAGCTTCAGAAATAAAGTGTGTCGGTCTGTTTCGTACATATTTAGTGTGGTGTGTATTGCCATTTAAAATATTTTTATTAAAACTTTGGTATGACCACTCTCATACAAAATCTTAAAGATTTTCAAGAGAGTAGTGTACTCTTAAATTCAAGTAGTATAATACTATCCGACATGCATAGAAATAGCTGCCTAATTTTACTAACATCAATTATGTTATCATTCATTAATGATTTGTTGTATGCATAATGCAATGTGCAAGTTAATATGTAAGTTCAATTTAATATTTAATAACGTTTCTGTTGAATTATTATAATATAAGGACGATGCCTCACTGCGACGATAGTTTTATGAAATCTTTGTGTTTCAATACACAAAGATTTCATAAAGAGCAAAACTTTATCTGCATATATAGTGCGACACATATGCGTTATTGTATACACTATACATCGTTATATTATATGTATGCGTAGCTTGCGAGGCAGTTGGACGTCGGCCTTGTATGTATTATGTATACCAGGAATTCCCAAACTTAAAAGGTCATCAAAAAATCAATTAACAAGGAGGTTCCATTAAGTTTAGAAAGTCCTGATGTATAGTATAATAAAGTATTGATATAGAAAGATAATAATGTTAACTGAATCTACGTACGTCTTGACTGACGGAGTATATAAGGCCGCTGTAGCCGATGTTCGCGTTGAATCTCTCGATCACTTCCCCACGAGACATGCCCACGGGGTTTTGAAATAGTCTGAAATAGTGAAAAAGAAGAGTCATTCATTCATTCACTCATTCATTCATTTCGAGTTGGTTAGTGACCAACCCTAGTGTTGGAGTTTTTAGACCGGAAGGCCTCTGACATAACGATTGAAACAACCGGACCGACTGCTTAACGTGCCCTCCGGACCACTATCGGCCACCCATCCAAGTAGGGGCCGATCTGCAGGTTGCTTAACAATCGCAATGAACTGACATCGCTTAGTCATTATACAGACGTAATAAGGTATGAGTCTATGAACTGCAGGTGGTAACTTTAGACCGCAGGCAGTAGCACTGGTTTCCATGAATGTCTTGAAAGTGATTCAAGCGCAGCATCACTGTGGTCGCTAACATTATCTACAAATGAATATAATGAATATATACATTCTTGATTCTATGTTATTAACATTATACAGTCTTGGGTTGCATTACCGTCAACTGCAATGGTACTGGTTAGTCCCTGCGGTTGGGGTCTGAGATCGCATAAATTTAAACTTATACATACATGCTGCAGTCGTACTGGTAACCGAACGTAAACGTAACTTCCCCGTGTAGTGGTGGTACCTGAGATGGTTGGCCTCGGTCTCCTCGCCCACGGCGTGGTGCAGCGGGCCCAGGCGCAGCCCGCGCGGCGTGGCGCCCGAGCGCACGTGCGCGTCGCGCTGGCCCGCCGAGCGCGCGCCGTCCAGCAGAGATGCCAGCAGCGCGTCTCTGGACACGACGAACACGCACATTTTAATTTTGATATCACAGACATCACTCTTATATATTTTAGTATACGTGTATGTAACAGGTTACATCAACAATGCTATAGTAAACATTGTTGTTGATGGGTACGATCACGACAGGCAACTTGGGAATGCCGCGCATAGCTGTCGCGCACCTTCATCTTAACAATTGAAAGAAAAAGTCGAAAATATTATTGTGTGTATCACTATATTGCAATTTGACGATAACTCTCGTTGCTTTTAACTATACCACAAAGGTTTTATTTGTGTGTAATAGTGTAAATGTGAATGAAAAGACTTAAAATATAACATTTTCATTTAAGATGTTTTCGTAGTTGACTCACCTCTCTCCAGCCAAGTATGTTCTTGTCTGTCCATTGAGATACTCTATGGAGAACTTCTGCGGATGTTCGGGGTCTCTCACTAACGCAAACACGTCGCTAAGAGGCCGGAGACAAACTACCTGGCGTAGAAAAAATTTTTTGTTGATCAAATAATATTTAAGGTATCTGAAAACACTGAATGATGAAAAACCTTGAAGCAAACTTGACTACTGAACCAAGTTTGAAGAATTTTAGCATAGATTAGGCTTTTCAGATAGACATAGGCTATTTATGATCCCTTAACTCACAGGAACAGGTTTCCAACGGGTAAAACTGTGAGGAACAGCAGCAACTAATTCTCTAAAGTATTGATTTTTAGTACAGTACGCTATCAAGTATCAACCATCCATCGCTTACGTCAGCTATTAATATTTCAATCCTCGATAGATACTCTGTTTATGTTATACCTTACAGATTATTCTCTCTCCTTTAATTTCAAATTTTAATTTCTTTAATTAATTAAACACTTCTGATACTCTTTCCGATCTTAAAGCATGCAGTGTGTACACGTTTAAGAATTACAGTCCAGAATGTAAACCTAGTATAAGTATCCATAGTATGTGAACGATTGTAATTTGTTGTGTCACCTAATAAATAAAATAAAATAAAACTAATCATTTGTAATAACTAGCAGCGCCTTGCGGTTTGACCCGCATTCTTTCCATTCCTGTCGGAATTGCAGTACAAAAAGTAATCCATAACCATCTTGAATGCAGCTATCCAGCACAAAATAATTATTTGAATCAGTTCCTGAAAATCTAACTTATTGTATTGATACGTATTGATATATTGATACGGTGTTATTCGTAACTTACTGTGTACGTCTGCGGGTCCCTCTCCAGTATACAAGTGTCGGAGAGGCAGAGCGTGCGGCGCATCGGCTCCATGTGGCGCGCCGGGTTCACCTTCTGCACCAGGAACTCGCTCAGTGATGTCTGGTGGAGGTCGCCGCTGAAACAATAAGTTTACAACATTGTGTTGTGGTTGAATAGAAGATGTTGAAAGGCAAACATAAAGAGAGAAATTTTGTTTACAATATTTGATGTGACTGTATTATTAGATGTGGTGGTGCATGAAAAATGTTAGACAGACATAAAGAAAGTAAATGTTGATTAAACCTACTATCTGTACATCTACCTTTACATTGCTCATTACAAGACGTCTTTTATGGATAAAGGAAGGATTTTGTAATTCCTTTTTAGGGTTCCGTAGCCAAATGGCAAAAAACCCTTTTAGATTCTTCATGTCTGTCTGTCTGTCCTTTCATTTAATCAACTCAAATACTCCTGACTACAAGAAGAAGTTGTATATTATACTAGCTGCGCCCCGCGGTTTCACCCGCAGCGCCCCGGTTCCCGTTGGAATTTCGAGATTTTAATTACTTATTGTCTGATATAAAAACCTTGTCCTAACAATAAGGAACACATAAAAGAAAGAATCATTCAAATTGGTGCAGTCGTTCTGAAGTTATGCGCTTAGCAACATATTTAGCGATTCATTTTTATATTATAGATTACTAGCAGCGCCCCGCGGTTTTACCCGCGTTGTGCCCGTTCCCGTGGGAATTTCGGGAATTTTTTTACATAAAAACCTTCCTCCACTCTACCTATTACAAAAAACTGCATCAAAATCCGTTGCGTAATTTTTAAGATTTAAGTATACAGACAAACAGACAAAGAGAGACGACTTTATTTGATACTATGTAGTGATTATCTGCTACGGAACCCTTCATGGGCGAGTCCGACTCGCACTTGGCCGCTTTTTTGTAATACCAATGGAACCAGTTTTACTAAAAAAAGGCTTTTCTCTACACTTTCTCTATGTCTCTAAAAGGTTTACATTCTATTAACAACAGTAGTAAATAAACTACTGAAAGTCCTGTTGTTTTAAAGGCTTGTTATAATTCATAGGAAAATGGGTAATTCTACTAAACCAAAAGTATCAATACTGACATCATACTGATAACAAGTTATTAGTCACACAAAATACAAACATTGCTTTTTTGTATAGAAACGAACAAACACACGGAGCAGATAAATTAGATGATAACATACATTTCGTGTGATGATTGCAATGTGAACTTTATTGTGTAATTGACTAATTGTGCTCTTAATTGAGGACAATTGTTGTTTGTTAAAAATAATATTCAAAATACAATGTAAACTTTGGAAGAACACAATTTCTATGATTATCTGCTGTTCCAGAGATATTTTAATGAACAAGGGATTTAATTTTTGTATGTACAACTTTTGGTCAAAAGTGAAATAAGAAAATATTATGTCAATTGGAGCATGGTACTGTCTCTCATGAGGATCATTGGGGCCAGGATTGCCTAAAAATAACTAAACAAACTCACCAGTACTTTCCAAATCTTTGATTATGGTAATCATCTAGTGTAATATTTGTTGAGAGCACTTTGATACTGATACTAAGAGTCAAATTGGCCATCTCCAACATCTTATTGATGATTATCTGATGGTCCATTTGGTTAGAGAAGAGGTGAAGGCGACTGTACCCTCCCACAGCCAAGACGAACCCTCCAGGGACATCTCGGACTGGGAGGATCCCTTGTATATCACAGTACGGATAGCTAGCTAGTAGCGTGTGAGTTGAGGGATCTAGTTGGTCCAGGGCACATGGGCCTACTTCTAATACTATGGGGAGACGAGTCCCGCTCCAGTGGTGCTTGTACGCTTGGTATCTCTGTAATAAGGAAAATTAAACTTTTACCTCTAAGTATGGACAGCATGGACACACATATAAAGTAGATATTTAGTTGCATTCAAATTATTTTTAGTAATGTATAGCTGTGTTATGATATAATGTATACTGTTTTAATTAGTGTAACTTACATAAATTTCTTTAGGTTTATCAAACAAGTGCCTATACTTGAATGCTTCTGTTAAAATTAAACATTTATGTTCAGATGAGAACTTCATGGAGTCTACAGTCTTGTTCTTCTTCATGACCAGGGTGAAGTCATGGTTATTTGTGGAGTTAGAGTGCTTGGCCGATGCGATGGTCACCACGTCCGCATACAGCCACTTGTTGGTCACCTCCAGCCGGTCGGGGTTGTACGTGGTGATCCCGTGCGTGCCCACGGAGAACACCCGCTTGTACTTCCCCTTCCAAGAGTGCTTGGTGACCAAAAACGACGCCACATCTTGGTTGTCTTTGATTGGAATCATTTTATCATTTCCTTTAACAAATAAACATACATGTTACTACACGTAAGAGGATGTTCACAGCAGATTGAGCAATCAATCAGTTCTTATTAGTAATTAATTTAACCGGGAATCGGACGGGTTCCTTTACGAACTATGAACAAGTGGGTTGCGCTGAAAGCATGTTCGGCTGTGAAACAATATAAATATACTTGAAGTATCACATTCACATTCTTGAAAGGCATTTTTGCGAATTGTAGGTATTATAAAAATATCCTCCCCTTTGTACTAGAAACACTATTGATACAGAAGACGTGTAAACAACGAACAGTGTAACATTTTTGAGTCGTATCTGACCACGTAAACTACACGAAATATACTCACAATTGTTTAGAAATGTATCGAGCTTAATTATTTGTTACCGAGATACAATGAAAGCCACATAGTTAAACAAATAAATAAAAAATACGAACAAGATGATCGCAATAGAGGGCCGATCGTTTATTCATCTGTTTGACAGTATGTTCTGTGTTACTAGGCTTTTCTACACTGCACTGGTATCATTTTCATAACAAAAAATATTTTTCTGCAAATTATTCACATTTCAGACTGCCTATCATGAAGAATACTTTTAAATTATTAATCATTTCATATTTATGTACGAATAAGGGCTTTATTTCATTTTAAATTTGAATAATAAAAATTTAACAGCTGGAATTGACCGATTGTAGATGAGTAGCGTGAGTAGATGAGGAACGCAGATGAGGTGAGCAATTATTATTTACGTCATATGATGACACGAGTCAAAAAACTGACATTGACATTTGCTTTACTTTCACCCCTTTCACTGCGGATTGCCGCATGCAGCTGTGGCAAACTAACTAGTCTTCTTTTCAAATCAAATCAAATATCTTGTATTAAAAAGCCACGTTCTCATCATGGTGCTCGATTTAGACCTGTTCCGCGCTGATAAGGACGGTGATCCCGACAAGATCCGCGAGAACCAACGCAAGCGATACAAAGATGTGGGTTTGGTGGACACAGTTGTTGAGCAGGATTTACTCTGGAGGAGGTTGCGGCATGAAGCGGATAACTTGAATAAGCTGAAGAATGTGTGCAGCAAGGAGATCGGTCTGAAGATGAAGAGCAAAGAGCCTGTAGGCGCAGAGGACGAGCCGGTGCCTGCGGAGGTCGCTGATAACCTCGGCACTCTCACTGGAGACAATCTCAAACCTTTGACTGTGAACCAAATTAAAAAGGTAATAGTTTCTTTCTTTCTTATTGCTCTGATCAAATTAAAAACTATAAAGGTATTTAAGGACTGAATTTCTTTAGAAACCTTTACTGCAATAATAATAAAATTATAATGGTTTAAAATGATTTTCTTTATCTTACTTATAAGAATTTGTATTTTGTTTAACTGATAATATTTATTCTGTCTTTTACATAGTTATTCATCAGTATTCATTTTCTAAATAAGAAAGTCAATAAGGTTCTAATCCAATAATGCAGTAATATTGCATCATGTCAAACAAGTGTAAGTGTTATTCTTAGAAAAAATTTATACCTACATCTATCCTACATTATACTTAATGTTGATAGTTGCTTCTTATAGTGTAAAAGAAATACAATTAAATAATAAATGTACTCATCACATATATTTAATATCTATTAAAATTAACGAATCTAAGCATAATCCTGAACCCTCAAATATATTACAGGTCAGAGTACTAATAGATGAAGCAATCACAAGGAATGAGCAAGGTCTGCTAACAGCGGAGAAGGCTCGTTCAGCTGCTCTCCGGGAAGTCGGGAACCACCTCCACGAGTCAGTACCAGTAGACGATGACGAGGACCACAACCTGGTGGAGAGGACACACGGAGACTGCACATTTAGGACTAAATATTCACATGTCGATCTTATTTGTATGATTGATGGTAAGAAAACTTACCTTAATACCCTATCAACATTATTTTGTTGCTTAATAAAATATGGCCAAGTAATCATGTTCATATTTCTATACGAAATACTGTCGTCTGTAGTTATTTTTATACTATGCACATATGCTTGTTTTTTACTTCTTTTTTACTAATGTGTAGTAAGTCCTAAATACTAAATCTACTCCTAAATGGTTGAAGCAATAATTTTATAAAGACTTGGGCTCTTCTCATTAGTTTTGATATAAAGATAGAATCATGAAAATGTTTCGGAAATTAGATTTATCAAACTAGCAATTTCTGTAATATAAACTTGTGAAAAAATTATCACAAAAATGTATATTTATCAGCTAAAAGTTAACCAATTCATTTTTATTACTATTGCATGAGAAACCTATAAATGTAAATAGTAATTATACTTTGTACAAAGCAGCAAGTGTATTATGAAAACACCTGAACAAGCATAGAAACTATAAAAATATATTTACCTATATCAGTCGTAACTTAAATATAGTTATGTTATGGGTAGCCATTGAAGAAGAAGGCTATAGGCTATTTTTATCTAGAAATTCCCACACGAATGAGCACAATGTGTGTAAACTACAAGGTGCTAATAGTTTCATTATAAAAAGTAAGTTTTTCCTTCCAGGTATGGATGGCGAGCGCGGCACGGCGGTGGCGGGCGGCCGCGGGTACTACCTCAAGGGGGCCGCCGTGTTCCTGGAGCAGGCGCTCATCCAGCTCTCCCTAAGGATACTGCTCAAGAAGGGATACACGCCATTGTATACACCGTTCTTTATGAAAAAAGAGGTGAGTAATTATATCAGGTTTTTCGTTTTTGGTCGGCAATCATGAAAATTATTCCATCAATTCTTGAGTTATAAAGGAAATAGCTCACAACATATTTTTGTTTCTTTAATGTTATTGATAGAGTTCAGTTTTAATCCACTCAATAACAATTTCATTTACTTCCCATTTCCCTTGCATGATTCTGTTATACATTTCAAACTAATGTTAGGTTAGACAAGTATGGTGAATACACCTTATCCCCCTCACTGCATTAACATCTTCAGTGAGTGAGCCTTTACCCAGCTATGGCACTTTACAGACTTGTACTCTTTTCCCAGGTTATGCAAGAAGTAGCCCAACTGGCGCAGTTTGATGAGGAACTGTACAAGGTGGTGGGCAAGGGCTCCGAGAACAAGGGCGACAGCGGCATCGAGGAGAAATACCTCATCGCCACCTCCGAGCAGCCCATTGCAGCGTACCACAGAGACGAGTGGCTGCCTGAAGCCAGCTTGCCTATTCGGTATGGACTTTCATGAATAGTTTACAATAGGTGGCAATGTCTCGGGGAGACCTTGATACCAAAGTTTAAAGGTTAAAAACTACAGTGTTCTTATTCCCTTTCTGTTTGTTCAGGGAATTTTGTAGCGAAAGTAAGAACTTTTCTCTTGAAAGTTGTTATCCAATACCAAAAAATCTAATCACCAATTCTAGAGATTAGCACGTTCGATAAACAAACAAAATAATCAAGCACTTTTAACTGTATTACTACTCCTATATTGAACCTACATAGCAAATAATAAAGTTTCTATTTGAATTCCAGGTATGCTGGTTTGTCAACGTGTTTCCGGCAAGAAGTCGGCTCCCACGGTCGTGACACCCGCGGCATTTTCCGAGTACATCAGTTTGAAAAGGTATTTGTTCGATTTCAATGTGTGTAAGTTAGTATAAGCGTGTTAAAAAGTACTCGTGTAAATCAGGCTCTCAAGTACGCTCGACTTAAGTACTTAAGTGAATCAATTACTTTTTCAAACTTTCGCGATTTTTACACATTATGAATGTATTTACTTACTAAAACAACCTTCTGTGCCGTGAAAAAACCCGTAGGTAAAACGTTCCTAAGTGTAATGACTTCTTCAAGTATTCAACTTACCAAACCCATCCTGTATTCTCCTTTTCCTTTCCCAGATAGAACAGTTCGTGCTGACCTCCCCGCACGACAACGCGTCCTGGCTTATGATGGAAGAGATGATCTCCAACGCCGAGGAGTTCTACCAGCTGCTCGGCGTGCCGTACCGCGTCGTCAACATCGTGTCGGGCGCGCTCAACCACGCGGCGGCCAAGAAGCTGGACCTTGAGGCGTGGTTCCCGGGCTCCGGAGCCTTCCGGGAACTGGTGTCGTGCAGCAACTGTCTCGAGTACCAGGCGAGGAGGCTGCTCGTCAGGTTGGTTCATTAAGTTATATTGAACAATAGTCTTTATTAACTTCCGAGATTTTACATATTATTAACGTACTACCGGGTTTTCGTGATGCACTTGCTTAAACAATATTTTGTGCCGCCAAAAACCTGTAATTAAATATTATAGTAAACAGTCTGTGAATATCAGGACAAAGTGTAAAAAGCGCTTTCAGTACTGTAAGAACCACTGATATGCTCCTTAATGGCTCCATAGCATTATGTCGTTCAACTTTCGACAAATACCATAGTCAAAACAAATCTACAAATACCAATTACTAAGTGACAAAATTCCTTCCTCTCTTGTCAGATACGGTCAAACAAAGAAAATGAACGCGGCCACTGAGTACGTGCACATGCTGAACGCCACCATGTGCGCCACCACGCGCGTCATCTGCGCCGTGCTGGAGGTCAACCAGACCGAGGAGGGCATCAAGGTAAATTATTTTTGCATTAACCTATAATGTCCCACTCATGGGCAAAGGTTTCCTTCAATACCTACCAAACAGCCAGTAACACTTTCCCTGTCAACGTTTTCATAGAAGTTAAACTTTATTATTGTTCAATACTCATCAAAAAACAGTAATAACTAATAAATAATCCTGTCTGATGTATAATTGAGATCTTAAAAATGCACACATGACATGCTAAAATGCTTCAATTATGTTGTCCAGGTACCAGAAGCGCTAAAACAATGGATGCCCGAACAGTATCAAGATTTGATTCCGTTCGTGAAACCGGCACCCATCGACCTGGAGGCGGCCGCAGCGGCAAAGAAAGGAAAGAAAGACAAGAAATGAACATCGATACCTATTCATTCCGCGCAGAGCATTTTATTTATTTTGCTAAGCTTAAAATTTTATACCGAATAAAATTGTGCTGTTTATATTTATGTTGTTTCTTTACCAATTTTTTAATATGATTACAAATTTCTCAGGGGTTTGTCACATTTAATTGTGACTCATGACAGTGTAGCAATTTTTACCTAGCCTGAATCTGCTTACTCTTATCAATATTATTGAAGCAATTAAACGAGATTACAATATGCAAATAAAACATCATTTAAATTATAACGTTTATTGTGACATGCTCAGTCAGCTGATAATACCTAATGCAATGCAAAAATTATATGTACAACATACAAAAGTGATTAACAATTTAACTGCTTTAATTACTAGACTTCTTAAACATAGTCGTGAACAAACTATTGTTCTAGTGTGTTACAAAGAAACATCAAACTCCTGTAGTTCCTTAGTTATTTAATATTAAACTTACATTATGAATTTTAACATTTTAATATCTTAGACAAACCCTTATCTATAATATAATAGTGCCTTACAAACTTACATATTTGGAGTATAGGGAATAATATAAAAAATAATGGATACAAACAAATAACTTTCTGGAAATATTGGTCAGACAATTAAATTCAATGTACTTACAAAATAATTGTTGTAGGAAATATGTTTCTATCAAGGAAAACTGATGAATCTGTGACAATAGGTAATTGAAATTAAAATATTTAACATTTGGATATTCATTTAAATAAATAATAATTCTTATTGTCTGCTTGGACTTAGAAAGTAAATGCTATAGATAGTTAACATTCTTCTTAAATAAGATCCTTTCTAGCAAAATTGAAGAATTCTTGACCTTGGCAGCATAAAGGTACCTCACCACCAAAGCTATACTATGCTACATTGCTATATTATGTTTGGTATCCACCAATAAATGGTAAGGCACCCTTATTCTCTACATATATAACTGAGAATCTTTATATATTGAGAATCTCTCAATAGGACTAAGAATAAAATTTAATTAATAATTATTATTAATTAATTGGTGACCCACTTCATTGCAAATAGTGATAACATGAAATACTGTTACCTAGATAACAAGTGATGCAAACATCGGTAATGCTGAGTAAACCCTCCCACACTTCATTAGAACCTATTCAATAAAACTAAAATGGTTGATTCTAAATAATGTATAATATAAAAAGTATTCTGTTGAGGCATTCAAACTCTTACTGATACATTGAAGAGTGATTCTCGTAACAAGCATAACATAAAATAATATATTTTTATATTCACTTAGAACATTGTTGTGGATACACCTAGCAATGCATAGTTATATAATTTCCAAAGACAATCACAGAGTATTCTTAACTTTGTTTTGGATAGTTCTAGCAGGCGAGTTGTGCCTTCTGTCTGCACTTGTGCATCAGCGCCCGCAGGCTGAACTGTCTGCGAGCCAGGTCTCTGATCTGCTTCAAAAATGTGTCAAGGTCGATCACTTCCTTTCTGAGAGCCTCACCCATGTAGTACATAGCATCTTCCAGGGTCGCTTCTTCAGCGAAAGCATTGAGTAGCTGTGTGTAGAGGGGCGCGGTGGTGACAACGGCCTCATCCACATCTACACCTTCCTGCTCCTCTAGTTTCTGCACGGCTGCCTCTAATTCTTTCTCTTTCTCCTGCAGAAGCACCACATTCTTGTCCAGCTCTGAGCTTTCTCTCTGCAGCTTCATCAAGATGTTCTCTAACCTGCTCTTCCCCTCTCTGAGCTCCTGCTCAGTCCTGCGCAATGTCTCCAACTCTGCCTGTGATTGCTGAGCTTGCTCCTTGAGTCTGCGCCGTAATTTATCTTCCACAGCAGATAATAATGAAGCTTTAATATGTTCTTCTGTGATTGTACCTCCAGCTACATCTGGTGTGGGGGTGTACCCAGCACTACCTGGAATGTAAGGGGACGTAGTGGGCTGTGCAGGAGGGTATGGCAATCCATTGGAGGTCACTGGACCAGGCACTGGGTATGGAGAACCAAAACTAGGATAGGGAGGCATGTTAGATGTATAGGGAGCAGCACCAGGGTAACCAGGTTGAGGTGACATTTGAGGATATCCCGGGTACCCAGAAGCCTGTGGCATGTACGAGTTCACAGGATAAGGAGGGCGTGTCTCGTTGCGTGGCTTTGAATACACAGGAGGAATCTCAGCAAAAGCTGTTATCATGGCCAACACTAGATTCTGAAGAGTTGATCCATTCTGCGTCCATTCATGTAGATAAGGAAGATAAACTTTACCATTACTGTCTACATATTTAGACACTTTTATTGACATATCCTTTGTCGGTTTCACGAAACACAGTGGCGCATTTTGAGGATGTGTATCCATTAGCCATATACTAACAGGGATGTTATAAAAGGCACCTTTATAGTTGACTGGTATCGTTCCTTCCAAATTCAGTAAATCCTTGCGACTGCCCGAGTTGAACACAAATCCTTCGTGTCTGTATGTCAGACTTCTGTACACCTGAATTAGATTCAACACCTCCCTGCAAGTGTAATCCCGATGTTTGTACTTCGACAAATACTGCTTCAACACTGCTTCATCGTTTGCCATTGTATCGGTTGATAACAATTTGATACTACAAAGAAAAACCAAGTCCACCAAGAATCACACACTTTTCAGTTTCTTCTATAACGTAAGCACAATTTAGCGAGTACCATTAATATATTTATCGAATTACAACCATCATAATTTAATATCTACACTTTCAGTGCTACGCCTATGAAATAATTGGTGAAAAGACGAATGGATTAAAAATAGTATTTGTCACCGAGATTTGTCATGTTTTGTTGGAAAATATTAGCAAGAGTCGAGTCTGGTCTGTCACTGTCATTATCAGTTTATGTAAGTCAGTATCAGTGAGAATGCAAAAAATTACAACCACAGACCATAACTACCATTTATTTCCACATCAAAAAAATACAATTTACAAAATAAATGGAAACAAAACAATCAATGAGGCAGAGAAGCAGCCTCAGCCAGCACGCCTCAGTCCCATGTGCCACTGTGGTGCCCTCTCTGTTTCCTAGTCTGTGGTGGTGCCACCATGGTGGACACAGCACCATGGACTTATTATTATAATAATAATAAGTCCATGCACAGCACTGGTTTTCAGTTTTGTTTCCTGGTCTGTGGTTTTCAAGCCGTCCATCCACTACCATGGACTTATTATTATATAATAATTAATAAGTCCATGTCCACTACACTGACCTCTACTATCCCTATCCACTACATTAACTAGACACTTACTGACAAAAAATAAATGACCTGATAATATGTTTATGACTACATACCTACACCTACACTAGGTACGACCAATTAATGTGTAATTAATGGTTCAAGAATCGCAGACCTTATAAAAGTGGTCCGTCGCGTAGACCCCCGGGGACGCGGGGCGCATTTTTTACGACGAACACACAGTCGTTCACATTTTTTTTTAGTCAGCATTGTTTGATAATTTATCAAAATATCTAATGAAATATTTTTGATTTATTAGCTGTAGGTAGAGAAGAGCCAGGCAAATCATTACAATCTATAATGTAAATGTAGGTATCTTTCCAATTTTGCATAGGTATCGCCATCCGTACACAGATAAAAAACATAGTTTGACATTACTGGCAATGACAGTTAAACAAAGCTGTCTTTAAAATTTTCACACCTCATTCGTTCAACCAAATTCAAATCAAATTCTGTCATTTTCTTTCTTTTTTGTGGTGAGCTGTCGACGTTGAGATACGTTTGGAAGACGGTTCGCCTGAAATCCAAGAAAATCGCCTTGGATATCATTTGATTTTGCAATAGTTCATTGCGAAAAACTTTCACAATGCCGCCTAAGTTCGATCCCAATGAAGTTAAAATCGGTAAGCTTCAGGCAATACCTGTGACGACCCAAATGATTCGGTGTGTTGTGTTCTACAATATTCCCTGTGTATTTTACAGTTAACTTGAGATGCATTGGTGGTGAAGTAGGAGCCACATCATCTTTAGCCCCGAAAATCGGTCCCTTGGGTCTGGTAAGTTAAAAAATATTTAATTCAAATCAATCATAACATAACCTTAAAATGTAACTTGCGGCATGGTAGTCCCACATTGTAACCTTTTATATTAGCATACAGAGGCAATGATATTTATATACGCATTTACAATTTATGTTTAAAAATCAATTAAGTATGTTTATTCTATGTTATTGGGCTGTAACAAGTGTTGTTACACTGTCAACGATTGCCTCTAGTAAGTAGCATCATGATGATTGAATGATCCTGGGGGGTGCCTCCCTACCAGGCGCGTCCTTCCGGGTGGCGGATGGAAGGAACCCGCGACTCAGGATACTGGTTTCCCTGTCGCGGCTACTCCGAATGCCCAATAAGGAGTCGCGGACCAGGCCATGTGACTACCATGCTTGTTTTTATTATTATAGGTTCTCTGCAAGTTACAGGGTATTTTATTTCATTTATAATATTAATTTTCAGCTGTCCTATTCAGTCAGCACACGGTTTATCTGAAAAGCCATGGAAAACTAAAGATGCTTATAAAATAGAAATGTAATTCTATCGTAACATTTTATTTATTAGTTTTATTGTTTGTATTATGATCAACTTCATGTTAGGATTTGTATTGAACTTACTATCTAACATTATTTTTGCGTCACAGTCCCCCAAAAAGGTTGGTGACGACATTGCCAAGGCAACTGGAGACTGGAAGGGTCTGAAGATCACAGTCCAGCTGACTGTACAGAACAGACAGGCACAAATCTCCGTCGTGCCCTCAGCTGCTGCCCTCATCATCAGAGCCCTAAAAGAGCCTCCCCGTGACCGCAAGAAGCAGAAGAACGGTATGTGTTGTTTATTTTTATTCATATTAACTGATCACAAAGAAACATATTAAGATTATTATACCCAGTCATTGGATCTTTCTTTATCTTCAAACATTAGAAATAAGTATATATTTATATGATTCACTCTGATTTTCAAGTTTATATATATTCAAAATCCCAAGTTGCCATGAAAAATTAAAATGCTTGTTTAACATACTATTTTCTTCTTTTCAGTCAAGCACAATGGTAACATCACCCTCGAAGATGTGGTTGGCATTGCTAAGATCATGAGGCCCAGATCCATGGCCCGTGACTTGTCTGGCACAGTCAAGGAAATCCTCGGCACTTCACAATCTGTTGGATGCACAATTGACGGCAGGCCCCCACATGACCTTATCAATGACATCAACAGTGGATCATTGACTATTGATGAATAAATTAATATCTAATTTATATTGTTTTATTATTTAACTAGCCGTGCCCCGCATTTTTACCCGCGTTGTGCCCGTTCCCATGAGACATTCGAGCATGAAAATGAACTGCATGTGGCCATCACAAAAAGAATTATTCAAATGGACTGGTAATTCCCGAGATTAGCTCGAACATACAAACTTACAAATTTTACCTCTATACTAACATTATAGAAGTAAAATTTGTAAATTGTATATTCGAGCTATGTATAGATGGAGTGGTAAGAGAGAGTCAAATAATTTGCCTCTGGTCTTTTCTATCCATGCTAAATCAAAGTTATATGGCCATATGCCTGAGCCCAGCAAAAATCACAGAAGCACACCATTCCGCGCCTTGGTTCGGTCCACATGGTCTTCCATGTCGGTGTCTCAGTTCTGTATTCTAAGGTCGGTGTCTGTTTGCTTTGTTTGATTGTGAATGAATGAAAAGATAATGTGATTATCTGTAGTCTATGGAGTTCAGTTTTATGAGTTTTAACAGATTATATAATAATTTTATTGGTTCGTGGTCTGTGATGATTATACCCACAGATTATACCACTCATAATTCTACCTCAATAACCATTTATGGGGGATAATACTTTAACCCAATCTAATAAGAAATTAATTACTTAATATAGTTTTTTACTTTGGTAAAAGATTTTATAACATGAATATAGTAATCATTTCAATTCAATTTTTAGTTTGATGGCCTCTGCTATAGATAACTTTGGCTATACAAATTTAATTTTACTTCACTAATCGTAATCGATTTATTTTGGATAACCCTATCCAAAATATATCGAATACGGTATAAAATAATGTGGTTACCCAATAAGGTTGCAAAATTACGTAATTTTACCGAAAACGCTCGTAAAATACGAATAAATTATGGTAAATTACGGTAAAATTGGTAACGCTAACCACCACAGAAGCAAATAGAACAAAAGAAAAAGCTGTCAAAGTCAACGTCAGTGACGTTGACTTTACTTTGATAGCTTTGCGTAGGATGTTGCCGAATAATGCAGTTTGCATTAACATTTTGCGTTGTTGCCGTTCCGTAATAGCACAGAATAATAACTAGTACTACGTACAGAAGCTTTACTTCGCAATGGTTTTCAAAGAAATATGACTCGAATCTGATAAACAATATGATTTAATTTAGCTCGCGGTCCTGTCGAGCACGTGTTCATTTACATACCTACCAATTTCTTTTTGAAGGAATATGGGCCTTAATTCCTTATACTACGGTTCATAATAAGTTATACATGGTTATACGTATTGAAAGAGCCGCGGACTAGGGTTGCTTACTTCGAGAAACTACTTATGCCATCTAGCGCACAGCACGAGCGTGTGTGCAGTATTTAAACAATTAAATACTGCACAGTATCTTTTTGCTTTTTTTCGTTTTGTGTCCATCTTGCAATAATGAATCAATCAAAGTTGAACGTGGTCGAACATATAGCGCGCACGCGTGTGTTTTCTTTCGCTTGTGGCAACCTACTAGATTGGCCCTTGCGCAGTGGCCGCCGCCCGTAGGTATGTTTTTAATACCGACACGCGGAGTGACACAGGCCTGGTAATAGGTAGACTGACTGACGAATAAGGTAGTGTAGCTATTTATTAACCTTTGGTCTGTGTAAACATGGTGTAAACACTACTGCAAACTGCACCCCTCGTCTGTGTGACGTTGACTTTGACAGCTTTTTCTTTTGTTCTATTTGCTTCTGTGGTGGTTAGGTTTACCAATTTTACCGTAATTTACCGTAATTTATTCGTATTTTACTTAAAATATGGTATATTACGTAAGTTTACGAATGTAATATTACCGCTTTACAACCCTATTACCCAACCACATTATTTCTTTAGTATTGGCATGGACTTATTATTATAATCGTATTGGTATAGTTTTTTCTACCGTGTATACATTTGGTAGCTATTAGACGCTTACTATAGCAACACTATTCCCTCCAAGCAGAAATGTCAAAATGGCGTCAACGCAGGACGCTTGGTATATTTCTTTACTTGGTTTAGCAGAACATTTCCGTACATCGAATCCTCCTGACATAAAAAGTTGTATTCAGTGTTTACAAGCAGTTTTTAATTTCAAACCACCCCAAAGGGTGGAGGCCCGAACACATTTGCAACTTGGAAATATTCTCTTGACACACACCAAAAACATCGACTTGGCGAGAACGCATTTGGAGCAGAGTGTAAGTTTTTTTTACTAATATATTGTGCTAAACAGTGTTTTGGAAGTCCCTTGAAGAGAAGAAACTATTCAATGACTGCACAGTGTTGTGTTCTTATGAGAATCTCCATGAAATGCTAGTGACAACTTTCTGAAAGTATGTAAACAATGATTTGAAGTGGGTCATATGGGCAATAAATGTTGTTCTGGTTGCAGTGGTGCCTTTCTCAGACGATTAACGGGTTCGACGACGTAAAGTTTGAAGCGGCAAGCGTACTGGCCGACCTGTTCGAGCAGCAGGGGCAGCCAACACACTCGAAACCCATCCTAAGGAAAGCCATTGAGTTATCACAACACAGTGTTTACTGGCACTGTAGACTTATATTTCAATTGGCAGTGAGTACTATTTTGTTATTTTTGTTGTTATCTTTACTTGTGCATTGTCTACACATGTCTACACATGAAATTAAGTTTGAATTGATAATGAGAACACAGTGTCCTGTTTTGCCTATCATTATTTTGTATTTTAAATAGTAGACTGGGAATACTGTAAATTAAATTGTAATTTTCAGCAAATACATGCAACAGAGAAAGAATATGAAGTAGCAAGTAGCTTGCTTGGGGTCGGAGTGGACTATGCGCAGATTTCTAATGCAGCATACACAAGAGTACTTTTCTTACTCAGTAGGGTAATGGTAAGTTACAATATATTTTTTATGCTTACTATATTGAGAAGTCTGGTAAAGTTTATTAACTTTACCTTACCTAATAGTAAGGCATAATAATTAAATAAGCATTCCTCTGTAGGAAAGTATGTATCGCTAGATAGTTTTGAAGACATTTAATTAGTTCTTAGTCATCTATTGGAGTATATTGAGGTTGTAATATCATTATGATCCATATGTATGTGTAAAAGTTTAATTCATGAAAGTTAAAAAAGATTTGCCCATAAAACCTAACACGGCCTCCGAACCCAGGTCATCGCTTGCACACTAATAAAAATAAGTAAAAGACTATTTGTTTATTGTTCCAGTTATTATTAATAGATAAGAGAATACAAGAAGTGTTGCCACTATTGAACCAGGCGGGGCACCTCGTCGACTCATGGGGCGGCAGTCCGCACCAAAAGGAATACCTCAAAGTTTTCTTCCTTGTACTGCAGGTAAATACCTTCATTTAATGTTTCCTTCACATGAAGATAATCAGTACATGTAATAGAAAAAAGTCCCTGGCCCCGTCTGTCTGTCTGTTCGCGATAAACTCAAATACTACTGCATGGATTTTGATGTGGTTTTGTTTAAATAGATAGAGTGATTCAAGAGGAAGGTTTATAGGTATAAACATTCCCGAAATTCCTACGGGAACGGGCACAACGCGGGTAAAACCGCGGGGCGCTGCTAGTATGCTTCATAAGTTAATAAGCCTGATTTTAGTTTTCATTTAATCAACAACCAATGCTTTCAATTTTGACCAATTACATTTTTGATTCTTAATTTGACTACTGCAATCATGGCAACGACTCACATCAAGTCTTAGGATACCCTAAGGCGTGTTCAAACATCTTTCATAGAATACAAATTGTCATTATAATTGAAAGTTTCCTAACTTTGTGTCTGTGTGGATCATAATGTGTGCGTGCAGCTGTTTTAAATTATAGTTTGTAGTTGGCCATCTGAATGTTTCTAATTTGTACTGCTAGTTCTCCATTGTTTCGTTAAGCCTTACTCTAATTAAGAAAGGTTCATCAGAAAGATTTCACAAATGTTGTAATTGTTACAGACTTTAATTAACTGCTAATTACTTTACTTTATTCCAACGTTAATTGATCATCAAGTTAATTGATGCGGGCTAGTAGATAAACAGATAGTAATTAAAGTGACAACAATGGTCTTTTCTTATTTGCTTTTATATGGAACTTATTAATTACCCTCATTATGCATCATCGATTATCAAGTTTAGTAACAAGTTACCAAAAGTCAACTATTCAACTATTCTATTGTTTGTACTCTGAGGGATGTGTGCAGTCCACCAATTTTTGGCGGAAATTGCTTGTCGAGGAGCGTAATTGTTTGATGATAATAAATAACGCCCAACTTGCAATTGAGATAATTAATTCGTTAGTTGTTTCATGCTCTATTACCAATGTACAACATTCAAAATACGACGTTACAGTTGTTTAACGTAAAAAAAGGCGCTGGTACGAACAAGGCTTTATGTGTGTTTTTGTGTCAGGTATGTCACTACCTGATGGCGGGGCAGGTGAAGAGCGTGAAGCCGTGTCTCAAGCAGCTGCAGCAGAGCATACAGACCATCATGGCGCCCACATGGCCCGACGATGATGGTGAGCTGTAGTCTATAAAATATGGGGACAATCAATCTTGTCGACTGCTATATAAACTCCAAATACATACTTTATTAGTCTCAAAAAAACTAGCGGTGTGAACACATGTGGCTACTGCTAAAGTGAAATATCGATTACTTCGATTTTCTCGTTTCTCGATTAGTAGATGGAATAAGACAGAAACCTATTTGCGTGGATTTATTGAGAATCTCCAGAAATGTGTTTATTGAAAATTTACTAAAATATAAGTTAAATTTGTTCGTATATCCGTAGCCGTCTGCGGCAACGTGGCCGGCGGCGAGTCGTTCGTGTGGCTCTCGCGGCAGCAGCTGTACGTGCTCGTGTACCTCGTCACGGTGATGCACTCGGCGCAGGCCGGCTACATGGACAAGGCGCACAAGTACACCGAGAAGGCACTCGCGCAGATCGACAAACTAACTGGTGAGATATTACAGATAATATGAACAGCTGGTTAGACTGGTGAGATGCCACATGTTACAATGTACTGGTATTATACCAAAATTTAAAGATTCGTGTAGTGACTTGAAGTTTCCACTGTAGCTACTTATTGTAGGAAAATAATGACGTGAAAATGTAATGTATGAAATTACTAATTACTTGGATGAAACGTCCTTTGAACGTTATGAATCATTTACTTTCAGATTATGGCATGACTATCACTTCCCATTAGAAAAGACACTATATTTGTTCACTTACTCATATTATTGTGGTCAAATTACTGTAATCTCCATTTGTTGATTGCAGCCAATGAGCCCCCGCTAGCGCCGGGGACGGGCGGCGGCATCTGTCGCAGCGGGCGCGGGCTGGCGTGGCGCCTGCGGCTCGCCTTAGTCGAGCACGCGGCGCTGTGCCGACTAGTGGCGGGCGGTAAAGCACAAGCACTGGGCGAAATCTCGCGCGCGGCTGCACTGGTAGCTGCAGCACCCTCCGTGTCTACAGCTGCCGCACACACGCCGCAGCTGCACTGTCTGCTTGGATTGTATGCGATGTCGATGAATTGTATGGATGCCGCTGAAGCGCAGTTCCATACTGCTATACATGTTAGTATAACTCCTACATTTCACTTTTATTCTATACTTGAATTTCGCAAAATCCCTTGTTAGCAAGCCCCTACTAAAAGGAACGCCCATGCAGAATTGGAGACTAGCTAGCGCTTATATTTTTTGAGATATCGTGATGAAACCCTAAGGCCTATTATGCTGTTTCCATATATAGACCATAAACGATTCCGAAACCAGTGAGGTAAATGTAATATGTGTGTGTGCAGATGTCGCAGGAGCGCGAGCTGTGGATGTTCGCGAAGCTGAACCTGGCCATCGTGTACCTGCGCGGGCGCCGCGACGCCGAGCTGGCGGCGCTGATGGAGCAGGTGCGGCCCGAGGCGCTGCCGGCCTACGCGCACGGGCTGCGCGCCGCCAGCTACTACGTGCTGGGCCTGCAGGCCTTCTTCCAGGCGCGCTACAACGAGGCCAAGTCAGTGCCCCTCCCTCCTTCTACGAGTATTACACTCGATCAACGTCTATCGACACTTACTCGTCTTGTAACCGTTCTTTGTTCGTCGTACAATGAGGTGAAGTTAGTAAGTTCTGTGTAAGCATTGTTAAGCATTGATTGGTTCACTAGCAACTCGATAGATGGCGCTAGCAAGTTTGAATACGTTACGTTTTTTTCCTCACGTTTGGTATTATCATGGTCATTAATTATACCATCTACTAAGGTGGTAAGCAAATTTTCCGGTGTGGTATGCCTACTATACTAAACCTCCAATTTCTTAGAGTATAACATATTCCCAGACCAGTCGCGCTGATAATTGTTATTATGCTTATTCCAGACGGTATCTCCGGGAAACCCTCAAGATGGCCAACGCTGAGGATTTGAACCGGCTCACATCATGCTCGCTCGTGCTTTTGGGACACATCTTCCTGTCCATCAACAACTCACGGGAGAGTATGAACATGGTCACACCGGCGATGCAGCTGGCTTCCAAGATACCCGATGTACATGTGCAGCTCTGGGCATCAGCTATATTGAAAGGTAGGCACCAACTTTGTAATAAGATAATGCTATTCATAATATATTGAGAACGCCCTAGTGGTGTAGTGGCATGTGCAGGATTGGGTTCATTTTTTCAATTCGCGGTTCTAGCAAAGTGTGTTAAAAGGCATCTCACAATGATTAGATTCTAGTACCTTCTGCCTTTCGCACAGATTGGTCACTATCGGATCGGCTATTCATCGATGTAATGTCCGAATTGCATTTTGTGGAGTATTCATGATTACTTAGCTCACTCACTCAGTTAAGATGTTTATATGGATTTCATTTGTGATACTGAAAGTTGTACCCTTGTTATATCTGGACAGTTTTAAAACTTATTTTATGCCTTTTAAATTAATATTACTGGATTAAAGAGATATATTTTGTCATGTCCGTAGACTTGTACCGGCTGTCGGGCGAAACGACCCGCGAGAACGAGGCGTACCAGATGCACTGCAACTTCTCGCAGGCGCTGCTCAAAGACCACTTCCAGGCGACGCAGATGCCGCAGCACGCGCTCGTGCACTGGACCTCCGGCCCGCCGCCCACTTACGAATAGACAAGGCTGCCCATTGGTCGCTACAGACCTACCCGTCGACACACAATCACACTAACTGGAGAAGGCAACTCGATCCTTGCTCTAGATTATCATGTGAAAGATTTTCGTTCATTGGGCGAGATTTTGTAACTCAACAGTACCCATCTGTGACCAATATTGTGAAATGGAATGTTCGCTCAATGGTTGAAGTTGTAGCCTATTGGGAAAGGTTCTCCATGGGTCAAGATTGCGTGATTCTATCCACTAGCGTATTAAGTTATGAATGATTCAGACTTGCCCGTTGGGCCTTAAGGGTCACGATCTAGTGGCCCCATCCACTATTATGTTACGTTGTGAAAGATAATTTGATATACAACGTCTGTGGCTAAGCATACTTTGTACAGAAAATAATTGATGTATAAGACAAGTGCACTTTCTGCTCGCACCATACTTGTGTCTAAGTTCTTACTTGAACATCACCGTTGCCTGACGGTTTGCTCAATACCACAGATAATCATCTTAAATGTGAATATATTTTGTTATGTACAGTTATCAGAGCAGTGTCGATGCGCGTACGCAGCCAATTCGTTTAGATTTATTGCTGTTTACGATTTGATTTGTAAATACGGTGTGATATCTCTTTAAAACTGTTGAGATTATCGGTTGGATGCATTGGAATACCGCAGTTGACAGCTTGCAGTTGGAATCGACCACTATTGCTCTGCTGCTATTCGGACTACACAATGCATAAAAGATAGCGTGTGCGCGTCAGTAACAAAATGTTTTTTGAGGTCGCTACACCACGGCAACTGCAGACTGTGAATGCAGCAAGCCGCAACTGCAGTGTCAACGCGCTTGAAATAACACAGACGGCTGTCTATGATTTGTGAGCAGTTTGCCGTCTTCAACTTACACCTTAATGGATTTGTCACACTGGATGCGTTCTACGGTCTGCGGTCAGGTTAAAGCACACGCAGCTGCATCCTGTGTGAACAACATTGTTGGCCTGTATATTTGACATAGAGATGCGAAATGACCATCCGAGCATGTGTAAAGAATGCAAACTGGGCTGCGGGCACGGGCAGGCGGTACAATGCAGTACGATCGCCCAGACCGCTGCTCGATTGCCTTGCCTGGACCGCTGACCGGTTGCCCTGTTTGCCCGGACAGGTGACCGGTAGTCGTGCTCCGAACCGCCACCCGGTTGCTCTGCCCGACAATGTTGGTCACACACGATGCGGGCTGCGTTCGCTTTGCTCTGGCCATAGACCGCATCCAGTGATTCTTGACAATAACGTCATTTTTCCTTCTTTAAATAACAATGTAAATGTATCAAAATGGCGAAAAGGTTGTGGCATGTGAGTGTGATTACAAAAAGCAGCTTTGGTATTTGGGATGAAAATTAACACCAATTTTTCCTTAGTAATGATTGATTTGCTTAAAACAATGTTTATGGAAGAAAAATCATATTGTTTAACTTTATATAATTTGATATTAGTATGAATTATGTCTTTAAATTATTGTATATTTCAAATCAAATTGAATCTATTGTCACGCAGGTTTTGTGTTCCAAATTCATTCCAGTTTACATTAAAAAAATAGTACTTTAATAATTTATGTGAAAAGTACAATCGTGAATAATAATTTATTGTAACATCTGCGGTGGTTGGACTAATACATTATCGCCCTTCGGTTAGTTTGTAATATTAACATTGTATGATTGTATTGTACCACTGCGAAATGTGAATATATTGGTATAATACAAATAATAGCCAACGACAATAATATCATATCAACAGTTGTGACAAATAGTATTGACCTTTGTTGTAACATATACATTTTAAGCGCAAAATGAGACTAATTTATTCACACCAGTCGTGAGGAACAGTTTTTTAGAAAGCAAGTCCCAATAATATTATATTACCGAACAAAATTGGTTACTTGGATCGGTCAATAGTGTGTTGTTTTTATTACACATTTGAACATCTAGTTACAATAGAGGTCAACACATAGAGTACGCGCTGGATAAATGTGCGCCCTATATCTAGATAAAATAACAGTGCAGACAAGGCAATGTATTGGTTTTGAGTTGAGCACACGTACTTGTATGGCGCGTACTTTAATATTTACCCAAAAGATCTCATTCATTTATCAAAATATCTGTATATAGATATAATACGGATATAACCGCAATAACATTAGAAGTAAAAATATTAGTATTATTAGAAATGAATGAATGACAAAGTGAAGCAACTCTATAAATGTACACACTAGATTAGATATTGCATTTGTAAAATTGCGAGATTGATACGTTTGATTTTGAAATGCATTTTGCCTTACTACACGTAAAGTAACAATACTATTGAGATCACTCATTTATTGATGCACAGAGCCTTAGTATGGGAGAGTGGGGCCATTGGATATAAACACTACAGTCTGCGAGCGCGCCCACTCTATGGAATCCATAGAGAGCGCTCTCGCAAACGGCGTTACATTGACTGATTACTAAATTTTAGTGTAAATAATTAATTTAATTTGCAATTTGATTTTATATAAAAAGAACAAAATCTCTCATATTTATTATTATTAATTTCTATTTTTGTAGCAATTTGTTAAGTGATGAGCGAATATTGTTGCTGGTTAATTAATTTTTAATATAGCATTTCATTTGTTCGTATCAAATTCAAATAGTGAATTTCTTTACGTTTTGCGTCGCGGTATTTGTTGAAGTTTTAGTAATTGTAAATTATGAAAGTGTTGTGAAATAATTCGCGGGGCGGAGGGGGTGAGGCGCTGTTGTACTGTGATTTGATTCCCCCCTTGATGTGTGGGCGGATTAAGACAAAAACAATCTGGAATCATTGAATCAGGGTAGGGTTTAGAGTTTATAAAAATGCTCTATAAAACTCTATTCTTACTAATATTAAATGTTTTAATCCGGCCCGCACGGCGCCCCCAGGCAGGCTTGCATGACTATAGTAGGGACGTTTAAAACTGAGTCGTCAGGCCATAAATCATTTGTCTATTCTTTTCTCGCTCGCACTCGTAGGTCCTATGGAGCAGCATAGTGATGTGCGTAAGATGGTTGTAGGCGCATATCGATACTAAAAAAAATCAAATAGAAACATACTAGATCGTATTGTCCGAGTTTGAGAGTTAACATCGCCTTGTAACTTCTAGAGATCTACGTTAGAAAATAAATTATTCATTGTGGGCGACGAGATTGGACGAAAGTTGTTTTATAAATGTTAAATGCATCATAAGCCACAAGTATTTATAGAAAAACAACAACACTGTGATTATGATAACACGGCGGCGTGATCTTACGAGTTACGACCAATCAGAAGCTAGCGATAAGCGAGCGCTAATAGGGGTCACAGTAACCCAATACAGGTAGCAAATTTTATCGATAACAAGTTTAGCACGTGGCACATTCCTATCTCAACTGACGTTTATGGCCCCACGACTCAGTTGTTAACGTCCGTAGTATAGTAAAGAACTTAAACATAACTGTAATAAAGAAATTCCCATTCGAACAGCTAGGTGTGGCCTTATACAAGGGTACATTTTCTGTTGTTAATATGTAAATAAAAGTTGAAATATTGTAAATAATAAAGTATAAAATATATGTTTTTTGCTATAATCATGTGTTTATTATTTTTCAACTTAGCCTAAACAGCAATAAGATGGGAACCTATGGTCTTTCCAAAGTCAATTTGAATATTATTAAGGCCCATCGCAGACGACAGACTTTTTGTGCGATCGAGTCTGCGGCGCACAAAAATTCGGTCGCGGATTGTCGCGGATTTTTGCGCGTCGTGTGCGTTACTGCATATAATTACATAGGTTCTATTTTCACAGACTAAAAAGTGCGTCACGGATAGTCTGTCGTCTGCGATGGGCCTAAAGGTAAAATAGTATCAGTAACTGCGAATGTCGGATATTTTCTGAAACTACATTTTTCCAATTGGGTTCCACATCTCTATGAAAACGGTACCTCCTATCCATCCATATATTACGTCGATAAACGTCTTCGCCATCGCCACATCTCTTACTTGGGCCGATCATCCACAGGGGTGAAAATTGTCTTAAATAGTTCGCAGGAAATTGTGGACCCATATGTCGTTCAGTCTATGAAGCCAAACACGAGTACTCGGTACAAACGGAGAACTCTCCGCCGCCGGGTTGCGCGCGGTGCGGCGAGTCCGGCCGCAGGTCGTTCTTCCTGTAGAAGGTGTCCCTCAGGATGGCGCAGCGGCCGCGATTCACGTCGCGCCCGCGCTGCCGAGACTCCTTCTGCTGCCACCCGTAGTCCCAGTTAGTGGTTATACGGAAGTAGTACCTTTGGGAAATGTAAATACATAGTTATTAATCAGGTGACAAGCGCAATGTGACTTGGCAATAGCCGCGTACCCACCTAGCGCACAGGCTCGCACGGCAGTCTCGGTGTCCAGATCGCGAGCGATGGCTCCCGAGGCAGCCTCAGTAGTTTTGTTCAATTTACACGAGGCTGCCTCGCGAGGAGGCTGAGCCGTCGTAAGTCCGCGAGTATTCGAAATGGGCAGTCGTGTATATTCTGCTGCAGCTATTTTCCTAGCTTCGCGCGCGAGCCAAAACATAACCGTTCCCACCTAACACACAGCGCTCACCGAGGCACCTTTGAGCGCGTCAAGTTTACCGACAACAGATGGTCGGGGCCGAGCCGTGCTCAGCCGAGCAAACGCGCGCCCGAGGCAGCCCGAGGCACGTCCACACCAGCCGAGCATTTGGCTCGCGAGGCTGCCGCGCGAGCCTGTGCGCTAGGTGGGTACGGGGCTAATGTGTTAAGAGCCCATTCATAATAGTGCTGAGTTGAAGCTACGAAGCGTGGCGTTTTTGTAGTAATAAGTACCTGTCACCTATAAAATTACCTTTGAATCTTATTAAAATAGGGTGGGTGGCGGTAACTGGTGGTTTAAAATAGCGAAAAGCCGCCTTCAAATCCGGTTTTTATGAGACTACCCTTTTTTTTAAAATCGGTTAAAAGCGGGAGCAACCTGTATGCATACTATTATTAAAAATCGAATGAATTTACGTAATCGGTTAAAAATAAAATGCACATTATGTATGTACTGCGACAACAAGCAAAATACCAGGCGATCAGAAAGTAACAAGAGATCGCTTTTTGACCTTAAAAGAAAAAAATGGTTTCTCTACTCACCACTATACTCGGAATTTTAATTCGATTCCAGATTTGACATTAGCTACTGTCATTTTGTGAAATAATGATACCACTTATAATAGTGTAGTGTAGTGATACGAATATCTTATTTCATTGCGAATCGATATTTTGTATCCGAGATGTATCCGAGTTTTATAATAAATGTTACAGAAAGTGACAGCGATAGCGATGACGGCGACAATTTATAAAATAAATTATCTACCTATCTGTTTTATTTGTAATGTTCCTTCATGATCACATTTTTTTATTTATTTCACACACAATTATAAAAGAAAAGTCTCAGATCGTTAATTAATCGTCAAAACTAAATTATCGGTTCAAAAATATATAATTTCCTGATATACTTAGTTTACGAGAGTAAAATTATAAGCGAGAAGAATCGATCCGGAAATATTCCATTTCCATATCGAATAATTTCGCAACGTCACTATTTAGTACTTGTCATAATGTTGCAACAGTGAAATTGTCAAATCTGGAATCGAATTAAAATTCCGAGTATAGATGTTTTTGTCCGGAAAGAGACGCTAGACAACACAGACGTGAATTAAAATGCCTTATACATACTTTGCGCTAGTCAAATTTAATCCTTAGCTGTTTGACATAAGGTTGACTTTTATAATAGTATATTTCGTATTTATGCTCATATTTTGATCAACAATCAAAAAAATCAGACATCCGTCTCGTTCTCGACACACATACACAGCGAGTTTTTACGCGTGCACGTAAAATCTACCGATCCATAGATAATAAAACCCGCCATTTTTAATTTAAGACTGGCCGCATACGTGCGGTATCCGAATTCGTTTCCCGCATGCGGAATTCCATGACCCTAGCGTAGACGTTTGTTTTTTTAAATTAAGAATAGCAAACTCTGATTTCGCACGTATGTTTATAAAGAGGCCCCCAGACGGGCGATACTTTTGATGAAATATGTGGCTACAACATTGCCGACTATCGAACGAATCGCGGCAAACTTCACGTAGCATGAAAAAGGGACGCACTTATGCCGTATAGCGAGACAACAATAAAAGTGGCTGAGAAATATTGCAGTATTTTCGATTGCGAAGCGATTACTCCGGCAATATAGCTGGGACCCTAAACATTCATCGGCTACACTAAAAATATGTGACAACATATCCCGGCCATACTAAAAATATTGCAGAGTGTTGCATAGTCAAGCCGTAAATGCTGGCTGATGCTGCCAGCCACACTATTGCAGCTATACATTTTCGTGAAAATAGGGCCCGTCTAGGAGCCCCTTAACGTGCGGAATTCGTTTTCCGCATTCGGAGACCTGAATGCACACGTTCGGAAATTTCCGTGCGGAATCAAAAACAAATGCGCACGTATGCGGCCAGGCATACATTGACTGCCGCACACATTAGTTTTTCAAATGTGGACCCGTGCGTTCGGAATCACCATACCTAATGACGTCATGTGGAAGGCAGCTTCCATACATTTGCTATGTTCCGCCGCGCACGTTCGGAATAAAAAAAAATACAACAATTACAAATAGTAATGCATAAAATGATGCAGATTGTTATATCCGCTGATGCTTTGCTGCACCGAGTAGTTGTAACATGTCTTGCTGTCAACACCGGTGGCATCGGAATAAAGTTTCAAAAAAAAATTAACTTAAGATGCAGTCATGCTATAAAAATAGACTTTAAAGTTAAAGAAATTGAACTAAAATAATCCAAATTGATGAACAATGTACTTCTCCTCCGGCGACTTCTTGTTCCTCGCCTTAAGGTAGCGCTCGTCGGCTCCCTTCTCGGTGCTGTCATACAAGATGGACAGGATCTCGGGCTCTATGGGCGTCATGAGGTCGTCATTTTCCCGCGGGATACAGTCGTGGGTCGGCACCGGGATTGGCTTGGCCGCAGGCGAGTCCAGGATCTACAGTGGTAATGGAGACCATAGGAACTTATAGGGTGCCAGCTGGCCTGGGTTATGTTGTGGCATACGGGGCAAGTTGATAGGGAGAATGGTAAAAGTAAAGGAACGAGAGCTACCCTACGACATCAAAAATAAGCAGCTTCTCCATTCATTAATTTAGACCGTCTAAAGGCCTCAATCTCATTCAAACATCGACCGCTTAACGTACCCTAGCACGGTAGCGCTCAGATATAAATGCTACAGTGCTACTACCGACTATCCTCGTGATGTGACGCATTTGCTCTCTTTGGTAAGTACAAACAGACTAAAGGACCTCGTATGGACCTACCGCTACCGTATCTACACCGAAATTGAAAGTGTTAACGAATTGAACGTTGTGTAAACTACATATAATAAGTAGTTAGGTGAAGTGAAACTAAAAAAGGCCACGCACTTCCAACAGTTTTTTCGCGCGTGCGATGAGGGTGTCCACGTCTCGGGCCCCCTTGTCCTTGGCGTCGTTGAGAACCTTCAATATGTATGTCTGGTACCATGTGCGGTTCCGGCGGCTTGCCTTTTTCATGGCGTCGCCGTAGAATGCGGGATTCATCATGGCTGTGGTAGTTTTTTACGGTGTCTACGTAAATAATTTTGAAAAAACAATTTTAGATAAAGGTTTAAAATGAAAATATACTGAAATTTTGATAATCTTTGGTGTAACTATAATTTTGACAGTGTTTTCATTTGTATTTATATTACAAAGTACTCTGTGGTTTGTATTGATAGATTCAAATGCAACGGAAGAGTTTTTCATGGAGAAATTGACGGGTTTGTCATAGACACTGGAGTGTGTATTTAACGATGTGATCTGTGATTCAACGTACTTATTCATAAAAGTTATTTAACTTAAACAGTGTTTTAAAGTGTTTTGTCTTTTTCGCTCTTTGGCAAATAGCGTATGTCGGAAAGGGACAAACCGTTCGATAGCTAAAGTGCTGTTAATAAGCGTTTATGAATAAGCTCCCAAGTTTTTAAGTTGTTTTTAAGCCTGGCCGCCTTCTGGCCGCATAACTAATCGTTTTTCATACGTTGGGGTTTACATAAATAAAATGCAATGAATTTGTTTACTTCAATATAATAATTTATTACTTACACTATTCATAAACCTACATATTACACGATATTTAATTAAGAAGTCAGATTTATTTACAAACTTTGTATCCGATAAGCGGAGTTTGTAGCACACTTGCATAAAAGTTCCTTTCCTTGCAGGCTTGCCCATACAATCCACCCACTGCCTATGTTACTACCTAGCATATATATGTTACTTCTGATCTTATCAACTTATACTTTTAATTAGTCATAATATCAACTGTACTTTTAATACTGCAAAGTATTATCGTAAATATTAAACTATAGAACCTGCTTAATTCTCTTCCCAGTTTAATCCCGAAATCTAAGCAACTATAAGTGCTAGGAGCCTCAAATTTTTGCATGGGGGTTCCTTTTAGGACGAATGTGCTTGCTATGAAGGGGTTTTAGGAATTTCAACCACCATCTGGGTGAAAAGCCCATACCCTTTCACTGGTTTTAATATTTACACACATACCGACTTTACTACATCTGTCTATTCAACACCATAAAAAGTAAGTATTACTGTACTTGTGACTACGAAACCTATAAAGAGTAAGTAAGCGTGTAATGTAATGAACGTTGTACAAGGCAAAGGCCGGCGCACTGAATCTATCGGTACACTATTATTGGCAAAGGCTACTTATCTCACTGAGGATATTAGTGCAGTGAGAAGTATTATTAGCCGTAATCACTACAGTAAGCGCATTACCAACTGAGTCGACAGGCCCCATATAATTCTAATGTTTTACTTCTGGACCTTATAGGCGGCTTAGTGAAGACTTCACTACATACAATGTAGTATAAAACAAAGTCGCTATTTTTGTCTGTTTGTTTGTCTGTATGCTTAAATCTTTAAAATTACGCAACGGATTTTGATGCGGTTTTTTGTAATAGGTAGAGTGATTCAAGAGGAAGGTTTTTATGTAAAAAATTCCCGAAATTCCCACGGAAACGGGCACAACGCGGGTAAAACCGCGGGGCACTGCTAGTTTACAATAAAACCTATCTATCTATTGACATTTATGACTTGGAGTCGCAGTTGGTAACGTACCACGCCGAACTGTAGCGACATATATACAGCATATCAATGCTCACTGAGCTACCTGCTTGCTTGATGATGATAATGATTCCCACGCCGATTTAGGCGACGGTGACAGACTAGCTAGCCGATTTTTGCAGTTAAAGTTCTGGAGCAGCTGCAACAGGTAAGGACGCCGACACTGCTTATAAGGTTATCAGTCGCTGCGGATATCAGTGCAGGGAGAAGGCAGTGATGTGGTGGCGTCAGTTCTGGCTGTGCGAGCGCGCGGCGCGGCGCGCGGCGGGCCCGGCGGCCACGTGGCGCAGCAGCGCGCGCAGGCCGCGCGCCTCGCCCCGCGCGCCCTCCAGCTCGGCCGCGGCGGCGCAGAAGTCGTCCACCAGCGGCAGCGGGCCCGACAGCCGCTCCGAGTACTGCGACAGCCGCGACTGGTGGCTCTGACTGATGGGCGACGTCTTCTCCATTGATTGCTGCTGGAATAGGGAAGTTTACTTTAGGAAATGTCTTAGCACCGGTACAAGAGTTTGAAGTTCATTTGGAATTGAGATGTTCATATGCATAGCTACGCAAAAACCCTGAGTTACAGTGATGAATAATCTATATATATAAAATTCAAAGTCCTGACTGACTGACTGATGAACGCACAGCCTCAACCGCTATACCTAGAAACATGAAATTTGGCAGGAAGGTTCTTCAAGTGACGTAAGTCCACACTAAAGAGGATTTTCGAAAATTCCTACGGGAACGGGCTCAACGCGCGCAAAGCCGCGGGGCGCTGCTAGTTTTCCATAATATAATAATAAATTGTCCAAGAGCAGTAGCTGCACTACTTTATAATAAAGTTTTTCTATCAAATCAACTCAAATATAATAAAACTGACGAGTTTTTTTTGTTTTAACATGCTAATCTCGGGAACTACCTATATGATTCGAATAATTTTTCTAATTAGAAACAGTTGCAGGATAGCGACATTCAATAGGAAGGTTATGTTTAATCCCGAAAATCTCACAGGAACGGGTACAACGAGGGTAAAAGCCTGCCTGTTAAACCTTGATGCATGAACCAATTTCATTGTTAGAATTCTTTATTGGTCCTGTTTTTTTACAGAATATTTCTTAATAAAAATAATAAATTTAAAACACGGACAATTCTTTTTAACAACATATTAACCAAAAACACGTCGGAGTTACCTTCCCAGTGAAACTAGCGACCTTATCCTGCAGCCTCTTGACGAGCGCCGCCTCGCTCTCGTAGCTGGCGAGCGTGGGCTGCGGCATGCACTGGAACACGGTGGCCAGCAGGTTGTGCAGCGACACCACCACGCTCTCCTGCCACGCGCGCGTGAAGTACAGGCTGAAGGAAGGGTTCTCTTCCGGTTTCGGGATGTAGGGCAGCACTGGACGTGACATTTAAAAGGTTTAGTGTAAATGGATGTTTTTCGGACACAATAAAACCTAGGGCGTTTCGATATACAGTGTTAACTCCATGTAACGTCATTCGTTTTACTAATATGCGCAATAGAAAAGGGAGAAAAGATAAGTTATGTTGGCAGATGCTTTGGGTTTAGTTGCTCTACCATGTGCACAATATGGAAAAATTGGTATCAAAGAAAAGGCCAAGAAATTATTTTGTGCAGTGAATTAAAAGCAAAAGCTTATTGTCGTATTACAAATGGACAACTTACTGAACCATTCCCGCCATTCACTCTGTCCCTGTAGCTCAGGTAGCATTTTGGTAAAGAAATCAGCTATCTTGTCACTCCTTACACCCGCAGGACTCTGATGTGCCGTGACTAAGTAAAGCTTGTATAAACTGTACTCTAGTTTCCTCACAGCTGAAATATAATACACAAACATGCTTTATGCTTGAATTAATTTTTGTATACTTCAGAGTTTATTATTTATTTTGAATCACATATTTTATGACTATATTAGCTGTCCCGCGCGGTGGTTCCACCGCGACCCAATAGATGACGCTAGTGTGAATCTAAACCTTCCAGGGTACCACCCAAACGCATACAATGTACATGTCCAGCCAGCCGTTTAGGAGTTCAGTTACAACGAAAAGTGGCATTGACTTTTATATGTATAGATTACTAGCAGCGCCCCGCGGTTTTACCCGCGTTGTGCCCGTTCCCGTAGGAAATCCGGGATAAAATGTAGCCTATAGCCTTCCTCGATAAATAGACTATCTAACAGTGAAAGAATTATTCAAATCGGTTCAGTAGTTTCTGAGATTAGCGCGTTTAAACAAACAAACAAACAAACAAACAAAACAAACTCTTCAGCTTTATAATATTAGTATAGATAAAGGTATTTAAATCTAAAGAATAAACCGCTAGAGAAGGAGGGCAGTGAGCATGAAGTGATACAACCAAGCACAATATGTTGCTCTTATAAACAATATTAATCACCGTAATAACAATACCTGGTTGAACATGGACTTCCAACTTAGAAAACACAAAGCTGTCGAGATGTGACCAGTATTCTTTCAGTCCATTGAGGTCCGAAACATTAATGTAATGAATGATTTGTTCGACTATTTTGTCCACTCTAAAACCTTTGTCTTTATCAGCTTTTAAGTCGTTATCAAACGCTTTGAGTGTAGATGCGAATCCTCTAAACAGTAAATACTCTCGGACTAATTCATCTACGAATTGTATATGTGCCATAGCGATTAGGGTTTTTTTATTTTTTATTATTTTTTAGTTAGTTTAGTAAACAAGCAGTTTATTTTCCTGAAACTTGTGTTATTATGAATTTTGACATTTGTGTGAATTTTTGACTTATTCTGTCACTGACAGATGATATTGGAATTCAAAGCAAAGGAATATAATTATGTGACTGACTGATCGAATGAATTGGAATGAGGATGTTGTCATGCAAGAATACGACAGCCTCTGATTTTAATGCGAAAAATTAAGTTTTTTCTGTGGCTCAAAATGTCCTTCACTGTGAGGCTACCAACATGAAGAAAATTAAAAAAATGTCAATCACCCTGAAACTTCAATCAGCTGTCGATATTTGATCGAAGATTTGATAAAAAACTAGAAACAAAATGTGTATTGTTAAATGAAAGGTGTGTTTGTTGGTGGCTGGTCGGTGCGTAATCTTTTTAAGAGTGGTGTTAGTGCTGGGTGGGGGCTTGTGCGGCGGACGATGGGTGCGGGCGAGTGAAGGTGTGTCGTGGGGGCGCGGGAGCGGGCGCGGGTCGGGCGCGCAGGCATGCGGCGGCATGGCGGGCGAGGCTGCGGGCACCTCGCGCGGCCTCCGCGTCTACAAGATCGTAGTGCTGGGCGACGGCGGCGTCGGCAAGTCGGCGGTCACTCTGCAGTTCGTGAGCCACAGCTTCCTCGACTACCATGATCCCACTATCGGTGCGTGCTATCAACTAATCAACACAATAACAACTATTCAAAACAAATTCTCAGTTATACACCTGTCACCACCTGAGTTAAAACAATGCAAACATTGCTTGTACTCTCCTCGATAAAAATATTATTAGTATTTGTAATGTTATTTTCCAGAGGACTCGTACCAGCAACAGGCTGTAATAGATGGAGAACCAGCTCTCCTAGATATCTTGGACACGGCGGGACAGGTAATTCAACCATATTCATCTGTTGACATTTAAAGTTTATTATTATTTAATTAACTAGTTATTTATGAAAATATTATGAGAAAGAACAATCATCATTAATGAAGTATTAAATCTCATCAATTCTCCACCATAGTAGTATCTTGGGAGCTTAGTGGTAGTGAGTTGATGATTGAGCAGCCTAAATCAACCTGCATATAAATTAATGACTTCATTAAAAGGGAAGGTTCTCAATTCAGATGTTTATATTTTTTTAAACTTAAGATACATTGTTCCGGCCTATTTTTAACATTTATGGTCAGATCTCCAAAATATTTTTTCTGGTCTAAAAGCCTGTAATGTCCTGCAGGGCAAAGGTTGCTCATCTCACTAAAGATAGTATATTTTCTCTTTATGGCCTATCTTCTTCACCATACCACCATATGATATATGTGCCTAATGCGGGATCATGATCTCAAACCTGAGCCATGTTTGAAAACAGGTTAGGTTACATGTTGGGTCTCATATACATTAAATTAAATGTTTGATATTATTTTTAAGTGGTTGTTAATATTCACTTAACATCTGTACCCCACAGGTGGAGTTCACAGCAATGCGCGAGCAGTACATGCGATGTGGCGAAGGCTTCGTGCTCTGTTACTCGGTGACGGACCGGCGGTCCTTCCGGGCCGCGGCCGAGTACAGACGGCTGCTTGCCCAGGCTAGGCCTATGGAGATATTGCCCCTGGTCCTCGTTGGAAACAAACTCGATCTAGCGCCGAGGTTTAGACAAGTTAGTAGACAACTATTTCGTATTATTTTCTAATAGGTATAAATCATTGGAAACTATGGAATCACAACGCTTATAAAACCGCTGGGTGCTGCTAGATATGTATATAAGTGTAGGGAAAACAACAGTTTTGATAAGCTAATTAAAACTGTAAAGCTAAAATTAAACTACATAACATATCTTGTTTTCCCTAATTAATCAGTGTTTATTTTAACAGAAATATAATATAGAAATCTATAATGAAGATACAAAGTTCAACATATTTTTACTAAATAATATTGACTCCGTGCCGGTGTACGATATTGGCGAACCTTGGGCTTAAGCTCGTTCGTGAGCTCGGATGTGGCTTGCAAAGTCAAATTTTGTTTGGTCCTGTTACAGGGCATGCAATGCAACTTAATAAAATATCATTGTCACTGTACCACTGATATCTTCAGTAACACTGAGTAACAGAGATAAGAGGCATTTGCCCGGCAGTGGGACTTTTTACTTTTAGAAAATGTTACGGACAGTTATTTATTGAAACTATTCCACTTAAACTTTATTTTCATTTGAGGGCTTGACCCAGGTGAAGTTTGCTTTTATCAGGGCAAACATATTATCTCCTGAATCCTTTCCGGGATCCGAAACTGATTGCACCCTTTCCATATTTGTATATGAATTGCTTTTGATATTTGTCAGTGCCGTACCTCACTCTGTCTACTTGCAGGTGAGCACGGATGAGGGCAAGGCGCTGGCGACGCAGCTCGGGTGCCCGTTCTTCGAGACCAGCGCGGCGCTGCGCCACTTCGTTGACGACGCCTTCCACGCGCTCGTCAGGGAAATACGACGCCTGGAGCGACAGAGACAGGTATACACACATTCGTACTTACGTATACACACACGGCTGGTAGTAGTATGCGGTAGGTTTATTATTAATACACCACTATGATTTTAGTTCCTAACGTACTATGGTCTTTGATCTATGATGTTTTCCCCTAATATTTTGCTTGATTAGTTTATAACCCGGGATAGAAAGTAAACAGAGAATCCCAAAAGTGGCGGCGACTTCAGGAACTCCCTACCTACACGATCGTGATCCTGTGTAATCGTGTGTTATCGACGATTTTATAGACAAGACTAGACGAGTCTACGACGAGACTAGTAGTGAAAAACAAAACCTAATCGTAATATTACTGTTGCAGTCATCAATAATGGGCACGGGGGTGCAGTCGGGGGGCGGGCGGCGTCGCTGGCGGCGCCTCCGCAGCATCTTCGCGCTGGTCTTCAGGCGGAGGAGACGCCACCACTCCACACCCTAACACCCGCAAACATGTGTTCGAAACCTTGGGAAACATTCACAGTTCAGAGTAATTCTAAAACTAACAGGTATAAAATCTTATATTAATATGTAATTTTAATACTGTGGGATTTTTTCATATGCTAATGATGTGTAAATTATGTGTATGGGTTTTTGGTGTTGACGTCAGAGCTGTGTTTGAAGTCATTGATCAGAAAAATGACGCCAGTCAATATACAGTGCTATTTCAATACACAATGTACTTGTTTGACTTTATTAAAATTGTATTGGAATGACATCTATCTTAACAGGCGTCTTACAGTAATCATTATAATAACTAAACAACGTGAAATGATATTACTATTGCAATATCTATTGAATATTATAAAGAAAATGTTTAAATAAATCTAAGATGAGACTGGCATGAGTTTTGTCGCGATAGTTAGACATAGCAAAGAGGTCAACATATTGAGAGCCCATGCACAAGTGAAGCGAAGATCAGTGGAAAACAATAGATTTAACTTTTACTAAATATTTAATAATGGTTATCAGTGTCCTATTTCCATAATTTTCACAAGTACTTAGGAAATATGTGAGAGCAAAAATATGGCCTATTTATGATATGTTGAAATTGGATACATAAAAGATTTTAATACTATTTTTGAAAACATTTCGATTTCATTTAGAAATAAACCTAAAATATTTGAATTGACATTAAACATTGGGCCTAAAAGGGCGAAACCTTTTTTCCACTATAAAATAAAAAAGCCTTATTTTAATCACTGTTTCAGTGATCCCTTCGCAAGCAATGTTAATCCAATGAATCCAAGATATTGTTATAATATTTGTGATATATTTGAGTGTCCTTCCTATACCTACCTCATAATGTTGTTTTAATTATTTTAATGTTAGTAATCAAGCCAATATTAATGCACTTTGAAAGTAATCAGCATTGTTTGCTTCGAACTTAATTAGTTTAAAAATCTACAATTTGTTTTAAAGTTTAAACTATTCCGTTTTTTTTAAATTGGAACTACAGTATTCAATATGTTGCCATATTAAAAATTAGTTTATACCTTGCCATATAAAACTTTAAATTCCTTGGTCCTCTACCTCTTAATTACTTTTAAATATCGCTATATAATGACCAATTATAATAATGAAGGTGACATACAATTATATAAACATGGATATACAAGTGGGTTTTTGGTACAAGTAAGTTTCTATGTGCACATAGTCGTTATATTTAGCAAATAGTGAGAGTTTTAATCAGTGGTCCTTCAGTACTTGTAGTGGTGTCCAATGACTGTAGGAACTAGAAATAGTATTAAAAACTATCGTCTTTTGTCTATGACTCCTACTTTGACACAAGTAAAATGACGTATTTTCGTGAAGAAAAGACCTGGGTTTGAATGTGACATAATAAACACTGTGTGCTGATTGGTGGAAAAATTGAATTTAATATTGCAAAAAAAAACCCAATGGACACAGAGTGTTTATCTTATCATCTCTTGTTCCACTAGGTCGCTGCCGATGTACTAAAGACCATTTCACTAATGTCAAGGTATGCTAATAAATGCACTTCTGTGGTTTAGATAATAGATGTTATTTTCCATTAAAAATAGATATATTTAAATGTTGCGACCCTATTTACCATATAGTTTAATTAAGTGAATAGTGAAAACAGTAGTTTGAATCCGACCTAAATGAAGCCTAAACGCGGAAGTCTTCCGAGATATGATCCCTTGAGAAGCAATAAATAATTGTAATGTTTATTACGAAGCATGTTATTTTGTCATTTGTTCAGAGTTTAAATGTTTAGCTTGTAACTAGTTTGAACAGGGCAGGGCAGTCCAACTGATTTGGATCTTGGGCTAATAACGTCACTTTGTGTAACGCTATAGAGTGGCTGTAGTTTATGGTACATTCCAGCAGTGTCGCGTTAGTTGGACTGTGCTGTGCATAGATAATAGACGCGTATATTGACAAGAATAGGGGACCTTAGATTTAACGTAAAGCCCCATTCACATTGGACAATGTTATAAATGTCACTGGGTTTCCTAGATAAATTATTTAAAAAATTGAATAAAACGTTTAATAATATTTTTGAATGTGCACGGGCCTTTACCGTATTATAATAATGCCATGATGTATAACCAAAGCTGATTTACATGTATGTTTGTTTGAACCATTGAGTACAATTAGATTAATGTAAGTGAGATCAATCGAGCTCTTACTCTGTACGACAGAGACAGCAATAAATATATAAATTTTAATAAAAAAATATATTTACATTATGTGGTAATTTAAGTGTGTAATTTTAATGTGTACTTTTGGGACTGGATTTTATGTTCTTGACTCGGGTATGGTCTAATCTAAATAAACAAAGATACCATTGTGCTACTTATGAAAATAGTTACAGTTTAAGTGATGTTTACCTAAGAGTGAATTCAAATATTCGAAGAATCGTAGATGATAACTACGAATTACTATGCAAAGTTTTAAATTAATTTAGAACTAAGCTCAGCCCATGCTATCAATTTGTCATCAGGGCAGAGGTCAAAATATTAGGTCTAAATTAGTATATATAGGCAACAACTTACCTTCTTAAAGAAATATCAAGTCAAGTGCAACATGAAATCCACCCCCAACAGTAGTTTCGGTGTTGAAAACTACCCTTAGTCGTGAAGTCGTGTGGTACATGTAATGTTAGGTCGATACGCACAAATTTAGTGTAGACGGTTAATATATTGTTCGCTCGTTCGTGTAAGTGAGGACGGGTCAAATAATAAAACATGTATGAAATTAATAATTACCAACCTAATTGATGGCCTTTGTGAGTTGGTTAAACAGTTTAAGAATTCACAATCTGGCAAAAGGAGTTTTTATAATTTTTAGCTTAAGCTAATATAAAATTGATCATAAACAAAATACTATCTATATACTTACTTATAATATATACCTTTCATATCTTTCATCCAATTTGTATGAAATGTTCATAATATTTGATTCGTCCTTTTAACTGGTTGATGACGTTTGTCGGTTACCGGTCGTGTGGTGTCAAAATAGTGTATTATTATATGTAACGCGTTATATTAACCGCATATATTTATTTAATGTTTGTATGGAAGATTAATAAACAAATATAGTATATTTCAATCTCAGTGTCTAATTATGTTATTATTAAAGTTCTTATTTACTTGCAGTGTTTTAATAGATTTGAAAATCGAATTTCGGTATGTAATATTTTCGACCGAATTCGGTATGTGTTATTTCCGGTTCACAATATCTGCAAATGGCAAAAATACATGGTTATCCCAAGGCAATGGAATAAAACTATTAATGTAATATTCTACATAGATTTTCCGTTTCATTTTGAATTTAATAGAATCCTAGATTATGCGGCTAAATGTATCATTAATTTAAGCCATTTGTCGTTAGCGTGAATTCGGTGTATCTTAATTCAATTCACTTATTATAAGAATAATATCTAACTCTAGTCATTATTATTTTGTGTAGATGTTTTATAGCTGTTTGTATTTTTAATATGTATATTGTTTTGAGTTTTACAATAAAATAATGCTAAAGTCCAGAGAATGCGAATAAGCTAGAAATGTGATTCAGTATTTTTATTGTAAAACTAAAAATCAATAAATATTATTGCATATACTTAAAATTACATTAATATGTATGTAGTGTTAGTGTATTTTGGAACCAATCCTCGATATTTCACTATGTTAGAAATCCTTCGTCAGTTTAACTGGGCCTAAGTTTGTCTTAATCTAAAGACCGTAACTTAACTACTATATTTTGTATTATTGTAATTAATTTATGATAATTCCATTATAATTTAAGGCGTAACAATTACTATACACGTTACTGGTGGGAAATTATATTTTGTGATATCCCGAAAATTCGGCCTTTTTCGGTGTTCGAAGCAAGTGTATAGGACGTTTTATAATAAATTTATTTGTGACTAACATTGTATCCTTAGTTCGTATCGTTGTTGTATTTATTATTATTAGAGAAATGGAAAATGTATTTTAAATTGACGCTTACAAGAAAATGTATTTAAATGAATAATAATTTACAATATATTCCATATGTTTAGATGTTAAGTACATAATGTAATTTTATGTAGGTGATATGAACAATAATTATTGAATCGTAGGAACGTCAAGTTTTTATTGTACATTTTACATTATTATATAAAAATATAAATGAAATGTTGTAATATCTTGGTTTGTATTGTTTAAAATGATTATTTATTTATATAAGTGAGTACTTTGTTATTTGTAATAGTTTATAACACCAAATAGTACCTTTCAGATGTGTAATTATATTTTATGCGATGTAGCCGATATGTAGAGATTTTGTTGAATAAATGTCATGTTTCCAAGTATTTCATGTTTTCTTTTATACCTACCCGAAATTATATTTCCTTTAGTTATACTCGTAGCAAATATCTCTCCAGGGACAGAAAAATAAAAAATCATTTATTGCTTTAAACTTAAAGTACAAGGGCAAAAGTTTCAGTATATCTTAAAAATAAGCAACTGGAGAAGGCTCAGCATGTGTAGATAGACAAGTAGATTCATACTTCATTGTATACCACATACTAGCTTTGTGCTTTGACCCTGTGTGAATTTGTCCTGTAAATAATAATTTATTTATCAACGTAAGGAGAACGAAACAATAAAATTACAAGTTGTACAATGCCTTATTGCGGCTTTATATGAGCGATCTCTTCCAAGCAACCTTTGGATTGTCTGTGGTCGCAGCGGCACAGAATTGCGTGGATTTATTATGTTTATTAATAATAATGAAGATATGAAACCATAAATTAATGTGATGAACATAAATAAGTAGGTAATCACTTAATTATCTTTATTTAATTAGTAAATATAAAATGTATGTTTTCAAATGAATATAATGCTCTACCAAAATTATGCGATTATAAAATAGCCTAGTTTGCGTTTCGTATCAAAACTGAAGATGGAAGGAATGGTAGGAATAATATTTTCATTAACTTAACGGCGCCAGAATGCGTAACAAAACATTTCTCACGTCATAGACCTGTTGCTTTACAGAATATGTATAATAAAATACGGCCGTAACCGGGGCGGACTTACCCTGTCCATCGTATCCTTGCGAAATCTGGGATTTCAGCATTTTCAGCCAGTATCGACAGCGAGCGGGCGACGGCAGCACGCGCATTCTGCCAATAGTTTGCCGCCCAAATGAACGTGATAATCTGTGCACTTATTTTTTTTAACTCTTTTCACTTTCATTCTTGAATTTAGTTTCTATGTTTTGTTTTATATTGGCGGTAAAGAACAATTTAAATTAAAAACTTTAATTTATTCCAAAAGTAGTTATGTATTTTATACCATTGAATGTGTAGTTCGTTATTTCTAATGTAAGCGTGCACCAAAACTTAATATTTGTCTATTCAACAATTTCGACTAATAACAAAAATTTAGACAAAAATTTACAATGTTATCAGTAGTGGTGATTATTTTAATAATATCTGGTAGTTACTCAAATAAGGTGGTGTACAAGGTAGGCGTGCTGATGGCGTCCCGGTTGGACTCGCCGTTTGATCTGGAGCGGTGTGGGCCTGCCGTGGACATCGCTTTGGAGATCATCAACGAAAAGTTTCTGGCTCACCATGGCGTGGAACTACAGAAAGTGCAGGGCAGGTACGTTACATTGTCACACGTTAAATTGTCGGCCCCAGTTATTTCAATCGTTAGACCATGTCGGAGGCCTTTAGGCGGTCTAAAAACTCCGACACCAGAGGTGGCCACTACCCTACTCGAAGTTACTTAGGGCAGGTGAGTACATAGGTACCTAGTAGATTTGGTAACTATGTAGGTATGTACTAAGTCTTTCCAAGTATGTACTTCTTGAAGTCCTTGATACCACTTCTCTCCTACCGTTAAAATGTAATATGTAAATGTAACTACAAAATCCACTAACTCAACTTTGTCTATTCATATTTTATTACAAGTTTATAGTTACCAGTGCCCGTGGCGTAGTTTAACTAAACGATTGCTATTGTTAAGTTACGTGCAGCTCTGCTTCTACTTGGATGGGTGGCTGATAGTGGCTTTTTATCTGAGCGCTACCGTGCTTGGGATGGCCCCTTAAAATTTTGGTCTCAGTTTTTTTAATCCTTATACCTACTATATTATGTCGGAGGCCCTAAGGCGGTATAAAACACTCCCAGTAGGGTTGGCCATTAACCTACACGAACTCACTTTATCTAAAACTAGCTGTGCCCCGCGGTTTTACCCACAGCGCACCCGTTCCCGTAGGAAATACGGGATAAATAGTATCCTATATCCATCTCCTGGTTCTAAACTACCTCCCCACCAGTTTTCAGCCAAATCGGTTCAGCTGTTCTCGAGTTATAAATAGTGTAACTATCACGACTTTCTTTTATATATATAGATGTGCAAATACGAGCTTTTATTTAAATACCTTGGAAATTACTTGTGAAAATGTACAAATTATTTATCTTTTCCTCCCATTGTACCAACCTTCATAAAACGACATTGTTATCAAGGTAGTAATGTTAACAAAACACTGGTTTACCGGGAAACCCTAATGGAAGGGGAAACCCGAGGAAAGCCATTGTCGGGGCACTGAAAAGAATATCAATCGGAATCAGCTTTCATTTGTTTACTTAAACTTAATTGTTGATAACTTGATACTTTAGGTAGCATGTTACCAATAACAATGTATGTACATATGTACTATTTAATACGATATGAGACGCTGGACTTAGTTGGACGAAGTCTATCTATACTAATATTATAAAGAGGTAAAATTTGTAAGTTTGTTTGTATGTTCGAGGTAATCTCGGGAATTATCAGATAGCTACATTCAATGGGTAGGTCAAAGGCTATTTTTCATCCCGAAATTCCTACGGGAACAGGCATAACGCGGGTAAAACCGCGGGGCGCTGCTAGTACTTAATAAAGTTGAAGAGAAAAAAAAGTATCAATCCGATTTGAATAATTATTTTAGTAATGGATAGCGACATTCAAGGCAAAGGTTATTGACTATTTTTCTACCCCAACATAAAAAACGACGGGTTTTCTTCTTTCTTTATTTTTGTTAATTTTGTTCTTATGTGTTGTTTGATTTCTATATCTATTCGTGGGAATCTGTAATTGGCTGACTGTTATCTATTCTGTGTGTATATTGTTATGTATAGCTGTTGTTTCCCCAAAAATAAATAAATAAATAAAATAAATAAATAAATAAACGTAATTAACTCTGAGGTGTAGCTAGTTATTTATTTATTTCCTGGGAAATGGTTGCGTATGTATACGTGCTTTAATCTTGCTATAGCTTTATTGAGTGTATCATATATTTATTTAGTTAATGTATGTAAGATTCTAGGACTGGGCAAAGTTAGCAACTAGCAAGGTCTTGCTCATTTAGGTTTGTCATCGTGGGGTTATTCGACGCTAGCAAAAAGACTTAATGTTGGTAAAAATAAATCAATCACAGGACTATTTTAGAGAAGGTATTTTTAGATCCTAAGAGCTCTATAATTTTTTTCCTTGTATTCATTGTATTGAAAAGCCTAGCCTAACTAGATTAAGATAAGCCTAACTTTGGTTCTTTCCGCCACCCATCAACCTCAACCTTTACATCACATCATCACATCCATCACATCATCTATTTTTAAGTTAGACCTAACAGACTTCTATAACTTCATCTACGTAAATTAGCCCTCGAAAATGTAAAAACATACCTATCTATATACATTTCGGCGATTCATTTTTATTTGTATAGATTTACAGTGTTACCCCCTTGTCCTTAGCTACCCATCATGTTCGGGAGCCATAGCCCCCGGGCTCGCAGCGGACATGCACTTTAAGGATGATGTCATCGCGTTCGTGGGCCCTGCGTGCGCTTTCGCATTGGAACCCGTAGCAAGACTGGCAGCCTATTGGAATACTCCAATCATTACTGGGATGGGGGATCAGGTTAGTCGATTGTACTAATAAAAATCTTAAAAATAATCTAACCGACTTCAATACTAGTAACTAATTATTATTATTTATTATTTATTATTTTAGCCATTAATGTCCCACTGCTGGGCAAAGGCCTCTCCTCTATCCCTCCATGCATCCCTATCCTGGGCCACTTCCCTCCAGTTGCTAAGATATGTGTCGAGTTCATCCCGCCATCTACGCCTCGGTCTGCCGCGCCGCCTGTTTGCCGGATCTGGCTGCCACTCAGTGGCTGTTTTTGCCCACAGCTGTTCAGACATGCGGCAGACGTGGCCTGCCCAGTTCCACTTTAGCTTAGCCGCTTTGCAAGCGACGTCCATAATCTGTGTCCTGGAGCGCAGTTCAGTATTGCGGATCCTATCCGTTCGCTTAAAACCCAGGATGCTGCGCTCCATGGCACGTTGACAAACTTGGAGTTTGGACTTTTGAATTTGTGTTAACGACCAGGTCTGCGCACCATACGTGAGGACGGGGAGGATGCATACGTCCATTAGTTTCCGTTTCAGAAACAAGGGTAGCTTTCTTTAGTAACTAAATAGATAGAAATAATCATATTAGTCGACTACCTGATACCATGTAAAAGTTCAATAAATTAGAGTGAAAAAAAACATATCGAATTGAAATTCCTGCTTTTTTTAAGTCTGTTAAAAATAAGTTTTCCTAATGGTCAGTACTGGCGTATGTAGCCCTTAGTGTGTCGCTATTAGAGTATTGTGTGTGTTCAGAAAACGATTTACTGCTTTGGTTTACTGGTGATTGCCACGTTGTATGAACGAATAATGAATATCAGTACGTACTGACTATGAGAAATCGCTGAATGATATAATTATTTATGTAGTTACTTAGCGGTTACCGGGTGTTAGCTACTCGTATCTTCGTCTTAATTGTCTTAATAGCTATGATAATTTGATTACTTTATTAAGTAACGAAATATACTAACCGTCTGTATTTTTGATTGACTGTATTTCCTTTCGCTGATGGGTATAGTGAGGGTAAAGTCATAAGATAAACAAACAAAAGATAAGTTTAATTTAAAAGCACAATTAGCTAATTACGAGGACAATGAGTGGAAGTTTAAAGACACAAAAATAAAATAAATAAATCAATTCCGCTCTCCGTTCCCTCGGGGTGTTCAACCAAAGTGGACTTAAAATTACTTATCTTCTTAGAGTGCCGGCATTTAATCCACTTTCGGGTGAGATCACAATAAGGGTTATTATCAAATATGTAGTCGTTTTTAATTCTCTAAGGACAGACCACGTTCTGAGCCCTTTTCATTTAAATACAATGTTAAGAAGATTATCAGATACTTACCTCATTAGAATTTATACAATTACCAATTTGGTGATGGACAGTTTTATTATTTAATATTCCTCTGTTGCAAATCCCTCTCATTTTCCTGAATATATCAGTTTAGTCCTTCTTATTTTATAAGATAAAAACATCTGAATATATTTGAGGTTTTCTAAAACTCATTAAAGTATTGGAAACACAAAATAGTATCTAAACCTATTCGGTTTTAGTTTTCTCTACGAAATTAATGAGGTACCTAAAAACCTCACTACATTTCCTATTTGTAAGTTGAACCTTCTAAATTCTAATACTGTGCCGAAGGAAATCTCATCTATCTTCAAACGTTCACACATATATATTTAGATTTAAGAGGCTCGCGTAATATGCGTACCATCTTATACTTAATTGGGTAACTGACATAGAATGGTGTGGTATTTAAGCTCATAAAATGGGTCATACAGTCGTATAAGGGTTAATAAATATTTTAATATAAAGAGCCCTAGCACATCATTACAAATGAGCAAAAGTTTGAAACTATCATGCATTCGTATGCATTGTTTTGAAATAACATTCGCATGACATGAATTTGTTTGTTGCATCGAATAAGATTTAATACAAAATTAACTGCTTTAAAATTTTATTTTATTTGTTTCCAAGACGACTAGGATAGACAATGTTTAGGTCTTACAAACACTTATTAAAATAATATTTGAGTTCTTTTTTTGAGTGTTGAGGTGTTATAAAAGATTGTATTGATGAAAAAGCACAACGCACTAGCGACAGTGCGTTCAACTTGAACAAGATTTGAAGTCACTCAACAATTTCCAATAGTTGAATATAATTCCACCGTCTCCCCGTAATTCCCTAGTAATGGGCGGTTGAATCCTGTCGTTAGAGCAGCAAGCAAATCATTAGTTGTGCGTGTGCCGTAACGACTGGCATTAAACTAATACCGTCTGAACCAACCGCGCGGATGGAAAGGTTAAGGCTAACTTAATTATTTAAGAGACAATACACACCTGGATTTGATGGCGTGGTTCACGACTTAGACAAGTGTGTGAGGATATCTTAGTATGAAAGTTTATATGCGGTCAACGCCTTTTCCAAGACGGGTTGATTAGGGTTAACATTAGCATACCACTCGTAGTCGTGTTATGCTTTCTGATGTGTCAGTTGAAGTCGTTAACAATTACACCGTAGCGTGTACCAACTTGGTTGGTTTTTAAGTACTAAGTGGCATTTTCATATCTAAACGTTTATGACCTAACACTTGGTAGCACATTTTTCAATTCGAAGATATGATAAAAATTCCTTTACATTTGGAAATATTTTACTCTTCTTTTACGATCTGCATTGGAGTTATTTTCTTACATGTACTTGCCACGTTGAAATGTATTACCGCGTGTGTCGCGATGACAGAGGGAAAATAACTCGTTTTATTGCACTGTGTACTCCCTACAAATAATATCTTGAGTTCACGGCTGTATTTTATAGTGCATGACGTAAAATATTTAGTACGAGGTTTTTCAAAAGTTGAGACAATTTTAAGAGATGGCTCTTTTCTGAAAGTATTCCGGGTAAATTCGAATAGCAAGCACAACAGAATCCTCCCTATTTATCTTTATAGACTCACTGCCTTGGATATCAATGATCAATTACCTGTATTGGGATTCTATGTAAAGTAGACATTTCCTCCCGCTTGTCCGCAGCGCTTTCACAATCCACATAATCTCCAATCTGGAGTCCAATCAATTGCAACCCACACAATACCTTATGCGGCGTTTCCACTGTAGATGAGCAGGACAACACTTCGCTTCGTGCGAAAAAATATCCACCAATAGTGGAAGATAGTATAGGAACATTAGTATTGCTATTGGTGGATTGGTTATATAGTGATAGTGATTTGCATATAATTGGTGTATAAGTGGCATGTGCACTCGCCCTTAAAAAAGAATTTCCAATTTTAATTCCCGGACCAATCAAGTGAATAGGGTATTTATGGCCGGTTCTTCAAAACTCCTTATGTATTCGAACGAGGTTTAACCGAAATAGTCCCATATTTTTGACAAGATTAATTGGTGATTTTCTTAAAGTTCTCTCTTACCGTTTCCTAGAAGTGCACACCTTTGATGTATACGCTTCCTTATTTTACAGTCCATTGGCTGTCCATCGAATAAGTCAAGGGTAATACAAGTAAATCTTGTTGAAAGCACGTATTCCCTCAGGAAGCGAACTTGGCATTGACATGATAAATGGATTGAAATCTAACGACACCTCACCACACGGTACGGTTTTATTTCGTGATCATTGAGTGAGTGGTATCTCTTTACTTGTCTGCTTCTTGAATTGGTGTTGATTATTTTGAGATGTTTCCTGTTAGTATTTTCCGTGCGACCTTTAATGATTGAATAAATCATGCTGTACAAAAATGACTGATTCTCGTGCAAGATATAAACCTTCATCAAGTAGTAATAAATGTACAAATATTTAGATAACTACTGCTTAATATAAACATTCAAAGATTGTCCGTAACTAAGTAAACGATTTCAAATAATACAGTTATATTTTCTTGTTTCTTGTCGTCTGCAGATTGAACCCATTAAATCATGAGTTGTTTGGAATGTAATAGAATTCCTTACTCTAATTGAAAGGCGATATTTCAATTGTCTACGTTACAAATTGGTCCTTTACTTTGTTTAATATTTTATTCCCAAAAGTGTTCAAACTCAGTGTTCACAAATATACGAAGATAAAAGTATGGTAAAGTTTTAGCGTGTAATATATTGTCCCACTGCAGGGCAAAGACCTTAATGAAGGTATCAGTACATCACAGTAGACGTACAACGTACCTACTGCGATTGAGTGATCTCAAAGCAGAACTATATTTGAAAGTAAATCGGAAATATGCTTCGCTTCATACGAATCAAACTATTACAATATTACGAGTACCTAAGCTAATATTGAATTTCTTAGATAGGTATACAACGAATCTTTTTTTATTAAATTGGTATGAAAGTCTAGCTTACTTTCTTTTATTAGGTACGAAACTCAAAGCTTTTGGCAACTGTGTTCAAAATGATTATCAAAAATTTGCCGTTGATTAAAGCGGAACATCTGGCCTCATTCGTTAAATTATCCGTAATATTGTAATTTTGCCACGTCGGCGCATTTTAATGATCTTTATACAGCGGCTAATCTTTAATCAACGTTAGGCACAGGTTTAGGCAGCGAGGTAAGTAAGCGTAAAACGTAAGCTGTACTTATAAATCGGTTTTAAATATTAATTTCATAGCACCGTGTTTTTATTCAAATATTAAGGAATATAGAGCTGATGAACCTACTAAATGTGATCCAGCTGACAGATAGATAATATAGGTACTTAAGGGTAAACGTTTACGTTGTACGTTTTTTTACTTACCTTATATCGTTCAGAAGCTCGGCAAAGATTAAAAGAAAAGAAAAAAATGTACTCTAAACTTTGTCATAGTCAAGTTAATTTTCGCGTATCTCGTCAGTATGATCTCCCCTTAATTTATATTTCCCTACGTCTAAATTTTCCACAGTATCTGATTATTACTCGGTTCAGTAAAAAGTTCAAATACCATCTTGTTTGCTTAACGTTACCAATGAACTTTTTCAATATTTATTTGCTCGTAAACTCTTTTATGATGTAGACTGCTGTTTACTTTAATTCCGAGGGAGCTTTTTTAGTTAAATATTTATATATTGGACATATAAATACTCAGAATATTTAATATACAGACGGGTGCAAAGTTACGGCTTGCAGTTTCGACAGAATATGAATTTGAAAATTATTAAACGTAATACATAGTACGGTTTGAGCGTTTTATTAACCTCCCAAGTTTGACGTGTGTGGCTTCTACGTAAACATATTTCAATTTTGATATCGCTATTGAAAATAAGGGATATTTTTGTACCAGAAAATATTTTCGTTACCTGATTAAAAATGTACATATAGGTAATTGAAATGTAAAGCGATATAAGTGCTATATTGGTACTAAGGAAGAGAAAGATTTCAAGTTATATTTGTCCCCAGCCACCATCAGAAGGCGAGCTAGCTGCACCAGCCAGCGTGGTCAGCAGAATGCATCGCCTGAGGAATCTGCGAGTAGGCACCAGGGTAAGTAAGAAATAACCTTTATTGAGATCATTAAAGTAAAGTAATTGGCGTTTTCTGGAGATCATATTAATTGTCACTGTTACAATAGTCAGTAGTGGACCTCCAGTAGCATTTATTACTTCTGTTGGCTCTCTTTTGATATTTTTTTACAATTTTATCTACTAGTCGCGCCCCGCAGTGTTACCAGCATTGTACCCGTTCCCGCGGGAATTTCGGTGTAAAATGTATCCCATGTGTTATTCTGATGTACCTAAAACCTATATTACTGTAACAAACATACATCCATCCTCACAAACTTTAGCATTTATAATATTAGTAGGACTATACTAACTTCAATATATTGTCATCAGCCCCAAACGCTGTTCAACGATAAAGGGAAGTACCCGACATTGACTCGCATGTCGTACTGTCAGTGTCGCCTGCCGCGCGTCTTCACCAGCGTGTTCGAACGGTTCGGATGGACGCACGTCGCGTTGCTCCTTGACAAGTCAGACTTGTTCTCACTTACCGTCGGTGAGTCACTAGCCTTACATTTTAGCTTTTAGTTTTAGTTTGAGGTATTAATAGTACTAACAGACTATACATTTGTCGGCTGTTTCTAATCGGGTTATAGGCGCTGACCTCTATTCATATATTTTCGGAACCGACTAAACAAACGGAGTCCGATATGTGTAGTTCTGCCACTGGGACATTCGATTAAATTCGGGGCCCGACAGCGAACGAGTGGCTTCGGCTTGTCACTCACAAGTCAAAATATCATAGCTACGACTGAAGTGTCTACAAATTAGGATATTATAATAAACAAGCTTTAACAAGCGTTTATGAATAAGGTACTTTGGCTGTATAACACTGTTTTGGACGCCGATATCGTATGTCGTACCTGTTAATAAGGTACGACATACGATATTTACTTATTTACAAGAAAATAAAGATTCTCAGTAGTCTGAGTTCGACTGTTCTCACTTCCCGTCGGTGAGTTTCTAGCCTAAGTTTTTCTTAACGACTTCGCGAAGGGTTAAGGGTGAAAGTTCGGAAGTTTTGTGTTATAAGTTTTCTCGAGTTGGGAAAGTAATAGATTTATAAGCGGGGGCTTAAAAAGTAGCTTATTTTATGGTTTAGGAAAAATGAGGATTTGTGTGGTGTACGGTAAATACAGGAAGTTGGTAGTAATATATTATCTCTGTCTTTAAAAAGCTTCACCTATTTTAGTCGGGTTTTTGACGTATGTAGCTTAAGTATAAAGGTATTAATAATACTTACTTTTACTATTTCTTACTTTTCAATAAACAACTAACTATATTCCAAGTGATTTAACCCTATATTAAAAGCTGCATACTTCACCATCCAATCAGCGTTCGAGCAGCTTTCAACGAACTTTCAAAGTTATAGTTGAAGGATGGCTCTACTCTGTAACTAATACGTGAGTTATTTAATAAATATTCACCAACCAGCTGGTATAGAAGTGATTGATGATCGCTGCGAACAATCTCTGAACTGGGAACAATATGCTGAACATATCGGATATTTTTGAGATATTTGCTTTGCTAAACACGGATGCGTCATGCTTAGCTATTTGTAGACTGGTAATAATATACCAATTATTTTAACATATTAGGTTTTAGATATGACCTTTAGGTTTTCATAAATAAAACTTGGATGTCGTTTTTATATGTCTTGTCACTTCTCCCTTACGGTTGGCACACACAACGGGTTTTATACAGGCAGTGTGAACTTTTTAAGCCGCCAAAATGTATAACCTTCTTAATGAAAAGTATATAGGTAAGGGGTATATTCCAATAACACATAAAAAACTCAGCAGTACAAATAGAAAACAATTTTTGGGGTATATTACAGAAAAGAAAACATTTTTAGATTAAAATCCACGGATTGTAGATCATCGTTTACGCAAAATACTCTTGGATACCTTTAAACTTTTATCTAGACGGAGGTAACTTACATTACGCCTGTTTTTACAACATCGATGTGCCGCTCCCTTCGTCAAAAAAAACGTATATATCAGAACTTATATATATCTCGGTCGGTCTTGGTGTACTTCTGATGGAAAATACGCTGCGTATTGGCTGGCATAGAATGTTAAACATTCGCCCTTGCACACTTAAGCACTGCTCCATTTGTGCGTCAACTTGACTATGTCCGACGTATTTTCCGTTAGATATACACCTACTCTTAACCGTCTTCAGAAGTCGACCGGTACAGTCGGATGCTTTAGTAAAGTTATTTGATGTTAGGTAAGAGTCTAGAATGGGGTCTACGGAAGGAAGGCGTGCTGAAGGCTGTTCGGGAGCTGGATGGGAACGACGGCGAGTCGTGTGAAGCGCTGCTCAGAGATGTCAGCATGTACGCGAGAGGTGAGGCTAGTTGGTGGTAGTAGAACTAATTACCGTCCATTAAAGTAAGTGCGAGTAGGTAAGTTGCCAACCCTGGTGTCGGAGTTTTTAGACCGCCTAAAGGTGACGACGAGGTGGTGTACGAAAGAACCAGTACCGTTGATTTTGTAGTGCACCGTCATAACCTCCGAAGTACGGCAGCGCTAGTACCATACACGGTAGTATCGTACACTATGATTTATTGATAAAAGCCTGAGCCTACCATAATCAGAACAGTCTTTAGACTGACATGTTCGACGCACACAAAAGTCTTTCATCACTAACAGGTGTACTTTTAGTCTAACAGACAAAAGAGTGTGTAGTCGTCTGATCTCTGATCGTGTGTTTCTTAATATATTTAAATAGAAATGATAGAACTTAGAACTGTCGCACTACAATCTTGACTATAGTATGCTCAGGTTGTTAACGTATTTGCTAATATTAACTTTCATGGTATTTTCATTATATAATTGTAAACAAAAACAAATATAACAATAAACGGATTATCCACAGCCGAGCGATTTCAATTGTGTTTCAATTTCTCGCATCACGTGTCACGCGGAGAGCCACTTTGAACTTTTACTTTAATTCCAATGCTCCGTTTGAAACGGTTTGAAATGTGATTTCCCATGATGCTTATTGCATTACTGAAATTATTCTTATCCCTTTTGTGGAAAAAGAGTATGTTGTGTTCAGATTAAAAGTTACGTCTTTTTTGGACTGTATCCTAATAAAGCTGAAAAGTTCGATTCTTAATTTTTTTGTTGGTTAAAACGGGCTAATCTCAGAAATTACCTACCCGATTTAAATAATTCTCTCTTCTTTAGTAAAGGATAACCACATTAAACGGGAAGGTTATAGGCTATTTTACCTCGATTTTTACTGGAACGGGCACAACGCTGGTAAAACCGCAGGGCACAGCTAGAGTAATAACATAGAGTTAATCAGTATGCTACGGAATAATTGTCACACATTCAAGGTCATTGTCAGTCGCTCACGTTGGCGCGTCCTCATAAAATGTGACTCATTACGTGAATAGCTAATCATAACACCTAGTTAGAGGATATTCAACGAGTCAGCGAGCTCGTTTATTATGAAACACCATCACAAACTGACGTAAACTCGTGATGAATATCATGTCATATGTTTTATAACATGTTATTTTACTAGCAAAAGTTTGATTCAATTTGGGACTCACAGCACAAAACAGTGTCCGACAAAAACATTCATTATCCATCGACCTTTCAAGGATGGTTGGGATGGATTTAGTCTTGTAGAGCGTTCAGTTGTCATATTACTGATCTATAGTTTGTTGAAAATATGTATTCGCTTTTTATAGTATGTAGTTTGTAAATGTTTTAAAACTTTATTGTTATTACTAGCAGCGCCCCGCGGTTTTACCCGCGTTGTGCCCGTTCCCCTAGGAATTTCGGGAATTAAAAACCTTGTCAAAATCCGTTGCGTAGTTTTAAAGATCTAAGCATACATAGGGACAGACAGACGTGGAAAGCGAATTTGTTTTATACCATGTAGTTGTTATTAAGTTATAGGTATCATTATCACAATCTTCAGTTAATCGTTATGATTAATCAAAACCAGTCAACTATTCTCTAAAGATACAGTACTTGTTTAAGAAGCTCTTATACATTTTCACAGTTTTAATTGCCATTCAAACTTCGTATTTTATCGTTTATCGATCGACTCCTAAACCACTCTGCATCCCAAGTTAATAGAAAACTTGTGAAATGCTAATAAAACAACCTCGCCAGATTGTCCTACTATAAAATTGTAATAAATACAGAATATCATTACATAAGCCCAACGTTTCCGCTCTCACCCTTTCAAGTTAAAAGCTTGAATTAAAATTGTGCGAAGAGCTTTTATATAAAGTTGATGAAATAAATCATTTCTGAAAGGTGCTGTAAAATGTGGTACGTCATTCTCTGAAATTGCATTTTAACATTTTTAACCGACTTCACAAAAGGAGGAGTTTATTAATTTGGTCGTATTTTTTATCATGCATCGTCAGGCATCGTTAGTCATTAATGTCAAATTATGTTTTTGTTCTAGACTATATTCGTTTGTGGTTTGAGGTTTTATCGCTTTGTGCCCGTTTCCGTAGCAATGAAAAATAGCCTATAACCTTCTCGATGAATGTGGCTACACATTACAAAATAATTATTCAAATCGGATTGGTACTTTCCGAGATTAGCACGTTCAAACAAACAAACAAAATCTTCAGCTTCATAATATTAGTATAGATTTGAAATGTTGTGCTATTGACAGTGGTGATACTGAGTGTCCGCGGGTCACTAGTGCGCGAGTTCCTGCTCGCTGCGCACGCGCTCGGGATGACGCGGGGAGACTGGGCATTCTTAGACGTCGAGATATTTCAGGTGAGACTTACAATACAACGGTTGCTTTACTTTATTTAAAGCACATTGTTTAATGGTAAGACATGGGCTTGATAAATAATCGTTGAATAATGAGCCAAATCAATACAACATTGTTCTATATAAAATGAAATATTAAGAAATAATCCTTGGGAAGATTTTTACATTAAACAATGTGCTGTAAATGTGTCTTTCGAAAATGTAATTATTAGTGATATCAACAAAAAGTAATTTTTATATGTAGAAACTGACTAAACATACCGTAATACTATTAGCTCTCCAGTCAGATTAGTATACCGTCAACCCTTTCAAAAGTTTCGACCCTAAGTCTTTCGCGCGTCCGGACCCATCGGATTAGTGCGGGCTCCGACAGCGGCGATCCATTGGTAATCTGTCCCTTGGACGCGGGAGGCACGATCTCTGCCACGCGGGCGGACAGATTGGGACAAATACACTTATGTACTTACTTTGAATTTATTGGATAAATACAAAATTTTCAAGAACGTGGTAAAGGATTTTTTGATTAATATTTTTTATAGTGCTGTATGTTTTCGGCTTACTTCTTTTTGTAACTCATAGATAGACTATACCACGTGATACCACTTAGAAAGTACATACAAGATTGATTTCTTAGTAGCCTATAGCTTTAAATAAGTACATATTGACGGGTTGACGGTTGATTTAGTCACTGTGCGACTATGTCTTATGTAGAGGCATAAATATACTATTTAGTAAGAGTACAGTTTTCATTGGTACCTTTCCACTTGAGTACCTATATTTCGGTATGAAAGCCATTTCCCGAGTGGCGTGCAGCACTCAGCCCGAGGTCGTCGCCGCAGGGCGGGTACTGGGGCGAGACGGGGTGGGCGGCGGGCGACAGCCGCGACCTGGCGGCGCGCGCGGCCTACGAGGCGCTGCTGCGCGTGTCGCTCAAGCTGCCCACCGGCGACCGCTTCGACGAGTTCGCCGACACCGTGCGCGCGCGCGCCCGCCTGCACTACAACTACACCTTCTCCGATGGCGAAGAGGTTCATAATTATACACTTTTTTTACTTTGAACATTAAATAGTTTTCTTATGTTTACGGTATATAATTATTCCCCAGAATTCGTTCCTTATCAGCCATCCTACCGAATGGGGTTATTTATATTTAAAAATAATGTGATGGGTTCCTGGCTAGGAATTTACTTTTTTTTTAAACATAATGATGCAGTTTCAGTTTCCATGAAAATCGGCACCGAGACTTTATAGAGCTTTTTTCGCAATTCCCCATAGTTTTAGATTGGTCATCCACGCCCACATAATAATCATTATATGATCAATAAACGCGTAATCTAAGCGACAGGTCACTAACTGCGCTTAACTGAACCAAGGTGAACTTCTTCATCGGCGCGTTCTACGACGGCGTGTACCTGCTGGGCATGGCGCTCAACGAGACGCTGAGCGAGCGCGGCGACCTGCGCGACGGCCGCGGCATCACGCGCCGCATGTGGGGCCGCGACTTCCACGGTAAGGGGACGGCATCTTATACCATAACTCAACGAGACGCTGAGCGAGCGCGGCGACCTGCGCGACGGCCGCGGCATCACGCGCCGCATGTGGGGCCGCGACTTCCACGGTAAGGGGACGGCATCTTATACCATAACTCAACGAGACGCTGAGCGAGCGCGGCGACCTGCGCGACGGCCGCGGCATCACGCGCCGCATGTGGGGCCGCGACTTCCACGGTAAGGGGACGGCATCTTATACCATAACTCAACGAGACGCTGAGCGAGCGCGGCGACCTGCGCGACGGCCGCGGCATCACGCGCCGCATGTGGGGCCGCGACTTCCACGGTAAGGGGACGGCATCTTATACCATAACTCAACGAGACGCTGAGCGAGCGCGGCGACCTGCGCGACGGCCGCGGCATCACGCGCCGCATGTGGGGCCGCGACTTCCACGGTAAGGGGACGGCATCTTATACCATAACTCAACGAGACGCTGAGCGAGCGCGGCGACCTGCGCGACGGCCGCGGCATCACGCGCCGCATGTGGGGCCGCGACTTCCACGGTAAGGGGACGGCATCTTATACCATAACTCAACGAGACGCTGAGCGAGCGCGGCGACCTGCGCGACGGCCGCGGCATCACGCGCCGCATGTGGGGCCGCGACTTCCACGGTAAGGGGACGGCATCTTATACCATAACTCAACGAGACGCTGAGCGAGCGCGGCGACCTGCGCGACGGCCGCGGCATCACGCGCCGCATGTGGGGCCGCGACTTCCACGGTAAGGGGACGGCATCTTATACCATAACTCAACGAGACGCTGAGCGAGCGCGGCGACCTGCGCGACGGCCGCGGCATCACGCGCCGCATGTGGGGCCGCGACTTCCACGGTAAGGGGACGGCATCTTATACCATAACTCAACGAGACGCTGAGCGAGCGCGGCGACCTGCGCGACGGCCGCGGCATCACGCGCCGCATGTGGGGCCGCGACTTCCACGGTAAGGGGACGGCATCTTATACCATAACTCAACGAGACGCTGAGCGAGCGCGGCGACCTGCGCGACGGCCGCGGCATCACGCGCCGCATGTGGGGCCGCGACTTCCACGGTAAGGGGACGGCATCTTATACCATAACTCAACGAGACGCTGAGCGAGCGCGGCGACCTGCGCGACGGCCGCGGCATCACGCGCCGCATGTGGGGCCGCGACTTCCACGGTAAGGGGACGGCATCTTATACCATAACTCAACGAGACGCTGAGCGAGCGCGGCGACCTGCGCGACGGCCGCGGCATCACGCGCCGCATGTGGGGCCGCGACTTCCACGGTAAGGGGACGGCATCTTATACCATAACTCAACGAGACGCTGAGCGAGCGCGGCGACCTGCGCGACGGCCGCGGCATCACGCGCCGCATGTGGGGCCGCGACTTCCACGGTAAGGGGACGGCATCTTATACCATAACTCAACGAGACGCTGAGCGAGCGCGGCGACCTGCGCGACGGCCGCGGCATCACGCGCCGCATGTGGGGCCGCGACTTCCACGGTAAGGGGACGGCATCTTATACCATAACTCAACGAGACGCTGAGCGAGCGCGGCGACCTGCGCGACGGCCGCGGCATCACGCGCCGCATGTGGGGCCGCGACTTCCACGGTAAGGGGACGGCATCTTATACCATAACTCAACGAGACGCTGAGCGAGCGCGGCGACCTGCGCGACGGCCGCGGCATCACGCGCCGCATGTGGGGCCGCGACTTCCACGGTAAGGGGACGGCATCTTATACCATAACTCAACGAGACGCTGAGCGAGCGCGGCGACCTGCGCGACGGCCGCGGCATCACGCGCCGCATGTGGGGCCGCGACTTCCACGGTAAGGGGACGGCACGCGCCTCATCTTATACCATAAGGTCATTATTTGACAATAAACCGACCACTACTTTCAGTAGTAACCGACATTTGTCATCGACAGTATTCACCGAAATTTGTCACTGAAATTCGCCACCGACATTAGCATATTGCTAACGACATTAATCATAACTTTCATCCCCGACATTCGTCACCAATTTTCACCATCGACTTTAAATATCTGAGTAATACTGGTTTCTTAGGTTCAGGCGAACACTACTCATTTTGAATTGAAACTACGTTTACTGATACACTTGTTTACTTTTGTAACCACGGTTCCTGTAAAGGAGCCGAAACTTCAGATAAAATTGTAAAATAAAAGCGGAGTGTATCCGGAGTGTTACTCGCGATGTACCCTTTCCCGCGGGAAATTCGGGATAAAATGTTCCCATGTCTTATTCTGATGTATAACCTATATTACTGTAAAGTTTCAACCCAATCCGTTCAGTAGTTTTTTCGTGAAGGAGAAACAAACATACATACTCGTACACACATCCATCCACCACGACTTCAATACATGCTATCATTTACAAATTACCATTGCAATTACAATAAGTGGCAGAAAGTATTCATTACAATTGAAAGCTAATAAAAAAAAATCCATTTACTTATATGTCGATTAATAAATAGTAACTTCGGTCCCAGGTGTATAAAACATTCCTAACAAAGTTTTAGAATGTTGTGTACAGACAACTTTGAATGTAGCTTTATTATTTGATTTACTCAAATAATTCTGTTAATTGAAATCTTGTTTATTAAAGTGTTTAAAATATGTACATTCCACGTTTTATTTGTATGTATGTTTGTCCCTCTACTAAAGTCTAATGGAATTAATCAAGATATGATACGATAGTACAAACATATTATGGACTTGTCCTATTCATTCGTATCGTTGTGCTATGGAGACTGAATATAATTATCTCATGTCTTAGGTATAACAGGCCACGTCCGCATTGACTCAGTGGGGGACAGAGACGCCGACTACGCCATACTAGATTTGGACCCAGTTACAGGCAAATTCGAGGTGAGTTACGAGCTGTTACGAGTACCATTTTATATATCATAGATATGAGATCTCTATCAAATATCAGTCAGCAAATAGTTTTATAGAATAAACCTTGTCGTATAATAAGAATCACCCCGACGAGATTACAAGTCAACATTCATAAAACACACAAGAAAACATATCAATTTTACGACCTCCAACACATTCTAATTTCAACTCCATTCGGACAGCAATAAGGCGGAAATCAACATGTCAAAGGGACGAGCTCCGGATACGTGTCTCCGTCATTTCTTTGATAGATGAACAAAAAAGCTCGTCCGTTTTGGTTTCAGCACTTAGCTTGGGAGATATTGCCACTATAAAATATAACGCTTTACTTTACGAAGGTACAATAAAGGTCTCCAAAAGATTCTGCGAGGCGCTTTTGTTCATAAGCAAATATTTAAAAGGTTAGACCTCCAGCCATTCTGGTGAAAGATCGCAGTAATTCGAGCCTCGATGGTTATCTGTTAATAAAATATTTGCAATTCGTTGGAGAATATTAGTTTGTGTTTATCGAATTTATAGTTATTAGAGATTGTTTTTGTTTGCTAATGAAATTGGACGCGGGTTATTGTTTGTAAATAAGTACGTTTCATACGTGCCTTTTGAATTCTGTTTTGTTTCGATATCAGAATTCAATCTTGGGGCCAAAAACCCTTTGGAGTAGATAGGTATAGAAATGTTTTGGAAACCGTTTTTAATAATATACAAATGCGTTCATGAAGTTGAAACAGCAAGAATGATAGCCAGATCATAAATAAGCCATTATGGAGACAAACGTGATGTTCTATTGAGCATTATAAATCTTACTTATTTGTTATACATATCGTTGTAATGAGTTGTATGGTTACTGTTGAACTATATATATAACCCCCAAGAAAATAGTTTCAGCTTAGACATAATTTCTATGCCCTCTGAGAATCCTTAAGTAAGAGCCTACTTCTTAGTCCTTTTATAGACTTTTTCAAAGTCAAAGTCAAAGTCAAATATTTTTATTCAGTTTTGGCCCCATAGAGGCTCTTTTGAACGTACCACCCATTCGGAAGAACATCAGCAGAGAAAAATGGGCAAGAAACTCTGCTGGTTATTTTTTTTTAAGTCAAGGTATAATACAATTTAATACTAATAAGTAAGATTACATGTCAAAATCAGGTTGTGTTGCTGGTGCAGGAATTTGACTCCAGACATATTTGTCCTCAATGTAATCAGTAACGCTATAGTATGCTTTAGTCCATAAAACGTCTTTAACGTACGATTTGAATTTACATTCACTAAGCCCAGTTACCTCCTTGGGAATTTTATTATAAAATTGAATACATCTACCAATGAAAGACTTCCCGGTTCGCGCTAACCTGGACTTAACAACAGCAAGCTTATTTCTATTTCGCGTATTAAATTTTTATAGTTCATACTCTATACAAAACTAAAAGAAATCTATAAGTGAGAACTACACTGAACTACACAGTTGATTGGTAGGTGGTAGCGTTCTACCACGGGCTGAACATGAGCTACAAGCCGGTGGCGGGCAAGGCTATCCACTGGCCGGGCGGGCGCCGCGCGCCGCCGCCCGACACGCCGCGCTGCGGGTTCCTCGGGACCGACCCGGTGTGCCAGGGGGGTCAGTATTATACTATAATTCATTTACAACAAAAGTTTTCTTTAACAAGTTTTTTTATCGTCCACACTAAACGTGTATCTAAAATTTCAGCTCAGTCATAATCTGGGATTTATTTAGGTCTTTAGTTGGTCATTATAGGCAGACAGATAGAATCCGGGCCAGGTGAAGCTAAATAAAAGCTCGTTCAGAGAAGGCAGCCGCGCGCTTAAAGCATCCTTCGAACGCAAACGTGCCGTTACCGGTGACAGCGTTAGTGAAGTTGTGTGGCCGACGGTTTTATGATGTGGTATACGATGAATCGCGTAGTGAATAGCCGGTTTTATAACTTATGCGGCCCTTGAGTTATTATCCTTTGTAGCATTATTTTATGCAGGAGCGTACATTCTTTCTAAGGTTCCATTTGTTATTCTATATTATCTTAGTATTTTATAGACCAGATAATATTATGTAGAATTTATTCAAAATTTAAACTCCCAATCAAAAAAGGCAGTCTAGAAATTTTGACAAGTGGGTTAGGCTGACCTACTGAGAGGGTTTGGTTTTAAGTTTTCAACATTCAAGTTCCTTTGAACTTTAGCTTGACTCTACTTCAATAACGAGGCAACCTATCAAAACTTTCCTAATCCTCTATATCAGTGCAGACGAGGGACATATTACATAGAGACACATACAGATGTTATGTATAGACTGTATAGAGATGTTCTGTCTCTATAGATAGACGAATAAAAAGGGATTTCTAAAGTTATTAAAAAAAACTTAAAGAATCTGCAATAAAAATATCAAATACAAATTTTAATAATTCTCGATTAGGCACTAGGTCATCTACAGTAGTAATTAGATACGAGGTCTCCTCAAGCGAACAATTTGCAAGCGACCCGCAATCAGTCAAAAATAACAGTGATACACGCTCGAATGGCGTCCATTCGTTACACCAAGACGTATGGACTATTATTTTCATTGCTCTCTCGGGGTAATAATTTGTCATTCAAACGAGACATACAGCGAAAACGAATACCACCTATATTTGCTAAAAGGGTATGTAGGATACCTAGGGATAACTGTTTGAAATTCCTTTGCGATGTATTCTAGTTGGCCAATGAGCTCAGATCTACCCAGCTCTGCCTGTAGTTGAAAAATAAAATAATAGTAAAACAAAGAAAGTTTACTTTACTTAAAGAACGTTCATTGTTTCTGCATAGAGCCACCATTCTCCACAAACAAATAAATCGAAAAGGCTGAAACTTCAATATACATAAATGCATTTTCTATTTAAATATTTTGCAATTGTAGTCTGTTTGTCTCAGTAAAACTCCAAAGTTTGTGTAAAGCAAATTAATTAACTTTGCTAAGTCTTTTCGATTGAGCACATATTGAAATTACTATTCAAGTGCACACCACAATAGAAAACTTTCTAAAACATTGATCAGCAATTCAAACAAAAGTACCGAAAAATACATTTTTCAATTCCCAACTGAAAATAGTAATTGTATTATATATAAACGTGATCAGAATCCTACTGTCCAATCGAATCAGTCCGGCTGAAAGTTAACGATTTGGAGAAGTTAAGTTAAACTTGTTGAGCAAGGTTGTTGACCCTAAGTTCCATCTTATTTGAGAGTACTTCGGGATCATGTTGTGTTCATACAACAAAATATTATTACATTTAAATTTGTAAATTTGTAGAATCTAATGAATATTAATCGTTAGTAACTTTGATTATATATATATTGTTTTTAAATATTGATTACACGTCACTGAACAAGGAAGTTTAGTAGGGTACAATTAATTCATATATCTCATAGACACACAAATCATTCTACAAATCGAGAGAATGTCGTAGAGTGTAAATGTATCATAAGATAGTTAAGTGACACTTCTTATACATAATATAGTCACTAGTTCAGTTTATAAGTACATATTAATAAAACCTTTTTAATATAAAATTAGCACTAAATTATGTTATTAAAATAACAATTCCCTACTGAACAGAACTAGGTTCTGAATCAACTCTTTAATAAAACAACACTCTTAATATTTGTTAAGGTTTCTCACCTTCAATTTATATAGGAACTTAAATTGGATGTTGAAGTTAGTTGAGTGCCTCGACAGCCGACCTTGACAGGAGAGGGGTAAAGTCTTGTTTAGTTTGTCGGACTTAATGCTCTGAGACGAGACTGCGAATGGGGGACATTGGATAGATGAAGCAGTGTCCGATTAAATATTAACAATGATATTGAATTTATTTACGTAAACTAGAACTAATAAATTGTGTTAGTATCGTGATAGAGTGTAACCGTAAAGAATGAACGTGAACTAGCTAAGCATCTTTCTATACTTCCGTAATCACGGGACTACGGCGTAACCAGTGTTATGCTACGTCGTAGTCACATTTAGGACTATATTAATGATATATTTTATAGTACTGATACGCTATCGCTGAAGTACTAAAAATTATCACATCACTTTTAACTAAGTATTTTAAAAGTAGTTTATTTTATATTTAGTTAACTACAACTACTACCAACAATTATGGCATCACATATTTTAGTTTAATGATTTTCTTAATTGGATCCTCTCTGTGACCCTGTCTCTGACGCTTATTCCCCAAAAATCACCACCCTTCTACCCTTTTCACTTATTCTAAGGTTGTAATGTGTTTTACACGCTGCTATGGACAGAGGCACAGACAGTTATAATATATTGTTTCATCGGCCTCGCAATATTCCTTACTTTCGCCGTTACCGCTGCCTGCGTCGCCTACAAGTAAGTTTATTTATACCTGCTAAGATTACTCTTAAATGGAGACATGTTAATTTGCTTGTACGTTATGTTGCATTCAGTTCCGGGTTCTGTGCATAAACGAAAACGAATGTATATCTTGTAGGTTAATTTCCTCGTCATGACAGCCTGTTCTCTTCCACTTTAATTGAACGTCTCTATAGCAGAACATTTTGACACTTGTCGAATTCCGATTTTTTGGTGATGCGATAAGAAATATCAAGTCCTTGGAAATATTACAACCGCCGGACAGCCGACAGTTAGAGACGCGCTCTTAAAAATAATAAGTAGCGTAGTTTGACTTGTTTGAGATGTTAAAGTTACACAACGTAACAACGGAGGCCTTTAGGAGGTCTAAATACTCTGACACCAGGATTGGCCACTTACCTTTACGAAATGAAAGAATGAATAGAGGAATTCACGATGGGGGATAAACTGTTAATCAACTAGAGTGAGTACAGAGTTTAACATGCATATAAAGAGAGTACAAGTACCATACACACAAACTCATCGTGTTCAAATTCTGAAAATGCAGACACATGGAAGTTTCAAAGTAAAAACAGGTGAACAATCCACGAAGTTCCGTACAACTTAGATTGCGTATCTAATGAAGTTTGTTACTTGTACTTTTATTACTTAATTCTGGAGCGAAAATATACGTAAATTAAATGTCAATAAATGCTTTGACAGCGTAGTGTTAAAGATTCAAAGTATTAGGTTTAATCTTGAATAGAGGCGAATTGACTTTTGAAGTATGGGATTTGAGGTTGCCTAATTCATCTCATCTCCAGTGTGAGAGTGAAAGGCCTTTGATGAGTGCTTACATAAAGTTAGTTAGTATACTTTATTAAATATGGTAGAAAGCAATAAAATGTATTTACCTGTAATGTCCCACTGCTGGGTAAAGGCACCTCATCTTGCAGAAGATATATACAGTGACAGCACTTAACACTACTCATGCCTTCATGGCTTGGGATTGAGCTCAGTAACATCAATACAAAAAAATCCATTGCTAAGTAATAGTAGCGAAGCGTATACGTATATCTATGAGTATACGTTAGTATACTATTTATTATGTACACTGAAAATACCTATCAATTTAAGAAGGATTGAATATCTACTTGACTACACCTTAGTAAAGACAATAATATAAATATGTATTTAATATTTGCAATATCATCTAGCGAAGTATCTTTGAGGGTAATACGCCCTAGATCCGATTTGTAACTTCAAAGCAATCATAAGCCAATTATATTATTTATTCTCAAACAAAGGTTGCCAAGGGAATCAACTTGTGTGTTTCATAATGCGTACTTACAATTGTAAGTGCTTCATTTGGCTTGTCTATGAATATTATAAGCAGTTGCCTTAGTAAATGTTTAAATGTTGTAAATTATAAGGAGTGTGTGCCTGAGCCCACCATATTCCCAGCATAGACTTGATCAAAGTGAATAAAACTGTCTTGTCAGTCTAAGAACAGCAGTCAATATAAACTATTTAGTTTAACAAACAAAATAGTTAGTGGCAGAAAAAAAGTCCGTTAGATGTATGTAGATATAGATGTATGTAGTATGTAGTGTGCACTGCATATGTTTTCATAGAAAGTAAGTATGTATTCATAGACCAGCTACTATTATGTTCTAACTAAAGGAAGACTTCGTTCGTCCTACTTAGAAATGATTTTGTTACAATCCTATAAGTAATATTTGGGTAGCTATTAATGGAGGTTCTTATAAGCTGAAGAAGAGTTTGAGTTATAGATTACTTTGAAGAATAACAATTGTGGATAAGAACGTGATCTTCATTCGTACTAGATATGTGGTTAATACAAAGGAATGTTTAGTCTGAACCAAACTGTTTTGTAAAGTTTGTTCGATCGTAAACTGTCGCTGAGCCGATGTTTCAGTTTGAAATGTTCCCATCGTCACGTGCCATCTGTAGCTATTGGGGATTCCGACGTTTTTATACAGAAAATGCAAATAAATATGTATTTTATTATTATTACTCATATAACGCTACGAGTGTTTTGTTAAAAACATATTTGCATATTTGAAATTCATGGGTCGCAAAACTGATAAGACTGAAGTGATACTTTGCATTCCACCTACTCAATTATACAATAAGCTAGAATTAAGTAGTGTGTTAAATACGCAATTCAATCGTCACTGAATAACAGAATCTACACCTAATGATCCATTTTTGATCAGGAGCTCAATAATCCATGATCCATTGAGGATCATTCTTTCGGCTTTAAAACTTGACCAAGTCTCTGGATTGCGCTCCAGGCCACGCGACAGGAATAAGGTGGATCGTCTGGTGTAGATGTGATTGTAACTGTTCAGAACTGTGATTATGATAGTTATGGTACTTCAAGTATCATAAATTCGCACTTATAAAAATCGTCCTATTGAAATACCCCTTCTTTAAATATAGACAAGCCCGAATAGACGCGGAACTAAACAACATGGCGTGGAGGGTGAGGCCTGAAGAAGTGTTGGTGGAAGTGGGCACGGGGCTCGGAGCCAGTCCCGCGCTGCACAGCATCAATGAAGTGCTTAAGGTAGGTTTGTTAAGGGTAGATGTATGAAAGATTTGGTTTGTAGTAAGGCCATGAAAATGTTTTGCATTTAGAAACATCGTGTTAACTTCTACGTATGTGTAATTTACATAAACATGTCATTTTATAATGTGACAAAATACTAAAGTGCTTTAAATTTGCAATGGGTTTGTACTTACCAATTTATACTAGAATCCGAATGATGACGCAAAAGTATGATTTTACATTATGAGGAAAATAATAAATGTGCGAAAAGAAGGAAGGTGTATTTAAGCTATACAACTTTATCAGTATTATAAATAATAGTATCAATTATGGTTACTTTTATAGCATTCGGCATATTCATCTTGTTCCTCACGTACATACATCAACAGAACTTTTTTATATCATTGCGTTGATAATACGCCAAGAATGATCCAACTTTATGTTATTTTATAATCCACAACACAAGCAAACGTTCCCGGCCCGTCCAATGTTTTAAACGGTAAAGTATGCCGGGACCTTTAGTGTAGTATCCATGTTAAACATCGCTTAATTTCAAACGACCATCCCTAAACTTTGCCAGGAATTTTGTCTCGCATTGCGAATTTCACAAACATACTTTTGGAACTTAAAGTATTTTTCATAAGAAAAATATCTTTATATTTTTTATAGAACGAAACCTTAAATTTTTTAAAAGTAATTAATGCTACCTTTCATTGCCTTGAAAGTAATTTACAAAGAGGACAAGGATTTCCAACGGTAGCGCCTTAGGGCAGCACCAGAGGTATACAACAATCTTGAGCATTCTCGGGGTGACCACATAAATCAAATTAAAAAGAATTATCGCCTAGGGGATAGTGTTGCTATTATCAACATAATACCGCTGTGTTTGTTTTACATTATAAAAAAGAGAACTTATCTCTTCAATATTGTAAACAGGTATAATGTTAGTAGTTTCAGATTAAATCATCTTAGGTTTTTAATATACTCATTTGTCATTTTAACTTAATTGATGAAAATAATATACCGACCAAATTGAGAACCTCCGCCTTCGGTGTTTGAAGTCGGTTAAAAATACACCAATTGTGAAGTTAAAATGTAAAGCTTAACAGTTGACAGTAAACTTAGGTCATCTTTTATATGTAATGGTGTAAAAAAGTATAATACATGATGTAAAGGTAGACGTAACGTGCACTAACAAGTAACAGGTTGACGCGTAATTGAACGTGATGTGTTTAATTAATTGAAATTAAATTGTACACTTTCAACTAATTGGTTTTAACTTTATGTCCATTTTGTTGCCTCGCCTATACGTTACGTACTCTATGAAGTAAATAAACGTAATCTCTTGGAGAACAAATTAACATTTTACAACCAATAATAATGGATGTTTCTTGTATTGTAATGTTGCGGTTTCCGAGTCGGTTTTATGGTCGTCTGTTTTCTTATGTTGGTATCTGTTTACTTATTGTAAGATATTTCCAAGTAGGTTTTTGATTTGTTTAGATTGTATAATATTTCACTTTACCAATACAAAGATATAAAGTCTCACCGTGACTTTTTTGATTGGACTCTTAAATAATTACTTGAAACTTTGTATTGTTTCCTTATACCTAAAAAGCCTACCCAAATGAGTGACCTTTTGGCCGTCTCCGGGGACTGTCAATATAGAACGCCTTAAACTGTTTCTAACTGACATGAAGGACTAAAAGTTTAAAAGAGAAAAAAGTTTTTGTTCTCTACGGACATTTCTTATGGACATAAGCAAGCCATTAGATACATCCTCTAATAAGAGGTAGTCAATTATTTTTCATCATATTGTTGTCTATAAACTGCACTAGTCCAAACACAATGTATTGTTTAAACTAATGCATTCTACCAATGCTCCATTCACATCCCAAACTTGTCTCTAGCTCTCCCTGGGCTGGAGTGCCCGCGGGAGTGTGACCGCGTCCAATGTGAGCTCCGCTACGCTCACTCTGTCGTCGTTTACCGTCGGCCTTTATAAGGGAAACAGAGTAGCTGTAAAGAAGATTCATCGGAAGAAACTTGACTTGAATAAAAAGCTGCTTTGGGAGATAAGACAGGTGATCATGAGGTTTCATCTTTTGTAATTCTTGTGTTAGATTGTCAATTATCATAATATCTATGATATTATTTATAAAATTTTAGTTATTTAGTATACATAATACCCATAAAACTACGGAAGAGTAAATAACATACTGCTTTTATTTCGTGCATAAAACGTACTACCCCTAAATCAATAAAACCTGTGTCCACACTAGGCACGCAACGTATCCCACGAGAACACAGCGCGCTTCATCGGCGCGTGTGTGGACTGTCCCTTAGTGTTCGTGCTCACTGAGTACTGCCCCAAAGGCTCGCTGAAGGATGTGCTGGCCAACGAGGAGCTGCAGCTTGATTGGAACTTCAGGACATCGCTCGTGCATGATATTGTTCAGGTAAGGGCTGATTCTGAAGAACATTTAAGTAACTAACCGCGCCCCGCCGTGTTACCCGCGTTGTACCCGTTCCCGCGGGAATTTCGGGATAAAATGAATTCTATGTGTTATTCTGATGTATAACCAAATCCATCCAATCCGTCAAGTAGTATTTTCGTGAAAGAGTAACAAACACCCATCCATCCATACTTTTGCGTTTATAATATTAGTAGGATTGTAGCAATGAAAGGTATTGCCAGGGGGAGTTGCTTCATCTAGAGCCCCGAGTGTCTCTTAACTTTACCTACTCATTATACTTTTTATCTTAATATTTCTTTCCCTTGCCTGCCCTACCCTTAGGTAAGGCTCTAAAGCCTTGCCCCCTCCTCCTCTTACGTCATTGCAAACAGGCAAACAATATTTTTGATTTATTTGTAAGACCTCACTGCTATTTAAAGTGTCCCACTATTTTTTTATTACTATGTGTGGAGGTAAAGCTTCTTTTAATGACTTTTTCTGAATTTCTCTTTAACTTTTACAAGCTGTAGGTATTATAATAAATACTGACCCGTGTACCCTAACATGTGAGACATTGTGACATGTGGATTGAGAAGATTCGTAAAAAAGACATCAGGGAACCGTATAACTAGATTACTTTTACGATATCGTATATATCGTAACAAAGAGCCTGCACATTACTTACAATAGATATTAACTCAACATAATAAAAATAACAATAGATTACAGCGCATAGTTTTAATGTGTTTCGCATTACATTGAAGTACAGTTTTATTACAACTTATAGCACTTAGAACAGAGACAAAATCAAAGCTGGTATAATAAAACAAGCCGTTACAGCCATTTGACCTTAACTTGTAACTATAAGGCTGCGTATAAACTTGTAGAAGAAACACAATCGCAATCGGAAAGATGGATAAAATAGGGCCTCCAAGAAATACTTTTTTGAAGAAAAATATCAGCTTTATTTTCTAGAAACGCTTTGAAAATATCAGTATTTGTGGTTGGAAGACACAATAAAAATACGAGTAGTATAGTCCTGTTGCTAATATAAAAAATGTATTGTAGAACTTTTTTTCGTATAATTTAGTCAGAAGGCTCTAGTCTACTCTAGGGTAGCTATAAATACTTTCTTTAGCGCAGTGAGTATGTCTCTTAAGTTGTAACTCCGATAGTTGTGCCAATATCAGAAGCATCGTAAACATTACGTTCAGGGTATAACGCACGTTATGACATAGTGGCGGTTTATGTGTAGTGTACACTTCAATGTTGCTGTTATTATAGATTAGTGACAGATTTTTTTGTCTTTAATATGTATATCTATCGTGAAAAATGAACTTTTGTTTACAAGGTAGATTTTGGTCATTTTCATTCCCAAAGTGTCTTTCCAATCGAGGCAATAATCTCAAAAGTAAAGATCCCAACGTTACATTGATCACTTTTGAAAAATATTTCAATGATTTTGTGTCGTTTTAAGTTACACCTCGAAAAATATGTGTGCAGATCAAATATAAGGTAGAAAGTCTTGCTAATAAGCGATAACTACTATATAGCTACATTCTGGAGAAAATTTAGTTTGTAATTCCTTTGGGAACGGACACAACACTGGTAAAACCGTGGGGCGAGGTTAGTCTCATATAAATGTCCACCTCACACAGGGTATGTGCTACCTCCACGCCGGTCTGGGAGCCCACGGCAAGCTCCGCTCTTCCAACTGCCTGATAGACGGCAGGTTTGTGCTCAAGATCTCCGACTATGGACTGCACACACTGTGCACACCGACTGATTTGATAAAGGATGATAATTATTATTATAGTGAGTATTATTGCAGTACATTTATTAGTGTTTAAAATTCACTTCGTTTTTTAAACTGCCACGCGCTATCTTGATAACCATTTTTATTTCAAATCAGAACTGATTCACATATTTCATTCATTTCGAGCATATTAGTGGCCAACACTGATGTCAGATTTTAGACCGCCTAAAGAACCAATTGAAGTAATTAATTGACTATTGAAAAAAAATATCAAGAAAAATAGATACTTTTAAAAGTAATACATTTAACGTAAACGACAAACATTTAATATTTAAAAAATAATAGAACTAATTGTAATGTAAACCGTGTGTAAACCTATCTCCAACTCAATGAATCCATGACATCTCTCATAACGCACAAAGTATCTTAATCCCAACAAATCTCATCACACGTAACCGTCCGTCACTTGTAGAGCTCCTATGGACGGCTCCGGAACACATATCGGGCAGCATCTACCCGGGGTCAGTGGCCTCGCTAAAGGGCGACGTCTACAGCTTTGGGATCATACTGGAAGAGATAGTACTGAGGGCTGGGCCGTTCCATCATTACACGCAGACTATGTCTTATAAAGGTAAGAATTACGGTACTGAGATTCTATCATATCTCAGTAGTTAATAGTCTCAGTACCTAGTTTTAGTATTTTCAGTGTGATAAGGTCTTTGCTTGGCAGTGGGACATTATAGGCTAATACTTATATACTTACCTAGACCTAGTATTCTGCTATAAGATATCCAAATTGGGAAGGGTTACTGCTTTATAAATTGAAAATTGCTAAATATTAACATGATTAGGAGACAAGGGATTATAAGAATAAGAATAATTTTTATTGTTCCAAAAAAACTTCATCTATTTTACAAAAATCTCTGACTTCCAAACTAGAGGGTATCTGTGTCTTGGAAATCAGACTCCACCATCATGGTCATTGTTTTCACAAAAGATTATTTAATTTAAAATAAAAGTAAATAATATAAAAATATGACAGTTCAAATCAAATTATAAAAAAACGCATCACTACGAAATTGAGCTACGAATATGTCTACACCATAGTTCACTACGCTTGTATGCTACGCCGTAGTCGTTTGCTACGTCGTAGTCCACTCGTAGTTAATGGGCCAATTGGGTCTAAATTGGCAACCGCCCGAGATTTTGTCAAGAAAACCGTTGTATGTTTTACGTTTATGGCGGTTATGAAAACATATTTGTATGCTCAATGGCATCTTAGGTTTGATATCTTTATGAATTTAGTATACATTACAAAATAGGGTTAGGTATAGTTTGTGTTCTTGAAAAATTATCGTGGTTAGTTATTTTCACGTACTCAAAAAATACTGATATTTTCAAGTCAATAGATTTGTTGTTTTTGTGATAGTGGTTAGGGAAAGGTGGTCCGAGGTAGTGAGTTGGTTGGTAGTGGGTAAGTATTGAACCGCTCCCCCTCAGAAGTGGTGAGTCGCGTGGGGTCGCACGAGTGCCCGGTGTTCCGGCCGCTGGTGTCGGGCCCGGAGGTGCTGGCGGCGGGCGGCGCGGCGCTGGACCTGCTGGCGCTGGCCGACCGCTGCTGGGCCGACGCGCCCGACGACAGGCCCTCCTTTGATACTATCAATGCTAATTATATCAAGTAAGTTGTGGTATACATTTCAGTGTCATTGTGAGCATTGGCCGGTAAGAGGATTCTATCTAAGCGCGCTGTCCGCTAGATGCTTCTAAGGGCACGTTTGATAACGGCCTCGGTTGTTGGTCCGTGAGGTCTTGAAGAGGCCACAAAAGTATCACTATTCACAAAAGAAATACAATCGTAATAGCAAAGCCCTGTGAAGACAGGGCACAGGCAGTAAAGTCACTTATTTTAATCCAATAATTGTCAATGATTAGTGAAGTTTACCTACAAAATGAAGTTAGTATAATTCCAAAATCAACTTCCAAAATAAATTCCCAGTCTAACAAGTCTAAATCAAGCGAAGAGCGACAGTATGTTTACTAAAATATAGTCACAAAAACTAATTTCCTTAATATTTGTTTAGTTGTATCCCTAAGGAATTATAACAAGTACTCGTGAATGTCTCACAATATTCGCTAAGTAATTAGCTAACAAGTATTTGTCTTGGAAAGCTTTGCCCAAAGAAATAATACAAAGAATGCCTTGAGCTATGTTTGGTGAAATTAACTGGTGTTTGTTCACAATTTATGTGAGAGTATAATATGTTATGAAATAGCCTAATTTGTTTCACATTAAGTTATTAGAAATAATACAAAGAAGATATTCGATTATCTTATTGATATGTCCAATCTTGTATTAGCACATTGTAGTCGAAAAGGTACCAAATATCAATAAAATTATTTGAGTAAAATAGTCATGACGGTTATTTTCCTTCAATTCCACAAAAAATAATGCAAATGAAAATTAATTTGAAGGTCAAAATCGGGAATTTATGAGTACTTTCAACACCATAATTGTGCCCATACCGTACTCATTTGGTTTCTATGATGATCGTTTCACATTAGAAAGCAAATTAGGAAAAAGTAATAAAGATTTCCTCGGTATCCTTCCTTCTGAACAGTTGAGGAGGCAAGAAGTATGCGTACTGCAACACTATTGTAACTTTTCAACTAGTAAATTATCAGTAAATCAAACCTTACTGTCATCACTTGCTATCCGATAGTAAAGGGGCTATACAATAATATTTATGACAATATTGTTACTTAGGAGGGAAGTGGCCCAGGATAGGGATGCATGGAGGGATAGAGGAGAGGCCTTTGCCCAGCAGTGGGACAGTAATGGCTTAAATAATAATAATAATAATAAAGGATTATATTTATTGTTTTTTCTAAAGTGATTTGTAACTTTTTTGGCAAAATATATTTCTTTAACCACAATATTGTTATTTTATACTTAATCAACTTGATCAAAGGGGCTATTGCGACAACTTAATGGACGACCTATTAAGTCGTATGGAGCAATACGCGAACAACTTGGAAACGCTCGTGGAAGAGAAGACGGAACAGCTGTCGTTGGAGAAGAGGAGATCCGAGGAGTTGCTGTACCAGGTGCTGCCGAGGTGAGGATTAACAGGATTAAAAGGAACGTTAAACACTAACTTTGATATTTTGCAGTCAGGGAATGCATTTCAAACAAACACGAAGTTGTTCTTCACCGAGATTTGATTTTCTAAGCCACCAACTATGATTGGAATTTCTTAAAGATTTAGGGCCTTATTCATAAACGCTTATTAACAGTTAGTTATCAAATGGTTTGTCCCCTCCGACATACGCTATTTGCAAACCAGCGACAGAGACAAAACACTTCAAAACAGAGTTTTAGTTATAGAGCTTAAATAAATGAGGTGGTTAAAATTTATATTGAAAATTCGACCCGTAATTTTTCTTGACATATTTTAAGATAATTTGTCAAAAAGAAAGAGGATTAGCAATTAAATGTTTCAACTTAATAGTAATTCCTTTTGTACAACAGTTTTTATTCAATATACAATTTATCTATACACCCAGACCAGTGGCCCAACAACTAATGGCGGGCGAGGTAGTTCGTCCTGAAAGCTTCGAATGCGTCACGGTGTACTTCAGCGATATCGTCGGCTTCACTGAGTTGTGCGCCGCCTCCACTCCCATGGAGGTGGTGGATCTACTCAACGACTTGTACAGCACCTTCGACAGGATTATAGGATTCTATGACGTTTATAAGGTGGGAATACGTTGATTATGACGACCATAATAGGAATCTAGGATTTTTTGTGACAGCCTCCGTGGTCTTGTGGTTTGAGCGCTCGGCTCACGATCCGGAGGTTCCGGGTTCGAATCCCGGTGGGGACAATGTTTCACAAAAATCTCTTTGTGAGACTGTCCTCAGTTTGGTTAGGGCATTGCAGGCTGAATCACCTGATTGCCCGAAAAGTAAGATGATTCCGTGCTTCGTAGGGCACGTTAAGCCGTCGGTCCCGGTTACTTTCTACGGATAGTAGTCGTTACATGAGCCATGTCAGAGGCTTTTGGTGGCTCAATAACTCTGACACCAAGATTGGTCAGGTTGACCATCCACTCGATGAAGAAGAAGAAGAAGAAGAAGGATTTTTTGTAGTACAATGTCTCTACATTAGGTATTTCCTGGAAATTTAAATAGAATGCTCCAAACCATTACCCCCCTTTAGGCTTCACCGTAAACTGGTTAAAAATGCACACAAATTCAATAGATGCTGGTCGATATATGACTACTCTTTCCTGAATATTACACACCATAAACTGCATGTCACCATCCTCAGTTCCTTGTTCTACAGTATTCCATTTTGATCAGGTGGAAACAATAGGCGACGCGTACATGGTAGTGTCAGGCCTGCCTGAAAGGAACGGCGACCTGCACGCGCGCGAGATCTGCCTGATGGCGCTCGCCATAGTGGAGGCGGTGCGCGGGTTCGTCGTTAGGCACAAGCCCACGCATCGGCTGGAGGTGAGCTATGGATGGGGTATTTGGAAAAAAATATAGTCTAGTGGTATATGCACTCGCCTGTCAAGACTGAGATCTCGGGTTCAATTCCAGTGTCGGGCGAAAACATGTTTCTTACTTTTCAAACGTGGCTCGAGTTTGAGATCACCAACCTACATTAGGCAAGCGTAGTGATTACGCCTCATCCTCCTCACTGTACTGATATCTTCAGCGAGATGAGTGGCCTTTGCTCAGCAGTGGGCCTAATACTTACTGACTAAAAATAATATCTCGGATTTCACAATTTTCTAAAACTTTAACGATTAAAAACTTCTCACTGTATCGCTATCTTCGATAAAAGGGGCTTTTGGTCAGTGGAATCTCACAGACCAGTGACGGATCCAGGTTTTTAATTTAACGGGGCTTGAGTCTTATTAACTTCGATTGGGTACAGAATTTGGTTTTGGTGAGGTTAATGACTACGAGGGCAGTTTTTGTGAAGAGAAGTCAGATAATTGGGAATTTTGAGGAGGGAATACGATTGCAGAAGAGGTTTCCGTAACCAATAAAGTGTTCGCGCCAGGTCCGTATCGGCATCCACTCGGGCCCGGTGTGCGCGGGCGTGGTGGGCGTCAAGATGCCGCACTACTGCCTGTTCGGGGACACCGTCAACACCGCCAGCCGCATGGAGTCCACGGGCCAGCGTGAGTATTTATCACACTTCATATAGTAGGAGTAGGGCCAGCAAAGTTGTTTCATTTATTTATTTATTTTTGACGAAGTGTTCTTTGTTAGTATATATGTATTGATAAAATGAGGATGATGTATTTTCCTAAAGGTATTTGTTATGGAAGACGTTCGAAAATTATTGAATGAAAGATATTTGCAGCAGTATAATGGATGAAATTATTGAAGAGAACAGCTTATTTGACATAATTATTACTTAACTTAAACAAGTTTTTTGATCCGTTTTAAGCTAACAAATGACTAATATTGCTTTAACTAATTTTTCAACCATTTCTCATCAAAACTACGAATCATAATCAACTTTATCAGAATATCACGATTGGTCTTGTAAACGCTCGCCTACTGAACTGATTTGGGCCCCGGTATAGCCCTGCGCATCCACGTGAGCTCGTCGACGCGCGTGCTGCTGGAGCAGTGGGGCACGTTCGTGCTGGAGGCGCGCGGCGGCGTGGAGCTGAAGGGGCGCGGGCGCATGGACACGCACTGGCTGGCGGCGGGCGCGCCGGCGCGCGCGCCGCCGCCGCACTACCCCATCCTGTTCCCCGCGCCCGCGCCCGCGCCGCCCGCCAGCGCGCTCGCTATACAAGTGCCCTACTTGGTCGTCGAGCCCACTACATGACTCGGGACAAAACTATTTATTTTAAGATATTAGTCGTTTGTTAAGTCTGACCTATGATTACGCACATTCTAAGACGTGGCAAATTCTTCCGCCCGTACTACCCCATACTGCTCCCTAAGGTGTTGTAGACCACGTCTAGCTTGCATGAAGCCTTCACTGTCTAAATGATTAGCTTTAGATAGTAATATCTGATGGTAGAACTACCCATACTATTACATAATGTCCGTGAATTTTTCCGGGTGTATTTCTTTATTTATCATTTAATGTACAGTATTTAAAATAAATTAAGGTACTCGTATTTACGTAGGTGTGACCAAATTATTACGTTTAGAAGTTAGATAATAAAAGTCATGTTTCTTCCAGCACTGTCCGAATCTCTGCCCCATACTATCCTAACTTACCATAGTAGATATCTATCTATCTGTCTCTATCTAGAGACAGTAGTAACCTAATATAGTAGATAGATAGAGACAGTAGTGTTTTATCTATAAATCCTGAGAGCTCACCATAAGTTTATTGTGCTGTATATCTTCTCTTTTAATTTTCTTTCCTTATGAAGATGCTCTCACTGTTAAACTTCATAATATCTGTATAAAAAATATATAATATTTATAAGGATGCTACAAAAATGGTATTCCATCATATTTATACGCATAAATTTTAAGAGCAAGACATCCATATTCTGTTACCATCCTCCAATACATATAACAAATAACGTCACTACCTACAAACAAAAATAAATCTATATCTGCCGAACAGTAACAACCCAATAACATAGTTATTCAAATCCGTATTGATTAAGCAGCGGGTTGGTCGTAAAACAGCCATCACGCTAAGTAACGGCGTGTTAATTTATTCTGCATCCTTAGGAAATTCATTTACATCGGACGCACAACACTATACACGGGTTATAAAGTTTTAACGACTCGCTTTATAAATTATTTACATACGAATGTGTACCTTGAAGATGTTGCTCTGCTTTTAAATCTGAAAGGGCTATTTTTAACTTGATTTTGAAATAGTTTTCTTCGTTTTACTTGACACAAAATACTTTGTATGAGAAAAATGATAGATTTACATTACATTCTAACATTACCTCGTAGTTTTTTTATGTGCGATTTGATGGTTTTTTTTTTCGTTCGTTTTCATGGAAGAATCCCAATAACACCGGTAGACGGTTTTTCCTTTTCGCCCGTTAGAAAAACCCTGTGGATACGTCTCCGTAGAACCCTTTTGTTTAATAAGGGTTTTTTTCTTCATGTGTCTATTCATAAGAACCTAATACGGCTTTTGACGAATATTTAAAATATAAACTGCCGTTTTAGTCTTCAGAAATACATTTAGATTTTTAGTTATGTAAGTAATCATGTATCTATACTAATATAATGAAACTTAATTGTTTGTTCGTTTGAACGTGCCAATCAGACAGAACCAATCCGATTTGAATAAACCTTTTTGTAATAGAAAGGATCCAAGGGGAAAGCCTTACAAGAACGAGCACAACGTGGGTAAAATCATGGGGCGATGCTAGTGCTAAATAAAGTCTATAAATGATATTTATATGATAAGTCAGTTTATGAAACTTTGTTGAAGTTATCTATTAATATTAGTTGTACGAGTATTTATAGTCTACTAGCCCTTGTACATTAGATATTTAATTGAATATTATCTTTAAAACTATACCGTAAGTAGGTAAATATCTAATTATCAAATTGATATCAATAAAATATATTTTTCTACAAGATGTTGATTAGTAGTATAGTATTGTAGTGATCATATTTTTGTTTTGTTGTGTCAATTAAACAGTGATAGGCAAATATATTTTGTAATATTTGATGGCTGAATAAACGTTTTTGTAACTCTTCAGTGGTTTTATTTCTTCACAAACCGATTTATTTATATAAGTTTTTCAGAAGCGTGAACTTCAATGCAATGCAATACATAAATAATAAGCGTAACCTTCTCTCTAAACTAATGAAGAAAAGGCCTCCTCCTCTCAATAATGTACACATCAATTCTAAATCGAAACACTTCGAAAAGAAATACTATGAACGACACACCAGACCCTAGTAGCAGACAGATCATACAACTGAACATCTGGTGTCTTGTCAGAGGCGTAGGGTCGGAAGATATTTGACAGCAGAAACTGCCCTTTACCATTTCATCTTTTAAGAACATTCCAGTTTCAATAAGCCTTGGAATCCAAACAGAGAATTGCTTCCAAAATGGCGAATGTTTTTTCATCCAAACCACTAGAGGTACCGACATTATATTATCTGGAAGTGTATACCCACATTCCTTCTCTTTTCTCCCTTCATCGATACAGTAAGCGTAAGCATATTCAAGTGAAGTAGCGAGAACGAACTTTCTTTTTCCTTCGATAACGTCACGGAGTACATCTTCGAAGTTCTGTTCTTGTATCACGACGAAACGTTCGGAAATGGGAGGATCGAACTCGAAATGTGCGTGAATCCCAGCTCTGCCTCCAATCTCATACCCATTTTCTATAGCTTCCTTCAAATTGACAAAATTGCCGAGCACTGTGTCAGTTTTCAACGCTCCAATAAGCACGCTTTGATAAGCGTTTCTCACTACAAAAGCGAACCAAACCCAAAGGCCAATGATGTAGAAATCTCGGAACCGTTTCGGCGCCATACGAACGGGCTGGCCCATCATCACACCCCAAGATCTGAAGACAGTACCTGTCATAGCCCTTGTACGTTTGAAGTAGCGGTAGCAAAATGATCGTACCGGCTTAATATTGATGATGAATGGAAGTGATTTTACGAAGAACACGACTATTAATAGAAGGAGCCAAAGGTATCCGTTTAAGGGTGATAGCAGTCGCCAATAGCCAGGGCCAGTAAAAGCAGGTGGTGCCAACCAAGCGAGGCGAACTCGGAAATACGGCATGGAATAATCTAGAAGGCCCAACACGTCGATCCCTAGAGGTATAGTACAGGTGGAGATATTAGCCACCCCAGACAACACATCACTTAAGGAATCAGACCAATTCTTAGCCCGAACCGAATCAATACTGATGTAATCCTTCGTAGTCACTATTGGCGTAAAGTTCATCACGTCCCTCAGGAATCTTATGATCGTCTTCTTTATTATTTCAAGCGGCATCTTGTTCTCTGCTAATGGATAGTTGATTTTATTCGTCGAGATATAGAGAGGACATTCGTTCATGTTCTGTAACTTGTTTTCGAACACAGTTTTTGGTTTATTCGTTTCATTCCAAAAGCTGATCAAAGTTGACTCCGTATTTCTACAATTCAAGTGGCTTTGGTACGGATAGTAAGTATACAATGCCACGTTTTTATCCAAACCGGTTACTATAACAACGTCGGTAACGTAATAATTCCACAAAAAGTTGTTTATTCGTTTAATTTGCTCCGGGTTTGTCAACAGTAGGATCAAAAATCTTGAGCCGCTGCTAAGAAGGGTGTTACCTTTTAAGTCTGGCTTGAGTTTACCCAAAATGTTTACAAATGATTGGTACGAATCCAGTATAATAACCACTTGGCCTACTGACACCGTATATCTGTACACGTCGACAGCAACACTACCTTTGTACTCTTTCAAAAATGTATTAACAGCATAATTTCCACTGCTGTTAATAACCACAGTTGTTTGGCGATAACTAAAGTTTTCGTTCGCTATTTCTATACCGCATTTCAGTATCATTTCTTGTACGTAATTAGCTTTTGTTGTGGTTAATTTGGAGAACGTCGCGTGTAGAGAAAGGAGGATTAATATTAAACGGAATTGGGGCATGGTTTAAAGATACAAAGGATTTATGTACCTGAGTATTAAGTTACGTCGGTTGCATAGTGAGTGTACGCGAGTAAATGAGCTTCAGCACGGCTGAATCTCCCCAGTTAATGATCCGGAGAGCAATAAAGCTGTGAAGTTCATAAATCATACCATTGTTTAAGATTCATGTTTTACTAGTCAGCTTTTAGTAACAATGATAGATGGGGCGCATATCCAGCCAATCTGATTGTGACGAGATAGTCACGGACATGATTTATGTACAAGAGTAACTACTAGTTTTAGCTACAAATGTAATTACTTACTTATTTTTAGAATTCCTACTTTGAGTAAAAAGTCAAAGTAGTATATTAAATAAAAATAGTTATTTTTCTGCTCATACCGTTATTGTATTCTATCATGTGATGCTATAAATAGTAAAACATCCAAAATAAAACGGAAATAAAAACAATAGATATCCCTGCTGGAATCGAAATCGCGACCATCCATGCTACGTCAACAAATGCCGACCAACACCGAACGCCCGTTGCTAAGCAACCGCTAACAAAAACAAAATACTCTCACAGTTCACAAGCTTCTTTTCTATTGTTTTCGTTATTCAATTAATTAGAACAATGTGTTGACTTAGTTTTACGTCAACGGTCATTAATGACGTCCTTTAGTTAGGTGTTTTGATACATTCCGGTGTTTTGTAAGCGGTTAAGTTCATAGTAAGGACATAAAACAAAGGTAAGTGTTCTTTGTTAAGAGAAGTTCTACAAATACATCTTTATTTAAAGTGATTATTTAAGTGTTTGAGCATTAACAGCATTATCAAACCAAAAGCTACCTTCTTATAACCTAATTCAACATTTCCAGCCAGTGAAAGAAATATGCAGAAATTATTTGCTGTAGGAATTACAATCGTACTACAAAGTGTACAAGGATTGGAATTGCCTAACGACTGTAATGGAGACCAATATTACAATTCTGTATCTATGTCGTGCCAATATTGTCCTAGTAACAGCTCTATGATTAAATCTTTTGATGGTAAGTTAGTGTTATATATATACCTTAAACAAAATACGATGAATTTTACATTATGACACAGAGACTAGAGTTCAAGAGAACGTGAGCATGATTTATCATGTATGACGCGTTCTATAGATCTCACCGGCTTGCTCAGTGATCAACTAACGTCTAATAGTCCATCACTACTTTTAGGCTGTTAAATCCAGATTTTAAACAGTTGTCAACTGCTTGTCGGCGCTGCCAACCCTTTGGGATGATGATAAGTCCGATTACAATCTAAGTCCAACAGCCTTCTAGTGTGAAAGGGCTTTTAATGGACATTGGTGTATTCTAGGGTTTTCCTGCGCTTGTGAGGAGCATAGTATTCCTCTCTCTCCAACCCGCTGCAAACCATGCAATGTCACTGAGTTATTGTCAACGGACGGGGCGACTTGCGTTCCCAGGAAATGTCAGAATATGTCCGGGAAAATAGTCTGCAGGAAATGCCCCGCTGATTATATTTCTGGTAAGATAATTCAGTTAATAAATAAAGCATTTTTTACCCCACTGTGTCAGAAAGAGGTTCACCATATGTTCATATGTTTACTTTACGTAAAACACCTTAGTAAAAATATTATTGGAAACAGTTAAGTTTCCAATAATGTTTTTTGCTAAAATTAACAATCATAACAGTAACACAGCTCCTACTTACATATAAATACTTAGCTATTTATATATATTGCCATAATATATTTCTGGAAATATCCCAAAGTATGTTAATTAAAAGTACTCTCAATTACTTTATAAGGATAAAGCGTTACAAATGTACATAAAAAGATGAATAAAAAACGCCCTACATTATACATACATACACAACAATTTGTTTGCTAAGCTTTTAAGGGAAATAGAATACAAAGTACTTTCCGTATTATCAAAAGATGTATGTGTCATATGAGGACAAAGCTTTTCAGTGTGTTGTGTTCCCAAGGGGTTTCAAAATTTCAATTAAGTCCATAGGTTCTGTTTGTTTAGGTCAAACGGTTGAAGTTAATAATACTTAAGTATAAGAGATTGCCCTAACCTAAGAGTTGTCTGACTGTTCTTTTACAGATTTTTAAACGTCCAATACATACTTATTAATTGCTAACATGTAAGTTATATATACATACACAATACATAGAAATCTTTGCAGAGGTTTATTCGTTAAAAACTACTGAAAAAGATTAGACTTATAATAATCACCACGCTTGCCTAGAACAGGGTGATAATCGTACACTCGTAAGTCTCCTAAATATTTTCAAAATAAAGTTTGAATCATTAATTGAATTGGGTACCTTCTAATTCTTTCAAATCAATTTTATTACAAAAGATTTCAAGTATCAAGATGTTGTTATTTTCTTTTAATATTTATGATGTTTACGGAACTCTAAAGAGCTTAGAACATCTCCATCTTTACAAAAAAACTTTGCAACATAAATCACATTTCCAAATCCGCGGCTTACGTAAGGTATACGTAGTCGTTTATTATGATTTACTCAAATATAAACATCACGAATACGGTACAGCCATATTTCATGAAACAGGTTTCACGCAGAGATGAAAGTAATTGTAGTATGAAACGCAGATTAGATTTGTTTTTCTTGCATACTCATACAATTTTGCGAAGATATTTTGATAATAAAGGTTACGTATAGTAAACGAAAAACGTATACCTAAGTAGAAAGTAAAGTAAAGTATGAAGTAAAAACTGCGTCTATGACAGACAAAAGCCATTATCTATTGAGGAGGATAGTCCTTCGAGAATAAGTATTGGTTTCTACCGGTCAAAGATGTTAGTTTGCAACTTTTTACTTCACAGTAGTTTGTACATACATACAAGATTTTTATCATTTCATTTGAAACCCAGAATATAATTGAGAAATTTCTGTAGAGCACAGATTAACAAGATGTATGATTATGTTTACACATATTAAGGAAGCAAATACTTGTGTTTACTAATTAAATCCTCTCCGTACACGCTAAAATATAATCCTCCTTTTCTAGGAGTCAAAATAATTACTCCCTGATGAATCCACTCAACTAGATACTAAAAAAAAACTTTTTATAAGTTCATACTAAAATAAGTTCGAATAAATTTTGTGTTGGAGTTATTGGATCGCCTAAATGCCTTCGACATGATCAGACAATTGAAACAACAGGGCCCGAAAATTGTTTATACCTTCTTTATCGGCTTCCCCTCAAAGTGTATCCGAGCTGAACAATTGTGATCAGTTATAATGTATAAATCAAAGTGCTTCCCGAACCCTCACTTATTCAATACAATCTTTCAGTGACCCAAAACCTAGACGGTACGCCAATGAAAGAAGTGTCCTGTATAAAATGTGCACGAGGTTTCAAGGCAGTTAACAACCATTGCGTGCGTTGCACATCGTGCTCGTGCAATAAGAGCCAGGTGATCGTGCACGGATCGTGCTTGCCCAAGAGTTACGTGAACCCGAGACCGAAGTACGACGAGAAAGAGATACATCCACAAGAACTGTTGGATATTGTGATATACGAGTATTTTTGCACTGTGAGTAGTAGTAGCCATCAGAGCTATGCTATGTTAGATATGATTGATGGACATTGAACGTTGCATAGCATAACCTGGTGAAAGGTAACCTTGAGGTTAACTTGACTAGTCTTCGGTCAGTCTAACCGTTACTAATGTAAACTAGTTTCTAGTTATTAGAGTGACCGTTTATTGTTACAGCAAAATGACAACAAATCATGTCTAATACTAGCTAATCAGTGCGTGAAGAACTTTTATTCCGTCGATCTCGGGGGACCGTGCCGGCTTTGGCTTCAGAACAAGAATAATGTTAAAGGTATAACCAATTATACTATCTACTTATCTATAGATTATTATTTATATATTAAGATGATTTTACTCGTGTATACATCATTATTAAGCTTATTTGTCTAATTAGTATTTCGTTATAGATAAAGTAATGATCAAGAGAATAATTGCAACTAGCAGCGTAGCTAGTATAAATTCATTATAATGCATGATTATAACCTTTTACAGGACTTCCTTCATTGACTATACCTCTAACAAATGAAAAAGAATTAGGGATCGTCAATATATCTAAAAAGGTAAAAATCTTTGAGTACCCAAGTTAGTTCTTAAATGCAATAATGGTAACAGTTCTATACATTTTCAGAAGACAATAACTCTAGCAGCTGCAACATTCACGACAGACGGACGAGTGATGATGGAGACCGTCCCAAGATACAGAGACTTGTGCTTGTTACCCGTTGACATACAAATTGGGAAAGATGTGGTGTATGTGAGATTTTTTCAGTTAATTTATTAAATTGTGGTAGTTGTATAAGCCATTTTATTTCCCACAACTGGGATGGGTATCTCAAAATCAATAAAATTATGTAAAAAATAGTATCTAGAAATAGGTATGTATGTATGTACTATGGAATGTAATTAATAATATGAATTTAATGTTTTGGTATAGGAATCGTTCGCTTTTATTTCAGTTTATGCCCTTCAACATTATTTTATTTTGTTTGAGATGTACTTGTATCAAAGATGATTAACTAATTTAACTTTACGCCTGTAAAAAACATTCACTTCGATATTTAAACCAAAATACAAAATATACTTGTAATTTTTCAGTTGTGAATCTTCAGTTAACATAACCAAGTTATTATCATCGGAGATTAATGAAACTCTTTCACCGTACATTTATACTGAAGGGGAATATCGACCGATACCTATTAGTATAAGAAAACACACTGGAGTTACTGTTAAGGTAACAACTTGTATTTTTAAGTTAGCACTTATCATAATTGGAGGAGAAAAACAAGGAAATCTGACCCGAAATGAAACCCTTCCCCGCCACCATGTGGGACACATAGCCAGGAAGTGAGAAGAGAGAGCGGGACAGAGAGAGAGAGAAAGAGAGAGAGAGAGAGAGAGAGAGAGAGAATGAGAGTTAATTGATCGCACCCCGCGGTTTTTCTTGCGGTGTATCCGTTCCCGTGGGATTTTTGGGATAAGAAGCCAGTAGAACCCGTCTCTTGAATTTCTCTTGGCAATCGTATAGAGAAACTTTTTTATGTTACTTATACAGTTCCAACAAACAAACATTATTCAGGTTTATATCGAAAGTACGAATATTTTGTTCCCTTAATGTTAGGCGTGGTGATTACGCCTAATCCTCCTCTTTGTACTGATATCTTCAGTGAGATGAGAGGCTTTTGCCTAGCAGTTGGACATACCAGGCCAATTCTTACGTATAAAAACCCTCTTTCAGAAAGGTACCTGGCCATCAGCCTCGTTCCGCCGTTTCTTCGTACTCCACAACGCTCTCTCAACACAATTCAACACATCGAACACAATTTACTTGAAAACTCTATTGGTGACAGTTCGGTGAGTGTGAATCAATTAGTACGTAGCGATTTATGCTTCACGAACGAATGCCTTCATTTAATTGGACGATCATTACGATGGTACAGAGAAAAACAATGCAAAAGTTGTATGGCGAAAGGAAATGAATGTCCCTTTTTTAATATTTCTTTTTCAAAGAGAATATATTTCTTTATTTATAAAAATATTTTCCGAATAAATTTGTAAATGAGTGTACTTTGTTATCATTAGAGCTTTATTAAGAGCTTTATTTGTGTAGGTTAAAAAGTATTATTCTTGTGTCATAAAGAATATTTCAAATGTTCATACTATTTTGCACTAACTACTGATTACCAAGGGACATCATCATCTTAATCATCTTAAAATTAAGCATTCAACAATTGTTTTAATAACACTATCCTATTCTAATTTAATAGGATAGAAAGGGACAACAAATCAAACGGTTCCTTACACGGGTTCGTCTCGTTGGAGGCTCAATACGCCATGAAAGCTGCGTACGAGCAAGTTGTTATGATTACTCTGAGAGTAGAACATGAGATGCCCAGTGCGGGGGTTATCAGAGGCATTGAGGTATGACTCAATGTTCATACAATTTTATTTCATTTGATGATTATCGTGTATTGCTTTGATGAATTTAGAGACTAAGCATGGTATAGTCCAGAAAGTCTTTAGATTAGACTGACTTGTTTGATGCAGACAAGTCTGTCTTGAGTCCTTATCATCAATTTTCTCTACAAATTCTGTAGTAAACAGACTAAAAGTCTGTCAGACATTTTTTTGCCACTTTGAAGGACTTATATTTCCTTCAAAAGTGATGAAGATCAAAAAGGCACATCGTCTTGGCCTTTAATATAAAGATTTCTAAGTGAAGTGTTGTGAGGTGGTTGATTGCTATCTTTACCTATTATATCGATCGCCATGTTTGTGTTTGTGTTTGAGCACTAACCTCACTGACCGTATTTCAGATCTGCACCGGAATGCTAGGAGCGATGTTGTTAGTGTACGCGAGTATTCGGTGGCGAGGCACAGTGAGACGAGGCGGACCGTATTTTTCTGCCGTGCCACTGGCAGCAGGCTGTGTCGCTGATACACTTTACTTTGTGAGTGTAGTGATAAGTACCTCTAGGTACATAGTATACTCGTAAAACACGTTATAAACACAAATTGGTTTAATAGTATATAGATATACTATAAAGCCAATTTGTGTTTTTCAATACCTATCTTTTTGCTAATTTTCATCCAGATCTGTTTAGTAGTTGTATGTGTCAAACATCCATCCATCTATACAAATTAATTAGGTAGTCTTCTTCTTATCGAGTGGATGGTCAACCTGACCAATCCTGGTGTCAGAGTTATTGAGCCGCCAAAGGCCTCTGACATGGCTCATGTAATGACTACTATCCGTAGAAAGTAACCGGGACCGACGGCTTAACGTGCCCTCCGAAGCACGGAATCATCTTACTTTTCGGGCAATCAGGTGATTCAGCCTGCAGGCTGTCCTCAGTTTGGTTAGGGCATTGCAAACTGATGACAGTCTCACAAAGTGATTCGATAATCAAAATGTACCTATAACAGCTGTAACATCTGTCTCTACTCTACATATACAAGTAAAGTACACGTGATTTCTTCTCAGTCCGCGTTACTATCGACAGCCCACGCGTGGGCAGCTGAAGCAGGTTCGCTGGGCATGACGCTGCCTCACTCTCACCAAGAAGAACGCATGATCAGATCCTTTGTCTACTCCGCTGTGGCTTTGAAGGTTAGAACTTGCGTTAATAGACGTTTGATTCAAATTCACTTACCTAACTAAGCTTGGCTAGTTCAATCATGAAACTATAATCTTGAGCATAATATAAGATTATTATGCTCAAGGTGTCATAGGCATCTTCGTAGCAAATTTTTGGATCTGTAGCCCAATTAGTAGCTTGGACAAGATTTAATCGGCATTTTCGTAGCACGGATTAGATTCGATAGCCAACTTCAACAATATTGTGACAGTAATTAACTACGTAGCAAAATATCGGAGCTGTAGCCAATTTTGTAGCATAATATCGGGGTCGTAGCCAACTTCGTAGCAAAATATCGGGGTCGTAGCCAACTTCGTAGCAAAATATCGGGGTCGTAGCCAACTTCGTAGCGAAATAATGGGACGTAGCCAGCTTCATAGTAACATATCGGGACCGTAGCTAACTTCATAGTACGAGCAAAATTTGATAGGCAACTTCGTAGCATGAACAAAATTCGATTCGAACCTTGTAGCATAGTCATTGGTAAATAATCGATAGGCATCCTTATCAATGCTATTTTTGAAACTCAAAAAACCATGTAGAGTTTATTCTGTATGACTCTTTCCCAAATCTAGGAATCTGATCAGAAGGAATACTACTGAATCTGGTACTTATCTGCAGGTATTGAAGGTAGCCTGGATTCAGTGGAAACAGTGTACTTGTGACCTTTTCTTCCTGGACTGGTCTCAATATAACCCGCCTGTCAAAGGTTTGTACATACTACATTATGACTCACTTAAGTAATTGTCACTAACTGAATACACATACAATACATATGTTACTTACCATACCTGAATGATATGTAAGACATAATTATAATGCAACGGGTCTTGTTTTGTAATGCGTAGAATTAACTGGCATTCTAGACATGGCAGTTGGCATGAACATATGCCAGTAGCACGAGCTAGTAACTGATATACCAGCAACAGGCATGAATTCCCGTCGTATTGTTCAACTCTACCAGAATTTCAATTAATTATTACAGCTGACTTTTGACAAACTTATTTTAAGAAAAGTTCTTTTGAAGTTGCCTTCTTTTTGTTCTTCAGAAATTACTTTCAATGAAGACGATAGTTGGAAAGTATCGGTTTTGTCTCGGGAATGGAGTCTGAAGCAGACTGTGAGACGAGCGAATCCGGGATATACTGTTGTATTAACACTTTTAGTTGTACAGGTAAGTGGATTCTGTAATAATGAACATTACACATGCCTGCCGTTTCAGTTTGATATCAACATTTGGAGGTTAGCTTAGGTAGGTCAACTCTAAATAAGAGTTTTTAGAACACCTAATGACCTCCAGCAATTAATTTAAGTTTAAAAAAATTAACAGACTATCGACTTATCCTACCTATCAAAGAAGTAAACAAACTAGACGTTGCCTTGCATTCACGTTGAGTTAACATAGCGCTACTACTGAACAAACGTCACCACTACAGTATTTAGAAACACATACTAACATGTGAATAACGAGAATTTAATTAAAATTAATACTTTTTAACATAAAACCATATTTATGTAGACTTGTAATACAGACTCATTGATATTCTAGCTAACAGCCCCTCTAACTCCGAAGCTACCCCAAAACGTAAGCTACCACTGGGTATTCTTCTCTCTAATATGGTGGAGTTGCTACACCCTCGTACTATCTCTCTCTTGGATCAAACACAAGCTCAGTTCATCGTCCTCGCTGCAAGACATCTGCTGTAGAGTGGGGCACTCGTTACTCGTGTTCGAAGAAGAGTGTTATGCTCATTATGTGCATGGGAGGTAAGTTGTTTATGGAGTTTTTTTATGGTTTTGTGTGTTAGCTACCTAGTAATAAGGGTGCCACGGTGCAGGTGACGCGATTTCAATTAATTTGTAGCCAATATTTAATGTTCTTTTTCACCAGTCACCGTCGCTGTAGTTTGTACCAGCTCTATTAATTCCCTGCAACATTTAACTGCGCCGTACTCGGAAACGTAAATAAAATCGTAAATTAACTAAGTAGCGTAATTTTTCATACGTTACATGTCAAAAATTGAATCATTAGACTCTGTAGTAAACTTATTAGGTAATTTTTACCAAGGTAAGGATGCAGGGCAAGACATAAGTTCCGTCTTCATTTTCTCTTCTCTATCTTATTATTACTATATCAAGCAAAAGTACCAAATATCGCTCGCGTACACTCGGAACAACAATCGGAGAAGCCACAAAAAATAACAATTCTGAAGTAGACTTTCCATCTAGCGAAGTTTTATAATAACCAAAATAATCACCTAAATTATCATGACAATACCTATTATGTCCTTTGAGTCAACTTGACCGCGACCTTCAAGCTAAACTCAGTGAAAGTAGGCTAATTAGCAGGATCAGCCATTGTGGAGTCCCATTGTTGACAAGCCCGTTGGCATAGTAGCAATGAGAGCGCTTACTGTGTCGGGGGTTGCGGGTTCGATTCAACGGAGTCAACAATATGTGAAGGACATAGTTGTGGGTGACGAACGGCTGGGGGTGAATTATATATTCTTTTAAAGTATTTGTATATGTATATGTAGTAGTATCAGTAAGTTAGATTCCATAACACAAGCTTAGAGCTTACTTTGGGTCTAATTAACCGTGTGTGAATTTGTCCGGGTGTATTATATTATTATTATATTGTTTGTATTCCAGGCGCGACGAGTGCAAAGAGGCTCGCTCAATGGCCGGCCCGCTCGCGGCCTGCCGAGTGGCTTGCGTGCCGCAGTTGAGGTGAGGGATACACTAACAACAATCTACGAGTACATCTTTGTATATAAAAATTACGTGTCACGTTGTTTGTCCGCGATGGACTCCTAAACTACTGAACTGATTTTAAATTTGATTTGCACACCGTGTGCAATTTGACCCAACTTGAAAGATAGGATAGCTTACATCTCAATTTATAGTGATTTTTATATGGCAAAACACAGTTTGCCGGGTCAGCTAGCAAACTAATATAATAAATATGAGGAGTTTGATTTATTTGTTTATTTGAATGGGCTTATTAAATGAATGAAAGTTTTTGTATTCAACAACTTTTTCCTCAATAGAAGGAATTGTCTCGAAAAATATGTATAAAAAAAAGTCATGTTAGTTACACCATTTAGGTATAACTCGAGAACAACTGGACTGATTTTAATTTAATAAAAAGTATTTATCTTGGTCAGGAATAGAATAATAAGTAATAAACGGGGCACAACTACTTGTAATGTTAATTCTTTTAAGAAGAAATAGATCATATTTACATTACTACACTTCACATTATGAAATTAACTACTTAGTGGCATATGTGCTAAACGAATCTATCAACAATGTGTTGTTTCAGAGCCGTGTTCAAACAGCTACTGACACCCAGTCCAGGTACGTGAACCGACACAGGCCACAATGCACTGCTCTGATTGACGATTGTAGAACGATGCTTTTCACATTGTGTCCGTATAATACGAGTAGCTTTGAGAGAATAATTTGTATTTTGATATGTATGCTATATTTTGTTCCTGTATTTTTCATTTATTAGTTACTAGCAGCGCCCCGCGGTTTTACCCGCGTTGTGCCCGTTCCCGTGGGAATTTCGGGAATTTTTTTACATAAAGACCTTCCTCTTGAATCACTCTACCTATTACAAAAAACCGCATCAAAATCCGTTGCGTAATTTTAAAGATTTAAGCATACAGACAGACAAACAGTGTGACAGACACGAAAAAGAGACGACTTTATTTTATACAATGTAGTGATGCAGCATTTTATATTAGTTACTACTAATTCTTTTAAGTTTTTATTTTTAGTTTGCAGTGCCCTAACAGGGTGTGATGTATTATGGTACATTATGGCAAATAAATACTTTTGAATTTGAATTTGAACACTATGACGAAGTTTTTTGCTATCTATAACTAATTAGAGCTATTTGTACGTTTGTTTGCTTGTACGTTCGAGCTAATCCCGGGTATTAACTACCATTACAATTTAATTTATTATTTTTGAAATAGATAGCAACATTCAGGCGGGCTATTTTTCATTCTAAAATTCCCACGGAAACGGGCACATCGTGGATAAAACCGCGGGGCGCTGCTGGTGATTAAATAAGTAGGTAGTAAACTTAACTAGATAAAATAAAACGGTTGTAGTAGGATCTCTAGTAGTTCGTAGTCATATTTGATTGTTATTTACTCATCGAAAATACGCCTATTATAATGTTGTATGAGGGCCTTCATTAAGGCGCCTTGCCATGAGAGAGCCTTTTCAATAAGTTAATACATACTATATTTAGGTATAATATAATATACCATCATCACGATGTTGTTCCAATTTGTTATCATCGATGGATACCAGACGTTTCAAAGTTTCATGGCATAGGTCTGATAGAAAGGGACCATTATACATGTCTGCTATGAATTGTATTATTTTCAGGTATGTTGGGTGAATCTGAGCCGAGGCATCAATTGTTATCAAGATTTTTAGCTGCATTTTTTGAAAGGGTAAGCAAACTAACTTTATAACAAAAGTGTATAATTATAGTTCACTTCATAATCATTATTCATTTCATCACTACATAGTATAAAATAAAGTCGTCTCTGTTTCGTGTCTGTTTGTCTGTTTGTCTGTATGCTTAAATCTTTAAAATTACGCAACGGATTTTGATGCGGTTTTTTGTAATAGGTAGAGTGATTCAAGAGGAAGGTTTTTATGTAAAAAATTCCCGAAATTCCCACGGGAACGGGCACAACGCGGGTAAAACCGCGGGGCGCTGCTAGTATATACATATATATAACCAAAGTTTGTAATTATATTTCAATGAAAGATAATCCACCTTCGTGGCTATGTTCTATAAATCCTATGCTCCTGGCTGATCATGCTACCTACTCTAATCGTAGTACGCAATTCGATAGCCAACACCCTTCATTGCAGTCTTAAGATAACTATCGAAAAATATGTCCGGTATAATAAACAGGCTGTTTCGTTCAGGCTTTAGACGGTCTAAGCTGGGTGGCGAGCGAGCGCACCGTGCTGGAAAGACTACTGGATGTAGAGCTCAGCTCGAGAGAAGCAGGCACCACCAGCGCCTTGCTGTACGATAATGATGACCCGTCCTGCTTTAACATGACTTGGTAATATGTTGATATACATTTACACAATTCCCAGGTCGAGAGAAAACAAATTGCCTACTTTTCAAATATGGCCCAGGTTTGAGATCACCAACCCGCAGCAAGAACGACATACGTATGTGATAATTTCACTAGTCACCTCGGTGCTATACTCGCATTGAGTCGGGCGATTATATGAGCAAGAGCAATGAGCTTCCTGCATTGCACAAAAGTTGAAAAGTAACTTCACCGAGAGGCCTCTATCGTGCCATGGATATTATAGGCCGTTACTTCTTACATTGTTTCTTTTGTACTATATTTACTTACGTTTGAAGTTACTTTTGTACTATATCCAGGTGGAATGAAGAGTGGAACCTGAGCACGTTAGACGCCATGTTGTTCGGTGCGGTGTTGGTCGCGAGCGGGGACGCCGTGCTCGCCACTGTCGTCACATACGTAGTGTATGAGGTACGGTAGACTACTACCTTTATTTGTAGGCTTGGTTACTATGGCAGTTTTCAAGTAATGGTGCGGTTGGAAAAAGGAAAGATTGTAGAAAAAATCAAATGACTTCAATTATTGTTTTAAGTTATATTTTTATTAATTTCCAGCTAACAAAACAAATCCGAACATTCGCTGGTAACAAGAATCAATCAGCCAAAACTGGTGTTGACGTCTTCTTCCATTGATTACGAGACCGGCGTAACAATCTTGTAGTTATAGTCATTAAACTTACGTAAGTTTAAATTAAAATCTAAGGAATAATAAATATTGTATAACATTGAAACTTGATTGTTTTATTCAATTGTTTGTAAAGACTGGACATATCAGCAGATCAGTGACATCCCTGCAAAAGTTAAAAGCCAACTGAAAGTCAAAATAACTACTATCAGCGCTATAATAAGATCTCTCGCTGTAGGGTAAAGAAATCTCAGCTCATTGAAGACAATACAGTGAAGAGGATTAGACGTAATCACCAGGAAGCTGCGTATTAGTGAACCATAATTAAAAACATGAAGTCACAATTCTACTCTTTAGTGCTATACCTTATAATAACCCACACATACAATTGTAACGGTTCACGTGGTGAAGTTACATTAAATCCGATTCCCAAAACAACAACAACGACAACCACAACAACCACAGAAGCAACAACAACACCGCTAGAGACAGAAACAACAGAAACAGAAATGGATACAACAACAACACCGATTCCGACCGAGTGCTATGAAATCACTCAGAGTACTACGACCCCAGAGCCAGTGACGGGCCGCGGAGAGATCACCGTGCAGCCTGGACTCACCTTTGCGCTTCCACCACCACCCACCCTAAAACCGCCTCAAAATGATTCATTCTAATTTTTCATTCAATGTTGTGCCTGTTTCCGTGGGGATTGACACTAAAAATAGCCTATAACCTTCCCATTGAATGTGGATATCCATTACAAAAAAAAATATTCAAATCAAATTGGTAGTTTCTAAAATTAGCCCTTACAAACAAACAAGTTAAAAACTTTACCTCTTTATAATCTATACTTCTATACTAATATTATAAAGAGGTAAAACTTGTAAGTTTGTTTGTTTGATTGTATGTTCGAGCTAATCTCGGGAATTATCAGTCCGATTTGAATAATTATTTTTGTAATGGATAACCACATTCAATGGGAAGGATATAGGCTACTATTCATCCTGAAATCCACGGGAGCTGGTACAACGCGGGTAAAACCGCAGGGCGCTGCTATGTTATATTATATTATATAGTGATATTTTATCATGTTTAGTTCACACTGGACGCGGAACATTGAAAACGCGTTGGTAATAGTGATGTACGAATATTCCATTCGCATTCGCGAATATCTGAATGCGAATGCAGCTATAAAATTACTAAAAAAAATACATTCGTTACATCATAATATAACACACTGTCTTACAGTTTATGCGCGTGCAGTTTGTAATACATAGTTATAGAACATTATAGATATCTAAATTATGGTTAAACTTAATTATTTGTGCGACTTATTATAGTTGAAATGTTTTTGTGGAACGCGCTTTTAATGTGTGTTTATTTAGCTCCTAAGAGCTTCTAAACAGGGATATATACTATCTTCTTCTTCATCGAGTGGATGGCCAACCTGATCAATCCTGGTGTCAGAGTTATTGAGCCGCCAAAGGCCTCTGACATGGCTCCGACATGGTAGCGACTACTATCCGTAGAAAGTAACCGGGACCGACGGCTTAATGTGCCCTCCGAAGCACGGAATCATCTTACTCGACTTACTTTACTTTACTTTACTTTTCGAGCAATCAGGTGATTCAGCCTGCAATGCCCTAAACAAACTGATAAAAGTCTCACAAAGAGATTTTTGTGAGATATCCCCACCGGGAATCGAACCCGGAACCTCCGGGTCGTGAGCCGGGCGCTCAAACCACAAGACCACGGAGGCTGTATACTATCAAATGTTTTAATGAATGCTTCACAATAGCTGCTTATTTAATTTCATACTAATTTTCGTTCACAACCAACCGTAAAATTACAATACTGTGTTGTACTTAGTTTACTAGCTAGAGAATCATATTTAACGTGTTATAAACCATGTTAATATACAGTTTAATTTCAATTTTTGTATTTTCTAAGACCGTTTTTTGCATTAGAGATCCAATAACATCAGACTTAATTAGTAAAAATGAGTCATTAGAGTTGACATCTAATTTGGAAAGCGATGGCATATTCAAGAATTTTCTGAGGAATTATTTCGAATTACTATCTACCAATTTTCCCCGGAAAAAATTAAGCCTCTACTGCAAAATATTGCATCAGGCGCTGCGGCCTTTGGAATATACATATACGAAGAGATTGGCGAAACGCTTGAAAAAAATGTCGAAACAGGGTAGCAATGAGATTCAGGAAACAATTGCGCACTACAGAGTTGAATTAGAACATGACCTGCCGAACAGAACAGAGTTCTTAGAAGCAATGGATGACATTTTCACTATCCGACAAAACCAGTTGTTTGACGATTACTTGTACGATGTCCGAGACTTCGGGACCGAAGATAAGTTACACATCGACGAAGAAACAACCAACTTAGTGAATAACGTCATATTGCGCCGTATTTTAAAGCTTAGCCGCGACGAGCAGCGAGAATTACATAAGAAATTAAGTCGAGCTTACAAAGAATATCGATGGCAGCAAAGTAGCAACGGTCATCTACAAAATAGCAACTTTACAGGAGAGCAGATTATGTGAAAAATGGTTACCATTTTCATTAGAGTTATGTAACAATTAACATGGAATTTTCTATGGTGCATTAAAATGGCCTCTTTTATATTTATTTTATAACATTTGAAGTCAATTTAACGTAATATTTCTGAAATAAAGTACATGTCCTTTTTTTCTTTGTTAAATTTCGATGTAAAAACAAATGCGATGCAAAAGAAGCAACTACCTACCTGATATCAGTATTCACGTTGTAACTAACGGAGCAATCATTCTAATGAAAATGCATATATTGATGAAATTATTTAAAATACTAATTTTAATGGTTTTAAAAGAAATGTTAATTAATATAGAAATAGTTTTCAACATTCACTAACTTAGATTTTGTAGATGTCTTCATTTACTTGGCATGTATCGTTTCACATAGCTTTATCTACGTCTTTACGTTGGTATCATAACTATAAACTAAACAACATAAAGTGCTATTGAAAAAAATGCATTAACTGTTTTAATTATTATTTGTTCATATCTTCCACCTAATTGTCTTAAACTATCTAATAAGTGTGAAAAGAATAATCTTCAAGATATCTTACCCAAATCGTATTTACATTAATTAATTTACTGCTTATTGAGATCTTTGCCCAGCAGTGGGACAGTATAGATTAGATTAATACTGCTCATAATTATTAATATCTCTGGAGTATTGGCGGCCAAATTCAGTGCAGATAACTCGATTTACGTAACGGATAATTTTAAATACTTTGAAAAAAGTGATTATATGAATACAGGCTTGTAGATAGGATTTATGTAAGCCTATTTTTGTAAAAAAAAACACATCCCTAAAATGCAGATGTCCGTGTCTACTTTGCTGCCATCGATATAATGCTAATGATAGTATTGTTTGATGGGTAGTTTTTATCTTAAAAAGATAACTATAAAAAAAAACTAAAAAAAACACGCTTTTATTGCAAATTGAACTAAAAACTAGAAAATATTTTTTCTCCTCAAATCAAAATTATAATAAAATTTAAGTTGTAACACAATGATTCAATTCAGAGTAAAAAGCGTGGGGTGCACTTTACTGTAGTTCATAACTATCCTCTCATAGATAGTTAGAGATTGTCCAAGCTGAAATGACACGCCCCACCTCCGCATTTACGCACACTAGCAAATTTTAAATATGGACGCAATACACATAAACATGCAATTATAATTGGTCGTTCAGTTGCCGTACTCGCCGTACTCGCTAAGAAGTGCAATTCTCGGATTTGTTGTCCAACTAGTTTAGTTGATCGTGAACGCGCGAGAGGAGAGGACGTCTTGTTTCATACAAAGTGACGGCGCTGCTCCATAGAGCGAGCGTTTTCGGATTTATCACCCGACTAGTCGGCCGACATGTGCACATAGAAATCAATAATTGGCGCTCCCACACAGATGAAGTGCCGCTATTAATATTTACACTCACACATCTAAATAAAGTAATTAAGTAGTGGGGCGCGTCATTTCAGCTTAGACAATCTCTACCAATGATGATTGTAATATTTAAAAATATTAAGCACCCCACGCTTTTTACTCTGAATTGAATCATTGTGTTACAACTTAAATTTTATTATAATTTTGATTTGAGGAGAAACATTATTTTCTAGTTTTTAGTTCAATTTGCAATAAAAGCGTGTTTTTTTTTAGTTTTTTTAAACTATAATTTTATTTTTTAGTAAGCATAACATTATATGCAACTTTTCATCCCGTAATCCCCACGGGAACGGGCCCATCACGGGAAAACCACGGGACGCTGTTAGTGTCTAGTACCATTTAGTAAAATAAAACAGAACTCCCGATCCGGCCCCCAGCGAGCGCCCGTCGATGTCTTTTATATGAAGTAATAATTTTTTAGTAAATCTGGCAAATCCATTAAGGATAATGGGAAACTGTTATTAAATTATTGCATTGTCATCGGTCCTTGATACGTATGCAAAGTTTCAAATTAATCAGACTTCTGGAAGTTGGTGAAAATGCTGTTCAAAGATTCCATTACATACGTACGTACGTACATACATACAGGCCAAGCTAATAAAAGCGTGTTAAAATAAGGCTTAATAAACGGATACAATGTTTTGCCATTAGTAGTTAAGTTAATTATAATATAAAGAGTTTTTAACTAGTACCTAACCTAAGTAATTAAATTAAAGCAACGGTTTTTATAGGACTACTTTACCTAATACCTACGTAATAACTGAGAGCTGATTATTTTAGAATTGGAAAACAATGTATACTGTTTAAGTTGTGAATTATGGTTATTAGAACATTAAGTAGATAAGTAATTAGATTACAAATTATGCGTCCAATGCAAGGCGCGGTTGCCTTCATAAAGTAACTTATGGTTGCCTTCACAGTTACCTTAGTTTGAAATTACCGGGTGCGCGCATGGCGCGATTTATTTTTCATCTAGGTTGGTACCATTGGTACCACATTGGTACCATGTTGGTACAATTGGTTGATATTGATTGAACGAATGAGAATGAATGATTACACTTAAGTCATGGAGCTACAAAATAAAAATCGGTAAGCTCCGCAAATAATAAATAGAGTACGTTTAATGCACGGGCAACATTTGTATTTTGTCTATGTTCACAAGCGAACAAATGAAATACGGCAACGTCACGCAAGAATTGACTTGAGAGTTGAATCTGGTGAAGTGATAATTCGTTCGGCATTTCGTAAAAATAGTTTTTCCATAAATTATTGTATAATTTTTTGATAAAAATGGCAGATAATAAAAGGTAAATCATATTTGGGTATAATTAAACTATTTACCATGTTGTTTTAGTTGTAATAACTTCATTTTCGGTGTAAAATATTACTTGATATTCGAAATTGGCTTGTCATCGTGTCAGAGTTTCCAAACCAAGCTCAACTAGATCGAATTTTGCATGATCATTATAAAATTTTGAATGTCTTCATTACTAAATAAGCTAAATAGAGGTGAAACAACGATGTTTCTGTAAGTCTCTGGTATATATCGTGATGGGAATGTTGTATTTTTCAGTCCTGATGATTTATCGACCGCGATCCTCCGCCGCAAAGACAGGCCCAACCGTCTCATCGTGGAGGAGGCCGTCAGCGATGACAACTCTGTTGTGGCGCTCTCACAGGTCACTATTCCTGCTTACTAAACATAACTGTTCAACCTCCTTTGTCAGAACAATGAAACTAACTTACTAGGTCGATGCGACCATTTTCATGGCGTTTGATAACAAAGAACTTAACCACGAATATATCAAACAGGTTCAAAAACCTCTTCCTAATACATGTAAAAAGTGGCAATCATCTGGTGAACCTTTTTGTATTAATTGTTATATTGGAACATTGTTAGCATTCTTTACACATATAACATTACATATATTATTCTTGCTGAGTTCTGTAACTATTGTCGTTACTAGTCCCATTGGTTTATTTTATTAGAGAATCTCCGTGAAACGGATACAGATTTTATGTCTATTTGAGCTTACAACAACAATGTAGTGAATGTTTTGTTAGTTATAATGATAGGTGCCCAATGCCCCGTTTTTGCAACATAGAGCTTCTGATAAGTTAAGTTATCTTATTCTAATTTATTTGTCAAAGTTACCAGCTCTTATAAAAATGTAGCCATTTGTGATGACTAACATTACCCATTCTAGATGCTTCTATATTCTGATAAGACTTTTACATGTTGATAGTTGTTTGTCATAATATCCTATTATTTTAACCACCTAGGTATTATAATTTATTATATCTACCTATCACTACATAGTATAAAATAAAGTCGCCTCTTTTTCGTGTCTGTCTGTCTGTCTGTATGCTTAAATCTTTAAAATTACGCAACGGATTTTGATGCGGTTTTTTGTAATAGGTAGAGTGATTCAAGAGGAAGGTTTTTATGTAAAAAAAATCCCGAAATTCCCACAGGAACGGGCACAACGCGGGTAAAACCGCGGGGCGCTGCTAGTATAACATAAAATTAAAAGACAAATTTAACCTAAAAATAACAATGACATTGAATGTTATCCACTTAAATGTCAAGTATTTTACCATTTCATGAACTCAGCATTTTAAATAATTTTAAACCTCATTCAATAATTTTTTTCATTTTTCTGCATACCTATACCAGGAATATTGCATCTATGACCAATATTAAAGAGTAATTCTAGAGCATAAACATCTTTTTGGTATTGTAAAACATTAAATATTTAGTTGAGGATGGACAAATAACAAAAAATCGTCTACAGGCCAAAATGGAACAGCTCCAACTGTTCCGTGGAGACACGGTGCTGCTGAAGGGCAAGCGTCGCAAGGAGACGGTGTGCATCGTGCTCTCTGATGACAACTGCCCAGATGAGAAGATCCGCATGAACCGTGTGGTGAGGAACAACCTGCGCGTGAGGCTGTCTGATGTGGTGTCCATAGCCCCATGCCCTTCAGTCAAGTACGGGAAGAGAGTGCACATTCTGCCCATTGATGACTCAGTTGAAGGTCTTACTGGGTAAGTTGGGTATATTTTTAATTATTGTGTTGCATCGGTCCATAAAAAGTAGCTTAATTTTTGCACAAGTCTAGCACAGAATGAAGCTGTTATCAACTTATACCAACAAAATATTAAATAAATAAATTAAAAAAAAAATCATTTATTGCTTTAACCTCTGATCAGTGGAACCCCGCGTTACGCCCGTACCCGTCGTCTGTGGCGAGAAATGCGTGTCACCGAGAGCGCGACACCGCTCTTTGAATTTCTCAAAATTTAGCAGATTTTTGTATGAGTTTGAATATAACCTTGGACTGATTTATGAAGCTAAATAACTAATACATATTATTCATTGACTTTCTTTCATAAAACATAACTTGATCTTATTTTATAGGTGAATATTTACAACGAATCAGTCCGAAAATTCCCTTTTGCTAATTATGAAGAAAATAATTATTTATTTGTTTATCAATCTGGGTTTTACTTATTATTTCACACAACGGAATAATTTTCTAGTCCACTAATAGGATTCTTATTGGATTCGTACAATAATTCACTGCTAAAATAAATTTTAAAAATTGTAAATACGAGTTAGAAACTTCGCCATTGCCCACTATTTACATGGAACTTTGAACTCGTATTACATAGTTTTTATTAGACCTTTGACACTGTTCATCACATATTTAGTTAAACTTAAAGTACAAGGGCAAAAGTTTCAAAATATCTTAAAATTAGCAAATGGAGAAGGCTCAGCATGTGCTGCCCAGAGTACACTACTCCAGGCAGCACTGGTTTTCAGCCACCCCTTTTCATTGTGTTCACAACATGGGGGGCCATGTAAAATAATATATAGAATTATTAATTATAAATGGTAACAAACAAAATAACAATAATTACTTGAAATGAATAACCTTATACATATAAATATTCCACTCTTCTTAATATTATACCGGACAATACACACGGACACATTCACTCATGGTTAATTAAACCATATCTATATGTGTGTGTGTACACGTGGGTGTATAGGTGTGTGTGCGTGTGTAAGGGTGTGTTTGTTTGAGGATTCTTGTATTCAGGGTAGAGTTATTATAGTTATGCAAAAAAGCTGTTTAATTTGAGTTCCTTAGCATAGGAGGGCTTCACGTTTTCAGCATATTAGCAATAGACATGTCGACTGCCTAAAGTGCTTTAGAACATTGCATTTACAACTTCACCACTTCACAACTTCTTTTGTCGCTCAAAAACAAAACAAGACCAGCTTAAAACCCTCAACTAATCTGGCAAGAGTGGTCCAAAGGATTGGTTGACAATAGCACGTGGTTCCCCCAGGAACCTGTTCGAGGTGTACCTGAAGCCGTACTTCATGGAGGCGTACCGCCCCATCCACCGCGACGACACGTTCATGGTGCGCGGCGGCATGCGCGCCGTCGAGTTCAAGGTGGTGGAGACCGACCCCTCGCCCTACTGCATCGTGGCGCCCGACACCGTCATACACTGCGAGGGAGACCCCATTAAGCGAGAGGTCTGTATTTGCATCTTGTAAATTTATGTTATACTTTATTAAGATTATCTGTAAACATAACTCTAATAGAAACCTAAGGTTTTGTTGATTTTGTACTACACTTCGTAAACAATTTTAAAGAGATTATCAATTTTTAACACGCTTTTATTAGCTTGGCCTGTATGTATGTATGTATGTATGTACGTATGTAATGAAATCTTTGAACATCATTTTCACCAACTTCCAGATGTCTGATTAATTTGAAACTTTGCATACGTATCAAGGACCGATGACAATGCAATAATTTAATAACAGTTTCCCATTATCCTTAATGGATTTGCCAGATTTACTAAAAAAATATTACTTGATATAAAAGACATCAACGGGCGCTCGCTCTGGGACGGAACGGGAGTTCTGTTTTATTTTACTAAATGGTACTAGACTAGACACTAACAGCGTCCCGTGGTTTTCCCGTGATGGGCCCGTTCCCGTGGGAATTACGGGATGAAAAGTTGCATATAATGTTATGCTTACTAAAAAATAAAAAATAAAATTATAGTTTAAAAAAACTAAAAAAACACGCTTTTATTGCAAATTGAACTAAAAACTAGAAAATAATTTTTCTCCTCAAATCAAAATTATAATAAAATTTAAGTTGTAACACAATGATTCAATTCAGAGTAAAAAAGCGTGGGGTGCTTAATATTTTTAAATATTACAATCATCATTGGTAACTATCTATGAGAGGATAGTTATGAACTACAGTAAAAAAAAATACACCCCACGCTTTTTACTCTGAATTGAATCATTGTGTTACAACTTAAATTTTATTATAATTTTGATTTGAGGAGAAAAATTATTTTCTAGTTTTTAGTTCAATTTGCAATAAAAGCGTGTTTTTTTAGTTTTTTTAAACTATAATTTTTGTCATATATTCTGTGTCACAAAGGACACGCAATTTTTTTTCTTCATTTTTTTCTATTTATTAAAAACGTATTAAATTCTAATAAGTCATATAATTGAGGTTTTGATTTCAGTAGTTTATTTGAACAGATTACATGACTGCCATTTAGAATTTCAAGATACATCCATACAACAGTAGTTCATTGTGTTTATCTCATTTGTGACTGGGGAATTCCCTACTCATTGTTTGAATATAACATACAACAATCTATGGAAGGGACTTTTTAGACATACTACAAAAAGCTCTGTTGTATGTTTACCAAGTATTGCATAAACATTTTGAATATAAACGCTTCAATGTTTTAGCAATCTATCGGATATGTAATTTGCTTTATCTTTATTATAAAAATGAATCGCAAAAATGTGTTGCTAAGCGCTTAACTTCAGAAGGACTGCACCAAATTAGATGATTCTTTTTTTAATGTGTTCCTTATTGTCAGGACAAGGTTTTTATATAAGAAAAATTAAGGAATAAAAATCTCAAAATTCCCACGGGAACTGGGGCGCTGCGGGTGAAACCGCGGGGCACAGCTAGTTTATAATACATTAAAGCCAAACATCTCTAAATGAATTCATCACTACATAGTATAAAATAAAGTCGTCTCTTTTTCGTGTCTGTCTGTTTGTCTGTCTGTATGCTTAAATCTTTAAAATTACGCAACGGATTTTGATGCGGTTTTTTGTAATAGGTAGAGTGATTCAAGAGGAAGGTTTTTATGTAAAAAAAATCCCGAAATTCCCACGGGAACGGGCACAACGCGGGTAAAACCGCGGGGCGCTGCTAGTATATGTATAAATATTATAAAACCCTCGACTCGCCAGATCTGTACATTTAATATTTTTTATAAAAGTAACTGGCGCGTTTGTTACAAATAAACACATAAAACGTAAATTCCTAAAAAGTAAAAACTAATCTCTACATTTGTCTGAAGAGTAGGTGGTTTTTGTTTTACCTATCAATTTTCAATCTCATTCAAAACAAAACAACTTAACTACATTATATAACATTACAATAACGTGTGTCTAACCCGCAGGAAGAAGAAGAGGCTCTCAACGCTGTAGGCTACGATGACATCGGCGGGTGCCGCAAGCAGCTAGCTCAGATTAAGGAGATGGTGGAGTTGCCGCTGCGCCACCCGTCGCTCTTCAAGGCCATCGGGGTGAAGCCGCCGCGCGGGATCCTCATGTACGGCCCGCCCGGTACCGGCAAGACGCTGATCGCCAGGGCCGTGGCTAATGAGACCGGTGAGGATTATTACTGTTATATTATTAACTAGCGACCCGCCCTCGCTTCGCTTCGGGTAATCAAGATTTCATGTAGGAAAATCGGGATAAAACATTGCGTGTCTCCCGCAGGAATATACACAATCAAAATTTCAAGTGGGAAATTGGGGATAAAATATTACATGTCTCGCGCGAGTATAATATGTATACACAATCAAGATTTCATGTGAGGAAGAATTCGGGATAATACCTACATAGCACGTCTTCGTCGTTCGTAGTTCGTAGGTAGGTATATCCCCGCGCGCTTTGACCGCACGAAACAGTAAGTAGCCATAAGAGACCCGCCATCGAGCATTATTAATTTGTAAGCAGCGCCCCGCGGTTTTACCCGCGTTGTTGTTGTTCGTTGTTCCCGTGGGAATTTCGGGAATTTTTTTACATAAAAACCTTCCTCTTGAATCACTCTACCTATTACAAAAAACCGCATCAAAATCCGTTGCGTAATTTTAAAGATTTAAGCATACAGACAAACAGAAACGAAACAGAGACGACTTTATTTTATACTATGTAGTGATATTTCTCATCATAACTCTGAAACTAACTGTCCGATTTTAATAATTTAAAGAGGTATACAAAGAAACATAATTAACCTTGATTGTAGAGCCATTTATTTTGATGTAGATTCATAATTATCATCATTATGAATATCATCAACTTAAAATTACACTCCTTTTTTAACTAATTAATTTTAACTAAAAACGGTTATTGTGGCTTAACTATAATAGTTAGACATATGCCCTCGCGAACTTATTTGTTCGCAATGATATGTACTTTGATTGTGTAGAACATTGTTTTTGTGTATCATCAATAGATTTAGAAGCGCACGCCAAAAACCAATTTTTTTAGGCATGTTTTTCATACCTTGGGTTACATATACCCGCATTGTGCCCGTTCCCGTGGGAATTTCGGGAATTTTTTTACATAAAAACCTTTCTCTTGAATCACTCTACCTATTACAAAAAACCGCATCAAAATCCGTTGAGTAATTTTAAAGATTTAAGCATACAGACAAACAAACACGAAACAGAGACGACTTTATTTTATACTATGTAGTGATTATCATGAAAAAGTCACTATTTATTAGTGATTTTTCATGCTAAAGTGTATTTTTGTTTTTTAATGTTTAAATACGCTAATCTCGGAAACTACCAATCTGATTAAAATAATTCCCTTTGTAATGGATACTGCGGGGAGCTACTCGTGTAATATAAAGTCGACACGGAGGTTCCGGGTTCGATTCCCGGTGGGGATATCTCACAAAAATCTCTTTGTGGGACTTTCCTCAGTTTGGTTAGGGCATTGCAGGCTGAATCACCTGATTGCTCGAAAAGTAAGATGATTCCGTGCTTCGGAGGGCACGTTAAGCCGTCGGTCCCGGTTACTTTCTACGGATAGTAGGCGTTACTTGAGCCATGTCAGAGGCCTTTGGCGGCTCAATAACTATCACACCAGGATTGGTCAGGTTGGCCATCCACTCGATGAAGAAGAAGATCCATTTGAATATGAAATATGTTCGTTATTTGTTATCAGTTGCTAGTTCCAGGGATAAAATATCACCGTATATAATATAACTATGCCTAGGAATACTTTTGCTATGTATAGCAATAGCTATATTCATGTCTGCTTATACTAGACTATTATCACCATATTGGTATTCAGTAATTTAATTCCATCTTTACTAATCTAATAAAGCTGAAGAGTAGTTATTTTGTTTGTTTGAACGCTGAAACTACCAATCTGATTTCAATAATTATTTTTTTAATGTCTAGCCACATTCAACGGGAAGCTTATAGGCTATGTTCCTGAAATTCCCGCCGGTACAGGCACAACATAGGTAAAACTGCGGGGCGCTGCTAGTAACATATATATATAACCCATGTTAACCTATCACATTTCCTCGGCCAGGTGCATTCTTCTTCCTGATCAACGGGCCGGAGATCATGTCGAAGTTGGCGGGCGAGTCCGAGTCCAACTTGCGCAAAGCATTCGAGGAGGCCGACAAGAACTCGCCGGCCATCATCTTCATCGACGAGCTGGACGCCATCGCGCCCAAGAGAGAGAAGACTCACGGAGAGGTGGAGCGCAGGATAGTGTCCCAGCTGCTCACTCTCATGGATGGTGAGATTTATTTATTATTATAGCAAATTCTTAGGTTCATTGGCAATAAAAGTTCTTTAATTTTCAGTTGAGCTAGTTTTGTAGAAGTAAAGGTCTGTTTACTTATGTGGAGACTGCTTTACATTCAAATGCCTAACTTGGTACTTCCAGGGTCGAGATCTATGAAGGAAAAGATTTTTGGTCACACTAGACTGCAAAATATAAAAGTCTGTTCTAAACTACCTAGTTTATTCTATACTAGCAGCGCCCCGCGGTTTTACCCGCGTTGTGCCCGTTCCCGTGGGAATTTCGGGATAAAATGTAGCCTATAGCCTTCCTCGATAAATAGACTATCTAACAGTGAAAGAATTATTCAAATCGGTTCAGTAGTTTCTGAGATTAGCGCGTTTAAACAAACAAACAAACAAACAAACAAAACAAACTCTTCAGCTTTATAATATTAGTATAGACTAGAGCGCTCGCAAACACTATCAGTATATCGTGATTTACTTATTTTTTATCTAATCTATACTAATATTATAAAGCTGAAGAGTTTGTTTTGTTTGTTTGTTTGTTTGTTTAAACGCGCTAATCTCAGAAACTTCTGAACCGATTTGAATAATTCTTTCACTGTTAGATAGTCTATTTATCGAGGAAGGCTATAGGCTACATTTTATCCCGAAATTCCCACGGGAACGGGCACAACGCGGGTAAAACCGCGGGGCGCTGCTAGTTATTCATATATCCTCACTGTACTGATATCTTCGGTGAGATGGGCGACCTTTGCCGAACAATAGGATATTACAGGCTATTACTTTACTTTTATATATATATATGAAAGGTATCGTAACCACAATAATTCCCCCTAGGTATGAAGAAGTCCTCGCATGTGATCGTGATGGCGGCGACCAACCGCCCCAACTCGATCGACCCGGCGCTCCGCCGCTTCGGGCGCTTCGACCGCGAGATCGACATCGGCATCCCCGACGCCACCGGCCGCCTCGAGATCCTGCGCATCCACACCAAGAACATGAAGCTAGGGGACGACGTCGATCTTGAGCAGGTACGGACCCAATATATATGTAAGCAACGCCCCGCGGTTCTACCCGCGTTGTGCCCGTTCACGTGGGAATTTCGGGATGAAAATAGCCTGTAATCTTCCCGTTGAATGTGGCAAATCCAATCGCGAAGCCATTACAAAAATAATTATTCAAATCGGATTGGTAGTACCTCACATTAGCGCGTTCAAACAAACTCTTTAGTTTTATGATGTATTCTTTGAGGTTTTATGCGTTCTTATTTCGGGATTTAAAACTAGCAAATGTATTTTTTTATCTGACTTTTGAATCCTGAGAGTAGCGCAACGTAACACATAAATTAAGAAAGTTTCCTTGTTTGTTTTATATTTCAGGGGTAATTAATTATATTCCCATTTTAAATATTGTTAATTTTTTTTGTAGCTATTACCATCCAAACTTATAAAAGTTAACAGTCATTTATCGATTGTTCTATAGTTAGTTTGTACAAAGTATATACATATTAGTAGATTTTGAATAATCAAATATGACCTTAGTTCACTGCGGCTCAAAGACATACTCTAAATACATTACCATATTCTAATGTATTGGCGATTTTCTTGTTACCAAGCCAAATTTTATTTAGATTTTTGTAATATATGTTTCTTTGTACTTTATTTATTTAATAACTAAACTTAACAGGTTCAACGAAGCGAAATAATTCACTGCACTCACTATCCAAGATTTCCATAATAGGGCAAAAGCGTGTAACCTGTATAATAAATAGGTTGGTATTGTCCGGGGCGCAGATCGCGGCGGAGTCGCACGGGCACGTGGGCGCCGACCTGGCGTCGCTGTGCTCGGAGGCGGCGCTGCAGCAGATCCGCGAGAAGATGGACCTCATCGACCTGGAGGACGACCAGATCGACGCCGAGGTGCTCAACTCGCTCGCCGTCTCCATGGACAACTTCAGAGTCAGTTCCATTTTTATTGCTTTTATTTTTGTCTTATTGTCTATTTGTAATCTTAAAAAAAATTTGAATTGTGACCATCTCTTCAAGTCAAGTCTCTTCAACTTGACAAAATCATTTCAATACTTTTAGTGGAAATCTTAACTATAGTACCACGAAAGGTATTAATGTAACCCGTTTCCCCTGTGGCCAGTACGCCATGACGAAGTCGTCGCCGTCGGCGCTGCGCGAGACCGTGGTGGAGGTGCCGAACGTGACGTGGGGCGACATCGGCGGGCTGCAGTCGGTGAAGCGCGAGCTGCAGGAGCTGGTGCAGTACCCCGTCGAGCACCCCGACAAGTTCCTCAAGTTCGGCATGCAGCCCTCGCGCGGCGTGCTGTTCTACGGCCCGCCCGGCTGCGGTACGCTCCGCCACCCTCACACTCACACTCACACTCACACTCACTCATACATACTTGTACTTGACGTGACTGTACTTTCATATTGACTGTAAAGATGATTGAAATGTGGTTGGTAGCTAAATAAATACACACATATACTTATATTTTAAATGTTATTTTCCGGTACAGGTAAAACTCTTCTGGCCAAGGCGATCGCCAACGAGTGCCAGGCCAACTTCATCTCAGTGAAGGGCCCAGAACTGCTCACAATGTGGTTCGGAGAGTCCGAGGCTAACGTGCGGGATATCTTCGACAAGGTAACCAACAAAAAATAAAAACAAACTCATATCATCACATCTTGCACGATATATACGATCATTCAGTATATTATGCAAAGTGCTCTGTATTGACACACATATACAGATAATCCTATACCACATTATTCCTCATCAAAATAAGAAATACTCACTCGAGCCAGGTCGAACTAATACAATTAGACCTAATCAAGTACATACACAACCGTAATATCACCTCAGTTTACTTCTTCAGCTGACAACGCAAGCCTTAAAGCCTTACATATACTCGTACACTCGATACAGATTTGTATCCGGCCACGTAGAACTGAGACTGGGTACGGATTTCCATTTGTTCCAGTAGAATTATAGGCATACTGTCCGTATATGAAGCTACGTTTTCAGCGGTTTTCCGTAATGTAAAGTAACCTCTGGAGTGTGCGCCAGGCCCGCTCCGCGTCCCCGTGCGTGCTGTTCTTCGACGAGCTGGACTCGATCGCGAAGTCGCGCGGCGGCTCCGTGTCGGACGCCGGCGGCGCCGCCGACCGCGTCATCAACCAGATCCTCACCGAGATGGACGGCATGGGCGCCAAGAAGAACGTCTTCATCATTGGTGACACTGCTTTCATTACTATTCACTTAAACGCTATTAAGTTGTAAACTAAAATTAAGATGTACTCACGAATACTTTCGCCATTCTAATAAGCCTGTGCTTAATTTAAGTTATACAGGATCTACCAATAAATTATTTAAATTAAGCATTTGAAATGATTTGGTTAAAAACATTTGTTTATCATCAAATCGTTCCAATTTTATTTATTTTACTAAACACATAAATTACAGTTGTCTCATTTACCGAGAAGTTCATACATTCCAATAATATGATCTGTACCCTCAAGTAACACCACTCGTATATTTTGCGGGCACTGAGCGCTAGTAACACGTCCCGTGTGCAGGCGCGACCAACCGGCCCGACATCATCGACCCGGCCATCCTGCGGCCGGGCCGCCTGGACCAGCTCATCTACATCCCGCTGCCCGACGAGAAGTCGCGCGAGGCCATCCTGCGCGCCAACCTGCGCAAGTCACCCATCGCCAAGGACGTCGACCTCACCTACATCGCCAAGGTACCCAACACTCTCATGTTATTATTCAGGTCCCAAAGTCTCCCAGTTTTAATCCCAAAGTGGCCAAAACCTCAACCAAAACTCAAACCTCGACAAAAATAATCAGTCCTACTATAACTATTTATAAAACATTATTCTCGCCGGAGATATTATTTCATGAACAGTTACATGAATCTAGACATTGCGTACTACTGACAATGCTAGTAATATTACCATCCAACGTCGTAAATAAGAATTTATTGCCTAAAGAAATTTAAAAAATAGCAGCTGTCTGCTACATAATGAATCATGTACCATTGACGCAACATTTTCACCTATAACCAAATTTCAACCCTTTGCAGGTGACGCAAGGCTTCAGCGGTGCCGATCTGACTGAGATCTGCCAGCGCGCGTGCAAGCTCGCCATCCGACAGGCCATCGAGGCGGAGATCAACCGCGAGAAGACGCGCCAGTCGCAGGCGCCCGCCGCCGTCATGGACGTTAGTGTACACACCAATTATTACCCTTCGGTTTTTGTGTATAAATGATAGTTTGTAACTGTTCGTGCTATGTTCTACCAAGCTATCTTGTAAATTCTGTATTTATCTCTAATCTACACATTTGACCTTCACCCATCAAGCAAATGATTTTTCGATATCACGTCAACTAAAAACTAAAAAGAGGTTACAAATATGTAACATAAATTAAAAAAAATCACTTTGAGGTTTTTGAAGACCGCGTAGAATGCAATCAGGTTGGCTCAGCAAATAAATGCATGACCGAAATCCCATTGTGAAACCACTCTTCATGAACTAACGAGCAATGCCCCGCGGCTTTACCCGCGTTGTGCCCATTTCCATGGAATTTTTGGGATGAAACATACCCTATAACCTTCCCGTTTAATGTGGCTATCCATTACAAAAAGAATTATGAAATCGGACTGGTAATTCTCGTGATTAGCTCGAATATACAAACAAACAAACTTAATTTATTTACCTCTTTATTGTATTAGTATAGCTGAACAATTTGAATGTATATACCAACAGATGGATGAAGAGGACCCGGTGCCGGAGATCTCCCGCGCGCACTTCGAAGAGGCGATGAAGTTCGCGCGCCGCTCCGTCTCCGACAACGACATCCGCAAGTACGAGATGTTTGCGCAGACCCTGCAGCAGAGCCGCGGCTTCGGCACCAACTTCAGGTATAATATTACTACTATTACCACTACTACCCGTACGAACGAAAGACGTTCCAAATGGTTTTTTTGTAGTTAGTTCAGGATACGCTAAGCCAAGTGAATCCATCAATGGAGTCACGATTATCAATGGCATAGAATGTTTGTTTCGTTTCAAACGACAATCTGACGTCTTGCCCCTAATTTATCAGCAACTTCAAATGTTTTTGCACAGTTTGAAATATATACCAATTGAGTTAATATTGATGGTGTGCGTAGATTCCCGAGCAGCGGCGGCGCGGCGGGTGGCACGGGCACGTCGGGCGGCGACCAGCCCACCTTCACGGAGGAGGGCGGCGACGACGACCTCTACAGCTAGGCGGCGGCTGGGCGCCCGCGGGACGACACGATACGATAGGACATATAAGTTACGCGTTGTAGCTCTTAATATAACGGCGCGCCAGTCTAACTACGCGCCACGGTCTCATAAATTTCCCTAACTATGTATTTATTTTGTGGTTCGAATCATATTTGTTCCGGTTTCGCTTTTTAGTTGTAACTGATGTATGTGTACTTAGCTCTCCGAGCTACTGATGGATGTTACCTTCTGTATCTGAGAGATCATTGGCACCAGTGAACGGCCCGGCACGCCATCACTGCCGACTATACACATTATTACAGTGATTTTAATAATAAAAGATTTTTATAGACCACTTGCCTTGTTTTACTGTAAATAAACCCTCTGAGATATAATAGTAGTTTATGCAACTGTCATATAAAGAAGGATATTAAAACACGAGTGTGAGTTTATGAAACGAGCGCAGCGAGTTTCATAATAGTAACGAGTGTTTTAATACCCGTGTTATATGCAGTTGCATACACTACTTTATCTTCACTGATGCAATTAATCAAACAAAATTTTAAAAACAAAACACATTGCGAAACATTAAATTCACGCGTACGGGTATTGTCACAGTGAACTTGCCGCCATTAAAATCTAACCAATGAGAGCGCAGCTGCGCGCGCCACGCAGGGCGCGATGTTATAATGAGATTTTACGATATCGATGTGGATATTATAACATCATGTGCAATTGCTTAAATTGAGTGTTTTAGTTGTCTGCGCTATAACAGTAGTAATTATAAGTCAAGTATTGAAAACATAAGTAGAATGTTACAACATTAGTGTAGATAATAGTAGTTTATGCAACTGCATATAAAGAAGGGTATTAAAACAAGAGTGAGTTTATGAAACGAGCGCAGCGAGTTTCATAATAGTAACGAGTGTTTTAATACCCGTGTTATATGCAGTTGCATACACTACTTTATCTTCACTACTTAATCTTCACTAAAATTAACAAAATTTTAAAAACAAAACACATTGCGAAACATTAAATTCACGCGTACGTGTAGTGTCACAGTGAACTTGCCGCCATTCAAATCTAACCAATGAGAGCGCAGCTGCGCGTAGGGCCAATCAGGAGCGAGCGAGACCTTACCAAAGAGTTTTGTGTATGTAGTTTCGACGAAGTTTTCACGTATAACCCAACTGTTTTCAAAAGCCAGCCTAATATCAAAATTTTATACAACTTGTATGAGGATTTTGATATAAGGCTCGCCAGGTTAATTGGTCGCATTATAATGATGTTAAAATAAGATTTTTTGATATCGATGTGGATATTATAACATCATTTAGTGTAGATAAAAATAGTTACAAAATTTAAAAAAAGTATTTTGGTTAGGGCATTGTAGGCATAAAACCTGATTGCCCGAAAAGTAAGACGATTCCGTGCTTCGGAGGACACGTTAAGCCTTTGGTCTTGCTTACTGATAGTAGAAAGAAAGTAAAAAAGTAAGTCGTTACATGAGCCATGTCAGAGGCCTTTGGCGGCTCCATAACTCTGACACCAGGTTTGGTCAGGTTGACCATCCACTCGATAAGAAGAAGACCCCTACTTGGATGGGTGGCTGATAGTTGGTATTTCTATCTGGGCGCTACTGCTTCAGAAGGCACGTTGAATCGTCGGTCCCGGTTGTTTCAATCGTTAGACCATGTCGGAGGCCTTTGGGCGGTCTTAAAACTCCCGACACCAGGGTTGGCCACTGACCTACTCGCACTTTACTTATTCTCACTAGTTCCTCTAGACATAGCCTCTTCTAGATATTTGTACCATCGACTTACTGAGACTTAATGCTCAATAGTTCCATTGTACTTACTATAAAACTTATTGCAAAGTACCAGACGAATATAACTCACCAAGAGTTTGTCCACCAGGAGGTGGAAGTTATTTTATTTTATTTAGTCGATATTGGTGTCGATTCGGCGGCACCCTTTTTAGTTTAGATACATACTTCGATCAACAATGTTGCGTGTTTAGATGTTGCGCTACTAGAGCCATCTAGCGTGTAGAAGCGGAATCCGATTATAATACATGAGGGTATAGATAGACTGTGGTAGAAGTGTGACTTTTAACCCTGGTCTGTGGTTAATCGAGTTTCTCGGGTTTTTACTTCGATCAACAATACACAACTAGATATCGGGTCACGTACAAAATCAAAGCTAAATACTGTCCGCGTGGATGACGTGTGACAGCTTATTTTGTTTACTACCGAACTGAAAAAAGAGTTTTAAAACAGTTCGAAGTTCAACCTAATTACAACCATGACACCTAGCAATAAAGTAGCAAATCTTATGAATAACATAAGTGACAATAACGCCTCACTTTTCAAATGAGGCGTTATTCACCGAGACGTATTTTTTGCGCCGACCCGACATCTAGTTGTGCATTGTTGATCGAAGGGTTTTTATAAATACTTTAATAAATAATATTCCTAGTCTTCTAATATTATAAAGAGGTGAAATTTGTATGTTTGTTTGTATGTTCGAGCTAATCTCGGGAATTACCAGTCCGATTTGAATAATTCTTTTTGCAATAAATAGCAACATTCAACGGGAAGGTTATAGGCTATTTTTCATCCCAGAATTCCTATGGGAACGGGCACAACGCGGGTAAAACCGCGGGGCACGGCTAGTCTCAAAATAAAAACAGCACAGACCATTATGATTATTCGTTTTGGGGCAAATTTCGGGCAAATTTCACAAATACTCAATGGAACTTTTAAAATGATGCGCAGCGCGACTGTGCGATTACGCATATATTATTATTGAAGTAAACTGGATATCTCGCCCCCGTGACCACCTCTCAGTCTCCAACATCCAGTTGAACCTGTTATATAGGGTTAAAATAAAAATACCACACAATACATTCTGTACAATATAACGCGGCAAGCTTACTTCGCCGGATCTTGCCACAGAAAGACGCATCGTAGGACACACAGGACATTTCATAATGTAAATTTTAAAAATAAAATTACCGACATTATATCTACATAGTTTATATTAGCCCGAAGATTTATATTATTTATTATCAAAAATGCAGTCTTTTTTCTTGAATATTTCTTTCAACTCATCGGAAGTATCCAGAAGTCCTTTCAAAGTGTACACGGCTTCAGTAGCGAAGGATTTCGGGTCTTGTTTCAGGAAGGTGTGCGATTCGCCTTCGCCGCGGACATGGAATCGTTGGCTGGTACCTTGAGGCGTGTGCTCTCCTTTCAGGATAGCATCTAAGACTCTACTCATTTCTTCGTCAGAGAAACATTCGCATAAATTATCAAATTGTTCGTCTGTGTACTGAGTGGCGACGTCGCGCGTCCTCGGAGGCGGCTCGATGAGAGGCGGCGGCGACGGGGGCACCTGCTGAGCCTCCTTCACCAACCTCTTCAGCGTCGCCAGCGAACACGGCTCATAATTAGGCAGTTCCGCAGCTTCGAACTGGGACCGGTTCCGCATATAAGCTGGCAAATGTTCTTCTAAATGATGTTTCGCTTTTTTCGGGCATATGCACTTCGGCTTGACATAGTCCATGTAGCTTTCCCATTTCGGCTCCCGCTCGTGCATCAATTCGACATCACGACTTTTAATTCTCTGTCCGATATTAATGCGACCCGACGGTAAATAGGCTGCAGGAGGTTCGTTACTAAAATAAGGTTTCGCATGGATGTCTACGGGACTACAGAAGCAATGCGCTATTCCGCACAGACAACATTCCGTGTCCACGTCTTTTATGTTCGGCAAATCTTTTTGAAGAAGTCGGAACATTGAGCTCTGCTCTTCTAATTCTTTTTTCTGTATGTCAGTCGTGTAAGTTACCGGTACATCGTGTGTGTACGAGTGATCGTCTTGGAAGTCGACGTCGTCGCCGCGTCGTCCGTGGATGAACTCTGTTATTTTGTCGGTGAATTTGTCGAAGTTGTCGCAGGCGGCGTATATGCAGCGGTCGTTGACGATTATAACGGGCATTTGAGTGGCGCTGGAGGTGCAATGCTTTGGGCAGAGATTCTGATCGAGCTGTGGCTTGAACCCTTTGTTGCAGACTAAGTAAAAGGGGTGCGGTCGGGGGACCGGCGTGTGGAACTCCGGCTCAGCAGGCTCGAATATGTTCTCGGCTTCTGGTGTCTCAAGGGCGTCGTTTAACTGCAGCATCATGAGCTTTTCCATGTCGATGAAGAAGTCCGCCTGCTCCGGCAACATCTTCAGGCAATACGATACGAATATTTGCAGTTTTTTAACCACTGCACACACTTTCCTCTGCCACACCTGGTTGAACTCATGACGTTTCCGTTCCTTCTCCTTAGCGAGCCGTATTTCAAAATCTTTCATCGCTATTTCGGTTTTCAATTTTCTTATTTTTTTCTGGTGGACATGTTGCATCAATTCAATTTCTTTTTTGCATTCTTCTCGTTCTTTCAGGGCAACATAAACTTGACACGCTAAATTTTGACATTCTAAAAACCGTCTCAGTTTTTCGACGACCGTGTGTTTTTCGACGTTGATATCGTGTATTTGGTTGCCAGTCGCCGTGCGTGACTTCTTGATGTTATTTATGAATCCCGCTTTCAATCTGGACTTGTCTCGCTTGAGTTTTGTCTCGTATTTGTCGTAAAGCGCTATCGCTTGTTGTTTGACGCTACATTTGTAGATGTGTTTCATTTTGGCGATGGTACTCGTTCGGACGTTCTGCACCTCTTTGTAGCCTGCGTCGAAGAGCATCTGTTCTATCTTGTTGATGGAGGTGGCGTACATGGCTGAGAATTGGTGGAAGGCCTCGTTGATGGCGACGGTGTTCCTCTCGGCGGCCTCGCGCGAGACGTCCTCCCAATGCTGGCGGCAGCTGCACTCGATGGTCCTCTTCCAGTTGATGTCGCTCTCGTGCAGGACCCTGATCCTCTCCTCGACCTGTTTCTTATGGTGTCGCTCGACCAGTATCTCCCCGAAGGAGCCGAGTCCGCCGGAGCTCAGTTTTGCGAGATGTTCTTTGGCTATCGGTTTCATCACCATGCGACCTTTGAGCAGTTCGTCGGGCGGAATGTACCAGTCGGCGCCTCCGCCTTTGAGAGGAGGCTCCAGGCCCGCCAGCACCCGCAGCTTGGAGTTCATAGATTTAAAGTAAACCTGCGCTAAAGGCCGTGACATCTTGTTTATCATCTGCGTTTGTGTCGGAACCTGCTGCCTCTTGAACAAGCAATTCCGTTCGTAATAATCGACACTTAATTTGAACATTTTGATGTTTTAGTAAAATAATAGATAGGTATTAAATAAATAAATGTTATTAAAAATTACAATGTTTACTAAATTGACACACGACAGTTCGTGACATATTTCATGTCAGGTGCAAGTACCGAACCAGGGTTTGCACAGTAATAGGGGGTTTACACGGGTGACTAAAGCCGCACGATTTTTGCCGTGCGGCGTAAATCGACCATCTAAATGGCAATTCGGCTAAGTTGCAAGCGACTAAAGCCGCAAGCCCCAAAGTTGGGTAGCATCCGACTTTTGCCGCACGGCAACCGGCCGCATGCGACTGGTGACTAAAATCGACCGTGTAAACGATCAGTTGCAGGCGATCGCCCGCCGCATGAAGGTGTTTCACGCACGCGTTGGAAATGACAGAGTTGGATGGAAATGACAGAGCCGCATGCGATTTTAGTCACCTGTGTAAATGGGCTAGCGATGCGGCTTGGTGAGGCAATTAGTGAAGCGACTCGCCGCACGGCGAAAATCGACCCGTGTAAACCCCCCTTAACTCCGTGTATCAAACGGTTATATTATATATTATAGTGATTACTTTCTCATTTATTTAAACTACATACATTCGAAATCCATGGTACAAACTCCAAGGTCGGGTAATATTTTAAAATGTAACAAAATGGTAGAGATTGTCTAAGCTGAAATGACGCGCCCCACTACTTAATTACTTTATTTAGATGTGTGAGTGTAAATATTAATAGCGGCACTTCATCTGTGTGGGAGCGCCAATTATTGATTTCTATGTGCACATGTCGGCCGACTAGTCGGGTGATAAATCCGAAAACGCTCGCTCTATGGAGCAGCGCCGTCACTTTGTATGAAACAAGACGTCCTCTCCTCTCGCGCGTTCACGATCAACTAAACTAGTTGGACAACAAATCCGAGAATTGCACTTCTTAGCGAGTACGGCGAGTACGGCAACTGAACGACCAATTATAATTGCATGTTTATGTGTATTGCGTCCATATTTAAAATTTGCTAGTGTGCGTAAATGCGGAGGTGGGGCGTGTCATTTCAGCTTGGACAATCTCTAACAAGATTAGAATAGCTCATCTTTCTTCCTGTATGCGGCATACGTGTGTACTCAATATTACAAATTAAACAAATATATGTGGAAAAATATGTTTTTAATATTACAAAATTATAAATATTTCGCTTATACCTACTTGCGAGCGGAGTGCTACGTGAGGTCGCCGCCGGCCATCTGGTGCAGCAGCGCCATGACGTGCGTGAAGCGCTCGCGGATGTCGGCGGGCGCGCGGTGCGGCAGGCGCTCGCGCAGGCGCGCGAACACCGCCTCCGACCGCGCCTCGCCCTTCAGCACCTGCAGCATCGTCTTGTCCTCCTCCCTCGTCCAGCTTCTATTCTCCTTCTCTTTCTTCTCCTCGCCGCTCGCCGCCTGCTTGTTCCCTTTCACTTTAGGCTCGATTTTCTTGCTGTCTTTCCGTTTCACAGTTTTAATTTCGATCTTCATCTCTTCCTTCTTTCCGTTCTTAGTTTTCTGTTTCTTCGGCTTGGGACTGAGGAGGTCTTTTTTGGTGTTATCGTTGACGTCCTTCTTCGTGGGTGACTTTTGTTTCCGGGGTCGCTTGGGGGGTGTTTTGTTCCGCGGCGCGTCGTCGGGCGGGTGCGCGTGCGCGGGCGCGAGGCGGCGCGCGTGCGCCCGCGCGGCCGCCGCGCCGTGCGGGAACAGCACGCGTGCGGGCCGCGCCGCGCGCCCGCGGCACAGGAACACGCGCCCGTTCACGTACTGCAACAAAACACTCATCACTAGAGTTCACATACCCGAGCTGCCCGTAGCGTCTGACAGTCAACTGCAAATGTTAACTGCCGCTGACGGATGGCGTCGGCATTCTTTATATTTACGCCTATTGGTGTTAAAATGGGATGTTTTATTTTCAGACGTGTGAACTGCTTAGTGGCGTCCCTGAAAGATACTTGCGGTAGACGAACAAGCCATTTACTGAGGAATGGTATCTTACGGCTATTGTTAAGCAAAGTCCAGTTCAGCCACTATTCGGATGGGTGGCCACTAGGGGTATTTCTACCAGAGCGCTACGATGCTTATTACGAGGGCAATTAAATTGTCAATCTCTTTAATCCATATATTTTTGTATCCTTATTGAAGTCCCCGCTGTTGTGTCTGTATTTTGCAGCTTTCACTTACAGACAGAACAATTCAAGATGAAGGTTTACTATGACATTTATCCCGACACTCCCATGGGATACCGTACACAACGTCCATATCAAAGTAGTCTCACCAAGGTGTCGAGGCCGGTCGTGGCGCGGCGCCGCTTCTTGTCCTCGTCGCTGAACTCCCACACGTCGTATCGCTTGTCCGCCACCAGGAAGCTCTCGGTCACGTGGTCGGTGCCCGTCTCGTACACACTGCAACATTGGTATATTGTTTTGTTACTTTGTTGATCTCGCCTCGGTGGTCTAGTGGTATGTCGCCTGCCAAACCTGAGGTCTCGGGTTCAATTCCCGAGTCGAGCGAAAACTAGTTTCCTACTTTTCAAACATGGTTCGGGTTTGAGATCACCAACCTGCATTAAGCTAGCGTGATGATTACACTTAATCCTCCTCACTGTACTGATATCTTCAGTGAGATGAGAAGCCTTTGCCCAGCAGTGGGACATACCAGGCTAAATATAATAAAAGCTCTAAATTACAGCATATTCATAAGTTTCTGAAACTAGGTCGAAAGAAACTAATTTGAATATTTTCACTTTCAAAACCTATTCAGTTATGAAACGTCCATGACGTCATGGCGTGTATGAACAATAATGATTAAATCCCACGTGTAAAACTTAAATGCCATCAAAAACATTACTTGTAAACAATTCTCGCCACTGAGTACTTCTACCGCAACAAATTGTGAGATCCATGTAATACCAAGTCGGTTAATTTATTCAGTACCTACTTATCAATATTAAAAATACTTTGTATTTAAATAAGTAGTTTCGCTTAGAGCATCTATCTGTCTGATGTCTCTGTCGGACACAAACGGAGAGACAGAGATAGCAATTCCTTTATTGAATAACATTTAAACCTTTACACTAAGAAGCTGGATGGATGAAAAATAATAAACCATATTCTCTAATATGTTATGAGATTTCAACATGTATATGTGAGGTGATAATCTAAAGGTAACGGCATAAGTGAGAAGGACTTACTATAACCACGCCTGTATTGGTTCTAGGCTTCTTGAAAACAGCGATTACATTAGGGCGAACGACTCCTTATAGTTGTAATCGTACTAATGGTAGGTGCTTCAAAACAGGCAGCCAAGACTTAATATTGAAAGTTTGCTACCCTTTCATAAAAAAAACTACTGAACAGATTTGAAAGAAACTTAACAGTAACATAGGTTATGTATCTAAATAACTCACGGGATACATTTTATCCCGAAATCCTAGCGGGAAGGGGACGCAGGTAAGACCGTAGGTCGCGACAAGTTCGCTATAAATATAATAAAGGTATCATTTAAAACCTTACCTTTCCGGAGGTCTTTCATCAGGTAGCAGCATCCTGAACATCTCTACAAGTCGAGGGTGCGCGCGGAAGTGCGGCAACACGCGCGCCTTCACCTCCGCGGTGTTGCCGCTGTTTAACCCAGTGGTTATGGCGCGAATCACTTTACGTAGCACCGTGGGTTTACGGGCGAATGTTACCTGAAATGGGATACGACTGTTTGTAGATCTGTCTTTCCAGTAGGAGACTGACTGATCCAGCTTTATGGTTTGGGGGAGGTAATTCAAAGGATTTCTTTTTTTGGAGGTGGAGGAGGGGAGCCTTTTAGGGCGGCCCCCACCTGGATCCAACACTGAGCAGACTAGTGGTAGTGGTTTTTGTGAGCTATAGACGTGGCAAATTGAGCCGCCTACTCAAATATATTTTATTTTCCTACTATCAAACAAAATTGCATGAAGTACAGTAGCCAAGAACATTTTGTGTCATAAAAGGAGAAGCTTTGCTAAGCGCTCACCTTATGTAGGAATTAATTTAATGTCTCCAAGGTGACATGAGCGAGAATTCGAAAGTAAAGTTGTACTTAGAACTGCCTGTGTTGCACTGGTGTTAAACATGTTCATGTGATAGTTTCTGAGTAAAAAAATTGCCTAACAACCTGCTTTGTGTGAATTTCAGCAAAATCTACTGGACGAATTTATTATTATATAAAACTTCACAGTAACCAACCTACCTAGCTGACTCTTTATCTGGAAATTCCCACGGGAACGGGTACACAGCGGGTAAATCCGCGGGGAACAGCTAGTTGAGTAGTATTTAAAACACAAGCTCATACTCACATGCAACTGCTCCACAAAAGTGGATATGTGTGACAACATGAATTTATCCATGAACCTCCCAACTTGCAACGCTTGTCCTGGTTCCAAAAACAGCAGAAAATCCTCCGTTATATCACTGTCTTTGCCAAAAAGTTGCTCCACTTTTCTATACAAGTCTACTGGAGTCTCCTTGTATGGGTCAAACTCTTTTAAAAGGGTTTGGAATTGTATGAACTTGTTGGCCGGTGAGGATGCATTCGTGGAAAATCTAGTTTGTACTCTGTTGTAGTATGATTTGACTAATGCTGTAACAAAAATATTGATGAGGGTGAGGGCTTTAGTCGATGATAAATGTGATGTTGCAAACTTTGGTGTTTTTATTCTATTGTTAATAATGGAAGTGACTGCTCTTGCAGACAATAAAATCTAAAAATATGTACTCTAAATATGGACCCCGGATGAGTTTTGTGGGATTGTAATTGAGATCATTTCAAAATCAACTTATTTAGTCTGGGTTTTAAAATAGCACATGATTATTTACTACAATTGCCTGCCTCGCCTCTGCTTTCCCTTGAAAACGTAAAACTTACGAACTTTACCCGCTTTTTGTCAAATATTAGCATAGTTAACAAATCACACTTTACACCTGGTAATATGTCCACTAGGTGAAAAGTTTGTTAATTATAATTATTAACTCCTTAAATGAAAGAAGAAGTCTTATCGAGAATAAATAGACAATAGTGACATTCGCAATCAGCTTGCAGCATACAGAATACATCAGAGTTCAATCATTTTTGACTACAATACATTATATCTTTAAACAGTGTACTGCTTAGGTACTTTGGTACCAAAAAAACTTACAACAAGTTACAACTTAGTTGAGATACAGATTAGAAATTATATAAAATGTATATTTTATATAGATATCATGAAGGCTATGCCTGCCTCCATTATATGTCGAGGAATCCTTCTGATACAAGGTACATCAAATTAGAAAGTAAAATGCTGCATATTTTTAAATTAATTAGTATTAACATCTCTAAGAGGGCATTTAGTATTGCTCAAAATGCCACTTATTTTAATGCCAATATAATGTTAATCTTATTAGTAAAAAAAAATGGTATTGTAGATAATAATGTTTTTTGTTAATCTAATACATTACCATCCTCCAATGCATTGTCATTGTTAGGCGGATCATTCCTGGTCTTTTTCTCTGGCTCTTTCTTACTTTTAACCTCAACCTGGACCTTGGGAACCTCTTTGGGGCTTTGTGAAGGAATCTGCAAAATAACGACAAACATGTAGGTCATGTAAACAGAATATTGTAATTTAATATCTACGATAAAAATGGCGACTTACTAATTACGTAGCACTAGGATTCCAAACTTATCAACAGCTTTATAAACAAAATAACACGAGTAACACTTAAATGACACGATGTTTAAGTCACATACAACCAGTAAAAGCAATACAATTGAAAGAAAATCCTCTGTAATAGGTAAAAATTGCATAAATCCATGCACATCTCAAGTGACTCACCTCAACGCTAATTTCTCGTTTTGGAGCCAAACTTTGACTGAAAAAACTAGTGCTCGGCTCTATTTTATTTCCAAAGGCATCCTGGCTCTCCCTGGTGAACAGGATTGGCATAGAAGGCAACATCTGGAGGATTTATGTTGTTTCACACAATAACAAAACCAACAACTCTTCAACAACACAAGTTAGAAAACACTTTTTGTACACGATTTTCACATGATATAACTTCTTATTACTGTGAATACATTTAACACTTAAATATTTACTATAAAATCATTCAATTCAAGTCGAAAACTATTGTAAATACATTATTTTTGTTTTTATTTATGCAAAACAGAAGCTAAAGCCAATCCAAAATAGTGGAAGCAAAGAAACATTTTTGACAGATCATATGAGTGAGAATGAACGAAACGAAAGGAAGGAAGAGCAAGCAATCAGCAAGCAAGGCGCGCATCGGCCGGATGTGGCGCTATCCTTTCATAATTTTATTACAGGCCAGAATTATTTAATAATCTATGTAATAATAATAACTAAAAGCAAAATAATTAAAGGTTGAGTATGTACATACCTAGGCACTTAGGTAATTTAATTTGATTAGTCTTAATAACATTCTTAAAAAGTCATTAAAAACTTCCTTTTCATCTGCTATCTTCAAGGTAATGTATTTAAACTGAGGTACATGTACTGCTGAGCCCCTGGGCACAGAATAATAAGTACAACCCTGGGGTACATCAGTAAATTTAATTAGAGAGTTTCTGAGATAGTAGAATAAAATAAATATTTTTTCCGTCGTTAATTATATTCAGCACAAGGTGGTGCACGGTCTGTTTTAATTTAATGTTCTCAGGACAATTTCGAAACTCGCTAATTTTTAATTAGGTTTCCTTAATTCAGCAAATAAAAGTGCAGTATATATGCGGTAATATAGGTTCTCTCTCACTGCAGAGTAAAGTCATATCAGATCACTGAAGATTTCTGCGGTTCCTTAATGACAAGACCAATAAAATATATACCTTCATATTGGGAAAGAAAAGAAAATTAGATAAATAATACGTCTTAATAATTACCCCGACACACTCCCGACCTAATTCCCAACCCATTGTATCATGTTGTGATATTGGGTCGGGCAGGATCTGCCTAGCCTAACCTGTTGACGTCATCTCTACTCAATTCAACGTAGACAAATTCAAGGTTGGGGAATTTTCAATAGAGCTAATAACTGCCATAATAAATAGTTAGCTCTATTCGATAACTGATTGTGTTTACAGCGGTTGTCTAGTAACCGCATCGATTTTATTCAGGTGTTTGAACCGATGCCAGTTACCACCATAAAAACTAAAATATCATTCACAAAGTGTCCTTTCGAAGCACCGTTCGTTAGCATTTTTTGCTCTGAGTGTACCGACAGTCAACATTTCCTACGAAAATATTATAAAATATAATGATATTCAATAAAATGCTCGCTATTGTATTCCAGTTTGATGACTCGTGATTTAATATCATAATATATTTTGATAAGTTATTGTTAAATTTAAAACAATGGCAGCGATTATTCCAGCCGGATTGCGGAACGGGGTGAGTTCTTTGTCTTATTACTTACGTACCTACCTAAGTACTGACTTAGGTTAGCTATAGCCTAAAATAACCTAAAAAAAAATTTCCTTTGATATTTGGTGCTTACTACTCATTTATGGATCCGTAATATAACAAATAGTTATTCATTACAAAGTTTTGAAAATTTAAATTAATTGGACAGTGAAAGGATACGCAGTACATACCCATACCTACGCAGGTGGGTTAATGTTAAGACTTTCTAAGTAGGTACCATCTAACTATGTTTAAGCTAAGTTAAGTAATATGTATTATGTTGGTAGGTAGTACTTGTAAGTTCCCTGACCTCGCCAATCGCATTTTTCGATAGAATGGAAGGAAATTTAAACATCCTGTATAAATTACTGTGACACAAACAGCATTGGTAGTAGTAGTAGAAAAATAATGATTTTCACTCTAGTTATCTAATAGACAGGACTTAAATAGGAATGTGTTACGTAGGGTGTACATCTATTCAAGATAGGATCAATATCGTGTTTTAAACTTTCTTAGTACATATCTAAGGAGGTGTAGTAGTTCTATTTCTACAACTATCATACAGGACCACATAATAGGAGGACTTAATTGACCATGATTCTTGAAATTAATAATGAGATAGATACGTACCTCCATTCGTTTTAGTTAGGCGTTCACGCACACTTAATCATACGTTATATTAGCAGATCTTTCTGGCAGTCTTAAATTACAGTTATTTATCAGCAATTAAATACAAAAATTATATAATTTCCCGCCAGATCTTCCTTTAATTAACAACATTAACATAAAAGCAAGTCCAACGACCAACCTTGCAGGCAGGAAGTTAATATCCGAGATTTTCAAAGGCCTTTTCTCAAGTCAGTTATATTGTAGACGTGTTGGTAAACGCATCAAAATTGATCGCTACGTGTTAGCCCAGATCGTTAAGATGGAGGAGCGAAGAGATGGAGACAGCACGAAGACAGATCAGGTGGACAGTAACTATGACGATCTGTCCAAGAACGACGCGGCCACGGAAATAATCACCGATGTTGTAAATATTTTGTTTTTCTTTCTTTGTACTTTATTTTCTGTATTGTCCTTTGGAGGTTGGTGACCTTTGAATATTCATTCAGGTAGTCGTTAATAGTTATTGCAAGTGCTGTTGATAAAACTAGAGTTTAATCGTACGGTAGTATTTTTTCTTTAATTAAACATATTAACGTGATATTAACTATGTAGAAATGTAACTTTATCTGTGCCCTAGATCTACATAAAAGTATTTATCTACACTAATGTTGTAACATTCTACTTATGATTCCAATACTTGACTTATAATTACTACTGTTATAGCACAGACAATTAAAACACTCAATTTAAGCAATTGCACATGATGTTATAATATCATTATACTCGTAATATAACATTATAACATCATTATAACGCGACCAATTAACCTGGCGAGCCTTATGTCAAAATCCTCATACTAGTTGCATAAAATTTTGATATTAGGCTGGCTTTTGAAAACAGTTGGGTTATACGTGAAAACTTCGTCGAAACTACATACACAAAACTCTTTGGTAAGATCTCGCTCGCTCCTGATTGGCCCTACGCGCAGCTGCGCTCTCATTGGTTAGATTTTAATGGCGGCAAGTTCACTGTGACAATACACGTACCTACGCGTGAATTTAATGTTTCGCAATGTGTTTTGTTTTTAAAATTTTGTTTGATTAATTGCATTAAATAGTGAAGATAAAGTAGTGTATGCAACTGCATATAACACGGGTATTAAAACACTCGTTACTATTATGAAACTCGCTGCGCTCGTTTCATAAACTCACACTCGTGTTTTAATACCCTTCTTTATATGACGTTGCATAAACTACTATTAGTAGTAGTTAGTCAAGTTACTAATAGTTATGTACTTTTAATTAACGATAACTTTAAATAATTTAGTAAGTAGGTATAGGTACTATATGACCTCTTTTTTTAATCAAAACTATTTCATTCGTGGCCTACTAAACAAAGTTTGAATGATTTCGTAAAGGTAACAGGAAATTACCAAAGAACAATAAAACGATAATTTATTACACCCGCATTTCCCCGAATTGTACTTTCTGGGTAGGTACATTGCGGTAAGTGTACCAGTTAGTCACAGAGGTAACAGTAGCAGTATTCATCAAAATAGCTACTTAGTTGGTTTTGTTTTATTGTACTTACCTAATTAAAACTGTGTAAAAAAATATGAATTTTAGTCAAGTGTCCGATTTAGTCGTAATTGTGAGTGTATTGAATTAAATATAGAGACCAAACCTTTTGCTGTTATAAAATACAAGCTTAATTATTTTTTAACGTCAGTTATTTACATGTTATTATCTAAGACATTTGAAACCGGAAATACTCGTACTGGACTTTTTTCTGTCAGTTGGCAGAATTAGATTAATACAAAAATCAATTGTAATTTGTTGTATACTTAAGTTTTTTAAATTATTTTTTTTCAGGTGAAGGGCCTAGACGCAAACCGCTATGCGACGAAGAAGACCGTTGCCCAGGGCATGCTGGACATCGCCCTGCTCACCTCCAACGCGTCCCAGCTGAAGTATGTGCTCCAAGTCGGGCCCAAGCACGAGTTCTACACGCTCCTCGTCATACTCATTTCAATCTCAATTGTGCTGCAGGTGAGATCGTTAAAACATATTATTGTGGATTTTCTAAGCGAAACAGGGAAAAGCAACTAGGTAGTAATAAATAACAAAACAGGTATTCTAACTAGGCAAGCTCTTATTCATGTTTCCAGTGCTTCCAGCGTGGATCTATCATCTGTTAAGCCTTGAAAATTGATATAAGTGCGCAACCTAACTTACGTATTATAAAGTTACCGAGAAACAATAGCAAGATTATTAGATAATATTTACGTTATTTTTGTGATTTAGAAATTGTGAAGTTTTAAAGTTTCAACTTTGCCGCGTGGACGACATCGTTCACTCATTCACATTCAGCCAATAGCAGTTGTACTAGGTGGCGATGGGCGTGGTGTTGCTCTCGCTGAACCTCCTCTGGGACTGCCGCTTCCACCAGCCGCGCCACCGCGACTCCGCGTTGACCATTAACTACGCTACCACAGCTACGGCCTTCGTCGTCACTGTTCTAAACGTCCTCGTCGCAGCTTTCGATTCCTCATTAGCTAGTTATCTTGAGTTTGATGAATTCTAAAGTAACGGAAAGCATTTTTTTTTGCATGCACTGTACCGGAAGTGCTATTATTTTTTAATTGACTGTATGTTTTATTTATTCTGTGGATTCGTTCTTTAAGCACGAATTTTTAATTAAATATTCATAGTGAGTGATCTCATGTCAAATTTTAAAATGTTTAACACTTATTTATTGCGCCATTTATATTTATGGTATTTCAAGATTTTTGTTGTGTAATTTAATTAGGTTAAAGATTCATTTCGTTTTGTTTTAGCTTCTAGTCGGATTGTTATTCGTGGCTATCGGCGGAATGGATTTGAATGACCGCGCAGACCAGCCATCAGCGGTCATCCTAAACGATATTATTGTTATTTTTATATTTGTTATCTCTGTAATCAATATTATGATATCAGCATTCGGTATCGAGTACTCTAACAACCCTCTAGTCTTAGATAGGTTGAAAATGATAAATGAACAATATTTAAGGAAACTTAACGTTACTGGGGCGTAAATTAGGTATAGGTTGATGTAAGTAGGTAATTAAACAATACTTAAACCACAGAATACTTAAACACCGGCACCTATGGTGAACAAAGATAATTTTGTAAGTTAGCTAGGTACCAAGTACCACTGTTTTATAAGGGATGTTACGGAGATACCAATACCGAATCCGTAATTAGTGATAGCTTTAAACAATGTTTGTTCTTAGCTACCCTAAAAATGTATAATGTATTGATAAAAAGTATTTGTAGGAAGTAAACAATGTAAGTCTACCAATCCTAATTGGCTAATGAAAGAGTATGAAACCAATTTATTAAATTGCAGATGAGCGCGGGGGTTCTGTCTCTGATAATTTCCTCTCTGGATGGTGATAACAACGTGAAATACAAGAAGCTGGCCGACTGGCTTTACCACATTTCAGTAGGCATGATGACGTGCGTGGTATTTTGTGACGTCATCAAGATGACGTTCGGCCTAGACCCCGCGCTCTCCGTGCAAGACTTTCTGGGGAATACATCGACAGATGTTTACGATGCGTTTTTGAAAATGTTATAGAATTTAGTGTCTGGTCGTTAGTAGATGAAACCTATATTAATTTATTCAATTAAGTAAATAGTAGTGTATCCCATAGTAGGGCAAAGGCCTCAAACCTCGCTGAAGATAGATATCAGCCACCTACAGTGCATTATTAGTTTCATCCTCCTCACAGATTCTCACTTAGTTTTGAAGTAAAACATCACTGATCGCTTACACTAACACACAGTTTTATTTTTTCAGTTCGTCTTCTTTTATATATGAATGTATTTATTTTTTCTGTGTTCGTAACTTTTTTATGTTTCGACCTAGGTTGTTTCCGCTATAGTGGCTGTGGTCCTCAGCTGCATATTCAATATAAACAAACTTCAAGAACAGCGCCGGGCGGAGATCCTGAACAACATCAGTCTGATATTCAAAGTGATAAGCATCACAGTTAATGTATTAATCAGCATATTTTATTCAATGGAAATTGATCGTTTAGTTGTATAAAATAGACTGTAAAGGGTTAAGCAGTATATATAAAAAGTACTCTGTGTTTTTTTCAGCTTATTTTGTCTGTAGTTGTGTTTTTTTTAATGTTTTCGTTCGTTCATTCACTCACTCAAATGCATGCTATTTATTAAAGTTATAAACATCACATTAAAACAAATGAATAAATTGTTGTCTTAGTACACATTGTAGCACATACTTTTAAATAAATGTAAGTAGGTATGTAACCTATCTACAACTAATACGGTAAAGCGTTACTAGTATGTACCTACATACTATGTGTACACTGTACAGTTACTAAATTGGAATAAAAATTATTTTACGTTGCTAAAGCCCAATCTCAATCTACCCTAAGCTTAACTTAAACTAACTTAAGCGTAACTCACTAAACATTTAAACAGACCAAATCATTTTATTTATTGGTAAAGCTGAAATGTAAAACCTGTAAATGAAAATAAATAGTTTATGTATATAACTTTCTTTGATATTAATTAAGCAGTTCGTATAAATTAAATTAATGTAGATTTAATTAATGGGAATCTCTAGTTCTCTAGTTTTGTAATACGGTAATTTTAAGAAATTAATTTAATATAATAAACTATTGTACTCCTAAATACATTGTTTTAATATTTTCTTCCACAACATTTTTTTCTGTAAAAAGCTAAATGTGGTATAAACGCTTAACAAAAATGTTTTGTTATTTAATAACAAAGAACAACACGATCAAATTGGTTCATTATAACTATAAAAATAGTTGATATAGCGAGTTACACAAATTACAAAAATACCTCCTTCCTCGAAGTCGGTTTAATGTCAAAAGAATAATGTTTATTCCATGACTTCAAATCCATTTCTCAGAGTCCTACTGGTTGCTAATAAATCCTTGAACTGTCAAGAGCGTGACAAATACGTTGATAACATATAAAATGACATTGACATTAATGACAGTTGACAGTCGTAAAAATAAGAAAAATATGTAATCTTTGGGAATGAGAAAAATATTCAACTTTTAAATCGTTTAAATAATAAAGAAAGATAGTTTTATCTTGCTTTGCTATCTAATTAAGGTTCAGTTAACTACTATTACCTGAGCAAACAATTGATATTTTTTTCGTGGGACTGCTGTGACTGCCTGGCCTAAAAAAACTAGGTAACGTTTCGATTGGTTTGCGCCGAGGTTACCGCGCAAGTCAGGCGAGCGGTGAGACACGAGAGCGATAGCAAACAGGTTGCCGCAAGAGCCATTCTAATATTTAGTTGGTCATTATCTGTAACAGTGACTGCACGTAACAATGGCTAGCGGTAGGATCGTCGTGTACGGAGGCCGGGGCGCGCTCGGAGCGGCCTGCGTCAACCACTTCAAGTCAGCCAACTGGTGGGTGGCCAATATCGACCTGAACCCTAACGAGAGCGCCGACTTCAACATCACGGTGCCCAAAGACGCGTCGTGGGTCCAGCAAGAGGAACACGTCGTGAAGGAGCTCGCGTCCGCGCTGCAAGGTCAGAAAGTGAACGCGGTGATCTGTGTCGCCGGCGGCTGGGCCGGCGGCAACGCCGCCAAGGACCTTAGCAAGCAGGCGGACCTCATGTGGCGCCAGTCGGTATGGAGCTCCACCATCGCCGCCACCGTGGCCTCTAAATACCTCTCCCCTGGTGGTTTATTGGCTTTGACCGGCGCCAAAGCCGCCCTTGAAGGTACTCCCGGCATGATCGGCTACGGTATGGCCAAAGCTGCAGTCCACCAACTCACCAAATCCCTTGGAGCCAAAGACTCTGGTCTTCCAGAGAACTCCTTGGCTGTTGCCATCATGCCAATCACTTTAGATACTGAGATGAACAGAAAATGGATGCCCAAAGCTGACTTCAGTACGTGGACACCTCTGACCTACGTTGCTCAGCTGTTTGATAAGTGGATCAAGGGTGAGGAGAGGCCGGCCTCGGGCAGCTTGGTCGCTCTTGTCACCAAGAACGATGTCACTGATCTGATTACTGAATAACTTGCCAATGTCAACTTTCCGTTCTTATTGATAAGAGTTGTTTTAAGATATATTGTGTAACTATCTCAATATTTATTGCGCAATAATGTTATCTAAGCTTTTACTGTTAGAAGACAATAAGGGAACAAATCTCAATGTATGAGTATTGCATGTATCTAATGTTTAATGGATGTCTGTATACAATATTGTATATTTGTTGGTGCAAATGTTAGTAAAAGATAGATGTGATAATATATTGTATGATTTATAAAATGTTTTATTCAAGCTTTTGTGGTTTTAATAATTTTATCTACACTAATGTTGTAACATTCTACTTATGATTCCAATACTTGACTTATAATTACTACTGTTATAGCACAGACAACTAAAACACTCAATTTAAGCAATTGCACATGATGTTATAATATCATTATAATATAACATTATAACATCATTATAACGCGACCAATTAACCTGGCGAGCCTTATGTCAAAATCCTCATACTAGTTGCATAAAATGTTGATATTAGGCTGGCTTTTGAAAACAGTTGGGTTATACGTGAAAACTTCGTCGAAACTACATACACAAAACTCTTTGGTAAGATCTCGCTCGCTCCTGATTGGCCCTACGCGCAGCTGCGCTCTCATTGGTTAGATTTTAATGGCGGCAAGTTCACTGTGACAATACACGTACCTACGCGTGAATTTAATGTTTCGCAATGTGTTTTGTTTTTAAAATTTTGTTTGATTAATTGCATTAAATAGTGAAGATAAAGTAGTGTATGCAACTGCATATAACACGGGTATTAAAACACGAGTGTGAGTTTATGAAACGAGCGCAGCGAGTTTCATAATAGTAACGAGTGACGAGAGACTTCTTTATATGACGTTGCATAAACTACTATTAATATTTAAAATCAAAACTTTAGTAGGACTCAAAAACATTATATAAATTAGTTTAAAAATAAGAATAATATGAATTTTAATTATTAGGCAGTTACTTAATTACAATATTTATGAAATTCTTGCACAATAACTTGAATTAGGTTGAATAATAATTTCAATGAAACTTGTTCATATTTATGATATGACTGAGAAGTCATTCGGACTCACCTACAAATTATACTATGTATTAAGTTGTATAATGATTGTTAAATTAAAGGCTTTGTTAATCTATACTAATAGTATAAAGCTGCAGAGTTTGTTTATTTGTTTGAACATGCTAATCTCAGGAAATTTATCTCCAATATTATTTATCTCCAATTTGAAAAATTATTTAAGTGTTGGATAGTCCACTTATCGAGGAAGGCTATAGGCTATTTTTCATCTCGAAATTCCTACGGGAATAGGCACAACGCGGGTAAAACCACGGGGCGCTGCTAGTTACTGGATAATTATGATTTAATTTTAGCCTTAATGTTTGTTGAATATGGAGCCTACCTAATCTATAATCTATGGGGATCTTTTGGAGATAATATTAATATGTTTTGTTTCATTTACTCTTGACATAAACTAAAAAAGGAGGTACAGTTTTGATCCCTATATTCCTAGTATTAGTCGGTAGGGGGTGTAGGTATATACTACTCGTAGGTACCTACTTAGAATAAAAGTCATTAAGCACAGGAAACATATTCGTACTTTACGCTACCTGTTGCTTATCAGGAAGGAAGTTAAAAGTTAAAAGCCTAGTGTAGGCAGGCTAGGCAGACAGTGTTACTTTCAAGGTCAAAAATCGAACTAAAGGCACTATCCATAGATCGTCATTTATTAATTAATTAATTATAGTTTCCACTTACGCACAGTGATCGGTAAAGAACCCTATTATAAGCATATTACCGAGTTTCGAGTAAATGGGATTTTCCATATAACTATGTATTAAGTTTTGCTAGGTTTTTTCCTCGTTCTGTAGTTCAAAAACCTACTACGAGTACCTAATGCAAGCCTGTTAAACAGTCCTGCAAATGATTTTATAAATGTTTTTATTTTTAGGTTCTTTTGGGCTTCTTCGGTTCCGAGAAGAGATGATTAAGAAACAAAATTGGTAGGTACCTATGTTACCCTGGTAATATAATTATTAACAATATAGCAACATTGACTTAAGCCAGCTCGAACAATATTTTTCGATTTATTCTGATTATAAAAAAATAACTTTTAAAATGAAGTCGATTAATAACATTATTTGGTCACAGGTTAGCTTACTTACATCTTACATGATTAAGGCCCATTATAATGAAATGAAACGGGACAGTATCGCGTCCGATCCCGTGACACCATCACTACGAGAGGTGTAATCCGCCCGAAAGTCGGGTACCTACGTATTTTTTCGTAAATAGGTAACTTTTAGATGAAAATTGATTTAATCTCCTTTCAATGTTAGGTAGGATATTATGGTAATAAGTCAGGTAGGATTTTTAACGACTTCAATCAAGTACAAGAAAGGCGACTTCAAAAATAATTCATCAGTATTGGGTTGCTCCTATATTTTTAGCAGGCGTTTTATTTAGTTGAACGCCTGCATTAAATATGGGAGCAAATATTAATAATTTAATTTTTCGCTTTATTAAACAATTCTTATGAGGTATTTACTTGTTTTCAATAAAAATCAAAGCTGAGGGGGACGATGTAAAATAAAATATCCTTCTATAATTACTAAGTATTTATTTTCCGTTTATATTTTATCATATAGGTACTTACATAAATAACTATTAGTTTTCTTACTTAAATTCTATATTTATATTCTAAAGATATTATCTTCTATTTAATACAATAATAATTTAACACTTACTTTAAAATAATAACTAAGTAAGTAATAAACATTACATAATGAAAATAATATGAAAAAAAGAAAAGTGCACTGTACAACAAATACCTTCTCACACTTCCTTTGTTATTGTCAAAACACTTTTTTTTCAATTCAATATAAAAATAAAAAAAACATAATCTCTGTGTTGAAGTTGCCAGTATCTGTTGATTTACGGTTCGGTGGTTATTTTATTTTATTAATTGTAACAAGCATCTTTTTACAATGATTGGCGAAAGGTAGGTTATGCTCATTACATAAACGGAAAAGGTTTTACATAAGTTAATGCAACGTTTGTTTTTAGAAAGTATTATATGCTACATTATTCACGCCAATAATGACTAAGAAGACTAGACCTTTTTTAGCCAATTCATAAAAAAAAATGATAGATTTAAATGGCATTATAGTAATAGTAAGTTACCTAATCATTTATTGAAAGCCGTTAGAATATACACCGTAACTTTACCAGCATCTGCTTAAATTTAATTAAAACAAAATTTGAGCATATCATTTTTAAAATCCTCGTAATTTATTGCCTACTTAACCTACTTATGGTGAATACACACTTATCCGCGCCGAACGCGTTGAAAGAATAGAACAAAACGTATTTTAGAATAATGTTTTTGAAACCTTATGAAACCTCGCACACTTGTTCGCACTGATTCGTCGATATCGGAATATCTCTAGAAATCCTAGACGAATTCGGATGACGTCAACAAATTCGGTTGGCTTATGCAGTAGACTCGACCGATGCGCTACTACTTCTTTCGGCGCGGTCGATTCTTTCGGCTCGGATAAGTGTGCGGTCAGCTTTAATATCAGACTAAGTTATAGATTACTATAAAAGTAAAAATGCGAACATAAACCATAGATCCGAAATGTAGAGTTTATGAAAATTCATTTTAAAAGTCGAATATTTTCGTTTAGTTTTCACCGTTCTTGCCAGCACACAAAAATATTCCTTTCATTCTACCAATTGTTTGTTTTTCGCTATTCAGCCTACGACAGCTCTGACGGTGTTTCTAAGGAGGTCGGTGACGAGTTCCGTGGTTCTGATGATTTTGTATCCGATCTGATCGATGAGGGTTATGGCTGTGGAGTATGGAGGTGGAATATCAGTGGGTGGTGCTGGCCGGAGAGGGAATCGCGTCGGGATGGCGTTGGAGCCAGCCGGCGACCACGTGAAGGTGGTTGGCCTGGAAACATAAAAAAAAAGTTTATAAAAACCCACAGTTGACAAGTGTGATCATTACGTCTAATCATCCTCACTGTACTGATGTCTTCAGTGAGATGAAAGCCCTTTGCCCAGCAGCGAGACAATGCAGGGTAAAATTGTTTTTATGATAATTACGACAGCCATCCCTAGGTACGTACTATTTATTTCTATGAATTCTCTGACTTAGAATACTTCTTAGGTTGCCTAGCATGTAATTTAAGTATCTATCTGTCATGATACGAATAAGAACTACGTATATCGCGCGCGATTATGTAGAGTCGATAAACTATGCCCAAATTATATTTTTTCTGAAGAAGCGAAGATAATTCAAATGATCACAACACAAATTATTTTGTAACAGTAATAAATTAGATTAGTACTGTTGCTTCGCCGGCGGACATTTTGAATCATACTTACCAAGATATAAATCTTGACCGGTTATTAAATTAAAATTAAGTAGGTTTCTTATGTTTTTTCGAATAATATTATCAGTTAATAAAAAATAAATATGCATTCGTATTACTAAGTATCTATCTATCCCTAGGTATAAAAAATAAAGTTACCGAGAAACATTTCATAATGTTCCTCAGCATAATAACAGGTAATTAAATAGGTAATCCATTAAATATTAATCCAGGTAATATTCACTGTAAGTCTAAGCTAGGAAGTCTAATATAAAATTAAGTAATTATAGGTGACCCAAGTCATGCAATAAAAGTGGTATATTTTCAATTTCCTGATTGAAAAAACCGCACTAGGTTGGTAACCTATGAATGGGCGTAAATTTTTTTTAATACAAATCTAATATAGTCTATTGATAGATTTTTTATTAATATTCTATTGAATAACTTTATTGAAGTATCAACTCGTCAATTCCATAAATATTATTTTTTTGTTGCTAAGTGATTTTTATACTTATGATTGATTTATTGCTTTAAAAATAACTTTTATGATGTTAGGTGTTAAATAAAAACCACTGAATGGATTTGTAAGTGGATTTAGCGATAGCCCTATGTCTATCGGTAAATCCACTTACAAATACATTTAAGACTAGCAGCGCCCCGCAGTTTTACCCGCGTTGTGCCCGTTCCCGTGGGACTTTCGGGATTTTTTATACATATTTCTTCTTCCTCTTGAATCACTTTATCTATTTAAAAAAAAAACCGCGTCAAAATCCGTGCAGTAGTATTTGAGTTAATCGCGGACAGACAGACAGACGCGTCCGGGGACTTTGTTTTATACTTATGTAGTGAAGGTTTTCGCGGGTGAATCCGCGGCGGCGCTGATAGTACATTGCTAATTAAGATACACTCACTGCCGTGATCACAGTTAGGTACTAATGATCCTTTAAGAAATATTAATGAGTGATTCTAATATAATCGCTACATAGTATAAAACAAAGTCGCTACTTTTGTCTGTTTGTTTGTCTGTATGCTTAAATCTTTAAAATTACGCAACGGATTTTGATGCAGTTTTTTGTAATAGGTAGAGTGATTCAAGAGGAAGGTTTATATGAATAAAAATTCCCGAAATTCTCACGGGAACGGGTACAACGCGGGTAAAACCGCGGGGCGCTGCTAGTTATAATATAACTTGTAAAAAATTACGTCAATTAGTTAATTGTCGATTAAATTGACGTCGGCGACGATCTAAGTACGGCAGTTAGTAAAATAATGCACTTACTTAGGAGGTTGCATCGTGGGCCTTGTGGTGGATATCCTCATGGTGGAAGTCTCCATGGTAGGTCGAGGAGTGGCCGCGGCTGATGAGGGGCTGCCCATCATCATCTCGTCTCCGCCGAACCTGGAATCAAGGATACCAAGACTTCAGTTAGTAGTGGCAAATCAAGTGATCGAATAAATAAATTGCAGATGGATGCCTGTTAAAATTGTCATCCGCTACCTATCTAAGGGTTCGGGGGTAAGCATGGACTTGTAATGCATTTGAAGGTCTGAACCTGTTCCATGTCATAGGAAAAATCAAAGATGGCCAAACATTTTGTTGACAACTGAGCTTCAAACTTCAAACTGACGTTTACTCACAAAGAAAAAAATAATTTGCTTTGGTTAAAAACTAGCGTAACGTATGGGAAACCGTACACATGACTTAATAATTACAACTGTTAATGATGAAAGCATATTGAACCACAAATCACAATACGCCATAAACCTACACATTTGTGAAGCAACGGATCGCTTACATTCACTTTAATACATTCCGCGGAGACACGCAACGAACGTGGGAACCGCCATTCAAAGCAATGGTTCATTGTCAATTGACAATTGTCAGTAAGACGAATGATTTTACTTAATTTATAAGCGGTTTATAGCTTAGTTTGTTAATATACGTTAGTACATTATAACTCCATGGTTAATATTCCCTTTTTAGCTAGGTTTTGGCATTATGGGAAGGTATACTTAGCTGCAAAGTATGCTGATTTAAAAAAATTATAAAATTGGGTCGTCATTGTAAGTGCTTTCAGTAAAAAGTATTTACTTTGCTTTCAAAAAGGAGATTTCAATTTAAAAAGGTATAGTTAAGGTGGTCCCATTTCTTATAAAAACCTGCTTTGTAGTAGGGGGTTTCGCTTAAAAAGTTATCTAATTAATCCATGCAGGTTAAATAAAAAAAAAAAATCTAACATCACATCTTGACATTTGGTAACCTTTGCTTATTTATTTGCATATTCGATTGCACAGGCTCACTGAAGGGCATCATGAGCCGTTTATTAGCCACATTAAGGCTATCAATTAACTTACAAACGGACATAGCGTACCTACTTATATTTCGTTTTACCTAAACTTATCTGTGGATGTATTTCCTATTCATTTTGCTTAAGTGACAACTTATAAGTATCCTCTTCCAGTTGATCGATAGGTAGCTGCTACACTACTTTTTTACGAGAGATTAAATGTGTGATATTTCAGCCGCAGATGTTACATGGAAAAAGGTTTTACTCTCCTCAGTGAAAGTAAGTAGCTGTTGGTTGAAAAACCAGTTATGATGGTTTGAGTTTTAACCCTCGTAGGAAAACATAGAAGAGGTATACAATACAGCAACAAAGTTTGCTATTAGCCAGCCTACCTACTAACAAAAATTGGCCATTAGGTAACTAATTTTGCTAGTAGCTTATTTGTTGAAAAATAACTTAACGTATAATACCTATGTGTTAGCCTGCTATGTCCCACAGCTGGGCAAAGCACTCTCAACACACTGGAGATATCGTACAAAGAGAGGGATTAGGCGTAACGACCATATTTGGAGGATTAGCCATTAAAGTCCCTCTTATATGGTTGCCCTCTGCGGGTTGGTGACCTCAAACCCGAGCTGCCATGTTCGAAAAATTATAATTGTAAAGAAGGTTGCCTTCATTTGGAAATAGAACCCGAGTCTTCGCTCTTGGGGTTGTCAAACCACTATACTCCTTATGCGCTTTACACAATATGTTATTGAAAATGTTCACATTATAAAATCAGCAAATAGATATCAAAGGAAGGAGAATTCATATTTTAGTTTAAAGGAACTTATTTCGAATCTACGACCTTCATCCTGATCTAGATTATCTAAACGTCTTTCACTAATAGATTTATTATTCAAGCAATTATATTTTTCTCACGCGTATCAAAGAGATTACAGTTCAATCAGTATAACAACTTGTAAATAATATATCTATGTATAACTTACCTACGTCAATATAATGTTACAATTACACGTTGATTCATATGGAGTTAATAAGAGATGACAATTTTATTGTGAAGACCATCCGGTTCAATTGTTCATTGACAGATAGTTACATTGAAATATTACGTGATTGTTTTATATAGAATGTACAAATTAATCAATTTGGAAGTAAAAAACTTACCACGCAACGAAAGAGGTAAAAAAATTTAGTACCTACAAAGAAAAAACTATACACTTCTGTCTTACAAGTCTTTTTAACTAGCGACCCGCTCTTGCTGCGCATTCGTTATAATCGAGTTGCATAAAGTTCCAGTAGGAATATCGGGACATAAAGGTTTCCTCCTGAATCACTCTGTCAGCTCGTGGCAAGCGCATTTAATCCGTTCAGTAGATTTTGAGGTTATCACCAAGATACAGAAGCTTTGCACTTTGCATTTTTGAGTTGAATACTACTTATCAGACTATACTATACTTATATAATAAAGCTGAGGGGTGTGATTTTTTGATGTTTTGTTTTTTGGACCCGCTAATCTCAGAAACTGCTGATCAGATTTTAATAATTAATTTTGTAATGGATAGTCATTTTTCATCCCGGGAACTGCTAGTTTAAATATGTAATGGAGAACATTCTAAATTCAACTAAATACAGATTAAAAAAAAAAAAAAACTACATTTATATTATGTTAAGAACTCCTTTTGACTCCCAACAAAAAACCATAAACTGAACTGTTATTAATAAGCAAGCATTTGTTTTTTAAAGTCTAATTACCTAATTATAATTGAGTATTTAAATACCCGTATCTTGTTTATTAAATAGTTAGTCAATCCGTGGTAGCGAATTTATTTATAACTTGAATTCCATTTAATTGTTGGAAATCACATAATTTCCGGAGCTTTTTGTCGGTATCGTAATCTGACGTAAATCTATTAAAGTTTTACGTAGATTGTTATTATTGATAGAACAAAACGAGTTAAGATATATTTAAATATAAACCGGTAGATCCTACGTATATAAGATATATGTGTATATGTGTTTTTGTAACTTTGGGAGAAAAATACTTTTGTGGTTGATTTTGGGGATTTTTATGTGACGTGTGACGTATGACTGTATACTATCTATTCCAATTGAGTAATTTCAATCCGAAAAAAATTAAACACTATGCTATAGACAGCCATAGTAGTAGAGTTCAGTGGTAGAGTTATTATAACTATAAGTATAGCAGTAGGTTCTCATTTCTCCACATAAAATGAATCGAGTACTTCAGTCTGATTGTTCTTAATTTTGTTGTACATCTACCACCGATAATAGCTATTAGTAAGGGCCAAGTTATCCATCGGACAGTTACTAGTAGAGCAACGGTAGAGTAACTCTACCACTTACTATAATTATGTCAAAGATGAGTTATTTTAACGACATAAACGTAATAGGCAATTAGCAGGTTAGTTGTCGCAATAACAAGCTATTGAAACGTTTCAACCGCAGCAATTGTTTTCGTTTCATGGCGATAGTTGTTTTATTGTTGTTTTACCGACTGCAGGAGGGAAAGATTTTAATGTGATTTACTTGTTTTTGGTGACGTCACTGTGTATAGACCATTTAGATGTATTACCCACTATAATGTTTACGTAGACTGGTAGTCGGAACGGCAATTCCGTTGGCGAATGAGATTACATTCTGAGCATGGGATTGAAACTTTGATGTTTTTGAAACTGAAGAGTAATCAAACTAATATTATAAAGCGAAATTTTGTGAGGATGTATGTTTGTGTGTAAGTATGTTTGTTACTCTTTGACGCACAATCTACTGAACGGATTGGATGAAACTTTACAGTAATATAGGTATTACATCAGAATAGCACATGGAATACATTTTATCCCGAAATTCCCACGGGAACGGGTACAACACGGGTAACACCGCGAGGCGCAGCTAGTGGTTCATAAATTAAAACTTTAACTACTGTCTGTGTATTGTATTTTACTGTCTATGTATTGTATGGGCGTTATAATATCGATGTATACAATACGGCAAAATCAAAATTAATGTGGCCTTTTTCCAACCCAAGACAATTCCTTCTTTTTGAGGAATAAGTTTTAACGATGGGTTAAAATATAATAAAATCACTATTTTTCCCTGTACAGAAGGAGTTGTAGGAATCTTTCAAGAATAATATACTCGTATATGAGTTCTATGTTTCTTGTCTGTTGTGCTGCTATTGAAATGCATACAGCGAATGTATGACACGACCTAACGTGCACTACACTCGTACGCTAATTACAAACAGTACTGTCGAACAAAAGAACTAGATTTGCAACAAAACCGTGTTTAACAAATTGTGTTCAGTAATTCGTTTACCGCACGCCACTGTGTTATGTTTGGTACATACAAATGTTCTAACATTAGTGATGTGATAAGATGAATGATAAATGTAAAATGTAATAAGATGATTTAATAAATGTGATATGATTTGATTGCAGTATTGTAGGTATCAAAAAGTGGATAATTTTCTTTAACACGTAAGTGCGAAAGTTTGTGCGGATGTATTGAAGGATGTTGGATTATTTCACGATAACCGCCTCCCATAGCTTTTGTTCGGACTTTTCCAATATACTCACACGTTTTGCACTCATTGTACTAAATGAAACGGGTCTATATCGCGTTAGAATATATAACGTATTTTTTAATATACGTACCCGACCCGTATCAATATGTCTTTGTTCGCAAATGTCAAATCTTATACTTTTTATCCGCTGACATTATATTTAGGTGCCGAGTTATAAAATGTCAAAGTTTGATCTACTGTCTTATTGCCGGTAGAGATCAATTATGACGGTTATTATTACAGCTAATTGCGCTTCTATGCTCTACCTACTGATATCTAGATCTAGCCCATATCTAGATACATATCAAGAGTTTGACAGCTGCTAAAGAGGTTTAACAGTAAACAGGTTTTATAAAAAGTTGATAGACAATATTATTACAGTGTTTAATTAATATGCAGTAAAACAAAAATGTGTTCTAGATAACATTTGAATGTTAATCCAGATTTGAGAGGTGTCTTATGAAGTGTAGTATACTATACACGTTATGGCCGGTTCACATTATTCCAGTCCAGCAATCCAATCCAGTACTGGAATGCTACTGGAATAATGTGAACCGACACTGGAATGTACCCATTCCAGTGAGCATTCCAGTCCAGTGACTGGAGAGACCGTCAACTTTTCATTCCAGCTCACCTAATCCAGTGCCACTGGAATAGTGTAGACAGCCATTCCAGTTGCAATCCAGTGCTAGATTGAACGTTGAACAGTGAATACGAGTCAATTATTTTGGGGACCAATCCAGCTACTCTTAAAAGACTGGAACAATGTAAACGATATGCTCCAGTCCAGCACTGGACTGGATTAGCTCGCTGGATCACTGGACTGGAATAATGTGAACCGGCTATTATATTTAGAGGAAGTAAAATAAAAAGTCCGGGTTTGTCAATAAAAATAAAGTCAAGGTCGATTAAAAAACATTTTTAAATGTTGATCTTAAAACCGATAACATGTTCGAGAAGTTATAAATACTTAGTTTATTTTTATTTGGATATGCTGCTAATATTGCATACTTGTATTTTGTTGTTAGTCGGTTACTGTTGAAGAGTATTATTATATTTTATTACTTAGTTATTATATTATTTAGGTATGTTTTTATACTACCAAGTCATCATCACGACAGCGCGAAGTACTCATATTTTTTACGTAGTATTTTGTGGTCACCATCTATCTTTATTTTTACTGCATGCGTTTCTATAGGTATTATAGGAAACTATTTGATATAGAGATATAGAGGTATTCGTGAGGATACTAAATATTAACCTATTGTAATGCGCTCGCGTACGGATTATTCAAGTGTGAAGCTTTCATATAAGCAATTTGAAGGATAGAAGGGAATAAGACTTTGGTTTGGTATGTTAAAGTTTTACCGTCGTATTCATAACCGCTATTGAACTAAAATACTGTTAAAAATTGTTTTGTCTCTTTTGCTCTTCGGAAAATAACGTATGTCGGAAAGGGACAAACCATTTGATAGTTAAAATGCTGTTATGAATAAGGGCCTTACTCTTTAACATATGGTATAGTTACTAATACATTTTATCATTATAACGTTTAAAACTACGGTTTTTACAGAAAGTTAACCTTACCTATTGACAACAAATGGTGGTCTGGCTGAGGTGGGCATCACTGGTCTCATGGGGGCTGCAGGTATGACTTCGGGGGCGGGCGGCGGCTCGGGCGCGGGCACCACTTCAGGGCGGGGTGGGGGCGACGGGGGCAACGAGGGCGACGGGGGCATCTGACCCGATACTGACAGCGGGATTACTGAATCTGAAAACGAGAACAATTAGGTTATTCATTTATATCGCATAGGTTAGTGGTCAACCCTGGTGTCAGAGTTTTTAGACCGCCTAAAGGCCTCCGATTTGGTTTATCGATTGAAATAACCAAGACCAACTGCTTAACGTGACCTTCGAAGAAAGGTAGCGCTCAGAAAGAAATGCAAAAAATAGGTTTAAATATAAATTAAATTCAGAGGAATGTCTAGTAAATTATACCCTCTAGTCTTTTATTTATCATCCAGTTCAGTGTGTATAATATAACATGAGAAAAGTTGAGAAATTACTGTTATGTACTAAGCGAATTACCGTCATACACACATTGGAAAGCTCGACAGTTGTCTGAAAGCGATGTAATGACTGTCAATTTTGCCAATTATACGATGCATAACGGGAGAGATACTTAACTTCTACTTAAAGTCAAGTGTATCCGTTCTCACAGTTTAAAACAATAACACATTACTGTTTTCAAAAACTTACAAAAACTAGTGTCGACTTAAATTTTGTTTTATCCAAACTGAGCTGGTTCAATGACCTTGAAGGTCGTTAGTTCATCAGCTGTTCACAACGTGACTAAAAAGTAATATTGTGTAGTTTAGTGGTCAACCTTAGTGACGGCGTGTTTAGACCGCCGAAAGGCCTCTGACATGGTCTATCGATTGAAACAATTGGGACCGACAATTTTACGAACCCTTAGAAGCACAGATAGTATTGCCACTATCGGCCACCCATCGCTTAGTCACACTACGCCACGAGTGCTACAATTGAGATATTATGTCAGTCAAATGAATTATCAGTCAAGTATTAATAACTGGTTTGAAGACGAGCTTCTATTTTGTGACATTTCCGTCAAGAGCTTAAACTTATTAATCGTTTATTTTATTATTATTGCAAGAATGTTCTTCCTGTTCAACCAAATATATGATCATCACATCAACACTGAGAAAATAACGATTTAGTGTTCTAACTTGCATCCTAGCACCATCTATAGAGCACGGGCATAACCACAGGGACAGCTTGTTTAAAATAATAATTAAAAAAAGAGATTAAACTTTTAATTTTTTTATAGTCTAGATATCTGACCGTTGAACCCAAGTGGCCGCTACGTAATGTCTAATCAGCTGTCAAGCTTTCAGAAACAGTTACAAGTTTTAGTTGGGAGTAGGTCAAATGCACATAATAAATTAACATTAAAAAAATCCATTAAAAAAAAGGTTTTAAGTTAAAATCCTACAAATGAAATGAATGAATCACTACATAGTATAAAATAAAGTCGTCTCTTTTTCGTGTCTATCACACTGTTTGTCTGTCTGTATGCTTAAATCTTTAAAATTACGCAACGGATTTTGATGCGGTTTTTTGTAATAGGTAGAGTAATTCAAGAGGAAGGTTTTTATGTAAAAAAATTGCCAAAATTCCCACGGGAACGGGCACAACGCGGGTAAAACCGTGGGGCGCTGCTAGTGATTTTATAAAAGCGAAAGTCAGTGAGGCTGTAGGTATGTTTGTTCCTCTTTCACGCGAAAACTACTAAACGGATCTGAATGAAAATTGGCATGAATATTAATTACACTATGGAAGAACACCTAGGTTACTTTTATCCTGAAATTTTCAGGAGAATGGCTACAGAACGCTAGGAAAACTGCGGGGCTCTGCTAGTAAATAAGAAGGACATGTACATAGTTTAAATACGAATAACAGTGTAAACTTCTCCTGATAGTTATCAAGTTGATAGATAATGATTAGAATCTTTAGGAAACTTTATTTTGTTTGCTTATATTTATCATCATAAATTTAAGAGCAAGGCTCTTGTCGGTGAGTCCGATGCAGATTTCTCCTTCTATTCCTATTCAGTGCAAGTTCCTTCACATCTCTAAGACATGACAGACACTTGCTTATATTACTGCGCCCTAAATAAGAAATAAGAAGATTTCAATTCAATAATAATCCACTAACTTACTTAAGATTACTGTTAAGTAAATGATTATTTATTCATGAGCTACTCATACAGTATCTACTTATGGCATACTTGAGAGTTTTTCATCATTATTCATTAGTTGAGAACACAAACTAACTGTGTTGCCAGTTACCTCATTAATATTGAGGTGATAAAGGATTTTTTTTAAATTATTGTTACATTTGGACATGGTCTTCCTTTTTTCACGGTCAGTACTGAATGCTTGCAAGATAAAATAGTTGTTTATTTTAGCCAGGGCTCATTAAAAATCAATTACATATAATGAAAAATCTACCTACCTACTTACCTATATTGAATATTAACTATCCTTCCGAAATGACAAAATTTACAGAGTTACAACAGTTTATGTAAAACTTGCAACACATTTGGTAAAAAAGACTTTTTCAGAAACGTGTATTTTTCTTCCTAATCTAATCTTCATCGCTTCAGTAGTTCAGACGTAAACACTTTATAGCCAGATAGAGGTTAGAAAGTTATGGACAATAATGCAATAAGGCATACAAGTTATTATGCCAAGAACTAACTACCCTTTTTACTTGTCATAGACTAGCTGTCCCGTGCGGTGGTTCCAACCGCTATCAAATATGTAGATGGCACTTGTGTGAAAATTTTGTAGGTCGTGCTTACGTTATTTTCCCAAAAGTGTGGTCGCGGCTTACGTTATTTTGTGTAAAAAGTAAAAACTTTCCTGTACAAATTAGTATAGAAAAGCACAGCCTACATACCAAACCCAGGAATGCTGTTAAAGGCTTCCTTAGCCAGAAACTCTTCGAAGTATCTGGTGAAGTCTCCGGTGGGGTCCCAGCGGGCCGAGAGCTTGGCCCACTCATCAGGGTACTCATACTTCAGCCGTTTGATGATCTTCACTGCTGTTCGCTTTTGTCTCTCCGTGCAGCGTATACATTTTGTGCGAAGAGCTTCGGGGAGAAGTCCTGTGGGTGAGAAGGTGGTTTAGCCATAGAGAATATAGAGTTAAATCAGTTTTTTACTTTAAAAAGTATGTATAGGTCTGTGAAGTCTTACTGCTGGGCAAGGGCCTCTCATTTTACTACGAATACCATCTGTACATTAAGGAGGTTTGGGCATTATCACCATAAGTCTACTGCCAGTCTAGAGCCATGTCTGTGTGACACTATGTAAGACCTTTTTAAAGTTTTCTAACAAATCTACACAAGAGTTGAAGAGTTTGTTTTATTGGAACTACGAGTTGGATTTAAATATGAAATTAAACATATATTTTTCATATGATATTTAAGGGGAAGGTAAGGCTGATTTGATCCCTAATCCCTATTTGTTCATCTTAGAACTCTTCCTCTTTATCTCATGGCATAAATATTTCACTGGGTTACACGTCTTATTACAAGACGTCATCTCCAATTATTATTTTAAACTCAAATTATCATAATTGGATGTTTTTATTATATCCTTGAACTATAATTTATTTAAAATATGTTTTTGCACAGGTTTTTGTCATGACGTCCAAACTACACGTGTGCTTAATTAGGAAAAATATATTTGCGATAAACAATGCAGTGCTAAAGTAGGTTTACACTATTTTTTAGGTTGGACCGACATTTTTACCAAAGCAATTAAAGTACACGTATTAATTAGTAACATAAGTATTCGGCATCTCAACAGAATCGCTTAGATTTGTATCTTAGCTGAAAAATTAGTTTTGGCCCCAAAGAGGCTTTTTTAAACGTACCACAGTTCAACCCTTATCGGATGTAATGTAATATTATATAAAATATCTATTTCACTACTTGTCTTTATCCTTCGCTAGAGCTATTTCAAAGCTTAGGATAGGAAATCTGTTTAAACAAAGAAGTTGAAAGGGATTTTATTAAAAACTAGCTGTGCCCCGCGGTTTCACCCACAGCGCCCCCGTTCCCGTGGGAATTTTGAGATTTTTATTCCTTATTTTTCTTAAATAAAAACCTTATCCTGACAATAAGGAATACATTAAAAAAGAATCATCCAATTTGGTGCAGTCGTTCTGAAGTTATGCGCTTAGCAACAGATTCAGCGATTCATTTTTATATTATAGATGTATTAGAATGACGATCATAACGATCTTCTTCAATTAATTTTGACACACTTTGTTCAATAACATACCCTACGCCATATTGTAATCTGCATTGATTACAAAAGATAAACAAAAGAAGCTCGTAATAAAAGTTTTGATATTCAGCGAGCGCGTCGCTTGACGTGCGTCTGTAGTGATGCATTTAAATAATTTCCTTATTACTTAGCTATAAACGAGTATTAAACGTTTGTTTGTAATTTATATAAAGGTAGTGACGTAGTTTGGTTACTTAAGCTTTAAAAAACTGATTTACTTTGAAAAGATGATTCCGTGCTACGGAGGACACGTTAAGCCGTTCGGTCCCAGTTACTTGCTACGGATAGTAGTCGTTACATGAGCCATGTCAGAGGCCTTTGGCGGCTCAATAACTCTGACACCAGGATTGGTCAGGTTGACCATCCACTCGACAAGAAGAAGACTTTGTGATAGACTATTCGCATAAACTAACTTTATCTACACTAATGTTGTAACATTCTACTTATGATTCCAATACTTGACTTATAATTACTACTGTTATAGCACAGACAACTAAAACACTCAATTTAAGCAATTGCACATGATGTTATAATATCATTATAATTTAACATTATAACATCATTATAACGCGACCAATTAACCTGGCGAGCCTTATGTCAAAATCCTCATACTAGTTGTATAAAATTTTGATATTAGGCTGGCTTTTGAAAATAGTTGGGTTATACGTGAAAACTTCGTCGAAACTACATACACAAAACTCTTTGGTAAGATCTCGCTCGCTCCTGATTGGCCCTACGCGCAGCTGCGCTCTCATTGGTTAGATTTTAATGGCGGCAAGTTCACTGTGACAATACACGTACCTACGCGTGAATTTAATGTTTCGCAATGTGTTTTGTTTTTAAAATTTTGTTTGATTAATTGCATTAAATAGTGAAGATAAAGTAGTGTATGCAACTGCATATAACACGGGTATTAAAACACTCGTTACTATTATGAAACTCGCTGCGCTCGTTTCATAAACTCACACTCGTGTTTTAATACCCTTCTTTATATGACGTTGCATAAACTACTATTAGCGAATGTTTTAGATGTAGAAAATGATAGCTCCCATAGACAATGAATACATTAAAAATATTTCTGAATATACAAACGCCCCGTACCTAAAATGATGTGTAAATATTTTGCATTATTAGTTTGCTATATACGAGAATGTAAAATCTCATCGTGTGCAATTTACTGTGTGTATTTTAAAAATTTTTAATCCTCATTGATATTCCATTAATTCAATAATAACAATAAACTTGTGACGTAAACGTTAAGGATATTCAATCTCATACGTGTTTAAATTTTCCCAATAAAATTACCGGTTAGGTATAAAATACTTCTTAATGGAATTTACTAGATAACGAGATATAACAATAAGATGTAAGTTACTGTATTGTACTTTTGTATTACTTCATTACTTCATACATCGGTCAAGATAACTTTGATGATGTGTGTGTTGGTGCAAGCGACGATCTAGTAAACGAATAGCCAATATTTTACTACTAATTGAAACGTACGTTGATGTCATAATTATTGCAGTGCGGGGAGAGACGCTGTCGCGAGCGCTTCACCCACCTCCTGATGAAGGTCACCGTTCGTGACCGAAACGTGTTGAGGGACACTCAACAGTACGTTCGACGGAACGTAAGTTCCCGTTTAAACAAATAATTATGAATAGCCAATTTTTTGAATAAAGAACAAAAACAATTAGATCTTACTCTATCGCCCGCACTCAGAGAGGTCAAACGCTTCCTTAGTAGAGAATTACTGAGTGATTTTAACATGTAATGTATGAAAAATTACGCCGATCAGTTAGTTATGTGATGATATAATGGTCGTCTCTGAGTGCAGCAGTGTGTGTTGTAATAATAGGTAGTGCTGGTGACAGCTAAACACTACGTTCTATAATTCAAGTATCTTCTCATTAAATTGTCTACTTTTGTACCTACTTTTATTTAAATTAAGGAATAAAAAGTTGGAAAGAAGAAAAAAATAATATCCAATTTTGCATATAGATCGATGATATACTGATGTTATTCTCATTTTCAAGAACATTCTAATACGTTATGTTTGAAACCAGTTCCAGTTATTTACTTTTTGTTATTTAAATTAGTATTGTGATTATATTCAAACTAAATTTTATTTTTTATTAAGTCAATACAAAGTCTAGACACCTGTGTTAAAATATTAATATTATTTTTGAATTAAAATCAAATTAATAAGCTTTATCTTACTCATTTAAAAAAGTATAATGCCACCCAATATATTTAATATTGGAACATTTCAAAATAAACCTCCTTGGAACAAAGGACAATCTTGAAATTCTAGATTCTAAAATACTATACCTTGGTAGATACACCGTGGATACACCATTCAGTGTACACCATAGACAAAAAACCTCTCTTCTCCCATAAACAAACGTAGCATACAACGTAGCGAAGTAAGTTTAATGAAAAGGCTTTCTACAAGCTAACAATTCTTTTAAATACGTCATCGCCGCCACTTACCGTGGCACCCCGTTAGTGTTATTATTTAGATCTATTGATCCATTTCCAAGTATTGTATAATTAAGTCCGAAGACATCCCGTTGCAAATTATTTTCTTTTAATTCACTGTTGTGATAAATGAGCCATTATAATGTGAGAATAATATTTTTTCTTTCATTTTCTATGACATTGTGTTCTCGAGATTATCTGTTACGATGAAAATTTTTAATTAAAAAGCGTCATAGGCTTGTAGTCTTCTATCACTATCACTACATAGTATAACCCAAAGTCGGTTTCCGCTGTCTGTCTGTTTTTTCAACCTCATATTTGGAAAGCCGAAGCGAGTTTCCAATGTGGGAGCCGGCGAGTTTAATTGTTATGAGTCTCGATTGGAGGATATACATGTATGGCGCTCGCTAATCTTCCAAAATTGCAGTCTGGCAACATGACTGTATGTGTTGTTTCTAAACTCCCATATAAAAGACATCAACGCATGACAACCCGAAAAGCGTAGTCGACACTTGTGCGTTGATATATTTTATAAAAACAATTACAAGGTAATGTAAATGTAAATTATTGCACAACATTAATTAATTTCTAAGAATGATTTAATGTATATTTGTTACGTCGTCGTTTGAACGAATATTTGAAAGCTTACAGAGCATCCTATTTTCAACTGATTTAAAAAGAGGTGGTAGGTCTCATAAAAAACGTTTCAAAAAACGTAGTAATAAGCTCATTATTTAAAGGTATGTAATAAGCATCTTTATCTAGGCTTTTCGTTTTGTTGGGACTTGATTTTATGCGACGTCAAATAAAATTAAAACACTTATGTTGTTAGAGATACCTCATTATTTTTTAGCGCTTCCATTTCGGTGCTATTATGTATTTCGAACCATTTATTATGGTGTCAATTAAGATTGAAATTGTATCATTATTATATTATTAAACATGTTATGTGCCAAAATAGATTTGTTTTTATAGTCTAACATTACAGACGAAAGGTCAGGAGCACTAGCTTATTATTTTTGGAGGCAAAAAAAAAACGTTTACCGAAGTTTTTAAATGTTTTTATAGCTTTACACAATTTAATGTCTTTCTGTATGTATAATATTTTACTGAACTCTATTTCATGCGGGTTTCGCCAACATACAAAGTGATTCAAGAGGAAGGTATGCAACTAATTTTCATCGCAAAATGCTTACAACAACGCGGGTAAACTCGCGAGGTACTGCTAATAAAGAATAAATATGATACTATGCTTTAGTAAACAAGAAAATGACATCACTGAGACATATAACACATTTAATTAGTTCAATAAAACAATTAATTAACATAAAGTAATGGAACTAAACCTTTGTATTGTATTCAATAGGTATTTTATATTCAAAGTGTACAGAACCATTACAAACTTGTATTGATCGGATGGAGTTTAGTGACCTTTGTGTTTTTAATATGTATTTACTGATTTAAAACACGCAGAACTGTTGACTTTTTATCAGGTTACGTTTTTGTTAGTATTCTACAGTCCTTTAGTAATATCGAGGAAGTTAAGAGCTGATGAACTATAGAGGTGCAAGTAAAAGGAGATGTTGAGAGAAAGAATGGCAGAAGTATGAATTGTATGAGAAGGCTTTACAGAATAGAACCATGAAATAGAGCAGTGCTAAGGGTGCATTCCCATTGAAGAGGAGCTGTGCGTAGCTCAACCGACAAATCACAACGCATTGAATTTGTCAAACATGACATTGACATTGACATTGACATTGACATTGTCAATTTCTTTCTTAAAGCGTTTTGATTGGTGGCTTGAGATCTGTACAGCTCCGCTCTGCTAAAATGGAAACGCACTCTATGGTTCATATTAATATACGCGTAATAAGAACATATTAGCTATCAAATGATTTGTCTCTTTCTGACATACGCAATTTTCCGAAGTGCAAAAGAGACAAAACACTTTGTAACAGCGTTTTAGTTACAGAGCGTTTATTAAAAAGGCGGTAAGTGTATAGGTGAGTGTATGTAGTGTGTGTGTCTCCTTACGCAGTAAATACTTCGCTCTTGCGTGGGCAGAACTGTAGTACGGCCTTAAGTTAAAAAAAAGAACATTTCAAAGGTTGCATTTTTATGGCACCTGAATACTTAAAAGCGGCCAAGTGCGAGTCGGACTCGCCCATGAAGGGTTCCGTAGCAGCGAGTAACATAATAAAGAAGTTCTTGAAGTTCGTTGTACTTACTACTACTTACTTACTTAGCGTGTGGGTTGTGATCGATTAACGACCTCACAAACCAAAAAACTAAAAAAATAAAAAAAACTACTAACTAGACCTCGTTCAAACCAATTTTCGGTGTTAGATTACATTGTTATGTACATCATATATTTTTTTTAGTTTTATCATTCTCTTATTTTAGAAGTTACAGGGGGGGGGACACACATTTTACCACTTTGGAAGAGTCTCTCGCGCAAACTATTCAGTTTAGAAAAAAATGATATTAGAAACCTCAATACCATTTTTGAAGACCTATCCATAGATACCCCACACGTATGGGTTTGATGAAAAAAAAAATATTTTTTTCATTTCTAAGTATGGGAGACCCCCCTAAAATTTTATTTTTTTTCTATTTTAGTGTGAAAATATTAATGCGGTTCACAGAATACATCTACACACTAAGTTTCAACAACATAGCTCTTATAGTTTCGGAGAAAAAAGGCTGTGACATACGGACAGACGGACGGACAGACAGACAGACAGACATGACGAATCTATAAGGGTTCCGTTTTTGCCATTTGGCTACGGAACCCTAAAAAGTGGTTCAGTGGTTTTCAAACAGCAGTGAAGCAAAATGGACTGCTATTATGTTCGTATTAGTTTTTAACATAATTTTACTTTACAGACATACAGCTATTGCTGTACAACACAAGACTATACATAAGGCAGTGACTTTGTTTTAATAATATCGGTTCGGAATACATAATCGAAAGGACATTGAGTCCGACTATATTAGGCGGTGGCCGCTACTTCCGAATTGGAACAACCGCGAAGTTTTCCTCAATCTTTGTTAACTTCTACTTATATAAATCAAGCTGGATTCGTTTGTTCGAATGGGTTTAAGACTCATTTTGAATCGAAACTACGTTTACGGAAACACTTCGCTTTTATTTTACACTAGCAGCGCCCCGCGGTTTTACCCGCGTTGTGCCCGTTCCCGTGGGAATTTTGGGAATTTGTTTACATAAAAACCTTCCTCTTTAATCACTCTACCTATTACAAAAAACCGCATCAAAATCCGTTGCGTAATTTTAAAGATTTAAGCATACAGACAGACAAACAGACAGACACGAAAAAGAGACGACTTTATTTTATATTACCCGCGTTGTGCCCGTTCCCGTGGGAATTTCGGGAATTTTTTTACATAAAAACCTTCCTCTTGAATCACTCTACCTATTACAAAAAACCGCATCAAAATCCGTTGCGTAATTTTAAAGATTTAAGCATACAGACAGACAAACAGTGTGACAGACACGAAAAAGAGACGACTTTATTTTATACTATGTAGTGATTTTTATCTGACGTTACGTCAATGTAGTTTCAATTCAAAATAAGCAGTGTTCGCTTAAACTTAATATAAGAAACCAGTAGGTTGAAGATCTTTGAGCGGAGTTTACACAGCATGATGTATGAGTGTCTATAGAAGAGTGGAGTACTCACACACTTCTCTTTTTCGTGTTATTATTCCTCAACTAAAACAGTTGTGTCTCGAATCTCTTTTACAAATCTGAGTGCACTCGGTTAAAAAAAATGTATTTATCGGGCCCAAAAACAAACATAACAATTAAAACTTATGTAAGATACGATGATACACGCTATAGCGTTAGCTATGTCACGTATATCAACGCCCACCCCAGAAATTATTAGATCTAAAGATTTACTGAAAGAAATAGACTTGACTTTAAAATACATAACATTGAGTGCCGAGTGAATTCGAGTAGATAGTTGGTAGTATCAACCTAGCTTATATAGGTACTAATCATCCAAATTGTTCCGAAAACAGTGGTTTAACGCATGGTCAAACGTATGCGGTTTAAGAACATGATCCAATATGTACATATGTGTTATTATTTCTTTTACTTAGACTTGTTTGTTATTGTGGTTTATGTTTTTCATACCTACTAAGAGTATAATATTTAATCTGTCTATGCTAATTCCCGGAGGTTCCGGGTTCGATTCCCGGTGGAGATATCTCACAAAAATCTCTTTGTGAGACTGTCCTCAGTTTGGTTAGGGCATTACAGGCTGAATCACCTGATTGCCCGAAAAGTAAGATGATTCCGTGCTTCGGAGGGCACGTTAAGCCGTCGGTCCCGGTTACTTTCTACGGATAGTAGTCGTTACATGAGCCTTTTCGGAGGCCTTTGGCGGCTCAATAACTCTGACACGGATTGGTCAGGTTGGCCATCCACTCGATGAAGGAAGGAATATAATAAAGCTGAAGACTTTTTTTTCTTTGATCGCGCTAATCTCAGAAATTACTATTTAATATAAACATAACAAATTAGCAATGAATTGAACAATTTGAGTAGATTTCCAGCATGATAATGTTATTATACTAACAAGCATCAAGGATGATCACATACACGTCACAATTATGACATTATCATCGTATCGTAAGTGCGAACCGACTAAGTACCTATGTTCACTGATGAGGGCGCCACTGTAGCAGACTAGTTAGTTTTACTCGTGCTTCCTACTAATATCATAAATGCGAAAGTTTGTGACTATGTATGTGGCTCTTTCTCGCAAAACTACTGAACAGATTTGGATGAAACTTTACAGTAATATAGGTTATAGGTATATCAGATTAAGACATGACATTTTATTTTGAAATTGGGGCGAGAACCTCGAGACTCTGCTCTATTAGTGTTACATATATCTGAAGTAGAGATCGATTAGTTCAAACTATCGCCGCGCGCATAGTTATTTGTAGGCGATCTAAAAAGTATAGCTGCAATAAGGAACTTAGTCAACGCATAATTAACTTATGATTTGATGCTAATACCGTTTTTATATTATTAATTTTATTTCATGTATCCAATTAGTTATGCATTTTTTGATGGATCGTATTAATGATTGTCCGTGAGAATAAGTCATTATGTTTTAGTTTTTGTTCAATGATATTAATTATGACCATTATGTGTTAAAGTAATTAAAATTTATGTGTAAATACATTATCTACACTCGTATTATAAAGAGTAAATGTTTCTAATTTTACTTTTTTGTTTGTAAGGCCTAATCTCAAAAACTACCAATTACTCGAAAAGTGATTTTCGACTCTCGTATGCCGATGTCACATTTTTTTCATCTTTGACAGCAGTTTACTAGGGCCGGCAGTAAGTAATATAGAATGAGCTTATACAATCGAAATAATCTTGTAAAACAGCACTTATAATCGGAAACAGTGGCGTGTGACTTAATTCGAAATTACTCGATATACGCGATCAGTCGAATGGATCGATTGGTGCGTGACTGGAATGCGTATCGGCGACCTTACGATGTGTGTCAACCAACGGGCTCAGTGAAAATGTAATGTAAACAATGTGCCATAAACACTGACTCATTGACGAATGTTCATTCACTCTCTCTTTAAATTTGGAATGTGTTTTTTTTTATTAACCTGCTAATTGACTTCTGTATAGGTATTACCACTTTCCTTAAAAAAAAAACAAGAGAGTTCAATCTTTATTATGGCACTACCATTGATGCTTTTAAATAAATGTGTCTATGTATACCACACGTATGAAACCTCAACAATTGAGTTTTGTTCCTATTTTTTGAAGATGGCTAACAATTTAAAGAGTGAGAATGGTTTTTAGGATTCGATTAGGATTTGAAATCGTTTAAGTATAGGTATTTCATTTCATCATACAACATTATAGACACACACCCAACTCACATAATGTCATACAAACTTCATCAAATACAAACTTCCTTGTTAGCAAGCTCAATATTATTTAATTTAAACGATATCAGATGAGTATCATTATCATATGATTGCAAAATCAGTTCGTAGAACATTCCTTTCACTAATAAAATTATCATACATAACATTATATACTCTTGTCATTACTAATGCGACCAGAAATCACTTAACTACAGGAATCAAGTTATCTTGTAACAGAGTCGCGTAAAAACATAGACAAGTCCTTTCACGTAGGTAATTATGTTATAGATTAACTATGATAGGCATAAATGATGTACATGTCATGTGGCAATTTAATGGAACACAAAATAGCATTGAAGAAGTAAGATATTGTAAGTCCCGGTTGTTTCAAGTTAGGTCATGTCGAAGGCCTTGAGGCGGTCAAAGACTCTGCCACCAGGGTGCCACTAGCCTACTCGAACACATGGTTCAGCAAAAATGTTATCCTAAATTCAGTAACTTCATATTTTTGGGTTGTCATAATGCAGCAAAGAAAGAGGCGATCAGTGAATAAGTATTTTGGAAAAGGAACTAAAAATTGTGTTTAAGAAAAATATATGATGAATCTTCTTTAAAAAACACTATTTGTTTGTCGCCCTCGCAGATTAATTTTACAGTTTTTGACGTAAACAGTAACACAGATGATCTATTTTGTTTTCTGCGTAAGTTCGAATAGATTTGTGGCCATATAGACCGCCCAATGGCCTCCGACGTGGTCTAACCATTGAAACAATTGAGACCGACAATTTTGTAGACTACATAGTTAGTAAGTATATCACGCATAGTGACAACACTCAATGAGTAACAAACAACTCACTTCTCAGAAAAGTCACGACTACAAATAGGAATTACTAGGACCAACCCTTTGGTACACAAACAAGATAAACTGTGAATTATATCTGATTACTATCTTATATTTAAACCAAACAAAAGAACTCGGACACTAGCGCCCGTACTCAGATACGTCGAATGCTTCCTTAGTAAAGTAAATGAGTGATTTTGACATGCAATGTATGAAAAATTATGTCAATTAGTTAAGTGTTAATTTAATGGGCGTCTTTGAGTTCGGCAGTAACTGTTATCTAGACCAAAAAATGTTTGGAAATATTTCCAAATGTAATAGGAAGCAGTTGTCCCCACTTGACATGTATCTCGCATAGATCACGCGACCCTCGAATACATAAGCCACTGTTTATTGTTATTTCACACAACTCCGATTTTGAGCTTGTTTTTAAACGATTTTAGTTAAATGTTACCATTTATAAATAGAACAGTGACCGTTCGGGTTTAGATGTTAAGATTTATGTAGATTTTTTTGCTTCTGAGATGTTAACGTGTTTTCATAAAGTAGGTATTTTGGGCGATTTGTTATAAAAACATGGTTGTATGGTTGTTTACCAGTCATCCAAAATCAATCCACTGTAGTTCCATACAACCATCAACTATCACATACTATAAGGATGCCCTTCCTTCCACCAAAGCAATGCTATGCTACACTACTAGTAATATACTACGATTGGTGGATATAAAACGGTGCATAGTATGGGGAGCTTTATATTTTAAGAGCACATTGAGGTACACGTTTGTTATAAAAACTAGAACAAATAAATCAACCATAATCACAATTATTTAATCACTTATAAAACGTGTTGTGTTCGATTAATCAAACATGTACCTCGTATAAATAATAGCACTTTACAGATTAATAAATTGTTTACGCTATACAATATGTATGATATGGATGATTAACAATAATTAACGATTATTTTCCGCAGTTAATTACTGTAATTGTTATCTTAAATGACGTCTGTATGAAGGTACAAAGACGCCCACTAACTAAGTTTATACTTTTTTAGTTATTTTTAAGTTTTGATTATTTTTAAAGTTAGCCAAAGTTTTTATCAGATGATCATTATCATGTTTTATAGCAATATAAAATGTTATTTTGGTATTTTTTATTAGTGTTTAATGTTTTTGTTACATTCGCACTACTATGTAATAAACGATATTTTTTTGCAGTCGATTACGAGTCGACACCTCTCAAATATCAATTATGATTAAGAAGTTCAAAAAGTATACTAGCAGTGCTCAGGAGCACTGCTCAATCAATCTCAGGAGATTAGCGCTTTCAAAACAAAAACAAACGGCTGCAGATTTAACATACATACACAAATACTTTTATAAGAATATATAATTGACACCCAGACGTCGTCGCCAACAACTACGTCTGCACATATTGTTGACTCTGGGCGGGAATCGAACCCGCGACCCCCGACACAGTAAGCGCTCTCACATCCCGTGCTAACGGGCTTGTCAGAATCATTTGACATCTCTCAGTACGGTGTATAGAGTTCATTACAACCTTATTTGTATATCGATTTAAATCTATCCCGTTATTTAGTTACAGTTGATACGTTATAGTTAAGTATATCATCTTGTTACTTTCCATATAACAGTATGTTGGAGGTTTTTCTAAATTAACGACGCAAAACCACAGTTGCACTGCCTGATGGAAATATAATAAGATTCCGCACATAGATACGTGTAATTAGGTATGATCGCAGGTACTAGCTTACATTGTAATCTTAAAATAATCTATTTCACATAAAAACTGTGTAATATAGTATTGTTATATAATTTTGAGTATATTTTTACCTGTAGAATCTATAATATAAAAATGAATCGCTGAATCTGTTGCTAAGCGCATTACTTTAGAACGACTGCACCAAATTGGATGATTCTTTTTTTAATGTGTTCCTTATTGTCAGGAAAAGGTTTTATATATAAGAAAAATAAGGAATAAAAATCTCAAAATTCCCACGGGAACGGGGGCGCTGCGGGTGAAACCGCGGGGCACAGCTAGTACTTATATAATAAAGCTGAAGAGTTTGATTTTTGTCTGTTTGAACGCGCTTATCTCGGATACTATCTATCCTATTTGAATAATAATTTTTGCAATGGATAACCACATTCAACGGGAAGTGTATGTATAGGCTAATATTCATCCCGAAATTACCACGGGCGGGAACAGTCAATACGCGGCTAAATCCGCGGGGCCCTGCTACTTTTACATAAATGCGGTCGTTGACATTCATACATGTCAAATTTCAAACTTTTCTTAGAGAATAAGACACAGTTTGATCATTATCTGAACAAACTTAGATACAATTTATCCCTTAATTTATTCAAATAAAGTCCATACTTTGACTTGATAAGCCCGTTAGCCAGAACCGTTAGAGCCCTTACGAACTAAACCGGAACATTATTTCCAGTCATACTGAATTTCAACGTTTCGAAGAGAATGTACTTATAACGTTATTCACACGATAAATGAACGTGTTGGTTCAACCTTCTCCCGGCGTTGTTTGCGATTCGTTCCAGCCTCACTTGGACAGGCTTCTAACAAGGACAGAGAGACAACCGTGCTGATTGTATGTATACTAATCGTAGTAGTTTTAGAATTAGTTCTTCCTAATTGATATAGATTTGTTTTTTGTTTCCTGTTTCTTTTGTTTGAGAATATTTTACGGAACATTTTGAAGCTTCGATCAACAATACACAACTAGATATCGGGTCACGTACAAAATCAAAGCTAAATACTGTCCGCGTGGATGACGTGTGACAGCTCATTTTGTTTACTACCGAACTGAAACAAAGTTTCAAAACAGTTCGAAGTTCAACCTAATTACAACCATGACACCTAGCAATAAAGTAGCAAATCTTATGAATAAAATAAGAGCTCACTTTTCAAATGAGGCGTTATTCACAGAGACGTATTTTTTGCGCCGACCCGACATCTAGTTGTGTATTGTTGATCGAAGTTTTGAAGAGACTTCATTGACAATTAGCGACGATCATTTTGAAGCATCGTTCAGTTTAGAAGTAAGTACTCGTAAGTAAGTTCGTGCAGGCTAACCCTGGTATCGCAGCTTTTAGACCACATAAAGGCCGCCGACATGGTGTAACGATTGAAACAACCAGGACCGACAATTTTACATGCCCTTCGAAGCCAGGTAGCGCTCAGATAGAAATGCCTATCAACCTCCCATCCAAATATTGGGTATCGTCTTCTTCTGAAGAAGAAGAAGATTGGCTATCGTTAGTTATTAAGTATTGGTTATCCTAAGTTATTAAGTGTAGGCTTGTCATCTCTTCGAAGATATTAAATAAAGCATTATATTATTATTTATTAGTGACATATACAACTCTCTCTGTCTATTAAACTTGCCGGGTCGCGGTCGGTAATATCAACAATGATGTTTAGGTTAGAAACGGAACCCTAGTAGTAGTAGAACCCAGTAGGCGTCATATCAATACAAAGTCATAGTGAAAGTAAAAGTTACCATGATATTTATATTACAATTAATTTAATTAATTTTTATTTCTTGTTTCTTATTTTGTGTTACTTATCCGAAATAAATTCAAGGCTACCTTTTTTATTAATTGGATCATTACAATAATTTAATTGAAACTACGTTTTCAGATACACTTCGCTTTATTTTACATTTTTATCTGACGTTTCGGCTCCTTTACAGGAACCGTGGTCACAGATGACTCTCCTATGACTTCTGTGTAAAATGAGTAGTATCTGCTTAAACTTCAGAACACATTATTTAACACACCTTTACAATCATTTTTAACGTTCGTCCGTCCGTATGTCAAGGCTTCTCTTCTCTTCATATCTTTCAGCAGGTACTTCTACTACAATCAATATATTAGTTAGTATTGTATTACAACGTATATCATAATGGTTAGATAATCTAACCCGTTCACCTTACAGCCTATGACATGATGTGATTGACCTCGCGAATGTATTGTTACTAACTAACTGATACATACAATCATTGACGGGTCGATCAGTTTCAAGGCGTATTTAAGAGATTTAATGTCAAGATTAACCTAATTTTATAACAGGGACATCTATAGCACTACGAGTTATACAAAACTTTTGAATACCTATTTCAAAATAGGACTTTAATTAGTGTGGATATTTTTATTTTGTGCATTTGTCGTTTACCTCATAATATGTAGGTCTCTCCGTCGCGTTATGAACGAATTTTGAAAAATCTTTCGGTACGTATATGACTTAAATGAATAAATAAATATAGGTAAATGTATATAAATGCATACAATAGTGCCGTTTTTAACCGATTTCAAACAAAAACGGTGGTAGTCGGGTTTAGGTCGGGTTTCGACAGTTATGTTTAAACTATGTTAATATGTCACAATTGACCATTTTATTCTGTGCGCCACGGGGCCTCCAAAAATAACCATAACTCAAAATCATTATTAATGATATTTTGAAAGTAAAAGCAGATAAATGTTATGCCATTGCGATACTTTCCTATTTACCAACTCTTACACAACATTAGAACAATATTAGCATGTTCTTATACTCAAGATGATTTCAAATGAGAGGCCTCGGCCCAGCTACAGTTACAGGCAAATACTTATTTTAATACTCAAGATAAAATGAAGTCACTATTCTGTTTCCATTTTTCGTAAATAAGAGACACATTTTCTTGGTATCCATATAATCAAACAAAGCTACCGCAGGCAACATGTAGAGACCGTAATAGTGGTGATAAGCAGTCGGCTGCATTCGGCGAGCGACAGCAGCTGTCACCTAATTAGTGCAGTCGGCAAGTCTAGAATGAAAACGAACGTTCCGCGACCGAATTAGATTGAAACAAGTTCGGCGACCGACCGGCGAACGACTCAATGAAATTGCGCCAATCATACACGTCAAACTTAAAATCATTCATCACCCTATTATTACAGCTTCACTACATAGTATAAAACAAAGTCGCTATTTTTGTCTGTTTGTTTGTCTGTATGCTTAAATCTTTAAAATTACGCAACGGATTTTGATGCGGTTTTTTGTAATAGGTAGAGTGATTCAAGAGGAAGGTTTTTATGTAAAAAAAAAACCCAAAATTCCCACGGGAACGGGCACAACGCGGGTAAAACCGCGGGGCGCTGCTAGTCGATTATAAAATACTACATAATATTACGTCTAAACCCAAAGCAAAATCATAAGTAACTGACTCACACTTTTACATTTTACATAACATTCACAAGGTCTGTGGTTTTCCGTAACTAAGGAAGGTCAAAGTTAATATTTATTTACTTATCGTTCGTATTGTTTGGTGTTTAAACAATTTTAAACAAAATTTAAAGACAATTTTGTCTACTTTGGCGCTAGTCAACCATAGATAATAACAATCAAATCAAAATCTGGAATAGCATATCTTTGTCCTCTCTACTCTAGTCAATTAGATGACATGCATGTCCCTAAAACCTATCTTTACCGGCAATATCAATAGCACTTCAGCATTTTGTATGTAAATAAATGTCATATTCGTTTTCCCAATCGCCAAAATTCGACATTCATTTACATCTGAACAGATCAAACGTGATCTTCTATAAATGGCCGATTAAATTCGATTGAAGCACAAAATATACATATATAAAATACTAGCAGCGCCCCGCGGTTTTACCCGCGTTGTGCACGTTCCCGTAGGAAATCCGGGATAAAATGTAGCCTATAGCCTTCCTCGATAAATAGACTATCTAACAGTGAAAGAATTATTCAAATCGGTTCAGTAGTTTCTGAGATTAGCGCGTTTAAACAAACAAACAAACAAAACTTGTATTTATTTATTTATTTATATTTAAGTAACATATATTGAATGTCGTGCCTTAACTTAGGATTTAATAATAAACCTAAAGGGTCACCACAAAACGAGTTTGTTTTATAATTTATTGTTTACATTCACAAATCCCTGAGCCCTAATGGCTATAAATGAATATTCTAAGGTAATTCTATAATTAATGAACCATTTATAGTTGTGGGATGTAATATTAAATACCTTTTAACTAGGATTTCATAAATATAAGTATGGATACAAAACATTTAATTTTAAAGTCACGATTAGGTACAGAATACCGGTCGCATGCAACACGAGGTGACAGCTACATTATAAGAATATGTTAGCCAGCTGCAGCTGCATTCGGTGAACGACTGCAGTTGTCAAATAATTAGGTGTGTGCAGTTAGCGGACAACCTAATGTAAGATGACGTTTGGCGCCCGAAATAGATTGAAACTTGATCGGCGACCGCATTTGGCAAACGTAGAATATATTTTGGCATAACTTCATGAATATCTAACGCTCATTAATATAATTATCTCCCTTAGTAAAAAATACGAATGAAAGCATTCGGCAGTAAATCTATTAATAACTAAATAATACTAATTAATTTTACTGACAAAACTGACGGGAGGAACTCATGATTTTAATTGCTTTTTGAATCAAAACCTAGTGTCGATAGTAGTGTCCAGGTTTCAGGATAAACAATACGCAGACATTTTCATTTATGGAGATACGATTAAACTTTTTCACCCATTTATCAAACCGACACAAACAACTAATACCAAATCAGTAAAACCAATGTCAGACGCCACTCTATTAAACGAAAAAATGCAGATTATAATTATTTTAAACCAAAAATGTTGCAAAAATCTTAATCTGATGACCAATTACTGGTTAATTAAACGAGTCGGTAACTTAAGTTAAGTTAGAGGTCGCCCGAAGTGTTACGTGTTTCATTCACTTGCTAACTTGGCGAATATTACTATGAGTTATCTAACAACTTATTATACATTAAAAAGTTTCTAAAACGTTTTTGCTTATTCACCAAACAAAAATTAAATATTCGCGCTCTTTTGTTTTGCTACCGGAAGCTATCATAATAATATGTCGGGTGCATAATGGATTTTTTAAAGAGATTCGTCTCATTTCATTACAATCGGTGAATTAGAACATACTTCGACCAAGTTAAACATCGACGAATTGCATTGATCGGTCATTTGATTTTCGGTGAAGTAAAACTTCGGTAAAACATTACCAATAAACAAATGAGCAGTGCACACTTCAATATACATTTCAATCCAACTCCTATTCAATGGGCATGCAGTTTACATTCCAAGTAAGATAATCGTCATTAAATACTTACGTTTCAACGCCTTCCCTTCCGGAGTGCACCTGTTCGAGTTAATCAAACAATCCACATAGTTCCGCACTAGCCTTTTGTTGGTAAATATCGCGTCTACGTCCAGGTAATCATATCTCTGATCGTACTTGGGCATATTTGACATGTCACTAACATCTTGACATACAACTAAACATAAACACAGAGAAAAAAAGATCACTGCACGCATTTTTATTAATTGTTTTTGTAACTACAATAGATAATTAACAATAAGGCATATATTTTAGCCGAAATGTAAATAAATTGAATTTAATATTACACTGTCACATAATATATAAGTGAAGTTTGTATTTGTGTTTGCTTTTTACTGATTTTACGCGATTATTTTGTGCGTATTTGTGTCGTCTGCGCAGGATAGACGTGCGCATGCGACCGCGTTGCGATTGCTATTGAAGGTCTATCGAATTGTGCGCCGATTGTAAAGCTTTCTTTGTGCTCCGGGAAAATATCTCAAGGTCGGATTCAGATGAAAATTGAACCAGTTTACACGAAAAATGTGCTTTGGAGTTTCCTTGTTTGGACAAGAATGATTTCGGAAAGGGTAGGCTGGGTGATGTTTTTTTAATTCCATTTTTTTCAATTATTAAATGTCATTTTAGAACAAAGTGTAGTTTTCATTTGTTTTTGCTTTTGACTACTAAGGAGTTTTATTAGATTGAAACTTGCATTTAAATTAATAAAATTTACATTTATGACTTACCTACTTATTATATAGTTATGTAGTGTAATTAATAATACCTTCTGTCTAAATGCTAGTGCAAGGCTGACATAAATAATGTACGGTAGTAAATATTACGAGTAACTGACAACTTATTACAAAGCTGTTTTACATAAATACTTATTTTAAGTATTAGATACTTAAGTACACGTTTATGACCTATAAACCTAGATTAAGCTAACTGTTTTCGAAGTGGGTGGGTTAAAGTTAAGTGGGAACATAAATAAATATAGCAGTTTGCATTGTCAGTAACTGCCTACTGTCTCACTGGTATATTTGGTAAATATTTTTTGACATAATAACGGTTTCATTAATGACATACGGACTGTGGCAAAGCTATTGTCTTACTTTAGATAATGAACAAAGTTTGTCATTAGGTTTGTTACTACCTAAATGTTATTACACCAGCAGCGCCCCGCGGTTTTACCCGCGTTGTGCCCGTTCCCGTGGGAATTTTTATAAAATCCGTCCGTCAAAATCCGTTGCGTAGTTTTAAAGATCTAAGCATACATAGGGACAGACAGACAGCGGAGAGCGACTTTGTTTTATACTATGTAGTGATTAGGTGTGTAACTCAAAAATAAGTATGTCTAATATCGGGTTAGGTGGTTGACTGCAAATAAAGGTTGCCACTGCGCCAATGGGCTTGTCAAATCAAAGTAATCAATCTATTGTTTTTTGTTTGATTAATTATTGTTCGCCGACGTTATCTTCAGCAAAAAACTTCGCACATTCTTTACATATTAACCAACTAGTTTTTCACAATGGCTTCGCATAGTTTTCCTTAGTTGTTATAAAACCATACTTATTCTATAAATAAAAAACCCTTGGCTACGTGCGCTCTACCATGTCCATAGATAATTAATTCAAGCTATGTCTATTCTGACGTAGGTTAGATAAAACTGTATAATATTACATACAAATTGTTTTGTCTGTTTTTTATCCGATGGGAAAACTAATATAGTCTACTAGCCGCGCCTTGCGGTGTTACCCACGTTGTATCCGTTCCCAAGAGAATTTCGGGATAAAATGTATCACATGTGTTATGATGTAAAACCTATATTACTGTAAAGTTTCACCTAAATTCGTCCAGTAGTTTTTTCGTGAAAGAGTAACAAACATACATACATCCTCACAAACTTTCTGCAAGCAGCTGCAGCTACGTAACAGCTATTTAACTGTTCACAGTCTTTGGAGAATCTCTTGTCAAGAAAACACGTTATTTAACCAAATTAGATTGAAATAAGTTCGGTGAGTACATTAAGTGAACACAGTAGTGAAAATGGGATATTAATTCTACGTAAGTTTGTGGTTTATGGCTAACCTCTGGTGTCGAAGTTTTAGACCGCTTAAAGATCTCCGTTATAATCTATCGATTGAAACAACCGGGACCGACAATTTAACGTGCCCTCCTTTTATATTTATAGTGTAGCCATTTTATTAGAAATTCTTCTTCTTATCGAGTGGATGGTCAACCTGACCAATCCTGGTGTCAGAGTTATTGAGCCGCCAAAGGCCTTTGACATGGCTCATGTAACGACTACTATCCGTAGAAAGTAACCTGGACCGACGGCTTAACGTGCCCTCCGAAGCACGGAATCATCTTACTTTTCGGGCAATCAGGTGATTCAGCCTGCAATGCCCTAACCAAACTGAGGACAGTCTCACAAAGTGATTTTTGTTAGATATCCCCACCGGGAATCGAATCGACCTCCGGATCGTGAGCCGAGCGCTCAAACCACTAGACCACGGAGGCTGTTATTAGAAATACAATGTCATTTATCAAAGTACCAACGGGGTTTTTATACCCATTAGTAACTACATATATTTATAATTACAAAACGTCTTAAAAAGAAAGTAATTTATCTCCCTAGAAAGTTAAGCAGTAGATCAAATATCTACAAACATTTATTTACTGGCCTAATTAAATTAAACTAGTGCAAAGATACAAAGTGCTACTTACCGAAAGGAGTAGGCGTATACTTAAAGGCAAGTGATAGTAAACGGCCGATACAGTTAGAGCCTGAACCTACTATAGACACAATAGTATTTAGGCGCATGACACACGTATACTCTATTTCTTTTAGATTGGCACAACCTTTTTCCTCTTCAGAAGCAATCGTCTTCGGCTGGAAAATTGACGACATTGGTCCACATTTTGTGCCAATCCAAAAGAAATAGATTATAGTGCGGGTGCCGGCCGGTTGCGGGTCCGCTACGGGCCAGGGTGACGCTTTTCATACAAATACTAGCTGAACAAACGTGTTTCGCCGTATAAAAATAATTAAGGGGTGGACCACCCTAATCACTATAGGTACATTGAGATGTAAGCTATCCTGTCTTTCAAATTGGATCAAATTTCACACGGTGTGAAAATCAAATTAAAAATCGGCTCCGTAGTTTAGGAGTCCATCGCGGACATACAACGTGACATTTAATTTTTATATATAAAGATAAGACAAACAATGTCACGTGACCCACACCCGGCCTGCACTCGCACTGTGTGTGTCTTGCTTTTTCATCACCAGAAGACTATAGTCGTAACTATAGCACGAACTATACTATGCATAGACTCCACACTTGACTACACTTAGTAGTTTTCTTGTGTTCACCTTCACCTGTCAAAGTTAGTTAATGACAGAAATTACTTGCAAAGTGAACAAGGAAAAGATCGTAGATTATAAGGACGATTCTGTGAGGTACTGTTAAAAGGAAAAGTGATATGATTCACTTTAATATAGGTTTGGGTGAAATGTTCTAATCATCGGCCTCTGAAGAGAATCGGCTAATTTCGGTTTTGTAGAGCGTATCTATAATACACCCGGACAAATTCACACACGGTTAATTAGACCCAAAATAAGCTCGAAGCTTGTATTATGGAATTTAACTCACTGATACTATTGCATTTCTATACAAACACTAATACATTATATAAATAATCGACAACTAGACGTCGCACGTCGTCGCCAACGTCTATGTCTGTACATATTGCTGACTCCGTTGAATAGCACCCGCAACCCCCGACACAGTAAGACAGCTAGCGACTAGCTAGCAACCAACTTCACTGGTATAATGTGATGGAGTTATTATTGAACACAACGGAATCTAGCTCTTCAGAGGCCTCCGCTGTACTTAACTTAATTTTTTGTTTTCCATAATTGTTTACCAGAACAAGTGTAAGTTCAATTATTTATTATCTTACTGACCGACGCCCATCAAATCGACACTTAAGTTAAGTAATTGACTTAACTTCCTTATTTTACATGTCAAAATCGCTTATTAAATATTAACTAAGGAATCATTTGACGTTTCTGAGTACAGGCGTTAGTATTAGATAAAAGCTAGAGTTCATAGGTAAAGTCAATGTTAGACTACTAGCATAATAGAAATCATAACATTTCTCTACCAATGAAAAGCTATTCAACACAAGGGTAGGATTTAAGTTGAGCAACGTTACTAACTAGAAAAATCCAGGCCTTAGATTAGAAACTATTTTCCATACTAAACTGCAACATGTTAATCACGTACTCATAAACACTTATAAGGCCCAGTCATTGTGTCTGATCACCCATACGGAACGAAAAACAAACGTTACTTCACTCGTTATACGTTTTCTATAATGTACGTAACGTTTCATCATTGCACATCACCACGGTAACATCACTACTTATTTACATTTTAATGACAAAAAAAGATTTTATCCCGTATTAGATACTCTGTGGTATTAGGTTGTCATAGATAAGAGAGGTGTTGTAATGTCATCAGTGTCTATGGAATTGCGCTGGCATTTGTTTGTTTCTCAATGCTGGAGGTGTTTTTGTTTAGGTTTGTATCGTGCGGTTTGATATGTTTGTTAATGCGTGAATTTACAATTATTTAAGCATCTTAACCTGACTCGCATTTTGTCTATTTTACATTGATAGAGTATGTTGGTAGGTTAGTATTCTACTGATGAAAGTATTTACAATAGTAGTAACTAGCAGCGCCCCGCGGTTTTACCCGCGTTGTACCCGTTCCCGTGGGAATTTCGGGATAAAATGTAGCCTATAGCCTTCCTCGATAAATAGACTATCTAACAGTGAAAGAATTATTCAAATCGGTTCAGTAGTTTCTGAGATTAGCGCGTTTAAACAAACAAACAAACAAACAAACAAAACAAACTCTTCAGCTTTATAATATTAGTGTAGATTTAATACTCCCGGTCAAATTCACACACGGTGCAATACACGCTTTATTTAATTTATTACTTTTCACCAAATGAGTTATACTCACAAGTGTACAATTCAAGAATCTAGAAAAGAAAATAAAAGAAAATACTGGTTTATAATGGGAAAGAGACCTTTAAAAAGTTTTTAAAAAGGTCTACGGATGATATTCTGAATTTCTCATTGTCTCTGGATCTCGTTTTAAAGTTCATTTGGACGAGTCCATGGATGGAAGGACTATGATTAAGGACACCATGTACCTTGAAGCTTTAAAGCTCGAAGAATGTGGTATGGGCAGTTTCTTGTGCCTAAAGAATTCCCTATAAAACACTAGTGATCAATTTGAATCATGGCGATGGTTCATCATCGTATGTTGGTAACATGCACAATTTCACATCTAATGCATTTTATTGTAATGACGTGATGTTACATAGCGTCTTTGTGCCCTTTAGATAACTTGTTATACGTTAACAAAATAGACATTCTAACAACGGATACTAGCACAAATTATTTAGTCAACAGAAAAAAAGTGAGTGACAGTCATAATTTACTTCCGTTAGACAACTTGTCTCCAGTGAGCGTGTGCTTTTTTATAGATTTTCATAGACATAGAGTCTTACCACAGTATTCTATAACTTTAGATAATTATTTTTCTTAAATAGTTTTTCCAAGGACTTTATATTCAAACAGTTTTTCAAATTAATAGCCGGGTCATTTTAAACAATTGAAATAAAGAAAATTCCGACAGAGCCAAATTTTCGTAGAGACCTTAGGTTTACCACAAGGAATAAAGTGTCAAAAGTCCCCATCAGTCCCATGTGAGCTTCGGGACTTATTCGGGGCCCAAGGTCAAAATTTTAGGTTTTTTGGATTTTTCTCGAAAACGGTAAGTTTTATCGAAAAAGTATCTGAGAATATAAAAAAGCTGATAAAATTCTCTATAACTTTAATTCTATCAACTTTTTCCATATTCCCAACCGTTATTGAACTACACGCTCCAGAAATGTAAAAATTAAGGACCTCGGGCAGGTAACTATGGAGCCTGCCCTAATGCTCAACAGTGACATGACCTATGTCATTTGAAAGGTCTTGAAGAGTTGTACAAGTTACTCCTAGACTGTTATATCGAATTCGATGGCCAACTCGGTGTTTTCGACCACCGAAGAATTACCACTGGAGGTGCTGTGGAGCCTGGACGGAATTCTCAACAGTGACATGACTTACGCATTTGAAAGCTCTTACAAGTCACTTTTTGATAGTTATATCGAAATCGACGCCAAACTCGGTATTTTCGACCACCGAAGAAAAAACACTAGGTGTATGTGCAGTTGACCCTGATCGTATTGCTCAACAGTGACATGACTGATGTCATTTGAAAGCTCTTACAAGTCACTCCTTGACAGTTATATCGAAATCGACGGCCAACTTTGTGTTTTCGACCACCGAAGTATCGACACTGATCGTATTGCTCAACAGTGACATGACACATATAATTTGAAAGCTCATAAAGAGTTTTATAAGTCACTCTTTGATAGTTATATCGAAATCGCCGTCCAACTTAGTGTTTTCGACCACCGAAGAATGGAGTTGGGCTATGCTATACCGAAGTATCGACGCTGATCCTAATGCTCAACAGTGACATGAGCTATGTCATTTGAAAGCTCTTGAAGAGTTGTACAAGTCACTCTTTGACAGTTATATCGAAATCGACCGCAAACGCGGTGTTTTCGACCACCGAAGATCGACACTGGGTGTATGTGCAGTTGACCCTGATGGTATTGCTCAACAGTGACATAACTAATGTCATTTGAAAGCCCTTGAAGAGTTGTCCAAGTCACTCCTTGACATGTATATCGAAATTAACGGCCAACTTGGTGTTTTCAACCACCGAAGAATGGAATTTTCTCAAGGTCCTTTATTCAGCGTGTTTAGGCCCGCCCTTGCATCAGAATAGTATAAAAGTAGAGCGCAATGGAACTCAATAGATGACATTATGGTTTAAAAAATCTAAAACGCGCGATAGTTGTGTTCCCGGCCTGAAAGGGTGTCGTATTAGCAACCATGACATATTTGAGTTAACCTAAACATGTGCAGTGACAGTGAGTGATCGCTTATCTTGCCCTTCAAATACTCTATAACTACTGTATTAATTGAACTAATGTGTATATATATATTTTTTTATTTTAGTCTAAAACACCAAGTTGGCCGTCGATTTCGATATACATGTCAAGGAGTGACTTGGACATTTGGACAACTCTTCAAGGGCTTTCAAATGACATAAGTTATGTCACTGTTGTGCAATACCATCAGGGTCAACTGCACATACACCCAGTGTCGATCTTCGGTGGTCGAAAACACCGCGTTGGCGGTCGATTTCGATATAACTGTCAAAGAGTGACTTGTACAACTCTTCAAGAGCTTTCAAATGACATAGCTCGTGTCACTGTTGAGCATTAGGATCAGCGTCGATACTTCGGTATAGCATAGCCCAACTCCATTCTTCGGTGGTCGAAAACACTAAGTTGGACGGCGATTTCGATATAACTATCAAAGAGTGACTTATAAAACTCTTTATGAGCTTTCAAATTATATGTGTCATGTCACTGTTGAGCAATACGATCAGTGTCGATACTTCGGTGGTCGAAAACACCGAGTTGGCCGTCGATTTCGTTATAACTGTCAAGGAGTGACTTGTAAGAGCTTTCAAATGACATCAGTCATGTCACTGTTGAGCAATACGATCAGGGTCAACTGCACATTAGTGCACATACACCTAGTGTTTTTTCTCCGGTGGTCGAAAACACCGAGTTTGGCGTCGATTTCGACATAACTATCAAAAAGTGACTTGTAAGAGCTTTCAAATGCGTAAGTCATGTCACTGTTGAGCATTCCGCCCAGGCTCCACAGCACCTCCAGTGGTAATTCTTCGGTGGTCGAAAACACCGAGTTGGCCGTCGAATTCGATATAACAGTCTAGGAGTAACTTGTACAACTCTTCAAGACCTTTCAAATGACATAGGTCATGTCACTGTTGAGCATTGGGGCAGGCTCCATAGTTACCTGCCCGAGGTCCTTAATTTTTACATTTCTGGAGCGTGTAGTTCAATAACGGTTGGGAATATGGAAAAAGTTGATAGAATTAAAGTTATAGAGAATTTTATCAGCTTTTTTATATTCTCAGATACTTTTTCGATAAAACTTACCGTTTTCGAGAAAAATCCATAAAACCTAAAATTTTGACCTTGGGCCCCGAATAAGTCCCGAAGCTCACATGGGACTGATGGGGACTTTTGACACTTTATTCCTTGTGGTAAACCTAAGGTCTCTACGAAAATTTGGCTCTGTCGGAATTTTCTTTATTTGATCACTATTTTTATGTCTAAAATGACCCGGCTATAAATAGAATGTCACTGCATAGAATGTCCTAGTATTCATATAAGCGCTAGCCAATCAGTGAGGTTTCCTTAGAACTAGCTGCGTTCTAAAGTTCATTGCCGGCTGGCCTAGGTCTCCTAGGGTTCTGGTCAAACGGGATTCTTACTTAGTAACATCTAAAAGAAGAACTTTAGAATCTTTACTACTATTTCGTGTGCTCAATCTACATCAATATTTCACACTAATATTTTCGTGCTATTTTCTTAAATTACCCGTAGAATTCAATATTCATCATTGTATTAATTAATAATATAATATCAAATCTAGTTCAATTGACATTTTATATTTTTATGAAAATTAGACAAGAATTCTCTTAATTATACACATATTAGTATTTTGTTCTTATTAAACTTAAAAAGTGAAAACTAAATCATTTTATTACCGCTCTGATAACATAAAATTAACAATTTATTTGTAAATAATTGGAGGAATTCGATCGCTATCTGAATGAAAGGAGTTTAGCGAGCTTGTTTTAATATTTAATTTTTATTCAACGATTTTAAAGAGGAGTAGAACACTTTCAAATTTAATAACTTGAAGATTGAGAGGAGGCTGAAAGATTTAAAAAAGGAAATATAGGCTCTCTCAATTTACATAAATACTACAGTTTTTTTTATGAATAAGTACTTTAAACTTGAGAGGAAAAAACATTGTACAAGTAGATAATAACAAACATTATAATTCGCGATCCTCACACATAATCTTTGATCAAAGGAGACAAGACCAGTTCATGTTTCGGTGACATTTCCTTAAATTATTTAAACGACTTGAAAAGTATAGCCAAGAACGAGTCGACTTATTTCGAACAAATTAGTCAAGTTAGGAAAATTATATGATACGAATATTATCATGGATGTGATGAATGTACTCGTACTATAGGTATTAATAGTTCTAGTGTTAAGTTGATAGCTTTTTCAAGTAAAAAAACGAATTCAAACCAGAATGGAGAAGTGAAATAATTTTTGAAATTCGGTCATTGACGACGGAGAAATTTTACAAACATTATATAGACGAATTAATAACCTCCTTTGGTTTTCGTAGTCAATACAAAATCTGTTAAGTCCTACACATTTTCTTCTTCTTCTTTTAAAAAAAAGGTATATCAACGGGTGTATCGCTAATGACACGGAACCCTAATCATTAAAGGTAAACTATTAAAACTAAAGTGAAAATGACGTATATACAAAGTTCAAGAATTTATCAAGATTAAAGATCTTAAAATACCTAACACACGGAAAAGGACATAATTTCAAAACAAGTTATCCTAATTATCCTTCTTAAGCTTCTCTATGTTAAGTATTAAGTATAAACACTTTATTTATTACACTTTTAATAGAGCGATAGTTTTGATTGTTTATTAAAACCCCCAAAGCAGTATCTCAAAATTTTCTCGAAATCTACTCAACGGATTTTCCTGCGGTTTTCTAACTACTGAGTGATTCAACAGAGTGACTTTACTTGCCAAAGTTTCCTCAGGAACGGTAAAAACAGCAGGGCACTGCTAGTACTAAATACAATGAGTGTACATTATTGAGTTCCTGTTTTAACCCCATATGTTTAATTAATTATCTATGAGGTATTTTAAAGAAGTAAATTATAGCTTAACAGTAAAATATCAAAATCAAACCTAAAAATAAAAGCACCTTATACTAAAAATGTCTAGGTATATCATGTATATTAAAAGGCGTAAAACACAAGATGCAAGCAGTTAGTACTAGTACTATGTACTATATGTACTATTCATAGCTATGTAATAACTAGCTAGGACGGTAGGTAAATACCATTTCAATAAATAATGCCCTCTCGGTACCGGTGTTATTGCTGTGAGCACAGTTTATAAGGAAGATGGCTACTTCCTCCAATAAATTATATGTTTCTATAAATTATGTATTACTAAGCAATCTCTTAGGTATTTGAATTGTACTTATACTTCGCTTATATAATTAAATAGTCACTCACCTATACAGGGTGTTCTAAAAAGTAATGTCAAGCGAAAATTCAAACAGAGCATCCCTTGGGGTACACAAATCACGATTATTTGTTTTTGTACAATATTCAATATACAAAATTGCGTATTTTTTATCTAAAACCTATGTTACTTACCCAGTATTAGGTAAATAACTGGAAAACACTAATATTTAGGTTTAGATAAGTGTTTACTGGTTCACATAAACTATTCCGTATATTCTGTAAATCAAAATGATACACTTCATTACTTATTATGAATTCGCGTTCATAAGTTGATATCTACTCCTGTGCGTTAGGTAACTCATTGTTGGTACCTATTCTATCAATACCTAGGTACCAATTACAAGTCTAGGTAGGTACCTAGATCACGCATCGCTAATACCTAACTAATTGCAGATCCGAGTAATGATTCCCGTCATTCTTTGTCGGTAATTTATCGGTTAAATGATGATTTATTTATCTACTAGCAATGCCCCGCGGTTTTACCTGTTGTGCCCGGTCCCGTGGGAATTTCGAGATGAAAAATAGCTTGTAACCTTGCCGTTGAATATGGCTATCTATTACAAAAAGAATTATTCAAATCGGACCGGTAGTTCCTGAGATTAGCACAAACAAACAAACAAAGTTAGAAACTTTACCTCTTTATAATATTCGTATAGATATATTGTGTGTTATTTTAAATCATAGGTAAACAAGTAATATTAGTGCGTTTGTTTTCTTTATTTTAATTTAAGTAATTATGAATTTGTACGTAAAACAATAAGAATACCTACTTAAAATCATTTTTGAAAAAATAAGGACTTTCGTCAATACCACAGTATTAATACCGTTAAGGTTATAAATAGAAACATGAGTTTCAATTAAATGTTTGTAGTAAGTAATTTCAAAAACAACTCTCGGTGTACCCCAAAGATTAAACAATTATAGTATCGAAAAACATGTCCAAATCGGTCTTAAAAAAACTTAAAAACTTCAAACGTTGTTAGATAATTTTTATTAAACGTACGTTAAATTTATGAAACCTACAAAACATAGATACTCGTAGCCTTATTAGGGCACAGTTGTAAGTTAATTTAATAACAGGCAAAGTAGTTAAGACTACAACTTGTTCTAGACTAGATTATTGAGTTTCCTGTACGGTATCTATTCGCAATTACGGGTATATTAAATTATACATCAAACTGTCGCGGTGTTCCGGTTCCTAGCTCATTAATTATGTAAAGAGACTTATTTCACTTAACACTTAATTAGGCACATTAACTGGATACTTGATTTACTTTTTATTTTGTCGTGTTTTTCTGATAAACAACATGTAAAAAGGTTTTATAAGTTTAACCATAAAACTGTACGGTAGTTAAGAAATAGTAGCCAAATTCACGGTTTTGTTTTATTTATTCTTTAATAGGCCTGTCAAAATTAAACACGCTAATTGAACAGAGCAGAGAGCGAAAAAGACCTTCAAAAAGGGCGCCAAAAATTAACAATAATAAAAAAGTCAATTCTACACGAACTTTAAACGTAAGTCAAGGCCGATTTTTTAAATTAAAATACTTCGGAAAAAACCGTTTTAATGTCATTAAAAACAGGATTCACGGTGTCACGTATCTTTTGAAAAACAATCACAAAAATAAAACACGACGTATGTGAAGTACGGTCAATCACACAAGCCGATTTGTGATGTCAAAATTATTAAATTAACCATAATATGTAATGGTCATCCCAAAACCATTTCAAAGTACTTTTACATAATACGGAAATATAAAATTTTAATATGATAATTTTTGTTATAATGTAGTATGTATAATAAATAACACTCAATGATGTGTAAAATAGCGTAAAGGTTAAAAAAAGGTTAATTATTTTGGGACCAGCAGGTTAATTTAACTATTCAAAATTATTCAGGTATGGTAAGTACTCGTTAAGCAGAAAAAAAACAATACTTTATCTTACTTCGTAGTAGCATTTCTGAGCGCTACCGTCCTTCGGAGGGCACGTTACGCAGTTACGAACTTACAGAAAAGTCGCGGACGGATCAACTGGTGTTTTAATAAAATCACAAAATGTGAAATACCTTGCTGGTATATTTTTGTATTTTTTCGAAGTCAATACTCACCATGCCTCATCGCTGTTACCGAGACCACTGATGAATCTCATGAATTATATAATTTCAAAATTCCATATCGCATAATGTAAGGAAGTATCACCACCTATACAAACGGGAAAATGAATGGAATGGAAAGTACAGATTAACATCAAATATCTACGTTGAGTTATGGATTTCTTTAATATTTATTCCTTGGTATGTATATTTATTTTGACATCTAATTATAGTTACACTAGCAGCGCCCCGCGGTTTTACCCGCGTTGTGCCCGTTCCCGTAGGAAATCTGGGATAAAATGTAGCCTATAGCCTTCCTCGATAAATAGACTATCTAACAGTGAAAGAATTATTCAAATCGGTTCAGTAGTTTCTGAGATTAGCGCGTTTAAACAAACAAACAAACAAACAAACAAACAAACAAACAAACAAAACAAACTCTTCAGCTTTATAATATTAGTATAGATATCTATCCAAAAACTTAATCTAAGTAAATTAATTCTGTGGATGACTGTACAAAGTCGTGAGTACCGTTCACTTTGAATGAACATCACTACATAGTATAAAACAAAGTCGCTACTTTTGTCTGTTTGTTTGTCTGTATGCTTAAATCTTTGAAATTACGCAACGGATTTTGATGCGGTTTTTTGTAATAGGTAGAGTGATTCAAGAGGAAGGTTTATATGTATAAAAATTCCCGAAATTCCCACGGGAACGGGTACAACGCGGGTAAAACCGCGGGGCGCTGCTAGTATTTAAAAAGGAATGAAGTAACTACTCCAACCAAACAATAGTTATTGTGATTGTCAATGAAAATTATTTAAAACAATTTCAAGGCAGTGATCTCACTTTTTTGTATCCTTGGTTTTTTGGAATAGTTCAGTTCAATAAAAACAATTCCCTCCAAAAAACAAATGGGGCGGCAAAAGCTTACAGCAGCTATAACTATGTAGTTTATCACATATCACATGTACAAGAATTCATACATATTTACATCAATCATTACTGTATGTATGTTTGTACTCATATTATATTCGAACACAATTGATTTTGATCCCTCTTGTTGTTGTATTGTTATGCTAAACAGTTTCGTACCTCCCACGCTGATAAAATAACTATGAATAGTTTTACCGACCCGAATTTACACATTCTACTTCCTAGTTCAACATTAAAAAATAATTTATTGAATTATTCAGTTTATGTTAGGTTTTTTACTGTCTTTAAAAGTGATTACAGTTAAACGGTAAACAAGATATGTATAAGTACAAGTACCTATTTATCTATCTGAGCGCTATCGTGCTTCGGAGGGCACGTTAAGCAGTCGGTCCCGGTTGTGTTAATCATCAGAGCATGTCGGAGATCTTAAGGGGGACTAAAAATTCTCATACCAGCACGGGTAGCATGACAAGTAGACATACAAATAAGTCTACCATCTATGGCGCAAGTTTGACGTCATCGCGATTTTGTCTACAGTAGCTACCGCGACATAGATTTGTCTTGTCGCGTACGTCATTTGTATACAAATGTCTACGCCCTTGAGCATGACGACCATATTATGTCTACGTCAGAGACTAATTTGACTTTGACATTTCAAAGTACTTATACAAATATGTAGGCTACCCTCCAAGGTGCATACAAAGCTTGTCTTTTTCGTACAAGACATTTTAAACTTACAAAATACAATATTTTTGTAACAAAAACGAAAACAAGAAACAATAACCACAGACAAAAACGCACTGAAATGAATGAATGGCGAATGAATGAAATAGTGTTGTGACGGTGTTGTGCTTCAACAAATTTATCGGTAATCATGTGTGACCATGTTAAAAATATAATATATATAATGTGTGTTTTAATTATCCCCTTTTTGGTTTAGGGAGTGGATTAGGGTAAAAGAAAAACCCAATTGCGTTTCTGAAAATAATATCAAAAACAACATTTAAGGCCCGTTTTTTCCAAACCCTTTTATCCTCTATTGTTTTACAATCCAATATTGTTTATTGAATTAAGTTTTATAAAAATCGCCATTTTTTCCATTCATCTTTCATTCACTCATTCACACTACAGACTTATAATATTTTCTCAATTTTAAAACACTTTCACTCATTCACAATCATACGCGGTAAATTTAAATAAAGAACACTTATCAAATAAAGAAAGAGTTTTCTTTACATCTCCCACCCTGGAAGAAAACAATTTGATGTAACTAATTGTTTTATAACTACAAACTAACTATACTGGAGACAATTTTGTAATATGATAGAGATTTGATTCTACTTTTCTATGTCCGGTATCAATTTCATAAATTGAATTTGAAATCTTTTTCAGAATTTTGTATGGTCCTATTCTCAACTGATCCATTTTTTTTCTGTTTAATTTGTTTCCGTTTTCTACATAAACTCTATCGCCTGCTTCAAAATTATAATCTTTCCTATGTTTATCGAATATTGTTTTATTATAATTATGAGACTTAACTGTATTTTCATAAGCTATCAGTCTATTTCTTCTTAGGTCTTCTTTATTTTGACTCGATTTCAATTCTAGTGGCAAAATATTGACATTTTCGCCCTCCAAGAGGTACCTTGGAGCAAATTTTGTGACTGTATGTTCTGTTTCATTGTATTTGTCGACACAGTCCTTTGCAACAGTTGTCCATGCTATTTTCTTTTCTCTTTCGTTTATTTTACATCTTATTTTGTTTACTAAAGTTTGGTTCAGCCTTTCATTAAGTCCATTTGAAAAAGGTGCATCTACAGCTGTGAAAACCATTTTTATGTCTTTCTTTTTCAATAATTCCTTAAATTCTTTAGAGTTTATACCAGGATACTGGTCTGTTAGAATCATGTCAATGTCATAGTTTTCTGTCACACTATTTATAAGTTTTATAAAATCATTGGTGCTTTGGCTGCTTGATGTGGTAATGAAAGCATATCTCGTAAAATGGTCAACCAGAAGGTGTAGGTATCTTTTTGTCGACCGTGATCCTCCAAAGCCACCAATAGTATCAATCGATACAATTTCAAATGGGCGTGTCGCTGGACCCAAATGTGACATCAATCCATATTTTGGTCTCCTCCTTGACTTATTCTTTATACAAGTTTCACATTTATTGCATATTTGTTTAATGTTTGTGATAATATTCTTTGCCGTGTAAAATGGTGTTATTTTATTTAACATCTGGGTTGTTCCAATGTGGCAGTAGGTTTCATGAATATTTTTTATAAAAGTTTTACTAAATTCTTCTGATAGTATAATCTTTTTCTTTCTTTTCTTATATGTATAATAAATATTTTTTTCAAATATAAGTTTGTTTTTGCCATTTTGTAATTGTAGATTTTTGCTCTGGTCATCAATTATATCCTCCAACTTTATTAAATTTACTACTTGTAAAAAGTCATCATTATTGTCGTATGCTTCTAAAACTGGATTCCTGCTTAAACAGTCCGCTTCTTGGTTCGATTTTCCTGGGTTATATCTTATGTTGAAATTATATTGAGATAAATAGTATAATAAGTCACCTAATTCTTCATCCGTTCTAACTTTGCAGTTCATGTTTTCTAATGGTTTATGATCAGAGTACACTGTGAATTCTCTCCCCATAAGCCAGTGCTGCCAATACTTCACTGCTTCTTTTATTGCAAGACATTCCAAGTATATGGCCTTTTTCTTCTTTTGAGCATCTGTTAATTTCTTTGAAAAATAGGCAACCGGCTTACTGTCACCATTTTCATCTTCTTGTTTCATCACTGCTCCTACTCCTTTTATACTAGCGTCTGTGTAAATGCTTACTGGAAGTTTATGATCATAGATTTTTAAGATTGGTTCTGAACATAGCAAGTCTTTTATCTTTTCAAATGCTTTTTGACATTCTGAAGACCATATGAACTTTACATCTTTCCTTAGTAAATTGTGCAACGGATCCAGAATTATTGCACTGTGTGGTAAAAACTTATGATGAAAGTTTATTTTTCCCAAAAACTGCCGAATGTTTTTCCTGGTTTCTGGAATTGGAAAGTTTTTAACAGCGGTTAAGTAATCTTTCAGAGGCCTGATTGAATTATTTTCTATAATATGGCCTAAATATTTGGCATAACTAGCTGCAAAAATACATTTCGAAAATTTTAATCTCAATCCTTCCATCTGTATTGCTTCCAATAGCTTTGATAGATGTATCATATGTTCTTCAAAGGTTTCAGAGAATACCAATATATCATCGATGAAGTTTACTGTAAAATCAGACAGTTTGTATTTTCTTATGATGTTTCTCAATATTCTTTGGAATATTGCTGGTGCAGTCTTTAACCCAAATGGCAGGCATGTCCATTGGAAATGCCCTTCTTGTGTTACAAAAGCAGTTTTATATCTATCTTGTATCCTTAAAGGAATAGACCAAAACGCAGAGTTTATGTCAAGAGTAGAATAGTAAGTACTTACAATTTACAGTCTTAATCATCAAATCTTCAATCAAAGGAAATGGCTGCGGCTGTGGTGTAACAATTTTGTTTAATTCCCTGAAATCTATACATAACCTGGTTTTTCTCTCATCTTCCTTTTTATAAGCAAGAGTCACGGGAGCAGCAAATGGGCTGTAAGACTCTTCAATTAATTTCTTTTGTAAAAGCTTCGATATTTGATTTTCTATTTCTCTTCTGTCTTCTGTTGTACATCTATATGGTCGCTTATAACAGTATTTATCCATCATTAAATCAATATGAGCTTCATATCCTGTAACCGTGCCAACATCATATTTGTCTCGGGCAAAAACTGTATTGTATTTATCTATTAATTTATCAATTTCTATCTTTTGATCTAAATTTAAATGATTCACTGTCAATTCAAACTTATCTGTGTCTATATATTTATTGAAATTTATATCATATTTGTTTTTGGGATCCGTTTCTTGTTTTAATATCTCAGACGGTATCTCTATATGTGTCTTACCTAGTGCATCAGGAATTTTGACATTTAAATTATCTCTCTCTTCAGTAAATGGTATTATTGTCTCTTTAGGTTTGATACATTGAGTGATTTTTAATTCTTCATTTTGTGTTAATAGGAAATTTTTGATACAATCCAAACCAATTAAGAAATCATATTTAAAATGTTCATTGTCTACCACAAAAATATCCATTATTCTCTCAATATTAAAAATTTTTATTTTTAGTGTAACCATACCCTTTGTCTTTTTTTCACCATTAATAGTTCTTAAGTTCGGACGTTGTAACTCACTGGATTCTTTTTCCTGTTTTATCTTTAATAATTTTGAATTTATTAATGATACATTTGAACCAGAGTCGTAAATGCCAGAAACTGTTAGGGTATCATTTAGAATTATTTTAATTTTTATTAATGGTGGGATAACTAGTTTTTTGGATTTTTTTCATTTAGTTCGATTTCTAATTCAGAATTATTCACAGTTTTCACAACAGATTTTTGACATTTCCCTTTATACCAGCATTTATCTTCAGGATGGAATCGTTTTCCTCTTTTTTCATCTATACAGGCCTTGCAAGGTTTCTTTTCTTCATACTTGTTCTTAGAAAAAGTATTGTTCAATCTTGTTTTCCCGGCGAGGTGCTCCAACTTTCCTAATTCGTTGTAAAGTTCCTTTGTATCACTTAAAATGCCTCTGTCAATCTTATCAGCTACAAAATTTGGTAAACCAAATGCTATGAGATCAATTAGTGTTCCTGTATCAATTGTTTTTCTTATTTCCAATAACAATTTTTCTTTTTTCAAGGCATAATCAAGTAATGAACCCGCTTGGTACTTAAATGCAAGAGCATACCTAAGGGGGTTCCATCCTTTATTTATTTATTTATTTTATTTTTATTTTATTATTATTAGGAAAACTTACAGCTAGGTAACAATGAAAATATAAAAAATAAATAAACATGCAATACATGTTATAGAAGGCCAATTACAAGTTTCCACTGATAGAAATATATTTAAACAAAGACGACGACAAACATTGATAACAAAAGAGATATATATATATTATAAGAGATATAAGAGATACAGAGGTATATTAATTACATATTAAATAAGAAAAATTATCAATCAGATACAGAGGTTCAGAGATAGAGATACAGAGGTATATTAAATACATATTAAATAAGAAAATTATCAATCAATAATCCAAGCTTTCATGAACGGAAGAAATAATGAATTGACGTTTGAGACTTGAAATTGTTGTATTAAATAAGTCTATATCATTATTAGCCCTTAACAAATTGTTGAATGATGTGCTGGCTCTAACTAAATATGAGTTTTGCCTATAATTGGTGCGAGATAAAGGTACTTGCAGGAGAACTGGCCTTCTAAACGCAGCAGTATTGGTGCGCAAGCTGATCCATTTTAAAAGTTCAGGACAGTCGACGTGGCCATTCGCTATTTTAAATAGGTAAGAGATGTCAGCCATTTCTCTACGCTTACACAGAGGAAGAAGATGGAATTTGCGGCACCTCGTTTCATAGTCCGGTAAAAATATTTTTGCCCGAAATTGAAGATATTTAAGGAATCTCCTTTGAATACCCTCAATACGAGCCGCGTAGAGGTTGTATCTGGGGTTCCATACCTGAGAGGCATATTCCAGGTGGCTCCGGACATACGAGCAGTATAAAATTTTGAATGTTTTAATCTCTTGGAATTCATGCGACATTCTTAAAACAAAACCAAGGGCTCTTGAAGCCTTTTTAACTATATTATTAATCTGAGCGTCGAACAGCAACTTTGAGTCGAATATTACTCCGAGATCGTTCATGTTATTAACTCTAGTCAGAACAGTATTATTTATTGTATAATTATAAACAAGAGGTGACGCTTTACGTGTAAATGAACATACGAAACACTTGGACAGGTTTAGTTCAAGCATGTTCAATTTACAGTATTCCTGGAATCTTAAAAGGTCATCCTGTAGCAAAACCATGTCATTAGGGCATCTTATAGGATGCAAAATTTTAAGGTCATCTGCATACAAGATTATCTTGGAGCTTATAAAACACTTACATATATCGTTAACGAAAATATTGAAGAGCAACGGACCTAGCAATGATCCCTGAGGAATCCCCGAGGGAACAGTCATAGGAAGGGAAGAATACCCGCAGAGGACTACTGTCTGACATCTATTTTGGACATACGATGAAAACCACCTAAATAAATCGCCTCTGATACCAATCAATTGCAGTTTCCGTAAAAGAAGCAAATGGGAGATACGATCAAAGCATTTTTTAATATCAGTGTATATAACATCAACTTGGGCAGGTTCAGACATAGTTCTACTGATGAACTCCGCACAGAGTAGTAAATTAGATGTAGTAGATCGTCCCGACAAAAAACCATGCTGTTCCGAAGCAAGTTCATGTTTAAGCGCTGAGTACAATTGTTTATAAACAATTTTTTCAAGAACTTTTGCGAAAATACACAGCTTCGAAATCGGTCTGTAGTTCTCAATTTTATTTCTTGCTCCCTTTTTATGAATGGGGGTAATAAATGCTGACTTCCAAATAACCGGCACAATGCCCTCTTTAAGTGATCTGCGGAACAGGAAGGTTATCGGCAACGTGAGACTATCAGCACACTTAACAATGAAAATTGCCGGTATACTATCAGGACCCGCCGATTTTCGTAAGTCCAGGGATTTCAAAAGTTTGCCAACATCCTCCTTCAAAACCTCAATCGTACCGATGTCAGATGAAGATAATGGGTTATCGTCGCATATCGGTACATCAGTCGGCGAACTACTTAAAAAGTTAGAGTGAAAAAATTCCCCGAACATATTACAAATTTCATCCCCCCGATCCGTTGAGCGGCTACCGAACATAAAAACTGAAGGATACGCATTGGACTGATTCTTACTTTTTATAAATGCCCAGAACGCTCGCGGATTATCCCTAATGCTCCGTTCAATGCTCTCCATATACTTAGAGTACATCTCACCCTCCATCACTCGTTCCCGTTCCCTTAATTGTACAAACGAGTCGTAGTCATGTGAGTTACCATAGATTTTGAACTTCCTATGATGTTTATATTTTTCTTTTATAACCTTAATTAGTGGTGATTTATACCACATAGGATATTTTCGAGATGGGTTAACGACGGTTGAAGATATATGTTTGTTACGGAGACTGTACAGCAGAGCATAGAAAAAATCTACGGCCTCCTGTAAAGACCCACTTTCAATTTTGGAACGCCAATCAACTGAATCGAGCTCGGAACAGATGGACTGGTAGTCGCCACTCATATACGAAAATTTTGTATACGGAAGGGGTTTGACTTTGTGTAGCTCGACGAAGTCCGCAGACACCACAAGGGAAGGGTGGTGCGGGTCTTCAGGTACCAAGGGAGTGTTGCAACTACTTACAGTAACACAATCGTTGGAGAACACTAGATCCAAAATGCGGCCTAGACTTTGATTACGGATGTAGTTGAATTGCATTAAATTGCATAAACTCAGGGTATCTACAAAGTGGATTTGATGAGTACCTTGAACATTATTGGGATTAAGAGAAACCCCATCGCTATTCGGAGACCAGGACATCAAAGGCATATTAAAGTCACCCAAAATAACGAACTTATCCAGCGGTTTGTCTAACGATATTTTGGATAGATTATCTGCAAAGTTAGAGAGTTGTTGGTCTATGGAATAACCTAAACGTTGATTACATATATATACGGTGCAGATATGCATCTTGTAAACATGTCTCTGGCTACGACTACGAATCGTTAAGGTTATCCACAGGTCCTCAGCATCAGATTGCCAGTCACTTTGCAACTCTGACACCAGCTCCCGACATACAGCTACCAGAATTCCACCTCCTAAGGATTGATTTAAATTACCATAATCACGGTCTCGTCTCCAAACAACATAACGGTCATCAAAGAGTTCATTATTATTAATACTATCAATCAACCATGATTCCGTAATACATACAACGTCATATGAATTTAAACATAGGTTTCTATAAAAAGTTGATGTTTTAGTGCGAAGACCCCGTGCATTCTGATAATATATACTAATAGGTATCATTGATCAAAAAAGTAAATAATAATATTGTATAACTTAAATTATTATAAGGTAAGCCTGCGCATACCATTAAAAAGATACGCGTAGCGTATAAAAAACTAAAATGTAATATCCGTAACAAAAACGTTATAAAAATAAAAGTACCAAAGTTGCATGAGTGAACTGTAAATAATTGATCTTCCAAGCGAATCAATATCACTATGAATGTAATAGTCGGATTAAAGCCTTTAGATTGCACTGTTAAAAAACCGTTATATTCTAGAAGTTTAATGTAAGCTAATAAAATTGTGTATACAAATGTGTATAACGAATTCGTAAAATCTAAAAAAAACAATAACATAACAATAATAAAATTGTATAAGTAAAAATATATTAAAGTGTTACTTCGTATAAAATCGACTAATAATAATAACAGAAAGAGGGTAGAATATGGTGCAACTAAAAAACTAATAACGCTAGACAAATTTAATAATACTAATTTAAAAATCAATTGTAATAAGTTCAATAAAGAAATAAGAAATAAATAAAATTGTTGTATAATAAACCATTGTGAACTAATCTGTACGTCGAAGATAAAAATACAACAATGTAGAAACGATGACACGACATTCTTTAGATCAGCTGTTAATAACAATGGGAATGGAGTTATTATGCAACATAATTTTAACATTAAAATAGCAAACGATAACGAAAGAACCCATATACCAATAAAAGTGGCAAGCAAATAAATAAATAAATAAATAACCAGCAGATAAATATATCTGTAACACGATTTAAAATTAATTAACAACTTGTGTACGTAGTAAATTTGAAACCTATTCAGATTTTCGTTTAAGAAAAAAGCATTTAAAAATAAATAGAAGATAACGGAATTATAAAAAAGCGTTGAGTAAGCATTTCTTGTTACTTCTTGTTTGAGTCGATTACAATGAGTGTTACAATAACTTATATAAATGCTAAAAACATGAACGACCAGCAAGCAACACATATGAGATAACCGATAACAGAGTGATATAATAGAATTAGAGAAAGGGTTATATGAAAGTTTGGCAACATATACACAGAACAATAAAAATACCAAATAGAACGCAAGATAAATGACAATAATAATGAGTGGATAATAGCAAACGGCAAGCCGACTTACCCCCAATCCTTTGCCGAAACGCGATATGCACACACACAAGCAACGTACCTTATCAACAGCAAGTGCAAAACTAGTTTTTGAGCCAGCGCATGTCAACCTTTGGTTGCCCAAAATATTTTTATATGTTTTAGAATAAATAAAGTCTTTAGAACAGCAAGCAATTAAAACTTTTTTAAGTCGGCCTCAGATTTAATAGTAATCACCGGCGAAGATTGATTTTTACGAGCAAAGATTTTGCATCCCCTCACCCAAACATAGGAAAACCCGCGATCCTTTGCAGCACTTTTTGTATTATTAAGTAGTTTCTTGTTGTCAGCTGTCAGATGGTCATTTATGAATATTCTATGCGTCCCCTGCAGCCCAATATCAGGTGGTGTCAGGGTACACTTCCTCGCAGCGGCAACAAAGTCATCCTTCAGATACCTGCTGTGGACCGCAACTATGATTGTTTTATTAATATTATCATTTCGCATGGGAGCCCTCACTATATAATTTATTTGATCTTTGGATATAGAGCATTTAATTCTATTGCCTATGTTTGTCATTATATCAAATAAATTTTCTGAGTTAGACACAGGGACTCCCTTTATCTCTATGTTATTCATGCGGGCCCTTTGGTCTCCATCTCTGATATGCCCCTCAAGCGCATGAATCCTCTGCTGTAGGTGTTCCACATCGGTCCTGGTCTTTTGAAGAGACAAAATATCCTTCTCTATCACAGTAATCTTGTTCGATAGAGTTTCCATCTTACTGTCGATAAATTCAATTGAAAGCTTAATATCGGACAGCTCTGGTTTGATGGTTTTCAGTTCGGACATCTCTGATTTGATAATTTTGATAGTTTCCTCGAGTCGGGGAAGAATTGCGACTTGTTGGCCTAGTTGACGTAACTCCGTCAGCACTGTCTCCAAGTCAACAGAGTTTGGAGACGGAGGAGGCATTGGACTTGCGGGTCTGATACCTTTACAGACAGCGCACTTCCAAACGGACTTCCTATTTTCCCCCAGTCTTCGATACCCAGCTTCCGTGATCCCAGCGCAGGCAAAGTCAAAATATCCCCGACAGGCCGAACACTGTGCTCCATCCCTGAACTCTTCATCGCAACCTTTGCACTTAAACATGGTTGTTTATAAATTTTCGAGATGCGGTTTCAAAACAAAAAGGTTGACAACCACTGATAGAACGCAGAGCGGGTGTAGTGAGTACGTGCGAACTGTTTGCCGTCAACAAATGAACTGATTGAACTTTATTTGTGAATGTCTCACAAAAGTTTTCTTCCCATTGGTTCCAATCTGAGTTCACAGTGAGCTTCAAAAGCATGCAACTGTACCAGTCCACACTAGAATGCTCCAAAAAATTCCTTAATATTTCAATCTTCTGATTGTCCCCGTTAATTTGAAACCGTTGACATTCCTTATTAAACATGTTTATCCATTGGTATGCATTTGAGTTTTTCCCAGTGAATTTCTCAATCATAAATTCCTTTGCAATTTTACTTAAGTTTTGAGTTTCACATTTCTTCTGTTTTTCTTCTAATAGTTTTTCTAATAGTTTTTCCAATGAATGGCTCGACATACTGGGAGGTTCATCCGTATTTGTCGTTTCTAAAAGTTCTTCTAAGTAGATATCATTGAATTGTACGTTTTGTTCTTCGTCTAGGTACGTTTTCGATATGTCGTCAGTGAGAGTTAGCCAAATTTTTCTAATTTGATGTCTTTTAGTCAGCGACTTTTTTACTTTCGAGTAGTTTGAGGTATTTATGATGGCTTGATGCATATTTGCCGGCTGGTACTCGGGTGGTATTGCATATGTTTTACCATTTGTTGTGCCAATTGAGGTTATGCACATGGTATTTGATTTTCCATCAGGAGTTTGTTTCATAGCAAAATCAAACCTCAATTTCTCCATGGCAGTAAATGTTGTTTTATAATGTGTGTTTTAATTATCCCCTTTTTGGTTTAGGGAGTGGATTAGGGTAAAAGAAAAACCCAATTGCGTTTCTGAAAATAATATCAAAAACAACATTTAAGGCCCGTTTTTTCCAAACCCTTTTATCCTCTATTGTTTTACAATCCAATATTGTTTATTGAATTAAGTTTTATAAAAATCGCCATTTTCTCCATTCATCTTTCATTCACTCATTCACACTACAGACTTATAATATTTTCTCAATTTTAAAACACTTTCACTCATTCACAATCATACGCGGTAAATTTAAATAAAGAACACTTATCAAATAAAGAAAGAGTTTTCTTTACATATATTTGTAAAGGGCAATATTTCTATGTCTTCCGTAGCGAAAGTTTTGTATACAGTAGAGATTTTCGCTTCCTGTCATTATGTGCTCGCAATCGCGCCATAACCCGTAGACAAGACAAAAGTTTTAACCCTATAGAGATATATGTCTACCAGTGTTCATGCTACCCGTGCAGTGTTGACCACTAATGTACTCGAAATTATGATGATGAGTACAAGTACCTACATGGAAGTATTTCGGGACGATGCACATCTGACAAAAATTTTCATACAAATGTAAGGAAAGCGATTAAAGAAGTAAGGAAGTATTGCCTCTTGCACTACTTATACGTAATTTTTTGGGTACTTTGTTAAAATATCAACCGCTGCACCAGGGATTGTCAAAGAGAAAATGAAACGCTTGTGCGGATTCGCAAATTACATTTCAAAATTGTAACTCCTGTTTTGGGATCCAACAAGATGATTGCACCTCATTTAATTATCATCCACACAACTTTAACAAGAGGCCCTTGACCAGCAAATCAAACTTTTTTCTCATTTTTTTGCAAATAAAATACGACCTACAACCAAAATAAATCATTAGGTAACCTTACACATAAAAATCGCATTGACCCGTTGATCTCAACTCTTATGTAGTCAAATTAAATAATTTTGTATAGTAATAGCTTTCACCCAGAATTTTTGCGGTCGACTCACGTAATTGTAAGCTTAGGATGTAGCTTAGGAATACTTGTAATTATCAGTTATCTTAGCTGTGTTGAAGAACGATTTCATTAAGTCATTTTGATTTTTAATAGTCTATACTTTCTGTATTCTGAGAGTCTATAATTACTTTCGTAATCATTTGAATAATATAAACGAAATAGACAAGTGCAACCAGTAAGTACTTCGCTCTTCCGTGCCTATATCTATACTGATATTATAAAGATGTCTTTGTATAATCTATTTTTTTGGATTGGCACAAAATGTCGTCAATTTTCCAGCCGAAGACGATTGCTTCTGTACAGGAAAAAGGTTTAGAGATAGGGTAAGAATGAAATAAAATCACTAAACCTTTTTCCTCTTCAGGAGCAATCGTCTTCGGCTGGAAAATCGACGACATTGGTCCACATTTTGTGCCAATCCGAAAGAAATAGAGTATAATTATGTTTGCCTGTGTGTTCAAGCTAAGTCCGATGCAAATAATTATTTTTGTAATGGATAACCACATTCAACCGAAAGGTTGCAAGCATGTTTCTTTCCAAAATTCCCATGGAAAGGGCACCACGCAGCTAAAACCGTGGGGTGCTGCTAGTACATAGTTATAGGAGGAAATTATCAAAGAAATCATCTGTAACTCTAATTAATCCCAACTAATATTATAAATGCGAATGTAACTCTGTCTGTTTGTCTGTCTGTTACGCTTTCACGCCAAAACTACTAAACTGATTTGAATGAAATTTGGTACACAGTTATTCCAGAGCCAGAAAAAGGACATAGGCTACTTTTTATCCCGAAATTCCAACGGTACAACGCGGGTGAAACCGTCGTCAATTCAACGCGTATGTATGAACTATTTTTTTGAATGTTAAGTATATTGTACCATCGAATTGACAAACTCCTACTTTTTCATGTCAGGTAACAACAGCAAAAAACAAACCATCAGCTATGATTTAACATTAAGCTATTATCAAAAAAATTGCTACATGATGTTCTATAAGACTGCGGTTAACATCATCAATGTGTCACCGACATTTAAAATTATGTCATTACAAGAGAGGCCTTGATCTTGTCATTGAATTGAATACACACTGCGCTTAATGAACACCTCCGAACGATGATTAATGTGATGATAGCTGCCACACGTCACCTAGGTAAATACGTGCTGCCACTGTCTTATTAGGTTCTAGACATGGTTCTAGGTTTTATCTTTAGTTACTAGTAACACGTAGCGCTCGTGGCGTAGCTTGATGAAGCAATGTTAGTTTATTGCGATTGTTAAGCAACGTGCAGCTCGTCCCCTACTAGGATGGGTCGCCGATAGCGACATTTATGTCTGAGCGCTACCGTGCTTCGGATAACGTTAAATTGTCGGTCACGGTTGTTTCAATCGTTAGACCATGTCGGAAGCCTTTAGGCGGTCTAAAAACTACGACACCAGGGGTGGTCTAACTTACTCTAGTAACATGTTTCCTACTTTTCCTACTTCTTAGCTGGGGTTTGAGATCACCACCCCGCATTAGGCTAACGTGGTGAGATGAAAGGCCTTTGCCCAGCTGAGTGACATTTTTTGAAGAGAAAAGTTTTTGGATATTTTTATCTGTGAATTCCTACGTTACGTGATCTTAATTAACCGAAGCGAGCAATGTATTATTTTGTATATTTATTTAATATTACGTTAGTTAACTGACTCCAAAATGTATATTCAGTGCTTGTCTAATTAAGCCTGTTCTAATTGTTTAATATTTAAAAAATAATAAATTAAAATAGAACGGAATAAAGCCGTTATAATCATAGACGAGTATTTTATTTACCTACTTATTATAGAATAAACTCTATTTCGACTTTCAAATTATTGGCGCCATAATATTTTACCATAATCGTGTTAAAATGATACCAAGATTAAAAACAAAGTTGTTCATAAGGTCATTGCCACTAGGAATTTAAAATACCTACGTTTATTTGGAATAACAAAAACTACTAATGGAATATGGTAATTTTATTATCTGGATCAGTATTTTAAGTTCGTTTAATCAACCGCTATTGTAAATGGCAGAGTATGTTACGAAAAAATTATCTATATGAAGTCTTTTTAGTTTATCTTTCCGATTTTTAAGTGCGTCGTACCTGTTTCTATGGGAATTTCAGGACAATAAGTACCCTGAAATCTTCTTGACTTATACATATAAAAAAATCCACGCCACCTTCATCGTGCAAGCATCCTTCCACTGATTATATGAATTCCCTTCGACGCGTACCCGAACGACGATCATAGAGGAACATAGACGATCATAGACGATCATGACGACCTAATGGGTGTATACTCTCGCCTACACGATCTTCAGAGATGTAATCGTGATCCCGTGATCGCATATAATCGGCGATTAATTAAACTGTTAAGGAGCAATTAAAAAACTAGCTATTTTATAAAGTGCTAATAGCGCCTCGTGATCCTAACCGCGTTGGACCCGTTCAGGCGGGAATCTATACTAATATTATAAAGCTGAAGAGTTTGTTTTGTTTGTTTGTTTGTTTGTTTGTTTGTTTAAACGCGCTAATCTCAGAAACTACTGAACCAATTTGAATAATTCTTTCACTGTTAGATAGTCTATTTATCGAGGAAGGCTATAGGCTACATTTTATCCCGGATTTCCTACGGGAACGGGCACAACGCGGGTAAAACCGCGGGGCGCTGCTAGTGATGAGATAAAATGTATCTCATGTGTTATTCTGATGTATAACCAATTTTGTATAACCTATATTACTGTGTCATGTGTCATTAAAATCCGTTCGGTAGAATTTGTGTGAAAGATTAACATACTTACACACCTACACGAACTTTCTTTGCATTAATAACATAAGTAGGATGCAAGTACCTATTGTGTTTACATTATTAATATCGCAACGCATCGCAAATCCGGAGCAAGAGAAAGGTCCTGGCAGAATGCCGGCAAAACTTTCACCATTTTATTTAAACGAAGTTTCTTTGACATTGACATTTTATGGCGGGAAAAGTTGTTTATGGTTTGAGAAAGAGGTTCTGAATGAGAAGTTTCTGTACTTAACTTAACTTCACTTATTTACTTCTAAAATGAGGTTTTATTTATAAAAATAGTAAGTCGATGATCAGCATTTTTAGAAAATTATGATTCCTAGTTCCTAGCACTTTATTACGAATCCTGGGAAACGAATTACATGCGGTTAGGACTGCCCATTTTTTCTCAATATAGTGTACACATTAGTCTTATTATAAAAAACAATAGCAAAAAAACAATATTAATAAGTATAACACGTTTGTCTCAGCATTAACCGTATGCATAAAATTGCGAAGAATCTGGTTTGTCTGGTGGACTGTCAAGGCGAACGTGCAGTGCTGTTGTGCAGTGCGCTCCATATACTCGGTCCAGCTTGTCCTTAACATTTATTTGTAAACACGGGCACATTAATTTGTATTGTTTACCTATAGTTTTGACTTTACTTATTGTATTTATCAGTATCAACGCCCCGCCGTTGTACCCGAGAACATTTTTAGATAAATAATAGCAAACTCATTATCTTCTTGTTAAGTAGGTAGGTATTTCGTTTTTATAACGCAATTTATAATACGTATTATTTAAAAGTCTGAATGGCAATAAATCTTTAATATCATAATTATGTTATGTTTTTATCATAATTATAAAAATTACCTACGAAACTTTTTGGCTGGGATTGACATTTACAGAAAAATAAATTATAACAAAAAATATAATGATTTACGTTCTTCTAAATTTAGGAGATTCGCCTGTTTATTTAAATCTTAAAATATTCGACTGTTTTAAATTACCACGCAAAAAGAGGGGCATTAGGGACCTCTCAAACTCTCAACATAGATCTTAGCTACGTTAAACGTATACTCTATTTTTTCTTACTTGTCCCAAAATGCAGACTAATGCTCAATTTTCCAGCTGAAGACGACTACGCATGAAGAGGAAAAAGGTTTAGAGATAGGGAAAGAATGAAATAAAATCACTAAACCTTTTTCCTCTTCAGGAGTAGTCGTCTTTGGCTTGAAAATTGACGACAATAGAAAAAAATATAGTACTTATAGCTAAGCTATGGTGGTGGTCATACCTTTAGTATTAATCTTGTGCCTAGTTTTAAGCTTGTTCTTACTCGGGTGAACCAAATAAAATCTCGCCATAACTTAAAGTTCCTCAGGCTAGTAGCAACTGCTGAATAAAAAACCGTTCTTTTAATATTTACGTTAGATTTTATTAGATGGTACTGAACTAAGAATCAACTGAGAATAGGATTCTTTTTTAAATCTTCCATCCATCCATATGGGGGAGCCATGCTGCAAACGACGGCAACACCATTGAAGCAGATTGGAGGTGTGCGGAAACCAATCACAACGTACCTATTACGAAAAGATTTTGACAACGTCAATGCGTTGTTTGACAATCACAATGGGGTCCGCACAAGCTCCACTCCGCTTCATTGCAAACGCACCCTGACTCTTAACACTATAATTTGTAGTTTTAAGTTATTATTATTCAAAAAGCACTTAAAATCTTTCTCATGGCTAAAGCAAACAGCAACATTATATATGTACAGATGTAGTGAATAATCCTTTCCTTTCGTATTTTCTCGGAAATGTTCGTTTTTGTCTTACTACTTCACTCGCACTCAGTACCCATCGAGACAACAGTTTGACATTTGACATTGATAAATAAAGTATGCGATTTATTTGATACCTACACGCTCAGAATACAGAAGTACCTACCAGAAGGAGCATTCAAATGTATTTACAAGCTACACGCTGTGTCCAAAAACAGAACAAAGTCCCCCGCGTAGTGTTGTTAGCTCTCGCATTATTTGCCCATTTTTGGGGTAAATTTTGGGAGTTTTGGAGGTAATATGTTAATAGAATAAAAATTGTCCTTTTCTATATAACTATGTACCTACCTGATTATCTCAAGAAATAGATAGGTATATTAAATAAAACACGGTGTTAAGGTGGATGTTTGCACACTTTTAACGGGTGATGGAAAAACTTTATATGTTTTTATTTATTTTATTTTAAAGTATTCGGAAAACTTACAGCTAGGTACAAGAGTTACATAAAAAAAGAATAATTACTTAAGTCAAAATGCATCGAGCAAACTACGCTTCGCTTCGATGGTTTCCAGAACTGTTCCAGCCGTGCTCTTTGTATAATTTTTGTCCACACCGCTTTCCTTTCCTCATCAGCAGGGAAGCTAAAATTTAAGATGGCTAATATAGAAACATAATTTTATACCCGCTCCCCCTCTCCCCTTCTCCCTCACACGCACACCAAACATTTTTTTAGAAACCTATAGACTAACATACTATTTAATAGGATTGTTAGGTTAGGTACATACGAGCCGCACTTACGCTTTATACTTTCTTTTTTCAAGTTGGTTAATTTTTATTATATTACTTATTAATATTCTACAACGAATTAAATCCCTCAAAAGGTAATAAAAAGAAGGGTAAATCAAAACTCTTATATTGGCAACACTAACATAGATTGACGCATCACTCTATATGACAATTGAAATCTGAGAAAATAATTAAATATTTAAATAAGATGATACCTAAATGCGATACTTACACGTGAAATGTGATCCCTTCCTGTTTCTTTTTCAGACCCACTGCATTTTTACAGGTAGGAACGACACAAGACGGCATAGTTTCGTGAAATTGGTCACGGGTAAAACACGTTAGCGCGTTCCGACGGTCACAAAGTGACTGATCGGTTGCGCATAAAACTACACTATTTAAGGCTAGTTTGAGTAGCTACAGTATTAGGCGCGCTCACGGGTTCTGTAGGTACTTCTGTATTCTGAGCCTACACGTAATTTAATAATACAGTTATTCATAGACACATCGGCACCATTCGGGTGTTATCGTTGTTCGGAGTTTTGCCGATAGGAAAGGATTATTCACTACATCTGTACCAAATAAACACATTAATTTATTACCAAATAAACAACTGTAAAGTGAATGACACGTAGATATTTTTACAACACCAACAAACCACCGCTAATAACTTGAGTAACCACAAAGTAACTTTTACAACCACTTACCTACCTAACCAACACAAACAGACAAAGAAAGTGGTATTACGCGTGGCTTCCATGTTTATTTACTGAGCAAAACTTGCGGTTTCTTATTTGATAGCGAAATTCCTTTTGTGTTCATGTTAATTTGACCCACTGGCAGAAGGCTTGAGAGGACATGCTATTGTTTATTTAATACTACCTGTGCCTGTGAGTTCGTCCGCGAGAAATTTTGAATTTTTCTAAAATATCCTAAGTTACTCTTATTTACATCAGCTGGCAGTAAAAATCCCGTCAAAATAGGTTCAGCAATTTCAGAGATTAGCCGGAAGAAACAGACAAACATAAAAAAAAATGTAATTCTGGTATATGTGCCATATTTATATATTCATATGCATGAAGTAAAAAGTGGTTACTTTAATATTCAATTTTATTTACGAGTACATTTAAATGTATAGAGTATATGTAGATAACGTGGGTAGAGACTGTTTAAGGTTCCTTATGTATTCAAAGGATGCTAATAGGACAATGTATGGTATATGAAAACATCATGTAGTATAATGGAGATCTAACACATTAAATATTCTACTTTACTTCTCTATGTTAACGATACGGTTAAAGGTTCATTAGTCTTTAAAATTGTAAATGAAAAAGCCTTTCACCTGAACCAATTTTGATGATTATAGTAGCAGTTCGGTTGGTCAGATAAGATTTGATACATCAAACATAGTCTAGCTACCCAGAAACTGATATGCGAATAAACGCAGGTTAAATCTAAGAAGAAAATAAAAGGAAATATAACTACAAACTCTCTTTAATTAAAGTACTCGTATCGGTTTGATGCCGACTCTCTCCGCTATTTGGTTGCAGGTGTCGATCTGTCCTTGGGTATAGTTGATGGTTCCTTTCGAAGCTGTCAACTGGAATTGAGCCCGCTCCTTGTCGCCGGGAGCTAACACTGGGAGAGCTGGGTCCACCTGTAAACGAGGTTAGGGATTGAAAAGATCATAGGGTTCGATTCCCGCCCAGAGGTAACATTGGCGCAGAGTGCAGACATAGTTGTTGGTGACCAGCAGAGTTTCTTGCCCATTCTTCTCTGCTGATGTTCTTCCGAATGGGTGGTATGTTCAAAAGAGCCTCTTTGGGGCCAACATTAAATAAAAATATTTGACTTTGACTTTAACGACGTCTGGTTGTCAATTGTACATTTGCTATCAAATAGTTTGTCCCTTTCCGACACATGCTATTTCCCAAAGAGCAAAAGAGACAAAAGACTTTTAAACAATGTTTTAGTTATAAAGCGTTTATGAATAAGGCCATCTATACTAATATTATAAAGCTGAAGAGTTTGTTTTGTTTGTTTGTTTGTTTGTTTAAACGCGCTAATCTCAGAAACTACTGAACCGATTTGAATAATTCTTTCACTGTTAGATAGTCTATTTATCGAGGAAGGCTATAGGCTACATTTTATCCCGGATTTCCTACGGGAACGGGCACAACGCGGGTAAAACCGCGGGGCGCTGCTAGTTTATCTATAAAACACCCACCGGTTCAGTCCCCCTATATTGCTTGAGAGTCTGTGCGACGCGGTCTCCGAAGCCGGGAGCGAAGCACCCTGGGTCGATCACAATGAAGCAATGCCCGATGTTGGGGGGCGTGCCGCTGCTCTCACCCGCCTCCCACATGCGGACCTGGTGGGTGATATTGGACCCTGGAGATGAAAGAGGTTATTAGCAAGATTAGGCAGTGGCGGGACCTCCGAAGAGCGACGTACTTACTGCGTGTCTTCGTGGTTACTGCCTAAGGTACTGTAGTAAACTAGGGCCTCACGGTCTTACCCGCGCTATACCCGTTCGCGGGGATTTTGGAATATAATGTATCTCTTGTCTTATTAATGTATCTATACTAATATTATAAAGCTGAAGAGTTTGTTTTGTTTTGTTTGTTTGTTTGTTTGTTTGTTTGTTTGTTTGTTTGTTTAAACGCGCTAATCTCAGAAACTACTGAACCGATTTGAATAATTCTTTCACTGTTAGATAGTCTATTTATCGAGGAAGGCTATAGGCTACATTTTATCCCGAAATTCCCACGGGAACGGGCACAACGCGGGTAAAACCGCGGGGCGCTGCTAGTAACTTATATTACTGTAAAATTTCACCCAAATCCGCGTTTTTTTGTGTGGAGCAACAAACGTTGTTCATGCTAGAAGCTTATATATCTATATTGTATGTATCATACTTTCCGTTGCGACTAACCTGATAGCCCACTGCACAGTACTTCTACTAACGCGCTGAGAGCGTATCCTTTGTATCCACTTGTCTCTTCAGCACCGCCCAATGGCAGAAGACGCCCTGTTTTGAAACCCTGGAACACAAGCATTATAAATGTAGATACGTGAGTGCTGTAAACGTTTCAGGACAAAAACCTGTTTAAATAAAACAAATAAACAATTATTTAGTTAGCAAGTTTTGTTTTTATATTTACGCCTTTAAGTTTTCTACGAGCAAAGCACATGCTCGTCAAGCGACGAAGTACGAAAAACGCCTTAAGTTTTAATTTGAGCAAACTTCATTAAAGTATAAATGAATCAATCACAATGTGTTTTCCTTACATCTTTTGGGTCTGTGGTCACTTTTCCATCGGATCCCAACGCCCAGCCAGCTGGCATCGGTTCTCCTTTGTGAATTAGGATCTCTATCTATACAAGTACAAAAAAAACTTAAGTATTATAATAAATACTCTGAGTATAGTATAGGTGCTGGGCAAGCCGAAGCCATATACTAAGCACCATGCCGATTTTATTACACTATGAAGCGTATAAATCTAGGTATTAGGTACTGGAAGCTTATACAATTACATGATTTGATAAATTCATGGGATATATGCGAGTGGATGCTTGACACATGGGTGGAAATTTCCTATTTGAAATATTCCACCAATATACACTCAATATTTATTAATATCAATATGTTATCAACATGGGTCACTATTCACCAATCAACGCACAGTATTTATCATATCATGTTTGGTCATCTGTCAAGTTCGTGACTGGTGGTTACTTACTTTCCCCATGGCTACGGAGGTGGTCGCCATATCCACCACCAAGGAGTCGCCGCCGGACGCAGGCGCGGCCATCGCGATTGGGTTTGTCCCCAATACACCCTGAAAAGAACATCATAAACCGCAATTGATGCATTGTCCGGTGTCATCTTAGGTTGTGTCATTGGTTCGCGGTTTGAGGTTTGAACCAAGAAAGCGGAATAGAGTTACTTTCGCTTTTTTAATACCTAAAAGTCTAGCTAGATTGATATCGGTACATACAATTATTTAATAACTCTTTCACCCATACTCAGAGACGTCTTATACTTCCTTAGTAGAGATTTAATGATTGTTATTGAGATATGTATGAAAAATTACGTCAGTTAGTTAAGTCTCTATTTAATGGGCGTCTCAGTGCAGCAATATATGTACAAACTAAAGCCCGGTGGCACAATGCAACAGGCGAGGCAAAGTAATAATTGCAGGATTATTTCAAAATGAAGCCGTCGTCATTTTGAGAGACTTGTTTACGCCGAACAAGACAGAAGCCTACTTACGTGTGTTCCTCTAGTGGGAACCATGATAGGCGAGGAGTTGGTGAAGGACATGCCAATCAGCCCTTCCTTCTCAGCCTGCAGCGCCCAGTACCCCGCCATACCGTAGTGATTGCTATCTGAAATATTTATTACAATTTATTTATTAGTAGCAGCGCCTCGCGGTTTTGCCCGTGTTGATCCGTTTCCGTGGGAATTCCGAGATGAAAAGTAGCCCGTTGAGTTGAACCTTCCCGTTGAATGTGGCTATCCAGTACAAAAAGAATTATTGAAATCGGATTGGTAGTTTCTGAGAGGAGCCCTTACAAAAAAACAAAGTTAGAAACTTTACCTCGTTATAATATTAGTATCTGTGATTAGTACCTATAGATGTATGTACATATTTGAATTATTTTACGATTTTTTGGGTCCTCCCTTTGGTATTATGGTATTACTTTTCTATAACTTACATGGTATGGCAATTGAAAATGTTGCCGCCAGGGAAGTTTAGGGAAGGGAAGAGGGGAAGCTACCCCCTAGGGACTCTAAAATCTCTTAAATTACTCAATAACTCAAACATTTCTAGTTTAAACAATACTTAAAACTCCTTACTTTTAACAGTGACGATGGCTATACCAGCGTCTCTAGCCTTCTTGATGGCGAGGTCCATGCAGAAGTGGCCCACAGTGGCGCCGAGCGCCGCCCGCCCGTCCACCCAGGCCGTGCCCGCTGACTCCTTCAGGACTACCGGGGTCGCCTCCGGGAACGTACAGCCCGTCTGGATGTCTTTCACGTAGAATACTACAAGAAAATTAGGTAAATAAATGAATAAGACATAGAAAAAGACGTTATTTTTATTTTCGATCCTGGTGATGGAGTAAATGGTGACGTCGTATTTCTCGATAATAAGTAGTAGTAGTAGTACCTAGTATTAGCCTGAAATGTCCCACTGCTGGGCAAAGGCCTCTCATCTCACTGAAGATATCAGTACAGTGAGGAGGATTAGGTCAATAATAAAAAATGATACTAAATTAATTAGTAAAGTTTTGTATTTGTATTTTTCACGGCTCTTTATAATTGTATTATGTTTTGCTTTAAAATAAATAATAATTCACTGCGATTAGCGGTGGTTTATCATGACGTGGTCGTCATTGAGGTTTAGTTTATAATAAAAAATTGGCGACTGACACAATGTAGGTTTAATTTAACGATAGCATTTTATCAATGCTATATAACACATCACTAAACCATATGTCAAAAGTCATGCATGTGTGTTTTAATTTTGGTATCGCTTCTACTCGTAATACATCTTAACACTTCTATACATTGTAGATCTATGGCTTATCAAATCCTACATCAATTCATTCCACTTGTTCTTCTCAGTCGGTGGCGCGTAGCGAACTAACGTAAACTTAATTTTAAATTATAATATGATTGTAATAAGTATGTAAGTTCGAAAAGGTTAGTGGCCAACCCTGGTGTCGGAGTTTTTAGACCGCCTCAAGGCCTCCGACATGGTCTAACGATCTGATATAATACAGAGATTTTAATTTGTTCAAAGAAAACTCAAAAAAACTTACCAAGCCTATTCATGCCATGGCTGAAATGGCCCACAGAGTCCGCATGGAGCAGTAACGCCGCATGAGCCTCCGCCTCCGATAAAGGGGCCCCAACGGCGACCAAACTGTCCTCCATAAACCTCCTTGCTTCGTCCACTAAGACCTCCGGCATGGTGGAATCTTAACTAAGTAGAATAAAACCTTTGACGTACCTCTTTATAACTTTACTACACACTTTCGATAAGAAAACTGATATACAGTATGATGTTAATTAAATAAATTATCGTTTATTCAACTGAGACTCAAGTGAAGTAACTAAACTAAAATTGTAACGAAACTAAAATTGAAGTAACTAAACTGAAATTAAAGTAACAACTGAGACTCTTTTTTTAGTTACTTCAATTGATACTAAGTTTGCTAGCTGCGTGTTGGGGAATTTTGACATAAATGACCTCTGAACAATCTCTTTAACATATCTCTACCGGCAATACCAGATAGCAGATCAAATTATGTTTATATGAAAAAAAATCTTTCGTTTTAAGCCGCCTATAATTGACATTTATTTAAATATAATTCTGTTAAAACAGATAGATTATTGGGATCGGTTCTTAGCCGAGATTAATAGAACTCAATTGCCATTAAACTACTTAGAAGCTTGTAAACTAGCACAATAAAAGTTACCTTATTAAAATTGCCACCGAGATAACCAATCCCTCTCACAAAAGTTAGTACTGTGAGAGGGATTCTAGAAAAAAGCCAAAAGTTAACTAAGATATTAGGAAACTACTTAGTTAGTGATCGTTACGCAAGAGTCATTTAACTAATATACATTGTCAGTAATTAAAATTATTTGAATTTTGACAATAATTTAAGTTATTATGATAAGAAATAGGTACTTTATATATGTTTTAACTAATCTACTTAGTAGCGTGATTCGCGTTGTACTCGTTCCCGTGGGAATTTTGGGATAAAAAGTAGCACATGTCCTCTCTCGAGGTGTAGACTATCTCTGAACCAAATTTCATTTAAATCGGTTTAGTAGTTTAGGCGTGATGGCGTAATACACACAGACATTACTTCCGCATTTATAGTATTAATAATGTACCTAATATTTATAGATGAAATAATGAATACAAATACAAAAAAAATACAAAAGGTTTATTTCCAAAAAGCTGCCTAATATAATAGTAACTATCTTAAAATAAATTACTTACTACTAGATATTTAAATATTAAAATATGTTCTTATAATATACTACAGATAAAATATTACAAGATATTACATACGTGTGATACATAAAAATAAGTTGCACCGTTTAGTTATAAGGCTACAAATGTGAGTTCCCTATCCTCTGAACTAGTTGTAACTGTGTCTCAGAGGACAGTTATTCGCCTAAGTATTCATTTTATTATACTGATTTATTATTAGGTGCACATGATGCAGTCTTGCCGAGTTTGTTTAGACTAATATGAAACAGGACATTGTTGTCATAATTTAATGTTTTTGCATGCGAAAGTTGTTAATTTATCCAAACAGGGAATAGATTTAGCTATTCTGTTGAAGACAAAAGGCCTTATATAATTTTGAAATCTATGAGAAAAAGTAGTTCTGCACGATGGTAGTTGATAAATCTTATCCTTTCGGCGTTTATGTAAGTGATTTGATGCAGGAAGTTTGTGTTGCTCTAGAATAAGATGTTTTATGTACCTATAGTTGTCTGACAGACAGCACGGATACATCTGCGTATAGTTGAGAAGTGGGGTAAAAGTAGGGTTTAAAATTGATAACCTTTAGAATGGAATGGAGATAACAAGACAATATATTTAAAGCTAGTTTATTATTTAACACTCTGTATGTAAAAGATCATTTTACGAGCCGCAAAAGAGAAAATATTGGACATCTGATATCATATCACAAAAGACCTATAGGTAACCTAACAATCTAACTCGTTCATTCATTTTAAGTAGGTGGCGAAACCGTAGTCTTAGACCGCCTAAGGCAGTCTAACGTGGTCTAGCGATTGCTACAACCGGTACCGATTGCTTAACGTGCCCTCCGAAACATGGTGGCATTCAGATAGATATGCTACAATCGGCCACCCATCTAAGTACGGTGCGGACTGCACGTTGCTTAACAATACGACGATCTAACATAGTATAGTCAAACTAAGCCACGAGAGCTCCAGTCTAAGTTCTAGTTCGATCGATACATAAAGTAAGGAAGTAAGTATTAGCCTATAATGTCCCACTGCTGGGCAGGCCTCTCATGTCACTGAAGAAATCAGTACAGTGATACATAATACTAATACATTTTCCCATCTAAAACTAATAACTTATAAGTAACAGTTGATTTTGTAACATTGCATAAATTAGATAAAAAGTTAAAATTACTGAGTACTTACAATATTTAACCGGACCAGTCGAATACTTCAATTAAGTTAAATTAATTAAAATGCCAAAATAAATTATTACAAAGACGTGTCATTTCATAAGTTTAATTACAATTGGGGACATTACAGCGAGTACAAATAATACTTATAAATAATCATCTCACTTAGATTATAAACGAATATTATAAATTACTAGCTGCGCCCCGCGGTTTCACCCGCGTTGTACCCGTTCCCGCGGGAATTTCGGGATGAAAAATATATGTTGGCCGATTCTCAGACCTACTCAATATGCTCACAAAATTTCATGAGAATCGGTCAAGCCGTTTTGGAGGAGTACGCGAACGAACACTGTGACACGAGAATTTTATATATAAGAAGAAGAAGATGTAAGGACGTTCATCTTTCAACCAAAAACTACTTATCAAAGCTTATTAAAAATTGGCACAGCGATAGATCAGAGTTTGGAATAACTCATAGCTAGTTTTATCCCGAAATTCCCACGGGTATGTGTACAACACGGGTGAAACCGCAGGCGTGGCTAGTGTTGAACTGCAATGTTAGGTATATAGGTGCAAGGTAGGTGGGATAGTATTGATACATGTATTAATAGTATTTATAGAAAAAAGAAATCGAAGTATTAAAGGACTAGCATTGCCCCGTGATTTTACCCGCGTTGTGCCTGTTCCCGTAGGAATTTCCGGATGAAAAATAGCCGTTAATACCTTCCCGTTGAATGTGGGTATCCATTAGAAAAAGAGCTATTTGAATCATACTGGTGATTCTCGCGATTAGCCCGAACATACAAAAAAACAAAATTACAAATTTTACCTCTATGAAGAGGTATTATATAATATAAATATAGAAAACTAGTGTGCATTGTCGTCTTTTATTTCTTCTCTCTTCCATCGTTATTAACTTGTCTTGTTTCTAAAAAGTGGAAATAACATTGAAAATATCTCAATTCTATATATGATACTATATTAGTCACGCCTAAATTTCCGCTACGGTTATAATTTTCAAGTGAAATTAACAATACTTAAGTTTTTTTTTTCATAATTATTATTCATGATTTTGGTCACACCAACGCAAAATTGTGCTTTTGACAATACCGGTCATGTGACTTTTGCAATCACGAGGTCTACCCGAAAAATACTTGAAAATACACCTAGAGTGTGTATCACTACAGTATTAGGCGTATCGCACACATTCAACTTCCATAGATCCTGAAGTATTCAAATGATTGGATGTATGTATGTCCAAGGACAAACAGACTCTAGAGTACATAAATACAACGAATACGATTGTCAAAACATAATCTAAAATGCATAATATTGAGGTATCTCCTATATAATAAGTAGGTATTTAACAAGTCTAGATAAAAATCAAAACCTCTTTTTTAATAAACTTTTTCAATTAAATGTACCTCACTGACTTCAAAACGTGACCATATTTTTATAGACGTTCAAATACAGATTACATTATTTACCTAAACATCTTTGATAATAACAAACTTATCTCTATTCTCCTTAGTGCTTCTTGACCTTAACTATAATTCCATGGTATTATTACAATTATAATTACATACGCCTATAATAACAATAATACGAACAATATTTAAAATAAAATTGTTAGCCTGTAATGTCCCACAGCTGGGCAAAGGCCTCTTATCTCACTGATGATATCAGTACAGTACAGTGTGTGGAGAATCAGGCGTAATCACCACGTTTACCTTTTGTGATTTGGCGATCTCAAACCCGAGCCATGTTTGAAAATTAGGAAACATGTTTTCGCTCGACCAGGGAATTCAACCCGGGAGCTCAGTCTTGGAAGGAGTGTGCATATGCCACTAGACCACTGAGGCATTAATTATGCAACCATAGGCGTCTAACCGAGCAATATGTATGTAGTTTTTTTTAAATTCTGTAGCATTCTATCTTTGGCCTATGGTATGTTACTATAACAGATGAGAGTACTACGTGCTTCGGTGTATCGACTAAATCATGAGGGGGTCATAGCCCTCGCCAAGTCGAGTGAAGAAGCGGCACGGCCATACGATCCTTTTCTCGAACCAGTTCAGGCCATTTTCGACCTTGCTTTTTAGGGTTCCGTACCCAAAGGGTAAAAACGGGACCCTATTACTGAGACTTCGCTGTCCGTCCGTCTGTCACCAGGCTGTATCTCAAGAACGGTGATAGCTAGACAGTTGAAATTTTCACAGATGATGTATTTCTATTGCCGCTATAACAACAAATAAAAAAAAATAAAACAAATATTCAAGGGGGGCTCCCATACAACAAACGTGATTTTTTGCCGCCGGTTTTTTCTCACTAACTGCAAAAGTATCTGAGATAAGTATTTGTACTTGTAGTGTACAAGTACAAATACTTATCTCATATATACTTCTCCTCGGTAACGTTTTGTTGTTTAACATATGTATTTTGGATGTGTTTACATAAAAGAAATGACGTTAGTCGATACTAAACTTATGTTCTTTTCATAGAATCAATAACATTGGTGTTACTTAGTTATGCTAAGTAAGAGTTGTATTTTCCTAGTTAATGAAGACAATAAAGATTTCTAGATAAACGTTAACAGATGGCTAGCACTCGCTTGTGTCTAATTAGCCGCTTGTTAAGACACTGTGACCGATGTAATTGTTCAATAGTTTTTCCACTTCATATTCAGCTAGTGATTAGCCATGACGGTATTTTGAAGCTTCCTGTATAGGTACCTAGTTTGATTGAAAATAGGTATAAAACAATTCTTGATTACCTAAATCGTTAGGAGCCTATTTTTCGTCCAATCCTTGAATAAGTTAGTGGCCCATCCTGGTATTATAGTACTAGGTCTTTAGCCTAACGATTGAAACGACCGGGATCATTTGCCGGACTTGTGCAAGTTTAAGTAAACCATACAAGGAGAGACTGATTGGGTCAAACAGAACTAACCCTTAGTTCGGCTATGTCCTGTCTGCCTGTCCATTGAAGTTGAACGAGATTGCAGAGCGGAGAAACCGGAGAAATATTAACCAATATATTTTTTCTTAGGCGGTGCCTAATATGGTTTGGTCGGATCGGATCGTATCCTCTCAGTTCAATAGTTCAGTCCGGTCGACAAATCGAATGCAAATCTCCTAACAAAAAAACCATCTTTAGATTATCCGATATTTTTCCCAATTACTGTTTGTTTTCTGTCCTCTAGGGTGCGTTTCCCTTGAAGCGGAGCAGAGCTGTGCGGAGCCCGAGTTGAACAACGTATTGACATTGTCAACATTTTTTTCGCAATGCATTTTCATTGGTGATCTCAAACTCGAGCTATGTTTGAAAAGGAAACATGTTTTCGCTCCACCCGGGAATTGAACCCGGGACCTCAGTCTTGGCAGGCGGGCGCACATACCACTAGACCACCGAGGCATTTTCATTGGTCAGTTGAGCTCAGTGCAGCTGTTAAGGAAACAGGGTGCGTTTGAAAACTGTCCTGGTGCGTTTTAATGGCATCCCGTCAGTTAGGGTAGGTACTACAACATACGCGGTGGTATTTTGATAGAAATGTCAGTATCGGCCACCGTCCACGTAGGGCACGTGCTGAACTGACTTGCTCCGTTGCTTCGACCTACTCGAGGTACATTATCGCCCCTCGCCCCTAGTAGCTCTCGTGCCGTCTTTGACTAAGCGATGTAAGCTCATTGCAATTTTTAAGCAACATGCAGCTCGACCCCCACTTGGATGGGTGGCCGATAGAGGCATTACTATCTGAGCGCTACCGTGCTATGGATCCGGGTTGTTTCAATCATTAAACCATGTCGGAGGCCTATAGGAAGTCTCAAAACTCCGACACCAGGGTTGGCCACTAACCTACTCGCACTTACATACGCCTAACAAAGAGGCATGATTAACATGGTAACAAACAGATTAACCTAACAGGAAACAAAGGCATCGGCCATATCGTACTTCGGCGAATCGTGTACGTTTCGGTAAATCAAGATAAGAGAGAGAGATAGTCTGTTCTCTGTCCTTCTGTTTGTTTTTCTTTCAACTCCTGTGATCAATTCCATAATTTGGCATTTGAAATTTGAATTCGCGAGCCCTCTTCTCTACATACAATGCTACAAATAACAACACCATTACTAAGATCGAACCAGTTGGAGCCTATGCGAGCGATAAAGCAAAAGTTATACCCACTAGACCATATGTGCTAACATGTTTCTTTTAATAAATATTCTATTGTCTAATGTCAAAGCACAATTAGTAACATTTTAGACAAGATACCATTTCTAACACGATTGCGAAATCACGTCCTTTGTTTTGAGTAGTATAAGTAGCAGTGCGGAACACCAGGGAATCATATCCATCGATTGACATCGGCGAGTCACTTCCTAGAGTCACAGAAACCTGCACAAATCAAAATGGTAAGTCAAACTTTACTCAATTATTAAAATACAAACCCTTGTCTCGGTTTTTAGAGCATCTAACGAAATAACCGGGACCAATTTTAACGTGCTTTGAGGCACGGCAGTGCTTGATGAAACTTACCATCACCCTCTGGTGAACGTCAAGTCAAACCAAAATTGTCTAACCCACTAGGGTCAAATTGCAACGGTGTGCTTATCAAATTTAAAATCGGATCAGTAGTTTAGGAGTCTATCGTGTAAAACAACGTGATACGAAATCTTCTAATATATAAAATTCTCGTGTCACGGGGTGCGTAATTGAACTCCTCTGAAACGGCTCGACCGATTCTCATGAAATTTTGTGTACATATCGGGTAGGCCTGAGAATCGGACAACATCTATTTTTCATCCCGGAATTCCTGCGGGAACGGGTACAAAGCGGGTGAAACCGCGGGGCGCAGCTAGTTTTATATATAAAGATAATAATGAAGAGTTAGATTTTTTGTTTGGTTGAATGCGCTATCTCAGAAACTATCAGTCCTAGTTGAAAACATATTTTTGAAATGGATACCCCACATTCAACGGGTAGACAATGTTATTCTAATTATATTCTTCATCCCGAAATTCCCACAGGAACGGACACCACCGCGTAAAAACGCGGTGCGCTGCTCGTGCTCCTTCTTATCGAGTGGATGGTCAACCTGACCAATCCTGGTGTCAGAGTTATTGAGCCGCCAAAGGCCTCTGACATGGCTCATGTAACGACTACTATCCGTAGATGGTAGAAAGTAACCGGGACCGACGGCTTAACGTGCCCTCCGAAGCACGGAAACGTGCTGTCATAAACTCATAAGATTGGTGGAAAACTCGAATTTTAAATATTCAACCAATCCAAACGCAGTATTAATTTTGTCAAGTCTTGTCGCCTTCTGTCATATTCGTTGCACTAGAGGAGCTCGTATCAGTTCAGTGGAGCTATAGCTCCACGCGAAGAGATTCCGTAATTCACTTGCGGTGTGGGTACATAGCTGCACTATTCAAACGACAAAATTCAATTGCTTTATCCTGTGTTAGCGTGTAAAACAACATTTATGTGGCTCGATTTAAATCGCTTGACTAAAAGAACACGATCAGATATTTAGATTCTTGGATTTTTTTATTTATACCGCTCCGTTACCCACCCTGGTAGACAGGTAGCCTGAACCGCGAGTTGTTTATAGATAGTGCGAGTTTACAAGCTGTGAACAAGTTTAATAGAGGGCAAATGAGTCATAAGAGTGTTGAACAGTGGGTATAGTTTAAATCCCACATATCTACCGCATGCCTCAGTCTTTGATTTGCTATCTTACGAGATATATTTTTTTGTATTTGACACGCTAACATCAGGAACTACCAGTGGGATTCGAACAAATATGATATATTGGATAGCTACACTCAAGAGGAAGGTTATATGCTATGCTATTGTTTATTCCAATGGGAACCGACTCAACTCGGGTTGACAACCGTAGGGCACTGCTAGTGTACCACAATCGTTGTTTTGAATGTACATACAAGTGTAAAATGGTTGTTGCTACAGGTCAATATGAAATGCCTAGCTGTCTTCGGGGTGCTGCTGTTGGCTATAGCCATGTGCCAGGCCGAGGACACGAAGCCTGATAGCGGCAACTCTAGTGCTAACCAAGCAAATGGCCAAGCTGGCCCTGGAACCAACTCTGGAGGTAGTTCAGGCAGCTCTACTGGATCAGACAACTCTGGAGGTAGTCCAGCCAGCTCTGCTGGATCAGGCAACTCTGATGGTCCAGGCAGCTCTCCATCATCTCCCTCAGGTGGCGATACCCCCGCTCAACCATCCTCTAGGAAATAAACTTGCATTAACTTACTAAGTAACGTGCTACTTTACAGTCTTCGGTTACAAAGTCTTCGTCCGACCTGTATTTTGATTTTGAAATAAATAAATATTATTGTGCAATGTTTGTTATTGTTTTTATGAATGTTGCCGTTGCCACTGGTGATCAGTGTTACATTACAGTAGGAACATGCAGCGCGTTATTTCGTTTGCTATTCTTGACTTCTTTACTACGACTGACTCTTGAGAGGAAGGAGCTTAAACTAAAGAGTTTTAAAGATTTTTAGAATAATTCTTTGTTACATTCTAAAAAGGATTTTTACCATCGGATACTTTTTAATATCATAGTTAGTACACTAAGCCGAGAAGCTCCAAAAAGACGAGATAAGCCTTCGAAGCCGGGGGACACCCCAGGTTTAATATGATAACTTCTCTTTCATCACTCTAAGGAGACGCGTTGATAGCGTTGATAGGCTGCATCCTTAGAATACAGAAAGTACTAGAAGTAGCATTCAAATGTATTTACAAGCTACACGCTGTGTCCATAAACAGAACAAAGTCCCTCGCGTAGTGTTGTTAGCTCTCGCATTATTTGCCCATTTTTGGGGTAAATTTAGGGAGTTTCGGAGGTAATATGATAATAGAATAAAAATTGTCCTTTTCTATATAACTATGTACCTACCTGATTATCTCAAGAAATAGATAGGTATATTAAATAAAACACGGTGTTAAGGTGGATGTTTGCACACTTTTAACGGGTGATGGAAAAGTTATATATTTTTATTTTATTTTATTTTATTTTAAAGTATGTATTCGGAAAACTTACAGCTAGGTACAAGAGTTACATAAAAAAAGAATAATAACTTAGGGCCAATTAAAATTTTTCACTATCTAAGATGGCTAATATAGAAACATAATTTTATACCCGCTACCCCTCTCCCATTCTCCCTCACACGCACACCAAAAATTTGTTTAGAAATCCTATAGACTAACATACTTACTATTTAATAGGATTGTTAGGTTAGGTACATACGAGCCGCACTTACGCTTTATACTTTCTTTTTTCAAGTTTGTTAATTTTTATTATATGTATTACTTATTAATATTCTACAACGAATTAAAGCCCTCAAAAGGTAATAAAAAGAAGGGTAAATCAAAACTCTTATATTGGCAACACTAACATAGATTGACGCATCACTCTCTATGACAATTGAAATCTGAGAAAATAATTAAATCACTACATAGTATAAAATAAAGTCGTCTCTTTTTCGTGTCTGTCACACTGTTTGTCTGTCTGTATGCTTAAATCTTTAAAATTACGCAACGGATTTTGATGCGGTTTTTTGTAATAGGTAGAGTGATTCAAGAGGAAGGTTTTTTATGTAAAAAAATTCCCGAAATTCCCACGGGAACGGGCACAACGCGGGTAATACCGCGGGGCGCTGCTAGTATTTAAATAAGACGATACCTAAATGCGATACTTACACGTGAAATGTGATCCCATCCTGTTTCTTTTTCAGACCCACTGCATTTTTACAGGTAGGAATGACACAAGACGGCATAGTTTCGTGAAATTGGTCACGGGTAAAACACGTTAGCGCGTTCCGACGGTCACAAAGTGACTGATCGGTTGCGCATCAAACTACTCTATTTAAGGTTAGTTTGAGTAGCTACAGTATTATGCGCGCTCACGGGTTCTGGTTCTTCTGTATTCTGAGGCTGCATCATACATGGACAATCTAACCTAGTTATTATGAAAGTGCTTACGAAAATGAGTACGCGAAATCTGTTCATGGCTATGTTGCCTGCCTGCGGTACCGGGTCTAAGACGCTTTTCTTAAGATGCATAATATTTGTCTTCTCTTGATATCTTGGTGTTTGGCGTCTGGTGATATTTTAATTGATACTAACCAGAACCAGGTATCTAAATAAGCTTACAAGCGCGTGATTCGTTTATGTTGCAACTTGTCGAGCTCATGTTTGTTTTGTGTTCATGTTTTTACCTAAGGCCATTGTTTGATTAGGTAACTAATCTAAAAATAGAATATCAGTAAAAATTATTTCTAACTAGAGAACACAAGTTCTATCTAAAAACGAACTCAACAAACTCTTCGGCTTTTTATTATCAATATAAACCTGTTATCAAACCTAAATTCAAATATATCAGTGGTACATTCTAGTATTGACTAATTAATTCTAGTTTCAACAAAGGCCTTCAGTAAAAACTAAGTTTTTACTAGTAGTTGAGGGCTTTTGTACACGATTGTGTACAGATTTGTTTTGTTTTGAGCAGTAGAACAGAGCCATTTGCTAGCTCAATACATTATAGTCTGACTGCACTAACTGCATCGAGAAGTTTCAATTTATTCATGATACCTCCACTGGACATTCTCTTTGTTTTTCTATAAACTCCATAATTTGGAATTTGAATTTGCGAGCCTTCTATTCTAGATACAATACTACAAATCACAACACCATCACTAAGATCGAACCAGTTGGAGCCTAAGGGCCGAAACTGCGCTAAGCGGGCGCACGCGACGGTTCACTTTTGTATGAAACCGCAAGCGACGGGCGCACGCGACTTTTCACTTTTGTATGAAACCGCGCGGGCACCCGCTTAACGCAGATTCGGCCCTAAGCGATAACGTTATACCCACTATGGGGCATATGCGCCAACATGTTTATTTGGGTCGGTCTTGCACTGTCTAGAACACAATTTGACTACATTTGATTTTTGCCTAGAGCTTAAAGTGACTACTGCATACAGGGTCGAACACTCACATCTACTAAAACACAAATTGACTACTGCATATTTTTCCTACATAGCATAGTGACATGAACCCAAACTGTCCGGACTGTCAGGTAGAAAATATATTTCCAACCTTTTAATACTTATCTGTCTGTTTGGCTGTATAGATCAACTACCCAATATTATTTTTCCCCAATATTTTTATTCTCATTCGCGTTTTTCCCCATTTTACTTTTTTTCTATAGTTAATTTTCTCACACGATAAAATGAGGATATTCCCCCGTAATGTTAACCGATAACTATGGAACTAGTAAAAAGAAAAAATAACCCTAACCTACCGAATAGTAAGAAAATACTGATTTGTAACCAGTTACGTAAAAACAATTTTCTTACTATTCACAATTTTATTACAATTCGGTAGGTTAGGGTTTTTTTTTTTACTAGTTCCATAGTTATCGGTTAACATTACGGGGGAATATCCTCATTTTTCTTTACTGGAGAAAATTAACTAGTGATAATTAATTAATTAATTAATACATAAATTATTTGATATTGTTCAGTATTTTCATTTTTCACCTCGCCTGTACATTCAAAAACAAAAGACAATAGTTGGCAAAATGTGTCTACGTGTTTTCGGTACTAATCAATTTGTGTTTTAGTAGATGTGAGTGTTCGACCCATTATGCAGTAGTCACTTTAAGCTCTAGGCAAAAATCAAATGTAGTCAAATTGTGTTCTAGACAGTGCAAGACCGACCCGTTTATTTTAATAAATATTCTTTGTCTAATGTCAAAGCACAATTACTAATTAGTAACGTTTATGGCAACATAGCATTTCTAACACGATTGTGAAATCACGTCCTTTGTTTGAAATAGTATAAGTAGAAGGGCGGAACACCACAAGGAATCATATCCATCGATCGACATCGGCGAGTCACTTCCTAGAGTCACAAAAAACCTTCACGGATCAAAATGGTAAGTCATATTTATTGAAATTACGTTTACGTAATACAAAAATAATTTTTCAAATCGGACCAGTAGTTCCTGAGATAAGTGCGTTCAAACAAACAAACAAACTCTGCAGCTTTATAATATTAGTATAGATTTTTATCTGACGTTTCGGCTCCTTTACAGGAACCGTGGTCACAGAAGACATGTGGTTGAGTCGTCTGTGATCCGTAAACGTATGTAGTTTCAATTCAAAATGAGTAGTGTTCGCTTAAACTTAAGAAACCAGTATGGTAAGTCATTATTTACTCAATTATTGCGCGATCGCGCGATTATTACGCGGAAATAAACTATGGTGACATACCACTGCTCATCATAATCAATTCCAATAAGTAAATTTATGGTCAACCCCGGTGTCCGTCTTTAGAGCATCTTCTAACGATTGGAAATAACCGGGACTAATTTAAACTTGCTTTCCGAGGCAAGGTACTGATTGTTGAAACTTACCATCACCCTCTGGTGAACGTCTAGTCAAACCAACCAAGCTCGTTCTGTCATAACATTGGTGGACAACTCGAAATCGCTTTACTACAAGAAAAGGAGTAAATATTTAGATAACATTGGATTTTTTTACTTCCACCGCTCCGCTATCCACCCTGGTAGACAGGTAGCCTGAACCGCGAGTTGTTTATAGATAGTGCGAGTTTACTAGCTGTAAAGAAGTTTAATAGAGGGCATATGAGCCATAAGAGTCTTCAATAGTAGGTATAGTTCCCACTTGCCTATCGCATGGCTCAATGTTTGCATGCCTGTACCAGATATAAAACTTCGAATTTTGTTTGTTTAAACATGCTTTTTATTTTTTATTTAATGTATTTATTGACCAAAAGTTATTGATTTCTTTAATGTAGTTATTGGGATCTCCATTTAGGTTTAAATGCCAGTGCCACGAGACCCCGCTCTTCCATAACATTAAGTTTATATTAGCACTAGCAGCGCCCCGCGGTTGTGCCCGCGTTATGACCATTCCCGTAGGAATAGCCTATAACCTTCCAGGTGAACGTGGCTATCCATTACAAAAAGAATTATTCGAATCGGATTAGTTTCTGAGATAAGCGCGTTCAAACAAACAAACTCTGCAGCTTTATAATATTAGTAACGAATGTGCACCGAGCTCGTGGCTGCCTGCGCTCCAATCTGTCCCTCAAAGAGTATCTATTCAATGCTGTGAACCTTCAACTTCCAGTCTTACGAGATGCCGTACTAGATGGCTGCTGATTTGGCCGTAAAGTGGGCGAAAAACGCCACCCTGCATTTTATTAACCTTCCTACTTTCGTTTGTATGAGAAGGCTTATGCGGGATTTATATTACGAAACTAGTGTCATGCATGATGAAACTAGTTTCGTGAAAGTAATTTCAGCACATGTGAAACTACTTTCGTTGAAATTATAGTGTCGTGAAATTATCAGTATCGCGGAGATAATGGCCCTGTCAATATCATAGTTATTGGTGCTGCTGTCTCTGAAATGCTGTCGCGACACTAGTTTCGCGTTGCATCTGAAACACTATGAAATTAGTTGCATGACACTAATTTCACCTAAAAATCGCGCAGGGCACGAAACTAATTTAGTTTCACGAAAGAATGCATGCATAGTGAAACTGAACGTTTACACGTGAAATTACTGGTGAAATTAGTGTCACGAAATTAATTTCATGCCACTAATTTCGTAATGTAATTTAGGCTTTAGTGTGCGTTTCCAAAGCGAAGCGGAGCGGTGCGCAGCCGGTTCACCAATCACAGCGCATAGGAATAGTCAAACAACGCATTGACATGTCAACATCTTTTCATAATGCATTATGATTGGTTGAGCTCCAGACAGGTCCGCTCCGTTTCAATGGAACGCACCCTTAAATATTATTCGGAAAGCAAGCGGTCACCAGTCAATACATATACCTACTATCTGATAAACCAGCGTCGACAAACGCAGAAAGCCACAGACAGGTTCCGAGTAATTACCTTGAGCTCTCTACCTAAGGTTAGGTAGGATGTTGTTCTTCTGTAGTGTATGCTATAGTTGGGAGTCCACCATGGAATTTATTTTGTATATTAATTAAAAAACCGGCCTGCCCATTCGAGAATCTAAATTAGGAATAATGTTCACATTTTGTCCCGTAGGAACTCCCGAGATGAAACTTTCCAGTTCAATCGATCTGTCAGTTGGTGAAAAAGTCGCATGAAATGCAAAAAAACGGATAGGACACTTTTAACCAACTTATCTTTCTCGTTCTTATCAAAGTCTACTTTGAAAATACGCGCTTTCATATCCGAATTATAATCATTAGTGAATCTAACTTTACAGTCAAAATCAATACATAACTTTAATAGTTTAAGTTTGTTGATGAATTTTCACAGTGGAATAAACCCCTTTGTCAATACTTTTCCTGTAGGAATGAATAATTGCTGACAATTAAATCGGGCATTGACCGGTTGTTTGTTCATTAGATTAAAGACCTTATTATTATGATTCCAGCAAACATTTTTATCTGTAGTGCAGCAGACGTAAACATTATAAAGGAACTTCAGTTGACGCGGTCGGACAGGGCGAGGCGCACGTGTCCTTAAAAAACCCAAACAAATTGATTCTTCTCGATTAAAATTGGTAAGATTTTTATAACTAATAGTTTATTTAACCGTTGAATTAGTTATATAATAAATATATCTATTTGCTATTAAAATCCTTATAATAATTTTGTAGTTTAATACGTTATCAGGTTATTTCTAGTCTGCTTAGCTAAAATTAGATTTTATTATGTATGATGACAAGGTCACGTTCATGTGTATATTTCATACCCACATTATTATTCACACTATGTAAATGTATTCGATTCTCTAATAAATCGATTCCGTGATTCGTTCAATTATTTTTACCTTACAACTTGTATTCGGACTTATTCTGATGGTGGAAAGCCTTGTAAATTTTCATCTTCAAATAGACAAATTATAAGATAAGAACATTTGCACAGACTCGCACAAAAACTCGCTCGAAGCGTAGAGTCCTTTTTATTAAATATATTTTTTTCTATTATTACCTACTTGAAATGAGAGAGGATATATTTTTGGTGTAAAATAAGAATTAAGATAATGGTCGATCTGAGTTATCTATCTGCCTGCTTTAAGGTATTTTTAATACAGTCCCTTTTTACTTCTAATCTGTATACTCAATCGAATGTACTAACTCGTGGTACTAACGTACTAACTAGAGGGGCTACGTCGAAAAAAATTGTGAAGAATTTTTTTTAATGACATTGACGGGTAGATTCACACACTTCCAGAGTAGGTACAATTCTGAAAGGTCTCAAGCGCCATGAAATTTTATGCCGCTTAGGCGACGGTTACACGTAAGGTATTTACTGTGATCCGTCAATATAGTATTTGTTGATGGAGATCAGTTTTTACCTACTGATGGATTAATACACCAGCCTACACGTTCAATATTTATTACGTCAGTATTGTGTCCGGTCTCCTGCTGTTTAAACGTCTAAAATGGCTACAGAGCTGAAAATTAAAGGTTGCGTGGCTATTATTTTAGCACTTAGTTTTAAATAAAAAGGTCAAGCGAAACCGATGGGCAAAAAATTGGTTACAACAAAGGGAAAGGTACACACATTTGAATTTAATGGCAGAAGTTAAATTACATGGTGAAATGGATGATAACGAGAATTATTTTCGAATGCCTGAACCCTGCTTTGAAGAACTTCTTACAATAGTAACACCTTTTTTAACCAAACAAGATACCGTGATGAGAAAATCTAAGTAAAAGTCGTCCTCCTCCATTGCTAGCGTAAAGCGTACTGACGTGATAAATATTGACGCGAGGCTACACGATCAATATTTATCATAATCCGACGGATCATCAATACAGAATCAAGAAATCTAGAAATCCGTTAAAAACACGTTTATTAAATACCACGATACGTCATTATTTACTGGTGGATCACAGTAAATACCTACCGTGTAACCGTCGCCTGACTTCTCTAGTACGTTAGTCACTGACCTCTATTATTTACACTGGACAGGCTGTTGTCATAATAATTTTGTGCCTATTTGAGTGTCGCCATTTTGGCGCTGTAGGCCACTGTAGGCAGATACGAATGTCCATGGAACTAATGATAAATTATGACTTACGTCGACTGTGACTAAAATTAATTTTGACGTTCACTGTGAGACAAATAGGGGTGCTATTTGCTTGCAGTGAACGTAAAAATTTGTTCTCGGGAGACTCGCAGGGGCGCTTCAAATTGCCACACATAATTAGCTGTCATTTGTATGGTAACAGCCAGTCCAGTGTGTAAATAATAAAGGTCAGTGACGTTAGTTCATATAACTCAATGTTTATAGGCTGCTTTTGTCAGATTATTGTTGTTTTTTTACGACAAGAACGCTTGATGATCTTTGCAGAGAGGAAAAGCACAATAATTAATTGCGTAATAAAAGATTGCCTTTATATTTAAACCTCATTTTGTCCCAAAAGAAAAGGTTTCTCTAGTATATCCGTAACCACAGTCATAGGTACATACTTCAACAAAATCCCTTTAATTAAGTTAATAAGGGTGAAACTTACTCATATTCCTTTGCCTTTCTATTTTTCAGAATTATAATCTTTAGCCATGCGTAAAGTAGCCATCGGTGAAGCGTTTCGATTCATGACGGACTGCCTGAAGGCTGTTGGGACCCCTGCCAGGCAGGCCGAGCTTCAAGCCGAGCTGCTGTTACAGTCCGACAAGCTTGGACACCCGAGCCATGGCCTGAACAGACTTGGTATGAAATATAAAATACCTAGTTAGTTTGCTTCTTAGTTCTGAATAATAAGGGCCTTATTCATAAACGCTTATAGACAGCACTTCAGCTATCAAATGTTTTGTCCCTTTCCGACATACACTATTTGCCAAAGAGCGAAATAGACTTTAAAACACTGTTTGAGTTAAATATCGTTTATAAATAAGGCGGTAATTAAAAAACTTCTTATAAAGTACCTATTATTAGCATGTCCCACTGCTGGGCAAAGGCCTCTCATCTCACTGAACATAAAATTATAGTCAGTTAGAAGATAGGCATAATCACCACGCTTATCTACTGCGAGTTTCATCAAACTTTTTTACGAGTATATACTTTTGATAAGGATGATTAAATAATCAATAGTTAGTCAAATAATGAAAAGCGTAACAATGCTTTCCATTCCAGAAATGTACATAAACGACATCCAGTCTGGCGCTTGCACTCCGAACAACGTGCCTGTGGTGGTGAAGGAGAGTCCTTCCACCGCCCTGGTGGATGCCAAGAGTGTGCAAAAAATAACCCTAACCTACCGAATAGTAAGAAAATACTGATTTGTAACCAGTTACGTAAAAACAATTTTCTTACTATTCACAATTTTATTACAATTCGGTAGGTTAGGGTTTTTTTTTTTACTAGTTCCATAGTTATCGGTTAACATTACGGGGGAATATCCTCATTTTTCTTTACTGGAGAAAATTAACTAGTGATAATTAATTAATTAATTAATACATAAATTATTTGATATTGTTCAGTATTTTCATTTTTCACCTCGCCTGTACATTCAAAAACAAAAGACAATAGTTGGCAAAATGTGTCTACGTGTTTTCGGTACTAATCAATTTGTGTTTTAGTAGATGTGAGTGTTCGACCCATTATGCAGTAGTCACTTTAAGCTCTAGGCAAAAATCAAATGTAGTCAAATTGTGTTCTAGACAGTGCAAGACCGACCCGTTTATTTTAATAAATATTCTTTGTCTAATGTCAAAGCACAATTACTAATTAGTAACGTTTATGGCAACATAGCATTTCTAACACGATTGTGAAATCACGTCCTTTGTTTGAAATAGTATAAGTAGAAGGGCGGAACACCACAAGGAATCATATCCATCGATCGACATCGGCGAGTCACTTCCTAGAGTCACAAAAAACCTTCACGGATCAAAATGGTAAGTCATATTTATTGAAATTACGTTTACGTAATACAAAAATAATTTTTCAAATCGGACCAGTAGTTCCTGAGATAAGTGCGTTCAAACAAACAAACAAACTCTGCAGCTTTATAATATTAGTATAGATTTTTATCTGACGTTTCGGCTCCTTTACAGGAACCGTGGTCACAGAAGACATGTGGTTGAGTCGTCTGTGATCCGTAAACGTATGTAGTTTCAATTCAAAATGAGTAGTGTTCGCTTAAACTTAAGAAACCAGTATGGTAAGTCATTATTTACTCAATTATTGCGCGATCGCGCGATTATTACGCGGAAATAAACTATGGTGACATACCACTGCTCATCATAATCAATTCCAATAAGTAAATTTATGGTCAACCCCGGTGTCCGTCTTTAGAGCATCTTCTAACGATTGGAAATAACCGGGACTAATTTAAACTTGCTTTCCGAGGCAAGGTACTGATTGTTGAAACTTACCATCACCCTCTGGTGAACGTCTAGTCAAACCAACCAAGCTCGTTCTGTCATAACATTGGTGGACAACTCGAAATCGCTTTACTACAAGAAAAGGAGTAAATATTTAGATAACATTGGATTTTTTTACTTCCACCGCTCCGCTATCCACCCTGGTAGACAGGTAGCCTGAACCGCGAGTTGTTTATAGATAGTGCGAGTTTACTAGCTGTAAAGAAGTTTAATAGAGGGCATATGAGCCATAAGAGTCTTCAATAGTAGGTATAGTTCCCACTTGCCTATCGCATGGCTCAATGTTTGCATGCCTGTACCAGATATAAAACTTCGAATTTTGTTTGTTTAAACATGCTTTTTATTTTTTATTTAATGTATTTATTGACCAAAAGTTATTGATTTCTTTAATGTAGTTATTGGGATCTCCATTTAGGTTTAAATGCCAGTGCCACGAGACCCCGCTCTTCCATAACATTAAGTTTATATTAGCACTAGCAGCGCCCCGCGGTTGTGCCCGCGTTATGACCATTCCCGTAGGAATAGCCTATAACCTTCCAGGTGAACGTGGCTATCCATTACAAAAAGAATTATTCGAATCGGATTAGTTTCTGAGATAAGCGCGTTCAAACAAACAAACTCTGCAGCTTTATAATATTAGTAACGAATGTGCACCGAGCTCGTGGCTGCCTGCGCTCCAATCTGTCCCTCAAAGAGTATCTATTCAATGCTGTGAACCTTCAACTTCCAGTCTTACGAGATGCCGTACTAGATGGCTGCTGATTTGGCCGTAAAGTGGGCGAAAAACGCCACCCTGCATTTTATTAACCTTCCTACTTTCGTTTGTATGAGAAGGCTTATGCGGGATTTATATTACGAAACTAGTGTCATGCATGATGAAACTAGTTTCGTGAAAGTAATTTCAGCACATGTGAAACTACTTTCGTTGAAATTATAGTGTCGTGAAATTATCAGTATCGCGGAGATAATGGCCCTGTCAATATCATAGTTATTGGTGCTGCTGTCTCTGAAATGCTGTCGCGACACTAGTTTCGCGTTGCATCTGAAACACTATGAAATTAGTTGCATGACACTAATTTCACCTAAAAATCGCGCAGGGCACGAAACTAATTTAGTTTCACGAAAGAATGCATGCATAGTGAAACTGAACGTTTACACGTGAAATTACTGGTGAAATTAGTGTCACGAAATTAATTTCATGCCACTAATTTCGTAATGTAATTTAGGCTTTAGTGTGCGTTTCCAAAGCGAAGCGGAGCGGTGCGCAGCCGGTTCACCAATCACAGCGCATAGGAATAGTCAAACAACGCATTGACATGTCAACATCTTTTCATAATGCATTATGATTGGTTGAGCTCCAGACAGGTCCGCTCCGTTTCAATGGAACGCACCCTTAAATATTATTCGGAAAGCAAGCGGTCACCAGTCAATACATATACCTACTATCTGATAAACCAGCGTCGACAAACGCAGAAAGCCACAGACAGGTTCCGAGTAATTACCTTGAGCTCTCTACCTAAGGTTAGGTAGGATGTTGTTCTTCTGTAGTGTATGCTATAGTTGGGAGTCCACCATGGAATTTATTTTGTATATTAATTAAAAAACCGGCCTGCCCATTCGAGAATCTAAATTAGGAATAATGTTCACATTTTGTCCCGTAGGAACTCCCGAGATGAAACTTTCCAGTTCAATCGATCTGTCAGTTGGTGAAAAAGTCGCATGAAATGCAAAAAAACGGATAGGACACTTTTAACCAACTTATCTTTCTCGTTCTTATCAAAGTCTACTTTGAAAATACGCGCTTTCATATCCGAATTATAATCATTAGTGAATCTAACTTTACAGTCAAAATCAATACATAACTTTAATAGTTTAAGTTTGTTGATGAATTTTCACAGTGGAATAAACCCCTTTGTCAATACTTTTCCTGTAGGAATGAATAATTGCTGACAATTAAATCGGGCATTGACCGGTTGTTTGTTCATTAGATTAAAGACCTTATTATTATGATTCCAGCAAACATTTTTATCTGTAGTGCAGCAGACGTAAACATTATAAAGGAACTTCAGTTGACGCGGTCGGACAGGGCGAGGCGCACGTGTCCTTAAAAAACCCAAACAAATTGATTCTTCTCGATTAAAATTGGTAAGATTTTTATAACTAATAGTTTATTTAACCGTTGAATTAGTTATATAATAAATATATCTATTTGCTATTAAAATCCTTATAATAATTTTGTAGTTTAATACGTTATCAGGTTATTTCTAGTCTGCTTAGCTAAAATTAGATTTTATTATGTATGATGACAAGGTCACGTTCATGTGTATATTTCATACCCACATTATTATTCACACTATGTAAATGTATTCGATTCTCTAATAAATCGATTCCGTGATTCGTTCAATTATTTTTACCTTACAACTTGTATTCGGACTTATTCTGATGGTGGAAAGCCTTGTAAATTTTCATCTTCAAATAGACAAATTATAAGATAAGAACATTTGCACAGACTCGCACAAAAACTCGCTCGAAGCGTAGAGTCCTTTTTATTAAATATATTTTTTTCTATTATTACCTACTTGAAATGAGAGAGGATATATTTTTGGTGTAAAATAAGAATTAAGATAATGGTCGATCTGAGTTATCTATCTGCCTGCTTTAAGGTATTTTTAATACAGTCCCTTTTTACTTCTAATCTGTATACTCAATCGAATGTACTAACTCGTGGTACTAACGTACTAACTAGAGGGGCTACGTCGAAAAAAATTGTGAAGAATTTTTTTTAATGACATTGACGGGTAGATTCACACACTTCCAGAGTAGGTACAATTCTGAAAGGTCTCAAGCGCCATGAAATTTTATGCCGCTTAGGCGACGGTTACACGTAAGGTATTTACTGTGATCCGTCAATATAGTATTTGTTGATGGAGATCAGTTTTTACCTACTGATGGATTAATACACCAGCCTACACGTTCAATATTTATTACGTCAGTATTGTGTCCGGTCTCCTGCTGTTTAAACGTCTAAAATGGCTACAGAGCTGAAAATTAAAGGTTGCGTGGCTATTATTTTAGCACTTAGTTTTAAATAAAAAGGTCAAGCGAAACCGATGGGCAAAAAATTGGTTACAACAAAGGGAAAGGTACACACATTTGAATTTAATGGCAGAAGTTAAATTACATGGTGAAATGGATGATAACGAGAATTATTTTCGAATGCCTGAACCCTGCTTTGAAGAACTTCTTACAATAGTAACACCTTTTTTAACCAAACAAGATACCGTGATGAGAAAATCTAAGTAAAAGTCGTCCTCCTCCATTGCTAGCGTAAAGCGTACTGACGTGATAAATATTGACGCGAGGCTACACGATCAATATTTATCATAATCCGACGGATCATCAATACAGAATCAAGAAATCTAGAAATCCGTTAAAAACACGTTTATTAAATACCACGATACGTCATTATTTACTGGTGGATCACAGTAAATACCTACCGTGTAACCGTCGCCTGACTTCTCTAGTACGTTAGTCACTGACCTCTATTATTTACACTGGACAGGCTGTTGTCATAATAATTTTGTGCCTATTTGAGTGTCGCCATTTTGGCGCTGTAGGCCACTGTAGGCAGATACGAATGTCCATGGAACTAATGATAAATTATGACTTACGTCGACTGTGACTAAAATTAATTTTGACGTTCACTGTGAGACAAATAGGGGTGCTATTTGCTTGCAGTGAACGTAAAAATTTGTTCTCGGGAGACTCGCAGGGGCGCTTCAAATTGCCACACATAATTAGCTGTCATTTGTATGGTAACAGCCAGTCCAGTGTGTAAATAATAAAGGTCAGTGACGTTAGTTCATATAACTCAATGTTTATAGGCTGCTTTTGTCAGATTATTGTTGTTTTTTTACGACAAGAACGCTTGATGATCTTTGCAGAGAGGAAAAGCACAATAATTAATTGCGTAATAAAAGATTGCCTTTATATTTAAACCTCATTTTGTCCCAAAAGAAAAGGTTTCTCTAGTATATCCGTAACCACAGTCATAGGTACATACTTCAACAAAATCCCTTTAATTAAGTTAATAAGGGTGAAACTTACTCATATTCCTTTGCCTTTCTATTTTTCAGAATTATAATCTTTAGCCATGCGTAAAGTAGCCATCGGTGAAGCGTTTCGATTCATGACGGACTGCCTGAAGGCTGTTGGGACCCCTGCCAGGCAGGCCGAGCTTCAAGCCGAGCTGCTGTTACAGTCCGACAAGCTTGGACACCCGAGCCATGGCCTGAACAGACTTGGTATGAAATATAAAATACCTAGTTAGTTTGCTTCTTAGTTCTGAATAATAAGGGCCTTATTCATAAACGCTTATAGACAGCACTTCAGCTATCAAATGTTTTGTCCCTTTCCGACATACACTATTTGCCAAAGAGCGAAATAGACTTTAAAACACTGTTTGAGTTAAATATCGTTTATAAATAAGGCGGTAATTAAAAAACTTCTTATAAAGTACCTATTATTAGCATGTCCCACTGCTGGGCAAAGGCCTCTCATCTCACTGAACATAAAATTATAGTCAGTTAGAAGATAGGCATAATCACCACGCTTATCTACTGCGAGTTTCATCAAACTTTTTTACGAGTATATACTTTTGATAAGGATGATTAAATAATCAATAGTTAGTCAAATAATGAAAAGCGTAACAATGCTTTCCATTCCAGAAATGTACATAAACGACATCCAGTCTGGCGCTTGCACTCCGAACAACGTGCCTGTGGTGGTGAAGGAGAGTCCTTCCACCGCCCTGGTGGATGCCAAGAGTGTGCTCGGAGCCACTGCCAGCCACTTCGCCATGGACATCGCGATCAAGAAGGCTAAGGAAACAGGAGTCGGATGGGTCACTGTTAGAGGTAGGACAGTAATAATAACAAGTATCAGAAACAGGCCTGTATTCGAATTGAATATTTTTACGGCAGATCCTGAAGACTCAAGGACCCAACAACGCACATGTTTTCTTTGATAAAATCTAATCTCACCAGAGTCAAGTCACCTAATAGACATACGTAATAGAAAATTTTGGTATAGTTAGTAAACTCCTGGATCAGCTACTGAAAAACTGGTACTTAATCACTGGTATTTGATTCAAAATGGCTGTCCTATAGCCCAAAATGTTTGGAGGAAAAAAATCTGTTCTATAACATAACACTAAGGTATTGAAAAGTATTTTTCCGAATTTGTAATTACTTAACAAGGTTTTTATATTTGTTCAGGGTCAAATCACAACGGCATAGCCGGCTGGTGGGCCAGTAAAGCTGCCGACAAGGGTCTCATAGGAATGGCCTTCACCAACACATCTCCTTTGATGGCTCCCACTAGAAGCAAACAGGCAAGTACAATATTTAGTATGTAATTTCATTCCATTCCTACCCATATGACTAAATCTTTTCCCTCCATATAAATAAAATAGATGCTATAATAAAACGATTAAAAGACCGGTGTGGTATATTTGAAAGATATGGCAGTATGATGTTAAATGTTGTTTTCTTGTACTTACTCAATTTTTTTTTTAATAATTCTCTGTGTAATAATAAAATAGATTAATAATCAACCTTGATCTTCCTATGTAAAGTAACATAACTATTCTGTTTCCAAGATAATGGTGTACTTTTATGATAAACAATTATTATCAGTTAAACGTAACATAACAAGTTCACGGACCATTTACTGTATTAACCTACTAATATTCTAAGCATTTTCATAGAGAAGGTCTTCGTAGCTAGCTAATAGAGTTATGTATGCCTAAAGAAATGCATTGCTTTCTTTTTCTTTTCAGGAAATTCTAACATTATTCGTGTTTTTCAGTCAGCCTTGGGGACGAATCCTATAGCAGTTGTGGCTCCTGCCTCCAACGGGGAAACTTTTTACTTAGATATGGCTACGACCGCTGTGGCAGTGGGCAAGGTAAGAACAGTGCATGGTATCTAGATGCTAAGCAATTCTCTTATTTCACCTAAAATAAGCAAAAGCTTCTCCAGTACAGTGGGTAGGATTAGGTATAATCACGTTTGTCTACTAAGTAAGTGGGTTCGTGTAAGTTAAACAACCCTGGTATCAGAGTATGTAGCCCGCCTAAAGACCTTAGACCTGGTCTATCGTCAAAATCGAGCCAGATTTAAAAATCGGAGACAAAGTTCGCTTCATTACATTAATAACTAGCTGTTCCATGCGTTGGTTCCGCCCACGATCCAAAAGTGTGAAAATGGCGCCAGTGTGAATATTTAGTAGATTTAGTGGAGTCACGCACATACATTTCGTCAGCCAGGAAAAAAAATTATCCTCTTCATATATACAGTTAGTAATAGATGGTAATTAACGATTTCAGATTGAAATGCAGCGTCGCAAAGGAGAGCCGCTTCCCCGAGGATGGGCACAAGGACCGGATGGGAAGGAGACCACTGACGCTGATTTGGTATGACAATATTAAAAGCTAATAAAGATGCCAAGGCACGGAGACTAGCGTTTTCAGGGTTCCTTCCGTACCTGCCGTACTGTCTGTACTGGCTGTAATATCTCATGATCCGAAACAGCTAGACAATTTTCAACAGTTGATGTATTTCTGATGCCAGTAAAACACACAAGAAATACCTACTAAAAACAGAATAAAAAAATGCCGTTTTTTATAGATGGGGAACCATTCGTACACGAGCCCAACTCGCACTTGATTATGTTTAAAAAAACATTGAACATTAGCTTGACAACTATAACTAGTGCAGTTGCCATCGCTGCACCGACTCATCACCTGTTCCCCTCAAATTGATTACTTACTACGTTATTTTAAGGCGTTCGCCACATCCTGCCTGATGCCGCTGGGTGGACCTGAACTTAACTCAGGATACAAAGGGTACGGGCTAAGTGCGATGGTCGAGTTGTTTTGTGGGATATTGTCAGGTTTGTAACTTACATCATTGTTATTTTTATTCAAGATCATGCTTGTTTCAACAACAATATTAACTTACTAAGGTGCCTACGTATTACTTTCAATGTAATCTATCGGCACAGGCCTACAGTGTACACCGTACTTTCTGCAACTTAATGTAGGTACCTACTGAAGAGTAGTACTTACATAAAAAATATATTTATTGCTTTTTAAGTAAGCCGCTTCAAATCTACAGGGTCAAACTACGGCCACCACATACGGTCGTGGTCACACGCCGGTGCTGGTGGCCCGGCGAACATCGCGCAGTGCTTCGTGGCTGTGGACCCAGAATGCTTCGCGCCAGGCTTCGGGGACCGGCTGGCTGACTGCATCACTCATTGGAGAAAACTTAAGCCGGTAACTCCATAAGGATCTCATTCATAAATAATTATTATGAGCTATTAACTATCCAAGGGTTTGTCCCTTTTTGACGTAGACTATTTCCGAGGAGCAAAAGAGACCAAGCACTTTATAACAGTGTTTTAGTTAAAGAGCCTTTTTATGTAAGTCGGTTATAAAAATATCTACTACTATTTTTGATAAAACACTTTTTTAAGTAGGTGCCTCAAGTCCATTCTTTTAAAATTTAAAAATGTCAGACACTCATTCTATTAAATGAAACGGGTCTGTATCGGGTTAGATAATTTAAGCAAATCGTGTGAGTTTAAAAAGTATGTCAGACACTATTCCTAAGTACGAAACCCAGTAATTTCTACGAATTATTTGAAATAAATAAAACATCAACTTTTATGGTCGTTTGTAGGAAATGGACTGTACTTTAAAAGAACTAAGTACATTTTCGAAATAAGTTATGGTCATAAGTACTTTTTTTTATCGTATTCATTCGCAGACGGATCCATCCTTACCGGTGATAGCGCCAGGCGATAAGGAAAAGAAAGCAGCCGCAATGGCAGAGAAATGTGGCACCGTGTCATATGTGGAACAACAGATTGAGTCCAGCAAAGCGTTAGCCAAAAAATTAAATGTTAAGCCTATGTCTGTAGAATAAAAGATTACTTGTCTTGTGTATGAAGTATGTATGTATTTCTCCAGCGGTAGGATACTGTAAATAGTTAAGTAAAAAGTAACTACCTGCCTAACGCAATAACTACTCCTGTACAATAAAAATCAATATATTTTTATACGTGTTTTTATCTATTGATATAAATGTGATAATGATAATAAATTACTTAACGAAAGATTATCCTAGATTTATTTTATCAATAATTTTAATGTAATTTAATAGATAGGTACTAGCAGCGCCCCGCGGTTTTACCCGCATTGTGCCTGTTCCCGTGGGAGTTTCGGGATTTTTTATACATACCTACCTAGAAACTTTCTCTCGAATCAAAACCGCGTCAAAATCCGTGCAGTAGTAGGTATTTGAGTTTATCGCGAACAGACAGACAGGCAGACGCGGCCGGGGACTTTGTTTTATAATGTGTAGTGATATCGAAGTTTGCTCAAAATATTATCAGGGTATTTAATCCGATACCTATTTAATACAATTTTAACGATGTGTTATTTTTAATCGAGTCGAGCTCTTCTCGATAGCTGCTATAATTATTTTTCGACAGTTTACAAGTGTGTGCGCAACAGCGCAATCTATAAACGCCTACACGTGTAGGTACGTACCTATTAGTGATGTAACGGATATTCGCATTCGCATTCGCATTCGCGAATATCCGCATATTTTTCAATATTCGCATTCGCATTCGCGAAAATTACGCGAATATTTAGCGAATGTTTTTAATAATCAAAAAGGAAATTATTATATGCATTGCATGCATATGAAATAAAATACAATAGATAACACTTAGATATTATTATTAAATCATACTTCTACATTCTAAATTTAAGTCTCATTTATGAAAAAAAGAACTTCAGAGATCTTATCAAGTCTAACATTAATCAGCCTTGTTATAACTAGGTTTGTATTTATTTAGTAGTATATTATTACTTTACAACCATTTTAAATAACGTTTACAATTTCTATTTACTAAAAAACTAAACAATTACCTAGAACAAAATTATTAAACTTTATATATCTAATGTATTAAGTATTAATAACCTTTGGCTTTAAAAGTACCTATATTTTTTCATTGCACTTTATGTATCTGAGAAATGAAATATAAACTTAAAAAACAAAACAACGAATACTTAACTATTTGTAATAAACCTTTTTCAAAAACAAAATTATTTTTATTTTAAACTAAAGTTTCTAATACTTTTTATGTTAACATTTGGTTTCAATTGCAAGTTATTTATTTATATATAAAAATAATGATATATAAGTAAGTAAGAAGGTACACAAAATATAGTTTTTCTATTTCTAATAACATGTTGACTATTTAGTTATTAAAGTTGTTGTATTTGTTTATTCTTAGTAATTAAATTGAAGCAATGGAATGTTAAATTTTAGAAATAAAAGTTTGGAGGCTCTTTCTCCGTGCAGCCTGTTTCGGTGAGGTGTGTAAAGTAGTCCAGCTCCACTAAAAACTCTTTCACTGGGGACACTTGTGGGCGGAGTTACCAAATATTCTCTGGCTACTGGAGAAAGAACGCCATATTTGTTGCTATTTACTTTCCACCAAAGAAGTGGGTCTTCTTCATTTTCAATACGTTTAACCATAACATATTCATTAATATTTTTTTTTATTAATACTTCTAATGGATTTGGAATATCATTATCTAGTTCTTCCTCGCTTTCACTTGAGTCCATCATCATTTTCATAGTTTATTTTAACGTCACAGATTTTTCTGAAAGGCTGGTGCTGGAGCCCAAGTTTTTAACTTTTAGAATGAACTTTCTGTGATTATATTCATTCAATTAACCAATATCAGCTCGGTTATGTTCAAAATATATAAGGCCGACACGAAACGTCAAACCAGTCAAACATTTTACGCGCGCTTTTTTGAAATTTTAAAATATTCGCATTCGCATTCGCATTCGCGAATGTTGAAGATAAATATTCGCAATCGCATTCGCATTCGCATTCGCGAATGTGAAAAATACAACATTCGTTACATCACTAGTACCTATATACATCACCATTTCAAACTGTCAGTTTGACAAAAGTCAAAAGTGCGACGAGTCAAGCAAGCAAGTGCAAGCAAGCAGCACTACAGCAAGCAAGCAAAGCAAGTGAGGTCGTCTGTCACGCTTGACGCAAAGCACTTTGGCACAGATTGGACATTTGTTGGTTGTTTTGAAATTAAGCAGTAAAATATTAATCTTCTAAATTAAACAAGTTGAAATAAAATAGGTATTACAAATCAGTTAATCAGATAACGTTAAGAACTACAAGACAATTCATCTAAAATCAATTTAAATCGCTCGCGTACAAAAAAAATTACTTGTGGTTTATTCGTAATAGTTTTAGTGTTGATTGAAAATCAGTTGGTTTACTAGAATATTTAGTGTATGACCTGGTTAGGTCTAGTGTGAGTTCAGAGTGCTACGTTGTTGGGTGATTTCATTGAATTTGGCATCGAAATGAAGGTGAGTCCGAATTATATTGTCTCCTACATGCTATTCACACATGCGTTCATTGCTCTCGAGTGGCTCTCGGTATCCGTTCGAATTCCTCGCCAATATTAGTGCCAATATCCAGCCTCCTCGCTCTGAAGAATTATAACCCTGAATATCCTTATTTGATCAATAAAAATTCAAATATAGATTACTCCCATCTGCCTGATATACGAATTATGACAATTTTATTTTATTAAGCTAAGAAGTACCTCTTATTTTGATGTTAAACTGTCGTATAAGTATATCATAAATTTGTTTAGAGGCCTTTGCCCTGTAAAGGATATTACAGGCTGATAGTTAACTCTTTATCTAATCTGCCTAAACAATTTACTTACCTATTTGTTTTGTATGATAGACAAGGTACATAAAAAACTGACAAGAGAATCTTCGAAACAAATTGTGATGATGTCACTCTCATAACGATAATTTAGCTGCTGTAATGGCCTATTAATTGATAAAAACACATTTTATCTCAAACACAGGGCTGTGTACTGGTAGCAACATTGATATTAAGTTTCCTGTAATGTTTAATAAATAATTAGTGTATTTTGTTTTATAATTCATATTCAAAAATACACACCTGTTCAATTAATTGTTTAGGTATTGAGATGTATTGAGATATAATATATACTGAGAGATGTAATATTGTGTATTTATTTTATTTATTTAACATGAGATTATCACTCACCGTCTGATTCCATAATGTTTTAATAATTCACATAGTTATGTATTTAATTAAAAGAATAGAATTAAATTAAAAAGGTTTTGTAACCCTCTAACCATATTTTTTATTCAATATGATCATAACAGTTCCCATGAGAACTTCTTTTTTACATCTTTTAAACATTATTTAGGATCTACAATGTCGCATGCATCAAGCTTTCACTCAACACAGTTTTTCTCATAAAATTTTAAACATTAATAACAACTAATTCGATACCTGTTAAGTCCTACACTAAACCCCTTAATTAATAATCTTAGCTGAATTTAGGCCATTTAAGCTTTGTTTCTTTTTACAATTGACTATGGTTTGCAAAACACCAGGAATTACTTACATCTATTATTACAAAACTTAGCTTTATATTAGGTTATATTAAGCTTTAAGGCCCTAAACTGATTAGAAACAGTGCAATCTCCATGATAGTGGAGTGCCTTATTTATTTACATTACAATACACCTCTCCGGTTTTACATAACTGCATGGTAAACAGAATCCCTTCATGATGTATAGCCCTATATATATATTCTGCCTGTTGAACCATAGGTAGTTTTCTTACTGGCAGTAGAATCACTAGGCCATAACATAGGTTGGATACAGGTTCTTACTCTTCAGTATGAAAAGAAGAACTTACATTCACTGATACTATTTTGTCAATTCATTTAAATTCACTGATATTCAACCTGACTATAAATTCTTATTATGCTTATAAATAAGTTTTTAAAAACATTGTACATTTGAGATTTAGTAAATAATGTATATAAGTAAATAATGTATATAATATAAATATTTGAAGCTACATTGGATGGAATGGTTATAGGTAAATTTTAAGGTGATGTAAAACCGTGGGGCGCTGCTAGTTATTTCATATACATTTTGGTTATTTACCTACAATACCTATCTTAGTAGGTTAGGTTAAATAGGTAATCTTAATCTAATCTTATTCAATCGAACCATGTCCATATCTATTTACAAAGTGATTTAATTTCACAATTATTTCATAATCTTATCTCTCTGTTGCAAGTGTTTTGATTACTAACATGTTTTAGCAATTAAATCAGTAGTAGTAAATTAATTATTTAAAAAAGTGATTTAGAAGAAAAATATTAAAAATCTTCTACAGGGAACGAAGGTAGAGATTTTATCCCATTCTTACCTCAGTCACTTCTCTATAGAAGGATTTTACAACTTAGAAAATCGGCCATATTTGTTTGCATGCTACGGCAACTAAGAAAAAACACAATGGTAACAACAATACTTTTATTATAATTTATTTTACCTCACCCTTATTTTATTGGTAGTGAGGTTGTATGGGTGTAAGAGTTTGGGTCAGAACAGTTCAATTGTTAAATGTCTTAAACTTTTAGAACTGAATATTGACCATCAAGGTCTACCTACAGGGTCAAGTTGTGTGCAGACACAAAAGGTTTTTCGTTGTCTTTATTTTCTCTAAAGACATATTTTTCTTTATTTTTTAATTTATTTCTTAAGGAATAAAAAAGACGTAAGACACAAACTTTGTCTTTGGCGCGCATGTTAGTCCTGCTGGCTGGACACTAGTTAGTGTCATATTTATTTTACCCATTTGAATATCCAAACTAAAAGCGGGTTCCATGTTACTTATATTTCTATTCTATAATCGAAGTCCATTGTTAACGCCACAACGTTAGAATTGCCATAAAAACTGTTATTGTATGCAATAAATGATTACAATGTAATGGTCGTCACACGGACGCACCGCGGAATGTAAAAGCAATACTTTTTGTGTGAATGTTTTAATCATCACTCTATTGTTTTAAAATAAGTGGAAAATAAAGTGTTGTGGTGTGAGGCGAGAAAGGGAGACCATGCGTTTTAACGCACTCTATGGAGGTACAGTAAGCCCAAGAAAATGCTTAGTTAGTAAGTACGAGTAGGTTAGCGGTCAACCCTGGTGTCGTAGTTCTTAGACCGCCTCAAGGCCTCCGACATGGTCTAACGATTGAAACAACCGGGACCGACAGTTAAACGTGCCTTCCGAAGCACGTTATGCTCAGATATAAATGCCGCTATCGGCCACCCATCCAAGTCGGCGCAAAGCGTTGCTTAACAATAGCAATGAATAACATCGCTGAGCTAAACTACTTCACGTCACGAACGCTACATCATAAACTTATTACTTTTTGATGCTTTTTCATTTTCTAATCAAACTTCTGTCTGTAGTACCCACTACCTAATTAATCCGGTCAATTTAAACCAAAAAATGAGGGTGAGTTTGCATAAAGTCCCAACAAGCTGAAAATCAGGAAAATTGTTGAAAACATAATTATAAACAATGTGTAAAAGTTCCCCATCATTCCCGTGTATGGAATTTTTTTTATTCAAGGTCAAATGTCAAAAAAAAGTGTTTTTCGCGAATATCTGAAAAACGGTGCAATGTAGCAAAAAAAAGTGTATGATGAAATGAAAGCTTATAAAATTCTCTATAACTTTAATTCTATCCACTTTTTCCATATTCCAAACCGTTATTGAACTACACGCTCCAGAAATGTCAAAATTAAGGACCTCGGGCAGGTAACTATGGAGCCTGCCCCAATGCTCAACAGTGACATGACCCATGCCATTTGAAAGGTCTTGAAGAGTTGTACAAGTTACTCCTAGACAGTTATATCGAATTCGATGGCCAACTCGGTGTTTTCGACCACCGAAGAATTACCACTGGAGGTGCTGTGGAGCCTGGACGGAATGCTCAACAGTGACATGACTTACGCATTTGAAAGCTCTTACAAGTCACTTTTTGATAGTTATGTCGAAATCGACGCCAAACTCGGTGTTTTCGACCACCGAAGAAAAAACACTAGGTGTATGTGCAATAATGTGCAGTTGACCCTGATCGTATTGCTCAACAGTGACATGACTAATGTCATTTGAAAGCTCTTACAAGTCACTCCTTGACAGTTATATCGAAATCGACGACCAACTCGGTGTTTTCGACCACCGAAGTATCGACACTGATCGTATTGCTCAACAGTGACATGACACATATCATTTGAAAGCTCATAAAGAGTTTTATAAGTCACTCTTTGATAGTTATATCGAAATCGCCGTCCAACTTAGTGTTTTCGACCACCGAAGAATGGAGTTGGGCTATGCCATACCGAAGTATCGACGCTGATCCTAATGCTCAAAAGTGACATGACCTATGTCATTTGAAAGCTCTTGAAGAGTTGTACAAGTCACTCTTTGACACTTATATTGAAATCGATCGCCAACGCGGTGTTTTCGACCATCGAAATATCGACACTGGGTGTATGTGCAGTTGACCCTGATGGTATTGCTCAACAGTGACATAACTTATGTCATTTGAAAGCCCTTGAAGAGTTGTCCAAGTCACTCCTTGACATGTATATCGAAATCGACCGCCAACTTGGTGTTTTCGACCACCGAAGAATGGAATTTTCTCAAGGTCCTTTATTAACTAATGTGTACATATATTTTTTTATTTTTGGTTAAAAAACACCGAGTTAGCCGTCGAGATCTGGTAACGCAACCATAGTTACTTAAGATAGAATAATAATATGGTCCATTTTCAACCAAAAGCAATAACATATTTTTTTTTTTTTTTTATTTAACCTTCTGTGTCCCACTGCTGGGCAAAGGTCTCCCCCAATTCTTTCCACCTGGACCTATCTTTCGCCACTTCTTTCCACTCCTTGTCGAAGTCTTCCAGTTCCTTCCGCCCACCTCGTGGGAGGTCTACCGTCCAGAATGTTCGGAGACCTCGCGGTAATAACATATAATCTATTTATTTTGGATTGGCACAAAATGTGGTTAAATGTCGTCAATTTTCCAGCCGAAGACGATTGCTTCTGAAGAGGAAAAAGGTTTGGAGATAATATAATAATGAAATAAAATTACTAAACCTTTTTCTTCTTCAGTAGCAATCGTCTTCTGCTGGAAAATTGACGACATTGGTCCACATTTTGTGCCATTCCAAAAGAAATAGAGTATACATGTGTAGACATTAAGTACAAGTACCTAATATTTATTGGTATTTCCGAAGAAATGGTCTATCTGTCGGACAATTATTAATAGTTTAGATTTTAAATCTTTAAAAACGAAATGTATTATAGATAGGTATGGCATGCGCACACGCAACTCACGCCTATGAGTTTATTGAACGTTAACGCTGAAAAAACGAGAAACAAAATAATATAACAGAAACCGATGGTTATTTTATTTCTTAAATAATTTGCATAAATAATAAATAAAATAGATAACAGTAAATAATATTTATTGTTTTCCCAGCAGTTGTTCAGTTACTTATGAATAAATTAATGTCCTGTTTTAGGTGTACTATAATATTATTACAAATAATATCACTACATACTTAGTATAAAACAAAGTCGCTTTCCGCTGTCTGTCTGTCCCTCCTATGCATGCTTAGATCTTTAAAACTACGCAACGGATTTTGACGCGGTTTTTTAAATAGATAGAGTGTGATTTAAGAGAAAGCTTTATACATATGTATATATTTAAAAATACCCGAAATTCCCACGGGCACGGGCACAACGGGGGTAAAACTGCGGGGCGCTGCTAGTTTTAGATAAGTTACAGGAAACAGTAGAATTAGAGATAAAATTCATACAAGTTATTGTATATAAACAAATTTAAATAGCTTATCATACGAATTCATTAAAGTGATAGCTTACAATATTTAGTTTATATCAGCGCCATCTGTGGAATAACTTGGGAACTAGTTCGTAAGCTTCCTAAATTATGGGAGCTTAAAGCCTCTTAAAGCTTTGCTGTTGCTAGTAATTTTTAGTAGATGGCGTTGTTTTTGGTGTGATGTGCTTCTCTAACTATATATAAAAACAAAGTCTTTATAAGTAAAAGATCAAAAAATCTCCATCTTTTCGGACTCTTCAAATATTAACTAGAACGAAGGAACAAGCATAATGTTTAACTGTTAATTAATAAATTTCGCTTGCATTTAGTTTCATATGGTTTCAGTAATCGATTGCAGGCGCGGTAATTTGTGATTACCCGCTAACTACCTCGTAATTATAATTTATATGCTTCTTTACCATTTCGTTCAATACTCGCTTATCTCAACTAAAGATTTACTACTAGACTGCCTGCCAAGCCTCCATCGCCAAACGCACTAGATTTGTTGCTAGCTTGTTGATTATGCTTAATCCTCCTCACTGTACTGATGTCTTCAGTAGGACGAGAGGCCTTTGCCCAACTGTGGAACATTATAGGCTTATACGTTTACTTTTCATATTTGATCTAGCTTCAATCAAACTCGATATTCAACATATGACTGATACTGGTTTCTTAAGTATAAGCTAACACTACTCATCTTTAGTAGAAACTACTTTTTTTAATTGAAAACGGATAAAAATGAATCGCTGAATCTGTTGCTAAGCGCATAACTTCAGAACGACTGCACCAAATTGGATGGTTCTTTTTTTAATGTGTTCCTTATTGTCAGGACAAGGTTTTTATATAAGAAAAATAAGGAATAAAAATCTCAAAATTCCCACGGGAACGGGGACGCTGCGGGTGAAAGCGCGGGGCAAAGCTAGTGTAAAATAAAAGCGAAGTGTGTCCGTAAACGTATGTATGTAGTTTCAATTAATTATGTTATGACTGATATGACCTCATATACGTTTCCAATGCCGTAATATACCATTGCCGTAATCAATAATCATATTCATTAAAGATCTAGGTAACTCTAATCGCAATGTAACTACTAGGCACCTAAAAAGTACCTCCATATTTCTACTTACTACGTAGAAATTTGTATGTTCACACTAGCTAGTTACGTATTGTTATTAGTTATTAATGTGGGAATCAACCGCGCGTCGATAACCATGAAGGCTTATACTCTGCGTATTTCTTTTTTTTATATTATTTACATTGAGTTTTCTAATACCTGCTGGTTATATACGCAAACTTTGCTATATTATCCCCATTGACTCTAGAAGTCAGACATCCAATAAAATCTTGATAAACTGAATCTTATATATAAAATTCTCGTGTCACAGTGTTCGTTCGCGTACTCCTCCGAAACGGCTCGACCGATTCTCATGAAATTTTGTGAGCATATTGAGTAGGTCTGAGAATCGGCCAACATCTATTTTTCATCCCGAAATTCCCGCGGGAACGGGTACAACGCGAGTGAAACCGCGGGGCGCAGCTAGTATACTATAACTATAAGATAACTGGATAAAATCGGATAAGAGCGGACTGAGGCTACTGGGGTCACTTAACATTTTTTGTTTTTGTTGATTTTTATTTTGTATTTCAGCATTTTATATTTAACTAAACTTTTAAAATAGGAAGATTAAACCATTACATTTATTTCAACTTCAACGTTAGGTATAGGTACAAAATCTAAATGTATAGTATTGCAGCTAAAACCATATTTTTTTGTCACGAAGCATTAAAAATCTATCAGGTACTTACAAAATAACACCAATAGGTTTTATTGATAGTATTTAAAACCACAAAATTACACCAAAATCATCAATTTTCAATACTAAAGTTCAGCATCAAAGGAAACTGCACACCGCATCACTTTTATCTAATTAAACTTTTAATAGGTTTGTTACCTTGTTTTAATTTTAATTGGGCGCTTGTCTCTAGTGCAAGGCTGGTCGACCACTGTCCACCCAACAGCTACGGGATAATATAAAAACATAGTTGGCGAGGAAAATATCAATAAGGTTAATTTGGTAAAAATGTGAAAATGTGTTTTTTTCCTAAATCGTGAGAACTACCGAATAAGTAGGAATAGTCAAATATCTATACCAATATTATAAAGAGGTAAAATTTGTAACTTTGTTTATATGTTTGTTTGTATGTTCGAGCTAATCTCGGGAATTACCAGTCCGATTTGATTAATTCTTTTTGTAATGGATAACTACATTCAACGGGAAGGTTATAGGCTATTTTTCATCCCAAAATTCCCACGGGAACGGGCCCAACGCAGGTAAAACCGCGGGCGCCGCTAGTATGTAATAACTTTACTATCCATACTAATTCAATGAAGCTGAAGATTTGTTGTGTTTCCAGTCGGATTTGAAGACTAATTATTTTTGTCCCATTGGATAAACCCATTCAAGATGGCGGTTAATTTTTTACATAGGTACTTCTACTACAATCATACTAACGGATACTATTATTATTAACACCCAGACTTCGCGTCGTCATCGCCAACAACTATGTCAATACATAATGTTGACTCGGAGCGGGAATCGAACCCGCAGCAACACAGTAAGCGTTCTCACAAACCACTGTGCCAACGGGCTACATTCGATGATATTTGTTCAGTCTTCAGTGGATGCATAACTTTATCAGTCGGGTAGGAGTATAGGAAGCCGCGGGCGCCGCAAATTATGAAACTTTCAGACATTCAGTGCGGTTTCAACTGCCGATTGTATTGACCATGTTTGGGGTTTAATTGTTGTCTTTGTTTGCAAAAAAACCGGTATAACAAGACACATTGGATCCATGATGTGGTACTGCGCAATGGACGAACTTAAGCTGGAAAGGAAAAGATGGCCAATCTTTACTAAGACTTAATTATAAGGGAGGTTTTATGTTTTTTGATTGAAAAAATCTAGTTTTGATGTCGATTTTTTTTACATTAAAACGTATTCATTATCCATTCTAAATATTATATTCTTTGTTTTGATGAACTTTGTTTAAATTATACGAACCTATCACCCAAGGATCAATATCTATGCTTTCAACAAAGTTGACGATCTATTTCAAGAGTTATTCTTATAGGAGTATACTTTCCTCACCATTTTAAAGTATGAATTTATGTTATTCCATTTTTAAACCGTAAACTACGTTGTGTTGAAGTCACTGCGGTCGCATTAAAGTCAAAGAAAGTAAGATACACGGCGGTGACGTCGGGGAAGGCTATATATCTTTATTTCAACTAATTAGTGGGAAGTGCAGCTTCTAAACAGAGTTGGCCAGTGCATCTCTTCAAGTAAAGAGTTAGAATATTAAAATATTCTAGCTTGTCAACACTTTTTATGAAATAATTAATTCAACTAACTCACTTCACACACTTACAGAATACGCAATGCAACGCGGGTAAAACCGCGGGGCGCTTCTAGTAAGTTATATTCGACTAACAGCGCCCCGCGGTTTTACCCTCGTTGTAATTTTTTACATATAAATCTTCCTCTTGAATCACTCTATCTTTAAAACTAAACCGCGTCAAAATCCGTGCTGTAGTATTTGAGTTTATCGTGAACAGACAGACAGACGCGGCCGGGGACTTTGTTTTATAATATGTAGTGATACACCATTCATCTTAAGGTTGTTTTTTAAATGTATGGTTATACGATGATCCCTTGAGTTATACTCGAGAATGAGTAAGAATTCTCTTTTGAATATAAGGTATTCAATCAAATGACAATAACAATCGAATTGAGAATCCGCCATTTTCGTTCTTCGGTTAATTAATTAGAGTCAGCAATAGCCAGATCAAAGCAGCATCCAAGCTTAAGTAATACTTCTAAAAACCAAGTTGGATGGAGTGCTTGAAACCAGTTGTTTTTAGCCTGTAGCATTTCATTTGAGCCAAGGCCTTCATTTTTGACACTCAAACAGATTTTTACTCGATTAAAAAAATGGAGTTTCTGAATTCAAACCGTGTGTATGTTTGTAAGGTTATTTGTCATAAATTTTCTCAAAAAGTAATTTCATAAAAATCGAGTGAGCGATTTTTATGCTGTTTTTGTTAATTAATAATTAATAGTACATATATTTTTAAACGTCAATATATAAATGCTAATATATTATTAAACTAATATTATAAATGTGAATGTTTGTGAGGCTGAGGATGTACATATATGTACTACTAATATTATAACTGCGAGTTTGTGAGGATGTATGTATGTTTGTTACTCTTTCATGCAAAAACTATTGAACGGATTTCGATGTAACTTTACTACACTACATAAACGTAATATAGGTTATACATCAGAATAACACATGGGATACATTTTATCCCGAATTTCCTGCGAGAACGGGTACAAAGCGGGTGAAGTCGCGGGGCGCGGCTACTCATTCTACAGGGTGATTTCGGGGTCGTGATCCCAACCATTTTTTCTGACTCAGTAAATAAATGATTGCGATGCTACCTGTATTTATTTTAATTCAAAACAAAGATGATTCGTTATTTACGTATTTTTATTTAAAAATTATTATTGACTCAAAATGCGTGGTCACCCTACTTTTAATATTACTTGACATAAGTTTTCTTGGGAAATAGTAGGGTGACCATGATCTCGCTGGTGTACTGTTAGTCCTAACCTATCGTGATGCTTAGGAGAAAGTAAGTTAAATACTTCTTTCTTGCTCCACGACCCCGTAATCACCCTGTATATTCCTAAATTATATCTTTCATGTCCAATGTTCCCCAATACGTCTGTATATTTAACGGTATTTTATTGGTGATCGTAATATCCGGATCCTCTCGCTGGTACGTCATAAAAATGGCTGAATACTGGTCGCGGTAATAAAATGATTATTAAATGTTTATTGCTGTTTATTTACTTATATATGAAAAGGTAGTTGGTTAACGGTTAATGGAGTGGAGGAGAAAAGAGATAAGAGCACAGGACTATATTTTGATTAAGGAGGGTAATTGAAACTTCAGTGTGGTCTGTATGAAAGGCCATGTGGCCATGGCCAATATTCAATGTTATTCAAAATTTGACATTACACATTGAAACAATGACAAACCTTGATTTGCTATCTGTTCATTCATTCATTCATTCATTTTTTGCTATATGTTATTGATGGTAGATATAAGTTATTGGTACCAGCCGTTGGAGTAGCTTTTAACCAACACCGGAGGAGAAAATACTCAATTCGGTCGGTATTTTATACATATAAGAACTCGACTCGTAGTCATTGACTAAGCACTTGAACTAAACACACGTCATTCGAACCTCAGTTACAGTATTTACTTCAAGCAAATCAACTCGGTAATTACTAGCACAACGATGTGCAGATTCAACCCTACGTGTGCGATTTAATTGTGCAACGACTTGCACAAGTGAATCTATCTGGTGGTACATTTGAGCATGTCCCAATATATGTATAAATTCAAAGTTAAATCTCTTTATTATATCAGATCATTACTAATCGCAACTAAGTGAATATAGTAACGCTGAAGAATTTGATTTTGAAGAATTGTTTGTTTGTTCGGTTTAATCTTCTAACTACCAGTCCGTCTGTTCCCATGAGAATTTACTATCCTAATTTACTTACTATAATTATATTAGAATAATTATAGTAAGTAAATTAGGATAGTAAATTCCCATGGGAACAGACTGCAGGTTCATACTCGTCTATATAATATTCCTGCTATTCAGTTAAATCCCTTAGTTTCACTAGAGGTGAAATTTTGCAAAACCATGACTGCTGCCACGAATGCCAAAAGTCTCCATCATCCCAAAATGGCAGATCAGATTTCAATAATAAAATACTCTGATCTTATTGAGATATGATAATAAAAATTATAAAATGATCCAGATAAGTAATTAATTAACAACATACGATTGCCCATCAAGTTGTTTTACATCATAAATATGCAAAACGACATTTAAAACAATAACGCAACCCGCATACTCTCATCATTATTCTACGTTTGAGTATCCTGCAATCGAGCATTTAACGGCTAATTAGTTTGATTGCCGACGACGCGGGGCGACCGTGAACGACGACCTATTTCCTGTTTTTAACGTCCCGAAACTACTTAAAGTAAGGAAATGACACGACCTGACTGGAATCTAGAACTTTCCACTAGATAAGTATCTTTCAATCAAGTGCACTCGTATTTGCACCCAAATAAGATAGTGCAGTCTTATTGAGCTCGCGCAGAATTCAAACGGTAATTATAAGACATTGCAAACGTTTCTTAAACTTGGAAATCGATTTAACGATCATTTTCAAGTTATTTAGTGATCAGCCTTTGAAGGTGAAGCTACTTGAAAAGGGGCAAAACATCAGATACAAGTGGAAAATAAAGATGTAACCGTAAAAGAAATTTTTATAATTTTCAAAATAGCAAAACATGTTACATTTCCATATACACTTGATTATCTTCAGTGAGATAAGATGCCTTTCCCCTTGCAGTAGTCTACAAAAAGAGCCAAAAGGAATGGGTTTTCCTGTTTAATACTAATGATGGGGTAAACGAGGCTAGAGCACTAATATGTATGGGATAATACATCCAATGATGACACAATAGTAGTTTATGCAACGTCATATAAAGAAGGGTATTAAAACACGAGTGTGAGTTTATGAAACGAGCGCAGCGAGTTTCATAATAGTAACGAGTGTTTTAATACCCGTGTTATATGCAGTTGCATACACTACTTTATCTTCACTATTTAATGAAATTAATCAAACAAAATTTTAAAAACAAAACACATTGCGAAACATTAAATTCACGCGTAGGTACGTGTATTGTCACAGTGAACTTGCCGCCATTAAAATCTAACCAATGAGAGCGCAGCTGCGCGTAGGGCCAATCAGGAGCGAGCGAGATCTTACCAAAGAGTTTTGTGTATGTAGTTTCGACGAAGTTTTCACGTATAACCCAACTGTTTTCAAAAGCCAGCCTAATATCAAAATTTTATACAACTTGTATGAGGATTTTGACATAAGGCTCGCCAGGTTAATTGGTCGCGTTATAATGATGTTAAAAAGAGATTTTACGGTATCGATTTGGATATTATACCATCATGTGAAATTGCTTAAATTGAGTGTTTTGTTGTCTGCGCTATAACAGTACCTAGTAATTATAAGTCAAGTATTGGAAACATAAGTAGAATGTTACAACATTAGTGTAGATAAATACACAAAATAACTTCAAACTTACACCCTGCTCTTTTACGTTGGGAGATTTAAAAATAGAACGTCTTTTTACCCCATTTCCAACTCATATTTGAATTTATGAAAAGCCGGTCAATTGACTCAGGCTTTTATTCCATCCACTATTATTTGTAAAAACCATGCCTCTTGAATTTATTTGAGGGTTCCAGGGAATTTCCGAGGATGATGGCTCTTGAGCTCGCTTGATTTCAGCCGGACCCTGGGGCTGGAGTGGCCGCAACCGGATGCCTCTACAATCATTCAGCTCTATTAAAATAACTCTCGGTTTATTAGAGCCATGCCGAAAATTGATATTTTTTTATTCACTGCACTTTATAACTGGCGACGCGTTCGTTTCGCTTAGGTCAATCAAGATCATCTGTTTTATGTTCGGAATAGTGAGAGAATAATTCATAAATAAAAATTATTAAATCATATCAGCGTAATATAATCGTGATATCATCATAGGTACGTTATAGTTAATCGACATCATTGTTAAGGCTCGGCCTAAGCTGTGGCCTTAGGCTCAAAATCGACGAAATACAAAAAGACCAAAACGGACAAAACACAATAAAGTAAAGGTACACTTCGCACAGATCTACTGTAGTGGAATAATGGAATTAAACTGGATTCCTCGGAGTGAACTCATTATCGACATTTAACTTTCATTACATGCTTTTGTTTTCTTTTATCCCAATCCGAACGAAAGCAATGGAAACCAATTAATGATATGATCAGTTCGAATTAAACGAAGCAATTAAATACATAAAAATAACCCCGATATATTTACATACAGTTAATAAGACCCAAACTAATGATACTAATACATAAACAATAGACACCCAGACGTCGTCGCCAACAATTATGGGCGGGCGGAAATCGAACCTGCAACCCTCAACACGGTAAGCGCTCTCACACGCCACTGAGCCAACGGGATTGTCATCTTCTTTGTACATTCATTATGAAAAAAATTAATGGATCAGTCGTCTCATTTCAGTTTCCTCAGATTATATTATTCCAATGTTTATTACTCGTTTGAATGAACAATGCCTCTTTACACGAGATGATGAAAGCATTTGTTTTTCAAATGATATTAACCTGTCTTAGTGCAGTGTGTTTTCGGTTGTCGTCCGCTTCGGGCCGAGGTGCATTGGTATAGAAAATTGCCAATAAACTGACCCAGTGTTTACACGGCATAGCGTAAAGAAGTGCAGTTGAACAATAGTTTATTCAGTGATGTTTGAAGTTTGAAAACTACCGTGGAACTTGAGGAATTTTATCAAGATAGTGTTTGTGGAGATGTGAATGTTTAGTGTTAGGTATGACTCAATTAGCATTTATTGTTATATAGGTATGTGTATATGTTTTCATAATTATAAAAGGACTAGCCGCGCCCCACGTTGTACCCGTTCCCCCGGGTATTTCGGGATAAAATGTATCCCATGTGTTATTATGATGTATAACCTATATTACTGTAAATTCTCATGCAAATCCTTCCAGTAGTTTTTTCGTAAAGGGTAACAAAAATACATAATATGCGTATGCATATGCATATGCGTATGCATATTTTGTATTTTTATTGGATGAATGTATGAGGATGGATGTATTCCATCCTCACAAACATTCGCATCTATAATGTAAAAATGAATCGCTAAATCTGTTGCTAAGCGCATAACTTCAGAACGACTGCACTAAATTGGCTGATTCTTTTTTTAATGTGTTCCTTATTGTCAGGACAAGGTTTTTATATAAGAAAAATAAGGAATAATAATCTCAAAATTCCCACGAGAAAGGGGGTGCTGCGGGTGAAACCGCGGGGCACAGCTAGTTTATAATATTAGTAGGATTATCAGCAAGTGAAGAAAATACGTCGTGAAGTACAATTAAATTAAAGGATACTTATTCTTTTTTTGGATTCCTAAAACTTTCAAGTTCTGTTTCAATTGGTCCTCCAAATATACTCGTACTCTGAAATTTTCACGGGTGCGGCATCTTCGACTCTTCTCAGCATAATAATTTTGTCAATTATTTGTGGGTTCTACATTACCTTAATAACTAACTTAATTAGTAAGTAAGGTCGAGTAGGTTAGTGGCCAATACTGGTGTCGGAGTTTTTAGACCGCCCAAAGGCCTCCGACATGGTCAAACGACTGAAACAACCGGGACCGACAATTTAACGTGCGATCAAAAGCACGGTAGCGCTCAGATAGAAATGCCACTATCGGCCACCCGTCCCAGTAGGGGTCGAGCTGCACGTAGCTTAACAATCTCAATGATCTAACATCGCTTAGTCAAACTACGCCACGAGCTCTTAATCCGAACCTAGAAATGTTTAATAATACAGTCTAACACACAAATACTTACACATATCACACATACTTCGTTAACAGATTTCTGAGATCCACTTGTCTTACTGTATTCCTTACCCTGTGGAACATTCTGCTATGCATTGACCAATCCGTATTGTGCCTTGAGCATCTATACATGAGGGATAGAACGTACCACATGCTTCAAATTGGCTCTCGACATGTATTTATTTTAAGCAATTTCATAGATTCCGTTTTCAATTTGGTTGTTCATTTGGTTGGTTTTGTTTTGTTTATGGACCACTAATGGAATGGTAACATTCAAAATGGTTCTGATTTACAATACTCAGTATGGTCACTCAGTATCAGTCATCATTGAGCACTTGTTAGTAACCTTTTTGGGTTCCGTACCCAAAGGGAAAACAGGACCCTACTACTGAGACTTCGCTGTCCAATTCATTGTTCGTCCGTCCGTCTGTCACCAGACTGTATCTCAAGAACGGTGATAGCTAGACAGTTGAAATTTTCACAGATGATGTATTTCTATTGTCACTATAACAAAAAATACTAAAAATAAAAGAAAATAAATATTCAAGGGGGCTCCCATACAACAAACGTGATTTTCTGCCGTTTTTTAAAGTGCCCGGAGCCCGGAGCCCTCCGTGCGCGAGTCCGATTCGCACTTGGCCGGTTTTTGTAAAGATGTACGATAAAAGATAATATAAGACTAAGAGACGATTTGAAAAATGAAACATTCAAACAATTCAGATGTTTCTTTGAGTTGTTTACTAATAAAACGACAGCAATCGATACGAGTGACGGATTTAGAACCGTGATTGAAGTTTTGACAATATTTCTATGTAAATTAATGTCAAGTGCCTAATCTCTCCCAGGCACATCATCATGGGTTATTGGATAGTCAAACAGACTTTCACATTTGTAATAATTAGTATGAACAAAGGGATGGCCCTTGTTTTAAGAGGACCCAGTCCCCAGGTACCCAGTCTCATAGGAACCCAGGTACCCAGTTTAGTTGTACTAAAATGAATTTCTCGGACACTGGGTATCATAAAATGAGACATTTATGACAAAAATTCTCCAAGTATTAAGTAGGAGTATTTCTATATTGCTTAAAAAGTGACGATAGTTATAGGTTCCTCAAACTCCTATAGTTATTTTTTCATACCCTTAACCGCATAACTGCCTTCAACTATTCAGTTAAGTTACCGTGTAATATTTAACCGGCAGCCTTGCACACCGGATTCTTGGAGTAACTTCCACTGCACAAAGTGGGGAAACTTTCAGTTATTTGACAAAGCGTCTGAGATGCGAGCGGTGTAACGGGGGGAATATTCATGTAGACCAGAGCTTTAAATACTGGTTATTATAGACTATAGGACTATAGAATATCTGAGAAATGCTGGTTTCTTTGCGAACGCTACTCATTTTGAATTGAATTGAAACTACGTTTACGGATACACTTCGCTTTTATATAACACTAGCGGCCCGCCCTCGCTTCGCTTCGGGTAATCAAGATTTCATGTAGGAAAATCGGGATAAAACATTGCGTGTCTCCCGCAGGAATATACACAATCAAAATTTCAAGTGGGAAATTGGGGATAAAATATTACATGTCTCGCGCGAGTATATATGTATACACAATCAAGATTTCATGTGAGGAAGAATTCGGGATAATACCTACATAGCACGTCTTCGTCGTTCGTAGTTCGTAGGTAGGTATATCCCCGCGCGCTATGACCGCACGAAACAGTAAGTGGCCATAAGAGACCCGCCATCGAGCATTATTATTTTGTAAGCAGCGCCCCGCGGTTTTACCCGCGTTGTGGCCGTTCCCGTGGGAATTTCGGGATTTTTTTTACATAAAAACCTTCCTCTTGAACCACTCTACCTATTACAAAAAAACCGCATCAAAATCCGTTGCGTAATTTTAAAGATTTAAGCATACAGACAAACAGACACGAAACAGAGACGACTTTATTTTATACTATGTAGTGATATTTCTCATCATAACTCTGAAACTAACTGTCCGATTTTAATAATTTAAAGAGGTACACAAAGAAACATAATTAACCTTGATTGTAGAGCCATTTATTTTGATGTAGATTCATATCATCATATGAATATCATCAACTTAAAATTACACTCCTTTTTTAAATAATTCATTTTAACTTAAAACGGTTATTGTGTCTTAACTATAATAGTTAGACATATGCCCTCGCGAACTTATTTGTTTGCAATGATATGTACTTTGATTGTGTAGAACATTGTTTTTGTGTATCATCAATAGATTTAGTAGCGCACGCCAATAACCAATTTTTTTAGGCATGTTTTTCATACCTTGGGTTACATATACCCGCGTTGTGCCCGTTCCCGTGGGAATTTCGGGAATTTTTTTACATAAAAACCTTCCTCTTGAATCACTATACCTATTACAAAAAACCGCATCAAAATCCGTTGCGTAATTTTAAAGATTTAAGCATACAGACAAACAGACAAACAGAAGACAAGCAGACGCGACTTTGTTTTATACTATGTAGTGATAGAGAGTTATCGTCTCCTTTACAAGAACCGTGGTCACTGAAGACTGTGCAGTAATAGTAGTTTATGCAACTGTCATATAATGAATGGTATTAAAACACGAGTGTGAGTTAGTAACGAGTGTTTTAATACCCGTGTTATATGCAGTTGCATACACTACTTTATCTTCACTAATGCAATTAATCAAACAAAATTTTAAAAACAAAACACATTGCGAAACATTAAATTGAAATAAACAAAAAAATACATGTAGAATACAAACTGTATCTGTCAAGGTTTTCGGTATCATAAAATGCGGTAGACATAATTAATTTGTCTATGCAACGTTGCTACGCTACGTTGCTACGCTACGTTGCTACGCTACGTTGCAATGCTACGTTGCTTATGCTACGTTACAGTGCTACGCTACTGTTCTATGTTGCCATGCTACTTGGCCCTGACGTCCACGACCAAAAAAGAAAATGTCAGGCATTGACAAAAAATAACATTAAAATTATGAATTTGCGGGCTATTTATCAAGCTTCCGGAGCCACACTCTAATGACCGACCTCCGGACAACAATGGCGGAATCGAAACACTCTTTACGTGTATTTATTTAACGAAGTGAGGCCAAGTTATTACTGGTATTGTGATATTTAATATACGGAATACTTTTTAGGCATCATTTCTAAATATCTATATCAAGATGGTGTGGTTCGCCATTTACCTTGTTTTGTTATTATTGGGGTGTGTTGACAAGGATGCCGAGCGGAGCGGAATTGTGAAAGAAATTTTGACAAATACTGACCACTAGCTGCGCACCGCGGAGTTACCCGCTTTGCACCCGTTCCCTCGGGAATTTCGGAATATAATGTATTCTACGTGTTATTTTGATATATAACCTATATTACTGTAAAGTTTCATGCAAATCCGTCTAGTAGTTTTTCGTGAAAGAGTAACAAACATACGTACATGCATCCTCTTAAACTTTCGCATCCTCACAAACTTTTTATAATACATATTAGTAGGATTTCAATGCACTGTTATTGGTTAATTCCGCTTCTATAGAAACGTCCTTTAGGAGTCTGTTGAGTCCACTGCAGGGCAAAGGCCCTTACCTCTTCCATGTTTGGCAATCGTGTTCGACGGATTGCCAATCTGGGTTGAATCTATCAAGAAATTTGATATTTTAGTTAGAATCATACTGAATAGAAAAATTAAGTATCAACCTACTTATTTTGTCATTGAAATAACTTAATAATGATTATGACTTAGCACCTTCAAACTCATATTTCATTTCAAAAATGTGTTGCCTATTTCTTACGTTATTTCTCATACACAATAGTTTTTTAAAATGCAGGTATTTTTCATTGACATACCATTACTTATTTATTACTTGTCTACGTATTATATTATAGACTTCTAGGTCTTTTTGCGAGTAATTTAAACAATAAAGGGTAATAATGCTTTTACACAAAATACCTAATTGTTTTTTATTAAAATAAAACTATACTATCTATACCTTTCAACCAGAGTTAATGCTTCGGTGCGTTTGGTATCCACCAATCATATCAGACGTAGGTAACCATATCCAGCAGGTGTCCTTTAAATACATAATAATTACTTTTATTTTAAATATTTTATCTACTAAGTTTTCATATTATTTTTTTACATTAGAACCAAGCGTGGTGATTAAGCCTAATCCTCTTCACTGTACTGATATCTTCAGTGAGATGAGAGGCCTTTGCCCAATAGCGGGACATTACAGGCTACTTGACTTTTTTTACAACCAAGTACAATCGCACGCAAAAACGGTATCAAAGAACAATCAAAGTGGCCACTAACGTTATACGACTCATATGTACATACACAGTGTAAAACGTTAACTAATTAACGAATAGCCAATGTGCGATAACAGTTACTACTCAATTGCTTGAATCAAGTGTAATGGCCAATCTACGTGACGCGTTTAAATCTAATCGACTCTTAAAAAGTTACAAATTTGCTGATTATTGAGCACTAGCACTGGTTTACTTTGTTATTTTGGGAAAAAATAATGAAAATCCTACAAATAATATAAATGAGCTTCTTAACCAAATCAAGACTTTAATAGTGAATAGCGATAAACTTGCATTCAATATTACTTACGAAGATATAATATAATTAGTTGGAAGCACTAAATGTCGATTTTTTTACATGTTCTGTAATGACTTCGTCAGCTGTCTTAGTCAAATTACGCCACAATCACTATAACTAATAACAATCCTTACACAAATTAACCACCATACATACATACTTACTGTATTCTCTCAGTTTTAAACCACATAATACAAGTTTAAAAATAAGAAAATATGCTCGAGACTCGACGTAGTGGTCGAGATCAGTAGTGAAGAGCGCTCGGCGCCGTCGAGTGGCCTCGAGGGGGATCGGCCGGGGTGTAACGCTTTTGTAGCTCACTGTACTATCGGGAACTCACTTAGGCATTGTACTGTAGACTATAGTGGGACTACAGGGTGGTTAATGAATGTGAACGGATTTAAAACAAATTTAATTTGGAATCAATTGAAATAAGATTCAATTGAAATTTAGGAGTCGATACTGGCAGGCGAGTGCACATACCGCTTGACCACCGAGGCGATGAGATGAGAGGCCTTTGCCCAGCAGTGGGAAATTACAGGCTTATACTTTTTTATTTATTTAATAACTATCTAAGCGGAACATGGACTTTTAACTAGGTATTTATGAGAACTACTTTTTTACTACTGCAAATAAAAAATAAACCATTAATTACCCTTTCATGCGCAAAAAAAAAAAGATATCGATTCATAAACGATTTCGAAAATCGGGAGGAAATACGAGAATACGAGTTACGGAAGAGATAAATCTATTTGTCCTATCATCCCGAAATTTCCACGGGAACGGGCACAGCGGAGTTAAAACCGCGGGGCGCTGCTGGTTTAATATAAATCCACATGTATATTGAAAACACGCTACGCATGAATGATATAATTCTAGTATTGAAAGTGCGGTTATGATTTCCCGATATATTCACCATTCATATATTGAAGCCATAATAAAGCTATTTGAAAAACATATGTTCCTCTTTTGTATAATACTGGTTTAGACTTCAATATCGAAGCTAAATAAAAATATGTGCAATGAATAGTGAGGCCAACCGCGGTAGTACAAGTTATAGGTGTAATTTAAATGTTATAGGTTTTCAAAGATTTGGAAGAGGTAGTATTGTAGTCAAGTAATTGTATTTCTTACAAGCATTTATATAGTTTAATTTCACCCTTTTTTCCTTTTTTATGGATGAGGAATGCATTTACGCATCCCCGGTTATTTGGGGAAACAACCGGGGTATGTGGGACTCAACCCCGGCACAATCACCCTGTTACGGGGATCATGTCGTGTCGGGTAATATGTAGTTTAATTTCACCCTACACAGGTATTATATTTAAAGGGTTCACATACATAAGTATGTACAGGCAACTATTTTGTGACTGAAGTAAACTTATTTATTTCATTTGAACGGGGCCTATTATGAAAAGAAGTTTGATTTGACTTACTTACTAAGCTCTGTTACATAATATTAGGAATTCCGGAATAAATAAACGGAAGTAGCCTATAACACAATAATTGTGTTTTTAAGTTATTACGTTTGTAAACTCATGATTTTTCCGAATACGACTGTTAGTTTTGTATGTTACATCGCGCTAATCTCTGAAGATGAGCGCCTCACATACGAACCAAAACAAAACTATTATGACTACGACGTACCAAAAAAACACATTATTTCGTTTCACCATTTTTAATGCATCCAACTCTGTTTTCCTTATCATGTAAACACAGCACTAATCACTAATGTATTGTTATCCCCCGACGCACACATAAAAACGTAAATTGACATAATTATTATGTGGTTACGTGTACGAACACCGGCTCTCCTCCGTAATGATACTTTTGATTACTTATTCTATTCATAAGACCGTCTGAACATTCTTTTCTTATTAACTAGACCATTTGTTAATTAAAGTTCTTGATTTAATACATATCTAACTAGAAACTAGTTTAAAATTATAATGAAATGTAAAGTTTAAGGTGTTTTATAAAAGCGTGTGCTATGTCATTTAACGTGTAGGTTATATCTAAATAGGCTTACAATTCGGTTCGCTTAAAAACGTTAATTTATTATTATAAAAAAATCCTAATTTAAAACTGTTCCTTAACTTTAATTCTGCTCTGTCATTTAAAAAAAGAACCAGTTAATTTATCCGTTATGTAAAAGTTAATCATTTGAAAAAGGAACGAACACCTTTTTCAAAGTCAAAGAAAGACATAAAAACTCAGTGAACTGTGAACGTCATTTCATTTCCAAAATGGCCGTCGGAGAGGCTAACTGAATGACACAGTCGAGTTCTTAAAAGGAAAACTTGATTAGTTCGAGAATGTTCATAAACGCTGAAAAACAGCAAAGCTATTCAGTATTCAGCTGTTTTCATATTAGATTATACAGACATGTTGAATGAAATTACTTTTATGGATACACTTCCCTTTAAAAGTAAGTGTCGGCTTGAAATACCCCAATACGGGGTGAAGGCCTCTCGCTCACTGAAAATATCAAGACAAACAGAGACACTTCAATTAAAATACAGCAAATTGTACCTGTAAACATATTTTCATTTGATATCTTAAGCACAATATGGTGTTCGCTTAATAAATCTATACTAATATTATAAAGCTGAAGAATTTGTTTTGTTTGTTTGTTTGTTTGTTTGTTTGTTTAAACGCGCTAATCTCAGAAACTACTGAACCGATTTGAATAATTCTTTCACTGTTAGATAGTCTATTTATCGAGGAAGGCTATAGGCTACATTTTATCCCGGATTTCCTACGGGAACGGGCACAACGCGGGTAAAACCGCGGGGCGCTGCTAGTTAATAATAATACCGTGAAAATTATGCATGTTCTTTTTGTAAGTGTAAAAACTTGACTAAAGTCACTCATATCATAACTAACTTCTTACAAATTTAAAAATATTGTCGAAAAGTAAAATAGAGTTTACAAATATAAAAGAGCCTACAAAATAATAATTGACATGTTATTTCATGTCAGTGGTGGAATTAAAATAAACATTAAGTAAATTATTTTTTTCCAAGCCGTTTTAAGCTAATGGGTATCATTAAAATTATATCACAAAATATAATATGGTACAACTAACCTCACATTTCTAATGTATCAGGCCTATCTAACCAACATGGTGCTTTCAAGTCTTATATTAATTGTGAATAAAATATGAATTTAGGTGTAAGTACATATTTGTACCATTGACGTAACTGGGGCTTGACCCTTGACGTGTGGTGGTGGCAAAAACGGTACACAGGCGTAGCCAGAGTCGTGGTATCAGATGAACAATCCCAAATGGTAAAGATACAAAGATAGAGAGACCAGTTTGAACTATGTAGTTAGAAGCTTTTTGAACTGAGCAGTAGAACTCTCAGGTATTTTTTTCCCACGAAAAATATCAAACTTATTTCTTTGTTTTTGAATCGTGGCCAGTCGGCTGGTGTTTCACAAAAACTGGCTACGCCAGTAAGAAGGTTCTCACCAAAAATCCACGGCTGCAAATGTTAACTACAATTTAACAACCTAGTCTATTCAAGAAGTAAGTTGTTGCTCAAATTGCCAAGCACTCCCCAGTCACGCCAACAGTACCAAGTCTACTAAAGCTCTATAATTTGGTGTCCTTCAATAAGACGGCTGCTTCGTACGACGGAAGACCAGAGTCGTGTCCAGAGGATGCGTGGCATCTCGGGCAGGGCTCGTTTATCACTTCCTGGAAACAGAAAAAATACGGTTCATTTAAAAAGTACGATGGAAACGTGAAAGGTTGAAATATACTGCAAAGATGTTGCTGCCTTAAAGAAGTAGATAAAATTTGGGTTGTTTTGCCCAAAATACTATGATATCAATTTAATCATCATCATTGGCCTTTCAAATCTCTTTAAATTTCTTATTCTCTATTCTCATTAAAACTAAATAAACTTTTCCATTGGTTTTCCACTATGAAAATGTGTGGGAATGTCACAAGATACTTTACAAGTATACTTGAAATCAGTCAATTTGGCAGAAATGATACTCGTTCATCATTCCCTCACTTCTCATTCCTCACCTGTAATGAACAGTCCTTGTGCCTCGATCCATCTTCGACAACAGCCTCGTACGCTGGCGGTGGTCCTGGCAGCTCTATCTGTGCCTGTCAACAATATTATTAGTAGAATTTAGTTTGAATTCACGGGATAGGCCCGGTCTTTTTGAGAGGAATGCTAGGGGATACGTCATTTCGAGATGTCTTAGTCATTATTTACCTGCCAACAGGATGATTATTATAATGTTCCCTTGGAGTCACGGGACAAACGCGATCTTTTTGAGAGACATGCGAGGGGATACAGATTGAAGTCGTTGGGGCCATAAAGAGATGTGTCATTCATTATTTTATTGTTATTATTCTCTATTGTCCCACTGCAGGGCATAAGCCTCTCTACTCTCTTTCCACTTTCAACCTTTCTCTATTGAGGGTTAATAGTGCCAGTCCTTTAGACAGCTGTAGTCCCCATCGCTTCCGCAGAAGGAAGGTAGCGATAGCAACACAAATAAAAAAGAAATTTATTAAGCATAATTTAACTCATTTCATTATGGGGCTACTTGTACCTGGTAACACAAACAATAAATAATAATTAATCAAGTTTGCTTTTACTTTTTATGTGTGTGTACTTATTATGTGGGTGAGGCAACACGAACAATGAATGTCAAAATTAATTTATGGAGTTTACGATAGCCGTTTCTTTATTACTTATTTACCTACTCATGTGTACGTTCCTTTATTGATCCGTCAAAAATAATTTAATAAATGAAAACTATTATTTTATTGGTAACGTTAAGTTTTACTGTTTGTGCTCTTGTTGCGGGAAATTCATTGATTATTTATCGTTTTCGAATAAACAAACGTGTCTACTTTACAAGTATACTTTACAAGTATATTTTCTGTGTCACAATAATTATGCAATTTAAGTATTTTATTTGTCAAATCCGAAATAAGTTAAGATAAATTTCACGATTCTAATCCACACATGAGAGCGATTTCACATTATCCGATCCGATATCGGTATCGGACGCCGATCCGATATCGGGGTAAGTAAAATGTATGAAATATGTACCTGTCTTTCACATTGTCCGGCCCGATATCGGATATCGGAGCCGACACCGATATGTCGGCGGCACCATCGGACGCCCGTGAGCCATCGGACGATAATGTTTGCATGTGTGCTATACGTGTATCTAAATTGTCTCTGTGTGCGTAGAGCCCGATGCTAGTTTACTAGTTTGGTTGTTATAATTAAAAAACTTTCTAGGTGCGTTTTGTAGCTTGCTAAAAATAGTATAAAATGCTCCCTCTGAATATCTAGCTTCCACAATGGGATGTATCCAATACTGTCTGTGGACAGATCTTTTTTTTGCGTCTCAAATATAATAGATACAGCAAATAAAGTTTTCTATTATAGTCTGCCATGACGACCTGCACGCACTAAGCTATCGAGCAAATGGCCGTATCGGAACGATTTTATCGGAAATATGTGAAAATAGCACATGTGTCTATCGGCTATCGGATGTCGGCTATCGGTGTCCGACACCGATATCGGATCGGATAATGTGGAAACGCTCTTACGCGTAGGCACTTATTATTTTATAATACTCTTGTACATTTTGATTTATTCGAAATGCTATTATTTGTCTTACTAATTAAAATTTTATTTATTTGACCGCGCTTATCGTCTCGATTTTGATGAATTTTGGCATAGGTATAGATTGACCAGAGACGGATAAATAAATACTAAGTACTTTTTATCTCAACATTTCCACAGGACTGCGGTTGAAGCTGCTGAAATATCTTCTTATTATTAAATTTATATGAACATTATATGTATATTAAAATAAATAATGCGCAAGTTCAATTTGCTTTCGAGTTTAGGATCTCTCCACATCTGTTCGTTAACTGTGTTGTTTTAGGCCGGCGCCGAATTGTGATATGTTTATACTAATTAACAATAGAATAGTGTATTAAATTAATTAATATAACGTCTCCGTTAGGAACTTCTCAGTTCATGAGGTTTGAGTTTGCCCTTAGTTTTGTATTTGCAATGATACAATTTTATCTTTTTTGCCTGCATCTCCTAGCCATTTCTGGTGTCAGTTTTTGTATCGCCTTATGACCTCCAATGTAGTCTTATGATTGAAACAAACGGAACCGATAATTTAAGATACTTTCTGACACATGGTAACGCACATACAGAACAACTAACGCGGCGAGCTCCTTTTTGACCGACTTCAAAAAGGACGAGATTTCTCAATTACTTGTCTACTATCAATCACAATCTATGAGTCGAAATCGCTAATCAAACCCCTGGTTAAACTACACCACGAGCGCTACGTTAAGATTCCGTTTTTAAATTATAGTATCTCTATATTGGAGTGTTAATTTATTATATTGTTCACAGATGATGAAAACACATTGAACGACATTGAAAACTGCATGATCTGGCTCAGAAGAAAATCAAAGGGTAAGAGAATGATTTAAACAGAAACAAAGCAATTGGGGTAAAAGGGTAAAACTATGATGAGCGTACTTAAAATACCATTTTTAACCGACCTCAGGCAGGAACCTCATGCAGATTAAGGTTCTCAATTCGTCGTAATCTTTTCTACTATAAAATTGTAAGTAATGTTATGATGTGTTGCTATTTATTGTTATGGTAATAAATGATGAGTATAGCATTATTTATAACTAGCAGCGCCCCGCGGTTTTCCCGCGTTATGCCCGTTCCCGTGGGAATTTCGGGATGAAAAATAGCCTATAACCTACCCGTTGAATGTGGCTATCCATTGCAAAAAGAATTATTAAATTCGGACTGGTAATTCCCGACATTACCTCGAACATACAAACAAACAAAATTAAAAATTTTACCTCTTTATAATATTAGTAATATCTAGATTTATCCAAGTCTAAGTGACTGCAATGGAAGTTAAGAATGCCATGACAAATGAAGGTCGCAGCTGCTATTTCTCACACTAATCCGATTAATTTAATGATGTCACATTGATTACGTTAATGTCATGTCCATTAAACTACGAAATAATGAGAAACGAACTGAATAACTGAAGGTACAAATATGGTAATCATTACTTAACTTTCTGTGTTAGTCTGTGGTCATAAGAGTGAATGAATGTAGATTAACCGCCATTTTTTATAATGAATGATTCATAAACAAAATATTTATGATGCATTTGCATTTGAATAATTCAGGTCAAAAGAACATATTTTTTGAAAAAGATATTATCATTATGACTATTTTATAAATGTACAATTAAATCATTCCATTATTCATCTATCTACAGAACAAACAAATTTATTGTAATGGAAACCGCGAATAAGTTAAATGATGGATGGCATTTTTATGTTTATTGAACGATGAATGAATGTATTTGCGTTTGGATGAAAAATCATATTATCTGTGGCCGTCATAATGATAATGACACGTGATCTAATGGCGCGGTTTATTTTAGGTGTTTACTCTGATACCGATCGGATTACAGATTAATTATCATGTGGAGTTTTAGGTCGATGTGTAATAAGGTTGTAATTAACTTTTATTATAAAACACAGAACAAATAATGAAGTTACTGCCTCAAATTTGCTTTTTAATTACAAAAAACAGTTACGATATTACTATGTATCTTTCTGTTCTTTATACAAATGGAAATCGTTTTGCGCGATTATTCTGCGTTAGTTAATGACTTCATCCAGTTAGTGACGTGCTTTAAAGCATAGAATATTTTTTTCTTTTTCAACTAAATACCTACCCTTTCTACATCATTTAAGGTATTTCTCCCATACCCTGACCCTGTCACACTAACCTACAACTTTCACAAAAGACGGAACAAAAGAAGGGCAAATGAGTGATTCTAAAAGGCGGAACCCTTATAGATTCTTCCTTTTGAAGTACCGAACCCTAATAAAAGTAGCAAGGAAATCAGGCGTTAATTTTGACAGCTGTCACTGTCAAATTGACAAGTATCGTTGTGTTCTGAATACAAAGAGAAATCAATAGTCGAAATGTAGGACGAAATGTATCTCAGTTTGGATCCGGTATTCCTGTAATCGTTTCGAGGGTTGGTTCAGAAGATCAGGTCAACAACCGTTGCATGCTTCATACTACTTCATGGTAATTGAGAGGTGTAATACTATGAACTATCCAGATGGAATTATGCACCAAATTAATAATTTTGCCAGTTTCATTACACTGCTTTTTCGCTTAGTGTTTCTGAACAGTTCTAAACTATTACTTGTTTAAAAACGTGTAATTACGTACGTTTGTGTATGTTGAATGTCGATCTACTCTACAGTTTCAGCGTCATACGGTGACCTTCCTCAGGAGTTAGAGCGATCCGCACTGACTGCGTTCAACGTACGTGTCATTAAGTAACAAAGTAGAGAAATCGTTCTTGGTAGTACATAAAAGTGGCCGTGACATACGGACGGACAGACAGATATGACGAATCCTTAAGGGTTGTTTATTTGCCATTTGGCTCCGGAACCCTTAAAATGATTATTCCCTGTTCGTCGAGTCTCGATACGTCGAGTCTGAGTCTCTTGTTGTTCAAATATTGCTATATCTTCGCTGCTAGATATTCCTGTTAAGTCGAGTTTGGATAAACACTTGAGCAACTGAACATGTAACTTGAGTCATATCGGATGAGAACACCTGTCTATTATCTAATCTCACTATTTTAATGAAAGCGTACTTTCGATTTACAACGTCTGGGTGTCAATTATGTATTCATATAAAGTATCAGTGTGCGTTATAGTATCAGTTAGATTACTTAAAGTATATAATACAGGTTTACAGCTTTGTTTGGGTCAACTAACCGTGTGTGTGGCCGGGCACATTGAGGGAAAGTCTTCAGAACTGCATAAACTTGCTCTAATCTAAGGTGGACATATTTTGTACTAGCAGCGCCCCGCGGTTTTACCCGCGTTGTGCCGGTTCACGTAGGAATTTCGAGATGAAAAATAGCCTATAGCCTACCTCGATAAGTGGACTATCCAACACTGAAATAATTTTTCAAATCGGACCAGTAGTTCCTGAGATGAGCGCGTTCAAACAAACAAACTCTGCAGCTTTATAGTTTTAGTACCTATATAGATTCTCAAATTAGCAAGGGAAGAGGTATAACGCAATCACGGCTAGTGTTCTAATATTACCGTTACGTCTTCGGCAAACTAAAAATGTCAGCGAAGTTAAAGTTGTGCGACTCAATTACTTATGCAATACTTTCTGGGATTTAGTTTCATCAAAAATAGCCGAGATCGATACTGTTACATAAATACTAGACTGAAATATAATGTCAGTGAACTTTATCTTCCAACTTCTAAAGGTAAGCAAGGGTACCTTTCCATCAGCTTTGTTGTTGCCATGATGGTATGCAATGGACCAATGAGATCAAACAAACGTCGTATTACTTGGTACTATGATGCGATGTAGGTATATATCCACCAATCATATCAACGGTACAAAACAATCCTTGAAAATTGTACTCAAAAAAACCCCATTTAAACCGAATCGGTGTTTTTTCCCCCTTTCAAGCCAGTTAAATCCTACTAATATTATAAACTAGCAGCGCCCCGCGGTTTTACCCGCGTTGTGCCCGTTCCCGTGGGAATTTCGGGAATTTTTTTACATAAAAACCTTCCTCTTGAATCACTCTACCTATTACAAAAAACCGCATCAAAATCCGTTGCGTAATTTTAAAGATTTAAGCATACAGACAGACAAACAGTGTGACAGACACGAAAAAGAGACGACTTTATTTTATACTATGTAGTGATGTATGTATGTTTGTTACTCTTTCACGAAAAAACTACTACACGGATTTGGATGAAACGTTACTGTAATAGGTATAGGTTATACATCAGAATAACACATGGGATACATTTTATCCCGAAATTCCCGCAGGAACGGGTACAACGCAGGTTACACCGCGGGGCGGCTAGTACTATATATCCGACAAAAAGACCATCTTTTTCACCATAAACCAACAATTTAAACTGTAAAACGTATAGAGTAAAGCTTCCATGAAAAGTAAACACTTAAGTCGTGTTTAGACGTGGAAATTGTATCATTAGCGTCAACTGTGCAGGGTAAACAATGTTGCGTCCACACCGCGCAAGCCGCTTACCCCGCCCGCCATTTTCGAAACACTTAAAATAAAATCCGTTTCGTTTCGTTTATAAATACGATTAACTACTTTTAAACCGTATTCACGGGTTATTTAGTCATTTTGTTTGTTCCAAGTGAGTCACTGTTTCGGGGATGCTTAAAATTGGTCTAATTCAGTGAGAATCTTGATAGAAACTGGACTAAAACGATTATGGCAAGCTAAGTAAAAAAGCTTTTCCTTTTGGACTAAACTTCTGATAATATTAACTGCTCCTTGCGCTTCCCCCTTTAAATTAGTATTCCAAAAAATTCCCAGTTACAAATAAAAAAACAAATTCCTGAAACCATAAATTAAAATTCACAGATTAAACCAAGAAGTTATCGCAGCAATGGGGCGTCTTGCTCTATTATCTATAGAACCATGGAGGTTAACGATCGAGACCAATTAACTACGATTTTTCAATCCTAAGTTTAATTGAGCGAGTTGTTCCAATGCTTGGGTGATCTTTGAAGGGATTAAGATTAGATTCCCGGTTAGGGCAAATATTATTGCCTGGGCTTTTACAGATTTAGTTATATCGGAGTTCTCTTCGTGTGATGTAATGACATTGTTATTTTTATTGAATATCTACTTTGGCTTATTTATTGTTTAGCTGATGATAGACGTACTTTTAATTGTACTTATATTGTACAGCAAATGCGAAAAAAAAATTCTGACCAACAAAATGTATGGGCGCGGCCCCGATTTTATGAAAATTACAATTACGATTTTTAGGGTTCCGTAACGAAATGGCAAAAACGGAACTCTTATTTACCTTAAACCGTAGCTTCACCTATAGAGTGTTACTGGTTTAATTTATAGATGTAAAAATGGTGATGTTTTCGATAAAAGTTGCCCCTTTGTTATTTTCATAGAACTAATAAAAAGTTTCCGTAAATTTCAAAATATTATTCGGATTGGAAAACCGAACAGTTTTAATTTGAACAATTGTTAACTTACCGAAAGTTTATATTGATGCTCATGCAAGTTCACATGGTACATGGTGCTATACCTGATATAAGTGTATTCATTCTTTCGGCCTCCTAGGAAACCTTATCAAGTATCTTATTACACTAATATTATAATGAGGTAAAATTTGTTTGTATGTTCGAGCTAATTACTGGAATTACCAGTTCGATTTGAATAATTATTTTTGTACTAAATAGCCACATTCAACGGGAAGGTTATGGGCGGGTAAATCCGCGGGACGCTGCTAGTGCTTAACATAGGTGACGATTAGTTCTAAAGTACTTACATAATGTACTAGTAAGTACATAACACCATCTTCAATCTGTTTTTGGCTACAGTTTGACCAACAGTCTAACGACGGCACAGATTTTGTCATACGTAATAGATATACATAAATGCGCGTAACATATATAGAACATTATAAATAATGTATTCACGCTAAGTACCTTTTGTATAAAATTCACGAATACGAGGTCAAAAGATAATTTTGTATATTATTGTTAAAGTATAAATAAAAAAATAAGAGGAGAAAGATAAGGAATGCTGACCCCCACCACCATGTAGGACACATAGCCAGGAAGAGAGAGAGAGAGAGAGAGTGTTAAAGTATAAATAGTCTTTACTTTACTATTATTTGCCAAAATGGAGTTCGAATGTATAATAATCTTTAGTTATTTGGAGTTCAAAACTCGTCAGGTAAAGTTGACAAGTAGACGCTGCATTTAACAGAATGGATTTACTATTTAGTAATTTGAATTGAGTATAATACTGAACGACTGAGCGGACGAGTCAACTCTGCTTTATACTACAGACTCAGGACGGCAACCTGGAGGGTTAAACTAATCTCAGTTGGTGTTCAGTTTTGGTGCATTGTTACTTGAACTACTGGGTACTAATCTGACTCGAAATCATGACATTACTTAGGTACAGACGTAGTATTTATTACCTTCTGCATAACAACAGCTGGAAGAGAGGCCTATGTCCTGCAGTGGGCTGGAAGTAAATAAATAAATTCATTCATTCACATATTTCGACTTTTCAAGTAGGTTAGTGGCAAACCCTGTTGTCGAAGGTTTTAGACCGTCTGAAATCCTTCGACATGATTTAAACCGAAACCGTCTGAACCTAAGCACGGCAGCGCTCATATAGAAACCCCACTTTCGGCCACCCATCCAAGTAGAGGCCGAGCTTGTTACTTAACAATCGCAATTACATAACAAACATCGCTTAGTCATACTACACCCCGTCAAGTAGTAAACTACATTTACTCTATTTTTGCTTGGTTGTCCCAAAATGTGGACCAATGTCGTCAATTTTCCAGCAAAGACGACTACTCCTAAAGAGGGTAACAATGAAATAAAATCACTAATCCTTTTGTCCTCTCCAGGAGTAGAGTTAGAAGGCCAAAGACGAAGAGCTACGAAAACAGACGCACACAAAGATAAACGCGTGTATACACGTTTTGCGTAGCATATTACGTAGCCATAGTTTGGCTCCTTTCGAAACTTATGTAGCGCGCATCTGTGTGTGCATGCGCCTGATTTTTAACGTATTTCTTTCTTTTGTGATTATCTGTTGACAGTTGACACCACTCAAGTTTGCCGCCGTATTGAATAAAAATGCATGCGATATGAGTAAGCTTTATTGTTAACCAAAAATACTTCACTGAATTTAAAACTGGCCTGTCATTTCGTTTGTCCAAAAACTGGCGTTTCAATGGGCTTTCAGAAATATGCTAATAAGGAGTCGGTGTAAATATGTTTAATTTTAAAATGCCACTTTACAAAACATGCTATAGTTTTAACCACGTGAGGAGTAAAGAGTAGTAGGTTACTAAGAAAAGATCTTCGTATATTTTTCAGAATTGAAAGTGACAGGTTTAGAATACCTCCCTGTATATTAAAATACATTGATATTCATTACATATGATGGTAACACATTTGCTATGAGTTACCGTCATCCATAAGGTTATACAATACATAAGGTGTCCTACCAAAACATCCTATAAAAACTAACCAAATCTCGATAAAGCTGTTTTGTTTCCGTATAAAAAGTAATTAAATCTCTAGGCTAGGGGCTCTAAGTATAGTCAAACCAAGGCGAAAGTTCCTGACTGCGATTTCTTTATTAATATACCTAGTTGGATTTTTTATTTATCAGTTCTTTTATTGAGGTATCTACATTTATTTTACGGTAAAGTAGCCATGTAGAAATAAAATGTTATTGTTTTGCCGATTTCAAAAATAATTAATTACTCCACAGCCACGCTTACCCGTGCATAAACAGTTATTTTTGTTATTCGTGAAAAACAAAGTGTTGGAGCAGTTTTTTCCACAAACTCCGGTACTACTTGTGATGCAACTACCGCCCGGGTGAAATGTCAGAGTTCATTTGAAAGCCGCGGGGCGCAGACATTTGAATAAGTAGCCATTAACATAATAACCATTAGTTACATTGCGCTTAGACTTTATATTGATCACTCAACTTATTATACATAGATACTGATACAATAGCGCTCGTGGCGTAGCTTCACTAAGCGATGTTGGTTCATTGTTTGACAAGCCCGTTGGCACAGTGGCAGTGAGAGCGCTTACTGCGTCGGGGGTTGCGGGTTCGATTCCCGCCCGGAGTCAACAATATGTGCAGACATAGTTGTTGGCGACGATGTCTGGGTGTCAATTATATATTCTTATAAAGTATTTGTGTATGTATAAGTAATAGTATCAGGGAATTAGATTCCATAACACAAGCTTAGAGCTTACTTTGGGTCTAATTAACCGTGTGTGAATTTGTCAAACAAAAGAAGAAAGAAGAAAGAAGATTGCCATTGTGACGCAAAGTGCAGCTCGTTCCCAACTTGGGTGGCCGATAGTGGCATTTATATCTGAGTGCTTCCGTGCTTCGGAGGGCACGTTGAGCAGTCGGTCCCGGTTGTTTCAATCGTCAGACCATGTCGGAGGCCTTTAGGTGGTCTAAAAACTCCAACACCAGGGTTGGCCACTCTACTTGAAATGAATGTATGACTGATACAATATTGTTTGTTTGATCGCGCCAACTTCATACTCGTATGATAGAATGGAAGAATATAGGATACTTTTAATCCGGAAATTCCTAAGGCGCTAGGTACAACGCAAATAAAACCACGAGGCGATAGATTCACTATAAATAAATATGTAAGGATAAGTACCTAGTAGGCTACAGAACTGAACACCGCATAGAGTAATGCTAGTTTTAATCACTACATAAGTAGTATAAAATAAAGTCGTCTCTGTTTCGTGTCTGTTTGTCTGTTTGTCTGTATGCTTAAATCTTTAAAATTACGCAACGGATTTTGATGCGGTTTTTTGTAATAGGTAGAGTGATTCAAGAGGAAGGTTTTTATGTATAAAAATTCCCGATATTCCCACGGGAACGGGCACAACGCGGGTAAAACCGCGGGGCGCTGCTAGTTTTTAATAAAATACAATCTTCTTCCATTGAGGAAAGGGGTTCAGTGATACGGTAAGAACAGAATAAACTCGCGAACCTTATTCCTTTTCAAAAGGAATCGTCTTCAGCTGGAAAATCGAGCACATTTTAACTGTCGTAAGAAAACATTGCGTATACATAATTATTATACTGGTTTCTTAACATACGTATTGTTACACTATCCTCAGAGCTGACGTAAATAAAACAATGAATAGCTCATTATAATTTGATATCGGGGATTCGTGCAATCTTCCATAGCCGAAGATTTCCCCAGTTTACGATAATATTTCGCGCCGCGCTCCCGGGGGACGGCGGGCGATCATCTCGGCTTTCTGATAAAAATCGCATTAGCCCTAATTGGTTGAGCGGCGTTTGCGCATTTGGTACTTGTGGCCGTTGTAAATGTATCTACTAATGGGTACTGGGTGTTTTTAGTATGTACACACTGGTAATTTTTGTACAATTAGCAAAGTTGAAGTTGGATTTTTCGAGATGTTTTAACATATTTAGTTAGTTTATCATTTACAAGCTTTTATTGAGCCTAAATGGTTATTTTTTTAAAGAAAAAACAGTTGGTTCAGATTTTAGGTGAACGGTGTACTTAATAAATACCTAACTCATATTGAAAAACGTCATTAGCGAGATATTAGCTTAGCCGCCCGTAGGGCTTAGTAGAAATTAAAAAGTTCAAATACAGTCCTGTGCGCTTGCCTATGCATGATTAAAATTAAATACATGTTTGAAAAGTAGAAACACTCTCGGCAATAACACGGACTACGCAACATGTCACACAACTCACACATTATCAACCATGAGTTAATCATTCCTTGAGTGTGACATGTTGTTACACACTACTACAAACCACTTCAGAATTATATATGAAGAGTTCCAAGTAGATTAGTTGATCGGATTCCCGCGAGTTCCATCGATAAACAAGACTGATGGGAGCGGGAAACAGGCGGGCGCGACAGGAAACAGGACTCGGCGGGAAAACCTCGTTTGTCGAACGTCAACAGATTGTTTCCTCCTTTGATTTGTTTACTTTTTTATCAGACTTCGGAATCTAAGGAGGTTATTATTTTTAATTAAAACTACGTTTACGGATACACTTCGCTTATATTTTACACTAGCAGCGCCCCGCGGTTTTACCCGCGTTGTGCCCGTTCCCGTAGGAAATCCGGGATAAAATGTAGCCTATAGCCTTCCTCGATAAATAGACTATCTAACAGTGAAAGAATTATTCAAATCGGTTCAGTAGTTTCTGAGATTAGCGCGTTTAAACAAACAAACAAACAAACAAACAAAACAAACTCTTCAGCTTTATAATATTAGTATAGATTTTTTCCGGCCCCTAAAAAAATAGTAGGAGATTTTATAAATACAACATTATTTTGCCAAAAAACTTGTAATATAAACTAAACTTTTTAATGGTATTTTAGGATAAAAGATTTTTTTTTAGAAAATAATTGTCCTTAGAAGTGAAATTTTATTTGTGAAAATGTGCTAAAGTATCTAAATTCAAATAAATTTATTAATTGGTTTAGAACAAATTAGTATATGAATACTTGATTAAAAAATATTAAAAAGAGCGAATGATTTAAGTTATTACAAAAAATAAATAAGAAAAGTTACCGACGAGGATGGGATTCGAACCCACGCGTGCAGAGCACATTGGATTAGCAGTCCAACGCCTTAACCACTCGGCCACCTCGTCATGGCTTGCCGCGTTGAAATATAACACTGGGTTTTGTTGCTATAGGTACTTCTTTATACATAGAGTGAATACAAACGAAGCTTTTGATACAAATTAATTATGTACTTGATGATCACGAACTAAGTTCATGAAATTAATAGAAGATAGAAGGGATATGATACCTACAATCTCAAATACCTACAGTCATAGAAAGATACATTTTTATATTGTATATTAATTTCGAATTGTATTTGCTCATAGTGGATTTTGATTTAATTCGTACTCAATAGTTATCCTACAATTCCTGTCAATGCGCAAATTAGTGAAGATGGATGAATGGATGAAACTTTACAGTATTACTGTTAACTTTACAGTATTACTGTAGTATTACTTAAATATAGGCATCAGAATAAGACATGGGACACATTTTATCCCGAAATTCCCGCGGGAACAGGTACAACGCGGGCAAGACCGTGGGATGCGGCTAGTCACGTATAAATAAACTAATATAATAAAGCCGAAGATGTTTATTTTGGTTAATCGCCATCTCTGGGAACTACCAGGTCAATTTGAAAAAAATAAAACACCTTTTAACGAAACATTATATCAGTACACGATATCGTTACGTTATATGTCGTTCCAGTATTTCCCGGTATTCCCGTTCCGCACCGAAACCGGAACGTAATCCCGCGCAGGAAACGGGAGCCGTGTTAAACGCATTACCCACTTTACAGACCGCGGTTAATTCCCACACAATGTACGGATAGCAAGTTCATGAATGAAGGTATTGATGGAAAAAAGTCTATGGTGTAAATGACTTCTTTCTAGACGTTTCTAGTTCTACTAATATGTACTGACTGTATCGTTTTGTTTGAGTGACATCGATGGATGTTTGTGGCTCCGTCATGCTATACCCAGCTGTTCATTTAAAAACATATGTATTTAATAATGTAGTGCTCTCTTGGCTTTTCAATTTGAAACTTAATTAAATATTATACTTTTTAAATTCAAAGGATTTACACACATTATGTAACGGGTCTGGATTGAGTGAGTGGATAATGTGCTAGTCGCATCCCGCGGTTTCACCCGCGTTGCACCCGTTGCAGCGCGAATTTCGGTATAAAATGTATCACATGTGTTCTGATGGATTCTGATGTATAAACTATATAACTGTAAAGTTTCATCCAAATCTGTTCAGTAGTCGTGAAAGAGTAGCAAACATACATACATCCTCACAAACTTTCGCATTTATAATATTAGTAGGATAACGTATTTTGTGACAGCCAAAACCAGTATAATCTAATATAGTCAAGTCTAGAATCTAGACCCACATAAATTAGCGGCCACAAAGCATTTCTTTCCGCATGAACGGTGCCCACTTACGTAGCAACATATTGGTACATGTACACTGTACATTGAACGGAATGCATTGTGATACCGACCCACCCGCATACAATGCCGGCAATGGATTGTGCATTGCTTGCTGCGATTGTGTCGGCTACGTGAAGATATCGGTACGGGTTGAATTAAAATTATTGAAATCGGGTGGGGTGGAAGTACGAAAGGCATTATCAAGAGAAAAAAGGTATATTAAGGTCATTTAATTTTTATTCCATATTAATTACAAGATTCGAGAACCTAGTGATTCGAATTCGCCTAAAGGTTTACATACTGTTCTAGATCTGTGCTGCGGCTGATCTACACTTTTAGTACCTAGTTGTTTCAAACTTTCGCGATTTGTACACATTATTAAACGCATAGTTTTTTCTTTGGAGTGAGAGACCTCTAGGCCTCGTCTGAAAACCTGCGCTGCCAGGGTCACACGTCCGTGGCGGCATTACGCTGAGACGAGGCCTGTTCAGACCTCGCACAGTATTTCTGTTCGTGTTATTGTTCATGTATGTTATTTAATGTACGTTCTATCTGTAGTTTTCTTTTTGTTTTGTTCTTCCTTTTGTTGTGTGATTGTCTGAATAAATGTTTATATTTCTATTTCCTATACTAGATACGGGTTTTTACGAGTAAGTCCACTCGCGACCACGGATGGTGCAATCCAGTCGAAACGTCGGGAAATTAAAGATTTTTTACTTACTAAAACATCTTTTAAGTACTTATATGTATGGGATAAACTTGTCATTAATTATTTTAGAATTAGAGGTTTTTAATTTGAATGTATTTGATTATCAGGCATTATAGCCAGTAGTGGTATACGATAATATTCATCCCCCAATTTCTTTATTTAACATGAAATATTAAGAAATTCAGTGTAAAAGTCAATAATTGTCGATTTTGAACTATCTTCAGCGAGCGGGCATCTCTTATCTTGTGCAGCCCTTGCCAATCTTGTATCCCCTTCATACCTTATGCCTTCCTTTATGTCTTACTTCGTTAGTGGACTTGCCGACAGAAGACCGAAGTTGTTGTAAGTAGTTCGAGTAGATGAGATTTGGAGTCGGTTTTTAAACGGAAAATAATTAAACGAGGGAACTACATATGAATGGAAGTAGCATAGTAGGTATATGAGTGACAGTGGTATAGCCACTGATGGTGACGAGTTGTTGTATAGCTGTACCAATTGATATGACGAAGTGACCCAGTTCAGATTGATTATCATCACTCATAATGCCACATGTATCGTTGTATGTAACATAATGTTTGAATAAATTTTGGCGGCCCTGGCTTTTATAGAAAATCAGTCAAACAAACACCATTAATTACTTCTCCAAAGGTATCATTCCGAGCTTGGCAGTAACCGGCCGTGGTTCACAGGCTTAAGCTTGCACTGTCATCAACTCAGCTGATCGCGGCGTAGACTGCACCATCTATGTTCCGAACTGTGTCTGCGGTCGAGCTCGTTATTCTATCTTTTGTGGACTGACCTGACTAAGCCGCCTGTCTGCGCTGACGGTGTACACCCCGTGGCACTCGGTCACCTCCTCAGGCTTGTCAGAAGAAGGTTTCCTCCGCCACCAGGCGGCACACACCGCTACCAGCACTCCGCATATTGTGGCACTGCAGGGGAGAATAAACGGTCATTACATAGAAGGATGCATACATTAAAGACAATAGTTGGTCATACAGGAGCTTAACTGCCTTATTGATAAACACTCTCTAACTAAAACACTGTTAGTGAGTGTTTTGTCTCTTTTGCTCTTTGGAAAATAGCGTATGTCAGAAAGGGACAAACCATTTGATAGCTTAAATGCTGCTAGTAAGCGTTTATAAATAAGGCCTTAAGTCTTCATCAAGGTCGTCAAACACAAGCGCCACCATTACGTCGGCCACCCCACTAACTGGGGACCGAGCTGAACTTGTTTATCATTGTGCTACGAGTATAATGTAACAGTGTAATATCGCCTACGAATAGGTTTATAGGCAGATAAAGGCTTAGCACTAAAACAATTTCAAACATACAAGACTAAGCTGTTTATTTAAAAAATGTTCGAGAACCAAAACCCTTGAACATAACTTCAAGCTCCATGAAGGCCCCGACCTACTTGATACACCATAGCTGAGCATGCAGTTACTTTGACGTCAGCGCCACACCCCATGACGCAGATAAGTAACTAACAGTGTTACAATACAGTTTACAACTTCCAATCAATATCGGTTATAGTGGGTTCCTATCAGAATATTACACAATTACATACTTGATTGACTTTATAGTTTTAGAAATTGTTAATTTTCAAACGATTGAAATCGCCTGACTTTAGCCTTTTTCAAACTTTCGCGATTATTCCACTATTACTATTACTACGGGTTTTTTCGCCCGCCGCCGTCGCAACCTTCTGTGCCGTGAAAATAGTAATACGTAATTAACGCATGACCTCAGTTAGTGAAATAAATAGTGTGTCTTTACAAACAGTATTGACACCTAAAGTTATTTTGACTTAAAACGCAATGTATAACATATATCTAGTATAATACATATATACTTAATATTACATAACTTAAAACATAATGTTTAGCATATAGTTTATTACATATACATATAATATACTAGGTCGTTTTTGCCAGCTTCAAGCTCCCTAACCTCCCTTTACCTTGCACGTAAGACCGTGACGTCGTTTTTGCCCCAAACATGACGACCTTTACTCAATGGAAATCTATTTCAGGATGACGTACGTACATAAACATGGTCGCCTTCAAACCAAAATAGACCTCCAGTATTTATAATACCTCTTCAAAATATTTAAATATGACATTTGCATTCCTAAAACATATCACCGTAACGCCAACGTTTTGGTTCGCTTAACATCATTTCAGCGTGTTTGAAAACGAATTTTGTTTATTTACCGCGTGAGAAAGGAATAAAGTGTTTTTATATGGTTTGAGTGTAAATTACCTAAGAGGAACTTGACACATTGTAAACTCAGACCTTAAGTTCAATAAACTTTGGTTGCTATCCTATATTTGGTTTAACATGAAACCACCTTTTTTTACTTATTTTTTTAATAAAGTGACATGACTCTTTTTATATAATAGTTTACTAATAATGGGAAATATTCCGTTTAACAGGAAATTCGGAGTACTTTCCTCATTGTACATCTTTTCTATGCAATATTAAATCTTGATTTAATCCAAGCATATGTAGATCCAATCGCGCTGAAAAACAACAAATTCAACCTACTACAAGTGGTACATAGATGTGGTTCGCACAAAAACAGGGTCACCAAAACTACCGAATAACTCAAATATTCGTCTTTTATGAAGAAATCCAAGCGCATATATCTGGCAGGTCGAAATGCGGAATTTCGTTCGTCCTACACCTCTGAGAACATTCTGAGGGATAAAGCGTGAGGTCGAGCAACAAGCGGCGAATAAATTAAATACATATAGGAAATACTTCTTTAAAAAAATAGGGTTCCGTACCCAAAAACGGGATCCTACTACAAGACTCCGCTGTCCGTTCCTCTGTCTGTCTGTCATCAGACCAGACATGTATCGCATGAATACCGTGATAGCTAGAAGTTAGAACGTTAATATTTCACTACCACTACTATTGTTACTGTTAGCCCGTATCGTCCCACTGTTGGGCAAAGGCCTTCCCCCATTCCCGCCACTCGTCTCGATCTAGGGACACCAATTGTCAATCCCTATTGTGGGCCTTGTATTTTTTCACAGATTATGTATTTCTGTTGCTTCGAAAGCTATTATTAAAAGTAACACTCGTAAACCAAAGTAAACTTCATTGATAAGAGATAGCCATCGTGTTCCATGATAAAACACTCCATGCCGTGATTAATTGATAACTCATATTAAGTTTACAAGTGGCCGATAACGTGATAATATTTATCAGGATATGTAATATTATTTGTAATCATACTAATCACTACATAGTATAAAACAAAGTCGCTTTCCGCTATCTGTCTTTCTGTTCCTATGTAAGCTTAAATCTTTAAAACTACGCAACGGATTGTGACTTATTATAACATTGTATTGCTTAGGTTACTTAAAATAACTTATCCTATTAGTTCTTAACTTAGCTCAGCTTTACAAAGCACTGTACAATCTGGGCTATATTTAGTAGATCTGGAGTTAGGTACCTATGCACAGTAAGTAAAGACTGAGATATCACTTATTCAAGCCTCTAAGTGGCGTGTTACTACTACAAGCAAGATCAAAGTTCTACTTTAAGTCAATGTTGCGAGTTTCGGATTACTTATTTAATACTACTTTAAAAATATTTAGTATTGAAATATCCGAATTAATCGGATATATTTATCCTATGTTTTAAGAAGAAATGTCCCACCTCCTCTTCCTCCTCCAAACCTCTCTTCATCAGTACAGTATGGAAAATGCGCGTTGTAACTTTTTCAATGGATTTAATTGAATCATAAGTAGAGAGAAACTTTTGTGCATACAGTAAGGTAAAGTTGAAGTTTTGACTTAACTTTTGTACTTAACTTGCTTAAACAGAAAGCTTTTATATTAATCGGAAGAAGTAAGCTTGTATTTAGTACGTACGAGTAGATTACTGGTCAACCTAAGTGTTGGAATGTTTAGACCGCCTAAAGGCCTCCGTCGTAGTCTCACGATTAAAACAACTGTACGACAATTTAACGTCCGAAGCACGGTAGCACTCAGAGATATGATACTATCGGACTCCCATCCGAATAGAGTGCACGTAATACTGGACTTTTAAATGTTTTTGGACTTACATTATGTTAACTTATAACGTCCTCCATTCGATATTCTACGTGATGACGTCATACACAAACTCATGACGTTCGCTGAAATTATCAGAAATTCGATACACTGTACCTGAAACCACAGCGCAAGCAATCTCACTCAGCTTTCGCATACACGTTACTAACTTAATTTCAATATGTATAGTTACTGGCTAAAGAAGAAGGTTATTTGATGAAAGAAGTAAAAAGTATTTAAATTGTGTCCCTGCAGTTGTTCCATTACATTAAACATCTCCAAAGGGCCTCTACGAGTTGGATCTGTATCCCCTCGCATGCCTCTCAAAAAGACCGGGCTTGTCCCGTGACTCCGAGGAGAAACACTATAATAAAAAAAAAAAAAAAAAAAATAGTTTATTGCCATTAGAAGAAAATATTACACACTTGAGCTTAAAACAAAACAAAACAAAATACCTAGAATTAAAAATATTAAAAAAAAAATAATTAAAAACTTAGTTACTAATACTCTAACCTATACTAATACATAATGGCAATAGGCGGAACTCAGCTCTAAGCTGCTTGGCACCTGAGTGTCAAGCAGCGCTGTTTTTTGTGTACACCCCCGAGTCGCCCGCGCCAATGTTGCCCCCTTGCCGTCTCTACGTCGGCTGTTTCGGGGGGCCCATCCAGCGGGCGGCGAGCCACGGCCTGCCGCCGATAACTTGTTTACAACTTGTTATGGCAGGTGCCGACCTCTTTGTAATATCCCATCTCCAGTCCATCCAACCTTCATTTCCATAGCCCAGTCTTTTTCTTTCATTTCTACTGACAATAGTCCCTACTTCTGCAGGTACACATTCCCGGACATGTTGTACTGATGTGGTCGGGAGTGTGTCCCTGCAGTTGTTCCATTACATTAAACATCTCCAAAGGGCCTCTACGAGTTGGATCTGTATCCCCTCGCATGCCTCTCAAAAAGACCGGGCTTGTCCCGTGACTCCGAGGAGAAACACTATAATAAAAAAAAAATAAAAAAAAATAGTTTATTGCCATTAGAAGAAAATATTACACACTTGAGCTTAAAACAAAACAAAACAAAATACCTAGAATTAAAAATATTAAAAAAAAAATAATTAAAAACTTAGTTACTAATACTCTAACCTATACTAATACATAATGGCAATAGGCGGAACTCAGCTCTAAGCTGCTTGGCACCTGAGTGTCAAGCAGCGCTGTTTTTTGTGTGTGTGTGTGTGTGTGTGTGTGTGTGTGTGTGTGTGTGTGTGTGTGTGTTGTATACGTGTGTGGTATGCGTGTGTGTATTTGTTTGTGTGTGTGTGCGTGTGTAAGTCAGTGAGGGTATTTATGCGTTGAACCCTTACCATACATACATACATCTTCACAAACTATCGTATTTATAATATTAGTAAGATAATAAATTACCGACTTCCAAAAGAAGGCGTTCCTAGTCTTTTTGTGTAAGTTACCAGTTAAACATGTTTTAGTACAAAACTAAGCGACAAAGTGCCTTCTTACAATTAAGAGTTTAAATGCTATAATATAAAATATCCAAATCCCTCAATTATACTTAGGTAAGTATAATTTAGTGTTTACTTTATGCGTCTCATGCCCAGATAGTAAAAGCACATGTTAAAATAAGCAGTCCTTGATTTCAACAAATTTTGACGAGCTATTGTAAAAAAATATATAAATTAAGTACTTTAGGGGGTAAATTATAGATTGTATTTGAAAATCAGTAAACCATCGACCTAACGTTTGCCTCCAACTGTACGTGACGTAGGCACTGGAAACCAATACCATTTACTGCCGAAATATAATTTAGTTTGGCTAATAACTAATATAATCCACTAACACGCTCAAATGCCCTACAAATTAGTTCTCATGTGTCGCATTAGTGCGACAGGTACGGATTGAAACCGACGCGCGTGGGGCGACCACGCTTGTCAATATTTGAGGGACTTTACGGTTACCAAACACGGGAACTTTGTGATGTGTTGTTTAATGATACGTTGTACCTTTGGTGGCGAAACGATTTGTTCGATATCACTACATAGTATAAAATAAAGTCGTGTCTGTTTGTCTGTATGCTTAAATCTTTAAAATTACGCAACGGATTTTGATGCGGTTTTTTGTAATAGGTAGAGTGATTCAAGAGGAAGGTTTTTATGTAAAAAAATTCCCGAAATTCCCACGGGAACGGGCACAACGCGGGTAAAACCGCGGGGCGCTGCTAGTCTAGTAATAAGTTTGAGTAGGTTAGTTGCCAACCGTAGTGTCCTAGTTTTTAGACCACCTAAAGGCCTCCTTGAAAAAAAGACTTGGTCTAATGATTGGAACAACCAGTACTAATTTACTCGTAACGTAAGCACGATACCTCTCAGGTAGAAATGCTATTGACCACCCATCCAAGTAGGGGCTGAGCTACACGTTGCTTAACGATTGCAAGGACCTAACATCGCTTAGTCAAATTCGCCACGAGCGCTACAAAATTCTCTACCTATTTAAGCTCGCAAACGGGTGAATGGTGAAACCCATGTTATTAACTCTTTTTTCTAGAATTAATACTTTTAAACATTGCAATTGTATCCAACAACTAGCAGCGCCCCGTGGTTTCACCCGCGTTGTGCCCGATCCCGAAGGAATTTCGAGATGAAAAATAGCCTATAGCCTTGCTCGATAAGTGGACTATCCAACACAGAAATATTTTTTCAAATCGGACCAGTAGTTCCTGAGATTAGCGCGTTCAAATACTCTGCAGCTTTATACAAAACAATATTCAGTTGACACTCGACACATTATTTCAAAACCTTCATCCATAGAAAACTAAAAATCCTTTGTAGGGTACAATTACGGACAAACAAAACACACGTTTAAATATTGTTTAACTGTTAACCATCGAGTAGCGTTTATGAATGGGATCGTATTGTTTTCAGCCTTTGTATGGCTGTTTGTGACTTGTATTGATCTCATTGTGTTTCTCAAAACAATAAACGCCGTACAAGACGACATTGGACCTAAATTCACGGTAGTTACACGCACTTGGAAATAACTGAAGGCTGACAGAAGGCCGAATTAGGTGAAGGATACCCTCATCAGAGAAATGCAAAAGATATCTATTGCCCTATTTATGGAATGAACTAGAAATGAGGCTAAAAATAAACTGTATTGCCCTTGGAATGTATCAAATGAGTGATTTGTTGTTATAAATTGATATGATAGCACTGAAATGTATATTAAAAAGCTTTTTGATAATTTTAAAGTATTTACGACTTACTTCTCCATCGTATTACATAAAACTTAAAATAAATATCTCTGTAAAACTATTAATCATTTACCAAATTAAAAAATAATTACTTATTGAAATTACGTAGTATTTGTGAAAGATCCCAATAAAAACGCAGTAGACGGTAACCCTACAAAGTTGTGAACAGTAGTGAACTACTTGACAATCCGGTAAACTTGTGACATTTATAATTTGTTCGATGCCTCTGCGCACTCCGGGTGACCACACTTCGGGTCGGGACATATCGGGACATTTATTATTCATACAAGTTTTAGTTTGTCAACTCGACTCAGGTGTGAAGGGTTATGATTTGCTCTTTTAATTTCTTAGTTTCATTTGACAGTTTTTAAACAGCTCTTATCATATTTAAGGCTCTGTCTGTTCTATTAGAGTACATACATACATAATTATATAACTGTTTCCAGTTTTTAAATGTAAAGATGTTTTCACATAGGACGTCTTTTAGTTGTGTAAAACCAGCGTTGTGTGAACTCAGTGTCCACACAAACTAAAGCTGAGTTCTTTTCCTTTTGCCTACTTACGTTAATAAGTTTTTTTTACTTTTGTACTTAATTATTTTCTTTTTTTTATATAACTACCATTTTTAATTTCTATTGTATTATTAGTATGGCAATAAACGTCTTTTTATTTTATTTATTTTTATTTAGTAAGATGGATCAACTATGTAATTAGGTAATTTAATATTTGTATGCACGTATGTTTAATGTGCTGAAGATGGTTTCCTACGAATTCTGATTGATGGGCCATGAAGACTTTCACGGTGTTAAAATAGTTACGGCAAAGCGATTCAAACTCGCACCCCACGTTCTTGAAAAGATGACCAAGTTTGGTGCTTCTTTTTATTTATATACCTAGATAAATAATGTTCCCTGAAGTTGTACAAAGATATCATACCTAATACCTATCAGTCAAGTCGATAGAAATTAATTTTGCTTGGTAGGGCATTACACAAGATATTAACAAAACTGTATCGATTTCAATAGAACTTTTAACGGGCGAAGTGGTAACTTTCCCGGAGATTAACCAAATGGATTATGTAAAGGCGAGCTTAGTACATAAGCTTTAGGTATTACGATGTAAATAAATGGGCCAGGTGCACCGGATTAATGTTAATTTGTGTTTTAGGCCTCTAATTACACACGTAAAGTTTACAATTTGATGCTTTTTTGTATATTTTTTATTTTATTCGCAAAAATGGAGACGTGTGTACGGTGTTTGCTTATACCTCTCAGAACAGAGATTTGTATGTGTGTGTGTGTGTGTGTGTGTGTTTAGGTAATCATAGCTTCTGAACAATGAAACTGAAGAATTTTATTTAGTTTTTAAACCAATTTTTGAAAAGATTGTCTTTATTTTATTATGTTGCTAGTTACAGAATAACCTCATTCATGGTGTGTACATGTGTACACACATACCTTGACATTTTTAACTACACAAATCTTAATTAAAAAACTTATAGCAATTCTTTATAGTTAGTAGAAGTATTTAAATAGATCGTCTATAGGTTGTACAAATGTACACGGAAAGTCTAATTGCGTGGAAGTATGATTCATTTAAAAGTTATTTATTAGCTCCTAGAATAGAAGGAACATTGGTACGTGTTCATATTAGCTTTGACGTCAGTTGTAATATCTCAATCAATACATCGGGTCTCTATAATTGAAACAGAAACATCAAAAATTCATGTCTTTTTGCCTTTTACCTTTCATATTATACTATTATTTTAAGTCTTCTTTCACGTTAAAAAGATTTCGTCTTAACCAGTGAATCACTCGGAACCAACAATTTGACATGCCGATCCGAAAACTTGGGGTTTTTTGTACAACAACTCCTAAACGTAATTCCGTATTCTAGTAATTAATCTAAAAAAAACACAACGTAAAATTGACCATTCCACCATTTAGAATGGAAAGACGTTATATTGCAAGATTTGCAAGGTAGAGTCACGTTTATCCCAATTTCATTCAAGAATCAAGGGAAGCCAGTCATTAATCTAAAAAATACATAACATTTTTTTTTCCCAAACAAAAATATATATAATGAAGTAAGTAGTTTATGAAACAATTATAACTAAACAAATAAACTGTGCCTTTTCATATAAAACAAACATTAAGTAATAACTTATATGTCATGTCATCACAGTAAAACTATTACGAGCACTTTCGTGTAGTTGAAAGTACACGACATTAGATAAGATTAGATTATGTAGGTATATACTTGTATAGTATTTACCTTCAAGTGAAAAAACAACTTAAAACCAGATTTTATGAGAAATACCTTATTTTTTTAATCGGTTAAAACCAACGGGAAATCAGTAAGTACCCCTTCATATACCGAAAGAATTTTCGAAATCATAAAAAAATACAGACGAATGAGCACCCTCTTTGGTTTTTGAAGTCGTAAAAAGTAGGTATGATTGTACCCTACAAGTCGAAAACAGACCGCAGGCTGCAAACTGCAGGCAGACACTTCAGGTTTTTCTGAATCTCTTCTAGTGGTACAGGCAGGAGACTAAAGTGACGCTACCTCTTGGTATCAATTTCATAGAAATCAGTGTAGACTGCAGCTGCTGCGGTCAGTCTTCGCCATATACCATATTCCAAACTTACCGATCATGTAATGAAATCTGGGGAACAATCTCAGGATGTTTTGCACGATACCCGAAATAATATGTTTAATACGTTAAAAGGGAGACTGTCGTAGCGCTCGTGGCGTAGTTTCACTCAGCGATGTTAACACATTGCTATTGTTAACCAACGGCCTACTTGGATGGGTGCTGATAGTGGTATTTCTATCTGAGCGCTACCGCTTCGGGGACCACGTTAAATTGTCAATCCCGGTTCTTTCAATCGTCAGACCATATGTCCCTTGAGAGGCCTTGAGGCTGTCTAAAAACTCCACCACCAGGGTTAACCACCAACCTACTCGGACTTCCAGATGTAGTGAATAATCCTTTCCTTTCGTATTTTCTCGGAAATGTTCGTTTTTGTCTTACTACTTCACTCGCACTCAGTACCCATCGAGACAACAGTTTGACATTTGACATTGATAAATAAAGTATGCGATTTATTTGATACCTACACGTAATTTAATAATACAGTAATTCATAGACACATCGGCACCATTCGGGTGTTATCGTTGTTCCGAGTTTTGCCGATAGGAAAGGATTATTCACTACATCTGTACAAACAACAAATACAAAGTAAGTTGTAAAGTAATCACTTCCCTACTATTTCCATAACCAAAATCATTATTATAGAGCCGTTACCTTGTTTGTTGTCATATACATAAACACACTTAGTATAATTTTATGTAAGTATTACCTGCACGGTGCGTTCTCCACCTAGCAACCCGGAAGTTAGCCGTGTAGCCTTGACTTCTAAACTGTTAAGCAAATGGGGCAAGTCAACCCCTCGTGGCTGAAGCGGGGTGTTCTATGAAGGTTTAATATACGTAGAGTTTGTTATAATAAACAAGTATTAGCAGAAGTATAGACAGTAGCGTTCGACAGACCCACCACAGTCGTACCTCATCACGTTTAAGCTTTATGAACTAACGGCATACCCGCGCTGTACCCGTACCCGTGAATTTCGGGATGAATAGCCTCAAAAATAGCCGTTGAATGTGGCTATCTTTGACTTAGTAGTTTCTGAGATTGGCGCGTTCGAACAAACAAACAAAGTAAGAAACTTTACCTCTTTATAATGTAAGTATAGATAAATACTTATTAGCGTAAAAGTGTCTCAAACAACAATTTTTAAAAATGATCCCTTCTTTTAGATGGACCTATTTGTACAATAGTTTTATTCAAACAACATAATTGGACTTATACCTAACGTTCCTTAATCCTTTAGATCATCTTACAGACTTCGCCAGTCTTTAAACTGACTCAATCATATTCCCGAAATTGCACTCAAGTTAAGCCCCACGTTTTTATAACATTAAAGGTTATAGGAAAAGTGGTAACGGAAACTAAGTTTGAACATCTGTTTATACAGACCGGCGGAAATGATGATATCGATTCCACTCACACAGGTTTACTTCACCTTACATCCGTGGCCTTGGCATTACGTCTCGTAGGCTGTATGCGATAGCCCGCTTATGTCAATTAACAACAAAATAAACAACAGCCTTTAAAAGTTACTTGTGCTTAGAAAGTGTTGGCTACTTTGAAGTTATTGACTTACTATCTATGTAGGTATATCCTACCAATGTGTATAGTTTATACATCTACGAGTATGTGCATTTAGACCTCATTTGAAGCAAAACTTTTTAAAATTTTACGCATTAAAAAGAACCCGTGCGAATAAGTATTTTAAGATAATAAAAGTATGCATCAACGCACAGATCAAATGAAGGAAAAGCACAAGTGAAGCTGAAGGCAAAACTCGTAAGAAAAATAACAATACAGAAAACTATAACTGAATAAATAATATTGTATAGCCCACAGATACCTTTTAAGTAAATGAGTTGAGCCGACAGAATGGTGTTCTATTTCAGGAGTGTAATGGAAACTCAATACGTATTTAATAACTAGCAGCGTCGCGCGGTTTTACACGTGTTGTGCCGTGGGAAGTTGGGAATTAAAATAGTATATCACCTTTGTTGAATCATACTCTTCAGCTTTTATTATATTAGTTAAGATGTTATGTCGAGTGGAATCGAAGCTGCACCGAGTTACAGCCTGTTTACCGCCGCGAATATTACTCTCATATAACCCCGTTATGATGTTACCTTTTGGTTAGATATTACCCTCGGATTGGACGGGGTTTAATACCTAGTTAGTGGCGAATAGCGATGTGAGAGCAAATGTTTATGTGACGAGCGAATATCATTTCTGATTCGGGCGATGAATTACTTTATTACTTGCGATGGGAAATATTCATAAATATGATTAAGTAAGAATCTAATTACGTATATCGCCTTTTCCACCAAGTGACTATGCTAATAACTATGCTAATAACATATTATATAACAACTAGCAGCGCCCCGCGGTTTTACCCGCGTTGTGCCCGTTCCCGTGGGAATTTCGGGAATTTTTTTACATAAAAACCTTCCTCTTGAATCACTCTACCTATTACAAAAAACCGCATCAAAATCTGTTGCGTAATTTTAAAGATTTAAGCATACAGACAGACAAACAGACGCGACTTTGTTCTATATACTATGTAATGACTAGCAGCGCCCCGCGGTTTTACCCGCGTTGTGCCCGTTCCCGTGGGAATTTCGGGATTTTTTTTACATAAAAACCTTCCTCTTGAATCACTCTACCTACTTATTACAAAAAACCGCATCAAAATCCGTTGCGTAATTTTAAAGATTTAAGCATACAGACAGACAAACAGAAGACGAACAGACGCGACTTTGTTTTATACTACGAGTATGTAGTGATGAAGTCCCCGGCCGCGTCTGTCTGTCTGTTCGCGATAAACTCAAATACTACTGCACGGATGTAGACGCGTTTTTTTAAAATAGATAGAGTGATTCAAGAGGAAGGTTTATATGTATAAATATTCCCTAAATTCCCACGGGAACGGACACAACACGGGTAAAATCGCGGAGCGCTGGGCGATATATAGAAGTATCATTAGTAAGCCACTAATTATGTCATTTTTTCCACTAAGTGCTAATGGGAAATAGTGGCACGTATAATGTACATTCTCATCGATTTCCATTATTCTAATTGCTTAGGTTTATAGTGTTTTCCGCCAGGCTTTGTCTAACAAGCATTCAACATTTTAGCTGACTTTTCTCAACAAAAATTATCGAATATATCTTGGTTTTAACAATCTGATACCGTTTTCTTTTAAACTTGACTTTAATTATCGCCACCCCGCACTTATAACTCGAACACATATTCCGACAAATGCGTTTTATCTGCAACATACTATACACCATTTCCCAAGTGCAAAACTAGATTTTTTTTAAACGAATTCTTTGGGAAAAACGACTATATTTGTTGAAGTTATAGTCTGTTCATTATGTTGTGGCACTAACCTGACAAAGAGTATGTTGACTGTATAGGGCGCGTTGGTTTGCGTGGACGAATTCGTGTTGTTGTAGTGGTTGGTCGCGTGCGAGACCGCCGCCACCGCGGCTAGCCGCTGCGAGCTGCCCATAGCCCAGCCGAGGGGGCTGCGCTGGGCGCTGGCGCTCGCCACCGCCGCCCACCACCAGCACCACCGAGCCACAGCCGCGGCACCACTCACGCTCGACAACCACTTGATCCACTACCCAGACAACACTTGACACTTGATCAACTACACACTTGATTATACTGATCAACTTCTATCTTTATAATTGATTAACTACCCTGGATGACACCTGATCAACTTGTTGACAGTTAATCAATAATACGTGGTATGCTTCTCGACTAATCATCGATCAACGATCACACAATTGATCATCTAATTACCGGGCACTTGATCAACTAGGTACTTTATTTACAGGAAAGTCCCATTCAATTATGCCTTCCTAGATCAACTACCACCACTTAATATCCCTTAAAGCCGACCAACTATTTCTACTTGATCGTCTAGGGCTCACTTGATCAACTACCTTGCTTGATTTAAATGTCCTACGGTTTTCAACTACACGGACGATTTCCGATTTTCTGTGTCTGATTCAGTTTAATCCAAAAAGTAAAATGTAAATGTCAATAATGTCATTTTGTAAACCTTTCGAGTGGCGCTCGGAGCTACGTCTCTTTGAATCACGCTCACTTTGTGATGTAAAACCTGTAACAAATTAAAGGCTTTGTTATTTGTGATGTTAAGGTCGCGTAAAGCTTTGATGTGGTTAGATACGATTACTGTCGTTTATTATGGTTATTATATTATTCAATGTCCGACCGTTTGAAATGTTTATCTTATTTAATTATAGCAACGACCCGCCGTCGCTACGCTTTGGTCTGACATGGTCAACTCTAATTTACTATGGGAATTAAAGGATAGAAAGTAAAGTAAAAAACTTGGTCTGTAAGTGAAAACTGCACGAAAATTCGCGCAGTTGTTTTTAAGATAACCAAAATATTCAGTATTCAATTGTTTAGGACAATTTAAGGGATGGCTACACGTACCACAACCACAAGGATATCGCAGCCACAACGCAACCACCAGCGACACGGTAAACTTCTGTGCCTGCAGCACGTAACCACATCGCCACCACTTGCGACAACACAACCACATAGACAACTGTCGGTATCACAACGCAACTGCAAAAAGCTGCAATAACACTTTTCACCCGTGACCACATTATGTCGCTGCGATGTGGTGTGGTTGTGATACGTGTGAAAACTGCCTAAATCGGACGATCAGGTCGAAATGGCATTTAATCTATTTGACTTCACCACACAATAGCGGTAGGTACTTGATCGAAAGTAGAAGTAATTACTGTTCTAATTATGACGAAATAACGTTCAGAGATGAGCATCAGATGGATAGCTGTTTAGCTCTCGGAGTTTATCAAGAAATAGTCACAATATTGAAACAATACTGACCTCAAACATTAAATAGAGAATGAAAGTACACAAACCAGGAAAAGTATGAAAATATTTAAATTGACATAACATCTAAAAAATCCAACAAAAATCGAAAAGCAAAGCGAATAACTTGAAAATATTTTCTCGAAACTTAATCTGGCAACACAAAATTAAATTTCAGATATTTGTTAAGAATTTTGTTTTTATATGACAACACTTAATTGGATACCGAAAATTCTTAACAATTAAAAAATGCCGTGTTGGAAGCAGACGGCCGACTTGATTGATGATAAAAGGTTTTATTTATTTAATTACAAAAACATTGAATGGACGTATTTTAACGTGGATTGGTGCGTGATAGTACTGTAAAGCTCACTGGTGTACGGTCCTGATAAGTGTGCTCGGAGTAACAGTCTTTTTTATAAAGTTTCCGAAGTTCAAAGTTTGATACTGATATGAGGCCATTTCGGGACCCTCTCAAACAAAAAATCCTAATCCTAATCCTATCCTAATCCTAACTATCCTAACTTCCTAACTATATAATAATATTATAAATGCGAAAGTAACTCTGTCTGTCTGTCTGTCTGTCTGTTACGCTTTCACGCCAAAACTACTGAACCGATTTGAATGAAATTTGGTACACAGTTAGTCCAGAGCCTGAGAAAGGACATAGGTTACTTTTTATCGCGAAATTCCTGCGGGAACGGGTACAACGCGGGTGAAACCGCGGGGCGCTGCTAGTAGAGTATAAATATACTCGTATTATAGATCATATTGCGTTCAAACAATAACAATAATATGTACCCGACGTTTCCCGATATAGGTAGTCTCATTTATTTACCTACAATTATCTATGCCCCGCGGTTTCACCCGCAGTGCACCCGTTCCCGTGGGAATTTCGGGATTTTGGTTACTTTTTATCCTATTCCTTCTTCTTCTTCTTCTTTTTAATCCTATTCTTGACCAAGATAAATAAAATAAAAGAGAATAATTAAACTCGGTCCAGCCGATCTCGAGTTATAAATGGTATAACTAACACGACTTTCTTTTATAATATAATTATAGATGAGTGAAAATCGTGTGAGCTTAAAAAGTATGGGAAAAAATTGAAATTCCGAGCCATGACGCAAAGAAAAGTATTTGTGTTAAACATGTTATTGAATGTGGTCTCGTATCTACAAAAGTTTGAATCCATTTTGATTAAGCTCAGTGTACTGTCAGAGACGACCAAGTTCCTAAGGGATTAATTAATTTTAGTTTAGTGTTTTTTACTTGAAAAGTACCTACAGAAAACTACTTTTTTTTTTCTTGTTCACAAGTTTTACTTATACATCTGTTACCACTGTTAATTTTGGTTATAGTACATATATCATGTCATGCATGACACAAGAATATATAGGAACTTAGGAATAATGTAGACAAGTGGTTTCCTAGAAAGTCCGACACCATGATTGCCTATTGAGCAACCAAGTAGATTTTTTTTTGCTTCAAATGCAAAGTTATCTATCACTGTAATGTAACGCGTTCGAAAGGAAAACAATAAGTTCAATTAAATGGATTTATTTGTAAAGTTTACGCCGGGTTTTGTTACAAAAGTAATCTTCTTAAATTTAAATAGTATCGTATTCGGACACAAAATTATCTGAGAAATAACCGTATTAGCGTAGTCTGAGAGAGAACTAAATTAAATGGTTTTTAAACTAAACTAGCTGTGCCCCGCGGTTTCACCCGCAGTGCCCCCGTTCCCGTGGGAATTTTGAGATTTTTATTCCCTATAAACCTCACGGAGCCCGAGACCTTTCCAACGAATGCAAAACCGTGGAAATCGGTTCGTGCGTTCTGGAGTTACAGCGTCAGGGAGGAAAACCCGACTTATTTTTATATAGTAGATTAAATGTTTTGTTTTAAATGACTGCGAAAAATGTGGAAGCTCATATTTGGGTAATATTTAAGGCCTTATTCATAACCGCTTATTAGCTATCAAGGCATTTTAGCTATCAAGCATTTTAGCTATCAAGCAATTTAGCTATCAAGGCCCTTTCCAATTACGTTATTTAAAAAAAAAAAAACAAGATACAAAACACTTAGCAGTGTGTTAGTTATACATCGTTAATGAATAAGGCAGTAAATATGAGGAGTTAATTGGAGGTGTCACCCACAACTGAAACTTATAACACAGGATACACAGACAGACAGCTTTGGTATCGTAGCCAGGGTTCGGTAAATCACAGTGTACAAATAACCAAGTGACCACCGTTAAAAAATTGAATTTATCAATGTGCTGTACCATTTTAGTTGTTTCAGTATAAAACTTTATTAATGTTTCACGTCAGATCTTCGCAACTATACAGTAACGTGTAACTCAACTACTGCTTACATGGGTGTCCATGGGTTTGGAGCAGTCGCGAAATCTAATGAAACCATACATACTTGTCCGCTTCGAATACATAGTTCGAATCGGGAGAACCCATTGATTTTTCTTAACCATGGAAGAACCCCAAAAACCCCAGACGAATTCGGTTGACGTCACGAAATAATGCAAAACTCGCGATACTAGTAACGGCCTCACTAGGTGGGTCGAACTTACGTATATTAGTGTTTTATTAATTTCAAAATTCTTTAAATCGAGTGAAGCCGGTGAACAAAGCGAGTTCAATAACAAGTTTAAAACTATTTTGAACGGAGTGTAGTCATGAATGTTGTAGCAGTGCCTCGGACTTGCGCTGTCCACTACGTAGCGTAACAGACAGACAAATCATTTAATATTAACACCCCAAGTTTACTGCGCCCTTTCGTTTTATCCCTACTAATATAAATGGCGAATTATTAATGTGCCTTATCACGTTTCTTATTTTTACATATGTAGTTATTTTATGGTTATTTATTGCAAGTTCACTTTGAAATTAATTGTAAATAATTTTAGTAATATAATTTTGTAATGCTTTTCCTTTATGCACGTTTCCATTTTAAACAAATGTGTAGTTAATTAGACTGTAAGGATGGTCCAGTTATTATGATAGGTACGTGTTAAAAATAACCATATACCCACATAGGTGTAACCGTATAACTTTATGCCTCCGTCACCATAGACATCACCATCAATTTGAATTTCATGTTCCATTTTCAAAATCTAATAAACCATAAACAATATCGGTAACTTTTTACGAAGCAAAACATAATTATTCACGAGTAAAAAATGTAGATTGTTGTATTAATTATGCATGACATGGCCGTTTTTTGCTAATTTTATGATTAAAGTTCGTAAACTGTTCATTGTGTTGTTAGCACGTGTCCATTAATCTTTTTAATAGGTTTTTTTTTTCCCTAACAGCTTAAAAGAAGGTCGGTTTAGTGAGCTTAACTACGTGACTTGAATAAGTTAAGTAGTTAATCTATCATGGAAGCAATATTAAATTGAAAAAGTCGGATTTGGTAATTTCTACCCCATCTTATATGGTGTTCATTTATTTTTTGAGTATTGGTATCATACATTTTTAAACAATGTTATGTCTTAAACTCGAAAGATATTTTATTCTCTAATTTGTCTTAAAAATACTTTCTATGAACAGTAATTACTTTTTGAATTGGAATTTACAAGTATCTAACTCGTCAAATACACGTTCACTTTCAACTTAAATTACAGGTTACAAACGGACACAGAAAAAAATCTAAACCACCTATGAAATATTTTTTTAAAAACACAAATACGTACAATAAACTTCTCATAAAACCTACTTACCAATAATTTTAAATTAAGAACAATTTCACAAATCACTTCTACGCTTATTCTACGTAACCCGTTTCGCGTATGAAAAGTTTCCGTGCCGCGTATTGTTTGGGCGCGGACGACTTCCGCCCAACGCGAGTGTGCGAGGAATGAAGTCCCGCCCGCCCTAGCGCCGACAGACGCCGCCGTAGACTTACGTAGGGCGAACGTTGGCATTTAGTTTCGATAGATGTAGAATGTTATATTATGTGAGTGGAAAAAACACCACGAGTTTTTATAAAAGATTTTAATGTGTGAAACTGAAAGAAAATTTTAAATACAAAAGTAGGCACAGGATTATTATTTGTTTTTAATGTTTAAATTAATCGTCATTGGTTTCTTTAATTAATAATCAGTTCATATTAAATAAAAATGGTTCGCAAAGATAAATTGCAAGTTCCCAAGTATATTAATAAAAACCAGTATCAAACAATAACTTCTAAACAGTCTATACAATAACATAAAGATAAATAAGCACATAATAATTAAAACACTTTAAATTTACTCAGCAAGTCCAACGTTTGCCCGCACGCTTGTCCAAACATTCGCGCGAGTGTTTGTACTCCGTCGCGTGTTCAGATATCGTTTTGTCTCAGTCTCGCCAGTGGCATCGCGGCACCCGCACAAGGTATGTTAATCATTCCATTTACCTTTTGCCAAACAAATATACACCTTATCCATTTTGCAATAACACCCATTTATATTCACGTTATATTCATGAACTTTGACTTCAGTGAGATGTATTTTTCATATATCTATGTTTTATGTTAGTTGCTGTAGTATTAGGGTGCTGTTCCACGAGAGCTATGCTTTGCTAACTTTTATATATTACCATTGCTATGTTCCTTTCCTGTGCTCTGTTTGATATGATTGGTAGGATAGCAAATATAACATAGTGATTTTATACGATGTTTAATACTACTGAGTCTTTTGTGAGCACGGTTCCTGTAAAGGAGCCAAACTCCAGATAAAAATATAAAAAAGCGAAGTGTATTCGTAAACTTAGTTTCAATACAAAATTATTAAATGGTATTTTAGCATCGCCAGCTCTGGAAAGGAATCCTTATACTGTGTAAGGTTGGCTTTAGAGCAAAAGAAAGGGATAAAGGGAAGATAAAGGGATCAGGACTAGACTAAAGAGACAGTTGAAAGCATCACATCTCATTTAATCTTAATGATCTGTCCTGTAGTGTTAATTCAATGAGTCCTGCAATGCATTTTATAGGCCTGTTACATTTAATTGTGGATCATGATAAAGTAATGTAACCCCGCATATTGCCTTAAAAACGTTATTTTCATTCAAAACCTGTTTTGTCTTCTTGATAACCCTTTTTCACACGAGTCTTATTACTGTGTCAATTGTATTGTCTACATTGCTTACGTAACAGCTTATAAGGCTTACGGCCGCCCCCTGTAACCTATCTAACATGGCACATCAAGTTGTTTTAGTTAGTGATAGTTGACTTTGAATTAAGTGGTGTTTTCTATATAACGGCGGACGCCACTCCTACATATACATAAATGAATTAATACATATTTTTGGAGAAAAAAAAAATTCACCTTACTTTTGGTTAAGACTTGTAGCAGCCCTTCAAACAGTTGGTTATCGTAACATGCGTTCGTTAAAAATTAAAGACTGTTAAATATATTTAAATACAATGCGTTGCCGCGTTGTTTTATACTAAAATGACATCCTGTAAAAGTTATTCGGGCCGCCATTACAAAGCCACGATTTTTCATTTTCTTACGTCTGTTGAGACTGACATTTTGTGTTAACGTTTACTGGGGCGTAAGCGTAATCTGAAACAACCTGTTTGTAAATATAATATCTATATAGGTTATTGGGATTACTAGTAGCATGAAAACAATAACAGCGACTAGTATTATCTTAATTGTAATGCGAGCCGCCCATTAACCGTAACTAACCGTATGCATTGTACAACGGACCAATTAAAAATAACTGAGGGTCAGTCTTCAGGGGTTTATGAAGGGAGGTTTTGAAGGAATACAAAGCCTGTTGAGATGAGATCACGAAATAATCAGGGAAAATAAAATTAATATACTTACTCGTACATACATTCATAGCACCTGTCCGCGATTTTACCGGCATTGTAATCTACCCGTGACGAAACGTCAATTCATTTTAATTACTACCTTATACTATTGCTTTTAGGGTTTATTTTCATTTCAACATTGTCACCTATCGTAAGCAAAAAACTCTGGTTGATATTCAAAAAGATGGAAAAAAAAGATTCTTATATTTAAAAACGCAACTACAAATGAATCATACTAATTGAGAACTAATATCAAAGATTAATATTAAACAGCTAAATCGAAGTGCATCCGTTTTTTTTACGTACGTAATGTTCTGATAAACAGTTGAATAAAAAACAATGTTCACGATAGTTTTATAAAAATTGTGTACTTTTCGCAGCTCAAAAGTATTTCATTTTTCGCCTCGTGTTGGCTGCAATTTCGGCTCTAAACATTTCTAAGCGTATAATGAAATTCCACCATCATCTCGTAACAAAAACAAATGACAATACCAGTTGTCATTTCATATGACACAGGATGTTAGAGAGATAAGGTATATACCCGTGGAGATAGCACTTTTCCGTTTTCCTATTTTAAACGCAAGAGAGTAAACCTCTATGGTTCAATAAATACACATTGCCACAGATTATCTTGAACTAGGCCGGGTATGTCACCAACGAACCTTTATGCGTGAACCTCTTTCAACCCTTCAAATGACGTATTATAAACACAACTCGCACTGAGTGTTCGTCATATTTTGTAAAGCACATCGTCGATACGAGCTGAGCCCAAAGGGTAAATGCGTCAGTAAATCTGGGCTCGCACCGATCAACGATAGTAGAGACCTTTCAAAGTTTCATAGACAAGAGTAAACCGTGAACAAGGTTTGGAATGAGGTAGATTATGTGGGTGTTTTGTTCTAAAATAACATTCAGTTTGTTTCTATTGATGAAATTATAAGATACTAGATTACCACGGGAATTTCAGGATAAAATGTATCCCATATGCTATTCTGATGTATAACCTATATTACTGTAAAGTTTCATCCAAATCCATCTAGCAGTTTTTTGGTGAAAGAGTAACAAACATACATATATCCATCCTCACAAACTTTCGCATTTATAATATTAGTAGGACTAACTTACTCAATGACTCAATGACTGTTCAACTGTATTATATTAGTGTTTTATATGTACATAGATAGTTAGACACTCGAGATCAATAAGGTAAAACCGTTCTTTAACTAAACATATTGATAGTAATTCCATGTATACTATCCTTCATATAATATCACGTTTAGAAAGGTTAATGACACCACCATTACCCATGTCACGACATGTACACTGACATGCATTCAACTATTTACGTTATATATTTGCAGACAATTGTAGTTATTTAGGAAATGTACACACACGTCATAATTTATATAACAACTATTACTACTCATGCAATAAAGTTGAAAAGTTTATTTCTATGTTTGTTTTAACTCTCAGAAACTACCTATCCGATTTGAATAATTCTTTTTGTAACTGATAACCACATTCAACGGGAAGGTTAAAGGCTATTTTTCATCTCGAAATTTCCATGGAGCGGCCACAAAGCGGGTAAAACCGCGGGGCGAGATAGTCCGCGATAGTCCTACACTTTTAATTCAGTAAACACCTTTACTTTTCTATTTACACCCCACACAAAAGAAGGTTTTATAAGTTGAACGGCGATGTGGGGGTGTGTGAGTGTGTATGTCTGACTGTAGCAACGCAGCTTTCAATCAGATGGACCGATTTCGATGCAGTTATTTTGTATTCAAATGCCATTTTAATTGCGGTGTTTGGTAAAAATCGATCCAGCCGTTGTTGTATTGGGGAGATTTTTTTACCTACCTACCCAATATATAACATTGTGATCGTTCAGAACTAAAACGGTTTCGCGACAAACCTGGCGTTTTCAATTTTAAATGTCACTTTTGGACAATTCTAAGTATCACATAGTGCCCCGTTGAGAGGGTCCTTCCGAAAACAAGTCCTAAGGGAGACCCCTGTTAGACCCTTGCTACTATAACTGGGTTTCAGTTTCAAGTGAAATGTCAATGAATAAATATCTCGAAATATTTATAACTCGCAGCTGTAACTGGGGAAAATAATAGACATGGCGTCGCATAGTGCTTCTTCTGAGAAAGGACACGTTGTCCCAATCGTTTCGATTGTTAGACCACATCGACGGTATTTAGGTTAAGATACTCAAGGACCAGGGTTGGGCCCAAATCAACTCCCTTTATTATCCGAACATTCGGTCACTTTCAAAGGCATAATTATATGTATTAATCTTCTAGCAGCGCCCCAGGGTTTTACCCCACTTGTGCCTGTTCCGCTTGGGAATTTCGGGATAAAAAATAGCTTCCTGTTGAATGTGGCTATCCACTACAAAAATAATCACTCAAATCGGATCGGTTGTTTCTGAAACTAATAAATAAAACAAACTCCCCGACTATATATATTGTATTTATCAATATCAATTATCAATCTATAAGCTGTCACAAATTACACCTCCAAAAGTAACTTTAATTCTAAACACATCCCTTGAGGTAACCCGTGAACGTAAGCAAATAGACCCCTATTTGCTTCTCGATACCACACGTCCAATTTGTCTCAACTCTTGCGGTTTGACAATTCGGAAACATTGACAGACGAAGGTAGCGACGAACTGTCATGTGTCAATGTCAGTGGCATGTTTAACATATGTCTAATTAACGCGCCAAATACGCTACATGAATTACTGCGATGGAAATTACTGTACTGGATAGTATGAACTTTCGCATAACTGCAATGGTGATAATTGTAAGAGTTAATAATATAAGAATTCTAACTTGATCAATTAATTATGTCACAATTGTCAAAATCTCAACTGACGACACTAAACACCGAAAAAGTGTTTTCTAAATGTACTAACACCGCTGTGCGGTTTTATCCGCGTTGTGCCCGTTCCCGTGGGAATTTCTAGATGAAAAAAAAACTTATAAACATCCCATTGAAAGTGGCTGTCCGTTACAAAATAAATCATTCAAGTCCGATTAGTAGTTTCTGAGATTTATAGTTTATGAGAGATAGTTTCTGAGAGACAAAACAAAAAAAATTACTTCAGTTTTTTTTATACCTATTAGTATAACTATCAATATTTGAGTATTTACTAAGAATTCCATATCACATACTTATTATCCATACGTTGTTGGATAATAAACTTCATAACCAAGCAATTATTTTTCCCATTCCATTTGCTATGCTATCGATCGTTTGGTTTAATAATAAATGGCCGAGCCACTCGTCACTTCTTCATTTCACAAACTATGTTTCGTCGCCGGATCCTGATTAGTTGGTGCATAATTACAAATGTTTCGCTAATTGCCTTCCCGCTCTCAACGGAGGTGGAGCGATTTAGTGGAACCATTTAATCATTTATACTGCCACCGAAATTATATTAGCTTCTATAATTGTTTCAGTTTGGTACGTCATTTAAAATTTGACATTTTAACGAACCTATGTCCTACTTTTCAAAATTTTCATAAGTTTATTATGTGACCTAATCAAGCTTTTTATTGGCCTAATTATTTCACGTTTTGTTTTATCGGAATTATTGATGGTTATCGCGCCAATATCAATTCGAATTTTAGCTCTATTACATTCATATCATTAAAAGTACAATACATAGTGACAGATCAAATTATCCGTCAAAACAATGAATCCATGCAATATCATATCTGCAACCCTTTTGACACCTGTCAAATTGACACATAGTCACAGTGGTGGATATAAGCATTAGACATGAATATATCAAAGTTTGTAGGACGTGATGCAGTCCCCATAATATCGATGAAGACAGCTGTTGGTTCCCCTAGGAACTGCCTCACCTGCCACGTGACGTCAGTCACTGCCGACGTATCAATATTATCAACGACTGCTCATAGTTTATGCTCGCCTGGTACTTGAGTTCTGTATGTGGTGACATTTTATTCAGTTGGTTAATTTTTTAAAAATCTTATAAATAACTAGCTGTGCCCCGCGGTGACCTGTCTGTCTTTTTTTGTGCATATCTTGTTGGATCAATAAGGTATAAAAAAAAAAGTATTAGCCTGTAATGTCCCACTTGTTGGGCAAAGGCCTCTCGTCTCACTGAAGATATCAGTACAGTGAGGAGGTTTCAGGCGTAATCACCACGCTTGCCTAATGCGGGTTGGTGATCTCAAACCCGAGCCATGTTTGAAAAGTAGGAAACATGTTTTCGCTCGACCTGGGAATTGAACCCGGGACCTCAGTCTTGGCAGGCGAGTGCACATACCACTAGACCACCGAGGCGTTGATTGGATCAATATTATGTTTTATTTGAAATTTATTATAGTGCCGATCTTGTATGTGCAAATACATAGGGTAAAATAAAACTGAACTTTTCAAAATGATTTCGTCTGTCACAGTTGTATGTGATATGATAATATAATATGATAATATATATACCCGGACAAATTCACTCACGGTTATATTAATAACCGTGAGTAATTGACCATAGACAGACAGGCGAAAATTAATTTATCTATTTCAGTGTTAACTTTCATAGTTCTCGTTATTGGTGACATAACTTTAAAATGTTGCACGTTTTATTACGATCATGGATTTAATATACAAACTGGATAACGAATATTATGATTTTATTAAATACCAGTCGAGCCCCGCGGTTTCACCCGCGTTATACCCATTCCCGCAGGAATTTCGGGTTAAAATGTATTCCATTTGTTATTCTGATGTATAACCTATATTACTGTAAAGTTTCATCCAAATCCGTTCATTGTTTTTTTGCGTGAAAGAGTAACAAACATACATACATCCTCAAAAACTTCCGCATTTATTATATTAGTAGGATGTAAGACTTATATGTCGTTCTCGAAATCTTAGAAACCAATATCTAGAAAAAACATACATTGTATAGACTACGACCACATTTGGTTCATATCAAAACGACAATATATCATTATAATAAAATGTATATACTGTTAGTTTATACATTTTATTACATACTAGCAGCGCTCCGCGGTTTTACCCGCGTTGTGCCCGTTCCCGTGGGAATTTCGGGAATTTTTTTACATAAAAACCTTCCTCTTGAATCACTCTACCTATTACAAAAAACCGCATCAAAATCCGTTGCGTAATTTTAAAGATTTAAGCATACAGACAGACAAACAGTGTGACAGACACGAAAAAGAGACGACTTTATTTTATATGTACTATGTAGTGATACAATCGCAAATGGTGAGATAACTAAAAAATCGTCAATATCATTTTTCTAGTCAAATAAGATGGTAAAAGTTTTACTGAAAGTCAAGGGTTGTGCAATAAATATTTAAGAGCCATGAATAAGTATCCTTACAGGGAGGTATAATGGATTCTTACAAGGTTTTGTCAGCACCGACCAGCCGCCATCAACTATGTATTGTATGTAAAGGCTACGAGCTAACAACGTGAACAGTGTTGTAAGGTGCTATGATATTTACGCGTTCATTGATAGACTTGTTATTTTATACCGGATTTCATTACAAACTTAATATAGTAGATAGTAGTCGTTACATGAGCCTTGTCAGAGGCCTTTGGCGGCTCAATAACTCTGACACCAGGATTGGTCAAGTTGACCATCCACTCGATGAAGAAGAAGAATTACAAACTCAAGTCAATTTAAGGTACATGTCTTGTACTGTTATTCCAAAATGATGAATACTCACGTTATGATAATTAGCAAAAAGAGAAATTAAATTATTTGGCACCAAATTATTGTTCGTCTCTATTACGTTGTAATAGTGATGAAAGTCGTTTTAATATCTACGTAACTCGAGTTTGGGGTTACGTTCGCAAATATCAAATATGCAAGACTGGATTCGGCGAAAAACCACTTATTGCAATTGCAAATGGTGGATGTATTCCTGTGCCGAGACTCCTGGTATTTGGTCGTTGAACCGTAGAACCAATATTTTATTTCTGATATTACCTTTTTAATATAATCTTACATGATTTTGTTTAAGTTAGTTTTGAGTAGGTTAGTGGCCAACCCTGGTATCGAAGTTTTTAAACCGCCTCAAGGCTCCCGACATGGTCTGGCGATGGACACAACCGGGACCGATATTTAAACGTGCCCTCCGAATTTGAATGAATAATGCTTGCATGAATTTGAATGATGCGTTTTGTTATAGGATAGTCGTGAAAAATGATTTGGAAAATGTTTTACGGTAATTCACTGATGGACGTTTCAGTTCGTGTACACTGTTACTTTAATTATTGGCAGATCTAAGTAGTCACAGTTCACTAAGCTCATTGTACGTTTTAAACGAGCCAAGTTGCTAAGAAAAGCTATTCCATATTTTCATATCTAGTTTAGATTGTGTGTATACATCACCGGAAAATTGTAAACGCCGTAGGTTTATTATACAACAATTTTAAAGTTCGATATAGACAGATTATAAACACACAAAACATTTGAAAAAATATGCGTTAAATTATAAATGGTCGACAGTTTATAGTTACAGTTAATTTATTTACATATACAGTCTGACATCAAGATCCATCCCTATAATGATTGTACGACTATGTCTCCAAAAAGTTGCACGATTTGTCAACAAACCTTATTCAGTTAAATATCCTTCGTATAAAAGGACGCGGTTATATTTTAGTTTAAAATGAAACCAGCGCCCGAATGAACGCGACGTCTTCACGTGTGAAGTGTAATTATGTAGCCGAGTGTTTTATAATTGCAAGCCCGCTATTTGCCTCTATACCTAGTATATGTAGTCTTGTATTACATTGAAAACTATTCAGTCCGAGGTTTCAGAACGGTATTTAAGTTACAGCCCAACTTACAGTTGCTGTTGAAGAAAATATTTGTTTAAAATGGTACCTACTTGTTTTCTATATGCCTGTAAAACGTAACAGTAACTAGCAAGCTAGTTAACTGCAAGTCGATGTTAATGCATTGTCAGATGAAGGCGTGCCAGTAGCGTATAAACATGCCAGTAAGTAAACACTAGCAGCTGGCATGCCAGCTAAGACAATGCCCATGTAAATAAGTAGCATGCAACCTTATTTCAGTTCATAGTTTTGTAATCATTAATTTAGTTTTATTTTTTAACAACGATGATCAATCACCAAAAATGATGGTAGACCAGTTTAAGACAAAAGAGTATACAAATCTATATTTTAAATCTATTCGTTCTATTTAATCAAGCTTCGTGATTTCACTTCAATTGTAGAAGAAGTTGTCAGCCAACCGAGCTAGTAGTACAGTCACGTGCAATGAAATGTATACACGGGCAGATTTTCAAATAAATGTCCACTCTAAACATTTCAAAAACATATAGCAACTTAACAATTCATACTATATACCCACCCGAGTTTCTCACAATAATGTATACACTTTAGAATCTGTAGCAGTTTTCACTATTTTGACAAATGGGTATTAATTTCAATGACTGACTTTGATAGTTTAGATTTTTTTTTTGTTTTTATTGTGAAGGACAGAATGAGTAATAACCATAGAGATATAGAGATATACCAACCTATGCGCTGAGCATGAAACCTAGTCTAATGGGGACACCCATTAGACATTTACAAAATAAAAACAATAAAAAAACAATACCAATACTTCGCGTTGAGTGTGTGTCACGCACACATACATTTTTTTTAAAATAATATCGTTTACCTTCTTATTTATTATTGTAATTTATAGTGGATACTTATTTCTGCATGTGATCGTGTATACAAATATCTGAAAACAACCTGTGTACATATTTTTGATAAACTCGGGTGGGTATATAGTATGAATTGTTAAGTGGCTATATGTTTTTGAAATTTTCAGAGTGGACATTTATTTGAAAATCTGCCCGTGTATACATTTCATTGCACATGACTGTAGGTACATACTTAGTGTATTGTTGGATTCGTTCAAGTATAGTGGTTTCTCTTGGGACGAGCTGTCTTGTCCGTCGCCGCTAAACCGAATTCAATCTTTGTTATAAATAAAGGCTAGCTGCAATACAGACAGTCTTACTTGAAGTATGAAGTTGATGAATGAATAGGTTTATTAAAAATGAAGTTCTATTACATGTACTATTACTTCATATAATATCTTTATTATATACTAGCCGTGCCCCGCGGTTTTACCCGCGTTGTGCCCGTTCCCATGGGAATTCCAGGATGAACAATAGTCTATGACCTTCCCGTTGAATGCCGCTATCTATTACAAAAAGAATTATTCAAATCGGACTGGTAATTCCCGAGATTAACTCGAACATACAAACAAACAAACAAACTTAAAAATTTTACATCTTTATAATATTATTATAGAAGTATATAAAAATCAATGCCACTTTTCGTTATAACTGAACTCCTCCTAAACGGCTGGACCGATTGGAATGTTTTTTTTTTGTATGCGTTTGGGTGGGACTCTGGATGGTTTAGATTCACACTAGCGACATCTATTGGGTCGCGGGTGGAACCACCGCGCGATACAGCTAGTATATCTGCATAAAACAAAGTCCTTTATAGCTGTCATAACTTAACTATTCGATTAGTAAAATCTTTAAACAGCATTTATATTATGCTTTTTACCGACTTCGAACTAAGGAGGAGTTCTCACTCAATAGAATGTGTCTATTATTTTGTATGTTCAGTCATAACTACGTCATTGCCGTGTATATAAAAAAAATGGTTTCATACAAAATTCGTTAAAACCAAGTGATGTTTTGAAGCACGATAATTGTTTCAAAACACATCTTCATCACAAGAATACACATTGCTTTTTTGAAACCTAATTCCTAGGTATAAAAGCGAAGTCTAGTAACCAGAGTCTAGTGCATCACTGACAATTCTGTGACCTAAAAGCTAAAACGTTCTCCGAAGTCTTGTAACGCTTACGAGTACTTCAGAATAGAAATAGACACCTCACTTAGCTTCAGTTATTCTTAACCTTTTCCTAACAAAAGGACAGGTTTATTTCAGATTTGTACCACATAGACATAGTGCGATGCATCGATTGTGATCGAAATACTTTTGAATAGACTTCGTACTCGCTTTTGAACATATTATCTAATGTATAAAATTCTCGGGTCGCCGTATTTGTAGTTAAACTCTTCCGAAATTGCTTGACCGATTCTCATTAAATTTTGTGTGCATATCGGTTAGGTCTGAGAATCGGACAACGTTTATTTTTTATCCCCCTTAATGTTAAGGGTGTTCCACCCTTACTTTTTATATGGCAAAACAACCTTTGCCGGGACAGCTAGTAATTCTATAATCACTACATAGTATAAAATAAAGTCGTCTCTGTTTCGTGTCTGTTAGTCTGTATGCTTAAATCTTTAAAATTACGCAACGGATTTTGATGCGGTTTTTTGTATTAGGTAGAGTGATTCAAGAGGAAGGTTTTTATGTAAACAAATTCCGGAAATTCCCACGGGAACGGGCACAACGCGGGTAAAACCGCGGGCGCTGCTAGTAAAGAATATGAATTAGTTTTTTGTTTGTTTGAACGCGCTAATCTCAGAAAGTACCAATCCGACTTGAATAATTCTTTTTGTAATGGATAGCCACACTCAACAGGAAGGTTATAGGCTTGTTTCATTTCGAAATCGGCCCGGGCACAACGCGGATAAACCGCGAGGTGCTGCTAGTTAATTAAAAAAGACGTATTTCTACTAAAAAGATACCAAGAATATTAAAGAAAACTCAGAATGTAGTTGTTTTCAACAGACAACTATCGAACCAAGTCGAACTTCATATTTAACAAAAAACTCTTGAAATACCTATTATTAGATACTCGTTTTCTAAGATACGGTTTATAAAGTACACACTTAAACCTCCCACCTCCTTAGTATAGTGAATATCAGATAATTTAAGAATATTTCCACTGAAAAACATCGTGTGTAACTCCGAATTGACTGATAAAAGCATTCAGCGATGTCGTTGTGTGTACTTAAAGACAAAACGACTGTATAGATAGACACAATCGACGCCTCGGCGGGGAAATGGAGTTTCAACATAATTTATTATGAGTTCTCGGATTTAGGTACCTAAGGTATACAATAATGTGTCATTGCGAGCAGTGTTCCGTTGTCATGTCCACGTGGAATTAGTTCCAGTATAGGGATAAAGTCAAGTTAAGTTGATATTACTATAATAATAACTCAACATGCAAAACATTTTCTAACGGTTTTTGTATAATGTTAAAGATATCACAAAAACCTTTAAAAGCTTACGGTATTTTACGTTAGGTACGATTCCAAGTCGCATTGGAAACCAGTTACCAAAAATAAAAATATTCACGTAAACTACTTATTGAAAACAAGTTTAGAAATCCTGGACCTTGAATGTACATTGTGCTATATTTGCATAAATGTAACAATGCATTAATAACTTGTTTAGGTGACAATTTAATTGTTTTTTTTTCACAACATTAATGTTGCTTCTGGAAAGTCTGTAAGTTGTCGATTTTTACAAGCCGGATTTTTATTGGGTTTCGGTGCCTTTGTTCATTTGTTTTGGGCGCCGACCACTGACCTATGTGTCTATATAATAGAGGTCAGTGGCGCCGACACTAAATCGGAGTTCGTTAAATTTGCCGTTAAATTTTAAAACTCTGAGCCTGATTAGTCTGGACCCGACAGCCGACAAGTGGGAATTTTGAGTTGTCCTGGACTATGCGTAATGTGAGCATTACAATGTACAGTATCCTCACAACAGTATACACCGCACTGTAGGCAGGACACTGCGCTCATATTCTCAGCGAGCGGCCCTTGCCCAGCTGTGGGAAACTAGAAGCTAATAGTTAATACATAGTGCGTGTATGTTTGTATGTTTGAGTGTATTGGTGTTGTATTTCAGATGTACCCGTGGTGAATGCAGTCGCATGTGCTACAGTGCGCGCGCGGCGTGATGTCGGTGGGCGAGCACCTGGGCGCGGCGGGGTCCCGCGTGCGGCGCATGCGGCGCGCGCTGCTGGCGCTGGCGGCGCTGGCCTGCACCGCCGCCGCGCTGCTCTACTGGCGCCAGCAGACCGACGACGCGGCGCGCCGACCCATGCATGCCTATAACACGTTAGTGGCAACGTAACACAACTCACATGACTTCCGTCCCACGCGGCACGCACTGTATAACATGGGGTGTTTGTATGTGTGCAGGGACGACGCGCCCCAATGGTCGTGGATCTGCCGTAACGAGCGGTGCGAGCGGCTGGCGGCGGCGGAGGCGCCGATGCTGCAGTCGCTGGCGACGTGCAACATGCTGTGCGCGTCCACGCAGCTGTGGCCGCAGCCCACGGGCCCCGTGAGCCTCGCCACCGCCGCCGTGCCCGTCGCCGCCGAGCACTTCCGGCTCGAGCTGGTCGCGTCGCCCTCCGCCGCCGTCACCGAGCACCTCACCGACGCGTTCCAGCTGTTCCGCGAGGAGCTGCGCGCGCTGGAGGCGCGCGGGCGCGGCGGCGGCGCGCGGCTCGGCGTCACGGTGCGCGCGCACGTCAACGGCAGCGGCGACCCGCGCATGCGCCTCGACACGGACGAGAGCTACCGGCTGACGCTGCGGCCCGAGAACGGCGCGCTGGCGGCCGACGTGTGGGCGAGCTCGTTCTGCGGCGCGCGGCACGCGCTGGAGACGCTGGCGCAGCTCGTGTGGCTGGACCCGTACTCGGGCGCGCTGCTGGCGCTGCAGGCCGCCTCGGTGCAGGACGCGCCGCGCTTCCCCTACCGCGGCCTGCTGCTCGACACCTCGCGCAACTTCTTCCCCGTGGAGGACATCCTGCGCACGATCGACGCGATGGGCGCGGTGAAGCTGAACACGTTCCACTGGCACGTGAGCGACTCGCAGTCGTTCCCGCTGCAGCTGTCGGCGGCGCCCGAGCTGGCGGCGCACGGCGCGTACGGGCCGCGCGCCGTGTACTCGGAGCGCGACGTGCGCGCGGTGGCGGCGCGCGCGGCGCGGCGCGGCGTGCGCGTGCTGCTGGAGGTGGACGCGCCGGCGCACGTGGGCCGCGCCTGGGGCTGGGGCCGCGCCGCCGGGCTCGGGGACCTGGCCTACTGCGTGGAGGCGGAGCCCTGGGCCGCCTACTGCGGCGAGCCGCCCTGCGGCCAGCTCAACCCGCGCAACCCGCACGTGTACGAGCTGCTGGAGCGCGTGTACGCCAACATCATCCGGCTGACGGGAGTGGACGACGTGTTCCACCTGGGCGGCGACGAGGTGTCGGAGCGCTGCTGGGCCGAGCGGTTCAACGACACCGACCCCATGGAGCTGTGGCTGGAGTTCACGGCGCGCGCGCTGGCGGCGCTGGAGCGCGCCGCCGGCGGGCGGCTGCCGGCGCTGCCGCTCGTGTGGTCGTCGCGCCTCACGCGCGCGCCCTACCTGGCGCGGCTGGACGCGCGCCTGGCCGTGCAGGTGTGGGGCGCGTCGCACTGGCCCGAGTCGCGCGCCGTGCTGGCGGCGGGCCGGCGCGCCGTCGTGTCGCACGTGGACGCCTGGTACCTGGACTGCGGCTTCGGCTCGTGGCGCGACTCCAGCGGCGGCCACTGCGGGCCCTACCGCTCGTGGCAGCAGGTGTACGAGCACCGGCCCTGGGCGGAGGAGGGCGGCGGCGCGGGCGCGGGCGGGGCGGGCGGCGGGCGCGTGGAGGGCGGCGCCGCGTGCCAGTGGAGCGAGCAGGTGGGCGCGGGCGGGCTGGACGCGCGCGTGTGGCCGCGCGCCGCGGCGCTGGCGGAGCGCCTGTGGGCCGACCGCGGCGAGGGCGCGGCGCCCGACGTGTACCTGCGCCTGGACACGCAGCGCGCGCGGCTGGCGGCGCGCGGCCTGCGCCCCGCGCCGCTGTGGCCGCGCTGGTGCACGCACAACCCGCACGCCTGCCTCTAACCGCCCGCTCCCGCTCCCCCGCTCCCCCCGCGCGTCTCCCTGCCTTCGTAGCCGTACATAACGGGAGGTCTGATCTTCTCTTGGTATAGGTAAAATATATCCCAATTTTTTTTATAAAAATTCTCGCCCTTTGTACAGTCTACAACTAAAAAAATTGCCTAAAGATCCCAAACCCCTCCCTTGACAAGACTCGTGTGTCGAGGCGACCCCTTCACATGTTCACCTGATCCAGAGGTCAAAGTTGTAACTCCCTGTTCCCCTTTCATTTGTGGACACTCCATAGACGCTAGCGCTACCCTCTCAGATCTAAATCACTTTGTTTCACTGTACTTCTAAATCAGTATTAGAAATAATTAGGTACCTACTTGTGTTGTACATAGATAGACTTACTCTAAGCCTAGATAGACACGCTGTACAGAATTCCTTGATTCCAGACCCGAGGTATTTCGCAAAAATAAATTCTCGAGGTAATCTAATCAAATACTATGTAACCGAAACGTTATTCAAAAGTTGAAATCAAATGTATGTACCTCTACATTTGATTTGATAATGACGAATGTAAAACTGACCCCAACTATAAATCGCCCATGCTAAAATTAACTATATCTCAATAAACGTGTAATTTTTAAATATTGATAATTTATATAATTTAATACTATCATAAGTTTAAATCTGTATTGAACAAAACATACATACGTATTGTAATCCATTTTATTATACTTTTATACTTTCGTGTTCTATACTTTCTATTTATATAATAAAATCGTAGACTCGCCGTGTCTGTACAATCTTTTTTTTTTATAATAATAACTGGGGGCTTTTAGGACACGTGAAGTTATTGGAATTCGTGTCTGTTTTGTCTGTCTGTGCGGTTGTGTGAGCATCATGCAAATACTTGATAATCCGAAATAAATCCGGATAATCGCAAAAATGTGTTTTTCATAAAATTTCAATTAAATTTAACATCAATTATTTGCTGGGTCGGTTACACAGTCGACCGTTTAACAAACAGTATCTTACCAGTTACAAACGCACAGTACGGCGTAGTATTATCTGTCCCTCAGCTGGATGGCCCCCACTGACCCCCAGGAATCACCGCATCGACATTAGTTTTGGTTAGCCGAGAGCAATGTTCTTTTCTTGAGCTTATTTTCTGCTAGTCGCTTTGCTAGTTTGATGCCCTGAGAGGTCGCACTTACGATCTAAACCATCGGCTAACCGACAACCCAGCGCTGATCGCTACTCAACTTATTCTCTACCATTATTTTTAAAACCCCGAAAGGTCATTGCAGAGTTTGGGCTGTAGTCCAACAAGATCACGTATGATCTAATTTAATTACAAAGGAGTATATTGAATTAATGTACTAAATGGTCCGATATTAGTATAAAAGCCAACGTGAAGGAAGCACGGCTAGTTCAGAGTATAGAGTATAGATACTAAGACAAACCCACGATAGAGCGAAGCACTTACTGCGTAAGGACGGAAGGAGCGTGAGAGAGAGAGCTCTGTCGCCACTTTTTGTGTAAATTTTTGACGTTCGTATTGAGTCCACAATACGAAATACTTCGTTAAAGACATGATTATGCAACGACTGTAAAGAACAAATCATATACCTAATTTAATAATTTGCCCAGTCATTTATTGTCCAATAATAAACCCAGGAATCATAGTGTTGTAATTTTCAATGTGTGAGTTTGGCGACATTGGTTTTCAATTTTCATAGTAACACTCTTCTAATGCGACTTCTAGTTACACTTTTCTATTTCGTGGACAAACCCACCTAGTGTTGATAATATTTTTCGCAACTCTCAATTACATAATTAATTTTATCATCGATCATCAGCATTTTTCAATTCAATAGCATATTATTTCGACCTAGGCTGTCCCACTTCTGGGCATAGGCCTCCCTCAATATGAATAAGTAATTTTATATCTTTAATTTAATTGTTTGTTTCTTTTTAATATAATTATTTTTAATGTTAATTATACGAAACAAATAATAATACTGTGTGCAATGCAAACTAACATGTTATATAATGTTTTAGACTAGCGTAAGTAATTGACTTTAGAATAATATGTAACTGGCTACGTCCCGTGGTTTCAATCGAATTCACCCTGAATCGATGTGTACCGTACGTTTATCTAATGATTCAAAAGTCAAGTATACATACTCGTAAACTATGTGTGCGCCAAAAAGCAAGAAACCTCGATGTGTTGTATCAAACATTCACATTTCTAATATTTATTAACTTAAACTTATTAAGGGATTAGTTTTCTTTGATATTATAGTCACTCTGACTGTCTTGCTAAACCACTGAACCGATATTGATGTTATGACTTGTGGAACAGAGATAATCTAGACGGTAATCAGGAAAACACACAGACTTCTTTTATCCCGAAATTTCCACGGGAACGGGTACGCTGTGAGTGAACCCGCGGGGAATAGCCAGTTATCTAATAATTACATTTAATAACATCACATACATTACATAATGTATTATTTAGTTATAAGTGTAGGTGTTGCGTGCGATGCCAACGGGTATCTTTTGTGGGTAACAAACTGTTTTAAAAATGACGGAACTTTTACCCAGTTTGTTAGTTCGTGATAACAGGCTAAGGGGCATTATCTAAACCCCTGTTTTATAACATAACGAGTATTATGTACCTATAATCTCATTGAAAATAACTCATTTATGTACAATTAACTGTCGTTAAGTAGAATGTAGGTGATTTTTTATTATTTTTATACTTATCTAATTAATTTATAATAATTTAAACAACATATTTTTATTTGTAAATATTGTTGATCGTATATTTATTTTCATAGAACTGTAAAATCAATACTATGTAATATTGCTTGAGGTATGTTTGCTTATGCATGATATTTTAAAATAAAATGTACAAATGATTTTTGAGAAATTGAATCAGTTTTTTGTGTATAATTATAATAAAAAATACTGTATAACAAACAGTACTGTGTTGCGTAGTTAGGAGTTATATTGAATAGACTTATGTAGTATGATTTCGTCTTAACGTTGCGTGCTCTACGCGCAATACTCAATAGTATAATTTTTTAATTAATATTGTACCGAGATATTGTGGCAATGGCAATGTTGGCGTGGCACAGAAAATAATGCGCAGGTACGTAACAGAACGAGTGAGTACAGTCTTAAGAATGACTTGTACGACGATTTTTCGAGTAAAAAAATATAGAATTTTCTATTACTTTCTCAATTTTCTGTGTCACACTATATACGAGAACTTAGCTAATGTATTTATGAATGATTGTTCAATATGAGATGTGATCGTAAAGGCACAATTTTGTACATTTTGTATGTAATGTTTGGTGCTATAGTGATCTTGGTGTACTTCTGAATTAAAGCGATCGAAATGATTTATGTGGTTTCATTTGCGTTAAGTTTACTTATAGGGGCCTTGTTCATAAACGGTTATTAACAGTACTTTGGTTTTTTTTAATTTTTCTCTCTAGCGGGGAACGATTATAAGACTATCTCTGTGAGTTTTGCTCGCCCAGTACTTTGTTTGTTTAGGGAGACCTACTTCCAATGACCAGAAAAATCATGTCAAAATCAGCTGATAGTCGTTATGTCCTTGGTCTTTATAGACAGTACAGCGCCATCTAGCGCAGATTGATTGTAATCATAACCAAACGGACTATCTCTTTGGGAGTTCTGTTCGCCTGGTATTTTGCACGAGATGACTGGTAATTAACCGAAAAATCGTGTAAAATGTTCACGGATGATTATTTTTGTAGTATATATTCTACGGAAAGGTTATAAAGACAATTTTTCATCCCGAAAGTCCCACGGAAACGGGCAAACCAAGGGGCGCTGCTAGTATTGAAATAAGACAAGAAAGCAGTTTAGAAAAATAAATAAGCACAATTTAATAATTAAGTAACAATCGGTACAAAAATAATGTAGGAAATAATTATTATTATTTCTTTCTGAATAATAAATTACTGAGTCTTCTGCGCGGGGTCCCCTGAAATGGAATAATAACACATTACTAAGGGCTCTCTCAAAATACATATTATAAAGCTGAAGAGTTTGTTTTGTTTGTTTGTTTGTTTAAACGCGCTAATCTCAGAAACTACTGAACCGATTTGAATAATTCTTTCACTGTTAGATAGTCTATTTATCGAGGAAGGCTATAAGCTACATTTTATCCCGAAATTCCCACGGGAACGGGCACAACGCGGGTAAAACCGCGGGGCGCTGCTAGTATTACATATTATGTTTCACTAATTCGTAGGTTAGGACTACCTACTTGGATGAGTGGCTGATAATGGCATTTCAATCTGAGCGCTACCGTCGGTGCCGGTTGTTGCAATCGTCAGACCATGTCGGAGGCCTTTGGGCGGTCTAAGAACTCCGACACCAGGGTTATGGCCACTGACCTACTCGAACGTAATATAATATGTCAAACATGTAAACTCACATCGTTGGTATCGTTCTTCTTGAAACTGAGGAAGGCGCGGATCCGCGCGGGCGTGCTAGTCTTGCGGTCCGGATACGGTTCGTTCTCCACTCGTAAAGATTCGCGAAGTTCCGAATCCTGTGATATTATTATACAAAATCTTTATAGAGGTATGTTAGTATCTTGCTAGTGTTTCTATAGATTTTCATACAAATGACTGCAGTGTATGCAGGTGGCTAATCCAAGTCCTCCTAAGCCTACTCTCACCAGGGTCATGCCCTTAAAACCTGGATCCGCTACTAATAGCACGTTACTCCTACAAATGGCAGCATTATTGCGACTCACTAGGTTCAAAACCGACACTGTTCACTGCAGAAGCTTACAGCCAATGCAGTTGTATTACTAGTGATACAAACCATGAGCATTCGTCTGTTAGTAATTTTTCTTTTTATACCATAAAGCATGTCATATTTTTACTTGTAGTATTAAGTAGTGTATAAGTTACGCATGTTGTGGCACCTAAAGAGAATGCATTTAGGTGTTAAATTTAGTGGTAAGTTTTATTTATAAGTTTTAATGTATCTTCCACTGGTTGTGCTATATAAGAAAATTACAATTGTGGTTCGTTAGTCTCGCAAAAACTCAAGAACGGCTGGGCCGATTTAGCTGATTTTGGTTTTGAAATGTTTGTCATAATCTAGGGAAGGTTTAAACGGTAAGCAGTGACAAAATAAATGCGCGTGAAACCGCAGGGCACAGCCAGTAAATAAATAAATAAATTGGCCAGTGCGCCTCACCGTGGCGGAGAGGCGGCCGGCCTGCTTGCTGGGCGTGGGCGGGCCGGGCTTCTTGTACGCCGTGATGCCCACCTCCTTGCGCTGCTTCCCCAACGCCTGACAACCAACACATTGATGAATCAAGCATGGTGTAACAACAATGTCTCATGCCCAATTCTCCCGCACTCTTTGTTCATAAAGAAGAAAGGCATTTGCGCAGCAGCGGGACATTTAGTCAGGCTTATACAAATTATTTTACCATAGGATAATGTCGGGGAAAGTATCGCATCAGTTTCGGGAGGAATTAAGGATATACAGTAGCATTCGTTCGACACCTTTTAATCTTGTGTAGCATATATGTATGTATGTATGTATGTGCATCTGTTTTTTCGACCTGAATGTATTTCGTGGAATAAAGGTATGTAGTATGTACCTTAATATCGTCTTCATTGGCAGCCGGTACGAACTGCGTCTCCGCGGGGTAGGAACTCTTGAGGTGCGGCAGACACAGCGAGTTGCGGTAGCGCAGCTCCGACAGGCGCTCGGCGCCGCCCGCGCCCGCGCCCGCCCCGCGCCGCGGCGTGTTCAGTTCCTTGAGCCAGCGGTTGTCAAACACTTCACCATCTTCTTCGTACACGGCTAGGCCGCGCTCTGATCATATAACAAATAAGATTATTATTGATTTTTATTCGCATGAGGATAAAATTACAATAATATTGTTCTACATTTAAAAAAGTATTAACGTACCGTTATTCGACCGTTATGCATGCACGTTATCCACTCTACTTACCTCGTTTGTTAGTGACGGGCAGCGACCGCAGCGACTGCGCGTCGGAAGGCCGCGACGGGGGCTCCTGCGGCAGACTCAGGCCCGCCTGGTTACCAAGCAGAAGATAACATTTATGTTAGTCACTAGGTATTATAAATGAAGCACTGTTAGGGTTTGATGTTAGGGTGTGCGCGGCTCACCGAGTGCGTGTGTTGCAGCGACATGAGCGAGCCGGAGCGGTGCTTCCGCTTGAGCCACTCGGCCTCGTCGTTCTTGACGAGGTACTTCTCGCCCACGGCCCACAGCTCGCGCGTCAGCTCGCGGATGTGCTCCTCGGCGTCGCGCCGAGCGTCCTCCGCGCGCCGAGCGTTCGCCTCCAGCGCGAGCATCTCCTCGCGCTGCCGGGACTTCATCACGGCCATCTGCTCGTTGAACAGCTCCTTCTGCAAACGGAAGCCGGGTCACACTGCGGTCGGGCGCGGCGCGGCCAGCGGGCAACATGCACGCCCGGCATGCAGCGGGCGCATGCACAAAAATAAAAACTGATTACCTCGAAACACCTTCAAAGTGCACTAACTAAAAACACACCGGTAAATAAATAAAACAAACGCATTCGATAAACACTTTATTGGCAAAATCACGAGTCGAGCGAGAGGTAGAACCACCAGAGGAGCTGATAGAGCAGGATGAGGAGCGGCACGGGGAGGATACTGACCATTTTCGCTTTCATGCGGTTCAGCTTGTCTTCGTACTCGGCGCGGACCTCGCGCAGCGTGTCGGGCGCGGGCGCGGGCGGGGGCGGCGCCAGCGCGGGCGGCGCGAAGCGGGCCGCCAGCGCGTCCAGCGCCGGCAGCGGCGCGGCGTCCAGCGCGCGCGCGGCGGGCAGGCGCGCCGCCGCCGCCGCCGCCCAGCGCGCCACGTCGCGCGCGCCGCCCGCCAGCGCCAGCGCCGCGGCGCCGAAGGCTCGCTCGCTGGCGGGCGGCGCGCCGTCGCCGAGCGCGCGCCGCGCCGCCCGCGCCGCCGCGAAGGCCTCCTCCAGCTTGTGGTCGAACATGTCGTTGAGCGAGGCGACGGTGCGCGCGGCGAGCGTGATGCCGTCGAGCCGCTGCTGCAGCTCGTCCCGCTCGGCGACGACGCGCGCCAGCATGGCGTCCGTGTGGTCGATGAGCCGCTCCAGCTCGTCGCCGGTGAGCGCGGCGCCGTGCGGCACGTTGGTGAGCTCCCGGAGCGCGGCGCCGCTCTTGATGTCGGCGAGGCGGCGCGTGATGAGCGCGCGGTACTTGTTGGAGACCTGCACGATGTGCTTGGCGCGCGCGTCGGCGGCGGCGAGGCGCGCCAGCTGGCGCCGCAGGTCGGCGAGCTCGTCGTTCTTGCGCCGGAGCTGCGCGCCGAGCCGCGTGCCGGCGTCCCGCGCGGCGTCCAGCTCGCGCGTCACGTCCAGCAGCTTGCTCTCGGACTGCGCTATGATAGTCTTGAGGTACGCGCTGTCGGTGGGCGCGGGCTCGGGAGTGTGAGAGGTGCTATGTACCTGATCGATCGCCGCCGGACTCGGTTGCTCGCCGCCCGCCGGCTGCCGACACACCGCCGCCACTGCAATGCATAACGAACTAGATTACACTATGTTCGATATTTATTTGTTTTCTTTAGGAAGCCATTTTTATAACATTTGAGAAATTTACGCACTAACAAAACTGTAGAAGGGATAGTCGAGATCTAATGTTCGTAAATTTTTAATGCTACTTTCGTTCAAAGGCAAGTTGAATTTATATTATTATTGTAAATTGTCATAAGAAATCCAGAATACAGCTGTCGTTCATAAATTATACAGTAGCGTAGGGGTGAGAACCGGTTGACAGGTGTTTCCTATGCTACTAAATGAGGGCGTTACTTTTTGTACCCGACTGCGACAAATGGAGCGGAAATGGAAGGTGTTTGAAATGTTTGTTACGCTGAGTACTAAGAAAAGCAAAGCCACGTGTCTACAAAGACTATTAAATATGGTTGAACTTGTAGGATACATCCTACATCACCATCAAACACAACTTTTACATGTTACGACTACATTGGAAGTCGGTGGAAAGGTACACTACGACAAATGCAAGGAAATGCATGTAATAAGGCAGTTTCTAAAACTTGAATCAATGAATACACCTTCATTTCACTAAACTAAGGATGGTACAAAATAAAACAAGTACACAAAGAGATCAGTCTAATGTATTCACCACGATATTAATTGATTAATACTAATTTAGGTAAATAAAGCTTTACTTATTACTATAGTATGACTATCCACAGAAGTAAACTCGCAAACCTTTCAATGTATTGATCTTATCATCAACCTAGGATTTAGAAAATATAACTACAACATCCAATTTTTTCTTTGGTTTTTAGTTTTTATTAGACTTTATGTTCAACGGAGCGGAGAGTGAAGTTAAAATCCAGCAATAGAATTGCACGGAGACGTTAAGCAAATCTATTGATAGATTCTGACCGATGTACACATTTCTACCATACATACAGTACATACATGGCCAACCATGGAAGATCTCATTAGATATTGTAACAACATCAATATATCACGATATCATAGAACAAGTCACACTGGTTGTACATTAAGGATGTAAAGCAAAACTTACAGGTCTCGTGTTGCCCGATCGCGCGGACTAGCCTTTCATTTTCCTTTCTCAACAGCTCCATCTCCAAGTTGGTTTTGACGTCACACATCACCTTCTTCTGGACTTCTAGCTCCTTCTCCATTTTTTCCCTCAAAAGCCTTTCTTCGACTAATTCTTTGCTGATTTTATTGATAATGTCATCTTTATCTCGACTCATCTTGGATATGATGTGGTCTTTCTCGACGCAGTCCTTTTCGAACATGTCTATTCGTTCCTTCATGCATTCTATTTGTCTGTGCACCTCAGCTAGTTGCGTCTCTTTCTGTCTGAGCATCGCTTCGACGCCCTCGTTCTGTATGAATGTGCTCGAGCCGACTTCTTCCTCGTTCTCCGTTTGTTTTTGCTGCAGTTCCTGGTTTATTAGTTGCTCTAGTTGGCTTATTACTGGAAAATAAACATGCCCGTACATTAAAAGTTAAAGTTTAAAAGTTATTAGCCTGTAGTGCTAGTTAAAAAGCTAGTCTCAACTGAATATTATCAATGCGAATGTAAGTTCGTGTAGGTCAGCGGCCAACTTACATAATGCGGAATTAACTCTGTCTTGTGTGCTACCGTGCTACGGTTTCACCCTTAAAAAACTAGACCAATTTTGGTTAATTTTGGCGATATATTACCACGGGAACACGGGTACACGACGTGTCGTGAGTGTCTCGGATTTTGATAAGATTTTCAACATTAGTTCGATATTTTTTTAGAAGAACCATAGCTACTTAGTACTTGCTACTTACCAGTCTTGCTTTCTTCAACAGCATTAGTCAATTGTTCGTTGTCGCTCTTCAGTTTAATTAATTCATTAATCTTCGCCTCAAATTCAATCTTTTCTAGTTCTAACTGTCTTTTCTCTTCAAGTACTGAAGTAATTTTCTCATTAATTTCTTCAATTTTATTGTTTTGTTCTTTAAATTGCGTTAATAATCCATTTCTCTCTATCTGTAACTGCTCCGTTTCGTCACGAAGGGAATCTATTTTAGTTTTCACTTCATTAATTTCTGCATTCAATTTAATATTTTCAAATTCAGATTCAGTTTTTTGCTTTTGTACATTATCTAATGTTTGTGTTATTTCATCAATTTTGTGAACCAATTCTTGTTTTTCCGCAACTAATTGTTCCTTTTCTGCGTCCAATTCTTTCTTTTCCGTGAGAAGAATATGAATTTTACATTTAATGTCTTCAATTTCTTCGACATACTTGATGTTTTGAGTTTCCAATTCCATTTTGACTGTAACAACATCATCCAACTGCTCAGTCAAATCCTTTATTTTATTCATTTTCTCTTCGTTCTCACTTGCCAATTGTTTTTTCTCCGTTTCTAAATGTTCTTTTTCAACCTTCACTTGCAGAATTTGTTGTTTATTTTCGTTTTCTAAATCGTAATTCGATTTGAGGACATGTTCTAATTTCTGTGTAATTTCTTCAACTTTACTACCAAGTTTATTATTTTCAGTAATTAATTGTGATTTTTCAGTTTCCAGTTGTAGTTTTTCTTTGAGAATCGCATCTATTCGTATAGCCACTGCTTTAATCTCCGCGATATTATTTTTATTTTCAAGTTCCAAATCTGTTTTATCTTTAACAAGAGCATTAAATTTCTCAGTTATCTCTTCAATTTTATTGGCATTTTCTTTATTTTCTGCAACTAGTTGTACTTTTTCCGTATCTATCATTTCTTTCTGTTTGACAAGTTCGTACATCTTCTCTCTCACTCCTTCAATTTCCGCAACATATTGTTTATTTTCAGATATTAATTGTTTTATTTTAATTTGTAATTCTTCTTTTTCTTTGACAAGGGAGTCAATTTTTTTATTCATGTCTTCATAGTGTTTATTGCTCTCAATCCCGGATTTTTGGAGAACATTTAACTTTTGGTACACTTCTTCAGTTTTGTTAGCATGTTCTCTGTTTTGTGCAACTAATTGTTCTTTTTCTAGCTCTAATACATCTTTTTCCTTTGTCAGTTGTTCTTTCTCAGTTTCAAATAGTTTCTTCTCTGTTTGAAGAGCATCTAGCTTGCACTTCATTTCTTCTATCTGCTTAGTGTGGTCAACTTCGAAAACATCTTTGTCTTTGATCAAATTGTTGAGTTTTTCATTAACTTCGATCATCTTTTGACTGTTTTCTGTATTTTCTGTAATTAGTCTGCTGTTTTCCAGTTCTAATTGTTCTTTCTGTTGTTTTAATGATTCTTTTTCATCTGTTAACTTTTCCTTCTCGGTTTCTAATTGTTTTTTCTCGGTCTGAAGAGAGTCTAGTTTGCACTTTACCTCTTCAATTTCCTCGAAACGTTTTCTGTTGTCAGCTTCCAAAACCTCTTTCTTTTTGAGGAATTTGTTAAGTTTCTCATTAACTTCAGCAATTTTATTAACATGCTCTGTATTTTCTTCAATAAGTTTATTCTTTTCAAGTTCCAATTGATCTTTTTCTTCAATGACGTCATCAATTTGTCTTTTGGCTACCTCTATTTCTTTCGTGTAATGTTTGTTCTGTATCAATAGTTGCACGTGCTCTATTTCAAGCTTTTCTTTTTGTTTTACAAGATTGTCTATTTCAAGTTTCAACTTCTCAACTTCGTCTATGCTTTGTCTGTTCTGTGTTTCTAGTTCGTTCGTCATTTTGGTTAGATTGTATAGTTTTTCATTGATATCTTTGACATTATCGCTATACTGTTGGTTTTGGGCTACTAATTCTTCGTTTTCTTTGAGAAGCATTATGAATTGGATGTTATTTTCTTTTATTTTGCTTTCATGCTCGTTATTTACTTCAACTAACTTACTTTTCTCTGCCTGTAACGTGTCCTTTTCTTTCATAACAGCGCTAAGTGTTTCATTTACTTGTTCAATCATGTTGTTCAGTTCAATATTTTCTCTGATTTTCTGAAGCTTCTCAGATTCTTCGCATTTTAAGATGGCTTGTAAATCTGGAAATTAAATTCATGTCATTTTATAATATGAAAAAGTATTATAAAAGTATAATAAGTATATATTGAGATAAATGAAACACACCACCATTTGAAATGTAAAGGTAATATAATACTTATGATACTAGGTAAAGAGTTAATTAAACTTACCATTTCTACACTTTTCCAACTCTACACTCAAATGTTCTTTATCTCCCTTCAAATTAGAGTTCAAACCGATCCCATAGCACAATTCCTTCATTGCGTCATCTAAATACTCTCTAAGAATCTCCGATTCTTCTTCAACAAAGAGTTTTAGCTCTCTTTCCTTCTTCATGAGAGACGAAAGCGAATCATTTGCTATCTCACTTCCACTGAGTTTACTCTTGAGTTTGTTTACTGTTTCTTTTAGTGCCTTGTTGTCATCTCTGAGAGTTTCAATGTCTTTCTTGTAGTCTTCAATGATACTGTTAAGCGTTTGCTTCTGATCGTCCATGACGGATTCAGTGACTGTCACCATGTTTCTCAGTACTTGTCTTTCGGATTCGAAGTCGGCGAGCATTTTGTCCATATTGAGTTTTTCAGTTGTCATATCATTTTCCAGTGATTTGATTACTGAAAAGAATATAGTTTATTATGATAAAAAAATCACCATCTATACTAATATATTAAAGCTAAAGAATGTAATCTTTGTTTATTTGAACGCGCTTATCTAAGATACTACGAATCCGTTTTTAAATATTCTTTTACAGAATTTCCACAATCAAAGCTTAAAATCTCTATAAACAGGGTGTAAAACTAAGCAAAATTGATTCGGAAACCATCATAAAGTTACCTTTACAGCTCTCAGCGACTGAAGTCAATAGGTCGTCCTTTTGTTTCTGAAGCGTCTGGATCTCCACTGCCTTCTCTTTCAATGAATTGGACATTTTCTCGAGCATCAAGTTGAAGTTTTGGACCTCAAGCTCGTGGCTAGTCGTGAGTTTCTCTACGACAGATTCACTATCAGACAATTTGTCTTTTAGTGCTTGACGTTCTAATTCAAAGTCGGATAACAGTATGTCCATATTCTGTCTTTCAGTTTTTAGGACTTCTTCTAGTGTTTTGATGACTGAAACAAACATCATGGTAGAAGCATAATGGTCTTGTGGTTTGAGCGTTCGGCTCACGATCCGGAGGTTCCGGGTTCGATTCCCGGTGGGGACAGTAGCTCACAAAAATCTCTTTGTGAGACTGTCCTCAGTTTGGTTAGGGCATTGCAGGCTGAATCACCTGATTGCCCGAAAAGTAAGACGATTCCGTGCTTCGGAGGGCACGTTAAGCCGTCGGTCCCGGTTACTTTCTACGAATAGTAGTTGTGACATGAGCCATGTCAAAAGACTTTGGCGGCTCAATAACTCTGACACCAGGATTGGTCAGGTTGACCATCCACTCGATGAAGAAGAAGAACCCTAGCTTCGGGAGTTTAAGACCCCTAAAGCGTGGTCCAACATAGACAGAGACGTAAAAATTGATCATAAGTTAATGTCTAGGAACACCAGTCAGATTCCAATAATTAGATAGAGAGAGATAGAAAGAGTTTATACATGATTTTTCACCGCAGAATTCCTTCCAATAAGGATACAACCACGGGGAGCTGCTAGTAAATAATATGATTAAAAACTTTGATTAAACCATACCTCCACGTTTCTCATCACCAGACGCCAACCAGTCTTCCTTTTCTTTCTTCAACCCATCCACCTCTAATGTCTTCTCTTTCAAAAAGTTGGTAAGCTTTGCTACCATAAGATTAAGATTATCAATCTGTAGATCGTAGCTACTCTTCAGTTTGTCAGTCAGTAGCTCACTGTCAACCAACTTCTCCTTGAGAGAGTGCACTTTGACTTCTAACTGCATTTTAACAGTGGTCAACTCGCTCGCAAGAGTTTGTTTCTCTTGCTGCAGTGTCTTCAAGTCATTTAGGGAAGAGGTGTAAGATTCGGTTTGCTTTGATAGTTCTGGAAAAAAATACGGTAATTAAAAACTTGTAGTTCTATTTTGAATAAAGAATATTTATGTTAAGCTTAAAAGTGATAATATATGTTTAAAATCGTGGGATTGCCATGCTTTTGGTGTGGAGGTTAAAAAAATAGATTAAAATCATGAAAAAGTGCAAGTAGACTAAATTTAAGATAAAGATATACTTTAAATGTAACTTAATTTTAAAAGCATTCTGTTAGACCAAATTCACCATACCCTTACCGATTTTAGTATCATCCACTGTCTTTTCCAATGTCTGAACTTCAGTGAGTAACTTAAGTATTTCCGTCTCTTTCTCCATAATCTCTTCTTTCATTCGCTCCTTGGTCTCACTCTCACATTTGAGTGCAGATTTAATATTGACCACTTCACCGGTTAACGCCTCAACTAGTTTGATCAATGAAGTGCACTTATTGGTGATGGTGTCGTTTTCACACGCAACTATATTCTGGAGGGAATCATTTTCCCAGTCTTCTTTCTTTTCGTCAACTATTCTGAAGCATTTACTTAAATATTCAGAAATCTCTCTATTGGCTTCTTCGGACTCTGTAAATAAGAAGTATAGTTAAAGTTGATTAGCTACCTTTAAGATAATGTTTGTACTTGTATGAAATGCTTAATGATAATAATAAATGAATGAAATAAAAGTAATTTACACTTTATAAGTAAGTAAAAATGATTGTTTGAACAGTATATGAAAATATATATAAGTTATGGTAATCTACAAATGTGAACCCATGGAAAGGAACCCTGTACATTTACTAATATACTCTACATCTCCAAAAAAACGAAAAAGAAAACGAAAAAATAGTCCCACTCACTGCAATGATATACTTTAAGATGTTCCAACTCCTGATTGGATATCAACAGTTCTTCTTTTTTAGCTCGTAAATCATTTTCAATTTTAGAATAATACTCATTCAAACGGTTGACTTTTTCGTTGGATTCTGTCAGTTGCTCTACTAGACTATTGACTTCTTTGTCCATGGAATGTCGCGCTTGGAGCTCGAAGTTGGCTGCCAGCGTGTTTCGTGTCTGTTCCATTACTTGGTAGTCATTTAGAAGTCTGTCTCTCTCTTCAATAAGATGCTGAATGAAGGCTTCCTTTTTGCCAAGTTCCACGGTGGCAGAATCACCTTCCTTCTCTAACTTATTGATAGCTTCAGCGGCATTTTTAAGCAGATCAGTTAACTCTTCATTATCTTCTTTCAAATTTTCAAAATCTTGTCTCAATGTTTTATTTTCGCTATCAGCAGTGAGTCTATTAGATTTTTCGATACCTAGTTGGGTGTTGAGTTCGTCTGCTTCACTAAGGAGTTTGTTAATAAGTGTGGTTTTCTCTTGGATGATTTGGTTCAGCGTAACATTCACCTCCTCTATCTTATGTTCCAAATCACGGTTCTTGCTTTCAAGATCACGGTTTTCTTCCATCAGGTAATGGTGGTTAGCCTTTTCTTTCTCCAATTCGCCATCCTTTTCTTTCAAAGCGGCTTCGTAATTCTGGACCCTTTTTTTCTTTTCCTCATATTTTGCGTGTAGTTCATCTAATTCTTGGGTCATAGTTATTATTTCTCTACATTGTTCCAATTTAATTCTTTCCAGGTCTTCTAGTTGGGTTTTTATCATTGTGTTATTATCTGCTAAAGAGTCTACTTGCGTTAGTAAATCCTCTTTAGCTGATCTTTCTTCACTGAGCATTTGCGTAAGACTGTCTACATCTTTCTGAAGGAGGCCAATTTCATTAATTTTCTTATTACACAATGCTTTGATTTGTATCTTTTCAGACAAGAGGACATTTTTTTCATCTTCAGCTACTTTTCTGTTAAATTTATCTTTTGCCATCTCACCTCTAAGTAAGTCTATATCTCTTATAAGGGCTTCCTTATTAGCTACCAGAACATTAATAGTTTGTTCTTTGTCTGTTTCAATGGCCTCTCTACGGGATATTTCTTCGCTGATTTGTCGTGTCAGTGCAACCCTACAAAGCCCGAGTTCAGCAACTCTGACCTTCAAGCTATTGTTGACAACTCCCATAGTCTCAATAAGCTTTTCGTGGTTACTCACTACATCGGATAGCTTGATGATGCTTTCAACATTTTCGTTAAGTATTATTTCCGTTTCTTGTTTGAGAGAGTCTAGGGTTTGAACTAGAGCTTTATATTCGACAGCGTTTTGTATAACGCGCTTTTCGAGATTGTCTATAACAACGTCCTCTTCCTTGATATGCATTTCGCGACTGCTATTATTTTCCTCAATAGTAAATTTCAGTTGTTCGTTCTCAGTTTGAAGTGATATTACTGCTAGATTATTCTTTGCGACAATCTTCTTCAGGCTCTGTCGCAACTCTTCATTGGCAGACTCAAGTTTAGAATTTTTTTCCGTAAGCTTCTTTATATCTGCTTTCAATTGACATGACATTGCGGTTTTTGATTGAGATTCTTGGCTAAGTTTGTCTTCTAAATATTTTAGGGCTAGAAATATAATGGTTTCAATCAGCTACACGACATAGTAGGGACTATTTTACAAATGTAAGTATTACTTTAGGAAAATTACGTTCACGAAACTTAAGAAAAGCTAAAAAAATACGATACGATATACTACAATAACAAAATACTTTACCATCAATTTTATCTTTTAGTGTCTTATTCAACATTTTGACGCGAGCATTCATTTTGACAATCTTTTTATTGTAATGTTTAGTTTTATTTTGACCGTCTGTTTCTTGGTTAAGTTTCTCTCTATTATCCTCGTTTTCTTTCTCTAGTTTGTTGAGATTCATTTTGGTAATTTCATATTCTTTACGGAGGTTATCTAGTTCGCTCAGTAGAGATTGTATTTGAGAATCTTTGTGTACTAGTCTTTCCTTAATAGATTCCGCTTTGGCTACTAAATTATTCTCCGCATCAGAGAATTTTAACATTAATTTATTAAATTTCAGGAGGAAACTAGCTTCTAATTCTTTATATTTAGTACTTTCATCAGTGAGTGTTTTATCTAAATATTCAACGACTGGAAAAAATAACAAAAAGAAATAAAGGGTGCTTTCCACGGCTTCTCTATTGTAAGGTTCCTTAGATTAATTCAACTTCTAGTTAGTTGGGAGCCTAATTGACGTATTTTATCGCAAAATAATACGTAAAGAGATGCGCTGTAAAACAGATTTATCAGCTGGAAAAGCCTAGTTTTAACAATAGCAGTTTAAACAAGTAAATCATATCAAAATATACTAATGGTTAAGTCCAATATACAATCTTGTTCCAAAATCAGCTCAAACAGCCTCTGTGGTCTTGTGGTTTGAGCGCCTGGCTCACGGCCCGGAGGTTCCGGGTTCGATTCCCGGTGGGGATATCTCACAAAAATCTCTTTGTGAGACTTTCCTCAGTTTGGTTAGGGCATTGCAGGCTGAATCACCTGATTGCTCGAAAAGTAAGATGATTCCGTGCTTCGGAGGGCACGTTAAGCCGTCGGTCCCGGTTACTTTCTACGGATAGTAGTCGTTACTTGAGCCATGTCAGGGGCCTTTGGCGGCTCAATAACTCTGACACCAGGATTGGTCAGGTTGGCCATCCACTCGATGAAGAAGATCAGCTCAACCCGTTAAAAATCGTCATTCAAACAATTACATTACCATACATAGAAAACATTACAAAATTCTAGTTTTGAATGAATCGATATTCACCCGTTACTATTCTACGCAATTAAATAACAATACTTACTCTTTTCTCTCTCGATGTATTTCTGTTGTAACTCCGTTAGTCTACCTTGAATCTCGATCAATTCCCGGTCTTTCGACGCGACCTCACCATCCAAGGACTTGTTCTTCTCCAACAATACTTCTTTTTCAAGCAATATATTATCGAGCTGAATTTTGGCTTCATCTTCTAGTTTTGCGGCTTGTTCGAAGGAAAGTTTCATGGCCTCAATTTGTTGTTCCAAAGTTTTGATTTCATCGTTCTTCTGTTCAAGGTGTGCACTCAACTCGGTTATCTTCCTATTGGCTACCTCAAAGGATCTCTTCACTTCTTTAATATAAAGATCTAAACCATCAATCATCTTTTCTTTGTCTTGTAATTCTTTCATGTATTTATTAATACTATTGTTGGCTTGTTTGAACTTGCCCATTTCGACTTCATGAATAGATTTCACTGTCGCCACTTCGTTATGTAATTCAATTTTAAAGGTGATTTCGCCTTTTAATTGTGTTTGTAATGAGGTTACATGAGCATTCTTTTCGTCTAAATCTATTATTAGTTTGTTAATCTGTTCTGTGAACATGGTTTTTAAAGTTTCAGTATCTTGTTGAAGTTCCTCTATATTCTTCAGAGCGGTTTGTTTTGTGTCTTCTAACAGTTTGCAGTTATCTCTCAAATCTGAGACGGTTTGCTTTAAACCGGTAACCTCAGTTTGTAGTTCATCAATGATATTATTGTTTTCATCTAGTTTAGTTTGAAGATTGTTGACTTGGTCCGTTTTTTCTCGAATCATTTCTTCAGCTGCCATTTTCTGTTCATCTAAATCGTGATATTTGTTCAATAGTTCATCTTTAACTTCTTTCACCTTCCTCAATTCAATTTGTAATGTTTCAATTTTCTCTCCCTTTTCAAAAATCGAATTCTGTAGTTCTACCAATTCGTTATTTCTGTTCAAAACCTTTTCGTTTAATTTCATTAAATGGTTCTCGTACCCTTCCTTCATGTTGGATTTAGATAATTTTTCCTTTTCCAGTTCATTTTGTAAACTTTTAATGACATTGTCCAATTTCGTAGTTTCAGTGTTGAGACTGTGTATTAGCGAGAGTTTCTCTTCCTGTAGTGTTTGTATTTCAGCCATTTTGGTTTCGATCACTGAGTGGGAATGTTCGGAGGTTTCTTTGAGGCTTTGTTCTAGTTCATTAATTTCATTGTTAAGTTTGGTCATTTCGTAGTCGTAGAAAGACTTGATCTTGTCTTTCTCTTCGATTTCCTCGTTGATGCGATGTTTGAGGTTAAAGATGGTGTTCTCTCGATCAGAGAGAGTTGTTTGGTATAATAACTTATCATCTTCAGATTGTTTGTTTAATTCAGTTATCTGATCCTATAATGTAATATTAAAAGTACAAAGATTAAAGGTTGTCAATGTTTTCATGCGAAATTTTGCACATAGTCAAAGTTTAAGGATGAAAATCAGTTCAGGCCGTTTTTATGTCAAATAGCAAAAAATTATAATAACGGTAACGTTTATTTGCTTAATACTTTTGACTCATATGGTTTTCCGTTATTTTTTCAAGATTAAGCAAGCCCTACTGCTTTTACTTTAGTATGATTAGGTATACAATGAAATGAGCATGTATGCAAGTACGCAAGCTCACCTGCAGCGATTGAATCTGTTGTTGCAGCACCACGATCCTGGCGCGCTCTTCCCCGAGCTGGACTTCCACTACGTTCGCGCACGCCTCCGTACATAAAGCTGTGAGGAAATCATAACACTTATACAACATGATATTGTTGATTTTAAGCTTATGGTACTCTATGGTGGATAGATCCTTTACAAGGGGCTTAGGTGCTTCGCTGGTCTGCTGAGCTAGAAATGCTTTTCTGTTGAATGGCATCTTACAGACTTTTTGAAATATTAGAGACTAGATATTGTTTGTAATGCAATCTTTTTACAAAACTTACTAAGAGGGTGGTAAGTTTAATTCGCGGTAATTTTCCCTTCATAATGCGCTTTCCTCCCTGTACTGATGTTTTTATTGAGCTGAGACGTCTTTACCCAGTCTAAGAGACCTTTGCCTAGTAGTGGGACTTTATAATCTAATACCTTTTTTACTCATTTTAAACTAATTTTACTATTGTCTACAAACTCTGTCTAAAACAACAATTAAAAACAATGTAAGATAACTTACATGTATTGTGAGGCAAGGACCGTACACTAGTGTCCAGGTAATCACACTCCACCATAGATGAATCCCCTCTATTTAGCTTATTATGCTCCGTGAGTTCAGCTAAGAGTTCCCTCATGCCAGCGCCTTGTTGCCGTTCCATCTCCAACTCCTCGGTGAGTTGAGCGACGCGGGCGGACTCGTGTTGCCACTCCGTCACCCATTTGTCACGGTCTTGTTTTAGATCTTCGAGCTGTGGGAACATTTGATAAGTTCTTCTAATCTAAAGAGCTTATTAATTTGGCAGGTATTTTAGTGTTGTGCCGGGCAGCATATTCACACCAGCGACATCTGTTAAGTCGCGGTTGGAACCACCGCGCGGTACAGCTAGTATTAGTAAAGATACCTTCGACTTGTACTGATCTCGCTCAGCCTCCAAGTCGTGTAGCTGCGTCGCCAGTTCGTCCAGCCTGTCTTCCAGAGTCTTGACCCGCGAGGCGGCGCGCGACTCGCCGGGACCGCTCGCCTCGCGAGGCGAGTCGCGGTCTTCATCGCGCGACGACACTTGTAACTTCAAGTTGGATATTTCTAACTTGTACTGCTCTTTTTCTTTCGCTTTAATAGAAAAAAGTTGTTATTACGGTTTGAGGGATGGTAAGGTTAGGTTAGCATTTGAAGTGTTTCCATGTAAGTATCATAACCAGGGATCGGAATAGGCTGTGTGAAAAAACCTAAAGTTTGCAGCGGGACATAATATGGAGCTGTTACAACCACTTAAGTTAAGCCGGTTTTGGATTTTACCGGTTTAGTTTCGGTTTTTTTGTTTTACATGTTCCTTAACTTTGAAACACCGAACTATAAACATTTACAAGCTGCTAATACAGGTCCAAATTAATTTTTGTTTTGTACTTTTCCGGTTAAAATTCGGTTTTTTAGTCCTAATTGTTCTTTGTCGGTCAAACACAGAATTTTACATATCTGTAAAATGCTAATGCGGTTTTAGGACGGTTTTAAGACTGCACCTGTTTATCGGTCGGTTAAAACAATGACAGGGATGAGGGAGGCGGCAGACTGATTTTTTTTACCTGTTAAACAATGAATTAGCGTGGGCTTTTGTACCGCGAAGAACACAAAGCCTTTTTTAACATTAGAAGAATATATAACATTAGAAGAATATTGCATGTTCCAAACTCTGAATGTGGAAAGTAGTTTACGCACAACGTTCTTGCAATTGAAATAAATGTTTTTAATTTATTTTATCTACACTAATGTTGTAACATTCTACTTATGTTTCCAATACTTGACTTATAATTACTACTGTTATAGCGCAGACAACTAAAACACTCAATTTAAGCAATTGCACATGATGTTATAATATCATTATAATTTAACATTATAACATCATTATAACGCGACCAATTAACCTGGCGAGCCTTATGTCAAAATCCTCATACTAGTTGTATAAAATTTTGATATTAGGCTGGCTTTTGAAAATAGTTGGGTTATACGTGAAAACTTCGTCGAAACTACATACACAAAACTCTTTGGTAAGATCTCGCTCGCTCCTGATTGGCCCTACGCGCAGCTGCGCTCTCATTGGTTAGATTTTAATGGCGGCAAGTTCACTGTGACAATACACGTACCTACGCGTGAATTTAATGTTTCGCAATGTGTTTTGTTTTTAAAATTTTTTTTTGATTAATTGCATTAAATAGTGAAGATAAAGTAGTGTATGCAACTGCATATAACACGGGTATTAAAACACTCGTTACTATTATGAAACTCGCTGCGCTCGTTTCATAAACTCACACTCGTGTTTTAATACCCTTCTTTATATGACGTTGCATAAACTACTATTTTGATGCAGTGCAGGTTTAATAATTTTAAAAAACCACCTATTTCAAAGTATGGAAATTCAAACATCCAAACATGCAATTGTTCGCTTTTTTGTCAAACGTTACTGCTTAATCAAATGTGTTTTTTTAATAAAAAAAAATATACTGTACCAATTTTTATAAAAATATGGGACTACGCCTGAAACTTGACCTACCAAACAAAAAAAGAATCAATAAAGTTTATCATTGATTGACGGAGTAATTGAGTAACATGCAGACATACATAAAAAACATACAGTTGAATTGAGGACCTCTTCCTTTTTATGAAATCGGTTAAAAAGATAAATCCCTCGAAAACTATACACAACAAAAACAAAAATATCTAAAACTGTATTACAGCTTGCAGATGTGTAAAATTCGGTGCTTCAGACGTACAGAACAAGTAGAACTAAAAAACCAAATTTGAACCGGAAAAGTTCAAAACAAAAATTAATTTAAAACTGTATTAGCAGCTTGCTAATGTTTATAATTCGGTTTTTCAAAGGTAAGGAACATGTAAAACCAAAAACCGAAATTAAACCGTAAAATTCAAAATCGGTTAACTTAAGTGGTTGTAACAGCTCTATGTTATGTCTCGCATCAAACTTTAGGTATTTTCACACAGCCTATTCCGATCCCTGATCATAACAGACATGCATATTTATTTTTTCATCAAGGTTTTCTTTGTTGTTAAAAGCTAGAAATAATAAGGCATAAATAATGATTAAAGGTAATCAGAGAGAGTGTCACTATAACTATTTAATTGTAACTTCTTTAACATTATGAAAGTCATACTAATTTAAATAAATAAAATAACTTATCAACTTACACAACTTCTCGAGCCTAGCATTAGTCCTGGTGAGCTCCTCCTGCAGGTAATTGCGGTCAAATTGCTCGGCATCGAGTGCAGCCTGAAGTCGCCGCACCTCGCTGTGCAGTGACCGCAGTACCGGTGGAGTCTCAGCTACTGATGGCCTCCGGTCCGTTGTGGCTTCTTCTAGACCACATGCCTCTGTTGAAAAGTTGAGGTATTTAAAGTTAAGTTAGTTGTTAAGGAGTGTTTCCATTATGCAAGTGACTTGCATACAAGTTGCAAGTTGCATGCAAATTGTATAGTGGAAACCACAAATTGCAAACAAGTTGCAACTTGTATGCAATTAGGTTGTAGGCAAAACACAAGTGTGACGTCATACATGCATGCAAGCACTTGCATAATGGAAATGCTCCTTTAACTAGTGTTACTACCTAATTTAAAACTTTGTGGACTAAGGGCCTAATTCATAAACCCCTATTAACAGCGTTAGCTATCAAAAAGTTTGTTCCTTTCCAACATAGGCCATTTTCTGAAGAGCAAAAGAGACAAAACACTTTATAACAGTGTTTTATTTCAAGAATGTTTATGAATAAACCAAATTCATCATTCAACTCATAAACTAAGTGAAAACGTCACAAGAACTGAATTTATAACATCTGTTAGAGCAGCTGCTAGGGCAGATGTGCATGTTGCAACTGACAGTTTAACATCAATACAAACCTGTTATTGCCGCCTTTACGTCGCCGCAACTTATTACACGACACTCCATCAACTTCTTACTGAATTTCAGGATAATTTCTTGGTCTTCAGTTCTTAGTTTACTGCACATGGTATGTTTGAGGTATGTATCCTTGGAATTTACGCAGACGAAGAACAGGAGAAGCGAGGCGACGAGGTACAACTCGTCCTGGTCCGCCGGCGCCGCGGTGCCATGCTCAAACACGAACTCAGGGTACTTCTCATTGATGAACTCCTCAACAGTGCGAGCCTCTACTATTGACGACTTGGACTGATCCAAGTTAAAATTTTGTCTCAAATAACAAATAATATGAATTAACGACTCCTTAGTAATGTGTTTCTCATGTTTATCGTCCTCAATAAAACAATTGTTCTGCAAAAATAAAAGAAACCCGTTTAGTAAATAAATAACGGCCATTGGCGATGCATCTGAAGTCAAACATTATTTTACATACCTACTTTACCTATTAGTAATTCATGCCTAGTGCATGCATAGGTATATGCGAAATGTTTATAAATGACTATGTTTATAGGATAAATTGGTTCAGTTTTTACAGAAAAATAATAAAAGGCAAGACACTCACCCAGTTTGAAATAATCCGTTTCCAACGTTGTAACATTATTTATGTTATTTAATTTAACTATCCAAGTTACATTTATATTTACACTCTTAACTTTTAAGGAAAAACTTTCAAATCAACAAATAAGTAATTTTAACAATAATCACGCCTATAAAATTTTAATATTTTTTAACTTCCACAAAGTCAAACAAAACAACGGTTTTTATTTTTGTTAAATTTGACAACCGGTAGAATTTGAAACATTTGAATCGGACATGATGAATGAACATAGAATGAAGATTTGAACATTGAACCACAGACGGCACAACCTGACTGTACCCTGGCCCGCAGACTGTGAAAATTAATTCCAATCCTTGCTTGAAGAATCAATTGTAGTGGTATCCATGGATTTAATATATACCATATTATATACTAACCGGATTGCGGACTGCTTATATTTTGTTATAGAATATTAAACTCTAAGACATGGTGAAAAGTTAATTTTACTTAATCGAACCATAGAGAGGAAACGGCCCGCATGAGAGTCCTGTGTCCCGGTCGCACAGTTGTCTGTCATTACCAAAAGTAAAATCACAAAGCTGTAGAATGTATTCTTTAAAACTTTAATTGTACAACAGGATAGTTTTACCAAATTTTGTTAGTTTGCAATAGATATGTTGTAAATTTATGAATTTTGTAAACACTTATTTTATTAATGTACTTATGAAGGATCTGTTAAAAAATATATTCGTTTGAGCAATCGGTAAGCACTTTGCTTTTTTGATTAGCAGCCCTCAAATTGACATTTGTCATTTTGTCATTGAATTTCTTCTGATATTTTTATTTAAATCGAATCCAGTAAATATATTGTAATAATGGTGAAAACGTGTAGCGTAAAAGGTTGCAGAAGCGAGAGCTATGCAAACTGTAACATATCCTTTCATAGGTTAGACTAGTTTCTAATATTTTAGGTAATAATACTAAAATAATGATTCACATGGAATAGGGTGACCATATCATACATTGCCTGAGACTTTTTTAGTTATTATAATATGTACATCATTTGGGTAATATTATTTGAATGCCCTATTTTACCTGAAATGAATGACTGTTATTTCTTCGTAAATTAACCATATTAATAGAAAATAACAGTTTTTATACTTGGTGTATAAAAGTTTACGTTACAGTTTTAAACACCTTATTTTTTACAGTTTCTTAAAAACACATGTGATACATTTATCCCAAACTTCCCGCGGGAACGGGGCGCGGCTAGTATTTAACTAAAAATAAAAGTTACAATCCTTGACGTGAACGCAAGAGTAGCTTCGCCGATCGGCCTTAACTAAGGCCGATCGGCGAAGCTATTATTTCTCTACTCTGGTAATATACTCCATTTTATATTTCTTTTGGAGTAGGGCGTTCGTTATATCTTCAATCCGAAAGTTATAATAACGTTATTTGTTCCTGAATAAATATTTTTCAATATAAATGTTTTTTATACTCTATCGTGAAATTATAAATTAATCTCGAATACTAATACTCCCCAAGAAATAGGTCCTATCCAAATCCAAACTTGATCATGTAATATTAAGCAAGACATTATAATAGCTATTTTCTAATTTTCGACTTACGTTTTTTGGAGATAATTGAATAATTATCATGAGAACTAATCAACCGTTAACAAAGAGGTGGCCAAATTCTGGTCCGGACACATATAAATAAATAACAATAAAAAAAAACATATTGACTCGATAAGAAGAAGAACCGTTAACAACTCAAGCGTTCGTATAAACATAATCCGGGGGTTTTATTATTTAACTTTTTTTTATTTATTTTTTTTTATTTAATAACTTTTGTTATACTTAGCAGTGATCTCAATTATGATGTAGATAAGTGAGAATGTTAATGGGATTAGTTATTGCTTATTGACCGTTTTCATAAACCCATCTGTTCAACTACAATTTAAGTTCTGTCCCTAAAAGTATTTGGTCACCCTACTTAGAAAGGGATGGAAACCTCTCTGACTTCTTGTCGTGGACGTCTTTTTCGACGAGTCCGCAATCCAGTTTGTATAAAACCATGGTGGAAATAACAGTCGAATTGAATGAATGAATCCGGTGTTGCAACATCGAATTATTAGGCAATATATTAGTGGCTTAGTGGTAACATCAGTTTCGAGTTGTGGTCTATCTACTGCTGGGGCTACATTAGCGGGCGAAGCAGGGCGAAGATTCGTGATATACGCGACAAAAACGTCGTGTTCGGGCATAGGCAATGTTCTTGTCTACACTAGGCGGGCGAAGATTCGTGTCGAGTTGACGCGATCCATCGTACCGGCTGCCGGATTGTGTTGTTCAGTCAGTTCCCAACTGTGCGGCCGAGACGTAGGCGGTAATTTAAAAATGGAGGAAATAGTGGCTTTGCATTATATTAAAAGTCAGTAAAATATATGTACCATATCTATACTAAAATTATAAAGAGGTAAAATTTGTAAGTTTGTTTGTTTGTTTGTATGTTCAAGCTAATCTCGAGAATTACCAGTCCGACCGATTTGAATAATAATAGATAACCACATTCAACGGGAAGGTTATAGGCTATTTGTCACCCCGAAATTCCCATGGGAATGGGCACAACGCGGGTAAAACCGCGGGGCGCTGCTAGTCTTATATATCTTTGCATTATATGTCAAAAAACACAGGCTTGTCCGTCTTGCATCAAAGACACAGCTGGAAGACACTGAATTGACGTACGTGTGTGTAGCCATTCAAGCGAATATTGTCGCGACAATTAATCCCTTTGATTCGCGCCCCCGATACTACATCGTCTTCGCTCGAATAGGTACTACGCGATGCCACGATGTACCCGGCCACATTTATCGCGTTAACACGAATATTCGCCGTAGCTCGCTAATGTAGCCCCAGCATCCTAATCTCTCGTGAAGAGTAGTCATTATTAATTTAATGTCATCGTATCTATATTAGCCGGGCAGGAAACAGAGAACTGGCAGCTGTGACTGGCAGTGTGACTGACTGGCAGTAGAGTAAAGTGCGGTAAAATTGAAAATTATTTTTTATTTGTATTTTAACTCAATTTAATTTATATAAAATTTTACGAACCTCACACATTTAAGGAATATGAAATGAAATAAGTATAATCGGTTGGAAAACAATGATTAGATTTTTCCAAATTCCGTAGTGTTACATTTTCTTTCATTCCATTTAATCGAAAGTGATGAATGAAAGTGAAAACCCTAGTTCGTGGAAAACTGAAGATAATTATGTGAATAGAATAAGGTTCTCGAATATCAATAACTCAATAAAAGGCATGATAGGAAAAAAAACGGTAAAAACTTAAAAATTGTACATAAACAAGGTCAAGGTCCTATTGAAAAATTAGCCCTATATCAGACTATCTCATGGTGCGTTGTTACTTGTTACGCTACATGAGTCCCGTGATGCCCTGTCATGAGGACCCTATTAATACATAATTGCTTAAATTGTCCTTGGTCCTCAATAGATACATTTTACAAAGTGGAACATTGTTTGCTTGAACGGCAAAATCTCAGGAACTACTGCTTCGATTTCAATAATTTGGTATTGGTTAATCTACATTCGTGAGGTAATTTTTTTTCCCCGGACATCTCACGGGCACAACACGGACTAAACCGCGGGGCGCTGCTAGTTTAAAATATTCTATAAATATTCTGCAGGCTGCTGATAAGGGTGAAATCTGTATTGATTTCGACGAGGATGGGGAAAACTACTACCTTAGAAAAGAGACACTTAAACTTGTCGAATATGGTAATCAACTATGGGGTGTCAATAACTGGAACTGGAGTGTCACTAAACAGGAACTAGGTAAATTACTCAAAAAATTCAACAACCATGAATACAACATATTAGACTCCTTGATGTTTTTCAATAGCAATTCCAATTGTGCAGTTTGCTATGAACCAAACCTTATTGCAGATTTTGTGGACTATAATGCAAGTAAATTTTGTGCGGGAGCTGTGTCTTTTGTGGAGATAAAATTGAAAGAGATGGATGTCATAAGAGAAAATTGCGGCTATGCCTCGTGTTGTTCTAAACGGAAAGGAATGGCTATTCAGAAGGCCAGAAGGGTTAGTCTAGTTTATAATGTTAATTGTATTATTATACTGCTCCTCCTGTGACTGAGTGAGTCACTGAAGTAACGGGACAAGCTCGACTTCTTTGAGATACATGCGAGAGGGTACAGATCAACTCGTGTAGACGCTTTGAAGAAGTTTAATGTAATTGATTACATACCTACTTCTTCATCGAGTGGATGGCCAACCTGACCAATCCTGGTGTCGGATTTATTGAGCCGCCAAAGGCCTTTGATATGTAACGACTACTATCCGTAGAAAGTAACCGGGACCGACGGCTTAACGTGCCCTCCGAAGCACGGAATCATCTTACTTTTCGAGCAATCAGGTGATTCAGCCTGCAATTCCCTAACCAAACTGAGGAAAGTCTCACAAAGAGATTTTTGTGAGATATCCCCACCGGGAATCAAACCCGGAACCTCCGGGTCGTGAGCCGGGCGTTCAAACCATAGACCACGGAGGCTGTTATTGATTACATATTATGATAGATAGTTACTTACATTAGGCATTAAGACTCTTGTGATTGTGATATGTTCCAGAATGCAACCACAAATGCGTTACTTGAGACTTTTTTAAGCTTCGGCGGGAATGTTGCCATGGGAATTCCACCCGCGTCAAAACATTCGGTGCAACTAAGTAAGCGGAACAGAGTCCGGAACCCGCAGCAGAAGCTGTCGCCCGCGGACACTACCACCGCACGCTCCGCCACCTCTCCTAGGCGGCTGGCAGGAGACCCCACGCGGTATTCCTCCTCCATAACCCTCGATATCAAACCGAAGGGAAAGCGATCTCTGTACCCCAAACAAAACCCAAGACGTGAATACTCTTCAAGTCCGGGCCGAGGCGCGGTGAGGCGGCCGCCCTCGTGGTATCCCGTGCCTCCGAAGCCGGATTCGTCGGAGTTCTTGAATGTCCCGCCGAAGAAGCGCTCCCCGACGCCGCCACAGTACGCGGCCGCGCGCGCCTCCCACCCGCTCCCCCGGGAGGAGCGGCCGCTCGCCCGGGAGCAGCGCTCGCTCGCCAGGGAGAAGCGGCCGCTCGCCAGGGAGGAGCGCCCGTCCTTGGAACTCCGCCAAACTACACCTTCAAGGAGCAAAAACCCATCCTCACGGCATAAATTACACCAGAACAATAAGCTACCGATCGCTATTCGCCGATCGATCGACTTAAACAAGCTTACGTTGAATGCTCAGCTGTCAGCAGATCAGGACCCCGATTACCACCAGTCTGCAAACATTCAACGAAAACCTTCTTGGCATGATTTAGAGTACAACTATGATCGGCCAATCTCACCAGCGCTGATTACTGACGACGGAACACTGAACCGTGACATGTATCCATTATACGACATTCCCACGAGGGATAATGCTAAAATTGAAACTTTACCACAGAGGGAGGAAAACCCCGAAAGGACAGCGCGAGCTCCTTCCTATGCCGGTTCTTATCGCTCACCGGCGTCCCCGCAACCCAAACGCCCGTCGGCCACACCTCCCAAACCCGAAACTTCCAAACAAATTCGTTCGGCCCCCAAAACATTACAACAATCGCCCTCCAGATCTGAAAAACGCTCAAATTCCAAATCTGCACATCGGCCGGTCACCAAACCGGAACGTCGCATGGTCACCAAGCCTGAACAACGCTCGCTCACAAAACCTGATCATCAGCCGATCACCGATCCTGACCATCGCCCGATCACCGATCCTGACCATCGCTCGATTACCGATCACGACCATCGCTCGATTACCGATCACGACCATCGCTCGATCACCCATCTCGACCATCGCTCGATCACCGATCTTGACCATCACTCGACCACCGATCCTGACCATCGCTCATTAGCCGATCTTGACCATCACTCGACCACCGATCCTACACACAAATATGAACGATCCTCTAAAATGCCACGATCGCTATCGCCGCCAATGTCAGATACGGAAAAATTATTATCTTTTGATGACTTTACAACCCCCAAGAGGAATTATACATTTTCAAGAACCGCCCCGGAGCCGTGTTACAATAAAATGTGCGGCCAACCATGTGTTGGAAAATCAGAAAAATTGTCGAGAGCTTCCAGTCCTTTCACTTGCGAGCCGTGCCAGCGGCAGCAGCCATCTCCGTGTCCGGGGTCGTGTCTGTTGCCGCGCACGTGCTCCGGGGTCCCTTGCAACAAGGAGCCGTGCCAGCCAACTTGCAAGCTGAACTGCAAGTTGCTGTGGGATCAGGACTCGCCCGACTACGCAGGCGAAACGACTTTATACAAGCCTTATAGGATTTGTTCGTTCGACGAGTGCGCGAGCGGGTACTGCCTCTTGATGACTACGGGCGTCGACTGCACGCCGCGCTCGATGCTACGGTCGCAGTCGCCGCCGGCGCTGCCTCCACCCGACTCTAATGTTAGTGGTTACTGCTCTAAAAACTAAGTTAGATACTTGATAACTTCAACAAGGTTCATATTTATCCAACGATCACTTTTTATCAAAAATTGCCTGACGTTTGGTTCTTGATTACCTAATGGATATTTCACGCACAAACGACTGAACCAATAAGGTTGAAAGTTGGCACAGAGATAGAATCTGCATATAGAATAAGACATGTAGACTTTTTAACGGGACCTTTAATAATGCGGGTAAAACCGTAGGATGCTGCTAGCACTGACTACAAATGCAAGTAAGTACCTACCTATATAATGTAAGTCGTAAGTTCTGTTTTCATCACTACATTATAGTCTAGTCTGTCTGTTCACGATATACTTAAATACGTAGAAGAAGAGTATAATGCAAGAGGAAGGTTTATTATGTATAAAAAATCCAAAAATTCCCACAGGAACGGGCACAACGCGGGTAAAATCGCGGGGCGGTGCTAGTGTCAAAACAAATTGACTGACTTAGAAGATTTTTGCACATGTATGTAGGGAGTTACTTACTTTACTTGTATATCAACCGTAAAGTAAATTCATTAACCATAACTCAGAAACAAATAATGTCGTAAATCTTAATTAACGTTTAATTTGAACAAATCTTGTAAAATTAAGTTACAATAATTATTATAATTTGGAAGGAGGTCCCCAAGACACAGGTTAACCTAACTTGATGTATATGTAACATGTGCTTTATCAATAAACATTATTATTATAGTGTTTCTCCTCGGAGTCACGGGACAAGCCCGGTCTTTTTGAGAGGCGTGCGAGGGGATACAGATCCAACTCGTAGAGGCCCTTTGGAGATGTTTAATGTAATGGATTACAACTGCTGGGACACACTCCCACACACACACACTTTATTATTATTATAACCGAGATTGTCTAAAAAGTAGAAATAAAACGAAAAGATAACCTTTGTCTTTACTTGTATACTTAGGCAGCTTGGAGGCAGACAGGGCTAATTTTTATCCCGATTTTCCCACGGGAGTGGATACTCCTATACTATATTTGATTTTATCTGAATATGTAACAGGTAGAGAATCCTGACAAAGACGAGGAAGGAAACGTGGAAGAAATGACGGAAGAAGAGGTGCGGGCGGAGAGGAAGCGCCGCCAGCGGCAGGCTCAAGAGGAGAGCGCCATACAACTTGGTTGGAGTCTATACCTACACATACATTTTTAGAACAGGTTGTAGATTATGGATAAGAGTAGGCGCTGGGGGTACCCCGCCCGACTCCCTTCTGTTATTGGAACGAAGTTCCTTATCGCGCGTTGCGAAAGGGGGCTAGACGGAAAAAATGGTAACGACATTTTTTAGGCCAGAGAGGGACAGACAGAGAAACTTGCGCACGCCAGAGAGAGACAGACAGAGAAACATGCGTGAGAGAGACATACAGAGAACGCGCCGCGCATGTTTCTCTGTCTGTCTCTCTCTGGCGTGCACATGTTTCTCTGTCCGTCTCTCTTTCTCTCTTATAGATATTTTCGTTTCGTCTTTCTATTTCGCATTGAACATTGTGGTGTCGCGACGATTATTTTTGTTGATAATACATAAACTTCGTTCCATCCGGGTGTCCCTTGACACCTCTCAAGTTTTTTTTATTATGTTTGAAAGACCGCATAGTTCCGGTGCGGAGTGCAGATTAACAAACGCAACCTTATGAAGATTTCTTAAATAGACCAAGTTGATAGTAAATACTTATATATACCACTAGCAGCGCCCCGCGGTTTTACCCGCGTTGTGCCCGTTCCCGTGGGAATTTCGGGATTTTTTTTACATAAAAACCTTCCTCTTGAATCACTCTACCTATTACAAAAAACCGCATCAAAATCCGTTGCGTAATTTTAAAGATTTAAGCATACAGACAAACAGACACGAAACAGAGACGACTTTATTTTATACTATGTAGTGATTATACATAACTTACTCAAGTTATTTTGTTAGTAAATAATAACCTATGAAACTCCTGAAACCTGAAATAATCATTTGTGGCGCTCTATTTAAAATTCTTCCACTTGCTACTATAGCGCCACCTTAATTTGATCCCTTTCAACGGACACTTTTTAATACACTGAGATGGTCCTCCTTCACTTCTACCCTCCATAGTTTGAAAGTCCGCATAGTTCCGGTGTGGTGTGCAGATTAACAAACGCAAAAATAGACCAAGTTGATAGTAAATATTTATTTATACAATTATACATAACTTACTCAAGTTATTTTGTTTCCAGACCGTAATAAAAAGACATTCTATTGGCCAGAAGGACTGAAAAGGTCCAGACGGAGCGGCAAGCGGTTGAGGAAGCGGTCGATGCGTCTGATCTGGAGAGGGGTCTCGGGGACTTCGCGCCGGGAGTCCAAGTTGACGGCGGCGACGTCATACACCTTCTAATTTTAAACTCAAACATGTTCATTTTCTCGAATGTACTTGATAGGTTATGCAAATATTTTTTAATTTGAAACTTTCCAAACAATGTATATTTCCTGCATTGAAATGTAAGTATTATAATAGCACTTATCTCGATGCACTTCGCGCTTGTTTTTATAGGATAAACTTTATTTTGTATCTAGTTCTGTATAGTTTCTTATTTACCTTTATTTCGTTTTTTAAACTTATTTTAAATTGTTTTGTTATAGTTTTAATAAATATATTTAGTTTTCATACAGTTTTTAAATAAAACAATTGTAATATTGCAAAGGTAAATTATAAAATAAAAAATTATAAATTATATCAGCTATATATTATAATTAAAGTGAAGGCAATAAACATAAGTCATAAATAAAACAAACATTTACCGAAATCATTTTATTATGACTAACAAGTTACAGTTCTTACACAAAACATATTTACATGAACAGAAGAAAGAACTCAATAGGTAGGTACATGAAATTGTACTCCGTAGAAAATAACACCTCCCTTATGATAAAACTAAAAGTAACCTTATATCGAAGAACTTAAGATCTAAATTAAATCACCTCTAACTATGGATATAAAATATGGTTATGCAAGAATATTTTACTGGTGATGTGATGTCAACTATTCTTTAAAAGCCTATATCAATATACATACTCTTAAATGTCGGTAATAAAATATAAATTATATAGATTAATCGGACTCTTGGCCATGCTGAAAGAGTAAGTAAACCTAGGTGTCATTTTAGTTACCTGATACCTACCTACAAAAGGCAGAACATATTTTGCATTTTGTTTGTAGTTATCAAAATAATTTATTTTACACATTTTACTATGCTGAAAGTGATATCAATAGCTATTCGTTTAAAAATAATAGGATTTGTCCTGAATTGATTACTACTTATTGTGCCGTGCATTTATTATATTGATTGAAGAGGTTATAGGCCTGCTAAGACGAGGTACTAAATACATCCCTAAAACTGTATCGAACAACGCGCACATAGGACTTTTTCCTTAATTGAACTGCATTCAATGAAGGACTTATGTCCTCCGCCGAATTAGTTCCTCTTGTGAGCAGGTCTTAAAAGGTTTCTTACAAACAAACTAACTACAGTCTCACTGTAGACAAATGTAATTGATTTGTATTCACCAAGAATTGTTAAAATAGTAATCATAACAGGACAACCATACACAATAATAAATGCCTTAAATTAAATCGAACTTTCCGTTGACACAAAATAAAATAAATCTTATACAAATCAAACTTTCGAAATCTATTTAGTTCTAGTTTTGTATGACAAAACAAATAATAACGCTTACATAACAATGAATTGTTTTACTTAAAAAGAACATTATAATTTAAAAGATAAAGTTCAATTTAGTGTGAAACAAACCATTGGTGTCTATGCTAAAATATCCATTAGCCATCTCATACAAAAAGTATTTAAACCATTTGTTAAAAGACGTTATCTGTTAAAAAACTACTTATATTTTTCATATACTTGGAATATTTACAAGGATATACGCAATTTGTAGAATATGATCTACATCTATTTAGAATTGTTAAATCGTTACATTTTTTTAATTAAAAGTCAAATTATTTTGTCCTAAAAGTAATGAAGAAGATGTGTGAATAAAATATTTTAAAACAATCTTCGATAGATATTAGTGAAACAGAGAAGTTACGCCCGCCCGAAATACAGAAACATAAATTAAAAACATCTTGCCGTCTTCTGAAGTTGATTTAAAATAAAAATTACATACAAGTTATGAATTAACACTATTAATATAACTATTTTCTTTTTTCTATGGAGAACAGGTATTTTCTTGGATTATAAATACAAAAATAGAAGTTTCATTAGGATCTATTCATATTGTGTAGAATGTAAGATGCAATTAATTAATTTTATCATAATTATTTGCAACAAAATTATCATACTTGACTAAAATAGAAAACGAAAAAGGAATTTAAAATTAATACAATAATATAATATGTACATACGATTTTTAGTTAAGGGTTAACTGAAATTTATTTTATAAAAAAATTCAATCGTTCGATTTTTCAATTGTTAGACCATGTCGGTAGTCTTTAGGTGGTCTAAAACACCTGATAGGTTGTAAGAGTTGGCCACAAACTACACGAAGGAAATATATATTTGAAGAAGTATGCTTTTCGACCGGAGCTATGCTCAACTCAAAGTGAAGTCTCTAATGTCCCACTGTTTAGCAAAGGCCTCTCATCTCACTGAAGTTATCAGTACAGTGAGGAATATTAGGCGTAGATGACCACGCTTGCCTAATGCGGGTTGGTGATCTCAAACCCGACCCGACCCATGTTTGAAAAGTAAGAAACGTTTTCGTCTGACACGGGAATTTAACCCGAGACCTGAGTCTTGGTAAGCGTGTGCACATGTCACTAGACCATCGAGGCGTCATAGGGTATGCTTTGTTCGGCAAATGGACTAATTTGGTCGAATTTTCAGCCGAAGACGATTCCTTCTAAAGAGAAAAAAAGGTTTAATGATTTCATTTCAATCTCACCCCATCACTGAACCCCTTTTCTCAATGGACCAAGTTGTCTTTGGTCAAAGATCAGTCATGTCAGTTTGAATTATAACTGTCGTAATTAAATAGAAAACAGCATAGCGCTGGTGGTATTCATATACCAATCGTAGTACGCTCAGAGTTATTTCCAGAAGTAGTATGAACCCAAATTTCTTACGGGATATCTAGATAACCTAATTGAAACGGGACGTACTTTCGTAACTCTTCATGATAAAGAATATAGAAATAAACATTCATTGCTCATTTCGTAATCGGTTAAACGTAACAAACAGTTATTTTACTAGGAATAAAGTTTGTAGATGTAGAGGATGGCAGATGACAGAGGAAAGTGGAAAGAACTCCATCGACAAGAGCCCAGGTTTAAGTTTAGAAGAGAAAGTTTGTAGCGGTCGTGGCGTAGCTTGACTAAGCGATGTTAGTTCACTGTGATTGTTAAGCAACGTGCAGCTCGACCTCTACTTGGATGGGTGGCCGATAGTGGCATTCTACCTGAGCGCTACCGTGCTTCGGACGGCACGTTAAATTGTAGGTCTCGGTTGTTGCAATCGTTAGCCCATGTCGGAGGCCTACTCGGACTTCCTTTAATACAGTTTCTCATAAAACGGATGTATTGAATTACAATATCAGTTTCAAAATTTCGCAGTCCTCAAGTATTGATTAGGGATGCATAATTCCAGTAAGTAAATAGTTTTAAATATCGCTGAGCGACACAAAATATATATACGTGTTTGATACGCAAATATTATGTTTTCACTATAATCAATTTCGTAAACCGTAATTACAATAAAATAGCTACTTAAAGTGTGCTTTGTAATAAATCAAATTATGCATAGCTTTAAAAAAATCAACAAAACACTTTTGCATATACATCAAAATATGTATGTTGCAAATAATTAATTGATTTGGATGCCAATATTATAATTAAATGCATGATTAGTTTTTGTTAACATTATTGGATGCTTTATAAAGTTTTCCTAAGTGCTTTTAAGTCACTTTAATTATAAATTACTATATAATGGATAGTGGGACGTGTGATGTGTCAACCCCTATTATCCGGAAACATTTGAGCGGGGAATGCCGTGGACCATAGCTAGTTATATAAGCTACTTGATACATTATCATGTGGCTCAACAATTCTAATTTGGTGAAACTAATTTATATAATGTGCTGTGTAATAATTGTATAGGATACTAGGATAATTAAATATAAACGAATACATAACGTATTCTAGTTATTAAACTTACATACAAATATTAGGATTTGTTTAAAACACAAATAAAAACTTGAAACTTTTAAATAACCATCAGGTTTAGTAGTTATTTTATGCTTCAAATAACATACTTGGTACAACCAAACGAACTGGACGCATATACTTTTAATAAAATGCATATAGGTATTGCGGTTTCAATCCATGTGCTTGTATAGAAAAAGTGAAGGGCAGTGGTCTAGTCAAACATAAATCCAATCTTATTTAAACAATCTAAAGCAGAAGAATATCATTATACTCATTCTGTTATAACTATACCAATTGCACGGTAAATGTTATATTTTAACTTAGGAACAGTATGAACAGACTTACTTAGTTAGCTTTATAATATATGGAAGTTAGTTAGCCGTTATATTTCAACATGCGTGTGTTACATCACGGTCTCTGGAACATTTATCTGTGGACAACATTAAAGTCGATTAATTGAATATCATCAATTAATTTTAACAGCCTCTGTGGTCTTGTTGTTTGAGCGCTCAGCTCCAGATCCGGAGGTTCCGGGTTCGATTCCCGGTGGGGACAATAATATCTCACAAAAATCTCTTTGTGAGACTGTCCTCAGTTTGGTTAGGGCATTGCAGGCTGAACCACCTGATTGCTCGAAAAGTAAGATGATTCCGTTAAGCCGTCGGTTCCGGTTACTTTCTACGGCTAGTAGTCGTTACATGAGTCATGTCAGAGGGTTGGTTTACTATGCTCTTTTGATGTGTTCAGAGGATATCAAACATAGCATTTCATTGCTCTGTTGGAGAAGCACATGTATACCACATGACATTGCACCATTCTTTATCTTGTGATGTGATGTGTGTGCAACACACGATAGGCAAAGTCCTGCGTTTCCCATTTTATAATAGCCCCTTTATACACAAAACTCCCGGTTGTGTTACTGGAAACTTCTATGCTAACAAACAAACTAAAATATAAATAGTTTCTCTAATTATTGCCTTACGAGAGTTAAAATGTAGACTAATAATAAATAATGTGGTCGAATTTCCAGCCCAAGACGATTCCTACTGACGAGGAATAAGGTTTAGTGATATCATTCTTACCCCATCACCATACCCTTTTTCTCATTGAAAGAAGTTCTTCGGTTGAAAAATAAGTCGGGATAGTTTGAATGTTAACTCTAGTAAGAAGAAAATATGATATAGAGAAGCGTGTGTGCGTATTTGGTCCCTGTCTCCCTCTCTCTGCCTCTCCCGGGGCTCACCTCGTCGGTGTCGGCCTCCTTCTCCCGCTGGCGCACGGCGACGGCCGTCTCGACGAGCAGGTACAGACACTTGAACTTGTCGCGCTCGCCCTCGCCCGTGCGCTCCACCACCTACCGTGGACAGAGGGTGTTCATATAATACACCCGGATAGATTCACACACGGTTAATTAAACCTAAAGTAAGCTCTAAGCTTGTCTTATGGGATATAACTAACTGATACTACTACATATACATACATACACAAATACTTTATAAGAATATATAATTGACAGCAGGCCGTCGTCGCCAACAACTGTCTTCACATATTGTTGACTCCGGGCGGGAATAGAACCCGCAACCCCCGACACAGTAAGCGCTCTCACTGCCACTGTGCCAACGGGCTTGGCATGTTGTACAAATAATGTTAAATTTATAACAAAAACAAACTCAGATTTATCTATACTAATATAATAATGCTAAAGAATTTCTTTTGTTGTTGTGTGAACGCGCTAATCTCAGGAACTACCAATCCCACTTAAATAATTAATTTTGGAATAGAAAGCCATATTCAACGGCGCAATTTTATTGACTCTTATTTAAATGATGTTTTATCCCGTTTGTTTGTTGGGCGGGGCGGGCCCTGCGCCGGTAGCTGGTGGGCGGTACCTGTATGGTGCGGGGCGCGCGCGCGCGCGGCGCGTGCGGCGCCTCCTCGTCCTTGGTGCGCACCGCCACCACCGCGCCGCCGCCGCCGCTGCACACAAACACACTGCTTTTACATTTATTATAACAACACAAACACTAATCTCCAAACGTACATACAAATAAACTTCCACATTCAAATATTAGTAGGTTTGAAACCGTGTGACATATGTGTGCATACCTGCGCGAAGTCTGCAATATCTGATGATCGGGATGATATCTCAGTACAGAAGTCCAGACCGCTGGGTCGTACTTGACATCATCTTCGGACACTGCACTCGACGAATATCCTTCTTCAGCGTCGCCCAGTTCCTCGCCGCCGTACACGAGGAGACTGGAGCTGAACTCGGCGGAGGCTGCGGCGGCGGCGGCGGCGTCTTCGCGAGCACTTTCATCGAGCCCGTCCCACTCGGCGACGACGACCCCGGCGCCGCCGCCCGCGCCGCTCGGCTGCTTCCGCCCTCGCCGGGAAATAGTGTAATGTAGCGGGTCATGACCTTCGCTCCGGATCATTTCGGGTAGGATTCGGCGGCGGGCGTTTATGAACCAGTTGCATACCTACAAATAAATCGTTCATTATTAGATTCGTATTAAAATTAATACTTATGGTATGCTATACAATAAAAAAATCAGCCGCGTATTAATCAAGCAGCAAAATCAGCATTTTAGCGGTCAAACATGGGGCAACTGCACGAGACCGATGGGGTCGAATTTTAAGGACCAGGATAACTTCACTTTGAGGAACCCAAGCTCAAACGATTAGGTCAACTACTCTAGATAATGGTGACCCAACCAAGGTCAGACAAGGATTTCGATTTGAGACACCAAAAAGAAGGCAGGTGTAGTGTGGCCCGTAATTCCCGCGTGACTGCGTAACCCGATGATCCTGCTACTGCCTTGGGCTATTGTACTTGGGAATCTCTACATAGCCACTGACTTATCTGGGATCAATGGGAGGGAACTGGTGAGCTTTGGATTCAAAAAATAGTTATGAGCTTCAAGTGACAATTTATGTAATATAGAGAAGTGTTTTTATAAAATTGTGTTTTAATCTCAACCTCACCACATCATGTGGTGTGGTTATATATCCATTATTAGCTATTTATTTGAGACTTATTTTTTGGAGATGATAGTCGAAATAAATGATTTAAGTAATTTAGGTAGCTTAACTTTCATCACTTACTTGTAGTACAGTAAGATTAGCCTCCTGACTGAGCGTTATCTTCTCCGCATCGCTGGGGTATGCATTGTACCGGTGCTCATAGAGCCATCTCTTGAGTATCTTCACGGAGTGCTTGGGCAGGTTGCCGCGGCGCTTGCGGATAGCCACGAGGCCGGGCGGCGGGCCCTGGAAGCCGAGGCTGGAGCGCCGGGTGCGGTCCGCCTCCCCGTCGGTACCGCTTTCATTGTCGTCGGTTGAAGAGGTAGAGTTGAAACGCTCGCGTACTGTTACTGTTGGCAAATTGATGGGTTTAGTAGCGTTTTTTTTAAATTAGGCACAAAATATTTACATAGTATTAAATGGAGTTGTTGTGGTGTCTGTCTGTCAGTATGTTCACGTTGATATTAAGTTTTGATTTTCATGTTAAAGTTATTCTTGACAACACAACTACATATTAACACAATTTCAAGTTCAATCTTGCCGTCTACGCAGGTGGTATTTTTTGACAACTTATTCTAGTGTTCCAATGATATTATTTAATTCTAATATGGTTTTCCTTTAATTAAATGTTAAGCTACAAAACTCCCAAAATACATAAATAAAACTTTCCTTCTACACTAACATATTAATCAAAGTTGCAAATTGTAAATCTGTGAACATAACGCTTAGTGTATCAAACTACAGTACAAAGTCCAAGTAGTTACATTGCACTGCAATCCAGAATCAACATACATAAATAAAAACCACATATGTACATACAAAATACAATGACAAGTTGAACAAGACAATGGGACAAGTTAACATAAGCTCATATTACAGTGGAAACTAACAATGACATGATGCTTTTAATATACTTAGCACTGTCTTTGGTCCAAATAGATATTATAATGTGAAAGTAATTATGGATTAACAAAGTTTTATCTTATTTGCAAATCCCACTCCACACATGTAAGAAGAAACTCTCAAAATATAAGATTTATTTTCGTTTGTATCTGTTACATCTATCTAGCTTAGTTACAATGTTGAATAGACTTGAATAAAATATAATATAGAGGTATTAGTCCCGCAGTTTTACATGTATATTGCTGCTCTCCAAAACAAAAAACATCAAATTTTTTATTTATTATAAACCCACTCCTGAGCAAAGGTCTCCCTCAACATCTTCCAAGCATCCCTATTCTTGACAAGATAATAGTAGTAGTAATAGCGTGAACCTGTAATGTCCCACTGCTGGGCAAAGGCTTCTCATCTCATCAAAGATATCAGTACAGTAGGGAGGATCACAACGCGTGCCTTATGCGGGTAAACATGGCTTGGGTAAGCCATGTTTGAATAGTAGGAAAAAAGGTATCGCTCAACCCCGGACCTGTCTTACCAGGCGAGTGCAAATACCACTACACCAACAGAGGCAAGACAAAACCAATCCTAATTTTACAAAATAATATACAGCATTATGTGACACAATTTTGTTAATGTGATTTTCCCTAAGTTTTGTGCAAAAAATATTTAAAAATCAAGGGTTTTTGTGAACCGTTACTATTATACCTATGAAATTATTCTATTTTATATTCTAAAACAAAAATAAAATGAAGTGGGCATGTGGACTTGAACCCGCGACCTTGGGTTCGGAATCAGAATATCGATGAGAGTCATTACAATTTGGAATCAACAAAGCGACAGTGGCGCCGCCACCGGAGCGCGTGATCCAACCAACGGAAACGCTACCTACGTAATTTTGACAGCGGCCATTTTGTACACTGATCACTGTCAATTTTCTGTCACTGAGACATTTTCGTAAAGTCAATGGATTCCAATAACAACAACAAACAACTGATCGTCCCAATAAATATCTTTATGTAAAACATATTAGCAACCTAGGAAACATGGAAAAGTGAAGTAATACAAATATCGATCGAGGTTACGCGGGGGGGACAGGCCGAGTAAGGCGACCCAAATGGGCGAGCTAAAAATAACCGTATCATGTGCCAATTACCAATATCCTTGTTGAAAAAAGTCAGAATTATGAACCACAAATAGAAAAGCTTTAAAACTATAAAATCTTACAGCTAAGTAGGTTGATAAGCACTTATTGGTAACGGACTACGACAAACATTCAATGTGGCGCATTGGCGCCATTTTCCTTTCGAGAGAGCGCGTACGTAGGTGACGTAACAGGCCTAATTTCTCAGCCGAGCTATTTGTTAGGTCCAACATAGCATATTTTATTAGATTTTGATCTAGATTTTCTCCAGAATTTCGTTGTTGTTTTCGTTAACATGTCACCTTGACATGATATGTCAATTTGACAAGCATGGCGGAAACGTGGCGTCGTTTTGTATTTAGTTTAGTATACCGGCTTACCTCCTGGCGATGTCGACTGTCTGTTGACAACACGGGCATCTCTGATGATTTCTCTTGCAATTTCTCTAACGTCTCGTCTCTGCTGGAACGCCATTTCGGTCCGGTCGTGTTCTTCTTCTATTAGACCGGCCGTAGGTGGTAACATCGTTTGTTGACACTCAATCCATGCGAACACTTTTCTTTTTACACGAAATAATAAAAAATCATTACCAGTTCAATTTTCAACTATATAGTACTATTTTGAAGGCACTTACAATGTCTAAACAAAATTAATTTGTTTCGACGACGCACGACAAAACGAACAGAGCGCGACTGTCAAGTCAAACCGCGGACGGCGGGAAGCCAAGGCGCCGTCGCGCATCTGTCTCCTTCTAGCATAAAGCATTTTGGTATACGACTATCTCACTCGGGTAGCAACGCCTCGACCTCGATGCGTGCCCCGATGACAAGCTAAATGTCATAACAAAGCGTGGGTTTCATTTTGCTAGAAGTAAAGGCTCGTTGGTTCTGTGCATGACTGAGGGCGCCACTTATGCAAATTATGCAGAAGTGTTCTGAAATAACATAATTTTGTTCCTAGGTCTATTAGTTCGATTTTTAGCCACGTACAGACTTATCTGTTACATTATTAATTATACCGATCGCTGTCAAATGTCATAACAATATGCACGCCATCTATAGCGGTAGGTTTTTTAAACTCATTCATTACTTAATTATGATCCGAATTACCCGACATGAAAAAGAAGGTTGTTTAGGTATTGCCAATAGAAATGAATACCGTAAATCGAATATACGAATTACACCGCTCGTGGTCACGGGATGACCGGTGTAATTCGCTCGAAACGTCGGGTACGTATTTTAGTAGAATACGTACCGTAATACATAGTAGTTTGTCTATACTAATGTTGTAACATTCTACTTATGTTTCCAATACTTGACTTATAATTACTACTGATATAGCGCAGACAACTAAAACACTCAATTTAAGCAATTGCACATCTATACTAATATAATAAAGCTGAAGAGTTTGTTTTGTTTGTTTGTTTGTTTGTTTGTTTGTTTGTTTGTTTGTTTAAACGCGCTAATCTCAGAAACTACTGAACCGATTTGAATAATTCTTTCACTGTTAGATAGTCTATTTATCGAGGAAGGCTATAGGCTACATTTTATCCCGAAATTCCCACGGGAACGGGCACAACGTGGGTAAAACCGCGGGGCGCTGCTAGTGATGTTATAATATCCACATCGATATCGTAAAATCTCATTATAACATCGCGCCCGGCGCGGCGCGCGCCCTGCGGCCCTGCGCGCGCAGCTGCGCTCTCATTGGTTAGATTTTAATGGCGGCAAGTTCACTGTGACAATACACGTAGGCGTGAATTTAATGTTTCGCAATGTGTTTTGTTTTTTTAAATTTTGTTTGATTAATTACATTAGTGAAGATAAAGTAGTGTATGCAACTGCATATACTCGTAACACGGGTATTAAAACACTCGTTACTATTATGAAACTCGCTGCGCTCGTTTCATAAACTCACACTCGTGTTTTAATACCCTTCATTATATGACAGTTGCATAAACTACTATTATGCAACTGTCATATAAAGAAGGGTACTTTTTTTTGGATGTATACTAATATTGATCGTGGAGTGAAAAGTGCGAGAACAAAAGTTGAAGAAAATAAAATTCCACCCATTACGATTTTTTCGATAAACTTGGTAGTATAACTCTGCAAATATTGATCCTAGCGTAAAAATGATAATGGCCAAACTTCTGGAAAATTAAATTTCCAACAACTTTGGATAGGACCATTTTTGCTGTAAAGTTGAAAATTAACGAGTTATTTCAGAAAAACGAAAAAATTTAACTTTAAAACAAGATGGCGGCGAATCCTCTACCGGGATTAGTTCAAAAATCGAGATTTATAATCCCAACCAACCCCTCCGACGTTTAAAACAAAAATCGCTCCTCGGAATTTTTTCTATTTTAGGCTATTTTATGTATACCCCGACTGAACTAATTCTTCTAGTGTAAACCGGCGTAGAGCATTCTTTCGTTGTTCTTAGTGCGTTCGCAAAGATTCTATAGAATATTCTAAGAATGCTCGCTCGCTCGATGTAACAGCGCAAGAGCGCGCGAACAGTTGCTTAGAGCGTTCTTGCGTGTTCGGACGTGCTCGCGCCACTGAGCGGTCTCATCAAAGCGTTCTTGTGTTCTAGCTCTTGTTCTAGCTCTAGCTCTGTGTTCGTTTGATGTAAATCGACCTTAATGTGAGTGCAAATCGTGTGAGTTTAAAACGTATCTTCATCACTACATAGTATAAAGCAAATTCGCATTCCGCTGTCCTTCTGTCTGTCTGTCTGTCCCTATGTATGCTAAGATCTTTAAAATTACGCAAAAGATTTAAAAGCGGTTTTTGAATAGATAGAGTAATTCAGGAGGAAGGTTTTTAGTCATAAAAATTTCCGAAATTTCCACGGGAACGGCCACAACGCGGGTATACCGTATAGTTATGTAACTCAAGGTATGAAAAACATGCTTAACAAATTGGTTATTGGCGTGCGTTGCTAAATCTATGGAATAAATACAAAAACAATGTTCTACACAATCAAAGAACATATTATAGCGAACAAATAAGTTCGCGACGGTAACTATATGGCTAACTATTATAGTTAAGCCACAATAACCGTTTTTTCAATCCGTTGCGTAATTTTAAAGATCTAAGCATACATATACACATAGGGACAGACAGACAGACAGCGGAAAGCGACTTTTTTTTATACTATGTAATGATGTTAAATGATTTACATATAGTTCTTACTTCTTAATGAAGTATAAATAACGAAAAAGGGATGCCTTCAAAATGCAATGAATGCTTTGAAATAAAATTAGATAGGTACCTACTTCAATGTATTTTGTTTTGTAGAGTATGATTGTACATAGGTGAGAGATTAGATTACCTAGGCTTTAAAAAAGAGGTGATTGATTTTAATGACTTTTAGTTAATTAAACTTAAGCAGGTAACTACTTATTACATATTAATTTACTTTTATGTCCTACAGATAACAATTATATTAGTAGCAGGGCCCCGTGGTTTTACCCGCGTTGTGGCCGTTCCAGTGGGAGTTTCGGGATTAAAAAATAGTACAGAAAGCAGTCATTTTGTAAGGTTACTTAATAGTTTTTTTTGTAGCTAAGCTAATATTTTTTGATTAGGTACCTCTTCACCTAGCGACATTAGGGACTTCTCAAAGGTACTTTTATTTAATTTGACATATAAATAAATTGTATCTTACTTTCTACCTATCCTACTAATATTATAAATGCGAAAGTTTGTATGTATGGATGTATGGATGTATGGATGTATGGATGTATGGATGTTTGTTACTCTTTCACGCAAAAACTACTGAACGGATTTGGATGAAACTCTACAGTAATGTAGGTTATACATCAGAATAACACATGGGATATATTTTATCCCGAAATTCCCGCGGGAACGGGAACAAAGCGGGTAACACCGCGGGGCGCGGCTAGTCTTATATAATATGGATAGGTATTAGAATAGATGAAATGAAATATAAAATATTTTTCAATGGACGGATCTGTTTATTCGTCGATGATAAAATAAAAAATACTTATAATGACATTGAACGATATAGCTACAACAATTACTTATCATAATTATTTACAGAGTTTAGATCTAGTATTGGGTGTTGGCCATGGTCATGGATTCGATGAGTTGCTTGTAGACGAGCTCGGGGGCGCGCGGGGAGAACTGGAAGTCCATGTGGGTGAAGTGGGGGTCGGCGACGGGGTGCGCGGTGACGCGGGGGAGCTCGCGCTGCAGGCGCGCCACGTCGGCGGGCTGCGCCAGCCAGTCCGCCTGCGAGTGGTACAGGGACACCGGCACCTGCACCTGCTCCATCACGTACTTCGGGGGGTCCACGCTGCCGTACACCTTCTTGTTGATCACCGGACCGAAGTCGTACTTCCTGAAGCCGTCCGACGACACTGCCTGGCCGTACTGCTTGATCATGCGAGTGGACGCTCCCGCGGGCAAGTGGCCCATGATCACCGGAGTCACCTCCGAGTCCAGGTTCTCGATGTTCACGCCGGTCATCACGAAGTACACGTTGGAGCACACTTGCTTGTTTCCGATCTGGTTCTCGCAGATCTCACCGCCGGCGCTGGCGATCAGCTCCTTCTTGGGGTTGAAGGAGGCGTGTCCGATCTGGTGGTGAAGGTTCTCCTCGAACTGGCTGGTGGGGGCGATCATGCGGATCAGGGGGCTGCGGACGTCGTTCATGTACACCATAGGGGCCAGCGCGTGCATCGAGATGATCTTCTCGCTGTACTCCTGGCTGGAGGAGGCCAGGGCGAAGAAGTCGGTGGTGCCGGAGGAGTGGCCGACGTAGTGGAGCTTCTGCTGTTCGGTGATCTCCAGCACGTAGTCGATCATGGAGGGCAGGTCCACGAGGGCGACCTCATCGTTGCTGAACTGCCAGAAGTCGGAGAGGGCGGGGTGCTTGCTGACGTGTCTGCGGGAGTACTTGTTGCCGCGAGCGTTGCCGAGCCAGACGTCGTAGCCGGCGTCGGAGAGCAGGTAGGCGAGGGACTTGCCGGGGCCCATCAGGAGCCAGTCGTCGGCGCTGCCGAGGAGGCCGTGCATCAGGAACACGACGGGCTTCTTGGACACGTCACGGATCTGTTGCTGCTGGGCCGGGATGCGGAACAGAGTGAGGTAGTAGCCGTCTTCGGTCTTGATGGTGTGCTCCTCCACGGGGTAGTTGTTCTTCTTGAGTAACTGGGTGGCGTTCAGGTCTTTGTCTTCGTTCTGGGAGCGCACGGCGGCGGCGTAAGATTCCTGGAACTTAACCTTCTGTTCGGGGGTAGATTTCTGCATCACTTTCTGGGCTTTGGAGTAGATCTCTTGGATGGTGTCCTGGGAGTTGCCGCCGGTGAAGAGAGCGTCGACGGGCATCTCGAGGGTGCGCCACGCGATGGTGTCGTCGGCGGACAGCTTCTTCTGCTGGTCGAGTTCCTTCATGGGTTGGGTGTAGATAGGCGCGTTCCACTTGTCGTGCGTCTTGCGGGCGGGCTGCGCGCGGCCCACGGACGACTCATCGCCGATGTACTCGGTGGTCTCGGGGAAGACTTCGCGCACGCGCTCGTGGGACGTGGACGCCGACTCGGACGAGTGCTCGTACTTGTTCTGCTTGCCGTTCTTCTGGGTGCGGATGTACTGCTGGTAGGTCTGCTTGAAGGGCTGGTACAGCGGGCGCTGGATGAACTCGAGGGGCTGCACGATCAGGTTGTCGGAGGCGGGCTGGTGCGACCGCTTGAAGATGTTGGCGGAGATGCCTTGGGCGAGCGCCACACAAACGAGGACGCACACTGCCTTCATGATGCCGACTGTGCCTGTTGCTTGTCTATGCGGGGTTTATATATCAATATTATTGTCTATTCAGCGATATTTCGCCGCGCCCCGCGCGCCGCGCCGCGCGCGCATTACTCGCAAACCGCTGCGCTAGCGCGCTATACAAGCGGACTTTGGATTTAATAAATTATGTTGTTAAGTTTTCGCACGAATAAAATGTGTGATTAAATAATGTTTGTACTGTTTAGTTCAAAATAGTTTGAAGAATATGAGGAAAGGAAAGGAATATTTACTTCAGGAAAATGGGCCTATCGTAGAACATAACATAGGTACGCAATATGTATTTGCATCGTTTTGTTTTGTACCTTAATACAAATAGTATAATATCAAGTACTATAAAAAGCCACGAATAATAACAAAAGTAAATACCTATCTAATTAAGAGTGTAAGTTTGCTATACCATACTATATATATATATATATATATATATATATATGTATATATATGCAGAACCCGGAGTCCTCCACGGATTTACCGGCGTTGTGCCTTACCTGTGGAAATATCTGAATCAAAAATAGGTTTCCCGTTGAATGTGGTTCTAATCTAGCACAAAAAAATATTCAAATCGGACAGGTAATTCTGCGATAAGCGCGTTTAAACAAACAAAAAACCAAACCTGATCGAACTCTTCACCTTTATCATGGTACTTAGATTAGTTAGACAAAATAATGTTCAGCGTAAATATATAAAAAAATGCTAACTCTACATAACATAAAATAAATTCCTTCGTCGCATCTGTCTAGAGAACTTTTTACTGAACAGATTTTCATTCGGCTTTCACAAACAAAATTATTCAAGGCGAAGATTTTTGTATTAATCCCAGAATTCCTACAAACCTTAGGCTATCTTGATTAATCAAAGCAAAGTGAAAGGCGGTCATTAAGTCGTATAAAAAAACACTTTCTCACAGATCCTCTCTTAACACAATAAACAATTAATTCAATTGAATTCAATGTAAAATAGAATGGGTCCTTTATTAATCAAAGCCTTGTCTATACTCTACATTATAACCCATGATTATAACTGAACCCATAGAGAAAAGACAATACATAAGTAACCTTTTTGAATTGGTTTGAAGTATGAAAATTGTATGTAGTATGTATGATGTATGTAGTATGACGATTATCACATTGCCCCGCACTACGCAGCGTTGTGCGTGAATGCGTGTTCTAACGTTGCTTGAAAGAATCTCCGATTGTATAGAAAACACGCACAGTCCAACACATTGAAACTGCATCCACGCGCGTGCATGCAGATCACGCGCCTACAAGCGAAGAAACATGCATCCACACGCGTGGGTGCAGGTGACACGCAAGGTATGGCACACCGACCCCGCAGGGCCATGCGTGATTTAGGAAGGGATTTGACATGTAAGAAAAATTAATCTCGAAGCGCCGTGGTCGACAAAACGCAGCTACGCGCGTAGGTGCGTAAAAAACCCGCACGATGTTGCAGATCTGCACCCCCACAAGTACGCGCCTAGATGCGTCGACACGCAACATGCAGCGTGATGCAGGGCAGTGTGATAGTCGCCTAGTCTTTATTATTGTAGATTTCAATAGAATATTGTTATCCTCAGTTTTACCAAGCAAAATAATCAATGACATTCAGATAAAATGCTTTACTTATTTCCTTAAGTTTAGACAGTATTGTGTCTAGAATTAAGATTCTTGATACGGACATGAGGCTAATAAATAGTGGTCGATATTTTTGGAAAAATCTAGACTGGGCATCTGGATAGAGCAATTAATCAAAGACTGAATATTAACCAGAACAGGGGGCCGCGCGGCCGTCTGAAAACCAGCGCTGAACCGAGACCTCGGCCTCTGTACAGCATCAGCTGAGAAGTCTCATATTGCTGCATTATTTTAGTTGTATTTTTATTTTTCTTGTAATTGTGGCAATAAATGTTATTTTTTTAAACTGATTTTATTGAGTTTTTGTGCACCATCAATCCATCGCACTCTTTCTCTCTTACCCACGACTCATTTTAAACCGACAAAAAAGAGAGGTGTTTTACTTTCGACGTGTTTGTATGTCAGTGACATCGTAGCTCCTGACTAAACCTATGGACTTTTGTTTGAGAAATACTAAAACATTTTACAAAAAAAAAAAAATGGCCTGTAAGGTCCCACAGTCGGGCATAGGCCTCTCATGTCACTAAATTCCCAAGTGTACTTAATAGGTCGGGGTTCATACTTTTATTTACTTTTTGTTTTCACAAAATAGTGTCTCGCAATTTCTAATAATAAGTAGGTACATTAAACTTCTAAAGAAAGAAAAAATGCTTTACTTTAGCTCTAATTATTATAAACAAATTGAACAATACTGTTCGTTCGTTTTAGGGAATTTAGTTTTTTACTATTTCACGTCATTCACTGGACACATTGGAATCTTGGCAATCAGTTCATATCATATGTCACGTGTGCCTAAAAAGAAGCCTGTAATCTCCCAATGCAGGAGGGCGTCTCATCATACTGCACGGAATGCGGTTTTTTTAAATAGATAAAGTGATTCAAGAGGAAGGTTTATATGTATTAAAATTTCCGAAATTCCCATGGATTGGCGCACAACGCGGGTAAAACCAAAACCGCGGGGCGCGGCTAGTTATAAATGAATGTTTAATATCGATGAGTCGAGCGTTAATTTTGCTGACTGGAAGGTGAGACTAGTTTAGTTTTTGCCAACTTGTAAACAGAAATCGCTAACAGATAGGTTTTAGATTTTGTTTTGATGTAACTATAAATAAATGGTTTAAATAGTTTTGGGGGCAAAGTATGTGAGACATAGGTAGGTAAGTAATAGGTACTTAGTTATGGTTATTTTTTACACAGTAGTATACAGCTAACTTTTCAAATTCTTCCTAGAACTTATCTAAAATTTCTTTTACCTTTGGATACACAACAGTTTTAATGTCTTTAGCACAGAAGAAGTCTAAATGACTGAAATCTGGGATTTGATGGACTTCGACCAGGTTGGGCAGACGGCTGGTGAGGGCTCGCACGTCCTCAGGCTGCGCGAGCCAGTCTTGGAGCCCTACCACCACCGCCACTGGAGTACTAACCAGCTCCAACGCATACTCGCTCGGGGTCTCTACCCCATATCGCTCCAAGTTGTCCTTCTCTCCATAGTCAAACTTTCTGAACGCCTGCCCCATAACAACCTGCCCGAAGTGATCTAAACTCTTGGTCGAAGACCCCGCCGGATAGTGCCCCACAAACACAGGCAGCTTCACATAATCAAACCGCGAGCTGATGCCGACCAGCGAAAATATTATATTACTACACAGCACATCAGAAACCACACCCAGCCCGCACAAATAAAACTTCAACAACCTATCGAAATGATTGTCGGGCAATAAGTTATAAGTCCCCGTGGTATATAAGAAATTCCGGATTATCGCATAATTGGCGACCAGCAATCGCATCGGCAGCGACTTCATGTGTGTGAGGTAGGCTACTGGAGCCAGCGCCACGAATACGGAAACTTTTTTATTATATTCAGGTTTTTCCGAAGCCATCACGAAGAAGGCGGTCGTGCCTTGCGAGTGGGCGACCAGCTTGGTTGTGTTCGCGCCGGTTTGATCCAGGACGTAGTCGATGACCGCGGGGAAGTCGTATACCCCCATCTCGTGCCAGGAGAAGTCCCAGAAGGCGGGCTGCGAGGGGTCGAGGTACGTGTGGCGGGAGGAGAACTTGTTTCCGCGGGAGTTGGCCATCCACACGTCATATCCGTCCTTCCACAGCTGGTATCCTATCGCCTGGTCAGGGCCAGATAGTATATAATCATCACTGCACGTCAAAATGCCGTGCTGCAGCACCACTGGCGGACCTTCTTTGGGGATCCTGAACATCTTCAAAATGTATCCGTCTTCTGTGGTGACTTCGTGTTCTTCCACTGGGAACCCGTATTTGGTGATAAGCTGGGTGATATTGAGGGCGGCATCAGAATCTCCGTAGAGGACTGTGTCTGGAGTTAGTGCATCGTGGGATCCAGCAACTGTGTCGCTCGTGTATGGCACTACCGCATTCGCAAATTTATGATTCACCTCAACCGGAGCTGCGGTCAATTTAAACACAACATTAGCCAGACTCTCGTAGACACTCAGACTAGATCTAAACGCACCATCGTTTTCTATCTTATTCAAGTACTCACGGGTTTTGTGCGTTGCTTTAGGAAAAAAATGGTCTGCCAAAAGCTGACTATTCCCGCTCATGATAAGGGAGGAGGTTATGAGAATTGCAGGGGATAACGAAGTGAGGAACATTGTATTGTTAGCACACACTTCTTATCACTCGTAGTTACCTATTTATAACTCAATGATATAACTTAGCAAAGTCATCATCAGAAATGAATCATTATGCTGTGAACATAATGGTAACATAAATTAGATTAAAATTTAAAAATACCTTATTTTGTACTGTAATCTATAGTAAAAAGTTGAAAAGTTTGATTTTTGCTTTTTTGTTCGTTTGAGCAGGCTAATCTTTGGATAAATTATTTAAAGAGGAAGGTTAGGCTATTCCTTATCCCGAAATTCCCACGAGAACTGGCACAACGCGAGTGAGACCGACGGGCGCTGCTATGTTTTTATAAACAAGGTTAAGGTTCATGATCAAATTAGCTGTGTCATAAGGTAATAAATAGTAAAAGAATTATCCTGCCATTCTTTTAGTAGGTACATAAATTTTGAATAAGTGATCTTCCTCACGCTACTGAAATCTTCGTTCTGTGAGAATAAAGGCCTTTGTCCAACAGCGGGATATCCCACAGCTGGGCAAAAGCCTTATTATTATTATTATAACTTGTTACATTACAAGCTATTGAATTGGTTATAATAAAATCACTATGTCTTTGTACCTACTTATACTAACTTGTGTTCTAATCCTTATGTTCATCCCACGTAAGTAAATACATTTTATAGATGGGGAGCTTCACGAGCTAATCGTGTAGTCACTCGAGCGTCATTGGGGCGTACTGGAATGTCAAGATGACATCAAAATACAGGTTCACGTGCAAGAAGTTATTAAGTGGGAAAATAAAATGATACGAAAAGCGCACCTTAGTCAATCCATTTGTACTGTCATTTTATATGTTCAAAACTTGACCATAAGTTTACGACTGCTTATCGTATATCTTTGTAACAGGACCTCTTTAGGGCTTACTTAACGTACCCTATGAAAGTTAGCTAGATTCGAATACATACTAGTTTTTCAAAAGTTTTGACGTATCCGTACGGCCAACACTGCCACGCGAGCTAGCGGTTACATTTTGGTACTACGCCATTGACTATCTTCTATATCTAAGTCTGACATTCTCCTATATCTAAGTCTCAGATGCTGCCTTTCTGTTAGCTAAATATTAGACCGGAAAAATTTAAAGGCCTTTGACACGATGGAAAAAGAAGAATAAAACCCATGGAATAGAACTATTTTTTTGTTTTTTTTTACAGCATGCGTCACTAGGTATGTAGAAAGCTAATATTTGGTGAAGGTATTTAATATGGTCCTAGTCTATAATATAGACTTAGTCTATAATATAGACTAGGACCATATTAAATACCTTATATGATATATTATATCCAAGTCTAACGCGCTCGAGTGACTACACGAAAACCCGTTAGCCTCCCCTACTATTACGAGGACACCTGTTTAAACTCAATTCTTTACATTAATTTATTGCCAAATGTCAAATAAAACGTAACGTAACAGAATTACTTATAACTCCTATTATATTACCAGTTGAATAATTCACTAAATTTCGGGATAAAATGTATCCCATGTGTTATTCTGATGTATAACCTAAATTACTATAAAGTTTCATCCAAATCAGTCCAGTAGTTTTTCGTGAAATAGTAACAAACATACATAAATCCATACATCCACCCCCACAAACTGTATCATTTATATTACCTATTAGTAATTAAGACTTATTCACAATCACTCAATTCAGTAATCACTGTGTACAATAGACATAGAGACCTAAAAGTAATATTTTACTGCTATTCCTCGTCTTATTAGTAGATTTGTGTACTTTGACTTATCTATTAGTATAAAGCTGCAGAGTTTGCTTGTTTGTTTGTTTGAACGCGCGAATCTTTGTAATAGATAGCCACATTCAATGGGAAGGCTACTTTTCACCCTGAAATTCCAGAACGGGTCCACCGCGGGTAAAACCGCGGGGCGCTGGTAGTAAAAATAAGTGTAATTTCTGTCAGTAACGGTACCGAAATTATAATTACCATTTTAAGAGCCTTTGCTTTTTATGTGAGCAATTTTAATTAAACGCTCTGGTAATATGAAAATGGTATTCGTCAAAACCTCTCAACAGATTTTGATGAATTTGGGCATAGATTGACTTTAGTTTAGACTTTAGTACTTTGATAGTCACTATGTCTTAGTTTTTGTATATCCCGAAATTCCTACACTGCGGGAAACACCTATCTATATAGAGATTTTAGATATTTTTGTATGGAGTTTAATCATAAGCTAATACCTGACACTGTGATGTATTACAATTTACATATTTGTCATCATTACCTAAGCAAGGGCTTTATTTGTATATTATTAAATTCATGATAGTAATCATCAGAGTCCGAGGCGCCCCCTGATCTTGGATCCCCGAGGTACTGCCCCTCCGGTAGCTACTGCACTGCTACTAGCACAACCGCTGCTAGATAGGTACCTACGCATTACTGCGATTTATTTACTTTAGAAATTTTTAATATTTACTTGTTTCTTAAGTTTAAGCGAACACTACTCATTTTGAATTAAAACTACGTTACGGATACACTGCGCCAGTCTTCTGTGACCTAGTTCCTGTAAAGGCGCCGAAACGTCAGATAAAAATCACTACACAGTATAAAACAAAGTCGCTACTTTTGTCTGTTTGTCTGTCTGTACGCTTAAATCTTTAAAATTACGCAACGGATTTTGATGCGGTTTTTTGTAATAGGTAGAGTGATTCAAGAGGAAGGTTTTTATGTAAAAAGATTCCCGAAATTCCCACGGGAACGGGCATATAAAATAAAGTCGTCTCTGTTTCGTGTCTGTTTGTCTGTATGCTTAAATCTTTAAAATTACGCAACGGATTTTGATGCGGTTTTTTGTAATAGGTAGAGTGATTCAAGAGGAAGGTTTTTATGTAAAAAAATTCCCGAAATTCCCACGGGAACGGGCACAACGCGGGTAAAACCGCGGGGCGCTGCTAGTATAAAATAAAAGCGAAGTGTATCCGTAAACGTAGTTTAAATTCAAAATGTTTAATAGCATATTTAGCTAATAGACTGTGTGTGAGTAATTACAAAAACGCTCGGTTGTATAAGAAGCACTTACATACCACAGTAAAAAGTAAAGATCAACAATGAGTACTGGTTTAACAATGAATGGATTTATCCGGTTTCGGGTGCCCTTCCACCAGTCATGCTAAGCGTTGCCATACTACGTTTGATATGATTGGGGGTACCACCATCGCTATGTTGAGTTGGGGTAAATGGCCACGTGTTACGTCAAAACCCTACGTTGATATGCTACGTTGCTATCCTACGTTGATTGCTACGTTGCTATGCTACGTCGCTGCCATCGTTAAATATGATTGGTGGATACCAAATGTAGCATAGCATAGTCCTGGTAGAAATACACCCATTATAAAGCACATTAAGTAAAAACTTAATTGTGAATGGTACAAAAAATCGTCGCATTTCTTGTACCTATTAATGTAGCTAGTTTAAAAAGTTTAAGTCATCAACCAAAATAACTAAAATTGTTATTATAAATGAGGACTATGATTATTTACATATTACAGTACCCGGCAAAAACCATTACCTATTAGAAAATGGTCGACTATTTATACGAATAGGGTGACTCCAAAAGTACCCATAACGTTAGCCAGAAAATTTTCTATACTAATATTATAAAGAGGTAAAATTTGTAAGTTCGTTTGTTTGTTTGTTTGTGTGTATGTCCGAGCTAATCTCGGGAATGATCAGTCCGATTTGAATAATTCTTTTTGTTATAAATAGCCACATTTAACGGGAAGGTTATAGGCTATTTATCATCCCAAAATTCCCGCGGGAACGGGCACAACGCGGGTGAAATCGCGGGGCGCAGCTAGTAGTTTATGTATACCTCAATGGACATATTTTAATTTAAGAGAGTGGCACGTTCCTATTATACTTTATTTTTTCTTGATTGTCTGACTGGATTGACTGGAAACTTGACGACATTGTTCCACATTATGGCACAATCAAGAAAAAATAAAGTATTCAACCGATGTGAAGTATATTCTACTGGACACATCTACTGATAAACTATCTACAAAATCACACTACACTCACTCTTACCAGACTAATAATCATTATACCTCGGTACTCTCCTCTCGGTGTCACCTCCTTAAATACTTATCTATGGTTAACACTCTACATACCATAGACATATTTACCTCTTCACTGCATTCTAGTTGTATGCCATAAGCAAACGTGAAACAAACTAAAACATTGAATTATTACTAACTTAACTACTAACATTCTAAATGTTACTAACCGATCATACTCCATCAAAGGCCGAGCGTAGTGTATCTAATACTTCCTGTCGTGTCGTGTATTGAAATGTGGTAAATTACACTATAGGTACAATACCATAGAACTAGAATGTAGGTATGCAACGAAGAGGTTTTTTTATCTATGGTAGATACTTACATAGGTACCTCAAGAGGGAAATACTCGTTATCAGGGAGCCTATACCTATACATACCTAAGTTAATATTTTGTACGGCGTATATCTCCTTAAGGTTTGTTTCCCTGATAACCACACTGGTAGATTCTGTGACATAGTCAATGTCTGACAAAATGGAAATAACCATCTAATTCCTCTAGAGGTCGCAACTAAGTGTTCGCGTTGCCTCGGAAGCTTGGTAACGTTCAATTGTACCACTGAGTAAGAACACCCACCGGTGTCCCGCGGTTTTACCCGCGTTGTCCCCATTCCCGTGGGATATTTGAGATGAACAATAAACCTTCGCGTTGAACGAGGCTATCCATTTCAAAAAGAATTATCCAAATCGGACAGGTGTTTCCAGAGATAAGGGCGGTTTAAACAAAAATTCAAACTCGTCAGCTTTATTACAATAAGTAGTACAGATTAGTCGCATACTGACTAGCATTGTTCATTCTAGTTGCAGCACTTAGAGAAGTTGCTATTGCAGGATCCGAGAGACTCGGCTAAGGGCGGAACCACACGTCGCCAATGGTAGGTAGGTACACATCAGTTCAGCCTCTACGGCCTGTGTAATTCTCTCTCCTATGTTATTATTCTCTGATGTAATCTATATAAAGAATCTTCGAAACGCTTTGCATGGAGTGGACTCAGGTAGATACATGGTAGATGACACTTATATCTGACATTACCAAGACGACCTCTCGCGGGTATTACAGCTTATATGGACATAGCTAACGATTTCCTGCCTTATTTGTTTTAGTTTTATTTACCGAGGTATAAAATAAGTTTTATTTTAAAGTAAGTTAATGCGAGTATGTTTTCTTAAATTGTTTGAAGAGGGTTTTGAAAAATTAGAAGCTAACTGAGGAAATAATGTACAACAGAAACAAGTGTTCATGTTTAATTCAAATGTCCAGTTTTTATTAATGCCCAATTTATACGAGTAAGTGTCATTAAGTATTTAATGTAAATGAGGCGATCCAATCATTGTCCGTGTGAGTATCTAGTATTTATGTAACATTGTAATGGTTGTGATTCTGACGCCATTGTAAATGAGCGGAAAAATCAAGAGTTACAAAAACAAAACGGACCAAGGTCGGAGATTGGGTCGGCCGGCTCCATGATACAATCCTGCCATTCGAGATGTGCGCGCGCGGTGCGATGCGGCGCTGCGCAGTGCTCCTGCCGCTCTTCCTCACTTGCCACGGGCAGCTCCTCGACGCCATTTTGCCCGACTTCGCCAAGACCTCCCGAACCGTGCTGGACTCGCTCACCAAATCCTCCTTTGTGGCCGGACCCTCGCTTGCCACCGCCAACTTCGTCGCCAGCTCTGTGGACTCCCTCACCAGCATCCCCAACGATCTGGCGCGCAGCCTCGGTGTCGGTCTACAAGTTCCCTCCTTCAACAACGACAAGAACATCGTGGACTCATTCGACACCTTCGACCTGTCCGCCGGCCTGGGGCCCGAGGACGCTTACCTGGACATCAGGTCGCTCGTGCGTAAGTACGGCTACCAGCTCGAGGAGCATCAGGTATCGACCGAAGATGGATTCATTCTCACAATGTTCAGGATACCAGGGAACGGCTCCGCCGTGCTTTTACAGCACGGGCTCATGGGGAGCGCGGACGACTTTGTAGTGGGCGGCACGGATAGCGGGCTGGCGTATATGCTGTCTCGTGACGGATGCGACGTGTGGATGGGGAACGCGCGCGGCAACAAGCACTCCCGCCGGCACGCGCGCCTGCGCCCCAGCGAGGCGGCCTTCTGGGATTTCTCCTGGCACGAAATAGGCGTGCACGACCTGCCCGCCATGATCGACTACGTGCTCGACGCGACCGGCTCCACCGAGCTCAAGTACGTCGGCCATTCGCAGGGAACTACGGCCTTTTTTGTGATGGCGTCTGAGAGACCTGAGTACAACGAAAAAATATCGCTGATGGTGGCTCTGTCGCCGGTGGCGTTCATGTCGCACGTGCGCTCGCCGGTAGTGCGGCTGATGGCGCCGGGTGGGCCCCTCATCCACGCCCTGCTGAAGACCGTCGGCATGTACGAGTTCCTGCCGGACAGCAACCTACTGAAGAGCATGAAGGTGGTGGTGTGCGGGCTGGGCCCGGTGTCGGACCTGGTGTGCAGCAACGTGTTGTTCATGATGGCGGGCGTGGGGTACGCGCAGCTCAACCTGACCAACCTGCCGGTAGTGATGGGCCACTGTCCGTCGGGCGCGTCCACGAAGCAGCTGGTGCACTACGCGCAGGGCATCGTGTCGGGGGAGTTCCAGCAGTTCGACCACGGGTCGGAGGAGAACATGCGCCACTACGGGGCCTCGTCGCCTCCGCACTACCAGCTGCGCCGCGTGTCGGCCCCCGTGGCCCTGTTCTACAGCGACGCCGACTGGCTCTCGCACCCCACTGACGTGGACCTCCTCTACAACTCGCTGAACAACGCCGTCGATATACACAAGGTGCCCGCCGAACAGTTCAACCATCTAGACTTTATTTGGGCCAAAGATTTCAAGTCTTTGATTTACGCCAGGCTTATCAAATTATTCAAGTATTTCTGATAAAGATACTACTTAAGTTAGATTTAAAGTATCCAGTTCTTAAGATTTATTTGTATTATTTATTAGATACATCACAATTTTTATTTCGATATAAACAAGCAGCTGTATTTTTTGCCATGTTTTTTTTAAATCTTTACCGGCAATAGCTAGTGTTCAATAATTTAGCAGTAGTAGTTAACTACTTATGAGATGAGTATTATTATTTTATGAGATTATCGGTATTTCTAATACCTACCTAAGTATAGATAGAACCAGTTTTGAGTTAAATAAAATTGTAATTGTAATTGTAATAGAGCTAAAGGTCGACAGTCAACTATATTATGATAATTTAATATGTTAATGATAAACATCGATCTTCATTAATATGATAGGTATACGAGTTGTAGTACAATTAGCAGAGTAGTAAACTAGGCCTCCTTTCTTTATAAAAATAAATAGCCTGAAATGCCCCACTGCTGGGCAAAAGCCGCTCATCTCACCGAAAATATTATTATTTATTTTATTTAAAAATACACAAACTTCTAATATAATGTTTGTTTGTTTGAACGCACTAATGTCAGAAAACGGGCTTGTCAAAAATCCAAATATCACCTTGAAGTTGATAGAAATATGGAAAATATTATGAAAATGTTTAGGGTCAGCTGGGCCCTCTGTTTTATAAGAGTACACATTTTTGGAAGTTCAACTATGTGAAAATGAGTGAAAGAAGTCTAGAAAAAGGATCTAGCTTTGTTTTCAAATCGTCGCCAATGTGTGAAAGTTGGCTCTTTATGTAGCGATCAGCTACCGATAAAATTTGGTGTTCCACAAGGAAGCATACTAGGACCTACTTTGTTTATAATCTATCTAAATGACATCATCAATATTTCCCTTCAGTCGGCTGACATAATCAGTTACGCAGATGACACGGTAGTTCTCTTCCATGGGCCTTCCTGGGATTCTGTAATAAATTTAGCAGAACGCGGTTTAAATAAACTTCTACATCACCTAAATACTAACCTTCTTACCCTAAACCTAAACAAAACGAAATACATAACCTTTCATAAGACTCGTGCTTCTCGTCCTCAAACTGATAAAATTCTTACCATACATTCTTGCCCTCTATTTCATAACAATCTCTCCACACCCATTTCATGTAATTGCTCTCACATAGATCACGTCACTTCCATTAAATACTTAGGCATCCAACTCGATGAAAATCTATCTTTTAAAAAACACATATCAATCCTATCAGGCAAAGTTAGAAAATCTATATACATACCTAATGAAATCACTTCGTAAATCAGCACCAAAAAGTATGTTAACTCAAGTCTACAAATCTATCTGCCAATCAAGTTTATCATACTGTATATCTGCATGGGGCGGTGTGGCTAAAACCACACTACTGGAACTGGAAAGAGCTCAACGCGCTGTTATCAAGGTAATGTTACGGAAACCTTTTAGATTCCCAACAAACGATTTGTACCTGGAAAGTGACCTGCTTAGGGTCCGCCAACTTTATATCACCAAGGTTGGTACCCTAGTACACAAACGCATAATTAACTCTGATAATTTTGAACAGATCTCCACTCGTCGCACATATAAAATCCCATTGCCGACCATAAATTCCACCTTCGCTAGGCGACTTCCCCCTTTCATGCATCATTTTATCTACAACAGAATATCGCGAGCTATCAATGACCTCAAGTCACTATCCGTTTCTAAAACTAAGTCCTGTATAACAAAGTGGTTAAAAACCTTGGACTATCATGAAACGGAGCAAATCCTTGAACATGGTTTTTAAATGTACGAAACAGACAGACCTGACTACTCATACATCACAAACAATCATATTTTGTACAACTCCCATACACACACTCACGCACAACACACAATCATATGTACACCCACATGCACACGAACAGAACACAAACACACACACACACACACACACACACACTTTTTCGTATAATGTTATATATTTTGGAGGCAATTTTCTTTTAAGTTTTAAGTTTTTTATTTTATTTTCTATTTTATTTTTGTTATTCCACAAGTTTAATCGGTTTTGAACCGCCGTTGTCGCCAATCTCTATTTTTATAATTCGCCATTGGTCTCTGCGATACAGACCTCGAGCCTAGTGCAGAGACCGCCATACATTTCATATTTCAACTTGTTTATTTTATAATTATAACTAATGTAATTTTTAAGAATGTAATGTCTTTTAGTAAATAAAGATTTATCATTTATCATTTATTTATTTAACTTACTTAGTTGTATGTTATTAAAGATTCCGACCGACCAGGCGGCGGAGTACGCCGGAGCGCATGTCATACTTTTCAAAGTAAATTCATACTTCTGTACAAATGTTAAGGTTTATGTTTGCGCGGAACTTATGTTGGTTGGAATGCCGCGATAACTGATGCATGCGCAGGAATCCGCTGCGTTACGACCTACTACGCTCTCGCGTTGCTGCGTTGTGAGAGTGGGAATCGTACTTAAAGGTCTAGATTCTATATTAAACAAAGTAAATAAAACAAAATTTAAAAATAAAACTTAATTTATTTACCTACATCTTAATTATACATTGTGAATGTTATAGTGGCCGACTTGTGGTGAAATCTGAAAATATAAAGTAAAAAATGTTAGCCTGTAACATCCTGCTGCTGGGCAAAGACCTCTCATCTCACTGAAGATATCACTACAGTGAGGAGGATTAGGTGTAATCACCATGCTTGCAGTGAGCTCAAACCGTACCCATGTTTGAAAAGTGAATTGGAAACATGCTTTGCTTGACTTGGTATTAAACCCTGGACCCATCTTGGCAGGCGAATGCACAATGCACTTGCCACTAGGCCATTGAGGCCTCATGAACAATCAAAAATGTTGTACAGTTATTTTTATGAGGACTTTGCCCAGCAGTGGGACACATTTTCCTGCAATAGAATAGAGGAGTGGAAGATGTGTCTACCAAGTTGTTGATTGAACAAAAATATCATGTCTATTTCCTGCTCTATAGTTTTCTACCTACATGAGTTCATAAAGCCTTTAAATTGAATTCAACTTCAACCAAACAATTATGTATTTGTTTTTCTTGTTGAAACCTTGTCATCAAAAATTCAGTTTAAAATTACAAATTCTTTAAAATATTTGTTTTTACTCATAATAAATAGTTTCACAATTCTAATTGCTAATTATGCATTTTAAATGAAATATAAGACTGCTGATTTGAATTCAATATAATGAAGAGTGAGCATTTACTCAGTTTTGTATTTGTTGCAATATTATGTTTTATATATTAGGAATTAAACCTAGAAAACTAGCTATGCATTTTTAATACTTATATTGCATTTGAAGAAGTAATGATTCCACAATATAATTTTTTAATTCATTAGGCACTACAATACTTAGTGTTAATTTTAATCTACAGTTAAAGAAGCAGGGTTGGATAAAATAGTACCTAATTAGGATGAATATTATCTATACTAATATTTTAAAGAGTTAAAATTTGTAAGTTTATTTATTTGTATGTTCGAGGTAATCTCAGGAATTATCAGTCTGATTTGAATAATTCTTTTTGTAATAGATAGCCACATTCAACCGGAAGTTTATAGGCTATTTTTCATCCCGAAATTCCCACAGGAACAGGCACAACGCGGGTAAAACCGCGGGGCGCTGCTAGTGTCTCTATATAGTGCTTACCTTACTTAGAGCTGTTAGCACTTATGTAGTGGTAAAGAATGACGAGAAGGAATATAGATACTCCGAGAATATTCGAGAACACGGCCAGTTGTACGTCGGTGATCATTTTGAAGGCTGAAACAAGACAACCGGTATTTTGCAATTGTTTTTAGGGTATTGCTACTGGTTGGTTACATATGCCGTAATAGATTATAAGTTAGGCATATAGGTACTTAATATATTTGATGAATGAAATACTGTTAGAGACTTCTAGGCATGTCTATAAGTGCCGCCATGCTAAACTATGTAAATCTTGGATTTTATCCAAGCTACTATGACTTTACATAGTTTGAGGCACTAATCTGTATTATAATATCGTAAGGGGGCATTAATAGTTATAAATTGTTTAGGTCATATATTTTGGCCATTTACTGAGGTTACCAGCACCTTGGAAACACCTTCGAGGAATTATTTTAGATGAAATTCAAGTGGCAGATAGAAATTTTAGATGAAATATACGATTGCTATGTGCGTAGTAAAAATATTAGGTTATTTACTTACTTTTATGTCGTAAAAATTAACAGATATAAGAAGAAATGTATAATTATTAGTTACGCTTGTTTTCTTCAATTCGCCGACGTCAATTTGTTTTATGTTTAGGACACGTCAGCCGTCAGACGCGTAAGTTTACTAAAATTCTAAATGTCAACTGTCAACTTCAACTGACCTCAAAAATGAAATTTGACTTTGACCGTAACAACTGAATGAACAGCCGTTGGCTTACTTGACAATGTTTCAATTTCAATTTTTTTAGAGGTCTTTTACTTATTTTGCCGTCACTTCTGTTCTGCTGTCCGACTCTGTGGTCCGACTGACTTGACTTGAGAGTTGAGAGTTTGAGAGAGACTTGACTTTAGTAAATTAAAAAAGTCGGCGAAATACGGTGTTGCTTAGCCGTCCGGTATTGGAAAATATACCGTGAAATTGTTTAATTGCTATCGTATGGGGCGATTAACTCACGGTTATCCCTAACTTTCGGCTTAGGGACCTCAATATGTATTTATCATCAATTAGTTCTCGATTATTGCTGTACGATGTAAACAGTTGGGATTTGAAAAAGTCCTACGGTTGTTACGATGGTCTCCTCAGGGATATTACTTGGAGCGATGACAGCAAATACATATTGCAGGTAATTAACATTGACCCTCCTTCTATTGCAGCTATAAAGTCTAATAGATTTTCTTTGTACCAAGCTATCGGATCATGTTATTCGTTTGTTTCTCTCGATTATTTTCCAAAGTTATCTTTGTTACATTTAGTTAGTTATCTTCTCGATAAAGGTTACAATAGTATTCATACTACAGTTGTCTATTGTTCATATTCCAGGTCAACTCAAAAGGAATAGTGGAAATATTGTCTCCAGCTGACCACAACGTCCGGACCCTGCAGCACGTTCCGATCAAAGACTCGTGGTCAGCCTGTTTCCACCGCGACGGCCACCGCAACATAGCAATTGGTACAAAAAATGGTAATGTTATGATATGGGACACAAAGAATAAAAGTATTACAAAAACATTCCCCGCTCCGTCTCAGCAATATACTGTTAACTTCATCAGCTACAATGCTAAGAACACGAGCCTGGCTGCCACCATGCATAATGGTGACACTGTCATCTACGGCCTGGTGTCCAACATTCCTATATTAACAGTAAAACTTGCTTGCTCTCGAAGCATATCAGCGATGAAGTTTCATCCTGAATCAAGGTATTCCCTGGGCCTAGCTACTGATGAAGGCCACGTGGTGATCAGAGACATATCAACCAACAAAGACAGAGTGTTCTTTGAAAATATTCATGCATCACCAGTGAGTGATATCGCTTACTCATTGGTCAACCGTGATGTGATGCTCTCCACTGGATTAGATAAAGTTATGCAAATTTATGATACTAGACTCCAGAATGTTGTATCAACTGTAAAGACACAGTACACTCTGTCTTGTGTGGCGATTAACACTGAGAATCAGGTGGCTCTTGGGACCAAAACTGGTGCAGTATTAATTTATGATTTGAGAGACTTGAAGACCCCTACCAAAATATTAGGTGGACATGATGAGGAAGTCTCTAAAGTTGCTTTCCAGCCGATACGAAAGAAGTCTGCTTCAGCTGAGATCAGTCTTCGAGAAGATGCCATGGCTGACTACACTCCTGTTAAAATAAGTTCCCCTGTCCGCACCAGGACTTCTGACATGTTCTACATCACAAGCACACCACCACAACCACAGAAAGACAACATAGAAATTACGCAACCAAGTGAGGACACTAAGGCTGACTCCTTCCTTGTCATGATGGGCTTGGACAGGTCCAACACGGAATGTCTTGATGATTTCAACAAAACAGATGAAAAGAAAAGTGATGTCCATGAAGTGAAAAATAGTCATTTAGAAATAGAGAAGAATATTAGCAAAGTATCGACTCCGTTAAGTCATCGTGTTGGAGAGAATTTTGTTTTCCCTTCACCTATTTCTTGTGCTGTTTTTAATGAAGGAAAGCAGTCTAACGGCATCCAGCGTAAGGAAGAAGTGGATACAAAGTGTGTGGAAGAGCTAAAAGAATTTGTTAAGATAACAATGGCCGACGTAGCCGAAGACAGCAGAAACTACTTCCTACACATTATGATGTCGCTAACAAAACAAAAATTGTTTATGGAAAAGCAGATATGTACTATGAATGATCAGATTGGGTGTTTGATCAGTAACCAGAATGCATTGCTTGAGGCCAACAAGAAACTGGTCTATGAGATAGGAGCGTTGAAGTGTAGGCTGAAGAATTATGATTGTTAGTTGTCTAGGCCCAAGAAATAGATGACAAAATTTTCATTAAATTTATTAAATTAGCTCTCGGAATTAATAAATTATTGTAGGTAATACATTGGTTGGATACCACACTTAGTGTGAGATTGCTATTCTATCTCACACTAAGCATTTCTAATGATTGTTTGATATGAAACATAGCATAAATCATTGTAATGGTAATAAATGGTACTGTAAATAAAAGTCAAACAGAAAAGTAGCCAAATGTCCAAACTTTATCTGTAATCATTGGTTTTTAGCTTTTTGTAGGGCAATCCCATTTCATAGAAATTACTTATTTTTAGTACCAATTTGAAATTGATATATTTAATTTTATTTTATAATAACTTACACAATTAAAAATCTAATGAAAAGAGCAAATAAATGAAATTCCAAAATGATTTATTTTAACTAAATTGGGCAAGTGTTGATTTGTAAGTTTTAAATTGTTAAGTGAAAGTACATTGTGTTGCCATAAATGCACTTATTACAGGTAATAATACATACTTATTGTTCTAATAAATATAAATGTTATTGCTGTCTGTATTTTCTTTTACTTTTTATCCTTATAAAAATAAACTACTAGCAGCGCCCCGCGGTTTTACCCGCGTTGTGCCCGTTCACGTGAGAATTTCAGGATGAAGATTAGCCTATAAATAACCTCCCTGTTGAATGAGGCTGTCTAGTACGAAAATAATTATTCAAATCGGACTGGTAAATAATTCATACAAGGTTAATGAATTAGACCCATAGTAATGCACGTTAAACATAAAGCAGTCTAATTTTAAAGTCGGGTACAAAGTTAAAGATCATCGCTCATCGCTCATACGATCGAAATCGAGATAATGTATAAAAATACATTATTCATTCCATGGATAACAGAAATTCATATTCCTTCCTTCCTTTCCATGTTTGTGCAATGAAGCAGATTAATCAATGTCACTGTCATCATAAAGCTAGTGTCAATGTCAAAGGTTTCCAAATTTTCGCGGGCGGGACGCCTCCCTCAGCCCCCGCGCGCCGCTGTTAAAAAAAACACAATTTATGAAAGAAGGAAAACAATTTTACTAAAATGACAGAATTAACCGCTACCAATTTATTTGAATCGCATACAATATTTGCTGACCACAAGGACCTCATACACGATGTTGCCTACGACTTTTATGGAGAAAGAATGGCTACATGTTCGAGTGATCAACACGTAAAGGTATGTTACTTGTTTATAACCTCACGCCGACTGTTAGTAAATTGCAATTGCTGTAAACTATTAGTTCTTTACTTTAATATTGGTAATTGTGCTCATACACGAAGAAATGTTGATTTAAAAACCTCAATAACCAAGTATGATTCAATTATATGATATTATCTATGCAAACCGTTTCAGATATGGGACTCCGATGGGGCCGGCGGCTGGCGACTGACAGGCAGTTGGAAGGCGCACCATGGCTCCGTGTGGAAGGTGACATGGGCTCACCCGGAGTTCGGACAAGTCATAGCAACATGTTCGTTTGACCGCACGGCCGCTATATGGGAGGAAGTTGGTAAGAATGTACAAGTAACGTGTGCATTATTCCTTTCCTATTTCATATAAAGTACTAGCAGCGCCCAGCGGCTTCACCCGCGTTGTGCCCGTTCCCGTGGGAATATTGGGATGAAAAATATTACCTTCCCGTTGATTGTGGTCATCTATTACAAAAATAATTATTCGAATTGGATTGGTAGTTCCTGAGAAGCTTGAACATACAAACAAACAAACTTACAAATGTTACCTCTTTGTAATAATACTAGCAGCGCCCTGCGGTTTTACCCGCGTTGTGCCCGTTCCCGTGGGAATTTCGGGATTTTTTTTACATAAAAACCTTCCCCTTGAATCACTCTACCTATTACAAAAAACCGCATCAAAATCCGTTGCGTAATTTTAAAGATTTAAGCATACAGACAAACAGACAAACAGACACGAAACAGAGACAACTTTATTTTATATAATATATACTATAGATTTATAATTATGACTTGAGTTAACAGTCAGGTTACTCTACCAACCACAAACTTTGCAGGCTACCTTAGGACCTTATACATAAAACAGACACAATAAAGTACCTCCCTGTTCGGATTTAAACTTCAAAAATACGAACCATACCTAAACATAGCCTGTATTGTAATTCCAGGAGACACATCAGCCACAGGCACTGAGAAAGGTCTTCGCACATGGCTCAAGCGCTCAAACTTGGTAGACTCTAGAACCTCAGTCACGGATGTCAAGTTCGGTCCAAAACATTTAGGATTATTGTTAGTCACTTGTTCAGCTGATGGGATTATTAGGTGAGTTTTTAAATCTATTGTAAAGTTTCAGAGCAACTATAGAAAAAACACCTAAATATGAAACCAAAGTCTCTATAAACATGTAAAAAGTCTCTATAAACCTATTTGGAACAGGGCATACCTTGTACAGAAATTATTTTCTTTAAACTTATCACCACATTTAGTAATGACCTAATAACATTAAGATAATAACATGAATAACATTAAGATCATTATTGCAGGATATACGAGGCTCCAGATGTGATGAACCTGGCTCAGTGGACTCTACAGCATGAGATACCCATCAAAGTGTCCATTAGCTGCTTATCTTGGAACCCTTCTTTGTCCAGGTAAAGTTTTAACTACTCACATACATATTTTGTTTTAGAATAAATAAATAAATCAATCAATCTATATTCATACAAATTCTTCTATTACATATTAATAAGTCTAAAATAAATATTTATAGCTAGGAGTAAACATGAATGAGAATGCAACATCATTAATTTTAAAGACTAGCAGAGCATCGCGGCTTTACCCCTTCCTGTGGGGATTTCAGGATCAAAGATAACCCCCAACCGTCCTGTTGAATGTAGCCATTCATTAGAAAAATAGTTATTGTAATTGCATTGGTAGCTTCTGAAATTAGTATGTTGAAACAAACAAAGAAAACGAGAAACCAAACTCTTCAGCTTTATTATAACACTAGCAGCGCCCCGCGGTTTTACCCGCGTTGTGCCCGTTCCCGTGGGAATTTCGGGATTTTTTTTACATAAAAACCTTCCTCTTGAATCACTCTACCTATTACAAAAAACCGCATCAAAATCCGTTGCGTAATTTTAAAGATTTAAGCATACAGACAAACAGACAAAAATAGCGACTTTGTTTTATACTATGTAGTGAAGTAGAGATATACTATACATACAGGCCCACTAATCCACCATTGTACTAGTCCTGATTGTATGAACTGTCAGATGAACTGAAAATATTATGCATACTAAGAACCATCTGATATTCAAACTTAGACTTAAGTCACATTACTAGCCATATTGTCAATCTTTCATTATCCTTTCTTTCAATGGTAAGGTTCAGCCCCCAAAATCCTCGCCCCCTCTCCTATATAAACCCATACTATCTCCCTCTCTTCCTAGCTATGTGTTCTTCACGGTGATGTGATCAGATCTTGGTGTATAATACACCTAATTTCCTATGGTGGTGTGGTCAGATCAGAGATATTAAACTAACTTCGTAATTCCTATTGTAACCACAATAATTCCAGGGTAAACAACCCACCAATGCTGGCAGTAGGCAGTGACGAGCCAAACACCACCAACGCAGTGGCCGCAGTTCACACGGACAAATCTACAGCTTGCAACGGCAAAGTATTTATATATGAGTGAGTTTCATGTTTAATTAATGTGAATAAATAGTTACTCCTCCTATATCAAAAGGGGTGAAGTCCTACCATGGCAATTAAACAGATTTAACAACTGAGAATATATATATAATAAACTAGCTGTGCCCTGCGGTTTCAGCCGCATATTCAGTCAATGCTTACCGTTTAAACCTTCCCTGGACTTTCATGAATATTTCAAGACCAAAATCAGCCAAATCGGTTCAGCCGTTCTCGAGTTTTTAGCAGACTCACGAACAGCAATTCATTTTTATTTATATAGATATACAGTAATAAATATATGGAACTAGTGTTAAATATTGTTTTACTCATATTCTTTTCAATACAAAGAACACTTTTATTTAACACTAGCTGTGCCCGCGACTTCGTTCGCGTGGAATAGTGACTATGAGCAGCGTTTTTTTTTAAATATATACTTATTTTTATTTTGGATCATAATCACAGTCATTTTGGGTAGCTAAAAAACCTACTTTACTTTACTTTACAGCTGATTTGGAATGGCGCGGCGCGGTTCTCGGCGCGCTTTATATACCCGCGCGCGCAGTCGTCGTATGCAACCGACAAACGTCCATCCTAAGCTGAACCGCGATTCCTAAACCGATAATTTTTATTTAACTTCTCTATAAAGATATTTATTATTAAAAGATATTTATTATTAATTAATTATTAAATTAAAATTATTATAAAGTTTCAGTAAATTCTACTAACAGAGAAAAAAAGTAGTTATTCATAATAGAATTAACTCTTACTAATAATATAAACGCGAAACTTTGTATAGACGCATATTTGTTAGTCTTTCTCGCAAAAACTACTGAACGGATATGGATGAAATTTGGCAAACAGTTAGTTTAGGCTTGGAAATAACAACACTTATGTTACTTTTTACCGCGGGATAACATCTCAGACCCACGGGAAACTGGAAGGAATCTGTTCGACATTATTCTTAAAATTCAACAGCTTACAAACTACCTTCAGCCGTAAAAGAACAATGTTTTTTCATTCCCATGGGAGTACTATGATTTCCCTCGGTAAATTATTCTTATAGTTTATGATATCAGCCTAAACTAACTTAAGTAGAAAGAATTTAGATGAGCCCTTTTAATTTTTTTCCCATGGTAATCCAGTCAATTCCAAGGTAATAAGTAGCTATAACATATTCTATTACCTAATGATTGTAATTTACCTATCTAGTAACAATGATCGACGTCGTTCGTTGACCGGAACAGGCGTTAAAAAAACAATAAACTACCGATTCCCATGGGAAACGGATGTTTTCCCGCGGTAAAAAGTAGTCTTTATGTTGCGCCAGGCTCTAAAATATGTCGGTACAAAATTTCAACCAAATCCGTCAAATAGTTGCGGAGATTAATGGTGCCTATGTATAAGCATAGAATAGTGTTCGACGTGATTCTTTAATTTGACATAACTTTTTTATTTATGAACCGATTGACATGAAACAAACACTAAAGCATAACTGAAGCATACCACAATATATTCGTGAAAACCGCATCCAACTCGGATCAGCCGTTTCTGAGATTAGCGTGAACAGACAAACAGACAAACAGACAAACAGACAAAAAAAAAGTTGATTACATTTTTGGGTTCGACATCGACATAACAATAACCCCTGCTATTTTTTTAATTTTTATTTTCAATGTACAGACAGCTCTTTTCTACAATTTTATTATATGTATATAGATTTTTATCTGACGTTTCGGCCCCTTTACAGGATCCGTGACACAGAAAAAAGCGAAGTGTATCCGTAAACGTAGTTTAAATTCAAAATGAGTAGTTCACTTAAACTTAAGAAACCATTTTATAAGTATTTGTTCTATATTTACAGATACAGTGAATCGTCTCGTCGCTGGACGCGCACCGAGTGCCTCTCGTCCGTGCCCGAGCCCGTAAATGACATCGCGTTCGCGCCGAACCTCGGCCGAACGTACCATTTGCTCGCCGTCGCTACTAAAGACGTTCGCATCATCAAGATAGATCCTTTGCCGTTAGTATAATGTAGCTATTGAACGGATGAATTGAGTTGTGAGATGAGTTGTTTTTGTGGTCAAATGGATTTTCTAGCTGCCAGCCAGAAGAAAAGATATTGTTAAACCTGCATTTTTCTATGGCGTCATGAGCGATAGAAAAACCGAAAAGAAGGTGTAAGTTCAGTTTGTAAAGCACATCAACATCAACAATAACCCAATATTCAAAACTGGCGGAAATCTTTTCGGACAAAATTTCCTGTTGACTAAACTATTTTCGGTAGAGATCGATTATTGGGTCCGGGCGGCCTTTAGACAAATACAAAAAATACAAATACAAAATGGTTTATTTCAAAGAAAATGCCTGATACATTAAATCTTAAACATAGACACACTAGATTATAACTTAAATATCTATGATTATAGTATATAGGCTAATAAATTATATTTTCCCTACCTTCTAAACTAGTGGGAACTGTATTATAGAAGGTAGTAGTTCGTATTGTATTTTAAATGTAGCCTTAGTTTAGATTATTTTAGATTCACAGATTGAAAATTAATGAACGTATGTGCTATAGATTGAATTATTATTTAGTTACTGTGAGAAGTGATTCAGTGCTACTGTAATCTTTTTGTAGAAGAAGAGGGACCACGGTTTTTTTAAATGTAAATTTAGATAGAAGATCTATGTTAGGGATTGACTTAGCAAATCTGTTATAAACAAAAGGGGCAAGGAAATGGGAAAACCGTTGGCCAAAAGTTGAGCATTTAGGGACTGAGTATATACCCTATCCTTACGTCTTTTAGACGAGTTACCCGAGACTGAGACCATGTGCTGTTCCAATAGCAATGTCAATATGAACAATTGCCTGACGGAGTGAATCAAACTATCAGAGTAAAGTTGTGCAGTGGGATGACGGAAAGGTTTAAAAAACATTACCTTTAGAACAGCACGTTGTGCTCTTTCAAGGGTAAGCAGAGTCGTTTTTGAGCATCCACCCCAACAGCTTATGCAATAGGTTATAATAGATTCACATAGAGCAGAATAGATTGACATTAAATGCTTAACTTCACATATGTATCTTAGAGATTTAAAAATATATATCAATTTACGAATTAACGATGTTATATTCGAGACATGGTGTTTAAAATTTAGCTTATTATCTATTGAGATACCAAGATATTTAATGGATGATGTTTCGTTGACTGTTGGACAATTACATGAATTTGTTACATCACAACATTTATGTGCTTTTATAATGATGGTGTTGGGTGGAGGTTGTCCATCTTTCCTTTTACTAAAACTAATACAATTGGTCTTAGATAGGTTCAAGGTCAGTAAATTATTATCTAACCATTTATTTACTATTTTCAGTCCATCATTGGCATAACGATTTACCTCTTCCCATGTTTTTCCTTCAAACAATAGTACGGTGTCATCGGCATAGGTTATAATTTTGCCATTTCTCAGTAGTAATTCGCACATGTCATTTAAATAAGCTAAAAATAAAGTCGGTCCAAGTACGCTACCTTGGGGAACACCAAAATTAACCTGAGATTGAGTACTTGCGGTAGAACCAATTTGTGTTATTTGACTTCTGTTTGTCAAATAATCAGACAAAAGGTCAAATGGTTTTCCCCGAATTCCCATGTGAAATAACTTCTTTAAAAGAATGGGGATCGATACCGTATCAAAAGCTTTTGAAAGATCTAAGAATATGGCTAAACATTTATTTTGAATAAAATATCGACGTTAGAATAGACGTTAGAATAAAATATCAATCTCTAGTGATGTAAACGCGATCCTAAATCACGAAACGAATATTAACACTTCTACAATAAGTATCATCTTTCCAATACATTTGAAGTAGTGGTCGGTGGAAGTGGTGTAATCTAGTGATGTGGTTCGTGTCTCAGCGAGGAAACGAATACACCTTTACGATGAAGTTTCGTCTTTACAAAACATTAATATGGTGATAGTTGAGATAGTCGGGTCTGTATCGCGTTAGATAATATAAAGTATTTTATCTACACTAATGTTGTAACATTCTACTTATGATTCCAATACTTGACTTATAATTACTACTGTTATAGCACAGACAACTAAAACACTCAATTTAAGCAATTGCACATGATGTTATAATATCATTATAATATAACATTATAACATCATTATAACGCGACCAATTAACCTGGCGAGCCTTATGTCAAAATCCTCATACTAGTTGCATAAAATTTTGATATTAGGCTGGCTTTTGAAAACAGTTGGGTTATACGTGAAAACTTCGTCGAAACTACATACACAAAACTCTTTGGTAAGATCTCGCTCGCTCCTGATTGGCCCTACGCGCAGCTGCGCTCTCATTGGTTAGATTTTAATGGCGGCAAGTTCACTGTGACAATACACGTACCTACGCGTGAATTTAATGTTTCGCAATGTGTTTTGTTTTTAAAATTTTGTTTGATTAATTGCATTAAATAGTGAAGATAAAGTAGTGTATGCAACTGCATATAACACGGGTATTAAAACACTCGTTACTATTATGAAACTCGCTGCGCTCGTTTCATAAACTCACACTCGTGTTTTAATACCCTTCTTTATATGACGTTGCATAAACTACTATATTAAAACACGTACCCGACGTTTCAAACGAATACGACCGTTTCATTTAGTATAATGAATGAGTGCAAATCGTGTGAGTTTAAAAAGTACGAATACACCTGTCGACGATTACGATGTCTCGTCTTTACAATAGATTTGCATCGTGATAGTTGAAGTAGAGTAACGTAGTGTCGTGTTGTCGCAGCGAGGGCGGCGGCGCGCGCTACAAGTGCGCGGCGGTGGGCGCGTTCGAGCAGCACGCGTCGTGCGCGTGGCGCGTGGCCTGGAACCTCACGGGCACGCTGCTCGCCTCCTCGGGCGACGACTGCTGCGTGCGCCTCTGGAACAGTGAGCACACTACACTACCTCCCCACCTCTTACTAATACGTTCGAGCAGCACGCGTCGTGCGCGTGCTGCTGCTGAGCACAATACACTACCTCCCCGCCTTTACTATGTAATACAACCCTACCTACAATAGCTTAGATATATACCTTTATGTAGTTCTGTGGAAATTTTAACTAATATAGAAATTCTTAATGCTGTTTGTAAAAGAAGCTAAAAAAATTCTTAAATATTTTCTGTAAAAGCACAGTTAATATTCAGAATTAGTTCCTTTTATGCCTGATTAAGTAATTAAGGGTGTATTTTGTACAAAATGAAGTTCGATTCCAGTCCAAGAACATATTATAATTGTAGTGCTAATCAAAATCCTCACGATACTCTAAATTTTTAGCTATTTGTCAAAAGATTTGTATTTGGATTCCCGGTCAATTGGTAAATCGAGGCTGTATGTTACGTTTTCAGTGCAATACATGAACGAGTGGAAGTGCGTGGGCGTGTTCCGCAACGAGCCGGGCGGCGGCGGCGCCGCGCCCGCGCCCGCGCCCGCCGCGCACTACGTGCGCCTCGCCGCCATGGCCAACCCCGCCAGCATGCCCTACCACTGACGAGGTATGTAATACAACGAGCCGGGCGGGGGCGGCGCCGCGCCCGCGCCCGCGCCCGCCTCGCCGCCATGGCCAACCCCGCCAGCATGCCCTACCACTGACGAGGTATGTAATACAACGAGCCGGGCGGGGGCGGCGCCGCGCCCGCGCCCGCGCCCGCCTCGCCGCCATGGCCAACCCCGCCAGCATGCCCTACCACTGACGAGGTATGTAATACAACGAGCCGGGCGGGGGCGGCGCCGCGCCCGCGCCCGCGCCCGCCTCGCCGCCATGGCCAACCCCGCCAGCATGCCCTACCACTGACGAGGTATGTAATACAACGAGCCGGGCGGGGGCGGCGCCGCGCCCGCGCCCGCGCCCGCCTCGCCGCCATGGCCAACCCCGCCAGCATGCCCTACCACTGACGAGGTATGTAATACAACGAGCCGGGCGGGGGCGGCGCCGCGCCCGCGCCCGCGCCCGCCTCGCCGCCATGGCCAACCCCGCCAGCATGCCCTACCACTGACGAGGTATGTAATACAACGAGCCGGGCGGGGGCGGCGCCGCGCCCGCGCCCGCGCCCGCCTCGCCGCCATGGCCAACCCCGCCAGCATGCCCTACCACTGACGAGGTATGTAATACAACGAGCCGGGCGGGGGCGGCGCCGCACACATAACAAGGTGTGTGCAGGTACACCATAACAACCTTATAATCATCTAACTATGTATTTACAAACTATTGTCCCTGTACCTTATAGGTAGAATTCGATTCAAGTACTCGCCGTTCCCTGCGGCGGCACCTAGCAATTTCCTGAAGATAAATGTTGGGGTGACATTGTCATGTAAATAAAAGAACGGATTGCTGGATCTCTTCTATACGATAAATTAAACGCAGCGAGAAAAGTATCTTGTTCTTACATTGGATGGCCTTCTCATCCCACTGTAGATACATCAACATGTTGTAGCTGGAGCATTTTATGCACTAACACTAGTAAAACACAGTTTCGGATCGTAATTAATTTATATTTTAAAACAAACAATACTATAATTTTCAATTTTCCCATAAAAAATCCCACTGAACCCAAACGAAATCGTTGAATGAACGTAAACGGTGGTTATGCGGTAGTGGCGTGTAAAGAGTAAATGTATATAAAAGCTTCATTTGATGGGCGCCGTCCGCCGCAGGCGCTGGTGCGGAGTCAACTCCTTGGGCGCCACCTTCCTCGACGAGTACCAGCCGATCTGTTGGCACACATACACACATATATTCTTTTTATGCCTTAAGGTCTATTATCGATAGCGACCGCAGCCTCAGGCAACAGCCGACTAAAGGCGCCACTACTGGTTTCGATTAATCTATACTAATCTATACTAATATTATAAAGCTGAAGAGTTTGTTTTGTTTGTTTGTTTGTTTGTTTGTTTGTTTGTTTGTTTAAACGCGCTAATCTCAGAAACTACTGAACCGATTTGAATAATTCTTTCACTGTTAGATAGTCTATTTATCGAGGAAGGCTATAGGCTACATTTTATCCCGAAATTCCCACGGGAACGGGCACAACGCGGGTAAAACCGCGGGGCGCTGCTAGTCTCTAAAGAAAACACATAAAACATCGAAGCCAAAACAAGCGGAAAAATCTAAGGGTTGTTTTAAACGGTTGGCTATCGTAACATACGTTCGTTAAAAAGTTTACGACTCCGTGCACTTATAAATTGAAACCGTTGTCTCATAACTTAAATGACCAGACTGTTAGTTATTCGAGTTGCCAGCAGAAAGCCAAATTTTTTTAACGTCCGTTCAGACTAACATTTTGTGTTAACGTTATTGATGCGTTAGCGTTATCTGAAGCAACCCGCCCTAAAATAAAAACATATTTACCGGCATCGCTCTCTCGCTCTTACAATGGCTGTTCGTAGAGGAATGTGGACTTGTAATGTTACTGAAATAAATACAAAACAGTATTTTATACATTTAATAGAAATACGACGAATAAATCATCCAAACAAAAGTATTTGTGGTTTGTAGGGGAGTGTAATACGTGAATCATTTACCCAAGAGAACCTCGCTTCATCGTAGTGGCAGTGCTCTGCAAGAGAAGACGAGTAGGCGGCGTGGATATCTGGGAACTCCGCCAACTGATACAAATAAAAAGATAGCACATCAACATCTAAATACAAAAGTGACGATAGCACATCACATATGAATGTGTGTTTAAAAAAATATAGAGGTCTTCCATTACTATAGATGGATTGATTAATTGACTTAAAAGTATCGCCAGTTGGGGAACAACTAGGCAAGTTATAGTGATAGGACGTGGATAAACGTGGAAAAAATTACAACGGGCCCTTTGCTGTCTACTAAAAATTGCCATTGAAACTACTTTAAAATGACACCTACACATACAGGATAAAAAGTTGGAATCCCTCCACCAAATATTTAAAAGTTAATTTACCTGGTAGTATGCGTAGTATGCGTGGTTTGCGAGGTGGTCCGCTCGGCGATGCTGGCGAGACGCGCCGCGCCGCAGTCGCCGCCTTCTTGCACCTGCACGATAACACAATGTTACAAATAATACATAGGTAGTGGAGACAACGGATTATAACTATAGAGATTGACACTAGAGAACGGGCAGTCAGTTAGACCATAGACAGTTGGAGAACGCCGGCGCCTTCACGTTGTAGATGTACCTTGTAGTGGAGGGGGGCGGCGGGGGCGGCGCGGGCGCCCACAGCGGCGCGGGGGGCAGCGCGGCCAGCTGCGCGCCGTGCGCCTTCACGTTGTAGATGTACCTTGTAGTGGAGGGGGGCGGCGGGGGCGGCGGGGGGCGGCGCGGGCGCCCACAGCGGCGCGGGGGGCAGCGCGGCCAGCTGCGCGCCGTGCGCCTTCACGTTGTAGATGTACCTTGTAGTGGAGAGGGGCGGCGGGGGCGGCGGGGGGCGGCGCGGGCGCCCACAGCGGCGCGGGGGGCAGCGCGGCCAGCTGCGCGCCGTGCGCCTTCACGTTGTAGATGTACCTTGTAGTGGAGGGGGGCGGCGGGGGCGGCGGGGGGCGGCGCGGGCGCCCACAGCGGCGCGGGGGGCAGCGCGGCCAGCTGCGCGCCGTGCGCCTTCACGTTGTAGATGTACCTTGTAGTGGAGGGGGGCGGCGGGGGCGGCGGGGGGCGGCGCGGGCGCCCACAGCGGCGCGGGGGGCAGCGCGGCCAGCTGCGCGCCGTGCGCCTTCACGTTGTAGATGTACCTTGTAGTGGAGGGGGGCGGCGGGGGCGGCGGGGGGCGGCGCGGGCGCCCACAGCGGCGCGGGGGGCAGCGCGGCCAGCTGCGCGCCGTGCGCCTTCACGTTGTAGATGTACCTTGTAGTGGAGGGGGGCGGCGGGGGCGGCGGGGGGCGGCGCGGGCGCCCACAGCGGCGCGGGGGGCAGCGCGGCCAGCTGCGCGCCGTGCGCCTTCACGTTGTAGATGTACCTTGTAGTGGAGGGGGGCGGCGGGGGCGGCGGGGGGCGGCGCGGGCGCCCACAGCGGCGCGGGGGGCAGCGCGGCCAGCTGCGCGCCGTGCGCCTTCACGTTGTAGATGTACCTTGTAGTGGAGGGGGGCGGCGGGGGCGGCGGGGGGCGGCGCGGGCGCCCACAGCGGCGCGGGGGGCAGCGCGGCCAGCTGCGCGCCGTGCGCCTTCACGTTGTAGATGTACCTTGTAGTGGAGGGGGGCGGCGGGGGCGGCGGGGGGCGGCGCGGGCGCCCACAGCGGCGCGGGGGGCAGCGCGGCCAGCTGCGCGCCGTGCGCCTTCACGTTGTAGATGTACCTTGTAGTGGAGGGGGGCGGCGGGGGCGGCGGGGGGCGGCGCGGGCGCCCACAGCGGCGCGGGGGGCAGCGCGGCCAGCTGCGCGCCGTGCGCCTTCACGTTGTAGATGCCGCCGGCGGGGCCCCACGGCGTCGCCTTCACCTGCGCCATCACCTCCGTCACACCTATGCCCAGCAGCGTAGAGATCTGCCGGTAGATCTGGCAACACACCGCCACAAAATAAATACCAACGACTACGTGGTAACAGACGCTCATGTACATTTTATACGCGTGTTTTTTTCTCCGCTAGCATTAGTTGGGCACCATTCGAAACTCGTGTACCTGCCGCGCGTTTATCTTTGCGCCTGTTATTTTAGGCGTCACTGGTCTCTTTATAAACTTTTTGAATATCGCACTATACATAAACATTTAGTGATCAAATTCTTAACGCAGTCGTAACGTAACTCTCATTCTAAACTACAGTAGATTTCACACTACCAATTCTCTACTCTACCAAGTAGAGCACTGTCATACCTCGCGGTTCGTCTTGGGGTCGAGCTCGGCGAAGGGGTTGGTCTTCATCCTCATGCCCGGTTTCCGCAGCCAGCGGTGGCGCGCCGCGTCGTCGATCTTCATCCGAGCTTCTACGTTAGGCTCAAGCAATTGCTGGATGAAGGCTCTGCAATCTAGGGGTTAAATGATATTATTAACTTGATTTGGTACAATAAAAGTCGAATTGTTTGATAGATATTACTCGGCTCCATAGAATTCTGGGCCCAAAATTACCCTTGATTGATCCGCTGTTCAATTTTTAAGGGTAGATTTTTGTTTGTTGCAGGTGTGATTTCATCAACAAGACTCGTGAAGCCAGGCTTAATATTGGATTGGAATAGCTAAGGAACAAGTCAAATTAATTAAGTGTAACAAAATAATTTTGTAACATAAGTTAATTTTAAATAAATGTTATTTTTTCTTTAAAAAATACTGTTGTGTTATTTATAAAATAAGTCAAATGGCTATGAAATGGGGCGAGGACTGCCCAACAATGGATCATATAATAATAATATAATAATTGGTTCAGACTGACTGAAAAGCAGTGAGGGTTCAATCTTTGTACATAGAACCCAAAAACAGTGAAGACGACACTGTTCAGAATTCGGCCGCAGACCGAAACTGCAGACTAACATTACACGGTGTGCTGCGACCGCAGATTGCACCAGCAAGTTCGCGAATTACCTGCGCTAAGCAGTTGAGTTGAAATGCCACCATAATTATAATTTTACCTGGTGAGAAGGAATGCAACGCCAGTCGCTGTTTCCTCGCGAAGCCGCGTGAGATGGCGAGGCGCAGGCGGGGGCGCGAGCGTTCGGCCGCCGCGTGCCCCGTCGTCCCCGTAGCCCCCGCCGCCCCCGCTTCAGCCCCCTCTCCCCCGAACGGCAGCGCGCCAGTAACCATGCCGTATACTATCACACCTCTGTAAACATGAGAAGACGTTGAGTTACTGTTGAGGTGTAGTCTAAGACGGACCTCAGACTACAACCGCAGGCGGCACTGCGCCTTGCCGATGCTGTATATCGCAGTGGGGTTGCAGCTGGATCTATTTAAAGCGTCGAGATGCGGCAGCACAATGTTCGAAAGAACGCCTCAATCACTCTTTCAAGAAATAGATGTCCGACTGCACTACCGATAATTTACTAATGTATTTTGTGTTCGTGAAATCAATGGTCCTGCTGTCACGTCATGCAGCGACCGCACTCACAGCGCTCTGTCACAATTTTTCTTTCATCTCAATTCAAACACTTCTACCAAATGTGTTTGGTAAGTAAGAAAGTTACAGTAGGTAGGTGAACAACCAGTATGCTGAAAAAATCAGTGCTAATATGATGAACAGGTAAATTTCGTAATTTTGTTTCTTTATATTTTTGGACTTATTTCAGAAATTACCAGTCCGATTCGAATAATTATTTTTGTAATGGATAGCTACATTCAATGGGAAGGTTATAGGGCCTATCACCTTCCCAATGAGTGTAGCTATCCTATAATATAGGCTATTTTTCATACCGAATTTCTCACGAGGACGGGCACAACGTGGCCCGTGGGGCGCTGCTATAAAGTCTGTATTGTATACTGACATGCTCCACAAGTCGACTTCGGGTCCGTAGCGGCGTCCGTCGACGAACAGCTCGGGCGCCGCGTACTCCAGCGAGCCGCACGGCGTGCGCAGGCCTCCGCCCGCCGCCCATATGTTCGACAGACCGAAATCTAACAAGGATAAATATAATGCAGGACTACTAGTTGATATTTGATCAGAATTTAGCACAGTTATGAGGGTTTAAATAACCAAGCAATTCATGATTGCAATTCAAATACTTTTAGGTACTTAAAAAGTATGTTAAAAGTATGAAATACATATTCTGGGAAACTTACCAACAATCTTAATAAATTGTTTTGTCGAATCAAGCATGATATTTTCCATCTTCAGATCACTGTAAACATCAAAGCACTTGTTAAATAAAGATTACTCTGGGTGGTAGGTATACTCTGCTTATGAATTAAATATTCATCTCTACTTATACTTATTTCCCCATTTCTTTTGTATTTCTTTCTAGTCTATTCTTTCTTTTGAACTACCCTATCACTGTACTCGTGTCATAAAATTGATTATTTGTACTCGTGAGCTTCTTTCTCTGTGTAAGCTGCACATCTTTCTGTCTTTCTGCGTTCGTTTGTTTCCACGCATAGATATAGCCTCTAAAGTATACCCATACATACCGATGCACAACCCCGCGCGAATGCATATGCCTCACAGCGGACACGAGCTGCGCGGCCAGCGCGCGCGCCCGCGGCTCCCCGAGGCCGGGCTGCGCGCGCGCCCCCAGCACGTGCGCGCACAGGTCGCCCCCGCCCGCCGCCTCCATCACCACGTACAGCCGGGGGCCGTGCTGGAACGATACAAATACATAACTTATGTCGTCGTCCAGGTAAGAACTTACATGCCCTGGGGAGATCATTACTTAAAAATCTCAAATCCAATTATCCAACGATTTTTAACGATTTTGTTTATTAGAGTGATAACTGTTTAGTAGACTTCTTATTTCTTCTAGTAGGGTCATTTGACCCCCTACTGGGTGGCCGATAGTGGCATTCTATCAGAGCGCTACCGTGCTTCGGAGGGCACGTTGTGGGTCCTGCTTGTTTCAATCGTTAGACCATGTCGGAGGCCTTTAGGCGGTCTAAAAACTCTGACACCAGGCTTGGCCACTAACCTTCTCGAACTTACCATCATGGTCTCGTAGAGCGTCGCGATGCAGGGGTGCCGCAGCTTGGCCATCACCTTGGGCTCGCGGTGCAGGTTGCGTCTCGCGTACTCTTCCTTGATGCATGTCAAGTCTATTATCTTTACGGCCACCTTTAACAAAATGCCATCTGTTAATAAGAGTTGCTTTACACCTTAAGTGTTAGACCACACTTCAAACCCTTTGCTTGCAGCAGCCAGCAGTAGACCTCAAACCATGATAATTAATTGTGAAACTACGGGATTCTCCAGTTTATTTTCTTGTACGTGAATTGCCTATGGTTGCAGTTTGCCTCCCGACTCAGGCATATACAACCTTAATTATTTATCCGAATTAAAAAAAACATAATCAAGCAGGTTCTACACATCATATTGAATACCTACTTATTATTTGTCACCTCATATTTTCGTTAGGGACCTTGCGTTATAAATGCAAGTTTATGCTTTCAGATATATTACCCGATAGTAAAAGAGGTGGAAATTCCTGTCAAAATCTAAATTGAAGTTGTCTTGAAAAGTTTTTGGATAGTCTGGATGTGAGAAAGCCTTAATTAGACATGACGGTGAAAGACTAAAGCTAAACAAAGTTTCTTTGGGGAAAGTGCAGGGAAGGTACAAATCACCGTGCCCAAGTGATGCAATTCCGATGTAACTAAATATTTCAAGTTGCTGTCGTGTAAATTATGCGTTGCTATGTAACATCTAAAGTCGTCAAAATTTTCAAACTAGGATCACTAAAACAAGTCACATTACCTTTTTGCCCACAATTCTGTGAGTGGCCTCCTCAACCCTGGCGAAATGTCCTTTCCCCAAACATTTGCCAGTCATCAAATAGTTACCGACGCTGTAAACTTGAGACTTGTTTCTCGTCATGATAGACGTCTTCATATTAACCTCTTAAGTAATAATTAATAAACATAATTACAATATTTTAAAACAATAAAATCGTTTTTCTTCCCTGTTTTTTAATTATCAAATGTCATAATAATAAATTTATTTGTGTTTACGTTGGTAGTCAATCAGGTGTTTGAAATTAGAACGAGTGTGCGAATGTCGATGGACTGTCGTTACGACATTTTGATTGTACTATTTTCGTCTGCACAAAAAGTTGTCAGTGAACGCCGTGGAGGGATTACCTATACCTAGGTGTACGAGTATGTATAGCTAGTGGTATACCGTAGAGCCGTATACATTATATTAACGCCACATCAGTACCTACAGCCATACACGCTGCGACTGCTTACTAACCCATGCCTGCCTTACTGTGATAAATATCCAAAAAAAGCTTAAAAAAGTATAAGCCTGTAATGTCCCACTGCTGGGCAAAGGCCTCTCATCTCACTGAAGATATCAGTATAGATAGGTAGGTACCTATATATCCAAATCAAATCAAAAACTGAACTATGTGAGCCATTTTTTTTGGTATGAGGTAAAAATGGGAGCAATTCTCAAATAATAGCTAAGTCGATTAGATTATGCACAAGCCAACGGAGAGTTACAGACAGACCCTCAAACCCTGCTTATATACACCTACGATTGACCTCCTTGAAATCGATATAACTATTGTGTAATTTTAATCTAACTGCAATTCAATTTCACAACATACGAGTATAAATAAAGAAAATGAGAGCTAGAGCTCTAGAGCACAATCTCTTGGATGCAAATACTTTCTTTGAATCGTGGTTATGTCATGAAACCCCGTCTGATTCGGTAACTTATTAAATATAATAATTCAAAAGAAGTATTTTTCTAAGTTATAGCTGAAACAAAATAACTTCATTCGCTCAGACAAGTGAATTGATCTTGTAAAAATTTCAGGCGTTCGGACAACTTTTTCAGCACCACGTTACTAGTAGTTTTGTACCTACCTAATTTATAACATAGTGGATACCGTGGTGCTTTGACAATGTCTGTCTGTATCTAATAATCTACTAATTTTCGTATCAAACCCGGGTAGTAATTCTAGTAATGTATCCTCACATATTATAAAACAAATTCCGCCGCCGAGACTGCTTGTCTCTTCGCAATAAACTCAAATGTTTCTCAATGAATAAAATAATCATTCACAGGGAGGGAGGGGTTCATTAAGAATTGCATGGGCACTTCTTAATCCCATGGGGGAACGGGTTCAAGGCGAGTGCTGCATAAAAACCGCGGCGCTACATAGTCAAACATCTTTGTCCAATAATTCATATGGTTATAGGTACGAGTAAGTAGAACGAAGTCGTTAATTTCTGTGTAGAATCAACTTTGGGAAAAAATATGTTTCACTAGTGGAATACCATCCTAATTGGAGTGGGATTGGGACGCATGTGTATGCCAGTCTGTTGTTTGATTCCGGCGAGGGAACACACAAAATTTGGAAGCAAAACACTAATTTATGAGAAGATAAATATTGCCAGCGAAAATATTAAATATACAAAAGTTTAAACATTGGCTTTTGCTGTTACTGTGGGTAAGTTTAAGTCCATTGTTATTGAATCTATTTCAATTATGTACCTTCCACTGATTAAAATCCTCAGTATTTTTCGTAACGTTAAAGTAACCTAACCAATGTCCTAATAAATATTATTATTTATTTCAAGAATATTAATTTTATTTGGCTTATCGCTTATTATTACGCAGCGATGATATTATATCATAACGATATTATAACTATAGGTATCAATTAAAAATAATCTCAATGTTTTTGTGAGTAAAACAGAAAAACTACAATCTAATTGTGAATAAACATTTATGTAGTTTAGGCGACACTAAGGCGCGTTATATCTCCCTGATGACGCCTCTAGCTGAAGGCCACGGTCAGACGAAACAGCACGTTGTGGTTATGTAGAGCGCTATCTCTGTCACTCTGTCAATGTGAAGCATGAATAGAGAAGTCAGTATTTCGCTCTTCCGTGGTGTGAAGTTTTAGCACTTGTTTATTGAATACCAACGATGCTCAGCAAACGATGTAACGATTGCAGCTCGGCCCTACATGGATAGAGGCGATAGTGGCATTTCTATCTGAGAGCTACCGTGCTTCGGAGGGCACGTTACGCAGTTGGTCCCGGTTGATTGAATGGTTAGACCGTGTCAGAGGCCTTTAGGCGGTTTAAAAACTTTGACACCAGGGTCGGCTTACTCGAAATTAATGAATGAATGAATTGTACTTATTATTTAAAGTGTGCGACAGAGAGAGCTCAACACGCCTGAAACAAGCTGGCTATCTCCCTCTAAAAGCCAACGTGTAAGACATATCGTCCTCAGCTATACATTACATGATTATTTAAGTTATCACATTAATGTTTGCAGATGCTGGACCAAGAATCATTTGAATTTGATTAAGTAGGAACATATTCACAATGAGCAGTGAAAGTAAAATCGACACTAGTTTAGCGGAGGTAAGTAAAATATTCGTATTAGTACTTTAACTGATAGAAAGTTTAATTAATTATTATTATTAACTAGCAGCGCCCCGCGGTTTTACCCGCTTTTGCCCGTTCCTGTTGGAATTTTGGGATCAAAATAGCCTATAAACTTCCCGTTGAATGTCTTTTAAATTATCAATTACAAAAATAATTATTCGAGTCGGATTTGTAGTTTCTGAGATTAGCGCGTTCAAACACACAAACTCTTCAGCTTTATTATAAACTAGCAGCGCCCCGCGTTTTTACCCGCGTTGTGCTCGTTTCCTTAAGAATTTCCGTAATTTTTATACACATAAACCTTCCTCTTGAATCACTATATCTATTAAAAAAACAATTATAATATTCTTTTCAGAAATATTTAGTGAAGTACAAAAAAGTAGTAAAGCGATGGCCAGCTAGAGAGCAGACATATGAGATAATAGACAGGACAAAGAAGAGAAGACTTTCATCAGGATTATGGAGTTTCGAAGAGACGACTCGCGTGCGGACGAGGAGTGGAGATTCAGAGTCTTCAAGAGACAGTGAGGACAGTGACTCTGAGGAGTCCTCGTCAAACAAGTGGGAGGATCTTGCGAGGAAAATAGAGGAGAACTGTGAGCTGTTCTGCCAGCTGGAGTACGTGTTACGAGGAACCAACCCGAGGGATGTTCGGGAAGGTCATATCCCCTTGTTGTGCCAGTATATTAGGCTGCAGGAACCGAGCTTTGATGAAGGTAATTCATTTATTCTTTTCGAGTAGGTTAGTGGACAGTCTACAACAAATTTAGCGCTTTACATGCCAGTGTGCAACGGGCGTGTCAACACATAGTTTTGAGGTCCTAACTAAGCTGTGAGCTAAAAAATAAGGATGATACCATTATTTATACTCGTAGGTATGTTTTCATACTTTTATGTAATCCACCGTGCTTCGGGTCAGATTGACGAGGTGCGTCAAGTGTACGTCCAAGTGAGATGGACTATCGAGTCAGGCAGATCCCCGAGTCAGGTGGATCCCGAATGAAGTAGATTCCGAGTTAGGTAGACACTGGGTCAGACCATCAAGTCTATCAAAGTTATTATTTCATATTAATCTTAAACTAGCTGTGCAGTTTCACCCGAAGCGCACCAGTTCCAATTTTCTTATACAAAAACCTTGTCCTGACAATAAGGAACACATAACAAAAGAATCATCCAATTTGGTGCAGACGTTCTGAAGTTATGAGCGTACATACATTTCGGCGTTTCATTTTTATTTATATAGATAGATAAGGGTATGTAAATGTCTATAACAAACAACGTTTTGATGATTTCTAGAAAACGGCTTCATGTTTGAGGACGGCTACCCTCTCTACTACGTGGGCTACTTCCTGAACAAATGCTTCGAGGACCCGTTCATCATGACCTCGTCGGAGACGCTGGCGCCATTGTGCTATTTGGTCCACGAGCTTACCTGTGACGTAGGGTAACTATTCAGTCAATTGAACTATAACGAATCTGATATAAACACACTAGCCGCGCCTTGCGGTTTTACCCGCGTTCTATGAAATAAAACATTGATAAAAAATCAGGAGAAAACGAAATATAATGTTAGCCCAAACTCTAATCTATTTCATGCAAAAATATTCACAATGGGTTCAACAAATAAAATAAGAATTTGTTTGATGAAGAAATAAGAAAATGATAAGTACAAAGGAAGTACAACCCCGGCAAACTTTAACAAAATAGTGTTATTTTGAATCGTAACCTGATAAAATAGAGTTTAAATATGCGATAAAAATATTTTCAGATTGGATATACGTCTAGTAATAACCGACTTGGCGGATGACTGTATCGATAGACATCCATGTAAGTATAATACTCATAAAAAATAAATAAATACTATGAGCCATATTACCTAATAAACGCATATTAGATACATATGTTTAGCTATCAAATATTTTGTCTCTTTCTGACAGACACAATTTTTCGAAGAGCAAAAGAGACAAAACACATTGTTTTAGTTACAGAGCGTTTATTAATAAGGAGCTAAATGTTACACAGATTTGATTCAGACGCCTACACAGCTATTCTACATCCCTTGCTACAAACCAATCATATCAAACGCGGGTTCAGTTCCCGGGTCGAAAACATGTTTCCTATTTTTCAAACATGGCTTGAGTTTTTTATACCGCATTTGGAAGCGTGATGATTATGCCTAATTCTTCTCACTGTACTGATATCTTCAGTGAGATGAGAGGCATTTGCTTATACTACCTTGCTTACTAGTCGCGTCTTGCGTGAGAGCATCTAACCATCTAAGGAAATCCTTAAGCAAGTACAGTTGGACTAATTAAACATACATATGTGGTGATTTCAGATGAGGAGCCAGTTTGCTGGTGCGTGGTGACCAGCTCCGCTGACGTGGAGGCCGCGGCCGACGCGATAGTCCAGTCCTCGCCCACGGTAAAGAGTAGTTTATGTTAGAACCGTCTTATTAATAAACGCGGTGAAAAATAAAACACTTTTACACTGTGTCTTGTCCCTTTTGCTCTTCAGAAAATTGTGTATATCAGAAAGTGATAGTTAAAATGTTCTTTATACGCCTTTATTAATATGGCACGTAGAGTCCAGTGGTAGAGGTCAGGAACTACACTGTCATATTACTACGTTACATTGCAAAGAAGGCTCTGCAGCTTAATATATAGAGTCCATTTTAATTTCCGTTTTTACTAAGTGCGTTAGCTATTGAAGTCATGAATAGAAGTTGTGAATAAAAGATGAGACTTTTTGCACATCTCTTTCTTTGTAATTCAAGGCTATCTCTATTAATTAATAAGTAGAACTGAATGCATTGTCACTTGTACACGTGTTTTAGTGCTTTTTATGCCTTTGATTAAATTACTTGACTGTACCTGTATAGAACTTCTCTAAAGTCCATAACAGAAAAATGAATCATTTTCAGGCACCATGGCGAATCAAAAAAGTAGTAGCACACGCAGAAAAAGCTAAAGAACTGGAAGACATTCTCAAACAAAAGTCCAAGTGTAACATAGAAGTAAGCGTATACAACAACCAGAAGGAGTTGCACGCGGCTGCAGACCATCCTCTTTTACTCAGCATTTGGAGTACAGACATAGGGCATGTTACTCAGTTAGCGAATGAAGCTGCAGCCTCATATATATGGATTAATGATTATGGCAACTTCGCCGGCCCTCCTCGGGCGTCGTTGCCGCTCTTCCAACACTCTTGGCCAACTAATTACGGCATGACAACGGAACAGCTGAAAAAGTTCAATGAGCTCGCCCGCGCTTGGGCCAAGACCTCGACTACGCTACGACTGAACATGGTTTTAGGTACGTTGTGTTAATATTAATAAATCTACTAATAAACATATTAAAACGAAGGGTTTTTGTCCACATAGAGTGCCCGGGGTCCACCATACCATTTTGCTTATTTTCTCTCTTCTGTCAAAAATCCGTTTAACGGATTTTCCCGCAATTAGTAAACAAAAGCTCGTGAGTAATCAGTGAGTAAAGAATGAGGCAGAAGTATTTTACTTTTATAGATCTATATTATAATGTTCTTCCCTAAGGTTCTTCCGAATGAGTGGTACGTTCAAAGAGCTAATTATTTGGGGCCAAAACTGAATAAAAATATTTGACTTTGACTTTGAACTAATGAATCAAACACTTTTAGGTACCCTCGCTACCTCCGAAGATACAAGTCATGCAGAAGAACTATACGACAAAATAAAAGACTGGAAATCTAGTGATACAATAGAAGTCATAGATGGCAGAATAGTAACTATTATACATCAGTGCCCTAGTGCGGTGCAGCTAGTCCAATCGACGAGCGAGGCTGATTGGGTGCGATGTGTGTTGAACGGCAATGCCCTAATCGTTTACTATGAAGAAGGTGTCATGAGCGATCTCACCGAGTTTGGGGTACCTTTAATTATAATAGATAGTACAAATTCAAATGAAGAAACGATCTATGAGAAATTCCATTTGAATACTATAAAAGTTATTAAAGCGTTGTGGAGTAAACCGGTCGACGATTAATATGCCACGAGATGGAGTACAAGCGGTAAAATGAGTTGCTACTAGTTACTTATGATAGTCATAATTTTAAGGTAACCTGTAAACAGAATGTTCAAAGATCTGTGAAAATAAACGTTATTACTAAGCCATATTATTACATACGTTTTTATTTATTTGACCAATTCCTTAGTTTATAAGGTTACATATTTTTTACTCATATAGCTTACTGCAATATAGAGTCGCCTCGTCGTGGCAGAGTCGAACGGGCGTCGCGACGGAGTCGAGAGGTGTGGACGAATATGCTTTCGTTCTTTCATTCGGCTAGATCTGAAACAAAAGCCGGGAGTCTACTAAGGGAATAAGTTCATGTAAGTCAGTAGCCTCTGGTGTCAAGAGTTTCAAAGCCTCTGACATAGTCTCATGATTGAAAGAAACGGAAAGAACAATGCAACGTATCCGCCAAAGCACGTATACATATAATACACGGTAGCGCTCTGATTGAAATGTCTACCGGCCACCCATCCAAATCGGGCTGAGCTGTACGTTGTTTAACAATAGCAAGGACATCGATGGCGACGTTATTAACCACCTTCAAAAACGGAGGAAGTTTCTCAATTCGGCAGTATACGATTAATGCTATTTTTATACTTCGGTAATGCATATATTGGAAAGAGTGCTTTTCTTAAACGTTTTTCGTTAAACAAGGGTACTCATGTGTTAAGAAGTTAGTTTTATTTTATAAGTGCTTTCCGAACAAATATAGCAGTAAGTATTTGAAGTGCAGGCAAATATGAGCCTTATCTTTTTGAAAATTATTTGAAACGCATCCAAAATCCACTGCAAGGGCATATATAGTTACACTTCTCTATTTCGTGGATATTACTATAGACTATTCAAATATAAGGATTGGCTTTTACGGTATAAACTGTGTGAATTTGAATGAACGGTTGCAGTTTCATGTTGTTCGCAAGGCGGCGGTCTGAACGTCGTCTTAATATCGGCTACACCTGCCTTTGTGGGCGGCTAAGTATCTCATGTGCGGCGCAAATGTGAGCGTTAGTCGGTTTTGAATAATCCAATACGTTAACATTGCAGAGACGTCAGGTTTACGATGTTACATTTTCTCCCTGTATGTATATAATTAGTATGATGTATCACTACATAGTATAAAATAAAGTCGTCTCTGTTTGTCTGTTTGTCTGTATGCTTAAATCTTTAAAATTACGCAACGGATTTTAATGCGGTTTTTTGTAATAGGTAGAGTGATTCAAGAGGAAGGTTTTTATGTAAAAAAATTCCCGAAATTCCCACGGGAACGGGCACAACGCGGGTAAAACCGCGGGGCGCTGCTAGTGATGTATATAATTTTTGCATTGGCACCATCTATTGGTTCTTTAGTATGAAAATAAGTTGGAGTAGGTTAGTGGACAACCCGGGTGTCGGAGTTTTTAGACCAGCTAAAGGCCTCCGACATGGTCTGACGATTGATACAACCGGGACCGACAATTTAACGTGTCCTCCGAAGCACGGTAGCGCTCAGATACAAATGCCACTATCACCCACCCATCCAAGTAGGGGCCGAGCTGCACTTTGCTTAAGAATCGTAATGAGTTAACACTGCACAGTCAAACTACGCCACGACCGCTACAAAGTAAAATATAATACTGGCTGTTCCACGAGGTGTTTAGAACTCGAAGTGAACTGGGGAATTATTAGATCCCGTAGCTTATTTGATTTAATAGGTTAGCACACGAGAAATAGTGACACTACTGTAATATTACATCACTCCCTAAAGTCTTTCTATGTACTTAATTTTTCGCGGGCGTTCGATTTTGGATTACTTTCACTGATATTTTCTATTGTGGTGATGTGAGAAGCCTTTGCCCAACAGTGGGGTATACTAGGCTAATACATTACTTTATACAACTTTAGCATGCCCTTAAGCATATGAAAATGAGATAAAACGAAGATGAAACTTTGTGCTTTCTAGCGTACTCGTGATAGATTTACGCCCGTACTTAGGGACGTCGAATGCTTTTTTAATAGATATTTAATAGGAGATTTCGACGTGATATGTATGAAAAATTACGTCAATAAGTTAAATGTTGTTTTAATGGATTTCCCTGGGTACGGCAGTTAGCTAAAGTTTTAGCGTTTTCTCTATTTTATCCTTTGATGTTCAATATCAGTGTATCCCGCTTCCGCCCGTGTCCCGTGCCGCGCCCGCGCCGCATCGGATATGAGCCGGCGACGGATATTGCGCAGACATCGTTCAGGTACACTCCGAACACAGTAAAGTATCCGAATTTGCTTATAAATGTTGTTTGCACCCGACTCTAAGCGGATATTAAGTTTGGAGAACTGTTTTTTACCGATTGGAAGCATTTTTTGTTTTCCTTCCGACGAGTATGTGTGTTTATTTACAGAGTTTGGGTTATCGAAAATAATACTATCAGCATGGTAATGTTGTCCTTACCGTTATTACGTTTCATTTCCTTAAGACTTGCGAACGAACTCCACACCTACAAGAATGACTGGCTGGCCCGGCTGGTGGCCTGAAATCGTGAACAGTGGCGGCAATGAGGGGAGGCCTTTGCCCAACAATGGGATGATACAGGGTAACAGAAACAGTTAGACTTAGCTCCCGTACTCCGACACGTCAAATGCGTCCTTAGTAGAGATTTAATGAGTGGTTTTGAGTCTAAGTGTGGCAGCAAAGAAATATTATTAAAGACACATTTTGATGGCGATATTAGCGGCAGCACCCTATTGGTACTGCTCCCAGTTTGTAAATTCGAACAATGTCATTGTCATCCTTTGATCACCTTAGCTATTAAGTGTTCCTGAATCACATTGAATGCACGTTTGGATGAACAAAGTCAGGCGCAGTAGCGAGTCTTTTCAAGTGTTAAATTAATAATGAACCAGGGATTCTTTAGGGATTTCTTTAAAAGTTTAAATCGAGCGTTAATTAGTTCTCCTTGAAGTTGGGGATATTTTTTGTTCACCGGATGGTTCAACCATGCACGTAATCAAAGATTCTTTTAACCTTTAGTAGCCTGAGACGAAATACGCCATCTTGTTAAAAATATAGAAAAATATACCTTTTTTCTAACTGCCGCACTTAGAAACGTACATTAAATCAACACTTAACTAATTCACGAATTTTTCATACATTACATACATGTGATTTTGAATCACTCATTATATCCTACTGAAAAAGCATTGAAAGTATCTCGGGTACGGGCGTTATAAATCAATTTGATATTATTAGCGTCTTGTCTAGAGTATGTATGTATATTGAGTATTATAACGCGAAAATGTACAAAGTGTATGTGTATGCATAATTTTACATTAGAAATACTCGTCTCCCACTTTGAAATCTTCTTAATTTCAATGACGCTTTACTGTAGTCACAGACAAAAAAGTAACGGCTATAGTTTATCATCAAATTTTAATTACAATAGCCATTTCAAAATTAGGACAAGAAGGACATTGGTCAGATTACTATGAAGCCTGTCCCTAATGTTCAAAAGTAACCGTATCCGGTGTCATTTGAAAGCACTTGTTGAGTTTTACATGTTAATCTTAGGCAATTATGTCAAAATCAATATCGAATATGGTGTTTCAGCCCTAACGTAGAGTAAGACCTACCAAAATAATGTTCTTTAAAAATGTCGGCGTCGCAGTTGCTGCACCACGGTACCCTTAAAGTATGAAAGAGTGTCACAATTTAACGAGTGCGGTGTAAAAAATATATTGGGCTATTAATTCACGTGACCGACGGCTTGAGGCCGGCTTGAGGCGTCTCCGGGGAAATTATCCTCGGCTTGGAGATACTTACCATGAAAACTGAAACAACCCACCAAATATGGATGACTGGCTTTACAAACTGAATTAACTGCTTCAATTACGTATTGATTTACAAAAACATAGTATAAGATAATCTTGTGACTTTAAATTCGAGAGATTGAAAGTAAGCCCTATTGTTAGACCAAAATATTGTACCGAATATGTTTGAAAGACTAACTAAAGGCACTGCGCAGAACAAACAGTCTATATTCTGCAAAGTTTGTAAAAAGTATGTATTACTTAATTTAGATAACCAGTCGGATCCACTACGGATCTTGCTACGTACATGTCGTAGCACAAACTGGGCTACGAAATTAAGGACTACGAAAAGGCTAACTGCTACAGTGGCTACGGATCGGCTACGAACATTCTAAAGTGCTAGGTTTCTACTACGTAGAAGAGAGGAACGATTTTCTCTCATCATCGTTTTACAATTTAATCAAAACAGTGCAAATATTTCGCACGTGTATACAAATCATAATTCTAATTAGTCAACTAAACATTATAAGCAACTACGCCGTAAAATAAAACGCTTCAAATCCGTGACCTCGTTTCGAAAAACAAGTTTAGAAATGCAATAAAAACAAACTTTGCCCCTTTGATTTAAGGTTGTTAGTCGTGTATCTGGGTGTAAATGTGAGGGTGGTGTTTTAGAAGTTGGTTATGAGTCTTATTGTTGAGGATATAAGGTTGATGATCGTGTGATGATGATGATGGATGTGGGGTGAACGAACCGTCCACGTGTCGGTTGCAATTGCGCAGTTTTAAGGAGACCCTTGCAGTGGGTAACGACGTACCTTCACATGTCCCCTCGTTTAGGGTAAAAGCATCGATATTGGTTTAATATTAAAATATTTCTTAAAGTAATGTTTGTGCATTATTTCCATAGCGTCAATCGTCTTGAGTTCAAAAATCATGGTAGGTATAAAAACTGTATTTATGGGCATTATTTTAATATTACTTGCAAGTTTTATGGAATCAAACTTTAACGTTATCACTAGAAAAATATTATTTAGAACAAAATAATCCCATCAAAAACATAATTTGTATAAAAACCAAGTCTCGCCACTCAGTTCTTCCATCGTAAATATTGGTAAGGTCCATGTAATACCAAGTCGGTTTATTCATTCAGTCTTAACTTAAGGCTCCTTCTTTGTTCAGTAATTAAGTAATTAGCTAACTTAACAACACCTTATACCACATCAATATTAAAAATCTTTTATGTTTTAAATAAATTATTCGACTTGATGGGGACAATGCTATGCCCTCAGACTTAACTAACTACTCAAGTCAACTTAACTACTCAAATCGGCCGGGTTCGAGATAACCTAACCAGTAGGCAACGTCTAGGTGACGATTACAGATTCTTGTCAATGTACTAACATTTTCAGTGATTTAAGAGGCCTTTATCTTATCAAAAGAATCTTATCACTACTTTTTTCTATGAAACTTTCTTTCAGTCAATTTAATTCCGAGTCTCTTCCGCCACGGGGTGCAATTACCCTACTCGTAGTGACTTAGCTATACGTAAGCATTAGATGGTTGACCTACATCTTTCCCTAAGGACCTCAATGCACGTAGCTGCAATCAAATCACCGGTTTTGCGTGAAAACCAACCCTTAGGACGTAAGGGTGGCTTATGGATCTTATAAATTGAATAGAGTAATATTGATGGCTTACCTCTGCTATGTATAAATGTAAGTACCCAATATACTGTGCTGTTACCCTAATCCGGTATACACTTAAGTGCGTATAGTTTTTACTTGAACATATCAAATACATGAAATAGTATTAAAGTTCTGAATGCCTTGTGTTATTTTTATGTTAATCCCATTATTCTTTATACGTAGATTAATGTATAGAAACTTTAATACAAAGTAATTTATTCAATTAAGAAATATGTCTGCCATGAAACATTATACCTACCCTTGGTGCATTAATACAACATCTAGAGGTACCTATAACGATGTGATTATATGTACACATTTCCGGGAAAATCTGAGATAAAATCCTTATTATTTTTTGTTATTTTCGTTACCCTCCTTCGGTTACATTTACGATCTCCCAAATTGTTTCTCAACAAACTGTATTTAGGGTTAACGAATTGAAAAAAACGACGCCAGTAAAAAATAATGACACCTGAAATCACACCGCGATATGCAGCGCTCGCCTATGATATAACGCGAATTAGATACGGTGACTATGACGTGGGGGCTTTGAGGGATAAAACATATTTTCGTTTAAACCTATAGGAACATGGATTTGTGTATAAAGTTCTAAATTCAAATTGGCAAAACTTATTTGAAGGTTATGTCACGATTTAGACTAGGCAAGGAGGCTAATCATCGCTTGAAACGTAGCATGCGATGAATTAGATAGGCAAATCTTTTAAAATGTAACTGTCAACGCATGCTGTAGCGATAGACCTAGATTGTATTCGACATTAAGTTACATTATAACTTCTAAATAAACTATTTCTTATCGCATATTCATAAAACTTAAACCATATACTTAAGTTACATTCTCCCATTTTATTACAAACAAAAAACATGTCGCCCTACAAGAGAATAAATAAATTTCCCCACAAAACTAACTAACAGATGTTAATTCTCCGCACTACTGCTCGCTAACAAACAAGAGCGACCACAAATTCTGTTATTTTTGATTAGTTCCATTTTAGTGCGCAACTTTGTCCCATAATGTACGATTGTTTGGCCACCCCTATTACTTGAAGCTTAGTACAAGGTATAATATAGGTAATACGGGCCATATAACAGTAATACTTTTTCGTTACGTTACGTGGAACGCTGGCGCGAAATATGTAGGAGGATGTATCGTTACGTTACTTATATTATGTTTGAGAATGGAATTCCTATGAAATTGTGTATTTTACTAAGCTTGTAATAATAAAAATCTTTTTGAACATTATAAAGGTATCGTTTACATAACATTATGTGTAGGTTAAAGGAAATCAAAAACATGTCTGAGATGGTTTGGTCGACCGTTATTTACCGATTCAAACGTAAACATGGGTAAAGGAAATACCCGAGCGTATTATAATCTAGAACGAGTCTTCTGGTCTAGAAAACATATGAAGGAGTACGTGCAGTACAGACAAAACGTCTAATGAACTTTTTTGTCCGTTGGCAACTGTTATACTGAGTAAAGTCGGTTCCGAACGAACAAATCTCTAGACTGTAATGTACGAATATATAGTGGCCTCAAGCTCTAGCGTATACAACACAGGATTTGCACTTATTATAAACAAATGAATTAACATTGGTGTTATGCAATCGAAAAGTCACAAAATACGTATGTGACTTTTCAATTGCATAACACCACTCGTGGTCACGAGATGATTGACTAAGACAGATCTTCATTGACAACGAGTGGTGTAATCCACTCGAAACGTTCGGTAAGTAATCAATTACACTACTCGTGGTCACGAGATGACTGATTGAGGCAGTCCTTCCTTGATCACGAGTGGTGTAAACACAGGGTGTTCAGTAAGTAATGAATTACACTACTCGTTGTCACGGGATGACTGATTGAGGCAGTCCTTCCTTGATCACGAGTGGTGTAAACACAGGGTGTTCAGTAAGTAATGAATTACACTACTCGTGGTCACGGAATGACTGATTGAGGCAGTCCTTCCTTGATCACGAGTGATGTAAACACAGGGTGTTCAGTAAGTAATTAATTACACTACTCGTGGTCCAGGGATGACTGATTGAGGCAGTCCTTCCTTGATCACGAGTGGTGTAAACACAGGGGTATTTTTAGAAAAACATTATAGTTTGAACGTGATAAAGTTCCGTATCATTTATTCATTATGCATTAATCGGTTATATTTGAACGGAGTTAAAAATATGTATCTGTGAAGTAAACACACGGTAACAATCTACAAAGGCTCGCGCGCTGCTAATGGGGGCGGCTGTGACGACAGATTTAATTCCAATCTCAAACGCATCAAGTAATTACAAATAAAAAGTAGAAACTCGCAGCGACGAGTGTGCGGGAAAACTGTACGGTGACAACACTTTGTTAATCCGGACGGACTTTTTAGAAGTCGACGCTTTGTTACTGAAGCTGAAAGTTTTGATTGGGCTTTATTAGTGATTTCTGATATGAATTTCAAGTTTTTTGAGATACTGTTTAAATAATGAAAATTTTCAAGCGCATTAACTCAATCCCACTTCGCACTGTACTGTATCTTCAGTGGAAAAGGAGCTTATGATTAATGTATTCAATAAGTAAAATGTGTATTTAAAATTCATTTGTGAAACATTAATTGTATCTACCTTTGAACTTATTTTCAATTCGAAACGTGTAGTGTTGTCAAAGCTTTAGGACCATTAGTGCTAGCATGCACTAGAAAGAAATAAAGCGTTCTATTTTTATCTCTTCTCATTATGTAGAAATAAAGAGAAAAAGAAAGAGGGGGGGGGGGAGAGAGAGAGAGAGGGGCGAGAGAAAAAGTATTCTCAGAATATAAAAGGGAAAACAATACATTTATCTTGGCGTGCATCGTAACTTTGGCATAAAAAAGTTGGAAGGAATATTTTAACTGTCGATCATGGTCACCCTCCGTGTTACCATGCGGGCAACATTAATTAGTAAACAGTATAGTCTGGGTGCAACAACGAAGGCTAGATTTTTCTTGTTCCACACCACTCACAGAATAAACTTATACGTGTTCAAAGTGTACGCTTTTGCAAACGTGAAACTCTTTTAGAGAATTTTAGGGCTTTTTAAATATTAATTATGTTTGAGTGACTGTGAGAGAATATTATTGTTAATTTATTATTTATAGTGTTATTTAATAGGCACTACTTTTTACGCTTTTTATATCGAGACCAGCGAAAATAGGTAGTGTTAGGTATTTTGTCTCACGACTGAACTTGAGACATATTTGTGTACATACATATATGCAATAGTGTGCATCATAGTCCTCGTCAAAATCCTCACAAAATTGTCTTTGAAGTAGACGGCATGGTAGCTTTGATTAAACGGAGAAAAGTCATTCGATAGTTAGATATGGGTAGGTTACTACCTACCTTGCTTGTCTAATGAATATCAATAATGATCTTGTCGATGGTACCGATAGTTACACACACAAAGACGCGTGTCTATACTCATTGAAACCACAAGGTTCTGGTTCATGTACATGGTTCTGGGGCGCTGGCGAAATAAAATAGTATACTATGCTTAATCGATAAGGATTACTCTTTAACTTTCATAATGCAGCTGTTCATAGAAAAATATAATATTCAATAAAGGCGTCATTACAATACGTACTAAAAGGCTCTCCTTTCTCCCATAAAATGATCTGCTCAACCTATATTTATTCACTGTTTGCACATAAAAAGTATATTATATAACGTTATGTTCGATTGCACATACACATCACATACAGCAAAGAGTATATAATAAAGCAAGAACCTCTATAAAGTCGGTTAAAAACTGTTTTCCGTGTCCAGAGGCACTCAATCAAATGAATAAGTTTGGTTTTTTCGCGTCACTTGCCTTCTGAGTGGGGTTTAGTGGGACCTTACTGGGGTTGCTATATGAAAGTAGTGTGGATATTTTGTTTACAATTATTTGCTCGAAAAAAGTATAGAGAAAAAAAGCATTTCTGGAATATTTGTGTTATATAAAGGATTTGAATTTGGAATCATCAAAAGCTGCGGCAACTACAGCGGCAACCACAATAATTCCTGACAATTACCTATAAAAAAAAATCTCGAGTTGGATACCTCAATTGCATTAGTTTTTGGCATTAGACAGCCATAGATCTCTTTATTTGAGCAGCGTTTGAGTATTTAAGCGTTTGAGCAGTCGATTATTTAATCAGATGAAGTCTTGAAACTACGTTTATCTTTCGCTATTATTTTTAATTTTTTCTGACGTTTCTGCTCCTTTACATGAACCATGCTCACAGAAGACTGAGTTGCTATTTCGTATAGTTTCAATTCAAAATGAGTAGTGTTCGCAGAAACCAGCAGGTAAAAGTCTATATTATTAATTCACTAAATAACTTTTATATGAAAACGGTACGCAGTCAGTATGAAATAAAAACAATTACACAATCACCGTTTGTTTGAACGATTATTAAATACATAATAACGTAAATAATAATGTAAATATAATATTTCATATAGTTTGTTAGCATAAGTTGCATCCGTGCAGCTTTAAACGGAAAAGCGGAAATTTTAATGAATGCCCGCAGGGTACATCTGTGTAAAGTGGACTGCACACGCGCCGAGCCGGTTTATTATAACCTGTAATAACACAGACTGACTTTTTTCATTAAATATAATATTTATTTTAAGAATATATTTTTATAACATTAATTTTTTTTGGGGTTGTCAAAATTGTCGGGGTTTGTAAACCATCAAAATGCCTCCGACATGGCCTAACAAATGATGAACCAGGACCGACAATTTAACGTGCCCTCCGAAGCACGTTAGTGCTCGCTAGAAATGTGACTATCGGTCACCCATCCAAGTACAGGCCGAGCTGCACGTTGCTTAACAATTGCAATGACCTAACATCGCTTAGTCAAACTACGCTACGACCGCTATAGACCGACAGAGATATATTTGTGGAGAGAAAATCTCCACGGCGTAAAAATTACAAATTATATATCTTTTTTAACAAAATTATAGGATTGCAATATTTATTTACGTGAAGAAGATTTAAGGCTATTCATGCTCGTACTACTGACTATTAACGTGATACTAACACGTAGCTTGTATATCTTCATATAGCGCTCTAGATGGATAAAGTCAGGTGCAAGAGAGAGTCAAAGTCAAAGTCAAAGTCAAAATTTTTTATTCAGTTTTGGCCCCATAGAGGCTCTTTTGAACGTACCAGAGTGTTTGCAAGAAGCTTCATAATCTTATAATTATACTCCTTTTATAATGAGGAAGATTTTTCAGCCCAACAAAACGCACGACCCCACTAAATCTGGAAAAACTACGTAAGCACCATCTACAAAATATTTACACTAACGCCATCTATTGGATCGCAGGTGGCACCACCGCGCAATATAGGGATGTCATGCGATAGTCACGTGGTCATAACCGTCCCATACATTTTAATAGTCGATAACCTAACAGAATACAAGCGATTGTCACTTAACTGGAGAAAAATGGAATTAGACTCTTAGTTGTAAAGAGAGAAGTGAGTCTTTCTTGTTATTGCAGTTGGATATTGTATCTTTTTTACAAACAGTTTTTCTTAACATACTACATATTTTACATGTACAAAATTCAAATACCGAACATAAAAACCAACTTTCGTAACCACACTTGCGTCCAGTGTGCACCGCCCTTAGATCTGAACCTGTAATTATATACAGTGATTCGTATTCGATCGCGCTCGTCGCTCCGAACAGATTATCTTTTAATTATACCCTCAATTTGTGTATTTTTTGTTTTAATACAGGCGGCCATTATCCGTCTCGGGTTCGTACGTAAACTGATATTATCGTATCAGCCTGTTGGGTTTGCGTGCAAATAATAATTATTCAAGAAGATTGTAATTTCAATCGAATTGGAGGAAATATAGAAGATATCTCAACAAAATACTCGAAGAAACATTTGAGTCCAATTTTAACATAATTTAAATAGCAATGTTTAAACTGGTAAAATGAACACAATAAACCTATATGTATATATGACTAGCAGCGCCCCACGGTTTTACCCGCGTTGTGCCTGTTCCCGTGGGAATTTCGGGATGAAAAATACCCTATAACCTTCCCATTGAATGTGGCTATCTATTACAAAAAGAATTATACAAATCGGGCTAGCAATTCTTGAGATTAGCTCGAACATACAAACAAACTTACACATTTTACCTCTTTATAATATTAATAGGGATTATGCATACTTTCTTAAATGAGGCCAGTATATGCTAAAACAAGGAAGTAACACCAGAGTTAGCGACTAACCTATTCGGTTAGTCGCTAACTCTGGTGTCGGAGTTTTTAGACCGCTTTAAGGCCTCCGACATGATCGGACGATTGAATGAAACGGGACCGGCAATTGGGCTTTTGAAAAAAAAAACATTGATTTTTTTTATGTATTTTAAAACTTTATTATTAATAATATTGATATTTAATGCAAAAAACTTAAAAATTTTTTTTTCAATTAATTATAAACAATTAAAAATTGAATAAAAATCACGTGACTATAAACGCGCCATAATTGGTCACCGTGGTTGTGACGTGATAATGTATAGCTATTTAACCATAAGTACGTACAGCGTTTACGGCTATTACACGTGTAACCGAATGGGGCTATACATTATGACGTCACACCGCGCTCGGGTTTGTTCGGGAGTTGTCCGAGTGTTTTCGGTACTGGATTCAAAAATTAATTTTTATTTTGGAATAACTTTTGAATTATTGCGAAAATAAAAATAGTTTTGTTATAAAACTAATATATAATCTTTCCATTTATCACAAAAAATTTTTTTTTTCAAAAGCCCAATTAAGTATATGAATATGCTAAGTTGGCGCAAAAACAGCAAAATAATAACATAACCCCGTGGTTCTATTCTCTTCACATCCCTTATATGGCAAATACGGAATAAAATTATACTATAGCCTCCGCTAGAACCTTCGTCTCGAAAGTAGTGATCATGTACTCGAACAAAAATATTTTTTCAAATCCAACGTCAGATTAGCGCGATCAAACAAACTATTCACCTATACACACATTCTAAATGAATCAAAAATTGCTCATAGTATCTTACTGCCTTACAAAGACGTCCATTAAATCGACACTTAATTAATTGGCCTAATTTTTTGCTAAGGAAGTATTTGACGCCTGACTATGGGCGATAGTATTCTAATTCAACTCTCACTGCTTACCTAAAACGTAAACATTTTCTCTGCGAATTGGTAAAAATAATGATAACATTTGGAGAGTTAGTAAATATGTTTTATTTATTTTATCGTCCGATTCATTTGAGACACACAAAAAGCGACAATGTCCGGTCGGACAATACAACGACGGAGTGGCTCGACATCTTCCAGAATAGGGATGGGCCTTGCAGCTGTCGATAATATCGATTGTAATAATTACATATTTAGTTTCGTTTGAAACATTTTTTTTATGTAATAAATAAGAGAAAAATTACGTTCCACGCAAAGTTCCTAACAAAGAGAACAAAAAAAAAATACAATTTCGGTTTTTAATGCAATTTCAATCGATTTATTTAATCACTCGATGATTTTATTTGTGCGTCTTCCGCGGTTTTACCCGCGTTGTGCATATTCCCGTGAGATTTAAAAATAGTCTTTAACTTTCCCATTGAATGCGGCAATTAAAGAAAAAGTTCAAACGTACTCTTCAGGTTTATTACATTAGTTATTTATACTATAGTATAGATAGCATTGGTAACCGCGGTGATGGCGTAGTTTGACTGTCATGTTGTCTTCGCAGTAGTTCAGCTCGGCGATTACTTGACTGGGTGGCCGATAGTGCCCACTCTGGCACTCTGCTTGGGGAGCATGGTGAATTGTCGGTACCGGTTAATTAGTAGGCCATGCAAAGACGCCTTCATATGGAATAAACCGACACCAGTAAGGCTAAGGTTTTGCCTTTGTTTTTCCTTTCCTAAATACATCTCTTTCACTCTATCTTTTTATAAAGAAAAGAGATGAAGGATAGCAGAGTTATTGTCTGTTTTGTGAATCATAAACTGCAGAGTTGGACACTAACCTACACGCACTTACATGCTTTATAAAATTATAACCTTTTGAAGAATAATTGAAACTTGAAACTTTTAACTATTTTAATATTGAAAGTGTAATATTATATGAGTCGATAGTGCCGCACCCCATCCCTAGGTCGGAACGTTTTTTGTTACGTCTCTAGTGCCTGCATGAATTGACATCCGACTCTCTACCCCTGCTTTTCTCTGCCAATTCACTCGCTATTTTTCAGATGCTACAAACGAAATATCATTTTTGTATTTATATTTTTTGTGATTAAATTCATTGGTTTTGAAAGTATTGTTTAGTACTGTTCTTCTCAACTTTACAGTAAGTATAGTAAGTTCGTGTAGGTTATTCTCCTATCTTGCGTCGTAGTTTTTAGACCACCTAAAGGCCTTCGACTTGGTCTAACGATTGACATAACCAGGACCGATAATTGTACGAGTCCGACGTACGGAAGCACTTATATAGAAATGCCACTATCGGGCACCCATCCAAGTAGGGACCGAGCTGCACGTTGCTTAACAATCGCAATAAGCTAGCATCGCCTGGTCAAACTACACCACGTGCTGTGCTTGTAACTTCAGTGTGAGAGTAGCCTATGTCCTTGGTACAAAGTTGGTGATTTTTCTGATTTCTGTAATATTATAAGTTATACCCAAATAGCTCAAACGATACTGCAGTGCGTAAGTTAATTAATGCTAACAATAAACTTGACAATTACATTAATTTTTCTGATATCAGTATTCAGTATTTTACAATCACTAAAGGAATAACAAATCAACGGCCAAAAGTTTAAAAACTACAATACGATTTTCAGTAATAAATATACGCTCATTTAAATTGTCCATAATATTCAACACTTTTTCCACTAATAATGAACACACATTAAAGCAACACCAAACAAATGAAATGAAGATAACCTAAACGAAATAACATTCCTAATACAAACAAGATACAATAAGAGCAACCCCCAATTCTAGACACTAGGAACAACACAGCATTCAGGTACGAAATTCGATACTAATCGAACCAACAAACATCGTTTAACTGACAAAATACCTGCCAAGCAACGCTTCGGTATACATTTCCATAATTTCCCTTGGGTTCGAAATACATTTGCAAACACATATCTGCATTCCATTCATCCTTAAACCTGAATACATAAGAACGATATTCATATAACAGAGTGGAAGATAAACTTGTTAGTTGCTAGAAGTTATAAGACCGTACCAATAGGAATATTAAGAGTAAGTCGTAATCGGTTGTTATAATTCTATTTAATGTCAATTTGTATCTGTATGTATGTTGGTGTTTTGGAATGGTTTTTTAAAAGTTGTTACTTTAAATTAGTTAAGACTACCAGCGCCCCGCGGTTTTACCCGCGTTGTGCCCGTTCCCGTGAGAATTTCAGGATTTTTTTTACTTATAAACCTGTCTGTTGAATATTTCTATCTATTTAATTCTGTCTCTATCTATTTGAAAAATCCGCCTCAAAATCTGTTGCGTAGTTTTAAAGATCTAAGCATAAATAGGGACACACAGACAGCGGAAAACAACTTTATTTTATACTATGTAGTAATAATTCGCTTTGAAAGCATTATTTTTGTATATTTATGTTTATTCATTAATGCTTTATTTTATTGGAAAACCATTGCATAGGTAGGTACATATTAATAAGAACACAAATTGTATAATTTTCAATTTATTATTATCAGTTTATATTACCTTATAAATTATAATAAACATTAAAATTAACAAATGAACAAAGTCAGCGCCCTAAACTAGTATGAATTATGTTATTGAAAGTTTGTGTGATCGTTATGAAGGATCAAAGTAATTAATTAATTTACGGACAGATATAACTCGAGTTGGCAGCATCATTTGTATAACTCTGGAGGGGTTATGAGATGTACTAAGGTTTAGTCAAATATTTAAAAGGACATTATGAAGCAAATTATTTATAATGAGTAGTCTTTTTCGAACTTTTGGGATTTTTACACATTATCAATCCACCCACTCGAAACGTCAAATCAAAGTAAGTGTTTGTACTTACTAAAACAACCTTCTGTGCTGCGAAAAAAACCATAGTAATACGTTAGTAATTATACTTTTGTAATGAAGGTTACTGTTAGGGCTCTTTCAATGTTTATCCCAATAGACAAATGACTTGGGATTATACCTAGTTCTAGTGTTAAAATGTAAAGTGATGTGTCATGACCACGTGACTAAAATATTGATAGTAGACAACCAAATGGAATGCGAAGCGATAGTCATTTGTCTAAAGGTCTCACTGTTTTTGACTGTTCAGACATATTTGTATAAAGCCCGTTTTGTCTTTAGAAAATTCATAGACAACAATCCATAGACTATACATTATTTTTTCCCCAAAAACAAAGATTTGAAAACCGAACTAGTTAGTTGAATTCTTTAAAATGGAATATAAAATAGGAGCGTCAGCAAAAAGCTTTAGTATCAATCGCGGTTGGCGAGGTACAGGGTACTGGTGACAAAGAAATCCTGGCTTGCTCTGAAAGGAGCCGTAAGTTATTGCGTCACACCGCATTATTCTATTTGTCAATGTGTACCGAGACACTTTCTTTAGCCTCCCGTTCTTTATTAAATTCTGTATTTCAGGAGCGTATTGTTAACTTCGGCGGTAAATTTAATCTTAGACACCTTGAACAGACGTCTCTAAAGAAACTATTTATTACATCATATTTGGTATTGAGTTGTTGTTTTGTTGATTATAAAGGTTTAAACTTATCGTAACGTTTTAGCTTCCAATCCTCTTTCATCTCACAAATTTATTCATTTCGAGAAGGTTAGTGGCCAACCCTAGTGTCAAAGTCGCACACAGTGCAAAACACAGATAGTGCGGGTGCGGGCCGGTTGCGGCTCGCGTGACGTTGTATTCCTTGTATGAAAGGTGTCACACAGGCCCGCACCATAGTTTTTTAGGATTTCCACATCAATGTATTATTGTCTTCTCAAAAGTTTTCGTAGCGCTGCTACGACTTTCGTAGCACATTTCGTAGCGTGGGGTTTTTAATCATCAGTAGTACTAAAAACATTCACAATACTCCTGTTATTAAAGTGTACGTAGTTACTACTTAGAAATGTTTTCAGTATTACTAAGTTAGGTTTGAATTCAAAGCTTCTAATGTCATATGTTTTTCAGATAAATATCAAAACCATTAGAACAAAATATCACTAACTATCTAGTAAACTTGGTTGTAGTAACCGTTATAACGTGTCAAAACCATAGGCAAACCCGGAGGCAACACCACACTTACTGTACTATTACAATAATATTGTCATTAGCTAGAAACATCGTCACTGGCGGCCTGCACGATCATTATCTACCCAATCCTCGGTACCAAACAAACTTTTCCACTCATGACTACACACACACTGTTTTTGTCTGTATGTAAACGCCGCGGGTTCCGTACACAATTAATTAACGTTCCCTCTAACGGTTTAATATTCTTTTTAGGACCCAGTTAATGTTTAATGTTAGGTAAATACTGTATTTACGTTTTATGTTGCATGTTGCTGGTTTTAGGTTTCATAAAGTACATATAATATAGGACGTGTAGAGTTGTTGTAGTTTTATCTCACGAGCGCCTCTGGGCCATATTTGTGTGGGTGAAAGTACATGCACGTTTTCTTAGTGTGCATCATAGTCCGCGTCAAAATTGTCTTGTACGTAGTGACAGCATGGTAGATATGAGTAAACGGAAAAAATATTCGTAGTTATGTGAAATGCATATAAACAATGATCTTGACAACGGTACCGATATTTAGTAGATAGTCTCTGTGTTGTTTCCATCGTTAGACCACGGCGGAGGCCTTTATCATCGGTGTCTTCGGTGGTCTAAACACTCTGACACCATGGTTGGCCACTACCTCCTCAATTACTTATTTACTTATTATTTGCTTAACTCAAACGCCACTTAAACTTAGCAAATGCAATCACTAATGCAAATTAGACAAATAGTTGTCAACTATACATCTTAATTTAGCAGCATTTGAGGAGTAAACATATTTCTCACTATTCTTGGGCTGAGTCAACTCAGTCTATCCCATCATTACCAACTAAAGATTAAACACCAAAGTATTTTTCAGTAAAAATAAAATGGTTTAATAAAAGAAATCCAATTTGGCATGTTTATAACACCCTAAGTTGTTGAAGAGGTCGATCGCTTTAATGTGTTCGGAGCTTAACCGAAATCTTGAGTTTAAATTTATTTAAGCAATGTTGGCAAACGTTGAGATCTGCCTGAGGTATAGTCTTAATTAAGGAACGGTAATTGACCCATAAATAGTGGTGTAGAGTTGACGCGCCCCTACGTTGTAGGGCTGACTCGCGGTAGAACTTTAATAAAGTTACAGGTCATACTTCGATATACAATAATATAAAAGCAATTCTATATACATATATATATCAATCATGGTTCGTTAGTCTTGATAAAATTCGAGAATGGGTGGTCCGATTTAGTTGATTCTTGTTTTGAAATGTTTGTCTTAATCCAGGGAAGGTTTAAACGGTAAGCCGTGACGGAATAAATGCGGATGAAACCGCAGGGCACAGCTAGTATACAATAAATAGAATAACTTTATTCTATTTACATACGCCATTCAATACAACCGAACAGCATATTGAAAACCTTATTTCTCATTGACTTTTCGAGTATAGACTGGCAGAGAAAGCTAGCGATTAAAACTAGCTATACATCTTAGCTTCGCTTCGGTTTTCCTAGATTGCTTTAGGTTTAGAAAAATATCCTCTTTAGTTGAACATGCAAAATTGTAAAATTTTGCATTCATACATATTTTAATTTACAAAATTACATATTTCATTAAATTATTTGGCTCATTCATTTGGTCAGCAATCTGGTGTTTTAAAATAAAACGCCATATTATTTTATATTTGCTCAATATTTTTTCAGAGTATTACATTACATTGTTTTTGCAATTATTAAAAACATTTCATAACATAACAACAGAATCAGCAAACAGAAATACGAATAAATACTAAACAAACAAATTATGATAGAAATACGTTGTTCCGGATATTACAGGACTCAAATAACACAAGGTGCGCAGAGTAAACTATGCATCGTTATAAAAATGGTTTGGCATATTTATTTTCACCTAATCAGCATGTTGAAGGCTAATAATGTACGAGTGTAATAAAATATTACATTTCTATGAATGTTTGTATCTGCATTTGTTCCTTTCTGTGTACAATATGTAGTGATTTACACGGTTTTCAAGATTTTAACGGCACTTACTCTACTTACATTCTACAGTGATTTTTAGGGTTTTCAAGATTTTAAGGGCACTTACTCTATTGTACTCTTCTGTACTCTACCTTTTCTAATGTACTCTAATTACTCTACTGTACTCTACTTACTCTAATGTACTCTACAGTACTCTACTTACTCTACTGTACTCTAGCCACTTACTCTTCTTGAAGGAGTGTCATGCAAAAGCATTTCACCCGTTACACCCTTACGGGAGGAATTTCATTTATTAAAAAATCTTCAGTGAGTCATTCAGAGAGGTATTGGCACTGCAGTGGGACGTTACAAACTAATACTTTTTGTAACAAAGCCATGCGTTAGCGGGTTGCTAGTTAAACATATTACAAGTATTATATTTAGACAAGAAAGTGACAACCCTATGACCAAGGGATGTTAAAACGAAATCTTAAGTCACAAACGAGTCACAAAATATTTGTTAGCTTTTTGTGTATTAATAGTAATGGCGGAAATATCTTTTAATTATGTTTGTATTTATACTTACAATTAATTATTGTACTTTATTGCGGTTTCTAGACTACATTAACCGATTAGTGGAGAAACGAGAAAAAAATATCCAAACCGAATTAAGTACGAACTCCTTTTTGAAGTTGGTTAAAAAAGGGAGTGCCATGGTGAGTTACGGTGACGGTGACATCTTTTATAAAAGAACATTAGCTATTTTGCGAGTAAATATCGACTCATTTCGTAAATACCAGTAAAATTTTATTCTCTTAAAAATACATCGCTTGTCGCTTGTCGAAAAACCTTCAGTCGACGAGGAACATCAACCAACCTCGTAGTATAAAATCCTACTAATATGTATTATAAATGCGAAAGTTTGTAAGGATGGATGTACGAGTATGTATGGATGTATGTATGTATGTATGTTTGTTACTCTTTCATGCAAAAACTTCTGAACTAATTTGGATGAAACTTTACAGTAATATATGTTATACATCAGAATAACACATGGAATACATTTTATCTTGAAATTCCCGCGGGAACGGGTAAAACGCGGGTGAAACCGCGGGGCGCGCCTATTATAATACAAGTAGCTAAAAATATTTTCTTTTCCCTTCTACCTATCAGAACCAAACAATTATTCACATTAATGAACATCATTACAGTTTCTTTGTGTCAATTAATTGGTAATTATCGTTGGCTGCGTCGCTGGGGGCTCGTAATATGCTGTTTTAAAACGAAGCCAATTGTATATCATTTGCAAAGAGAAAATCAAACGTAAACATGGTACGGGCCGATATCTGTGGCGGTATTGCACTCAAACAAGGTGTGCACTATTTCAGAATTTTGGGGACTTTTGTACGTTCAAAAAAGAAATAAAGAAAGATGTCTGGAGCCAAAACTGAATAAAAATATTTGACTTTGATGCTGGAAATGTCCAGTCTGAAAAGGAAAATTTGAAGCGCTTTAGTACTATGTACTATTACATGATTTGAAAGCTACGAGTATCTTGGACATGTTACTTGATATCATAGAGAGTTCTAAGTATGCTTACTTTTCATGGGGTGACTTACTTTAAGTAGGTAAGTGAAAAAAAAATGTTTATTAACAGAAAAGGTTGCAAAACAAGTCTAAATACAGAACAATATTTTTTCTTACATTACACAAGTACTACCTACCTTCCTTACTTTTCGATTAAAACAATTACTGTACTGGCATATATTTTGACTTGTCTACATTTTAACAGGACTTCTATGTATAATATGTTGCTGGTTACATATTCATATTAAAATTGGGAAAATAACTCTGTTTTCTGCTTGAACTTTAAATGCAAAAAGAGTATTCTAAGTAGTCTCTGTCCGTCTGTGTTACTTTTTTTCCTTCCCTTTTTCTCCTTCCTCTTTTTTAGGTTCTAACTTAAAATCACAAACCTGTACCCTAGTGTCCGCCAGTAAATTCCCCAATCCTTCTGAACGCCGGCCACCCCACACACACGGCTCGTGAAATGGTTGTTTACACACATAAATATCATGCTTAAGTTGACACTACTCGCTATTGGTTCAACATTATTACTTAATTCCGCTTATTACTGTTCAGGTTCGTTCATGGCACGACATTCATTAATTAGGGATTTAATCAGTCATTAATTATTGTCATTAGTAGATTAATAAGGATTAGGAGAAGTAGATATTATCTAAGGCGTTTGTTTAGATTGAGCGAGTGTGAGCGAGTTCGCATCTTAGAGCGAGCGGATTCAAAGGACCGCGAATGACATACATGTTAATATATTACTCGCTTGATTTGCGTTCTACGTATCTCACTAGTCTGTAAACTCGCTCAATCCCCTACTAATATTATAAATGCGAAAGTTTGTGAGAATGAATGTATGGATGTATGAATACTTTTTCAACGCAATAACTTCTGAATGGATTTGGATGAAACTTTACAGTAATGTAGGTACGAATAACACATAGTATACATTCTATCCCAAATTCCCGCGGAAACGGGTACAACGCGCGTAAAACCGCGGGGTACGGCTAGTCTAACAAAAAATGTCTTCAGGTATTCTTCAGGCGAAACTATGGTATATGTAGGTGTTGTGTCCCCCGAACGTACATTACAAATAAATGATAGTGTGTTGGTAAACTATTATAATTTGTTCTAGTATACTTGGATTACTTTTTAGATCGGCCATTAAGGTGGTCTAAATACTCCCACCACCAGAGTTGGCCACTAGCCTACTCAAATTTACTTTAATTACTAGTACATATTTTTGTGTAATTAGTATTCGTACTAGTATTTAAACAAGTGTTAATTTAACATACATTACCTATGTTAATATTTCAAAAGTGTTTATAATTGTACAGCGCGGGTTCGAGTCCGCGGCGGGGCGTGTTCAAACATAACTAGCAGAGAGGCCCAGACGCGGCAACTATTTGTGTTTCCCAATCAAACATGTTGCTTCCGCCTGACTCGCCCGCGGCTATTGCCATAACGATTCGCAATTAATAACTTCATGTTTTATTATTTAAATTCACTTTGTGCGCTACCGGATTGAGCCAGTAAAAACTGCTTTGAACAGGTTTATTGTAACTTTTTATATGATTTTTGGGAAGATTGGATTTTTAACTTGATTTAAAAAATAGTAATGTTTTTGAAATGTATTTCTGTTTCTGTCTGTTGGTAGCGTTTTATTTGTACATACACGTTACTTTGTCCATGAAAATGATAAAGGAGTCATATTTTTATGGCGTCTGCCTAAAGGGTGTGTTCAGACAGAACGGCTCAGATCGGAGCGCATGAGTTTCATCATGTTTATTTATTTATTGTTGGTCATCCAAAAACATACATCAAAACATAAAGAGGAAATAAACATAAAGTTAACTACAAGACATCACGGATAGAAATGGAATACCTACATCAAAGAAAGTGTGAGAAAAAGAAAGTGTAAGAATAATGTTTAAAAAAGAGTTTTATGTACATAAAAATTAGGTTGGTTTTACATTGAATGGGTAATCTGTTAAGGGCTTTTTTTATTAAGACAAATCATCAACCTTTAATTTAATAACCAATTTTTTTTTTAAAACACGATTCGTTTTATATGCTTCGATCCGAACCGGTAGGCCAAAAATAATCCTATTTTCAGTCCGCATTTTTTGCCTCAAAACATATCTCCAACCGAGTACCTCTAATCACTGAAACCATAAATAACTTTAGACATTTTCATATCACACCAATACCATACATTTCCATAACTCTAGGACACCACAACAGATAAACAAGCGCATAAACACACATATTTCGTAGAACAATGTCCAAAAAGTACGAAAGGAGGTAATAACTTTGGGTTTATCTGGTTAATCATCAAGTACCTACATAAACAGTGAAAGGTACAACTTGACCAGTTGACATTGGTCGTTACTTATCTCTATATTATTCGTGAGAGGGGAACATTATATTTTGGTTGTGAATAATGTGCGTTATGACTGTGAGGTAGTAAGTTTTGATGTGGTATTTGGTTCGGAAGACTTTGATTATGCGATCTTTTGTCAAGTGCACACAAAAGACTAACGTCAAACAAACGATAAAGTCTCTAAAAGATTTATATTAGTATTAAAAGCATCGACTACTTTTGTTACACTGACTAGAAACAGACTTGACTTCGTCGAGAAAAAGTCTAAAGCCTGCAATGGGTCTTACATCCACCCATACATTATGGACAGCAGAATCAGAGTCATGACAATAATTATAATAAGACTCAGGAAAGTAAATACGTTTTATACCGAATTCCCAATAGGAAATATTAATACAACTTATGCAAAGCGAGGGCGAGTCGCTAGTCTATAATAAAATCTACATAAACAATTCACAATACCATATCCAAACCACAAAAACATTTCTCAAATCCATAATTTCTACCAAATATGTAGATGTGTGCGCGCGATAAGACCGAGAATAAAAATAGGGATGGTGTGAACACCGCTTAAATCATTGCGTTGATTTATTGCGGTCGGTGTGCACGGGCCCTTGCCGGAACCCGCTGTATCGCGATACTCGCATATTGTTGTTTTAATCTAGCTGGGCTGATTTCATTGGATTCGTGATTATCTTTTGGGAGATACGATTGGACAAGATTTTGGACATAAATAGGGTGGGTGGTGACGTTTCGAATGAACTAGTATTTGTAGTAGGATTCATGTATTAGTCTTACGGAGGATTTGACGTCTCTGAGTCAGGGACTCAGAGACGACAAATGCTCCCTAAGGCCCAATTTCATCGTTCCACTGAACTTGATCAAATCAACTTAATCCGAGTTCATGAGCTAAACTAAGACTCATCTTCAAAATTGATTCACTAAAAATCAGTTCAGTTGATCTTGGTTATACACTGAATAACACATGGGAGACATTTTATCAGGAAATTCTTGTGGAAACCGGTACAACGCGAGTAACACCGCGGGCCGCGGCTAGCTTTGAACATTTTCAAAAATAGTCAAATCCAAACCCAATATCACTTGGTAAAAGCTTAAAGAAGTCAGTCTGTGTGTGACAAACGACTTATACCTACGTTTAAGTTAACTAGCGGACTGCACAGGGTGATCCATCATTGTTGAGTGCAGAACGAAACACGCTGTAGATACAACTACGTCTGGTCGATTAATCACCACGTGTACCTTTTTGATAAAGCTCGCTGTTCAGGAGCGAACGTGGTTGAAGTCAACGTGTTATGTGAATTATGGAGACGGGGTAAAAATATAAATAATAATGAATATTTACAAGACAAATTCAAGCAATCTTAATTTGACCCAAGATATTCTTTAAGCTTGTATTATGGAATCTAATTGACTGATACTATTACACATAGTACATACACGAATACATAACTGACAACCAGACGTGGTCGCCAACTACTATGTCTTTATATATTGTTGGCTCCGTACGGGAATCGAACCCGCAACCCCTGACACAGTAAGCGCTCTCACATGCTACGTCAATCCTGCGCCTAGTGTCGTTTTAAAAAATGACAATAATCTAATTCCTTTCCTTTCCCGAAATAAGTTTGCCCAAAGCTCACTTTACCAAATACCATTCATCGATTCAAATGATCGATGCCTCATTTAGCCGACGATTAATTTGCCCGATGTAACCTAACCGAGCTAGTTGACATGTGCATAAATACCCTTATTATTCACGTGTATACAAAATTCGATTAAGGTCGTGTATCCACAGAATGTTTTTGCCAACTTTTGACGAGGAAGCGATGTTGCTGGTCCATTTACCTCACAGACAAAGTTAAATGATGAACTTAAGATTTGTGTTCTGCTATTTAGCTTCATTTCGAATAGGGATTAACTTTCACCTGTGACTCGTAATGTTTGAAGATGTCAATTGAGTGGAACGTATGATGCGTTAGTAGTGTAAAATTGGATACATAAAATAGTTATAATTTATACATCCGATTTAAGTAATAAAATGTCTAGGATACATAAAGGCTTCTGTTTTGTGTTTATAGCACATGAAGATAACCTTAATTAAAATTGCCAATACCTCTAAATAGGTAGTTGCTAATTTTGTTTGCATATTGTAACTTAATGTATGATATGAACTCTTGTTAATCTTCGATATTAGAAAATTAAAAATAGATGTTTATTACTTCTTAGTACTTACTATGGATAGTAGTCGTTACATGAGCCATGTCAGAGGCCATTGGTGGCTCAATAACTCTGACACCAGGATTGGTCAGGTTGACCATCCACTCGATGAAGAAGAAGAACAACTTCTTAGTACATAAAATATTAATTATCTTATAAAAGTGATACTAATTAAAAGCATTGGAGAGGGGTCAGCTATGAAATCCAACCTTCAATTCACGTACAATTCAAGTACATTTTCTAACATTACATTTGTTGATGTACTCGTACGTTTCTACTTCTATTCTTCCAACATTATAGAAAAACCTTTTTGAAACGCACCAGAAGGCCTGTTTTCAACGTGTACTAGGTTCTTAAGGGCTCTTAGGGCTCTAGTAGTGTATAAGAGTATACAACGTACGCAACAGTTAGGACCGTTAAGGACTGGGCCTAGGGCCCACGACGAGGGCCCGCGGAGTGGAGGGCCCCGTCTGACGCTCAACGACCCTCTTCAATTCACTCGTTTAGACTCTGGAAATCGGTGTTGTTTTAAGTTCGCTTTCATTAGATATTTGATACCTGATAAGTTATAAGTATATTGGTAAGTTAGTGGCTAGTTATTAGGTTGGTAAGTTCGAGTTAAGGTAAGTAAGGTAAGTCTGTTTTCAAACCGCCTAAAGGCCTCCGACATGGTCTAACGATTGAAAAAACCGGGACCGACAATTTAACGTGCCTTCTGAAGCACGGCAGCGCTCAGATAGAAATTCCACTATCAGCCATCTATCCAAGTAAGAACTGAGCTGCATGTTGCTTAACAATTGCAACGACCAAACTTTTTTAATTATGTATCTACTACTTAAATAGAAAATAATCTTTATGGATTAGCCACAGTGGAAGCGCGATACGATGTTTTGATAGTAAAAGACATCGTCGTTTCTCTAACGTACCATACTCTGTAAAAGCACAAAATGGTGCTTCTATTACGTGGTGAAGGTGACAATTTACTGTGTGTTTACAATTCACGTCTATTTGCTATCTCCTACCAGTATAATTACTGAAATGACTAGACAAGCTGAAAAACAAACCCCAAATAAATCAAACGAGTTCATTTTTAATATTGCATTCATAAACGTAATGAGTACTGAATGAAAAACATCGGATAAAAACACGTCCATTAAAAATCATATGAAAAAAATGCAAGTCGTTATAAGCGAGCATGTTGTGCCGGAGTCTAGCGGAGAAGCGGAGTGGCGGAGTCGCGGAGGCGGAGAGCGGCTCATTACATCCAACAGTGCAAGGTGGAGATCAAAAGGGTGTGTCTACACTGTTTATTTGTGAACACGACCTCCGCTCCGTGTGTACTCAGCTTTATCCCCCGAGTCGTTTGGCAACAAGTGCACTTATATAATGACTCGAAATGCAGAGATAAAATAAAAATATAAAAGGTTTAAGAACAGTGAAGACTATCGCAACGTCTAAATCTTTATTCACGACTCGCTCTCACCTGGCTCCAGATTCCGAAAGTTTTCTTCAAAAAATGATGTTCAAAAACGATTTTAATAACGGAGTGTTTCATAGAGCGGCGGATTCTTTCACTTGTCTTGTTTTAATGCTATCAACTTTGTACTAAGAGTTGCATCTTGTGGGGTTATCGTGCAGTTTTCGCTTGAAAGAACTTACAAGTACACTTCTCTGTTCAACGTACTTTGTAAGCATAGAGTAGAAACAATTATCCCATTTTCTATAAAGTTTCAGATAGTTATATTCAGTACACGTAGTCTAGTGTTAGTTTTGGATTTAAAACAAGTGAAACAGTGTTATATAATGATATTGAGTGAGTTTATAAGCTGCGAGCCGGTGAATTCAAAAAATAAAATTTTCAATTTTACTACACTTGCTACTTATGTAATGTCTTATATTATTTTTAATTCTTGGTTTGGGACTTTTCAAGATAATTGAATAAGTATTTTATTAATTAAGATAGCCTGTAGATAGCCTATAGATATAGGTACCTAAACTTATAGCTTGGATGGATGGCCGATAGTGGCGTTTCTATCTAAGCGCTGCCCTGCTGCAGAGGGCACGTTAAGCGTTCGGTCCCGGTTTTTTCAATCGACAGACCATGTCGGAAGCCTTTAGGCGGTCTAAAAACTCTGACACCAGGGGTTGGCCACGAACCTGAATGAATGAATGAATGAATGACCCAAACTACAACTTCTAAAGGCAAATAATACCGATTCTCACCTTCCTTTTTTAAACTCCCATCAATTACACCCAACGAAGTAACATCACACTGTAACTGGCCACTAGACTACGTGTCATATATAAACCGAGGTCCCAGCAGTGGGACGTGGGAACCCGGTACAGTCAGCTAGTTCACCACACGAGGTATTAAACTAAATTTAATACCGCCCTCACCCTCGTCCGCGTCGAAAAGATTTCCCTAGAGGTCCGTACTCGTACTAAGCCCTTTACGTATGGGGTAAGTTGTAGGAATATAGCTTTTTTATGAAAGAACTTAACTTGTGTTAATACTGTGTGATATTGACCGTTATAGTATAAACTAGCAGCGCCCCACGGTTTTATCCGCGTTGTGCCCGTTCCCGTGGGAATTTCGGGATTTTTTTTACATAAAAACCTTCCTCTTGAATCACTCTACCTATTACAAAAAACTGCATCAAAATCCATTGCGTAATTTTAAAGATTTAAGCATACAGACAGACAGACAAACAGACAGACAGACACGAAAAAGAGACGACTTTATTTTATACTATGTAGTGAAGTCTCTTAAATATGTGTTGACAGTCTGTAATATTGACGACAGTCATAGCACAAAGTAGTATTTAACTATTTAGCAATATATTTAGGTTACTTACTTCGAAACACTAATGCAAACAGTATGATGTTATCTCCTATCTCACCAAAAGCTTTTAAATTAGCTCAATTTAAACGATTATTATGTGTCTGACACGTGTGTGTTTGCTATGTCATTATGAATTCTAAATGGCGGGACTGGTTTTGATTATGTTTATTATTTGTTTGTTAGTCTTTAGTCATAATAACAATGAATCAAAATTAAGAAGGATCCAATTTATTGAACATTGTTTTTTCCCACATGTTAAGTAAATGAATCGCTTAAGCTTATGCTATACACCACACCCCATTTAAGATCAGTACGATAGTTCTTCTAGATATATCCATAACATTTTTGATGATTCCAATTTTTTTCTTATTTTTGGATAAGACTGAGTAATTCTTACATGAGGAAGAAAACTGTACTAGAACATGTAATCAATCAATTAGATATGAGGTGACTTAATATTGATAAATCGCTTTTCTGGATTAGACACACGTTGTTTATGAAATAACTCACTAGAGGATGGCTTATAATATATTTAATAATAAAATAATTAAAGAGGTTATACTTTTAAGACGCATTGGCATAATGTATCGTGAATGCCTTAAGAAAATAGTGTGAGGTTACTCCTTCCAGTAATTATTTTTTTGGTAGTTGATTAAATTATATATGTGTAATATGATATTATGGGTGTATGTGTGTAGATAATGAATTATCTGGCTTGCAGCTAGTAAACTCTCTCATTGTAAGGGAGTTGATTATCACTACATAGTATAAAACAAAGTCGCTATTTTTGTCTGTTTGTTTGTCTGTTTGTCTGTATGCTTAAATCTTTAAAATTACGCAACGGATTTTGATGCGGTTTTTTGTAATAGGTAGAGTGATTCAAGAGGAAGGTTTTTATATATAAAAATTCCCGAAATTCCCACGGGAACGGGCACAACGCGGGTAAAACCACGGGGCGCTGCTAGTCTATACTAATATAAGAGTGATTTTTGTTTGTCTGAACACGCTAATCCTAAAATTATCAATCCGATTTGAAATGTATTGGATAGCCACATTCAACTCGAAAGTTATAGGCTTAGCCTATAACTTTCGAGTTGATTGTTCGAGTTAAAGTTATTTAGCATTCCAAAATTCCTACGGCAAAGGGCACAACGCGGGTAAAACTGCGGGCGCTGCTAGCTTGCTAGATGTTTTGAAAACAAATGACGATTTCACCTACAAACTTTTGTTTACTGCTCACATTAATTAAAAATATACTACTTTGACTACCCAAAAATAACAAATAAGCAAACTAAATAAAAAGCAAACATGATGACATATTAAATTAAAAAAATGTATTAAGCGAAAAAAAAACAAGATTTAACAATTATATTCTGCACGTGTCTTACTAAATAGTGATTTGTGGTCACACGAGTTACACAAATATATAAGTAAGTTTAGTTAGTGGCCACCCCTGGTGGAGTTTTTAGACCGCCTCATGACCTCCGACATGGTCTATTGATTGAAACAACCGGGACCGACAATTTTACGTGCCCTACGAAGCACGGTAGCGCTCAGATAGAAATGCCACTATCGACCACACATCCTAGTAAAGGTCGAGCTGCACATTGCTTACCAATCGCATAAATAGAAACATACATATATCACATTTAGTAAGTCACATGATTGAAATATCAAACGCATTGCATAACCGATACATCACGGTTTTAATGGCCTAATCCTTATTGGTCCAATTTGCGGTCCTAAATCATTTTTAACGAACCAAAAAAAGCCCGGCCGATTAATTGCCACCATTTTTTGGCGCGACAAATGTTTACGCGATAAATTAGAAGGAAAATTATTTGCGATTTATTGAATTCAGGTGATGTTTTTAAACGTTTGTTAAAGCTTATCGAAATCACAATTAACAATATTCGGTTCCTATATAAGATAGTCATGTACTGATAACTTCAGTGAGATGAGTAACCTAAACTTTACCTTGCAATGGAACATTACCGGCTAATACAGACTTTATATGTTACATTAATCTACAACACATTTTTCAAGAAATGTACTTTCGAAGTAACGAACCGTCGACGAAACGTTCCATCGAGGTAACGTCATTCGGGCTTGTAAGAGACCCATTGGTATCAAACGTTCTTTTAATTTAAAGTTACTCATTCTGCCACAAAAACAAATGAAAAAACAAAAAACAGATCGCAGAAGGATTACTAAGAGTTATTAGTATAGAGTGACATTATAGGGTGGGAGAGGAACCGCAAGCGTCTCTACGAAAAGCGTTGATTACGTTAAAGTAAATCACAGGAAGACATATTGCTAAGTATAGTAGGGCTACGAGAACGGCGGGCAGCGAGTTTCAAAAGAAAAAAAAAAGAATAATTTATATGGAGATATCTTCAGTGAGACGAGGCCTTTGCCCAGCTGTGGGAACATTGTGGGATAGTACTTTACTTTTTTATATGAAGGTGAAGTTAACTCTATATGCAAAAGTTGTATCAAATACTTTGATGAATTTTCAATGTTGCTTAAAAATAATTCGAAATTGAACTGTAAAAAATTCTTGATGTACGAGTATCTGCAGGATGAAATATCTTTGAATAATAAGCTTTAAAGCTGAAACTATTTACGTTTACCCAAACATGGATTGTTTAACTGTTAATTTTTGTTGTAGAGTTACTTAGGTAAGGCTTGAGAAAAGTAATAGCTTGTAATGTTCCACTGCTGGGCAAAAACATCACATTTCACTAAAGATATCAGTTCAGTGAGGAGTATATAAGTGTCTATTACAAGATCAAAAGGTTATAAACGCCAAGTGTTTATTAAAACTAAATTCTATTCTATTCTACATATAGTTTGATTCAATGTGTGAGCTTGTAACAATCACTCGGTTCGTGGCGTCACCTTTGGGAATTCGTTGAGTGTATGCGGGACGGGCGCTACGGATCCCTGATTTATGCGGAACCCATATAAACGCAATCTGCTTAATTGCTATCTGTTACCGACGGTAACTTGCTAGTGATGCGCGTTCACTCGTTTATGATCGATAAGCATGTCACTGTAACCGATTGTTTAATCGATTTCCACAATTTTACGAATTGATACAGATTAACTTACGAATATGCATGCGTTAAATTGTAAATGATTTGTACAGCTCACTATCTGTCGACAGTTTACAAACTTACTAATCGGATTATAATTGGATAACCTACGGTTGTAGATTGGCATCTAAATGAAATAACAAACACATACATAGTTAAAGATATTAATTTCGAACTCGATTTTTAGTAGCTACCCAAATCGACCGATTCAAATCACCGTATTCGATATTTCGACCGCAATCCGATTGGCGTACAACACTAGCGAAACATTAAGTATAGTTCCGCGGGTCTTAACGCTAAAAGTAATAGTTTCCACTTGATACGTAGCCCTAAATAGTGGGGGCAGAGTGAGAATGGGTAATGCCTAAGACGGTTTTCAAGAAGGGAATCTGAAGACATGTTACGCCCAATCGTGTTGAACTAATGGATACGTTTATTGAAACTACGGAAGATGTAGGTATTTCATTCATTAACTACTAGCCGCACCCCGCGGTATTACCCGCGTTGTACCCGTTAGCTTTCTGAGGATAGACGTATGTATGAATGTTTGTAACTATTTCACGAAAAAAATACGGGACGGATTTGGACTAAATTTAACAGTAATATTGGTTATACATTAGAATAACACATACATTACATTTACATTTTATCCCAAAATTCCTGCGGTAACGCGTACGATACGGGTAAGACCGCGGGGCGCGGCTAGTATTATCTATTTCACTACATAGTGAACAAAGTCGCTTTCGGCTTAGTCTAATCTCTATGTAAGCTTAGATCTTTAAAACTGAGCAACGGATTTTAATGCGGTTTTTTCAGATAGATAGAAGTGATTCAAGAGAAAGGTTTATATGTATGTCGGAGCGTGGCATCAATGGCGCCACACCAGATAGCGGTTTATAACGTCACTACATTATTTTTAGTCTGTAGAAGTTTAAGAGTAGTTTGTTAATTCAGTTGACTGATGGAATCGGTAGTGTTGTTATTCCGTGACGTGAGTTCTACCTTCGTGGTGTAGTCTGTGGTATGAGAATAGACTATGTTAAGTCTGTGGTGTTACGCACTATGACAGATGACAGTTGTTCGATAGAGGGATGTGAGCTGGTTTGGTAGTCTGCGGCAGTGAGTGAGTGAGGGGGTCTATGATAAGTAAAGATGGCGTACATTAGCCTGGTCGGTACATTAGACGTTAGGGGACGAATGGAGATGGTTGGATGGGATTACATTGGAACGTGGATTGGAAGAATGATGTGTTAACGACATCACGATCGTATTGCGAATCGAGTATAGAATTAGGAAAAGATTCTATGGCGTGGACAGGACGACTATGGGGTGTAGGGAGGTCGTTTAGGTTCCATCAATTAATTGAATCTAGACGTATCCTAACTGTAATGTGTAATCCATGATGATCGTGTGTAAAATACAAGCAATGTCATTGTAATGAAGTCCTGTGAGTTATTATTTCAAGATCAAGACCTAGAAATCCTAAGATGTTGGATTGACAGTATAATGCTCGTGCTTATCCTGATGTGACATGTCCCCAATATCAAAAGTGGGGTAAATATCGCTGTTCCCCGACATCAAAAGTGGGATGATTATCGAGGTTACCCGACATCAGAAGTGGGATCAAGATCGCTATTGCCCACCGTGCATCTAGCAGAGAATGATCAAGATCACTATTGCCCACCGTGCATCTAGCAGAGAATGATAAAGATCGCTATTGCCCACTGAGCCTGGATTGCCCACTGTGCTGAATATCATATCGCCATGGATTGTGTTCAAGATCAACCACGGAGCTAGGTTTATGATAAGATGAAAGAATATTGAGAGCTGCAAGCTGAGCTCGTTAGTGCATGTTATCGACGACGACGGCGACGACGACGACGACGACGAGATTGAAATTCATGTATCTTCCCCTGGATTATGAAGCTCGTAGTATTCGGAGCTATGTCTGAATCATCATCCCGCCAAAAGCGCTACTGTCATGCGCTTTACGTAATGTTTATTTTGCAATTGGTTATAAAACTTGGAATGTTCTGTGAGTACAGTTAGTTAGTTTTCTACTCTATTGTGGAGTTAAGAAGGTAATTATGAGCTTCCGAAAGAGTCAAGTGTAATCTTGTAGGTACGTAATGTGATATGTTCTAATATGTTTTCTTATTTTCATGTTGGTGCAATGCTGGTAATTATTGTGAGCATTGATAAACCTCGTCCAGGGAAGACCGTGGTTCTCTTCTCAATCCTGTTACCTGAGGAATATGAGGGATAGCGGTAATGATTGGCATGAATTGGCGTATTGAAGTATCTTAGTTGGGAAATATCCGGTGAGCTATTTTGAGATATTTGAGTCAGTTAACATTGAGAGTTTTGTAGTGAATCTTCGTACCACTTGATAAAGTAGAAAGCTTATTAAAAGTATTCTGGATGTTTATCCCGTTGTAAAATATGAGAGTATGAGTAAGGGTTTCTATGTGACTATGTGACTTATTGAGTTCAATGTTCGAACTCGGCGATGATCGTGGTCTGGATTGACCGTACTGTGGAGTGGTCTGCTGAGACCGTGTGTTGTTGAGCAATGTGATTGCTCGTCGGCTGGTTGCCGTGACTAGACGTGACTAGACAAGCTTACTGTTACTTACTCATGGCTCATATTGTAATGTGCATTTGAGATTAATAGTCTATTGAAGTTAAAGTTGTAAATGACGTGGTACCTAGTATTCATGTGTACATAGCATTGATGATTCCCGATTGATAATAAGTAATTGTAATTAATTTTTGATTGAAATCAAGAATTTAAGAAAGAACAAGCTTCTTAATAGTCAGGTTGTCCGAGCGAGTGCAAATTACTGTGGCCGTGAGGTTTAAAGGAAAACGAGTACACAATCTAATGTCATTGACTGGTATAGGAAAATGCCTGAAGGGCAAGTACCCATTGTTAGTGATTCTGAGCCTTGTGAGGATGAACTGTAGTCACTTTTGACTGTGTGGTAACTAGTTGTGCGTGTCCTCTTGAGTCTGGGTGGTCACGGGGATGATCACGGGTGGTCACTGGGATGACCACAGGAGCGGCTGATCACAGGGATGATCAGGGCTAGGCGTGATCACTGGGATGATCACGGGAGTGGCTGATCACAGGGATGATCAGGGCTATGGGTGATCACTGGGATGATCACGGGAGTGACTGATCACAGGGATGATCAGGGTCATGGGTGATCACTGGGATGATCACGGCCAGTCACAGGGATGACTGCGTATTAGGGCTACGGGGATAGCCGGACAATAGAGACACACACACTTGACTTTTACTTTGATTTGAGATTAATTTAATTTTAATGGGTATTTGCGCCTGACGATGTTCTAGTTCTAATGTTTAGATAAGCAATGTGATTATGAATATTGAGATAGTTAAATTTGTTCATTGGAAAAGAATAATAGTTTGAGCTTTACTAAGTCTTTTGTTGAAGTAGAGTTAATTAGGTCAGGAGTGACCGAACGATGGTGATCGGTACACGTTGAAAGCTTTGAACTCTAAACGTACTTACAAGTATGCACACGATAGATTACGAAAGATGCCAGTAAGTCATGTACCAGTCGAAGTTGATGTTAATAGTGATCCTGATGAGGATAAGTAAACTTGTTTTGGTGGAAACTCGAGTAAGACTCTATCGGCCGTATTGTGTTGGACCGTACCAGAGGTTGTCGTGTAGCCGTAGCTCAGTAGAAATCGGTGTCTACATTGTAGTCCGTGAGTACGCGGTAGCAGGCAACTCTGGCGGAGGTCGGGTTCTGGAGGAACCATTGAGTCCAGGAGTAGACTCGGCAGTCACAAGGTGATGCACATGTTGGACCGTACCAGAGGTTGTCGTGTAGCCGTAGCTCAGTAGAAATCGGTGTCTACATTGTAGTCCGTGAGTACGCGGTAGCAGGCAACTCTGGCGGAGGTCGGGTTCTTGAGGAACCATAGAGTCCAGGAGTAGACTCGGCGGCTGTGAGAGCAATTGCGATTGCTGGTCGGCCGGAGAGCCGTGGCAATAGAGGGGCTTACTAGAGTGAAGTTTCGATTTGTGTGATTAATTAAATTGTGTTAATTTGTTATTACAAGCGACAGTGGTACATGGCTCTGGTTGATATTTTTTTATGGCTCTGGTTGATATTGATCGTGTTAGGAAGATGCCTGTGGGGCAGGTAACAGCTGACTCAGACGAAGGTGGAGACAGTGAGGTTGATTAAGTTGTTGATTGTTAATGGTTTTATGTCGGTGGGTCAGTCTGAGACCGCACCAGAGTGCCGTAGCTGTAGCCCGTTAGAAATCGGTGTCTACTACTTGTAGTAGTCCGTGGGTAGGCAGTAGGCGGTAGCTCTGGGTAGTGTGGTCGGGTCTTGCCTGGTAGCGAAGACCGTAGAGTCATGGGACGACTCGGCATTCCGAAATGGAAGTGCATAAAGGGCAAATGCGTTTGCTAAATCTTGTGTTGTGACCACGAATAAAGCTCGGTAGTAAATCAATTGTGTTTAAATTGTTGATTGTGTGTGAATAATGAACCAGAGTCTGTCACTGTTACTGGCCCCAGGGTTTTGGTAGATGAAACGTTATCATAATTTACTTTGTGATTTCTTACGCTATTTGATCATATTATTAATCTGAATTTGAGTTGTTAGTAATCATAGTTAGTAATTTAAAAGAAAAACTATACAGTTACGAAGTTTCTTTATTTGAGCTGTTTGTAGAAATATGATTGGTCAGAAGTGGCCGAGGCGAACAAATACTCTCGTTGGTTATTTCTGTGCAGGTTAGCCAACACACGAGGACGTGTGCTAGCAGGATGGCCGTGTCGGAGCGTGGCATCAGTGGCGCCACACCAGATAGCGGTTTATAACGTCACTACATTATTTTTAGTCTGTAGAAGTTTAAGAGTAGTTTGTTAATTCAGTTGACTGATGGAATCGGTAGTGTTGTTATTCCGTGACGTGAGTTCTACCTTCGTGGTGTAGTCTGTGGTATGAGAATAGACTATGTTAAGTCTGTGGTGTTACGCACTATGACAGATGACAGTTGTTCGATAGAGGGATGTGAGCTGGTTTGGTAGTCTGCGGCAGTGAGTGAGTGAGGGGGTCTATGATAAGTAAAGATGGCGTACATTAGCCTGGTCGGTACATTAGACGTTAGGGGACGAATGGAGATGGTTGGATGGGATTACATTGGAACGTGGATTGGAAGAATGATGTGTTAACGACATCACGATCGTATTGCGAATCGAGTATAGAATTAGGAAAAGATTCTATGGCGTGGACAGGACGACTATGGGGTGTAGGGAGGTCGTTTAGGTTCCATCAATTAATTGAATCTAGACGTATCCTAACTGTAATGTGTAATCCATGATGATCGTGTGTAAAATACAAGCAATGTCATTGTAATGAAGTCCTGTGAGTTATTATTTCAAGATCAAGACCTAGAAATCCTAAGATGTTGGATTGACAGTATAATGCTCGTGCTTATCCTGATGTGACATGTCCCCAATATCAAAAGTGGGGTAAATATCGCTGTTCCCCGACATCAAAAGTGGGATGATTATCGAGGTTACCCGACATGTATAAAACATTCTGAAATTCCCACGGGAACGGGCACAACGCGGGTAAAACGACAGGCGCTGCTAGTCTTAAATAAACGTCAATAAAATTTTACGTTATTTTTTATTCCAATCAAATGCAACGAGAGGCTACTCTATCACCTCTCTAAAACATTAGAAAACAAAGTGTACAAGGGAAATGGCACAGAAATACCAAATAGTGTCGTGAAAGCATCACGGGCATACCATAACGATCGATTTCACATTTTTTTGGATCTTTATGTAAGTTATCACTGTACCTAATACCACCATTACATTCCATTCGCTCGTAAAATATAACATTTTACAATTTAACTTGCAAGTATAGAGGTTAGGCATGCCATAAAGCGGTTATATCGAATGTTGCCCTAATTATATTAGATTGTTTATTCGCTGATGTATCGATAATGGTTAATTTGAGACGTGTACAGTTTTTTGGGTCGATACGATTTGTATTAATTTGATAGGTCACGCTATTCGATTATCATTTGAGATGATTCGATTTATATTTTGTTTGTTTGTACTTGATGAGTTCCATCAGGAACTTGTTCGTTTTAACTGCCTATAATTGGACCCACGAAGTAGCATAATCATTTTTCAATGTTTCAGTTTATTGATTACTAGCAGCGCCCCGCGGTTTTACCCGCGTTGTGCCCGTTCCCGTGGGAATTTCGGGATTTTTTTTACATAAAAACCTTCCTCTTGAATCACTCTACCTATTACAAAAAACCGCATCAAAATCCGTTGCGTAATTTTAAAGATTTAAGTATACAGACAAACAGACACGAAACAGAGACGACTTTATTTTATACTATATAGTGATTACTATGACACAGTAACTACGGAACACAGTATTTTTCTTAGTTTATAGCCGTAGTTTCAACACATATTAAAAGTAAGAAAGTAAGTTCGCGTAGGTTAGTGGTCAACCCTGGTGTCGGAGTTTTTAGACCGCCTCAAGGCCTCCGACATGGTCTAATGATTAAAACAACCGGGACCGACAATTTAGCGTGCTCTCCGAAGCACGGTAGCGCTCAGATAAAAATGACACTATCGGCCACCCATCCAAGTAGGGGTCGAGCTGCACGTTGCTTAACAATCGCAATGAACTAACATCGCTTAGTCAAACTACACCATGAGTGCTTCAAACTTTCCTGTTATATTAAGCAAAGTAAAGTAATCGACTGTGATGTCCCACTGTTGGGCAAAGGCCCCTCATCTTTCTTTTCTATTCAAAAACATTGATAGTTTAATTGCGTTTACAAGCAATATTAAATTTAAATGTGGTGAATTTGTTTCAAATGTTTCTTGCCGTGTATGTTTGTAACGCGAGGTATTCCGCAGGTATTCGGGTCTCTTACTACACGTATTGTGGAAGCTTTCATGAAGTGTGACGCCGTTATTAAAGTTAATTAGTGGGAGAGTGAGAGAGAAACAGTGATAGACAGAGCTGGATTTAGACCCTCAGGGATTTTAGACACCTTGCATTTGACATTGCCGCAGTGCATGTCAAAATTTGATCTAATTTTTCCAGGCGCCAAAATTTTACATTTATTCATATAACTACAATAATTATCTAAGTTTGATCTAGTAGCTTCTATCTGAAATTACCAAAAGACCGATTACAGATACTGGTTTTTAACTGTTTTAAAATGAAAGAGCCAAATAATACCCACTTGTACAATCAACTACAAAAGATAAACAAATTCAATATTACAAAATGCCATAAATAAAATAAAATAACCTAAAAAGGCGAAAATAATTTCCAAAAATAGTCGACTTCACAATGTGAAATAGCGTTGCAGATAACGTCACTACATTCATGTAAACTATAAACTAACATTTATAATATAAAAGAGCATAGACTAATTACTACGAGTAGTTGCAAACACCACAAACACATTAATTTATATATTATGAACTTTATTACTAACTAGGTATGTACGATAATACGTTGCACGTCGTACTACTAAGAGCAACCTTGCTCTATTCTAAAAGGCCAAGGATAATGCAAGGATGTTGGGAACAATCCTTTGTGTGACAGTTACTTTGATTTTATGTATTATTTAAGACTAGCAGCGCCCCGCGGTTTTACCCGCGTTGTGCCCGTTCCCGTGGGAATTTCGGGAATTTTTTTTACATAAAAACCTTCGTCTTGAATCACTCTACCTATTACAAAAAACCGCATCAAAATCCGTTGCGTAATTTTAAAGATTTAAGCATACAGACAGACAAACAGACGACAAACAGACGCGACTTTGTTTTATACTAAGTAATGAAGTTTTGCAGTTTTACAGCATAAATTCACGACCGGAATTTTAAAAGAGGTAATTTTTTAAATTTCGTTTGTGTGTTCGAGGTAATCTTAGGCATTACCAGTCCGATTCGTTATTTTATGTATTGGTTAGCCTTATTTAAGGGGAAGTGTTTCATCCCGAAATTCCCATGCAAAAGGTATAACGACGGTCAAACCGCGGTGCGCCGCTTGTTTAAGATAAATTACTTACTAAAAGATAACTAACTTAATGTCTAAGATCTCTGAAGTTGTTTGTACGTAAATAAATTTACTTACTTATACGAACTTACTTACCAAGAAGCCTAAAGTACTAGTGAAATCTCTCAGCTTCAAAACTCGTACATTTGTAAGCCAATAGCTTCCGGCTAAGAAAGATAAACAAAGCCAAATCAAGTTAATTAATTCTTCACCATTAAATGTTTTAACAAAGATCCAAATTAGGAAAATGTTTTTATGAAAAAGGAAACGTTTTTCGGTAGGTATTTTTGTATTTTCGTGCGTTTCATTCGGAGGTACCCTTGTTATGTTGTTGTCAGCAGAACGTCTGTTTTCGTGCTGTCTCCCTCCCCCGGTTTTAACTTCAAGTACAAATTAAAAATGCGGAGTCGTATTACTGTAGGAGGAATTTGTATCTTTATGAAAACATCAGTCGTGTAAAGTTTGAATGTCGCTGCGCTGCGTTTATAATCAAGTATCAAGTTTCAGGTAATCAAGTTACAGCTAAACCTAATTGTAATAATGAGGTTTTGTAAGCATTGTTTTTTATTTTTAAAACCATTTATCATCTTTTCGACTTTATCAATAACTGTTGGCGCGTTTGATCCCATTGTTGGGCAAAAGCCTAGTCCACTACCGCTGCTTTTCTCGATTTAATAAAGACATAGCGCGCATATTAGACTTATAGCGTTCGTGACGCAGTTAGCTAAGCGATTTTAATTCATTGCTATTGTTAAGCAACGTCTAGGCCCTAATTTGATGGGTGGCCGATTGTGGCATTTCTATCTGAGCGCTACCGTGCTTCGAAGGGCACGTTAAGTTGTCGGTCCCGGTTGTTTCAATCGTTAGACCATGTCGGAGACGGTTTAAAAACTCCGATACCAGGTAACCCATTCGAACTTATTTACTATTAGAGACATTCTCAAGGCCGTCCTTGATTTTTACCCTTCCAGAATACCCCCCACGTTTGGCCCCCGCGTAACTCATACCCATCGCTAATGAACACCCGATTCTTTTTCGATTTTCATCTAAAACAAAGGGTATATTTGGGCGCCAGGTACCCGAGGGTAGGGGTTACTGCCGCATACTTTTATACAGTTCATTCTGTGCTTATAATTACAGGTCGTCTTGTACACACGTAGGTATGAACATGGGTTACTGTTTACCTTTGAGTGCAAGCGCGGTGATTATACAACTGCGCAAAACCTTGTTGATATTGTGCGAGTTAAGCTAAACTATAAGCAAGTAGTGGCTTTCAAAAATGTATATTGCTAGGCTTAGAATACAGAAAGTTGCTAGGCTAGTGAATGCAATGCCAAGCGAGCTTACTTTATACGATAGTAAATTAGCCGTTTTGTAGCTTGTACATCTTTTTAATACCATAGGGTTGACCACAAACTGTAGTTCAGTGAGTCTTGAGACAGATTTTACTCTATGAAAAATCTATGAAAAAGTCTGTATAGTATCTATAGAGACAGTCTTGTCTTGTCTATGGACAGGTTGTTTCAGCTTAGGCTCAGGCACCAGTAAACGGTAAAACAAAATGTCAGTTTCAACTGTCTTTAGAAAATGAAAAACCGTGGCTTTCTTCTGGTCGTCCGAATAACTTTAACAAACTGTCATTTAAGTTATGAATCAACGGTTTGTATTTAACGGACATTTAAGACCATTTCCGAGGCCTTTAGGCGGTCTAAAAACTCCGACGCCAGGGTTGGCCACCAACCTATTCGAGTTGAATTGACTGCATTCATAATCCTGAACTTTTTAACGAACATATGATCATATCCGAGGCCTTCAGGTGGTCTATAAACTCCGACATCAGGGTTATACACAACCCTATTCGAAATAAATGAATGAGTATGTTACGATAACCAACGGTTTGTAAAAACCCACCCTTAAGCTTGTGGCTACAGTCTGCGCTCGTCCTTACTCTACAAAAATCAACCGAAATACTGAACGAAGCGCTCTCTCAGGAGAAAGTAGCTGTACCAAGTAATATATGAAAGTAGTTAGTGAAATAAATTAGAAAAGCGATGTGATGTTATCCTTGCAGCGGCCTTGGTCCGCGCCGCAGCAGCCCGACCGCTCCGGATCGGGCGCCTCGTTTCACTTGATAACGTTCACAGAGTAACTCCACAGAAGGTGTCCTTCTTTCAACTAGTTCTAAAATGTAAGCTAATAAGGTCGTTTTTTCAACCAACTATCTTCTATGGAGGAAAACTGTTGAGTTCGAAATTATATAATAATAAGGCCGATTTTTCAACGAACAATGAGGGAAAAGCTTTAGTGATGGGGTGACAATGGAATTAATAAAACTAATCTTTTCCTCTACCGCTGTTGCTTTTGGTGGAAAGAGGAAATTTTTAACTGTACGGGACCCTTGAAGAAATGGGTAATTAATTTATGTTAACACTTTAGAAATCGTACGTAAACTGACATTGTCATCAACATTGACATCATCAACTCTAAACATAACATTGTTTTGTATGTGACGCCGTTTTCTATTAAAATCACCACATTACCGAAATATTTATATATACCCTAAAAAATCATTGAGACGTAATCACTACGCTTGCTTGTTCCTATCCACAACAGCTAGCATTTTCCGATGAGCTCCACCCGCAACCGCAAGCGGTTCAGTCGGCACCACCAAAGTTCACGTACCGCCTGCGGTTGAGTACCTTTAACCCTCGTTGGCACACATAAAATATAGGAACTCTGTCAAATTCTTAATCTTTGTTCAATGTGTGGGTGGTTACACCAGCGGGGTGTAATGTTGAAGGAAAACGCAGCGTGTTCCAATACTAAGTAACCGACTTACTAACTTCGAAAAGGATATTTGATATTATTAATTTATTATATGTTGGGACGTATAGTTTGGTTACCTAAGGGAACTGTTAGCTAAGGTAATGTCCAACTTAAACTTTGTTCTTTTGCAGCGCTTTTGATTTTTTGACTTAGCGATGTTAGTTGATTGCAATAATTGTTTGTCAAATCAAATCAAATCAAATCAATTTATTGCAGAAATGTAGCTACATAGATGTTATAATACAAATAATTATGGACACATACATTCTACCACAACGATGGTGTGCGATATTTTAAATCACAAATAATAGTGTTAAATTTAACGAATTATAATTGATCATCACATTAATATTCCATGCAATACTGACGAGACTGCTCGTACATTTACAAGATAATTTACTATTAACATCAGTACAATATTATTTCAAATTTATAATAAAGGATTAGGACTAATTTAAACAAATACATCAATGTCATGATAAAAAAATAAAATAAAATTAAAAGTCATTATTGCGATTATACATGTCAGGTTATGAATTTTTTAGTGTCAGGTATTCTTTTATGTTGAGCGAGCTGCATGTGTTTAACAACATGCAGCTCAGCTTTTTCTTGGCCGGCCGATAGTGGCATTATTATCTGACCGCTACCGTGCTTCGGTCACGTTAAATTGTCGGTCCCGGTTGTTTCAATCGATTGACCATGTTGAAGGTCTTTCGGCAGTCTAAAAACTCCGACACCAGGGTTGGCCACTAATCTATTAGAACTTTTTTATGAAAAAACTGCTGGACGGATTGGATGAAACTTTACAGTAATGTAAGCTATACATCAGAATAACACGTGGGATACATTTTATCCCGAAATTTCCGTGGGAACGGGAACAACGAAAGTAATCTGTCTGCCTGTCTGTTACGCTATCACGGCACTGCAACCGATTTTGATCTACACAGATAGACTAGAGTAACGATGGATGCAGTATCTACAAACCGCTACAGGAATGAGTACCCGCCAGGAAAACCCGCGAGTCACTGCTAGTTTCAACAAAATCAAATCTTATTAAGCAAGTACACATCTATCTGAAGTAGCTATTCCTCCATGGCAGGTTAAGGGTTGAATTCTCCTAAATGTAATCCTGAAGGGTAGCAAGTATCAGGTTCTAACCCTCACCAACCCTTCTACACTTTTCACTTGTATTTTGAAAGGATTTGCCGATTAAAGGGTATCTTTCTCGTGTTGGTACGTGTTTCGAGTTACTTGTACTCTCTAATATCTGGTACTAGTTGTTTCCTGCCGTTTTCACCGTTTCTTGTGGGAATTTATGGATAAAAATATAGCCTAAATTCGTCTCTAATCTTTCATCTATATCTGTGCCAATTTTCATCATAATTGGTTTAGTGATTTATGCGTTAAGACTCTGTTGAGTCTTAACGTAACTATGACAATTTCATAATTGTCATAGTTACTTTCTCATACAATAAGGAGGGAAGGAATTACGTTGTCTATTGTTTATGGTTTTGATAAAAGGGAAGTGAGGTGATTACCTATAGATGGTATAAATGGTCTTCCAAACTGATATTATCAGTGGGCGAAGTTTATCCCACTGTGGGGTTTTACATAATCATTTATTTTACTTTACTGCTATTTTCTTAGATGTTATAGTTTAAAGAACTGTACTCGTAAAGTACTTTTTGTACGTTCGAGTATAATAATACTCTAAGTATAATAATACTCGAAAGTCTTATAAAAAATAAACACAATACACTTTCTAAGTTTTAAATAGCAATAGGAAAAATAAACAAAACAAAAATTACGTCTTATCAAAATATGATCTCTAAAGCAATAACGCAGTTATTTTCCCTCCAAAACCGCTGAGGATAATAATCAAAATGAAAACGGCAACATTCCATAATCCTTCCAAACTAACTAATATCCTAACATAGCGACATAATCCGGGAAGACACTCGAATTCCGCTCTTATAGCTTTCTAATTAAGGTTTAAAGGTATAGCATAACCGTGACCAGTTGTAATGAGCTGTGAGCGACTGTTATTTTTGACGGAAAAGTATGAGTTTTATTCTAGAGGAGGGGTCAAATGTGAGTGGACGGTGAAATGGAGTTGGAACAAAGCATGGATTGTAAGAAAATCCCGGACGAGGTCTGTACTCGGTACCTTGCATTCGCTTTACCAAATTACTGAAATTTCATTCAGCTTGCGGACTTTAGGAGAATCGCCGTGGATGTAAGAAGAACCGTTATGAGGTCGATAGATGTGGCATGTATTATAATGGTAAAAGATTAAAGTCTCGTTTCAGGAGACGTGATAATGAAAAAGATAACTGATAAGTAATAATTTTCTGCAGAGAGATAGAAAAATATCTATGAAGTATTTTTCTAAATTGTTGTTTTTTTTATTTCACATATCAAGTACCAGTAGCAAATATTTGTATTTGTATTGGTATTTATTTGTATTTAAAATAATTATATAAGAAATTTAAACTAACTACGAGTACAACAAACAATAAACTTGAAACTTGTCAACGCAAAATATCCACGACGAACAAAACCACCGCATCCAAAACCCATTACATCCCAATGTTTTGTGTAGGAATCTAGCCAGTTTTATAAAAGCAAAGCGTGGAAAATGAGCTTATCGTCGGACTGCGCTGAGTGGCGGCTACTTAGTCCAGGAGCCGCCACAAACAAACACACTGCAGAGCGGACCTTCATTACTATATTACTACAAGCGAACTTTATTCGAAGGAAGAACGAGTTTACTACGTACGACCCAAAGCCACGAACTTACCATTTATCGTTTGTAGGTATTACCATTTTATAACTAGATCCGTGTTTGTTCCTTATTTACGGATTGAAAACGATGCGATTGTAAGATGGTGGTACCATCTTATCACGTTGAATGATCATTTTGTCTCTTAATACTACTTTTATAAAGTACCAAGTAGCTGCAAATGACGTTTTTAAAGCAATACCAAAATCTCTTGAAACATACAATTGTTTGATCAAATATTTTTTAAAGGATAGAGACTAACATGTAGATTAATATGATAGGTTAAGCTACTATGCGGAAGAAGAATATATTCTGTTTTATAGTAAAAGTCTTAGCTTAATTTGGGCTAAGGGTCGCCGCACCGCACACGGGCCACAGGGCCACAAAACGCGGACACCGGCTTCTGTCCTGTAGTTTTCATATATTTTGTATGCACTCGCCGCTCACGACGCGTCGCGCCGGCGCGGCGGCCGCCACACGCTACAGGCTCTGAAAACTATAAGAAATATGCCGGTGGCGGCGTTTTGTGGTTGCGGCCGGTGGCCCATGTGCGGGAGCCCTAAATCCTATATTAACTAATTACTTCTTCATTACTCCCATTTCATTGGCAAAACTTTCACAGAACATCTTTATAAAACGAAAGTAAGTTGTAAAAAGTATTACACTATTAAAAACTAATACATAGGCAAGGTAGCGAACTTAGTAAAAGAAATAAATATAAGTTTTGAAACAATTTGCCGGGATCCGAGGGCGCGGAAAACTTTAAACAAATCACGAGAGTTCACAACTATCTATCGGCACTACTCGGTACAGGAATTGAGGAGCACCTTTATACAGTGGTTGTGCTCCTGTTCAAAAAAAACCTATTAGCCTGGTATAGTCTGACTGCTCTCATCTCATGAAGATATACCACTAGACTGTTCATATACTCCTATATCTAATACAAATTGTTTTTTATGAATTAAAGTATTAGGCTGTAGCCTACTGCAGGGCAAAGACACTCACTGATGATAGCAGTGATAGGAAAGAGGGTTAGTTAGGCGTCACCCCTTGGCCCTACTACAGGTTACTGTCAATGCATAATTTACTATTATATTCCCTGACGCGTTCCACTTCTCTTTAAGGGATCCACCCTGAGTCCCGAAAAAGGAAAATCCGTGCTGGGCAAAGGCCTGTGAAGATATCAGTTTAGGATTAGGCGTTTTCACCACGGTTGACTAATGCGGGTTGGTCATCTCAATCCCAAGCCATGTTTGAAAAGTTTCACTCGATCTAGGAATTGAACCAGGGACCTCAGTCTTGGCGGGCGAGGGTATATACCACTGGACTATCGAGGTGTTCTAGCCTAGGTATGTAAATTTAAATATATAAGTTTGGTTTGTAGAAATGAAACTGATCCCCGCGCACCGTACCGGGCGACACTATCCATCTGCCCCCGATACCTGCGCGTGGCGCTGACACTATCGTTCAGGCGAAGTTTTCTTTGTCAAGGCGCGGCGTGAACTTGCCTCGTTATACGACGATAAACTTACAACCAACCGCTAACTAACTTTCAAACAAAACATTTTGTTTCTTTGCAAATATTCAATAGAAAATGTCGTTCGTTTTTTAGCTGCTGGCGTATAAGAAGCCTTTTTAAGGCTACGTTAAGACTAGCAGCGTCCTGCGGTTTTACCTTCGTTTTGATAGTTCCTGTGGGAATATAAGGATGACAAATAGCATATAACATTTCCGTTGAAGTGGCTATTTATTACAAAAATAATTATACCATATGATAGGTGGTTTGCGAGAAAAACACATTCAAGCGTGGTCACAGAAGTCATCTGTGACCACGGTTCTTGTAAAAGCGCCGAAACGTGAAATAAACATAGTTTCAATTCAAAATGTGTAGTCTTCGCTTACCAGTATTCAAAACCTTTCCTGAACATTAATATATAGATTAACTAGAATCTAGATATAGATATAGATATAATATACTATCTATCTACACATAATCAAGTAACCACATAACTTCTTACCTCAACAACCCTTTGTAACTACACTAGATTATATTACAAGTCATACTTACACGTATAGGTTATGCGATAACGTTCATTAATCCGCCAAGTGGACAGTACAATGCAGTACAGACATATCAATTATCGTTAGGTGTTCTAGTAAATTATGTGCCATTAGTGCACCTAGATCACTAGTGCATGTACCTATTCACTGGATTAACCAACGTGTTATTACCTTGACCTAGTAGGTATGTATATCTAGTTAACTTTTGAGCACTAACCGTGCCGTGCTTAGGGATAATCCTACTAATGATATTATTAATGCGATAGTTTGTGAGGATCGATGTATGTATGTTTGTTAATCTTTTACGAAAAAACTACTGGACGGATTTGAATGAATCTTTACAGTAATGTAGTGTATTATCAGAAAAACACATGGGATACATTTTATCCCGAAATTCCCGCGGGAACGGGTTCATCGCGGGTAACACCGCGTGCGCAGCTAGTACTTCATATCTTTTTAAGTAACCGCCTTACTTAGAGAAGTCAAGTGATTCCTTATGAGAAGTTAATGAGATATTTGGGACATGTAATGTATGAAAAATTACGTCAATTAGTTAATTGTTCGTTTGAGTGACATCTCTGAGAAAGGTAGTATGACTTGAAACAGTGTTGCCCACCGGTTTTATACGATTGATACAATTTCAAGTGTAGTACGATATGTTTTCTCTTGTCGAGCGATGTTTGCAATTTGCTTTTCAAACATAGCTCGGGCTTCAGTTCATGCAACCTGCAGTGGATAAGCGTGATTACGCCTAATCCTCTTCACTGTACCGTTATCTTCAATTAGATGAGAGGCCTTTGTCCAGCAGTGGGATATTAAAGTTCAAAACCTATGATCGTTTCGGTTCGGACACAATGTACGATCACAGTTATGAAATCGTACGTATCTAAACGATAATTTTATGATAGGTAACACGATAATAATGAGTATAACACAATAAAATATATCTACCTACCCTTAATATAACAAGAATATGAACAAAGCCAATCATTAAAAGGGATGTTAACAATGAGCAACAAAATTCTAATTACTATAAATCTAATTTGAAAAAGATCCGCACCGAAACTAAGAACACGAAATCGCCATCAAAATGCAATGGAGGCCATTAAATTCATATTAAATAACGTTTTCAATGGCAACGTTGCTATTATAAATCACCGAAAATCTTCTACAGAACAAAAATGATTGTGGCTCCTACTAGTGTGTTATCAATTTGGCGGTAATGGTCCAATTTGGATTCAGTTGGGGACGGCCAGATAATAAAATTCATCATGAAACGTTCCCAGGGCAAAAATTAATATTCCGATGATGTAACTCAAAGCACTTGTTTGGGGTGGGCCCAGGTATTAACTTATAGCGGAGTATTCTACGAAAATATTGCAGAAGTTAGCTAATCATCACGTTAACTTAGGCTTGTTGTACACATGAGTTAGCGGGCCGGCAATTATTGGTACAGCTGACCGGCAATATCGATTATTTTATATTAGACAAATGAATGTGTGACCGAATTGTTCAATCGGCACTAGCTGAGAGTAGTCGAACTGGTGGTGTTGCATTGGATCGGCTTTGTTGTTCGACCACTATTGCCGAACCAACAATTTGGTCTTTGTATTTTGATTTACTTACTACTTCATAAAACTCTTATATTTAGATTTACACACCGTCCTTTTCTAATATTTAAGGCCTTCGAAAATACGTACATTTCATATATTTATAGGAAGTCATCGTTCGTCTTCCAAGACACAGATAAGACGGAGCTGCAAAATGTTTGGACCATACACCAAAACGGTTTCGATGAAATACTGCAAATTAAAATTGTTTAATGAATCTACTTTATTGCCCTGAAAGATTTGTTTTGGGTTAATTAAGAGCTGTGTTCGAATTTAAATAACAAACTATTGAGTGCCTATTTGGACATTTGAAAGTTTTAGAATTCGCTGTCATTATTGGAAGCGTTGGTTTACATTCAGCGAGTTTGTAAGCTCCGAGTCCGCGTTTCTGCGAGTGGCTTTAATCGAGTTAAAAAAATCAGCTTAAATTAACAAGTTCAATTTTGATTGTTTAAGCAAATAGTCAACAGTCACCTATACCTACCTAAGTTTACTTTTACTGTTACTGAGTAAATAGTCGTTGTAATCAAATTGCTAGACATGTTTCCTTTTGCTAAGTATACATTTATTCAATTATCTAAGCCGTTGTTTTTTTTTCCATTTTGCTTTATTTTTTGCTTACTAACAAAACAAAAACATACATTTTATTGTACGTAAATTAAATCCATTGTTTTAAAACATTCGTCAGTAAAAACAATAATTAAATTAAATGTAATCATTACGTAGCGTTATTTTGTTGTAGACTGATATGTCAGCGGATATTGGTGTTGCTGACACGATCCATTTGTAAATTACAATATCCATTTTATTGAAATCACGTCTCTTACAGATGAACGGGAATTTATTTTCACATGATTATTTTCATGCTGTATATTTTTGTTATAAAGATTTTCATTATTATAAAACGCTAGCTGCGCCTTGCGGTTTTACCCGCGTTGTGCCCGTTCCCGTGGGAATTTCGGGATTTAAAATAGCCTATAATCTTCCCGTTGAATGTGGCTATCAATTACAAAAATAATGAAATGCCTGCGACATGGTTTGATGATTAAAACACACACTGCAGGACCGACTATTTGACGTGGCAACTGAATGAACACCGGCATCGACAATTTAACGTGCCATCTTTAATGAATCATTGTAGCGCCATCATTTTTGTGCACGTTGCTGATCATTTGCGATCACTGAAATCAGTAACGATAACCAGCATTACCCTGATAGAAATTACACGTAATCACCTCGAAGCAGTAAACACGAGCCAGACTCAAAAATATTTAAATCAACCTAAAGTCACTTTACGGTAATAAAGTCAGAAATTAAATAACTTATACCCCAGAAACACTTCATCTCGAGAATGTATAGTAAAACTTTAATTGAATTCCATTTAAGAGTTCAGGATAGTAAACTTGTATGATATAGTGGCTATCTCAAGTGTCGGGGCTTATCCGAGCCAAGCCGGGCCCGCGTCTAGTCTAGTACGTGAGGGCATAAAGTGTCTCTATAAAGTGATTTAACTAGTGTTAGCACCTCGCCTCCTTTGCATTTTTATTTTATAATCGCCATCAGCGTACTGGCAGGGACAAAAGTGGTATTATACTCGTAAGTACTGATAGAAAAGGTTTTTTTGTGTTTGTTATATTATTGTTTAGAGATGTATATCCATCAATTCATAATTAATACAATCAATATGTCGCCTTTGTTGGCGAAATCATATTATATACATATAATGATAAGAGCTTAAAAATCGTGTTTGCTTTCTCCCGTAAGATATAGACTTACTTATTAAAGGCAGGTTCCCATAACCTTTATATAGCGGCAATTGCAAATATGTATTTTTATTTATGTTTTGTTTAAGCGACTACAAGAAAATTTATTTATTAACAGTTACTGTGTCCTAAGGGATGTTAATTATACTGACAGTTAACTAATTGGCGTAATTTTTCATACAACAAAAATCACTCAGTAACCTCTCCTAAGGAATCGTTTGACGTCTCTGAGTATGGTGGTTAGTATTCTTCCTTCCCGTAACGTAGGGAACGTTATGTGCCCGATGGTACACCTCCATACATGCCCGTACATTGTCCCAGTACATAGATTGCAGCGCATAATTCCGCCATAACTAACTGTCCCCACCTACTGCACTACCATGAAATCTGAACAACCATCCTGTTTGATTTACTGAGGTGACTAGACCCGGTCCAATGAACAGATATATTTAAAAAAGCATAGTAAGCATGGTATTAGCCTGCCTTGTCCCAAACTGTTGGAAAAAGCCTAACATCTCACATTCAGATTAATAAGCAAATTAGTATCGGTACTTCCTAGCTCATAAAACAATCGAATGTCGAAAAAGAAAGGGATTAATGGGATTACATTAATGTAAATACCAAAAATTAAAAAAAAACATGTTACTATTTTTGTTGGCAGTACGAATAATTCTCAACCAGTTTAATATGAAAATACGACATGTATCTAATATATTCGCAAAAGTAAGAACATTCATATTAATAAAAATATTTTTGGTTAAAAAGTTTTTCCTACAAGGCATCATAAGTTACCCAATTTTTTCCAAAAAAATATTCCTTGAAGGCTGGCTTCCTCATAAGGTATTTGATAAGGACTCCCAAATGTAATATTTTACCTTCGTTCCTGGAAATTTTGCTAAACAAACTTTTACCAAAATGAAACAAAAATTCATGAGAAATATTGTTTGACACGCATTTTCGAAAATATAACTTTACCTACATTATACCTACGAACTAGATATTCTGATGTTTATGTCAGCAACTAGAATCACCTTACAAAAATATTAAACAAGGCAATAATTGGATTAATAAACATTACTTAGTATAAATATTATGTTACAGAAACGTAATACAATACTTTTATTTACATTCATATTTCATTTCGTAAGTATTTTTTCTCTGTGAGCTAGCGAGTTGCCAATACGTTGCTTGTTTACAAGCCCAGTCAGTTAAGCATCTTAATTTTTGTAGCAAAACTAGAAGTTCCTAGTAAGCAAAAATATCTTCTCGGGATTTTAAGGGTTGTAGAAGAGGTTCGTAGCAATGTTCGTAGTATGTATAGACTCGTAGCTGCTACGCTCGTAGCAGGCAAGGGTTCGTAGCAATCTTCTGGAAAGAAGGCCAGTTTGGGAGCATACGTAGGGGTCTTAGAACTACACTAGCTTCAATGAAAGAAAGTAAGTAAGTACGCGCAGGTTAGTAGCTAAGCCTGGCATTGGAGTTTTGGACCGCCTAAAGGCCGACAAATTTACGTGCTCTTTGAAGCACTAAGTGATATGAAAGAAAATGAAAATGGTATTTTAATTTAAAATTGTGACGGAATAACGTCTACTACAACTTGTTTAAAATAATTTCGTTCATCGTAAAGATGGGTGCTACATAACAACAGAAATATAAGTATATTTCCACATTCAGTATTAATTGTACATGATTTATGGAAGCCAAGTATGATTCGAGCGGTTGATATCGGATTGATGAATACCTTTTCATCGGAGGACCGGCCGGTATCGGGACAGGCGAGATTAGATTGGAAAACATTCACTCAATTTCCTGGGCGAGAGGATCTTTGGGGATCCCGGGATGGTGGAGAGATAGCAGAAGAGGTAGTTCATTTAGTAACAGCGCCTTTCGTTTTAATCCCACAGTACCCTTTCTGGTGGTAATGTAATAAGTAGCAATAGTAGCAGCGCTCGAGAATTTCTCGCGCTGTACGCATTCCCGTGGGAAATTGGGATTTGAAGCAGTATGGACATTTGCGATTATTCCGATTAAATTGTCTCTGCGCCAATTTCTATATAAATCTGTTCACTAGTTTGCGTGAAAAACTATTATTTTTTTATCCATTGTACCTCACGCTCGATTATAATATTGACTTAAGTATTATAAGCACTATTTCATATTTTCGTGAAGAAAATTGTATCGCCAACTTATTTATACCAAGTTAAAAAAAGTCCTAAAAAAGTCCGTCGCCTACGCTGCCGACGGTACCGTAACGGCGCGCTGCAGTCCACAGTTCCACTGTCTGACAAATCCGCGGGCGCGCGGAGAAGCCGATAGCAAGACGTATATATTTGCTGACGCTACCCAATCCGCAATCTAAGGACCTACGTTTTTAAATTACTAAGCGCCATTTCTGCTGACTCTACAATGTGATTTATTTGATTTGTTCCAAAAGCTAACGGAATTTAATTGATTTTTTAGTTTGCTTTACGAGATTTGATTTGTGGTTTGGGCTAGACTTAGCGTGGTACTTTTTACACTAGAATTACTGTTCTTCATTAGTATAGTCTAATTAACGAACGGGCGTTTAGTATTATAGGTATCTTTTGTAAAAACACCACTGACTAGAAGAAATCTTTGAAGAAAGAATATAAACATTACTATGAACGACGATAAATGCTTATTTACTTCAAGGTTTTGGCGAACGATGTTAATTTACCACCTTACACACCTTTTACTTTACCTTTGCTTTGCTCTTCACTTTTGTCAAGGCGTTTAGATATAGAATTTTCAGACGTTATTGCTCATATAATTTGTTCAGTAAAATAACTTTCCGTCATTATTTTATGTAGATTATGTTTTTACCTTAATATTTGTATTATTTATTAAGTAATATGATTTATTACCTACCACCTCTTATAACGTTAATTTCACGATATGAAATGTCAACGAAATAAATTAAAAACTCGTAATTCTGTACTATCAAGGGACCAATAAAAACGACATCAAAAATAAAAAATAAAAAGCTTAATCAAACAGATTTTTTATTCCTTTCCAACATGCTATTAAATAATTAGTGAAAACGAGATAGCAAATATCGGGTTAACTGTGTTTATGTATGCCGGAAGTTTATCCATATTTATCTATTAAAACCGAATAATTAAAAGTGGGATTGCATGTCATTATAACATTATTAAAGGTAGTTTATGTATAATCTGATAAACTTGTCAGTAAACACGGGAGAGGCGAGCTACTAAACACTGGCCTGTCCACTTAACTGTAATTTTCAACTTTAACCAATTTATTATGTTTGCTTTTGAAAGAACTCTAGTGTTGGGACACGGTGACAAAAGCTTTTATCTTTATGTTAATAGCTAGCAACGCAACGTTTCATATGGTTGTACCTGCGTTGTGCCCGGTCCCATGGGAATTTCGGGATAAAACATAGCCTATAAAAGTCATTATTCTAATCGGACCGGTGATTCCGAGATAAGCCCGTACATACAAACAAAATTACAAAATTTACCTTTTTGTAATATTAGTATGGATTAGTATAAATTTACCTAAAGTAAGTTATCTAGTTCATATTCATTTCATATTCGATAAACAACTCAATTAATTGTAATCTAATCATGTACATATGTATGTCCCCGATTACAAGAAATGAAAAAGGATACTGCACATGCATTTAAGTCTCAATACCTACTACTGATTTTGACATTGTAATTTTATTAATTAATCAAATGTATAGCTGGAAGCTATTAATAGATATGTACTCGTATTTAGCATGAACTTTTATACATAAAACAGAAGTGTTTGGATTTAATATAATTCGAAGCCACCTATGACTTACGTCATTAGAAATTGACGTAAAAAAGCCAAAATTAAAAAAGTCTATTGCAAACAGAACTGTTACATGTACAAAAAGTTTGTCTATCAATCGCGTCTCAATCGCTAACTTCACCTACATTAAAAGTCTCGAAGTTGAGTCTCGAAAACACTAGTGAATGAGAGTGACATCACTATGAAGCACGGAACTGGAATACACAATACAATATTTATTAAGAGGTACGCCCGAGAGCCATAGCACGAACTCTTTGTCATAAAACTGTTACAATTTACTCAGTAATGCTGTTTGTATTACCATTACGTTTTTGTTCGAGATTTAAATCTTTTAAAAACTGCATTTGAAAATGTTATTTCATTTAGTAGTTGCTAGAATAGGACTGTTTTAGATGTCTGCAGCTCTTTGACGACATTTTTATTTAGGTATAGGTACATTATTTGTTCTAAAATGCAATAATAATCAAATTAAACCCAACAAACAAACAAACTAATTCTGGGATAATTTATGATCGTATAGAACGAATATCTCATTTAACAATGATTATTCTACTTTCTGTTATGATATCTACGAGTATATACTATTTATAACTCGAGAACGGCTGAACTGATTTGGCTGAAAATTGGTGGGGAGGTAGTTTAGAACCAGGAGACGGATATAGGATACTATTTATCCCGTATTTCTTACGGAAACGGGCGCGCTGTGGGTGAAACCGCGGGGCACAGCTAGTAGCGTATAAATCAAAGTAGTCTCAATGTTATACTAACGCGTTCACCGCATGCAGCATGCGATACCAAATACGGTCGTTTTCGGCGAGCTAATACACCTAATGTGTAACAGTTGACAGTCTAGTGAGAAGACTACGTTCGCTGATCGAAGTCGATAGAGCAGTTCGATGACCGTATTATATGAACGTTTGATGTAAATGTAAAACTAAAATTGTAGTAATGTCCCACTGCTGGGCAAATGCCTTCCATCTCACCGAAGATGTCAGTACAGTGAGGAGGATGTCTCAATCACCACGTTTGCCTAATGCGGTTGGTGATCTCAAACCCGTGTCATGTTTGAAAAGTAGGAGACGTCATTAGTGTTCATAATTCAAATTGAACAAAACCATCCCAAAAGTCAGAGAGCCAACTTTTAATAACATCCAAACAAACGGAGCAAAAAAATAAAAAGATGCCATCAAACCGGCGACTCGTAAATTATATAAAATCGCAAAAACGTTTGTCCATAACCGAGGCACGATGTTAAATCACTCGTTGCAATTTATACCCAACATTTCAAACTGCATTTCGCCACAACGACACACACGATCGCTGAAAAGGGAAAAAATCCGCCCGCCCTCGTCAACCGCCCGCCCAAATGAGTAATGCGCAGACGTGGTCAGCATTCGACAGGGATATTTACTCATATAATGCTATTACACACTGTTCGGACCGGAGTGTTATTGCTCTATTTTAATGAATTCATAAGGCGTCGTCAATTAAAATTTTGATGATGTGATTTAAATATACATAGTTGATTCAGTTTTGAGGTGAGGTAAATATAAGGTTAGTCTGCAAGTATGTTAAATTACTTTTCGGTTCTTAACTGACTTCAAAGAGAAGAGGTTTTCAATTCAGATGTTTATTCTTTACTATTTTTACCTGGTATTAGTAACTCTATAATTATAGTAAGTAATTTAATGTTAGGCTTTTCCAAATTGATTTGTTTATTCCAAAATGGTCCATTTTTATTTAAGTAGGTTGTAAGTAGGTGATGTTTTTATAAAGTGAATGGAATAATACATGTGCTCCATTATAGATTAAATAAAATACGCAAAAACTAATAAAAAACAAACATAAATCAATTTCAATACCCTAAGGTTACCGGAGTGACCTCAAAGTCCGAATACGAGTATTAAGCTCACTTAAAGATTTTAACCAACCGTGAAATTAACAATATTCTCGGAAACTATTATGTATGGGTTTAATTTTACAGTTATTTTTTTCAAAACGACCTAATTGGTGCATTTGTGATTCATCAGAACACAATATAGGTACCATTTTTTGCTGATAAACTTGCGTTCTGGGAATTAAAATAATGCAATTGTATTCTACGCTGTTCGTGCTTTGAGTATATACGAAGTTATCGGGAACTTTGATACTTATTCAAACAGTATTTGCATAGAAAAAATGGCTTGAGATTTGTATCATGGTACTTTTAAGAGGTGCCACGGGGCATAATGAGCGGGAGCGATGACGATTAGCGAAATCGAATAATACAAAGTAATAATGTGAGCCAAAGTAATAAATAAATATACCTGGACAAATTCACACATGGTTAATTAGACCCAAAGTAAGCTCTAAGCTTGTGTTATGGAATCTAACTCACTGATACTACTACATATTATACATACACAAATACTTTATAAGAATATATAATTGATACCCAGACGTCGTCGCCAACAACTATGTCTGCACATATTGTTGACTCCGGGCGGGAATCGAACCCACAACCCCCGACACAGTAAGCGCTCTCACTGCCACTGTGCCAACGGGCTTGTCAATACAAAGTAATAAAGCTACATAATATATATTATCTATACTAATAATATAACGAGTATAAAGAGGTAAGATTTGTTAATTTGTTTGTTCTTTTGTAAGGGTTAATCTCAAAAACTGCCACTCCGATTTGAATAATTCGTTTTGTAATATATACCCACATACAATGGGAAGGTTATAGACTATTTTTCACCCCGAAATTCCCATGGGAACAGGAACAATGCGCGTAAAACCGGGGCGCTGCTAGTCTAAATAATAAATTTCAGCTTAAATCCAGAAGTATGTACCCGGTACAGATTAAGATATAAGATCATATACATCACTGTCACCTCACAAGATCAAAGTGAAAATTCATTATTTTTTGTTCATTTGATTTACTGAATGACGTTCGGTCATTAATAAAATGTGTTTTGCACGACTTTATAAAGAAACATTCGAGATGTAACGTCCAAATAATATGTACGTTTATTTAACGTTTTTATTGATAATGTTGTTGAACAATTTGTTTCTTTTAGTTGTTAACTAAACTTACGACACACTTGAACTTATTTTGAGGAAATAAATAAGTATAATTAATGTGTTATGTGCTGATGAATATAACGGCAGTTGAAAGAGAAAATGAAAGACCACATATTAAACATTTAATTAAATTAGCATGGTTTATTTATAATCGATTTTTTCAATCAATTTTTTTCATTGATATCAGTTTAGGTGTGTAACGCATCATCTAGATTGAGCGAGTTAACACTCTGCGAGCTGGCGAGTTCAAAGGAACGCGAGCTAACGAGCGAGTAATTTGATATGTATGACCTCGTATTGTTCTAGTCAACTCGCCGCTTGTAAATATACGCTCATCTAAATAACACCTAACTACTTACATCTAGGAGTATAATTACTCACACATTAAGTTTATAATAAATCTTTTTTGATATTCTCTAAATTCTTATCAGCTTAAGACACTTTCATTACTTTGCAAAAACTTTCCACATTTATATATCTGACATCACTCATTTATATATAATGTGTTTAATTAAATTCACTATTTGTTCGTTTCCATGGTGCGGGTCCCTTTCCAGTAAATATTTAATAAATAATTTTGTGTTAACTCAGTGCTTAGTTCGCGGTAGACGAGGTAGGTAATCGGCTTATGTCTACGGAAATTGTCATAGATTAAAGAACTTATTGCAGATGGGATACTCCTTTTCACACAGTATTATTATTTTTGCCTAGTAGTGCCCCGCCGTTTTGCCCGCACTATGCCCGTTCCCGTAGGAATTTCGGGATGAAAAATAGTCTTTAACCATCCTCTTGAATATTGCCACCCAATATAAAAATAATGATTCGAATAGGATTGGTAATTCCGGAGATTAGCCCGAATACAAACAAAATAACAAATTGTGTATCTTTATAATATTAGTATAGATATACCCAATAGGGACTATTCTATTTTTCTCTTGCACTGAATGCAGCGTGTATTCAGTGGCGTAGTAAAAAATATGCTGCGTGCAGCGACTGCAGACTTTACCAACTTTATAGGGTTTGAGGTAGTGACGAATGCAGTTGCAGCTTGCGGTCTACAGTCAGTCTTAGACTAACTGCCACACTTAGGGCTTATGATTCTTAAAGAGTCGTTTATTAGAATTTCGAAATAAAAATACGTCAGTTGGGTAATTGTTGATTCAAGTGGAGTGCAGCTGTTATACCATAAATGACTGTATAACGTTAGGTAGAAAAATATGTACCGAGTGTCTCGTCTGTTTTTCAGCGCTTCCGTTACTCCCTGTCCAGGTTTACGGACGATGCAAAACTTTGAGCTAGATGCTCCCAGCGACGTGTGATTATAGTTAGGTTTATTTGCTGGCAAACTTCTAACATACGCTTTTGCTTGTCACATCTTTGCATATTTTAACGTGTTTTGTCTGTACAAGTTTTTAGTTTAGATTATAAAGATATTATGGGGAATTATTGCTTTATTAACTCCTTTTCAGTGTATTGTAACTTTAGGGTAAAGGCTTTGCTAGTTTAGAAACCTTATCAGTGTTTTGAACATCGGTAACGTAAGGAATAGAGATTCGCCACTTACCTACCGGAAAAGTTAAAAGAGGTTGTCTTCTTGGTAGGTTTTGTTATTTAAGTATGTAGACGAAAAATATAACTGACTCTAATTCTTAACTCTAGCTATACATACACAATTAGATTTTTTGTATAGTTACTACATATTATAAAACAAAGTCGCCGGCCCCGTCTGTCTGCCTGTTCGCGAAAAACTCAAATACTACTGACGCGGTTTTAAAATAGATAGAGTGATTCAAGAGGAAGGTTTATATGTATAAAAATTACCGAAATTCTAACGGGAACGGGATCAACGCGGGTAAAACCGCGGGGCACTGCTAGTAAATAATAAATTATTATTTCTTACGTTTAAGCAAACAGACGAGTAGTGAATTAAAAAAGAACATATTAATATTGTGTAGGAGCTTATGTCTAATATTCTTTGTTCAAACTTCGCAATTCGCTGTCACTTGTCACCCACTTAAGGATGCAATACATAAATTAATTCCGTATTTCTTTTGTTCCTATGTTTAATACCTGGAAGTAAGTTGTAGGTGTTTGCCTGAAAGCATGTAAATTTAATTATGCCGATAACGTCGATGAGTCAAGACGCACCTGATGCTACACCATCGATCATTCTTTGTGCTAACTTGTCAGCTGAAGTACTGCTCGCAACAAAATATGACTAACAGACTACTTAGAGGTATTTTATGACGATTTTAGTCGCCGTCTTAGAATAATTGCGTTCTAAAGTTTTTTATGAGCAATTATATCGATGAAGTCGAAAAAATAATTTTATTATCAATAAAAAAATGAAATGAATGAAAAAAAAATGAGAATAGTATATTTTAAATTTTTTACCTTTTATGTTAACTAAATCACTAAATCATTTGAAAGTTATATCATCATAACTACTTACATACAATTAATCATCCGTCCTAATATAATTATAATTACACTAACGTGTAAATAACAATATTGAGTTTCAGATATTAGCCCATACTGCAAACTAATCAACTGATGATACAAGGATTATTACGTTATTATCATGAGGTAATATTAATTAACGGTCTGGGCACTCGGTACTGTTCGCCACTGTTCGCTCCTGTTCAGTCAAACCCAATGGATTCCGATCACAAATATTTGCCATCGGCTATTTAGTTGAATCACAATTTAGTGGGAGATTTATTTTGCTGATCGCACTGGACTAATTACTACACCTCACTGGTTTGTGGTCCAAACTATAAGCTAGAGCAAAAATGAAAGAATTAATATAACATGTTAATCTCGTCATTCCTGTGACTTCATCCGTTTTAATGTGAAATGGTCAAGTATCTTGATTTTTATTAAATCGTATGAGCATATCTATCCACAATACAATTTGAATACTGTTAAAAGCGCTGTAGGGACACTTTCGAGCGGTGATCGCGATGAACAGAAAGCATTTTGAAGATACATGTTTGAGAGGAAATTGGCTTATAAAAATATCTCACAAGCCCGTTGGCACAGTGGCAGTGAGAGCGCTTACTGTGTCGGGGGTTGCGGGTTCGATTCCCGCCCGGAGTCAACAATATGTGCAGACATAGTTGTTGGCGACGACGTCTGGGTGTCAATTATATATTCTTATAAAATATATGTGTATGTATGTGTAGTAGTACCAGTTAATTAGATTCCATAACACAAGCTTATAGCTTACTTTGGGTCTAATTAACCGTGTATGAATTTGTCCAGGTATATTTATTTATTTATTTATCTAAACCAAGTCTAAATTCAACTTCAACTTCAGTCTAATCTGTGTAAGGTTTTATACTTATCTCACGATAGGGAAAATTGACACGTTACTCGGATATTCAAAGACAAATGTATATTATTATGCAATTTTATATGTAACAAAAATCGTTTCACTTGCACCAAACCACAAAATTGAGTGAGTCACAAAATGCTCCGTTATCAAAAAGCCCTTTGTAAACAGCGAACACTAAAATATGGTGCAATGTACCGGGTGGCCGACACAAAGCGATTGGATGCACCGCAAATATTTGCCCAGTTGTTTGATGTAACACATGTAACTATTAAAATGCATTCATTTAAAAATACTTGGTGTAACTATTCATATCAAGTAAGTTTTATTGGAAAATCACAGGTAGGTGAATAAAGGTTTTTTTTTTAACCTAATGAGTTTAAATAATAATAATAATAAATATACTCGGACAAATTCACACTCGGGTAATTAGACCCAAAGTAAGTTTGTAATTATAAAATCTAACTCACTGATACTAAATAAATGTGTATGACCTACGAAAATTAGGAACTAAAATGTTATTAATTAACGTATTTTTCACGGCACAGAAGGTTGTTTCAGCAAGTAAACACCTTTTGTTTGATTTCCCGACGTTTCGAATGGATTGCACCACCCGTGGTCTTAAATAAACATGGCCTAAGTTAAATGTACTTTAACGAAATGTACTATCTATAATGTACTTATTTAAAAAAAATATAGTGCAGGAGCTAGCTCCTGTTCACTGTTTTTTGTCTATTAAACGAGTAATTACAAACATTTCAGTAGTTATTAACGTATTTTCTTACGAATATTAGGTACACATATTTAAATATCCTTGTACATATTATATATGCGAAAGTTACTATGTTTGTCTCCGTGTTATGCAATCACGCCTAAACTACTGACTGGTTTCATGATTTTTTAATAGAAGATTCGAATCTAGCTAGAAAAAGGACAAAGGCAACAATTTTATCCCGAATTTCCACGGGAATGGATACGCTGCAGGTAGAACCGGGGAACTATGTCATATAGGTAATAACGATGTACACATATTGCTTCCATAAACTACAAATAAAAAAAATATAAAGCTCCCAACGCAAACAGTTAAGTTTAAAATAGTATAAACGATCTCGAGTTAGTCACAGCTCATGAGTCACAAGTATTTATAATTAGCGGGTTCGAGTCCCGGCAATGACAGCCAGTTTTGATGTCACGATGACTGATTGCGCTTAACTTTACGATGGTCGTTTTAGTTATGAATTATTTGTGTCATCGACTGAGCAATGTTTTTAGAGATGGTTTTCATCGGTATAAGTACATTTCAGTTGCATTTCTGTTGACCAGAGAGTATTAAATATTTCGGCAGTCAAAGATTAACTTAATGTGTGTTGCCAGCAGCCGTGACGATGGCAGACACGGAATATTTTGAAAACACAACATTGACATTAGCTCTTAGACTATAATTTTACGTTTTTTTATTGTTATTTCGCTGTCGCTGTACCATGGCAACCTTTTGACTCCTTGCTAAATGAATACAAATATTTTTTTTTATAGATAATGTTATAAGATTATATTAATAAGATATTGTGACACTGCATTTTATTGAACTCGCTGACTCGTAGCTTGCAAACTTGCTCAATCGAGTTAACGAATAGATTACACACCTCAAAAAAATATACTGACACAATACAGAGCTATTTAAAAGAAAAAACAGTGAAAAACAAATGAACACCGAACATGCAAATGATTTAGCAAAAACCGTTTGACGTCGTTAGTGAGACGGTACCTAATTGGTTACTTACTTTATTACATGTTATGTAGACAAATGGATATTGATTTGACTTTGTTATTCTTGGCCCACGACTGGGCAAAGTCCTCGGCGGTGAAGTGAAAAAGGTATAGATAGGCATGATAACCACATGGTGCGATACAGATATCCTTAAAATGTTTGTAGGTTAGTGGCCAATCCTGGTGTCAAATTATTAGACCGCCTCAAGGCATTCAAAACAGTCTGACGAATGAAAGATCCGCACAGACAATTTTAAATATGTATTTTTTAAGCATGGCACTGCACGAATCTAACTTTGACGTAGGGTTAACATCGCTCAGTCTAACTACGCTAAGAGCGCTACAAACAATACTATACTGAAAGCTTCAGTGATAATAAAGCGCTGTGCAGTGCTTGCATTGTTTTAGATAATAATCCACTTAATTTTGTATTTTGGACAGAACATCAAAGTGTACTCCATTTCAGACGGTGCTTCAATAAACTTAAACAATCAACTCATAAATGCACCAAACGGAACACAACAGAAACCAAATCAAGTTTAAATAACAGTTATATACACAAATTAACTGCGGTTACAGTTTGAAATTCCATGAAATTGAAATCTAACAGACAAAAGGCTGTGCTGAGTACAAGCGGAGTTATCGCAGGGCTGCGCCGCGGTCGCCGGCCAACTAAACAATTCCCCAGAGACTGGAGTTGGCAACCCTGCCAACCGAACCAACCCTCTGCCACACCAAACACAACCCTATCTTTAGTTCCTCAAAGCATCAATTCCCTCTGAACCCAACTCCCTCTGTGCTGATATTCAAAACTGGACAGTGTTAATAGTTAGAGTTCTTAGTTTAAATTGTTATCATACATTATTGTGAAGTTTTTGTATTAGAGCCAAATTGTTGGCGAGTCGGCCGTGGACGATTGAGGCGAGCTTTAAACAATGAATTTGTTTTGTTACTGTTTGTTTCAATTGTTTCCAAGTACGTTTGTCTATTTGTTAGTTTTAAAAGTATTGTAGGAGATGTACTTAGTTCCAATGGGTTGGGTGATCAGCGATTTTGGGATTGCATCTGCAGTTTTGTTTCGCCGACTCATTGCAGTCGATCGCTGTACAGCAGACGCGTTTACCCGATCGCTTCTGCAATGAATTGTGTTTATGCTACTTTGAATCGTTGTTTCTTAAGTTACTTCAGCTTAAATTGTTTAATGTCTAACACATTTGCATTTTGTGCTTATAAAGTACTAGCAGCGCCCCGTGGTTTTACCCGCGTTGTGCCTGTTCCCGTGGGAACTTTGGGATGAAAAATAGCCTACCTTCCCCTTGAATGTGGCTATCAATTACAAAAAGAATTATTGGACTGATAATTCCCGAGATTATATCGAACATACAAACAAACAAACTTTAAAATTTTACCTCTTTTTAATATTAGTAAATATATATGCTATACTTATCAGGTCCAGAATAGAGAAAAGTTTTTAAGAGAGGTATATACAATAAAGAAATTAAAAAAATATTAGCCTAGAATATCCTACTGCTAGGCACAGGCCTCTCATCTCACCGAAGATTTCAGTACAATCACCACGCTTGCCAAATGCGGGTTGGTGATCTCTAACCCGAACCCTGTTTGATAAGTAGGAAACATGTTTTCGCCCGACCCGGGAATCGAACCCGGGACCTCAGTCTTGCCAGGCGCGTGCACATACCACTAGACCACCGAGGTGTTACCATACGTCAAATTTCTTGAATTATTATTTATGCTATCCAATGGTAAATGCCTTTACATCTAATTCCTTGTCACTTAGGCAATATATTACAATGACTAGCTAATTATAACAAGAATCTAGAACTATCTAGAACTAATGCATTAATCCGTTCTGAGTGATTATAGACGCTCCACTCCATCACCCAAAGTTTAAAACACCTATACTTCAACTTTACCACTACCTCGTGATCTGTACTAACCTCAAGATACGATTACAACATACGACACGACTTTTCTATTAACTAGTTCCGCGCGGTGGTTCCACCCGCGATCCAATAGACGGCGCTAGTGTGACCATTTTGTAGATTACGTTATTTTTCCAGATTAATTGGAGTCGCACCCATAAATTCTTCCTCTAGATATTAATAGTATAAATACTTAGATAGATAAAGTATTTACCTTTTTCTCCAACGAGCGAACGGGTAAAACACGGATATAACCGCGGGGGATGCTAGTTTTAGATAAATTGCGTCTTCGTATTCTTAATGTGATCGATTTTAAGCATAATAATTGTAATTTAATCATTAAAATACCGAATTGACCGATTGAATTAAAAAACATACCGTACCCGCTCCTTCAGTTTTTGAATTCGGATAAAACTACACTAGCACAGCCTCAAGCTTTTTTGGAACTAAATATTGTTTGACAAAAGGGTATGATTTTAGGATTAATATATTTTTCTATACGTATTGAATTCAAAAGATAACAAAATACATACATACAATTCATTACAATCGGAACCTTAAAGTAACCACTTTTCGAATTGATCAAATGATTTTGAACATATGAAATAGTCGCGCGCTTAGTTGATCAATTTGATCATATCGATAAACGATTTCTTATCATGATCTGGTCAAGGCACGTCATGAAGCCAAATAAACAGCGACAAAATTCATGAAATTATCGTTTCATGATGTGGGCTCTACGATAATAATATGGTGACGAATGTTTGAAGACATTTGACGGTGTTAAAAATATCGCATGGTGTAAACCGCTGAGTAGCGGTGCTCCAGCGAGCTCCACCGCCACACCCATCAATCTATGCTCTCTACAATGAATGGACAGACTTCTACCCAACACACACATACATACACCGACTCCTCCCCAAACTAAACCCTATTCACCAAGACATAAGGACTATACTACCCGCAGAGTAACCGTGGCAAACTTGGACCGTGGTTAGAAATTGATTGTGGAACTCTTTATGGGCTTAATGAAAGAATTGAAATAGATAGAAAAGTCTAATAGAAACGATTGATATTCCTTATTTAAAAATAACAAGCCAATTCGTTGCGATTTTCGGGCCTTTTTAAGGGACTTAAAATACTATTAAAGTGTCTATTTATTCAGTTAGCTTTTTTAATTTTTTTTCAATGCTTCTGCAACATAAGCATAATGTTATATCTTACCTTATTAGTGTTTCCTATCGCTACAGGAAAGAGTATTTTTCTCATTTTTCACCGAATCTTAAATCGAATTCATATGAATATTCTTACTCATGATAATTTCAGTAGTACCTAATAAAACAGCAAAGTACTAGTCTGTAATGTATGTACCCAACATTACATTACAGACTACTGCTGGGCCAAGGCCTCTCATACCGAAGAGAGAAGAGATCTCATAGTATGTATAAAATAAAAATAAAATACATATTAATATGTATGTACCTATTATTGAAATATGTATGAACAACAAACATATACATATACACAAATTAGCAAAACCGTCGTTAATTTAAACGTATTGTCTACTAGTCGTGTCCAGCGGTGTTACCCGCGTTGAACCCGTTTTGAGGGAATTTAGGGACAAAATGTATCCCATGTATTATTCTGATGTATAACCTATATTACAGTAAAGTTTCATAAAAATCTGTATACTAGTGTTTGCATGAAAGAGTAACAAACATACATACATCTTGACAAACTTTCCCATTTATAATATTAGTAGGATTCTACTTTGAAGTAATGATAGCATCAGTTATCAGATTTCATTAAGTCAACATAGTAAGTCTATCCATCAGCACTTTGAGGTAAAACATGTGCCATCAGTACAAACCACAATTTCGTTTCAAGTTTCTGATACATTTTTATTTCTCCGTTATGTTATTGTAATCATTAGCACTTAATAAAATCAAATACATATTCCATTGAATATGTGACGTGATTAGACAAATGGCTGCGTCTTGCCGACGCTTTAAAGACAGGTGTACCACAGTGTAAAAAATTGCAGCAGGGAAATTAGTGTTATACTGCATTTTTTTTTCGAAATAGTTTGTTGCTTATCTTATTTGTTACCTAATGCAATATTATATTACAGTAATTTTCGTACTGCAAATTATGCTGTCATACGTAGGAGGCTTCCTAATATATCTAACACTAGCCGCGCCCCGCGGTTTCACCCACGGTGTACCCGTTCCCGCGGGAATTTCGGGATAAAATGTATCCCATGTGTTATTCTGATGTATAACCTATATTACTGTAAAATTTCATCCGAATCCGTTCTGTAGTTTTTGCGTGAAAGAGCAACAAACATACATCCATACATCCATACATCCATACATCCATACATACATCCATCCTCACAAACTTTCGCATTTATAATATTAGTAGGATAAGAGTTGGTAGCTAACATAATTATTATTGAATTTCTTTATTGAGAAATGGAACAATAGTTCAAAGACCATCACCTTCAATTTGCAAATGGAAATACAAAATTAAAATTTCTGGTACTTTATCTTTTACCCTAGCGTCATCTATTGATCGCTGATAGAATCGCGGTCGTCGCCTGGTACCTATTATCTACATTCATATAATAAAGCTGAAAAGTTGGTTCACGTTTTTTTCTTTGAAAGCACTCGTAAATACAAATAAATAATTTGTTTGACACAATACGTATATTTATCCCAAAATTCCTACGAGAACAGACATAACGCGGGTAAAACCGCGGGGTTTGCTAGTAGGTGTCAAAGTGGTACTTCTGTGTATAGTTGCACTGTGTCACGTTGAGCTCTGTATTCCACCCACGATCTCCCTCAGAGGTCGTCATGACAGGTAGTCTCAAAAAAATTGAATTGATTTCTATCAAGCTCACGACTAGCTAAGGCGGCGACTTTTTAGCTGATTCTCTTTTTTATTATTTGTCGCCGAAAGGGTAATTTAAAGGGCTGTAGGGAGGAATACTAAGGGTTGGAATGCGAGTAAATTTTTGAAAATAAACGATTTTTAGGCAGTTTCGGGGTTAAGTTTGTTTTGAATTTATATATGTTGTTGGATGGATAGTAAGAATAAAAAATTAGTTGTTGTTTTAGATATGTTTTTAGACTATTTGCTAGCTACCCTTTTGTTGAATATTACAGCCTCAACCGTAAGGCTTTAGTCATCTGTCAAACTCACAGATATTTCAGTGTTTTGAAACCAAAGTTTATATGACTTCCATACAAATTGTTTTTCAATTCCTACCAATTAATATCTCATATCTTCGACAATTACGAAATATCATCGATTAACATCAATTTTCAAATTCTATAAAATGAACATAAAAAAAACCTCTTCGCGCACAAAAACAATACACCCAAAACAACGTCACAGAGGGCTCGCCGTGACAAACAGACAGACAGGTTAGTTAAAAGTTGACAAATCAATTTGATTAATTCACGTCACGTCGTGAAACTCCTGTCGAGGAGGTACGAGTACGTGCTGTATCTCGGAGTTTGACTGGCGAATGTGAAATATTGGATAAAAATCTTATGTCGAGAATGTTTAATATAATTGCTAAGTGGGTTAAAAACGCTTAGCGCTTTGTATTAACTCGGTTAATATAGAATATAAGTATTTATATTATGTGAAGACAGCCTCCGTGGTCTTGTGGTTTGAGCGCCGGCTCACGACCCGGAGGTTCCGGGTTCGATTCCCGGTGTGAGGATATCTCACAAAAATCTCTGTGAGACTTTCCTCAGTTTGGTTAGGGCATTGCAGGCTGAATCACCTGATTGCTCGAAAAGTAAGATGATTCCGTGCATCGGAGGGCACGTTAAGCCGTCGGTCCCGGTTACTTCTACGGATAGTAGTCGTTACTTGAGCCATGTCAGAGGCCTTTGGCGGCTCAATAACTCTGACACCAGGATTGTTCAGGTTGGCCATCCACTCGATGAAGAAGAAGATGTGAAGACATTGTTGTTGGCGACGACGTCTGGATGTCAATTATATCATCTTATAAAGTATTTATGTATGTAGTATCAGTGAGTTAAGATTCCATAACACAAGCTTAGAGCTTACTTTGGGTCTGATTAAACGTGTGTGAATTTGTCCGGGTATATAATATTGATTATATTTATATATTAAATTTTGTAAAGTTCCTTTGTAAGAAACATGACACTCATCACTGTACATATCAGTTCCGAGAGGTAAACTTTATCACCAACCGGCATTATAAGGACAGCGAATACCATCGCTTATTTAAACAACCAAGCCAGGCACAACAGCAACTATTAGAATACAAACACACTGGCAGGCGGCTTGCTAGAGCAAAGAGCCTTTGGCTTGCATTCTCGGTAAGCAACCTAGCGAAGCGCGTAGTGCGGTTACATTCGCGATCGTTAGTTTTACCTAGATGACTAGCTAGACTAGGCGCCAAGCAGGCCCCCATGCCTGTGTGTTCGTACCCTAAACTAAGATCGCTTGCGTATTAAACAACCGAACAACAGAGACATTGGATGATACAATAATTATAATATGAAAGCGTGTTTTTAACAGCAGACCAGTATTTTCTCTCACTTAACTAAAATATATAAATTAAAAAGCTTTCACACCCCAACTTCACAACATCCTAAAGCCGCCAGACAACTCTAAATTATAATGACGGAGAAACAGTTTTGCAATAATTTCTTAACAATTTGTTGTAATTGTTATAATTGCCTCGAACAGGGCGACCCCTGGCGGCGTCCTACGTAAGCTATGGTGACAATATAACGGCTCGGCTTTTATGTTGAGCGCCCTATATGGGTCGTAAAGAGTGTGTCGGGAAAACGGTGTACATTGAAGGTTTTGTGGTTAAATGTGAGCTTAATAAATACTGTTGAAATACATTTATACTGTATTTAAACTTTTACTTCGAATAATGGTATTCTATTCGATGAAAATTAAATTGGTTAAGTATCAGTACACCTAAGTTAGTATATAATACAACGGCATTTTGTGTTACAGTGACTTTGATAAATTATCAACTAATAATCAATTATCTTTTGAGAAATACATGATAATTGATACTATTATAAGTTTTGTATGGATCTTATCTCGTACATGGATAAATGGTATCAGCTAAATCTAATGCATTCTTAGAATATTACAATAAATGTACATAAGTTAAATTATATAATTGCAATGCTTTCCAGTTCAAGAATTGAGGATACATTAATTTAGTATTCCTCATTTTAGCTAAGAGGTGGCGCAAATACTTAAAATACCTATATTGTTTTTATTGGGGCCTACTATAGTATATATTTTTAACGTTAAAACCGCAATGTACGTCGTCCAACTCGAAGTTACCCTCAAATGTGAGGCGAGCATGTTGAGTGAAAGTTTCGCTCCGAGCGCAGACGATCTAATGGTCGGCGGCGCCACCTAGCGGAGACTAACGGTGTCTTGATTGGCTCACTTCTGAATACACCCTAATTACCGATCGGCAATTGTAGTATTCATGTAAATATATTTATAATAGTTATTTATTGTTTTAATTAAATGTTTAGATGTAATTGCCTTTAGTTGACCGCCTTAGTAATCATTGTAATTATGTGTGTTTGCGGTTTGTGTGACGCATCGAGATTTCTAAGGTTCGTTTTGAGGTTAATTTCTTTAGTGGAGCGGTTACTTAGAGTGATTTGAAAATGTTATTTTCTGACTTACATGATAGTATCGCTTGTACTCAGAATCGTCAAATGGCTCCTTAGTAGAGATTGAATGAGTGATTTTGACATGTAATGAATGAAAAGTTACGTCAAAAGTAATTAAGTGTCGATTTAATGAACGTCTTTGAGTGTTGCAGTAAGTGTGTTATCTACATACATAAGTTTCCGAACTTTAAGACCTAAACATATTTTTTAAGAGTTCAACCAAGAACAAAAAAGTAAGATTACTTATAGCATCATCAACGTGACATCACGCGAATGTCAACTGTCATTCCCATACAATTTTAATCAAATTAAAGTCAATGCTATGTTAACGAAGTTTCAAAAGTGTCGCATAAGGGCCGGCGCTCACTGACGGCGTGGCACAGCATGGCACGGCAGGTTGTGTAGTGGCATCCCGCGGCGTGCTGCGGCATCCCGCGGCGTTCCGTGGCATGCCGTGGCATCCTGCTGAAAGCCCAGCCACTCTGGCATCCATCAGTTTTGCTCCGCGCGTATTCACCGAAATGCTGCATAAGTTTCAACCTTATTTCAACTAGCTAGCAATCATAATTCCTCGACCCCAAAGTGACCCATACGTCTCGCGGGATGCAATGGCGCGCCGGGGCATCCCGTGGAATGAAACAGCATGACACGTCATGCCGTTGCATCCTGTGGCGTGTCGCATCATGCCGCAGCATCCTGCGGCACGACACGGCAGCGTGGTATCAAAATAAAGTAACATAATTTCTAAACTCATTGAAATAAGATTCAAAATAACTTAATTAGTATTAAAATCCTTTGCCATGACTCACCGTGCCGTGCCGGCAGTGGGCGCCGGCCCTTAAGCTTATTTTTCTGTTGTTAAACAAAAACATAATGATTGATTAGCACTTAATTCGTTTTTAATGTCATCTAAAACACATTGTGCAAACATATGCATTTATGCGGACATATGCGCCATTATGCAAATTATGAACATCCACGCTCTATACCTATCAATACCAGAAGGTTATATTTCAATGAAAATTACACAAAATTTTGCAATAATTAAAACTATGTTATAAAGGAAAGTATAAAGTATTGACTTTAACACTTTCATTCCAAGTGCATAATATTTGATAAAGTTACAGTGAATTAAAGTATTGTCTTGTAATGTTCCAATGCTGGGCAGTAGACTTTCATATCTCTTAGAATATCAGTATATTAAGGATGATTAGGCGTAGTCACCAGCAGTCACAAGCAGAAAAGAGAACAGAGATCTTCACGACTTGCTCGTAAGCCTCAGAATTGAGATAGGAAGTAAGCTAATTTCTAAGCTAGTTTTTGTAAGCTATGGCTTGTCACTGGTCTGTCATCTTATTAATACATCAATACATCCATAATTCAGAAACAAAATCGGATTTTTACAACGATGAGATGTATGTATTTTTATAAATTGTCACCCACTGTTTTTACGCAGCGCAAACCGCGGTCGCTGCTTGTTAATAACAAAAATATCCTAAAGAATGCATAAACTAAATCGAAATCTTGATTCACGGGAATTGAACCATAAAAACACGACTCAATATCACCAAATTTACAGTGCGGGACAAAACAATGTGCACATAAAGCTGTCTTCAGTGTCATAAGTAATCATTAACCGCGCTGCACGGAGTGCGGTGTTGAAAACATATCGCAAATTAACACAACTACACATGTTTGTTATAAATGTTGGCCATATTTAATTTTAGAACAAAATAAGCTTTTGAGAAAAAGTCAAATATTAATTTATTAGAATTTGGCAATAGGTGTTATGTGACATATTATTATGCGACCTTTCTAACAGAGTCTTTCGTCTTGCAAACTACAATTTTTTTTTGTTTTCTCACAGACTTTCTTGACTCAAGAATTGTACTTACAATTGCCATTAGATTGACTAAAGACAGGCAGTTAATTCTTTAAGAAGTCAATTGAAAGTCTCTGGTCTATATCTGCAATGGTGCTTACTTGATTAAAGTTTTTGTGTGTTCAGTTTATAAGTTCATCAAAGTGTACTTTGGAATTATTACACACAATATTTTAAACAATAATAATAAAACTAGACTTTTTTAGAAATGTGAAGAATACAAAACTTGTATATTTATAATTGTAAAGAGGAAATGCAAAAGAGAATTAATCTTTAAACTCTATTCATTCAACATCAAAGGGCAAACTAGTTTTAATTCGGCATTCATTTCGAAAACAAGCGAAATCCCATTTAGTTTATTCTTTTGAAGTGAACTCAAAAGTACTCGTACATTATTTGTTAAAGTTAAAAAGCTCAACATAGTCCATTGAGCTTTGTTGAGCTTCGTTTTATGAAATTAAGCTTGAGGCTTAAATGGAAGAAAAACTGGAAACAAGCGGAATGCTCTCCGTCTACAAATGAAATGCATTTTATGTTCGTCAGACAGATTAGAGATGTGGTTATGAACCTCTACGGAATTCTTTTGATTTCAGGTAAATTACGGACATGTGCTTGCTTAGGGCACCTTCAGCTTACTTTTCCGCACCAGTAAACGTCAAAACAAAATGTCAGTTTTAAACGTAAGAAAATTGAAGATCCTACTTGGGATTGTTAAGCAACGTGTAGCTCGACCCCTACTTGGATGGGTGTCCGATAGTGGCATTTCCATCTGAGTGCTACCGTGCTTCGGAGGGTACGTAAAAGTGTCGGTCCCGTTTGTTTCAATAGATAGAGCATATTATGTGAGAGGACTTCTTCTTCTTCTTCATCGAGTGGATGGTCAACCTGACCAATCCTGGTGTCAGAGTTATTGAACCGCCAAAGGCATGTGAGAGGACTTTAGGCGGTCTAAACTTCGATACCAAGGTTGGCCAGAGACCTACTCGAATTTACTTACGTTTAGAATAATTTATTCTGAATCACTGCGCTTGCTTAGTGCCAGTAGGGAAGCACGTTGTAAAAGGAAGCCCATACAAGAAGGATTAAATAAACACTCGCTCCTAGGGCAGCCAAATAAAACCTTCTAAGTACAAAACGCAAACAAAACTAAATACAACAAACAAATTCACGAAAGCCTTACAAAGTACAGTTGACAAAATAAAACGCGATCGCAAAAAAAGTCCAGTGAACGCGACGGGAAGCGGTCAACCACTACCACCGAATTTATTTGCTAGCCGTACCCTGAGAGACTTTGTGGATCGCTCTTGTGGCTAGGAGTTAAGGTTGATTTTTCTTTGATTTCTTATTTTTCCGCTGCAAAAAGTATTGTGTTCCAAGGAAGTGAGGGTTGTAAAGATAAGGATGGCGATTTCATATCCGCTTTTTTGGCATCACTGAAGACATGGGGATTTTATTTTAGGTGTTATAGCCAGGTACGTTGGGTTAGTGCTGATTTCTACAAAATGGAGGATTTGGGATCGATTTACGGAACAGAGACCTACTTTTTGACGCTAAAGTAAAACAAAAGAAAATAACAATCTTTTGTTTTTCTGAGTGATACGAATACTAGTAAAGTCTAGTAAGTAAGTAAAATCTATGTTATATGCTTGGATTAATCGTTTTTTTTTATTCGCGCTTATTAAACGATTTAAAAAAAGAAGAGGTTCCCTATTCAAATGTTTCCATAAAAGAAAGTTCGAGCGTTGTCCATGCCCATGACCTACATGGGCAACGCTGGTGTCAGAGTTTTTAAACCCCCTATATACTTCCGACATGGTCTTACGGTTGAAACAATCGGGACCGACAATTTAAAGAGCCTTTTGAAGCACGGTAGTGATTAGATAGAAATGCCATCATCGGCCACCCATCCAAGTAGGGGCGGGCTGTACGTTGTTTAACAATTGCAACGAGCGTACATCGCTCGATCAAACTACGTCTATATTTTATGTATATCTTCGTTATTTCAGATTGATTTCTGACTTTTATTTTTGGAATGTGGTATATTCCTTAATGCTTCCTTAATCCTCATACATTTTAAATAAGTCACTTGGCCTTTGCCCAGCTGTGGGATTACAGCATTACATGCTAATACTACTACTTCTACTACTTGATATTTTATAAACTGCTAATTTTTTAGTTTACTCAGATAAATTGATTTTGTTAGAAATTCCTACTTTTATTCCAAACACCAACCATTCCTCTTTTCTCAGAAAGCCAACATCGCTACAAAGACTCAATACGTATATTGGAGCCCTCTATGATTGCTCTGTGAACTGAATAATAACCAGAGAGGAAGATCGGCTAATCGCGAGTTATTTAATACAAATTTGAATATCGCTGCTCGTTGACAAGCGCTGTTGGCGGAAACATTGCACCGTCATCGTTTGTAGACCAAGAGCCTGACGCAGGGATAGCACGCCAATTGGATTTAACTATCTTCATCATTTCATTCCGAGTAGGTTAGTCGGAGTTTTTAGACAGCCTAAAGGCCTCTGACATTGTCTAACGATTGTAACAACCAGAACCGACTGCTTAACGTACCCTCCGAAGCATGGTAGCGCTCAGATAGAAATGTCACTATCGGCCACCCATTCAAGTAGGGGCCGAGCTGCACGTTGCTTGATAATCGCAATGAACTAATATCGCATAGTCAAACTACGCCACGAACGCTACCACTAATTAATCTATAAGGATAAAACTAAACTATACCGATTATGATGAAGAAAACTCTGGCTAGAAGCATTGGTATAGATTTGAGAACAGAACGCTTATCATTATTATGAAGAATAAAACTACATAAAGAATTAAACTCTACAACACAGCCTCTGTCTCCTGCACTACCCGCTACGTCCGATAGCCAGCTAATTTTACACTTGCGTTGACTTTAAAAGGCTTTGGCTGTTGATATTGACGCCGGGAGTCATCTCTGTAATAGGATTGTGCATTCGCATTGATACTGTGCTCATTTTAATTTGCAATTATTATGTATTAGCGACACGCCGCGGTTTTACCCGCGTCGTACCCGTTCCTGTGGGAATTTCAGGAGACTGAGCACAACTTAGACGGGATTGAAGTTAGACAGAATAGTTATGGAAACATATGCAGAGCGTACACTAGAGAGAATAGGGTATTTCACTGATATTAAAAGTGTAGAATTTGTAAGATGAATTTAGTAATAAACCTAACTCTAACCTAAAAATCAAAACTGAAATCAAAATCGAAATCTATTAAAAATAAACAAATTATAAGCTCTGAAGGATTCTCTCCTGTCCCTTTCTTGCAAAATATTTTTTGTATGCGACGTCTATGGCGCTACAAGCTTTGTGACGTCACAGAACTTGTAGTGCTGTCTCTGTCTAATCAGCAACTTTGACCGCCTGTAATTTTGGAAATAATAGCGATATAAAAAATGGATTTTAGTCTCTAAAACGTGATTAAAAGATGAGTTAATATAAATGATACAAATAAAAAGGGTGAAATACCCTATTCATCTAGAATTTTTTTTTGACTTGACTTGACTTGGACTTCTTCTTTAGATGTCACTGGCACTAAATTGAACGAGCCCAGAACTTGGCCAGGGTGACTCCATCATCTGTAGCATCTGTTGGCTAAAGAAATTGTTCTGACTACTGTTTAACTGTTTCGATGGCTACTGGTACTGACTTGAGCGTGTTGTTTCAGCTTACGTTTACGAACCAGTAAACGTTAACACAAAATGTCAATCTTAACAGACGTAATAGAATGAAAAATTTTGGCTTTCTACTGGCAAATAACGTTAACAGACCGTCATTTAAGTTATGAAGCAACGCTTTGTATTTAACAGACATTTAACTGAGTACGTAGTCGTCAGCTTTTGAACTAACGTATGTTTCGATAACCAACCGTTGGAACCACCCGCCCTAACTTGACTTGTCTGCGTCGACTAAGTCAAAAGAACGAAAGAAGAAAAGAAGTAAGTAGAACGGAAAGCATCATATTGAATAAGCACTTGAGAATGTAAGCGAGATGATTACGACTAATCCACCTCAATATACTGATACTTCAGTGCCAGTAATGTAAAGGCCCTGCAAAGAGGCATTAAAGACGGGTACTTTACCGTATTAATGGAACGTTTCAGATCAAATGATAAGATCACGAACTATACAAATTAAATTAATAACTTCGATATTGGCACGAACAGATAGTCATAGACTGGCAAACCAAACTCTATTCCCCCGAAATAAGGGTTAAATTGAAACCAATAGGCATTCGTAACGTCTAATTCTAAGGTACGTAGCGCTGAAATTGTTACAAGTAAACTATTTCACTTAAGAGCCTCAAGTCCCGAGCCGATACGGGCACATCAATGAGTTGCAAATACGTTAAAACGTTCTTCTCAACTTGGTATCCTTTGAGAGTCGCGGTCTTCGGGAATTGAGACTCGCCGGCCGCTTTGAGGAACGATATCGAAACGGGAACTAAACGATATCGTATACGTACCTTTTCATCAGTAATGGCACGGTGCTATGCTGCGTTTTTATATGATTAGTAGATCAAGATGCTAAAACATGTATCGTAGGAAGTATTATATTAATAGAAAGTAATTGTGTATATATATTAGTATCAGTTAGTTAAGATAAGTATTAGTATCAGTTAGTTATGATTTCATAATACAAGCTTCTGTAGTTTGAGTCTAACTAACCGTGTGTGAGTTTGGTATATTGATGTATTAGCATGGCTATGGGAAAATTACTTATAAAAGGATTGACAAGCAAAGTTATAAGTAAAAGTAATAGTGGTAGCTTTTTCAAACTAAAGAGGCAAGACATCTCACTGAAGACGTTCCCGTAAAAAGAAATCGTTTCGAAATTAGTTATATTATAATAATTGTCTCCTATCAAAATGTAATCCTAGTAGTCAATAGTAGTATTTTTATTATGTCCGATGAAACATTAAATATTTCTTATTTTCAAAAATACCGGTGGACTTTTGTACCAATTTCAAACTCTAAGCCCCCCAAACCCGCTCCTCAGAATACCCCCCAAGTTTCACTCAAGTAAATTGTTAAACTAATATATAAATTCGTTGAAAGTCAGCGGCTTTCATCCTTTGCCAAGTTTCAAACGTTCAATTCAATTATACCGGGGATATAGTTAATTTGTTCGATACCATGTTAGTTTGGGTTATTGCTTATAATTTTGTTCGTTTGTGGTTCGTTAAACGTATGCAAATTTGAATAATCGTATTATTATTGGAGTACATGTGATGTGATATTTCAAATAAGCTTTCCGCCTAATTGAATTGATTAATGGTTAGTCTGAGATGTAATACTGATGGGTTTGAATAAATAATAGTATTGGTGGTTAGAACTTACATAATTGATACACTTCTGACGTCAATGTTTACGTTATATTTCTTACTAGCTGTGCCCCGCTGTTTTAATGGCATTGCACCTGTTCCCGTGGGAATATCGGGATATTTATTACTTATTATCCTATTCCTGATTAAGTATTAAAATAAAAATACAAAATTATAATCGGTCTAGCCGTTCTCGAGTTATAAATGGTGTAACTAACACGACTTTCTTTTAAAGAAAAACTGCACCGCCGCGTCTGTCTGTCTGTTCGCGATAAACTAAAAAAGTACTGAACGGATTCACATGCGGGTTTCACCGATAGACAGAGTGATTCATGACGAAAGTTTTTGAATACTTTTTATCTCAAAATTGACACAAAAAATGTACAAAACCGCGAGGCACTGCTAGTCTTAGTAAAACTGGATTATCTTTATAAGACTAGTCTAAGATATCCCCTAGCTAAATTCACTTAACTTACTGTCATAGAGACGTCAATTAAATCAACAATTAACTAATCGACGTAATTTTTCATTCATTCAATCAAAAATCACTGTTCAACCTCGCATAAAGAATGACTAGTAACTCTGGATGCGGCAGTTAATACTAAAAGCCAAACTTTACAATAAAAAATACTTAACATAATTGCTTTCTCGTTTCTTCAATAGCTTGTTTCGTGGAGTAATTAAAGTATCCTCGAATCTCGTGGACTCATTACGTTTTTCATAAGGATAACAATTGGAGGGTTGTGGCTATATATAACAGAGTAGCAGTTAGAAGCGATTATCAGGACAGTTAAGACAGATTTATCTTGACAATAAAAGTAAACATGGGCTCTCTCGACCGTACCCCATTAGTAAGAGGGATTCCCTGGGATGGGAGACGCAAGTTGTGAGATGCAGCGGGTTGATGAAATACGCTCGAAATACAGGAGGTACTAGTGGTGGGTATGAGTGGGTATTACTCTTTAGTTCTGTTACAAAATACCGACTATGTGTTCACGGGACACCGACGGGATCCTAAGCTTATCTGTTTATGTATAATTTAAGATTGTTTTTAATTAACATTGCTACTATTCATCTAGAAAAAGATTTGTTTAACTAAATAAGTCAGGCTTCTAAAAACATTCTATTCATTATTTTAAGTTTATATTACCAATAGTTTTTAATTAAACTTAACATTTTACGTAGCAATACTCAAGAAGAAACTTCAACCATGCAAAATAAAAAATAACGTTACTCAAATTACATGTTACCAAAAATGAACAACGCAAATTCAATTGAATCTTACCTTCACTTATAATTCAACCCCACTGTATTATCTTTGTCGGTCCCGGTTGTTTCAATTGATAGACCAAGTCGGAGGCCTTTAGGCGGTCTAAAAACTCCGACATCAAGGTTAGCCACAAACGTTCTCGAACTGACTTACTTCCTTATCATCGCCGTAAGTCCTCCCCTCGTCCCACACCCCGAATTAGTTGATGGGAGGCCTCAGTTCCACCAAAATGCTCGGAACTTACGGTCCGACCGCTTTCTGATCGCCACCGCCACCATGGACCAAACGGTCCTGCCAAACGACCACCAACCCCTAAACTAATACCAACCTAAACAGGAACATATAAAGTCCACTTTGGCACTCTTCCTAAAATTGCATCCGAAGATAAAATATTATTTTTGGGAAATGTGTGAAGGCGTAGTTTTTTTATTGGTTTATCACTTTGCGTTATTGAGTTGGAGCATCATTTGGATGAGTTTCCTTGGACAAGTGTATACTATTTTATTTATAGACAAAGTTAAGTATTAGGCTGTAATGTCAGTGCAGTGAGGAAGATTAGGCATAATCACCTCGCTTTCCAAATGCGGGTTGGAGATCTCAAACCTGAGCCATGTTTGAAAAATAGAAAACATATTTTTCACTCGACCTGGAAATCGAACCAGGGACCTCAGTTTTGGCAGGCGAGTGCAAGCCCACCGAGACGTTTATAGACAAACTATATATGTATATAATAAATGTCTTTCTGCTGTAACTAATGTCTTCATTATACTGTGAGATCACCGTATGTTGCATGCTGTGAACGCAAGAACGAACGAATGAACGAAACGTTCTTTGAATCTTATCCCTGAAATGGTATCCCGATTGTTTTGAAAAAACGAACATCCAAATTCGATCAACGTGGATGTTGCATACCTTTTGTTTTCACCATGCGGGTTCCTGGCTATGGTTCGACCCTAACCGATACTTTGGGCTATTTTTACGAAAGCAATTTGATTCAGTATAATATCTTGTTTTAGTAACTTTGGCAAAGTAAAAATAGTGGTCACTTTGCATAGGTTTTGGATACTATCTATATATTATATATATAAAACAAAGACGGGTTTGTTACAACACTTATAACTCGAGATCGGCTGGATCAATTTTCATGATTTTTGTTTCGTTGGATTTGTCTCCGCCCTAATAGCAGAATAGCCTAATAGCAGAATACATTTTAAAAACAATGAAAACTTGGAATAAAAATTTCAAAATTTCCACGGGAACGGGGGCGCTGCGGGTGAGACCGCGGGGCACAGCTAGTTATAGATATTATTATGAACCTTTATTGAGGATGACCTACAAGAAATCAATACCAGAAGTATAAATCAACGGTAGGGACATTTTAACGAAAATGAGTTATATATCATTATTAATTTAGCTTTCTTCCAGTCACTTTAATTGCCAGAACCTTACAACAACATTTCACCGTGCAAAAAAGAGGCGCTCAACATTTTGCATGCACTAAAACCGAACGTTATCTAAATAAGTAAATCTAAGGGCCTCCGATAAACCTTTAAGTAACGGTAAAATCCATTTCGTTCACTATAAACAGACAGGACGGTATGACGTAGCTAACAAACCGAATGTTGCGCGGCACTAAAGTCACAATACGCCGCGATAAATGAAAATGGTAGCGGGTTCAGAGCCGGGCGGCGACAAAAGGCTCGCAGTAAAACAAACGGATTAGGGGGTGGTCACAGTGGCATCGGGGGTGGCTACGAAGTTCGCGGTGGAGGGAAAGAGAGAGATATATATGGGACGTGAAGCATAATTTGTAATTAGAGTAAAGTTTATGTTTATATTAAATGTGTAATTATCATTTCTATTTGGGAACATAATATTTAAATAATACATATAACTTCAGATAAATTCCTTATATACGCACATTATTACAAACTTCAAACGAAATCATTTTTGTAGGTATTCATTGTGGTCATTCAGTAATATCACTTTACCTCTTAAAGTATTATACAAAAACTTTACAAATAGATACCTACATAGTTCATTTGTTCATTTAAACAATAAGTTAATAACAATATTTAAGTTTGTTTATTTCAATCGTAATAATACATATATTGAATTCATAACAAGAATACAAACTCAAGACAATACGCCGTTATAAGTTAACATGAATAGCATTCTCTTAATATCGCTACCGCTTACGCCGATGCCACCGCTCATTCCGTAGCCCCACCCAAATTCCCTAAACTCGCAACGCGGCCGTTCATCCCTAGAACTATAAAACGGAGCGTAATAAAAACGGCTACAGCCTGCATACATCACTAATGATATAAACAATACATTGACGGCCCACTACCGGAGTTACCATTTGAAACGGTTAACGACAGGCAATGGAATGAGAAGATAGCGAAGATTTTGGAACTGTAGTTTGTTGTATGTGTGTGTTAAATATTGTAAAATGTGTGTACATGTGTGGGCTCAATAGTTGGCCCTAAACTTAGCTTTCAATCTTACTAAATCGATCGAATCTAATTTAACTAAGGGTAGCTTCAAACGATTGGTTATCGTAACTTGCGTTCGTTAAAGTTCACGACTACGGAAGATTTCAATTTAAATACAAAGCGTTTTTCCATACCCTAATTGACAGTCTGTTAAAATTCATCGGCAGATAGTAGAAAGATTTTTCATTTTCTTACGTCTGTTGTCTGACATTTTGTGTTAACGTTAATGGTGCGTGAGCGTAAACTGAAGCAACTCGCACTAACTGATTCTTGTATTATCTAAATTGTACTAAAAGTCATAGAGAAAAGGTATGTTTATCTATAATTATGTATAAGAATTATATTGATAACTCAAAACAGGAATCAAACCCGCAAACCACCAATAAAGTAAGCGAAAACACAAACTGTGTCCACGGTCCTACCTTTACGTTACATTTTCATTAGAATGTGAATGTAAGAGTACTTAAAGCCCAATATCCTTTCATTTACTTTCGTAAACGCGACATAAAGTCGTTGTGTTGCGGCTCCGTAGCGTCCCCTAGCGGGACACCCGAATTATTTACCTAAAAGTTATGACAACTTTTTTATAGTCAAACGGGTAGGTGCAAAATATTTGATAGCACTATAGTGGTGTTTTTACGACTTTCCCAGGGATAATTACGCGGCCTATTGTTTTCAATGGGCGGGATGGCTTTTACACCGCATTTTATGATACCATCCCCTTTAGTACCTCTCGAAACTTCTTCCGCGCAATTTTTCTTGTAAATTTAAATATTTACGATTCACCTACAGTTTTTATGAATCTGGATGGCATGTCACTTGGAGGGCACGTACTTTTATATCATTTTCATGCCGTTTATTTTACGATTTTTTGTAAGATATAAAGTTATCTTTGAAACGCACCTAATTGGAAGTTACTGCTTCTCGTGTGAAGATATGACAAAGAACTACAATAGAGCGCGACTTTAAGATGTTACAGGATAAAGACCTTTCATGACAAGCCTGTTTGCACAGTGGCAGTGAGAGCCCTTACTGAGTCAGGGTTTCGATAGTTTTACTGTGGTCACGGGTTGCGGGTTTGATTCCCGCCCGGAGTCATCAATATGTTCAGACATAGTTGTTGGCGACGACGTCTTGGTATCAATTATGTATGTATATACTCATATGAAATATTTATGTATGTATGTGTCTCTGTATCAGTTGATACAGCTAAGAGCTTAGTTTGAGTTTTATGAGTGTTAGAGTGAATTTGTCCGGGTGTATTTGTATCTCGTATTTCTTCAAGAGACAGGAGTCAATCACTTCTTGTTCAATTTGTTTGTCTTCTATGAAAACAATCTTTACTTCAATTTTCCTTAAGCATTCGCTAGCTCGTAGCGTGTAAAATCGCTCAATCTAACCGACGCCTTCCATAACAACATCCCGAAAGTTCCGCCTCGTATTTGCTACATTAATTCCACTGCGTCAACAATTAAAACTACCCATTCCGCAAAATTACAATTCTGTTAACATGTCGTCGAACACAAATGAAACCGTACGTTACCAAGTGCCGATAATTATTACAACAATACACATCTTCTGATTAAATTTTTGCTCCAAATTACAATTTATATATTGGTTGTGTTTCAGTAATTAAATTTAATTATAGCTTTCAATTTGGGCGGGCCTCGAGTTACCAATTAATATGTTATTATTGAATGTTCTGCGGATAATTACGTCGTGACTGACACTGGTTAACAACATTATATGATATTGTGCATCTGTAGTGGTACTGTTAATGAGGCAAGCACATATTATGTACTACATTTTTTGTAATGGACAGCCACATTTGTCGGAAAGGTTATAAGCCATTTTTCATCTAAGTTAGATTCGTCCATTTATTCATTTCGAGTAGGATAGTGGCCAACCCTAGTGTCGAAATTTTTGGACCGCCTAAAGGCCTCCGACATGGTCTATCGATTGAAACAACCGGGACCGACAATTTAACGTGTCCTCCGAAGCAGATAGAATTAAGATTCAGCGGTGTGTTGTAATTCATCATTATTTGAAATAGATATTATGAAAATAAGCGCATGGTATAAGTTTGTGCATCCTTTTTATTTCGACATTATCATACACTCTATCCATACAAACCTAAACACCATCCCACAAAGCCTCATACAAGACGTCTATCACGTCGTATTCCAAGGAAAGACATTCAAATATCATATAACTCCGTTTCTGGCGGTAACTTGGATGTTTCGGATAGTACCTACATGTACTAAATGCCGAGACATGACTAGGAGCAGGTAACGTCGCGATTTTATGGATATGGCATATTTTGTTATATTAAGGCTTTTACCAAGCATGATAACCCTGGTCTACCATGGAGTACCGTGGCCTCTGAAGCATGATCTTGTCTTTATTAAGTACCCTGTGACTGTAAAGCATTTTCTATACAATGAATGTTTGTTTAACTACATATATTTTGAATGGGGTAAATGTTCACATTTTTCTGATTTACCTATATAACTCTTAAGTTTTCGTATTGATTTTGATACAAAACAAAATCCAACCAGCTTACACCATCAAATACCTGTAAGTTAGTAGGTTAGTGGTCAACCCTGGTGTCGGAGTTTTAGACCGCCTCAAGGCTTCTGACATGGTCTAACAATTGAAACCAAGCGGGACAGTTGAACGTGCCCAATTTTCGTTTATGATAGTCCAAACATTATTTTCCACAAGGAAGGCTGACCGCACCACCATTTGCTACATAGCCAGGAAGAGAGAAAGAGAGAGAGAGATGTAAATCTCCTATACCATATCCACTGCGTCCCAGCTCCCTGCGCAGACAGTATACACACGAGGTATAGGTGAAGCGACCGCCGGTGACTGACCCGCCATGATACGTCCCGCCCACTCACTGAAAAATGACGCCGACTCATTTCATTGTAAATCCTTAACGAACGATTATGCAGTGACGAGACTCGACTGATAATGGCATTGTTTATGGTAGGACACTTTATAGGTAAGATCGTGTAGTCTTAATGGTTGGAATTGCAATCAATGTAAGAAATGAATCGTGAAACCTACCTACTTTTATATTGCTACTAGCAGCGCTACCCGTTCCTCACGTTGTACCCGTTCCCGCGGGAATTTCAGGATAAAAGGTATCCCATGTGTTATTCTGATGTATAACCTAAGTTACTGTAAAGTTTCATCCAAAACCGTCAAGTAGTTTCTTGTGAAAGTGTAACAAACATACATATGTACATCCAGGCTTACAAACTTTCGCATTTATATTTATTTATAATTATTAATTAGTAGGACAATAGATGTTAGTTAGATGAGGTTTGTAGCTAGGATTTAAGAGTTGAGGACATGAGAGTAAAAGTATTAGTAATGGTAAGTACTTTTAGCGAACGAAGACGAAGCGTAATACAATTGCCTATAGCATGTTGGTGATCTCAAACCAAAGGACATAAGTCTTTAGTCTATTTCAAACTTCCGCGATTTGTAAACATTATAAACGTATTACTACGGAGCATAGAAGTTGATCACACCACCCGTGGTAGCGGGCGGAGTCCGTCCGAGAATACGGGTGGTGCAATTCACTAAAAAGTCGGGAAATCAAAGTGAGTGTTGTTACTTAGTAAACAACCTCTGGGCCGCGAAAAAACCAGTAGTAATACTTATAATATGAGTATCTTATACAAGATGACAATTTATTAAGATGACAATTTCTACGATTGTATTCACTTTACAATACGTTTTTACACTTGCCCTGTGGAGTGTGGTCGGATAGTTATGTAGAGCAAGAACACGTCGTATTAGTATGTAGTTGGTTTGTTGGTCGTAGTGTCCATTCCACAAACTTTATATCGGCTATTAACGTTAAGCAAAACTAATACTAAACGACTTTTAAAATAAAGTCGACTTCTCAATGTCAGTAACGCAAAACGAAAATCATTTCTAATCCATCTTGCTTCCAAACTCAAAAACAGCTAAACTGAATGTAATTAGTCGTTCAAACTGGGAACACGTCTGGAGTAAATCTTATTAGTTGTAAAAGGCTCTCAGTGTTACGGTAAGCGGCGGTTAATTGGCGATCGGTTCGTTACGTGTGTGACAATATGTCTCAATAATTGCGCCGGGGCCGTTACGCGCGGTTGTTTATTTGAAGCCTTGGCGAGACTTCGACTTAGACGCAGGGCTGAGTAAAACTAGATAAAAAGGAAGGCAAAGGAAAAAATAAAGCATTTTCACTTAGAACATTAAATAACTATGTAGGGTAATATTTTTGTTTTGTAATTTTGTAATGGATAGCCACATTCATGAAGTTATAAGTTATTTTTCATCCCGAAATGCCCATGGGAACGGGCAAAATGCGGGTAAACCGCGGGGCGCTGCTAGTATTTAATAATAGCAGTTTTCACGTACAATTGGTTATCAGGAGAATTTTTGAAATAAATAACACAATTTGTAAGAAATCGATAACGATTTGATGACTATTGACGATTGTATGTTTTGAAAGTCGAGATAGGAGACGGAAGATTGGCAATGATATTGTCATGTTACTTTAAAGATTTTTATATTGAAAGTATAACTACTTTTAAGAAAAGTAGTCTTTTAAGCTTTAGGGTATACTTTTCTCAATTTACTAATAGGCATAACAAAGTAATAGGTATAACGAACTATTGATAGGTATACGAGTATGTGTCATAAAATCTAGGTACAAAATAAAAAAATGAACAAAACAAAGCATTATAAACTTTCCTGTGCCACCCCTGGACCGTGGCTTCCCGGTTCTTTACTTTTAATTTCTCTTTATTTTCTGTCCGTACAAGAAAGTGTCTCGTATTTGTCTTTGGTATAAGGACTCCATTCGTTTGGAAACAGGATATTCTGTCGCTAGTCCGACACTTGGATACAGCTTAATATGTTAAGCTGTAGCTTCTCAAATATCAACTCTGTACCTGTTATGCTTGTTTACTTTTGTTTCATTGTGGGCGTCACGGGGCTACGAGTATTTAAATGCAGAAAGTGTTCTATTTACAACATTGATTTTATGAAGAAAAATTGATGTCATTTACATAAAAATAAGTTTTTGAAGATTTGATCGGTTTGCTTAAATATTCATCTACATTCTATACAAGCTAATACAGTTGAATAGTTTGTTTGATTGAACGCGCTAATATCAGAAACTACCTATCCAATTTCAATAATTCTTTATGTAATATATAGCCACATTTATCAGGAAGGTTATAAAGGCTTTTTTCATTCCCACGGGAATGGGCACAACGCGAGTGAAACCGCGGGCGCTGCTAGTGTTTAATTAACAAATGATATTCGTTTCAAATACATATTCTTCTCTTTTACTCTTTTAAGGAAGTTAAAATTAAATTCTGAACAGTTTTGTTTTAAGCATATTTTAAGCACTATAAAATTTATTTTGCTATGCAGTTCACCCTAATGTTCCATTTCCATCCAAAAAATATGTTCGGTAACAAAACTTTTTCTAGATTGATAAGTCTCTTTAACTGGAGTGTTTTTAAAGCGCTTTAAAAACATGGTTCAAAAGGCCAAAAGCTTTAACCTAAACTTTAAGTTCTGTTTACTTAAAGCTAGATGGCGCTTAGTGTCAATGTCCACTTAACCCAAGGAGTTCAGTATCTATAATTGTTGTTCAAAGCTTTCCAAAGGATTAAAATATAAATAAATAAAGGAAAATCAAACCAGTACATATAACAATGTTATGAATAAATAACAAAGTAATTAATTTAGTGCTACACAAATGTGAATCTTAATGCTATAATTTTAAGGGTGATCCGTTTATTGCTTATTGTGAAATTATTTTACATCAGTTTCTCTTTTGGCCTTGCTTGTATTACGTCTTATTTGGAAAGTGATTTTGTACAACCAACCGTGTATTTGTGTGTATAAAGTTTATTTTGGTCTGCGGTCGCGAAGCCAACACACTTGCCACCCGTTTAGTTTATGTGAACATTACAAACTTTATGTGACAACCGAAATTAGTATTTTGCGGAATTTGTTGGGAAATGAATCTTTAAAATCCTTTATTTTGTTTAAATTCAGATGTAAATAAGATATAAGAGCTCAAACAAATATATATTTGCGCTAATTTTTAAAATTACCTCTCTTGGTCCAAAACAACATTTTTTATTCAATAAAGTTGATAAATAATTTGCCTCATTACGTTGCATCATCGCAAGTCGATTAATTTAAGTATGTAATTATAGTCGTGGCAGTTCTGAGCGCTACCGTGCTTCGGAGGGCACGTTAACCAGTCGGTCCCGGTTGTATCAATCGTTAGACCATATCGGAGACCTTTAGGCGGTCTAAAAACTCCACCACCAGGGTTTGACCACTAACCTACGCGATAAGAAAAAGAAGAAGTATTCGTTTGTTTAAAATTCAATAAACACATTGGAAATGAAGTTTTCTATGAAGATAGTAGATTTTAGATAACCAATCAAGATGATTATTGATACCGGTCATAGTTGATATCATACAACACATACATAGTACTCGTATTTATATTACTAGTAGCGTCTCGCGGTCTCACTCGCGGTGTACCCGTTCCTGCGGGGATTTCATGTTAAATTGTGTCCCATGTCTTATTATAATGAATTACCTGGTTTGTTTTAATTAAAGTATTAATAATTGCAAAGTTCCATCCAAATATGTTCAGTACTTTCTGCGTGAAAGAGTAACAAACATGAATCCCCACATCCTTCACATTTATAATAAATATTAGTATCTAAATTCTACTAACTAAAACTATGTGCTTAGCTCAAATATACATATGTATCAAGTACATACTATAATATACAAATATATAAACGTGAGTAAACCTAACTAATAAATAAGTAGTTAATTCTCGGTTAATTTAAAAGGAAAATGATTCAAGCGATGACTAACTACGAACGTATAATTCGAACAACGCATTTGACAATGTGGAAAACTGAAAATGTTATGCTTTTGCGCAGCTCTTTATGAAACCAGGCCAGACTGCCAATTAGTACTTTATGCGTATCAACTTTTATATTAATAAAAGGGTTCTGTGATTTATTTATAATAAGTATATTGTAAGCGTTTTCTATGATGAGGGAGTAGTCTATCAGATATAGTCACTACATAGTATAAAATAAAGTCGTCTCTTTTTTGTGTCTGTCACACTGTTTGTCTGTCTGTATGCTTAAATCTTTAAAATTACGCAACGGATTTTGATGCGGTTTTTTGTAATAGGTAGAGTGATTCAAGAGGAAGGTTTTTATGTAAAAAAAAAATCCCGAAATTCCCACGGGAACGGGCACAACGCGGGTAAAACCGCGGGGCGCTGCTAGTATAGTATAAAAATAGTTATAGTTTAAGTGGCCCAAAAATTTATTAATGTAGTAATAGAAAAAATAAAAAAGATATTAGATAGATGTTATATACCTAAATACTTCTTAGTTTATTATAGTTATTTGAAGTTTATATTATAAAATTCTGCTACGGTTTAAACAATTCCTAGAAAATGGTAGAAGTTCAGTGGGATTGGGCTTTGTGATTGGAAAGAAAGAAAAGTTTACACCGCAATAAACGTAAAACCTTTACGAGGAATACATAAGACGTTATATCATGAGCTACACCTTTACATAACCCTTACAAAAGCCCAAAATGATTAAGTACAGTTCTCCCAAACCCATTAAAATTACCAAATTATACTCATCACCAAAAGTTATAAAAAGCCGTTTTATTGCTCAAAATTGCAACTGATTTAGGGTTTTTACTGTCTTTCAATTAACACGGTACCCTAATTTCGTCTGTCTGTGTGTCTGTTTGCACAATACCGGTTATATTGCAACCTTCTAATTAAATGATTCACAATTTCATAGCCCTTTGTTATATGTAACATAATTTATAAATATGCCAGCGATATGAGGAAGAAATTAACAAAAGACCTCGTACACTATTTCTTTGTGTGTCATTTCATTATTCCACGTCAGACGCCATCTTCTTTTGACGTAGTTACCTGTTTCATATTTTATAGGAATAACAGGTTAACACAGATTGAACAATAGTTGGTATGATAATAATATAATCTTTAGGTTGAGTCTAACATCTGGACGGAAAGTCAGGAATTTTCAGGTTTTTGCAGGTATGTATAGGTTTTCAGCAACGCATCTTGTAATGCCATCATGTGAGGGCTTTAGTTGTATTTTGACGAAAATATTACAGACGAGAAAATACCCAAATATTTGAAAAAACCTGAATCTATATACTTAAAATCCAACTCATAAAAATTCATAAACAGTTTAAGATTCTAATATCTTACTGGCTTTTCAGTTCACCGAAAATATCAGCGAATATATTACTCAAAACCAAGCAAAATAGTCCAGTCTATTGCCCCCAAAGTTCCCTAGAGTTTACATCAATAAACAATACATAATTACTATCGAAAATTCTGTTTATGTTGCTTTGAGAAAAGTACCTACATGTATCGAACATTGTGTTGTGTTGAGGTAGGTATATGTATCGTTGTGTTTGTGTGTGTCGCGTTGAGGTAAGTGAGGTGTAACAGGTCGTCTGGGCGGACCGGGGTGAACGGCTAGTGTTGAATAGTCTCGGTCGCTCATTCGTCTGGTACGACATACGGCGGGGTAGGATCGATAGTATCATAGTTAAGGGTTAAGTTTCTGTTTTAACTACCTATCACATTATAGTGACTAGATCTAGTACTACATGATCATCATGTATTTTATACAGTACGTTATGCTATATTTTAATAACAACATTTAGAATTCACGTTTTGCACACCGTGTGCAATTCGATCCAACTAGAAATATACGATAGCTTACATCTCAATTTATAGTGATTAGGGTGGTCCATCCCTTAATTTTTATATGCGAAACCAACGTTTGCCGTGACACCTAGTAATATTATATTTATCAACCCTGTTCGCCACTCTCGCGGCCCGTGTGTACCCCAGCTGAAACTTCCAGACAGACAAATGAATTCGAGTCCTCCAAACTTGGTTCCTACAGACAGTGTGCCCCTTGAAGCTTTTTATTATATTTTTATGAAGCTTTCTATTCATCACGGAGCTTTTGATTGTGACACAATAGACTAATGTACTTCTTTACCTGACTGTACCACTAGACAGGATTCATTAGACCTTTTGTTTTTGAATCAGATATTTCTAGGTATATAACTTTTATCATTATTTTATGGTGTTTCTTTGAAGTAAAGATATGATTATTACTCCATCACCGACAAAACATTTTCATCTATTAATTTCGAAATTACCTGGAAAGAGTAACCTTAATACTTATAATAAAACGTTGAACGATAAATAATAAAATAAACAAATTATATAATTTACAATTAGATAGAGCGATGATAAACATTGTAATGGCGGCAGATCGCACTAACTTCACATTAATGCTGTTAATAAAACGGAATAGCTCCTAACAGATATATAATGCTGATATACTGACACTGGATGTGGCATGAATCATTCCATTAGGTGTCTGGTTTGAGCTGGAATGTCTTTTCAGAAACTGTACAATCTATTTCTAATTACAAGTCTTGAATGTTAACTACTGTAGTTTGGTAGTAAATTAAAAAAAACAAAAGAGTCGAATTGTAAACGCCCTCTATCTATTACTATTTTAAAGTAATTTAAAAAGTTCTTGTTTCTCCTTGATTTTTCACGAACTCTATAATATACTACTTCTTTTTTCGAGTCTGAACTTAATATTCAAGTGATATGGCTTATTTTCCAAAGATCCTTCTAGAGAAATAAGGTTAAGTGAGAAGTAAGAATACATAAAAAATCTCTTACATCTTTATCGTCTTCAAAAGGATTAATCTTGGTTCTATAGTCAGCCATATTGGAGTATATTTAAAGGTTTGTGAGAAGAATACATTATCTATACTATTTATGTACAGAAGAAGATTTTATTGTATAGGCGCAACCCACTGACCTCTATTATACACCCTGGACAGGCTGCAGTCATAATAATTTTGTGCCTATTTGAGTGTCGCCATTTTGACGCTGTAGGCCACTGTAGGCAGATACGAATGTCCATGGAACTAAAATTAGTTATGACTTATGTCAACTGTGGTACCCTATTTGCTTGCAGTGTACGTCAAAATTAGTTCTCGGGACACTCGCAGGGGCCACAGGGGCGCTTCAAATTGCCACACAAAATTAGCTATCATTTGTATGGTAACAGCCAGTCCAGTGTGTATATAATAGACGTCAGTGGCGCGACCCCATTAAATCTGGGAAAATAACGTAAGCGCGATGTACAAAATGTTAACACTAGCGTCTTCTATTCGAACGCGCGAAGAACCACCGCGGGGCTACATCTACCGCTAGTAGTTTATACATGTAGTAGTAGATAGGTTCGTGTAGGTCATACCTTTTTTGTACCTATTCAACATCACACACTCATTTAAAAACATACAAAATTATAACAATACAGTCACATCCAGCATCTTTAACGCTGTAACTTTTAAATTTACGAGTGAAATAAACATGCGCGCGCGTTTCCGCCTTCAACCGACATCTCAACTCTCAAGGCCTCGGATGCACTCGGTACGAACTCGTAATCGTATAACTATTACGTACGTACGAATAGCACATCCAGTTGGATTATACTTGGTGCGCATTCTAGTACTTTTATGGCGGTGGTATTGAATGAAAATCTACTTAATATTATAAAAAGGTAATGTTTCTTTTGTTTGTTTGTAAGAGGTCATCTTAGGAACTATGAATCCGATTTGATCAATTCTATTTGTAATGGATAGTCACGTCCAAAGGGATTGTTATAGGTTACTAGCTGCGCCCCGCGGTTTCACCCGCGTTGTACCCGTTCCCGCGGGAATTTCGGGATGAAAAATAGCTGTTGTCCGATTCTCAGACCTACCCAATATGCACACAAAATTTCATGAGAATCGGTCGAGCCGTTTCAGAGGAGTTCAACCACGGTACCCGTTCCCGCGGAAATTTCGGGATGAAAAATAGATGTTGGCCGATTCTCAGACCTACTCAATATGCTCACAAAATTTCTTGAGAATCGGTCTAGCCGTTTCGGAGGAGTACGGGAACGAACATTGTGACACGAGAATCTTATACATATATAAGATTATTCGTCCCAAAATCCCCACGGAACGGACACAACGCGGGTGAAACCGCGGAACGCTGCTGATGTCTGAATACTTTTCTGATTGTGTTATATAAAACAAATGTCAGCCTATAATGCCCACTGCAAGGCCTCTTGATTTACTGAACATAAGGCTATGATAAGGAGCAGGCATAATCATCAACCCTAGTGCTGTGGGTTGGTGATTTAAAACTAAAGCCTAAATAAAGCCATATTTTGACCCAAAACAATGTTTTATTTGGTAGTATATGATTAAATCCACTTGAAGTTTCCTATTTTTTTTATTTTTATTATACCTACTTATTCAGGAGACCATTGACTGTCTTACTTTGGTACCATAATAAATATATAACAATTTCAAAAATAACACCAAAATTAGATGAAGTATATAAAAGCAAAGACCTTTAATGTCACATTAACCAATTTAAAAAAAATATATACTGACGCAAACTCCACAGTAATCCCGCCCATGGTCCTTTAAAAAAGATATATGTATATTACATTATCACCAATTAAGATCGTTTAAATAACTGCTTACAAAATCTTCACAAAATATTACAAAAAACGTAATACAATAAACAAGAGTTTAGTAATATAAACAACCATAATGTTGGCGCCAACAATTTATATATTCGCTAATAAATTCGTATAAAACGACGTATTGTACATAAAGTCCTTTTGCCAAGGGCAAGATGTCTTTTGGCCAAAAGCTTCCGCGTATGACGAAAAGCTCTTATACTCGTACTACCCACGGAGTTGGCTTATTCATTGTGAATAATAATTGAACTTTAGAGTAAATTATTGAACTTTAAGTAAGTGTTCGTAAATGTAAATTGTAATTAAACGGGAATTGAACAATTTTCGCTTTATTAAAATTAATTTTCTTAGGTTTCTCTTTATTTTTTCTACGTAATAAAGTTCGTTGTTTGTGAACGCGCTATCCTTGAAGTTAAAGTGGGATTTGAAAACATATACTATAAAATATGCTGAATGATGTTCATTCTAAGTCGTTAGCTATATCATCATTCTGAAATTCCACGGGTACGCGTATTATATGGGTGAAACCGCGGGGCATTGTTAGTTTAAATATAAAGCAATAGCTAACAACATTGTTAGTCCCGGTTGTTTCAATCAATAGACCATGTTGAAGGCCTTAAGGTGGTCTAAAAACTCCGACGCCAGGGTTGGCCAAAAACCTACACGTACTTACTCACTTATTTTCAGCTGTCAACATTATTATTCAACTTTTAATAGTATTACAAAAGGCTCTCAAAAAACATTCATGCAATAAATGTAACTAAACGTGCAAAACATTTCCATCAAACTAACTGCTTAATAATAAATTATTGTCTTCAATAGCGAATAGCCCTTTCGCAAATCAATTTTGTAATCCCATTTCTATTCACTCCACAGAAATACCAACCATAAACCTTTAATCTTACAGCCCATATTCCTTCACACACGAACGTTCAGACTATTATTACAACATGCTAGGGTAATGTCGACTGTAGTTTGACAATGTTAAGGTCCATAATTTAATGTCTGCTTAGAAATAGAGTTGTAAAGCATTTACAGACTAACATTCTGTAAAATGAAAGCCTAATTTTATTATGAGCGAAACAATTACAAATCAAAGGGAACGCGCCTGTGCGGGGATAATGACGGGGATACGGGGATAATGACGGGACTGGGGTTAGAGACATTAATATCGAGTTGGGACTAGGGTTGGCAACTGAAAGCCTGAAAGACTACGTAAAGTGTTTTGTCTTTTGAAGTCTACCTGAGTGAGGTTCAACTGACAGTGAGGTAGTGACCAAAGCTTAAATCTTTAGAAGTGAAAGTAATAAACATTGTACAATGTTGTACATTTTGAAACGCAGGCAATCGAGCCCTCTGGTCATTAAGTCATGTCCATAACCCTTTATTTTGACTATCGTTTATTTTATAACTATGTATATATACATTTTGATGAACGTCAGTATACAAACAAATAATCTAATTAAAAGCGTTTGATGCCATACTTATGCATCTTTGCGTTTTTAATGCCCGTAAAACAATAGGTCAAACACTTATTGAATAATACGAGTAACTTGGATTTTGAATGCTAGGCTGGGCTTTGAATAGAGACTGAAATAATCAGACAATCTATTGTGTTAAACATGCGCCAAAATAGGCGAATTATAGGCTTTATAATTGTGGACACAAAGTGAGCAATACAGGTAATAGTGCCTCCCCTCGGCCGTCGACCCCTCGCTATTAACATTTTTGCAGTGTCACACAATCTGTCTGACCGCGCAGATACCTAGCAAGTGCGAACAAATTCTGCTCTCGACAAAAGTACGGATACCCGTTCTTTTCAATATGGAGGTTTGTACTAAAATATCATTTGTACAACTATAAAAATTCTTTTAAAATATAACATCAGCCTCAATGTAGCTAATGCCGGAATTACATTACGAAATTAGTGGCATGAAATTAATTTCGTGACATTAGTTCTAACAACAGTTTCACATGTAACTTAATATTTTCGTAATGCATGCATTAATTTCATGAATGCAAATGAGTTTCGTGCCCTGCGCGATTTTTAGGTGAAATTAGTGTCATGCAACTAGTTTCTTCATTTAAATGCTACGCGAAACTAGTGTCGCGACAGCATATCAGAGACAGCAGCAGCAATAGCTATGATATTGACAGGGCCATTATCTCCGCGATACTGATAATTTCACGACACTATAATTTAAACGAAAGTAGTTTCACATGTGCTAAAATTAGTTTCACGAAACTAGTTTCATCATGCTTGAAACTAGTTTCGTAATGTAAATCCCGCTTAAATATTTCTAAATTGCAGGGAAACTCGCGAGCACCTCTTTGATAAGCGAGTGGACCGGGAGCAGCGTGCGCGTTCTACATGCACGCTCGCCGCTATCCGCAGCCGCCACCGCCGCCGCCGCCATAAATCAAACCACAATATTCAAATTTAATCTCTATCACCCACAACACTAAAATGAAATTCCAACTTCTTAACCTCAAATGAGCCGCTAAAAAAACTCTTTGTAAAACAATACAGACGATCAAAAAACTTTCATAAAATTTTCAACTAAAAAATGTTTACTTAATAAATGTAAACGAAATGCCGAAATATTTATTCATAGAATATATTCGCAAAATGAATGTTTCATCAATATTTACTTTCGTATAGAAAATAAATAAAAAACAGACAAAATATTACATCGTTTATAACTTTTAGGTTCAGGATACGTGGAAGGTTGTAGACGAACTTCTGTAACTTAATTAATAGATTAAGTTGAAGTAAGTATTGGAATTCAGAAACAATCGGGTCGTATTAATAATCGTAGTTCTAACTTTAGTAATCAAAAGCTTAATGTTTAAATTCAATATAATACTATATCATGTACTTTGAACCTTTCAGTGAGTTATTTAGGACTGAGTTCACTTATGTTTTATTTATATTTTATAATTAAATTCGGAAAAGCAGTTCGATCGAGTAAGTTTGTGATCTACCCTGGTTTTAGAAGTTTTTAGACGAAACTTCTAATCATACGAACAAACATATTGTACTATCATTTGCCGTCTTTCATTTTAAACTATTCTACGTTGAATAATGAATAATTCAATGCATAATCACCGTGAGGAGATCAAACGCATCGCCATTGCTTAACATTGCGTACATTTTTATACCTCTTAACCGTTTTATTATCAAACATGGTTCAGACCATTTTCCATCACTATTATTACTTTAAGTTCTATCTTTTCGCCCCAAACACAAGTTAAATCTTATTGTGGGTTACCAGAGTTCAAGTATGGTATCTATAAACCGCTATTATATTATATGTGCCCGTTCCCGTAGGAATTTCGAGATGAAAAATAGCCTACAGCCTTCCTCGATAAGTGGACTATCTAACACTGAAAGAATTTATCAAATCGGAAGTAGTTTAGAACTTTTCTATTGAATATGGGGATTTTTTAAATTGTATTGGTACTTCTAGGCACGTCAACGTGAACCTCGGACACTAGTTGGATGGGGGCTCATAGTGCCTAGTGTCGACCCCGGTTGTTCCAATCTTCAGACTATGTTAGAGCCTTTGCTTGGTCACTAACCTACGCGACCTAACTTTAGCACGTTCTAACATACTTTACGTAAGGCCAGAAAAGATATATTACGAGTATAAGTAAAGGGATTTTTCAATACCAAGAAAACTCCAGCATCTCTTTAAATATTGCAACATTTTCGCCAATTAGGCATAAGGAAATCCTCGGCTGACTGGTAACCCCCATTATCTGAGAGGAGAAATTATCAACATCACCAAGCGAAACGAATGCCGATTTCACAAGCCGGCTGCCTCAAATGAGACGTATGAATATCTCTCGAGTGCATTGTCATATCCTGGATATTATTTAAGTGACGTTGCTGTTTATACAACGACAGAGAATGGAGAATGGATTATTGTATGAGATTGATTTGGAGAAATGAGAGTATTATTGTGAAATTTTAGTTTTCTGTTTAAGTACATAAGTAAAATACGCTGTATGCCTAAAAAGTGCATGTAGATTAATTTGCGTGCATTATGTGTTATTAATGTTAAGTGTTTGTGTAATGTCCATTTTACTGGCTGTCCTAAATAATTAAATAAAAGTCAATGCTTTCTTAAAGAGTTCATTAGTTGCACTATTAGAGGTGTATTCTTCAAGGACATGGAAATTGATGATCCTAATTTTAATTTTTTAAGGTGATTGCACTATGTACTGAAAGGTAATTAAAATTACGTTCATTGTTCAAGTGTTGTTCTACAAAATACTTCCCCGTATGTCGCCGCCCTAATTAGGCACAGCCTCATCTTTACTTTTGTCGCAATATTCGCGGAAACATGCGAGTGACAAAGAGAAAATATGTCAAAGAATCTTTGAATTATGTTCAGAAATGTCAACGTGTGACTGACGCGTGTCAATGAACTGACATTGTCACTTTTTAATGACATTTTGAGAACATTACGTGGAATTATCGAAAGAATTTTAATTAAGGTTTGATGGCCTAGGTTTATTGACATGTGGGTTTCATACCTACAGGGTGGTCTGCAATTTTGCAATATTAATAGAAAGTTTCTTAAATAGAAGATGTTATTTTTGGTATTGTGCTAAATGCTGAATTTCAGTTAGTGTTTATGATTTGGCACATTAATTTACCTCTCCGAGCTCAAAATTGAATATAGTTTGCATATAAAATCAGTAGTGTTTCAGTGAGTGCCAGTTAAATATAGAAATCTAGCCGTTTCCTGCAGTGTACACGTTTTGGAAAGAATTTTGGGTAGGACGTAGTGTAGCGTAGTAGGCGTAGTAGGCGTAGTAGGCGTAGCATAGTAGGTGACGCGTAATAGACAGACAGAAAGTAAAAATTAATTTCTCTTATTCACACAGTTAAGAAGACCTAAATGATACCAACAATTATATCTACACATTTCTTGACACCGAACGGAAATCGAATCGACAACCCTCAACAGAGTAAGCGCTCTCCCAAACCACTGTACCACCGGCTTATCAAAAATATCATCAGCAACATACAATCATACAAGTAGAGACCGAGAAATAACTACAAAACGACATAAAACAGTTAAAGTTGACGCGTTGTTATTTGGCACCGCACGCTCTGAGTCACAGTCACACCGATCACTTAATACCTTGGGCTAGGTCATTTACTTCGGTGTTAATGCACTCCGCTAATATTGCTGCCTTCATGTTATTATGGAAATATACGGCTAACATTTGATCAAGGAATACAGTCATTAGTTAGTCTTCTATCGTTGATATATTGTTCTGTAGACTCTGAGTGCTTTCGGGTAGTCGTAAAGATTTTTTGAAAATTTGCTGAAGTGAACCAAAAATTTTAGTCAACAAATGGAATGGATATTCATTAATATTCACTTTTATGATTTTGGTATGATCAAAATTGTATGGAATGACATCTGTTAAAACGGGCTTCATTAAAGCATTAAAGCCGATTTCATTAAAGTTTTTTTGCAATATAGCAAGTGATCATTTTCGTACTATGATCAAATACCTTGTAAAAATGTTTCAATTGGAATTTCATTTTTATCATTTTGGGAAAAATAGGTCTGATATTTGAATGATTTAGATATTAGTTAAGATTTTGGAAAACAGGTAATAAAATCATGGAATCAGGCTATAAATAAAATACATTGCAAAACATAAATTACCCTCACTTCCAACGGAAAACACTTACCCACGTCGAGTTCAAATTGCTCAAGTGAAAAACAATCAAGGACATGACGCAGCATTTTCAAAAACAAAAACAGATCACTCATCATAATTTTCAATTTACATCATTCAAGAAATTCGTCTTTTTGGCATAACTTCTTATTATATTTACCATTCATTTAGTGCTTGTCGTAAAATGGTGCTATTGTACCTACAGGAGACAGTGACCTTACATAAAGATTGCAAAGTTAAACGACCACGCTATAACAGCTCTTTTATTGCAAGATTCACTTACATGGAAAATCATAGTCCTTTAGCAGCTATGCTATTGCGCTATTAAATTATTTGAATTAAGAATAAGATTAATAGTAAAGATATTATGCTTTACTAGGATGATATAATTATGTTGTGCTTAATTTAACTGATTAGAAACTAGCTATGCCTCGCGGTATTACCTGCATTATACTTGTTCCGTGGAAATAAAACTATGGCTGTGCTTATACTTGTAGTTTAGTTGTAGATAGGCTAAGCTAGTCCACATGCTGCGAATTCTATTGCTAGCTAAACCTAAACGAAACGCTAAAGTAGAAATAAAACGTATGCGTTTTGGAGTAACTCCAAAAATTATGAGTGAGTACCTACGTACATCTTTTCCAATTACATTTTGTAATTTACTCCAAGACCTCACATTGAGAGCCACAATTCTTTTGACTCCTCATTTTCAAAAACGTCATAAACTCGAGAAAAACTCTCAAATATAAAAATTAAAATGTAAAACATGAAGTCGTGCAGGACATAATTTAAGTGCATTGTCTTGACATACCTTTAGTACGACAAGGTTGTATGTTACTTATAATTGTATGCCAGATAGAACTTTGTGGTAGCAATGAAGATGTAGGCCGAAGACCGCGGAAGAATAATGCTTTCAGTTCAAGTCGACGACAATGTCTATAAAAGCGAACTGAAATGATACATGGCCGCTGAGAAACTGAAATAACTCACTTATTATGAAAAATAATTAATGTTTTTCTCTGAAGTATGGTACAGGAGACACTTTACTCTGAAAGATATCTTGAAAGACATGTCAATGGTTCGTGTTTTATGATTTTTGGGATGACTTAATACTTTAGTCTTGTAAATGGAAATAAATTATTACTTATTAAATTGGAATTCACTTGAAGAAAGACGCACATTACAACTAAAATGAACAGCTTGAGAGTCATAACATTGTCTTTGTTTATGTAATTTTAACTTGATAAAGTAAATCCTACTAATATTATAAATTCGAAAGTTTGTGAGGATGGATGTATGTATGGATGTATGTATGTTTGTACATACATCCATATAATTAGTACGATTTATATAATCGCATTTATATAATCAGTACGATTTTTTAAACTCACAACTTACTTAATATGTATCTAATTAAATTCAAACTTATGGCTATACGAACCACGTAACAAATAAATCACAGTCAAATAGTAAAACAGCCAAAAAAGCAAATAAAATTAAAAGCAAAATAATAGGTCACTTTACAACAATTTCCCAAAGCAATAAACAGCTCATAAATTCAATTACTTAATGCAAAAATTGATTTACGACCCCAGCGGCGTGGTCACACTGAAATAAAATAACCCACCGGCATATTGCCAAAAACATTCCGAAAAAATACCGAACGTACGTAAAAATACCATTTTTAATAGGGGAAAATAATAAGCTATATACGTTTATCATAGCGACAGAGCTGCTTTTGATTTTTCATATGTTTTGGCATTAAACCTGCGTGGTATTGCCAAGAGGGCAGAGATTTAGTGGCGATACTAGCTGGATATTGAGTTATGAACCGCTGGGGATCGGAATCTAGTTGAAATTACTTATAACGAATTGTTGAATTGTTTGCTGTTCTAGCAACTCTATTAAAGGAAATCATATGGGATTCCCATTTAAAACTTCTGCGAGTTTCTAATCTCTGAGTCGGCGGGAGTAATTGAATGCGATCGTTAGAAATATAGCTGAATGCATGTCTTAAGTCGCTTAGATTGAGCTAGTTTTCGGCTAACTCTTAAGTACGAGTATATCTGAACAAATGTGAGTACGCTCAAAGCTCTTCGCATATCCTACCATTTTCCACACAAAACACCTTATTTTGTACCAAGAAGTGTTTATTTTTTCAGGATTTCCTAAAACATAATGTTTTCTCTGAACCCATGTAGAAATCATTGTAAATAGTGAGCCATTTAATTTCCCAGTCGAGTCGGAGGCCAGTCCCACTGACATTTATTAGACGTTACGTCGCCCCCAGAAACCCACCAATCGCAACGGTTCTTGGCCCATTTACTTTGTACCAAATAACTGTGGTTATTTACAATTTCTTTTCTTACATAACCGCAATACATTTCCGTAAATTAACTAGAAAACTTTTCCACATTCAGAAAACAAACAAAAGGGAATAGGGGTCTTAATATATACGCCAAATAAAACTGATTAAAAACATCCAAAAGGGGATGTATTATAAAAAACACTTGTTATCTCATGAGTTCGTCACGATCCTAATTTCCTGGCCATTAACTTTAATTGCGACCATAAAGTGCTATTGTTTCTCTTAACTCATTTCCGGGGAATATTGCAAAAAGTCCTTACTTTTAGGTTTGTCCGGGAAATGAGGTTTCCTCTATTTTGTGACTAACTGGCCTCTCGTCGGAAGGTGAGCCGAGGATAAAACACGTTAATTAAATGCTGTTCCTTATTAAACAAACTTAAATGCTTTTTAAAATATTCTCGCTGGAATGAAATGAAAATATTTGGATTTTTACAAATTATCCTTGTTCCTTGGGTGAGTTAGGTTTTTAAACGAATTAATTTAAAAAACACCTCACTTTACTTGCAAGTTAATAGATAATACCACTCAGCCCTGTAGGATCCATAACTGAAAGAACAGGTGTGCCAAACCACAGGTGGTCTTTTTATAACCCAATAAATACATTCGAATAACCATTTTATTTTCATTCTAATGGATATTTTAAATATATTATTATACAATACGGGTCATAAATACCCTTACTGTTAAAGAGTAGTAATGTGGATAACACTCGTTTGAATTATTCATAGGTTTTGCGAAGTACTTTTACTTTTCTAGACTATCTATGGCGGACAATTAAGCTTTGTCTATGGTTTGTAATCTTTATGGTTAAGATTGTTATTTTCATTTAGTAACTCCAAACAACAGGAAATGTGTCTTAGATATAATGATCATAATCTTAGTTCGTAACTCGTAAGAAAATGAAACAAATCAATAATACTTTGAAAATTCGAAACTCTTGTTTACGAATCAATTGTAGAGAGTGTACAAGATGTACGGTCTATAATATAGATCGTACATCTGGTACTCCCTATAGTCCGTTTGTTCCTCTTTCAACCTGTGAACCGACTTTGTTGAACTTATGGCAGATATCTATAATATAAAAATGAATCGCAAAATGTGTTGGTAAGCGCATAACTTCAGAACGACTGCACCAAATTGGATGATTCTTTTTTAATGTGTTCCTTATTGTCAGTACAAGGTTTTTATATAAGAAAAATAAGTAATAAAAATCTCCAAATTTCCACGGGAACGCTGCGGGTGAAACCGCGGGTCACAGCTAGTATAGATATAGATTCAAACTTTTTATATCGAAATCCCCACGGGCACGGGCACGGGTACATTGCAACTAAACCCGCGGAGAACGCTAGTTTACAATAAAACCCAAACATCATAATTTAAAAAACCACTACAACATGTTCTGCATACACCTTTTCATTACACAAATAAATTTAAAAAGAAATGCGACCATAAAAATGGTCACACCTCGCTTTATGAGCCGTTAGTTAGTCTCATGGGGACTGTGTTGCCATAAGTAGCTATAATTTGAAGCAACTTTGTTTATTATGGCAATTCTGAATAGCCATCATTATTCCCTTTGAAGGTTGCCAATGTTGCCATTATGAAGATGTGAAATGTACACTTTTGAATAGATCGTTGAATACTTCGCTTGATTGCGAGACCTTTATGATTATACTCTTTGTCCATTCAGTCGGAAATAGTGACGATAGAAAAATAAAAACATCTTTGAGTTTTAGATTAGAGAGCTCAAACTGAATTGGTCCAAAGTCAAAGTCAAAGTCAAATATTTTATTCAGTTTTGGCCCCATGGAGGCTCTTTTGAACGTACCACCCATTCGGAAGAACATCAGCAGAGAAGAATGGGCAAGAAACTCTGCTGGTTATTTTTTTAAATCAAGGTATAATACAATTTAATACTTATAAGTAAGATTACATGTCAAAATCAGGTTGTGTTGCTGGTGCAGGAATTTGACTCCAGACATATTTGTCCTCAATGTAATCAGTAACGCTATAGTATGCTTTAGTCAATAAAACGTCTTTAACGTACGATTTGAATTTACCTTCACTAAGCCCAGTTACCTCCTTGGGAATTTTATTATAAAATTGAATACATCTACCAATGAAAGACTTCCCGGTTCGCGCTAACCTGGACTTAACAACAGCAAGCTTATTTCTATTTCGCGTATTAAAACTGTGGTGATCTCCGCGCACCTTAAGGTTACTCAAGTTTCGGCGGGCATACATTATATTTTCAAATATATATAACGAAGGAACGGTAAGGATTCGACTGGATTTAAAACGTTCCCTTAGTGACTCACGTGACCCCAATTTATAAATCGCGCGAAAAGCTCTCTTTTGGAGCAAAAAAATTGATTGAACATCGGCGGCACCTCCCCACAATAGTATACCATAAGATAGTATACTATGAAAATAAGCAAAGTAAACAATTCTTGCCGTTTCTTCATTTGTTATTTGCCTAATCTTATGGACCGCAAAAGATGCTGAGCTTAGCCTACCCGAAAGTGAATTTATATGAGTACCCCATTGTAATTTTGAATCTATGTCTAATCCTAAGAATTTAGTGCTAGTGTCAAGAGTTAATCGAGTACCCCCCAATTTGACGCAAGAATCTACTACTGGGACATTTGGTAATGAAAATTTAATGCATTTAGTTTTTGCCTCATTAAGAAGTAGGTTGTTAGTGGAAAACCAATCTAGGAGAATAGCCAAAGCTTTGTTAACCTGCACAAGGTCCCTATCCTTCCTATCTACTTTAAAAATTAACGAGGTATCATCGGCGAATAATACCGTGTCGCATAGGCTTTCCATTAGATACGGGAGGTCATTTATGTAGACTAGAAACAAAAACGGACCTAAAATTGACCCCTGAGGCACGCCTAAATCAATATTAGACCCTTCCGAAAGGTTATCGTTAACGTTTACTTTTTGTCGCCGACCGCCTAAGTAAGATTTCATGAGTTCAAGGGCAGGACCACGGATGCCGTAACATTCTAACTTCAAAATTAACGTTAAATAATCTACACAGTCAAAAGCCTTGGAAAGATCACAAAATACTCCAAGAGCATCCTGTAAACTTTCCCAAGCGTCAAAAATATGAGAAACTAATTTAGTCCCAGCATCTATGGTTGACTTACCCTTTGTAAAGCCGAACTGATTCTTATGTAGAATCTTATGCTCATCAAAATGGGACATTAACTGATCAAGGATTAATTTTTCAAAAATTTTGCTTAGAGCTGGAAGAACTGAAATAGGTCTATAATTATTGGGATCATCCTTACTACCGGATTTGAAAATTGGAGTGACTTTACTATGTTTCATTAGATCTGGAAAAGTACCTGCTTTTAGGCATAGATTGAAGAGGTTCGTAAGTTCAGGAGCAATAGTGTTAATGACAGAATCTAACATTTTTACAGAAATACCCCATAGATCTTCCGTGTTTTTCATGTTCAGTGATCTAAAAGCTTTTTTAAGCTGCGAAATAGAGACTGGTTTAAAACCAAATCCAGGAATTGACCGTTTAAAATTTTCCTTAAGAAGAACTTCAGCTTTAACTGAAGAAGAAGCTAGATTCTTGGTGGTTTCTTTAGGTATACTACTGAAAAACACATCAAAATGGTTGGCCACAGAAATAGGTTCAGTAATAAGTGTTCCGTCATTGCATTTCAAAGTGCAAGGGGTATCCTTGGAAGAAGTTCTTCCAGTCTCTTTGTTAACCGTTTTCCAAATCGTCTTTATTTTATTCTTCGATTGTTTTATTTTGCGAGCGGTATGGTTTGCTTTTGCTAAAAGACAAACTTTCTTAAACATTTTTGAGTAATTTCTAACATACGCATGAAAAGCTTCATCGTTGGTGTAAGACCTTTTAAAGTATAATTCAAATAAAACATCACGACTTTTCCTAATACCTACAGTAGCCCAATCACTAAAACTGATTTTATCTTTAACCGTAAACTGTCTTTTTGGAAACACGGCGTTAACATTTCGCGATATAATCGAAAATAAGTTTTTACAAATCTCATTTGGGTCTTTAGGGTTGGGGCGGTTTAGAGCTAAACTAACTTCAATGCAATCATTCAGGTGTTGTCGTCTCTTTTGAGAACAGTTTAACAACGGTCTACAACCTATGACACACGGTTTGTGTAGTACGGCGTTTTCGAGTTTTATATTGAGACCCAAATGATCCGACCTAACTCCGTTAACTATACATTTATCAAGAATTTTACAATTTGAAAATATATTGTCAATGCATGTTTGAGAGGAAAAAGTAACTCTGGTGGGCTCATTAAAGTTACAATTCAAACCATAAGACAAGAAAAGTGAAACTAAGTTTCCCGCGTCAGAACTATTTACTAGTAAATCAACATTAAAATCACCGCATACTATAACGGACTTCTTACCTTTAGATAATTTACTCAACACCTCCTCCATGACATTTAAAAAAGAAAAAAAAACAGAAGACGGAGGTCTATAGACACAAACTAAGATATAGCCGTCAATTTCTGCACAAGCAATCTCACAAGTGCGCTCAAGAGAATATTTAGTGATATCAACCCGTTCTTTGAATTTAATACAATTTCGTAATAAAATGATGCAACCGCCCCCCGCAGCCGATATTCTATTGAACGCACTGGCGACTCTAAAACAATTGATATTAAATTGCATTCTATCATCTTTCAACCAAGTCTCACTAAAACATAAAATGTCGAAGTTATATAAATCTAGTAGTAATTCTACATCCAATATTTTGCCAGAGAAGCGATTTATATTTTGATAATACAAAGACAAACAACTAGCTTCTGTTGGCTTCCCTGTTGTCACACTTAAATGTTTAAAGACACAGTATTTGCGTTAGTACTAGTACTAACTACTGTGTGGTCACTACCAGACGTTATACTACCTATAACGCTATCAATACAATAACCTACCAAAGTAGATAACTTAATACGAGTTTTCCGAGGGACATGTAAAGTGTCCTCCGTCAAAGTCAAATGTGTAATAAACTTGTTATTATCAAAAAATAATAACCTGTCACTATGACGACATGTCACATTATAAAGCACATTGTTAAGTGCATGGATGTGCTTATTCCTAGTTTCAGAAAGAAACCGGGAGTACGGGAATGCTCCCAACATTATCCTACTAGCTTTCAACCCTAAAAGTAGGCTAATACTACTAACTAACTCCTTTCTACCTACACCACCACTTGTACCTGCCATAATCAATATAAAAGTCGACCTATCAATTTGATCTTGTAAGCTGATAATCCTATCCAGAATATCCTTAAATGTGGCATCAGGCATACAATGGTTAATAACCTTACAGTCTAACTTATTACTTAATAGTGACCCAAAGTCCAGTCCTAGTTGGTCTGAAAATATCAGTAACTTATCTATGTGAGTCTCACTGACAACAAGTTGCGGGGTGATCAGAGTGGGTACAGGCTGGGGCTCCTGTACCTCCACAGCACTGATAACACTGCTAGGCTCTTGAAGAGAGTTAATATGCAATAACTGTTCAGTGTTATGTGTTACTAAGTCTAACAACTCGCTTGCGGACGCCATTTGCTCCTGCAGCCGAGTCTGTGCTGTCTCGTATTTCGAAAATATATCTTGTAAAAGATGCTCTTTTACAGCAAGCTCTTCACGCAGCAACTGGGTATCATGCTCGTACACATTTTTACTTAATTCTAAGTTCGCGACACTATTGGACAACAGTTCAGACAATGATAAGTTCTGTTGAATTAGGCGGGAATTTTTGAATAAATATTTTGAATTATTCTGCAATTTCTTACTTTTCCTAATGAATTTAATTTGTCCGAATGTAATACCTACATAATGTCTATCTCAATAGGTGGTTGTTTATATATTTTTATTAAAATAACTAGCAACACTGATTCTGGTCCTTTGGGAATGTTGAAATAAAAACCAGACCTTACCGGTAATATATTCGGACAAATGTTCAAAAGATGTTTGGTTCAAATGAAGGTAATACCTACTTACTAACCATCACAAGCATTTTAGTTATTTTAGGTATAGAACCAGTGTGGGGTTACTAATTTTTTAGAGAGTTGGTGTGGCTGATTTTCTGGTTTAAATTCGATTATTTTAGGGTTCCAATTTTAAATCAGCCGGGTTGATTTTTTAATATGAGTTATGCTCCGAAGTTGGGGGATATTTCGCAGTAACAAGTCATCGCACTATGAATACTTTGGTATAAAGTTTTAAATGTATCTATTTTCGCAGTATAGTATTTCGCATTCACGTAGGTATCCCGAAGTGGGACTATTTTGGCAAGCCCGTTGGCACAGTGGCAGTGAGAGCGCTTACTGTGTCGGGGGTTGCGGGTTCGATTTCCGCCCGGAGTCAACAATATGTGCAGACATAGTTGTTGGCGACGACGTCTGGGTGTCAATTATATATTCTTATAAAGTATTTGTATATGTATAAGTAATAGTATCAGTGAATCAGATTCCATAACACAAGCTTAGAGCTTACTTTGGGTCTAATTAACCATGTGTGAATTTGTCCTATTTTATTTTATATAATTTATTGTAAGTTAATTACTGAGGTGAATATAATGCGTCCGCGAGACGATCAAGTGCACTTGACAAGTCTTCGGGCTTGAAGTGAATATTGATCGTTTACAGCGTTGACTTGACAATTCCCGTCAAGTATCTACGTGCTGGACATGACTTGACAATAATTTTGATGATAACTTGACAACAAATTTGAACCAACTTGAGCTTGATGCGACTTGACGCGACTTGACAAGTTTTATTCATTTGCGACTTGTCAAGTGCACTTGATCGTTTCGCGGACGCATAAGGATAATTAAGCTTACTTGAAGGTAATTTTACCGCTTTATTTTTCATATTTCTTTTTTCACCTTTACCTGCTCTACGTTTGCCCTACATTGTTATCATTAAGAGAGCATTAGGTATTATATAATTAACGAATTAACATAACGCTCTGATATGAATATTAAAAATGGTTTTAAAGTATAAACAGAATTATGAAACAAGTCACGAATTAAGTGACTATGCAAATGAGAAAAAAACGTTCGTTGTTTCAGAAAAATATTTTCACATTTGCAAATACAAAAAATGGTAATATTTTAACCTTGTTAGTTGTTTATCAAAAATGTATATATTTAAAAAAAAAACTTGAAATGAATGGAATTTTGTTAAAAAAGAGAAATTAATATTTTAAAATGTGGTACATACCCAATTAGTTATGAATTGTGTTATATTCGTTAATCTCGAAAAAAATAAGTGATCAGCTGGGAAATTTGGCTAATTTTGGTATCCAAATATTCTTAATTTTATTTATTGGGTAATGTAAACCTCGGTACAGCTAGTGATTGATAAAAATACTGACTATTCAAGTGTCTTAGTAGAGATTCAATGAGCGATTGTGACATGAAATGTAATAACAACTAATGTATGAAAAATAACGTCAATTACTTAAGTGTTGATATAACGAACGTCTCTAATTGCAGCATTTAATGTTGGGTAACTAACTACTACAACAGCTACTACTACTAAAACCACAAACCATCCGTTCCATCTTCAAAAAAATGAATGAAAAATAAAAAAAATTAAACGCGAAAAAAAAATCCACGTCAACTAAACACTTTTCTATTTCACTGCCCCTCCCTCAGTGAATGGGGGAGAAATACCTAGTTTTTTCACCCAGCATGCACGCTTCAGTGTTTGCATAGAAAGGGTCTGTACAGCCGACATTTTGCGCTGTTGTAATTTATTATTTAGTGAGCAACAGTGGCCGGTCACGCGATGTCACACCCCATGGAAAAATGTCGACTGTTTTTGAGAATAAGAACCGTTTTCGTATGATAAGTGTTTAGTATCATACTGTTTTTTTTTCTGGTGATTTTGTCTGCTCTGACCTTTAGTAGATACTTCTTCTTCTTCTTCTTCGTCGAGTGGATAAACCTGACCAATCCTGGTGTCAGAGTTATTGAGCCGCCAAAGGCCTCTGACATGGCTCATGTAACGACTACTATCCGTAGAAAGTAACCGGGACCGACGGCTTAACGTGTCCTCCGAAGCACGGAATCATCTTACTTTTCGAGCAATCAGGTGATTCAGCCTGCAATGCCCTAACCAAACTGAGGAAAGTCTCACAAAGAGATTTTTGTGAGATATTCCCACCGGGAATCGAACCCGGAACCTGCGGGTCGTGAGCCGGCGCTCAAACCACAAGACCACGGAGGCTGTTAGTACTGTCATAGACTGTAATAGAGTAGATACTTATGTATGATATCTAAACTAATATAACAAAGCTGAAGATAATATATGTCATGTTTGATTTCTTTGTATATGACGCTAGCACCGCCCCGTGGTTTTACCTGCGTTGTGCTTGTTCTCATGGGAATTTCCGGATAAAAATTCATTGTTACCTTTCCCTTGAATGTGGTTATCTATTACATAAAGAATTATTCAAATCGGATTAATAGTTTTTGAGATTACCAGCGCGTTCAAACAAACAAAAATACAAAAAATCAAACTCTATATACCTATGTACTAGCGTAGAATATAGAGTATAGAGTATAGATATAGATATAGATATACGATAGAAGGATTGATAGATCAACAAGTTACTATACTGTTGCCGATAGCTTATATCACCCTATTGTTGAGTGAATGCCTCTCTCATTATAAGAAGAACTATGAAATCGTTTACTGCTATTTTCCTACTAAATGATTGCCAGTATAACTCCACACTCTTTAGATATAACTATAATTATCTGTCTTCTTATCAAGTCGCGATTATCTGTATAGAAAAAGAAAAGTAAATGCTTCCATAATTTACACAATGGTAATTGAATTCTATAATAATTTATATTAATACAATTATTTTAAATTACCTTTCTATTAATGATTTTTTCATATAAATATGTTAGGATGATATTTTATTTATTTACAACGAAAATTTTAATTACATAGGTAATACAAGGAAAGATTAGAAAAGATTCTAACCTATGTAAGAACATAGGTTTACATTATTACCTTTACTAATATCCTCAAATACGGATACCTCTCTTCAATACATTGATATATTCAGTGAGATAAATGTAAGGCCTTTGCCCCAGAAGGCCCTAATAGTTTTATTTGACACCCCAAAAAGATTTCAATCTCTACAATACTCATATAATTTCTCTCCACAATGCGAACACCGTATTACAATTAAGCATTATAAGTTAAAAACAGACATAGAAGGCGCCCCCCTAACTGCACTTCGTTTCAAAGACCGCTTGTTTGTCACAAACCCATTACAGTATATTAACAAAAACAAATATGGCAAAGCTTATTACATTAGAGTCCAATGGGAACGATTGCAAACATTCTATTACTTGAGGCGCAGGTAGCACACTCTATTTAGCACGACTAATATGACAAGTTCCTCCAAACTACACAATTTAACTTTCCACTTGGTGAAATGTAGATTAGTATTAATAGTATAGAAGGAAGGCTTACACGGGTTAGTAAAGGATAGACAAGTGGTAATTATTTTATTTGGTTAAGTTTTTTTTAAAAATTGCTAGATCCGATGAGCAGGCGACGCGGCAGACCGAGGCCCAGGGAGGATCTCGACGCATACCAGACCAACTGGAGGGAAGTACCAGGACAGGGATGTTGGAAGGAATGGGGTGAGGCATTTGCTCAGCAGTGGGACACAAATGGCTGATAATAATAATAATAGGGCATCAGAACTCACGGTTACGTCACATAAGTCAAAAACCGCCGCGACGCTCAAAGCTTTAGTTCCGTCTATCCATTTGTTGGTCATAACTCGTATAATTAGTATTAAACGCAGGTGATGTTCCAGTAAGCGTAGCTGGCGTCCTGCCCGCTCATTTTTCTACATTTTAAACTCATTAGTGGGTGACAAGGTCGGATGCACTTGCTTTTATTAGAATACGTAATGCGCACACGCAGCGCTTCCTAATGCTAAACGGTTGTACTTGCTTAAGCAGTTATACATATACTAAAACTAGCAGCGCCCCGCGGTTTCACCCGCGTTGTGCCCGTTCCCGTGGGAATTTCGGGAATTTTTATACATACAAAACTTCCTCTTACAAACAAACAAACTACAAAAACTCTCAGGATATTATTTCGATTTATTTCATAAACATCGAAGTCTCCTCATATGATTTGTCATGTGAGGAGTCATGCAGTATGCCCATGTCAGAGAGTCCCGGGTTCTTATGTCAAATCTCTCGCATCTAAAGTCATCAAATTAACCTCCAAGCAATAAACACTGTCGCTATACTGTCATAAAACATCCTACCTCTTTTAATATGACATGTGGTAAACACGCTTCGTTTGTATGCATGTGCTTATCCTAAGGCAAGCGGCCTTAGTGCAGTCAGGGTCATACGGGTGAGTATGTTGCACTTTGGCAGTGCTCGTAGACGTGAGCGGTAGCGATTAAGTATGTGATGGCTGTTAGGCGACAGCGATTTTTATAACTACATGTAGGTGTGTCATAAAGTATTCTAATGTGCTGGTTTAAATAGTTATCTTCGCTAGGTTTTAGCCTTTATAATGTGATTACTATGATATGATTAAACTATTGTGATTGAGTATTATTGATTTATTGATGTAGGTGATACAAATTTACAGATGTACAGATTTCCATAAACTAGTATAAGATTGTTGTTTGAGTTTAGGTTGGTAACGTTTTCTAAGTAAAGTAAACTTTTTCTACACGAAATTTTTATATACTCGTATTACTAGCTGCGCCCCGCGGTTTCACCCACTTTGTAACCGTTCCCGCGGGAATTTCGGGATGAAAAATAGATGATGTCCGATTCTCAGGCCTACCCGATATGTACACAAAATTTCATGAGAATCGTTCGAGCCGTTTTAGAGGAGTTCAACCACGGTACCCGTTCCCGCGGGAATTTCGGAAATAAAAAATAGACGTTGTCCGATTCTCAGGCCTACCCGATATGTATACAAAATTTCATGAGAATCGGTCGAGCCGTTTCAGAGGAGTTCAATTACGCACAACGTGACACGAGAATTTTATATATTAGATCACTAAATAGTATAAAATAAAGTCGTCTCTTTTTCGTGTCTGTCTGTCTGTTTGTCTGTCTGTATGCTTAAATCTTTAAAATTACGCAACGGATTTTGATGCGGTTTTTTGTAATAGGTAGAGTGATTCAAGAGGAAGGTTTTTATGTAAAAAAATTCCCGAAATTCCCACGGGAACGGGCACAATGCGGGTAAAACCGCGGGGCGCTGCTAGTATTGGTATAAAGAATACTCGTACCATATGGCTACGATTATTTAAGGGCTTATACTTACCTACTTACTTCGCGCATCGCGAATAATATATTACTGAGAAGTAAAGCCACTGTTGAGTTCATACTACGTTCACTGAAGACATCAGTACAAAAACTATAATTTAATTTTCATAATTAGATACCAAATCGCTCCTGCTGTCGCTCCGCTTATCACAATACGCTCTGTTAAAGATAATTTTGGCCACACGTGAAGGTGAGAGTCATCCAATGTCTTTGCCAGCGGAAATACATTGTTTTTATTGTATTCCCTTCCTATTTCGTCAGTGCATACTGTTTTATATTAACCTATATATTAAATATAGCCCGTCTATTTATGAATGTGGCTATTTTGCACTTTTAGTTTTAAATAAAGACAAATATATTTAAATAAAAATATATTTGTTTTTAATCACTTGCTAAATTCTATTAAAATCCGTTCAGCCATAGCTATAGTCAGCGTACTCATATTAGACACTTTTACAATATTTTTACTGAACACTAGCAGTAGGTACCCTTAGGTTTCACCCGCGTTGTACCCGCTGTGGCATGAAAAGTAGTCACAAACTAACCTCTTGAATGTTGTATATGTTGGTGAAAATTCTACGAAAATCCGTTTAGTAGTTTTTGAGATAATCAATTACATATAGACAGACAGTTGTTAGAGACTTTGTTTTATGATATACATAGAAAGTGCATAAGTAATATAAACACTAACCTCTTCTTTTTCATCACCAGTAGTTGATTAAATCAACGGCTACTAAGTGTGTGTAATTATAAGTATGTATGTGTGTGTGTACGGGCCACACTTTCCTCGATAAGGTTGTAAAACTTATAGTAAACATAACGTGTAGCATAACGTCCATTTATGTACAGAGTATGGTCAGCAACAAAATTATTGCGGTTCATTTTATTTTTGTTTTAATAGCAACTGGAATTGATAAGTCCTTATATTTCTTTTTCAGTCTCCTTCGCCCTTACTCATAGACGTCAAATGTTTCCCTAGTATGCTTCATTATGACCGATTTTGCTCTATATGACAAATTAAGTCAAATAACTCAGTGTCGTTTAAATGAACGTCTGAGTGTGGCAGTTACTTTAACAAATTGGAAGTAAAATCTTACCTCTTTTTTATAATAATTGGTATTAATCCTCTAGTTAACAGACACATACAAATACGAATGCGACCTGAAATCGTTAGTATTTTCGTGGCCCTATCATGGCGTCATACAACCAGATCACGCCTTAACCAAACTGAAAGCAGCAAAAACAATCAAATCCATTCCGAAACGTCCAAACGTATTCTTTGCTGGCAAGCAGTACCGCCCGTGACAGCTGGCCTATTTTATGTGCCATCAAAGCCTCCGGCGATAATAGGCCACAAGTGTTTTACTCGTAAAAATATTATAACATTTTGAATTCCCGCCTATCGATCTACGTAGTAAAAACGACTTACATAATTCCAAATTTTATGGCTAGATGGGCTGTAGCAATAGCGGCTGTTTTGGGTTAGATTGCAAGTGCGAATGAGCACAGGAAGTGTGGATGTAGAGGCAAATGAGGGGGAAGAAGGAGGAGAAAGGAGGATAAGGTGCTCAAACCCCCTTTTTAAAAATGTAAGTCCTACCATAACAATATGTGTTCTTTGGTAGACCAGTTCAGTTTTGAAAAACATATTCACCTCCATACCTCGTGAGTGCAGTGGAATAATTTTGTTTCTCTCATCAATACCCCAAACTTCTAGATCAGCAACTGTATGAAAGTTATCTATATACTCAACTAGCCGCGCCCCACGGTGTTATCCGCGTTGTACCCGTTTCCGCGGGAATTTCGGGATAAAATGTGTTATTCTGATGTATAACCTATATTACTGTAAAGTTTCATGCAAATCCGTCCAGTAGTTTTTGCGTGAAAGAGTTACATACATACATAATATCCTCACAAACTTTCGCATTTATATTATTAGTAGGATATGTTTATGGTTGAATACCTAAACCACCTGAACATAGTTTTCTATAATTTCCATCAACAAACAAAAGTAACACTGAAAGCCCTAGAACATTAGCCCTTCAACCTTATAATTTTGAAACAAAAATGCACCCCTTAGGGAAAAAGCTCTACTTAAGTTACTAAGGTACTGAACCCTCAGAACGAAGCAAGCATAATTTATAAATTACACCACACCATGGGGTATGTAATTGTAGAGATACGCGCACGTATTCCAATACCCACTTTAATCGAATAACGCATATAAATGGCATATAATGTAAAAATGTTTTTTCCCTGCTCTTGGCTCCACGCCAGGGATCTTAGATTGCTAATAATTGACAACACATCGTTATAAATTATACAAGCTGCCGTTTGTGGGTTTGTCTGAAAATATAGGTTTCAGTGTAACACTTTTAGGCATTTAGATAGCTTAGGACATATATGTTACATTATTGTAGCGGGTTTGAGATCTCAACCCGCATTAGGCGAGCGTGGTTACGCCTAATCCTTCTGTACTGATACCTTTGGTGAGAGACCTTTGCCCAGCAGTGGGACATAATGCTGTACTATACTTTACTTACATTCTCCACGCCTTATAAAACATCGACTTAAAAAAATAAGCACATGCAGATTATTCATACAATTCTTCAAAACACAACACAGTATTCATAGTCATCTATTCCCATGGTGCGTGCAGCGCATGTTAACCTGCCTTCACCTAACCGCAGGCTTCCCTTATCGCCTATTGTCCGTGTGTCTGTACGTCTGTCAGCGCCAAGGCTACACGGGGTCTATAGTCTATACCATGTGCCGAAGGAAATCAATACGGTCACGTTTCACCGAATTGCCAATGGCTTCCATATGTTGTGTGTTGGGCAATTCTCTATCAAGGTTGATTTTAGAACTTAAGGTACCAGGAACTTGGAAGGAGCTTTTGTCCGATGGAATAAGAGGAGTGTTGTAAGTTTAATGTGTCACTGTGCTGTGTCTGAGCTTCTCTGTGATTGTCTGTGGTATCGTAGCTTCAAAAGGAATAGACTAATTTTAATTTAGTTTTTTTTCGCTTTAGCTATGGTTACAATGAATAACAGTTGGGTCTCTTACCTTTTCCAAATAGTCGGTTTGTTCCTTTTTTGAATCAATGTAAGGTTTTAGTCTAAAGCTGTGTCACAATGGTGCTACAATGCAGCGAACGATGACTAGCAAAATTTTTGAAAACGGAGCGTTAAAAATTTGCTGTCACACTTCAATTCTCTTTTCAAAAACCCGCTATTGGCCACTTCAGCATGACACACCATTATTTCAAATCCTTTAATATGAAGGTTTCTTACAAAAACCAGAGATTTATTTGTAACATACGTATTGTTATGTTAATTAGTGCAATCAAAAGGATCGGTCAGGCGTATCGGTCAGGCGTATCGTCCACAGATGCAAATACACGCTCCGGCGCAACTAAACTTGTGTTACCCCATTATTTAATTCTTTTTTCACGAACAAACGCGTTTTTATTGCAACGATTGCATTGTTCTTTTCGAATTATGTTAGGCCGTGTTCACTTGCGTGTTGCATTCGATTGTTTTCTTTTAGTCTGTGCTAAGAAACTTTTATTGCTGCCTATGTGGTTGGAAGTCGGTGGTAGAAACAAAATATGAACTTACAGTTTGAATTTGGAATCAGATCCTTTTCAGACCTTTATCAGCTATTACATAGAGGAGGTATTTTATTATTTACTAGCAGCGCCCCGCGGTTTTACCCGCGTTGTGCCCGTTCCCGTGGGAATTTCGGGATAAAATGTAGCCTATAGCCTTCCTCGATAAATAGACTATCTAACAGTGAAAGAATTATCAAATCGGTTCAGTAGTTTCTGAGATTAGCGCGTTTAAACAAACAAACAAACAAACAAACAAACAAAACAAACTCTTCAGCTTTATAATATTAGTATAGATTGGGTATCTTATCTTGCATCCCCATATTATTTTGCATGCCTTTACAGTTCATAGGAATCACCAACCCGCATTAGACAAGTGTGATCACAGGTGACCCTGTTCTCTGTACTAATCTTCAGTGAGATGAGAGGTCTTTGCCCAGCATAAAATCATAGTGCCATCGGCTAATAGTCTTTAAAAATCATCGCTATTTACATTTACCATTGCTAGATCGTAACATAACGTTATATTATTTGAAATGTCAAGCTCTAACACTAATATAGTAAGTTAAATACGTTGTTTTGACTGCATGTAAAGAGCCTTATCCAAAAATAAAGATTTACAAAAATGCGCACGGTTCGCCGCTTGCTTAGTGCGCAGAACGGACGAACACACCGACAACTCTTCATGCTATTATATAGAGTACTGTCGCGTACATTATGCAGAAAATATAGTAATTTATATAGCAAAGTCTATCGAAAAGAGTTCCTTTATATTAACGCTCACTGAAGATATTAGACGTAAGTAAACTTGAAGAATAAAAAAAACTGATTTGTGATATTTGAACTAAATAACTTTTTTCACAATGGGATTGATCGATCTTTATATAAAATGTAAAATAAAAGCGAAGTGTATCCGTAAACGTAGTTAAAATACAAAATTATTTGAAGTCTATTACCGGCTAGATAAGGCTTTTTATAATCCATAACTAAACTTTATAAAAGAGAGAGATAAAAGAGGGTATAAAAAACATTATCAAAGAGAATCTATCAAATAAAATCGCAACAAAACTTCATTATTCCAATAAAACAAATCTCCAGGGAACTAAAAAGTCCACACACATTTTATCAGCTTTTCTCTTCGACAGTACCAAAAAATTTGGTCAAATCCAGTGTACCGCGTCTAAACGATAGCCATGCAAATACGTTACCGGCCCTGATTGATAGACATACAGACAGACACACTTTATACGTAATTATTTCATTTTATTGCGGATCCCCCGTGTTTATGGGGCATTCAAACTTTTAATTTGCGTTTTAAAGCCTTTAAAAGTTGATGTTATCATTGCAGATAAGGGATTTTTATAGTTTTTTGTGAATTGTTTCCGAAGTCAGGGTATAAAGTGTTTTAATTGATTTTTTTATACTGTGTGAAAGGTATTTAGCTTTTTAGCTTTGTTTGAAAGTTGTAAGAAAATGACTGTCAAAGCTTGGTTTTAACTTAATATATTGTTTTCTTTTTAAAAAAAATATGTATCGCAGTCACGATTTTTTTTTAAATTCCTTTTTAATTACAATAAAAAATTATATTCATCATCATGGTGACATTCCCCCTTAAAAAAAGTTCCTAAATAAAAAGTATCAGAAAAAGTCATAACGCAGTTCCAACACCTTGATAGTTAAACACTGTTTATAGTTCGCTTACTCGCCAGCTATTTATGAAATCAGTATCATTTATGTGCAGACCGGGCGCCGAACTTACCTCCATCGGTCTGAAGATCCACAGACTATCATAACTCCGAGTTGGGAACTGTTTCTTGGTGCAGACCGCCTCGGAATAAGGTATTAAGGAAGCTTCCACATGGAATTCTAGAGTTCTAATGTTTCGAGATTGAATTGGGAATAATAATCATTGTTTTGATCAGATTTTTCATTGTATTAATGTATCTGATAAACATGACAGCTTGGATTATCAACAAAGATGGTGTTTTTTAAATTATCTTTTTAAATATCGTTTGTCGACACAACTCGGAAAATTATATCTGTTTTTTTTATTACCCTGTAACCTACTCAATCAATAACATCTCTTGCTCAAAACAATTTCAAGAAAATATTTAATTGCATTTTTATCATTAGGAATTTGAACTTAGTTTTGTCTATCTTATTCAAATTGTCAGTAAATTTTTCGATTAACTAAACATAATCCAAGAAACGTAAACCCGTCACCTTGCCCACACCCTAACCCAAACTACACCTATAGATCACAGTATAATTTCAAAGTCAGTATACAAAGTCGTGACTCGGGTACGAACTGAGCACGCCACAGCGCATAGACTAGATTCATAGAACACTAATTAGTTAATCTCATCGGTAACTGTCTCACTTCTGTTTCTATCAGTGCTTGGTGAGAAACTTGTGCGATACAGGTAGTGAGATGCCACAGTGTAAATATGTGCAGTAGGTAGGAACTGTACAAGTAGTAGGTAGAATGCGATTGGTGTATGTTTGAATTCTCTTTGGTGGTAGGATTTAATGCCACCACTACAGCTCATTAGCGTTTCCGTTTAATTTCCAATGCATATTATTATTCTCCTTTAAGCGTTGCCTTAAATTGTAAATTGAATAGGGTCCTAAAGGAATGTTAATCTGCTTGCAGTCAATTTCAGCCAAAATGAAGAATGTTGTTCTGCTTGCAGTCAATTTCAGCCAAAATGAAGGGAGGAATCTAATGGTTGAAAAAATGTTGATAGCTAGGTTACCTATTCGCCTATTCGTATATAAATGAGTGTTAAAGAGAGGTCGCCGCGGTCCCTTTATGGCCACAAGTGATATATATTTAAAATAAAAAATAAACAATTTAAATACAAATTTACGGCTATACAGCTGAAGAGTTTGATTTTTAGTTTGTTTAAAGGCGCTAAGCTCAGAATCTACCAGTCTGATTCCAATAATGATTTTGCATTGGATAGCCACATTCAAGAGAAAGATAATACGCTTTTTATCCTGAAATTCCCACGGGAACGCGCAAAATGCGGGATAAGTAAAGTAGAAGCCATTACGTCGCACTGCTGGGCAAAGGCCTCTCATCTCACCGAAGAAAAGAAACAGTAAGAGAAACACATACTGCACAAAATAATTTAAATAGCTGCTAATAATTTAACCTCCACGCAACAGTCCTACTGCAAAATCAACATTTGCAACTTCAGCTGTGGTCCTCATAAACGTTAAAGACAGCACATTGGAGCAAAACGAACCGCGTCCATTCAAGACTCGGTCTTGTTTCGACTCCATTTTCAAAAGACCGAGACTCAATTCAAATAGCAAGTCCGAGACTCGAACTGGTTGATAACGCTTTGAGGATAATGTTTAATTAAATAAATAATACCAAACTGGTTTCGTGTTAGAATTAGTTACGTAATTTTATTCTAGTTTTGACGGAAGTGAAGTTCTTATTTTTTGTTGCGTATATATATTTGTTACTAGCTGTGCTCTGCGGTTTCATCCGCATTTATTCTGTCACTGCTTACCGTTCAAAACGTCCTTTAACATTTCAAAACCAGAATCAACTAAATCGGCCCACCCGTTCTCGAGTTTTAGCAGGACTAATGGATCTATCAATTTTATGATATAAAGTTTTTTAATTTTACTAATATAATAAAATCGAAAAGTGTGTTTGGAACGCTCTATAGGAATCATAGCCACCATCAATATGAAGGTTTTTTATTAATTTTCTCTTTTGACATGAGAACGGTTACGGGTAAAACCGTGAGACTCTGCCAGTTAGCTAAATTAACATATTAATGTTTACTAACAAACACTTCATTTGATAAATATCACCTGATACTTCCGTAACTTTAAATGCACACAACTTTATTGAAACAAGAGCTGCGAGACTCAATGTCTGGTCACAAGTACTTTTAATAATACTTGAAACACAAACGAACATATCCCAAACCTTGACATTTGCAAGTCCTTCCCACAAGGTCTGAAATTAACCTTCAAACTGATAGCTCTATTTGAGCACTACGTATCTAGGTTACCTAGCTTGAGCACTAAAATGTGCTAGGTATTGAAATGCGGAAAGAATTTATTAAAGACGTTTAATAGCAGTTAAAAATCATTTACATTTAAATTGGGAGATTTAAAAATAGAACGTGGAATTAAATTAAGTGCAGTTTTAAAACGGAACACAGACAAATGTTTTATGAGTGAATTCTAATTTTTTGTTTTTAGAATGTTGTATTCTGTTCCTTATAGTTAGAATGAAGGTTATTTTATACGAGTACATATATACCATCTGTGTAGAGAGATTTGCTAGACCATTTATAGGGTTTCAAAATGTCTTTTCATACATATTTCTACCTTTACAATATCAAAAAGGTTATCTATACAAGTGGTATAAAACTGAAAAGTTCGTTTGTTAGCACGCGCTAATCAATCTCTAAAACTACCACTAATATTTGAAGAAAACTCATTATGTACAATAGCTAAACCGAAGCTAAATTCTAGAAAAAGGGTTATACCCTACTTTTTTCTCAAAATTCCCATTCGAAGCGGGTAAAACAGCGAGCCACTACTAGTGACAAGACACAACTACGTATACTCGCTATAGTTATGATGTAAATGTATATTTTCCTTTTAAACCAATTAGAGTAAACACAGCGTTTCTCACCACCATGTAAAGACGACATAACTACAAGCTTAACTACGTAATCGTATTGCATTTCCTTGTTCCTTCAAGACACCGAGTAATTTATGCTAATACCTACCTTGTTGGCTTGCAATAAAACTGTTAATAGAACAGCAGACAGGAGCATGTCTTGAAGATCTGGCAAGGACATGTTGTGACGTCATTTGGTGTATTTTATTAAAAATTTCCATCTCTGCAGTTCGTACGAATGTGGGCAGAGATGGTGGGGTGGTAGATGAGGCGGATATCATTTTTGAATTGGGCAAAAAAGTGTCTATAAAAGTCCTACTGCGGGTCTCATCTCACTGAAGATATCAGTGAGGAGATTAGACGTAATCACTTGGCTAGTAGGTCCTCCTTCTCAACATAAACCCGAGCGTAAAATATTTGAAAAGAAATATGTTCCGCTTGACCTGGTTTCAAACATAAACCTCATTTTAAATAATACAGCATGTTTATATTTTCTCAGAACTCTACCGAAGCTACCTAAAACTAAAAATATTAAAACCTGGCTAACTCTGCACATATTCTCAAATTATCTCCCTGCAGAACACAACAATCAAAAGATTTCAACTATGGGTGTAATAACGGTGTAGGTTAACTATACCTTCGAAAAAAATCGATGTTATTTTAACTCCAGTCAGTCCTGAACACAACATTAAATAACGCAGCATCTCATCTATAACTAATTAATCTCTATTCAAAAGATAACTAGACACTAACTTAATGAGCGTTTGTTCCCGACTTGATTTTCAAACAAGTTGATTGCACCGCAAACGTCGTTACGGTCCAACAATGTACTGAAACTTGGGGAAATTTCAACCTTATCGACATGTGGTGTAAAGGATTAAGCTACTTGGCTATGTCTAGACAAGGCTTTGAAATGTTAACTCGGGTTATTAGTCAATTAGTTCACTTCTTAGAATATAGTTCAGCCTGAATGGGTAATATAGGTACATTTTAATACTGGATTTATTAGGTTCATTCAGTTGACTTTCAATAGCAGATGGTTTCAATCAGCAGGATTAACTGTACACGATCTGCTTTTGTTTGATAAACGAATTAATATATAACGATAAGATCGTGTTCTACCGCGATTCTTAAATGAATTTCTTTTGTGCGTTATTATTAGTGTCGTTTTGCCGTTTTTTCAATAAATTTGTCCTATGCTAGTTTAGTTTAAAATCAATTGTTGTATTATAAATTACTTATTACCAGAAAATATATTATGGGCGTACCGTCGATTCGGAAAGATATGAGCATAGAAGAATCGTCAGCGCTGAGGCTGATGATGATGATAGATGTCATTTTAAGGCCTTTTTGAATCTAGAATATTCTTTCTAGTACAGTTTAAAGTATGTAGACCAAGTATGTCCTCTCTAATGGAATGAAAAAATAGCGACCACTTGAATACAAGGCTGCAAGAGTGGCAAATGTGATTCAAATAAGTGTGTGAGCGTCACACTTCGCCGTGGCTACATTTACATGGACGGTAATTGATAGCTTGTATTTTAACTTATGAATTATTTATAAGAGTGTGGGGTAAGTTGTGAGAGATACACTTTGGCGGGTTTGACACAGGAGCGTAGTGCGTCGCGTTGGAGCGAATGCGCGCACACGCGCCGGCAGCATAAAGCAAGAAGTGTCTTTAAAATTTCGCTGGTTTGAAGCTAAAGTGTGGTAAACTCGCCAACGACGATTAAATATTACTCAAAAGTATTCCGAATTGAAAAGTCCTCTTTTTAAAGTTCTTTAAAAACCAAATAAGGTTAACTTAACGCGTCCTAAAATTAGTAGTAATTCTTCCCGCCAGATACTATGCAACTTATGTTACTCACATAACACAAAAATATGTGAGGTTTTGTACTCTAAGATATTACAATTTTGCCCAGCATTGGAACGGCAAGACTACATGAAAAACGGTATACTAAGAAAGAAAAGGATTCTTTTTTTCAAAAAATCGCTGTAAAAATAATCCTTGTACCACACCACACCCTTAAAATACGCTAATGTGCTTCAGATAGCACCTGTGTGTACTAAGGAAGCTATTTCAATTACATTTTACAAGAAAATAAGTGATTCTTAACAATTTCCCATTTAATTGGAAATTTTATCGATGTGTTACGTCTGTCTGGAGGTCGAAGGGGCGATAATTAACTGATGGTGTAGCGGTTATCGCGCCGGCTTCGGTTCAACAGGTCGCAGGTTCAAGTTCAAAGTTGAGATTAGGTTTAGAGTTGAAGTATTGGACATGGAACTTAAAATGAATTTGAATGAAGCTGAAGTGTTTGATTCTTTGTTAAGGGGCTTTTCTCGGGAACTACAAGACGATTAGAATAATTATTTATGTATTGAATGGCTGCTAAAAAAAGGTTACAGAAATGAAAAAAAACCCATGGGGACGAACACAACGCGGATAAAATGACAAATAAAGTAAAATACGTTACATTGACTAGGTTTGAGGTGGCACTTAGAGTTTTTAAGCTGCCTAAAGGTCTCCTACATGATCTAACGTTTCAGTGGAAGTAACAGTAAACGTGCTATTCAAAGTTGCAGCGCTGCAGTGCTCAAATCAAAATGCTAACAAGTTCACCCTTCCAAGCTACGATCCAGCTGCACGTTGCTTAACAAACGCGTTGATTTTTATCATTACTACTAGTGTCCGACCGAAATTTCGGTTTCGGTTTCGGTTTCGGCCGAGTTTCGGCCAAAAATCAAGTTTCGGCGGCAGTTTCGGTTTCGGCCCAAAATTGGCCGAAACTTTTGCCGAAACCGAAACTGATTACGGTAGTTGTCGTGCACGCTCGCCTAATTTCGTTTCTCGCGGCAACGCTCTGGCGGGCGCTGGCGGCCCTGTTCGGGAATTGTCGTGCGCCGTTCGGAAAGCTCTGTAGCAACACAACTTAGTCAGTGCGTTATCGCCCGACGCAAACATTCTTTAGAGGTTATGTTTTGTTTTCTAAATAGGTGTTATGATTATCTTTGTTGAGACTGGAACTAAGAGTATAATAGTAATTTTAGTAATTATTATTTTTATATAAGATGTAACTACATACATAAAAGAGATTGATGATTCTTCTAAATACAAACAAATAAAAACCAAAGTATTAATTAATATGATTTCAAAATAACAATACGTAGTAGTATTTAATGAAACAGTTACAAATAATTTGATTATTTATTGATAACTGATAAACATTTTTATACTAAATGAAACGGGTCTGTATCGTGTTAGAGAATTTAACGTATTTACTAAAATACGTACCCGACGTTTCGAGTGGATTACACCGCTCGTGGTCACGGGAAGACTGGCTGGAGAGGCGAATATTCACTGCACAATATTGTTTTTTCCAATTACCCGCACAAACTACCCGCACTTAATGTTTATCACCAAATTGTTAGTCATTAAGTTGGCGACACACCACGCTCACTACATCCGAATTTTCGGTCAATTTTTCGTGATGCCGACGACCATTAATTACCGGATTCCACATGGACGAGAGCTTAAAACCACTTTCCCGGTTGAAATTCAAGTGTTTTTTGATTTCCACCGCTTCACGAACAATCCTGGAGTAGTAATGTCGTTCCGTGGAAAGGATTTTCGGCGCATGCAACTCAATCCAATGGTTTGGTCCTGATGATAATAAATGGTCGGCAATCGAGGACTTTTCAACCTGGCGGTTTTTGACCGCTGCGATATGTTCTCTGACCCTCTCCGCTATCGTGCGCTTGGTCTGTCCAATGTATGAACTACCGCAGCTACAGTCAATTTTATAGACGCCTGGAGTCTGGTAAGGGATCGTGTCCTTCGGTGACCTCACTTGCTGTGCTATTTTCGACAAAGGAGTAAATATGGTGTTTATGGAATACGATTTTAAAATTCCATGTGGAATCCGGTAATTAATGGTCGTCGGCATCACGCAAATTGACCGAAAATTCGGATGTAGTGAGCGTGGTGTGTCGCCAACTTAATGACTAACAATTTGGTGATAAACATTAAGTGCGGGTAGTTTGTGCGGGTAATTGGAAAAAACAATATTGTGCAGTGAATATTCGCCTCTCCAGCCAGTCTTCCCGTGACCACGAGCGGTGTAATCCACTCGAAACGTCGGGTACGTATTTTAGTAAATACGTTAAATTATCTAACACGATACAGACCCGTTTCATTTAGTATAATGAGTGCAAATCGTGTGAGTTTAAAAAGTTTATTGATAAACATTTTGCTATGAGAACTAATTTATTTTTCAATATAAATATATTATTAATATATTTTTATATTATATTAAATAAATGATTGCAACAAAATTAATATACTTACTGTGTTTCTATTTCATGTCCTAATTAATGCAGAATAATGGGTAAAATGCACAATTTCAGTATTTTACGGAATTTTATACTTGACCACGTGAGTTTCGGTTTCGGTTTCGGTTTCGGCCGAAACTGAAGCCACGGCCGAATATTCGGTTTCGGTTTCGGTTTCGGCTGGAAAACCAGTTTCGGTCGGACCTTAATTACTACTGTATCACTGTAGCGCTCATGGCGTAATTTGGCTAAGCGATAACATCGCTTAGCCAAACTACGTTCATGGTGATTGTTAAGCAACGTTCGACCCCTACTTGGATGGGTGGCCGTTGTTGGTATTTCTATTTGAGCGCTACCGTGCTTCGCAGGGCACGTTAAATTGTCGGTCCCGGTTGTTTCAATCGTTAGACCATGTCGGAGGCCTTAAGGCGGTCTAAAAACTCAGACACCAGGGTTGGCCACTAACCTACTCGCACTTACTTTATCACTTACCACTGTAGGGTAAAGCTCTCATAGAAAATATCAGACAGTGAGGAGGATTAACGTAATCACTACGCTTGGCTACTGCGGGTTAGTGATCTCAAACGCAAGCCATATCTATCGAGCTTTTAAAATTTTAGTTTTTTTCACTTCTAATGTTTTATTTTTCAGTTCCTCAAATTGGGGTACGATACGTAATAACCAAGAATCAAACCACGAAATCAAATTAGACATCTTGAAAAGAATTGAAAATTAATTCCAAATCAGCGAGGCAAATTGATTAATTTGAATTTTTATAGCTTCGTATTTTGTATGTTAATTTAATTTGGGTAAATTAAGATCATAAAAGGAAAAAATATGTTAATGTAAATTGTATTTTTCGGTGTTAAATTAGACTTTGGTTTTCATTTAGCGTTTATTTATATTTCAGATTGTAGTAAAAATGTCAGGCTAAAACTAAAGTTTTTTTTGATAATAAGATCATCGCTTCAGGAACGTGGTATAGTAATGATCTTTTGGAATTCATCAATCAATTCAATCAGGATATTATCTCATCTAGTCTCCTAATCCTAGACCATCTAGGATATTGTGACACAGTTTGATCATTTTGATGTTAGCTGTTAGGCGTCGCTTCTTCTTCTTCATCGAGTGGATGGCCAACCTGACCAATAGGCGTCGCTGTTAGTCTTCAATTATTAAAAGAATACCAAATCTGTTCATCTCTACATAGTATAAAACAAAGTTGCTTTCCGCCGTCTGTCTGTCCCTATGTGTGCATAAATCTTTAAAACTACGCTACAGATTTTGACGCGGTTTGTATTACTGGGTCAAACTGCAGGCAATTACTAGTTACTTAGAAGATGAGAAAAAGTGTATATTTTGTAAAGATAGTAAGATAAAATTCAAATGTCATAATAATAAATTACCCAATTATTAAACCGATCGACTGGGCATTCCCTGAACCCATAAAAAGACAGAATTAAAATAAATTTTATTTTAATGTGACAATGGCTTGATTTAAATTAATATTAATTTGTTATCGGTACAATTAGCCGCCGAATGAATTGTCGGCCGCTTTTGAACTGATAACATTGTAGTCGAGCTTTAACTATCAAATAGATATACCGACAAAGCGGTCTTTATGTCAGCTAACTGGATTTTACACATAATTAACTCGGGTTTTTATTGATTGCGATATTTTTTTTATAGACAGCGGTATTTGTGGTTTACTTATCGTGGTCATAAACGCCACTGTGAATTAAAGGCGGTGTTATCTGACGATTTGACAAATGGAAAACCTTTTTTGAAAAAAGAACACATTTAATTACGTCACAAAAACCCAATTCATATAGGATTGGAGGAATATTGTGAGCTCCGCAACGTCCCCAAACAGTGTTCAGTCCATGTCTCACATGCTAGTATGCGAGAGCTGCTCGAAGACCTGTTCGCCTCCAGGACTTGAAGGTCGCTAAATGCAGTTTCATAGACCGCTTTCTTGGTGAATCATATTTATCCTAATAAATGATGGACACTTGACACGAAGAAGAAGATATAAGATTAGTAGTTTTTTATATCGAAAGTATAGGTTTCTTAAGTTTAAGCGAACACACTTAGTTTCTTTTATTTTACATTTTCATCTGATGTTTCGGCCCCTTTACAAGAAACGTGGTCACAGAAGACATGCATACCTAATGGTTAAAAATGGGATACTGCTACTAATTTTAAAAACTGCTGCTATTCCACGACTATTCGAATTACGAATAAAATACTAAATATTTAGCCAATCAGAGTCAATGCTTATATTATATCAAAGTTTAGGTGAAGCGCAGTCGAGCGCATAGTTAAAAGTTGAATCTAATTAATGGATTCCGATCATCTTTGTTTCTCTTTGATGTCGGAGCGAGCTGCGGTCGGCGTCGGTATTCATCATTATTAACTAGCACTGAACCGCGGTTTACTTACGTTTTTGTGGAACCTCGACAAAATATTGCTTCGGCCATTGGTTACCTCGAGAAAAAATGTCGACGAAATGAGGCATTAGTCATTTGAAGCTCGGTGAATCGTGTTCGGTCAATGATACTTCTGTAACAATAGGAGTAACCCAAAAAACATACGCGTCATATGAACACCACCTCTCCAGTTTTTGAATATCTTATCATCTTAAGTTGCACTAGACTATTTTTTATCAGCAATATATACTTTTAAAGCGACTTCAAAAAGACGGTGTCAATTATTATATTGTTTAAGTATTTGTTACAAAACTGTTTTTGACAAAGGCATTGGTCAAAACAACTTTTGACTAGAAAATCAGCCAAAACTGTTTTTATTGAAAGCATCGATCAAAACCACTTATTGACTTTTGCAGTCAAAAGTGGTTTTGACTGGTTATGAGTTTTGACTGTAATATAGACAAGCGATATCCCTCAGTTGTCGATCGACGTTGCTTTTAATTAAACAGAACAGCCAATAATTTGTTTAAACATTCTTTGTAACTTTATCTGGCTTTCATTACGTATTATGTTTAAATGAACGAGTGGTTTTGATCGAAACATAGCCCATTTGTATCACACTGTGATGATATTTATTGTTAATTTGGTAAACAGTAAAGTAAGTTGGTGTAGGTTAGTTGCCAACCCTGGTGTCGGAGTTTTAGACCGCTTAATATAAATAAATAATATAAATAAATATAAATAAATACTTGGACAAATTCACACACGGTTAATTAGACCCAAAGTAAGCTCTAAGCTTGTGTTATGGAATCTAACTAACTGATACTACTACATATACATACACAAATACTTTATAAGAATATATAATTGACACCCAGACGTCGTCGCCAACAACTATGTCTTCACATATTGTTGACTCCGGGCGGGAATCGAACCCGCAACCCCTGACACAGTAAGCGCTCTCACTGCCACTGTGCCAACGGGCTTGTCATAAATGTTGGGCTGGGCTTAAAGGTAATAATGATGAGAAAATAAATATAAAAATCTCTGTTTTTAATTTTACTGTGAATTAAAGATATCCCATCCTAGATTTCAAAAAATGTATTTAGTGTTTGATTACAATTTTAGATTTATCGTTTTTATACGTTACTTCAGTGAAATTAAAAAAAGAACAACTGAATTCCATAGCTGTAGAATATTACCAAAAATATTTTCTAGATAAAACATAATTTTAAATTAAATAAAAACAAGTAAACTTGAAGAAAACAAAATGTAAAATATTGCAACAATATTTATCCCAACACTTAATAGATCCATAGTGTAAAATGACCAAAGATGCATTTGAATTGAAAGCGACGGGTCCCGCAGTGTAGTATTGTTACTTAACACCAGTCTCACCCGATTCGGCAACCCCCGACACAGTAAGCGCTCTCACTGCCACTGTGCCAACGGGCTTGTCAAAGTAATTGCAATAGAGAATGACGACGGAGTGGATTTTCATTGAAAAGAAGCGTTACGAAAGGATTTTGACAATTTCAATGTGTTGTGATCAGTAAATTGAGTTACGATAACCTTCCTACAATATTACAACACCTGGGTATGCAGAGAGCCGGCTCATGTAAAACTGCCAAATGAAAACGATAACACACTTTAGTACTTTGTCAAATTATCAATTCGAAAATTCTCTTTGACATCTCATTAATTGTCGAAAAGTGAAGTGTGACAAGGTTGTAAGTAAGTTGAAGGGTCGACTGTACAGTGGCGAGCACAAGTGAATGTAGCTCGACCTATTTAGTACAATTCAAATAGGTTAAGTCTTTGCTTATCGTCAACTGCGCAGTACTTTATTATTTATCGTCCTCGAGCTCCTAGCGGTGACAGATAACATGGTCGGCGGCATGCAGGATATATAGGTTTGTTTTAGTTATTTACAGCTCGTAAAAGTATACAAAAATATTCAGGGATCGAAATATCTGAAAAGCAAATGGAAAAGTGAAGAAACTTTATCGACAAGACTCCTTTACGATGAAATGTGATGAGTAGTATGATTTTTTTTGTATATCGCGCTTACATTCTTTTCCAAGTTGAATGGAGTCGCACCTAAACATTTTCTTTGCCTGAAAGATTGCTTTCCTCTGTATAAAAGAGTAAGTAAGTAACCACTCAAAAGCTACCGACATAATGTGACTATTGGAACAACCGGATCCGACCATTTTATGTGCCCTCTGGACTGCGGTAACGTTCAAACAGAAATGCCACTATCGGTCACCCATCCAAGTTGTGGTCAAGCTGCACGTTGCTTAACAATAATTTTTTTAATATTGCTAAGTCAAAGAACGCCAAAAATATTGTATCATTACGGAATTAAGAACCGACATTCTAATACAACTTTAATCAAAGTAATGTCAAACAAGTGAAATGCATGTATCGAAAGCTGTACTTTCCTCTATTCCTCGATCATGTAACTAGCCGCGCCCCGCGGTTTTACCCACGTTGCACCCATTCCCGCAGGAATTTCGGGATAAAATGTATCCCATGTGTTATTCTAATGTATAACCTAGATTACTGTAAAGTTTCATCCAAATCCGTTCGGTAGTTTTTGCGTGAAAAAGCAACAAACATACATCCATACATACATACATCCTCACAAACTTTCACATTTATAATATTGGTAGGGAGTAGTATATATATATTAGTACATATATATATATATATATATATTAAGTAGTAGGAAGTAGGATTAAATAAATAGCAACTGTCATCCATACAGCATAACACCGACCAACAGTTTGTTGCGCACGCAACGCTTATCATGCTTCACTTTTAATTACATTTTATACAACAATTAATTTATTGTAACGCAATTTTGTTTATTTACTATTTAAATATTTGAAGAATGTATTAGCCTGTAATGTCCTATTGCAGTTAAAGGGCTCTCATCTCACTGAAGATATCAAAACAACAGGTGTAACCACGCCTCCCTACTTCGGGTTGATGATCTCAAACTCGAGCCATGTTTGAAAAGTAAATTGGAAACAAGCTTCGCTCGATTCGGGACTTGAACCCAGGACCTCAGTCTTGGTAGACGAGTACAAAATGCATATATGTCACTAGAAAACGTAGATCAAAGTAGGTTTTTCAAATGAATTTGATCATGAACAAATAATATGGCGGAACAAATAGAATAATTTGTATTTATTATATAATTTATTCCGCAAACTTAAAGATTTTTTTTTTATTCAGTAAAATATCCAACAATATATACAATGAGTAAGTAAGTTATTAAGTCCGTGAAGTTAGTGGCCAACCCTTGTGTCGGAGTTTTTAGACCGCCTCAAGGCCTCCGACATGGTCTAACGATTGAAACAACCGGGACCGACAACTTAACGTGCTCTACGAAGCACGGTAGCGATTACATAGAAATGTCACTATCAGCTAAGTAGGGTCTGAGCTGTAGGTTGGATAGCAATTGCAATGAGTTAACATCACTTAGCTAAACTACACCACGAGCACTATGTTATACATATATGCAATACCATGTAGATAGGTATTAAGAGTTCAAAAACTGGAAAGACTAAAAGTCTAGTCTAGTCAGTCTATAAACTTTCAATTTTTATAACTATTAAATAAATTGTACACCATTTTTTAGTTCAAAATAAATGGCAAGATATATTTCAATGCTTCCTCACAATTATTTATGCATCACAATACACAATCAATTCAATTCTATTTATGATTTGAACAAAAACTCTTCCAATGAATTGTATTCAACGAGTTTTTTGCTTCAGGTTATTCAAGGAGTATTGATTCGACATTTAGATACTAATAATTTAAATGTAGTATAACTGTCATAGAACAATTAACTATTAATTAATTCATTGGATAAAAAAATACTTATCTTAAAGATAACAATACGGGGCAAAGGCCTCTAACACATTAGTATTCGAGGACGATTAAGTTAGACTCTACGGTTACCTAATAAGAGTTGGTGGTTTACTCAATGGAATTAATTATGAAACAAAAAACTAAGTTTTACCTACAGACAATTTAAAAAAGGAGAGAAAGAAGGTCCTGTATTCAAATGAAAAGAAAAGTTTGTCAAGATTTTTTCAAAAAATTACTTATTCAATTAGAAGTAACTATAAGTACACATAAGCTACATTTTACCCAATTTTCAAACAAAATACTTTGAATACCTTTTTATATAATTTTATTATTAAGTCAGTTACGTGTCGCTAGTTCCACAATGCATTTAAACATGCCAATCACATCATAAAGGGCAATAAAACATAAAACTTAACTTGAAGCACCAATTCGTTCTAAAGGTAATCATAAGCATTACTCCTGAAACGTAAGTCGATCCTACACCATCACACTAAATCCAACGTTTTATTATACACTAAAGTAGATATACCAAAAATCACATCAAAATGTGTGTAATGTGACCGTGCAGAGATAATGGCCCATAACGGAACCCGTTTAGGGATCAACAGGCATATAAAAATTTGGCAGTTAGCGTTTTAGAGTTCACACACAATAAAACCTACTTTATTATGCAAACTTTAATTTATTACTGAACTTTTGAGTGAAATAAAACCTTTGACCGGTGGCGCTTGTTTGTAATGCGCTTTTTATTAAAATTTCGTTCGAAAGTTATCGTTTTAATATTACAAATGCGAGACTTTGAGAATGGAACCTATGAATCGTTCCTCAGTGAGAATACTTTGAAACGGATTAAGGAAAAATTGTCTGAAGTTGTGAGGCAAAGTTAGGCTGTGCATATAATTTAGTGTTCATGCATATATTTAGCGGTCACTACGCGGAAGTTCGGTCGGTCCGTCGATTTGTAAATCTGTACGAGTACTACTATTATAAACATGTAATATTTCTAACTTTGTTTGTTTGTAAGGGCTACTTAAAGAAAAAATACAAGGCACTTGACAAAAGGCTGCAACTCAGCTGTTGCTGTACGATGTTACAGCTGGTGTTTAGTTTTATGAGATCCCTTTGCTCTACAATGGGACAATTCAGGCTAACAGATCTTAATCTAAAATACAAAATACAGCAGAGTGTTTAATAAAAGCAAAACTGCGAGACTTCTAATGAATAATAAAAAACAAATTGATTGATAACATAAAGGAACGTTTTTCTAATCTACCAGATAGGACTCGACGGATAAATCTAGTTAATTGTATAACAAATATTATGTTAATTAAGACCAAGTGTTACCAGTTGTGAATCACGCTGATAACCTTTCGGTCAAATACCTAAATACCTACTCGTTCACACACATACCGATTACATCATACTATTAGATGCCTACATTAGATACCGAAGAGTTTATAATTTTATGATATATGTATCAGTAAAAAAAGTATTAAAAAAAAAACCTTTAAAAAAATTTAAGGTTTAGAACTTAGCGCATGAAGAGATGTGTTTTCAGTTTGAAGGTGTCTATGTCTGTGGCAGTTCCTACAAAAAAAAACCAATTTTAACAGTCTTTTGAAGGATGCCAAATCATTCGTGTGTGATTTTATATAATATTCGTTCTTATTCAGTTTCGGTTGACTTCTATGTAATCTAACTTGCAGAATGTATCTACTTCTTCTTCTTCATCGAGTGGATGGTCAACCTGACCAATCTTGATGTCAGAGTTATCGAGTCGCCAAAGGCCTCTGACATGGCTCATGTAACGACTACTATCCGTAGAAAGTAACCGGGACCGACGACTTTACGTGCCCTCCGAAGCACGGAATCATCTTACTTTTCGGGCAATCAGGTGATTCAGCCTGCAATGCCCTAACCAAACTGAGGACAGTCTCACAAAGTGATTTTTGTGAGATATCCCCACCGGCAATCGAACCCGGAACCTCCGGATCGTGAGCCGAGCGCTCAAACCACTAGACCACGGAGGCTGTTATCTACTAATATCTAGGAATCAATATAGATATCCTATATACCTAGATTTGATTGCAAGTAAACCTATATTACAAAACCAGTGTACATAAGTCTCGCAATGTAATTATCTTTCAACACGCTAACCCCTGCAGCTGGGATAATAACCAATTAGCAATTAGTACTCATTAATTGTAAGTGATATTTCAAAAGATACATAATTAATGATAATGTCTATTATTTATAATGTAAGATAACGAAATAGGCGTATTAGTGCGTAATAGATAGCAATTACTAGGTTTTAATGTGGACACTAAATGTAAACTAGGATGTCTTGGAAATGTCTTAGATTATAAATAACTATCAGTGCCTGCAAGAATTTCAAAATAAAATGTATCTCAAGTCTTATTCTGATGCATCTATACATATTACAAAACAAAGTTCCCAAAAGCTAATTTGCTCAAAAACTTTTCATGCCAAAGTTCCCACAGGTACGAATAATACCGCAGGGTACTATATTACTGTAAAGTTTCATCCTAATCCGTTCAGTAGTTTTGCGTGAAAGAGCATCCAACATACATACATCCATCCTGACAAAATTTTTGCATTTATAACATTAGTAGGATGTGATTACGTTAATTGAGAAGCTATTCATTTTTAGCGTAATAATTAAAAAAAATATGAAAACAGAAAATCAAAAAATATTCCTCAATCATGTTAGTAGCAGTAGTAATAGTAAAAAGTAAAGTAATGTCCCACTGCTGGGAGAAGGCTACTCATCTCACTGAAGATCAAGAAGAACAATACAGTGACAGTACAGTACAGGATTAGGCGTAATCACCACGCTTGCCTAATGTGAGTTGGTGATCCCAATCCAACGCCATGTTTGAAAAGTAAGATACATGTTTTCGCTCGACCCAACAAGAGACAGTCAGTTTCGGCAGGCGAATACGCATACCACTACACCACCGAGGCGAGGCACCGAGGAGTAGTAATAGTATTACACTATTTAAATTATCACGATATGAACACATTGTAAACACTAATCTAGACGGGACTTAATCGCGAATAAAAACATTTAATGCATACCTCAACGTTTCGGTCGTGTCGCAACGGCCGTGTTCACGAGGGTACTGGATTGCGAGTGTTGTTTACACTATTTGGTTGAAGGGGCGCAACCTACCCACATCAACCAAAATGTTATTAGGTCCGTACTCCACTGCACTATTTTTTAAGGTCCACGACACACTACACTGACAACGTCCGAAAGTGTCCTACACTTAAACAAGTTTATCACTGGATTCCATGCAGGCGAAAGTTTGAAACCGCTTTCCCGGTTGAAATTTTGTGTTTCTTAATTTCAACCGCTTCACGTACAAGTCTTGAGAAATAGTGACGTTCGTTGGAAAGTAGTAATAGTATTAGCCTGAAAAATGGTATAAGTCCACTGCTGGGAAAAGTTCTTCATCTTTTTGAAAGTGTTCGTGAGTAAGGCACTGAAAATCTTTTAAAGTTTAACTAAACCCCCAGTTCAAGTATTCCCGCTTGCAAACGCCAATATTTTCCGGGAGAGGTGAACTTTCCTCAGCTCCTGACTCCAGACATCATTTCACCATATTTTAATAGAGGAATAGTTGAGCTATAAACTCTTTTGATTTATTTTATGACCACTATACGTGTATGGCTCTAGTTACGGCGGAAGAGAAACATTATATAAGGTTGCGGAATAAAGGTATCCTGATATTTTTACGTGAACAAGGGTTTGAAAGTCACTTGTCTCTTAGTTAAAATGAAAAGTTGAAAAATAATTATAACGTATAACAGTTAGAACACCAGGTCCAGAGTTTAAGACCGCCTAAAGGCCTCCGGCATGGTCTAATGATTGCAAAGCCCGGGACCACCAATTACAATTGTTATATATTGATTTACCATCACAGTTACCCCCATACACAATTTTAATATACCATTGAAAATTTATTTTTAATACTAAAAGTGAAATAACGAGATTGTACCGTAATCATTGTAACTAATATTGCTATTACTTCCTTACCAGCCCGCCTATATCACCCGCTCATTGTGTGACCACACACTTTCACAACTAACGCGAGAAAACTAAAAATTAATAGCCATAATTTTAAATGTTCAAATTAGATAGCGAATGTTTAAATAGAGCCAAGATTTAAAATATTATAACGTGTTTATTACTTAACTTAATGGATTGTTGTTTTGAACTTAAAAAGTAGTTAAAATGGTTGTAAATGTCCAATCTTGGGATACAGTCTTGACAATATGACTGTATGATTGGTATGTATTCGATTAGAATGCCAATCGAGAAAAGTAGCAGGAATTTTGGGAAGCCTTTGTCCAACAGTGAGATGATACAGGCTAACAGTAACAGTAATGCACAATACTTGGCAATATTGTACAAAAAGCTGTTTCTCCAATTTTAACCCATTCTGTTCGTTTACGTGGGAATTTTGGGGAAAAATAGCCTATGTTTTATTCTGAAGTATAAACTATTTGGTTTTAAAGTTTCATCTAAATCGATTTGGTAGTTTTTGCGTAAGAATCAAACAAACATCCACAGCTTCTCATAAACTTTCTCATTTATATTAGTAGTGAGTAGGATAGTATTGTAGCCCATGCAAAGTATATTTTCAGGTATCTATAGTTGCCTATCATCATTAATAAATATTTATTAAAATACATACGATATGTATGTCAAAATATTCATATCTTCTTCATCGAGTGGATGGTCAACCTGACCAATCCTGGTGTCAGAGTTATTGAGCCGTTAAAGGCCTCTGACATGGCTCATGTAACGACTACTATCCGTAGAAAGTAACCGGGACCGATGGCTTAACGTGCACGGAATCATCTTACTTTTCAGGCAATCAGGTGATTCAGCCTGCAATGCCCTTACCAAACTGAGGACAGTCTCACAAAGAGATTTTTGTGAGCTATTTTGTCGCCACCGAGAATCGAACCCGGAACCTCCGGATCGTGAGCCGAACGCTCAAACCACAAGACCACAGAGGCTGTTAATAATCATATAAAACATACACATTCAAAATATTTATGTAAATAAAGTATATGTACTAGTATCAGTAAAATTCCACAATAAATGCTTAGAGCTTAGTTTAGGCCTAACTATGTATGAATTTGTTTGTCCGGCTGTTTTTTTATATTTTTTTACGTATCACTACATAGTATAAAATAAAGTCGTCTCTGTTTCGTGTCTGTTTGTCTGTATGCTTAAATCTTTAAAATTACGCAACGGATTTTGATGCAGTTTTTTTGTAATAGGTAGAGTGATTCAAGAGGAAGGTTTTTATGTAAAAAAAAATCCCGAAATTCCCACGGGAACGGGCACAACGCGGTTAAAACCGCGGGGCGCTGCTAGTTTGTAATAATGTAATTAATCACCCAGCTACCATAATTAAACAAACCTAATGTAAATTGAACAATCTAAAATATTCCACAATCATTCATATATGGTTCGTATTGCCTTTGACAGACAGACAGGCGACATTGAAACGTCTTTGTATATATGGAGTTGTAATGGGAAGTAGACGTGGGAACATGTCGTTGTAATTAGTTTTTTTTAAACAAATAAGGGCCTTTTCATACGTAACTAAAGTATTATGTTACGATAGGAATTTATAGGTTGGTTAATTAGTTACATTGTAGCTTTAGAGAAGTGCTTTAATTATTTAGTAGGGGTTGGCTTTCGACGACCAATTTAGAATAGAGGTGGAATTGTTCAGCGACGGTTTCGGACTAAGAAAACTTCCGAAAGTATGAAGAAAAAATTTGAATGAATGAGTGGCGGAAATAGGTGAAAGCCTTTACCCAACATTGGGACGATATGAACGTATAGTAACAGTAATGATAAAAATACAATGTTTGTGTTTAATATATTGATCAATGATTTTTTTCAAACACCGTCGCCGTCGCCTTTGATGCATATGTCACCACCCAAAAGACAGAAAAAGAGTCATGCATAAAAAGCCAGAAACATTGAGTTTCCTCCGAAGCTCTCCGCAACAAAAGGATAATACGTAACAGTAACAGTAAAAACAATTGAAACCTTCATAAACAAACAAACAGTTCCATAAACTTCATCGAACAGAACCCAAATGAATAAGCTAGTTTAAAAGCCAACTGTCGAACAAGTGAATTAATGAATCGGTCCATTTTTTACTCCGTAACATGCACCAGCTAAAAACAACCTTTAAATCGCATAACACTTCATTTGAAACTTTTTTACAATACCCAAAAAGGAATAAATAATGCAACGCGCAAAAAAATTAGGCAAAAACAGTATCAAATGGTTGAAACCACGTTGGTTATAATTCTGGATGCTGGCACAAAAATGGTGTAAGTCGAAAAATTATAAATTCCCGGTAGTCGTTACAGTGAGCTGATTATTATCGCCCTCTACTTCACGGGTAGTAACGCGATAATTTCTTCAACAGTAGTCATCGGATTGTAAAGATATAAGTGTGAAATTTTATATTTGTTTATAAAGATTTACGTTTCACTTATTTCTCACATTATTATTTGATACACATGTCTGTTAAAATAATAGAATTATTAGGACAGCATAAAGTTTTGAATAGCTAAAATTATATCAATAAACAATGTCTTAAAGAAATCATTACTGTTCATCGATAATAATTAATAAATATAATGCTGCCTGCAATTTCAAAAAATAAATTTTATAAAAAACGGCGCACCCTCACAAATCTCGTCCATTCCTCTGAAACTAAAAGCCTACTAACATATATGTAGCCCACAAATTGCTTGAAAACGTGATATCCTGAGTTACTTATACTTTACCGCCTGATGGTGGCCGATGAGATCATAACACACCCGTCCGACGTTTGTCCTCTCTGATGCGATATTAATTATAGCCTCGGATCCGATGCCGTGACTAACCGTTTTATTCGACGGTACAGCTAATGATACACTTCTGATCGTTATATTTATTCCTCGTGGAATATTTTAAATAAAAAAGCACAATAATGACTCTATTGATAGGAGACTTTATGAATTAATAATTTTTGTGATTGATTGACTTTGATTTTAGAAGATTACGAGTTGTGGTGTTGTTAATAGAAAATGGCTTTTAATTGCCTTTATTGTATGAGTTTCACTACGTTATGGTTATTTATGTATTCATATGCTAATAAACTTTCATAAAGCATGTACGAGTAAGCCTAAATAAAATGAGCGGTGCCTAAACATTGTCAATTGTTCGTGTTATTTTAAGCTTTGAATATACGGTTTTGTTTTGCCATTTACCCAACAAAACATAAACACACCAAAAGCTCAAAAGTGTTTGTTTAATTTAAATATCAACAAAACAGAAAGGAAACCCAACAGATAAAAATGTAACTAAAAAATTTACAACTGAAACTCAAATCCAAACGAATATATTCACCGATAAATAATTTCGATTCCATTCCAATATTTGAAATTTGAACTTCGTTTGACGTTCGAATAGGTATTGTTTTTCAGTTTAACCAATCGCAGCTCGCCGCGGGCATGTTCAATGAAATCCTAAATTATAAATGTCGATCGAAAAAGCAGACATAAAATACAATATTTTCGGTCACCGCTCTCGCCGTTTTAATTAATTATATTTTATTAATATTCGATAGCGTTTCCATTGTTGTCTAAATATTGATAAAGGTTTTTATTGCTACGAATTTTATTTATGGGATCATGACTTATGACTGTTTGACGATTGATGTGCGAATTGGATGGGTTTTCAATTAACGATTATTTATTTGTAGTAGCAATTTATGAGATGCAATATGTTTTCCAATTGTACTCGTATTTAAAGGTCAAGACAAGAGTAGACAGAAACAATAAAGATTCAATGTGAACCTTATTGATTCGTGAATTTATACATTATACAAATATGTTTTCTAATAAACAAAGTATTTGCCATTTCGACCGGAGGTATTGATATAATATTTGATTTTAGTAGTAGTAGTAGTAATATTTGATTGACACTTCGAAAATGTTGAAAGATCTTTGTCCAAAAGTGGGACAGTAGTACTTATAGATTTATAATAAAAGCGACACTAAAAGAAAATCTTTCATTTTATTTTGAGCTTTCAGGTGTTTACAATAGAACCTCATTTTATTGCAACGTTAGAGTTCCTGCGAGTGTGAAGTGTTTTTATTAGTGCATCAAAAAGTTCGTCAAGCATCTAAGTTTTTATGAGTCATGAATTTAAAAGTAGTAAAGAAATAGAAGTGTAAGTTAAGGTGTAAGGTTAGGAGAAAAGTTGTTTCCAACTTGCATGCAGTTACAGGTTATGTGATAAGTTTCAGTCGGGCGATAGTGGGGCTAGTGATGCGCGGAGGCTATTTCACGTAACTAAATATCGATGGCTATGCTATTTGGAAAAATAATTGAAAGCGCAACGTAATTTCTTAATAGTTGTCTTTTTTAAACTTACGCGATTCGACCACTACTAAACGTACAGAAAAGGGGTAGTTACTTTATAAATCTTTCTACCGCAAAAAAAACCGTTTGAGTACGTTTGCCATTGTAACTAACACCACACCACTAAACAACTGTATTTGTTTAGTGGTGTGGTGTTGAAATATGTATTTATTCTTATTTGAAAACTATTAAATAAAAATATATTATGTAAGTATGGAATTTGGTAACACGCTATAACTTACTATCCGCTAATTCACCAAATGGCCATTGGAGCATTTCTTAAAAACGCTTTTGATATATTTTCCACCGAGATTCCAGCCGATCTTAAAACTCCGAAGATAAAAATGTCGAAGATTTTTAAGCGATTTTTAGTCCTTACATCTCATAAAAAACATCGATAACCAAACTACACCTCTGTCACTTCACTAGTATTTAATAGTGACTCGTCTGCAAACGTCTTTGCTCTCTTAAGACGATCTCCGAGAGTACACACCATTGCATCCAACTTAACAATCTCCAGCGCGCATATTCTGATCTTAGACGTCTCATTACTTTAACTTTTGTCATCTTCGTCTTTTGGATTAACGTACATTTTAATCGTTTCAGATAAAACGTTATTACTGACACTACATTAAACGTTTACGTTAGTTATTTTTGGGTTAAACTGTCCTAGTTTTGACTATCAGAATGGATAATCGATCTTAACGCGATCGGATTTAAATTAAACCTGAATCGGATCAAATGGAGATCTAAAAAAAAAATTAAAAACGATACTAGTGTTGAGTGATAACGGAAAGAGGAATTTAAAAACGACACTAGTACTGGGTGAGGCACGTGGTTAACTAACTAAATATTGTGTGACAAAAAGGGTACACTGTATCACGGTAAAGTGTGATTGAATTAGGATCGTGTTGCATTCGTTAATCAGAAACGAGTTTTGAGTGAGTCCATTGGGCCACTCTTATCCCAACTTATCCTAACCGCAGGGCACAGCTATTCGGCAAAGCCTAGTGACAGCGCAACAGTACGGGCTGGATTTTGATGTAAATATATCCATTAAAATAGCTATTTTCAGAATATTTACAAAAAAAATCAACGGGTTGCACTCCGAGAGTGCCGGCTGAGTGAAAACTTGAATATTAACGTCAAAACGTCTTATGAATTTTTGATCAGGTAACGTGTCCTGACGCGAGTTTTTTTTATCCATCACAAAAACTGCACTACGCAAAAGTTTTTCACTTCAAAAAAATGTACAACAACCTCGAATCTAAAAGAAGAAGCTAGTTGACTACATTTTGGAATTTCATATTCAGTCCAGCCATTATCACCAGAATAAGGATTCTAATAATGTTGTTCCGAATAAAATACCACCGTTAACTTTTATCTAAATAGTCGGCGATGTAACATTATGTGCGTTTTGTTTCAGCATTGATTTTATATTGAAAATCTATTTTTACGGTGCACTGGAGACTTTAGAACGAAACCTTAGGACTGAAATATTAGATTTCAATATTGAATGAGAATAGAATAGAAAATATGAAAATATCGCGTAACATGGTTATGTATAAGGGGTGTCTTTCCATCAGAGCTATGCTATGCTTTATTGTTATGTTACTATGCTATGCTACGATTGATATGATTGGTGGAAACCACAATCGCTACGCTACGCAACTACTACGACGCCTTGGCTGTCTCGGGATCCGCAATGGATAAATCTAAGGGTCAACACTGCGTTAAGCATGCGCACGCGGCGGGCGCATGCTTAAGTTTGTAAGTTGTAGGTATCTTATTTTTAATCCAATTCTGAATTTGATTTATTTTATACAGCTCTTAAAAAAAAGCTAAATCCACAAGACCAAAATCCAATTCCGCACATATTCCAAGCATACAATAGCTCACATACAGACCGAGCGAGCACAATGAAACGTGATAGTTTGTACGCAGCATTAATACAGCGCTGAATAAGCCAATATTCCATTAAAATGATGGCTCACTGGTAAGATGAAATTTCAAATCGAATTTACAACACAACTGGAGGTTTGTATTTGTTAGAGTAATATTTGTCGGCTGGGGAGTAATATTCGTCAGTTGATTCGTTTCTATTTATTCATATTTTAAGGTAAAAAGGTTTTTAAGTTTGTTATTTTATGTTAACATTTATTTTTATGATGGAACTGACAAGCTTCGGAGAAAACGTCTCTATAAATTAAATATATAAAAAAATAAACAAAGGAAAGTTAAAAAGATCGATGGGTCAAAATGTCTTCAGGCTTGAGTCTTGTGAGACCCAAAACATGATATTTATTTGAAGTCTTCAAAAAATACTTTTACATTTCTAGTAAATAGATACTAATATAATTAAGCTGATTTGTCTTTAGGTTTGTTTGAACGCGCATAGCTCAGTAACTACAATCCGATTTGTATATCTTTTTTTGTAATAGATAACCAAATTCAGCGGATAGGTTACAGGCTATTTTTCATCCCGAAATTCCCATGGAAAACGGGCTCAGAGCGGGTAAAACCGCGGGATGCCGTTAGTATTATATGATGCTGTAATGTGAATTTGTTAGAACATGGTAATCTTTGAGATTTCCAACTTTTGCGGACAAAGTCGTACGTCGTCAAAGTCGCTTCTCGTACTAGCGTACATCAACTCACAACAGCTCCTCGCAGTTCTAACAAGGTTGCGCCATTAATTAAAATTTTAGGACTAGTACGAAAAAAATATAAATACGAGTTTGAACAATTTGAAAACAACATATTTAATTGGCACATATTTGCATTTTATAACAAAATTCAACACAGAAACTAATAAATCAAATTAATAACAAAATTGCTATAATTATATTTATTTAGAGTTCTGTTCAAATAACACATGCCACTGAATATAAACAACGAGATGTGTTTAACTAATTCGTTCCACAATAATTGATGCACAATGGATCAATAATATGAATATCAAACTAGTTATTAATTAAATTAAACGGACATTGCGATATAATTTTACTGTTATAATATTAGTATGTTTGTTAAGTCCGTATGGACATTTCCATATTTTACATATTTTCATTGGTTTTATAACTCACTAGCTGTCCCGCGCGGTGGTTCCACCCGTGACCCAATAGATGTCGCTAGTGTGAATCTAAACCATCCAAGGTGCCAACCAAACGCATACAAAAAAATCATTCAAATCGGTCCAGCCGTTTAGGAAGAGTTCAGCTACCACGAAAAGTGGCATTGATTTTTATCTATACTAATATTATAAAGCTGAAGAGTTTGTTTTGTTTGTTTGTTTAAACGCGCTAATCTCAGAAACTACTGAACCGATTTGAATAATTCTTTCACTGTTAGATAGTCTATTTATCGAGGAAGGCTATATAGGCTACATTTTATCCCGGATTTCCTACGGGAACGGGCACAACGCGGGTAAAACCGCGGGGCGCTGCTAGTATACATATATGATTAATTAATAGCGCATTATTTATTAATCATATACAGAATAAACATCAATCTACACCTATATTGAACACCTCAGTGGTATACCTAGTGGTTATGTGACATACCTGCCAAGACTGACTCTCGAGTTCAGTTCCCGGGTTGAGCGAAAACATGTCACCAACTTTTCCCACATGGCTCAAGTTTGATATCACCAACCCGCAGTAGGCAAGCGTGGTAATTACGCCTAATCCTCCTCACTGTACTGATATCTTCAGTGAGATGAGAGGCCTTTGCTTAGCAGTGGGATATTACAGGCTAAGACTTATATTATGTTGAGAATTGAGCAATTTATAGCTTATTTTTATTATTCTACTTCCATGTCTTATTTTATTTTAGTAAACCTCCTTGTATGTAAATGTATTTATTTTTAATAAGTTGGCAGTCGAACATTTTTATTTTTGAATTAGTATTTTTGAATTCTCTTGTTTTCTGGTTTGTGAATTTTCAATATAGCATAAAATAATGGCGAAGAGAAAAGACTGAAAGGAATGTGTTCCGAATAATAATTATTATTCGATTTAAGTATTATAAAGTATTGAGCAACAATGTATTGATTAATATTGTCAGAATATTCAAAAGGTACCTTTTGAAGAAAGCTTTTGAGAAATGTTTTGGACTACGTAATAAATTAATATTATATTCAGACTGTTATTTACATCAACAAACCCGAATCCACTGATATTAACAACAGGTTATGGGCCCAGGGCAGCTGTAAAGGGTTTTTGTTGAAAAAGTGAACAGGAAAGCAGTCCAAAATGTCAGGCACGGCCGACTCTACGAATCGGCAACATCGGAGCAGCCATCGCACAGCAAGACAACGTTGAGATACGCAAGTCGCCATAAGTCAGAAAATCGCCACGAAAGAATTTGAATTCATTTTGTTTATTAAGAATTGTCAGTAGTACTTAAGTCTAAGCAAAATGGATACTGTAAGATCTCAGTTAGAGATGTTAACTGAAGATAGTCAAGGAAATGTTAATTTCATTTCATGGCGATTTAAATTAAACCTAGCACTTAAGAATAAAGATCTGTATGACATTATAACAGGTGTGAAAGTCAAGTCAGTAGGTGCTATGTCAGCAGAAAACGTTTCAGCTTGGATAAAGAAAGATGTCGAAGCTCAAACGTTGATAGGTTTAAATGTAAGTAGTAAGATTGCAAATAAAATTGCTAATTTTAGAACAGCCAAAGATATGATTGACAAATTAGTTAGTTTATATGGCACAAATACTGATGTAACTTTAGAAACGTCCCGAATTAAGTTCTTTACTTTTGAGTATAATGAATGCAAGTCAGCAGTAGAGAATTGTATGGAGATTTTGGATCTGGCTGAAGAGGTGTCAACTGATGATGAACCTATGAAGGAAAGTTGGATCATGACGAGGATTTTGAGTGTCGTACCAGCGAAATTGGCTCATTTCAGGACATCTTGGAACAACGTGACAGGACCAACAAAGAATATTGATACTCTCATCGAACGTCTGAGACTTGAGGACGAACAACTAAAGGAATTGACGACAAACTCGGAGGGCAGCACTAGTAACGCTCTCATGGCAAGACGTGAGAAACACGGACAGTCGTCAAACGGCAAACAGGACAAGTCACAGCTAGCATGTTACAAATGTGGGAAGAAAGGTCACATGCTCAAGGAGTGCAGAGGTAAGCCATGTCAGAAATATATCGATTATTGTAAGAAGAAATACTCATGCAACAATTGTAAGCAGAAAGGACATTTTGCAAAGGAATGTCCAACCCGAGAAGAAGGAAATAAGTCAGGAAATGGAAGACCACAAAAGAGGGCTTTTTTGACCACAGCACTCTCGACAGTGGACAATGTTATCTTCAAAGACAAGGCAACATCATGGTATCAAGACTGTGGAGCCAGTCAACACATGACATTTCATCGAGAATGGTTCGTACAGCTTACTGAACTAGACGAGCCCATTTCAATTGTAATTGGAGACTCAACCAGGCTAGATGGCGTTGCAGTTGGGAACATTGAAATGGAGGCTTTTGATGGTCAACAATGGTATCCAGTGGTACTTGAAGATGTGATTTATGTTCCAAATCTTAACTTTAATCTTTTTTCTGTAAGTCAGATGCTTGATAAGGGCTATGTACAGAAAGCAAATGGAAAAGAGTCAACTTTTTATAATCAGGATGGCAAGGAAATTGTGGCAATAGCAAGGCGTAAAGGAAATCTCTATCAGATGATGCTCAGAAGAGAAGAAGAGACAAGTTTGATAGTCCAGTCAATCAAAGTATGGCATGAGAGACTCGCTCATCAAAATGTAAAGTATGTGAGGGATATACTGAAAAGGAAAGGTATCAAGTATGTTGATGATTGGAATGACTATGTGTGCACGGGGTGCTCATATGGGAAGTAACATCGATCATCACATCCAAACAATTCCAAGACAGCCCAGCAGCCATTAGATCTTGTGCATGTCGACACCGGTGAGATGAACATCCCATCTCTGGGAGGAGCTAGGTATTGGCTCATGTTGAAAGATGACTTCACTCACTACCGAAGCTGTTATTTTATGAAGACGAAAAGTGAGGCTCCTGAGAAGATTGAAAGCTACCTGAGACTTGTAGAAAATCAACTAGGAAGACGAGTGAAGAGTCTGAGATCTGATAATGGCACGGAACTGAAGAATGCAAAAACGAAAGAGATGATGGACAAACTGGGAATTTTTCACACTTTTACGAATGTATATACGCCTGAGCAAAATGGAAGGATTGAAAGAGAGATGAGAACGAATGTCGAAGCTGCCAGGGCAGCGATACACGCAGATTGTTTAGACGAGAGACTTTGGGCAGAGGCAATGAACCATGCGATTTTTACGATCAATCAGACAGGAACCAGCAATGTACCAGGGAAAAGTCCGGCAGAACTGTGGTTTGGAAGGAAAATGAAAATTGAGAAACTGCGATCTTTTGGATGTAAATGTTATGTGCTGACACAAGCACAGAAGAGAGGCAAAATTGATAGAAAATCAGAAAAGGGAATTCTGGTTGGCTATGACATTGATTCGCCCTGCTACAGGATCTACATGAAAGAGAAGAGAGATGTTGTTAGCTCAGATAATGTAATTTTCGACGAAGAAAGGATAAGACTGAGACAAAGCACTGAACTTGAGACATCAGCATCAGAGGGTACACCTGAAAAGCAAGAGGAAAGTAGCAGTGAATCAGAGGAAGATGTTGAGAACTACAGAACCGGAGAAAGTGCTGAGGAGGCAAGTGACAATGAAAATGAGATACAACCGCCAGAAGACGAGCCAGAAAGGAGAACATTGCGAGATCGTCGAATTTTGCAACCACCACCGAGATTGAGAGATTACGTACCTGATTTCCGGCGTGGAGGAAAGAATGTAACCGTAGCCATGATAGGTGAAACAGAAGATATCCCGGTGAGTGAAGCACTCAAAGAAGAAAAGCAATGCAGGAGGAGTACGACTCGTTAATCGAAATGAAAACTTGGAAACTGGTGGACTGTCCAGAAGGAGTGAAGCCGATCACCTGTCGTTGGGTACTTCGATTGAAGGCAGATGGAAGATACAAGGCCAGACTTGTGGCCAGAGGATTTGAACAGAAGGAGGGAGTGGACTACGCAGAAATTTTTAGTCCAGTAGCTCGCCATGCATCGATTCGACTACTTCTAAGTCACGCAGCATCAGAGAGAATGAAGTTAGTATCGTTTGATGTGAAAACAGCATTCTTGTATGGAAATCTGGAGCAAGTAATCTTTATGAATCAGCCTGAAGGGTTCAACGATGGATCAGGAAAAGTCTGCAAGTTGAATAACAGTCTTTATGGGCTTAAACAAGCTCCAAGGATGTGGAACGAGAGGGTTACCACATACTTTGAAAAGAAGATAGGTCTGATTAATACTGATGACGACCCGTGTATTTATTATAACAAGGACAAGAACATTATGCTATCACTTTTCGTGGATGATGGATTGATAGCTGGAAAGAATGAAGATGAAATATACAGATTGTTAAGCGAGATAAGCAAGGAATTTCAGATAACATACAGCAAGAAAGCTTGGATAAGTTGACGTACTTGGGCATGGAAATCAAGATCAACAAGGAAGGTATATTCGTGAACCAGCCTCGTTACACGGAGAAAATCTTAAGAAAAATGAAACTGGAGAAGTGCAATCCAGCATCGACACTTATTGAGCAATGAATGATCACCAAGAAGACAGACTTCAAGAACGACGAGGCACTTCCAGCAAACAACAATTATCGCGAGGCGATAGGGAGTTTATTGTACTTAGCTACAATCACTCGGCCAGACATTAGTTTCGCCGTGAACTATCTCAGTCGATTCTGTAACAACCCCATCCAACAGCCTCCGTGGTCTAGTGGTTTGAGCGCTCGGCTCACGATCCGGAGGTTCCGGGTTCGATTCCCGGTGGGGATATCTCACAAAAATCACTTTGTGAGACTGTCCTCAGTTTGGTTAGGGCATTGCAGGCTGAATCACCTGATTGCCCGAAAAGTAAGATGATTCCGTGCTTCGGAGGGCATTTTAAGCCGTCGGTCCCGGTTACTTTCTACGGATAGTAGTCGTTACATGAGCCATGTCAGAGGCCTTTGGCGGCTCAATAACTCTGACACCAGGATTGGTCAGGTTGACCATCCACTCGATAAGAAGAACAACCCCATGAAAAGTCATCAGGCAATGGTGAAACGTGTATTTCAGTATTTGAGAGGAACAGCGACAGCAGGAATTTACTTTGGAGGAGACAAAGAACTCGTTGCATATACCGATTCAGACTTTGGAGGAGATTCTGAGACGGGACAGTCGACGAGTGGAGTATTGGCGATGAGAGGAGGACCAGTGATCTGGTATTCACAGAAGCAGCGATTGGTGGCAACTTCAACTGCAGAAGCCGAGTACCGAGCAGCAGTGTCTGTAATTGACGATGTGTGCTGGATCAAACGAATTGCATTGGAACTTGGTATCTTGAAAAGTGATCAGCCAATTACTCTGAAGGTTGACAACATGTCAGCTATACATATGTTACAGAATGCACACGAAGGAAAGACGACTAAAGGAAAGAAACATATTGAGATACCACGAAAGTACATTCAGCAACATATCGGCAACACTGTGACATTGCAACATGTCGAGAGCAGCAATCAGATTGCAGACATTTTTACCAAGCCACTCAACAGAAGAGTTTTTGAGATGCTTCGCTGTAAATTGATCAAGGAGGAGTGTTGAGAATTGAGCAATTTATAGCTTATTTTTATTATTCTACTTCCATGTCTTATTTTATTTTAGTAAACCTCCTTGTATGTAAATGTATTTATTTTTAATAAGTTGGCAGTCGAACATTTTTATTTTTGAATTAGTATTTTTGAATTCTCTTGTTTTCTGGTTTGTGAATTTTCAATATAGCATAAAATAATGGCGAAGAGAAAAGACTGAAAGGAATGTGTTCCGAATAATAATTATTATTCGATTTAAGTATTATAAAGTATTGAGCAACAATGTATTGATTAATATTGTCAGAATATTCAAAAGGTACCTTTTGAAGAAAGCTTTTGAGAAATGTTTTGGACTACGTAATAAATTAATATTATATTCAGACTGTTATTTACATCAACAAACCCGAATCCACTGAAATTAACAACATATTACCTATATTGCAGCTTAAAATTATCACTACATAGTATAAAACAAAGTCGCTTTCCGCTGTATGTCCCTATGTATGCTGAAATCTTTAAAACTAAGCCACGGATTTTGATGCGGTTTTTTTAAATAGATAGAGTGATTCAAGGTTTATATGTATAAAAATTCCCGAAATTCCCACGGGAACGGGCACAAAGCGGGTAAAACCGCGGGGCGCTGCTAGTTAATATAATATATTTTAGTACATAAGGTCAATTTAAAACGAGTGCATCGGGTCGGTATGACCGTGCGATTCAACCGATTCATTTTCACGTCATCACCACAATCGTGACGTCACGAGCAATCTTCTGAAACACCGACATTATATTTGATGGCCTCTATTACTAGACTGAAACTGAAACTGTATAAAACTTAATGTACGTGATTTGAACATTGGCTTCAGATTTAGAAAATGCGAAAGACGTATAAGCGAGTAGGATGAGATCTCTAGGGTTACTATTTAATATAGCGCTATGGTGTAGTTTGACTTAGTGCTAGCTCATTGTGATTGTTATGCAACGTGCAGCTCAGTCACTACTTGGATGGGTGGCCGATGGTGGCATTTCTATCTGAGCACTACCGTGTTTCATGCTTCATTGCTTCGTCAGACCATGTTGGAGAACATACGCAGTCTACAAATTCTAGGGTTGGTCACTAACCTACCTACCCGAACTTACTGACTTCTAAAATAACAGTTGAGTTAAACCAAATTGGAGTCGAGTCAACTATATATGTGTGGTAGGTATTTAACCATAATACGAAAGCACAATCGACCTGGTTCAAATTAAACTAAAAAGTTTAGTATTTTAGTATTTATATTGTATGTATTCGATTTTAAAACATTTGGATTGAAATTATAATATAATTTATTGCCTTTGTTGACGTTGACCACCTTTTAAAATTTTATTCGCAAATTGTAATAAAAAAGCAATTCAACGTTCTAATTAACAAAATAACAAATAATAAATTTCAAGTGCACACCTTTAATTATTTCAAAATATAAATTACTTCGCCATTTCTCTTATCGAGGCGGCGATCGGTGGAATAAAAGCTAACTCTTAATTTAAACGACCCTTGACTAATTATTACAATCATAAATTAGGAAAATATGCAAATTATTAAAGAAAAAAACAATACGTCAACAAAGAAAAGTAACCTTTATAAACAACTAGCAGCGCCCCGCGGTTTTACCCGCGCTTTGCCTGTTTCCGTGGGAATTTCGGGCATTTTTATACATATAAATAAGCCTTCCTCCTGAACTATTTGTTTTAAAATAAAACTGCGTCAAAACTGTTGTGTAGTTTTAAAGATCTAAGCATACAAAGGGACAGACAGACTTTGTTTTATACTATGTAGTGATGATGTGTTATTTAACATGACATCCATCATAAAGTGGTTAAATAACAAGGTGACGATCTCAATTCCTGGTCAGGGTATGTTTTAAAAAGAAAACCTAATTGATTATTGTCTTATTTTATTAGGGTGCGTCTCCATTGAAGCGGGCGGAGCTGTAACTCAATCGACCAATCACAAAGCATTACGAAGAGATGTTAACAGCCTCCGTGGTCTCGTGGTTTGAGCGCCCGGCTCACGACCCGGAGGTTCCGGGTTCGATTCCCGGTGGGGATATCTCACAAAAATCTCTTTGTGAGACTTTCCTCAGTTTGCTTAGGGCATTGCAGGCTGAATCACCTGATTGCTCGAAAAGTAAGATGATTCCGTGCTTCGGAGGGCACGTTAAGCCGTCGGTCCCGGTTACTTTCTACGGATAGTAGTCGTTACATGAGCCTTGTCAGAGGCCTTTGGCGGCTCAATAACTCTGACACCAGGATTGGTCAGGTTGGCCATCCACTCGATGAAGAAGAAGATGATGACAATGTCAATGCTTTGTTTGACAGCATGTTTGAGCTCCGCATAGCACTTCAATGGAAAAGCACCCTAAGTTTGCGTACGTATAGTCACACAAAAATCACCTAGGTATATTCACAAACTCTCTTTTATATTCTAAGACTGACCACACGGTGCCTGCACTCAAACCTTGCAAGTTAAAGACCTACTTTCCAGTTTCCAGTTGTGCTGAATTTCTCCTTACACGTTTGGTTATGACGTCAATGCTTGTATTAAGGTTTCAAATGATGTTTCTAGTTTACTCATATAGATGGCGGTACTGTGAGAAATGTCTAGAACACGCTAACATTATGTTCCGCAATGAATAGGGCGTCAACGCTTACTTTTGTATTTAGTAAATGACATAAAACACCTGTACATTTGTACAACTATGTTGAGCTTACCATGTAAGAGTTAATAACCTCATCTCTCTAGTATCTATCTCAATAGTGCAGCTAGTTTCATTTATTATGATGAACCTGTGCTTTGACGATACTTTTTGAGGTAGACTGCGCCCGAACAGTTGTTAACGTTTCACGTCACGCTGCTTAATATCTTATACCGGGCGTTTTCTAAATGAATAACTACAAGCAAACGTGAACAAGAAGTTCCTTTTATCCCCAAAAGCTCGTTTTAAAAATTCAGTAATTGGGTGTCAAGAAAATGTATAAAAATTAATTTTAATAAAAAAAATAAATCCCTTTGATCGTTATCCCTTATTTTTCCTTTGGAAGGAAATTTAATTAATTACTCATTATAATCTCCATGGCAACGATTTAGCGGAAGAAATATCTAAATCCCGAGGTAATATTGACGTGAAATACTTCAGAAGACCCTTTTAGTTAAGGGCCTTTTCCGTCGCGTGAAAGTTTGTTTAATCCGTATGCGCTATAGATTTCAGTAATTGAAAATCGTGATGGAAATACTATACTAACGGGGATTATAAAGACAAAACTGATATAGGGGAGAAAACGTTTAAAATTACGGCCATTCCTAAAAAATAATAAAGATGAATCAAATCATAAACAATAACCACAAACAAAAAACCTCATTAAGTAATATCTCATTCCTTTTCATTAAGTAGTATTTTGTTCGTAAAGAAGTTTTTGTATTAAAAATTAGAGACTTCAGGGAAAATATAAAATTCCCTTTACACAATGAGAAAATGATTATCAGACCCAAAGGTAACCGCCAAGTTTTGACAGATTAGGAAACAGAGAATAAGGCCGTAATTGTTTGATTAATATCTTTTAAATTGGTGATAGATTTCGGTTGACAATCTTTTGAAGGAATGGGAAAAGAAAATTTTAAGAAAAATCCGAAAATTGATAATAATCGATATCGAAAAGAAATAAGATCAACTTGAATTGTTGATGATGATTTTGGCCGACCAGATGGAGCTTTGTTAAGTATTCAGATGTACTCGTAGTGTTAAGGTTTCCTTTGAAGCCGAGAGGAGCTGTGCAGAGCTCCAATCAAAACGCATTATGAAAAAGATTTCGACAATATCAATGCTTTGTTTGACATTTTCAATGCGTGGCGATGGTCGATTGAGCTTCGCTCTGCTTTAATGGAATCCACCCTTAAGTAGTAGTATTAGAAGTAGGCTTTGTTTAGGAGACGCGAGGCGCTGTGTAGCGCGTGAAGTGGAGCGATAAAAACAAAACACGCGTGACCACGCCTCATCATGAACGGTCTTATAACTTACAATATGTTTGATTTAAAAGTGTGTCGCAATGCCAGACGCGGCGGGCATCACCCCGCGTATCTCTGGACGAGGGCGTAGAGTAGTAATAAAGTACTAGATCAGATACGGAGATATACAAACCGTTTACACTAATAATGAGACTTTGCTAATAATGAGAACTAAAACTTTATATTTATCTTTTTAGTAACAAAACTTAGTACATATTTATATAATTGTGTTTTAGTTTAGACTCATCTCTTACTAAAAGTACTAATCGTACTAAAAGTCTAATTAACTCTATTATCACAAAACTTGAAGACATTATCAAAGGTAAGAGGCAAATTATAAGATGAAAATACGAAATCAAAACCATCCCGCTCGTAGCAGAAGAATTATCCTGTAGGGCATTCCAAGTTAAAAACGAAAACGGTTCCAAAAGTAAAATACTAAGACCATCACTAGACTTAATTTTTAAACTTAACGTTTTAAATGCAAAGACTATAAAAATACGCAGAGGCGGCAAACACAGATATAAAAGCACGACTGAATTTACATACAAATGAGGTTGAAGCGAAATTATTTCAGTCGACGAACGGTTGAGGCGAGTGCAATGGTCGAGCTGCTGAAAAAATCAGTCAGGAGAGAAGCGTACCTACGTTGGGTTCTGAGTTCCGTAGAATACGTGGAAGAAGTTATAGCATGGCATACCTAGTTCAACTAAGCGATGTTAACTAATTTTTTTTCCAATTCAATTCAATTATTTATTTATTTTCGAAAGAAGTTACATGATATATTTAGCCCAGTTATATCATTGCTATTGTTAAGCAACGTACAGCTCAGCCCCTACTTGGATGGGTGGCCGATAGTGGCATTTCTATCTGAATGACGCCAGGGCTATATGCCTTAGGTAGAAATATTTTAATTTTGGCAAAACGACTTACAGTTTACAGAGCTTAAATACCCGTAAGCAATACAAGTTGATGAGCGGTAAAGAAGACATTGTTGGTTTGTTTATATGGATGAGCAACCAGGACACAAAACAGATAGTATCAATAATGAATTAGTCTGTAATATTAAAACTCCAATTTCACCGTTACACTGAACTCGATCAGTACAATTTAATCCGGGTTCCCGAGCTCCGAACCCGGGTTCCGAACTGAGACGAAGACTTCAAAGTAGTTTCACTAAGACCGAGTTCAATTGACAGTGACAGGCAGTGACAGTGACAGTGTCACTGTAAAATTAGTATAGGTAAAAAGTATTATTTTCATAATGTTCCGTGCTGCGGAACCCTGAAACCTATGCATCTTTTTCGCAGACCATTTGGTGCAGGGTTGGTCACTCCGTGTTCCTTTTGCTCGCTTCAAACACTAGACGTTTTTGTTTTATCCAATCCAATTGAAATTGTTTGTGTTTAGTAAATTTCCTGATTTTCGTTAGTTCGTAAAAGGTCCGTTCTCGGCGGAGCCATTGTTCCAATCTATTACTTATTTTGTGATGTTGAGTGCATTGAACTTTGGGTATGTTGTTTGGTACTGGATACATAGGAAATAAGAAATGTAAGTATTGTATTTAATATAGATATAAATTTAGGTGGTGTCGTTAAGATAAAGGAGTTTACAAACTGTGAACCAGCCAGTTCGGTAAAACTCGAGTCATTTAATATGTGTGTATATTTGCTCGCGATTCATCAAACATCCAAAAACATCGGCTTGCAACTTAAAAACTAGCTCAGTCTAAACAACGACGCTATATGTACATCTTCATTCAAGACGTCCACTAAAAAGGAAAAATAAAAAATACGAAATTTTCAATTCACAAAATCGTGTTCGACACTCTAAGATTTAGCTTGCGAATGGTTCCATGAATCATAAGCAACGTAGCCAAAATCCAGTCCATTTGCCAGTATTATCATTCATTCATTCATTCACTCACTCATTCGTTCAGTGTGACGTGCGATGCCACAATACGTTCCCCATCATTTTCCGCATACCATTTTTCAACACGTCAAAAAATCGATATCACTATGTGTTTCCCTGTGTTGCCATAGAGTAAGAATAGTTTGTATTTTTACAGAAGGGTGAACATTCAACTGTGTTAAAAATATAGTATTTTATTGTTCGTCAACAATAGGATTATTTTTTAGGATTAAGTGAGAAAAAATGCTTTGAAAATAACGATTATAATGCCAAAATTCTTCGACGATCCTTGAAACCTGGATTCCTCGCAAGAAATAAAAATACGACAGTAATGTTGTTAAAAAACACTATTATAGGAAATTATAAAAATAAAATACTTAATTAAAAAGTATTTCGAATGTTGAGGAAAAAATACATTAAATTTGAAAAGATCTTATTAATACCAGAGTTTATTATAAATCCAGCTATGCACTTAAAAAAATCTTTGAACTAGTAATTAATAAAATAATATATTCAAACGAGAGTTGAACGAGATCAAAGAAAAAAGGAATATGAGCAAAATTGCTCAACCATCCAAGAAAAAGTTACCAACACATAGCAACTAAACAAAAGACAAACGAAAAGTTATTAAACAATCATTACACCTATGTAAAAGAAAAGCCAGCCAACATACTGTAACCTCTACTCTATGCCCATTTACGAGTAACCCCGCGTTGGCCAGTGCAAATGGATTAGGCGATGATGGAGCTAAAAGAGCCTTGACTGAATCAATTTCTATGCTAATACTGTTCGGTCTTCGCTAATACTGTTCGTTCTTCTGTTTAACGGTGGAGAAGGGATTCCGAGGAATTTGTCAGGTTGTAATGAGCTATTTGTTTTCATTGCGATATAAGTGAGATTTAATCCTGTTTTTTTCCGCGTTCCTTTTTTGAATGTTTTTGTAATGGTATTGGTGAAAAGGCTTTGAGAAAAAAGGGATGTTGTAGTTGTAAGATATGATAGACAATCATGACAGACAGTCTATATTATAGAGTAATGAGTTGTCTTTCGAAGTATGTAGTGTATGTAGTAGTAGTGAAGAATACATGTCATAGGTATAAATTGTGAGTCAGGCTGTTGAGTTTCTGTATATGATGTTGATTTCTATAGACAAGCAGAATTTTTATGAAAATAACTTTCTCTATCTTACCCAGATTAACTACCCTTAAGACCTACAGATAGTCATACAATGTTACAAAGGTACGTAAGTTTTTACGTACCTTTTTAAAAAGTAAGGTAAAAATAACGGCATCAATATATTGTGGAAAATGAATCAAAATTTAATTTGGGAACAGTGTTGCCAGAAAGATAATGTCGGTTTAATCCGACACCGCACAATAAATCAATAGCGGCCGTGGCCGGCTCATTTCTGCATTAGCATATCCAAATTGACGAGTACAACGTAATAACGTTACTTCATGCAGTTATCTTTGGAAATTATAAGTTTTGTTTTTGGTTTAAATTTTTTGCCATGCAGGTGAAACACCTCAATGTCAGTCAAGTTTGTAAGACCCTTTTTACTACGTATATGAATATACTAGCAGCGCTCCGCGGTTTTAGCCGCGTCGTGTCCAACCCGTGGGAATTTGGGGACGAAAAATAGAGTCTTATAATATAACCTTCCCGTTGTATGTGGCTATACATTGCAAAAATAGTTATTCAAATCGGAATGGTAGTTTCTGAGATAAGCACGTTCAAAGGAACAAAACACCAACTCTTTAGCATTACGATATATAACCTACTAACAGCGCCCCGCGGCTTTGCCCGCGTTGAGCCCGTTCCCGTAGGAATTTTCGAAAATCCTTTCTTAGTGTGCACTTACGTCACTTGAAGAACCTTCCTGCCAAATTTCGTGTTTCTAGGTGTAGCGGTTGAGGCTGTGCGTTGATTATCAGTCAGTTAGTCAGTCAGTCAGGACTTTGAATTTTATATATATAGATATCAGATTATAAGTGTTTCGTTTCGAATGAACATCACAAAGCGTAGTAAATTACTTTTACCAATATTAAGGGAATTTTAAGACAGGCCTTACAATGTTAACGCCGTTTTTCGTCGTATTCTAAAGACTTTGGAAGACATGAGTACGCTCGCTTCCTATTGAACTAGGAGCTTAACTTCGCTTAATACCGTGCTTCGGAGGGCACGTAAAATGGTCGGTATTCCAATCGGTAGACCGTGTCTATCGATTCCGGTCTTGAGGTGGTCTAAAAACTCTGACACCAGGGTTGGTCACTAACCTGCACGGACTTATTCACTTTACTTCGCTCAATTGCCACGAAGCTTTACTTAAAATTAAGCTTTAATTATCATTATTTGTTAACCGATAAAAGTCCCACTTCTGGACAAAGGTCTCCCCCATACTATCAACCGTTATACCTCTAAATTTGAACTACTATCACCATTGCGTCCAAAGTCAAAGTCTCAGTACTACAATACAGATAGGTAAGTAACTAGAAAACTCAATAACCTAGGTGTTCCAAGATATTCTAACAAAAGTCTATTCTAGTTCGGAAGCGGCAGCGGTCCAGTGAGCAATAAAGTCACGTTGCATGTAAACATGTCCTTGGGGAGTCGAGTTCGACTCCTGACCGGGGCAATCGTCCGCGAGCCCCGGGGACCTGCCTGCTACCCGGGTTTAAGCTTTACCTTACTCAATTCCGGTATTAGGTGGGAGGTATAATTTTTCGAAAACCAGATAAGACATTTTGAAAGGCGATATCATTTTCGACCGACTTCAAAAATAAGGAGGAAATCTTTAAAATGTTTCTCTGTGTATGGTTTTTTATAGTTGAAGTACCCCGCGGTATACCCATATTGTACCCGTTCCTGGGAAAATTTTGGCATGAAAAGTAGTCACGGTTTTCGGTAAATACGTTAAGTAGTATTTGAAAAAAACAATTAAATAGAGACAGACTGATTTTGGGGACTTTGTTTTATAACTATGAATAGAGGAATCACCTTTGCCTATTACGTGCTTATACTTTTTTACCCATCAATTTAGTGACATGTGACAGCGCATTTTTTAAAAGAATAAAAGAAAAGTTTTCAAAATCACAGATATAACTAGTATATTAACAAAGAGCAAAAGGCTTCTCAAAATATCAGTACTTCGACGTAGTACTTAAGTTACAATTCCTAGGTATAAAACTCAGGCAAAGTCCGAGGTAGCAGTTAGTTGGAAAGGTCAAACACCGCCCGTCCACTGCATAATACAAATTACAACTTTTTAGTTTCATTCAAGTTTTCAAACTTAAAAGCACTTTGTTTTAGTTAAAAACGCCGGTTAAGTTCAACTTGCTCTATCGTCTATTAGCATAAACTTACAAAGTGAGTATAATGCATTAAAGTTTCACTTAAATTGATAACGTGTAGGTAGTATTTAGTAGATTTTATGTTATTTTGACTCTTCCGAATACGAAAGTTGTTTGTTTATACGTATACACCCGGACAAATTTACAGATGGCTGATTAGACTCAAACTAACCTCTTAACCTGAATTTTGGAATCCAAATAACTGATAATAGTGATAGTACTGCATAATACATACACAAATACTTTTATGAGTATATAATTGACACCCAGACGGCGTCGCCAACAACTAAGTATTCACATATCTATTGTTGGCTCCGGGCGGGAATCGAACCCGCAACCCCCGACACAGTAAGCGCTCTCGCATGTCACTGCGCCAGCGGGCTTGTCCAGCCCTGGAGCCAGTGTGTTGAGTACACCTAAAGGCCTCCGAAATGGTCTAACGATTGTCCGATATAATTTCAACGTGCTTGTAGTTAGTAAGGAAACTATTAACGGAAAATATCAATAAAATAGGTTTTCCATCAATATTCCTAAAGGAAGCAATCACAATGATTTGGATAAGTATAATTCCATAAAAGAAAACCCACCAGGAAAACATACGACAAAAAATAAAGGAGTGCTTACATGAATTAAAAACAATATGGGACCCATTAACAACACAAAAGGTCGACAGAAAACAAGACAATTTTCCTCCAAAAAATTATGCAAACACGCATAAAAATATAACAATAAAACTTGTAATAAAGCAATTAAAATTATGTACCTTCTTTAACAACAATGAAAATACACATTAACTTTAAAACAATTAGGCACAAAGTACAAAAAAGGGAAAATTAAAATTAACATCATTAATTGCGATTATAGGAGCGTGAAGCGATATCCGAAAACTTTTTGTTTTGAAGTATTCTACTGTCAAAATTTGCGAGGCTTATCCTTTGTCCTGTCAGTGCCTGCTTTAAATACTTGTAGCAATCAAGGACTTATTAATGAGTTCGTGTTAAATTCAGGTAACACGTTTGAATTAGTTTTTAATTATACGCAGGAAGTCACCGTTTCAGAACAATGATTGCTTGCTAACGTTTTTTACGAGTGGTTCGATGCGTCGCCCGGCAATGCGATGCATAATTACTTTATTGTTGCACTTTAAACAGAATGTAACTGAAGTTTATTGAAATGATGTAGGTGAGAGTGGTATATGTTGTGCTCATACTTTGTAGTTTGTAATAAACAATTTTTAGGCATTTACCGGCGCGGACTATACATTTAGTCGATACCGCAGGGTATATAGGATATATTAAGAAGGAAGGATAATTATTGCGAGTCAAAAAGTTGAAAGAGAAATTGAAATTATTGCATCTTGAAACTGTACAAAATTCTATTCTTTTAATACGTGAACTCTTAAAGATAACTGTGACATACTGAACTGAACTGACAATTTGAAAAATATATAAAGACAGACCACGCTGTTGCATCTGCGATAGTGTATAAAAAAAAACTACATTAAAAAAAACCGACTCCAAAACTAAAAAGCAAAAAATTACTCTAATCATTATGTGACTACTACTAAGGTTTGGTTTAGGCCCATCTCGTAGCCAGATTTGGTAGCTAGCTTCCAAATGGGAGAAATAATCCCGATTCGAAGCTGGCTACGAAATAGGAATTCGAAAGTTAAAGATTTAGGATTTTAACTAGTGAAAAAAAAAATAACCCTAACCTACCGAATAGATCGTTCCCATTTAGTAGCTAGCTACAAGATGGGAAAACACTTTTCTCATTTCGTAGCTAGCTACCAAATCTGGCTACGAGATGGGCCTAACCTATAAATATCAATTATATACCAGTATAGTTATGTTTGCAGTCAGTGCCAGCCCTTTTGGTGAAGGGCGTTTTTCAAAATATTGCTTGTTTTTTATTTAACCCTTCAACTACTGTATTAGAGATAACTAATATAAGTTCCAGATACACAAACAAAAACATCATTTATGGTTCGTCCTCAACAACATTATCCTGAAACTATCCTTTAAAAACAACTATATTCAAAGAAAATACGTTTCGAAAGCGTTCTCTTAACACCCCAGATGGTTATCAGGATATGTAAAGTAATCGTGAATCCAAACAATAAAAGTTGATGCTTTTAACATGTACAGTGTTAATTGTTGTCTTGCCGTCCCTTTCTAGCACATAAAGATGGAGAGAGATAACTGATTTATGATGGAAAGTTCAGGTTAGACCTTTTAGTGCTAAAACAATGGGGTGTGCAAGATCCTAGGTTTTATGTGGGTAATTTGTTGGAACGACGTATTGTCTTCATTATGAGGGAGTGTGCTAATTTATTTGATGCGTCTTGTAGTCGGAATAATACTAAAAACCTGCTGGGCAAAGGTACCTTAGATATATAAATACCAAGTAAATATCCAGCCATATGTATTCAAGTCAATAAACTTAGATTTTTACTATCCACCTACTGAAAAACAATCAAAGGAAGTGTTCCTAATATTAACTTTCCTAAGTCAAACGCCACTCAAAATGGGAAGTATTTAATACATCTGAAGCCTAAACTACGTTTAAAAAAAAAAGGCTTTTTTTCGGACAGATTGCCAAAATTGTAAATGTAAGAATGTGGAATTAAAGGCGTTTGTGAATACGGGAGCTCAATTTTCAAATGGTCAACAGTCAATCAGTCAACATGTTATTTTTAAAGAACCAACCCGAATTCCAAATTCAAACTCGGAACTAACCCTTCCGCGTGCTATCGTGAAACAATGTATGTAAATAAAACGAACCATTCAAGTACACAACCGCATCATTAATTAAAAGCATTTTGAATTTTAATACGTTGAAAAAAAAAACTTCATGTCACGAGTGTTTAAGCTACGCGTTTTCGCGTGTTTATATCGCGTGAGACCGCTACCCTCGGCCGGGGGTTAATTATTATTTATTAATTTAATTACAAACTGCCACTACAGTGTACTTGTTTCAGTCTGAAGAATTTTCATACAGTTTTCCTAGTTTGTTGATAAACTAAATACGTAAGTAGGGAATACGGAGGTAATGATAAGAGTGATTAGTTTCAAATGAAATTATATCTAGCCTTCTTCTTCTTCATCGAGTGGATGGTCCAATCCTGGTGACAGAGTTATTGAGCCGCCAAAGGCCTCCGACATGGCTCATGTAACGACTACTATCCGTAGAAAGTAACCGGGACCGACGGCTTAACGTGCCCTCCGAAGCACGGAGTCATCTTACTATTCGGGCAATCAGGTGATTCAGCCTGCAATGCCCTAACCAAACTGAGGACAGTCTCACAAAGAGATTTTTGTGTTATATCTAGCCGCGCCCTACGGATTAACCCGCGTTCAAGAGTTCTACTAATATTATAAATGCGAAAGTTTGTGAGGATGTATGTATGTATATTTGTTACTCTTTCACGAAAAAACTACTGGATGGATTTGGATGAAACTTTACAGTAATATAGGTTATACATCAAAATAACTCATGGGATATATTTTATACGGCTACAACGTGGGTAACACTGCGGGGCGCGGCTAGTAGGATATAAACTATACCTTCCTCTTAAATGTGGGTATCCTAGACAAAACATGTTTTTGAAATTAGAATTGTTTGTTTTGCAAAAAAATGCAAAAAAAGAAAGTCTTCAGTTCCATACAACTAAAATATATTTTAAATTTATTCTAATCTAAGTTGTATCGGGTTCCTATGTATCCTATTATAGTTTGTAAGGGAGATTAGGAAAGCACGTTAAATTTTCAGTCCCCGTTTTAATCTTTAGACTTTGTCAGAGGCTTTTAGGCTGACTACAAACTCCGTCACCTGGGTTGGGTAAGGAAATGTTGAAATTGAACCGGGGTACAATGAGGGCCATTTGTCAAGTTTGTTGACCTTAAAAGTGTCCTTTTTTGGAAGTTTATGTGGCCTCTTGTCATTAAAAACCTATAAAATGTGCGTCCTATGCAACCTTTCGGTAGGGTTACCAGAATAAAATTTTATTTCTTCTCATTAGTTAATTGAAGAGAGTTGACTTTTTCGGATTAATAATGACCTAATAAAGTTTTAATTTTAAGACCAGCTGCGCATCTTTTCCTGTATTTTGGGGATTTTTCGTTTAATAGCCTGTGTTTTGGTAAATTGTTAAAAAACATTAATTTTTGTTTTTGTGATTAGTGTATAAATAAAAAAATATAATTCAAAAGATGTTTCATAACTGCTATACGAGTTTATAATCCTTTTTGCCAACCCTAATCCTGATAAGAACTTGTTTTCAAATTCAAAAAAGGAACATTATCGACGCCATCTTAGTATGTGATGTGATTAGAAAACAAATTGAGTTGATCGAAAGGATCGATTATTTTGTAAAAACACAATAAATTCCGATCAGATAGGATAGATGGCCTTTTAAATATTTTACGAGGAACATTCGGAATTTAAATACTTTATTTGAATTTAGTTATTAGCCTCGACGGAAAAAAGGTGTATTTTAATTAAGTTTTTTAAAGGTGCCTTCACGAAAAATGTTCTAAGGTATGATTTAAAAAAAGTTCGTAATATTTTTTTATTTTGGTGATTGGTGAAGAGGTGTGGTATGAAGAGGTTCTCAATGGTTGATTAATCTTCAATTCAGGTTTATTCCACATCACATCTTATTTTTTTAATACGAGTTGAAAGTTATAAATTACTCGTATTACAGTAAGAAGTTACGTCACTAAAGACACGTGTAAATAAATATGCGTCTTACTTTGAAGACTAGTTTGAAAGAAAAACAAATTCAAAATTAATTGCTCCATTTAAAGTGAACCCGTCAAACCGGATAAAACAATACTTTCATGTTGTCACAGAAAATTCTCAGCCTATCCTAAAGCATGTCGGGTTTTCCGAAATAACATTGATTAACAATCAATCTCCAATCTCAATCGATTTTTTTATATTACGTCTATGTTGGTATATGTCAAAGATTTATTCCACACTTTCCTAAGGGTGCGTTTCCAATGAAGTGGAGCTATGCGGAGCTCCATCACAATGCACCACGAAAAGATTTTGACAATGCCCATGGCTTGTTTGACAATTTCAATGCGTTCTTCTTCATCGAGTGGATGGCCAACCTGACCAATCCTGGTGTCAGAGTTATTGCCGCCAAAGGCCTCTGACATGGCTCATGTAACGACTACTATCCGAAGAAAGTAACCGGGACCGACGGCTTAACGTGCCCTCCGAAGCACGGAATCATCTTACTTTTCGAGCAATCAGGTGATTCAGCCTGCAATGCCCTAACCAAACTGAGGAAAGTCTCACAAAGAGATTTTTGTGAGATATCCCCACCGGGAATCGAACCCGGAACCTCCGGGTCGTGAGCCGGGCGCTCAAACCACAAGACCACGGAGGCTGTTAATGCGTTTTGATTGGTAGATTGAGCTTCACACAGTTGCATTTCGTTTCAATGGAAAGACATCTCAATTGAGGTATCAACGTCCAGTAAATGACGATCAATCGACTGATTAAGAAATATGTTATTGGAATCGGCCTCTTGCAATATAATTAATTATATATGAAGAGTTGTGATGTAGGTAACTATAAAATAAAATGTATCATTGGGATAGATTCAAAGGGGTGTCTTTATTTGTTTATTATTTTATTATTATTTTCAGCCTGACTTGTCCCACTGCTGGGCAAAGGCCTCTCTACCCTCTTTCACCTTTCTCTATTTAGTGCTAGACTGGGCCAATCCATTAAATATAATCCATTAAAAACTAATGTCAAGGTATGTCAACAACATTAACATTTTTATGATGGTCATTAAAATACATATCCAATGAATTAAAAAAGTTTACAATTGCAGTTATTAAGAAAAATAATAATAAATAATAGAACAATAGTGACACCCACATCAACAATTTTCTCCAAACCAATTAGAAGAACAATCAACAAACGATTTAAAATCAAGTATCGCCGGGATTTCCGTTTCCACGTAACTTGTAACAGGAAAACAATCAATGTATGAAGATCTGTAAACTGGTATCTTCAAGTGACACATAAAAACTTAGTTATGAGAATCGGAAGGAACCAGTACAACAGGTCCTCAAGGTCGGGAGAAATGCAATTATAATGACTGTTTACTTACACCTGATGCTGTTTTGTTTTTTTTAATGTTTACTGACTGACTGACTGACTAATTGACTTTTGTTTTTATCAATACTTATTTATAAAGAGGTATTTGTAAGTTTATTTGTTTGACTACAGGTCCGATTTCAATAGGTAATTCTTTTTGTAATAGATAGCCCCATTAAACGGGAAGTTTATATGCTGTTTTTCATCCCTAAATTCTTATGGGATAAAACACAAAGTTGTTCTTTAACCAAAGTAGTATTACAAAAAGGAACTACAAACCAAATTATGTTAAAGAAACAAAAGCAGTTCGCTCAAAATTATTTTATTTAAATTGCATGAAATAGACTACTTCTAAGAACGTCATTTTATTATTTTTTTACTCACTAGCAGCGCCCCGCGGTTTTACCCGCGTTATGCACGTTCCCGTGGGAATTATGGGTTGAAAAATAGCCTATAACCTTCCCGTAGAACTTGGCTATCTATCTTCTTCTTCTTATCGAGTGGATGGTCAACCTGACCAATCCTGGTGTCAGAGTTATTGAGCCGCCAAAGGCCTGTGACATGGCTATCTATTACAAAAATAATTATTCAAAACGGACTGATAATTACTGAGATTACCTCGAACACACAAACAAACAAACAAACTTCTAAATTTTACCTCTTTATAATAATAGTATAGAAGTGATTCAGGTGTTACTTAAAATTACGAATGCTTGTGCACTAACTACCCTGTAACGCCCGTACAGAGATATTATGTCAAATACTTCCATAGTAGATTTCATGAGTGACTGACATGTAATGTAAGAAAACAACGTCAATTAGTTAATTGTCGTTTTAATGGACGTCTCTGAGTACAATATTTTTTTAACCATTACGTACAAGATTACTTTTTATTGTCATGATTAGGATTAATGATAATTAAGTTCGATATTCACATATGACTGTCGTCCGTGTTCTGTCTGTCTGTCTGAACATGTATTCGTTCGACCTCCATTGTTTCCTCATGATGTGAATATATAATTGGGCCGCGCCTTCCGCGTTTGGGATGTCAGACAAACTAAAATATGGTTTACAAGTACTTGAACATTGTTTTTATTTAGGGTTGTTTACGTCTGATATATCTGAGTCTCTTGTAATTTGACCAACATGGTCATATAAGAGTCTTCTTGTTCTGTGATTTTAAGGTGTTGTAGCTTGTTAGATATGTGTAAACCAGACTATGTGTACTTGGTACTAGTGACATCGTGTAGAGACGGTGAAAACGGTCTGATTATGCTGATTTACATGTAAATTTGTATGTCTTTGCATAGAAACCGTAATCTTACTTAAGGCTAAAACAATTTCCCTTTCGTCAAATAACAGCAGAAGCGAATAGAGAAATGAGTCACATAAAAATATAATCGATTCTTTCCAACCAAAATACAAACTAAATATTGCATACATTATACTATAGGTACATAAGCGTGGATGATCGCGCAAATAAACGCGCACGCGCCGAGTGCCACGACCTGTCTCAATGCTACGTGCCCATGCGCATAAAACGCGCACATATGCGCGTACGCACACTCGCGCGCATCGTGCGATCGCATCTACTATACGTACGCAAATGCGCGTACGAGGCCTGAAGGCTTGTTTACATCAACACAGATGAAAATGTAGAAGGTGTAGGTGGTTTTGATACTTGAATGAAAAGAAGTGATAAATATTATGAAGTTACATAAAAAACTAGCAGCGCCCCGCGGTTTTACCCGCGTTGTGCCCGTTCCCGTAGGAAATCCGGGATAAAATGTAGCCTATAGCCTTCCTCGATAAATAGACTATCTGACAGTGAAAGAATTATTCAAATCGGTTCAGTAGTTTCTGAGATTAGCGCGTTTAAACAAACAAACAAACAAACAAACAATACAAACTCTTCAGCTTTATAATATTAGTATAGATGCGGTTGAAACGATCAGATTATTTTAAAATTGAATCAAGAATCATATTATCAAATATCAAGGAAAATATACATGCTTCTTATTAGCTGTGCCTTCTTAGACATTATGATGTTTCAGGGATCTATTGGGTCAGTCTAATGTAAATAATATAGAAATGTTTGATACATAACGTTCCTAGCAGAATAGTAATGAATCATTAACTTACGTCAAATAAGGCTAAGTCTTATATTCTTCAAAAATATTCTTATTACATCACTTAAAATTGATTCTCCTTTACCCAACGATTAACACAGTGCAGTCCCACTATACAACCCACACAAGGACATCTCACGCGCGTCCCTTTAATGTGTGCGTGAATGTTTACAGATAATAAATATTCGCGAGTATTCAACTCTTGCGCACTATATTTGTTTGGTAGAGTCTTTGGCCGCTGTTACCTCGGTTTTTATTTAACCAATGCGCTTTAGGGTCATTTTCTTATTAAAGGTATGAAGATTAATGAGGTTATCAGAAGAGGAAGCGGAATTAGGTGCAATCAATAGACGTCTTTATTGTATGTTGGTGATTTAGTTTCATCTGTAGTATACTCTACCTTCCTCAAGTCCTAAGGCGTAGTCGGGTATAGATTAGATAGAACTCTCTAATGATTGTATATGTTTCAGTATTGTGTTATATCTACACTAATATTATAAAGAGGAAACTTTGTTTGTTTGTTTGTAATGAATAGGCTCAAAAACTATTGGACCGTTTTTAAAAATTCTTTCACCATTCGAAAGCTACATTATCTACGAGTAACATAGGCTATTTTTCATCCCGAAATTCCCACAGAAATGGACACAACGCGGGTAAAACCGCGGGGCACTGCTAGTCTATGCTATTATAAAAAGTAACATATTGATTTTATGTTTGCTTGTCTGAGTACGCTTCATTTGTGGAACAAGCAGGTGAATTTGAAAATATATTCAAGTATATTGATAGCCTCGTCCAAGGAGAAGTAATGTCCTACAATCTAGGTGGTTCCAAAATAAAGCGCGTCACACAATTAATAAAAGCGAACTCTGTAGCTGTATTATGGTAACAGATTATACGAGTAGATCTAGATTAAAAAAAGGTTTTGTTCGATTTTTCTTTTCATTAATAGCGCTGGTTGCATAGTTTGACTAACCGATGATAGCTCATTGGGATTGATTGTTAAGCAATGTTCTACGACCCTATGGATGGATGAAAGATAGTGGCATTACATCGTTCACAGTTGTTTCAAACGTCAAACCATGTCGGAGGCCTTTTGGCCGTCTAAAAACTACGACTAGGGTTGGCCACTGACCTATTTGAACGTACTTACTTAATTCGTTCTCTTCACTTATCACCATTATTTAAATGCCTATCATAACATTCATAACACGCGTAGATAATCCAACAGCAAGGTTCTCATACAAATGCGTTGAGCAAATCAAACGCAGACGCAAATAGAAGTTTTATGGCAAATTGTGCAGCATTTTTGATGCGTCATTGTAAAATGGCGTGCTATGCGGAACTCCTTAGTTCCTAGTCAAATACGTCATCGTGATTAATCAAAACCACTTTTGTTTTCTACGCTGTTGGAATAAAGTCAAAAAGGAAATTATATTGAACGGAAAATTTTAATCTCTCTTGACATACGGGGTCAAAGTAGTTTAGGTAGGAAAATCTTGGTCAATTTTCAAATAATATAATTAAATATATTAGCGTGGCGATTACCTTACCTTAATCTTCAGTGAGATGAGAGGCATTTGTGAGCAGTGGGTCATTACTTTTAATTAAATAAATGGATAATAAAGGAAGAATTCACACACGGTTTGTTAGACTTAAACTAAGCTCTTAGCTTGTATTATGAAATCAGATAAGCTGATACATTAACGACTGTCCTTCATACGAGATTCTTCAAACTGAAAATGATTCAGACCAATTAAATTACTATTAATCTTCGAATCCTGTCTTTGCACAAAACACAGTAAAAGACCATTAATTTAACGAGAGTTTAAACTAAATGTGCCTAAAATATCTTGGGATTAGTCATGAGTCCCCCTCCCTCTATAAAAGGACTAAACAAAGTCTTGTTTCACGAAAATTACACCGCGTTTACGTGTGCGCCCGTGTTTTGTTTTACTGTTATTTTGATGCTAAATCTATACTTCTATACTAATACTAGCTGCGCCCCGCGGTTTCACCCGCTTTGTACCCGTTCCCGCGGGAATTTCGGGATGAAAATTGATGTGGTCAGATTCTCAGGCCTACCCGATATGTACACAAAATTTCATGAGAATCGGTCGAGCCGTTTCAGAGGAGTTCAACCACGGTACCCGTTCCCGCGGGAATTTCGGGATGAAAAATAGACGTTGGCCGATTCTCAGACTTACTCAATATGCTCACAAAATTTCATGAGAATCGGTCAAGCCGTTTCGGAGGAGTACGGGAACGAACATTGTGACACGAGAATTTTATATATTAGAGATAATAATAAAGATGAAGAGATGTTTTCCTTTTTGTGTGTTTGTTTTCGAATGCGCTAATCTCAGAAATCCGATTTCAAAAAATCTTTTTGTAATAGGTAGCCACATTCAACTGGAATAATGTCAAATTGGCATAATATATCTTACGACCCGGCCTGAAAAAACTCAAATAAATAACAATATTCGTTTTCCAAGAATGCGTTCCAATAACCAATCTAGAGAGAGAAACGACAATCAAAAATGTAAACTATCTAATTTGTAAACTTGCATTTTGATAATTAAAAAATAAATATTGTAAGTGAAATAACTTTTAATGGCATCGTAGGCATAATTCACTTAATTACTGTATTGTAATAAATTATAAAATAATAAATTCACTGCTCCCTAGAAACAAAATACTTAGAAAAGTAGCAGAGTAGGTCCGTGATAATAATTGTAGTGTAATACAATTACATTTTCTAATAAATAATATGAAATAGGAATTAATTTAATGTATATCTTTATATGGCGGTTAGTTATCGTGTGCAGCTGTATGTTGACTCACAATTAGATGGCAAAGAATAGGCAGTTTACAGAATACTCGACAAATTGTGGAAAATTACCTATTCATTATTTATTTATATAACGAACCTGTCGTAAAGGACAAATCCAGAAGCACAGAGAAATTCATCGACAAGAGCTTAGTTCATAGAATTGAACTAAGCTCTTGTCGATGGAGTTCTTTCCATTTCTCTCTGTCTTCCGCTATCATTTTTAGTTTAGTGTCGTGTTGGAGTGGATAGCAGAACATGTAATTTCACCATAATGTTTTTCATTTTCCATAAAACTATGCAACATGTAGGAAAAGTGCCATACGTATTGAAATCAAGGTAAAAAACCTTGGTCTTTTCAAAATTCAAATAATATTTTAAGCGAAATAGCTGAAAGGAAAAAATATTTTTATTCAGTCTGTCAGTTAAGTTTTAAGTCTTCTGCATTGTTGTTGGTCCTTTCGTTAGCTACGAACGTCATAAATAAGTATAAGATCCGCGATGCCACAGACAGAACCATAAACACATAAACTTCATTCATTGAAACAACTGGGACCGACTGCTTAACGTGCCCTCTACATAAACCTAAGAACACTTTATTCAGGGGACTCAATGTCTGTTTAAACTCTTTCCCTATCCCTATCCCTTGGTAAAAATACCAAGACCAAGAAAAGATTAAGCAATAGGAAGTATTTCAGTTATTTTAGGCATGCCACCAAACTATTTAAAAGTAGGTCTGTGGGTCACAGACCTAATTGTAGTTGAGCCAACATTAGGCAAATTAAACAAACGTACTAAGCGTGCCTTCTCCATTGTTTACACCGTACTCTATGACAACAATCTTTGATCAGACCGCGACTGGTCGACACCAAATTGAGACACAATAAAAACAGTAAGCGACAATTAATTCAAATAATTGTATATTAGTAAGGAAATATTGATATTGTATTTTAAACGTATCGTTTAGTATAATAATTATATTAGTTTATGAGGCGTAATTGTATTATAAAGTTAAGAGGTGCTGTTATTTTATTATTATTTTAGTCACGACACGGATAACAAAACGGAATATATAGCAATCAATACCTAGTACACAATCAGTTTCATTTTATCAAAGAAGTGGTGCATTTGCTAGTGCTAAAAACCACAACAAACAGTACATATACCATTTGCGCATACTTAATTTTTCAGAAGTCTCCCACGAAAATAGCATAATTTTGAGGAAACTACACTCTAAGTATACCATCGCCTACCAAGACTTGGTTTATGGAATAATACGACTGAAACCGACAGTTTTACGTGCCCTCCAATTCACTATCGGCCACCCATCCAAGTAGGGGCCGAGCTGCACGTTGCAGTACAATCGCAATGAGCTTACATCGCTAAGTCAAAGTACACTATAAGCGCGATTTTAATTGGTAGATTTTACTTATTGAACTATGTAGACTGGACGTTTTAGGAGGAATATGCTGAGGTTAGAAGAGTCATCTATCTACCTCTGGCTTAACTATTACCAATAAGCTATAATGATCAAGGTCGACTTTTTTATCCATTTTTATCAATTTTTATCCAATCTTACTGTCTTTCCTACTGTACTATTATAGAAGCGAATGTTCGTGAGGATGTATGACTATGGACTTATGAATATAGGTACACAGATATCCTCTTTCACGCATAAAAATACTGATCTGGTCTGAATGAAAATTGATACAGATATAGAATAAAGTCTAAAAAAACATATTGGCTACTTTTCATCCCAAAATTCCCACGGGATCGGGTATAACGCCTGTGAAACTGCGAGGCATCTAGTATTCAACTACATGTATCTTCTTATTATTGATAACTACAAGAGAAACCGCATTTTGCATATAACTATTTCCGTATAAACTAGTTTTATCCGACATCCTCTTAAATATCATGTATACGAGTACGTATGTAGTTATATGAGATGTTCTCATTTCAGTTGAATTTCAAGAACGTATCTGCACGCGAGTAGCGAGTTGAATGCCAAGACAGATTATAACGTAAGTCGTGGGAGACAGTGTTTAGTACACAGTGGGCCAACACGATGTGCGGGTGGGACAAAAAAAAATTCTATAATTGAGAAAAAGTTTGAAAAAAGTGGGGGGAAATCTTTTAATGCTAGACTCTTGTTGAGCTCTTAAAAGTCCATTGCCCAGTAATGGGATAAATTAAGTTTGTAAACGTTAAAGGTCATCCCTAACCTTTACGAAATTACTCATATTTATTTCGTATATCACGATGATTCTGGCTACAGTACCTATGCTCTTGTTTATAGAGTTTTCTCCATTTCTGTCCGCCTTAGACTATCCTTTCTTACTTCTCTAAGTCCTCTGCGTTTCTCAATAACTCGGTGTACGATGCTCCAAAAGTTTTTCTTTAAATTAATAAATAAATATGTACACATTAATTCATAAATGAACATGAATAAAATCCTAAAACTCTGACACAACCATTTCCAACGAATAAAAAACATAATACTCGTACATATTTTTTTGTATTTGGTACTGTTTTTTGTCCACAGCTATGCAAAGCAATATGAAAGAAAAACACACTTTTTTAAATTGAAACTACATTTACGGATTCAGTCCGCTTTTATTTTACATTTTTATCTGACGTTTCCATTTTGTTCATTTATTTCAATAACAATACCTATATTTCATTTACTTTATGATCGATGAATAATTTAACGTTTCTGACATTGACATACAAAACACAATACACAATTACAGCATTTTAATAAGCAGGTCAAATAAATTAAGACTTCAGATAAAAGTATTCAAAAAATCGCGTTACTTCCTGAAACATGTAAAACAAAGGGCTTAAAGAAATACCTAAAAGTAATTTTCATTTGTATTGTTATTTTAAAATATGTAACTACAATGAGATGTTTTCTAAATATGAATAACAAAACCTCTCCATTGTATTTACAAGATATGGAGATGAGGTCCTTTTGTATTAAATACATATTTGTCCCTTTGTGTTACAGTATATTTTATATAGGAACATAAGTTCGCAGTAGTAACAATGTTAGTAAAAACTATTATTAACGACCAAAGGATGAACTCCTTTGGTCGTTTTTTTTTCTCCTACGAAATTCAAGATGAATTAACAAATTTCGAGTCATATTTATCTTCAAAAATTGCAAAGACTGCCAGTCTTCTAATTCTATGTAATACGGGAGGACGAAAGGAAGTGCTGTAGTTCTATAGGCATTCTTTATAGGAGTCATACTGCTTCCTGGGTAAAGTTTAAAAGTAGGTTTTTCTTGTAATGGGATTTAAAAAAATCATATCTAAGCATGCGTGGTTATAACACCCAATGCTCTTAACTGTACTGATATTCCCAGTGAGGTAAGAGGGCCTTCCCTATTTTAATATGTATTATTATAAGATAGATGTAACTCACGTTTTTTTTCTCTCAAACTTTCTTTCTATCACTTTCTTTTCTCAAAGTTAGTTTACTGTACTTAACTCACCTGAATACCTCAATAATAATATTGTTTTAAGCATCAATAAAATTATTTAGTACAATTTAGTTTTGGTCCATCTCAACGCATCAATAAGCCCACTGTGCGACAAGCGACACCGCTCTCGAGCATCGCGTCTAGAGACACTCGCGATGACACTTGCCACTGCTATCCGCACTAATTGCAAGTATTATTGCGCGAAACGCACACACATACACAACAACCTAACCTCCTACATTATAAAGTTCAAATTCCAACTTCAATTTGACGACTAAGTTTCGTATGCGCGGATCATATATTAAAGTGTCACGTGTTTCTTATGATGATACGAATAAGGTTGAGTTTCGGTTGAATTTGTTTAGTAATGGCAGACTTAGTGGCGGGCGCAATTTGCTACTTGACTTGTTTATTGAAATGGAATAAATTAATCGAGTGAATGTGATTGAGGATAGATTTGTAATGACATCTTTATTAGGGCGAGTTTCAATGAAAAATTTAATTGAATTCAATACTAATTGACGGGCTTCTTTCGTATTGGATATTGGACTATTACTGGGAGACACTGCCTTTGTAAATTTATATTTTCTGCTACAATTAGCTGTAACAGCAGTCATAGATTTTTCGCCAAACTCACTCGTTTAATGTGATTAAGCTCTAAATACCGTTTACATTAACATGCGCTTATTCCATAGAAGCAAGTAAAACAAACAAAGAATTGCATCAATTGATTTCTTAGGTCAGTCTTCTGTGACTAAGGTTGGATGTAAAATAAACGGTTAGTTTCGCTATGCTCGATTCCCGCTATGCACTGATCATAAAATACCTAACAAAAAGTGCCGTTATGCACGGAATCAGATTCTTGGACTGTCGAAAGGAAAATGCTTATGTTTAAATAAATAAAAATTTAAATAAATACTCTCTTACTAGTTTCACTAACTATAACTAGTAAACAGTATTCGTGTTAATCAACACCTAGCTTAAACCGTCAACACCAAAACAACGAGTTTTTTGGGTTACCTCTTCCGGGAATTTGTACCTGAGTGTTAACTTTTGTCCTTGAATAGAAAGAGACAGTAGGATTGCGGTTTTGGTGCAACTTTATTTTACTGATAAGCGTAATTAGGTGAGTTCGTTAGTACGTCTGCAATCATGTCGGACGCAAGTTCTTCCCGTGGTCCGGTTAAAAATTATACAATAATTGATAGTAGACGTGGTGGTAAGACCCTGTTATATACCGGACACAATTACCATTTTGTAAGACAAAATAAAAGAACTGTTGTCTGGCAATGTGTAAATAAAAGAAGTGATCTTAAATGCAGTGGAAGTGTAACTTTGGAATCTGAAAATATATATTTTCTTGGCTAATCTCATGATTTTGAGTTGATTTATGTTTCATAGCGTTTTTATATTTTTAACCGAAATATACGCAATTCTTAAATTTAAATTAGATTTTTATTTACCAAAACAATTTTCCTCAAACTATGCAGTCCCAGGCTAGCTTTAAGAGTTTACTTTAAAAACACTTTTCTATCGAATTGTACCTTCCATTGTTAAAGGTAGCACTGAAAAATTCAGAGCAAAGCGGCACTTTTTGGAAGGTATTTTATGATCGTGCATAGCGGGAATCGAGCATAGCGAAACTAACCGAAAATAAAAGCGGAGGGCATCCACTCATAAACTCACACTTTTAGCGTCAATTCATTTTGAAAATAAGTAGTGTTCACTTAAACCTGAGACAGTAGTTTCAATTCAATGAATTTTATTCACATTTCAGTAAAAATCAAGAATCCTCCCTTTTAATAGTTCACAAGCTGAGTCAGATTCAACAATAATATGCAATTAAAACGATCGCGCCTAATTTGCCACAGATGTTAATCACAACATATGTTCTTATAACAACGCATACATAATTTATCGCTCTGCTACAGTTATTGCCCTTTAGTTTATCAACCTTTAGGTATGAGTACCTACATACTTGCATAAATTGTAATGCATAACGTGTAATCTTTTATATACTTATTGTCTTACCATTTATTTCTTTATATATTCTATAAAATTACCCCGTGCCGCATATGTCTGTCTGTATTTATTTATTTTATTTATTTATTTAATATTTACTCTCAAAAACTATTTTTTCTGTCATTTAAAATTGGACAAAACCGTTCGCACAGGGGCATGTGAGAACACAGACTGTGCCGGGGATGGCGGGTTCGATTCCCGCCCAGAGTCAATATTAATATCTGCAGACATAGTTGTTGGCGACGACACCTATGTGTCAATTATAATACATATATTCATATAAATAAAGCATTTGTGTTTCTTTAAGTAATAGTATCAGTCAGTTAGATTACATAATACAAGCTTAGTTTGGGTCTAATTAAACAAGTGTAAAGTTATTTATTTTATGCGGTTTCCATTAATTATATAGATTACTAGCAGCGCCCCGCGGTGTTACCCGCGTTGTGCCCGTTCCCGTGGGAATTTCGGGATAAAATGTATCCCATGTGTTATTCTGATGTATAACCTATATTACTATGAAGTTTCATCTAAATCCGTTCAGTAATTTTTGCGTGAAAGAGCAACAAACATACATCCATCCATACATACATCCATCCTCACAAACTTTCGCATTTATAATATTTGTAGGATTAAAGTTAACATTAATGACAGAATTCCTTATAAATCATTATTACTTGAAACAAATTGAGGGTAGGCCGCTAGTGATATACTTATAAAACGTGAATCTCTGTTGTTAATATTACTAGAAATAGTTAACAGCTATACAAATTCATGTAATACATTTTCCTACTCAAAGTAAGTAATGATAAACTGAGCTATTTACAAATTGTATTTACAATTTCATAAACACTTCATGTTTTATTCAAACAGGTCAGAGATCATAATATAACCCAGTTATTGATATTTTGAATTGAATAGAGGTAGAAATATTAATCTAGGTTGTATGCATATTTAGATCAAAGGACAGTAGAAAATGTAAAGTTTTTACCTATTTAACTAGAGCAGGTAAGTTCAGAAAGGTGCGTTATAAAGATGTCGGAATATAGTAAGTTCTAGAAATTTGGCCAACCCTGATGACAGAATTATTAAGTTTATAAAGTTCTCTATAGAAACAACCGGATCCGATAATTTAACGTGCCCTCCAAAGCAGGATATCGCTCAGATATAAATCCCATTGATCGTAACGTACTTATTTCACCTTATTTTAACTTTTACTTAGAGTGGGTATGAGCAAAATCCCGCAATTTTACCTACGTTGTACTCGTAAAGTAGTTTTATCTTGCGAGAACCCCTGAGTCATAGAGTCATATTTGTCTAGATGTAGGACATGCCATGCACATTGTCGAAGTGTGCATAATGGACCACGTCAAAATCTTGTCAAAATATTCTTTAAAGTAGCGAGTAGCAGTACGGGAGGCAGGAAAAATATTTCGATGGTTATTCGCAGTCAGATAGTTAAATAAATATTGAACAATGACCTTGCCGATAGTATTGACAGTGACGCACTTCCCTCTTGAAAAAAGAAAGAAAATCCGACTGACAGTTACAGAGATAAGCTCCTTCAAACAAACAAAGAAACTACAACCATGTAAACTCCTTTGTAACATAGCAAACCTATAGATAAAAATTATCCACATGTGTCCAAACTTGACCCGTCAACTACGCCACAACACTTGTACCCTAAACTCCAACAACACATAAACATAAATATAGAACACACAGAATGTTTTCGTTTGTGAGTGCACGTGCATATTAATGCGCACTTTATGAACTGCGCGTCGAATATAGTCGATGTATCAATTAGGACAGTTAAGTTATTTGCTAAGTAAGAAGTAGTTAAAGTATTAGCTTGTAATGTCCCACTGCTGGGCAAAGGTCTCTCATCTCAAGATATAACAGGACAGTGAGGAGGACTAGGCGTCATCACCACGCTTGCTTTCACTGAGGTGTATTAAGCAAGTATGTCAAATAAATAAGTTCGTAGTGGCCAACCCTGTTGTCGGAGTTTTTAGACCACCTAAAGGCCTCCGATACGGTCTAATGATTAAAACAACCGAGAGTTAACCGGGGTTTTAAAACGCTCTACGATTAGCGAGTGAAAAATCTTATTCACAAAATCAAAGTCGTAATATGACGCACAAAAGTCATAAACTATTTTCTAAGAAAATATTACAACTAGTTCAAAATAGCTTATTAAGTTTCTCTGCAATTTGTAACTCTACCATGCGCACAATTTTCCATTTTCCCTGTAAACTGAAAACAAGGAAAACCTGAAACGGACAATCATCAATCATTACATCGACCAGTCACAGCCGTTACATAAACACTTAAATACATAATAACACGGTTGTGATACATCATCTAATAAATTCATAGAACGGCAAAACTTGAATTTTCCTCGTTTCGAATTGTCCTATTCTATGGAATCATTTTGTAGTATTATTAATTTTAAATGGTGTATGATGGAATTTTAACTACCTTAAGCCTCTGTCTTCCGAATTAGCTGTTCATACAACATGACATTTTAGTATTATCCAACTTTTAACTTATATAAAGACAAAAATATAAAATAAGTTTATTTTCATACGTCTAGTCGTATTTGCTCACCTTTGTTATGTTAGGCAGTCTGCAAATACCTTTCAAAACCTTGAATACTCAAAAGGGTCACTACACCACTCGGCAGAGTTATAAAAACTTTCATCATCATAATCACAGGAGACCGTCCATAAATTAACATAACAAAAATAATTTGAGAGCTATCCAAAACTGAGAGGCAATATTTCGTCGCCTACAACATAATGTCACACGACAATTTCCAAGAAAATGGCGTCAACGCGTGTCACAGTAACGAGAGTCCTGTCAAATTTTACATTGCCCTTTGTCATATTCAGTTTATGACATCCGCTGGGAGTCGTAAACATTCGGGGACGAAATACGAAATAATCCTAATTACACCTTTTCGAAATATAAATAAGAATATGTATTTTATATTACGTTCCTTTTGTTTTTGGCTTCGTATTAAAGCCTTTTTGAGAGGACTGGGAATAGGGACCATGTTTGTAGTCCACGCGGAAAAATAGGCTTATTCCCAAAGTACTACCATTTTATTACTACCGACTCCAGTTTTTATTTAGTAGGACGTTGACTGTTTAAAAATGTTACTACCCTGTCAGGGTTGATGGAAATATTAAGCTTTTTTAAATGATTATTATGATAATTAAAATTTGAACTTTCTCTAAAGTTGACTTCCTATTAGAAAACTTAATTATGAAATGAAACTGATCTATAATATAAAAATGAATCGCTGAATCTGTTGCTAACCGCATAACTTCAGAACGACTGCACAAAATTGGATGATTCTTTTTTAATGTGTTACTTATTGTCAGGACAAGGTATAAAAGAAAAATAAGGAATAAAAATCTCAAAATTCCCACGGGAACGGGGGCGCTGCGGGTGAAACCGCGGGGCACAGCTAGTTTTAAATAACTCTAAGTAAAACAGAATTACGCATTGCTACTTTCAAGATGTTATTCAGATTACTAAGGCAAGAAAACAAATAAGTGCTATCATGGCAAAACTACAAGTATTTTTTATTACCCATCTCTCAGAGTCACTCAACCATATTAAAATTACAAAGCATGAAATCTCAATATAACTTTATCCTGCAAATTCACTCGCGTAAAACAAGTTGTAAAAATAAGTGTTTCATTCCAGCTTTGGTACAATCGTAAATTTTTGATTTTATCTTTTATTTTGTTTCCACGTTTCGGTTTGATGTACAAACAGACACAACTGGCATTATTTATTATACGCATTCATCAAATTTCGTTATAAAAATATTAACACTTTTCACCTCGAATGTACTGTACCGATTTAGAGAGAGATCGTAAACTGATTTGACATTTGTGTTCCGATTATGACTTTTAATAAATATATTTTTCACACGTTGCGATGTGTGTGGTAGGAACTTAAAAAACTTTACAACGAAGCAAATCAAATGAATTTATCAGAAAAATACCAAACATAAATTTTGAAATTACTTGAAATACATAAACCACGTCCTAATAATAACTGCTAGATGTAAATGTAACCATAAACCAACATTTCTTGATAAAATATGATCATTGTTAATATGAGTGTTATTTTAAGTCAATTTCTAGTATATTTTATGAAATGTTTATAATATTTATGTTTGAACTTATTAACACCTCAATGGTTCCAAATGAACCCGAGGGCTTGTTTATTTTATGTACGTATATATGATAATAAAGTCTGGGTATTGTAAATGTTCATGTAATCGAGTCTAGTTTGATAACTGCACACAACTATACAGAATTTATATCGGAAACTTATACAAAGAAACAAACTCTTCAGCTTTATTACGAGTATATTAGTTTAGATATAGAGATGGTCCCCCGCAGACTAAACGCCTCTTGTCATCTTTGCAGGGCTATAAATAATCACATTCTTCTTAGAAATCTGCTACAAAATAATCAAAACCTACCCAAAATGCGCATCCAAACTAAGCAACAATACGGACATGCATTTCCTACCCGTTTGAAAATCTCCACAAAGATAGAAACGACATGAAAAACAAAAGCCTCTAAAGCAAATCGGAGTCCTTAAAACCAGCAGCTAACTCGATCACGGCTCGTCTGGAGATAGCATTAGCTCGAAACATAGGGCAGCCAGAAATCCAACTACGGACCACGCTTCAAACTGAGACACGCACACATAGATGCGCGCTTACACGAGTAAAGGAAGAGTTCAAACGAATGCTAGTGGCGATTGGGTCACTTATAACTGTAATAGTCGTAAGAATGCCAGTAGGGATTATCTGGAAATAGTGCAACCTACTATCTTAGGCGTCTGCTTAGGTTAATATCGTCTAATTCCCAAAATGGTCTGAGGTTGCAATAGGTCTATTTCTTAGGGTGTCAATTTCAGAAAATATTATTTTGTCGGAATGACAACTTCACAGAATGTCCAATTGTCCCATAGATCATAGAATCACCGCCGCGCCGGCGAGCGCGTGGTGATTCTTTTCTCTGTGATCTATCCAAATTCTCAAGATGCCCCATTAACGAGCTTTGAAAATTTCGGGAATTAAACATTACAAAACCTACTTGCCATTAAATTGTCGGTCCCGGTTGTTTCAATCGTTAGACCATGTTGGAGGTCTTTAGGCGGTCTAAAAACTCCAGGGATGGCCACTGACTCGAACTTACTTTTACCCTCCCATCGTTGGCCTTCTGGACGTATTTATCTTGTGGTTATAGCGCAATGTATTCCCAATCTGTAGTGGGACCGACCGAAATTAAATTCCGTCCGAGTTACCCGATGCATCCAAAAATAACAAGAGTAAACAAATAGTGATGCCCGGCGAATATATTGGTTCGAGTCGACAATTTTAAGTATTTTATTGAGAGATACCGAATAACTTAACCCTTTGTGTTTTCTGGTATTTTAGAGATTGATGGTACAGTAGTGCTTGGTTTGATGTACCACTATCGGTTTCCCGTCTAAGACGTGACTGCAGCATGTTGCTTAGCAATCTCCATCAAATGCAGCTAGTAAGAAATGATAAATATGAAATGGCATTATTCTTTTAATACATTAAATTTTCATTTTTCTCGTCAATTATTCAATAATCTTTGCCCAGCAGTAGTTAATACATTGGCCCCTTTTTGCTTATAAAATATTGAAAAAAAAAACACCGCACACCAGAATTTAAAGGAACATCTAATTTGAAAAACAAAAGAATGACTCGTAATAACCCTTCAATGGCTGGTGATACTGAAACAATGCGATCCTCACTATTCAAAGCCAACGTTTACATTAAGCAAACGTATAAATCCGCGTTTATTTGATATTGTTTACGCTACACGTTACACGGTACGCTTACCGCCTTCTCTTCGCACTGGCGATTATTTAACGCCGCGTGTAAGCGCGCCCGTGTTTCTATTTAGTGTTTTCACACTTGATTGGTACTAATCAATCTATTTATAGATAGATTTACGCGTCATTAAATGAACGATGTACGCACAATCATTTAGACGGGCCTTAATCATCGTAAAAGTTTATTTATTATGTTTTTCAGCTATTTTTATTAAGAGTGTAAAATTTATCTTATTTTCAAACTCCACTTTTATTAAAATTCCAGCGTCAGATTCGACCGTAAATAAAGACTAATCCTGGTGTTGCAGTTTTAGACCACCGACATGGTCTAACCATTGAAAAAGCTAGGAATGACAATTTAACGGCCACTCATCCAAACAGCAGCTGAGTTGCACGTAGCTTAACAACCTATGAGTCAACGATGCTCGTCAAACTAGAAGCGTAAAAGTCATAAAATACGCTACCAGAGGGAGTCATAAAATATACACTTATGCAACGTAGTTTAGTAAACAAGTGGGGACAATCAATTTATTAGCAGTTCACCGAACTCGACACCTATTTGTGCGTGCGCGCAGATTAGCGGAATTATCTAATAATGAGTGCAATGAGACTCGCCCCCGCCGAGTGCGCACCGCGCCGTGTGGGCGCCACAACACAACACACTGCGAAACAAACCAGTGGCAATAGGCAGAAAAATCAAAGATCTTATTTTTATAATGGAAAAAAAACTTACTAAAACTTATGTGCCTTGTCTGCCAAGACCGAGGTCGAGAGAAAACGTGTTTCCTACTTTTCAAACATATGTATAGCTTTTCCAACAGACCTTTGCACAGCAGTGAGACATTACAGGGTAATACTTTTTTTACCTACTAATATTTACGCAATCCGGTCTTGTTCCAGATTTAAAAACTTAAAAGGATCCGAATGCAAAAAGAATTCGTAATTCGTTTTGATTGCGGTAAAGTAAGCACTACGAACCTCGATGATATTCTCTATTCTCATTCAATATATACTCAGTTCTAATTCAAATGTTCTATTCTATCGTTCGGTAGTGGCAAATTTGACCCTCTTTTTACACAACCTCTTTCAAAATCACACTGAAAAAAAAACTATAAAAAACACCACATTCATGCCCATCGATCCATCCCTATTAGCATACCAATAACTCTCCAATAAATATGACCAACCCACTCCATCCAATACAATATAAAAAACTAATTGAATCAAAACACAGACGGTCGTATACACAACTAGCCTGTACGGTGTAAAGTTAGTTAACAGCGGGTTATGTATTGTGATGGATGAGCTTAGCTAGCTCCGCTTAATGCATTTAACTTGCAACGTACATCATTGAAAATATTACACGGCACTGTTTCGAAAATCGCTTACATTGAAACACTGTGGTTGGAGCTCTATGTAGAAACGTAGTTTGGGTTGAGCGAGTTTACAAGCTGCAAGTTGGAAAAGTTTAAAACTTAACTTTTTTAACTTTTATTCTGAACAACACTATTCATGTTGCCTGAATAAGCTATTATGATTATGAAAGAAGTAGGCGTAACGAACGGTCGCAATTTCTAATGTCAATCACTAAAATCGCTTTAATCACTGGAGATTAAAGTATTTTGTGGAAAGGAACCAACCAAGACAATAAAATAAAATATTAAGTTTATGCTACGAGAAAGACTATTACCAACCCAAAAAAATCAGCAAAAAAGCAATTGAAACATAGAAAGCAAACAGACCTTCTAAATAAAGTAGCACATCACAACAACTTAACTTTTTAAATCGCTACAAATCCTAACAATCAACGGCAATTCAATACGAACCCTATCAATTACATCCAAAAAGGAGATTACTCGAAACCGTAACACCTTCTCGGAACCAGTGGTCAACACGCACACTAGCGATGCACAAACAACCTTTGTGTGAACAAAAAAGTTAACAAGAGACGTTAAAAAAAGTTGCAATCATTTGTACATCAAGGCACAATGAACAACCGTTAGCCGCGCTATAATGCAGGATGGCAAATAATTATACATTCATACACATTGGGTACAACGGTGATGTATTGAAAATGACACACTTTTCGATGATGGCTGCGTTTTAGTAAAGGGAAAATGGGACTTGAAATTTCAAGTTTCTTCGATGGCACAGTAAATTGTTTACTTTATTGCATCTCCATCTCCAATTTTCAAGTTTGACGTTGGTAAATGTTGTTGACAGTCTTGAAATATGAGTAGTATTATTAACTATTAGTAAAACATCTCACCACAATACAGTTAGCATCACCTAGACGATATCAGCACTGCGGAGAAGCTGATCGAGGAAGGATCTGCAAGCATGAATTATTTCTTCTCGACTATAGTTTCATAACTAACTCATTCATCATTCAATTCGAATAGGTTAGTGGCTACTGGTAACTTAGCTTGTTTTATTCCTTGATATTTCTTATTACAACAAAAACAGACTTCTTCTTACAAGTAAAGTGAAGTGTAAAGAAATTATAATAAAGTCTCGAAATTAAATAGAATTTGAGTCTCTAATTTTCACATCACTAAACCCAGGATCGTCGGACCAAACTGATTGGAGAGTGATTTTTTGCGGAAAATTTATTTTAAATAACGCCGAGTATTTGGAACACGGAAAATATTTCACTGACGAATAATTGGACCTGCTATGATTTACTTTTATCACGATCTAAATTATTTAGGTTCACACAATCTTACTTATCAAAAAGTTTGTGTTTTAGAAGTAAGAACATAAAATTACATTACAATGAGCATACTTTTCTCTTATAAAATAGAGTTCAATTTGCAATAACGAGAAGAGTGAAGTTTATAGCCACATCAGTGGTAAGTGCAATGGTGGGTTCCTAAGAATAGGCGAATAGAACTTGGTGTCTTGTAGTTTCAAACTTGCCCAAGCTGACCAATACGTATATCCGTAACAGAACTTAAATTAAACACAATACTGTATAAATCAAATATATTTAATTAAGTTTCACATTCGTTTATTTCTGAGAAATTAACTAACGTGATGCACACATAATTGTACCTATAGAAGTCAAATACGTAATGTTTGATACATTAAGTTATACCATACTCGAAAGGCCGACCTGATGAAGTCAAACTGATACAGTTTGGCCTGATCACACGTACACATATACACGAAATATCGCTGTTCGTATTAGTTCTTTCAATCCAGTTTAGCGCCAGCGTACCAATAGCATTTATGGTAGTTTAACTAGGCAACGTTAGCTCAATGCGATTGTTAAGCAACGTGCAGCTCGGCCCTTACTTTGATAGGTGGCCGATAGTATCATTTCTGAGCTCTACTATACTTCGGAGAATACATGAAATTGTCGGTAGCAGTTGTTTCAGTCTATAGATCATGTCGGTGGCATTCAGGCGGTCGAAAACACCGACACCAGGGTTGGCCACTAACATATACGATTTTTTTTACTAATCACAACACAGCATAGATATCTTAAGGTCAGATCGTACACATACAGATACGGATTTCCATCCGGTCAGATAGAACTGAAGAGAAAACTCCGTGTATGGCACTCTTTACATATCCTCGTACAAGATAAACTCGTTCGTTGTAATATGAATCATTCAGTGATAACGCGACAGATTTCACGGTAACCGACAATGGTTTGTATCTCCACTACTTCCGAGAATCGAAATTAATTGTGTAAAAACCAATTTCGAGAGTATTTTTCAAAATATTTTATGTTAATCGGTCTATTGTTTGGGTCGCGGTGATTCTCACGTTTCACCAACGATGATTGTTATGTTAATAATAAACAGTGAGTCAGTAATTAGTTAATTTGCGGATAATTTCGTGAATAATATGGATAGGTGTGACTTATTTGGAGTAAAATAATTGAGTCACCAAGAGGAAGACACTCAAAAAGAAATTGACTGTCTTAAGTATTAGACTCAGTAGTGCCATCAAACCATTTTTAATAAACATTTAAGCTTTGACTTAAAATAATTGGACTAAACTATATTCTAGTATTTTTATCATGCATTTGAAAACTTCACTTTTATTTTCTAATTAAAATTTTATCAGAGCATTGAAGGAGACGTTTCGATTAAGCGACTTTACAAGCTGATGGCCAGCGAGTTCAGTAAAACGCGAGCATACCATATTTAAAATAAATCGCTTGCTCACGTTCCAAACCCCTCGCGTTAGCTTGAAAACTCGCTCAATCTTAACGAAACGCTCACTTGAAAACTAAACTTTTTAAAAGAAAACAACATCCAAAACAAAACATTCACTTTCATGTAAAAAAGACAAAAACAACAATCAAATGAACCCACAATCTAATCAATCACAAACCAAAAACCACACAAAACTATTTTTCCCTTCCTAGTAAATCTCGTTCCGACCAAAATTGCTTATATTTCTGAATTTTCGTAACAAACTAAAAGGGATTTGTGGTCTTCGGAACCACGCGAGGTGACCTCTAACTATACCGGTGACACGTTTGAAAATAAATTGAAAATTATTTTTACACGATTTAGGGTCTCGTTTTAACAAACGACTTTTGTGGTCAGAAAGAAAAGGAAATGAATGATACAAGGTACTTTATGCGTGTAGGACTATGGATACTTTATTAGATAAGGAATGCTTGACATATTCATCTTTTTCTCATACTGGTTTCTTAGGTTTAAGCCAACATACTCGTTTGCGGATACATCTCGCTTTTATCATAGATCTATCTGAGGTTTTGGCTCCTTTATAGGAACCATAGTCACAGAAGACAAAGCATCTTTATTTGTTGAAAAGGCTTCACTTCCAGCTAAAAGGATAATTTTAATAACAACCAATTCCAATAATAGATCTCCACCTACGTGCTTGCCCACGTTGACTCGCGGGCGCGGTGGCGGGCGCGGTCACGAAATATCAAACATATGACGTGATATCCAAGTGTTCACGTTCAAAACGCGAGTGCGGTGTAAGTAGCGAGCTAACTAGCGACTAGCGCGCGCGGCGCGCTCCACAATGGTCCGAAAATCGCTCGTAGTGGACATAGGCAATCGCGAAAATTGACTTCGTATTTTTAATATTTTTATTGCATATTTGGGTTTTGCTATTAAATACAAGATGTTTTTATAGATGGTAATTTTTGATAAAACCTTATATTTTTCGAGATATACGTCATTGAATTATTTTTTGTATGGAAAAAAACACATTATTTCGAATATCTTGAAAGTCTCAAAATGTCTCAAAATATGGTATTCAGATTTGGATAACACTATTTTAGTGCTAAATTAAAAGCTATATGCCAACCCTCGATTTGCCCCGATTTTTGAGAAATTTCACTTTTCATTCTCATTTCCACACCACCCCAGAGGTAGAGAATAAAGTGCGTTTTTTTTAAGTGGTGTCCCCAAGAGTAATATTCCACTCACACAGACTTAAAAACAAGCACTTAAAAAAAGTAAATTACACAAATCAAATTTTCCTGTCATTGTCCTTCGATGATAGTTTCTACATTTATAAATTCAATGTTTTCTTGCTCATCATCTTTATCAAAACTATCAGGTAATAGCAATGCTTTCGCGTCTTCTGAAAGCATTTTATGTACACGAATTATTTTATGCCTCTTTGTTGATATATAGGGATCAGAACTAATCAACAAGTTATTAATAATATCCTGATTACAAGCAGTCCGGTTAATTTTACGTGAATGACTTTCACGGTACCTTCTGAAATCTTTGTTTCTAGACTCTGCAGCTTCTTCTGATAGTTTTCCAATTGGAACATAAAATGTTTGTTTCCATGCAAAGAATACAAAAAAATGATTTTGAAGCCCTATGTCCCAACTTTGCAAAATCGGACCACTGGTTCGCTCCAATTTCAAACGCTTGAGACGTTTGTGTGTGTTCACGTCAAACTAGCGCGGTGGCGCGCGCGATTTACTCGCGACGTCAGGTAAGTTCAACCCATGGACTTATTACTAAAATCAGGACTGAATCAAATCAAATCAAATCAAAATTATTTATTAGTTCGAATACGGGTTACATTGTTTTTTTAAAACTCATATTCCGCCTTTTGGCATACGAATTTAAAGAAGAAACTTATAACGTAAACATAAAGTAACTAATTATGTAATAATATTATTATATAAAAATAAAAAACATAAACATAACTAACCATAAACAACTATAAAATATACAAACAACTATGAAATAACTATAAACAGGAATCATTTAGGAAATCTGAGACAGAATAATAACATTTTTCTAATAATAGTTTACTTAAATGAGATCTAAATTGAGTGACAGCGGAAGGTCTATATATACAAATATTTAAAATTACTCCTGTCACTTATTAACGAATAGACAACATTTAGTGTGAACTCACCGCGATACAGACCCGTTTCATTTAGTATAATGTTTCCTGATATGTTTACGACCTCTGACAAAACGTCACATTCGCGCGAACGCCTGGCGGTTAACGTGAACACGAGCTCGCGACGTTTCCCGCGTCCTCCACCGCGCCCGCGCCCGCGCTTTCAACGTGGACAAGCACTACAATCTCAGATAGAACAAGCTTTGATGTAATAAATATCCAACTCCGATTCAATTTTCTGGTAGCCAAAATTATCTCAAATCGAATAACTAAGAATTTCTAATAATAATTTAAATTGGGTCCTATACCTTGATAAAAGCCTCGACGACCAAACGTTTGACTTCTAGTCTAAGCTAAATATATTATTTATATGCTAATCTAGGTTTTTACCAAGAGACCTAGCATTTGCTTTACGAGAATCGATGGTTAATTAAAGCAGAGCTTTTAAAGCTATTGATATAATATTTAAACACAATTCCATCGTACCTGAGTGACACACGGTGGCGTGTGCGAGCAGCACGCACGCCATTTTAATTTTACCCATTTTACTGGTAGGTAATTGTCTCTAAATAGTCAATGAGAATAATTTGCCAATACATTTGAATACTAGGAATTAAAAGACTGCACTTTTATAGATTTTAACGTTTTATACGGTTCATTTTATATTGGTTTGGTTGTGTTATACTGTATTGGTTTGTTTAATAAAACTAAGATATATAAAATCAGTAAGGCTTAGATTACGGTAAGGTTTACTGATAATGTATTCGGATGAGAGGTCTTTGCCCAGGCGTGGGACGTTACAGGCTAACACTTATTTTACCCTATTTTAGAATTGAGTAAAATACAATTCTTACGTTCCCTTCTAAAAAAACACAACGTCCCTAACGACACCTACAATTCGTAAGCGTAACTCAATAAAACTTAATTACAAACACAGAGAAGAAACATATTAATTAAAAGATTACAATTTCAGCTATTTAACAGGACGTTAAGCAATATTTCTGTTCATTCGCGAGGAAATGCGAAAGAGATTAATATGAGCCGCGATCCAGCCAGGCTGGAATGCCTCCGGAACGCGCCGGGAATGTTTTACACCGAGAGATTTAGATATGCTACTGCTTTTTTCACAGTGGCGAAATATTTCATCGATCTTCCACGTTTAAATACTCATGGTCAGGCGAAACACTCTTAAAATTATCACAGATATACCAAGAGCACGTGTCGTTCTCTTTTCAAAATGTAAATCGAGAAAATTCCGGTCTGACGTAATTTGAGGTTCAGCCAGAAACTCTATGAAACTCTGTCTTTCTAGAGCATCATTCTTGTTAATATTCTCGAGTAAAACATTCCATCTTTCGTGTCTGTTAAAACTGGGCACGTACGAGATAATATTAGTCTCTTAGTGCACTACCGTCTCGTGTCTTGGGTGCAGTGCGTGTGACAGTTGAGAGTTTGCCAAAAACGAGGCACGAGCGAGTCCACGTCGCATTAGTAGCGGGTTGGCCTCTAACCGACCGAATATCATGGTTAGCTGCTTTTTCAGCTCACAATCTACTGCAACGCGTGTTTTATGGATACAATTGCATTTTGTTTAGGAAACAATGTTTTAAATTTGTTTAATGTCCATATCAATACCTCAGTTAGTAAAGCGCAAGACACGCATGGTCCGGTTGTGGCAGAAACGAGCCCGTGACACTCTTCATACAAATACAAGGAATACAATGTCACGTGACCCGCACCTGCACTATGTGTGTCATACGCTTAAACTAAATAATATTGTAAATATTGATAACCCTCAATTTCAGAGCTTTTAGATGGTGGAACTAAATGCTAACAGATTATTTTCATTTATAAACGCCAACATACACAAGAATAACATGTAATACGATTATTACTCGTCGACGCAAACTTCAGAGTAACTTTTCAACCTCAAACTGAAGGATTCAGTCAGCCCTAAAAATTTATCACTTTACTGCTTTGTCACATTAAACAATTTGAAAATTCTCATTGACACATCAGTAGAAATTACAGAACTTTGAATACGGTAGAGTCCTTAGTATGCTCAAACTTTGAATTCGGTAGAGTCCTTAGTATGCTCAACATTACTGGAAGGTACAAATAATTAATCATCATGAAGGCCCAATCAACCTGCTTCTGGCCATCAGGTCACCAACCGTCTCAAGGTCAGAACACTTATGATCCCAATGCGCTTGTTAATAAGTACTCTTTTTGCTCGAACAGCTTTGTCTGCGCGGCTTCCTGTGTGTCAAATGCACTTGGCGACAAACTTGTAAAGTTGAACTTGTGTTGTTGGTTCACTGTTTTGATGTGTTGTAGTAGATGTAACGAGATAGGGGGAATAATGTTGTTGTAGATTACGTAAGAACAACAAGTTAATGTACTTAAAGATAAGAACATATTTATAGATTTATAAAATCGAACAATTAATTTACTTGAGTGAAACCAATTTGCAGAAACGGTAATGGCGACAACCGATTTTTGTTTAAAAATGAACATAAAATATTGGGTTAAAATCGTTCAATTTAATAAAAAAATATAGTAACTCGTTATTGAAAATCAATCATCGATTACTTTGGTAAATCGGATTTTTCCATACTTTATCAAAAAATAAATAATTTAATCAAAATGTACGGCTGTTAACCACATTGGAGCGTGCACTATTAGAAGTTAAATGAACCTCCTAATACCGCACTGTACTTGATATCTTCGGTGAGATGAGAGGCCTTTGCCCAGCAGTGGAACATTACAGATAATACTTTTTTATATGAAAAGAAGCCGCTACACACGACAAATTTGCCGAAAGTGACCATTTTTAATTCACTTCCGTTTTAGCATCCATAATAAAGCTATTCAAAAACAGAAAAATAACACAACTATAAGCAGACCTAACCTTAATATTTAGAACACATCATCCGTAAAATGTACCGTAAAATCCATTTACATTCAATTCAAAATAAAACACATCAATTCACATCTGCTCGTCTGCTCAGCATTAATGCACCAATCTGGTGCAAATAGCCTGAAGGCAATAATATTTAACGCCGAATGCTCTAACTGCGAACCGACTCCGCACACGAGGCAATAACACTTCAGAGATAACACTGAAAAAGCGCATAGGTAAGAGATATCTTAGATATTACATTGTCGACAATGTTGTTATTGTGCCTACGATGTTCTAAGTTATTGCATTTGGGAATCCTTGGCCTATTACTTATTATATTATAAAGTTTTAAATTTGGAAGTTCGTCATTTTAGGCAGTAGCCATTATGGGAAGCGATGACTCTAGGAACTAGGCGTTTAGCAAACAAATATCAAAAAGTGACGTAGTCCTCTGTGACCACGGTACCGTAAATAAGTCGAAACGTTAGATAAAAATGTATCATAAAAGCAGGATACTTCCCTTTTCTGTATCCTTTTATCACAGTCGGTCACAGAGAGTAGTTTCAATTCAAAATGTCAAAAATGTATAGGTTTGAAATAACTCGAGTAAATCCGCGAGGCACATACACTCCTCTCCAGAAAGGAAGTCGAACCTCTCTGGTTTAAATTTGGATCCGAATGTAAACTCCGCGCGCTGTCAAGGTTGATCTTATTCCCGACAACGACTCTTCCTTTTTGACATTTGTCAAATTAGTTACTTTGTCACGAATGGCGGAATTTTAACTGACGTGAGCTATATTTTGTTGGTGAAGGTTTGGTGGCACCTTTATGAGTTGTACCGTGGAAAATATTATTTGTTTCAAGTAGAAATGGTATTAATTTTAATTAAGACGATGTTGTTAGGGCTTGTTTAATGAAACGATTATAAAACGTCTTTACAATTTCGAACTTCAAACACCTTATTATTAAAAAGTCCTTCATCTGACTTTAATGGTATTGATATGAAACCATTTTGGAATAAAACTTTTTCAGACAAAAAAAAACTTTTGAAAAAGAAATGAAGAGATACAGACATCTAAATTAAAAACCCTTCTTTTTTAGTCGGTTACCACATATAAAAGTTTTAACCGACTTCAAACCAGGAAGTAGTTCTAACCCAAGCAACGCATCCCTCCAATTAAAGCCAACCCTTCAACAAAGAACACAAGGTGACATCATTTATACAAATCGTTCCAACTACCCAGGAAGTCTAGTAGCTGGCAGTTAGCCAATCCCACTCGAGGGTACATAGAAATGCTTTCTGTCAAACATACCCTGATTAGCATAAAACATGCTCGGGCATGCCTCTAGTATTACTCTTCCGGATTTTTTCAACATTACAAAGGAATTCCAGCCCGTATAGCATTGAATTCACTGCCAATGTTAATGTTATATTGTTGTGTTGGTAGTGTTGTTTGTTTGTCACGCGATTTCGCGAGATGATAATTTGTTCAGTAATTGACGATTGTGAATAGGTTAAGCATTATCACTTTACCTGGTAATTACTTGCAATTTACAAATTGTAATGGGTTAACTGGTATGTAGTGTAAACATTGTATTTCCAAACACTTGTGGACTTTTCTGTTTATCTATGGTTTAGTACATTTGATTTTCTAAAGTTAAAAAAAAATGCATGCGACGTTTGCGATTGGCGTTTGTAAATTGAACTTGTTTCGTTATTTTTTTACGTTTTATAGGTAAGTATAAAATATCCAATGTTAATGTTTATTCCATGAATTGTCGTCTTTACGTCTAAGAACACCATTACAATTGTTTTTTTCATTAGTACAGAATTTTTGAGGATATAAAAGATTCTTTGCCATTCCATACAAAACATGTATAATAAAAAATACCTCAAACAAACCAGTTTGTCCAACTAGTGCAGATAAAGTGTAACACACGATTGTTCTATTTGTCATGGTGGGTGACGTCACGTAATTATGTGCATAATTCCACCTCGCACCTATGTATGTGTGTGTACATCACCTGCAGTGTTGCCATTGAAATAGTGCACGTAGTTACTAATCAATGATCCTTGTAAACCAATAATCTGTGTACTATTTGCAGTCTTTAGACTGTCTTTTGTTCTTTGAAAATTATGAAACAATGCACATAGAGAGGGGACATCTAGCAGATACTTTTTGTACTTAAAAGGGTGGATTGCACAAGCATTCTCAATTTTATACAGGGAGAATCGGCGTCAGCGGTAGAGAAGGTCATGACGTGGACCCAGCTTTTTCACTCGCGTACCACAGCTCGCCAGGGGCCGCAAGCTTGCTCTCGAAGGCGTTCGGGTTTGCGATAGGGTTCGCAATATGGAGGCTATATTAACATTATTAATTACAAATGATCAAAAAGAAACAAAAAACATGTAGGAAATAAGAAAAAAAATATTTAAAAAAAAAATTTAAGCCAAGACTTAAATGACAAAATCCACTCTTCTTTATTTAACAATTATCATAATATTGAAATTTTGGAAGTGTTCTAACTGAACTAAGTGCTGTTACTAAGTGTACAACTGTCTCTATTATAGCCAGCCAGCTTGTCCCACATGGCAAAAAGTCAATTATGTTGTTAGTCCAATCAAAACTCATGGCTGTAATAGAGAGCGCTCATCAAACCATTTAAATATTCATTTGTAGGCCAGTGGGCACTTGTTTGTTTCTTTATTCAACATGTTTTGCCAGCCAGTGGCTCCTAGTACACACACAAATGGAAATACACACTCATTACTGATGACCATTATTGATGAGTTTGATAAATCTTGAAATAGTCTTGATTATTTCAGTTTTTAGGGTTCCGTACCCAAAGGGTAAAGCGGGACCTATTACTGAGACTTCGCTGTCCGTCTGTCCGTCCGTCTGTCACCAGGCTGTATCTCAAGAACGGTGATAGCTAGACAGTTGAAATTTTCACAGATGATGTATTTCCAATGCCGCTATAATAACAAATACTAAAAATAAAATAAAATTCAAGGGGGACTCCCATACAACAAACGTGATTTTCTGCTGTTTTTTAAAGTACGGAACCCTCCGTGCGCGAGTCCGACTGGCACTTGGCCGGTTTTTTAATATTGTGGGTAAGGTGTGGTTGGTGCGTTTAGATAATATGACAATAGTTTTAGTAAGATCATAAACACCCGAGATGGTCTAAAGTGGTCTATATTTTCATCAACTTTCTGATCCAACTATATGCCAACGTCAGTACTCAGAAACGTCAAATGCTTCCTCAGTAGAGATTTAATGAGCGAATTTGAAATTTCATGTATAGAAAATTACGTCAATTACTTAAGTGTGACTGGACGTATAATGGACTGGACAACTCTGAGTGAAGCAGTAAAGTGCAGCAGTTTTACTCAACATTTTATTGGGTGTATTTCAATAGTTTCCTTAGTTACTATTCTACATACGTCTTCTCTGCTTTGTTAAACAACTATCACCAAAATATCCTACTACACTGAAAGTCCTTCAAAACGCCAATATTATTCAAACTGCATCAAACAATTCAATCCGAGAGAGACGCCCAAACGCCCGACTCGCTCAATATTTCATACTGAAAATCCTGCGAAGAGAACTACACCTTTATAAATACAAGTCTAGAATCGGCTTTTGCCAACCATAAGGGAAATTGTACACTTGATATAGTTCCCATTGCAATTATCCATCAGAATAGACAATCGTTTAACAGAATCCACTGCGGTGTTGCATAATATGCCTTATTGCTCTGCGATAAAGCTCTATGCGCAGTCGAATAGAACTTCAGACGTGGTAAAGTGGTCAAAGAAAAGGGCAAATAAAATAGTTCACATGAACAGGCCCCCGTTGTCATGCAAAACTGATTCTGAATAAGTGATGGGCTCAAGTTATATACCAGGCTGGACTGCACTATAATTATAAACTATGACACTTAATTGGCTTTGAATAACGATCAATGATTAGCTAAACGTTATCAATTAACAGTTAAATAATACCATTATCGAATTCAGTTTTTCCTATTCCCTGTAGTCTTACCGCGTAGTCTTACAGCCTTATCACACTTGCGATTTACAAGCGTATTGAAAGCGAAGCGTACGCGCGGCGTGTTCGTCGCGTACCCGTAACCAATTCGCCGCGAGTGCGTCGCGATTTTGCCGCGATTGCGTAACGAATACGCTGCGCAGCCGTCAGTAAATCGCTGAGAGTGATCTGAGTCTTGGACAGTCACTTACATAATGGATTACGACGAGGAAACACTTCTGTTAGCTTTATTGCTTCGAAGAAATAAGATACGGAAACAAAATCAAAAACGGCGTGTTTGGGAGGATCCATTTTTAAGTAATCGACTGCAAGAGAGCGACTGTTTCGTTAACGAATCAAAAAGAATCCCAAAAAATTTCGTTCCTATCTGCGCATGTCAAGACTTACATTTTACGAGTTGTTAAATGTGATCCAAAATGATATAAGACGTGCAAACTCGCGTTTAAGATTGTCAGTGTCACCTGAAGTGGGTAGAAATGAATTTCGATGACGAATGTACGGCATGATGTCTCAACTCTTGACGCGGCGAACTCGCTGCGCAGACGCGGCGTATTCGTCACGCGGTCGCGGCGTAATCGCGACGCCTTTGCGGCGAATTGGTTACGGGAACGCGACGAATACGCCGCGCGTACGTTTCGCTTTCAATACGCTTATAAATCGCAAGTGTGATAAGGCTGTTACCAGTTGGACTACTGGGAATTTCCTTCCCAATAGACTTACTAGTAAGACCATTGGGAATTTTGTGTTGATCTCGATTGGACTTGATCGTTATTAACAAAAACAATTAAACAATTTTCTTACTATTCGGTAGGTTAGGGTTATTTTTTTTTTGTATCAGTTACGTAAAAAAAAAAATAACCCCCCAATGGTCTTACTAGTAAGTCTATTGGGAAGGAAATTCCCAGTAGTCCAACTGGTAAGACTACGCGGTAAGACTACAGGGAATACCCCTTCAGTTTAAATGATTATGAAATTATATAATAGGTAATGTTGTGTGTTAACTAGTGCGGGTTTTAATGTTGATATCGATTTTATAGTAGGTGGCGTAGTTTGACTAACTGATGTTCACTCATCACGGTTGTTAAGCAACGTGCAGCTCGCTCCCTACTTGGATGAGTGGCTGATAGTGGCATTTCTATTTTAGCGCTGTCGTGCTTCGGAGGGCTCGTTAAATTGTCGGTCTCGGTTATATCAATAGTCAGACCGTGTCGGAGGCCTTGAGGCGGTCTAAAAACCCCGACACCAGGGTTGGCCACTAACCTATTTGAATTTACTTCACTACATTATAAAATAAAGTCGTCTAACCTTCCTCTTGAATCACTCTACCTATTACAAAAATTCGCATCAAAATCCGTTGCGTAATTTTAAAGATTTAAGCATACAGACAAACAGACACTGATGCGGTTTTTTGGTAATAGGTAGAGTGATTCAAGAGGAAGGTTTTTATGTAAAAAAAATCCCGAAATTCCCACGGGAACGGGCACAACGCGGGTAAAACCGCGGGGCGCTGCTAGTTAAAGTATAAAAAAAAACATTTATCAAAGATTAAATTGATTATCAAATGAAACCTCTAAGATGTAGTGAAATGCAATCAACAGCGGCAACCATTCCGGCATATTTCTGCGTCTAAAATGCAAGGTTAAGCACACTACAACATAACCAAATTAGTACACATAATGAACTTCAACGAACAGACAAATTTCGCAAAGTTTCGTACACACATGCCGCAAGGCGACATATTTGGTCCATAAAGTCAATGTCACTACGTAAATTAGGTCGCCGTGTGAACTCAAAAGGTGCGATGTTTATTTTAAATTAAATTTTAAATACACACTACGAAATAGCACTTCAAGTACCAGTGTGTACCCGCCATAAATCGCTAAGTAGATTCAGGTCATTATTGTTTATTAAGGAGTAAATAAGATGAATTTTGCGATAAATACAGAAAACCGACTTCGAAATTCGAATAAGATGTCGTTGAAATCCAGATTAATGTAACTTTGAATGAGTACTTGAAGTTGGCACTATTAGATAGTGTATTTGGGAATGTAGGTGACCTATCCAAATTAAACCTTATTATAATAAACAGGGAGGTCAAGGTTCTTTGGCACCCACACAAAACTGATACAGTACATCGTGAAATATATTTATTAGGATATTATTTTGGATTGAGTCCCATTTATACTAATACTAGCAGATCCCCGTGGGTATTCCCGCATTTCTCGTGCACTTGGAAATTTCGGGATAAAAGGTGCCTATGTCGTTTCCAAAAGGCTATTTTACCTTTTTTCGAAATATTTTTTCCTAGTGGTTGTGTGAGTACATCAAACTTTACTATACCATCTGCTGTGTACTGTAAACTTCAAGCTGCTATACCTACGAGAATGTTGTGTTTCTTAAAATAAATATATTTTAGGAAACTAAAGCGTATAACTCATTCTTTCATTAAAACAAATTTGCTGACGCCAAAAACAAATACCCAGGATCATTAAAACGAAAATCAGTCAACAAATTAAGCTCCAAAGTTGTACCAGACACAATCTGAAACACGTTGGCTAAAAATGTAATCACAATTATGTATTACAATATTCCGCTGGTCCGGAGTTCCCCAAAAATACTTTTTTAGCTCATTTCAGAGTAGTAATGAAAATTTATGAGGTCGAGAGAAAACTTTTGGGAGAAATGCCATGTTCAGTGTATTTACACGTAATCATTTCCTACACGGTTGGCTCTCTCCACTTTTTTCGGTGTTAAGACTTTGTTGTTTTTTGGAAAAATTCACTCGAGTAATGCGTTTTACTTTGCGATATTTTCTCGTCACATCACTTGTTACGTTTAAGAAAATTGTAAACGCGAAGAAATGAAATTAATGTGCATCAACTAACTGAGGGAGGATTTTTATTTTATGTTTAATGTGATAACGGGCTGTTTTCTTTCGTTTAGTTTCAAATTAGTTGCAAGTAATAATTAACCGTATATCCTACAAAAAAATACTTATGTAATATTTGAAATAAAATATACCTACTTAAAAGTAAGTATTAGCCTGAAATATCACAGCTGGGCAAAGGCCTCTCATCTCACTGAAGACATCAGTACAGTGAGGAGGCTGTCGTAATCACCACGCTTGCCCAATGCGGGTTGGTGATATCAAACCCGTGCCAAGTTTGAAAAGTTAGAAACATGTTTAAACCTACTTAATAGAACAATATTAAATCTCAATTCAACACAAAAGCTCAACTCCTCATTCAAATTCAATAACCTTAAGCACACCAAATCATCAATTTATTAAGGAAAAGCCATAAAACTTTGAATCGTTTCATAAGCCCCAAAGCTGCGTTTCGCGAGCTTCACTGATACGAGTAGGTCAGCAGCATATACCAGCTTTAACCCCCTTTTTATAGTATTTGCTTATCTTCAATCAAGCTTTACATCTCAGCGAGTAGTCGTAAAAAACGTATCAAAAGTAAACAGACGTATTGACGTACGGTATCGTATCGTTATATTTGAATTTCAAAGTTCAAAGCCGAGCTTAGTTTTTATGCATCGCTCTAACTGAGCTTACGGTGGCCGGTCGTGGTACGTGACTCGACTTGTTGACAAATTGACAATGATCGTACACTGCGTAGAGAGGACACTCTTCTCTATGGAAAACCTTTTCTATTATGAAAATTATTTATGGCAATATTGATTTATGACAGTACCGTATAAGCGACGGCGGGGTGTAATAGGCTTTAATAACTGGTTTAATTGCCTTTGTATAATAAGGCTAAAGAGTAAGATTGTTTTTTTTATATATTTTGTTTTAACGCACTAATCTCAGAAATTACTAGCCCGATTTCAATAATTATTTTTGTATCGGATAGTTACATGCAAGAGGAAGGTTATAGGCAATTTTTCATCCCAAAATTTCTACTGGAACAGGCACAACGTAGCTAAAAGGGCGGGGCGCATGAACATAAGCTCATAGGCTATTATTTTGTATTCATTAAAAAATAGCTTGTAGCCATTGCTGCTCTCTCTATGGTGATATTAGTTCATATAGATTCGGTAATCACCGTCGCCTCTACCCCGTGCCACCGTAAAACATCGAATGCCGCTTCTGTACGTCCCGTCCGAGTGTTCTCTAAACAGACCCATATCGACTACAAATTGCCTGGACTCGAGAGCCGTACCGAAGAAAATAATATTGTTTCTGTTGCAAATATTTACCCTTTCTTTATTTCGAGTGTCTCTTACAGTGCTCTCTTAATACTTATCGGATACCGAATGTACGAGCTTAAACAAATAATGTATTAATATTTATGTGAATGGAATTTCGTATTTTATTAGGTTTGATATTGATTTCAATTAAACTATACTAACATAATGAAGCTGAAGCTGTTTGTTAGTTTGAAAACGTTAATTTCTAGATTTTTATTTGATAAAGTCTATAATGAGATGGGATTTGAGATCACCAACGCGCTTAAGCTTAGCACGCTGATTACGCCTCATCCTTGTATCCTCATCACTGTACTGATATCTTCGAAGAGATGAGAGGCCTTTGCTCAGCAATGGGATTTTACAGGCTCTTTTTTATATGGGAATAATTCACATGTTTACCGATTAGAGAAATGTTAAACTAAGAAAAAGACGTTGCTCAAAAACAAACCTTAAACTCACAACCAAAAGATTCCAAATTCAAACACACCCAAACCTTGTTTCCACAAGTAGTATTTGCTCCACCTAGAGTCAACTCTACGGTAACTCATCGTTTGAAGAAAACATTTTTCAAGCAACCGTCTATTTTTTACGTAATAATATGCAAGTACTGGTCGTTAGTGAACTAATTCAACTATTTTGTAAGACAGCTGCAGTCGAATCAAGAAAACGAGATACGGACACTTGATGACTATCATCATGTTTAATTTAAATGATTTCTTTGGAATGTTGCGTGGAAAATGCTTTGGCTACTATTTTTTCTTCCAAACTTATTCTAAAAACACATATTGTTTTGTAAGTACTGACATTGTTGCTTACTTGGTGCCAAGATCAAGATTTTGCTAGTTCATCGTGAGTTGGTAATTATGCTAAATATTTCTCACTGATGCTGATACTGATACTGAAAGCTTCAATGATATGAGTCTACCACTCTACATTATATGCTGATAGTATATAAAATTATATGGTATTTGTTAGTTAACAAAAATATAATTCAATGAAAAGCCAATTGAAATAGTATTCACTTCAACCGATGTTTCAGAGTAAGCTCCAGACGTCAGCTCTGGCTCACTATCTACCGACACGAACATTGATAAGTACTAGTGACCAGCACAGGCAACCTCACTTCTTCTCATAACCGTCTTTCAGATACAATCTGACTCCACACATCCACATTAACTCTGATGAATGCCTGAAAAAAAAAATACAAAAAAAACATAAAACGACTTTCTCTCACACCTGTACCACAGACTGACTTTAGAATAATTTATATGTAATCACGAGTACTGTCCTACTCGAATTTATTTCAAACTATTTATCTCTTCACGCAATCTACACGACAACTACCTAGCTTAATTTAAGCTCTAGCTTGCAAGTATTAAAGCTTAAATTGCTTTGACATATGCAGTAGGTTATGTGGTCAATAGTAGGTAGATAATTAGATTACTTTAACATATTTTGTACGTATTTTTAGATTACATTTTGGCTATTTCTGTCGTCGTGTTTAATGGCGCATGTGGCCTTGTTTTTCATTAATATACCGTAAAGTATTATTTGTTTAGAGATTTAAAACTGTACCTCGTAACTCATACATTACTTAAATGAAAAAAAAATGAAAAACTTGTTAACTACCATTAAATTTTGACAATAATTCACTGATATCGAAGATGTTTTGAACTGAAGTCAAAAAAAGGCATTTTATTCAGTTCTTTAACCAAATCAAATATTCCTAATATACAAACCTTCACATATTCGAAAAGATCCCCTCTTATTTTTACATAACCCTTTATGTAATCTCCCTTATCTAATCCTTTGGATCCCGCTTTCCCATGCCCCCACCAGACAGATCAAAACGGAAGTGAAAGCACTCCCCTTTCTTCCCGGGCTAGTTAAGCGCGTTGTGTTAGACCCGATCGATGCGCGTGCGACTATTTCGCGGAGGTCGACGCTCTGCGCATACGGTCAAGGTTTATCTGTAGTACACTCGCATCCCGCTAGATGGCGCCACTTATATTGGAGCTAGTTTTAATTTGGATTAACTAGAAATGCAGAAATTGTTAGTTTTGTTTTTGTTGTTGAAGTTGGTTACATAATTTATCTATTTTAAACTGAAAAGTGTGTATTTCTTACTGTACTGTAATTGTTCTATTGGCCTAGAAACTTTTACCCTTCATTGGTATATTTTTAGGCTATATAATTATATACTATAAGAATTACATACAGTTTTCTTATGGACTTTATTTACAAATGACATTGTGAAATACTAAAAATAAACTACAAGACTACATAGATATTGTTATTCGATAAGTCTTTCAATAGGCAGGCCTTTCACGGCAGTAAAACACAATATATTCGGAAACAAGTTTCACACAAGACAAACACATAAACGAAAATCCATACAAAACTTTTGCATTAATAGAGCAAGAATAATCAATTATTAAAACAAATCTAGGTCCATTCCAACTCAAAGTCACGGCTAAACATCAACACAACAACAAAAAACACATCACGCCGAACAGGAAACATGTTCATACATAACAAAACTAAAGTTATCAAGTCTAAAATCTATTACAAGCTCAATACGACTCGCTGATTCCCATTGTATTGTTAATTTGATTTATTTTACGGCAACCGTTAACATTGGGTAGAGTATATGTAAAGTATACTTTACATGGACAGGCCGATTGGATCAGGCCGAACTGATACTGTTTGAACGGATCAGATTCGTACGAATTGCCGGAATTATTGATTCAGGTCACTTTGGTTCCGATTGACGCAAGCCTACCTTTAAGATTAGTGCACATTTGACTGCTAGTTGAGCGTAGTCTAACTGCCTTATTCATAAACGCTCTCTAACTGAAACACTGTTAGTGAGTGTTTTGTCTCTTTTGCTCTTTGGAAAATAGCGTATGTCACAAAGGGACAAACCATTTGATAGCTTAAATGCTGCTAGTAAGCGTTTATGAATAAGGCCTTAAGAGTATAATTGACACACAGATGGATCATCCGCTAAGTGTGCACATGTGCAGAATGTTTAAGCGTGCATATTGCATATTTCATTAGCACCAACCCTAAGCCCAAATCTTTATGATTTGTATATCAATCCATCCTAAGGATTTCCATCTGTCATTTACAACTGAAAGCAAAACTGTGCGTCTACGGCACCCTTTACGCCGGGTAGAGATATACGTGTTACAGATAACTTGCTCCAAACGCGTCACATAAACAGCGCACACAAATGCGCTGCGGTTACGCTCCTAGAACGTTTGGATGTTACATCTTGATACGTGAAACTAGAGTGTTTCTACACCTCTCAATTCTGGTTTGTACTTAATTAGATTTTGAATTATTTAATGATTGTTTGAGATGAGAGTGTTCACACTTGTAGGCACGAAGCTGTCTCATTCGGCCCTATAAGAAATAGGTGCCGACACAATATCAGAGTATGATAAAAGTTCATACATTCAAACAAAGCTTGTTTCTAACTGCTGTGAATAATAAATGTAACCTGCACGGTTTCGACTAGAACCCACCTATTATTAATTATGTCTGTGAGAATACATTTTTGGTGAACTATCTAGTTCTTCTGAGTTCTAAACTTCCATTACAAATTAAAATGAAATATGGTATAAATTAATTGAACCATGGCCAATTGTGAATTCAGTACAAAACGCCAAAATTAAACCCAAAATTCATAATAGGCAACACAAGCATTCACACATTATTATCTAACCATAAAACCATGATTTAAAACCCGAGAGTTAAGTATTATTCATTAAGAATCGGTTTAAAGAAGCCCACAAGCACAACTAGAGCTATTAAAACATTCAACAGAATGACATTAAAATATATCATTCCGTATAAACTTGGAAATGCTGCTGTTAACGCAGGAAACCCGTCATTACATGAAATGCCTGTGTTTTGGTCGGCCGCCAAGATCACGGTTGACTATTTGCGTATTTGTAGAAAAAAACGTTTACACACTCGTTTGACAACGATAGGACTTCCAAGATGCTTTGCGTAAATTGTACTTTTTATGCTTCATTTTTTTTAATGATCTTTTATAATTTGGCAGGATTTATGGGTGTGTTTGCGTAATTTGTCTTCTTTTTAGTTAAACATTAATAGAAATTGGACAATATTCATAATACAACGTTACTGAAACATGAAGTTTTAATTAATCTTATATTTTCATATTCAAAGGCTTCTAAAATGTTTCAGTCTTCAAACCCAAGCAATTATGACAAATATTGGTAAAAAATGTCAATCAATCATTTTATTTATTTATGCCGAAAAAGGTGTGTAAATATTTTATCTAAGAACTGGTTTATATTAGGCTCGAAATAATTATAACAAATCTCAAACTATACTAAATTTGAAATACATGAGTTCCCCTTACCATTGGGACCCAGGGGTTAAAATATATGGGACTGACGCATTAAGAAAACTCCATTCAATTTAGTAGATAGTAACACAGTAGTCAGTACTTATATGTATAGTTATAGTACGTATATATCTGAAAATGAATGATAAAGTAAACACACGCCTCCATTTCATTAGTCTCCCATAAGCCGCTCATTTAAATAATCTTGCACAACTCAATATATCATATTGAAATTATTTCTTCATCACTAAAAAATGCGATGACGTTTACGACGTACTAACTAATACTGATTCATTGTGGATTTCACAATTTTTAATTAGATTAAGTCGACATCTCAATATCTTACTGTTTTTATAATAAAGAGCTTTTACACAATTGCCGGTGACATTGTTTAGAGTAAGAAATCATTTTACTATTTTAAAACCTTTATTGTAAGTAAATAGTAGCAAATCGCAGTTTTATAATATATGTATTATATATAGAAACTATGGAAAAGTCTATCAAGCCATAACTAACTCTCACGAATCTACCTACCAATGATAAATTTGCATCTGTCAGTACATGTTACTCCTCTAACTTCTTCAAATGGACACCTTGTATGAAAAAAGTCCTTCAGAATTACAAAAGAGAAGAAAACGTATTTTGTCTCTTTAATCTATATGAAAACATCACAAACGCGAATCTACAGACTACTACGACTTTGCAAAGCCTTTTTTACATTTATCAATTTGTCTGAATATAATAAATACGCACTATGCAATATTTACCGGTTATGTCCCACAGCAATATAGGTAAAAAATGTGCCACAGCAGGGCAAAAGTCTCTCATCTCTCTGAAGTTACTATTACGGGGAGTCGAATTAGGCATAATTCTTGCATTAACAGTATTATGCAGAAATGTCAAAAAATCCCAAATATTACATATCTGGCGCAAAACATCAGGTTTTCGACCCGGACGTCCTCTCCAATAAACAAGGTGCTATGTCGAATCAAACACGAAAATAACTTTTATTATTTTTGCAATCTTTCCAGATTTTATATTGATTAGCGATAAAATCCCAAAAAAGATTCCAAATTGTTGATTTACCAACTGTAGAGGGGATTTAAAACTTTTCTTCGTCGCAGGGTCAAGACCGTCCGATTTGGATTTTCAAACATCAAGATTGCAAGTCAGGTGATCTTTGCATTTAGTTTTTGTGTTTCATCGGAAAATGTAATCGAGAATCTAGAAAAAAGCTTGCGCCTTATCTTCGGAATACCTAAATCGTAGCTCGTAGCTCAAGCATTTTAAAAAAATGGCGTTAGCTTCTGTAGAACTGTCGAGTATTATAGTACTCGACATATGTACATAAACGTACCTACATAATATCTCGTTTTAAAATAAGTTATTACTTGTAGTAAAATCAAACCAAAACCTAAAAGAGAAGTTTCATAAGTATGGGTATATCATAATTTGGATTGAAAACAGAGCAATCAAGCATAAAGTATAAATAATTTTAATATCACACGAGTTTCTCCTCGCGTTTGATTCCACACTGCCATAAACATCTATTGCAGCGAATGCGCGCCCTAAAATATGTTTATTTTTCAAAGCTCAGACTAGCTCAACTAATACAGAAGAAAATGGTGCATTATTAAATATTTATCCAACTTTTCTCATTAATAATTGAAGATAAAATATCGCAGAACGACCAGTGAATAGTTAAAGAATAGTAGAATTTATTATAGATTCAAAATACGTAGGTATCATTTGTATATGGGTTGAAGATCGAAATCTAAGCCTTTTAGTTCAGTTTGGAGAACGAAAGAACGATGTCATTCGAGATAAGCTTAGCTAAAGCGGACTGGTAATTCCTGAGATTGGCCTGAACATACAAATAGACGAAATTACAAATGTTACCTCGCTACAATATTAGTATAGAAGTATTAATTGTTCTTTGAAAAAAATTAACGTACAGAACTCCCTCTGCCATTTTCAAGGCACCTAACTAAACAAATGAAAATGAAACCAACCAGTACGCAAGGTGAATTCAGAATCGCCGCCGATGTAAACGGTTGCTTAACATAATAAACATCCATCACTTTACGATCGATGGATGAACAATTTTATGTTTTTTACATCTGTTGACTTTTGATCTGTGTTGCAATCGTAATCAGTGCACTGCTGTTAAAATGTAGACATTAAAATTTAAATAAACATGTGTCGAGTACCGATCTTGTATGAAAAAGTCTTTTCATACGTGCAATGCAACGTGCAGTTCAACCAATACTTAGATGGGTGAACGGAATTTCTGTCTGAGCGCTGCCGTGCTTTGGAGAGCACACTATATTGTTGGTTCTCTTTTTTCAATTAGTTGCAAACGTCGAAGGTCTTTAAGCGGTCTAAAAGTTATCCAAGACACCAGAGTTAGCCACTCATCTATACGAACGTATTTTGATGAGTATTTTATGTAGATGTCGAGGCCAAATGTCTTGAAGATGTTCGCCAAAATATATTCGTTTATCTGAGAATCACCTCCATGTCAAAGCACCTGACAATAATTGGCACGTCATGTAAACACACGAGCTTCCATAAACAGTCGAAACAATTCGGGAGCATCCAAGACATCTATTAAACATCCAATATTTTACAGCACACTATAGATAATCTTGTACATTAAACATTCATGTATTTATTATAACTATAAATCAGACTGTTCAGAGGTGCATCACAGGCAGAGTGCACTGTACTTAAAGCTAACAATTTTATTCGAAACCGCCCCTATTTCAAAAACAGCAAAGGCGAAAATACCACGAGCTCCACAAAACTTATACGTCATTTGATTTGGATTATATCTTTCGTGAATACCAGTGCAAATTAAACTTTAACACTTTGAATTTAAATTCAATATTATAATGCAGCTTGCATCGCGTCAGTTTTACGACTTAGCTGCTAGTTTTTTGATTTTGAGACTTAGTTTGGAAGCGTGATGGTCGGTTTTAGAGTGAAGCGGGGCTGGGTTTCAGGATGTTTTGTAGATGATATAAATAAAAATTGACCTCAGCTGGTACCCTGTAAATATTTGCACATCGGATGCGGTTCGCGCGAACTACTAAGAGATTAACGAAGAAAACTTGTGAATTTAAAGCAGTTTTAATTTGGTACGTTTTAACGTTTTATAAGATAAAATATCTTCAAGAGTCTAGTCTCATATAAATGAGCTTTAGAGTTGAGCAAAAGGATTTTGTTTCATTGCTTCTTGTTTGATACATTTGCCTCTTCTACAGTAGAAGGAAGTGGAGAAGCGAGGTCACATTTAAACATTAAACCTATTTAATCTAGAGGTGATCAGCTGATCAGCATTAAGTTTATGAAAGATGAGTGGCCAACTCTGAAGTGGCAGTCATAGAACCACCTAAAGGCCTTCAAGTACTACCAATTGTAACAACCAAGACCAGCAATTCAACGTGCCCTTCGAAGTACAGTAGTACAGTTTATCTGAGTAAAGATACCACTATCTACTACTATCACTATCGGCCCCCGATCCAAGTTATTGCCGTACTGCCCGTTACTTAACAATTGCGACCATAATTTCATAAGACATAGAACAGGAGAACTTAGCGCCCACTAAACCACACTAAGTAAAGTTCATTTTCCCACGTTGATTAAAGTAATCAGCAGAAGTTGTGAAAACTTTAATAACCGCTATATTAAAACTAAAGCTAAAACTCTTAGACATATTAAATTAAACTTCTTCCAGATGGCTGTAGTATAAGTGACTTTAGTTGAGGTTTTGAAGCGTTACCTTTACCGTAGGAATGTTGGGATAAATAGTTTAAGTTTTTCCCGAGGTCTCAATTATAACGTTGCTCATAAAACTAGGCTGGAGATATGGATATTAAGTTCCCTCCTCCGTTATCTCTTACTCCGCTATCCGAGAAACTGTCACCGGGTGGCGATCTTCGCTGGGCAATTTGGAAGTCACTTAATAGGCTCCGAACTGGTGTTGGAAGATGCCAAGAAAACCGTGTTAGGTGGGGTTACTCGGATAACGATAGCTGCGAGTGTGGCGCGGTCCAAACAATGCCTCACTTGTAATAGTGTCCCAACAGCCCTGCCCACGTTTCCTGCACTGGGGAGGATCTATGGAAGGCAAGCGACAGTACAATAGACCTGGACAAATTCTGATTTAAACACATTTGACTTGACAATAACCATCTCGACTCGATAAGAAGAACTATAACGCTGTGAAAATTCATCAAAATCCGTCAAATGGTTTAAACGTAGGTAATTTTTTTCTTGCTACTATCAATTATGAAAAAAACCTTTGAACCTGTTTAAAAAAACACTATAAACTCGAATAAATCACATATGACACAAAAAGTACCAAAAAATCATCAAAATAAACAAATGTATTGAACGAAGCAAGAATGCAAAGGAAAAAATCACAATTTCCGTTTGTCTGTGGAACACAAAATATGAAATTGAATACGAGCATCGACTATTTGACAGGAATGTTCAGGGACCAATGTAAATTCACATTTTTACCGATCCATGTAAGAGAACTTAGAACACGAAAAAAAGTACAGACAAGTTTAGAAAAATAGTCCGAAAAAATTAAAAGGAAACCTCTCTTAAAACCAGTATCATCTAGGACAAAGGTTTACAGAACTCTTTAATTATTGATTCGAGAAATAAAAAAAAAATGGAAAGAAGAAATTCTTCTTGCAATTAAAATTAACAAATGACAGGTGCCATATTTACTTATAACGTCGAAAAAAATAAAAATAATGTAAGAATTGTTACCATAATTCAAATTGTGATTCTAAGAAAATTGTGTTTGATAATATCATAAATGGGCAAAGAAACATAGATACTTGTTCTAAAAAGAATGTCAAAGTTCCCAGTTAACTTCAATTCCCAGTACTGCGATTTAACAATAAAACCTTCTTCAGTGGACGAAAAAACGATACTAAAAATCCAATCTCCCCAAACATTAACGAAATATACAGAGACAGCCAATAAACTATGTACTGCGATCGAAAAACATTAACGTTCAATTGAACAAAACAATTTTTCGAACAACTCTATAAGCGAATCTCATATTTTTCTATATTGCCGAAATAATTTCGCATTTAATCTCTGGGCCTGTGTCAGATTTATTTTGGTCGTTATTGCTCTATACGATTCGATGGGCATATAAACAATCGTTTTAATGCAAACGTTGACTGTAATTTTCAATAAAATAATAAAATTATCCTTGCTAAATAAATACCACTCTGTAGTGTGTCGGTTAAGCTATGAGCGGGTAGCGGGTGGATGACAACCATGTTTCCATGTGTTTAGCTACTGTCATTCCTCATTTGTTTTTGTCGTCTTCGCAAACTTATGAAGACCGATTGCGATGTTCTGCTGTGGTGATAACAGCATGACTGGACTGGATCTCATTCCAATATTGCAGTTTTGGAATGGGATCCGATGACCAATTACCATGATCGAATCATTCAAATAAAATAAGATATTAAACTTTAGAAATATCAGAAAGGTATGATGTTGACAGTTGATAGACAAATGAAACAAATTAGTTTACACATAATAATACATAAAAACGGGATAATTCAGAACATAATTTATAAACCATGGGCACGTTAAATTGTCGGTCCCGGTTGTTTCAATCGATATACCAAGTCGGAGGCCTTTAGGCGGTCTAAAAACTCCAACACCAGGGTTGGCCACTAATCTTCTCGAACAAACTTTACTTTTTATTAACCATGGATCTCCTATCCCGAAAACGAATCCTCTAACCGCCCCATCTCATGCCCGAAACCCATCATATTGAAGGCAGCACTATAACAGCGGCGTTGTAACTGGGTTTACGATCCAACCTATTAAGGATCAAATGGCTATATACAATGGTTGAATTTTACAATCAATAGCAACCAACTAGATAATATACTAGTTAATGCCCCCACTTGATTTATATCATCCATAAACTGCGAGTTTCGTAACGCGTTTATGATAGTTTTGTTTGTTGAAAAGGAAGTTAGTAAAATTAATACCATTTGTAGTTGAATGCGGTTAGGTGAAGTGCGGCCGAGTCGTTTCTTTGATGTGTGGGATAGCACATTTTCTTCGTATGCAGGGCGGTGCAGAAAGTAATACAAAATGGAAAGCCATACATAGAATAGTTTTTGAAGTCCCTGATTTCCGCTTGACATTATTTTTTGAGAGACATGTGTGAGGCAAAAGTTCCGAAATTCAGTTTCTTAATTCAGAAACAGAATTCAGATCAGGTTCAGGATATATGGTGCCAGCCTTAAGTTCTAAGAAAATATACAACAATACGTGCACACTTGAGCAAAAAGTAAATAAACCTAGCTACCTAACTTATTCAACCTGTTTCTAGAAACCGAGTCATCAAACTTTGCCTAAAACGTAACTAGCAACACCAACAATACTGTAACAAATTCAATTAATCCCATTATTTCTAGCATTCGGTTCTTCGGTTCCACGGTCCGTATTTTCCACGATTTTGGGCTGAAAAAACGAGACCTCGAAATCGTAATGGGTGTAGCAATTTTAGTGGATACAACCAAGTGCCTTGCCATTTAGTTACGCACAATTTTCACGGTCATTATTCGAAGAAATTGATTTACAGTTTACTTAAAAAGATTCGTGTAATTCGATAGCTAAAATTATCATAGAGTTGTATAACAAGTGACTTAAAACCACAGAGAACAATAAAATAATACTGTTGCAATGCTAATAAATATGGGCAATATTGGCTCTACTGCAAGCTGCTGATATCTGGCATAAAAAGAATAAATTGAATTATATAAAGCTTTAAAAGCTTATAGACGAAAATTCAATATGATCTTTAGAAAAATACTACGATTAAAAAAAATATCTTGATTTTGTTATATAGACGCTTTAAGTAAAACCGGATGAACTCATAACTAATTCATAAACCCAAAACTAGTAAATAAAATTGTTGAACAAATGTGTGCAATGTTCATATAAATTGGATGTACTGATTTTGTTTGTTGCTAGTTAACATTTTATTTTTCTGTATCTACTCTCTTTATTGCACGTGTGTTTAGTTTCCAGATGAATAAAACAGTTTGACTATTAATAAAAGTACTTATTATATTAAAATATCTTCGTAAATAGAATTATACCCCCCTGACTGGGTCTAACAGCTAGGAACAGAAACAGTTAGGACGGGTTGCTTCATCTGACGATCCCGTACCAGTAATCCCCCAGAACCCTTTGCAGGTCTTCTTCTTCTTCTAGAAGAAGAAGCCCTGCAGGTGAAAAGAAATAAATAATAATATTTTTTGACAATCCCAAGACAAAAATACATAAAAGTCACTGAAAACCCTAAAACAATATCTGAAATCTTTGTAAATCCAAGGTTACACTATACCTACACCATCCTACAACGGCAACAGTCTAGAAACATTATAACCACCTCATTAGGCTCATAGTTCATAGCGGATCCAAAACCGCCGCGACTCCCCTTCCATCGACCGCAAGATTAATTTAAACATTTATATGAAACCGCATTTTATTCGCAATTGTTTAATATTCCGAGAACACCACATTCATACCGACCGGCCCACTCCACTGCGAGTCGACTCTGCAAACATGTAAAATATTTTCCAATCAATGTTACATTGAATTGTGGCGTAAAATAACGTTGATTGAGCTTATTGGTTTTGACGGTAATGAACTGTAATATAGTTTTAGATTCATAGAATCACTACATAGTATAAAATAAAGTCGTCTCTGTTTCGTATCTGTCTGTCTGTTTGTCTGTCTGTATGCTTAAATCTTTAAAATTACGCAACGGATTTTGATGCGGTTTTTTGTAATAGGTAGAGTGATTCAAGAGGAAGGTTTTTATGTAAAAAAATCCCGAAATTCCCACGGGAACGGGCACAACGCGGGTAAAACCGCGGGGCGCTGCTAGTATTCATATATTTGTAAAAATTGGATAAGGGTCGTTTCCATTTAAGCGAAGCGGGCTTCGATCAACAATACACAACTAGATATCGGGGCACGTACAAAATCAAAGCTAAATACTATCCGCGTGGATGACAGCTTATTTTGTTTACTACCGAACTGAAACAAAAGTTTTAAAACAGTTCGAAGTTCAACTTAATTACAACCATGACACCTAGCAATAAAGTAGCAAATGTTATGAATAAAATAAGAGCTCAGTTTTCAAATGAGGCCTTATTCACCGAGACGTATGTTTGCGCCGACCCGACATCTAGTTGTTTATTGTTGATCGAAGGAAGCGGGGCTATGCGGAACTCAATCTACCAATCAGAACTCATTCAAATTGTCACAGATGACATATACACACAATTATTTCGCAATCGATGACAAGCCCGTTGGCACAGTGGCAGTGAGAGCGCTTACTGTGTCGGGGGTTGCGGGTTCGATTCCCGCCCGGAGTCAACAATATGTGCAGACATAGTTGTTGGCGACGACGTCTGGGTGTCAATTATATATTCTTATAAAGTATTTGTGTATGTATATGTAGTAGTACCAGTTAATTAGATTCCATAACACAAGCTTATGCCTTACTTGGGTCTAATTAACCGTGTGTGAATTTGTCCAGGTATATTTATTATTAATCCATTGTGATTGGTCGTTTGAGCTCAGCACAGCTCCACTCCAATATAAACAAAGTAAGTATTAAAAAAGTATATATTATTCTTGAGAAAAACTTCGATATTTTCCAAGAATCCCTGTAAACTGGTCTAAATTAGAACTATTTCTGTGAAAGAAATAACAATTCATCATGTTAAAAAAACTATTTTAAAGAACAAAACTATGATTAAACCGGGTTATTGACCCAACAAGGTAAGGTCACTTATACCGCCAATATTTAATTTCAAACTTAGATTAAAGTTCTAATATAAAGAAAACTAACTCCTCGGTGGTGTAGCGGTATACACTCCCACCCACTAAAACTGATATTCCAAATTCAATTGCCAGGTTCAGAAGCATGTTCCCAATTTATTGTCTTGAACATGGTTTATAATAACCAACGTGCAGTAGACAAGCGTGGTAATTACATTTTCAATGACATGAAAGGCTTTTGACCTTCATTGAAACGCTATAAGCTAAACTGTGTAAATCAGAATAAATAAACTTTATTATATTGTACAGTCAATTGATATTTTGAACTAAAGATGATTACATAATATTATAAAACAAAGTCTGTCTGTTCACGATAAACTCAAACACTACGCACGGATTTTGACGTGGTTTTTTAAATAGATAGAGTGATTCAAGAGGAAGGTTTATATGTATAAAAAATCCCGGAATTCTCACAGGAACGGGCACAACGCGGGTAAAACCGCGGGGCGCTGCTAGTATAATATAGAATGAAATCCAAAGACCTAAAGGTCATTCCATGCCCTTATGAATCTATAAACTAAGTTAATTTCAAACACGAAATAAAACAAACTTGAAACATAATTAGTTTGAAGAACTAAAATGAGATCAAAGGCCCAATTCAGAGAATTTGTTTAAAACTAATTCGTCAAACCGACCGGTGTGGACTGCACTTTATAAAAAACGCTACTTTGATAATTATTCCGAGAACATTTGGGTGAGAGACAAAGTTGTCAATTTGGACGTAACACGAAGATAATATATAGTTATAAGTAATGACAGTAGCTTGTATTATATCTGGAAGTAATTTTAAGACGATGATTACAGTGTGTGAAACATAAGTGAAATTCAAGCAAAGTATCAATACGATATAAAATGCTATAGCAAAGTAGCAAAGTGCAGTAGATATATTATGTAGATTGAATGTAATAATAATTATTTTCATAAAGAATAACATACCTACTATAAAAAATGAACAGTTGAACAAACTGTTAAACTGACGGGCAAAAGTTAATGTCCCAATCTCATTGAAAACTAATAAAACCAAATGCGAAAACACCCGTAATCATGTTACTTTCAGCTTTCACTACAAGTTAACCATCAAAGTAATCCACAAAACAATTCATAAATAATCACAACAAAAACAAATTATCTTCAAATAAAGCTACCAACTACAAAGCTAAATTGAAAACTCGAAATCGTGTTTCAATTTTTAGAATACCGTCTAGAGCCAGCTATGAACTACAAGGTGACAGGTCAAGGTGTCTACCTGGTGGTCTACCCAACAGTCGGAGCCAGCCAATACTTGCCAATAATGGAGACGATGGAATGACAAAGTGTGCTATTGAAAAAACGACGCACAGTAAATTGTTGGACGGGGGCCAAGTCGCGGATGTGTTCGAAAGTTTGGCGAGAAATTACGTCAGGTTTAAAGCGACACTGTCAAGTGTGGTCGAGATGGGCGGTATTATGTTAGGGAAAAGTAGGTAATGTATAATATCCTCCATCTATGTCTTAGTTCAGGGCAATACAAAGGCTTCTCAAGTTACATAAAGTAAGTTTGTGTAGGTCAGTGCCCAACACTGGTGTCAGAGGTTTTTGACCGCCCTGTTTTTTCAGAATACGCAATTAAGTTTTTTATTCAAGGTTCCTAGAAATAAAAAATAAATAAAATAAAATACGATATAATTATATATTATTTAAGTATCAATATAGGTTTTCCTCCTTACCCAAACCATTTAATAAATTAATTATCTATTCAACACACTGCAGCTTCTAAAAACCCCACATCATACGATAAACCAAGGTGATGATTCAACCTGATGATGCACCGTTTTCCTCGACTTTGAGGAAAGTTGTGCCCATCAGAACTGTCGACAATAATTAATCATTTAACTACAACGATTTCAGAGAATTATTTCTGGCTATAGTTCAAATGTTACGCGTGATAACAAAAAGTTGAATTTAAAATGAGTGTTAATGTATATAACCTGTCAACGCCCTGCGGTTTTGCCGTTTTCAACCTTGGAGGAAATACAAATAAAATATTATCAAAATGATGGGGGTATTGATTTTCTCTTCATGTTGTTATACTCACGGTAAACCCGTGAAATTCATGAAAAAAGTTGCCTTTATTGTAGTATCCTAGTTTTAGTTTGTTTATAATAATATGTATGTTAGTCTTTATGGTATATGTATAAGTATCAGTTAGCTAGATTTTATAATGTAAGCTTAGAACTTAGTTTGGGTCTAATTAACTGTGTATATAAATAAATGATTTGAATTGAAATCCCTAAAAAAATAGCTATCAAAATACAAAAAATTAAGTCGGAATACTGAATAATCCCTTCGTACAAACTTAACCATATTTCTGAATACAATTTGGCTAACTTAAAAAAAACAAAAATCAATACATTTCCCCATACATACATCAAACCAAAACGACCTTCACATCTTCCAGAAGTATCCGAGTCTTCCGCGGATGCTACTCATCATGAGACCTTGAGCGCCGCCGGGTGAAGGTCAGCGCAGTGCGCGCTCGGGCGTCGAACCCGTGTACCTAAATACACTTACTGAAAGAGTCACAGACCCGACGCGATGCGGTTCACTGCACAACTGTAGTTTATAATTTTTATATTAATATTTTATGAGCTATTCGTTTTATGACAGATTCTGGTTGTGACTGATTTTAATTGTGGTTTCAAAATTTTCCTTTATACGGACTGAGGATTTTTCCTTTATTACAAGTAGAATTTATGAAAACTTGAGTAGGTTAGGGTTTAATTTTGGTGACCTAGTTCTTGGACCGCGTTAATATGCAATACCAATATGCTATTCTGATATGCTTATACATATACGTTTGGTATCATATCTCGAGAGTTGTAACTTATACTAGACAGACATGTAATAACTTTTGGGTTTATCTGCTTAATGTGATGAATTTCTAGGTGTCATCAAAATCCGTTCAATGTCAAAATAGTCTATAATAGACCAACAAAGAATTACTACCGTTTAGGTAGAGATTTATTCATTACTAAAATCCATAATTTGCAATATACCAATATTATAAAGTACATAATAAAATTTGTAAGTTTGTTTATATGTTCGAGCGAATCTCGGAAGTTACCAGTCTGATTTGAATAATACTTTTTTTACTAGATAGCCACATTTAATGGTAAGGTATTTTTTTCATCCCGAAATTTTCACGGGAACGGGCACAACTCGGGTAAAACCGCTGGGCACTGCTTGTATAATATATAATAGACGTCCATCCTGGCATCAGTCCTCGCTCATTTACAATCTTATTACGACTTCACCGACGCATGTGACGAACACACTTTCAAACTCAACTTCTCCGTAAAACCAATAAAATATAATAATTTCACACTCAGTTATACACGCTAAAATAAACTTAAGTACTCATAAAACCTGCACACTTAGCTCGCAATTACGGCCCAGAGATGGCGCTACTATCGTCTTTTTAATAATAGGTTTCAATGGCTATTTAGGTAACACTTAGTGCTTATTAGTTAATTACTTAATTGTTTAAACCCACTTGTGCTTAAACGGGCGAGTATTTATAATTATATTTAATGAGCCGGTAAGTGTACGTTTGAAGTCGTAGAGAGATTCTTTTAAGAGATGCACATTTAAATGTTTATTTTTCTTTAGCTGACATCTTTAGTTTTTATCAGGACGAGAAAATCTGAAACATTTCTTTGAACGTATTTTATTTTTTACATATGTTTGTCCCACTGCTGGGCATTTGGAGGGAGGGTATTGGAAGTACCAATACCCTCCCTCGCTCTCCCTTGATTTTCCATTTTAGATAAATTATTAAGATTAAGGACAAGTAACTAAATCTTCGACAAGTCAAGGTACTTGGCACATTTAACAAAACTCATATTAAAGAACAACTCAGCAAAATAAATACCAAAAATCATTAAATTCACATCAAAACAAGTGAAGCGAAAACAATAAATAATTATAATCAATCGCCGCAGTCCGTCCGAACATCTGTCAACAGCCCACATTTGTTTCAACACCTATCTGTTTAAATTAACGATAATTTTCTCCAATTCAACGATAATTTCTTTAATTTAACGGTAATATGGCGACTTTAACGGATTCTCTCTCGTTATACCAAAATACTGAGACAAAGAGACCGGAATCAGTTTGTTTGCACAATTAATTAAACGCAAATAACATCGCACTGAGATGTCGCAAGGAGCTGTAAATTCACGGATGAGTTACAGATAAACTCAACTACAAATAATTGATACTTTTTGTTTTAACAAGCATTTAATTAAACTATTTTGAAAATACATTAAAATGTGTATACAAAGTTTTGAAATTTATTGTTTTGACTACTAATTGAGTTAAAACTACTTTTATTTTTCCGAACTAGTTCGAAGCTCGTTATACCGAAATATATTCACCATATTATCATCTTTGGCAACCTAGAATTGATCTTGTCCTAATGGCCGATGTCTCTGTTTCGCCAAATGTTTCATTTGCCGATTGAAGAAATAAGCCAGATAATATTCGGTCTACAAAGTAAATAATAAAATAAGGAAGATAATATTGTGTGTATTAAATAATACAATCACACTAATAAGATAAGTACAAAGAGTTCGGTTGTATGTGTGTATGAACCACGAAGCAGGGACTTCGCTCTTCCGTGGTTTGAACACCTAGTTGTATTCGAATAATTCTTCTTTCATTAGATATCCACATTCAAGAAAAATATTACCTAATACTTTTTATCCCGTAATTCCCTCCGCAACGCGAGTAAAACCGGGTACTACTATAAGTATATACAATACACACACACTACGTATAAGTTTATACACATCGTTGACATATCCTACACGTTCTCATCACATAAACCAATTACAAACCATTATAATTATGACTAATGTATCGAATACGTAATTTAATGACGTCAATAAATCTCGGATAACAATCTACCTGTGACGTCATCATTACAATGACTGCACTACATTGATTTATGTCAATATGACTTGTCGGTGTAGGACTATGCTAGCTTACGAATGTACTATATCTTGATTGAAACATGGGGTTGGATGCTAAGAAACGTATGTGAATTAATTTTTATTATATATGTTTTTCAGTGCTAAGAGATTTTACGCAAACTATTTTAATCGTTGTTTTAATGAAGCTCTTATTCAATCTGTATAACTTACTAAATAGTATGTTTACATAGTCTTCTTAATTTTTTAAAATAAAAATATATTTTGAACGTGCTCAAAAACCACTTTCAGAATCAACATACTGTAGAAGTAATCAAATTAGGTCACTATGAGTTTCTCCCTCTTAAACAAACTGAAAATATTTAAGAGTTTAAGCAAGACCGTTCAGCACAACGTATGTAATCCAATAAACGAATTTTATTTATAAAAAATAATAAACATTTTTAATCTTATCGGCCCTCCTCACTGGGTCACCAGTTACTATAGACATAATAAATTCTAATCATAATAATTATAGCATTAATACGATAACCCCTCGCACGGGTCAAATGAACATCGGCTTTGTGAATTTATTTATTTATAAGTTCATTTTTAATTAATAATGAAGTTTGTGTACGTGACTTTAATCTTGTAAAGTTTTATAAAGACCTAATTTATTTAAAACGCTCGAGAGGTACTACCTTTTAAGTTTATATTTTATCTTCTTAAAATAAAATTTATTTTAAGAAGATAAAATATAAACTTAAAAGGATTATTTTCTAGAGACAATTATTTCTGTAAAGAAAAGTATTTAATGATTTCATTCAATTCATACACCTCTATACAACGAATTTTATTTAGGCTTAGGGGCCGTCCATAAATCACGTGATGTTTTTTTTGGCATTTTTTGACCCCCCCTCCCCCTTGGTGATACATCGTGAGGTTTCAGTCAACCCCCCCCCCCCAGCCTATATCACGTGTATTTTATCATATCTACAAAACTTTGCAACCACATGAATAAAACACAGGTTTAATGGATATAGATTATTTAATAAAGAAAATGAAGGATCACAATTATAACCAACTTCACTTCGGTCGTTGCCTAGCAACGGTGCATCAGTGTGCGCGCATTATAACCTACAGCGCGTGTACAAGTTTAAAGTTCGAGTGGCCAAAAAACGAACTAATAAAAAAGTGTATTGAACAAATTATTACGCCGCTTTTGGTTTTGTATTCCGAAAAAAAATACACGTGATATTTGCTACAACCCCCCCTCCCCCGTGGTGATGTTTGATGATTTTTTTAAGGACCCCCCCCCCCCCTTTTGAACCTCACGTGATTTATGGACGCCCCCTTATCCATAATAATATTAAAAAGAGATAAAATTTGTAAGTTTGTTTGTTTGTATGTTCAAGCTAATATCGGGAATTACCAGTCCGAATCGTATATTTCTTTTTGTATAGATAGCCACATTCAACGGGAAGGTTATAGCTATTTTTCATCCCGAAATTCCCACGGGAACTGATACAAAGCGGGTAAAACCGCGGGGCGCTGATAATTATCCATAAAGGTGTAGGTAGATAGCACCTATAATCAGTCGAATGCTAATCGCAAAGGCCTAATGTTCGAGCACTGCATAATACTCCAACGGCCTCTAAACTAAACCGTGTTATTATAAGGTTCTGCAGCAGAACGCATCTGTAGCAAGCCTTGACACCAAAATGTGGTACAATCTTTGCGATTAGCTTAGCTACACTAGATCTGAGATCTAATTCTAGTACCTAATATTAGAAACGTGAGTGTTTCCTTACAGACTCACGTTTCCTCTAACCCATTAAGACACCATGACTGCATTAAGTGCCTCACGTGTTATGTATCAGCTTTGTGGTGCCATAGTTTTGTTACCAGCAAAGGCAACCATTGTTAACTATTGTTAAATAAACATGAAATTTAAGGGGACATAGCTCTATAATTATTTTAAAAAGGAAAGCAAAAATTAAATACTTATTAACAGTAACAAAATATTACTTTGGCAAAACAAATTACTTTTTTAAAAGCAATAACATTAATCTGCTTTCTTACTTTTATTAAGACCTCTAAACAAGTATTTAACCTAAATAATAATTACTCAGAATTACGTTAAACACTCATTTAAAAGCAACTTAAAGTACCAACACCATTTTAGAACTGCGTGGGCAACAAATTAAATAAAAATTAATAAAACCACAACTTGAAAAAAAACTGTTTAAACTAAACCAGCCTCCAAAATTGGCGTGATTTTCGGCGATTCCTCGCAACCTAACGGTTAAATCATCCGCACTCAACTTAAACTTTAATATCAACGTGTTAAGGTTTAAAGCATGAAGAGATTTTTGAAAACATCGGTTGCGTATTTGATTTTAATTATTTGTTAGTCATTGGTAACGGATTACCATGAGTCAGGCGTTCAATGACAGGGCGCGGGTTCGACTCCCGAGTCGGGGTATTGCCAACAATACATTAAACAATCGATGTAACATTAAATGTGACCTTTGCGAATTGGTTGCTAAGTGTTATTGGTTACACAAGTTAGTTGTAATATTGTACGTTTCAAATGTAGTGGTTTTAACACGTTGACTGCCTCGGAGGTCATTTCACATTAATGAAGGGCCTAGAGTAGAACATTACACATGATGCACGAAAGGGTTTTAAATTGTGTAGTAATCTAGGCTGGTAAGTAGCAACAAAGAGTTTCAGAAAGCTTAATAAATATTGTTCAAAGTATTATTTTTAAAAGGTTTGCGCTACATAGTACTTAAGTTAACAAACGTTAATTATTTACTGGTAGTTTATTTGATAGTTGACATTAACTAAGATCAATATGTAGGTATATATTGTTGGCTTGAAATAAATCGTTTATTTATTTATTCTTTTATTATTTACCTATCTTGGTAAAGTAGTGCTCATTGAAATTAATATACCTACAGCAATTTAAATTGATATTTCATTTTGTTAGTTTTTTTATTGTTAAATGCCATATAAAACATCAATTTACATACATTCATACCTACTTCGAAGCTACATAAATTTTGGTCATATTTGAAAATTAGCCTTATTTGGTTAATACCACAGGCACTGCCGCAATAAAAATTATTAGTACTTACATAAATTATCATTAAATGTGATTGAACTCTCCACTAATTTAGAAGTCGTATTACTATGGCTATCTTTTCAATAATCTTAATGAATCCATTATTTAAATATAGGCCCAAATAAAGCAAAACGACACACTAATCAAAATTAAAAAATAAAACATACGTTTTGTATGCGTCACTCACATGCGAGTCGAGACTTGTCCATTTTTAAGGAATAAGACGAATATTATAGACGAAACACGAACGTAAAAAATAGTACATTCAATTTGTATAAAAATAATATTATATTATATTCGTTAAAACTAAATACATGTCTCTTGGATAAATATAGATAAATAGGTGCTTCATATTTTCAGTTCTGGATGAACCTAGTAAAAATTACAACTTTAAATATACGCCATTATATTTTCCAAAGATCCCATTTAACCACACAGAGTTTTAGACTGTGGTTTTAGATCATAATACTTTTAAGATAGCGCAAACATCGTAAAATTTTTGTTTTTACTATTAAGGGTTTTAGATTATCATAAACTATTCCACAAGTGTGCATGCTGTGTTTATTTCTCATATTGTTCCTTCATTTTTAACTTATTAATTAACATCTAACACAAAATATGTAATATCCAGTTTAATAAACCAATAAAGAAAAAAAAAGTTATACCAAAATTTAAATAAATAAGTACGGTATTATTACTTACCAAGAAATTCGTCAACTTTAACTAACGTAACTATAAGGTGACTCAAATAATAACAATTAAATTAGTATCTAAAGGACAAATTCACACACGGTGTGTTAGACCCAAACTAAGCTAAATAAATTTACCACGCGTTATAATGTGTGAGGTCACATTCGTACAATTTCCACATTCGTACAATTTTTCCTAAATGTGGAATTGTACGAATGTGGAATTGTACGAATGTGGAATTGTACGAATGTGGAATTGTACGAATGTGGAAATTGTACGAATGTGTCCAGAGCCGTTATAATGATGGCATAGTCTTAACAATTCTATAGGGGGGCCGGGCCGTCTGTCCAATTTCAAATATACAACGGATTATATCAGTAGTGGTCATTTCGAAAATATTTCCTTCTTATAGGTAATCAATGTAATGTAAAATGAAATTGCAATGAGTGTACAGGACAATTACTTTTTAATACATACTTATAAGTTATAACAATTTTATGATAAGCTATGATGGACTTGATAATATTATAAATTATTGTGCAATTATTTATGACATTTGTTAAACAAAATATGACGAAATATTTTTAGGCACGTTAAACAAAATATGACGAAATATTTTAGGCACGTTACACAAAATATGACGAAATATTTTAGGTATTTTATAACATTTTTAAAATGAAATGAAATCTGCAAGTTCAAAGTTAATAAAAACTCAATTTATATAATTACTAGCTCCCGCGGTTCAACCGGCGTTGTGCCCATTCCCGTGGGAATTTCAGGCTGAAAAATAGTTCACTTATAAACCTGCCCGTGGAATGTACAAAAATAATTAGTAAATTCTGATTGGTAGTTTCCGAAACCAGCGCGTTCAAAAAAACTAAAAAATTAAACGCTTCAGCTTTATTACCTATAAGTAGTATGGATTTATCACAGTTACATTTTTCGAAAATAATTAAGCCTGAATCCCAATAGATTGAACAAGAACCATCAAAAAGGAAACAATCAGTAAAACCTCTTTACACCACAAAATAAAACGATATCGTGACACAAATAAGGTCAAACATGCCCATACTATATATATATAATATACTTATAGGTACAGAAAACTAGAAACCCATTTTAAAAGCAGATCGTTTACTCAAAAACCTTGAGTATTACTAAAAATGAGTCAGTCACTAGTCTGTATACAAAATTATTGAGATAATAAGCGGATACATACATTTTGGTCACGATCCAATTGACAATCATCGGTTGCTAGTGATGTGCTTATTATTCTATAACTTAGATATATCGATATAAGTAATGGTGACGTGTGGTGAATTTCAACTAGGATAAGTTGTGGGTTGAATTTATAATTGATAGTTGGTTTTATATTCTTGTCTATAGAGCTGCTAGTAACAGTGAGATTCAAGTACTTGTTGTAGAGAATTGTATTATTATGAATGACTTGCCACGCTCCACGGTATTACTCGCATTGTACCCATTCCTGCGGTAATTTCGGGATAAAATGTATCCCATATGTTATTCTGATGTATGACCTGTAAAGTTTCATCCAAATCTATTTTTATTCCATGAAGACTATCAACTTTCGCATTTATAATATTATTAGGATTTAATGTAAGGCTTATACGAGGGACTAAGCTAACTTTAAAAGAGTTTAATGATTTTTTTATGTTATCTGGAGTGTAAAATGTCTTTCACGATATATAACTTAGCGTGAAATTATACAATATTGACAACCCTAATATTTAAACGGAGATTAACTAATACCGCGAATAGCTATTTTATCAGTAAAACTGTTCAGGCTAAGATTAAAAAGCACATTTAATCTTGAATTTTTTAACGAACATACGTTGCGATACGATAACTTGTCATTTGAAACACACCCTCAGATAATGTACCTACCTGTAGATGATATCTTCAGTGAGATGAGAGGTGAAGTAAATTATTATGTCAAGTCAATAAATAATGTCTTCAGTGACTTACCTTTCGGTGAATTATCCTTTTAATCCATTCGAAAATCACAAATAGTGTTAAAGAATTAAATTAACATGTACTAGCACTTGAAGCCACGTCTCGGAACTTACTCCTACACTGTAAGTGATACCTTGGCCAACTTAGTACAGAATAGCAAAACACATCGTATGGCGAAAGCTTTAATAAACAAAATAATCTGAATACAAAGGTAATTTATGCATCTATGTATAATATTATAATAGTATCAGACAGTTAAAGGGCAAGAAGGACATACGCAGACCAACTGAAAGAAAGAGCAAAGGTCGTGTCGTACCAACAGATGAAGAGGATGGCAGAAGATAGAGAAAAGAGGAAAGAACTCTATCGACAAGAACCCAGCTCTTAAGTTTAAGTCAGACAGTTAGAAGTAGAAACATATTTAACATCATGATTTCTGCAAAGCGATGTTGACTTTTTGCAATTATTGAGCAATGTGCAGCTCGACCACTACATACATACATAGATAAGTGGCCAATAGTGGCATTTCTATCTGAGTGCTACCGTGCCTCGGAGGCCATAGTGAATTGTTAGTCTAGGCTGTTTCAAACATAAGTTGTTCCCATGTTGTTGAAGCTATGTTGAAGCCCTTACATGTTATAAAAGCTCAGACACTAAGGTTGGCCACTAAGGATGCGTTTCGACTGATCGATTGAGCTTCGATCCGCTTCAACCTGTTCGAACTGACTAATAATTCCTATCACACAAAACGTCGAATCAACTAACACATTAATATTATTTAACTGCACCCACATCTCTATTTTACTAACCTTTACTTGACTGTATTTTGCTTTTGCAAGTTTAATCATGCTCCGAGGCTTAGTCGTGTCGTGACGCAACGTTTCGCAACGTTAATCATTATTTTATCTTACAAATTGTATTCCTGCTGCGGCACAGATGTCAATATTGCACGTCGATATCTCAATTCATCGATAAGACGTAGTACCGACGTATCGACGTCAAACTGAAGCGGTGACATCACTATTATGTTTTATTGTATTTAGATTTGCAGACGGCATGTTGTTTTATGACTTTGTATAATTAAAAGTGATTTATATTTATTGCTGTTGTTAAGTTTTCTATGAGTAAATAAATTTTAGAGTCCACATCACTACATGCATCTAGTAAGTAGGCATGTATATAATCTATAATTAAACATAATTAGTCATTAATATCAGGTAATACGTAGATAACGTATCCTATACCTACAAATATAAGAGAGATCATTGGGTACTTGAACATTAGACTTAACTCTCATAATGCTAAGGTCGACATTACAAAACCTCGTCATTTCGATATAGTCATTATCCTAAACTAAAAATATCATGATATTTGTACCCAATCTTCTCCTAGTACAGATATCCTCAATAAGTGAAAGTTCCATCCAGTAGTACAAAAAGCCATAACCATTGTAGAACAATTTTCCTATCAAAAGCAATTATATTTCCATATAATCAAAACTGCAATAAATAAACACCCATATCATTACGACTAAACCGATGGCCAGGGGTCACTGACAGCCGCCAAGGTCATTGAACTTTTATAATAGATATAAAAACCATAATGAAACTATTGTTTTCCATTTGATTATGCGCTTTTGATGCTAGCTGTGTTACCTCATAGTAATAGGCACGAAATAACTGGAGAAGACGAAGCTTACGACTCATACAAACATTTTGAACATATTGAAAGAAACTATAAGGGTTGCGTATTCGTCATTTGACAACGGAACTCTCAAAATGACTTGAGTAACTTTGAAATTCATAAGAGGAATCTGACTATAGGTTTCAAATATTAATAAGTTATTTTTCTATAGTAAGACCATGTCCGAAGCCTTCAGGCGGTCTAAAAACTATGATTGTATTGTCTACTAGCGTAATTGAACTTAGTTGCTGTGACTTTCACACTTGACTCCTTCACAAAAAACTAACCTAACGTAACGCTCAATAGAGACATATATTATGGATAGGGGGTAGTGAGGACTTTGCCCTGGGGCAGGACAATACAGGCTAAAATAATTATAATACAAAAATGTGACAAGATTTATACCACACCATGTTAATAGAAATTAGCATCTATTTGGGACGGCTGAACTATTTTCTATGCAAAATTAAGTGTCTATTGTTCATTGAAATATTAATTGGTGTCCGAAATTTAAGTAGGTCATACATACATTATAGTTTAACAATACAAAAACAAAATATACATAACCATAATTTATTAATTATTATCATAATTCAATCAATAATAAACTGTGTGCTGTAAGCAATTAATGGCGAAATCAATATAATAAAAAAATGCAAGAAATTACATTCTAGAAAACTATTCTAACAGCATTAGGTAATCCTTATCAATGACTTAGGTAGACACAGTCAACCTAACTAAGTACTTTTCTTGCAGGGTTTTGGAAAACCCACGGATTTAGCATTCACATTTTTTTCTTTTCGTCGAAACATACCTGCATAATCTTTAACCTTGACTGTTCAAATATAATTCAACACAGTTTAAATCTTACCAATAACGAAGATGATTTCAAATAAAAAACTATTTCATACGCTTCTTATAAGTCTTTTTTTCAATAAATGTATTAATAAGAATGGGTGAAAAGATCCCAATAATTATTTTAATGGAAATAATAAACGAACGAAACGAAAGTGCGAATGGACCACTAAACACTGTACCCCTTAGAACACCTTCCATCTATATGAAAAACAATAGACTATCGGCTCTTTTCACTGCACCTTGAAACCGTAAAGGGATATTTCAAATCAGGGGCCATTGTTCATATAAATCATAATCCTCCTAATAAATTTTTAAAGTAGGTTCGGGATGAGGCACAGAGGCCGTCTACTGGGATATTGAGCTCATAAATCTCTGGACAGTGGTGTTTTGCCCACATAAGTACAAACGGGAAAACTGGCGTTTATTTGTTAGAGAAAAAAAAAATGTTGTAATCGCCCTTTATTTGGTGGTGAGAAATGTTTTTCGTTTCAGTGTTATTGCGGTGAGGGGATTACGATGGCATTGTTTTCATATTTGTCAGAAATCTATGCGATGGCGAGACTTGTAGGGTTTAATAATAGTCAAAGAGCCTAGAGCTGGAAAGTTCTATATAACCCGAGCGAGCGAGCGAGTTTTTAAAAATTAGAATTTGACAAGTTTTACGCTCATGTTGTATATGAAAGGCTCGCAGCTTGTCTACTCTACTATACCAATCTTATCAATCTAACTAAACGATGTTTACTATGTGTCTTTGTCTAACATACGACTAAGCGACATTTATCACCTATCAAGCAATAAAGTAATAAAACAATCTAAATAGCCTACACCAAAACGGAACCTTCCACCCTACAAAACACGAAGACATTTAATAAAATCCACACCAAAAACAAAACACAACTGATAACAAAATGCAAAACAAAAACATCGCTACCCAACCTCATAAATTAAAAGCATGAACTTATAAAGGTAATAGATGCCTTCTACCTATAGATCAGTTAATGGAGGAAAAACCTTTACCTTTCAAATGGTGAATTAGGAAAACCCAAGCTTTCCACCTAGGAGATGTAAGCGATAGCCGTCATATTGTATTAAAGCTGTCAAAATTAGGACTAATTCAAAATTCAAATAAATTATTAACCTTTAATTTGACTATAAAGTTATAAAAACAAGTCAATTTTGCATATCTCTTGCATCTTATCTAAGCTACATAAGCTAAAAACGCGACTATCCCAACTTTTGCGAGTCAAAATCGCTCATTACCCGGGTCGCTAGTTCCCAAAGCTACAAGTAAACAAACGCCGTAAACGCAAACGTGTCACGACTTGCTCGCTGACGTCTCGCCGGGGAAGGGAGCGTGTTCCGACACGTATTCGTAACAACCAGTTCTGTATAATACTAGATGTTCCTTGCGGTTTCACCCAAATGCTCGATACGACTACTGTTCCTTCTATATCGTAGTTTCGCGGTACTTAAAAATTTTGGGGAACAAATAAAGAGTTTGAATATGATAAAGTTCTAACTGCCGCACTCAAATACGTCAAGTAAACCTACACTTAATTAATTGACGTATTTTTCATACATGTCAAAATCGCTCATAAAATCTCTACTAGGGACGTCTTTCTCGGGCGTTTATGTGATATAGTTCTAAGTTGCTTAACATTTTCATGAGTGAACTGTGCTTAGGAACCTAGACCCATGTTTCATTTGAATAATCAACAATAGAAGTAGTGAATTACTGGTCCGGGAAAATATAAATACTTAAAATTATTTTGCGCCATTGACTCGAAAGAAGAAGAAGAAGAAGAAGTAGTAATTAGTAGCCTGTAATGTCCCACTGTTGAGCAATGGCCTCTCAACTCACCGAAGATATCGACACAGTGAGGATGAGATCTCAGTTCGAATCAAAAGTCTTTTGCTTACGAGCTGAATAAAATTTTACGTAATTCACTTGAGTACCGATGGATAAAAAAAATATTATGGTTTTTGGCCCGTAGTCTACCGAAATCAACAAGAAAGACCATGCCAGAAATCAATCAATCATCAATCATTGCTCCGATTTGATGTGAACTAAGGACAATCAGACGAACACACTTCATATAATATTAGTATAGATATATAGAATGAGTTATAAAAGCAATAATATAATGAGTCATTTCATAATTTACGTTTCAAAGTAAATGAGTAGGCTAGTTAAGTATAATGTACTGGATTGGTATAATGGTTATTTCTTCCGCCTTGTAATCATTCTGCTTTATTATTTAATATTTTTAATAACAAATATTGAAACGAACTATTATGTAGAATGCTCTTTATAATAATGGTCCCTTAATGTTAAACCTATTAGTGTACGAGTATATCTCTAGTTTCTACTTTTAGTCCAGTATTTTTAACGATCTCTCAATAAGAGATAATACATAAAAGCTGAATTTTGATTTGACGATCTAAAAGTTGTGTGAAAAGTCCCATAAAATTCCGTGCCAAGCACGTGAGTTGTTTAAGATTAATATCACAAAAATAGTTTTTTTTACTTCACCATTAGTCAGCTAAAAAGAAAACCTAAGAAATTATCTTTCATAAAAAGGCCTTTGAGCAAATAGTTATAGAAAATATACCCTCATCATTATTTACTAAACATAAAACACACTTTGATTCACAGCAAAAATATTAAAAAACCCCGATCAATCTTCATTAGTTTATTAGTGAAAGGTCTTTGCCCAGTCCTGTGGTACAATCGAGGCAAAAAAACCTAAAGTCTGCTAGTGGTTCATCGCTCACAACCTCTCGCCAGACATCCAGGTGAAGATATAGCACTGACTGGAAGTGACTGCTCGGTTCAAGATTTAGAGAGGAACTGCTTTGACATGAATAAGCATACTGTTTGTTTAAGTTTAAGCGAACACTACTCATTTTCAATTGAAACTACGTTTACGGATACACTACGCTTTTATTTTTCATTTTTATCTGACGTTTCGGCCCTTTTACAGGAACCGTGGTGACAGAAGTTTCTAACATACCTAGCGCAATTATTTTCTAAGCATTCATAAAAAAATATAACAAGCTACTAACAGCTTAACAGCTAACTCTTACATATTTCTGCATGTGATCGTGTATACAAATATCTGAAAACAACCTGTGTCCATATTTTTGCCAAAAATGTATACATTATTGTGAGGAACTCGGGTGGTTATATAGTATGAATTGTTAAGTGGCTATATGTTTTTGAAATTTTCAGAGTGGACATTTATTTGCAAATCTGCCCGTGTATACATTTCATTGCACGTGACTGTACATGCTATGGATTGTATGCATTGCTTTGTTACCTTTGATATCCACCAATCACATCAAAAGAATCATAGCAATCTATAGGATATCTTTGAAAGGCATCCTAAATCTTGAGACAAACTTATAAATATAAAACTTATGGCGATTAATACCAATAACAAAAAAACAGTTCAGTTTTACAAATCACATATTTTCATACAAGTCACTTCAACAATCTTTACATCTTTGTACATGGAAGGATACATACGTAGTGTAGGCTTCGCGGCGAGAGGCCAAGGACACACAGTTCGATGCACCACCGCTGAACTGAACGACTCACACAATTATATACAATCTATAAACAATCATATACAATTCAGAATGTGTATCTATAAAAGGGCCACTAAATTACATATTATCAACTTCACTAAATTATATACGAAAATAAACTGGTGCAAAAACCTTTTTACGCCACCAATATTATAAGAGGAGGGTGTCACAACCTTAGGCTATAGATATATATAGATAGTAACAGTAAACCCACGAGTCTGTCAGAAAATCCGTTTGGACAAGGCCAGTGGCCTAATTTCAGTACGATCGTTGCTAGAGTTTAATAATGAGCTATTTCTACACCAAGCTATGTCGTAGATAAAATTATTCATCTTTTGATGATTGAAACTACGAGAACTGAGAATGTAATGTAACATGGAGTAGAGCCGTCAATATAAGTTGCACCCCAAAGAGCTTTTACCAAAACAACTATATCATTATCATGTCAATTTTGTATTGTTTGAATAGTGATAAGAGGTGTCACTACAGAGCGGTTTCTCTAAAATAAGTAAGTTCGAGTGTTGGGAGTTTTAGGACCGAAACAGCGCTTTCTCTGAAACACGCTAACGTTGTGTTTCGAGTTTAGATGGAGTCTTCTAGTAAGTATTGATTAAATGGACTCGAATACTATCAACGTGGTTTTGCTCATGCCAAAGTAGCCAAAAATTGCAACGGTGTTTTAAAAAAAATGGTCATGGCCTCTCAGCTCACTGAAGATATCAGTACAGTGAGAAATTTTAGGCATCACCTCGCTTGCAAAATGCGAGCCATGTTTGAAAAGTAGGAAACACAGAGTATGATAATTATAAACATTATAAAATAGCTGTATCAAAACAAAATTTTTGAATAAAACTTTTTAATTACAAACACGTCACCGTAAAACAAACAAACATTATCGACGAGGAACACCAAAACCAACTCTCCGATGCAATTAGTTCGTACACTGAAATCGCATTATTGGACTAACGAAGAAAAACACGCTGTGTTTTAAAACAACAAAAAAATTAGACAACTTTTGTGACCACGACTAATGAAATTCCTAATGAAAAATCAGACAAAAAAGGGAAGCGATTCTGGTCATTGATTTTCAATTGAAATTATTTTATTTGCTGTTCTGAGATGAGAAGCCCAGCAGTGGGACATTACCGGCTAATAATTTACTTTTATTTACTGGCAGATTCTCGTAGAAACGGATAGATCTGTAGTTTGAGAGACAAGATACCTTGGACCTTGGAAGCAGGTTGACAAAAATCATAACCAAGTATAACCAAGGGCATTATTCAACTAATCTTACCAAAAAAAGTCCTTTTGTTAATAATAGGTACGATACGAAAGCACAGTCAGACACTGTCAGACAGAATTTGTATATAGTCAAATTGAGAAATTCAAAGTACGAGTTCATCCACCTATCCCAAGACCGCACGCAGGTACTAAGTATAAGATCTATTTTAACAACATAACGGCCCTCTAAAGTGGTTATTAAAAAGATTACACCCTATTTAGTAGTTGAATTGCTTCTGGAGTTAACTTGAAGCCTCGGTTCAAGTGAAAATAATGGTTAAGTACAGTTAACGTGGTGTTTTTAGATTCAATAATTCTAGTCATATCGATTTGGTTATGAGAGTAGTCTAGACAATGTCTAGAGAGCTGCGAGCTAGGAACTTCTCGTTTGACTGCGAGACTGTGTAGGTAATTTTGGGAAATAATAATAACATTGACATTGAAAACTCTTCAATAATTTTCATGTCTAAACTTTTTGCCAGCACACATCATCCACGAGTAATTAAAGTAAAAAATGTATCTATTATTTACAATATATTTCTACACAAGAGTAATGTAAACTAATATGTCTAAGGTGATTTTCAAATCAAAAACAATTATTTGTGTCTAAGAAAAAGTGGGGGAGGGGGGGGGGTTCCTCAGCAGGAGGAATTATCTTCTGTTAGGAAATCGGTCACATTAAGTACCAAAAAAACATTTTTGAACATTCAGACCGTCTAAACTAAGGGCTTCCGACTTGGCGTAACGATTTCAACAACCAAGACGGGCAATTTAAATGACATATTCAAATTAAACTGGCGTCCAAAGATAAAACCGACTATAATAATCAAACAGAAACATGTGAAGCCACACGTCCACCGCAGTAAGGGCCACTTAATAAAAATAATAATGTTAATCACTAGTTAAGCCAACCGGCCGTTATCTCTAAACTCCGATCAACCGAGACCTCATTTCAAATTGAATTATACAAAACGTCTACGGTAGAGACTTCACCGGTACCTATTAATAATCCGGTTATTCTTCAATTGTCTCTTACTGAAGATATATTTGTTGCAGACTGCCTATTGTCCCCCAAGGACTTACTACTGACTCTGCACATAGCCTATTATTTAGAAAACGATGCCGAACAAGCGAAATATTACCCTACACCCTCCTACCAAATTCCAATTTCGCATACCGGCCAGCGATTTGCGAGAGCATTATTGAATGCAAGCGAATATCCCCTGTCTCGAGGGTACGATAAAGTAGGTTTTCGTGTAAAATGTGGATGGGTTTAGGCCGTTATAGATTGTGGCGGTTATCGACATTGGATAAAGGGCCTACCATTAATCGTACAGAGATAATATCGGTTCAGTAATCGCGGATTGCTAAACGATCGGTGAGTGTACCCGCTCGCTTGGTGTCGATGGCCCTATTTAAGTTGTGCGATAAGGCCATTGAAAATTCAGCTCTAAATTGCTTTCAGATGTAAGTGGATGCACCGTCATAAACAACCTGAATACAGACCATACTGCACATGGTAGATTCCTCTATCTACTTATATCAAAGTACTCTATTTTATTTTTTAACTCTTATGGTAAGTTATTTATGGAGAAAAATGGTTTTCAAATTAAAGGAAAAGGAAAAAAAATCTTTAGGAATTCCCTAAAAAAATATCTTTATATCTTCGGTGAGACAAGAGACCTTTGCCCAGCAGTGGGATATTACAGGCTAATATATTAAATCGAAAAAAGAAACAAGTTAATCAAGTTAAACAAGTTTACTTGAAGTTTGTGTTTTAGTCAATCCCATATTTGTTTATGAAAATAAGAGCCACATTCAACACCTTAATACCTTTTGGGGTTGCGAAAGAAATTAGAAAATAAACACTTACTAAGGGTAATAAATATACAACATATCATTCCTAATGAACCACCACAACGCATAATGAAAAAGATTTCTCCCCCATGCATTTGATAGATTAGGTATAGTCAAATTAGAGGCTGTTTATGTTTTATGATTACAATTGGATGTTTATTAGTAAGTAAATATGTTATAAAATGTTATTATTTACAACAGAGAATATTTCTTAATATTTTAGTTAATATATTCAAATTGATTAACAAAAAGTATTTAAATTGTTGAAATGAGAAATGACAGTTGACTCAAATTCATTATAAATACCGACGCTTATTCGAATATCGGGGATTCAATTGTGAGTTGCAGAACTGGAAGGATCCAATAACCCCTAAGTTGAGTAAGCTATTTATTTTATTATAATTATTGTCTTATGTGCCCTTTCATTTTATATTGTGTATGTACAACATATTAAATTATGTACCTATGTGCTATATTTATATACTTCAATAACGAACTGGATTATTAGTGTTATTGGAGATGTTAGTATATGTATAAAGTAAGGTAATGTGTCCTAATAATTATTAAAAGATACCCAGCAGAGTTTCTTGCCCATTCTTCTCTGCTGATGTTCTTCCGAATGGGTGGTACGTTCAAAAGAGCCTCCAATAAATTAAATTATGTAAAATGGTTATTCCTTGTTTTCATTACTACCCTCTTAACCATCAAAAGATTAGAACTATTGACTTTAAATATTACCTAACGTTATATACTTTCCTCGTTTAATTAACTCTATGGGTTTCAAAATCTAACATCAGAAGTGGGATCGTATCCAGTGACCTACTCAGTTTTATGTATAATTCCAGGATGGAAATCCCTGCTGCTGTTTCCGGTACCCGACTACAAGTGATCTAGGCGCCGAGTCGTGGTGTAACAACATCGAGACACTCTCCAAGGAGTTTGGCTGGAGCAGCGTCGGAACTGCTGCGAAGGCAGGTAAGGCCCTTAAAGGGTCTGCATTATTATGGTTTGAGACCTGGGATCCCGCAGAGGGCCGGTCATGGGGAAATTTAACGAAACACGATAGCTTTTATTTAATTATAATTAATAGATTTAGTATGTGGTAGCATAAGTGATGTAAATGTTAAAAAATGGCTTCTTTTATCAGCAATGTTAAGTAGGTACTACTTGTAGTGATTTGTCAGATTGGCCGAACGGGCTATGGTGTACAGCAATCCATAAATAAATACTACCATCTAAAAATCCACTGGGTTTTCACCTTTGTGGTTGTTGATAGGCGTTGAAGCAAACATATCTATAGTACAGGCTCGATTAAATGATGTTCTTGATAATGATAACTTATAAACTAACATTGACGTACAAGTTGATCGCGAACTTGCTAGGCAACGATTAAAATGGGTTTCCGAAAAATTAATTTGTAACAAAAGGTCATTATGAGTTAGCTTCAATTCTCCCAAATGCGGTCATTTGGGGATTTATGCTTTGAAAGTTTTAGGCACCCTGAGAGATATTACTGTAGCAAAAGAAAAACTGCGAAGTTGGCCTGGAGAATGGGTTGATGAGAACATTGCTGTTGAAAGTACCGTGTGATTTTGTACAATGATTAGAAAATTTGTAAATGAGACTTACTTACTTTGTTTACTTTGTTACTTTGTTAATACAATGTTTTATTCGAAACGCTGGTAGGCCATAACTTGGTACTGGTCGGTCCCACATCCAGCGGGTGGATGCAGCCAGTATGTCTAGGTTATAGGCTCAAATACTGATTTCCATCATTAGTAACTTTGTTAATACAATGTTTTATTCGAAGCGCTGGTAGGCCATAACTTGGTACTGGTCGGTCCCACATCCAGCGGGTGGATGCAGCCAGTATGTCTAGGTTATAGGCTCAAATACTGATTTCCATCATTAGTAACTTTGTTAATACAATGTTTTATTCGAAGCGCTGGTAGGCCATAACTTGGTACTGGTCGGTCCCACATCCAGCGGGTGGATGCAGCCAGTATGTCTAGGTTATAGGCTCAAATACTGATTTCCATCATTAGTAACTTTGTTAATACAATGTTTTATTCGAAGCGCTGGTAGGCCATAACTTGGTACTGGTCGGTCCCACATCCAGCGGGTGGATGCAGCCAGTATGTCTAGGTTATAGGCTCAAATACTGATTTCCATCATTAGTAACTTTGTTAATACAATGTTTTATTCGAAGCGCTGGTAGGCCATAACTTGGTACTGGTCGGTCCCACATCCAGCGGGTGGATGCAGCCAGTATGTCTAGGTTATAGGCTCAACTTCTGATTTCCGCAATACAATGCTTTATTCGAAGCGCTGGTAGGCCATAACTTGGTACTGGTCGGTCCCACATCCAGCGGGTGGATGCAGCCAGTATGTCTAGGTTATAGGCTCAACTTCTGATTTCCGCAATACAATGCTTTATTCGAAGCGCTGGTAGGCCATAACTTGGTACTGGTCGGTCCCACATCCAGCGGGTGGATGCAGCCAGTATGTCTATGTTATAGGCTCAACTTCTGATTTCCGCTGGTCGGCCACCTACTTGGTGCCAATTATCTCACCGGCAGCGGGTGAATGTGATTGGTATGTCTATGTATCTGGCAAAAATTCGCTGGTGCACTTGTTTGGTGATTGGTCTATCTCAAGCAGCGATTGAATGGGATCATCATGTCTATGCAAGTAGCTCTTAGTTGAGTATGAAGTAAACATTGTGCAAGCAAAGTACCATAAAATAATAGTTTAAGTTTAAAAATATTGTATTGTTTTAGAATTACAGTGTATCGTGATCATTTATTTACTTCGAGGACGAAGTACTGTCAGTATGGCCGTGATAGATTAGGTATAGTCAAATTAGAGGCTGTTTATGTTTTATGATTACAATTGGATGTTTATTAGTAAGTAAATATGTTATAAAATGTTATTATTTACAACAGAGAATATTTCTTAATATTTTAGTTAATATATTCAAATTGATTAACAAAAAGTATTTAAATTGTTGAAATGAGAAATGACAGTTGACTCAAATTCATTATAAATACCGACGCTTATTCGAATATCGGGGATTCAATTGTGAGTTGCAGAACTGGAAGGATCCAATAACCCCTAAGTTGAGTAAGCTATTTATTTTATTATAATTATTGTCTTATGTGCCCTTTCATTTTATATTGTGTATGTACAACATATTAAATTATGTACCTATGTGCTATATTTATATACTTCAATAACGAACTGGATTATTAGTGTTATTGGAGATGTTAGTATATGTATAAAGTAAGGTAATGTGTCCTAATAATTATTAAAAGATACCCAGCAGAGTTTCTTGCCCATTCTTCTCTGCTGATGTTCTTCCGAATGGGTGGTACGTTCAAAAGAGCCTCCAATAAATTAAATTATGTAAAATGGTTATTCCTTGTTTTCATTACTACCCTCTTAACCATCAAAAGATTAGAACTATTGACTTTAAATATTACCTAACGTTATATACTTACCTCGTTTAATTAACTCTATGGGTTTCAAAATCTAACACATTCAAATAAAAAAAGTGCAAACCCAAACGAAATTTTTATTTCACATCCAAACGGACAAACAAAAATATTATTCTAACAAGCACTTAACCATAATTATATTTACTGACAAAACCAATGAATATTCTTAATTAACTGTCTAGACGTAAAAAAATTGTGTTTGTTTGACATACGTCAGTATCCTGAAGGTTTACGACCTCTTGCATGTAATTTACGACACAATCTCGATTCACATACATATGAAGAAATAAAACCAACTGCTCTATAAACATTCGACCGAACTGAACAGAATATCAACATAATATTATATTACTGAGGTATAAAAATCTTCAAAGATATCGTAGGGAAACCTTTTGATTTAATGTTAAGGCAAATACAATGTTTTGAATAATATTATTATGGACATCGCAGAAGGGGCAAATACCCTTTCATATTTTTACAACTCATTTTACCAAATATGCTACAACTAGGTATACATTTTTTTAGATAAACTAACCTCAACATCTACTCATATTTTGATTACATTTGAAGATTATGTCTCGATATTAGTGACACTATTTCTCGTGTTTTCCTCTAGTGAAACAATCGCAGCTTTTTTATTATATTGCATAGCTAATTCAAATAATAACACTAAAATAGACAGAAACACGCCTGCAACATACACTCCCCACGGAACAGCGAAGCGAGTGTGGAAAGATTTCTTTTGGAAATGAAATTTAAGTTTCTTGGCTGTCATTATGTCGGCAATAATTTTATCCACTAAACCGGTCTCTCTGATCCTCAAGACAACACTCTGAAGTCGTTGCGGGTCCGGAAATCCTTTGTACATATAGATAGCGTACATCAATTTACTGTAAGGATTTTTAAACTGATAAAAAGGATTATCGCCATAAATGTTGAAAAATGTTCGCATATGATACCGAAATTGTAGTGATGGCAAAAATCCGAATCTTTTTGGCGATTGCGCGGTTAATCTCATGCTGTTATTCAACCAATAGCATTCATGAGACTGATTTTGTATTCCCACGTTGAAACTATTTTCTCCACTTAAAAATCCGTACATAGCATTCCACAGGCAAGGTTCCATCCCGTGAAGCTCAAGATCATGTTCGGTCTGGACTTGATACATGCGCCCGGGTTTCGTTATACTACTGAACAAAGACGAAGTGTAAAAACTGTTGATCAACCAAGAAAACCACACCCACAATATAAAGACCACATTCACAGCCGACCGATTTCTTATATTAGCTCCTGCATTCAGCATATTGCAGAAAAGAATCATCAAAATTCGAATTCGTCCTTGAAAGTTAACAGGGTTCAATAATACCAACATGAAGAAGGAATAGGTGACATATGTTAGGAATAATAACGCCCAAAGTGTGGACGAGAAGTTGAAATAGCAGTCGAACCAGGGAGGCACTTCCAGTGATTTCTTGACGATTATAACGAGTTCGTCCATGAAGTCCATATACCCGTGGAGAAACGAGAAGGTCTTCGCCCGAGTACCGGTGAGGATGAGAGCACCCATCATGACGTCAGTCACGTTATCCTCAAGCATCGCCAAAGGACCCTTAATACTGATACTATCAGTTATAACGGTAAACGATTGAGCATCATAGTTGAACTTCGATGAGTAATTGAAATTTTCAATCACGCTCAGCATTTTGAACACTTCTTCTTCCACTCCATCAGTTCTGATACCTCTGGGTACTTTCTTCGGATTTATAGAGAAAGGTGGCCAATGGGGTAATGATACTCGAAAATTACACTTTCTAAGGCCCGTTATCAGTTTATTTGGGTATAAGTTATCACCAACTGCATCGCATTTCCCGTACTCTATTATTCTGGAGTAATATCTCCCGCAAGCATAGTCTTCGAACGGATTGTAGGTGTAAAGCTCAGCAGTTTGCGTCCCGTTGACTACAACAACATCATTCACATGCAGTTTAAGTAGAACATCGAATATTTTTCGTAGTTTATTCTTATCTAACTCGAAAATCACTACCGTAAACTTGGCGTAAGGATTCCAATAAAAGTCTCTGCGAACCCATAACACTCGGGAAAATATGTCTTCGTTTCTGGCAACAATTAGATAGGACTTATTAATTCTGGTGGATGTCACTGGTAAGGATCTGAGTGATATCGTTAGCTTCATCCAATGGTTGATGTTCTGAAGAAAATGATCGTCGTACTCATTCAAGTTGATGTAAGTCAGTTTTCTTACGCCAGAATAGTACTGTAGCATTATATTCATCACACAAAGGGTCGTGTTATCGTTCTGTTCCAATTCTCTCTTTCTAGTTTTTGGAATCAAATTTGTATAGTCCGCGGCACAACTCATTGACAAACACAACGTAGCCACCAGAGACACGAGTAACATGTTGGAGTGTTCCAAATTCAATGTAATATTTGGACCTGTAACTCTTTGTGTATAATTTTGTACATCTATCACGATTATCTAGTATACACATTGGACATCGTATATCTGAATAATTTGTAGGAAAGCGTTTATTTTCCGACACATTTTGTTAGGACATCAAACAGTGATATTAATCTCGATGGGCGTTTGATTGATCAAGCTTCGACAGTCATTCATCAAGGTCATTTCAAGAATTATATCTATTTTGTTAAGAATAAACACAACCAAAAATCTGAAACCCACGTGGAACTTATAGAAACGATAACTGACGTAAGTTCACATTGTACATGATTTTGAACTTTATCATTTGTTTATATAATCTGTTTAATTCAAGAAAATATTGAAGTAAAGTAAAATTATAGCCAATACTTTTCCCACTTACCATTCGTATAATTTTCCCCCTTTTAAATTAACAGCTAGGTTTTTTAATTGTTTCTTATACTGGTGTTAAAATATTTAATAAATTAATAAATATTAATGATATTTCTCAAACTGCAACAGTAAGTCGACATATATAAACATAATTATAAAATCGGGTTCATACCGGAAAGTAATTTGCAACGCATTGTGAATTACAACGTTTTTATTTACTCTTGCAGTAAAGTGTGCACAGATGTAAATGCAAAGTAAAGTTCATTGATGTTGCTCTGAAGGTTATTAAACTGTTTTTTTATATATACAGAAATTCTTATATTAATATATATACTCGTATATAAAACCAAGAACTGACACATAAGCCTATTTAATTATATACCCAGTTTTTGGGAATATTAAATGAATTTGATCGGTTGAGATAGGATGTAAGATGACGGATTTAGAGATTGAACAATCTTGGTCTTATATCTGTCATCTCAGATTTGAGGTTGTTTACATAGTAAAAATTTGATTGGAATAGTAGAATAAATTCAATGTGATAATAAATTCATGTACACTATACAAACAGATAAGTATCGTTTTAGTTTTTTTTTAAATATTAGAACTCTGTGGCAAGTGCTCTTTGCAGTAAGTTATTATGCTGTTCGTGGTCTATGTATAATGGTGATGTTAAAATAGTTAGGATGATATATTCTAATAACATTTTCTCAACAATACCCGTGGCTTAGCTTATAAATTCAATAAATTCAATCTAAAAATTGCAGAATTTTCATTGATTCAGTACATAGAAACCTCACGTCCATCACTAGTCTTGACGATTCGATAACATAACAATACAACTCACTTTCAAGAAACGAAACTATCCAACCCAATTTCACCATATAAAGTTAAAAATAATACCAACCAGCGGTTACTTGTAACAGGTTAACGGTTTCACATAAAAAATGCGTTCCAAAGATCAAAAGACCCCGTAAAATTGTGAAAAACAATCGGTAACAGTGACCGAGTTGTTACTTCGTCTCAAAACAATATTTGTGGAGTTTCGTCTTAATCTTACCGTTTTACTGGGCATAAATATTTATGGACACTACACGTTGGGGTACAATGTAAGAGAGCGAGCGAGTAATATAAAGTGTACAGAAAATGTTCTTGTTATTTAAGGACGCTAACGCTTATCCTCCAATAGCTTCAAGTGACATGAAAGGTGAAACTAAATAATAGTTTTTAAACATAGAAAAATGTCAAAAGAACTCCAAAAGGTAATCATTAGAATAAACTACATTAGAATATATATGTAATAATGAACAAACTAATTTAAGAAATAAATGAATTTGATTACTGACAAACTATTAATTAAATATAGAGTGATTTAATTAATAGTTGGTCAGTCAATTTACTGAGAAAACTGAGGAAAAAGTAGTTGATTCAAACCGCGTAGAAATAAACGAATTTGATTTCTGACAAACTATTGACTATATTGGTTTATTATAAACCAATCAACTTGACTGAGCAAAAAGTAGTTGGTTCAAACCGCGTCTGCGTTCAACTTACACCAAACGTCCAAGATATAAAATCTATTTGTGCTACCCGTCGATTGGTGCGTAGATTGCACGGCCAATTGTACCCGCCGTGATACTATCTACATAATGAACTTGGTTACAAATCTCTTATTGAATAAGCCCTATTAATTGGTACCTTGTCACTCCCAATGTCTTTGATTTCGTTCTTGAATATAAATGAAACAAGGCAAACGACTGTACTAAGAAATAGCTTCTGTTATTAATAGCTTGCGCTTGTGACTTGCGTTTTTAATAGTATGCATTTTTTGTGTTTTATTAATATTGGTATATAATATAAAAAAATAATAGAATAGTTAGTTATTGTAGTGATTGCTTTTGCTTAGCAATTGATGTGGTTATAAATTGAAGATTGGAAATAGTTTGTTGGGTAAGAGTTTCTAGGCATAAATACCTATTGCAAAAAAATGTGCGTCAGGATGGCGTTAGGTTAAGACCTAACGCCATCCTGACGCACATTTTTTTGACCATATCGAAGCTTTAGGCTTAAGGTAAGCCTTAAGCCTAAAGCTTCGATATGGTACAGGAAACAGGAATACAAAACAAACCTTATAGATTCTTAAATTCCATTTTTTTTTCAGCATTAAGAAGAGCTTTTTACAAATCAAGGTCAAATAGACTTTTTAAATAAAATCGACCATTGACCATCTTTATTCTAAATATAAATATTGTAACGTGACATTTAAATGTAAAATAACAACAAACTGTAAAACGTAGCTTCAATATAAACCCTGACATTCGCACAAAACGATATTCGCACATAACATATTTGTACAAGCACCAAGGTTTCCAACAAAACAAACCAGTAACTAGGTCATTCAACTATGAAGGTAAAAAATTGCATGTCTTAATATAAACTTATCTCAGGTTCATATAACCGGGTTATCTACGAAAAAAGTAACAAGTATTGTAAATAAATGTATAAACAAAATGCGAGCGTTATCGAGCGGTCGTCGTCACATAGTCTGCAGGCTCACACCTTGACAGTCGATCTAGATATCAGGCTATCATGTTTATCTCAATGTCTGGTGTAGGGGTTAAACTTAAAGCGGATTTTAGTTTAGTCAAATAAATGGTAAATGGTTATGAAATAATGGTTTTATTTTTTTGAATTAAAGATGTAGCTATATAGATTTTTAAAGGTTAGTGGTATAGCAGGTTGAAAAAACTGAGATAAGAAAATAATTAAAAAATCATAAGTGCTTAACAGCAGAAAAATCTCTCATCGTACAATCGTTTTTAAACATCATCCATCAAGAATTAGAGACTTGTTGTTGAAGATTTGTTTTTGAAAAATTGTCTGCCCGTTAAAAGGTAAAACTAATAAGGTCTTAGAATTATACCAAAATAAAGCAAACATGAATATAAAGTAATACCCGCTTACCCGCCCGCTACCGCTCATCGCTTCAACCACCTAAGTAGCGTTATCACAATCGTACAACGAACTCGACTTATGAAGGACACCAGAGAAAGTTTCTATCAAACATAAACAACAGGAAATTATAATATTTATCGTAATAATATGACAACATGGCGGCGGCGATTGATGTGAAACACTCTCGGCAATACTTGCGAACTCTGATTATTATTTATTGAAAAGATATTTTTGAAGAAAAAACATATTTGTCAAAGATATACTCTTTATTTTTAAAATATTGTGTCTATAGCAACATTGTACGCTTGGTTAGATGGTAACATTTGTAATCAAGCTATGGTTACAGATGTACCCAAGTGTTACATTACAAGGTTACCATTAACACATTTAAACTGATCAGTTAAATGAAGAACATCTTCCAGAAAAGTAAATTTCTGTATGAATCGTTTATAAAATCTGATTAAATTCCATTACGAAATTATGAAACTAGTTTGGGTTCATTTTTGAGGAAAAATTATATGTCTTAAAGAATTACAAAATATAAGAAGATTGATCATTTATAATATGTTTGATTTTAAACTAATGTGCATTGCTATACAAAACACATAAAATAATCAAATGAAGCTTGATAATGATTATTTTTATTTCACTGTGAATAATTTTACAAATATGAAGAAAGTAGTGAAACAAGTACTTGAATATGCCTGCCGTCAGTTTGTAGACTCATTAAATACCAAAAAATATACGAAAAAAAGGCGTTAAAGTTTGCCAAGTCACAGCTTGTAAACTCGCTCAGTGTCAAAAATGTTTAAACACTTTATGACCTTCGACTCTGAAGAGTAAGTCAAAGAAGAGGGATATAAATAAAAGAAGCTTAACATTCAAGAGATTATTTTAAATGACCCAAAAAGCAGGAGATTCAGAGTGCCACTAATCCTTTGATAAAATTCAACGTTTAAATGAAAATATACTAGGTAATAGCGTTAGTAGAAATAAATTGATTCGAGAAGAAAAAGGGAAGCATAAAAACAAAATAAAAAATCCAATCTGACTTAGTTACGAATTTTCAATTCAACTACGAATCTCCATCCGTCTTATAAATCCAGCTACGAACCTCCAATCCTACTACGAACTTTGCTACGGACCTCAAAATTGACTACGAACTTCGTTATGAACCCCAATATGACTACGAACTTTCCTACTACTAAATTTGTTCTTTTTAAATTAACTAGCAACGCCCCGCGTCTATACCTACGTTGTGCCCGTTCCTGTGGGAATTTCGGATTTTTTTATATATATAAACCTTCCTCTTGAATCACTATCTATTTTAAAAAAACGCATCAAAATCCGTTGCGTAGTTTTAAAGATCTAAGCATACATAGGGACAGACAGTGGAAAGCGACTTTGTTTTATACTATGTAGTGATGATAAGAGATAGAAAACAACAGAACGTTATTGCGAAAACACGCTAACGTTATGTTTCGAGTTTACATAGAGTCTATTAATAAATATTGATTAGATGGACTCGAATACTATCATCGGGGTTTTACTCAAGCCCTTAGCAGCTTTGTTACTGACATTATTTTTGAACACTTATTTACCTTCTAATCTACAATTCAACTATGCTTACTGCTACGAATCTTTGATGCAACTACGAACTTTGCTACGGATCTCAAAATTGACTACGAACATTGCTACGAATCTCAAAACTTAATATGAACCTGGCTACGAATCTCCAAACTGATCATGAACTTGTTTCTATGAACTAACTGAAGTTATAACAATATACCGAACCTATAACTACATTTTATTAACAAGACAAAATATAAAAATAGTTGTTTTTAACATACTTTTTAAACTCACACGATTTGCACTCATTATACTAAATGAAACGGGTCTGTATCGCGTTACATATTTTAACGTATTTTACTAAAATACTCAATCATCATTCAATCATCCCGTGACCACGAGCGGAGTAATCAACTCGAAACGTCGGGTACGTATTTTAGTAAAATACGTTAAAATATCTAACGCGATACAGACCCGTTTCATTTAGTATAATGAGTTTTTTTTAAAACGCTTTTTGTTGAATAATTTAAGTCACCGTCTCCTATCTTTTATCAAAATACACGATAAATAAAAAGATTTGCCGCATTCTTTATCGCTAGCAAAAAAACATCGAACTAGGAAAACATCTCACAAATTCCAAACCTTTAATCGTATCGTTTAAAATGACAAGGTTCCTAAAGAAAAATGACGGGAATTGTTTGCAAAAACTTATCGAGACAGAGCTGGGAGACAATTTTAGGCATTTTCAATTATGTTGGAAACATTTTGTTTACTTTTTGCGCTCTCGTTCCGGACTGGGCCTTTAGTTCCAACTTTGTTTTTTGTATCAAAATGTTCATTTTGTATTAGTTTTCATTAACAAAATAAAGTACAAAAATATACACAAGGCAAACTGTTTGTTTTTTAAATATTTTAGGATATATTTTCTTGTCGTCCACTCGCTGTTTATTTTGAGCGAGTTTTACGAACTGAGATGGCGAATTCTGAAGCAAAAAATCACTAAAGAACGTAAACTCATTCATATTAAATTTAAGGGTGTTATCCTACCAAAACCACACCACAATCACAACCACACCACGTGGGAAGGCGCATATTTTGTATTGAAACGACTAGTATAATTGACGAGCACTACATTTTGCCGTCATTATCGACGTAAGTGTTACTAGCCACATCGCAGGCGTAACGCAACCACATCGCAACAACACAACCACATCGACCACTAATCGATATCGCAAAGCAACTGCAAAAAGCTGCAACGATACTGTTCACGTGACCATATTTTTGTCGCTGCGATGTGGTGTGGTTGTGGTACGTGAAACACTCGTATCACCGACTCGCAGCTTTTAAGCTCGCCTAACCCAAAAGCACATAGATAGTACCTTTAATGATAGTTTACCTCAAGAAGTAGTTCTCATATTATATCTCATATACATTTTAAATTCTTCCCTAAATTCCAATGGGAACAACACAGAGTATATTGCGGGGTGCTGTAAGTAATATATTCTGATACAAAAAACTACTTTGAAATAACTAATCTTATTACATTTTTATTCAACCAACTTAGACGTCAAAGCAGTTTCACAGAAACATTTTTACGATCGAACACTTTATTGGGATCCGAAAATACTTGAAAAATTCTTGATATCAAATATTTGAGGCTACTTTGTTAGTCTAGCAGAAAATTCAGGAGGTTTCAGCTATACTATGGCCTTCCAAATTATGACTCATCCCTGCTTTGGACTAGTATAACGTTTTATAAAAATAAGTCTTAAAGCCTTTTCCAGTTGGCTTAAATTACGGCGAGCTTCTTAACTTAAGATTTTTAGTAAAATGAGTTCATGTTTGTATTTGTTTAATAGTCGAGTTATGTGATCATTATCTCATGATTTTTTTAAAATTGTTGTTTAAAAATATACGTCGAAATATAAAAATATATTGGCATGCTTAACGGTGAAAAAAATCCAAAACAAATACCTTACCTAATAAATTCAAAAAACAAGTTCAAACAATTGTACAAACACCATAATTTCCCATTCAGAACGGATAAAACCAAAAAAAGGAAAACCGGAAATTATTTTCACCTTTAATCGGATTTTCCTAAATATCTTTTATGATCTTACAATCATACCAACCCTTCGGGGTAGTCTTGCACAAAGAGAGGGTAGATGAAAAAAAAAAGGTTTAATAATGCTTCGAGCGTTGCCTCAGTAGCTCGAGTCATAACTTAAGCCGAGAATAAGGCGGGAATTGTACACGTTCAGCAAAACAATAATAAAAATAATAAATCCCCTTCAAAGCCGACTGACAGACGCGAAACTATTCGCAGTCGGTGATAATGTGACCACTCTTTATGAGGGACACTTTTTATTTCGACGTGCCGATAACCGGGACGAGTTTTCGAATCCATGATCCAGAAAACGCGGGTAATCTCGAGGAAGCTGATGGAAGCAAATCAAACAAACGACATTCGCTTTCTTATAAATCACTTTTTTTCTACTTTTTTGGAAACTAAGCGAAACGAATGAATACTGAAACGTGTTTGTACTATTCATTTGTTTTGCGTGTTGCAGGTGTTTTTGTTAGCGTATACATAAGGCGATATTTCACAAAAATAAACAGACATGTTACTCACACGGGCACAAAGAAATCTGACGTAAGGTTTCCCAAGTTTGTTGTATCACTCCTCATAGCTAAGAGGTACACATTCGCGGCGCGGTCCAACTTCCACTTGACAACTCATATATCCGACCAAAATGTTAAAGTGCAAATATCCCAAATATAACAGTAAACATGGGCACCCTCGTCAAATCCCGTCAACGGCAGCCTCTCAGTGAGAATCCAAACGAAAATACGAGAAAATTTTGTTTTACATGCGAAAATGGAAAATTTCTCACAAGAATACAACGTAGAGTGTGAAAAACTTAGAACAATCGCGCCTTCTATTCAACTTGAGAGTATGACAGGTTTCCAATTGGTAGCCGTGGGTTCGAGTCCTGTCGTGTCAAAAAATTTCATTCGAAACATTTTGAACGTTCTTGGAATTTATAAGAGAATACGTGAAACAATGGGAGAACGGGGAACGTTTTAAAACTTCTGCCACCTAAATAATGTATCGATATTTCTGATATTTAACGTGCCAGTTGGAATCAATTGGGGTTTCAAATGAAATATAAGCAATATCTACGGAATTTCTATCGGTTTCATTTCCATTCATCTTTAAACAGTTGTATTTTTTATTGAAAATTATACATTTTTTTTAAATAATTTGTATCTAATGCAAAAGCTACACGTATGTTGCATTCACCGAAGGACATATTGTAATCACACTGTAATTCACAAAAATCAACCCTTGCAAACCACGGTTAAAATCCAACCGGGTACAAAGTTTTAAAATGAGAAAACCGGTTGAATTTCCCGAGAAAAACGGCAACCAATAAACCTGTTAGGGTAAAGAAATCCGCTATCTCCCTGCTAAGTGTAAGAGCCTTACCCGTTCGGACATTCTAATATCCCAGAGTAGCATACGAGTGTTCCGTATAAATACTTTGAACAAGCCTTTGTGGAGGTAATCTATGAAACACTTGAGACTGAAAAGAAATCCTGATTTTTCAACGGTCTGAACGAGAGTGGGCTCTAAACTTTAAGCGAAAATTAAAATTGAATTAGCCTTTTTGAATTGGCAATCGTTGTGCGTTCTATTTGGTTGTTTGTGTCAAAATGTATGAGAATTGGTCATGATTATGTGACATATCTTTTAATTTTGACAATAAATAACCAAATACAATGTAGAACGATTGCTTTTTGTCTGTTGAGGCTGATCAGTAGATAAGTAAGATCTATTAATTTACACATTCAATGGAGTATCCAATAAGCATTTATATTTATTAATTAGACAAGCCCGTTGGCACAGTGGCAGTGAGAGCGCTTACTGTGTCGGGGGTTGCGGGTTCGATTCCGGCCCGGAGTCAACAATATGTGCAGACATAGTTGTTGGCGACGATGTCTGGGTGTCAATTATATATTCTTATAAAGTATTTGTGTATGTATAAGTAATAGTATCAGTGAATTAGATTCCATAACACAAGCTTAGAGCTTACTTTGGGTCTAATTAACCGTGTGTGAATTTGTCCGGGTATATTTATTTATTTATTTATTTTATTTATAATATACCAACACTAATTGGATTCGGGTTCCTAAGCTTTTAGCGTTACAAAGATAAATATAATTAAAGAACAGAATCTACTCAATCATGAGACGAAAAAACGATACCGGACAAAAGAACTATCGAATAAAAATATTCTGATTATTTTTTATTCATGATCTAACGACAGAGATACTGAATTAAATTGATGACATCATCAATATCAATTTAATTCAACCAACTACTCCAAAATTCCTTTAGAAAGAGAATTAATCTCACCACCATTCATCCATGTCGAGTAGGTATATATAGTGGCCAACCCTGGTGACGGAGATGTGATGTATATTATTAAAATTGTTTACTGCCAAGCTTATTTACTTGTAAGTAATGAGATACTTTATAAACTTTGAGTTGGGAGTTTTTAAACCTCCCAAAGCCCTCTGTCCACTTGGATCCACTGCGTGGCTCCATTGATGGATCCTAGTACACTTTTTTGTCTACCTGAGTCCATCGAAGCTGTCAGTTCCAAATAATGGATTCTAAAACACTTTAAGGTCCACTTGGATCTTATAAAAAAAAAATAACCCTAACCTACCGAATAGTACCTACGCCTCTAAACTCTTTGGAAGATCCAAGTGGACCTTAAAGTGTCTTAGAATCCATTATTTGGAACTGACAGATTCGATGGACTCAGGTAGACAAAAAAGTGTACTAGGATCCATCAATGGAGCCACGCAGTGGATCCAAGTGGACAGCATGTCCCAAAGGCCTCTGACAAGGTCTTACTATTGAAACAACCGGGACCGACTGCTCAACATGCCTTCCGAAGTACGTAACATGCCCATCTCACCTATATCATCAAAATAACCATAACTCAGCTGCAGGACCCAAAACAAGCAATCAATTTATTATCTCGGAACGCAAACGTTACAACGCGCCGGTCGAAATTGAACTGTTGTTTTCACAACGTATTAGTGAATATATTTGCAGTGCTGTGCAGTTGCAGTTTCGATTCTATACGATAATATTTTAACTTTATCTTAGATGTGCAACGAGAATTGCGCTGTTCGGTACACAGTGTAAATGAAACGGAGTAGGAATGTTATATTTTTATTTTGTTGGAAAATATATGTACTCTGAATAGTATTACTAAATAAACTCTGAATTGTAGTTATGATGAAGAATTATGATTACAGAGACAAGTCATTCTTGCCAGTTTTATCCAAACATAGTTTTCATTACATTCCACAAAAATGGTTTAAATTGCTTTTTAATAACAACGATCGACTGACTACTAATTATGTAGTTTGACGATGGAACCAATAAATCGACGGTGAGCGAATAAATATATTTTTTGCGTTAACGATACAAAAATAAGAACTCACCTACTGTAGTCTTTTTCAAACTACGGATTTCTTCAGTCCGCCCGCGACCACGGGTGATGCGATCCACTCGAAACGTCGGGAAATCAAAGAAAGCGTTTTTACTTGCTAAAACATCCACCTACTGTACTCATTACACTGTGTCTTATTCAAGGGGCCATGCAAAGCGAGAACGGCATATTTACGAGTACATCTCGGAGAAGTACAAAAACTACACCGCTCCCGGTCGCCTCCTTAACATAATAATAGATTTACACAATTTATTTGCAGCCGCTCTCTTCAGTTAAACACCGTGATGTGAAAAGCTGAATTAAATTGAACTATAAATGAAAGTCTGGCAACATTTTTTGAACTAGGAACCTTAGTTGTATTGTTTCCCGTTTGAATATTGCTGTAAAAAGTAACTTTTCTTATGAATGTGGCTATATTATACAAAATATTGTTTTTATAATTCGACTAACTAACAAAATTAAGTAACTAATAGTCTAAATACAGCTTGCTTGAATGTCTATTTGACTATCTATTGTCTAGTATAAGTATACTGGTATAAGTCTAGTGTAAATAAAGCTTGCTTGGTAAATAAATTATTATTAAACTTTGGCGATTGTAAATATTAATAATTCAACTCACCAGTTTTGAATGAATCATAACACACGTTGAACTATGGGACTCGGTGCATGCATAATGTCACATTTGCAAAATCACTAATTGAGGATTTCGCTAAATGACACAATCTCAAAATGTCATATTATGAAAACGCAGTATTGCAATTACGTCACACTATGTAATAAAAAATAATAAAATGTAATTTTGAAAATGTGGCATTTTATACCAAATCCCAACAACTCTGAAAATATTCTAACGCGGGATTCTAACGTTAAATCACTGTTTTAATCACATCAAGTCGGTCAAATCAACATCGTTAATCAACGAGGGATAATCTCTTGAATGCTACCGAAAGTTACAATAGAAATAATTAATTAAAAACATATCAAAATAGTCGCAATATAAATATGATGCTATTTTCCGTTGACAAATGAAAATGTCACGTTATTCTTTTGTTTCGCAATTAGCCAACAAATCTTCTGTGCTGCAACCTCCTTAAAGTTCTGAAAGAGGTTCTTATAAAAAAGTTTGTACCAGAAACTGGGAATTTGTTTTTGTTTCATTATATATTCAGGTATAAACAGGAGCTCTGAGGAATACGGACGTAAAAAGTAATGAGAAAAAACCACTTCATCGCAATACCTAGACACAAAACATTTATAACATTATTTGGTTTAAGCACTGAACTTATTACTTTGAAATTACTAATTCAAGCCGAGACGATGTCGAGGGAATTTAATCTTTCCTACAAAGTATTTAAAGTCTAACCATCTGCATAATATAAATTTGCATTTCCACGTAAAGTTAGCGAGTAGGGATCAGCATTATATTCTCTGTAATAAAGCACAAACTCCTTTGCAAGTTAATTTGGTTGACGCCCGTTGTCGCTCAAGTATTTGTTTAAAAAATGCGTGATGATACTTCATAGAGTATACACTTTCACATTTTAAGATAGTACTTGCGTTTTTCATTTAAAAAGACCGTAAAAACTTTTCACGAAAATTGTTTCAACGTTTCTTGTAAGGGCGTGTGTACACAGTACGTCGTTACGTCAGCGGGTTGCAATTTTGCTTGACACGACGGAACATCTAGATGACAGAGAATGCAGACGTGGCATTCGTAAGTTAATATTGCAATTCTTGCATGCGGAGCGATGCTGCGGATTTGAAAATGGAATTGTTTTGTTTGCAATGTGACGTGCATTTTTATACGTATATTATGAAACTAGCTTAATCTGTTACAATTATTTCACTAAAACTAAAGTTTAACTGAGCTATTTTTATTACAAGCTCTTTTATTTAACCTTTACTCGTATGTTAGAGCGGGACAAATCTTGGAACTGAACTTTGAACCAGTTAACTTCAATTATTGTACGATTATAATCAGAAACCATTTTCTTAAAAAAACGATATACAAATACAACCTTTACTGGGGAAAGTTGAGATGTTGAGGGAGACTCTTGCCCATAAGTAAGAACTTCTAAAAAATATTGACCATATATGTATAATTACCTATACATTGAAGAGTGGTACGCAAATGTGCCTACACCTTAACAGTTTTGGAAGTGCGTCTGTCATCTCAGTTTTACGAGGTGAGCGAAGAGGCAAGTTAATCAACCATCCGAACATCGAGTCAGATAAAATGCTTTTAATTAAATATAATTACAGTGATCCTGCCTGCCTCCGTTTTATAGCAAGGAAAATATCAGATAATTAAATGGAGATAAATTCTTTATTTGATTCAGTTTTTGTTGTCCTCAGTTTGACAGTTTATTGCTTTTGAATGTTTTTATTTTTGGTTAATTTTGTGTCGTGTGTAAAGTTGTTGCTACGTGTGGGGAAACGTTGCCTGTAACGTTATTGCTTAGTGAGAATGTCCACTTACTTTTTACGTGTAAATGTGTGAGTAAGCTTGTATAGGTTACCAACAAGCCCCTTGGAACAGTACTCTGTTAGAGCACTTACTGTATCGGGGGTTGCGGGTACGATCCTGCCCGGAGTCAACAATATGTGCAGACATAGTTGTAGGCGACGATGTCTGGGTGTCAAATGTATATATCCATTCAGTATTATTCCATTATCCAAGTTTAAGCTTAGTTTGGGTATAATTCATAGTGTGTGAATTTGCCTTGTATATGTTTTTTTTCTACACGATCTCGAGCTATCTTGTTTCTGATTTTCGAAATTCAAAACTATCCTCATTCGATCACACTGTACAACTTGCTAACTATACCCTTTGCCATACAATATTTAGTTTTATTCTGAACTAGCTGAGCCCGCGGTTTCACCCGCAGCGCCCCCGTTCCCGTGGGAATTTCGAGATTTTACTACTTATTTTCCTACCTTCTCCCCCGCGCTTTCACCCGTAGCGTCGCCGTTCCCGTGGGAATTTCGAGATTTTACTACTTATTTTCCTACCTTCTCCCCCGCGGTTTCACCCGCAGCGCCCCCGTACCCGTGGGAATTTCGAGATTTTACTACTTATTTTCCTACCTTCTCCCCCGCGGTTTCACCCACAGCGCCCCCGTTCCCGTGGGAATGTCGAGATTTTATTTCTTATTTTCTTATATAAACCTTTCCTGACATTAAGGAACACATATAAAAAAGAATCATCCAATTTGGTGCAATCGTTCTGAAATTACGAGCGTAGCAACACATTCAGCGATTCGATTCATTTTCAGCGACATATTTTATTTATAATGGTTAACTTCTCGATCGTATCCTTCAAACGCCTCTTTTGACATAAAGTTAAACTGACTTCAATTTGGTTTGAAGCTAGCAGGTCTCGCAGGTACCAACAGTTCAATACAACTAAAAAAACCACCAAATAAAAGTCCAAAATGCGTGTAATAAAAATAATAGAGTCAAAAGAAGAAAAGTCCTGAGGGACTGTTCTCAATACTATTTATTTAAAAACGGACACACTCATTCCCGAGGACCTTTCGCTCAATGAAACACTCATAAACATTGTTCCCTGTAGGTAAGGTTATTTGTATTTAAAGGGCCCTAGGAACACTCCGACCACTACTATTGGAACTCGATCATAGTGCGATTCTCACTCACTTATAGTTAATAGCTTCAGTGAGAAAAGGGCCTTATTCCTGCAGAAATCCTCTTACAATACTAAGATCCTTCTATTTAGGGCTTTTACTGAGTAAATACGTAATACAAAATTGACAAGTGAGATACTATCTTTCTAGTAAACTCGCCGGTTTACAGCTTGTATATTCGTATAACGTATCGATTAAACTACCTATTAATATATCATATCGAAATCAATATAAGTCAATACAAAACATTTTCTTAATGCAATTATCGCTATTATGAATATTTAATGTAAAGTAGCATTGATTGATTTTAATTACAAATTAAAGGGTCAACACGTCAGATAAAGTGAAAAAGAAAAACGAAGTGTATCTGTAAACGTTCAATTCAAAACCGTAGTTTCGATTTCGAAATCGAGTTCCAATGGTAAGGGCAACTGACCCAACCCTTTCAAAGATACAGGGATGAATAAATAAGTACTGTCAATCAAACCAGACCGGCCCTCCACCTTTTTGATACCACTGTGATGTGTTAGACGTTTTTCAAAATAAACTCTTTACCGAAATAAACGAAATACAGTTACTATTGAATCAATAATAGATGAAGGCAGTTATTTTATCATGAATTTCTTTGTTTTGTGAAGGGTTAATATTTGTCTGGTAAAAATAATAAAGTACTTATTACATAACGTTATAAGTTGTTTAAAAATATTAACAAACATTCGAAAGGCTAAATAAATAACATTTGAAAAAATAAGCCACAAACTACAAAAATACAAACCTTTTTGAAGTCGGTTCAAAACAAAGCATAAAAAAAATAAAAATGCACTTAAGTTTAAAGGTATAAATTGACAAATTGATAGACACTTAGCAATTACCGTTCTATAGACAAACAGAATAAGTAAATATCTTTACGAGTACTTATATAATAAAGCTGAGACTTTGTTGGTATGTTTGAACACTTCGACCGATATAATCTCTACAACCACTGGTCAGATTTCCAAAATTATTTTTCTAAACGAAACTCAGCTTCAACAGAAAGCGTACAAGTTAATATTCTATCCCGATTTTTTTACAAAAACGAGTAAAATGCGGGTGAAACCGCGGGGCGCTGCTAGTCACTAATAAAATTAGTAGCCAATGGCTTTCAATTACTATAATAACTCGAATTACTCCATATTGTTATTAATATGGCCATTCTATTTATTACGTGATGCAGTCTTTTATTAAAACGCCGTTCTGACATTGAGAAGCTCGAGCTTTAATACCACGAAAAAACGTATATTACCAATAAAAAATATATTATTACGTCAAGGAAATAAAAAAAGGTTTTTCACAAAAAGAAAATGCTAAATATATGAACTAATAATAAAAAAAAAGATTGTTTCTTTGAAGTAAAAATGAAGTATCAAACAAGCCTTCTATCCTTTGATGCTTCGGTGAATCGTGTTCGGTAAAGTGAGCTTCGGCGAGACGTACTTCGGTTAAATAAGAGTAACCGTTAATAATAATTATAATTCAGATTATATTAGTACTTACTAAAGATTACGTTATTGATATCGATTTATTTTAAGCAACTTAACATCGATATGTCATTTGAAAGGCAAAACTCTAGGATTACTATTTGATTGGACGGATTGCGATAAGAAGCCTCTAGTGCGAACATGGGAGTCAATGAACTGCGCTTGTTTTAGTTTGAAAGGCATCGGAATTAACTAATTTGTTTATAGTAAGCGTCGTAGTATAGCGTTGTTTAGATTGAGCGAGTTTACACGCTCTGAATTGGCGAATTCAATAGCATCTGCGTTGTACTGTCACTAGTGCCACAAACTGTTAATTTTCAATCTTTGTCTTAAGCTAAGAATGCGGCGGTAGGCAGCTTGCTTGGTATCTAGAGCCTACTGGCTTGCATTCTAGGCAAGTAGCTAGCTCGGCTCCAAACGCGCAGTGCGGACGTCGCGGGCAATCGCGTACGTTCGTTTTACTAAGCTACTTGTAAGAATGACTTAAGGATCTAGTAGTATACGTAGCCTCCTTCCAGTGCATCCCTTAGGGTATAAACCACGTTAGTGCGCGCCCGCAACGGGCATTCCTTGCGTGTGTACCTGCGTGCGGATGCGTTCCGGCGGTTAACCGTTGCGGAGAACAAATTGCGTAGCCTTAAATTATGTAAATTTTAACATTGTCAATATACTAGTGTTTGCCAACTCACAGCTTGTAAATTCGCTCCATCTAAACGATGCCACACGCCGACTGCTGAAGTCTTCAAAGGAATTATTGAAGAACGGAATATTAATCCTGTTAAGCGTAAACGTCAGAAGTCCTTGTTCACATATCCATAAATATTGACTCATCTCGTACAAAGAAAATTAGGCATCAAAGGAAAGAGTAGTTTCAGCGAATACTTCATGGCGTCAGTTACAATAAAAGCCAATATGCTTCCGCCCTATTCAACTTATAAAAGGGAAACAGGAAAATTTACCAAAAACATATTAAATAACACATGTAAATAACTATTTCTTGTTATTTTCCCTCCAAAAATCTCGCTTTTGATCGACAATATTGGGGAAAAAATACCCATTTTATTTACGATGTTAAAACATGCATGAAACTCAAAGGCTTCGCAGCTGTCTGTTTGTCAGTCATTCTTTAGGAAGCTGAGGAATGCATGGTAAAATTTTATTGACGTTTCTTTCTGTTAGCATTTCTGGGAATAAGTTTAATGGGCGAATGGTTCGACGATGAATACACGGCTTAAAATGTCAATATGGAGTACCATCTATAAAGCTTCACCTTATGGTGAAAAAAGTATGTCATTTTATAATACGAAAGAACAAATCACTTGAAAAGATTATTTTTTATTGGAAACGTGTCTTTCAAAGGCATGAAATGTACTTATAGACAGGTACTTAATATAACTTTAGGCAGGTCAAGTTTAATAAATTAAATAGATAGACCACACCGAAGGGCTTTAGGCAGTCTAAAAACTTCAATACAAGAAGTTACTTAATTAATATATTAAAGCCAAATACTTTTTTGTTCGGTTGTTTGTTTGACGGCGCTAATCCTGGTCGAATTTCTGTATACGAAACCTTCATTCATAAGAAAGATTATATTATTTCGTACATTATTTCGATACAACATGAGTAAAACCGCGGGGCGCTACTATTTCTTTTAACTACCCTTAAAGATTAAGGGCCTTATTCATAGCTGTTATTATTTTATTATTGTTTAGTTAATTTATGAATAAAGTGGTAAAAGACGTTAAGTACTATAACGAGAAATATAATTATGTCGAAAGAAAATTGTGCTAACGATAAAATAACGATAGACGGAGTCGTTGACCCGTTATCAATGACCTTTAGTACAATATTACAATAAATAGGTATTCATAATACCTAAACATTGATAGTGTGACGAAATTATTGAAAATTGTGTTGCAAAAACAAACTGCAAAGTCTAGAATAAGAGGCTATGAATAATTTTTTTTGAGTTCCGTGCGAGCGATCCGATGAGTGTGAGTGAGCAAGATTTTTTACACTTACAGCACCTCGCTCCGCGGTTTTACCCGCTTTCTCGAGGGAATTTCGAGATAAAAAGTATCTCATATATCATTCTGATATATAACTTATATTACTGGAAAGTTTCATTCAAATCCGTTCAGTAGTTTTTTCGTGAAAGAGTACCAAACATACATCCATACATAAATCCATACATATGTACATATATCCATGAATACATCCATCCTCACAAACTTCCACATTTATAATATTATTAGTAGGATAAGTAGGATGTACTGTCTTCCATCTAAAGTTGGTGCTATACTTTTTTAATTCTCGTATCACAAGTAAACACTTGCAAGAACCTCGAAGATGAATCTTATTAGTGTTGTGACTCTTATTAATAGTGCATAGAGTACCTGGTAGGGAGCATTATGTATGTTTGTTCAAGGTTAGTGGCTAACACTGTTGAGTCTTGAGACTGCCTACGAAAAGGAAGCATTACTTTTTAACCTTTAGATGTAGTCTAGTTTCGCTTATTTACTTACTAAGTTAGCTGATTGTGTAGTTTACTCTGTCAATATACGAATGTACTAGCGCCCTGCAGTTTTACACACTCTATGCCCGTTCCTGTGGGAATTTCGGGATGGACGTATTACCTTTCTGTTGAATGTGGTTATCCATTACAACAAGAATTATTCAAATCCAACTAGTAGTTCCTGAGATTAGCGCGTTCGAACAAAACAAACTCTTCGGCGTTAGTAAGTAAGTAACGTACGTTTCAATTAATAGTAAGAATATAATATATATAATAATATAATTAATAGTAAGAGTCAATTTCTAGTATTATTAGTATAGATAATGCTTACTCTCTAAAACTAGAACGATCATTTAACATTGAAGTGATGAAAACCTATGCTCAGTCTAGCCAGACGTTCTATACAGACGATATTCGTAATGTTAACTTCAGGAATAGAAAATTGGTCTAACATATCAACTTCGAGGTAATGAAAATCGAGGCAAAGATCGGTGTTTTGTACCGGACTTGTTGCTAAGGATATAAACAATTAGCAATACAGGTAAATCGTATATTTATACGCACACTAGCGCCCTGCGGTATTACCCGCGTGGTGCCCGTTCCCGTGGGAATTTCAGGGAATTTTTATACTTATAAACCTTCTTATTGAATGACTCTACATATTTAAAAAATTTGCATCAAAATTCGTTGCGTAGTTTTAAAAATCAAAGTCCCTATGTAAGTCCCTATGTATGGACAGACAGACATCGGAAAGCGACCTTGTTTCATATTATGTAGTGATACTACAATTTACTATGTATTACTAGAACTATGTATTACTTAGTGATATGACACAAGCGTATGTAATACCGTAACTAGCTTAGTAATGGTTAGAAAAAAAGGTATAAATGTTTTCTATTTTTCCACAATCAAGGAAAATAAATCAAAGGTAAATTCCGCATAATAAGTGTCGTGATAAACGTAGGCGATTCTGATATCTATGCGTAATTGTTAGTAGTTAATGAACTCACAGTTAACTGAGCAATAATTACATTCGATTGAGCAATGAAAGAGAAAAGGTTAGGAGTCTTTGATATTGAATGAATTTACAAGCTGGGAGCTGGCGAATTCTTAAGACAAAGTTTGAAATATTAGGAATAATAATTTGAGTGCTGCTAGCAATCTTTTTCACGACTTTTAGTTTTGCACCTATAGCATAACTTCGATACAAGGCGAGTCGTTACTCAATATATCTTAGGAGACTATTCTAACGTCTTCTTATCGTTCAGCCTTTAAACTGTTATAATCTATGAATACCTAAGAAAAATAGCAACTGAGAAAGGCAAAAGAAACTAGAGAATTATATCTACAAATGTCAGTATGACTAAAAACAGACTGACTTGAAAAAGTAAGTCTGAACTATAGTTTACGATAGTTCAAAGTCTTAGGAAAATTCTTTTGACCATTAAAAACTGACGAGCACACGGCACCAAAACATTTACAGTATTAGATCATAAATAAATATGAAGGTGACATTGTACGATTAAAAACATAATCTGGGTTCATCGTCCCGCTATCACAATGACCCGCACTGAGATAGCGCTATCACGATCGTGTTATTTAGGTGAATATCTGAAGGTTCCTGACTCGGTGATTGTTTACTATAATGTATTATCGTTTTATTACCTGATATCCTGGTTTTGGATCAAAATGTGGCAATGGCATGGCAATGGTATGGCAATCATGCAAGATTGCTTTGATCTTGCATGATTGCCATACCATAATAACCGTGATAACTTTTTGAATTGAATGAATCTATTTTATTTTACTTCCTTATTATTTGTATGAATAGTGAAAAAAACTCTACTTTAGATACTCTAACTCCTAATCACTGAACCGATTTACATTAACGTTGCCATATGAAAAGACCTTGAAAACTTACATAGGACAGCGGGGCGCCTCTAATACTATATAAAATGATACAGCCTTATTTGCTTTGTATCTATTTGAGACATAGGTCACCTTGTGTGTTGTTGAGTCAATCACTTTATAATGTCCTATAGAGTAGAAACCAAATCAATTGCTTATATTGCCCAATTTATAAGTCGGACCAAAGTTAAACTAAAAAACAAACGCTTAGTAACTGATACCACTTCATCATCGAACAGCTCAGCTCTTGTCGGGGATACTCATACAGGCGTTTCCATTTGTTGCTATTTATTATTCGTTTTGGTTACGTCTATTCCTCCTCACTGTACTGTGAGATTTCTTCAGTGAGGCCTTTGCAGGCGCTTCCCAACTGCAGTGGGACATTACAGGCTAATACTTATTTACTTTGGGCCCGCATTAGGCAAGTGTAGTAATTACGGTGAATCCTCCTCACTGTACTGATATCTTCGGTTTGACGAGAGGCCTTTGCCCAGCAGTGGTGGGTGGATAAGCATGTTCTTTTACATATCTTATCGTCATGACAGACACCCTTTCTCTAATTTGGTTCACATATCTTATCCTAGGTCTTTCCTTCCACTATTAAACTACAAAACTAAATGAAAAACAACAACTATTTACTAACAAATGTATATCAATGTAAACAAATAGTATGTTTAATTGAAAAATGTATAAAAACCTCGTGTGGCCATGAATCATAGAGTGAAACAATTAACCCAGATACGGCGCGGCATAAGCTCCATGAAATTATAAATTATGTAGGAAGTACAGTGTGATTCAATGCATGCGAAGTGGTTGCACCGAATGTAGACCACCGGGCAAGCTGCGGACTTGAGGAATTACATTCTTCAGCTTTACTAAATTAGTATAGAATCCATTATAGGACGCCAATCGCTCACTGACGATATTACTAAAGAGATGAGGTTTAAGGTGCCACCAGAGTCATACTATGTTACGTTTTAATAATATTAGTTTTATGTGCTAGGCAATCTAAGCGATAAGCAGATGTCTACTTTAAAATTCCTTGGATGGGTGGCCGATACGACTGAGCTAAGCATGATTATGTTTTGTCATAGATAAAGATTAGATCCTAGAAATGGACATAGGATACTGTCTATCCCAATATTCCCTCGAAAACAAGTACACTGCGGGAGAAACCGCTTGTAACAGATAGTATCTGTATTATTACATTTTATATCTACCATAAGTTTCATTTCCATACTGACTTGCCCAATGACTATAAGGGTGCTTTTTCATTCAAGCGGAACGGAGCTGTGCGGTGCTCAATCGACCAATCACAATGCATTACGAAAAGATTTTGCCAATGTCAATGTCATGTTTGACAATTTCAATAGTTGTCATTACAGCTCCGGTCCGCTTCAGAAAATGGAAACGCAACCTTAAACCATTAAACAAATTAGCCAAGTCCCCAGTCATCGCAACTAACGCAAAGGCCTTGTATTTTATCTGAAAGTGAGTCAGTTAGCTCAGTATATTCACAAGTACGACCGAGTACGTACACAAATGCATCTATTCTAGCTAATTACGCGCCCTTCCAATACATATCGTGTTTGATTCAATGTTAAAACGAACATTGTAATTGCTACCAAACATTTTTGGGTCATTGCTAAGTAATTATTATTTTAAGGGCAAGTTTAGTACTTTATTGAGATTACTCTTGATTATAAATGGTATTAACATGTCAATTTTTAATGTTAAATGCATATAAAACCAATTGGTTGCGGCATTTGCAATTGAGTGAGGTTTAGGGTATTTCATGCCCAGAGGCAGGCAGTGTCAGAAACTGTAATAATGCTTGACTATCTCGTATTCTCGTATTTATTTTATAGGTAGATGGTAGAGGCCAGTTCATAATATATTTTATATAATGTTATATTAAAATAAATAGATATACTAGATGCTTCTTCATACTTACCTACACTGTAGACGTCAATTTTAGAAATAGTTAAGAAATCAATCATTTACTTTAAGGTTTCATATTTTGACTGTGTTACTGTTTCCTAATGATACCCGCAAAAAATGTCGTGTAATTTCTCATTATCAACAGCTTTTCAACACTTTTATTCGTCAAATCTTTGAATTTTCTTCACAAAAAATCTTTTTAGAATCTCTCACATATTTTGTCATGACGTTGCACAATGAAAAGCAATCGAACTCCAAATCAACAGAATGACAAATGACTTTCGACTGTGACGTCACAGCACGTCACCATCCTACTGATGTCCTGGAGGTGAACGACCCTCTTCCTGCATCCTCAAGGTCACTTTATATAGATAAATGTAATTTACACGTGTTGTTTGTCTGTCCTGTTATCATGATTTGTGGTTGTGCGTCACACTGCACCGTGTGGCTGCATGTGTATTGAAAAATACAATTGCGTTTCAATGTTTCAAACTATTTTTATGTGATCTATTCTATTGAGTCTCTCTTACCTTAACTACGTGTCTTTTTATTTGATGTTCTTCTTTTTCATCGAGTGGATGGTTATTCAGTTGATGGTGGAGTTATTGAGCCGCCAAAGGCCTCTGACATGGCTCAAGTAACGACTACTATCCGTAGAAAGTAACCGGGACCGACGGCTTAACGTGCCCTCCGAAGCACGGATATTTGATGTTTTGATAGATGCTTCTTCTGATGAAACTTTCATAAAATTTCATTGGAAAACCGGGATTATATTACTACACTTGACTGCTATATAACACAAGACTGTTGTATAATACTGCTTTATTAAAATACTAATACCCGAGCAGTAAGTATTCTGTTCATCTGATGTCTCTACGCCTAAACCATTAAAAAACTTTTCTGAATTATGGGATAGATATAAATTAGAATTTGCCAAAAATTTCACAGAAAAGTAAGTGTTCAAATAAAGGTGAAATGTAGAATTATGCATTCTACCCACTATATACATTTACATACAAGAAACTTTTACTCCTTCAAAGCATAAATTAACGTAAGACTCCTCAAATTTGTACCCAAAAACATTTTTTTGCCAAAAACACATTATCCATTCAGTTATTGTATATTCCATGAATACAAGGCAAAGGTGTTGCTAAAAAAAAACAATTTAACATGTCTGCTTTCGAAGCGACATGTGTTGACAAGTCGTGTCAGGTTCTTCATTTGTTTTCAATGCTTGAAGGCCGGGGTGTGTCGATCGATGAACCGCAGGTTTATCGTCTAAGTACCGTCTGTAAGCGAGACAGTCTAGTCCCAGATTGAAGAACTTAAAGGTCTTAACTCAATATAATATAACTAGTACTAAAGATAGTTCTATGTTTCTACTCATCTTGCTTGTGTGCAACTTTAAAGCAATCTTCTTCTTCGTCGAGTGGATGGCCAACCTGACCAATCCTGGTGTCAGAGTTATTGAGCCGCCAAAGACCTCTGACATGGCTCAAGTAACGACTACTATCCGTAGAAAGTAACCGGGACCGACGGCTTAACGTGCCCTCCGAAGTACGGAATCATCTTACGTTTCGAGCAATCAGGTGATTCAGCCTGCAATGCCCTAACCAAACTGAGGAAAGTCTCACAAAGAGATTTTTGTGAGATATCCCCACCGGGATTCTAACCCGGAACCTCCGGGTCGTAAGCCGGGCGCTCAAACCACAAGACTATGGAGGCTGTTACTTTAAAGCAATAAACAACTTTCATTAAAAAAAGTAAGTGTTAGGTTAGTGTCCGACCCTGGTGTCGGAGTTTTTAGACCCCTTAAAAGTATCCGACATGGTCTAAAGGTTGAAACGACCGAGAGCGATTATTTAAATCCCAAGCACGGCAGCGCTCAGATAAAAATGCCACTATTAGACTCCCGGTGCTGCACGTTGCTTAACTTTTAATTATTTGTTATGGATGTATGAAATGATTTTTTTAAATATGACTGTAAAAAGCTATTTAATAAATAAAAGTCTATTTGTTCATCGTTAAATATTTTTCAAAGTATGAAATCCTTTTACAAAAACTGTCGAATCAAATATCGAAACGAAATGTGTATTCCGTAGAAATGAATTAAATACATATTTTGATTCCATACCCAAACATTCACTTCAATATCGGGATATTTGAAACCTATCGCTGTTTTTATTTACCCCGAAACTACGAGTACAGGCATTTATTCGGAGTCAACTAAATTATTGACGCAAATACTCGTGATTGCTTCAACAGAAATGGTATTCGGAGTATATAATAATATTAAATTCCTGTAGTATCCATGTAAAAATTTAAAACGCCCATTATATTTTTATCTGAGTTTTCGGCCCCTTTATAGGAACTGTTGTCTAGAAGACAATGTCTTCTGTGACCGTGGTCAATTCAATTCAATTCAAAATGAGTAGTGTTTGCCTAAACTTAAGAAACCAGTACGCCCAAACTTAATTAAAGCCAATAAGTACATAACATATAATTACGATTTAGGTCGCCTTTCCACCATATGTACTTATACTACGTTTGATAATCACCATATCTAAACTATGATATGTAGCAACAGCAAGCTACGAGTGTGCTGTGTATGCGTGCTACGCTGCGTGCTACGCTGCGTGCTACGCTGCGTGCTACGCTGCGTGCTACGCTGCGTGCTACGCTGCGTGCTACGCTGCGTGCTACGCTGCGTGCTACGGTTGCGTGCTACGCTGCCGGTTGTGTGCTACGCTGCGTGCTACAGATGCGTGCTAGCGACACGTGCTGCGGATGCGAAATGCGGCTCCACTAAACATCCTACTACGCTATGCTATTAGCATAGCATAGCTGCATTGCGCTTACTTTTGCGCAACGCAGCTATGGGTCCTCATCGCATCGCTTGCTTGCGGCGCACGTCTTTATAGCATCTGACTCACACTGCTACATAGCATACGGCCAATGGAAATGATCACATTCTAGTAAACTAGCAGCTCCCCGCGATTTTCAAAAAGTAGTCCATGTCCATTTCATTGGATTAATTAGGTATCTAAGTACCGAATTCAATACAATCTGTTCGGTATGCGTGCGTAACAAACAGACAGACGTACTTTTAAATATAATATATTATTTATTACAGACAGACGCGGCCGGGGACTTTGTTTTATAATATGTAGTGATAGTGATAAAACATAGCAAGGACTAATCTAAATTACCTAACTTATACAATTATGCAGTATTCAGTACCTATTTAAGAATTAATTTATTTTGATTAAAACAATGGTTCCTATTCCTCATTCCATAGGAAGTTCTCAATGTTAAATCTTCAGAAATTATAAATTTAAAAATACGTGCTAATTTAATATCACGCACCTCTTTAATGTATTGAATAAATTAGATATTCGTTGAAAATGAGCGATTTTAAAAGCTGCAAACCGGCGAGTTTAATAGAAAACACGCTGCATAACCTTGCAGCTTGTTAATTTGCTCATTGTTGCGCTCATGGTGTAGTTTGAAGCGATATTAGTTCATTGTGAGTGTCCTCAGTATTTGGATGGGTGGCCGAAAGTGGCATTTCTATCTGAGCTCTACCGTGCTTCGGAGGGCACGTGAAGCTGTCGGTCCCGGTTGTTTCAATCGTTAGACCTTATCGGAGGTCTTTAGGCAGTTGACAAACTCCGACACAAAGATTGGCTACCTTTTTTTTTAAGGTAGGACGCTTTACGCTTCCCCTGTGTTCGAGTAAACGCTGGGGTTTGTGGGGCTCGACCCGACCGCCATCCCCCCAATAGAAGTCATCGGCAGCGGGTAATACCCACTAAAACCGTCACTGTGTTCCTGCGTCAGCGGTAAAGCAGGTGATGCCCTGGGTCCGGCTTTCGCACTCACGTACCACAGCTCACCTATGCCGCTTGCTTGCCCTCAAAAAAAGATTGGCTACCTAACCTACTCGGAATGAATGAATGTCAGGCCTTCTGAAATTGGTATTCAAGGAGTTTTATTTGTGCAGAATATCTCTAAAAAATCAGACAAAACTAACGGACAACAGCATCAATGGATGAATGTCAACGTTCCTTTAGACTTCAGACCTTTGAAATTGGTATTCAAGGACATTTAATGTTGCAGCATATCTCTAAACAACAGACAAAACTATGGAAAACAGCATTTCTGTATCCTAATAACCCCGTATAATATCATAAAACGCTGCTAAACCTATTAATCCTTGTCTATTAACTCGGCTATAGCAAGCAAATGAATGTTGAATAGAACAGCCGAAATTAATGTAGATGTTCCTATTCGGGCTGGTTTTGTTAGACATAGTTCATGAATATGTATATGGAAACTGATAGTACTGGACGAGGGACCTTGTCAAAATAACAAGGTTTTACATGGCATGAGACAGGCTTTTAATTAAGATGGAAATTAAATGAGAGTTTGTAGATTGATTAAAGATTGTAGCAGCTTGCTTGGGTAAGGTTCAGAGGGCAAGCTTTGCCCTTACATTACGATTTCAAGTAAAGGTTTCGACATACCTACATTCTTTTTTTTTTTCTTATCTCTATTTTAGACGCTGTCAAAATCATACATATATTTAACTATTACTACGTACTTGCTGCCTTATATCTTATAGAGAGTGCACATCCTGTAAGCTTAAAAAGTGTGGCACAGTAATTTAAATGTGGTTCCGTGATGTGATTCAAGAAAAGCAATTGATAGTGGATAGCCGAATAACGTGGCTGTTACTGCTATTACTAGAACACCTTGTAAATACCCTTGTACCTATGTTTATTGAACAATAAATTGAATAGAATTGAATTGCGATGTTATAAGCCATCATCGAAACTAAATTCAACTGACTACTAAACTTTAAAATTCCACGTACCTTTTAAATAAATAAAAATCGAACATTGCTTCCTCAATACCATATCACAATTGTAACGTTTTCCCCAATGAACTACAAACTACCCTAGACCTACGTTAGGTTATTTTTCCAAAAAATCAAGTGGGTTCTAAGTAGTATAATGTTGAGCTAACCGGGCGGGAATCGAACCCGGAATAACAACGCCGTATTAGGATTCAGTCGGCTCGCCGGAACGTGATCTAAACCTCAACTCACTGGCTTACATTACACACATTACAAACTGTGATTTTAATTTGTTTTTACCTGAAAGGCACTTAATAGTACTTACGTAGTTTACTTTACATACTTACTTTATTTTACATTATACTTATACTTCACTACAGACTTCATCATCATCAGCATGTCAGCCGTAGGACGTCCACTGCTGGACATAGGCCTCCCTCATTGATCTCATTGATTTTACAGCCTCCGAGGTCTTGTGGTTTGAGCGCTCGGCTCACGATTCGAAGGTTCCAGGTTCGATTCCCGGTGGGGACTTTGTGAGACTGCCCTCAGTTTGGTTAGGGCATTGCAGGTTGATTTCCTGAAAAGTAAGACGATTCCGTGCTTCGGAGGGCACGTTAAGCCGTCGGTCCCGGTTACTTTCTACGGATAGTAGTCGTTACATGAGCCATGTCAGAGGCCTTTAGCGGCTTAATAACTCTGACACCAGGATTGGTCAGGTTGACCATCCACTCGATGAAGAAGATTGATCTCCAAGAAATTCGTTTGGAAGGGACCTGCATCCACCGCGATCTTGCAGCCTTCACCAGATCACCAGATCACCTTGTTGGTGGACGTCCTCCGCTGCGCCTTTGTTCCCCGGTCTCCACTCGAGAGCTTTTGAGCCCCAACGGCTATTTGTTCTGCGAGCCATATCCATATCCATTCAGTATACTTACTTAACTTTAATATACTTATACTTATTTAGTACTTACTTTACTTTTGTCATCTGCAGAGTACTCGTTGTCAGTTTGTCAATCTTAATGAAAAAATAATGCGTTTTTCGGAAATTACAGCTGTAATTTTTCAAATGCTACATGTTTCATTCGATTTAATTTATATGTCAGCTGTTATTTCAGTAATTTTGGTATAGGGTGGATAGGTAATTCAGAAATCACTGACCAAATATTATTAACTAGCTGTGCCCCGCGGTCTCACCCGCAGCGCCCCCGTTCCCGTGGGAATTTTGAGACTTTTATTCCAAGTTTTCATTGTTTTTAAAATGTATTCTGCTATTCAGGGCGGAGACAAATCCAACGAAACAAAAACCATGAAAATTGATCCAGCCGATCTCGAGTTATAAGTGTTGTAACAAACCCGTCTTTGTTTTATATATTTTATAGATTATTCATGTCTTTGAAAGTTCTTATTAATATTATATTAAGTGTGTGTTTTCTAACGTTAAACTACTGCTACTACTCAGAGACGTTCATTAAATCGACATAACTACCTAATTGGCGTAATTTTCACAATCGCTCATTAAATCTCTACTGAGGAAGCATTTGATGTCTCTGAGTACGCACGATAGTTCTTTTCATACTTTTATTCTTGTCAATTTTCTATTTATTGGTTTTATCTTGAGTTGGTATATTATCTGTGATTCTTGCCTAATTTAATAAGTTTAAGTAAATCTGGCGTACGGTCAGCATCAAAATGGGTAAGAAATAGCATTGGAATTGTTGTTTTGATTGTTCCTCGTCACTGTACTGATATCATCAGTGTGATAAGAGGCCTTTGCCCAGCACTAGGACATACGCTATTATTCCTTTTATTTTTAATGTTACTAGTTAAAAGCTATATAAGGGAAGGGTTAATAAAAATCTGGTTATTTTTTAAAAACTGGATGATTTATTTTTACCATAATAATATAATATATTTTTGAAACAAATTACCTTACAAAATGTACATGTTTAATATTATTTAATAATAACTACAATATTGTTATTTTATACTTAACGATTAAAAGACTACATACATTTTATGTATTTTAATGTATTATACTTATACATAATTAATTTATACAACGGACGAGGGGGAATGAAAGGGATCGCAAGCGCACCCACAAGTCGGGTCCGGCGCGCCGGAGCCACGAACAAAACACCCTAACAAAATATTTACACGTTTTGGAGCCAAACGACATGACAACTGCAGTTTTATTTGGTAGAACCGATTCTCGCAAGGTTAGCAAATGAGATCCATCGGTAACGGCTATATAGCTTCATATTTTTTTGGTATACATTGGAGAAATCATTAGAACGAGGGAACGAGAGGCCACTAGAGACAGGCGAAGGAGCGAAAGGGAGGGAAACACTATCCAGAGACTAGATTCATCCGAACACACGATCATCTAACTCCTCGACGCCGTGGCCTTCTTCTAACTTAAGATATATACAATGTTCAATGGCAAATTAACTTTAAAAGCGATTTGTATGCTCGTCAGTCAAAAGAGCTTCCCATCGATACACCAATCAAATTTGGCATCTAAACCAATTAAGCACACATTACGAATATACCTTAATCCTTACAACGATAGACTTAGTGGACCATTTTTATAAATTTAATATTTTTTGTTCCTAATTTTTGTTCAAAGTTTTTTATTTTTTATCTTATAAAAATATTGGAAATAACGCGAATAAGACCGTAATACTATTCTTATACGTATCAAAATACGAAATGCATCAGAGAATTCGTAAAAATAACGCTCGGGAACGAAGTTAAGATTGTAGATGAAGAATTGAATACAATGCCAAGAATAGTACGACAGTTTACAGACAATTAAAATAAAACATAGTTCCTTACATTAGGTACTATTATAACGTTACTGACTTACAAGTTACAGTTATTATTATGGTTATTTTAACCTATGTTAGTTAACCGATCGGATTGTGCGATGTTTTCGTTATTATTAATATATTTATTTACCCAAATGACACGACTACGTCAACTTATATAACGTTTCACCTACGGTTACAGTGACACATACATTATTGTTAAACATCGGTTAATATAATAGACAGCGATTACACTTTAATTAATTATTACTTTATAATGATTATTGTATAAGTTTATACTATGTGGTGAAGAGGGAAATTAATGTTTCGTTGTATGTATTGAGAAGTAAAGCCGTTATGAATAGATCGCTTATCAAATAAATCAACAAGAAAGTATACATATCATACAGAGATATAATTAGTTTTTTATTATTTCAAACTATATAACGAGATAACGTTCAGTTCTGTGAATAGTTCACTAACATTTTTGTCTCAAATTTACAACTAATTTTAAAAAATGTTTTTTTTTTCAATATTTTTAATTAAGAAATTACTTTCTCCGTTAATTCCGAAAACACTACTCCATCAAGCAACAGTTTTAAGCTTCTGTTATCAGAATAAATGACCACCGTTATATACTTTATATCATTAAATATATAATCATAACTACTAATCATTATACATGTACATACCCTACAACAACTAACCGCTACACGTCCTTGATATTATAATGTAAGACGTCTCATTTAAAATCTAACATTTCTCACAGTGTGCTTTATTTTGACTTTCTTATTATATAATTTTTCGAATACTTATTATAATAATAGAATATACCAGGTCTAGTAAGACTTGAGGCTACGAAGGAGAAGCCTAATAGCAAAGAACATCGAGTGACAAGGACCATCTACCAAGGCGAAGGGTCTCCAAATGATAAATATAACATCTACTCCAATAACGAAACATTAAACCCTGATATATCCAAATATAGTGAAGAAGCATTTTATACAACATTAAATTCGATGTTGCATTATATACAAAGGGGTTTATACAACTCAATTTTAGTATAAATATAATATACATTATACTTCATTTGGTTTTAATGGTATTTGAGTACATCAAATAAACATGGGGTGTTATTTTCAATTAAATATTTAAGTATTTAATCGTAAACGTTGTGAGTAATGTTTTTGTTTACACAGTGTTTTTTGTCACATGAGTATTATTTTTATACTAAAAGAGACTTTATAATACTAATTTGAGCTTTGAAGTTACCATATATTTCGTATTGCTTTTGAATCGTTGATCAACTGTTGAAATTGAGTACAAATGAAGGTTATACTAAAGTTTGAAAGACGTTGAAGTATACAGCAAATCACTCAAATTTTCACATTTTATTGTCGAAATTTCGTATTTAAATGAAATGAAAATGTAAATTTTACAAATAATAGTGATAGAGTTATAGCAAAATCTAATGACAAGGCGATTATATGTTATGTGTATTTTATAGAATATTATTGCATCTGCAATAAATTTGTATGATAATAGAAAATTATCAAATATTTTAGAAAAAGCCCGTAATCATTAGATTTTAAGCAAAATGTATGAAGCGGAAATTATTGTTAAAATGCATAACTCTGGTCTTTATTAGACATTTTTTTTGTATTTCAGCATAAAACTACGCGCTTAACATGTATTTTTGAGCATCGCTAACATATACACAAGAATCCCAAGTATATATTATTAGGCACAAATTTATTTTTACTTTTTTCTTTTTATATTACTCAATACAGTATCGTTCTACACACAAGACAGTACAAGTAAGAATATAGATACTTAGTTATGTATTTAAGTGAATTATATCGTATATTTTGGATTTCATAGACACCCACTAATTACATGCTTGTTTTATACATATATAATTTATAAGAATATAATAAGTAAAGCATTTTGTTTCTTACATTATAGAACACAACACACCCCTAGCTTAAGTTGAGGGACACTGGAATATCTACATTAATTTCATATTTTAAAAAAGTTCAGAGGTCCTTATTATAATGACAGAGGCATTACTAACGTTACCGCCTAACTAACTGACACCATTTTCACTGAATTGACAGATTTTTAGCAAAACTTTTTTATATTCAAAGACTTTTGAATTTCGTTTGCCGTTGTGGAATTTGAAATTTCAGTTTTTTCGGAAAATGTAAAAAGTTAAGATTGTATGTAAAATATTACGTATGAAGAGTCACATGGAAAATATCAAATACCACAACCACAGAAAATATTAAAAAATATCGAATCCTTATTGATTTTAGACTTTAATAATTATGCCCAGATTTTTAAAATTAAAGAAGTTAGAGAAGCTAGCGCTGCTAAAACTAATCTATGCGATATCAGTCTCCACTAGAACCTTAAAATTTAGAAATCCATAAAGTAAATCACAGAGTTTGAAATAGCAAAACATTCAGTTGAGAACAGCGTAGACCTTCCAATACCATCAGTGACCCACCGGCCGCAATACATTCCTTGATATGTATTTTTCTATAGACGTTCTGTAGCGAGATTAGAAAGTAAACAAAAGTTGATGTGTCCCTTCGTATCGATCCATAGGTGCCATCTATACAATTTAAATTCATACCTTACCATTGAACAAAGATTAATCTTACTCTAGGAATTCTACAAGAGTCTAGACCGACCCGACCCGGTGGGCCCTAGGCGCGGCGCGGGGCCCCGAGTGCGCGTATTGCGGAAGAGACTTGAGGACAGATTCAGACGTGAAAGGCGTGTTATAATACGCGCAGCGACCCCCGCGCCCCCGACCCAGTACCCCCTCCCCCTCACTCCAACCACAACAACCATCAGCTTCCAAAATCATAACCTTTTATCGCCTAAACTGCGTAACAGTAGAACGTATAAAGAACACTTACGTACAGTAAATCAAACGACTATAATCCCTATAACTGTCTTATATACTCGATTCTTTTAAACATTTTGTCCAAATTAAAACGTGTACGTATGCCTTAAAGTACGAATGTTAATAATAAACTAAAAGTGTAATATAGAAATTGCGAAATTATTTGTAAAAACTAGAAGCTTAGTCGTGTAGTGAAGTGTACACGAAAGACACGGACGCGACAACGCGGCGCGAAGGAGTCCCGAGCTCACTTCCAGCGACGGACAGTAGACGGATCGTTGACGAGATGCGACGAGACGTGCCTTTTGGAAACCATCCCCGTATTCAAAATTATATAACACGAAAGCAACGACGAGACGAAACGAGAACCAACTCACAGCCTATGTTTGAAATCTGGCGCGCTTCGTCGAAGCGCCGCCCTGTACCATCTAAACTATAAACAACGTAAATGAAACTGAACAAAACGGGACCTGGACGGTCGGTTGCTACCTTCGATTCTTAATAATAACTTTGTACATTGAATCCAAAAGTCGACACGTCGGTTTGGATAGGCACTCTCTAGGCGGGGCGGCGAGCAGTCGCCGCGTCGTCGGCCTCCGTCGGCGGCCCTTCGGCCGACCGCATGAGATCAGTGGAACCGGCTGCGGCCTGAGCCGGCCGCTTACGAAGACGACGTGAGGTAAGAGCAGAACGTGTGGTCCACCCAGTCGCCCGTCACGCCGATCTCGCTGAGCATGTCCGACACGTCGGGCGTGCACGAGAACTCGAGGAAGGAGCCCGACGACGAGGAGGCGGTGTCGAACGAGTCGATGTCCGTCGTGAGCGCCTCCAGGTCCACCTCGCAGTCCGCGGGCAGCGTGAGCAGGTCCAGCGGCGGGATGGAGTACAGGTCCGTCAGGTCCGTCGTCATCCGCTGCCGCCCGTTGTGCTCCTCGTAGAAGCAGGCGGACTCGGGCGAGTCGGGCGCGCCGGCCGGCGACGCCGGCAGCGGCGGCGGCGCGGGGTTCTCCACCGGCACCGACGCCACCGACGGCAGCGTCCTCCTCCGTCTGGCGACCCCTCTGTTGTTGTTAGAGTCGGCGCGCTGCTTGCGCTTGGGTTTCTGCACGGCGCCGGTGCGCGGCCCGCTGCGGTCCGGCTTGGTGGTCTTCTTGCGCGGCCGGTACTTGTAGTCGGGGTACTCGCGCATGTGCAGCTGCCGTAGGCGCTCCGCCTCGTCGATGAAGGGCTGCCGCTCCTCGTCGTTGAGCGTCTTCCACACGCGGCCGAGGTTCTTGGAGATCTCCGCGTTGTGCATGTCGGGAGTCTGCTCGCAGATTTTCCTGCGCTCGATCTGCGACCACACCATGAAAGCGTTCATCGGCCTCTTTATGTGGTTCGGGTTGTTCTTCTTCGTCTGAAACAAGAGAAGCGTGTGGTCATTGACAAGTTTACATTCACGGCGATCTAGGAGCAATTACAAGGTTTGCGTTCGAGGTTGAAAATCGGCGCTATCTGCTTAATTATCGGAGCTCGATTATTATTTCAGGCATGTCCGATCCGCCGCGAGCGCTGGCAAAGAGCTGGCTGTCCAATTAGTATGCACGCCGTCGCGGCATTAAGTCTGTGTCCTTACTATTAATGATATTGTTATCATAGGAATTATTATTATTACAACGGATCGAAATATGAAACTAGCACCAGAACACCGGAAAATTTTACATTACCCGCGTAGAATGTGTAATGATAATAGTTCAGTGCGTCTGAGCGTGACCCACTCGGGTTATGAATCGTATCAGAAGTGGTGTAATAAAACTCGGTGTGCTCTTTGGAAGTGCAGTTACCGTTTCCGCGTCTCGATCGAATGTTATAAAACATTGACTAACGAGGATGTTTAAGGACGCAGGAAGTCATTATCAAATGTAGGAAGCGTTGGGAGGACGCGCCTATCTATATGGGCACTCGTTTTTTCCTTACGTCTAACGAAAACACGCGTGATAAAGTAGAGGAAGCATATTCGCGGGGTGCTTCCACGGCAAGTTTACGACACTATCGCTCGAGCTCACATGTACATAAAAACAACGCCGCATAGTATCAACATAAGCGAATATTCCCTTTTATTATTCAAATCTTACTTTTGCTAAACTTCACTCCGTCGACTCGCTAGGGGAAAAAACTGACTTCTACTTATATTTTTTGTCCGTCTTTATTTATATTCAGGACAAAAAAGGGTTTGTCAGATGGCGACTGAATCAAGATCGGTACACGCCTACTCTGTTCTCAAGGTGAACGGTACAGGTAGGCAGTTTTTTTGCTCGTAACATTATCCAGACTACTTTAGTTATTATGTTTGTATGGGCACGATCTAGAGTGCAGCGAGGTAATGAAATGTATGGACTACGAGTATATACTAGTTATTTAGTCTATGTACCTTCATTTGTTTTCATCCGACCTTTTTTTGAAGACAACTAAGTACTTAATATTTTGTAAAAAGCTTATTTAGATGTTTATTTGTTTTTTATCGTTGTTTGTCAAATTAATTTATATTTCATGAGAACAAATTCCAATTTTAAAATCTAATTTAGTACTTTTAAAACACGTAAAGAAAGTGAAAGCCAATAAAATGTCAGAGTTATTCAAAAATATTCGCTGAAATTAAGTGATAAAGCAATTTTACAGTTTTTTAAGTCGACGCATTAAAATGTACCGAGTGAATAATTGTGACAAGATAACATAACTACGCTGAGCACAAACCCGTTTCCTTTAAACACGGGACACTAACTTTAGTACTTGTCAAAATCGAGAGTTTATTTTTGACACAACGAAATAAAAAAGTCATATAAACTTAATTGTTGTTTTTTATTGGAAAACATTACTTTTATGCATTATTTATGCTCTCTTCATTACTGCAGAGCATGTTGAAGACTATACGATTAATTAATATCTATAATCTCTCACGACCATATTTTAAACCATCTAAATAATTACATCATCTATTAAAGACATTTATAGTTGTATAGCATTTAACAGTGACTTAGAGTGTCATATAAAGTAACCGAATCAATTGCCTACCGAAAGGCAAATATAAAAAGTAAATTAGAAGCATAAAACGTATACAATAAACGTTTTAATTGCAATCTTGACCCGAACGTTGAACACTCGGACTTTGTTTATATATTGCTTAATTCTTAACTCGCCGTTTGGAGCACGTATCGAACACACGTGTAATCTCAAACCTAATAAATTTGTGGAGAACGCACCGAGTAATGCAGTGAAGCATGGGGAAATTACACCTTATTTATTAAATGCTTTAAAGTAAAGTTTTATGTTTTATTCTTCATGTTTGTAATAGTATCTGTATTGGTAAGTAAGACTCCATAGTTAATCCTGTACAATATTCATTTTTATTTTTTTTATGAAACAGAGTTGTTATAAACTAATTTTTTATCACATGCAAGCAAAAACGACTTTTTTATTTTCAAGAAAATGGCGTCTCATAATATGGTTAATTTAAGCTAAGACGTCAAAAAAGCATGTGCACACTTATAAAATGAACTTCACTTTACTGTTAAAGACAGCTGCTTTATTTTTTATTTGGTCCGATACGGTAATACGTTATGGTGTTTTTCTAACCTTCCGCTTAAGGCTCGAGTGTTCAAGTTACTTTACTTGTATGTTCATACCGGTAGCCGAAGCCAAGGGCAGCCAGTTTCGTTTCCTAGCTATTGGCCCTATCGCTCTATCTATCATGACGTATCAAATAGCATAATTTTTTGCAAAATAAATGTTTATTTTCTGAATATAAATGACCTCATTTGAGCTATTTGCATTATGTTATGTAAATGTATTTTGTTATTATTTGCCGGATTTAAATTTAGAATGAAAATTGTTCGATTAAGCTTGATTTATTTAATTCGGTAGGATGGTTTATAATTCGAAATCGGAATCATATTAAATCAGAATTGAACGTAATTATACGTTTTTATGGGCTGTTGAAAGTGATATAAATTGAAACAGCGCGTATATTATGGCAAATAAATTTGAGGTCGGTTATCTGGGTGTTGCCATGTCTATCGGCATGTGTCGAGGTCGTATTTTATTTCCGCGACAGCTCACAAATTATACACACCGGAATTTGCAAACACCAAGGATTTTCACATTTTTAAAAGATGATTATAAATGACTTCCTTTGAGGAAGCACGTTTACCTGTTTTATTTGGATCATAGATGTTATTAATAAGAAAAATAAAACGGTAAGCCTCCTTATGATACTTAAGTTAAAGAAAAAACTCAAGTAGAATTTGACAAATATGATCACGCATTTGGCGAGCGTGGTGATTATGTAGGCATTTAGGAGGATTAGGATCCTCCTCACTGTACTGATATCTTCGATGAGATAAAAGACCTTTGCTCAGCTGTGGGCATTACAGGCTTAAACTACTACTGTGATAATATACTATTAATCTATGGTATCCAAGAACAAAAGACAATTAAAAATATAGTTGAATTGTCATAATAAAAGAATAATCGTTATTATTTCCGGAATCACAGTTCTAATTTCAGTGTTAAAAGTGACAATCAACAGTTAAATCGCCAAATTTATAGTATTTCTGACCCCTCACCGGTGATGATTGCAATAAAATATTTTTTACGATTTTCTCATAATAAATATTTAATTTTGTTTTGAGCCGGATGGAATATGAATATAAAAATGATTATGTTTTTATGAATATAATGGTACTTCCGATTAGGATTTATATTAGTCAATTTACAACTTAATGGCGTGTTAATCTCGTTTAGAATAAATACTTGAGACGATATTTACTAAATGTATTCGGCTAAGTCTCAAACTAGTTCTAATAATATGAGAAATTTATGAATTGTGTGCTTTTGTGATTCGATTAAAACTTTTTTGAATTGAATATCTTTTATAAAAAAACCAAAACGAAAAAGGTCGAGTATTTGAAACGCTGTCAAACCAGCCGAAGTGGTTATAAATAAATAATAAAAAAGTTAATAACGAAATTATGGAGGGTTGTTTTAATAGGGTTAACACAAAGCCCTTCAAAGACTATGAAGATGTTAAAACATTTTCTTTCTTTTATAATGTTGGCACAATGAGATTTTTTGGTCCCGATTTGTGAGTCCCATTGTCGGGCCCATTTAGATGGATCTCCATTCTTTTGCCAGCTTAATGAGCGAGACACGACACTTAATGTAAGATCATAAACGAAATTTTGATTTTATTACTAGATATTTTTTAAACTTACATCCTAAGTCATGTATGTGACGTACTATTGTGGAAATAAGTAAAAATTATGTTAAATGTAATAGGATTAGCCTGTAATATCCCAAAGGCCTCTCATCTCACTGAAGATATCAATACAGTGAGAAGCATTAGGCGTAATCATCACGATCACCCAATGCGAAAAAAAAACTAAAGAAAAAAGTGAAGAGAACTACTATTTTTTTTATTCTATGGCAAGTGACTTTCGACACCATAAAGATAATTTTATGTCAAAATTGTTTATGTAAAAATATTCATATTCGACGTCAGTGATTCGTATATAGGCAAATATAACTTAAATACGAGGAAGAAGCGCAAAAGAGAGTAAGTCAGAAATTGACGGTTTCGAGTTAACGTTTTATGATATTCGCATTTTTATTAAACGGTTCACTTGAGTTATTATGAATAAAATATATATTATCCTTTCGTCTAGGGAACTGTTCGCTTCGGTTAATATATAAACTTATTTTTGGGGTCTTGAGGTACGAGTTGGGAACTTTCAATGCTTTCAAACTTTTTATTGACGTCATAAATTTTGATTTATACGTGTTTTAGAAACAATATATGAGTTTTAAGGAAATCTGTTTCCCTTTTTTTATTTTACTGAGATCATATGAAAATAAATGTGGTAGTATAAAAGTTTTTTTGCAAAATTATATTTGTTCGTTCCCTGCCAATGGGCGGGCGGGCGCCTAAGAGAAGCAGAGTGGAAAAAGCCTTGTAAAATTTTAATACATTTAACGTTAAGGAAATATATTTTCAATAAGTATACACAACATAAACCAACCGTTTTCCATAAATAACCACAAACAAGTATGTAAGACGGTCAATCACAGAAATAATCTAAGTCTCGATATTATGTCGATACAGGCTAGCTTCTATCCCATATTTTCCACGTATTACAAGTTGCGTGAAACAATAACTTTTCTAATAATATCAAACAATAACAAAAAATCCGACGCATTGACAACCTCTTTTTTTCAAGCCAGTCAAAATATTACAATCAGTAACACAACACAGGCCATTAACAAAACACAAGACCGTTTCAAAACGTCAAAATGTACCCAACAACATATAAACAAATGATAACAGATTCTCTACACGACTTTCTTTGTTGGACCTCAACAAAAATATATATTATTTGACCTGTTTTGCGATAATCACCTATTCACAGTACGCTGTGAATATATAAATAAACTTTTACATATACGTGTAGTACTCGTATTAGCATAGATTGTGAATAGAACAGACATGACACAGCGGTTCAACTTTTATCTGATAATGTTTTTTTTATGATTAACGACTTGTACTTTTTTGTCGATGGAAAAAAATGGTGGCGAAATTCAATTTTAGAAGTTATTGAGTTAGATAGTTTTAGTGTGGGGTGACAATCATTTAAAAATAACGTTTATAATGGACATCGATAATTATGAGAGGTAGTAAGCGTAACTAAGCGCTTTCAGAACCTAAGGTTTTAGAAGTCAAAGACTAAATTAAATCTAATCGTGACTTACTGACAGTCAAAGTAAAATAGTACGACAAAACTAAAACAAGACAGTGAATGAAAGGCTATTTTATGTTTCACCACAAAGGGTTGAAATGTTTCACAAAGGGGTAAAGTCGTAATTATTCGTTTTCAACATAATCGATGTGATTTGTTTAATGATAATCATTTACTTCTCGTTAAGGGGTTCGGTGCTTGGTCCGATCAATTTTTTGTACTTCCAATAAGGTCGAGTCAGATGAATCATCTTTTGTTTTTTAAGCAGCAAAAAAAGCTTACCGTTATTCGTTAAATCGATAACCTTAAACCGTTAAATAACGTATTGTTAAGCTTCGTTACTACGAGTATCTAGCGTGTTTACAAGCTCCCAACGAGACTAATAAAACGCGAGCGAGGAAGCAAGATATATCATACTCGCGCTCTATCTCATTCGCCGGCTCATAGCTTGTAAACCCGCTCAAAATCATGTATACACCAACTAAACTAACTTTTCCATACAGATATGAAACAGTCAGCATGACTTGCCAGTTATGGCACTGAGCATTACAATTACTTAACGAACCTTTAAGTTTTACACAAGACTCAATAAATAAAACCAGCTAGACAAACAGATCATACTAACAGCAAATTAAATATTACAATTACAATAATAGACCGATTAAAATGCAACAATCAACTGCAATGTTACCATCTACACACGATGCTGTCTAGTTCCTGATTTACGAATTCAAAATGGTTTCAATTTAATCGTAGTGCTTACCACAAATCTATAGCGATGTTTTTTCATACAATATTAAGTACTGCTTTAAACCATCTTTCGATTATATTTAATCGTGGCTTATCAATGCAAGTTTATTTATTTTTATTGGAACGCTACCGTGCTTTGGCTGACATGTGAAATTGTCTTTCTCAGTTTTTAATGGTATGTAATACCATGTTGGAAGTCTTTAAGCGATCTAGAAACTCTAGCACCAGTGTAAGTCACTAGCTTACACTAATTTACTAAATGAAAGTTTTGATAAAACGTAGATCTGATTACGATTTGGTTTAATTACGATCGTGTTAGGTGGTAACCTAACTGATTAGTAAGCAAACAAGCGTCGCATCTGCGTTCATAATTAATCAATGTACTCAGTTTAAACAAATAGGTCGATAGCCATTTTCTATGTTTGCCCACTAATTTGGGATGCCCAAATACAGAGACTGTTGTACAGTGCGTGTATTATTATTTGTTTGAATGCATAATTGTTTTAGCCGGCTTTGAAAAGTGTTGTTAAGCTTGTTTGTAAGTGCTTAACTTCAAATGATGTGTTTAAATTGTTTGGTTTTTGTGCTTAAATGGGTTTTATGTGTATAGCATATTTTTGAAGTGTATTGAGATAATTGAATTTTACTTTTTTGGAAGTTTTGTAAAGACATCAGTTGCTAAGCTATTGACACTTGAAACCAATTGTAACTCAAACACTTAAACATTTTAGAATAACTAATGCAAATAAAGCAATTTAATACAAAATTAGACCTCAGGGCGAACTGAAAAGGTTATTTTTACAATAAACCCGTACGTGACTTACGTCTTTTCGATAACAATTGTATATTTTTTGTGATTGTCTCGAGTAATCAAAATTTTGAATCGGTTTGAGATCGCAAACCGAATCATTTGGGACAAGGTTGTATGTGTTAAGTTAAACACAAGCTTACTTATGTTACAAAGTAGTCGCTTACGTGACTGACCATTAGGTGGAATTTTAGATCAAAATCTCGATTTTACTTATTTGGTTATTACTGAAATAATGAGATATTGAATGCATTGTGCAATGCGATTGTTAAGCAACGAGCTCGTAAATTGCTTGGATGAGGAGCCGATAGTGGCATCTTTATCTAAGTGTAATTCATACGCATATACAGTATGCAGTAGGACTTTGGTTCAAAAACTTCCGACACCAACGTTAGTCATTAAGCTACTCTAACTCTTATTTGCTACTTACATAATCTATCGTGGGTTTTCATAAGACTTTATTAAATAGAGATAAACTAATGTTTAAACTTCATATCACTTTAAATTTAACACGTTTAAACTATGTTAAAGTCTCATACACTAGTTTCAAGACAAACATACAATATATAAACAAAACTGACCCTTATATGGTCAAAACTAAACATAACATCCCAATACCGGAAGCAAAATATCATTAAGTGGCAAAATTTATGATTTTCCAAGATAAATTGAAATCGCCTAGTGATTTCCTGCAAATAATGTATTCCACGGGCAGGGCCCGAAGGCTGGCACAGAGTAAGTGAATTGACGGAGACCAGACATTTATTACGGAACATTCTACTATTTTTTGTTTGGATTTTGCAGAATCTTTACATATTTTAACATAATAAAATGAGAGTTTTTATCGAAAATAGTGTTGTTATGTGTTAAGTTTAAGAAGACATTATGAAAAAGGAGTTTGTTAATGTCTTGGGCGAAAGTTATATTTAAAGCATTAACATAATTGAGCGAGTTTACAAGCTGCTATCCGGCGAGTTTAATAGAAAGCAAGCAACACTCATATCAAATACTCGCTCTATCACTCGTCTTTTACTGAACTTTCCGCAGCAGGTTGTAAACTAGCATAAAGCAAACTTTGAAATAACGTACAAACTTTGTATAATTTAATAACTTGACCATGTTTATGTTTACTCTTTATTAAAGACGATTAAACTTAACATAAATAAATAAATAAATATAAATATACCTGGACAAATTCACACACGGTTAATTAGACCCAAAGTAAGCTCTAAGCTTGTGTTATGGAATCTAATTCACTGATACTACTACTTATAGATACACAAATACTTTTATAAGAATATATACTCGTAATTGAAACCCAGACGTTCGTCGCCAACAAATATGTCTGCACATATTGTTGACTCCGGGCGGGAATCGAACCCGCAACCCCCGACACAGTAAGCGCTCTCACTGCCACTGTGCCAACGGGCTTGTCAAAACATATCAACAACAACATATCAACCAATCCCGCTAAAGCGGTATTCTGAGTTTACAACCATGCATTTCCTCATTTCTATAAATATCTGAGTACTACAATTATAGATATCCTTATAACCTGAATCTATAAACTTAATTTCCTTGATAAGAAGTAAATAAACAATATTAAACATTAAGTACATTGTACAAGAAGTCTCACATCGATGTAGTACTAGTACGATAAATTGTCGGTCGCGGTAGTTTCTATCGTCAGACCATGTCACAGAGGCTTTAAGGTGGTCTAACTCCGACAACAGGCCTAACCTACTTACTTGCTATCTAGTCGAATTATAGTATTGAGCTCAGGCTCTTAAAAACCAAAATAATATGAAGTATTAAATAAACAAAATCTTATATATAAAATTCTCGTGTCACAGTGTTCGTTCGCGTACTCCTCCGAAACGGCTCGACCGATTCTCATGAAATTTTGTGAGCATATTGAGTAGGTCTGAGAATCGGCCAACATCTATTTTTCATCCCGAAATTCCCGCGGGAACGGGTACAAAGCGAGTGAAACCGCGGGGCGCAGCTAGTAATGTATAATTTCCTAAATAACAAAACCAGCGACCCATCTGTTCGATAGATTTATCAAGTCACGTATTATACGTGAATCGACTACCGTTTACATCAAAACATTGTATATTCTATCAATTTGAATGGATCAAATGCATGACCTTACTCTCATACAAATTGTATGGGAAAAAATCACGGACAAAAGCTTATTATCGCGAGCTTATTTGAAAGTTTATGGGTAGAGATGGAAGCTTTATAACTGAGATATGCATGAGAAATTGTTTTCGGTTGTGTTCGAGACTTTTGGAAGTTCAATTTATCATTATAGATATAGGTAATTTGTAATGCTATTACAAAAATAATGCTTTTAAGATAAATTTATAAAAAAAATATACTTTGTTTAGTTATACTACCTTTATAGATAATGTCAATATTGTTAAATTCCGAATAAAGAAAAATGTGTCGTAATGTTAAAATTAACAATTACTAGCAGCGCCCCGCGGTTTTACCCACGTTGTGCCCGTTCCCGTGGGAATTTCGGGAATATTTTTACATAAAAACTTTCCTCTTGAATCACTTTACCTATTATTACAAAAAACCGCATCAAAATCCGTTGCGTAATTTTAAAGATTTAAGCATACAGACAAACAAACAGACAAAAATAGCGACTTTGTTTTATACTATGTAGTGATTGTATATATAAATAAAAAATATCATAAGAATAAATTACACTTTTAATAACTTTATATAATTCTGAATTGAAACTACGTTTACACATACACAAAAAAAGTAGTGTTTGCTTAACTAGACCAGTAACTTTATATATAAAATACTGTATGTCACAAACTAATGTCCAAATACAGCCATCACAACACAAAGTAAACTAGAACATCTTTACGTTAACGGTAAAAAATGTTAGTCAATTTAAAATGTCACCAAATGTAAGATTAGATCTTACAGATGAGTCGTGACGAATCAGGGCACTGAGCCCATAGAGAACGGAGATATATCACGACAAGTATTACAGATATGTTGGGACGTGCTGCGGGTTAATTGGGACTGATATGATGTATATACTGGTGTATATACTTAAATAATAATAGTGTATACTTAAATAAACTGGTACGTACTTAAAAAACTGACGATGATTGAATTTGGAAAGAATTGTAGACAATTGTCTTTGGGTTATTGAAGTTTTATTGTTTTATTTTACTTAACGTATTACTGATTAACAGCAAAGATGAATGATAGTTTAAACTGAGCGAGTTTAGAAGCTGCAAGTTGGGTAATTCTACTTAAGGAAAAGTTTTGGAAACCGTCTGCGTGTCATATTGTGTGATGCAACCGTTCTATTGAACTAGCGGGATTGTAAACTAACGCAAACAACGCCACGGTCCAATAACATGTTATTTCAACCATCAAAGTTTAAACAAACTTCGATTCAAAAATTTAATTTAAACTTCACCAAAAATTCTCACAAATAAACATATTAATTTATGAAATAAAAGCGAAACGTGCGCATCCCCGGGTCCAGGCTCTCATCCGCGTACCTCACTAAATTCACCGCTGTCAATGTTTCAAGTTTCTTACTAAAAACTTAGAGAGAATTTCGCGAAAACCGCAAGAAAACAACGTCTTCTCAAAGCTAGACTTAATATGAAACTTTATTAAGGATATAGACGAAAATAAAGGGAGAAATAAGTTTTACAGTGCACGAGCAATATTACCGTGTGGGGAAACTGCTTTAGAAGTTCCAGTGGAAACGTTTCGGTATTTACTCAACTTTTACATTGTTTAAATATGTTATAACTTTTATATTAAGTTGGGTGAATTAAATTTGTAATTCAGTTAATTAAGGCGCGAATGAACTTCACTCGCTGTTTTGAATAAGGAATAATGAAACAAGCGAACTTCGAATTTGATATTCCAATTAAAAAAAATAAAGGTATCACTACTTTCGCTTTCCGCTGGCTGTCTGTCTGTCCCTATGTATGCGTAGACCTTTAAAACTACGCAACGGATTATGATGCGGTTTTTTATTAGATAGAGTGATTCAAGAGGAAGGTTTATATGTATAAAAAAACCGAAATTCTCATGGGAACGGGCACAACGCGGGTAAAACCGCGGGGCGCTGCTAGTTTATGAATAAAGGTATAATTTGATGCATTCTATTTGCAAATAAAACTCAAAATGTATGAATTGTATTCTTGATCTGTAATGTTTGATCAAATTAAACCTCAGTTACCCACGTTGAAACATGAATGTAATGCGTTTAACACGAGAGAATATATTAAAACTTGATTAATTTATGTACATTTTTATGTAAACCTTGAACTTATTTAACGAGTAATTGCTACAATTAAACATAATGCCTTATATTAATGAGGTTTTTATTTAACACCTATGATGAGATAACACTTACCATTTTATTCGTATTTAATTACCAACAGGTTAATTTTTTACCATTCTTAATTAAACACATTTAAATAAACGTTACAAAGTATATTTAATTGAAACGAGCATTTAAATGGCGCACTCATCTCCTTTTAAATCAAATGAATTCGTGTTTCATTTCGAAAACGAACCATTTCATAATTGTACCCAAAAGGGCAAAATTACTAAGCGTAACGCCAGGAATATTTTCACAGTAATCTTATATCAAAGTGAAGGCGAATCTGGGTTGAACTGAAAGCACCATTAAGATAAACAAAATTAAACAAGTCTAAATACGCATCAAGATATGATGCCGTTAATAGAGCCAAAGAGCATCTACAGAGCCATCTCCACCCGTTATAATCATACTTAAGCCAGGACTAATTCAACTCTTAATTAACTTAGCAGTTACTCGGAAAATGTCCCAATTTCAAACTCAGCTGACGCGCACAAACTTATCGGGGTTTCAATGGAAATTTATTAGCCCTACAAACTATTTGTCAAAATTGTCCCCGAAGGGTTTGAGACCGACGGAATTTAGCCAAATATCGGAGTTGAACGGCCAATTTGTTTAGAGGGCCTCCACCGGGCGCTCCAAATATGTGAGGAGTTCCATCAAAACTTTAAAATGAAAACCAATCGGGCCACATATCATCGCGCCGACGTTTATTCAGAAAGAATGCTCCAACATGTGCCGTTCAGTGTTTTTATTGTGATCGCGACTTGAATACAACTGTTGAGTGCGTTTTATTTGTCCGAGGCGGTTGGCAAGTGTTGTGCGCAGCGCGGGCCTCCCGGCCGGTACCCTCGCGGCGCCCGATACTCCTGCAACCTTCAATAATGTCTGGTGAAACTACTAGACTCTTATTGGCTTCTCTTATTTTATTTTCTCGTTTAAGCGGAACCGTTTGCATGTCGGTCACAATCGAGACGGAGCGAGTTCTAAAAGAAAACCTTTTGGGACGCTCTCAAATAGAAGCTTATTGCTTCTAAAAGTCGGTGTGTTTTAACGTATTTCCACCGGCTCTCTATTCGATATTGTTTAGGTGTGAATATTGTAATGGCAAAAATAGCGAAGGCAATAAAAGGCCGCTCGTCGCGCGGCTCATATTCGAGACGGGGAGGGCTATAATTTTATTCATGAATGTAAAGTCGAAGTGTTGTTGTGAAATGTCACTTAGACTTGTAAGTTACGAAACAATGAGTCGGACTCAAAGCCGGGATGTTCCGCGGCGTTATCTCCCCGCAACGCAGACAACAGACTTACCCACATTTTATTACCCAAACCGCGTCTCTATATTTTAAACTTTAATTAAAGTGCAAATTATAACAATATATATCAAGTCGGTAGATAGTATCTTAACGACTCGGAATTCACTTAAATTCAAAGCTAAGTTGCACTGTTATCTGAGATCCAGAAACTGTCTGGAACTTTAAACAAACAACCAACTGCTAAAGAAAGCCAAACAAATTTAGGGATCAAGTCGTTCGGAAGCGAAGCACTGAATGCTTGGAAGCAAAAATATCCTAAACTTGTTGTTAAATAAAAGCATAAACGTGTTGCTTCGGCGAGAAATGAAATGACGTCCACCGCGAGGCGGAAGTAGAATAAATTAAATATAAGGTTCTGGTCCATTGTTGTTTTTGCGTACCGCCTTTTTGTGTCCATAAACCGAGAGAGTCTAAAGTGTCGCATTACGAGATACGTCTTTATTTTGCGGTTTCATATTTTTTGTGTTGCTAAGTAGGCTCGCAAAGTAGGGATTCCAATTGTGTATTAGCATTCTTTGTATCCACTTTAATATCATTTTATGTATTGTTGAACATAATATATTACTTTTGAACGGGGAACGGTTTATTACTTTCACAGACGTTCTTTTTATGAATTCAAGTTATGTGAAGAAAATAAATAAAAGTACATTTCTTTTATTTATTCTTGTTCTTCATTTAAAATTCGAAGCGTATTTGTAATGTAGTCGTTTTATTTAATTGTATCATTAAACAGATTAGTTAATCAAGTAATACTTGGCTATCTGTTCTGTGTAATGTTGGACACAGACGCGACTTGTGTTCTACTATCTACCCGATAAGTTTATAGGGCATTAGCCACGCGAGTCATATTCCTGCTCGGTCCCGTTTATGACTTGTATCATCTCTACATTATATAAAACCTACTTAAATAACTGCATTATTATTTGACATTTACCGTCAAATTTTATAGCTGAAACCCCATAAACTGTGAGTGGATATAAACTTTATAGAAAACTAAAATTCAGTTTTACTAAACATAAATTTAAGTGAAAACTAAAATGGTATAATACGGTAATTTCCAAGGAATTAATATGAAAAATTTCAACATTTTCAACCGCAGAACTATTGTAAATTGATGCTCGTTACCGTCCTGTGTATTCGTGATTGTATGACAAAGTAGCAAGCCAATTGCGGTAAATTACGTGTAACTATATCGTTTTAAATTCATTATCTATTATTTCAACTTTGCACATTTTTTTTGATTGAGAAATACATTTTCTTGGCTGTGAGTTTGCTTCAAAGGCGAAACTTGGATAGAAATGTAAATAAGTTATGTATACCGGGCGTTTATTTACCTCTGAAAGATCAACTCACTGTTAAAATATTAAGAAAAAAAATTGTGCAAATATATAAAGAAAATAAAATCATAATATTAACTACAAAACAGTCTAATAATATTCCGTCAACTCAGACAAATTGTTGGACTGCAAAAGTCTAGATAGTTACATTGGGTAATGCTATAATTCTAGTACTTATGTAATATTAAATTACACTCGTTCACTGTGGCCTATTTGTAATTGAAAATTGTGTTGCCATTCGCTTAGTTGTCGGAATATAAAGGGGTTATTTTAATTTAAAACTACCTTGTAGATAGTATGTGACTACGCTATTAGGAATCGATTTTCTTTCCTCTTCTATAAGGTTGTTTATCGAGTGACTTTACACGCTGCCAGTCAGCTAATTCTAAAGCAAAGGTGACATAAGCGAGTGTGACTCGCGTTCTCTTTAGCTTGCAGGTTGTAAACAAGCTCAATATAAAGTCTACAACTATATAAAATAAGTATAGTTACCCAACGTTACTCATAATTCCCTCTTAAAATTGCAACACAAAAGCCTTCGCCAAGATAACTTTAATCCGAGATATTCTTGGTAAAACAACGTGAAATATGAGAAGGATCAAAATGTCAGTCGTCCACTGCCCCGGGAGATTTATAGCGCCACGTCGCGCGCGGACAGCTTGAATAGCGGATACACACACTGGACGTGTATCACTTACTCTCCTTGTCGATCCAAACATGAAATTTAATTTCACATTAATAAGTTTCATTTATCATTAATTTCGTTCCATATTTAAAATGAATTTATCAATAATTCCGTTCCATACTGCATTCCATATTTAAAGCTTACTGTTTACATTTTATATTATTTTACAATCCATACCAAATGTAGAAACTTAATTTAATTCCATTTTCGTTTATTTTTTGTGTTTGCAAGTTTACAACCGAGTCATCGTATTTCACTTTTGGTTGTAAATAAAAGTTATTTCTAGAGACACACATTGGGTATGTTTACTTGTATGTATTATCATATTTACGAAATAAAATGGCATAGTCTACAAATGGGTTCAATACGGAGTCCAATTAAGTAATAGCATCACAATGGAAATTTATACAATGACTAATATACAAAATATAATACGAAAGCAATATATATTGTTATATAAAAGTGGAAAGACACTCGACAGCTGTCTGCCTCGCCGGTTACTTTGTAAAATGAAATCACCCCAACACGTGAACCCAATCATCTTATGTTACTAACATTTTCTGCAAAAGTAATGCTTTCTCCAAATAATGTAATAACGTTATAGAACCCACTATACTATGATTAAATCCTCTTTAATATAACGCCTTTTATTTGAAACTATTATCTCTAATTTTATTTGTAAATGGCACTCAAACATACAATTCAATTTTAGAATGTGTTCCAAATGACTTTAAATATTTAAATGAAATTGAAATTAAATAAAAGTTATTTACAGTTTGAATTAAATCGTTCTTTTAAAAAAAAATAGGAATGGTTTCCGGTAGGTACCATGTGGGCTGCATTCGTACACGAAACATAAACGAAAGAAACACGCAAAAAATCGTCTCAATATACCGATACCTGAGCAAATAGGGGTTTCGGAGATCGAGTACGAACACAACAATATATTGGCATTCGCCCGTTTCTGTTCCGAAGCCAATATATCGTACTATTCAGAACTGACACACGTATGAGATGATAGCTTCGGAAAATGCAATAGATCTGTTTCTATGTAAATACCACCACGTACATCGCACACCCCACACCTTCCCCTTATCGACACAAACGGTATTCCATCAAAAATAAATGGCTCACAGATTTTATTCTTCCCCAACAATTCCAATTAACAAAAATAAATTCAAACAAACACATTTTTTTATCGCCGTTCGAATTATGTCAAAACTCGCTAAGTACACTTTTGAAGTAATGCCAAAAGAAAGAAAATTTAAGCAAATCACTCGAAATGGAATCGATTCGAATCTGATGCTCGCAACAACCGTCTCTCTCGATTATTTACGGTTCATTAACAATAACTTGTTTTTTATTTCGCCAGTACTCTCCTAAATGGATTGTCAGTCTCTCCTTTAAACAATTTACCCGAACGCTTACACAAGATAAATGTTCCCGGTTCGACTGTTTAACTTATAATAAATCTCTTTAAAACACAAGTAAGGACTACTGTAGTTGCAGGTAAGTTTGGCGAGTGTCGAAAATAAGTATCTGCTTCGTGAAGGGCCGGTCACGAGATTTCGCCGCCGTGTGATATCAAGATGTGTTCCCGGGAGCACTAGCCCGGTCGTGACTAGACAACTAGTTCATTTGTTAGACATTTATCAAGAAAATGTGGATGTCAATCGTTTCGATAATGATGTACCCAATCACTTTTGCGTTCGTCGAGCATCGAACGGAACTTAATTCCTGCGACATATGGGCGATAGCTTTACGGGCTCGGAGAATTTATCATTGTCGAAGTGTAGGACATTTATCGGTTGAGTGCGTCCTCCGATAACGAAGGATTAAACATCAGCCATGTAATCTGGAGCGAAATTGGGGCTGTACTTCTAATGTTATATGTGATTTCTAATAAATATGACGGGTTTAGGGGCACGCCCGCTCGCGTGATGGGTAATTTACCTCCCAAGCTGACATTATTGTAGGTAATGCAAAGGTTAATGCTACTTGGAGGGTAACTTGATGACGCAATGAATTATCAAGAAACGATCCAAGAAAAATGGGAAGATATATACCACCAGGAAAATGTTGTTGTATTGGAGCGTTCGGAGTTTAACACATTCGAAATGTTTTGGCAAAGACAAGGGTGAAGTTGGATGAGATTTGAAGAAGTTTTAGTTTTATTATGATGTCGGGGTTTGCTTTTACTGTAGGTACAATATGCTTTTGAGTAAACCACTTGAAGTTTGATACGTATTGTATTCACTTTAATGTCAATTTCATATAAAACGTAAATCGCTAAAAATAAAAATTGCTTTAAATAACCACACGCAAACAATATCTAACATCAAATCACGTTAAAAAATGCACATAAAAAGTTTCACGTGAAATCATCAATATCGGTTTTACCCGAAAATTCGGTATTAAACAATATTTGGCACAGAGCAAAGGGATTATAACCGTCCGTTAGTGTATCGGGCGAGTGGTGAGCTTCGATAACCGAAGATTAAACACGGTTAACGTCATATTAATCCTTCGGCGAAGTCGAATTCGTATTTTAAAAATCCTTTTTTTAATCCCGGGCTTTCGTTTAGTATACCCAGATTTACATTTTTTTCATGAAACGAATATTCTGTTTTTGAAATTTACATTGGAATTACCAGATTATATTCTTCCGGAGTATTTGGACTTTATAGTGAATTTTAATCCTTTGATGGTTTATGTAACGCGATATTTTGTCTACTAATTTTTGCACTGTATTGTCTACTTACATTTGTACTCTCTACGTAACCACCTAATGTGGTCGCTGAACTTAAATCAATTTTTCGGTCAACCAAGGTCGACTTCAAACTGCAGTCACCTAATTAGGTGACAGCTACTTTTTAGCCTGCTGACTGCAGTTAACTACTGTATTTCCAACACAAAGCCATAAAAGTCACTAATTGAAGATTAAGTTCACTTGTCCTTATGATTATTCGCTTAGTGCCAACAGGTTTAGTGTCTATCTACAATCGGCACTTGAGATAAGCATAAAGCAATTTTCCATTTGCCGCCAAATCATGAAACTGAGATAAGAACAAGACGGATAGGTTATCTGTTATTGCTGATTTTGTAACTGGGTCGGGTATAGCATGTAATTTACATTTTAGTCATTTAAATGTGTAATTAATAACTATTTTTAAAGCTAAATTTTAATATGATAATGTGGTCCATTGATAAACAAATCGCGCGTTCTATCTAGTACCTAAAATCATATCGTAGGTACTTTTGATAAGTTTGAATAGGCTAGTGACCATCCTTAGTGTCTATAAGTCCCTAGTGTCCTCTAGTCTCTTGCCGTTGCGTCCGTAATTTTAAGACCGCCCAAAGACACCTTTTAACGTCAGCCCAGTGACAAATTGTACTGAGTTTAGTATAAAGCTTGTACTAAGGCACTATATCGTGGCTACATGTTCAATCATCCTTAGTGTTTTAATACCCCTAGTCTAATTAATTGTCTAATCCTTGTGTCTGTAATTTTTTGAAAGCCTAAAGAGCATCTCTATGGTCTAACGATGAAAACAAACAGGACAGTCAATTTAACCTCTATTATAAAGTAAAAATTAATTAAACACAAAAAAGATTAACTAGTTTCTAACAAACAAAACGATTAGGGACCATTAATTAAAATGTAGTTATACTATAAATCTTCGTTTAATCGATTTTAAATAACATTAACAATACTATATATAATATGAACTATAATAAAGAATATTCGGTAGCGCTCGTGGCGTAGTTTGACTAAGCGATGTTTACTCATTGCGATTGTTAAGCGACGTGCAGCTCGGCCACTACTTGGATGGGTGGCCGATAGTGGCATTTCTATCTGAGCACTACCGTACTTCGGAAGGCACGTTAAATTGTCGGTCCCGGTTGTTTCAATCGTTAGACCATATCGAAGGCCGTATAAAAACTCCGACCACAGGGCTGGCCACAAACCTATTGGAATTTACTTTTTTATAAAGAACTAGCAGCGCCCCGCGGTTTTACCCGCGTTGTGCCCGTTCCCGTGGGAATTTCGGGATTTTTTTTACATAAAAGCCTTCCTCTTGAATCACTCTACCTATTACAAAAAACCGCATCAAAATCCGTTGCGTAATTTTAAAGATTTAAGCATACAGACAAACAGACAGACAAACAGACACGACTTTATTTTATACTATGTAGTGATGATATAACTAATAGAGACCCTATACTTCGTTCGTTTGTAGTGAATTCGATTTTTAACACCTCAAGTCGGTTCTTGGAATCGAATATATTTAGGAGTCTAGACTTCACAATTTATAGGAACCGATAAAAAGTAATGCTTTCATGCGAATCTAGAGTGGGTAGAGAAAATTTCGTGCGAAAAGTCGCTCTTTGAAGTAATTTGGTTTCTTATTTGAGTTCTAGTGACTTGTAGTAAAGTTTAAAAACGTAGGATTGTAAAGATTCTTAGCTTATTCATAAACACTTATAAGCAGCATTTTAGGTCCCTTTCCGATATACAGTTACACTATTTGCCAAAGTGAAAAAGAGACAAAACCTATTTAAAGTGCTTATGAATAATACTTGTAGACATGTTTAACGCCATTGAATTTGCGAAACGCCAGCTAGCAGCTTGTAAACTGGCTCAATAGCCGTACCCATAGGTACCTACCCATTAAATATTGTTTAGATAAAATTAATCTTAGTAATTTTAAATAAGATAACGTCTTGAAAATAAATGACTTCGGTGAAACATCTAAAGTGACACGCGACGTAACAACAGCTGTGAATTACATCGAAAACAATACATCTGCGATAATGGAGTCAATGAACTCTGTTTCAATTATATTGTAGGTATATCGCTTCTGGACTTTTTGCGTAATATTTATTTGTTTTGACTCAGATCATTTGTGGTTTGTACTCGTATTAACGTGTTTATTTTGGAAATACATTGAATCAAAATAAACCTATAAAATGAGTGTTAATTTGTCCATACTTATTTCAAAAATAGTTTTTAAATTAAAAACAAATTAAAAGAATAAATAAAACAATTGGTTTTAAGGTATAATAAAGCATGATTAAATTGAACGCATTCGTAATTCGAATTACAGATAAATAAAAGAATACAAATAGAATTCCTAATGAAATTCAAAGTCACACTAATTTCTAAATTCAAATAAAGTGATACTTCGCAGACAATTAAATTGAATAAGATCGTTTGAAACAGACCGTAGACAAGGTAGACACAAACGTCTTTGATTTTCGAACGACTCTGAGTAGGTTATTTGCCTTTGACCCCGCACAGATAATATAACGCGAAGCTGTAAAAACACGCGGTTTCGCTCGCTTACCCTTCTTAGCGGGAAATTTGCGATAAAATAAACTTTATAAATGTAAAAATAGGATAAAACTATCTGTGTGCTAAATTTGGATACCTTTTTTTTTTAAATTTATTTATTTATGGTCGCTTAAACAACTTGGTCATCAGCGACCGACAACCAATATGTACTAACGTATGATTAAATGAGATGATATAAGTTAATGAGTTTAAGAAAATTAACAGTTATATTATTATAGTGCAAAGGTCAATTTTGAGTATGGTAAAGTCGAAAGTGTAAAACTACCCTATGTCAGTTTATTTAAATAAGCAACAATTTACTAATTGTGTGTTATGTAATGTTATTAGCATGTTCACTGTGTGTGATTCTTCATTTGTCGTAGGTCATTATCGTTTTGAAATAGGTAAACACATTTTTGTCATTGAAAATTAAAAACAAGTTTTTTGTCATTTGTTTTTGGGATCAGTTTATTGACTTTGTATATTATAGTACTTTGGGATTATGTCCATACAATATTTGTAAATATACATATAATAGGGTGTGTATGGCTGTTGGTTGGTCCTCATGAAACATGTATCAAAATGATTTAAATTGTATGAGGAGTTCATTGACTAACAGTTAAAATGTTGAGCGAATACCTTTATTATCATAATGTAAGCAATATTTTGTTTTGTATAGTTTCTTTGGAGTGGTCAAGTCATTTTGTAAATATAATTTTGTGTAATCAAGCAATTTTAATATGCAATCTAAAGTATCAAGTTTTTCCAGTACGTAGCAACCGTAATAATAATTGTTATCTATTGAGATTATAAAACTAAAACCTACTTATCTAAAAGCTGGTAACCCCGTTTCAAATATAACGTAGCAACATTTATCATATTTTCTGTCTCAAGTCCGAACAATCTCGGCCTTCTAAATTCAAAATTGTGAGCAATCAAGGGCTTTCAAATTCAAAATTATAAACAAATCCAATCTTCTAAATTCAAATTAGCAATTTAAGTCTTCTTAATTTAAAATTATAAATAAACGCCTCAGTGGTCTAGTGGTATGTGCCCTCGCCTGCCAAGACTGAGGTCCCGGGTTCAATTCCCAGGTCGAGCGAAAACATGTTTCCTACTTTTCAAACATGGCTCGGGTTTGAGATCACCAACCTGCATTAGGCAAGCGTGGTGATTACGCCTAAAACCTCCTCACTGTACTGATATCTTCAGTGAGACGAGAGGCCTTTGCCCAACAGTGGGACATTACAGGCTAATACTTTTTTTTTTTTTTTAAATTTAAAATTGTGAACAATGCCAGCCTTCTAAATTCAATTTCGTAACACACAATCGATTTCAATCAGACGCAATATTAGCGATAATCATACGCGGAATCACGCGTGGAAATTGTCCCACATTTTATTCACGAATGAGGAGATAATAAGGTCGTTCAACCGAATGTTTAGATACAATCGCGCCAATAAAAAAACGTAAAAGGTTTTTTAGAAGAAAAAATATATCGTTCATTTATTTCCTGTCATAATATATCACGGGACGGACAGCGAAAGTTATTGCGTCCAGCTCTATATCGCGTTTTATACAGCACCGGGTTCAGCGGTGACGTCTTGCGGCTGTGACTCTATTAATTGACAGGTCTAACCGATTGCATCAAAGCAGTATGCGTTGTTACACTTTTTTGAGATATACATATACGTGAATGATTAATCGTAAGTATCTTTTTGTGACTTATCATAATCGATTTTGATTGGTTGATTAATTTTAAATGTTCCTTGAATTCTATTTTTAAATACAATACTCACGCTTGTTGAACCATAATTGATCTTAGAACGTACCTGAAACAGTGAATAAAAAGATAAATAATCATTAAATGTAACGGTGATGATGTGAAATAATATCCGAACAATAATATTCTATTGTTATTCCGTCGAGGTGAACGACCGGCCAAAATTTTAATTCCTTACCCAGATTTCAAATGAAAAAATGTAAAAACATGTGTTTAAATTTGAATTATTCATGTATTCCATACGACGGAACCAACTATTTTTCGTTCATACGTCATTCATGTATTCCTATTCGATTTATGAATTTAAATGCGTCTGTGGGAGCGAGGATTCCTATTATACAGTTGATACTTCCTTATGAGAGTAAGCAAGGTATATATCGGAACGGCAAGTGGTCACCGCTCACCCCCTTTAGGGTAGAACCTCCCCCAGCCACTTGTCTCCCCCCTCTATAACTCTAAATTACAGTAATAGCTACCTATTTGAAAAAAACGAGCAGAAAAGTTTCGTAGTAACATCGGTGGTCATTGCACTCACAAATGAAGATATTACTACGTGGACTCTTTTTATTTGGAGTTTTACTAAAATTTAGGGGTTTCCAGTGATGTTTCATTTTATTTAGCAGTTAAGGAAGTTGTGGTAAAAAAACGTTGCGTGTTGTTCCTAAAGCAATGTACAACTGAGATTAATTAGCTATTAAGAATATTAATTAATTTTGATAAAATCTTAATATTTTTACAAAAAATATTAGGTAAATCGTTTTTGAGATTGAGCTAGTTTACAAGCTGGCCGATTAGATAGAACTCCAGTGTAACTCATTTCATTAATTTCCATTTGAAATTGTCTTTCAAATTCCCCGCAGCCTATAGACTGTCTATGCCACGATGCTTAATCAAACTGGTATAATGGTATAAAAGCAGGTAGGTAAGCAACCTACACAAGATGCAATAAAAATTAAAACAATAGATCAAACACAGAAACCAATATAAAAAGGCATTCGATATTAAAACACAAATTACGCTCCATCAATATGTAAAACTCATAAATTTTAATCAACAAGTAATCCTATTAACTTACGATCGTTTTAAAACCTTCATTTGAATTCTGACATTCACATTGACGGCATAATGTAATGTAGAATTAATATTATATATAACACCCACACGGACGGACAGACAAGCTGCCTTATATGGCTACCGAGTGAGTCTTAATATTTTTATCGTACATGGTCAAATATCATATTATTATAAATATTAAAAAACGTATGTGATGACCCCTTTTTGTAATAAAATTTAAACTATTAAAATGTTTATGAGACAGAATATGAAATATTTTTTTTAATATACCGTCTCATATCTTCTGAATGTGAGACAATGTGAGAAAATATGAGAAAAATCTAGTAAATAATACGACAAAGTGTCTACGTTACGACAATTTCGTTAAAATATTGACATTTTATCTAAAATATTCCACTTAATATATGAAATGAAAATATAAAATTATTCATATTAAATCGTAGATCACAATCAGTGCAAATATGAGACTTAGCAAAATGACTTCATAAAAATATATGAGGTTGGTTTTGTTCGGCGATGTGTTCCAACTTTAAGATTCCCGCCCGTTTGTGTGATGTTCACATAAATTCTTTAAATGTTCCCTCGGTTACACCGCGTTACCTTTTCGTATTCCTTCCTTCATTTTTATTGTTAAATAACATTTTATTCCTATCCTTTACAGGGTTTCATTTCAGCATATTTTCTTTCATTTATTTCCGCGAATAAATTCCTTCTCTTCATTATGAACTTCACTTATTAAAAGCAACCTTAAAACTCGGTATCATTTTTATTTTTATTAAACTCAAATTCTTTGAAGGTTTTAATAAAAATAACAATAAAAGTTTATTTTTCATTAAAACTGAAATATATGGTATATTTTCATTTCTGTTTCAAAATAGAATCTGCATATTTTTTAAATTTGGGATTGACGTTCGGTTTGTTCTGCTGATATTAACATGTTCCGGAACGGATCGCGACGGAAAAATAACAGATGAGTTTGAAAAAGCAATCTAAAGTTGGGTCCCTGCAGGGCCAAATAATATTACAGCAAACCTACAGGTCACTTGGTTGGGTATTCATTAATGTTTGCCTTGGGAACATTATTCACTACGCAACTTATCTAGGACAGCACTCCGCGGCACATGCATCTAGAAAACACTTAGTTTGACTTTTAAAATCAAGATAAAAACTAAACTAAAAATGAAAATTTTCCATTTTACATTAATTTAACGCCCAGTGAATTCCGTTCCATATTCATACAGATAAAATAAATGTAAATATTCAAACTTTACAAAATATTTGGACAAAGTAAAGTAAATACTGAAAACTTCACTCCCAAAATATTTTATTTACACAAACAATACACATTCATAAACATTTCAATCTGAAAACCGGTTTCAAAACCCGGAAACACATTTCCATATTTGCTTAAAGCCGAAAATGTGCGTTCAATATCGAATGATACACAATAAGTTTTATCTGTTGAAGCAACAAATGTATAAGTCGTAGATGGCTGTATAGAGTGTACATCTAAGGCTAAGCTACCGATTCGTGAAACCTGGCCCAGTGAGGTGGAAGAGCGATTAGAGCTCGCTTCAAGGATCATATTTCGAAAACACCGCCTCGTTACACACCGGTACAATCTTTGCTGTATTCAGTATACCTACTGGTATTGAGCTCGCATTGTGGCTGACTTTTACTTGGACCCATCGAGATCGGGCGGCTATCTCCCGTCTTTTATATTAGACGGCTTCACATTTTTTTTTGTAATGATGGGATTTTTTGATGCGATTGTGGTATTTGCTGGGAATTGTGAACGTTTTGGTAAAAAAATTGGTATTTTTTGATGTTTTGAATAGATTTTCGTAACTGTCATTGAAAAAAATAAATCAAAAAATGTTTTATGATTACTTAGTCAGAGTAATCATACGGTGAGTTTTATTTTTGAAAATGGAATTCAAACGTCAACGAATTGTTTAGTTTAAATACAATTTAAGTATAAGAGAGACCTTTAAGTATTTATTGCCATAACAAATTATTAAATATATTTTTATGTTCGTACATATCTCAACACAACAGCAAAACTAATTACATTAAATTTATTTGCGATTTCAATGTCATATTGCACAATTACATTATTGTTATGATCTTCATTTATTTCAACATTATTTCTTGAATTAATAATAATAATTATTGTTGTTATAACAATTATTGTAAATAATATTAATAATCGTTAATATATTGTTGTTTATGTTGTAAAGATTACTTTCGCTCGTGAAGTTGAAGGCCATATCGGTACTACGAGTATATTAAATTCACTTCCTCACTCTTGTAATAGATTATGTTGTTATTAAATCATTAATCATACGACGTAATTATTATTTTTCAATCATTTATTTTGACTTTTGATTTTTTTTTCTATTTAATACTGTAACATTATACAGTTCCTTATTACAGTGTCACGTTTGTACGGTATGTTTGAGAACTAATTTTTGTATTTTAATTTTTTTTCATGGTTTCATTTTTTTAAAAATCAGAAACAAACAAACAAAATGTACAGCAAGAAAAAACTAAAAATTCACTAATTTTATTTTAAGTCGCATTAATAATAAAAAAACAAATACAAAATACATTGAAACCAGTATTTCTCACTCAACATCTAAATTATTCAAGACAAGCTCACCTCGTAATAATGGCTGTGTTAATTATAATAGTATTCTAATAACGGAGTAAACTGTTACTTGTTAAACGTAATTCGTATTAAATACTGCGTTTTTCTTATTATCTTCATTACAAGAGTCACACAGTGGATCTAACAAGCGGCCGAAGTGGGAACTTGGTCAACACAGTACTAATTCAAGATCCAACATCCAAGATTTGGTGAGATTCAAGATTCGGTGAGATTCAAGATTCAATGTTCTATTTTTAAAATGATTTGGACGTTGTAGATACATGTTTAGTCAGTCTTTGTTATTGTATTGATTGAATGATCTGCGCATTTATGTTCCTAGTTTAGTAAGTAAGTGTTGGCTTATAATGTCCCTCTGATGGGTAATGATATCTCATCTCACTGAAGATATCAGTACAATGTGGAGGAGAGATATCAGTTGAGTGCCTACCTAATTTTAATCATAGAATATGATTCTGCGTTAGTAACCCTGTAATACGTTAATATCATCGTGTAAAAGGCTATTTTTATTTTGTAAGTAAATCAAGCCTCACCGAAACGTAAGTCACAGCCATAGTTGAATTAGTATAATTGTTGACTAATTTAAGTAGAAATTGAAAAATACTTTCGCACTTAACAAAACAACGTAACACCTAACCAAATAACTATTATTTTAAATACCAAAACATTAGCATACGAAAAAAGTAATTAATATTCAAATTAACCCAAAAACTACACTCCCCTGTTAGGAAGCCGGGTGAAACCCTCCGAATAGTACGAGTAAATTCGGTTCTTTCCTAACTCTATAACCATCCATTGAGCAGATAACATCTCCAACAGTATACGTTGCGTGTTACCACTTCTATGTTATAATTTAGCCAACGATACACTACGAAAAAACCTTAAAAAGGTGTTAGAATTAACCAGTGAAATAAATTTGTATAGAAATGTTTTAATGGATTGATTGTCAAGTGAGTTCATTAGGGGAATGTAAATTATGTGAACGGTTGTTCGGTTTTAGTGCTGTTTTGTTTTGGTGTTAAATGATAATTTGAGCTTTTTTGTGATTAACATTTAAATCTACTATAAATCAGTAGGCACTTATTACAATTCATGAATGGTTTTTGTAACTTACTTAGCTTTTTTTACAGTTTTTTTTTTGCTTTGTAAAAAACACACACACTCAAAAGTGAGGCAAATATAACTCAAACTTCACAATACAGAACTATAAATGCAATTAACTCAACAAATCGAAATTATAATAAAAATAAATCAAAGTCACTTCTATATGAGTCAATTTCCGTTGCACCGCGCTCCTATTAAATAGTACATTTATGAAACAATGGGTGCGTGAAACAATTACAACCTCCGTAATTTAGTTGTCAAAATGTAAAAAAAGACGTAAAAATCAAGTTTAACTCACACTATTATGGTTATTTGTTTATATTAAGCGGCAAAATGTGATTTTACTGCGTAATGCAGTGCGTTTTGTGTATAATTTACACGCGAATTGGAAGGTTGGACCGTGTTCGTGAACGCCTTCTGACGCTTTGGGTTGATTAGAAAATTTACATCATTATTTTAGGAGAAACAACACTATTGACTTCACCTATTTTACCTATTTTCTTGTTTCTATTGAAAATGTTTTTGTTTTTATACCATTTTGTGATTGATACCTAAACCTTCTTCATAGAACGGATTGTCTTTGGTTATAGAATCGGCCTTACTTATGAGACTCATACTATAATCAAGAGTTCAATTTTCAAATTACTCTAAATACTCAAGTTAGTCTTTGGTTATAGAATCGGCCATTTTACTTTAGATTCATAGGAACCAATAATCATAAGTTCCATTTTCAAATTAGCCTGAGTACTCATAATATGTTTTGGTACTCATGTTACTCAATCACCAACCAGTGTTCAAGTTAAATTATTAATCGTCTGAACTAGTTAGAAGTATTGTAATCACGTAGAGTATAATTCACATATTATAGCGTGTTCCGAGTAGCTCGCGCTTAATAACAAGTGGGTAATTGCTCATTATCATGGCCGCTAGTTTCAACTGACCTTCTGTTTCTATTTTAATACAAAAACTAATCTAATTATGACCAGAATCGAAATCTTACAATGCAGAGCTAGCTTTTAACTTAATAGTTAGTTTAAGTTTTCGCTTTTCATAAATTTAGCGTACATATTATTATAAAATAACTAAGTGGGATTTTTTATTGATTAAATTACTCAAATATTTTGTTCGAAGATAATAAAATCTGCAATTGAATTCAAAACTTCTTCTGATTTTGGTTTGAAAAAAGTATAAGCCAGTAATGTCCTAAGGGTAAACAAAAGCCTCCATACTTAGAAGCCTAATAAGTAACATTATCTTGGTTTGTTAGGAAAATAAAAACCTGCCGAAAAAGTATAACAACATGGCAAAGTAAAAAAAGTTAATACAAAAATAGAAGTAAGTTCAAACCAATTTGTCGCCACCGGCTTATGCGCGGCAATATAAAATGAACCGCACTACCCTCAATATATCCGGTAACGCGAACTCTAATCACTACCCCAAGTTAAGCCGTTGCCATGGCAACAGCCGAAATATAACGACCAAGAGGAATCAAGAACCACAAATTATCTTTACTTCTCTGCTATACTAATATATTAAAGCCGAGTTTGATTTTGGCTTGTTTTGTTTCATCTTCGCAACTAGCAGTTCGATTCTAATCATTTTTAACCCCCGGCCCAAAAGAGGGGTGTTATAGTTTGATGTCGATGTCTGTGTGTCTGTCATGTGAGTATGTGTGTATGACTGACCGAGAAAAACAGTGACTTGCGGATAGTATAATTATAGCACTGAATAGGAATCATAAATAATTTTTTATAAGGATAAGTACAAACATAAGTGGCTACAACTTTACGGTTTCTTGCTTTGATTTGTATACAAAATGTACATAGGTTTTTGTTAAGTGTGCGTGAATTTTTGGTACGTTGGTTTTCTTTTTGGTATGTCGAGTTCTGTAGTTTGAGTCTATGATGTTTCTATTATCTTTGAATGTAAAAAAAACTGTCGCTCATTCCGTATTGTTGAGCTAATAAGTACTTGAGAAATGTGGAGACTTATTATGCTTATAATAAATACTTGACAAATGTTATGACAAGCCCTTCGAATGTATGAACATTCAAGTTTTCTTTTCTTATCAACCTCTAAGAAACCACAAACAAGAAAACCCTTTTCTTTTCATAACCTACTTATTATGTCAATTGACAAAGTATCTATTTTATTTCTCATCAGCCTCTTAGAAACCATATAATAAAAACTCTTTTCTTTAGTAACCTTCTTATTATGTCAATTGCCAGTATTTATTAAGAAAAAACCAAGTCTTACCATAAACTACAATTTCCATATTATTTCTTGAGTTCGAGGGGACATGCGTTGTCGGTGGGTTAGCCGTGCATAACACAACCTTGGGTTGCGGTGTGGCCTGTGACCACTTAGAACATAATGAACTTCAAGACTACTAATAAAATATTCATAAGATTGTCTGTTTATTTTGTAGACTAGGTTAGTGATCAACCCGGGAGTCTTTAGACCGCCTAAAGGCTTCCGACTAATAAAGTTAGCTTCACAATAATACAATATATGTAGATACTATGACTACTTATTGATAAAAAATTGAGAAAGTCACTTGAAAGCTTCATTTTGACTCTTAAAAATTTAGTAAGCCAATCTTATACAAAGGAATATTTCTATACAATATATGTCTTTACCTATAGTGGCTATCAATAACCTTATTATAATACCTTCGACATTACTAAGTGAAGTCGTGAATAAAATATGTATTGCCATAATTTTATTGTGCATCCATTATGCAATTTAAACCTACGCTTTTGAATTTATAATTTCATATATTAATATTCAAGCTCGAGTTTCATATAGTTTATTAAAATAATTAATCGTGGTACGAATATATTTAACTGTTACGTACACGTATTTATTTAGATATCTACGGCGCGGCGGCGTAAAGTTTATTGGTCACTATAGTAAAATTTAAAAATATTTCAATTAGTTACAAACTAGTAACAGTTAGCACCAAAAAGCCGTTAAATATTACGTTTACGTTTTATTGTCAATTTGTCAGTAAACAGTGCTTGCCCCTAATTTGGCTTCGAAGTATTAAAATGATTAAAATCATATTAGTCGTCGTAAGTCGAATTAATAACCCAATTATGAGCACAACCAGTACTAAATAATATTCCTCGTAAAATAAATTTTATTGTGCAATCGTTAGAGGAATATATGAATTATAATGATAGTCGTAAATACCATTATCGCTTGTACGAGAACAGCCTTGGTTCTACCGCGTGGGTGCTGGGCTCGGAGACTCAACACATAATTTCGAAACAAAATTTTCGCAATTCAAGTTTCGAATAATGAGTATTACTCAATGAGTGTTGTATTCGATTATATTTTTAAATATTCTCTACAAAACTGTATAAGCATTTTTTTATTTAAAAAAAGAATAGAACTTTATTTATTGTTTCTAAATTTAAATTTATAAAAAATAAACTGCATGTGTCAACAACATCAAGGGAAAATTAATGACATTCAATTTTCAAATCTGTTATCTATTCAAATTGAGTAAAAATATAATGTTCATTCTAAATTCGATTTAATAAACGATAAAACCGTTTGGCCATACTTAGGTTGGATTTCACCGTTAGTATCTAAAAACGCGTTTAACTAAACTCGTTTATATGTAAACGCGTTTATATATCGAGTAAAATCTCGTTTATAGTCAAACCGATTTCACCGGCTTTTTGGAGTTAAATTTTGATCGTGTTTACGTAAACGAACATTTACCACAGATTTACATAAAATCATAGACAATAACCACAGAGTGCAACACTCCCGCGGCGGGAGTGTTGCACTCTGTGGTTATCCGCCATTAGGATATGACAGTTTATTATATTATTCATTCCGTTTCTCCTCGTCGAGTCGTCGAGTTTCGTGAGTGTGCTTGTGGTATTTTCGAGTGACTTTCCTGTAATTTTACAACTATTGCGTGTTTCCTGGACTCCGAATTCACAACAGACTGTTTTACTTGGCTTTGCATACTGGACTCGATTTCGTGCGCGATCTATTTACCTTGGCATTGTTTACTGGACTTTTGGTACCCTTGCGGCATATAACTATGTCGAAAAGGAAGGGCGAAGTTATGCCGAACATTGGCGCGAAAAGAAAAAGAGACCCAACTTTTGGCGCCAGCGAAAAATTGACGCTTATTTCCCTGGTGGAAAAACATTTCGACGTTGTGGAGTCCAAAAGAACGGATGCTGTCAGCATGCGTCAGAAGGCAGAGGAGTGGCGAAAACTTGCTGAAACATTCAACGCCACATCCAGCATCCATCCACGAGAGCCGATTGTACTAAAGAATTGTTGGGAAAATTTGAAAAAAAAAGCAAAGCAGGAGTTAACCCGACAAAATCAAAGTTTTATAGCTACAGGTTAGTCCAGATTATATATTGTATGTATTTTTGTTAATACTCTCCATATTGCATGTATGAAATATTTGAAATGATCAATATTTACTTTTATACTTAGGAGGAGGACCACCAAAAAAGCCCAATGAAGACCCTGCTATTGATCGTGTGATCGACCTAATTCAAACCAGGGTATCAGGGTTCACCAACATTTATGACTCCGATGGTACAAATATTGGTGAGTTTTATGTAAATACATAGATTACAGAACTAGGCTCTCCTACAGCTTAGATTTAAATAACCTGTTATTACTTCAATTCAATTCACTTTAAACACATCAACAGCATTACAGATTTAATTATATTTTCCAAAAGTGTGTTGTGTTTGTATAGTAGGTACAATGATTAAAAACATGCTAATTAAAGTTGTTCTTTCAGCCTCCAGTAACACTGATGAAGCAATGGCTGGGACTTCTCAGTCAGTGATAGTGATGAGTGGTATGTATTATTCTTACAGCTTGAGATATAAATCTCCTGCATGTATTTGTTCTATAAAAGAGTCTGAATTAAAAATTTCACTAAAAATCACTTGTTTACTTGCATTTGTGGCATTTATCTGAACTAGCTTGAATTTAAAATTTAATTTGGCAAGCATATTAATATTTTTGGTTTTTCAGATGCAGTCATTGAAAACCTGCAAGCTACAGAACTTGTGACCACTGTGACTACTGTAAGTACCTACCTAAACTTGGTGAGAGAATTAATTTTTATTTATATAGATTTTATAAAGTTGTGCTATAAATATACTAGTGGTTTGCTTTGGGCCCCAGGTCGGGTTAAAGTCCAGATCTAACTTAAACCATCCAGGAACACTCAACAGCCCTTACGGAACAGTTCACAAAGTACAGTTAGAAATAAAAATAATTGTAAAATTTTGATTAAGATTTCTATTTGCAGGACTGGGCCGAATACACTCCCACAATGCTGAGGAATACAATAAATTCCAACTTAAGAGCCCTGAGCCCAAGGCAGGTGGAATTCGAGGATGCAGTGCAAGAGGAGCAACAGCCAGCGTCTGCAACTCCTCTCCCTAGTTCAGACTACCCAGTCCCAACACCCCAGTAAGAAATTATTTTTAATGGAATTATCTACTAGCTTTGCCCCACCTTTTCATCTACATGAAAATGATGATAAGAAGTAGTCTGTGTGTTGTACTCAACATATGACAGAAACAAATATCCATCTGTCCTCACAAACATTTGCATCGCGATTTGATTCACATTCATAAGAACAGCAATTTTAAATCACCTTGCAGAGTCCAACACCGTGCTCCATCAACAAGTCGCAGGAGGCCAACGCTGAGGCGCGATGAGAATTTATCGGCTCATAGGATCGCGACCTTATCTTTGGCCAACACCCAGGCTACAGAGGAGCATGAAGTAAAAATGAGAATTTTAAGACTCCAGGAGGAGAAGGAAAAAGAAATTTTGGAACAGGAGCGCCTAAAAACCAGGCAGGAAGAAATAAAATTAAAAATTTTAGATTTAGAACTTTCTAAGAAATAAAAGAGTTTGTATACATAAAAGCATTTATTTCATTTTAAGTATTTCCTTAATTATAAAAAAAAAAAATGAGGTCATTAATTTATAGTCCATTTATTGATAACATTGAATTTATCAAGTTGATTGATGTGATAATATATAATTATCATTTAATAAGTACTCTATATTCCATGTTAATAGACTTCATCTTGATAATCTGAAAAAATAATATTGATCAGCTTTTTAACTATAAAAGTTACTGAAGTGTTTGGTGAATCAATCTGAGATAGTCATTATTATAATCTGACGTATGGCCATGTCTGACTATCCCAATAAAATATGATTTCCTCATAGCACTGAACTAACTGACTGATAGTATTACAACTACTTAAAATGATTTTACAAAAGCATTTATTTATAGAGTTTTTATAATATCCCATTTAGGCACAATAGGATAAAATGTGGGGGTTGGAATCTAGGAGGGTGTAAGTATAATCAATCAGGGAGGTAGGTAGTTTGAGTAAACTTACCTAGCAAAATAGTTGGTCACTATCTCACTGCGCCTTCTGTAATTCGGGTTTATTCTTTGTGCTCGTTGTATATTTCCATTATTAATATTACCCAAGGCTAATAGAGCATCCCATGAAGCTGAATTTATTATTTGGTTATCATTAGGAGGCATACTTTCCCCACTTCTTCTTGCAATATTGTGCAAGATTGCTGTGGCGATGATTATTGGAAAATAATGCTCTACTGTAACTCCTAAACCAACAGCCATTGCTGGGAATCTTTTTTTCCAGACACCAAACAATCTTTCTATACAATTCCTTGTTCTTATTTGAGATTCATTATATAAGTTTTCAGGATCATTATTGCATTGTTCCAAAGGAGTCATCATGTACCTATTACATGCATACCCTGCATCGCCTACAAGCACTGCATTTCCATATTGGCCCTGTTCAAACATGGCTCTTCTATAACAATTGTTGAAAATGTATGAGTCATGTGTACTTCCTGGCCATCGAGCAACTATGTCAGTGAATTCCAATTTGGCATTGCAGATTGCCTGAATGTTGAGTGAAAAATAGTGTTTTCTGTTACGAAAGATCTCTGGGCTTTCCCCGCCTGTAATAGAAGTATAGTAAGTACTACATGTTACCAAAATGTTATTGGGGTTTGACATAATAATACATATTAATCTACCAACAAATAGGTAAATAATCTTAAACTAACCAGGTGATTTGATGAACTTCACATGAGTGCAGTCTATTGCACCTATAACATAAGGAAATCGAGCTCTCTTATAAAATTCAACTTGTGTCTGTTGGATCTCGTTTGGTAACTCAGGAAAGTAAATGTGCTGCGGTCGAAGTGAAGCAATGGCAGCACTGACTCTGTGCACAATTCTATGTGCTGTAGAAGTACTAAATCCACATAAATCGGCAGCAGTCATTTGATAACACCCAGTTGCGTAGAAACGCAGAGCACAAAGCAACTGATTAATAGGAGACACGCTATTGTTTCTGAAATCAATATGAACATCGAATTAACTAGTAATACCATTAATAACCTTACTTACGTAAGTATCTGATACAGAACGCATTGTTACATGAGTAAACATATGTGTTGATGCTTACATGTTTGAAGGAAACTCGATTTTATCTTCAATAGACTCCAATACCGACAGAACAGTTGGTTTTGTGAGACGAAATCTTGTAACGAAGTCTTTGTCATCAAGAGTATCAAAACATTCTTCTCTGACACGAATCCACCTTGGACGACGAACAAATAGGTCCTCATCATCACTACTATCTTCGAAGGCTAGTGCTAATGCTCTTTCCATTGTTGATGTGCGCAAAATTATTGTCAGTATTCTCCAAAAAGAAATGCAACGACATTGACAGTTCTTAAACTCGTTTATAGACGTTAAACCGCCAATATCGGGCGTTTAGGATTTTAAACGAGTTTTGCGTTAACTGCGTTTTTTTCATGCTGGTGAAATGTAAAATTGTCAGTTAAGAGCTTAAACGTGTTTATACATCAATTAATCGCGTTTTCATTCAACGGTGAAATCCAACCTTAGTCGGCAACTTGTTCAAAGTACTCAATACTCGGTAGTAACTTTTCCCGGCCTCGGGAAGTTAATAAAAATCGTTCCCGAATCGCGGGGAAAGTTGAGTAAACAAACCGACTTTGGAAAAAGTTAATGCGTTTTTTCTAGAGTTTTATGTGTGTTTCATTCGGATGTGTTTTTTTTGTTTAATTTTTTTCGGCGAAAATTTTCTGTGCAATTTTGGTAAAGTTTGGGGACTGGTTGTGATATTTTAAGACTTCGAATATTCTATTTTTATTCTTCTTATTGACCTATTGGTTGAAGGAAGTCGACGTCGAAACCGACTTGTCCGAATAATCTCCATAATGTGTATAGACAGACGCCATGACCCTTTCCAAATTTAAATCATTTTTATTGAACCGTTAAAATTAAAATAAACGTTTAATAAGTAAATCCCCCACTTTGTTTGTTTGTTTTAATTATTTTCTCCTCATCAATTCCCCAAACTGAAAATTATTCTCTGGAACTCGGGGCATTCCTAACCCTTCTTAGACAAGGAGAGAGCACAGTAATTTGTCAAATGAAATCCTTGTTTCTATGAGTTAGAGAGAGATAGGGATACATGTTTGTTTTTGTTCAGATTTATGATTTATAGTCGCAATGATTAATATATTTTGAAGACATTTATAATGAAGGAAAGTGTTTATGGGTACAAATGACATGTAGACTTGATCATTTTGAAAATTCATGGTTTGGAGTTATTGAGGAATCATTTCAGGGTGAAGGAATTAATTAAAGATTTATTGCAAAAGTATATAGACGAAACATGATTTACTAAGCACTTAAGTCATTTGCTGACTGTAGCTTTTAAGGTTTGGAAATGATTTGCAAATCAATTACTTATTATTCTTATATGTCAGAGACAAAATACACAAACATATGGATATGGTAAAGAAAACACAAACAACCAAGAGTTTGGTGTGACCGTACAACCGTGTACATACCACTGAACGATAAACTTCATAATCTGCAATCAACGAGCTATAATAACATGAGTATCCAAGGAAAGTTAGTCGAAGTAAGCCAACCCGGGGGCGGGAGTCAGCGAACTGCCCCCAACTAGCGCCCTTCGTTACACCCAAGGACATCACCAACCTATCGCCACGAACTTCATGTCATTAGCACAACTTTCGGTTAATCTCTCGGCTTTAATGACGTCCTCACAAATGAAACGTAAATGAAACTAAAAACCTTCAAGCAACTTTAAATTATGATAAAATTACATAATTGCGACTGTAATTTAGTTTGAAGAGATAGTAAGGACCTTGCTTAATCTTTTGTGTTGCTAACAAATGAATTGAATTCGCCTAATCAATCAATAGTATAGCATCACAATCAAGGACCGTTATGAAAACATAATAATCGGCGGAGGGGGGAGGCGCCCCTTCCTGTCAATTACTGTGATTAATGAAACCCTCCAATATTGAAACGTTTATTCCGCCCGCGCAAAAGTATTATATTACTTCGTAAAGTAGCGTAAAAGCGGGCCGTAGTTGTATCAACTTTTAATAAAGTCGGTCCCAAAATCACTCCCTGTGCGAAACCTGCGCGATTATACCGCGATACGGAGTGCAAGAGGAATGTCTCCAGAAAAAGGCAATAAAAATGCAAAGACAGTCCCCGGGGATACATCAATTACTGGTTAGTTACGACTTTATTCACTGTATTCATTTTATTTTTGTATTGGTTGTGGTCGTCTCTTTCTGAAGCTAACTTATGATCTCCAAACCCTAATTATCGTAAAGAAATCCCGTCAAGAAACAGGGCAGGCGAATATGTTGTTTCAAATGACATCACTCACCTAGTGAACGACCTCCCAATATAATAAATTGTCTTTAATAAAACAGTCTCTAGAGAAATTAACATCGATGTATGTGCATCCGAAGTTGGTAAAACTGTGCGCTCTACCGCGCGGCTACCAAATTAAACATTTTAAACCCGCTACTAAATTAAATTATAAATTCGGAATTGATTCCGAGTCCCTCCCGCCGAGAGTTATATTGAAAGGAAAATCAAATCAAATGCTGCATTATGGGAACTGCTCGCGGATTACTGTTTCGAGAAACACTCGTTTATAATTCACAACAAATAATACGCTTAGTAGATTATTCCACAAGCGAAGACATTACGAGCCACGTTGTGCTCTGCGGATAAGAAAGTGCGTTTAAAACGCCGTTAAGAGAATCATGGTCAATTTAAAGTGTCCTAAAGTCAATTGTCTCTTGATAGCGAGCTCTTGCCAGGAAAATAGACACTTTAGAGAGACGGCTGTTTTTCCTAGTTGGCAACATCTCGACATTTTTAGCGACACTTAACCGCAATCAAGTGGATCATTAGCCTGAGAAGGCATGCCAAATATCTTCGCTTCAGCCCTGTTTCTCACCCTCTTGTGTGAAACACTCTGTAACACACACCTTTTTGGATGAATTTCTTTTAGACCATTGCCAAGTTTCGCCGACTTTTTCACATCCGAATTTCGAACTGACGTCGCTGCGGTCAGACTTTTCTTACTTTTTTTCCTTGGCAAATAACTCCTTGGCAAGCAAATTGAGATAGCATTTTGAATAACATTAATTAAGAAAATTAAATTAATGCAAATTGCAGACTGAGTTCTAAAGGCAACGCTACTTACGAGCGCACGGCGAGCCGAACTGCTTGTGACATCGAAAAAACAACAAAACATCAATTTTAATGAGTCGAAAACCGAGAATTTTCTTTTCCATTTGGAGAGCAATATTTTTTCTACAACATTTAATCAGAGTAAGAAGTGAAATGGTAATTTGTGTGGACCGCTCGATGTAAATTTTATGCAAGAATACGCGCGCGCTCCCCTTGGTACCTAAATGGGGAAGAACCTTGCAACAGACACAAAATTTTGCTTAGCCGAGTGAAATTTTAACTGCCTCAAAAGAGACAGCTTCGGAAATACGAATACTTAATGCTAACTCACTCTCATCGGTTCATTATACTTCATAATTTTTAGGGAAAAATTGCTATCTAAAGGGTTTGGTCGCGCACTTAAATCATGTTTTTATAGCTTTTAGGATGTGATGTATAGCCGTAATGCCTTTTTAGTGAGTCGATAAGGCGGAACGCTTCGAATCTAATTTAGATAGCGTCCTTATTAAAGGCAAAGAAAACGGTAAAAAGATCGTAATAACCAGCGCTGGCTGTACGCTGGCTGAGCGCTGGCGTAGCGCTGGTGGAGCCCGGATATTAATATCTTGTAACGCGGACGTTATCGGGAGTCGTTGTATAATCAAATCTAAATTAGAACTCGTACAAGACAATCGAACTTGATGAAATTGGAAAATTGGGTTTCAATTTTTCAATTTAAACAAATTAATAAGTTAACAGTTGGTTGGCGAATGGCTTCGGGACGTCCCGAAAATTCCTCGATCTAAAGGTTCGAATGATTTAATTCAAGTTCTTTAAATTAATGGATTTACTCTCGCTCCGAGGCACTTGGCTAACTTCAAACTCAACTTTCAGGTTTGTTTCAATTTGTCATGACTGATGGAAATTTGTTAACAATGGGGACCTCTGGCTATAAACAAAACATCTCCATTTTAATTTTCAAAGTTTCTGTAACTTCTCCTTTGAATATTTTGTTATACTTGTCGGCTAGTCTGAACGTCGTCAGTTACACGTTACATTGTTGAGAGCTTTAGGTCCAACATTATTTGAAGATAAAACAAAATTATCAAAAGATAAGAAACACGAGCCCTATGTAAGTTACATAAAACTTGAGATATTCAAATGTATTAAGTTAAATTAAATTTGCGTTTCGTCTTTTGAAATTAAGAGAAGAAGAATTTTACAACACACTCCGTGTAGATAGTTTGGACTGGGGCTCGACTCAAGTTTTATGTGCATAAAGGCACTGAAACACGATTTTATTATAATTAAGATTCAGAAGTGCCCTGATATAACGTCTATAAACTTTTACGATACCGGCTTTACCTCGCAAACAAATTGGAAAGCATAACAAACAAAATGAGAGCCGAATACCCCGAGAGCGTCCAACCACCAAAATTTAAAATATTCCACTAACTTGAAGTGAACAATGTTAATTTGTACTCGATATCGGGCGATTTTCTGTTACTTTAGTCACTACTTAAGTAACAAAACTATTTATTTACTTTATTACTTTTAAAAAAGTCCTTCAGTTATAAAGTAACCAGGTGGTTTAACATTTGTAAAAAGTTCAAACGTATACTTATTAACCTATAATATCCTACGGCTGAGCAAAGACCTTTTAAGTAAGTAGATATAATAATAATTGGTATAATATGACTCATTGACTTTTATTACAAGGAAGGTCTCTTAATAAAGAGAATCAAATTCATTGAAATAATTACATCTATTTGTCCGGAGTAGCAAAAACTACTAACAGAGTTATAAATAGCAATAGAGATTAACTGGCCTATTAAAATGGAGGTGAGTACAATCCCTATCTAGATAACAAACCGTTTAATGAGGAAGTGTCTACTTATAGTGGCATTAATAATGTCACTACCAAAGACACTGGACAGGAAACGAACTATATTCATAATGATAATGCTGAATTAAAGCTCGTTGAAGCTTGGCACTAGCTGTTCCACACGACGTCACTCACAGCGTATCCAATTAGGTAATGAACTCGGAATGAAAATTAGCCTTTAAACTCGTACGTCACCATAGCGTAAGCTATAGTTTTGCCAAACTTAATCAAAATCGGTTGAATGGTTTAAACGTAAAAGCGTAAAAGAAATTCATTATATAATTTTTTTTAATTGAACATGGATTCACTCAGACTCGATATTTTTAAACGACCAAAAATAGTTTTAATTAGTAAAGATTATGCCAAGGTGTTTGCCCTGGAGTGTTTGGCCAACGATTTATTGGTACGTGTTAAATAAATGGATTTTATTGACATTAATGAATACAAATTGGAGTAATAAAAATATGAGTAAGTTTCTCGAAATAATGCTAGTTTTATAACTTAATGCTAACGATTCAGTTAATTTGATGTTTTGTAAAAACAGTTGATTTTAATTGTGATTTAAGTGAATAATTATATACGAATGTTAATTGGTGACTTTGAGTGGCAAAAAAGGTAATAGTCAAATCACAGTACTCGTAGCTTTTTCTAGTGTTGTTTGCTTTAATGTTTACTAGCAGCGCCCCGCGGTTTTACCCGCGTTGAGTCCGTTCCCGTGGGAATTTCGGGAATTTTTTTTACATAAAAACCTTCCTCTTGAAGCACTCTACCTATTACAAAAAACCGCATCAAAATCCGTTGCGTAATTTTAAAGATTTAAGCATACAGACAGACAAACAGTGTGACAGACACGAAAAAGAGACGACTTTATTTTATACTATGTAGTGATAAGAACTAAAAAGAGGCAGCTTGTATCGTTGCTAAGCAACGGTTGAAGTTTATTTAAATAAAGAAGGTTGTTATTGAAGACATAATCTGACATTCTTAGGATATGGTTTCTAAACTCATAAGGTCTTGTTTATAATATAGAGTATCAGGAAGAGTTAAACACCCTATTGCACATGCTTATTCGATCAAAACCCCTTAAAAGTTTCTTTTAATGAACAAAGAGAAGATGTCCTATCTTATCATATCCTGCTATCATTTCTACTCTATCTAGTCTTCTACTATCCTTATCTACTATTATATCTTCTACTATTATCCAAATAATAATCACGTACAAAACTTTTAAGTTAGTCAAATAACTGTTCTACTCACATTGCATACAACAAACACAAAATCTCCAATGAAACACGGTTTACAAGAGTAATAATTCCAAGTAATAAAGGATGAGATGTTAAAAGCGGTGGTGTGTAGCTAAATGTACAAAGTTGTTGTAAATTTATTGTTTTAGTTTTGTTAAGAAAAGCAATCGCTTTCGACTTAAGGTGCGGTTCTCTTCAGCGAGCCCGATGTAGTTACGATACGAAGATAAGATGTCCACTTTTATTTAGACTATAAATTTTGAGTTAATTTAGTGTTTACAATGTTTTAAGAATACTTTCTACAATTTGATTAAACCTGTCTGCTTAAAAGCAATTGGAAATAAAGTTACTTTAACATAAATTACTGACCATGTCTTAACTTTCGATTGAAGCATTAGTATTATGTATAATGTTACGGCTTCATTGTAATATATAGAATTATTTGTTAGATTCAGTTAGTCGAAACTGTGAACTTAGTTTGAATCAAGTCTCCACGTTTAAATGAGTTCAGGTTTGAAGCAAATTAAATCGTAAAATAAAGCACGAATCTTCTCAAAGAAACCGGAGCTTATTGGAAGTTTTCAAAGCAGATAGTACAAATATACATAACTTAATTGGTAATGAATAAAGTAAATAAAATACCAGATGCGACGACGCGCCATCTTACCTGTGAAAAGAAATTTAATATTAAAAACAGCACATAAACAAGTTCCCCGATAAATACACATTTAAATTTTTATAGGAGTAATCAATTAAGTTGCTCAAACGTAATTAACACTGTAGAAAATACTTCTACAATTTATTAAAAAGGAAACACAATTTATGAACAGTACGTAACGTAATAGTGTTATCGTTATTATTCGATCCTTCGTATTTATCAACATTCATATTTAAAGTTATGGTTCTTAACAACGAAGTCAGAGCATATTTTATTTAATTTTAACGATAGCCTTTAAATTTCGAACAATAAGTGACTTTCATTCGAATATCGAATTAAATTTTTGATAAGCTATTAACTTTTTTAAAAGAAAAAAACATTCGAAATGAATAAACATTCGATTTATTTAACGAGAAGGGCAATAAACTAGCATTTCATTAAGAGAACTCTTTTCGCACATCGATCAAGTGATCCTTCCGTACTTCATTTCTTCCGCCATAATAAACCTTATACGGTCTTTTGTGGCCTCTAAAGAAAACGTTGTAATTGGAAAAAGCTGTATAACGTTAAAATACGTTTATGTCGGTGCGGTGGGTTTAAATCGAACGGAACTCGCAGTATTTTATGGTAAAAATAAAGATTTATTTTCAGAAATAGAGTGTTTTGATTTTCGAATAAACTGAGGTATTGGAAATTTACTTTTATTAAAATAGTTTGATGGTTAATAAAGACTGTTTTTACATGTGCAGTGTATTTTTTTATTCGACATTTTGTGTTCATTTTTATTTTATGATAAAGTTATAATACTGCGGTCAATCTTATTTTATCATTCTTCGGTCACCAAATATCTTATCTTCGGTCACCAAACTTCGTCATCACACTATACTATTCGCAGAGCACGTTTACCTAATTAGGTGTCAACTCTTCGCTCGCCGAATGCGGATGTCTCCTTCCCAAGTTCTTACAATGTTGCGGTCACCGAAATGTTGGATGTCACGAACGACTTAATATAATTGATAGATACTGATACCGTAGCAAAATAAATCTTTAATCCTTTTAGCAGAAACACAGAGAATACCTAATAACATAGAAATGTAAGTAAACTTCAGCTTTTCTCGCTAAGAAGTTTGTTTTACGACGAGCGCTAAATAAAATGTATCGCTGTTTTGTTGAAGAGAATAAATATTTTTATTTACTACAATCACTTTAATAGATTGGAGCTGAAACCTTTACCGCCTTAAAAACCATGGCTTAAGTTAATACTGAGTTTTTTGGGTAACCTATGAATACGGCACAGTTATATTAAAACTGAAGTCTCAGATATTATATCCAAAATGCATTGATATAGTTGTGCCTTATTTGAACAAATGCGTGCTAAAACAGACATCAAACCAACTTGCTCGAAAACATATGTTTCGGTAAAAATTAATGTATGAAATAATTTGGCTAAAATACTTTTCAATATAAAGTAGGTCCCTATTATGATTTTACTATGATTATTTATGTCAAAAATCGTTCACCGCATTTGAGTTGCGGTGACCGCAACAATATAATAAATACGGTAGTTGACCGCATTAGACAAGCTACTGTCACCTAATTAGGTCGCTGCAATCGGTAGACGAGACTGTCTAGTCTAAAGACCACATTCGGTGACTGAAGTTCAGCGACCGCTTTAAGCGAACGCCTTAATATAATTACGCCCTAAAACTCTCGGCATTAAGTTTCACCTAATAGTTGTACCTCTCTTTTAATAATATCTGGTATAAATAAAAAATCTTCTAATGATTATGTTTCTCTATTCTGAACTTTAATCTGTTTTCTATAGAGTTTAAAATATAAGCATCAATAATATTAAGGGCAGTAGTACAGTGACATTATGAGTTATAAAATGGATGTTAAATTGCAATTTAATGTATTTGATAAGTTATTATAGTTATGAGGGTTGTTACAAAATGAAGATAAAAATATGGCTTTTATGTCACCTTGTTGCAATTCACAAGGATCATATACGGAGATGTAAAGTTTGCAGTTTTATACAAAAATTAACACATCCTATAAACATTTGCTTAACGTTTTATATACTTAAGTATTAAAACAATAAACTGCGTAATATAAACGGCTATTTTTACACTTCTATTTCAAAATCATTAAGAGACCTATATAAGTAGTCACAACAGTCTGCAACAGCTTATTTAATGCGAAAAAAACTGTTTTGTGTTAGTCTAACTATAGTTAGTACAAAATCTGTAATCTGAGGCAGAAAATTCGAAATCGGACAAAAAATACTGACTTCAGTAGTCTAGTGTGCGTTCCTTCATATGTTTCGATAGACAAAAAGACTGTCTAACTACAGTCTAAACTATAGTGTGTTCATCCTCTTATTTCAAAATCTACAAATAGACTTATTCTTTAACATACGATGTTGAAATCGAGTCGAGATAGTACTTTATTTCAAAGTTACGACCGAGCCTTGTGACTTATCGTTAAGTAAATGATTATTTAAGTGATTGTGAAGTGTTCTGATAAGAGTGGACAATGGGATTATGTGGGATTGTTTGGAATATAGTACTACTTTTATTCTCGTATTTTAAATCGAGTTATGTTCGAAGTAACTTTATATATTTTGGTAAGTGATAATACTGTTTTCATGATATGTAAAGGGGTTACTGCATATTATATTTGCGAAGTTACTGTTTAAGATCAAATCTTAATCTTAAATATGTTGAGTTTAAACAAATATTTTTTATATTTTAAAATCTAGGTCAATTTTTTAAACCACGTTCAACCAATTAGATTCAATAGAGAAACATTAATTCAATTGTATATTGGCACGAAACAATTGGTTTCAATCAAAGTCAGCGTTTGCCTTATGTAAATGAAATGATAATCGGATCATCCTTGGGCCATTATTGAATGTACTCACTCCGTGCGAGATTACGTCGAGTGCTAGACAACGATCGAATACGTAATACGTACGTTTTAATTATTATACGGTTTAAATTATCACTATTTGCTCTTTACTTTATTATCTGGTCTATTAGGTGTACTTTTAAAGTATCTACAATGTCCATTGTGTCGTTTAAAGTATAGTAGCAGCGCCCCGCGATTTTACCCGCATTTTGCCCGTTTTCGTGGGAATTTCGGGATTTTTTAAATATATAAACCTTATTCTTGAATCACTCTATCTATTTTAAAAAAAACGCGTCAAAATCCGTTGCGATATGTTATAAAGATCTTAGCATACATAGGGACAGACAGACAGACAGACAGCGGAAAGCCACTTTGTTTTATACTATCTATATAGTGAAGATATAGTATCATGTATTTTAAATCAAGGCTTAAATAATTGTTAAATCTTTTCTTAAATCGTTTGTAAAACAATGAATAAGAACAGAGAACAAAGTAACAGATAATAAATAATATTAATTGAATCATTAATAAAACGGATTTTATAAGGTGACATTAATATCTATTTTAGAAGTAAGGTAGGAACAATTTATGAAAACATTTTCAATTTTATTCAATAAAGTATAGACGACTTTGTTTGAAATTAAGAAACTTTAAGTCGGTAGAAAGTTTTAATCTCAGCGGAGTGGGGGATGAAATATTATGCCACCCTCCTGTTTCAACTCGGAGGGAATTTTGTGTCAACTATTACTTTTTTAAGAGGTCCCTGTCTAAAAGGCTTTTTATTTTAGAGTATAACAACAGTTACTAGACTCAATGTTTTGGTCTGTTTATGAAACAAAAAAGAAAACATGAAAAATGTTTCGACGAATTTAGAACTTTAAAAAAATCTATTTCATTCATTTAACCCCCTTTTCAGTGAAGTCGTTTAGGAAAATGATATTTTTTTGCATGTAAACAAACCCTTATTCCGTAATCAACTTAAAAAAGCCCCTAAAAGAAAATAATTACAAAAGTTTACAAGTTTTTAACCCCTTCAAGGGCCATTAGAGGGTCAATTCACAAGTATCAGTCGTCATATCAAGCATCTTTCCAAAAATAAACCTTTTAAATTACACTTTAACAAGGAAAGTTATTTATAAGCTTCGCTGCGAGCTTACTACTTCGGGACATGCGAGTATCGAGCTTTTAAGTTCTTAAAACTCTGTCAAAGTTACAACTCTTTGAAAAGATTTTGAAGTGAAGGCAAATGTTTAAACAATTTGCGATCATAACGTGAAAACGTGCATGTTAAACTCGTACCTAATCAACAATTTGTATTTGAATCTTTGACACACCATTTTGCAAAAGTCAAATAAAATTGTATGACATATTAATGTACAGTTCCAACCCAACACGATACTAAAACTTGAACCAAAAGTTCATTTCTTCCTGAATCAAAAAAGCAAAACAAAAGCAAATCGTGATTTAAAAAGAAAACACAATCTTTCGTGTTTGGAGCAAAGAGTTTCAAAGTAAAGGGTGTTTAAATGTTTTCACTTTATTCGTGCCATGTTAGCGAGTTATTAGTCACATTTTATCTTTATACTATCGATAATTGTGGTGGTTTCAAGAATTTCAGTACTAATCTTTAACTTGGAAGGTACAATTAACATTTCATTCGTTAAACTTCGCATTGTTTCTCGGTACCTGGTTAGTCATTTATATTTTCAGTAAGCAAATTTATGGTTTCTAGGGAAATTAAATTTTAAGCTTAATTTAATCTTTATATTACTTCGTGGTATATAAAGTTTATAAATAAAGCTACTATATTTTAATAAGCTACTAAAAACTTCAACAACACATAACAGTTAGGTCATGATTAAAAGCCCTAGACAGCCCAGACTATATCTCATGAATCCCAGTTGTAGTTAAATCATAAAACCCGTAACATCCAGTATCATCCAACGTATACAGAAAATAACAATAAAAGAGAACTTATAAATGTATAAAAGAGCATAAAGTTCATTTGCATACAGTTGATGCACATTTACACTTTTCACTCTGAGACAGTTAAGTTATTCGATGGCAACACGAACGGGTAATCAAACGTTTGTCATACTAGTAATGACTTGAATTTAGTGGTGTTGTTCACCTATATTTTTCATTAGCCAAAGTAGTTGTAATTTCTTAATGTAATTGTGAATTTTCGTGTTTGTTAGTTTATTTGATGTCATATTTATTATGTTGTTTTTGTTCAAATACTTTCTAGCGAATGTTTGTCGTTTCTGTGAAAGCGTTAATATCATAATTTTTAAACTTTTTAATGTTTTTTTTTTCAATAAAATCGCTTGTCGGTGCTGCTTATACTGTGGTATCCGTACGTTCCTTAATACAAATCATATAATTCTCAAATCTCTCCTCGAAATCAACCATATTTTTCCTGTAAACAGGGTTATCAGTATAAACAAGATTACAATAACGCCGATACTCAGCTAAAAGCGGTTACAGACAAACATTCAAACAGATAAAAATACACGTGTGTTTTCCGCAAACAATTCAACAATGTACGACTTGTTTAGTTGATGGGCACGAGGAGAATCTAATTACGACTAACATTAAGACCTCCGTACATCAGTGTACAACACGCTTAAAACTACGTATCGTAAAAAACATAATATTTTTATTTGCAAAGTGTCTAGACGTGATAAATGACATTTTTATAGTTTTTTTATTGTGTGAACTTGCCTATTGCGATATTAAAGCGTGCTAAAAATTGTAGTGATTTTTTTGAAGGTTTTGATAACGTTACAAATAATTGAGTTTGTTTTTTATGTGTTTTTTAGATTTGTTTAAGTTTGAATATTGAGCAAGCTTACAATAAAACACGACAGACGCTCTATATAACTAACCCGAACTCAGTTTATAAAATTACTCAAAATAAACGCTTTACGACCCACAATTTAATTAAATAACCTAAACCATTTTCTATACAATCAGGCTAAACCACAAACCAGTGCTAACACAATACCTATCACAAAATATTATTGTTTCTGTTTTAACAGCTGATACTATTTTCATTTCCTAATGACGATTGTACGTCTAAAATGTAAACACGGCTGTTTATTTGATAACATTCGTGTAATCTATGTTTACTATATTATACGTTTGTATTTGCGGTCGTAAGTTATAATATTGGGTATTTTATTAACTGACTGTAGTGCGGTGTTGGGTTTAGCTAGGAGCAAACGATATTCTACTGTATGACTGAGTGTCAATAATGTTATCTGTTGGCATGTCATAAGGAGTAATACCTTTTGTCGAAATTTAATGGTATGACTGCTTAATAAGAATTCCAGTATAATAAACATAGCAAAACAGAGAAAACATTAAAAGTAACAGGGTATGAAAAGATGATTTCTTTAAAACTTGGTTCTCGTATATTCCCTTGATATAATTGAAAGATCATAACATTTCCGACGTCTCTACTTCACTGCAACATAAACTAGTTTTATTATAAATATCAGAGTTGTGGGTTTCCATGACAAGTAATGTCTGTTACGTAAGTAGTTACTATGAATATGCATTTAGTAACAGACGGCTATAATTTGCCTACAAACTAATGTTTGAATTTACATTCCTTAAACATACCTATATCATAATAATGTTTTACTTTTTAAATGATTCATGTAAGTATTCAGAAGCTGTTACGTAGACAAATAACTTTATCGAAAATATACGTCTCTACTTTACGTTGTATATAAGAATGTTTGACGTTAAGCGAGTTTACAAGCCGGGAGATGGCGAATTTGAATACAATTTGACATGTGTTATTGTACTAATAAAGCTATATACATATTCGGGCCGGCCATATTGCTTTGGGTCAGCTGTGTCGTTCGGCAAATACTGCCGGACCGGCATTGCCGGGCCGAATATGTATTTATAGTCTATAGTTAAATCTATAAGAACCCTAAAAAATCTATACCCCTCCCATCCTATTTAGTAATAAAGCAAGTATACTCGAGTAGGTTAATGGCCAATCGGTGTCGGAGGTAGACCACCTGAAGGCCTCCGAAATGGTCTAACGATGGAAACAACCGCTAGTTTCAATCCTAAATGATATTGAACACGACCTGTCAATACATATGTGCAGTATGTTAATCTGTGTGTATGTACCGGACACGTGGAAGATAATAATAAACTCGAGCGCGCGTGTAGTGATGTAACTACGTACTACACTGTACTTGTATTTTATTACTGTTGCATTGGTTTGTGTTTCATTAATTTACTGTAAAAACTAGCGGAATTGTGTGACGGAAGTGACCTTGTTTGACCTTAAATTACGGGAAAATTCGGACAAAAATTAACCTTAAAATACGATGTCAAAAACGCGTACATTTTTCAAAAATTACAAGTTCATTTATTAATCTTTTATAGCTACTTGCTTTATTTGGGTTGGAGAAATTTTATTATAAAGAAATTAAATAAAATGCTCCATTCAAATGTATAACTATATACAGAGAAGTATGCACTTAAAACTGTGCAGTTTCAACTTGCTACGTTCGTCCAAATGTACACTTTCATTTATAGATATCTAGTATCGTAATGAAAGTTATCTAATATGACTAATAGACTTACTTCTCCGCAGTTAGACATGTTGGCGTGAAAATTATCACCTCACGCGTTATCTTTCGAGTAATTATACTTACTGATATTGTTTATTCAGTAATTTCATCATACAACGTGTTTACGTAACTTGTGGGAATAACTTAGGTGGGATTTGTGAGATTTAATTCGGTAGGGATTATTTAAGTACCACGGTGCAAGTGACTGGAGGTTTGTTTGAAAAAGGAACAACAAAATATAGTTATTGAATGAGACGACTAGCTAGTTATTTGAAAAAACTAAAGTAATTTATTGTCTATGAGCTAATGTTCCATTAAGCCATTGAATTCTAAATACAAATTTCAAATTTGACGCTTGCTTTCATTTCAACGTCGTAAAATCTCTTGATATAAACAACACTTCAACCAAATGAAGCGAGGATAAAACCACATGCGCTCGCTAGTTCAAAATGGCTAGAGTTTACATTTGTATGTCCTACACCTTATTATCTAGAAAGCTCGTACTCTGCGCTCTAGCTTTCTACTATTAATGTTACATATTTGGCTTTTATGTGAGCTTTTAAAACTTGAAATGTACCATATTTTAAACTAAATAGTAGGTCGTTAAGTTGGTCTGTTATCTTGCAGTAAAACGGGGATTTACATGATTACGCGTTTATTTAAGAGTTTATTGCACGTGGTGAAACAAACGTGTGGACAGTTGCAAATAGTTACATCAATTGAATAGAAAGGTAGGGGAATGTGATTCGATTCCACTATGAATTATTTACGTCATTTAGATTGCGTGAATTGACAAGTGGTGAGTTGGCGAGTTGGCGAGTTTAATAGAGTACGAGCGAGTAAGGTTTTATATGGCTGATACTAATTTTGTGATTCGATATTTAATTCTAGTGTACTTTTATTTCCCATATTTAGATAATATAGTTATTTAATTTACACACCTCGTGTCTAGAGAAACGGGCAACAGATGAAATGTGCAACGAAATTGGCAAGACTTTATTTACAAACGAGTTGTTTTGACCGACTCCACGTGCAACTATTAATACAGACATATTTACGTTTGATTTATTTATTTACAAATACCGATCTCAGTTTAATTTGATAAGCGATGTCCACTATACCCACGGTTGGGCAAAGTTCGTTGAAGATATTTCATATAGTCTATGACCTATGATGTGACATAGATGACTATAATTATGATGCTACTTGACCTAGAAGAGTTGCATCCTGAGATGTCTAACTTACTAGATTTCGTAGCCAAAGGATATGATATACGTTACCTAAGGGTAGATAATCATGGGAAATGTTGTGTATTAGAATAAGAAGGTATCTCCGATGACTAAATAACAATTAATTACAATTATTTTTTACCTCAAAACGGGGTTAAATGACCACAACACAAACAGCGAACATTTAAGGAAAATGCAGAGTTACTATTTGATTTATTACTCTGTTTATGAAACTATATATTCTCAGTTCCTTTGCATAATAATTACATATTATAAAGATAAATAAATAGGTGTGGCTAATTGAAAATTGCAATAACAAAAACATCTTATACACTTTTTATTTACGATTATAGTAAGATTCATTAGTTTAATGGAAATCTAACAGTTTACTTGGAATCAATAATGATAATCATTTTGACACTTCCATTATAATACATTTGATATCATTAAGTAAATCAATTCGTTAAGGTTTAACGATTTTATGATTGTTATGGTTCGCGTTAATGTCATTATAGTTGGCCTACGTGACAGATTTGTAACTCTATCGTAGTTTGTGACGTGACACACGATAGCCTAAATTGTTGTCTAAAAGTACCATAGAGATTTTGAATAATTATAAAAACACACCTAACTTTATAAGAAGTTTTTGAATAAGTTATTTGGAAGAAAACTCTAAATTAAAGTAGAATCTACTAAGAATCAAATCGTTTCACTCCTGGTGCCAAGCAGAGGGATTATTGAACTCGACAATCCATCTAAGTAGGTATTACTTGCATTCACGATGGGAACAAAAACTCAGAACAGTAATTTTCTATGTATCGTTTCAAATAATTTCACAGCAACGCACTATATTTGCGCTAACGGATCCTATGCGTGTCCATGGGAACTTTTCACAAAACCACTCAACCACCTTATTAATAGCAGTATAAGGTTGAAATCCCAACAAAACGGTAAACACAACACATCTCAGAACCTTTATTATTATTAAACGATGCTGCTTTATTGCACAGCACCATAAAGTTCAAATTGCTGTGCTAAGAACTAGAGTTATTACAAGGTTTAATTACAAATGGAAAGGATAACGGCAGATCAGCTGTTTAGGACATCTGTTAGGAAATACTGGTTTATAGATATACAAGCTTTTACGAGACTTTTTATCTTCAATCTTTGCTACGAGTATGTTTACTTTTTACGTTTCATAGTAAACGTTAAGATTTATTGGTTGACATCGAGGCAGTTATTAACGATTTTTTAAATTTGACATTTGTGACGCTCGCGTTTATTAAAATCGCCACTTGAAGAATCGTTTAACGTCAAAGATGCTTTACAATGCATCTGCATATTAATTTAATAAAAGTATTTCCGCGGAGTCAGGAATAATGTCTGTCAAAATACCCAATCATAAATTCTTCAACGGTCGAGGCACCCTTCGCGCACCCCACTCCCTCGAAACAATATTCAAGAATATTAAATTTTGTAAAACCCCAACAAGACGTATCACCCAAAGTTTCGCATTAGTAGTCGAGATGCATTCTGTATCACATAGCGGTACACTGTGTCACGACCGACGCCACAGCGTAATTATAAACACATTATCATAAGTGCCATATTGCCCGTAGAATGGATTATAATTCTTTTCCTCGAGCAAATTACGTACAGTTTTTGTTATACGTATTATATTCGTCCGTATGTAGGTTATTTATGAGAGCAGTAGATTAGACGGAGACGAAATATTAATAACTGTCAAAGATAGATTCGGCTGCAGATGGCCGGAGTTGTGAGACTTATGAGCCCAATAACAGTTACCGAGGGGAATTAACAGTTGAGCAACTGCAATCACTCTCCACGACTAGGATTAAAAATAGTTAGTAAAAGAACATATTTGAACAATGGCGCAAAAGAAGCAAAAGATAAAGAAACAGGAAAAAATACCCGAATACATTCCAAATTCCAAATAGACCCTAAATGGCCGAATTCTTTGTAAATTCATTCCTTGTACAACTATAACAACAAAAGATGAAAAGAAAAATACAAATAACAATTCCATACATCCCAATCACTTTCAGTTTGTCTGTAAATAAACGAATCCTGTGGATAGAAAAAGGGAAAATTCTGTGTTTCAAAATTCAATATATATCTTCATCTCGGATACAGAAAGAATTTTCTAAGAAGGACCGTCCGACAAAAGGATACAACTTAATAGAAATCATAAAAAGGATTTTTCTGATTTCGTACCCTCCAACAACGGATTGAGTGATGTACCGTGAATATACTTATATTATTCTTTGGGAATAACAAACCAGTCTAATAAAATAATTGTTGATTCAGGAGTTTATGCTAACAAATCGATTGATACAAATCACTTTGAATTCCAGCCTCGATCCTAAACTAATGATAGTAAAACAACGATAGTTGATGCCAAAACTTTGGAACAAACCAATTAAACTAATGACAGTAACAAGTCTGACGGAACGGAACTGTCCCCTATATCCATTTACATTACAAAGTGGATGATTCAAAGGAAATTTGGTCCGATGATCAAAAACCTAGCGCACAGTTTAACGAAAATTGAATTATAACTGTTAAGAACGATTCTCATTAAGGTTGTAATGAGTTCGATTCTCAGATCCGTAAACAGATGGTCTTGAATCTTTTGTGCGAGTTAATTCAAACTTTTGGTTGTTAGATCAAAGGTATTAAGTTTAGTGCGCTCTCGAAAAGGGCCTTTTCTTTCATTTCCTTGGCATCAGAACTTTTCTTATTGGAACGGAGCTGGTTCGGGAAATGGGGGACATTACTGAGTCAATAGAAGCTTGGTATAAACCAAACCGAAGCGGAGAGTCAATAAGAGCCCCGGTTTAGATTCTCGTTTAACCTAACTTCTGTTCGACGATGCGATACGAATTTCTAAGTAACCACTTAACTCTATCCATTGATTAGTACCGTCATTTCAATTAATGTTTATCAATGGATCCGGCACGGAACACCCCTCGTTAAAGGCACGGTATTATACATCGATGTTGTATTTACTGCCTTTATTAGTTACTCATATTACGTAAATGGTTTCCATGTTATTTTGTCCCTATATTAATATCAACGAATTGCTCTCAAAGACAATATTGAAGTCATTCGTAAATTACAAAACTTTATTTACTACGTTTTCTGTTAAATATTTATTATTATTTACTTTTTGTGTCTTAAATAAATATTGTAGCATCAAACTAAACTCTCATTTCTAAATAAAAAAGAGAATACCGAGCGGCCTCCCTCGCCGTACTTCAATTACTTTATCAGTATATTTTATTCAAGTAGACAACTTTTTTCGCTTCTTAAGAATATAAGAAAATTGTCCCCAAGTCACTAAGTTACTAAGCGATTGGTACACAAGGCCTCCCAAAGCAATTACACCGTGTGACATGAATGGTCCCTTTGGGATTTGTCCAGTCAGGGACTTGCCTGACCTTCCTCGATCCTCAAATAACGTCCAGCGACAAATTAATAAATTACATTAAACAATATTTATCACACACCAAACGACTTGTCGTAAAAAATAATCTTAAAAGGGGTAATGTGAAATGTCAAATGGCTGACATCGACATTCAAATGTCTTTGGCACAGACTTCGCATTGGAATAAAATGTTTAAGAAAAATCAAGAAACATTTATCTAAAGGGAAGGCAGTCAACTTGATATTCAAATAGAATCTGTCGAACTTTAAAAACGCAAGGAAGTCGGGAATTTTCGACGTCCGTAACCGAAGTTGGGTCCCCGAAGGCGGTTGTCTTCCGCGGCGATATTTCAATGGAATATTTGACGTAGATTGTGAACGAGTCCAGATGCATCCAATCAATAGTAGTTGTGTTCTGGCGAGCCGATCGCAGATGCGGACCGGACGAATCGACCGAAACGATACTTTGTTTTAAATTGAACTTTTTATTTACACCGTACAAAGTGGTCGCGTTTTCAACGCAGTAAATGTTGAATTTATCGCTCGCATGCGCTTAATAAAAACTACGTACGGTCGTAATATTGTCGGGGCTCTTTCAAGTGGGCGATCCCCCAAGAGCTTTTTAGTCGGTACGCTATTAATAATAGAGCTTTTACGAGAGTTTTACCGAATTATTACTTAGTTTAATGCTTACTATTATTACGTGAGCTCTAAAAAAGTGTGAGTTATAAACGGCATTGTTGTTATATGACTCTGTTTTATAACTTTACTTTGTAATTAGTTACGATTTATGAAGTGAGTAAATTTCCTAGTTATTGCATTTAACGATAGACTATTATGACAAAACGTTATATTATTATAATGAAACAAAATTTATGTCAAGTACGGCTACTAATTTACGATGAAGTATAATTTCTGCACCGAGTAAATTATGTTGCAAATGCAAAATTTTGCATGTGCGTAACCCAAACCTTTATTGCTTTAAAATGACTGGAGTTATTACGGAATAGGCCTTCGGGTAACTTTCAATTACTAATAAATCCGTCGGAACGGTCCGTCATATTTCACATCTACAACTACTTGGCAATCGTATGAACTACGACAAAGCTAAAAACGAACTAGATAAGCAAAAATACAACTTCAAAAATCAATTCAGAACCCTAATTCTAAACGGAATTAGTCAGACAGCTAACACTATCGCTCCCAGGTCTCGTGTGCGGAACCCGTTTAAAGGCAAGTGTGTTTGTGCAGCCAGAGATCCCGAGGGAGCCTCGCCGCTGCAAATATTGGCACTGTATTAGCCAGAACGGCTGTAACGACTAGCTCATGTTTTTTTAGTCTTATTCCACTATCTCTTTCTTCTGTATTTTTGAGAGGTATTTTGATGTTACAGTTTGAAATAAAATTTTATCTTGCTGATCTTGAACAGTGTTGAACAGATTGATGACTGGAAACCATTGATAATGATATTAATAAATTTGGAACTGAGAACTTTAAAATGAGTGCATTTACGGCCATCTGTTATCGCAAGAATCTCTCTCACTTAACTCTAAAGGAGGAACACTAAAAAAGTTTTGCTGAAACCAGTCGGAAAGACGCCATATTTCCTTTAGCTTTCTCCATAAATCGTCAGAATAGAGATTCATCTACATATAGAGAAGATTCAAGGAATTTTGATTTGAAACTTTTGCGAAAACTTAACTCCGAGATAGGTATGAGTTAAATTTTTACCGCTTAGCATTAAGTCACATTCTTTATGAATACTTTATTAGTTAGTATTCTTTTAGATGTTCAAATGTTCATAGATTACTTAATCATTTCAACTCTTTCAAAGAGAAAATCTTCCTAGAACGACTCTTCATAATAATATTACATTTCATTTACCGACTCCTTTTCTTCGAAAACCAACTCACCAGTATTCATTAGAATTTAATATTTTGCTCAAAAAACAATCAAATAACAATCAAAATAATCTTTATTAAGTAACACAAACGTAGAGACAACAATCTTCATTAAACATTAAATAGTAAAAACGTTGAAAGGATTGTTAATAATTCAAATGCAGCGTTTAATGAAAGGAACGTTCCTTTGGTACAATGTTTAGTATTTAATTCTATGGCAATCGTAAAATGGAAGCCCGAGACGTCAATTACAAGGAGAAATTTTAACGTCGCTGCCTCGTGAATGTGTAATTATGAGTTTACGGCCCTCTCTTATTGCCAATTCGGTATTGAATTTAAACCTTTGATATTCACACTAAATAATTTCAATTAGCCGTTTATTGACATCTATTCTGATGGCATTACTGTTGTCTCGCTGATTTTATTAGTTGATATATTCAAAACTATTTGTTTCTTTACCACATTACGTCGCTCATACAAGTTCAATGTCTGTAGTAGTAATACCATGAAAACACTAACTATGATGTTAAAACTTCTGCAAAGTATACATATTAAAACTGTAAAACTCATCAAATTCTCGAATACCTTTTTAATAACGTTTCTGTTGCAAAATATATGAAATTTAATTCAGATCTTTATCTTGCATTAATTTTCTTTATTAAGGAAATATCTTTTACGGCCCCTCTCTTTATTAAGAGATCTTCAGATAGTATGATCGTCAAACTGCAAATATAATGACACGGGGTGCCACGGTACAGGAAACCGACGACTAGTGAATTTAAAAATAAATATAGCATTGAACATTAGCTCATATAATAAGGTTTTTTTCTTTCAAAAAATTGATAGTCGTCTGTGCACGCCTGCACCGTGGCAACCCTTTTAAAAACGTATTTCAGCAACATCATGATAACCTTTGTAGAGTCTTAAAACATTTTCCGCTAAAACGTATAATTTGGTTAAAGAGAAAACTAAACGCGATGCACCAACAGGCACATTTCATTATAGTTGCTAAGTGTTACTAAAAAACTCAATAAACGAAGAAAGTAAGTGCGTGGGAACCATGAAACAAGAAATGATCGTCCAAATACGAGTAAACAATAATACTGAACGAGTTGACCGTTTAAAACAGCCCCTACCTTATATAGCAAGACTTGAAACCGTCAAGTTGCTTACCTCGAATTAAGTTCAAGGGCACAAAATTGTATTTAAAAATAAGCATCGTTTCAGCTTCCTTATACTCGTATTATTTCGCAATTACAGTCTTTATTTCTTCGCTTTAACGTTCACATTTCCATGCACACGACTTTTTATTTGAAACTCAACTAGTTCAATTCTATGAGGCTTAAACATTGAAATAGTAGGACATGAAAGGATTTCCGTGACTACTTATCTGATATATGTTGTTTGTAATCTAATCATTTGCATTCAGGTCGACGGTGATACTCAGAAACTGTCTGATCGAGGATTGGACATAATCCAGTATTAAGAAGAACCGTGATATGTGATGAAGCAATGTTTATTTATGGTCCGCATCCGTTCGGGAACGGTAGCTGCGACTTCGTTAACGAAAACTATCAAACTGATTAATTGGCAATATTCAATATAAATGATTTACACATTAAACTACTACAAGATTTAGTATCAAGCTTTGAGATTGATAATATTCGCTATCACTTTAATCGGTTGCTTAATTTTGTGATTAATCTTTGAGTGAAAATTACTGAGTTTCCTTTCCTTATCACGTGATATCTACGATTCTTTTGGACAATTAATTTGGTAATAACGCCAGTTGTTGACAGTTGATAGTTGAGGCCCAAAAGTGCAGTGAACCATTTTGATTTAACCGGTTGGACTAGTCTCGAGTTACCGATTTAATATCTGATATTAACATTGTAACAAATTAAGCATCATGATAATGACATATTGTTTTTGTATGCTAATTCGGGTCTCGGGTAGCAACAGGCTAGGCGTAGAGAATATGCTTCAAGGTTCATTGATTTTGTATTAGATAGTCGAATTTTCTTATCATGTGTTAATTTTGTTCTAATACTTTGTATAGGACTTGGCTCTAAATGAGATCTTATTATAACTTTTACAGTACAAACTGTAATCACCTACTTTTTCTATGTTGGCGACCTTAGCTATGTTTTTTTCTGTTTCTGTTATTGAATAAAGTTTCCCTCAGTGAAGGAACTATTAGATGACCGACGCTCGTCTTAGCTGTGCCCTTTCACGGTTCGTAAAGTACCAAAATTGCCTCCCAATACCTATAAATTCTATTCAAAAACTTCAAATAATAAATTACAAGGCCAATGACTTCCAAAGGACCGCGGCTCCAGACCACAACCGCTGGGGTCGACGAACTCTCCTTAGAAAGTTAAAAGGTAAAATAAATAAATCTGAAATACAAAATTACGAAATAAGAAAGTTGCTGAATGTTCGTCGAACATATTTTGAAGGATTTGGGTTTAAATTTCGAAGGTTGCTGTCCGAAACTTGGTAGTACTACATCTTTTTATCGCTAAATATTGTTTATTTATATAGAGACATATAAATAACAATATGCTATCGCATTTTATTATGGTACCTAAGATTCTCTGGACTAAAAAATGCTTAGCGCATACTATAATATAGTTTACCGTAAAAAGACGCCTAACACATACTTTACGTCAAACAGCTGATCTCTAAAAGACCTTTTGATCGTATTTGATAAAGCAAAGTGAGTCATAAGCCTGACTGGAGTATAGTGAGCACTCGACTTAAGAACGCAGTATCGAATAAATAAATCTTAGCATTACCTTGCATATAACAATTAACTTATCATTCGATTGCGAAAAGTCCCTGAACTTTTTGATTCTCCAACAATAGACTCTAAGGTCTTTATGTTTACTTAATACGATTTTGTAATAGGGAACTAAATTTTTTATTCGAATCAATTCGTCTAAAAAATCATGTTGAAAATATACCTACGTTTGATTGTAAAGTTCGACAAAAAACGTATTGTTGTGTGAACGGTACTGGTGGTGTAAAAAAACGAATGAGTCGTGTGCGGAAATGAACGGGACATGGAAACGAAATTAAGCAAATCAATAAATAATCACTAGACATAGGGCGCTTTCAAATTATGCGTTTCGTGTCGGATAAAAACAAACTACACTCTCTTCTTTTAGGTTGTCCACTAAGTAAGTTCGTTCAAGTCACGGAGTTTTTATACCGCCTAAAGCCCGTCATAGTCCTACGGTTGAAGCACCAGGAACCGACGATTTGACATACCTTCCGAAGCACGGTAGCGTTCAACTACAAATACCTGTAACCTTTATGTTATTTTATAACCTTAAAAAAACACGGACAACAATTCCATTAAAATAACGAAGTTATATCTTGAAACATTACACGAGATAGATCATTACATTAACGATGTAGTCATATCATAACGATAACGATATGGCCCAGATTAACGGAACTGGTTTCGACATCATTAAGGAATACAAACCCATTATTTATTTAATTATTGTTAACAGTGTCCGTTTTGGTAATGTTTATGTTTTTATTTTTTATTCACGTTAATGGAGGAACGTTTGTTTGTCATTTTGTGGCGTATTAATAGATTTTCTGATAAAACCGTTATCCTCGTTATTATTATACTTAGTATACAAAGATTACAAAGATATTTTTTAAGAGAGCTGTAGACTTTGTTTTTTTTTAAATAAATAAATAAACTGAATATAATCATTTCAAAAAAGAGAGATATATGCACCAAAGTTATACTGTTTACTTTTTTATAAGTAAGTCTGATAAATATTCTAATCTATTCAAATCATAAAATATGCTAAACACTCTTATGAAACAGTGCATCAATAGGTATCGAACTCGCAACCCTGAGCTGTAAAAGTGGGGTCATTACCACTTCACTGTATTAAAAACGAGTTGAATATTAGAAGTATGTATTAGCCTTTCATGTCCAACTGCTGGGCAAAGGTCTCTCATCTCACTGAGGATATCAGTACAGTGAGGAGGATGTAATCATCACGTTTGATTACTGCGGGCTGGTGATCTCAAACACGAGCCATGTTTGAAAAGTTGAAAACTTGCTTCGCTCGAGTTAAATATTACAAAAAGTAAATGTTTAATTTAACCGTATTTTAGTAGCAATCCGAGATGATGTTTATGTTAGTAACTCTGTTTAGTTAGGATTCCATTGGAGGCAACGATTGAAAGATCTAATGTAAACATTTTGGTAATCTCACGCCTCGTGTTGTAGCTCTATAGGATTAACGTGTTTTTAATTAATTATGGATGGACGGGATAATCTTTCTTCGGTTTAGAATCACTACTTAAATACTTTTAGAGTTGGTTGAGAATCTAATTAGAATGTTCAAAGTAAGCCGACTAATTATATAATCTAATAAACATGTACTTAGATTTTTTATATAATTAGAAGAAAAATTAGATGATCCGTTTTTGCGACCAAACCTGAACTATTAAATAAAAAACTTTATTTAATAACGATGAGTCTCATAGGATACAAATCAAAATATTCCTTTATTACCGAAACAGATAAAATAGAAGGAAAATTCTCACATTTTCGCATTACATGTAACAAAAAGAAAGACAGCCCCACAATTCACTTTAAGAAATAAAATGTTAACGTGAAAAGGAATTCCGATACTTGGGTCCGTAGCATCGGATAACATCCAAAACGACTGATTAATTTAACAGGCATCCCAAGGATTTACAGTCACTACTAACTGATGGTATTATTCGCCCTAATGTGAACGGGATAAGGTCCACAATCGTGATGTATTGTTATCCCTGGATTCCCGGTAGCCGCTGTTATAGGCGCTGTAAATCATGTGTAGAACGTTTGTCCGAAAATAACTAAAAAGTTTAGGTTTTAAGTGAAATTGGATAACGTATTGGCGTTATGCACTTTAGTGGTGAAATAATTTTGTTTGATTGCATAATTGACGTGTTGGGTCTGATTGTTATATTTTCATTTAATTTCAAGTAATTTTTAAGAGCGCTAAAGAAAAACTTTATTTTTTTGCGTTTGTTTTCTATTAAACTCGCTAGCAGCTTGCGAACTAGCTCATGATTTTTAGCGTTTCCTTTCCAGTCTTTTTCTAGATGATACCTACATTGATGACATGGTATGTAGAGTAAAAAATGATGTAGTAATCACGAACAAAATGCACAATAAATTAAAATGACACAACAAAATTCCAAACAGCCTGGAGGTACATAATCTGTACACAGGACGGATAAACTCAAACACATCCCAAACAACTAATCCTATGATAATATTGAAACGATTCAACTTGGAAAAGTTGCCGAATGAAGTTTTTCTCGTAAAGGAATATCCAATTTATATGCACTATTTGTTAGCTTTAGATATTTGTTATCTTTATACATTTCAATACCTAACTTCGTGCAAAGGACTTGTTAAATATCTCAATTTGTTCTACATTATTTCGTTGCTGAATTGCCAATTGTCGACGAATAAATCAACGATATCACTATTGCATCGATACCTATTTTGAAACATTCGTTCCAAAGCATGGAAAGGAAACTTGGCTTAATAAATGAAGGCTTGCCAGCTTTCCGAAGCGAGATCATAAAAATTGTCTTTCAATTTCAGTCGAAGCGAACTGATAGTATCAGAGCTATGAACGTTTTCTCATTTCTCGTACAAAACACTAAAAACAGATAGGTTTTATGCGAGGTCTTTAAAACGATGTTAAGGTCCTTACTGTCTGAGAACATTTTATTAAAGATTTTTGATGAAATTGATATTTAAACACGTTTTGAGTGACTGCAAAGACACCATTGACAGCCTCATCACAAAACCCTAATTATTAATTTATATGTAGATTGTCGATTGTTTTTGCCAATATCGTAAGCAAGACATGTTGTTTCTCTGCCGTATTTCAATTAGCAAGCCAGCAGAAATCTCCTTAGTATCATTTGACCTGAACCAGCCTATCAATGGCTGGCGAGTCAGAGTTCAAAACAATTAATGGCCGCCCTAAATCGACTTTGCTTCGAATAAAGGTTGGGATCAAACTCTAATACGCAGACGAGTCTAGATCTTGAATAATCAATCAAACTCCTAACTTTTAGGCACACAATTTGCAAAATTGGACTTTGATTAATAAGTTTTGAATGTAATGTTTTAATTGCCCCTTTAAATTGGATTTCAAGTTAGAAATTTCGTTTTATGAGTAAGTATAACGATTCGACTTTCATAAAGTTTTTTATCAAGATAATTCCATCAGAAAGGTTTCATGTTATAACTCAATTTAGTAGAGCTTAGCCCGAACTTGTGAAAATTGGCAGAGACTATAGAGTCGATACACTATGGATAAACTTGATCCTATTCCAAAACAAAGCTTCAAGAACGTTGTTACAAAATCTGTGGCTCATTAAAAAATCTATTATATTATAACGTTTTGTGAACTAATTTCATAGAGTACATTTTAACAACACCTATAATTTCGGTCTGTTTCGAAATTAAACCTCCGTGCATTATCGACTGACCTTTGTGATACCTTTTATTGGAAAGAAACCGGTCCAACAAACAGGCTTTTGCCTCTCACATTGAGTAATGAAGGTACAGATGCGATGTTGTGTTTTTTCAAAGCCTATTTTTCTTTCCGGACCAAAACATCTTAATAAAGTGTAAGTCGTTACTTAATGTGTCTTTTATCTTTTGAGTTGAGGGGAGTTATGGAAGGCGAGTAATAAATGGATAGAAGGGAGGGATATAAATGAAATAATATATACAGAAATGTAGGGTCTGATTATTATTAATAAAAGCACCTAAGATACTAAAAATATACATATTAAGTAAATAAAACAATCGATCAACTTGCAATTAAAAGGACCGTCGCATCTACCATTAAATAATCTATGTTAACCCGCAAAAACGAAGTCGTGAGTGGTCACAGGAAGAGCATGTCGTGTGATTTCACGTTGTTTTCTTGTTTCAAACTCCAATATTCAGTTGTGGCTACTAATCTTATTAGTCGATTTACTTGTGGACATGTTCCTTATACAATTAACTATTTAGTGGCAACACTGGAATCTTATTGATGTTTCTAGAACGCACTTGTGGTTCCCATTTGTGGTTTCAAAGTTCTTTATGTTTTGTTTTGAAGTTTATTAGATTTTGAGGGCTTGATTCTGAGTACTGAAGACACCGTTCCTACTAAAGATCTAAAGGCAGATAATTCTAAAAATCTAAGAAAAGATACCGTTACTTCCCTGTAACTCACAGATATTTTATAAGAATATTCAAAACTGATCCGTACAAAAATAAATAAAGCAATAAAACTGTCAATAACTCGTGAACAGAATATTCGGTCGAAACTAAACTGATTTGTATATCTAGAACAGGAAACACTGCATTGGTCGAATCATAACTAATGTTAGATATATTGACAATAAATCATTCGAAATTTTAGTCGCATTGTATCGAAGGACATAAAAATATTACGTGAATGGTTTTATGGCACTGTGTGTGGTTCATTTCAATTTTAGATTTGTGCTAATTAGTAATGCTACATTAGATGGGTAATGTTGCTGTGATTATTGGTAGTTTTCAGTGTTTATTAGTATTTTCCTATACTAGGACAAACTAAGCTTTTGAATGTAGGAGAAAACTTCAAGGTGGGTAAAGAATAATTCGTTGTTTTAAATCGTATTCATCTCCACCACTACTCTCTCTACAAGAAAGTTTGATTGTACAAAACCCCAAAAGATTTGGACTCTGTATACCCAACGTTAATGTATTTCGTAGCCCGCCATTGCTTTCTAATCAAAGTTACACAATAAACTTTTGCAAATAACTAATCAAGCAAGATTATCGCAAAAGTTTTTGGTAATCCAATCAACATACATAAATCTCTCGAGTAAAAGGGGATGGGATCTTAAATGGATTTTTAGATTAAATTGGAATGTTTTGAAATGGTTTTTTGGGGTCACCTTTGTTTATTACTTAGAAGATGATTAAAAAACTTTACTTAGACGAGTGGGTGAATTTGATTCTAATGACGGCCGTAAATAAAATTAAAAGACCAATAAACATTAATGTCGACCAACAGGTATATAATAAAAATGGTGCTATAGGTGGCATTTAGCATGAATAAATACCAACGCTAGCGAACATAAATAAATATATAAGAATAAAATACCGAAATATAAACTAGGTAAATAATATAATTACTCGATGAGCTCATAACATATAAAAACATAACAATCTTAATGTTATGCACTTGGATTCTAATTATATTTTTAAAAGTACAGAATAATTGCGCTGAGATTAGATATGAATCGTGGTTTCAAGCGAAATATCGACAAAAACCTCCATCTTTGTAGAAGTCATATTCAGAATGATAATGAAATCGTGATAACGTTATTAAACTGGATGTCAATGACTCTTTCATATAATAATTTCAAAGGAAACTACCGAACAATTGCTACCGTGGATTGACTGCGTTACGATCGAAATAAATTAAGTAAAGTAGTGTTGAGCCAAGATTGCAGAAAAAGATTACTTTTATAAAACGTTTCTTTCCAAAAAGTCCTGTTTGACTTCAAAGATTAGACAGACAGAGACAGATTATACCATCTGAACTCAAACAGCGTCAATCTCGAGTGAACATGATGCTCGACACGTCACAGAACTCATTTATCGCTCACTCATACCGTTCCTTTTCCATTTCAAAATACCACATCCATAACATGGTTCAAACCAACATGAAAATCAAAATAGCACCGTGCAAAAGTCTCTATTCGCAGTTCCCCACCGCTTTTCATTTTAAAAAATAAAAATGGATAAACTGAACCTTATGCGGAAAATTCAAGTGAAAGATATATGGTGTATTTTTGTTTTTCTCACGTTGGAAGTTGTTCGTTCCGATCCCCCGTCACCGTGGCCAGACCGAATTTATAGCTATTTGCTGTCTCAGACTTTCTGTTTTCACATGTCATGGGTGCAGTTTTGCAAGTTGCAACCCGTATGAAGCAACTTTATCATAATGCTGTTGAATTCATAACATCCACTGAATTTACTGGAAATATTTTCGAACAACCATTTTCTGTTTGATTTTTATAAGGTTTTTTGTCAGTTTGTACAATATTTCGTTTAGTGAATTAGTACGTTTGTCAATAGTATCATTTACTATCATGTTATAAGTAGAAACAAGACATCGCACTCGTGTATTTCACTATCAAGAGTTATTGATTTTGTACTTAACTTATAGTTGTTTGTTAGAGATTAACTTTTCGAGGTTACTGCTATATCTATAGAAATTATACCAACGAAAATCCTTCACCTTTCACCTCATTACATTTCGGCATTAAATTTGATTTGGCTTGTCAAATATTTTGTCACCAAATAACGAATCTAGAAGATACAGTTTTCCAGCCTCGATATCGTTTGAGACTTTTCTAGTCAACAGAACGGGTAAGCGTGAAATAGACGGAACCGTAGCTACCGTGGCTACTAATTCTCGCGGCAAACACACGCGGTAGGCGCTGTTTGTCCGCACACAACACTAATTTTCTTGGGCAACACTGCCGTTCTCTATAATGGTGCTATTAAAATAACACCCACAAGTGTAGCTAGAGTTGCTCTACCAATGTACAGCAAATTGCCATTGCTAACGTAAGTCCGTATTTTACAATCAAAATGTTGATTCGCGCACCGACTACACTGCATTAGGGTACATAAATTTGCTTACTTAAACGATAAACTTATACCTCGAAAGCTAACACGATTGTTTAAGGTAACCACCGGTTTTAAATGTTAATTTATTGCTTCGAAATTGTTTCGTAACATACTCCCCGTGTATCAATTCTGACTTATTATCCCGAGGAATTCTCGAATCAGCGTTCGTGTCCTGACGTACTAATGCCATTATTGTACAAATGCACGAAGGATTTTTTCTAGGAAACAAATGTGAATTATTAAAATGTTAGGGTTTAAACGTTCACAATTGTATCAGAGCGACGGATAACCTTGGACGAAATGAACAGTTGTCTGTATCTAAGCGGCTACATGTTTAGAGGACGGTAAAAAACCGAGCAAAAAATAAGCAAAGTCCACAATTCGCTCGGCTTGGATTATAACGATCTGAAACACCGCCCTTGGTTCGCAAAGTTTTTTGTTCGCGAACCAAATATTTAAACGCTCACTTTATTTTCGCTAAATCTCGTTTCTTTTCGCACGCAGTTGGTAACATCGTGATAAAAAGCCAGCTACCTACAGTCTATTGTATCGATAAGTTGTTAAATGCTAATGATACGATTGTTATTGTTTCCTCCTATTGCAAACATAATATTTTTTCATAAGTCAAGGATAAGCCGGCGGAAAACGCTTGCCTAGCTCTAATTAGAGATGATCATGACACCGCATTTTCCTGTGAACTCGAAGCCGCTGCGAATGACCTGAGATTTCAATTTCCTAGTATCATACACACACACACCGAATGAAAGGCCACTCACGCGGAGTGGATGACTAAAAATACTTTATTACGAGTTGACATTGAAATGTTAATGCACTCGGTAGCTCTTCGACGCATTATCGTGGATATTTCTCTTAAATGAATTCATAATTCTTCAAGTTTAATATATTGTTTTGACTGTTATTGGCTCGATCTGGTGCCGGGTCGAGGGAGTGTGTTTGATGCGATAATGCGAAAAAAATTGTGAGCCGTGTCATTGATCTCCAGATGAGTCGGATCGGTTCGGCCGTGATCTCTAAATGCACTCGTCTCGCACACAAATCGTTCAATATTGTTTTAAGAGTTCAACATTTTCCGCTACGTTAACTATATAAGTGCTAATACATCTTGTTTTACGATGACTAAATTTATTGCCAGCCAATTTATTTTCTATCGTTAGTTTTTTGCTATTAATCTCGATGGGTTTGGAGAAACGAACGATATTAGTGCACTGGTGTACGTGATCCGCGGCACTTAGGGTTCGTTTTTTATTGCACAATATTTTATTATTATATTTTACCTACGTATCGCTACTCTAGTGTTTAATTTAATAAATGCAACTGTAGCAAACCATATTAAATCATTTATTACTTTATTAGTCATGCCTCTATTTCGTATTGATGGTAAAACATGTGTAACGTTACTTCCTAAGTTTTTATATCACTCAATTTTTATTTATGACCTTTTTCCCGTCTAACCTTCGTATTCTAGCTGTTATTAACTGATGTGGATATTTTATTAATAATATCACTTCTGGAGAATATTCTTTTAAATTTGTTTTCTCTTATTTCTAGTGCAATAATTTTACTTTTCCGGAATTTTCATTGCCATTGAAATTATTTTTTCCTCAATACCACAACATCAACTCGTCAATATTATTTTGACTTTTATTAAATTTTGTTTTTCGTTTTGTGAATTCTGAATTTCATTATTGCATGTTAGGATGTCGTTATTTTCTGTACAGAAGCAGAGTTGAATTTCTCTTCGGCAACATTTTTGAAAAACACTCTGAGTTATCGCTAAGGTCACTAGATTTTTAAAATAAATTTTATAATAAGTAGGTATTAGCTGTTTGTTTTTCTTTTTATCAATTGAAGAAATTTTGCGCAAATTCGTTATCACGAACGAAACGTCACAGAAAAACATGTTTACAAATAAAATAACTTGAAGCCATGTGTTGAACAATGTAATGACGATTAATTTATATTACGCGCATTTTATTTATTTTCCTGAAACATTTTATTTTGATTTATTTCTCTGGCTTTTTTAGGGTTAATTTTATCATTAATTTTATTCAGCGTTCCTGGTGATATTATTTTTGCATTTGACTATTTTTTAATTTACTTTTTTCTGACTTCGTTTTTTAAATTTTAATGGTTTTTAATGAGGCATTTTTTAAAATATTTGTACACCTAATATCCCTAGTATTTTTAAAAAAACCAAAGTGACTTACCTGTGTGGCATCCGTGTATGGGGTCGATGAATTTTTGTCGACGAGTTGTGACCCGAACACGGGCACCCCACTCGACGTCGGAGTCATGGACCTCACATCCGAAACTTGCTGAGGCACCATTTTCATTTATCCAAAATAATATCAAAAAAATAAAATGTAACACAAAATAAACACCGTTCACCTATTGCACTTAAACGACACTAAAAAAATGTTTTCTCAGTTTTATGAAATTTTCAAAAAGTTTTTAAGTCTCTTATAGTAGTCCGAAAGGCGTCACTAACAGCCTTCGTTTCTTCCCAAGCCTCTCGGCAGACGCAGCTCCTGACACTTCCCAATATCTGGAAACTATCCTGATAGCTTTCTCCTCTAGAACTGATCTGCTACTATCTTCTTCAATAGCGAACAGTCCAAAAGTCATAATTTTAGCGGGATCCCAACCGCAGTTCAGTGATTACTGCGGTGCGTTCGCATAATCAATCGGGAGGTTTGTTTTGAGAGTTGTGTTAGCGGCTACGTGCGCACTCCGCGGTGTCTGCGAGCGTACTGTGGCGTCCGCCGCCGACTCGCAACATGGTGTCAATATAGCCCGCTCAGCTGTTCGCCCTGCCCCGCGCCCCGCGCACGCGCTCCCTCACCCCTCATCGCCTTCATTACTCGCAGGACCTTCTGAAGCAGTGCCCGTTAGCATGCATCCACCCTTAACTTGTATAGGTATTCACATTTCGTATTTATTTTAAAAAAAATTGTTGATAAAAAATTATATTTTTTAATCAGGTAGGTATTTAAATATCCTTTATGAACGGATGAACTGAAATAGACAGTCAATTTTTTTTTTGATGGATTTTTTTCTTTTAACACAAATATTTCTAAAGTAAATTTTACGTAATGAACCTGCTTACCTACCAGCTTATCAGTAAAGTGTTAATTGGTATAATTATTACTATTTCTATTTAAGGTCGATACGCGTTAGACTTTCCTAGAATGAGGAAGTATAAAATGTAGTAAAACATACAAGTAGTGACGTAGAAACATAACTCAAAGTAAATAATGTATCTAATGTATGCCGGATTAGGTTCTGTATAAGTATCCTTACTTTATTACATGGAAAAAGGTAGTTTCGAGTTTTACAATTAAAGTAAAACTCTATAAATAAATAGTTATTAATTGTTTTATTAAACTTTATTTAGTGCTCTTATGTGAAGAATATATAAATTGGTTAGGCAACGTGCAGCTCGGACGCTTTTCGGATGGGTGTCCAATTGTGGTAACATTATTTGAACTTTACCGTGTTCAGAACATCACATATAGACTGCGGTACTCAGTGTAGGCGAGTATTTTTATATAAGTAAGTTAAGAATTTTATTCATAATAAACTTTATTAATTTTTGCAAAAAATAATAATACGTAACCTTGACCTACAAAAACAAAAAACAAAATTTTATTCAGTTTTTTTATAACTTAATTAAAAAAACAAAAAAAAATCGTTTTCCGTACGTAATCACAAGTATGAATTTAAAATGCGTCATACATATTAAAACTGTACCATTATGTCATTACTGTTCCAATATTCATTGATTTTTACGCTGCATTAGGATTATCGACCATATTATGTAGCCTCAACATTAAACTCATGTAATTAGGTAGGTATTATTATTTTATTAGTATAATAACATCACGTTTTATTCGTATGTAATGTTTAGTTTTACATTGATATCCATAATAATTGGCAATAAGTTTGTACTGTAAAACACTTGTACTTTTTTGTATGTGTACTGATTTTTTTTAATTAAAAATACTTAGGTATTTTAAAAGATTTAAAAAAAATTGGGTACGTTAATATTATCAGTTTATTTACATGAACTGAAAAATCCTTTTTTTTGTTCCATTTTAAAATGCACTGAATATGCTTTTTAAACATTAAACTAAGTACCTTTTTTTATAAAAAAATAATAAAAAATATTACATTTATTTCAAATAAAAAAACTTTTTTAAGTCAAGCATTGAATATTTTGAGAACACAATATTTTATAAAGTACATTTTATAAGGGTTTTAAACATAATAGGGGTGAACGGGCATCTGCTAGACCTTGAGGTACCCGCATCCATAGAAACTTCATAGTACTCGCAAATAAAAACTACTCAAACATTTATTCTTATAGCAAATAAGAAACCAATACTATTTTATAGACCATTTAAAACTTTAAAAAATACATTTATTCGATGACCACCATATTAAATGGACTACACACCATATATTTTTAATAGTAATAAGTCTAAACCCAATCCTATACATATATATAACTCTTCCTAGTACCAATATATTTTTCACACAAAGCATTCCAGTTTCAATATTTTTTATATTTTTTCAAACAAAGCAAAAGCAAAGTAAAACAGATTACTAATTAACTACTATTCTTTTCCTATTAATTTTGAATTCCAAACATAATAACTTAAAACGGGCAAATCAGCGGGGCACAACTAGCTGCTTCCTTTCATATTATATTTATCTACGAGTAAATATTTCAAACGAAACATTTCCTGAATTAAAAATCAAAACAAGTCGTTGAAGAGTTTCCTAATCCCCGCAACGATGTTTCTAGTATAATTCAATTTTAATTGTTTTTTATGAAAACGAAAATTGGCCGTCGAGTCCCGCCGCTTAATGAGAAATTATTAAATGAAGATCTTTTTGGCAATTTCCGAAGTTTTAATTTGGGCATTAGAGACGTAAATTATGATTTTATTACTTACTACGTTTTTGTTCTCGGGAGCCGATATTTTAGAAGACGGGAAAACGGTTTTATTTCTACTGGGCGTGGCGTAGATTGAGCTAGTTGGACAAGCGGCGAGTTGGCAAGTTAAATGAGACGCGAGTGAGCGAGTGAGTTTTTAATTTGACATTTGTTTAAAAAGTAATATACCATACTTTGCACTATTTTCAATAGACTTCAAAGACGTGTTCGTTGTCAACCCTAGTGTTGAAGTTTTTAGACTTCCTAAAGGCCTCCGTTACGGTCTGACGATTTAACAACCGGGACCGATACTCTTACATGCCCTCCGAAGCTCGGTAGCACTCATATAGAAATTACAATATCGACTACCCATCTAAGTAGGGCCGACCTGCACGTTGCTTAACAACCGCCATTGCTTAGTCAAACTATCACATGCTACGAACGCTTAGTTAAGTTGGAGTAGGTAACTATTCAGAAAATAATTTAAACATTATCTTATTCTAAATGAAGAGAGTACTAATGAACTTTGAATTACTTAAAATAGGTCATATAACATCAAACACAATATGAATTCAATTTATTCGTTATCTCACTACACGTGTACGCTATTGTATGTACATATTTCATTACATACATGTGTATGTATATAAGCTTATCTCTGCGTTTGGTAAATAAATCATTAGTGTATAATTGTTAATTATTTTTATATTACGTTCCTATTTTAATAATAGTTAAATATAATATACGAGTATAATTATGGTGATTACGACTAACCCTCCTCGCTCTACTGATATCTGTGGTGAGATTAGAAGTCATTTGTTTTTACCTGTTCTAAAGACTATTCTATTTTTGAAATGCAAGCTACACCACGAAGTAAACAACTCGCCGGGTCTCAGCTTTTACTCTAGCTCAATAGCGCCATAATATCACTCATATAAGTAATACAATCCTTCATTACGGTAATGAAATGGTTAGTAATATTAGAACAAAAACCGTGTATCATTGCAAGTTAAACGTTAACCAGGAAATGAAGTCATCTCGTCACTTCACAAAACAAAAACGCATCAATATTAATTTCTTGGAATATTTTTAAGATTATTATTTTATTTTAATAAAATGCATATGTAATACAGGGTGACCTGATAATCTAAGAACCCCCTGTAGGGCAGATCATTAATTTGGTAACAACATAATTCCTAAAATTTAAATTCTGTATTGTTTTAATTATATGAATTGGCAGTCATAGAAATGCAGATTTGAACAGTTACAGTACAATAGTATTATTGTTTTATGAAACCCGCTCTATGGGTCCTTTATAAATGTAGTAGAACAAATTAATAGTGCATAACTCTTACAAGTTTATATAAAAGACGCCTCAGCGGGAATCAAACCCGTACCCCAAGCATCTTACTCTAGTCGTCACTAATCATTGAGCTTATAAATCAAATACTAGAAATGTGAAATCAGTTTTCATTGTGGATGTAGATTTATTTTTTCTGATACTCGGCTGATTATATCCCCCTGTATGTAACGTACGTGTCAATTATCTCATCACAGTATTGAGATGAATGATTGAAACAAAGTGCTAACTTAATACATATTTATGAAACCGTGAGTCAGAGGTTTCTTCGATAAATGTTCACTTATATATCGGAGTTTTGCTTAGGAAAGTTTATTTTTTAAAATAAACAATCGATAATTTAACCAATAATTTAGATTTATTCAAATGGGTTCAAAATACTTTTTCATACGTTTTCAGAGACTAAAAGATGCGCGAACTTATTTATAGTATAACTAGAAAGCGAATTAATATTATGGAAATTATTGAGGGTTGGAAGCATTTGAGGGAGACCTTTGCCCAGCAGTGGTAAAGAATAAAATGATGACAATATAGGTTAAGAATATTTAAAAAAATATTACATTTCAAATCAAAACCTTTTGTAAGGTTCAACAAGCTTGTGGAGTCCGTTTTGTCCGAGTTTTTCGCATCTTGTACTCGTACTCGTAAACTTACTCTAACCCAAGCCATGTTTCAAAAGTAGTATACATGTTATTATTTATTTAAACGGGAACTTACGTACGACGTAGACTACTGTCGAGAGTTCCTCGACACGTTTCGGCCACATACGGTGGCCTTCATCAGGAGGTGGGTGAAGCGCTCGCGACAGCGTCTCTCCCCGCACAATAATAATGACATTAACGTACGTTTCAATTAATAGTAAAATAGAATACATGTTGTTCGACCCGGGAATTGAACCCGAGACCTCAGCCTTGGCAGGCGAGTGCACATAGTAATGCAGCAACCCGGATCACCAACCCGCATTAGGCAAGCGAGGCGATAACGCCTAATTCTCCTTGCTGTAAATATATCTTCGGTGAGATGAGAGTTCTTTGCCCAGCAGTGGGACATTAAACTTACCTCTATTTCAACGATGGTTTTCATTTGTTAACCAACTAACACTTTTTAAACATCACTACCTGAATTTTCTTCACAATCTAAGACGCAGTTATATCAAATAACACCAATTTGAAGCGCAAAGTGGAAAGATAGATTAAATCAGAGGCACAGAGGGTCTGTCCCTCTTCTTATCTGAACCATTTCGTCCCAGAAATTTCAGTAGTTTTATCAAAACGAGCTCAGTTATCCTCAAGATTTAACTTGGAATTTGTATCGGTTTTGTTTACAGTTTTTTCATCCAATTCTTGAGTTCCGAGTGGACATTCGGATGCATTCGTACTTGGATGGTAATAGTCAGGCTTTCTATATAACACGATCGAATTGAAATCGAAATTGAATTTTATAAACTTATATTGCACAATAACTCTTTAGATTGCACTTTTTGGTACTACATATATTATGCTTAGGAAACAATTGGGTGACCATAAAAAATTGTATTCTATAATGTACCAAATAGATTAATTTAGGCGTGAAACTATTCAAAAAAATTACTCTCGCGCATGTTTAAACAGGTAAGATAAGATATAAGATTCAAATTTTAATTTTGAAATAGGCATGGTATGCTAGTAACGCGGACATTTCTAATATTGACTATCAGGGGGTAGTTTCAATTCAACTTGGAACACCTACCCTCTCATCACAGCGGTAACTCCAATATCTTCAGTTCGCCCGCGACCACGGGTGTTGTAGTCTACTCAAAACGTCGGGAAATCAAAGTCAGTGTTTTTACTTACTAAAACAACCTTCTGTGCACGTTAATAAGACATGTGACAAAAATAATATAGTTTTATGACCAATACCACGGTAAGTCACTACTATAGTACGATCGAATTCGGATCCTTTAGAACTCTCAAATCAGGAACAGGATCCATTGAGTTATATTATGTACTAACGTACAGTGCATATAACTCAATGACAGGATCGTGTTTTGATAATAACCCTACTGCACCGAATTAAATAATACAAGTAAAAAAAGTGTTTGGCAAGCGTGGTGATTATACCTAATCCTCCTCACTGTACGAATATCTTCAGTGAGATGAGAGGCTTTTGCCCTGCAGTGGGACATTACAGGCTAATTAAATACTTATTATGCTTTCAAAAGCTGCACGCCACAAAACACTCCAGTGTGTTATCAAAGCAGGCGTGTTAATTAAGTAAAAGTGCATTACTCATGTGATATTTTTCAAATTATTGAATTATAAAGTGAGTCACGGCGCAAGTGGGTCAAGGTTCGTGACGACATTGATATAGGAAACCTTCCCTAGTGTCCATTTATTTTGTGTCTGTAAGTCTGTGAGTCATGGTCGTATGTCAATAGGACAAGGAAATAATGTAGACTGCATTATCTGGACTATTGAAGCTAGTAGTCAAGTCAAGTCAATACGTATACCTCTTTGTAAATCTATACTATAATTATAAAGAAATAAGTACAAATTCTAAGTTTGTTTGTATGTTCGAGCTAATCTCGGGAATTACCAGTTTGATATCGAGAATTACCGATATGACTAATTATTTTTGTAATAGATAGGTAGAAAGGTAATAGGCTGTTTTTTTGTTCCGAAATTCATTTAGTGATGCAGGTGGTAAGGCATAGAGGCAGGGCAACATAAATAAAACTCGGTCGAGATCATAAGAGACCTTCGGGCGGGCTAAAATTGTCACAATAGGGTTTGCCACCATTACAGTTCGAGTAGGTGACACGAACTTATTCCCTATGAAGTCAAGAATTTGTACTTTTGAAGTATGTTCTAGTGTTGTGTCTTCTATACGTTTCAACTATTTCTTTGTCCCCAATGATTTGTTTTGGCTTTCAAAGTTCAGTAACAGTCTCGTATTACGATTGAATTGTGCCTATTGTTAGTACATTGCTTATGTATGCATTATGTTACTATGTATTAATTAATCATTGCCGATATTTGAGAAGTGTTTGGTTTATTTTTATTTGGGTCAAACGATAAGAGTCATTGCAAGTGATGAAATAGTTAGAATTGAGTGGAGTTTGATTTTTGACTTCGTGTTAATGATTCAGGGAATATCAAATTCGGTATTTTTGATTATGGCGATATAATTGTAATTATCTATGATTGTTTCTTTGTTATTAGTCATAATTAATAATTAAACTCTTTAAGAAGAAAGAAAAGAACTTGGGTAAAGACCTCTCCGCCCAGTGACAATCAGTACAGTGAGGAGGAATAGTTACGTTATGATAAATATTATATTAGTCAAATTGTTTCGATCGAACGCTAAATCGAGCAAATAAATCTTCTACGAGCAAAATTCCGTCCATTTCATACTCATACATACTCTAAACGCTAAAAAGTGAGTTTTCAATAAAGTGAGATTCGTTCAAACGGAGTTTGGCAAAAGTAACCCGTTTTGTATAATTTAACACAATATTCATTGCAATGTAACAAATCAACCAAGAGCGTAATAACATAATCCAAACAAAACCATGTTCATTTATTATTTTTCCATTCAAAAACATAATTTGTTAAATATTCAATTTGCATAAAGATTAACGCAAACATAAATTCATCTTCCCGCTGGAGGGCCTGAAATGTGTGACATTGTTAGCCCATTTACGTCTACTCTACGGTAAAATACAACGATGGAGGTGGTTCTAGATGTGGCATCATGTGAGTTTACACTGTCAAAGAACTCAGAAAGGAAAACTGGAGGATGCAAAGCTTATGTAGCGCAGTAATACCGTAGTATCTGTTAACTTTTTAAACCGACTTCAAATACTTCAAAAGAGACCATTTGCACACCCTTTCATATACCAAAAGAGTTATTATATCAGATTTAAGATAGGAATGTAGTGACAGATATAAAAACAGACACACAGACGCGAACTAACAAGGCAGTAAAAGAAGACGATCAATCAACATAATCTTCTGACATTATGTATCTGAAAGTTATAATTGTCTTTTTAAACTGCCAAAAAAGATCCCACGTTCATAATTAATAACAGATATAATTCAAGAGTAAGCTCTGCAGTAAGCCACGGATAAACCTTTCTCATTGCGGTCGCTTCCAGTGTCCCTAATTCGATGTACGGACGTTCTGCAAAACAGAGATGCCTTTAATTCCATCGGGAGCGACAAATTTGTCACGGTCTAGTGCGAATAGATCGCACTGCCCACTGGCACACGGGTTACATACGACCTTATGTATCTATACCGTTATATACTTATGTCTTTATGTACTTACATTACGCCGAGCACTTTATTTATTTGTTACGCCAGTTATCCGCTGTTTTGTTCGCGTTTTTATCGGTAGCTTTTCCCTTTAGAATTGAGATGGTTATGGTTTGTGTATTGTATGGAATTATTGAATGTAAGTTAAGTAGGTTTGAGTTTTAGTGGTCGACGGTGGTGTTGGTATTTTAGACAATCAGACGCCTCAAACAATTATGACAACCATGGTGGTATATAATCGTATAAAGTTCAATAAGACAGACAGCGTGCGGGTGCGGGTCGGCTGCGGGCCGGTTGCGGTTCCCGTGACGTTATATCCCTTGTATTAAGTAGTATGAAAGGTGTCACACTGATCCCCACCCGAAACTATGAGTGTCTGGCGCTTTAGAGATAATTTCTCAAATCATATTATGTTCTTTTTTCAGATTTAAGATATCATTTTCTATAAAACCAACAATCTAAAAATACCGACATACTAATTGAACAATCACGTTCTTTCCACAACAATTATTAAAAAAGTCCTTGCAAATAATTAAACATTCATAAAAACCCCTGAGTAACTGCAAACATTTATGCTTGGTATATTTACCCTGTCAAAACAACATTTATTCTGTAGGAAAATCGATCTTGTGTGTGTGACGTAAAGGTGAAGTTTGGGTGGCTGTGAGGACGTTCAGACATACAGACAACCTTTTTGAGGGTTCTATTTTACAGCATCTCGAACGATCGACCTTGCAGTACAAATAATATGAAATATTACTCTCTCTGACCTTAGATAATGTGGAGATCGATAGCCAAAAGATTATCCTCTATATTTTATCTGAAACATTTTCTATGACTTTTACAAATGGTTTTAAGATCAGAAGTTATTGGTGATTCTGCCCTTTTTGTAGGCGATTTGTACCTTTTACTTGGTACGGAATAACAAAGAGAAATTGGGCATTGTTAAAGTTGTGGACTTTAGTTAGGGAAGTGTGGTTTGAATTGAGCGAGTTTGCTGATACTAGCTGCGAGTTTGATAGAACGCGAGCAAGTCGCATTTCATTACATGTCAATAAATTCAGTCACTCATTAAGCGCTCGTGGCGCAGTTTGACTAAGCGATGTTAATTCATTGCGATTGTTAAGCAACGTGCAGCTCGACCCCTACTTGGATGGGTGGCCGATAGTGGCATTTCTATCAGAGCGCTACCGTGCTTCGGAGGGCATGTAAAGGCTGTTGGTCTCGGTTTTTTCAATCGTCAGACCATGTAAATGTAGGCGGCCTAAAATCCCTGAGTCAGATGATTCACTCGCTAACTCACGTTCTATTAAACTAGCCGGCTCGCAGCTTGTGAACTCGTTCAATATGTAAGTACGATTGTATACATTCGTAGCCAAGTTTAATATTGGAGTTTTTAAGCGATTGAAATAATAAGCCCCTGTACGTGTCTTATAAAGCTTGGAAGTTCAGATAGAAATCAGACAATCGGCCGCCCATCCAAGGCTTTCCTTACTTAACAATAGCAATGAGTTAACATGAATAACTCAAACAGCCGAGCGCTAAAAAAGGACTCATACTCGTAGAATCAAACGTAGAATATCACACATTAGAAAATGAATATTTTAATACAACATTATAAATGACTATAAGCCCATCCCGTCTGACATTATTTGAAATATATATTTACATTTTGAAGTGTTATTGTCTAGTGTTCAAAAGCTTAGGTTTACTTGAAAGTACTAAGTCTAGACCTTGGCCTATTGCCTAGATGCTAATACCTCGGCTTCGCGATTGAATCCAATAGACTTGTAAACGGTTAACCGACAATTTCATTATATTATACTGTGTTGTTGAATTATTGAACATTTTTACAAATTGAATTATTACTAAATTATATAGTAAAGAACTTGAAATTATAGTGTAAGAGCTGATGTATAATGTTATATTTTCAAAGTCTCTTTCAAATTGTGTTAGCGTCGTTGCTGTTACCGTGGCGAACCTGTTTGAGCCTCGGCTAGGCCATAGGCCGGAAAGCCTTCTTAACTTAGCCTGAAGCCTTCTTGACTTAGCCTTAAGCCTTAAGAATATCTTCTTGTAAATAAAAACGTATAACCCTAAGTTTTCAAACACAAAATGTCTTAAAGATGTTATCGTGTCACCAAATTTTTTGTTTGTTAGACAGATTTGTTCTGACAACTGTTGTTAGACTGTTTTAAAACAGACTTGATTGTTGAATAACTGTGCATCAAACAACCAGTCTAAAGGGACCATCGTCTGAAATGGTCTTAACAAATGACAAAACGTGAAGTATAATAATTTATCAATCAATTAAATAAATTAACAAGTGATCATTTGCGCTCATTCCCACACAGACAGACGGCCGAATATCAATTATTTGCTGTAGATAACTAACTGGGTGCTTCGATAGACGCGGTTATCAATTCAATTGTTAGTCTAATGTTTATTGTGTTTACTGATGTATGGGCCTCGGTTTTTAAAGTAAAATATCAGAAGGCCCTTTTGCCCTTTGCTCTTTTATTAAAGCGTCGTAGAGATCGAGCGAGTTTACTAGCGAACCACCGAACTCTGAGACAAAGTTTGAGTATTACTTACTGCTACACTCAGAGACGTCCATATACCGACACTTAACTTTAAAAAAGGTCCAACACACAAATGTCCCACTGCTGGGCGAAGGCCTCTTGTCTCAGGGAGATATCAGTACACAAAACTAATTGACGTAATCTTTCACATTTTAACCAAAATCACTCATTTAAACTCTACTAAGGAAGCATTTGAAGTCTCTGAGAACGAGTGTTAGAATTTTGATAAACTAGCCGGCCCACAGCGTATAATATCGCTTATTGTAAAAGTCGCTTACGCATTTCGGTACTTTTTACTACTTTTTTAACTTTAAATAATTTTAACTTTGCATCCATTATAACAGGATCAAAAAAGGTGTCAAAAATATTAATTCTAATGAATTTCAATTCAAAGAGAGCATTTCCCATATCTTTATAGAAAAACAGACTTTGACAATAGATTCATAAAATATCGAAAATGCTTCCACAACGCTTCGATTGCAAGTAAAATGTATATGAGTAATATACAAACATTAAACTATGAAATGAAGATTAGAATGTATATTAAACCTATATATTTACTCCTACACATAAGTACAGCGATAATGATAACAGAGCTAATAAGTAATTGTTAAAAATGGAGCAAATTAATTATAGTTAATTAGATTTAATAAGTATTTACTGTTCTACTGAACTATTTTTAACACCGACGGAAAAGAAGGGTGTTATATGTTTGACATCGATATCTGCGTGTTTGTATGTCTGTGGCATTGTAGCTATCAAAAGGATAGACCAATTTCGATACGGTTTTTATTTGAAAGTCAGTTTCGTTAAATTATTTTTTTATTTCAAAATGATATTTGTTAGTGGTTACCAAAAATAATACAACTTATACGTCAAACACATAAACTATAGGTGGTCTAATGATGTTATGAGCCTGCCCAGACAAGGGGTCTATTCCCGCTTCAAGCGGAGTATGGTTCCCAATTTGCTTTTCATTAAGCAAGCGATGTCATTACGCCTAATCCTCCTCACTGTACTGATATCTTCATTGAGATAAGACGTAAAATTCTCGGTCACGAATATTACAATCGTTAGACCATGTCGGAGGCCTTTAGGCGGTCTAAAAACTCCGACACCAGGGTTGGCCAATAAACTACTCTGCTAACTTATCATTTGAATTAAGCGAATTTACAAGCTCAAGCTGGTGGGCTTAATAGAACTCAAGCTTGTTGGCGACAAAATTACCTTGTCACCGTCTCGCCGTCACTCGCTTAATCACTACGATGCTAAAGCCTTTTCTATAATTTATTCATTTGCCAAATATTGACTCATGGAATATTCTGCATATTTCTTTGTATCACAGGAGGATCACGCCATCTATTATCTATAACAATTTATTTAAAGCATGCTCTCATAGTTTACTACAATGATGTCATTATGTCGCTGTAATGTATGGAATTGGGAAGAATTTGTTTTGGATGTTCTTCTTTAACAACAATTTATTTATATTTAGACAAACGTAAAAACAACTTGAACAACTTTAACATGGTTATTTTATTGATACTTATTAGAAAAATTGAAATTAAACTTTACGTTTGGGTTGACACGTAGCTACTCATCCGGTAACATTTAATTAAAATAAAAAAGAAAGGATCCCTACTAAGCTAGGTACTAAACTTACCTGTAAAGTAAAAAGTAAAGTAAAGTATTAGCCTGTCATGTCCCACTGCTGGGCAAAGACCTCTCATCTCACTGAAGATATCAGTACAGTAAGGAGGATTAGGCGTTATCACTTTACTTGCCAGATGCGGGTCGGTGATCTCAAACCCGAGCCATGTTTGAAAAGTAGGAAACATGTTTTAGTTCGACCTGGGAATTGAACCCCGGACCTCAGTCTTGGCAGGCGAGTGCACATACCACTAGACCACCTGTATCTTTTTATAATATATTTTAAGTTGAATATGAAATATTTTGAAAAAATTTAATTATCTAAGTTAACAAATAATAAAATGTATTTGTAGATGAATGAGTATAATCAACAAATACCAGTCAAAATTCAAACATTGTTTGTGTACTCTACCCAGACGTATTATAAAATAGCAGAATCAGCAATACTATCGGTAACATAAAAATTAAATTAACCATGACTTGTTATTTACATGTGAAATAATTGAGATACGTATTTCTAGTAATTCGTTATCAGCGAATTCTTCAGATATTTCTCGGAGAACTTTATCTAGTCTCGATCAGGTGTTTTATCGTCCCAACCGAAGAGTATAAACACTGTATAGAATATAAACATCGTATAACATAGAATAGTTATGATTAAACTAGCAGCGCCTTGCGGCTTTGCCAACAACATTCTATTCCGATAAGGAATATTATGATAATATTTTTTTCAAGCTAAAAACAGCTCCAAAAACATGAGAATTACTTCCTTTTTTAAATCGGTTCAAAACGCGACCAATCCGTAAGTATCTAAAAAACACTGACGCATTGAGAACCTCCTTCGGTTTTCGAAGTCGGTTAAAAGTAGCCCTTTTGAATGTATCTATCAGCTATGCAAGGTATACATACAAATATAAGGTATACATTCAAGTAGGTTAGTGGCCAACCCTGGTGTCGGAGTTTTTAGACCGCCTCAAGGCCTCCGACATGGTCTGACGATTGAAACAACCGGGACCGACAATTTTACGTGCCCTCCAAAGCACGGTAGCGCTCAGATAGAAATGCCACTATGGGCCACCCATCCAAATAGGGATCGATCTACACATTGCTTAACAATCGCAATGAGCTTATATTGCATGATCAAACTACGCCACAAGCGCTGCACTACGCTTTAAAAAAGTCTTAAGTATAAATATTATTCATCAGCGTTATTATTGAGTTTTATACTTTATGTTGAATGAAGTTATTCTCCTTAATGATTACCTCAATGTTTATACCTAAAAGGTATGTTTCTAGTACAGATTATTAATTTATAGTGCTTATGCTGATACAATTTACGTATGAAGCCACATATCTCGCTATGATGACGTAGTTGATATAACTTGGACGTAGGTATTTGAATTAAATGAAACTCGTAAAATCAAACATTGAAATTACTATTCTGTACAGTCGACGTCACAAATATGTTTACACTTTGCACCATGTTACTATGGCATCAAACGTATTAAACACATTTTGTGTATAATTATGACGTATAGATCATACGTCATATATTAAGACGTAGCATATATTATGTATGATGTAAGAAAGAGTATGTGACGTCGACTGTACCATTAGAGCTGAACGTAATCACTTGCTTAGTACTAATAATTCGATTCAATTTTTACCTACATAAAATCTTTCTTGGGTTAAAATAATTGTAGATAAGAAATTGGTTAATAATATTATGAATGTTTTAATCTATATCCAATACTTAAAATGAATCAATTACATGGCATTATAATCTAATGCAGTTCCCTCTGTGTTGAATTTTTACTCAGAGGGCACGTTAAATGATCGGTCCCGGTTATTTCAATCGTCCGATCATGTCGGCCTTTAAGCGGTCTAATACTCCGACTCCAGGGATAGCCTACTCGAACTTAAATACTTACTTTTTAGTTCAAAATACCCTTCAGTGAGGTCCATATCCACTACAGAGATACCTTTCCTATCTTTTATCTTTTTCCTTTATTAAGAAAAGATATCTTTAGAGAAGAGAAAAGTTAAGACCTAAATTTAGCGAACATTTTAACCCATTGTAGATATTAGATTCAATGGCATGTTATTTATCATGTGCGTACTTTGAATCGGATATTTTTTGTAAACATTACAGTGATGTAATTTTAAAATAGTTCAAATATTATTAGAACTCTGTGACGTTCAAGACTGGGCGAGTTTACAAGCTACGAGCCGATGTATTCGCTAGTATCCGAGCGAGGGAGCGAGTTACTTGACGCTCCTGACGCTTGCGTATGGGCCATACCTCACCGGGACGCCATGGCGACGTGGCCAGCGACGTCGCCAACTAGTTCTTATTGAGATGTATGACGGCTAACTCACTTGGCGACCGACTAGCGACGTCGCCAAGTAGCCAGCGTCGCCAGAGTCGACCGCTCCGCATGCGGCGACTGGCGACGCTGGCTACCTGGCGTCGTCGCCAGTTGTTTGCACGTGTTTGAATGCTCCGTCACTCACTTGGTCGCCAACCAGTCGCCATGATGAACGCACGTCGTATTGAGAGCAAAATATTTTTCAGGACTTATAGATTTTCATAATATTGTATCATGTTTAGTTCAATTATTCCGACATAAACTCAATAATTCATCAAATGATGTTAGTGACATCCTCAGATAATTGAAAAAAATTTCAGGGTAGTTTCTTACATCTTCATAGAGTTTGAGAAAAACACCGCTTTGGCTTCGGTTTGATACAAACGGATGTACCCATATTTTTTTATTTTTTCGTTTCATCTTGAATGCATTGGCGACGCGATTTGGCGACTCAGTCTGGCGACGCAGGGACGCCAGACGTAGCCATGGCGACGTCGCTGGCCACGTCGCCATGGCGTCCCGGTGAGGTATGGCCCTAACTGACTTGCAGCGCGTAAACTCGCTCAATTAAAACGCCGTAATCTAACCTAGTACATCTCTGTAAACTAACGTTACCGCTCGGAGTCGTTCGTGATGCTTCCCAGTAAATGGCTCATTTGAAATGTGATCCCACAATAGATAAAACATCATTAAATAAACCATTCCTCTAAAACATGCCTCCACGCACAAATTAGTTCTCTCAACAAAAAATAAAGCTATGCATACAAAGTAAAAAACCTATGTTCGTTCATCTGATAGTCTGCAACCGCCCTTACGATGATTCAAATCATTATTTTGCTGAGTTACATCACGTAGCATATTTTCCGAGAAATTAGTTCGCTTACAAAAAAAATGTAGGGCCATTTCAGTTTCTCCTTTGCGGGTGTAAACACAAACTTATGATTATCTACACACATTCTTCTCTGTAACTCTTATTGCTACGTCCTAGAGGTGACTTTAGCTTAACTCTATGTTACATAGTTGTTTTCTTGTGTGTGTTCAAGAAAACTATCGTCCATTTTTCACGTTGAATTTGTTGGTAGACGTTTTTGGCATGTGTAATACTAAATATTAGAATATAATTTGTTTTACATTTTGATGCGTCAGAGTTGGATTGAATGTTTTTGATATGATTTGTTTGCTTGGCTGGTTTGAGTGGTGGGTCGTGATATACCAAGTTGTTAAGTAACAGAGTGGATAATGTGAGGGAATTAGTAAAGTACTTTAGCCATAGTATAGTTTGACGGAGTGTTATGTCTGTTGAGACATTTGCACGTCAATATAGATCAAGGGAAGCGAACTAGGTTACCATCTGACAGGATCGAATTGAAACCAAATCTAAATCGAATCAAATCAGTGTCAAAACTCTCATTCAATAAAGCGATCTTCGGAATCCGATGTGTTTGATCTAAATATTGCCGATACTCGTATTGTTAAAGGGTACCGTATGATATAGAAGATCATTTTGAATTTGTAAATCAGAAAGAGGTGTTAATCTTGTTTAAATAAGTTAAAATTAATCAAATATCAAACGAGTCACTGTAGCAATAAACCTCCTACCATCTGTCTGAGAATACCTAATCATTAAACATAAAAATATATATTTATGAGGCTTATTACCTTAATTATTCCGTGACCACATGATGACCGAAATGTTTCGGTTCCTGTAAAGAAACCGTCTGATGACAGTATAAAAAAGCGAAGTGATTCCGTAAACGTTTCATTCCAAACACCCTAATAAGTTAAAACATCTCTTCCGTATCGACCAGAAGGTACAGAACATCTAAACAATATCAAGTTTCAATATTGGAAATGTTCAACCAAATCTGAAGTTGTCATAATCAGACGTAGCCTCGGGATAAATAAAGACAATTCGTCTTCCAAGAAACGAAACTCAAACATAGAATAACAACAATTTCTTGTTACACGGCCCTTGATGTCAGTGTTGACCGAATTAGGTTCAATAAGTTGGGCATTACGACATCAACTAGTAGTGCCTTCCAGTTTCACCTACGTAATAACCATTTAAGCACAGCCTATACTTACATGTGTAACCGATAGTGGCATTTTATCTGAGCGCTACCGTGCTTCGGAGGGCACGTAAAATTGTTGATCCCTATTGTTTCAATCAATAGACCGTGTCGCAGGGCTTTCGGCGGTCTAAAAACTCCGACTCCACGGTTGGCCACTAGACGAATTTACTTTAGAAATTTTGGGATACAAAGTCCTATTTCATTCTCCAAAGTATATCATTTCTGCAAAGATCATTACAAAAGCTTCAGTGGTTTAGGAATGAAGGCGTAACAGACAGACAGAAGACAGAGCTACTTTCCGACACTTGTTATATATTTAAGTCATAATAAGTAACAATATAAGTAGAGATGTTAGATAACTAAATTTTTTTAGAGCTTAATATTTTCACATCTCCTTATATAATATTATTTACTTTATAACAAAGGTTATGCTAAATCTTATGTATCGTTCTAACATCTTCGGTTGCATGAGAGTCCTAAGGACTGCGATGGGAAATTACAGGCTAATGTTTACTGTTTTATGAGTATGATATTTATATATTAGTAAAGTCCTCCGCAGCGTCTGTGCGTCAGTATGTTTTTTATCTATCTGTATGGTGCTGATCGCATTTTCACGTAGTTTTTTCATCAAGAGTTAATTATTTAGGACAAAACAATTCAGCAATATTCATTAATAGACTCAATCTCTATAAAGCGAATGAAAGCGAGGTCCGGGCGCTTGTCTTTCATTAAATAACTCAAATTGTATAATAAACTTCATTTAAGTATATCAACTTTCTGAATGATGTGACAATATCTAAGTACCTTCCTAAAATACAACATCTTTGTAACGCGCAAACTTCCTTATTTCAAAGTTAAGTAACAAAAACAATTATAATGAGAGAAGATCAACAAAAGAAACAATACTTTGAATTCCCGGGGCAGGCTCGGCGCCCTCTTCCGGGCAACTTCGGGGATAAATAACGGAAAATATCCCGGAACGACAAATGTGGGTCATTATCGGCCACCGTATATGCTGGATAGTTTTCTATGGGATTATTATCATGATTAGTGTAAATATATGAGTTCGGTGCGGTAATGGTGATGAAATTCCGGGATTATTGGGTTGGTACGCACACATTTTTCCCGATTAATTTGCTGGTGAATATACTTAACCTGAATCGAAGTGTAATTGTGGTTTTTGATTCATGTTTGGTTACAATGTGGTTAGCAAATATAAAGGAAATAATTTTGATATTAATTGTCCGATTTACGGGACTATTGTGTAGTAATCAAATTATTATTTACGCGGCTTTTAGCGGCTGCATCGTACCTGATTCTGTAAGAATTTTGAGATGCAAATTAGTCTTAAAACCTTCCTCTTGAATCACTCTGTCTGTCGATGAAACTAGCATGCATATCCATTGGGTAATTTTTTAGTTTTTCGAGAACAAACAGACAGACGTGGTATACGACGACGTCGGGTACGTATTTTAATAAATACGTTATATTTTCTAACGCTGTACAAACCCGTTCATTTAGTATAATGAGTGCACATCGTCTGACGACACCACGACCCAATAAACCTTTGTTTTATAATATGTTACAATATTTCTACAACATTTGTACAATATTTCTGAGTTGGACCACTTCTTTCTACTTAAAGTTTCCGTATTATTTTACCTTCACTAATGGAGTTTCTATAGTGTTGTGTTCCTTCGCTTGTGGAATAAAATCCGAACAGACACCAGCCCGCAATTACAAAGGAACTACGGATTTCATTGCCAAATATTTTTCTTTATCCGCAAGGTGGTGGTGTAAGTTGTAAGATTAAGGAAATTTAATACAGACATGAATGTATTCTCGTCTATTTTAAGTTTGCTTCAATATTGGGCAAAAGTCCTCATTCTATTATTATATGTTTTGCCCAGCCTCACAATAGTTTAGAATTTGCGCCATATTTAAATGTTTTTGAAATACAAAATTTTACAAAGACTTCGAGACAAAAACTAATTCATACATTGTTAATTTTAGCTAAACTTTGATCTACGAGTGTCATATTTATTTGACGATGCGTTTTTAACAAATCAACAGTACCTACATGAATTTAATGTTTTACAAAACCTTAATACAACTTTTTCGAAAATCGCTACCGCTCCTCCCGTGCCCTCTACCCAAACCTGCCCCAATGTTCATTATTGAAAGGTCACAATATAGCCTTGCTCCCGCCCATGACTCGTCCCCTTAATTAGGACATCTGCTCCAATATTGGCCCCGAAAGGTGTGCCCAACGAGCGAAGACGGAGCACGGACTATATTTCAGCGCAGGACAATTGCAACTCAGATTCAATTATGAAAATTTTCAAATGTACCTTTGCCTTTACATCCGGGGGGAGTGAGAAGTGTTTATACCAGCAAGAAGGTTTATCTCGGATTGAGATTGGATTAAAGTGACAGTTTCTCTTTTAAGTAGAGCTTGTACTAATAAGGTATGTAAGGTATCGTTAAAATTTACTAGCTGAGTAGAGTTCTGAGTAGAGTTCTGAGTAGAGTTCTACAGATCGCGAGTGACTGAACAAGCGAGAAAGACATGAGAGGTGCTCGTGATCTATTTTGTTGGCTAAGAGCTTGTAAACTTGCTCAATTTAAAGGTACACAATGTCTCAGACAAGATTTTAAATTCCTTAGTTATGGAAGAATGTAATATTAGATGGGAACCTTAATCTATTTTTGACGAAATAAATAATAGAAAATATGTCTCGTAATAGATCTTACTACAACTACTGTTCAATCAAAATCAACCTTGCTAACTCTTGGTAAAACATTAAACACTGCGTTTATGTTCTTAGATAAGTATTAGTTAAGTTCAAAAGGTTAAGCACCTATTTAAAATATGTATCAAAGCGTTAACTAATTAAGCAACCTAGATTTATTTTATAGCAGGAGCTCGTTTCAAAACGTAGCTCAAAGGAAACGTAAAATTTACGGCTGAATTTATCAAAATGTTGAACAAATTTGTTTCATTTTATAAGTTGGAATTGAAAATGTTAAGATTTATTTTATTAAGTTCAAATCAACGCTCGATTCATGAGGTGACTTCAAGGGTTCCTCGGGTGGTTATTCGATACTAGTGAGCCTCGCGGTTTTGTCCACTTTGTACTAGTTGCCGCGGGAATTTTAGGATAATATGTATTGCTTGTCCTATTCTGATGTATAACCTATGTTACTGTAAAATTTCATCCAAATCCATTAAGTGGTTTTTGCGTGAAAGAGCAACAAACATAACTTATACACATACATCCTCGCAAACTTTCACATGTATAATATTACGAGTAGAAGAACAATCTTGAAACAAAATATAGTATTTTTTAACATCAGCAGATTTTTACGATCTTTAACAACAAAAATAATGTTATTCAAACTATTATTAAATGATACGGAAACACGTCTTGATCCTGATTTACGATAGATCGATACACTTTAGTCGCACAATATTTAATTTTGAATCACCTAAGCGCTTTTGATCCGATTGCGATTTGGTTAAAATTCGATCGTGTTATGTAGGCGATCGTGAGTTTTATATTTACATCACAAGTGCTCAGTCCACAATTTTTAACGTTTGAATCTATCGTTTTACAATATTTTTTAAAGAATAAACCACTACAAATTTTGCCAAAATATTCAAGCCCGCCCTGTAATGACAGGGAGGTACTGATTGAAGGGGGTTGCTACCCCTCCGCCGAAGATTGGGTACCGAACGCTCATTTTTATTATTTTCCTTTTTTGCCCATTTCCCCCTGATAGTTTCAGCTCGATGCAATATTATACGTTTGAGTTTTCATGAATTTGTCAATGTAGAAAAACAGGGGATTGCATTTGTTTTTCACGCGTCGTTTCTTGGTAGTTTATGGAGAAATTGATGACAGCAGTTGGAAGGAATGACCAACGAATAAAATAAAATGACTATGCGCAATATTTCTTTCGTCGTGAGTTATTATTTAGTTTTTATATTAAGTATTAAGGAAAAAAAAATCGTGCGTCCCAAACATCTCTCGAACAGGTTCCTACCAAAAAATGACAAAACGAAATCAAAATCACACATCCCTAACCCTACACAATAAAGAGTGTATTCGTCACAAACGCAAACACAATTTGTTACGTTACGTTTATGTATTTTACAACATAATAACTTGTACACTACTCGGTTGTGTGTACTTTAATATGCTGGAGATAAAGTTAAAAGTCGTGTGGCTGGAGGCAGTCTTCTGGGCCTACGAGTTAGGTGAGGCACAAATATTGACTCAAGACTTAGTGGATACGACACAGAGAAATGTGTTCAAACATCTAGGTGACAATGTTTGTTTGAACAGCAATAGAAACCGCAATAAGATTGAGGATGTGTCTGTAACTGTAGGGCCTGATGCGACACGTCTTAATGGAATTGTAAAGAGTTTGCTTAGCAACTATCTTTTGGTAAATGTTACGATATTTTCTGGGTGACATCTTGATTTGAACTTTAATATGGACTTATCTGACGGAGACTGAGGTCTCAGGTTCAATTCCCGGGTCCGCAAAAACATGTTTCCTACTTTTCCCACATTAGGCAAGCGTGGTGATTACGCCTACTACTCCTCACTGTACTGTTATCTTCAATGAGAAGAGTATTACTCAGCAGTGGGACATTACAGTTTATACTTTTTGTACTTCATCTGACGGATACTCACGATATAAGTTAAAGCTTGAAGGCTTATCTAGAGGTTAGTTGACGACATGTTTATACCTCTTTCAATAACTTAGTGGTATAAAACCTGATATGAGATGGCCAATATAGCAAAACGTGAACGTCACAATATAAAATATGGGGATAATAAGATATTTCATGCCACGAAATCTGCCTATGGAGCAAAATTTCGCCAATATCGACCTAAAATGACTAAGTATGAGCAAAATCCTATAATAACGGAAAATCGACTTATCAAAAATTCCAGATCACAAAAGGTCCCACTCCAAATGTACAAAGTTACAAGTTATTTAACTTGAGCGTACCCAAAATATGAATAATATACAAAATGGTAGCCATTAGTAAAAGGCGAACCGCTGGCTATAATTCTCAATAAGCCTGTATCAATTTTAATGTACCAATTTTACTTGAAACGAAGAATAATTAATGAATTGCCATCATCACTTATAGAATATGATTCGTTCCTCTCGTCAAAGTGAATGTTTGAATGAGTAATTACAATTAATTCATAATGGAAATGTTTTTGATATTATATTTAGACGTTTTGATACGATTTTGTTTTAATTATGGGCATAATGTTTTCGGAAGATCCTCAACTTATGCCGTCGAAAAAGCCAGTTAAGTCTGATGTAGTAACATCAGAATTTTAACTGAATTTTTGGATGCGAATAAAAGTGTCTTTTTATGGACTAACAAGAGTATCCAATATAAAGTCTTTAATAGACATTATCCAACAGACAAAAAGTCCATTAGACGTTTTGCCTCTAGTGTGCTCCTCCGCATGTTTTCAGACACAAGAATTCTAACTACAGTGTTAATATGGAGTACTCCAGTTTTAATGTGAATAGCAGCATCCCGCGGTTTTATCTGTGTTCCCGTTCCTGTGAGAATTTCGGGATCAAAAATACTTTATTATATATTTCCGTTGAATTTGGCTTTTCAATACAAAAACAATTACTCAAATCGGAGAGTAGTTTCTGAGATAAAAACGTTATACTAAAATAAAACTTAGCTTTACTATTTTAGTATTGATGTACAAAACTCTGCGAACTTACAGATAACACACGATCCACTTTTGTTCCTGATTAACGAATTCAATACAATTCTTTTCCGATCATAAGGTATGAGTTGGCTCTCACCCTAACCCACCCAACAAAGAAGTACTCAAGCCAACTCAACAACAATGTTTCCTCACATGTAACTCCATAAACCTTGTTTTTAAGTTACCCTTTTCTCTATTTCAGAGGAAGTAAGATAATAATCAACGTTCCAAATAAAAGTCCAAATAAATATGGTTAAATAAATTTTGTAGGAAAGAGCTCTCGGCACGGAACGGTTTAGTTAACAAATTAAAATGGTATGCTATTTAATTGGGTTAATCTATTTGATGTTAACCCGTTATGAGGGATGATTTTGTATGCGGTTAATGTAATGCGTGCTTTTATAATGCGAGCGTATTAAGTACAGTCGATGGCGTATATGTGATTACACGTTTTCATCTTTTTAGTATAGCTTAAGGTGACATGGTGTTAACGTATTTTTGACATCGACTGTACTTGACGGTGCTTTTTTTATTTTCGAGTAATGAAAATATAATTATACTAATTGAGGACCACGCCCTTTTTTGAAATCGCTAAAAATTTATGATAAAGCAGTTGAAAATGTGAAATCCATCTCAGAAGCTGAATAAATTATTTGTTTGTTTGATCACCGTCATTTAATATTGCGTTCACGTTGAATTCTAACATTGACCATGTGAGGGTACTTCCAAGACTTGGAACGCCTACCCTCGCATCACAGCGGTAACTCCGATGTCTTCAGTTCACCCGCGACCACGAGAGGTGAAATCCACTCGAAACGTCGGGATATAAAAAGTAAGTTATTACTTGCTTTATTAACTTTCTAACGCGAAAAAAACCCGTGTGAGTACGTTTACTATGTGTACGAATAGTGTAAATTAAAAAAAGACTATATTTATATAAAAACAAAAAGAGTACAAGTGAGATTTTAATTTATTTGTAGTTTACACTGGAACCGTTAAATAGCGGGTAAAATCGCGGGGCGTTGCTAGTTGTAGATATTGCAGGAAATAGGATATCTTATCGTGAGAATTTTGAACATAGAATGTTTCACTTCCGGCTCAATTTTTATTTAGCAGTGACTAATGATCTAATCTAGTATTACTTTAGTATTCGTTGAAAACTTATCAAAAACATTTTTTCGCTATCGTGCTTATTACAAATTAACACACTAACAACTTAATCACAAATAACAGACCAAAACTACAAATTAAACTCTCTAATCAAACAATTGTACTTAAAAACACATTAAAAAACTGTAATAACTATAAAAAACTAATGATTGTATCTTCAGGTTAAACTCAAGATTTTGTACCAAAGAGGTATAAACAAAACGTAACGAAACTGTAATAAAAACGTATTGTAAACGTAAATAATGTGTGAATGACCTTTTAACACGTATCTGTTTAACATTTAATCTGTGTATTACATCTTAATAGCGAGATAGACAATGGGGCAAAATGGGTAACAACCATAAAAATACGTCTAAAAGTGTATAAATTAAATAGATCATTTGAAATAGTTGAAACGCACCGTGATCTCCGTGCTTTATTGTTATTCGGGCTGTACGAATGTATCTATTGTTACACTTTACGTACCTACTACAAAGTACAGTTTATCTAACACACTTTAAAGTAGGTGAGTTTAGTAAGGCATCATACATGCGAATCCCGATCTGAATTAAGAAACTGAATTTCAGGACCTTTTGCCCTACACATGTCTGAAAAAAGTAGCTAAAAAGTAACTAAAAAATTATTAAATATTATAATGTGACAAAATTAATGACAAAGTTGTAATGTACTGACTGTATTTGTGATAATGTTAAACAAAAATAGCTCACATTAGTAACATTAAAAATATCCGCTCTTTTGAATTCAGTTATGAATAAAATAAAAGTACGTTCTACGAGTATATCAGCCAGAAATCATAACAATTTATTAAAGTCGCCTACTGAAGAATATTAAAAAACAATTACACCTTTTCAGTAATACTTTCATCGCCGTTAATTCGCAAAAAAAAATATACCAACTGACCCCATAACACTGAAAAAGACAATCCGAAACCCGTAAAATATTAGAATTGTAAACAAAAAATAAAATCAAAATGAATTGCAATTATCCGTTGTTTGATCAGATGAAATAACGTTTTTTTTTCATTCATTTGCAAAGCTGTAAACACCAAGGGCAACCCTTTTGAAAATTATTGGGTTCCCTTCGCGAAATAAGGTTGTATTTAACGAACCGGCTACTTTGGAATAAAATACTTTTTAAATTAGTAATTGCGTCCCTATAGCGGGGTAATTTACGGCTGCGTTTTAATTGTGCGTTTTATTTCTTTTTATGTAAGTGCGTATCATTTTATTAGTTGTTTATCTTGATTTTTATTTGTGTTGTATTTCTTCTAGGACTTTTATTTGTTTGTATGTTGTCTGATTATCACGGGACTGTAAGTTTAAGTGTTGGTCCGTGTTGTTTCAATCGTTTGACCATTTCGGAGGGCTTTTGGCGATCTAAAGACTCTAGGGATGGCTACTAACTATTAGAAATGAATGAATGAATGAATGAATTATAAATATTATAAAGTTACTAACAGCATCGTATCTATGGTTTATTCCGTGTTGAATACTTTTATAGGAATTTCCGGATAAAATGTAGTCTAAAAACTAATGTCTTAAATGTGGATTTAATTATATTAAACTATGTATTAACAAATCTGATAGTTTTAAGAATGAATCTTTTCGGCTTTATAGGTGTTTTTTGTTATAAGACATCCAAAAATATTGTAGCGTGCCAACTTTCTTAAATACATAATTTGCATACGCTTATGTTACGGGTACAGATTTACAACTTCGAGGTTACATTTTTTACACTAAAATTCAATTAACGACATAAACTAAAAGTACAGTCAGCCTAGTAAAACAATGGCAGAGGCAACTTGTACCGATCACGATTATGATAAAATACCTGTGAATTAACGTGTGACTCGAATACTTTTAGACTTTTATGATTGTTGGTGGTGTACGTGTAGTGTAGTTCCTGCCTGCCTACGAGGGGTTTCTTTCTTGAATCAAACACCAACTTTCCAATAAACAAATAAGACTTCTTTATTCTGATTCTGTGTATTCTTCCAGATTTCTTGAGCAAGCTGCGAGCACCGTTGTTGGTCCACTTTTACTGGCGAAATGCGCCTCAATATATACACAAATAGTGCCCGCAACTTGCTGTACATACAATGATTAAATTAACACGCGCGAGTGAGCGAGATAGCGCTATACAAATTAAAAGAGAGAATCTAAGCTAAACTGACTACGGGGTTTATTTACAATAGTTTTACAATATTTACAAGGGGGTTTAATGAGAGGGTTCGTCGTCCGCAACAGTCTCCCCCCGGCGCAGGTCCCCGCAGCCTTTCTCCACCGGCAGGACGACTAGACGCCTGATAGGGCGTCTAAAAATGCCACCCTTTGTCCACACATCCACGCTTCGCACAACACCGTCCGGGCCCGGATACGTCTCCATGACTTTTCCTAATGGCCATACGTTCCTGGGCAGCGTTCCGTCTACGATTAGGACGATTGTTCCCGGCGTGATGTTCCCGGTGTCTCGATGTAACTCTCCTCGCGCTGTCAATGTCGGCAGGTACTCCCGCGTCCATCGCCTCCAATACTCGTCGGCCAACCCCTGGGCGGCTTTCCACACCTGCCTGTTCGCCGAGTCGTATGTTCCAATGTGAGGCATTCCGTTTGCAGTACCCAACAAGAAATGGTTGGGGGTCAGTGCCTCGGGATCGTCGGGACTCACTGACACGTGAGTCAATGGTCGCGCGTTCATCGTGTATTCGATCTCGGCGGCCAATGTTGACAGTACCTCCTCCCGTACAGTTTTTTTGTTGAGAATAGTGTTCAGAGATGATTTGAACGTCCTTATCAATCTCTCCCACGCGCCTCCTTGATTAGGCGCCCCCGGGTCAATGAACTTCCAGCTAATTCTCTTTTTGAGGTAAAAATCTCTAATTGTAGGCTTCCAAGCCTCCAGTGCCTTTCTAAGTTCCTCGTCAGCACCGTGAAAGTTAGTTCCGTTATCCGATACGATCGTTTCGGGCCATCCTCGCCGTGCTGCCATTCGCCGTATCGCCATGATTGCTGAGTCCGTACTTAAGCTGGGTATCAACTCGATATGTACCGCTCGCGTGACTAAGCAGGTAAAAATCATCCCCCAGCGCTTTTCCTTGCGCCGTCCAACTGTCACCCACATAGGGCCGAAACAATCAACACCGCTTCTCGTGAATGGGCGTGTGTAGGCGTCCAGTCTTACGCGGGGTAGATCGCCGGTGACGGGGGTGCGGGGGGTGCCTTTTCTCCGCTTGCAGGTAACGCAGTTGTTCACTATCGAGCGAACCGTAGTTCGTAATCGCAGTATCCAGTACTTTTGACGTAGATTGTTAACCAAATGCTCTCTTCCAATGTGATGTTGCGTTTCGTGTTCGCGGCGTATCAACAATCTCGTCCAGTGATGGCGGGCGTCCAGTATAGGCGGACTTTTCATCTCCTCGGGAACGTTTGCGGCGTTTATCCTACCGTGTAAACGTATGACGTCATCCTCTCCTAATACTGGGTCCAATTTGTACAGCTTGCTTTGACTGTCTACAGGTTTTCCTTTCCTTAATCGTCGTAACTCGGGCGCGAAACTCTCCCTTTGTGCGAGTCTCACGAGTATCAGTTCAGCCTTCTTTAGGTATTGAAGCTTGTCACTCGCATCGCGTTTCCTACATTTTCCCACGAACTCCAAGCACAGGGCGACGATTCTCACCGCCTTTTCACAGCTTGAAAAGCGGCTCACGTCTATACACGGTATTTCCATCACGACGGCGTGCGTTATCTCGTCGTCGCTTTCCTTCGTGTTGGCTTCTACGGGCCAATATTGTTGGGGTTCGTATAGGAATGCCGGGCCGGTGAACCAACGATCCTTATTATTCAGTCGAGTGTGCTCCGTTCGTGTCGCGTCGTCGGCGACATTCAGCGCAGTGGGCACCCATCTCCATTGGTCGGCTCGTGTTATCTCCGTTATCTCCGTGAGACGGTGTGCAACATACGGTGTGTACTTCGCTGAGTCATTGCGTATCCACTGTAGGGCTGTCTTGGAGTCGCTCCATAAGGTTAATTCACCGTTGTATTTATGTTCCGTGATAATATCTCTCGCTAATCGGGCGCCGATCAAACTCGCTTGTAACTCCATACGCGGTATACTTTGAGCTTTCATTGGTGCCACCTTTGCTTTTGCCGCAATCAGGGACACCTCGATTGTGCCGTCACGCTTCTTGAAACGCCAATATGCGACGGCGGCGTAAGCTAGCTCGCTGGCGTCACAGAATACGTGTAGTTGCCTCTGCTGTGCTCTCCCAGTTTGATAACAGCGCGGTATACGTAGACGCTCGATGTACTCGCGGTCGGCTTGCCATTGGTTGAAAACTTCACATACTTCAGGGGGCAGTTTTTCATCCCACCCAAGTTTCAGGCGCCATAAACCTTGAAGTATAATCTTCGCCGTGATCGTATACGGGCTTATCAATCCCAGCGGGTCGAATAGAGACATGACGGTACTTAGAGCCTCGCGTTTGGTGGGCTCTCGTCTTCCAGTTTTGACGTCATCGGGTACTCTATGCAAAGCAGTGTTAAAACTCAACTCGTCGGTATCTGGTAGCCACAGTATTCCCAGCGTTTTCCCATATGGGTGCGCGTTCGCTCCCAGCTCCTTTGGAGTTCGTGCTCGGCTATCTGATGAGATATCTCGCAATAAATTAGGTCGGTTTGAGTCCCAGCCGGCTAACTCGAAACCCCCTTTATGATGTACTTCGATTACTTCGGCCATTGTTCGCGCTGCGGTTTTCTCGTCGTCAAAACTTTCAACCCAGTCGTCCATGTAGTGGCTTGACGTGATTGACGTGTAGGCGAGGGGGTGACTTTCCTTGTTGTCCTCCGCGTTTTTGTTGCGCACGCTGTGTGCTAAAAACGGCGAACTTCTCGCTCCGAATATCATCGAGTTCATCTCATATTTGCGTGGCGGGTTCTGGCGGTCTTCTCCGCGCCACAGAAAACGCTGCGCCACGCGATCTTCCTTTCTGATTTTCACCCTCAGAAACATCTCCCTTATGTCGGCTGTCACGGCTACGGGCCCCTCGCGGAATCTGAACAGTATCCCGTGCAACGTTTGAAGCAGGTCCGGTCCGTCTAACAGCATATCGTTCAAACAAACTCCATTCGCTTTCGCCGCCGCGTCGAACACCATACGTACTTTACCCGGCTTGTTCGGGTTTGTTACTGCGAAGTGAGGTAAATACCAATTCCGTGCATTTCCTTCCTCGGGGTTATCGCATAGCGAGGCGTAACCTTTTTCCAGTAAACTCTCAACCTGTGCGGTGTATGCGGTCTTGAATGCTTCTGAACGATCCATTTTTCTTTCAATTCCTTTCAAGCGAGTCCACGCCATATTATAACTCGGTGGTAGTATGACGTCATCGCTCTTCCATGGTAAACCAACCTCGTACTGCTCCCCGGTGCGGCGTACGGTGGCTTCAAATATTGTCAGCGCGCGCTTGTCATTTGCTGACGGTCTCGATTGCAATGTTATCCCTATTGAATCGATGTCGAAGTGCGCCTTTACTAGCTCGTGTAAATCCACTCTTGGCTCGCTGACGTGATAAATCTGCTCGTTCTTGACTACGTGGCGGGGCGCCGCCCCGTGTATCGTCCACCCCAGTTCTGTGAGCGATGCAGCGGGTTCGTTCCTCGGCCCGGCCATTAACTTGCGCGTGACTATGAGATGCCAGTTGTCTGCTCCAATCAGAATCTGTGGCTTGACATTCTCGTAACAAATGTCCTCGATAGGCAGTCCTCGCAAGTGCGGTCTGTTGAGCGATTCCTTATTAATGGACTGACTTCCCAAAACGAGATTACCGACGGTCCGCGCAGTCATGCGGTGGTAGGTATCTTGTTGTCGTCCTTTAATATCCAATTGTACTACGCGGCTCGCCGGCTCCTTTTGTTGTGAGGTAACGCTACATATATTTAGGCATCTCTGCGGCCCGCTGGCTCCCAAGCTTTGCGCCAACTTCTCATTTATGAGCGTAATCGTCGATCCCTCATCCAACAACGCGTAGGTTTCCAATTCAACGGTATCTGTCTTTAGAGTTACCGGACAAATCTTCAATAGAGCTCTCCCAAACGTATTCGAACCCTTGAAGTTAACGGCGGACACGGTGACTCGCTCACTAGCCTCCTTGTTGCTATCGCTATGCAACAATGTGTGATGAGTTCTCTTACACCCGTCGATTCCGCATTTTCGTGCATTCGTGCACTTATCGCGCCGATGTTTACTTCGAAGGCACTGATAACACATGCGCGCTTCCCTTGCCCACTCCCAACGTTCACTAGTGGGCATCGCTATCAGCTTGTGGCACTTCGTTGTAACGTGTTTCTCGCCGCAGCAGTAACAAACTTCGTCTCTAATCGCTTCGCTATCCATAGTGACGAAAACTGCGGCTGACTTCTTGTTAACTTTGACCCGCCTGTCCAATGTTGGCCGCTCCATACATGTAGGCTGCGTGTCCGGTTCATGCAGGAAACGTAATCCTCTGTCTCCCTCTCGCATGAGAAAGCGAGCCAAAGTTATCATTTGCGGCTCCCGTGCGCGTCCTCGTTCCGCTGCAAAATCGCACCAGCGTCGGCGGGTGCTATAATCCAGTTTCTCTAATGTGTGGCGAATCAAGTACTCGTTCGTTAACATTGATTCATTACCCAAACATTCCAATGCGGTAACGATGTTCTGTATTTTCAACGCGAAACGGTTCATCTCTTTAGCCGTGTTGCCCACGCGTGGCATTTTCTTCAAACTGTTGATAGTTTGATCCATAATGATCTCTGGACGCCCAAAACATTGCTCCAGAGTTGACATTATCTGGTCTGGGTTCGCGGCTACGTGTAATAGTTGAGCAACGGCGTGATGCGCCTCCCCCCGTAGACTATTCCTCAGCCGACACAAGTTCTCAGTAGGCGTGAAGTTATAGATGGCGGTGCTCTCCTCCATTGCAGCTTTGAACGGCAACCATTCATTCAGGGCTCCCGAAAATGATGGTAGATCTTGCGCTTGTCGTGACGGCCGATTGTTGTGCGTCATACGCTCCAAACGATCGGCTAATCGATCAATCCCGTCCCGGCTGTGCGATCGCCTGTGACGCCGCGGTTCCCTTTCTCGGCTCGGAGTCCGGTTACGCGTAGTTCGATGGTCGATAACCCCTCCACAGCTAGGTGATCTGTCTTGACGTGTGCGCTCCTGTCTTCCATCAGTGTATCTCCTCATCGGAGGAAAATACTCCTTATTGCGCTCCCCCCGTGCAACAAAATGTTCCCTGCGGGCACGGGGCGCGCTCCGGTGCATCCATTCATCGACGCGCTGTTGTGTATCGCTGTTTCTGTCTGACCCGGCGCGGCTATCTCTGTCTGTCTCATCTCGAATTATCGCAACTTCAGCTGCCAGCTTTTTGCGTACGAGTGATGCCTCGACTTCCATTTGCTGCCTCCGTATCCTCGCTAGTCTCTCCTCAGCTTCGTACTCTGCTTGTCGAATGCGCGCCGTTGCACTTGTGTTTGATCTCACAGTTTGGATTGAGGGCGCTCGTCGTCTCTCGGTGACCTCTTGTTGCGGCTGGTCCTCTTCATGCTGTGCTCGATCTGTGGTGAACGGCCTCGACGTACCAAGCCCGGTCGGCATTGTGGTCGGCGGTGGACGGTGCTGTTCCGTGGACGTGGATGGTGGTGGCTGTGTGGTGGATGGCGTCGATGACGCCGCAGTCCGCTGCCTCGTTCGTGGTGGGCTCCTCGTTGTGGGCATAATTGGCACTTGACGCCCCTAACAGTCCCTAACGTTCCCTAACAGTCCCTATTCCCTAACAGTCCGTCAGGAGGGCCCGGGGTGAGCCGGGATATGCTCCTTCAGGGATGGAATGCGGGGGGATGAGGTAGGGGGGGTCTGCCCAGCAGTGGTCTATACAAGGATCGAGGTGCTAAATGTCCGGCTGGAATGTCCGGACACAGTCAGCAGTGCCTACAGTCCGGCCCTCGACCCAGGCTATAAACGTACTGGCGTCAGGTGCTGTTCAACCTGTTCAGGTTGGTGGCGCCGCACAACACCACACCGTCTGGGTAGACGTTAACCCAAAGTACCACCCCGTTTGACACCGTTAGGTGGAGTAGTACTCGGGCCGCGTAACACGCGTTATTGAAGCGACGTCTTGTCCTCGTTGACTCAGTCAGCTTCCCGATGATGCTTCAATCGCCCAGCTGCTCTCAATCCTCCTTGGAATATCTTCTTAAAACAACCCAGCGCCTCCTGTTCGAAGATATTTCTTCTTATAACGCCCGGCTGCGCCTCTTCACTGGAACCTCGACCCGTGTAGCGGGGCCGTGACGTCACACGCCAGTGGAGTGACAATTACGTTCACTAGGGTATGACGGCACCACTAGTGACGTAATGCTGGAGCTGTTCTGCAGATCTTCAAGTCTTCACGGATTCTTGTCTTGCTATCCGGCTCGAAGGACCATAAACTGTTGGTGGTGTACGTGTAGTGTAGTTCCTGCCTGCCTACGAGGGGTTTCTTTCTTGAATCAAACACCAACTTTCCAATAAACAAATAAGACTTCTTTATTCTGATTCTGTGTATTCTTCCAGATTTCTTGAGCAAGCTGCGAGCACCGTTGTTGGTCCACTTTTACTGGCGAAATGCGCCTCAATATATACACAAATAGTGCCCGCAACTTGCTGTACATACAATGATTAAATTAACACGCGCGAGTGAGCGAGATAGCGCTATACAAATTAAAAGAGAGAATCTAAGCTAAACTGACTACGGGGTTTATTTACAATAGTTTTACAATATTTACAAGGGGGTTTAATGAGAGGGTTCGTCGTCCGCAACAATGATTTTAAAGAAATATGCGCTTTTCAAACAAAGAATTATAAATCAAACAAAATATTTGACCTTATCTCTTCATTCGGTGATTTTTATAGTTGAAACTGTTATTTATAACTGCTTTCTTCACAGTTTTACTACTTGGAATTACGTTTCGTAATTAATTTTTAAATCTGGTAGTATATTAATTAGTGGATAACATGATACTTCTTAAAATAAGTACCGAAACGGTCCGAGTATGTAGAAAAACAATATCCTCTAGTAAAAAGTTTTATTAAGGTGAATGTTTTAATCAACTAGCAGCGCCCCGCGGTTTTACCCGCGTTGTGTCCGTTCTCGTGAGAATTTCGAGATCTTTTATACATAATATAAACCTTCCTCGCCGCGTCAAAATCCTTTGCATACATAGGGACAGACAGACAGTTGAAAGCGACTTTGTTTTATACTATGTAGTGATGAAATCAAACCATCATCAATTCGATCAATTATTTTAACTATAACATGGCTATAATTACAGACAATCAATTTACAATAATGACATTAAAAAACTATTTAAATGGACCTTAATGGGAACAGATTTAATGTTTCATTTGGATTACGCAAGTTACAGAATTTTCAGGAATAACATTAACTTATGGAAAGAGGGATGTCGCTAACGCCTCCTCACTGTACTGATATCTTCAGTGAGATGAAAGGCCTTTGCTCAGCAGGTTGGACATTACCGGCTAATGCTTCTTTTTTAAAAAGAGATCCAATTCAATACCATAACGATATTTAGTGAAATCGCCTCCCCATAGCTGGGTTTTTAAAACCCCGTGTCCTTTCTATCACAGATAACGAGCAATTAATTAATTATCATAATTACTTTTTATACAGGTCACGGCTGTAACGTTAAAAACTCTGTTCTCGAATCAACAACTAACATCAGAACCGTTAAGGGCGATCCAACAGTTTTGGGGTAAGTACGATTTTTTGTGAAGCTTTCGATTTTACACTCTGAATGTGTGAGAGAGTGAGATCTATATTAGAAACTGCCAAACATTTTTTTAGCTTTTCGCATTGTAATTTCCTACTCTACTCACATGAAAAACATAATTCTGACAAACCATACTTAAGAAGGACTCTCATTGGTAAAGCAAATAAATTGTTAGCAACCAATATAACAAAAGTTACATTTGTATCTATAGCCACTAAACTAATCATAATTATTTAATCATCAAAATGTTGGTAAATATACCAATTAAAGTATAGCCAAACTGTATAACTTTTTGATGCCAAGCAACGCTATATGATTGGAGGTAGTGTCTGTGTCTGTCTTCGGTACGGACGCCTGTTTTCAAAAGGTTACGCTCAAGTCAATCTTCACCTTAAACAAAATTGGATCTCGCGTGACCCCAGCGATTAATTTTCAAAACGACTTTACTTGACTGTCCCGAAAGTTTGTTAATCCACATTTGGAATAATCAAAATGTTTTCAAACATTTTATTGGTTAGTGCAAGTGTTGTTATTTTTGGGACAAATTGTTTCTATGCATTGAATGTGTTAAATAGTTGATATTTCATTTACGAATAGTTGTGTTAACAAAATAGTTCATTTTGAATTTCAATTAATTGAATGGGATGAATTTAGATTTATTATAGAATTTAATAAAAAATAATTAGAAGAGTATTAATACTAAATAAAGATATATTATCTACTCATACTATATTGTTAACGTTTCACCACGGGGTTTTTTCGCTGCACAAAATATTATTTCAGCAAGTAAACACTTATTATAATTTATTTATACCTTATTAATGCATACAAATCTAGAAAGAATGCGAATAAATTGAGGGAACCCTTAGAATGACGGTACAGCATCCGGATACAACTGTCATACAACAAAAAAGCAACATTTTTAGGACCCTCTTTTTTTAAATCAGTCTAAACATTAACAAGTTCATAAACTCCGAGACTAAGTAATCATATACACGTAATAAAGTATCTGCTCGGAACAATCATATAATTTTCCCGAACATAAAACTTAAGTACTGCTCTCTTTATCATTATAATTAAACACCTAACAATGTAGTTTTGTTTTATGGAATTAATTAATGGGTCGAAATAACAGCGTTAAGTACGCTATACAAAGATAATGTTATAATTTGTAATGTCGGGAAAAAGTGCCTTGAGTTTTACAAGTGTACACAATATTACACGCATAAAACTTACTTAGTTACTTTTTTACTAAAGAAAGTTCAAGCGGCTGAGCCTCTGAACGTTAAACGTGACAGATTCCTAACAACATTGAAAGCAACTTGGATTAACTTAGTGTCAAAACATGCATTTAATAACAACGCTAATGGTACAGTGAATGTGATAAAAATTGTGCCTAATGTTGTATGACCAAAAGTACCGGTAGGACCCACCGTCCAATAAAATTTCCATCGCCATAAGATTGTGAATCAGAAATAAGATGGTCTATAGATTTAACTTGGTTGATTAAAGTTGACCCAAGTCTTCTTACTTTTATCAAAACATCACTACATAGTATAAAATAAAGTCGTCTCTTTTTCGTGTCTGTCACACTGTTTGTCTGTCTGTATGCTTAAATCTTTAAAATTACGCAACGGATTTTGATGCGGTTTTTTGTAATAGGTAGAGTGATTCAAGAGGAAGGTTTATATGTAAAAAAAATCCCAAAATTCCCACGGGAACGGGCACAACGCGGGTAAAACCGCGGGGCGTTGCTAGTAACCAAATAAGATAGAAATAAGTTCAGTGTTTGCAAGGCGAACGAAGTAGTTTAATCAACATTAGAATCTTACAAATGATTTGCTAATAAATTGTATCACAGTACAACAATGCTATTTACTTACGTGAGAAGACATTGCACTCCATGAAATAACAAGAAATAAAGTAATCAAAATAAAAACCAACCTAATTATTTCTTGAGGTGTTCCGCTCAAAATAATTAAACCTTTATTTAAATAAGCAAAAATCAGGTCCCAACCAAAACAGCTGATAAGTGAGATTAATATTAATGACCTGAGGAACACCGCCAACCCTTTCGTTGATACATAATTAAAATAATTCATAAATTACTTTACACTTGAAATACTACTTCATATGCGTGCTATCGGAATAGTTGCCGTGTTGTTGGTATTTTTTTATTTTTGTTGGTTCTGTAGAATACTAATAGAACATGATAGCAAAAAATTAAACTATGTGGAATCCACCCTTATATTATTCGATTGTTATGTTAAGTAAGTGACAGAAAGTTGCCTTATACCCTTCCTCTTGATATCATATCCCAATGGGTGCTGGAGGGAGCGAGAAGTCGAAGAAGACTGAAAAAGATGGCGACACGATCTTGACCGTTTTGGCAGGGAATAGCCTCTATCCCATAATAGGGATGCTGAGAGTGTTGAGGAAGACCTTTTCCCAGGAGTGGGACATAATAAGTTAGTTAAATAAAATTACAATTAGTAGTTAAAGAGATTTTAAAATTGTGCACTTTATTCTCTTTAATATCACGTTATGACACAATGACTTGTGTAGTTTAAGGGCAGGCCATTCCCAGACGATGTTTATGTTTCGACAACCATAACCGACATGATAGTCGCTAAGTGATAAGCAAGTGTGTGCGGAACACAGATGTAACCGCAGGTAACAGCCAGTTGCAAAACAAACAACGCGGAACCCTAAAATGCAAATGAACCCTTCCCACCGCAGGTGCTTAGAAATGTAACACAAGTAATGTTTTTTCGGCAGTAATTAATTTATGGTTTAATGACTTTTTAATGGCGATATCATTAATATGAACATAATAACGTTTTTCTGACGTTTTTTTCGTTTGTATTTAATTAAGTCGTTGTGGAAAATGTACCGTGAAAGGTGAGGTATTGTAATTGTAAGTGATTACTTAGGAATAGAATCATTAAGGCTATGGCTAGGTTTATAGTACGACTAAATTGATTTTGGACTAACGCCCCAAATACAATTCAACGTATGCCTAATGCGGTCACCGATCTTTTTCAATCTACTTTGATCGCTAAACGTCATCTTCACATTAAGCTGTCCACTGACTTCCAACACCAAATTATTCGACAGCTGCAGTCGGTTGTCAAATGCAGCTGATTCTATATATGCATATTGCATGCAGCGAACGACTTAATGTAACTGCGCTTTTAATCTCGATAGGATAGTGTGAAGTGATATATAAAGTACCCAATAAATTGATAAAATGAACGTAATAATTTGGTACAATGTATTATAAAAGTTGTAATCAAAATCTTTTCAAAAAACATTAGACACCGAATTGTGATGGAGCATCTAAAAGTGACAAATCTCATATCATACGGTATAATGACACAATCGAAAGAGCATAAAATGCTACTCAAGCGGCAGTCCGCTCTGAGCTACTGGACAGATAAAACTAAGAGCTTTACGTATGTCAATGCGTTGTTTAAGTATATTGTTACAAAGAATAAGTTATTCGGAATAGATACATTCCTTCATTTCGAGTAGGTTAGAGGTCAACCCTGCTGTCAGAGTTTTATACCGCCTTAAGGCCTCCGACAATGTATAGATCGGATCGGAACAGATAGAAGGCTTCCATCTAATTAAAAAGTCACACTGAGAGCCGTAGGACTCTACGCTCACGGTCCTGTCGGTCCCGGTTGTTTCAAGCGTTAGACCATGTCGGAGGCCTTTTGGCGGTCTAAAACTCTGACACCAGGGATGGCCACTAACCTACTCCAAATAAATTAATGAGCGTCTATACTATATTGTTTATACTCTTTGACATAAAAGGTTTAAAACGAAACTTAAGTTTCGGCGTTAAAAAGCCTATTAACCTATTTTATTTGAAAGTTTTACATCCAGCTCAATACTGCAAACAATTCTAAACCTTAATCCTCAAGAGTAAATATTAGTTTTGTTTGCAAAAGTGATCTTTGAGCAGTAGCTATTGTATTTTAGAATATGTGTATGATTAAAGTAATAGACATAATAAAAGAAAGTTCACTATTTCGTAGAGGAAGCTAAATATTAACCGGTGCCTATTTTCCAACTGCACGGCTCCCATTTCACTGAAGATTTCAGTACAAAGAATGAAATATCTAATCGCTTCACAAGTAATCTTGCTCAATATCAACCACGTTATATAGTACTAGCAGCGCCCCGCGGTTTCACCCGCGTTGTGGCCGTTCCCGTGGAAATTTCGGGATGAAAAATAGCCTTTAACCGTCCCGTTGAATGTGGCTATCTATTACAAAAAGAATTACTCAAATCGGACTGGTAGTTCTCGAGATTAGCTCGAAAATACAAACAAACTTACAAATTTTACCTCTTTATAATATTAGTATAGACTAGCAGCAATCTGCGGTTCTGCCCGCGTTAGCCCATTTTCCAGTTAGAATTTAATAATAAGCCCCCAGCTTTACCCGTGATGTACCTTTTCCACTGAATTTTGGGATGAAAAATAGCCTACCTTCCCGTTGAATGTTGCTATCTATTACATAATGAATTATTCAATTAGTTCTTGAGATTAGCTTGTTCAAACAAACAAACTCTACAGCTTTATTATATTAGTACTAGCTGTGCCCCGCGGTTTCACCCGCAGCGCCCCCGTTCCCGTGGGAATTTTGAGATTTTTATTCCTTATTTTTCTTATATAAAAACCTTGTCCTGACAATAAGGAACTCATTAAAAAAAGAATCATCCAATTTGGTGCAGTCGTTCTGAAGTTATGCGCTTAGCAACAGATTCAGCGATTCATTTTTATATTATAGATGTAAATAGATAGATAAGTACGACTTTATGAAGAAGACTATAAAGACATAATGTTAGTAAATAGTACATGAAAGCCACCTAGAGCTTCGTTTTTCATAAAGTAAAAACATTAAAATAAAAATAAACTTCACATGATTCATGAGAAATTTTCCCTCTAAAGAAACCGCTAATATTTTCTAACTTCATAAACGTACAGAAATTATGGTTTATTTAAATTTTATTGCAGAATTAATTAGTTGCTTAATGTGGACCTGGCATAGTTTACGCGTAATTAGATTTTGATCGTGCACGTTGTAAAGCTAACAAGATTGTTATTTTATATCTACCCTTAATTATATTAACTGCCCTTTAAAACTAATTTACTGTTTTCTTCTCAGAAGATATAAGCCTTCAAACAAAACCTACTAATGCAATAATTTACGTTTATTAGTACTATTTCATTATATACATAATTACTAATGTAATGCTGAGGACACACGGCGACACTGACACTCATCACAAATGTCGACACTAGTGTAGATTGCGTCCTCATGGTAAGCAATTTTTTGTGTCGACATCGGTGTAAACATTTTAATGTCCCGGTTATGTGTGGTTACCTGTCTACACGGAGACACTGCAATTCAGTGTGGTACATTTCCTCGCCATGAACATTTGGTCGGTTATTGGTCTAGCTAAAAATTTCGCGCAAGTTCGAAATTCGCGACACTTGTGTCGGACACTGCGCACGACCTGTCTCCACGGCTGCAACACAGACACCGACAGACATTGCCACAACAACTGCAACTAAGTGTCGCGGCAGTGGACACACACAGACATTCGATGTATACATTGAGTGTCTAATGTCAAGTGTCGCCGTGTGTCCTCAGCATAATAAAGGTGTAGAGTTTGATTATTTTTGTATTAGATAGTTTCATTCAAGAGAAAGGTGAATAGCGGTTTTTGATCCCCAAATTGCTGGAAAAAAAACTGAGGAGCACTGCAAGTTTTTTATTCAAACGGATTATAATCATTGACGCCATAACAAAAAAAGCAAAACTGCACAGAACACGCCAACATATCAAAAAATGTACAATAAGTAGAAAAAAGTACACTTAGACTGCCCTTATGGCGGAAATTTTCAAGTACTCTCCACGAGCAGGAAAGGCAAAAAACAAGGCGCGGAGCACACAAGGCGAGTCGCAAGGCAAGTTCCTATACGAGTGTGTAAAGTTACTTAACTCTTGTGAGACTCGTGTAATCGCCCGGTTCACTTGAATCCGCTAGACTCGTGTAGACATGCCTTTATTTTTGTAAGTTCTTCAATCTTCCTTTTTGTGGTTCTGTACTTGTGATGTGATTGAAGTATTTGCTCAAGTTGTTTAGTTTGTTTACTTTATGCACTATCAATACTTAGATATTTTTTGCGGTTAGCGTTTTAGCTACGAGACAGTGACCTATGATTTTCGTTCGATACTAAGTTCTATCATTTGAAATTCGCATGATTAGTCACAGACGTCCAATGGTTCCTTAGGAGGAATTTCATGAGTGATTTTGACATTTAATGTTTGAAAAATTACATCAATTAGTTAAGTGTTGATTTAATTGAAGTCTCTGAGTGCAGCAGTAAGCTATATAAGTAGAAATTAAGTCAAATTTATTAAGAACAGATAAAATATTAACTGTTTAAACAAAAACTCTGCCTTTTGCATCTTAGACTTAACACAAAACAGCCTAAAGTTGTCTAAAAACTCTCTTGAATAATGTCTTTTCACACTTGGATATTGTATTCAAATAATATCAGTGTCCTCACAAGTCGATTGGGCGTCAGATGTGAATAGCTTTTAATGGCTTCACGCAGGTCGAGAGGTCTCATGTATACAATAGTATTCAATTCATATTGAACTCGTGTGGACCGGGCATTACAAAATAATAGATTTTTATATATAAATGTCATACTTAACGTTTAATTTTAACATCACTTTTTCAAATGTAGCTTAGAAGCGTTTGATGAAATAAATGTTTGAAATATTTTTTTTATTGCAAAACTGCATAGGGGACGTGTGGCAGAGACAGCGCTCTGCCGAACTAGCTATCTCCCTCTAGCAGCCGACCTAACAATTTATTAACCCAAGAAAACCTTACTAATGGGCTTCCTTCAATAAATCTTGTTCAATATAACACAAATCAAGTCAGGGTCAAGGAGTGAACACTAGATTTCTAGTATTCCAGTGGTTACATCCGTTCACGGTTTCTATACTAGTTTTCAATTAAGTAAACACAAACATATTTACCACCTTAAGTAAATCATATTAATCTAACTTGCTTGCTAACTAGTTTGCTGAATAGCCGTCGTTTAAATTAAGAGAGTTTACAATCTGCGAGTGGCGAGCTTAATATTTCTTTGGAACTAGCCAACTTCGTCACACATAACAAAAAATTGAAACATAAAATAAGTAAAAGACAGTCACAATAGTCTTTTAAACATTGTCTTGCAAATCGTAGTATAGAAACTGGCTCAATCAAAATCATAAGCAAGTAGGTAACAAGAAATTGTTTAGGAAACCAGAAGATGGATTCTTGCTTTGATACAATGCATACAATGGTTATTTTTGCGACTACGAATTAGCCGAATTGCCTAACAAAATCATTTATCACTTAATATGTTTTAAAAATACTTCTTTTTGAATCGTATTTTAATAAAGTAAAGTAAAGTATTAGCCTGTAATGTCCCACTGTTGGGCAAAGGCCTCTCGTCTCACTGAAGATATCAGTACAGTGAGGAGGTTTAATAATCAATAGAATTTAAAACGAAGGTCATTTGTTTTATTCTAATTTTAAAGTTAATAAAACTAAATGTTCGCAAGTCTCAACAAGGTAACTACTAAACAAAATTGAAGGTTCTTAAGCAAGCTTTGCTACGACAATATATTTACTTAAGCTACCGCTAATACCTAAGTAAACTAAGTAAATGACTAAGTTTACCTCACACAAATACCTCACACATTATGCTGTACAAATTCTTCTGGAACCCAGTCAAAGGGTGTCTTATTATCCAAACGAAGTGTATTAATTAATTCTCTATCGACAAATGGTATCTGTATCACAAAGATATCCTTTATGAACTAGCAAAATAGAGACATAAGGGTGTGGACGTGTTAACGTCGTGTATATTGAAGCGATATAGATTGAAGCTTCCAAGTTAGTTTAGTTTTGTTGGAGTTGAGAACTTTGGAATTATGAATGAAAATGGATTAAATAATAAATATAGAGATAGTAAATATGATTGTAACAACGGCATATTTTTATTGCAAAATTATTAATAAAGGTTTCTTCAATTTTGGTGTTTTTAGTCGTGCCGCTGCCGTTCTGTTGATGAGTTTTAGTTGTCTATGAAGTATGATCGATTTGGTTGCATATTCATAAACAGAGTGTTTTCTATGAGAGACAAACGAATTCAAACTCCATTGAATATACAAATACTTTTTATTAAAAAAAAAAGAATTCTTTAAATACAAGTAAAAGCATTAATAATATATTTCTGCCAACAAGCTCACACCCTAACGTATCAAATGTTGCTGTAATTGGAATTGCATGTATCGAAACATGTTGCAGTTCGGAAAAGAGCTTTTTGGAAATCGGACCAAATTCCTGCCGCAAAATACGGATTGTTTTCGCTCCAACAAATGGGAAAAATTGGACAAGAATATTTTGAAAAACATTTTCATGAGGTTTCAGTTTTGCAAAAAGAGGATAAGTGTTTTAAGTTTCACGTGAGTGTGTCTATCTAAGGGGTTGGTTTTGATTAATTTTTTCTTGTTTAAAGGTGTGTTTGGTTTTTCATTCGGTCGATCTTTTTATTTTTATTTTTTTATGGCTATTTTGAGTTAACCAGTAGGTAATTATAATACTATTAGTAAGTACTGTTATTGCTCGCGGCGTAGTTTAGCTAAGCAATGTTAACTCATTGCTATTGTCAAGCAACGTGCAGCTCGGCTCCTACTTGGATGGGCGGCCGATAGTGGCATTTCTGTCTTAGCGCTGCCGTGCTTCGGAGGGCATGTTCAATTGTCGGTTCCACTTGTTTTAGCCTAGAAACTCCGACATCAGGGTTAGCTGCTAACCTTCTCGGACTGACTTACTTACGCCTAATTTTCCTTACTTTACTGATATCTTCAGGAAGCGTAGCTCATGCCATGCAGGACGACCTCGCAGAGTACTTAATACTTTGTATCTCGTATTACTGATACTTTGCTAATCCTCAGCTTGACAATTATCAGTACTTAAGGTTCTCAGAAGTATGTGCCGACAGCTGATTTCGACCGCATATTGGTCGACGATTAAAAAAAACAAAATTACAAGTTTCCGAAACATCAAAAGGCTTCCTGTAATCTTTAAACCGATTTAAAAATATCTTTGGAATAACAAAGCGTCGTTTGGGAGCACAATTCGCATGTTCACTCAATACCTTCATTTAAAGGTACACATTAAAAGCGGGAGCCTCCGTCAGGCCCTGTATGTATTCCTGAACATAAACTCACTTTACGATCGAATATGGACTATGGCTCGTAAAACTCAACTTTCATCTCAAACTCAAAACCGCAGAGTCTAAATAAACCAGTATATAGTACTGTTACCTCCGTCCTCATGCCCTTTACGACGAGAACCCGACGATATCACTGCAATTTCCACTTTCAACAGGCTTTACGAAAATCAACTTTATCACCCACGACTTAACGACCGTACGCCAGCAAAAGCGGAGCGGGTTTTGCAACCGGTTCTTTGGAGCCAGTTGTCCTACTACCGAACTACGCAAAGCTTCGTATTATATGTATATTACTGTATAATATCGATAAGCTAGTTTTGTTTGGGATATAAATAATTTATAGGAGCTTAGAATCTATTACCAACGTTATGTGAGCTTTGGCAGCGGGCAATGAGTACGGGTCAACGGTTCAACCGAAGGTGGGCGGGGTGACGAAACAAAAAGAAATAAAATCGAAAGAGGTATCATGAAGATTATTAATATTGTTGTTTTGTGATTTCTCTCTCGGTTATGTTTGAGTTCGAGTTAAAGTTTAAACTGTAGTATATTTTATTACGAATAACGTTTAGAGATGTGCTGCTGCAGTCATGGAAGTGTTAATAAATATGTAAAGAAGTCATTTCAATGTTTTAATACTGATTTTATAGGCGGGCATAGACTTTTTTACTTCATCTTACACATTTTATAACAGTTATAAATACGACAACTGTGTATTTCTTCATCAAATACAACTTTTCAAAACTTTGGAGACAGTCGTAAACCGTTGTTGATATTGAGTGCGTTTGCAAGCTGCCGGCAAGTTCAATAGATAGCAATCTCACGTGACATGTCAAATGGATCGTGATGTCTATGAAATTCGTAAACTCACAGCTTAATACCAACGCTAGAGATTTTGTCGTAAAAATAGTTGAAGATACCTACAGATGTATTTTCTAGCTCAATTTCATTAAAAAGTGAAGTGATCTAAGACGGAGCGAGTATAAAACGAGTTTACAAACGCCGGTCGGTACGATCGGGAATAGAACCTGAAACCTCAGTCACGACTCTTATCCTATAAACCATCTCGCTGTGCCCTCTCGGGCCACTGCCATGTGCTAATAAAAACCGGTCCCGCCTCTTTACACTCTACGATTTATTTCTTAATTGTTGGAATGAGTTCTTATTTTGAACTGCATTAAGAATGTGAATAAGCTGTGGACGTGCTTGAGGTTTAAGACAGTGTCTATGAAAACGTAATAATATGAAAAAATAGTCTTCTGGTTTATGAATAAATATAATCTTGAGGTTATAATAAGAGGCAAGATATAAGACTTTTTGTATGCAACGACTTTTCATAGACTAACAAGCAGTGTAAAACAGGCTTTAAATGTTCTTTTTCAGGTCTTTGGTGTGATTTGGTGTGGGATGTAAATAATTGTTAACGAAAAGAGAAATATGTAGTAAACTACGTTATAGTTAATGTTTCCAATACTATCATAACTTTAATGTAATAAGTTTAGTAGGGCATTACTGTTAATATGTTTATTGGCAGTCCACTTTTTTTTTCACAACATAGTAAAAACTAAGATACAAAAACTAAATGATACAAAAAAGAGAAATTAATGAATTTTCAATCTAGTAAAAATCGCATTCGATTATTTTCGCACATAAATCGTACACTATAAAAGCTCTGCGCTCACTACCGCGCTACGCCGAACGTGTCTATTTCTCTTCAAACTACATAATGTTATTTAAACAACTTATTTTTTGTTCATCTCTAAATATTTACCGAGAATTAGACGCTGTTTATTTTCTAGTTAGTTAGAGATACGTACATCTATCTCTCAATTATCGCACAACATCACACTTGCGGGTATCAAAGCTTAAAGCTTTAAGAAACTGCTAGATTGTCAGTAGGAGTGTATAAAACAATGACGTTTTACGAATTTGAACGCTTTGCGTTGGTGATAGAGCATAGAATGACTTATTAGGAAATACGCTTAAGAAAACGCTTAAGATAGCATCAAAAAGCGCTCGTAAAAATAGAGCCTAAGCACAAGTAACAACTGTTTTTAGAGTCACTTATTAGAAGTAAATTAACTGTGTATTGTTACAACAGAAAGTTCGAATACGTAGGTCAACCCTGGTACTAGAGTTGCAAGACAGCCTAAAGGCCTCCTACATGGCCTAATTATTGAAACTACCGGGAGCGACAGCTTCACGTGCCCTACGAAGCACGGTAATGCTCAGATAGAAATGCCACTGTAGGCTACCCATGCAAGTAGAGGCCGAGCTGCACGTTGCTTAACAATCACAACGAATTAACATTGCTTCGGTAAACTACGTCATGGGCCCTACAACAGTTGTCAAACGTTTTATTTCAAAACATAAAAATACTTTTGACAACCAAAATAGTTCATAATCTTGTACGCACTCCTACATTTTAAGTTTTTATAGACCACATATTGCTTAAGTATAACATAGGGTAAAGATATTACAGGGTAAAGATATTATGGGATATTACAGGCTAATAGCCTGTAATATTCCACAGCTAGGCAAAGGCCTCTATCTAGTCTCACCGAAGATATCAGTACAGTGAGGAAGTATAGTCCTTACTAATTGGTAGTAGTAAACAAACCATAGCCTCAAGAAAAAGAAATTATTCAACGTTTACGAGTGGTAATCGGGCGGCGTAATATTCAGCTTGATTACTGCTGCGATCAAATTGACTCGACCGGTGACTCACCGATAACTCATTACTTTCACCTTCCTCGGACTAATTGCATTTGATCGACATTTATAATAGCTTAAGACTTAATATTATTTGCTTATATTTTTATAAAATTCTATAGTTATAATAATCTTGGATAATAAGGCAGCATTTAATTTTTTTAAAGTTTGGTGGTATCTTGACTTGACAAGCCCGTTGGCACAGTGGCAGTGAGTGCGCTTACTGTGTCGGGGGTTGCGGGTTCGATCCCCGCCCGGAGTCAACAATTTGTGAAGACATAGTTGTTGGCGACGACGTCCGGGTATCAATTATATATTCTTATAAAGTATTTGTGTATTTATATGTAGTAGTACCAGTGAGTTGGATTCCATAACACAAGCTTAGAGCTTACTTTGGGTCTAATTAACCGTGATTGAATTTGTCCAAGTATTTATTTATTCTTTTATTTATCTTGATTTGGTCCCTGTTTCCTTCCCTGCCGACTGCAGAGCTTCTACGCTCTCTGAAAATTACAGTACAATGAAGAGAATTAAGCTTCTGATATTAAAAATTTATTTAAAATAAAATCTTAAAAAACTACTATACTAATATTATCTACAATGTGAAATTACATTATTCCCTCTCCCAGCAGTGGGGCATTACATTCTAATACTTTACACATCCCAAAAATCTATTGAATCATACAAATACCTCAAATACAAATATTTAGAGTTAGTTTACATATTCCAAATCACATACACTCGATTCAATATTAACATCTAACTGGAAATGACGAAAACAAACGTATTAAGTATACATGATTCAACTTGTAGTTCTACAGACCGATACATACGTACGTGTTTAGATAACAATACGCAACCCGACTCGAAACTAATAAAAAATGAAGTTCACTCGACAACAGTGAGTCAGAGTCGTCTATAAACTATCGGTGCAATGGAAATACATCACGGTAGAAACGGTTCACTATATTTTATTACGTATTATTACTTCTGTTTTACAATATGGTTATTGAGAAGGGTTCAGTGTTTGAGTGTTGATAATTACTTTTCTAGATATTGTGTGAAGCGTCTCATTGACATTGATTGTCGTTGAGTTTTCAAGTTATTGGCGAATTGTTAAGACAAAGTTTGAAAGAGATATGTGTAATGATCGCCAGCTTGCAACTTGTCAACGTTTGACATTAACTTCAGAGTTTCTTACTTATGTTTAAGAGTAAATATAATATTAATTGACAAGGCTTTGTGGTGCTAATAATATCATGTCCATAACATACAATAAAGAACTTGAAATTAGACTACCAAAAAATATGTTACCACGGAAACTGATCAAAACGGAACAGTTATAAAATAAATTACGTCACAAACAGAGCCCGTGAAGCATACTCTTCACAAAAGAAACTCCGATATTTTGCACGGAGTGACAGATGCCTCGCTCGAGTAAATACAAGGCACATCTATGTAAGTATATTAGTATACCTATTGGCTAAGGGTGCGTTTCCACCAAAGATGTGCGAGTAAAAACCAAAACTTTGTTGTACCCGCGAATCCAAGGAAGTCAGGTAGAAATATTGATTTTATTTATTCGAAACGGATCACGGTATCAGTAGATACTAATTTGATGGGATCGGTAGATAATTAGAATTACACCTGGATCAGGATCCGTGGATTCAGACTCAATGCATTAATAAGAGTTGAAGACTATAGCAATGGGTTGTGATAGGTCAATTTAGTTCCGCACTGCTTCGCTATGGAAACACAGGCAAAGGGTGCGTTTCCATTGAAGCAGAGCGAACTGACCAATCACAACATTATGAAAAGATTTTGACGATGTCAATGCGTTGTTTGACAATCACAATACGCTGTAATTGGTGAATCGGGATCGATCTTCGCTGCGCTTTGCGTCTATGGACACGCAGCCTAAGCGTGGTACGTTTTACGCATCTCTAATATTAAAATGAGTCATTTCTCATCGGTTCAGCGATTGTTGATTTACAACGGGGGACGTACTCAGGCTTGACTTGTCGGGGCTTAAAGGATTTAATATTACAAATTGATTCCTGGACCGTAATATTTAGGGAAATTTAGGGAGCTTAGTTCATCGTGTCTGCGGTGTGTTACACACAGTCGCTTTGACGAGGTTTGGGGTTTGATCGGAGATTAAGTATCTTTTTTACTTTTAATGATACTTGAGTTTACATTGAATTGTATTTAACCTTTAATCGATATATTGTTTTCTTTTTATAGGAATCAAAATAATTTTCCAGAGTAACATGATAAAAAAAGATAGAAAATATAATTAAAACATAATTAACTCGCTTTTAATCCTCCTCCCTGTACTGATATCTTCAGTGAGAAGAGTTCTTTGCCCAGAAGTGGGACATTACAGGCTTATACACTTTACTTTTTACTTTAACTCGCTAGCTTGTAAACTTGCTCAATCTAAATGATACTCTACGCTACAGTCACGCTAATTTTAGGCAGTGGTGTTTTACTGTGTATAAAATAGTGAATAAAATATGTAGATATCATATATGTTAAGTGAATACACAAGTCACCGTAATATTGTAAACACCGTTGGTTTAAAATGTAACTAGTAAGGTTATTTAACTATCGGCAGATTTTGAACTGTGTAAACCTTTCGCAATTTTCCGGTGAATAGTTGAATTAACCATTAAAATGCCAGTACCTCCCTGTACTCGTTTATATCACAAAAAATCATTACCAGTATTGAGAGGAAATGCTTAGTGAATCATCACCGTCACGGCTTTTAATTACTCATTATTGTGAAGGAGTTATCACGTATTGGAGATCTCGTATCGCGTTCATTACGAATATATCCTTTTGAAGTTTTTGTCCCAATTAACACTGAGTTTCAATTTGCATTTACACATTTACATTATCAAGATTGAAATTGCGTTACTGGTTTTTATTGGTTATGGTTACACTTCGCAGAGTCTATGTCATAAGCTCTACGGTTTTACATAGCTATAAAACAGTACCTAAGTCTGAGTAGGTCAATGAACAACGCCGGTATTAGTTTTCATAACGCCTAAAGGCTTCCGACATGGTCTAACGATTGGAACAACTGGGTTCAATTCAAAGTGCCCTCCGAAGCACGGTAGTGCTCAGGGAGATATGTCACTAGAGTGCACGAGGCATAATTTGACTAAACGATGTTAACGTATTGTGCAGCTCGGCTTATACTTCGATGGTTGGCCGATAGTGGCATTTTTATCTGATTGCTACCGCGCTTCGGAAGGCACGTTAAAATGTCGGTCCCAGTTGTTTAAATCGATTTGAGGCCTTTAGGCACTCTAAAACATCGACACTAGGGTTGGCCACTAACCTACACTTACATACTTACTTACATATGCCACTACTATCTACTACTCACACAAATAGTGATGCTTGCTCGTTGCTAAACAACAGTGATGAGTTTACATGACATACCGTAGTTTGACTATGACCACGAGATACAAACAACTGTATTCATATACAGACGACGAAATTATTCTCCCTCTGTGACAAATAATTAACACAACAAAAATAATGAATACTAAATCTAAGTCCAGAAGTCATACAGATGCAAAAAAGTGTGTATAATTTATACATACAGTAGCAAAGTGTGTGACTGCGACCGTTTCTTATGCAAATCGTTTTGTTATTTACGGCTTAGGGGGTTGGTCATAGAGCAATAAAATAAATTAAACAGACACGAAACTGGATATTTTTAATTTAAATAGCTTTTAAGTCTAATACTTGTTTGTTTGCGTGTGCTCTCTTTTAGTGATTTACAGCCGATGTCAAAGAATGAGGCTATTTCATAGCGAGTCATTTTGGTATTTATTTGTTTATGTTGTTAATTATTTACATAAAATGTTAAATTAATATTCGTCTAACGCGTTATCATACAGTACAATGACCAATTCCATCTACCGTGGTGTTTTTTATCAAATAAATATGTAGTTCCTCAATTCTTTTTTTTTATTGAATCAATGTTGAGTTTTTATGAAATGTTGAGTTTTTATGAAAGGTGTACTCATAGACGTCGAATGCTTCTTTAGTAGAGAGTTAATGAGTGATCTTGACATGTAATGTATGAAAATTACGTCAATTAGTTAAATGTCAATCGTTATCCAAAAGCCATTACATTATTTGACTGTATGAGACCATTTGACGAAATTTGTGCAAGGTTTGACCATAAAAATGTAACATATTTCTACTTTTATATAATTACTTTCTGTAGGTGGACCCTATACATAAATCGCCATTGCCAAGCATCTGGCGGGTAACGTAGAAGACGAACTATATACCTGTCAAAATACTCGCTCGTTCGCTCATGTTCAACTTAATAACTTGCCGCTTGCCTACTCGCTCAATCCAAACGATGCCTTTTGGAGTAGTTATTCCATAACTCTATACTATTTTAGAATCAAATCATTTCACAGCGTCCTCTCTGTCCACCTAATTTATATTCATACTGAAAGTTATGCATACGATGTATGTTATGTGACCACCAATGCGGCGCTTTCTGAAGCTTACTTGAATAATTGCCGAGTGTTATAAGTTTTTGCAATAGTTCCTGCGGTAATATACTCGGCTATGTACCAGTAGTGTTGTTATGTACGCTGTGGCGTTTGTAGGACGACATGTTGGCGAAAGCATGGACTGACTTGTAGGAGGGTGTTCGTTCTAATTGTTCTATGTTTGTGGTCCTGATTGAGTGGGTATATGGAAGTGGTCAGTGGTGTGACACCATTGTTCACCATTCTAAGTTTGTTTTCAATAACTAAGGTTGTGACCTCACTGACACCATTATCTTAATTTGCCTTAGGTTTTGACCTAACTGTGTTAGAAACGAAGGCGTAATTGTATCTCAGAAGGTGTCTCAGAAAGAAGTGTGAGGTGGAAAGTCTGAAATAGAGCATCCTTTGTGTACATTAAATACTTATCCCCGCGTATGTTCCGCGATTACTGAAGGACATACATGGGATGATTCGGCAACCCCAAGGGGTGCTCTATCTCTGGATTTCCACTTGACACTACTTCCTGGGAAATCTACTCTTAATATTATAAAGAGGGAGGGAGAAGGAGGAAGGGAGAAGGAGGGAGGAGAAGTTTCTATCTTTGATTGTTTGTAAGGACTAATTTCATGAACTACCAGTTCAATTTGAATAAGTATTTTTGTTACGGACAGCCACGTCCAACGGAGAGGTTATAGGCTATTTTTCATCCCGAATTTCTCAAGGGAACGGGTGCAACGCGGGTAAAACCCCGGAGCGCTGCTAGTCTTGTATAAAGTCGCTCGCCGTATTCAATTCGGCGAGCGACTTTGTACATGCGGTGACCGCGACTGCACGCTTTTGACTGGCTATTTACTTTATTTTTATTTTTATTTTATTTGAATACATCGGGATAACAAACAGTTACACAGTGTGATACATTTAGACTATAGCATTTACAAATTAATAACAGTGTAACCCACAACGTTACTAGGTATAATACCAATAAATGTTACACCACTTTACTTATCTCACCTCCACGAAATCTTCCCACAAAGTCTCAACACCGTCAATACTAGAACAAGAAAAAATATATTAATAGAACATACGCTTATCTCCTTAAAGATCTAATTTAATATTTGTAATATTTTCACGTTTAACTAAACACAAAAGATAATCTAATTCGTCTCGGAATACTCGAGTCCTTTACATTCTTCAATTTGAGACATGCAAAAACAGCCTTTATTCCCAAGTAAATAAAGACTGATAAAACATTTAATGCTCCGCTTGTTTGTAAAGGATATTCAGCTTTATCATTTTGTAATAGGGTTTAGTATGAAAGAGAGTAATTTATAAAGAGTTGTAACAAAAAATAAGAATGTTTTATCATTCATTCTGGACGAGTGATTCCTAAAAAACGTACCAGTTTTGACATCCAACAACTAATGTTATTGAATAAGATGATGCTCAAATGGTTCCATTGTGTTTTTAAGTTCTTTTTAATTATGTTATTTTGTTCGATATCATCATCGAGTTTCTTATTTCTCTCACAAATGGAGTCTCTGCCTCAAGGTTTAATACCCGACGCAAAAATAAGTAGTTTGTCGTGTGTGTCACATCACATGGCAGTTAAATAGGTATAGACCAATTTTAAAGTTAAGTCGTAATGTTAGAGTGTATTGAGCATTGAATGTCTCAGTGAATGAAATCTATTTATTGGAGTTTCGTATTACTTCTAAATCTATTCAAGCCTTCCAAGAAATAAATCATTATTCCCCTTTTCATCCCACTTCCATAACATACTCTAAAAGGCCTCAGTTCCTGTGGGCAACCACGCGCAAGAACCAGGAAGCTTTCACACAACCAACATCATTAATATCCGGAATCGAAACTTAATTACAAGATTTGAATTACACAGAACACATTATCTTAAGCGCAAGACACATAGTGCGGATGCGGGCCTCATACGAGCCAGTGCACACCTTTCATACAAATACAAGAAACAACCTCCGCGGTCTTGTGGTTTGAGCGCCCGGCTCACGATCCGAAGGTTCCGGGCTCGATTCCCGGTGGGGGTATCTCACAAAAATCTCTTTGTGAGTCTGTCCTCAGTTTGGTTAGGGCATTACAGGCTGAATCAATTGATTGCCCGAAAAGTAAGATGATTCCGTGCTTCGGAGGGCACGTTAAGCCGTCGGTCCCGGTTACTTTCTACGGATAGTTACATGAGCCATTTCAGAGGCCTTTGGCGGCTCAATAACTTTGACACCAGGACTGGTCAGGTTGACCATCCACTCGATGAAGAAGAAGAAGAAGAATACAAGAAATACGTCACCCGCACCCGGCCCGCAGCCGTACTATGTGTTTTACACTTAACAGGATAGATGAACTTACGCACAGACTACTGTAATCGAGTGAGATACATCAATCCAAAAGCCATTAAACAAGCGATTAGGTCCAGTTATAAATGTGGACAAGCGATTAACTTGTGACCTGAAGAGTAGGCTCCGTACAGGCGCAATGTTCAATAACTGACGTGAATTGAGTCAGTCGTTTCGAGTCGAGCTGGTGAAATAAGCCCCGGACCACTTCGTCTGCGTACTGTATTAAACCCCGTTAAAGTACTGACTGTGGTACAAGGCGGTAGAGTTAGAGACTTTTCTAGACTTGTCTAGACATTATTTTTAGTCTTTATTAAGTTAAAATTTCTATTCTCTATATTGTCAGAGTATTTTCGAGAATCTAAGATATCAGAGTTCATTTAGGGTCAAAATTATCTTTAAATTATTTCATGAAAGTATCACAATGATGGTAGAGTCCCCAAACAAGGCGACGATGACATTCTTCGGACTTCGAACCGATTTAAGTCATTTTGGAAACTACTAATACCCTAAAAGATGAATCAAATAATACTCGTAATCACATAAGTATGTACATAATACAGATCATCTCTACTTTGCTCTACCGTATTCTATATTTTATGCACTTCCAAGAAACTCAAAGATCTTTGCAGACAGATTGGCGTCAATAACCAAAATTCAGAAAACCAAAATCCAAAACCCAAGGCATCGTATTTCATGGTTTCTAAACATTCAAGGCAGCTCTACCTGTTATCAAACAATAGCACTGGCAAAATAATTGAATTGAGTCTTATAACTCTAATTTTAAGAACTAAATTCCAATAAAGATTCAAATATCCTTCAAAGTCTTCGAAAAGGAAGTCTTTGTATTGTTCTATATTTATTTATCTTCTGATTTTTAAGCGATAATGCCCTTCAATAATTATACGTTTTGGTTGGAGACTTACTTCAAGGGTGGTCTCGAGGGCTATCTGAATGTCATGTTGCAGTTATACTATGTACTTGTATTGGTATATGCAGGATACATACATCAAACCTTTAAATCTTGTAGAATACATTATGAAGATAAGTCTATTGGATACCACTCTAGAAAACAAAAGGCAATCGCTTCGTTCGCTAATATAATAAGCAGAATACTTTTAACGTATATTGGTTTTTAACAGTTATATCACATTCCCATACATTTTGATAGTAGACTACCAAATAAAATGGTATATCTAGATACCTGACGGGGAGACCTTTCAAACAGACTTTAAACGGCAAATAGCGATGTTAACTATATTTCTTTCATTTAAAAACCCTTCCTAACCTAACCCCAGAAAAATACAAAATCGCGACATCCATATCGCTATCTCTTCCCCTTTACACCATAAATTAATGCAACAGAGCGAGTACGCACGTCCGAAGCCCGGGGCCAATCCAGCCGGCCCGGGCACCTGTTATAGTAATGAACTATAGTAATGACTCTCGTACTCGTATTATGGGAACACTAGTATCAATATACTCATTGTAGGGTAGCAATATGGCTGTGCTTTATAAATATATTCACTGGAAAATAGTATTTATTATGAGATGCATACAACTGAATTCAGATCAAATTCTGAAAGGCCGAATGTTACATTGAGTTAATGGCATTGGGTTGCTCGTCGCACGCGCCATACTATGCGACAGGATTCCTTGTGATAAGGAAAAAGGTTTTATTGAAAGAGCGAAAATATAGAAGTCGATAGTCAGCTGTTTTCGGTCACCGATAGCTCTCGTAGAAGCACATTGAGATAAATTCGGCGACCGCATTTAGCTAAGCGAACGATTTACCTCTTCATGACTTATTATATAACGATTTTGCTATCGAAAATAGATTTTCATAATATAGTATTCAATGACATGGTTCTTACCCTAATTCTAATTCAAAGTAATTTATTCTCATGAAAATTTTAATCAAGTTAAGTATTCAAAAAATCTAGCTTACTTAAAAGAAGGGTATCCTACTGCCGCACTCAGAGACGCCGATTAAAATCTCCACTTAACTATCTGACGTCATTTTTTATACATTATATGTCAAAATCACTTATCAAATATCTAAGGAAGCATTTCACGTCAACAAACTAAGACCATTTGCTCATCATTCTAAAATCATTTCACCATTCTGACCAAAACGCCATTACGTCAATATGATGTTCAATAACACTAATAGAAGATAGCATCTGTCAAAGTAGACATCAAAGCCGTAACATTACATGCATCGCGTACAGACAATACCACTACCGGCTAACTTCAGCCTAGCCCCAATCCTCTTATACCTAGACATCTAGATATTCTAGATCTAGCCATTAGTATGGACGTGTACGAGATAACCTTGTAATCTGATGGTGTAATTAATTTGAGGATGTTATAGTTCTGAGGCTGTGGAACGTGAGATAGGCTGGTCAGTTACGAAAGGAGTTATGAAGTTATGAACTGGGTTTGAATTTACAACTATGTATTATATTAACCTCCGTAATCCGTGTAATACGTTTTCCTCACTGGCGAAACTTGGGCTTGAGCTTGTTCATGTGGTTTGTAAAGTCAAATTTTGTTTTAAAGGTCCTCTTGAAGGGCGTATAATGCAACTGACCATCAACTGAATTTGAGGTCTAGGCTTCGTAAGCAAGTCTAGTCGCGCGCCTAATTTTAGCCCGCATTGTTTGTGTTCCGTAGGGATTTCGGGATCGAAAATAACCTTAACCTTCCCCAATAAATTATTCTGAAAGAATCAGGAATTCATCCAAGTACGAGCTGTACGAATAGTATTAGAATGTTGCAACAATCGCTATTAGAGAGATATCGTTTACTTAAAGCAAACCGCGAGTGCTACATACTTGAATTTGGAACAGGAATTGTCTTTGACTGCTTGCTCAATACAAAAAAGCGAAGTTATATTAGTGTGGCTATTCCGACATTGGGAGTCACTATACCATCGCGATCAAGTAAAATGTGATGTGTGTGTGTGGATATAGTGAGTATATCATAAACACACACACACACACACATCACATTTTATAGCAGTGATATTGATACTTCCACACAGACCCATTTTATCGAGACTCGATTCAATTAAACAAATAATTTATACGTTTACACATTAAATTATTCATCCGCTATCTTCAAGCCATTTAATTTACACGGATGCCAGTATCAAAAACTCGGACGTGGAACAAATAAACCATCCACAGATAATACACGTTTAATTAATATGGCAACATTGCATTAAACGTCAAGATCAGACCCACACAAACGAAATGATAAAGCGATAAATACTTCTACTTTACTCCGCGTCGTAGTAATTGGCAATAGCTTTAACGTTGCTGGTAATTAATTGTACAATTCAGTATTGATTTCGTTGTTAATTTGGGTGTGCTTGCCAAGTATTGCTCAAGATGGTTTCTTTTCAGTTGAATTGTTATTCTTGTATTGATTTTTTTACTTGATTGTTAGTTTAATTTATGTTGTTTGTAGTAAACCGTGGTTCTGGGCGAGTTTATGAGCTAGAAGCTGTCCAATTTAATAATAATACATGAGCATTATACTTTTAATAGTTTTTCAAATCTATGGTATTCGCATAAACACAATTTTTAAACTCGTTCACCAAACCACAACGTTATTTATAGTTTATTACAACAAAATTCCCAAAATATGTAGTTATACTACGTTACCAATGGCTAACTATTACACCGCAGACTAAATAACATGATAATTAACTTTGACCTTATAAAAACTATTTTGCACTATTTAAAAACAATGAGTACTTTCTTTTTAAATGATAAGCAACATCTGCCGCGGTCACGCAAACATTTTATTTATTGAAAATGAAATTTTAATACATGGCAACATTGAACGCAGCTGTCAAAATTAACATAGTATGTACTACGATTTAGCCTATTTCCTCTTTATATTGATATTAAAATGATAATTTTGCTGACAACGATCACAACACTAGCTGTGCCCTGCGGTTTCACCCGCATTTTTTGCCTCATTGCTTACCGTTTAAACCTTCCCTGGATTACGACAAACATTTCAAAACTAAATTAAGCTAAATCGGTTCAGTCGTTCCCGAGTTTTAGCGAGACTAACGAACGATTGATTTTTATATACATCTTTACTTTTTGGCTACGGAACCTACGTCTGTCATAAAAATAGATTAAAATTTAAGTTTAACTAGTATAATTTCGAGCCTTATTTTTTCCCTGTACGTTCCGACCAAACTTACTACTAACGACATCTTCGCATGCGTATTTTAAACGAGTGTAATGATGACCAAGCCAACCCGTTTACTCCATAGAACAATTAAACTAATTAAATCGTCTTAAAATAGCTGTTAAGTTGATCATCACTACACCTGTTGTAGCAGATGGTGGCAATCTGGTGATGAGTAATTGTGGCAACCTGGGTTCTACTGCTGGGAAGGAATTCTAGGAGTTTGTCACACTTGGAAATTCGTAGATCCAAATCTGAAATCCTAGTTCCTTCTAAACAATTTAAAGTTGCAATGTGGCCATGTGGTATTTTTGAAAAAAGAACAGTATTAGTTCGTGTCCTATAATGTTCAAACTTCACATAGCTGAGAAAAGTTTTTTGACAGTGGGACGAAAAAAGAACATAAGCCTTTAAGTGTCATTTAACCTACCCTAACATAAGGTACAGTACACACATGGGTCTCTAATTAATATCTGATTACGGTTCTCACAAGCATTACCTCGTAATAAGCGAGTTGGTCACGAGTCCGTACGTATATGTTCATACACGGCTCCACTGACAATTTTCACTTCTCATTTCGTGTAAGTAGCCTGCACTTGTTGAAATATAGGCAGAAATACATGTGCGATTTTGAACTTTGCTTGAGATAAGCAGATCGGTAACAAAACAAAAGACAATCGTTGTAAATGATGTGGCTACATAAGGATTTCATGTCATCTACGTTTATCTACGATTTCATGTCAAAATTTATAAAAATCGGTTTATACGTGTACAATGTTTTTCTTCAACTTCCATAATATGCTCTTAAATTACACTAGAATCGCCCCGTGGTTTTACCCGCATTGTGCCCATTCCCATGGGAATTCCGGGATGAAAAATAGTCTTATAACCTTCCCGTTAAATATGGCTATCTATTACAAAAAGAATTATTCAAAGCGGACTGATAATTACCGAGAACATACAAACAAAAAAAAACAAGCTTACAAACCTCTTTATAATATTAGTATATAGATGGATTTTACTTTCACACTTTTCTGTAAACTTTCTCAGACAAAACGATTTTTTAGTATATTCTTTAAATCCAATGTTATTTACTACAGTAACTGACAGTAACCTGAGAAAACTTAGCATCAACCATTAATTCAAGTACAACAAATATGTCGTTGTAAAATCTGTGATTATTTTAAAAAGCTCTCACCTAAGCATCATATCGTCCGCTCATGTATCACACCTTACACAGAACTCAAAATTTAAGTGGCTGGCAGTTGTTTCGGCCACACTTTGGTGCTATAAAAGGGCATGTATCATTGCGCGGTAATTTTGAAAGTGAGTGTAATTTTACTGGGCTATTTTCTATGCGTTTTATGCCATATGTGTGGGAACTCTATGTTACTTTGTTAGAGAGTTGTGAACGTATTGTTGTAGATATGTTTTTGTGAAATAGCTTTTGGACAAGTTAAATATTAAAAAGTAAAGGTTCCGTAATGTATGACACTTATCTTATAATTATGTGCCGTACAAGATGCGATTGCTTTTTATCTGAGTGGGTTGTATTATTTTTAATTGCACGTCAAATTGACTCCCCTGAATGCTTTAATCGTTAGATTAAATTCAAGGCATTGAGGTAGATTAACAACTTTTTTTGATGCACAAAGAAGGCGAATCTTAGGTGACACTGTTACCTAAACATCTATGCTAATATAATAAAGCTAAAGAGTTTGTTTGTTTGAACGTCCTAATCTCAGAAAATACCACTCCGATTCGAATATTTCTTTTTGAAATGGCTGGCCACATTCAACGGGAAGGTCATAAGCTTTTTTTCATCCCGATATTCTTCCGGGAACTAACATAACGCGCGTAAAACCACGAGGCACTGCTAGGAAATAAATAAACTACTCCATCTATCAGTTCATTTATGCACTAAGAATATTGACAAAATATTAACTGTTTTCGAAAGCAGCACGTAAATAAAGCAACCAAAATACACAATAGAGAACTAACGCCATAAAATATAATACAACATGATAGCGAACAGACAAATCCTATTTATTGTAGTCTGAGAGCTGTATGTTAATATTCATAACGCTCTAACGTGAGATGTCAGTTTGAACTGGTGTATCTTCACTCGTAAACATTTTAAATGTACCGAACCAAAATTCAGTCAATACAAGGTTGTGGAGTTACGTTTCTAGATCGCGCAGGTTTACTGTTAGCTACTCGAAGAACTGTCTTGATAGGTTGTCAGTTATCATTATAATTTCAATCAAATTAAAGTCAAGCAATGGATATTTGTGCTGAAATTATAGCTTATTGATCAAAGCATCATACACAAGTGGTTAAACAGATAATATTTTTGCGGGGCACTGTGTAAGGCAAGTAGAATTCAGCTTAATTTAGGGTCAAAAATATATTTACAATTTAATTTAATAGAATAGGTATCATTGGGATCGTGGTATCACGTGAATGAAAGCAAAAAAGGTTTTGAATTTGTAAATCAGGAACATAACCCAATTATAAACGAGTATGCAAAGAAGAAACCCCTCCGATTCACCCCAATATTCTACTATTGAAGCCACATCTAGTAGCTATAAGTCCGCGTAAGCTGAAAGCAATCAGAGGCAATATATCGGGCGACCTCATAACTTTGAAAGAGCATAAATTTTTACAAGACGCTAAAAGCAAAACTGAAAGACGCGCTGTAAATTGTCGACGGACTTTTATGTAGTCGTGGTAGCGACGTGAGTTTGTCTGTAAAATTGTATACGATATTAAAATTTTATGATTTTTTGCCATTTTTATGTTTTTATGTTAATAACGATAGGTAACACATATGGTAAGACATAATATTACACTGTATTGGTATTTGCTCTTATGATCTTGATACCACTCGTCTTATAAAAACATAGTTGACATTAACCGAAATTTCGAGCGTTGCGGCGTCAAAAAAAAAAGCGCTCGCTTTTTTCGCAGTCACCGCTTTTTTAGCGAGTGCTCAATGTCAACGACTCTTTAATACTAAAAGAGTTCTAAAATATTCAACATATAAATCCGAGACAAACTCAAATGCATATTTATAACATCTAGAAAATATTTGATGTAGTGTTACTAAATTATAATCATCAAATTCCCACCGCTGGCGTTGGCTCTCGCACTATCTCAAGATATTAGAAACAGAAATATTTTATGCATTAAATAAAAGTGCTCTCCCAGTATAAATAAATCTCCTTGTATCTTGAAGAGCATGTCTAGTTCTGCAAATATATTTATATTTGAATAAATACATTAACTTTGTGAAATCCCTTTTATTAATAAAATAATCAATATGCAAAAACTCGGTAATGGAATCGCTCAATCGAACTAATGTACCGATGAATAGTGTAGTGATTTATAACTCCTCCAATAAGAAAAATGACTATAAAATACATTAAATGTTTTGTACCTGACGACACGATTGTCGAACGATTATTTGGGCCCTTCCTTTGTGTCCCACTGACGAAAATAGTTCCGTAGTTTTCATGTTATCTATTACTTAATGTAATAAAATAGTCATAGGTAAAATTCCGACGACAACCAGTCGTTAAAATAAACAAACTAAGCAAAATATAAATTTTAATCATACTAATTTCTCATTACTTTTTATTTAGTTTTCAGTTAATCATAAAATATAGTCGTCGTTTAAATCAAGCGAGTTAGCGAGTTGCGTGTTGCGAGTTTAATAGAATATGAGTCGCACAACGTCAGGTCATATTAAATCTCTGCTAGAACTCGCTCTAACTTAATAGCGCCATTATATTGTGTGCAATTAAATTTCCTAGTAAACTTGTAATTTAGAAAATCGTGTCATCTAAAAGCAACCAAAACAAAATCGCTCTTTAGCAGATTATGAGGCATCGTGGCTTTTTTGCTGATTTAGATTTATACTCTCCGATGTAATGAACTACGCTTAATGTATCTTAGCCCCCAGGAATAAGGTTTTATATTGATTGATTATTCTACATTAATATTAATTTTTGGGCTCGACCATCGGTTAAGTGATTTTAGAAGTATGAAACTTGCCAGAAATAACGTAGTATGATGATTTATAGCTGCAGACTAAATATTATGGGGGTATTAATAATGTGGTTATTTAATAATTAATTAACGTTTGACTGATGGATCGACTTTTATGTATTATTTTACTATTAGTAATTGCCTTCAGCTGATTAATAATTCATAACAAGTGTAATTAGGTGTTACGATAGTCTTTATACTATATTTTTGACATTTAATTTTTAACTTGTGTTTCAATATTGTTTTTTCTAGTCCTGGTTAGTTTCCTAATTAATGTTGATCCAGATTAGATTTGAAGATTGAAGTAAAACATTGTTTAAGTGCAAGTATAAGATTGTAACTATCCCATCTAAGTATGTATATTGTTACATGACACAATTGTGTATAGATGGTAACCACATAGGTGGCCTAATAAATCAGCCGATTTTGAATACATTTGGTAAGCCAATTTGGTTGGGGTAAGCCATTACCTAATCAAACAGTCACCTTTACAGCCTTACAAAACCTATTTAAACTTACGGAAACTTACAGTGTAAAGTGTTGTTACAAGTGTAACAAACTATAGTTATAGTACAGAACTAAGTGAGTGTAATAATGTAAAGGTGAGTCTACGGCGCAGCGTGTTGTAACACAATATGAACGCACTTGGGTATGATGAATTGTTTTCCAGATAGACACAGATTGGATGCAGCCCGTATACCACTTAACATGAGGACTTAGGACATTTAATAATTTTTTTTACTTAGTTATTGGGTGAGAGTCACATTACACATGTCCTTTTCTAATTCAACTCATAACCAGAAAAGTCCTCTTGGTGTATGGATTTATAAATAATGACATTTTATATTTAACATTATCGACGTTTTGGGAAAAGTAAGTTTACTATTTACCTAATATTTGCTTATCCTATGGGTTTGTAAATAGATTGTAATAACTATTTACGCGAATAAATTATTTTTATTTTTATTACTTCTTCAGCAAAATGTCTAGATTTGCATAACACGTTAAACCATTATGGAAGCCTTTAGGCGGTCTATTGACTGTGACAATATGTTAACCTCAATCTTACTTTTTTTACTAAACACACCATAATAAATAGATTGAAATAGTCTCAAGTCGCAAGTATTCGTGAGCTGTGTTCGTTAATCTATCATATTGTATCTCATACAATCAGTTAAGATTTGTATTGATTCCTCCGCCCGGCTGTGACCGCCGGAACGAAACCGTGAAATCTTATTATACTTAACTAGCTGAGCCCCGGGCCATCACTCGTGCACAACGCTTTAAGTTTTTAGTTCAACTTTAGACCTACCCCAATATCTAGATTCTTATAAGACCTAAATGACAATGGTTGATTGAATAGTCAAAGACTTTTTCTTTATAGAGAACAATAGTTTTATTATTTCATTTCATTCTTACCCCATCACTACAATTGCAAATAGATGATTTTGACCGAGTTTACAAGCTGTTGTAAGCGAGCTCAATAAAGCGAGTATCTCCATACATACATCTTCCGAACTTATTCATAGTGCTTATCAGTGAATGTTCGTTTCTAATTAATGGATAATTTTTCACGATTAAGTTCACTACTAGAGTTTCATTTTATGTTTTTTGAACGCGCTAATCTTAGAAAATACCAATCCGATTTAAATAATTCTTTTTGTAATGGATAGCCACATTCAACGGGAAGGTTGTAGGCTATATTCTATCCCGAAATTCCCATGGAAACGGACTAAAACAGCGGGGGTTAAAGCGCAAGGCGCTGTAAGTCTTTGATACTTCAAAGTATATTATCTAAAAACTGTTGCTTCATATCAGTATACCACAAAACACAATGACAAAGCAAGAGTAACCGACAGTAAAAACGGTGCACTTCCAAATATTAGTGGAAGTGGAACTAGAACTAAAAGTCATTCCCTCGGGAGACGGTCGACAGAGCGCCCGGGGCGGCGGGAACGACTCTCTGGAGTCCAGGGACTTCAGGGTTGTCATCCTGACGGGAACTGACGGGGCTTGTATGATGTGGAGGGGAAAATAGTGGAAGATATTGTTTATGGAATATTGGTACAGGATATGGGTTATGGAATATTGTTAAGTATTAGATACCAAGTATTATTTATTATATTTAATGTATTGGTGAATTCAGAGTATCGATATGTTTAAAGAAGTTCAAAACAATACGCACCTAGTAAGCTCACTTAATGTCAGAGTCAAAGTCAAATATTTATATTCAGTTTTGGCCCCATAGAGGCTCTTTTGAACGTACCACAATACTTTATCTAAACTAGCTAGCTAGATGCCTGTGGGTCTACTCCTGTTGTGGCCGTTTCTTTGGGAAATTTATGATAAAAAGTATCCTGTAACCTTTACCGTGAATGTGGCTATTTAATACAACAATAACTATTTCAATACGACTGGTAATTTCCGAGATTAGCTTTTTCAAACAAACAAATACATATATTTTAAAGTCTTAAAAACAATTAAAGTCCAAACCTTATATATTAACAGGTATTCAAGTTACTTAATGTAAAGCACTATTAACTATAAAATAAATTAAAAGTTTCTAATGAAACGAAAAATAGGACGCTGCCTTTGCCTTTAATGATATTATCAAAAATTCACGTTGCAATACTTACTTCTATATTAAAATTGAAAAATGAGTCGACGAGGCAAGCAAAATAGCAAGAAATAATAAGATTCTTGTGTAAAGCTAACCAGTCGTGACTCGGAGCTTTCGCCGGAGTAGTGCGGGGGTGTCGCGCTGTCGATAACACTTGCAGACGAGTATTTTACATCCAATTTACATTTTATATAATAGTAATCGTGTGAACTGATTTTTGACCCGGCGATTATAGGTCGATACCAGCACACAAAAAAGGGTTTTGGTCTCATTTCAAAGAGCTCCAAAGAGGATTATAAAAGCGAAGTTTTGCGGGCGACATGAGCTGTTGTGAATATCACAGACTCTACAGTTTATACACTTGTTCGACGCTGTCGAGTTTGTTTGACTCGGTCTACAAAATATATTTCGATAGTTGGTAAAAAGAAAAATTTCTTAGACTATTTGTCTCATATTAGTTCCTTCATACTTACTTTTACATTTACAACCTAGTCGAAATTACTTTCAGACTTTCAGTAAGTGTAATAAACTAATAAAATTTGACGTAGTAAACTATCCTTAAAAATATCGATTTAATCGACCGTCTATCGACTCTGCCCCATCCCTAAACGCCTGGAGCGATCAAATCGTATCCATACATTAAGAACATTCATAGCTCGTAGAAGCCCTGTCGCTTAATGCAATTCATTGTACAAGGATCCTTGCTAAAACCAGCACAGCAAGACCCCCTGCCCTTCCTCTGCCGAACTTAAATCTAGCATAAATAAGGGGAAATGCATCACGAACGGAGCTCAACATGAACTGGACATAAGGATCGCTTGCATACATTTGGGCCAACATAAGCTGAACTACCAAACCTCCTTCCGTTGTATCAAAAACAGGTTTTCGGACGCAAATCTCTCGGAGGCTGTAGCTCAAGTGATTTTGGTTACGTCAGTCAGTTGAAGCCTGTATTCTGCTTCGATTTACAAACTTAAAAGGATTGCTGTAAAGATTTTGATTTTGATTTTCGGATAGTATACTTAGAATTAGGGATCAGTGCGCGTTGTGCTTAATCTATTTCGATACTGCTTTTTTATACAGAACGGTCAAAATACCTATTCAAATCATTACCATAATGAAAATATCCTACCAAAAATTGTGTATGAGCTAATCAAGTCATAGTCATAAAATCAAAACAAACAACCGTCCTTCCTATTTATTACATTTATATTCCGAGAGCCTGCAGACCCCAGAAATTAAATAACTTCGAAGTAAAGAAATACCGTGTATTACCTACGGGCCATGGACATTATCTGTTAACATTTTGTCTGGGTTTATTTTTGCTTTATTTTGTAATACAAAAATAATAAGCGCACTTCGACTTTCATCTACCTAATATTTTTGTAAACTTACAGCAATAAACCTTTTTGGCAGCTTATTAACAGTATTTTAGATATTAAACGGTTTGTCCCTTTCCGACATAAGTTATTTTGCAAAGAGCCGAAAGAGACAAAACATTAAACTTTATAACATTGTTTTAGTGTCTTTATGAATAAGACGTTTAAACTATACTTTGTCAACGCTATTTCTTAAATTAAAAAGTTAATTCCATTTGGGGTCTGAGGGATCCTGGACTAAGCACCAACCAACAGTAAATAGGTTACAAGTATTTTACGTCCATACAATCAATAACATAATACCTTTTTTATGTAGGTGGGTAAGATGAATACTCAGTTACGATCAAAATAAAATTCTCTTTATTTTTTATACTCAGCATCATTGACTGACAATGCAAGTCGTACAATACTAGTCGTAATAAGCCTTTTAGTAGTTCTTATTGCTAGTGAAATAGAGACGAGATTTCATTAATTTTCACCCGTATTTACTTGCCATTAACTAGACCTTTAGTACGTAGTCGTAAAATGCGCTGTTTTCATATAACTATTTTAAACCATGTTTGTTTTGCTGGTGCGTAAGTGTGTAAGTGACCTTATGTCGGTGGTGTAAGGTTTATAAATGCTTGGCTTCGTTTTAAGGGTATGCGCGGCTAAATTGGCACTTTCCTTGAAATATCTTTAGGAAGATTTATGCGGTATTATATAGGAAATTATGTCTATTTTTTTATTGGAAGTAAAGTTTATTGATTCGTTGACTGATCGGTCCTAGTCCCACTTTATTTTATGAACGACACATTACATTTTGGTAAAGTGTGATTTATATTTTATTGTGAATTATATTATTTTGTTATTTTTCTCCGTTTTGATAGTTTGTTGTTTTTGAAGTCAAGCTTTTAAGTGTGTTTCTATATCCACATATTTTGGAAAAAGATGAGGTTTTTTCGAAAACATCTTATTTTAATGTCAGTAGAGTAGATTTTATTAATTTCGACTTTTTTAAAAGGTTACTAAGGTGTTCTTTAGTTAGACTGAGAAAATTAACAACACCTAGTCGGGAAATTTGATAAAAAGCATGTCTTATAGAACGCAAGCGATTCGGCGACTCACTTTATTATTTGTTTACGCTTGCATTCTATTGAACTAGCCAGCTTGCAGCTTGTGAACTCGCTCTATAAACACTACTTAATATCAATTTCTACCTACCCCTCCTCTAAGTACCTAATCACAGCAATATCACAGAAAATACGATCCCAATTCAGGTTGATGTATACCTTTAATAATTCGGTTCTTGCGCGCCGGGCAGATTATGACAATGTGGGCATAAAATATCTTTCTCTTAAATTAAACTTAACAATTCAGTTTGAAAGCTGTAAGGCAGATAAACCCATTGTCCTCTGGTGTCGTTGCTGACGGTACAGTCGTGAGGGTCACGCGGTGGGTAATATTTGGCCGATTTATGCGGTCCGGCCGCAGGTCGCCGATAGATATCTTATTTTAGATCAGCTGAGCGAAGCCATTGGTTACCAACCTTCGGAGGGATAGCAAAGAAGTTAGCTATACATGTTTTAAGGTATAGTAAATGAATCAGCTTTTTACTAGATGTGTAATATAGTAGTAGTTCTTAATAATAATAAAAAATATTCATTCATTTTGAGAAGGTTAGTGGTCAACCGTGGTGTCAGAGTTTTAGACCGCCTAAAGGCCTCCGACATGGTCTGACGATTGAAACAACCGGGACCGCCGAAGCACAGTAGCTCTCAAATAGAAATGCCACTATCGGCAACCTATCCAAGTAGGGGCAAACTACAAGTTTCTTCGCAATGAATGAATATCGCTTTGTCAAACTAAGCACAAGCACTACAAAATAAAACAAACATTAGTAATGAGCTTCTCCACAAACAACTCATCGTTAAATCTCTTGATTTCCCTTATAGCTCAATGTTACCTAAATTATAAAAGTAAAAGCCTATATTCAACCGCAGAGCAAACGCCTCACATCTCACTGAAAACATCAGTACCATCATTCAATGCCTATGGAAAACACTAAACAGAATAATTGTATAACCTCTACATCACTACGATATGTACCAACTCACACTATCCACATTGCCCATAAATACTACAAACTTATCAGCCCAATGTAAAATGGTCGTAAAACTTTTTTTGCAGCCAGTACCTGATATCCCAACGTTGACCGCACTTATCTGCGGTGAGGTATGCCTCTTATTATGTGAGTTTTTGCCGACCCTACCCTACCCGGAGATTCCACTATACTCATCCACGCATACGAAATTGTTAAGTGATGTTACTAAAAGTCTGCCAACTTAATTTAATTATGATTGTTTTAGACACAAAAACAAGAGGGTTTACCGCAGTTACTGTATTATCACTAAGAAGACAGTTTATTAAGAGTGTATACTGAAAATACTGTACTATCACGAAAATTGCAGTTATCGTTTTTATATCAAATCTGGGTTCGACTTTATAACTAGTATACAACTATACAGTAGTATACAAGCCGCGCCCTGCGGTTTTACCTGCGTTGTGACTGTTCCGGTGGGAATTTCGGGATAAAACATATAACCTTCCCCTTGAACATAGCTACCTAATACAAGAATAATTATTCGAATCCGACCGACAATTCCCGAGATTACCCCGAACATACAAACACATTTTACCTCTATAATATTAGTATAGCATAACAATACAACTTTAATTAAGTACAGAATTAGATTCGAAATGTCTTAATCATCGATTAATAATGAGTAATAACTCATAGATCATTACAATGTTCAATGAAACACTCGTATTACCGACTGCGGCGACTGACCGAGCTAATTACAATCTTCAAATTGTATTCCCCGATAACCAAACTACTCATCCACGATTTTTCTAATACCCTACTTGGTTAATCATTTGAACTTCGGGTCAAAATCGTGATCGTTAATCGTTATCATCGAGTCGCATCTCTCGATTGTATCAATTACAATGAATCGATTAAAAATCGACCGGCCTTGATGCGATGATCGAATTTTAAGATTCCGACCGCAGATTAAAGATGATTTTTAAATGGTGGACAGTTTAAGAGAATGTTCGTGTAATGGTTATGGTGTAGTTAAACTGAGTATTCTTTAGTAATAGCGTTTTGAGAACGCAGTTTACAGCGATTTTGTAACGTTCGTGTGAATAACAATAAGACTGTACCCGAATACTCAAATGAAACTGAAATACAAGCTATAACATCAAGCCATACAATTTTGAGAATGACTTGTCAAAAGTGCATGAAAAAGTAGGTCCTTATTTTGATTAACGTTTGAGTCCTTGGGGGAGGCCGTGTAATACAATACTTAGATAGTTTTGTGCTCTCCCAATGCACAGCATTCAAAATTTATCGAAAAACGCTTCGTTTTAAAGATGCTGTTGTTCTATTTAAACTTTTCAAAGCTTTTTTAAGCGCGTTAAAAAAGCGCTAGTGCGAAGCTTATGTAATGGTGTCTGATAACATTTTTATTGAAATGATTTTTTAAGTGTAGCGATGAATATTAAATTGCCATTTCTAGGTTATCGTATTGATACACCAACTGCGTCTCAAAAGGGTGATGAAGATAATGTAAATTGTTTTTGTTAACACTTCAAAGCTACTGTCGGTGGCTTAATGTCTCGTAATGTCTCTAAAAAGTTTATGACACTGATAAAAGAAGAAAGTTAAGAAATAATCGAATTTGAAATAGTTAATATAATAAAGCTATAGTGTTCAATTATTTACTTTTCCGTCTATTCGAACACGCTAATATCAGAAACTACTAACCCGATTTGAATATTTTTATTGTAATGGATAACAATATTTAACGGGAAGGTTATTTGGTTATTTGATAATTTATTTTGATACCAAAATAACAGCAGACGCGGGTAAAACCGCGTGACGCTGCTAGTATTTAGATAAAGTTATTGTGACAAAGACGATGAGCAAAACTATAGGGAGTCGGTTTCAATAGATTGTTTCACAGTGGGTGCCACGATTAAGCGACGGCGAATTTACAAAAAAAACAAAAAACCGGTCAAATACAAATCAAATCGCGCAAAAAGGGTTTCGTAAAAATATTAATCTATATAAAAAACACATTTGTCGTATGGAAGCCACTTGGATAATTTATTCTGATTTAGCGTTTGTTATAGTGGCAACATAAATATCATCAATGTATGAACCCTTAAAACATCGAGCACTACTCTCTTACACTATAAAGGGAGGTCTTTTTGAAATTGGTCAGTATGGGCAAATCAGAACTACAAGATACGAAGATCTTTTCTTAGGAACTAAAAAACCACGCTATATACTCGAAATAATAAAATGTTCTTTTTCCAAAAAAATCGCTGGTTGCCGTCGCCGCACTTTGGCACGCCCTGAGAATCATTACAATCCAACCGATCCACAGAGTTGAAAACACTGATACGTTTGATTGAAACTCCAAAACTCATTCCCAAAGAGAAAATCAATCAGCAGTACAATCAACCAATTGAAAGCTCACAAAATTATTTCAATTCACTTGAAACATTTACATCACTCCTGTTTTATGAACAAATGTCTGCTCTATTGGAAAGTACAAAACCATTCAAAACCTCCCAAACTTTTCATGCACAACCCGTTTCACGAAAACCGACTTTATCACCACACAATAAGGTGGTCAAGGGTTGAAAATAAAAGTAAGTTTCAGTTTTCATACAACAGATGTTACTGGCAGTTTATAAAAGTGGAAGAACCTAAGTTTTGCAGTCGCTTGGTTCATGAGAAGGAATTTTATTTGGACTCGGAATATGCGCTGAAGTTAGGAGTTTATTGTTGGACGGCGAGTTGGTTTCGAATGGCTTTCATTTGAAATTGAAAGTTTATAGTTTGTCTGCCTTTTAATGTGACCTTGGGTATCGGAATAACACCGCACTGGAATACCTACTTCAAGTTGTTTTACAATTAAAACGGCATAACATTGCGACTCAGTTTATTATTTGTCTCAAGATGGAAGCCTTTGTATTTATTATGGCGAGGTTTAGTAAGAAATACTCTAACAATAATAATAGAAAATAACAATATTTAAATGTCTATTTGGAAATCAACAATCATGGCTTCCGAAGCAACCTGTTCGAGAGCATTCTGGAAGGATCTATTATTAGATGGCTCGATCCAATATTGATTTATGACGACCCAGGGGCTTCTAAATGATTTAAACTTTTGTTTCATTTACAAAAAAATTAAATCCCAACTTTACAACTAGAAATATTCAGTTATTTTCAATTTTATGCCCCTAATTATAAGGTCTATCGAAGTTTGACGTGTATAGGAACAAAAAAATACACAAAAACTAGTTTTGTTTGGTCGCAGGTAGTTCTAAGAAATCAGGGTGAGTTTCTGAGAAGTTTTTTGGCAAAGGGTGATCCCTAAGGGCGGGCGTAAATTGGTTTGTGACGATGAATAGCCCCGGAATAAATTAGATGCTTTGTTGTAGATATATTTACATGCATTACGATTTTTATTGAGGATATTGGCTTGCAGGTTAATGCTGTTGTTGATACTGCCTCTTTGGTATCGAGGGTCTCTATTCAAGCTTTTATTTATGTTAGTACCAAACGAACCCAATATTGGTGTTGCTAGTGTTTAATTTTAGTGGGAGAACTAGTTCTTTGATCGTACCAAATGTAACCTAGCCAGCCTCTCAGATCCAGACCATAATGTCATCAATTCACTGGTTTAGACCTGAAGACATTACATACAGACAGACTTACTTTTACATTTATAACGTTACTGGCAGTACTCCGCAATTTTACCCGCGTTCCTGTAGGAATTTCAGATGAAAAATAATCTATAACCAACCCGTTGAATGTGGCTATCCATTAAGGTACTGACAGACGTGCTCAAAAAAAGCATGCTAATAAGCTTGCTTAAAATTAGCATGCTCTGCAAACTGTTCCCATTTGCCAGAAATAAGCATGCTTGTTTTAATTAATTACATCAATTAATTGCATAAAACATGTTCAGACGTGCTCGGATCACGCCCCCCCTACCCGCGCCTCAGGTAGCATGCTCGAAAATCAAACGTTGTTTGATTTTTGAGCATGCTCTAAATAAGCATGCTCATTAGATTACATTACACACGTGCTACTAATGAGCACTTGCTCAATAAAAGCATGCTTATGTGCTAGTAATGAGCACGTCTGGCAGTACCTTTAAAAAATTATTCGTCGAATCGAAATTCGGAATTATTCGCTACAGATAGAAGTAGTATTTTAGATTAAGTCGTTAAAAAAAAAAAAGCAAAAAACTAACTCACCAGCTTCATTATTAGTATTGACAGTTTTTAGTAAAAGCGTCTCTGTAATCGTCTTGACGAACTGAAATCGATGGCCGAAGGTAAACAATTCATAACCAAAAAAACGGAATAAAACTTTACGACACATAAACAATAAAACACGTTCCAAAAACTTTAAATTATGTTTTTATTACCATAAAAAGTCGAAAGAAGTAATTTTTGTTGAGTTTTCGAATGGCTGAAGTTTTTTCGTTGTTTTGTTTCGATCTACTTCTTGACACGTGACCGCTGGCTATATTTACAGTTTTGATCTTGTAATATTAGAAAATGGTTCATTGGGCAGAATGTTTTGATACTAAAAACCTTTTCTAGAATAAAAGTCCAATCTAAAACCTGTGAAATAAAAAAAAATTGTTAGTCTTCTGAAAGTGTTCTTAAAATATATTGGTATTTAAACAAGCTAACCACTTAAGTTTAACATGAATAACTTGAATTGCTGTTACAAAAAAAGTATAAGTCTATAATGTCCCGCTGCTGGGCAAAGGCCTCTCGTCTACCCGAAGATATCAGTATAGTGAGGAGGATCAGGCGTAATTAACACGCTTGTCTAACAAGAGTTGATAATCACAAACCCGAGCCGTGCTGGAAATCTTAGTCTTTGCAGGCGGATGCATATACCACGAGACCACTGAGGCGTCTAGCATAGACCAAAAGAATATGATGTATATAAAATGATATAATTAATTATATTACACTTCCTTGTAATTGACTCAAATAACTTCAACTACAGGCTAATGCCACACTTCCTACATCATCCCAGTGTAACGTCCCATACGCGAAGTACCAACTTTTCAACTGCCTCTATCTACCATCACAACTCACCATCAATCTAAACGAACAAATCCAAAAGCAATTACTAGTAAAAACTATATTATAATGTACAGAAATTCGATAACATCTTAATGCAGCGGTCGTCATCGCTTCGAATCAGGGCACATAATTAACCGTACCGTGTAATTAACTAAAAGACTGTGATCTACTTCGATATGAGATGGTGAAACGAATGGAGGTTTAGATACGATGGTAGGCTTTTGGTAGATAAAGTTTACTCGAGTGGAAAGCGAGGCTTATGAATTTTATGAACGTAAACTTCTATAACATAACTTAACTGCTGCACTCAGAGTAGTCTTAATTGACACTTAACTGATTGACGTAATTTTTCATACATTTTATGTCAAAATCACTCGTTAAATCTCTAATATGGAAGCTTTTAATTTTTTCGAGTAAGCGCTACTCAAAAACTCGTATCAGAAAGTCGAAATACATTTTAAACGCTCTTTACCTAAAACATTGTAATGAATTGTTTTGTCTTTTTCGAAAACAGCGTATGTAGGAAAGGGACAAACAATTTAATAGCTTATACGTTGTTTACGAAGGCCCTAAGTACTCATATAGAATTACTAGCAGCGCCCCGCGGCTTTGCCCGCGAAGAGCCCGTTCTCGTAGAAATTTTCGAAAATCCTTTCTTAGTGTGCACTTACATCACTTGAAGAACCTTCCTGCCAAATTTCATGTTTCTAGGTGTAGCGGTTGAGGCTGTGCGTTGATTATCAGTCAGTCAGTCAGTCAGTCAGGACTTTGAATTATATATATATCTATAGATAGACATCCTCTGAAATGTTTTAGTAAAACAGATATAAATCAGATCCAGAAATATATATAGTTATCCCTTCCAACGAATCGAGTGAAACTGCGTGGAAAACTAGTTAATTCAATAAACTGATATTTTGTATCCCGAACCACAAGTTCCAAATTCAATCAGTTGTAATAAGTGCAGAGACCTACTTATTAGGTAAGTATCACAACAGTCGTGACTCCGACCGTCGTTGTACAACTATGACAATGACTCGAAATTTGTTCAAAATTACTAACGGAAAGGCAATAACGCGGACTAACGTGTCCCGCGGCTTTACCGGTGGACGTTAACCTTGTTACAATAGTAATGCCCTTTTGCTTATGGAAAAATATTGTACTGGGTTCTCTTAGGTAAGAATCGTATAGAGGTTAGGTGAGTAGTTTTCTAAGGTTTGTAGAACATCATAATACATCATCAATTGAAAGTAAGTTACAACATATACTTTGCGTACATATACTAACTCTTACACTATTATCATTAGAGTGAAACAGCCTCCGTGGTCTAGTGGTTTGAGCGCTCGGCTCACGATCCGGAGGTTCCGGGTTTAATTCCCGGTGGGGATATCTCACAAAAATCACTTTGTGAGACTGTCCTCAGTTTGGTGAGGGCATTGCAGGCTGAATCACCTGATTGCCCGAAAAGTAAGATGATTCCGTGCTTCGGAGGGTACGTTAAGCCGCCGGTCCCGGTTACTTTCTACGGATAGTAGTCGTTACATGAGCCATGTCAGAGGCCTTTGGCGGCTCAATAACTCTGACACCAGGATTAGTCAGGTTGACCATCCACTCGATAAGAAGAAGAAGAAGAAGAAGAAGATTGAAGTATTTTTTTTTCTAAAACTCACCAAGCCTAAGCATTGGTTATCAAACTTTGATTATCTTATATATAAAATTCTCGTGTCACAATGTTCGTTCCCGTACTCCTCCGAAACGGCTCGACCGATTCTCATGAAATTTTGTGAGCATATTGAAGTAGGTCTGAGAATTGGCCAACATCTATTTTTCATCCCGAAATTCCCGCGAGAACGGGTACCGTGGTTGAACTCCTCTGAAACGGCTCGACCGATTCTCATGAAATTTTGTGTGCATATCGGGTAGGTCTGGGAATAGGACAACATCTATTTTTCATCCCGAAATTCCCGCGGGAACGGGTACAACGCGGGTGAAACCGCGGGGCGCAGCTAGTACTACGATAAAATATCATTAGGCCAGTAGATCTAAACTCATATTTTCTCTAATTAACCGTACACAATGTTGAAATTAGTCTAGTTAGATAACATCTGTATTATTAAGTCGTTACAGAGTAAAGGTCGCGGGCCAAATTATCAGAGCAATCGATCAAGATACTTGTTACTAAGAAAACTATTATTATTTTACGAAACATTAACATACAATGGTTAGTTTAGATATCCGTACTTATATTGTAAATGCCACGTTGTGTTTGTTTACGTGCGTTACCAATAGGTTGGTGTTATCGGTGTATATTTATTGGACAAGCCCGTTGGCACAGAGGCAGTGAGAGCGCTTACTATGTCAGTTGCAGGTTCGATTCCCGCCCGGAGTCAACATTAAGTGAAGACATAGTTGTTGGCGACGACTTCTGGGTGTCAATTATTTATTACTAGCAGCGCCCCGCGGTTTTACCCGCGTTGTGCCCGTTTCCGTGGGAATTTCGGGATTTTTTTTACATAAAAACCTTCCTCTTGAATCACTCTACCTATTACAAAAAACCGCATCAAAATCCGTTGCGTAATTTTAAAGATTTAAGCATACAAACAGACAAACAGACACGAAACAGAGACGACTTTATTTTATACTATGTAGTGATTATAAAGTATTTGGTGTATGTATATGTAGTAGTATCAGTTAGATTCCATATTACATGCTTAGCTTACTTTGAGTCTAATTAACCGCGAGTGACATTGTCCGGGTATTATTAAAAGGAGTGTTTTGATGTTTTACCCGTTTGGCCAGGTCACCAGGGAATACGAGTGTAGGAATGAAAAGTATTCTATAACGTTTCTTTTTTTACGGGCTTTATATCTATCAATATAAGTACATAAGTATTTTCGAGTAGATTAGTGACCAACCCTAGTGTTGAAGCTTTTAGACCGCCTCAAGGCCTCTAACATGGTCTAACCGGGACCGACAACTTAACGTGCCCGCCGAAGCTTGCACTTCACATTACATATATACTACGCCAAGTCCTATTTACACAAAACACAATATCTTCCTATATACACATACACAATATCTTCCTTCCTATCTATATATACTCGTATTATATTACTATTTACACAAAACACAATATCTTCCTTCCTATCTATATATATCTTCCACCTTGGAGCAAGTAAAACAAACTACCAAGGAACCAGTATCGTTAACATTAGCACTAATTTTTCTCATTCCAAGCGCAGACATTCAACGACACGTACACAAAGCAATCGGACGTTATTTAGCAACGTCTAAGTTGTGCACGGGTGTGTATGAGAGCCATGCACATACACACAGACAAACGAACATGCACCAATATTGGTGAGTTTGTAGAAAACATAACAATACGTAGAGCTCTGAATTTATGGATGAGGTATTAGAATTTTGCTATTGTTTGGGCTGATTTGAGTTTTGAGAAGACTTGTTTTTTATCTTCTATTGTACTATAAACAGTATTAATATTTTATTGTTTATCCTACTCATACTCTATTTAAATTTTTAATATGGATAGTTTTTTATAGCAATCACGCACGATGTACATATGTGGAGCAAAATATTCAATAGCTTAATTATTGAATTAAGAAATGTACTCCTTCAAAAGCTTAATGAGTGAAATACTATAAAATATAAGATTGTTTTCGTTTGTTTGTTTGACTGCGTTAATCTCTGAACTATCAGTAAGATAGACATTTTTTTTGACATCTCTTTTATATGATCGCTACATTTAAAAGAAAGGTTATACTATTCATGTCAAAACCCCCAGGGAAAATAAACTATTGAATTACAAAGCCCACAAAATAACAATACCACATCAAACGTTTCTTAAATCTAAACAGCAGTGCAGCCTCGGCTACCCCAATGAATTACAAGCAGTCCTCCCTCAGCGATTTAACTTGTAAACAAGTGCACAGTGCATCGTATTAGTTCAGATGTACCGAGCTTTATTGCTTGCTCCCAATTAGCTAACACCGCTCGAAGTTTCATTAATAAAGCGATGGAAAGGCTGTTTTGACGAGTGCACGCTGAAGTTAAGCGCTTGAACAATTGAACAGTTAGCGCTTGAAATTAGAGACGGTATAAACATTGTTTCGAGATGGTTTGGTGGCGGTTGTGTTTTTATGAATGTACTGGTAGTGTGTAAATAGTGACTAAACATAGATTTAAGATTATTGCACGAATATAAATCAGAATTAATTCAGTCTCTCTCAATTAGTTGCGCACACCATTGTAGTTCAAAGCTCACTTTGGGTCTAATTAACCGTGTGTGAATTTGTCCGGGTGTATTTAATTATTTTATTTATTGTACTACTAAGCTAGGTATGTATTAGTTGCTAGTAGATATTGAGGAAAAGAAGCTCTTATGAATAAGATATCACGTGAATTCTAAAGGTAGTTAGACTTTTTCCAGACCATTACAAAGACTATGTAGACTATAATTCTCGGTTGCTACGTTTGATAATTATGATAGTAGGATATATTATGTTGCTATGCTATCTTCTGATGCTATAAGCGTATCATAGATTCATTCATTCATTTCAAATAGAATAGTGGCCAACCCTGGTGTCGGAGTTATTAGACCGCCTAAAGGCCTCCGACATGGTCTAGCGATGGAAACAATCAATACGACTGCTTTACGTACCCTCCGCAGCACGGTAGCGCTCAGATAGAAATGCCACTATCGGCTACCCATCCAAGTAGGGGGCGAGCTGCACGTTGCTTAACAATCACATTGAACTGACATCTCTCTGTCAAACTACACCACGAGCGCTCCATAGATGAAAATCACCCTTTATATGGTACACGTACAAAATCTATGACCTAAATATAATCAATAAATCATTGTATCATTGATCGAAAGCTTTTTCAATCAAAAGTCGATCGAAAGCTTTTTTCAATAGTCTCCCAAAAAGCGAACTCCAATACTAGAATTGAATTAATGAAACTCACACAAACCAATAGTTTTAATCCTAAGTAATGGAAAACTAGAATCAACGAATTAAGCCAACTAAAAGTGCAACAGAAAAAGCTTCGGAAAGCTCAGACGTAAGCTCCAAGACAACACAGACTGAATAATAAAAGCTGCACTTTTACTTACTTTTCTGTCTAATAGCTTTTAATTTAACGTATGTTACTCAGATTAAGTTAAAATGGACAAATGAATGCTTTTGTTTTTGAAGCAACTAAGTACGAGTATAATGTGACTTTTAATAAATAATGCGCTCATTTATTTACAGACTTCGAAAATAATTAAAATGTTAATTTATTTTTATAAAAACACTCTTGTATTTGATGTATTAGTATCATTTAAAATTATTTATAAGCATTGCGATATTTAAAAAACCTTCAGTGAAATGAGAGCCTTTGCCCTTTTGTGGGATATTATAGGCTAATACATTTTTTATGTTGCGAAGTTCACCTACATACTAACTACAAAACTTACGTAAACTTATATGGCTGATTTGCAAACCAAAAAAAAACCTTCTATAGAGGAATTCCACCTAAAATAGGGTGAGAACGGAATTACATCATTAACTTTTTTTTCCTTTATAGAAGGAATTGATTTTGGTTGGAAAATCAGTAACATTCCATTTTTAATTCCGTAAGATAAAAAATATTTTACATACTTTTTTCGAAATTCTTTTAAATGTATATTAGCTATTTAAACTTGTTAGTTCCACCGAGTGTTCAGAATAAAGAGTCGTCTCAAATGTTTAATTGTACATACTCGGAGTTCGGCCATTAGTCGGTATCTCTTTAGCCGGTTAAAACCGGTTCTAACCAGTATAAAGTGAACATTAATTGTAAATTAGAGTAGTTGGAAATTACATGTTTATGTTGGTTTAAGAGATTTGTTGCTGTGTTTGTGACCGGACTAATAGCCCCGATGTTTGTTTTTACTGTAGTCGTTTAGTTAAGACATTTTAGTCGACTTTATTCGTGCTGTTATAAAAGTACTTCAGTTGACGCTGTGACCTTTCTTTGGATAATTGACGACCCCACTCAGAGACGTCAAATGATTCCTTAGTATAGATTTAATGAGTGATTTTAACGTGTAATGTATGAAAAATTACGTCAATTAGATAAGTGTTGATTTAATGCGGCAGTTAGAGCTAAGTTTGGGTTATACTAACAGTGTATGATTTAGTCCTGTAAAAATATTTGTATTGGTTTCTACAATGTTAGTCATCGTTTATGTTGAGCTAGTTTACGAGCTGCGAGCAAGCGAGTTCAATTGACAGCGAGCAAGTGAGAGAAATGTTTGACAAGGGTGACGCTCGTGTTCTACTCGTTTCAAAATCACTCATTAACTCTCCCCGTCTAAATGGGCCTTAAATCTCTAAAGAAGTATTGGAAGTTTCTGAGTACGAACGTCCATTTATATTTACAATTCTACTAACTTTCAAAATCGATTCCTACGTAGCAAAGAGTAGTGACGGACGAAAATATAAGAAAAGCATAGAAAGTAGAGTTTTCCCAATCATTGCCGGTGACGCGGACCAAATGTTCTGATAATTGTGATGAATGAGCCATCAGCGGCGACTTATTGAATCATCTCTTATACTCGGGGTAAGCCGATAATAATCGAATGTGGACCAAAACTAATCGTATAACAAATACAAATCATATTGCTTTCTTTCAGATGCGTAAGGGCGCAATCAGTCTAGGCTGGATGCCGCATACAGCAAGCGTCGACAGTAAAATAATAAGGATAAGCCGCGCCCGCGGTATTATTCGCGTTGCGCGAATTTCGGGATAAAATCTATTACAAGTGTTATTCTGATGTATAACCTATATTACTGTTAAGTTTCATACAAATCCGTTTCGTAGTTTTTTCGTGATAGAGTAACAAACATATATACATACATACGAGTACATACTCACAAACTTTCGCATTTACAATATATTGGTAGGATGGAGTGCACGGCATTCTTAATTTTATTTAGCGCTTGAACACTGTAACTGTGTAATATATCTTGTACATATATAAAATATAATTTTGAAACCAAAACAAAAATATATTTTAACAATAAACAAACGGAGGTAAACCGTTTCCTTGTTTATCAACCCGCAGCTAACCTACTGACATAATACACTTTAAAACAAATCCCCTAATTAACTGGATTCTCGAATGCTCTGTGACATGCAAGGATTAATCGTAGTTAGTGTCTGAGCACATTTTAGTCAAGTCTGTAGTTAGACAGTCTGTCTTATAATCTATGAAAACAGCTGCTACATAGCGAAGCAAACTCGAGACAAGACGTTTAACAGATCTTATAGGTAGGTCACATACTTGTCGGCCACTAACTTTTTGCCTCATATTTTTTGCCGGATGCATCGAGATAGATGGTTTAGATTAGCCGAAGGCATAGAGGCAGATCCCGGAAGAGATGGGGTGACAATATAGAGAATCTCGCCAGGGATTGGCCAAAAGCTCAGTACATGGGCGCTTGATGGTGTAGGAGACTGTTGCCCATAAGTGGAACAGCGGAACATATATGCCCATAAGTGGAACAGCGGAACATATAAGATGAAAGAAAATCAATGTAACATGATTGTTAAATTGACGAAACCCAGTTTAATTCATCGTTTAAGTCTGTAAAGACTGTTGTGCTCAAGCTCTTACAAATAATTATAACATACGGATCAGTTCGATGCCGAGCTAATAATGCTGGATGAAGCTGGATGGCTCGCGCAAATTAATCAAAGGGAAATATTCATGCCGACACATGCTATGAAATGATAATGAACCCGTATCGGTGAGTGGTGTAAGGTGAAAGAGAATGGGGAGAATAATGTTAGCTTCTTTTGCTAAATTTTATTTTAAGTATGAAGTTTTGTTGTGTAATAACGATTATTACATAGATGGACTTATGCAACATATAGTGAATAGTATTCAAAATATGGTATTCATTTTCTTATTTCTTATTCTGACATTTTCATTACATACGCTTTCGGCCACACTCGGCGAGCTGTCAACTAATTGGGTGTTCAAAGTTGGTGCAGAGTTTAATGTGAAGGTTTAGGACCGAAATACAAAAATTAAAATGATTTCAGAGACCTTAAGTAATTACGAATTATATTAATTCTAAGAACCGCCGTTACAACCCATTTACGGTTTACAAGCCTAAAGTTTATTTTCATTGTCATTATATTGATTATGCCATTATAAAATATTGCGAATACTCATAACGTTAATGTACTTAGTTATGCATATGTATGCAAAGTGCAATCGCTACCGCTCATCGCTTACCCCTGACTTCACACGAAGGCTCAGCTATATATCGTGTAAAACAATACGTCTGAATGGTATGCCTCTGTCTGTCAGAACAATTAGTTTAGATCCTTTGACCATTTATACTTCAATAACACATTGCTGTGACGCCCCCCTCCTCCCCCCTTGCCCGAGGCATCCGCTATGTAATATCACTATTAATTAATTAGTGAGCTGCTGTGGTTATGGCCCAATTACACAGCCATATTGATTTGGTTTGTTAAGCAACGGTTGGATGTTTTCCGGGAAGGGTGAAATTTTTTTATATTTTAATATTTATAGTAGGTATAGTAATAGTTTGACTAACATATAAGCTTTTTACATAATTTTTGAGGCATTTCTAAACCGTGAAGTTCAATAGGAAACTACCGACACACTCGTCACTGTCTTTTCGCTTGCAAACTCGCTCAACATCAAATTATTTTTATCAGCCGCCAATCAAAACGATAAGTATCAATATAATTTTACTTCCAAATACAACATAAAAATAACATTCAAAGCATCATAATATCAAAGAAAATATAGCAAATTATTCAAATGTTTGATTTACGATGTCATATTAAAAGATACTGGTTCGGTTTGATGTTTGTGATGTGTGTTTGTTTGTTTGTCACGCGTTGTGGGCCCGCTTTGAGTACGCAAACGCAAACTCGACTTGAGCTAATGTTTGTACGCGTACGTATATCATTGATATTACATATTTATGTGTGTTATACTACAGATAACGATGTCTTATACTGTAGATAACTTTACGATGGTATACTAAATCCCGGGATAAGGTGGGGTTATTAAATCTAGCTTCACTTGTAACGTAAAACTTCGTTTTATAGGTGTTTGTTTTCGCCAGAAGCGTATGCGATGTTGTTGAAATTTCAAGATAAAAAGCCTAGTTGAGAATTCAATTATTTAAATCTATAATATAAAAATGAATCGCTGAATCATAACTTCAGAACGACTGCACCAAGTTGGATGATTCTTTTTGTAATGTGTTCCTTATTGTCAGGACAAGTTTTTTATATAAGAAAAATAAGGAATAAAAATCTCAAAATTCCCACGGGAACGGGGGCGCTGCGGGTGAAACCGCGGGGCACAGCTAGTACTAATATAAACAAGCTGATGAGTTTATTTTTTGTTTATTTGGACGCGCTTATCTCAGATACCACCATCCGATTTGAATAGTAATTAGTTTTGTAATAGGTAGCCAAATTCAACGGGAAGGTTATAGGCTATTTTTCATCCCGAAATTCCCACGCGATCGGGCACAACGTGGGTTAAACTGAGGGCGCTGCGAGTCTAATACCTATATCGATATTAAAAATCATTCGAAGCTTATCGGTGCTATATTTAGCGTACAGTAGCGGCAACACCCGATCAAAATCCGGGCCCTATAACCATCAAGTACGAGCGAGCTAAGCTACATAAGCTAGTACCTAAACGGTCCTAACTAAGTCTGCTCTCCATCTCTCAAAAAAGTACCAACCTGAAATACTGCATTTCAGGGCAAAGGCGTCTCATCTCACTGAAGATATCAGTACAATAAGGAGTCCGTCTTATAACATCAACAAAACGGACCAACTATAAACCAATCTTTATCAATTTGTGTAACACCAAGACCTGTTTATCGTCTACAAAATGCAACACCTCGTTACATCCTACAACAATAAACTGCAGATGCCAAATATAACTAGCATTAAATTTACCACGAAACAGAAATTTAATCTAGCACTAAGCGAACGGTAGTACTTGACAGGGCCGCACTCAGTACTGAGATCAGTTTGGGAGGAAACTTAACATCTAATATTGTGTACTTGGATAATATGAAGCAGGGGCGGATCTAGGACTTTTTAGTAAAGGACTGTGTCGAAGCATGTAAAAGTCGGACGGACCGTAGCCCGCTAGCTGCAACTGCAGGCTACTGTTTCTATGAATGTCTGCATATTGCACCTGCAGCAGTGTCGTCATAGGTAGAGCTAATTATATAAATATTCTTTGAAACTGCAGCTGCTGCTTGCGGTCTGCAGACCATGTTACAATTGTACAAAAGTGTCATACCCAATTGTCATTGCTACAACAACAGTAAAGTAATTGTAAAAGTTGTGCAAACGGTCCTTGGTTAGCAAGGATCTCTCGGGAACATTCAAAAGCCGCAAACGTGTCAAGTTTCTGAAGGGTACGATAGTGAAATTTAACAAAATGTACGTAACACACAAGGGCTGAAGTTTGTGCGTTCAAATTAAGGCAAATGTCTTCAAGAGACTTCACTAATTACTACATGGAGGTGACGTTCGCTTTTAATATAAAAGTATTTGAGTCTCCGCAGAAGGCGTGCGTGGTAATTACGGCTAATCCTCCTCACTGTACTGATATCTTCAGTGAGATGTGAGGCCTTTGCCCAGCAGTGGGACATTACAGGCTAATACTTTACTTTACTTTATATCTCCAATGGAGAATGGCTAGCTGCATTGAATCAAAAACAAGGTCCACTTATGTCATGTAAACAAACTACCGTGAAAAATCGTTGATAGTATCAAATAAAAAGGCATCCAAGTTGAACAGTATATTTAAATAAAGGAAAGATAAAAAAATGTAACTCCTGATAAATTCAATCATAGCAATTTAATAAAAACCCTTTTCAGATAACTTTGATTAAATAAAAACAGCTTTTATTTGTTCGCTTGCGATGTCACTAAAATACACGGACAATGGACATGTCGGATGAAAATTATAACATCCCTCTCCCTTTTAGCATAAAAAGCAACTCAAAGAAAATATCCTCACATATTTTCTAATTAGGCTTCGGAACAATGCAGGTGTCCTACCCCCCCTGGATCCGGCCCCGGTAGTTGGTAGTTAATTGAAAATAGCTGTCAAGGTGTGAGCCTGCTGAGGGAATGAACAGGCATGCTACTTAGGGAAATGCAATTTGAAATTCTGCGACGACCTGTCTGTGTGCTATCTGGTGTTGTTAATGTTTTGTGATACGTCGGAATGTTTGGGTTTTGTGACGTTTATTGAGCAAGTTTTAACCCTCGGACGTTTGAAGTCTATCAATGTAGATGCTTTCACTGCCGCACTCAAAAGCGTTCATCAAAACGACACTTAACTAACTGACTGAATTTTTCATATATTATTAAAAAAAACATATATTATGTCAAAATCACTTCTACTGAGGAAGCATTTGACGTTTCTGAGTACGGGCGTTAGTCTTAAGAAAAGCTTATAAGAAGATTCTTCAAATTAGCGATACTGTATAAGACAAATATATTAGACGTAAAATGTTATAAAATTAACAATATAGACACCGAGTTCCCAGGTTTTATTACCAGGCAGAACCAAGCATGGTACTTTCCAAACATGGCTCAGGTTTGAGGTCACCATCACGCAGTAGGCAAGTGAGGTGATTACGCATAATCCTCCTCACTGCACTGACATCTTCTGTGAGTGTAGAGACCTTTGCCCATAAAAAGTTTACACTATACTCATATTATTCTATGGCCACTATAATATTATTTCACGGTAATAAATTAAATGTCTACAGATAGGTATCAATTAAAACTACACTTTTTCCACATCCTTCTTTTAACGATCCACTTATTTATCGATGCAAAAGCGATCGACCGTTAAATTCATTTAATGAACACGATATACATTTCAAAACGACAAAAAACAATGGACATAATAATATCAAGCCATAAATCTCCGGCATCGAATTCAATGTATTTTTTAACCAAACCTTTCATATTTATTGCATCTATCGTTGCAGTTAATATGCTGACGAAACATAACCAAATATAATACCTAGCATCATGCCGTTCCAAACCAAACAACCAGCTAACAGAGACCTTCCAATATTCCTCATAAATACGTAGCTTTTCCCAAAATTAGGAACTACAAAACCGATGGAGGGCTCACGGTATGCTGGTGCCCAGAATGCTTTGACGATTTACAACCGTCTCTGATTTACTTTTAATGGGACTGGAGTAAATTTACACGGCCATAAATCAATAGAGGACCGGGTATTTGGTAAATTTCTACTTTTCACAAAACTTTTGTTAGAGTTTGCTTTTTGATGTTCTTGTAATATTTTCGTGTGACATTCTTTTTTATCTGTTCGTTTCGAGTTCTGACCGAGTTTGGGAAAGTAGGTTTGTTTAACTTTTTCTGATATTTTTCTAAGTGTGCTTTTTCTTTTCTTTTTTCGATGGATTTGGTAATCTGTATCTGTAGATTAGGCTGTTTTGGCAATGTCATTGACACTTCGTCCAAACGAGTTTTTGAATATTTTGTATTTTAATATTATACCTTATATTATTTGAACTAGTTTTGAAGATAAAAAATGTCACAATCACGTCAACTATTCCTTTTTTCATACCAATCATATTATATTCAGGATACCTATACATCATAATATGCTATAGGTCCCTTCTGTTCTACATTTGATGTAATTGATGGATACAAAACATAACTTTGAAGAAAAGGCACTCGTAAAAATAAACACTGCAACTGCGCAGGACCTAACAAAACATATTTATTAATCTACGACCAAACATTTCATATAGTTATTATTAATTCACAATAACATAAACAATTAAAGGTTGTATTTGTATTAAATAATTCCCACAATGGGACGTAAATGGTTTCTCCGAAGAAACGTTATTATTGCTATTAATACTTAGGTCGAGTATTTTACGGTTTGCAACCCTAACTATGAGTTTCCTAACGAATTATCACTATCGAATTTGTTAAGTATTAAGTAACTAATATATTAGGTCGTTGCATCTTTCACTATACTAAGTCAGTTAAGGTTACCCAGGTAAGGGCTCACCGAAGTGTTGGAGTTTTTAGACTACCTAAAAAGTTTAACATGGTCAAATGGATGAAAAAGTGTAAACCGACACTGAGTGCCACTGAAACTCTGAAATCTTCAGTTGTTCTTTTAGTGAGTCTTCTTCATCTTAGCCATAAGGATGTATTGAATTGATTGCGCAAGTGTTTCCACATTAGTGAACCAAAAGGACGAAAGATCGGAGTTTGTAGACCACTGAAAGACCTTCGGATGACCAAACGATTGAATTTATTCAATCGTTTGGTCATCTAAATTGTCGGTATTGGTTTACCAATACCGACAATTTAGTGTGCCCTCTGGAGATCAGCAGATATCTTCAGCGAGAGCGGCGTTTGCCACATAGTGGTACAGTTATCGATTTATTCGACTATCGAGTTCCAATAGTTAACTAAACCAGCAAAATCTTCAATAACAATATAACACTGCATTAACAAAACATTACACCATTGTCTTTCAAGTTTACACTAAGTTTTTGCGTAGTTACAAACGAGTTTAGATATCGAGTATCAAAGTGCGTTAATTAGTACCTACGTCATGACGACGTATAATTCTTTGTGGTTGTTATAATGATTGTTACGTAAGTTAGGGGATTACGTGCCGATCTCCGAACACTGATAGTTGAGCGACAAAGAACTGAGCTAGGTTTTATAGGTTGATAGACTCTGCTTAGAAACTAAATAAGCGTAGATGAGAGTTTTAACTTGTTATACATTTGCGGTTTATTCTTATATATTTAAATAACAAAACTGTAAACTTTATTATTTTCATAATAAAATGCAGGTACTTTACGGTTTAATGCGCAATGTTTTTGTTATCAAAGTCTAATCTATAGCTACGTCAAAATTTATGAAAATCGGTTCAGAGGGTTAGGCGTATAATCTTAACAGACAGGTACATAAATATACCAACTTTCACATTTAGAATATTTATTTATTTAAGACCATTACGGAGGCCTTGAGGCGGTCTGAAAACTCCGACATCAGGGATTGCGAACTTACTTTACTTACTTGGGAAGGAGGGTATCAACAATAAACCTTGATTTAACCCCTCAAATGTGGTATTTGTCACAGTTAAATCACAGTTAATCGCATAAAAAATTAACCCATTATCTAAATATTGAATGTTAATTACCGCTGTACGTGTGAACGGGTCGATCCGATAGCACCGGGGCTGTTTAAAAATTCACGTTAATTGCGTTAACGATTTAAAACAGGCGTGTCGTGGGGTTGTCGTCGCAGCGGTGATCGCGGCTTTAATAATTTTGAGTAGTTTTAGCAATTTAGTGATCGCAGATTACTGTGCATGGTTGTGGGTTAATCGATTTTAAAACGATTGTTCGCGCGTCGTATACATTGCGAGTATTAGCGAAGCGAATTGGTGAGCGAATACATATGTGAAATTATTCGCGCTCGTTCGCTCGCGTTCTGTTGAGCCCGCTAAATTGTCGCTCGCTCCATCTAATCGCGACGTCTTTCTAATTCATTTTTTCGCCTACTTCAAATACATCACAACCTTCATCAGGCTTACGATCAGTCTTCATTGTACTGATATTTTCAATGAACGTTTGGACATTATAGATAAATAAAGGCTCACTCTTACATATTGGACTGTCGTGTATTATTTATGGACTCAAAATACATGCGTTTGTAGTACCATTTATATAATAGGCTAATCGTAATACTATTATAACGCGAAGTAATTTAATTAATTAAAGTCAAAAAGCACCCCTCCAAAAGAAAATTGATGCAATCATTGTCCATAAAATTTTAATAATAATGGAACAAAAAGTAATCAAATAGTTACTATAATTTAATTAAAGGTATTGAATGGTATTCTGAATGGAAATTTTATTATTAACTGTAATGAAACTGCAAAAAATGTTCTGTTATTCATAACACCCTCTTGATGAAAAAGAGAGATTTTATTAGATGCAACTTTAAACGTACTCACACGGGTTTTTTCGTGTTAGAAAGTTTATAAAGCTAGTTTTTAAGTGTTTTTTTAATATTTTTAGTTTGCAGTGCCCTGACAGGGTGTGATGTATTTAGGTACATTATGGCAAATAAATAAATTTGAATTTGAATATGAAGAGACGTTAATACTTAAAGGAACGCTTACTTAATTAAAGGCCTGAACACACTATAGGCAAGACTGTAATTAGACAGTCTGAAAGGAAGACAAAACATTTTTTGACGGAAAAATCTATCAAATTACAAAAATGTCTGTAATGTCCCAAAGCTGGGCAAAAGACTCGTCTCACTGATGATATCTGTGCAGTGACGAGGAAAAAATGTCAAAACTTGATTTGCTATTTGTGATAGCTATTTTGGATAGGACGTTATTGAGATCGGTGTTTAATCTGATAAGTAAATACTTATGAGTACTTCATTCTTCACATTCAGCCTCCTGTAATGGAGAACATGAATTTTTTTTTATGTATATTTTAACTAACACACCTTTGCGTGTGAAACCGGATCGCACCGGATTATAACCGGGTGTAACCGGTTAGGGGTGGTTTCGACCGCATTGTTTTATGGAAATTGAAAAAAATGTAACGTTATTATTTTATGTTTCAGCCCTTTCTTCCGAATTTAGATGGAGTTGAAATAATGGACGGAATAATAAAAAATGTGTTAAAATTTATTCTGTTTGTGTACGGCTTAACGAAGCAATTTGGAAGATTTGGGATTTACGTTTTGTGCTGCAATTATAATCTAGTGATTAGTATGAAACGTAGCTGTGGTGAGACATAGTAATTAGTACTCGTAGCTTCGTTTAGTATACACCAATCACATCTTGAAGTGGCATAGCGACGTATAATAGCGATATTTGTCCATGCAATATCCACCAATCATATCAAATCTAGAAAGCAACGTAGCATATCATTTTATTTGTTAACTCTTTGGGCCCCTCTACTAGTCAAAAGAATCCAATATTGCCCAGTTACCAACCAAAAACAACTATATAGTACCAACGTTTCCATTCTCGAAGCAAATCTAATCGTTCGTATTTAGGTAACACCACGTGTTTGGATCGACTCGCGGACACGTATTCGTCGATAAAGCACCGTGATTCACGCCCTATCTGAGTGTTATTCGAATTGCGTAACTCGCACGTGGATACTGCACGTAATGTGTACGTAAATGTTGATTAGTAGGGGTAATGCAATTTTGTGTTTTTTTTTTTAAAGATAGTAGGTAACTACTTGGTAAGTAATAAGGGTTATTGCAGACTATTTTCTGATTGTCTTTAATTTGACCTGTTCTTCATATTCAAATGTCTTTAGTCGACTTACTAAGAATAACAGTAGGTCTCAAAGTCTGTTATAGAAGAGTCTAAAAGTAGCCTGCCATGGTCTTTAGAAATATATCCGGATTGTGTATAGTACCCACGCACAACCAATTTTTATTTTATAATTTAGTTTTCTTTAACTCAAATCATACATACAAAACTCTTTTATTTTTTATTCCGATTACACATCACTCATAAAGTCAGCCATAAAAAGCGCTTTAAAGTCACTTCCAACTTCGCATAATAAAACAGCCTTAACACAGTGCATAATCGTAACAACAGCGCTATGCTAATATTTGATCGCGTAATAACGCCGGTCGATGGACAGACATACAGACGGACCTACTTCTAACGGAGGGCTCGTGTTAGTTTAATGATAAACAGTTGGTGTTGGTTTGGTATACCGTATACGATTTAGTAGGTGTTGTATGTGGATTAGCTTGATGGAGAAGTATCCTTGAAATCAAATTTGGACATCAAAATGATTTAGATAAGAGAGACATAATTTTGAAGGTTATCTGATGATAGAAAATTAAGAATCTAACGTCAGGTACGTATTTTAGTAAAATACGTTAAATTATATCTAACGCGATACAGACCCGTTTCATCATTACATAGTATAAAACAAAGTCGCGTCTGTTTGTCGTTTGTCTGTTTGTCTGTATACTTAAATCTTAAAAATTACGCAACGGATTTTGATGCGGTTTTTTGTAATAGGTAGAGTGATTCAAGAGGAAGGTTTTTATGTACAAAAAATCCCGAAATTCCCACGGGAACGGGCACAACGTGGGTAAAACCGTGGGGCGCTGCTAGTTTAGTATAATGAGTGCAAATCGTGTGAGTTTAAAAAGTAAGAATCTGACGAATTAATAACTTCCTCTTTTTCAAGTCGGTTGACATTTTTATTTATGAGCAATTTTTATATTTTGAGCTTAATAATATTTTGAATGATGATAGCTCAATCTTTTATATCTCGATGTCTATACCTCGACAGTACATTCCACGTAGGTTAACACGTAGATTGTATCCCGAAATTCCCAAAGGAACCAGTGCAACGCGAGTGAAACCGCACACCGCAGCGGGTATGCTCAATAAATTGGGCTGCATTCACTTTATTGCCTGCACCAAAACATGATGTTTAATTAATCGCCCACCTATTGTAATACCTTCCCAAATATTCGATACTGAAAATTTAAAACTTTATCAAACCAAACGGTTTAAATTTTCAAAGCATCAGACCACAATTTAATTAAATTTTATAAAATTCAGTCTATAGACCTTAACCGTTTGCAATAAAAGTTATATTCGATTGGCATGGTGAAGATTTGCAGTAGCCGTGCGGTAGTTGTATTTGATTACAAACATTCACCAAAAACCTACGCTGCGTTAAATCTAACCGAGCATTCAGGTTGGAGATACATCAAACTAAAATAAGGGAGCGATTGTGTTCCATGAGAGAAGCGTGTGTATTCGTCCATGTACAGAAAACACATATAGAAAATGACTACTGCTTAGTTTACATGATATTTAGCAGCAAATGGAAAAAAATATGAATGTTATTACGGCACTTGCTTAATGTGATCACCGAACTTGTTACATTCTGCTTCGATCTCCGATTGTCTTCACACTGACTCTTTTCTGGGCGACAGCAGCTTTCAGGCGCCGAATGCATCTGAACACCGTATTATTTTCATCACTATCTTACGAGTAGGAGTATCCCAACCACATACAACTGCCTGTGCGATTCCTAAAGAGGGGTGGTACAAGTGTGATATCGGTTTCTCTGAGTGTGTAGGTATGTGTCTGCTGTGCTGTGACACCGTAACCGTTTAACAGATGGATCAATTTCGATGCAGTTTTTTTCATTTGCGATGGTTTTTAGTTATGTTTTGTAAAAATTGGTTCAGCCGTTTTTGCGTAAGGGGTTCAATAAAATAGCACTCCTCGTAATACTAAGACATATTGCTTCTTATAAACTTTAAATGAATAGTAAACGATACTGTGTACTGCGTGTAGTTTTCAATTAAAGTTAACCCCTAGAAATTCACTCATTTTAACTCAATTTCTTAGCTCAATCCCCGCTCCCGCTCCGCTCATCCCCCAGTCCCCACCCCGCACTTGTGATAGGCATGTGATAGTGACGCGAAGACAGACAAGTTAATCGAGCTCGTTCATACAATCGCACGGAGAAATCTAAATTAATGCAACTCGGTGCGATGGCTGACCATTCGACGCGTATCTGAATTAGATGCTTCGTATGATGGGTTTGCCTAGAGCAGTGGTCGTGTCTGTGTGTTTATGGTCTTGGTGAAGTAAGTTCATATAGGTTAGTGGCCAACTTGGTTTCGGAGTTTTTAGACCGCCTAAAGGCCTCCGACATGATCTGACGATTGAAACAACCGGGAATGACAATTTTTACGTACCCTCCGAAGCATGGGAGTGCTCAAACAGAATTTGCACTAGCGGCCACCCGTCCAAATAGGGGAAGAGCTGCACGTTGGTTATCAATTGCAATGAGATAACATTATCACTTAGTCTTCTGATTCTTCTTCATCGAGTGGATGGTCAACCTGACCAATCCTGGTGTCAGAGTTATTGAGCCGCCAAAGGCCTCTGACATGGATCACTTAGTGAAACTATGCCACGGTAGGTTTAAGAAGACTTAGTTTTTTGTAAATAGAACATGGTATAAATAAGTATAAGGAGAAGCTTTGGTACCTTTTTAACATGAACAGTTTTTATTTAGGTCTTGATTTAGCGCTCGTGGCGTAGCGTGACTATGAGTTATTATAATGAACTCAAATTGTCCAAACTGCACATTTTTTTGTACAGTTCGACCAAGATGATAAGGTGACTACTTGGATTCTAAGTGTTCTACCATGCTTCGAAGGGCACGTTCAATTGTCAGTACCGTTTGTTTCCATAATTAGATTAAGTATTTAAAAACTCCAAAACCAGGGTAAATCACTGTTAGTCGATCATACGAGTACTTCTGTTTTGGACAATTTTAAAGTTAACCTATGTTCTATGTCTAGTGATATGTAGGCTTTCTGAAGCATTAAATTATAATACAAACGATGTTATCGCAGTTAGTAATGAGTTGATAATTCTATTATAAATTAATTTTGTTCGTCACGAGATACCCAGAGAGATAACATTTAACGTAATGTTTAATTATAGCGGTTACTTAAACTTGCGTTCGAGCTATAAATCACACATTAACTCAATGATCACAAATTAATCTTTAGGCCCTCCGTCCATGGAGGCGTAGCATCGAACTTATACGCTTGGTGTACGCTAGCTTGTATACGAAATAATGGAACCTTCTCAAACGGACCGTCAACTTAAACATAATATGCTAAGTTATGAAACTATTCGTTCAGAGCGTCATCACACTTTCGCGTTCCGCGCAATTACGATGCGGAGTTGGGATTGTACTACAAGGAGGAGGGAGTGTGCTACGATGCGGAGGCGGAAGTGATTGGGATTGGGATTGAAATTTTCACACATTAGCAACACTGATTGTGTAGCAGTCGGCAGTCGACATGAAGCCGCAATAGAATAAGCGACCACAAGCAGCACTGCGGACGACGGCGACCGCACGGAACTCAAACGGAATTCAAACCATACCTAAGACTGGACAGGAACAGCTAATACAAAAACTAATAAAATTCTTAAATAGTCTCTCGCATTACACTCTGTGAATCAACTTCAAAAAAACTGAGTGACATTTTCATGGCATATTTTGACCATATATAAAACTCGATGGACAGTAAGCCTTAACAAACTTGATCACACAAGGCTGTCCACAAATTAATGGTAACTTTGCAATGTTTATCACCCATACAATGACATGATTATCCCATCAAACTAGGTTACTATTTAATTTGGAATACCCATTTGGGGTCATAAACAGTCGAAGATGGACATCCCTAAGTCTACAGGTTACGAGCAAAGAATAAGATCAAAGGTTAGACGAAAAGGGTTTTTGCGGGGTAAGCATATAAACGAACATATTTCTCTACTCTTCCCGAGAGATTTGGTAGAGAACTGTTACCACTAATATATTACCTAATATTTCGACGTTGCAACACCGGATTCATTCATTCAATTCCACTGATTTCATTCAACTAACTCTCTTACTGCCGCAAACAGACGTCCATCAAACCGACATTTTACTAATTAGCGAAATTTTTCTTACATTACATGTGTCAAAATCACTCATTAAATATCTCCTAAAGAAGCATTTAACGCCTCGGAGTAAACTTTATAGCTATAATTAACACTTTTTTCTTAAGTAATTCATTAGATTTATGATTTTAAATATTTTAGAGTTATTATATTTAGCTTGGTGTTTCCCACTGCTGGGCAAAGGCCTCTCCACTCTCTTTTGACATTTTATTGTTACCTGCTATTATGTTTGTACCTGTTAACTGAGTCTGTCTGCACCTTTGTACTGCGTCTATCGTGAAGAGATCCTTGTAATCAAAGGGTAGTAAAGTTAAGGGTTAGGGTTAACAAATTAAATTATATCTCCCTATGAATTGCTCTGCTATGTGGACTATTTATTACATGTACTGACGTAATACATAGAACGATATCAGAAGGATGGTATCTATGTATGAAATGTTCTCGTATACTAGGTACCTGTTCCTGTGGTAACGGGGAGAAAAGTAAAACACTTTTCTCTTCAAAGTGACTATCCAAATCTAAATTATTAACAGCGTCCGTGGTCTTGTGGTTTGAACGCCCGGCTCACGATCCGGAGGTTCCGGGTTCGATTCCCGGTGGGGACAAAAATCTCTTTGTGAGACTGTCCTCAGTTTGGCTAGGGCATTGCAGGCTGAATCACCTGATTGCCCGAAAAGTAAGATGATTCCGTGCTTCGGAGGGCACGTTAGCCGTCGGTCCCGGTTACTTTCTACGGATAGTAGTCGTTACATGAGCCATGTCAGAGGGCTTTGGCGGCTCTATAACTCTGACACCAGGATTGGTCAGGTTGACTCGATGAAGAAGAAGAAGAATCTAAATTTTAATGCAAATACTAGCTATCAGTATAAATAAGCTGTAAACTTGTATTCTGAAATTTACCCAACTGTCACATTTATTATACCCAAATACTTTATAAGAATATATAATTGACACCCACATCGTCACCAATAACAATATATTGTTGATTTCAAGCGGGAATCGGACCCGCAAGCTGACACAGTACGCGCTCTCACATGCCACAGTGCAAATGGGCTTGTCAATAGTGTTTTATTTTACTTTATAGCCATTTCAAACATAAAACATTTGTTTTTTTATATTGGAATTTAATTTAAATTGTTGTATAATCACATCAGTATAAAATGTGAAGCAATACCTACTCATAGCCGACTAACGCAATGACTCATAGATAAAAACAATAACAATTTGCGAGCAACATTTAAATAAAATTCGAATCAATCCCCATAGCAACAAATGGTAGTGTTCGCGTGATTTTAATATATAAAAGTGGATACGAAGGTAGATCTGGCAATTAACTGAAACGGCTTCAGGTGTTGTTTACATACTGCGTTGGGAAAAGTTTTTATTTTAATAGCAACGTTAACAGGCAATGTCGCGGTAATAAAATAGTTTCTTCTTAAAGCTTGGATGGATACTTGAGAACTTTGAATAGAGAAACCCTAAGCAACTAACAGATATATAAGGTTATACATTCGCATCAAGACCGCTAAAAGTATTAGTTTGAGAGGGTCAGTGGCCAACCCTGGTGTCTGAGTTTTTAGACCGCTTATAGGCCGTCGACAATCATGACGATTGATGCAACCGGGACCGACTATTTAACGTGCCCTCCGAAACACGATAGCCCTCAGATAGAAATGCCACTATCGGCCACCCATCCATCGAGCTGCACGTTGCTTAACAATCGCAATGAGTTAACTCTGCTCAGTCAAACTATGCCACGAGTGCTACTATTTACGCCAAGGCCGCTATAGTTAGTACATCTATCACTAGATTATGGAGAGTATTTGCTGCGATCCAACGAAAAACCCACTGTCGGGCAAATGCCCAGAAATATGTTTATCAATTATAATAATCTGAGTCATCACCTCTTACTGCCGCACTCAGAGATGTCCATTAAATCGACACTTAATTAACGTAATTTTTCATACATTTTTCATTACATGTGAAAATCATTCACTTAATCTCTAACTAAAGAAGCACAATAACTTTTCCAAAACCTCACAATAATAGGCCAGTCAGTGGTGGAAGACAAAAAGTCAAAACTGAAAAAAAGTGTAAGTATTATTTTTTGTTACATTGCCCGCAACATAGTATAACGATAACATATGCTGCAGTACAGAACAGCACAATACATACATACATGCAGCATATCTACAATACATACATACACCTAAATACACACAGGGTACCTTCACCTCAATATATACAGGCACCTATATAAACCACCCGAGCCCCAAAGGCACAATATTCGTACAATAACTACCGCCAAAACAGCCTACAATCATGACATTACCAAATTGTCTCCGAATTGTTTAAAAGCTAAACAAAAGTATAAGATTGTCAGTTGGTTGTGCGTAAAGAACCAGTAACGTGAGGAATTTACGTTCTTTGGTCGTTGATGGTGACACCCGGGTGATACGGCCGCGGGACACGCCACCTGGTGCCTGCTGGCTCTGTGAACATGGCACAATTTGGACATGTTTTAATTTATTTATATGACAGTATTTAAAAAAATACAATCCTGATCTGGATTTAATTTGAAACTTGACTTATGTGCTAACTTACTAATGGCAACATTTTATCACACACAATACGAATATATGTCATAGTACTCGTATAATTTTGAGGAAGTTGGAGATGGCTTATATTTATTTTTAAGAGTTTAAATATAAACTGATAAAGCCGATTGGTCTACTAATGACAATTCCTTAAGTAGAGGAAAAAAAGTTCAGTGATAGTTAAGAATAGAAAGAGATCACTGAATACTCGTATGTTTTCCCCACAGAAGAAAAAGTTTTTTTTTTAAACTCTGCCTTATTAGTTCAAATTTTAAGAATTAATCATGATTGAACTTGCACTAAAAGTCGTCAGTTTGTAGTTCACATAGTCAGTGGTCGTTTCAAAACGCAAAGGACATTAAAAAGTTTAACTGCTAATTTCGGGTCAAATCGTTATTCGTGATCAAATTGATGAATAAATGGGCTTCCTCATTCAGATTACTTCATTTTATGTTATTACTAAATATACGTATACCAGTAGATATAATTACCCGGATTACCCAGATTATCTGTAAAATTAATAGATAAAAAAAATATTTATTTCGATATTTGTAATATTTTTTATACAAATTCCTGCACAAAATATATTTCAGTTGTAAGCAAAAGTCAATCCCAAGTGTAGCCGCGGGCGCCAACCACCAACAGGCAAGCAATAAAACGCAAAATTTTCCCGCAAAACAAATCCGCTACAAGAAAAACACATTTAAAGTAATATCCGTAAAAACATCGAACACGTTACATCTACACATGCGTTACCTGATTTCTGCTTAAAATATTTTATCACACTCACAAACATTCGATGGAAATAAAAAATCCATTTACGGAGCCTCGTGGACGTGTAAAAGGCATCAATTTATACATGAACCGCGCGTTTTAAAGGAGCAGCGCCATTTTGTCCGGTTTCGTCGGGCGCGGCGGGAGCGCGGCGGGCCCGCTCGCGCTGGTCGCCGCTATACATTATGTTGCGCTCTATGTGTTTGAGCGATCGTGAGTGCATACCCGGCGGCAATGCAGTCCGTTGATTTTTTATTTTTATTTATTACCCGGTCCGCTGAGAGGCGGGCGTTAATCAATACTTTGTACATCGTGTACGCAAAACATATATGTTTGTGTACGGATAACAATTTTTATCCGTATCCGTTGGCGGATATTGGAAAAATGAAAGCTGTATTAAATCGATCGTAAAACAAAATATTTGAACATGCCATTGTGACTGTTAGCTGTTGGGTAATATCCGGTTTACCGGATAATCCGGTTAATAAAGAAATCATGGGTTGTTATGAGTTTGTAATGGTTTCACAACACTCGCCTATTGGTTATTATTGCCCTCTATATGTTCAATTAAACACCTTTAACGTTAGATTTACTGACGACGCCCCGCGGTTTTACCCGCATCCAGCTTTTCCGAAGGGAAATTCGGGATAAATAAGAACCTTTAAAACTCATGATTTAAGTGAACTCCGATTTTTAACTACCCCAACTCAAATTTTATCAAAGTTGGTTTAATAATGCCGGACACTGACACACATTTTATTATTTATTTATTTTTAACCATGGTTTCTAGAACAAGTTTACAAGCTGTAAGCCAGTAAAATGTCTCACCCGCTCGCTCGCGTATAAAACTCGCCGGAGTAAAAACTAGCTCAAACTAACTATACGCTTATTCTATTACCAACGCACTTAGTACATGTAAAAACTTTGTCGGAATAAAATAATCAGATAGTTAAGCAAGTTTTATCAGTATTCGTGAAAACTATTAAAAGTGTCTTCGTATTTGCGCGTCTCCCGAGGTCCAACTACTTATGACTGAAAAACTTTATTTCCTCAAGGAATAACCAACCACTTCAGACCTTAAAAGCCACTTTGTAGTTTTGCCTCTTGGAACTTTCGCCTCGGTTTAGTTATTTTAAATTAATATTATAATTTGCCGTGACTGCGTTTTTGGGACGTTTTTAAAGTAAGTGAAATTGATATTTAATTATTATTAGTATTTTGGGTTGGATGATACGTCTTTTTAAAGAATATATTATTATTTTAATTATTGTCGAAATCATTAAGAACTAATCTGCAATGTTCTTTTTTTTTCATTAAACCTTTAGTCACCCTGAATGCACCATAACCTCCAAGTTATGTTGGTTCTGTAACAATAATTTCGAAAACCATAGAAAAATCTCTGAACCCGATAAATAAAGTAAACTTTTTTTACATTGTGTTATAAAATGTAATACAATGCGAAATCCCTGTAAAATCCATCCATAGTGCGTTGCGCCGACAAAGGGAGATTTCATTGCTACACAAAAATATGCTTTTTTGGGTTACGTTTTGCAATATTTTTTTCGTGAAAACAAGGCTTTTGTAAAGCTCGAATAAACTAAGAGTATCAAGGATGAAAAAAAACATAATGCTTGAAAATCTCTATGATTTCACGGAAAAACTAGTTTAACGGAGGTGTGTTCAACCTCTGACATGTTTATAACGAAAGGGGCAGATTTACAAATATGTGTCGAAGCAAAATAGATGGTACTGAGGCAAGGAAGCAATAAGTTTTCGGATTTATTTATTTCAGAAGTAGGATATGGATGTTTAAATAACGTCTTTTCATGTTTGTTTCGGTAGAGATAGGCAGGTTTATAGAGTGGGATAGAAAAATAAATGGTTGATCCGTTTACGTGCGCCTTGTTCCGCGAGGAGGCGGGTGGAGGTAAGTAATGATCAAATAGGCATAAGCCTTGGGTTTTCTCCATGAAAATCTCTATCTTTCAACTCGGTAAAATACCAATCTAACTCTACTCCCAAATCGCAAAACTTTCTAGAATTTTCCACAAATTGTGTGATCCCATCGTTGGTTGATTAAAGTGACATTTTTATTTTTCTGGAGTGAAAAGCTTTCAAGCATCTAATTTGTTTTAAATAATTTATCAAATAAGTTGTTTCCGAACTGAATAACTCGTAAACGCAAGGCTAACTAAACGCTCATAAACACAACAGGGTTCCCGCAAACCAAACTTATAACACTTAATAAAAACCGAATGAATTATAAAATGACTTAAAAATTCAGCCGAACATTCTCTTTGCAAGTCGAGGCAAAATGGTTACCGTTTAACCTGGCGGTGTAAAAAACTTTTAAAATTTCCCCAGAGAGTCGAATATTTGAATAGTTCAACATTTTAACAGCCCTCAGGCGTTTTGCTAAAAATATTATATGTATTTTGAAATTTTATACGGAACCCGACCCCGGCAGGACCCAAAGTTTCACAACCAATAAAATTTAATGAATAACTTGTTGGTATTGCTTTTTCATTTTGTGTTAAGTGTTTTAGATTCATGTTTTATTTGTACGAGAACTGTACTTTTTAGTGCATATTTTTTAGGCATAACTTTTTGAAACGTAAAAAGAACTCATATAAATTACTATGCTTCAGAGGGTACGTTCAATTTTCGGTCCTGGTTGTTTCAATCGTCGGACTATCTCAGAGGCCTTTTGGCGGTCTAAAAATCTGACACAAGGTTGGCCACTAACCTGCTCGAACTTAGGTACCTACTTAATAAATACGTTCACACTCATGTTTTAACAAATTACAAACCGACATGATTCCTATATATTTAACAATATCAATAGCCTAGCTTATCAAAAGCGGTACCGTCATTCGGCGGACGTTATATAACGGTGACGGAACCGCTTTATTCCTTCAAAACCTTTGGGTAAAGCTCGCATAATCCGCTGATGCGAATAACACACGAGCTTTTGACCAATACTCGTACAACGTACATACGTTGAACAAATGAAAAGCGGTGAACTATGATCACCTTTTGTTTCACCGAATAATATAGTTTAAACAAGACCCAAGGAGTTTTAACTGATTTTATAAATAGGATATTATCAATTTGTATGACATTAAAGTTTCTTTGACCAGCGTTAGAGCGTTTCCACATTATCCGATCCGATATCGGTGTCGGACGCCGATCCGATATCGGGGTAAGTCAAATGTATGAAATATATTCCGATATCGGGCCGTACAATATGAAAGACAGGTACTTATTTCATACATTTTACTTAACCCCGATATCGGATCGGCGTCCGATACCGATATCGGATCGGATAATGTGAAAACACTCTTACTACGAGTAAGCTACTCGTAGCATCAGAGGACACGTTAAACAGTAGGTCCCGGTTGTTTCAATCGTCTGACCGTGTCGGAAGCTCCGACACCAGAGTTGGCCACTTATAAAATTTGTTTACTTAGCATAGTATAGTTTTGATTGAAATAGTCTTACCACCAGAGTTATCCCATAACATACCCTGATAGTTATATAACACCAAATTACTGTGTACTATTACTATGTACTCAAGGCAACTCCAAAAAAAAATACTACAATACAATCCCTCCATTGTTAACTCAATGAGTTAAACATCGTATTATTCTCTCGTAACTCAACCACATATAAAGTCCAATTGTTCAAAAGCAGTACACTAGTAGCGATCTTAATACTACAATGCACTCCACGGTTTACCTTACAGTATTACGCTCCTCAATGTTATATTCAATTCAAATGCAAAACGAATAAAATAATGCTATTATTATAAGTAGAGGTTTCAGAATATTTTAATATTAAATATTGTTTCATTGGAAGTTGTTATGGGGGCTTTAGGGCTCTGTTTTAAGGCGATTGCTTGCTCTGTTTTGATGGTTGTTTTGTATTGAAACACTGTTTATTGCTAGTATCCTTACTTATGGAACAGTGCTTACTGAGTAACCATCAATACTTGGGTAAAAGCTGTTTAAATTTAATTGGTAGATCGTTACTTTAGATTACGCTAATTACGATTAGCAATCATCGGTGAGACGAGAGGCTTTTGCCCAGCAATGAGACGTTACAGGCTTATACTTTACTTTTATATTATTGATGCTTTTAATGGTGTTTATAAGCTCTACCTATTAATCCGTCTTTAATGAAATTTTATGCGTTACCATCTAACACAATCACTTAACTACTTCTTTGACGAAGTGGAAATTGAATCAATGTCAAGTAAAAATTGTCAATTGCCAAATTGAAGAAGAAAAAATGAACACTACAATTCTAAAAATACTTAAGGAAAGCCTGCAATGTCCCACAGGTGGACAAAGGCCTCTCTCACCGAAGATACGGTGAGGAGAAGGCATACTCACCACGCTTGCCTACAGCGGAAAAATGTTCACCTTGAGTTTAAGAATACTTAACCTCAAGATTGAGTTATAAAGATTGACCTGCACTTCAAAAGGTCCAAATAACTTCGTCCTATCGAGACGATAGCTTTTTCGAAGTCTGTCCGGGCGGCGCGGCGCGTTTAAACACAGAACTTTACTTAGTCCTTACTTAGGTTCAACTTAGAAAGTTACTGCATAATTTAAATGGAATAAGCTCCGCTTGCCCTTGGCTTCGATTTAACTGGCATAGATTAAATGTTGTGTTGTTAACAGAAGCCTGACTTGATCATTTATTGATTTAATAATTTATCTGCGAATTTTGCAAAGTTTTGTTACGGGTAGATTTCATTTTCATTTTTCAACGTCAGTTTATTTTTATTTAAATATTTTACTTTGTGATGTTCTTTGTATAGTATGTATATGAAATGTTGACTCATCGTCATTGTTAAGCAAATTGCTGCTTGGCTACTACTCGGATGGGTGGACAAAAGTGGTATTTATATCTGAGCGCAGCGATGCATCGGAGGGCACGTTACATTGTGAATCTGATTGTATACATCTTTAGAATATGTCGGAGACTTCAGGCAGGTAATGAAAATTGTTCACAAACCAAACAATCCCTTTCAAACGACCAATGTACAGTCACGTGCAATGAAATGTATACACGGGCAGATTTTCAAATAAATGTCCACTCTAAACATTTCAAAAACATATAGCCACTTAACAATTCATACTATATACCCACCCGAGTTTCTCACAATAATGTATACACTTTAGAAACTGTAGCAGTTTTCACTATTTTGACAAATGGGTATTAATTTCAATGACTGACTTTGATAGTTTAGATTTTTTTTTGTTTTTATTTTGAAGGACAGAATGAGTAATAACCATAGAGATATAGAGAGATACCAACCTATGCGCTGAGCATGAAACCTAGTGTCCCCATTAGACATTTACAAAATAAAAACAATACCAATACTTCGCGTTGAGTGTGTGTCACGCACACATACATTTTTTTGAAATAATATCGTTTACCTTCATATTTATTATTGTAATTCATAGTGGATACTTATTTCTGCATGTGATCGTGTATACAAATATCTGAAAACAACCTGTGTACATATTTTTGCTAAACTCTGGTGGGTATATAGTATGAATTGTTAAGTGGCTATATGTTTTTGAAATTTTCAGATTGGACATTTATTTGAAAATCTGCCCGTGTATACATTTCATTGCACATGACTGTACCAGGATCCTATTAATAGGTCATTTTATTACACGTGTAACATTTATTTATACGTAATATTAATAGATACAAACTCCAACCCATATCGCGTTTCAAAGCATAGATAACAATACACCTGGAGTTGTCACAAAATTGTCACGTAGACTTGTTTGTCTATAGTTTTACTAACGTAATATTCTATTAAACTGACGTAGAAATAGGTGCTATCAATAGGTGCTATCAATTTGTATGACATCTTTTAATGTGGCTTTATCTTTCAAAATAAGAATGTCTTATGAAGATCGTCGTTAAAATTGAATGACTGCAGGCTTGCTTGCAAGCTGAATTCTAAGTTTGAAATATGACATAGTGATGGCCGCTTCTTTTTTGTTTTTATTCAAAGGCCTATTCGGAAATTTTACGTGATATGCGCTGCCATTGTAGGCTCTGATACCGCGAGAGTTTCTCCCAAGTGTTTAGTGTCAATTTGCGAGGCTAATGTGACCTGAACGATATTCGCAGCCACTATGGATAGAACTGCATACTGCGGGGTATGTACCGCGCGATATTTAAACACAAGGATAGCGAAATCTCACTTTAGAGTGAACAGTATAATTACTGCATACCCACTTGGTTTCCTCTCCTACAACGGCAGTGTATATCGCATATATGTGAATAGGTCTTAACTCGCGATTACAAACGAACCGTACACAATTTGGGACGAAAAGTATCATCCCCATCAAATATAACCTATCTCTAAATTGTAATCTACCTATATCTACGCCACAATTCATCAGATTTGATTCTGTGATTTCGAAGTAAAACCGTAAGAAACAAACAGAGAACTTTCGTAAAGGGTAAGTAAATAAATAAGTGTAATAAGTTAATTTACATCAAAGTATTATTTTGTATTACCAGCAAACCTTCTGCCCCCAACTCTCTGCCAACCAAAGTACAAAGATTACACAAATAAACAGTGGTTTGAATTTGCATATCTTGCGATACCGCGATTTTGGCATTGAATATCTATCGGCAGATAATGACGGCGGGATCTAGTGGAAATTATTGTTTTAAGTTTCCAATAAGGTGGTAATTACTGTTTTGGATGATTTTATCTGTTTTGTGGTAGTGCAGTATGGAGCGTGCTGCGTGCCTAATGTGGAAACTGTGCCGAACAGTATTAGGTGTAGTTAATTAATAATTGAAGTAAATAGTATGTGTTTGGCATATCTACTTTCTTGACTCGTTCACCTACCACCACCATTGTTACGGTCGCCAAACTTCTTCCGTTCTACTTCGGTACCGAAAGTTCCTTTTTCAATCTAAAAGAGTCTAAAGGAAAGAACGAATATTCTAGTATAGAGTCTAGACTGTGTGCAGATTGTAGGTGTGCCAAACATTTCGCTGTCGATCACCAAGTACGGTTGACTACCTTCTTTCCATGTCTTTAGTGCTGACCTTCCAATCCTTATTACAGTCGACCAGCTCTTTCTGCCATCAAGTGGGAGGATGACATTCTGGAGTTCTCATTCCATCGAAACCTTTGCCCAAATGTCCGGGTGCATCACGTGACCATCCCAATCCCATTTCAGCTTGGCAGCTTTGGTTGCCACGTCTACAACCCCTGTCATGGAATGCAACATGGTGTTTCTGACGCGGTCTTGTCTTGATACCGTGTATTCTTCTTTTCTTGTTCTCCACAATACTGCGTATGCTGCTAATCGGATAGCGACTTAAGTGATTAGGATTACGTATTAAAGTATTTTTTACAAGAACAAAATTAACCAACTCCCTCAAAGATGACATTCAGCATATTTAGCGTATCTATATTACCCTAGTTGTTATTCATGTAGTCGAAACACACAACTTGACACCTATATTTATATCAATTTAGTCCGTGAACCTATTCCATTTCCACTCGCACGTACAAATCAAACATTACTTATCCGTTAGACTAGGATAACTTTAATAGGTAGACGGAACAAGTAAATAAGTATTATAAGTATAGTAGCACTCGTGGCTCTTTGCAATAGTTAAGCAACGTGCATCTTGACCTCTACTTGGATGGGTGGCCGATTTTCACATTTCCATCTGAGCGCTACCGTGCTTCGTCGGTCCTGATTGTTGCAATCGTTAAACCATGTCGGAGGCCTTTAGGCGGTCTAAAAACTCCAACACCAAGGTTGGCCACTGACCTACACGAACTTACTTTTTTTTGGTATAAGTAGGTTAGTGACGAATTATATAAAACCTAAATAATACTATTAAAACTGTACCCTACTCAATCACTAACTCTATTAGTCCCTCTAAAACCCTACCAGTATTTAATTCATAGTTCCGTCTACATTTCTCCCCAGCCCTACGTCAGTTACTTACATTTCAACACCCATTACGGCACACAATTATTAGAAAACATATAATTTACTAAAGTTATTTCGTTCCAAAATGTACCGCGTTTGGAGTGTGTTTATATTTTTTACTTTTGTACGTTTTGTTAGCTGTTTCTGTATTTGGGTAGATGAAAACGGTTATTTGTAATATACTCCCGTTTACTCGTTAATATACCGAATGGTGTAACGATAGCTACCTCGTTACTTAGATTCTGTACAAGCTTACGCCCGTATTTAGACAATTCAAATGCTCTTTTAGTATATCTTCAATGAGTGATTTTGACATGTACGTAATTTATGATAAATTAATATAAAGTCAAAAAATTAATTGTCGATTTAATGGACATAGTGACTACATAGTGACATTGCTATCTTTAGTTGCTCTACTTCAGTAAGTTAATTAAATTTTAACCCTCAACGCAGAAAAAGGGGTGGCATAAGTTTGACGTCACTGTCGCGTCGGTCTGTAGCGTCGTAGCTCCTAAACGAATTGACCGATTATGATGTCTTATTGTTTGAAAACTGACACGACTAAGGTACGAGTAGTTCTTAGCTACAATTATTTTTGTCAGAAATTTGGGGAGACCTTTGCAGTGTGACACATCAGGTTAAAAAGAAAACTTATTTCTTGTTTATGAGAGAGCACTGGTAGAGCTTTCTATACCTTACGAGAATATGTACCAAGGAATTCTACCATTTACTCTGTTCATGTATTGAGTTTGTTGAGAGTTCAGTGGTCACAACTTTTTGCCTTACTTTTGTAGCAAATGTAAGTACCAATCATCTATTAGGAGTAATTTATATCCGCCGAAGAAAACGAAAGTGGTTGTTATTGCGACATTTTTATATGTATACTATACGACAAAATTGATCCTCCTACTTCGCACTATAATAGTAAGTTTCTCTTTAAGTTATTACTCCATAAACTAAAGCAAACAAAGTACTGAGCATCCCTCACCTAATATAGCTCAGTCATCACACAAGTTCTCACAATAAAACCGTCACCGCAAACACAAAGCGTTTCCCAATTAATAACAATACCTTCCTCACAATAGTAGAATGTAGTAAATGTCATTAAATATGTGAATTAGTTACTAATAAATTGTACTTTTTCCGACACGTCGTAAAGTTCCTATATGCGATACATTGTTATGTTAGGATTAATAACGTTCTTTGAGTTTTGACAATGATTGTTTATTTGTACAGAGGGTACGGGTTTTGGCTTAAAGGTCAGTCGTGGATAAAAATGCCTACAGCCAACTTACAAGAAATAATGATTATTAACATTTTTCAGAACAGTTAGCCCGCGACCACGGGTGGTTCAATTTAATCCACTCAAAATGTCGGGAAATCAAAGTAAGTGTTTTTACTTAGTAAAACAACCTTCTGTGCCGCGAAAAAACCCGCAGTAATACGTTAATATGTGTAAGAAATAATGATATTATGTAAAAAATAGCAATGAATGTTCTTTATTCCGTTAATTTTTAATTTTCATTAATTCAATCGATTTCATCTTTCTGTATGATCTCACAAATGATAGTTTACTTTTCAGGATGTTACGTATTTTAATGTGATTATGAAAGTCTCACGATTGAGACAACCGGGACCGACTTTCTTATTGAGACCATATTTCCTAACTTTCCGATGATTTTTGTAGTTCAATTTTTTTCTAGAACATGTCTAGAACATACGAGTATCTTTGACAAATCAACGACATTTAACTGACCGCTACGTCCCGTCTGCCACCTCCCCACTCTGTCCCCTCGCAAATGATTCACACAATGCGTCCGCGCAGCTCATAAAAACGGATCGACGCACAGTTGACATAGCACTATAAACGCCAAATATCATAAATTACGCGCTTAAATCCTTCTTATGACCGACGGGATAATATGCACTTGCATATTCTTTTTGAAACATAAAAATAATATTTTCGGAACGCATGTCCTTTGTACTGAAGCAATTTGATTTTTACTGTCGCTCTAAATGTATTTCATTGTGGTGCATATGTGAGTCTGCTTCCTTATTATGTATTTGTAAACAATGGCTTAATATCACCGATGGGAGATATGGAATTGGTGCGAGATTTGGCTCGGAGCTCGGGGCGTGTCTTGTTTACTTTTATTATAAGTAATTTGATAATAGAATTCCTTGCCTTCTGCGGAGCTTATCTCAATGGGATAACGGTTGTACAAGAATTTTGTTAGTAATATAATGTAAAAACATAGTTTAAATATATTCTATTTTTGCTTCCCTTTTCTGCGAAACGGGAATAATAATACCATTCCATGTAAAGACAGTGTTATAGAACTTCAGGACAAGACAAGTTCTCAATATTATTATTACGAGAATAGCTACTGGGGCTCATGCACATACGATCCGACTTTGTTTCTGAACTATGTCCCCAAAACGATTTTTATTCAACAGTACTTAGATACCGATCCTAGCACGACACCCATTTAGTTCTTTAAGCCACTTTGACGAACTCGTTGGCACAGTGGCATGTGAGAGCGCTTGCTGTATCGCGGATTGCAGGTTCGATTCTCACCTGATTGATGATTAGCTCTGCTTCTTCAATGGAAATGCACCCTTATACTTGTCCTGTGCCGTCCCCTTAGTAAAAGTAGTTTGTAAGTATCTATAGTATGTGACATGACCTATGTCTTTCATCTAATACAGATGATATAAATTCTAATATACTTTTTATAACCATTTTACGAGTACTAAATATGATGTCAAAAAATAATTTTACAACCAATTAAAACAAAATATTTATTACTGTAACGTAATGACGATAGTTTTAAAACAATAAAACAGTATTTTCTTTATGAAACGCACTTATTGAAATACATTATAGCTCTTATACTGATAGCAATAAGGGCGTCAAAGTGCGATTGTATTAGTATTCTCTGAATGATTATGTTAAGTGTAAACTAAGACACATGTGCGTAGAAGTATCGTAATACTAATACGCATTAAAGTAGAGCTCATAACTTTTAGATAATCTCTTCAAAATCTTCAAAATTTCACCGACGAATTTCTTTCTAACTTCGGGTAGCGTAGAGACCTTTCCCTGCATCCCTTACAAGTTAACACGTTACTTTCATAAAACAAATCGTTACTTACAACTAATCAGATTTGAGTGAACTAATCAGAGATTCTAATTACATTGAATATGCTATGCATAACATTATAATTACTTACGACGTGGGATGGACTCGTAATCTAGGATCAATAACAATATACTATAGACAGATAAACACTTGAACTTATCGGAAAGTCTAGTCAATTTATAGGAAACAGGCCAACTACCGGCATTAGGCAAGCGTGGTGATTACGCCTAATCCTCACTGTACTGATATCTTCAGTGAGATGAGAGGCTTTTGCCCAGCTGTGGGACATTACAAGGTAATACTTACTTTTAATAACGCCTCGCGATCTGGCCCTGCTTTTGCCCTGTGTTGTACCCGCAGGAGTTCCTGGATAAAATGTATCAAATGCCTTAATCTGACTTTCATCCTTTTAGTTCCTTTTGCGTGTATCAATCAAACATACGTCTTTACAAACTTTCGCATTTATAATATTAGTAGGATTGACATTTCTATAGTGTTTTTTAACTCTGTAATAAAATTATGAACAGCTGATGTTCTGTACAGGGGACTTCGATAATAAACAAAAATGTATTTTACGCAGCACTGGGCGTAGACTAATTTAACTTTAGTAGAAGAACACAAGTGACAAGGAGACGTTTGATTGATAGTACAATGTTGCTAGTGTTATCTGTAGAATAAAAAATAAGTAGATCTTAATATTCAATCAAAATAAGTGATTTTAATAGGTTTAACGGTTGTGTTAAATGTATAAAGGTAACCTATACATACAGAACTGTATTAATTAATACGCTATATGTATATACCTCAAAACTAAACCGCATTAAAGAGTAGTCTTTATGCATCTTATAAACGAAATCATATCAAAAAGAATGTTTCAAAAGAACAATTTATTACAAAATTCAGTGTTTCTGTTTCAATTTCATGTTTCTATGAGTCCTATACGATAGGTATACTGCGGTGGCACCGTCTGCATTTCGCGGTTAGTCTGCGCAGTGCAGTCTGTGTTCCCTTATTATTATTATTTGGTCAGTTTATTGTCGTCCGCGTCTCTCGAGATGACGTCCATTCCATTTTACGACATTTCCAAAGAAATGTATTACATTTTTGTGTGTATTTCATAAGATTTTATGATTTAATGGCCGTTTGTTCGGTTTTAATTTAACTTTGATAATGTTCATGTTAATATACTTTAGTTTTACGGCTTGATTTGACATGAATAATCGTCGGTCTGTTTGTAACTCGTATATACATACTCAAAAACATTCAAGCCTCAGGCTGACTATATTATAGTCCTTTAGTAAAATAATGAAGATGTAAACCATCTTCATTATACAAAGGGATCACGCACCCGAAACATTCAATGTATGACAACAAAATTACAAATTATTTCCCCCGATATTGTAAAACCGAAATTAAATGAGAAGTATAAAGAAAATAATTACAAATTCTTTAACAAAACACCTCGTTACCGGACTGCAGCGCGGAATGACAATGGGGCCAGTAAAATAAATATATAGAATTATTTAACGAATGTAAATTTGTACATTTTGTTCGCCCTATGGCTCTGGCATAAAAAAATTTAACAGTCTCACGAATTTTATGAAAGGAATACCAAATTAAGGTATTGTTAAGATTTTCACGGAATTTTTCTCCAATTTCTGTTATTGTTCGGAGGTCACCGGGAGACATTGGCTGAGCACTCCCTTCTGGTATTTGACTCGAATTCACTCTTACTGATACAATGTTTTCTTGGAAAGAATATTTATTGATAGAGTTGTCGCCTTGCCGTCTTCCGTTTACGGAATCACTTTTATTCTTACACTATTTAAACTATCACGATATGAACACATTGTAAACACTAATCTAGACGGGACTTAATCGCGAATAAAACATTTAATGCATACCTCAACGTTTCGGTCGTGTCGCAACGGCCGTGTTCACGAGGGTACTCTTACTCACTTTTATTCTCTTTTACGTTACACTTCATCCTTAAATATGAAAGGGTTGTTTCGCCTATAACATTGAGCAAGATTATACGCCAACAAATTATAAAAACAAAGTACTTGTTTCTGTTTGACGCTCGCATTCAATTGAAGTCGCAAACTCGCAGCTTGTAAACTCGCCTACTGTCTACGATACTTAAAAAACTAACGATTTAGCTGTAGTATCATATGCACTTGACTGCTAAAAAGTTTTATCCTGAAATTATATCCTACTAGCCGCGCCCCGCGGTGTTACCCGCGTTGTACCCGTTCTCACGGGAATTTTGGGATAAAATGTGTCCCTAGTTATTCTGATGTATAACCTATATTACTGAAAAGTTTCATCCAAATCAGTCCAGTACTTTTTTCATGAAAGAGTAACAAACATACTTATCCTCACCAACTTGCATTTATAAATATTAGTAGGACTTATTTTTAATAACAATTATTATGATATGTCGTCATAAGTAAAGCTTGGATAATGCTCAATCGTATTACGTCACAAATAAGAAAAGCAGTATACTTGTATTTCTCTCTCGGTATGTACTCGTTCAGTATACAAACTCGTATAAGTACTCCAGCGCGCACGTGTTGTTCGATCCCTTATATGAGAGCTAAACAATACGAAACCAGCTGATTTTATATGGTCAATGTTTGCAGAAAGGGCTACACTGCTATTGTAAAACTGTACGAGGTGTTGGATAGGGTGGCCGAGAGTTGTGGTAAACGTGGGTATTTCATTGGTGTTAGTACTTGGTATTGTTTTTGTACTGCTACTATCTAACAACACAAGCGAAATTAAACTCCAAAAAGAACCAATTTAGTATCTAAACTAGCAATTAGTAACGATACTAGGCCACGATCGAAAACGTAGTTTTTTCTAAGTATTGTATCACAAAAAAAACATGTTATAAATGATACCGTAAGATCGAATTAGGATCGTTTTTAATTTCGAAAATCAAATCCGAATTATGTACATGTGTAGTGTAGATTGATAACTGCTAATATCGTCTTACACTATTTACATTTTCGCTACGATAGCTCAAAACAGTCGAGATGTAGAGCAAAAATTTGGTATTTCGTATTGATCTGCTGGCTCTACTTCCTGCTATGTAAACTATCGCTTAAATCAAACGTAGAAACCTTAAAATTCGGCCCATTTACCTCTCCATGGTCTCCCTACTCGGTGACTAATCTTGACCCCTCAAGATTAGTTCAGTTATAGCCAGCCAGTTGCCACACCATCCAACAATAGTAAGAAACCTTTCATACAATTGTATGGTAATTATATGACTTTCATTCATAACTTTGTAGTCAACCCTTCAATAGTTTTTTTGGAAATAAAAGTGAATATTTAAATATCTGATACCCCGTAGCTATTGTGGCAAAAAATGGTTTATTCTTTTTTGTGACTAAGGGTGAAGGTAACAATAAGGTAAACGTAGTAAGGTCGTAATTATACTGGTAATGACCACAGGGTTTGATCGAATAGCATAATACGAAGATAAAGAATCGTGTGAGTGTGGAAAGGTTCCCATTATGATGCTCTGGATGTAATAATAAATAAACACATATGTGTACACTGTATACGGGATGGTTATGATGCAATGGAGACGCAGCTTAAGAATTATAACTCGACCGAATCAAAACCAAATTGTATTCGGTTGGTTCACATTATATACGATAATATCGACTAAGGATAGTAGCACTGTGTGATCAGATAATTAATTCATAAATTAGGATCAGATAAACCCTGCTGAAACATCGCTTGAGCTTTGTCTACCTTGCTTTACTCAAGAAGTACAAAGCAAGGTAGAGTTTGAACTTTATGCTCAAATAGACTTATTAATCTTAGCAGCTAAATGTTCTCTGCCGGTCTTAGGACTCCTCTTTAGATTACCAGTTTTGATGAGATTAAAGAGAGAATTCAAAGGAAGAAACTAATACTATTCTTCTATGAAAAGATCCTCGGTCTTTCTTTCTTTTTTTAAAAACTTGTTTTAACAACAAAATCAAATTACTTAAAGCTTTTTCAAATAATTGTAGGACTCGATAACAGTACATATGTGAAATTCTAACATTTAACGATTATCGAATATTATTAGTATTACTTACAACTAGGCATGATAGTCCCATGAAGACCCACGAACAAAACTAGTAGCAAAATTAAATTGACCATAAACCTTTTCTTCAATTCAATCTCATACAAAAATGAACCCTCCAAATAGTAATAGTCATACAAACAACAGAAAACTCATTCAACTATTTGTATGAAATGACCCTTTTACATTAAACACGTACACACACATAGACAAAACACGTGTAAGCACAAAAAATAAACATGGAGTTACCCATGGTTGGTGGTTTACGGGAAAACGACCTTTGGCTTCAAAGATACAAAGGCTGGTTTGGCTTGTATGTTGTCGTAATGTTTTTGATATGCCATCAGCTGTGAAACGTGTTCCTTGGGGAGCGATGCAGGCTCTTAATAATTGGTGCAAATATTTTGTTTGAGTCCGTCTAGTTCGGTTCGCTGGTAGTCAGATATTTGATACGCAAATTGTACCTGCCTCTATTGCTTTGGTCAATATTATTCTCTTCTTGGTAGAATATATCTCGAACTATATCTAGGCACCATTTGCCTCTGAAAATTTTAGGCCCTGTGGAACTTTGCCATACAAGTAAATCAATCTTTTTGACGTCATGTTGTTATAATGTTTGGTGCATATTATACCAATGAATATGACAAAGTTCTTAGGGATAATGGTAACAAAATTTCTTCATTGAGTTAATAACTTCATCAACTTTGATTGAAATAATGAAATCGAATCTATCAGCTTAATAACCTGATGCCGTAGAAAGTACTGTAAACTTAAAATAGATGCATTTTTGTGCAACAAATGTTCCTTTTGGATTATAACAATTTCTCCTGCAAAAGCTACCTAAAAGCACAGAATAATAACTAGTACTACGTACAGAAGCTTTACTTCGCAATGGTTTTCAAAGAAATATGACTCGAATCTGATAAACAATATGATTTAATTTAGCTCGCGGTCCAGTCGAGCACGTGTTCATTTACATACCTACCAATTTCTTTTTGAAGGAATATGGGCCTTAATTCACTATACTACGGTTCATAATAAGTTATACATGGTTATACGTATTGAAAGAGCCGCGGACTAGGGTTGCTTACTTCGAGAAACTACTTATGCCATCTAGCGCACAGCACGAGCGTGTGTGCAGTATTTAAACAATTAAATACTGCACAGTATCTTTTTGCTTTTTTTCGTTTTGTGTCCATCTTGCAATAATGAATCAATCAAAGTTGAACGTGGTCGAACATATAGCGCGCACGCGTGTGTTTTCTTTCGCTTGTGGCAGCCTACTAGATTGGCCCTTGCGCAGTGGCCGCCGTCCGTAGGTATGTTTTTAATACCTACACGCGGAGTGACACAGGCCTGCTAAAAGTGAACATTATCAAAGTGTGCGAATACATAGAAATTCACACACAGAACTACCCAATCACAATGTCACATAACGACAAATAATCAATCAAGCCAATAATGACGTAACAACTTCTTTATTCCAATTCGAAATTTGAAAATGGCCACTAAAACTAACTCATTCGAACACTATCATAATAGAGTATTGACAAGAATTAATCACTCCCTAGGGTCCAGAAAGTTAAAAGAAAATACATCGATCGATCAGTCAACCCGACGACTCAAACCTTAAGAAGTCAGGGAATGATTTGACAATTTTTCAATTTACTTCGACTTATTGAAGCCTTTGTAAGTCTTTCAATATATCCATGTGAAGTGCGTAATTGATTTTGGGTGAATGTTTCTGTAAAATGCTTTTCGATTAATGTATTTTAGAGATTTTTTTTGGTGATTTGAATCTGTTTTGCACCTTTGAATACATTGTTAGAGTAAATGTTTGTATCGTTAACATGAAGCTACTAAAAAGGCAGGACTAAAACAAGACTAGTACCTATTGAACTCGTTGCGTGTTAGCTAGTTAAATGTTTAAGACGATTAATTATCAAGATATTTATTTAACTTAGAGAATTAATATTTAACTATTTTACTTAGAGATAATACAGACCTCTAAATGAAATAAAAAACTGTACGATAATAAAACCAGATAAACCATGTTTTTAACATTTTCATCATAACTTAATTCTATTAAAAACTTTCCAAAGCGCCGTCCATTGAGCGAGTTTACAAGCCAGCCAGCAGGTTCAATGAAAAACTTACATCAAATATACCAAAATACAAACTTTGTCCATATCATTCGCCGGCCAGCTTGTAAACTCGTTATTTCCAAGAGTTACCTGGAAGATACCAGTCAAAAACTAGACACATAATGATTATGACAGTTTACCTAAACGGAGTATATACCACATTCCTGCACCCACACTACCAACGGCACACACCCCATAATAATAGCCGTGTGTTTGTGTGTGTGTGTGTGTGTGTCAGGTACCGATCGTCAGCTGTTTGCTCTTGCGCCTGCGCAGCCCATATGATCTCAAGGACAAGACGCCGGTTCCTTTTTTAAAATAACTAGGAATACGTTTACCCTGGCCACGGTTTGGTCGTAAATTTGGTTATTTTTGGATGTTTGTACGCGGGAGACGTGCACGATGGGGTAGGAGAGGGAACTCTGTTTAATTTTGACACACAAACACATATACGGACTAATAATAAATAGTAATTTCCTGCGGGTTTACGGGCGTTCCTGAAATATTATAAATGCGTCCTGTTCTAAGTTTCAAGTTGGCCAAGACACTCTCAAACAATCATTAAGGCGTTGTTGGTATTTGGCGAATTTTCAGTTCACTAACTGGCTAGTTCATTTAAACCGAGTATCATACATACATTATAATATGTCAGCTTTTGAACTTTGGAACTAGCCAGCCCACAGGTTGGTTACTCGCTTAACTTAACTAGCACTTTAATTAGGTTCATAGTTTTTCCATTAAGGTCAATAAATTAAACAGTTTTAGATACACTTCAACTGCGGACAATGTCTTCTATATTATTCATAATTTTAATAAGTCATCATTTTAATCTGCTTAGATACCTACATAATTTCGCTAAATACGAGACCTATACCTGTCCTTGACTGATAAAGTGATGTGCTATACGAATGCAGTAGGTATAAGGATTTACCCAATATCAAAGAATTACTGACCGATTTCCCACTCGTTGAACCAATAAAGATATTCGTTAAGATGTTATTCCCTGTATCAATTTCGACCATTGATTTAATTACAGATACACACTTGATGTCAGAGCATTTCTAGAAAATTACCGCCTTCAATCATGTAGAGTCACGAACTGAACCTAATACCCAATGAGAGATCCAATATCCAAACCCAGTTCGAGCCAGATCCATCCAGATATGACTGAAAGGATTCCAATCACAAGTAATACAAAGTTAAGATATGCAAACGCGACACGTACCTTCAAGAATACTTGGAAAATCCTATAGAAATCTATTGAAGCAGGCCTGTGCTCCATACATCATTCAACCCTCAGAAATCACCTTAGAGTTATCCCATCGTGATACCAGTGTTACCACTCCACGCACACATACGCACACACGTGTTGCTCTCAGCTGACTACACACATACACACAAATAAACAAACCGTGTTTATGTGTACTCGTAGGATGTTGACTGTTCACATAATGAGAGGGTTTCAAAAAAACGTGCAGCAGATCTGGGGTGGTGCGACAGAGATGGAGCTATCAAATTTTGTAGTAGAGTGAAAAGGATGGAAATAGTTTTTTCGTCAGTATGTTCCTTTTTGTGAACTCGACGGGAGGCAAGGTGCATCGGCTGGTTGCGCGTTCGATTTTTAAATTGTGACCTGACTGACTGATGTGTATGACGTTTGAATTTTAAAGTAACCTAGATCAAAATGGCGGAATTATGCAATTTGGTACTTTCTAGAAAATATGTCACGAAACTCGAACATTTGAGCTTCGTTTACATACGAGCACTACGTTTAAAAACCAAATCAGATGAAACAAAATACACTTTCACGTCAAATACTGATTTTTTAGAATATCCCACCAAACTTTACAGGTTGGCTGGCTACATTTAGTTGTATTGGTCGTAACTCTATCACATTTCCTACATGTAGTTAGTCAGTACAAAAAAAGTCATATATAAAACCGCCTAAGTAGCAAGTTTCCTTTCTTCCAGTTAATGTTTAACTAACTCGGTAACACTTTAAGACAAACTGGTCAAAAGGAAATAAAATCCACATAATTTATTTAAGAAAGCTCAGTGAAGCTTACAGAGCTTACGAAAAATGTTTAGGATTAGACGAACTTTTGTAAAGTAACGACAACTCTTTATTTAACGTTTATTTAAGATTTATTGGCCTTTAATGTACTTGTTTATACTTTAACAAGGTGCTCAATAAACGTATAAAAATAATAAACGTATTGGCTGACAAATTGACAATTTGTTATGGGTAGAGTTAAATGGATTAAGCTGGGTTACTATCTAACACGATAAAGTTGAAACCAAATCGAATTTGGATCCATTTGGTGTCAAACAGACATTTGTAAACGACACTGGTCCATTTGAGAAAGTGCTTAGTAAGTATGTAAGTAAGTAGTCATTTATTTACGTAAATACAAACATTGTTACGGTAAATAACTAAATTACATTCATAATTTAGTTTTCTCTCTGTTTGGCTCTTCATAACTGAATATTGAATTCATATTTTTCGAGTAGATTATATTTGTCTTCAGTGACGCCTGTACTTCGCGATGTCAAATGCTTCCATAGTAGATTTAGACATGTAATGACTGAAAGAAAAGTTACGTCAAGTATCGATTTGATTAGAGGTCTCTGAGTGCGGCTGTAATTCCTGACAATCATGCTTTGAACTATTACGTGGATTTGAAAATCAAAATATGTCGTCTATACTAAAGCAATTAAGTGTTTGTTTTTAGTTTGTGTGTCTGGACGCGCTAATCTCTGAAACTTCATGATAGAAACAGTCAAGAGAATACGCTACTTTTCGATCTCAAAATCGCCAAAAGAACAAGTACACCGCGGCTAATAGCAAGGCTCTGCGATATCCAACCAAACATAATATCCTATTATACTTAATATCACTCAAGACCACCCATAATTGACACCGCTGTACATTACCAATTCATTACCTACCAACGAATCGCCCAATAAATTCCTCAAGTACAGAGAATACCAACTCGATTCGCCATGCACCGGAACAGCTGTTCGTCAGCTGATCACGCACACATGCGCACGCGCAGCCTGTGTGCGTGGGAGCAAAAAAACAGGGAACTCGTCTAGCAAGCCCGGCTTTGGAGCATCCGCTGGTTAGCAAAGAGTGGGAGTGCAGAAGGTACGGAGGGTGGTCGTAGGGCAGGTTTCTTTGGGAAGCTTTAAATGATGGTGTAGCATTGTTAAAGTACGTTAGAATATGTAAGAGGTCAACTTTAAAGCTTTGAGACGGTCTGAAAACACCTAAACCAGATCAAAGGTAGTATAAGTAAAGATTGAATCAACCTAGACCGACAATTTTGTGCGCCCTCCGGAGCATGGTAACACTCCGATAGTATATCAACCATCCAAGTAGTGTCTAAATTTCACGCTGGACGTAACAAAAAACCTTTAAAATATAATACCGCTTCGTCTCACTTCTCATCATAACAAAATGTAGGTAAAACTAAATAAAATGTAAGTTAAAATAGTTGTAATTTAAACACAAGTTATTTGTACTAAAAATTACAAGATTGAGTAAATTAAACAATAAGTAATCAACTTAGTACAAAGTACAACATCTGCGTTCTACGTACTCTTTGGTGTAAATATTTTTTTTAAACATTTTAGACCGTACGGGATGGTTTACGAGTTACGCCCGCCCGTCCCAGTGGTTTCCTTCCAAGGTTTACCTGAGGCCCATTATAACTTCCCTTTATGACACCTAATCATGTAGTTTCGAAAACTTTAAAACATCCATCCCATTCCAAGCACTAAATTTAACTCACTAATTACCTTGTAATTTACTTAATAACTTAAAGATATTTTTAACCTCAATAATGTCAATTTTGTGACGCGACTTTACGCTGATGTTTTACTGATTTCTTTATAGTTTTATTATGCTTTTAGGACGTTTGTATTTTATTGGCTTTTGTGACTATTTTTGAAAGTTAAACGTTTTCAATTGCTTGCGTTTATCGTTATGGTGGTGGTTCATTAGGAGAATGTTTGAGAACTACTTTGACCACTTTATCTCAGATATTCTGGGGAATATTTAAAGTTGTAACGGAGGCGTTAAACTCTCGTACGTGATTACATATAAAGAGTGTATTATGAGTTGATATTTCAACTCCATCATAGAAGATTTCAATTTCCTTAGACCTTAGTTTTCGAGTATTTCATCATGTCATCGTCATATATGTATAGTTAAATTATATTTTACACCAAACTTTCCCGTCTCTAGACTTCAAAATTGTAATTTTCCATCATTTAAGGTTAAAAATTCTGGAAGTATGGTCAATCACATGTTCATTACTAAAATTATCTTCTTTAAGACTTAAAACTGATTTATTTATTACAAGTCTGACATATTAAAACATGCTGCATTTTGAACATTCGAAATAAAGTAAAAGGGTGTTATACTGAGTAAAATTTCATTTTTACAAATTGCTTGTGGTCTGTACGAAATGTCCCTAGAGGGCAGCACTGTCTTCCTTTATTTTTAGACAAGAGCCTAGTCACTGCGATTGTTTCTTTGTAAGACATCTACTTTTGTAGTCACTTATATCGAGAACAAGTAATCGATCTAGTATACTAATAGTTTTACTACATATATATATATTGAAGCTGATGCTTTTAGTGTTTGTCTTTTTATTAATTTTATAGAATAAGCTATAGTTCCAAAGATATTTCATTGGAACGTCTGCTTTTGAAAAAATATTGTTTACTAGCCGTGACCCGCGGTTTCAACCGCGTTGTACCCGTTCCCGTGGGAATTTCGCGATAAAAAGAAGCCTATGTCCTTTCTCAGGCTCTGGACTAAATGTGTACCAAGTTTCATTCAAATCGGTTCAGTTGTTTTGGCGTGAAAGCGTAACAGACAGACAGAGTTACTTTCGCATTTATAATATTAAGTTAGGATTAGTTAGGATGATACACACACATATAGAAAACTTTGCTTTCGGTAATTCTTACGAAAACTGTTACAATGCAGGTAAAACCGCGGAGAACAAACGAAGAAAACAAACGAATACTTGGCGATCCATACAAAATCACCTAAAAGTTTTCAACAGATATTCATCAAGTTCTGTAGATCGTAAAACTCACATACACTGTTCAGCAATTAAACCAAAGTATAGTAATACGCTTTCCTCAAACATTCTGCCAACAATACCGTCACGCCCTCTATTCATCCTCAATTTTCTTTTACCAAGTTCCAAAACTAAACGCCGTAAATCATAAGTCATTTTTAATTGGTTCGTAAATTAAAGACAATGCGTTACCAGCGATGTCTATGGGCCCCGAACAATGGGTCAGAGACAATCACAGAGCAGACGACTCGCATGATTTATAATTGTTTATTATCGGTTCCTGAATTGTGAAGTTTTATGAATGTTTTTTATTGTTTGAGGTCTTTGGGAGTTGGTAGGCTTTTTGGTAGGTTTTAATGTTCAAAAGTTTGCTGGAAAATTGTTTACAATTTGGTATCTAAGTATTCGATTTAACTTGTCCATGAACCATTATTAAAATGTCCTAAAATAATTTTCATATCTTAATCTGGGTTATACCATTATTAATAGTAAGGCTGAAGAGATCTATTTTTGGTTTATTTGAACGCCTTTATATATGTCACTACCAATCAGTAATAGGGCTATATGTGATATGTGTAGCTACATTAAAAATGTGTTAAAAATGTGATGCTATGTGTAGCTACATTAAAAATGTGTTAAAAATGTGATGCTATGTGTAGCTACATTAAAAATGTGTTAAAAATGTGATGCTATGTGTAGCTACATTAAAAATGTGTTAAAAATGTGATGCTATGTGTAGCTACATTAAAAATGTGTTAAAAATGTGATGCTATGTGTAGCTACATTAAAAATGTGTTAAAAATGTGATGCTATGTGTAGCTACATTAAAAATGTGTTAAAAATGTGATGCTATGTGTAGCTACATTAAAAATGTGTTAAAAATGTGATGCTATGTGTAGCTACATTAAAAATGTGTTAAAAATGTGATGCTATGTGTAGCTACATTAAAAATGTGTTAAAAATGTGATGCTATGTGTAGCTACATTAAAAATGTGTTAAAAATGTGATGCTATGTGTAGCTACATTAAAAATGTGTTAAAAATGTGATGCTATGTGTAGCTACATTAAAAATGTGTTAAAAATGTGATGCTATGTGTAGCTACATTAAAAATGTGTTAAAAATGTGATGCTATGTGTAGCTACATTAAAAATGTGTTAAAAATGTGATGCTATGTGTAGCTACATTAAAAATGTGTTAAAAATGTGATGCTATGTGTAGCTACATTAAAAATGTGATGCTATGTGTAGCTACATTAAAAATGTGTTAAAAATGTGATGCTATGTGTAGCTACATTAAAAATGTGTTAAAAATGTGATGCTATGTGTAGCTACATTAAAAATGTGTTAAAAATGTGATGCTATGTGTAGCTACATTAAAAATGTGATGCTATGTGTAGCTACATTAAAAATGTGTTAAAAATGTGATGCTATGTGTAGCTACATTAAAAATGTGTTAAAAATGTGATGCTATGTGTAGCTACATTAAAAATGTGTTAAAAATGTGATGCTATGTGTAGCTACATTAAAAAGCTAGGCTTTTTTTAATCCTAAATTCTCAAGGTAGCAAAATCAATAGCTGCAAAAATCTGCAGGGCGATTTAGTATATCACTCTGTTTATATGTACTAAGACATAAGACACTCTTGTTATTACATCTTCAGCTCACAATTACAAACACAAACTTACACTACGACGTACTTCTTATCCGTATATCTGTTACTTACACCAGAAACAGGACTGTCTAAATAGAGTAGAAGGAAGCTTTTATTATTACATGTAATGTAATGTATATTTGTCCGAAAATGAACTATGTATCTCTTTTACGTAACAAAGTGAATCTACACATCTACTGTATATATAGTTAATTATATTGTGTATGGACCTAGTCGCCGCTGCCATCGCTCCACCGTGACACTCCCGTTAAATCCGATCCTCATTACAAAACGTCGGGTACGTATACATGTATGTATAAATACGTCATATATTCTAACGCAATACAATCCCGTTTCATTTAGTATAATAAGTGCAAATCCAGTTTCGCTTTATGTTTTGCCCGCACTAGACGACTTTATAGTATAGCCAAAAACATAATCTAAATGAAAAGCTCTTGACATACTCCGTCTATTTTTTTTAGCATATCCTTATTGTCCTATTTTCACAGAAAGCCACATGTCTCGTAATCTATGTGAATATAAAAGAAAAAAACCTAGCAATAACAAGATGGCGGCTACATATTGTGCACGATAATTTGTTTATCTGATACATCACGCTCTTTAGTAACCGTGGAAATAAAATAGAGACGTCACTTACTTTTTGGTTTAAAAATCTATGCAAAGAATGACATAGTTACCACGTGGCACTAACACTCAGTTAACTAATGGTAAGCTAATATTAGTACTCCTGGCTTAGTTCTGCGAATCAATGTTTGTTCATTGCGATATTTAAGCAATATGCAGCTCGGCACATAGAATTGTCGGTCCAGGTAATTTCGATCGTTAGATTATGTATGGGGCTTTTAGACGGTTTAAAAACTCAAACACCAGGGTTGGCCACTAACCGAACTTACTTACTTACTTTATTAATATACTTAAAAATGCAATCTAACTATTCAGTATGGCTGTCGAAAGCTTTGCGGTGATAGAGTAAGAGGATTGCAGGGTTGCAGTACGAAACGCATTTATTTTTTTAAATAAAGAACTTAATATTATCTTATTAGAAGCTCATACTCAATGGCGTTAGTTTCACTGCTGGTCAACTAAGTACGCTCGTATACCTCTTACAGTAAGTAAGTACCTATTATCCTGTAATATCCCTCTGCTGGGCAAAGGCTTCTCATACAGTAATATCTCTCACAAGTACATTGAGGAGGATTAGGCGTTAAAATAAATTATCCAGGTGCCCACCCCATAATAATATAGCATCCATGTCATAATCCAAAGCATTTTACATAATAAAGTTTTTAATCTCATGCATAATTCCCGTAATTAAAAAATATTAATCCTGCATTAAGTATTAAGTAAAAAGATAATGTGTGCCGCGCCCGGCGGGATTAATGATAGAGACAGCTATTTTATTAATACCTCCCGTGCTATGCACATCGCGTGACAACTATTGGGACATTTACCCTATTTCGTATTACTTCACCCTGTTTGACACTAGTTCAGTTAGTTAGTTTCTTTTTGTACTTTAAGAAGTTTTGTTTTTTGGATGGGAAATAATTTATTTTGTTCCCTGTTTTTTTGTTATATTTTTCTGGTTTAAACGTTCACAATACACATTCATTTAAACGACATAATGTAGCTTATACTCGTATTTTAATCACAATTTTTTAACTTCCGAACGAGCGTGTAATTTGACATGAGTAACGCTCACATTAGATATACTCTACTCGCTTAGTAGCAGATTGTAAAATCGCTCATTATGAACGACCCCATAAAAGTAAAAAAATGTGTTAATCTTTATCTAACTTCATGTTGAATTAATTACCCTAGTATATCAACTAAAAGAATCTTTCGTCACGATCTCACTACAATTAATATTTCTAATTATAAATTCAACTTCTGGTATTCTCGTCATAAAACTCAACTACTGAATTGAAATTGATAAACTGTTTACAATCTCAACATTTGCATAAGAATTTTTAAAGTTTTTCTTATTCAGGACTTGTAAAAATACAGACAGGTTAACTGAATTAAAAAAGGCAGTGGTACTTTATTAGTCTGTTAATAATTTTTACTTCTATTACAGATTGAGCGGCATCAACAGAACGTGAGCAAGTGAGTTATTTTACATTTGTGACGCTTTCTAAACAGGCGCCATAACAATTAAAGATAAAATGTATATATTAAAAATTATATATTATCAAGTAAAAAACTCAACATCGAAACCCAACGGTTTTGGATTCGAGTGCCGGCAGATGCGAATTTTGTGTAACGGAAACCCAAAATCTGCAATTTCTCTTCACTTTTAAGTCCCCACGGATGAGAAAAAATGAGGACCTTTCGTAATATGTGAAGGGAATTGATGATATTTTTTGCTATTTCATGTTGGACTGCATAGTTTGATGTTATATTTGTTACTTTTGCGCTTAAGCACTGCACATTGATTTATTAATAAGTAAAATCATAAACATAAACTAGGGATATAGTACTTTTTCATATTCCATTGATTGCTGCTACACTTGCCGCCGCGCCCGGCCCAGCCAACACAGTAAGTGTGGCGTTACCCACAAGTAAACCTACAGGACGTAGCATAGCAGGTCGTAAAATCCGTCTATCTTTTTTCCGCAGTCATAGTTTCAATCCTTATCTATGACTAAGTGAAATATTACTCGAAAGTTCGTTACAAAATTTATTCATATTTTCATACAACAGTTTAACTGTTGAGATAATTTTAATGTTCTTTGATAATAATCTGTTTCTAAGTATTTTCGTTAAGTCATATTGTTTTATAATTAATATTAGGTGTGGTTCACGGTTCGCGGGGCGCTGGAACTTTTAACATTTTTCCATTGTTCGTTCAGCCATAGTTCTGTACGAGTAGCAGTGTCATGCATGAACAACACGCTAGTTGAATTTGATTGTAATGTCATACTGTCGTTTTTCTTCTTGTCACATGCTACGTTACTACTTGGATGGGTTGGCTGGTAGCGGCATTTCTATCTGAGCGCTACCGGGCACGGTAAAGTCACAAACCATACATCCCTTCCAAAGCAATGCTACGTTTGGTTTATATGGTAAAGATTATATCAAACGTATCATAGCGTAGCTTTATAGGAAGGCACCGTAACTCCGCCAAATCAAAACGTAAAAGAACCTAAATGAAGTCAAGAATTTCATTATAAAAGTCACAAACATCAAACGGTTACGAAATTATAATTATAAAGCGTTCAAAGTTCATTAACGACTGCTATCAAATTTGATCGTTTCGAAAATTAAATTATCTAATAATCAAAGTTAGTGATAACGCAAAATTCCAAAGCAAACATCAAAAACAAACTTGAAACGCGACTCGATGAGGAATTATTGGGTAGCGGGAAGCGGAAATCAGTGATTGTTGATCCTCGCCAATATCCGATTAATTCCGCCTTCAGCCCCCGCCCAGCCACCCGGGTCGCTCCGCTCTGCCTAACTATATCAATATTCAATAATATCAGTCATTAATTACGTTTTAATAGTTAAAGGTAAAGGTGAATCCTGAACGGATCCTATCTTATTAAGGCACTGTAGCACCTCTCGGATGTGTTGTATGAAGTAAGGAATCAACTTTGTTGCGGATTCAATTTGTTGGTGGCAACTGTAGCAGTTAAATATTTAAAGACTTGAGAAACGTAGTAAAAGGCAAAGTCAGCAGTAAATAAATAAAATAAAATAAAATAAAAAATAAATTTATTGCCACAAAAAAAAACAAAAAGACCACAATTAAACACTTTAAAAACAAAAACAGATATTACAAGGCAATAGGCTACATCTCAGCTGGTGCTGTACGGGACGGTGGCCCCGTGCAGCGCTGATTTTCAGATGCCGCCTGCTCCCTGAGGTGGAGGGCAGGAGCGAATACAGTAATAGGATAGGTGACATTATATATAATAAAATTTCCTTAAAGCATTATAACATGTAACTAATAATAAAAAACATAACATTAAATACAGAACAATACAAATAAACTAGGTATAAGCCGACGTGGGTGTATGTGCATGTGTGTGTGTGTGTGTGTGTGTGTGTGTGTGTGTGTGTGTGTGTGTGTGTGTGTTCGTTTGCGCGTGATATTATTATGATATTGTAATTACATTTATTTATTTTGTTTTCCTTACGGGTTAAATATGAAGTAGTCTACCAAATTTAGCATTTTTCTATGAGCATGCTTCAAGTTCTCCGCTGCTATCTGTCTTGATAATAGTGCTGCTTTAAACAATCGTTTAAAGGTGTTGTCACTAAGTCTCTTCCTTAGAGGGGGTGGTAGATTGTTCCAGATCTTTGCAGCGGTAAACTTGAAGCATCCTCTATAGCGAGCCGTTTTATGGGGTTGGGTTATAAGTAGGTTCTGAGTTGCAGATCGACGACTTCTATCTGTCACATCGGATATCCAGCTTAACTTTTCAAACAAATACTCGGGTTTTTTATTCCAAATGACCTTATGAACACTACAGGCGTAATGAAGCTCTCGTCTAGCGCTCATGTTCAGTATCCCTTTTTTATTAATGTAGGGGGTAATGAACTCTCTCCTTGGGATGTCAAAGCAGAAACGTATGCAGGCATTCTGCACTCGTTGAATAGCTCTTTCTACTTTTGAAGTAATTCTTGGACCATACACAGAGCAACAGTAATTAAAAGCTGAGAGGATTAGTGTTTCTGTTAGATTAACTCTAATTTTTTCACTTATATATGGCCGTATCCTATATAAGGTCTTTAATTTATAAAAAGCGTTTCTAATTTTTTCATTAATATGCTGTTCATACTTTTGTTCCCCGTCCATTATTAGTCCCAGATTACGCGCCGATGTAACACGTTCCAAGGCCGTATTATTAATGGAAATCACACTATTACAATTTATTACATCCTCTATTTGCTTTTTAGTTCCTAGGACCAAATACTGGGATTTGATAGGGTTCAACATTAATGAATTATTTTTGGACCAAACATAAATATTTCTAAGGTCATCGTTAATCTTTTGTACCGCTTCGCTTGTGTTTTTACTATCAAATGAGTAATATACTTGGGCATCATCTGCATAAAAGTGGTATTTGCATGACAAAATACAGTCGGGGAGATCGGCGGTGAAGATTAAAAAGAGGATAGGACTGATAATGGAGCCTTGCGGGACACCACGTTCAACCGACATTACTTCCGAATATACCTTTTCGCCGTTTATATCTTCGGTGACTACAATTTGTTTTCTGTTTACTAGGAAGGAGGCAAACCAATCGCATGTTTCTTTTGAAAAACCATAATACTCTAGCTTGGCCACTATCAAATCATGACTCAAAGAGTCGAATGCCCTAGAATAGTCAAGTAGTACCATAATGGAGCTAAGACCCCTCTCCGATGCTTCTGTGATGTCATCGCTCACATGTAAAAGAGCACTCTCCGTTCCATGTCCTCTTCGGAAGCCGGACTGGAATTTTGGAATAATATTGTTTTTGTCTAAATATTCAAGCATTTGATCAAGAACTACTCTTTCTATTATTTTTGACATTAATGGGAGTATGGATATGGGACGTAAATCTTTCAAACTTGTGACTGAATTTTTCTTAGGGATCGGACGAACTAGAGCTGTTTTCCAGATATTTGGAAATGTATTTAATTCAATAGATTTATTGATTATATGAGTGATAACTGGAAGAGTGACGTCTAGAGTTAATTTGATCATGTCTATGCTTATATTGTCGAAACCGGTTGCTTTAGTCTTAATGTTATTTATAATCTTGGAAACTGTAGTTTCATTAGTCGTTTTTAATTTGAAAGAATCTTTGCTATTGAATTTCTTGTTAATATCAGGTGTAAATTTGAGTTCGTTTTTATTGCAGGGAGGTAACTCTAAGAAATATTTGTTAATTTTGCACGGGTCGTTTAGCTGCTGTGGTATTTGTTTTGATGCAGTGTTAGGTAAAACAGTATTTTTTAAATTTCTCCATAATACCGCAGGTCTTTTTATGTTGGCGTTTATATGGCTATTGAAGTAAGCTTTTTTTTCCCGTTGTTTAGTCGCAGTTACTAGGTTCTTAATACTACGGTAATACTTAATAGAGCTGTCGGATTTTTCCCTCTGAGCTACATGGAGTGCCTTATCCCTTAATCCCATCATAAACTTCATCGTTTCTGTGATCCACGGTTTCGGTTTGCCTTTAACCGTGTATTTAGTTATAGGTGCATGTGTATTAAATAAGAGAAGTAAGTTAGTATTAAGTATTTCAATCATATCGTCTACATTACTACAAGTTTTGATGAGGTGCCAGGGTAAAGTCTCTAGATCTTTTTGGAAATAGTCCCAGTTAATATCGTGTAAAGACCGACCATATTTCACTCGTTTAAGTGGCTTAGGTTTCTTAATGTTGAAGTCAACTAATACTAGGGCATGATCACTTAAACATCGGTTATGTTTTACTAATATGTTCTTACACTTAGAGCCTATGTCGGTCATAATAACATCTAAAAGTGTTTCTGAGTGATCTGTAATTCTGGTGGGCTCCTTGACTAATTGTTCTAATCCATGCTGTTGGTAAAAACTAATGAGCTCCTGTGCCTTCAGTGAATCTGCTTTAATCAGATCTATATTCAGATCTCCCAAAAGGCATGTGTAGTCGCAGTACCCCATAAAGTTAACGGACTCACTAAGAGCATCGATGGCATCCTGTACACCTACAGCTTCCGGCCTGTACGCGGTGCCGAGTGCCATCTTCGCGCCTGGCAGTTGTACCTCTAGCCAAAGTTGTTCCAGAGAGGCGGTAGGATGCTTTCGTACCCGTGTGGTTAAGCCGTCTCGAATATAAAAACCTACCCCTCCGCCGACGTTCGGGGATGTTCGCGCTCTGTGAATAAACTTATAGTTTGGAACAGCGGGAGCAAGGTTAGTTTCATTTTCTCTTAACCATGTCTCATTGATTGCTAGAATGTCGGGATTATATGTCGACATGGTGGCATAAAGTTCATCCGCGCCCGTATTTAACGATCTTGCATTGAGTAACCCTATTCTCAAATTTTTATTCGTGTGAGTCATCATTACGTATAATATCTAGATTTAAAACTAATATCGATAAAGAGGTGTGTTAGTTTTGGTGTGAATGAATATCTTTTAAGAGGCGAATGCGCATGCGAGATGTATTTTGTGTGAATGTATGAAGTATAGCTATAGCGTGATTGAAATAAAGAATTAAACAATAAGTGTGAGTCGGTCATTATAACGAAAACTATTATTAGTATTATATTGTTGCAAGAATATAAATATTTAAGGTAAATGAAAAATTGGAATATTACATTACAAACTAAAATTCCATCTAATACATATGATAGTAGAAACATTATTGGATCAAAAACATTGTCTAAGTAAAAACCCGGTCCAAATCTTCTTCGTTACGTATTCGGTGTTTTGGTTTCCCCGGTCAGTACAGCAATGTTGTTACCTCAAATAAGTATTGATAATAAACTACAAATAATGTTCTACTCGGGTATAAATAATGTTCTACTCGGGTATCGAAACTTGGAACGTCAGTCTTAGCAGGCGAGCCCACATGCCACTACACCAAAATTTTATTATAATATTTCCCCCACAAACGACCGTACACTATCACTATTTTACCCAGGAAACTAGTAAAAAAATAAATCAAGGCTTAAGTAAAAAATCTTGCTATAAAAATGCTTTCAACTACTTTACATTGATGAGAGTACACAATGGAAGGATCGGGTGTGGAAGACCGATGACGTCATCGATCAGAAGCTGAAAGGTGCTTTTGTCACTCGTCGAATTTGTTGGATCAGTTTTTGGGTGGTCCTTCTTATAACGCAAAGACGCGATATACTCACCAATATTGTGAGAAAGGATAGGTATGCGTAACTAGAGGCGCCCTGCGGTTTTACCTGCGTTGTGCCCATTTACGTGAGAATTTCGGGACGAAATATAACCGTTGAATGTGGCTATCCATAACAAAAAAAATATTCAATTCGGATTGGTGGTTTCTGTTATTAGCTACTTAGTTAAAACAAACAAAAATACAAACTCTTAAGCTTTTATATACTTAAGGGGCTGAAACATCAGATAAAAATAAAAGCAAAGTAAATCCGAAACCGAAGATTTTATTATGAAGTCTATATTTATGTCTACATCGTCAGAGTACAACACGAGCATAACAAACACCTACATAAATTACAACATTATTCTACAAACTCATCGATAGAAAATATCAAGTAACAAAATGCAAAAACTGAGCAAATATTGCAGTCCATAAAACATGGGAAAAACTATATACAACGGTTAGTTATAATGAATATATTTTATCGGAGCATCTAGCCCTGAAGGCAGGCAGATGTGTCTAACTCGCATTTGTGCCTAGGCATTACTCAGATCTAGATAATAGACTTAGCAATTTAACTATAAAAGCCTACCTACCTATAATAGGTTAGGGTTAAGTGAGCAAGTTCGAGGCAAATGGCCAACCGTGGTGTCGGAGTTTTTAGACTCTAGAGGGCTTTGAAATGGTTTCTCAAATATTATTAAAACAACTGGCACTGATAAATAAACGTCTTCTGTGACATTTACTTTGTCCAAGTAAGCAGTCACCAGAATTATCGATAAAGATTTCGCTCACATAGGTACTTATTCCAATGTCACGTATTAACTATTTCTGTGGTCATTCATTCCATTGCGGGTAGGTTAGTGGCCAATCGCGGTGTCTGTTTTTTAGACCGCCTTAAGGCCTCTGATATGGTCTAAGGATTGAAACAATCGGGTCTGACTATTTAACGTGCCCTCCGCGCTCAGAGTTGCTTATCTAACATCGCTTAGTCAAACTGCGCCACGAGAGCGCTACAAACTTATTTCGCTTACGATTATTTATGTGGTTATGACGATAGTTGGTATATAAATTATATGGTTTTTAATTACCATATCTTTTCTAAATAACTTAAATATTCCTTCTACGATATGTCGTTAGATAAAAGTGATACTTGTTGTTATCTTGTACGCACGACTACAGGTGCAAAGTTTAAGGAATGTATCTATTAGGACTTACAAAGTATTAGGTAATACAAGATAATAAAAAATACTATTAATTTCAAAAAGCATTTTCAAATATATAGAGAGGAGGATCTTACTGCAGTTTTTTGGCATAAGATTGGTTCGTGAAGGAATTTCGGGATGAGTATGGAAGTTCGTGAACTGACCAACCCTGATGTCGAAGTTTTTAGACCAGCAAAAGACCTCCTACATGAAACAGTTCGGGATAAAAAGTAACTAACCTTCTTCTTGGATGTGAACTCTCTCCATCTAACATACGATAAAATATATGAATTAGATTGGTAGCTTGCGCGTTCAAACAAACAAAAATCTAACACTTCAGTTTTTTTATAGTACGTTACCATAGATAGGCCAATAGTACATAGTATAAGGTTACATATGAGCTATCAAATTACGCACAAAAAAACCTAACACCAATTCTAATCCAAAGTAAATTATTATTATACAAATTCTAGAATCCTTAACGTCAATAACAAAACACTTATAAACCACAACTGACTATAAACTAGCCAGCCAATTAATTATCGACCATATTAGTCAAACAATAGAGTTCAGATACAAATGATTTATGCGACTAGTTCTGTCCACGTGTTTTGCTTGTATTAGTAATGAACCGATTCTGTCTGTATTGCACAATAACTAGTAACGGAATTGAAGTTTACGACTTGGAACGGTTTTTGAAGATCGGTTGTGACTCAAATTTAACAGAAAACTATCACTTTCTAGAAGTAATAATTAGTGGTCGCTTCGGTTGTGCGAAATTTCAAGAAATTATGATCATTATCATCAATGACCATTTTGGTCATTAAAGATTTTTGTCAGGTACTAGTTGGGTGGTATGCGAGGATTTTTATCCAGTTTTGACGAACAACGCTTTTGAAAAAGAAGACCGTTCAACGTACCTACCAATGATTTGAAAGAAATCACCGCACATCCAAAGGTCCTTTACAAGTTGGATCTCTCCTCGAAAACCTCTCAAAAAGAAAGTTCCTGTCCTCTACTCACAAGTACGAACCCGCGTGTTATTAATGTACCGTGTCATACTACGACTATAGTAGCCGGAGTAGTAAGTTTACCTAAACCGGCGGTGAGTCACGGAGATGCGTCAGCGCACGCTGCCGTGCGGCTAAATAAACTTCGAGCAGGGGTGCCACTGGAAGATGCAGGTCTATATGGTGAGTTTTTATTGGTTAAAGTTTGATTAGAGAATGAAAAAAAATATGGCCGGCTTGCTAAGCGAAGGAACCTATCACCTATATGGACAATTGTGTCTATCCAGGTGAAAAGTTGAAAACATAGAGTTGGGTTAAGTAATATTCTAATATAGAGAGGAGGATCAGGAATAGTTATCACGCTTACTACTGGGTGTCGATGATTCTAAACTTAAGTCATGTTTACTTAGTGAAGTAGAATAAAATAAGGGAAATAGTAATTACATTTTATCCTTTGACGATGTTAAGTAACCAATTGTGTATGATTTTGAATTGAAACTACGTTTCCGGTTTACGTTTTTAAGATATGAATTAAGTCTCTATGGGATCTACATCCTCCATTAAATACCTTAATCTATTTTGTTTTAAGTAGAATCAAATGTGCCTATTGAGTCTCGGAACTCTCGGATCTTGAACAAATACTTTCACACGTTTTGTTCACCGCAAAATACCATGAAATATCCTGTTAAATCTGCTATTTTCTTGAATAATTCTATCAAGCTCACATTAAGACTGAACTGTCACACATTTGTTCCCAGGTGATTCAACTGTAATACAATTTGTTAATCAGAATTCCTCTGGACTTCTTCTTATCCTTATTTCTCTGGAGAGTCAGCCCTATCCCACGTCACGCACTATCACCAACATCTATATTCTCCAACCGAATGTTTTCCTACTTCGTCACCACTAAAATCACCCAATTTATAATTACGTAAATATAAACTCTAATCCTATCAATATACGTGCCATAACCAAAGGTAAAACTACCAAATTCAGTGTGCGGTTAATTTCTTTTATTTGTCTATGATATTTATGGTAAGTGCGTGTAATTTTGTAGTGTTTGATGTATGAGTGTGGACGTGAGTCATCCATCCAAGTGTATGAGAGATAATGAAGTAATACATATTTTTGAAATAGTTTATTTGTAAATATAACGTACAGTATTTGTAGCAGTTAGGTGATTTATCTACTGTGTTGATTTGAGATTGTCCTTTTTAACTAACGTCCCAAAAAGGAGTAGGTTCTCAATTCTAATACTGATATCTTGAGTAAGATGAGAGGTCTTTGCTCAGCAGTGGGAAATGAAACGATAATACATATTTTTTATTATTCTAACGTGACAATCAGGAAGTCTTGATACATCGTGCTGACATTTGGACATGCATGACTATGATGCAAAAACTCTTCTCCTCAAAAGCCTCCTCTAAATCCTAGGACACATTTTACTTGCTGCATTAATTGCTTCAACGTGCGGCTCAGTGTGCCATTTCTGTGGTGTGTTAAGGGGTACGTTAAATAGCCAGTCCTGGTTATTTCAATCGTCAGACCTTGTCAGAGACCTTAAAACATCTAAAAACTCCGACACCAGGGTTGGCCACTGTCCCACTCGAACTGATTGCGACCTCCTCGCAGTGATTAAACGATGCCACTTCATCAAGGCACCTTACCCACTGTTATTATCAAGTCAGTCAGTCCCCTCTCTAATCTTCGCCCCACCTTTATCTGGTCATCTGACAACTCTTTACCCACAACTGGGCCATTCAATTTGATCAACAACTCGAACAAAAAGCGAGTGAAGCCGCGCGTGACCACATACATAGTTGAAAAACAAACGGACACATTACTAGCATTATGTAAACTTAATTAAACATTTCCACTGCTTTGAATAAAAACAATCGAATTGACCATCTTTACGACTAACTTTTACGTGCGGTTTACCTTCAGAGTTAAGGGACTTTAAATTGTTGAACTTAGAGTTCTAAATCGATTGGCAAAAGGTAGTTGAAACTGCTAGGTTAAGTTTGTGATTCATTTGAAACGGGTGGTCGATCTGCACGCGCAGTGCAATGACCTCCAAATCTGTGACCTTTTCTATACTAACTGTTGCGCAAGCTGTGCCAATGGAAGTTGTTACTATGGAGGTGAACCTATTGTACTATGTAACGCTATTTTATGGTTCAGATGTAATCTGGAAGTGTAAATTTACTATTTTAATCTAAACTGTTCATTGAATTAGGTGTTGGCTGTATTTTTAAACGGTTCGGCCACAGATTACTAAATAGTACTACGGTTCGGCTGCCGCATATTTTTTTAACTTTATACAATTCCTACTTCATTATTTTCATCAAAAATCGGGAGATTTTTTTTTTTAAATAAAAAAGGTAATTTCGAATCGAATAGAAAAAATCTACAGCTACTCGAAGCTCGTGACTCCAAAATCACCAAAAAGGAAAGAGGCTTTAGCATTTCAATATAAATTTATAATTCGTTCATTCAAAACGCAACACCGGACTGTTAATCTCAATGTAAACCCACTCAATTACTGAGTGTACAATGGCAGAAAACGAAAAAACTCTGCAGGATTGTATAAAAAATCTTAGAATTAATATCTACCGTTCGAGAGTAGAAAAAATAAAAATGGAGTGAAAAGAACGCGAGAGGCGCCCACTTCGGCACAAGTGGCAATTCTGCTAAAATAATTTCCGAAACGAATGCTGCCGGTGGGGCCACAGCCGGTGACCACAGCGATTAGACCGCCCCGCACATTATAGCGCGGAGAACATTAATTGAGTACCTTATATATGACTAGCTGCGCCCCGCGTTGTACCCATTCCTGCGGGAATTTCGGGATAAAATGTATCCCATTTGTTATTCTGATGTACGAGTATAACCTTTAATACTGTAAAATTTTATACAAATCCGTTAAGTAGTTTATTCGTGAAAGAGTAACAAACATACATACATACGCACAACACGTGGATCAAAGCTCGAAGGTTTACGAAAGATGACGTAGGAGAAATTAGATCTAGTCACTTTGCTACCGTGCTTCGGAGGACACGTTAAATTGTCGGTCCCGGTTGTATCAATCGTCAGACCGTGTGGGAGGCCTTTAGGCGGTCTGAAAATTACGACACCAGTCCGAGTAGGTTAGTGGCCAACCCTAACGTAAGTATCTACTTACTTTGCGACGCAGTCAGAATTTAGATATATTGCGATCTAGTTAATCTGAGATCAACCCGTTCTTTCTTTAGTGTCCATGTGCGTGAATCCACTAAAACAATTATACCCAAAAATTACTCAATTTCAAACACGGCTTGGAACTACCATTGGGCAACTACTACTTCTTAACATTTGTATCGAAGATATTTTTACAAAAGTAATTAGTCCATGCCCGTAGCGTTTTAATGTTATATTTATAACCGCTGTTTCCCTAGCCTCATCGCAAAAGATTTCAGTAGGTATTATTAAAAATCCTCAAGCTCTATTTTCTGCTAATTGCCTGTATATTAAAGCGATTGCCGTAATAAGTATTTTTGTGAGAGACATAATCCTCAGTCGAGTGTACTCGTTACACAAATGGTTCACTTTCGACTAAATTGTTTCATATATATTATTTTAAATTGATTTCATTTACGAAAAGCTTTCGAGTTTAGAATTAGATTCCGAGACATTCCCTGCTTTCCTAGATCTTTTAAATTACTCTCATTTCGAGTCGATTCTGTCTATTAACCTAAAAACATGGTATGGGTCAAGTTCCAGGGGTTTCAACTTAAGTTCTATTTGAATGTACACTTTTTCTGTCCATTTTATTCCAACTTTTAAATTTTCCTCGATAATTATTTAACAAACTAACAATTATTTTTATATCTCTGTACAAACCACTTATTAGTACATTAAATTACTGTAACTCGGTACTCCTATAATAATTATTTTCTCCGCAAATAATCGTATCGCCATTTGAAGCCTGTAATAACAAGACCGGGGTAATTTCTATATGATATATTACAGGGTAGTGGCGGCGTTGCTAACTATTGCTATCATTACACTTTTTACATTCAATCTAAACTTATCTATGCGTAGACATCTGCCTCGGATTCCAGGTTCGATTCCCGGCGGCAACACTTACAACTGACATATGTTTCAGTCCAGCTGCGTTACTATCATTATTTATGCTGCAGTCAAAACTTAAAGTTAGTCATAACCTATTTTGTCTGATGCTTAGAACTTGCCCAAAGTATGTTAAAATTATGTTTGGAAAAACACGATAGGGAAAGCTACGTCAAGTCTGGTACTAGTTAGGGTATTTTTAATTTTTTAGGATATGTAAAATATTGTATTTCGAATAGTTAAAACTACACAGACAGATGTAATCAATCATAAGTACTTTTGACTGACCATAAATCACAAAAGTAATTTTGACTGAACTTGGTCAGAAGCAAATTAGACTGCTTCTATATTTTAACTGCAACATCTATAAACATTTCCTTACATTTCTTTGCGTATTTAGATGATAAATGAAAGTGAAGGACATCTGCTTCATGTTAATTACTTAGCATGGTGTCGGTTGAGACCAGTACTTGGACACTGCCAAGTTTTCCGCCTACGCTCGACCTTTGCATATTAAGAGCCTGAGTACTCACTACAGTTTGACGCGAACCAAACTGTCTTATGTCAGTCTAATGACAGTTGAAGGTTTATTCTTTAGTGTAACAAAAAAGAGACTGTCCATTTAATTCTTGAGTCTACAAAAATGTATGTAATGATATAAAAATCAGTTACAGACGAAATGTCTTTTAGGTGCCTAGACTTTGGGCCCGAGTGTTTCCGACGTGGTCTGAACTTCCTGTTGTTGACAAATTAAGGTAAACGCTAATGTGCTAAATAAATATAAAAAACATTGATTACTTTTCTAGTTACGCCTAATCCTCCTCACTGTACTGATATCTCCAGTGAGATGAGAGGTCTTTACCCAGCAGTGGGACATTATAGGCTAATACTTAACTTAACTTTTATAGTACAAAAAAGTAAGATATAAGTAATCTTCTTCATTCTACGTCTACTGATATCTTCGGTACAATGATAGGTCTTTGCCCAGCATTGGGATATCGCAGACATTTTTTTAAATTCTGCTTCTTCACATAATTTTATGTCTCAGCAGATTGTCTGTCTTGTCTATAGTGTGCTCTTAGTCTAAAGCAGCTCATGCTCCATAAACTGACTGGATATGTGATCGAACCTTATATTATAATGTTTAGTCGTGCATGTAAACATAACGAGCGTGAATTATATTTATATAAGCATAAGCATTACTTGGAATACTGATACATAAAGCTATAGAACAAGTTTCTTAAACATATTTAGGTACTAAATAGATTTAAGAGTCTTATGTAATCCGGCATTACTGTTTTATAACTTTTGTCAAAATGGATGTATCAAGGAGACTCAAAAAATACCATTCAGATTACTTTGGCTAATACTTATATAGGTGACATGACATGTAGAACAAACTATATAGATGACAGGAACCGGCTAATACAAATCAATCCCGCCTATCCCGCACACATCGCAAACATGAAAGATAACATCATACACATTCCATACATTTAGAATCAGCTGATCGAACAGCTGTTTTTGAAAACCGTTACTATTCAATGGAACCATTCATAAGTGTTCGAACACATTCGACTGTCAGCTGTTTTCGGCAAGTTTTAAATTTCGAAGCGCACGCCATTGATTACGAGTGCGCGTGCGCCGAGTACGCAACTATCAGGGGAGGAGTGGGAAAAACCTACTGTCCAAAAAAATTATCAAAAAATACTAAGTTACCGTTTTGATTATTCCTTAAGTAAACGGTAGTAAAAGTAAAAATGTTAATTGGTCTCTATTCGCTCCATATTAAGTAATGGACATAGGTCATACTGCCTGCCTGGGCATGGTTAAATAGCACATCCTTGCCTAGCAAACACGGCAATGTACTTACAATAGTATCGTGCCTGTTCATTTGATGGAACAGTATGTTTTTACCACTAGATCACGTTGCCTTAAGGCAGGCTAAAATCAGATACTGGAATTGGCCTAACAATAGCAAAAAAATGACTACGAAAAATTAAAATAATGTCCTAGTTTCTGTTCCATGTTTGTATGTGGTGTACAATAAAGTGTTTATCTATCTATCTAACTTATATACTTTTACATTATCAAACCATCCCATTTATTAACATCGAAGAATGTAATAAAAATAATATACACACCTTATTCTCACTAAAATAATAAAATTAAGCCTTTAAGTTTCAAAACCTGTCTACTAAAAATCGTTAAAAAGCTAATAAATATGCCTATTATAACAATTTGCATAAACATTGCATATTGCTGATAAAATCCGGTAATAAAGCCATCGTATGCGTGCATAGATTAGTCGGTGGACGGCCGATAGAATTGTTGATAGACGTGGTAAGGTTAGGTAGATAAGGCTGCGTGGGAGTCGTCATTTGCCCCGTGTCCCCTGGAATACGCACATACACTTGTCCTCCACATACACCTGGGGCAGGTGACGCGTCAGCTGTTAGCCGGTCTAGTTTGTGACCTAGATCATTAAGACCTTTTACCAGAATGTCGAAATCAAGTTTCAACTGGAATTGTTTTGGTAGTCTTGTTGTATCCGGTTGGACGAATCGAAATTAAACTTTATGTTTTAACTTTCTGGCAGTACGTTTATTCTTCCTGTACGATTATAGTTAGGCTGAAATAGCTGTTTTTTTTTTCTATATTTGAAGCATTGTTTATTAGCCTGGGATTAATGTGAGCCTGATCAAAGATAATACCAATATAGGATAGCAACAAAATTGTGCTACGCATAGCATAACTCCGGTGGAAAGGCAACTCAAACTTTACTTCTAGAAAAATCTTACTGAATCCATTCTGCGTAAAACTTCTGATACTTTTTTGTTATTGTTTTCTCTAATCAAGGATTATATTTAGGATTATCTCTATTAAAGGTCTGACCTTTAACTAATTACCCGTAAAAAACACAATTAGATACTTGTTTTTATTTTACTTTGTATTGAATAAAACTCAACCGTTAAAGCTAGGACGGAGTTCAGCGGTCTAAAGCCTTGTTACTCACATGGTGAACTTTAGAGTGTGATCATAACGTTATTAATTCTCGGAGTGTCGCTGCGTTGGAGGCAGTTTAGCACTTTCACCGATTAATTACTAATTGTAAGTTCAATACAACCGTTGATCAAGGATAGGGGAAAAGGAATACACGGAATGGGGAAGGACACAGCGTCGTTAATATTATGCGAGTTTTATTTTATTATTTGATTAATTATTCGGAAAACTTACAGCTAGGTATAATCATTTACAAAAATCATATAGTAGAATCGAAGGCTAATTACAAGTTTCCACTGATAGGTAAAAATGAGAAGCTATGTCAATGAATTCCAAATTCAAAGTCCTACTATGATTATAAATGCGGAAGTTTGTATGTTTGTTACTCTTTTATTCAAAAACTACTGAATGGATTTAAATGAAACTGAACAGCAATATAGGTTATACATCAAAATAATACAAGGGATACATATCGCTGGAACGGGTACAACGCGAGTAACACCGCGGGGCGCGGCTAGTTTAAAATATGCCACGTGTGACGCTTGCTCTCTTTTGCTTTTGTAACTTCCCTGCGTGTAGCTTGTAAGCTGTTCCAATATCTAAAACTGCCATGATAAAACAAAGGAATTGAAAGTTTTATGCCATTTAAGAAGATATACCTACCTACTCGTATCAAAATAAGTAAGTGACCTTTATTTTTAATTTAAAATAACACTCTTTAGTCAAGTTCAGACAAAAACAATAATATAATAAAACTTAAAACAAAAGTTTACGTAAGTACTAAAAAGTACAGAAGTCATAAAAGCACAAGTCATAACTGTCGCAAAATCTCGTAAAAACTAATAATTACTTTCTACTAAAATTGAAACAGCTTCAAAGATCCTTCTGTCCTGTTTCAAATGACCTTTGTTTTATGTCATGAATTCAAGTTTAGTGCAATTTGTAACTACTAACTACTACTATTACTTACAGTAGTTCAATATTGTTTAAATGTCATTATTATCGAATCACTTTTTAATTTATTTTAACCCCAACAAAAAGAAGGGTGTTAAGTTAAAAGTCTCTATGTCTCGATGATTGGTATTGGATGACTGTAGGAGATTAGATCCTAAACGGAAATACCGATTATGATGTACTTTTGTGGTTTGAAAGCTGAAACGATCGATATGATTTTTGACTGCAATTTTTCTTGTATAACTTTTTCGGTTCTTTCTACCAATCTAAGTGATAGGTCAATAGAATGTACTAAAAGCCTGTTATATCCCACTGCAGGCCAAAGGCTCTACGCTCTTTGAATAAATCAGTACATTGTAGCGCTCATGGCTTAGTTTGACTAAGCGCTGTTTGCTCATTGCGATTGTTAAGCAACGTGCAGTTCGCCTCCTACTTGCATGGGTGGCGTTCTATCTGTAAGTTACCGTGCTTCGGAGTGCACGTAAATAAACTTACTAATTTAAAACATAGAAGAGTGTAAGGCGTTAACACCACGCTTGCCTACCGCTGTTTAAGTTTCTAAAAAAATATCATTATTCTTGTATCATTTCTATTTGAGTAGGCAGTCGAAGTAAATCATATTATTAACCCAATGTTTTCAATTCATGCAACATGTAGCGCCATCTCTGTATTACACAACGAACTAACTCAACAATATCGAATCGTTAGTCAATACTTACCAAACACCTAATAGCATGTAAACACTTCAACCTTGTATTAATTTATTCAAATCTTGACTGCCTTTATACGTCAATGATTAATGTGACAAGGTTTTATCGTAACATAGGAATTGAACGTTGAAGTCACGTTAGGAACCTAATGTATTCCAAGCACGGTGTTAACCCACTAAAATTCAATAGACAATGTTAGAAGGCCGCCAAAGAAGGCCTCATTTTGACCGACTGCGGAAGTGCGGTATGCTTCCTGATCTAGTAATTCTTGCACTCATTGTTTCCTTATAGGAAATAATCTTCCAAAGTACGAAAGGATGAGTTATTTATTAATTTATTTGTTATTAAATTGTTTCATTATTTATGTTCCGTTCTAGAGGTTAGATGAGTAATAAATAACGAATGTATGTCCTCATTCTTTATGAATAATCATAAAAGTTTAACAGCCTATTAAAACTATTTTAATTACAAGTGATGACGTACTAAATTCGTTGTTGCGTGACAGTGAGGGGCGTGAAGTACTGGAGATAAGATATGTCATTATAGTCGAGAAGAGGTGAGTAGGCAAGCGTGGTGATTACTGCCTCGTCCTCCTCACTGAACTGATACCTTCAAAGAGAGGGCCTATGTCTTTCAGTGGTGTCATATAGGCAGTTTTTCCATTTAGTTGAGAAGAGTATCTTTTATAGAAAGACAGGGTTGCCTACAGCATAAAATAAATGATAAAAGTAAAAGCAAGTTTAAGTAGGTGAGTGGCCAACCCTGCTGTCTGAGTTTTTAGACTACCTAATGGCCTCCAACATATTCTAATGATTTACACAACCGGGACGGACAATTTTACCCTCTGAAGTACAGTAGCAGTCTAATAGAATGCCACCCATCCAAGTAGGTAATAGCCAACCTACTCGTTGGTTAGCTATCGCAATGAGTTAGGTTAGTGGAACTACGCCATAAGCGCTATATGAAAACATCTGTGAGATAATAGTCTACACGTGCTACTACTATACAGACGTAGAACTCTAAGCGATTGTTAAGCAACGTGCAGCTCGGCCGTACTTGGACGGGTGACTTATATTGGCATTTCTATCTGAACGCTACCTGTGCTGTAGAGGGCACGTCAAACAGTCGGTCCCAGTTGATTCAATCGCTAGGTCTTTAGGCGATCCAAAAACTCACAGAAACAAACTACACGAAATGAATTAATGACTATAAGTTGTTGACAAACGTTGACTTAATACCACATAATAATCACAATAAACCATCACGATCCACCCATAATTCATAAAAGTTCAATAAAAGACAAATAATTATGTACAAGGATGTCGCAAAATATTGACTAATTGCCTAACAATCTGAAAGGTCTGTAATATCAATACATCACCAAAATAAAAGGGAAATAATCGGAAAAACAATAATTATTGTATCCGAGCTTCGCACGCAATGGTAATTGCGTCGTTTCGCGATTCGGGCGTGACACTCGGCAAGTTTTAATGACACGCCGTGCGCCGTGACAGGGGCTGCGTAACACGGAAACATAAGCACGGAACGAGCGCCAAACTAAATTTACACGAATGTGTTTTCATGCGAATTTCTTTTGATTGAACAAAGTTATTTGTGAAGTAGCGAATCGAAACTTTCTCTCAATTGGAAGCTTAGAGGAAGTGCTTTAAGTTCGCGTTATGAGTTTTGTTTCAAATAAAGTTAATTACAGAATCATAATGAGGGCTTTATTTATAAGTTCGCTTAATCTGCTTAGAACATTTTTGAAACAATCACATTTATTGTTACTGCTTATTGGGACGTGACTGCTGCTGCACTCAGAGACGTCCAGTAAATTGACAGTGCATTACATGACATGTCAAAATCACTTACTAAATAATCTACTACGGAACCATTGACGTCGAACGTTCGGGAGTTCGCGTTCGTTCGCTTGATGCGATCGTCGAAGTTCACCGAGTCCCGTCTTAGCCCTACACGGTGGCCACCAACACCTAATAGACTATCAGCTTTCGCTCGCCGAACGCAGTTCACTAGCCTATTATTTAATTTATCGCGGTCCCCGCAAGTTGCTTGCACCGAAAATCTAATTACGCCATCAGATTCAAACCTAAGTCTAATTCGAACCCTCCATTAATGCCCCACAGCATTGCACTACAGTCGCTTAAACACCAATCTCCAGTAAACTATTCCTGGTACAGGTTAAACGCCGAGACCATTACAACTAAACTACAAACAAGCAAAGTTACACACAGAAGGTTGGCGGTAAAGTTGTAACATATTCGCATAGAAATCAACCCCAATAATCTCTGTACCGAGTGTCATTCTTAAGTTTAATTACAATTTTAGCGACGCAGGCGAACCCGGGAGGCAGAGATATAGGTACGTGCCCTGCCTTCGTTATTAGTTCAGCAATTTTCATATTAGCTTAAATAATATGTTAGGTCTGTGTGGGGTGCAAGGTATGGGAGGACGCGATTTGAGCTGGAATCGTAGTATTTTACAACCAACCGCATTATGCAAGCGTTGTAAAAACTCCTAATCCTCCATACTGCACTGATATCTTCGGTAAGTAAGAGCCTTTGCCCAGCAGTGGGACATTACCGGTCAATGCTTTTTGTTGAACAAACAAAACAAATTATATGTAGAGAGGTTGATTATTATTAAGGAGAGCTGTTGACTTTGTTTTTTTAAATAAATAAATAAATAAATAGATTGAAATCCTAAACATACCGGGTGTATTTTTTTTACCTAAGGTACGATTGCAGTCTATCGCTGCCACCATTTTTCAGACATGTCCAAACTATAGCTGTCAATGTCTGCGACAGTGTCGATTAACTTAAATGGAATCTTCATTTTACAAAATTTCCCATTAGATACAAACACCAATCAGACTAAAGCGACATCTAAAGTATAAAAGAGTACATCTATTTGTGAATGCAGTATAAAAACTACTGAAACAAGTAGAAATAAATCTGAGTTATAACTATAATTCTATACTAGAAATGATTCCGCCTCCGCCCCCAACTTGGCACCCCCAAAACTCATACCCCGCCAAGTTAGTGCGAGAGTAAGTTTTGTGCGCGTGTGGTCTTTACGGTTCCAATGTTGCGACTCACCTGTATCGTAATTAGTTTAACTAGCAACGTGGTGCGTGCTGTACTGTCTTGGAAAGTTACGGCAAGTTAGGACCTTGTCTCATTGGGACACCGTGGTTGTTTCCGGACTTGTGTTGGGAGATGCCGAAAAAAGTGTGTTAGATAAGGTTCTTGGGAAACTATAATAATTACTAGTGTAGTGGTGTTCGATGCTACAGGAGCTACACAATTTTAACAACTATATTTATCCAAAACATATGAACTGCGCTTTTGTTGATTATTTTTACTTTATCCTATACTCTATCATCCACTTTCATAGTGTTGGCTAAATTCGACTCCACGCAAATTAAATTTAACCACAAACTTGTTTTAATCCATCTCAACTCCAAAAGTAGTAAAACCATAGTTGCACGACCAGCAATTGAATTGAAAGATACAAATCGGTTGCGCCACCAATTTGCTCCATACTGTTCAAAGTGCCCATTTAATTTGGTGGCACTACCGTGTGGCGCCACCAGGTGTCCCAATGAGACAGCACCCTTAGATCCAAGTAATCGCTCGCAGAACAATACAAGCTATGACAAATGATACAAGTTTCACCGCTCCCAAAAGATGGAGATTGGCCTCTTACAAGAGTCTGATTGGACGGATTACCGGATAGTTCTCGCGGAAGAATGTAAGTAAGTGTTTGTAGTTGTTGGAAGAACTTGGAGTAGTTTTCTGTAACTCATACCTAGTTTATAAGCTGCTATGATACGGATTATAGATACTGTTAGCACCGCTCGCGGTTCTACCCTTGTTGTACTTGTCTTATTAATTTAGGATTATCCTATAACCTTCTCTTTGAAAGAGCTGTACCTACATATTTTTTATTTAAATCTGACAAGTAGCACTGGTAGTCCAGAGTAGCTCATTCAAACAAACCAATTGAAATATTTTACTATACCTATTAGATATATATGTATGGGTTCTCTCGTTACACCATGTCAAAAGCTAACAGTTTTAAACTCCTCCACCTGGGCTAGCAAACAAACATACTTTAAATACTACAGTCATTCATAAATGGGCGACTTAAAACCGAACGTGTAAACCCATTTCAACATCAGTAAAACTCACCCTTTTCTCTCCAAATTCTGCAAAAATTATGCCAAAAACCGCCATTCAGAGTTGAAATACCTCTGAACGGCATAAAAGTGCAGGGCAGTCAATACGGCTATAATCTGCGCATGAAGTATGCCGAGATGGAATCGCGGCGGCTATCTCAATGAAGCCGTTTCGATTCAAACGACCGCTGAAAACGGCCCGCGCTCACCGGACCTTTATTGTGCCACAATGTGTAGACTTAGCGGCCCACGTTATTAAAGACATTATTTTATGTTAAGATAGCGCTAATGGAACGACATCATAGACTTGTTTATAACATTTGAAGACCAGGTTTTGACGATCAAAGTTTGGGAATGTCACTTTAATCTATCCATATTTTTATGCTAGTGCAATAATGTATATCACTCTACTGATAGAATCATTTGACTTAGAACAGGAGTCCAACTAATTACTCTAGAAACTATTTTATATTATTTGTAGATAATCTAAATACTTATATGAACCAAGTACCAAGTAATCTGATACTGAGCAATGAGAATTACAACTAATTAGCTATTTTGGTCCAACTTGTTCTATCGTGTTATTAGTTGGACTAACCACAGCAGTTATATGTTTGGGAAATATCGAGAGAGAGCTAGAAATGGTACAGGACAGAGTAATAAAAAAACCGTCAGTATAAGCCTCATTGATAATTTATTATTTAAACAGTTTCTACAGTAATGTTTGATATCCATCATCCCAAAAGTAAGCAACATCCCAATAACTGACTGTATTTTATTACGAGTATACATATTTTACTTCAGCTATGAAAACTGTATTCAAAAATCAACTACCAAATCGCTGAAAGTCGTTCGCAGAGCGCCCGCGGTCATTACAACCAGGTATACATTCAAATCTGGCCACGATGTAGATGTTAAGGCTTTTACCGACCAGTCCCGAATAACGAGACCGACTCAAAATAAAACTGTGCAGTTATGAAACTTTAATATTCCGGTGAAAACGTTTTAGTGGCCGTTCCACTTTGAGAGGGCCCATCGAATGTACTGGAGGCAAATCGAAATGCTACGCTCGGTAGTACCTTGTCAAATTATACATGCGAAAGGTCTTAGTGACATTTAAGAAGTTGCTGAAGATCTATGAATATGACAAGGTTTAGGTGCTGTTTTTTTGTGTGGTGATGTTGTATAGGAAGTGTTCGGCTATTCAAAGCAAAATATTGAATTCTTGTACTAAGGTAGCATTTGACGTCTCTGAGTACGGGCGTTAAACTTACATTAACTTTTGAAATATATAGTCTACTAGCAGCGCCCCGCGGTTTTACCCGCGTTGTGCCCGTTCCCGTGGGAATTTCGGGAATTTTTTTACATAAAAACCTTCCTCTTGAATCACTCTACCTATTACAAAAAACCGCATCAAAATCCGTTGCGTAATTTTAAAGATTTAAGCATACAGACAGACAAACAGTGTGACAGACACAAAAAAGAGACGACTTTATTTTATACTATGTAGTGATTTGACGTAGATGTTGTTATCACCACTCTTAGTTACTAAACACAATTACAAAGTCCCTCCAAATCTCTGATTATTTCGTTCGCATTTTCCCCAAAAGAAACCCATTAGGACACAAAAGCACATCTTCAAAACTAAGTGGCTGCATAACTCATACATAAATAATGTATGTATGTGTATGTTCTCGTAATATCATGTATTAAGCAAACAATTTGCGTATGTAAGAACGTAAAGCTACAGAAGTAATGGACGGCGTCTTTATCGTGGGGCTCTTAACGTGTAATAATAAAAGAAAGTCGTTGTTTTGATAGCTTTGTTGGGTTCAGTAGAATTTTCCTGATTATTTATGTGTTTTATAAAGTCATTTGTAATGTCAGTGACTGGCACTGTATGCCATATTGGTCGCTCGATTGATAAGAATCTCAATTGATAATCTGAGACAGATTAAGTAATCTAAGAGAGCAGATAAAGTTAAACATTTTTTCTTTGCAAATAAATATCAATATTGATGGCAGGAGGATCAGATAATTACTTTTATTTATTTGGAATTCGGAATTATTATGTCAAAAATTGATCGTCTTTAATTTTACTCGATCTATTGGGAGGGGCAGATAATAAATGTCGTTTTTATCAAACCAGTGTTGACTTGACACATACTTTATATTTATCAATTCAAACAAGAAACAAATTGATACTTCAGTTCGTTCATATCCTTTGATACACAAAAGCATTTTCTTCCAAATTCTAAAAATAAGTATTATATAGAAAAGCACTTTAATAACTTTCTCATATTATATTAGATCCACTTCAATGAACTTAAAAGGTTATTTTACGAGCTAAACGACCCCTAAAACAAGAGGGTAATAATCATGTTTTATAGGAATCGAATTATCTCATAGGAAGGTTGTGAAAAATCAAGTTACGTTATCTAGCGGGCCGACGAGAAGCTATAAAGATATTTTTATATGATACCCATTAAGTGATTGAGTGTTTCACTTGCTTACGCAGCCGGCTTTCCCTGGATTTGATAACGTTTCATTGCCTCGAGATAACAACCGAAAGAAATGGGGAAAGGTAATTCTAATTGGAAATGGTTTAGGGGAAGTTTTCCGAGAGTGGGTTACGTGTGCTCTTAGTGTTGGGACGGGTGTTTCGTGTGATTGTTTGATGATTGGCAACTGCACTGTGAGGCATCGTTTGATTGAGCTGGTTCATATGCTGGTAGCCACAGAAACCGATGGATACTGTGCGAGTTTATAGGCGTGTGTGCCGCTCCCGTTCTAATGCTTCCACCCAGTTCACTGCTTGAAAACTCTTATATTTGTAATAAGGTAAGTTAGTAACTTCAAACACGTTAAAAGATTCCTTTAAATCGCACCTTAAAACGTCTGATATTAAATTAAATCGTGTTTCAAGCGCCCTTATCAAATTACGTCAAAGATATCCAAAAACAATAGAATAGGATACCCGAAGTAGTATAATGAACTCTATTCCTTTAGAAATAGAGTTGTCAGTGCGATAACCCCGGCGAGGTCACGGGCCGAGATAGCCCGAGCCAGATTTAACACAAAAACAAGCCTTCGGTAACTCCGATACAATCATTATTAGATTTACATTAACAGTTTTACAAGTGGAGGCGAAATAATCGGCTCATCTATGGATTATTTCCAGGATTAAGTTGTCTGAAGAAGGAAAAAAAATAAAAAACTAATAGCTTAAAATGTTTAAGACATTATTTATAACTATAACTATCTAAAAACTTATCTTGTGGAGTGCTACGGTGCAGTATCGCCACTTATTCCTGACATCAAAAGTCTTAAATTTATCAAATCATCAATCAATGGATAATTCAAAATATACTTATGTTAATAAGTTTAGTAACGACAAAAATATGGATTAAAAACATCATGAACGTAAAATAGCCTTAAACTGTGTCAGCAAAAGTTAACACATTGACAAAGTCATTATTGCCGAGTGTTTCTAATATGTTGGTAACTACGTGTTGTATATTTGAAAAATACCAATGCAATGGAGATTCAAAAACAATACAAGACTCCTTTACGCACAAAACGTACCACCTTATCAAAGTCATCTATAGACCACTTCTGCCACATAAACGGGACAGCACTGTAAAGACGATCTCACCCGAATCGGGGCCATTGTATCGCATCTCTCATTAAATCGGGAATTTTTCCCCGACAACCGTAGCGTCTTACCAACCCCCACCCTGCACCCCCCGCCCCGGCGCCATGGCTACAGATGCTGACACGTGTATCTGTTTAATAATTTTATTTATATTACATACTTTATTGGTTTCATGTTTTCCCTTTTGTTTGGGGCGGGTGAAGTATTTTGAGATGAACAATAAGGAATGATAAATCAATCAGTTTGAACTAGTCTTTCAGTGAGTGGTTTCTTTGCAACTTTTTGAATTTTTGATGTTCTGTTGTGGAACTCTGAAAGTTTGTGAAAGGTGTGTTTCAGTGAAAGTTTCATATTATTATGTTTTATGAAATTACATATAACCAAAAAAGTATGTCTTAGTAAAGTGTATCTTCACTACATAGTCTACGAGTATATTATTTACTTCAATAATAAAAAAATAATGCAAAGCTAAAATAGTTATCTGTTTATCCATCAGATTGAAAACATATTTTAGTTCATACCTTAATATAGGGCTATAAGTTTTTACTTTTTATACCGAAATTTCCCCGAGAACTATTTAGGATATTAAGATTTAATATATTTTGGTATACTTAAAATCAGACTTTTTACAACTTTTTAACTAAGTAGAATACACACTCAGTAACTCAATAAATATCAGTAATTTTCAATAACAACTAGAATCACTAATATCATAATGTTTTTACATTTTGTTCTCCATGTAACCGCTAGAGGCGCTGTAAAGCGCATACAAATATTTCGCATCGTTAAAGTTTTTATTTCACACAAGCCTGGGAAGAGCGCAATTACCCCGTGTTTCGATAAGCAGCTAATTACCGTCCGAATTAAAAACGATTCAATAATCCGCGTTCCACTCGAATAGGAGCAGATCAATAGTATTAGTGGGGAATCGCTGTCGATCCGAATCATAAACAATCAAAGATTATCTACCCTAATAATGCGAGTTCATATTGGCAAAATGTTCGTCACGGTTGTCCGAGGGGGCCTCAAATAAACCTTTTGTGCCCGGATTATGAACGCCAATCATACTGAAATCAATGGGAACACATGAATACACCAGATTTTCAATGGAATTTTGATTTTATGAGCCTTTTAGCTGTATTTATTAAATGGGTATTTTGAGTTTGGGGGCTGTAAGGTTTCTTTTGTTAACCCGACGCAAAAGAGGGGTTGTAAATTTTACGTGTATCTGTTTGTGGCTTCCAATGTGTTTGATTGGTTTTGAGGTTGATGAGGAGATTTTGGTTCAAAAGTTGAGAGAGCGATAAGTACGTTAAGCCAATTACTCGAGGCTACAACATTTTCATTTATGTACGAGAATATCACATCTATAATTATAAAACAAAGTCTCCAAAAGCTGTCTATGCGTATGCAGTAGATTTTCTCCAAAACCACAGATTTAATTGTCAGGTCGAGCGCAAATCTGTTTCCTACTTTTCAGACATGGCATGATTGTGATCATCAAACGGATTAGGCAAGTGGTGGTTACTCCTTATCTTCACTGTACTGATATCTTCAGTGAGATGAGAAAACTAGCAGTAGGTCATTACAATAAAACATAGAAACTATGTATCTTGTATTTTGTATTTCCAGTACCTACGTTAAAAATAGACAGGTAAATAAAATATCTGTCGAGTGTCTCGCAGTTAGTCTAAACAATCGCGACACAAGTGTAACCACTCACAAAAATTGTTCACTCACATTGAGGATCCGTCTTTTCTATTGTTTAACTCGGTGATGTTTTCAGACGGTTCACTTTACAACGACGGTTTTGATTTTACTCCAAAGAAATAGATGGAAAGATTTAGAATCTTACGCCCGTTCTCAAAGACGTCAAATGCTTCCTAAGTAGATATTTAATGAGTGATTTTGACATGTAATGTATGAAAAAATATTCAATTAGCTAAGTACCGATTTATCTGTTAACTTTGGGTGCGATAGATAGAATCTTTCGTCTTCAAATCTTAACAAAAAATTAACAAAGCAAACTTATAATTAAAAATTTGAATAAATTACATAATAGACTAAAAATAGATTAAAGCAAATGAAAAACCGCTTAAAACTTCAAATGGATACTTATCCAATCTTATCTCTAATTTCTTTGAAAGTCTTTAACAAAATGTGTCTTTAGAGTAAAAAAGCAATGTAAAGCGAACAACAGTGCAGTTTCGATAGTTAGGAGATAGCCGGAAGGTGCGCGCTAACGACACCACTCCAGAGCCAAGCTCGCAGTAATAGTGCTATGTTGGTACCCCTGGATCTGACGACGAGAATATTTTCTAAATGTTGCCTCTCTTGGAACTGTTAAAAGGAGCTGCACTTTAGCATAACTGTCTTGCTTTATTGTTTGATAGAAATATATTTGAGAAAATGTTTTAGCCTTTAATGTCGCACTACAAGGCAAAGGTTTCTCACTTAAAATATCAGTACGTTAGGCGTAATCACACTTAAACTAACAGAAAATATCTAGATTTGCAGAATTTTGTGGGCAAAAAGTTATGTAACGAGTCACTGTGGGTTTTTAACAGCCTCCGTGGTCTAGTGGTTTGAGCGCTCGGCTCACGATCCGGAGGTTCCGGGTTCGATTCCCGGTGGGAATATCTCACAAAAATAACTTTGTGAGACCGTCCTCAGTTTTGTTCGGGCATTACAGGCTGAATCACCTGATTGCCCGAAAAGTAAGATGATTCCGTGCTTCGGAGGGCACGTTAAGCCGTCGGTCCCGGTTACTTTCTACGGACAGTAGTCGTTACATGAGCCATGTCAGAGGCCTTTGGCGGCTCAATAACTCTGACACCAGGATTGGTCAGGTTGACCATCCACTCGATAAGAAAGACTGTGGGTTATTTCAAAATTAAGCTCTAGCGTGGAAAATACTAAAGATTCCTTGACTTCATAACGATTACATCAGTTCTTTATCTATAAATTTATATTTAACCATTGAAACGTTCAACTGATTACCTATATAAAATAATGATTAGCAAAATAGTACCGAGGATTGTTTATATCGACTAATGCCACACACGATAAGTAATAATATCTTATCACGACATGGATATCTATACATTGAACGGTTATCTATCACACTGAGTGGTAGTGTTAACGAACAGTTTGAAGGAGCAACATGGTGATCAAACTATACAAAATTGACGGCAGCCCCCCGTGCCGGGCAGTTTTGATGGTGGTCGAGATCCTGGGGCTTCAGATAGAGACAGAAGAAATCAACCCACTCCAACTGGAACAGTACAAACCAGAATTCATTGAAAAGAATCCGATCCACACCATACCTTTTCTAGAAGATGGAGATTTCTCATTAGCTGATAGCCACTCCATTATAACCTACTTGGTGTCCAAATATGGAGCAGATAAACGAGCAATTTTATATCCTAGCGACTTGAGAATAAGAGCGACAGTAGACCAGAGATTGTTCTTCGACGCATCACTGGTCTTTCCGAAGTTCAGGAGCATTTTCTCGAATGTTATGAGGGATAAAGCTACTGGTGCTTCGCCACAGCAGATTGCAGAAGTCAATGATGTGTACAGTTTTGTAGAGAAGTATCTAGAAAGATCAGAGTTTTTGGCGGGAGATGGGATCACCTTGGCTGATATTTCTCTTGTGTCATCCATCTCCATTTTGGATGTAGTGGTGCCTCTGGAAGACAAGTATCCGAGGATAAAGGAATGGATGGGCAAGTTAGAAGAAAAGGAGTGGTACCAAAAGGCTAATCTGCCTGGTTTGAAAACCCTGGCGAATATTTACAATACTGTTACAGAGAAAAATAGAAGTCAATAACTGTGGTATTTTAATAATATTATGTCTCTTTTATTGGTGTCTGGTTTAATAAATTGAATTATGTAGTAGTGTGACCATGCATTTGCCATAACTTGTAATTTTTATCATTGAAACCAATTCATCTGGACCATTAAAACTTTTATCAAAAACACTGAAAAGCTATCAACAAAACCCCATCAAAATTTCATTAGATAAATAAATAAATCACACTCGAAAAAAACATGGAAACAAAAAATTGGAATGGCGTATTTCCCACGTAATAACGAGGCACAAAAGGTTCGGTCTAATTATATTTGCAGTAGATTTATGTCGGTCCGTCCGTTTGTCAATGCTAGCGGGTAAATTAATTAGGGATCGGTCACGGGGCTCGAACCCCGTACGTGTTTCATTGCACCCGAATCGAAGTCATTTCGTTGATATATTGTTTTTTGGCAATATTGGAAAACTTGGTGTTTTTAGAATTATGCTGTTATAAGACGATGATAACATTAATTGATGATAATATGCCATTATTGTTTTAATAAGTTAACTTTATATTTGATATTATGGTTTAATAATGATGGTTAAGGGGTTAGGGAAGTGCGACAGTGTAACGATGGCAAAGGTGACTAGTATTCAACGTTCTTTAAAAAAATATTTATTCTCATTGCTCGCTAATCGCAATAATAGAGTATTATAAAATCAATTTCAAATGTTATTTAATTAATCGGTAATTGTGTTTGGTACTTATGATAACATAAGTATTTATCTAGGTACATAAAAAAGATACTGTTACTAAGAAGTATACTTACGTTACAATTTAGATTATATAATGACAAACATAATAATAATAACACGGTATTATTTGTTCTCTAAGTACAATTCATTCATAAAAACATTATTATCAATCTAGATGTAAAACCAAATATATTATTATCCCCAAAAACAACCAATAAAATGCAAAAAAAAAACTATTTTCAAATAACATTTCCCCTAAAAGATATCATTTATCTGAAGGCAAATAAAGCAATAATTGTTTGCGATTCGCAAAGTAGTAAAATTAAAGAATGGAAGAGGTAATAAAATGTAACAATACAGCTGAAACACAATGGGGGTTGTTTTGATGTGTTACGTGGTCCAGGAGATAAGTCGGGCCGCCGGTAGCGCCATCTTAGGGCCCTTGTCGGGTAACCATCGTTTTGTGGCGGAATCGCGACGAACTGAAAGCAGTCTCTTAAGTGCTTTGATGGAATAATTATCTAAATTTCCTATTTGTCAAACAAGAGCGTGGTTGAGATTTATTTGTATTGTTTTGGGAATGTATTTGTATATTTAGGCTGTTTTAGCAAGTTGATTACTTAGGAAATAATTATAGTACTCGTATGTATAATTATTTACAGTGTCTTGGAAAATATTTTTATGCAATGTCCTTTTCTAAAGCGTCGCTGACATTAACCGAGCTAACCTCAAGCTAATTAAAACAAACTTAGAACTTAGTTTGTGTCTGATTAGTCGTGAATGAATTTGTCCTGTAAATATTAAAATATTCACCAGCTTGCAGCCTCTAAACTAGCTCAACGCGACAAGAGACACTCAAATTATCATTCAGTTTTACTTTTCTTCACTTGTCACTAATCTAATCTAAACACCGTACCGTGGAGCCTCCTCTGTATTTCAAGTAGTACATCAAGTGGTAGAAATGTCTCCATTTCTGCGGAATCGTGGCGAACGGATCGATAAGTAACAAATATATCACCCACCTTTGTTTTTCGTGAAACTCGGCCGTCCCCTTGAGTTATTGTCCTCTTACTTCACAACACAAAGACGCCCGGTTCAGGGGTCGCAAACACGTTTTTTTGGTGGATTAATTTTGGATGAGCTGTTAGTTTGGGAGTGCAATTGAGTTACCTATCCCAACCTATACTATAATTACAATGAAATCGGTTAAAATGACGGCATAGTAAATGTCCATTCTGTTCAAAATTATCTCTTCTAGCGACCTACCTAAATCCTAATACGAACCCCCATGCTAAATTTTAGATTCCTAGACTTAAATATTTCTACTCAATATTGATACTAGCCATAAAGTAAGTTACAAAATGTTACAATCAGTTAAGTCACTACAAGTTTAATCTATATTTTCATATAACTTTCACAGACATTCCTCCAATTATAAAATTTTGAAAGTAAATAAATAAATTGAAATTAAATTAATAATATTATACACTACATAATAATATCAGTTCATTTCTAAAAAAACGGGACTAAGCCCACAAACCGCGGGTGCGGCACCCCTGGCCGTCATTTGTCATGGCTGCAGTTTGGCAGTTAGGTATACTTGACTGACTATTGATTGTTATTATAGCCGCAGACATAACCTGAGCCGATGAAACGTGCCCTGAAATATAATATAGGTACTGCACTACCATCATTATTTTAGATAAAATAGGAATATTGATAAAGTAATTACTTAGTACTCGTTTTTGAAGTTTAGAGAACACTTTACTAGAAAAGCAAGTTTCCAGAAAAGGGGGTCGAAACTTAAAATAAAAATTAAATTAATGGCACATTGGTGATGACGCTTGCTTTATCCTCCTCACCGTACTGTTAACTTCGATGAAATGAGAGGCTTTTGCCCAGCAATGGGACATTACAGGCTGATACTTTTTTTACTTTGTAGATCTGAAGATTGAATGTGCCAAAGTAACGAATGCAAGGAGGAATAGACCGTGGGCTATAGCTAGTTAGCAATTTTATTGTAATTTCACCATTGTACGTAAAGATAAGCCACAATCAAGTAAATAAATACACCCGGACAAATTCACTCACTGTTAATTAGACCCAAACTAAGCTCTAAGCTTGTAATATGGAATCTAACTAACTGATACTACTACATATATATACACAAATACTTTTATAAGAATATATAATTGACACCCAGACGTCGTCGCCAACAACTATGTCTTCACATATTGTTGACTCCGGGCGGGAATCGAACCCGCAACCCCCGACACAGTAAGCGCTCTCACTGCCACTGTGCCAACGGGCTTGTCAAGTACATACATAGTACGACCTAAACGCCACTAAATTAATACAATCTTAAACCAGCATCCAATCCTTATCGCGCAATCGTCCTACTAATAAAAACTCTTACAACTACCGAATTACTCAAATAAAACTATCCTAATCAAACCAAAATAGACCTTATTCCTTACCCATTAAGTAGCAGATAAACCATATTAAAATATAGGCACGTAACTTAATAGTTTGTTAGACTAATTTGAGCTTTATTTGGTTGGGTTAAAGGTGAGGCTTTTGGCTTAGACTCATCAAAGAGATCATTGTTAGTAAGTAACCCATATAGGCACGTGATTCTGATGCCCTACTTTAGTTGTACGATTTGCAATTAAATTTAGTTAATAGCCTTCGGAGATTTGTCGTTTGAATAGATATTTGAATGAGGTGGGTTCAAAGACTTTTGAATAGTTTGTGTTTGGTTACACCGTATGTATACCTATTTGGTCTATTTCTTTTTGAAGAATTTGAAATATTAATTAATGGGGCTGGTGTTCGAATCAAATACAATTCCAGCTATAGAATAAAAGAAAAATTAGAGACCCGAATAAGTACATACTCAAACACAACTCAAATTCAAGCAGCACTCAATCCATACAATTTTGAAAATGAGGTATCAAAAACGTATGAAACTATGTACTTAAGTCTTAATTTGAATAGGTATAATAAATATATGTACTTCTGACAATACTATAAAACTTTGATATTGGAGGTAAATCATTTATTTCAATTCCTTTGTCATCATGAGTTCGTGAAACCATTATCTTTGATAGAAATAATAATTGTCTTTAGTACCCAATTCAACCATAAACTCACGAAATGTCAACGATGTTTCTTAAATACACTAGTTTTCAAATGAAAAGTTAATAGAAACATAATATCTAAACAAATTTATAGTATCTAGCTGCGCCCCGCGGTGTTGCCCGCGTTGTACCCGTTCCCGCGGGAATTTCGAGATAAAATGTATCCCATGTGTTATTCTCATGAATAACATTATATTACTGTAAAGTTTCATCCAAATCTGCCCAGTTATATTTTCGTGAAAGAGTAACAAATATACAAACATCCATCCTCAGAAACTTTTGCAATTATAATATTAGTATTAAAAGTTCAAGGAGACGTCATGATTCGAATTTTAACTCTCGTAGGAAAAAAAATATTTCCTACTGGAACGGGTAAAACCGCAAGACGATACTAGTAGCTCAATACTTTTGATAACTCTTTTCTACTAACATCATAATAAAGGTAGACATCATTAAAATGCTCTAATTAGATGTTCCCATAATTACTATGATTACTTCGAACACATTAGTTCATATTTAGAACCCATACAAGTGATCTAATTACCGAGCCAGATGTCGAAGACGATGTGTTTGCGCAACACTCATCCATCGAACCAATATGGCCGCCGTTATTTGTATGGAGTTGATATTACGTGGATGGTGCCATACATAGTGATTAGAACGCACATTCTCCCTTATAAGATGGGCAGATGTAACACCCTAGGCGCCACAAACATTAGATAATATGTTGTATGTTTTCCAAAGTAACGTTTGTTTTCCAAGAAACCCTTTCGTATTATTTATTAATAATATAATCATGTTACCGAACCGCGATTCCAACACCCCATTATCACGAAAATATCCTTTTAAAAACAACATAATCTGAAACCGTAACAAGCAATATTAGAAAATTGCTCGTAAAAGTTCATATAACAGTATAATAAAAACGGGTGTTATCATCTCTATAGCGGGTCCGCTAGAGAACCGCGACATTTAGCACATACCAGTTGGAGTTAAATTTTAATAGGTAAAGGCGGGTACACACGACCACCTACCGGGCTCTCATCAATCATCCTAACTAATGTGCCCGAGGGTTAAGTTCAGACAAAAGGTTAGTGCTTCGGAGATCATTTATAACATTGTTTAATGATCTTTGAGGATTTTACAAGATTTATTTAATAATACTTAAGTGTTCAGCAAATAGTTGGGGCTTACAATGTTTACGGAGACTTCACGGTTACAGATGCTTGGGAGTTTCGGTGGAGTATCGGTCTTTACTACAGGGCTTTATTTAACTCTACTATCAATATACTAAGTTCAACAGTGCCTTACTTCTCATGTCGTAGTAGAACACATAGTTCTGTTGAAGAGGCGCCCTAAGCTTGTACAGTACATATACTATAATAATAATTAAATACAGTACATATACAATATATCAAGTCGGTGAATTATTTAAAATGCACCTCTACCCGTGTTAATCCACCAATTTATCTCCGAACTAGTCCGAACCAAGTTTCCTTTTGTTTCCACAATTTCCACAAAACTGTCACAAACAAACAGACAAAACTTTTAATTTACTTACTGCCTTTTTAAAGTATTTTCCAGAAAGTTGTTAAAGTAATAGATTGGATCCTTTGTTGTTGAAATATTTCATGTTTTAAATTCTCGCCACATTATTTAACGAGTCCACTTTATTTATTGGACGATCAAAGGGATTCTTATTGCGTTATGTTTCTTTGTTTCGATGCGTTCTTCATTTGTAACGTGCGTAATAAACATTTAAACAAGTATATTGAAATGATGTAATTTTCCTCAATTATGTAATTTTGAGAGTAATAAACATACCGCCTTAATTCGCCTTATTCATTATTTTGTCTCTTTTGCTCTTTGGAAAATCGAAAGGGACAAACCATTTGATAACTTTAAACTTAATAAACAATAATTCGACCAATTTTGCATTATGGGACCATTAAGAAATAAACAAAACAATAATTTTACCTGAACCGAAAAAATAAACAATTTCATAGACAACTCAATTAAAATAGAATAGGAAATTACGGTTGCTGGTTGACTACTAAGGCAGCACAGAGGGAAGTTATAGGACCACTTCCCTATTTATAAAAAAAAACAAAGCTAAACCTATTCTCTATAGCACCTAATTATGATGGCTTCCAAACGTACTACAAAAAGTTACCCCTTCAACCCAAACAAATAAAATTATTATAAAATCACGTTACAAATAACATCAGTCTTACAAGCATAAACCAAATTCAACATAATTATCATATGAATAAAATCTACTTTAGCATGGTCACAATATACATGGTTCACGATTGAAAGTAGACAAAATAAACGAATGCATCTGTGAGTCATTACGAATTAGGTTACAAGTGCTTGTGACTCATTGACGTAGTATTTAAAGCTTTCAACTATTACGACGAGTCATGGTCCAGTTTGAAGTTAAGCAAGACTTGGTAGGAAAGCTTTAAAATGTATGAAGTAACCTTTAAAAAGTACAAAGCGCCTCGCTATATTACCCGCGTTGAGCCTGCTCCCACGGTAATTTTAACCCATAAAATGTATCCCATGTGTTATTTTGATGTATAAAGTACAAATCTATTTAGTCTTTGCATTAAAGAGTAACAAAGATACATAGATAGATAATTCAATATCCTCACGAACTTTCGCATTATATGTATAGACTAGCAGCGCCCCGTGGTTTTACCCGCGTTGAGCCTGTTCCCGTGGGAATTTCGGGATGAAACATAGCCTATAACCTTCCCGTTGAATGTGGCTAATCTATTACAAAAATAATTATTCAAATCGGATTTATAATTCTCGAGATTACCTCGAACATACAAACAAACAAACAAACTTACAAATTTTACCTCTTTATAATATTAGTATAGATAGGATAGTGGGATGGCATTTATGTTACAGTCCGGTTTGGTTGTCGATGCAATATAACTATTCCCTAAACTCAAACATAATAAAACTTTATTAGGTAACCGAAATTCATATTTTTTTCACAAATATGTAAGTCTAAATTGTTTGTAAGTAACTGATGCCCGAATACTCTAACGAATCTATGATTCAAGCAGCCCCTAATCCATACTTACAATTTTGAACACTCATTGTCAAAAATGAATTAAAATACGTCAAGTCCTTATTAACTAACATCAGCGGTTAAAGCTGACTTCGACGTGTCGTACATCGGTGACGGTTGTTTCATTAGATATACCGAACAGGACGCCTTAAGGCGGTCTAAACCTCTAGAAACTACACCAGAGTTGACCACTAACCTACTAGAAATTACTTTATTTGATTAATAAACATTATTTGACGTTCGTTTGAGTTTAAGTATCAATAATCAATGGAAGTAACTGGTTCAACTGGTAGCAACACAAACTGTAGTCGTTACAATCTAAAGCACATCAAATTAATATAAAGCGACCCTCAACAAAACGTAACACAAATTAATAAAGGGAATTAAAATAAATATGACTCATTACACGTTTAATACCGTTCCTTCGTAGCGCGTTGTCACTCAGAGTGCTCACTCACACTCACTCACACTCACTCCAATTAAAATAAACCAACAGCACACCTCGTTCTGTCATTCCACACTATTAATTTATGAACAAACGAACACTTTATACTTGTCTAACAATTTTTAAACTTATATCCTTTTATGCAACTCACCATATTCTCCCAAAACAAAGAAAACCAAGCTTAATCACCACGTAATAGAGTGTAATGTGCTAGAACATCAAACTTGGCTCAACTTTGCCCAAATGTTTGACTTCAGATAGGAATTAGTAACGCGTAGTAATTTAACATATTGTCTAAAGTCACGGTATGTTATTATGTCCTTAAACTGTGAAATGCACATCGGATTCTAAAGTCTAATCCCCACACTTAAAACCCATTTTGCCTTGACTTGTTGTGCCCAATGTTAAGAACGTAAATAGACAATTTTTTGTTTGTCATTTGAAAGGAATCCAGAAGCAAAGAGGTGGATTGTTTGACCGAAATAAAGTGGGGAGTTTATTAATAAATATTATGTCATTTGATAAATTAATTATCATGAGTTGATTAAACAGATTTGAGCATGTGGCATTGAGTAATCGTTTTCGAGCACTTGTCATTTTAATGTGACAAAACTACTTCAAAACAATATTAGGAAAACTAATTAATGTAGTATTATTTACAAAATATTTTGAATATTGTAAGTGACGTTTGATTATTTTCCCAAAATTGTAGGACTCGATTTTAATGGAGATGAAACGAAAATATTAATTCAAGGGGCCCGCCGACGTTTTCATTAAAAATTGAATAAGAGCTTGTGTTTGCATAATTTATGTTTGTTGTTGACAGCTGTCAGAAATGACAGCTTTGTGACAATGCGCGGCAAATGAAGGTCAATTAAAAGTTATAGTTGTTCAACTGTTGACTAATTAAACTGAGGTACTATAGTTAGTATAAGACTCGTTATTTCTTAACCAACATAGCAAATAAGGTTTCTAGGGTGATTTTTGTACCTCATAACTTGACGAAAATAGTTTAGCTTGAGCAATTTGGCGAGTAGCAAGTTAGCAAATTAGCAAGATGTATAGAACACGATGATCACACAATATAACATATATGTCATTCGCTCGCTACCTACTGAACTAACCAACTTGTAAACACGCTCAATGCAAACGACCAGCGTAAAGTAAGTTAACCAATTCGATATGAAAATCAAATAATTTGAATTAAGTCCCTCGTAGCAACCGAACTTTAAATGCATGCTTTTAATATCAGAACACACATTTTGATTAACTCAAGTTTGAAATGTTTCCCTTCGCTGAAGGGTCGCCGGCGGAAAAGGGTTGAAAGTCAAGATTGTTCAAATGTTAGCCCTTAATTATCAAGATACTTCAGGAATGTGTCCTTTTGTGATTATAGAAATCAGAGCGAAGTTTAATTAGTAAAAGGAAAGTTTCCTTCGGCTTCCTGTTGTAGATATTTTCGATGGAAATAGCCCAGTTATATCAAACTAGTAGCGCCTCGTGGTCTTGCCCGCGTTGTACCTATTCCCGCGGGAATGATGTTTATTACTGTAACATTTCATCCAAATTCATTCAGTAGTTCTTTGTGTGGAAGCGCAACAAATATATATACATACATACATACATTTTCATAAAATTTTACATTTATACTCGTAATACAAGAAGAATTATAAATTATTATTTTTAATCCCAAAATAACAATCGAGTGTTAAGTATAGACTCCATGCACGGAGGGCACGTTAAATAAGATTTGGTACTAAGAACTTCGCTTTTCCGTGTAAGGTATCTACCATATAGTTTTATCGAGCCACAGTGCATAATGAGAATAGGAGCCATCATTCGATAGTCCGCAGTGAGGATGATCGCAGCTATCATCTAATTAAGTGACAACCTAGTATGTATATAGATGATATTAGGGAGACGGATATAATGTAGCTGGAAAAAAGTTCGGTGACCGCCTAATCATTACTTATTCCATTTGTTATACTATTACAGTTAGACGGACATCGAAATTACTTAAAATTCAAAGTAATATCATATTCCCATTACTTTCAAGAACAATAAACAGTTTTGACAAGTTAAATTTTAAGTTATTATTAAAACCTTTCCGTAACGTAGCCGGCCCCTAAAAAAGACGAAGTTATAAATTGTGTTAGTAGAGAAGTTTGTGAAGGAGGCCTATAGCCTTTGAAAGGGTTCTAATGTTCTATTTTAATAATATTCGCGGCCTCAGGCCGTTAATTACGAGTTTTGTTAGATCTAGTAACATTGACGCGGGGACACACGGCGCGGGGTTCGGATAGTTGGTAGCCATTTTGTATTTTATTGAGAGTATAATTTAGTATTTACCAGTAACCAACAATTAAGGCTATTGTTTTTCCATCGAGAACAACAAGTAAGTATACCAATAACACAAAAGTAACTTTTTCAGATTGCAATAAATACTTATCAAAACTAAGTTGTAAGTCAAATTGCGGTATTTTCTCGTCCATGCGGGTCGGGTGCGGCGCGGTTGCGGACTTCGTGACGTTATATTCCTTGTACTCGTATTCATATAATAGGCCGGGCCAGCAACGGGAGTGTCTTGGGTTCAATAATTTCCCACTCTTCAACATAAGCTCGCAACACCGCTCCGTATATTTCATCTCGTTTGAATGGAACGTTTCATAATAGCCGGATTGTTTTCCCAGTGTATCGAATATGGCTATTCAGTCAAATTGTGAAGTTTCAGCCCCCGAGGGTTGGAATACTCGACGTTGCTTTGACTCCTGTTGTAGATTTTTCGAGAGCTCAAACGAAATGCATTTGTTGCAACCCCGACCGTATTTGTAAAGGTTCGCTGTTGTACTTACAATTGAATTTATTTACGAATGAACTTTATGGGAGAACTCTATTGTGGTTATAATGGTTTTGGTACAAATATATTTGTTAGTTTGTTTGTTTATGGATGCTTAAAAATAGGGTTCGATATACAATCTTCCGTAAACATAACGTTTATTTTTACATTAACGAGCCGTAGTATAATGATAAATGTATTTAAGTTCTCCCTTAAAAATATATAATTAAAACCAAATTGAAATTGGATCAATTTCAGCGGCAAAACAATTATTTAATTACGACTAATGTCCGTTTGAGACGTGGTTTAAGGACCTTAATATTGAATGACAAAGTGAATGTCGTTTTAGGATGTATTATACGCGGTAGATTGCACCTCTGAGTTCCTTTGAGTTCACCCGCGACCACGAGAGGTGCAATCGAAACTTCGACCCCTCGAAACTTTGGTAAATAAAAAGTAAGTATTTACTTGCTTTATAAACTTGCTACCGCGAAAAAACCCGTGTGAATACGTTTACTATGTATACAAATCGCGTAAGTAAAAAAAAAGATTTGTTTTCTTTGTTAAGTTTTTGAATTCGTAAATCAGAAACAAGACCCAATCGTGAATAATGGTGACACTCTCAATAAAATTGCTTCAGTCTAAGTCTTTTAGAAGAAGTACACTTGTTCACAGCAAGTAATTTAATTAAAAGCTTCCAATAAGCCGCGCTTCTACTAAAGTCTGTTAATAATTAAAAACTATCGGAACTTTGATTTAATATTCAAAGCACCACTTCAGAGTTTAAGCTTACTTTGAAAACGGTAGTTTTACAGTCAGTGTATTATGTAAAGTTCGAGAAGGTCAGTGGTTGGTGGTGGTGTTGGAGTTTTAGGCCACCCACAGGCCTCCGACTTCGTCTAATGATTTAAGCTTAATTAATTTGAGCTTAAAGTACCCTCAAAACAACTGTGTTATTATCGGTCACTCATTAAAAAGTGTATTTGCAAACTAGTGCAAAGTGCAAAAAGTTGCAAAGTAGTATAGACTGACTTCTTCGAAGCATTTAAGTCTGCTAGTCTAGTCTGTATCTGTAATGACTTTCTAAAGTCTAGTCTAGACTACCAACTGTTCAGGTTATTATTAACTAAAATCGAGTAAGTTGAAAAACAATACGTAATCTCCCGAACGAAGGTCACCATTTAAATTATGATCAAACCGCCATTTCCTCGGCGAGATTGCGAACGGGCATAAATTCAAGATGGCCGCCGGAAATTGCTACAGTCCCATAATGAATGTAAGCGTTACGGAAATATTGTTTTTATTAATGTTACCGTAATTTATAATATTGTTAACTATCACACAAATTGTTGTCATTTTTTTTATTATAATTTGTTCTTTATAGCCCTTATTTCCTATTCCTATTACCATTATAATGTTTCTGATTACTTTATGGAATCGCTTGGGAAAATATATGGCGAAAGTTTTATTTAGCTAGGAATTAACGTACCTTGTGTGTTATTTGAAATGTTATGGATTCTGGGTATATATTAAAGTCATTAGTTTGACGTTATTACGTTAAAACGTTCGTCTAGCGGTCACTGGCCTTGTTGGTCTTTGAATATGAATATGCTTATAATTTTCACTATAATAATGTAGTTGACAGCGGCTCGCTCGCCGAATGCAGCCGACTGCCGTATTCAATACATTTTTCGGTCACCGTAACAGTTGTATACAAATAATTGTAAGTCTTATCTCGTCAATATAGGATCCATAATGGTAAGTGCTCAAGGTGTTTTTGATGCAATTCCCTTTAAAATATGAGCTTTATTTCCGTATTGAGTATATTATAATCGGATAGCAATCTTTCTCATTAAAATCTCACTAAATTACTATATTTCCGTTTCACAAAAAGAAATGTCAGAATATTTTGATTCCCATTAATTTCGGCATACACGCAAACTTTAGCCTAAATTAACTTTTTAATTACTCATAGCTGGCAACTCTGAAAAATATAAAACGCGATATTATAACGTGACTGATTGGTGGCAACACCAGCGAGACGGTGCAGTTACATTATTTACGCTGTTTTAAAAACTAACTAGCTTTTTGGAATAATAACTACGAATATGAAAGTATTGATTTTCTAGGGGAAGAGGTATTTTGTGTAACGCTCGCGTTCTACCGAACTTCTCGCAGCCAGCTCGCAGCTTGTAAACTAGCTAATTCTCACCGAACCTCTTAACCACGGTCTCTCCCAATTTAGGCATCCCTTATATTTAAAGTATTTGTGTATGTATAATATGTAACAGTATCAGTTAGTTAGATTCTACATATAACACAAGCTAAGAGCTTAGTTTGGGACTTATTAAACGTGCGTAAATTGGTCTAGGTACGTGTCATTAGACTATAGTCTTGTTATTACAGCTTGGTTAGTATATTTATTTATAACTCACTTCACGTTAAACCGCCCCTAATAAAACAACCCTTTTAACTCAAAAAGCAAATGTATCAAAACAGTACGAAACTACATTCATTTTCAATTTGTACACAAGTTCATTACCCTCTAAAATGATGGCATTTCATTATGAGGGTAGTAAAACAATCATGTATAATAACGCTAGGGTTGTGCCAAATAAAGCAATAAATCTACCAATTACACAATTTTTGGCACTATTCCTCTACGAGGAACTAGTAAATAAAATTGTTTGTTTTACCGAAGTTTTAGTTGAATGTTATTTTAGTAGAATCAAAATGGGCTTAGTCAGATTAGGATCTCCAACAATGATTACATCAAGATTATTATACTACATGCAGGTATGAATAATAGCAATCGCGGAAGACAAAAACTTAATTTTAAAAAGTAGCGCCCATCGCCACATCTTGTGACCTCTTGGACAAGTTATTGAATGGCTTCTCATCTTCAAAATTGTCAAAATTACCTGTGATTGATGTGGTTTGGACTAATGATAGCCCAAAAGTGTCAACTACAGAGTGAAACACCTATAAAAAACTGGTATTACTTATTAAATTAACTTGTCAATGTTGTCGTCGTGATAATGTTTTTTAGCAGACGAAGCCAAGGGAAATAAAATACTATTTTATTTGCATACATACAAAAAGTTGTCTCAAATAAAGTATGTCAAAAGAGGTCATGAATATCAAACCGAGCATCAGTTCCGCTAAGAGGCTGCTCTATCATACAGAGTGTTCAATTTTAAAATAGGTGATTTTAAAGTCCGCCTTTATATCCATAAAGTAATTGAAAGTCCCGCCCGACGCCGGGGGAGAACGCTAGTATGCAATAAATCAGTCCGACGGACGGCTGAGAAACGCCTTTGCGATGCACACACGGACACGCCGACAAAATTTTATATACATTTTCGAGGAATAAATGTATGCGGATTTTATAGGATTAAGTGAATTTCTGGACGTATTTTTTTGGAAAGTAAATTAGATAAATGGTTTAAAGTGGGTGCGTGCTTTAGTTTTAAAGGGTTTGTGTGGAGATCACGTGCTTTAGTACATCAAACAGGGTTGGAAACATCACTTAAACTTAGTCGTTTGGAGTTTTTCTATTCATACTCTTACAGGTCTCAGAATTGAGATAATACTCGTAATACCATAGACCAATATCTTGAATGACTTAATACTTATGTTCTAGGTTCAAATGTGTGCGAAATGAAGTTGTAATTAAGCTTAATAAAATTGTATCATGAGGCTATAGAGTACAATTGCCCTGAAATCATATTCCCTTAAAGAAAACTATCTGTATTTGACCCCTTTAATGAACCCCTCTTCTAACCCTTCATTTAAGTATCATTTCTCACACTGCAAGCAAATAAATAATATTATATTTTCGCTACAATGCCACTCACAGCATCACGTCAAACTATCTACCACCCCTCTATAGCGTGGGGGGTTAAAAGCATATACTTGAGCTTATCTACGAGTATGTATACAAAAATCAATTGCTATTTATTTGTCTCGCTAAAAGTCGACTGATTTGGGCAATTTTGATCTTAAGATACGAGTATTTGTAAAAGATAAGGATAGAAAACCAGTAGTAAAGGAAAGGTTCAGGATGAGAAAATTACTATTGTTGCAGGTACGAAGTTCGCCGGGTCAGCTAGTAATTCATACAAACTATGCTCATATTTTTCATGTAATATAGTAGGTTATAAGTGTGATTCAATTTCCATTATCTCATGTAACGCTATCGGCCGCTATAATGGCTCCGTGTCACGGTCTATTAAACGGATTATTATGTCACGATTATTATACTGATCTACGGTGCCCATTGTATAGGCACAGGCGGAGCGCACCGCCGCTGGACATGGACGAATTACAATTCATTATTTTATTTTATTGGTATCAATACTGTGTAATATTTTTAATGAACTGAGAAGCTTTTCATCAGCTCACACTAGTGGGCTCTCGTTACGGTATTTAGTATCTAATTTTGTTTGATGTCAATGATTCATTCATTGAGAGTGAGGCCACTGTACTGATGTTTTCAGTGGGAGAGGTTTCACTATGTTTAACTATGTAATTAAAATAATCGTATACACTGTATTAAGGATGTTCCCAAGCTCCGTAATGATTGCAAAAACCGAAGGAGTCTCCCAATTCGGTCGTTTTTTTTTGTAAATTTTAAATAAATACAAGCTGCAATATGGCTTATTCTAAAAACCTTTTGTGACGCTCGCTTTCAATTGAACTCACAAGCTCGTAGCTTGTAAACTCCATACAAATGAAACTTTAGAATAACGTTTTGTATTAATAAAGTTAATTAGTTTCGCGGCCATGATTTACATAAGCCTGTTGTGTGCAGTTTACAATTCAATTAATGTTAATTGACCATCTCGCTGATGAGTGCGTTTCATATCATTTTTAAAATATTAACTTTATGATAATTTGATGCATTTATAGAATAATAAATACCTAATTGCTCATTGGGCAGGTAATTTGATTAACCTCATGTTAATTCTCATACGTACGTACGTAATATAGCCTGTGTATATCCACTAAAACATAGGCTGAGGAAGTTGAGATTACAATAGTCTTCCTGGCCAATACCACACCACACCACACCTGTAGCGACAGCTAAATGGGTTATTGCCCATTGCAATACTCAAAATAGTCTAAAAACATATCCATTTCAAAACACCACCAAAATTGCAGCAAAGAGTATTTTTCTTAAAGAATATTAACGTTATAATATTCTGAGCATAATGAAGGGAAAGTTCCTGTATAACCAGCGGGCGCCCGTGCCCATAGCGGTCATTATACGAAATTGGCCATTATTGTTTGCCTATCCCACTCAACGAAAATAGTCATTTACCTGCGACAATGTCCGTAATGACTGTACCAAATTACCGACAGACTTAATACTGCGGCCGGGATTAATAAGCAGTTCTTTGATGATGGATGCGGTCGATTCCTAGCCTTCTAGATCTTAGAGCCCGAACCAACTCTTAATGAATAAATACACGCGGACGAATTCACGCACGGTTAATTAGACCACAAGTAAGTTCTAAGCTTGTATTATGGAATCTAACTGAAACTATTACATATACATAACAAAATAATGTATCACTACATAGTATAAAACAAAGTCGCTATTTTTGTCTGTTTGTTTGTCTGTTTGTCTGTATGCTTAAATCTTTAAAATTACGCAACGATTTTGATGCGGTTTTTTGTAATAGGTTTTTATGTAAAAAAAATCCCGAAATTCCCACGGGAACGGGCACAACGCGCACAAACCGCGGGGCGCTGTTAGTTTATACTATAGTATTTTTCAAACTTTTGCGATTTTTACATATTATTAACGTATTACTACTTAAATCAAAGTATGTAAGTGTTTTTACAAATCCTTAGTAGCAATAATCTTTGGACAGGCTTGTTCGACGCGAACTAAACTGTCTTAGAAATTCCGATAGTTGGCCGTTTTGTCATGAGCATTTCATACATTTTGACACTGTTGCCATCTGGCTCCTTACCTTTGTGACATCATGGCATTTAGTCCCAAGGATCAGTTTTACAATTCTTTAATGATTGATTACAATTGATTGTCAGTAGAACTTAGTGTTAAGTCTAAAATACTAAGTTAAAATTGTCTCTAATGTGCGTTCCTTCTTATGATCTCATAGACGAGAAATTGTCTAACTACAGTCTGGACTACAGTGTGCTCAGGCTCTAAAGATTAATTTTCTAGGAAAACGTATTACCTATATTAATCTAAGTCCTAGATAATGTTGGGAGATATTTTTGGGTTGGTGAGGTTTAATTACGTATTTTATTATATACTAGCAGCGCCCTGCGGTCTTATCCGCGTGGTGCCCGTTCCCGTGGGAATTTCGGGATGAAAAACAGTTTATTACCTTCTCGTTGAATGGCTATCCATTATTATAATAATATCGGGATTGGTAGTTTTCGAGATTAGCCCGTTCAAACAAAAAATCAAACTCATCGGCTTCATTATATAAATTTAGATTCATACGTTTTGGATCAAGGCGCTAATACTTCGTAATGAAGAACTTCAAATTAACCGACTCCATTAGAAAAGACTAATTTATATTATAGGCAGTGGAACTGTGGGTAAGCGCTGCATTGATATAAAGTTAGGGCAAGTTCACACCTCGCAAGTTGCACCGTCTAAGAAGACGTTAACATCGGCACTAGTTAAGAAACTCAATTGTGGTGCGCACACACTTGTGCACTTGAACCGCTACTTGCCTGCAGTGCTGGACAAAACAATAGGGGTACTTAATTACTGATGTAATCATTTTTAAAAGATTAGTTTAAGTAGTAAAATCAGTTCATCTATGACTATTATATTTATGTCACAATCACTCCACTAAGGAAGCATTTGACGTCTCTGAATACGGGCGTGAATCAGCTACACATTTTGTTTCATAAGCAAGAAAATGAATATCATGTCACAATGTTTTCCCACTAACAAATTAGAATCCGCAATCAACAGATTAATTCAAGGAAATATATTAAGAACTTTAATCTTTTGTTTGCGCTTACTTATGACGCATGAATAAGCACATTACTACGACACCGCTTCTGCGACATTTAACTCAAAACACTTGCAATTATTCACGTGACGTTGGTCCTGTTAAATCGTCCCGCAGTGTATTCCCAATGAGACGGTCGCAATATGTGGAGTTGCCCAACTATTTTGGAGCGAATGATCAACTGCGTTTCAACTATCCGCGCTTTGTGAAGGCTTATTGTGGCTACCCATACTTTGGGATTGTCTCTCGGTTTATTCTGTACTAGAATTGATTTTTTTTCTTAGAACTTAGATACTAATTTTAGTTAATGTACTAAACTAGTGGCTTGACCAAGGCCAGACATATCAAGTAAGGTTTGTTAGGAAATAAAAATAACGTTATTACATAACGTTATTTGTCAAATGCGATATCAGAACTTGACTTAAGTCACCAAGCACCATCTTTGACGCATTATTAGTCGTAACAGTAAGATATCTTATAGATATAAAAACACAAGCAACGCCCCGCCGTTTTACCCGCGTTTGCCCTATCCTATAACCTAAAAAATCCTTTGCGTAAATAATTATTCAAATCGGATTAATAGTTTGCTAGATTAGCAAGCTCAAACGAACAAAAACAAACTCTTTAACTTCATTATATTAATGTAAATATGAAGCAAGCACTTCGTCAAACTCTACAACTACGCTATAAGATGGTACGATACTCCGATACTAAACTAAACCACAAGCCAAGCGCTGATATTCGCATCGATACAAGATTACCCAGTTACGTAAACACGGCGGGACGTAATGAAATGCACAGTAACACATGTTGACAGGTACCCAGTGAGCTGCCCGAGACGCACTTCAGACAAACAGACAAACACAAACCCTGTCCCGGCGAATATACGTCGATACTGGTCAGCGAGAGATGTTCGTTTAGATATGGGCTTACTCGGAAGGTATTCCATTTGAAAAAGGTTTTTGAATTTACTTAGTATTTTAGATCAGTAATCTGTGAAAGGCAAGCGTAATGATTCTCACTGATAACTTCAGTAAGAGGGAAGGCCTTTGTCCGGCCGTGGGACATTACAGGCTAATTAGTCTATTTGGGATTGATTGAGGTATTTTTTGTTTGGCGTTACTGTGCTTCTATGATTATTGTTCTAACATTCGACGTAAAACTACTTTTTAAGCTAGTCTAAATTCTACCACTTCGTTAGTTCGTTCCCTTCAAATCACAGTATTAAGAAAACGTTTAGATTGAGAAAACGTCGACAATATAATTTTGTGTTATTTTTCTAAATAATATCGTCTGTCAGCATCGTTACCTGCAACACGGCACCCCCGTGTCTCGGGTCAAGCCCATCCTTTCTCCAGCCCTGCGAGTGACCCAACTCGGAAGCCCTTTGGAGAAGTTTAATGAAGTAAAACTGCAGGGACACATTCCCGGGCACATCGGTGACATGTCCGCAAAGTACATGCACGAAGGAGTATTGTTGATAAGACAATGTTATTGAAATATAACATTACATCATTATTGGTATATCAACAGACTTAGCGCTCGTACTCTACCCGCCTGACGCTATTAAAGTACAGTAGCGGACAAGTGCGTGCCGGCAAAAAAAAATCATATTAAAATGGAAAAGCAGCTAACCGCACGGTTAGCCACCCCGGCGGCTAGCCACTAGCGCGTAGTAGAGCTAGCGGCTAACCGCACGCGCGTGCGACCGTACCGCACCGTACCGCTTCTACGTTCGTTCAGATTGAACGACTGCAGAAGCTACGATTTGACTAATCACTACATAGTATAAAATAAAGTCGTCTCTTTTTCGTGTCTGTCTGTCTGTTTGTCTGTCTGTATGCTTAAATCTTTAAAATTACGCAACGGATTTTGATGCGGTTTTTTGTAATAGGTAGAGTGATTCAAGAGGAAGGTTTTTATGTAAAAAAAATCCCGAAATTCCCACGGGAACGGGCACAACGCGGGTAAAACCGCGGGGCGCTGCTAGTTCCTAATAAAATGTTTGATATTTGACATACTTACCTATGTGTCATAGCTGGCGAGACCAATCAGAAGCTTGTTCCATAATCCTATTGAATCGACTTGCAAATTGTAAATTAGTTTAATCTACACAACGCTCAAATCCTAGCAGAAGTTTCAAAGATAAACGTGTGTATATAAACGTAAAAAGTAAAAAATAATGTAGAATTGTGTCTATGATAAAAATATAAGTATAATTTACCAAAGTGACAACGACAGTTATACTATCTTTATCTAAAAAGTCGGATATTATGTAATTTCTCCTACTTTAACTTTACTTTGATTCTAATTGTATTTGAAAGATATCTGTCAAAACGAGCGACTGTAGAAGAGTCTAATTTGGCTTTTAAGTGACACCTGTCATAACGGTTATAGTAAAATTATTGTCTAATCTCGCTCGTCGCGTAGATTATTAGCCCGTTGGCACTGCCAGTGAGAGAGAGCGCTTGCTGTGTCGGGGTTTGTAGGTTTGATTCCCGCCCGGAGCCATCAATATGTGAAGACATAGTTGTTGGTGACGACGTCTGGGTGTCAATTATATATTCTTATAATGTTTTTATGTATGTATAACACAAGCTTAGGGCTTACTTTGGGACTAAATAACCAAGTTTGAATTTGTCTGCCTATATTATATTATTATTAACTAAATAATGTTAGTTCATTGTGATTGTTAAGTACTTTAAGTACCTTGGTACCTGGATGGGTAGTCGATAGTGGCATTTCCTTCTGAGCGCTACCGTGCTTCGGTAGGCACGTTAAATTGTCGGTCCCAGTTGTTTCTATCGTTAGACCATATCGGAGGCCTTAACGCGGTCTAAAAACTCCAGGGTTGCCCGTAACCCACACGAACTAACTTATTTAGTTTAATTAGGTAATGTCCACATGAATCGGACGGCGTAATGAAGTTTATTAAACAAATGCCCGCAGCCCACAGGGCGCATTAGGTCATACATCACTGAAACATTATAATTATTGATGGGGCATTTTTATTGCTGCTCCACTAATCCGTATCTATAGTGTAATGTTTATTTATATTATAACCAAACATAAGTTTTTTCTAGATAAACTCATTCGAAGACTTGAAGGCTTTGTAAGCATTGAGCGAGTTTACAAGTTGCGAGTAGGAAACGAACAGCTTTACTCACGGAAGAGCAAGGTACTAACTGTGTTCTCTATTTCGTGGCTATACTAATAAAACCATTATCCTAAATATAGTAGAATTTCTTTACTGAGTACAACGTAAAGTAAAAAACATCTTAAGATACAATAAGTACAATTTTGAATCGTCTTGACGTAAGGATGATTATTATACTTTAAGTATCTTCCTTATAAGCTGAAAGCTCAAAAAACTCGAAGAAGCTTGTAACTATCCGACTCGTAGCTTTTAAACTCGTTTTATTCATATAAATGATCCTTTATTCACTTATTTGACTCATTGCCTCAAAATAATTGATTAAACAGGATTTTATACTTCGGTGTCGAAAGCTAAAAAAGCTTATTTATATTCAAAGTGTTGCAGGAAGTGTGATTGATGTATTAAACATTCATGTCATATAAGGTTTCACGTAAAGTCATATCGTAAAATCCAAGACCGAATGAAGAATTTTTCACAGGCATTTTTTAAAATACATTTTTCATACTTGGGTTTTTTGTTACAGAGAACTTTGATATACATCATCTTTAAGTAGTAACCTACTTTGCCAAGAAGTTGTGTCAGTACACTTTACTTCTTAACCGACTGCAACGAAGGAGGAGGTTCTTAACTAAAAAGATTATTTACTTTTAAAAGTTACAATTTATAGTCATTAATAAAACGGGACTGTATCGCGTTAGATTATATAACTAACGTATTTATTAAAATACGTATCCGACGTTTCGAGCGGATTACACCACTCGTGGTCAGTGGAAAACTTCCAGTGGTAAGTATATTTTATGCAACACACTCCTGGTTTTATGTATAGATTTTCTTATTTATTCAATGATAATAATATAAATACATCAAACGTAACACATTCACTAAAAAGACTTTGTCTATACTAATATTATAAAGAGGTAATTTTTTTAAGTTTGTCTGTTCGAGGTAATCTCAGGAATTATCAGTCCGATTTGAAGAATTATTTTTGTAATAGATAGCCACATTCAACGGGAAGGTTATAGGCTATTTTCCATCCCGAAATTCCCATGGAAAAGGGCACAACGCAGGTAAAACCGCGGGGCGTTTCTAGTTTTAAATAAAAACAAAACAAACACACAAGTCTTTCAAACTTTATGTTTAGAATTCACTCACTCAATTTAAACTACAACCATACCAAATCGTAGTACGAGTATTAGTAATAAATATACGAATTCCTCTCAAATACCATAACGAAGAATTAGAGAAGTCCTAGAATTAGAGACAACTGTCCCCCTCATTAGCTTCAACTCATTAACCTATAGACTCAACAGAACGACTCCAAATAAATCCATCGACACGACACTATAGATTGATTTATTAACCAATGCTGCGTATAAATCAGTCGCTTCCTCTAATTACGAAGGGAGGAACGCATTGTAGCGAAAACACTCCTAATTTGCCAGGATAGGGTACGTGTGTATAATTATTGTTTTTCTTTAAGAGGTAATAAGGTTGGCAGGTACTTATTTAGAGTTTAATATTATTATACCAATGTAACCGTATCATCACGGAAATTATAGATATTATTTCGGTACACTAGTTTGGTTGATTTATTTGATTAAATGAAATTAAAAATGTCAGTAATACTGTAATTTCTTCAAAATAAAAATAACATAAAATGTCCCATTATATATCTATAATGTTCCACTGTAAGCCAAAGGCCTCTCATCTCACTGAAGATATCAGTACAATGAGGAGGATTACGCGTAACCACGCTTTTCTACGGCGGGTTGGTTTAAAACCCGAGCCATGTTTTAAAAGTAAACTTCCCCACGGGAAGTGTTCTGGTACCTTAACAGACCGTAGAACCATGTCTCACTATGCAGTGTGATGTCTAGGGATATATTATTATTTCAAGGAGCTAATTGTCAGACTCTACTAAGATCCTTAGACCATTTCCGAGCTTTTAACCGGTTTATCAACTCTGACACCATAGTACTTAAGGTACTAAACTTGTAGGTTCTTACTAAGGTCCGATTTTTTAATCCATAGTAACAAATAGTTTATTTTCAAACGTTTGTTAGCTTTTACTACGGATAAAGAACCGAACCTCTTGCCAAGGCCCTAAAATGTCTTATAGAGTATTAGCTTTTAAAGCTGCTTCAAAGGAACACGAGAGCGTAAGAAAATGTTTACATGACACGTAATGATATGATGGAACAGAATTAGCCAGTAGTGTCCCACAGCTAGGCAAAGACCTCTCATCTCACTGAAGATACCAGTACAGTGAGGAGAATTAGGACCCATGGCAAAGCAAACAAAACATTTTTACCAAACTATTTAGTTTTTCCTATCTAGAATCGAAATGAAGTACTAAATTAGTACTTTTACGTAGTAGGTAAACAACATAACACTATTTAGTCTTGGTATTTCGTATCCACGCCATTTAACTAACAATCCAGCAAGCATTTTTACACAAGCCGTCACGCCGCGCCGCGCCGCGCTCTGTAATTATTATAACATGGTAATGTCATATTATCTGTCAATCTTGATGTCATACAAAGGCGGTAGTTACGGTAAAATTATAGAGGGCGAACCCGCGGCACACACCTAGATGTATTAAAATATAGATTAAGTATGTTATACAAACAAATTAATGGACAGCGTTTGAAAACTTGTTATTATGTTTTCATCAACATTTTGGGGTATAATTGCTTTTGTTTTTTGAATTTATTTTATCATTATTTTACATAGCTCGAAGTTACACATATTTAACTAACTCTACAATACCTCTTTACCCTTAAAGTAAATTCCAACTTAGACCGATGGAATGACGTCCCAGTGACAGAACATTTTATATAAAGTTTACTGCTTACTAAGCTTAAACTTAAGCTTAGCTTAGCGCGTCACACTAACCGCTTTACATTTAGCACTTTACGCTTAGTGCACTTAGTCTTTGTATCGATATAGATATAAACATAAATTCGAAAATTAAGATCCAACGGAAGAAAGAGTTTTTCAACTTTTTAACTAATTTCTCTGAATTCCACAATCTTGCTTGCTCTCTCTCTCTGTAACTGAAAATGAAATAGCGTAATAACAATTCGTTCGGAACATTTCACAGATCAAAATGAAAACGCTTTTTACAACCTTATCATACAAACATACTTTTTAAACTCACACGATTTGCACTCATTATACTAAATGAAACGGGTCTGTATCGCGTTAGATAATTTAACGTATTTTACTAAAATACGTACCCGAATTATCATACAAAGTTAAGCCCTAAAACTTGGTCTAGGCACATAACTTTGAGGACTATCCCTTACTCGGTGTATGTTTATCTGCCGCCACACTGTAGGCCGGAACGTTATTATGATGTGTAGTGATAACGCTGCCGGCTCTCCGTACATTACGGTATATCTACGCATTTACATTACAACAGTAAGTTCGTGTAGGTTAGTGGCCAACCCTGTTGTCCGAGTTTTTAGACCGCCTAAAGGCCTCCGACTTGGTCTGACGATTGAAACAAAGGGGAATGACAATTTTACGGGCCCTCCGAAGGACGGTAACGCTCAGATAGAAATGCCACTATCGACCACCCATCCAAGTAGGGACCGAGTTGAACGTTGCTTAACAATCGCAATGAACTAAAACATCGCTTAGTCAAGATCACCCGCCACAAGCGCTACTTTATGTAACTATGTACTATATACGAGTATGTACGTATGAGCCGAAATACGTATAACATGTAGATGTTAGGTACTATGTTTTAGCTCTGAAAAGGTTGTCTACCTCAAAATGAAATCAATGGAATAATAATGTACCTACTAGTTGCTTCTTCTTCTAGGGCTTTTTTCATTAACGCTCATTGATAGCATATTATTTATCAAAGGGTTTATCCCTTTCTGACGTATGCTATTTCCCAAAGAGCAAAAGAGACAAATCTTTAAAATGGTGTTTTAGTTGTAGAGCGTAGAACTGGGCTCTTGTCGATGGAGCTCTTTCCACTTTTCTCAATCTTCTGTTTTTCTTTAGCTGTAATTTGTCCAGTTGTTTCTTTTATTATATTTCCAACAGATACCTACTTGTAATTCCAAAAGCGTGCTTATTATTTCGAACGTTTAAAAGGTATACTTAACAATTATGGCAAGGTAAATAAGGTGTCGGAATACACTTCATCGAATTACGTAAGCTCCGAAACATAATTTTGATGTAAAATTAATCCGTAAAATAACAAACGGCTATAATGATCGCGGGAGAAGCCGGGTGTTGATTGCTAATGTTCTAATTAGGAGAATAATTCAAAGGCCGCGCGCACACAAGCGAGAAAGTCGTCAAGCTAATGAGAACGCTTACAGTAATATAATTAAAAACATTTTCACGCCGTTTTAGCGATGAATTTATAAAAAAATGTAAAGCATTTTTTCTTAATGATGTTGTTAAGTAGGTATAATGATGTTAGTGTTAAGATATTTAATGTTGATAAAAATAATTAATTGCGTCTCAGGCGGGTGACAATGTTTTTTTCTTAGTATGTTTTTGTTATCTTTACGTTGCTTGATCTTTAATTAAAGATAGTTTAATGAATATTCTACCTATTTATAAAATGTGAAAGTAATTAATATTTACGTGTCAACAGAAGCAATATATATAGATATAAAAACTAATATACATTAAAATGACACGTCGTATAAATTAATGCGAGTTCATTCATTAGAAAATGTTTAAAATTATATGAATAACTCTAACTGTAAAGTCTCATAACAGAAAAGTAATATGCAGAATTAATTCCCACACGGTTTGTTAGACCCAACCTAAGGTCTAAGCTTGTATTATAATGTAATCTAAGTTAACAGCATTATAAATACACAAATACGTAAAAATACCCGAGAACTGCTCCGAAACTCCCAAATTCCGAGCTGCAAGTCAAAAACAAACTAAATTCCGTTCAAATTAAGCGTCACTTTCACTAAATCCAATTATATGTCAGTATCTAGCAAACCAGTTACGTAAGGCACGGTGCACACACACACGAAAAACGTACATTTACGCTCCCCGGCGATAGATTAATTGAATTACATCAACACCCGGGTTAATGCGATTAAAATCTGCAAGCGGCGCGCGGATTGGATTGCGAATGGTGCGGGTTACGGCGCGAGTGTGTCCAAGGTTTAACTATTTTTTTTGTGAAGCGTAAATTGGTTCGTTGTAATGAATTGTCGTGTGCACCTGGCTTTAGCTTTTGTCTGTTTTCAAGTGTTTGGGATTGGACGGGGTTATTTAATTTATTTGTTTGTGGCGATTTTTTTATTCAATTGTTGATTAAGAGTAAGTACTCGTACAAACCTATCAATAAATATACAGGGTGGCTTTGTTACATCAGTCAGTATGTGCAAGTCTGAAATTATAAGAGATACGAAGATGTTTTGTAAGGATAAGGATGTCACTGATTTTAGAGAAGAACTTCAAAAAATTATAATAAAATAATAATTTCAAAATTAATTAAAAATTTAATAAAATAATAACCTGAACTTTCAATAAATCATCTCTCAGGTTATTTTTAAGAAATACTACTAATTTTGAATTAAAACTAAGTGTATTCGTAAACGTAATACCAATTGAAAACATGAAACAGTATTACCTAAAGTTAAGCACACATCATCGAATTATTCAACAACTCCTATAAATCAAACTCCTAATTCTCAAATCTCTGATGTAAAATAAACCCGCCAAAGCTGCGGATATATCGCGGACGTTATAAAGCATGGAGCACACTCGCTGCATCGACAGCTAAAAATGTGCAATCATTATGTGGACAATGCAGCGCTCTCATAACTCACTAAGGATATAAAAATGCCTATCGGACCCCTATTCTGTACTCGACTTTAAAAATAACTGTAATTACTGTAACTGTGTAATTACGAGTACATTTGGTAACCACCTTTAATAAATTAATAGTTTTATAGTTTTAAAATAATGGCTGACTTTTAATTAAGTTTTAGTTAGGTCGAATTCTTGTAAAATAATATTTATATCGTTAATATTTTTTGATAATAAAGTATGATGTCTATGACCAAATGTATTAATTTAGGATAATATGTTTAGCGGATAAGTAGTTACAGTTAAAAAGTGGTGCCAGGGGCGACAGCGGCGGCGACTAGAAAATTTATTGAAAAAAGAACACAACATTTATAAAAGCTATGGCGCAGAGCATAATGGTTAATAGTCTTTTTTATCGTTCGTCTGCACTGAGGTTTGAATTGGGTTCCAAAAATTTGGAACTGTATATAAACAACATACTTTAATTTTTAACTTTTATTCAGAAAACAGAAATAAAAAAAAATTAATACCAACAAATAATTCCCTCAATCTTTAATAATTATAAAACATGCATCACAGAATACCAGGATACGACCGAACCATTCCCTTATTCCCAGATAAATGATCCAGCGAAGCGGCTGTTGAAAATATCGAGCCACGGATAAGAGGAGCTGCGATATTTCATAAAATACACCACTCAGTCTAGTTTAAACGACTTTTGAAAAAAAAACACCGTTTTTCAACGTCATCGTACATCGGAAAAACGATAGTTCCAAGTTTGAACTCTGGGATTTTTCGGCGATATTTTGCTATCCATTAACTATCTCCTTTATTCGTATTTACGGAACCGGAATGGCAACACAGAATGAAAGCTAGTTAAAATGTCAATCTCAGTTTGAATTTCGAACACCTATTGGAGACACTGAACGGAAAATAAAACGATTTAAAAATGGAATAGAAGAATTGTTCGGTTATTCTATTGAGCGCGGTCGGTGTTGCAAGTCTTCAACATTTCCTTTCATTTGGGCAATTTTGTGAGCACGTGAGAGCGAGGCCTAATGTTAATACGTGATGCGGTTCCTTAATATAAACCAACGTAATTTGAACTCCGATTTGATACCAAAACTGTGACCTGATTTTGTGATGCAGTAATTGAATTTGTTATGGAAAGTAGGATTTAGGCGCGGAAACGAACGGAGGGAATTTTTATTTTAATATGTCCCTGTTTTTTGGAAGGTTTTTGTGTCCTGAAAATACTTTAATCTGTTTTTAGCAACAGTTTGCGAGATTATAAACGAGTGCGGAAATTTAATTTTGAAGGAAACAAAACACAACGGAGTGATATATGTGTTCATAATTTACTCAAACACACGCCCTTCGCGCTTTTAAAAACACTTGTGCAAATTAAGTATCATTGCTCAAAAGATCAAAAACGCATTCTTTGAAACAAAAACAACACATAGCAAAAACCAATCAAAATGTCATGCACAAATTCATATTTAAAAAAAAACACATCATTTGTGAGCATTTCCTGAAACGATTGATCAAAACAAAGTAATAGGGAGTGGATACAATATATTATTAACGGCGCAAACAACATCACATTCCATACATTCAAAATTACGGCCAATTTCGTATTAAGCTCTTTTACAAACGTTATTACTGTGAGCTACGGTTTGCACTGGCTTTGTCTGTCTATTTTATTAATGAAGGTACACGTAGATTTACTTTTGATTATTTGGTGAGTATTTTAGTCCTGTTTTACAGCTAATGTATGTTTCGATGGCTAGTTTTTAGACAGTTTAGCATTGAGAAGGTAGGAGGGATTTTGCCCTGATATTGGATGATGCAGGCTTAATTTCTTTAGTATAGATGTCCATTTTAAAATAACGATAACGTTCTGGCTTGCACGCTCGCGCCATCTATTGGTCGTGTGTGGAACCACAAGGAACAGTTAGCTAAAAACAGAAACTTAATATAATAAACTTAATTTCATATTCTGAAATCTGAACAGATAACAAGATATTACTATATAATGACGAGATTACCTAACTTCGCACAGTATAGATCATTCAAACCGTACACACAGACGCAGCCGCAAATATGATTATCCTTTAATATTTATAGTGAAGCCGCGTTGAATGTAACGCTGTTTGTGTATCCGATCACAAAAATATCCGTTACTGTGTGCGATGTGAATGTGACTTAACGAGCGCCTGCGAGGAAAGTGCTGGGATGCGAGCCCGTTACACCGTGCGATACGCCTGTCGCACGACTTTTTTGGTTCTTATTTAACAAAAGGGTTACGATCACACCTGCACAGCATAGACTAGAGCTAATACAGACGGACAGACAGACAGTATTTAGTTAGGGCTAATACTGTTGTATATTCTAGTCTTTTTTGATTTATTAAAAAACTATGTAGAAGTGCATACTAGAGACATACATGTGACAGCCTTTTTTGTCTGTTATAGGCTTGTTTGCCTGTGGGATAAAAATAATTGAACCGACAACTTGTACAATTAACTACGGCGCACAAAACAGTCTAAGCAATATAATCTCTAACGGTCATATTAATAGCTTACTCCATGTAACATGCTAAGTTGTGTAAATATTGGGAAAATTAACAAGCCTCATTTTGTCAACAAACCTTAGAATTCAATATAAAGAGAGCGCAACTCATATTTTTAAACTCTGTTTTAGAACTCACTCACCAGCTTTTTGTAAACTCTCTCAATCTAACTATGCCATATCTACTATATCGTATCAAAAATCGTACAGTATAAAATCTCGCACGTAGTATCAGTATACCAATTACAGTCAGTATGTCTATAATGTAGAGCTAACGAAGGAAGACGGTCGCTTGTACATTTGTTTACCGACTGTGCCGTACGGACTGAACTTGTTTGCGGCGAATTTTCACATTACACACGCTTTTATAAAGAAATGCGTTTAAGGTCGGCGTTTGATGTGCTAAGGTTTAACCTTTGTATAAGTTGACGTTTTAGATTGAGTGAGTTCATAGACTGTGGTTCCGCTAGAATCGAAGCTAGTTATTAGGCATGTGAAGCCAGTTATCTATTAATTAGAGTAGCTAACATTACTAGAGGCAGCCTCGACTTGAGGCTAACAGCCTACAAAGAGTAAAAGCAAGTCGCGGTGGACCTCAGGGTAAGGCAGCGTCTCCACTTCGGCGGCCTCGGGGTGAGGCAGCCGCTTGACCTGAGGTTGCCTCTAGTGGATAACCAGCTTATAACATTCGCGTTCTTTTGAACTTACCGAATAATAGCTTGTAGACTCGCTCAATAAAAACGGCCCCGACTTCTTACTACTTTTATAAGTGGCCGTTAAGCTGTCTGTCATGATTGTTTAATTATTTAACCATTTTGGATACTTTAAGGGGGTTAAAAGTCCAACATCAAGGTTGGCTATGGTCACCCATCCAATAAATGCCAAGCTGCACGATGCCTAACAGTCGTGATGAACTAACATGGCTTGCTCCAACTAGCCCTGAATTCTACAGCACCTGGGGATTGTATAAGCACCTGCCGTATCCAGCAATGAGGGTTATGATAATTTTCAAAACAAATATATTCATCATCATCGTAATCATCGTAACATATCTTTGAGGATGACGATAATAAACTGAACCTTCCAGTCAACACCGTCAATGAGACTCAAGTAATATTCAAGGTTTGCATCACATCGACGATGAAATAATAAAACCGGCTCGCAGTACACAAAATAAGACAATATGAGACGCCGCGCCGCGTCATAAATCTCGACGCCGCGCTAACAAAACGCTTCCCCAAATATGTATACAGACATCCATCAAACACCTGTTTTTATGAACATACTCGCTTCTGTGAGGGGCTTCAGTGTTCTATTTCAGTTCCTTGAAGCTTTCGTCGATATACAAAATATGTTAGATTTTGAGCGAGTTTACTATCTTCTAGACGGCTAGTGCAATAGAAACCCAGCGCCATATTTTTAACAAACTTTGTCTTCAGTATTTGCTTGCTAGTAAACTCGCTCAATAACAACGGCAATTATGAACTTGCACTAAGATACTCAGTACACAAAACCTCTTATGACTCGAAACTATAAAAGTGACCTGCGGATTTTCTCGTTTGAAATATTTATAATAATATAAAAGTGAAATAAATTGCATCAAAATCCGTAGCGTGGTTTCGGATGGACGGAAATACAGCCTTTATTTAATACCAAGGCGAGCAGCAATGGTACTGTGCTTCACAAAGCTCGTTAAACTATCGGTCCTGGTTGCTTCATGTCTGAAGCCTTTGGCTGGTCTCAAACTCCAACGCCAGGTTTGGCTCCTAACCAACCCAAACTTACCCAATCACCATGCATCCAATATTTATATTTCTGACTGGTAACGAAAAACTGTCTAAGTAAGAAAAAACACACACCCATAAATGGGTGAAAACACAAGAATAACAAACACACACCACTGCAAACTCCATATTTCTACCAACACTGCACCCGCACATATTTCCGGAACGTTTCAAATAAGTATAATTTAGTTTTTCCTATGTAAATAAAGTCAGCGGTAAAACTCGCGTCTGATTTCCTCCTAAATCATAAAAAGAGAGTTTATCGCATATTTTCATATACATCTCTCTTTTTGTACTGAGCCGAGATTTAGTTACGAAGCTTGAGTCGGCGATGTATTTTATTTATTTGGGTACGCTTGATGTAAATAGATAATGATGCTACGTTTGTTGAGTAACATACCGATCGTGATTTAGTATCACTATTTTATATTGATTCATGAATTATTTTCAGTTATTTTTACATGATACGGTTATAATATAATCCTTGGAACACGATAAAATATCGATATCAGTGAAAACGAACCGTGAGAAGTATGCTACGAATCTCGTAGCAACAAGTCGTAGCAAGACTACGGTGCTACGAAATATTGCTACGACATGTTAGTATTTTTAAGGCCGGATTTCACAAGCATTCTCCATTGTATTTAGCGCGTATTAATATGTTTAATAAAAAAATGACGTACATTTTTAATAAAGCTCTATTTCCTATAAAATAAAATACAATTTTTATTGAACAGCTTTTGTTTCTTAACGATATTTAGAATACTTAATAGATTTAAGGGTTGTTGTGCACGCCGTTCTAAATGAATGTTGTACGTTCCTTTAAAAATGTCTCACACGGGAATTTAGTTATAAGAACATTTTTACGAATATTATTTGTGATGATATTGCTGAAATGTCTTAATAAATAAATAATAATAATAATAAATGTAAATGATGTTTTTAAAAGCTAATACAAAGTAGGAATACATCAATGAAATTCTTATTATTATTTCAAATATTTTTATAGTTTATTTCGATGTTATTGTAAGATAATTAATTATCACAACATACCTACAGAACACTCATACGTGTGTATATAGTACAAATCCGGGGATCGACGGTGTAACAATGTAACAGTAATCAGATACCAATAACATCAATATTATGATATTAATTAGTAAGGAATCAATTACCAGACAATCTTCTAATTAATTGGATTAATAATTGATTAAGACACGTGTTCAAATATACATGTGTTTTGTTACCCGCCAATGTTTGGTTTACTCAATATGCATTCTTGTAATTTAAGTGAGAGAGAGTGAGAGACTGTATAACTAAACATGTTATTAAATATAGCCTGAGGAACTTTTCACTAGAGGTAAGTCGTGAGTTGCTTGCAATGTTAATTGATAGCTACTGTGTAAAGGGTGTCGAAGATTGGTGGACAATCTAATGTAAGATGTTTCGTGATTGCATTTTCTTGGCGCTATAAAGTAATTGTGTCATTATGCTATGCTACGTAGCTATGCTAATTTGATATCCACCAATGATATCAAAGGTATAACATCGTATCATAGGTAGTCAGAGAACGTGTTATTTTAACCCGATCTAAGTATAAAACGTAAACAAACCCCCTTCCCAAGAATCCGAAATATGTTTCACGCCATACAGCACATAAAGGGTCGCGATTCCAGAAGATAATATGTCAATAAAAGTTCCAAAGACCCAAAAAATTAACCTATCAAATCCCGGAGTGGGACGTCGGTCCCCAGCAGGGTCGGATCCCATCGCAAATTCTCTTCAAAACCCTTTAAAGTTCATCTAAAAAAGCATCACGTGTGAACATGAATCACTCGCCTTTTCTAATCAAATGCACAGCGCGAACGTTTCGCGGCCCGAATCCCGGATTTCCCTCGGGAATCCCGGGTTCTTCTCATTACACGTAATTGGCGGGACGCACTGACGTCACGGGATTGAGCTGATAAGTGATAAGTATGTCTTGGTGTATGATAAGTAGGTGATGCAATGATGGATTGATGAGTAGTTTGTTTGAAGTTGTGAGAGAAGCTTTTATTTGTTGTATTGTATGGCTTAATATAAATCCTTTATTTTGTATCGAAGGTTTCCAGTTTTCACTTCATTTAAAGAAGATAAAATGTGCGATGTGTTTGAATCAACAATTAACTAATTTACATAATGTTTCACTCAAAAATCGCTCATTAGCAATTCTCAAAGGAATCGTTAGAAACTCTGAATACAAACGCGACGACGAACGGTGAGGAACATTTGATTTTGTTTAAGTGATGTTATTTCTCCAAACAGTTCGCGAACATTCTAGAATAACATTTTTTACTAAAAAGCTCCGTAAGAAATTCGATAAAAGTCAGTATTCCAGTAGCTGGTCCCCTACCACCCCCCAGCAATCGAGTTAGAATCTCGAATGCGTCCGCGGGTTGCGTTCGACTCGAGGACAATTTACCCCCATCAAAGATGACAACCACTCGATCCTATTCTGATCACGTCTGCAAAAAGTCAACATGAACCGATAGTAGGTGTCCCGGAATCTTTACGAGTGATTTATTGATTTTTTTACCCTCTTTATCTGGGAACGAGTTAGTTTTAACGTATTAAGATGCATGTTCTTTTCGGAATAATACTTTCCGCTGAACTTTTATTATTATAGACCATAAAGTATCACTACATAGTATAAAACAAAGTCGCTTTCCCCTGTTTGTCTGTCTGTACTTATGTATGCTTAGATCTTTAAAACTACGCAACGGATTTTGATGCATTTTTTGAGATAGATAGAGTGATTCAAGAGGTTTATATGTATAAAAATTTCCGAAATTCCCACGGGAACAGGCATAGCGCGGGTAAAACTGCGGGGCACTGTTATGAATAAACGACTTTATTTTAACAATAAACTATTACTCCGCACACATTCCCAAGCGCGAACACTGCGACGAACTGCGAACTGCGCACGAACTGCGCCAACACTCGTCAAGTCCGCACAAAAAGATTCTCGGCGAGCTCGTAAACCGATCCACAAATCATACTCCGGAATTCCTAACTTACCACTTCCTACGATACACCAAACATTATATAAATCTTTTTGCATTTATATAAATGGGTATTTACCCTTTACGCTTATAGGAAATACAAATGATAAAAGTTCTTTTGTTAAATAACTTACACAAGTTTTTTGGGTAGAGTTGGGTTCTGTAGTCGTTTTGGACATGTTGTAGCATTATGATGATAGTTTAAATATAGGTTTGAATAATCTTAGTTAATACAATATCTTATCTTATAGATATCAAAGAGAAAAGTAAGTTACAACTTTGTCTAAATTAATATTTGACTGCTATTATTTCAATCTATCCATATACAAAAATGTATAACAATTATTATATCTCATATTTAACCGGTTTCGATAAAAATTATAACAGTTAAAAAAACTAGTGCTATTATTATAAAGGCAATTTTTCGAATATGTAACTTTTTCGTTTTTGAACAATACCCATGGAACCCCGAAATGGTGCATATTGTATTATCCTCATACATTCCTATCAATAAATCACCCTCGCAGTACATTATCAGAGTTCTGTTTGCTTGCAATTGAGAAATACAAGTGAAACGAACAAGTGGTAGAAGTGAAAAATAAATCATAAATATGGTAACGAGACTCACCCTTGATGTGCATGATTAAGTTATTTTATGGGATAGTCGGGATGAAACATAGTATATAATATAGTCTATTGCATATTTATATATTTAACGTACTCACACGGTTTTTTTTTTGCGATAGAAAGTAAGTATAACTTGCTTTATAAATATTATACTTACTGCGTGAGTACGTGTACAATGTGTACAAATCGCGTATGTTTAAAAAGTCTATTGTATATTTTTATCTTATTATGAACAGACATACCTACAAGACACTTCTTCTTAATAATAAGAGCTGGGCTCTTGTCGATGGAGTTCTTTCCACTTTTCTCTATCTTCTGTCATCCTCTTTAGCTGTTCGTACTACAAGACATTTACTATTATATTTTACTGTGGTCTACAAACACTACCGAATCAATTTTACTATAATTTACCTGTTTACAGTATAAATTACATCGTACCAAGCAATGTAGTTAACAAAACAATTTGTTATTAAATACACGTCACGAACGCTCGCAAGAAAACGAAATACATCTAATTACAATTCTGAAAGTAGCTCAGCCATTTATTAAAACCGTTAGCATTAATATCGAAATATTTACAAACATATATTTCGAGTCGTCAGACTGTCGGCGATATTAAATTGTCCAAAACGACACTGTCTGGTTCACTTGCCATTCAAATTTGAGGAATTTCATTTAGGCCAGTAGGCACTGTATTATTTATTGTACCGTTTTCGCCTTTATTTATTAAAATATTTGGTAATTCTACACTGAAGGTCGTTATGAAGTTCCAAATGCTGAAACGTTTCACCTTTCATTTCGGAAATTGTTGTTGACATCTGCTGAGAGGCTTAGTTCCACTTTTAGGACGTAGCGTTTATCAAACAGACAGGAATATCTTTCCCTTGTCTCGATCAGTGAATAGAGATGTGAACTGCGTTGTTTAGTTACACAAGACAATCGACACCATTAACGTAAACACAAATATATTAATTCCCGCTCCGAAACACAAATAATGAATCAACAATACACACAATTCGTATTTATCCCCATTTCTCACGTAAACAAACGCATAAAGCGGAGCGCACACTGGAGCAATAAAACGCTAAATGATAATCGCGAGATGTCCGCTCGGTTTCCGGGCGGCGGCTTCCGGCGACACGCATTAGCCATTACCGTGCCGGCGGCCGTGACGTCACATCCGCGCTGTATCGCCATGGGGTGGTTTTGATAGATATTCGATGGGGCCCGAGTAGTGGCACCAGATTCACCGCGCACCCCACCAGTGATTTGTGTTTTAATTGAAACTGCGAGGAATGCGCGCCGGAATTGCTACGTGTGCTCTCGCCTTTATGGGACGTTGGAATTGTATTAAAGCTATGCAAGAACTGAGTGGCTATTAAATTATGTATATGTGCATTAGGAGGCGGGTCCTGGTGGCTGATCTCTAGCTTGTTACCATGTTTTATGCAATTTGTTTAATTTCTGAGTCGGTCCTTGCGACGGTTTTATTTTCCTATATCACTCTCTTAGTACGGACGCTTTGATTTTATCCGACTGAGCGACGCCAAAGAGAGTATGTGTTTATTATGATAAGTGTAAATCACATGAGTTTAGTTATTAAAGTGTTTGTCATTTAATTTCTACGTACTAAGTTACCGTGCTAAGTTTAAGTTTAAACTAGCCAAAATATTCACATAAATACATCACAAAAACAATGTTCCCTCTACATTTAAATCAGTGTTTACAGTTGGATAAAGAGTAATATATTTCACAATGAATTCGTATTTTCTAGACTTCCTAGGTACCCTAAACACCGGTACGGGACAATAAAAATGCAAATGTGCACAAATTCTCATTCCGAATGATTTATGCAAATAGTAAGACATAAAAGATAATACTGCACTTCAGGAGTAGTGGTACCTAGTGCTCTAGGTATTGTATATGATCCTATAAACCTGAAACTTGGCCATTTGTTACATTATAACGTAGCTCTGAATTTGTTTTGTTACATTGTTTGGATGCTTCTGAATATTACGTAAGGAACTATCATCCGTCTTTATCTATTCGGACCAACAATAATAAATTAAATAATATTTCAAGTATATTTGCTTATATTATTATTATATAAGCTTTTGCCTACAGTTTTACATTTTACGTTTATACGTTGAGTCGGTTCCCGGGGGAACTTCGGGATAAAAAGTAGCAGCCACCCGATTGATTGGAACTGATTGGAACATGTCCTTGATAACTACTAACATACCAATCCTCATCTTTCTAAAATATTATATTGAGCTCGATGTGTCCCACTGTTGGGCAATCGCATTCCCACTCTCTTTCCACACCAATTTTTTTAAATATTGGTGAAAAAATTATGTAGTAAATTAAAAACATTTTCATAAAATAGGACTAGGACTTCTCCACAATGTCTCCGAGATTAGAACCTAGATATATAAATTACAAATGCTAAATTTCAAACTACCAAACCGCTTCTAAAATATAATCTAAACCGGACTCATACATAGTATTAATGTCTCATACCTAGACTAGGTAGGACGTAAGTCTACCGACCTATAGGCTATAGGTATTGCTAGGTATCCTAGGTCGTCGCGCTGTCTGGCCGACACACGACACCGGACTTATACGGCTCAGTGCATTCCCTTGGATTCATGTGCTTGTGCATGCTCGTAGCTATAAATAATTTGTTTAAAGATGTGTATTAAAGTATGAGTAATGCGTTAGTTGTACTTGTTAAAGTAATATTAACTTGTGTTAGCCAGCTAAGTGTGTTCGTGTTGGTTTGGAGCCAACCCTGGTGTTGGAGTCTTAGGAAGAAGTCTTTCACATGGTGCAACAATTGAAAACCGGGACTGACAGTAAAACTTACAATCGCTAGCACGGTAGTGATAAGAATTTGCTGACACAACTTTAATATAATAGAATGTTATTAAAACATACCTTGAGAATTACATCTAGAGTCTATCCAAGTGAAATATATGAGAGTTTAATAACATTGCTCCGAGTTAGACGCTGCGAGCCAACGAAATTAATAGAGGGCGAGCTAAACAAAGACATGCCTCTAAAATAATCTTTAAAATCTGTTGACTGACTCAATGTCAACTACGTTAAGAAACCATCATTTTCTTACAAATTAAATCTAAACTTTGAAGTATATGTAATAATTTAAAAGAAATCTCCGAACACATCGCATTCCTGAACCCCGCTGTAACCAAAAACAAGACCACTAAATTGATAACCTCCTTACGGCTGGCTAACAATACCTCGCCCAATAAGGTGCACTAACCAATTCCTACTCGCGTACAGTTTTCTCCTCAAGCTCATTAGGTTGAGTTTTAAAGCCTTATATACACGTTGGAACAGTTAAATATGCATGACTAGTCTGTACTCGGCCTTACAGGGTGTTCTCGAGTTAATATTTGATAAACTAAAGAATTAGCAAGGGACTCGCGGTGCGGTGGATAGATGGCGCGGCATCCGATTTATAGTGGCTTTTTTGTACCGGCTTTCTGTGAATTAGATAGAATATTTGATCGAATGGGTTGGTTCGACCGGTCGACCGTCCGCCGGTTGGGATGGGATTTGACTGAGTTTAAAAGAAGGTTAACTGACTGGTTAGCTATACGAAGTGATATTTTGTACTTTCACTAACTACGAGTAACTGTATTCTAATCTGCACATATTGATTCCTATAATTTTTTAACTTTAACACACTATTTCTACATAGACACTGACAAAAAGTAGCAGTACTTTAGACTGTTTTTTGTCAGTCAACAGTCAACATAGCAGTTTGGTTAGCAACATTTTTTTCGAGAATAAAATTATTTAAGAGTATATAAAAGTTTATCCTGATTTAAAAGTACGTCCACGATATGTAACAAATACAAACGTGAACACGTTGTACATCTGTCTGTCAGTATAAAAGACATTGGTGTGTAAGCCGATAGTTTAGCGAGCCGCGCCAGGGGCTAGCGGTAGTGTTGTATTGCGGTCATTGCCACGGCCGGACCCAGCTTGTAGCTGTATAGATAGCTTTTTAGATATAGATAGATAGCTCTGTGGCCTTATAGATATAGATAGCTTTATATATATTGTATATGGTTCTTTAAGTAACAATTGTGTTGAGTCATTACGTTAAGACAGTAATATACATTCTAATACATGTTATCTCAATATGTTATAAAAGTATATATCTGGCTAATTTTCCAACTGCGATAATTCCTACTGTACAGGAAAAGTTTTACTGATAGGGTCGGATAAAATCCCTATACCCCATCTCTAAATTTATGTAAATGGAAAAGCATTTATAGAAATGTTCTTTTTCTTCATCGAGTGGATGGCCAACCTGACCAATCCTGGTGTCAGAGTTATTGAGCCGCCAAAGGCCTCTGACATGGCTCAAGTAACGACTACTATCCGTAGAAAGTAACCGGGACCGACGGCTTAACGTGCCCTCCGAAGCACGGAATCATCTTACTTTTCGAGCAATCAGGTGATTCAGCCTGCAATGCCCTAACCAAACTGAGGAAAGTCTCACAAAGAGATTTTTGTGAGATCCCCACCGGGAATCGAACCCGAAACCTCCGGGTCGTGAGCCAGGCGCTCAAACCACAAGACCACGGAGGCTGTTATAGAAATGTTATAAGATGATAATCAGCCTTATTAGTTATTCACATTTCAAGCCTCTTGAGTAGATATAAACTGTAGTATACTATATAGAACAAGCTTACATTCTATACAATATTCTACACTCGTATATCTTAGTTTAAAATGGATATTGGATTAACAAGTATGAAGTACTAATGGGTTGCATACATTAATTTAGACATTTTCGGGAGAGAACTATGTCTGCCTATCATCTCACACTTTGCATAGAACAAGTAACAACATGTTCGTACAGTACCCGGCAGACACCTTTACCCATCGACCTTTGGGGAGTTTAAGATAGTTTAGCTTTGTCGGCTACAATTAATAAAGCCGTTCGAGACAGCTACGACTGGAACAAGTACAAAAATATTGTATATGTTTGACTTTTAATATAAAGTGGCCCGCGGTTATACCTGCGTTGTACTCGTTCCTGTGGGAGTTAAAAAGTGGTACTACGAACCTTCCACATGAATTATTACGTATGATTGTGAAAACCGAATGAAAATTCTTTGATTAGTTTCTGAGGTAATTATTTACATACAGACAGACATTTTTTGGGGACTTTGACGTATAATATGAAAGGTTGGAATGACTTTTCTTTTGATGGGTTTTGATTTGCTGAGAGTTTTTTTCTATAAAACTAACAATGTCTTCCGTAGTGTCAGTGAAAAACTTCATGTTGGTTATTAAAAATTATCATTGTTTTAACAGAGGACGCTTCTAGAGGCCCAATACTAGCCGTCCATCCAAAGGTCAAGTGTTAAATCCTTCTGCAGGGTACTATATCTATCTATTATGTATAAGTACTTGCTTTCGTAGCCACTCGGTTTGAACACAGCGCCTTGGAAAACACGGAGATGAAGGAGCATTTCCAAAGAGAAAGTTCTGCATAATATATACTAACTCGGGAATAAGTGGCCGCAAGTAATAGAGATGTGCAGCACTGAAAGATGACTAGAGTATTGATTGTATTTGGTACCGCAGACTTTTGCTGTTGTACGAGATAATCTCTGGAAGTACCAAGCGGCTTTGAAAAACATGTTTGTCTATGATTGGCACATTCTTAAGATGAATAACAGACTATACACAAAACCTAATCCACAAGAAATGATCTATGTGCATCTATACTAATATAATGAATCCGAAGGGTTGAGTTTTTGGTTCGTTTTTTGTTAGTTAGCACGCGCTAATCTCAGAAACTACTCATCCAATTCGGATAATTGTTTTTGTATTGGATAGCCACATTCAAAGAGAAGGTTATTTTATATACCGTAATTCCCACGGGAATGCGGGTAAGTAAACTACGGGACGCTGTTAGTAGGTTATAATGGTTATACTTTTGTAAAGTACCACAGGAAAGCGAGTCAATCCGCGGCAAGTTGCTAATTTAACAACAATATCTGAAGCCTTCATTAAGAATATTCGTGGAAAACATTTATCTTCATAAATGCATGAACCTACATAATATTATAATTAAACCGTCCTTATATATATGTACGTTTGGTAAATATAATGAGAACAAATGGGATGGCTCCCGAGGGAACGCGGATTATTTGAGGCCTTAAGGAACCTCTTGCAAAGGTGTCGACGTATTTGAAAAGGAGTTTAAAAGCTTGCTGACGACGGGAACCTAGCTACCTGGATTTTGATGGAATTATGTATTATTTCATTATTTTTGATCATATTTAATGAATATGATGTATTTGTAATCTTCGTAATCTTCAATGAGTGAGCACACCTTATTCCTGCCTATAATACGCCTACCATTTTTTAAACAGCAAAATCCTTCTTCTTGCTCTATCTACATAACTTTATACTTATACAGGGTGGTTTTTTAAAATCGGTCATTATGGGCTTGTTTAATTAGTAATGTCCCTTAGCAAAATATTTTTCTAACATAAACATATAATTGACCATATCTATTGGCATATAAAAATTGAGGGTGTTATTTTTTCAACATTTTTCCCGGTTTGATTCCCGGAATGCAGGCGTATTTTCATAAATCAATGCGTGCAGTTGTCACTAAAGTCGGTGGATGGTTGCTAAGAAAAGATCGTCGTATCTTATAGTTTAGGACTTCCCCATACTGACCGATTTAAATAAGCGACCCTGAATAGAGTAATGAGTTTTTGTTATATGCCATCTAGTTAGATAGATTTTTTATTTAATTTCCGATGTTAAAATTGACGGCAATTGTTACCCGACTGATTTTGATACAATATTAAAGTTAAAAACGTATAAAATATACAAAATATGAACAAGAGACAAGTACGCTTTATCTCTCCGCGCCAGTGAACCTATTCCGAATTATCGTTAAGAAGTAACTCACTCTCAAACCAGCGACTGTTAACACCGATTTAAGATAAATACACCCAACTTCGTTCACCTTTAATATACAACCTTGTGGCTTAAATAATAAGGGCCATTTTGTGCAGCCTTTCGAAGGTTTATGGAGGTAATGCGTTAATGTGCCTACGGAGTATGAAAGTTGGTATCAGTTAATTGTAGTAGGAGTTATTTTGCAGAAGTTTTAAGAAACAGTTCATCTACAATAGGTACCTACGCCATTTGGACCATTTTTTACTGAGTTTGAATTTCTAGAGACGTATATAAACGTTGTTAACAGAAGTTTGAAAAAATAAATCTTTCAAAATTTACTAATGTGACAAAGTTCTAAAGGGCTGGCTGCACCTATCATACATGTTAGCGTCCGCCTGTCAGGACGGTGTAAACGATCTGTACACAAGCCGTGGGGAGGTAGCGATAATGTACTTATAATGAGCTCCCTTAAACACGGAAACTTTGAATCAAGTTTAAATATTTAATTATATTCAGCACTTGTCCAAACATAATTAGTGGAGGGCGGACGCGAGCCGCGCGGCGCCACGAGTCACTCTCAATTATGAATTACACAGTCAAAGATACAACGCTCACCTCACCCTTCCAAAACTGATCAAATTTAATAAATGTTTCACTAACTTTATCAAGCAAATGAACTCCGGCCAGCGAAAATTATCTTTGACAAACTTTAATGAAATTTTGATCAAGTTTTTTCCCTTAAAAATGGTTTGTTTTATCACTAACTTTGTAGAAGCTTTTAACTTCACAATGTTTTAGGCGAAAATGACTGTATCAATTTGAGAATATCGCATCCAACATTAAATAGTTGTAATGTTAACTCTTTACATATAAATTGCTCAGGGATTAGAAATACTTGGCACGTTTTCGAAAACCCTTTACAGTGAGAGCTCAGGGATATAGATATAATAAGGTAAGTAGTAAATAAAAACTACCCGGACCCCAAGTGTACATCAAACGGTCCCGATAACGAAACGAACATTCTTGTTATAACCATTTCAACATCCACGAATTGCGAAGCTCATTACTGAATTTATTTAAAAATATTTGACGAATCCTGTACACCAAAATAACCCGTATTCAAACAGTTATAAATATGAAAATTCATTATGATGAAATTGTATGGATACGCCTTTTTACGCGTGAACGCAAATATAGGTTTCAATCATGTGACATCAAAGTACAGTCGGATCAAAGACACGCCTCTGGCTAGAGATTTCCCACCTGGCAATATTGATGTACAGCCTCCGAGGAACCTTTAAGTCGACACACCCTTATTCCAACAATATAAGGTCCAAAATATTATAAATAATCGAAACATATGAACGGTAAAGTGTACCCTGGCTTTAATAGAGGTACATATATCGTTTTGAAGCGTTTGTGTTCGCTCGAGATGACAAGTAAACAAGCAATTATTTGCGAAGTTGGATATTAGAACATTATTTATACAGATTTATTTACTAACAAATATTTTTGATGCGTTGTAATTCATACTATAAGCGTTAATTTGTGTCTAACCTTTTCATATTCTGAAAGACTTTTCACATTTCATTTCGTGCGCATTTCACAATTCGTTCACCTCAGTGCACAATTTTTAGGTTATAAGCAACATTATACGTCCGATTTTAATAGTTCTTTTTGTAATGGTTACCACCATTCAACGGAAAGGTTATAGGCTATTATTCATCCCGAAATTCTTACAGGAACGGGTACAACGCGGGTAAAACCGCGGGGCGCTGCTAGTCGGTATAATAATGTTCAACTCTAAATCAAGTATCGGCGGAGAAACTCTCAAGTTGGTGTAGTATAGTTACGCCAGTTAGCGCGGCTATTGTGATATCTCTAATAATGAACATGTTACAACAATTTGTATTCCTAAACTATTCCAATTATCGTGTCTACATACGAATTGCTTAATATATTGACTGTGTTCATATGAGTACATATGTAACAATACTCCTTAGAACCTTCGTCATCAGTTTGTTGGTAGTTTGACTTTGCAATGTCAGGTAATCGCGATTGTTAAGCAACGTGTAGCTCCGTCTATACTAGGATGGTTGACCAAATAGTAATATATATTTTGTTTCCGTGTTTTGTAGAGCGCGTACAATTGTAGATTTAGTTTTAATTTAATTCTTTAAATTATTCAGTACATTAGCCACTTACTTACTTATATACTTTCTTACTTTATCAGTCTTAATTACCTTAGTTATCAGTGATCAGAGAGATCTTCAGTAAACAATACATTTTAATACGAATATTAAAATAGTAAAACCTCACAAGAAAAGCTGAACTATGTTCTTTTTTCAAAAACGATAAACAGTCACGATACTCCCCGCACGCCTCCCCCGCGGCACCTCATATTATTATTCAAACATCTTTATGCAATTTTTCCCAAAGTCAAACGTCGAGCTCGCCAAACAAAAGTAAAGGCAGAAAATATTCGCAGCTGTAACTGCCTTCTAATTAAGTTATTCATACAACGCGCAACGTAATAAGTTGACAATGTTAAATTGAAAAGTAAGGTTTGTTTAACAAGAAAATTTTAATTAATTTGTGTAACCACGGGAATGAACCCAGTATTGGGTTTTGAATTCATTACAATATTTTAAAATATGTTTATTCTGTGCGACAATCCAAATGTATGCATTAATGCTGTAGGAATTTTAAATATAACTTGTAATGGGTCGTTGCCTTTGAGCGAGTTTACAAGCTGAAGAGTTTGACTCTTTGTTTGAACTACTCGCTAATCTCAGAAACTACCAATCAGATTTAATTAATTATTTTGTAATAGATAGCCACATTCAACAGGAAGGTAACTGGCTATTTTCATCCCAAAATTCCCACGGTAACGGGCACAACGCAGGTAAAACAGCAGGGCACTCTTAGTATATCAATGTACTGAAAAATGTCTATTTTCAAAGTCATAAAACTGAAAATACCTTTCAAGATATGTCCAGACGTATCTAATAGGATTTGCAATAAAGTACAAGTACTGTGTAAGTAGTTAAGTAGCGAGTTACGTCGTTAAGTAGGGCTAAGTAAATTAGCATGATGTTTACGTGTTCATATCAAGCGCGTTGGGCTAAAAACTAAAGCTGAACTGTGAGTGAGTCCTCAAAACATTGGGGGTTTTGTTATAAGCGAAAAGCGAGGTGAAAGTCACTGTATATGACGCAAGAACTAGGAATGTATTAGCATCTGTATATTTATTTTCCAAAACTATTCTGCCTGTATTTTGCGGAAATATATCAGAGTAACTGAACTTTTATGGAACTGAACACTACATCATACAATCTGTATGAAAACTACCATAGTATACTCGTAATCTATTTACTATCAAGTTAAACACTTATTTTGATTTTCCGACGTTTCGAGTGGATTGCGACACTCCCGTAGTAAACATAAGCATTTAAAAACAAAACGCTACACGGTAATCGCTACTCGCTACCACTATACACTATTCATGAGTGTTACACACAGTTTATATACCGTAACAAGTAAAAAAAACTCTTTGAAAACCCCCCTTACACCTTACACCCTTAGTCCGCAAGGAACTGGCTTTCGAGTGAAGAAAACCGCATCGAAATCGGTCCATCCATTTGAGAGCTACGGTGCCACAGACAGACACACACTTAAATACACCAATCTTTTGCGTCGAGTAAAAAAGGATTCTGACGAATTGAGGACCTGCTCTTTGAAATCCGTTAATAATATTTTTGTTCGATGCTTCTACTCTAGTGTTTATTAAATATTTGTAAATTTTTTTATGAGTTTTGACTACATAACCTATTTTTGTACAAACTTTAACCGCTATATATTCCAAATTGGGCCAGATCCTATTAAGTGCTGTACTTAACAATGTTTGTGTTGTAAGTAACGAGGTGAACGAAATAACAACATGGCCGCCTTCTGCCTGAAAGAAATTCAGCTTAAAACGATACTCTCTGCCCAAATATTGTTCTACAGTTCCCTGCTTTCACCCTCAGCACCCGTTACTGTGGGAATTTCGGTATAAGAAGGCTATATCTATCGATTTAATCTATATTTTTACCAAAATTCAGTCATATCATAAACAGTGGCTTAGACGGAACAGACAGAGTTACGTTTCCACTAAGTATAAAGTGAGTATGAAAATTTCTATCATCAAAACTGCTTACTTTTTAAATATATAATATACATAAGTAAGTAAAGCCATTGAATTATTTATTTTAACGCCCTGCCGAATCAAGAAACATAAATATGCGGTCATGAAAACTTTACAGTTTTTCAGTCCTTTCACGTTATCACTTCATTAGTATTCCACCCATGCAGGTGAAGTAGAAATCTTTACTAGTATGAAGGTAAAAGGTTGTGTTCTGTTAATAATCTTCCGTATAATTTAAAGGGGTGTGTGTGTTGCCAGTAATATATTCCCGAGGTCGCGGCGCGATTCGTTCGAATACGCGAATTTGCCTTCGAATGTAACGCGGGCCTTTCTAACGGTATACGTGACACTTTTTACATTTCCAACGTTGGTTTTAAATTTCGAACGTCGGTGTTGCCAACCTAGAATTTTATTTATTTTTAAAATTGGTTTTAAGTGGTTTGAAATTCGACATGAACTGAATAGTTAATGTTGGATATTTGTGAAAAATCAGATAAATAAGAAATGTGCTAAGGCATGTTTCACACATTCATGCATGTCAAGTCGAACCCCAAAAACAGCATCAAATATAATTTACGTAAACCATCCTCAGCTTATTAAGCGAATGTTTTTAATACCTGCATTTATTTTAAGTTATAAGGCCGCCGTTGGGGGCGCAACGTGCTTAAGCATAATGCACCCCCTCCGATAAAGCATCCCTTTTCATGATAAATACGGTGCATGAAGTACTGCGAAACCCTCACCGGATTTATTTAGCGAAAAAAATAATGTTGATAAAAACGCTGAAGCGGTAAATATGCTTAAAAATATAAAAAGGTTTTATGAGATACGCTATGTTTAATGAGAGTTACTGGTGTTGCCAGTATTTAAATTTAAATATAGAATGTTGTGCTCATATGGTTAAACCTCTAATGACTATTTATTTTTGATGTTCTTTTTATATTCCATTTTTAATGTAATGAGGATTTAAAAAGGTGTTTCTTTTCTGTGTGTTTTCGGGAATAATATTGTGTTAGGCAACATATTTCAAACCTTAAAAACATATAGGAAATTCTACAGTTTGACGAAAATAACAAAAACAGCTATAAAGTTGTGCCAGTATACCATACAGAGAGATGTTCATTAAGATTTTAGACATTAACGAAGGCATATAGTTTTACGTCGCCACCCTTCCGCCCTCTATTTAGCCGGCACTCGTTTATAGGGAGGTACGTAACAGTTAAATACTCTAGTAGTTTTATTTGTAACCGTTACTACGCACAAAGTACCGATAAAACTGAGTAATAAACTAAAAAACTCGTTGAGTACAAAGCATAAACATACAGGTTATAGTTGAAAGAAAACATCGTAAATGTTTACAAGTCAAGGAGGTAATGCGTTGGTGTAATTTGGAGAAATAAGCGGTTGTTGTAACAGAGGATGGTATTCTTTATTTTTAAACCAATCTAGTATTCTTGGAAGTAAAGGCGGCCTCACCCAAGATATCAGTAACAAGATATCAGTAAGGAGAGGAGTATTAGTAGGTAGGAGAAGTACTTTGGGTGGATGATCCCAAACCCGAGCCATGTTTGAAAAGTAGGAAACATGTTTTTACTCGAGAAAGCTTGAGGTAAATTGAGATGATGCCGATGGTGCATGTATCATGCGGTGACCGCAGTAGTAGTGCTAAGTGACAGCAGTTATCACCTAGAATCTAGATAACTGCGGATATCTAACTAACATGAATATGACCCATGTTTAGTTACGTATGGCACTAATTTGAGTTTTAACAAAGTTAATGATAAATTTGTTTTTCCTTTAGTTTACCGCAGCGCGTTTCATCGAAGCTCAATTTACCGAACACAATTCACCGCAGCACTTATGTATCAAGATGTTCGGGAGCTACCAGTTCTAATCAGATGTTCGCTCGTGTCAAACACCACCGTCAAATCCGAGCGTTCCCCAACCCAATCAGTGACAGTCACTTATTGAATTTTGTTGTGCTCGCGTCGAGTTTCAATAATTCCGCAGATCTCCAAGGAAACTTTATCAATTTCCGTAACTTGAGACATAATATCGGGAATTCGGCGAGAAGCGCCTCTTGTGCCGGGAATAAACATCTCCCACTTTACAGATACCCGATGTTATTTCTTGTCCTTAACAACACCTTTCTGGGAGTGTTTAGTTGACAATTGTATCGTAATGTTTGCTCGGGGAGTGGGGTACCTTTACTATACGTACACACATTATACATAGATAAGAAAAAATAAAATTATATTACTTAACTTTACATAACCTACGAGTATACGTCAAATTCATATTTCTATTCATTAGAATGAATGATATGTTATGAAAGAAAAAATGTCAGTTAAAAAGACTGCTACCGTTTTTGGAAAGCTGGCATTTTAAGCTAAACTTTTCTGCGGGGCGAGATTTTGTGGTCGAATAGCTACCTAAGCTTATTTTACTACATCTTTTGCATCACTTTTACTTATTCTACTAACATTAAATCGAATTTTAAATTTACAAATAACAAAACTAGAAAAATAAAAAGGATAAGTGTTCGTCATACGATTCGTGGATAAACGGGGGGTGGTCGGTGGCCGGGTGGTCCGGTGGTCCGGTGGCCCGAGTGGTCGAGGTCGAATGTGATCGGAAGGAACCTTTAAAGGTAAACAAGCTCTTGTTAAAGAAACGCTGACTCGACGAGTCGTGGACGATGGCCTTTACACTACACGATTTTGTTTGATAATTCTTTAAAGTCGTTTCTCTTGTAACTTTACCTGAACAGATTGAACAGCTATCTATAAACAATGTGAATCTGATTTCTTTTTGACTTAGTACTTAGTCTTATTATCCTTCTGTCTTGTCTAAAACCTGCATTGATGTAGTTGATACTAAAGTTTCGGCATAGACTGTCAAAAGGTATGTCAATGTGTCATAGCCCCGAGGTTTTACCCGCGTTGTCGCGCAAAACTCCGACACCAAGGCTGGCTACTAACCTACTCGAAATGAATAAATGAGTTTTATTATATAAGTATAGATCACCTAATAGAATGCAATACGATTGATACTTGTGTATTCTTGTAAGTGTACAGTGAGATACGATTTATTTCTGAGAATAATATTCTGTTTAAATAAATCGTGTCGTGTAACGGCCCCCGCCCTGAGCGTGTGAAATAGCTGCGTCAAGCTCGCCGCTCACTCCGACTTATTGCTATTAAATTGAACGCCAGATTTTTTGGAAAACTCTCCGACTTCACACACCAAATTTAAATCGCTTTGAAACGATCGTTTGAATTTCAGGTTTTATCTTGAAATATTTTTAAAGAATTTTTATTTAACTTAGTAACTTTTATTGCTGTTTTTAAGAAAACTAAATTAATATTATGTAAGGAATGGAACTAAGATTATTAAGCGGCGCAACGGCCACTCATTAAATTGAAGATATCAGCACATATAGCGAAAAAGGCTTAATTAAATATATGGACTGAAATAATGAACATGTAGAATAAAAAAATTAAATACAAAAAAAGTTAAGACCTTTTTTTGCTTTCCGTAATTCCTTTTCCTGCCGGTAGGGGCGCTCTCCCGAGTGCCACCTCCATACTCTCTCGGCACAAAAGTCGTCAAACAGTTTAATAAAAACTTTTTGAATTCGTTAAAAATGCCGCTAAATCATATAAATAATTAAATCCGTTGAAAAGACTCCCGGCTCATCGCGCGAGGGAAACAAGTACGGATAGCAGAAACAGTTAGCGAACTCATTTGTTGGTTAAAGTCAAAGTTTTACGGGTTGTTTATTACGTTTGTAAGTTGACCGAATTTGGTAACCGCATTCGGAGTTACTAAATCGGTTAACCGATTTTGACATGGTACCTACGTCTTGTCGTTAACACTAGCGGGTGAACCGAATACCCGGTTATATTAATCGGTAACCGAGTAGTGTTGTAACCGTATTCGATCTAAAGAACGAATGGAAACGAACCAAACCTGATTTTATTATTACGCTTTGAAACCATAATAACTTAAAAGCATCTAACATTCTTTATATTTGTATTCCTAGTCATGAAGTGAGTCTAGTCTCTCTATGTGACAGATCCTTAATTATTATTGTATTAATATGCAAAATGCTATTCTATCGTTCAAAATATAAAAGTGTGTTTTGTATTCAGTTGCGAACAGTACTCACCTACTGTTGATTTTACTGTCGTCCTGAAACGGGCAATTCATAAAAATGTTTACTTTTACGATGAAAATAAAGAAGTAAATAAGAAGTACCTTTTATGAGAGTTGTTTACCTTTACAACTAATACACCTTTTTAGCTAGATTTTATGTGACAAGTTTTTACAACCTTTAATTTTTTACTTTTATATTTGTGATTCACTTCAATTCTGTGATAAAATGTGAAAATGCGTAAATATGTTTATATTTAGATATTCATTTAAATTAAACGAGTATAAAAGATGCGAGTTGGCAAGTTTAAAAGACGCGAGCAACTTTATTAATTCACTAGCAGTGCCCGGCAGTTTTACCCGCGTTGTGTTCGATTTCGTAAAATTTCGGGATGAAAAATAGCTTATAACCTTTACGTTGAATATTACTGTCCATTACAAAATAATTATTCAAATCGGGTTGGTAGGTAGATTATGAGATAACGCGTTCAACTAAACAAGCAAAAGGTTTAATTATATTAGGACAGGTGATAAATTCCACGTCCTTGAAATATGTTTAGGAGACAATTTTAGATCGACATACCTTTAATTTTTGAAATCGAAAAATACAAAAAAATTACATAGTATTTGATAGATATTTATAAATATTAACATTATGGTGCAACACTGCAAAGACCTTCGCTCAATGTACTTATACCTAGAATCCCACTCTAGATACCCATCGTTTAATCATACTTACAGTAACCGCGGCGCGTGGACGCTCTAACGATTATTTGGGAACTAATAAGCTAGCTCTGATAATAGTATCAAAGCTCTGGAGACGACCGAGTTTGCTTAAAGTGCTCGCGATTAGGGTGGGGCCTTACTATACGCAGATCCACGTCATGTATCTCGCATACTTTAGCAGACATGCTGCTTTTTGCATGATGAGGAGGCATTAATGACAAGAGGTGGTTAACAAATGAGAGGTCATTAGTGAAAAGAGGTAATTTACTAATTGGAGTTAATTTCGATTATAAGAGATTATTTCTTTCTCGTCACTAACGAGAAATCATAACTAATGAGAGGACATTACTAACGAAGGGTAATACATTAGTGACTAATTGGCAAAATGGATTGGTGAGGATTTAGAGTAATATCACAAATTAAAGGAATAACACGCTCCTAGTGTGACCGTACAACATATCTCTAGGCGACTCCATTACGAGTCCAAAGAGACGTCTCTACGGAGACAATCTTTTGTACACCGGTCGTTAACACAAACGACGTGTTTTTATTCATACCGTGCGATTATTACTAGCCCTGCGCCGGGGGTTTGTTCGGTGTGAATGTACTGATTGTGTGCTACAGTAGTTTCATTTTGGTCGTGTATGGAAGTAAATCCCACCAATTTGCAAAAAGATGTAAGGATGGACGAATAGGTGTATGTTTCTCTTTCACGTAAAAACTACTGAAGGTATTTTATAATATTGTATTAAGAGATATGAGGAGAATATATTTGAATTTGAATTCAGATTAAAATTGTCATAAAAAAGATAAGATTCTGAAAAATGAACCATTTTCCCGAAATTCACATTGTAACATTAAATTATGGTCACAAACATGACAGATATCGTTTTGTGTACTGGTTTGACATCAATTTGATTTAAATTGTATTGGTATGACGTCATTGTCATTATCATTTTCTAGATTACACATACAGTTGGGTACAATGTTGACTGTATCATGAGTTTCACTAAAAACCACAATTAGGTACAGTTGTTGTGGTCCTATAAATCTACTTTTTTATTTATTGGTTTATTTTTATTCAATACTACAATAATATCGTTAGTTTGCACTTACAATTAACTTGATTAAATAATGTATGTTCTAAGTGACATACCTTTACGTTAGTAGCGAACAACATTATAAACATTACTGCATATCTATAACTAAGGTTCGACGCTCGTACCCTTAAAAAAGCTCTCGTAATCTGAAATACCATTAATAATTAAGTAAAAACCGACCCGAAAGATAATACTTTCAGTTGTATAAATATTTGTGGGCGAAATTCGTTGAAACTTTAATAATAAATTAATCCTTTCGAGGCATCCATTATGTGGATTTTAGTAAACAGATCAAAATCATGATTTATTGGAGCGAGATATCGCAAATTGATTATTATCCGTATTTATTTATGGTCCAAATTCAAATTCGGATATGAGTTCAAACAAACATTGGTTTTAACTCTGTCTATAAAAACATTTCAATATTATGTAACACTAGCACTGCCCTGCGGTTTAGAGCGCGTTGTATCCATTCCCGTTGAAGTTTGGGGAAAATTCCGAACAACAAGCCTTATGAAGGTATAATTCACACAAAGATTATTTAAATTCAATAATAATATTATTAGTTTCAGTGGGTACAAACAAAAAACAAATCTTTAGCCTTATTACATTAGTGTAGATTAGTGTAGATGTTATCTGAAAGGACGAAACCCATCCCTCGAATCCCTGTGAAATATTAACACACCTTTTTTATCTGCGCTAGATAGTAACGACAATTTATGGGGTTCTAAATAATGTTCATGTCAGTTTAAGGATCACAATTTGAATTGAACTTACATCAATATTATGCTCTAGGCTCTAGGTAACTAGATACTTCAGTGTTTGTCACCTCCTCGCTGTAGATATGAGAACTTTCTCTTTAACAAGCGTAGATGTATTTTATCTGTGCAGTGGAACAATCCAGGATTTACAAATGTAAACTTAATATAAAATACATAGGTATGTACCATTGTACTTTTAAAAGTTGACTTGAAAAATAATTAAATTGTAATTTAATCAATTCTAACTTCCTTAAACTTTCTAACTTTAGTTTACTAAAAGTTTTAGTATTCTGTTGATAAACATTTCAACACGAAGTTTGTCTAATCTTAAAAATCGAACGGCTGTCTGTCCATCGATCTACGTTAATCGCGGACAGTGCAGTAATTAATGCAAATATATTCTCGTTAGTCGTTTGTGAAACTAAAGTGTAATTAAGTTGTTTTGGCGTGGCATCATTCACGAATCTGAGTTTAGGTCATTAGGCAAAGGAAAACAGTCATTAGGCGGTCGGCATAGGGTTGATTAATCGTCGCCTCCCCGGGCCAAGGGAGGCCATAAATAAAAATAAAATACGGCCCAGATAACTATAGTTTCTTACGGTTTATATCTTACACTTTTGTAAGCTTCACTTGCTTCAATTCCCCGAACCCTGTTGTTTGTCGTTGGGTAGACATTGTCTTCTCACTCGCGATGGTAACTGTTTTTGTAACCAGTTACAAAATAAGAAGTAAGTATCTTTAATCACAAAAACCTTCAAAATAAAATAAAACTATTGGTATTATTTAGATTTTTAGATTTATTAAATATTTTAGCATCCATAGAATTTAGTATTTAGCACCATATATTTAGTCCTTGTCATCTATCTATAGAAATATAATAATGTTGAAGAGTTAATTTTTTGTTTTTTTCAACGTGCTAACCTCAGAAATTACCGATCCAATTTTAATAATTATTTTTATAATGGTTAGTCACATTCAGCGGGATGGGGATGGGCTTATTTTTCATCCCGAAATTCCCTAGGGAACGGGCACCACGCGGGTATCACCGCGGAGCGTTGCTAATCTTTAATATTCAAACATAAGGGTCGTTTGCTACGAGTATAAGCGAATTAACTAGCTGAAATAATTCTACAAACAATATTTTGAAATATGTCATGCTAGCGTTGTATTGAAGTATCGGCTCGCTGCCTGTAAATTCACTATGTGAAAGCGACGTTATTCTTACCAAAAAACTAACTTCAAGTAAAAAACAGTATCAACCCAAGCCAAGTACTAAATAATTAAGTGGAATGAATACAAATTAAAAAGTTAAATGTTGTTGATGTTGAAACCGGGAAGTTGGTGAGATGCCTTAGTGAAACGCCTCTTTAATCCAAGCTAAGTACAACAAGATGCATTTCATAACATTGTTAGCGAGCAATTATCCGAAGTTCGCCGAAGTTGGCCGAAGTTGGCCGGAGTTAGCCGAGCCGGTTCGGGTTCCTTCAGTATCTGAATTATTAATTTCAATTTTTCCAACAGACAGACTTGGCAACTCCTATTACGTGGGAATTAAGTTGAGGTCACAGCGGGCGTGTCGAGTGCTTGCAATGTGTAGCAGTGCATTGTTTGTTTTCCTTTAGGCCTGGCTTTTAATTATTGGAATTTTTAAACAATTTTACTGTACAATTAAAAGATATCAAAGTCAAAGTCAATGTCAAAGTCAAATATTTTTATTCAGTTTTGGCCCCAAAGAGGCTCTTTTGAACGTACCATTCAAAAAACCATTAACCTAAATATGACACATCTCTAAAAGGGCTTTTAGATTAAGATCTGGTTTCTCTCGCGTGCCTCTTAAATAGACGGTCCGTCCCGTACTTAACAGACAAAACACAATAAAAAAATAAAATATCTACTCACTTCTCCTTCTTCTTATCGAGTGGATGGTCAACCTGACCAATCCTGATGTCAGAGTTATTGAGCCGTCAAAGGCCTCTGACATGGCTCATGTAACGACTTCTATCCGTAGAAAGTAACCGGGACCGACGGCTTAACGTACCCTCCGAAGCACGGAATCATCTTACTTTTCGGGCAATCAGGTGATTCAGCCTGCAATGCCCTAACCAAACTGAGGACAGTCTCCTCTCAAACCTCAAACCACTAGACCACGGAGGCTGTTACTCACTTACGTAGACATTATTTCACTGGTATACTCGTTAAATACATGCATCAACATGCTTAAAATGTTCATACCAAAATCAAAGATGTTCCTCATACATTTCAGTCCATCTGATGAAAATCTTTTATATGTTATGAATGTATCCCCAACCTAACCGTTACAGTGTCACAGTATTTTCTCAGTAACTTCCTGAGGGAATATTAACTTTTCTGATGAACACGACAGTTTTTAGGCGTACACCGCTTAATACGTGACGCGGGGTCTCAGAGACCGAGAGAGTAATACTATCAATGTACGGGGTGGCGCCTGAATGTTAATAACTAGCCCGTACGAAAGGGGTTAATATATCCTAGATTGTATTAAAACTAGCCGTGCCCCTCGGTTTTACCTGCCTTGTACCCGTTGCTGTAAGAATTTTGGGATAAAATAGAGCAAACTTCCACTTCAAAGTGGCTATACGGCGGTAGTTCCTGAAGTAATCCAGTTAAAACGAACAAAAACCGATCTTTATTATATTAGTGCTAAGCTCCGTGGTGTAGTCTCCAGTACCGGTGGGAAAAATAGTTATGCCACTTGAATGTAACTAACTATTACAAAAATAATTATTAAAATCGGACTTCTATTTCCATATAAGCCCGCTGAAACAAACAAAAAATCTAAATTAAACTCAAAAGCGAAGTGTATCCGTGAACGAAGTTTTAATTATAATCAAACTATTAAACTAACCTTTACAACACTTTCTAGTTATATTATAATAGTATAGAGGATAAAGAGATACTAAACTGCAACTTTATTTCCCTAGCTGAGCTTCCGGTGGCTTCGTGTGTAGTGTACTCAACACATCAAGTAGGTATTATCAGCAATTCATTAAGTTTTCAGCAGAACTCGCGTTATGTCCACTAACTTCGACAATTAAACAAAGTTCCAACAAAGGACTCGGCGGTGAACGAAAAAAAAGAGAAAATAATTACTTTCTTTAATGACCGAAGCGCTCAAAGAAAGCTAGTAAGTTTAGCCACAGTACAATTGTATTGACGACATCGACAGTTATCAATTATATCTCAAAACTACACATCTCTAGGGAAAACGATGCATATTAATTTCATTCAGACTCAAAACTTTGATAAGAACAAACCACATTCAACTACATACACCTCATGAACGCAGTACCAAACTGCACTCATATTGGAAAAGTTGCTAACAACTCATGTTAATTTCAAATAATTAGAATACCATTACCACTACTGCCGTGCAGTCGCGCTACCGCGGTCTCGCTACACTGTGTCTCGCTCAGAGTGCGCTGTAATGTTCAAAGTAAAAGTTACATAAAAGCGGGTCTGAAGGGGCGCGTATACTACAATATTCAAATTTGTTCACTTCGCACATTCGCCAATTGTCCAACTTGTGTGAATGGTGGAATTAGTTCGTTAATGTCTCTATAGCTATTCCCAATGCTGTTTTCACGTTTAATGTACAGACTTTGAACTTTCAATGTCACTTGGTGAATTATATGTTGGTACCTAGAGTACCTAAACCTAGAGTGCTTTATATACATTACTAGCAGCGCCCCGCGGTTTCACCCATGTTGTGCCCGTTCCCGTGGGATTTTAGGGATTTTTTATACTTATAAACCATCCTCTTGAATCACTCTATCTATTAAATAATTGGGTTTAGTATGAAGTATTTGCTAATCTAGCCTCTTTTTATAATTAACTTTCAAATCAAAACTGAATCCCCAGTGTGCTTAGGATCGTCACTCTTTCCTTGTAATCTAGACATTGCGAACAAGTCTTGAACAAATGCACACACAGTGGTGTGAACCTATTAGTGGTACCTGAGGAGCCTATACAGTGCCTTACTAACACAAATACTACGCGCAGAAACATACTCAACCATAAAAAATACTATGTTAAAAAAAAAACAAAAATTGAACAATACGCATTATTGTTTATTACTATGTAGTATATAACTTGATGTTAAAAAACAGAACTCTTCAACTACTATATTTCCCGAAATTAACGTCAAATTACGCGTAAAACCGAGGAGAACAGCTAGTTTAAAACACATCAAATCAACCAAATTAGTTTACATTCTAATACTCGTAAAAATGAATATATTGTAAAGTGGAACATTCTCGCTTCAGTACAATTCAGTAATACCACTTTGTCGGCATATTATTACAAATAAGCAAGCGATATCCATTACCCACATCTCATAGACCGCTGTCATATCTCTCCCCATCACGTGTATTATTTACGAAACCGAATTTAGATTAGCTATCTAAGTGGTACGATATATTAAATTCTGAACAGACATTACCAAATATTATGTTCGTAAAAGTTCACGGGCGTTAGACAATGCCTTTTTGCGAACGGGTATGACAGCTGGAAGAAGAATGTTATTGCTTGTTACAGAGGCGTGTGACTCGGGAATCATATCCGAGGGTACGAAGTGCTCCTTTAAATTAGTTTCAAAGTAGTAAGCTTGCAGTGTCTCCTGCTGAGCAAAGGCCTTACATGTCACTGAAAATATCAGTACTATACTACGATTAATATTATTTATCTATACCAAATGTCTTTTTCAGTCAGTTTCGAGCAGATATCTTTGGTAGACCCTATAGACTAACTTTTGCTCTAAAAACACTTTAAAAGTGACACCAGAGACGAGAAGAACGTTCAATCATACATAGACTAACTGAACTGATAGCTGAATCAAAAGTCATTAGTAAACATGGAATCCGTGTAAAATGTCCACCAGCTCAGTCGGAGGACTTGGTGCTACTCGTAATATCCGAGCGTCAACTCTAGACGACATTAATCACGGCTATTGATGATTTATGCCATTACTCTCTGCAGTCAATATATCTATGGTAATATAGGGTGTTGGGTGTCTGTGTTATTATTTATATTGTGACAAAATAATGCTTTATCGTTGTGTTTTAATGTTCAGATTATGCCACATTCTACTAAAACAATACTAGTTCTATTGAACGTGTTGCAGCGTGTAAACTCGCTCAAACTAATTGTAATGCGTAAGAAAGCATGAACAATAAAGCTTTGACATTAAGCTAGCTCAATTCAAAGCGAGCGTCATACATATTTTTAAAATTTTAGTTATAGCATGTAGCTTACAGCTTGTGATACCAACGATGCTTACATATGAAACTTCCTATATCTTTTCCAGCAACAGAAACAGGAATATTCGACTCCAATAAATAACAAAACCCATACATTTATCAAAAGAATGAGGCGAACTGATAAAAATTTTCGCGTCTTGAAAATGAAGAGAAACAAATCGCGTCGGAAATATGTAAGATGATCGCACACCGAGCGCATGTGGCGCGCCATCTTATTAATAATTAAACGTTCGGATTTATGAGCGTTACATCGTAAAGACAAACCGAAAAATAAATAGTTTGTTCCGTGTGAGGAACATGAGGGAATGTTCAGGGGAACGAGGAGGCACTGTGACACAGTCAGGAGGTTAGTTCGGGCTGCATTATAAAGTGATCGTTTGGGAGTGGAAAGTTTGATTTTGAAGTATTTAAGTAAAGTAAAGTTAGATGATTATTTTTATGATTAAATTATGCTATTTATTTGGCAGGGAGTGACAACAAAGAGGCTCAAACAATAGAGCTTCCTGGCTCTTCGCTCCTGCTTTATAATCCTTATAATGCTCCTACATTATCAAGGCAAATGTTCTTTTCGTTGAAATTCATTTGAATCTGCTTAACAATGCAGAAACCACTCTACACATTTCGTACAGCCAATGACAAAAAAGCATAACAATAAACGTCAAAAATTTTAACGTTCGTAATTCAAAAAATCTACATAATCGTCCATTGGTCGCATGTCGTCGTGTACAGACGCCGGCCATGTTTCATTGTAATTTTAATACAATGCCAACTTAACCTGACACCTCCCACGATAATATGCAAACAAAAATGTACTTTATAGAACGATAAATAGAGGCTACACCCCTGAAAATTGTTGTTAAATATAAAGCGGTAGTGTTATATTTAAGTGCGGATAAACCACAATGGGACAAAAGAGTTGGAGCAATCAAAGAGGACGTTTTGCGAGGTGCCATCGATGGCTACTATTGTGCATCGACGCGACCGGTTTATTTACGAATGGCTATTTGGAGTAGTGAATTATTATCACTTTGTACGTTAGTCCGGATTCCGCTTGATTCTCCATTCCCATTTCACGTCAGCAACACAAAAGCTGCGCCAAAAGCTGTACCAACTTAATAAAAAGCGAGTCCAAAATCTCTGACATATTAAATTGTATAAACCAGTATTTTTCGTGAACATTAATTCGCATTTTCCTTATTTATAATTGCCAGTTATCTGTCACGGAGTCTGTTATTAAAAACACACGGTATGATGTATTGGGCGTAATTTTCGCGGAGGTTGAGGCCCGCGCTATGAAGGATGGAGGGAGCCCTGATTTATAGATTTCTTAATAAATATGTCTGCCGGCTCCGATACTTCCGGCCGATTATTAATTACAACAACTATTATTAATTGCTCCCCAATGTATTGATATTGGACGACGATTATTCATTTTGGTGATGAAAATAATTGTTCGGTGGATGCTGTTGTGGTAAGTATTTATTATTAGGGATGGTTTTCATTTTAGAAATCTTTATGACCATTTTACCCGCGAAGGGCGATGTTGTTATTGTATATTATATTATTCTCTTTTATTAACCATCAACGCAATAAGACGACTGTTATGAGTTTGACTTGTCTGTAGCATCGAAGACCCTTAACTAACGGGCCGGTTTAATGATGTTTTGCTTTCACGGAGAGTTTGTTCTTAGCTTTTATAGAAAAAAAAACATTTGGTAGTACTTATAATTATAAAGTTTTAATTTTTTTGTCCAATCTTCAAATATTAAGATCAATAATTTGCTTTTCCTTCACAATTCAATGAACGGGGCTTATTACGTAAATCGATTTAAGGCACTTATGAATGAGCTCGTAAATCTGTTAGTAAAGCAATAAGTAACATATTTCTCATCCATTTTACCTTCGAGGCAGTTTCATAAGCAGGTTCTCAAGTATTCCCAGATTTGCTGCAATTTATGGATATTATAGTAATGTCGTGGGAATATGAATTGTGCGAGTTATAAACACATAGAGGTAAACTTGTCTTGTGTCTTGGTCAAGCGGTAACTTGAGTAGGTAATATCAAAATCTACACATATTTATGTACGATATCATCAAGTGCTTTTAGGATGCCATTCCACTGGTAAGCTACGTTACTAAATAAGAATATAAAATTGACACCCAGACAACAACTATGTCTTCACATATTGCTGACTCCGGGAGGGAGTCGAACCCGCAACCCCCGACACAGTAAGCGCTTTCACTGCCACTGTGCCAACGGGCTTGTCATAAACTGTTTAGACGTGAGAGAGTACTTCTGTTCGTAGGTTTGTTATATTCTTGTCAAGAAACAGAAACAATACAAGTAAATAAAGCCGCGTTTCCATTATGCAAGTGACTTGCATACAAGTTGCAAGTTGCATGCAAATTGTATAGTGGAAACCACAACTTGCAAACAAGTTGCAACTTGTATGCAATTAGGTTTGAACTTGTACGCGCAACACTCAAGTCAGCTTATTTGCATACAAGTTGCAAGCGCATGTGCTCGTGTATAGAGGGAAGTGCAGGATTGTTTTGTAAAAATGACTGCTAAGTGGAAAACTAACTTGTATGCCACTAAAATCTTGTATGCAAGCTGCAAGTTGAACAAATTCGTGTTTCCGATTCAAACTCCTTGCACACAAGTGTGACGTCATACATGCATGCAAGCACTTGCATAATGGAAACGCTCCTTAGAACAAACGAACCCGCAGGAAACGCTATTACCATCTAATATAATAAATTGTACTTCAGTTTGTTATAACAATTTCAAAGTTGGACAAAGCAGCTTATGAACTTTGCAAGTATTATTCCCGGAGTGAAAGCTCATTTGAATAATAACCATCAAATAAAGAAAACTATTTAAATTTAACAGCCACAGTTGAGAGCCGCTTCCGTGGGGAAAATATTACTTGAGGAAGCTTTTATTGTGCAAAGTATATGAGTAATTAGGTTTATTACCTTCGGAACTGAAAGGTGCACTTTAAATTGTGTCTTATTTGCTTGAAAAACAGACAAATATAAGCCCGCACTCGGCCTGCACTTGGCCCGCAGCCGGCCCGCAGCCGGCCCGCACTTAGCCCGCAGCCGGCCCGCAGCCGGCCCGCACTTAGCCCGCAGTCGTACTATGTGTGTCTTGAGCTTAGAAGCGTCACACGCTTAAGCTTTCTTCAGAATTTTCTGTTTCGGAACTTTTAGATGCCTATTGCTAACAACGTTTAAAAAATAATTTCATACGTCCACAGACTTTGATATGTAGCAAAGCTATATCATACGAAGAATAGTATTAAGTAAACCTAGTTTAGTCAGTTTTTCGCTTTGAAAAGTTATCCTAAAAGTTATCCCATTTGAAGTATGTTTAATATAACAAGTCATATACACAGTGGTACAGTTGTTATAAAGTCCAATATTATAAATACAGTTGTTATAAGACACTTGTTATAAACTTTATACTGAAACTATAACAGTAAACTACTCTAAGACGATAAAACTAGCATTTACACCCGGCAGTGTTCGGGGTTGTTCCTTAAATATCGTTCTCGTAAAATTGACGTAAAAATTAAATGTTCCGACGTGGCGGGCGCTACAATGTGACACTGTGTAAATCTCTAACCTATATTAGGGTGCTATGGGGAGTATAAGCCGTCTTATAGTAATAAAAACTTTAATATTACTTGCGGTTTGTCAATCTGTGCGGTGCTCATGTTATACTCCAGTCATTCTGGGAAATAACGGAATTGGCCTCATCCCTGCGTTTCGAAGATTATGTCACTTAATTCACTGGACTATTAGAAACTAAATGTGATGTCTTTGAAAATACGATTTGAACTCTTTCCGCCTGATCACGTTGGAGAGGTGTTATCCTGGGTGCAAACGCTGGGTAATAAAAAGTACTTTTATTATAAACTCACTATCCAAGAATAAGCCCGTGTGTTCCTTAATATTTTCTATGTGTTATGATTATTTAATGATATAATGTTCTTATATAACATCCAAATTGATACTGTAAAAGCCCAACACTATGCAATGCCCAGACTCAAGACTCCAGACCTCTCTGCACATTTAGTGCTTTCCTTTCACTCCGACTTTGTGGTTAATTAAGAATCTCTATAAAAATTTAAAATCAATTTGTCAAAGTAATATAAGCGCAATTAATGGAGCCGCCAGACGAAAACAAGTGGAGTGTTTGCTCGCTATACCTTCACGATACAGCGCAGAACTGTGAGCTACAATGTCGTGGATGCGGCGGATAGACCACACTACTTTTTAAATCTTATTCTTATACCACATTCCCGCATTTCACATTATGCACGTTCATTATACTCCTATACTATACTAGGGGTGCCTCACGGTTTTACTCGCACTTTACCTCTTCCCGTGGGAATTTCGCGAAAATCTCTCTTATGCTCCCCTCCACTCCCTAAGGAACATACATAGCAAACAGTTTCCTGCGCCCAGGAGTATCGGCTGTGCGTTGTCAGTCACTCAGTCACTCAGTCACTCAGGAACGGAAAGCGTTTTATACACATTGATTTTTTACTCGCATATACTCACGACGGAAGATACGCAGCAAGTACGTCGCTCTTCCGTGCCTATACTGTATCATATCTGGTTTAAGATCTCCCATAATAATTTCCAACCATCCGGTCCGTGTTTTGGGCCAAATTAGGCCAATCCTTGTCCGATTCTCCTCCGCGTTACGTCAGTCTGTCCGTTCGAGGTAAATTCAATAAAAACTAAATGGGTTTCATGCAGTTTTCACCCGTAAAAGAGATATTTCTAGGAAAGGTTGTAGGCTCCTTTCATACAGACACATTCCTACAAGTACGAAACGAACACTTCAAGGCATTGTGAGTATTAATTACCCGAATCACGTAATTAATATAAAGAAGCGGTCAATTCGTCACGCGCCTACAAATCGAAGTTGAAGCAATTAAGGCTACAGTTGATTAATTTGGGATTAAACAGGAAAACGTATCTTTTGGACCTCGGTTATAATTCCATCTAACGGTTATAATTCCATCTAATTAAGTACCTTTGCTTTTGGGCAAGATTTCCAGCGGGAATTTTAGTATCCAAAGTACCCCAAGCCTTCTTCTATCTTTGAACGTTTTCAATGATATTTAAATCGGATCAGGTTTGGATGTGAGAATGAAAGAGATAGAATCACGTTCAAAATAAAACATATTTATATTCAAAGATCTTTGAGAGGAACATGAATGGAGAATCAATTGTTATATTATAAACATACATTCGTAGTACTGCAATGGTGACTCGCATTAAAAAGGAACTTTGTATATTTAGTTCTTACACTGTATAATTTTAAATCCGTTTTTAAAGAGAAAATTACAACTCGATTCACCATCGCTACACAGTTGCACTTAGCACGCAGCACGCATGCACGCAGCCGCTATATTTTAATAACGGTTCTTAGACACAATTCAGTTACTTCAATTAAATTTAGAGATTAATTGGCTTGCTACATAATTACTACTAATTACCACATCCACCCATAGTGCGTCCTCGCCGAGACAAGGCGAGCGGCAGCGCATACATTATGCATGCTAATTTATCGACGGGTCAGCAACTACCTATCATAGTTAACTTCGCGACACTACCGAGACGAGATTACGGTTTTAATAAACCCCGCCTTATTATTATTTTATGAGGTAACACAATTTTGGGGAGCAGAAAAAAATGGTTCTTTTATCAAGTTTGTTTTAGGCAAGTGGGCTGGGAGCAAGCTTTGTGAATTACATCCTGAAAACAATTTCTAATCACTTCCTGGCCTTCGGTTGATTTGTTTTGCGTAACATAACTCGTTTAAACAGTGCACAAGACAAAATATTATGTAAACTTTATCTGACTCTTTCAGTTTAGTCTTAATCATCCTGCTGCGATGCTGCCAAAACACTTAAATAAAAAGGACACTTATACTAATGGAGAGAGCTAATTCATATAAGTTAAAACGTATACTTTAATTACATCTTGTTATTATTTAATGTAGATAAAGCTGTCTACACACCAAAGCCGCCGGGCTGAGCTGAGAGTAGTTCTAATTTAGAAAATCACCGTGGATTATGCCTATTGGGGATACCACGTAAAAAAAACGCGCCTCCAGACTCTAGCTCGTGGGTGGTGGGGAAAAGAGTATATAATTAATTATTAATAATATTGTAAAATTTATAATTAAAAAAATTTAAAAAACAAAATAAATAAAAAAAAACAATAACTGATGACACATTATTAGTACACACGTATAAATAAATAATAATAAATAAATATACCTGGACAGATTCACACACGGTTAATTAGACCCAAAGTATGCTCCAAGCTTGTATTATGGAATCTAATTACACTACTTATACATACACAAATATTTTATAAGAATATCTTCATATATATAAAATTCTCGTGTCACAGTGTTCGTTCGCGTACTCCTCCGAAACGGCTCGACCGATTCTCATGAAATTTTGTGAGCATATTGAGTATGTCTGAGAATCGGCCAACGTCTATTTTTCATCCCGAAATTCCTGCGGGAACGGGTACAACGCGGGTGAAACCGCGGGGCGCAGCTAGTAATATATATAATTAACACCCAGACATCGTCGCCAACAACTATGTCTGCACATATTTTTGACTCCGGGCGGGAATCGAACCCACAACCCCCGACACAGTAAGCGCTCTCACTGCCACTGTGCCAACGGGCTTGTATAATAAAGGTATAGTTGTACTCACTTCGGAGCGCTGTAAAACCTTAGCTATTGACTTAATGAAAAAAATGTGTTTATAAAAGTTGTTCCTCAAAAAACGATCTACAAAAATAGTCTGATATCATTTTCTCGTAAAATGTTTAAAAAAAAAGTTACATCGAAAAATATTTTTTTTTTTCTCGAATTTCTGAACATTTTCGCTTATAACTTTTTATTTATAGTTCTACGACAAAAAGTTAGTGGACCAAAGTTGTAGAGAATTTAATTTGCAACAAAACTGTTAACAATTTTTTTAAATAAAATTAATAGTTTAAGAGATATATCGTAAAAACCATTTCAACCCCTATTTTCAAGATGGCGGCCGTGGGACAAGGGTGGCGACCCCACAAACTTGTTTTTAGCTTTACACTGACCCCCCTACACATCAAAAAAATAAAATTGCGTCCTCTAAAAAACGCAACCCCAAATGTAACTTTTCGATGGACTATATTTTAAATAACAAAAAAGAATATATACCCGGACAATTTCACACAGGTTAAATAGACCCAAAGTGAGCTTTAAAAGCTTTAATTATGGAATCCAACCAACTGATACTACTACATATACATACACAAATATTTTATAAAAATATATAATTGCCACCCACGTTGTCGCCAACAACTATTTCTTCACATATTGCTGACATCAGGCGGGAATCTAGCCCGCAACCCCAAACACAGTAAGCGCTTTCACTACCACTATGCCAACGGGCTTGTCAATGTTATAATCAATATCAATGTCAAAATAGTTTACCTATTCGGTCATACCTTCAGTCGTAATCTCAACTGAGATATCATCACCACCATCCTGTCCAGCTAGCCAAGTAGCCAGCCATCAGCCAGGGGTTAAACAATCAATTAGTCAGCCCCAGAGCCCGGCCCCATTCGTGTACGCATTACCGAACGAATCAATACGCACTGGGGTGTAGAACATCGCCGGCTTTGATGTATCGTCACGAACTGTTTGGATTGCCGTTTGTGGATATTGATGTGTTGATGTGTTTAACTCATTTTTATCCGATTACGGCAGTAAAGCCCAAGAAGAGTTAATAGGTATATGAATATGTGTAATAAATAAATAATAGACTACTTCATAAACAAAGAAGGCAAGCTAAATAAAACCGTTTAAAATACAAGTGACTTATTTTTTAAATTGCATGTACAACATATTTGTACCTTTTATGCCCAGTGGGACATCACAGGTTAATTTACTTATTTAATTGTACACACTTTTTTATATATTATTTAATGTTAATAGAGCTTTTAAAGTAAGATACGATTTTCTTAATGTGTTAATTACTTATAACAAAATATGTAAATCGCGTTCTCAGATTATATTTAAAAAAGAATACTTAAAAACAGCATACATTTGCAAACATTTAACCAAACGAACACAAAACAATTACAGCGACATTAATGAGCAGCTTCCTAGTGTCTTTACGGGCCAGTGCGTAACGAATGCATAAAAAAGACGTTTTGTCGTCGGAAACAAAAGCTCGTAATTTAGAAATGTCTCGAATGCTTACGATAGCGGCCAACAGATTGCTCCGATATTGCAATCCTACTTTGATCTACAGCGGGAATCCGGGATCGTAAATACTCATGCAATGAACAGGTTTCATTAAAAATATTCTTCCTACTCTCAGATAGAGAAAGAGAAAATTGTCTTTTATTAGTTTTGAATTAGTGTTTGACGTATTTATTTATTTTTTGAATGACGATAACGTACATCACAGACACATATAAGATTTGTACAATTTAATACAATTCTCAGAACCGGGTAAATATCAAGCATAGCACACATATACAAATCATTTCCTTCACACAACCGTTTACGTTTCCAAATTCGAAATCATTAGTCGACCTGTCATCTGGTCGCTATTATTACAGTTTTATGTGAAATAAAATGTAAATAAAACAGAGACACCCATTCCTGGGCGACACACGTGTTCGTGACGTCATTATTCACACTCGCTCTACCAATGATTAGGTGTGGAATGATCTTGAGTTTACTACCGAATGTGTATTGTTATGAGACTATCAATATTTAATTTGAACCGTGTGGGGAAAGTTGAACCGTTTAGGTTAGGCTGTTTTTACATAAGAAGCTTTAAATTGTGGTGTGAATGGTGTCCATCAATTATATCAAACGTAGGAGAACGCACAAGGGGGTAGCTATAGTTTTGTCAGGGGAGCTTTTGGAAACCTCAATGTGTTTCATAGATTGTCAATAAAGTATAATATTTGCAAGTTTTCCAATTCCTTTTTTGGGTTTTTTCTTTGCTGTTTATACCCACCCTCCAAAGCAAATAGCTAAATAATAGCAAACGAAATATATGGGTGGCCGATAGTGGTATTTCTATTTGAGCGCTACGGTGTTTCTAAGGACATGTAAAATATCGGTCCCGGTTTTTTTCAATTGTAGGATCATGTCGGTGGCCTTTAGGCGGTCTAAGAACTCCCGACACCAGGGCTGGCCACTCGAACTTACTACAATAATATGTATGTTAGTTTACCAACTATTTTCTACCAGACCCTTGAGAGGTGTCCGTGAAGTACATAATGTATAATGATGGCGTTCTGTATGTAACGCCGCAGATAGTACATAAATACTGCGAGCCGTCTGTCACGCGCAATTTGAACCCAATGGGTCGCGCCTCATTTGCGAACGACTTGTTTCAGCGCGGAGAGTACATGGACAGATGAGGCGCTCGGTACACAGGTTAGGTATTAAAAATTTTAAGTTAGGTAACAAACCGTCATTTAGAGTGAGGGAGGGGCCTTTGCTGTATTAAGTATTTTTCACTAAATCACAAAAGTTTTTTTTAACCGTGTGTGTGCGTTAAAACTATGGAGTTCTATATTGAACGATCAACCTATATGCAACATCTATCAGTGGATAAGACAAGAGAAATACCTCAATCTGCTCTCAAAGCCTAGCATTCAAAGTTTTTCAAATCGACGAAAAAAACGCGCTTGCGTAAATGAGATCTTAGTTCATATGGTTACCACTCAAGAAAGTGTTAAGGGTGGGTATACACATCTTGTATTAAGAATCTCGAGTGTCACATCTATACAAAAACAACTTGCTCTGTGATCTCATCGCTTGATGTTGGACTTGTGAACTCCCGTCGGCCGATATACGCCGGACATTGTATAATATAGACCTTTAAATGCTGTATTATGTGTATTTAATTCACAATATTTTACAAACGAGAGTCCGTAATATGGCTCACGATACTTATAACAGCGGAAGAGCGAAATACTTATTTATACTCTTCTATTTCGCGCTCACAATAGTAAATAGTGTAAACAGACGGGGTGATAAATTAATTTCATTATATCTTCAATACGTAATGATAAAGTCGCCGATTCTGTCTGTTCATCCGGTAACTCCTGCTAAACGTCTCTATTCGGATTTTGAAGCTCCTATCATTTTGATATTTTTCATCAAACTGTCTACATCATATTTTTTTATGTTTACAGATAATATATCGATTCGATTGAAGCCGCATCCGTCTGTCTTAATGTTTGCGTTACAGTCAAAAATTACTGTTCTGATTTTCAAGCGGTTTTAACCAAAAGTGATTCAAGATCAACGATTAATTTATTTATTTTATAACATTTTTATCCATCAACATTTAGAGGGAAAGTTAAGTAATGTTGATTAACAGTGAATCAACGGCAGATCACAGGTAGATAGATAATTAATAATAATGCGTACAGCGGAAAAGTTTATTTTTTGATTGCGGTAACCTCAAGAACTACCAGTCCGATTAAAATAATTCCTTTTGTATTAGATATCTACATTCAAGAAGGTTATGGAATATTTCTATCCGAAGTTCCCGCTGGAACGGGCAAGTAAAACGGCGAGGCGCTGCTAATCTATCTATCTAATATATAAAATTCTCGTGTCACGGGGTGCGGTGCAATTGAACTCCTCTGAAACGGCTCTACCGATTCTCATGAAATTTTGTGTGCATATCGGGTAGGTCTGAGAATCGGACAACATCTATTTTTCATCCCGAAATTCCCGCGGGAACGGGTACATCGCGGGTGAAACCGCAGGGCGCAGCTAGTATACGTATAAAAGTTCGCATTATCGCCCACCCTTTCAATCATAGGTCATATCTACCCAAATGGAATTCCTCCCAAAAACACAATACAATAATAATAGTGACCGCAGAATATTAACCGCTATGATTTATCTAGATGACATCATAGTTATGTGACGCGACCCCGTGCGTTACTCCCCACTGTGCCGTGATTTACTGCGACAGGGTTCTAAAAGATATTTGTTTGAGAAAAATAATCACATTCACATTTTATTTGTAACCCCATTACAAAGTGAATTCGTTTTGCCCACATTATTGGGCTATAAACAATAATGTTATGAATGTTATCCTGAATACCAAATTACTTTTTGGCGCGGAAATATTTCATCTTGATGTCACCTTTAAGGGCGGCCGGCCACGGAGTAGGCGACTGTGGACAGCGACAGTGACTAGCATTTATAAAAAAAAACCACTTAAAATTAGTGTAAGGCAATGTTCTTATTTTAATGATTTTAATTTTTGTAAGCATTAAATGTTCAATTTTATTGTAGAGTAGTTTGAATAAACGATGTTAGCTCCGTGCAGTTGTTAAGCAACGTGCAGCTCGGCCTGTACCAACGTACCTGGATGCTGTGGCCGATATTGTGATTTATATCTGAGCGCTACGATGCTTCGCAGGGTACGTAAAATTGTCGGTCCCGATTGTATGAAGCGATAGACCAAGTCGGAAGCCTTTAGGGGGTAATAACTCCGACACCAGGGTTGGCCAATAGCCTACTCGAACTTGCCTACTTTAAATTATTTTACTTTATTTATTGTTACAAGATTAACAGCAAATGCAGTAATTATTTTTTAGACTCGCTAGACGGCGTAACCGTCATTTGCATCAAGCTCTATCTACAAAATAATATATCTTCTATATACATACTATAAACAGCAGATAAGTTGGACAGTCCAATCAATACCGGGTGTGGTACAAGGAACAACTAATTTGCCGACGTATAATCAAATAGTCCCGCGCGCCGGCGGGGTACGCGCCCCATACAAATAATATCGCAACTAACATAATAACTCTACGCTACTCGCAGGATAAGCCAAATTGCTGGCCAAAGCAGTAGTGCTGAAAAGTTGGTTCTTCTACATATTAATAAGCTGATAGCAGCATAGTCTCCAAGTTCTAATCTATATCTATACCAACATTCATCAAAATCGGTTCTGTGGTTAAAACGGGAAAGAGAATAGATAGATTAAGTGACTTTTATAATAAAGGAGAAAGAGTTTTGTGTTTGTAAGCGCGCTAAAGCGAAAGTCAAATTTCTGGTACAAAAACGTGTAAGTGAGTTCCCCGTTCCGTCTTCCATTTTACTTATCCTACGACGACAACCCAAAGTAAAGACAAATTGAATGATTGTCCGGTGCGCTGAAATGCAGTTATTATTGTTAGTTAATGCTGTTCGCGCCTGTTCGCTCCACAATACGTGCCTCCACTTGCTGTTCAGATTCCAGCTGTTTGTATTTCTGTATGACGGAATGAACATCTATTATTTGTTTGAAAAATGTTGAGGATTGAGGTGATGAAATCAAAGTGACATTTGAAGTAGAATAAATATAAATAGATACGAGGGGTCTCAATGACCTCTCTTGATCGATTAGTTAATAAGTAGATCTAATATTTTAAATTGTATTGAGAAAAAAATTACTTAATGATTCTTCGGTGAAACGAGAGGCCTTTGCCCAGCAATGAGACATTACAGGCTAATACTTTTCAACATAAGTTAAAGTTAGTACCTACCTACTCAAAGTTATGCTATCATTACATTTAGCTACTTTTTCTTTGGTAGAGTTAAGTACTCACTACCTACTAGACCTTGTCTACCTACTATTACTTAAGTATGTAAGTACTTACTCATTTTGTTTTAAAATAATTGAAATAACAACATCGTATCGTAAAGGTAAAGTTAGTAAGTTATAACGAAACAAATACCGATATTTCCTTTACCTTCATAAATGTCTGCCATTTTTAACAAAATAACTTAATTATACACTTTTTAAACATAAATACCTTAGACATCTTTAAAAATTAAAATGAACAATAAAAATGCTTGCCCGGCGGGGAATGCCGGGGTCAGACGAGCAAAAAACAATAGGTATCTAGACCGCAGGGTTCCTGGAACTAGCGTTCGCAGTTAGTACCTAATAGGTCGGTGACCCTAAAAGCTACATTTTGTGATAAAGCTACCAATGAATTAGGACTTGACGGTGTGCCACGGTGCAGCGACAGCGACAAGCAAATTTGTTGAACAGAGAAAAAACTTACACTTTTCTCAGTTGTGGAATATTTTTTTTATACCTTTCTAAGATATAGTAGTTACGCCCGTTTCAGTAGCCTTTAGGCGGCCTAAAAACTCCAATACAGGGTAAGTTCGTTGGTTCCAGTAGGTAAGTGACCACACTAACCCACTCAAACTAACTTACTCTTTTAAGGAAATTCTATTAAAATATTTTAATTGGTCACTTTGTTGAAAACTTTCAGCAATCTTTAATTTAAACTATGGCTTCGGAGCTTTAAAATAAATCAAAAAGTGTATAGCAATACAGAATTAGTATAATAATGATTGCTATAACAATTATTTCAGGCGTTATGTTTATTTCACTACTTTAATATTGTTACACTACTTTAATTGTGTACTCTTTGATAAAGCGTTACTAGGACCAGAATTTAATACATTTGTGTTATACTAAATGGATTATAATTAAATCTCCACATTATTATCATAATGGAATCACAAAGCGGTATAACATGCGCTGTGGAGACGTCTGCTCCGCTCGGAGCTAGCTCCAGGCTTCGGCTGAGGGCGACATGCACTAATTAATATAATTACCTATTACACGATTCAACCCTCTCGCAAATGCCCTGAAAACGAGTTGAACCCTCAAAGGATCGCAGTTAAAGTTTTTTTTAAATTACCAGACATTTCTGGAAAGTTCGCAGAGATTCTAAGTGGTTGTTGAGAAACTATTCGACCGTCCATTTATTTACTTGAAACGGAAGAAAATTGAGAATTTTTCGGTTTGTTGGAAGCTTTTGAGATGCATTTATAAAGGGCTTTTAATTTTATTTTTTTATTATGGTAAAGCGTCTGAGACTTGGAGCATGGAACGGTGCCGTCTGACATCATATAAAGGTTATGTTATGACTTTCTTTCAGACCCTTGGACCTCACTGCGCACTGCACAGCAAACGCCTCTAACTTGCGCCCTCAGGGATGTTCATTCAATCGACACTTCATTATTTGACGTAATTTTTCTAAAGTTAAAAGTCAAAATCACTCATTAAATCTCTACTAAGGAAGTATTTGACGTCTCTGAGTACGGGCGTTAACCATTAAAGTCCTGTTTTTAACCAACAAAAGCAACAAATTCTGCATAAAAGCACAACTGCATATATTCAAAATCAACAAACATTCCGACAGTGTTGTAAAAAATAGCTCAGTTATAGTATAGTCTTCTTTCGAGAGCGGTGCAAAATTATAATATTGTATTGAAGTAAAGTAGCTTCTCGGATCAGATAGTAAGTAGTTTTTGTAATAACAATTTAATACTCGCATACCTGATATTCGAGCCTTTGCCTCTAATACCCGGTATTCGAGCGCTACATATTCTCCGAAATATCACAAAGCTAATCACTAATTACAGTCTCATTAGCTGAGGATTAAGTCACCCTTGACTTGTATAATACGTTTGTGCTACTAATTGATATCAGCTTTCAATTGCATTCAATATGAGCATCAACTGAATATTATATCACTAGCTGCGCCCCGCGGAAATACTTGCTAAATATTCTAGTTGAAACTTCGAGATTGTACACTAGATAACTTTTTCCAGCTACCTTACTCATTTATGATAGCGACGACCTCTTTCCAAAATATCTATAGTAAATAATGGAGATATCATCACACTATTGCTCTCCGGTGACAAACATACAGTCGATTTGACAACCTCCTCTTTTGGTTTCTGAAGAGAATAGCTCGTTCACACAAACTTTTCAGCTTTATTATACGAGTATGTGTGTACTCTCAACGTCGCAAAACAAAGATACTATAAAAGCTATTTGCTATGATAATTACGTTAGCGGCAGATAGCGGAGTTAAAAAAAACCAAAATTACTTTAACTTAATTTATTAAAAAGGATTATAACTAATTTACAAGTAATGATTTAGTTCGAAGTGTGAACTAGAATGAATAAAATAACTTAACAATTATAAAATGGAAAAAACATGTTATTCTCGAATTACGCTGATGCAGCCCCCTTGCCTCGTGGCGGCAAATGCATATCAGCGGTTTACGTACAGTCGGTGTACGTAATTCCTCCACCCTTAGACAGGCAACTATTTGAGCACGTTGAGCGAGAATGTTGCCGGGATCTCTCCAGCGTCGTCTAACGGGGGTTGTCCATCCTTGGGAGTCCTGTGACGTGTTTGCAGGTAGCGGCGACATGCGTAGATAATGCTGAGTACACCCGTACCAGATAGGAGTAAGTACAGGGGTACCGTTGTGTGGTAGAACATGTTAGATTGCGTTTTCTCAATCTGAAGTGGCGTTTGCATGGAGATTTTATCCTGGATGCTGTGCAGTCCTTGAAGGTCAATGGAGTTCAGGTTAATGCGTGCGGCTGCTGTGACTGGGCGGATGTCCTCGTAGGGTATTTGCATGAGTTTCAGAGGCTGACCTTTTATCTTGTCGTTTTCATTAATGATTGTAAATTCTTCAGTTTTCAGGCGACATCCCACGGGAATAGTGGTGAGGTAATTTCCTTGAAGTGAAGTATAGTCTTGTCGCAGGCAGATGAGTTGTACTTTAGTCGGATGCGGGAACGAGAGGACGTAGTGTTGATCGTCCAGCTTTTCCATGGCTTCTTTCATCAGGTTGACAGCTGAGAATTGGCAGGATTCTTGAAGGACCTGCTTGGTGATGAGTCCTTGGATACAGTCAGGTTTGCTGCGAATCTGGTGATTTAACTCCTTCTCACAGAGGAACCAGTTATTTAACTTCGGACATTCTGTCTCTATGTACACGAATGATATCTCGTTGGTTGCAATGAAAGGAGAGGGGGGAATCAGAGCCTGTGACTTTCTATTAGGAACTATTGCCAATTTATATAAATCGTAAATATCTTTTGAAACTATGGGAATCTTAAAAACGAACACTACTTTACTATCTATGAAATATGATCCTGATTTTAAGGCATCATAGTATTCCCTTAGTTCTATATCTAATATTCTATCTTTACCGTAACTACCCTTAGGTTTAACTATCATAGAATTCAACACGTCTATGTCGATCATAGAATGATGAGTGCTTGAAGAGCGACTAAACGCTAAATTATTCTCTATTCTAACTAATTCTTCTTCTAGATCTTCAACATTATCACTAACTATTACTAAAAGTTGCGCCAACTTAGCGTACTTAATAAGGGTCGTATCCCTATGTGCGTCATTACTCAAAATAAGTTCTATGGTTGAATTGATTTTCATTTGATTAACTATTAGTTGTTCTAAAACACTGTTATGTTTGGACATCCATTCTTTATTTAAACTGACCTGGTTATTTAATTCAGTAACTACTTTATCCTGATTATCCTGTAGAAGTTTAATAGCTGCGTTATATTTAATTGCGTCTGTATAGTCTAAATTACCACTTATACTTTTAATAACTGAGCCTAAGCCGTCTACAAGACCTCTTTTGACTCTGTTAGGTTCAAATGATTTTAACTGATTTAGGATTTTGCCAAGTTTAGTGCTAAGATGAGATAACTGAAATTCGTAAAGTGCGTAAGTGTCATTAGTCATGTGATTCTGGTAATTTACTATTTGAGTCTGTAAGGATAGTACTTTGTCTTTGATGTCATCCAATTGAACGTATTGAAGGAAAGTATGGTAATTAGTAGTGAGTCTCATAGGTCCTAGTCTGTAGGGTAGTAGTCCAGGTCCGTCATCGAGGCTTTCAAGTCTTATCTCTTGAGGACGGGTCATCCGAAGGACCATGAAAAGTAGAGTCCTGTAACAAATTGGGGATTTTAGGGGTACGTTTTAGTCTGGATTTGGCTACTGGGCCACGTTTCTTAGACGTGTAGATGTGAATGGGTAAGTCTGCTAAAACTTTGTCTTGAGTATAGCGAGAAGCTATCTTTTGTCTGCTTGCCTGAGGGTTCTTAATGAACACTTGTTGCTGGGGTTCGTATTCAATCTCGGGTTCGCGAGTCTTGTTCCTATTTTCAATAAGGGATGTACGATTGGCTAGAGATACTGAATTAATCATGTCATAAACTTGTTTCATTTGTTCCTTATGGTTTTGCGTGTACTGTTGTAATAATTTTTGTGTAAAGTCAATGTCAAGGCAATCTCTAGGGTCGAAATGTCCTGTTAGTAGGTCAAAGGGTCTACACTTAGTGAAACTATGAATTGAACTATTATAAGCAATTAAAGCATATGGAATTAAATTAACTATTGGTTCATCTTTACGGGTTAATTTTAATATTCTTAAATGTTCTAAAAGGGTTGAGTGGAAACGTTCCACAATACCATTAGAATTGGGAGAGTGAGGGAGAACTCTATGGTGAATAATTTTGTGAGTTCGAGTGAACTCCATAAATATCTGGTTAGTAAACTCAGTTCCATTATCAGTAACTATGGTTATCGGAACACCATGGTGTGTGCAATACTGAAGAAGGGCTTGTACTATACTAACAGCTGTTCCATCTCTGAGGTGATAAGCTTGACCGTATTTAGTAAAGACATCCATAAATGTAATATATTTTTCCGACTGAATAGTGAATAGATCTATGTGAACTATTTCAAAAGGCTTTGTAGCTGGGGGTACAATGTTAAATTGGGGTCTAATTGGATTCCTATCGTACTTAGCCTGACCACAGATGGTACATTCATTTATGAATTTAGTAATTTGGTCCTTCATCTTAGGCCAATAATATTTTCGTGACAAGGCTAAATAAGATTCATTAATTCCGCGGTGGTTAGTTTTACCATCATGGTAGTGTCGGATAATCTCTTGTTGATGTAGATAATCCTTAACATTTTCCAATTCGGTTTTGGTGAGAACTAAGTTCATTGCTGAACTCCTAAACTTATCTTGTAATATGGGAATAATTCTATACATGTCTAATGGGGGATGTATAAGAAGGGCTGTTTTTACTTTAGGGCTAACAAATTCTTTTACTGCATTAATTAAATCTGATTCTAAATTGGACTCTGACAATTGAACACTAATACGCGTGTGAGTTTCAAAGGGCTTAGTTACTATGGGTTTCCGTTTAACATCATTAACTATCGTTAAATAAATTTGTCTATTAAATCTATTAAGTGGTTCATCTACAATTGGTATTTCTAAAATGGGGTTTTCGTTACTAGTGTGAACGGTTTCAGTGGTGGAGTTAACTTTAGCTGTTAAAGTTTCAGATGGGTTACCCATTAATGAATTAAGTTCGTCAATCTCCTCAATAAGGGATAGGGCTTCTTTAGTATGGATTTCAACACGTGAAAGGGCGTCTGCGTTTGTATTAGCTTTCCCTTTTTTATAGATAACTGTGAAGTCATACTCGCTAAGTTTGAGTCTCCATCTAGTGAGACGTGAACCGGGTTCTTTTAGGTTCATCATCCACTGAAGGGGTTTATGATCGGTAAGTATTTTAAACTTACGACCGAACAAGTAGGGTCTAAAATACTTGGTTGCCCATACTATAGCTAGAAGTTCTTTCTCGATGGTGCTATAGTTTTTCTCGCTCTCGTTTAAAGTTCGAGATGCGTAACACACTGGTTTATCTGAACCTATGGGGCCTTGAGATAGAATGGCTCCAATAGCTACATTAGAAGCATCGGTAGTTAAGTTAAATTCTTTACTGAAATCGGGATATTGCAATATGGGGTCATTAGTTAAGAGAGATTTACATTGTTCAAAACAATTGGTATATTCATTATCAAGGACTATCTTTTTACCTTTCTTTAAACATTGAGTGAGAGGCTTAGTAATGCGAGCGAAATCCGGGATGAATTTTCGATAGTAACCGAGTAAACCTAAAAACTGTTTAATCTCCTTTGTAGATTTAGGGATGGGGTATTTAGTAATAGCGGATATCTTATCGGGATTTGGCTTAATGCCATCTCTACTGATAATATGGCCTAAATAAGGTGTCTCTAACTTAAGAAACTCAGACTTGTCTAATTGGATCTTAAAATTAGACTCTCGAAATCTTTGCAGAACTTTCTCCAGATTAACCATGTGCTCTTGTAGTGACGTAGAGAATATTATGACGTCATCTACATACGCGATACATATCTTATTTAAGAGACCTTTGAGCACATTCTCAATTACTCGTTGGAAAGTTCTAGGACTGTTCTTTAATCCCATGGGCATACGAAGGAATTCGAAGTGCCCATTCTCCACATTGAAGGCAGTTTTGCTTATATCGCGGGGGTCCATTTCTAACTGATAAAAGCCGCTTGCTAGATCTAACACACTAAAGTACTGGCTTTTACCTAACTTATCAAAGGCATCACTAATATTCGGAATAGGGTATTTGTCATCTATCGTCTTCTCATTGAGTTTACGAAAGTCAACTACTATACGCCATTTCTGTTTACCGGAGGCGTCTACTTTCTTCGGTACGACCCAAATAGGTGAACACCATGCGGATTCGGATGGTCTAATAATACCTTGCTCTAACATCTTGGTGATCTGACTTCTAACTTCTTCGCGATGTACGTAAGGATAACGGTAGGTCTTGCTATGTACTGGTATCTCATCGGTGGTATTTATCCTGTGCTTAACCATGTTGGTGAAGGTTAAAGGCTCACCTTCTATGAAAAAAACGTCTGCGTACCGCGAACAAAGGGTTATAAGATTAGCTTTCTCTTCCGCATTAAGATGGTCTGTACGTAGTCTAGATATTACGTCACGCGAGCGCGTCGATGTTTGTTTAGTGCGCGTGCACTCGTTAAACAGCTCAGCTTGTACGGGTTGGTCGAGAGAAAAGATAATGTCGTTTGGAGTTGGATTTTCGACTTCAAGATAACCACGGTTGTTACTGACAGAAGTAACACATTCATGAACAATGCAGTTACAAAGGACTTGTTCGTAAATTACTACGTCACCGTTTGGCGTGTTAATCGGGGACTTTATAATTTTAGAAGTACCTGCCGGGATAATATCCTCGTATAAGTTGACATTACGGGAATTATACATTCTGATGGGGTTGGAAGCAAATCGGGTTAATAACTGACTTTGTTTTAAATCAATTCGCGCTTCCCAGTTATTTAATAAATCTAAACCGATAAGTCCGTCAAAGTAATTGTGGAATTTATATACAAATAACTTAATAAAGTCGGAATCGTTCAACTCAGCAAAACACGGTATTGTTAATGAATAATGGTTTCTAGTGGTCGCATGTATGTTTGTCACTTCAAAAGGATCATAATTAAGTGGAATATTACTATAGAATTTCTGTACGGCTTCGGGACTAATAAAAGATTGGTTTGCACCGGTGTCTATGAGAAATTTTAATGGAGGGTTAGAAATCTGTATATAGGGTAACTGTCTCTGAGTCTGGAGGTTCAATTCTATCTTGGTTTTGGTTCCAAAGAACTCTCCTGAAAATCCTGCTCATTGTCAGTAGAAGGCGGGTGCGATTGCACGTCGTTATTGTCGGGTGAACGACTATAGTCTAAATTGTCACAAGCAAAGTCAGGTGAATAGACATAATCGCAATTATAGTCTGCATAAGTACTATTGTCATAGTGTGTGTAATCGGGTTCGTCGTAATAATTGTAATATGAGTCATATGGTTGCATGCATTCATTTACATTCATTTCTCGGGTTTTAAAATAGTTACTAGGTGGTGGATTACCAAATTTATTCCAATCATGTCCAGTTATCATTTTAGAATGAGGTAAAGGTTTCGGGGTAAAGCGTTGAATACCGCTCATAGGCTGAGAGCCTTGAGGTTGATTACGTGGGGGTAGTTTGAATATTGCACTACGGGGGTTATAGTTAGGGGGTAAAGCTCCAAACATCCTTTGGGTGTTACTTGGGAACCGATTTTGATGGTGGTTTGGTCCAGGGAACTTAAATGGTTGTGGGGGAGTCCTAAAGGGATGTTGTCCCACAGGGACGGGCCAATTAGGTACTGGTCCTGTAAAAACGTTAGGCCGTTGAGGGGCATATGCAATTGGTGGTAATTGCGGGGTAGTAACGTGGACCTTAGGGGTCTGTTGGACCTTAGAGGTGTCTGTACCTATTCGTTGTTGTAAGTATGTTATATTAAGTTCCTCCTGTACATATTCGAGCGCTTTCTCAATAGTTTCGGGGCGCATACAACGGATGCGGGACCCTAAGGGTTCTTTCAAACCTCGGACATACGCTTGCATAGTCACTTTCTTATAAAGTTCACGTTTAGCTTCAATAGTCGAAGGTAAAGTCTCATGTAAACTAACGTAAGTCATCATAGTACTAAATAAGGTTTGGCAATGATCATAAAATTCTTGCGGGGTCTTATTCCCTTGCGAAGCTAATGAGAGGTCACTGTAAAGGGCGGTCTCGTCTCGCTGGTCTGAGAAGTTATTAATGAGGGCAGTTCGAATGCCCAACCAACTCTCTGGAATGCCATTGGAGTTGATCGTACTAGCCGCTGTGCCAGTGATCTTGTTTAAGATCCCATTCAAAAGACACAAATTTGAGAAATCGCTACCTTGAGTTGTACTAAGGTATTGAGTAACTAACTGGTCGCAAATTCTTATAAATCTAGTTAATATATTAGGGTTGCCGTCGAACTCGGGAACGAGCCGAAGGGCCTTAAAGATAGTGTCTGGGTCATGTGCCATTTCGATAATGTCACAAGTACTTTCTAAGCTTAAATCTCTATTAATATCTAAAACTGAATGTCGGCGAGCCTGGGGTAGTTCAGGCTCCCGTGTCCTATAGGCTCTAGGATGAATCGTGAAGGATTCGGGGCTTAAAGATAGGAAGGAGCAACACGAGAACTATTCAAGTGTACTCACATGTATTTCATTCTGGTTTCCTCCGTGATCGATTGCTGGATCCTCCTGGTCTACCGCCGGTCCGTAGATTCTGGATACTCGGTGCTTGGTGCTAGGAAGCCACCCGGGTAGCTCGCGCCGCGATATCGAGGTCGATATTATAGACAGATACGCGATCTATCCCGCGAGTATCCTACCGACTGCGCCAATTACGTTAGCGGCAGATAGCGGAGTTAAAAAAAACCAAAATTACTTTAACTTAATTTATTAAAAAGGATTATAACTAATTTACAAGTAATGATTTAGTTCGAAGTGTGAACTAGAATGAATAAAATAACTTAACAATTATAAAATGGAAAAAACATGTTATTCTCGAATTACGCTGATGCAGCCCCCTTGCCTCGTGGCGGCAAATGCATATCAGCGGTTTACGTACAGTCGGTGTACGTAATTTGATTCTAAGTGATTGTTGATAAACTGTTCGTCCATTTGTTTACCTACTTGAAATGGGAGAAATATTGAGAATTTTTCGGTTTGTTGGAAGCCTTCTGAATCTATACTATATACTATATATACTATACTATCTATACTAATAATATTATAAAGCTGAAGAGTTTGTTTTGTTTGTTTGTTTGTTTGTTTAAACGCGCTAATCTCAGAAACTACTGAACCGATTTGAATAATTCTTTCACTGTTAGATAGTCTATTTATCGAGGAAGGCTATAGGCTACATTTTATCCCGGATTTCCTACGGGAACGGGCACAACGCGGGTAAAACCGCGGGGCGCTGCTAGTGCAATCATAAAGGGCTTTTAATTATATTTGTTGACTATGGTAAGATACTATAAAAGCTATTTGCAATGTCATCTTTTATAAGCTAGCTGCGAGTGTGCTGGAACACCGACGTATCTACAATAGATCCATGGCTGCGTCAGCAAATTCTAAAGTCGGTTATCCACTAGCGGTAACCTCGGGTCGGCCGAGTGCCTCGCCCCGAGCCACGATGTTTATTTTATCCTAATTGTAGGCTGTTCGTCTCTAGTCGAGTCTGCTCGACCTGACACTGCCTTGAGTGAATATCCAGCTTATGAAAAAGATTCTTAAGAAAGCGAGTTGAGTACATCTCTTTCTACTCTACTCGCCTGCTCAATCAATATCATGTCGCTTTGGGTATCAATAAGTGTGGATTTCAAATCCCTTGGCGTGTCATATTTTTGGTTTGTATGTGTGTGTATGATATTTCATCTCCTTTGAGACGAGTGTGAGCTTACGCGTAGTTATCGAAATGTAAAAAAATCATATCCGTACGCTTTTTCAAATATTTTAGGTCTAGTTTTCGGGTAAAAGTTTAAAAACAAACAAATTGTATGATAACATGATGACATCATCGCGATTTATCGGTCATAGATGTTTAATTTGTTAGACCATTTCAGAGGCCTTTAGTCGGTAAAATTAAAATAAAAACTGAATCGAGAACCGGCGATTCCTCCTTCGGTTTTTGATGTCGGTTAACAAGTCCATCTCCAGAGTTGGCCACAAACCTCTTCGAACGTACTAACCATCTTATTTACTTTACATAATTCCTAACCGATACGTTATAAAAGGTAAAACTGAGTACAAATAATTACAATCTCGTTCTCACGAAGTACACTACATAATACATATCAGTCGCGCCTCACCCCATACTCGAGCCCTAGGTTTGGACCCACACATTACTGCGGGAGACTCGCTAGCATTACTCCAGTATAGACAACCCTTACCGGGGGTTGGTTATCGTAAATATTGGTATAATATTTATAGGAGCAACGCATTAACCCCACAGGTAGCCCGTGACTAATGCGGGTACAAAACGGGGACATTTTTGCACGTCCTTATCTTGTAAATTAGGTCGAGTGGGATAAAGAGTTTTGTTTGGTTTACGTTCTACTGGAAATAACAATTGTTTGACATTTATGGGGGCCACGGTATAAGTGACGACGACGGGGGTTGCGGATTTTGTCATAAAAAGACATTAAAAATGCATTTATTTATTTTTTATTTTTTTGTGTCACATAACACTTTAATGCCCTTTTATGTCAAAGACTTTACCAGACCAAAACGCAAGTTTCAAAAGACACATTAAACACTTATTAACAATTAAAGCTACAACACATACCTAAACAAACAACTTCTGACCCATAATTATAATAGCTCAGCTACCACACTGAACCATCAACCCGATTAATAGATGAGTTGAAGCCACTTTGCCAAAACTACGCCGTCCGTTTACACCTAACCCCGCCGCGGTCATCCGGCTAGATTTGTAGTCGTCCGGCCGGATTAGTTTATCGGGCCTGCGAGACCCGGCAGTATGTCCGCGATCCATCTTATAGCGCCGATCGGCCCGGCATTATCATGTGGCTTGTTATTTACTACAAGCATAATTCTGTTCTACCCCTGATTATAATATCTATTCACGGCACTGAATCTACATGAGATGTTATGTGTGTTAAATAATATATTGCTAAAGTTAATTGAAGTAAATAATCAGTAGCTGCGAGCCAGCGATTTTATTAAGAGTTAGAAAGCGAGTAATTTGACATTCATTACGCTCACAAAGTGTTGCATGTATAGTCAGCCTATGGAAATGTCGAGCGTAAAGAACTTTTTTCTTCTCTAACCAACTAACAAATCAATGAGAATTCTCCAATCTTATATAGCGACAAAGTACGAAAGTGACTGCAGTGTATATTGTCACACTTATATCATAAGAGATAAGCACAAACAAACAAACGACTGTGAATCGAACGCAAAATACAATAATTGGTTGAAAATAAAATAGGGGAGATCAATAGCGAGACTCGGTGAAGTGGTAAAGAAATGGAAGCCATCAAAACCATAACTAATGGAGATTAAAGAGGCTCGGGCGGCCGGAGTCGACGATTGCTTCATATTGGGTTCATTTATTTGTTTTTCCCTCGCTCCAGGGCAAAGGGATCCATTAAGTGGCGTCCAAGGAGAGATATCCATCCCATTATTATATGCAAATAAGGGTAAATTAGGTTTTAATGCCCATACAGCGGATTCGTTCGATAGCCGCTCCCTCGAGGCGCTTCAGTAAATAACGCTCCGGCCGGCTAACCGACGCATTTATAGTTCAAACTGAATATCAAGCCCGGACATATTGAGAAAGTTCACAACTTCATGTAATGTTCAGTCACTTATTCGCCTACTTATGAAGTGATAGCAGAAGACAAAATGTACGATGAAAGAAAATCCCTTCGATATTAACCTATCGAATGTATGGGCTCCTTGATAAAAGGGTTAAGATAAAATACAGCAGAGTTATAGTAAGTAGGTGCGGGACACATAACGGATGATAAGTTATCACTTATCACGAACCCTTCAGGGCCCGTTTTAATTTTTAAGACAGCATCCTCTCCGTTATGTTGGCAGCTCGTGTGAACCACACATAATCATATTTTTGGTGGCCATTACTCCACCGTACTTTAGGCCACATGCACAATTCACCGATATCCATTAGCTAGTTGTAGGGATGTTGTGTCCCGGGCTTTCAAATACAGAAATAAGAATGTTTTGATAAATCAAACCGTTTTCAAAAACTTTTCAATTTTCTGATGCGTTATATCTTCGCACATATTTAGATACCTCATACGAATATTAGTCTATCAAATAATGTGAAAGTACAAGTTAAGTAGCCCAATTATTTTAACAACGTGTCTGTTCGGAAAGTAAGAATACAGATATAGATCGTATCGCAAGTCCCGGTCAAGGAGACATGAGACCGTACGACCGGCCGGATAGCCGGAGCGCATCCCTAGCTGGAAGGCCGCAAAATATGTCCGTGTGCGTCCGTCCGATAACACCGGATTATGGTAAATAGTACTGCGGTCCAGATTATGGGTATTTTCTCTGGATTTACGGTATTTTACGGATTTTTCGACGCATTTCGCAAACTCTGCCCCGTACCGTACTACGTTTAAGCTTTATTGCCGACTCCCATTACCTTTACGCCGGTGATTAAAAGCTGTTGATTGGCTTAAATACAGCTTTTTTACTATTATTGGGATGTAAAAAATTTAAGCACTGACTGAAAGCTTTCAAGTGTAAATGAATAAAGGGAGTTGAATGCATGAATGTTATATTGATTCGTGTTTAATTAATTCTGTTCGGGGTTCGAGGCGATCGTAAAGGTTAACGAATCGTTCACTCGGAACTTCTTTCATCACCACTAACCAAATAATATAATAAAGTGGTTTGGAAACCAAGAGGTCCATTAGACGCTATCCCACGGCCGAACCACTGAACAAACACCTCCTCCGCAAACAGAAAATACCTATTAACTTTTTAAAAGGTTTCATTAAAACTGAACTCAATGAATACACAAACAAACCGTGTGTCATTTTGTCAATTTTCCTCTATTTACATTAGAGCTTACGGCGGGAAGGTTCCGGATTAATCCGAATAGTTACAAGCATTCACTCATTCACTCATTCGCTCGTTCACTCGTTCGCCGGTCTCCATTCAGTCGTTCTAATAAGAGACGGGCGGTAAGAAGCTTACGGTACCGAATACCGGAAATTTAGTTTGAAAACGTTTTGAGATCGTCGATTTTAGGATGTTGTACGTTATTAGTTATATGCGCTCCCTTTGATGCTGTCCTGCCTTTTTCAAGATCCTTTGGAGTGTCCCCGACAGACGCTAGTGTCGGCCGCCGGTAATTGAATCACACTATTTACCAGATATCATCATTTTATATTGGACTTTATACTTATAAATTAGGTTGAGATGTTTATAGCAACACAACATACACCTTAGTATTAGAAAGCAACTGAAATATAAAGGATGATTTATATGCCCCCTCCCCCCACAACTAATTGTTGTCATCACTTAGCGAGTAAACAACTCGAGTAAACACCATCGTCCGTACTTAGCGAAAACTCTTATTTATATCCTCGTACAACAAAATCCCTTTTACTAACCAATCTTTTTCAGCTAACATTTTCCGTGTGGTTGATTTCACATCCTTGATGGGTATGTGGCCCGCCCCGCCCGCCGCCCGCCCTCGGGCCCTCGACGGTCCTAATTAAGGGAATGCACTTGAGATCCCTGCCTTTAAGGGCCCCAGATAAAAGGTCTGCCAAGGTGATAGTTTTGATCTGGTTTGTTTTCTATAGAGACCACTTATCGCGGGCTCGTAATGGTAATAGAAAGAGAAGGATAATCTAATAACGAGCGACTAACTTGCTCTGGTTGGGGCTCCGAGTAAATTAATGTAATCTGTTTAACGAAGATGGATTTGCATGTAAATGATGTGCTGGATAAGTAGATGTGTGCAGGACGGTGTTTGCGTTGCTTTAGAAAGTGGAGGCGCTTAAGCCTAGTTCGCATTAAGCTAGTAATTTAGTCGAGTAGCGAGTAGTTTAGTAACTAAAATACTCGCTACTGCCCCAAAATCGTTCGCACTTCGTTCGAGTACAGTTTACAAGTGAGTGGTGTTTTATAAAATGAACAGTCTACATTTCTACGACATTTTTGCGATAACTAATGTACTCGACTAATTCGACAGGTTCGGACTTGTTTAGCCGGCGAACTAGTGAGAACGGACGCGTGGTGGGGGTGCTACTCGCCCGTCAAAAATATAATGAAATGGATCGACTCGACTTAATTACTTACTAACCTACTAGACTAAATTTTTGGTGTTCAGACATGTTTAGCTACTAAGTTACTCGCTACTAGACTAAATTACTAGCTTAATGCGAACTAGGCTTTAGGGTCGCATCCTTCGGCCTGACTCATGTATTGATAAATGATGTGCCTCGACTCAATATTAACTGAGAAACTTGCACGGTATAGGTTCAATCAAGGTATTAGTCAGCACGATAATATAAATAGAATATGGCATTCAGTTCCGATTTGATTTTGGAAACTAAGATATATTAATTGTATGTTTAAAATAATAAGGTTTAGGTATATTTTGGTATACATTTAAACCACAAAGAAACGTGTAACACTATTTCTCAAAGTCGTAGTATAGTTAACGTGGTTATTAAATAACAATTATCGCTTATTAAAATAGTAATGTTCTTTTGTCGCTCGTAATTCTCACAGACATGCTAAGTCATAGCTTGTTCTGCCATTCCGCTGTTCCGTGTTTAGTTTTGAACAAAAACATTTTGTTGCCAATCAAACTAACTCGATAATGGGACCGCTGTATTTCTATGATCATATTATATTTGTCCTTGTCATGTTCGTTCAATGGTGACAAGTCCTTGCCAAGCCCGTTGGCACAGTGGTAGTGAGAGCGCTTGCTGTGCCGGGGGTTGCGGGTTCGATTCCCGACCGAAGACGAAGAAGGTGTGTCTGTCTTATAATGTATATGTAGTAATATCAGTAGGTTAGATTCCATAATACAAGCTTAGAGCTTACTTTGGGTCTAATCAACCGTGAGTGAATTTGTCCGGGTGTATTATATTACAAGTTCATTAGCACAATAGTTGCATAGAGTACACATATCGTGGGTTCTGGGTTCGATTCCCGGCGGGTATTTCTTGTACAGATATATGTATGGGTAAGGCATATAATTATAAAGTATATGTGTTTGCCAATGTCTCTAGACACGCGGTAGCGTGTCATGCCAAGTTCAAGCAAAGGAACTGCTAGCCAGCGCCGAGTGTAATATTACACGAACCACTTGGTGCCACTTTTGACCCTTCTATAACTCAAAACCTATTTAACGTAAACACATTAAACTACGTGTGTTTAATTATATCCATTAGGAAATCTAGAAGCCCAAATTTCATGAAGCTAGCTCAAACGGTTACAAAGATAATGATGGACAAAAAGTCGTAAATTTTAGTATTGACTGACATATAGTACCTAAACCTAAACCTACTTCCAGATGACCTAGAAGGATGGAATTTGGAATCTAACTCGGTAGTTGTGTGTAAGCGTAAGAAAAAACCTAAAAATAAAAAAAAGTTAAAAAATAGGGGGGTCACTTAGTCAAATCTAACCCACTTTAAGATCTCATATTTTTAAATAACAGCAATCGTTATTGGTATCCAATAAAGAGAAGAAATAGAGTTTAATACTTGTTCATAATATTATTTTGTTCCTATAAATACATATTGGGATTTTGCCTAGAACTTGGCTTGGCACTCATTTAGATCTCCATTCTTTTTGCAGCGAAGCCCATAGCCAAGCATAATTTTTGTATTGAACTTGGCTCTCCTTTTTTACATTTATGTTTTTGGTAGGAATTATCAGTATGTCATTTTTCGTAATTTTGTTTGGGTTTACAAAAGGAATACGAGTAATATATATACACACATTATGTATACAATAGAATAATTTATTAAATTAATATCATCACATTATCCAATACTTTTAAAAAGGTCTATCGTCGTCTGTACTTCGAGTAAACTTCTCTCAGGAACCTGAGTGACTCTGTGTACCACATGGGTGACAATGAGAACTCCTCATCAATCCATAACGCAGTAAGTGATGAAGGGTCCATCGGAGGCCATCTCACTGGCAGCAGCTCTGAAGTTGAGGGTGTAGGGTCACTGGAAAAAAGGTTAAAAGTTTACTTTATCGTTTACATACACATATTTACTAAGCTCGGTTTTAACTCAGTTTTAGTGAGTCAATTTTTAAGTTTTGATCTCAGTTTAGCTCGTGAACTAAGATTAAATTGAACATATCAAGTTTATGGTTAGAACACATGTATGTTCATTATAAAACGCTAAAGCACTCTCCGTGGTTTTAAACACGACATACAAAATGCTTTGGGGATTTTTGAATATAAATATAGGCTGTGTGTTATTTCAGCCTATGTAGATCCGTTCAATAGGTTTTGTTGTTTTTTTTTTTACAGACAATTCATCCACTCCATTCGCGTTTATATGAAGTCGTCAGAAATGTGACATTTAAATTATATTTTATGCTTCGTTGAATTAGTTACCTGTATTTAGCAAAGTTGGTCCAAAGAGTAGTTATTTTCTCGATCATACTCGTCTCAAACACGTGGGGAAGAATCGGTTGTGAAAACATGTACAATAACTCATCGGCGTGAGTTGCATTTTTCTGTCTATTGTAAGGACTTCCTGAAATTTGTTTAGGCAAGTTCCGCCTGCCGCTGTAATTGAAAAGATACGTGTATACTGGTTCGGAACTGCTTTTCACCATCCATTCAGCTTCTTCAAACGATGAATACAGCAAAATTGGTTCTCCATAGAATTTTGAAATTTTCACTTTGTTTTTCGTATCGTCGCCCAAATAAAACTGTTTCAGTTTTTCGGCGATCTCTTTTCTTTTATCTAATGAAGTTATTTCAAGGTTCTTTGGCAATGCTACATGATAATCTATTTTGTCTATCATAGTGTCATTGTCCATGCCAATCAAAAAGAAGCCTTCTTCGGTGTTGGCACCTATTATTACAGGGACTTTGTTAAAATTGCCCTTTTGGAGAATATCTATTGGAGATTCAGTTAAGAAGGGTTCTTCGCCATCTAAAACTTTTTCTGCACAGGGTGAATACAGGATCTCTGAAGGTATAATGTTGCCTTTTTGTCGAGGCACTCTGGTCAAGACCAATTCTTCATCGCTTTTTGTTTCCAAATACTTGAAAAGTTCATGTGGATCCTCAGTATTGTACAGCATAGTTTTAGCGAGTAGACTAGCTAGATATACCGGTTTGTACTGGTACGCCCAAGGCGCTAAAGCTGATCCACTTTGAGTAATAGCCTTGTGGAACAGTCCTTTGGACATTGGGGAAAGTAGGTGGAATGATACCGAAGCCGCGCCAGCACTTTCACCAAACAAAGTGACGTTATCAGGATCACCCCCGAAAGCCCTTATATTCCTCTGGATCCACTTCAAGGCAGCCACCTGATCTTTCATAGCAGCATTACCTGGAGCTTCTTTGATCCCCAGACAAAGGAACCCTTGGATATTAAGTCTGTAATTCACGGTGACTAGTATAATACCCTTAGGCACCAAATATTCTGGTCCGTACATGTAAGCGCCTCCTGACCCTTGGAAGAAGCCACCTCCGTGAATGAAGACCATCACAGGCAGTCTGTCTTCAGGCTGTGCATTGAGAGGCGTGTACACGTTGAGTACCAGGCAGTCTCTTCGTCCTGCCATTACGGTGTCTCCTAATGAAGACTGTTGGCATCGTATGTGTTCGTCATAGGCGTTGAAGATACCTTCCCATGTTGGTGGTGGGCCTGGTGCCTGGAAATACAGATTGGTGGTATTATAATATAGCAGGTGCAGACGATCAGAAGAAAAGATACTTTCGTCTGCCGGTATCGAATCGGTGGAAAACTTGAGAGTTGATCCAATTTTTGTTTTTATTTGAACTGTTTTGTTCTACTTGGATTTACCCAACCCAGTATCCAGCCTCGGTAATCCTGAAACCGGTCAATGTCTGCTGCGTAGTGTATGGCAGTGTTCAGCGTACTGGTCAATGTGGCTCTTAGGGGAAATTGGCTGGTAATGTTACCTGGAACCTGTGTGTGACGGTGGCGTACGGTATGGCAGTGTAGGAGACGTGCGAGCCCGAGGGCGCGAGTCGGCCGCGTAAGGCACCGCCCGCCGCGCGCAGCGGCGCCGTCGGCTGCGGCACCAGCCGCGCCGCCCACAGCGACCACAACACCACCCACTTCACGCGCACAACACACATTCTGTCCCCAGGATCTAAACCAGATCTAAATCATCTGCAAAATAAGTTTGTAAGACTGTAAAGGTCTTAAGTCAGGAGGACCAGTCGTGGAATTACTCCTGTCACGGAACTAAAGATTGCGCGACATTATTTTAAAATATGGGAGGCTGATAGTAACATTTCTCTCTTCACGCCATCGCGCATTATTGTTGCAATGCTTAAACCATGACCGCCTTAACAATCTAAAAACTTCAGATTTGGACTTCGATCATACAAGATTTCGACTATAAGAGAACAAAATTGACCTTCGCTTTGCGATGACGAAAGCGGAAAAATATCCTCGTCGTAAATAATACGGACTAAACTGGCAAGAGGCTAAATGTGGAAATTACGAGTAAATCGACAACATGATGTAGAATGATGATCCTAATGCTCTACACATTAAGTACGCAATTTAAAACGCGCGTTCGAAATACTACGGTGGTCCAATAAATCCGTTCACACAAATGGGCGATGTATCTCGTTTAGCGCGCTGTTAAAATTGATAATGTTTACTAGCTCAAAGGCAAGTCCACTCACCACAAGCGAGTTTACAAGTTGCGAGGCGGCGTGCTTAAAAGACCACTAACGAGTTAGCGATTAATTTTATAAGCCTAACGCGAGCGGTTTATTGAATTCACATAATGTAAATGATACCTTATCCATTTCATTTAATTGTTTATTTCCATATATTTTTTTAAATAAAGTTTAAAGTTAAAAACATATGTTTATATTAGATATAATTACGATTTATGTTTATAACAACCCGATGATTTTGTAATGGATGCCGAGGCCCGGGTGGTGAAGCCCCAGCGGGTCATCCGGCTTGCATTCAATACCAAATAATTGGGACTCTAATTAACTGAATGCATAATTTAATTTGCCTCCATATTTATTAAAACGAACAGATATAATTCAATTTACATTCATTAATGAATGTATTCATAAATTGGTATAAAGATTAATTTTTGGAAAATCTTTTACTATGTAATATAAAATTATGATAACTAAATCATTAAAATTGTGGTTTTTATTCAATGATTAAACATTGTTAATAAACTAACATTTTGTAGTGATACTAAATAGTCTATTTACCTTTTGCTATTTTACTAGCAGCGCCCCGCGGTTTAACTCTCGTTCTGCCCGTTCCCGTGGGAATTTCGGGAATTTTTATGCATATAAACCTACCGGAAGAATCATTCTATCGATTAGTGCTAACCTTATGAAACTCCGTGTAGTAGTATTTGAGTTTATCGCGAACAGACAGACAGACAGACAGATGCGGCCGGGGACTTTGTTTAATACTTTAAAGTGATGATAAGAAAGCATAATGTATTTGATTTTTAATTATATTTTTGGACAAACTTTTTGTAAGGTTGCTTGTTAAAACACAATGATATTAACCACTACTTATGACTTACAAACAATAATTCCATTGTATCAACTAGTTGAATCAATAAAACGATTACTTAAAAATGATAAATTATCATTCGTGCGTAATGTATTGACAGAATACAACATCCTATGCACGAATAATAGCACTTTATTATCTATATTATATTATACATACTATCTTCATTATTTATAAGTTTCCTACAGCTGCAAACGCGAGGACGAATTTGTTTTTTCATTCATTTATTACTAACAGAGCCCCGCGGTTTTACCGGCGATGGGCCCGTTCCCGTGGGAATTCCGGGATAACAAATTACCTATAGCCTGCCCGTTGAGCGTGGCTATCCATTACAAAAAGTATTATTCGAATCCCACCGGTAATTTACGTCTTATAATATTAGTATTAGTGTAGACGAGTAGGTTAGAAGCCAACCCTGTTGTCGGAGTTTTTTGACCGCCTAAAGACCTCCGACAGGGTCTAATGATTGAAACAACCGGGACCGACTGCTTAACGTGCCCGCTGAACCATGAGTTTCATACTCAGGGTAGCGCTCCTTCTAAGTAGCGCTCAGATTGAAATGTCATTATCGGCCACCCATCCTAATAGGGGTCGAATTGTTGTCATTAATAACAATTACCATATAAACATGCAACCTCCTTAGCTTAAGAAGTCGGTTAAAAATACAATAATTAAAACCACTAACCTGCTGTACTCCAACCACTATAACAATCCTTTTAACACTAGTTCATCCTCAGTTACAACCATTAGGCAGGCAAACAAGCACACACATATAAATTATGTTCAGTAACATGTACTCGTTTATGTTCAACACGTTATGTTTGTTAATATGTTCGTATGTTAGTAAATTATTGTTATATAAGTAGGTCAAAAACCGACCGTGACTTACAAGAGTTAGAGATATACTGAGTACATGACCGTGAATGAAGGCGATACTTTTTGATAAGATTATATGTTTGGTGTAACTATAACTATTTTTATATCCTGCGCTCCGAATAGTGCCCGTTTCCGTGGGAATTTCGGGATGAAAAATAGCTCATAACCTTCCCGTTGAATGTAGCTACCCATTGCAAAAAGAAAATATCAAATCGGTCGTGTAGTTTCTGAGATTAGCGCGTTCAAAAAACAAACTCTTCAACTTTATTATATTAGTATAGACATAGATATAATGTTCGTCATTTATCGAATATGTACTCATTTTATATATCCTTGACTTTAAGCGGATACGTCAAACTATGTTAATACAAGACGGAATTGTTAAAATTCGTGTCTATTTTAATGTTACTAACTTCACGTACATTTTTACCTATGTAATACGATATATGTACGAGTACAATCAACTAGCAGCGCCTCGCGGATTTACCTGCATTGTTGTAGTATATAGATATAGATTAAAGTTACGTCTCAATTGGAATGTCACAAAGACATGCGTGTTTTAAAAACAAAGTGGTGATACTTCTGAAACCATTCTCAGACAGTCAGAAATTGCCCATTAGATGTCTTGTCTTCAATGTGTGCTCCTTTGTAGGGTTTCATAGACAAAAAGAACAGAACAGACACTATTAAAGACGGTTCATAGACTGCCTAGTGTCAGTGCTCTCCTGCACCTATTGATTAACTGTTGGAGCGGTATATGGTCGCCTTAAGACTTCACTTTTAATACTTTAAAATAATGAACACTTATCTAAGCGATAACATTATCTAAGCGACTTTAAATGTTTAAGGATTAGCAAACTCAGACATTCAGATTATTTGTACAGACATTTGTACACCTGAGTATTTTTATAAGCAACGTTATCGTGATTTATTCATTTAGTATAATAAGAAGCTTGCCCCTTACATATAAGTACACGCGTACGTACAACCAAATTAGAGCCAATTAATATAATGAGTTCGAGTTAGCCCGTCATTGAAGCAAGGCATACATACGTAATTTTCTCCTGCGGTGGCTCCTACATAAAGTTTACACGGAAGTTCCACGAAGGACTTATTGAAACATTAATGTAAGGCGCTGGTTGACTTTACGTGACGGCCGAGTCATGAGAACACCGTACGAAGTCAGGGCAATAACAACTACATATTTATGTTGGTATTGTTCTGTATGTATACCTCCTAATAATTTTATAAAGAGGTAGGTTTCCTGTAATAAAATGTATGGGACCCCACAAAATCTGGGAAAATAACGTAAGCGAGATCTATGAAATTTTCACACTAGAGCCATCTATTGGCTCGCGGGTGGGACCACCGCGTGGGAGCTTATCAAATATGTAGGGACACAAGATAAGTGCTGAAGATTGTCTACTATCATAATACGTTTTACTATTCTTAATCAACTCTTATACAAAACGTGTCTGTCGAGACGAAAGAGATTAAAGCTTTCGGTCAAACCGTACTTCGGGCAAATAAAACATCAGCGAAACGCATCGGTCCTATGATATAATATTTTCGGTAAAATCAGTTTTGGTTAAGCGTACTTCGGCGAAATAAGATATATGTACTTAGGTATATTAAGCTTAAGGTCTTAGGTATATTCAGTTACGAGTCAAAATGATCAATCAACAACTCCTGCGCAAACTTTCCATTAACTCCAAGAACCTGTTACACACACACATCGTACAAATTACATAAAAACAATATAATTTACAATACACAAGAACGTATGGTGTCGCGGTGCTTGTCTAGATTCAAACCGGTCACCTGCCGGCCGCTGCATTCCCGGCCCGGTCACCACCACGCCAAGACGTGACGTTTCACGTGTACGTGAAAGTACAAACTCAATAAAACTCAACAAGTCAACATACTTTCTCGAATTACAAGCAGTGCTATTCGTTTAGTCGTACAATCAGTTGTGTGAGAGATAAGATAACAGTCGGAAAGTGGATACGTTTTAAAAGAAATAAGTGAGTTTTTAATATGGTTTTGTGTCTAGTTAGTTTAAAGTCCATGTTTACGTTTGAAGTAGTTGCAGGAATGTTGAAAATGCGAATCATTACTGTTACAATTACGAGACATTGCTTTATGTTGTTTGAGCCGTTTTTCTTGTATGTATTAATTATATCGGAATTTTAGAAGTATTTTGTACTATATCATTATTTAGAACTAGCAGCGCCCCGCGGTTTTACCCGCGTTGTGCCCGTTCCCGTGGGAATTTCGGGATAAAATGTAGCCTATAGCCTTCCTCGATAAATAGACTATCTAACAGTGAAAGAATTATTCAAATCGGTTCAGTAGTTTCTGAGATTAGCGCGTTTAAACAAACAAACAAACAAACAAACAAACAAAACAAACTCTTCAGCTTTATAATATTAGTATAGATAATACTAATTATCACAAACTATATAGCAACTTTGAAATAAAAATATTCCTTACTAGAATACTGTTAAATAAGTCTTCCTGTCGTACTTAACCTCAAAATCATAATCTGTCATTTCGGTTTGTTTTTGTTTTGAATGATGATGTCCGATAAGTTAAGGTAAGCATTGTGCAAAATATTGATGAGGTAGAATTAATTAGTTCAAAACGCATTTTAGCGTTCATAAAGTTCAATAAACGAATAAACACTCGAGTAAATTGAGATGTGTGACGCGCGTGAACTACATATTAAACACTCGTTAACTTGCTCAATATAGGAGTGAAGTTGACGTCAAATAATACTAATTAAGGTTAAATTATTTTTTTATCATAGTAAATAATGGATTGTTCTAAACGTATTCAAATGCCACTGCCACTAACTACACGACTCATTATTCTGATAGTAGTGTTAATGACCTCATATCGTTCAGTAAACGTGCACTGTGTACACACTGTTTATTATTGACTACCAGTACTTTGGATGAAGGGATACCCTTTCACCGTGTTAGTTCGAAAAATCTCTTCTTAGCTAGCACTGCGTCCTAAAAGAAACATGCACAGATAGATTCGTCCCTGATAGATTATGCAGCTGAATTAATATCAATTGAGTTCAACGACATTAGTACGTAATGTCATTAACTTTACTGTGCTTAGAAAAAGGTTATTTTTAAGCAAAATTCTTCTATAATAAAACAGGGGTCAATTCTGCTAAACCAGTGGTGGCTCAATTGAATCTCGATTAGATCGTGATAGAATTGTTCCTATCAAATATGTTAAACAGTTTATAGAGATCCATTTAAGACTCGATTGAGACACAATTCATTCAGCAGCATTGACACCCTGATGTTTAATATCCTAGTACACAACAACTATTGTTTAACTAAACTAATCCACACAATAACCTGTGGCCCACAAGGCATATCTCTTACAAGCACCTATTAGAACTAACTGCTACAACTAACCCACTAAACTAACTAGTTTATCTAAACCAACTAAAACTAACTGAACTCTCTGTTACTGGCCGATGAGTCGCCGACACGGCTTGAATTATAATTAATCTTCTGATTTGGGATTATGATCCCTATCACGAAGTAATAACGATTATAATCCTGTCACGTCTGAACTGATTAGGCCCCAACCGGATTATATTGTTTTTAGTAAGAATATCTATTAATGATATATGAATTATTTTTGCATATTACAGTACCTACTCGCATACGGTTCCATAGATAGTTTACAAGGTTAAAGCGAGTTCAATAGAAAGCAATGTTTAGAATTGGCTACCGCAGCTTGGATATTCTTTTGTTCTTCATACAAAATGCACATCTGGACGACTGAAAACGCTTAATTAAAAAAGCCCCAACAGTTTAATTTGTAACGTTCAAAATCAATTTTAAAATATAATCAAATTTTCACACATCCGGTGAAAAAGTCGTTATAAAATCTATTCAGTAATTGACTTTTAATATTAGTGCGAAATTTATCGTTGATTTCATCGTATTTTGCAATTTTGTTACCTAACTGGTATGACTATTATACAATCCTTCCTGATTGTCTGTTGTGGGTTTGGATTTAATTATACATATAGTCATTTTAGTTATTAAATATTTCAACATTTGATTCATAGTTTATTTATATGATAATGCGCTTTGGTGTCTGCACTTCGATGATCGAAGTCCCGGGTTCGATTTTTGGGTTGATGATTGCGTGATAAGTGAATGCAGTGATATGTATGAACCTACGCTTCATACTTATCACTGCATCAATACTAATTTCATAAAGAGGAAGAACTGCTGCTCAACAAAATGGGCGCGACCTGCTTTGTAAATCTAAATCTGAGAAAATAGCGTAAGCGCGATCTACAAATATGCCACATTAACGCCATCTATTGAATTGCGGGTGGAACCACCGCGAACAGCTAGTATATCTAATATCTTTATTGAGCGTAAAGATTCCGATAACACCTTTCTAATAGACATTAAGTATGAGTCACGATTAGCTTCCATGTATGTCGCATTCATTAATTTAAACAATTTATCTGATTTCAGAAATGGATATGAACCCACTGGCGGAGGATGGCAGTTAGATTACCATCCCGACCCGTTAATGACACTCACACACGACGCGAACTCACTGACATTTCTAAATTATAATTAAGTATCTCTAATATTGAGCGCTTCGTAAGATTAAGGCGTTCTCTAAACTCTTGAGACAGTAATTCTGAAGCTAAGATTTATGATAGCGATTGTATTTAATTAATCGTGGAAAAATATAATAGCATAAACGTGATTTTAAAAATAGAATAACAACTTGAATCATAAGACAGACGGTCGTTAAGCTGGTGTTCAACTTGCTGTCAATAGATGACGCATCCTGATCCATGATCCTGCTCACCCGGAACCTGATGTATTAAGAATAGAACAAAACAACATAAGAGAAGACTGTTCTGTCATCAACTGACCAATTGAAGACTATTGAGTTACTTTCAAATATTCCAATGTTCGACGAAATATTAGTCCTTGGCTTGGTCTACTTAAGCCATCACGTCCTTTAGCCCAAAATCTTGCCTAGACAACACGTCTTGATTCCTTAGTCTTGTTGCATATTCGATCGTATCCTTCAAGTCCATGATCTTGCTTGGACAACACATTTTGATACTTGATCTTGGTCCATGACCTTCAGGCTTGTCCTTCAGTCTATGATAGTCCCTTTTACGCTACTATGTGTGTTGTGCGCGTGAAGTGGGTGGTGCTGTGGTCGCTGTGGGCGGCGCGGCTGGTGCCGCAGCCGACGGCGCCGCTGCGCGCGGCGGGCGGCGCCCTGCGCGGCTACATCGCGCCCTCGGGCTCGCACGCCGCCTACACGGCCATACCGTACGCCACCGTCACACGCAGGTTCCAGGTAATATTACCAGCCAAGCTTCCCTTAGAGTAGCATTGACATGATTAAAGTACACTATCATAATCTACGTCGCAGACACTAAAAGGTTCCAGAAAATATTATCACTAGAATTTCCTATAAAGCCATATTATCGTGATCCTTGTACACATAGTACACCGCCATACTCTACGTTACTCTCACTCACAGGTCAAGATTTTCTACAAGCCCGATTGATATCTGAGTCTGTTCGGATTAAGTACACTCGTCCCGCGCAAGCTCTCTGTACGTGCACGTACCTAATTGACTTTACTCAAACAGTCCTTTCCATTGACTGACTGGCTACATTTGCTTGTACCATTCGTATGTTGACTGGTGAATACCGCGTATGTTTAGACAACACGAGTTGATTCCGAGAAGATAACGAAGTGTACTCGGTCCGAGCAGACTAGGATCATGTCAACTCGATTGAACCACATAAGTTTAACTAACGTACATATTTTATCTGTATCTCTCAGTGAAGTAGGATAATGAACCCTCCCTTAAAACTCTATTTTAATAAGCTCCGACCTAGAAGTCTAATTTGAAACGTAAAAACACGACTGAGTTTTAACCATATCCAATTAACGACTGCAAAAATAACCTCAAACATAAATCCAGATACACTTCGCAATTATAAATTAAGTACGGATAATAAAGATGAATGCGCACCTCGGAGAAGGTTGGTTACATAAAGTGCGGAGTGGCGGCGACGGTCAGGCCAATTACCACAAATCCAGCCCAATGCGCGGTCACCTTGGAAACCACCTGCCGCCTGCCTCGGCCCCGCACTCCGCAATTATGTCACTTGAATGCCACTATTCGAAGCACTATACCCGTTCAGTTGAGTTTGATAAACAATAATTAGATGTGCCTAAGACTATACAATTATGTGTGTACTACCCTGTACCGTATAATTTATTGTGACAACAGTACATTTATGGTTTTCCTTAATAATTTCGTAATTATTTTTAATCAATGTTTATTGAATCTGTCTTTCCAGGCCTCGGAATCAGTAGCACCATGGGATGGCGTCTTCAACGCGTATGACGAACACATCAGATGTACTCAGAGGTTCATGGGCGCCAAAGTCCTCGGCCGCGAAGACTGCCTCACCCTCAACGTGTACACGCCGCTACCGCCAATAGACCGCCTTCTTCCAGTCATGGTCTTCATCCACGGAGGAGGGTTCCGAGACGGCTCAGGGTCCCCCTTCATGTACGGACCAGAATACCTCACAAGACACGGAGTAATTCTAGTCACATTCAATTATAGATTAGAAGTTCTAGGATTTTTATGTTTAGGCACCAAAGACGCGCCAGGCAATGCTGGTCTGAAAGACCAAGTGGAAGCCTTGAGGTGGGTCAAAGAGAACATCAGACAGTTTGGTGGCGATCCAGATGATGTGACGCTGTTTGGAGAGAGCGCAGGATCTGCCTCAGTGATGTACCATGTAGTTTCACCAATGTCCAAAGGATTGTTCCACAAAGCCATCATGCAAAGTGGATCCGCTATGTCGCCGTGGAGCTTACAGTTCGAGACATTGAAGACTGCTCGGATACTTGCTAATAACGTCAAGGACAGAGATTTCAGTAAATCTTATGAAACACCAGAACAAATATATAGTTTATTTAATAACGTGGCTGCAAAAACTTTGTTGGAAACTCGAGTTCCGAGGAAAGAAGGCGACATTGTACTCTCGGAAAATGTCTTCGTACCATGCGTAGAAAAGAATATTACTGGCATAGAAACTTTTCTACCAGACACTCCTTACAATCTTATTTCAAAAATACACTTTAACAAAATTCCTATAATAATGGGATACAATAGTAACGAAGGATACATGTTTGCAGGAAAGGAAAACGATACAATTATCTCAAAATTAGACTTCTATGCAGCTTTGCCAAGAGATTTGAATATTCCAAACGAAGGAGAAGGGAAGCGTATAGCTAACGTATTCAAAAGATATTACATGGGTGATAAGAGTATTTCCAAAGAGACTATGGTAGAATTCGCTGGTTATGAAGGGGACAGCAGCATCACGTACCCAGTAATATTTTCAACAGACCTATTACTTAGAACGAGTGACAAACCAATATTTGGGTATAAGTTTAGCTACGATGGATGGATGAATTTAGCCAAAATCACGTTTGGGTTCGGGAAGAGTCCTGGAGCCACTCACGGGGATGAACTCTTTTACATGTTTAAAATCAAAGCCACATTGATAACGAGCTTTTTAGAAACAGAAATGATCAATAGGATGAGCACGATGTGGACCAACTTTGCTAAATATGGGTAAGAATCTACATTTACATCAAATAAAGAGTAGAGTAGAAAAGAACAACGTCAGTCGCTTAACCGACGTTGTTCCAGCAGGAAATTCGGGATAGAAAATAGCCTATAAGCCTCACATTTAATGTGTTTATCATGTATCTACATTTTCTTTATCAGACTGCTAGCTCTTAGAGCTATGCCCTTTAATTACCTCTTTTTCTTTATAATACTAGTATATAAAATGCACATAGTTTATAGATAGAGAAACTAACTTGTGTCATTATATTAAATTATTGCTTTCTTTTCCAGAAATCCTACACCGGAAATTACTCCTAATACGCCCAAGAAATGGCATCCAATAGACAAACGTAATCCCAAATTCTTTAACATAGACACAGAATGTTCAACCGTGCCACTTTGGGATGACGAGATTATTAGATTTTGGAATACAACTTACACTAAGTACAGGAGAAAATACTAAGGTTTGCAATGATAAATATGAAGGGTGTAAAGAAAAGCAAATCTCACTTGAAGACTTAATAGACAATGAAGAAGTAGAGAAGTGGTATCAGAGAAAGAAATTATTATACAGAAGTGAAATAAAAGTGAAACACTATTATTGTGATAACACTCTTATATAACAATAAAGACAATTGGTAGTGGTTTGACCATGTTTGAAATTCTATTTTTTAATTTTTCCTTAGCCCAGACCGCCGCGCCGTTAGACTGTCTTCTTGTCTACAATAACCTATGAAGGCGCGCACACTAAAGACAATACATATACATATCAGTATTTTTCGTCTGTCGTATCTACCAAATACCTATGTACCTTTAATTTAAAGAAGACGGCATTCTGTTTTTATAATTATTTTTAATATTAAAGCATGAACTTGTTTCTTATAAGTACAAATAAGTACTTACGACGTTTGATGTCACTAGATTTCAATTTCACAATAATTTAGAAGGATTTTTGTGAAATAGAGAAAAATATAAGTTTTCTCAATTGCTTAATAATCCTACTAAAAACATGTAACTGAGAGTTGTAAACCAATAATACTAATGTACTATGAACCAAACACTGCACTACGAGTATGAACCGGTCCGGTTACGACACGCGATCAATCATAATGTAAATAAGTATAGTCTAGTGATTATGAGGGCCTTCGAGAACCGCGGTTCAAGGTAACTCGTAGACACTGTTATCTAATCTGGGGTTCTAGTTTGGTTAGCAGAAATAGTCAGTAAAGATAGCTCTTTATTTTACGATGAAAAGTATAAAGAAATGAATTGAACTTAAGTTAACAATCACAGCTCGGGTTTCAAATTAGCAAATCTATATCTTCTGTGAACGAGAGGCAGGCAGCGGAATCAGAATCTTATAGGCCTAGGTAAGTAAGTATGTAAGTATTAGCCTGCAATGTCCCACTGCCGGGCAATCTCATCATGTCACTGAACACATCAGTACAGAGAGGAGGATTAAGTGTTGTCACCACCCCCGCCTATAATATACTATATTCGAATTTTAAAACCTAACAGTAAGTTGTACGAGTATGACTCATATTTCATTAACGCCGGGTTTCTATTAAAACGAGGCGACGAAAAGACCATCAAATTATATCAAATCAAAATCGGTCAACATTGTTAAAAACAACACTAGCGCACTAGCGGACAGGTGGTCTTGAACTAAACATTAAATGTCAAGACTATCGTGAGACACTTTCTGATCCGAATTATAATCAGTATGAATTTGGAATACGACAGTATAGATGTACAGGTGCGTCGCCCACAGTCAGTCATTCCTTCATTCATGTCGAGTAAGAGTCAGAGTTGTTAGACCGCATAAAGACTCCAACTTGGTCTAACGATTGAAACAACCGGGACCGACTGCATAACGTACTCTCCGAAGAACGGTAGAGCTCAGATTGAAATGCCACTTTCGGCCACCCATCCAAGTAGGGACCGAGCTGCACGTTGCTTTACAATCGCAATGATGTAACATCGCTATCGCACGGTAAGTTACACACACATACATTGTTCTGTTGTTATTGAATACCATACTTTCAAAGGCAACGTTCCGATACCAGCGGCCATCGGCGGACCTTCGACGTTGAGCAACGTTCGGTGACAGCCCCCGCACACTTCACCACTAACAACATCACTAACACTTATTAAGGACAACGTAGAACAACCGATTTGGAACTACTAGGTGTGTATGTATGGTGCTTACGACTCCCTTGATAGGTACAAAGTTATGAAAAGCAAATTAGAGATTTAGCATGGATTTATTTTATTTTTATGATTTTACCCCATCACTGAACCGTTTTCGTCAAACTGTTTTTTGAAATATTATCCTTTTTTGGAAAATTAATTTGAATTGTAACTCTCGTAAGAAAAATTTAATATAGAGAATTAAAATATTGATATAAGAACTAGTCCTACAAATGTTTAATTAACAAAGCATGAGAGCGCTTGAGAGCTTCACATTTTCACCGGATGCCTGTTATGTTACTACTATATTAAGGATGTTGAAATATGATGTGTAATTGAAAAGAATCTGGTCTAAGGTCATCTTTATCAATGTTAAGTTTACTTTACATTACATATTTGATTTTCATTTCCAACCGGCACTAGTGATGTGTAATAATTGTTATATTTACGGTTCACAGGCGCATCGGATGCGTTTCCTTTGGTTTCACAACGCGTGAGCCAACACTCGCTAGTACTCTACATTATGATTGGGAAATTATACACTTGTCGATACTCACTCGAGGATTACTCGATGGTTATCAATCGAGAGAAGGTTTTTATAAAATAATTGCATTTACAAAACGATAATTTGTTTTTTATTTAACAAATACCTAATGTTATAATGGTCGTTTAAATTGAACATGTATGTAAGCTGCGAGTAGGAAAATTGAATATGAGCGTCAGATATCATGTCAAATTAATAGCTCGTTCGCTTAATCGCTAATTAATTCGCGTGTAAACTAGCTCAATCTTAAAGACGTCAACCTAAAATTAACAAAGAATGTTCACCGTACAGTCAAATTGCTCAAAACAAATCTTCCATCAATTAGTATTTAATATATACACAATACAAATAGTCAATTAACTACAATTTCATTGTAAATAAATCATTTGATTAATAACAATTAAGTTCGAGCGCGAAGTACTTTGTGCAAATGAATAATCAATAGCGATCGAGAACTTCAACGATTCATTAAACATAACTTGGAGCGGACGACAGGTTGGAGGCAATCCGGGGAGTTAGCCACTTCTTATATTGTATGATAACAAAGTTTGAAATGTTATAAACTAGATTGGACTAGATCGGTGGATATCTAGGCTAGGTTAAGTTGAGTTAATACCAAATCAACACGCTTTCAGGATTCAATCTATACTAATATTATAAAGAGGTAAAATTTGTAAGTTGTTTGTTTGTACATTCGAGGTAATCTCAGGAATTATCAGTCAGATTTGAATAATTATTTTTGTTAGCCACATTAAACGGGAAGGACCGTTTTAAAAAAATCTTTCCCCATTCGAAAGCTACATTATCCACGAGTAACATAGGCTATTTTTCATCCCGAAATTCCCACAGAAACGGGTACAACGCGGGTAAAACCGCGGGGCGCTGCTAGTAAGTAATAAAATGAGTTAGTCATTAAACAAGTTGATAGTATTCAAAAACATGCGGATAGATAGAGATGCATAAAAGCTGTCATAAAGCATTGGAAGTGATGATTTCACGGGATATTTTAGTAAGCTCAACCCCCTTTTCTGTCAATTATATAAACGGCATGGTTTTGATGCGTAACGGCAGCATGTAAATAGTTATGCCCTAGAGACCTTGCCGCGCGGACGAATCCATATTATGCGCAAGAGCACGATACTTGTGCGGTGGAGCTCGCGATCAACAAACGCCTCTCAATCATTCGTACTTGACGCCAATACGATACCACAAATGCGGCTTCAATATTAATTTACAAAAAAATTTAAATCAGTGTCTTAAAAATCATAGGACTTTATTTTTGCCGTGAATTTAAAATTAACGGCAAAGTCCGAAAAATATTCGTTTAAGCTCTTCTTACAAAAACATAAGTTAACATTCAATTGTTGCTGCGAGTTTTTAATTAACTGCAATGTTCGAAAAAAAATCGTTGACAATATTTTAAAGTTTAATTCGAAGTTCAAAATCATAAAAAAACTAGATAACAACAACTGAAAGTTTCATTCCCAATTCAAATTCATAAATGTTGATCTAAAAAAATAAAAAGACACAATGGGACTAGTGCAGTGACAATGGGACTAGTGCATTGACAATTGAAGAGATGAAGTGGATTGTTCTATTGTCGTTGATTGCGGCGAACTTGGTGCGACTGCCGGCTCCCGTAGTGAAGACCAGTAGCGGTCTAGTGAGGGGACGGGTGTCCGAAAATGGGAAGTTTTTCGAATATTTGGGCATCCCGTATGGTACGGTGGACGAGAGGAATCGATTCCAGGTAATTGTGAAATGCATATAATATGACATGTTTCAATCCACGTACGAGGTGTATATCGGATTACAAACTATCTTTATCTACATAATGAGGTCTTATCATTAAGGTATAAAAGGTATATTGATACAAATGATTATGTTATTTTGAATTGAAACTACGTCATTTGTTAGTCCTTTACCTCAAAAGCATAAATTACTTGTAGTAATTTACCTCGTCGCATTTCATCGCAATCGAATATTAAATTATCGCGTTGTGTCTCAATCGTTTATTATTTCAGCCGCTAAAAGTTTTAGTCGCACTTCACCTCGATCGTATTTTTAACTATGGCGTTGTGTCTCAATCGTCACTTTTTTTTATCGCTTATAGTGTTAGTCGCGTTTCACCTCGATTGTGTATTAAATTTTCGCTTTGTATCCCAATCGTTTATTTTAGTATTGGACAAAAGTTTTAGTCGCTGAAAAAAAAAATAACCCTAACCTACCGAATTACTTACTATTCGGTAGGTTAGGGTTATTTTTTGATTAAGCACAAAGATAATATTTCAATGAGTTTGTGAGCACTTAAGGCAGGAAACTACAGGTACAAAATACGTTTAAAAAAATATATTACAGAATTTTAGTGCAAACATTAATTAAAGCGTCAAATTAATTAGAGTACCAAACAAACTACGATCACGGCGAAATGCGACAAGAAAAAAATACTACACAAAAAATTTCATGCTACAAATTAACTATACTAATGTGAACACCTATGCGAAAAGTTGCGTCAAGTAAATGATTCTATTGAAATATTGTTTGTGTAAGGTGAAATGCGACGAGGTGAATTACTACAAGTAATTTATGCTTTTGAGGTAAAGGACTAACAAACCAACTACGTTTACGGATACACTTCGCTTTTATTTAACATTTTTATCTGACGTTTCGGCCCCTTTACAGGACCATTGGTCACAGAAGCCTGTTCCTGTAAAGGCGCCGAAACGTCAGATAAAAATGTACAATAAAAGCGAAGTGTATCCGTCCGTAAACATAGTTTCAATAAAAAATGAGTAGTATTCGCTTAAATTTAAGAAACAGTTTGATTTTGTTATGTTAGAAATACTCGTGTTTAAACAGTAAAAAAATAATTACTACATATTATAAAACAAAGTCCCCGGCCGCGTCTGTCTGTCTGTCTGTCTGTTCTCGATAAACTCAAATACTATTGCACGGATTTTGACGCAGTGTTTTTAAATAGATAGAGTAATTCAAGAGAAAGTTTTAAATGTGTATGTATAAGTATTCCCGAAATTCTCACGGGAACGGGCACAACGCGGGTAAAACCGCGGGGTGCTGCTAGAAAACTATAATAATAAACCTATATTGCCTACACTTTTTGTCATATCGACAAAAAAATACCGACTCCTAATTATTTCTTTTTAAGCGCATTGACGTCAAACAAGAGCCAAAAAACTTGTAACATAATATATCATACCACTATATATGACCTGTCAAATTATATACAAGGGTAAAGAATTGTAGAAAGCGCTTTAACATTAAATGCTTATAATGATCATCATAGTTTAACATTTACAGTTATTAAATTAAAACATTATATTGAGTACTCGTACTCCTGAAGTTGGTTAAACATTGGACCATTCTCAATTAATTCATACCCTTGAAATACTGAAAATAGTCTCATGTCTCAAGAGGATGATTTTATGAAGTAATAATGATAAAAAGTGCACTCACCACGTCTTTTTTGAAATCTTCCAATAAATATATAATTAATTCCTTTTTAAGTAAGTCGTGTAGGGTTGTTGTCAACCCTGGTGTCGGAGTTTTTTGACCGCTTCAAGGCCTCTGATAAGCAGAAGCGCTCGAATAAAAATGCCACTATCTATCCAAGTAAAGGCCGAGCACGTTGCTTAATATTAACAATAAACTAACATCGCTTTGCGACAAATACTGTTTAAAAGAGGTTGAATCTAAACGCTTACTGCCGATGTTTCGATCAAAGACAATTCCTTCTAGAGAGGAAAAATGTTCACGTGCACATACAACCAAACAGTTTTCCTCTCTGGAAAATAATGAAATCACTTATTTTGTATCTACAGAAGGAACTAACTTTGGTTAGAATATCTAGATTTAAGTTTCTCTTTTAAAGAACTTAAGGATAAAACTTTTGTTAAACATAAATGAACTAATCTATACTAATATTATAAAGCTGAAGAGTTTGTTTTGTTTGTTTGTTTGTTTGTTTGTTTGTTTGTTTGTTTGTTTAAACGCGCTAATCTCAGAAACTACTGAACCGATTTGAATAATTCTTTCACTGTTAGATAGTCTATTTATCGAGGAAGGCTATAGGCTACATTTTATCCCAGATTTCCTACGGGAACGGGCACAACGCGGGTAAAACCGCGGGGCGCTGCTAGTGAATAGATAAAATCTGAGATTGTGTAAGTGTCTCATTAGTTATTAACTGTACCGCGGGGGTGCGAATCACATTACAATTTAAACGAATGACTTAACACGACCATTGTACGCGAACGGTTCACTTCTGAATTAAATATTAGATAACAAAATGTTACTTCAATTAAATTAACCTTTTATTGAATAGGTATTGCAAAAGTTAAACGCGAAGTCAATCAAATTATATTTCTATTGTTAAACGAACGTTCCCAATAATCGATTTCTACATCCGATGTAATAGCAAATATTGACGGTTCGAAAAAGATAAAAATTTGGTATTTATTTACGTACTAGCCACACCTTGCAGTTTTACACGCGTTACGACTGGTCTCGTGGGATATTTTAAATAAAATAGCCTATAACCTTCCTCTTGAATATTGCTATCCAATACAAAAATAATCATTTGAATCGGACCGGTAGTTCGTGAGATTAGCTCGTTTAAACAAACAAACACACAAATCCAAGTCTTCCGCTTTATTATACGAGTATTGTTAGTATAGAAAGCCTATTTCCAAGCTGTGTCTGCTATCTTGGATAGCACGTAAAGATAGATTATATAGCGCCATTTAGTAATCTTAATATTAATATGTAGTTTGTATCTATTAAACTACTGTTTATTTTACTTAAAGTTTACGAGCACTTAACTTACCCACACACCCATATCAACAATTTGAAGAAGAAATGTGCAAAACAAATCGTTGAATTAATGACTGCCACGAGTTGATTCTATATTGCTAATAACGACTAATTAACTAATAATAGTTGAAACAAAGTAACGCAGTAGGTACCTACAGTCAATCGCTTAATGAAAGAGTTAGTCATAACCACTTTGTGGTCATATTGCAAATCTGTTACATTTTGATTGCAGTGCATAGAACAGGCTATGTGACTAACACTATGAGGCCTAAAGGGGGCTACGGTGCAGACCAGTGACTGCAACATTCGAATATACACTAAGGGTTCCTTTACACCTTTATCTTCAAAAACCGGCAATAATTGTTGGTTCTGTGAAAGCCCGACTTAAATATTGAATATGTTCTTTTTTTATTACACATTATCATATGTACTATTTGTTGTTACAGCTGTATTAGCAATATCATCCGTGAAAATTCAACCGTCTAGCTAACATGGTTCATGAGATACGACCTGGTAACGAACAGAGGGGCAGCAAATTCCCTTTTTTCTTCTTTGCGTATGAAAAAAAACCTAACGGAATTCTCAAATTATAGTACTAGAACTAAACCTCATATTTCCGTTATGTTTCAAATAACTTTCTAGGCGCTTTTTTTTTTTTTTTTTTTTTTTTTTTTTTTTATTTTTTATTTTTTTTTTTTACAAACAAGTCCCCATAATGTCCAAGTCGCGATGAGAAAAACTAGTTGCTTCAATGTTACCATACTTGGAAGAAAGGAAGGAGAAAATAACACAAAGATTATTTAAAAAACATCGTTTTATAAGTCACAAGTCACCTACTCGTATTGGAAGATATAATGATCACTAACATAACTTAGTGTTAAAAAAAAACAGACCGAATTGAGAACCTCCTCCTTCAGTGTTTGAAGTCGGTTCAAAATTAATATTATTTCCCGATATTTGTTTCTATATTTACTATGTGCTAATAGGTCGCAATTAGAATATAATATTAATTTCAAAAACAATACTTTTTGCTTAACAAAATATTCACAAATTATCCATTTTTGTTTAGTAATTTTCCAACAACGCACGTGACAAGCTCACAATCGGTAGGATAATAAAAGCTGGGTAATAAGTTTATTTATTTTAATATTGTCAATTACTACCGTAACCCCTGACGTCGTATTATAATAATTGCAAGACATTATTATACAGTATCTTTACTTAAGTTCAAACACAAGGGCAACTGGAGATTAATTTACAACATTCGAGAATAAAGCGTAAATATAAAGTGCAATATCATTCGTAAATTATAGTGGGCAGACACCCTTCAGTGTCGTTACCATTTAGTTAGTTTACAAGCTACGAGCTAATTCTAACAACGAGATTGGACATGTCTAATCCTCGCGTTGTATTAAATTCGCTGGCTTCTTCTTCGCCATTTAATGTCAACGAATCACGTGAATCAGGTTATTAAGAAACCTTCATTAGAATTGATCTTGAAATACACTGGAAATACAAAGAACTTCAATCTGTGATCGTACGATTCGTACGGGGGGAGATCTGTATGGACATTAGCAATTCATCGTCAACCTCTACCATACTTCTACTACCATTTATGTAAACAAAAACATTGTCACATTTCAGGCCCCTCTGCCGGCTCCAAAATGGGAAGGTATCTACGACGCCGTCAACGAGAACACCTGGTGTCCGCAGAGGTTCGTCGTCAACACGATAGGCGAGCCCAACTGCCTCTACCTGAACATCTTCACTCCGACCCACGTGACTCCTACCAAGCCACTATCAGTGATGGTGTTCATCCACGGAGGATGCTTTTTCAGCGGCACCAGCTCGCCAGTCCTCTACGGAGGTGACTTCTTCCCAAACCACGACGTCATCCTCGTTGGAATCAACTACAGACTCAGTATCGAAGGTTTCCTCTGCCTGGGCATCAAGGAAGCTCCAGGAAACGCCGGCCTTAAAGATCAGATAGCGGCTCTGAAGTGGATCAAAGAAAACATTGAAGGTTTCGGAGGAAATCCAAACGATGTTACTTTATTTGGTGAGAGCGCTGGTGCAGTGTCCACGTCCTTCATGATTCTCGCAGAAGCCGCTAGAGGACTGTTCCATAAAGCGATACTACAAAGTGGTTCTTCACTAGCGCCGTGGGCGATGCAACACGATCCTATCGGCGCTGCCAGCGCTTTAGTAAAAAAATTAGGCTATAACACCAAAGATCCTTACGACATTTACAGCATACTTTCGAAGAAATCAGCTAGTGAATTAATTTTAGCACTCAAAAACATGGAAACTAAGTACTGCTTGGCTGACCAGAACCTCTTTTCTCCGTGCGTCGAGAAAGAAATCGATGGCGTCGAACCCGTTATAACTGAGTACCCCACTGAAATAATCAAGTCCGGTAATTACAGTAAAGTGCCCATGATTATTGGATACACAGACAGCGAAGGCCTGTTCTTCGTTTCGGCGGACTACGGAACCAGTTTGGTGAACGACACCAAATCTTTGGACCCACTGAACATATTCCAGAATGATCTAGAATTTCCGACTGAATTCGACAAGAACTGTTCCGAAGACAAAGTGAGAAAGCATTACTTCTACAACAACGGCGAGATGATCATGGATCTGGTCGATATTTACTCCGATTTGTATTTCAAGTTCCCGATCCAAATAGAGTCTGAGTTGTATGCGAATACGACGGACCAGCCTATCTACTACTACCTGTTCAAGTACGATGGCCTCGTGAACATGCCCAAGTTCATCTCGGGCTTCGGGCTGGGCTCAGGCGCCAGCCACGCCGACGAGCTCTTCTACCTGTTCAAGCCCCACGGGCTTCCTCTGCCCCAGAGTTCCTTGGAGAACAATATGATGAACAAGATGTTGACTATGTGGACTAATTTCGCGAAATATGGGTGAGTTTGTGATCGTAAACTTATTATTTTAATCTCAATAAGAGGATTCAGCACTATCAACTAACTATATCCACTAGCTTTTTGCAACCTAGTGGCCTTGACATTTCAATATAATCCGTAACTAACGTGACTAATATGAACTCTATTAACGAACATGGCAAAAAAAGTTAGAATAAAATAACCATAACTTTACAAGCAAATTAAAAACGCGAATAATTCACCTTAATATATGCTATGATGTATAAAAAAACAAGTTGAAAGACAAAAATATTTTAGAAGCAAAAAATTTTACAATCCCGGTCGTTTCAATCGTCTAACCATGTCGGAGGCCTTTAGGCAGTCTAAAAACCCGCACCAGAGTTGGCCATTAACCTACATGAACTTATATTTACTTACTTACTACCTACGAGTATTTCGACATTCGTATCGTTCAATCAAACCTGACTTCGGTCAATAGCGACGTCTATGTTATTAGTTGCTGAAAGTACATGTTTTGAGATGCAACCTAGATTTAGAAATAACTTGTTTACACTGCTTCCTAGTTTAGGGTTGTATTTTGTTTTGTGCAATAAAATAAAATAATTTAAAAAAATCTAACGAACCAAACAAAAGAGTTTAGCCAAAACAACGCCTCCGAGGACATCTGTACGTCTCCGCAAGTTGTGGGGATATTTCGCAAGTGCTTGCGAAAGTACTTGCACTACGATAAATGTACACATCTGTGTAATTTGTTGTTAGAACTCCTTGAAGATTCATTTATAAGATGTTACTGTTAAGTACCAGTACGTTTTGATTGTAAAAAGATATTTAATTAAAGCCGGTTGGGTTAAACTAAGAATCGTAAATAAGTTACTCTTCAAATTATTAACGTTACATGTAAATCAAATTTCCCACTCTGTATCTTCATGTTAAACTCAAAATTACTGGACGGATTTCAGTAATTTTCAATTAGGTGCATCCTTCAATTTATCCTCCTCACTTTAGTAAAATGAGAGGCCTTTTCCCAGCAGTGGGACATTACAGGCTAATACTTTACTTTAGGTGGTTAAGTGGCTCTGATGTAACATAAATGCTCTGGAAAAACCCACTAAGTATAATAATAATAATATCTAGACCGTGCTAAGGGCAGCAACTAACACAGCAACAAATGGCGTCGTTTATTCGACAAGAATTCGTATCGCTATGAATGTCCACTAGCCTTCACCTACTAACATTGGACTAGGCAGAAAGTCAACGTTATGAATGTAATCACATCTCGTGCTCTAAAAAATAGCATATGGAAATATTGGTGTTGACTCTCGATTTTTAATAATTACTTTATTATTTTTTTATTAATTGCTCAAACTAAATCGTTCTAATCTAGGGGCAAAAATAAAACCAAAATGTAGAGCAAAAAAGCGGTACCTCTGTACCATCTTTTCTCGAAGCAATTTAGGCCATTTTCAACTTTACTTTTCTACAAACTGACAATCATGCGTCTCGCATTCTATTTGGTTGTCTACCGTCATATGTAAGTGAATTTGACACGACCACGTAACTATCACGTGGCATTGCGTATTTAATCACTATCAAAATATTATGTATTACTAGCTGCGCCCCGCGGTTTCACCCGCTTTGTACCCGTTCCCGCGGGAATTTCGGGATGAAAAATAGATGTTGGCCGATTCTCAGACCTACTCAATATGCTCACAAAATTTCATGAGAATCGGTCAAGCCGTTTCGGAGGAGTACGGGAACGAACACTGTGACACGAGAATTTTATATATAAGAAGATAAAGTAAACTTGAGTAGGTTAATGGCCATCTCTGGTCGGAGTTGATAGACCGCCTAAAGACCTCATATATGATCTATCGGTTAAAGCATCAGGGCGGGCCAATTTACGTGACCTGTGTATTAATTAATATGTTATGAATTAGGATTAGTTAAAATTAATGATATTCTCGAACGTTTTGATAAGAACCATAACAACATTATAATCGGTGCTCTAATTAGGAACACACACACAAACTGAACTAATTCATTATCAGGAGATATTCTAGAAAAATATCACAATTTATGAATTAATATGGAAACGTTTGTTACACAATTTATATATTTAATATTAATTTATGATAATTAAAAAGTACTTTGAATTAATTAATATACTGCATTAAATTCATTATATAAATAACACGTCAAAAGTATAAATATGAAAATTTAAATATGTTTTTTTTATACTAATTCAAGGTTACAGGGGGTTACAGGTGTATAAAATGTGATAGTAATGTTGTTGGTCGGCCAACTTGAATAAAAAATATTAAAGTAACGAACTACATTAAGACGGTAAGGCCATACGATTTGGTACATTCAAATGTTTATCCTAAAGTTTCGATGTAATTAAATGTAAATTGTATATTGTAACTCCATAATACTTTCTGATAATCCTCAAACTTGGTTGAAATATCCGCATATCCCTATATGGAGACAAAGAAACGTAATCTTAAAGAAAAACCATTAAAAAATGTGTATTAACAAGAGGCATCGGCACCGGTTTGATTACTTAACGCACAGACCCACCTTGACATAATAACATTGACTGTGCTCTTAACTTATGCATAACTTTAACTTGTTTGATTATATCAGTGCTGTTCCAGTTTAAGCTAACAAATTCATTAGATATACGGACTATGTTATTCTTGTTAGAAATATTTGTCTAAGTAATTGGTTATTTTATGATTCTTTGTATGTTTATTTAACGAGACACTCTGTGTCAAACAAAGTATAGCTAAACATTTTGATAAGTTCGTTGAGACTGTGGTATGTGAGAGCGCTTACTGTGTCGGAGGTTGGGGGTTCGAATCCCGCCTTGAGTAAACAATATGTGCAGATAGTTGTTGACGACGTCTGGGTATTATTTATATATTCATATAACTACATAACTGTGTGAATTTGTCCGAGTTAAGTATTAGTGATAAAAAAACTTATTTTAAAAGGTTTCATGAGAATTCGTTCCGGTTCCTGAATTTTGGTACTTTTGTCTGACGTCAATCTCATAAATATAAAATAACATATTAATTTTAATTGCCATGCCATTAAGCATTATAAACTGAAATATTTGTACAAAATATTTTTTTCTCTGTTTCTACCTACTTATAACACAAATAAACTTTTCTTATATATACATGACCTCAGTGACCTTTATATATGCGCAAATGTTCTTCCTGGCTAGCAATATAGGAAGCAATATAGGAATCTAACCATAAAGTGTTATATATTCTATCCTAACTTCATCAATTGGTCTTGGGGTAAGATATAAAGGTTCAAATTCGCCGTATCTATCTCGATCTCGATATCTCGATAGTATTATTTAGATGCTCGTTAATTGTGGCTGACTTAGTAATTTAGAAGGCAACATACATTTTGGGGGCGAAATATGATATTAAAAAGAAGCCTGTTTAATTAGCACCCATTTTTAAACATATTGTTATTCACAGAGACCCAACTCCCAAGGCGAGCCCGAGCCTGCCGTTCCGCTGGCTGCCCAGCCGCGAGTGGAACCCGCGCGCGCTGGTGATCGACTCGCACGTGTCCAGCGCGCCCATGTGGGACGCCAGCGCGGTGGCCTTCTGGAACGACACCTACACCCGCTACCGGAGAACCAGCTATGGCTTCCAAGACTCGCAGTAGACATAAGAAATAGTGTAATAAGATTAATGATTAAGTGCTAAAAGGTAGTCTACTTTCAGCATCCCCTATAGACCATTTAGCGGCGCCTGTACTCAGAGACGTCAAATGCTTCCAAATAATTGAGTGATTTTGACATGTATGAAATATTACGTCAATTAGTTAAGTATCGATTTAATGACATCTCTGAGTGCGGCAGTTAAAGCTAAACGCAGCGACCAAACCCTGCACACTTTAAAATGCCAAGCGTTGCGGTTGAGTTTCTACACGCAATACTCAAGTCTCAAAACTGCTAAGATGAGATGCTAAATCGAATTTGCTGAATGGCAAGATTATGGTACTGCGACCGAACGCAGACTCGCGAAATCACGGTACGGCAAAATTGGTGATCACAGATGCCTGCTTATATAGCAGTGCAACTCCTGACGCAAAAATAATTATAAGTTTGACGTATGTGTGTTTGTATGCACAAAACGTATATATGTAGGTATGGTATGTCTTCCTGTGCCATTGGAGGTCCTAAACCGAAATGGACCGATTTTAGGAAGTTTTTTTGTTTGAAAGGTACTTTCAGGAAGATTGGTCTTGGCTAAGATTAAACAAAAATATCGGGGCTATAGGATGTTTGAAATTTAGATTTTATGTAATAAATTGCAAGTCCAACTTTGAGGTGGCAGTGCAGCAACGTTGCAGCAATGCAGCGACGTTGATGGTGATTAGGATCTAGCATAGTATAAGACAAAATAATAGGTATACAAATATATTGGAAATAATAAAAGAGGTTTACTATGGTGACTATTTATCGCTATACAGTGGCACTCAACTAAAGGGACACTTTCCCGCGAAGTCCGCGAATATAAGTCCACAAAAAGACAAGAGTGACAATAAAATAAATATATCTTCATGATAGAGGCGAGCAGGCAGGCTGCAATGGAGCCTTATAGGCTTCTATTTACCATAACAAAGTGCAATATGTTATTTAGGGTGTATTTTCCAAGTTTCGATGATATGATATTTTTGTGATACTTTTCTAGTCCTTAAAGGCTTAAAATATGGTTTGTTATTCTAGCTGTATAAAAATTATGCTATCAGTTTTTATTGCTTTCAAAGAGCAAAAAATAAATGAGTATAAAATGACTGATATTCATTTTATTTTATAATATATGCAAAAGGGTAACAAAGAATAACTTTTACATAAAATTGCATTATATATAATCACTTACATACATAATATAACGGACAAAACTCAAATTGAATTATCCTTTATTTACTTCGCGAACAATTCAAATTATTTGCATCACAAAGTAAATATTTTAATTATTTGAAAACAAATACATTATTTAACTGGCTTGTTTGATTAAAACAATGTTGACAGCTCAAAATCAACATTGAATTTTAAATCAACTAATTCTGCAACCACATCGCAAAACGTAATTACATATTGTCATTTACATCTTGTTTTGTATATTATGTACTGTAGACAATCTGTTATTAGTTGCACATTGAACCTGCGACCTGCGTTTAAGATTCACAGTGCACTACTAGATAACATTTTACTTTACGCATCCGAGATCTAAGAAGTATCCAAAGTAATAAATAGACGAAGTACGAATTACTCAACTTACGAGTACAATAACTATTAATAAAATAATTTAAAGTGAAGCTGTTTAGATCGAGGGTGTTTACAAAGTGGGAGTCGACGAATTCTCAAAGTAAAGAGCAAGACAGACATCGTGCGGGTGCGGGCCGGGCGCGGGCCGAGCGCGGGTCGGTTGCGGGTCACGTTATATCCCGCTGTATATGGTTGTACAACAAAATTGTAGTCTCATAATTTCCTTTACCTATGAAAAGTACAAAAATATACATTAATAATAGACCCACGCGATATATTACGATGCAGACTCAAAAGAGCCTTAGATTTATACAACAAGTACAATTTAAAAACAAAAGCAGCAAACGGTGTCTAAATAAAGTCCTAATGAAAGGCAAATAGACGATATGTAGGAGCATATCGCACTCGAAGGGTTAAAAGAACGCCCTTGTTTGGTTAGGGCGTTTAATTGAGCGGGGATTAGGCAGCGCGATTTTATATGGACGATGCGAATCATATAATTATGTCCTAAAATACTTGAAATATTCGCAAATTGTGTTAAACGGGACCCGGGTTTTCGTTATTTCGAATTGTATTATTAAATTCTAACGTCTGTGTTTGTAGATGATGAATGTGACATTAGTCTGAAGCTTTCAGCATATTTTATTATTAGAATAGCAGCGCCCCGCGGTTTTACCCGCGTTGTGCCCGAACCTGTTGGAATTTCGGGATGGAAAGTTTATTACATATATCTATACATAGTATACATAGTATAGATCTTATCATTATCTAAGAGGTATGTTAAACTGAAGCAATCGGTAATAATTTCTTACATTATACGATTCCACTATCACGTTTCTACTTTAACACAGTCTCTAAAATTCGAAAATATTGTCTTAAACCTACATACATACCTAAACTAAAGTTTCAAATTATTTCTCTCTAGTGATTACTATTTGTTAAACAATTCTTTAAATAAACATAGTTCAAATATAGATACAATACATAGATACTAGGAAAAGTGTCATTAACAATTGCGATAACAAAATTACACAGTACCTACCAGTTAAGGTTTTATCCAAAAGTACTGATATTTTCCACAGAAAATTACAGGTATCAGTTTACAGAGTACAAAACAGAGTTCCTTGGCTCGTCAGCCTATGTGTATGTCGGCACTAAACTTATAAAATACTGGATCGATTTTCATACAGTTTTCACAGACAACAGATTTTTGATTCGAGAGAAAAGATTTAAGGCTACTTTGACACCAAAATTCCTGCGGAAACTTTACGCAGTCTTGAATCTTGATTCATCGAAGCAGCGGGGGCCGGTTGTTTGTGAATAAGTAAGTATTTTTTAGAGAAACGCGCGATGTGGTCGAATTAAGATTTAGGAGAAATATCTAGTCACTTTGCGATATAGTCAGATTCAAGATGTAGATAGGCATATTGCGATATAGACAATGTGAGACGAACCCATACCGTAGAGGGCCTCTTGCTTGTCGGCCTCTGGTGGGGGACACCTAGTGCACTAGGTTCGGTTTTGAGGTGCAATGACTCTTTCACACTAGTGAGGTGTGGAGCTTTGTACTCTGTCACATCTTGTTTACATCGTTAGCATGTGACACAGATAAGGCTGCCGCTACACTAGATACGGCCCCCTGTAAAACATTCTAAATACTTCATATAACATAGTGACTGCAGAGAAGTCAACTCACTAACGGTGCGTTATCTTGTTAGAAAGCCCTGGTTTAGCAGTTAATATCTTTGTTCAGACAAACAATGGAAGAGTGGCATCAGCAGTGTATTGTAGTGGAGGAATTAATCACCGCGCCAGGTTGTTAGTGTGAAATATGAAGAGCGCACAATGGAGTCGCGGCTCACGCGGCTGGAACCGCTCCGCACACACGCGAACACTTTCTCGTTACGTTCAACTAGCGCGCCAACTCCGGACGACATGAAGAACCGCGAAACTAAGAGACAGTACACAGATAAACATACAATACATTTTAAAATGAACAATATACATAAATCGCGGGGTGAAAGAAGCAAGTTTCCTACCATGGCAGTGTTTATTCCTCTGTCAACTATGTTAATAGCAAAAAGTTGTGCGGTAGCGGCCGCGGCGGGGCCCGGGGCCCGAGGCACGGGGCCCGGGGCTGGGGCCCGCGACCAGCGGACTTTTGAAATTTTCAAGGGAAATTAATTTTACGGATACACTTGGAAGTTACCAAGTTTTGTGAGTCGAGTATTGTTTGTCGTCGAGAAGTTTGCTCAATATGTTTAGGTACGAGATTAGAAAATGTTGCTCGGAAATTGTTTATTTTATGAAGTGTATTTTGCGGATTATGTGAGGAGGTCGCTTAGATTACAGGTACGTTGACTGAACACTTAATTAGCCTCGGCGGCACACACGCGGCGACTTCGGCGAGAGGTGCTTCCAAGAATGTCGCCCCACGCCTCGCGCCTACAGCCTACTTATTACTTAGTGATAAGTTGAATGGCTGGAATGCCGTGTTCAGCTAATTAGGAAAATTTTCAGCGAACATTACTCGGCAACAGAGTAAACATTTGTTCGTAATATTATTAAATACTTCGCGCGAATTAGAAGTGTTTTGATATTGAACCCTGAAGTTACAAGTACACGTATGTTTAACGCCTGGATTTATGTTATAGGCAATTCACGTCAGCGTTACATATAAAAAATTATCAGTTTTAAAATTAAATAACTACAAATATTGATTGAATTCATATCTTTTACCGTCTTTTACTATTGAAACTTTTTCGAATATAACTTAACAATCAATCTTTGGAGACTATTACACGTGCCCATTGAAATGATCATAATTGAGAACATTAATAAGCAAAAAAAAAATACTTTTATGAAAATTGAAAAATCTAAGCTAGAGTTTGTTATATTCTTTGTTTGCTTAAAGTCTTAAACTTTCTACTCTTAAACTACCCGTATATTTGAATCCTTTTTTGAATACGATAAGATGCGGGTAAACCCACGGGGCCCCGCTAGTGCCGATGTATAACATTCCTACGACACATTAGTGCGCGCTGCCGCCGCTGACGCCAAGTTATTTGTTCGCCGCGTGCGACAGATTGACGTAACTTGTTGAATCCAACTCTTGGGCCGAGTTCGGGTCTCGTGTGCACAATCACGCTAATGTTATATAGCTAACTTCGTAGTATCTACGTAAGACGCGGCAGATAACATTACCCATCGAACATACCGGGGGGCGAAGGGCAGGTAAGTGAGTAAGCGGTAAGCTAATCTTTGAAAAAATTACATAGAAATACAATTGATTCGTAGCTGTTATTTCTGTGTTAATTTTTTTTAATTCGCTATTAAACGTCACACGTAGTTGTTCCAAAGACCGTTGTCCGTTTTGCAATTGTTAACAACTAATGTTAAGATTGTCTCACAGACACTACGATACGAGTAGATAGTTAATCTAGCTATCTATCTCCTCTCTAGCTCTATATTGGTTAAAACTAGCAGCGCCCCGCGGTTTTACCCGCGTTCCTTCCTCTTGAATCACTCTACCTATTACAAAAATCATCATCAGAATCCGTTGCGTAATTTTAAAGATTTAAGCATACAGACAAACAAACAGACAAAAGTAGCGACTTTGTTTTATACTATGTAGTGATTTATCCGCTCCGCAACCTCTTTCTGCTTCAATGGACAGGCACCCTAAAACAGGGACATGGGTAGTTTTGTCAACCAGATACTGTACTCGTACTCTTGTTTCTACGTATACTACTAATATTCCGCCCTCGCCGCTGTACGGTGTAACTTGTGAATTAGTTTAGCGTAATCTGTTCTAGTAAATTCAATCTATTGTATGTGCCGAGTTACCTGGGGGTTATGGCGAACTTAGATGATATCGCGACTTGATTGACTGGCGTAGTAAAGAAAGTTCGAGTAGGGTACTGGCTCACTTTGGATTCGGAGTTTTATGCAACCTTAACGCCTCCGACATGGTCTAACGATTGGAATAACCGGACTAGGTGAGAAGAGGAGATATGTCTGGCCTCTAAAAGAAAATAGTTTAGCTAGTTTCAGTTTTATAATGTGATGACTCCATCGCTCTATACTTAAAATCAAAGTTTATGATGAAATAAGAAGAACATGACATTTGTACCTACCAGTCCTAAATTGCTAATATTTTTCATATTTCCTTTTAGGTACTGAGAAGAAATAGGTTGTAACTACAGAGTGCTGTATTGCATATTTTCACAAAGTTTTTTGTTTCTTTTGGAAATAAGACAAAAACCTTCCTCCGTGGACGAGATGAAACATCGTGATAATAAAGTTTTGAGCGTATTTTATTAAAACAGAGAAGAGGGTCACTCTTATCTCCGCTCGCCAGAAGAGAGTTATACTCGCAGACTTCACGTTGGTAGACATAGGTACGTGTTTCAGGGGTCCGTATTCATTGAAAGGAAATAAATACATGTGAAAAGACACTACAGGTAGTACAAGTGCCTATTTAAATACTAAGTTATTGTGTTAAATATTCCTCAAACTACAAAGCCATCAAAATATTCATCAAAACCTTCCGAGCAATTATCAAACTGAGCCGAGTAAGTTAGGGCTAATAAAGCTAATAACTCGTAAAAACTTGAAATAGTAAAAAGCATAAAGCACGGACCCTGCAAGAGAAGTGCGCAACTATCAGCAGTATGGAAACAAACGCTATAAAAGGGACGATTCGTTTTATGTAGGTAATTAAGTGCAAGTCGGGGCGGGGGCGGGCTGGGGCGGGCGGCGCGCGCGGGGCCGGCTCCCGTACTTGTTAATCCGAGTAATAAAGAAAAATATCCGAGCACCGACGACTAATTGTTATAAACTGGGCAAACATGCAAATTGGACGACCGGCGGACTTCCTCGCAGTTTTAATTCAAAAGTTATCTCAAAGGGAACCGCTGGAAGGATAATCGCGACGTTATGTCCCGTATCTGGCCGCTTCAACGTTTTTACACAATTTGTATAGACGTTATTACCTCTGTTGGAAACAAATAAAATGGAAGTGGCTCATCTTTTTGGGATGTTCGTGTTTATTTGTTCTGTACCTGAGACGAATTTAACGAGATTTCCTCTGCTTGTCTGCGGGTAACAGGCTTTATATTGACACTTAACGAAATTTAATAACCCAGAGCTAGATCTTTATTACGCACAATATTTCCATTTTTAATTTAAGCCATGTGTATTTCGTTGCGATTGATACCTACTACGAGTAATTTATAATACCTATATAATATAACTACAATTATCTTATATATAAAATTCTCGTGTCACAGTGTTCGTTCGCGTACTCCTCCGAAACGGCTCGACCGAATCTCATGAAATTTTGTGAGCATATTGAGTAGGTCTGAGAATCGGCCAACATCTATTTTTTATCCCGAAATTCCCGCGGGAACGGGTACAACGCGGGTGAAACCGCGGGGCGCAGCTAGTAATATATAATATAACTACAACGACAGTTCAAACTAATTAAATGTCTTCTTTACTAGCTTAAATTATTCTCGCAGAAATACCGTTTGTCGTGAGATTTAAGATAATGTTTAATTAGTTCGGACTCCGGAGTCTTTTACTCCTAGGCTTAACCCCTATTGGCACCTGCCATCTTCTCAGGCTGAAACCGTACAGTCTAAAGCTGGCCAATATAACTAGTGAAGTACTGACTTAAGTGCCACTACACTCTATTTTTTCTTACAAGACTTTAAATGTAGACAAATGTGGTTGATTTTCTAAAAAGCTTTAGTGATTTCATTCCATTCTTATCCCATCACTAAACCCTTTTCTTCAAGAAGTTTGAGATTGAAAAATCAGTTATGATACTTTGAATTTTAACTCTCGTAAAAATAAATATAATATATCACAAGTGAATATAACGATAGAGGAATACTATATTTTACCGTGATTACTATTAAATTAACATATTTAGATTAAGTTTCATTATTCCTTTACATCTAACTATGAACATTTAATTAATTTGCAAGGCCCAACGGAAATAAACTTTACAAATGACATTTCCTTAATAACATAATTCACATTAATAACTGTTTTGTATCGAAATCTTCTTTCAACCTTGGGATCAACAGCAGTATCAACTCCGTCGACCTGTTTCCAATATTTAACATTCGCAATAATCGCAAAACAGTTTGTATCCAAACACTACAATCGCGGAGTGGTTGCGCAAGCGCATGCGTTGAGACACTAGTCTAGAGGTAGGTCCCTTTCGCCAGTGAAACTGTGGTATTTCTCCGGAGAACACACCACTTTACATAATTCACTTGGACAAGTTACAACTCACTTATGTTTAATGTGCAATTTAAAGCAAAAAAAGTTTTTATTAGTGACAAAATGCGTAAAAAAGTTAGTTCAAATTAGTGGCCAATCCTGCTAGTAGTAACCTGGTACTGGTAGCCGGTCAAGGGAATACTTTCGCAAGGTGCAATGATGGATTAAATCAACATAAATGCCTCATTTAATAAGTACCGATAATCATGCCAAACCAATATAAGTTTACCGGTCTGCCAAAATAGTGATACCAAATTACCTAAAGTCAAGAAAATGAAGTTAAAACTGAACTTAGTAATCGTAGTGAACTATTTGTCATGTGTTTGGTGCGTCTGGACTCCGGTGGTGGATGTGGAACAGGGCCGGCTGCGGGGGCTCCGGAGCGTATCGGGGCAGAACAGGTTCTATGGGGTGCCTTACGCGCGGGGCAAGAGGTTTCAGGTAAACATCGTGTCTGATAATCTTAAGACAATATGATGATAGATGATAGTATAGTCAGTTCAGTGAAGTTCGTACCTAGCGCTCGTGATGTGTTGAGATATAGTATGACAATATACACCTTATCTTCTTTACGTTTAAATAATACTAAAGACATTATCAACTTACTAGCAGCGCCCCACGATTTTACACACGTTGTGCCGTTCCCGTAGAAATCGGGAATTTTTATGCATATAAACTTTCCTCTTGAATCACTCTATCTATGAAAAAACTGCATCAAAATCCGTTGGGTAGTTTTAAAAATCTAAGCATACATAGGGATAGACAGACTGCGGAAAGCGACTTTGTTTTATACTATGTAATGATTGGACATATTATACAGAAAGTGGCTACTTTTAATATAATTTCCTTTTTGTTTCTTATATTTGTTAGTACCCAACGTAATTTTGTTTCAGGATTTTTTAAATGTTTAATGTCTTGCTTTATTACCTGTCTTAAAGACGCGAATCAAATATGGCGCAGCATAGTGCGAAGTTTTCTTAACCGGGTTATACCACTAACTTCTATAAACATGTTCACATAAATAACATCTACTATTAGTCTATGGTAATATAAACTCTGTGCCTATTCCAGCCTCCAAAACCTCCTCTACCCTGGAACGGTGTATTCCAAGCGGTGAACCGGTTCGAGTCCTGCGCTCAAGTAGTATCCTTCCTGAGGACAGGCTCCGAGGACTGCCTCCAGCTCGACGTGTTCGCTCCAGAGGGCGCCACCAAGGACTCCCGCCTGCCCGTGTTCGTGTTCATCCACGGAGGAGGGTACTACTACGGCAGCAAGTGGCACTACGACCCAGAATTTCTAGTCACTAAGAACATCGTAGCGGTCATAATCAATTACAGATTAGGAGTCTTTGGATTCCTTTGCATGAATGGAATATCTAACTTAGGATTGAAGGACCAGGTCGCGGCGCTCAAGTGGATCAGAAGGAATATAGCCGCGTTCGGCGGAGACCCCGACAATGTCACGTTATCGGGGCAAAGCGCCGGCGCCTCCATGACTGCCATGCATCTCTTGTCTAAATCAAGCACAGGATTATTCCACAAAGCAATATTAATGAGCGGCAACGCGCTCACCCCGTGGGCCTTCAACATAGATTATGAAACACCTCTATTAGAAGACGTTCGCAAAATCAAACGAGTAAAACCTGAGAACGTTCTAAACGTGTTATCGGCGGCGAGCATCGCCGACCTACTCAATGCCACCAAAGACACTTCAATCAACCCCAAATATTTCAAATATGCTCCGTGCATAGACGTCAATTTCACTGATCCATTTTTTCACGACACGCCGTACAAAACTATAAGTTCGGGCGCGTTCAATAAAGTTCCGATAATATCGGGGTACACGAGCGAGGAGGGAATGTTGTTCTATGGTCTGCACGACGATAAAACTCTCAAAGAATGGGACGAGAATTTCGCTGAGAAACTGCCCTCGGTTTTTTCTTGGTGTTCAGCGAATAAGATGACGATAGCGGAGGAGTTACGCGGGCATTACTTCGGTGGCGGGCGGGTGACTAAGGCGTCCATGCGAGGGATAGTAAATTTTTACTCCGATTGGCTGGCGTACTCTACGACGGAGGCGATCGCCGACCTAATGAGCAGGTACTCGGATCAGCCGATATACAACTACCTCTTCGCTTACGAGGGCGGCCGGAACTTTGCCAAGAGTTTGTTCGGGTCGCAGATGAACGGGTCATCTCACTCGGATGACATCTTCTACATGTTCAAGCCGGGTGGGCTGTCGCTGGTGCTGTCGCGGGAGGACCGGCTCTTCATCGACCGGTTCACCATCATGCTCACTAACTTCATGAAGTTTGGGTAAGATACTTTAGTCAATTTATGCGTTTTTCTGAATTAATTCGTTGAAAAATCTTATGATTTGTGTTGGAGTGTATAACAATTCTGAGTTTTAAAAGTGCGTTATGATGCAATTTAAGTTAAGTTTAAAAGAAACAGACTTTACACAATATGCGGCGTCGCGCGTCGTATCGCCTCGCGTGGGAACCTCCCAGATAATCATGTGAATGCGTTAGTATGAAGCTTGTAATTATCGGCATTGGACACTGGTCAGATAATGGACAGATCATAATTATAGGAGCGGCAAGCACTCACGCCCACGCCCGAGCGTTGTATCAATAAGTTGACTTACTTACGTACTCGTATAAGTACGTTCAAGTAGGGTAGCGGCCAACCCGGGTGTCGGAGTTTTGAGACCTCCTAAAGGCCTCTGACATGGTCTTACGATCGTCACAACCGTGCTTTCCAAAGCACGGTAGCGCTCAGATAGAAATGCCACATCAATATAGAAAACTAGGATTGTTCTTAACGCCTACTAACCTCACATGTCATTATTGCGTAATAAACCTTCTCAAATGATTGAAAGTTAAATCATAAGCTTAGTACGTATTTCGTTACTTATTTATAAAGATGCCATTAAAATCGAATACAAACTAATGTCGTATTAGCAAATAGTTGGTATTGCACAAACAGCCAATGCAATTGAACTCCTAATAACATCTTGGATATGTATGTACCTACCTAATGTACGAGTATGTAACATACATACCAGGTACCTTTCTATATGATATCAATTAGGCACAATAATGTATGTAGCTCGTATTTACTGACGCGTCTCGATAATCTATCGATAAACAGGACTAATTAGACAATTATCCGTCTGACAACATTAACATCATTATTACAATATGTATTTAAGTCGAAGGGACACGATATTAGCATGGCGGGCCCCAGTGTACACTGAACTGTACTAACTATGTATTTATGTACTGTTTACCAAGTCTAGGCTATGTTTGACCAATAAATACGGCATTTAATAGAGAATATAAGGTCCCTGAGGGTGTTTAATTTAACTGTATTGTACATTAAATCTAGGTAGGTATTGTATTAATACTAACAAAAGCCTGAAAGACACAATTTAATTTTATTCATGGGGAACATAACTTAAAGTAGGTCCCTCCAATAGAAATACTGAGGTATAAGTTTAGATTGAGAGATTATTTCTGTGTATCGTCCGCAGTTTTCTTAAGAACGGTTTGACCGATTTAAACGTATGTATATGTATTACCTCCAACTCTTTCACATTAAGAATACGCCTGATATTATTGTAACCTCGGTACTTACCTGTAACTTTCACTTCATCTTCTCCAGCGACCCGACGCCCGTGAAGTCGCGCCTCCTCCCCATCACCTGGCCTCCGCACGACTCCAGTTCCCTGGTGATGGTGCTGGACCGGACCCTCGGCGTCACGCCCACCCCGTCGACTCACAGAGGTCTATTCTTCAAGCAGCTGCTGTGTGACTACGGACTACAGGGCTTCGCGCCCTGTGAGAGTCGGATGAAATGTGGGGCGGATTGAGGACTGGTGATAAATACAGTACAATATATAAACTACTTCCTTTATGTGTGCTAATAATTTACATAGTACTAACAGCGCCCCGCGGTTTTACCTGCGTGGTACCAGTTTCCTCTTTTAAATGTGTATCAAACTACAAACAAAACGATTTCAAATACAACTGATATATTTTCTGACTGGTACCGATAGCACGTTCAAACTAAATCGTCATCGTTATTAAAAGTAGGTAGATAGGCACTAATGAATGTCAAAGCTCGTAATGTTGATTTTACACTAAAATACTTACGTGAATTCTTCAGCTGAATTGAGGTAGCCCAGTTCGTATATTGTCGATATTTTTTCTCCATTTTTCCGGTTAGCATCTTTGTCTGATCTTTGTCTTAGTAAACAAGACAACAAAGCAAATACTCTAAAATCAGGTTAGGCTGCGGCCCACCCTCATACAACCTCGAGTATACATCAACAAGAATCCTCGAAATGAAATAAACTATAAATCTATAACACGCCGGAAGGCAAACAGTACGGATTTATAAATATGCAGATCAAATATTAAAAGGAGATCCACAAGATGATCTCCGGAATACAAAGAGCGGGAACACAGAGTGGCTGGTTGGTCCGTTATGTTTAGGAAGTCAGTTGTTTGCACGAGTGAAGGCAAACGATTTTTTTTAAATTGGTTTGCACAAACAAGTTAAAGAATGTTAATGATGATCTGTGATGATGATTAAGATTGACGACAGAAAAACTAATAAATGAAATCTATTTAACAGAAAATAAAAGTTATTTTTAGGTAAATTTAAGGGAAACTAACCAGATGCGTAAGTTCATCACTTCATTAGATACTTACTACAAACATTTTTAAATAAATACCTCCATGAAAACGATCAAGTGTGTAGGTAAAGGTAGTTTAGGCACCGATAAAGGTCTGGTCTGTACTTAACTTGCCTTTGCATATGTCCAGAGCAGTGCACTGGCATCTTCACAGAATAAATATTCAATGTTTTCATTCAATTTCTCGCCGACCGCCCGAGTGGGCCCGCGGACCTCTCGACAGAGCTGACGGAACATAGATACCATCCATTTCTCTGAAGAATGAGCGAATAAAAATTTATACATTTGTATGAAATAGTGAAGTAGCCGCGGTGGGCAGATCACGATCTAGTCAGATGTAAGTATTTGTTGAGTTCCATTTATATTATTTTTATCTACGTACGGATTCTGTGGGTAAAGCTTTCGATTCTAAATTCAAACGAGGAATTTCAAATGAAAGGAGATTATACTATTGCTAAATTACTTTTTTTTTTAAGTTAAATAGTCTGTTAAAGTCATGTTAAAGTTTTAAGCTATTGCATAGCTTCTATCGCGGGCCTTGAGCGCGGGGACCGAATCCAGAAATTCCGTAACGAAAAAACCTCACGCTCCCCACTCGGACGGGCAAGGAGGTGTGGCTTGAAGGCCGTGCATCGTCTAACGTCGTTTCAGTTCGGCAGTCTTCGACACGGCGTTGTGTGCGATTAGACGTATTGTAAAATAATAAAAATATTTTAAATAAACAATATTAACTTTTTTTATTTATTTAATAATAGAAAAATTTGTTTTCTTATCGGTCACCACGCTCAAAAAGTGTAACATGAATTCATATCAAAGAAAAAGCAATACTGCATGAATAAAATAAATAAATTAAAAAAAAATTATAATTGCATAAGTTGATACAAAATGCTATGCAATAGCTTTACCGCGGCAGTCCCCGAGTGCCACACGTCTTTTTTTTTTAGATTTCGCTTATCCCCGTAGCCTATCAAATTTTTAAAGAAAAAAATTTAAAGCATTGGTTGGTGGTCTGTATTGAAAGCCAAAGAAAAAAGTTATTTTTCATCCAAAAATCCCATGTTAAAAATGATTAAGTAGGTACTACTATAGGGTGCTATAGGGTGCTACAATTTCAATAGAATTTAAAAACTTGACCAGGTAAGTAATCATAGATTAAGTAGTATATAAAATTCTCCCTAAAACTATCATAATAAGTAGGTGTTTTATGTTATTTTCGATGTTCCATTCCGGAAATAAAGAGGCTTGACACTTGGGCTAGTAACACAAATCACGCGCTGATTTCACGGCGTTGAATATCCCAAAACCGTAATTAAATTTACCCGCCCTCGGATTTTTCCGATTTTATCAAAACCGATTCGCATTTCGCAACATAAATTAATGAAAATCATTGGATTCCGCGGAGGGTGGCACATAAAGGGCGCAAATCGCTCCCCTTTGGAATTTATTGAATTTGTTCCTCGATAATTTTTTTACAATTATCATAATTTTTCAATGATTCGTTATCTGGTGCCGCCATTACGGCAGCTATATTTCATGAGGACTTTTAATGATGCAGAGGAGCCCGGTAGGTACCCGCGTGACGCGGTGGATACCTCAGGGACAGGGTTTATCATAACATTATGGAGATTACGACATCGTAAATATGAGGCTGCAAATTTATGTTGCGTTACGTAGAGCATATTGTAAAAACAAATCGCAATCCACTCTTATATCTACAATATACAAGCTAAGTTTAGTTTGGGTCTAACTAACCAAGTTATTTAAATAAAAGATTTATATAAAACTAGCAGCGCCCCGTGATTTTACCTGCGTTGTGCCCGTTCCCTTAGGAATTTCGGGAAATTTTATACTTATAAACCTGCCTCTTGAATCACTCCACTGATTTGAAAAAAACGCATCGAAATCCGTTGCGTAGTTTTAAAGATCTGTTAATTGTAATCTCTAAAGGAGCAGCTGCAATCCATCAATCATCTAATCAGACTTTTTAATGTTTCCCTGTCATTGATCTGAATCAAAAATTATATCGGTAAAATAATTCTTAAACCATTTGACACATAGGGCAAATGAAATGTGGGCAAAATCACGGAAGAGCGAAGTACTTACTACCACTTCTATATGTCGTGGGCAAAACAATGTGTTTAGGCCAACCAACATAATTTAGCGCCAGCTTGTTAATTCGCAATTAACATTTATCTACGCACGCACGACCTCGAACAATTACGAAGCACACATCAGTTCGCTTTCAGCTTTCGGATTGTCACAATCATCATCTTATTAGAATTCCGGAGTCTCATTTCAAAGTCCTCTTACACGAAGACCTGGCGCATTCACAATGCATCGGTCATCAGGCAATTTGGTGAAGCGAATTTGATAAAGTAGAGCTTTGGCAATTAAAGGTACAAATACGTTATACTTACAACAAGTAATGATGATGTAAGCGAGCGATTCAGACTTATAAGCCCCTGCGCGGTCGGCGAGTTTCTCGTTGTTACTCGTTACTCATTGTTACTCGAAGGATTTTCACAAGAACTTCAAGGTAGCCAATAAAAGTCAAAGAGGGCGTTTAAACACAATATATTATTAAAAAAGAAAACAATATAAGAACAATATTGTAGATCATTATAGTACATTGGTGATAAGCGGCCGCGGCCGGGATTCGAATACACTTTACTTACACGTCACAGACAAACTTACAAACTATTTGCATTCATTCCTGACCAGTAGAGTAGCTTTAGCAGAGAAGGGAAATACCTAATCAGACTTTTCAGAAAAATACCTAATTTAGAGTATAGAACAGCGGTTATTAGTGAAACATGTAAGTTTGTCTGCAACTTTGATCAATCATTTGCTATAAAACGTTATGACTACTGACATCGCAGCGAGCGCGGCGGACGCCTCGCTTGCAATCTCCCTCTGACTTCGATTACGAACTATTTCTAGACAATGGTGTTTGAAATACGTTTATTTTGAGGTAAAGGTTAAGTACAAACAACTACTCGCATGAATAATATTTTAATGCACTATAAATTCTTTATAAAACAAAATAAACCACAAACACAAATGTATAGAAATCAAATATAAAACTCAGCTATGTTCATACAATATACATACATTGAGACACTCTGCTCGCACGTCTGTTTCAGTCGATCGACGGACTTATCAAAACCTTTATTTACTGAACACATTTAAATAATAACCAACCGCGGCAGAGCGGCCGCTCCGTTACTCTACATAACGATACATCCTATATTATATTATAACGTGACATTATTATACAGTCAGTAATTTCACATCACTTCTACATTCGATTTTTAAAACACATTACAACGTCCTTTTTCGTTGATATCATACCGGAGCACACTTTACATACATATTTATAAACATTTTAACTCGCACTTCATTAATTGTATAAAATATGAGCCGCTTCCTTCAGTGGGCGCATTCTTTTTGTCAAATCAACATCTTTCACTGATCTCGGTTCCGGTAACTCTCTGCCCACTTTCACAACGCTGCGGTCTCAAGCGCCAAGCTTCTGCCAAGCGAGTAGTGTAGGAGCCGGCGCGGGCGCGACTCCTTCACTCTTGATCATTATATACAAGTGTCGCCCTCCGGCGGCGCCGGACTGCACCGTTAACTTCTTGCAGGGTCATAGGAAGCGTCAAGCATTCCAAGCGAAGGGGGAGAAGAGTTGTCAGACGGGGTCGCGGGGCATTCACGCGCCCCGGGCGAATCGTTTTCCTGACACTGGTAAAGATTCACGGCTGCAGCTGGGGTACGAAGGTAGATAGGATCCTTTAGCGTTTCTTCTAGCTGACGATTTACATGTCAGGGAAGTCAGGGAGGAGCAGGCGCGGGACTACTTCGAGAGACGAGGGGGACGCGGGCACTGGCTGGTGCGGAGTGGGGCGGCGCCTCGGCGCCTCGGCGGAGGCCGGCGCCGCACGAGCTCGCGCGCCTCCTAGCGGCGCAGCAGCGCGGGCAGGTCGGCGAAGGCGCAGGCTCCTCGCCCGGCGCGCGCCATGCGCCGCACGAGCTCGCGCGCCTCCTAGCGGCGCAGCAGCGCGGGCAGGTCGGCGAAGGCGCAGGCTCCTCGCCCGGCGCGCGCCATGCGCCGCACGAGCTCGCGCGCCTCCTAGCGGCGCAGCAGCGCGGGCAGGTCGGCGAAGGCGCAGGCTCCTCGCCCGGCGCGCGCCATGCGCCGCACGAGCTCGCGCGCCTCCTAGCGGCGCAGCAGCGCGGGCAGGTCGGCGAAGGCGCAGGCTCCTCGCCCGGCGCGCGCCATGCGCCGCACGAGCTCGCGCGCCTCCTAGCGGCGCAGCAGCGCGGGCAGGTCGGCGAAGGCGCAGGCTCCTCGCCCGGCGCGCGCCATGCGCCGCACGAGCTCGCGCGCCTCCTAGCGGCGCAGCAGCGCGGGCAGGTCGGCGAAGGCGCAGGCTCCGAGCCCGGCGCGCGCCATGCGCCGCACGAGCTCGCGCGCCTCCTAGCGGCGCAGCAGCGCGGGCAGGTCGGCGAAGGCGCAGGCTCCTCGCCCGGCGCGCGCCATGCGCCGCACGAGCTCGCGCGCCTCCTAGCGGCGCAGCAGCGCGGGCAGGTCGGCGAAGGCGCAGGCTCCTCGCCCGGCGCGCGCCATGCGCCGCACGAGCTCGCGCGCCTCCTAGCGGCGCAGCAGCGCGGGCAGGTCGGCGAAGGCGCAGGCTCCTCGCCCGGCGCGCGCCATGCGCCGCACGAGCTCGCGCGCCTCCTAGCGGCGCAGCAGCGCGGGCAGGTCGGCGAAGGCGCAGGCTCCGAGCCCGGCGCGCGCCATGCGCCGCACGAGCTCGCGCGCCTCCTAGCGGCGCAGCAGCGCGGGCAGGTCGGCGAAGGCGCAGGCTCCGAGCCCGGCGCGCGCCATGCGCCGCACGAGCTCGCGCGCCTCCTAGCGGCGCAGCAGCGCGGGCAGGTCGGCGAAGGCGCAGGCTCCGAGCCCGGCGCGCGCCATGCGCCGCACGAGCTCGCGCGACTGCGACACGCACGCCTCCACCGGAGACACCCACGACATGCCCAGCGACTCTGCAACCACACACATGTTTCAGTTATAGATACAATGAGAGTACCAGAGAACCCGTATGAACCAGATACGACTTTATTTCGCGTCGTAGGTCTTAGTAATCTAAGGTCCATCCTTGGAGCCTAGTGTCATGATGGCGATGTCACATGTATCACATGAATGTGCAAGAGCAGGCGTGTAGTGTCACCTAGTATGGCGGAGTTGAGCGCCTCGCAGACGGACTCGCGGCGCACGGGCTCCAGCTGCCAGCCCACGGGGCTGTCCCACGGGTTGCTGTACGCCAGCAGGCTGAACGCGTTCTGCAACGAACACGAAGGTTAAATACAATTCAGACTATGTACAAACTCTGACACCAGGGATGGCCATTAACTTACTCGATTTTTTTACTTTACCACAAAAGGAAATAATATATAAAAAACTCACTTCCAACATCTTATGACATAAATCCTGTTGTAACTTTTGACTCATTGCGTAGAGCTCGCGACCGAACGCCAACATCCGTTCGACGGACGCGCGCGAACAACCACCGTCGCCATCTACATGGAAACATGTCTTATTACAACGGCTGCAAGGGCCATAATCGCATGTGTTGACGTTTAAGTGTGAAAAATAATGACATAACGTTTATAAGTGTCAAGATTTGTGTGACAATTAAATATAGTACAATTTAGCCGCTTTAGAAGGCAAAAATAATGTGTGTTTTTTCGTATATTTTTTATATTCTCTGATAGAAAAAAATAGTGTCATGATGTGATTGAAACGTCAACACATTGAATAACTGTCCGAAATGTGTCATGATGTGACAAGTAACATATTCATAAATAAAATAAATAAATAGATATTTATATCACAGTGCACGGATAGAAACACAAAAAAGTCTGTGTACTTATATAGTTTCACTGTCTCATGCAGTGTTTATATATCTTGATATAATACGAAGATAAATAATATCGTCAATAGGTACATAAATAAACATCTATGAGTAGATAATAGAAAATATACATATAATATGAACATGCTACCGACGTACCAAGGAACCATCCCTGCCCCTTAGAAACCATGCATTTATATACAAACGGATTGAATCCATTCGGGGAACATGCAACACATGCAGAATGTATTGGGAGAGTCAATATTCGGATGGAATTCAGTTGGAAATGCCTCTTTATCTTTCCATCTATACATGAACATGCCAAATTCATGTAAATTTGAAGTCAAACTGACTTGTTTTTAATAATTTTAAATCAAATGCAAAATCTCAAAACAGTCAAATATGCAATGTATGTAAAATATTATGATGTTGATGTTATGGATATTGTTTTTAAATATTCGTATCATTTGAAAGATAGCCGATTTAAAAGAGACAAGCCTTTCCGTGAAGCGTAGGTAATTATAATCAGGAATAATCTAACTACAACTACAAAACAAAAACTGTACAGAAGCAATCAAGATTGAGAAGCCTATTCCGATCCTTATATATGAAAATATATTTAAACCTACAATATATACTAGCTGCGTCCCGCGGTTTCACCCGCGTTGTACCCGTTCCCGCGGGAATTTCGGGATGAAAAATAGACGTTGGCCGATTCTCAGACCTACTCAATATGCTCACAAAATTTCATGAGAATCGGTCGAGCCGTTTCGGAGGAGTACGCGAACGAACACTGTGACACGAGAATTTTATATATAAGATATAAATCACTATTTCCCTTGGTCATCGCATCACGATGAAACAATTTCGCTATTTTTATTAGATAGACACTAAAGGGGAAGGTCATAGGCTATTTTTTATCCCGATATTCCCACGGGAAACGGACACAACGCGGGTAAAACCGCGGGTGGTTAGTAACATATAAGAATCGGAAACAATTTAGAAGCCAGAAAGAAAATGGTGAACTCACGCACTCAGTGTATACGCAACGTATACGTGACACACACGCAAAGTTCACACTCAATTTGGAAGGGACCATATCTTCAGTTAGTGGTTGTAAACAACCTTTAGCACGCACTAGTCCAGTTGTCAGACAAGCCGCGAAAGAGGTTAACTTTTAAAGATATTACATTTATTTTTGGTAAATTGGCAAAAACTGATGTTCAGAATCGCGATTGAAAAGAGGTTCATGGGGTCGCGTGGTTATCATCAATAAGTAGGTTTGTGCTAAAGACGAAAACAACATGACACAGAAAATCCCAAGTGGGGGGATATGAAAACGCGTGAAATTAAGAATATGGTGGGTCCTTCTATTGGTTGTCCTATTATTGGTGGTCCTATTATTTAGGTCAGTTTTAACGGAAAAGTTTAACGTTTCGTACGTAAATTCCTATAATGTTTAGAGCAAGTTGTTCTTTTCCGAATATTATTTGCCCTTATTGGTCTCAATTCGACAGTATCCCGTAATGAAAGGACCGTGACTCCGCGGCTCGTGTGACCCTGCCAGCGCGCGCGACACGCACCGTGGGGCCGCAGCGCCTGCAGGCTGGTGGTGACGCCGGGCCAGCCCTTGACCGGCGCCCAGCGAGCCGCACCTACAACACCGACCGCTCCACACCACCCGCTCCCCCACTGCGCGACTATTTGTGACCACTACCCTACTGTCTGCCACCACTGCCGGATGGGCGAAGGAAACCACAGCAGCTGGCGATTCGAGTCGCGAGAAACCAAAGAAGGAGACAGGAGACCAGTACTTAGTATGGGCGCTAGCTCAAAACAATAACACGAAATCAAAGAAAAATCAGCGGAGCACTCTGGATCATTAGTATCCGCTTAAGATATGACATGGCGTTGCAAGGCAAGGTTATTATAGAGGTATGGCAACGATACATGTTCCGCACCATCAGAGAGTTTTTCCGCCGAACTATAAGCCCATGCCTTAACCAAATACCATTGACAATACCATTATTGGCTCGCAGTTCGCTCATGGCATAGCGTTATCTATCGACACAATATGACACACAACAGACACTGTCGATTTTAAATATTGCGAAGTCTTAGAAGTCTTCTGTCTCGATCTTCAGTCGTATTAGCGTTCCGGAATCGCTATTACTGTGAGTAATTTTACCATCAGTATTCACTGATGCTTTGTATGGTTTCACATACAAAACTATAATGGATTCCGTTTTTTTACTTTCAAGGTATAGAATCCAAAACGTTAAATTCCATGGTCCCAATTGTCTCAATCGTCAGACCATATAATATACCATGCAAGAAGGTTTAAAAAAGACCTACTTCACAGTTAACAACTTCGATTCTGTTGTTCAGTGAAGGTACTTTTACTAAGCTTTTTCTGGCCACAAATAATCGCGCTCTATCGCTGTTACAGCGACAGGTATGTTAAAACGAGTAACGTACAATGTATTTGCTCGTTTTAAATTTTTAATTACAACGCTGTAACAGCACCCTATGCAAATAAGATCGAGATTCAAGAAAGCTCCACCAGTTAGATTCAGTTCAGTGGAGTTCTTGTACCTCGGCTTCATGCGGCGACCTTACAACTAGTACCAAAATAAAATACTCGTCTATGTGCACGTGTGTATGCGTCTAATGCCATGTTACATGAGCTGTGACCAAAGAAGCCTCAACGTAATGCATGCCAAATTACGCCTAAGTTATAGAGAACCCAAGCTACTTTTAGAGTAGAGTTGAGAGAGCAATTAATCGTAAAATTGTATTGCCTTCGCTCCGCTCTCTTTGTTAGTATATTTGACTTATTGCAACATCTGTCTGTGTTGCCATGTTTAATGCCATTTCAATGTTGCCTGTATTAAATATTACAAGCATTAATAACTACAATTAATCTATTTTAGCATACTCAATATTTCCGGGGTGGGATGGTAATACTTTAGTAGATATTTAAAATAATAATAGCATAAATAATATTAATAATTGAAGCATGATTACGTCATGCAAACTAAAAAGCAACCAGCAAAGTAATAATAAAATGATCGTAATGTACTCGAAACCATAAACAGAATATTAATTTTGAAACAAAATGAATGATAAATGGTGTGCAAATAATAAATAAATTAAATTATAACATTTACATAAATTATTGGATTCTTCACTTGTACTGTAAATAATAAAGCTTTAACATATACATGAATACATGTATACAATATATGTCGGTATACATTTGTCATAAAAAATTTCACAACGATAATGTCATGTCAAACTTACAATAAAATACTGATTTGGATGAAAGACTGGAACAAGGATGCTATCTCATCCTCTAACATGCCGAGTTATGTGGTTCACAAGTATACTATTGAATGACCAATTTGTATCACATCTGCCTAATATCTGTGTGTATTCCCTCGTGTCTGACTGTGTGCGGTACGTACCGGCGTGGGCGCCATTTTGTGGCATTTCCACGTCTCTAGGTTCTGTAGAGGTTTCCGTCGGCTCGGAGACCCCTGGAAATTGAAACGCGAGTTTATTATTTCACTTATTTTTTAAATATATTCTCGTAGTTGTTCGGTTTTGAGAGATTTCGGGCATGCGTCCATTCTACCTAATACAATTCCAGTTGAATCTATACTAGTATAGTACAGCTGTAAATTTTAATTTATGTTTGAAGTCGCTCATCTCAGTATAACAAAAAAATACAAAAATACAAATCCGATTTGAATAACTCTTTTTGTAACATAGTTACCTTCAACGGGAAGGTTATTTTACATTCCGGAATTCCCGTCGGAACGGACACAACGCGGGTAAAACCGTGGAGAATGCTATTTTGTTTATATAAACTTTGCATACGAAATCCTTTAAAACAAATCAAATAGTTATAAAAATCCTTTGGTTTGGCTTGGTTTCGAAGTAGTCCGTGGAGGAGCGTCAGAAATAAACATACGTCCTATTTATACGAGTATGTTTGCAAGTAGAATTATGAATATGTAAATAATGTCTCTGATCATACCGTTAGTGTGTTTGTTGCGCGACGTGTGTGATATAACTGAAGTGGCGAGGCCATTACTGCTACCCCGCTCACCGCACATCTGAAACAAATTCATCAGGTTACAGTTCATGTTATGAAGGTTAATCCAAATTGTTTTAAGTTTTGAGTGTAATAATGAAAGACGTCGATCTTTATATCTTCCATTGCTTGGGTTTTTTCAACACTCAAACAAGCAATCATATGAAATATTATTGTAATACAGTGCGACGGACAGCAGCGGGAAGTTATGAAACTTACATTGTGATTTGTTTCATCTCCACTGTCTGTCAGTATCGTTGTATTTGGTGCGTCCTGAAACAAACATTAACCAAAACAATATTAGCAAACTTTTGTGAGTAGTAATTCTAGGTTAAAGTAGGAAGATATATGACTACGAGAGCCCGCGGCAATAACGGGGCGTTGCCAAAAATACTGATGCTTGTCATAATGCACAACAAAGACAGAAATCAGCACATTAGGTAGCGATATGTTGTTTAAAGTACGAGCCTGTAATGTCCCACTGCTGGGCAAAGGCCTCTTATCTCACTGAAAATAACAGTACAGTGAGGAGGATTGCCAAACACCACGCTTGCCAAATCCTTGCCAAATTGGTGATCTCAAGCCCGAGCCATGTTTGAAAAGTAGGAAACATGTTTTCGCTCGACCCGAGAATTAAATCCGGGACCTGTCTTGCCAGGCTCATAAACTACTAGATCACAGAGGCGTTTCCGAGGGATGTTATTTATTATCTATGAAATGCAATATTGCTTTTACTGTCGGCGATACACGCTCGAGTCTATTGACGAGGCGGTTAGGAAGCAATCTGCGGGAGAGTCGAACAGCTCTTTGACTTTCAACTTTTATAATTCAAGTACACACAGTAAACATCAGCTTGAATCTCCCGATACACGTGCAATCTATACTAATATCATGAAGAGGTAAAATTCCGATTCGAATAATTCTTTTTGTAACGGATTTTGCCACATTCAAGGTGAAGGTCATAGGCTACATTACATCCCGAAATTCCCGCGGGAACGGGTAGAACGCGGGTAAGACCGCGGGCGCGGCTAGGGTATGAGTAGGACCTCGGAGTCGGTCCCGTTGACCATCTCGACGAACTGGCGGCACTTGAGCAGGAACAGCAGCTCGGCGTCGCGCTCCAGCAGGCCGGGCCACACGCGCCGCGTCAGCTCGATGGCCTCGCCCACGCGCCCCGCCAGCACCAGCGCCGACACCCCTGCCGCGACACAACAACATCTCACTCAGTACAGGCTACTGCGAGTGGCGTAGCTTCACTAAGCGATCGCAATTGTTAAGCAACGTGCAGCTCGACCCCTACTTGCGAGGGGTGGCCGATAGTAGTATGTGCTTCGAAGGGCATGTTAAGCAGTGGATCCCGGTTGTTTCAATGGTCAGACCATGTCTGAGGCCTTAAGGCAGTATAAAACTCCGACACCAGGGTTGGTCCCTGCCCACTCATAATGCTGAGTGCATGGCGCAGTGCTCGGTACGTACGCTGGCGGTTCTTGATGGAGGCCACGTCCTCGGCGATGGGCTGGCCGGCGGCGCGCGCGAAGGCCTGCGCCGTGCCGCAGTACCCGTGGTGCACCAGGTACGACGACACCATGCTGCGGCACACACACGCATCATCGCACTTTTTTCTTATAGAATCACAATCTAAAATCTCTTCTTAATGAGCACCTACTTCCTAAAAGGAACCCCCATGAAAATGTAGAGCCTTCTAGCACTTCGTTTCTGAGATTTCGTGATAACTGATAAATGAGTCAGTGGATTTTCCTTTTATAAGTATACATACTATCGTGTTGGTGTATGAGAAACGACTAATATAATCTGCAGCAATGTGTGTGAGTATCGGGTGTGCGTCAGTGAGTGAGTGTTTGGTTGTGTAAGCGTAGGTACCGGTGCAGCAGCTGCTGCCACTGGCCCTGGTGGTGCGGCAGCGGGAACTCGTCGATGGTGAGGCGCGTGCGCGCGCGCAGCTCGCGCAGCATGTCCTCGATGTCGAACACGAAGGGCTGCTGGCCGAAGTTGGCGTCCACCACCTCGCCCGGCGTCTGCAGCCCCACCGTCGGGTACAGGTTGGGCTGCGGGCAGGCGCCACGTGTACCGACCCACTCACTCGTCTCATCATTATGGTACCACCAGACCGAACGTGTGTCAGTAGTGAGGGATATGTTGACATTCAGATGTCAAATACTGTTTTCATTGGGCTTTTAAAACATTTTTATCTACACTAATGTTGTAACATTCTACTTATGTTTCCAATACTTGACTTATAATTACTACTGTTATAGCGCAGACAACTAAAACACTCAATTTAAGCAATTGCACATGATGTTATAATATCCACATCGATATCGTAAAATCTCATTATAACATCATTATAACGCGACCAAATAACCTGGCGAGCCTTATGTCAAAATCCTCATACTAGTTGTATAAAATTTTGATATTAGGCTGGCTTTTGAAAACAGTTGGGTTATACGTGAAAACTTCGTCGAAACTACATACACAAAACTCTTTGGTAAGATCTCGCTCGCTCCTGATTGGCCCTACGCGCAGCTGCGCTCTCATTGGTTAGATTTTAATGGCGGCAAGTTCACTGTGACAATACACGCACGCGTGAATTTAATGTATCGCAATGTGTTTTGTTTTTAAAATTTTGTTTGATTAATTGCATTAGTGAAGATAAAGTAGTGTATGCAACTGCATATAACACGGGTATTAAAACACTCGTTACTATTATGAAACTCGCTGCGCTCGTTTCATAAACTCACACTCGTGTTTTAATACCCTTCTTTATATGACAGTTGCATAAACTACTATTAAAGATTAGGAAAAATTTTGGGCTATCAATAAAAGTGCAAGAAACTCACAGGCAACCCTCTAAACGCGATGCCCAAATGGTGTCCATTCTTGGTATAGAAGCAGGTGTTGTCGACGAGGTTGACGCCGCAGCCGATCACGTCCCCGGTGGTGAAGGTGGGCCCGTAGGGCTGCCCCGTGCCCGACGAGCAGAACGAGTGCCCGTCGTCGCCGTGGTACCCGTACGAGTGCTTGTCCCAACCTTGGTAGGAAGTGTGTTTGGTCAAACTCTGTGCTCACTTCAACAAGTGTTTTATAAAAAGGGTTTGAGGTTTTTTTGTCACATCATGCAATGGCGTCGAAATCTAACTTGTATACAAAATGTTAGCTCGATCAGAAACCGGGAGATGGCACAAAAACTTGCAATATTTTATTACAGACAGGCAGACCAATACAGATAAAATAAAAAAAGTAAAAAAGCAACGTGATATCAAAATAATTATCTTATCTACTAGTGACATGCGTTTCCAATATAAAGGCTTTCGGTTTGCTATTAGAGGTAAAATATGTTCAAAAGTTTAAAAGATTCTTTTACGAGCAAGACTGAACTGAAAAACCTTTTAATTTAAGTTGTAACTTGAAAATCTACTTTCAAACAATCAAATCTTCATTGAATCATGGTCGAACATAAAACAAAAAAACAAAAAATCTAGATACTTAGCAAGTTGAGTAGTCCATACTATGTTCACCTGGTAATCTGTTCATATTGACGCCGTTGGCTGAGAGGCCGATGCCCATGTATCCGTCGCGGCCTTTGGACACGATGCGCACCTCAAAGTAGTACAGGCCACAGGCCGCGGGGATGGGGTGCGTCGCGCGCACGCTCGCCGCGTCCTTGTGTGTCTTGCCATGGCCTGCAATAGACGATACGACTTATATACCACGCTACGGAACTAAAGACAAAAGAGTCTATCCATTCATTACTCAAGATGATTCAGGGTCCACCATGTTTTACTTAGGGTCCCATTTTAAGACCACCAGTTCTTGTTTTAGTTCAAAAGGGGACAAAACGGGCCAAAATCATCTTAACTAATAAATGGATGGACCCAAATAACACAAGAAATCACACTTAGAAAGTTTAGAGTGTTATAGGTTTTGGAAGCAACCACAATAATTAGCAAACTAGTATCATAAAGAAACTACACTAATTTTGAGATTATTTGTAGTGCGATAGATATACATAGATATACGAGAATAGAACATTTCTACATAATAGAGTTAGCAACATTCAATACACTTTTAGTAATAAAACAAGTACTGGTAGAATTGTTGGAATAACGGCACGATTCCATTACTGAACATTCCAACTCTGAACTCGACACGTGTATTGTAAATAAGCTTGTTTACCAATCTACGAAAGGATATAAGTCGTGTCCTGAATGCAAGCCAAATACGCATTTATCAAACAGAGTCGTTTTACGGCTACTAGAAAAAGCGAATGAAGATAAACGATAACTTATAGATGTTAATTTCGTTCGTCCCACGGCCGTAAATTATACGCCAACGTCGAATTGTTACTACGTACAAATTGTTAATAAACACGAAACAAAGCTTTAACACTAACGCGATACGGTCTTTATTCGAAGGAAGCTACGAAAATGGTAACGATTAGTCAATCACAAGGCTAACAGTCGAAACTGCGCTACATTTTACTAACATCGCCACTCGAGGCAACATCGCAGTCATCATATTATAATTAATGGAAACAAAGACGGCGTCAACAATCACGACACTGTTTAATACTGGAGGGACAAAGGTCTAGGCAATGAAAGTCTAATTGACAATAACATACACTCGAGTACAACAGACGATGCAAAAATAAAGTTACTACCTTCTAATAATAGTCTATCGACGCATGATAAGCGAGAAACAGAGGCCGGTTTTACTATTTCCTGTTATTTCAATATGATGTCTCAATTGTATTATAATAAACCGCAAGATCAGTGGAAAACATCGTGATTCGAATATTTTAATAAACACGATAGTAAACTCTAATTTCCTAGCGATATCGTTTGAAATCCACGGCGCAATAGAGGGAATCTCGAGAGTACCCACACACCGCGCGCCTCTGTGTGGGTGCGCGTACGCACGCGACACACACCCGCAGGTTAACGAACCTGCACGTGTTTACACAACAAACACACCAACCACTACACACAGCGCGTATACACCAAACGCGAGATGAGTGAGATCTCCAATGTTTAATGTGATTTTGAAATCGCACGCCTTGGCTCCGTGGAGTTAACGAATGTTATAAAAACTTGTACAACAAAAACTAAAAGCATACATACATTTCTGACTTCAATAATGAAACTGTTTAAAGGACTAAGGATGTAATCCTATTATTAGTATTATAAATGCGAAAGTTTGTCAGGATGGATTTGGATTAAACTTTACAGTTATATAGGTTATACTGTCAGTATAACTTATACATCAGAATAACATATGCGATATTAAACCATATTATGGAGTTTAAAGCAGAAATAACGACATACGAGGTGTGTTCAAAAAGTAAGGTGACTTTTCAAATTTCGCGGGCAACATACTTTCGATTATTGATTTTTTTGTTTTGTTATCTAGGTACACTCTTCCCGAACATTTGTACCTAGTTTCAAGTGTATAGCATTTTTTGTTTGGTTGTGAGAGGCGTAAAGGTTATAAGTGTTTTGCGTGCTCGGCGATTTCTTGCTATCGAATAATATGGATCAAAAGGATTTGCATCAAATTTTGTGTATAAAATAAAATAAAGTGCTCCGAAACACTTGAATTGTTGACAGTGGCATACGGTGAAACTGTTCTGAGTAAAAAAAATGTTTACAAGTAGTACATACAATCTCTTCCAAGATAGCCGGGAAGATGCCAATGACGAGCCTCGCTCTGGACGCCCAAGCACGTCAACAACTGATGAAAACGTTCAAGCAGTGAAGAAAATTGTTCTGGATAATCGTCGAATCACTATCAGAGAAGTTGCTGAGGATGTTGATATATCGCTTGGCTCGTGCCATGAAATTTTTTCTAACGTTTTGGGCATGAGACGTGTGTCAGCGAAGTTTGTTCCGAAATTGCTAAATTTTGACCAAAAGAACCGTCGCATGAGCTTCGCTTGTGGGAGATTTTTTGGCCATAAACAACACCACAATCATGCCTGAACCACCATATTCACCGGATTTGGCCCCATGTGACTTTTTCTTGTTCCCAAAACTAAAGAAACCTATGAAAGGACGGAGATTTGCAACGATTGAAGAGATAAAGGCTGCATCGCTGGAAGAGCTCAAGGCTATACCGAAAAGTGCTTATGAGAAATGCTTTGAGGATTGGAAAAACCGTTGGCATAAGTGTATTGTATCTGAGGGGGATTACTTTGAAAGGGACAACATAAATATTGATAAATAAATAAATATTTTTTCTTAAAAATACAAAGTCACCTTATTTTTTGAACACACCTCGTATACCCACGTTATGAGGTAAATAACGATAAAAATGAGCAAACTCGTATCAGATGCGAGGTCATCGTCCCACGACTCCCGACTCCCAGTCACGACCCTCGACAACACCGCGACTCGACAGGATTGGCAGCCATCATAACACCGACCAGAACACTCGCAGATATGAACATAAACAAACGCTTTCTTACAAACGTTTCTTTTTTTTCATGCCGAAAATAGGACCTGTAATATATATCTGTTGATTTGAACAAGCACTCCAACAGCAAGAGCATTACACATCAAACATACAAGTACCAATTAAATGTGAACAGAATAGTCAAACTCAATCACGAGTAGGTAGAGTTCAGAAACAGTACAGTAGTAAAATAAAACAACTGGCAAGTTAAACATTGAACAAATGTCAAGGAAGACTCGAGGTCGACACACTCGAGTGTTTCCCGCAAACAAAGAATCTGAAACGTGAGTAATTAAGGGGCCAATTATAGCAACACGATATTTACGGCGACAACAAAGATACATCAATGACCCGAGATGCAAGAAAAAATCTAAAAAATAGAGAGACCAAGTCGATCCCGTGCGTAAGATCCTTAAGGGGCAACAAACTGAAGGTCGTAAAGTCAGCGAACTTATACACATAATAACTGTTAATCTGACATTGGAAAATAACAACGCGGGCGACGATAATTAATTCTATATACGAGCCCCAATGCAAAATAGTTCGTCTAGTCTGAAATTTTTTACTGTGAGATTTTTTCTAACTTCATTTTTGTCTATACATATAAAAAGATTAAGCTGTTCTACCATCACATGTCGCGTTACTTATGCCCTTTTAAAATTATGTACTAATAAACTATTTTGGCTATTTCAATTTATAGATATTCTGTTTTAAATTCGAAGAACTTACAAGCAAAATAGTTCGTCTAATTGTTAATTGATGCAAAAGAGTTCGTCTATCGTTGAGTTAAATAAAATTATTCCTTCTTTGTACCATGATGTTCCATAATTTGAAATTTTTAAAGTACCTAATTCTGTGCCATAAGTATAAATAAGTATAAATTCAGAAAATTTCAGTATTTTTTCATTAATTTTCAAATAACAATGGGTCGTGGCAAACCCGTGTGTGAAGAGCTGCGAAAGCGAATAATTTGTGGGGTCGAAGCTGGCAAATCAAGTTACCAAATATCTAAAGACTTGATACTTCCCAGATCTACAGTTCAGTCTATTATTCAACACTATAAAAAGAATAAAACGACTTCTTGTTTGAATAAAACTGGTCGACCACGCACCACGCATCACAAGTGTTGCAGAAAACAGAGTTCTGAAGAAAATTATCAAAAATAATCGTCATGCTCGAGCTGGAGAGCTCACGGTGCAATGGAGGGACATGATTCACAAAGACGTCTCAGTCGATACATGCAAAAGAGTCCTTAAAAGAATGGGTTATGGATTTTACACCGCTAAAGAGAAACCACTGTTGACTGCTGTACAAAAGAAAAAGAGGTTGAAATTTGCTCGTGATCATTTAAATTGGACTTCCGATCAGTGGCGTAGTATCATCTGGAGTGACGAGTCAAAATTTTAAGTGACAGTCGGTGATGAAAGGAAAAAAGTGATTCGGAACAAAAATGAGGCATTTCATACTGATTGTCTCAAACGAAAAGTGAAGTTTCCGGCTTCTCTAATGATATGGGGCTGCATGTCTGCACAAGGTGTTGGTTGTATGCAGTTTGTGGATGGTTCTATCACTGCTGTGAGGTATCAAAACCTTTTGGAAGAGAGTTTACTGCCTTCAATTCCCGCTCTCAAACGTCAAGATTCGTTCATTTTTCAACAGGATGGTGCTTCATGCCATACTGCAAGGACAACAAAGATGTGGCTATTGGCAAAAAGCATCCCTACAATCGAATGGCCATCTAACAGCCCGGACTTGTCGCCGATTGAAACCCTATGGTGGAAAATGAAAAAAGTTCTCCGTAAAAATCCATCAAGATCAAAGAGCGACTTAAAGGCTAAACTACTGGCAGTTTGGGAGTCCATAACGCCTGAGGAGTGTGAAGTGTTGGTTGCAAACATGCCTCTTCGCATTAAAGCTGTTATTGAGAGCAAAGGCGACACAACTAAGTGGTGAAGACATGTAGACGAACTATTTTGCGTCAGTAACAAGGGTAGACGAATACTTTTGCTTTTTGTTATTTAGGATATTTTTTATTTTTTTTAATGTAAAGTTAAGTCATTAAAGAATTTCAGTTAAGTTAAAATAAACTTTAAAATATTCATTAAATTGTGGTTTACTTTTTATTAAACATTCATAATTATTTTACCAATATATACTCTATATATTTTACGCTTTGCACTACTTTTCATACTAGACGAACTATTTTGCATTGGGGCTCGTACAAACATCCAACTTTTCATACTATTCTGTACAAAACAAATACATAAATTCTTTTTGTGGGTCACTTGTGAAACGACTTATAGGGCTCCCACACAAAACTGCGATGCGATGCGAGGCGAATTCGCATCGCAGGAACTTGCGATGCGAATTTCTGCGATACGATTTAGTGCGGCAAACCGTTTGGTAGGGCGACCATTCCTTCAAGTGTAGTCAGCCGTACTGGACGTGTTTTTAGGAAGCGTAAGATGGATCGCAAAAAGATTATTGCACTGCTGTTATGGTTAAATAGATATAAAAGAAAAAGAAGATTCTGGGTTCATCCATTTATTACGATTATGAACTCTGATGGGAACTATTTTACTCAAAAGTACTATGCGTTGAGAACTGAAGAAGATAATTTTTTTGATTATTTTAGAATGAGCATATCTTCATTTGAAGAGCTTTTGAGTTTATTATCACCATGCCTTCAAAAACGATCGTACAAGGGAAGAATTCCTGTCCTGAAATGTCCTGAAATGGCGTCACCAAGGATGACGTAATATCGCAGGAATGTGCGATGCGAAGCAGATCGGAAATTCTTACGGTGCGTTCGTGCGAATTCGCAGATATTTGCGATGCGATGCGAATTCGCGGTTTTGTGTGGGAGCCCTTAGTACTAAATTTTCCGCTAGGAAATAAAACGCAGTTCTTATAAAAAGTAGCAACAATTTCACATGATTGCATCTGTGAAATGAAATGAGCACGAGCAGAAAGCACGCACTGAGCGACGGGAATCGTGGAGATTGAGTGAGGTAGTGAGAAATAACGGGCCCTAATGGGCCGGCAGCCACTGGGAACCGTATCAAACACTCTCATTGAAGACCGGTGCCCTGCGCTGCACCAGCAACCGGCCCTGCATCATCATTGTCAATAAATAATGGAAGTTGAAGATATCAACCATCATAAATAACTGAAATCATAATAAACACCATAAATATACCAAAACTCATTTCACATGGCATATAATTACAATAACAGCGCCTGAAAATGTTACCAAATGTCTTAACCTGAATCAGGTCAGCATACAAAATACATTTGAAACTCTATTTTCATAATAAATTATCACTGTGCAACAAATTTGCGCACAGCGAAACGTGACAAGACCTAAAATTAGTCCCGAAAGCCCTCACTGCAAAGCAGTGTTTCGAGCTATTTTAGAATTTAATCCATTCTTTATTTAGATTGCGGGTTAGTCTCTCGAGTGCGAGGTGCATTTTTATTAGCGCGATGGTATAGTTATGAGAAGGAAACACTTCACAGGTCGGCCGATACGTGCCTCCGCGTTACGTGATCATGTTGAATAATTTACGTTCCGAACTGAAATGTTTCAAGAAAATATTTGTAATGAAGCCGCTTGGCTCACACACAAGGCAACTCGTCGATCGACGACGTCGTGTGTGACGATAAAGGCTGGCTATGAAATAAAATTGACAGCACTTTAGATATCATATCATATACCTAGTGCCACACATTCATGAGTACCCGGAAAAGTTTCAGACGGCGCGTCGCGAACACATGGAGTTACTCATGACACGAAATAAATGATTATTTAGCCTTTACTTGGTAGGAATGTAAAAGGAAATGAATGTTAGCTTTTTACAGAGTACACTGAAACAAACTAAACAAGAGAAAATGAAGCTATAAGGGTTTATTAGGGTAAGCACACGCACGCATGTTTTAGAGGAAAGTTGGTAAGAGGATTAAGAGAGTAGACGAGGACCAGGGTAAGCGGCCGTTAGCAAACAGTATCGAGGCCCGGGCGCACACACGACACGACCCGCCGGCCGCGGGCGACGTCTACCTGGCCACGGCTTGTTGACACAGACAATACCTTCCAATTAACTAAACATTCACCGTCATCAAAATTCTTAACGGCACTCGAATAGCACTTTTGTTTGTCAAACACAGCTAACATATTTTTATACACATACAAACAAACAAAGAATTTGGATGAAAGCAATCGAAAGCGCTTGATTAGTTATCTGTTGTAAAGCAATAAAACGACACAGGCTCAACTGTTTGCTATCGGTAAGGTATGTGAGTGTTATGTGTGTGTGTTAACGTACGATACATCCAGAGGCGTAAGTGGAGGTAGGGCAGGTGGGGTCTGCGGCCCGGGCCCTGCGTCCCACCTTACAACAAGAGAAAACGGCCGTCGGTTAATGTCTCAGGCACGGGCCCCATACACACCACTTACGCGTCTGGCCGCTCGCGCCGGTGCCGGGCCGCGGCCGCCTCCGCAGCGACACCACGAGACCACTCATATCGCTATTGATCAATAACATGCGACTCCTATCGACACACGAGCATTAAGACCAAAGTGGCGCAATGGAGCCGAGCACTATCACTAAACTTAAATCAAGCATTCTTACATTACAGTGACATAAATGTATTTCAAACTTTAATCGACTACGAAGACAATGAGGATAAGCTTCAATGTATTTTATAAATTGTTGCCAAGGCCTCCTTCAGTTCATTCGTTATAGACAGAACATTGCAGAAATAAATTAGTTTGTAAAACTTTATGTTCAAAGTTGCTGGCGGACGGTATTACTGACGGACACGGTTACAAACATTTGTACAATGTAAATAATATATTTTGATCAAAATTTGTGGAGTCTGCTAGTACTGCTACATCTAGAGACATGACCGATGAATGATGTTTTATATGAAAGGGGATTCTCAGAGTCGTATTAAATGGGATGTGGACGAGTGTGATCGTATCGGCCTCCGTGTGCGGAGCTCCGAGCAGCGACAACCTTGTAACTCTACACTAGTCTCGCTTTAATACTCTTACACAAACCGGCTGGTTTTTAAATCGTACCCTATTCAAAATACTGCAAAATTGTACTTCAGTTACTATTGGCACAGTTTTAAAAATAACAAATTAATAAATGAATTTGAACTAAACGAAATATAATATAATGTAATTACATACATTTGAAATTAATAAATGAATTTGAATTTGAATTGATTGCTAGTTTTTCAACTTTTAAAGGATACGAGTCGAATAAAATCTTCTTAACACACAAGATGAATAAATTCCACTGAATCCATTAATTATGATCAGACATCCTCCGAACATAGCCGTCTAAAGAACAGAATATGTTAGCAATTAGTATGCGACAGTGAATCATTACTGCCAGTGCGTCGAGTTTCTATGCAGGCTCTCGGCAAACGGCATACACTCAATTACACGCGGAAGGACAGACGTGGGCACGCGTAACGTCTTACAACTCATTTACATTAGATCGAGAAACCTATTGTTGTAACAAATGTAATACAATTAATGAGAACATAGTTACTATGAGATTTTGTTTAACTATAAACAGAATTGAGTGCTTTCTGCTATTGTAGATCTTATTGTTTCAAGAAATACGTGTACCCTTTTGATATTAGTCAATGGGAACGGCTATACAAAATGGAACACAAGCTATTGAATAGAAATGCAACTGACAGCCATTCAAACGTCTGTTGCTAGAGAGAGTAACGATGGGCTTCGAGGTTTACACGAATCATTCGGAAGGTCCTATCGATACAGATACATAGCATAGATTCTTCAATAATAATAGACAACATGTATATACAACGATGCCAAAAAGTTGGTAATTTATAATTGGATCATTTTAAAGTCTCAGTTCATGAGAAATACTCGTCTATAAATCAAGCCTCTTCAATGTTCATTTTCAGAGGCGATTAAAATAAAATAACCCTTGAGAGTTGTAGTGAAATCGCAGCTGCGAGGTACAGTGCACTGTGCAGCGCATCGATCGCGGAGCGGCGCGGCACTCGCACAGACACCGCCGCAAATCATTGATTGTTTGATCTAGATTACATTTCGCATGACTGAATATGATAACACGCGCCCAGTTGCCAACGGGAAGTACCTGCGTCGATGCAGCTGCGCACATCAACGCATACCTCACACATACCCGTAACTATTGTAGACGAGTTAACATTGAACGTTCGCTTTACGTTTCATGGCTCTATCATAAAATTCATACGTTGGAAAATGTGAGAAGGAAATAATTTTCAGGTATTTATCGAAGTACTTATATGCCAATGAACCAAAATAACCGAAGGGAATGGCGCAGGCGTTCGATATAATCAGAGAATAATGAGAGAATGAGGCCGATGCGAATGATACTGTAACCGATGACAGAATAACACTACATTGTTTATTTTTTTACGTTTACTTAAATTGAATCATAGCAACTTCAAAACGTAGACCGGCATTCCGTGTCGTGACACCAAACAGCAAACAAACAAATATTTTTGCATACCTTAGTTTTAGCAAAACAAATGATAATTTATGCGTACAATCAAATGCAGCCAAACGAACTTGACCCGGCAATGGCTCAGTAAACTCGATAAGGCTCGCTCCAAACCTCACAGACGTTAATTTAGCGCCGATAAGAGCCGATAAGAGCCCTAGGAGTTAGACCTCGGCCGGTCACCCGCTAATAACTCATTATAGATAACACTCCCAATCAAGATACAGTTATAATAAAAGTCGAATCATCATTTTTAACAATGTGGCTCACACCACGCTCTCACGTATCGTCCGCTTCCTCCCGGTCCAATGCTGGCAGGAAACCATAAATTATTACCCATGAACAATTTTCTAAAGCGTCCCTATATTTATTGAAAGTGGAGGACTGGAGGTCGACATTCAGGAGCGTGTCCCGTATAACTTGTTGGGCCATTAAATTTGCCATTTACGTGGAAAACGGTAGGAGCTTTCAGCTAGCGGTACTAAATCAAAAAGTCGGTCACGAACGGGTTTCACTTTCACTCGCACCACTCCGCTGCCTTCGAGTTGCATAATTGATCGGCCGTCCTCATTTATGACTACGCTGTAATTTTTATTGGTTTTATCTATAAAATGTATAAAAATAACCGTGAGGAATACAAAAGAAACAAGGAGCTTAAGGCGCAACGCAGTATCATAAAAATCCTCTATGCCTTCACTCCTCCGATATTTATGACCAGAAACTCTCGCCGCTTCATGTACGTAACCGAATGTATTCCGCAGTGATTCTATGTTATCGGCTCACCGCTGTAATAATATAACACAATACACATAGCAAAACCTCTCCGAGTTCGTATTTGGTTCATATTGTACAATCGTTACGTTATACAAATATCAGGTGAACCTTGTGAATATTAATCACCTGTTACTAGCACATCGCAAACCTACGCATTATTGTAATTCAGAGCGTTGTTTACATCGAGCTTGGAGACAAAGAACAACTGACTTCCTGACTACATATTTAATTTTAAATTCAATTACTGCCTAAGTACTAGAAGCATTATAGCTTAAGTCTCATAATGACACGACCATTGTTAGATAAACACTTCCAAACAAATAGGAGCCATAACAACTAGCGACAAGGTTGACAACTGCACATCGGCGGAACGAGATTCGTGTGCTAGCTATCGACAAGGCCGATAGTATACAGCGGTGCATTGCAAAATGAGCTCTAATACACAACGACAGGACTTATTTAGGTTCGTGTAAGTGAGGTAGTGGGGGAGCAGAAGTAGGGGGGGAGCACGTGGCAGGCGACCCAACGCAAGCGAGCTTGACCCAGTTAGTAGATGCACCATTTCGGTCCCGTTTTGAAAGCAAGGGCGGCCCTTTACCGCCCGCGCTCAGAACAGACCTTGTGCTTCATTTCCTTTGTTCCCTTCTAGGATTAGTTAACGCTAAGGACTGAGCCAAAGATCTTCAAACCCTTACAGTAAAAATGGAAATGTTATATTAGCACACCCTGATAGAACAAAATGCAATTCACAGAAACAATGATGATGGAGACAATGAAATGCTACACGAATAGGTACCTAATCGAGATTCAAGATTACATAGAAAACTGGGGTGATTCATATACAATACAACGCCCGTACATAAATAAACTGCTTCCAGATCCCACATAGAAGAGCCAGTAACACTTATACGAGAACAAAGGAGGAGAACAATGCATACGGTGGCATTATTTGCTGATTACTGGGCGGGGGCGTGTCGTTTGAACCACGGTTCATCGGCTCCGCGACAATGGCTGAAGACACTCCAAGATGCCTGGTGGACGCGAGCTGCCAATAAACAACCATATGTTTAAAATGCTTTATATCGTTTTGAAAAATGCCACTTCCATAGACAGAATTTCCCTAGCGGCTTCCCTTCGTGCTCTGACCTCATTAGTCCTCGCCCGCTAACACGCCCCCTAAGGTTTGTCATCTACATAAAATGAACTGAGGTCTGTACAACATCGTCATTTGCGAGCATCATACTCATTGGAACGTGATAATTTAACTTGTAAACAAAGAATCAGCTCGCCTGTGTTGAAACAATTGTTCAATTTCGAGATTCGTTTCATATTTATTTAGAGTTTCAATTAAGGCATTAAACGTGTGAAATTAAAGTGTATTAAGTTCATTCATATACCTACCGTTTAACTCACTGTTATAGTAATTGTATAGCTAGGTACCTAAAGAGAACGGCACCTACATAAAATGGTACATTATTAAAATTCTCCCAGCTTTATTAATAAATAAGTAAACAGCGAAACCGCACGGGGGCGATACAAACAAGTCGAGATTAAAGTATCAGTTGGAGATTGAAGGAGACTCATAAATAAGGGCCCTGAATAAGCAATTCCACGGTACAAAGGAAAGAATCTATTTAGACGGCGTCGCCCACATGCATTGAATTAAATCACGTAGTAGTCGATTGCTGAGACTGGTAACCCCATTCATACACTACGACCCTTTGTCAGCCGCCTCAAGTAAATAGGCGCCGGAACCCATAGCAACTTCTCAATAAACATCTCCGACAAGAAGACTTAACAACGATACATTAACGTTCGCTCGGTTCCACTACACTTAATTGATAGTGGTAACTACAAATAACATACATAGTTACATAGTTTTGTTACATTTAAGAATTCGTCTGAGGAAAAGCTGGTACAAAATGAGAAGTATTTCAAGGGTAATATAACATGTCATGTAAAACTTGTTATGAGAGATTATAAATAGATTAGCAATAAGAGTGAGCATGGCAAACCTAATTATTGCAAGAACATGAAACTCGACAAAGTATAAATCCAATTAGTTGGTAACGCGAGCTGGTGGCATTAGGGTTGGGAATAAATGTTATTCGTTCTGGTTATAGTTCCGCCCTCGGGAGCGTGGCGTTTCACATTTGCCTAATTTGTGAGTAAAACTTGTGGAACCTCTCGGTGTACCCCGGAGAGCCGCCACCCGCTCTCTATAATAAATGGTTTTGAAACTGCTTACAGAGATTTACTTCAATTTCTTATTTATCTAAAACTCAAAATAACAACATGTACTGATGAATCAAAACAAGTTAAATTTGATATAGAAACGTACCTAAAGTAGAAAATAAAAAAACGAATACATATTTTATTAATAAGTGGTCTATTTTAATACACAATGCTTATCATGTCCACCTCTGCCAAATTGATTATTAAAATATTGTAACCAAAACATTTACGTTAATTGTTCAGAGTGCTGAATACACGTAAAATATATTGAATTTAAATTTTGAAGCTAAAATATTCGAGGAATTATGAACGGATCAAATATTTCATTAAATTAAATTCTGCAGTTTGTAGATACATATATGTACTCGTATCGTGTGAATGTAAATGTGGACACGGAGATAGGAGGGACCAAAATGCAGTGATCAATAAATAACGGTTTCAGACATATTGGAAATGCAGGTATCGTGTCATACTCATGACCCTTTGGGCGTATTCATTGATTATACCAACTCTTATTGTATTGCATTCCCTGTCAAACAGTCACAATTATGCATTCTCTTGTGTAATGGGTTTGAGCCATATAGAAACTGCCTCAATTCAAGGACATCCAATAACATGCCAGTTGCCAGCAGACTACTTATTTATTATATTCAATAAGTTCTTTAACATACCGCTTTTTATATTCAACCTCTGAAAGCGTAACACGTTCTCCAAAGGTCGCATATGTTAATGCGGCAAAAAATATTCGACAAGGTGAGCTGATTAAGATAATAAAGAACGGAAAAAATCACCACAAGTCTTTGAATTTGCAGACTAAATCAATATACTCATATTCAGCCAACATTTGAACAACACCCTTTTTCCATTCCAAACACCTCAATGGACAAATGGGGATTATCACGGAGGTTACTTCAACTGTGAAAAGGTAACAATCGTGCAAGAGTAGACAGCACATAGATGAGTATGTATAAGATGTCGTTAATGTTTTCATGCGATATGAAGGGTGTTTGCAGGCAAGTCGACGACCCAGGGAGGTTCCCTCCGGCAAACAAGAGCTCCCAACATTCGAGCTTGCATCAATAGTACTTACTCTTCACCTCACATTTTAAGGACACGTCAATAAACTATGAAGGAATCACAAAAAGAAATAATTGTAAGAAACATTTCGCTCATGGTTCGTTTTACTCCTTATTAAATTTTATGCACCAAATACGATTTTAAATACCGTTATAAAATTTTAATTGTACTAATTACTTTCAAAATACGTTTAGGAGTCAGAAGTACATTTCATTGGTTCCGTTGCAAGTAGTTCTGCGCCCCGCGGTTTTACCCGCGTTGTGCCCGTTCCCGTGGGAATTTAAGAACAGCTCGACTAATTTTGTGCAAACTTCACATAAACCGTCTACTAAATATTCCGAACAAAGCCTAAACATTTGGTCTAGATTAAATAGATGAGTTCCTTCTTGAATTATAAAATTGCAACGAAAAGTGGCATTGATTTTTATATTTATAGAAGATCTATGCAAAAAAATAATTCATAATTAATATATTTATATATTTATCGACCGCAATTGTGGGACAATTTCGGACAATTAACTTGTTTACATCAAAAAACAATTTTGAAAATCCGACCATAATAACGGAGTAATGATGTATACCAGTATACCCAACATTAATAAAAACATCTAAATTGAGAACCTTCCTTTTTGAAGTCTGTTCAAAATCAATATGGCCAATATAAAGGACGGAGGCGGGCCCTCGGTGCAGTAGTCGAGGACCGCGCCGCAAGCAGCGTCATAATGTTAATCCGGCCGCCTTCCGATCCGCTCGCTGTTCAAAGGATCAGTTTGCCATTTCCATGTCCAATTTAACGGAGTGCTTCCAGTGTGAGCACTATTCCACTCACTATTGGATTTCCGGCACTTCCGCACACAGCCTTTGAAGAATCATCTCAGTTTTCTATGAATTTGTTAGCAGATTTATTCCATAAGAACTGCGGGTTTCATGCCGAAGTATGATACCTGCCTGTTTGACTTAAAGGGTACTGAAAAGAAATCCAAACTAAAACGACGAACAAATCGTCTTAGAACTTGCCCATTATCGGATCGGTTTATGAGAAGTCGAGGCGAAGGCCAGATTCTATCGATAACATGGAACTACTATTAAACGTGTTTGCGTTTAATTTTATGTTTTTTATATATATATATTTTACCATTCATAATTGTTCTTTGAGAATAAATAGAAGCGAGGTATTGAAACCGAGACCTCTGAAGCACAAACACTGGAGAACAAAAAGTGCAGACGTGGTGCAGCGAGGTCGTCAACAGGTTCCGGCGGTCGTTCGCCTCACGACGAGCGGGACTATTGCCTCCGATGCATACACCATTACTTTTACCTTTTTATACGCTTACTTTCATTAACAACACCACAGACAACAATTAATACACGCTCGCTTTAACCCATTACAACCATCAATCGATATTTTAGTTCTGCGCGTAATTATTTACCAAGAAATACTAAACAGCTCATAGGAACAGAAGCTATCAATCAGAAAGTGCATTTCAAAGTCGGTCTGCCAAGGCTTTGCTAAACGGAAGGCACAATTGAAAGGCTTCAACGAAGTAATAATTATTGGCACTTTCCACCGCGCGAGCCGCCGCGTGCGTCAAACGGAATCATTACTTATTTAACACGTTACCCCTCCCCTGCATTTATAACTTGGAAATATGTATTTATGTAATCTTCAAAGTGTTTCCAAGTAAAAGCGATCCCGCATGTGTGGCAATTTTCGGAAGGTTCCGATATAAAAGAGTTATTGAAGGCGCGCGGCGTGCCCGAAATAACGGATCGGTCGGGACTCGGGATCAAACACCAGACGACCGGGACACCTTCAAGTATCCTCCCTACAACTGAATGAAAAACGATCGATAGCTTTATCACATTGAGAGGACGAAAAGTACAAACATTCCCTATACTTTGTTATAACGATGTAAAGCGAGTTAGATGTTGGAGTGCAGAATACATAATAATACAAATTTGGGATATTCGTTGAAGCTATCTGCGGTTTTTTTCATCAATATTTAGAACAGATAAGATCAGAATAGACATAGGATGCTTTATCCGGGTTTCTTACGGGAAACCTTGATTTAGTGAAGAATAATGATCATGACAAGCAAAACGGATCGCTAGTGAGAAGTGACGGTTGACTACTCAGTACTCACACCTAAGTATAAAATTAACTATTTTAACCATTTTGATGGGTAATCTGTCTATACCAACGACATACCGAATGATTTCCCATTTGGATATAATACACGTTTAACTATATGCTGCGAAACTGCGAAATAGGTAAATAGTAAATCAGATACGGTTTGACCCCTGACCATTTCATAAAGATCAATGGCCACTGACATTAACATAAGATATCAGACAGACTCTTTATGTTTGAATGAGGACGTAATGTTAGTTGTTCACACAGACCTACCCTAAGTCGAATCGAAAAGTTACATTGATGTATCAAAGTAAAAAAAAACAATATTTTTAGATACTCGCAGTTGAAATCATCTTCTATTAAAAATGAGATTTTTTATGGCAGTTTAATAGTACTCTTGAAAGCAACAACCACCGAACGGTTTGGATTAAAATTAACAGATTATTAGGTAGGTATGCTAGTATCACAGGTGTGATTTAGATATCGGTTAGTTAAAGTGAAAACTGAGATCTCTCATATACCACAAAGTATAATATGAGAGATCTCAGTTTTCACTGCAAAATGTGGTCCAGGTGTCAAGTGCACTACACGTCATTAACATCCCAACGAAACAATTAAGGCGAGGATATGTGAAAATAACGCGCATAGTCGCTACTTTGACGATCAAATATTAACACTTCTATAGATTCTATCAAAAAAATAAAAATACCAATTAAAAGAATATATCCTCAATAAAATACTAAATCGAGTAGAATTTTAAAATTCATTATAATAATGTAGAAATAAGATGCACAAGATTATGTAAAAATATTTTTTTCTCGTCCTAGATCTCGTTATTTGAAGCGATATTCATCGTTTTTTTTTTGAATATCAATTTCCTAATACTCACTTAGATTCTAAATCAGTTACATTTTTCATTAGACCCGCCAATTTCTATAAAAACGCAAAAGAATTCAAATAAAACGAAATATTCGCCCGCCATGTTTCACGCACTTGAGTCTTGCTTCACAAATCTCAACCTTATTTTATGGAACGCAGGCATCGCATCAGATTGTTTACTAGCTTCAGTCGACGAGCGTAGCTCGTAGTGTACGGTTGTGAACCGGACGCTCTGCTTCGTGAGTTCACATCTATAAAATCGACTATTGTTTACATCATGGTAAAATAAAGTATCAATAAAATCAGAAACTGTTGCACAAGGAAGCGGAAAAGGAAGGTAAAAAGACATGCTGGTATGTTTAGGTAAGTATGTAAAATTAATAAATATAGTCAAAGCTCAAAGTAAAATAAATAGTCAAAGCTGGTCAAAGAGTAAAGTTTCAAAGAGTAAATTAGTAACTTATAGCCTCAGAATACAGAAGTACTACCAGAAGGAGCATTCAAATGTATTTACAAGCTACACGCTGTGTCCAAAAACTGAACAAAGTCCCCCGCGTAGTGTTGTTAGCTCTCGCATTATTTGCCCATTTTTGGGGTAAATTTTGGGAGTTTTGGAGGTAATATGTTAATAGAATAAAAATTGTCCTTTTCTATATAACTATGTACCTACCTGATTATCTCAAGAAATAGATAGGTATATTAAATAAAACACGGTGTTAAGGTGGATGTTTGCACACTTTTAACGGGTGATGGAAAAACTTTATATGTTTTTATTTATTTTATTTTGAGTATTCGGAAAACTTACAGCTAGGTACAAGAGTTACATAAAAAAAGAATAATTACTTAAGTCAAAATACATCGAGCAAACTACGCTTCGCTTCGATGGTTTCCAGAACTGTTCCAGCCGTGCTCTTTGTATAATTTTTGTCCACACCGCTTTCCTTTCCTCATCAGCAGGGAAGCTAAAATTTAAGATGGCTAATATAGAAACATAATTTTATACCCGCTCCCCCTCTCCCCTTCTCCCTCACACGCACACCAAAAATTTTTTTAGAAACCTATAGACTAACATACTATTTAATAGGATTGTTAGGTTAGGTACATACGAGCCGCACTTACGCTTTATACTTTCTTTTTTCAAGTTGGTTAATTTTTATTATATTACTTATTAATATTCTACAACGAATTAAATCCCTCAAAAGGTAATAAAAAGAAGGGTAAATCAAAACTCTTATATTGGCAACACTAACATAGATTGACGCATCACTCTATATGACAATTGAAATCTGAGAAAATAATTAAATATTTAAATAAGACGATACCTAAATGCGATACTTACACGTGAAATGTGATCCCTTCCTGTTTCTTTTTCAGACCCACTGCATTTTTACAGGTAGGAACGACACAAGACGGCATAGTTTCGTGAAATTGGTCACGGGTAAAACACGTTAGCGCGTTCCGACGGTCACAAAGTGACTGATCGGTTGCGCATAAAACTACACTATTTAAGGCTAGTTTGAGTAGCTACAGTATTAGGCGCGCTCACGGGTTCTGTAGGTACTTCTGTATTCTGAGCTTATAGCCTTGTTTATTTTTTTAGGTGTCAGAATAAACAGTCAGATAATATACCAATAACACTAACTGAACTTGTTCCCGTGCAACCAACTCATGCACAAAACGAGTAAGTCATAAAAATACCTACACTTCATATTGCCTAATTGAATGTACCTACATACTACACATACTACTAGGAAATACTCCAGTTAAAATAGACATTCCAGTTTGCATTAATTCCCAACAAGCTGGATTTTTGTGCAGACCTTGAATACGTCATTACAAATGATATGTCAAAAGTCCCTATCGATCCCGCTTGTGCGTTGTTTTTAATTCGAGGTCAAAGGTCACAAATTTGTGTTTTTTGCGTATACAGGGTGACACAGAAGACGTAGTACAAAATAATTAATTATGGTTAGGTTAGTGACAAAGAACGTTATTCACTACATCACTAATTAAAATTCATCTAAATAACTTTTGCTAATTTTCTAACAAAATAATTTAATAAATTCCTGTAAGTTTGGTCACCCTATGGACGTTTGGTGACGTCATGTGACGTCATGTTAGTTATACTTATTAGGTACTTGTCACATTATCTAACGTAATCTCTGTGTGCCAAGTACCTATTCAGTCGCCAGAAGTAATTTCTGATATCAATACACAAGTGAAAGATTTGGTAAAACAAATCAAATCATTTATTTACAAATATGCAGTATCTTATTAAAATTTAAACATATTTCAACAAGTGCTCAAAATGGTCATCGCCTTCCACAACGCAAAGCTCTGCACGACGTCGGATGTTCCTCTGAACTCTACCGAGTACAAATTCGTTGGCTTTCACAACTTCAAATGCTTGTATAATTTTTTGGCGGAGTTCTGCGACCGTATCTGATTGACGTTTATAAACTTGCCTTTTAACTTCACCCCACAAAAAAAAATCCAGCGGCGTTAGATCTGGACTACGAGGGGGCCAATCTACAGGACCGTTACGACCTATCCAACGCCCGGGGAACTGTTGATCAAGATACGTTCGAACCCGCCCAAAAAAATGAGCTGGAGCTCCGTCTTGCTGATAGTACAGATTTTGAACATTTTCCACTGTTATGTGTTGTATCAGCATTAGCAAAACGTTTCTCAAAAAGTCTTCGTATTTTGCTCCGTTAAGGTTACCTTCAATAAAATAAAGTCCAATAACATAATGATTGAGGATACCCGCCCAAACATTATGTGAGAATCTGGTTTGAAAGGAATCTCTTCGTGTCACATGCGGATTGACATCGCTCCACCAATGTTCATTGTGTATGTTAAATAAACCTATTCTTGTAAATTAGCTTCATCTGACCACAAAATGTTATGATTTAGGTTTTGCAACAGCCACCTACAAAACCGTGTTCTTTTGGGATAATCGGCTAAAACAATATCTTGGACCCGTTGAAAATGAAAAGGGTGCATTTTTTGCAAAACTTGGGTTGTTCCGAATCGTGCCGCTGCTTCTCGGGTGCTTGCCTCAGGATTGCGGATAAAATATCTAAGTACTCGTGTTCGAAACTGTTCTGTGTATCTTGGTTGCCGGCCTCTGCCTTGGGCATGAATTGGAACAGCAAATTGCCCATAGTCCCTCAAATTTTGCACACAATCATTTATCAATTGCCGTGTGGGGATCGGACTCTCTGGGTAGAGTTCGTGAAAAAGAGCTTGCGTCTGCACCGTACTCCGCGACGTAAAATAAAATTCTACCATACGTAATCGTTGAATGTTTGTGAATGGATAAGGAGGTGGCATTATTATTAACGAATATTAAATTTTTTCCAATCTCCAAATGAAACTGATTAATCAATATTTTCTTGTTATGACAAGTAACTTCAACGATGTGTCATTTATTTTTAAATTATCAGTCATGATGATAAAGAAGGTGAGTGTTTACAACAAAGTAGTTTCAACCTTTTTGTTTTCCACAAAGTAGTTAGGGTAACCATGATGGAGTCAAAAATAACGGAAATAATTAAAACAATGGTACAACGATTGCGATTATTTAAACAACACGAAACATAGTTCGGATTATTAGCACTAGGTAGATAAGTTAGAAAAACATGTTTCGTATTACGTCTTATGTGTCACCCTGTATATCTGAAACAATGAGAGCTACCGAAAAATGGTTCAAACAAAGTTTGTAGATCGTAAAATTGTCTACAAAAAAGATCTCAACACTTTTCTTCTACAAAGCATCGCTTTCGAGATATCGTGACTTTAGACCGCAGGAAAGTCGTATTTTCGACTATATAATATGCACACATTTCCGCCCCACCTCTGAAGTAGTGTACACGGCGCTTTTTTTTAACGTGGTTTCCCCAGTAATGTAATGGGACACTATTTTTATGACGATTTTTTAAAAAATTTAAATTTAATTAAAATTAACTACTTTTTTGCAATTACAAAAAATTGTATTGAGTAATTTTTTGGAGCAGGTGACAGTAAAGTCTGTATTGGCTCCAAACTATTATTCCTCAGTTTCCAGCCCCAATCTTCAGGATTTAGATCATTGCCTAGCCACACTTGCACTTGGTAGAACACACGAAATAAGTGTTGATAAGCAGAAGCAGATGTTGGAGGGAGACAAGATAACTGCACTCTCTTATTGTTTCTTGTATTTATCACAAAACTCAAATATCTATACTGGCCACGTATGAGTGCATATTCGTATTTTCTATGTTTAAAATAGCCATAATTCGAGAACTGTGCACCGTAGAAGAAAAAGTGTTGAGATCTTTTTTGTAGACAATTTTACGATCTACAAACTTTCTTTGTACCATTTTTCGGTAGCTCTCATTGTTTCAGAGATATACGCAAAAAACGCAAATTTGTGACCTTTGACCTCGAATTAAAAACAACGCACAAGCGGGATCGATAGGGACTTTTGACATATCATTTGTAATGACGTATTCAAGGTCTGCACAAAAATCCAGCTTGTTGAGAATGAATGCAAACTTGAATCATAATTTAGTCTAACATAAGTAATAACATAAGTGAGAATAACGCCTCACTTTTCAAATGAGGCGTTATTCACCGAGACGTATTTTTTGCGCCGACCCGACATCTAGTTGTGCATTGTTGATCGAAGGGTATAATAAAAAAGTTTCAACGGTAATTTTAATTTATTCAGCGCGCTTTGTGCGATGTTTTGTAGCGGGGCGCGCGGGCAGCGCCCCGCTGATTGCCCCGCACCTCACCACCTCAGATCTGCCCGAGCGCCACATATCCTCGCCTTAAAATATGCATTCACAATGGTCAGGCGATCGATTATCACCGCGTTATGTAAACCTTGAACGATATTGCAACATCATGCAAATACGTGAAATACGTACTCGTTCAATAGGTAGTATTGTAGTAATTATAATAGTATTCTAATACCGCCTCGTCATTGCTCGGACTCGTAATTTATCCTCCAGTATCGATTAAAGTTATTTTTTTAAGCAAATAATTGTAATTTCTTAAAGCCATATCTCAACAAAACAAAGCGATCAAGGAAAATTGGTCAATTTCGCCATTATGAGTCTGAAAAACAACAAACAATAGCACACTCTAGGTATCAATTAGTTACCTATACAATGAGGATAAAAATCGTATTTATCTCGCAATAAATGTAAGTTCTAATAGGTTAGTGGCAAACTTTGGTGCCGGGACATTTTACCCATGGACCTAGCGATTGACACAAAGCAACATTGATTAAAGATTGAGACAACCGGGACAGACAATTTAACTTGCCCTCAAAAGCACGTTAGTCGTATAAAATTAGGTGCAGTTTTATAAAACTAACTGCAAATTAATAAAGGAGATACGTTCATCATGATTTCCCGTTATCCGGCGGGTAGACAACAAAGGGCAGGGAGGGAGCTAGGTTCTTTGTCCGGGGGCGGCGAGACGGGCCCTGGGCACACGCGGTCAACAACCGTCGCGACGCCCGCCGCCGCCCCCGCTCGATACATCACCAGCAGTTTTACATTTTAATGACTACTATCGCCGATAGACTACAGACAATCGAAATTGTTCAAATACAAAGAGAATATTTAATCTCTTTAACTGCACTACAAATAGACTGCACCTATAAATCAATATTGGACCGGGCAGTTTTCTATGAGATTCTTGTAAATTGTATTGAATCGCATAGTTTTTATGGCACGTTAAGACGTCAGTCCCGGTTACTTTCTACGGATAGTAGTCGTTACATGAGCCATGTCAGAGGCCTTTGGCGGCTCAATAACTGACACCATGATTGGTTGGAACTAGAACCTTCTAGATCTAATATGTATTTTGATGCTAGTTTTAAGTAAGTTTGAATTTGTTTATAAAATTTTAGCAAAGTAGGTAAATATTTCGTATTAGGGTAATTAAGATAACAAAGGGAGACATTATAAGAGGTTTGTGCATTGAAGCTGAACTTAATTTGATGTTACCTACTGATGTTTAATATTCAAAAAGTATTGTATAGTATTGCTATTGTTTATAATGGTATTCCCCTCATCTCTCTCCTCACTGATCACAGTGTAATATCTCTAGTCTATGGGAGACCTTTGCCTTTTATTAATAAAAGCACAGTATTTAGTCATGCAGACAGTGCATTTTGCACATTGGCCATCTGGATGCAAATACATATATATTACTAGCTGCGCCCTGCGGTTTCACCCGCGTTGTACCCGTTCCCGCGGGAATTTCGGGATAAAAAATAGATGTTGGCCGATTCTCAGACCTACTCAATATGCTCACAAAATTTCATGAGAATCGGTCGAGCCGTTTCGGAGGAGTACGCGAACGAACACTGTGACACGAGAATTTTATATATAAGATGACAACAACATTTCAAAAGTGACAACATATATAAATTAATTTCAATCATTAGACCATGACGGAATGCCCTTACGCATTCTAAAAACTCCGGCCGGGGCTGGCCACTGACCTACTCCAACTTACTCATATTATTATTTTAAAAGATATTAATTATGTGACAAACCTTTGATTAGTAAACTTTCAAATTCTTTAAAGATTTTTTGTTTAAAAACTAAGTGCTCAATACGTATCATTTTGACTAATTAAGAATATAAATTTCCATAGGTAATATTCCTATTAATAAAAAAAAATCAAATCCACCAAAAACCCTTATTGCTAATTAAGATTAACATGTTTAGAGTGCTGATGACACCTAATCTTGGGTGAGATAAGAGGCCTGTGCCCAGCGGCAGGCCAATACAGGTTCACTTTTTAACTCAGAAATGTTGGGGAAAGTAAACAAATGTTATACATTATAAGAACTCAACATTACACAAGGACTGGGGTTATTATGATTCAAGTATATTGATAAGGACTTACAAATACGAATACCTAAACTCATTCGTATTTTATATTAAATATGAACATCTATTCCTCAAACTGTTTTCGAATCTCATACAATGAGTTAACATTGTAACATTGGTAGATTGGCAATGGAAAGCTGAGAATTTTATCAAAAACCTAATTAATTAATTAAAAATACTCTGAGAGTCCTTGTTTACCTACTTACTTTAATATAAATGTTTAAACATCATTAGTTTAATGTTTCATGTCAGACAGATATCCAACAGATTGCAATGATAAACGTGTAAATTAGGTAATTGTCACACTTAATCAAAACAATAATTATATATATACTGAATGACTTCAATGATAACTATGATATCTAAGATATTGTTAATGATTATAGGTTTATAAACAAGTATGGTTTCGACATGATTCAGCATACAAAGATACAAAGAGTTAAAACGAATGAGTTAACTTGTGGCAACTTTGAAACATATTTTATTTTAGTCTGCCATTTTATTGAAGGAGACCTTGTAAAATAACACGCCTTTAACGTTATAATAGTGGAATAATATCTAATATTGATGTTGGCAGCAAAATTTATCGTATTCGTGGTCAATTCGGACCATAAAATCAGTTTTGCTGGTAATACAAAATTATTGGTGCGATCAGCTGATTTCTTTGTTTAAGTGTCGAGACATACGCCACGGCGTTCGACGTGGGATTACGACACGTCCGAGTGCTGGCTAATTACATAAACGCCTTACATCTATCGCCAATTACATCTAATACCCTCCGAAGTGCATCGACGGAGGGTTTCGCAAATATCTTATCCATAAACAAACCTTGAAAGTTCTTACCTTTGTAATGGACTCGAAGATTATTTTGCGACAGACCGATGTAGCTGAACTTGTCCTTCGTGCTCCATGACCGGGGTAATGGTGTTTCCTCTTCATTTACGTTAGGATAGAGCAATTTTAACCGATCTACATTATCACTTTGCACTTGATTTTGGGAATCCATCGTTCCCCGTCCACTACCTATCGCAGCCATTTCTAAATTCCGTAATTTCTTGTCATGAACGTCAGTGACGTCATGTGTTAAGTATACTGGCATTCGCGGTAGATGTCGCTAGCTACTGATACCATAGAGAAATCGCACATTTAGGATAATTCTAGACATAAGTTGAAACATGGAGGTATAAATTATAAGGCATGAATATCTATTAATTAAATCGATATTTTCTAAATTGATAATCACCAAGCTACAAGTAGTATTCTCCTATGATACCTTTGTTCCTGAACCTAGATTTTAGTTTAAGCTGCGGTTTAACTTAAATTATATTTATAATGAGTTCAAGTCCAAAACATTTGCGCAACATTGAATTAAAACTTTTAAACCAATTAAAAGCAGTAAAGAAGCCAACGAGTGAATTATTAGAAAAACAACAAATTTATTATGATAGTTTGCTAGCGGTAAGTAGCATTATTACCCTAGAATTTAATAACTTCAATATGTATACTTAGTAATATTCAATTTTAATGAGGCAAACTTAAAATATATTTGTTATAGGTTCATCAAGAAGCTTTTCAAGAATTAATAAATAATACCAAAACATATTCAAAAATTTTAAACGATGTAAAAAAATCTTACGAATGTTCATTAGAAATAAGGGATAAGCGGATCACTCAATTTATCATACAAGATGTGAGTAAAACGTATTTATACTTCCAACTCAAAGACAGAAACGGAAGCTATCTTTTCCTCCATGACTTTAGAAATTTCCACTGATAATCACGCAATAATCAATCTTTTGGTACAGCCGGTACAGCCCTATAAATGTCAGATGTTGTTTAATTGACACTAACAGTCATTCATTGACAACGAAAACGACAATTGTCATTTTTTGATTTGTTTACTTTGTTTCCTGGTCTGTGATTCACATTGTTTATAAATATCAGTCAGATCAGCTGGCGAAGCTGAGTATTCAATTCTGCATTTTCTGCAGTTGTTTTTGATTTTGCTTGACAAAATTACACGACCGGCATTAAATTGTTAAAGTAAAAATAGATAGGCATGTAGGATGTCGGAAGAAGACAAAGTTTATGTTCTTGATGGTGGGTTTTCCACTCAATTATTCAAGCACGTCGGCACCGAATCGAACGGCGACCCTCTCTGGACAGCAAGGTATCTTCAAACGAGTCCCGACGATATTTTAAGCACGCATCTCGACTTCTTGCGTGCCGGTTCAGATATGATAATGACAAATACGTACCAAGCCTCCGTGACTGGGTTCGTTAAACATCTCGGGGTGACTGCCGATGAAGGATACGCTCTTATATTGAAGGCTGCAGAACTAGCTATTCGCGCTCGAGACATCTTCTTAGAGGAAAACAAAGATCTTGATAGAAAAATATCGGTGGTTGGCTCGGTAGGGCCGTACGGCGCGTATCTACACGATGGCTCTGAATACAGTGGGGACTACGCTAATAAAACCCGAGAGGAAACTATGAAGGAATGGCACATGCCGCGCATTAATGCCTTAGTAGAAGCTGGAGTCGACCTACTGGCATTTGAGACGATTCCATGTCAGAAGGAGGCTGAAGTCCTGGTGCAGCTGCTCAAACAGTATCCCACGAGGATAAAGGCTTGGCTCTCCTTCAGCTGTAAGGATGACACCTCACTGGCAAGTGGAGAGTCATTCACAAATGCAGCCACTACATGTTACGACATGAATCCTGAACAAATAATTGCTATCGGAACCAACTGTTGCTCCCCTCTCATAGTAACCCCATTGTTCAAGAATATTAATGTGGGTAGATCTAAGAAGATACCTTTGCTGACATATCCTAACTCTGGAGAGAAGTATACGGTTGATAGGGGATGGATTGACAAAGACAAGTGTATTGAACTGGCCAACTTTGTCCAGGAGTGGATCTGGATTGGAGTGAGGTACATTGGAGGATGTTGCAGGACAAAGGCCGAGGACATAGCGCACATTAGGGCAGAAGTTGATAAATGGATGCAAAACAAACATAAAACACAATAAAACTTTATCTTTCTATTAATGCACATCACTTAAAGTTCTATTGCATCTTACTCTACAATAACATTCACAAAAACAAAATAAAAACAACACATTCAGATGAACACCTGAATGTTGTATTGTAATAGTAACCTATTATTACAGAAAGTATTTGGCATTACCGCAGCAAAGGAGAAGAGAGACAAAACAATACAAACTCTAATTGAAAACAATGACGATTTGAAGGAAAAGAACTTTAAACTAATTCTAGAAGTTTCTAAACTTAAGAAAGAAATAGCAAAGGTTTGAATTGGTGGGGGTTGATGTTAGATGATCACACTGTGCCTGTCTGTGCAATCATATGACCTTATGATAATACTATCTATGTTTACAAGTTGTTCTATCTTATGTATGTATGCATATTATATACAAATGTGATTAAGTGTTGTGTATTTGTAATGGTTTTGATGTTCCTGTTATCACTCTATTTTGATATGTAAAATACATATATAAATAAATATGTTTGATGTAACAGTATTGTGTATAACTATGTAGAAATGAATAACTTTGGAGGGATGTGTGAAGGAAGCAAAAGGAGAAAAAACAATAACTAGGGAGGTCATCCGGACATCCGGGTGTCAAGGGACACCCGGATGGAACGAAGTTTATTTATTATAAACAAGAATAATCGTCGCGACACCACACTGTTCAATGCGAAATAGAAAGACGAAACGAAAATATCTGGCTTGCTTTCTATAAGAGAGAGAGACAGACAAAGAAACATGCGCACGCCGCACGGCTTACAATAGCTTACTACTTATAGCAAAAAGTGTCGGCCACCCATCACATTCATGATCGCGACAACCGTTGCTTAACATTCACTATCGACGGCCACCCATCACATTCATGATCGCGACAACCGTTGCTTAACATTCAATATCGACGGCCACCTATCACATTTATGATCACGACAACCATTGCTTAACATTCAATATCGACGGCCACCCATCACAATCATGATCACGACAACCGTTGCTTAACATTCAATATCGGCGGCCACCCATCACATTTATAATCGCGACAACCGTTGCTTAACATTCAAGATCGACGGCCACCCATCATATTCATAATCGCGACAACCTTTACTTAACATTCACTATCGACGGCCACCCATCACATTCATGATCGCGACAACCGTTGCCTATCATTCACTATCGACGGCCACCCATCACATTCATGGGCGCGCATGTTTCTCTGTCTGTCTCTCTCTGGCGTGCACATGTTTCTCTGTCTGTCTCTCTCGCGCATGTTTCTCTGTCTGTCTCTCTCTGGCGTGCGCATGTTTCTCTGACGTAAAAAGTGTCGTTACATTTTTTTTCGTCTAGCCCCCTTTCGCAACGCGCGACAAGGAACTTCGTTCCAATAAATCAACAATGGGCAGCCTTATTGCTAAAAGTGATTCCTGGATCTTAATTATTGAGCATGAACTAGTTAGGAACATTTAAAGACAACTTTAACTTGAAAAAACATGGTATTTAATTATCACTATGTCAGCTGTTCTATGTAGATTGAATAGAAAGTAGCCTATGTCCATCTCCAAGGTCTAACAACTATGCCAAAATTCATCAAAACCGGTACAATTGTTGTAACTATACTTTCGCATTTATAAATATACTAGCAGCGCCCCGCGGTTTTACCCGCGTTGTGCCCGTTCCCGTGGGAATTTCGGGATTTTTTTTACATAAAAACCTTCCTCTTGTATCACTCTACCTATTACAAAAAACCGCATCAAAATCCGTTGCGTAATTTTAAAGATTTAAGCATACAGACAGACAAACAGTGTGACAGACACGAAAAAGAGACGACTTTATTTTATACTAACTACTAGGATATGTAGTGATATATTCAACTGTAAAGTAGATAAGCACACTACTGGACAAAGGCCTCTCATCTCATCGAAGATACCAGTAGATACAGCGGGGAGAGTACTATAGATCTAAATACTACACAGTCTTTATGTATTACAAAAAAATACACGATTTAAGACCAATTACTCCCCGAATCCATCATACCCCCATGTAAAGTACAGCTAGAAGGCGCCCATTTCTCCGAGTACCTCTCGCTGGCGCGCGAGCGGGACGCCCGGTACGCGCTGAACTCTGAAAACATGGCCCTGCATCTCAAACTGAAGGCGCTGGACGGCAGCGCTGAGCCCGCTGACAAGGCCGGCGACCCACTTGTCTTGAGGATCGCGCTCAATAACTGTCGGTTGGTTTTTTGATTGAGGTGGTGGTTTTACTATTGGAGAAAAAACAGTCTAAGTACTTATTATTTATTTAAACGGGAACTTACGTACGACGGAGACTACTGTCGAGAGTTCCTCGACACGTTTCGGCCACATACGGTGGCCTTCATCAGGAGGTGGGTGAAGCGCTCGGGACAGCGTCTCTCCCCGCACTGAGGAACTCTCGACAGTAGTCTCCGTCGTACGTAAGTTCCCGTTTAAATAAATAATAATAACATTAACGTACGTTTCAATTAATAGTAAAATAGTCTAAATACTTGCTGTGCGGTGGTGTCACAAGTGGCATACCTACCAGGATAGAAGCAAGTTTATGTCTGCCGTCTCGTCTTGAGTCGGTATAATTTAACGCATTCAACGCCACCCTACTGCATCCAATGCCCATTCAAAAATATGTCCCCAATACCCAATGACGCCTAATGTGCGTCAAGAAAATCTTCAATAAAGTAGAGGCCAAAGTTTCCCCTGTAGAGTTAATTTCTCGCTGATGCTTCGACCTTAAACTCTAACATTACTTCACTTTATCCACGTCTAATTATATAAAGATGATCCTCCATCAATATCTAACCGTAGAATAACCATTTTAAGAATTCAACTTGAGGAAGGTAGGTTTTACACTTGTATTCTTGACTAAAACGACAATAATTCCAGAGCATTGCTATCCACGACCCAATGGGAGCTAAACACACAGAAAATAGAGTACGCAGACACTGTCCCGCGCCGCGAGCACGACGCGTTGCTGACGCAGCACGCGGAGCTGGGGAAGAGGTTGGGGGCAGTCAACATAGAGTTGGAGGCGCTGCAAGACAACTATAAGAGGATTTCAAGTTAGCTGGTTTATTACTACAGATATGATAATATTATCTTTTTGAGATGCGCAAATGCATCTGAAAAAAGGGCAGTGTGATGTTTAATAATCGTAGGGCTTGGACCTCCACTTCGAATGTACTTAGCTAACAAACTTACTTTATGTTGCAGCTCAAAAGAAGAATCTTGAAGAAGAATTGTTGGACGTGAAGGAGCGATGCAGCGAGCTGGAGCGCGCCGGCACCCCGCGCCCGCACTGGGAGATCTGCGCCGACTTCATCGGGGGCGGCCGGGACAGGTGAGTCGCCAGCAAATGAGAGAGCTTGGGAGAAATTTCAAAACACCCAAGTACAAAGTCCATTCGGTGGAGGAAGATAACTATTCTCCAGCAAGGATACTGCATCTGTTTATTGTTGCTGTTGGTTCCCAGATGGTGCCAATTAGCCAACGGATTGTCATCCAGAGACATCCTACGAGTGCTGTTAAAGGAGCTCGGGCCAGCCGCGGAAAACGAGAACTTGGAGCATTTCGACGGACTTGTAAGGAAATAAGTAGACTAGGCAGACACACTATGGCACTTAACCTTTCCTTCCCTTACTATTCTTTAGTAAATCCCCATGAAGTCATCCTAATGGCTAATGATGTTATCTGTTGACATTTTCCTCACGAGATGATGAAATCAGATGATGAAGTTCGCATAAAAAACCAGATGAATGCGATATAGCAAGGTCCATTTGTGGACATTAAGTGCTGGCTGAATTACATGAATAGGTTCGAGTAGTGGCCACTGTGGATTGGAGTTTTTAGACCGCTTTAAAACCAGAACATATCAGAAGTAATATCTGGATCTGGCGATTAAAACAAACGGACCGACAATCTACCCATTTTGACTTAGAAGAAAACAATAGCTTTTATAATTATTTATTTATTTTATTACCGCCTTATCCACAAACGGTCTATAACTAACACACTATTACATATAAAGTGTTTTGTCTCTTTCACTCTTTGGATAATAGCGTATGTCGTAAACGGACACAACATTTGATAGCTAAAGTCTTCGATCAACTATACACAACTTGTTGATCGAAGGCTAAAGTGCTGTTTAATAATCGTTTATGAATATTAGCATCACTTGGTACTTACAATTAACTTAATTGAAATCATTTATGTATATTCTATGTGACATATCTTATCTTTACAGTAGCGTATCAAAATAAACATTAAAAAATGTCCCAGGGCACAGACCCTTCCATCCCGCCGTACCTGCGCTACTCGGGCAAGGTGCGCAACCTGCGGCTGAGCCGGCGCGACGTCAGCCTCGTCATCAACGACATCTGGCAGGGCAAGGCGCTCCACCCCGACATGAACATGCGGGACTACGTCACTAAGTACTTTGAAGATCGGTAAGGGATCGCTACACTTCCAATAAACTATAGGTACAGTTTTGTTCCCCCACCTGGTATTGGTATAGGTAGTACATGATAGTTAGAAACCATATAACCAGAGAAAACACAAGCCCACCATTGATGGATGAGCGGCTTGGTTCCGTTTGGTCATATTACGCCTACCTACCTAGTTTGCTTGTAAAGCTAGTTTTGCAGTCGTTAAGTAAATTATCTAAATTCCATTTAGTATGTAGGTTACCACCCTATTCGGTTAGGGTAGGGTAGGCTGCACTAAGGCCTCTTTATAAAGGAAGTATTTACCTAACACTGAATCTGTCTCTGTGAGGTATCAACAAGCGTCCATGCGCGCGGAGTGGGCGTACAACGTGTGCGCCAGCGCGGAGCAGATGCTGGACGAGCCGCACGTGAAGCTGTTCTGGGGCGTCGTGCACGGCCAGCTCAGCGAGGACATCTACTGGGGGCTGCGCGAGGAGTGGCGCCGCCTCAAGGACAACATGTACTCGCACGCCGGCGGGCGCGAGGTCGGGGACTATCTACAGACTATCACTAGTAGATCTTAGGGTTTGACAAGTGGGGACATAGGTATAATACCGAGTATCAGTTTTAGGTCTAAGAGTGTGGGAACATATTATATATACCGGAACATATACCTATAGCACTCAGATCCTGTGTCTCTGTGGCATATGACGGGACGTCTTATTCAGTGGTGCTGTCAACAAACTGTGAACAGAACCGTGTCACCTATTGTTGTCGGTACGTGGCGTCCTATTTTTTGTGCTTGACTGCAACTAAACTGACACCAAGTGGGTGGTATATACTGCTCCTTAAAATTGGACACAACCGGGTGGTACAGCCTACAACCATGATGTCTTAAGTCTTAATGATATAATTAAGTATTTATAACACAACTTCGCAGATCATATCCCTAGACGAGTTCGAGAAGGTGTGCAAGGCGACGTTCCCGCTCAAGAGCGAGGTGGACATCAAGGAGCTGCTGGACGTGGTGCGCAAGCAACTCAAGCTGAAGCTTAACAACACCGACGTCAACTTGGACAAAGTCTTCTATGAGGTTTAGTTATTCATATCATAATAGAAATGTCCGACGTCTCGTCTCGTGTGTCTCGAAATTAAACGAAAACCTCAAGATACTTACATAATTCACTTTATTCGCTTACAATTTATAAACTTACAGTCTGGCCACGGAACATTCGCCGTTGCGAATATTCACGCGGTGCGAACGGCGAAACGTCTAGCAACTGAAATAAACGCATAGCAATGTACTTATCAAGCCGTTCGCGCCGCCGATCCCCGTGGCCGGGCCGTCAATTACAATATTTTTAATTTGGAAAAGACCGCAATTTAATTTCCAATAAACATAACAATAATTTAGATTTTGGAGTGTTAGAACACGTTCCATTTACATTGAAAGGAGGGTAATAAGAGTGAGGTGGCGCAGGGGTCAGAGGGGTGGTGTCAGGCGCCGCTGGCGCGCGACTTGCGGCGCGCGCGGCGCGGCGAGCAGGCGCGGCACGTGCGCCACGTGGTGCACGCGCTCGCCGTGCGCCGCCGCTCCGTCCTCGTCACCGTCGCCGCACTCAAGCGAGCCTTCGCCATCGTAGACCCCGCTATAGGTACAACACAATTCACATTACACCTGCAATATCTAGAAAACTAAAACTTGGCTCGCTATTACTACCATTTAAACATTAGGTAGAGTGGAAAGGAATAACTTTGATGTAAGTAATTGATGTGAATTATAGGTAACCGGCTCGGTAACCTCCTTATTTGAACGGATATTTGGTTGGCCTTACGCCCTGGTGCCAAATGAATGCAATTTTTTAAAAAGAACGCTGTCACCGCATTCGGTTAACTGTCAACAGTTAAGAATCCAGTTCGATATAATAAAATCGGTTAACCGAATCCGGTGGCCGACCTGATGTAAAAGGGGCATTATCTACAGATCACATCCGCATGGACCGGTACCTGCGTTGGACGTTCGATACACAAGCCGATCTCGGTGATGAGGTATCCATGCCATTCCACCGTGTCGCCGCTCGCCTCGCCGCAGGAGACATTGAACGGGTTGGACCAAGGATCGCTGCTGCTCGCAGACACAAGAAATATCATTAATTATATGCTTAGTGCCCAAAGACGAAAGTGTATTACTTTATGACCTCACACGTATGTTATTGCGCTCCTACGTATTTTTTACAATGTCCTCAGGGTAACTACTCGATTAGCTCAATTTTAAGCCACCTAACTTGGCAAATAAAATCAAAAGTCAATCTACCCTCACAGAAGCTCTACAATGGATCGGAGTGAAACAGGAAATTATTACCTTTCTTATACAAAAAGGAAGGAAATTATAAATAAATACAAAACTAGGTACTTACAAGAGTTTGGAAAAAGCTAGTAAAAGATTTCATTGTATCTTTCACAAAATCAGTCTGTGGACTGCGAAATGTGAATAAGATGTTTCAATTAATTATTTTTTTGTTTTGTTTTACATTGCGTGTTTTCTGTTTAGACCACAGTAGAAAAAATCATGACAAAATTATTGATGGCCCCATCACGCTTGTATGACAATATCGCAGCCAATCACAGCATTAAGATCAAATACTTTTTTTTTTAATTCTGAAGAGTTTTCTCAACGTTAGCTGAGACCTCATGTAGACCAAAGAGATTATAAATACTTATCATGGATGTAGAATGCTTGCCACAGCCTATCGACTGATCGACTGTCACTGTCAAAATTTAGTAGCATAGCAAATCAATCGAAGCTGTGAATCTGTGGCTGTGAATCGAAGTAAAATCAACAAAAACACGTGGGATTTGTTTACAATATTATTTTTGTTTAATTAATTATACATTATATCAATAATATCAATCTAATTATCTAAACTAATTAAAATAATGGCAGACATCATTGATAATGGGGAGATAGATCGAGACACTGTGGATCAAGATACATTAGAACAACAATTTAGCAAGAAAGTCAAACTTCTTACAGAGACAGCGGTTTCCTTGAAAAAGTCGTATATAAATAAATTAGACGGCACAAAGTGAGTACTTAACCATTGAAAACGTATACAATTTCATAATTATATTACTTATAATCCACTAGTTCGAACACTACAATTTGGTTACGTTAGTTCTGATTAATTCCAACCTCAACATTTTACCTATAAACGCAACCTTATAGAATTATAAGTTTCCAGATCACTGAAGCTGGCCGTAAGTCTATCAAACAACAGTATAGAGGTATATGAGCTGAGCGACACGTCCCTGAGCCGCGTGGCTAAGCTCAGCGGTCACCAGAAGGCGCTGACGGAGGTTGTGTTCAGCCCTAAAGAGGACCACCTGGTGTACTCCACGGGCCAGGACGGAGTCATTAAGCTCTGGGACACGAGGAGCAGTGGCACCTGTGCACAGGAATACACAGGTACACAATTACAACAATGTTTATGGTTTTCTTTAAAATGATATTACTAATCATCACTATTCTCAAAAAAAATTGAAGACTTTTTGATGCAGCGGAAAATCATAGCCTTATGATATTATAATATTACATGTTTTATTGTATAAACAGGTTCATCCTAAAAATATCTAATAAAATTAGTAATGATTTGATATTAATAAAATCATCTTCCCTCCGGACTTACCATCTTAATTTATAAAGATATGATGGGACTCAAGTATCAAGTGTAGCACAGACTATAATCCGCAACTATATTACTTCTCAGGTGAAGAAGAGGAGGTGTCCAAACAGTTTGAATGCATGGATGTGTCCTGCAACGGCCGAGTGCTGTGTGCCGGCAGTCAGGTGGTGGAAGATGACGCATACATGGTGTTCTGGGACCACCGGAGTAACAAACCACTTGGAGGATATTGGAATTCACACACTGATGATATTACACAGGTAGGTTGTGTAAGATCCCTACTTAATATTATAATATTTATAAATGTGAATGTAAGTTTGTTACACTTTTACGCCAAAACTACTGAACCAATTTGAATGAAATTTGGTACACAGTTAGTCCAGAGCCTTTTTATCCCGAAATTCTCGCGGGAATGGGTACAATGTGGGTGAAACCGTGGGCACAGCTAGTTTCCTATAAAGTATTACTTGAACCCTACTTAAATTAAGTATTAGATTGGGATTATAAGAAGAAAAGAAGTTTAACATAGATGTCTATTAAATTCTAATGAACTTATTTTCCATGTCTTGATATGAAAGGAGTTCTAGCATAGTTGTAAAAATAAATCTTTGGGATATTATGTCATTATAATATTTAAACTGCTGAAAATTCTATAATATTTCGTCCTGAACATCTTCAATTTGAATCTTCAGGTGAAATTCCACAAAGAGAAGACAGAAATTCTATCATCAGGATCCTTGGACGGCCTCCTCAATATTTACAACATCTTGGAGCCAAATGAAGACGATGCGTTAACCTACTCGCTAAATGTGGAAAATTCTGTTGAGAAGTTAACCTGGCTGAGTGGGAGCCAAGTGGCTTGCGTCACCCAGTCTGATGACTTGCAGATATGGGACGCAGACAGCGGGGATATCACCAAGAGCTTTGGGAGAGATAAAGTTGCGAGGAGTATTAGGGTGAGGATAGCTCATTTATTTGAACTATTGATTCATATTATAGAAACTAGCAGCGCCAGAGGTGTCCCCCGCGTGTGCCCGTTTCCCAAGGGAATTCGAGGATAAATAGAAGCTTATCCCATCCTATGACTTTCTTCTTTTATGTAACTATATATTGAAAAACTAATTATATGAATCCAACTGGTAGTTCCAAAGATTCATTCAAACACTGTTCAGCTTTATTGTATTAACTAGCAGCATCCTGTGGTTTTACCTACTTTGTGCTCGTTCGCGTGGGAATTTCGGGATAAAAAATAACCTATTACCTTCCCTTTGAATGTGGCTATCCATTGCAAAAAGAATTATTCAAATTGAGCTGGTGATTTCACCTCTTTATAATATTACTACAGATATTGATATCAAGTGTAATTTTGTTCCTATCTCTATCGGGTTGGTTTCAGAGGAGTAAAGAAGACGACTGCTACCTAGTGGATGTGTACACGCCGGCCGACAACGAGCCCGTGCTGTTAGCAGGCTCCAATGGAGGAAATGGGTCAGTGTTATTATTAATATCTTACCATTTTTTACTATTTACACATCAGAATAACACAAGCTTTTAAGCGAAACGGAACAGCTATAATAACACATGCGGTGCATTTGAGTGCGATATTCCTGCGGCAGCGGGCGTGAAACCGTGAGGAAGCACTAAAATTTTGATGTTCGCGCCCAAACGGGTATGGAACGTGAAAAAAAGGGTATGGAGGTACAACCCGCGTGTACCCGGTCTTTTTTCGGATAAAATGTATCCTATGTGTTATTCTGATGTATAATATTATATAACCGATATTATTAGTTATTACTGTAAAGTTTCATCCAAATCCGTCCAGTAGTTTTTTCGTGAAAAAGTGTAACAAACATAATAGTTATGTACATCCATCCTCACAAACTTGCGCATCATTCTCATCTTCATAAATTTAAGAGCAAGGCTCTTGGCGGTGAGTCTGATGCAGATTTCTCCATTTATTCCTATTCAGTACAAGCTGTTTTTTTTATTCATTTTTCATTCCTATTCAGTGCATTCTCTATACGACAGGACAGACACTTTTATATAAATTAAAATGAATCGCTGTCTGTTATGTATGTACGCGCATAACTTCAAAACGACTGCACTAATTACATGATTCTTTTTTTTAATGTGTTTCTTAATGTCGTGACAAGGGGACAATTCCCACGGGAACGGGGGCGCTGCGGGTGAAACCGCGGGTCACAGCTAGTTTATAATATATGTATGTATCCTCCTCACTATACTGATACCTTCAGTAAAATGAGAGGCATTTGGACACTAAAACACACTAAGCACACAAGAAATTGAATATGATTTAAAGTTGATGAGTATTAACTTTGTGTTCCAGAGAGGTGCTGCGCTCCGTGACGATCAGCGACAAGAAGCTGCAGCCGCGCTCCGCCTTTGCGCGCAACAAGCAGACCGTGCGGTGTTGCTGGCACGACCAAACTGTGAGTTACACTTTGATATATGTAATCATTTTACTAACAATCTTTAGAATACGTTTCCACAGTAGCGGAGTGGATCGGATCATGAATTCGGATTTACCAATTTTAATGAGTTATGATTGGCAGGAGCGGAGCGCATGGAATCCCTTATGACTAGCCCAACATAGCTCTCAACCAGTTTTAGTTCGCAAGTGGTAACAAATCAACTTACTTAAATACTCAATGCTTGAACAGATCTCGTTCAATCCCTTTCAAATTGCCGGCCATGTCTTACCAGATTGTCTATCTTTTAGATAAAGTAAAGCAAAAATGTATATTCTTTTATTGCTCAAAGTAATCTTTCGCGTTTCTCTGTCGAGAACTATTTTGAGCCTATTTCGAGAGGTATTTGCTATGCAGTCATGCTTCTCAAAAAATCTCCCACCCTCTTGAATCCAATTCGAAAAAAATCCACCAATAATATTTATTTATTGCAGCGTGACATCCTAATAACGGCGGGCGAGTCGGGCCTCATCAGCGCGTGGGGCGGCGCGGGGGCGGAGGCCGCGCCCGCCGACTCGCGGCGGCTCGCCGGCTCGCTGCGCAGGCTGCACGGCAACAGGCTCAAACCTTACTAACACTAATAAATACCTAGCTAGCCAATGCTTTCCGCGTTTTATTTAGATAATACAGACCAATCACAGAAGGCGATAAGAAATTATACAATAAATACTGTGATAGTAATATGTACATATAAATTTCGAGTTTGCCACCAAATATCATCACGGTGTCCCATCAACTTACAGTATTTATCACATCCAAATCACGTCGTTATCTTATCGCGTTCTGTTACGTTAGTTATGCTAGGGCTACAGGAGTGAAATGCACGCTAAGACAAAGGTTTTCTCTTTGTTTCTCTTTCTTTCTCTTATACCAAGAGTGTAAAGAAGATAGAAGACATAGCGTCTGGCGTGCATTAGTCTCAGGTGTTCCTTACTGTTTCTGTTGAGAATTTGATCCTGTAGGGATTGTTATAAGACTTGACTATGTTTTTCAAAGTGAAGTATTTTTCTTCTTCCCATTATCGTTACAGATTTCCGTAGTAGAGTTAGTATGAGAGTTGCAATAACTCTACCAACTTAGCAGGCCTTATACTCGTACATGTGGAGATGTAAAAATATTGTAAGATAGGACTGATTGATACAACCAAATCAATAACTTAGCACTTTATTAAAATCCCAAAGTAATATCTATAAATAATTAGAAAGTCGTGCGTCCATCGCATTACATTACAATATAATAATATTCTATATTAAATTCTTAGTGAAACACGTCTCGCGAGTAGCGCACACATTCGAACATTTTCTCGTAGCAGTCTTCCCAAATGTAAGCTCTATAATTCGACTTAAAATATTCAATAAAATATAAATTAAAAAGTCAATAATATATTAAATTTGAAACCAATTTCTGAAGTACATATAGTCGGTACGTTCATATTACAGTAATCAAACTGCGAATTTGAAATATTTTTAGTGAAACAGAACTTTTTATTGAACGCTATCAAGAAGCGAACAACGAATTTAAACTGTAGTTATTTTCTATAATATAATTCTAATGCTAAAATTATTGTCCTAACCCTATTGTATACCACTGGCACTGCTCCGCGGTTTACCCGCGTTGTACCCGTTCCCGTGAGAACGCAGGGATAAAATCACTATTTGTAATATTCCTCTTCAATGTGGCTATCCAATACAAAAATAATTATTCGAAACCGACTGGTATTCCCAGAGATTGGCGCGTTCAAACAAACACAAATCAAACATTTTACTTTATTATTACAGATTTACACGATTGCAATAGCGGTATAGTTCAAAAGTCAATTTTGTTTAAAATAGGTTGTATCTAATAATTGATCATTTAATAATGAATTAAAACACCATAATTTACTCGTTTCCTATCCTATACCTTATTTAAGAGAATTTTCAATAAAAAGTTGTCATTACGAAGATTCATTAATGTACTTGTAATCTATTAGTACAAGAGATGGCTATATCTAGAAAAAAATATTTCAGGAAACCTGTTTCTTTTATGTTTATTCCTGAGGGCCTGGGGTGGGTCCTGCTGGGCAATACATTAATCTTTTTAAATTAAAGAATCATGAATCTTAAATAGTGTCGAAAATATTGCCATCTCCCATACTATGTTTGTATTACGTGAGTGAAGCTATATAACTGGCCTGCGGATGGCGTAGTGTGTGGTGTGAAGCGAAGCTGTCTGTACTCGGTAGTGAAGGAATGTCTTACGCTTGGAACATGATGAGTCTGGAAACATACAGACGCATACAGGTCAACTAAATCATGTCAGTTAAAGAATAACAGTAATAATATTACCTTTTTTATGGGTAAAAAATAATCATTGCCGTTCGTTTATGCTAAAAGGTTTCGAACAATTGTAGCATTTCTGGGGCTCAGATAGAAGAAGTCGGCAAAGAATAGCAAGACTTGGGCTACGAATCGCAAGTCGTGGGTGACGAAGAGCAAGTCGTGGATACGAGTAGCACATCTTGAGCTACAAATAGCAAGATGTGGGCTACGAAGAACAAGTCGTGGGCTACGAGTAGTATAAGTTGGGCTACGAGTAGCATAAGTTGGGCTACGAGTAGCCTGTCTTGGTCTAAGAGTAGCATAACTTGTGCTACGAGTGTAATGTCTTGGGCTACGAGTAGCATGTCTTGGGCTCGAATATGGTACACACCTGAAATGTATGGCGCGGTTGGCGAGCAGCCGGTTGGTGTCGTTGGGGTCGAGCAGCGGCAGCGGCTGCGGCGGCGGGTCGGGCGCGTCGGCGCGGAACGTGTGCGCCAGCAGCGCCGGCGCCAGCCGCGCCGCGCCGTGCGGCCCGCGCACCGCGCACCACTGCACCGCCAGCGACGGCGGCTTGCTGCGCAGCACCACCTGCCCGCACCACTCATACGTCACGGTACGCTTTGGGTTGGCCGCTAGCCTACTTCAACTTAGTATACTTACTTGGGGCCCAAAATCAAAAGGTGGCGCGCAATAGTGATGTTATCGGATTGTCGCAACTTTCATAATAATTACGGCGTAGTGAGGCCTGTGTGTTCACACTGTCGTTCATTCATTCGACTCGTTACCGATATCTAGTGCATTTTTTGTCATGCACCTATTATGTGGCCTACAATTATAAATTGCATAGTATGGCCCATCACATACCATCGTGTAGGGCTTAAATTTGACAAGCATATAACTCTTGATGCGATAGGCGGATTTTAGTTTGGAGGAGCTTGGCACTCGTAAAGGTAGTCATGTTTCACGAAGCGGAACGCGTCCCCAGCCGTTACCTGGTAAGTGATCTCCCGCTGCGCGCTCTGCGTGGGGTCCCGCTGGTTCTTGTTGACGAACGCCTTCACGACCCACTGGTGGCCGAACGCCGAGAACCGCAGCGACTCGTAGTACAACTTATGCACGAACTCCTCTGTGCGGTACGGCTTCAGCTCCAGATCTACTTGTTAACGACATATAGGAATTCCGTTACATACATCCTTCAGCTGTGTAATTAGTGTTATATATTTTGTGGTAATTGTGAGATCCAAAGGGTATCGTGAAAAACTCCGCATACGCAAGCAAGCGGATAGGTATACGACAAGCCTGTTGGCACAGTGGCAGTGAGAGCGCTTACTGTGTCGGGGGTTGCGGGTTCGATTCCCGCCCGGAGTCAACAATATGTGCAGACATAGTTGTTGGCGACGACGTCTGGGTGTCAATTATATATTCTTATAAAGTATTTGTGTATGTATAAGTAGTAGTATCAGTTAATTAGATTCCATAACACAAGCTTAGAGCCTACTTTGGGTCTAATTAACCGTGAGTGAATTTGTCGAGGTATATTTATTTATTTATTTATTTATACGCCCGTTGTACCCTTACTTGCCTACGGGTGCGGCAATGCGGACGATGGTAGGATTTTATTAATTACATGAGGTTCGAAATGGGGTCTTAAAAAAAACTTATAATGAACAATAACAATGTATTTATTTGTATACATAATATGCTATGCCGGGTGAGGGTGGGGGGAGGGTCTCAAAGTCACTAGAACCATCACGTATACTAAGTACACAATTGATTGTGACTCTAATGTCATAAAATTATTGACATAACGGACACGAGCACGTAGATAACAAATGATAAAGTCATCACTAATGATGAACAATTAACACATTAATTACATTATTTATTCGTTAGTGTTAATGATACGACATTAACCGGATTGTGGTGATAACGGTGAAGTTTGTTTTCACTCGTCACAAATTCACAATCCCAAGTTTAATCAATGTCTTGAGTATGTATGTATAGCAAATTTTTCCATTGTATATTACCAATATCTTTCACTATATAATGTATTAAATTCGAAACATCGACCACTTTTTGAAGATAGAGGCATAGTAAATATTTTAAAGCCAATGAGCGGGTAAAGAGTCCAATTTTTTTTTATCTAGGAGTTTGGAGATTTTGGTTGATGCCACAACTCGATAGTGTGGTGAAGGTGGCCGTAGCGACATTGACTCGCATGGCAATCGTGCGTATGTGTATATGTTTATGTGTGATGTATGGTGTGTACTAGTGTAGGGGTGAATGTAGTGGTAAGTGGTCTGTACCGTTGAAGGTGATGTTCTCGTAGGAGAGCAGGTCGATGAGCTGGTTGAAGAGCGCGGTGGAGACGGCGTGGCGCGTGTCGCGCACACTGAGCGCGGGCACGACGTCGCGCGCGCTCTTGGCGGGGTGCGCGCACGCGGCCTCGTGCGCGGCGGCCGAGTGCGCCGGCCCGCGCCACGGGCACCCGATCACCGCGAACCGGCACCCCATCAGCCTGCAACACCGACTCGCCCCGCGTCACACTCCTACGCCATACCAGTGCACTTGATACTACACTATTTATTACACCTAAATAACTGGTTTTATGTCATCTGTCAGTTACTTACCGTGTCTGCTTTATTGACAAAACCTGTAGTAAAAGCACGGCTATCTTCATCTGCATTCAGATTATCCGAATTAGATTTCAGATTTCGGATTTTGTCTCATTACGTGTCTTCGTCTCAAGCCTCGTCCTCACAACGGAAGGCAAGCTCGCGCACAGTGCCCAACACTCCTGCATAATGTGGACTGTGGACACAAGTCTGACGAGGGTCAAACATGAGATGTTCGTATCAAACCTCGGCTCGGGGCACACTTAGTGAGGACGAGGCTTTAGATAATTTATGTGCGTTACGTTTACCTACTGTGTAGTTCTCAGTCGTTATATTTCGGTCTGTAAACTCCGTCACTTGGGCGGGCCACTAACCTACACGAACTATTGATTTATTCGATTTCATCTTTTGAGCCAGCACTACTTAAGTCATAGTATTAATAGATTAGTTGGCCGCTTACTATAAATAGAAACCAAGTAACTATTTACTTTTTGAATAAATATTAAATATTATTATGCAAAATTACCTCAATACTTGCAATAAACTACCTAACCGAAGGTTCTTTTGTAAATTCTGATACACAAGTCACGACAACGTCAGGGCCGCCTAAAACTATCAAACTATATTGATGATAATAGGAAATTCATGAATCGAAGCATTAGGTGCCCAACTACAACTTTAAATATTGTATTATTTATATTGACAACTAGCACGTACACAATACTTATAGATGGATGGAATATTATCGTGGGTGTAGTACTACAAGCCAAGCAAGTCACAACCTGTTAATATTAGTCTAGCACTATCACACTAACGGGTTGATGTAACGTAAATGTTAAAGTACAAATCTGCGTTGAGCTGCAAGCGATTTTCGAACACTGGCGGTGCGGTCGCGGTCGCACGTTCGTGAACCGCCTGCGGCTGTAGTCGGCAGCCCAACTCAGATATCAATAGCACAAAATAAATTCACCCACAAGTTCATCTACGTGCTACGGAGACGCACACATACGTAGACACGTGCGTACGCGATTTTCGTAGCAAACCTCCACTCTCCACTGTCATTAGTATGACACCCTTCGAAACTCATGTAGTGCGTATCTACTTATGTGTTTCTGTTGTAGACCGTAGTTCGTCATCGGCCTTTATAAGTGTATTTATTTTATGGGTATAGTTTATTGCCTATTCTATGATGTTAGTGAGGTGAGGTAGGCATGAGACGCACCTGCGGTACCTACGGCGGGTGCCCGCGAGTCTGTCCGAGACCAGGTAACTCCTGCGCAGTGCGGACGAGAACATCACGAATATGTTCGTCACGAGCCGAATCACATCGTCCAGGTAGCTCTGCCGCAACCTACTACCCGACACTACGATTTGGGCGAACTTGTACTGCCTGCGGGAAGAAACCACCGCTAGAGCGACCCAGAGCCACGTCCCGAGTCACTCAGGGTTTAGGAAGGGAATGGACGGAACTGTAGGAGTAACCTGGCCTCTTCTAATGGATATGTACACCTATTCTACAATAACCTCTTATGTATCTACATAATGCTCGCAAAATATTTATCTAAGCATACATATTTTATCTCTACCTATTTTATCCGGACTGTGCCGATTGAATTAGATCACTAGGTAAGAAGCAAGCAAGTGCGACTATCAAAGCGAGTGACGTAAAAATGTCGACGCCCTCGATCACTAAAGTTGTAAAATATCAGAGTGGCCTTGCTACTGGTAGATGTACATAATGTTGGTGAAATGTATCAGAAACCGGTGTTGTAATATAACCTAAAGCAATGTATCGGAATGTCACCTAAAGATGTTTTACTAAATGCCACAAAATCGGAAATCGGGAAAACCTAAAATGCTTGTCGCCAATATGTCGGTGTGGGTGACACAGTCCATAGTGAAATTAGTGAATGATGATGGTACGTAGCAAAGTGGAAATCTAATTAATGTAAAACCTTTGTTGCCAAAGATATACAGTATTAATGAACTAGTGACTAATAAATGAACTGAATTGAATTAGCCAAAGACAATCTAAAACCATCGCCGTGCTTGGATAGAGTAATACAACGAAGTAGATAGACATGTCGAATAAACACAGTCTAAAAATTGCGAAATCAGGGTTGGTCACTTAGAGCCCTAGCTCATTAGGACACGGGAGGTGCCACAAAAAAAAATGTATAGCATCCATTATGGTAGTTAGTGAGGTACCCCTCACTACCATTGTATCCCAATGAGGAAGAGCCCTAACTCAAAAAAAGAAGGTACGGACCTGTCATCACAGATGTTGTCTTCGTGGTGTTGCAATGAGTGTCGCGGGAAGACGCGAGTGCAGTACTTGCACTCAGAGGGCAGTTCCGAGACCGCCTTCTCCACCGCCAGGTTCCTGGTGGCTGTGGTCTTGGAGATCTCGATGCGGCAGTTGGGACAGGTCGCAGAGGCATCGTCGCGGAGCCGCGCATCCGCGAGCAAGTGCGTGAAGCACGCAGCGCACATCAGGTGTCCATTTGTACACTGCAATGGCATATTGTTAGTACACCGCCATGGGATGTCTGTCGAAAGGTGTGGACATATAATTTCATGGACCATTAACTGTAAAAAGTTTATGCTTTTTTCTTTTATGACTCTTTCTGAGTGATGGTTGCACTAAATAAATAAATAAAAAACATGTTACTACTGGTGTTTTGCCATACTGTGATGTGTCCACACCCTAAAGTAATCTACACACTCTTGTAGATGTATTATCTTATTTAGCATCACATCATTTCAATATACCCATGTTGCCTTCATTTCCTAATCAAAGGATAGAGACTTAATAAGGTACCTGTTTTAACTTATATACTTACCTACATAGACCGTGTTAACTATCTTAAGTGACATGTGTGATGTGCCTACCTAATTAGTATTGATATTGTTACTGTAGTTTTATTGGAATACTTACCTGACTAGTTAACCATTCATTTTAAATGTGAATAAATTGGTGGTAGATGGCATTTCAATAAATTGAATGCAAGTACACTATGTAATGCCATTTATAATCATTTTTACATTTTATAATACAAATAGACTCATATGTTTGTATGTGTTTGCAGAATTCCTGTTTTATTTAATGTGTATAAAGTTATGTAAGTATTTCTAGTTTATTCAAATATGCCATTATATACTTTTTAATTGTATTGTGTAGTGTACCTATGTCATTAGTGATAAATAATTTAGAATAATTTATTTGGGGAATCCGGAGTGGGAATGGGTACTTAATAAACAAAAAACTAATGCATGAAACATTATTTTATTTTAGTGTAAAGCTACAAGAGTGTAACAGTTGATCAACAGTTAATTAAAATATCAAGTAAATAAACCTAGACCTGTTATTATATAACAATCAATATTGTACTTAAATTGATAACATACACCATGTAGACATAGAAGACAATAGTACAATGAGGCTCAGCCTTTTACACAATAACTAGTAATTCAACATCAAGAGGGTCACATTACCTAAGTACATACATATTGAGTAGCTTACAATGTAAAAATAAATGACGCCTTAAAAAATAAGTCACAAAATGGACACTGGTCATGATACGTCGTGTAGGCGTCGCCACGACGCATTTATTTATCAATAATGTTCTGGATACGCGACACGAGCCCGGGCTTACGTAATGTTCGGACAACAAGATAAAATTGTGATAAAATGAAGGGTCAAAACAGCTGATTGTATGGTCGGCCGATCAGCTGTTTTAGAATACCTGATAGACAGCGGCGCGGGGCAGGTCCAGGCACACCGCGCAGCACAGGATGCCCCCGAGCCTGTGCTCTAGTCTCTCATTCGCTTCGCCCTCCGACACTTTACGCTTTTTAGCTTTTGGCTCACAAGCGACAGACTCATCCTCGCCCTTGCTCGATGACGGAGCGGGCTCGATAACCACCTCCACTATTTCAGACATGTAAATTGATTACTTTATCAAAACGAAACCGACAAAAACTGCGTCTTAAAATTACAAATCAAATTGATTAACAAATACTCCGAAAAACTGCGCGACAAACGACAACAAACAAAGACACAACACAACAAAGATTTGTTGTTTTTTTCACAGATAGGGAACGAATGACATTAAAATGTACCACAGGTTATAGAAAATATCCAATCATGGCGAAACCGATGACAATCCATAGATTATAGTCACTTCCTACCTCCGTTTCCACAAAAAATATTTTAAAGGTCTTCGCGCACTGTGGTTGGCAGGAGAATGCCAAGATAAATAGTCGTTTCTAAGACAAGTCTAAAGCGAAGTGGTTTTGAAATATTCAATTCATTCACGCATGGGTATTTTTGTTTACCTAGTTTACATGCGGATACCTACATACTAAGCACCTTTACCCAACAATAGGACAGAGGAGTTGCGATTGTTTTATTGAAATAAATAAAACAATTTCGTTGTAATAATTTGTATGTTAAGTATCTAATCCAAAATATCATGATCGCGACCCATCAGCTCAGCACTTAGACTAAAAATAATAATAATTTAAGTAATTATTATAATGGTTTATTCCCACAGTATAACTTCACCTTATAAACAAGTATTATTATGGTTCAAATGTCTTTTCATATCACAAACACTAGTGCATTGAATATCATATTTTGGGTTTCTTGGGAAGTGAACCAAATGCAGATATGACTGTGCCCTTGGTGCCGGTGACGTTGCTGGTGAGCGGCTGCTGCACCAGGCCGGGCTGCTTGATGGCCGGCTTGTTGGACACATTAGGCGCCGCCTGGTCCCACTTCGACTTCCTCTTCTTCTCATCATCACTCTCTGGCTTCTTCGCCACTCCACTTATAAAGTCTATCTTAGCAAGTTTGTCTTTCTTTTCCTTCTCCCTCCTGTCCATTTCCACCTTCTGTACCCTCGAGAGCTCATCGTAGTAAGACTCTTTGCCCCACTTCAAAGGATCATAGATCTCGGGAGGATAATTAGTGTCCAGTTCATTAATGTCACAGAATTGAATTAATTTCTCATAAATGCTGGGATTTCTGAAATTCTTTTTGTCTTGTATCAATTTGTTCATGTCAAGCCCCTCGTTGAGCATGTGGCTGTAGAACTTGGCGATGGTGTCCTGGAGCTCCTTAGGGCACTTGCCGGGCGGCTCGGGCGGGATGGACACGCCATCCTGCGAGTCGTCGGGGTCGGAGCGCGGCACGGCCTCGTCCGTGTCCGTCTCCATGGACAGCCGCCGCATGTCGTCGCGGCTCTCGCCCGGGGACTCGTCGTGCTCATCATCCGACACCACCGTGTCGTCCACGTACGACACCAGCCTCCGCTTGGGGCTCGCTGGCACAGACGCCGACTTGCTTGTATCTTCTATTTTCTTAGGGCTCGGGGGAGCTGAGTGTGTTTCCTTGGGTTCATCTTTCTCTGGGGTTTGATCTTCCATATCCTCCTCACCTTCAGAATCCGTGTATGTTGCTGTTAGACTTGCTAGCGCTTGGGAAGCCATGTTGATGCACTAGTACTCGAATATTTTGCAACGAAAATACATTAAATTCACGATTCTAGTAAATATTGAAACAAGTCAACTTTTAAATTTCAATACAAACAAGTCAATACAATACAATTCTATTATTCATATCTTATCAATCCTATACATATTTTGTGCACGCGTGTGACATTGACAGCGATAGCTAGAAGTGTGCGTGCATAACTTTGACAGTGGTCTAACAAATGATAAATGTCACAAATATTGAATGTCAATTGAATTTGACAAATTCACCATTATGATGACAAGAAAGTCGATTTTGGCAAATTGAAATGAAAATGTCGAATGATGGGGTGTTGTGCTGGAATGGTGCTGCAATTTGATTCTATAATTAATTCCCAGTTACAAGTTGTGTTATGAAATGAAATAGTGTGTAAATATTTGTTAGCTCTCCACAAAAAGCTGTACATACGGCCATGGCTACACAACCAAGAGATTATACGGAGTTTCCCCCAGAGATCATTCTGAAACCTCTCGCCCTAATCGGGTTATCAGGGCTTGACGCAGTGAACAATGCAGTGCATAAAGAGATTTGGGATGCATTTTCCAATAATCGCCGAGCGGACCGTACTCCAGTGCGCTTCAAACTGCTCAATAACACTTTCGAATTTCCCGTAGTGAAACCGAAACGAAACTCGTACGAATGGTACATTCCAAAAGGTATTCTTAAGAAAAATTGGATTCACAAGCGGATATCCCTCATCCCGGCTGTGGTAGTGATATTTTACGATATGGACTGGAACGACTCGCAGTGGAACGAGAAGATAATCGAGTGCGCGTCAAAGGTGCAGTCGATCCGCGCGGCGGTGGAGGGGCACACGACGCGCGTGGCCGTGGTGGTGATCCAGAGCCGCCTGTCGCCGCCGCCCTCCGAGTACATGTTGGGCGCCGAGCGCGCGCAGGCCCTGTGCGCCGCCTGCGAGATCCAGTCCAAGTCGCTGTTCGTGCTCCCGCACAGCGATCACCTCATGGGCTACATCGTGCGCCTCGAGAACGCGTTCTACGACATCGCACAGAACTACTACCATCACGAAACTAAAAACATTAAGCAACATAGAGATCACCTCAATAAAACTACACATCAGTATTTGTTTGTAAGACATCAATTCAAACTGGGTTACCTGAACGAGCTCAAGCAGGACCTGAGTACAGCTCACAAACATTACTTGCACGCTTACAACAACCTGCTGGAAACCAGGACTGTTGATACCAACATCCATGAAGTTCGAACTGTAGCAGGATACATCAATTATAAGCTTTGTAAATTACTATTTGCTCTCAACTTACCAAGAGATGCCATTGCTCAACTGAAATCCCATATTGAAAAATACAAAAGCAGAGTGGGTTCAACTGATTTACTGTTTGAACATTATGCATGGATAGCAAGGCAATATAGTGCATTTGGAGAGTTGTTTGATGAGGCCATCAGGGCTGGTCTGCCGGCCATACAGTCCCAGCACCCTGGCTTCTACTTCCAGCACGCTGCTCAGTTCACTGTGAAGAGAAGACAAGCAATGAGGTCTGTCTGCAGTGAGGTGCTTCAGTACCCGCCTCCCCCAGACCCAATGGAAGGGATTGTCGAGTTCTATGGGCAAAGACCGTGGCGTCCGGGGCGCCTGAGTGCCGATCCCCATGACCCACAGAAGGAACAGGCCGCCATTCTGGCGCTGCAATACAATGAACGAGTCTTCAACCACTCAGCTATGATAATTAGTTTCTTAGGCTGCGCTATATCACAATTTAAAACATTCCATTCTCCAAGAATGAGAAAGCAGCTTGTTGTTGAGATGGCCAATGAGTACTACTTCTCTGCTGACTACGGCAAGGCTTTGACTCTCCTGTCTCACATGTTGTGGGACTACAGGAGGGAGAAGTGGTGGTTCCTGGCTTCCCATGTATTGAATCGTGCTTTACAATGTGCCTACCTTTCTGCTAAAATACAAGACTACTTGCAGTTGTCCATAGAAGCACTGTCTAAGAGCATTCAAGTGCCAAACAATGATAAAGATAGAATATTCAGGAATGTTATGACAGTTCTCAACATGAATATTCCGGCACCAGAGCCTGACCTGCCAGCAGCCTCACAGAACAAGGCCTTAGAGCTGTGGCAGGCCGCTATAGATGAGGAGCCTCTCAATGTCCCCGTGGACATGGCAAACATCTCCAGCTTCTTGGAAATCAAGACTAAATTCCAGAAACAGAAATACAGAATGGATGAGATTATTGTAATAGAGCTGTATGTAAGACTATGCTACTCTGTATCTCTTGTAGTAAAAAAAGCTTTCCTCACCATATCTAGTCATACTGAGACAGTGGAGATCCCCATCTCTGATGGAGAGAACAGTGTTATATCTCTGGAGGGAGGTAAGGTCAAGAAATTCCTGTGTCAGTTCAAAACAAACCCTCATGACAGCGGCACAGACTTGCACATCAAAAATGTATCCTTTGTGTTGGACACTGACAAGAAAAGGAAAATCATCATGAATTTTAAAATGGAAGACAACAAAGCTGCTGAGATGACAATGCACCCAGAACTGCTTCATTTTATTATAAGCTCAAAATCAGATTTCGAATTTGACTGCATTGTGCCTTTGACTGTTGTGTCCATCACCTCCAGAGAGTCCAAGCTGACCCTGGGCGTGAGTAACCAGAGTCCCGCGCTGCAGGGCGAATGGTTTCCCACCACATTCACTATCACTAACACTGAGTCCCACAAAGTGTACAATGTGAAGGTCACTCTAGCTCTGGTTAGTTCTCCCGACAACCCAAACCCTGAAACGGTGACAGACCTAAGTCTGAAAGAAGGAGAAGCGCAAAGTCTTCCCATTCTACTAGATGTTGGTGACATAAACCAGGGCATTGAATATGTAAACATGTTTTACTTGAAGACCAACAGGATAGCTACAACCACTGTGCAGATAAAAGTAACATATTTCATTGATCTTCCAGAAATATCTAAATTAGAATGTGTAAAAGATTTTAGTACCAAGATAACTGTTATCAAACCATTTGAAGTGTCCACCAGCTTCCTTGGAATGAACTTCAAACCTGTAACTAAATGTTTTGTGGATGATCCTTACATAGTTATGCCTCAAATAAAAATACTTAGTCCTTGGGAGCTTCTCATAGTAGATACTGAATTAGAGCTCATGGACTGTTTTAGTTATGGAGACGGTACCAAACCCCCATCCTGTATAAGTAATCTAGCTGTTGCTGAGAAAAATATTGCCTCAGATACTATCTGTATACAAGCCAAGTACAAACCCAAGGAGACTCCCACTAGAGTGGGCCTCTACAACATCACATGGAGAAGAAAAACTATCACTGAGGGGCAGTGTGTGATGAGCACTATTGCATTGCCGGGACTGCCAGTAGATACTTGTCCTATTGCCATTGAAGTCAATTATCCTGAAGTAGTGGAGTTGCTGAGCTCTGTTCCCCTCACATGCACTCTTACTGGCAAGTCCGATGCACCCATCAGGCTGAGCCTCACCGTGGAGGGCACCGATGCCTACATGTTCTCTGGGTACAAGAAGATGTCAGTCACAGTGCCTCCCAATGATAAAGTGGTCCTCAACTACAACATCCACCCTCTGTTCCCCGGTAACACCACTCCTCCTCGGTTAAAAGCAACCATTATAGGAGAAAATACTATTCAAGATGTAGTAAGTGAAATGTTTGACAAAATCTTTCCTGAAAATATATTTGTTATGCCCAAGTACAATAAATAAATTGTATCAGATATTAAATGCAAATTAAATAAATATTGTAAATAATTATGAACAAAATGTGTAAGTTATTGTAGTTACCTTGTAATTATATTATTAATTAATAAATTCAATTATTTGTTAATTTAATCTATTTCATTTCAAGTGAAGCATGTTCACAGGCTATCATCTTCAGTTAGTGTGTGAGGCCTGTGCCCTGCTGTGGGATCATACCAGAGCATTGCTTTGCTTTAATTGTACATGTATGTACATTGTAGTGTATAATAAAAACAAGGTTACAGATAATTATAAAATTTTATTATGATAACAATACTAATCTTTACGGAGTTCGAATTTCTCTTCTTGAATTCCATTAGCAGTAATGATGAGAATGTAAATGCAGTCTCCAGTATAGATGTCTCTCTCAGCTGCACTGATGAACACATCCTTGAGCAAGGATAGGGCCTTCTCTCGGGGAAGAGGAATCTCTGTCACATTCTGCATGTTCTTCAGACCAATCTGGTTGTCAAGGAGTGGCTGCAGCTGGGCGCCCGCGGAGCCTCCCGCGCGGTAGTTGGAGCGCTCGCAGTGACCGATGGGATCATAACTGTACACGCAACCTTTACCGTCAGCGTCCAGACCAGCCAAAACGTTCGAAATGTAGTACGGGAAGAACCTCTTGTAATACAGCATCGTAGACAACATCTGGGCCACCGCAGGCGTCGACATCGACTTGTTGTGGTCGTGTTCGTACATCTGCATGCGCGCCTGGAGCAGCCGCGTCAACGTCAGCGTGTCGCACCAGCATCCTGTGGCTCCCAGCACGGTACGATCCGATAACTTGAATAACTTCTTTTGTTCTCTTGTGTATATTGAAAAACCGGTGCTAAGTCGAGTGTCGGCACCAATAACAGCATAGTCATCCCCAGCAATAGCCACAACGCTACCTCCGTTGTCTGCATAGGGCTCGAAGCGGACTTGTTTAGCTCCAGGTACGGCGTATTCGGGAAAATTTTCATTTAAACTCATCATTTTGAATAAATTTCAGTAAATACTTTCTTTCTTTACAAATTTGCAAACAATTATGAAGAAAACGAATAAGATTGAACGAAATGACATGCACTTTAAAAATTGAAGCGAGTGACACTTTTTTATTTTTTAGTGACTGACCACAGACAAAGGTGACTGACAGTCATTGAGTTGTTACCATTATAAAAAACTGAAAACCACAGCCTTATATAAAAACTTAACCCTTTGCTTGAATTATAGACCCTTGTATTGTCTTTGGTTCATTCTATTCATTCATTCATTTTATCAAACAAAACAAATAAATATCAATCAATCAAACCAAAAGTGACGTGTCCTTTCCATTACGACGTACAAATCGCAGTAAAATTGTATTGAATTTCTAAATAAAATAACAAAAGTTTATACGTAAGCTACTAAAAATGACATCCCTTACTGCTGTGATCCCCAAATTGTATCAAGAATACTCTTCTAAAACTTCGAAAAAGCTAAAAATCATAGATGCATATCTTTTATACATTCTTCTTACCGGGGTTATCCAGTTCGTGTATTGTTGTCTTGTCGGCACTTTTCCATTTAACTCTTTCTTGAGCGGTTTCATATCAACTGTCAGCTCATTCGTTTTGGCCGGTAAGTGTTAAGCGACACAATTGGATCGTGCTGTGTTGTGGAGAGAAAACTCTGATGTTGATATGAAAATAACCTCTCTTTTCAGTTTGCCTGAGGCTACAAGTGAACCCTGAGAATAAGAATGAATTCCAAGGACTGAGCGCGGAACGGGGATTCGCAGACTTCATATTCGCTCATCTGGTGTTGCATATTGTAGTCATAAACTTTATAGGTTAAAGTATTATATTATAAGTATATTTTATTTTTCTTCTCACAAATAAATATTTAAAGGCTAAACTCCCTGTTATTCATTAGTTAAATAATGCCTTCCCTATAACAGTCCAACTCAACTGAGTTAGCTTAGAGTAATAAATGGAATAGGTCTAACTAAATGAAATGGATTACCTCATGTAGTCTTAGTAGTTTGGTTGGTTCCGGACTACTGATACTAAAAAAGTTATTAGTCTGGAACCGAACTACTGAGACTAGAGAGATTATCTTACTTTATGAATATTTCCAGTATAGTATACGAGACCAGTCTGGCTGGCTTTGGACACATTCGTACAATTTCCACGTTCGTACAATTCCACATTCATACAAATAGGTGCTATAAAACCGATAACTATGGAACTAATAAAAAAAAATAACCCTAACCTACCGAATAGTAAGTATTTGTACGAATTTGGAAAACAATTTAGGAAAAATTGTACGAACGTGGAAATTGTACGAATGTGACCTCACCGTCTGGCTGTGGGTTTTTGATTATTATGATAACTAGATAAGATTTTTATAACTTCTACTTAGTATTATATAAGCCGCAGAGAGTAGATAAATTGCATTGCACATTGTTCCACAGTAAAGCTACTGGTGGTTAATTTTATATAAGCCCTGGGGAAATTGAAAGGGAGTGCTGGTGGCAATGAGTCCCCAGTGAAACGAGTATACATACTTTGTTCCACCACAAGAATAAAGTTTGCAACAAAGTAAAACAACAGTATTACAGTGGTAAAGTTTATTTTGACTAGTCAGTAATAAATTATTAATTATGGACGAACATTTCAAATATTATATTAAGTACTTGAAATCTCTCATGAGATGTGTGGTATTGTACTGATACACATATTCAGTGATTCATTTATCACATCCATCATTGTAGCTCGACCTGTAAGGGTGCGTCCACATCTGGCGAATGCGCCGCGAATGTGCAGCTCGCCAGCCATGTGCGAGCTGCCCGCAAGCCGCGCGCGTGCAGTCACGGCAATGGTTTGGTGCGCCTCTTTAGTGCAACTCATGCAAGGCTCGTAAAAGGCGCGCGCCCAGCGCGCGCGCGGCCCGCGATCTGCGCGCGCTCAATTATCGCGCTTACAATTGCGCTTATTGGCTCAGTACTTTAGGCAGACGCGAGCCGCTAGCGCGCCGCCCGCGCGCCGCCCGCGCGCTGATCGCATACGGCGCTTAGGTTGCGAGCGAACTGCGCGCGAGCGGCGCAAGAGCGGCGCACGAACAAAAATGCACGCGCGCAGCTCGCGGGCAGCTCACAAACGGTTCGCGACCTGCGCATTCGCGGCATATTCGTCAGATATGGACGCACCCTAAGAGTACACTAGTCAGGAAAGCAAAAACATTCATATATTTTCAACATATTAAATGTTATGTGCACACAGATAGTTTAAAAATAAATAAAATGTGAAAAACACTAACAAATAGGATACAATTATTTAAGTAACTTATATTTTTGTGTATTTATAATTTTTGGATTGATTAGTAACACACATACGTAAAAAATATATCTTTCTGTGACAACTTAATTTTAATTATTTTCAAATATAATATTTTACTTTTTCATTTCAAATGTAATAAAATACAAATTGCTAACGAAAACACGGCGGTTCTCCAATATAACGAATACAGGCGATCCTCTCTTTACATCGTAAAGGTTCATATCTAAGCTTACATTTATAATTTACTTTACTAATTTTATTATCAAACATTTTAACTAAATTATCACATGTTTTCTGCCAAGTACTATACAAAATTTTAAAATTAATTATTTATATCTATTTAAATCTAGACCTACCATGGGAAACGCTACACTAATCACTCTTCACTGGAAATATTTCGTGAATGTCCTCTCGTTTATTATCATTTATCACATCCCGGAAAGGCCGACACATTTTCAGAGCTACTAGATATAGAATAGTTTCTTTGACAATTATTGTTTCAGTGTCTGTTCGGCTATTTCTAATTATTATATAAAAGTTAAACTATAAAATAACAATATGATTGCGTATCGATTCGATATCGAGCTGCCAGAGCCGTACGCTGCAAAAAATACTTATAAAAATACAGACATCGAGGGCCGCGGCGCGTCGCGGAGGCGGGGGGCGCGCTCAGCTGCAACCACACGAGTTTCAATTAGAATATAATTCAGAAGTTTCAAAATCTTAACAAAAACTTTGCCAAGGAAATACAAAGATTACGTTGAAATATAAAACAAAGTAGTGGCGGAGTCACCTGGGGTGCGCGCGGTGCAGGTAGCGCGCGCGCGCCGCCGCCAGCAGGCGCGCGCGCCGCGCCAACAGCGCCGCCTCGCGCTCGCTGCCGCGCTCGCTGAACACCGGCGACGTGCCTCTGCCACACGCTCATATTTCAAACGTTTGTAATCGCCAGGCGCTTATTGAACCGACTCTTGGCTTAGTTAGAGAATACGTTAGCGGTTGTGGTAATAATACTCACTTGTCGTCTGTATTGTGTGTCGTGGTCTCCGCGACTTCGGCCGCGGCCGGCGGCGGTGGGGCAGTCGGCATAGCTTCTGAAAACATGATACATGGGTACAGCTCACTGATGGTGACGTTCCGCTCGGTTCAAAGCGGGCAATGGATACTGACCGGCTATAACGTATGCGGGGGCGGCGGGGAGCGCGGGGGCGGCGGGGGGCGCGGGGGCGGCGGGGGGCGCGGGGGCGGGCGGCGGCTCAGCGCGCGCCGCGGGCCGCACGCGCGTCACCTCCACCGAGAAGCTCGGCAGCCACGACACGTACCGAGAGCCTGCACTCGACACGGTAAAGACACTTTTATAAATCAAAGAGCTAAAAAAGTCAGGACAAATCGCCAACGCCGACCACAGAGAAGCGAAGCCGATTTGAAAAGTTATGTCCCGTGCTCCATCAGCCCTAACTCTAACTACTTAGATTTTCAATACGGTGTAATATGTATTGTATGTATTGTATGGTAATGTCTGAATTGCTTGAACATGTATCGCTTCAGAACATGATAGTTGCGATATACGCCACCAGCTATCGATTATATTGCCTATTATTAGCTCTCTTTTCAGAGTTCGCCTAGTCTAGATCAAGCTCCAGTGTACCGGTCTGTGCACGGTTCCATCTGGCCTGCAGGCGCCGTACGACCAGCAGCGTCGCCAACACGAGCGCCACCAGCACTATCACGCACAGCCCACGACTAGTCACACCTACTAACATCCGTCATCTCGGCCCCCTCAAGAAAGCCCTTTACATGTTATAGCATCAATTTACATTTACAAAACTCGCATTTTAATCACGCTGAGAATTTTGTGTTAAAAAATGAGATGAATTTTTAAATTTTAGATGAACTAATATTGTCAGTTGATGTGACATTCGACAGACGGAGGGACTAGAAAAGTTTCAAATCGACCTCCATAGATTTAGTAAGAAGAATTCCATGTCCGCAAGCAATAGTGCTTTGTGTGGTAACGTACAACACCGACCCGAATAGTGTTCCATGGGTAACCAATATAAGGTCACTGACCCGGATAGTATTTGAGTCATTTATATAAAGGTCACTCTGTTTCATGGGGTGAGGTGGCACTAAGTCGTGAGCATTGATGAAACTGAGGTAGAGGAGTTAAATGACACTAAAGTCATAGAGGTGGTGGGATCAGATGACACTGAGGTCTTAGGGGCGGTGGGATCAGATGACACTGAGGTCGTAGGGGTGATGGGATTAGATGACACTGAGGTCGTAGGGGTGGTAGGATCAGATGACATTGATGTCGAGGGGGCGGTGGGATCAGATGACATTGAGGTCGTAGGGGTGGTAGGATCAGATGACACTGAGGTCGAGGGGGCGATGCGATTAGATGACATTGAGGTCGTGGGGGTGGTGGGATCAGATGACACTGAGCTCTTAAAGGGGGATGGGATCACATGACACTGACGCCGTAGAATCAGATAACACTGTCGTCGTGGGATCGGATGACACTGCCGTCGTGGGATCAGATTCCAAGCGTAATAAAGTAGTATACAAGTTCGCAAATAGTTCAGTGATGAACGCTAGTTTCTGGTCATATTTGACCTGGTGTGATTAGTTGGTAATATGTGGTATACCGACCGTCAAAGTGAAACAGCGTGTCGTGTCGCGGCGGCGGCGGCGCGGGCGCGGGCGCGCGCAGCGAGCGGCGGCACGTGGGGCACGACGCGTCCTGCTGCACCCACTGGCTCAGGCACGAGCTGCGACACCACACACTCAACACACACTCGACACACTCACCACTAACGGTACCACTCCAATATACTTTGATTTTCAGACACGCCTCGGTGGTCTAATGGTATATGTGCACTCGCCTGCTAAGGCTGAGGTCCAGGGTTCAATTCCCGGGCCGAGCGAAAACATGTTTCCTACTTTTCAAACTTTTCAAACCGGGTTTGAGATCACCAACCCGCATTTGGCAGGCGTGGTGATTACGCCTAATCCTTCTCTCTTTACCGATATCTTCGGTGAGATGAGAGGCCTTTGCCCACCAGTGGGACATTACAGACTTATACTTTACTTAATAAACTTTTTAAACTCACACGATTTGCACTCATTATACTAAATGAAACGGGTCTGTATCGTGTTAGATAATTTAACGTATTTACTAAAATACGTACCCGACGTTTCGAGTGGATTACACCGCTCGTGGTCACGGGAAGACCACGAGCCCTTCCCGTGACCACGAGCGGTGTAATCCACTCGAAACGTCGGGTACGTATTTTAGTAAATACGTTAAATTATCTAACACGATACAGACCCGTTTCATTTAGTATAATTATACTTTACTTTACTTTCAGACAATTCCTTTTATTGAGGAAAAATGGCGCAAAATACACGATACAAGCTCGTGCGGAGAGTGGCCGACGTACTTGTGGAAGAGGTGCGCGCAGGGCAGGCGGCGCGCCTCGCGCATCGGCTCCCAGCAGATGGCGCACTTGTCCTGGTTCTTCTCCACCTCCTCCTTGCTCGCCATGGGGCAGCTGCAGACACATGGCTCGGGGTTAGCGGGCAAACGGACTTAGTGGTACGTTAATCTTACTAATATTGTAAATGCGAAAGTTTCTGAGGATGGATGTACGAGTATGTATGTATGTATGTTTGTTACTCTTTCACGAAATAACTACTGGACGGATTTGGATGAAACTTTACAGTAGATAATATAGGTTATACATCAGAATAACACATTTTATCCCAAAATTCCCGCGGGAACGGGTACAACGCGAGTGACACCGCGGAGTGCGGCTAGTAATTAATAACTTAGCGTGGGGTTTAGTGGGTATTGCCAGTATTACCCGGCACGAGATGGTGATAGGGCGAGACAGGGTGATTGTGCCAGGGTCGTCCCACATTCCTCGGTTGATCAGAGAAATGCATAAAACCATTACCCACCCATAAAAAAAGGTGATTGAGTATTGAGAAATTGGGAAGTGTGGAAGTGTATAAATTTAACAATATTTCTAAGGCCCTGCTTTTTGGGGCCCTGTTTCCTTATTGTTCCTGATTTTTAATACGCTATCCTATCTCTGTCAACAGAATCCAAAAAACGGAGCGGAACGTGCGCTAATTAATATTTATCAGGCTATAAACCAAATACAATAAGGAAATAAATAGAGATGAAATCGGAATTTTATCAATAGTTCTATATTACGGCTAATACCTAAATACGACCTTAATTTGCTATCAACGTACTTTCGTAAATAATTACAAAACATTACACAATAAAACAAAAACATGTTAGGTATAATTATTTATTTATTTAGAATTTTAGAGCAATACGTGTATATCGGTTGTGGTTTATTAAATGCGGTATGAACCTGTGCTCTGGTTTATTTGTAAACAATATCGAATTTAACTAGTTGTAACGATAGCAGGAGGGTTTAACGATATCGGTGATTTACGTATTGGTAACTTAACGTTTGTCGCGACATCAAATAGTTTGCCGACATCACTATTTGAAACGTGATTAAGTTTAGTTTAGGAAGTTGAATAGGAATTATTATAAAGAACTCATTATTCATGCATGATACTATTGTGCAGGGATATGTATTAAAAGCGTGCCAGCCAAGTGTGGCACAGTATACGTTGAATTATGTATACGTCGCGTCGTGTGTACGTTGAGTACAGATTACGTCGAGTGGCGTGTTCGTTTCATTGCTTTGCGTGCACGTTGAGTCGTGTATACGTTTCCATGTGCGTCGTGTTTATGTTAAATGTTGTATGTGTAATATGTCACTCACTTGCGCGTGATGTGCGTGGCTCGCTCGGTGTAGAGGCGGTGGCGGGCGAGGCGCGCCTGCAGCTCGTGCAGCACGTGCCGCAGCTGCATGAGCAGCACCAGCGACGCCATCGACACCAGCATGTTGCTGTACACCACCATGTGCACCACGTGCACCAGCTCCACCAGCAGGCCGACGCTCTGCGGGACAATTATATACAATAGAATACACCCGGACAAAATCACACACGGTTAATTAGACCCAAAGTAAGCTCAAAGCTTGTGTTATGGAATCTAGCTCACTGACACTACTAAATATAATACACAAATACTTTATAAGAATATATAATCGACACCCAGACGTCGTCACCAACAACTCTATGTCTTCACATATTGTTGACTCCGGGCGGGAATCGAACCCGCAACCCGCGATACAGTAAGCGCTCGCACTGTCACTGTGCCAACGGGCTTGTCAATCATATGGTGAGTAAGTTCGAGTGGGTCAGTGGCCAATCCTGGAGTTTTATATGGAGATGTGTCGACTCAAGTCGGTCTGACCAGGCGGACTTATTGTATGCGCTAGTCTCACTAGGGGTAAAGTAAGTTGGAGGAGGTTGCAGGTGGAGTAGTGGCCCGTCATGCAAGGCGCAGAAGCTCACCAAGATAAACATGTAACCCTTTATTTATACAGAAATTATTAATTTTAATTATTTTTAAGAGAGAAAATGTCATTCAATTAGGACGGTGAGTAGAATGTATGGAATAATATGTAGTTTCATATCACAAGATTCACCTTACAAAGTCAGTAACCTACTGTATATATAGAACTTGTACTTGCGACCTTCATGACAAGTTTGCCCGTCAAAACAAAAATAAAACTTGAGAGGTGTCAAGGGACACCCGGATGGAACGAAGTTTATTTATTATCAACAAAAATAATCGTCGCGACACCACACTGTTCAATGCGAAATAGAAAGACGAAACGAAAATATCTAGCTTGCTTTCTATAAGAGAGAGAGTCTCTCTGTCTCTCTCTGGCGTGCGGAAGTTTCTCTGTCTGTCTCTCTCGCGCGTGTTTCTCTGTCTGTCTCTCTCTGGCGTGCGCAAGTTTCTCTGTCTGTCCCTCTCTGGCCTAAAAAATGTCGTTACCATTTTTCCGTCTAGCCCCCTTTCGCAACGCGCGATAAGGAACTTCGTTCCAATATTTAGGTAGTTGGTTTATTGCAGCTTAATTAAATAAGGTATATAAGAACAGAAGAATTTAGAGGTTATAATAACGTCCTATGTTTATTTAGAGTGTATACCGGTCAGTGAGTGGGTTGTGACTACTTGTGACTTGTGATACTGACTTCGAACACTAGATGCGTGTAGTAGGTGAGCGGGCCGGCGACGTCGGCCTCGCGCAGCTGCAGCGCGAAGCGCGCCACCACGTGCAGCGCCGACACCAGCACCAACACGCACTGCAACCAGGGGTGGCGGTGTAGGGTTACACTTTGTTATCTTTCATCATATTGAGTCGGCAACCAGAAGACTCCATTACTTCTAAGCAGTTTTAAGTAAGTACACATCGGAAAATGCTAATGATGAAGTTATGGCGTTCTATTGCGTTCAGTTATATTGTCAATCCATAAATACTAGTAGCTGGTGCAGACACATCGCAACTCTGAGCTGTTTCAGATGGTATTGAATTGATATTTAAACAGAGAATCAAATTAGAATTTTGACGAATCAAATGCTAGATTTAAATTTGGATAAGCAGATGAAAAGAGCTAAGATTGCGCGATCCTCGCAATAGGTTTCCCATAGTTCCTCTGCTAACTATGACCTTTCAATCGGTTGATGAGCCCTGTGGACTCACCTCAGCCGCCATGAAGGCGAACACGTCGCGGCCGGCCGGCAGCCCCGCGGCGGCCGCCAGCGCCAGCAGCGCCGCGCCCGCCGCCACCACGCCGCCCACCAGCGCGCCCAGCCGCGCCAGCGCCCACCCGCTGCCGCCTGCCTGCGACGACAACTACACACAAACATACACATACACTATTAGTTAAGTTAAGTATTAGCCTGGGCCAAACCTATGATTCTTCTGAAGATATCAGTACAGCGTGGACAGCTAATTATTGATACAAAATAGATATGGGAAAATAGATGTTTATGCAGGCCATCTCATCTAATCATCTCTGTAGAACGGTGAAAATAGGAATATGTGCACCGTGGAAAGCTTTTCAAGTAGTTCCGTTCACTTCCAAGTAGTACTTCCAAGACAATGTGATCCGGCATTCGAGGCACTGTGTTCTTTCTCTTACCATTATCAGATACATCAAGTCAGTTGAGTCAGTCCAGATCAGCTCAGAAATATCAAGCTACCAGTTGTTGTTCAATTAATAAAACAATACATATGGAAGATAGTCTTTTTTAAACTTACACGATTTGAACACATAGTTTAAACGTACTCACACGGGTTTTTTCGTGTTAGAAAGTGTTCGTGGTCGCGGGAGTTCACCCGCGACCACGAGAGGTGCAATCCCCTCGAAACGTCGGGAAATAAAAAGTAAGTTATTACTTGCTTTATTAACTTTCTAACACGAAAAAACCCGTGTGAGTACGTTTAAACTACATATGGAAGATATTAAGCGAAAGAAAACCAAATTACGTAACCGCCCACGTTACACTTCAATGTTGTGCATCAGAACCATTTCAATGATCACCACTGCGACCGCCCTCCCCCCCCCCCCTCCCCCCGCACGACCGTTCTACCGGAGCGGAAGCGCACCGCAAACACCTCCCCAAAGGACGAAGCTCATTAAAATTACAAGCATTCAACATAACGAGCCGTTTCAAAATATAAATGATTCCATTAATTTTTTATCTAAAGGTTGTTGAAATTAATAAAATTGGCCAATTTCAGTACCCTTGAACATAAAATTTTGTTTATTTTAACTCATAGTTAAAATTAATTACTTTTATGATGATTACATTTATTAAATGTCAACAGAATTTGCAATTGTATTTTAATTTTTGTGTAAGTATTATTTATTGTACCTACTTTTGTTCTACTGGAATGAACGCTTTCGTGTCACATTGAATTTGCCCGTAGGTCACATTGACTAAGGACAGGACTGGTAAAAAGTAAAGTAATTAATCTGTTTGTGCCACTGCTGGGCAAAGTCCTCTCATCTCACTGAAGATTTCACACAGCCCTAGGGTGTCAAAATCCATTCAGCAGTAATAACGTAGAGAGTACTGTGTAGTTAAGGATTGAAACGCTTTGAATCTTGACTTGGTTGGAATATTGGATGGGCAGAATCCTGTGTCACCTAGATGTCTCCGCCCGTATAATGTATCCTAATTTAGTGTTAATGTAATTGACCGTGCGAAAAGCAACAATATTGCAATGTCAGACTGTTTCCTACCGGTCATATTTCTGAATTGATTCTCGTATTATTTTGTGTGCAGTTGCAATAAGTGTATGTTTGAAAATGTTTGGCAATTCGGTTTAAAAAATCAATAAAACAACATGTAAGTCTGTTTTTAGTGAAATTAAACAACTTCTGATTGATGCGATATAGCAATATGTATACCATTTCTTTATCACGTACGACGGCGAAGGGCAGTCAGCCATTGACATCAATTGAATAATTAATTATTCACCATTCAAACCGCAGTCGGGTTCAACCCGCTCGTCACATTATTTGTTACAATTCAATTACATATTAACATTTACACCCGTGACTCATTGCCGCACTTGTTACTATTGTTTTGTTTGCTTTTAACTTTTAACTGCTAACCAGACTTTGAAGATATTTTTATTTAAATGCTGTATTTATTTAATTTTATATACATGTGTGTAAATTCACAAGATAATTAAGGCATAAAAAATGTACTTATGTCTATATTTATTTATGTACGTAAATAATGTCAACAAATAAACAAGCGCAGGTGGCGGTGCTGATAAAAAACACGAGTAAAGTCAACAAGGTTGGTAGTCAACCTTTAAACCTTTAAAAATCGCTCAGAGGTCGGACTATCACTAACTATTCCAAATACATCAAGTACGATGTGATAAATCTAATAAGTGGTCGCTTGACAAGTGTGCCGAGTATACTAACCTGTCAAGATGATATCGGTATAATTATCACAAAATAAAGATGCATTCTGTGTGATTATGTATCATCGCAGATATGATCACAGACCACGTAACATTTTCATAACTAATTATAAAACATTGCGTCATGTTTAACATTTTATCCAAAAACCTTTATGTTTTTCGAAGTATTTTTTTACGACTTTATGCATAAAATATGCGATGATTTTTTATGTTCGACCGGTAGATGATTGAAGTAATTCTCGGGCATGCACTGTGCATAAATAACAACGCATTCGAACAGGGAGTCGGGCTCGTCGAAGAGCTCCCTGCCAGCAAAGAAACAAAATCAGTCCGTCTCGTGTATACTCGAACACAAAGTTAAACTCAACTTTAAATAAGAAGAGAATATCTCTCAAAATATTAACAATCAAAAAACTTTTTTAGAAACCTCAATATCATTTTGAAAGACCTATCCAACGATAGTTCCGGCTCCAATCTCTTCAAAACAATTTCATCACTCAGTGAATTTATTATATGTGTGTGTACTGTCCATAATTTTATTTTTCAAAATCCTACTACATTTTTGTTCTGCGCTTCACAAATTACCTACCCTCCAAATTGAACCACAAGGGTGATGCATAGTTTTTTGTTTTTGCCATTTGGCTACGGAACATGAATATAATAAATGGCATTATATTGACAATCATATACGAGTACATATAATAGTAGTAGTGGGTCAACTTTGCAAACGAATTTTGTCCCAATTGAGTCTCGAGAGAATAGTTTGGCACATTAATGTAATGTACATGTATGTACAAAAGTTAGTAATGATCTGTTTAAAATATTTCACCGATATTTTTAGTGAGCTGAGAGGCTTTTATCATAGTCATTACAGACTAATAAGTACATTTTCACGTTTATGTTCCCTATTACCAAATAAATACATTAAACTATTGCAGCCACAATTACAAAGATGTCATAAAAAATAATATGCATTAAATCGCTCGTGGGTTATCTGCAATGATTAACTACACAACATACATTTCGTTAGTGTCAAATATTCAGGGTATTCTCCGGTTTTACCCGTTCCGATAGGTCTTGATTCAACTTTAACATTCGACGAACTCTAAGTTCAATTATTTAAAATCATTTATTTAACCACTTTTTTGGTCGACCGTACATTATATAGAAAAGTATACTTAGTATACAGGGTGGCTTTTAAACATATGTCAGTATTGGCAAGTGTGAACCTACGAAGTTAAAAAGAAAGGCTCACTGTATATGAACATTGAACACACGTACACTGTAACTGTAAATGGCTAACGATGAATAGAACAGACACAAAGACACACTTATAATATAGTATAGCAACATACGCCGAGATAATAGATGTTTTGATTCCAAGTTATCATATCAATTTACAATGAATGTGCATAATAAAATACCTACGTCATATTATTAAACGAATCCATATCCCTACTCATATTAATTACTAAGTATAATACATACATAGTTTTCATTACAAGAGTGGAATAATAAAAGTAAAAGTTGAGTGGTCCTTTTACACTTTCGCGGCAAAAGAGACACGGAGGTCCGTTCCCGTTTGAATCTTGGTTGTAAATATAATCCTTATATGGTACCTAGTTATTTGCACCATATACCTCAATAGTTGACCTAAAGCGCTAGAAAGATGAAAGGCTAGAACGACAAACTAAAACTGTAAACATCATTATGTGTACATCTTGGTTAACCATAAAACAACGCAAACATTTACGTTGAATAAACGCGTTTTAAATGAACAGTAATTAAATAGAGATCAAGTGACGCACGTGACTCGCCGTGGAAGATTTCTTTAAGTAGTACAGTTATAGCCGGCCGATACCATATACCATCTACCCTTGATGGTTGTGGGCGCGAGGGACTGCTGTGATGGTGGACTAGATTTTATTTGTAAATGGTTAACTAGTAGTATGTGAATGAAATGGAAATAACTACGACAAGAGCCTAGCCCTTATGTTTAGAAGAAAGTACATATGTGAATTATTGAGCTTGAAAACTTCTGTCTGAAAAAAAATCTGTTTAAAAGCTTCGACACCAGGGCTGGCCTCTAATCTACCCGAAATGAATGAATTTGAGCGTGACGATGTGGCAAACTCCTCATATACTTCACAATTCAGGTTTATACAGCGTTAGTCATCATCGTACTGATATCTTTGGTGAGATGAGTGGCCCTTGCCTAGCAGTGGGACATTACAGGCTAATTCATACTTTAACTTTTAGAGCGTTAATTCTGTCAATTTCCAATATATAACTAAGTACCAAGTAGTTTCAATCGTTAACAATTCGACAACTCCATCGGTTATTAATGAACGCCATGTAAAACCAAAACTACTCGACTATCCTCCAAAGGTCGAAAGGTTTTTGCCGGGGACTGTACCAGCCGTTTTCAAATTATTTGGACCACTCCTGAACGGCATTGTTTTCTGCCACACATTGTACGTATTATCCTGTATCATACATAAGCTTATATTGAGTTATGTCGACAGACGAGGCATCAATTATAATATACAAAACTGCACGTTGGATTGTATGTGAAGTTTAAACAATTAGTCACGCTATCTGCAGACAATGCATTACGTGGCATTACTCTGGCTTCTGCAACTTGCAGGTGGTACTCTCGGCTTGTTTTGGAAGGTCACAAACAAATAGATTTCTCCTACAAAAAAAACTTAACTTCAAATACAACAATTTTCGAGTCGAAGAAAGTTCAACCGACTTTAAATAAATAAAATAAAATAAAAATCAATTATTTCAGGTCACTAGTTAAAAACCCATATTTCTTATTTAAATCTACATATTTCAAAATATTTTTGAAAATGAAAATGACAAAACACCTACTTTACATAAATGAAAAACAATATATTAGTCCCTACATATGACATAGTAATGTATGATCTGGCCTAATTCAACGTTTTCAACCCTGAAACAGTTAGATTGCATTATTTATGCAAGCGTAAACACAATACCAAACGGTTAGTTTCGCTATGCTCGATTCCCGCTATGCACTGATCATAAAATACCTAACAAAAAGTGCCGCTATGCACGGAATCAGATTCTTGGACTGTCGAAAGGAAAATGCTTATGTTTAAATAAATAATTTTTTTAATAAATACTCTCTTACTAGTTTCACTAACTATAACTAGTAAACAGTATTCGTGTTAATCAACACATAGCTTAAACCGTCAACACCAAAACAACGAGTTTTTTGGGTTACCTCTTCCGGGAATTTGTACCTGAGTGTTAACTTTTGTCCTTGATTAAAAAGAGACAGTAGGATTGCGGTTTTGGTGCATCTTTATTTTACTGATAAGCATAATTAGGTTAGTTCGTTAGTAACTACGTCTGCAATCATGTCGGACGCAAGTTCTTCCCGTGGTCCGGTTAAAAATTATACAATAATTGATAGTAGACGTGGTGGAAAGACCCTATTATATACCGGACACAATTACCATTTTGTAAGACAAAATAAAAGAACTGTTGTCTGGCAATGTGTATATTATAAGAAGTGATCTTAAATGCAGTGGAAATGTAACTTTGGAATCTGAAAATATATATTTTCTTGGCTAGTTTTAATCTCATGATTTTGAGTTGATTTATGTTTCATAGCGTTTTTATATTTTTAACCGAAATATACGCAATTCTTAAATATAAATTAGATTTTTATTTACCAAAACAATTTTCCTCAAACTATGCAGTCCCAGGCTAGCTTTAAGAGTATACTTTAGAAACACTTTTCTATCGAATTGTACCTTCCATTGTTAAAGGTAGCACTGAGAAATTCAGAGCAAAGCGGCACTTTTTGGTAGGTATTTAATGATCAGTGCATAGCGGGAATCGAGCATAGCGAAACTAACCGCTAAACACGTGTCCTCAGAATGTTGTTTTCGCGTGAGCAGACAGTAAAACGCAGACTATTAAAATAATGGACTTGTTTTGATATTAGGAGTAAGAAATAGAAAAAATATTAAATATTATATAAACAGGGCAGTCTGTTATTTATTTATATGTTTTGCATAAAAACAAAACGTTAAAATTATTCTTTGGAAATGTGTAGAAGTTAAATAAAAGTTTCACTAAAAGTTGTTGAAAAATGTGCCAACTATTACTGAAATGGACAATGCAATAAATCTGGATCAGACCAGAATTTAGGCCTCGTTGGTTATTTTATTGAAAAAGAGTATAAAAATAATAGCCGCCGCGCCTCCCGTACTCGGTGACTTCAAAAGTTTTGTTAGGGGAAGTTAATAAGTAATACATGTAATACTATAATAATATGATAAATTATTTAGTTATTCGTCGGTTTAACTAACGTAAGAGAATTAAATTCAAAAGAGACTTACATATTCAAACCTGTCTTTAGCGAGCTGCGAGAAAAGATGCAGCGCGCCCAGCATGGTGAACCAGCAGCACCAGAGCAGCACCTCGTCCATGTACTGCACGTTGATGACGCCGAACACGAAGATGAACTTGTAGAACACGTAGTTCCACAGCTTGTCCTTGAGCCGCTGCGCCTCGGCCACGCGCAGCTCGCCGAACACGCCGCGCGCCAGCCCCAGCGCCGCCAGGCCCAGCATGCAGTACGAAATGTTGATCACGCTCTGCAAATACAGACACGCTGACGTTATTATAGGCTTACAGGTGTTCTGCACGGTTTACAGGATGGTTCCCCTCATCAGGACAAAAAGTATTGAAACCACGTTTACGGATACACTAGCTTTTATTTTACACTAGCAGCGCCCCGCGGTTTTACCCGCGTTGTTCCCGTTCCCGTGGGAATTTCGGGAATTTTTTTACATAAAAACCTTCCTCTTGAACCACTCTACCTATTGCAAAAAACCGCATCAAAATCCGTTGCGTAATTTTAAAGATTTAAGCATACAGACAAACAAACAGACAAAAGTAGCGACTTTGTTTTATACATGTAGTGATTTTTATATGACGCTTCGGCCGCTTTACAGGAACCGCGGTCACGTAGTCGGCCGTGGTCGTAAACGGAGTTTTAATTCAAAATGAGCAGTGTTCGCTTAAAACTAAGAAACCAGTATGGGACAAAAAGTAGTTTATATTGGCCACGATCTTCAACTGTTTCTATGAAATGCCAATAAAATCGGCTAAGTGTCATAGCCGTAAAGGAACCCTCGGATTTATAAATAGGATTAACCTCCATCGATGCAGGATAGCCGTTGGTGCACAGAATTAATCTATAGATTAATTATCCAAATCATAAACCTAAATAAAACCACGGATATAGATTGATATTTTATGTAGAGTTAAATCCACTTTACAAACAAGATTACATTAAGTACCTTTTAATGATGTTATTCGTATGTATAATAAAAAACCGGCCAAGTGCGAGTCGGACTCGCGCACGGAGGGTTCCGTACTTTAAAAACGGCTAAAAATCACGTTTGTTGTATGGCCCTCTTTGAATATTTGTTTTATTTTATTTTTAGTATTTGTTGTTATAACGGCAATAGAAATACGTCATCTGTAAAAATTTCAACTGTCTAGCTATCACCGTTCTTGAGATACAGCTTGGTGACAGACGGACGGACAGCGAAGTCTCAGTAATAGGGTCCCGTTTTTACCCGTTGGGTACGGAACCCTAAAAATATCAATAGCGAACTTAAATGATGTAATGTATCCCTATTATTGAGTCCACATCATAAAAACTAGTTCAACGTATAACATCACGTGAGGACCCGATCAAGATGGACAAGGTGATGAGTGTAGTAGTTGTATAGCACACGTGAATCAATACAAGTGTGTGATGCGAGTCTGATGGCGCGAGATGAAGCAACACAAGTGAGCAGGTCATTATGTTAAGTGGTATGTTATAGTAATTGTTAGTCGGGTATAACGTATTATGGGTGAGACTTGTCTTCAAAATGATAATCCGATAATTCATTAATTCATTGATTTCGAGTAGATTAGTGGCCAACCCTGGTGTCGGAATGTTTAGACACCGCATAGAGGTCTACTCGGTCTGACGATTGAAACATCCGGGACCGACCGCTTCACGTGCCCTCCGGCGCGCGGGCTCCTATTAGCATTAGGACATTCGGCATGTGGACACATTTTTTGACTAAACACGTACTTAGATCCTCGTTTCCACGTAAAATAAAGGGGAAAAATAAATGTGAAGTGTTGTGTGTGGCATCGTAGACTAGACACGGCTGGAGCGACTTCAATTTATTGTGTTCAGGTTCCTAACTCTAGTCTAATCAGAGTCGTCTCGGTATGTTGTTAGTTGGTAACTAAGCATGGAATAAATACTGGTTATTGTCTAGAGACTATATGACCTGCGGCCATAGAGCCTGATTCAAAACGAAGTCCAAACGATGAAACCTTTCCCATAAATTTCTGACCTGAATGGCACATTCATTATAATTAACAAGGGTTATATTAATAGACGCAAAGGAATTATAAAAACATTGTTTTATATAAATAAGTGGTATGACAATGGGTATTAAACATATTTTTTCTTTTTGTCTGGCAGCCCCGACAGATCAAACAATGGACAAAATATTATTTGCGTTGGCAAGGCCGGCCACCACGGCCACCTGGATGCGCTAGTACCTACCTCTAGTTTTGTCGTTCAATACTAGTTTAGCTTTTAATTATTACAGTGCTTATTTCAATTGTGCTATGCAGTTTCGTTTCAATAGTTAAAGAACACGTATCGTTAACTACTATACTTTCTATGGACTATTTTGACTTCTCGAAACTATCATTCCGTCGAGTTGTTTCGTTGAAGCCTTCTAAAAAACATTTTTGTTTTTTAGAATTCTTTTAAAGTAACACAATTACTATTAGGAGTTTCGAGCGAGGAAAATTAACCTGTTCAAATGTCGAGTCGGCTTCGGCAAACATACTTTCAAGTCACCTACCTACATAATATACCGTTATCAAACAAAAATTTTCTTAAAGAATGTAGTATTCATTATCTAAATATTAAACCATTCTACAAGTTACGGAGTTATCCATGGATTTAATTTGCTTACGAGGAAAACTCCATCATTTATCAATTGATAGCAAACAGCAACTAACTGCGGTTATCGTTAATCACTACTCGATACAAGCTGCTAACTACTTGGTTGGTGTTTACTGTTTCCGTGACAATTGAGGTTCTGTTTGATTTCTGTGTATCCTTCGTCAAAGTAACTATTCACACTGTGAGTACTCATTATAAACTCGTTACGTCCCACTTCGCGTTAAGAACACGCGGAACTGAATGTGAGGCTGCACTAAAGTACTTTTAATACTGGTATGGTTATCATGATGATTATTACATGTAATTGTAACAGTAATGCTAATAGCAGAGTACTGTGTGGTTGTTAAAGTAATCATCATCAACTTTAGTTGGCTCAGGAAAATATATACTATGAAGTTCATAGTATATATTTTCCTGAGTTAGTTTCCGTTTCCAACACTCGTAACATTTTTTTATAATTAATTCCTATTAATATGTTAATGATAATCGCATTTATAATGTGACAAAGTGCCATCCATATTTTCAGAGTTAAAATATGGACAAATGTGGTCGATTTTATAGCCTTTTTCCTCTTCATAGATGACTTATGAAGAGGAAAAAGGTTTAGTATTTTCATTCAATTCTTATCCCATCACTGAAACCTTTTCCTCAGTGGAAAAGTCATCTTTGGTTGAAAAATCTGTTAAAAATATTTTTTTACTCTCGTAAGAAAAAAGAACATGTAATTTGCCGCGTGTAGTTATTACCAATAGGTAGGAAGGAGCCGCGGCCCGCGGTGGCATTCAATAAGGTCGCCGAGATTTGCTCAGTCCCGGCGAAGGCGCTCCTAACAACACTTCAATGCTCACTCTGTTTACCTTCGAACGCGCCGCTTAATATTCTCGCAGGAAGTACTTCCTAGGCCATGCATTTATTACCGAATCATACTAACATGGATTTTCATATTTTGGAGTGCTTTGAATTAAACAAATTCTACTGCATAATAGCGGTATCAATGTATTCGATGACCAACTTATGAAATAACTGTTATCTAGCAATCTGGTAGGTAAAAAGTATGGTACTAAGTATAATCTTATAAGGCACATTCAATTAAATGTAGTTGACATTGCTGCATTGTGTCATTGAGGACCTTTATAAATAATCCAGCTTAGTCTGGCCTAGTAAAATAAATACCTTACGTAGCTACCTTGATCAGATTGCGTTCGGTTGGACCTTATGGAAGCACTAAAGGCAGCATTCTGAGACAATTTAAAATGGCCAATGAGACGAAAATAAAGAAGAGATAAAGGTCAAGTGAAAACAGCAAAAAGTAAAAATAGCGAAAACCACCGTCTCTCGTTATCTCTACTTAATAAACATACGTGACGGATTCAAACGAAAACCGCTTAGGTTTCCTACCAACTTAGATACTCTCTTTAAGATTGCGATTAAGCGGTAAAATTGAGATCATGTTTACTTTAAGTTTGCAAAAACCACACACATCACGACATCGCGCCTGGCAGGTCATCGACACAGGGCCGGCAAAGGAAAGGTCGCGCAACACGTTACATTCAACTTAACTATGTACATTATCATTGTATGAGAATTCCACTCGAATGTATTTATTTTCCCGATATGGCGAATGCTTCGTGGAAAGGTTCACTGATCCCAAGCTCACAACGCCCTAAAGTGAAGGGCTTAAAGATATTATTGAATTTCTAAGCAGAAAAAATACAAGAGTACCGATAGAGCATCAAGTTTTTTGGCTGATAATGGCTTTTGTATATATGGATAATGGCACTAGAACAAGAACAACAAAAAGCATTGAGTTATATATGTTAGTACATATAACTCAATGCCCAAAAGCGTATCTTTATGTTGTTTATCTCGTGGTAATTGGGGCTAATCGGTGTTTATCGATTGTTCAGTCTAGATTCTAGAATGACTCACTGCCACCACTTTGTATTTGCTTATTAACGAGGCCACAGAGAGCGATATGTTCAGATATCGATCACAGTAACTATCAAAACATTGCCTTTTTGGCCAACGAATGAATTTGCTAGATTATTATAATTGCCATTAACCATCGCCAATGCCAGCCATATATATCTATCCATATTGGTCGTGCCAAGGTTTATGCGCCTGAAACGAATGAATTTAGAGTTCTATTAGACAACAGAAATATTGATCGAGCAGGTATTATTAGAAATAATATAAATTATCAATTATAAATCGACCAATACGCATAAACACTTACTTGTTTAAAAGTAAACATAAAAAAGCAATAAAAACAAAATGAGCCTGTTTTAATCGGAAGAAATCTTGTTGTAATATCGTAACAAGTTTTTAAAACGTTATTTTCAAAAGTGGATATGGTATAAGAGTCTGAAATAAGGAACTGTTTTATACGAGGCTTGTTGATTGAACTTCCATGAACCAGACACGGCAGGAAGAGACGCGACACGACAGGCGGGTGCTGCTTGGAACACACCACCGGTGTGACTCCCGGGTCGTCAGGAAGCCGCATACCAATTACCTACTCATTTCCTTACATTACAATACATAATACCAAAGTGAAGCTTCCTGGTCCAATTCAAGGACACCACTTCAGGAAACTGAAGCATTTACAAATACTTCTTTTAAAATTAATTATTTACCTACAGAAACAAAATAAAAACTTCAGACGCAAAATGTTGGCCATGCATGTGAGATGAGTCACTCGCTAATAGCTGCGTCGTATCACAGCGTCAAAGCCGTATCATACGATAGGATAAACATAGAGAAACAAATACCCATTAACACAGTTATGATGGTCAACATAGCGGCGGACGGCGGTCACATCACATTCTCGCCACACGCCTCCGGAGCCTCGATTGGCGAACTCGTCTCCTCTCCGTGGGACCTTGAGACTGGCACCGCTTATATTTCCGCGTCCAATCTTAGCAAATACCATGACCCGACAGTTTCTTGATTAAAATTAGCATGACGATAGCAGCCATGTCATGAATTGTTTAACAAAACTAGTTATTATCTGCAGATCACGATGCCATCAAAATGATCAGTCGTTATATTCTGCCAACATCATAGTAGGAGCTTCTTAAAGGAATTTGAGGTAATATACAGTAGTATTGCATGATACAATAGTTACTATTGTGCCTGAAGCAGGATTACTTAGTCTGAGACTTATTTATTAGCCACGTCGGCAAATATATTTTAATTTTGTATTTCGTATGTCAGTGGCAGCATAAATAAACCGAACTCAATGGCTAATTCAGGCACCGCCTTGCCTAACGTGCGACGGCGACAGCTTGCAGGCCCATTTTGAGGCTGATATTTTTATTGTTGTTATGTTGTGTTGCAGTATGTTTGGAACACGTGTAATCGCGTGACCGCCCGATATCGCGCCGTTACGAACAAAACAAACATTACGTTTTTTCATGAGTTTATTTATAAAATTGGCACGAAACATAAGGGACGTTATTCTTGTTGGAAACGACATTAGATAAGATATACAAGACACCGTTATACAAGTTTAATATTTAATAGAATAAAATCTATAAGATATTGCAAATACCTGGAGCAACTACATCTCCCCCGTAATTTGAGTTAACCTTCTAAACCTTCATCGTAAACTTTCTTGGGCAACCCTTAGCATATGGGTAGTAGTTAAACGTGGTAGAAATTTGAAGTAGGTCAGCTTGGAGTAAGCTAGTTACAGTTATCGGAGAACATCAGCTGAATCACACAACACAGCTTGTGATAAAGGGATATACTATCGGGCTATGCTATGCCCGTTGTCTCCGAATGTCGTGTCCCCATCTGCTGTCCCTATGGACACGGTGTATCCTGTATCCATAGGGCATAAACTGGACTATCTAGGACTCTATCTAGACTCTAGGTTACTCTCGGCTGCTGCGGTAACGCGCGGCTCTCATTACGTATTCCAGTATAGTAATCCGCCTTGAACTGTACTGGGCGAGAATTGTGATGATTACTAATTCAGTTAGCTACTGACTTCGATATTTCACTGCATCATTAATAACCTTCACTAAGTGTTGTACATATACAGTGACGCTGAATCTTTTAGAAGGAATTGATGACACCTATTCCGAGTCCGTTGAGCGTTCGATCCATTATTTATTTTTTAATGAAGAGTAAACGTTGTAATTACGTCATGAAGTATCTGAAAGGTAGGGCTTGAGTTTTAACTGCTGCGGTGCTCCGAAGGCCACAAGTATCTTAAAGCTTATTATATTAACGCCTGGAATCATGTTAGCAAGTGAAAACTAAAGATCTAGGTATAGACCTCCCTAGATATTCGTTTGGTTACCGAGTGGATTAGCCTCAAGGTGCGGTGCGTAACCATTCCTACAGCCAAACAATGCTGGCGAGACAATCGTCTATTGTTTATTCCGTAGAGTATGTTTTATAGATTCTGTATGCTCTCGTATCTTGGATATTTTGCGTAGTTTTTTGATAAACCTTTCGCCCCCGGATATTTTCTACACATTAGACATTATATAAGTAGATATAAAGAGTTGGAATAGGACACTTACTAATAACAGTAACTTATACATATTGATGCTAAGTTGAACAATTATTAAAATACTTCCTTACTTATTGTAATTTACTACTCTGCTGATTTTGTGTGTCTAGTTATGATATTATGGCTCCCACACAAAACCGCGAATTCGCATCGCATCGCAAATATCTGCGAATTCGCACGAACGCACCGTAAGCATTTCCGATCTGCTGCGCATCGCACATTCCTGCGATATTACGTCATCCTTGGTGACGCCATTTCAGGACATTTCAGGACAGGAATTCTTCCCTTGTACGATCGTTTTTGAAGGCATGGTGAAAATAAACTCAAAAGCTCTTCAAATGAAGATATGCTCATTCTAAAATAATCAAAAAAATTATCTTCTTCAGTTCTCAACGCATAGTACTTTTGAGTAAAATAGTTCCCATCAGAGTTCATAATCGTAATAAATGGATGAACCCAGAATCTTCTTTTTCTTTTATATCTATTTAACCATAACAGCAGTGCAATAATCTTTTTGCGATCCATCTTACGCTTCCTAAAAACACGTCCAGTACGGCTGACTACACTTGAAGGAATGGTCGCCCTACCAAACGGTTTGCCGCACTAAATCGTATCGCAGAAATTCGCATCGCAAGTTTCTGCGATGCGAATTCGCATCGCATCGCATCGCAGTTTTGTGTGGGAGCCCTTATCTCGAGGAAAAAAAAATGGTATTTTCGAAGTAGTTGACTATGTTATCGTGTTTAATTTATACATTATGGACTGTTTATTATATGTAAGACAAATAAAAAAGATAAAGTTTATTTCAGTAGCTAGGTTAGTAGGTATTGATTGATTAATGTTAATATGGTGTACAATATAGTGTTTATTGATTATCTATTATAAATTTTAGAGCACGCAAACGCAATATAGTGAATATTAAACCAATACCTAGTTGTTTATATGCATCTGAATGAAAGTACAGATGAGAAAGCCACTACTAGTGTAGTGGGTGCAGAGGCCGCGGCGTCGCGGGGTCGCGGAGTCGAGAGAACGTTCTCGACCGACCCAAGAGATCGATCGCGACTCGCAGCCTCCGAAGCGAACAAACTATTAGCTAATCGATTCTAGTGTTTTCCCAAATGCATCAATAAGCAAAAAAAGATTCCAACGACAATTCGTTCGATTTGCACAATGTGAACTGACATTTGATTTTTTAATTGTTTATTCATTTAAAAGTAAATTGCTTTAATGTATTTCATACGCTTTTCGTCAATACACAGAGTAATTCACGAGAAACGCTCTGGCCTATAGTTAGTTTGAACCTAGCCACTGGACCAATATATTTGCTGAAATTTCATTTTAAACTCTGCAATAACTACCTATTTCATTCAGCACAATTTATATACATGTATTATTCAAAAAATAATTTAAACACTTTATAAATGCAAACTATACCTCTATTAAAATTTTAATCAGATTTTTTTTAGTGTTTATTCCAAATCCCAAGTCATTTTATTTATATTAAAAAATCTTATATAGCCATTAATTAATTAATAAGACAATGGAAAAAATAATTAATCAAAAAGGCACCAAAAGGCAAAACAAAACAAAAACTTCTCACAATTGCAAAATAATATAGATGATAATAAAAGTTTACATTATTTACCTGGGACTAATAAATAACATATTTAAATAATTTCAATATATAGTGAACATAAAGTATAAATAAATACATACCGTCCATAATGTCACAGAATAATAACTAGTACCTACATTATCTTCCTTGTAATGTAATAAAAGTTGATAGTTGGCAGTAGTATTACTTTTAACTTAAACCTGAATACTATCTACTTTCACTTGTCCAAACATGAACCAACCTCAATATCAGTTATTCAATAACCATTTAACACAATCATATGATAATAGCTGAGCATATTATAATAAATTAGTATAGAGGTACCAATAACACATTTTGATTTCCTATTTCCTAAAACTTGCAAAAAATAGCAAACAACCTTTAGCAAAAATTAAATAGAACCATAATAATATGTAATGTTCAAATTAAATAATGTGAAGGCCGTTGACCTTCACCAGACTTATCAGAATGTTTCCAGTTTAGTGGATTAATTTATGTGCATAACATATGAGAGGAATTAGACTCCATTAGCGCTGTTATATAACATGTTGACACATGTATAGATGACTATATGTGCATGAGGGGAGATGTTAGTTAAGTACCAAGGTTTTGTGATATTATCAGCAATTATTTTGATAAATCTTGATTTGCACAACGTGAACTGTGACAGAAAATTTAGACTTCCTAGATTCGAGAAATAAGTAAAAAAGTAAGATTAATTAAAAATAAATTAAATACATAAAATATTTTACTCTCTTCTGATTTATTTATCCATTTATCATGTACTTCTAAGCCCTGCCATGATTTGTGGTTTTCTGAGGTTAATATTATTATACACAAAAAAAACACATAGTATAGCATAATGCATATATATGTATGGAATGGTGTAGAAAGGTGTAGAGACCAGTTCCAATGTAATATTGACTCCTGAAATATTTTACAATTTGAATAGATGGATAGGTCTGTCAGTGCATATATGTATATACACGGTGAGCCTTAATAACCCGAAAGATTTAAACGAAGTATTTGTGACCACAGTACGAGTAAATAATGCTATATCAACATGGGTCCAATTATGTGTCTTAATTAAACTACTATTTCAGTACAAATTAAATCATATTAATTGATCGCTTCTTTGTAAACAAACCTTTACTTCAGAGAGTGAGCGAGTTTTGATTAATCTCAGTTGAGAAACAGTTGAGGAGCGAGCATGACACTTACGAATCACTCCGATATCATACGATGCATCAACCATGTGGTTAGTGCGTCTGCGTGTAAAAGTAGTAGGTGGCTACGTCACGCCTTTAGGGTGTGTTACAATTGAGATTTTCTTACTTGTGGTTTACTTGAAATAATTAATATCTCTTAAAATATGGGTTTTTGGACTATACGTTATATAACTTTATATACTCTAATTGGGCTCTAAAATCGTTGGTTTAAATCTTTCGGGTTATTAAGGCTCACCGTGTATATATTCAGGATAGGTTTATCATTGCTTCTGGATTGTAAGGGGCTTGTGCAAACCTTGATGTTGGTGATTACTTACCCACATACAGAGCGGTTCCTGCATCATGAAGGTCATCACCTCGACGAGCTGCTCCGTGACGTTCCTCGTCTCGCCCAGGGCGGGCGGCGGCAGCTCCAGCTCGGGCGCACCCTCTGCCACCCCGGGGCCCTCCACCACCGCCTCCGTCATGTTCGCCCGCCAGTTAGGGTCACTCGTCACATTCACGGCATAATACACTGCCATAGAAAGAAGCAGCACACTACCACCCGTGTAAACCTTGAGGTTCGGTAAGGGCAGTCTATCCACTAATGTTACTGGCATTGTTTATATTGTTATGTTCACCACTGCGACAAATAAGAGACTGGACCGATACGCGAGTCACCACTCAATAACATTTGACGATAATTAAATCAGACGCAGTTTTATCAAAATAAACTCTCGAGCACTAGATGAGACGGTCGGCTCCCCTGTCACCCGCACGCACACAAATGAATACAAAACAAAAATAAATTGAATGGAAGGAAAATTAATACCAAACAAATCCAGTTCGATTCGATCTCCATCAAATGACAAGTTTGGGAATCTGACGTAACCTTGAAACTGATTTGACATTGACAGCCTTTTGTTGTCAAACGTTTGACGTTACCAAGGTTACCAATGAAATCCTGACGCAATAAGAATACAAAACAAAGTCATTGTCATATGTCAAACAAACAACCGACAGTAAAGTCAAAAAACCAACAAACAAACGCCCCCCCGGCAGCCAGCTGACTGAGCTGAATTGTTGTTTCCTGCTGTGGTTTCCTGGTCTGTGCTGAGTTGCTGAGTTGCTTGTTTCAGTTTTCACTGGTTTTCACTTCACTTTTCATTCTATTCATCTTTCTGTTTTGAAAATTGAGTGTGCTGCATTAATTTGGATTCACGGAAGAAAAAATAATTGATGTATATTTTGGATCACTTCGTCGGTTAACAAAATGACGGAAAGAGATTATGCACCCCTCAGCGTAGCCTGCGTTCGCGGGTTGTGCGATAAACTCTATGAGAAGCGAAAATTTGCTGGGGGTGAAATAGAAAAGTAATAGTTTTTCTCATTGATATGTTGTTCGTTCGCCTGTACTTCCTTATAAAACCTCTATGTTCTTCTTACAGAATGGTAAAAGATTTCAATGATGCGAAGAATACCAGTCAGATAAAACGTCTGATCAAAGTGCTGGGTCAGGACCTGATGTCGTCAACTAACCCGAACGTCAAGAATGGAGCTCTGATGGGCTTGTCCTCGGTCGCCGTCGGTCTGGGACAAGTACGAGCCCAGCTGAACTCCACACAGATATGATTAGTGTTGAAATATCTTACATATTATTCAAATGGGAATTGTTTCTATTTGCAGCAAGGCTGTGTGGAATACTTGAGTGAACTCATTCATCCGATAGTAGCATGCTTCAGCGAGAGTGAGTCGCGCGTGCGCTACCAGGCGGTGGAGGCTCTGTTCAATGTAGTGAAAATAGCCCGGGGAGACTCTCTGGAACACTTCCCACTTATATTTGATGCCCTGGCGAGACTGGCAGCTGACTCCGAGCCGCAAGTGAAGCAAGCTGCTGAGTTGCTTGATAGGCTAGTCAAAGTGAGTAGTAAACATGAGAAGGATACTTCTACAAATTATACCTAACCAGGGTAGAGTTTTTTGAAGGACAAATATACCCACCCAGCAACATAAAATTGTGGGCTGCTTGAAGCACCCCATCTAAAGATTTCTCTCCCTATTTCAATATAAAAGTTAGAAGAGAAAATTGTCTATAGCAGTCATTTAAGTTTCAATTCGTTTTAGTTTTATTAAAGTGTTGATGGCAAGACACAACACTTGCTATCAGTATCACTAGTCAATTCCTTGATTACACATGGTACAGTAACATCCATAATCCATTGCAGGACATAGTAACAGAAAGCCCCACCCTAGAAGTGGGCAGCGTGGTGAGCCTGGTGCGCGAGCGCATGTACTCGCGCAGCGCGAGCGCGCGCCAGTTCGTGGTGTCGTGGGTGGCCGTGCTGGACGCCGTGCCGGACCTGCGCCTGCTGCCGCACCTGCCCGAGCTGCTCGACGGACTCTTCAAGATGCTGGACGACCCCAACACCGAGATAAGGAGGATGTTAGTATGGGAAATTACTATTATTTACCACATGCCATCTATGATGATTATTAATTAACATCATTTACTCCCATTTAAAAAAAAAAATAATTTATCAAAATTAATAATTAATTAATTGTTAAATATTTTCTTATTTTAATGAAGTTTATAAGTGGTTTGCAACAATTTATCTTCTTCAAGATATCAACAAAGTGTATTTTACTCCTAGATGTATGTTATTTAATGTATACATATTTACAGGTGTGATGTGCAACTAACAGAATTCCTACGCAGCATCAAAAAAGATCCTTCTTCAGTTGATTTCCAAGCTATGATTAACATCTTGATCACACATGCTCAGTCACCCGAAGAATTATTACAGGTTAATAATATACGTTCATTTTGTGTAATACAATTTCTATGCAAGTAAATCGTGAAAACTTTTAGTACTTATTTAGTTTTGGCAATGGATCTTTATTAGTTTTTTATACTGATATACTTATATTTTAGAGTTAACATACGTTAGTATTTTTTGATTGTTTCAGCTAACAGCAATAACGTGGATAAAGGAGTTCGTGGAGCTGTCGGGCGAGGCGATGCTGCCGTACGCGTCCGGCATCCTCGCCGCCGTGCTGCCGTGCCTCGCGTACGCCGACGAGCCGCGCAAGAGTATCCTTTGGGAACGAGCAGCGAGAGGCTCACAGTCCGCCAACTTACATTATAGCTGTGGCGGTCAAACCAATAGTTTATTACACTCCTATTGTGTTACCAAACTTGGTATCAGTTTACTTTGTACTGAGTCGACAGACGGCATCTTCGGAAGACAGTAAAAGTTATAAAAAAAATCTTATATCGACCATCGTACGAGAAATAAACTAAATTAGCTCGACGTTTCGGTGGTATCAGTATCGGCGAAGGTCGGTTCGTATCGCGAGGGTCGGTTTCCTTAGCGGTGAGGTTCAGGCACCCGCGAGGCGGCGGCGACGGTGAACCTGCAGCTGTCGCGGCTGGTGGCGGGCGCGGCGGCGCGGCGCCTGCCGCTGGCGGCGGCGCTGGGCGTGCTGACGCGCGCGCTGCTGCGCCCCGCCGTGCCCTCCAAGGTGGCGGCGCTGGACTGGATCCTGCACCTCTACAGCGCGCTGCCCGCGCCCGTGAGTCTCCGCGACACGCGACACTCTGCCGCGGTCAAATCGACTGTTCCTATCTCATTAGGACTCGAGTGATACGGTTCGAAATGATGAAAAAAGATACAGTGGACGCTATCGACGAGCATTGATAAATACCTAATTCCGTTTGATGTTATTTAACAAACATCTTTTTATATTAACCGACTCCAAAAAAGAGGTCTTGTGTTCGACCAGTTCGACCCTAAGTTTTTAAAACATGGCACTATTTTTGTCTGCGATTTCTCGGAAACTATTGATTCGATTGGGCGGGATTTCCGTTACGGATATTTTTAAATAATTTCATATAATTATGGAAAAATAGCAGTTTTACAAGGAGACGTACAATATTGCTGCGTGTCGAGACATCCATTTCTACAAATTTTCACGTCACGTCAACGTTACCGTTACCGCACCGTTCGTCGCGACGTGGAGATGTGGACAGGCCCTAAAGCCTTGTATCCACTTGAGCATCCTCAGGCGAATGCGCTGCTCATTTGGCCGAGCCGCTCAAGTGGAGACGCCTGAGCACGCTCGGCCCGAGCAAATCCGAGCGCGCTCAGGGCGAGCCGGCATTTTTCGGTTTTTGTCCGTGCTCAAAGGCGCTCAGTATTCGCTCGGCGCTCAGTGTGGACGGTTGTTTTTGTGTTTGAGGCGAGCGCGTCGAATTCCCCGAGTTTTAATTACGTTTACTTTTTCTGTTTTTGAAAAATGAGTGGCTTGTGGGATAACGAGACTTGTTTAACGTTAATTGATGCGTATGAATCAAAGAGGGTGTTATGAGATAGTACATACGAAGAATACTATAATCGCTCTACTATACTATACTATACTTTATCTACACTAATGTTGTAACATTCTACTTATGTTTCCAATACTTGACTTATAATTACTACTGTTATAGCGCAGACAACTAAAACACTCAATTTAAGCAATTGCACAGGATGTTATAATATCATTATAATATAACATTATAACATCATTATAACGCGACCAATTAACCTGGCGAGCCTTATGTCAAAATCCTCATACTATTTGCATAAAATTTTGATATTAGGCTGGCTTTTGAAAACTGTTGGGTTATACGTGAAAACTTCGTCGAAACTACATACACAAAACTCTTTGGTAAGATCTCGCTCGCTCCTGATTGGCCCTTCGCGCAGCTGCGCTCTCATTGGTTAGATTTTAATGGCGGCAAGTTCACTGTGACAATACACGTACCTACGCGTGATTTTAATGTTTCGCAATGTGTTTTGTTTTTAAAATTTTGTTTGATTAATTGCATTAAATAGTGAAGATAAAGTAGTGTATGCAACTGCATATAACACGGGTATTAAAACACTCGTTACTATTATGAAACTCGCTGCGCTCGTTTCATAAACTCACACTCGTGTTTTAATACCCTTCTTTATATGACGTTGCATAAACTACTATTAGCTCCTTCGAAAGTCAATTCACGAATTATATTAGCGGAGTTGTTTCTTCGATGACGACACATTTCTCTCATCCACCACCTTGGTGGTTTTCTCTTCTTCTTTATGGCACAGTGAATGATTATAAAGGCAGCAGCAGCTACACGGACACGTGAAGACATGACGGAGCCGAGCATATACTGAGCAGCCTGAGCACAGCTTTTTCAATGTTGAGGCTCGTTCGACCAAAACATTCATTTTGTTCCTCTGATCATGCTCATGCGAATGAGCGGCTCATTCGCCCGAGCATGCTCAAGTGGATACAAGGCTTAAGGTCGGTAGGGCCGAGTGGCATACAGTTAGTTGGTGCAGATGTTCTCGCTGACGGACGGCGTGTTCGTGTGCGTGGTGGGCAGCCTGACGGACGCGGCGGACGACGTGGTGCGGCGCGCGCTCGCCGTGCTGGCCGAGATCTGCGAGTGCGCGCCGCCCGCCCCCGACCCTGCCGCCGCCCCCGCCGCTGCCGCCGCCCCCGACTCTGCCGCCGCCCCCGACTCTGCCGCCGCCCCCGACTCTGCCGCCGCCCCCGACTCTGCCGCCGCCCCCGACTCTGCCGCCGCCCCCGACCCTGCCGCCGCCCCCGACCCTGCCGCCACCCCCGACTCTGCCGCCGCCCCTGACTCTGCCGCCGCCCCCGACTCTGCCGCCGCCCCGGACTCTGCCCCCGCCCCCGACTCCGCCCCCAGCGCTGCCGGAGACACGCCCCCGCCCGCTCTCCCTGCCGCCGACCCACCCGCGCCCCGCACTGGTAAATACATCCCTCAGAGGACACACTGTGTACCTCACTTGTTTCTGTTAAGTAAAATAAATTGTTTTCACTCATTAAAACAAAAATACATATTAAAATCACTTCAATTATTTCTATGCGAAAACTATTGTCCTAAATGTGTCATCACTACACCATAGTTTTTGTAAGAGAGTCCCATCGCTACATAATACAGTGTTGCTTATCAAACAGTGGATCTAGAATCGAGTCCTTACTACTACAAGTTCCTGAAGGCGTTACTCCGCCTGCTCGCGGCCGACGAAAACCTACTCGAAGACCGTGGGGCCTTTATTATAAGGTGACTTTTACTTCGCCTATCTCTATTATTTCTTGCGTTCTATATTTGAATGAGAAATCATCAACATTCATATATGGGTCATTGACCTATGTAGTTCCAAACACAAGTTCGCCATTGAGGTCGTTGTCCCCTGATCCTGAATATTGTTTTAACGACAATGCATGTCTAGGTACCTATATTTTGTGTCCCGTTCAATGACCTGAGTAATTCTAAATGTTACTTTGCTGTATAGTCAGTAACCCTATCAGTGTACTGACACTCCTTGTCAAGGTCGGAGCGGTGAAACTATTGTTTCTTGTGTTTTGTGTGCTGATGTCAAACCTAAAAAAGGTATATCTGTCAATACATAACTAAAGGTCAATGCTTAGGTCTTTCCTTTCAATGATATTTTAAAAACGCTGATTTAACACTTGTTTCCCAAATGTGATTTCAGACAGCTATGCGTCCTGTTAAACGCAGAAGACATCTACAAAGCGTTGTCCAAGATATTACTCCAAGAGAAGAACCTCAAGTTCGTGGCCACGATGGTGGACGTGCTCAACACTATCCTGCTGACGTCAGCGGAGTTGTACGAGCTGAGGCTGCAGCTCAGGAACTTCAATAAACCGGTAATATGGAATTTCTGTATCATATTATTATATACATATTGTATGTGATGTAACGAAATAATAGATAGACAAATTATTCCTTATGGGTTCAGTATTTATACAGCTCAATCGACTGGATACAATAACATTGCGAAACAATCTTCCTTCTAGCTATCTATGGAAATAACGCTAGCATGTTCTAATTAGCAACTGAGCGTCATCCGATGGTCGCGGGAGGAACCGCTTAAAGTTCCATACAGATATTATTTAGATTAATGCGAATATTCAGAACGAAAACAGTGATAACATGTACGAAATAAATCTTCACTTGCTCAATAATCAATATTGTAGTATGAGGTATTTATTTAAGATTAATGTTTTTAGTTAAAATTTAATTAGTAGTAAATGTCGGATGTTGAGTTGAAGTACTAGATATCTATACTTATACTTATACTATATTATTTATACTTATATTATAAAGAAGTAAAATTTGTATAATTGCATTTTCTAGCTAATCTCCGGAATTACATTAAAAGGGAAGGTTATAGGTACAAGCCCGTTGGCATAGTGGCAGTGAGAGCGCTTACTGTGTCGGGGGTTGCGGGTTCGATTCCCGCCCGGAGTCAACAATATGTGTAGACATAGTTGTTGGCGACGACGTCTGGGTGTCAATTAAATATCCTTATAAAGTATTTGTTTATGTATATGTAGTAGTATCAGTTAATTAGATTCCATAACTCAAGCTTAGAGCTTACTTTGGGTCTAATTAACCGTGTGTGAATTTGTCCAGGTATAAGTATTTATATTTATTTATTTATATTTTTTTCATCTTGAAATTTTCACGAAAACAAAATCAACGCGGGTAAACCGCAGGGCGCTGCTAGTAGTTAGTATTCGTGGTGTTGCAACTTGCAGGCGACGCACGCGCTGTTCCTGGCGCTGTACGCGTGCTGGTGCCACAGCCCCGTGTCGCTGCTGGCGCTGTGTCTGCTCACGCACAACTACGACCACTGCAACCTGCTCATCGCTACCTTGTATCCTTAACTCTATCCACTGTTACTAGCAACATTAGCACTAGTTATATCGCCGTTGAATACATACCTACCCTTGGAAATTCATTAATTGTTACTTAGAGGTTTGGACACGAAATAAATACACTCAGAAGATCGATAGATAGACTTTGTACGAGAGTAAGAGCACCTATGAACGCTTACACGTTCATAAGTGCTCTTACTCCCGTACACGTCTGTCGTCTACGTCTACGTCTACGTACGCGTCTATGTTTGTGCATGTTTCGTAGCAAGTCATTGGTCTGAGTAAATGTTGTTGTTTGAGTGTAACAACCGCGTGTATCATCCACAGATAAATGTTAAACGAACAATTCCTTACATCTAGTACTCAGCGGCGACCTAGAGATTACCGTGGACTTTCTCACCGAAGTGGACAAACTGGTACAGCTCATTGAGTCTCCTATATTTGCATGTAAGTTGGTTTTTTGTCATCACTATTAATGTCCATTGAGTTTGGTAAAGGTACAGTAAGATACATACTCGTACATAGTTACTCACTTCAACATCATTGATACTTGAATAAATTCCTACTAGACCTTATCTTTTGGCTGGAGCTCGTTACGTCATTTTTCGCCAACAGCCTCCGTGGTTTGAGCGCCCGGCTCACGATCCGGAGGTTCCGGGTTCGATTCCGGGTGGGGCAAATATCTTTTTATGAGACTGTCCTCAGTTTGGTTAGGACATTACAGGCTGAATCACCGAAAAGTAAGATGATTCCGTGCTTCGAAGGGCACGTTAAGCCGTCGGTTCCGGTTACTTTCTACGGATAGTAGTCGTTACATGAGCCATGTCAGAGGCCTTTGACGGCTCAATAACTCTGACACCAGGATTGATCAGGTTGACCATCCACTCGATGAAGACGTAATTTTTCAAAATAAAGTTGCCAATAGCTGATAGCACCAGAAGAATGAAATGTTTCCGATGCTGGCATGCATGTATGGTGTGGAGTGTGTGCAGACCTGCGGCTGGAGCTGGTGGCGGGCAGCGCGGGCGGCGCGGCGCTGCGGCGCGCGCTGTTCGGGCTGCTGATGCTGCTGCCGCAGTCCGACGCGTTCCACGCGCTGCGCCGCCGCCTGCAGTGCGCGCCGCCGCTGCCGCACGCGTGAGTACCGCGCCGCCAGACTGGCGCCCGCTGCGACCCGCTGCCGACTGACTGCCGACTGACTGCCGACTGACTGCCGACTGACTGCCCGCAGGGAGGCGAGTGCGCCGCCGCCGCTGGACCTGGCGCCGCGCCTGGCCGACTTCTCGCGCGTGCAGCGCGCCCACACGCACTACAAGATGCTGGAGCGCGCGCGACTGCGCGCCGCGCCCGCCTACTCCTAGCCCGCTGGGTGACTGCCACCACGCCGCAGTGCCGATATACACAAGTGTATTGTATTCATTGTAAATAGAAATGATTCGAGTATACAATGTAGGTAATTATTATAGATAGATATGACGTCTTAGGTTTCGACAAAATGAATTGTGAAAAAAGAAATTGTCGGGTCACATTCCATTTCCGAGGGAAAAAATTAAGTACACTTTATAAATAACAGATCATTATATTGTTATTATTTTATACACGTTAATAGCTTAAAATTGTAAATAAACTCATTAAAAATATTTATAGTATGTACATCTTTTCTTTTACACTAAGTTTTACGAGCTAGGAGCTGCGTAACAGGAACGAGGAAGGAATGCAGGTCGAAATGCGGGTGTAGCGGTCCGGGCGGCGCTAGGGCTGCAGCTGGTCGGCGGCGCGGCGCAGGCGCGCCAGCAGGCGGCGGTTGTCGCGCAGCGCCGCCGCCGCCGCCGCCAGCGCCGGCGCGGGCGCGGGCGGCGCGTCGGGCGGCGCCGCGCGCTCGCGCAGCCGCGCCGCGTGCGCCGCCAGCCGCAGCTCCGCCGCCGCCACGTCCTTGTCCAGGATGTTGGTCTGCAGGTGCACGGTCTGCGCCGCGTGCAGCCAGTCGGCGGCGCAGTCGGCGCGCGCCGCCGCCGCCGGGCCCGCGCGCGCCGCCAGCGCGCGCAGGCGCCGCGCCGTCTCGCTCACCGTGATGCGCTCCAGCACGTGGAACTGCTCGTCGTTGAAGGACAGCGAGCGCGTGGCGCGGTCGCGCACCAGGTGCTGCCACGAGTCGCGCAGCCGCTCCACGTAGGAGCGCGCGCGCAGGTGCAGGCGCTGCGCGTGCGGGCACGCGGGCGCGTCGGGGTCGGCGCGCAGCGCGGCGCCCGCGGCCTGGCGCGCGTGCAGCGCGCGCGCCGCCAGCGCCAGCGCCGCCGCGTCGGCCGCCAGCGCGGCGGCGGGCGGCGCGCGCGCGGCCAGCGCGCACAGCTCGGCGGCGGCGGCGAGGCGCGCGGCGCGCTCGGCCAGCGCGGCGAGGCGCGCGCCCAGGAGCGCGGCCCAGCGGCGGCGCGCGGCGGCACACAGGCGCGAGCGCGCGCACGCCTCCTCGACGCGGCGCCGCACGGCGTGGCCGACGCTGCACGCGCTCTTGGCGAGGCTGGCGTCGTTCTCGACCGACACGATGTTGGGGAACACGGGGAACTTGGGCAGCTCGGGCTCGGGCGGCGCGCACACGTTGTTGTCGCTCTTGTTGAGCAGCACGAGCGGCTCGTCGGCGCTCGTCTCGGGCCGCGGCTCGTCGGCCGCCAGCACGCGCTCGCGGTGCACGAGGATCTGCGACTCTGCCACCACGCTCGTCTGCTCGCAAATATATGTCTGGAGATGTTCGTATTTCTCTTCTGGTTTCAAAAACACCTATCGACCACAATAGATAATTGGATTTTCTCAGTTTTCTTAAACAACATAAAATGTTTTGTACACAAATAAGTAAACAAATAACAAAATGTCCTTTTATTAACCTCAATAAATATAATGAGCGACATAATATTGTAATCATACAATTTGTCTTTAACATCCACATTTACTAAATTCAAATGAATGTAACTTCAGTATTCTAAGACCTTGCACTTATTTTGTTAGTACTTAATAAATCAAGGCCAGTCATATATAATTACTTAGTTATCTGCTTCTAAACAAAAGAAATCTCAGATTTTACATTTGAGTATGAATTATTATGAAAAGTTAATTAAGATGTTTAATTGTGTATCTCATTACAACTTTCACTTGCTATCTGAGGTTTACACAATGATTTATTGTTTTTGATTATGCTTGTGGATAAACAGAATAGTTACCATATTTATGACCAGTAGATTAAATTCTTTGCCCAACAATGGGATTGTTTTGAAAAATGAAATATTTAATAACTCACCTTGATGCTGGTTACTTTGTTCATGTGGAAAATATAGATGGGTGTTGTAGAGGTAGCTATTTGAACCTCTGTGAAGAAACGTTCGAAGGTCCAGATACGGTGAGGGTCCACTTCCAGGAGGCCAGCCAGCAGAGGAGTGACCAGCTTGCGCAGACCCGCACTCAGCTGGCAGTGCGGGGGCAGCTCACGGGCCCACTCAATTGGGCCATTCTCAGATGTCTGTGTACCCTAAATTCAAAACAAGAGCTCAGTTTTATTACATCTGTTTGTAGTATACTCAAATTCGTTAATAGCCGAATCATAGTAGTATCAGTATTTATCCAATATAAACTTACAGCTATAACACCAGATGCCTTCTTAGTGGTGATGTAAAACATGGTCTCCTTGTTCCGCCGGCCCCCGTACGGTCTGAAGGGCAGCTGTCCTGTGGCAACATGGTACAGAGTGACTCCTATAGACCACAGGTCTACTGTTGCTCCAAAGCTCTTGCCCACTGGCTTGCGGAGAACAGCCCTCTCATACATGTCTGGGTGTAAGTACTCCTCAGTTCCATATAATGACACAAACTGTTCCTCCTCTTGCAGCTCCCGGGCAGCTCCAAAGTCCGTCAACTTGTAGGTGGTGGATCCGTCTTCGTTGATGTACTTCATGATGTTGCCAGGCTTGAGGTCGCGGTGCACGAGGTTGTTGTCGCGCAGGTGCTTCATACCGGCGGTGAGGTGCTCCAGCACCAGCAGGAACTCGTCCTCCTGCAGCCCGTACGTATTCTCAGGGTCATCCAGGATGTTGAACAGGCTGCCGCCCGTGCACAGCTCCATCACGATCACCTTCCCGCGTCCCTCCTGCTCCTCCTCGATCGCCAGAAGCTTCACAATGTTTTCATGTTTCACTTTCTTGAGAACCTCGAATTCTCTCATCTGCACGTCGTGCGGCCTCATGTGGCTCAGCTGGTTGAACGTCTTCACAGCGACGGGCTCTCCGTTGTTCTTGTTCACTCCCTGGAACACGGCACCGGTGGCCCCCTTGCCGAGGACGCTGGTCGTAGACCACACATAATTCTCAGAACCTCTCAAAAACGACATTTTCAACTCCTTAGCTTTTACACTTCACATTCACTTCACTGGGTAGTTAGGTTCCTACTCTTTATGCAATTGAGAAAGCAATGTTTTAAGGGCCGCATAATTCACCTTTTATTTCACAAACAAGCCATCATTAGCTTAATATAATTATCATACGATTGCTTGCTTACATTTCTTGTCTATCACTACCACAGACCAAGAAACTAACACTACAAATCAAATTCCAGACACTCACATTTAGAGATTGTCTTGATTGAACATAAATAAAATAACAATGGGATTGTATTTGTTTCGTATTCTGTGGAACAGCGGAACAGATAGGGAATTGACAAAGAAATCCGGAGAAATATGGGAGATATCACTGACCTCTTAGTACAGGTCAGTGGGAGAAATCCACTGACTGACCTTTATGTGCCTCTATTAATTACATTACACTGGACGGACAGGCTGCTGTCATAATAATTTTGTGCCTATTTGAGTGTTGCCATTTTGGCGCTGTAGACCACTGTAGCGTGACTGTACAGTGCTGTAGCTGTAGGCATATACGAATGTCCATGGAACTAAAATTAGTTTTGACTTAAGTCGACTGCGACTAAAATTAATTTTGACATTCACTGCAAGCAAATAGGGATACTATTTGCTTGCAGTGAACGTCAAAATTAGTTCTCGGGACACTCGCAGGGGCGCTTCAAATTGCCTCACAAAATTAGCTGTCATTAACCACCACAGATAACGAACATTGCATTTCACCCTGTATAACATTCCACAGAGAGCGGTATCACTATAAAACATCCCACCACAGCATCCCACAAAGATATGATCTGTGGATATGATATATACATCATAAGTCATTGAGTTATAATGTACTACGTATTAAAGAGGCTACGTCGAACAAAAATCGTGAAGAGATTTTTCTAATGACATTGACGGATAGGTCTAGTTGAATGACATTACTCGGAATTTAACAATAGAGATTATAAAAATCATCGTAGACCGGACTCTTAGTAGAAATATGTACATATGTAAATGTAAATATGTATTTTTTTTTTCAATAATCTCAGAAGTAAATTTTTATTTTTATTTAACAAACAAAAAAGTAAATGAAGAATAATAGCAAAAGGTTTTTTAACCGACTTAAAAAAGGAGGAAGTTTCTCAATTTGTCCGTATATACATGAGTTTTTTTGTGCGCTCGCGGATGTATAATCCGTTGTAACTATATGAACCGATTTTCATGTTTTTTTTTGAAGATATTTTGAGCATGATGGCATCCCAGTGAAATGGAGAGAAACTTTTGAAAATCATAGGAGCGACTAGAGCATTTGTTATTTTTTTGACAAATCGAATCCATCTTTCTCTTGTTTCATGAAACTGCCGAGGAAACCTTTTTCAGACAAATGAAAAAAAAAATTTAATAAAAAAATAATATAAAACACTATTAACTCAGACTGGTAATATAAATGCTTGACTTTTAATTGGAGTCGAAAGTAATAGATCCATTCCTGGGGCATCCCTTTAATGTCAAAGATTTTTTTCAAGTCCCTTATTTTTTGAAAACGTTTAGTGAAAGCCCTTGTTTATGTTAAGAAAAAGGTTTTAGAAAACTTCCATGTCACATGTCATTGTCTTTGATACATAATTGGTATACTTCAACATGGTAGCAGAGCGCGGTTACTATATCGGAAAAATATATTAAAAATATATCATTATATTTCTGATGAGCGAAGAAAAATAGTTTTACATGTTATGTGATTGTGTAAAATAATTATTTCATGAAAATAATTAGCTACGATTTTCGAACCACATTCAAACAAAATCTGTCAAAATGTCGGCTCCATCGACGAGCTGCAGAATCGACATTGGTCGTTTGGAAGGTAAAGAAAATTGGTCAACGTGGCGCTGCAAGGTGCTGCTATTGTTACGAGGTACGCCTGGAGGATTGGATGCTATCAACGGCAATCTAAAGCCACCAACGCAACCCGGCACAACAGCTACATCCGCAGACCAGGCTAGTTATCTGAAAGCTCTACAAGATTATAATGAAAAAGATAGTGCCGCGATGCTTATGCTAATGGCAAATATGTCAGATGTCACTTTACAAAAGGTAATGAGACTAACGAGTGCGAAGCAGATTTGGGATGAATTACATACTCTGTTCGACGGCACATCTGAGGATAAAAGCTATAACCTTTGCTACAGCTTCTTCAGTTATCGCAAAGATCCCCTACATGACATGTCTATGCATATATCCAAATTGAAAAACATATGGCATGAACTAAAGGTTGAGCTACGAAAGGACGTAACTAAATATGATCTTCCTGAGATACTACTCATATGCAAGATTTTAGAAACGTTACCTGATGATAGTTACTTCCCGTTCAAGTCGAGTTGGATGCTCATGTCAAAAAAGGACCGTAACATTGAAAATTTGACAGCGCAGATTTGCTTTTACGAAAGATCTCTGACGAATAAAGAAGAGGATTCCGAAGCTCAAGCGCTAGTAATACAGAAGTTTTCTCGCAAAAAGAAGAAGACATGTGGGTACTGCAAACTTATTGGGCATAACGTCAAGCAATGTCGAAAGTGGATCGCTGATGGAAAACCTCCCAAAGAACCACAAGCGTCTACAAGTCAATCTAACAATAAAAACTTGAACCTAACCCTTATGCACGTTGAGACTAATGAAGCAGTGACCAGCTTTGAAGATCTTGATAATTGGTATGTCGACAATGGTGCAACAAGCCATGTCACCTGTCAACCTGACATATTCTCCAGTTTTCAACATTTTACTAAGAATCAGACGGTTACGACTGCAAATGGATCTACAACTGAAGCCATTGGGAAAGGAACAGTCGATTTGATTGCAGATGTTTATGGTCGACATGAGCATATCACATTATGCGATGTTTGGTACGTCCCCGCAATAAGACGCAACCTGTTCTCTGTACTCGCTGCTCAGGACAAGCTAAAAAACAGTGTCTTCACATCTGAGACAGAATCTTGTCAGCTGATAAATAATGGAAAAGTGAACTTGATTGGCACACGTGTCAAGAATGGAGGTCTCTATAAGCTGAAAGTCCAGACTATTAGAAATCCAATCCCAGAAGTGAGCACTTTGACGACGGAAAACACTTTGCAACTTTATCATGAAAGATTCGCACATCAGAACAAAAGACACGTCAAACAACTGATTGAAAAGGAACTTGGTATCAAAGTCAAACTCGATTCTGAATTATGCACAGGATGTGTATATGGAAAGACACATAGACTTAAATTTGGAAGAAGAGAAAAAGCTGAAAAGCCAGGAGAGATAATACACACTGACGTGTGTGGTCCATTTCCAAATTCATACATGAAGTTTCGGTATTTCGTATTGTTTAAAGATGACTACAGCAACTTTCGTCATGTTTACTTCATCAAGCAAAAGTCTGAAGTCAAAGACAAACTCGTGCAGATGATCAATGAAACGAAGACAGCTGGTCATGTTATAAAAACAATAATTAGCGACAATGGAGGAGAATTTAAAAACGAAGCTATTGAGAAAATACTCCATTCGCATGGCATACAGCACCGGTTTACAATGCCATATACACCAGAGCAAAACGGGTCCAGTGAACGAGAAAATCGAACCCTCGTAGAAGCCGCACGCACTATGATGCACGCTCACGAAGAACTGCCACTTGCCTGTTGGTCAGAGCTTGTTAACACGGCTGCATACATCCTAAACAGAACTGGGCCAACTTCTCATGAAGAAAAGTCGCCATTTGAGCTATGGTTTAGAAAGAAGCCGTCCATTAAACATTTGAGAGTTATTGGAACAGAATGCTTTGCACATGTTCCCAAACAGAAGCGAACAAAGATGTCCAAGAAAGCTCAAAAATGTATTTTAATCGGTTATGATGGTGATGATGGCTATCGGTTACTGGGATTTAATAAAAACAAAGAACCGACATTGATTCGTTCGAGAGACGTCATATTTAAAGAAACTCTTATCAAATCAGTTGGATTGGAATCTGATATATTTGAATCTGAAGAAAAGGATGAACGAACTACGACAGAAATCGAACTCAATTTCCCAAAGACTCCACAAAATCAACCAATGTTTGAAGCAAGGGAGGATATACCACAAAATGCGGAAGTAATGCCCCAAACATCGAATGATTTAAGTCGAGAAGAGGACGATCTGGATAACTCGTCTCCTGGACTAGGTGGGTGTCGAATAAATTATTCAGACGAAGATCATGATGATATCCCTGATACTAGAACACTTCGTGACAGGTCAACGCTGCGGGCTCCAAGCAGATATGATGACTTTATTGTTTCTACCTTGATTAATGATGAGCCCACAACGTACAAAGACGCCATAAAAAGTCCACAGAAGTCTGAATGGCTCGAGGCCATGAAAAGCGAAGTTAAATCTTTAAATGACAACAGAACTTGGATTTTGGTAGATCGGCCAAAAGATAGAAAACTAATATCTTGTAAATGGGTCTTCAAGAAGAAGATAAATGCCGACGGAAGCCTTGACAAGTATAAAGCACGACTCGTAGCAAGAGGATACACGCAAGAGAAAGGAATTGATTATGACGAAACTTTTAGCCCCGTAGCTAGATTGGCAACGATCAGATCAATTCTAAGTATCGCAGCAAACGAAGGGCTTACCCTCATGCAGTTTGATGTTGCCACTGCCTTTCTAAATGGATCACTTGATGAAGACATCTATATGAATCAACCTGAGGGATTTAGTGATGGCACAAACAAAGTGTGCAAACTGAAGAGAAGTCTGTATGGTCTCAAACAAGCTCCACGATGCTGGAATAAATGTATTGTGGAATATCTCAAGACAATCGGTTTCAAACAGTCTGACACTGATCCGTGTTTATTTGTTCGAGTGGTCTTGAATAAACAACAAAGACTAGAGAGTAAAACCATCATAGGACTTTATGTTGATGACGGTTTGATTGCCTCTACGAATCAAAAGGAATCCTTGAAGTTTTTGGCTGAACTAAAGAGAAGGTTCAAGATTATCACAAAGCCAGCTTCCTACTTTCTTGGGATAGAAATAAATAATGAAAAGGACTGTTCCATTAAGGTCTCTCAAAAATTATATACCAAGAAAATTTTGGAAAGATTTGGAATGAGTGACTGCAAGGCAATCAGTACTCCAATAATTAAAGAAGGACAGTCAGATACGGAGACGGACAATGAACAAATCAAGTTTCCATACAGGGAAGCTGTCGGTGCACTGGCATACCTAATGACAGGAACCAGACCAGACATATCATATGCCGTTAGTGTCGTATCAAGAACACTAGACAGTCCAACAAATGAAGATGTTCAAAAGGTGAAACGCATATTTCGTTACCTTAAAGGAACTCTAGATTCGGCGATTGTTTACAAAAAAGGACACAAACCCGGAGAGTTGGAATGCTACAGCGACTCCGATCATGGTGGAGATCAAAGTACAGGACGTTCAACTTCTGGAATTATGTGCATCTATGCAGGAGGAGTGATCTCTTGGGCAAGTCGCAGACAGACATCTGTAGCGATCTCAAGTACAGAAGCTGAAATAGTCGCAGCTAGTGAAGCAGCACGAGAGATAGTCTGGCTGAGAAGACTTTTCAATGAGATAACCACACTGAAAGATATCCCGATTCTACAAATTGATAATGATGCAGTAATAAAGCTTGCGCAAAACCCAGAATTGCACAGAAGGACGAAGCACATTGCGATTAGACATTTCTATGTCAGAGAACTAGTTACTGAAAAACAATTACTGGTGAAATATGTTCCCACTGAATATCAATGTGCTGATATTCTTACTAAGTCTGTTTTTAAGCCTAGATTGGCATTTATTTGTGGGCTGATCGGGTTAACGTTATAGAGTTTGCCAATAAGGGAGGATGTTAAGAAAAAGGTTTTAGCAAACTTCCATGTCACATGTCATTGTCTTTGATACATAATTGGTATACTTCAACAGTTTACATACTCAATCAAATAATAATCAAACGAAAATGCATAGCCTCGTTTTTGAAGCCTTTTAAGAGTATGGAGCATTTTACCATAATTATATAAAAAACCCATTTTAAAAAAATCCCGCCCAAATCGGATCAATAGTTTCCGAGAAATGGCAGACAAAAAATAGAACTATGTTTTTAAAACTTAGGGTCGAACAAACCTCCTTTTTGAAGTCGGTTAATATAAAAAGATGGTTGATATATAATATCAATCGGAATTAGGAATTTATCAATGCTCGTCGATAGTGTCCACTCTGTATCTCATATCTCGTGTTGCGGTTGCAGTTGCGGAACGCGGCTCTTCCATACATTTGCTACCTACCGCGGCGGTAGGTAGCAAATGTATGGAAGGTACGGCGGTACGGTACCGCCACACACGCTCGGAAATTATAAGCAAAGTCTGAACGTACTGGTACCTTATGCAATAAATAAATAAAATGAACGTCTCCACAATTCGTGCAAAACGAATTTGGATTCGGTACGCCACCGGTAGGCTAAATGCAAATCCTGCGTTCGCATTGCGTTTTAGATTCACAAGAAATATTAATGTTACGTATTATTATTATATTATTATATGTATAATAACACTAATTGCTCATAATCTTTACTTTAAATTATCGATAGGTAGATAGAGGTATAAAAGGTGTTTGGGTTTTTGGAGTAATCCTGGAAACCACCCTACCCTATAAATATAAGTACCTACCAATTCTGGCACATATATTTTTTTAAAGGCCTATAAAGATTCCAATTTTAATACAAAACTAGCAGCGCCCCGCGGTTTTACCCGCGTTGTGCCCGTTCCCGTAGGAAATCCGGGATAAAATGTAGCCTATAGCCTTCCTCGATAAATAGACTATCTAACAGTGAAAGAATTATTCAAATCGGTTCAGTAGTTTCTGAGATTAGCGCGTTTAAACAAACAAACAAACAAAACAAACTCTTCAGCTTTATAATATTAGTATAGAAGTATAGATTGCAGACAATATGGCGACAGTGCAGGGATCTATTATATATAATACTAGCCACGCCCCGCGGTGTTACCCGCGTTGTATCGGTTCCCGCGGGAATTTTGGGATAAAATGTATACCTACCATGTTTTATTCTGATGTTTAACCTATATTACTGTAAAGTTTCATCCAAATCCGTTCAGTAGTTTTTGCGTGAAAAAGCAACAAACATACATCCATCCTCACAAACTTTCGCATTTATAATATTAGCAGGATAGGATAGTAGGATAATACCTATATTATAACAATTTTGCACTGATCCAAATGGGATTTATTTTCAAGAAATAAAAATGTTAATTCAGCTAAGCAACAAATAAAATATATTTTAACATTAAATTACTATGTGCCACAGTAAAAATGTCTATTCCTTCTTTTCCTCAGATGGATTGGTGATTTCTTCAACAGGGTTGCCACGGAAGTTGGGAAACTGTTCCCAGGGTGCACTCAGTTCGAAGCGTCTGAACTCTTGAGCCAGCTCCAAGGGCTCCACAACCACGCGTTTCTGTTCATCATCATAGCGAACTTCTACATATCCACTCAATGGGAAATCTTTCCTAAATGGGTGGCCCTCAAAACCATAATCAGTTAAAATTCTTCTCAGATCTGGGTGGTTAGCAAAGAAAACTCCATACATGTCCCATATTTCCCTTTCGTACCAGTTTGCAGCTTTAAATACCTCACATGCGGAATCAACTGGTGTCAGCTCGTCGGTGTATGTTTTAACTCTGATCCTAGAGTTGTAGCGTAGAGACAATAAATTGTAAATAATTTCGAATCTAAAGGGGCGTGAGGGCACATCCATCCCAGCAATATCGACCAGGCTAGCGAATTGAGCGCTGTGGTGATCTTTCAGAAACTGCAAGACAGGTATGACGCCATCTGGGTGAATCAGTACTTCCAGTTCGTTGCCGGACGTTAATTGTACTTTCTGAATGTACTTTGGTAAGCACTCTGCGACATATTTACCAAAATCAATTAGCTGAGCTTTCTGGAGAGGATCTAATTTGGCAACAGTAGGCCTCGTCTCCACTTGAGGAGCAGTGTGATCTGTCTTGGTCGCTACGCGCTGCACTTGCGAAGACCTTACATTATTCAGTACTAATCTCCCTATATTGCAGCCTGCATTCACGGTGCGTTTTAAGAAAAACGACATTGTTCAATATTATTATCCTTACGTAATTTCAACCGATCAACAACTTCAACATGGAAAACAAACACAGATGGAAAAGCAAGGCGCAAGCAAGACAAATCAATCACAAAACTCAAAAGTCAAAACACCACAAAATTGACAGATTACTATAGACAGTGACAGACAAACAATGACAACTAGCTGACTGCCACCACAGATTAAATTAGATAATTTTTCACCTTCATGCGGCCGCTGCAAACTGAAAAAAGAAACTACAACGGGAACAAGAACAATTGTTAACGTAATTTATTCTTACCTTTTAGAGCTTGCATAGTTCTTTCTGTATGTAAATCACACATGCGCAAATAGGTATTCGTTTGGAAAATATAAATAAATAATATATATCAATATTTCTGTCTTTTTGCACTATTTCCTCCGTGTGTCATTTTGTTAGTTCGGTATGAGGTTCGTTACATAGTCGACTTCGTAGTCTTCGGTTTGTAGTTTTTTGTCTGCTCTGGGCTTCGATCAACAATACACAACTTGTGTATTGTTGTGTATTGTTTTGTTGTGTATTGTTGATCGAAGGTAGGGTTGTAAAGCGGTAATATTACATTCGTAAACTTACGTAATATACCATATTTTAAGTAAAATACGAATAAATTACGGTAAATTACGGTAAAATTGGTAAACCTAACCACCACAGAAGCAAATAGAACAAAAGAAAAATCTGTCAAAGTCAACGTCACACAGACGAGGGGTGCAGTTTGCAGTAGTGTTTACACAGACCAAAGGTTAATAAATAGCTACACTACCATATTCGTCCGTCAGTCTACCTATTACGGAACGCCAACAACGCAAAATGTTATTGCAAACGGCACTAATCGGCAACATCCTACGCAAAGCTATCAAAGTAAGCTGTCAAAGTCAACGTCACTGACGTTGACTTTGACAGCTTTTTCTTTTGTTCTATTTGCTTCTGTGGTGGTTAGCGTTACCAATTTTACCGTAATTTACCGTAATTTATTCGTATTTTACGAGCGTTTTCGGTAAAATTACGTAATTTTGCAACCCTAATCGAAGGCTCTGGGATGGCTCTGGGCTTGTTATTTTATTATACTGACCCATGATACTGACTGAGTTTGTGCTCTGTGGTCTGTGCAGTATCAGGTATCAGAGTGGGTATCAGATCAGTGTGGTACACTGTGTGGTATCAGTGGTGTTCAGTGTATCTCGGTTTCCTTCTAGTCTGTGGTGGGTGGTCTTTGTTTCCCGGTCTGTGATGGGTGGTGTGGATCAGTGATCAGTGTGGATTCCTGGTCTGTGGTGGATTGTTCTGTGGGATTCTGTGGTGGGATTGTTTGCTGGTGGTTTGCTGTGAGTGATTCTGTGCTGTGATTGTTTGTATCGTGTTTACATTACAACTTAATCAAATTTTTATTTGAATAATAAATTCAACTAAAAGTGGTATTTTAACGATACGGCAATATTTGGTTTAATTTTTGTTACGAACATAATTCATGTCTGCATACATAGATGATATTAACATGAACACAACACGTAAACTCACACAATACCTCGTGTTCAAAATATGTGTTTTGTACTTCTGAGTTCTGCAATTTTTTTTTGTTGATCAATCAAGTTTTGATAATTCATAAACTTTTGAAAGTGTAACTTACCCACATATTTTATGTTACGACAAAGAAAAAGGAAGTAATTACGATGGAAAAAGAATTATCAGAATTGAAATCGACCCTAAGGTCTCTTGTGGTTTCGAGCCCTACTAATATAGATGTTCGGAGCATGTTGAGGGACTACAGGAACCTCGTTGGTGAACCACTGCCTCTCACTAAATACGGATATAGAGATCCTGTAGAATTCTTAAGAGAGAGATTCAGCGACTGTTTTCTAGTAAGTTTATTATGTATATATTATTATTTACTGACCTGTTGACTGTAAAACTCCTGATACCAGGCTGACTGCCAATATATATGAGAAATTGATAATACACACAACATTGTAAGCCAAACAACATGAAGTAGAGTAATGTTGTTACAGTTCAGTGGACCACCCCGTAATCCAGTGCTCACACCTATAGTACCAGACTCGCTCAAACACATTGATAATTTTGTTAGAAAACAAAAAGTGTCTTCAAACAGAGGGTAAGTACTTATTATGTTATTAAATTAGAAGGTGTAATACGTACTTGCAGTGTTCACCTTCAACCTAATTAATTGAATTGAATTTATTACAAAAAGAAATAAAAAATAAGTTAAATTTAATCTAATATATAAAATTCTCGTGTCACATTGTGCGTAATTGAACTCCTCTGAAACGGCTCGGCCGATTCTTATGAAATTTTGTGTACATATCGGGTAGGCCTGAGAATCGGACAACGTCTATTTTTTATCCCGAAATTCCCGCGGGAACGGGTACCGTGGTTGAACTACTCTGAAACGGCTCGACCGATTCTCATGAAATTTTGTGTACATACGGGTAAGCCTGAGAATCGGACAACATCTATTTTTCATCCCGAAATTCCCACGGGAACGGGTACAACCGCAGGGCGCAGCTGCTAGTTATGGTATATATTATTCACAGAGGAGGCAAGAGATGGAGCGTTAGTCAGGCAAGAATAGAACCAGAAAATCTTGTTTATAAAACATTTACTGGACCAAAGCAGTTGGAAACTCGTCTCACTCCAAAAACCAATCATGTCACCGTACCACAGAATGTAAAGAAAGAATGTGATTCTGAGAAAGAAACGGATTGTGATCACAATGAAAGTGTTTGTAAAGATGATGATGACTCTGGCCTGCACACTATGTCCAGTAAGTAGACTACAAATAACATCAAAGAACCTATTAATCCAACCAACAATGTGACAACATTAAAAAGTTATAATTTCAGGCAAAGATAACACAAAACGAGCCCAATTCAAAGAATTGCAGGATGAGATATGTGCTTTGGTGCAAGATCACCCTGAAGGCATCTGTGTCACTGATATACTTCGGCTATACAGGTATCAATCTATCAAATCATTTATTTATATAACAAGGTTAATCTTAACTAGTCATAACTTCCTAACTAATATTATAAATGTGAAAGTAACTCTGTCTGTCTGTCTGCCACAGTTTCACGCCAAAACCACTGAACCGATTTGAATGAAATTTGGTACACAGTTAGTCTAGCTAGAGCCTGAAAAAGGACATAGGTTATTTTTATCGCGAAAAAAGGGTGGAAAAGGGTTGAAAGAAGGGTTGAAATTTTGTATGGAAGTGGGTTTATTTTAAAACTACTAGACAGATTTGGATGAAACTTTACAGCAGTATAGGTTATACATCAGAACAACACATGGGATACATTTTATCCCGAATTTCCCGCTGGAACGGGTAAATGCGGTTAACACCGTGGGGTGTGGCTAGTAGGTATATAATTTAAGGTATCTATATAAATCAAGAAGGGCCATTTGTTAGATATTCATGAGTATTGAACTACTATCAAGCTTAAGGTAATGTAATGTATAAATGGAATTAAATCATAATTAACTTCTGAAAATTAATAAGATAGTTAAGCTCTTTATATGATATGTTTATGGTTGTTTTTTCCAGGGAGCGCTTCAAGCGGGCTTTGAACTTCAGTCAGTTCGGTTACACGGGCATAGTGAGCGCATTGAGCGACATGGAGCGTGTGAGCGTGCACCGCGCGGCGGGAGGCGGCGCGGGGCGCGTGTGCGGCGCGGGCGCGCCGGCGCCGCCGCCGCCGCCGCCCGCCGCCGCGCGCGCGCGCGCCGCGCCGCCCGCCTCGCCGCCCGCGCCCGACGACGACGCGCTGCCCGGCGTCGACTACGACCCCGACGTGTTCCCCGCCGACTGCATGCACTTCCTCGACACCATCCCGCCCTCCTCGCTCGCCGACTTCCGCCCCGGCGCCATGATCGAGGTGATGGTCGGCGAGGTGTACTCGCCCTCGCACTTCTGGATGATCCGCCTCGGGGACCGCTTCGACATCGCCATGGAGGAGATGATGGACGAGATGAAGTGAGTATCTGTCGGGTCGGGCGCTCCCGGCGGCGGGCCGCGAGCGCCCCCACCGACGGCCCGTGTGTCCGCAGCGAGTACTACGAGCGCGGCGAGGGCCAGCAGCGGCGCCTGACGCGCGGCGCGTGCCGCGTCGGGCACCACTGCGCCGCGCTGTACGAGCGCGACTGGCACCGCGCCATCATCGTGGCCGTGCTGGACGACGAGCTCGTGAAGGTGAGCGAGCGCGGCCCGCCGCGCGCCGGCGCGCTCCGGCTCGCGCTCACCGGCCGTGTGTGCAGGTGCGGCACGTGGACTACGGCACGGTGGACCGCGCGGCGGCGCGCGCGCTGCGGCCGCTGCCGCGCCGCTGGGCCGCGCTGCCGGCGCAGGCGCTGCGCGCGCGGCTGGCGGGCGTGCGGCCCGTGGCGCGCGCGCTGCACTGGCCCGCCGCCGCGTCGGCCGCCTTCCTGCGCCTGCTGATGGACCGGCGGCTCGTGGCCAACGTGGTGGCGGTGGACGGCGCGGAGGAGTGCGTGTGCACGCTGCTGGTGGACACGAGCGGCGCCGCCGACCGCGAGCTGGGCCGCGAGCTGGTGCGCGCCGGCCACGCGGACGCGGCGGGCGCGCCGGTGAGTGGCGGGCTGCTGGCGCGGCTGCGCGCGCGCCGCGCCTGACGCTTGTTTGTTGCAGGCGAGCGCGCGCTACCTGCTGCCGCGCTTCGACACGCTGGAGCGGGGCGCCACGCCCAACTTCAGCGAGATCCAGTGCTACCTGCGCGACGGCATCCGGCTGGAATTCGTGGACGCGTACCGCCGGCACGTGCTGGCGCCGCCCGACCCGGCGCCGGCCCCGCCCGAGCCGGCGCCGGCCCCGTCCGACCCGGCGCCGGATCGACACCCGAACAACCCAGGGGCGACCCGGATCAACCCCCGCATGTCGGCGAGATCGCTTCTGGAAGCTTCGCCACAAATACGTTCCACTGCACCTTACCAAGATGCGACTCCTCACGGCTGCTTGTCGCAAATGATGCCATCACACGATATAATGACCGATGTCCCATCGAATGATAGGGCATTGATTTCTCATAACAGTGAATCTAATTTATTAGTGGTTTCACGTAACATGGCTTCCAATTCGTCGATGAATTCGCCCGGCACGACAAATATCCCAGAAATGCCGCCTGATACGGAAAATTTGTCAATGAGTTCAATGATGTTAAGTAATGTACCAATAATGCCTCCCAACTTGATGAATATGCCAGCGACACCGCACAACAAGACAAACATGCCATTTTCCTACAATTCAACAATAATGTCACAAGATTCTACAAATTTGCCGACGACGATGTCACAAAACTCTATAAAAATGCCAAGTGTGCCACTTGGCACTGTGAATGTGCCGAGGATGCCGCAAAATTCGGCAAATTTTTCGCCAAGAATGCGGCATTTATCAAATATACCGGCGATGTCGCAATACTTGGTCACTATGCCGGCATTGCCGCACATGATAAATATGCCAGTAATGCCGCAAAATTCGTCAAATATGCCGACACTTCAGCATAACCCGACGAATAGTGTTCCAACAATGAACAATAGCCTTATGAGTGTGTGCGACATGTCGTACCAGCCGCCGTACCCGCTGACGACTGAAGAAGCCCAAGTAGTGACATTGCTGCGCCTGTTGGACCCGACAGCCGCCGACTGTTACCTGCGGTCTAAGAGACCGACTGCGGGCGTCCAGCCACCGCCTGGCTTCAAACCGCTATGACAGCCACCGCTCACACGCTCAAAATGACGCAACAGAAATAACTTCTACCTCGAACCCATCTTGCGCACTAAGCAGCCGTAATGTTAAGAATATTGTTGAAAAGGTGATAATTTGTATGGATTATGACTGTTTATTTTATTGTTAAAGAAATTCTGTTGTTTTAATGACAATCAACATTTCCTTTTTATATCATTTCGTATATATACCGCGATGTGCTATATTTTTTCTTTTATATTATTTTATAATATTTGCTGCCAGCAAGATTGTTGATTAGTAACTAATTACGTAGTTCAAATTACGTACCATGTTATAAAAAAATTATAAAGTACATAAATAGTATACTAGAGTATACTCAGTACATTATTGATCCTGTGATTATGATAATCTAGTTGTTAAGTGACGAAAAAAATATGTGAATAGACTTAAGACTCCACTGCTATACAATAAGATAATATGAAAATAATTGGCTTAAGTACTTATTTTTTTTATGCCTTGATCTAGTGGTATGCGACATGTACATTCGCCTGCCATTTTTTCCCAGTCTGAAACTACAAGAGATAGATACAAAGACCTTTCTTTCCTAACTGGTGTCTAAAGGTAGCGGTTCGCGCCGGGACGGAGACGGGAGACCGAGACAGGAGACTGAGACCAGAGACCGCGACCGTTACTTGACGTTAGGCAATGTAAACGCGACAGTTCGCGAGCGAGACAGAGACAGGAGACCGATACATACATTGCCTAACGTCAAGTAACGGTCGCGGTCTCGGTCTCAGTCTCCTGTCTCTGTCTCCCGTCTCCGTCGCGGCGCGAACCGCCACCTTAACACACTTCCATGGAATGGCCGTAGATGTCAGCCGGAATTGTACAGTCATATAGTATGAATTGTGGGTCGGTGGTCGAGTGGGTATATAGTATGAATTGTTAAGTGGCTATATGTTTTGAAATTTTCAGAGTGGACATTTATTTGAAAATCTGCCCGTGTATACATTTCATTGCACGTGACTGTACAGTTCGCTACAGTTCGGAATTATGCAGTGTATCTCAAAGGGACTATAGTGATCTTCGATCAACAATACACAACTAGATATCGGGTCACGTACAGTCATGTGCAATGAAATGTATACACGGGCAGATTTGCAAATAAATGTATACTCTGAAAATTTCAAAAACATATAGCCACTTAACAATTCATACTATATAAACACCCGAGTTTCTCACAATAATGTATACATTTTTGGCAAAAATATGGACACAGGTTCTTTTTCAGATATTTGTATACACGATCACATGCAAAAATATGTATCCGTTATGAATTACAATAATATGTAAACGATATTATTTCATAATGATGTAAACAATAGTATTTCATTATAATGTATACACTTTAGAAACTGTAGCAGTTTTCACTATTTTGACAAATCGGTATTAATTTCAATAATATGTACACAAATGTAATTTTCCAATTCATGTAAACATTCATTTTTGTCTTTTAAATATAGTTAAGAAGGTGCGTTCAAAATAGCCTCTTTGGGGTTGCCCCAAAGAGGCTGAGAAACTGAAAAAAAAATATGACTTTGATTTTGATAGTTTATAATAATTCTTTTGTTTTTATTGTGAAGGAACTTCGTTCTAATATTGTTTACATGAATTGGAAAATTACATTTGTGTACATATTATTGAAATTAATATCGATTTGTCAAAATAGTGAAAACTGCTACAGTTTCTAAAGTGTATACATTATAATGAAATACTATTGTTTACATCGTTATGAAATAATATCGTTTACATATTATTGTAATTCATAACGGATACATATTTTTGCATGTGATCGTGTATACAAATATCTGAAAAAGAACCTGTGTCCATATTTTTGCCAAAAATTTATACATTATTGTGAGAAACTCGGGTGGTTATATAGTATGAATTGTTAAGTGGCTATATGTTTTTGAAATTTTCAGAGTATACATTTATTTGCAAATCTGCCCGTGTATACATTTCATTGCACATGACTGTACAAAATCAAAGCTAAAAACTGTCCGCGTGAATGACGTGTGACAGCTTATTTTGTTTACTACCGAACTGACCAAAAAGTTTTAAAACAGTTCGAAGTTCAACCTAATTACAACCATGACACCTAGCATTAAAGTAGCAAATCTTACTATCTAGGCTATCTAGGTTTGATAGTATACATACCTACCTACTTGTTTTCATTACCTACGATTTTTTTGATAAACTTGATAGTATAACTCTGCAAATATTGATCCTAGCGTATAAATAATAATGATCAAACTTGTGAGAAATTAAATTTCCAACAATTTTGGATACTGTCATTTTTGCTCTAAAGTTGAAAATTAACGAGTTATTTCAGAAAAACTAAAAAAATGAACTTAAAACAAGATGGCGGCGAATACTCTACCGGGATTAGTTAGAAAATCGAGACTTATAAGTCCAACCACCCCCTCCCACGACCCCCCCACGACATAAAAAAAATAAGTCGCCCTCCGGATTTTTTCTATTTCAGTCTAGTTTTATGTCTGTCCCGAGTCCCGACTGGATGATAGACACAAAAGTAGTAGTAAGCAATTTTAAAGTTTTGGTAACAAATAAATTATTACTACAAAACAAATCTACTCCATGTTTCTGCTGTTCTGTTTCACAAAATTTGCGCCAACGTTGGCCAAACATTTGTAGCGGTGACTTCAAATCAGTATTTTTTTCAAAATTTGATATTATTTATTAGTTTAAAGCTTAAAATATAACTTATTCTACATGTACTCACAGAAAGTAAGACAATCCGGCCGTTAAATTGTTTTTCCGGCCATTATTTTTGCAACTTTAGAATAAACATTGCGGCATTGTGACACGTGTTTACATTGGCTGTGGTTCGAGGGAACTAATAAAAGAGTGGCTCACTCACTTTTCAAATGAGGCGCTAGGCACCTAGACGTATCATTTGCGCTGACCCGAAATCTAGTTGTGTATTCTTGATCGAAGATAGTGATTTAAAAATACAAAAATATGTAGATTATTTTGTAGGTACATATTGTGTGCTCAGCCGGGCTAGTATGTGGGAATATGAGAAGCTTAAAATTGAAATAAGTGAACATTCTTGAGTGTTAGTTATGCTAGGCGGGCAGCACAGGGGGCAGCTGTTGTGATAATAATTTTCACAGACCACGGAACGAGCTTATTTTCGCTTACATTGATGTTTACTCTGTGGTCAATAAATTTGACAGATGATCTTGATGCTATTTGACGTTTCTAGCAGTGACAGTGACTTTCATTCATGCCAAATTGTTGGGCTGGTTGGTTGCTGTGGTTGGTTGGGTGATGGTTGGTTCATGGTGGTTGGTTAAAGTTGGTTTAGTTGGTTGGTTGGTTGTTAAAACAAATATGGCGTGCTAATACATTATAGAGAGCGTCATCGAAACATTATCTAGTCAACAAGGATTGTTAATGTTTTGCTCCAAGAAATGGAATGAATGATGTTGAATCTAAAGAAGCAGATGTGAGGGTGTGTGATAAATGTGTTAGTGCATTTTAAATGTGGTGGTGGATATGTTGGAGGTGTGGTTGTGGTTGTGGTGTGTCTGTGTCGGCGCAGTCCGGGGTATGGTGAGAGCAGGTGCCGCGGGGCTCGGCGCGCGGGTCGGTGGCGGGTGATATGCAAGCGGCGCCGGCGCGCTACGTGTCTGTCAGCGAGCTATACTCGACCGACGAGGTGGAGCTGCTGCTGGACGAGATCCGGGAACTGGAGCCCACCAGCTGCCGCGGCGAAGACGTGCAGGTGCGCACCCCGCTCCCCGTACCGGCCTCTCCGGTCCCCACCACTACTTAAACTTACACTTGTGCTACATGTTCCTAGTCACTCTATACTATACAACAGATAGGGCATTTGTATTTATCATAGAAGAAAATATTATTTGTATCATTTTGAATAACAGCATTGTATACTCTTCACTATATTAACAACTTCAGCTGGTAACTGAGAGGTTAATGCCAATCATACAGGCTTTTGTCATATATACAGTATATCTTGTTATCATGAGCACAGTCCACATTGTAGATTTCTCTCACTGTAACACAGGAACATTCACCTTTTATTACATTTGTTGATCTTCCTCTTTCCCTCTTCAACTCTGTCTATACTTCTGAGATAGTTTTAATAAATTTGTCATGTTGCCTAAGATGAACAATCTACTACTAGGAGGGTCTGTGGCCATGAGTACTGATATAATAAAGCTGAAGCTGGGCTACTCTCAGAGACAATTGATATGTATAAATTTGTGTATTAAATAGTCAGTCTCAAAAGGAAGGTAACAGGCTCTTGACATTCCTATAGGAATAGATTCCTACACAACATGGGTAAAACCGCAGGGCACTCCGAGTCATATGTTATTAATCTACTAAATGACACCAGAGTTTATAATCCGGTCAATTTAAACCAAATTTAAAACTGCATATAACACGGGTATTAAAACACTCGTTACTATTATGAAACTCGTGTTTTAATACCCGTCTTTATATGACAGTTGCATAAACTACTATTATGCAACTGTCATATAATTAAGTACTAAACTCGTTACTATTATGAAACTCGCTGCGCTCGTTTCATAAACTCACACTCGTGTTTTAATACCCGTGTTATATGCAGTTGCATACACTTCTTCATCTTCACTAATGCAATTAATCAAACAAAATTTTAAAAACAAAACACATTGCGAAACATTAAATTCACGCGTACGTGTATTGTCACAGTGAACTTGCCGCCATTAAAATCTAACCAATGAGAGCGCAGCTGCGCGCGCAGGGCCGCAGGGCGCGCGCCGCGCAGGGCGCGGTGTTATAATGAGATTTTACGATATCGATGTGGATATTATAACATCATGCGCAATTGCTTAAATTGAGTGTTTTAGTTGTCTGCGCTATAACAGTAGTAATTATAAGTCAAGTATTGGAAACATAAGTAGAATGTTACAACATTAGTGTAGATAAATAAACTTATATTCTTGAGTTTTAGCGAGACTAACAAACCACGATTGATTTTTATATAATTATAATGAATTGGGTAATTGGGTAATATATATGTGAATGTAACATTGCAGGACTTCGAGATAGCGGGCAGCGGGTGCGGCGGCGGCGCGGGCGGGCGCTCGCCGGCGGGCACGGAGGCGACGGAGCGCTCGTGGGACTCGCACGCGCAATACCGCCGCGACCCGCCGCCGCCGCCGCAGCCGCTCGCGCCACTCTACTGCCACCTGCGCTACCTGCTCACGCTGCACGGACTCGCCACCTTTCTCATACTCGTTAGTAAAACATTACATTATTACACTTTTGCTTAGTTTATGAGTTACAAAGATTATGCTATTATGGCTCCTTAAAAAACTGCCTATCTGAGCGTGTTCATACCTCATTACCCGAGGTGAAGCTGATACTTGATCTCTTTTATTTTTAGGAACCTTCATAATATTGTTAAAATATTCATTGACTTTAATCACTCGGACATATATTACCAATTAATTATAAGTGTGTAAGATGTTGTGGTGGTAATGTTAGGTGAGGGTGTCGTGTTGCAGGCGTGCAGCGTGACGGTGTGCGGGTGCGTGTGGGGCGGCGGGTGGCGCGGCGGCGCGCGGCCGCTGCTGCTGGGCGCGCTGTCGTCGGCGCTGGCGCAGGGCGCGCTGCTGGCGCTGCGCGTGTCGCGCCTGCACCGCCTGCTGCCGCTGCCGTGGGCGCTGATCGGCGGCGCGTGCTGCGCCTGGTCGCTGGCGTCGCTGGCGGCGGGCGCGTCGCTGCTGCTGCGCGCGGCGCTGGGCGCGGCGCCGCCCGCGCCGCCGGGCCCGGCGCTGGCGGCGGCGGGCGCGGGCTACGCGGGCGCGGCGGCGGCGGCGGCGGCGCTGGCGGCGGCGCGGCGCCGCGCGCCCCCGCAGCGCGGCGCCTACCGCGCCGTGCCGCCCGCGCCGCCCGCGCCGCCCGCCCCCCCGCCGCCGCGCGACGCCTCCTTATAGTGGCGGCCCTCCACCGACTTCTGAAGGAGTCGTCGCCCCCGAGCGGTCACGCTGTGGTTGAGAGTGATGTTGGACACGTTCGTCGTTCGATTCTCGCTATTCTTCGAATATTATCTGCGATATTTGCGATCTCGGGCTTGGTGTTGCGTCCGCGAGTCTGATTCCATGCTAGTCACGTTAGCTCCTAGTTCCTTTGTCTTGATTGCGCGCACTAGTCGAAGCGGAGTAGCCGCTCTAGTCGGTAGTCACTTGTTTGCATCCTCCGCCGTTCCGTTTCCTTGCGCTCACATGTTTCGCTCTCTGTCCTCGGTCCCTTTTCGTCCACTTTTTATATTTTTAATATGATACTTATTATACATAATGTAATAAATAACTTTAATTCTGATAATTATACACTACTGTTACTGGATTATACACTGGAATGTATTCAAAGGGTAACTTTTACTTGTAAGCAGAATATGTATTGCATTTAATATGATTGTTATACTGTATAGGGGAGTATATTGAATGTAATTTTGTTTAACATAACGCTTGTAATGGATTACTTCATATTTTGCCTATATATGACTTGTTCTAAATACTGTAACTGTAGGTAGATGTAAGAGAAACATTCGAGATAATAAGATTGTTATAAGATATTTTGTACTGTCCGGTGTAACGAGTCGCTCTACGAGCTTACCTTTGTATCGAATCTGTCGGCGTCCAGTTCTCGAGTCGAGTCGGCCCGGCGCGGCGGCCGGCAGTGACGGCTGAATCGTGTTCATTCGGTTTGTGTTTCGTGTAAGTAGTGTACATATCACGCTATCGTTTGTGAACCTCGTGTATTCCTCTTCCGACCCCAATCTCTAAAATTGTATTGTGTGTTGAGCCGCCGCGGCTCTTGTTTATAATATTATAAGGGTTTCAAACTGCCACTGGATTCATTGGAAATCAATTGACGCACTGATTTATCATGAGAACTGTAAACGATGCGTCGTGTTATTCCGTGAGGTGTGTGTTGTATGTAACGTGCGAGTGTGGTTCGCGATGTATGGACACTGTAGGGCAGCTGTGACTCGCCGACACCGTGAGACCGCTCACTGTCGCATCGCCGCAGGCTGTCCCCATGACTCTGTCGATGATACGGTATTATCCGTGACGATCTGCCCACCAGTCTAGTGACGTGAATCTGTAAACATGTTAAAAGTGAATAAGGCCGCGGTCGGTTACCTGCAGCCTAGTTACTTAATAATTTTCACGTGATTTCTGCCACTTTCGGGACCCACGTAAATTCCCTTTGACGGCCAATGATGTGAAGTGACGAGTGTCTGGGTTCATTTAATTATTCTTCAATAATTTAGTTACTTATGTATCTCAACTGATGCTAGTCAAGTATAGTCTATAGTGTATTATCATGATACATTTTTACCTCAAATGTAACATAGAATAATAAGACAATACGCACATTTAATATATTGTTAGTGTAAAAGCTAAAGTAAAAATAAGTACCTATCACATAATTGATATTTATTGTAACCAGAAGATTAATTATTTTCTTATAGTTAGTGAATGTGTTCACTCGCACGTTACATGCCTCTGTGTGTTTGTGAACTAAGTTATCTAGTATGGGACCGCAATCACATGAGAAAATATATTTCCAAAATTAGTGATCAAAATGTTTTCGGTCAGAGTACCTACGAATATAAGTACATAAGTATGTGCGAGTCATTTTTACTTTAAAATTTTAATGATAATAATTATATGGTTTTATACAATTGTTGTGTTTTACTGTGATGGAAGATGGTTATCATTGCGATGTTTTAGTGATAGGAGCACGTAGTGTGCGGGCGGTAGACGGCGCCCGTCCCGCGTCCGTCTGTGGGTCCGGGAGACATGCGGCGGCAAGACGTGCTTCGGCGACTCTCCGTCGCGCCCTACCTGTCTACTAATCATTTCCTCAAATATTACATGGATTATAAGCTATTTCTATCACCTGAAGGGATCCTGAAGATTTCCTCTTTTGTAAGTTTACGAATTTTAAATTACATTGTATTACACGATAGTGTGCTGATCCATGTATGGGTTCATGAAATTGTTGAGTATGAGAACCTTGTCATGTTAAAACTTGTGTAATACCTACTAACACCGCTAATGGTTGTTCAAGACTCGAGGAGGGAGAGGTGTCTTACTGCGTAACTTAATTGCATCCTAGATCCATCCTTTGGCCGCGGGTGGAACCGCTGCAGCACTGGTAATATGAATAACAGTAATAGGAGCAAAGAAAAACTTTTGTTTGTTTGTGAAGCGAAGATTTACCGCCTTATTGCGTAAATTCATCTCTTTTGCTCTTAGGAAAAGAGCGTATGTCGGAATGGGACAAATCATTTAATATCTAAAGTGCTAAAAATAATAAGGCCATTAGTAAGGTGGAAGTGGAAATGAAGCCCCTATCGGACTAGCTAGATAATTGATTTCTCTAATAAAAAAGTCTTAGATGCGATTAAAAACATAGATACATTGTTATCTGTGTCAAGCATAGTCTGTGGATTACAGTCATTGAGTATAATGTACGAGTAATTATTATAATTAGATATTAACGATTAGCTAGAATTGTGAATCGCGGTATCTTTGTATTTAGTGCGTTATCTTCCTATGTCAAAATAAGAGTAGTAACATTAAAAACGCTTAACCTGCTGACTGCTGATAAACCTATATAGTTACGATATCATGATATATTTATAGGTATAGGACGGTATTTGTTTTTTTCCCTTTATTGGTTTATTAAACTGGATAGGTACCTATTACACGTATGTTATGTAATTGTTAAAAAATAAAATAAGCTTTAAATAAAAGAACAATGTGTAAATCCTTCTAGAAATAAACACAGCATGCAAAGCTAATTTACAAACTAGGTATAAAACAAAAAATAAACGAAATGAAATTAAAAACAAATATCCAAAATAATCAAATCAAACCCAAAATAATAATTAAAAAGTAAAAAGTTTGTTACATTTAACAGACATAACGTCGAACTCTTGACAGATATTATTGTTGGAGGTCACTGTCCTCTATTAAAATAATAGAGGTCAGTGTTGGAGGTGCACATATGTACGATGGATACCGAAATTGTTACGGGTGCAGGTACAACGCATGTAAAAATAGCTTGGCACTGCGGGTAGATAATAAGAAATAACTACCTAGACCTACTGTACCTATCAGAATTTGCGGCTTCAATTCCCCTGGAAGTCAACAATATGATTGTTGCTCTTACATTTTCATTGAGACTTGAATCAGTCCATACGGACATTATGTATTTAATATAGTTTTCGTTGTTGGCTGCGCTGCGACGTCTGTCCATCTCTGATCTATTGGACACGAATACATTGAGTTATATGTACTAACGTTAGTTTAGTTAGTACATATAATATAACTCAATGCACGAATAGGGTGTCCTAAAAATGGTCTTAATTTAGTTGTTTAATAATACGGGCAGGTAGCGTGCGTGTGTACGTCCGTGGTGTTCGTGTGGGGCGGAGGCGCAGCGCGGTGCGCGCGCGCGGGCGGCGTCGCGGCGGGGGCTCCGCTGGCGGCCGCGGCGCTCCTCACGGCGCTCATCGGAGCCCTCGCGCTACACGTACCAATTAAGGCACCTGTGCTCTTCTTCTACACTGTACGTTTACTCATAATAATCAAATATTATAATACTGTCGCCGATAAATCAATTCAATTAAAGGTCGTTCAGTGCCTAGTACCTCACAGGTACACCAGTGGTATTTCCATGGGACTTACTTTTAGTCGCCATTAATTTGCACTTCCGAGAAGATTTTGAGAAATTTTTTGGTCGTTTTTGAGATTAGCCATTAATTACAAACATATAAATCTTTCCTCTTCATAATTATGTATTAGTAAGTACTTATATAGGCATAAGTAAAGAAAGATCAGCCAGACCGTACATTGCGGGTTGAATCTCGTAGCACAGCTTTACATTCACAAACAATAATTACTTAGATAAGTTAATTTAAAATATTCGTCGCGCAGGATATAACATTAAGCGCGGTGAGCGGCGCGGCGCTGCTGGTGGTGGGCGCGCTCGCGCTGCGCTCGTGCGAGCTCTCCGCGGCGCTGCACTACGTGCACGCGGTGAGTGCAATGTGGACAGTACCTACAAATTGTACGTTAAGCCATCTTATATTAGTAAGAGTTATGTATGATATACTTTATGTTGTACGTAAAATGTGGAGTAACTACATTCTGCCCGTGACGTGGTAATCGGTTTGCAGGCGGTCTCGTTGTGTGGGTCGTGCGCCGTGGTGGCGGGCTCGGCGGCCACCTACTGGGCGGCGACGCGGCGGCCGGCCGACGCGCCGCCGCCGCCTCGCGCGCCGCGCCACATCCGCGCTGTCGACGTGTGACACACCCTTAGTACACTCAAGTATTGACTCTCATAAGTCTTATCTATACTAATACTAGCTGCGCCCCGCGGTTTCACCCGCGTTGTACCCGTTCCCGCGGGAATTTCGGGATGAAAAATAGATGTTGTCCGATTCTCAGCCTACCCGATATGTACACAAAATTTCATGAGAATCGGTCGAGCCGTTTCAGAGGAGTTCAACCACGGTACCCGTTCCCGCGGGAATTTCGGGATGAAAAATAGACGTTGGCCGATTCTCAGACCTACTCAATATGCTCACAAAATTTCATGAGAATCGGTCGAGCCGTTTCGGAGGAGTACGCGAACGAACACTGTGACACGAGAATTTTATCTATACTAATATTATAGAGCTGCAGTTTGTTTGTTTGAACGCGCTAATCTCAGGAACTACTCGTCCGATTTGAAAAATTCTTTCAGTGTTGGATATTCCATTTATCGAAGAAGGCTATAGGCTATTTTTCATCTCGAAATTCCTACGGGAACGGGTACAACGCGGGTAAAACCGCGGGGCGCTGCTGGTTTTTAATAATTTAGTATGTGAGCAGCCAAAATTAAGGCTATTTGGTGTCTGTATTGACACAGCTGCAAAGACACATTCCAAGCCAGATTGGTAAACTGAGCCATTAAAATGAATTAATCTTAAAGTCCTTTCACATTCGTAACACCATGTACATACCTACTTCATAAATATATAGTATCAAATATGAACCCATCATTTAAATGAATTGTCTAATTTATTTATTATTTCATAAAATTTAACAATGTAAATATAAAACCATCACCTTATAATTAATTGTACATTTGTTGTGTTTCCTTAATTCATTATAGACTATATTTGAACATATATCTTGTTTTATAATAAACTCTGTTTTGTATAAATTAAATAAGCACCTATATATTGGTCATCAAGTGACAAAATATTTGTGTACAGTCTCAACTAAGCTGTCAGCCCGTGGTTTGGCTGCGACTCCTGCTATTTCTAATCCGAGATTCTCAATTTTATGTGCAGTTGAGTTGCCTATTGCAAAGTGTGGTAACATTGAAAGATTATTGCTAAATGTCTGAAGCTGCCGGTAGATGTACTCGCACCCCGATGGGCTGAAGAACACTAGACAACATGGCTTGTGAACCGAACTCAGTTCCATGAGATCCATCTTTAAATTATCATTTTCCTTTGTTTCATACACTGTGAGAGCATCCACAGAGATACCCCTTTCGCCAAGGGTACTTGGTAATATTTCTGACCTCAGATTACCGCACGGGAATAAAAATTCGGATCCTTCAGGATTTTCATCAAGAATTATTTTAGCTAAATTTTCTGCATTACCAGAGGCGTGTCCTGTGGCGTCAAGTCCCAAGGAGAGTTTGATGTTATGCGCGGTGGCCTCCCCGACGGTGTAGACGCGGCGCGTGCTCCACAGCAGGTACTTGGCGGGGTCCCAGCAGCGCGCTAGCGCGTCCACGGCGCGGCCGCTCGTCACCACGAGCCCTGCGTACTGCGGCCGCTCCAGGCGCCTCGCCAGCGCCTCCGCGCTCACTAGCGAGAACTGCAGCGGCTCCACGAACACCGTCTCATAGTTGCTCTCCCTGAAAGCTTTCTCGTAATCTTCAGACTCGCTCTTGAACAACACCACTTTCTTCATTTCTGCAGCGTCCGAGTATAACGTAATACTGCGACAGATAGTTCTTTGTATTCTTCGTTGTCTACATAACGACTGACCCTGAAATACCAGGAAATACATTTAAGATGTTGATTAAACTTAAAACCTGATTTGGTATGACGATATTTATTAATATTTAGATGATTGAACTTACCAGTTTGAATACTTGATAAGGTAACAAATATTAATGCTATTATAGTTACAGTATTTATTTATGTAACCAGATTATTAAAAACTTACAACTTTGTTTAGACAAAATAAATAAGTTTTAGCAAGTTTCGTGATTATATTTCCAATTCCAAATAGGTACCAACCAACCAATGATGTTGATGGTACGAAATAGTACGAATTACGAATGAATGAATAGAATAAAAAAAGGTTTCTTGACGTCAAACTGACAATGATTGTCAATAATTTGTTTGACATTGACACAGATGAGAGTCTGTAAGATCTGACAACCATTCCGATTCCGATCCCGATCCTCCTGCCTTTTCTCGACGCCAGATGGCATTAGTTGTTGAACTGTGTTGTTGAACTTGTTGATAGTAATCTATTTAACGACTTTAAAACGACCATAAACTCTTATTTTGCGTGTATGCGGATAACTTCGTTGTTTATGAACTGATTACGATGATTATTTTTTTGTTGGAAGGAGATATTCCAAGGGTGGTCCCGTGTTATGGAAACCAGGACCTGATGATGGCACCCCAGTGAAATCCAGGAGAACTTTCGGAAATCATAGGGACGACCATTGAGCTATAATACTTATGTCGTTAGTACATATAAGCAATGAGGACGACTAGTGCGTTTGTATTTTTTTTTAATTTCGTTTGGATTTTAAAGAACTACGATTTTATGAAGGTCTGAAGTCGATCTGATGATGGAATTGCTGATTATGAACACGAAGGTGTAAGTAAGTGTAAAGGGAATTACTCAACGGTTTACCTTGTGTTTGGGTTTGATTAATATTGTATTGATTGGAACTTTACAACTAGGTAAGTAGGTAGGTGAGATCGTCATTAGGGATCTGATGATGAAATGGAAGGATAGTTAAGGAAATGTTCAAGGAATCCTTAATGACTTATAAGTACCATTACTGTCTGGTCATCTGGTCTGATGATTCGGTAGAATTTTTTAATACTAAAAACCGTGAATTAAAAAAACTAACCGACTTCAAAATCTTGTATAACAAAAAAGATTGGTTGTACAAAACGAAATTGCATAATAGTAGTTTATGCAACGTCATATAAAGAAGGGTATTAAAACACGAGTGTGAGTTTATGAAACGAGCGCAGCGAGTTTCATAATAGTAACGAGTGTTTTAATACCCGTGTTATATGCAGTTGCATACACTACTTTATCTTCACTATTTAATGCAATTAATCAAACAAAATTTTAAAAACAAAACACATTGCGAAACATTAAATTCACGCGTAGGTACGTGTATTGTCACAGTGAACTTGCCGCCATTAAAATCTAACCAATGAGAGCGCAGCTGCGCGTAGAGCCAATCAGGAGCGAGCGAGATCTTACCAAAGAGTTTTGTGTATGTAGTTTCGACGAAGTTTTCACGTATAACCCAACTGTTTTCAAAAGCCAGCCTAATATCAAAATTTTATGCAACTAGTATGAGGATTTTGACATAAGGCTCGCCAGGTTAATTGGTCGCGTTATAATGATGTTATAATGTTATATTATAATGATATTATAACATCATGTGCAATTGCTTAAATTGAGTGTTTTAGTTGTCTTTGCTATAACAGTAGTAATTATAAGTCAAGTATTGGAATCATAAGTAGAATGTTACAACATTAGTGTAGATAATAATAATTTATTTAATCGAGTTCCAGACAAATTTTGAACTTGAAAAAATTTGAGTCGCTGCCATCAACATTACTTAGAACAACCTTAGTCAAACCTCCAGGCACAGAGCCGGATTAACCCTGTCATGGGCCTGTAGGCACTACAATTTTCGGGCCCCTTTTCTTTACCTATTCTGACTGACTAAATCATGTGATGTATTTTTTTTGCCTTCTACTAGGGTTGCCAACATTTAAGTGTCAAAATATAGTATTTTTTAAGAAAAGCTTTTAAAAATATAGTACCTTGCACATAAATATAGTATTTTAGTAGGGAACAATAAAAAATAACCTAAGTTACATTTTACTAATTTATTTTTTATTTTTTACTGGCCAAAAACTATATTTTTTTTCACTTCTTGCATTTTTTTAACAATTTTTTCTCTCCAATAAAACTGGCAGAAGGTTTATCGCAGTAAATTTTTAAATTACTATAAATCAAAAGCTCATTTTTAGTAGGTATAAAAGATATATGTGCTCTGTTTCTTTCTTCACACCATTTCGAATTCATAATCCTTTCTATGAATGCCGAAATAGCGGGAACAGAACGCAGAACATTGATATAAAATATAGTATTTTCGCGTACTATATAATTATTTCTTCAACAGTACCTATATAGTACGGAGTCCCGAAATATAGTACAATACTATACATATATTATAGTCCGGTTGGCAACTCTACCTTCTACCCACATTTCTGAATATAATTCCAGATATAGGCATGGATGACATGACGTCCTAACTCCTATGGGTTCAGACATCGCAGGCTCTATCCGTGCTCAACGCGGATTGGTTCCGTGTTAGTACAGAACAGTCTTTCGCGCAGCACACGCTTAGAGTAAGCGTACGTTTGATTTCGCCCTAAGTCTAGGTGTTTTCTATGTATAAGTACATGAAAAATTAAACGCTACTCAATAATTTTTAATTTAAAATATATATTTAGACAAACGCAATAAACAAAGGAAAAGGTGAAGTACAGTTCTGTTAATTTAAATAGGGACTTTTCTAACTTTCTTAGATATAAAGTCGTTTACGACTTCTTCGATGTGGACCTTTTCCAATATAATTATCATTTTCAATTGCCATTATCGACAATGAATTTAAACGATGTTGAGACATTGTTGTTGATTTGATCGTCCGTCTTTATTAAGAAATCTGTTAAAAATCCAAATAGAGAGTTAACTTCCTGGTAGCTTTCTAGTCGTCGTGTCAATTCTGAATGCAGCACGTCCAGTACAGGTAAATAAGTTTCGATTTTCAACTTCTCTCTTCCACTGAGTATAGCTTCTTCTGCAGGTCCGTCATCATGGTGTCTTTTCCTTTTTCGTACGCGCTGATTTTCATCACTGTAATTGGTACCACTTATCTCAGATGCCTTCAACTCGTAGTCGTTAAATGAATCTCTTTGCGAAAGCAAAAAATCTAAAAGCGATTTTAAAAGATCAACTGCCGTTCGAAGTTCAATGGTTGCTTTTTGTAGTGATATACTAACACCATTGATTCGATCCAGTATGGCAGCCCAGAATACTGACATAATGGCATTTTCTTTTTTTTCAGAATCCTTTAATAAACATTTGGCTTCGTGAATTAGTTGCGGTGTCTGCGTCTTATCGTCAACAATAGACTGCAGAGCTTTCTGAAAACTCTTATAACTCTTATAAAAAAATCTTTTGCTGTCTTCGTATTGACGGCTTGAAGCAGAAAAATCACAGTCAAAGTGTTGACATTCGTTAAAATCTCTGATACACCAATAATCTTGTATTTCTTTGGTAATATTTTTCCATAAGCCAATGTCGTTCTGGTATCCTACATCTTGATAGGCTGCGTTTTGTTGTGGTACTGGTGATTGGAACTCGTTCTCTGCCTCACTTACCTCGGCACCTGTTAAAGTAGCTGCTTCTTGATCCTGGTTGGCCTGTTCAGAACACTCGCTAGGAATGTCTCCTGAGTCCGCCTCCAAACTCCCGGTTTGATCAGCAGCAGACGTAGCCGTACTCGGAAAAGGTTGATTTTCGAGTGGTTGGCGAACAAATCCAAGTTGGAAAAGGTTTTGCGTCTTCTTTAATACCTCATCACGCTTATTTTGTTGATCTAGCCGCTTTTTACGTTTTTCTGCACCGCTCAAATGCTTTTTTTTCACGGGCTCATCGGACATTTTGTTCCTTAAAAGAAAGATGTAAATGAAAAACTAACACAGAGAAATGGTTAAATTTTCAGAAAAGTAAAGATATTATTGGCCAAATAATTATATCACAAACAATTAGAAAAAATAAATAAACTTACCTTATTTAATCCTGTTTTATAATCAAGAAGATTTATTTTCTCGTCAAGTTTTCAAGACCACTGTCATAAAAACAACTAATACTCAACAGTCGAGTCGAGTCTACTTCTACACAAAAACAAACGCTCCTGCCTGATAGTATCAAACGAATCGGGGATTTCCCCAACGTAAAACGACATAAACCGTGTTCCTTCTCGCTGCGTTCTGAATGTTTTAAATACTTTTGGTTTTGTGTATGTGAAAATCGTAAGTCTTCAAATACGGAGAACACATAAACTTTTTAAAATTTACCTTGCAATCGCAGAACTCATATCACATATTGTAATTAAAGATACGTAGGTTATAGGTATTTTGAAAGTTTCGGAACTATTACGCTACAAATTATTATCACGCTACGGAAGCTTGCAGAACGCACCCAACAAATCGGGGATTCCCGCAACGTACATGAAGTCCAGTTAGTTGCGTTTCGAAGGATTATATTAGTTCTAATATGAGATACTAGATGGTTCTGTATGTATAAAGTGTTACAGGTGTTGAAAAAGAAAGAATAGTTTTGTTAATTATCATTTTCGTTCAATTCAAAAAAAAATATTTTCGGAATGCAGTGCAGTGGGCGGGGCCCCTGTCGATGCTGGGCCCCTAGGCAGTTGCCTACTCTGCCTTAAGGTTAATCCGGCTCTGTCCAGGCACGAAATTAAACAGATCTTCCAAAGGCACAAACAAACTTATTCAACTTTTAAATGTATCAGTAAGTCGACTAAATAGAGTTCGGTCAGCTAACGAAATGCGGTCTAACTATACGATTAATATAAACGAGCCATAGGCCGCGTAACCACTTGGCCCAGCTGGGCAGCTTACTTCTGTAACTCGCTCAAACATAAACTTTTGTGCCGCGAAAAAACCCGTAGTAATACGTTACCTCGAGATGTCCAGTGTATATACTCCTCGAACCTATAATATTGAAATCTTAGTAGTTTTATAATTTTCTAACTCACACGATTTGCACTCATTATATGAAACGGGTCTATATCGGGTTAGAATATATAACGTACTTATTAAAATACTATGTATAATATAATATAACGAATTTATTAAAATAAGTATAATAATTATTTGCTAACGCGATATAGACGCGTTTCATTTAGTATAATCACATCACAACATAATTCTAACGTAATATTATAAGTACTAAATGTAACGGGTCTATGTCGCGTTAGAATATAACTATGTACATATTTATTAAAATAGAAAAAAAATTAAAGAATATTCTGATGCTATATCTAGACCCGTTTCATTTAGTACAATCACTAAAATTTTCTAGGGAACTTAGTAAGTATATACCTACAATAATAATATACATATGTTAGGTTACTTAATAACGACATCTTCGGCAGGATATTGTGTATCACGTCCGCCGTAATGTATTCTCGCAAGGATTTCTTCTCTGATTAGAGGATTATCGAGGAGTAATGGCTCGGATTAGTTCTGATCGGAACACAATCGATTACCACTTGTTCGGTCATTTGTTTACTGATCCCGGCGTGCGCTGATCACATGAGAGCAATAAACTCGGTGCTAATAGAATTAAAAGTCACCAAGTCTTAATCCATGATGTCAATAAGAATTCGGTATATTATCAATAAGCACGCCTACGCGAGGGAGCCCTCCCAAGAATTGAAATGTATGTCTGTATAGTCGTATAGTCGTACAGCGAGGGGTAAGCTTGTAACAAGGAACTCTTCGCAACACAAACATATTAAGGAAGTACCTAATACCGGGATTACTCGTTTGAATCGCATCAAAGGGATTTGTAAAGTCGGAGGCGAAGTAGAAAACTAACTTGGAAGTATGTAGGTGGGTTGTAATTCGTTTTCGTCTGTCAGCAAACATAATTTAATCAGGAACAAAGACGTCCGCACAAACATAATTCCTTTTGTCTATTTGGCAAACATGATCAAATCAAGTGACAACAATAGAAAGAGGGACTCCATTCATCTAGGAGCGCATATAAAGTGGCTCATTACTCGTCATGTGTGACGCGCCGCCCGCCCTACATATCACATCGCCGCCGCCGGCCACTCGTAGTGTGCAGCGACCGCCGGAGAGCGCCGTCAATCACGTCGCTCATCGACTTGCTTATTGTAAGTGTAAGAAACATATTCTGAAATGCGGACTCTGTCAACAGCCAAGCACCTACTTAGGGGATGCACCACATGCACCTACTCGTAGTAACGAAGCACTAAAGGAAATATAATCTAAATACGAATGTTGTAGATGTACAAATAAATTCAACTGCATTATATTTTCTTAAAATCGTGGAGTATTAGCCAAGCAGATATCAAGAGGCGTAATGCCTAGATTGGAGTTATTTAAATTGATCGAACAACTTAAAATATTAAAAAATCTATCATCGTTCTAATCTGTAATTGCCTACTCTTATTCTAGTGATATACTAGCTACCTATACCCTTCTTCGGTACCTACTATGGGTCGGCCCAATAATCTATCCAATAAGCTATCTCTAAGTACTTATACCTACAATATTATATGCCTGAAATAGATAGTCCTGTGCTTCGGGCTAACAACAACAGGTACTTATACCTACCACCTATATGTATATATATGTTAAATCTGAACTCGAGTCTAAGTCGAGTTAATAACGAACCAAGCCTCGGGCTCGTGACGGCTATATCCAGCGTAGCGTATATTCTCTTTGGTAACATATCTGAAATTAGTCTTGGAATTTCAATTATTTCTTTACGAAACACGACCATTAAACGACTTCTGTGAAATCATCCCGAACAAACGTGGACTATGGGTGGGTACCCCGGTGTGGGCCTCCCTCTACATGTTATACAAATATTTAAGTAATACCTTCTAGCGGTTAGACCTCGCGGACACAGCGCGTGTGCCGAGAATGAGATACTTTTATCATATTTTGATAAAATTGATAAAAGGTATCATCATTTGTTAAGTGTTATCTGTGCAAGTTTCTTCAAATTCGTTCAGATGTTTCAACATAAAAGAGCATTCATAAAGCATAATGTTATAATGCCGGTATCGAAGCAGAATTGTTTGGATGTCGTTTGCGTATGATAGTGTGCCGTCATTGTACTCGTAAACATTTCAGTTCGCCCCCGTTTGTGGCGCGTCATGAAAGTTGGCGTGATGCGAACAACACCAGTAGCGCGGAATGGACGCCCGTCAACAACTCCCATATCCAGTTTGTGGGCGCGTTGATACAATGTTTTGATCCGCGCGGCGACGGGCGGCACTGCACGTCAGCACCGTTCGCACGTAGGGAGCAGGCTCCTTCCAAGCGACTCGTCTTAAGAACCCTCCGGCGCGCCGCGCCGAAGGTATGGATTACAATCACAAAGCCGCGATGAGAAATTGGTTTAATTTAACTTTTTATCGAACGTTTCCAGAGTGTTATGAAAAAAGTTAGTAATTGTATCCAATATTTACAATTGGGAGAGACAATTGTGATGATGGTGCGGCGAGCAGGTCGCGAGGGCGCGGGTCCAATAACGTGTCGGGAATGAGGAGAACCGCAAACAGAGCGGGACCTACCCGACCTCCTGGAAATTAACAACCTTTTTTGTTGTTCAAACATTTAATTACTGAAATCGCAGTTAGAGCAACGTTAATACAATGCTAAACTGCTTCATGCCCCTATGGAAATTAACCGTTACACACAGCCTCGCGCCGCGCCGCCTTCACTGCCCGCGGTATATCTACTCTCTTTGTTCATTTTGTTATTAAATACTCGTACGATTCCGCATATTGAAATTGAGTCTGATAACGACATCATAATATTATTTATCTACACTAAATGATGTTATAATATCCACATCGATATCAAAAAATCTTATTTTAACATCATTATAATGCGACCAATTAACCTGGCGAGCCTTATATCAAAATCCTCATACAAGTTGTATAAAATTTTGATATTAGGCTGGCTTTTGAAAACAGTTGGGTTATACGTGAAAACTTCGTCGAAACTACATACACAAAACTCTTTGGTAAGGTCTCGCTCGCTCCTGATTGGCCCTACGCGCAGCTGCGCTCTCATTGGTTAGATTTGAATGGCGGCAAGTTCACTGTGACAATACACGTACGCGTGAATTTAATGTTTCGCAATGTGTTTTGTTTTTAAAATTTTGTTAATTTTAGTGAAGATTAAGTAGTGAAGATAAAGTAGTGTATGCAACTGCATATAACACGGGTATTAAAACACTCGTTACTATTATGAAACTCGCTGCGCTCGTTTCATAAACTCACTCTTGTTTTAATACCCTTCTTTATATGCAGTTGCATAAACTACTATAATATTAACTCCCCGGTTCAGTGCTCGGCGCGGTGCTCGGTGTTCGGCTCGGGCGCCGCCAGCGTCGATCCCATTGTGGCCCCATTCATTTGATGGAACACTATTGAATGTTGATGTCATGATGATCAGGATTGTACGAGCCAATACTTTATTGCCCATACAGCACTTTGATATAATTGTACCTAACTTTAATTAGTCGTTACTTGACAACACTACACACCGTACGTCACGAGTGTAATAACAAATTGTATCTATCAATAAGTGCGACTCAATAAATACTTACTACTAAACTTAACGGTAGTTTGCTTGTGTGAACATAACAACATAACCGCGGGTATTGCTTACGGTAATAACCCCAACATCTTTTTGGTCCTTCGAGATATTTGGCGGCGTTTTGAGTAGTTTTCTCTGTTGCGTTAGCAAATCGGCTTTAGTGGCTTGCCACCAGCGGCATCCCCCATTGGAGTTGAGAAGTTGCACATAGCGTGACAAGGGAAGCTGCGCGAGGCGCCAGCACGAACCAGCGTAGATTACGTCTACTGCTGCGAAACCTTTGGTGAGCGTTCCTGGAGAGTGTGTAGTGTAGTTATCTCGATTGCGTTAGCAATTCGGCTTAGTGGCTTGCCACCAGCGGCATCCCCCATTGAGTTGAGAAGGTGCACATAGCGTAAGGAGAAATTGCTATACTAACAGCCCGGAATCACTACAAACAAATAATATCCCTAACTGTAGCGGAGATTACGTCTACTGCTGCGAAACATTGTGAAGTCATTTGCAACCAACACCGCGACCCACGATGTCGGAAGAATTTCTACAACTGATTAACAAACAACAGAGTAGCTACGAGCAAATCAAATCAGTGAAAACTAACTACAATAAGGATTCTGTGAGTAGAAAATCTATTGACTATCTGAACAAACGCATCGATGCCTTGCAATCTCACTGGGATGAGTTTCGAACAAATAACGATATCCTGAAGAAATTCGAGCTGTCCAACGGAGGCCATGAATACTTCCAGGAGAAAGTTTTTAACATTACGAGCAAAATGTATGAAGAAACCATTCAATCAATGAGTAAGCTTCGAGAGCAACTACTGCGCGAGTCTGAGGCCGGCACATCCTCGCCTCGCGCCGCCGCCGGGGCCGCGGGTCCTCAACGGACCACGGTGCCCACCAAAACTATGCAGTTCGACACCACTGGAATTGATTTATCACCGGATGCTGCGGACGAGCATATCGCGTCGCTACTTCGTACTCAAATGTGTAACTTCAGTGCACTAGAACGAGCCGTTTCCAAAATCAAGCTCGATGAGATGAAGGGCGAGTGGCAACTTCGTGATCAACTAAACATTCTGCGCTCCAAATGGGACTCTATTGACAAGATACACTGGGAGTTAGCTTACCTATTACAAGGGAGTGATGAGAGGTACGAACAAACATTCGACCATTGGGAGAAAGTCTACGATGGATTAAGAGAAAACATAAACAAGAAGATGTTCGACACAGCTCATTACGAAAAAACAACCCCCCGTATCGACATACCGGAATTCAATGGAGAATATAACAACTGGGTAACATTCAGGGATTTATTCTACGAAACTATCCATGAAAACCCGACTCTTAATAATGCACAGAAAATGAAGTTTCTGAAGTCAAAATTGAGAGGGGAGGCTGAGAAATTAATCAAGCACCTTCCCGTAAGCGCTGATAACTATGAATCATGCTTGAATATTATTCAACATCGCTACGATAACAGGAGGCTACTTTTTAAGTCGTATTTAGATACGCTTCTCAATCAACCAACAATTGAAATCCCGAACCTTAACAACTTGAAAAGGCTACATGATACGACAAAAGAGTGTTTGAACGGCTTGGAAAGCCTTGACATAGACATCCCGGTGTGGGGGCCACTCATAGTTTATCTGCTCTGGTCAAAGCTGGATGATAGTACATATAATGATTATCTACGGTCTGGGAAAAATTCAAGAGAATTACCGGATCTGTACGAATTTATCCAGTTTATTGAAGAGAAGTTCATGGCATTAGAAACTGCCCGCACTAAGAAGCATCCTCCGAAACCAAACAATTATAACAGTACGTTATCTAAAGGTTATAATTATTACAAGCCGATGAATAAAACAAACGCAGAAAAGTTTACAAAAACCTACCATACATCACTGCAAAGTTGCCCACTTTGCAAAAAAGATCACGCGTTGCGGAATTGTACATTATTTCAAAACATGGATATTGCGATACGAAATAAAACTGCAAATGAACTAAACATTTGTAAGAATTGCCTATTCAGCCATGGTGAAATTAAATGTAATTCCAAGCAAAGATGTCGGAAATGCAACTATAAACATCACTCCCTACTTCACGATGATAATTGGAGAAAAGGTCAGTCGAAGCAATTTACATCAACTGATAGTGAGAGATCATCTAATCACGTAAACAGTGAACAAGAGATACTTTTAACTACTCTTCAACTACAAATCAAAAACAAAGAAGGTAATTACGTTACACTTCGAGCGTTACTGGATCAGGGATCCCAAGTATCACTGATCACTGAAAACGCCGCCCAACGGCTGAACCTATCTCGCAACAAAATCAACGCTGCTGTGACTGGTGTAGGCACTAGCATGGGTACCAGTAAGGGAATGATTAGACTTGAATGTAAATCTATCCACTCTGATTATACTTTCAAGACTGAAGCACTAATAATGCGGAAATTGGTCAACAACTTACCCAATTCCACAATTGAAACCAAGAATTGGACACTACTAGACAAGATCGAGTTAGCTGATCCGCACTTCAACGTGTCGGGGCCGATTGATCTACTCTTCGGCGCCGATATCTACTCCGAAGTCATCGTAGAAGGAGTACGAAAACAAAACAACAACTCGCTAGTAGCTCAACAAACAAAGTTGGGTTGGATACTAAGCGGGGCCACTACCAAGCAGTACAACTGTTTTGTCACTCTTACGGAGCTAGACAACCTGACAAAGTTTTGGGATATTGAAGAAATTCCTTCGGAACCCGAAAAAACTACATCAGACCAATATTGTGAAGAATATTTCACCCAAACAACCGAGCGATTACTTAACGGAAGATATGTAGTGAAAATGCCTATGAATCCAAATTTTGAAAAATATATCGGCAATTCAAAAGCTCAAGCAATCGCTCAATTTCGCCAATTAGAGAAGAAAATGGCGAAACAAGAACATTTCGCTACATTATATAAGCAGTTTATATGTGACTATATGGAATTAGGTCACATGAAACTAGCGGTTAAGTCCGAGAGTCCACAAATGGTACAAGTATACCTACCTCACCATGGCGTATTAAAACCAAGCTCCACGACGAGTAAACTGCGAACAGTTTTTAACGCGTCCATGAAAACAGACTCCGGATACAGCCTAAACGACTTGATGGAAAAGGGCCCAAACTTACAAAAGGACATACTTACTCTTATCATCCGATGGAGAACTTATAAGTATGTCATAAAAGCGGACATAGAGAAGATGTATCGTCAGATCCTTATTCATCAGGATCAACATAATTTACAAAAAATTATTTGGAGGAATAATGTAGCAGAACCATTAAAAGAGATGCAGCTTTGTACATTGACTTACGGAACGAAAGTCGCCCCTTATCTCGCTATACGCGTTTTATTACAACTCGCTAATGACGATGGTCAAGATTTTCCACTGGCTCAAAAGGCGTTAAGAGAAGATTTTTTTATGGATGATCTTGCCTCCGGGCACCACACTATTGAGACAACGATGGCACTACAAAAGGAGCTGTACGAGTTGCTGAATAGAGGTGGTTTTCATCTACGGAAATGGTCTACAAATGAACCATCTATTCTCGAAAACATCCAAGAAACACAAAAGAGCCATACAACTAGTTTTCAATTCACCCAAGAGGAATTTAGTAAAACTCTCGGGTTAATATGGAATAACGCCAGCGATTCATTCCATTTTGTATATGCTGTTTCAACTGACAACATAACTAAAACATACACAAAACGTAGATTGTTGTCGGAGATCAGCAAAATCTACGATCCACTCGGATGGCTATCTCCAATGACGATCCGAGTGAAGCTCATATTTCAAAAACTATGGAGTGGAAATTACCAAAAAATCGGCTGGGACGAAAACGTACCCGAAAAAATAGTTGAAGAGTGGAATAAAATAAAAGCCGAATTGCCTTTACTAAATACAATCAGTTTGCCAAGATGGAATAAATATGAAAATAACAAGAGGATCGAATTGCAAGCCTTCTGTGACGCCAGCGAGCACGCGTACGCCTGCGTCATATACAGCCGCGTGATGTCACCGACCGGTGCATACGATACTACACTACTAGCCGCTAAAACAAAGGTAGCCCCGATAAACAAAAAAATTTCAATTCCCAGATTGGAACTGTGTGCCGCTGTTTTGTTAACGAGACTTCTACAAAAGGTCAAATCAGTCCTGACTGACTACGAACCAAATATATCCTGTTGGACTGATTCAAAGGTTGTATTAGCCTGGATACAAGGCAATCAGTCAAAGTATGAAAAATACGTAACAAACCGTACTGCCTACATATTAAATATCATACCTGCTATTCATTGGGGTTACGTGAAGAGTAACGAAAACCCTGCCGATTGTGCTACAAGAGGACTCTCGCCATCTAAACTAGTAAAATTTTCTTTATGGTGGGACCCACAATGGCCTAAAGATGAAACATTCATACAACAAGAATCTGTTGAAATTGAAGACATTGAAGAGGGGTTGATAACAAATTGCTACGCAATTAAATTGACGGAACCCATTCTAATACATAGTGATTTAATTAATTCATTATTAGAGCGACAAAGCAACCTCGATCGTATTCTACGAATACTCGCTTGGGTGATGCGTTTTGCTGATGCGCTAAAACATAACAAGAGGTCAGACAAGTTGAATGAACTGCACTTTAATGAAATAAACAACGCATTTATGTTCATTATTAAATCATTGCAATCCATTTATTTTGCAAATGAAATAAAGTACTTAACTAACTGTGGAAAACTTTCTAAGAGTAGTTCTATACTAAAACTGAACCCATTTTTGGATCCAAAAGGAATTCTACGTGTTGGAGGACGGTTAGAACATTCAAGTTTATCGGAGGAAACTAAACATCCGATCCTTATACCATCTGACGGAAGAGTGACGAAACTAATAGTTGAAAAGTCCCATCAACTAACTTTACACGGTGGAGCGAGATTAACGCTAGCTCACACGCGAAACAAATACTGGATAGTCAGTGGGAATCGAACAGTCAAGAAAATACTACGCCAATGTGTTCGCTGTCGTCGATATTCTACTGCTAGAACTGAACAACTAATGGGAAATCTTCCGAAAATAAGAATAACACCATCACGGCCATTTTTACACACGGGCGTCGACTTTACGGGTCACGTTGAAGTAAAAATTAACAAAGGCCGCGGGATAAAAACCTGCAAAGGATATATAGCCGTCTTTATATGTATGTCTACGAAAGCGGTGCATATCGAGCTGGTGTCAGATATGTCGACACAAACATTCATTGCAGCTTTAAAACGCATGTGTGCTAGAAGAGGTACTCCAAAATATATGTACTCCGATAATGGTACTAACTTTGTCGGAGCCGCAAAGATCCTAAAAGAAGAGTTCATCCAGTACAAGACGATACTTTCATCGGAGTTCTTCAAAGAGATAAATGACCTACAAATCGAGTGGAGATTTAATTGCCCTCTGAACCCTGCGGCAGGTGGAATATGGGAAGCAGCCATACGAGGAATGAAATTCCATTTGAAACGGGTAATCGGACATCAAAAGCTTACCTACGAACAATTTTCAACCCTCCTCACTCAGATTGAAGCGTGTATGAATAGTAGGCCACTGAGTCCACTGTCGGAAGACGTAGCGGACTTAAACTACCTTACACCAGGCCATTTCTTGACGGGAGGACCGACTCTGTCCTTACCACTCAACGAACCCGAAGATTTGAAATTGATAGACCCTAGAAACAACTGGAAACTGATTGAACTCATGCGCCGACACTACTGGAATCGCTGGTCGAAGGAATACCTACATACTCTACAAAATCGAGATAAATGGCAACACGTTCAAGACAACATACAGAAAGGGCAATTAGTTCTAGTGAAAGAGAACAACTTACCTCCAGGCAAGTGGGCGATGGGCCGGGTACTGGATCTGCACCCGGGCACGGACAATTTAGTTCGAGTAGTCACGCTCAAGACCCAAAATGGAGAAATAAAACGTCCAATTACCAAACTAGCTCCACTACCTGTAACCGCAGAATGTGAGAGCACGGAGTCACCGAGTACTGAAACTGTAACACGAAAGAAACCAAAATCTACAAAAGCCGTTAACAGCGTACTCATGGTTTTATTAGTTTTTTGTATGAACTTTTCCTACGGAATTGCAACTGCACATTTCAAACAAACAAACTTATCGACGAATCTTCCTATCTACTTCGACTCAATTGGCAATATACAAGTTATTCACGATGAATGGAAACTTCTGGTATACTATAACATAACAACGTTTTGGGAAAGTACTGGAAAGGTTGAAGATTTTGTCAATCATTTGAACCAGATATGCGCTACTATGCCAAATGAACAATGTCACGCTACGCTACAGCAATTGAAGTTCGATATGAATCAACTGAACGAATACAACACACTGTTATTGTCACAACATCAACAGCGAAGCCGAAAACGCCGTGGCTACGTCAATGGCGTTGGAAACCTGGCTCGCACCCTGTTCGGAGTACTCGACAGTGAATTTGCCGAAAAATATGCTCGAGACATCGGTAAAATTCAAATAAACGAGCAACACCTACTACAGCTGATAAAAAATCAAACACTGATTGTAGAGGCGGAGAATAATATTATTAAGAAGAACGAAGCTTTTGTTTGTAAGCAAATGGACATCATTCAGCGATACATGAACGAAACCAATAACGATATGGAGCTACTGCAAAATAGATTCCAGATTATGAAGACAATGAATGACGTCAACGCTGGAGCCATAACTACCAGTTTACTACTGTCAGTACTCAGGAGAACTCAACAAATGCTCCTAAACGCACTGACAGACATACACAGAGGACATCTAGATATGAACCTGTTTACCCCTGAACAATTATGGGAACAACTCAACTACATTGCCGGAACCATATCGAAGCGATTGACATTACCTGTGAAACTGAATAACAGATCAAATATTGAAGATATTTATAAGTTGATCTATGTCAAAGCTCGACTCACCGAGCAATATTTGCTGTTGGAACTACATATACCGTTATTGAGCGATGACGAGTATACGTTGTATAACACCATACCTATTCATACACGACTCATGGGGGACCAATGTCAAGCTATCGCAACTACAACAAAATACATTGGAGTAAACTTTGCTAAGAATATTTACTTACAAATGAGTGAGGCGGAACTGCAACAATGTACATTGCTGACAATGGAGAACTACATTTGCCACGCCTACACGCCCATAAGAAACTTGCATGGAGCGACAGCGTCCTGCGAAGCTAAAATGCTGAGTCAAACCATAGACGTTAGCTGTGATTGGATCCGACAACCATGCTCTGACCAATGGATAAAACTACAAAAACATAACACATGGCTATATAATTGCATCAAGGAGTGCCGGACTCGTATAATATGTGAGAATCAGATTTCATCAACAACGATAACAAATACGGGCCTCCTTACTATAGGTCAGGATTGTGTCATTCAATACAAAGATGCTACTATTTACTCACAAAATGTATTTAGTAGTAAAATAAACACAGGAATCAGTTTGGAAGTGCCAACCATTGGTTCACCGAACGATATGTTGAATACATATAAACATAGAAACATCATTCTACCAAAACTAAACCTTGCAAAGGAACACATGTCAGTAGATGATCAGATAACAACGGAAAAGAGAGAAGAGCACCTCCTGAGCGACTTATCCGTTCATGATATCGGCAATTACACAATAAGCCTACTTCTGTTGGTAGGAGGAATCGCAGCAGTCACCGTCATAACATGTCGATGGAGACGACAACGACGCGCGGTCACTACCACAAATCTGACTCCTACAAAAATTGAAGATATAGAACTGCAGGACATCGCCCGGGGTTCCAACGAAGTTCCAGATCCGACACGAGCTCACACGGGGTTCAGGCTGTGATCGACCGACGGTGAATAAAGAAGACATTTATTTTGTATATTTTAAGCTTTCATGTTGTACCTATTGTAGTTCTATAATTTACTTTTCTCTCCCTCGGGAGCATGTACGAGCCAATACTTTATTGCCCATACAGCACTTTGATATAATTGTACCTAACTTTAATTAGTCGTTACTTGACAACACTACACACCGTACGTCACGAGTGTAATAACAAATTGTATCTATCAATAAGTGCGACTCAATAAATACTTACTACTAAACTTAACGGTAGTTTGCTTGTGTGAACATAACAACATAACCGCGGGTATTGCTTACGGTAATAACCCCAACAAGGATTTTTACATAATTTAATATAAAGAGACGCCATACTTGCTTCAAATTTATCGTCACTGCTCAGCTCCTATGTGTCTTAGCGTTAGTTTATATAGCCTATAACCTGCCCAAGAGTATAGACTACAATCGTATCAAGTTTGGTTCCCCCCTGTATGTACAGACAGACAGACTGATAGACAGACAGACAAAAAAATTACTGATTGCATTTTTGGCATCAGTATCGATCACCATTCATCCTCCAATATTAATTTTGAACATTATATTCAATGTACAGAATTTACCTCTCTACAGTTTTATTATAAGTACATATATACATATGTATGATATTAGATCGCATAGCTCGATACTCACGTTTACAAAAGCTATTTAGCATCTTGTGGTCTTTGCCGGTTGTGGATCAAAATACTTAATAAAAGTTACATGTCTTAACCTCTGTCTTTGTGAAATATTTTTTGCTCTTGTTCACTTCAAGTTTAAAATCCCTCAGTTAGTATACCTATATGTAATTGCGGTCAAAGAAAAATTACACAGCATCAATATATTAGTGTAGATTTTATAATAAATAAGTAATACTTAAGATACGCGGTTCTTGACAAAGTTTGTAATCCTCTGAGAAATGCGAAAGTATCTTGTTCATTATGGCGAGTTGTTCCTACTTACACATTCCCTTTGCTCGCTCCGGCGGGAGCCTCTTCTCCCAGCACGTTACCTGAGAGCTGCACGCAGAGCGACGCCGATGGCACCGCACTCAGTCTCTGGGATCGCAAAGTCCTCTGAACAACAATATTGCTCCCGGAATTTTCTCATCGTAGAAAATTACATACACGCAACGTTATATAATGTTATTTATTAGTCTCCGAGAGGACAATTACTCATGAGGCGCGGTAATTAAAACCAAGGTTTAAGAGCAGAATGAGTTCCGTGCGCTCCGACCTGAATTTAATGACTCGATTTAAGAAAATAAGATTGACAAAGGCCGCTTCAGGTCCCAGTAGTGCGCACAAGTTCTGAATAGAAAGTTAGCTAAGTTGTTAATCCGACGGCGGCGCGCTATCAGCGATGCTTTACGAACGGCGCCCACTGCCCGGCCAGGTTAGTAGTCCCGGCTCCGCTCTCGCGGCGCGGACTACTCGTCGCCGAAGTGGCCGCGGCCGCGCCCCGCGCGCGCCTGCCCCGCGCCCTCCACGCGCTTCCGCGTCAGCCTGAGGGACCGAAGGGTTATGATTTACGAACTCTGCCTCACCTTTAGGTTCTCTCTGTATAGTTTCTGAGAGAATTGCAAAGCGCGTTTTCAAGGTAGCAAAGTTTTCTTGATTTATTTTATTCGGTCCCGTGTTGTTTGCGCTTCGTTTTACAACTGGAGCAAACTGTTTTTGTTTTTCTTCGGCACATAACTAAGTAGTATAAGTTTGTTTGTTCTTCCACCTTCCGAACTCTTTTCGGCTTCCTGCTGGCTCGGCTCATATCAGAACTACTGGTGTTACAACTTAGAAATATATGTACGTGTATTTGGTACATTACATAGTAAGTAAGTCTACCTGACTTACGCTTTGCCTCCAGTATTAATTTATAATGTTTAATGTTATTAAGTTCAGTAGCCTGCTCCGAGTACTTACCGTTCGCTCGGAGCCGCGAGCTCCAAGTCCCTCTGTTGATCCAACGCTGGAGATTAACGTAAGATCATCTCGTGCTCAGGCGGATATTAAATCCACCGGAAAATATTTTAGGATTCGGAATGATTCCAAATAATTGTGAAGAGTGTTGAGCCTAGCCGGGGAGGTTCCGGCGAGTGCCATTGTATATTCATTGAGAGGAGTCAGGTGGAACTACGGAAATGTGCGCATTAGTGAGGCATTCGGTCTGAGGAGCGAATAGAGAACGAGTTGCCCGTAGCCTCGGATTTCTCGGAACTCGTGTGAGCCGAGGAGACAGGATGCGCTGCACTACCACGCCGGGCTACAGTGACCGATCCAGCCTAAGAAATCCCCTACCCTACAATGGTGATTCCATATCCTGTGGTGAATGCTGGAGTAATGAATTAACCGATACTACCTACCAATATACTCACGTATTTACCAACCGTTCCGACACTATTGATTTAAGTGAGCATTATTAATGTTATTTATTTATCTAAAACTACCGGTTTTAGATAAATAAATAAAATGAATTGGTGCGGACGTGTGTTTGTTATCTGCGTTGCGCAGGGTGTGTAATGTTGTTGCGCCCGGTCCCGCCGGCCCCGGCGGCCCCGGCAAGCTCCGGCGGTGGCGCTCCGGGCCGCGCCGCGCGTACCTCTAGCGCTGGTGCAGCTCCTTATACTATCATATAAATCTGGTAGTTCATTTCATCCTCGACTGACTTGATTTGTAGTGAACATACAACATATTTATTTGCATGTGTACGAGAATTTATAACGCTGTAGCTCCGTCAATCATCCTTAACGTGAACGTAGGCAGCAGAAAATAATTGTTTTAATGAAGATAACGTTTCAGAAAAATAAATTGTGACGAGGGGCGTGAAGTTTTTGTTGAAAAACGAAATAAAGATTAGATAACAGAAGTAGGATTTTATGTTAATATTAACAAAAACTATGTGTGTTTATTTCGTTTAGTTTAGATCCTAAAGAAATATTGTGCCTTTTTCCACATTAAGTATTCAGGGTAACGGTGGAGCTGCTTGTCAGTGTGCGAGATCCCTTTATTATCTACCTGCCGCCGCCGCGCGTCCTCCTCGGCGCAAGTACTCCCAGCCGGGACCGACCGGGGCTCACCGGTTCGAGTGTGTGACACAATCAGGCGAGAAGAAAAACACGCTGTCTCACTACTTTACAATTATTATTAAGAGACTCTAGGTGCGGGGGCGTGAAGGGGGCGTCAGGGACGGACTGCGACAGCGCCCGGTGGTGTTACTCAACTTATACCAGTTCGCGGGAAGTTAGGCCACAATCAGTTAAGTAGATTTAGTTAGAGATCATCGGAAATCATAGACGCATTGTTTTGTGAATATGTTGTAATAGTGTTGCTATCAACATACGTCTCACGTATTGTGACCGGAGGGAAATTATGACGTCACATACCACACACCATCCATCATAAAGTAACCCTTACTTAAGGGCCCCATAACAGCGATGGAAGAGATCTCCTCGTGCGATCAGTCTCTGACGTGTCAGTACATGACAGGACTCGCTGAGCAGGAACGACCCGTGTTGTGACGTGTTGTATTGCGTTAAAGGCAAGGTGTTTGAAGGTGGAAAGTTAAAAACATTCAGTGTCACTTATACTTTATTAAGTCCTTTTTACTTCAACAACTTGGGAGAACATTTTAGAGTAAAAATGTTATTTAACAGTTTATCATCATTAAATATAAAACTTTGCAAACCCTGACCTCAGTCTGTCCGCAGGATTTAAGATATTCAAATGAACAAGTGTAATAAAACAGAAAACAACTGTTGGCAAAACTTTTAATCCGAGTTGGAACCGCGAGATGATGTCCCCCCTCGGATAATATCGCAGCTCGCAGCTCGCGGCCGAGACCCGTGACCCGGCGGCGCGCGGCGGGGGGGACTTCGTGAGTGTTATGAAGTACGTTACAATTATACATGGTTATTTGGCAGACGTTGAGTGATGGCGCTGTACCCGGCGCTGTGCTTGTGATTGTATGGTCGCTCCGCGTGGCCGCAGTCCGGGCTCTGCGCGCCCACCAAATTACAACACAAAATATTTATTAAAATGCGCTCGACGTACATTTCTGCGACAGAATTTAGATGAGACACATCCGTCATGTGTCGACTCAGCGCGCGCCAACCGCCGTGATGCGATTACAGGCGCCATGCGTGCCGCGACCGCGACGAGGGGCAGGTACTCGCTTCGGGGGACTCGGTTCATTATACCAGGACAGTCGTAATGAGTCGAGTCGAGGTCGCAGCACATCGATGTACTTAACGGAGTTATCAAGAAGACAAATAAAACTATCACTTTCCTTTTCTCGAAAAAAATATTCAAATCGTCCAATTCGATTTCCATTAGGTGAGATGGCGGTCAAACGGCGAGCCATAAAGGGACGTTTTATTAGCGGCATAACTATATACTCAAACGAGGCATATTATGTAAAGGGGCTCAGTAAAAACGTACAGTTTATGTGCGGGTCAGCGTGCGGCGCCGGGTGGCGCGGCTAGTCGTAAACACTGCCCGCCGCGCCGCCGCCCGCCGCCGCCCGCCGTCGCTTATTACATTCCTTTCACTTATTTTAAGAATCGTTTGGCCTCCGCTGGTCTCTGACAAGTGTTACACACGACTCTGCGCCGCCCGCCGACATGTTACCTTGTTACGCAGCTAGACGAGGACCCCTCTACCCCTCTCTAAACATTATTTATCTCGAGTCTCGAACTCTCTTAGCAACCGATTGAGATTAATGGATTTTCACCTTTCGATTGAAAAGTCAATCTACTCACAATAAATATACTTATTTATTTTGGCTTTACATCGAGAACAAAGTGAAACGAAAGTTCGCACAAAGGATCGCCGAGAGCTCTCCGGAGACAGATTTACTTACAAATGATATTTATTTGATGGAAATGTATAATTTACAAGAACATTTGTACTAACTTGAGGGCAATTGTCTCCGACAGTTCCACGCGGGCGCGTGTGTATGTATATACCTACTATTTGCACACGTACAAAATGTTCCACACATATGTATCATAGACAATATTAATCGTTAGCAGAGGTCATTGCTCACTCGTTGTTTATCGTTCATGTAATTCGTTACTCAGACAGACGATGATTTAATGTACAGTTATACAAATACAAAGATAGTTACATAATATGTTATTATAATTTTTTGTTTGTAGTGAAATAAAAGGTTGAGAGATATTTCAGCGGGCGTGCTGTCGTGGAGTCCACAGTGAAGGCGGACTCGGGTTAATTCAATTTGGATAATCTGCCTGACATTCGTCCGCCCGCCGCGCCGCGTCTCCTGCGCGCTCTCCGGCGACGCCTTTCATATAGAATGAACAGTATTTAGGAGGTATTAATTAAGTTCTAATACATTCGACGCTCCCTCTAATACGGTGTAATCCGAATGATTGAACTCGTGTGACGTCACCGGGAGGCAATCGTATCATTAATGAGCGTTGTCGGACGGCGGAGTTTCACCTGGCCTAGTTAGAGCGATATTCCAGGCACGGGTACTTTGAATTTGTTTGTGAATTGAGTTATTATGGGGTAACTACTTGAATATACATATCGTGCGAGTGAACCCGCGAGGCGGGCCCGGGACGCGGGCGCGGGGGGGGGGGGAGCGGGTTCACGATGTCGCGGCGTCGACGTTCCAGATACATAATGAAGACAAACGTGAAACAAATCTAGCGCGCGGTGCCCTACTTGTTTATGATCGCGCCCGCCACGTCTCGCACGTCTCCCCGACTCGATGCGACTCCGCCACACCTGTGACTGTGTACTGACTACGAAACATGAATATCAAATACGATACCAAATATTTTTCCTACAAATCTATTTTTATTGCATTAATAAGAAGTAACAAAAGATAACACATCTTCTAGTCGATTCCATTTGCGAGACGTTTATCCCTTATAGCCAACGACTGATCTACATAGCTAGGTATCTATTCCGACGTTCAAGACGACCAGGCGGAGCGCCCGGTCGTATCAGTCGATAGTAATGAACTAGACACTCGCCAAGCACCGACTAGTGGTGCTCGTGCGACTATTGTCTCCTAACGAGCGGACGCGGGCCAACCGATTATACTCTTACAACATCACGAACAGCTCCACTAACAGCAACCCAAATAACATTTTACTTTTACTTGAGACTTATTAAAGCTTTAACTTCGGCCTACCCTACACCATAAAGCTACGTCGAGCTTAGCTACGAATTTAAAGCCTACGACTCTATATGGCTACGACACTACGGATACCCTATATGGCTACGACACTACGGATACCAGCCTACGACTATTGCTACGAGACTACTCTTCTGTCTACGAGATTCGCTACTACAAAATGACTTGGCTACGTGCCTATGAGGTTATAACAACAGCATCGAAAAACGTTAACATTAAGGTCATTCATTAGACAAATTAATACAACTTCCGAAATTAAAGTAATATAGATACTTATAGTACGGTAAAGAGAGCAGCTGTCTTAAATATCAGAATGATAAGTGAGGGCGGACTCCGCGTCGTCGTCGGAAGCAAATTTTAAAATTGCTGACTAAAAGCCGGCGAGCGACGGCGCGGACCGCAAGATAATTTGATGCAGACTTCCACTACGAATCACTTTTGGCTTTTACTTGAAATGGTTACTTGCATAAAATGGATTGTCTTAAATTTGTCTTGATTGTCTTGAATTGAACCGTTCTGCAGGAAACAACTTTTTGTTCCAGTTAAGCAAAAATAAAACAGAATTATACATAAACGAAGAACTGATGATAAATTGCGATTCATCGCTGTATAGTCGTATATCTATCTATGCGCGTATATCTATCGCAGTGTCGCACCGAATAAATACCATCCAAATGGAGATGTAGGGATATGTGTACGGCCCACCCGGGGCCGCTCCGCGTACTTAACTTTATCTTTAAAGTTTTTCCGTTGTCCCCGCAGGGGGCGCCAGTTAATACGAAACGCGTCATATTAGTCGGAGCGTCGTGTAACAAGCGCGCGTGCAGATGAGACAGCGCTCAGAAGTCGATCCAGCGCTGATTTATAGAGGTCGCATATTATCTCGAGCGGATGTTTTCCTTCATCGGGCTGGAGACCGTGATAAATCACTTATAATCTAGCCCTTCGCGAGCCGTAACAAGGGTTAAGCTGATGACGTCCACCTTACATGATATACTAACTAAACAAACCGGTACAAGTTGGGGCAAAAATATATGTGATATATTAAAATAGTGAAGAGTATTTATATCAGAAGTAGGATTCAATTATAAGTTACGGATCTGGTGGGACTGCCAGGGGGAGTCAGCCCGGGGCGAGGAGGGGGTCTGCCCAGAGACGTAACAAATGGAGCGCACCGCGCCGCTGCATCGAGTTCTCTGAATCACAAGCACACTACGACAACACGAGTACACTGAGGTACACTCTCAATAATCTCACCAACTAACTCATGTTTTATACATTCCACTGGATACATTTTAACGAATTGTTCAGTACTCGTGTTATAACTGAAAGTGGCGGATGTTATTTGCGGCTTCGTAAGCCCGTGCGCGCATACCGAACAAAATTAATTACAAACTTGAGGAAGTATGTTAACCTCAGGAGAACATACAATTAAAAAGCTCTCCACTGAGGCGCGATTTTAAAAATATGTTATTATTAATTATTAATATATTTATTTATTATATATGCCTATCTGGATGGATCCTGGGTTAGATCCACCGGAAGTACGCACAATGTACAGTCAGCCTCTGAAAATGTTCAACGTACGAAAACCGTTTAATGTCAAACTTCCATAAGTAATGAGAATAACAGTAAAACAAACAGAACTATAATAATGTATCAAAGTGTCTCATGGGCTGACAGTACATCATCATCATAATGAATTTAAGAGCAAGGCTCTTGTGGGTGAGTCCGATGCAGACTTCCCCATCTATTCATATTCAGTGCAAGTTCCTTCACATCTCTATAAGACATGACAGACACTTTTTCTTTAATCTGACTCATGTAACAGTACATACGCTAGTAAATTCTTCAGTTTCTGAAATTACGACAATCTACTGAAAACATTTATTCCCGATTCGCCGAATCCAAGGCGGTAACGGCGCGGAAGGGGTTGCGGCCGGTCACATTACTTTCACAGAATTGGGTTCCGCGGAATGGCGAGCTGAACGAACGGAATGCCAACTCATAGTTCCTAACATGTTACTCGTGCGTTCGAGGTCATGCGTTTACTCGTGCTTTCTGCAGTTCTTGCACTTAGCAACATATTAATCATTAATTCATTCATTTCGGGTAGTTTAGTGGCCGACCCTGGTGTCTGCCTAGAGGCCCGCGACATTGTCTAATGATTGTAACAATCGGGACCGAGTGCTTTACGTTCCCTCCGAAGCACGGTAGTCCTCAGATAGAAATGCCACTATCGGTCATTGCACCTATCCAACATATATTAATACTGCCTACAATTGAAAAACTGTTTTGGTCTAAACAATCAAATCAAGTCGCAAACTATTTTTATCCCAGCTTCGCTTTGTCTAGGTATAGTCCGCGCGCGCGACTTGGCCCGCGCGTCTCGCGCCTCCGCCTTTAATTACATTCCACGGGTTCAGCGTCAGATATTGGTTTAATTAATTTCTCCATTCTCATTCTCCTGACGAGTACAAACCGCGCGCGTTACCTAATGTACTTCGATCACGTTGGTATCGGCGGAATCAATTCTAATTTATATTTGAGGCGAAATAAACTAAGTGCCGCGACTCCCGTGTGGGCCCGCGCGGTTCGCACTCTGCTTTGACCGGCCGATCAATTACCAGTTATGAAATTAAATATATGATAATTAGTTGCATTTCAGCCAGCCGGCGCTTCAACGTTAAATTCACAAATGTGGATAATTAATCACGCCCCCCCGCCCGTGCCCCGCCCGCCCCTGCAGTCCGTCCCTGTTCCGAGCGGGCGCGCTCGCGTAAAATGCGTTGATTCAATAAAATGATCGCACCGATGCCTCTGTTTATTGCCAACACTTAACTACTGCTATTTCAGTTGCACATTATTCCAATTTCTATTGTGTTAGCGAATATATCACGCGATTACTAATAGTAATTTAAACTCATTATAATTATAAATTGTGTTGTTGAACCGACCGCCGCGCCGGTAGCGGTCCAATGGCGGTGGGGATTTGCATTAAACCACATGTATTCCGGTTTACGTTTCGCTGCACATTCTATTAAGGTGACGTGAGTTCAGCAACTCGCAAAACGCGGTTTTTCCATCCAACTATTTTCATATAAATTGTCACAATTTTGATTCAAAAAAACTATTATATTAAAGTTGAGGATATATTCTAGTGGCAAAGGTATTTCAGTACACGATTAGATTAATTTCCCTCGATAGAAAAAAATCACAAAGTTGCCTCTTTTATTAATTTAAAAATAATTTTATGGCTAAAATAAACAGATTTTTCCCAAAGAAAAACAACTATAATATAGGTCGTAGCATGAGCTAGGGCATTAGGTATTTTTTTGTAACCTTTCATTTCATTCTTAAACACAATTTCAAAATACCTAAAAAAAATAGAGAATTTGCCGTGTTGCGGGTGACGCGGGGCGAGATCAGTCGCGCTCAAGCGCTTGTGGAGGACGGACCTATGCCAAATATTTGCTGGAGCGCGGAGATGCAAAATTTAAAACTTTTTTCGCAGTAATAAATTTGAACTATGACGGTTGCGTGAAAATGAGGTTTTAATATAAATAAGAACTGTCTGAATTATAATCCGGTCAATTTAAACCAAAAATTTAGAGTGATGTTACATAAAGTCCCAACAAGCTGAAAATCAGGAAAATTGTTCAAAACATAATTATAAACAATGTCTAAAAGTTCCCCATCATTTCCGTGTATGGATTTTTTTTTATTCAAGGTCCAAAGGTAAAAAAAATAGTTTTTCGCGATTTTCAGCAAAACGGTAAGTTTTCTCTTAAAGTACCTGAGAAAATAAAAAAGCTTATAAAATTCTCTATAACTTTAATTCTATCCACTTTTTCCATATTCCCAACCGTTATTGAACTACAAGCTCCAGAAATGTAAAAATTAAGGACCTCGGTAGGTCATGTCACTGTTGAGCATTGGGGCAGGCTCCATAGTTACCTGCCCGAGGTCCTTAATTTTACATTTCTAGAGCGTGTAATTCAATAACGGTTGGGAATATGTAATAAGTGGATAGAATTAAAGTTATAGAGAATTTTATAAGCTTTTTTATTTTTTCAGGTACTTTTATGATAAAACTTACCGTTTTGCTGAAAATCGCGATAAACTCTTTTTTTTACCCTTGACCTTGAATAAAATAAAATCCATACACGGGAATGATAGGGAGCATTTAGACATTGTTTATAATTATGTTTTGAACAATTTTCCTGATTTACAGCTTGTTGGAACTTTATGTAACATCGAATGTATAAATTGACCGGACTATTATAGATTTAGTAGATTATTGCTTTGAAAAAAAAACAAAAAAATATGTTGTGTCACAGTATAAGAATATCAGCAGAACAACTATACAGCTGCAATGTTGGTAGTGGGGATACCTATAAGTACTCGGAATTTTAATTCGATTCCAGATTTGACAATTTCAGTGTTGCAACATTATGACAAGTACTAAATAGTGACGTTGCGAAATTATTCGATATGGAAATGGAATATTTCTGGATCGATTCTTCTCGCTTATAATTTTACTCTCGTAAACTAAGTATATCAGGAAATTAAATATTTCTGAACCGATAATTTAGATTTGACGATTAATTAACGATCTTAGACTTTTCTTTTATAATTGTGTGTGAAATAAATAAAAAAATGTGATCATGAAGGAACATGACAAATAAAACAGATAGATGTATAATGGTAATAATTTATTTTATAAATTGTCGCCGTCATCGCTATCGCTGTCACTTTCTGTAACATTTATTATAAATGTGTCTGTGATATTGTCAATTAACATATCTAGCCTACTCATTTTTTCCTCTTCATCACATCACTACACTATTATATGTGGTATCATTATTTCACAAAATGACAGTAGCTAATGTCAAATCTGGAATCGAATTAAAATTCCGAGTATAGGACAAGACTTGTCTCCTAAGACGTGGCTTATGAACTCGGTGGCATGCACATTTTATTTTGGTATTTTTACGATTATTTTATACTAACTTATTGAAATATATTTTTAGGTCGAACCAACCTGGAAATTCAAACACTTAAAAATATTTCTGCTCGTAATATTAGACAATAAAAATGATTTCACCCAGTGATAAGACCGATATTTTTTTTAAACCTTTTATCTCTTTTTAGTTATTTTTCCCAAGGCTACCTACAATATAATACTAACCTTCGTAATATCTACGATTAGTTTTGCTTGATGGGCTTTTTTTACTGTAGTCACTACACTGTGGCATCTCAATGAGTGACATATTCAAACTTAGCGCGCAAACTACGCGCGAGCGGGAGATCGCCCGCGGTCGGACCGCAGGCCCCGCATCCACCCCCTCCGTAGCAGCTAAGCGCTGGACTCACGTCGTCTTAAACTCAACTACAAATACGTAGCGGAGTAAACTTTTCAAAACATGGAAGTAAGTGCCGAGACCGCACGAGCGCCGCTCCGGGCGCCGCGCCCGCGCCGCACCGCGCCCGCGCCACACCGCCGCCGACCCGCGGGCCGCTCGGTGCAGGCGCGCACCGCCCGGCACGCGCCGCTCCTTGAGCGCTTCATTTCAACGGGAACGATTTCAACTCTATTACATTTTCGAGAGAATCTCGACAACACACTGAAGTTAAGTGGAAACTTTGCGTTGTACAGGACCACATCTATTTCTTTAGCTCGTCATAATTTGAGGAGCAAAGTCAATAAAAGTAATTATACTGTCATGTAACCGATCCAAGGTACCTCGCCCCGGATGGCGCCAGGCTCCGGGCCCAGGGCCCCGCGCCCCGTGTCCGTTACGGGGATCATTACCTAATAACTTCATTGTATATTCATGAAATCGTAAACATTTATCGTCAGTAATACTCGTAGAACATTCTCGAGCTGAGCGGCGTACATCACCCGAGACGCGCACAAAAGCAACGCTCTCTGAAACATTCATTTAATAATCGCTTCATAGTCAAACAAATTCGAATCGTTCCGGAGAAATATTACTTAATTTATATATTTAATTCGGCAAGAGCGAGGGAGGCTAATTATGGCGGAGCCGCGGTGTTTGTTTGTTTGAAACGATACTCGTGATTTATGGGAAGGCGATCCGAACAAATACATCCATATATTAACCGCCACCGCGCCCCCGCGCCCCGCCCCGCCCCGCCCCCCCCCCCGCACCCCGCTCGGACCCGCTCGCCACTTACACTATAGGGCCCGCTCGGGATGCGCGCCCACTACAACACATAACATACATATTTTATTAAGTCCCGTCCAAGTCATTAATATGCGAACGTGTGTATATTGTTTGGATGTCACTCCGCGAGCGGCTCCGGCTCGGCTCCGGGCCGCGCCGCACACCGGACACCATGGAATCAATATGACTTTATGAAAACATTTACCACGGAGCTCGACTGCCTCCAGGAGACTTTACTACAATTAACAGAAAGTTTTAAACAAATATCTAAATGGTTCCAAAAGACACCAACAAAAGTTCGCTGAAAAATTGGTAATTTGTGAATTAAATAATTCCCTAACTGTGTCCCAGTTAAGGAAAACTCTCTCCAATACTATTCTAACCACTAAAATTAGCCAATGACTTACCCAGTATTTGTAATTGTATATACTATTTGAGACACTAAACTCTTCACCGAAAATATGATTCAGACTTCTGAAACACTATTTTTCTTCAGACCTCAGAGGGTAAATAGTAAATATATAGCGTGCTTTAGAAAATAATTATTTTAAAACATTTGCGGACGAGACTTGATGATTTAGGTATATGTTTAATGGGTTGGTCGAACTCAACTGACCGATCCCGTCCCACACTCCACCGGCCGCAGCCGCGGAACGTGTTCCATCAGTTATCACGCCACCCCGCGGTATTATTTAACATACGCGCTCTCCGAACGAAGCACTACAATACTTATATTTGGAGGACGTGCGGTCGTCCAAATTCTGCATTCTCGGTTACGCTTATGTTCACGTTGCCCCTCATAGGAATTACATATTACTGTTTCCTAAACGAGGCTTCTGCGTTCAAAATCTTCCGTTTTATTCTCCTAGTAAGTATAAATGATCAACTGTAACTTTTATTTCTTATTGAAACGGACACCTTTCTTTGATATTATGTTCAAAATATTTGAATGTAGTATAAAGTATTACGTATTTTAAAAAATAAGATAATATATATTTCCTTCAGAAAAATATCGTATTCTCAATATCTTTGATATTAGTGGTAAGGGAACTTCTCCCTCAGGCGGCCTAGCCGTGACACCTTGTATATTCAAACGGCGTGTCATTCTCGTATCTACTAAGCTAAGCTATAAAGTTGGTGTAAAGTGCGTCGTCTGACGCTGGAAGCGCCTGATCGCGACATTAGCGCAGTGATTAGAGGCGGGCGCGGCGCGGCGGAGCGCCCGCTTCAATGACACATTACCGTTACTCGCGAATTATCTTCTCTTCAGGTCAGGTCAAAAATGTCGAATATTGTTGTTCCGTTTTAGCCCCAAACATACTCGTACCTAAAATCATCATCAGAGGCGTATGGCAAATATTGTTTCTTAATGAAATCAATGGCGAGTCTGGTTCACAATTCAAATAACATATTAATTAGTGGAGCGCCGTAAGGTTTATACCTCGGAATCCAGGGCCAGTCAATGAATCTTCATAGAAATTTTTGAAATGTGTTTTTAACAGCATACAGAAAAATTTAAAAAAAAATATTTTTCCCGATCTTAATTTTTTAATTATTAAAATTAATAATTATTAATTTTTCGGAGTTTTCTTTTATTTTCATTATTTTAAAGTTATATTTTGAAAAGGAGAATTATTACGAACTTATATATATACTTATATATCTATTATAGTAAAATTCAATAACATTAATTATTAATCATCATATATACAGTTATTAATATTACTAATATTTGTTGTTAGAGTCTCTTATCAAAATGACTGAACCATCAAATAGTGATAATAATCAAAGTTATTGCCTTATTTGCGACAAAGTCGGATCTAGTTCTCAATTTAGCTCCAAACTAGGGGAAATTGTAAAGATAACTAGAGGAACTTTCATCCCCTATTTTATCCCTTTGGGGGTAGAATTTATCCAAATCCTTTCATAGCGGATGCCTACGTCATAACATCTACCTGCATGCCAAATTTCAGCCCGATCCGTCCAGTGGTTTGGGCTGTGCGTTGATATTGATTAGGTACTGATTGGTTCAAACTAATACATTTACATCCTCCATCATCCCTTATTTTATCCCCATGGGGGTTGAATTTATCAAAATCCTTTCTTAGTGTGCACTTACGTCACTTGAAGAACCTTCCTGCCAAATTTCATGTTTCTAGGTTGAGGTTGTGCGCAAATTATCATTCAGTCAGTCAGCCAGTCAGTCAGTCAGTCAGTCAAGATCGGGTTTTTTTTTTTTAACTTTTTTATTTGAGCGTTTAACAATGCAATCGAACAGTTTTTATGAAGATTCATTGACTGGCCCTGGATTCCGAGGTTTTACAATTTTTATGCTTTACGGCACTCCACTAAATTGAATGTGGATAAATTTTCTGAAGAAGTATCACTTGATTACTTAATTATCTTTTTGAATTGTGGTAAACGTCAGCCAAAACCTGATGCAGTAGGTAGGTATTTGTGTAATCGTGGCCCGAGCCTCCGTCGGGTGATCCCGATCACTAGCGGCGCGCTGACTCAACACACGCCGCGCTGCGTCGCTGTCGGTTAATTGATGGCCGCGACCCGCTGCACCGCGCCGCGCTATGTTTAGTCGTAACAAAACTCGATCAGGCTGTCCCTTGGCTTCATCTTACGGTTCTTTTGATAGGTATTGGGTAAAATTACAAGTAAACCAAACCAAAAATACTTTGAAAACATCAATCTATGTAGTGGTGTGCCCACCTCCTAAACCAATGGCAGGTTCTACAACTGCACATGCCTGACATTTGCAGCTTTCTTTTTGCGATCTAATACGAAATAATCGAATATCATGTTGTTACATGACATCTACAGATTTCAAGTATTTGAAGTAATTGCTCACAATTAGGTGCAATATTTTCTTAAAATTTTTGTTGAAGGAAATTAATATCATTGGTAAAGATAATATTTCGCATTGGAATAACATATTATGAAACCACTGAAGTAAGAAAGTAAGTAAGTTCGAGAAGATTAGTAGCCAACCCTGGTGTCGGAGTGTTTAGACCGTCTGAAGGCCTCCGTCATGGTCTAACGATTGAAAAAACCGGGACCGACAATTTAATGTGCCCTCCGAAGTACGGTAGCGCTCGCTATGAAACCACTGAAATATAACAAACATATTGAATTGAATTTGATGAAAAAATAGAGTAGGTATAGTTTTAAATGATTCTCATTCTAGAACAGCCATTGTTTGGGCCACCCTTCGTACTCGCATAGACGTTGGGGACTCGTTTACAGTAACTCTGTTGAAGCTGCGCGGAGATATAGACAAATCTGAGCGAGTCTGTGAAGTTGTCGGATTGCTTTACTTAATCCCAGATCCGGCGAGAGCGCGGCCTCGCGGCGCGCACTTACTAATGACGACAGGATGTTCAATCCTTTCACAACTAGTTCATATCCAGTGAACAATTGGTATTTTTCGAAAAGAACTCTCCTAACTTATTTCAAGTCTTCCCAGACAAAGATTTGTTATCTTTTAAAATGTCCAATCTATTAAATGTGTCGTGAGTTCACTGGGGGCTGAAGTTTACGACCACCATTGTTTGCTTCAAGTCGGCTCGAAACACAACAAATGGACGTCCTTTGCAGCGGAGAAGCCGACAAATAGACGGCACTGGATCGAGGGCGACGACAAACAAACAACCAACTCGGACTGTCCGTTAGACTCGGCGTCACTCGGCGTCACTCGGCGTCACTCGGCAACACTCGGCGACACCCGGCGGCACTCGCACCAATTAACAATCACAGGACTGACGTACACGGAAGAGCGAAGCATTACTGCGTAACTGACGTAGCCTTCTAACGTATCTCAGAACTGACACGCCAACTGGAGTGTCGAGAGAGCTAATAGGTTCTAATAAATAGTAGACTTATCAGTATCAGACCAACAGTGGCTATGCAATGTGTTGATTACAGAATAAAATAGAGTGGTACATCAAATAAAACGCCCCACACGTTTGGTGGAAGAGCGAGACATGTAATTAATAAAACAATTTGCGAATTGTAAGTAATAAATCAACTAATATTGCAATTTTATAAATAAATTGTTATTTCTATTTTACTATTAATTGAAACGTAGGTACGTTAATGTCATTATTATTTATTTAAACGGGAACTTACGTACGACGCTTCACCCACCTCCTGATGAAGGTCACCGTATGTTACCGAAACGTGTTGAGGAACTCTCAACAGTAGCCTCCGTCGTACAAGTTCCCGTTAAAATAAATAATAAAATGTAATTTCGCCATCAATTATAAAACACATTATTGTTAGTTCCGAGATGAAAGCCACCCGCGGCCTCCGCCCGCCCTCAAAGCTTTATGTTTTAATTTCTCTTTGGCGCTATTTGCCTCAACATTTCGCACTGATTACGAACAAGATTGATTCCGATATCTTAACAAGAAATCTTAAACGCTGACTCAACGTTCACTTTCACCGTTAGTTACGTATTATTAAGCAAACAAGCCGTTCAGTCACTCTGGATAGTATATGCATATCACAAGTCAAATAACTTACTGTAAATGAATAATTTAGACTGGCGAGTCTGTCTGGCCAGTTTACTGAATGTATTTCGTCCATAAAATATTCAATAACCTATTTTCTGTATGAATATCGGGGTAGGTTTAGTTGCCATATTCTGGTGAATATTTAAGTTGGTTTGGCCTGCCTTAGGTATAAAATAAAAGAAACGTGTCGCGCGGCGTGTGATCTGATCTGATCACTGCAGTGCGGCGCGGGCGTCACGACGCGCGGCGGCGGCGTGTATTTATCGCATCATCCATCGCGCGCGTCACGTCGGCGGCAAAAGAGCAAATAAATCGCGGCCACAACACAGCGCGCCACCTCACATACCGAATATCGTTTAAGGGATGTCTGTCGTGTTGTGAACAATGCATAATACATCTAATGTGAGTACAAATACTATTTTAATCGATTGGCTGCTTACTTCAGTAATTTCTAAAAATATAAAAGGACAAAGGGCCTCTTTAAGAAAGGAATATGTTATTTGAAAGTGAATCACGTCACCGAACAAGATGGTTCATTATTCTAGGATAACAGCTCTCCGGGATTTTTTTGTCTATTTCGTTGGTACCTAACTAGACAATACAACAAACTATACTTACTAAATGAAACGGGTCTGTATCGCGTTAGATAATTAAACGTATTTACTAAAATACGACCCGTAGACCCGTTTCATTTAGTATGATGAGTGCAAATCGTGTGAGTTTAAAACGTTTGAATACAACAAACTGCCAACTTCTCGTTCGATAAGTTGTATGTTCCTTTTACTAAGTTCCATAGATGTCGTTATTACGCGCTTTTGTCACCACACTAGCAGGCAAATACCGATTTTCGGTTAGCGGGCACATAGCTCGGTCAAGTGAGTTTTTTAATCCGCTCCGCGCCCCTCCCCCGCCTTCGGCCCTGGTTCCGGCCGCGACGCGCCTGACCAGCGCGACCACACGTCGCCCGACCCTCGCGTGTTTTTGTTTGTGTCCTCCCTGTATGCGAACCGCCGCGCGCCGCCCGAGGTGCACCCTCTTATAAACCTCTCACTGGCCGTGTTCGGTATCATACACAACATGTGGCAGCGCGCTGTGCATGCTCTATCGGCTGCCATAACGCCGGTATAGTTCTTCTTGACTAATTCCTTTTTTTATTGACAAGAGTCCTCAATTCATCGTCTATGTAAGTGCTGGTGATAATGGTGATAAGTGGGTATGTAATTCGCACTTAATAATATCTTATTTGTGATCGCAGATTATGGCTCTAAATACTACTAGAAACATTGAAGATAACAAACATTTCTATACGTTTAAAAAGAAATACCCACGAGTATAACTATACAACTATCCACTTCGAGGAAATCAAAAATTTTTCTAGAAATCATCTCGATATTGAACAAGTCCGAAGTTTAAACTACCATTAAAAGATTTAAAACTCGGCGTCGCGTCGTGTGTGCAGTGAACTTGTTCAATTATTGGTTACAGGGGAGAGGGGGCGAGGGGGGGGGGTCCGAGTTTCAGTGCGATTTAACAATATCGCGGTCGACGGAACGTTCGAACGAACGAACGAAAAAGAGCCCGACACCCGACACCCGACACCCGACACCCACTGCCCCGCCGAGCAGGGCTCCCACAGCAGGCCGTCTCGTTTGGTATTTTTAACTTCCTTCTACCAACAATTAAGTTTGACATTCTACATTTAGAAGGAGATTTGAGCGTGCATTTATTTTAAAACGTTGTTAACTAAACGATTCTGTATCCATTAGAAAACAACTCTTAATTTGAGCAAGTGTTTTGTTTGAATGACAGGATGCCGCAGGCTATACGGGACTAGCCTGCGGCACCGGGGTGGGCGGAGGAGAGGGGTCCGGCGGAAAATATTAAAAGTTTCCTCGTTACCGAACTAGTCGCCCAACAGTACAGAATTACACGACGCTCCGGGAACACACACTTCTTGTTATACTTTCCTCTGTTTGAAAGTTAATATTAAATGGTGAACCGTAATACCGCTCCGTTACGTGAGTAGCGCGGCAGCCCTGGGCCCCGAGCGGCGGCGGCGCCGCAGCTGCCGCGCCGCCGCTCGCTGCACAAATTAAACTTTATTACAATAACTGCAAAGTGTATCCTTACACTCGCACGGGCTAACTTTAAAACGATTTCCCAATAAACACAACCCTATGCTGAGGCGGATAGAGTTGACGGTCGCGAGTGATTGATAAGTGAGCTTAGTTAAATGAAGGAGATGAAAAGTTAAATGAATATAGTTCGGATTCGATACAGTTGCCGTTTGTTTAGCAGGTGGAGCCACGTGCAGCGGGCGGGGTGGGTTGCGGGGCGCGGGGAGGGGGCGGGGGTACTTATACACCAACTTTAAATTGTCTTTCGCAAGTTAGGCTTTCTTATAGAAATCAACTGCCACGAGGCGGAACTTCGGCGATCGACGCCGTAGACGACTCACCTCAATCTTATCTCAAGGTAATAAAAGTGATCATTATAATCGCACTGTATAATACTTCCAACATTGAGCTGAGTATTTAAATACTTCCACCGGGATAAACAGCCTCCGTGGTTTTGTGGTTTGAGCGCCCGGCTCACGACCCGGAGGTTCCGGGTTCGATTCCCGGTGGGGATATCTCACAAAAATCTCTTTGTGAGACTTTCCTCAGTTTGGTTAGGGCATTGCAGGCTGAATCACCTGATTGCTCGAAAAGTAAGATGATTCCGTGCTTTGGAGGGCACGTTAAGCCGTCGGTCCCGGTTACTTTCTACGGATAGTTACTTGAGCCATGTTGGCCTTTGGCGGCTCAATGACTCTGACACCAGGATTGGTCAGGTTGGACATCCACTCGATGAAGAAGACCGGGATAAGACACTACATAAAAAGAACAAAGTCTTTGCGCTGCATTAGTAATCAAGTTACACAATATTCAAGAGCTGTGAGAAATAATCTGAGAACAGTTGCTCCGGCCGTTAGCAGTGCGCGCTGCGAGAGCCGACAGATGCATCAGGCGCCGGGGAGCGGGAGTATCAGTATGCAGGAATGTTCCTAATGTTGGCCTCATTCTGCGTCACAACCGGGGGTCGCCTGCTGTTAACTCTACCGTTCATGAAAATACAACACCCGCTACTTATCAACATTAACAAAACGGCTCTTGATTACGGCACTCTTTAAAATTACTAACAAAAGTGTGAGCTATGAATATTTTAAAGTAAATTGTTCCCAACGCGAGGACCGAGCTTAATATACATTGCGCTTCTTTGTTTTAATTCAGTTGCAGCTCCCGACGGGCGGCGGTCACTTTTTTGAATTTTAATCTTAACTATAGCTTTTAAACGAGTCCCGGCCGCCGCGGGGCTCTAATGGAGATTGCGGCGCGCTGCAGCGGCTGCCTCGTTGGAATCCGAACCACTCTCAGGAACAACTTCTGAATAGATGCTATCCCTAATCGCCGAAAGACCAAACTAATAAACCAGTGTAATATTCACACCACATACATAATGAACTCTTACCATACCACATATAAGACCTTTCGTTTTATCTTTAAAGTCTTGTGCAGCGTAAACACTTTACCCGTGACACTAAGCACGAGTTTTAAAAATAAAATTCATAATAAACTCTGATGGATACAATATGTAGTAAGACGCCGCGCAGGGGCGGCGCCGGTTGATTAGTTCATAAATTAGAGCGCGAGGTGTTAAGTGCTCACTCCGCCGCAATAAACAGGTGAACCAGGGCGCGAGTGCCGCCGCGTGATGTTCACGGCGCTGTTAACTCGGTTACGAGCCGCTCGCCCGGTTTATCACCTCCACCTCCGCGCCTCTGCCTAGGAATGTCTGGCTGTCACGAGAGTCACGACTCAGCGCGACGCGACTCGCGCCGGCTGTCGAGACTGACATCAGGCGCGAAGGATCAATGTGACAAGCCTTTGGAGCCGTCACGACTCGCTGTCGTTTTGATACTCGCCGTGTAATAACTGCTCTTTATATTTTTAAATAAATAAATAAATACTATAAATTACTCGCTTGTCTTATTTTACATTATATAATGTAACAACTAGTTTGTTTGCTTAAACTCGTTTAATTTCCGCAACTACTATGAAAATGATTCTAGAAGTTTATGAGACAGGTTAAAGGCACATTTTTATTCTGTTTCACAGGAACAACATGGGTAGTTAGTACCGCGTCGCATTGCTAGTTTGTATACCTACCTAGTTTTTAAGTATATGTAGCAACGGTGTTCCTAGTCGTGATTGCAACCACGGACAGACAAAACACAACAACAAAGATCAGTGTGCGCGTCAAGTGCACTCCGCGAGACACGCGGCGCGTGACGCGGCTCCCGGTGTCGGCGCTGATTAGTGATCCGGGGCGCGGCGGCTCCATGAGACCCTAATGGAGGCGCAGCGAGCCCGGGCCCCAGTTGCTGATGGCAGCCGACCCTCATTCCGACTCGACGCTCTAAATTAACATTCCTTAACTCGCTGTTATGTCGTTTCGTTTACTTCGGTCGTCGAAAAACTTTCCTTATCTAGTTACATCTGGAGCGAGTAATACACAAAAATATCGGCACAATAACGAGCTCAGGCTTGACTGAGTTCCACGGCAATCGGAAGGTCCATTATTAGAGTAGGGCCGAGAGGCTTTAAGTGGCGATACATCGGGCGCGGGGCCCCAGGGCTGGGCGGGGAGGGGCGGTGGGGGGGGGGGGGGCGCTCGTTACACCGCCACCTCATTACCATACCTAACTCCTCGCCACTACTCAAAGAACTCTATTGAATCGCATCGATCGGTCACGTCTCGCTCGCCTCCTAATGGAATGCCTACTCTTAACACCTCATTGTATACTAATCAGCGTCCTCTCACTATTACTCTATTTGTGGCTACGAGAACCTTCTCACTGATTTAATATTTCCAGTTAACATCAAACATACCATTTAATTAACCGCATTATTGAAATATGTTTTCAATATTGTTGCAATTAATTATAATTTGGTGTTATCGCGTGATAATACGCGTTGTGACACGAGCGGAAACTCGTAGTATCCGAAACTTGGTCGATACAGGCTGACTGGACAGTACCACCAGTAGCGAGAGGACTTCAAGTTCAACACGGTTCAGAATATCACGTTTTCGAGTTATTAGACATTAATTGTCAAATTAATTCTATTCTTGCCAATGTTTTCGGTGCGGATTCTTAATGAGTTGTCTATATTTTTCTTAATTGTTCACCCTTACCCTTACCCTGTACATATCGAGGTGTCGGTGTATACAGGAAGCATCACTTGCCGTACAGTTAATATGTTAGTTAACAGTTAGTATGCTACCAACAAAAAGTATTAGCAACCCTCACGCGGACACGCGGGCCTTGAAGTTGGCATCGTGACGACTTGTATGATCTCCCAAAGCGCCAAGTTGTTCTCTCGACTTGTCTCCTTATAATACAGGATAGTATTAGTACAAACGTTTAACGTACATTGCGGAGATGGGCTCGGCGTCGCGACTCCCGATCTAGGTCTCGACTCCTCACTAATGGAACTAATGACCTAATACATTTATTTGTAAATGAAGCGGCGGTGGGAGAGCTATTATTCCAGTATCTGGCGGGTTTATCGCGCTCGGCGCTGTTTGCGGACTGCTCTCGCCGCTCGCTGGAAAATGGAAGGGAAAAAACAAGAAGCGGATAAAGAGAGCCGGATATTTACACTAATGTCCGGGTTCTGTAGAATATCCGGTTTAAACGTGCAAAGCGAGCAACTAGCTCGCTTTGTTTCATTTTATTGTGACGATGTTTTTGTCGTCACCCGCTCCCCGCCCACCCGTCGAGACCCACTCTGAAAATCGCTCTCTAAAAAACGGACTTACAAACAAGTACGTAACACTGCTCTTAACGGCTCATTTACTTTAGTTAATGAATGCTACCGTTTTAATGAACTGCCGGCGCGAGGGCTCGGCGGCGATGTTGTGAAGATCAACGCCTCTACCACCTCCTCACAATATTGTTATTTTCCGAGAGACTTGCCTTCGAAGAATTAAAGTAAAGCAAGTACCCGGTACCGGAGGAGTGGCCGGGAGCAAGTCGGGGACTCGGAGCGGGTAGCGGAGCGCGGGCCGCCGCTCGGAGGTAAGTACACAAGCGACAAGTTGGTTGAATACGGTGAAGTGATTTACGAAATCGCAAACGATGCGGAACTGAGAGTGGAGGGGCGGGGGCGCGGGTGCGGCGGGCTTCATAAACATTCGAAGTCAGCGGCCGGGAGCGACCACCTGGAACAAACATCGGGCTTATACACTGGACTAGGTTTATTATCGGGTACTTACTGACTTATCATCAACAAAACCATTTGAACCAGAAACAAAATTACCATGATAATATGGTTAGTGCGAGCCCGCCACGGCGCCCAGCGACTCGGCTCGTGTTCACTAATTACATAAAAAGCCAGCAACTGAGCACGGCGTAGTTAATAAACGGTAGGTAACTGTTAGCTCGGAACTGAAATAACCGCGATTTGAGATCTGTATCTGGTCGGAGTTTAATCGAAACTACAAACTGTGTCATTATACCTGCACCCGCCGCCCGCCCCCGTGCCCTGCCCGCCGCCCCGCGGGTCCGTGAGCTACACTACAAGGCGCTGCGCCTCGTAAAGGAACTTTGCACCTCCATTTGGCTAATTACCTTCTTTGGTGCTCGTTGTACCTACTCTTGTACATGTGTTTGTTTGTAGTCCCTCCAGAGTGTTCCATTTTAATTTTAAATGTGATTCCGGTTGGCCCCGGGCCCCGGTCCGGGGCGCGGGGCGCAGGGCCCGGGGCGCAGCGGGCACACCGCGCGCTTCGACGGTTAATCAATCAGGAGTTTTGTTGATACCCAATCTTGTAATCTAATTTATTCCACGGATTCTTTCAAATGCAAAAATGTTATTTAATAAAAAGAGATTTTGTTTTTTATTCACTTTGATATTTTTTCAGCTTAGGTGCCTATCGCAATTGAGTGCTATTCGGGAGTACAAAATAATAGGTGTAGATAAGAAGGACTCTTAAGTAGGAGAATATTACATGGATGTCACCACTTTAACGGTAAAATAACTGAGTTGGGAGCCTGCCTAGTAACCTAGCCTAGTTACTAGAGTAGAATGAAATGTTCCAGTGTAAATAATAAGGGAACACCAACCCCCAAACTGTTGGAAGCGTTATTTAAAATATACCTATTTTATAACATGTTCGTCGATATCTTTATAACGTGTTTCGGAGAAAACATAAATATAAAATGTATGTATTGTAGCGTCTGAGACAAAGGTAATGGTTACATTGAAGGGCTCTAGGTGTGGAGGGCTCTAGAGGCTGAACCAAGTGAAGCGTCGCGGCCTCTCGGGGGCTCTTCAATAAACCGCTCACACCACCTGACTGCGCTGACTCCGGGACCTCACAGCGGCACTCATTCACAAGCCCTATGGCACAGTGGCATGTGAGAGCGCTTACTATGTCGGGGGTTGCGGGTTCGATTCCTGCTCGGAGTCAACCATATATGTGCAGACATAGTTGTTGGCGACGACGTCTGGGTGTCAATTATACATATATTCCTATTAATTATTTGTGTATGTATAAGTATCATTCAGTTAGATTCCATAATACAAGCCTAGAGCTTAGTTCGGGTCTAATTAACCGTGTGTAAATTTGTCCGAGTAATATATTATTATTATGTTATATTATATCTCTATTGAGTATTAGCTCATCGTGTCACATCACTGCTGAGTAAAGCCATTCACTCACTCAGCACCCACATGTAAGGATTGATATTCAACTCGTCACCGCATAAAGTTTATCAACCCGCCCCCGTTGTAATAACTTTATGACATCCGTGTAATCATAAGACGAATGTATTCACTTCATACCGTTCTGACATGTTTTAATTGAAATTAAAATGTTTCGTCTATTTGTAACATTGGTTGTAGACACGTTTTGATGTGTACAAATGACTGGTATATTTAAAATGTAGGAGAAATTAAAGCCTTAAATGGTTAAAATGGTTTACCTTAATGCAGCGGAAAGTATACAAGGTTATTATTGAAAGTGCATAGCAGGGAGCTCAATGGGCGAAGGGGCGCGGGGAGCGAGGACTCGTCGCCGTCACAATAATACACCACTATAACAGTTTCAATACGACGACTTCCCTATTTGTACAATATTTTCAACGAAAATTTTAGTCCTTGTTTACTCTGCGAAGTAACGTGCAAGCACAACACTTTGAATAGTAAACACTTACATAAAATGTTGAAGCTCGTGCTATAAACGCAGAGTTGCATTTTGTCGGCAACAGCGCGATATTGTTCTGTAGAAGGAAAGTTGTGTCTGAAACGTATTACAAGTGAAACTGTGACCCAAAAGGAAGCGGGCGCGGGCGGGGAGGGCTGTCGCGACGGGAGTGCAGCGCGGAAAACTTTAGATGAAATTGGACACATGCAGTCCCGCGCGTGACCGCCCGGTGTCGGCCAGCGTGTTGTTCCTGCAGACGTTAACCACGCGGCAGCACAGTACGCTCACACAAACAACGGATTTACCTACTCACTGTTAGTTAAGGGAGGGATTAATGGACCTCGGCTAAATACTTTCACCAAAAAGAACTATTAATTTAAACCTTTTATAATTAGTTCCTCTTAATTAAATAGCAGCCTTCAAATCTGTTCAGTTACTTTTAAACGATCTGCCTAATATTGTTAAGCAAAATTACTAATTACACGACTAATATTGTTTGTATTATGGCTAGTTAAATAACTGCCTAGGTCGTCCTTCACAAATATAATAATGTGAAACTGACGCACCGCGAGACGGTCTCGTATATGCATGTGTAAAGTGTTACGCACGCAGTGAGTGTGCTCGTGAGGTGGATGTGGCGCCATTGGATGCCGTACATTATCTTATGACACAATATTTGCATGATCGTATTAAACTCGCGCACTCCGTCACTCGTAGTTGGCATTAATATTAATTAAAACAAGTTGATGTCAAACAAGGGCGCGCTCCCACTAGCGCCCTCTGGCGGTCTCGAGCAGAGGGGGTGATTGCTTAAAGTTTTAATTGTTACCTGAATTAAATTAAACAGGTTGTCGCGTTATCAGCCTCCCCGCCCCGCCCCGCTCCTCATGTATTATCACTGGCACCCGCCAGTGGCCCTCGCACCCGCTCGCGCCCTCTCGCACCTCGTAAATTCATATTCCGAAGTGAACGGTAACCGACTGACAGGCGCCTTAACTGCACTTCGACGAACACACCCCATGACTGTAAATCATAATGAGCAGGTGATCCTAATATGACTTCCAATGTGCTGCTAATGTGTTTGTTTACTCACATTCTGCTTCAGGTTTTAGGCACATACTCGTATAAACAATAACAAAATATGTATGGTATATAACAGCTGCTGAGGGTTGTTATTGCAATTGTTGGTGCCGCGATTTAATAATTTTATATAAAAAATCCTTTCATTTGAGGCGAGGCAGTACAGTAGGATCCTTGTACCTGGGCACTAAGTTGTTTATATTTCGTCAAAAAGTGGGAAAACTCGAAACGTCATCACATTCGATAGGTCTCATTAACGGATAATAAAGTGGCAGTAGATTTTAAGTGAAGGTATGATGGTATAAGGACCGAGTGTCGCGAAGAAGAATATAAATATAGTCATGATCTTTTGTAAATATATATATATTGTTCAATGTTGTGTAGTATGAAGGAGCAGATGCCGACTGGTGTCCGCGAGGCCCCGGACCCTCGCCCGGCCCGGCCCGCGGGCGCCGGGTGCCGCGGGCCCCGGGCCCTCGCCCTCGCCCGCCCGGTCCGCGGGCGCCGCGTGCCGCGTCCCCGGGCGTCAGGACCGTCGTCACGGCGCTCCTGGACCTGATAGTTGATAACAGCCGCCGCCTCCGCCTCCACCTTTGTGTCGCTCCCATTATGTAACGTTACCGCGCCATTGTAACTTATGGACCATTATGTGGAATATATTCAATGGAAACGGAATACATTACATTCAGCAACACGTTACCTTCACGTCACTTCTTGCCGCGGCCGGGTTGCGCGACTTCTCTGCCCTAAATATTGTTTATGTTTATGGATGTTGGGGCTTGTAGAGCCTAACACCTTAGTTAAGGTAAATGATAAGAATATAAATGATTGCTGGTATAAGTTATAATTTATTGAATTCACTATATGATTATGATTATGATGTGTACGCGGCACAACGATGATATGTGAACTGAAGGTAAAAATAATTAATTAAGTGAATAAACGAAATACGCTAACACAGCGTTTCGTTAGTGCAATGAATTGTACGGTGACCCGTACATGCTCCGGGGCTAGAAAGCTGGAGGCTGAGGGATGAGTGTAATGATTGATTAGTAGTGATTGAGATGCTATAAGATGATGCCATTGATTACTTAGATCTAAGTGTTAGTTAATGATTTATAAGGTGACAGTAAACAATGATTATAATGAATTTACACGTTTAAAATAACATTTGCCGATAATCGGAGAAGTGGATTTATTGAACACTCGCGCACTCGATTGATCACTCGCGCACTGTTCACCTCTCTCACATTCGACACTCGCGCACATATCAGTGATAGTGCTGATGGGAGCGGGGCTGGGGCGCGGGTGGGAGCAGGCGCGGGCGCGGCCAGCGCGGCGGCGCGCGCGGCACCACGCGGCCCCCGCCGCTGTGAGCCCCGCCGCCGCCACGCAGTAGATGGCCACGTAGTGGTGTACGTCGTGGAGAGACACCTCTCCCGACTCCTCGTCCGATGAAGATGCTTTCAAACGATCTATCTGATCGTTTATGTTTTGAAATGATAACGTCAAATTGTCCGGCTGTTGGTAATCGGCAACCGGTATCGAAACATTTATTATGTTATTGACGGGTGCTAATTTTATATTCAAAAGGTCCGATTTGATGCTAATGTTATTTGTCAGTTCTGCGTGTGATATTATTGTAAAAGTGTCCCCTTTTATGACACAATCTTTTGCTAGAGCAACAACATTTACCCCGGTGAGCTGTTCGTCGGTAACCTGACTCCCACATATAAAACGAAGTTTACACAGACCGCAACATGATAATAAAAAGTGATTATTTGTAAACAGCTCCGTCCATGTAGTCTCACAAGCCGTGGTGGTTGTCCTGCAGGAATTTCCTTGGTCGCTCTTGATGCATAGATTATTGTCGGAGTCTAGTTGGTAAATCGGTTTCTGGACCTTACACAAACTTGTGGTAGTAATATGAATACACTGCTGTAGTTCAAACTGTGTCAATGGCAAGTGTGTATTTTGCCTTATGTTTAAGGCTAAGTAATCTGCGATAGGTGTTATTTTCACCATGGTTTTCTTGATTTGTTGTGAGATAGGAATAGGTCGGTAGATTTCATAACTATCTCGCGATACTAGCGGAATTTTTATTTCAAAAATAAAGTATTGATAGGACATGCGTGCCTTGACTTGCATTATTGGATACAGTATATATAAGTCCGTTGCTATGTTTTCAATAGGCAAAGAGAGTTCTCTTGATATCTGATTTGTTATAGTATAGAGCTCATCGCGAAGCTGCGTTGGTGGTATGAGGTGGATGTTAAGTTGCTGAATGTGCGTTAAAGTGTCCAATAACGTTCCTTGAATATTCTTTAGGCTATTAAGAAGATTATTTGCTATAATATTGGTCAATACAAAGTCTTCACTGGTTCTGACCTTCAGAACCTCCTTTCTGATGGAAAAGGACGTCTTGTCTAGACTACTCAGGTGTTGGTCAAACATTTTGGATTGTTTTTGTAAGCCCGCTTCTATTCTCTTCAGAACACTATTTTCGGCTTCTATGATAGACGTTTGATTCCTCGCTAGAGACAACAGATGCTTTTGGTTAAATCTAACTAGCGCGATATCCTTTTGATATTGTTCGGCGAAGTGCTCATCCAATACACCGAAAAGGCTATTAGCGATGTAACCGACACCGTTAACAAGGCCGCGGCGCGTGCGCTGACGCTGACGCGTTGCCTCGGGTGACTGCACTCTAAACTGCTGATTGAGCAACATGTCATTGTAATATTCTAATTCATTAAAGTTATGATTTAGTTGCAATAATATAATTGTACATTGAGTTTTAATATCCATTTGATCGCATATTGTTTCCAGACGATCCGTGTATGACTTGAATGTTCCTATTCCGTTCCAGTATGCATCCATTTTATAATACACTACTACTTTCCATTGATCCTGTATTAAACGCATGTCAGATAGCTTATCGAAGTAGAGTCCTTTATAGGCTGGAACTGATGAAATGTTGTAAGCGCCACTTGCCGAGGAAACGAATAGCATCATAAACAACAGAAATAGTTTTGTAATGATATTGATGCTTGGTCCTCTAGTTATTGGGGGCTTTTTGTTGATCTCGCCTTGTGTAGTTGTTTGTTGTTTGCTGTAAATGGTATCTTGGTATTCGAAGTTGACAGGTAAAAGCGAAAGTTTGACAATAGGTCTCCTTATTATGCCGTTTTTTGTCTTAATTGATACTACTCTGACGTATCCATCTTGGCCGGGGTGCAAATCAATGATTCGACCTAATGCCCATTTACCCGCAGGTAAATTAGCTTCGTGGATGATAACGATATCGTTGAGTTTGATGTTATCCTGTGCTTGTTGCCACTTGCCTCGCAATGATAGTTGACTGAGATATTCTGTTTGCCATTTCCTCCAAATATCGTGGAAGGTTTTCTGAGCCAGCTGCCATCTAGTTCTGGCATCTCTTTCGGTCTCGTAAATAGTTAAAACTGGACCACTGGCTAAAAAGTGAGATGGTGTTAAATAATCCAAGTCATCTGGGTCTTCCGAAAGAGCGCAAAGTGGTCTCGAGTTGAGGCAAGCTTCTAATTGTGCTAAAATAGTCGAGTACTCTTCAAAGGTAAGTTTTTGCTCGCCGATTACTCTACGAAGGTGGTACTTTAAGCTTTTGACAGATGCTTCCCATAGTCCTCCTGCTGAGGGCCACGAGGGTGCATTGAAGTGCCACTGTATCTGCATCTCGCTGAGGTATGAGTGAAAACTTTCAGTTAAGATAGCTTTAATGTCTATGTACTCCTTTGCCAAGATTTTATTTGCTCCTACGAAGTTGGTCCCGTTATCACTGTACATATGTGACGGAGAACCTCTTCTGGCTGATAATCGTCTTAGAGCTGCTAAAAATGCTGACGATGTCATGTCTGATACTAGTTCTATATGAACCGCTTTGGTGACCATACAGACAAAAACTGCTATGTATCCCTTCGTTGTTTTTGCTCCTCGGCCTTTGTTAAATTTAATCTCGACCGCTCCAGTGTAATCCACGCCGGTATGATAGAAGGGTCTCGTAGGATTGGTCCTTGGTTCCGGTAAGTCACCCATAATTTGATGTAATTTGGCTGGATTGTGTTTTCTGCAAGTTACGCATTGACGTAGACGTTTCTTGACTGTTCTGTTGCCACCGACAATCCAATATTGTTTTCTCAACCATGCTAATGTTAGGCGGGCCCCTCCGTGAAAGGTTGCGCGATGCCCATAATCTATTAACAACTGCGCGAGACGACTGTCCTGTGGGATGATTAAAGGATGCTTCATATCTTCCGGTATGTGGCAATTCCGCAGACGTCCTCCAACACGCAGTAAGCCGCTTTCATCCAAAAATGGGTTCAAAGATAGTAACTTGCTCTTTGATGGTAGCTTGCTTTTACTCTTGAGACATTTTATTTCTAAATCAAAGTCGGTCGCCTGAACATGTTTGATGATTTTGAGTGTCGCTGACTGTACTTCGTGTACTGTCAGGTACGATAATTTCTCACGTGAAATGATACGAAGTACCCAAGCTAGAACGTGCGTCACTCGCATAAAACTGCTGCATTTGCATAACAATTGTTCAATTATATTATCGTTTGATGTAATGCATTTGGTAGCGACGTAACTTTGTTTTGATTTTGATATTTCCAAATCGGTTGTATAATTTGGGCTTTCTAGGTTGCTAAAATGATTTGCAGTGGACAACCAGCTCGGGCCGCTCCACCAGAGAGGATGATTTTGGAGTTTTTCAACTGTAGTGCCGCGGCTGGCACAGTCAGCTGGGTTCTCAGCTGATTTAACGTAGCGCCAGCATGATGACGTCATTGTTTGTGTTATACTCCTGACTCGGTTTGCTACGAACGGTTTCCACCTATTAGGATCGCCTTGTAGCCACCCTAATACTGCTGTAGAGTCACACCAACCGTATACTTGCAGGTTATGCGTACTCAAACTGTCTGTGACCTTGCTCATAAGTTTTGATAACAAATATGCTCCGCTCAGCTCTAATTTAGGCAGCGATATTCCCATCTTTGAATTGTCTGATTTGCTGACCGGTACCAGTTTAGTTTTTGCCGCCAACAGTACAACTGAGATGTGTGTTTTATGTTGTATCCGTCCGTAGACTACGCATGCGTAGGCTACGTTTGATGCGTCACAAAACCCATGTAACTCGATGCTCTCCTTTTCATTACTGCCAATCCAACGTGATATTTTGATTTTATTGATATTTTCTATGTCTGTGCGTAACCTTGACCATTCCGTTTGTAGTTGCTCGGGAATTTCGTCATCCCATGCTAGGGTTGTCACCCAGACATTTTGAAAGAGGATTTTCAGTTGCAGGATCACTGGAGCTAGCCATCCGAGTGGGTCAAAGATCTTAGATATTTCGGATAGTAAAATCCTTTTTGTAAGCCGTGAACTTGTTTTCTTACTCATTTTACATTCAAATGTGAAAATGTCTAGTCTTGGATTCCAAGTTAGACCTAATGCCTTTGTGCATTCTTGATTGCGGAATGTAAACAAGTCTTTAGTGGATTGTGTCTTGTCGAGATGTTCGATCAGTTGAGGCTCGTTGGACGCCCATTTCCTTAAGTTGAATCCTCCGCTCTTGAGTAGAGCTAACAGCTCTGTTTGTAGTTGTTTTGCTGTTTCAATGCTGTAGGTTCCAGACATCAGGTCGTCGCAGTAAAAGTCTTCCTCTAATACCTTGGCCGCGGTAGGGAAACGATGTCTTTCGTCCTTAGCCAGTTGCCTCAGAGTCATCATAGCTAGGAAGGGGGCTGATTTAGTTCCATAAGTAACTGTTTTCAACTGATAATCTTGAAGTGGTGCTTGTGGATAGTCTCGCCAAACGATGTTTTGAAATTGTCGATCGTCGGGGTGAACTAGAATTTGACGAAATTCCTTCTCTAAATCTGCTGTAAGTACGTACTTGTACTTCCTCCACTTCAAAACAAGTGTAAGTAGATCCCGTTGCAAATTGGGACCTTGATACATAACATCATTGAGACTTATACCGGTAGTTGTCTTGCCTGACGCATTGAACACAACTCGTAGTGATGTTGTTGCTGAATCTGGTCGCTGTACGCAATGATGAGGTAAATAGTATGTAAGAGGACCATTTTTTGGTGCCTTTTCCATATGACCTAATTCTATATATTCGTTGATAAATGATTTATAATCTCTTGCTACGCTTTCTTGTTTGGTGAACTTCCGCTCGAGCTGATGAAATTGTGCCACCGCCTTGGGCTTTGATAAGCCTAATATTTCCTTTGCGTCGGGCAACATAGGGAGACGCACGACGTATTTACCGTCCTCCTGGCGCGTTGTTGTGGACTCGTACAGCTGAACGCACTGTTGATCTTCATTGGAGATGTTTGAATCGTCAGCTAAATCTTCTATTGCCCAAAATTGTTGAATGTCCTTTACATTGATGTTGACCACGTTGCATTGAAACGAAACGACATTTCCACATAATATCCAACCTAAACGTGTTTGTTGAGCGACTGGCACGCATTCTGTATCCTTGACGATCCCTGATTGAATGATGTAAGAGTATACTTCAGCGCCTAACAGAATATCTATCGGGCGACTGACATAAAACTCTGGATCAGCAAGTTGCAGATGTTCTAAATAAGTCCAGGAAGGTTTTGAAAATGATCTATTCGGCAAATTGTTAACTAAATGTTTCATTATCAACGCATCGGTGTCGAATGTAAATGAATCATTGTATGATGACGTCATCCGTATGTTGACAACTCCTTTACAATTTTGTTCTCGTGCCCCAACGCCAAAGATTATGCCCTTACATTGTTTGCGGGGCAACCCTAATATTTGTGCGGCATTCTCGGATATCAGTGAGGTCTGTGACCCTTGGTCAATGAGAGCCCTCATGGCATGGAATGACCCGTCAGAAGCCTGTACCTTGATATTCGCTGTAGCTAGCAATATTTCACTAATATTTTCTTGTAAAATATTAGTATTAATTTTGTGTTCTTTAATTGCATTTGATTTTATGCTTGTTGTTGTTTTTGCGAAACTGTCGTGCAGTAATGTATTATGCTGGCCTTGGCAAGTTCTACACCTTTTGGTAGAAAAGCAATCTCTACCATCATGATCATAAAGGCAATTTTTGCATAACGACAAATCGGTTATTGTTCTACATTTTCTTTCCGGTGTAAACTTGAGAAATGTTTCACAATTGTAAATTCCATGTGCCTCATTGCAAATAGGACATGTTTGAATTTTATTTGAATTAAATGTTTTCTTGTTAATATTGAATGATTTGAAGAAAGGAGTCTTTTTGTTCTCCGGTGATTGCTTACAGACCTCTCTGTCTTTCATTTGACTATGTTGAGGTTTAGGCGTTTCTTGTTTGCGTTTAGAGCTCTCGAGATTAGTGAACTTCGTCCTTAAATAAGACATTAACTCCGCTAAAACAGGAATCTCACGCGATCCTTTGAGCGATTCAACGTAACCGTCATGGGTTTCAATATCCAGTTTTTGTGTTAGGATATAGACTATGATCGAATCCCAGTGGCTAACATCAACTCCTAAGTTCTGGATTCCGTTTAGAGACTCGTTAGTGGTGTCATGTAACTTCTTAATGGCTGCTGCGGTTTGATGATGGAGTGTAGGTAGGTTCATGAGGTTCTGAAGGTAGGTGTTCAATATTAGTTTCTTATTGTTGTAGCGGTCGTTAAGGATTTCCCAGGCAGCTTCATAGTTCTCACAGCTGATGTTCAGGTGGTGAATCAATTTTTCGGCTTCACCTCGGAGTTTCCCCTTAAGAATTTGCATCTTTTGTCCACCTGTTATGGACCGATTGTTGTGTATAGATCCGGTGAACAAATCCTTGAAAGTAACCCAATGTAGATAACTACCGCTGAAAATTGGGATCTCTATTACTGGAGTCGATTTTTCTTGAAAACTCTGTGACCGCAATTTTTCCGTGATAGCCTTCTTCATCTGTTGATATTTGACCTCATACGCACCAAACGCTTGCTCGTACTCCTCATTATCCTCAATGAGCTCGCTGTCGATCTCCCAATGAAGAGTGTCGATGAGGGACCACCGCGACTTCAATACGCTTAACAGTTCTTGATACTCTGAAGTTTCCAAACTCGCTTCAAGGTCAATGTTCTTCAAAGTATGATGTAACGCCTTGAAATAACTCTTTTGCTTCCTTAACATTTCTTCTAGCTTGCTACTTGTCCCTTGATCCTTGACTGCTGCCGTCTCGCCGTCGTGCTTGCTGGTTGATTGCTGGGCTAGGACGCTTGGGGACCCTAGGGGAGTAGCTGGCCTAAGAAACGGTTCAGGGGGTAAATGTTTCATTATGAATGCTCTAGCTTCCTGATAAAAATCTGACGCTTGCTTATAACAATCAGTGAGAAAATACTCATGTTTTTTATCGTCAAATTCACACAGTTTTATATGGTTGCTTTGAAAATCTTGAAAGAGACTATCTAAGTCGCTAATGCGCTTCTTAATATACAAAAAATCTCTACGATTTGGACCATCCTTTTTAAAGTTGCTTAGGAGCCGTTCCATGGCTCCCATGTTCTGCTGCTGCTTTGATAGAAGGTCTTCCATTTTGAAGTTATATGGGTATATAATATAAGTGGACTCACCGAAGACTGGTTACCAACCCACGTGGTATTTGTAAGACACTCGCGTGAGTAGATCCCGCCTATTCGGAGGCTCGAAGGACCATAAGATGTTGGGGCTTGTAGAGCCTAACACCTTAGTTAAGGTAAATGATAAGAATATAAATGATTGCTGGTATAAGTTATAATTTATTGAATTCACTATATGATTATGATTATGATGTGTACGCGGCACAACGATGATATGTGAACTGAAGGTAAAAATAATTAATTAAGTGAATAAACGAAATACGCTAACACAGCGTTTCGTTAGTGCAATGAATTGTACGGTGACCCGTACAATGGACCTACGTCATTGCATCAAATTTAAAGTATATTGCCATTTAGATGGTGTCCTTTCAACTAAGATTACTATGTTTGCTTCTCTGTGAATAGGATAAGTCTAGTGCCGTTAGTTCCGAGCCGGCTATGAGTGAAAGAAGCCGTCGGGGCGCCTGGCGGCGCGCCAGCCCGGCCTCGCGTGGGGCGCCCCCGTCGCGGCAGGTGCAGTGCACTTATGATCCTTTATCGCGTCATACGAGTATATCTACTTATTGTCAACATGTGCTGGTTTGCTCATCTCCTAGAGAGCGCCGCGGCACACAACAATGACAATAGTTTGCACGAAGGACGCCGGGACCTGGCTACCTGTAGACAATTTATTTGGACCAGCTTCACCGAATTATTCTCATGTTGTTATTGTAAATAAAATCAATCTCGCATAACAATATGATATACTCAAATAATAACACGATGAAAGGGGTGCCGCCTCTCACACTGAACTTCACCAACAATATAAAAGTCAATCTGACTGATACATAAACAATGGCCGCTCTCAAATACAAATTGAATTTCGATCGCCCGGAATGAATTCCAGGGTGAAACGTCGGGACCGTGTTCATTGTTCATGAATAGTGCGCGATAATATCCCGAGCATATTCCAGTTACAAAATATTAGTTGAAACGATAGAACCAAAACACCGGCGCGGTCGCATGGGCGCTTTGTACTCATGTTTATGTATGTGATGGGTATCGCAACGCCGAATATTGAAAGTATATTTAAATCTTGGCGACGGTAATGTGCCGGCGTCTCTTCGTAGGTGCCGCGGGGAGGCCGCGCGGGTTCACTGCGGTCACGCTCCCCGCGCGCGCTCGGCTCCGCAAGTCCGCACTGCATGGCTCGCATTTCGTTTTATCAATTTTTTATCGGAACATTTTAAATTAAAAACATACTAGACTCCGAGCCGAGTAAAAAAGGGCCATTAAAAGGGGCTTTATATTTTCATGTTTCGAGAGAAAAATAAAATGTTGGTTGCAAAATCAAATCATATTGAAATGTGGCGCGAACGAACGGTTCGCGGCGAATCGTGCTCAACTTGCTCTGATTTATTTATAACACGAGTGCGCAATACGCGGCGGCACATTAATACATATTGAGCATTAGATAACATACATTCACTAGAAATAATGGTCTCTAACATACAGCAGCGCATATGGAGCAGATCACAACAGCTGTACCGCGGGGCAAATAGAACTCGGTACCGGGGTTGTTGATAGGGAGAATGAATATGTTTAATTAAAGAGGCAAGCTCAGTAAAACGTGACGAGTTGGTCGCGCCCCGCATCGAGCCGTCCGGGGAAGAGGGGGAGGGGGGAAGTACTTCGTGGTTCATACATGCTTGTCCATTTAACATAAGTATATCATCTAACATAAAAGTATACATCATCTTGGGACACAAAGTAGTGCCTAGGAGAACTCTAATACTTGACGCGGGGCCTCAGAGGGTAAAGGAGCAATTTAAAGTTGACTTTTTGAGCAACTAGTGCACCCCCTCGCGCACCCCGCACCGCGTACCCCTGCGCCTCCGATGTGGGTCAAGAACACCCTTTCACTTCACATTCCTGTACCCGAAGCGACATTTACCCCTGAATACAACACAACTACAACAAACTTGTATGACATGCGAACTCACAAACGCAATAAATAATAATAAGTTACAAAGAATATCCTCTACATATGAATAAATGTATAAACGAACATTTCGCCAATGTAATAAAATAAATACTTCATGGAAGTTAATATACCGACAACATTATATTGCGGCTGAACATGCCGAGTGGTACAATCTGGGATAATGTTGTTATTCTTTATGCGAATGTTTTCGGGGGCCGAAGAGCGCGCACTGCCTGCAGCGCACATACATACAGTACAAAGTGTACACAGTAGACACTCGTACACTGATACTAGCTAAACGAAACCGCTGTTAACTACCGCCTCGCCCCGCCCCCGCCCCCGCCTCCGCGCCCCGCACCGGTACTGAATGTAGATAAACGATCTCACTCCGTCGGTCACTACGTTTGCTAAATGCATTATTAATTTCAACTGTATTTACGAATCTCGTCAGTCCCAAACCTCTTCACCCGAATCTCAACTCTAGCACGCAATCTATAAAACATACATTTGGATGTTTCGAGAGCACGTAACGTATTTTATAAGGAGAAAGCTTCTTTCTTATCGGGAACTATTTCTCAAGATCCATTACTGTGGTTTCTATCGGATTTTCCTGTAAGGAACTCGGCTATCTATCCTCGATTATTTAATTCACATTGAGGGAAGTTTCGAGGGGAAACTGTTTCGGCGGTAATTGAATGAGAATTGAATATAACCAATTCCACTCTGCTCATCCGGATTACAACGTAACCTCGTTTTGAAGAGTATAAATCGGAGTAGCCTGCGCTCCCCCGTGCAGCGCTACGCCATCGTAACAGCGTAGCATTACTACGGAGTATTGCTACGCCGTAGCGTAGTAATGCTTTCCCGTAGTAAGACGAGTTTATCTAAACGAGCAAATGTGTTGAAATTCCCGTAAGGTAATGGCACGCGTCGTTGTTTGAGACTTAATAGCACTAAATGTTTATTATACGTCGGAAGAACAGCCATATGTTTTAGTTGTGAGTGAGATACATATTAGTACCGTCGCACGTGTCCTCACTGCCTTAAAACTGAAAAGTTATAACATATTGACTGTGTGGTAACGTTGAAGGTAGTCTAATAACTTCAGATGTAATTATTGGAGTGTGAAGCCGCCAACAGATTACGAACATATTCTATAACTGTGGCGGCACAATGTGTGCAGCGTGTTGTGAATCGTAATGGCTTTACAATTCATCGTCGAGTTCTCATTGGCTGCCGAAGTTTCATGCGAGCGGTAACTGATAAGATGTGCGATGTACACGTTGTGTGACTTGAATACTGTAGCGTGTAGCGTCAGCAGGATGATGTGGTGGTGTGAGTGAGGGTCCTGGGCGCTGCGGGCCGAGTCACTTTTGTATAGTATACACAGTAGATAGTACGAGTATACACAGAAAAACGTTATGCTAAGGAAGACTCACGTTAAGCGCTAACATGACTCTTGTAAAACAAAGTTTCGTATCACAAGGTCGAGTGTTGACCGCGGGCAGGTGCGAGGGGCGCGGGGAGGGGCCCGACGTGACAGTTGCAGCGCGTCACCGACCCTCGTCACGGCGCGTCACGCCGCGGAGCGCCCTGCCGGACCCCCTTGTCACTACTACAACCTTCTGATTAGAAATAATAACATATTTAATGTTATGGAAATCATTTCGACAATTTTATATTTCAGCAAACTAATTTGACGTTAATTTACACAAATTACATCGACATCAAATCATTGAATACTGTGCCAAGTAATTTGTACTTTTTGAATTTGATAAAATCTCATCGAGTCGTCACGTCTTTATTCAATCATCCATCATAACGAGCATTAGCATCCTTCGTGATTTCAATATGATTCATCGCAGTGAAGTGAGTAGTTCCGGCCGGAGGTGTCGGACGGATTCATGTGACGTCGACTCGAAGCGCGCGGGTTTTAAATTCGAAGCGATTGTTTTATAACAGAACGTCTACAGACTTATGAACAGAACGTATTCCACAGACTTATGAACGATATGTGAAGTATCGTCGAGACGCACACCTGCAGGCATCCACCTCACACGAAGCCCCGCACACGCCCACGCGCCGCGCCACCCCGGCCTCGCACCGATCCTGCGTCCGCCCCGCACCGGCCCCGTTCCAGTCGTATTCCATCCGTACAAGGGTTGCGCCTACAGTTTGTCTATAAAAAACGCGAAGTTCATTTGTTATTCATGATGCGCCGTGACGCTCGGATCTGCGACAAACTCTGCGCCTAATGAGGGACTTTATCACTGTAGATAATATGTTGTGGGTGGTGAACTGGAACGCGCAGATTTTGTGATTTGGTCAAGCTCCGACGCCCGCCTCATCCAATTACGTGTCAGGTGTTTGCCGAATGAGTTACGTGAAGCATCAAGCGGCCGCGCGCTGCCTGCGGCGTCCAAGGTCGCCGGGACTCCTTGTGTTGAATATATTTCAGACATTGTTCACTCTTTTCATGGAGTATATTATCGAGACTTTAATCTGGAATTTTATTCAAATAGGGTCCTGATAAGATGCCATTTAGCTAAGAGGTTGTAAAACGTAATGTGTTTGCGTCACCGCGCCGGGTTGCGTAACGCGGTGACAGCGCGGGAGCCGGCCGGGTCGGCGAGGAGTTCGGCGAGTGACTCGGCGAGCGGCCTCGAGTCCTAGTCCACCTCTATTTGAGTTTCACTGTTGTCTTCGTGTATGATTTATTTGTGGAAGGAACCTATTGGAGCAATAAATCGTAAAGTTTATCGTCGAGTCGGCGATCGCTCCGCGCCCTCGTTATGTCTGTCTCCTTAAATCATTATTGTTTTTAAGAGAAAAACGTTCGGTAAAGGTTTTGTCAAAAATATAATTTTATTTTTGGTGGAAGATCGGAGAAATATTCAGAAAATATGATACTTAAAGAGGGAGAACGCACGAGCGGCCATAATGATCTCTGCTAATACTCCGCGTACGAGTATATTATTACATATTTGAATGTTTGAGACGCGGGCGGGGAGGGGGCGGCGCGGGACGCGGGGGAGGCAGTCATCACTCGGGTATTGGTTACATAACTCATTATATGGGTTTTCCATCTGTCGTGTACCCTCTGATGCACTGGCTCGTCAACATACGATATGCGCAGGCGCCGCGTCCGCTCTCGCCAACGGCTCACGCGGTAATGACGTCGCGCGCCCCCCACACCGCACGCCCGAGACAGTGTATATAGCTATCACTATAGGTATAGCCCAAATGCATACACTACATCCCTTCCTTATCAAAACTTTTATTATAAAGAACTTATTATATGAAGTATACCTCTTGAATCATATTATAATTTAATTAATGAACTATAATCTATCAGTCATAAACTATTAAATCACGTTTTCAACATCAGTATTATTCCCGTTCACTTCTCCTTTTCTCACCATAATCCTTTCCTTTTTCCTTTTGTTCTCTGTCCTTATCCCTTATCTCTATGTCAATTCCTTATAGCGGTAATAATAATCCACTACCACTAAAAGATAATCACCACTTGGTAACGGGCCCAGTAAATCCATGGACACATCTACCCAAGGTGCTTCCGGCAGTTCGCGACGCTTCATCGGCGCAGGTGGATTTGCCAAACCAACCAATGTACAACCCTTACAGCTTTTCACTAAGGTCTCTACATCCTTATCAATTCATGGCCACCATACTTTGCATCTCAATCGGGAGAGGAGAGGAATATACAACAGTATTACTCAAATTGAGGCATGCCTTAACTCTAGACCACTTATGTATCTGACTGAAAACAGCGAGGATTTGGACGTTTTACGCCCGCACATTTCCTGGTAGGGGGTCCACTCATTGCGCCTCCGACCGGAGGAGACATACAAAACATTCACACAAGATGGCAATTAATCGATAGTATGTATCACGATTTCTGGACAGATGGTCAACGGAGTACTTACAAACTCTACAATCTCGACAAAAATGGCTGAGTCAAACAAACCCTCAACGTAAACGATGTAGTCATCATCAAAGAGGACAACACACCACCAGGTAGGCCACTTGGCAAGGTTACCGACGTACATCCTGGAAGGGACGGACTTGTGCAAGTAGTAACACTCAAAACAAAGAATGGGGGTCACAAAACGGCCGATTGTCAAGCTGATACCGCTACCCCCGGGTGACACACACACCCTCCTGAAGCACCAGAGAACAAGGACGTAGTAAAACGTCACCATCCAAAAGGAAAAGGACACCACTCGGAACAATCGGACAGATATTCACCACCATGCTTATGCTATTTACATTTGTGAGTCAATCACATCAACACCCCTTATACAACGTGACTTCTTTACAAGCAAACAAACCTGTGTATTTTGATAAAATCGTAGATATACAAATCATTCAAGATCATTGGAAGTTAGTAATCTACTACAACATGACCACATATTGGAAGAGTTTTGATAACATTGAAAGGTACGTGAATCATCTCAGTAGTATGTGCAAATCAGAAACAGCCTTTATGTCGATCGCATCTCAACTTCAGCACAAGACCGATGAACTACAACATAACAACGACTTGTTAAGATCACTACATGGCACGGACAAAAGAGGGGACTCATTGACGGAGTGGGATACATCGCAAACTCTTTGTTTGGTATTCTTGACGATCGTTTCGCTACTAAGTACGAAAAGGATATTACACTGATAAATAATAATGAAAACCATCTCTTAACCCTATATAAACAACAAACATCTATCACCGAAGGAGAATACAACCTGTTAAAAAAAACGAGGCAATCATGAACAAACAGTTTACATTAATAAACAGCCATTTAGCGGATTTGTACAACAACCCAACCCGTGTCAAATTGGATGTGGAAAACGCGATGTACATCACGTCAACTGCGTTGTCAGCAAGTGTCATACTGTCCCATCTACAAAGAGTACAGACGCTACTCCTAGACATCGTGACTGATCTACGCCATGAGAGAATAGATGCACATCTTCTTCGAGTACAGCAGTTCCAAGAGCAACTCAACATCTACATGATATTTGAGATACAGTTCCCACTTGTAAACAAAGATCCGTATGAGCTACACAAGGTCATACCAATACCACAACAACTCGGATCCAAAGCGGTCACCATACAACCAACTTTCGATCTTGTTGCTATAAACTTACAAAAGGACATGCTCATACCATTTGACACGACCACCTTCAATTCATGTCTTAAACTTAATGAACACATGTGAACGATATACAATGTCAAGAGCGATACCAACAATTGCGAATCGCAAATTATAAACAATAGAAAACCAACGGCATGTATTAAATCATCAAACAATAATTGTCACAATATGTGGCGTCAGCTGCACAGCGGCGTAACATGGCTCTTCTCGTGTTGCCAGGAATGCTACGTTCGCATTTCTGCCCAGGTGGCATAACATCGAAGTTATTGAACGGAACTGGCCTTATAACATTAGGTCAAGGCTGCGTTCTAAAGTGACACATTTATAATTCGCTCACATTACAATTACCATTTAACTTTACAAGTAAATGATAACATATATGAACCACAACAGATTCCGGAGGTAAACAATATTATTAACATCATTACCTTCCACCCTCTCGAGCTGGAAAGTTATAACGACAAACTACAACAACTACATCAGAAAACTGAACAGATGAAGGCTCAACGGGAGACTGCCTCCTCCAACATATCTACTCATGACATCCAGCACTATGCGCTGCTACACATATTACTCGCCGCAGTAATCACACTCGCTTGTTGGAGCTTCTATCTAATGCTGAGTCATCGACGAGTGAGATCTACACAGAACATGAACGAGCAACAGTTTTGCTAAAGTTTACAGTTAGTTAAGTAATAATTTGTAATCCTATCTATCCTCTTTAGTTATGTAAGTATCTCGGGTCCAGCTGAAAATCAGCGCTGTAGCTCCGGCTGCAGCATTACGCTGAGCTGGTAACCTTTTTGGTTAAGTTGTTAATTTGTACTTTTGTTTGTCCTATTTCTGTTGTGCTTTTTTTTTAACCAAATAAAATTTATTTCATTTCATTTTATTTCAACAAAAGCTTGCGGAGGCTCCACTAGGAGCCAAGCCAAGGCCTCCTGTGCAGGTGCTCCTCACGAACGTATAATACACAGTGCTAGTGAGGTCCCGAGTGACCTACGTAGTGAGAGTGAGGTCCCGCGTGACCTATATAGTGTGAAAGTGGATAAGGCTTCACCCCCGTGAACTGTTTACAATTTACTTTACATTAAGTTTTACATATTTTACTCATTCCTACATGTTATTGACTTGTTAATTTGATTTTACTTTACTTTGATTTTACATTTACTCGTTTACTTTAACATTTATTTCATACATCTTCTTAAGTCGCCAGCATGTACGAGCAAGCGTACATAAACATTTTGTATGTGCTGACGCGGCGTACTTAAGTTGACATTTAATTATAAGGTATTAATTATATTTAGTGCAATAAACGCATTCAACGTGTACACATCGTTTTCTTACATTACATAATTACATATAATAAGTGTGTACCCACACATTTTCTCTCCTTCTTCTTGCCTGATCAGGCGGAAGACATGTCTTTCGTAAACCTTGCTCTGTTTAGGATTAAAATAATCATTAAGCTTCTGGATTGCTATTTCAAAACGTCATCTATATATATAAAATTCAAAGTCCTGACTGACTGATAATCAACGCAGAGCCTCAACCGCTACACCTAGAAACATGAAATTTGGCAGAAAGGTTCTTCAAGTGACGTAAGTGCACACTAAGAAAGGATTCTCGAAAATTCCTACGGGAACGGGCTCAAAGCGGGCAAAGCCGCGGGGCGCTGCTAGTTGTTATTATTTGGTTCCGCATTAGCCCCTGGTAAGTTGCTAGACATCGTGATGTGAGTGGTGCGACTTGAAATAAATGTGGGTACATTTGTACCAATCTTATCAATTTAACTAAGGTACATTTGTACCAAATCTTATCAATTTAACTAAGGTACATTTGTACCAAATCTTATCAATTTAACTAAGGTACATTTGTACCAAATCTTATCAATTTAACTAAGGTACATTTGTACCAAATCTTATCAATTTAACTAAGGTACATTTGTCCCAAATATTATCTATTTAACTAGGGTACATTTGTACCAAATATAATCTATTTAACTAGGGTACATTTGTACCAAATCTTTCCAATTTAATGGGGGTACATTTGTACCAAATATATCCAATTTAATGGGGGTACATTTGTACCAAATTTTTCCAATTTAATGGGGGTGTTACAGTGAAACTCGGTGAAGTGGGACCTGGATAAGTGAGAAACCTCCATAACTGGAACTCATGCTAAAGTCCCAACACTTTGGCACAAATTTTCCTCTGTTAGTGGGATGAGGTAACCTCTATATCTGGGATTTATTCTTGCGATTTATCATCATAGTTACCTCTATAACTAAGACAGCGAGTGAATTTTATACGTATAAACCTCTGTAACTGAGATAATATCGTTTTGTTTGTTTACTCATTCCTATCCTACCCACAAATTCCATATTCAAGTACGTAAGTAATTTTGAGCCTCACTGACCTTTAGTTTTAATTTCGCTTTACTTCCATACGCATGTTTATTTGAAAAATGTCAAAACGAAAGCTACAATCTTTATCATTACGTGAAAAACTGAAATTAATATCCGCTTATGAAAGTGGAATGACACGCGAAGAAGTTTGTGTCGAATTTAATGTGCCAAAATCTACTCTTTGTAGAATAATAAAGAATAAACGTACAATTGAATCACAATGTTCTGAAGGACAAGGGAAACTAAAACGTATACGTTTATCAGAATATCCTGAACTTGAACAGTGTTACTTCTATGGAACCCTCTGTAAATGAGACAGATATTAATTTATACCTGGATATCTGAAACACTGGGTAAGTGGAATACCTCTATAAGTGCAACGACATTGCAGGTCCATTGGAGTCACACTCAACCAGGCTTCACCGTATATCCGTACCCAAAAGTAGAATCAATCTAAATAACGTCATAACAATTTACCGGTATCCGGCGCTTTACTTGTCATACGTATTTATGTTGTTTATTGATTCTGTTAGGTACTCGTATAATCCGCAACTATATATTTTTTAGTCAAGACAATCAATACAAGTCAGCAATAAGCATAAATATAACGATTTAGAATATTAAATAAAATTAACTATGATTTCAACGAAAATCTAACGACATAAACATTTCTAATAATTACTTCTTATCAATACCTATTCATAACATCATATCTATACAGTCTAATTTAAAAATCATTAGTACTATTAAATCTTGTTTCAATTTATTGTGTTACTTTTACATTTCCGCGTAATTTACAGAACAAATTTGCTACAATTCCTGCTTCGAAACGATAACCTAGTATTACCTCCCTTTTTTTTTTTTTTGTAGAAACATTTTTGTCTGGCCTTTATCCTCGTCGCCACTTGTTGTGTACCCTCTGATGCACTGGCTCGTCAACATACGATATGCGCAGGCGCCGCGTCCGCTCTCGCCAACGGCTCACGCGGTAATGACGTCGCGCGCCCCCCACACCGCACGCCCGAGACAGTGTATATAGCTATCACTATAGGTATAGCCCAAATGCATACACTACACCATCATTACCAGTCTTCTCATCAAAGTAACAAAAATACTACGAAAATGAACAAAATATTGCTGTTTTCTTTTTATTTGACGTGTAATTAATTTACTTTGCTTTGATTACAACTTGTAATGGAATCGGTGATTCCCCTAAGGGCCCTCCGCCTCGTAAGGTTCGTCCGACTACATTCCAGACATCTCCCAAGTACTCACCGCCGTCGTTCATCCGGCACTCGGGAATTAAGCGCGAAATGAAGATTTAGAAAGCATTAAGTAATCAATATTTTAAAGTACTTGAGAGCATCAGAGACAGCGGTTCTCTCCCGGACCATTTACAACCAGCCATGGCGAGAGGAGGCTCTACCTGGATGTGAGAGAGTATCAGGAACCTGCATTACCGATTGTGTTTACGATATTGTGTCGCAATTCCATGATTGTCATCCTGTACGTTTATCTAATTTGTTTTAATTTGTCAAACAATAAAATAATTAAAATATCAGAAAGTGGTTTGGTGTTAAGCATAAGTGATAAAGGGTCGATGTAACTATGAAACAAGGAGGTGTCCTTTTACAACTCTCGTTTTAATGATATCATTGTTGCTTAGTGGTTTAGTTTCGGAAGGCGCGACGAGTATATATCCGACAAAAAACTGAATTTGAAAACGGAGACGGTTTCCTAGCGAGACTGTACATAGATGTCGCGCTGTCTCCGCCGGGGGCGTGTGATGTACTCGCACGTTTATGTTTCGTAATGTAAAGTTCACAACGGGGAGTAAACTTATTGTTATTAATGAATGCTCAGATGTTCCTGACTACTACTCGGAGCACAGCGCAGCGAGTTATGTGAACGAAGTGACGACAAGCTCAACAACCATACGGGGAGACCGCGACCGCGACGGCGACGGCGACAGGCCGCCGACACAACGACAGATTTCGGAAAAAGACCACAAAAATGTAAAATTTGTGACCCAACAGATAGTTTGGAAAATGCAATGAATTTGAATAGCAAAATATACTGAATATATTCCTGAATACATGGTGCCTGACAAGAAGAAGCGATAACAATAATATTACTAATTACTACTATTGTTGTACTGATGTGGTCGGGAGTGTGTCCCTGCAGTTGTAATCCATTAAATTAAACATCTCCAAAGGGCCTCTACGAGTTGGATCTGTATCCCCTCGCATGCCTCTCAAAAAGACCGGGCTTGTCCCGTGACTCCGAGGAGAAACAATATTACTAATAATGTAAATGCACAATTTGTAGAGGGAAGGGAGGACTTTCCGAGAAAATATATTTCATTATGAGGCAAGTTATTCCAATCCCCATTTGAACCGCAAACTATCCCCATTCATTCCATTAAATAATTTGTTTTCAGTCGAGTCAGTCCCCGCGGGGAACAAATTGTATTTTAATGAGCTTCGGAAATGGGGATTTTGCAAATATCAGTATGGAAGTTGTAACGTTAATGTATTCGAGTGATAACCCGGCGCGCGCTGAGCTCGCACCTGTTAGTTAGCGGCGCGTTGAGCCGCGGCCCGGCCGGCACATCCAGGGCATTGTGTCAATGTATAAATATTGTTTGAGCGGAATGCGCAATAAGTGCCCGCGGCCGCGCGTGCCTTGACCGCCGCCGGAGCTTTGTGTTTGTGTAATAAATTATGTGACAGGTTTCCATTCCACATATGTACCCGGATACCTACAAGGTAGAGTGGCGACGCGCCCCGGGCGAGCGCGTGTGCCCCGCCCGCCCGCTCGCCCGGGCTAGGATTGTTTCTTTTTAATTAACCGTCGCCGCCGCTAATCACCGCGACTGCTTTTGTTGAATGATACAATCGCCCACTCTCCGCCATTCAACTTTACACAAACGAGTTCAAAGAAAACTCCACGGAAAGAGTTTATTTTCGTATTTTTTAAGGAAACGTTATGAAGTAACGTAATAAGTAATAGTAGTGTTTAGGGAGGTATTGTTACCACTTGTAAGTTGTAGGCGATGAGGCTGTGTGGTGTTGGAGGGTGTTGGAGTGGAGGACAGAGCTCGACCGGCGCTGCGGGAGTCGCGCCGGCTCCGCGGCGGCGTTTCAATCTACACACGTAATATAATCGTCTTCAATTGCTGTCCCCGACTGTTCTGCAATCTCTGACGAACGACTATTTTAATCTCCACACTAATAACCGCCGCCCATGGCGCGCACGGCTCGCCTTGGAATTGCGCCTCTTCTCTACTTACTTGTCACTCGTATAAGTCGCTCACTCGTCTGCTCGATCTCATTAGGTGCTACATATTTATAATAAACACATCGTAAACCCTATTTTATATTTTATAATTTTAAAACGGTTTTTGATGCTAAAAAATTAATATTGTGTTTACCTCATCAAACAAACCTAGCAAACCTCACGTACTTGATGTATGATATACACACAAGTAAAAGTTAGTAATAATTTCAACTCTATGGTTAAGACAACAAGATCTAAAGTGAGAAAGCGTCGAGGTATCAAGTCTAATATTATCTGCATTAATTATAACAAGATGAAGCTTCACCTCTGACGTTATGAAATTATTAAGTTGCCAGCCACGGAGCCCGCACTACGTGTCAGGTGTATGTGAGCGGTGGCCATGTAACTCTTGTTCGCAGTCGTTTCCGTCTCATTACACGACATGTAACGGTGATGAATAAAATAACAATAGTAATAAAGTTAAAACAATTCGGCCGAGCGTCGCTCCGGGTCCCGCGGGAATAAACATTGTTCTAACATTACAATGAAACAACCGCGAGCACATGACCGCGGCGCGCAGGCGGTCCGCCGGACGCGTTGTGACGTCACTTGTTTATGTCCGACATAACGTTCGAGTTTACGACGCGAATTAAACTATAACACTCGGGCCGGCGCGTGTCGCTCCGCGCCGCCATAAAGCTGAGTTACTGCCACACTCAATTCCGAATTCCTTCGACACAAAGATTTTAAAGCCGAATGGATTCCTGTGGAGAGTGCTGCCGGCCCGCGTCTGGCCTGCGTCCGGCCCGCGCCCGGCCCGCGCCCGGCCCGTGTCCGACCCACGCCCGCACTCTCCGCACACTTGGACACCATTACCATTAAATAGTAAATTGCGCTATATTCCACAGACTTATGAAATCGAGTATCGTTCGCCAGCTATTAATCATTGACTTTTTCGAGGAAAATATTGTACATTTGAGTGAATTCAAGTGGCGTAACGCTAGCGGTCGACCATGATTGATTACCTTATCGCGAACTTCTATAAAGTATCAACCTCAATACGATACACTTCGCGTAGGACAGTGCAGTGCTAAATATTTAACAGAAAACGTTACAAGTAGAACTGAGCGCGGTTAACAGTTTGGTACTAAACTGTACACATCCATCCAAATGTAGGCTTGATGGTGTCAGTCGCGCTGAATGTGACAGCGGGAGTAAAGGAAATGATTGACTTTATTTATTCACTGACGACACATCCGGGGAGCCGTTGAAAAATAAACGAAATAGTTGTGAAAATAGTGTGTACCTCCCCCGCGCCCGCCCACCCCGCGGCCGCTGGCGCGCTGCCATCTGTCCGCACTACACCGACCAATTTAAAAACCTCGCATTTCGGAATTTCCTTTAAGAATATAAACTAAACGTTCTTTAGTAGTCACTTGCCGTTCTGTTCGGGCGACGGCTTTACAACCTTTCAGACTATTTAGGATAATGACTTGGCGCGAAATGAGACATAACTGTAATGCGGAACAACAACGCTGTGGGCTATCAGTGAAGTGAGAGTGGGCGAATAGCGATCTTAGGGATGCTAGGATGAACCGCAGATCAGGAGTGCGCGCGGCCCGTCACCAACACGTGCGGCCGACTGACTCCTCATCTCGACTCCAGACCTCTGTAATTGAATCAACCGGGCCGTGTATATTCGGCTAATCACTATCACTCGCCGTATGATCACCGAGAGATGACAGCCGCCAGCCGGCTCGCAGTCTCTGCAGGTGATTTGGAATGTCAGTGAAGGTGGCTGCGCGTTCCTCGGACGCTTTATGAAGGTTACTCGGCGTTATGCTGGCTCATTGTACGTTTTATTAGATTGGCTCCCACGAGGCTCGGAGGGAGGAGGCCGGTGCAACTACGAGCTAATTGCATCACATCTGACTTGAATCGATCCGTTGCGTCCTGTCGTCCGTCGTGAATACAATCTCGACGCCCGTTCATTGTACGCCGTTAAAGGATTCCGCACTCGGTGCCCTCGGTCCGCCACACGAAATAGACAAGTGTTTTAAAGCCGAATGGATTCCGAGGAAGTCGCATTAGAAGAGTGTTACTATGAAAACCAATGTCGCCATACTCACACATTGAGAATTACAACACTCTGATCCCTGGGTATTATTGCACAATAAATTACAGCGCTTAAGGTACGACGGGGCACAAAAAACATGAAACCGTATCAGAATGTTACATTAAACTAAGTAAGTTATAATAAAATTAATATAACTAAATGCATTACAGTTGCTTACTAAGGCTCGGTTGCATCAAATCAGTTGTTAAAGTAAAGGTTACTGTCTAATTTGACAAATACAATAACGTTAACTTTAGCAGTGACGGGATGGTGCGTTGCATCAGCGTATTACGGCGCCTTGTTAAAGTTAACAGGGTTGCAAGTCAAATGAGATCTTATTATCCCGAGATTAGGGTTGTTTGACGGTTTGACAGATAATTACGCTAACAATAACACTAACTGCCGAACAGCGAGCGGTTAAGATTAACGGTTAAGTTATGACGTAATTTAACAAATGTTAAATGATGCAACTCATTTTTTGGCTAACCGGTACTTTAACAAGTTTGTAATTGTTAAAGTATGTTGATGCAACCGAGCCTAAATGTTTAATGTTTAAGTTTGAATTCAAATGTTTATGTCCGTTAGTACCATATGTTGCCAAAAGATGGCGTTACTGTGTCAATCGGCTGAATCGCGCTAACGTTGTGTTCTGAGCATTAACCTAGTCCGCTACTACATTTTGCAATAAAGTGACTCGCAACCATAAACTGTTGTTTTATTGGTTAGACATTTCTCTCTCTTGGAGACTTGAAGATATACTTCAAGCCCAAGACTTTTTTGGACGCTTGTTCATGGTCCTTCGAGCCGGATAAGGGATTCGTGACGGAGCTGTCTCCTCTTGAGTTCCCTACAGGCAGCGCATCTTGGAGAGTTGGGATAAGGATCCCTAAGGACGCGAGCGACGACGACGACGACGGAGAGGTGTACTGCTACTGCAGCAGGCAGGCGGGAGTGAGCAGAGCTTCAGCGGCCGCGCCAGGAAGGCGAGGGCGGAGCACCCCCTCAGACATCCTGCGTGTGACGTAAGCATCGGCTGGTGACGTCGTGAGTGATTTAATTAATTAATTAGTAACAAAGTTGATCGAGTAATTATAATTGATGTTGATGTTGATCAAGTGATTAGAATCCCACCAAAAACATAAATGTAAAAAAGGAGAGCCAAGTTCAATACAAAAATTATGCATGGCTATGGGCTTCGCTGCAAAAAGAATGGAGATCTAAATGAGGGCCAAGTTCTAGGCAATATCTCAATATGTATTTATAGGAACAAAATAACATTATGAACAAGTATTAAACTCTATTTCTTCTCTTTATTCGATACCTATGACAATTGCTGTTATTTAAAAATGTGAGATCTTAAAGTGAGTTAGATTTGACTTGACCAGTTTTCATTACAGCAGTCATTTTATAAAGTTATTCAACATATAACAACAAACTGGCCAAGTTAAATCTAACCCACTTTAAGATCTCACATTTTTAAATAACAGCAATTGTCATAGGTATCGAATAAAGAGAAGAAATAGAGTTTAATACTTGTTCATAATGTTATTTTGTTCCTATAAATACATATTGAGATATTGCCTAGAACTTGGCCCTCATTTAGATCTCCATTCTTTTTGCAGCGAAGCCCATAGCCATGCATAATTTTTGTATTGAACTTGGCTCTCCTTTTTTACATTTATGTTTTTGGTGGGATATCATTACTTTTTGTAAAGAAAACTAGGTATTGATATTTATTGTTTTTTCTTGCGTTTCCGCTGCATAGGTACTTTGGTTCGTTCGCATTTTAAATTGTATCGTATAGCGCTTGTGAGCCGCGCGCTGCCCCCGCGTACGAGTAAGGACTCACGAAGCGGTTTTCACCCGTGCCCGCCGCGGTGGCGGAATGGAGTTTTATTTTCAAAACTCACGAGACCGGAGTTTTGTGCGGTTACGCAGCCGTCACGGTTGCGATTAAGTATCGCCCGCAAACTTGGCGGTTGATAATCGCAAGACGGGCGGTTAAACGATCAGTTGAGTTCCAGACCGTCATGGACACACACCAGAAACTACTACGCAACGAGTAATAACAAGTCACTGCAAAATGGCGTCGGATTTCTAACCTCCCCCCCCGCCCCCCACTGTCCACGCGCGGTCGCCCGCCAACCGACCGCAGAACGCGCGGGTGCAACCCGCCGCGGCTGCGGGACCGCGACCCGCGCCCGCCGGTACAAGATGACCGCTGGAGCAATGGGACCCGCAAACAATCGCACACGCCGCGGGCGTAAAACGCGTCGTGAAATGTGCTTTAAGTTTTTACATAAATATCTGTATTCTACAAAGGCTGCGGGCCCGCAACCGCGGCGGGCACGGGTGAAAACCGCTTCGTGAGTCCTTAGCCTACAAGTGCAAGGCACGAGCGAGTTCAACCAGCATTCTTAAATTAGTCAATACATACATTATATCGGTAACAATAATACATCGCTTTACTACCATGCAGGTATAAACCAACCGACCCGCTAAATTTTTACCAAATCGCTACCGCTTATAATTGTGTACTATTCATCAGAGCGTGACGCTGATTGGCTGGGGCGACGGTGGACCGACCGCGTCATAAGTACCTACCGCGCGCCGCCGACGACACACCGTTGGCCGGTTGTTTAGCGCGAAATTTAAGCTTTTTTGAATGGGGACACCACTTATTTTTTTTACTTAACTTTACGTTTATATTGCAGTTAAATAGCAAATATAATAATACATATATTGGGATAGTTTCAAATATCTGCTAGTAACGGTTCCCACGCTACAATTAAAAAATGTATTTTTTGTATGGGGACCCCCCCTATTTTTTAACTATTTTATATTTTTAGATTTTTTCTTATGCTTACACACAATTACCGAGCTAGATTCCAAATTTCATCCTTCTAGGTCATCTGGAAGTAGGTTAGGTTTAGGTACTATATGTCAGTCAGTCAGTCAATACTAAAATTTACGACTTTCTGACGTTCATATCTTTATAACCGTTTGAGCTAGCTTCATGAAATTTGGGTTTCTAGATGTCCTAATAGATATAATTAAACACACGAAGTTTCATGTGTTTACGTTAAATAGGTTTTGAGTTATAGAAGGGTCAAAAGTGGCACCAAATGGTTCGTGTAATATTACACTCGGCGCTGGCTAGCCGTTCCTTTGCTTGAACTTGGCTTGACACGCTGCCGCGTGTCTAGATTATTAATCAAGATAAGAGACTTGTAAAATTTTCAACAATTGGACTTCGACTTAGAAAAATTTGGACTTAGTAGATTTAAGATTGCATGGGTGTATAACTCACTATTTGCTGCCTTTGCTTCAGCGGTGTATTGTTCAATTTGTTCACTGTTAATTGTCTATTGGAATTAAATTATTAAATTATTTGCGGAGCACACGGTAACGAACTTTGCGCGGTGTTCGAATGTGACGTTCTCTCCTTCCCTTCCTTCACGTTCTCGCTCGCTGATTGGTTGACGTCCTGTTTGCGCGTAGGCTTGAACGGCGCGTCGTTCGAATGGCGCGAATATTTAAATAGCGTGAACATACTGCCGGCCTTGGAAGCTGATGAAGGTTCCAATAAAATCGCAGATAAATGAAGAAGAAGAAGAAGAAAGTTGCGTTGTGCGATGATTATAGTTGAAAATCTGGTGCAGGAAGAGGGCAAATCTTGGAGAACGCTCGCCGTGTGATGCCATCTTGCTTGCGGATGTCAGCGACTCGAGAGATGCCGTCTTTCCCAGGATAAGTCTTGACTATGCGACCCAGACTCCATTTCAAAGGCGGTTGATTGTCGTCTTTGATCAAGACCAACATATTCTCCTGCAAGTCTCCCTTGTGCTGGTGCCACTTGCTCCTTGTCTGCAGCTCCGATACATATTCCTTGGACCAGCGTGCCCAAAAGTGTTGGCGTATCTGCTCTATTCGCTGGTATCGTGTGAGACGATTGACAGGGACGTCGAGAAGCTCAGCCGTGACAGGTGCAGTCAGCGGACGGCCAACCAGGAAATGACCAGGACTGAGAGGAAGGAAGTCATTTGGGTCCGTGGACAGAGGAGTTAAAGGACGAGAGTTCAGGACAGCCTCGATCTGAGTGAGCACTGTACTGAACTCTTCGAATGTGAGATGCGCATTGCCTACCACGCGTCGCAAATGGTGCTTAATGCTTTTCACCCCAGCTTCCCATAATCCCCCAAAGTGGCTAGCGTAACAGGGTATCATTTTAAAGTTTATGTTCTGCGAAGTTGCGTATTCTTTAATATCGTCAGAACAAGATAGTAAAAATTTTCGTAATTCGTTCATTACACCTACAAAGTTTTTCCCATTATCAGAAAAGATATCGCTTGGCTTGCCGCGTCGCGCAATGAATCGTTTTAACGACAAAAGGTAAGCATCGGATGAGAGGTCGCTCACTAACTCCAAATGAACTGCGCGTGTAACTAAGCATACGAACAAACATACGTATGATTTTTGAAGTTTAGCACCTCTACCTTTGCGGTTCAACGTGAACATTGGGCCGGCGTAATCGACGCCGCACTTGATAAAACAGAAGCCTGGCTCCAGGCGTTCCTGGGGCAGGTTACCCATAATGGGCTCGACTGTCGCCGGTCGCAGTCGAGCACAACGCATACACGAATGTGCTACTTTACGTGAGAGGTTTCGACCTCCAAGAGGCCACCACATCTCCCTAATATTGAACAAAAGCAGTTGCGGCCCTGCGTGAAGTAAGCGATAATGTTCAAATCGAAAAAGTAATTGAGTAAATGTATGATTACCAGAAATTAAAATAGGAAATTTTTTATTATAGTTAAAGTTGGGCGCGTCCTGAATACGTCCACCAACTCTTAGTAAATTATTGCTGTCAATAAATAGATTTAGTTTAGACAATTGACTGCGATTGTGTTTAATAGGTTTTTTGTCCTTAACCGACTGGTACAAATCTGCAAATGATTCTTGCTGACTCAGCCTAGCAAGCGTTAATTCGGCAGCAGTCAACTCGTCCGCAACAAGACCACCTGTCCGTTTGCTGTTCTTATTTCGAGTGTTGTGGATAAAACGTAGCATATAAGCAGCAGTTCGTTTCATGCGATTATATTGTGAAAATCTATTAAACGGAAATTGTGTATTATTTACTTCACCAACATTATGACAGCAAACATTACTATATTTAGTCTCTGGTAAGTCATTAGAAGCTAAGTTCGATTTTTTCAACGGAGGCAATTGGAAATTACTGTCATGCAGAAATGTAGGACCCTCCCACCACAAAGACGAGGAACTGAGCGCGTCCAGAGTTAGCCCACGAGAAACAAGATCTGCCGGATTGTCCTTACCCGCAACGTGACGCCACGGTAGGTCCTTTGTTCGCTCGTGGATCTCTGCCGTCCTGTTTTGTACGTAGGTTTTGAGCAAATTGATAGGCATACCTAACCAACCTAGAACAATGGTAGAATCTGTCCAAAAAAACACCTTATCAAAAGTTGAATGTAGCGATTCCTTTAATTTAGAATATAAGCGCGCACCCAGAACAGCACCGCATAGCTCAAGCTTGGGAATGGTAGTTGGTTTGGTTGAAGCGACCTTTCCCTTAGAACATAACAAGCGCACAGTGACGTCACCCGCCGCATTTAAAGTGCGAACAAAAGCACACGCGCCGTACGCCACTTGCGATGCGTCGGTAAAAATGTGTAGCTCAATGCGTACAGGTTCAGTGCACATTACATAGCGAGGTATACGTAAATTGCTTAAGGTAGAAAGCCCATTCACAAATTTGTTCCAAGTTTGCAAAATTTCATCAGGAACCGGTTCATCCCACTCTAGTTTCAATAACCAGCATTTCTGCAATAATACTTTAGCGACAGTAATTACCGGACTCAATAATCCTAACGGATCATAAATGTTAGATGCGCGTGCTAAAATAAGTCGTTTTGTGAAATTTTCATCATTATTCGTATTAATGTTTTGTTTAAATTGAGTACAATAGGTAATTTCATCGGTCGAATTGCACCAACCTATACCTAAAGTTTTGTTTACATTCTTATCGAATATATTGTGCAAACGCGTTTCTGCACTTTGACTATTAGGGTTCGCGCGGTCATAGTTAAAAACCCATTTTCTTAAGTGAATGCACGCTGAACTTAAAACTTTACTAGTACCTTCACAAATATTTTCCAGCTCTAAAATACTATTAGAACCAACTATAAGGTCATCAACGTAAAATGAATTATTAATAGTATCAGCTATATACGGAACCCCACATGTGTTTGCTAATTCTTTTAAACACCTACAAGTAAGATATGGTGCAGAGGCCGTGCCGTAAGTAACGGTGTTTAACTGGTACACCCTGAGGGGGTCTGAGGGGTCATCCCGCCACAAGATCAGCTGCAGGTCACGCTGATCTTTAGATGTTTCTATTTGACGAAAGAATTTCTCGATATCGGCGCAGGCTACATATCTTTTTTCGCGAAAACGTAATAAAATCGAAATTAAATCACCTTGCAAGGCAGCACCTATCATTTGAATGTCGTTGAGTGACAGCCCTGAACTAGAAGACATCCCTGCGTCAAAAACTACACGTAGTTTAGTAGTAGTAGCGTGTTCCCTAAATACACCGTGATGAGCTAAAAAATAGTGCGGGTTACCATAAGTTTTAACGGCAGTCATATGACCTAACTTAATGTACTCCGTCATAAAATCAACGTACATCGCTTTATAACTAAGGTTGCGCTGAAGGCGCTTTTCTAGTGCGTAAAACCGTCGTTCAGCTTGCGTGCGAGTTTCACCTAATGTTTCTGGCGACATTTTAAAAGGAATACGTACACAAAATCTCCCGTTAGGCAGCCGTGTTGTTGTATCAACGAAATGTTTTTCACATGCTAACTCCTCGTCGTTGAGTAATGGACGTGTTAACGGTAATTCCTCTAAATCCCAAAAACTTCTAACCAACTGGTCTAGTGAAACCGAGTTCTCTGCGTAATATTGAGAAAAATTACACTTAATGTGATTTTGTTTACTATTAATATATAATGGTCGAACTACACCCGATATAATCCAACCTAATCGTGTGTTTTGAAGAAACGGGCCATTTTTAAGGCGCATCTTACCTTCAATAATTAGCTCCCAGAATAAGTCCGCGCCTAAAAGTAAATCAATAGACTTACTATTGTTAAACTCCGGGTCGGCTAACATTAAATTGTTTGGAAGCTTAAAAGACTCTAAATCGTAAGTAGTGGTAGGTATGTTCGACGTTATGTGCGGCAAAACTAAACATTGAATTCGGGCAGTGAAGTTCCCGTCGTGCGAATTCAATTCAATGTTACAAAGACGTGAACACTGCGTAATTAAATTACCTACACCATGAATGTTATTAGTGGACTGTATACTGCGAATATTAAGTTTATCACATAGTGGTTGCGTAATAAAAGATCGTTCACTTCCACTATCTAGAAGCGCGCGAGCTTTAACATACTCCCCGGACTCGCTACGTATCTCGACAACCGCCGTCGATAGTAACACCAGCTGTTTGGAGCGTAAGCCGTCGTTGTTGAGTGTACTATAGCCTTGCGCGTGCATATTATGTACCTCCATTGACCGCTCGCTCGATCGCGCGTAATCAGCTGAGCCGGGCTGCGTAGTACCTAAACCGTTTTCGTAGGTAGTTAGCGTAACAACATTTTTGTTGTTGTCTGATTTGAATGCGTCACAAATCAAACTATTGTGTTTTTGATCACATTTGCGGCAAGGACCAAAAACACATGACGTCACCGAATGCCCTATGCGCATACAATTAATACATAAATTATTATCTTTCACGAATTTAAACCTATTGTGAGCACTAAGGTCAAGGAACTTCTGACACGAGTATAGCGGGTGAATTTGTTCACAAAACAAACAAACTTGCTTGTTATAATTACGTGACACTTTGTATTGCGAAATTTTACCCGACTTATTATTATTATCAGAAACTACATTACAATGAACCTTACCTGATGAATTACTTTGCGTTTTTCTATTCGGATCAGTATAGCAACTAGGTTTATTATGAATATTATGATTAACAGAAAGCGTGGTTAACATGTCAGCCTTTTCTTTGAGAAACTCTAATAAATCTTGTAATTTAATCTTGGAATCGGTGTGTAACTTATAGAATGTGGTTTTAAACTGTTCCCACTCGCGTTCAGTGGTTGAATCCAGTTTAGACACAATAATATAGATAATTACAGTATCCCAGTACTCGGTAGGTTCCCCTAAGAGCTTAAGACTTCTCAAGTTCTTTAAAATAGTGTCAATTAGTTTGTGAAAATGAGTTGGCGATTCTTTAATGATAGGTTGAATTGAAAATATTGCCTTAATGTGACTGTTGATTATTAGTTTGGTATTGTTAAACCTGTGTAGTAAAATATCCCATGCTACTTGATAATTGTGAGCGGAAAATTCCACGTTCTCTATAACAATTTTAGCATCCCCCTTCAAGCTAGACTTTAAATAATGAAACTTTTGTATTGGTGTTATGGTTTTCGAGTCGTGAATAAGCGAAATGAACGTGTCTCGAAATTCGACCCAATGTTCAAGCGAACCGTCAAAAGTAGGTACGGAAATAGTGGGTAGTCTCACCGAATCATTATGTGAGGATGGCTCGTGCGCCATTGCTGAATTATTACGAGATTTGTTAACGGACTTCTCATCAGATTTATCAGGATTTATCATGCAGTCTAACATCGATAATATGACGTAATATTCTCTTTCGAATTCTACACGCGACTCGATCAGTTTCTCAAACGATTCCTGTTCTGATTCGGGAATGAGTTCCTCGATTTGTGTTTGAATTGTATTGAAATCATCGAGTAAATGTTGAGCACCGCTCATACGCAATTTTAACTCTGATTTTTGATGAGCGCTTAGGTCTACATTCTCAAAAGAATACACATATTTCTTAAAGTTTGTCAATCTACATTTAACTAAGCCTCGTTTTCTCCTAAGCTCTTTTATGGTTTGTTCGGAAACCGACATGATGAACTATGCCTACAAACAAAAATGAAAAGCACCAAACACTTACGGACCAGATGCGCGTTACCTGGAACTGCCGCGAAGTACGTACTGCGCAAGCACACAAGTAAGCAAGCACCTCTCACTGATATTCGAAGAATGCACAGTTTCACTCGGATGAAGCGGGAAAAAGGGATTAGGATTTTGGCTGGCACGTGTTACCGTTGAAGCACTGTATGGCGTCGTCGTAATGGCGTCGTATCGTATAGGCACCGGTAGAATTGCGTGTGATGATTCTTGATCCGGCTCGAAGGACCAAATTATGTATAACTCACTATTTGCTGCCTTTGCTTCAGCGGTGTATTGTTCAATTTGTTCACTGTTAATTGTCTATTGGAATTAAATTATTAAATTATTTGCGGAGCACACGGTAACGAACTTTGCGCGGTGTTCGAATGTGACGTTCTCTCCTTCCCTTCCTTCACGTTCTCGCTCGCTGATTGGTTGACGGCCTGTTTGCGCGTAGGCTTGAACGGCGCGTCGTTCGAATGGCGCGAATATTTAAATAGCGTGAACAATGGGTATGGACTTAGAATAATTCGCTAAAAAACGAATGTACGGGGAACCTATGCCCGATTTACCATAGAGTTTATTTAAGTTTAAACACTTGTAATTTTTTTGTGTTTGTCTCGGGTCTTAGTCTTTTTTCATAATGGAATCGTTGTACAATATTCAATGTAGTATATACTCTATTATCAGTAAGGCTAAGGTGAATTTTAAGAAATCACCTCGAGATAGGGTAACGATTTCCTACGTGGAAACACGGTTGGAAAACTTGGAATCGGACTGGGCAAACTTTTCAGAAAATCATAAAAAGATAATATTATCTGTTCAAAGTCCGTCTGATTTCGAAAAAACAGAATATTGTACAAAGGGTTTATATGAAGTGACTAAGGAACTATACATCGACCTTAAATCAGAACTTAAAGAAGTGTTGAGAAATCTTAACAAATCAGTTAGTTCAGCTGGTGAGACTTCGGAACGTCAGTCAAAGGATGGTTCTACTATACAGTCCACTATTAAATTGCCTAAGATTGAGTTGCCTACGTTTTCAGGAGATTACGCAGAATGGGTCAGTTTTAGGGATTTATTTATCAGCTTGATTCATGACAACCACCATTTGGATGAGGTTCAGAAGTTACACTATCTTAAGACACATTTATCTGGGGAAGCCGAGGGTCTCTTGAGACACTTTGCAATCACAAAAGATAATTATGAACAATGTTGGTCCATGTTAAATAGTAGATTTAATAACAAAAAATATTTAGCCAATTGTACATTAAAACGGTTTATGAGCCAAAAGGGTATACAGAATGAAACATCTTATGCTATTAAGGAATTACTCGACACTTCGAATGAATGTTTACATGCGCTAAAGAACATTGGTATTAATACCGAGAGTTGGGATTTAATTATTATTTACATATTGTGTTTAAAGTTGGACAATGAATCACGCAAACAATGGGAGGCTAGGACTAGTAAATTCAAATCAATTGTTTGTTCATAAACATCGGTACAATCTTAGATAGTTATAGTCATAATCAAAGAGAGTTATACTTCACCTGTTAGGTATACGAACATTATCATAGTCAAGTCATCTAGGTAAACCGAACGTTCGCGGTTGTACCCGCCCGGCCGCACAAACTCTAGGCGTCAAGTAAGCCGCCTGCCACCGCGTCCGTAGCCTAATCGTGGAGAAATATGAGCGTATATTAGGTTACAAAAACAATCATTACTTTACTCTGTTGTACTCGTATGTCCACTCAGCGTATGATCTCGTAGTTCCAGGCGGTATACACGCAAGTCTAATGTTTACAATCCGTCCCCGATGTAATGGGGCCAAGCGTTAAGTTCATTTATTGATTTAAGATAATTTTTTCTACCAGTTTATAGTACAATGTGGTTCTTATATCATTCGCAGTTTGTGTATGGGATGTATGTCATTTAGGAGGAGTTCCGCGCGCCGCGCGTGACGTCACCCGCCGCGGCCGCGCGCCGCGCGTTGGGCCGTGCGTTGATTGTCTGTAATGAACAGCGGCTCGTGATCGTACACACAATATTGGCTGAAGTATTAATTAACATCGCACTCGATACGCGTCGCAAGACGGAGCGCGCGGTGCTCACTCGCGTTACGCTCATCTTTTGTTTATATCAATCAGAAATACAATTAAAATTCATTTCGGTTCGTATTTCAATAACAAGACATGTAACTGGCGACTGGCGGCGATGCTCTCACCGGGTGCACATCGTGTGCTCACTATGCAACTACTCCTATTGTCGAAAGAAGTCGAATGCTACTTGGTAGAAAATATAGTTGAAATCAATATACAGGTGCATACCTATTTATACGCACGAACTAATACGAACGGTATTTATAATACATTTGAATTTATTTTGCGGGTGACATTTTGTTACTTACACAATGACGTTTAAATAAAAGTTTCAAATTAACATAAGATTGAATTGAAAAGACATTAGCATCCCTTCACCCGCAGTGAATTTCCGAGTGACTGGGACCGACTGAATCCGTTCGCTTGATGTAAAACAAAAAGAAACGTAAAACTAATTAAAGTGAATGTTTCATGTAAATGCAAAGACAGAGCTGCTAAGAGGATCGTGTGTGAAATATTCATTGAACGGGTTGCGCAGTGCGAGCCTCGGGACTGCACCCAGCGCTACGGGCTACGGCGCTACGGCACTACGATACTACGCTGCTACGATGCTATGCCGTTACGATAGTAGCGCATTACGATGCTACGACGTCTCGGTGCTTAGAGCGGTGAACGTAGATAACACCTCGAGCAAAACAGAGTCCAAGAAACTTGTTTGCAAGTAATCTCTGGCTCAGTTCAGATGCGTTGCAATTCAGAAATGTCGCAGTGCTCGGAGCATTATATTATCAATGAATGGACATAAAATATAATCATGTGCATTTACGGTAGTACGTATGAATCTACATTTACGTACGTATGAATGTACTTCATTATTTCTTTTATCTCTGTCGCATCACTATTCAGTTATGTGTTCACATTTGATACAAAGCAAGGGTGGTTTCAGAATAACATTAAAACCTTGTCAATATTAATGTTGTGGGTGAACTCAAACAAAAACTTGTCGAAAAAAAGTAAGCCTCACCCCGGCCCCCGCGCCCCCGCTGTAACTCTGTCACTCTGTGAGCGCGGTGCGGTCTCGTGTGGCGCCGCCGACGGGATGCACTGCGCGCAGGCTGTACTACACTCAGGGTATTTCACAACTGCAATATGTAGTAGTTGGACTCAATTGTACAGACAATCAATGTCGATAGCTCCCATCGGTGCACAGCGCTGTGTCGGCGGCTGGTGTCCTTCCGACCGCGACCCTCTCCGCTGTCCGTTCTATTAGCACACTACGATTTGACGCGACCGTTGCAAAGAAAAAACGCTACGATAGTGCCTACGAATATTGCTACGAGCGTGCTTATAATTACCGCGGGTTATCATTATTTTGACGAGGTTCGTTTGGCTCAATCTCACTTTACTGAATGTAATTCACCAGCATATGAAGATACCGATACCTACCTTGTTTTTATTATGACTTCATTCTTCTGTAAATCATGTTCTGGGTACTACAATAGGGTTCTGGTGAACTAGTTTGCTACACATGCTACGCTTGGGCTACGCGGTGGCGTCTCGACTGTGAAAAAGTAAAAGTATGAAGTTTAAAATTAAATTCACACTAAAGTTTTATGTATAGCTCGCTTATTTTTTCAGTGTAAAAAAACTACAGTACGGGCGACGGTATGTTTACAAAATGTATTTAAAATAACTGTAATATTATCTAGTAATTGACTCACTCGTATTTTTAATTTTTACTTAAGAGTAAATGACATTTCAATACAAAATAAGGGTGTCCATAAAGGTAAATGTATTTAAGGCTCCCTATTCACCGAGAACGAAGTCATACTCTACCGATTGAATCGCTTCAAACCACTCCTATTCAGAGAATATAGAATTGCTAACCGAACATTGACAGACGTACAATACGAATGCAAATCATATTACTACTAACGCCTCAGAACTTATGCGAGATTCCTTACCCCCTGAACTAGTGGGAATCGTATCTCAGAGGGTAGTTATCGAGTAGTAGTCTTTGGACAGACTCAGTCAGCTCGGCTCTGCATTACTTCCTACTCCGCGCCGCTACTCGCGCCGCTCCGCTGGAAGGCAGCCCAAATAAAACCATGTAAACTTTCCAGGAAACATTAACAATTCCGCAACGACGAATCATTATGACTCGGCGTTATTTGTGTTGAGATTTTTCTGATTACGGATATATCAGAGAGGGAGAGTACGCTTTGTACTTGTCGTGTCGGAGGTGTACATGTGTGTACACGGGTCGCTGCGGGGCTTAGAGTATAGCGTCTGTGGTGACAGGTGTTTCATAACTATGCCTTCGAACAATTTTAAAGATTTTTCTAACGACTATATTTCTGAGTCAGTAAAGATCGACGATGACTTGATATATTGATACAGCGGGTTCATGAGGGACGCGGTGCCGCTTCACTTAATGATATCGAGCCGCCGACACACTCGACACGCAGGCGATGCTTGAGTGCTACTGGCGCCCCGCGGGGCCTGGCTCACTGCACCGAGCTGATATTTATTTAAAGAAACACCCTCCAAACGATTTGATGGGCCATTTGTTGAAGCAAACACGAAATTGGTAAGTCAATATAAATAGTCTCAGTTCGCATGTGAACGTTTCCCAAAATTTCCGTCGATATAAACTTTGTACAATCTGTTTTTATTATTACGGCGGGTCGCCCCGCCCGCGCTGCCAACGCCAACTATTCCGGGCATCCCGCGAGACCCAGGGCCGGATGTTTACATTATTATTAGTAATTCCTCATTCATCACATTCGACGTCCATGTCCCCACAATGAACACAGGAAAACATATAGTCCATCGAAATGTTACATTTTTTAGGCCTAACCTTGCGTTTTTTAGAGGACGCAATTTTATTTTTTTGATGTGTAGGGGGGGTCAGTGTAAAGCTAAAAACAAGTTTGTGGGGTCGCCACCCTTGTCCCACGGCCGCCATCTTGAAAATAGTGGTTGAAATGGTTTTTACGATATATCTCTTAAACTATTAATTTGATAAAAAAAAATTGCTAACATTTTTGTTGCAAATTAAATTCTCTACAACTTTGGTCCAGTAACTTTTTGTCGTAGAACTATAAATAAAAAAGTTATAAGCGAAAATGTTCAGAAATTCGAAAAGTAAAAATAAAAGACATACGGGACATTACAGCTGCTGCTGATCCTAATACCGATCTATCGAAGGTCGTAGTTCGATTAGGTGAGTTCCATTTGCTCATAATATGTCGTTCATAGGTGCGATTGGTATTATCATGTCTGGTAGTGGACTCGAGGATATCTTCAAATTAATTTATGCTGAGAACTGTGTACAGCACATAATGTCATGCTTATGGTAGGGCTGTACGTGCTTATTTGCTAGTGCATTTATCAGTAACAAAAATAGTTATGGATTCAATAGAATTTACAGAAGAAGAACGAGATTTTCTGGATGATAATAGTACTATAAATGAGCACGTACAGCCCTACCATAAGCATGTCCAGACATTATGTGCTGTACACAGTGCTCAGCATAAATTAATTTGAAGATATCCTCGAGTCCACTACCAGACATGATATATCCAATCGCACCTATGAACGACATGAGCAAATGGAACCCACCTAATACCGAACGACCTTCGATAGATCGGTATTAGGATCAGCAGCAGCTGTAATGCCCCTTATGTCTTTTATTTTTACTTTTCGAATTTGTGAACATTTTCGCTTATAACTTTTTTATTTATAGTTCTACGACAAAAAGTTACTGGACCACAGTTGTAGAGAATTTAATTTGCAACAAAACTGTTAACAATTTTTTTAAATAAAATTTATAGTTTAAGAGATATATCGTAAAAACCATTTCAACCCCTATTTTCAAGATGGCGGCCGTGGGACAAGGGTGGCGACCCCACAAACTTGTTTTTAGCTTTACACTGACCCCCCCTACACATCAAAAAAATAAAATTGCGTCCTCTAAAAAACGCAACCCCAAATGTAACTTTTCGATGGACTAATAACTCGAGCGACAGTTCGGATATTCATAAATAAAGTCACAGTCATTTGTTTATGTTCCGAGCTCATTTCTACATTACATAAAATCACTATTGGTGTCGAATTGTGCTGAATACCATTTAAAGTGATGTTAGTACTGTTCGCCACCTGACGGCGCCGCACCACGGCGCACCACGCCGCACCGCGCCGCACCGCGCCGCACCGCACTGCCTCCTCGGCCCGCTCGGCTCTCTCTCCACTCTCCCCTCGTTTAAGACTTGCTGACACTTTATAAACTTCACTAACTTTTAAACTGACCAATAATAAAATTAATCTTCACGCTTTCATTACCGTTTACCGCGAAAGTTCGTGTTCAGTAATCATTGTAACATTTAACAATGCTCTTGAAGCGACAAAGAGCGACGGTCGGTCAACCCCTCCCTGCACTATGTACATCGTCACAGTAAAAGTACCTGCCTGCCCTGTTCCCGCTGTATGAAACCAACGTGACGTGTGGCTCCAGATGATAAACCTGCATGAAGAGCGTGGACGTCGGCGCGCACACAGTGCGCCGCCGCTGTTCGATGGCGACCACATCAATCCGCACGCGTTATTTACCGAAAGCTATTTGTTTAGTAATGCCTCCTCCGACAACTCAGGCATTATTTTTGCTCGGAAATATATAAAAAATAAAGGTGAGCGCGGGGAGGCGAACATAATTAACTGTATCTCGCTCCGACGACGACCGAAAGAAACACACAAAGGGACTTTTTAATGCAAAAAATGTAATTTACTTGAGAAGAACAAAAACTGTTTTGTGTTCGCGGGGCTTATTATGAAAGTTAACAAATTGTGTCAATGATACGATCAATGAACCGAGCTTAAGAATTTTGAGTCGAGTGGAGTGAGCGGGGTGGGGGCAGACTAATTAACGGGTACAGCGGCCGAGATCAAGCGCGGCCGCACTAATTGGCGGCCGCGGCGCCGCACCGCGCCGCCGCGACTCAATCTCGGCGGCGCAGCGAGTACCGCGTACCATGCACTCGCAGGGTATAGCTGCTCCGCACACGATCCGATATCACCTCATCGCAGACTGTTCTCTGAACATAATTTTGTGGGGAGTTCCAACTTCTCCGTAAAATATCATCGCCTGACTTTTTAATTTGCTGAAACATTTATTATCTTCGGTGCTGAGATTTTCTATGATTTTATGATAACATTTTTATTTGCAATACATTTCCATGAGTCGGCTGAACGCTCGACTGATCCGGCCGTATTTCCGTCGGATTACACCAAACAGATGCCTCCCCTTCCACGCGGGATTATCACGAGCAATATCCGTCACGTCAGATACCAACTCAGCAGCTCTAGCTGTCGTCACCTCGCGCACTAGCGGCGCCGCCCGGCTCGCCCCGAGCCCGCTCGCACTACGTTTCCCTTTAAACCAGTTCATCACACTTCTACGAGTATATAAGTAAATGAACGAAACCTTGAACATAACAAATAGCCACTCGGGGGAAATCTAAACAGTAAATAAAGTGAGTTTATTATATTATCCTTTAGCTAATTGTTTGGGAACATAAGAGGGTGCGAATGTAGTGGTATTTATGTCAATTAATTAGTAGTAAGTGCGGCCGGGAGAAGATACTGGAAGCGGTCCGGGGCGATTGATGTGGAGAGGGACCGAGGCGGACACGCGTGCCGAGCGGCGTGGAGTGGAGCGGACGCGCGCCCAGCCGACTAAAGTTCACTTCAGTTTTAATACACACACGCGATGGAAATTTATCAAGTTATATTACTGAAATGTTAACGAACGAATAAACAGTTCATTTAGACGGTAGATATCTACTGCTTCTTCATTTTATTTTCCCCGTTCCGAACGGTGCGGATATTGTTACCCAAGTGTGACGTAAAAATGTACCGTCGTTAAATAATTTAACGTATTCAAAGCTCTCGCTAACTCTGCGCGGCAACAACAAAGTGTAACTTCATGAAAGATTAGTGTAATTCGAAACAAGCGCCGCGACTTGCTCTAAACTCGCTATAATATTCTGACGAATTCGAAGGCCGCGGGCGAGCACTCGTCGAGCTCTCGGCCAGGCCCGCGCCCGCGCCCGCACCGCACACGCATCACGCTCACCGCCGCCCGGCGCTGTGCCCAGGCGCCACTGCACCTTCTTTCTGAATAATGCCCTGCTCACGTTACCACGAATCCGCTTCACACAGAGAATAATTGAAAATTCGTACCAACTTTAACTTAATTACTTGCCTAGGGAACCTAACAGCAGTTCATTGCCTTAACATAGTTTGTCTTTTGTGAATTTAGAAGAACAAAGCGGCGCTAGCTGTGCGATAATCAAGTTTCGCGAAGAGTTTTCTATGGCAGACTTTCGGCTCCGCTTTTGGTTTAGTTTTTGAACTCCATGTTATTTAAGGATGTTGGCGACTATTTGTGTGCGAGTTGGTCTGTATGGCGGCGGCTGCGCGTGTTGTGTATAATGTGATCGGTATCATTAGCCGGTTAGTTAGTCCGACGTGGGCCACCGGGGCGTGGTGGGGCGGGGCGGGGCGAGAGGGTTGCTATAATTAGAGCGGATGTGAGAACCGCGTGCCAGTGCTCGTTAAATAATCATGAGCTCTATCAGAAATGTAAAGTCGAGCCGAGCCCGAGCGCCGCCGCCGTCGCCGCACACTCCGCTGGTATCACGGACCTCCTCCGAGGTGTATTACTGCATACTTATTGCTGCGTCGGTGTCGACGGGTGAGATTTATAGTATTGGAACATATCTCAACGTGCTGTCGATAGTTCGGAGGCGAGTTAATAACGCCGTCGGGGTGTACCATATTAATATCGGAGGGCGTGAAATATGACGTCCCGGTGAAGACATGAGCGGCAGCCCGGCCGAGAGCGACGGGACGGATCGGCGGCGGAGCGCAGGGAGCGGCTTTAGGGAACTGACGACACGGGCGAGCTGGCAGTGTGCTTGTTACCGTACTTTACACAACTGATCATTGTATAACATTAATTTGGTTATAACTTGTGTTGTTTTTATTTATAAGTAGGTCAGTGATACGGTGGAGCGGCGCAGCCGGGCGCGACTGTTTAACAATGTTAAAACGAAACTGATTTCGATCACGAGGCGGGGGCTCTCCGTCAGTCGGCGCCGCCTCTCGGACACTATGTGCCATCACCCGAGAGGTTGGCAGATTATTGTCTCTCTTATCATTCACTTGTATCTAATTAGTGTACGAAGATGAACGAACTCGTATGAAAGTCACTTACAATGGCGGTTATAAAATATTTGAAGCGATGTATCTTCACCCTCCCTGAAAATGAAGCCATATCTATAAAAAGGAAAGAAACCCATAAAACCGTGCTTAAATAAAGGGTGAAGTGGCGACCTTCGTTAACCCGTTAGTTATGTGCATCATTTGACCGGACACGACCCCCCACCTGCGCCCCCCCTCCCACACTTACTTTATTAAAGGTAGATATTGTATTATGTAGGAACAATACACGGTCACAAGTGTCAAAGTAAAGGTTTATTAATGACCGCAGTGAAGCCAGCGGGCACGGACGCAGCAATTACAACAAACTGCGAGTTATTACAGCGCCTCGGCGACGGTATCTGAGACCATCTTAAAATATTTGCGAGCTCGCCCGCTTGGTAACTAGTTGCTAATGCTCTGGACTCCTCGGTATTCGCTGGGAGCGGCGCCTCTCAACAAATTACTCAGTTTATTTGAGGACCCCCTGCCCTCCTCGCGCGTGCTTGTGTTCGACTCTCCGCTCTCTCGGGCTCACGGAGACAAACACGAGTGACTCGTGGGTCACGGACTTACGTACGTAGATAAGCAATAATACCGCGATGGATTTAAAGTAATAAATTGTCATCACATTATAGCCAAAATGTCATGACAACTAGAGGTTTGAAGTAATAATACACATAGGCATTGTTCATGACAAAGAAGACAAATTAACCTCGTGATGAAAGTGTCGCGGGTCCCAGCTGCGGGCCCTGTGCCCCAGCTGGTTTCATATTATTATAACTGCTTCGGGAGGGACGGGTCTCACTGAAATATGAGATAGTTATTTAATAGGAGGTAATATGTAGAACGCGTAGGTAACCCGGACTTCCTAAATTGCTCGTAATCCGGCGAGAGCGGACGTCCGGCGCACAAAGAGTGCGGTGTCCCTCGCGCGCCCGCCGCCGCCCGCCGCGCCCGCCCCCGCCGCCGCCGCCGCCGCCGCCGCCGCCCGCCGCTCTGACGAACCTATTGTGATCTATGGGAACAGCGATCCATCGACTACATCCCGCGTGAGGGACAAAGACTCTTCTCTATACAATAAGAATCTTTGTACTGATTGTCTAACTGACTGAATGATGGGCTTGCAACACCAAGTTCAATCCGCTAGACGTAGAGACTTGGAACTGAAACTACGAGTATTCCTTTCACTAAGTATACTAAGAAGGGATTTTCTGAAATTATGCCCCGAAGAGGGTTAAATGACCTGACATGTGACATGTTGGATTAAACTCTGATCAGACTGAAAGTATCTTTTTGTCTATTTTGAAAGAATTTTTAAAATCGGTTTATAAATGACGGAGACATTAACATCCTCTCAAACCAAAAGGGAATATTTCAAAAGTGAATATCTCCAGTCACATGCGAAGTCGACACGCGGCTTCCTGATTATGAATGAATACGAACAGACTTTCATTTGATGTGTCCTCTCATCGGAGGCTCCGCGGGCGGGCCGCGCAGACGTCCGTTGTCCTATGAACTAAATGTCGCAACGCAGGATGTTTAAGGACTTGTGGTTTATTTTAAATTTTAATACAATTTCACTTTACCGCCTATTCATTGTATATTTTTGTTATTGTTTCTGTTTCTTATTATTTTAAGGCGTATCCTTGATCGTGTGGCACGCTGTGCCATTATATTTTATACAGTGCCACATGGAAAATCGTGTTTTCAGTAAAATTTACATATAAAGGAGTTTTGTCTTTTCACCTTTTTTAAATTTTTTGGAAACTCTGAATTTAACTGACCAGGACCTATTAAAAATATTCTTTATCTGAATTTTGGTGAATATTAATCGTATTTCAATGAAAATAGCGATTGATTTTTTTTTAACGTTGTTTATGCACGTTAAAGCAAATACTTACTGCGTCAGGAACCTACATCCGACAATGTGTATTACCGATATTTACTTTGCAGATTCCTGAAAGCGTATCATTGAAAAAATACTCTATTAAATTGGGTGAGATTATTTGGATTCCAAAATATGAATCACATAATTTGCTGAAACCCCCGAAACATAAGTCCACCACGGTACCGGAAGTCACCGAGTATTGAGTTGTAAGTACATGACACGACTTTCAACAAGTCGAGCGCGCCGCGAACACTGCCGTGCCATCCTTTCCCTGAACCATTTCAAAATATTTTTGTTCCCCTATTTGAGAACTTCTGTATGGATTTAGAGCATTTAAATTATCGTCATGTAGTAAGCTCTCAGTTTCAGACGTCTACGATCAGCGGGGGCTGTCAGTCATTCAGAACAAAGAATTTCATATGTATAATATTAGTTGAACTCTCAATCTTTGTGTAATCATTTCTACATGGACTCTTACTCAAATGAACTGAGGAGCGGCTCATTCGCAGTTCAGCGATGTTTCTGATGGTGAGTGTCGTAGTGCCGCGCTCGCTCGCAGCGCGCCCCGCCGCACGCGGGACATGCTCCTGTTTCCGTGTGCACACCCTCGGCGCCGCCACATACCTGCACTGGTTGTGTTCCTCCTCCTCGATGGCTTCTCTGAATTATTAATTAACATCGTTCTCTGTCAAAGAAATGCTTTCAAATGACGGTTGTCTTTTTAATTTCCATTTCAGTGCCTTCAATAAATCTCCTTTTCTTTTATGCGAATGGAGCGCGGGGCGAGCGGGGGCGCGGGGGCGCGGGGGCGCGGGGGGCAGCTTTGCAATTTATTGGATTGATGCAGGACAATGAGACCGCCCCTCTATTTACCTCTCTAATGCTCCGTTTCGGTCTTTATTCACGGCGTTTGTCATAAAGTAGACAGCCGAGCGCCGCGCGCCGATAACTCGAGTTGTGAACAATCTCACCCCAGTGGGACCAAACTAATGACGTTAAGTTCAACTTTTAACGGCAGTTCAACTCGCAAGCAAATTGACTGCTTTATGAGCATCTATTGTAGTGATAAACGAACATTTGGTTGCGAGCACCTCGACGTGACGTCACCTGACGTCGAGCGCAGTCGCCACTCGTCCCAGACACGGCTTTATACTGCTCTAACTCCCCGAATAATAAAAACTAAGGAGATAAACCATAACCTCACTTGGGGACTTCTTACGACTATTTTCCGTTGATAGATTCGAAACAAAATATCAGAAGTTGGAACAAGTGCCGCGAGTGCCGGCAATAAAGACTGTGGAGACACACCGAGAGACCGAGTCATGTGGTGTGAATTCAATATCGCAGTGCGGAGTCGTGCAGTGGCAGCGATCTCCCATCAGGCTGGACCCGGCTCACTGGGGCCCCAGTGACCCCGCCGGCGCGCGGGGTCCGTGGCCACGGAGCCCGCGGCCACGGGGTGCTCGGGTCAATGCGGACGGAAGATGGAGTCCTGTATCTAATAAATAAGTTTATATTAAGCAGGGCGGGGTCTCGCTGTTGAGTTAATGTCGTGTCACGCCGCGGGCCGCGGCCGCCGGCGAACAAAAGGTTCGCATAAAATAAAATAACATTAGACGATAACGCCCCACCTGCCACCACGAGCTGCTCGCCGAACGTTTCGTTTCATCAAATAAAACACACACTCACACACATAACACATAACCTACTCGCAATACGTCGGTATACTGCATAAAATATCATGAGCCAAATATTTGATGTACGTTTTTATTATATTTTTGTTCATTTGTAACTTTAGAAAAACAAAACATTTACTAAGCGAGACGGAATACAGACAGTCAAACTAGGAAAAAAAGAGGTGTAAACGAGTCCGAGTTAACATTACGTGACGGCGCTTGTAGTTGCAACTGATAAAAATATTCTCGCCACCACACAGTCGGTGACGCTGCTGGGGCGTCGAGCGCGCGGTGCGGGCGCTGCGCGGGAGCCGCGCCGTCGCACGTCGCAGCTTTTCCGAGAACAAACGCGCCTCGGGTGGCGCGCGGCGCTCTCTTTCATTTCACTAATAGCCGAGCCTTGTTAGAACTTCATTTATAAACGAAACTCAAAAACTTGTTTCAAAAGTCGGTTCGTCGCGAAGCGAATGCCTCGAGCGACGCCGGGAGCCGCCTCCTCGCTGATTGTGTTTACAGTTCTACTTTTATTGCGACCTCAAAAACCGAAAACGCAATTTCCCCGAAACGGCCCATTCATTTTGTTTCATTTGATTGTCCCCAAATGCGTTTTCCTTGGTTTCTGGTTTCGCTTGCATTTAACTAAACGCCGCTCGAATATTTCCCTTCGGGTTTTTCCATTTTGAATCGTAACAATAGTACGCTCGCATGGCAATACCGCGGGAACGACGCCAGTTACAGTCTCGAAGGAAGTTGCGGGAATAATGTGCCATACTTCTCGTTTTCATTTAGGACTCGTAACAACATTTTTGGCTGCACTTTTTGCTTTCCGCGTGATGATCAGCCGCCGCTGCGCCGCGGACAGGTTATCGTTACGTTACTGTTGTTTGTTATGTATACCATGGTTAATGGTACTGCGGGCTAATCGTAGATACTATACTACTGCAGATGGATAAACATAATTACTACGTAAAATATGTCGACTGCTTATCGTACATTTAGCGCTTTACCGTGGTTTACAAACTAAAGTCGTCATCAACATGCGGTTCCTAACATGTAGGTTTAAACCTGGTGATACCACCCGTGGGCGGCCTGTTATCCCCAGTAAACGCAAACGTACAACATTTGCGCACCATCAATATCCCTATCTAAGCTACTACATATATAAAAAATAGCAAATCAGAAGAAGTTTTAAGGAAAAATAGGTACTCACTGCTTCTTCATCGAGTGGTTTTCTCCCCATTTCCAGTCCATCCAACCTTCATTTCCATAGCCCAGTCTTTTTCTTTCATTTCTACTTACAATAGTCCCTACTTCTGCAGGTACACATTCCCGGACATGTTGTACTGATGTGGTCGGGAGTGTGTCCCTGCAGTTGTAATCCATTACATTAAACATCTCCAAAGGGCCTCTACGAGTTGGATCTGTATCCCCTCGCATGCCTCTCAAAAAGACCGGGCTTGTCCCGTGACTCCGAGGAGAAACAATATAATAATAATAAATACTTGGACAAATTCACACACGGTTAATCAGACCCAAAGTAAGCTCTAAGCTTGTGTTATGGAATCTAACTAACTGATACTACTACATATACATACACAAATACTTTATAAGAATATATAATTGACACCCAGACGTCGTCGCCAACAACTATGTCTTCACATATTGTTGACCCCGGGCGGGGATCGAACCCGCAACCCCTGACACAGTAAGCGCTCTCACTGCCACTGTGCCAACGGGCTTGTCAAATTATTGAGCCGCCAAAGGCCGCTGACATGGTTCATGTCATGTAACGACTACTATCCGTAGAAAATAACTGGGACCGACGGCTTAACGTGCCCTCCGAAGCACGGAATCATCTTACTTTTCGGGCAATCAGGTGATTCAGCCTGCAATGCCCTAACCAAACTGAGAGCAGTCTCACAAAGAGATTTTTGTGAGCTATTTTCTCCACCGGGAATCGAACCCTGAACCTCCGGATCGTGAGCCGAGCGCGCAAACCAAAAGACCACAGAGGCTATTAAAAGGATACTCACTGAAAAGATAATTATTTAAATTACTAATAAAACTAGATTATACCAAAACAGAAAAATACTTTAAACCAGGAAATTAAATTACACTGTTTTTACATTCACAAATTACTCTGTTCACACATTCATAAATTACACTGTTCACACATTTACAAATTATACTGTTCATACATTTACAAATTACTCTGTTCACACATTCACAAATTACTCTGTACATACATTCACAAATTACACTGTTCACACATTCACAAATTACACTATTCACACATTCACAAATTACTCTGTTCACACATTCACAATCTTTGCATAGTCTCCTATAAGCTATGTTGATGTTGTATGTTGTTGTGAATATGTTGTTATTTAATGTAGGTACTATTCTTTTAATTTTTTAACAATAAATGATTCGTGATTCGTTATTACGTCCGTGCATCGTCGGCCCGCCGCGCAGCGCAGCGCTCCGCTGAATCACGGTGCTGAATGCATCAACTAGCGGAGGTCGCATCTGATACTCTCGAATATCCGCGAGAAAACGTGCGCGTTCAATGTTCACCGCCCGCGTCCCGCGTCCCACGTCCCGCGTCCTGCGTCCCGCGTCCCGCATCCCACGTCCCGCGCCCTGCGCCGCCAGCTGTCAGCACGTCATTTTTACGAGTAATAAACCAGCCAATACACACAGGTTAAATGATTAACTTTATCTAGGTCTATGACAGTTTAACGTAGCAATTAGGGTAACCATGAGACTCAGTAAATTTAAAACCTTCTTTTTTAATAACGAATTAACAAACAATGTGAACATATTTCTGCCCCTGCATGCATCTGCATATCGTCCACATGTGTTTAAGCTCAAGTTAGACAGTAAGAAAAACATATCAAAACATAACGTGCCATGTTTGATTAGTTTGTTGGGACGGGACGGCCGCGAAAAGGACAAGTTCACCGCGTTGTCTAACGCGAGCTGATGATCTCCCCAAACCTCAGAGCCTTTCAGGCCAGTCGCGGCCTTGGGCGGCCCTGGACTAAAACATTTCCTAAACATTCATTGCTCGACCCAGGAATTGAAACTGGTATCGTCAACCGGATGAAATCTAATTCAGTTAAAAAATCGTTCATATTTGGAACATGTCACACCACTCCTCCGTCAAATTAACTTACTTTTGAAACATGCATGTATTTTGATTGTGTTGTGCTCGTAGTCGTGGGTGTATTCACGTCTGATTGAATTGATCCAGTTTTTTTTAATGGCTGTAAATATTTTATTGGTATCAAATCAACATAAACAAATATATACGTACATAAATACACGCTATTAATTCGTGAACCTGAACCCTTTCAGCATATAATATTAACTCGCGTGGTCTGTGTTTGTGAATATACTGGGTGACTTTTTTAAATTAGCCAGTAAGGAAGGACAAAATAATCTGAATTTAAAACCTTTCTCGTCTTCGTCCTATAGTAAAAGTACTCACACGGGTTTTTTCGCGTTAGATAGTTAATAAAGTAAGTAATTACTTAATTATCTATATACTATATGCAATACTCGTGGCGCGGTGCTCGTTGCCAAACTCCTCCGAAATGGCTTCACCAATTTTCATGAAAATTTGTGTGCATACCGGGTCGGTCTGAGAATTGGTCAACATCTATTTTTCATACCCCTAAATGTTAAGGGTGGTCCTCTCAATTGTTTTTTTTAATAATTTATATGGCAAAACAACGTTTGCCGGGTCAGCTAGTAGGTACAATAAAAATACTTGTTACGTGGGTATTGTTTTCCACATGTTACCCGGCTCGAACCCAGGAACTGTAAGCAGGTATTTTTTTAAAATCATGAATTGTCTTTGTTGTCTCTAAAATCGATTACATGCTTCCCTATAAAAGATCTTCATATCTCTTGCAGTTTCAAACTGACCCATACTGACCTTTAATGATATTTAATAGGCCACCCTGTAGAATGTTGTTTGTCGTAAACGGAAAAATAATAAACTACACAAAACGCGATTCCTCTGAAAGCGTTCACATCGAATATCTATCCTAAAATAGCGATCTTTGTCCAAGTCTCGAGTGAAAATGTTAAATAAGCCCATTCCCGCTCCGAAGGATTTGAACGGGGAACCAATCATAATAGAATTCTGATTCAATTAAAACAAACAGTATAATATGCTAATTCAGATTGAATTTATCTATTTTAATATAGCGTGATGAGACCCGTTCATAGATAGTTCCGGGATCAAACACAGCAGAGGGTGTAGTGTCACATGGAGTACGCGCTCGGAGGAGGCCGAACCACTACCCGACCTCTCGCATCAATAATGCACGGAATAAGTCACGTAAAAATGAAGTTTCACCTCAAAGGGGGTTACTTACTTCAAGCGTTATGTACAATGCACACCTTCAACCGAGAGAGTGGGTTTTATATTATTAGTGAGCGCTGTACTATTCCAAGATACGCGGGTGTGTGCAGTGATCTCGCGAAGCGAGCGTCAGGGGAGCGACAGAAGCCGGAACGGGGAGCCGGGAGCAGGGAGCCTGGAGCGGGGAGCCGGGCGCGGGGAGCCGGGAGAGCCAGGAGCGGGGAGCCGGGCGCGGGGAGCCGCTCCTGAGCTGGGAGCTGGGAGCGAGAGGAGGCGGGAGTTGCACTTTGCAACTGGGGCTGAGTGTGAGAACCACGCCGAATTAGTTTCCGCGCGCTCTCCACCGGGGGCAATAAATACCTCAAGTGTCGTATTCATTGTGATCTGACTGAGAGTTTCCTTACGTACATCACTAGTTACTTCACTAGCTGTGTCATTTGATATTTGTCTTTTTCTTTTTAGGGTTCCGTACCCAAAGGGTAAAAACGGGACCTTATTACTGAGACTTCGCTGTCCGTCCGTTCGTCTGTCTCCAGGCTGTATCTCAAGAACGGTGATAGCTAGACAGCTGAAATTGTCACAGATGATGTATTTCTATTGCCGCTAAAACAACAATTACTAAAAATAAAATAAAAAAATATTCAAGGGGGCTCTCATACAACAAACGTAGGACTTTTGCCGTTTTTTAAAGTACGGAACCCTCCGTGCGCGATTCCGACTCGCACTTCATTTACCAGCGATCCACAGCGCGGAACGAGCACTTGTGCACACAATAGTCGTTATGATAGGCTATGAGTTAACTTCCGACAAATTGACAACATTGTCCAAGTCTTATAAGTAACAAAGAATCGGTCGGCCTCCATAATATCCATTTTTCAACATTAATTCGTTTCGAATACTAGTTAGTGGTCAATCGTGGTGTCGGAGTTTTTAGACAGCCAAAAGACCTCCGACATAACGTGAAATTGAAACAACCAACATGGAATACTTCACGTGCCCTCCGAAGCACGGTAGCGCTCAGATAGAAATGCAACTTTCGGCCACCCATCCAAGTAGGGACTGCACGTTGCTTAACAATCGCAATGAACTACATCATGAGCTACATCCTTTTGTAAGGAAGTAAACTAAAGTCCTATAAGGTACTCCGCCGGACCACCCGCGTCGAGCGCGCGCCGAGCGCTGAAGCCGCGTCGCTCCGTTAATTAGCAGTTCGACGGCGGCGGTCGGCGGTCGGTTTCCGCGTCATTCACTCCGATATTGCATTTAGAAGTTACTTTGAGTGGCTCTAATTAACATTGTTTCACCGACAGAATTTGAAACATTCATGCCTAATCGATAACCATTCGTTGAGTGAACGCTGTCAACCGGTACACACCGACGAATACAATTCAAATAAACAGGTACAGAATTGATGACATAACGTAGGAAACATTCGAGTGTTGTTCAATATTTGTATTGAAAGTGGCGCAGCGGCGGGAGGCGCCCATTCATCCGTTGGGTGACGAGGGGCTTCACTGACGTCGATGAGTGTCTTTAAACTCTGCGTTATTTATTAAGACTTTGTTTCGATTTGTTTACTCAGTAAAAGTATTGTATATTGTAGATCTAGGAGCTCCCAAAACATACCTCGGTAATGAGCAGCAGATGTCTAGAGCGCGCGAACATAACAGTCGACCGCCCGCTGTAAACAACGGGACTTACTGTGCAATTTTTATTTACTTTACGAGGTACAAATTAGGGTGGAACGGGACGAGCGCGCGCCGCGCGCCCGGCACCGCACTGGGTCCTAGAGGAATACGCCGGGCCGCGATCGCAAACACTCACTATCAAAAAATGAGTACTATGTAGTTAAAAGTGAGTCTACCGTCGTTCACTTATTAAAGAAGGATGTCACGGAGTGGAGACGTGGCGTACACGGAGTGTGGCGCCGCCGCGCGCCTACCCGTGAATGTGTAGTATCGAACAGCCGCGAGGCGTGTTTGTGCCAATGCTCGCTTTTACCAAACAATAATGTGTAAAAGAACGTCTGCCCCACACAATGTATTTGTTTCCTGCGCTCTTTGTTTATGCCCCAGCCGCCAGTCGCGACGCGTCGTGCGACCCGACGCGCGACGAGTCGCAGGTCGCGGTGTGGCACACGACGCAGGATATCCGGAGTTGGTGAAATTTCATCTGGGACCGAAATGTTATGAAATATGCATATTACGTGAGTTCGCAACTAGCCCTTCATGGTTTGATACAGAATCAACAAAAGTTATTTATTTTATTTAGTATTTATAAAAGCATCATTTTATAAATACTGACACATGAATATACATGTATTTTTATACACATTGTACTGGCATTTTAAAGTAATATATTTGTAGTGGTAGCTTCGAGCGTAATGCTACAACGCTTCGTCGCTACGATGCTACGGCGTAGTCAGCGATGTCGTAAGTATGACGGTCGGTTAAACACGGTCTCGGGCGAGGCTCGCGGGCCGCGGCTCACTGGCGGTAAACAACGAAATATATTACAATGTTTTTTAACAGTCGGAGAGCAAAAATTTACTCAGACCCCTTAATAATGATAAACAAATTCATTAGCAGAGTGTGTAGCTAGCAACACCAAGGTAACTAAAACGAGCGAGTGATTTGTAAACATGCGAGATCAACATTAATTGTGGCCTAAATAAGCAGCTCTCTCACGACTCACGATGATTACAAGTCACCCTCGAGTACACCCACATACAACTTACTCAATAATCTCGATCTTTCCATAGCCAGTCTGGAGTGAGATAATTACTCGATGTAGCTTTAAAGTCAAAGTTAAATATTTTTATTCAGTTTTGGCCCCATAGAGGCTCTTTTGAACGTACCACTTATTTGGAAGAACATCAGCAGAGAAGAATGGGCAAGAAACTCTGCTGGTTATTTTTTTAAAATCAAGGTATAATACAATTGAATACTAATAAGTATAGTTTACATGTCAAAATCAGGTTGTGTTACTTGTGCAGGAATTTGAGTCAGACATATTTGTCCTCAATGTAATCAGTAGCGCTATAGTATGCTTTAGTCAATAAAACGTCTTTAACGTTCGATTTGAATTTACCTTCACTAAGCCCAGTTACCTCCTTGGGAATTTTATTATAAAATTGAATCCATCTACCAATGAAAGACTTCCCGGTTCGCGCTAACCTGGACTTTACCTCATAAATTAATACCGTTTCTCGGCCGAGTCTCATTATGAATGATTGTTGTTAATCAATGTAGCCACAAGTCTCTCCGTAGTGTAATCCGTGAACAGCGCCTATAGGATCCAACCGAACCGTCAGGTGAATATATTATTTGATTTGGTGATGTTCTACATAATCTCGGAGGCGAGCTTCGCCAGCAATCAAGTATAAATATAGAGGCGGCTGATGTGTCTACCTGCGTGCCGGATAATCCGCGACACATGGCGGCTCCCAGCGCCCCCCCTGCGCCGTGCGCCGGGCGGAGGGGGGTAAGCCGATTAGCGACAATGCCGGCGAACACAATCCCGCGTGAGGCTCCGACAGCCATAGGAAGCAATTACAGCGCTAAGAGCGCGCGCGCAGCGCTGCGGCGCAGCCAGTGCTAATGACTGGCTTCATTACACGCACACCCGCGGGTAATCACTCGCCGCCTCATTACAAGCATTGTATGAGTAGGGACCACACCACCCGCCGCCGTGCGCCGCCGCCGCCCCGCCGGCCGCCGCGTCCTGCCACTCTCACGGAGTGTCGTGGTCTATTGGAACAAAGTCTCAACACAACTAGTTGTGTCTATCTAGATAACCAGAAATATTGTCCTCGGCACATACTGGCACATTTAGTTATTCACAATGCTCACGCGACTCACGTTTCACCGCATTAGAGAGCGGGCGGAATACAAGATATGACCCAAGTATTCCTCATGGTGACGTTTATGATTATGAAAAAGTAAATTGACCTTTATTTCAAGTACTACATCCATCTATCAGTGGTTAGACGATAGGGTCAAGCCATTTAATATTCATTTGAAATCCGTTTTTGGTTGAAAATGGTTAGATGGTACTTACTTAGATGGTACCTCATGCTCCTCTCGGCTCGGAGCCTACGAAGGCGTTGCCGTTTTATCTTTAATTTGTTTCAAAAATGGACCTATTGAGAGTACTCGTATAAATGTTAAGTTTTTGATTGACATTTGTACCTCATGTAGTTGTGAGCGAAAAGCCATCGTTCTATCTTTCATGTCGCATTTGGAAAGTACATAATAAAACATGTCAGAGTCGTGTGCAGCCGGTTGGATATACAATGGCTCCCCGAGACAGCGGTCCTCGGCGGACGAGCCCCCTCGATACACGACAGTGAACTTGTACCGTGAGGAGTTGCTACACGTTAATTGGAAACTTATTAAATTTCATGTCTGTGTTAATGTATAAGTTTTGATATTTTTTTTATGTAACGTATTACAGTATTGAATACCACTAATTTCTAGACGCGTTCCCCGACTACCTCTCCGCCCGCCTGCGCCGGGCCCGCGCCTTTCGCTCATAACTCGCTCGGAGCCCAAAACTTTACCGCCCGTCGTGAGAGCGTGACAATTGCGATATTATCAAAACATTTCGTGCAATGTTCTACAAAATTACTGAATGAAAAGGTTAAATGGCTTTTTGGCGAGCTGTCAAATGTTTGTTGGGTAAGTTGGCGCGTCATCTCGCACAGATTTATGAGTATCAACACCGGGTATTCCACGCTTAGTACTCCGGTAGCGAACTGGATATACGAGTACAAAGAGAAACTCAGCAGAATTAGTTTGCGTAGTGTCAGTATAGTACGTCATTGTGCTGTCAGTAGAGAACTCAACTCAGTTCCGAATGTTCGACGCTCGACGTGTTTTGATGTCAAAGGTTATTCAATGAGAGCTTATACTTGTATCATTGTCGTAATGCGGCTCTCGTGCAAGTGGAGATCACGTAACATTAGGTAGCGCGTCGCGTGCGCCGGGTCGCGGCGGGCGGCGCCGGCTCTTGTGCTAGTTTCCACTGGGTTGTACCGGATTACGCCGGTTTACTTCTGTTCGCGGTGAATGGGACTGCTGTACCGTGACGCTGTGCTCCACCACTACAATAGTGCTAAACGTGCGTGAAACCGCCCCCGCCCCCGCCCGCCCCGCAGCCCCCGCCCTCGCCCGCGACCACACAATACCTCTCCTCGGAGACGTTTTCCTACTTACTTAATCTCTAGAGTAACTGGCGAAATTAATTCTATCAATTTATTAATTTTGACAATTCAATTCCAAACATGAAAACAATTATAATCCTCATGAAAACCTTTATTTTGTTCTCACGAGAAAATATTCAAACACAAACTGATATTTTATTCACTTTTTATTCTCCTCGTAAAAAAATATCGGCGTGCCGTAGAGTGTCGAGCTCCGACATAAACATAAGGACCTTTTGTTCGCTTTCTTTGTATCGCGGAAATAGAGCAATTAAAATTTAATCTCTTCCAGAGAATAACCGTTTTGCGAGAACACAAAGAGCTACAGAGACCTTGATTTTATTCGGAAATTGTCGCAAGACGCTCAGTGAGAAGGCACTGCGCGTGTGCGACACACGCACGCCCTCATACACGCAGCACGTCGCGCCGCACACGTCGCGCCGCGGCGCATTCTAAAGGGAACACGTAATTGTACATTCTTCTCCGCTGCGCCCCATCACCTCCGCCCTCACTCGCGCCAACAAAAGTATATTTACCGTTCCACTCGCTACTACTTCTGCTATTATAATTTCAAATGCCTGAGCAATATTTGTGTCTGCATCTATGCCGCGAAAATAAAGTAAAGATATTGAAGCCAGTTTGAGAGTCCGGACGAGCGGGGCGGGGCGGGGTGGGGAGGGGGAGTAGGTGTCGCCGGCGACTCCAGAGTAAACATCAGAGGAACTCTGCGAAGGGCCCGTAATGAAACTCAAACACAAACCTTTTATTTAGAATTAACAAAATAAATCAACCTTCTTTAAGGTCTTGATAATTTTAATTTTTCGTTCATTAGACTGCGGCCAGTGGTGGACCTAATATCACTACATAGTATAAAACAAAGTCGCTACTTTTGTCTGTTTGTTTGTCTGTATGCTTAAATCTTTAAAATTACGCAACGGATTTTGATGCGGTTTTTTGTAATAGGTAGAGTGATTCAAGAGGAAGGTTTTTATGTAAAAATATTCCCAAAATTCCCACAGGAACGGGCACAACGCGGGTAAAACCGCGGGGCGCTGCTAGTACAAAAATAAATAAAACAACAGTGTCTAGCATTTTCATTTGGTTCAGTTGTGATGACCTAGTAAAAAGATTCGACACATCGACTGTGTTTCACTGACAAGTATCCGAGGTTCGAAGTGCGCCGCTGCGTCACCGCTGCGAACACCCCGGACAGGTCCGCACCGACGAGCGGCTGTAACTCATAACACGCTACAATAGTCAGGGTTCAATACAGCGAGTGACGCCGCATCTTCTATCAGCCGACGACACGTATATCTGAACTAACGCACACGAGTGCACGACTCACTATTTGTTATGACGGCATGTTGATTGCAATTGGAATGTATGTCAATGGAGTTGTATTCAGGTATCATAAACATAGCATTGGAATGTAAGGTCTTGCATGGTATATTTATACACTGACAATGGATGACACATGTCCGTACATTTCTCTGTGGGTACGCATGTTACGTTACGCCATCGCTTCCCTCTTCAATACACCATACATACGCAGTATACAGAGTGATGACACGTTGAGTACGAGTCGACACACAATTCCCGCACCGAGAGGCGCTCGGCTCACGCTGTATTACGGATTATGCGACAATTACGATCTGCGTGTGGTACTCGTCACTGTGTTCATCGTACACGCACCCACCTACAGCGAATACTCTTTCGGGTCGGTGCTCGTCCCCGTCCTGATAGCTCACGTTCTAGTCGTCGGGCGGGTCGCCCGACCGCCGACCGAGCACGCAATGATTACATTTCACGAGATTAACGCCGCTCTGTGTTCCATGATACAATAATCTTGTAAGCACCTGCCTTGCTGTTAGATTACAATTAGCATAGTGTTACCTCGGCGAGTTGAGCGCGCACCGGAATGTATTGTAATGCGTCGGCGAGGCCGCATGACACTGAAGGACAAGGCTACGCTCAGGCTGCTAATGGGGAATGGTTTACGAAACCTCGTGGCATCATCAGTGTGTTGTCGGCTGACAGCTGATCACAGACGGACATACGACGGGTAGGTTACAGTGTCTGGTTTCTGTGTAGACAGTAGACTACCACCATCACATCGAGTCATCTGACATCTGACCCCGATCCTGCAAAACTTGTCTTTCCATTCTTTATTTTTAAAAAATAATCTAATATTACAACAACTTCCGCGTCCGCTCGTTTCACAAAGAGGCCGCAACTCTAATTAATACCCCCCCCCCCGTACCCCATGCGGCCGGAAGGGGGGGGGGGGGTCAATAAAAACTAACACTCGTTATAAACCTCGTTAGTTGAACTAGTTGCCACACGAGCACTCGCCGCACTCCACACACTTGAACGTGACTTCACTTTGACCGGGGATATTGTGTTACACAATGCTTCTACCACACACTCCTTACATTTTACGCTCCCGTTAGAAACTCGGTGTAAGAAAATATTCGTACAAGATGCCTGTTGGTAGCTTTTAACTTGAGAACCTTAACTGACCTGGCTTTATTAACTAATTTATAAGCTAAAGTAACAGGACGCCGTATCAAATAATGCCGGCCCAGCATAGACACGTAATAGATTTTCATGAAATATTATCACCAATAATATGAACAAACTGACCCAGTTACCTATCATAGAGTATCCCTCATAATGTATTAAAACGAGAGGGTTGTATAGTTGTTCGTCAGTCGGTGATCCGGCGCCAGGAGTGGTTCCCCAGGATCCGGCGCGCCGGTGGAGCGACATAAATTAAACATCACCGGCGGGAGGAAGCCCCGGCTGCATTCTGCGCGATTATGGAGATGGGGAGCTGAGGCCGGCGCGCTGCAGCCCGCGGCGGCCTTCCGCGCGGCGCCGAGCCGATCAATGATTCAGAGCCGTAGAGCTCCGCCGCATTACCTCAATAGCAACGCCCGCGCCACATATAGGCCGAAGAAAGAATCGAGTGATTAATGCGAGGGATCCATCCGCGGTCGGAGTCAGCGGTTCACTTCACTGGCTCCTATATTGCGGAGCCGAGTGTACGGCGTGTTGTATTGGCGGGGCGCGGGACGCGGGGCAGAGGGATAGATCATTTCATTCAATAGAGTAACTGATTTGGAAGTGTATCCGAACGCAATCAGTCGGCGCGCGGCGACGCGGGCGCGCTCGGAGCCCGCGAGCACAGTTGGGAGTGTTGGGACACACAGGCTGCTCTAATTTATTTCCAGGTCTCCTTTTAAATATATTTCACTCTTTGTAATTTACTTTTGCAGTTTTTTTATTAATATCGCACATCGTGGCACGGCGTGATGTACATACTTCCACGAGCTAATTTAAACAGTACCATACAGTAGCGTGGTTAACACCTGTCCCATGGAATTTTATTTTTATTTAAATTTGTTTTTATTGACATAAATTTAATTTACAAACTGTACATACTCGTACATGCCAAAAATCAATATATATATCATCCCTTTAAGAACAAAAATTCACTAATTGCATCAGTATAGAGAATACTTCTTCATTCGTATTCACAATATAAAATTGTTAGTAAGATAAAATTGTACGCAAAAGTAGAAATGTTCTGCCCCTCCCGCCCGTGTGTAGCATTACGTGTAGTTGACGAGCGCTCACTCATCGCGCTGCCTTTGTTTTTATGCGATTTAGTTTTTAATTGTCTATGCAGCGCAACCACCGGCCCGTGTCTATGAGAGGAGCTCGGTCGGGTGCGGCGGCGGGGCTACACAATACACCTACAATTATTAGGTGTATTGTGTGTTCGGCTGAACTAGTTAGATCACTCTGCACACAACAACTTAATTAATTATGAACCAGACATTAATCAACCCCTCATTACCTAATAGCTCTCAGCCCGACGACATCCGCTGAGTGTAAATGTAACTCGAGCTGACAACTAAGCTTAGTTTAATATTGCAGCGGTGGATGTGAAAGTTCCGAGGTCACATGTTAAAACAAATAGTAAACGGTACCATGTGTGTGCGGCGGCGGCGGCGGCGAGTCGGTGCCTGACTACTCGTGCTCGTACCAGCTGAGCATATAATATTTACGTAAAATAATTATTTTATTAGTGGCTCCGAGCCGCGCCGCCGCACACCGCTGCACGCGCGCTCCTCATTAATATTATAATTCCTGGTATTTCCATTTGAGGTTTTCTCGTTGCTTATTTATATTCGAGCTCATTAAAATTCCTTACTACTTTCGACATAGTTTAACACTACAATTTATATTGGCTAAAGTCAATAGTTATTTGTATAGGCTCATGTTTAGTAGTCGAGGCACGATACCTTCGCATGTTTTGTACCAAATAATAAAATAGCGTGCAACCGCCAGTAGATACCGCGAGCGAGCTGGATGTGAACAGATGATGGTCGCCAGCGGAGTGGCTCGTGGGGCAGACGGGCGGCGCGGCGCGGCGCGGCCGGTCAGCGTGTTCTCTAATTCATTCGCCGCGCGCCGTGCGGCGGGCGGAGAGGGCTTATTAGCTTTCAGTCAAATCAAATTACTAACAAGGAGATGAAACGCGTTTACATTCAATTCATATTTAATTAAGGCTTAAGTAGAGTTAAATTAGTTTTGGGAAAGCATTATGTTTTTCAAATTTATATTTGACTAGCAGCGTCGCGCGGTTTTACCCGGAATTTCGGGATGAAAAACAGCCTCTATAACCTCTGTTGAAGATGAAAGAATTAAAAAAATAATTATTTAAATAATTATTAAATAAAATAAAATAAAAAATAAATCGGATTGGTCCTGAGATTAGCCCTTACGAATAAACCAAGTTCGAAACTAACCTATTTATAATATAAGCGTCCGCGCGGCGGCCGGCGGGACGCGGGACAAGATATTTGATTAGTGAATCAAATGCTTTCAGCGCACTCGCATGACTCCTATGAGCCGATAGATAGAGTATCCGCGTCATGGTCCGTAACTAGGAGCGGCCGGGGCCTCCGGCGTCCGGCGTCCAGCGTCCGACGTCCGGCGTCCGGTGTCCGTTATCAGGCAGCGCGCGGCCGCGTTCGGTCGGTGCACTCCACTAACACCGCTTCTACTCCTATTGACCATATACAGTTTTGTTTATGTTTATCTCAGAATAAGTAAAGCAGAATATATAGGTACTTATATGTTTGTAAGTTGTAACATTTACGCTTTACTTCTTCGGATGGCACTTTAAATTGTCGGGCACGGTTGTATCGTCAGGCCATGTCGAAGGCCTTTATATGATTTAAAATCTCCGACACCAGGGTTGGCTATTAGCCTACTCGAACTAATAATTTTTTTATATAAAATATATTGTAGTATTTAAAAGTTCTTTATAACATTTATAAAAGTAAAAAGCGTCAATACTTTTCGGCGCGGCCGCGTGAAGCGCCTCGCGCAGCACACCGTCCCCGTGTAACATACTGCGGCGCCCGCACACCGGCGCGGCGCGCGGTTGTTAAACCCCGCGCGCGATGCGTTCTCGGGGAATGCCCTCGTGCGGATCACTTCCACGCAGAGCGTCGTGTGGTGGCTCGACTCGTTCGGAGGTACATATATTTATTTGACTCGAAACATTCCTCACCACCTGCCCTAGGGCTGCATTCGACCTTGTGTGGATGGCGTAAGGTCCAGAGTGGCGTAGCGCGAGATATATTGTGTATCCACTCACCGCACCGCACATTGTTGTCATAGTTGCCGGAAGGTCTCCCACACGCGGTACGCATGTGTGGTGAATATTCGTACCCATGCCTTGTACATTCGGAGTATATTGTATTAGGTACATCGTTTACATTCATATCACAAACGACTTGCAAACTCCACAAAAAAAACAAGCAAATAGATTATTTTTGTCCGACTACGCACTACACAATACACCTAATAATTGTACGTTGTCCTTCACAGTGCGCCGCCCGCGCCGGCTGCGGCCTTAACGAAGCTGTTATCTGCTCCCGAGCGGTTCACCATTACATAAACATTTGTTCGCTTCGACGAGCCCAACTATCGGTACAAATACGCATTAAGTGTATTAGGGAGCCGTGCCGCGGGTTAATATTCATGTATTGCTCGTTATCATGTTCAATTATGTTTTGTGTAGTGGTTTAACACTTCTCTTATACTAATAACTTCAGGTATCAAGACGTGTGACTATTATTAATAACGTATTAAAGTGGGGTTCATTATAATTATTAGTATTCATAAATAAACACAATTAGGCTTTTGAAAAAAAAAATGATTTTTTTTATGTATTTTAAAACTTTATTATTAATAATATTGATATTTAATGCAAAAAACTTAAAAAAAATATTTTTTCAATTAATTATAAACAATTAAAAATTGAATAAAAATCACGTGACTATAAACGCGCCATAATTGGTCACCGTGGTTGTGACGTGATAATGTATAGCTATTTAACCATAAGTACGTACAGCGTTTACGGCTATTACATGTGTAACCGAATGGGGCTATACATTATGACGTCACACGCGGTCGGGTTTGTTCGGGAGTTGTCCGAGTGTTTTCGGTACTGGATTCAAAAATTAATTTTTATTTTGAAATAACTTTTGAATTATTGCGAAAAAAATAAAATAAAAATAGTTTTGTTATAAAACTAATAGGTATATAATCTTTCCATTTATCACAAAAAAATTTTTTTTTCAAAAGCCCAATTACAACAATAATATGCTTTGTGAACATTGTACGTACTTCGAATAATATAAAATTACTAGCTGCGCCCCGCGGTTTCACCCGCGTTGTACCCGTTCCCGCGGGAATTTCGGGATGAAAAATAGACGTTGGCCGATTCTCAGACCTATTCAATATGCTCACAAAATTTCATGAGAATCGGTCGAGCCGTTTCGGAGGAGTACGCGAACGAACACTGTGACACGAGAATTTTATCTTATATATAAGATTATAGGGCTCCCACACAAAACTGCGATGCGATGCGATGCGAATTCGCATCGCAGGAACTTGCGATGCGAATTTCTGCGATACGATTTAGTGCGGCAAACCGTTTGGTAGGGCGACCATGCCTTCATGTGTAGTCAGCCGTACTGGACGTGTTTTTAGGAAGCGTAAGATGGATCGCAAAAAGATTATTGCACTGCTGTTATTGTTAAATAGATATAAAAGAAAAAGAAGATTCTGGGTTCATCCATTTATTACGATTATGAACTCTGATGGGAACTATTTTACTCAAAAGTACTTTTGAGTTTATTATCACCATGCCTTCAAAAACGATCGTACAAGGGAAGAATTCCTGTTATGCCTTTGGAAATGCTGGGACTGACTATCAGGTAAAGTAAAACAAAATGTCCCAGAACGGGCTAAAATGGCGTCACCAAGGATGACGTAATATGACAGGAATGTGCGATGCGAAGCAGATCGGAAATTCTTACGATGCGTTCGTGCGAATTCGCAGATATTTGCGATGCGATGCGAATTCGCAGTTTTGTGTGGGAGCCCATACGTTTGAGTTACTAACTAAGAAGTTGCTACGAGCTACGAAGTTGCTACGAGCTACGAAGTTGCTACAAGCTACGCGGAGGAAGTGACTGAAGATGACGGCGGCAGCGGTGAGTGTTCGCGATGCCTGAGGGCCGCCGGGCTGGACCGTGCAGACTCGTGAGGCATCTCCTCGAGTATCCGACTCCACGCCATTACTCACAAGTAATGAGGTTCTGAGTAACTAGTTGGGTGTCGCGCCGCAACTCTGGACTAATGTATTTATTGGAAACTAACAGAGTTAGTGCACGAATCGTGCCACCCGCCCGCGCTCCGCCCCGCCCCGCGCCGCCTGCGGTTCATGTAACTTCTATAACTTAATTAATATGCAACACAAATGGATTGTAATTAAAGGTAAGGGGGCAGCGCGCGGCGGCGAGGGGAGGGGCGGGGCTTATCCTTGTTTAATAGTTTTAAAGCGTAAACACCAGGAGCATTAATCCACAGCCTTTGATGGTAATATCGGGCGCTGAGAGTGGACTCGCCTTATAAATAATTCTCTCAAGCTGAATCTATAAACTGTGAGAAGTTGAGAGCAAACATTAACAATAAGTGAGTTGCCCCCCTCCTCCCCCGGCCCGCGGGTGCTCCGCGACATGACGGCCGCGGATCCTCGGCCGACGTCCGTCGTCATCATCGTTAGCGACGCCTCACGACTACTCGCATTATAATCGTCTTCCTATTCCCGTCGCGAGCCTGCTCCGGCCTCTTTCAAAGCTAATGTATCCGCAGCTCACTGCGCGCCCAACAAACTAACACGTGTCCTTGTAATGGAAGTAGTTATACTAAGTACGAACTTTATAGGGAAAAGAGGCAACTTAGGACAATATACATATTTAGAGGAATCTTCACTTTAACGAGTAGTGGTTTTATAACGTCTTTGCTGGTCGTCATCACTCGTACAAGGCAACTGTCACCCACTTCAAATGAAATGAATCTGGCTCCACATCTCTCGGTTCGTGACGTCCCATTCATTCGCCGCCTCAGATTTACGAGGCAGCTCTCTCAGAGGTAACCGAATAAACTTCAAGCCAAAAATGTCTAAAAAGGTTTACGTTTCCGTAATGGCACTTCACTAACATTTTATTAGCAAATACCGAGGCCGGATACTACTTGATATATTTTCCTTTCTTTCGGCCGGAGTGGCTCGCGGCATCTCGCTCGCACTCAGATCGAGACGCCTTTCGCTGTCCCGCTCGGATGGCCCGCGACGTCATTAAGAGTATTTATCTTGAAGGAAGGTATTTAGTCATGTTTATTCGTTCATACGAGAGGAATATTGTTCGGTTGATTGTGACCAAATATGTTGTCGAGTTCATTGCGGCGCGCGTGTCGGAGACCGCATGCCGAGTGATGCCCGCTGTGTGTGTGACTCCAGCGTCCGCCCCCGTCTCCGCGGCCGGCTCGCGGCGCGTGTCGCCGTGGGCCGCGGACGGAGAGCGGTCCGCTCGCCAGTGGTGGCCAGCGGTGGCGCTGACCGCTCCATCAATTTAATTCACTAAACAAACATTTATTTCTGTATTATTTGAAACTATACTCGTCCTTCAGTAAAAGTATAATGCCGACTGAGAGCGGATGCGCCCGCTCAGGGAGCGGGAGTGTTGCTCACCAATAGAGTCGATAATGATATTCTCATGAAAAAGAGACGTCTCTATGTTATGCTTCATGTATGAACCTATGTACATGCCCAGAGCCTAGTTCTGTTGAAATGGAACCGATTGTAAGCCGCGCGCGCTGAGCCCGCCCCCGCTGAATATTTCAGTCCCGCTAACATCTCACGTGGAGATTATCCGCCGCACACACAATATCCTTTTATCCAATTTATGTCTGTATTCAGGGGAGATAAGTTACATAATATCCCTAATACGTAGGTTCTACAGCGAGAGAGTTTAGTATTCATTGTTCGGATGAGCTCTAAATTTGTGTGCGGCGAAGAGGCACGGGCGTTGGGAAATCATTTTGGAGTGAAATTTATTATCGGAATGAGGAGAAAAATGTGACGCGCGCCACCTGGCGGTGGGCGCGGGCGCGGTGACGAGCGGCGCGGGGGGCGGGAGACTAGTCACTACACAACGTCCTCATTACGGGAAATTCATAAATTGATGTCTCGTTAAATAAAGTTGTTTAATTATCGCGACAGAAATGTAAATAAGTGGATTGAGTTTGGTAAGGTTCTGTAGAATTTGTGTAAACTGAAGCGTGGAGTGGATTCGGGGGACCCCGGGAGGGGGGGGGGGAGCGTGTACCGGCCGGGCGCCGTGCCGGACCCGGTCGTCGGACTGCGGGCGCGGTGCGAGGTGCTCTTCTCGAATATCGTTTACATCTCTTATTAATATGTATTTTCTTTTGTAAAGGTAATACTCATATTTTATTGATATACTCGTAATATCTCATATATTAACATTGCCAAGACGAGACCTCTTCATCTGAAATTCTCTTGAGCTGTAGAGTATAAACTAATATAATTTATTTGAAAACACTCGAGCGTGAGAGGCTCGGCGCCGTTCACTTGACGACACTTCGACTCAAATCTGAGCTCTCGTTCTCTTCGCTGCGGAGACTACGCGTGACGCGTGACGCGTGACGCGCGCGTGCTCGCCGTGTGTGGCACCGGGCTCGGCGGATGCATTGCATATTCGATGCTCGTCGTCAACATATTACTTATGTCCGAACAAAACCCACAAACGAGTAAATGCTTCAACGGTTTGGTACTAATAATAAATCGAAGTTTCAAAGTTAGTCCATGATAGTGTAGTTTCTTTCTGTTAATCTCACTTACAAATATAATATTATCGCCTTTGTAGTAGAGCGGGAAAGTTCCCTTCATTCATAACTCTGGTGGGTCGTATCGTTAACAAGAAAGTTTTTCTCCAGTTGTAATTGTTCGTCGAACTGCGAACATGAGCTACTTGACGGGTCCCGCACTGGTGAGATGAGTAATGGCGAGTGTTGGCGCTGAGCGCCGCCGAGCAGCGCCGGGCGAGGAGCGGGGTCGAAGCGGCGCGGGGATGGGCGGGGGAGCGAAGGATTTCCCGCGGGGCCGGCTTCAGCACAATATTCTATTGAAAATAAATATTCAGTTTGTCCATCTATGTACCACTTCTGGAGCTCTACTGCCGATTCTCTCGCCGCACGCGTCGCCCTCTCTAACTATCACTATTTCTTTATTCAAATCGGACTATTAATGAAGAATGCTCGCCAGAGAGCCGACACTGACTCAACACAACGAACCGCAGTGATAGAGTACGTCGGTCGGAGGTCGTAGTGTACAATAGGTAGCCCCGACCGCGGACAGTATCACTGTAGGCGCATCACGGTGGCATTACAGTACAGGACTACATCACTTCGGAGCGAGGAACTAACGGCTACAATATTAAAATAATTTATTTACGATACAATACAACCGTTATTAAATTATCGTGCTAATATGAATAAGAGAATGAACAAGAAGTTTTACTTAAAAAGATATTAAAACAAGCTTTTACTTTTAGTCGTATTGTTCATCACAACACTGGAATCGTATTCATACATCAATCAATCAATACTCATCATAATTTGGAGAGTGTTTCTAAGTACCGAGGGGAGCAAACTGTGTAATATTTGGGGACCGAGGAGGAAATTGACACTTATTTTGTGGCGAGATCAATGCAATTAATTGGTAGTCACTAAGGATAGTTTTGCCTCCATGAGTTCGTAGTTATTGTAGGAGCCGGTTCACGCAGTGTTCGCGGAGCAGAGAGTGGCCGCGGGAGCAGTCGCGGGCCGCTGCTTGAGTTCCGTTCCGCACCGATGGAACACAAACATGCCTCGCATTGCGGCCTCGCGCTAGCCTGTAAATCCCGACGGCAGCCATATTATATCATCTACATATGTATATTTATTTATTTTCATTCTCAAATTTAACGGTGACAATTATCGATAGAAAGTTGATACGTTATTGGAGGTGACGGCGTCACGCGGCGCGGCGCCTCGCGTTTTTTCAGTGGGCCGCTGACATCCGCTCGCCTCCCACGGACCGGGCCGCGGCCCGCTTACTATATTTATTTATCCTAATCTTACCAATATCATATATTATTGATGTCAACAAACCTTCGCCTCACCAGACATACACACAGTAGTCAAACAATATGTTTAATCTTTTCAGTAAAATTAGTACGTGTCGGTGAACGCCCGCGGCGAGAGGTGAGGGCCCTCCAAGTGACGACCTGTCTCAGGGCCGCGTCATTAATGTGCCAAATTATAGGTTGTGCACCTTTTCATATGTTTAAAATAAGGAATCAATGTCGGTTGATTGAATAGCAGCTGGAGTCGCTCCCGCCCGACCGCGCGGGGACGCGCCGCGCCGGAAACAAAAGACTAATCGAGAGCCCGCCGGCACCGCCACCGGGCGACACGGGGCGCGCCGGGAACCACTCATCAGTTCGGAACGTGCATCAAATCCACGGTTAAATGTGGCGTAAGTGAAGTACGAGCAGATCACAAGTTATCACGCCGCACTCGCCGAGAGAGATATGTTCTTCGACACATAATTCTGCTCAGCGCGGGAGGCGACAGCGGCGAGGTCCCGGCTGCGGAGTCGTCTGGTGATTGATTGCGCACGTTACTGCACGGACCGGCTCAGAGGTGACGTCACTCAACACACGCCAGATTACTCCATGGGAAACGCTAATTGTACATTTGTATAGATTTATCTCACCAATAATAAAAACTGATTCATTGTTATCATATGTAGTTGGTTAATATAGAACTAGGTTTCACCTATTATAGGGAATAAGATAATTTAGGGATGAAAAGTAGCATGTGTTTCGTTCATTCTGATTCGATTAGTAGTTTCTGTGCGAAAGAAGGACATAAAATATATTCAAACATTCATCCATACTCACAAACTTTCACATTTATAATATTACATAGCAGTCTTCTGTGACCTCGGTTCCTGTAAAGGGGCCGAAACGTCAGATAAAAAATGTAAAATGAAAGCGAAGTGTATTCGTAAACGTAGTTTGAATTCAAAATTAGTAATATTTGTTTTAACTTAAGAACATAAGCTTAAATAGATCCTTTATTGTTTATTATCTTGGCTATATCTGTAGCGATAATGCGAATAATGCAGCGTATAATGGCCACATATACGCCAATAGCCATCACCGAGACTAAAATTACAATGAATATAATAATAATAATAATTACATCTTAAAAGGGCCTCTACGAGTTGGATCTATATCCCCTCGCATGCCTCTCAAAAAGACCGGGCTTGTCCCGTGACTCCAAGGAGAAACACAATAATAATAATAAAATAAATAATTATTTATTCATAATAATACAATAATACATTTTTAAACAATTTGTTGATATCCCCTTTTAAGCGTAATGCCTGTGCCAGGGGACATCGCTCTTCCATAACATTGTTTGGGTGATATATTATTAAATTATAACAAAGATTATATTTTAATGCTTAAAATAATGATATTAATTATTTATTTTGACAAAGTAATATATTGCAACATAACTTTACATTGTGTGTTCGGGTGTGCGTGAGCGCTATGTGCGTGTGTGAGTGGTGTGTGTGTGAAAGATGGGTGTGTGTGGGTGTGTGTGTGTATCTGAGTGTATCGAGAGTTTGAGAGTGTGTCGAAACACTTGTGTATTATATTATTTTATTGCAAGAGAAGCTCTATTTCGTTATATGTTAATGATTCTATCCAGTTTTGAACCGCAACCTTACATTGGTAACGATTTTTACTGTAAATATTAATTTCTTTATTTATAATGTTATATAGAGTAGCAGATCTATTGTTGAACTGCATTTTACCAAACTTCGTTTTTGTGATTGGTGGTATTACTACATTCGCGATTCTTCTTCGGGGTTTACTTATAGGCTTTGCATACGTTGCCATCATATGCCTTCTGAGTATTAGTTGACAGATATAGAGTTAAAATATGATGATATTGACAGATATAGAGTTAAAGAGAATATGATAGTGGGTCTGAACCACTGAACCCGCACCGGGGGCGGGAGCAGTGAGGCCTTCTGGACCCGTTCAGGGGACTCGCGGGAACGCAATCACCGCGCCTTCCCTATTGGGGACAGATAATTTGCTACACTCTGAAAAAGGGCTACGGCGTAGCAGTTAAGACTACGGCGTAGACCAACAGTACACGGGCTCCGCTCGCCGGAGCGCGGGCGACGCGCGGCCACCGCGTGACGTCACGGCCCGCCTCACCCAACGGCACTCGTTAAACCAACTTACCGCGTAAATACATTTATTACTGCTCCTAAACCAATATCGAACTGATCCGTGAGCTTAACGACTGTCGTAATCATTTATGTCCGAGATTCAATATTATGTTCCGAACTACGAGTATTAATTTTATGAAGTAGATTTTATCGTGAGGTTAGGTTTATTTGAATGTGACGCCACAAGCCCCGCGCCCGCCGCTCGGCCGGTGGCGACGCGGTCATCGTAGCGTTATTATGTACGATTCATGTACTATATGATTTAGAACATCGTAACATTTTAATATCTGAACCGTTGCTCGATATCCGAAAAGATGTCGAGTGTAAACACGAATGCCGAAGGAACCTAAATTGGAGCACTCTCGTAGCGGATGAAAAAAAAAAATGTTTTTTTAATGTATTTTAAAACTTTATTATTAATAATATTGATATTTAATGCAAAAAACTTAAAAAAATATTTTTTCAATTAGTTATAAACAATTAAAAATTGATGAAATTTCAATAAAAATCACGTGACTATAAACGCGCCAAGATTGGTCACCGTAGTGGTGACGTAAAAATGTTAAACCATAAGTACGTACTGCGTTTACAATCAAGATTCCCGCCCTTTTATTCTCTTTCCCTCCAAAAGTTTGCAATGTAACCGAACCTCTTTTCATAAACATAGGTATAAAACTAATAGTTCCATAGATAGTGATATCCTTTACAACGAGTGAAAACTCAGTGGTGAAATCTAACCAGTGAAACTACATAACATTTTTACGTCACACACGCGCTCGGGTTTGTTCGGGAGTTGTCGGAGTGTTTTCGGTACTGGATTCAAAAATTAATTTTTATTTTGAAATAACTTTTGAATTATTGCGAAAAAAATAAAATAAAAATAGTTTTGTTATAAAACTAATATATAATCTTTCCATTTATCACAAAAAAATTTTTTTTTCAAAAGCCCCATTAACGCCTCGCGCGTGGAGGCTCGCCAGCTCTCCACTCCGGCGGTTCGCGCTGACACCGCACGACACGCGCGCCCGTCATTGCCTCTCTGCCTGTACTCAGCGCCATAAAGTCGTCGCAGTCGACTAATACCTCGTCTCGTCTCGTCCGGGGATTACACGACGTGATGGGACCCTTGTGAGCGCACAACTATTAGCTCAAACGTAAGTAATGCGTCACCACACCACGTTACAAAACGGTGTACACGTGACGTGGAACAGACGAGACGTGGACAATGGGCTCGGGTGGAGCGGGCACACACGCGCCGCGTGCGTACACCTTACGTGTTCATTAGGGATCTCTGCACTTTTATTTCTAAAATAATTGATCTATTCATTCATATTTATAAAAGAAATAAAATCATTTATTTATAATACACCGAACACGGTCAAACTCAGTGTTAGTTACACCTTCTACGTATAACGTTAGTACGGCTAGACCGATTATAAAATGCGTCTCTGTGGTCAACTGCCGCAGGTTGAGATTGGAAGTATATCCAATTGTTAGTTCCCTAACTTGTACTGCCTTTTACACATAAACGAAACATTTTGGTTATGTTGATTAAGATTATTTATAATTAATTCATGTCATACGACAACGTTTGAAGGTTGAGGCTTTCACCGTGATATAGTAGATGTATGAGGACGTATTCGACGAGAACTAAAAGGCATCTTTAATGGAAGGATAAGTACCGATACCGAACTATCCGGAGGATGCTAAGTATGGTGGTAGTGACTAGCTAGTGTCACGCGAGCGCGGTCGCCGTGCCCGCGTCCGGCGGCGGGCGGTGCGCGCTTGACGTCACCCCCGCCCCCGCCCTCGCCCCGCCACCGCGCCGCGCTCCCTCTCGCCCTCTCGTCACAGTCGATAAGCGCCCCCGGACGGGCACACAGCTCGGCGACACACGCGCCACACGTTTCGTGATCTCAACACACAACGAAAACTTTTAATGGTGAATTAAATATATCGGGACTCGGCACTTTACCGACGGGGTCGGTTGTGGGTTCGCCGCGTGCTCTCGTAGCACTGTAGTGGTGTTGGAAATATTAAAAGTTAGTGTTGTTTGGAAGTAGTGTGTGTTGAGAAGTGGGGCCGCCTCGGGCGGTCGGGGCCTCCCGAGCGGGCTCGGGCTGTCTCCATCATGAGCACAACGCTCCACCACAGAACTGCCTCCGTTTGGTATATCATCTTACTTTTTTGCCTTTTGACGAAGAATGTCAACAACACTTGTTCTGTGTTTCACTGATCATTTAAATGATGGTAATGGTTTTTATTTATACAAGTATCATGAGGTTGAAAAGAAGACGAACAAGGACCCGACATGATCGACTGGAACCACGGAGACCGAGCTCACACCGAATTACGGTAGCGTTCAGATAGGAATGCCACCAGTGAACGTCCATCCAAGACATAGTCGAGCTGGTCGCTTCTCACAATCATGCTAAGAGAGCGCTACATTTTTACTACGAAAAATAAGCGTCTTCAAAGAATGCGTTGATAATACTCATGCATATATGCGTAGATTAAGCGTTTCCTCCAAAATACGGTAGCGCTTAAATACAAATGGTAATACCGGCAGCGGCCACCCATCCGACTAGTGTCCGCGTTGCACGTTGTTATTACTCCCGATGAGTTCACGGCAGGCGGCTCGGCGCGACGCAGAGCCCTCGCGTGCGTTCACTAATTCATTAGTATTCCCACGCGCTCGCCGCCCGTCGGCGTGTGACCTCGCCATTCTTTCAAAACATTACCCTATGCCTACATTTGAGCGAACTATTCATGGAAAGAAACTTTCACTGCACTATTAAGTGTGATGTGTGTTATGTGGTGCCGCGTGTGCCACCAACAAGGAACGGAATCTCTTTGCATACTTTTAGTGATAACGTTCGCCTAGATAGTGATGTCGAGGAGGTCTCGACCGACCTTATCGATTCAATCAATATAAAATCATATTATTCTATACTTCCTTACTATTTTGTTTGTTTGTATGTTCGGGCTAATCTTCGACCCATTCATCCAATTTAAACAATACTTTTACCAATAGGTAGACTACTTTTTAGTTACTGATGTATGCTATGCTTTGTTTAAAAAGAAAATAGGGATGCCTACCGAAATTACAAAAATGTAAGGTATGATAAAAGTACCAAAGTAAATCAGTTTTTAGCGTACATATTTGAAGTACTAATTATTAAATGTAATACATCTAACTTTATAGTTTACGCACGATAATCTCTTTTTATAGGAAAACAATGAAAAGTTTATTCGTTAAATTTTGAAGTTGATATTAAACCATCCCATACTTAATAGCTCTACAATCAAGGTTAATTATTTAACTTTAAATACCTTTTTAAATTATAAAAAAAGCCAAATGCGAGTCGGACTCGCCCATGAAGGCTTCCGTCGCAGCAAATAACACAATATAAAACTTCTTCTTGTAGTTAGAAAATTTGAGTTGATTGAATGAAAGGTAAATTGTGGTTTACGATTTATGACGCATAAAAAAAACCGCTTACTAGATCTCGTTCAAACCAATTTTCGGTGGAAGTTTGCATGCTTATGGACCTCATACACTTTTTTTTGTTTTATCTGTCTCTAATTTGAGAAGTTACAGGGGACACACACTTTTGAAGTTTCTCTCAAGCAAATAATTCAGTTACGAAAAAATTATATTAGAAACCTCAATATCATTTTTAAATACCTATCCATAGATACCACACCCGTATGGGTTTTATGAAAAAAATTGAGTTTCAGTTTTCGGTATCGGAACCACCAAAAATTTTTTTTTTAAATTTTTGTGTGAAAATCTAAATGCGGTTCACAGAATACATCTACTAACCAAGTTTCAACAGTACCTATAGGACTTATAGTTTCGGAAAAAAGTGGCTGTGACATAGAGACGGACAGACAGACAGACATGACGAATCTATGAGTTCCCCTTTTTGCCATTTGGCTACGGAACCCTAAAAATTGAACATTTCGGAGTAGTATAGTGCGGGTCAGGCGCGTAATGGACGAGTAGGGACATAGATCAACGTGACTACCGATGATAATCTGAAGAATGTGCTTTTTTATCCCTAATTTCCTACATGAAATCTTGATTCACCGAAGCGAAGTGAGGGTGGGTCGCTAGTAAATGATATTTCGGTAGCGACGCGCACTCAGGTAGCTGCAGCGTCTCGTACAAACACATCAATCTCGGCTCCGCGCCCCAATCAATCACTTACATTCATAGACCCCCCCCGAACCCCGCCCGCTTCATACCCCTCGGCGTATTTTTGTTCGGGCAAGAAGGATCCGTAATCACAACTCTAGTTGGAGTTATAGTAGACCGTCGGAATAGTTCTGTTACTGTGCGTTCACACACTAGTCAGCACATGTATTCTTATTGACAGAGTTAAAATCTAAATTAAGAAATCCTATCCGGAAACATTTCCTTGTGTAGACGAAGATATGTAATGATATAATTGTGGTCCCATTGATAAACCTTTTCTTCTATTCTTTTTGAAATTATTGTCTTTTTGGTTCAAATTCGATAACTTTTAATCCATCATCAATTTTATCTTTAACTATCGTCTTAATAATCTATCTGTAATAAAATAGCATATTTAACAAATAAGTAGGTGACAATCAATCCGTTCTTAAAGCCCAGTTTACACGGAAACATTGTCATTTATTTTTGAGTTGAGTTGATTGAGTAGATATAGGTTGTAGGTCTGGCTCGCGCAAATGCACGGGTTGCTTGTCGAGCTGCTTGAACCATATTGTGTCGGATGCCCGCCTTTGAGGGCCTCTAGGCCCCTCAGGCCGTTGACTCGCGGCATGACTGTGCACTCGCCAACCGCACCGCGTCATAGTGGCAGGCTTGGGATGCGATACATCATATCATTATGTCATGTACACTAATTTGATCTGTAACTACACAAGTAGACAATATCAGTGATTGAAGATGTAAGAAACAATACTGGAAATTAGCATTTGGAAATCGTGTTGTGTTGTGCCCGTTCCCGTAGGAACATCCCGGGATGAAAAACAGTCTATAACCTTCCCGTTGAATGTGGCTATCCATTACAAAAATATTTTTTCAAATCGAACCAGTAGTTCCTGAGATTAGCGGTGTTACCCGCGTTATACCCGTGCCCGCGGGAATTCCGGGATAGATATATACTATTGAGGACTTTTTTATAGATCTTTTGAAGACCAGCATCTTTGTAATACTTTTGTTGTATGATCAACGTATGCGAGGATAAGGGCTCGAAACAGCCTACGTGGTCTTGTGGTTTGAGCGCCCGGCTCACGACCCGGAGGTACCGGGTTCGATTCCCGGTGGGGATATCTCACAAAAATCTCTTTGTGAGACTTTCCTCAGTTTGGTTAGGGCATTGCAGGCTGAATCACCTGATTGCTCGAAAAGTAAGATGATTCCGGGCTTCGGAGGGCACGTTAAGCCGTCGGTCCCGGTTACTTTCTACGGATAGTAGTCGTTACTTGAGCCATGTCAGAGGCCTTTGGCGGCTCAATAACTCTGACACCAGGATTGGTCAGGTTGGCCATCCACTCGATGAAAAAAAACGAAAACGGCTCGAAAGCGCATATTTTGATCCGACTTGCTTCAAATTTATCTTCCCTGCTCAGCTCCTATGTGTCTTAGCGGTATGTTATATAGCCTATAACCTGCCCAGAAGTATGGACTACAATCGTACCATGTTTGGTTAAAATCCCTTCAGTAGTTTTTGACCCATGCGTGCACATACAGACGGACAAACAGACAGACAGACAGACAAAAAAGAAGGTCTAGGTGTGGACTACTGTAAGCGCTTTCTCTTGCAATAGTTACGGTATTATGTTCTTAAAACGCCCACATACTTTATGGGTGTTTAAACGACCCTAACCGCAGGAACCAACAGTTCGATTCGAATAATTATTTTTGAATTGGATAGCGCAATCAAAAGGATAGGTTATGTGTCACTATATATCCCAAAATTACCAAAATTGATTCCACGGGAAAAGGCTTAAAGTGGGTAAAACCACAGGGCGCTACTGCGCTCAGAAAATAGCTGTTGGTAAATGTAAGTGTTTGGTTGCAGTTGTGAGAGCTGAGATGTGCGGGCAGTGAGCGCCATGCGGGGCGCGCTGGTGCTGCTGGTGGCGGCGCTGGCGGCGCCCGTCGGCTCGCAGCGTCAGTACTCAGTATCCGCGTAGAGAGTAGAGGGTAGGAGAGCGGGCGGAGGCTTACAGTTGGTTTGTGTGTGCAGAGCGGTGGCGGCGCGACGGCGGCGTCGTGGAGGCGCCCGCCCCGCCCGCCAGCACGCCGCCCGCGAGCACCGCGGGCGCGGGCGCGAGTGCGGAGGCGGAGGCGGAGGTGGAGGCGGGCGCGGGCGAGGCGTTCGACCCGGGCACGCTTGAGGTGCCGGCGTGGCGCGAGCTGTGGTACGGCTCGCTGGAGGCGCTGCACCGCGAGCCCTCCATCAACAACACGCAGGAGGAGGTGGTGGCGCAGCTCGGCGCCGTCGCCTTTCTGCACTGCCCTGTGCGCCACCTGGGCGAGCGCGGAGTGTCCTGGGTGCGCCGTCGCGACTGGCACATTATCAGCTCCGGCCTGCTCATGTACACCAACGACGAGCGCTTCCAGGTGCTGCACTCCGATGGCTCCGACGACTGGATCCTGCAGATCAAATACGTGCAGAAACGCGACAACGGCACCTACGAGTGTCAGGTGCGTAATGTGGCGCGGCGGGAGGCGGGCGGTGGGCGGTGGGCGGTCTTCACTCACATACGTGTTGCAGGTATCGACCGGGTCCGGCACGCTGTCGCGACTGGTGCACCTGCACATCGCCGTGCCCGAGGCCTTCATCCTTGGCGCCGACGAGCACCACGTGGACGCCGGCTCCACCATCAACCTGGTCTGCATCATAGAGAAGGTGAGCACCTCCCTCCCTCTCCCGAGCCCCAGCCCCTCCCTGCGCCTGACCGTCTCGTTGTGTGCGCAGAGTCCGGTGCCGCCGCAATACGTGTTCTGGTACCACAACTCGCGCATGATCAACTACGACGCGACGCGCGGCGTGACGGTGGTGACAGAGCCGGGGCCCAAGACGCAGTCGGCGCTGGCGATCCACCGCGCGGCGGCGCAGCACTCGGGCAACTACACGTGCCGCGCCGCCAACACGGAGCCGGCGCACATCTACGTGTACGTGTCGGAGGGCAGCGACACAGCGGCCGCCACGCTGAGCCGCGGAGGCGCGCGCGCGCTCGCGCCCGCGCCCGCGCGCCACCTCGCGCTCGCGCTGCTGGCGCTACTGCCCGCCGCCGCCGCGCGCCGCCCCGCCCGCTAACACCGCACGCAACACTTCACATACACTCACAATACAACACTCCACGTGGGCTACTCCACGTATTGATGGAGGAAAGACGCTGAATGTTTTCCTAAAGTTAAGCTCACACTACCAGAAGCTACTGGCACTGATATTGTTGCAACCTTTACGAGTAGTCCAAGAGTGTCAACGTGGCTTATACTCGACGGAATGTAATGGGCTCCAAGACTAGTCCACTTCATAGTATTCGATTTTTCTAATAGTATTGAATTTTCTGGCGAATTAAAGTTAAAATAATACTCACTTTCTTAAATACTGCATTATTATTACTGTCGAGCATAGGTTGCACATTGTGACAACGCATGATTTTATTGAAAAACTACCTGCGGTATTCAAATTGCTACTGATAACTGTCAATAAAATGTTTAACTACTCTTTTGCTAACAATAATAGGACACAATTTGGTACATATTATTATGGAGTAAAATTCAGTGATCGGTTATACATATGTAGATATAATGACCAAGTGACGGGTCACCTTTGTTTTACCGAAGTGCCCTTGACTGAAGCTCCTTGTAACGAACGCGATTCGCCGAAGGGTCAAATTACCAAAGCCTTGACATTTGCTAGACAAAGTTTCACGTACAATTAAGTTTTTAATCAAAAATAAATATTTGCAAAATATGTGAATTCAGATGGGTGGACTTTAGAAGCAAATTACGATGGGTGCAGCCCGAGGATTTAAAAAAATGCAATTTTAAATTTAATAAGTAAACTAATTTATTTAACGTTCTACAAAATTAGAATTACAACTAAATTACATTAGTGTCAATTGGTCGATGTTTGTACCAAAAGTGACGCTCCCACGTTTGGTGCTTCTACGGAAACTTCCATTGACGTCAATGCTGAGCTTGCGCCTCGTGACTTCCAAGTAGGTCGTAGGTGGCGTGTGCAATGTATATTGCACTGATGCTGATGCAGCGATCTACTAGGGTTGGCCGTGTGTAACAAGCAGCAATAATAATTGAAATCATCCAAAATAAACATCTTAGAAACAAAGCATTGGTCTCATATGAGACTTGGGTGAATCGTGTTCGGTGAGACGTACATACTTCGGTATGACAAGGGAGCTCGCTGGCGACACTCGGGCAGAGTGCCTCGCCCCAGAGTCCAGACTCATACCCGACTCTTGTACAAAACTATTTAAAAACAAAATTATTACGATCTTTGTTATAAATGTACTATTGTTATTAAATAGTATAATTATCATTGCGTAGTATAATTATTAATTGTAATAAAACGACTCCATCAGATGGATTGTACATAGTAGTTATGTAAGTATAAAATTAATGTATACTTTGAATATAAATCAGATTGATAAACTGACAAGACAGTGTGGTGTCACGGAGATAGTATTACCGTGGCTTCGGCTCTCGGGCTTAAAACTATCTTTGTATCAAATTTCATTTAAATTGGTTCTGTTGTTTAAAACCATTGAGTTATATGTACTAACGTACTAGTACATACCTATAACTCAATGGTTTAGGCGTCTATTGCGTAACACACAAACAGAGTTACATTAGTACCTAAGTAAGTGTAAGTGTAACAGACGCTCGGTACAAACAAACATTTCACGTTCTAATGTGAGTCGTGTAAATAAATATTTACGTGTGTAAGTTAACGTTTTGTTGTTTTGAATGTCCTTGTTTCTCCCGACATCTACATCGGACAGTTTGTTTGAATTCCATATGTTTTCAGTGTCATCGCCCCGCGGGAGGTCATCTGTATTTTGTTTACGTCCGAGTACCTAATTATTATTTACTGACACTTTTTATTTTACATTGGAAGCCACATTTTATTGGACACTTCTTTCCATGACTTCCATGGACATGTTGGTTAAATAAATCAATTCTTACGATTCTATCTTTTAATTATATTCCCTTAACAACACCTACAGAACTTTTAGTGAATTTAATAAGTACCGATCTCCTGTCTAGCATGAGAGTCTAGCAAAAGAAGATGCATCATCGTGTGTGTGTGTGTGTGTGTTCGTGAACATCCTGCCTGAGGTGAATCCTGAGAGACTATTCCAGAGAGTCCGGACACAAATACTACATGGGGTGGAATACACTTTTTTGAAGTCGGTTAAAAACCTACTTCAAAAGCCATGAACGTAAAAAACAAATAGTTTAATCGAGTCGAGTCCATGCTCCAAATTAAGCACACCTTCTTTGGACATTAATTTCATCGGATAACATCACGATAACATGCATGCATTGACAGATTCAATAACAATCGGTTACCGCGCCATCTAGTACTGAGTACTGAAACTTGTCAATATCTTGCAAGAACGAATGTCACCGATTCTTCTACAAAGTAGGTACTCGTGAGTAAATACTAGCGGCACCCCGCGGTGAAACACGCTTTGTGCCAGTTCCCGTAGGCATTTCTAAAAATAGAAACAAAGCAAACACTTTTTATCCAATTTAACTTAAGTCTATTAAAAATCACCAACTTGTTACAGCGCCATCTAGTAGTCAGTAGAAGAACGTTCAGGGGTCCGTATCTTAGTAGAAAAACGGGAACATGCTAAAACATTGTCATAATTACTAAAATTAATTATATAAAATGTAAAAAAAAGTGCTAATGATTTTTTTTGTTTTGTAAACAGCAGAAAAAAGGAAATGGTTCAAATTAGCAAGTTCTTGCCAATAAATTGTACAACACATTTAAATCGTTTTGATGACGTCACTGTTCCTGTTTTAAATAACAAATAATTTGTATTTTATTCTTATTCAACAACAATGATGTAAAATATAATAAGCATATAAAAGGAACTTTAAACAGGATGTTATTATATTATAAGGTACAACAATTTACAAATCAATGCCATGTACGGAACCAGTGAAGCGGCTGCGACTCGCACTGTCAAAATAAATATTATTTTAACGGGCACTATCTATATCGGTTCGATGCGCACCTTGACGTAACGTTGGCGCATGTGTATCAGTGAATAATATTCATGTATAAATTAATTGTACTCAATCACGTATATTAATAATGTATTTAATGTAATTATAGAAGAAATTACCTATATTTGATGCATTCCAAGATTTATCTTGGAATTGATTTCCACGCCCGTGGTTTTTCCCATTGCCCCTGGGAATTCCAAGATATTAAACGTTATATGTATCTACATTTATAATGACGCCCACACCTAATACATATTATTTGTATATTGACATGAAATTAAAAACAAAACTTATTCTAAATAACCAGTAATTGTAATTATTTCAATCAGAATCACATAATGGAAAAAATTATTTTTAATGCGATGGTCATCATCCTTTAGTAATATAAGTGTAGGTATGTTTGAGTTTTATCTATTCGACTCTAGATGGCGTTGTAAACAATCAAGTTAAAACGAAGACTGGTAAAACGGGAAAGAAGGAGTGAGAATGAAACGTATTAGTAAAAGAAAAAATAGTCAGAACATATTGAAACATAATCTATTGAATGATGTAATAAAAATTTACATATAACGTTAAAATAAAATAATGTATTTTTCGCACAGACGTCTCTTACCAAAGTTAACAGATATAGGGAGAGGTGGCGTGGCACTTGCAGAGGAGCTACAGCGTCGAAAGAGATACTGTTGAATTCGTCTTCAAAATTACTATAAGAAAATGAATTGAAAACATAGGGCGCTCATGCAGGAAAAGTTGTGCTAGACAGATTTTAGTCTGATGAATAATTAGTGCGCTATCTCCTGTAAATGTGCGTGAAGTAAAAAATTTGTGCGAATTACCATTTCGGAAATAAACAGAAAAAACTAATCCTGCTGGTGTCACGCTGCTCCAGCAGGAAGATTTTTGAACTAATGATCGGAGGGGTAAGTGTTGTATATCAGCGGATAGCTTATATTGGTGCCTAATTGTGCGCAAAAAATGAAATTTGTGCGACTCATGGTTTTAGAGATATTGAGTTTCCTGCTGGAGTCACGTTTTGATAAAACCTGTATCTCGGAAACTATTGAGGGTACGACCTTGGTTTAAACATATTTATGTAGCTCTTAATTTGTGCGAATTTGTGTAAGAATAAAATTATCAAAAATATTTCCAGGATAAGAGTAATCATGAATCGTAGAAATCAGGAAAAAGCCTCCTAGCGCGTTAATTAGAGTATTTAAAAGCCCACTAAAGATGGTTTTTAGGTCGCCTTGTTATTGCTAACAACATTGTTAATTTTCAGGAAGGTACATAAGCGCATTTTGAAATTATAACACTTTTACTGAAATCGTATTGAAATTGACTTTGCAAGAAAACCACTCAACAAAAGATAACTATGTAGGTATACATACAAAATTAGTGCGCATTTAGAATAACACAACCTGAAAATTTCAGCATCCTAGGTTTAGTATTTATCCAGATATAAACAAAAACAAAACTGGCCTTAATTACTAGGTAACCCAACCAATTTCAACAGTCGCAAAAAAGCGAGCGCTTCATACAAGCAATGACATACATAAATGGGCAGTCTTATACCGAATATTTTGTCGGACAATGGCGCTCACAATGCTTATCGACGTTCAAGTGTATTAATTATTATTTCTTTCAATAATAATGGGAAGAAGTGGCGAAAGGCGAAATGGATAGAATTGGGGGAGACAAGATATTTGGCATATCTTGTAACATTCCATCCAATTCCCCTTTAGTTGAATCCTCACCAAATTTCCACGGGATCTTACAAAGCAAGTACTCATGATCAAAATAATAATTATTCCAATCGGTAATACGTCTATTATGTAATCCCATAGCAGGCATAAAATACAAGAAAATAGTCCCCGACGAAATGTGATTATTATAAAATTATAAAAAGTACATTAACTGTGCGCGACTGTCCAAAATATTCGGTATAAGACTGCCCATTTATGTATGTCATTGCTTGTATGAAGCGCTCGCTTTTTTGCGACTGTTGAAATTGGTTGGGTTACCTAGTAATTAAGGCCATTTTTGTTTTTGTTTATATCTGGATAAATACTAAACCTAGGATGCTGAAATTTTCAGGTTGTGTTATTCTAAATGCGCACTAATTTTGTATGTATACCTACATATCTTTGGTTGAGTGGTTTTCTTGCAAAGTCAATTTCAATACGATTTCAGTAAAAGTGTTATAATTTCAAAATGCGCTTATGTACCTTCCTGAAAATTAAGAATGTTGTTAGCAATAACAAGGCGACCTAAAAACCATCTTTAGTGGGCTTTTAAATACTCTAATTAACGCGCTAGGAGGTTTTTTCCAGATTTCTACGATTCATGATTACTCTTATCCTGGAAATATTTTTGATAATTTTATTCTTTCACAAATTCGCACAAATTAAGAGCTACATAAATATGTTTAAACCAAGGTCGTACCCTCAATAGTTTCCGAGATACAGGTTTTATCAAAACGTGACTCCAGCAGGAAACTCAATATCTCTAAAACCATGAGTCGCACAAATTTCATTTTTTGCGCACAATTAGGCACCAATATAAGCTATCCGCTGATATACAACACTTACCCCGCCGATCATTAGTTCAAAAATCTTCCTGCTGGAGCAGCGTGACACCAGCAGGATTAGTTTTTTCTGTTTATTTCCGAAATGGTAATTCGCACCATTTTTTTACTTCACGCACATTTACAGGAGATAGCGCACTAATTATTCATCAGACTAAAATCTGTCTAGCACAACTTTTCCTGCTGGTGTCACGCACACCAAAAAATGGGAAAAACTAAATATAATATGAATGTTATATGAAAATTGTATTGGGGTTCTTCCTCTGCCATAAAACCTACCAATCAATTCCTATATTTTGACATCTTAACCGACTCAAACCTAACTTTTGCTAATCTAACCGATTCAAACCGAACTTTTGCCAACAAACCGACTCAAACCTAATTTTTGCCAAAACTAACGGATTCCAACATACCTTTTGCCATCCTATCGGAAACAAACCTAACTTTTGCCAAACCTAACTTTTTTTTTTATCGACCTAGCCAACTGAAACGGAACTTTTGCCAAAGAAACGGATTCAAACCTAACTTTTGCTAAACTAACCGACTCAAACCTAACTTTTGCTAACTAACCAACTCAATCCTAACTTTTGCCAAACCTAACGGGTTCTAAGGTAACTTTTGCCAACCTAACGGATTCAAACCTAACTTTTGCTAAACTAACCGACTCAAACCTAACTTTTGCTAACTAACCAACTCAATCCTAACTTTTGCCAAACCTAACGGGTTCTAAGGTAACTTTTGCCAACCTTAGCAACCTTAGCAACCTTAGTTTAGCAAAAGTTAGGTTTGAATCCGTTAGGTTTGCAAAAGTTACCTTAGAACCCGTTAGGTTTGGCAAAAGTTACCTTAGAACCCGTTAGGTTAGGTTAGGTTAGGTTAGGTTTTTTTTTTTTTTTTTAATAAACCTGTCCGGGCGCTTTCTGGCCCGGCCCGCGAGCTAAGGTTTTACAAAGATATTTATTCAGTTTATAAGTTTTACATATTTGATCTTATGTTAAGGTTTTACAATGCTTACATTTCTACTGGTTTACATTATTTATATCTTACGTTTTAATATCTTATTCTTAGACAGATTTTAGTTATGTACTACTTTGTTAACATTTGTTTATAATTGCATAATAATACGGGGTAACAGGATTTCTGGGATCCCTCTGACGTGATCAGAGACCGTGTTTTTCAGGTAATTTTGTGTACGTGTGTTTATTTTGTATAGGTTGTTTTAGGTTTATTATATTCGTGATTTACTAGCAAATTTGTGGTAGTCATTTATTTGTCTACCCCTTGGGTATTTCTTCTAAATTGTATTGGTCTTCCACTACGGACGAAGGCTTTCATTATACTTATAAAACGGCGAGTCATGACTTACAGTATGTTTCTGCGCGCTTATATTCTTTGCTACCTGTGATCCTGTACGTAGTGAAGTTGGTTTTGCTGTTTCTACTGATTTCTGGTTTGTTGCGGTTTTTGGCAATTGGTACCATTTCGCATGAAAGTGTTGCCAATTCGTGTGGGGGATAGAGTCATTCAGTGTTGTATGTTCTGCGTGTGTAGTGTTTATGTCTGATTGTTTACTATCTGTGGTGTGTGTTGTGTTACAGTTTGTGTCGTGCTGTGTAGGTAATTGGGTCGCTTTCTCATGAAAGTGACCCCAATTTGCTGTATTAGTGTAGTGCTTGCTGATGATTCTGATCGACTCTATCCCTTTGTGTAATGCTTTTCCGGGTGAAATTGTTCTTGTGGTGTTGCCTGGGACCATCTCAGCAGTACGCCACTGTCTGCCGGGCTAACGCGTCCCATTTCCGCCTCACCGGACAGTCTTGGCTGAACGCATTATGGTCGGCCCTGTCCAGTTTGGCGGTGGTGCAGTTTGTGCAGGTTGGGGACGCTCCAGCTCTCCAATCGGCGCACTCGGTCCGCATATGTGGTCCGCCGCAGTGACAGCACTTCAGCGTGGTCTCTGTGCAGAAACGCCTGCTGTGTCCGTACCCAAGGCAGAGCGAGCATTGGACCAGCGGCGTTTGGTCGACCACGCTGACATTGGGCTGCAGATCGATTCGCAGCTGTGCGGCTTGTGTGAGGCGGCTCCATAGTCGGGGGGAGACTTTGGCCGAAATATGGCATTGGTGGGGGTTTCTTGCGGTTTTTCTATATCGGATTTCAAATTCCTCTTCGAGCTTTACGTCTCTACAGATGTCAGGGTTCTGGTTTTTTAGGGCTTTTATGATGTCTTCATTGGTGTTAAACGAAAATACATCCTTAAGAGTCACAAGGGGACGTTTGTTCTTAATGTCTTCGACATTAAGGGTATCCGTCCCCTTTAGCCTCCTTTTCAGCTTTTCCCTTTCATCTGTAGAGCCGCATGCAATGATTACCTTTTGGGGTTAGGTTAGGTTAGGTTAGGTTAGGTTAGGTTAGGTTAGGTTAGGTTAGGTTAGGTTAGGTTAGGTTAGGTTAGGTTAGGTTAGGTTAGGTTAGGTTAGGTTAGGTTAGGTTAGGTTAGGTTAGGTTCCGCCGATGATGACAGAGTCTCTCGGCACAGGTTCTGTCGACACCCCCGTCCCGGAAGTCACGCGAGAGGAACTGAAGGAGGCCGTGATCAGACTTCGGTCGAAAAACACGGCCCCCGGGCCAGACGGTATCCCGGGCCGCATATGGGTGAAGGCTTTGGAGTGCCCAGACTTCGAGTCTCGCCTCCGGAGCCTTTTCTCAGCGTGCCTGGAACGTGGCCAGTTTCCTCGCAAGTGGAGAAACGGGAAGCTCGTTCTGCTCAAGAAGGAGGGACGACCGGCGGATTTACCATCCTCTTTCCGCCCAATCGTCCTCCTAGACGAGGTGGCTAAGCTCTACGAGCGTATATTAGCCACTCGTCTCAAGAGCCACCTTCGCGACGTCGGGCCGGACTTGGCAGACTGCCAGTTCGGCTTTAGGCAGGGGCGCTCCACCTTGGAGGCGATACTGAGGGCCAGGGACCTGACGGAAGGCGCTGTAGACCGGGGCGAGGTTGCATTGGCGGTGTCCATCGACATCTCCAATGCCTTCGGAACCTTGCCCTGGGAGTGCATACACGCGGCGCTCCGTTACCACGGAGTGCCCGAGTATATCTGTCAGGCCCTGAGGCAGTATTTCCACGGGCGCTCCGTGTCCTACACCACCGGATATGACAAGCGGCGTCGACCCATGTTCTGCGGGGTTCCGCAGGGTTCTGTCTTAGGACCAATCCTGTGGAACCTCGGCTTCAACTGGGTGCTGAGGGGATCGACACTACCTGGGGTGTACTACCTATGCTTCGCCGACGACGTCCTGGTCATTGCCATTGGCAAGACGTACAGGCTCGCGAGCATGGTAGCCACGGCTGCGGTCGCCCACGTAGTGTCACGTATCCGGAGACTCGGCTTAGACGTCGCCCTTGAGAAGACCCAGGCGACGCTGTTTCATGGGCCCCGCCGGGGACCCCCCCGTGAGGCCCATTTAACAGTTGGCGGGGTGCGCATCCCAGTGACGCCCACCCTGAAGTACCTCGGTCTTCTCCTGGACGGCAGATGGAGCTTTCGACAGCACTTCGCGAACCTCGCGCCGCGGCTCTTGAAAGCCTCATCTGCCCTGAGAAGGATCATGCCCAACGTCAACGGGCCCCAGGATGCAAGCCGCCGCCTCTATCTTGGAGTCGTGCGGTCCATGGCACTCTACGGTGCACCTGTTTGGGCTTACGCCCATCCAGCGAGCACCCTACCCCTCCTGCGTGCGCAACGCGCCATCGCGACGGGGGTAGTTAGAGGGTACCGCACCATATCCGCAGAGGCGGCCTGCCTACTTGCAGGTTCCATCCCCTGGGACTTGGAGGCGCAGGTTCTTGCGCAGGTGTACCACTGGCGCATGAACCTCCGCTCCCAAGGAGATGATCCAGCCCTCCGCGAGGTCCAAGTCTTTCGGGACCTCGTTCGCGTCAATGCCATTGACGCATGGAGGGCGCGTTTGGAGCGCCCGAGTTACGGCACCCGCACAGTCGAGGCCATCAGAGATGTCCTCGACGGGTGGCTCAATCGGCAGCATGGCAGACTCAGCTTTCGCTTGACGCAGGTTTTGTCGGGACATGGTTGTTTCGGCAAATACCTGTGTCGCATAGCTTTGAGGGAGCTGACGCCGATCTGCCACCATTGCGGCGCCGAAGAAGACTCGGCGCAACATACGCTGGA